>OX940868.1:16673055-21673055 GCA_954871525.1 Parietaria judaica | reverse complement strand
ATTCTTGATTCTGTTGTAGATTCCGACAAAACCGTAAATTCTGGACGTAAAGTTTCCGCTGACATGAAAGCGGAAGATCTTCTCAATATTTACGACGAAGAGAAGAAAAAATTCTTGTCATCGTTTCTCGGTCAGGTCTGCATAAACTATTTTTCATTCTAAAATTTTACTTCAAACTTCTATTCTCGTGGTAATTTCCGTAAACCTGATGTCTTTTCTTTTTTATTTTCCGCAGAAAGTCAAAGTCAATGTATTATTAGCAAACAGAAAATCTAGAAAGCTTCTGTTTTCAGTTAAGCCGAAAGAGAAGGACGAGCTGATTGAGAAAAAACGAAACCTCATGGTCCGTACCTCTCGCACATATAATTATCTGAAATCATTTAAATAATTTCATAAGTACCTCTCGCACATATAATTATCTGAAATCATTTAAATAATTTCATAAATGTTTTTATTAATCCCAAATGGAGTAACTTTTGTGTAATTATCACAGGCTAAACTTCAAGTTGGCGATGTCGTAAAATGCTGCATCAAGAAGATAACTTACTTCGGCATTTTCGTTGAGGTAAGTCCAATGCGTTCATGGTTTTGTCAAAAATTCTTTCCGGGGTTGACTAAATTAGTCAAATCTTGACTACAGATCGAAGAAGTACCTGCGTTAATACATCAGACCGAAGTATCATGGGATGCCACACTGGATCCGTCAGCGTATTTTAAAGTTGGCCAGGTTAACGATTCTTACTGAATTGAATAAATACAACCTAAATGATTGAACCCTGTTCGTATGACGTCTTTTTGGTCTCAGATTGTGCAAGCGAAAGTTCATCAGTTGGATTTCAGCCTCGACCGCATATTTTTATCCTTAAAAGAGATTATGGTAACAATTCATTAGTTACTAAACTATATCTAATTATTTTTACAGAATACAGACAACTTATTTATTTTGTATTATGTGTACGAAAGCCGGATCCGCTTGTTGATGCTTTGGAATCCGTGGTCGGCGATCGTGATCCCTTGGATGCGAGGCTGCAAGTAGCGGAAGAGGACAGCGAGGTAATTTTCCTCCCCCTTTGAAAATTCAGATTTCTTTTTCGTATATAATGAGCCATGAGGCGATGTAATTTGTTTCTATTGCTCGTACAGTGGACCGTTGTGGAATCTCTCATCAAAGAGTTGCGAGAAGTCGAAGGCATAGAGTCCGTATCCAAAGGCCGGTTTTTCTTGAGTCCCGGATTAGCTCCAACGTTCCAGGTTTGGTTACATTTCACTTTACCTCCCAAATTATTCAAATTAAACAACTTACATAAATGAATTATGCACAAACATTTCTTCTTGTTGCAGGTGTACATGGCGTCGATGTTCGAGGATCAATACAAGTTGCTTGCGCGATCGGGGAACAAAGTACAAGAGGTAAAAGTCGATGCTTTTTTCCTTTACATATATATATATTTATATAATTAATGATATGGGTTAATTTCTTGAGCAGGTGATAGTGAAAACCTCATTGAGTAAAGAAGATTTGAAGTCTGTAATTTTATCATGTACCAACAAAGTTGAATAGTTTTGCTCTATGAATATATATAGAGTTTTGAGAAAATATGTATATTCTTCGAGTGTTCTTGAGATGTATATTAGTATTTATTTGATTAATCTTATATAATGGTTTAATATAAGAAAATACCATAACATGTGCATATAAATCATATCATTACACATTTTTTCATATTTTGATTTTATATTTGTAAATATTTTGTGATGTTTTCCGACTAGTACCCGAGGAATATAGTAATTAATTATTGACGGAATCACGATACACGTGTGAATCTAGCGCTTGCTCGATTATCGTCTTCGCTGTCTTTATAAGATTAAATTATTAGAATATTAATATAATATATAAACTATACACAATACATCACACACCTGTGAATCTTTTAACTATGTTAAAAGATCAATATAATGATTTAGTTTCGTATACGTGAGGAATATTGATAAATTGTGATTATAGTCCTTTAATGTCTTTAAAAGATTTATTTATCTATAATATTATCTTTGTCCTTCCCATCATGTGTGTTTAATGTTGCTAACTTAATACACGCTTAATATATATTAAATAATAATAATAATTTGTATGCTAGGTGCATAATAGAGTAATTTGACACCCTTTTTATTGGTATTTGACAGGGTTTCCCCATATTTCTTATAAATTTTGTTGAACTAATCTCTTTAACTGAAATAATTGTGCATTTAATCTTGGATCATTTGCATATATATAGCTTGAAATTTTCAGATAACAACTTTTTTTTTTTCAATCTTTGGTGATTACCATTAAAAAGATTAAACTTACAATATAATTTACATTTTCTTCAATGTAGTAGTTGTCGTTTTTAAATAATAATAATAATAAAAAAAATAATAATAATAAAAAACCTTTTCCGTAAAATCGCTGTCGTTTAGTTTTGTGTCGTGTCTGTCTTGTGGAACAACACATAAAGCACAACCATGTGCTTCTATTTCTTGTCGTTTTTAACTTTTTGTTCTGACCAAACTACCCTCTTATAATGCTATTCAGTTCTATTCTTATCCCATGAGATGCTGAAATGACAGAAATACCCTCTTCCCCTTCCTCTCTCAGAGTCTTGCCTGTTTCTTGAAGTGTGTCTCATGTTCTTCCTTGCAACTTGCAGAAATTGCCATTTCATGTCTCTGTAGAAAAACACATTATGAAATCTCTGCTCTGAAAAAGCTTCACAGAGAGAGAGATGGGTATGGGAACAAGCACCTTTCTGATCAGATGGATCAACTTTCTCACCATGGTAAAAAAAAATAAAAAAATTGCTCATACTTGCCCATTATTATATTTTTCTGTCGTTTTACTCCATTGGGTTGCTTAAAGTGTTCCAAAGTTTGTATCTTTGATTTATTGAAGTGGAAAATGTTTGATAGATAGGGAATGTTCCAAAGTTTGGGTCTTTAGAGGGTATAAGTTCAGAATTAATACCAAAAATAAGCTTAGAGGGTGTGTCTTTTGTGATACTTGCTTTATATGCTTGTTTGAAGTTCAGAGAAGAGCTAGAAACTGGTAAACCGGTAACGAAAACCGGAAGAAAAGATGGACTCGTAATAGTCAGCTCAATGCTCCAAACTTTGCTGTGTCAAAGTTTGTGATCGCCAGTAAGCGGTATCAATTGATGAACTTACGAAATCGAGACATCAAATGGAGAATTTTAGTCCAAAATTTTGAAATTTGTATTGTGCGGCCGCTTTTTCCCGAGCAACAACGAGTAATGAGAGAAATCTGAATTTTTTCTTTTGGTTGCTCGCTTTATGAGCAGCTTTTAGCCGCAGGCGTGGTTGTGTTTGGCGTGTGGATGAGCACTCATAACGATGGCTGTAGAAGATCCCTCACACTTCCCGTGATCTGCCTCGGTGGCGTTATTTTTCTGATGTAATCTCGAAAAATCTCACTGCTATTCTTTTTAATAACTCATCAAGAACTTCAAGTAGTTTAATGTGAGAATCCACATGAATGATTCGAGCATTCGATTCTAGGTACGTCCTTATGGTTATTTTTATATGATCATTCTTCTTCTGTGTAGATCTGTGATCGGCTTCTTAGGCGCGTTGAAGAACAACTCAATACTCTTGTGGATCGTATCCTTTCTATGAGTGGATACGAAAATTGTCGTTTCGTAGTTAATGCAGATAACTTTTTTCTGGGTTTTCCTTGACTTTTTATTTACAGTATCTGATCATGCTCTGCTTCATATTGATCGGTATCCTAGTATTCACGGTTTTGGCGTAAGTGTACTTATTATGAGATCAAATAAAATAACTATGTATTGTGAGAATTGTGGAAGTACTGTGTCAAAATGGTTTTCTTTGTGGCTGTAGGTTCATTGTAACAAACAACGGATCGGGTCACAACGTGGACGGTCTGAGGTGATTATTCGTGTAAAAAAATGTTGCAAATTAGAGGATATATTCATTTTTTTTTTTTTTTTTTGATCAAGCAATAGTTTTTCAAGTATTCACGGTTTATTGATTCTTTTATTCGTTTTGCTATCGGATTGACAATGAACAACGTATTCTTGTTGGTCAGTTACAAGGAGTATCAACTGAAAGATTACAGCTCATGGTTTCTAAAACAGGTAATAAATAACTGTTTGGTATTATTAGGTTAGCAAGATCTCTGTGGTTCAACATCTTTACTATCTGCTAACCGCGATTTTCATTTTATATATATATATATATATATATATATTCAGTTGAACGATACGGAGAACTGGAAGCATTTGAAGATCTGTCTTGTGAAGGCTGACGACTGCAATAATTTGTCAAAGAAGTATAAGGTGTATGCAATATGTCCATATTCAATTCCACACCGACCATTTGAACCACTTTTGTTTCGGTTTGAGATGCTTTTTCTGTGTTATTGCAGTCACTTAAGCGATTAAAATCAGCGAAACTGACGCCTATTGAGGCCGGTTGTTGTCGGCCACCATCTGAGTAAGTGATCTTACCGGTTTCTTTTCTATACATATATTTTCAACTACTGAAATTTTATATGCATAATAAATATTGTTAGAAATAATAATTAATCATTTTATTTATATATGCTATTTAGTGAGAAAGATAATCTTTGGTTAGTGAGACAGGTACAAGAAGTGAGAAATTAGTTTAGACTCTCTTGAAATAGAGAAGCTTAGGGTCCGTGATGATTGGCGACACCGTTTTGAGATCGAATCTTGGGTCTATAACATGAAATTCCTTAATATTGAGACAAATCTTAATTAATCATATCTAGTATTTTTTAGGTTAAGCTTATAATTTTATTTTCTCTTCTGTAGATAACTAGATATTCTAGAATAATTCTCACTAGTTCTATATATTCTCTCGAAATGATGTACTTTGTATACACAATTCGAATTATGTAAGTTCTTTTTACTTCTACCATTACCGTATTTGTTTGGCTTTTCTTTCTGTACGTAGTTGCGGTTATCCAATTGTGAACGCTTCCTACTATGATTTGAGCTTTCATCCGATAAGTTCAAACAAGGACTGCAAACTCTACAAAAATTCCCGCCACGTCAAGTGCTACAACTGTGATTCTTGCAAGTTAAACTCCGCTCACCTTATCATGTCGTTGCAATTTCCCTGTGAACTTGTAAATTGTAGCAATTTCTCCCAAATCGTTACGGTTTTATTCAATATTAAGCCACCCACAAACAATGTGCTAGTACATCTACGATGATTTTGTACCCATACGCGATATAAATATGCATTTCATGTGGCTTAAATTTGACCGAAACCGTCAATATTTTAATTATGGAGATTATTGCTTGAATTTACAAATTTATAGGGGAAGTTGTGACAATATTATGAATGTTTATTACATATAATAAAGCCTTCTTCTTGAACCATTTTTAATTTTTGATAGAGCCGGAGTTGCGCAGTACATGAAAATGGAGTGGCGAGTGGTTGCTATCTTCAATGTCGCTCTCTTCCTCGTCCTAGTAAGCCTTTATCCGACAACTTCCGATCATAAAGCCAATACGAAACAACGAAAGATTATTCATATTTTTTCCTTTTCTTCTGTTTCGTTGCACCGGATCGCAGTCGATGATATACTTTGTGGGCTGCTGCGCAAGGCGAAATGCGGCGAGAAGCGAGCCCAAATCTTGAAAACAGATCCAGATTCAACATCATTCTTTTTATCAATGTAAAAAAATTATTCGGATTGTTCAATGTTGTCGGAGAAATCAATCGGGTGCTTCATTGAATTCGTTCTCTTGTTCAGAATTTTCATCTTAACCTTTTTTTCATCTCATTGTTCCCTAGCTGATCAGTGCTGTTTGTTTGCACTTAATAGACATCTTAATCTTAATGGTTAAGATGTAGAGTCATTAAGTGCATTTGTTTTTTTCATCTCATAGATCTTAATACATCTGAATAGCCACTTATTCGGTAAGATGTGAACACAAGTCTGATTCATTAAGAGCTAAAATTTTGCACTCCACGTTCATATTCATTCTCTCTTTCTCTCTCCAAATATATTTTTCTCTCTCCTCAAAATTTCAAAACTCCATAACTTTTTATCCAAGTATCGGAAAAATCCAAATCATATACCGTTGGAAAGCTTGTGACGAGACGAATCCAATGATAGGTGGGAACATATAGTTTCGACGTTTTAAAAAAAATATATATTATTTCGAATTTATTAATAGAAAATAAAAAAAATTCATTAATTAAACAATTCCTAAAATAATTTGTACGAATTAAATTTTTAAATAAAATTGAAAATTGAAAAAAATTAAAATTTATCTACGTATGCTCAATTTTATTTTTTCTCAATTATTTAAAAATTCAAAAATTATAACTTTTTTTCTTAATTCTCGGATGGACTAATAAAAAAATACCAAAGATTTCGTTCATATAAATTTAGAGAAAATTAATAGTTTTGAAGCTTTTTAAAAATATATATATTAAATATAAAATTTATAAAAAATATATAATTAAAAGTTATCAAAATATATTAACTAGTTAATACATGTATAATATCATATTTTGGAAGTTTTTAATTTCAAGAATATATATTTATGAATTTATTAAAATAAATAAATCTAATAATTATTAAATAAATTTCATTTGATAAATTAAAATATAGTTATGAAATAAATATGCATTCAGATCTGCATTCAGATCTTAAAAAACAAACAGACTTAATTTTTAGTCATTCAGATTCAGATGTAACATCTTAATATTCAGATGTGCATTCAGATTCAGACATCTTAATCTTAATGTAAACAAACACGCTGTCGTTTAAACGAGTGATTGTTAGTTTCTGTCGTTTCATACGGCCTTTTTTTAGTTATGAAAAGGAGCAAAACGTAAATACCACATCCAAAAAAAGTAAAAATCAATTATCACTAGATTAGAAAAATAATAAAACTATTTAATAAGTAATATGAATTATTACTCCTCAAGATTTATTCTTAATATATATATTGAAAAATATTTATGTTATTTTAGTGTAGGATAGTGTGAAGCCATCTAGCAAAATCATGAGCACTCGTGTCACCTTTAGGCATCTTCTTTTTTGCACGTTTCATTCATCGAACAAAGTACAAGAAAGCTTTACCTTTCAAAGTTCCATTTATGGCGGTCAAAGTATCTAAGTTATGTAAAAATATAAGATTTATATATGTAATTCGTCTTTATTTTATCTTTGTTTCAGAAACCAGTGGCCATGTTTTGACGCGACTGACTTCACGGTCACGGACACGTAATAATTTAGAGACAGGAAACACTCTGCTTTTATAACGCAACATGAGTACTTCGGTCGCTATAAACAAAACTTAAGTACACGAGTGCTTTTTTTTTTAAGTAGGTACATCTGCCGCTATTATATTTAGATCTATTACATAATAACTTCATCATGATGAGAAATACTTTATCAGAGAGGAAGTAAAAACAAATAGCTTTATATATTATAATTTATAGTACTCTTCACAATTACCACCAAACCTTAGCTTGTTTGAATGATTGAATCAAACATTGGGTGCCCACCGTAAATTTTGCCTTTCCTGTGTGTATATAATATATATATATATGGGATAATAGCGGCATAAGTCCTCAATCTTTACTCAACTGGGCAGCATAGCCCCAACCTCATTTAATAGCGGTATAAATACCAAAAAGATGACTTCCGTCCATATTTGACTAACGGAAGTAGTCAACGTCTGCGTGGTCAGCTTCTCATCAACATGGACGCCACGTAATCCGACATGTCACCATACACGTCATCCTCGCGTCATCAAATTTAATGCAATCGCCATTAATTTTGCATTAAATTTGATGACGCGAGGATGACATGTATGGTGACATGTCGAATTACGTGGCGTCCACGTTGACGAGAAGCTGACCAAGCAAACGTTGACTACTTCCGTTAGTCAAATATGGATGGAAATCATCTTTTGATACTTATACCGCTATTAAATGAGGTTGGGGCTATGCCGCCCCAATTGATTAAAGGTTGAGGACTTATGCCGCTATTATCCCTATATATATATATATAAATACTTCTCAACTCTCCTCACTGAAATCTCTATATACACAAAAAACCCACTTCTGATTTGTTTCGTTAGGGTTTTAGGGTGACTACATATATCTATATCTATATATAGTAATGGATGTTTTTATTCCTGAAGAGTATGTCATGAGGAGGAGAGTGGAACGAAATGCAGCAGATCGTGGCAATGGCGAGAGAGACGGTACTGCCTATTATGGCTCCAAAACGGCGTCGGCTAGGAAGAACGAGCGGCCGTTTTCTTCGTCGTCATCGTTATCTTTAGGGTCGGAGCGTAATAATAAGTACTCTGTCTCTGGTGGGTTCAGCGAGAACGTTGTTTTTAGCACCTTCTCGGCCTAACTATATATAAGCATTACATGTTATGTATATATAGGTTTTGAACTTTCATGTTCAAATAAGTTTTTTGCGCAAGTTTGAAAGTTGTTGTAGTTTCGGAAAAAACAGTGTCGTTTATCACGTGATGTTTAGATGTACAGTAACACACTTAGCTAGATTTGTTTCAAGTTTTTACATTTTTTTCTGTCGTTTATATCGTTTATGTCGAAAGTAGTAATCTATTGCCAAGTTCATGATTTATTTATGTTGAAACTTGAAAGTAATAATATGTTTAAATTATATGATTTATTTATGTTGAAAGTGGTAATTTGTTCCAAGTTCATGTATCTTGCAAGGTTATATATAATATGTTGTCGTTTCTGCGAAGTTCATTTATGTTAAAGTACCTAAACTTTGAACTACTGAGGTGTGGTCTAGAGTGAAATATAAGGTAAAAGTATCCAGAGTCAACAAATATGAAGCGATGTATTTTTTGTCCAATTTTTTTGACGAACACTAACCAATTATTTTTAACATAGTGCTATTTAATCATAGCTATAGTACATATTTTTGTTTTCATCAACTTGTCTTTAGCATCTTCTCACATTTAAATTCGATGAAAAAAATTGGACGGAGAAATGTGTCGCCTATTTGACTCATTGAGCAACATAATTTCCGCATCGATTTTCACTTGAGCCTTCACCTGAGCGTAGTCGAATTCTCTCCTATCCCGGAAGAAGACGAGTGCCGTCATTCAATCGCCGACGAGGATCTAATAGTTCGACCATGGCTGTTTCTGGCTACATGCTGCAGCGACGTGCTGGATGAGATAAAGGCTCTAGTCATCATATGATTGGAGTTGTGATTCTGAGCCATTTCGAGCCAAGACAAGACAAAACGAGAAGGAATTCCGACAAGGTATCAAAGAGTCATGCGAATCAAGCAAAAGCCGATTTCTTCAAAAGAGTGGAACTGACTAGATTTCTTTCGTTCTGTATTTTTGTTTAGATTATTATTTGAGAATACTCCGTTATTTCCGCCCTCTGAGAAGAAAAATTCCTTGAAAACCCAACAACACGTTGGTTTCTAATTATTAATTTTATTTTTATCTTTTCGATTTTCTATTGAACTTCATTAATCGTTTTCTTTTTGTTTGTCTGTTTATTGATGCTCTCCTACGAAAAAAGTGTCGCCGTTTTTGTATTACTCTGTCGTTTCTGGAAACGTTGTCGTTTTGAATGATCGTTTCTGAATGGTGATAGAAATTAGGGGTGAACAAACGAGTCTTCGGTTCGGTTTTCATACTTATTTATATAGATTACCGCATTTTCATTTTTTAAATTTTAGAACCGAAAGCCGCGCTATTGAAGTTTAAAACCAATTTTACCAATTACCGATATATCGGTTTTAAATTCGGTTTTTAACCGCATTTTTATGGAACACAATATAATCAACATATTTTTTAAAAGTCAAATTAGTACTACATAATCTAAAGTATAAAAAAAGAACTAATTGATGGAATAATTTAATTAGAGTCAATTTCTCTTGACATTTACTTATTCTTATTCAAACGGAAGAAATAATTGTACTTACAACAAAAATTGTTCAAAATAAAATAAGATTGAATGAATCAATGAATGAGAAAACTCTAGCCAAAACATTGTTATATAGATATTGAATGCTAAAAGTCCTACTTTTATCTATTTTTAAATATACAAATTTATTATCGGGTTAATCGGTAATCGGTAGCGATTTTTACCGTGAAACCCGTAACCGCTACCATTTAGCAAAAAACGGTAGCGGTTTAAACCGCATCTTTTGGTATTTCAAACAAATCATAAATTTTCGGTAATGAAAAAATCGGTAAATTAATGTTATCGGTTTTAGATTCGGTTTAGGGTTTTTTTTACACCCCTAACAGAAATGGTGATCTTCTTCAGCCAAGCCCTAAACCCATCTTCCTTAAGGCTTAAACCCTAAACCCATCTTTCACTCTCTACTGAACCAAGCTTCTCTCTCTTCAGCCAACAATGTCAGCTTCGATTCTCCTCAAGCGTCCCAAAACCCTAGCCAAGCTCCTTCTCTCTTCGCTGACCCAGACCAGGCCCATGGGCGGTGGTCCCCGGACCTTCCCCGGCGGCCTCAACAAGTGGCAATGGAAGCGCATGCACGAGAAGCGAGCTCGCGAGAAGGAGAAGACCCTCCTCGCCCAGGAGAAGCAGCTCTACCAGGCCAGAGTCCGCTCCCGAATCCGAGCCGGGGTCGCAGGGAACCCCGACCCCTTCGCCGGAGCCGAGGGCGGGCCGATGAGCCCTGAGGATCACGTCAAAGCCCTCGCCGATCGCTTCGTCAAGCCCGGGGCGGAGGATCTGTGGAACCGCCGTGATGGGCCGATCAAGTCTGAGCCGTCGGTTCCGGAGAAGGAGCGGCGGAGGCCGGTTCCCGGCTCCCCGATCAATCTGAGGAAGCTGGTTCAGCACGGGCGCGATTTGACTGGAAGTCACGAGAGGGACGGATTGAATTCGAGCAATTTGAGTGGGAATTGCGTCGGTGCAAGGAGCTACTCGTCTTCGAGACAAGTTTCCCGGAGTTTTGTGAAACCTGAGAGAAATGGCAGTGGCAGTTCGTCGGAGAAGAAGAAGAAGGCTCCTGCTAAGAAGCCGAAAAGGGCGAGTAGGTTCGGGAGAAACGAGAGCTCGGGCGGCGAATCGGAATTCGATTCCGACGAGGAGGCCGAAGAATCCCCGGGATGGGATGTGAGGAAGATGGGAAGCAGTGCTTCCCTGGGAAAGTGCGACGTGAAGATCCAGAAAAGGCGGGTTTCGCCGAAGGAGTACAAGGGAGATCTCTCGGATCAGATCGAGGTCATCAGACATGAAATCAGTACGAAGAAATTGGCTGAAGAAGAGGAGGAGGATGATGATGAGGTTGATGAAGAGTCTGTTTTTAGTCAGAAGAGGTGTGTGATTTGGTTTGTTTCTTGTATTCAGAGACCTTTATTTGTGTGATGTCAGTGTGTTTTGCTTACAGGTTTGATGAGTTGGAAATATCGCCTTTGACGATAAAGGCACTCACTTTGGCTGGCTATGATCGGATGACCGGAGTTCAGGAGGCCGCCATTTCAGTTGTTCTAGAGGGTATGTGTTCTTTGAACTTGAGCTTAGGGGTGAAATTATTTAACCGCTATCCGTTAATCGCTACGAAACGCGCGTCGAATTAACCGCTCATATCTCTGCTTTTCCGAATAATCATGACCGCTTCTCCGTTTTCTTTCCAGGGAAGGATGCGTTGGTGAAAGCTAAAACCGGCACGGGGAAAACTGCAGCGTTTTTGGTACGTTTGCGTTCTCTCGTTCTTCTCGTCTTATATGTAATCTACTTAGTCTTTACAATCTTATTAGTTAACCACAAGCAGATTCCCGCTATTGAAACAGTTCTGAAGGCTTCGGGTGTCAGATCCCGTCTTCGAGTTCCGCCAATTTTCGTTCTGATCCTCTGTCCCACGAGAGAACTCGCCAGCCAGATAGCTGCAGAAGCCAATGTTCTTCTGAA
The DNA here is from genome assembly GCA_954871525.1 of Parietaria judaica. Taxonomy (NCBI): domain Eukaryota; kingdom Viridiplantae; phylum Streptophyta; class Magnoliopsida; order Rosales; family Urticaceae; genus Parietaria; species Parietaria judaica. The sequence continues at coordinate 21,661,100 of OX940868.1, read as the reverse complement.
ACACCATGACGGAATTGGCGTTCAAATGCTCGTTGGAGGTAGGCGATTCAAAGAGGACCAGCAAAGCCTCGAATCAAACCCGAGCCAGGTTGATCCCACCCCTGTTTGCTGGAAAATCGACGGTTGCGTCTAAATTTAAGCCTATGTTTATGATTATTTTGTTCACAAGCAGTATGTCGTATAGACCATAGCTCAACATTTGACAAAAACCGTCAATCTTTTAACGACCAACGGGAAATTTGCTACATTTACAAGTTCAAAGGGTTATTAGCCGATAATTACTCTACTGTAATGTATGAAAATGCTAATTCTGTGGATTTCTTGCAGATGATAGTGGCAACTCCGGGCAGATTGCTTGACCACATAGAGAATAAGTCCGGGTTATCCGCACGGTTAATGGGCCTGAAGATTCTTATACTTGATGAAGCGGGCTTTTTGCTGGACCTGGGGTTCCGAAAGGACATCGAGAAAATCGCTGATTGTTTGCCTCGTGAGAGGCAATCCTTGCTCTTCTCAGCTACAGTTCCAAAAGAGGTTCAATCACCACATTCCGAAAATTACTTACCTATTTTTCCTCTTTTTGGATTTCAGATTCTCATTGTTTTCAAAAAAATGCAGGTTCGCCGGATATCGCAGCTTATCTTGAAACGGGAACATGTTTTTATTGATACGGTCGGTCTGGGAAATGCTGAAACGGTATCGCAGGTACATATCTCATTCTCACATGAGAAATCAATATTTTGCTATGTCACTTAGCTCCTTGAACTTGCGTTTTTTTGGCAACATTGCATGGAAAATATTAATTTGTACTCGAGAGTCTTCTTTAGCTATTATTTACAGGACAAGATCATTATACTAAATTTTCTCGACGAGATAAAAGTCCTGTAAAATTTAGAGAATGAAATTGCCCTAAATAAGACATGTCATGAACTCATGTTAACATTTTCCATCATTTCTAACGATTAGGCGACTTTTTGAAAGTTAAGACCGCATTAGTGTCGACTGTCGATTACTCTTGTCAAAATTCAAAGTTGGCATATTTGATGACGTTTCGCTGAATACAGATTAAGCAATCGTATCTAGTCGCACCTCATGAACTGCACTTCCAAGTGGTGCACCATCTCTTAAAAGACCATGTTTCACAATCACCAGATTATAAGGTTCAATATTTGGTTCTCCCCCAATTTCATTTGTTTCTTTCAATGAATTTTTTGTCACCGAACAATGTTTCCCGATTTCAGGTGGTGGTTTTTTGTTCGTCGGCGATGGTAACGTCACTCTTGTATCATCTTCTCCACGAGATGAAGATGAATGTCCGGGAGTTACACACTAGAAAGCCACAGTTCTACAGGTCACGCGTGTCTCAGGAATTCAAGGAATCGAAACGAATGATTCTCGTAACATCTGACGTCTCGTCTCGTGGAATGAACTACCCCGATGTCACCTTGGTCATGCAGGTTCATGCTTGATTTTTTTAAGAAAAGTTTCAAATTAAATTAGCTCACAATTAAAATACTTAATTATCGTGGTTGTCAGGTTGGTATGCCGATATCTCGAGGCCAGTACATACACCGTCTTGGAAGAACGGGACGAGAAGGAAAAGACGGAGAGGGCATGCTATTGCTCGCACCGTGGGAGGAATATTTTTTGGATGATCTAAACAATCTTCCTCTCGAAAAGTACACTTTACCGCCTCTTGATCCAAATGAAACACACAAGGTTATCACTCAATCTCATCCTACTAGTTCCGACATAATTCACCAAGAGACGAATTCCAGAATAGTTTATTGAATAAAGAAACCGGATAATAACGGATTGTAATTGCAGATAGAAGCTTGTATTGCGAAGATCGATAACAGCGTGAAGGAAGCGGCGTATCATTCGTGGCTCGGTTATTACAACTCAATTAAAGAAATCGGCAGAGACAAAACCAGCCTCGTTGAAGCAGCCAACAGGTTCTGTGAGTCCATCGGTCTCCAAAAGCCGCCTGCTCTCTTTCGCAAGACGGCCCTCAAAATGGGGTTAAGAGATATTCCCGGGATAAGAATACAACGCTAGCGGCTGAGTGAAACACTTAAATTACATCATGAATATGTATATTTCAATTTTTTTTATTAAAAAATCCCACATTGATTAGTTAATATAAAGTGCTAACAAGTGATTAGTATAAAATACTTATGAATACTGGCTCATTATTGATAAAATGTATGAGTCTTTAATGGGACAGTTGAGACTCCTCTGTCTATGTCGCTTAATACAAAATGATGTCGTTTTTTTAGCTAAACACATATAATTTTGTTGAGGTTTCTCAGCCATCTTCGCCGCAAGTATACTTATCTTGAATCAACTCAACTAATCCATGGTAGCTCTTTCTTTGCTAGTATCACGATAGGTTTCAAACGTTTCAAACACTTGATTACCGATGGCGATTTCGGTGTTCAAGTAACTTAAGTGCATGCTTTTTCACTTTTAACGCGAAAAAAAGATATTTCGAAACATGAGCTTCGTTTCAAGCTTCAGTCCTCGTCTTAAGAGTCCTACGACTGAGAATTTTTGGTTCCACCTTACTCCTCGAAGGTCCTGAAATAACTTTAGGTTAGTTAATCTCACAAATTAAAGATAGTACATTTCTATGAGAAATCACTGTATGAAAAACTTTTTAATGAAATATTAGAGTAAACATTTTGATACCAATTGCTCAATATGTCTTGTCTTCTCTATGAGTATGATTCACTGGAGCTAAACATGCTACATTCAGAAGTATTGCCAATAAAGACAATAAAACCAAAAGGTTGGAAAACTGAAATCACATACCTAATTCACAAAACAAGTGATTTTACATAGGGGGAGATTATGGCCACGTGGCACTGGTTGACGGTCAAGTGACGGAATGGATGAAAAAATCTAACGGAAAATAAACATTGGGTACATTAGCCGTCGAAAATAAACATTGGGTACATAATCCGTAACGGATTAAACACTAGGTACATTAGCCGTAGTTTTACCCTTGTTACACGAAAAAAAAAATTAACTTTCAAATAAAACTTCACACTGAAAGTCTTATCAATTCACTGAATTATCAACTATGAAAATCTGGATCAAGATGCAAACTCGCACAGACCGGTTTCTTTTCCTTGTGACAGTGTAACATTAGCTCACCGTCTGTATCGGAACATGCTTATTTCGTCGGTCATCCATCCCGAAAACACACACAAGCTTCGTATCATCCAACGGAAAAGATGATTGAAATATACCAAACTGATCACCAAGATTCTTAAAGGAACGTAAGAAAGATGATCGTCAAATTGTTTTGGATAGATGGCACAATTTGGTGTTCTAGTTTGATTATTATTTTTTACTTAATTCAGTCTTCCTACAAATTGTATAGAGTAATTACCAATCATGCCCCTCGCACTCGTCGCAGTTTTTGCTGAATACCTCTAAGACACTTCACTCCTTAAGTTTAGTGTAAAAACTACATTCACGACACTGATTTTGTCGTTTTTCACTGATTCTGTCGTTTTATCTGAGCAAGTCTCAAATATTTGCGGCGCAAGTACCACAAATACCTTCAGCATATTATAATTTCAATTTTTATTTCACGGCAAAAAATTTAAATACCAAAATAAACTCTTGCGTTTTTTATCATATAAAAAAAAAATTATCTTGAAGAAGAAAATAATAAATGATTTTGCAGTAAAATTTCAAAATTTCTTAAACATTCTTTTCAATTTTTTGAAACTTTATATAAAATAAAATTTAAAATATACTGCGAAGAAATAATATTATGATACCTTTACTGCAAATTATTGAAAATGACAACTATTAACACCAAATGAAATTTTATATCTTGAACATACATACATGCATGTATGGTCAAATACCGACGGCGGCCAAACTCGGCCACACTCGCCGGAGACGGCCAGACGGGTAATTATAGCGGAGTCGATGCGATTTAATATATGAAAGCTCCAATACATGTATTTATATAGTACACAAATTACATACAGATGACAGTAATAACACTTAAAGCAGTCCAATGAAGACCACTCTTAATCTATCCCTATTTTTTATCTTCTTTTTCTTTCTTTCCATTTTTCAACTTATACACAAGCATTGTCAAGAATCAGTAACGAGTAAAGTGACTGTACATTTCGATTTGCTACCAGAAGTCGTCCACGGCCGTCCGACTCGCCGGAGACGGGTACTCCTCCTCCTCCTCCATCTCCAACTCCGGCTCGAACTCAGGTGACTCGACGGCGGCGAGCTTCTTCAGGTCCACGACCGTGAGCTCGTCCAGCTGCCGCACCACCAAGTCTGCCGCCCCGAGCTCGTAGACCGGGTGCTTGCTCGCCACCGCCACGCACTTCATCCGGGCGTCGTGCGCCGCCTCCACCGTCTGGTTTGAGTTCCCGAACACAATGCACCGCTCCGGGATGAACTGGAGAAGCTCCGCCGCGTATAGGAACATCTCGGGGTCGGGTTTTCCCCGGTGAACGTCCTCGGCGGCGACGACCACGGTGAAGCTGTCCTGGATCCCGACCGAGACAATCGCACTCTCGAGCGCCTTCCTTGGGCGGGTCGAGACCAGCGCCATGGGAATCTTGTGGCGCATCAGCGCTCCGACGAACTCCTTTGATCCCGCCCGGAGGCGATAGATTCCGCCATGTAACGCTTGGGAGATTTCCTCTTTCCGACTGGCCATCCGCCGGAGCTGGGATGGGTCTCGCGACCAGCAGAGGACTTCCGAGATTGCCTGCTCGTTCTTCATCCCTTCGATTCTCCGGAGAGTGAACGCCGGCGGTGGGGGTTTGGCCTCTTCCTCCGCGAGGAGGAGCCATGCTTGCTTCTCGAGCTCGGGATTATCTTCAATCAGAACTCCTTCCCATTCGAATATGGCCCCGAGCCAACCACAGCCCATCCTCTCTTGCCGAAGCAGCGGGTTATGAAGCGACGGGTTGTCAGCTCTGTTCTCCGGCGGCCACAATCCAGGCTTGGCCTCAACGCCGGTGTCGATCTGGTAGTTGTCCCAGTCCCGGCGAATCCGGTCCTCCTTGAACGAGTACGCCTCTTTCGCAACCTCCATGGCGCGAGCCTTGATCCGCGAATACGCTAACCGATCAACACGCAATCTAGGGAAAGTCACCGAAAGAACAAGCCTCTTCCCCTGAAACTCAGACCCGAAAAACCGAACACCGTTCGAAGATCTCCGGTTGCTCGATGCATCCTTCACCAAACCGCCTCCGCAAATTGGCCGGTGACCGAGAAGAGACGTCGCAGCCAACGATTCAACCATCTTTCCCCAAATTTTCCAATCCCTAATTCAGCTAGACACGACACCACTGATTGACACCAATTTCGAACTAAAACACCTCGATTATCGACTTTTCTTAATCTAAAATCAGAAACTAATCCCCAAAACCGCCATTAACATTCCATGAAGCAAATTCAAAGTATAATACTTTTCAACAACCCAAACTCCAGAGAAACCCCAATAACAATCAACCTATAAAGCTTAAAAGACCATAAATTTCCAAAATACAGACGAGCAAATCTATATATACAGACCTGATACACAGCCAAAATTAGCTAATTAATCATCGAATTAAGCACAACAACGAGCTCGAATCGAAACCTGTTTCTAGAGGACGATTATTCGAAGCTTGAATCACAGAAAACAATGGAGAGAGATTGAAAGCTTGTTTCTTTACAGAGATATTCTCTCTCTCTCTCTCTCTCTCTCCTGAAGAGAAGCTTTTTGGTTCGTAATTTTGTGGTTTACAGAGAGAGACGATTTTCGTTTCTTAAGGAGCTGTTACGGAGGCCAGAGTCACCGACTCGAAGACACGTGTCGCGATGTGGACTCTCGCTCCTCACTTCCTTGTCACGCTATAGCTCACCGACGAGTGAGGATAGGTTTGCTTTAAGTCGGTTTTACGTTTTTGTACGGAGACTTGGCTGGTAATTACAGAATGGCCATTGTGTGTATCTTGCGCTGAGAGTTGGGAAGATCCTTGACATTGGGGAAAATAATAGTATTTTATTTTGTGGATATATTTTTTTAGATTATTATGTAAATATATTTTTATGTGAAAATAATTAAATATGGGATTTATTATTCTTTGCTTCTCGTTGTGGATTCCATTAATATATTGTGTTAGGAAAAGGTAGACCTAAATTAAAATATTACTTTATATTTTTTATATATATATATATAAATTATGCTACTACTTTATCACATCTCATGCTTTATTCTTAGTTATGAAGTTGGAATATTTAAGACATAATTGATCATTTTTATAATTAGTGACAGGTTTTAATTTTTTAACCAGATAAAGTATTAAATTCTATTATTATACATAACTTAAGATATGTAAATAATAATAATAATAATAATAATAATAATAATAACTCGATAAAAATATATAACATCCAAAAAATGCTCATGTTACGAATAATTTTGTGAAATTTAATCAATTAATTATTTTGCTAGATGTGAAATAAAATAAATATATAGAAGTCGTTTAAGGAAATAAACATATTAAAAATGTGCGACCATTACATACAAATAAGAGCGTAATAATTATTCTATGTCAAAATCAAAGTTACCTATAAGACAAGTATTTCTAATAAAAGGCACCTACGTAAAGTTTGGAAAGTGATCGGATTGATACGAGTCAATATTATCAAACAAGTATAAAATATGTTTGTTTCTATAAAAATGGTTTTAAGTTTGTATTCAATAATTTCTCCTAAATTAGTTGTGTTTATTACTTTGACAGCATGTATGTCTCCAAATATATATATAAAGTCAAGCTAAAGTTAAAATATATCATAATATTTATAAAACTATTTATTATATAGTTATATATATACTTTCACTTACTCAATGCATATTTATTTATAGGAGCTTAGAAGAATTAAATAAAAAATGTATTTCAATTATATTTGTTAAACAAATATCAAATAAGCAATGGAATAAAATTGGTATGTTTAAATAGATATTTATAAAATGTCTAGAATCATCGAATTTAATTTATCAAGTCAGTGTAATGCCAATACGTCATTATCCACACAAAAATTTCAAACACGCCTTAACATTGCATATATGGGATAATAAATTTATAATTATTTAAATGAAAAATGCCCCTAAAATTGAATCTTGGATATGGTCCAAAATTAATTTCAATTGATGATATCTTATTTTAATAAAATCGCCTTTTTATTTTCTAGAAGCAAACACTTAAGTGATAGTAGATCTATAAGTACTTAAGGAATAAAAATAATTTTCTCATTTTATTTTAATGATTATAAATAAAGTATGTTGATAATTATAAGCCGTGCAATGACAAATACTTCAAAATCATCAAAAACTCAAAATAATTTAGAACTTGTTATAAATTCACTAACTTTGCACCTTGAATTTAAGTGGTAAGAAATTTGGTGAGTGGTGTGTTTTTTATGGAAAAGATGATGGAGAGAAGTAAGATGTGAGTGAGATAAATGTAAGTGTAGAAATGTGAGAGGTGAATTTTATTCATCCACTTAGGGGGGTATTTATAGGAAATTTGGAGCATACAATTGTTGACTAATATTGTGTGAAAATAAATGAGCATTTCACATTTATTCATAACACTCCCCCTTGGAATGCTCATTACAAGAATTACGTGTTCATGCTGCCTCATTAAAAACCTTACTAGGAAAAACCCAGTGGGATAAAAACCATAGTAAGGAAAAAAGAGTGCAGTCACGTAAAGCTCCCCCTCATGCTGACATGGGTGATAAATTTTGTAGTCTTCGCATCCCGATGTCATGAACATGTTTTCTGAAAGTTGAAGTAGGGAGCGTAGAAAGTAGAAAAAGTCTTTTCCAGCATTTCAGCGTCCGTTACCGTTACCCCACAAAATTTTAAGTGGGTCACGATTCTGAACATTGCAGAATTATAGTCTCCGACTTTCTTGTAGTCTTGGAACCTTAAAGCGGTCCATTCATCGCGAAAAATGGGGAGCATTACATCCCTTTGGTGATCGTATCTTTCTTTGAGATTTTTCCACAGCTCACTTGGATCTTTCACAGTGAGATATTCATTTTTGAGGCTTTCGTCAAGGTGTCGACGAAGGAAGATTAAAGATCTCGCCTTGTCCGTCCTTGACGATTCGTTTACCTCCTTGAGTGTCTCAAGAAGATTCATTGATTCCAAGTGCATCTCAATATCCACTGTCCAAGGCATGTAATTATTGCCAGTGATATCAAGAGGGCTGAATTCAAGCTTCACAAGATTTGACATAGTGGTAACTAACATGAAAATAAAATAATTCATTAGATTTAATTCAAAATATAAAAGTCTACAAATATTGTAAATAATAAAGCAAGATACATGAATACAACCATCTTAAAGGAAAAATAAAATTCCTCCGGTGTAATATGAAAAATGAAAATACTAACATTAAATACAAGGATCATTATGGCTATAAAAACTAACATTAGTCTAGTCATTTTTCGGCTAAAACTTGGAGAGAAAATATGAGGTAGAATAAGAGATGTGAATTTTGTATGGTTTGATAAACTTGTATTTATAGTGTAAAAACTAGCCGTTTATAGCCGTTATATAGCCGTTGGAAATACACAAACATAATGTAATTAAATGCTATAATTAGGTTATTGATGATATGTCATAAAATGAGATGTAAAAATAGTCAAACATTATACATATATAATATTAATCATAAGCATATTGAAAATGAAGTAGTTAAAACTAATCTCAATAATATCATTTTACTATAAGGTGGCAGAGCCTCCTGTATATAATAATTTGATATTACTTGAAGATAATTTTTTTTTTTAGATGTAAATCACATCATTTTATTATAAGGTGGCATAGCCTTCCATTGTATAATAATATGATGTTATACATAAGAAAGTTAAATATTGTAAATCATATTACCATAAGGTGGCAAAGCCTCCTGTGTATGGTAAGATGATGTTATTCATAAGAATAATTAATTATCATAGATCCCATCACATTACTATAAGGTGGCAGAGCCTCCTGTATATAGTAATATGATGTTGTACAACGATAATAATAATTATAAAATTTTCAGTCCACAGTTTAATATACCGTGTTCTGAGCTTACCGTAGAGTGATCGTGCTGATAACGTGTTATAAATTCACTAACTTTGCACCTTGAATTTAAGTGGTAAGAAATTTGGTGAGTGGTGTGTTTTTTATGGAAAAGATGATGGAGAGAAGTAAGATGTGAGTGAGATAAATGTAAGTGTAGAAATGTGAGAGGTGAATTTTATTCATCCACTTAGGGGGGTATTTATAGGAAATTTGGAGTATACAATTGTTGACTAATATTGTGTGAAAATAAATGAGCATTTTACATTTATTCATAACAGAACTCTTAATTTTTATAAAGAAAAATTGATGCAAAAACAAAAGCACTATTCAACGGTGGTTGGCTATATAAGTCCGTCCTTATGGAACAAGTCAAAGGTTGTCCCAAGCCTTAATATATTTATTGTTCAATATTAATTCATAAGTTTATGTTCCAGAACTTTTGCGAGTGTGGAATTAATGATTGATTTTTACTTGCATTTATAAGGGTTATTTTAAAAAATACCTATTTTGTGTTAAATGTTTAAGAAAAATGCTCAACGTGTATATTTTTTTACTCTCACATGGACATTTTTCTTAAACCTTTTACATAAAATTGACATTTCTTACAATTTCTCTATATATATTAATCCATTGGTACGCACATAATTTAATTTTTTTATTTTTTTTTGGAATGGAATTTAATTCTTTTATTTGAATGTATAGAGTGAGCAGAATCCCACGAATAATAAAGCCTGTAAAAAACGACACGACACATCTACTAACTTATGCAGCTAAACAATCAAACGACATTAAAACAATGTCGTTTGTCTTCGTACGACATATATAGCTGGTCGTGGTAATGCCAAAACGACAGAAAAACTCTAACGCCAAAACCTACGAGCTTCTTCTTCTCTCTTTTCTCTCATCGAAACCCCAAAAGGCCAAAACCGATCCAAAGATGGCGAGAGGAGGGCGACGGAGACCCGCGAACCCGCCCGGCCCGAGCGGCGGGTCGACCCGGAGCGACGCGGCGGTGACGCTGAGGGAGGAGAAGACCGGGAAGAGCTCGAACCGGAAGAGGAACAGCAAAGGGCTTGCGGTGAACGCCACGGACATGCTGAGGATCGAGCACTTGGAGTTCTGCGCCGCGTGGGCCGTCGTGGACGCCGCGATCCCGCCTCTCGCCGCCTTCTACGGCCACCGCCTCGCCCTCGCGCGCGAGGCCACCGGCGCGGCGCAGATTAACGCCCAGTTTCAGTGCCAAAGGTTCGTCTTTTCGTCTCTTGATATTTGCGGCGAAAATACTCATTTGTTGAAAAAAAAAAGTCTGTTGTTCACACGTGAGCTATTATAATCTCGAAGAGTTTGACAACGAATACGAAATTCTCGCACAGTTGCAAAAAACATTGTCAGTAGTAGAGAAAACATGATCAAATATAATTACTTATGCCAAACTTTTTCATATCATTGTGAATTTTTGCCACCGGAAAAAAGATTGAGTATATAAGTCATAGTTCTCATAACTTGTGGGAATTTTTGCCGCGAATTTCCCTGCTTTACACGGAAAATTTTTGGTTAGAGTTTGATCTTACGAGTCCTTTCTCGTGCGGTTAATTTCGCAGGTGTGAAACGGTTCTTAGGCGTGATGTAAACTGCAGTGTCCGAGCGAAGAAAAACAAGGCGAAATCAGGCCCAAGCTCCGGCGAGATGCCATGTAAGGCAGCTCCGAACTTTGTTGTGTACAAGTGCCGTTTCTGCTCGTACGGGAATCTGAGGAAAGATAACACAAGAAGGCGGGCGAAAGATGCTGCGAAGTCAACCCTCGAAACTTCAGCCGTTGAGGATCCCACTGTCCCAATTTCGGCCTCGGAAAAGGTCAATGCAGGGGAACTAGAGGTCAACATAAGCAACGAGTCAACTTTGCCTTCTATAATCGTTACGACAAGTGAGATTCCGGCTACTATCGGTCTTGTGAAATCGGTTTTAAGAGATGAGAATATAAAAGAGATGTGTTCTTCTGAGACGGCTCCGATTCTAACCGTCCCGGAATCGAATTCTCCAAACACGGTCAGAGTAGAGGAAAGTGATCAAGAGAAACTGACGTGTCACTCTGAGATACCCCCAATTCTAACCGTCCCTGAATTGAATTCTCCGGTGACGGTTGGGTTAGAAGAAACCGACCCAGAGACAGTGACGTGTCCCCCTGAGATTGCTCCAACTCTAACTGTCCCTGGATCGAATTCTCCGAAGACGGTGGTCGGGTTAAAGGAAACCGACCAAGAGAAAGTGACGGGTGACTCCGAGATGAACCCAAGTATAACCTCTCTTGAATCAAATTCTCCAAAGTCTGTGGGGTCAGAGGAAACCAATCAAGAGAAAAACGCCGCAACGGACAAGCCAGTTATTCCAGCTTCGAAACCGAGGCTTAAATTGCTGGATTCAAATAAGAAGAAACGGAAGAAATCAACTGCGAAGAAACCGAGTGGAACCGAAGAAGAGAAAACTATTGGCACTTCGGGAAAACGGAAGAGAAAACAGTGGATGAGTTTGAAGGAAATCGCCGATAGCAACGAGCAGGCTAAGAAACAAGCCTTATACGTTTCGCCGATTCCGTTCTCTCTATAGCTATCACAAATCAGATACAAATTGTTCAACACAGTCTTATGAATTTTATGATTGATCTATCTTATCATTTTTTCTTCCATATCTCTTCTAATCATTATAAATTCATCGGATAAAGCGGTTACCGAACCGGATAAATTGCGATTTTGGACTGAAGCCTCAAATCTCTCGGCAACCGCGATCATACAAATTATATCATGTTCACTTGCAAAAAGACATCAGAAAATTTAACTTGAAAAACTTTTTAAAAATAAAAAGTTATCAGACAAAAACAATATTGTCTTTTTTTTCTTTCTTTCTGCTATTAAATATATGAAATACACCGTAGTACCGAATGAAATAAATAAACAGATCATCTTAAAATAATTACACAATTTTTCTATCAAACTTCAAAAATCAAAACCTGTAAAAAAAAAAGATAAAAAATAACGTTTGTAGTCATAAATAAATGTGACGATTCAATTAATAAATCATAAAATGAGTCAGTGGCAAATCCGAAATTTGAACAAATATGAGGCCCAATTCGGTCTCTCTTTCTGCAGCAAATAAAAACTTGACGGTTAAGCTTCTGGTTTCTTCGCCTGAGCTTGGATCACCAAAACGCAGCGTTTTAGACCCAATCGGAGAAGAAGAAGAAGAAGAAGAAGAAGAAGAAGAATATCACAAATGGGCAACCGGAGATTCGCTCAGATATCAACGAGCGACGAGGACAACGCCGGCGAAGCCGCTCCGGCCACCAAACGCGGAGCCAGAAACCCCTCGCCGTCGCCGGAGAAGAAGCCGAGCCCCAGGAAGAAGCGGAGGATGAAGAAACTCGGCGAAGACGACGAGGAGGATTACGAGGTCGAAGAGGAGGAGGAGGCTTCCGAGGAGGTCTCGGAGGAGGAGGACGACGAAGAGGAGGAGGCCGAGGAAGAGGTTGAGCAGGAGGAGACCAAGAGGAAGCGGATTCCGAAGAAGAAGAAGAAGGACGACGACGTGGTGGAGGAGGATGAGGCTTCTCATAGCGGCGGCGACGAGGAGGAGGATGAGGACGAGGAGGAAGAGGAGGAAGCTCCCGTGGATGCGAAGCCGGTCGGGGAGCCGGTCAAGATCACCGGCAAGGGGAAGAGCCGGAGGACGCATTTCGAGGCCTTCGAGTACGACGGAAATCAGTACGATCTCGTGAGTTTGCTTTCTCCCTTTCTCTTTCCTTGATTTCGTTAGTTCCGAATTCAGATTGTGGAGCTGAATTTGAAGGTGTTAGGGTTTGAGCTTGTTGAATTTGAAATGCTGCTTCTATGGAACTCTGCTTAGTGTTGATGGTGATTTGGACAGAGATTCTGCGATTTGGTTCGAGTATGTAACGATGGTGTGCCTCCGTCGAACTTTTTTCTGGTTTTCTGGCTGCAGTATCGGGTTCAGTTCTCGTGGTTTGTGGAATTCGGATGTTACATTTGCGTCGTGGTGGTTTAGGAATTCCGTTTCCCGGATTCTCTCAGTATGTTTTTGTTTGGGTTTATGCAAAAAAAATTGCCATTTTGATTAGCATTCTCTTCGAGTATTTAACCATGGTGAACTTTCCTCGAACTATTTTTTTTTTGGGTTTCGGGCTACAGTAGTGGGTTTAGGTCTCGTGGTTTGTGGAATTCGGATGTTACGATTGTGTCGGCGTGGTTTAGGAATGCCATTTCACGGAATTATTATGTTTTTGTTTGGGTTTTCAGTTGGAATCACTGTGATTCTTGGTTATAGGAATGCTGTTTTGAGGGGTTTTTTAATTTTTTTTTGGAAACAATAATAGGTAAGGTTCAAATAATCTGGAAGTTGAGGTTTTTGGATGTACAACGGCTTTTTGATTGTCGCTATGGTGTTTGAAAATCGAAGATGGATACTAAAAGAAGCCAGAAAATAATTGTCATCGTGTATTTACTTAATTAGTTGTCTATTCTTTTCTTTTAATGATTACATGTACAATGTTAAAATTTTGCAGGAGGATCCTGTACTTATAACTCCCGAGACTTCGAACAAGATCCAAAAGCCGTATGTCGCGATTATAAAGGTGCGTGTTCGTGTTATTTTTGTTCTATTTGTATGGTTACAATTTTCTTACTAAATACGATGCTTTTTTTCATTAGGATGTCACACAAGACAAAGACGGGAGCGTAATGATGACGGGACAATGGTTCTATCGTCCTGAGGAAGCAGACAAGAAAGGCAGCGGAAACTGGCAATCAGACGACACAAGAGAGCTCTTCTACAGTTTCCACCGTGACGATGTTCCGGCGGAATCCGTAATGCACAAGTGCGTCGTTCATTTTGTTCCTTTACACAAGCAGCTCCCGAACCGAAAACAATATCCCGGTTTCATAGTCCGCAAAGTGTACGACACGGTTGAGAGAAAGCTTTGGAAGCTCACAGACAAGGACTACGAGGATAAAAAGCAGCACGAGATCGATCTCCTAGTTCAGAAAACCATGAAACGGCTAATTGATCTTCCTGATATCGAGCCTGAAGAAAGTAATGTTACCGAGCAGGAGGACCTTCTGAAAGCTAAAAGGGGTTTCAGGAAAAAGAACATTGCCCCGCTTGACATTTCCAGGGATGAAGAATTGTCTAAGCCCGAACAAACTCCGAATGCCGAAACCCCAGGAAGCTGTTTAAACAATGCTTCGGAATATTACCGCATTTTACTAAACTTACAAGGTTTGACAGGAGATACTCATCGTGATAAATGGTTAGAGAGACTTCTTCAAGGGGTTCAATACGTATGCACAAACAATGATGAAACCGTAAAGGATGGCACTAATGGTGGTATCCATGAAAGTGACAGGAAGTCTCCAGATTCATTAAAGAGCTCTCTAGATAAGAGTCCGAAGGTATGTGTAGATAGAGAAGTAGAATTATTCAATTGTGCTATTTTCATGGTTTATCCCGAGGACATCATGATTTTGATTCTCTACTTTTATTGTGTCAATTCATAGGATGCTCAAGGCTTAGTCTGGCCCGATGCTGCTGTTCAAGCTGTTACTGCTCTCGAAAAGGCGTCTCATGAATCCCTTGCGTCAGATTATCAAAAGTATAACCAAAAACTACGGCAGTTATCGTTCAATCTGAAGGTATGGACATTTTCTATCTTATGCCAATTTTGGAACGTGAATTAAGATTTGTTACCCATACCAGTAAAGAGCAAATCTGGTGTTCTTTTCGTAATTCCCGAACTTTGCATGTTAGTGCACTTTGCCCCTGAATTTTCAAATTTTAGCAGCAATGTCCCCCATAAAGTAGCACATCGCTCCCTATGCGTTAAAAAAATGTCAAAAAATGTTAAGTTGTGTGCAACACAGGACGTAGGCGTATATGTTTCTTTTTTAAAGTCATGTGAATCTCTTATGAAGTTTTTATTCCCTGTATAATCTTTGCAGAACAATGCGCTGCTAGCTCGGCGGCTTCTTAAAGGAGAGTTGGAAGCTACGAAAATTTTAAGCATGTCACCCACTGAGCTGAAGGTATGACTCTGATGGCATCTTTTACTCTAATCAAACTTCACTTGCCCTTTTTTTCTTCTAATTATGTCGAATTAATCAATAAACTGTGGCATCTTATGAAAACTAGATATTTCAAGTTTTTTTGTTTTGT
Organism: Parietaria judaica; assembly: GCA_954871525.1. Taxonomy (NCBI): domain Eukaryota; kingdom Viridiplantae; phylum Streptophyta; class Magnoliopsida; order Rosales; family Urticaceae; genus Parietaria; species Parietaria judaica. The sequence goes on along the minus strand of OX940868.1, from coordinate 21,645,757 downwards.
TTTTTATCAAGTATTGTAGTTTTTTTTATGTGGGGTGTTATTATTATTTTGCTATATAAATGTGTGTCCATTTGTGCTATGTTTAAATATTAGAAAACTCAACTATATTGCAACTTTCAGGAGGGTTTAACAGCTGAGGAAACGGCAAAAAAGGAACCAGATGATTCTGAAAAAATGCAGGTAACTTTAATTCTTAATTTCATTATACGATTTCAGACATTATATCTATCTTCCTTACTTTTGTATGCAATAATGTTTCACTGTATTAGTTTTATTTGAGTTTGAATTTGAATTATATATCTGTTGCATGTTTGCAGATGACCGATGCTCGTTGCGCTAGATGCTTGGAGTTTAAAGTGGGCGTACGCGATATCATTCAAGCTGGACATAACGAACGATATCAGGTAATCTCGGTCTACTGTATTAGACAGTGGGTTTTAAGAGTTTGTTCCTAATTGTGGCTGAACATGCATATAACTGTATCATGTTGTAACTGCTAGATCGCATGGAGAAACATCTGTGCGCATAATAATTACAATTAAAATGTAAAACAAATAGGATCTAAAGAATCTAATCTTACAAACTTTAATTACAAGTCATCCTACAAATTATATTTATATTTTCTTTTCTTTGTTGGTCAATCGGGGTGAAATTACAGTTCGAACCCTATTACTTCCGTTTTTCTTCAGTTGGAGTGCATCGCCTGTGGCCACTCATGGTACGCATCTCGGGACGAGGCGGCCACCCTAATCGTCGACGCCCCGAGCTCGGCCAAAACCGTCGGAGCCTCTCCGTTAGCCACCGCCAAATTCGAGAACATCGAGAAGCAGCTCGCCAATCCTGCCGAAGCCGACGATCTCCTCAAGAAGACGAGCGAAGCCTTCGTGCCAGTGGTCGATGCACCCAAACCGGTCGCCAAGATCAACAAGGACGAGAATCCCGAAGAGGCTCCGAAAAACACTACGGTCAATCCTGAGTAAGGAATGATACAAAATTTTAGATGTATATCCCAACATAGTGCTGTGCATACCAAGTTCTAGGGTTAGGATAGAATAAAGGCTCAGAGGTTTCAGTTACATATGAGAATGGTTGATTTTGAGATAGTATAAAATCGGAATTGGCTTCGAGATACTAATCTCATCGGCTTTTCGAGTTTTCGGGTGTTTTATACGCCGTTTTCATATAATATGTTTCGGGTTTTTATTAATTTATTAAGTAGTAGGGAGTTAATAAATTGGAGTAGTTCGGAGAAATTAAATGATAATCAAGTGGTAAATTTTAAGGCTGATTCTAAGGAACAAACTCACTTTTGTCCTCCGTGAATGAAAAAATCTTAATATTTTTAGGCATAATTTCTTAATATAATCTCGGTTATGATTGGGTATAAATACCTTTCAAGCAATGTGATTTTTTTTTTTTTTTTCAGATCTGACATGACAATTTCGATTGTTTTTAGGCAACAAAACATGTATTAAAAATGCTCAATGTTTGACCAGTAAGTTCAAAGTTGAAAAATAACTATATTGATGTACAAAGTGTTTTAGAATGAGATGGCGCTACGGGTCAAGGTTACAATGCACTCTCGCAATGTAACTTTGACCGATAAACAATAAACTTTTCAAACTCCATAGGTTTGAAAAATTTATTATTTCTATAAATTCGCAGAAAAGTTGTAAAAAAATACTCGTCAACGAGACGTGCAAACTCCTGATTTTGACTCTACGAGGGCAAATAGATGTGCAAAGTAAACTAAAAGAGAATAAAGAAAACAAAATGTTTGCATAGGAAGTGTATTATGTTTTTCTTGCACATTGTATAATATTTTGTAGATGAAAAATCATATAAGAACCATAATACTTTAGCAAAAGAGGTTTTATGTTTTTACCAGAGCCGTCGTCTATGATATAAAAACACAAAGACATTATATCCAATACAAAATTAAAATAAGTAGTCGTGAATAACAATTGAGCAATTGTCAAGTGCCATGTTGATGATGATGATGTTATTTATTTATTTATCATACTTAATATTTTTTATGACGTAATTAATTAATTTAATCAATATTTGAAATAACAAAGCGCAAAGCGCGGTGCCAATCTACTAGTTACAATATAAATATTTAAAATTATTCAAAATAGAACGGTATAATTTACATATTCAACTTCACTGAATAAATATTTAACTGATATTGTCTCATGGTCTATGTTAACATTATGTTAATGAGTACATTAACATCCTTTTATTCACTTTTATGTAAGAACAATAATTGAAAATTTGAAGTATACAATAACCACACGCGTAAATGACTTAATGTAAATACATAGTACGCAAGAATTAAAAAAAAAAATCATTAATTGTATGTCGTGAAAAATGAAATATGGTGCTTCCTATTTTTGAACCATTTTAGATAATTTTGTAGCAATTATCTCTTAGGTGTGGAAAATGCTCAATTAAAATAAATAAGTGGCCTAAATAGTAAATAGTAAATATTGAATTAGCAAACTCTTAGACTATATTTACTAGGGGCGCAACCGGGAAGGGTACCCTGTTTTTTTGAGGTACCCGGTACTCGGAACCAGAATCCGGGTATCTGAAAATTGGTACCCGGAACTGGTACCCGAAAACAGGGTACCCGGAAACCGGGTACCCGGATTTCCGGGTATCTGTATTTTGATACCCGGTACCCGGTTTTACCATGTACCCGTTTTTTTAAATATATATATTATTTAAAAATAAAAACATATATCTTTTTAAAAAAAAATGCATAAATTAAATTATATTTATATATAAATCACTTGCATAGAAGCCACTCATATCCACTCGCTTTTATTAAGATTAAAATAATATATTATGATTTTCTTAGGTGTACCTATTTTCTTCAGTAGAGAAATACTAATAAATATTAAAATTCCCAACCCACCAATATAAGTTCTCCTTACGTGTTAAACTTTTCTCATTTTCTTAATAATAGAAGCTATGTCACATTCCAAAAGATTAGAAGGTCATTATGTCAAAAATTAAAATCCGTAGATCAAAGTGTACCAAGAAGGGAAATCTATAGAGGCCCGAGCTCGCGGAATATTTATAAAATTTAAAAAATCACAACAAAATGTACCCAATTTCAACTCAAAACATTAATGACATGTACAAAATTACGATGAAGCCGCTATAGAAAGGCCATGATCGATTCTCCCTTGCGGTATTTCCATTAACTAATTGAACTTTAAGGTACGTTCCCCGGCCTTCATTTGAATGGAAGGGAAATAAGTTAAAAGAAAGAGACCCAGCACCAAAACCACCACAAAAATTGAGTAAAAATAACCCCATCTAAAGTTAATCAAAAGACGAAAATAACCTTTCTCTAAGCTCTTACAAAACCCTTATTAATCAAATAGCTCATCATACAGTTTTCAATTTCATTCTTAAGAAACAAAACTTGACAATTGAAGTAAGAGGGTTATAATAGTTCAATAAACGACATGACAGTTTGTAGAAAAACGACATAAATAGTTGAGCAATAATATAATACTAAGCTTGTGCAACAAAGAACAGACTCCGAGAAAATCAAAGGAAGCCACCGAATAACATGGTGGGTATTTTCGCCTCCGATCAGATCACGAGGATGCAGTCGCCTTTCGTCTCGTCGCCGGCGACTCTTTCAGGTACATTTTTCTTTCTTCTCGTGATCGGAGATCGAATCTCCGATCTTCGAGCCTCCGCGGCGACGATCGGAGACCCCGCTAGTCTTCGTATTACGATAGCCGCAGAGCCGGCACTAATACAGACCCGGTACGTAGACATCCCCGTCGATTATCTGAGCACCCGCGGGGAGTGGGACCTCCTCGCCAGGGAGATCTTCAACAGCATCCACAATTGGGGCTTGATCTGGCTCTTGCGCTTCCAGCGGGACCTCATCATCGGCCGGCGCTCCCAGCGGTACTTCATCAGAGTACACCGGCACCTCGTCAACAGCTGGAGCTTGCTCGTCGTCATCAATCGTTGCGGCATGCCGCCGCCAAAGACGACGCTGTCGGTTCTGGTTAAGGAGATAAAGAACCTCAAAAATGCCATGGCCGATCAAGCTTTCGGATCCTAAAGACAAATCGGAATTGAATCAAATATGAAATCGGAAACTACTTTTGCTCGCACGAATCTCCGATGATCGAAGATCGGAGATTCAGTCTCCGATGATCGCCGCAGAAGATTGGAGATTCGATCTCCGTTCTTCGAGCCTCCGCGGCGACGATCGAAGCATTTTTGAGGTTCCTTTACCTCCTTAACCAGAACTGACAGCGTCGTCTTTGGCGGCGGCATGCCGCTGCGATTGATGACGACGAGCAAGCTCCAGCTGTTGACGAGGTGCCAGTGTACTCTGATGAAGTACCGCTGGGAGCGCCGGCCGATGATGAGGTCCCGCTGGAAGCGCAAGAGCCAGATCAAGCCCCAATTGTGGATGTTGTTGAAGATCTCCCTGGCGAGGAGGTCCCACTCCTCGCGGGTGCTCAGATAATCGACGGGGATGTCTACGTACCGGGTCTGTATGAGTGCCGGCTCTGCGGCTATCGTAATACGAAGACTAGCGGGGTATTTGGTCATCTACAGATTCATAAACAGAGACCTCACCTTAGCGGATGGTCTTTCATCAATGTCTTGATTGCTGAGAGAAGAATCTACAGATGTGTGCCCTGTAACATGATCTTTCCACATCAAAACGCAAAGAATGCGCACATGGCCACGCACCACCCTCATCCGCTGCCTGGACATTAGAGGGGGTTGGGTACTGTAGAACTTCTAATGGGAAAGAAATCTGTTTCTTGTGTTTCCATTTTCTTAGGTTTGGTTTTGTGTTTCTTTGTGTAATTGACAATGAATGATGTGCATTTGGTACTTTTACAATGAATATTGTGTTCTATATGACAAATACAGATATTGTGTTTCATTATTGGTAGATGTTTCTACTTTACTCATGTTTTTTGCTCTGTTTGGAGTATTTTTTTCTATGTACAGGCTTCCGCTTTCGTACGATCTCACGTTCGAGCGCATGCGGAATTAATGTGGCTACTGAGTCCCGCAACACCGGTTGTAAATATGAGAAATTATGTATGCAAAAGTTATGCCATGTCGTTATTCTTGTTAGTTATTTGTTTCCAGGGTGATGAAAATGTGGGGGTCGGTCTTTTAACGTATCCCGTTCTGATGGCTTCGGTCATTCTTATATACCAGGTGCTCTCCACAACTATTAATTTTTTATTTTTATTTTTATTTTTTTATAAGTGGATTTCTTAGTTTCTAAGGTCAAAGAGTTATTGACTTCTAGTAGTATTGAATTCTTTTTAGTCAGATTTTGTCCTGGTCGGGGAAGACCAGAAACAACATCTAGAGCTGGCTCGTGAGTTGGCCGAGCATGTTAGTCACTTATATGGGGGAAGGAAATGGAATAAATTAGGAGGTGGGCTTGCGATTCCCGTTTACTCGTCTACGCTTTACTTTGCATTCTTAAAACCTTGATTATTTTCGTCCGTATTTATTACAGGCGAGGAGGTTCAATTTTCAAGGTAGATTTTTGTTGGTGTATCTCGCTGTTGCGCTTTGATTTGAACTCTTGAAACATACTGCAAATGGTTTTTCTCGAATAGGTTGCCGAGCCCCTTATCCCACCAGCTGGAGCTCGAGTCATGTCTCTAGTTGATGGTCTTTCTAAGGTCAACCGGATTGACGCCAAAAGAACTTTGAGGAAAATTAAGCTCCTTCGCCACATGGAACACGAGAACGTAAGATCTCGACTCTTAAAAACGAGGTTATAAGAAGCTGTTTTTGTGTATAATTTAATTTTTTCTTAATCCGATCCAGGTTATTTACAATGAAAGACATCATACGGCCCCCAAAGAAAAAGACCTTCAACGACGTGTACATCGTTTATGAGCTGATGGACACCGATCTTCATCAAATCATCTGTTCTGTTCAACCGCTGACGGATGATCATTGCCAGGTTTGCATTCAAGTAAGAAACTTTTGAGCGAACGGATGATCGTTCTCCTATTGCAACTTTTAATTTCTGAGCATATGATAAGATTGATGAAGTAACAATTTAACTGCAGATTTTTAGCTAATAAAATATCAATTATATGGTGGTGTTCGAATCTTATAAAACTTGTTTCTGCAGTACTTTCTGTATCAGCTGTTATGCGGGCTGAAATATGTGCACTCCGCGAGCGTCTTGCACCGTGATCTCAAGCCGAGCAATTTGCTTCTGAACGCCAATTATGATCTGAAGATTGGCGATTTCGGATTGACAAGAACGACTTCGGGGACCGATTTCATGACGGAGTACGTGGTGACTCGCTGGTACCGAGCGCCGGAGTTGCTCCTTAATTGCTCGGAGTACACTGCCGCCATCGACATATGGTCGGTCGGCTGCCTTCTTAGTGAGATTATGACCCGAGAGCCTCTCTTCCCCGGAAAAGATTATGTTCATCAGCTCAGGCTCATCACAGAGGTACTATCAAACTTTGGATAAATCTCGAATAACTAAAATGTTTTTAAAATTTTTAATTTCGCTTTACTTGATCTTGTGGATGTGCGATTCGAATAAGATCCGTTTCGACTATTTATGCAATATTTAGTTGGAATATTTGTTTGAATTTATAGTCCATTTTTATGTCGCACCGTGGATCTCTGATCAGGCTGGGCTAAATTAATAGATTCGGGTCACAAGCTCTTAACGTTATCTCTGTGTCACTGTTTTTGTCGCGTAAAGTTACTAGGTCCTCCCGACGATGCCAGTCTCGGGTTTCTGCGAAGCGACAACACCCATCGATACATGAAGCAGTTCCGTCAGTGTCGCAGGCAACAATGCGCTGCCAAATTCCCCAACATGTCCCCCGGGGCGGTTGACCACCTCGAGAAGCTGCTTGTGTTTGACCCGACCAAGCGCGTCGCTGGTACATATATAACTGATCGAAATACATACATACATACATACGCACGCGTTTGAAAATCTGGGAAAGTGGGACCGAACTCAAAAAGGCCGAAAATCCAGTACCCGATTGTTGCATTGCACCTATCTTTTTCGTTTATGTGTTTTGCTGGAATTTGGTGGCTTTAATTAGCTGAAAAATAAGTTTGAATTGTTCTTAATTTCATATATATAGCATATAATTAATGTAAATCGATCATATCAATGGCTTACAGATTTGCTTTAAACGTGTAAACCATGTTAAAAAACATGCAAACAATTACATGAACTTCCTTCTCTATACACACGTCTGCACTCGGACGCAGTCAATCGGTAAAACATCAAGAGGGTAGCTGCAAGCCGCCGGCTCGCCAGCCCCGTCACCGGCCAGAGCCAGGCACGGCTTCGGCACGACCCTGCTCGACACCCCGGCCACGTCGGTGCAGCTCCACTGCACCTTCTTCGGTTTCTTCGTGAGCCCGATCGTCACGTTGGAGCCGGGGATCCCCTCCAGCCTCGCGGCCATCGTCACGTTCTCGGCCACCACATCCCGGTAGTTGATGTTCTCGATAACCGGGAAGGCGTTCCGGTCGTAGCCATCGTCGGGGTGGGACCCGTAGTTTCCGGTCATCCAAAAGACCCACTTCATGGTTTTCAGCGTCATGCCTTCTACGTAGATGTCCTTGATGAAGCCGCCACGGCCGATACCTGTCTTGATGCGAACGGCGGACTCGGTGTTGACGGCGGTGATGTCCTCGGCACGGACATCGCGTATCCCACCCGGCATCTCGCTGCTGAGGGCGATAGCGGCAGAGAAGGGGGAGACACAGGTGAGGCGGCGGATGATGAGCTGCTGCGTCGCCATGGCGAAGGCGATGCCGTACTGGTCCCACCCGCTCTTCACGGCGATGCAGTCGTCGCCGGAGACGATGTAGCAGTCATCGATCGGGGTGTTTGTGCACGAGTCTGTAAAAATAAAACTCGCCTTGAACGTTAATATACGAGGAGAAAAATGTAACTGGTGCGCATCAGATGAATTGTTTCTTAGTATATTTAGTCATATGCTACTTATTTTTTCCTTCTTCTAATTTTATGAAATTTTAGTGTTAAATCTAAATCATGCTACTTATTTTTTTTCTCTAATTTTATGATATTTTAGTATTAAATTTATATTGATTAATTTTAGTTTCAAGTAAATCTAGATAGTTGAATACGGAAAAGTGAAAAATAGGAGATTCAGAATGGAGATTTACTGGTTCTGAAAAAAATTTCGGAATTACAAACTTTTGGTTATGGATTATAACATATCTACCTTATTAATCTTGAGAGTTGTTTCAAAATTAGGCTCCATGAGTGTTCATAGTAAAAGACTCTTGTATATATATTGTTCATGTTTGGAAGTAAAAATGATAAAAATATGTCAAATTAAGTAATTTGTTGTTCAATACTAATAAATAAATTTTATAATTTGTTTTATCTCAAATGAGTTATGACAAAGCTATAAAAATGAAAGCATGTTGAGCTAAGAGAATTGTCAGGCTTTGAATTAATACATTGCTGCAAATTTCACAATCCATAGTTAATATTAAGGGTAAACTGCGGCTAATGTACCCAATGTTTGATCTTCTGCGAATTGTGTATCTAATGTTTATTTTTGGTGGCTAATGTACCCAATGTTTGATCTGTTAGATATTTTCGTGTTTTCCGTCAGTTGACCGTTAGAGAGTTATTTTCCTCTAAATGTACACTTTTCGTATTTTTGACATAACTCACTCATTTTTTGTCCAAATTTTATGCACGAACTATGGTTGGAAAGATAAGAGATAGATCTACAACTTTGTTGTTAAAAGTTTTGTAAAATAATTTTGTAAAGAGTTCAGCTTCGGGTTTATAGTGGAGTAACACCGGAGTTAACAGACTTATCCGTTGAAGCTTAAGTGATGTGGGTCCATGGTCCCCATGATAGCTTCGTAAAGGACGAATCGTGCAATTAGGATATTTGTTATTCTAATTCATGAAAGAACTAATTGAAACTGAAGCTTGTATCAAGTTTTGGAACGTTTCAATATGTTGCGGCAAAAGTACCTAAAGTTTGCCCGGAAAATAGCTTATCCGTAAAAGTCAAAACTGGAATAAATTGTCAACATTAATGTTGTAGGAAATTTAATTATAAGAGTTTTTTATTCTATGATTTTATGTATAAGAGCTACAGAGAAAAAGTTATGAATTATAGATCATAACATAACGTTATGTTAATTCATAAAAATTACTTACAAATAAAATTAATGGGATAGGTCCATTAAATTTAATCATAGGTAATTATAAGAGAGGTAATTTGACCAACCTTGGTGGTTAAGCCCATTAGGTATTTTCCTTATCATATTTTGTTAATTAATTAATTAGTTAATTATCATGGAAACATATTAGGTAATATTTGAATCATGGTAATTGCCAAACTTGGTTACCAAGTAAGAGATGGCGATTTTAGGAGCATGAGATATTCAAATATTTATGTGTTTTGATAATTAAAGATACTAATTGATTATATACATATATGGTATTAACTTAATCATTTAATTAAAGAGTATGTCATGAATTCAAATTGTGCATGAATCATGAAACTTGATTATCAAGTTTTAATCATAAGATTCATATTGCATGAGAATTTAATATTGATTGATTCATGATAATATTTGATTGATTGGTTAATTACAAATAAGGAAATGACAATGAATTACATGTCATCTTAATTGATTTAATTGGAATTAATTTTTGTTAGAATAATGAAGAAATTTCGACATCTCCTATTTAGGGAAGGAAATGGAATTTCTTGGTATTTATTTTAATTGGTAAAAATCAATTCCATTATTAAAATAATAAAGAAAATTCGAAATACACCATTCATGGTAGGTATTTGATTTTCTTGGTATTTATTTTAATTACATGAAATTAAATCTTTGGTATATTAATCATAAAGAATTCGAAATCTACCTTGCATGGAAGGTTGGAAAGTCTTTGATTGATTTGTAATTATACTCATTAAGGTGATTGATTTATTTATACATGGAAGTTGTGAGTATGAGTTTTCTTATAAATAGCAAGCTCATTTCACACTTTCAACACACAATTCTAATCACTCTCACATAGCGAATTTCGTGCTCCCTCTCTTGGAGAAGCTCTCGAAATTTCTCTCCCTCTCTAGAACGTTCGGCTTAAGGAAATTCTCTTCCCGAAAGCTTAGAAATCGCATAAGCTATTATGCAACGAAGTTCTGTCGACGAAACCCACACTTAAGGTACGACGAGTTCAGGAGAATATCCCGGAAGACTGTGGGAGTTTCCTTTGGCGTGAAGAAGTCTCAAGAGCGGCGGAAGCCCTGCTCAAATTCCATAGGCGCAATCTCAAGTCCGGGCGGAAGCTCAATACATTATGCAATATTAACTTTTAAAAAATATATTAAACTCTGTTCGATTATAAGATGAAAACAACACGCAAAATATACAAACATGATACGGATATACAAAACCTATAGATACACATACGACCATGCAAATCTAGTTCGATTCGAAAGCTACAGTAAAACTACCAACAACAACAAAAAAACAAAAACAAATTAGGAAAATACTTTTAATTCTCAAGAACAACTATTAAAGAAAAGGTCAACTTTTTTTAACAAAAAAGTCCAAAAATAATTTAAAGTTCTGTCCGTTTAGTTTACATAAATTAAGCATAAATAAATAAAAAACCACACTAAATCGGGGCTAATCCTTGAACCGGTGAATGATCCCAGTCCAATTCAAAGAATACTTTGCTATCCAATTCAAACATGTAACGAAACTGCTCGTGTTCGATCCCTCCGGTGCCTTTCATGTTTGATGCAAATTTTCCTCCGATGCTCTTAACCTTCGCAGCTTTCAAACATTTACTTCCCGTCACCATATTGCAAAAAACCTACACCCGCAGCGGAAACAAGCGGAATTTAAGTCAAAACTTCATGATAAAATAATAATAATAAAAAGAATGCTAAATAAAACAACAAAAGTCTTTCCATGTTACCTTTATCCAACTTTCCTCGTCGCAAGAATTTCGATCCGCGGCCTTACGCATTACCACCACCTTAGGATGACAACTCCACATAAATCCTTGTAGAAGGGTCAACCAACAAGATGAATAACCCATTGGAAGATTGCTGAGATCTAAAACAAGCACTTCCGCCAACGGAGGAATTATAGCTCGTCTCAATTCTTCGTAATTAAACCATACTTGGTCGGGATCATAAACTACCTGCCATTTACAATAAAAAACAATTATCAAGGAGACAAACTCAACCGTGGCATCGACGACTAGAAAAAGAAGCAAACTACAACTTGAAGTTTTACCAAGGGAGAAATCATCGGAGTAAATACTTTACTCTTAAAAGGAGCACGGGAAAGGTATTCCCTTATCATAAGGAAATATTGATTGACGAATCCGCCATATCCCAAGTGCATGTCATGATATAAATCCATGCCACCTTCTATGATGTTTGTTGAAGCCAATTCAGGCAATCCATGACTTCCTGATGAGCACTCATAGTGTGACAGATTTGGAGCATCAATTTCAATTGCTTCCATTCTGTGACAATAAACTAGCCTGAGATTCTGAAGTTGCTGCAGGGATATCCGGATCCTTCGCAAAAGATCGCAATTCGATATATGTAGATCCTCCAAGATAGGAAATCTAGAGATGTGTAGGTTAAATAGATCATCGGTGATAACGATGCTGTTCAGTCTTAATTTTCTCATATTACAGCAAGAAGTCAGATCAATCACACCTCGCGCGCATGGCAAATCAAGGTACATGACAAAATGATCGAGGGAGGGGGCATCAACAGAAACATTGTTTATTTCCTCGCCTGTACATATATGAAGGTGCTCAAGTTTATTGGGTTTGGAAATATTGAGAGTTTTCAAGCCACCGACCCAGAAAAGTTCTAAGCTGACGAGGTTAGGACAATTGCGATTGATATCTTGAACCATATTCTCACTTAGGATAACTTGATATAGCTTTAGTGTTTGCAGGCAGAAAAACTTGAAAGAACTGCGTAGTAATGATGAGTTCAATACGAATGTTGTTTTGGGGAGAGGGTAGTCATACACGCTGATCCAAAAATCTAACTCACAAACACCACTGTGAAGAGCCAATGGCAGCCACGTATCGATCACTGGAAAAGAATCCGAAGCTTCAAGCTTTAGACTTAAATCCACACGCTCCATGCGAAGCTTGCGTTGAACAAAGTACTGCAGAGACTTATCCACGTAGTCCATGTATTTTCCAAGCTTCTCCTTGTCCTTGTAGAACTCCATTGCTTCGACAATACAGATGTTCTAGCCGCATCGTCATAAGGAAGAAATGACAATATAAGATGCAAAATAGATGTTGGAAGCTCGGAAATTAAGCCTCTTCTCTCGCCAACTTCACTCTTCCTAATAATCTTTGCCTGAAACACGGAGCCTAAAATGTTACACAACAACACACATGATATACACAGTGGACAATAATCAAGTAAAAAGTTCGTTGATTTGCAAAGATTAAAGTTAAAGCCTGGAGCAATATACACTAATATTAATAGTAAGAAGGAATTCAAAACAGAAGCGGTATTGAAACTTACCGTACTACCGGCGTTCGAGGCTTTTTTATTGGCCAGCAGCGCGGCACATTCAAGATCTCCAACTACCAACACGTCGGAACGTTCATCAAGCTTCCTCTTCTTGTTCTTTTTCTTCCTGGAATATTTATTTTATATATATATAAAAAAAGCTCGATCAAAGAATGTAATTATCAAAACTATCAGCGGAACTCACTCTTCGACTTTCTTTTGCCTCTTAGATTTCGGGCGCCGATTGTTGATCCGCAGACCAAACTTCGAAAAAGCTGTAAACCCAAGCGGATTGGTTTTGCAAAACACAGCGAATCAGAATTACAGAAAAATACGAATAAAAACTGACCCCAAAAAGTCATTATGAGGAAGAATATATTCCAGCTTCGTGATACTTCTTCTGTCGATAGCAAGTAAAAAATTATATATATATATATATATATATATATATTCAGTAATTCAATAATCATAAATTTCAAGACCGTATTTTTAACGATCGTATCAAACCAAACCAATCGAGAAGTACCCCAATTTCAAACAAATTACTCATGAAAACAACATCAACAACAACAAAAAAGACATACCAAAACCAATCCGATTCAAGAAATTGAGAAACTGATAAAGAGGAAATCCACAGCCGGCGAAATCAAACCAAAATCGGCGACGGCGATAGGGGGCGGAGAAGGGTGGTTTTTTTGGGAAGAACGGTGGTTGTATGCTTATAATATATTTACAAAGTTTTTTTTAATATATATTACAAATTTACAACTTATAAAAGTAGAATCGCGGTTAGATTTGTTTATATTATTATGAAAAATATCTATAATATGAAATGTTTTATAAAATATTATTTTATTGTATTTATTTTGAACGATCGCTCTTTTTTTCTTAATTTGAATATCACCGGTCCTGATTCTCTTTCTGTCTTATACATGTCTTTTTTCTGCATTTTAAATATAAAATATTATTTTTCTTAACTTAAATGTATATGTTTGATGAAGTTCGTGGGAAAATTAAATGATTTTCTTAAACAGAGCACATGCAAAAACGTTATATAGCTGATTATTTATGACTGAATTGAATCAACAACCATATTCTCAAAGTAAATATTTTGGGTTCATGCAATTAATTTATCTTCTTGATAGAAGTGAAAAGGTTGGAGGGTTTAATTGTGAAACAACTTGAGTTTGGTGATCAAATGTATTAAAGGTTTTATAAATTTGTCATTTTGAAATATATCTTTTGAAGTGTATAATACACACTTACCTACTATTGATAACCTTGTAATGTTATATGGTCACTTTTGTAGCTTGACGACTTGGTGTTATTTAATCAACTCGTGTAGCAATTTGCTTCAATACAACAACTTTTCAACAAATCATTTATAAAAGTTCATATGGATCACAAGAAAATGCATCCCATTTTATTTATAAAATCATTAATGCAAGCACGTTTTGTTCTAATGACTAGTTTTTCCTCATTCTCATTATTTTTTCTTAATATAGTTTTGGTTAATTCCGGTGTTGATAATCCGGGTTTCATTATTAAGATGATGCAAAAATTTATCTAAAAATATAAGAGTTAATCATTTCACTAAAATTCAATAATTCGTTCATTGTTGCAACTGACGATGCTTATACAAATCGGTCAACTTTGACATAAATCTAAAGAAACCAACCACGACGTAAGCTCAAAATAATGAGAATTCCGGTAAGCCGGAAAAATAAGAAAAATGTCGCTTTACTTGTCTAGTTCTCTTTTTATTTTCTTCCCTCTTAATTGCAATATTTTCATTCCCTTGAATACATTGGATTGAAGCCTTTTTGTATATCAAGTCATTTTCTTCTTTTTCTTTATAAACCTTTTGTCTCACTTATCACATGGCAATCTTAATGATGTATGACAAATTCAATCCAATTGCTTGTATTTTTAGAGAGATAATTAATGTAATTAAAATAAGTTGGGCAAACCATTTATCGATCTCAAAGTACACATTATACATAAAATAAACTAATAAATTAAATATTGTTAGATTCAAAATATTAAACCTTTATTAGATTAGCTCAATAAATGGCATCTTTATTCATGAATGGTGACCCGAAAGAAAGTACTCATAATCCCAAGAGCTAAGGGATATTGAAGAAAATTTATGAGAGTGAGATCTGCAATTATTTTATTATTTTATTTGTTTGCATTAATTAGAACATCTATTTAATTAATAAATACTTATTGCAAAACTGTAAAAATAAATTGTGAGATTCCAATGTCCTTGGTATCTACAATTCCCAAAAACATTAATAAAACTAATTATTTTACGGCAGCGATAACAAGTGACAAACTTTATTATATTTAGTGCACTTCATACCTCTTAATTAACACCTTTTTAAATTCCAAGACTACCCTCCAAACCTAGCATCAATACGCGAAGAAATAAGGGGCAATATCGTCTTTTGACCTGGTGCGTTGTCCCAAGACTGTCCAAATCAGCTGGTCTAAAGTTACCCTTTGAAAAATCAAATTTAAAAAAATAATTATTTTGTATTTTATATTAAGTAAATAAAAAAGTTAGTAAAGAAACAAAACACAAAGAAACATCACAGCATATGATGACTGAGGAGAGCATGGCTGTATATAAATTATAATAATATATATATATATATTTCACTCAAACATTGAACAGTCTTTTGTCTCTCAGTGTGACAATGCTACTCCTTTCATGAGAGAAAAGGAGAGAGACTTCACTGTTCTTCTCTCTCTCTCTCTCTCTCTCTCTCCTAGCATCTCAGGCATGTCATCTTCTCTCTCTACAAGCAATCATGTTTCTCTCTCTCTCTCTCTCTACTTTTTGTGTCTGCTCTTCACTTTATCATTGCTGCTCTGCTCTTGGGTTGTTCTTGTTTGATGAGAAGGGGGAATGTGCAATGATTTATAAGTAATGGGGTCTTTTGGGTCACAATGTGTTTGTTTTGGGGATTATGATTGCTCTTAAAGCAAGTTTCTTGCTTTTGCCCCTGTCTTTGCCTCCACTTCTCTCTCTCTCTGAGATCTAAGCTAAGCTCGCTCCGACAAACACTTTTGTTTCTCTCTCTGCTTGGAGTAGGAGTGAGAGTAAAGTTCTGGTTTTTATTTGTATATGTATATCTGAATCACTGGTTTTATTGGTGGGGTTTATATGAAGAGGATTTGAGTTCTTTGAGGCTGTTCATGTAAATGTCAGCTTTTCAGGTAATGGGTTTAAGCAAGGCTCCATTTCTGACATTACATGTGTATATATGCATATAATTTGATTGTTTCTTGCTTCTTACAAGCATTTGGGTTGATACATTTTTCTCAATTTTAAGCAGAAATGCTTGCTTTTTGCGGTTTTCGATTCTCGTTTCCATGGCCTTTTTGTTTCATTCTTAAATTTGGATTACCATTTCTGCATGCTGTTTCTGGATATTGAGGAATGTAGATGTATGTGATGCTATATATGTGTGTGTGTGTATACATATATATATGTATACATTTCTGCAGATCTTGGTTTTTATGTTTTGGGTCCTTTTGTCTTCCAGAGTTGCGCCTCTGTCGATGAGGGTCGAAATGGATTCGGGGTTCGAAAAGAATTGCACGGTGGGGTTGAGCCCGAACACTGTCCTTCCGTGTCAGGAAAATCCTAGGAAGAAATCTTCACGCAGAGATGAGCTTTTGACGCTCAAGGGGGATTTCAGGGAGATCAGCTTTAGCCGGTATCGCAGTATTTCTTGCAAAAACGCGCAGACCGCGCGCGTTTCGCGAGATACCAATGGAGATTTGAGGCGAGTATCGGTGTATCAGTGCTCGAAAGAGGCGAGGAGAATGAAAGAGATGGGAGCTATCGAGGAGCGGAGTAAGATTGAGATATCGAGAAACAGCGGCATTGCATTCTCCATTGTTGACTCTCTGTGTACGGATGATGAAAACCGGAGAAGGAGGTCTCAGAAAGTTTCCACATGTTCCAGCTCTCTTCCACCGAAAAGCGCCAAACCGTGTTCTTCAGATGGGTTCTTTGAAATCTGTTTGGATCCTGGGAAAAGGGGAAGCAGCTCGGCGGAAAACGCAGGTTTAGGGTTTACGAATGCGAATCTTCGAAGCGATCCCGTCGCTGTTCGGCGGAGTAATGGTAATGAGCTTCTCGAGAGAGACGCTGCGAAGGCGTTGCCAAAGTCGGTGTCGGTCAAAGTGGAAAAACCGCCATTGCCTTCTCTTTCCGAAAACGATTGCTTGAGACCTCGGAGCAGCCCCGTCAAGAAGATGTTCGACCCGTTCAAAAAGTCAAAGTCTTTGAGATCCCCCGAACCCGGGGATGTCAACGCACCTGGGTTGACCAACACGAGGAGAAACAAGACGTGTTCGAAGTCGTTGTTGAGCGACTTTTCTGTAAAAACTGAAGATTCGAACTGTGAATCTAAGTTCGTTAAGAGTAAGAATCGGACGCTCCTTTCTTCTTCGCCAGTTCATTTACATGGCTATCTTAAGTTGGAGAACAAAAATGGGTTACCATTTTTCGAATTCTCTTTACAACGACCCGAAGAAATTTTCGTTGCCAAAACGTGGAAAGCGAAAGACTCTTCCAATTGGGTTTACACCTTTCACGCTATGGAAGGAGCAAAGAAGAGCAATGCCAGTCGGTCCGGTTTGCACGAAAACGACAAAGACTCTTCAATGGTTGGGCAAATGCAAGTTTCATGTTACCTCTGTTCGGAACTAAAAGACGGGGTTTTCGACAATTCCATGGTAACCGAATTCGTGTTGTACGATATCGCCCATGCAAAACTGAGCGATAACACAAAACCTTCTTATCCAAATCCGGGTTCGGATGATATCAAACCTCAAAAGAAATTTACCTCGAACAAAACCGAACTCGATTATTTGAATTCAAGCCCATGGGCGGTGACGGGTTTAAACCAAAGTCTTGAGATCGCAGCTGTCGTTTTGCAATCCCCGTTCGAGAAGAGGGAAAGCTTGAAGCACAAGAGAGGTGACAAGAGCTCCGAAAAAGGACACAAAAGCCTTCTCAATCTCCCAACGGTCGAGTGGACAAAACGGGACATGACCGACGATAGCAAAAGTAGTTTGGATAAGGTTAAGGTGATTATTCCAGCCGGCAACCACGGATTTCCGAGCTCGAAAGACAGAAGCCCTTCCTCGTTGCTCGATCGTTGGAGAGCAGGTGGCGGCTGTGATTGTGGCGGGTGGGACATGTCGTGTCCTCTCACTGTTTTGGGCAATCCACATTTCCGGGGCGCCAACAGTCAATCACTCGTCGAGAATCAGATGCCGATGGAACTCTTTGTCCAGGTAATCATTATCAAGTGATGTCAGACAAGTTCGCAAATTTCGATAACCGGTTGTTTCAGGCCATTAGAGTAATTACGAATCACACCCTCTAAACTTGTCGTGCAGTCGCAGTTTTACGTCTTTGTTATCGTAGTTTCGCAGTTTTACGTTTTTAATATCGTGGTTTCTCTGTTCAACATGTGGTACAAAATTTAACAAAACCTGTCGATTATTTGACGATTAGGTGTGATTGTTGCTACAAATTTACAAGTTTATGGACTAAATCCAAAGAAAGCTTGAGAGGAAAACTACAAAAGCTTGATAATACGGTAAAAACATTGTTAGATTTTAATATCTAACGAGCAGTTGATATCGATTCGAACGCAGGGAGCTAAAGATGATGAACCGGCGCTGACAATGACGGTCGTCGAGGAAGGACTGTACTCAGTCAATTTCCACGCGCAGCTATCTACATTGCAAGCATTCTCGGTTTGTGTTGCCATCTTGCATGGCACGGAAACGTCTGCGGATTCCGGAGAGGGAAGGGACGTAAACTTACCCCTCGGAAACTCGCTGAAAGTGATGATCGAGGAGGAAGTGAAATTCTTGATTGAAACCGTCACCACCGAGAAGAAGAGCGTCACAAAGAGGGTGAAAGAAATCCCGCCCTCTTATGTTCTCAACCCGCCGTTCTCTCCGATCGCCAGAGTGTAGAGTCCGGTCAAGTCCGCTACAAACTTCCGGAGATTCTCACGTCGGAATGTAAAGATCAGCGCGGGTCCGAGGAAAACGGCTTAGAAGGGCATTTTAGGAAAAACGATACGGGGGATAATCCAATTCATTTTTTGTTAGGTTGGGGTTATATTAAAAGAGCCAATGCTTTTATTTTTTGTTCTTTGAATATCCATAGCGGAAATAAATAAATATATAAATAAAAAACAAAGATACTGTCCATATTGTAACTTTTTCTTAGGGCTGTAAGCTTAATACAAAGTGGTTGTTTGGGGTTTTATTTAATTTGTTCATTACATTCCTCCATTGTTGGTTCTGGTTTCTGTACTTTAGCTTTCTTTGAAGACAATAATTCTTCTTTCTAAAAAAACATTATGGCCATGTTGTGGAGTTTGTATTGCGATTTAATGTTGATAATAGTATCTGAAATTCGTCAACATTTGATATTATTGCCAAAATTAAATCGTCTGGCTATATAACTAACTGGTATTAACGCAACAAATTGGCGTTGAAAGACATCGTCTTTAGCTTTCTTGAAAGGCAACAATCACGAGAAGATGTCGTTTTACTTTGATAATGTCGTTTTCTTAGGACTCTTGTAAAATTCCACAAGCTGTCGTTTTTTAGTTCATTATTCATCGTGTATGTTTAAAGACAAAATTATTCATGAGAAGTTGTCGTTTCTTATAGTTTATGAGCGAGTGTTTTCTTAACCTCACGTGAGTGCTCTCTTGTATAGAAATTGTCGTTCATCTTTATATCATCGTCATTTCTGTAATTGTCGTTTCTAACTTAGTTTTCTGTTTGCATTTATACGTCGTTTATTGACGAATTGTTGCTTTTTTTTGTTTTATTTTTTTTCAATTTCGACTCCTCAAAACATAACAGGAGAGTTTTTGCGAAGACCGTTTTGATTGTAATGGAATGAAGTCTCCGGGATTTTATCACCTTTGGGAATCCCGATTAAATTATTGGTTTGTGATTCGTGTTCGGGACCTATCTGCTACGTTATCGATGAAGTGTCGTTTTTATTTTGAGTTTATATCCCGGGTCCTAGTACCCTTAGTCATTACCGCGTCTAAGAGCCCGAAAAGCCATCAATACTGGATAACAATCAGATGAAATCATTTATCATCATTTTTATTTATTGATGGCACAGAACAATGACATGCCTTATTGGTATAAATTACAACAAAATTGTTAATCAAAATTAAATAAATAAATACTGGAGCAATTAATTCACAAGCTTCGAAATCATGAAGAATGTAGACTGTGAAGCTTTGTTGAAGAAGATGTTAATACTCTCTCCTTGTTTTCGATCCTTTTAATGTCAGGCTGTGGAATTTCCGAATCAAACAACTTCTTGAACATTTCGTACGAAGCGAAGAACAGCGCACCTTGAGAGACGTACATGATCATTCTCGGAGTTAATCCGCTAAAACCGACAAACGAAGGAAGTCCGGTTACGAAACAGAAACGAGCAACGGAGATTTCAACATTTGCGAAGATAATATCGGGAAGTAATTTGAGTTAAGAATTACCTGTAGAGACCCTTCAGACCTTCGGTTTTTGCTATTTCGAGAAGTGCATGACTCACACTTCTGTATTGGACCGTCGCTCCTGGAATCTGCAAAAACATAACGGAAAGAATAGGAATCAATGCAATTTTTTGACACGAATCGATGGGACGAGAGAGAGAGAGAGAGAGAGAGAGAGAGAGAGAGAGAGAGAGAGAGAGAGAGAGAGAGAGAGAGAGAGAGAGAGAGAGAGAGAGAGAGAGCTTCCGAACATGACCTTTTAGTAACGTTGTAGCGGATTTTTAACACCGGAGTAAATTTACACAAATCAAATGAAAGGGTATTTCTATGTAGTCGGAACAGTGAGTACAAACCTGTGTCTGCAGCCTCGTCTTTACAACATCGAACGGGGTCGTAAAAAAAGCAGCAGTAGACCCGGCAAGCCCACCGCAGAATAGCTGAGAGGAGCATAAAATTATTTTATAGCCGAATCTGAGCTTAAGAAAAGGAGAGATGAAAAAAGAGATCCAAACCGTTTGTAATGTGTTAGGCCGGCTATTCGGTGGTTGGGATGCCAACATAAATTTCTTTAAGCTTTCGTATGTGTAAAACTGCAGATAACAGATAAGTTTCATAAACCTAACACTAACATTAAAACTAGGATATATTAATGGTAAACCGATAACTAGTTAACGGGTTCGGTGTGAATTGAACACCGAAACCGGTTTAGAAACCAGATGAACGGTTTTTATCCCAAACCAGGTGTAAAGCTTTCACGCCTATCCATACAGCTAATATCTTTACTTGACCAACAAGGCAATTGAAAATTACCCAAAGCTTAAAATTTAACCTTGATAATTGATTGTGGTATATTCCGACAAAGTACCGCTCCCCACCCATTATACAACGAAGCCAAACCGCCCTTTTGAAGAATTCCAACTAATGCATTCCTGTCAAAAACAGAAAAAGGAAAGGAATAGGTAGATTACACAAATTTCAGCTTTTAAGTTAACACATTGTGCGGTAGTTCTTGGTTTGGAATATATACCAGGAGTTGTTATATTGACCGCTAACTTGCATCTGCTGTTTGATCCGCTCGCTCGGGGTAAAAACAAAAGAAGTAGCAACGCTTGCACAACCACCTGCTACACAGTGACCCAAAGAGTGGTACTCCTGCACAAACGGAACAGGCGATATTTATTCACCGAGCGAACAAGATCAGCAAGATATAATTTTTTTGAAAATCACTCGATTATGAGTGTTTTGATGTAGTGAAGAATCATATATAGATACATGTGCAACAAAAAATGATGAGTGATGTACATTTGGGAGATGGGGAAGCAAAGCTCCTTTAACGGATTCGTACGTGAAGGTGTAAATGGCCGAAATTGGAGCTGAAGATGAAATATTAGTAGCGATTCCGCGGTAAAGCCCTGTTAGACCTGACATCAACAAAATTTAACCAGTTTCAGAAACAGTTGCTTCAGATGATTAATAGCGATTAATATGTTTAAATAAAAGGTTACCTCTTTCAGCAATAATTGACTTTCCAATGTGGAACACGGATTTTTGCTCTACACGACAAGATTGAAGAACGGTCTTGACAGTATCAATTGGATGAAGACAAAGGCTAACAAACGTTCCGGCAAACGCTCCAGCAAAAGCGTGCTCTTGCTTGGCAAGAAAGAAGCGAGGCTTCTGAAATGCCGGTGATGAAACCTCGTCCTTTGACAAATCTTTGCTACTCAATTCTTCACTCTGCTTTTCATTGGAGTCAGACTGCTGACTATCGTCTGTGCTGCGCAAAGCATCTTCAGAAGCGCGATATAAATCGGCAACAGTGGACTCTGAAAGACTATTATCTTCCTTAAAACTGGGATTGGGGAAATATTCTGAACATAGCGATGATCTTATAGTAGTCTCTGATTTTGCCTCTTTGAGTGTCGTTAATCTACAAGATCCGACCACACTGGGATTACAATCAGCAGTATCAGAAACTAAATGGCTCGAAAGACTTGATGTGTCGCACTCTTTAGTTCTTTTCTCTTCAACTCGAGTTTTCGATCCAAAAAAGACTCTTTTTTTCATCCATCCATACACATTTTCCAATTCGCACGAGATCTCCAAACTTGCAATCTTGTGTTGACCGTACGAATCTTGACCCGTATTTGCACTACCCTTCAGTAACTTCGATAGTGAAGTGTGTCCGTCGTCCCTAAGAGGTTCATATGCAAACAGCTTCTCTGCGACACTAACCAAATTTGAAGACTGGTCAACACGGTAGTAACTAGTCTTCCTTTCAAGTAACGGAGTCAAATCGTTTCCTTCACCTACCACATCACTGAATATAACTCTACTATTTGTGCTAAGGTCGTTCTGACGTGCATCATTTTGAACAACAAGAGGGTGACTCGCGTAATCCCATATTTGACCAACAGCTGAGATAAGTTCGGTTGTAGTAATTATCTCAGCAGTTTTCGGGCCGGATCTTTTACCCCGTCTTTTAGCAACAATACCGTCAGAAAGGGTCGGAATATGTTCTTCGCGAGGAAAAAAATCACCAACCGAGCGCCGACTGAATTTAATGTAAGCTTGATCATCTCTGAGCCGATTTTTACCACCCGCCATACCGTTTCAGGAGCTCCTTGGAATGCCTACAAAATGGATGACAAATCGTCTTACCTACTGTAAACAAACAATGAATATCAAATACGGCAAACACTAAAAACTAGTAATTTTATCACGAAGAAACCGCAAACGCATCAACGTTAAAACGGGGAAGTTAGTTGATTATGGTCAATCTATGTCTCTTCTTAGCATAACCAAAGCATGAGAGTAACATGTTTAGCAGAAAGCTACTTTCGAGAATTGCAAATACCTGATAATTTTCTCGATATATAGGCTCAAAAAGCATCACACGTCTCTGATCCACAACACTGAGCCGACACCTGAGCCCTGAAGATGGAGAAGACGAGGAAGTAAGAAGTAGCATACAACTACACAACCATCGAGGTCAACGCACGAACAATCAAACTACAGAAAGTCAAAGAAAATGCATTCCGTTGGCTCTACAATCACTTCCCTTCCTCTTCCCTTAGCATCCAAACAAAGCATACGAAAACGAAACTCAACTGCTCTCTCTCGAGCACATTACAGAAGCAATCAAGCAAGCAAGCAAGCGAGAGGCGAACCTGAGCGAAGAAAGCGATCGGTGCAGAGGCGAGAGCGGAGCTCGGAAGCTGCGAGTTCGCCATTTTCGACGGAGAAGAAGAAGAAGGGATGAGAGCGCGAAAGAAATGGTAGTTGGGGTTTGTAATGAAAGCGAAAGAGACTTCAGGGGCATTTCTGGAATTTACGGAATCTGACAGCGGAGGAAATTGCTTTGAATGTTCCGGTGCAACCGGATGTACGATAACCCATTTGGATCTTTGTTTGCCTGCACTGCAACTTCCTTCGTTTCTCAACTAGGTCAAATTTAGCTTTTTGTTGTCGTTTGCGGAACTAGGATTTAAATTTCGGAGCGATGGGTTTAAATTTGTAGTGCAAATAAAATGAGTTTATTTATAAAAAAAATTAAAAATTAGTACTATAAAAGATCAAAAAAATAATTTTGAGGGTAATTCTAACCCCACTACCCCACAAGAGTAGTTCCGACCATGAATATATTTGCTCGAAACAATTTTGTATTAAACTAATGTCTAGTTTTACGTTGTATTTGAAATGTCGTATTTTTCTATAACTTATTTTACAAA
Source organism: Parietaria judaica (assembly GCA_954871525.1). Classification (NCBI taxonomy): domain Eukaryota; kingdom Viridiplantae; phylum Streptophyta; class Magnoliopsida; order Rosales; family Urticaceae; genus Parietaria; species Parietaria judaica. Next base: position 21,621,865 of record OX940868.1, on the reverse strand, counting down.
ACTTAAAACACCAAAGTTGTAGATCTATCTCTTATATTTCCAACCATAGGTCGTGCACAAATTTTGGACAAAAATTGAGTGAGTTATGTCAAAAATACGAAAAGTGTACATATAGAGGAGGATAACTCTCTAACGGTCAAGTGACGAAAAACACAAAATATGTAACGGATCAAACATTGAGTACATTAATCCCGAAAATAAACGCTGAGTACATAATCCGCAGAAGATCAACCATTTAGTACATTAATCGCAGTTTACCATTTTAAATGTCAATAAACTATATATATTCAATTAAATACTAACTATTACTTTTCAGTTTTTATTGTAGTATTGATTTTTTCAATAGTTCCGTAATTTATTATGGAATAATTGCCGCATATATATATAAAGTAATATAATTTCATTATTTGTTGAGTACATACATATTATATAGCTCCGTAAGTTCTCACCTAGAAAATACACTTATCGTAGCATTGGGTTCATAACCCGTGACAAACACCAATTAGATTATGCCACCCAAAATACTGTTTTATTGATACTTATGCCACATGAACAAAATAATATATGATGATGAGGTTATCAATTTTAACATATAAAAATTGCATAAAAGTTAAATATATACCATGCAAGTAAAGTGCATCATGGGCAAATTTTAATTATATATGTGTTACATTTTAAAATTAGTATTTAATTCTTTTTTTATTTTGCAGAAATATTTTATCCATCCTCATAGGCTTTATACTATGTTACTTCAACCCCTTGGGATAAAAATTACAACATCTAATCCCCGAAGCACATAAATGTTACAAACAAGTCCCAATTGCCTCTTAATTAAAAATTAGCAGCACTAATTTGGAAGCAAAACGGGACAAGAAATCGGAAATTTCAAACTAGATTGCGTTGCAAATAAATTAGTAACTAGTTACGGCCAACAAACACACGCCTAGCGAGATAATTAGTTCTAACAAATCTACCACTACGCATTTGCAGCTATTGCCATCGTTTCGAAGACCTCGAAGCCGCCATTGCCGACGAGCTGCTTGCAACGACTGGAGTAGGTTTCCGGGGGCCTGTCAAAGGAGACAAAAAAAAAAGGGATCAAAACAAGCGGGACGAAGAGTGCTCGAAAATAGAAACGATCAAAACGAGGATAGTAGGAAAATAGAGACGATCGAACCGAGAACAACGAGTGCTATAAGATAGAGAAGATCGAGATGAGATGGCATACCTGACGAGAGCTTCGAAGTACTTCGCGACACGGATGATCGAGATGATTTTAGCGAAGCTGTCCGTTGAGGAGGCTTTGGGAGTTTGGACGGAAAAGTAGACCTGGAAAGCAGGTGAAAGCCGCGTGGCATTAGGTGTTATGGGGTGAAAAACAGTAATTAGCCTATGTTTTGCTTTTTGAACTTGTAAAACGGAAGTTTTTTTAAGAAAAATCGATTACATTCAGGTACCGGTTTTTGAACTTTGTAAAACGGAAGTTTTTTTTAAGAAAAAACGATTACATTCAGGTACCGATTTTTGAAGTGGTTTTCGATTTAAAACAATAAAATAATATATTGTGATCCAAAATTGGTTTTTTTTTTTTTTTTCAATCAATTTTTAAAGGAGAAATAAGTTAACAAAGGGTAATGATAGTTAAGATTAACATATATTAGAAATTTAAATGCCGATATATTAAAGCTGTAATAAATCCTAAACCGGATAGTCGGTGATTCGATCGGTTTCTTACATAGTTACATACACCGAAACTAATACCAGATTCAGAATTTAGTTCTATAATAGGAAAAAAAACTTCTGTAATAATATTCGGCGTTTCAGTTTTAATCTTGTTTTCAGAGAGAGAAAATACTCACTTGTCTGTTATCTCCGATTGACTTCTCTCCATCTGACCAATCATAACCCGAGTTTTATCAGATTTTACGGGATCCGACGATTTTGCAGCTTCGGGGAATAGTGTGTACTCCACGACACTGGAAATTGATCCGTCGGTTTCCGTTCCCATGGAGAGACCGCCGTCGGAAATATCGCTCAACCTCTCATCGGAATCCGCATCTCCGAATCCTGAGAGCTCGGCATCCTCATTAAGACTGTGGCTCGAATCCCCAACGACCCGTGGCTGGACAGAGCACTCCGTGTATTGCCTGAGGTCCTCGACCGAGTGCTGCGAGCCCGTCTCGGAGTGCTCGGAGCAATTCTCCGTGTCACCGGAGTTGGAGCGTCTTTCGCTGGAGAGGCGGTGGGTCCGGCGAGGGGTTACGGCGGAGTGTCGCACGGGAGATGAGGATGCGTATCTGAGTGCGGTCGTGTTGCGTCTGAGGCCGTTGTGTCCATTGTTCTTCTGAAGCTGTCCAATCTCATCGTCTTTTTTTGCGACAGCGTCCTTGAGTGCTGCCACCTGGAATATCGATTATAATTAGACACAAACACAAGAAAAGAACTAATGATCTATACCAAAAAAAAACCCAAATTTGTGAATTGGAGCAGCTTTCTTTCTTTACGAAAAAACGATAATGTTCGTCAAATTTTAAGACATGCAAAATTTTATGTATTTATAATAATTTTGTTTTGTCTCTAAATACTAACATGTACATTGAGGTTAAAAATTTGACAATAACGGTCCAATATTTTTAACGATCGGCAAGGAGATTGCTATAATATACAGCTTCGTGGAGGAGAAAAGACTGCAAAAAATAATTTAGAGCATCGATTAAATAATAAGTTTCAAAGACATTGATTATTAAATATACAGCTCACTATATAATGTGACAACCCAAAACATCCAAGCAACCATATGATATCCATATGCATCTCTATATCTAAATATATATATATGAATAAATCATTAGAATCCAGACCTGTTCCATGAGTTCTCTGACATCTCTTCCCTCTTTGTTGCTCCTCGCAGCTCCTAATTCAACTCCAGAAACCCGCTCAGCAAACTTCAAGGTGCTCACAGTCTCGGAGTAGGATTCCACGTCAGGATTCAGCTGTACAAACATAAGTGTTTTCGCTTGACCACCTACATATGGAAGAGAAAACGCGCAAAATCAAATAACTTGCATATTTAAACATAGAGATATAACATATATGTCACGAGTCACGACTGAGAAAAGAAATTTAAAGATTACCCAAAGAACTTTGGAGCACTTGAGTCAATTTGCTGTTTCTATACGGGACGTGTAAGCTCTTTTGTGCCAAAGCAAAAATTACATCTCCGAGTGCTGATAGAGATTTATTGATATGTTGCGCCTCTCGAAGCCTATCTCCAGTTGCTTCAGAGCGATCAACTCTTTCACTACCAGCAAGATCCACTAGATGAAGACTACCACGAAGAACACTGTTCGTCTTCAAATCCGCTCCACGAACATGAACCGTGAGGACGCTGCATACATTGATATTGATAAAACATATAAACAGAATATCCTATTTAAAATGTACAAAAAAGTACCCTATTTATAGCCAAATTTTCGGTTCTAGTTTTATTTTTAACCCTATTTTAGTACATAAAAGTTGTGGCAGTTTTAAGTTTCAACAACAAAAAACAAATGAATAATGAATTTAAGTTATACATAACCATGTTAGGTTAATATTAAAAAAAAAAGTCTAAACAAGGACCTCGGTATCAGATTTCCGAAAGTCCAAACCAAAAACCGAAGACCCGTTTTATGCAAACTAAGTTAGCACAGAGAAGAATACCTGTGGGATCTGCTGCTTCTTTCATTCAAGGCTGTTGCACCAACTGCCCTGTTCATTAACCCTATGTTCATCAATTCCAATACATCTTCGGTTGATTTAACCGAATGCATACTTGCATCAGGGACAGCTAATCCATTCGGTTGCGCCGTAGTCCAAATCCCAAGTGTGTGCAAGTTAAAGGAAAAGAGCCAAAAATAATGTATCAGTTAGGTTCTAAGTTCTATGCATTGTATCCTAACAAAATCAACTGCAAAAGAATCAAATTCAAAGGATATCTTTTCTGAGAAATCTCGTTCGAGAGAAGATCTCGGACTTGTTCATTGTATATTTCAACCATCTGAACACCCACTTCATAGACAATGGAACTTTTCCTGCTTTGTGAAATTTGAAAAAGATCATGCAATGCTCGATAGTTTACTCCCCAGTCCGCTGTTGATGTCATGCTAGGCCCACTCTGGACAACGGAAACATAAGAAGCGCCATTTTGAGTTATGACAATATATTAAACTGCATTAAAAACAAGTATACATGTATATATATAGACAAGTGATACCATTGTGTAGGTCTTCCCTGAGCCCGTTTGACCATAAGCAAATATACACACGTTGTACCCGTCAAGGACAGAACGGATTAATGGTTGTGTGTCTAAGAAAACCTCCTCTGACACAAACAAAACATTTCGTTAGATTTAAACATGTTGATAAAGGCATACGGTAATATCATAAAAAACAAGCAAGAAAAAGAAAAATTCAAGAACCAAATTTTTTGTCTAAAAAGTTAAGGAACCAAAAAACAATTAACATCATTTTTCAGTATTTAATTTCTTCAGCAAAATTTGTTTAATACCTTGGGTGGTTGTAGGACCAAAAACTTTGTTGAACTTGAAAGGCCTGTGACTTCCTTGCTTTGAAGGATTCGCAATTACAATTTCACCATTTTCCCCCACATAATCAATTGTCGTGAGTTTCTTGCTTTGTCCTGGGAGAAACGGTCTTATTCGACAATAAACTCTTATATTACCTACAAAAAGAAGCAGCGTGTACAAACTTCATAAATCAGAAACAAGTTAATTTCAGCCTAAATACCATATATATACGAGACTACTAAATAGTGTACCCTTCAAATCTTGCACTTCATTATATAATTTTCTGTTTTCTGCAAGGACTACATGGTAATTTGCAGCAGCATCTGCAAGTCCTTTGAGCTTTGAACCTGTTGTGTAAAAAATATAGTCATGAATGATCTATAAGAGGCTCAAGATATTTTTCTACTAAACACTTCATCATAACTTAAATATAAGAGCAAATATCAAATACCCAAGTAATTAAATTGCTCGACGCCACTTCGTTTTGTCTTCAAGACTTCATTTTTTGTGGACTCTAACGCAGCTCTCAATTCCTAATACCAGAACGACAATGGATATCAAAATCAACACAGATGCATAATCTTCTCAAATTTCGTTACAAAAACGTACCTGCAATGCTGCAGATTGGTCTTTCAAAAAGCTTTGGTAAGTCCGTTCTTTTCTTCGCAATCTCTTAAGTTTTGTTTCTGCAAATGACTCGGCTTCTTTCACCTTCTTTCTTGAATCATTCAACTCAATCTCATATTTCTTGAACTTCTTCTCTGTTTCTAGTTTCACTTCCTTTGCATCTTCCTCTAACTGCAGACAGTGAATTTTGTGTGTGTTTTTGGTCGATATAAGTTCTTCTCTCAATCTTGAAATCTCAAATTCATAGTCCTCTTTCTCTTTCATTATCCTCTCAAAACCCTTCTCTTCGAGTTTTTTATTCTCCTCCAATCTTAGTTTTTCAAGCTGCATAAGCAAACCAAAATGTTAAATAGCAATAATATAGCAAAAAGATTATCTACATAAGAACTTGCTTTTGTGAGCACCTTTATATGCTGAAGCTGGTCCAAGACAACCTATGCAAACAAAGAAAAGTTCAAAATAAAATATGTGAAGAAATCCGACTATAAGGAGGAAATCCAACAATGGTTTTATTAAATCAAGTGATCCTAAACCTCGTTTTCTTCACTTGTTCCCACTGCAAGACTTTCCAGTGCTCTAAGTTTCAATTGATACTTCTCCTCCCGAGCTTTGAAGTAATTGTTTTGCTACAAGATGCAAAAGCATGAACACAGAATCCTTTGCCAATCATAGCAATAAATAGAAATGAAAAGAAAGAAAGAAAGAAAGAAAGAAAGAAAGAAAGAAAGAAATGAACATTTACCTTCTTTAAGCTATTTGCTTGATTCGAGATTCGCTGCTCAATCACTTGGATGATTTTTCTCAAAACATATGCCACGCGCTGATAAGGCATTAATAAAAAGCAAAGAGCACAAACAAAATGCTAATTAGGGAGAAGGCTATTAATATAATGCACAAAATTTTAGATTTTTGTGTAATAGAATATCATGGTATGAATTCATACATTAGAAATATCCTCATTTTTCCTTTCGATGCTCTGTAGCAAAATCTGATCAACCATGTCTAAGAGAGACTGGGTTGGTGTGTTCTGCACAAGACCATTGCAAGGAATACATATGAGGTCGTCAACAAGCCGACGAAGTTTAATAATAAAAAAATGACATAGAGGTAAAAGATTACATCAAACTTGTATGAGTCGATGAATTCCAAAATACTAGCATCAGAGAAATCAGTGTAATGTGATTGCTTTAAGACCTCCTGTAACTTCTGCTCAAGTTGCTCTAAAAAATGGAAGAAAAAACGTCAATCAGACTCAGTGTAACAAAAACAAACAATTTCGAGATTATATTAAACATTTGGTATAAAACCTGGTATAACAAGATTTTGAAATGCCAGTCTCCGTCCTTCCTCTCCATTTGGGATAACGTTCTGCCCGTAAGCAGGTCCTAAAGATTCTACCTCTGACAAGTCCCATTTCTTTCTCGTGCAAATTTCATTTATCTCTTCCCCGTCACCGAAATCAAAGGCTGACTTAAGTGTAACAAGACACTGCAAAACAGGCTCCGTGGATCCCTGCGAACAATTTCAAACTATCATTAATGCAGTTATGGTTTTTAGTTGAACTGATGAAATTATGGTCAAATGGGTAATTATACATAAGCACCCATGATTTATATATAGAACAAGTAATAAAATTCATTTTAGCTTTTAGATTGGGGTCGATATTGGCCATAATGTACCAAAACTTATCATCTTAATTCTTAACTGTAACCAACCCATAAAACACTAAAAATAATAAATAATCTACAAAACAGAACTGAATTACATACTTGCTCTAGGTCTGAAGGACGAAAGCTGGGCAAGCCTAGCTCGTCCATGGCTGCCAAGAACCTTTGAATATTTGCGCGACCGGAATCGGAGCCAACACCCTATAGCAGGAAGAAAAAAATAAATAAAGGACACGATGAAACGCTAAACAGAATAATGACACTACAGAATCGCCAACCCTACCGTCTCAACTGAACCAGGGCACAATTTGTTCAAAACACTGCATAGAACGGAGCCGTCAAGAAAGCACGCCCGCAATTCCTCCTCCGATGCTTCCCTCGACAACCTTAGTTGAGGAAGCATGAAATTCAACCATTCCACGAGCGACATTTTCTGATCACAACTTCCTGTAAAAAATAATATTACTCTTACAAACAGACCAAACGCTAACAAAACCTGATTACGAACCCTTTTTTTAGATAACTTGCCTTGAGACATTGCGCCAAGATTTTCCCCTAGTCCAGTATATTCATCGTACTTCCCGTTCAAATGAAATCTTCCCATATCAACATCCCGTTGCTGCTAATGGGTGCTCATTAAGAAACCTACAAGAACACACCCAGCTTCCTTAAACCTCTCGGACCATAAACCTTCACGACTCAATAATCACGAACAAAATGGCTCTTTTCTCAATCCATCATCGTTCGTGCCACGAAACCGAGTAGTCGATTCTAAGAAAAATCGAGTTCTTCCCTTCCCAAAAATCACAATAAAATAGTACATCGCCTGAGCTATGTAACTTTGTCTCATTACGCATATTGCAATAAGTGCAAAGACAACAGAAATAGCACGTTCGATCTCAAACCCAGCCTGCTTCCACTCCCAATCCAATAACTCAAGAACCACGAAGCTCAAATCGACAGATTCGAAGCCCTAAAATTCAAAATTCGAAGCTGCATTGTCGCCTCCGGAACAAAACACGACCAACCATCCCCCAAATCCCATACATCCACACTCAGATCCGCGAAAAAGACGAAAGAAATCCTCAAAAACACGAACCTGGCTCGTCATGAACCGCGAGGAAGACGATCGATCGATAGCTAGCTAGCAAGAGAGAGATTTCGAAATGGAGAATGTCAGAATCGATCCACGGAAAAGCAGATTCTTCTTCTTCTTGTTTTCAATGCGATAACTAATTACGAAAACGATGAGACGAGAGAGAGAAAAGGAAATGATTTGTTTGTTTTTGGATATAATTTTGGGATATTTTTGGTTTCTGGATTTAATTTTTAAAAAGAAAAGGCAAAATAAAGCGTTGCGGTTTTGAAAATAGGGGTGTTTTTGGAACCATCCTTGATTTTCGGAGTGGTATTCCCGCCTTCTACTTTTCAGTTTAACCCAAAATTAATAATAATGTTTATTTCGTCACTGTCTCAATCTCCGGCCAAACATATATCAATATTTCTATGATATTCATTTCCTAATTTACCACTATCATATAATTTTGTAAACGATTTTAGGAATTTTTATTTCTCTGATCCTTTTGTTTTTGTTGAAAGTTCAGTAATTGGTGGGAATGCCCGTGAACTTTGTTGCTATATGCCTTATAATTTTGACCACGCAATCGGCGAGTGTCGTTGACGGGATTTGTCCTCCCGACTGCAATTTATTGTATGTACTATAGTAGCTCCGGTAGTTAGTATACGCTGAAATGCAGGTAATAGTGTGCCATGCCATCGGGAGGATGATCAATAGAGATCCAAATATGACATGTAAGCATAAATAACGATGTAGTGTGTCTAACATGATGAATACAGGCAATGCTAATTAACACATACTTTATTGGTATTGTAGTTTATACTTTATAACACGTGCACAAACTAGACGATTTTTTTGTTATAACTTAGATAAAATAAAAGTATATTAAAGACAGTAGATCTATTTCCAACTACTTCATATAAATATAAATTAATGAATATGGTTGGTATGATTCATAACAAATATAATTAAACATGTATTTTTTTAATGTACGGTCTCTCTCCAATAAACTAATTAATCATGCTTCGTGTCATAATTCTAAATAAGCACAACAATTGAGCTTTTTATTTTATTTTTTATATTGGTATGCCCTGGTAAATTGACTCGGAGAAATATTTGTTTCACGCATACAATTTCAATCATGGTTTTAGACGCGGGCGGAACTAGGATTTAGACTCTGAGGGACTGGTTTAAAATCTTAGTACAAAAGATGGTGTTAATTTATAAATTTGAAAATTTTAGTACCAAAAGTGATAGTAAAAAAATTTATTGGAGGTGCTCTAACCCCACTACTTTATAGAGTAGTTCCACGGTCTTAGAGTCAATAAACCGAGAATTGTCCGATAATTTAATTTAATCAATGAAATATAAACTCGCTCTAATGTTATTATTGCATGAACAACAATATTATTATGTTGAGTCGTTGACGAATGAAGCAAAATTCGATTGTGAATGAACAGCAAGTGACTATTAGTTTGATGTAATTATATAACTATAACTTTAATCATAATTTTAATTTAATGGAATTGTAATTGAATTAATTACAATGTTTGGTTATAATTTTGTCATAAAGATAGGTTGACTTTCAAATAATATAGTATGTAATTAATTAATATTTTAGCAACATACTCTTTCAGTATTAAAAGATTTTAACTTTATTACTTTAATATGGTATCATCATATTATATGATAATGACTACACACATATTTTACCAATGAGAAAGTGACTTAAAAAAAAGTCCGTAAAGAAATAATAAAAATAACAATTTGGGATAATAGCGGCAAAAATGGCCAAAGTTAGGCCAAGTGTGCAAATAAGTGGCCAAACCGATTTAATATCGGTATAAGTAGCCAAAGTTTACCAAACCGTGGTAAGTACAAATTTCATCCATTTCATGTCAACGTCGTTAGCCACGTCATTTCCACAAGTGTTGAGCTTTGGCCACTTATTTGCACACTCGGCCTACCATAAAACCTCTATATATTTAATTGTTAGGGACCATTATTTTATTTTATTAATATTATTAATTCTATGAAATTTTATTGTACTATGCTTTTATAAACTTAGTCATTTGAAATCACCACACATAACTTACGAAAAAAAACCATTTTTGTTAACTTTGCGCGAAATGTAGGGGTTACTAGTGATTAGTTTAGTTTTTCCATGCTTGGAAGACTTACGCTTCGTTTGGTTCACCAGGATACGGGATAGAAAGTACTAACAAAATTTTGAGGTTCTCGGCCCTATACAAATTACCTGATCATGATTTAGGGGTCGAAATAGAAAAAATAAAAAGAAAACCATCTTACGGAACAAGAAATAGAACAAGAAGGTATTAGTCACTAATCTCAAAACCCAAATCAAATCATTGATGCTACTGTTAAATTTTTTATTTTTTTAAAACTATGGTAAGGATTTTACTATTGGGTTGGAAAAATATTTGGTCGCACATACCCTGAAACTTTAGGTCAAATACATTTTTCGATCACTTTTTTCGGGGTTAATCTGACCTTCTTGGTGTGCCAAACTATTAACCACGAAGCCTTGGCATTATAGACTGAAAGACTACTTCGTCCAGTAAAATTTCATATAAATTAATAATCTCAATAAAATAATATTACTAAATCTCAATTTAGTCCCGGCTCTAACTTACAATGAGTGGCCAAAGCTCAACACTTGTGGAAATGACGTCGCTAACGGCGTTGACATGAAATGAATGGAATTTGTACTGTCCACGGTTTGGTAAACTTTGGCTACTTATGCCGATATTAAATCGGTTTGGCCACTTATTTGCACACTTTGCCTAACTTTGGCCACTTTTGCCGCTATTATCCCTAACAATTTATTCGAACTAGGAAGTTTTAACTTTTAAATACAATGGGTGCATTTGGCAGTTGGCACAGTTTATTTAGCCTTGTTTTTGTTTATAAAATAAACTTAACCGTTATTCAAGTGTTTGGCAAAATTATTTTTATAAAAAACACAAAATCGATTTTGAATTTTTGTACATGAATTGTAAAAGCTAGGATTCGTAGCTTTTGGTTTTTTCTAAAAACAAAAATACGGTTTTAGTCTATTTTAGTCTTTGTAGCCTAAATAATTTTTTTCACCAAACGTTAAAACAGTTTTTGTTAGCAACAACAACTGTTTTATAAACAATTTACCAAACACCTGCCGGTTTTTCTCAAAAACAGTTTATTTTTTAAAGTAAAATTAAAAACAATTTTCGTAAAAATTAAGCTCTGCCAAACAGGCCCAATATCTGTCCAAAAAAAAACTTTTAAATACAATATAAAAGGGAGTATTTCTGCAAAGAATTGTGAATTAAAGAACAAATTGCACACTTAGACAAAGTTCAGGGGTATTTCTGCCGATTAATTTAATGAAAAAAGGTTCTACAGCCGTGTAGAAGTTATACAGTAAGCAGAGAACCACCGGAAATGGAGGAAGACGACGGAGACCGTCTGGCGAGCGCCGGAACCCTAACGCCGGTCACGTATCCCGAATCCACTGCCGACTCCGGCGAGTACGCAACCGCCGGATCGGAGCCGCCGCTTAACCAGACGGAGATTGCGAGAGCTATCGAGATCGTCGAGAGAGACTCTCAAGCGATCGCCGAGAGCTTCTCTTCTCTCTTCGCCTCTCTCCGCCTCGCTCTCTCCGAGGTTCGTCTCCTGCGTGACCAAATTATTGCGATCGAAGCATCGAATTTCATTTTAGATACTAGAAAGCGGAATTGTGAGATTTTAGCTTGTTTTTTGGTTGATTTGGATAGAAGAATCGATTTTCTAATTGTCGAGTTCTCAGTGCTGATTTGCTGTTTGGATTGATAGGAATGTTGCTTCATGAACAATGTTTTGCAGGTTACCAGTAACTCGGTTGATCACATGCATTGCTTCAGCGACGCCGCCGGTCGCCTTCAAGAATCCGGTATGTACTTCTCGAGCTTTCGTCTTTAGGAGTCGGAGCCTTCCGCTCTTTCTCTCAAGCTATTCAAAGCATTAATGGAAGAGAGAATTAAACAAGTAACTCACGTCTGATCCCGCATCGTGCTTTAGGAAATCTTTAAACGAATACGATACGAGGAACGTTCTGTTTTTCTTCTAATTTTGTCTGAAAATGATGCTTACGATTTTGGCTTACGATATCTTCAGTGCTTGATGCTGCAACAAAGGGAAATCGCTACATAAATTCATGCCTCAGGTGCGTTTACTCGCCAAATTTTGTCTTGCAGATTGTTAAAATGTATGCGACTTGTGTTTTCGTTGTTTTTCGTGGCATCGAATCATGCACATTTTCATCCCGAAAGAACAATTTGAGGATTTTCATTCCGAATTATGGGCATTTTCATTCCCATTAGAGGATTCATTTCTCAAATCTTCTACGAGCCCATCATTTTGACGGTGATATTTAAATGTGTAGAATTCTTGAATGAAAAGTGAAGTAAAAGAACAATTTTTACTTCAGGTAGCTCATGATGACTGTATAGGATATAGTTGTGGCTTACAAGTTCTAAATGTCCAATTGCTATATGTACAATTTGTTTTTGGGTGAATTTTCCGACAAACTATGATTCTGTCTAAGCCCGGCAATGAGTTATAGAAAGTCTTTAACGCCCGGCAATGGGTTATAGAGCTTAGTATAGCCCGGCAATGAGTTATAGAGCTTATTGAGTAGCCCGGCAGTGAGTTATAGAGCTTTGTTTGGTCTTTTTTTTTTCAACTTAGTTTAAGGTTTGCTTAGCCATATCAGAATCCATTTATCGCAGATTAAACGAAGAAATGAAGGGCATCAAAGATCTAGCCGCTCAGCTGTATCCTTCGCAGTTCGCACTGTATTATGCAGTTTGCTTCAGCCTGCAAAGATGTTGTTCTTAATTTACTCGGAGAAATTTATGTTTTGATTCCTTACAGCAGTTTCAGAAAAATCTTGAGGAGAAATGCGGATGTTCTGGATTCGGCCGTGAACAAGCTCCTCAGAATCCCCTGAAACACGTTTTACCTGTACGTTTTTTCTTTTTCCGCATCTGTTGAGCTTCTCTGTAATCGCATCGGCATACTTTGTAGCTGAATCGACTTGTAGCGCAGTTATTTCATATATGTAATATATATATATATATATACACAATCGATCCTATTACCATTTTTTTTTCATTTCTGTAACAAAGAAAGCGGACCGAGCCTTCTCGTATATAGCATGTTTTGTATAATGTTTTATTATCATTATTCCAAGATTTTTCATCAAGGTATATCGTATGCTCTAGTATATATAAGATTAAGAATTCATTTTCTTAACACTTCTTACTATAGCTTATAAAATCAAGTTAAATTAGTTAATAGCAAACCAATTTAACTATTTTTACCAGTTTTTTTCAAATTTAAAATAAAATATGTGAATTATATATGTTTGTGTATAGATATATTGAGTTTGGAGAATATTCCTGCCAATTTTCAATACTGATTTTCATTTATTATTTGGCTATTTGAATTTATAGCTACCTTTTTTGTCTACATACGAACACCCAACATTCAATTTTAGTCACGTTTATTTATTTATTGAAGTGAGACAAAATTGACAAATTGGGATGAAAACGTAGCATATATTATATTCAAACTTTTTGGGAGAAAAAAATCAAACATTAATAGATCAAATAAAAAAAAAAATAGATGTGAGACTAAGCCTCACCTAACCATGATTTTGTATCCTCTTTTTAGCTTGAAAATGACGTTAGCTTATAAAGTTTCAGGACTAGCGAAAATGTCAAAACATTTTAATTTGGGGAGAAATTCGTGTATCGATTGTGAGTTCCCACCGGGTATCGCTGATTTTCGGTTTTACAATGGTAATCCCGGTGTGTCGAACCTATATACCATCACCTGCTAAAGAGTTTCACCCCTAACCATTGGTCTTGTTTCATTTTATCTATAATTCAAACATAAAAATCTTATTAATATAAAGTGATAATTCTTGTAATATTTTACGACAGTAACGTTGGCATATGCCCGTGAAATTAATGCGGCATGTACTTTTTTTCAACTTTTCCGGTGATATTTTCGTCGGCATCGACATGTCCGTAAAATGGAGGGAGCAAAACGAGTTCGACACCGACATGTAAAACCATGTTTTAACTACAAATAAATGAGATTAAAGATGGTCTGAACTCTGAAAAACCAGTTTCAATTGCGGTGAGGTAAAACTGCACATGATTTATCATGTCTCGTTGTTTATCATCTATCTATTTCTGGTTTACAAAAGCAATATGTTTTTTTTTAGTGAAATAAGAATTAAGACGAACAAGTACATAATATCATACAACAATCTTAAGAATCACAAAATAATCCACGATTTGATCATACTCTTATGCTTTTCACAAAATAAGAATTAACGGCGATAAAAGTATTTAAGTTTAAGTTTACACTCCGTATCAGTTGCGCATATTGAAGACGGATTCCACAATAAACTTGAATTGAATATAACTTAAGTATTTTTACCGTCCTTAAATAAATATAAAAAAATAGTGAGAGAACAGAATTAGGAGATGCAAATGAAGCCGCCAAGAAAGTTGAAGGGGACATTTTCCAAACAAAATTAATGGGGCTTGTCTTCATCACATTAATAATAAACCATCTTAGGCATTTATTATTTTATATACAAATTTATATCACATCCCATGTACATATATATGTATATATATATATACATACATGCGATGCGATGTGATATGATATGAATTATGATATATCTTATACCTTATTTGATTCGATGTAATTAAAGATATTTATGGATGACAGAAGAAATGCAAGTATGCAACAGAAAATTAATTGAGGTCTAAACCTTTCAAATTTCAAAACAGGCACACAATAATAAAGATATAATCAATGTAAATAGTGGAAATAAATAAATAGATACACCGTACACGTGTATATACGTGTATATTGTTGAGGTCCGATTTTGATACTTATAAATCAGATAAATTAGTATAAATGACAAATCTTATTATAATAATTCTTGACAAAAAATAGCGAGCTTAGCATATTATTCAAAGTATAACTAACGTTTCTGACCCATAATTAATTGGGCATTTTGCACGTCCAACTTAGTCGGAAGGAATCAACTATTCTCGCTATATTTCCTGAACAATCTGTATATCCCACCTCATCGATTCAGTTATAAATAGGAATATTGAAGAATTGGTCGCATGGTCGCAAAGTCACCATCTCAAGCTTCGATTCGATATATAGAATGCACAAATCCGAAACTCGAGCAAGAAGTTATGGCCTTTCGAAGACAACGTGCCGAACCTGGTCACTCGAGTGACGAGCTGGTAACTTGATGGACGAATTTGGTCGCCGACATCGAATACACCAATAAAGGCGCATTTAACCAACTTAAAGCACACAATTGATGAGACGACAATCAGTGGCAAAGTTCAATAAATATTTTAGCTCAAGGAAATGAATTAATGACTAATTATGAGACTCTCGAGTCTCAGCATTCATAACCGATCACCATCAAGACGGAATGAAAGACTCATTTACTCGGCGCATTGAAGACAAGGAATCAAAGCTATTCTTGGAGGAATACTATAAAAAGACAGCTTCTAGTTCAGTTTTGAGAGAGCAAAAAATGCTGAAATATTAGAAAATTACTCACATATTGTATAGAGAAAATACTTATTATTTCTCAAGTTCATCTTTTGTAATATTTTTTCTTGTTGCTTGTAACTTTTTCAACCAAAAATCAATACACAACGGAGGACGTAGCCATCAAAACGGGGTAAACCTCTTTGAAAAGAAGAAGTCATCTTTATCGTCATACTTTCTCCGTAGTCTGCTTTGTTGATCGCCGACCATTCAAGCTAGTTTTAACGGGAGCCGCCGAATCCACCTCTACGAATTAAAAACGAAGTTCAACACGTGTCGTTCTGTGACTGCGGTGGTGATTTTTTTACCTCAACATTTATAAATGATTATGATGTAAATACGAACAAAAAAAAATTATATGTTCCTTAAAGCCACGATTTTTTTTAATCGTATTTTTACTTATTCTTAGTGTTCTCAACATATACTGAAAAAGGAAAAACCAGGTATTGTGTTTATTAAATAGCACAATTTGTTATTTTATTTTTTTATTTCTTCTACATATCACATGGTAATTTTGTATTTGGAGACTAATCTTTTTATTTATTTTTTAAATATACATATTTGATAATACATTTGTAATTTGTATCATAAAAAATATTTTTCACCATTATTTGGTGTACATAATTTCATATATAGCTTCCCGAACCCTACGTAACTACATTTTCCAGCTGGTCATTAATTAATTAATTATTATTATCTATGGTTATCTTTTATGCATGTGGTTTTCAATATCATAAATTTGGTGAAGCAAACTTCGTACCGAGCTGAGACAATCTTGATGAATCATGAAAGTGTATTTTCATCATTAACATTTCACAAATGATTATGTTGTGGAGTGTTTATTATCTACTATACATACTCACATAAAAATCATAATAGAGAAGCACGTAATTATTAAGAATACTTTACTAGGTATTCTTAATAATTTAAAACATTAAAAAAAACATTATTCTTCAACCCTTCTACAATTTAACCTATTAGCTTTAAAAAAAATAAAAAAAAAATAAACCTATTAAAATATTCTTAAAAATCTTTCTTTTTTTCCTCTTTTCAAATGAAACCTCTTCGTACATTTTTATTTTTTATTTTTTATATTTATATAAAGGGACATTGACATTGGTACTTTTAGTTATATATTATGAAAAAAAATGTAATAAATGAAGTGATCCTAACTTTCAACGACAACGACCTAGCCGCCGAAATAGTATGTAGCGTTGTTGACCAGTTGGTATGGTTTACTTTATATTTACACATTTACATTATAAACTACAAACGACAAAGTTATTTACTTTTCCAACATCGTGAAAAAATTGACATAATATACAAAAAAATTAACAAGTTTATTTATATAGGTGGTTATTGCAATTTGCATGCAAACAATGTGTAAACTGGTGACGTGTGTGTGTTATGATTTGGACAATATAATAAGAACATGTAGTTAATTGTAAATACTAAATAGGTTGTTTTTTATATTAATTGGTATAATATATTTCAACCAAATATAAGTAGTTATATTTTATATTGGAGTTCTTATTCTACAAGTATATATGTTACTTATTATTTATTTAAAGAAAAAATATGTGTACTTATTTAAGCATGATGACTATTTATTTTCTATCGTCTTTCCAAAAAAAAAATCGTCCGGCACTTTGTGGTTACTCCTCGTCCTCGATCTGTCGTATCACTCCCTCCTTCTCTCTATAAAACCTGGTCTAAGCTCTTTTTTTTTTTCTTTATTTATTTATTTATTCACTTCTAATTCTGCGGAAGTTTGCACTAAACAAAATACAAAATGGAAATAAATCGCAAAGATTTCGTCTAAAACTCGTCCGATACCCAAACGCTTTTCGTCCTCAATTCAAGCAAAACAACACTTTAAATTGTCCAAATTCCACAAGTTGTGTTCACGGCCAGAATGGTAGCGGGTGCCGGTAGAGATTCGAGATTAGCTGTTTTCGTCAAGTGCCAAACTAATAAAACAATAACAAGAAAATTAAATGAAAAACGAGGAAAGGTCCAATCGGGAGTGTAATTGACAATCAATTAAAAAGGAAGACATGAACAAGAATTAAACAATGAAATCATATCAAGGAATCCAAGATCACTTATCGAATGATATTAGTAGTATTTTAAACATGCAATCCAGAAGTAATGACATTAATAATAAATAAAAAAATTAGAATTAGGACACATTAGATTAAACGCAACAATAATTGTTGGCAATGGCATATACATATGACTCATAGATATAGCAATACTATAGTTTGTCACCAAATCCAACGAATAAATCAAAGCTGCTAAATTTTATATTTCATTGGCCCACTTTTTTCTGTTTTTATTTCACTGGCTTCGAATCATCTCTCTTTCATACCCATATCTCAATACAAAAGATATTTGCAATAGAAGTACCTAATTTTTTCCAAACAACAAAACATATTACCAAGTTTTTAATCGTTTTAATTAAATATTTCATAATTATGTTATGATTATTGAGTACTAATACATAGTAATTGGCCTTCCTGTCAAAGATAGATACATGTTACGATTTTTCTGTGGCCCCTTTTAATCTAAATTTATAGTTTCGCCCCTGCCATTAGTCTTATTTAATAATGCGTGCAACTCAAATTAACCCAAATTTTCTTCATATTTTAAGAATATTCATGTTAAATATTTCAACTTAGACCCATAAACATATAAAAGACTTAATTTTAACGTATAAATGCTTATAAAACTAGTTTGATGAGCCAAACAAGTTTTGGGAACTTTTTAGTATAATACATCATACAAAAAATATTTGCAGAGAAAATACTCATAAATTAGGTCGAAATGATAAATTTTCCACTTCTTTTATTTTCCCAGTATAAATTTTAAATACTTAAAATTTACATTTTTGTCTTTTGATAATATTAGAAATATACCTTTATAAAAGAAGAAGAAAAAAATATGCTACTTTAATACTTGATACATCAGAGGTGAACAACAGGTATTAGTGCGCTATTAGACAATTAATAGACTAAATACCGCATTTTGGTATTTTTAAAGTGAAAATCGAATGCCCTTTTTATAAGATAAAACCGAATCTACTGTATAATCGGTATTCAGTCTCGGTTGTGGTAATATCATTTTTTTATACCACATCTACCACTTCTAAAATCCACTACACATGACTGTCATACAAAAAATAATGAAGTTCCAAAATACATCGATAACATTGATATAGTTCTTACAAGTCCGTACAACATTGAAGCAAGAAGATTTAGTAATACTAATAAAAGTAAGTCAAGTTCTTACCATCCACAACCGCACCATGAAACTAAGTATTGCCAGTAAATGATCGTTAGAACGCAGTGTGGTTTATGGTTTATTCGTCTCGGATTCTTGGTTATTTGTCTCATCGACAACTGTTTTCTATATTTTTTTTCCTGCTCACCGCCTCGAAAACGCATCCACCGTGGTTCTCTCTCTCTCTCTCTCTCTGTCTTGGACCCTAAGAACGAGCAAATTCGTCAGATGTCTGTTTTGCGCGATTGGACCGGGCTTCTGTTAAATTCGTCGCATTACTCTTTTGCACGTTACGTCGACAATCCAACTTTATATGTTTTTATTTCTCTTTATTATGAAATACTTTTCTCTTATTTATTTATTTATTAATTATTTCCATCAATAATAATTAATTATTTTGATATTTATAAAATAAAATAAAATTGATAACGTGTTATTATTGTGATTTTGATTATTCACATACCCTTTTTATGAATAGAAAGACAAATCAATATAATCTCTCTCTCTTTCTGCTGTTTGTATACACTACACACATATATACAGTAAACAGATAAAAATGGCATCTTTCTGGTGATGTCGTTTGAATCTGCAAAACCATTATATATATACTGACAATGCTTTAAAGCTTTTAGATTTTTCCTCATT
Organism: Parietaria judaica; assembly: GCA_954871525.1. Lineage (NCBI taxonomy): Eukaryota > Viridiplantae > Streptophyta > Magnoliopsida > Rosales > Urticaceae > Parietaria > Parietaria judaica. The sequence continues at coordinate 21,602,355 of OX940868.1, read as the reverse complement.
TCTCTCTGCTCCATTATTCCAAAGCTCCAGGCTTTGACCATGAACAGTCCCTCCGAGCCTCGGCTTCGAGCTCGAGGATCTCGCTGACATGTTCGGATGGGATCGAGCTGATTCAGACTCCGGGAAAGCCGCGTTCTTGGGAACAGATTCGAGTTCTTGAAGCATGGATTCTTGTGGGGTCATCGAAAACGACGAGAGCTTGAAGAAGCAGCTTGCTTTCGCTGTGAGAAGCATTCAATGGAGTTACGCCATTTTCTGGTCCGTTTCAGCTCGAGAACCAGGGTATGCACGGACACCATAAATGCTTCCATTAATTGCTCTTATTTACGCCTGCAAAAATACAGGAGAAATAAATAAATAAATTGCCTTGTGTGTGTCTTTTTATTTGTTTTGATTTCTTCAACAAATTTTCAAACTTTCTTGTATTATTCCGAATTGGGTTTTGTCTGAGTACGATATTTATCATTATTACTGCTGTTATGAAGTTGTTGTGAAGTCTAATCTACATGAAATTGCAACCGAGACCCGATGCTGAGCAGCTAAAACTGAGCTGTCATTGTGCTTTGGGTCGGGATTTGCGAGAGGCAAGCGGACGTATATCGTATACTTGGAGCGAATCATTATAATTCTTAGTGTCAATTTTTTTTCGATTTCGTTTTCTGCCATTTACGTTTTCATTTCGGGGATTTAGGTTAAAGAATCTTAACAAATAACAATTACCATAAAAGGGTATCGTTAATTATATCCTTTGTTCCAAAAGGTTTATGTTCACAATTTTCCTGGTAAATCAAACTAATGTTACGTAATACTTGCATTTTTATCACGTCTCAAGTGAAAACTCGCTACATTAACCGAGATTCGGTGCGAAAAAATATTTGGAAGTTGCGATGTTGAGTTCTTTTTTTCGTCATCAGTCACAATGTGTTGATTGAAACTGTGTGAAGGTTGTTGGAATGGGGAGAAGGGTATTATAACGGCGATATCAAGACGAGGAAAACACTGCAAGCCGTGGAGCTCAACGCCGACCAGCTGGGCCTGCAGCGAAGCGAGCAGCTGAGAGAGTTGTACGAGTCTCTCTCCACCGGAGAGTCCAGCCCCGCCACCCGGAGGCCCTCGGCTGCATTGTCCCCGGAAGACCTCTCCGACGCTGAGTGGTACTACCTCGTGTGCATGTCCTTCACCTTCAATACCGGCCAAGGGTAATTGGCAAAGAATATCACTGAGTCTGATGATTCCGTTCCTCGTATTTTAGTCACTAATGTTTGGTTTACTTGTAGCAAGTTTGACCTGAATTTTGCTTATGTTTTTGCAGAGTGCCGGGGAGAACTTTGGCCAGCGGTCAGCCCACGTGGCTTTATAACGCCCCGCTCGCGGACAGCAAAGTGTTTGGCCGCTCCCTGCTTGCCAAGGTACATCGCCGTTCATATCCTACATGCCATATTCATCATGTTAGATTTGTTCGTATTTGTTTAGCGAGGAAAAACTAAACGTGCATTGTTTCCTGTTTATCCCGTGCTGATCGTCCGTCTTCCTCAGAGCGCCTCAATTCAGGTACTATCTCTACTACCAAACTGCCAAAAATCGGTCGTTTCGCTGACTGATCCGGCCTCTGATTCTGTTTCCAGACCATCGTTTGCTTTCCATTTTCCGGAGGCGTGATCGAGCTGGGCGTGTCTGATTTGGTACCGATTTTTCTCTTTTTGTGGTACTTATTCATCAGAAGCTTGACTTGTGTTTGAATTCTTCTGTTTCAACTTTCTTCTGTGAAGATCTCGGAGGACTACGCTCTCATTCAGCATTTCAAGACATCGTTCTTCGAGATTCCGCACTTGAAAGCCCCTCCGATATCAGACCATAAGAGTTTCGTGACCGATCAAGATTTTCTCAACCCCGGATTAGAAGGAAATGAGCTGAATCTATCCTCCCCCAGTATCAGTTCCAACGGGTTGGATCTAGTTCAACCGGCCGAAGATTCATTCGCGATTGAAGGAATCAACGGTGTGGCTTCTCAAGCTCAGAGCTGGCAAATCATGGACGATGAACTCAGCAACTGCGACTGTATATCTCAATCCCTGGTCGATCTCGAGGACGGTGTGTTGTTGAAGCGCGAAATCATAGACGTCGAAGAGAACAATCGCGCGAAAATGTCGTCGTTGGTTCTACCGAGCGAAGATCTGCACTACCAAGGAGTTATGCAGACGCTGTTCAAGGACTCGAACCCGCTCGCCTTGGCCTCCCACCGCCGGAGTCTCAATACCCAGTCGAGCTTCTGCGGCTGGAAGAGAGGCGGAGCGGCTGCACGGCTAAGTGACGGGGCTCTCTCGCAGAGAGTTCTCAAGAAGATTGTGTCCGAAGTCCCCCGAATGCATGTCGGTTCGGCCGCCGAGGCTGCCGAAGAGGACGGCGTCAAGAACGGCGCTTGGCGGCCTGAGGCCGACGATGTTGGCGCCAACCATGCATTGTCGGAGAGGAAGCGGAGAGAGAGATTGAACGAGAAGTTTTCGGTTCTGAAGACGATGGTCCCTTCGTTAACCAAGGTTATTATTCTTGATGATTAAACACATTAAGAGTTAGCAATTATGGTCGATCTTGAGATCACAGTGTGTCGTTTCGCTGTTGCAGGACGACAAAGTATCCATACTCGACGACGCAATAGAGTATCTGAAAGAGCTCGAGAAGCGGGTCGAGGAGCTGGAATCCTGCCGGGACTTGACCAATTCAGAGCGAAAGACGCGAGCAAAACCGTATGACGCAAGAGAAGCAACGTCCGATAACTACGGGACCACGAGAAGGAGCAACTGTCAGAAGAAACCGTGGATAAACAAGAGGAAGGCTCGCGACGCCGATGAGCCAGAGCTGGAGACTAACTACTGCTTGCCGCCGATGGCCGGTTCGGCTGAGAACGTCTCCGTTTGGCTGAACAACAGAGACGTCGCAATCGAGCTTCGTTGTCGTTGGAGAGAAGGGATTCTGCTCGAGATCATGGACGTGCTGAGCAACGCCCGGGTTGATTCCCGCTCCGTTCAATCCTCAACCACCGACGGGATCTTCTCGGTGACGATCAAGTCAACAGTACGAAGCTCAATTTTTGACGATTTTCGTATTTGTTTCGCAGCGTCCATGACTTAGCTCGTTACTTGCAGGTCAAGTCATCGACGTCCACGTCAGCAGCGACGATCAGGCAAGCGCTTCAGAGGGTGATCGGGAACTGTTGAAGTTTCGCCGTTACTAGGAAGGGTTCTGTAAAGCTTGAATCACTAGTTCTTTGAAGATATTTAGTGTCTAATAAAGGGTTTTGAACTTGATTTAGGATCAAATTTAATCTTCATTTTTGACTATCTACTAAGATGTCTTAATTAATTCTAATCCTAATTAATTAAAAGGCTATAAAAACGCAATCCAGATATATTCTTTAGTATCGTAGTAAATCATTTTCAACAAGAAACTAACATATGTAAATACGGGGATCCCGGATTGAACAGAATAAAAGCCGGAGTCGGAATTAGTCATGTATTTATTATTTTTAAACTCCGATTTTTATTTTTTCGTTAATTTTAATAATGGTTATTTAGATGTTGAATTTAATTTACTTCTTAATAAAGGAAATCCCGAACGGTTAAGGGTTCTCGTTTTTTACTTCTCGAGAATTCCGGTTTTTACTGTATTTTACAATGATAGAATGATTTTTTCTTAATTTTATAAGTTTGAAAAGCCTAGAGTAAAGGAATCTTCTTGGTCTGCCAAAAAGCTACTTAAGATATCATTGAATATTGTATTTAGCAAAAAGGTAATTATCTTTCTCCTAATTGTTTTTGGAACCCAAGATTTAGAAAACCTAATAAAAATATACAGCTTTGTCCTTTAGTTTAGAGTATAGATAGACAAAGCATGTGAGCTAAAAGCCACCATGTTTCATTTTTTACCACCTAGTTGCCAGTCAAGAGTACTATGGAAAAATATTTGATCGGTAAATAAATATATATAGGACTCAGAAAATTCGTATTACCTTGAAACACAAAATACCTTGGTGTTATAAGGATCCAATTATCTATTATTATTTAAGATCATTGATATTCGGTTCATACCGGTCAGAGATCGGTGTACACATAAAATTGGACCTTCCGAAATATTTTCGCCAAAAAAATACCAATTGAAGAAATTAAAAGAAAATAAAAATGCATTAGATGTGTCTAACTTTATATTAAAATTTTCAATCATTTCTGCTCATAAAACTCATCAATGGCCTACCATATTCATCCCATATCACACACCAAAAGCCTTAGAGGATAAACTGCGGTTAATGTACTTAATGGTTGATTTTCTGGGAATTATGTACTCAATGTTTATTTTTAGTGGCTAATATACCCAATGTTTGATCTGTTAGATATTTTCGTGTTTTCCGTCAGTTGACCGTTAGAGAGTTATCCTCCTCTACATGTACACTTTTCGTATTTTTGACACACTCACTCATTTTTTGTCCAAATTTTATGCACGACCTATGGTTGGAAAGATAAGAGATAGATCTACAACTTTGTTGTTAAAAGTTTTGTAAAATAATTTTTAAAAAAATACGAAATTTCAAATACAACGTAAAATTAGACGTTAGTTTAATACAAATTATTTGTTTCGAGCAAATTTTAATATATTTAATGAATTTTTATGGTGAAACGTAAAACTACAATTTTTTAGATAAATATTTTATCTTTCTAACGGGTGTTTATTTATAAATTTTGGATAAAAAAACGAGTGAGTTATGCCAAAAATATGAAATATGTGATGTGAAATAATCTTTCATATTTTTGGCATAACTTACTCATCTTTTGTACAAAATTTATAAATAAACACCCATTGAAAAGATAAAATATTTAACTACAACTTTTAGTTTTACGTTTCATCATAAAAAGTCATTAAGTATAGTAAAATTTTCTCCAAACAAATATTTTGCATTAAACTTGCGTCCAATTTTACGTTGTATTTGAAATTTTGTATTTTTCTAAAAGTTACTTTACAAAACTTAAAACATAAAAGTTATAGATCTATCTCTTATCTTTCCAACCATAGGTCATACATAAAATTTGGACAAAAAATGAGTGAGTTATGTCAAAAATACAAAAAGTGTGCATACAGAAGAAGATAACTCTTTAACGGTCAACTAACGGAAAACACAAAAATATCTAACAAATCAAACATTAGGTACATTAGCCACCAAAAATAAACATTGAGTACATAATCCGCAGAGGATCAAACATTAAGTACATTAGTCGTAGTTTACCCAAGCCTTAAATATAGGAAACCTTTTTCATGGCTGAAAACGGTATAATATTATATATATATACACACACACTTCTCTACCATCAACCTAATTGAATAATGGTTTCGAGATCCGTCTAAATACGCATTTAAAAAAAAAAGATTATAATGAACAAGTACAGGTGTCTTACCGGTTTTAGGGGTTCAGAAGTTTTCTCACCGGTCCTAATACTTGTTATTAGTTAAAACCGGTTTGTACCAAATCGAGGTGGCCAGCAATCTTGTTAAAGGCCATGAAAACCCATGCCCGGCCCGAGACAGAAATACATCAAAATACGGGTTCAGAAAAAGGTTGTGTCGGGTTTTCTAAAATTAGTATGATTTTTTTGTTCAATTGGCACATTATCATCCTTAAAAAGTTCTCAAGCTTATAGCCCTAATCACACATTCACACCAAGCTATTTGATGGCTTAGAATATCTTTGATAAATTATCAAAATATCTTCTACACAAAGCATTGCGATTTTTTTGCAATGTGCAAACCCAAAAACATTTCACACGCCATGATGCCACTCCGATCCCGACTTGTATGTAACCTACAATTATACTTCATTTCGAGCCTCTCATTCCCACTCGATCGTCGATGGCGGCTTTGACGTGATGTCATAGCTGACACGGTTCACGGCTCGGACACTGTTGCAGATCTTCTGCGATACCTCGGCTAGAAATTTAGGCTCAAAAGGGTACCTGAGTCAAGGAAATGAGCAGACGTTATGATAGTCGGAAAGGGTACCGCCGTACCGGAATTATAGAACTTAAAAGAAAAAGGCGACAAACAACGATAAGTTATTAATCGTAACTTACCAATCTGCAGTCATTCCATCTTCGCTGGTAACGGCTCTGAGAGCCACTGCATGACCATGTGTTCGTTGATCGCCTTGAACTCCGACAGTTCTTACTGGCAAAAACACCGCAAATGCTTGCCATATGACATCATAAAGCCCGGCTTCCTTGATCGACTGAATAAATATCTCGTCGACCTAGCAAAAAAGCGAGAAATAATGAGCTTTTTAAGTATGATAAACAAGTAAGCAAGAAGCCAAATCTTAATCATAACAAAAGGGAGGATATACCAATCGGAGAGTGTCCAAGTGATTTTCGAGGGTAACATCGCCAATGACACGCACCGCAAGACCCGGGCCGGGAAATGGGTGGCGTTTTAGGAATCCCTCTGGAACATTTAGAATCTTCCCCAATTGGCGAACCTACAAACGAAAGAGAAAATAATTGAAATCACAATTGATTTTTAGAGAAAAATAAAAAATAAATATCGTAAGAGAGCGGACTTGGTACCTCATCCTTGAAGAGAAGCTTCAGGGGTTCGATTAACTTGAGCTTCATGTCCTTCGGAAGCCCACCGACATTGTGATGGCTTTTAATGGTGTGCGAGTGAGTACTACCGGATCCCGGTGGAGGACACGATTCGATCACATCCGGGTACAAAGTTCCCTGAACCAAGTAGGCGGGTCTTGTCCCGAGCTTCTTCTCCAATTCCTGAGCAAAAGCGTCAAAAATGCCGATAAACTCCTTACCGATTATTTTTCTCTTCTTCTCGGGATCGTCGACGCCTTTAAGAGCGGTGAGGAACTCGTTCGATGCATCCACACAATTGACGGGAAGATGGAGATCCCTTTCAAAAGTGTCCATTACCCGCTCTCTTTCCTTGTATCTGTAAAGACAAATTCCACAATATTACATATTAGGCTTTTATATGGCACCGATTTTCCCTAAACTTTGTTCATTGTTGCACTTTTTCACTCGTAACTTCATTTTAGTGCATTCTACCCCCCTTGAATTTTATATTAATGCAAAACTGAAGGCAGGAAAGTGCAGGTCTCACCTCAGTAAACCATTGTCGACGAAAATGCAGTGGAGCCGGTCACCGATCGCCTTGTGAACGAGTGTCGCGGCAACTGTGGAATCGACTCCACCGGATAACGCACAAATGACATGCTCCGAAGGCCCCACCGTCTCATTTATCACTTTAATCTCTTCATCAAGCACGTTCTCCATTTTCCAGCCCGCCTTAACCCCGCAAACATCAAAGAGGAAGTAGCGCAGTGTTTCCATCCCTTCCGGCGAGTGTGTCACCTGCAAAACATCTCATTTCAGATTCCGTCTTTCCGAAATACTTGGATTCTAAACGGTCCAGAAAATAACAAGAAAGAATCTTTCACTAGAATGACCACTAATTCATATAAAAATAACACATTTTCACACCAAAAAAGACATATCAAGCAACAATTTCAATTCCGTTCTTCTACCCAATTCAAGGAACCAAATCATGAACGTATATTTACGGCAGAAGTACCTAGAAAGTAGTGTTTTGGGACGGCAAAGTACGCAACTTCTACATAAACGAAAAAAAAATCGGAAGCGAAATCGAATTATGTACCTCGGGATGGTACTGCAAGCCGAAAAACCGCCTCGCCCGGTCCTCAATAGCCGCAACCGCCCCCTGCCGGCTCCTCGCCACCACCTCGAACCCCTCCGGCAACCGAACGACCTCGTCGCCGTGGCTCATCCACACCTGCTGCGAGTTCCCGACGCGCTTCGCCCCGAAGATCCCCTCGCTCCGCTCAACGGAAATCTCCATCCGGCCGTACTCCTGCTTCTCGCCGACCGCGACCTCGCCTCCGAGCTTCTGTACGATGAGCTGCAGGCCGTAGCAGACGCCAAGGACGAAGACGCCGTTGGCCTGAGCCCACTCGGCGAAGCCGTCGGGGAAGCACGGAGAGCCCGGGGCGTGGACGGAGTGCGGGCCGCCGGAGAGGATGACGACGCGGGGGCGGTGCGCGGCGATGGCGGCGAGCGTGGCCGTGCCGGAGAGGCAGAGCGAGAAGACGGAGAGGGAGCGGATGCGGCGCGTGATGAGGTGCGTGTACTGGGAGCCGTAGTCGAGGATGAGGACTCGGTCGGAGTCGAAGGTGGTGGGGTCGACCGCCATGGCTAGGGTTCTGTTCGGCGAGAGGGGTTTGGGTTTGGGTGGTTGGCTAGGGTTTAAGCATGGAGAAGAAGAAGAGAGGGAGTATTTATAATTAATTAATTAAATATAATAAATATATTGGAAAAGATTGGCGGGAACATCATAAGAGGTATATATGTATCCATATTATTTATTTTTATTAGTATAATTTTGATTAATTATGGATCTTGGATTTTTTTTTAATTTCTTTTATTTTTTTATAAATTGGAAACGGAATTTTGCTAGGAAAAAAAAAGGGATTTAGAGTCCCGGTTTTGTTTACTGATTCTTTGGTGGATGGAGATTACAGACGGGTTTTAATGTGTTTGCGTCAATCGGATGTTTAGTTCGACAAGAGCATAATAGGCGTAAAAGATTTTGCGTGGTTCGATAATGTTAAAAAGATACATTGAGTTTTCACAATTATCGTTGGAATCGAGATTCTCGGTAACTTATTTCCAATAATCATTACCTTTATATACTTTTGGAGAGATAATCGCTAGGAAAGAGTGTTACTTTTCAGTTCTAAAAGCTTATAAACTTGCATTTTAAAGGTATTTTAAGAAAATAATAATGGATTTTGAGAGCTTTGAAGTTTTAAGGTTGTATATATATAAATTCTTTAGATTTTTCATAATTTTCTTCATGATTTGTAGTAGTTCCTTAGAAATGTATTAGGTTGAATCAAAATTAAAGTTAGAGTTTCATATTAATTTACTTGTACATTTGTAATTACTGATTTTGGTGACATGTTGATGAAATTAATTTTATTATTTTTAAACAAGTATAATAATTTTATTGCACTACAATTATAAAATTCAGATACAAAGTTCAACTATAGTTTCCGTGACAACTGTTCCAAAATCGCTCTGACGACCTCGCAAACGACATCTTCGCCGTCTGCTCGGATATCCAGCCACGTGTCAGCCCTTTTAAGGTAATTTCCGATGAGCCGATCCAACGGCCGTTGCACCATCGCAAACAAATAAGAAAGATGGTTATGTACATGTTGCAGAGATCACCGTCTCTCTCTCCCGACCTCGCAGCATAAAACGGAATTTAACAGCTTCCCACAACAGCAATAGGCTAACATGCATGTCACCACACAAATCTCAGATCGTTTCATAGCTAAATTACCTCGAACCGATCTAAACACCGGAACCCTCTCGACCTCGGCGAGTTCAAACACTCTGGAGGAATCAACGACCACAACATGTAAAATTGAGTATTGACCTGACGATGAACTACGACCTTCGTTTATACATGTTAAGATCAACTGATTAAACACGTTAAGATCAATTAATACATGAACGCCTTCCTCTTTCAAATTAACACTTAAATGAGAATATATATATATAAAAGATTTAAGATAAAATTTTATATTATTCCCGAAGAAAAAAAATCAGTCCTAATAATTTTGTTGTTGTTTAACTTACTCTTACAACATCATATCTAAATATTCTGATATTGGGTGCGTTTGGCATAGCTTATTTAGCCTTGTTTTTGTTTATAAAATAAACTTAACCGCTATTCAGGTGTTTGGCAAAATTGTTTTTCCAAAAAACACAAAATTGATTTTGAATTTTTGTACATGAATTGTAAAAGCTAAAATTCGTAGCTTTTGGTTTTTTCTAAAAACAAAAATACGGTTTTAGTCTATTTTAGTCTTTTTAGCCTATTTAATTTTTTTTACCAAACGCTAAAACAGTTTTTGTTACCAACAACAACTGTTTTATAAACAATTTACCAAACACCTGGCGGTTTTTCTCAAAAACAGTTTATTTTCTAAACTAAAACTAAAAACAATTTTTGTAAAAATTAAGCTGTGCCAAACGGGCCCATTATCGAATGATTTATACTAATATAAAATAATAATAAAATCACTAATAGTCGATATATCCAACAAGAATAAATAGATATTAGTATAAATGTAAGTGTTACACTAAGCTCATCACACAACTTGATTTTTTTTTCCTGGTATATGAGATGTCCGTTAAACATTCATCAGTAAGTATCAGGGGCATATCAGTAATTTCATCTGGAATCAGCATGAACTTCGCTTAATTTTACTAAAATTAACCGAAAACACAAACCCTAAAAGTCATTTATAAGAAAATTAACAAAGTAAATTATCTCCAAGTTTACAAAAATAAAAAAATAAAAAGAATGGACTCACTACTTCACAAAAGGCACCCCGGAAGGAACTCGCCGGGCGTAATCAACGTATCGCTCCCCGAAAAACCGCGTCAAGAAGTACTCCTCGTACGGCACACGCTGACGGAAGAATCGCCAAACCACGACAGTGAACCCGACGGTGGAGATCGGATTGCAGAGCATGACCTGCGTTCCGACGGCCCAGATGAAGAACCCGGAGTAACTCGGGTGGCGCACTAGGCGGTAGATCCCGTGCGTAACGAGCTCGTGCTGCTCATCCTGTCGAGTCCTGATCAGGTGCGTGAAGGCGTAGCCGGCCGTCACGATCGCCGTCTTCCGCACGATCTCGCCAGCGACGACCATTGCGAGCCCAGCGAGGCTGATCCAACGGTGCTCTTTCAGTGCGGGGAAGAGCATGATCTCGACGAGAAACTCCGCTACCGAGAAGAGCATCGCAAAGAGGTAGTTTTTGCTGATGAGTAGAGATCCTAGCGAGACGTTGGCTCTTCCGTGGAACATGACTGCCAATATGTACTCAGAGACGTGGAAGAACGCTATGGCGAAGAACATCTGAGACAGCTGCCAGCAAGCTTCGGGAGTGAACGCTTCTGCCATTTCCGGAAGGTACCAATAGTGGCGGATCAATCTATCTTTGACGTTATCCGCTTCGCTGAAACAACGAAGAACAAGAGCGTCAGTTTGCGCTTTAAACAAGCTTCGCGTAGAACATCCAGCTCGGAATTTCGTAACCATGATCCATCAAATACTTTGACGGTTCACAGTGATCCGTCAAATACTTTGACGAATATTTCCAAAGAATACGAATGCGAGTTGCCAAATTCTATGTTATTTGTTCATGAAAGTTCCAATTTGCATGAATAAAACTAAGTTCTATTGATAAATCCCAACATTTCATTGACAAATCCAATCAAAAGCAACACCTAAATTCAAAAATCTAAACTTTTGAGCCGTTGCCAGTACAGAGAAGTAAGAAACGTCTGAAACCCTCACTGTGAACCATCCCCGAGCCGCAGAACCCGGGTCGTTCAGCTCGGAGGAAACCCGCCAAAATTCGAGAGCTTTACTAAAGCCAAGGTATGCTACACTACACTAGAGTCTACAGAAAATGTAGTTCAATGTTTTGACTCCATGAACTCCGATAAAGCTTGTACTACAATCCATATGATCTTTGTAACAATATTTCGAATTACACAGATCCACTGGTTTGAAATTCGATCAAAACGAAAGCCCAGATAGAAAAACCTAACCTTTGAATAAGCTGAAGAAAGGAAATCGAGGGCATCAAGCTTGACCGAGGCTCTTCTTCTCCTCAGGCGAAGAATCTCACGGAGAAGCTCGCATGGCGAAGCCTGAAGAGGATTGAGATCGGAGATCAGATCAGAGGTTGAAACGAAGAACAATCAACGAGCTCTGTAATTTGGGGGAGAACGAACGAACTATCTAACTGCATGTCGTTTTATGTGAAATTCAACGATATGTCGTTTTACGTTAAAGTGCAGCATAATTAATAGGTGTCGGAAAAACCGAATTTAAAACCGAAAAAATGCGGTTAAAATCGATACCAGTTTTCGCTAACACTGTTTTCTTGCGATATTTATTTTAAACAAAATTAGTACCAATAAACGATTTTCAAGTATAAAACATGATTTATTTTACTTCTTAATTGATAATTGCAATGGCGTGATTTGATAATCATTATTTTCTTTGTAGTCATTAGATGTTGAAGAATTACAAGGATTTTAATTAAAATCATAACGCGGTTTTCGATTTTTAACCTTAATAGTGCAATTTTCGATTTTAAAAGTGAAAATAATAATACAATTTTCAATACTAATTGTAATGAAAACCGAATCAATGAGCCTGTTATTTACCCGTAGTAGAATATGGTATTTACATCTAACATACCAATGACAATTCTCATTTATAATTCATTTAGATAAAAATTTCAATCTAACTTATAATAATAAGAAATCAGTAATTGACAGTATCCATATTTAATCTCAAATAAATATGAAGTGGATTAAATTTATGCCATTATTCTATAAATCCAATACACGAAACCAACGTTCGAACTCACCAATGAAAAATATCAGAGACCAAAAATGTTTAACAAAGGCAAGAAAACGACATCACGGTGAGAAGGTGCACTTCCCGGGCCCGCCGTAGAAGACATAGTGGCCCCACCCGGCTGTCGTGCTCTCGCCCTTCTCGGCGTCGTAGCAGTTCTTGGCGTTGGTCCAGAGGTTGAGATCCTGGTCGTTGGGATCGGCGAACGCGGCGCCAGCCTCGCTCATGAGTTGGACGTTGAGCGCGTATGCCGCGTGCCCGAAGCCCTCCGCAGCCTTGTGGCCCGAACCCATCTCGGGGCTGGGCACGTCCAGGGGGCTAAACACCTGACCGCCCCAGGCTGTAAATTTGGCACCGTTGGCCATTCCCGGCAAAAGCGCCTTCGGCCAGTACCCGACATAATTGTTATCCATCAGCAGCCACCAGTTCCCCGTTGCGCGGTCCTAAAGGCAAAAACAAGCGGTTACTCAAAGCGGAAAGACCGGGAACTGATATTTTGGCACCGGTAAAAGAACTAACCGGTTTTGAATAGGTAACGGGTCTTGAAGAGGTAACCTGATTTTAAACGGTAAATGGTTCCCATACTAATAAACTACTATTTGTAAATCTCGGTTTTTTACCTGTTTGAAATGTAACTCAAAATCCTAAACTTATAGGCTACGGGTTCTCAAAAAGTGAATCGGTAAGTATCAGTTCCGGGTTATCAAGAAAATATACCGACTTTTGAACCGGTATATATCCATATCTGAGAACTGGTACGGGACAAAAGTTTGACCCTGGAGCTGGAGGCAGGGCTGGTCCCGAGTTTGACGGGACTTGTCGAAATTGTGAAATTAAATTTAACTATAAAAGTACATAGAATATTTGCATAATTAATAACTAGGCATTCAAAATGAAGCGTTTAACGGTCAATGTGGCCTCCCCTCTAGACCGACCCTTCTTGGAGGAGAATGTAGGGTTTGTCATTACCTGATATAAGCTGAGGAGCATGTCTTTTTGGGTGCCACCGTAAGCGGAGGGTTCGAGGATGCTGCCGAGCGGGATTTGGGTGCTGACCTGCACGAATCCCGGGCACAGCGTGTCGAAGCACCCCGTCTGCCGGTAGTTGTCGCTCTGCAGGCAGAGAGAGAGGTGTTATCTGGATGTGAACATATTTAATGTAGTTTTCTTTAGGGAAGGTTATTACCGTCCAATAAGTGTACAATCTGCTCACTTTTTGACCCATATAATTGCGAACCTGCGTAACCAAAATCGCCAAATTACTTGTTGGCCCTTACATATCATAAATATATCACCACATAATTACACCTTAAGCATATAGGTCTTCGGTTTTCGGATTTAAAACTGGAATAATACTTACCGGATTTGGTTAAAGAGAATCGAGAAAAGAGCTGGCTTCAACAAAAGAAATAACCGGTATATAAAACATATTTTTTGATCCGGTAGAAAAAAATGTTTTTTTTTTTTATGAGTTACACCGACTTAAACAAGAAAATACCGATTCAAACTGTTCTTTCTTTTGATGGTCCTTATATTAATTACACCAAATTTGATGACACTCGAGAATTTAGAAAAGAATTCCGTTTCCGGTCTTGGTATCACCAGGATATCAATTTGGGGTGGTACCATGATTTTTTTTTTTTTAAATACTAGCATTTTCATTTTTGGTCTCGGTCTCGATTTTCACTAAAATCACCAAAAAACCGAAACAGGGACAAAAAAATAGTAAACATGCTGGTTTCCCGATCCATCATAACAGAAGTCAACTACTCACGATCCATCCAGCTTGAATGCTGCTGGCTTCTTCTCTGAGACCGTTGACTATCCACAACCCGCCGAGGCTGAGCTGGTTGTCCATCACCGACGGGCTCCATATACTCAACCTCGCTTGCGTCCCGTACACGGGAAGCTTGTACGTTATCACTGCACCCTGAAAACGATATGATCAGGACTTGCAGAAAGAAGTCAACGGTGTTGTTTCCGGCAACAGTTTGCTTACTTCGTGGCCCGGAAAATCGTTTGACGGGCTGTTGAATCCCAAGGCCTTCATGGATTCCTTCATTAGAAGATCTCCTCTCGTCGCCCTTCTGATCGGCACCGATCCTGACGGGCATGTTGTGGTCTTGAGCATGTAGGGTTTCGACGCTTCTTCTTCACTCACTTCAGGAGTAATTTCTGGCATCATCTGTATTATTATACATGAATTATATATGTGTATATATATATAATGTTTTAGAGTTCGGCAATTGAGAACCGACCGACGTCTAATTTTAAGAGTATACAAATAGATTTTTGTAAGATTTTAAAAATAAGTAACATATTAATTATATGCCGATATGCTTTTATGGGATCGATGATAATGTTTAGACATATTCACTATAAATATTAATAATTTATGAATGAAAAGATTAATTATTTCAGTTAATAACTATTAATTATTAAGATAAATATATTATTCTTAGTGTAAAATTATAAATGAGTATTTTTAAATCTTATTGGGTCATTTTCGACAGCGATTTTATATGAAAAAAATCTTGGATCGGGTCTCAGGTGGGCGGTCATCCATTTTTCTTTGGATTTTTGTGAAACGGGCCGGTACTTTACATGCAATAAAAAAACCGATCCCCCTCGGTATTTCGCGGCCGTTTTGGAAACCTTCGTAAGGTTGAGATTTTTTAGAGAAAAGTCTGACCTGAATTGTGTGATTCTTGAGAAGTGGATGGTCGAAAGCGAGCTGTTTGTACATTTCCACGCAGTCAATCATGTCACCGTATTCTGTCTGTATATATAAATGTCCAATGTCCATGCATGAGAGAGAGAGAGAGAGAGAGAGAGAGAGAGAGAGAGAGAGAGAGAGAGAGAGACCTGGAAGCTCGTGATTGCAGGCTTGTTGATAAGCTTGAGTTGACTATCAAAATCCATTTCCATGGCAGCTTTGACTGACTCTGCAACAAAAAGAAGAGCAGCTATTTGATTAAACATGGCGATTCTATGCTTAGCCATAATGCTACTAAAGAAAGTGTTTCAGAATGATGACGATGAATAATAACTAGAATATAATAAGCATATATATATATATATATACCTATAACATATTCACAGCTGTAAACTAGGGCAAAAAAAGGTAATAATAATTCATTAAATGTATGATTCATAGAATGATTTGTGTATTAGTCAACTTGATATTACTAGTTTCCATATATATAGTCAACCTTATCGTTTTACATTTACTTCATATGTATCTTCATAAACCATCGCGTTTATACGTTCTATTCGATATATTAATTTGCTCTTTATTTATATAATTAAACTCGGATGTAATTAAAATCAGGAAGAGAAAACTTAATTCGTACAAACTAGGTAAATGCTTTGAATGCTCCATGCATGCAATGATCACAACTCACAAGCAATACACATGTCGTTTTTTGTTTGACGGCTTTCTAGGTTTTTTCGTTTGGTCGACGGCTTTCTGCCGGTTACCTGGTAGCTAGGCCTTACAAACCGGTCGGGAAGTACAGAAAAATGGTAAGTGTATTTATCTACCTATACGGGTTTAAATCAAACCGTTTAATTACATGTTGTTTTACTAATACCGCTAATCGCTCCTGTTTTACTGTTTAATACCGGTACAAGTTATCGGTTCGAAATTACCAAAATCCCCCGATACTGATTCTGAATTTAGAAAAACAGAGATATGAATAAGACTTTATAATACCGGTTTTCGGTTCTTGTTTCGACCTAGCTTAGATTACTTGACAATGAAATTATATATATGTTTATCATAAGTGTTACAGCTGTTATTTTCCAAGAAGTACAATGATGTCGTTTCTTATTGTTGGACTTATTTACTGGCGCTAGATAGTAGAAAAACGACATTGTTTCCAATTATTGTGTTGTTCATGAACGGAACTAACATGAGAGTCTTCCGGGTGTCCTCGGGGGCCTAGCTGGGGTCCCTGACTTGAGCGGCTTCGAAAAGTGTCTTCCGGGTGTCCGATTTCCAGTCCGCTGAATCCTGGGCGTTCTTGAGAGTCTGGGGAATGTCTCCGTGTTGTTTATTCTCCATTTAGCTCTTTTTGTCGGGATGATGTGGCATCTCCCGTGAGCGATGTTATTTGGTCTTCGAGCTCTGTTTTTTGGGCCTTTCCTTCCGTTGTTCGTCTAACGGGCTTGGACCAGGACCTCTAAGCTTTGACCTTCCTTCGTGGGCTTTGCCTTTTACCTTTCGGGCCCATATTTTCAATTGTTCGAAAATACGCATAACAGTACATATATAGATTATAAATTTTAAAAATAAACCCTAATCAAGATATATATATATTATATATACTGTTAGTTTGAAGTTATATATGGTTCTATAAGGGTAAACTGCGGCTAATGTACCCAATGTTTGATCTTTTGCGAATTATGTATCTAATATTTATTTTTGGTGGCTAATGTACCCAATGTTTGATCTTTTGCGAATTATGTATCTAATGTTTATTTTTGGTGGCTAATGTACCCAATGTTTGATCTTTTGCGAATTATGTATCTAATGTTTATTTTTGGTGGCTAATGTACCTAATGTTTGATCTGTTAGATATTTTCGTGTTTTCTGTTAGTTGACCGTTAGAGAGTTATCATCCTCTACATGAACACTTTTTGTATTTTTGACATAACTCACTCATTTTTTGTCCAAATTTTATGCACGACCTATGGTTATAAAGATAAGAGATAGATCTACAACTTTGTTGTTTTAAGATTTGTAAAATAAGTTTTAGAAAAATACGAAATTTCAAATACAACGTAAAATTAGACGTTAGTTTAATACAAAATATTTGTTTCGGACAAATTTTAATATATCTAATGACTTTATATGGTGAAATGTAAAACTAAAAATTTGTAGATAAATATTTTATCTTTCTAACGGGTGTTTATTTATAAATTTTGGATAAAAAATGAGTTAGTTATGCCAAAAATATGAAATATGTGATGTGAGATAATCTTTCATATTTTTGGCATAACTTACTCATATTTTGTCCAAAATTTATAAATAAACATTCGATGGAAAGATAAAATATTTATCTACAACTTATTAGTTTTACGTTTCATCATAAAAGTCGTTAAGTATGGTAAAAATTTCTCGAAACAAATATTTTGCATTAAACTTACGTCCAATTTTACGTTGTATTTGAAATTTCGTATTTTTATAAAACTTATTTTACAAAACTTAAAACATAAAAGTTGTAGATATATCTCTTGTCTTTCCAACCATAGGTCATGCATAAAATTTGGATAAAAAATGAGTGAGTTGTGTCAAAAATACAAAAAGTGTGCATATAGAGGAGGATAACTCTCTAACGGTCAACTAACGGAAAACACGAAAATATCTAACAGATCAAACATTGGGTACATAAGCCACCAAAAGTAAACATTGGGTACATAATTCGAAAAAGATCAAACATTAGGTACATTATCCGCAGTTTATCCGGTTCTATAAAGATGCAATTTTGGAGTTTCTCGTTTCTGTTCGAGTTCTGTTTGAAGTTATAATCTCTTTGACTTGCTGATCGTTACAGATACAAGGAATCATCATCTTATTGGGGTCAGTTTTTCTTTTCTTTTTTTCTCCAAAATTAATCTATTTTGTATTAATCTCTGTCGTTATGATTAACACACTTCGGTTTCTTTAGATTTTCCTCAGCTTGGCCAGCGGAGCAACAATCGGCGCTCGAACGGTAAGTTTCAATTCAACTTCTGTTTTGAATTCCATCTCATAATTCGGCTTTGGTTTGTTTTTGTTTGCTCTCTCTTCTATATATATATATGTTTTAGTTTTTGGTCGATTAGCTCTTTAAATCTATCTTTCGCGTCATTGGTATATAATTATCTCTTTGTTTCGTAGAGTTTGTTGGTACGTCAATCGTATTGTTGATAATGGTTGTATTCATTCTCGAGTTTCGTAATGTATTGCTCCAAGCTTATTGTCCCGTGCGTATACCATGTGTTGTCATTGTTTAAGCTCCGTTTTGCAGCAGGTAAATAAATATAATCATGAAGCGTAGTAATGTCGGCGAGAGAAGAAGAAGAGACTTAATTTCCGACCTCCCTACATCTATTTTGCATCTCATATTGTCGTTCCTTCCTAGTCGGGATGTGGCTACAACTTCCGTCTTGTCAAAGCAATGGAATTACACTCAGAAGTCCTATCCCGTCTTAGTATTCGCTCAACCCTCCAAGGACAAGGAGAGGCTCGGAAAATACTTGGACTACGTCGATAAGTCTCTGCACTACTTTGTTCAACGCAAGCTTCGCATAGACCGTATGCGTTTAAATCTACGTCTCCAAGCTTCGGATGTTCTTCCAGTGGTCGATACGTGGCTGCCATTAGCTCTTCACAGTGGCGTTTCCAAGATTATGTTCAATATCAGCTCGTATTATAACTACCCTCTCCCTGAAACAACATTCGCAGTGAACTCATCATTACTACACGATTCTTCCAAGTTTATCCTCAGTGAGAATACGGTCCGCGATATCATCCGCAATTGTCCTAACCTCGCCGACCTTAATCTCTGTTGGGTTAGTGGCTTGAAAACTCTCGATATTTCCAAACCCAATAAAATTGTGAATCTTCATATATCAAAAGGCGAGGGAATACACAAGGTTTTCGTTGATGCCCCCTCTCTCAATCACTTTTCCATAGAGCTTGATAACCCATGTAACCTGCAAGCTGGTGTGATTGATATGACATCTTGCTGTAATATCAGAAGACTAGAACTCGTCTGTATCGCTATCACCGACGATCTACTTAACGTGCACATCTCTAGATTTCCTATCTTGGAGTATCTACATTTATCACACTGCTCTGTTTTGCTAAACAGGATCCGGGTATCCCTTCAGCGGCTTATGTATCTCCGAATAGTGCATTGTCATAATATCGAAGCTATTGAAATCGATGCTCCAAATCTATCAATATTTGAGTTCATAACAAGAAGTTATAGATTGCCTGAATTGGTTTCAACAAACATCATTCCCGGTTCCATGGATTTAGTGCGTACAGAGCTCTTGGACGAATTCGTCAGTATAGGTTTCTTGATTTTAAGGGAATATCTTTGCAATGCTCCTTTCAAGAGTACAACACTTACTCTGATGTGCACTCCAGAGGTAAGTTTTAGTTTGCATCTTTTTCTAAGTCATCGATATCAATGTGGTTGAGTTTGTCTAATAAGTTGATGATTGTTTTCTTATTGTTAATTGCAGTATGTAAATGATCCGGAAGTACGGTTTAATACTGACAATTTCCACGACTTTATAATCCCGCCTTTGGTGGAAGTGGACTGTTTAGATCTCACCCATCTTCCGACTATATATTCGCCTTGCTGGCCGTCCCTGCTAGAAGGATTTATGTGGATTTGTCATCCTAAGACGGTGACAATGCGCAATACGGCGGATCAATGGATAGAGGTAACTTGGATTGCGGTTTTGACAGAGAAACTTCCTTAGTTTTATTGAGCATAATTTTCTTTATTATGGTTATTACTAAACATAATTACCAACACTAAGAATCCGTTTGTTTCGTTGTGTGTGTAGATTTTTTGCAAGATGGTGACGGAAAGTAGATGTTTGAAAACTGCAAAGATTGAGAGCATCGGAGGAATCGCAATCAACTGGAAAAGCACCGGAGGAATCGAACACAAGGAGTTTCGTTGTTTGCTGCGAAATCTTTCTGTGATTCCACGTGATGGCACAATAGTCTTTAAGTTGGAATGGGGTCATTCAGCGATTCAAGAATTAGATTTGGTTTAACTTTTTTTAATTATTTTAGTCTTTTTTGTAAAAAAAAAAAAATGTGACCTTTTTTTTAATTGTGTATTCATAGTGTTTTTATTTTTCTAGTAGTTATAATACTATGTATTCGAATCAAACTATATTGTAAATGTGTATTGCGTTTTTTATATTTTGTAGAGAAACATGACATTAGTTAAGATAAAAAATTGATGGATCAGCGAGACTCATTGCAAACAAATAAGAAAGACTGTTGCGTAAATGTTGTAGAGATCACCGTCTCTCCCGACCTCGCAACGTAAAACGGAATTTAAGTCCTTCCCACAACGTTCGGACTTAGGACTATTGGTGCACCAATTACACTTGTTATGAATCAGATATACTCTGAGACTAATTGTTAATATCATCATTATTAGTCATCACTCTCTTCATGTTATTCGATCGACTGAAAATGTTAACTCCGTCAATTAATACCTCCAAAAAAATCATCCAAAAAGGATATATGAATTTGAGACTGAGTGTCGCCCAAAAAAAATGTGTATAATTGTACCAATGATCATAACTTGAAGATATATGTATATATATATATATATATATATATTGAAGCCTACAATGATGTCGTTTCTTATTATTGGACTATTTACTTGCGCTAGATTATATAAAACGACATTTGTGTTTTCCAATTATTGTGTTGTTCAACGGAACTAACATGATTACAATGATGTCGTTTATTGACCAAATACTAGATGTCGTTCTCAAGGAATATAAAGTCACACATCAAATTAACACGATAACTACATAAAATATTACATAGTTTGCCATTTTTACACATTAATAAAGTTTACGCCCCAAATTTTGAAGTGCAATTTTCCGGGCCTCTGGTTAAGATCGCCACCCCCATCGATCTATGGATGTCGTTGACCAAATATGAGAGGTAATAAACGAACAGCCTTTTGTATTTTCCGGTGCGAATACGGGTGACTGCCCGGAATTTGCAATTCGGTCATTTACTTGGGCAACAACACGATTGTTCAAGAGGAATATAATGCAAAGTAGACACAGAAATCATGATAATTGTAATTATGATCACATCTCTCGGTAGTAAGATGTTGCGACTTAGACATAGTAACTAGAATTACTAATTACACAAGTTTAGGGGGCAACGTGCAATTCCCGGGGCCCCCGTAGTAAAAATCGTCCCCCCACCCGGGAATGTCGTTGACCAAAAGCGTGCCGTTGTAGCACGTGGCAGTGTCGGCCCAAATCTTGAGGTCACGGCTCTGCGGGATCTGGACTATTGGGCTGCCCTTGATTGCATCGATGACCTGGATCACCGCCATGTAGGCAGATTTCCCGTAATTTACATCAAACGCATTTATAGGCGCGCGGCCACTCCCCATGCCCGGGCCAATGACACCGGGAGGGCTGTAGACTTCTCCTCCCCATGCTGCAAATTTGGCGCCAGTGGCTAAATTCTTGATCAATTCCTCCGGCCAATATCCGACGTAGTCGTCCTCATACATTAGCCACCAATTTTTCGTCTCTCCTTCCTATATCAATCATAAGTTAATCATGAAAATTATCAAACTAACTTTGTGATATTAATTCGGAAGGACGTCTATAAATATAATTTTAGTTTCGAAAAATTAGTGTTTAATTAAAGCCATCTTAACTAACAAAATTAGTGTTTAAGTAAAGCCATATAAATTAATGAGCATAAATGAGACATAATTCATATACCTCGTATAAAGTGAGAAACATATCCATCTGAGGTCCATGCTCAAAAGAGTGTGGTAAGACAAGGCCAAGAGGTATCGCGGTGCTTGTATGCATAAACCCCGGACACTGAGAGTTGAAGCACCCGGTTTTCTCGTAACGATCGGTCTAAAATTAAAAATTAAATAAGTTTGGGACCTAAATCGTTTTTCATGTTCATTGATATAGTGTTCGAATTATATCAACAAGGAATTTGGCAATTATGCGAGATTAATCGACAAACATGACGGAAAATATTGTAAAGCTTTATTTAAAAGAAAATAAGAAGGTTTTTATTTTGAACTTACCGTCCAATATGTATACAATCTGCTGCTATCATTATTCTTAACCTGTCACAAGATGAAATCACAAAGTTGAATGTTAAAACACTAATTTTCTTTTAATAATAATAATAACAAGAGATATTAGCGGCATATGTCTTCAAGTTAGGATTCTTAGTGCAAGTAACTTACTATCCAGCCAGCTTGAATGCAAGTTGAGCCATTGGCAAGCCAAATACTACAACTGCTAAACTGATTCTCCTTCACTTTGGGTTTCCAAATATTAATCCGAGACCGAGCGCCAAATATGGTTCTGTCCATCCCAATTATCGCAGACTGAATTCCAAAATGAAACCGAAACGGTGAGTAAACACAAAATAGTAAAA
The DNA here is from genome assembly GCA_954871525.1 of Parietaria judaica. Lineage (NCBI taxonomy): Eukaryota > Viridiplantae > Streptophyta > Magnoliopsida > Rosales > Urticaceae > Parietaria > Parietaria judaica. The sequence goes on along the minus strand of OX940868.1, from coordinate 21,579,653 downwards.
CTTTCGTCAGGGCAATTTTATTTTTATGTTATAAAGTAGGATCGGATTTTTACGTGGTGTCCTTCGCCGGAGATGTTGTTTGCGCGGTTATGCGCGTTTAACGGGTGATTTAGCCCCAAAGATTTAATAGATTTTTCCATTATGAGATCTTCTTTGGTTGTCCTTTTGATGGCCACAGATCCTTGTGGACACTTGATTTTGGGAAACATGTCGCTTTTCGAAGACGATTTGTTTCCGACGTGTTTCGGTTTTGTTTTTGGCTCCGTCTGCACACAAAAAAAATCAAACACCGGTTTGGAAGACCCATTTTATTTTTAAGCAAGTTAATTATAAATAAATAGAAAGAGGCATGGGTTGTTACCTGGATTGTATGATTCTTGAGCAATAAATGATCAAAAGCAAGTTGTTTGTAGATGTCAATGCAGTCTATGATATCACCATATTTAGTCTGCTTATATTTAATTTAAGCACAAATTATGAGAAATTAAATTATTCATATTTGATATCAATTGAGTGTGACAATCTAACTTCTAAAGCATCTTAGCATTGAGATAATAATACTAGTCTTTTATTTTCAAAAAATTAAAATCAAATATGCCAGAAACCGTCAAACTCGTTTTTAAGCTATTTAAATAATATTTTTAATTGAGACTTATAAAATACCGAGTAACTTAATTTGCGCATAAAAAATCGGAACCGTCAAATTTGCATATCAAGATACTCAATATTAGAGGAAACGATTATAATCTAACTATATGTAACATATGGAGTGCCCGTCGTACCTTAAAACTTTTGATGGCGGGTTTGTTGATTACTTCGAGTTGACGCTTCAAGATTGTCTCTTCGTCTTCGACTGAATCTGCCACTAAAATTACGGCTAAAATAACGAGAAGTATTAATTTCTCAGAGTTCCTGGCTTCCATGGCCATGGCTACAAACAAACCAGATATATTATGGTAATACAATTAGATGATATTGGCGTCTCCTTTATATATTTTAGGTATAAAATTAATTATGCAGTAATTTCTTTTGTAACCATAACTTTACCCTTAAAATGGGTTTTTTCTTAATTCACTCAATATAGTGCATTGTGACATAAATAATTGTAACAGATGCATTAAATTAAAGTCTTAAGTCAAAAGTAGACCATTTTATAAGACCAATGGTTAAAACTTACAAACAAAAGCAATTATTGGATAATTAATTGTATTACTATAATATATAATGAGACTTGAATATCATCTTATTCTATAATTGTGTTACCACAGTGAGTGAACTAGGAAAATACATATTTAAGGGTAAAAGTTTTTATTAAATACTCTTAGAATCAAGCTAATTAAGCAAGGGAAAATTCATTAACTAATACTGTTTTTGGGTGAAAATTGAAAAGTAGTCGTTAAACTCTAAATTTAGCGACATTTACGTTTGTGTAAGAAAATATCTCTGAGTGTAGCATAAAAAGGAAAAAAAAAACAGAAATGGGGATCACTTTCATCTAGTCACGTACCCCTTTTTCTTTCTCTCATTGTAAAAGGAAAACTTCATAAAAGAACACTCAATACACTCCAAATTCTAAAAATAACTCTCAAGTTTTTATAATTCTCAAAACAACCCTTTTTAAATCTAAAATACCAAAATACCCTTAATCCTATCTATTTTTCGGGACTTATTAGTCCTAAAAATAGGACATATATTGTCCTGAAAATGGACAATATTATGAGTATTTTGATAATATCACATTTAAAAAGATTATTTTGATAAAAATTTAATAATTACTTTTTAAAATTTACGGTGTATTGAGGATTATTTTATGAAAATTTTCTTTTACAATGCCATATCCTTTCACGATTGCTCCATGCAGTGTTGTCCTTCATCTCGTCACTGTCATCGAAAAATTAACCTTCCACATAATACCGCCTTTTTAGTGTGACTAACCAACATATTAGCTTGTTTGACCCTGCTTTGTCATTGAAATGAACAAGTCACTCAAAATACGCTCAAACTAATTATTATTTATTATTATTATTATTATTACTTAAAAAATGAAGAATAAAAAGCCAAAATTAAGCCTAAAATTGTTTATTTATCTATTTTTTATAACTAACAAATTGTTGTTTAATTCACTAAATGAAAAGCACAACACTTTCAGTCTTGGAGATGGAAACGCGCGGCTAAAAATACTTTCAAGTTTCACCAAGTGTCTAGGCAAGCGGGTATGAATAAAGGAAAGTTGTATGGACATAAATGTGTAAATTAAAAAATGCATGATTAAATTATAGTTTATTAAAGGAATAAGTTAGATGGGATTATTTAAGAATTAGTTTTGATTTAGCTTTTTAATTATTTTTTGTTAATAATAATTGTGGATTTTTTTTTTAACCGCGGTTCTAACTATATTTGAGTGATCGGACATGTGTGTATCTATGGATTTTGTATTGCACTTTATAATGTGCGTCGTGTTTTCTTTGTAGAGAAACATGATGTTGCGTTAAAAACTGATACTCGTATCATTCGGTAATGGTACGCGGTTAACCGATTGGAGAAACGCAGAGCGCGTCATTTACCGTGAAAACTAAACGCTCTTCAATTCTGTATACGGAAATTATTCCGTTAACGGATACGAACAACCGACCCCTAGTAACAAATCCAACTGGAACATGATCCCGTGAAGTCAAGAACTCCGATTTGCATCATTAGCTCTATGAAGAGAAACAAACAAGGCTACTTAGTGTTTAGTTTATCTTTTCATCTTTGAATTATAACCCAAGAAACCACTCTTTTAATATATGTAGTTTCCCTATGTATATATAAAGAAAAACACGGATTTAGATACAAAGTTCAACCATAGTTTCCATTACTAACTCTTCCAAAACCGCTCCGACGACCTCGCAGACAACATCTTCCCCGTCCGCTCGGATATCCAGCCACGTGTCAGCCCTTTTAAGGTCATTTCCGATGAGCTGATCTAACGGCCACTGCACCATCGGCGGATTGAAGAAGTAGGCGATGCGTTTTGTGGCCTCTTGCGTCACGAACCTCTCCGCTTGGAGACGGCGGAGACTCGTCGGCACGAAGAATGTTAGCCAATGAGCGGGCCTCAAATGGGCTGCGTGTAGCTCAACTAGCACTTCGCTGATGCAGTCGAAGAGGAGTTTACAGTCACCGCAGAATTGGCTTGCCTGACACGTCACCGCCTCGAGCTTTAGGTCCGATTCAAGGCACTTCGATATCGGATCACTGGAGTTCAGACGAGAAGATTGGAGTACGGTTTCGACATAGTCGGAGATTGTCTCGTAAACGTTTGAAGAAGTGTTGGTGTCGGCTTTGTGGTCCAGAAGGTGTTTAGGGTCTACAGATTGGCTCGTCATGCTCAGAGGACTCGAAACTTCAGCAAAATATTGCTCGAGGACGGAGATTGGGCTTGATTCTCCGACGTCTATGGAGCTGTCCACAGTACTCGGAGGAGTTGATGAAACGTCGTCACTTAAGCTCGACGAAGGTTGATCATCGAGAGAAGAATCCTGAACAACAAAAAATTGTTAGTGCAGAAAGCCGAATCTCGAGGACAAACGAATAAGAATGAGAGAAAGGCGAATCACGAGAGTAGTTTACCATTCCCGAACATTCGAAATCCTCAGTTTCTTCATTTGCGCGTTCTGTATCTTCTGGAGAGGTTTTGACCGAGCCATTCGATCCCGACAACCTCTCCAAAGGCGTCGCTTCTTCTAAGCCTCCTGGTCACGATCAATGACACCATTAGCTTAAAGAATTTTACGTGATACGAGTAGAAACTAAGTGCATTGTCCAAAAGCTAGAGATAAACGTACCCTGAGCCTCTCGATCGGCTTCAAGCGTTGTGGAATGAGAACAAAAATCCACATCAGAAACTCGCAGTTTTGCATCCGGTTTCTCGCCATCAATCGAGTCCTCTATGTTCTGCTTCAACGCTTTCTGTTCTCTCACAAGTCTCCGATGATCATGAGGAACTTGGTTATAGCTATAAGGGGAATATCTCATTTGCGAAGCCATGAAGCCGGTTTTCACGTCCCTCTCGTGCTCGGGAGAAGTTATCGCCGTCTCAGAGTATTGTCTCCGGATATTCTCCATGTACGTTCTTGAGTCGCTGCGCGAAGCATTTTCTTGCCCGATTCGCACCTTGAACTCTCGCAACTTCTCGATCTTATCCCTTTTCTGGGCATCAAAAGAGGATATTCCCGTCACTTTAGCATTCTGGTAACTTCTTTTAACTTCTTCAGCGCCACGGATTTTTTCTCCGGGTGATAATCGGTTCTTCGGACCATTGATCGTTATCAAGCTCTGATCTTTTCGAGACACACCCATGGCATGCCTGAACTTTTTCTTTATGTCATTGAAAGAAAAATAAGTCGGCCTAACACTTTGGCCGTGTTCATCATAAGCAAACCCGGTTTTTTGCGGAGAATCTAGTGAGCTCATCATTCCGGGCTTCAAAACTACGATCTGATCATCACCGTTCCCTTCAGACTCCACCGATCGTTGTTTCTGTTCTTGAGACTCCCTCAAGTCTTGAATGTGCTTCACCAACAACGAGTTTGGGTCCTGCAAGAGCTTCGTGAACAAATCCTTGTTCGAATTCAAAATCTCTAGAGCATCGAGCAACTGTTTTGACTGCTTGTTCACCCCGTCCAATCTGCTCAAGTACTTCCCTTCAATCAGTTTCTGGTTCACGATCTCCTCTGCCACGTCGCTCACCTTCAAGAGCTGGTCGTAGTTCACGAAGTCAACACTCTTGCAGCCACATCCTTTCTTCTTCTTGCCATGATTCTTCTTCGGATTCGTCTGAGGAAGTCCCTTTCGCTTCCCCGAGTCGTGCTGGCCGTGAAGAGCTGCAGGAGACGGCTGCTGACTTGGCCTTCTTGCCTTTCTGTTGCTCTCAACGGAATGCATATATTTCAACTCTTTAGTTTCAACCTTTGCGTTTTGCGCATCGGAATTACATGAGTTTACATTTTTCTCCTGAAAATGACATTAGAAAAAAATACAATCAGCATACTGTCGGACCGTTAATAATGACGGTTTTCGTCAAATTTTAAAGCCATGTCCAGCGCGCATTCTAGTCTATTTACAACGATAATGTGCATTTTTGCGTGTCTGTAACTGGACAAAACCATCGATTTTCTACCCTCGGAAGGGTAATTTCTTAAAATATACAAGTTGAAGGAAGAGACGGAAACTTCGACAGTACGAAAAAAATCAAGGAGAATGGTTGATTATAACCAAAACCAAAACAAAAAAACCTCGCTTTAGCTGAAACTTACATCTTTGCCTCGACATTTCGCATCAAGCTCGGTAATCAACTCGCGTCGCCTAACATCTCCGTCGTCTGAACAAAGCACACACAAAAAAAAAAAAACGTTTGAACTAAACGAATTTCAAGACCGTGATTAAGTGTTCTACACAAAATTCAAGAGAAAAGTACCGGAAGTTTCTCGCCGGAACCGCTTCCGGTCGGAAAGCAGCTTCCTGCTCGAATTGCCTTGGCCGAATTCGAAGAGGTTGTACAAACCCCACATACAACCAGAGTGGTGCTTGTCATACACCATTGGACTCTTCGGTGGTGTAAGCCTCGCCATTTTCACTCCTTAGCTACATACACACACACATTTTCACTCCTTACCGAAATTTGCAGCATATATAAGAATTAAGAAGCAATATACACACACACATACATATATATATATATATAAGGCTCTTCAGTAAGCGACAAAAATATTCTGGTCTTGAAGCATTAATTGGACGAGCATAGCAACAAAAGGAAAAGCCATTACACAGAGCTTTTGAATTCAAAAAATTCTGTATTATTCCTTTGGTAACCTACAGCAGATAAACATGAGCAAATAGAATCTGCTTTTTGTGAATGATTCACAGCCTCAAGAACTTGGAGAAGCCATTTGGGTTTTTTTTTTTTGGTCTAAGAAAAAACTGAAAAATATGAACTTTATATAGATTGCTACTAATCTGCGTAAAAAATGACAGAATTTTGAGCAAGAAACAACACCCAGAAGCAGATTTTGCTGATGAGAGAGGGAGGTACCTGAGCTGAAACAGTGATATAATAGTGGTTTGCTTGGCGTTGAGAGAGAGAGAGAGAGAGAAAGTTGGAGTCTTCTCTGGTGTTTTGGTGAAAAGGCGAAGTCTTTTTGCCTTTTCACTCGTAAAGAAGAGAGCCCTTTGAGGAGGATATCAATCTTGAAACTTTCACCATTAAACAATTCATGATGAAGAAGAAGAAGAAGAAGAAGGAGAAGAAATTATTGTGTCGAAACTTGAAAGAGCAAAGACAAACAAAAGCAACTCTTCAGTTGCTTTCTCTCTCTCTCTCTCTCTCCTGCAAAATCCTATCATCATCCAATCAGAAACCTCTCTCTCTCTCTCTCTCTCTCTCTCTCTCTCTCTTCATTCACATATTGGATTGGAAGTTTTGTTAGATAAATGTGTCATTCACACCCCAGAAGAGACAAAAAGGACTAAGCTTTTAGCCATTTTTGAAAAAGTTTATTAGAAGTATTTGTTGTGACTTTTTCAGAAACATATTTGCCATTGGGTATGGTCTACTCTACTCTAATAATCTGACACGTCATACATTTATGATTTATATATATATATATAGATAGATGTATACAATTCGTTAATTATATGACTCTTCTTCCTATGACTAATCAGAACTTTTAACTTCACAGCAATTTTGGTAACAAAATTATTTTTTATTTTATGCCTTCAAATTAAATATTTAGGGGTAAAGTAATGTTCTTTACTCTTTGTAATATATTGTATATGATTATGGACTTCACCTTCTTTATTTATATATTCTATGAAATATGGATATTGTCATAAATCTATAAATTTGAGACTATCAGCCTTTAATATTCTAAAAAATCATAATTATTTAAGTGTTGAATTATTGATCGTTTTTCATATGAAAGTTGAAGTGTTGGATTTGTAGACATATTAAATGTTATGTATGGATATTGTGGAAGGATTAAATGTTAAACACTGCAGAGTTCATACACAAACGTCAAAAACTTGTCAGAAATCAGAAATGATGTACAAATTTTTATTTTTTTGAATATTTTAGTTTCTAGCTACTCATAGGACTCCTAGGCTAGGCCCTCCAAAAATTTTATCAACAACAAAAATTTTATCATAATTGTGTATGTGTTTTTATTTTATTTTGTTGATTCATTATAATAAAAATATATAAATTTCGTATTTTTAAAATATTAAAAGAGAGATGAGCCAAAATAACTAAATAAAAAGAAAAGAAAAAAATAAACTATAATTAAATATATATATATATATATATATAATTTTATCAACTTTTTAACATAAATTGGACATAATTTTATATAAATTAGATAAAACTACTATTTATCGATATGTCAACAATAATTTAATACATTTAATATTAAATTATTCTTTTTCTATCAAGTTCTAGTAAATAATAAAATCTCTCCATCCATCGACAACATCTTTCTTTATATAGATTATAGTGATTTATGTTTTGATATAGTATTTCGTTTTATGATATATCGACGATATGTCGCACTTATACCGTTACGATTTATGAAATTTATTATTGCTGCCTTATTGAATTTATAGCAAATTCAACTATTAACATAAAACAATAGAAATATGTGATAATTTCATAATATGAACTAAACAATACTTCAAATGTAATAAAGTATAGGTCGGTTTGCTCTTTTTAATTGATAATGCATTGCAAAGAAAATAAATTATAAATATTACTTGAGTGTTTAAATACAAGACTGATGGATGGCGTTAAATTTTTGCATTGAAAATAAAGGGGATTTATTTAAATAAAGTCTTGAAGATGATGTTTCTGATAAATTCTTCATAGGCATTGAATAAAATAAACAATTAAGTACATTTAATACGTATTTTAGCTAGTCTCCGCGCATATATAAATTCAGGCGTGCCTAATTAAAAATTAATTATTTAGAATATTCATGAATCATGCTTATAGACGTTTATCATAATTAATAGTATTATTAATGTGAAGAATTTTATGAAAATGTGTGAATGTTGTCAATCAATGATTCATACTTCATTTTCATAGTAATAGAATACATTAAAATACAACATAACGCACAAGGCAAGTTTCTATCTTCTATTCAATTCAACCTTGAGAACATAATTTATTAAATTGATTTATTCTATTATAAAATTGGAGTGAGTTGTCATGTTGAATAACATGCATGATCCAAGGGTGAAAATTGGACAATCTATTTTTAAAATATTTATTTGTTTATATTGTTTTTATTTTGTTTTAGGGTTGCTTGAGTTGGGCATAAATTGTTGGTCCATAGTTACTAAATGGGACATGGACCACAAACATGTGTACTAAGTACTAACAAAGAAAACCTCATCATAAAGTACTATATCGTTGTGTAAGAACAAATAAATAAAAAACCTTTTTTTTTAATATTCTATTTGGCTAATTATATATATTTAATAAATACAAATAAAATATACACGATATTGACATGTATAATAGCAAATTACATCATGATTAATCAATTGAAAAGCAACACGTTCCTCTGATATTTGGCTGAAGAATATAGGTTTGTTTATATAATCAAAATAACATCACTATCTCAACAAACTAACACATAGAAAAGTAAACTTGATAATTCCCTTTTATTGATGCCATCTTTTTATTTATTTATTTATTTCAACATTATGAATTGGGGCGGTGGAAATTGGGTAAAGAAATAAACTTGAAAGCAACAAGCCTTGCAATGCAACTTGAAGCAAATCTCTCATTTTCTGCCCAACTGTCCAACAAATACAATCACATGTGAAGATAATAATATATTTATCATGAGATTGATGGGCATGATGTTATTACTAAACAATTTAATAGGTCATATGTAATATATATACACATATATACATATATTTGACTTGTAATGGTTGAGTGGATAACTGGATATGGCCTAAACTCTTAATATGTTTTGTTATCTAATTATAATCCTGGCGCATCATGATAGGCTTCAGGATAGTCCAAGTTATTTGTGATTTTTAAGAGTGTACATAAAATATCTTAAAAATAAATTTATCGATAATTAGTATTAGAAATTTGATTTATGTTAATAAAGATAAACAGAAATTAGAAAGTTGTACTACCACAATCGATGATCGATGCACTTGTAAGTTGTAACCACACTGCTGAATTAGCGTATTTTTTCTTTTTAGAGTGTTGATAATTTAAAAAATAAAAAAAATGTAACTTTATCGGCACTCTCATAAAAAATAAATAATTTTTTTTTTTTATATATTTTCATCAAAATGAACAGCGAGGGAGTGCCAAAGCACGGAATCAGTGTAACAATCTCACATCAGGTGAACCATTAGTACTAATTTCGTTTAGTTAGACCGTTGACGCACCAACTCCACATAACCGTGAGTAAAAAAACTATTATTCTTTTTTATTAATACAAAGTTTTTTCCACCCGAGAGAGGCTTAAAAGTTAGAAAGAGTATACGCAACAAACTATGTTTAATAATTTAGTCCTTATTATTGTTATTGCTATTTTAGTAATTAAGTAGCAATTTATTTATTTGATAACACTGTGTGTCTTGGGGTATGACATCTCTAGTGATATACATACAGTCCATCCTAAAAGCATAGCATAAATAGAGAGAGAAATGTAACCACTTTTTATCTGCTTTCTTCCCCAAAAATAATGCTGAAAAATGGGGTGATATGATATTAGAGGGGAGCATTGCATCAAAAAGAATGAAAGTGTGTCGTCTAAATCTATCAAAGAGAACTATTTTCTGGAATTTTATTTTGGCTTATTATGGATTTTTTATTCTTATAGTGACAAGTTTTGGGTTAGTATAATTATTAATTTAAGTAGTAGTAGTAGTTATCCAAATAAATAAATAATAAGAGCCACCTAACGATTTGATCATAGGCTTTTGTGTCGTTATTACGTGTAAAGTAGTTAGTCTTTGCCTTTATTCATGGTAAAACAATCATCTTAACGGTCGTAAATCTTCTAAATGAAAAAAAAAAAAAAAAACCTACATCAAAGTCATAGTATTATACGACAAGAAAACTAGTCAATTTATTTATTAGAATATCTTATTGAAGGTGAAATTCACTTTGAAAACTACAATATAACACGTCGAACTTTTTTTTTCCTGGAAAATTATGTTTCGCTTTCATTGAAATAAGTTTGACGGGTTTGCGTTATAGACTAAATGAAATGCGGTATACAAATGACACGATTTTTTTTTTAATTACGAGGTTTACACATAAGTTCCTTATCGGCACGTCCACTTACGTTTATTGACTATCGAGTTCAAAAGCAAAAAAATACAAAAAGATTAGCAAAAATATACGATTGTAAGCAAGCAAATGATTTGACTTTTACCTGCCCATATTTGCCGCGTGTCTTATATTTTTACCGGGTTAAAATCCGAGTCTATATTCAATTTTAAAATCCGAATTCGTATCGGATTAAAACCGGATTCGGATACCGGATAGTGCTTTTTTAAAATTCGGTATCCGATTTTATTATTCGGTTTTATAATTAATTTTTTTTTCCTTTAATAAGTTAGGGTTGTACGATTTTTTGGTGGTTGAGACTTGGGACAATGAGATGTGGATTTTTTTTATTTTTTATTTTTGGTTAAGCCAATGACAAAATATGTACTAGATTTGTACGATTTTTTAGTGGTTGAGACAATGTACATTTTATCTTAAAAAATGGATCCGGATAAAAATCCTGATATTTGGAGAGAAATCCGGATCCGGATTTCAAAACAGGATTTGAATATTAAACCGGGTTTCGAAAGAAGAAGAAAAAAAGGTATCCGGATACGGATAATATTTGTTACCATCCGGATTCCAGATAGTCCAAAAAAACCGGATACCTGCTCCGGTTATTAACAGCTTCCCGCCATTGATTTTTATTTATTTTTTATAATATTGTCAACGTTTTGAGCAATTACAAATGTTATTGATTTTATTTATCCTATTCATATCTTATGATAATTAATTATATGTTAATTATGAAAATCCAAAATGTCGGGCCATCATTTTCCAAATGAGATTGGGCCACAGTCGCTGTGGGCTACTCAAATGGCCTAACTTACCGGGTGTTTGTTAAGCCTACGTATTTAATATCAAACGATTTATATGTTAGCTAGAGCTAGTTTGAATTTGATGAATGTACACAAGTATATGTATCTTCTCTTATAGTGGGCTGTTGTTTTCAACTGTACTTAAAAAAACGACACGAACAAGAAGACAGAAAAGTTACAAACGACAACAAACTGGTATAGACATTCTCAATGAAAAACGACATTCTAAAATGAGATAAAAATAACATCACAACTGAAGTGAAAAACGACATGAATAATTAAACGACAATAGAACCTTAGTCAAGTTACAATAATAATTAATTTTAATTTTTAATTTATTATTCAAGTGAAACTCACAGTAGTGAGGAAAAAGCCCAGGCCCAACAAGCGACTCAAACTCATAAGCTAGGGTTTCTGCATCATCTTCTTCTTCCTCTCACTCTCTCTCTCTCTCTCTCTCTCTCTCTCTCTCTCTCTCGCCTCCTCTGCGATTCGAATCTGTAAGCTTCTTCACTCCCACTCAGATTCTGATGCTTGCTTCAGTACTTTCCAAGATTCTTCATCTTACATTTCCAGTTAATTTTCGCTCTGTAATCGATTCTGGTGAGCTAGTTTTTAGCTAGGTTTTCAGGATTTTATGCATGTAAATTAGTTCGCAGACTATGTTTATGCCATTGTTGACTGATTCTCTAAGCCATTTGATTATCTGTTACACAGTATTGAGGAAATGTTTTTCTTTTTGGTGTGGCGATTTCGCGTAGATTTTTGTGAAACTCCGTTGTTTCGGAAATGGGGTTAATCTTGATTCCAGAAGTAATTTCGGATATATATATATATTTATATGTATTATGCTTTGTGAATGAAGCATATGTTTTGATTAAAATTGTTTGTATATGCTTTGTGTGAGATTTAGCTTCGAATGTACTCTACTTGATCAAGAGTATCTTAACGGGAAAATGGTGTTGAAATTACAGATTTCGGTCTGCGGTAATGGGTGAAGAAGTTAAGATGGCGATTCCCGAGTCTCACCTGAAGAAGAGGAAGAGGGAGGAGGAGTGGGCGCTCGAGAAGAAGAAGGCCGCCGAGTCTCTCAAGAAGAAGAATGCCGAGAACCGGAAGCTCATTTTCAACAGGGCCAAGCAGTATTCCGAGGAGTACGCTGCTCAGGTTTTTCATCATTTGCTTCTTTTTGTGAATTAATTAATATGTTCGCATTGGGTTTTTGTGATATGAATTTATTTCTTTGGGTCGTGTTTCAGGAGAAGCAGCTGATTGACCTCAAGCGCGAGGCTAAGTTGAAGGGTGGATTCTATGTTGAGCCCGAGGCCAAGCTCTTGTTCATCATCCGTATCCGTGGGTATGTATATGCAATTGAATTTGAAGTTAAGCTTCTGCTCGCTGGATCCTCGTTTTAATGAATATAATGATTGCAGTATCAACGCCATGCATCCGAAGACGAGGTCAATTTTGCAGCTCCTGAGGCTGAGGCAGGTAGGGCCAATATTCCCTCGGTTCATTTTGAGGATTTACACCAGCTAGCCAGCTTTATGACTGCTATTTCTATCCTCGTCTTGATTGTTGGATAATGTATGACTCACGTTTCTATCCCGCTTCAAACAGATCTTCAACGGCGTCTTCCTCAAAGTTAACAAAGCCACCATGAACATGCTCCACAGGGTTGAGCCATACGTTACTTTTGGGTACGGTCATAACGAACACAAATTATGCCTACGACTTGAATAGGTAAGGGAACAAGTTAATTAAATACGTTTGGTTGTTTTAGATACCCTAACCTGAAGAGCGTGAGGGAGCTCATCTACAAGAGAGGCTACGGAAAGCTGAAGAAGCAGAGAACTGCCCTGACCGACAACTCCATTGTTGAGGAGGTATATATTATCTAGATATTTCAACTCCATTGTAGATCCGTTTTGCGTTGTACGTGCTAAGATTTAAATTGTTTTGCAGGCCTTGGGAAAGTACGGGATCATCTGCGTGGAAGATCTTATTCACGAGATTGCCACCGTCGGTCCTCATTTCAAGCAAGCCAACAACTTCTTGTGGCCCTTCAAGCTGAAGGCGCCGCTCGGTGGGCTCAAGAAGAAGAGAAACCACTACGTGGAGGGAGGAGACGCCGGAAACCGTGAGAACTACATCAACGAGCTCATCCGGAGAATGAATTAGAGTTCCTCTATAATTTAAACAAGTTATTGCATCACCACATGTTTGTCTTTTGGTATTTTAAACATCGGAGACTTGATATTTTTTCGGTTTGCCGGAAATTTTGTTGCCTTAGTTATCAAGTGTTGTGGACTTCCAATTTTGCGTATTCAGCAGTTTTTTTTACTTCATTACTAGTATATTATCTGAGTGAATTTTCAATCTCAAGTACGCGAGTACGATAACCTTCCTGCCGGAATTCAGAATTATTTCGTTCGAAAATATGAAACAGCAACACAAGCTAATCATTTAAAAGCTCATCTTCTATGATAATATTATAGTAATATAATAGTACTACTATATTATTTTAAGAGTTTTTATTTTCGGTTTTTAGTCAAATAGAATACGTAGTGTTTTCAAGGTCATAAGAGTAAATTATCCTATCAAAAAACCGAAACCGATAATTACTGGTCCGGGTTTTCACCCTACTGTATTATTTACCATTGACTAATGTGATGACACTGTAGAACAACCGACATTACCAAGAAACTGAAAACGACATTAAAATTTAATATTCATATATGAAAAATTGAAAACGACATTGAAACATTTTTTTTTGAGGTACGTAGATATTATATTTAAAAGTAACCGTAGAAACTGTTAAATTAATTAAAAATTTAATATTATCATTTAATTCAAATCCAATCCATTTGTTTCAAGCTCTCTGTTACTGTCTCTTCGAGCTCACTTCGCTCATCAATGGCGTTCGCTTTCCTCTCTTCCCCACCATTTCTCTCTCCTCACCCCAACGTCCTCTCTCTCAACCGCCTTCCCCGGAGCTTCCTCCCACCACTTTCCATATCCACCCGCCCCAAGACCCGCCCCGCCGCCATCGGCCCCGACGGCAAGTACTACCCCGACCCGGCCGACGACGACCCGCCGGAAGCTCCGGAGGACTCCGGCCATGGCGTCTCCAAGTTCCAGCAGATCGAGCGGCAGGCCGCGCGCGCAAGGAAGCTCCAGGAGGAGGACTACAAGAAGCACCAGTCCACGTTCCTCTCCGCCATCGCCGACGTCGAGGACCCGCCGGAGGAGGACGCCGGAATCCGAGACGGGAGCTCAGGCGACGACCTGTTCGGCGAGATCGACAAGGCCATCGCCATGAAGCGGAAGGAGTTCGTCAAGCAGGGGCTTCTGAAGCCGAACCCTAAGAAGGAGGAGATCCAGGAGCTGGAGCCCGACGAGGTCGTTGACCTGGAGGAAATCGACGAGCTCCAGGGCTTGACCGTCCGTGGAGACGGATCAGAGTCCGAGAGCTTCGACGAGGACGAGGAAGGCGACGAGCTCCGTGAGTTTGGTTCCGATAATCGCAATCCGAAAAGCTCTTCGTTTGATTTGGATTTCGATAGCTTTGGCAATGCTAGGACTAGAATTGTGGAACCTAAGTTTAGGATAAGCTTGGCCGAGCTTCTCGACGAGAGTAAGGTCGTGCCGGTTTCGGTTTACGGTGATTTAGAGGTTGAGATCACCGGAATTCAGCATGATTCTCAGGTAATCAATCCCGGGGATTTGTTCATTTGCTGTGTCGGGATCAAAACCGACGGCCATTTGTTCCTGAGCGAAGCGGATAAGAGAGGAGCTGTGGCCGTCGTTGCAAGCAAGGAGATTGATATCGAGGAGACAATAGGGTGTAAGGCGTTGGTGATCGTGGAGGACACGAGCGCGGTTCTTCCCATGCTCGCCGCTGCGTTTTACAGGCGCCCGTCGAAGGATTTGGCGGTGATTGGGATAACGGGGACGAACGGGAAGACGACCACCACGTATTTGGTGAAAAGCATGTACGAAGCGATGGGATTGAGGACCGGAATGCTGAGCACGGTGGCGTATTACGTTCATGGAGACAACAAGCTGGAATCTCCCAGCACGACCCCGGATTCGGTTCTGGTTCAGAACATGATGGCGAAGATGCTCCACAATGGCGCCGAAGCTGTTGTAATGGAAGCTTCCTCTCACGGGTTGGCTCTTGGGAGATGCGATGAGGTTGACTTTGACATTGCGGTCTTCACAAACTTGACCAGAGATCATTTAGATTTCCATGGCTCGGAAGAAGAGTACCGGAACGCTAAGGGTAAGCTCTTTGAAAGAATGGTTGACCCAGAAAGGCACAGGAAGATCGTCAACATTGACGACCCGAACGCTCCGTTCTTCGCTGGAAAAGGAAATCCGGCGGTTCCTATTGTCACCTACGCGATAGACAACAAGAATGCCGATGTTCATCCCCTTAAGTTTGAGCTTACCCTCTTCGAGACACAGATTTTGGTCAACACCCCACAGGGCATATTGGAGATCTCGTCGGGTTTGCTCGGAAGGCACAACATCTACAACATTCTGGCGGCTGTTTCGATCGGGATCGCGGTCGGGGCACCGTTGGAGGATATCGTTAGAGGGATCGAAGAGGTCGATGCGGTTCCGGGCAGGTGCGAGCTGATCGACGAAGAACAGGCGTTCGGGGTGATAGTGGACTATGCCCACACGCCTGATGCCTTGTCTCGGTTGCTGGATTCCGTGAAGGAGCTCGGAGCTCGGCGGATCATCACTGGTATTCTTCTTGCCATATTGTGAACTGTGCTAATTATCAGCTTTACCCTTGAACTTTTCGATAACAGGGCTATTTATTTTTTTCCGTAGTTTTATAACCTCTTCATGATTAATCTGCAGTTGTCGGTTGTGGCGGGGATAGGGATAGAGGGAAAAGACCGATGATGGCGAAGATAGCAACGGATAAGAGCGACGTCACAATTCTGACATCCGACAACCCGAGAAATGAGGATCCATGTAAGGATACAGCAGTCTGAGGAGCATATGTTTGTAATATATATAGATATTCTATAATTGATAGGCCTTATCTTTTTCATCAGTGGATATCTTGGACGACATGTTAGCGGGCATAGGATGGACAATGCAGGACTATCTGAAGCACGGAGAGAACGATTACTATCCTCCTCTTGCGAATGGTCACCGGGTTTTCGTCCATGATATCAGAAGAGTGGCTGTACGGTGCGCTGTTGCCATGGGAGAGGAAGGCGATATGGTTGTAAGTTCCTTGGAGCCCTCTCATTCAAGCTCGATAGATAAACATAAATCTTTATACAAAGGCGGTACTAGTTTTGGTGTGAAACCGTTGCCTCGGCTTTAATGGAAGAAAAACGATTCTCAAGGCGCTTTTTCTTAAAAATATCTTACAATCAAGGTCTACAAAATAACATGTTCATCAAATTACAAATTCGCAACAAAAATCATAAAATAATTTCGTATGAATAGAAAACCATTTCCGTTGGTTCGTTTTTTGAATTGTCTTTTATCTTCAGGTGGTTGCGGGCAAAGGTCACGAGACATATCAATTAGAAGGGGATAATAAAGAGTTCTTCGATGACAGAGAAGAGTGCCGAGAGGCATTGCAGTATGTTGACGAGCTTCACCAAGCCGGGATCGATACTAGCGAATTCCCGTGGCGGTAACCTTACTTCCCTGAACACTTTTCTATTTATCATTCGGTATATTACCGATACTCACGCTCTTGTTTGTTGTTTTCCAGGTTACCTGAGAGCCATTAAAAACATTTCAGATATAGAATAGAAGTAGAAAATCACATCCGAACGATGGTAGGTCTCTCTCTCTATATATATGTATATGTATATATAGGTTTGTCGAGCTTCGTCCCTCCCGGAGAATCATGTAAATGGCGGAAAAGCTTTTGTTTCTTTCGTCTTAGATAGGAACTGGGAGGAACATTTTTGTAGCAGGCTTAATTATAGGATTATGTTGTTATGTATGAACTGAAAAGAATCACCTGTGGCCAACTTTATGTAAATACAGCGTGTTTTACATTAGTGTCGACAGCGTTGGATCTAGGATACCGATTTCGGCAGGGCTAATCAAGCATTATTAGAGTTAAAAACAAAAATTAAGAGTAATAATTAAAAAAACTCTTCGGGTAAACTTTGAATGATTGTTGAAAACCATGACAGAATACCGGTTTACGTTTACGCCCAAAAAAAAAAAAACTCAAGCCCTCTATGGAAAACGGTTTTTTCGATCCGAGAAGCCACGTCGTTCTCGGGAATCAGAGGTTGAGGAAAAATGACATGTCGGGTCAAGGAAACTCTACATTATAGCTTTCTTTGTTTCCCATTGCAAAGTCCGAATTCCGTTCCGGGAAAAAAAGAAGAAAAGAGATAATAGTTAAATCACATTGCCCTGCGCTTGCTGACTACGTAATATTTTTTCACATGTTGAGAAGTACGATTTGGCCATTGTAAAGTTTGAAAAGGAAATAGAGTTTTTTTTTTTTTTTTAATAAATAGTATTGTTACACAAAACTATATTGAAATGTGGTGTTGTACTGCGTGAGTGTGTCGATATTTTCAATCTTTTTTCAGCAAATAGTAGTAAAAAATTACAAAATAATATTGAAATCTAATTTTGTTCATGTAAATCATGTCTTGTTGAAATCCTTTACATGAAGACATGCCTACGTCTATGATCAAACTCTAAAAAAAAATCAATTGTTCTAGTACTTTTATCAAAATTGTGTGTCTCGTATTTCTGTCAAAAAAAAAAAAAAAAACTTAGTAGATATTAACTTCACAGGAAAATAATTAGATCTGATACTGTTCTACGATGTTTGAGTATAATTTTTGTTAAAAATAGAATGAAAATATGCAACAAAAATATCCCAATAATAAACTAACAAACTTGAGAATGGTGAACATGATATCTTCAACTGTTTTGAGCCTTTTCTCCATGAAATAGGAGCATAAGTCCAAGCAAATTGGTTCTCTTTTCACCTTTATAACAAGCTTTTGACCTCTTTTTTTCTTTTTTCCCCCAAAATGCTTCAATCAACTCCCCTTTTTTAGGGATCTAAGTCTCTTTTCCCTTTTGATCTTTATACCCCAACAAAAAAATTATTATTATTTTGGTAGATTTTTGTTGACACCGAAAATATTTTTGGCCACTCAAACAAATTATTATGACCTACACACATCAAAGCCGTAAATGCTGTGTGTGGATAATGTTGGAGATATGTTTGTGGGGCCTTTTGTATGGAGCCATTCTTCAATTATTTCATTTTTTTTACCCTCTTTAATCTATATAAACACTTCATTTATTTTACAATTACTGAAGTCTGGAAGGGTGTTTCATTAAATATACTATGTACACAATTTTCTTTGTATTAAGTACATAGAAAACTATTAGTTAAGGGACATTTTCATAGAAAGTGAGTTTAAAGTAAGTGGACTTGGAAAAAATGACAACAAATTTATTTTTTTTCCTATAATAATTTTTTTTTGTTTGTTTTCTGATTGTATCAATGTTGCTCAACAAAAGCCGTATACAATAAGACAATGAAGTTTGTAAAAGAAAAAAAACGACAAGAAAGCAACATAGAAAAAACCCCACTAATAATTATCACAAACCCTACATTTTTGGCGCCATCTCATGCATAATAAATGTACGTCCGTACTAATAAAAAATAATTACCACAATTACTTCTTTATTGTTTATTAATAAGCTGAAATATGAAAATATCTGAAGTCTGAACTACAAAAATGGATTAAAAACAGTTTAATTCCGACAAGAAAATAAGGTATCTTTTCTAATCCAAAAACGACAATCTTTTGTAAGCTTTGTCCCATTATTACATGTGTTTTGGCTGAACCTTGGAGTTTCAGACAACCGCTTGTGATGCTCAAACAGTAGATCCATCAACTGCCCATCACTCGGTTTCGCTCTCTTTCTTCGTTCCCAATCCATTTTCTGCGACCCAATTACGAAAGACGATATCTTTCTTGTTCTTCATTGCTTCCGATTCAGCTTTTGAAGAAGGCTCTTTTATTTACTGTAAATCATTATATATATAGAGAGAGAGGGGTTAAGGGTGATCGAATCTGGGCTTGGAGAGCTCGGAGAGAGGCATCCATGGAGTCTCGGAGCTTCGTGCTCGCCCTGTGTCTGAGTCTTCTGCTCTGTCGAACTGGGTTGGTCGGAGCCGGCGACATCGTTCACCACGACGAGAAGGCTCCGAAGAAGCCAGGCTGCGCGAACGACTTCGTTTTGGTACGTCAAGCTCAATTCTTCTTCCCTGATCAAAATGGGAATTTGGGTTTTTTCCTTTTAGGGCTTATGAGAATCCGTGAATGTAGATTCCGTAAGATTCTGTTAGGTCAATGGGAATTCCGGTTAGCGTCAGTGTCAAGTCACCGTGATCATAGAACTGGAAGTAGGATTGTTTGACTTTCCATTGACTTGCTTCAACTGAAGTGGGTATATCTATCTATATCCTATCCCATATGGTAATGTCGTTTCTAAATTTTAGGTGAAAGTGCAAACTTGGGTCGACGGGGTAGAAGCTCGGGAGTACGTCGGTGTGGGAGCGCGGTTCGGGAAAGCCATCGTGTCGAAGGAGAAGAATGCGCAGCGAACGCCTCTTACTCTTTCGGACCCTCGCGATTGTTGCAGTGCACCGAGGAAGAAGGTCGGTAATTCAAACCGAGTGCTCTTGAATTTTTTATTTGAGCCCTGAAAAGCCGCATTTATGTTAATTGTTCTTTCTGTAGCTTGCCGGAGATGTGATAATGGTGGACCGAGGCAAGTGTAAATTCACGGCCAAGGCAAACGTGGCAGAAGCTGCCGGTGCTTCAGCGATTTTGATCATAAATAACCAGAAAGGTATCTACTGATGATTAATTAATGTGAATCTATGATTAGTGAAATCGACTTGAACGCATAAAAATATTCGTTCTTATTATGTGTTTCATTATCTATGCTTGCAGAACTGTACAAGATGGTTTGTGAGCCGGACGAAACGGATTTAGATATTCATATACCGGCCGTCATGTTGCCACACGATGCCGGTTTGAGTTTGGAAAGAATTCTGATTAACAATTCATCAGGTACATGTTAGACTTTAAATTTAGGGTCCTTAAACCTTGTTTTATTTTTTAGTGTCTTTATTAATAAGGGTATAAGAGGTATTTTACCCCTAATTATTCATTAGGGTATGGGTTAGCCGATATAGGTGCCCGCTAGCGTGTTTTGGGATTAGGTGTTAGTTTTTTTGGGTTTAGCCTCGTAATGTCATTAGAGAGCTTGTGCCTTGCTCTCGAGGAAGGCGGCGTTTTGTTATTGTTTTGGGAATAAGGTATTAGGTAACTATCACCTTGGTGAATACCGTTGGCTTATGTGTTCGTGTTTCTTTCGTTTTTGTTACCGGTTCCTATCAGTACTCTCTTTAGACTTGGTTTTACACTAAATAAAGCATTTTTTGAATTTTTGACATTTTCAATTTAAGGTATGAAATCAATTTATGTTTGCGGTAATATCACCCTTTATAAATACTCGTAACTAAAATTTTATTTCTTCTGAAGAATAAATGTGCACTTTGCGGTATATTCGATTTATGTAATCAATCATAATAGAAAAATTTTCCTTCTTGTTGGCTCCTTAAGACGTCTTCGTCCAATTGTACTCTCCACGGCGTCCAGTGGTGGACATTGCCGAAGTATTCTTATGGTTAATGGCGGTTGGAACCATCTTATGTGCATCTTATTGGTCTGCTTGGAGCGCCAGAGAAGCAGTCATCGAACACGACAAGCTTTTAAAGGTGACTCCTTTCCAAATATATGCTAAGTTATTTGCACAATACTTCCGAAACTAGTCAGTTAAAGCACAAATCCCCATTTATCTCAATTTTTTTTTGCACAAATGCTCAGTACAGCACCCGTCCCCTCTCGGAATATCTGTGTCATTAATTCAATTGTCACAATGTCTTCATATAATTTTAAAATATGCGTAGCAATGCTCATTTTGTTAAAAGATAATGGATTTAAACGAAGAATGGGTAAATGCACATAAAAAATTGCTAATTTAGGGGGGTTTTGGGAAGAAATTTAAGATAAGGAAATATTTGCGCATTGCCCGATCAGTTTGAAGGGTATATTTGTAAATAGCCCAAGTTCTAGACTAGTACTAGTAGAAAGTACAAACATCTCCAACATGCTCTTAGCCTCACGAGAACTTCCCATTTCTTTGCAGCTTATACGGGGTTTGATTATTATTCCTGAGTTTTTAACTTATGCTCTTTATCTATAGGATGCCATCGATGAATTGCCTTGTGACAAAGCCACGGGTTTTAGCGGCGTGGTTGACATCAGCACAACATCGGCGGTCCTCTTTGTCTTTGTCGCTTCGGGTTTTCTTATCATTCTCTACAAGCTAATGTCACTCTGGTTGGTCGAGCTTTTGGTTGTCCTTTTCTGCATCGGAGGCATAGAGGTATAAACATTTACATCCATAACACAAACCGATACTTGACTTTTGATAAGATAATAGTTTCATTTTTTTTTTTCATTTTCTCCATTTTTAGTCATTTCTTTCGTATTGTGATTCGTGTATCAACTAAAACTTCTAGTTTTCTTCTATATGCAGGGTTTGCAAACTTGCTTGGTTGCTTTGTTGTCTAGGTACAAACCCGGACCGATACCAACATGAATAGATTATTTTGTGTTCTTCCGCAAAAACCAAAATGTTCCGGGTATAGTCTAAATTTATGCAATCGTTCAGGTGGTTCAAACAATCGGCAGCTACATACATTAAGGTGCCCGTATTAGGAGCCGTCTCACATCTGACACTGGCCATTTCACCATTCTGCATAGCTTTTTCGGTTCTTTGGGCGGTTTATCGAACTGTTTCCTTTGCTTGGATAGGCCAAGATATCTTAGTAAGGTTTTTTTGTTTTTGATTTTTTCGTTTAAGAATTTATTCACTGCACTCTTATCATACCTATAGGGATTGTTGGTTGAGACTAATATTCGCGCTCATATTGTTTTGTCGAATAGGGAATCGCTCTGATAATCACAGTGCTTCAGATTGTGCGCATACCTAATCTCAAGGTAAGGAGTCGAGTCTTTTAATCTACGGGCTGATATAGCCCTTTAGGTAGGGCTAGAAAAATAAATCAGACTTGGCCAAAACTCGGATAACCCGAATTTTAACCGGGGTGGAGTCAAATGGTGTCGGGTTCGGGTTTTGATATCAGGTCCAAGAAAAATAAAACTTTGAATAAGATTCGGTCGAACCTTTCGAAAAATAAAAAAGGGGTTCTCGGATTTCTGTAAGGGACATAAATGTAAATTTGAAACATCGTCGTCCACATTTTTATGTTATATGATTCATCTCTAATCAATTAATTTCGTGAAATCTAAATCCCGGTTATTGTTGTCAGGTCGGCACAGTACTGCTAAGTTGTGCATTCTTGTATGACATCTTTTGGGTGTTTGCTTCGAAGAAAGTGTTCCATGAAAGTGTGATGATTGTGGTAAGTAATAATCCCGACTCGAGGGCTGTAAAAAAAATAATAGGAAATTTTGGTTTATAACTCGTGATGCTCATTCGGCTTCAAAATTAGATAAAAAAAAATCTTCTGATATTGTTTTGGCATTAATTTTAGGTTGCTCGTGGTGACAAAAGCGGAGAGGACGGAATTCCAATGCTTCTGAAAATCCCGCGCATGTTCGACCCTTGGGGCGGTTATAGTATCATTGGGTTCGGCGACATCTTACTACCGGGTTTAGTCGTGGCATTTTCGCTTAGGTTTAAACTCTGCACCCATTTTTTTTTTCCAATTGGAATAATTATTTAGCTACTAAAAATATTAGCTTGTGGTGGTGTTAAGTATCGTTATTTTTTCCTGCGAAACGAGAATCCGTTTGGCTTCTTCTTGATGAATTTACGATCAAAAGAAAATACTTTGAACTTCTCTATGTCTATCCGAAATTTATGATGGTCAATTTTCAGGTATGATTGGCTGGCAAACAAGACTCTTCGAACCGGTTACTTCTTCTGGGCAATGTTTGCTTATGGATTAGGTAAGAAACAGATCACTATGTTACATTTAAGATTAATAACAAAAAATTGATTAATATTACCCCGAAAATAACATTGATTCTGATAATGCGTATCGTACTTTTCTACATTCATACTTCACTGATAAAATTGTGTATGATCGCTCTTCTTTTCTCCTAATATTTCGACATTCTGGTCTTCGCTTGCAGGCCTTTTAATCACATATGTTGCATTGAACTTAATGGATGGGCACGGCCAACCCGCTCTGCTCTACATCGTCCCATTCACGCTCGGTAAAGTCCTTGAAAGCACATAATATCGTCTATTTTATTTCCTTTACGTAAAGTAATTTCCCTCGACATATCATTTTGTCGGAGTTTTCCCGCTATACTTCATTTTGTAGCCAGTTATCACGACTCTGAAAAAAATTAAATTTGCTGATAATTTCTTGTTCCTATCTCATTATTATATTTTTTAATTAAATTTTCTCATTTTTTTTTGTTGTTGTTATGTAGGAACGTTCCTGACGTTGGGGAAGAAGCGAGGCGACTTGAGGGTATTATGGTCCGAGGGAGAACCGGAGAGAGTGTGCCTGCATGTGAGACTTCAACGAAGTCACGACGAAGAGGAAGAAGATAAGTAGGAAAATAGCTTCTTTGTGGTATAAAAATTGTAGAAAATGTGTCCTAATAATAATATGTTTAGGAAAAATAGTGAAACTTTTAAATATGTTTTATGATTTTAATTGTCACCTCAAAAAAGAAAAACGAAAGTGTTTGAGGCTTAAAATGTAATAAAATATCTTAAAGTTTGATCTGTTGATGATTAATGCTTACTCAAAGATGATGAACATTCAGTGTATATTATATATATATATATATGATCAACATTGAACAGATTGAAATTGTTTGGTGCCTCAAGGTCAAGGTTAATATGTACGATAAAATGTCGTTAAATTATACTTTGTCTGGTCTTAATTATTGAGAATATTATTAAATTATTACTCAATAAATTGATATATCCAATAATATAAATGAATATTCTGATATCATATTATTGTAATTTGCTAAGAAAGTTAAGCCTGATGACACTGCAAAGAAACTTCACTTAGGAAAATAAAGTAAAATTTTCATGGATATAAAGAAAATATATCTTGGGCAATAAATTACAGGGTTAATTCCGGCAAAAGTATCAATACTTTAAAAAAATGGACCAATAAATTCCAATTCTTTTTATTGTCCGGACAAAGTTTCAATTATTTAGTTTTGTGTCCATATTGGTACCTCCCTAAAAAAAATCGTCCTCCAATGTTAATCATGCCACCATTACAAAACTTTATCCACATTTCCGGAGTAAATTAGCCATCGGAAAGTTGTACGATCAAAGATAATCGTGAATATTTAATGTACTTAAAAGGGAGCAAGATTACTTTTTAATTCAACGCCGAAAACGGCATAATCCATCGTTTGGAATTTTCATGAAAGTGATATGAGGAGACAAAACAAGAGAATTGGAACTTTATTCGGCTAAAAAAAGCATTGGAATACAAAACCAAAATTTTGACGTGGCGTGAGTAACGTTGGAGGACAAAAATTTTAACGGAGGTACCTATAGGGATACAAAACAAAAGAATTGAAACTTTGTCCGGGTAAAAAAAAAATGGTACTTATTGGTCCGTTATTTGAAAGTATTGGTACTTTTGCCGGAATTAACCCTAAATTTTAAGGGCATTGTTGCAATTAAATTTTTCTCTCAAAATTATATGTACAAATATAGTACATATTTGGCTTAACATGAAACGGCACATAAAGTTTTATAAGTTAGAAGGTGAAAGGGAAGTGCAATGTCTCAAGCTCCATGATCGAAAATATGAAATATAATAGTTCAACAAAGTTCATTTCATAATAATATTCCCCTCTTGATCCCTTGTAATCACACACACACACACACACACATATATATATATATATATATATATATATATATAAGTTCAATTAAAATATATTTCCAATTAAAAAATATAACACATTTTCTCCACCACTAATTGATTGGCTTGCAAAGAACTTAGAATAATCAACCACTCATAAATCATAATTGATATTCTTGGTTTATTCTCTCTCTATGACTTGACAGATATTCCAATATATCATTTTGAGATGCTTATGTCGTTTTTAAAATATTTTTCGTTCAATTGTTAAATTGATTTTTTTGTTGTGGTAAAATAGGCAATTTTGTTATGAAAACACTCATAGGTAGCAAAGGTAGTCGAGTGGACATCGGGACGGGCTTTCCCGTGTGGGCTCGGGAAGCGGGCGCATGTACCCATGACCATCGCAAACAAGGGTTGTCCGACATGAGTTCAATTTGCGGGCAGGTTCACCTACCACCGATTTTTGAAAAATAAATTATCTTCAAATATGAAAGAGATAGAAATTGAAAAAGATAAATAAAGGACGATAAACTTGTTCTCTATTATAAGGGCGAACAGGTTTCGCATGCCCTCCCCACGATTAACAATCCCCTGCCCACCCCATTAAATGTGCGGGTTGCCCGAGCCAGCTGAGCCGGACAACGGGCTTCCCAGCCCGAATTGGCACAAGCACAACATATCACATTAGGTAATCACTACTTGAATTATTGAGTAAACCACATGTAATGTAAGTTGTAACTATTGACTAATATTCATAGATAATTTATGGCTTAGGTATGCTTTGCTGGCAAAGCACCAAAAAAATTGTGTGCACCAGATAGCGCCACGTGGAAGCACGTCACATCATTGGGCGGTCGGATTTCATTCAAGTCGTGGACAAAAACCCTCCTCACTTAGGGTTTTGTTTCTCATTCTCTTCCTCTCCAATCTCCATCTCACTTTTTTTTTTTTTTTTTTAAGGAAAGACGAGCCTCATTAAACCCTCCGAGTCCCCCTAACGGGTGCGGCCCGGACAGGAAGAGTACTCCACATCGTATTACCATTGGTAAAAGCCAAGCGAGCGTCATGAACAAGGGTCAGGACTCCCCTATTACAGCTTGAATCTCTTTAAAGAAACATCTCAACACTTGGTGGGACAGAATCCAACCAAACAAAATTCCCTCTAGCCTTAATAGCGAGTTTAGCTAGACCATGAGCAATTTCATTACAGCCTCTCGGGTTGAAGCAGAAACAAACAGACTCGATCTGAGAAGCTAAATGATGAATATCATAAATAATAGAGCCCAAATCGGAAAGAAAGGTAGACTTACTGTTTAGAGCTTTAATCACCCCCAAACAATCAGATTGAACGTGAATCTTCGCCCATCCTTGGTCATACGCCCATTCGATGCCCCGACGAATAGCTGAAGCCTCCGCAAATTGAGGAGACAGCCCGTGCCTGTGAAAATTGATTCCCGACGCGATGACTTGATTTTCGTATTAAACTATATAAAGTGCTTAACATTTGAAAAAAATACATACATAAATGCAATGATTTAATTCAATTAATTTATAATATATATTGTTTGTGAGGGAGTGTAACGTCTTTTTGGTGTTTTCAATGTCACAAAACGGCTGGCATGTGGTGGCCTAAAAAAAGGCTGCACAAATGTGGGCCTGATCTTTGCATGTGATGTGAGTTGGTTTTTTTTTTCTCTCTTGTTTCATAAATATTTTTTATTGTTTTTAATTTAATTCTAAAATATGAGTTGTGGTGTTTGTTTGGTTTGGTTTGGTTATAAAAGGAGAGTGAGTTGTCTAGCATTAGCATCTGAAGAACAGAAGAGAATAAGGTCACTCTCTCTCACTATCTCTTTTGCTCACATAATGATAAAGCTAAGGAAGGATGAACCAAATTTGGGAAATATTTTATGGGCCCACAAGAATTACCCAAACTATAGCAATTTGTGGGACCTACCATGTTTAGGGCATTAGGTTTTGGTCCTCCCTCCCTGGCTATACCAATATTTTGAATATTTGACCAAATAAGAACGAATATACCCAAGTTATTAAGTTTCGTTTAGTTAATTGGTTTAGAAAACTAGTTTTATAATTTGGTTTGGGAACAGTTTGAGAGTTTAGTCTACCAAATTAATTTGGGAGTTTGATTTTTGAAACACTGTTTGGTTAGTCTTTTGTTAATCTGTTTTGTTAATCTGTGGTTGAATTTAAATGAAAAAAATGCAATAAAACACAATTTATGTTACTAAAAAGAAAATATGTTTTATTTGAAACTAATGTATATTAATATTATGTCTAAAAAATATTTTCCATAAAACAAAATTAATTATATTTTATTAATCTAATTACATATGTTTAAATAATGTAATATAAAGTAGTAAATATTTTGTTTCAAGAGTTTATATCATTGTAATTAAGTTAGTATTTAATAATATACATAATTTAAGTATATTTGTTAATATGATAGTAATCTCATCAAAATTTATAATTATACATAAAAATGATTTTAATAATTTATCATATAAGTTAATTTCATAGTTAATATCTTATTTTAAATAATATAATAATATCATAGAATGATAATATATTATTATTGTTTATTTTGTACGATTGAGTTGAAGACCAAAGATGAAAAACAACTTCAAGTCATTTTATGTTTTCCTTCATTAAAATTTAAGTGGTTTGCGGGACCGGTCTCAAAAAACAGATAACTGGCAACCAAACGTGGTTTGCGAAACGCCGAAACCAATGTGACATTGTTTGAAACCAAAATCAGAAACTGGTCTCGTAGACCATAACCAATAGCCACCTCAAAATTTATTATGACTATACCAATATTTTGAGTATGTGAGATAATCAGAACAACTGTACCCAAGTTATTCAAATTTTATTTGTAAAAGTTAAAGCATTTAAATTGAGTGAAAGTATAAAATTTGAGTTTTTATGTCTTTATTCTATCATATGTCCTTGTATCTTTATTTATTATGTTTTATTTACATATTTTTTTAAATGCACTTAGTAAATGAAGATATACGATTAGACATTATTATGTTAAGGTCTAAGATCATTAATTTTGGTGAAACTTGGATACTTTTGTTATTATTATCTCTTTTTATTTTACCACCAGACTTAATTTTGAAAGTGCGAGAGTCGATGCATCGTAATAAAACCGACATACTCGGTTATCGTTTTACTAATCGAGTGCCTTCAAGGACGCCCCGTCATTCATTAAACTCGCAATCAAGCTGCCAATGGCAACATCACGCAAATTATTGACCGGGACGAGCTGCATATTGCCTACTACTATCATAAACCGATTAATTGGATTGTGGTTTCACGTTTTTTAGTTTTCAAAAAACACCCGTAACAAATATAAGGATTTGATTTAGGCTAGCAAATTCTTCTTCTTGTTTGGTGTCGTTTTCTATATGGACGTTGCTTCATACTTCATGATTCATAATACATGAATAAATTCATACATAACATACTGATTATTATCACTGACCTGACACAGTGGCGTGGACTTCGTAACGGTCACATAAACGGCTATTTTATGAATTTGTTCGTTACTGGCCCTGCCCAATAACTATTGTTTATTACTCGTTGGCCCAACTTTTTGCTTCTTTTCCACTTTTTGCCCACGTCATTTTTCAGGGCTTTTGATCCCTTTTTTACCCTAACAAAAAAGAGAAAAAGAACCAACCAGAAGAAGAAGACAATAGTAAATGAAATTAAATTTTTAAATAATATTTATAGCCAGACACAAGGCATTCAATTTTTCGAATATCTATCGGCATGTTCATCGAAAATCTTTTTTCGAAGATATGCGAAATGATATATTTATCGGCATATTCATCGATTTATCTATGAGATACCCATCGACAAGCGATATATCCGTAGAATGAAAAGTGCAAAACGACATTGACGAGGTTTTAAATAAAAACCTTGGCCAGACATTTATTTATTGTATTTTTATTAATTAGAAAAATAACATTTCACTTTCTTTTGAGGTTCCCAATGGGAAAGTTTGGCAGTAAATAGTTACCTCTAGGCTCTATACCAACAAAAACTGTTTTTGCTTATTACATAGCTCAAGCTATTTGTTGCTATAGCCAATTTATGAATATATAGTTTCCAAAAAAAAAAAGTTTATGAATATATATATATATTAACGGTATAGGTATATAAATTTTAATTAATTGAGGTATCTTAGGTATAAAGTGAAAAAAATACTCAAATTCAATAATAATGAAAAGATACATATTTTTGGTCTGTTTTTTTTTTTTTTACATTATTGATCATGTCACACATAATATTAATTTTTTCCATTATCTGTCTTACCACGTTACACCTGTAAAAATAAAATATGAATCGCTACAATTTGTCGGTTTAAAATACTTATTGCCACTAATAATCTAATATATCTATATACTATTTATTTATTTGATATATTTTGTTACACCTGCAAATCCATTGCAGGTGAAAATCCAGGAATTATTTATAAATAAGTAAAAGAAAAAGAAAGATTAAAAGTGGTACAAGGAAAGAAAAAAAAATTGAAAAATTTATATGGAGAGGTGGTGAGACTTGAAGTGACCATTTGGGACCACAACTTTTTGTTTCTTTCCAAGTTTGCTTTTGAATATACCCACATTGTTTATTAAAAGTTGGCCCCCAAGAAAACAAAAACTGATTAAATGGCATTAAGAATTTAAAAAGTGACAATTAGATATTTACATACATAATAAAATGATGATAGATAAGTAGTGGATATATTATATTTATATATATATATATTATATAAAAAAGAAATAACACTCTATACTGTAGAGGATAAGAACCAACAAAAAAAACCTCTCTGTCTTGTGTTGTGTGTGCCTTTTCCAGAACCATCCTTCAAACATCCCAAATATTCTCAAATAATCCATGATTTAATTTAATTAAATAATAAGCTAATGAAGTGTAACAGTTGTTTTAATACTAAACGAGCGTTTTAACTTTTTAAGGTATCAATCATGATTTTCATGAATATATAATTATATCGCGAGCTTTTTTCGCTTTAATTTTTTAGAAATTCGAAGCTATTTTGTTTTACTAATGTATATTCAACTTTATTGATGAAAAATAACTTTAGGGTTCTAGGATAATTTAGTTTATTACACATGTTAATGATTTTAAACTATAAATTTATCGCACCAATGTGATAAATTTTAGTTGTCACGTACGAGTACGTATGACAGTAAAACTTAATATAATAATTGACCAAATATAGTACACATATATTGAAAATGAAAATGATATGAATATTTCAGTGTTAATATTAATGAAGCTTAAGATATTATGACTAGTACATACATATCATTAGAGGTCTGCTCCATTGTTAGCGTAATCATTTATGTAATCTGTGATTTCATGTAACGGCTTAAAATAAATAAGAAGAAATTAAATTTCTATTTTTTAGACTCTTATCTATTAAAAATCCGAATCGAATAGAATTTTCATTAATTTTTCATAAGAAAAATGAGAAAATTAACTACTCACGGTCGGATCGACAACAAAGTAAAGAAAGTTTTCGTGTCGTCTTTCCATTTTAACGAAATTTCCCGAAATTTTACACCAAAATTAAATACAATATTAAAAAACAAAACAAAGCTTCCAATCCTTTCTTAATATTAAAACTTATCTAATAATAATCTTTACACATTAATTTAATCAACATAGAAAAATAAAATTTTGAGAATTACCCATTATGCCCTTTGGGCAATAATACCATTTTCAGCTATAAAACTCACCTTCTCTCCTCTCTATCCTCTCACACACTCTCTCTGTTTCTCTCTCTCTCTCTCTGAAGAAGAAGAAGAAAAGCTTGGTCGACCAAAAATGGAGGGCAAGGAAGAGGACGTGAAGCTCGGCGCGAACAAGTTCTCGGAGAGGCAGCCCATCGGGACGTCGGCGCAGACCGACAAGGACTACAAGGAGCCGCCGCCGGCGCCGCTCTTCGAGGCCGGCGAGCTGACGTCATGGTCGTTCTACCGCGCCGGCATCGCCGAGTTCATCGCCACCTTCCTGTTCCTGTACATCACTGTGCTGACCGTGATGGGCGTGCTCAAGAGCGACACCAAGTGCGGCACTGTGGGCATTCAGGGCATTGCCTGGGCCTTCGGAGGCATGATCTTCGCCCTTGTCTACTGCACTGCTGGGATCTCAGGTATATACACATACTTACTTCTTCTCATGTATATATATATATATATATATATATATGTCATGTGTGTATCTATGTGTGTGTTCATGGTTCTGTCACTTGAGGAAGTTGCTGTTTTTAGCTTGTTCTTTCATGGGTTTTCTTCAATATGCATGTATGTATACTTATACTATATATCATCTTGAGAAAAGTTGCTGTCTTTAGCTTGTTCTTTCATGGGTTTTCTTCAATATCTATGTATGTATACGTGTTCAGATTTCTTGTTCTGTCTCTGAGTCTGATACATGTTGGATTTGCAGGAGGGCACATAAACCCGGCAGTGACGTTCGGGCTGTTCCTGGCGCGGAAGCTGTCGCTGACACGGACGTTGTTCTACATCATCATGCAGTGCCTGGGTGCCATCTGCGGCGCCGGAGTCGTGAAGGGCTTCGTGAAGCCGGGCACCTACCTGAGGCTCGGTGGCGGTGCCAACGTGGTCAATGCTGGCTACTCCAAGGGTGACGCCCTCGGGGCTGAGATCGTCGGGACATTCGTCCTCGTCTACACCGTCTTCTCCGCCACGGATGCCAAGAGGAGCGCCCGTGACTCCCACGTCCCCGTACGTTCAATCCTAACCCTATTTGACCAAAGTTTTTTTTAAAAAAATATTATTGAGGTTATTAATTTAATGAAGGTCGTTAGAGTCGAGACCGTACAGAAGTTAATCTTGTTTTTTGTTGTTGTGTGGATTTTTTTAGATCTTGGCTCCACTCCCGATCGGGTTCGCCGTGTTCTTGGTTCACTTGGCCACGATCCCCATCACCGGCACCGGTATCAACCCGGCTCGCAGTCTCGGAGCTGCAATCATCTACAACCAGGACCACGCCTGGGATGACCACGTAAGAAGCCGCCCTAGTTTTGATATTTTTAACTTTAATCTGTGTTAGTGAGATTCGTCGATCCTGATTCCGTTTCATTTGTTCTTTCGACAGTGGATCTTCTGGGTCGGACCATTCATTGGGGCCGCCCTTGCCGCCATCTACCACGTGGTCGTGATCAGGGCCATTCCGTTCAAGTCCAAGGCTTGATTATGTTTAGTTGTTTGTCGTCGTTGGTTTTTGAAAGTGTATTTGTTTGGTGGTAGTGTGAAGAAAAGTTAAGTGATGTGTGTGTACATTATAATCTTATGTATTCATGAGATGTATCCACTCTTTTCAGAGACCCTTTTTATTATTAATGGATTCTTTCTTTT
This sequence comes from Parietaria judaica, assembly GCA_954871525.1. Classification (NCBI taxonomy): domain Eukaryota; kingdom Viridiplantae; phylum Streptophyta; class Magnoliopsida; order Rosales; family Urticaceae; genus Parietaria; species Parietaria judaica. The sequence continues at coordinate 21,547,070 of OX940868.1, read as the reverse complement.
TAATTTTAATTAATATTATTATAATTATTAGCTCGTTTTTGCTTCTGATTTTGATGCTTCCGAAATAAGCCCGTCGTCAGCTCGTGGGTTACCTGAGAAAACGAGTAACCCGATTCGATTCTACTGAAATCCGGGACTTATTGTACTCTTAACCGATGAAAAATGCCAACCTTTAAAAGCCCCAATTAGCTGCATTTTACTTGAGAAAACAAGCAACGCGATTAGATTTCTACTTAACCGGACACCAAAAATATATTTTCATTAGCCTAATTCTTCTTAAAATTGTTATTATCTCGAAACTCTATATGCCTATTTTCTAGTTCAATTTTTTTTTATTTTTTTATTTTATATAAATGGTCCATATGAAATTGCTTCCGAGCGAGTGCTTGGCTTACTTCAAAGGAAGTTAGGCTGAGAAGAGAAGATAATTGAGTGGTATGATGAAAGTGACTTTTCTTTCGACCACAAACAATAATTTTGGTTGGTACATATCTCTATCTCTCTATTATTATCCATCAATTATATCTTGGAACCTGCTTTTCGCCTTTGGATTCCTTGCTTGATTATATACGTTTTACCTAACACACTACTACAGTCTATAAATACTATATAATCCGTGTAAATCACAAATAGGATAAGGTCAATGTTTTTACTTTTTACTATATTATATACGATTCCTTGCTAATTTAGCATGTCATCATAAGTATAAAATATACAATTAGTGAATTTTTACTTTGACGATTAATTTCCTAAAATCTGATTTCATATGGTCAGTGTTTGTCTGTCAATACCGAACTACTCAACTCAAATTTACGAATATACTAAGACAGTTCGATATCGGTGAGGTTTTTACAAAGAAAAAAAGACGTGATTGTATTAATCTGTTTATTGAGTATACCCCAAAATCGATAGGTATACCATTAGAGTTTATATATTATATATATATATATAAAAAGAGATTTTCATGCGGCATACTCCTTATTTGGTGTTGTTTTCATGAGTCGGGCTACACTCGGACTATCCGCGGATAGTCGGCAACATTTGGTAAAAGTAAAACGACTTCTTAGTGAATCATTTTTTACTTGCAAATCCTAAAACTGTGGGTTCCTTGCGAGCTACCACAGGCCTGCCTCGAGTTTAAAACACTGGTCACTATAATAAAGAATAATTACACATTCAAAAACTTTCGTCCGCATTTCGCGAATAAGTGATGAGCAGGGACGGAATCAGGAATCAAACTAAGGGGTGACGGAGAAAAAAAAACATAAAATACTATGATTGATAGTTAATTATATTTAAAAGGATATGATATCAAAATAGACAATTTTTTAACTGTCTGGTCACATTTTATATAATCGTAACCCGAGTCATGTTTTACTTTGTTGACATCAGAATCAATATCAATTTTGACTCTTCGTAACTTTGAAGCATGATGGTCTTCAATTGTCGGCACTTTTATTGACGTATCAATATTTTTTCAATGAATAATAATCGGTGTTTTCATCTGTAATAATAAACAAAACTAACACAACTTAATTTTTATATCTTATAATTAATATAACACATCTAATTAAATCACTTTCTAAATCAAATGAATAAAAGATATACAATTTATCACATTTAGCTATCAATTTCTAAACAAAACTAATAAAAACTACACTCTAATAAAGTAATACAAATTTATTACAGTTTAGCGATACAAATGCATGCCCTCGTGTTTATGTGTTGATATCACAGATTTACATTACTATTGTTATATCATTTTTATTGAATTAATTTTATACATAAAAAAAATTTGATTTCCAAAAAGTTGGGGATGACATTTGTCACCCCCATCATGGCATAGTTCCGTCCTTGGTGATTAGGGCTGAAACCGGGTTAAAAACCCGGATTTTTTTTCTTTTCAAAACCCGAAAACCCAACCCGGATTTTCGGGGTTTTGATATTTAAAAACCGAACCCGGTATTTGAAAGACAAAACCCGAATATCCGGGTTAGGGTAATTACCCGGTTTTTATTTGAAAACCCGGATTTTAAACCCGAACCCGGATTTTTACCTCCTTTAAAAAAAAATAAAAATATAAAGTCATTAATAAATAATATTACCTAATCTTAAATACACCAATCTAAGCATTCTAAACATAGATGTTGTTTTACTAAGTGAGTATTGAGTAGGTATCAATGTTAATTTATAGATATAATACTAAGTATTTACAATTTTATAAACATATTAAAAATAAATTAAATATTTATAAGTATTTATTTAAAAATCCGGGTTTTAGTAACTTACTAACCGGGTTCCGGTTTTTATAACTCAAAACCCGAAATCCTGAACCGGTTTAATTCGTTTACGGGTTTTTCAAAATTCGGTATCGGTTTAACCCGATTTTATTTTGGTTTTGGTTTTTTAAAACCGGATTCAGTCTGATTTCGGTTAAAAACCCGCAAATCCCGCATTTGCGGGTTTTATTTGCAGCCCTACTGGTGATGCACGATGTTTACAAAATATAAACTTACCGTTTCCGTGCATAAAATGGCACAATGTATTTTTTTTTTTTTTTGAAGTTACAATGTATTATTTTGGTGTCGGTAACAAACCAAACTTGCATATGGTTAAAAAAAAATTCACCGCCACGTGCAAAATTCCGACGGCATGACCCCACCGGAAACAGCCGTTATACTGTTTATGAAATTTGGAATTTGAAATCTAAGTAGTAATGATCTGGTACGGGTGAATCCAGAATAACAGCTCGAGTGTGGGCCAATGGGTGTTTAGCAAAGTCATGATCCACTGATTTTGACATGATGAGAAAAAGTGTTAATGGAATATAACGTCAGCAACTCAAATCCAAAATTCTTTTGTTTCAAATTGATTTTATATTTTCTGTTTTTCTTAAATACGAAATTTATTTTCATTGTTGGCTAAATCTTCTACCAATAAAATGATGGAGGAATTCTTAGCAATCTGAAATGAAACAAATCAATTTCGCTGTAGGATTCATGCACACGACAAAAGAAAAGAAAAAAGAGTGTGAATATGAATGAATTAATATACGAAATTGGAAAATGAAAATAAAATGGAAAAAATGTACCGATTTAAAGTGATCCGGAGATTGATTTTTTTATCTTGTACGATACATCAACTGTTACCCGAGTGAAATTTCCGCAACGATTGCACTTGAATATCGATGTTTATATTTTTGTTCCCTCGCTCAATGTTCCACTGAAATGTTAAGTTTTATTTTATTTTATTTCTTTTTTAGCTCGTCATTTAAGTTTTATTTTATTTCTTTCATTGCTCGTCACTTGAGTTTATTAGACTTCACCGATAGACCTCATATTTTCAACAAATCATTTACTTGATTTTCTATGATAAAATTAAAATGATAACTAGTTATATACTAATATGTTATACTCATGCATACTACTATATAGAGATTGAATCATAATCAAGTTACTAGCATAAATTAATTGCACTAGCATGTTACAATTTGAGAATCTCTTCTATATTTGCATAAAGGGTTTTTAATACTTTTGTACAAATAGTTATCCTTCAAGTTCTTATCATCTAGTGAATAATGCAATAGAAACTGGTGCATGAATAATGTGCATGTTTGTCAAGATATTTTGTCAGCACCAAATATCACTATTGTCATTATGCAATTATTTTTGCTTAATAAATCCATACGGGCAAGCGTGAGTTGTCCGCCCGCCGTCTTTCCGGCCCGCGCAAGCGTGAGAGCGCGGCAAAAAAAGACGGCACTCTTATTTTTATTTCTATCCAAAACTTTAAAATTCGGTTGAAATTATAATCAAGTACATCGGTATGAATTTCGCGTTTGCCCACCTAGCCCATCTCTTGAAGATGGGCGATTTGTACTCAGCCAAGTCCAATTCAATCGTGGTTCGCCTACACACAAATTAATGTAGAACGGGATACGAAGAATACAAGAGCACATTTATGAGAGAGAAAACTCGACTAGACAAGCAGAATCTCGATTTCTATTTCAATAATAACTAGAAATTACATCAATAAAGGATGATATATAGTCTTTTGGAAGAAAAACAATATAAAAAGAAACCCGCCTTAATTTAATGCATAACTCTTAAGACAAAATAAAATTAAATTAAATACAACTAATGCTCATTAAGAGTCAATATGCACCAAAAAGTCTCCGTGAATCCTTCGGGATTGACGTGTTCAGGTTTCTTTCTATTCTCGGCTTTTATGATCCCATGAATCCATCTTCCAATGAATGCCGCATCACATACTATCTAGCTATTTGGGACGCGTGGCCCGAGCTAATTATAAAAGCCAGACGACGAGGCCAAGATGTGGTTTGTTGGGACCAACTCTCGGCATGCAAGGGCTGACCCTGAGGGTATACATGGTAGGCCTGGGGCCTACAATAGGTTTTTTCACCTAATGATATTGAGGGGTCCAAAAAAAAAAAAAAAACAAACAAATATGTGTTATACACTTATCATTGAAATTTAATTTTATAATTACGAAAAAGGGCCTTAAAATTGATTTTCGCCCAGAGCCCCGACAAACTCAGGCCGACCCTGACGTACATGATCATAACTAACTAAGGATATACTTTCCCTAAAAAAAAAAAAAACTAAGGATATACTTTTTTAAAAGTGATATAAAAGATAATAATTCAAAGTACATTGATTTTTTTAATAAATTAATACAGCTAAAATAAAATAAAAAATTATCATTTTATTGAGTGATAATTAGTGTAATGATAAAAACGAAAAAAGCAAAAACACAAAATTATACAATAAAAGTTATATCGAATAATTAATTATTCCATAATCCATGTCCATGATTAGAGATCCAAAAACGTGAACCATTAAACAACAGTTTCTACTGATATCCCAAGGACGCTTAACCACTAAGTTCGGCTTTCCCACCCCACGCACCATCATTCGTGATTCTCTTCGGCTTTCGCGTTGAGATCCATTGCTCAGCTTCGACTTCGATTCTGAGTCAGAAGAAGAAAACCATGTGGATTCTGGGATTCAAGGGTGCTTCTGGATTCTCTGCTCGCTCCACAGCAGAGCAAGTCACTGATGGGATCGACGGAACCGGTCTCACCGCCATTGTTACAGGTCTCTTCTCCATCTGGGTTTTCGATTTCGTCCTTCATATTTGGCTGGCAAGAAAATTATCATGACATGACTGTTCAGCTCTGGGTTCCTTTCATGGCGATATCTGAACAGAAGATTCACTTATAGCGACTCCTACTTTTCCTGTTTTGGACTGTTGACATTGACGATCCTTTGTAATGAATGAACTAGGTCCCATATCAATTTATTGATTTGATTTCAGTATCGCTAAGCTCTGGGGTACTGAACTGTATAGTATACTTACTCTATCAAAGGCCTTGTTTTGGTATTGCTAGGTTCGGTTTTCGGTATCGGGTAGGGTCTTATCGGGTCGTGGGTCGTACCACGAGCTTCGAGAATACGAGTTTGAGTACTCAACCACTGAACTAGCTCGTATAAACTTTTCGTGTAGTATGTACTTAAATTTGAACAAAATTATGGGTTTTTGTTGACTTTTGCTGTTGACAACGTTTTCGGCTTTTTTGTAATGAGAAATGGGATCTTGGATTTCAGGGGCATCGAGCGGCCTTGGAGCGGAGACTACCCGAGTTCTTGCTCTCAGAGGCGTCCATGTTGTTATGGCCGTTAGGAATGTGACGGCTGGAGAAAGTGTAAAAGAGGGAGTACTCAAGGAAACCCCCTCTGCTAAAATTCATGTCATGGAGCTTGATCTCAGCTCGTTAGACCGGTTTTCCTCTCAATCTTCTGATGTAAGAATCTGTAATGGTTTTCGGAACTTACTCTTGTTCATTTTTCTAAAATTTATACTAACAAGTGAAGTATTTCTTGTCCGTGAGAAGCAACAATGCGGGTATAATGGCGGCTCCTTTCATGCTGTCAAAGGATAATATCGAAATTCAGTTTGCAACCAACCATCTCGGTACGCTAAGAACGAATCTCATCTCATCTCAAACCAGTTTTATGAAAAGGATTTCGGGAAGCTTCTACATCTTGAAATCAATCGTTTTTCACGTTTTCTTTAGGTCATTTCCTTTTGACAAACCTCGTTTTGGAGAACATGAAGAAGACGGCTCGTGAAAGCGGCAAGGAGGGTCGGATTGTCAATCTCTCCTCCGAAGGTCATAAATTTGCGTATCGAGAAGGCGTCAGATTTGATAAGATCAATGATGAATCAAGGTGTGATTTCCTAATTATTATTTTCTTTGGTTTATGGTAATGAATATAATTAATCAACAGTAAATAGCAGCAACACCCACATTAGTGCACTTTGCCTCCTATATTTCTAAAAAGTCTGCATTGCCTCTTCGTGTTAGATAATGAAGAAAAATGATAAGTTGTCGTAACGCATGATTTACTCGAAGGCATTTTTGTCAATTAATTACCGAACGATATCAATAATTCAATATACTAGATTGTGGGACAATAGTGAAGCAATCAACAAGTCCAGTTATTCAAGAACTTCTAAGATGGAAGCGTCCGCAAGATTTGAGTAAAGTTATAAAAGATCGATGAAAATATTCTCAAACAAGTCTTGAACTGAGTTAAGCACACTTAAAAAATTTCATCATTATAATCGTGTATGGGGCATTGTGCTACTATTCGAATGTATAGGGAGCAATGCTGCCTAAAACAAAAATATCAAGGGGAAAACATCACCAACAAGTAAAGTTCAGGGGTGTTATCGCCAATTACCCTTATCAATAATGAAGTACATCTTATAAACTTAGCTGCTAGTAGCAACATAATTATATTTAGGCAATAATCCCTAGATTTCTTTAATTATACCATTAGTGATCTTTCGAATTTGGTGGCTTATACAGTTACAGCGCTTGGCAAGCTTATGGGCAATCAAAGCTCGCTAACATACTTCATGATAAGGAACTTGCGAAGCGTCTTAAGGTACTTAATCAAAACATGATTATCCATATTTTTAATTATTTAGTGTATTGATTATGTTGGTTGAATAAAACTCGTGCACGAAAGGGGTTATGATGGGTCACAATCCTCAGTAAGTTTGTTTGTTATGCATTTCACCCCCTGAATTTTCGTAGCGGTGCACTTTTTTCTTCTTCTGAATTTTGATTCTGGTGCATTTTGCCCTCCGAGATTTGTTTCGGACCATGTTACCCCTTGAAATTTATTTACATACACTTTACCTCCTTAAATTTGATAATGTTATAAACAAAGAAGGGATATTAACCTTAAATTGAAACTTTTCAAGGGCTGAATTTATACTAAAATGAAATTTCACGGGCTAAAGTGCACCTATACATAGAGCTAAGGAACTAATGAAGAGAGAATATCTCATAACTTATCAAGAACAATGATTAAATGTCTCAATAATTTTTATAATAATAAGGAAAAAAATAACAATTCCTGATCTTTATATTTTATTTTTCGCTATAGGAGGAAGGAGTTGATAATATAACGGCCAATGCTCTACATCCCGGAGCAATCGCTACCAATCTTCTGCGTCACCACAGTGTTCTTGATGGTATATCTGAAAACAAGCCTTTTTATGTTATAACTTTAAGAAAATATATAAGATTCGTGTGAGATATAGACATGCATCATATGCGTTTCTCCATATGAATATGTAGAACTATAGAAAGTTGTGAACCACTGTATAGATATCAACTGTGTAACAGTTAATTATGATTACTAAATTTTAATCATACTCCTAAATCATAAGGACTTTTTTTCTTCTTTCATTTTCTTACTTTGTGCCCCGATTTTTCGCGCAGGGATTACTAATTTTGTTGGTAAATATCTGCTAAAAAATGTTCAACAGGTAAAATCTCATCCCTGCTCCCTTTTTATTATGAAAATTGTTGGACTTTATTTATATCTACATATGTGTTTTAGGTATTTCATTAAGTAGGGGCATTAAGGGTATATTATAATTGTTAACAAAGAAAATGGAGAGGAAAATGTTGTGTGGATTTCATTGAGGTTGGAAGGCTATTTATACATGTACAAGAGTTCTAGATTATTCTACTTCTACATTATTCTAAGAGTAATAAATGCATTCTAGATAATTCTAATTCTAAGTGATTCAAATTAAATCTAACCTAGATTGTTCTAGATAAACATAATATATAATACTCTAAATAAATCTAGAATATTCTTTAACACTCCCCCTCAAGCTGGAGCATATATGTTAATCATGCCCAGCTTGTTACAAAGATATTCAACCCGCACCCCGTTAAGAGCCTTTGTGAAAATATCTCCTATTTGGTTGTCCGTCTTCACATATGATGTGGAAACCAAGCCTTGTTGAATCTTCTCGCGAACAAAGTGACAGTCGATCTCAATGTGTTTTGTCCTCTCATGAAATACTGGATTAGATGCGATATGAATAGCCGCTTGGTTGTCGCACCATAACTTTGCCGGCAAAGAGACTTTGAGACCTATCTCTGTCAGTAGTTGATGTATCCACATTATTTCGCATGTTGCTTGTGCCATTGCTCTGTACTCTGACTCAGCACTGGATCTTGACACAACATGTTGCTTCTTGCTTTTCCATGAGATCAAGTTCCCTCCTACAAAGACGCAATAGCCAGTGGTTGATCTCCTGTCAATCTTGGATCCTGCCCAATCTGCATCTGTAAAACATTCAATGGAAGTATGACCATGATTTGAGTATAAGATTCCACGCCCTGGTGCTCCCTTCAAATAGCACAAGATCTGCTCTAATGCTGTTCATCTGTCGGAGATGCCAAGAATTGGCTTACTATGCTGACGGAGTATGCAATGTCTGGGCGTGTTACAGTGAGGTAGTTCAATTTGCCGACCAATCTTCTGTACCGTTCGGGATCATCCATTGGTTTCCCCTCTTTCGTAAGCTGCATATTGGGAGTCATTGGGGCACTACACGGCTTGGCCCCTAGTTTTCCTGTCTCAGAAAGCAAATCAAGTACATACTTCCTCTGAGACAAGTATATACCTTTTTGCTTCTCATTACTTCAACGCCCAGAAAGTATTTTAATGTCCCCAAGTCTTTTGTGTGGAATTGAGTGTGGAGGAAGGTTTTGAGAGACGAAATACCAACTGTATCATTTCCTGTAATTACGATGTCATCAACGTAAACGACAAGGAGAATGATACCGTCTTTCGTATTCCTGAAAAACACAGAGTTGTCAGATTTGCTTTTAAACAGTCCAAATTGTTCAAGGGCCTGACTGAACCTTCCGAACCAAGCACGGGGACTTTGTTTTAGCCCATATAATGCTTTTCGAAGACGACACACTTTGCCGTACTCCCCCTGAGCAACAAAACCAGGTGGTTGCTCCATGTATACCTCTTCATGTAAGTCCCCATGTAGAAATGCATTCTTAATGTCGAGTTGGTGTAGGTGCCAATTATAAGTTGCCGCTAAAGAGATGAAAAGTCGAACGGACGTCAACTTGGCAACTGGAGAGAAGGTATCGGAATAGTCAACACCATAGGTTTGGGTAAAACCTTTGGCGACTAAGCGAGCCTTTAATCGAGCAAGCGTTCCATCCGGATTCATCTTGACCGTGAAGACCCATTTACATCCAATTGCTCGTTTTCCTGAAGGAAGAGTAACAAGTTCCCAAGTACCATTGTCATCTAAGGCATTCATTTCCTCTGTCATTGCTTTCTGCCAACCAAGATGATCTAAGGCTTCGCGAACAGTTTTAGGAATGGTGATGGAGTCAAGGGATGAAACAAAATTATGTGAAGAAGATGACAGAAGATTATATGAGATAGACGAAGAAATAGGATAGGTAGACTGACGTTTACCTTTACGTAATGCGATGGGAAGATCATCGGTCAGAGATGGATCTGATGACGAGGAACCTGGTGCAGGACATGTCTCTGGAGGATTGATGAGTGTGTGTGGTGTTGGGCGGACGCGTCGAGTGTAGACGATAGGTGGTCGAGGAATGGAAGGTGGTGCAACACTAGGAGCAGGTTCGGTGGTGTCCATGGTGGGGTTCGGTGCTAAAGGGGGGGCAATAGGTTGATTCAAAGTCGCAGATGCTTCTGGTGAAGTGATTGAATAGACTAAGAAGTCATCGTCGTCAAGTATTGGTGAGGTCGGTCTCTCAGATGTAAAGTACGGTTTATGCTCCAGAAATGTGACATCAATGGATACAAGGTATTTTTGAAGACTAGGACAATAGCATCGATACCCTTTTTGAAGGCGAGAGTACCCCAAAAACACACATTTTAAAGACTTTGGATCTAATTTTGTGAGACTGGGACGAACATCTCGAACAAAACATGTACTACCAAAGATTTTGGGGCTAACCGGGAATAGAGATTTATGGGGAAACAATGTCTTATAGGGAATTGCACCTTGAAGAACAGATGATGGCATTCGATTAATGAGGAAACAGGCCGTAGAGACAGCATCGGCCCAAAAACATTTTGGAACACCTGTTTGAAAAAGTAAGGCACGTGCAGTTTCGAGAAGGTGTCGATTTTTACGTTCGGCAACTCCATTTTGGGACGGAGTGTCAACGCAAGATGTTTCGTGGAGAATGCCATTTTGGGCCATGTAAGTATCAAATTGACTTGACGTGTATTCTTTGGCATTATCACTACGGAGCGTGTGAATTGAGACGTTAAATTGAGTACGGACCTCCGCACAAAACGAACAGAACAATGAGAATAACTCTGAACGACTTTTCATTAAAAACAACCAGGTTACACGAGTAAAATCATCCACAAAAGTTACGAAGTATCTGAATCCTGGTTTTGACATAATAGGACAAGGACCCCAAACATCTGTATGAACTAATTCAAAGGGAGCGTTGGAACGCTTATTGACTCTAGGACTAGAGCTAAGGCGATGATGTTTAGCTAACTGACATGACTCACAATCTAAAGAGGACACTGAACTAAACTGCGGACAAAGTTGCTTGAGAAGAGGAAGAGAAGGATGACCTAACCGACAATGTTCTTCAAAAGCTGATGTGACGGTGGAACACGCTATAGGTTTAGATGTGTTAAGAATGTAGAGACCTCCAGATTCATGTCCTTTACCAATAATCCTTTTCGTCACAAGATCTTGGAAAATACAAGAGTCGGGAAAAAATGAGATTGAGCATTTCAATTTTTTTGTGAGTTGGCTAACAGACAAAAGGTTGAATGATAAGTTGGGCAAATGCAAAACATTAGACAGTGGTAGAGAAGGAGTGAGTGTGATAGTGCCTGATCCACTAACATTAGAGGGAGATCCATCGGCTAAAGTGACCGTGGATGTGGAAGCATGAGGTGTAAGAGTCGAAAAGAATTTGGAATTACCTGTCATATGATATGTGGCACCAGAATCAATGACCCATTTGGAGGATGAGGAAAGAAGACACGCATTCGAATTACCTGATTCAGCAATGGCAGTGACAGAGGGTTTTGAATTCTTTAGTGATTCCTGGTACTCGGAAAATTTGGCATACTCATCGGCAGGAACACGAATTAAGTCATCAGAGGCGGACGCAACGTGGGCCGAGTGGTTATTTTGATTCTTGTACATGAGCTTCCGGCACTCGTGCTTAGCATGACCTGGTTTCTTGCAGTAGTTACAAGTGATTGTGCTAAACTCTTTAGGGCGAGAGTCAAGAGTTCGTGGACGTCCATGTTTGTAGTTAGCAGAGCGGCTTGAGTCATACATGTTTCGAGATACCAAAGCTCCACTGTCATGAGTAGGTGGGGATCCCTCTGTACGAAGAACACGGCTGAATACTTCTTGGAGAGAGGAAATATCGGTGCCAGAGATAATCTGGGACCTTGCGGTTTCAAAGGTCGAAGGGAGTCCTGCAAGAAAGCTCATAATGGCCATTTGCTCCCGTTGTTGTTGCTGAACCTTCACATCGGGGCTAAAAGGCAGCAACATGTTGAGTTCCTCATATGTCTTCTTGAACTCCATGAAATAAGTGGTGAGTGATTGGTCTTGCTTTTCAGCTTTATAGAAAGCTTTGCACACATCAAACATGCGAGATAGATTTCCTTTTCCAGAGTAAAGGAAATCCAAATAATCCATTAATTCATTGACGTACTCGCAATGATTGACCAGACCAATTACCTCACTATCAATGGAGTTTCAGATTTGTAGAAAAAGGCGAGCATCCTCGCGAAGCCATGCTAGTCGTGATTCGTCACTTGGAGCAATGTCGGTCAAATGGTTGTCTTTGTCAATACTTCGGAGAAACAAACGAATGGTCTTGCTCCAATCGAGATAGTTTGAACCATTCAACTTGTGGTCCGTAATTTTCGAGAGTACGGGCACCATCTCTGAAACACCGGCGGGTTTTTGTTCAGCCATTGAAATAGAGAAGTAGGTAGCAAGATAACGAAGGCGGCGAAGGTGATTCGGAGAAAAGTAAGCAATATAAGTATATCAAGTAGTAGGCGGTGATGGAATCGAAAAGCGGTTGTCGAGGGTGGCGCGTGAAGGTGTATGGATGAGGCTAAAACAAATGGGTAAAAAAGGGATTTCGAGTAGATTGAATGATGAAAAGATTTTGGTGTAGAAAGAGACAAATTTCGAACCCAAAAAATGGGATGGCTAATTTCGGAGGTAAGATAATTTGGAGTAGGATGACTAATTTCGGAGGGTGGCTAATTTGGAGTGGAGTGGCTAATTTCGGAGGGTGGCTCTGATACCATGTTAACAAAGAAAATGGAGAGGAAAATGTTGTGTGGATTTCATTGAGGTTGGAAGGCTATTTATACATGTACAAGAGTTCTAGATTATTCTACTTCTACATTATTCTAAGAGTAATAAATGCATTCTAGATAATTCTAATTCTAAGTGATTCAAATTAAATCTAACCTAGATTGTTCTAGATAAACATAATATATAATACTCTAAATAAATCTAGAATATTCTTTAACAATAATAAATATAGGATTAAGATTTCCAATCTTGTATGTATAGGACCCAATATAAGTTGAGTAGTGGGAGTTTTCCGTTCGAACTCTCGAATTAGAGACCGGGGTTTTGTTATTAATAAAGTCTTCTTGTTTCTCGTAACATTTCCCGTGTTTTACCATATATATGATTTAAATTGATGCGATTTGCATAATGTTTTGTACTGAAATCATAGGGTGCTTCGACACAATGCTATGTTACGTTGAATCCGCAAGTTAAGGGGGTGACCGGCGAGTATTTCTGCGACAACAACATATCGGATCCGACCGCTCTGGCCAAAGATGCTGAGCTGGCAAAGAAGCTCTGGGATTTCAGCTTGACTTTGACCGAGTCAAAGTAGTCAACTCTTGACCCTTGACTTGAGGCTTTTCAGAGTTGAAGATTTTAGTATAGAACAAAGAATCTCAACTCCTTTATAAGATTTCATGGAAATTATTGACTATTACGTCCAAAGCGATAAGGATTTGATATTTTAATGATATGTGTGACCAATCATGGCTATTTAAATGCTATAAACCGGACTTTACTGCTTTAAATACGAGTATTTGGCGGATGCGGTTTTTCGTACTTTAGAAACTGTTTTAGAAACCTCAAACCAAGAACCGCCTAATGATCTTATTCTACAAGTATATCAATAACCGACGAATATATATTATCGTTGAATTTTCTTTTTAAGATTTTAAAATTGATGATTAATTATTCCCGATCAGATTTTATGAGTATACCTAAGAGTATTTTGTAAATGTTTTAGAGTCCTCAAACCGAGAATCACCAGATGATCTTACTGTACAAGTATATCGACAATCAACGAGTGTATCGATGAGTTTTCTTTATGAAATCGAGTTTTCATTTCATCTTGCTGGTAAAAATAACCTGCTATGATCGTAACCACTTCCACCGTGGCCTCTCCGACAACTGCCGATAGACCTTCGCCAACGCTATCTAAGGAAACGATCACGAAGGTATATACTCCGCTATATCAGGCAAACCAGCGAGACATAAAGTCTGCCATAAATATTATCAATTTTTAGGAAGGGGTACTTCACAGTTCACAACATTCATATAGATTTTCAAGTAAAATAATATGGTACAATCTTCACGGGTCTTGCAATGTTTGGACTCTTATTCAATGGACTAGGGTTATGGTTTGCTCATATATTATTGATGGGTCAATTTGGTTGACTTTCTCTATGAAATTGAAAATATACGTTGCCTTTTGTACTGTGTGTGTGATGTATTGCAAGGTTCAAATTTTCGACGATTTTCTTCAGAAATCATTCAAAAATTTGCTTGTCGGTGGTCATCGACAAGTTTTTCATATTAATCGTTGTCATTTTAACATTTTTCGTCGATTTTCAACATAAGTATCATGTGACAAGAAAAATGTATTTGTTTGAGAAAAAAAAAATATATCGTGTGGCCACTAACCAAGTATCAAGATAGATACATACATCAACTTAGCCTAATGGCCGAGACATTTATGTAGAGTTGCTTGAGTTTGGACATGGAAGTTACTTTTTATATATTTTATATACTAGCAATGTTTATTTTTCTTTTACCATGTGTGACTTTCAAATCCAAATGTGTATTATCAATTTTTTATTCATTTTTATATGCTCCACGTGAAAGTTCTACACTAAGCCAAATAGCGAAATATGTAATATGAGCTTAATCCGCGTGTTTTCTTTTATTGCAGCAAAAGTACCAATAAAAAATATCTTTTGGGATTTTTAGCTAATCTTTTCATTTTTCTTATGTTTGAGGCTGTTATGATTTAGATGGTTGTGTTTGAGACATATGACATATATGTTTATGTTTGTGAGAGTCTATGTTATGACTTATATGTTTGTATTTGTGTTTGTGAGACCATATTTTATTTACATATGTTTGAGTATGACATGATTTTATTTTTAATATTTTTAAGTTTTATCAACACTATATATAAATTTAGTGGATATATTCTTAAAAATATTTTAGCATCGATAATCCGTCGATAGTCTTCGATAAGTGTAGCGATAAGTGTAGCGATAAGCTTCAATTTTAACAATTTTCCATCAATAATCCTCGAAAATTCATCGGTAATCTTCAAAAAAGGAGACCGGTTTATCGGCAAAAACGACATTCTGAATCCCATTCGACGAAATTTTCTTATAGATACTGATTATGAATTCATTGATATTTTGGTGACAATATTTCACTTATAATATTTATATTTTTTTATTTACTTATACATTGATAATTGCTGTGTTTAATGCGACATTTTTCTACGACTACAATACCATAATCATCAAATTAATTTTTTAGTATGTTCATTCAAATGTATTAAGCCACCTCGTTGTCACTTGACTAATAATAAATAATTTAAAAATCAAGAAAACAAATATCGTTAGTCACACTTGAAAATCAAATCAAAAGCTTGTAGAAACAAAAGAAGTCATTAATCCCACATGAAATTTATATGAAAAAAATGTTGAACGGAAGAGTATATAACCAAGAAATGACTACTCAAATGAATGGTTATCTCTAGAGGTTTCCAAGATGATCTGACATGTCCCTCTTAAATTTGTATGACTCTATTATGGCATAACTACTTATAAATTTACACCTATTTAAAACGAAAAATTATCAAACCCTAACAGCATATACAAACCCTAACCCGAGACTCCATTGATGGCTTACTTAGCGTCTGAGCCTCCTCGGCCGGTTTCCTCCTCCAACATCTTCACGGCCTTCATCAGCTCGCCCAGAAACCGCTGCGCCGCCGTGACGTACCGCATCGCGCTGTCGACGTTCTCCGCCTTGGCGCCGAGCGACTGCGTCGTCGCGCGGGAGAGCGTCAGCGCCGCCTCCGCGAACTCCGCGCCCACGCCGGTGTAGTACTTGTCGTCCTCGCTGGTGAAATCCTCCGCCGCGTCGAGGCAGAGCATCGCCTCGCGAGCGCTCCGCCGAGCCTCGTCGGCGTGGCGCCGCGCCTCGGCGACGCACTGCTCCGCCGCGCCGACGTAGTGGTTCGCGGTGTTGGTGTAGATTACGACAAGATCCGCCGCGCAGATCTCGTCGATTGTGTCGGTCGGGATCGGAGCTCCGATCGGGTTCGCCGGAGCGGCCATTAAGCTTTGAGAGGAAAAGTTACTGGAAGAGTGACTCAGTGAAACTAGCTCGCTGTGAATCTAAGTAATTTTATTTAAATTGAATATATATATATATATATATATAAATTTTCAAGTTAAAGATAATAATTTTAAAGAGTAGATAATAAATTTAATATTTATATTTAATTTAAATCAAGGATAGTTTTGATTTTTAAAGATTAGATAATAAAGTATTAAATTTTATTTTATTATGAATTATTTTATCTTTTTAACTAGTTTACAAGTAAAATTTAATATATATATATATATATATAAGTTATTTTTATTTGGTCGTTTATAGGTTGGATCCAATGTAACACAAAGTATTTTTCTCTTGTGATAATTCTGGATGAAAGTATTGAAAAGGGGCGATTTATTCAATTAATTGTTTTTCTAATACATCGCCCTTCTTCGAGTAACAATGAGAATTACGGGTGGGTAAAAAAAATTGTTAACCAATTTCTATTTTAAATAATAAATATCAAACCACGAATCGAATTAAAGCATTTAAATCAAAATGTGCTAAAAAATAATTGAATATCTGAATTAGATTAAAACATAATTTTCGATTTTGATATAAAAACTGCAAAACGCACCCTCGTTTATATTGCCTTATCAATATTTTTATATTATATTTTCAATCGATAATAGTCATATTTATTACGATGTTGACAATATTTTTTTTATCCATTCTTCTGTGCAACGAATTTTTTTTTTCTAGCAATACATATTTAATGATGTGGCTGTGAATGGTAAACTGTTTGATGTACTTGTAGATGGCAAGAATTTAGAACTTAAATCAAAGTAATATAACAAATTATTTTTTATTAGTTCTTTTGAGTTTTCTTTTAAGTATATCGTAAATTTTAAGCATTGATTTGAGACTATCTTTTAGCTCCATATCAACGATATACATCGATAAAATCCAAATTAGTCATCAAATTTAAACAAGAATAATTCCACAACGATAAATCATATTTTCTTGTTATTAACACAAATCACGAGTAACAAAGTACCGACCTTTCTTTCGAAAACACAGTCAAAATTATAAGAATAATGCATTGTATTCCGCAGTTTGTGTATGATTTTATCATTATGTGTAACACGTGTGTTGTGGAAGACTTTCTATATATGGCGCGTGGAAAAGATGTGGCTCAATCATTAAGAAGATCAAGGGAATCAAAATAAACTCAAGATGCACAACTAGACGAGATATAAAGATGTTGAGAGATATTCGTCATTCATTGATGAAATTTATTGATGGGGATTTGATTGCCAGATTTGGACTGAATAAGGTTATCAGAGGAGTTGTCGGAACAACTATCAAAGCGAGAACGAAGTTTTGTCCAAGATCGTCATCAAAGTTAATGTCTAAGATCTTCAGAGTTATTACCACGATTTCCATCATGTGTTTGCATAATCAATGAGTGGATTGCAGCATCAACACCTTGAATAGTTGTGATTGAAGATTATCAGTTATTCCTTCAATCAACCAAGATCGTGGAGCCTTTATTGCGTTATTTGGAAGCCCATTTGACCGGCTATTTAACCTTTGATGGTTGTGGTTATCAACTAGCACGTGAAAATGTAATAATATGTTCAAAGGAAGTTGTAGGGTCTTGCGATCTCATTCGAGAAGTGACGACCGGTTGTTCGATGGTTGAAGCAACCAAGGCCGTTTTTGCACCTCAGAGGAAGTTGGAGGGTCTTGTGATCTCATTCAAGGAGTGACGACTGGTTGTCTGACAGTTGAAGCGTTCAAGGCCGTTTCCGAAGAGAAGTGCACGTTTTTTCCCTGGAGTTAGATCACCAGTTGCGCCTAGTCCCAAGTGAGAGTTGTTTATTCCCTTGTGAAACTCAATTAAGTATCTTGTATAATCGTGTAAATTTTTTTAATGTTTTCCAGTGGAAACTAGTATCTAGGTCAATGCCCCCCAGAGTAGGTTCCCATTGAGGGGTTCACGAACTACGTTACCAAATACCACGTGTTAACTTGTCTTTTACTTTATGCGCATGTTTAGTAATCTGGGCGATTTTACTGTGTGTTGATACACTTGTCGTGACAAAATCTCCAACATTGTTGGTATCCAGTTTAACAAATAAATTGTTTGCATCACTTAAAACAAAATCACACACTTAGCATATCAGCTTACATGTCAAACAAAATCAAACATTTAACCGAATCTTAATCTATACCCTGATAACCGGTTCTTCTATAATTTCAATTGGAGTTCGGACTCATCCTCTTCAACCTTCGGGACGCAGCCACGGGGCGTAAGACTCCACCTAGAAGAGCAACTACACCGTCATGTCATAGAACCGCTGTGTTGCATCGTTGTTTCTGACACCCTTAACGACGCTTTTTCAGCCCCACCATACATAGATAAACCCTAGCTATTTTTACCTTGGATTTTAATTAATATATGTAATTATATCGAGAAAATTTGAATTTATGATTCTGTGATTTTTTTTTAATTCAAAAAATTCTAGTATTAAAAATTCGAAATCAGAATATCTCGATTTTGAAAAAAAAAATAGATTCTAGTTCTGAATTTTTTAAATATTAGAATTTCGAAACTAAAATATTTTGATTTTGAATTTCATTTTATTCGAATTTACTTAGATTAGTATCAAACGGTTAAGATTTGATATTTATACACATATGGTTTACCAACTTTTTAAAAATTCAAAACTAGAATATTGTGGATAGGAATATTTCACTCGAGGCCTCAGATTCACTTAAATTAAGAATTAAGAATAACAATTAAGATTTAATATATATATATATATATTATACTATTTTTTAAAAAAATTCAAAAGTAGAAACATTTTAGTTCCGAAAAATACCTGAAACCAAGGTTCAACTTACCGAACTTGCCGATAAATCGTTTGCCGTTATCGTCGGATTAATCGATAACTTACCGGATTATCGACGGAAAACTAATAATACTGTAGCTTACCGATTACCGATACTTTTCGATGATTATCGACGGATTATCGACACTTATCGAGGATTATCGATGAAAAATCACTAAAATATTTTAAAGAATATATTTACTAAGTTTATAATATTGAAAAAACATTAAAAATGCCAAAAATAAACATAGGTAAATAAAATATAGTCTCACTCTCATATATGTAAAAACTTGAATAAAATCATCAAAAAGTACATTTTTTTTAAAGTACCATATTTTTATTATTTTTCAAGATGTTTGCCGATTTTTGGTAAAAATCATGGAAAAGTACTGGCATGGCCGTCTTGCCGATAACTACGGGCAAGACAATAATCAAAGATTATCGAATATAATCGTGAAAAAATCGAACCTTGCCTGAAACTAAAATTTTGTGGTTTCGGAAAAAACGTGGATCCAAAAACTTGTGCATCCGTATTAACGTGGTATAAAATATAGGAATCCTATATTTAGAATATGTACTCAATTAGAAGTTTGCCACTATGGGCCGACCAACTATGGGCCTACTCAATAGAAGAAAATCTGTATGTCCCCAATTGTGCTTTTTAAGTTTTAACATCTTTGGCTCCTCTTTGCATTGTCTAACAACTAAACTCTAAACTTATGAAATGACATCTTAATAATCTTATACACTATTAATATAAAATGTCAATGAGTACAATCACATCAAAATCTAAAATAAAAGTCAAGGTAATTAAATTCTGTAATAAAGTAATAAATAAAACATCTCTCATTACAAACAATACACCACCCCTTGAATCTTATCTTATTCACCACCATTTGTTTTTTTCCTTCTTGGAATCAGCAGCTTCAAATCTTATCCCTTTTATTTCTAGAAATTAGGTGTAACCTCTTTTTTCTCTTTTGGTGAGCGAGGGTGTCAAATCATATTGTTTGATAATAAATATTTCAAATTCGACACACTTTATGTTCATCAATTTGATGCAAAATTGAATAAATTACTCCTTAGTAAGTATTTCTTACCAAAAAGTTCTTTGTGATTATTCAAATGCGAAACCGGTCGATTAGATAGGACAAATTTGTATGACTCTTACTAAAAGATACTTACATATTAATAGAATATTTGTGGCGTAAGTACTTATAAATTAATCAAATTTATTGGTGTGGTTTCATTTTTTTGTTATCGGAAAGAGGTGGTAATAATAGTAAAGTTGAATCATTTCGTACCAAATTGCACATCCATTATTTGTCACGTGTCAAAATCCAGAATAATTTTCCCGTTATTTGACACGTGGCAAATAAAAAAATAAAAATAGTTAGCTTGACAACGGGGTACTAATGGAAAAAAGGGATGGGAATACGCCGCTCGAATTTGGCTAACTCGCAGGCACTTACGCCACAAATTTCCCTTAATTTGTTTTAATAAACTCACGTGCTTAATTAGTAACAATTAATATGTTTTTTTTACATAAAAAGTTTCGGCTATAAAGTGCATTAGTTCTTAATCTCATATGAGTGACCAAACAATTACTCAGAAGAAAATATTCTAAGAATTTCTTCCCATTATTGAGCTCTGAAAATTTTGCATTAATTGTCTCTCATTCTCTCAACTATATGAGTTTGGATATATATTGTGGTGAATAATGTTATTATTATTGTAAGGATGTGGATATTTGGAAGGAAAGGACCGTCTGGTTTCTCTGCTCGTTCCACAGCAGAGGAAGTCACTCGTGATATCGATGGAGCTTCTCTCACCGCCATTGTTACAGGTTTTGTATCTCTTCTTCAGACTTCATTTATTGGCCACCATGTTGATGATATGTGTGTTCTAATATATGGTCAAAAGGTTATGTATTCGTTTTTAGTAAAGGGATTATATATAGAGGTCCGAAATCCGGCCAAGCGGATAACCGAGGATCATCATAAGCGGAGTTGTAGTCCAAGTTTAATATTTTTGAGAACTTTCAAAAAAATTACCCGATATTTTAATTATTGTTTTCAAATGTTTTTTCCTTAATTTTTATTCTTTTACCTTAAATTATGATTAATTAGTCCCCGTCTCCTCGAAATTTGTATCCTTAATTTCTAACAAAATCGAACTAGAATCACTTTAAGTAATATGAAATGAAATTTCCTTTCGATGCAAAGGTGCGACTAGCGGTATTGGCACCGAGACAGCGCGCGTCTTGGCACTGCGCGGGGTAGATGTGGTCATGGCGGTGCGTAACTTGGTGGCCGGGCAAGCAGTGAGAGACGAAATTCTCGGCCAAATCCCGTCTGCAAAAATTCGGGCCATGGAATTAGACCTCAGCTCAATGGCCTCGGTTCGGAAGTTTGCGTCGGAGTACGAGTCGTCCGGTCTTCCCTTGAATATTCTCATGTGAGAAATTTTCTTAACACAAATGGTGATCATAAATTAAATAATTAGGTTGTTGATAGTATCTTGTTTGTGAGAAGCAACAATGCAGGGATTATGGGGACTCCATTTACACTTTCTGAAGATAACATTGAATTGCATTTTGCAACCAATCATTTAGGTACATATTCCAGCCCTGTCTATTATTTAGGTTACATATAAGGATTTTTTTAGCGACAGTAGTGGCAAATGTACTCAAATTTAGGCAAATTTAGCGGTCACATGAAACTCCATTTGAAGAGGCCTAACTTAGTGTTTGCTTAAATTTGGTACATTTGCCACATTTATTTCAAAAGTTAAGAATGTCTCTTAGGGTTTAGTACTGAATAAATATTTGATCATGTTATTATTATTGTTTGGAATTGTCCCTTGTTACTTTTTTGACCAAAACTTAGTGGGGTTTTTATTTATTGGTATTTATATGCTAGAATACGTGAACATGTGTAAAACATGTTTTATTGGCAAAAGTGCAAAACTTTGTTATTTTCGACTCAGTTCCTAATTTTGAAAGAAAAATAAAAATAAAAATGGATGTTACCGATCGGTTTAGGGACCGGGCCAATAAGAAAATCGGTTTAGGGACCGGGCCAATAAGAAAAGGCTAAAATCCCGGTTCCTAATACCGGCATTGTAGAGGGCGATTCGTACCGCCTTACAGTCACAAAAATACACAATGCAAACACACGAATAACACGAATGAAGGGGTATCTTTGATTGATTCTGATTACAAAGGGGATCGGTTTCTTCCGTTTATAGCTTGGAACCTCGAAGGAGAATACGACTAAGCTAAGATTAAAAGTATCAATTACGTTACGCGAAGGCTCTCTAAGCACTATGCGATGACACTGTTTTCTCCCTTGCCTCTCGATGTCGACCAGCCCCCTCAAATGGGAGCTCCCTCTCTATTTATAGCGATGCTCCGACCTCCTCGGCTCGAATCCCTTGGATGATCTTCTGGTGGTCCCCCCTTCAAATATTCTGTGGTCCTCCTCTCCGACATTCTCGACGGTTACCAAAAGAGCTCGTTTCCACTAACGTTGTCCCAGTGGTCCCCCAGGGCCGTACTCTCTTGTCGCATGCAGGGAAGAAACCCTAGACCTTAGTGGGCTTGAGAGTCCTCCTTGGTCATCACCTCTCCCGATGGGCTGGGGGCCCATCGCAACCTGACCAGCCTTGAAGAACTTGGGCTGTCTCCTCGATTTCCATTCTTCCTTGGTGAGCCGGGGGCCATCGCCATCTTGAAACCCCTACCTTCGTAGTTTCTAGGGAGAACGACAAGTGTAAAGTTGAGGATGGATTTGACCAAATCCGACCTTAACAGTCAGTCCCCCATTTTGCCAAGTGTGAGCACTTGGGAAAATGTAGGAAGAGAAAACTCCGCGCGACAACCCTCATCGAGCGACGAGATCACCCTCTCGAGGAGGTCTGAGCGTCGACAATCCCCTCGCGATGATAAAATTCCCAGGAGGCTCGCCGTGCGATGGCTATCATCGGGCGACAAGGCCAAGCCCCCGAGGGCCCCCGCTTGGCGGCAGCACCCTCGCGATGATGCACCAGCGCCTCTTGCTGACGTGTCGATGTCCCATCGTAATGCATGTAGCGACGCCTCGAATCCCTCCCGCATTTAATGCGGGGTTTCCCAGGTACTCAAGTACCTGCTTTATGGGATTCCCAACGGCTCCTTCATCTCAACCGTCGACAGCTTTCACACGTCTCCATCCTGGGCCGTCCGATCCACTCGCGCCCCTTCGCCTTCTTCCGACCTCTCTCTTATACACAAAATTCCTCTTTCTTCTTTCATTTACTCCCCAACACGCATTCGCACTTTTTCTTTCTCTCTCGACGCTCCTTTCCTCTCACTGTCCGTCTCTCTCTCTCAGCTTTCCTCCGATCATGTCTATGTCCGGCAAGATCTTTCAGACTAGGTCCCCTCTGTTCATCGTGACGGAGGCAAACCGGGAACACTTCGTCAAGAACTATATTGACAGCGAGAAATACATCCTCCGGCTCCCGTATCCCGGCGAGCGCGCCGACGAGCCCCAAGATGACTGCATAGCTATCTACGAGCACTTTTTTACCGACGTCGGCCTTCACCTCCCGGTGCCGAACTTGATCGTGGCCTTCTTAGTGGCCTTCAAGGTGCCGATAACCCAGGTGAGTCCCAACTCCCTCAGGCTCCTCCTGTGTACCCTCGTACTGGGCCTCGAACAGGGGGTAGAGGTCACCTTGGAGGACCTCATGACCTTATACTTATTCTCGAAGAACCCCAAGAACATTGGGCGCCTTTCCCTGTCCCATCGCAGCCAGCCCCATCTCCTCCTGAACCCCCCCAACAAGGAGGCGATGTGGGAGAACCGCTATTTCTTCACGCGCGTGAGCGCGTCGACGTTCGGACCCAACCACGCGGAGCTGCCCCGCGCCTGGATCGTCGACAAGGATCTACCCAAGTTCTCACCGTCGACCGACAAGGACGTCGTGGCTCGCTTCACGAGCGTACGCAACGCGCTTCTCGCTAGCGATCGCCGCGACTGGTTTCTCGATTTCAATGCGGCTCGAATCGTGAACTCAGGCATCTACCGCCTCTGCAACATCGTGGGCCCGCCTCCTCGCTCGCTGTTCCCGCCCGGATTTCGGGCCGATGAGGAAGGGAAGGGCTCGTCGGCTCCTCAGCGGAAGAAGACGCCCAAGGCTCCCGCGAAGAGCCGCAAAAGAAAATCTCGTTTCGACGAGACCGGCGAGGACTCTTCGCGCCAGAAGAGCAAGACCACTCCGACGCCGGTGCCGCCCCCGTGAGACCGGTCCAAGGATGGTTACCTGGGGTTAGTCCCCCGAGAAGGGAGGGACCGCGTGCTCTCGCACAACGACCCTCCGCTCCACGACGCCTTCTCAGAGCGTCGCTCCAAGCATGCGGCCGACGCCGACGCGTCCCGTCGGGCTGTCGACACGCCGCCACCTGCCGCGAGCCGTCGTCCGTCGGAGGCTCCTCGCCCCCAAGAATCCCCTCGACGCGACGACTCCCAAACCGACCTCTCGCCCCGTCGGTCTTCGCTCGAGACACTTGCCGACGAGACGGTCGCTCCCACTCCCGGCTTCGAAGCCGTGCGCGAGGACATCTCGCCGAAGGAGTCCGAGGCTACGACAGAGTTCACCCCGGGCAAGGGGACCGCCTCCGAGCCGATCGTCGTCACTCCTTCCGTCAGCCCAGCGACCGGATATTCTCGACGCCCCCGTCGGGAGGTGATTTTCGGCGACGACTTCAGCAATGTGAACTTCTCTGATATCGTCCTGCCCGTCGTCGACACTCAGTCGACTATGCCTCTCGTTGATCCTCCTCCTTCTACCGCGGAGATCGCCGCGCAGGCTCTTCCGGATCCGGCCACTAGGGTCGCTGGCGGCGAGAATGCTGAAGATACCTCCGATCTCGGGGCCGACAAGATCTCCATCCCGTCGCCATCTTCCCGCGAGGCGGCCGTCGCAACGGCTTAGGGTGCTCCAGCGGTCACTCCCACACCGACTCCCCAGCCTGATCAGACTGGGGGAACTCAGCCGGACGCCTCGCAGCCCGCTGCCGGACCTCGAGACGAGGTACCCCGGGAGGACGTCGGCGTTCCTCCCGCAAGCACTTCGCCGCTCGGGCCGAACGTCCCCTGTGAGTCGTCTTCGATCGAGGCCTCGCCCGGGGCGGAGGCATCGGCGGCGCCTGAGGCGACCAGCATCGAGCGCTCGCTCCTGGCGATACCTCCTCACCCCTGGAAGAAAACTCCTGGCGAGCCTTCGAAAGTGGTCGCCTCTTCACCGGACGCCCTTCTGCCGATTTTCCCACAAGGCATGGCGAAGGCCTCGGCCGTCATTTGCTACCCAAGCTTCCCTGATCCGCCTTCTCTGGCTTCTTCCTCGAAGGAATGGGAGAAATATGCGGCTGATGCGCTCCACGAACTGTCGATGTCTCCTCAACAGTTCTGTCCTTCCGCTAGCTCATTGACCGACTCTTCTCGCTATCGCAAGGCGGCAGCTCTCACATTCTAGGGTATCGCGCTCCTGAACGTCTTGATCCTCGACGAGCGCGATACTACCCACGCCCATGCGGCCAGTGAGAGCGAGATGAGCGCCAAAGTCGGGGAGCTTGAGAATCATCTTCAGATCTCCATCGCTGGGGAGCGAAGGTATCGGGAAGAAGCCACTCGGGACCGCCAGGCCCTTGAAGAGGCCAAGGCCTCCCTGGAGAAGGAGGCTTCCCTTCGTCGGCAGGCAGAGCAGCAGGTCGAGGAGCAGAAACGTGCCCTCGTCGATGAGGCGGAGCGCCATCGACGCGCGACTCGCGACCTCACCGTGGCGCTCGAGAAGAAGACGAGGAGGCTTGCTCGCCTGAGCGAGGCCGTCGGCGTATCTCCCGAGGAAGAGAGTCGCTTGGTCTCCCGGGTGACCAACGCTTTGAAGAAGCTTGCCGACGAGCTGGAGGCCGCTCAAGCGGAGGTTGTCGAGGAACGCAGTGCACGGCTGCGTCTTTTTGAGAAGGCTAAGGCCAAAATTCAGCGTCGCGATGAGAGGTTCGCAGCTCTCGACGAGTCTGTCGATCATCACCGCATGGTTGCCGGCTATAAAGCCAACCTTGACATGGTCGAGAAGCTCCCTCCCGTCACGACGGTGGGGAAACTCCTGCCCCTCCTACCGAAGTGGCGCGGGATCATCGAGGAGCATTCCGCGAAGGTGGAGGAGCTAGAGGTGAGGTCAGCTCTTCCTCTGGATTCGCCGCCTCTCTCGCCTTGCAATCCTCCATCCTCGAGTCCGAGAGGCTGGCCGCCTTCCCCGCGGGGACGACTGCCTCGGCTTCGGACTCCGTCGACGAGTACGGGACCAACGACGAGACCCTCTCGATTCAAGAGCCGACGGTACAGGATGATCTTCCATAGGAACACTGCCTATGTATATTTTGATTTTTCTTTTGCGAGCTTCGCTGTTACCTTCTTCTCTTCTTTTTTGCTTTGGCCTTGGGCCTCTTCTTTGTACTCCCAGAATATTTGATGAAATGAAAAAGATCTTTCTTTCCTCTACTGAGCTTTTGTTATTGAATCACGACTGTCTTTTTCCTCACGTTTCTTGTTTTACTGAGGTCAACTATTCTCACCCTTCTTCTCGCAGGTCGACGAGCTACCTCTCGTTTCTTGGCCTCTGAAGCCTGACGAGGGCGTGATCGCCTCGTTCCTCGCCGAGGATCCAGAAAATTACGCCCTCGTGCGCGACCTGATCAACGTCCTGGCTCTTTGGATCGCGGTGCCTCCTTCGGCGGATCTCGAAGAGAGCTCCTCTGCGGCTCACCGCTTGGACCTGTTGCCGCCAACTGCTTTGACAAAGTTCCTTACTCAAGACCCGCGTCATTTGGCCGCCTTCTCGGACTTCGCCGAGGATATTCTCGACCGAGCGGTATCGGATTACATCGATGACCTTGCCGACTCCGCTCTTGAATCCGACGAGGGCTGAGGCTGAACTGTTTTTGTTTTTCCAGTTTACGTAATTTGTAGTGGTTTGCCTACAAGGCTCAGATGTAAACATGAATGTTATAAGCTTTTTGGCGTATGAGTAAACAAAGACCTTCTGTAATTATGTCATTGTTGTATATATATGTAGTTTTCTTTATACGGGATCTTATTGTGTAAGATGTTGACATGTGCATCCTCTCCTTCCCCCCCCCCCTTTTTTTTGTAAAAAACGAAACGAACATAGAGAATGGAGCTGGAGGGGGGAATCTGTCGCGATACTGCTTCTTATCTCTAGCTCTTTGTGGTGCCATCGAGACTTTTGTCGAGGCCCTGTTTTCTTTTTCGTGGTGCCATCGAGACTTTTGTCGAGGCCCTTTTTTCCTTTTTCATGGTGCCATCGAGACTTTTGTCGAGGCCCGTTTTTCTTTTTCATGGTGCCATCGAGACTTTTGTCGAGGCCCTTTTTTCCTTTTTCATGGTGCCATCGAGACTTTTGTCGAGGCCCTTTTTTCTTTTTTCATGGTGCCATCGAGACTTTTGTCGAGGCCCTTTTTTCTTTTTCATGGTGCCATCGAGACTTTTGTCGAGGCCCTTTTTTCTTTTTCATGGTGCCATCGAAACTTTTGTCGAGGCCCTTTTTTCTTTTTCATGGTGCCATCGAGACTTTTGTCGAGGCCCTTTTTCCTTCTTCTTCTAAGTCGCAGGCGGTGACGAGTCCGATGATAATGTCGTGCTCGCCACGGCGGCGTACTTAGAGGGTTGATGACGATGGCGCTTTTTGCCTTTCGAATTTGCTCGCGTGTCGTATTTAGGCTCTGTTATTTTCACTTTGTTCTGCGCTTTATTTTAATGTTTTTGATTTTGTCATCGATGCTCGGGTTGCGGCTGATCGTGCGCTGCACTTATTTTGAGGTTATTCGTAAATTTGAGCCTGTAAGATTGTTAGAGAGATATTTTTCCACAAAGGCGAGCCTCATTAAACCCTTCGAGTCCCCCATAAGGGTGCGGCTCCCGAGGGAAGAGTACTCCCTGTCTTTATTAGAAACAAGCCGGGGCCGTGAGCGGTCCCGAACAAGTGGGTCGGGACTTCCCATTGAGACAGTTAATATAGAATGTAAATATAAGGAATTGGGACGACAAGACCTACTGATAGAACTTCTTGAGGTGCTTGACATTCCAACTCCGAACCACCTCGAGGCCGGCCAAGTTCTCGAGCCTGTAGACTCCTGGTTTGACTACCTCTACGACCTTGTATGGGCCTTCCCAGCTCTGCCCGAGCTTCCCCGCGTTCAGCTCCGCCGTGTTCTGGAAAACCTTGCGGAGCACCAGCTCTCCGACCCTAAACTGTCGAGGGCGCACGCTTTTATTGTAGAATCGAGCGATGGTGTTCTGGTAGTTGGCGATGTGCGCTTTAGCTCGCTCTCGCCTTTCGTCGATGTGGTCCAGTTGATGGAGCAGTGCTTGGCTGTTGTCGTCCGAATGGCTTGGAGCCCACGTTCGTCGAAGACTGGGTATTCCCACCTCAGCCGGTATCACTGCTTCGACCCCGAAGGCGAGGGCGAAAGGGGTCTCGCCGGTGGCCAAGTGGGGAGTCGTGCGGTAGGCCCAAAGAACTCCGGGGAGCTCATCGGCCCACAAGCCCTTCTTCTCGTCGAGCCTTTTCTTGATGCTGTCGACGATGGTGCGATTGACCGCTTCCGCATTTTTGTTTCCCTGCGGGTATCTCGGCGTTGACGTGTTCAACCTTATTCTCCATCGAGCGCAGAAGTCCTGGAATCTCTTCGAGATGAACTGGGAACCGTTATCGGCGATGATCTCACGGGGCAGTCCAAAACGTGTAATCACGTTCTTCCAGACATAGCTTTCGACGTCCAAATCCTTGATGTTGGCGTACGCCTCTGCTTCGGACCACTTAGTGAAGAAGTCCGTCACTACCAGCATAAACCTCCGCTGTCGGGAGCCGGTAGGCATAGGACCGACGATATCCATCGACCACTTCATGAAGGGGTACGGGACGGACACCACCGACAGCTTCTCGGCTGGGCAATTTATCGCTGGAGCATGGCGCTGGCACTTCTCGCACTTCTTGGTGTGGTCGGCGCAGTCCGCGACCATGGTTTCCCAAAAGAAGCCTTGCCGCTTGGCCTTTCGCAGGAGGGATCGGCCGCCGGAGTGATTGCCGCACTCCCCGCCGTGGATTTCTCCCATAACGTACTCTGCCTCCTTCTTGCCTAAGCATCGGAGTAGTATTCCCTCGAAGCTCGCCCTGTATAGCCTGCCATTCAGAACAGAATACTTTGCGCTCTTGGTTCGCAACTTCCTGGCCTCCTGCCTGTCATCGGGCAACGCTCCGTCGAGGATGTACCTTCGAAGAGGGGTGCGCCAATCCTCTTCTTCGTCATCGTCTACGATTCCCTGCTCGTCGGGACTCAGGTTCTCGCACTCGATGTCGAGGATCTCTTGAGCGTCAACCTCGTCGTCCTGCTTCTCGGAGGTGTTATCGCTGGCCCTACGCTTCTTCTTTGGCGGACCTTCCTCTCGCTGGATACTGGGCCGCTCGACCGTCTCGACGGTGATCGACCGGAGCTCGTCGATTTCGGTTGTGGAGCCCAAGCCCGCCAACGCATCGGCGTGGTTGTTATCGCCCCTCGAAACCTGTGTCAAAGTCCAAAAGTCGAATTTCTTTGACAGGGATTCGACAACTCCGGCGTATGCCTCCATCCTTTCGTCGTTCTTCTCGTACTCCCCGTTAACCTGCTTGACCACTAACT
Source organism: Parietaria judaica (assembly GCA_954871525.1). Classification (NCBI taxonomy): domain Eukaryota; kingdom Viridiplantae; phylum Streptophyta; class Magnoliopsida; order Rosales; family Urticaceae; genus Parietaria; species Parietaria judaica. The sequence goes on along the minus strand of OX940868.1, from coordinate 21,517,367 downwards.
GGGAGTCCGAGAAAGCGTTTACCTTCCTCACGCCCAAAGCCAGAGCCGATTGCATCCCGACGATGAGAGCCTCGTACTCGGCCTCGTTATTCATGGCCCGGAAAGCGAGGCGACAAGCTTTTTCCACGACTTCTCCTATCGGGGAGACGAGCCTGATCCCGATACCCGATCCGAGCGATGTTGACGACCCATCGACGAGGAGCCTCCACATCACTGTCTCGTCGCGCGAATCCACGAGCTCTTTCGGCAACTCGATGAGGAAGTCAGCAAGGACCTGTGATTTCAAGCTGGTTCGGAGTCGATACTCGATGTCGTAAGCTCCTAACTTGATCGACCACTTTGTGATCCTCCCTGACTGGTTCGGGCTGTGAAGAATGGACCTCACGGGCCTGTCCGTCATGACGACGATGGTGTGCATCTGGAAATGGAACCTCAACTTTTCCGATGCGTCGAATAACGCGAGAGCCAGTTTTTCAACCTGGGGGTACCGCGTTTCGGCGTCAAGGAGCTTCCGGCTAATATACGAAACGGGCTTCTGCTCCCCCTTCTCTTCTCGCACTAACACCTGGCTTATCGCGTGATCAGACACCGCGAGGTACAGGTACAGAGGCTCTCCTGGCTCCGGCTTCGTCATGACTGGTGGCGACGAGAGATAAGCCTTCAACGCTTGGAACGCCTCCTCGCATTCCTGTGTCCACTCGAACTTCTTATTCTTCTTCAGCAGCTCATAGAAGAGAAGGGTTCGGTCCGTTTGCCGCGAGATGAATCGTCCGAGCGCGTTAATCCGTCCCGTCAGCTTCTGGACCTCTCTTCGATTACGAGGCGAGGGCATGCTCTGGAAAGCTTCGACCTGGTCGGGGCTAGCCTCGATTCCGCGACGGGTCACCATGAAGCCCAAGAACTTTCCGGACGAGATGTCGAAGGTACACTTCATCGGGTTCAGCTTCATCTTATGCTCGTTGAGGACCCTGAAACATCTCTCCAGATGCTCGATGTGCATGGCAACCTTTAGAGACTTGACGACCAGGTCGTCGATGTACACCTCCAGCGATTCCCCTATCTGATCGTGGAACATCTTCGTCATGAGCCGCTGATAAGTGGCGCCGGCATTCTTCAGCCCGAACGGCATGACTTTGTAGCAGTACGTCCCTCGCTCGCTGATGAAGGCGGTTTTCTCCTCGTCATCGGGGTGCATCCTGATCTGGTGATACCCAGAATAGGCGTCCATGAAGCTCATGAGCTCATACCCGATGGTCGCCTCGACTAAGCGGTCGATATGGGGTATCGGGAAGCTATCCTTTGGGCACGCTTTGTTGAGATCGACGTAGTCCACGCAGACCCTCCACTTGCCGTTATTCTTCTGTATGACGACGGTGTTGGCCAGTCATTCGGGGTACTTGACCTCCCGGATAGTTCCCATCGCCAGCAACCTGTCCACCTCGTCGTTGATGATCTTGTTTCTATCGGCCGCCACCTTCCTCCTCTTCTGTATGACCGGTCGATGATTGGGATCGGTGTTGAGCCGGTGAGTGATAACCGCGGGATCTATTCCTGGCATATCGTCGTTGGTCCATGCGAAGCTTCCCTTGTTCCTCTTCAGGAACTCTACCAGCTGGGCTTTCACCTCTGGATCAAGTCTCGCGCCCACTCCGACGGTTCTTGTCGGGTCAGTCTCGTCGATGCAGATCTGCTCGACCTCCTCGACCTGCGGCCCACCGCTCCGCTCTTCTGTCGCCTGGTCCTCCACGTCCTCCGCGCTAAGGATCCCGGGGATTCCGGGATCTCCTCCTTTCCCCTTCTTCTTGCGCCTCTTCCTTTGCTTCGTCGTTGGTGGAGGCGGGGCGGCGATGGCTAATTGCTATAAGCCGACCTCGCGGTTCTCGAGAGCCTTCTCGGGCCTCTTCCCACTACTCGCCGCTCGATGATGCATCATATAACAGATGCGGTAGGCATCGCGACAGCCTTGGAGCTCCTCGATAGTCCCCTCGTCCTTTCCAGGGAACTTGACTCACTGATGATAGGTGGAGGGCACGGCTCTCATCGCATGAATCCACGGCCTTCCGAGGATCACGTTGAAGTGCGATTCCACGTCGAGGACCATGAACTCGGTCATCCTCCTCACACTCCCGGCGTACACGGCTAGCTGAACCGTTCCCAACGAGGTGGTGACGTCACCGTTGAACCCTGACACCTTTCGGGGACGGCCTCCGATGGTGAGGTCGTCGAGCTTCATGCGAAGCAGGCACTCGTGGGCCAAACTGTAGAGGGCGATTCGTACCGCCTTACAGTCACAAAAATACACAATGCAAACACACGAATAACACGAATGAAGGGGTATCTTTGATTGATTCTGATTACAAAGGGGATCGGTTTCTTCCGTTTATAGCTTGGAACCTCGAAGGAGAATACGACTAAGCTAAGATTAAAAGTATCAATTACGTTACGCGAAGGCTCTCTAAGCACTATGCGATGACACTGTTTTCTCCCTTGCCTCTCGATGTCGACCAGCCCCCTCAAATGGGAGCTCCCTCTCTATTTATAGCGATGCTCCGACCTCCTCGGCTCGAATCCCTTGGATGATCTTCTGGTGGTCCCCCCTTCAAATATTCTGTGGTCCTCCTCTCCGACATTCTCGACGGCTACCAAAAGAGCTCGTTTCCACTAACATTGTCCCCCTGCCACATCCTGAGCCCACTACCCAGCAGTGGTCCCCCAGGGCCGTACTCTCTTGTCACATCCAGGGAAGAAACCCTAGACCTTAGTGGGCTTGAGAGTCCTCCTTGGTCATCACCTCTCCCGATGGGCTGGGGGCCCATCGCAACCTGACCAGCCTTGAAGAACTTGGGCTGTCTCCTCGATTTCCATTCTTCCTTGGTGAGCCGGGGGCCCATCGCCATCTTGCGAACCCCTACCTTCGTCGTTTCTAGGGAGAACGACAAGTGTAAAGTTGAGGATGGATTTGACCAAATCCGACCTTAACAGGCATCACCCCTGCGAAGTATTTTAGGATGTGTCTTAGAGATATGTATTGAATCAAGATTTTATGTTGTCATCATGGTTTGGAATTGAAACGTAATTACTACTTAATCAATACTTTAGGGCATTTTTCAAACCTATAATATTTTTTACCATCTGGTAGGGCATTTTCTGTTGACAAACCTTCTGATGGAAAACATGAAAAGAACATCAAAACAAAGCAAGAGGGAGGGTAGAATAGTTAATGTATCTTCCGACGCTTACCAGCTCGCCAAAGGGATCCGCTTCGACATAATCAACGACAGATCGAGGTGACGATTCGAGTTCCTGAATTCGTTGTAGAGCTCTAAAAATGAATGATCGTCTTTCCGTAGTGTTTACGATAGTCTTTTTTCTTAAGATGATTTTTCGAATATAAAATCTCGTTTTTTTCGCAGCTATAAACCTATGGCCGCTTATGGGCAATCAAAGCTTGCCAATATTTTGCATTCTAATGAGCTTGCAAGAATTTTGAAGGTAAATTGTTGTGACATTATATAACTTTATAATGTTAATTTTTTTTTTTTTGCCTGACTTTTTTTGGATTTTTCGAAGCAGACAGAAGGAGTGGAAATTACTTCAAATTCAGTACATCCTGGATTGGTAGCAACAAATATTCTCCGTGGCCCTGGTCTCTTCAATGGTACTTTTACCTTTTACCAAATCGAATATACTATATATATAGTAAAATGATTGTCGTTTTTCTGCTTCCTGTGATCAAATTAATGTCGTTTTGGCTACATTGTGAATGCAGACACCATGAGATTCATAGGACACGTGCTCAAATACCTTGTCAAAAATTCCCAGCAGGTAATTATAGGCTATATTATTCACTTTTTATTATAAATATAAATAGAAGGAATAATAAATTAGGCCATACATTTTTGCAATCTATCACTATAATGTAACTTTATGAACCTTATAATTCCCGGAATCCGCCTCTAAATCTTGGGATCGGAATTTACCCAATTCAACAGTTCCTTCTTTTTTTATATACAAAAGCGAGTAAACAGATTTTGGAAATGGGTACCCCATCCATATTCAAACTACTAGATGCGAGATTCATATAAAAGATTTTTAAGAGAAAAAAAAATATCGAGCGTGAAAAATCGGTAGACTATAAAAATTCAACCTCGGTTATCCGAAACAGCTCCGATCTTGAATTTTTCTAAATTCGGAATCAAGATCCAAGGTTTTAGAATTCAAAAACCGGGTTCCGCCCTTCAACCCTACTAGTAAAATCAGTTACCAATATTAATTATTTCCACTTCATTCTCGTAACGAAGTTAACTTACCCGTTACTGGCCACGTGGAAAAACGTGGGTTGCTGATGTAGTATTTTTTTGCCATGGGACGAGCTCACATCAGCCTCGTTTACGACAAAAAAAAAATTAAACCCCTAATTGGGCTCGTCCACGTGGCAAAAATTGCTATGTCAGCAACCCACGTTTGTCCACGTGGTTAGAGTTAACGGGTAAGTTAACTGCGTTACGAGAATGGAGTAGTCAACGCCCCAAATGCGACTTTAGATACTCTATTAAACTTTTGGTAGACGAGTTCTTTGACTAAACTTTTAGTATTTTTGCCGTCGTTAACCCAAATACTATATGATATATAATTACTAATTGAGATCAATTACAAGAATATAATGATAATTTCTCTCTTTTTTTAATGAAATGTTTATTAGGGAGCAGCAACACAGTGCTACGTGGCGTTACATCCAAAGGTGAAGGGAGTGAGTGGCCATTATTTTAAAGACTCGAATAAATCAGACACGAACTCTGTGCCCAAAAACATTGACTTGGCCAAGCAGCTTTGGGATTTCAGTCTCACCACCACACACCCAAAATAGATCCTTTTTTTATTATATCAATTTTCTATATTTATATAGGGTTGCGGAAAAAAAAATTAATTTCCCTTGTAAACTTTACCATACGACACTCAATTTGGTCTAATATGTTTTGATTCCTAAGTTGCGTTAATAAACATTGTCGTTTCTTGTTTGTAAATTGTCGTGCGCGATGACAGTCGTTTTCGTGGTAATGCATGCATGAGATTGAGATGTTTCGGAATTCAATTTGTCACGTTTTGTTGACATATTGTCATTGGTATTAGGAATAATTGCAGTAATCGTACTTAGATTTCTTAAAATTGAGCAATTTAAATGCTCAAAGACGTAAAATTTGTATTTTTAATAATAAAAAATAAATCTATGTCATTAAGTCATTTAGAATATTTATTATTGGGATAATAGCGGCAAAAGTGGCCAAAGTTAGGTCAAGTGTGCAAATAAGTGGCCAAACAGATTTAATATCGGCATAAGTAGCTAAAGTTTACCAAATCGTGGATAGTACAAATTCCATCCATTTCATGTCAACGCCGTTAACCACGTCATTTCCACAAGTGTTGAACTTTGGCCACTTATTTGCACACTCGGCTTAACTTTAGCCACTTTTGCCGCTATTATCCCTTATTTTTTTGCGTTCCAAAGTATTTTTAGGGTTTATCTAGATATCTAGATAAATAACAAAAAATAACAAAAAATATCTAGATAAACCCGAAAAAATACTTTGGAACGTAAAAAATAAGGGATAATAGCGGCAAAAGTGGCTAAAGTTAGGCTGAGTGTACAAATAAGTGGCCAAAGCTCAACACTTGTGGAAATGACGTGACTAACGGCATTGACATGAAATGGATGGAATTTGTACTGTCCACGGTTTGGTAAACTTTGGCTACTTATGCCGATATTAAATCAGTTTGGCCACTTATTTGCACACTTAGCCTAACTTTGGCCACTTTTGCCGCTATTATCCCTTTATTATTTAACATGCAAAGTTGAAAACATTAGATTTTTATTGTTAATTTGAGCTGTAAAACGTGTTAAAAATTCAATATTTAATAATCATAGAATAAGGCAAGATTAATACTCAAGAGTTACTGAATATGCCGCCCTGTTCTTTTTAATATAATAAATATATTTGTCGAAATTATCCCCCTCAAACCATTGTCTTCGTATCTTTTTGCAACATTTTGTTGCTCTAAATTGCGTAAGAAATACTGTCGTTTTGCCATAATCTTTGTCGTTCGAGCCAAAACTTTTAGAGCGCTTGTGAACTACAAATGTAAAATTTCCACAATACGAACAAGAATTAGATTTCTTCTATTTTTTTTTTATCATGCAGGTATATTTTTAGGTACAATAGTATCAGCATTACAAGAGTTCAAGGACCAATCTGCAATATGAACCAAAATGTTAAACGACAAGAACATCAACTGACCTACCAAATTCACCTGACATTCCCACAAATTAGCTCCAATGAGGCCTTTCCTTTGTACACTAATCTCACCCGTCACCGCCATCGTCGTTTTCCTTCCAAAGAAAACCGAGACGAGAAAAAGAAAATCAGATTTTCTCGGGGTTCTAATGTTATCGGGTCAATCTAGATACCTTGCCGTTTTTCTCTTCCGTCAAGTTCTCTCTTTTTTTCCTTCGGTGTAATGAACATATACATTTCTTTACAGTGGCCGATATTAACTGGCGAGTTAGCTTGTGCGACAAGTTTCACAACACCGTTCATCTTAGAAGCTCGATGAGTGAAAACCCGGGTTCTCTCTTTCCTCAAATCAAGCTCCCAAAAAACCGTATACTACGTCCGATCTCCCGTAGGCAGGTTCATGTTAAGTTTTGCGTGATCTCTCAGGAGCTGCTGGGAGACTCGATCGGCGAGAACAGACTGATCATCGTATGCCTCGGTCGGATTAGATCGGACAATCTGATTTCCGATCATGCAATTCTCAGAGGAGATTATGTCCCGGAAAGCCTGAGAAGCTTGTGGCAATCCTCGGTAGAAGCCGTTTTGACCCCTGCCCATCGGTCCCACTTCCGGCAAGTATTGCTTTGGGTGGTAAAACGGGAGGGCCCCGCTGCCGCAGGAGAGAGGTGTGGAGGCGCCGGACATGGCATGGGGGCTCGAGATCGGGGACGGCGACATCCTTCCACTCATATGCTGCGGCGAACGAGAATGCAAAAGCGGGCTGCCGATAGGAGACACTGGGCACGATATATTCCGTGGCATATGGAGGTCACTGAAAGGTGGTAATCAGAAAATATTAAATTTTGGGTGAAAACGGTAGCTAACTCTGATTTTTTTTTTTTTTGTTTTGTTTTGACATTTTCAAAACCGGAACCAAACTTTACTTCTTGAAAATTGGTTTTAAACCTGTTCCGGTATAAAACCAGTTTTCAACATGCTCCTTAATCATTCAAGCCAAAAACAAAGCAAAAAACAAGTGTATATATATATATGAAACCAGAGATGATTCTCGGTGTGGACAAAAACCGGTAAACATGAGAGACATGTACCTGGACCCTAGACCCATTTTTGCGCCTCTGGACTGATAGTTGCCAACCCATTCCGACTCAACGTTTGAATAGTTTCGAGCGTTTCCGATGCCCTGAAGAAATTCCGTGTTAAATAAAATTAGGACTCAAAGTAAAAAGGAAAACTATTTCAGTTATTCAGTATCCTGAATATACCAAAGATCTCGCGGCATTTGTTGCTTCTGGAGGGTCGGGATTGAAAATAGGTCTGTCCACTGGAGCAGCGTTTTTAACGAAGGGATGATCCAGAAGTTGAGAAGCAGTGGGACGGTGGAGCGGATTCCTTTGCAAGCACTTCAGCACAAAGTCTCTTCCCTCGGCCGACAAATGATCTGGAATTGCCGGAAGTTCTTTGCTGTTTCCAATCTTAAACATAGCAGCAACCTTCGGAGAAGAAAATAAACACAAATTTCAACCCACAAAAGTCATATAATAAGTAATTTGCAGCTATGCCCCTTAAGCTTGTCAAGTTGTCACAGTTTCCACCACGAACTTGTACTATTTTAACTTCTCCCCTGACAGTTAAACAACCGATGATTTCCGTCAACTTGTACTATTTTTTCACTAAACACTACCATGTGCATTGCGAGTGCATAAAATATAATGAAATTTTTTTATTTTTTATTTCTCAGGGCAGAATTTGGTACGATTTCCAAGTCGAGGGGAGAAATTAATATATCAAAGTTCAAAGGGTAATTACAACAATACAAATAATAGTTCAAAGAGAATATCTGCAAATTACATATAATGAATGAATTGTATGCAGAAAACATTACTGACCCCCTCGTACTGACTCCAAGGTGGTTTTGTTGTAGCCATTTCGAGAACCGTGCAACCGAGGCTCCATATATCAACAGCCAGATTGCAGCCATTTGAATTCTTAATGACCTGAAAAATCATATGTACATATTAGACGCGATTTTGCTATTATTCTGCAAAATATTTATAGATTTAATCAATTAGCCATTGGTAGTTTCTTAAACTAGTAATTTTCTTCAATCCTTATCAATTCTTGCAACAAAAAAAAAAAAAAAAAATTATGATAACCTCAGGCGCCATCCAATAAGGGCTTCCCTTGAACGATAGTGGACAGGACTGCCCGGTAATCTGCAGATTTTAACGACTAATCAGAAATATGCTGCTTATCCCGATACCACTTTTTATAGTGTGATACTAAATATAGACATCTTCTCTTTCAGGCATGTAACGAGAACTTGTAAAATATTGATCTTACATGCTTCGCCATTCCAAAATCAGCCAATTTCACACGGCCGTTGGGGTCAACTAATATATTCGCTCCTTTGATGTCCCTACACAATGATATGAAATCAATCATCAGCTAGAACGTGTCAAAATCATCCGACTATACAAAAATTCATTTATAGATAAATATGAATTTCTTAGAAAAAAACAAGCTCACCGATGGACAGTGTTTTTGTTATGTAGATATGCCAGCCCGGATAAGATTTGTTGGGTATAACTCCTAATAGCTAATTCACCGAACTCGCCATATTCTTGAAGGAGTTTATAGATGGATCCGCCCGATACATATTCCAAGTATATATATAATTTGTCATCTACCTGCTCCAGGCACAAATAAAACAAAGTGTTGAGAAATTCGGAGACAAAATAACACACAATCTTCCGAAGAATCTAACGCTTATTGAAGAACCTAACATTAAAAATTTAGAGGAACTTACCGTCTCGCAACCATAGTACTGCACTATGTTTGGATGTTGCAAGCGACTTAACAAGGCAACTTCCTGCAACAATGACATTATTGTCATCAGATCATATATAAAAACAGTAAACAGAATGAGATTTTAAGAAATGTATATTTTCTTTCATAAGCAACAAACCTGCCCCAACTGCTGCGCGCTTTCTCTCGATTTGGCATCATCTGAGAACAGAGTCACCTCCTTCATTGCGCACATTTCACCACTTCCACTAAACCAAAAACAAAACAAAATCAAGGGAAGTTTGTATTTGTGCACTCTAGATGACGGAATCAAACTTTCACCTCAATCAAAATAAATTCATAAAATTTCCAACCTGTTAAAGCCGAGATACACATGTCCAAAAGTGCCCCTCCCAAGAAGCCTCCCTTTCTTCCAGCGCGACCCAGGGCTCGTCGGATTCTCCGCCCTTCCTGGGCTACGAGGAACGGATGGAGTCCCGGAAGCCGAATACGAAGGAGAGAATGGGCTAGAATTGGTAATTGTCAGTGGCGGAAGCGGCAACCGGTGGCTCTGCTGTTTCCCATCCTCATTCCGGCTCGAAGGCGACTCAACCGCCCCTCCTCCGGCCCGCGGGTGCAGCGGCGTCACTGCACCGCTGTTGATCCTCGAGCTCGGGCCCGGGCTGATCATCCGCGGGCTTGGTATAGGAGAGCACTCTGGGCTACACCTGCTGGGTTGCCAAAACAGCTGGCCTGGCCCGTCTCCGCCCACCGAGTTATGCCCAGAATTGTGGCCTGAGCCGGGGCTGGAGCAGTGGGCAGAGGCTATGTCTGGGTAGTTCTTCCCAGCCCAAAATCCGGAATTTACGAACTGCTCAGCGCCAAAGGCTCTCATAGGACTTCTCGAAGGACTTGACATCGAGCTATCCGGCGCGCTGCAGAAATGGGACGGGATTTGCAGGTTCTGCATTTGCATCACGGAAGGCTTCTTTTTGGGTGATGTGGACAGGCTTTGGTTGTTAAACTGAAGATTCGGAGGCCTGAATTTCTCTTTTGAGTTTGTTTGATTGAGAATGGGAAATGGGTCCTTGCGCATTACGCTTCACAAATTTAAAGGTAATATTGTTAATCTAGTTAGAAAGAAAAAAAAAATTATATAGAAGATAGGAGCATTACCTCGAGGGGCTGTTCATAGCAGTTCTATTTCCATTTTCATAGTCAGAAGCAAGGGGACTTAAGAGACGTGACTCAGTTGGGTCATCACTGTCGATGGAGCTACTGCTATAAACGGAGGCCGTGGCTAAATCTCCCTCGGCATCAGTCGGTTCTGCCCTTGGTTCGGGAAGAGGAAAAACCAACGGCTTTGGGCTCAACTGTACAGTGTTGTTAGAGTCGGTATGGGCAATATTTGAACGTTGTGTCTTTGGAAGAGGAAGCGGTTGAGCAAGAGGTCTTTCTGCAAAGCTTTGACATCTCGAGACTTGTGTAGAGGGTGACGGTGATCTTGACGGAACCCTAGAAAGAGATACCCTTTCTGATCTCCGAGACCCTCCTAATCTTAAATTGCTCTTATCATCAGATGCGCTCTTGAACTTTCTGTGTATAGAATCGATAAAACTCTCCTTGCTCCCTTTCTTTTTCGCTTCTTTAGAGGAAGACTTACCCCACCAAGAAGGCATGATCACACTACAACACTGTCTTTTATCTGACCTTTGCTGGAACGTGATAATTGCATTTACACCACCACGGAATTCAGATTAGTCGCAATCATTTAGTACCAACATGACATGAGAGCAGCTCAAAAGAGGCCATGGATGCTCGGAACCTGAGAATATATAAGAAGCACATCCCATAAGTTCTTTTGTAAACAAAAAAAAAACGAATATATTTCACCCTCAAAGTCAAAAATACTTACACTCCAAATTACTATTCCTAACACTCCTTAGATTGGTGAACATAAGAGAATCCAAGAAGATAGATATGAAACAAAAACAAAAGCTTTAAATAAACAATAAATAAATAAAAGTGGTACTTGCAATCAAGCTCCAAATACCTTCGACCTTAAATTTATGGGGCAACATTTCAAACTATCGTTTAACGTAACCGATACGCTTTAAACTCATGTGCCAACCTATAATTATAAGTACACTAATCGGCAAACAAGAGACGTTGCATTAAAACTTCAAAGTTCAAACACAGAAGAACCAGAAAAGGAAAATCCAGTGCACGCTTTCGGAATCACCGACTTTTGACATAGAGCTCACCGCATAAATCAATATTAATCATATATGATTTGCTTCCATTTCAGACTTGTAGTCTTTTCAGGTCAATAATTCCGTAGTTGGCACAACAACAGCAAAAACCATTTCGAAACTCCATAAATCAGATCAAGAACCGATACATATCCATTCATTTCTCTCACTATACTTCGCTCTCTCACCACATTCAGAGCTCAATAACCCAGATCTACAAAATTCAACCTCTCATTTCACCAAAATCAGCAAAGAGAAGACGAAAGAAAGTCCAGAAAATCGATACCAAGATCACACACAGCTCAATAGGAGAAAGGAACAAACAGAAGCCATCTCAGGATTCAGCTCGAAGCTGAAGACGAATCGAACATCAAAAATCATACAAGAGAAAGCTGATCAAAACCGCAGAGACCAACAACCAGAGAAGCTCGAAACCCTACCCCTTCCAATAAACCTAAAACGCAGAGAAAGCTCGGAAATTTCGCGAGAACGGTCCGACACAGGACTGAGTTCGAGCTCGAAAAGCTCCGAAACGAAAAATCGAACGCGAATCGAAGCAATCACTTACAGAGTGAGCAGGAGACGACCAGAAACGACGACTCTCCGAGAGAGGAAGCTCGAAGGACGCGTCTGCAATGGCGATTCGGAGCTCAAAAGGCACAGGAGAGAGAAAGGGATAGAGAGAGAGAGAGAGAGAGAGTGTACTTCGTTCTTTGTCCGTTTTTATTTTTATTTTTTAATTAAATTTTAATCGAGAAAATTAATTAAAAGACTAATTATTGTGAGAAATATGTAAGACCCTCGTCAGACCCATGATGTATGATGAGCCGGAGATCCTGACCGTCCGTTGAAACGCGAGGATGTCAACGAGTCGCGCGAAGTCAACGCCTGTGCCTGAGGGCTACGCTGTTACGCTGGACATAAGCGCAGGGGATTGTTCTATAGTTTTTTATTCTTTTTATTTTTAATAGGGAAATTACTTAAATATATACTCTCCAATTCCATTATCATTATGCTTTACGCAATTATGTGAGTGAGTGTTTTTTTTGGGCCAATTTTTTGGTTGGTGAAGAATGAAGATCCCTTCTTTATTGGATTTGCATATAATGTAATTATATTTTATATTTATATTTTGGGGTTATATTTTATTAGTTTGCATTTGTGGGCATGAAAAGTGAGAAAAAAAATGCAATTCTGAGACATTTTTTTGGGTCTAATTTTCAATCTTATTCCCTCTCTTGTATGTTTGGGTTTGGTCGGTGAGAAACTTGTCTTAATTTTTATAGATAAAATGTGAAATTTGTAGGCTTCCTTGTAAAACTTCCTAAAACTATGTTTACTTTAATGGATGATTTTTTCTAGTAACGGGCTTTACGTTCTCTTAACTTTTTATGTTTGTGTTGTTTGGTTCTAGAACTTTAGGTAGCGTTTGGAAGCGTTTTGTATTTTCATTTTGTGTTTGTATTTTTTAATTTTCTAAAACGGCTATATAAAAATATTTTGAAAATGTGATTGATTATTGTTTTGTTACATTGTTTTTTGAAAATAAAAAATAAAACAGTGTTTGGTTAAGCTTTTGTAAATTAATCTTAAAATTAAATTAAGCAATGTCACTATTGATTAATTATCTAAGATCCAAAAGAGAGGACCTATATCTATATATCATATCAATATAACCAAGTAGAGTCAAAATTATATATAACGTAAGATTATGCCATTAGAAAATACTAACACAAGTTTACGCAAAAACTTATCTATACAATAATTTATATATATAATAATACAAAATATCACATATCATAATTAATTTTGAAAGAAAAAAAATAGTATAAATCAAGAAGAAATAAGCACTAAAAATATTATTAGAAAAATATAATTTAATTGAGGAGAGAGAGTATTAAAGGAGGTGAGAGTTCAAGAAAGAAAATGAAAACATCAAAAAGATGTTTTTATTTTCATGTGTAAAGTTAATAAAATGAAAAGTTATTTTGAGAAAATATTTTGTGAAAAATATAACCAATCATGTTTTTAATGGAATATTCTAGGTATCATTTTTTCAAAAGGTAAAAACGTTTTGCCAAAACGCTTCCAAACGGCCCCTTAGCAATGATGCCCGTTTATTTTAAAGTAGTAAATATATTACCGATTATGACTTATTTAAGATTTCATAAAAAAAAAATGTGAAACTTTCAGCTTATTGATTGTTGAATAACTAAACTTATTGATTGTGTTAATAGTACGTCAACACTTTTTTTTATATATATATAAATAAGGAGCAAAACATTTTATTTTTTGTATATGGGGTGTTGCTACCAAAAACTAAAATTGAAGCGACAAGATGCATTAATGTGTAAATATTTAGTGGAAACTAATGTCAACTACTCTAAGAAAAAAGTATTCTTAGGAATTAATATCATTTGTGAGGTTTATCTTTTGACTTTTGCTGGAAATTGACAAACTTGTTTTCTTATACTTTCAAAATGTCAATGTGCTATGCTACAATGTGAACACTTTATACCAAATAAACAATTACTTTTTCGAGTAGAAATAAATAAACAAATAGTCAAATACTTCTATGAAATAATGGGGAGGAAAACAAAAACTAAATGTCGACAATGAAATTTAAATGTTATTGAAGATTAATTGTACATCTCCCTCGACGCAAATCTAGGTTCCGCCATTGAATGGGATTATGCTTAGTTCAATCAAGTAAAAAATAGTCTATTTGAGTAAAAGTGTTCAAAAATTTTTATCGAAACAACTTAAATACTTCAGAATAATCGTGACATGTATCATTTTGATTTGTGTTTGATATTAATACACTTGGTTATTAAACTTAGTTCTTATCTTACAAAAAGCATATTGTCCTTCTTTAAAAATAAAAAAAATTGTTAGATTAGACATAAACATATGACCTACTTAAAATGTATTTTTTATTTCATTATATTTCTCTATATTCACGAGACTTCAATCTTAACGGGTTTGTCAAAATTGGGGGTTTGTCAAAATTGGGCCCCGATTGTTTTACATTAGTTCAATAACCTAATACATTTACTTTTTGACGAGATTATGTTCAAGTAAATCACGTGTTAGCGCACAAACTAATATTTATTAACATTTACATATATTATTTTTGAATGAAGTTGAGATATTGATGCCACAAATAAAAATTTAAGACGCAAATTGTACTAATTTGTAAAATTTGAGGCATTTGTGTCAATTCATATTTTCTTTATCATTATTTACAAGTAATATTTATATATATATATGGGGTTAAAAAAATGCAAATATTTACCACTTCTTTTGAATATTCCCTCAAACATGCATGTACGAATAAACGACACTTATTTTGAAAACGACCTATTATTATTAGTAGTCCAAGACTTGGTGATCTAATGGTTGCTGTTATTTCCTGCAATCTGAAACCCGAAAAACAAGGCTGTCTGATTTACGGTTGTGCAGAATACTAATCGGAATTTTTTTTGCTGTTGCCCAGAATCAAAATTTATCGCAGTACCTTATTGTGTTAAAGAGAGCAAGTAGGCTTCTCTCGAAAAAAAAAAAGAAAAAAAAAGGATACCAATTAGGTTGCGAGGGTGTCTCTCGTTCACTCTCGGTTTTGGTTTTTTGTTTGTTCAGGCTAGAATATTTATGCTCGACTTCTTTAATTTGTTAATGTGGATTATTGCAATGTGTTATTCCTTTTGTAATTTTTGTTTTCAATTAAATATATTGATTTTTTTGCGATCGTTCGATGCACCAAATGGTGAACTTGTTTCGGTTTAATTGGAAGTGAGTGCAAAGCAGAACTACTAAGATTGTGCACCGGAAATCCCTAACCCCGTTTGGTTGTTTCATTTTGGTTTTTAGGTCTTAGCTTTTTGTTTTTGTAATTTGTTTGTTTATCACATGCGAGATGAAATCGATGAAAACTATTTTGGCAAAAATTTTGTGAGCTAATTCTTCTAAAAAATTTGAAAACGAAATCATTCAACTCTTTAATGATACCATCTTTTCATAAATACTCAATCAATGTACAATAAATAAACAAAACAAAAAAAGGTACGAAATAATATTAGCAGATAAAATCAGCTGTTATTAGGCAAAAATGGTACAAGTGTTTAAGTTTTGGCCCTTACGAAAAGCAAAAACATTTAATTATGAGGGGTACCAATTATTATTTTTAACCCACTCTTGGAATTATTATTCTCAACCCCACTTGCACCTTTTCTGTTATCAAAATTATTAATGACCAAAACGTGCTCATAATTTACATATTATACATTTTTATTACATGCAATATTATAAGGATTAACCATTAGAATTAAGAGAAATGTATTTTTTTGGTGATGGTTTTGGTTTTTATGATTTTTTTTAAACAAACATGATATTGAGTTATAAAAATATAAAATTAATGAACAATAGCATCAATTTTGAGGAAAAAAATGTAATTAAACCATAGAATAGGATTAGATATATTATTTCTCTTGAATAAAGTAAAGTGGGGCTTGTTGCTTTATCCTTACTTAAGAGGACAAAAGCAAACACTTAAAATCTATATGATTTATTAATTGCCTAATACCCCAGTTATAAAACCATGTCCCATTATGATTTAACACTTAAATATATAGTGGATAATTTGTAAGCTTCTTTTGCTCAGATTAGCATTCCAATTATTATTTGCAATGACATTCTTGCACGGAAAGTTGAGAAAAGAAAGAAAGAAAACTATCTCTTAAAGTAAGACAAAAAGATTTGGGTATTTGTACAAGCTTAGCACAAATCAAGGGATTTGATTCAGTTTTATCCCCATATTTCTTAAGTAATCCCATTTACACCACAAATGTGCACTACTTTTAATAATTTCTCTAGTGCCCCCGAAATTTAGTAAGTTGGTCCAATTTATCATTTAAAATGTAATTTTAAGCACAATGCTTCATATACTTTCAACACAATAGAACCTTTATCTTACACGTTAAAAAAATCACAAGAATAAAGATATTCAACAATACACGAGTTACTCGAAGCTATTTGTGTCAAGTGTCAACTAATTACGAGATCAATACATCAATAGAACCTTTATCTTACACGTTAAAAAAATCACAAGAATAAAGATATTCAACAATACACGAGTTACTCGAAAGCTATTTGTGTCAAGTGTCAACTAATTACGAGATCAATACATCAGATTATGGACATATAGTGATTTGTGAAGCATTCAGTAAATTCATTTATTCGATAATGATTAAATTAAAAGTCTTACAAGATTTTTTTTAATGAAAATATTATCGAACGAGTCTTTCATGTATACCATTAAAACTTCCCGTATATAGAGAAATGTGCTACCTCTGAAAATAGGGGACATTAATGGCAAATACTAAAATTGGAAGAGCAAATTGCTCAAACCTGCAAAATTCAAAGGACATCACTAGCAATTTCTAAGAAAATAATCAAAGCTCAAATTGGGCCAAGTTTGGGTAAGAAGTTTTTCCATACAAACAAAGTCGCAAACTAAAAAAAAAATCATCAACTCATATGAAGTATTACATTAATATTGCTCTTATTGAACAAAAATATATTATATACTTCACACATTACATGTATAATAACAAAGCAATTTGTGAAATTAAAAAAAAAAAAACAGAGTATTATTTGGAAACAATATATAAGGGCATTTGTGTAATTTAAGGGTGGACTTGTGATCTGTACCATGTGATTGCTTTGTTGAGAGAGGCCACAAAATTAAATCAGCCTCACCAACTCCACTCTCCTCCTTTATTGTGTGTAGACCATCCAAGGGACTTGCGTAGGCGTAGCTATCATGCACCCTCACCACAGATAACCACACCCACCACTCTCTCCTATCCACCTGTTACAGGGTCACAATCTTTGTAATTATGATCATTTTCACCCCGCTTCTTGGAGTTTATACCATATACGCACCGGTAAATTTTTGGTATTTCTCAAATTTTATTTTATGATTTTGTGTTGGTCAGACCCGTATCTCAAAACACTTGTTTGAATTCTCATAGCGGTTATAGAGCCATTTTTAAGGACCCTAATTTTTTTAAGTAGTATTTAATAGTAAATTAAATATGAAAAATTTAGAGCTCCGACAAATTTACTTGACTTATATCCTGATAAAACATAACCAACTTAGAACCGACCCGGTTGAGTGGTTTAAACCGGGATTCGAACATTGATTATCCAACTCAGAACCGACCCGATTGAGGGGTTTAAACCGGGATCCGAACATTGATATAATCTCAGTGGGTGAGGAGCGTAAAATATTATATATATATATATATATTTGAGAGTTTTTGGAGAAAATAGTGGTAGAAAATTGAAAATATGAAATTTCTAGTAAATAAATGAGATTTTTTTTAAGTTTATGTCACAACTAATACTGTTTGCACCAAGTTCCGGTAATTGTAAAAGATGTCGGTATAAATACCCGTAGTTTTATTGATTTCTAAAGTCAAATGATAATATTGTAAGATTAATAAAGGTAAAAATAATAATAATGTAGTACCATGTGGGGGCCACTCAGGCCACCGCGGCGACCATTTCGACAACTGGCTCGTAGACGGCGGTCGATGCGCAAGCGTCGGTGGGGCGGGTGAGGCCGGTGATGACAGGCGTGAGGTCCCGAGGCAGGACGTTGACGCGCAGACCGTGCTTCAAGAAGAGCGTGAGCGACATCTTCTGCTCGACGCGGTGGCCGGGTGCGACCGCGATGCGGTGGCGGAGCAGCACGGCCGCGGCGATGGACTTCATTTGCAGATATGCGAGGTCTTTCCCTAGGCAGATCCTCGGCCCGGCATTGAACGCCACGAACCGGTACGAGTCCTGCATGGCGGCGAACCCCTTCCCGTCGGCCGTGAGCCACCGCTCCGGCCTGAACTCCAGGCAGTCCTCCCCCCAGACGAACTTCATCCGTCCCGTCGAGTAAATTGAGTACGTCACTGACGACCCTGCCGCCACAAACGTCCCGTCAGGCAGCACGTCGTCCGCCACCACGTGCTTCGAATCCTCCGGCACCGACGGGTACAGCCTCAGCGTCTCCGACAGCGCCGCCTTCAGGTAAACAAGCCGGTCCACCTCCTCGAACTCCAGCGGTTCCGACAGCCACGTCCTAACATCCGTCCCGCGCGTGTCGAGCAGAACGGAGCTGATCTCGGCAACAATCTTCTCCTCCACGGCTGGGTGCTTGGTGACGAGCCAGAAGAACCAACTGAGCGCGACGGAGGAGGTGTCTCTCCCGGCGAGGATGAAGTTCAGCGCGACATTTTGCAGGAACTCGTCGGAGTAAGACTCCTTCTTCTTCATGAAGCGCGAAAGGAGGTCGTCGTTCATGTTCGCGCCATTCTTGCTCATTAGCTCGAGCTTACGCGCGGCGATGATGCCGGAGAGATAGTCGTCGACGTGCTTCACGCTGCTTTTCAGGCTGTCTTCCATGCCCAGGCCAAGCCATTTCTTCACCTGTTTGATCAATATGTTATATTAATCAAATAGTTGGACCAATTTGTAAAGATATAATAGACATGGGGCTTTTATAACCTAAGTCGAAAGTAGTGGTCTAATTTGTAATTAAATAAAGTGAATTAGAGAGTTCAAGAAAATATTACGTAGAAAATTTATGGTTTTTTGGGGTATAATTACAATTACTTTAAGTTTAAAATCTATAAAGTATATATTGTTATAATCTCATTCCCGCACAAATAATTGGATAAACTTGTAAATATTAAAAGTAAATGTGTTTTTTATTTATCTAAGTCAAATTTAACGGTCTAATTTGTAATTAAATAAAGTGAATTAGAGAGTTATATTTATCCAAATATTGTGTACAAATTGAATTCAATAGTCTTTAGGTTTGGGGTATAATTATAACTGCATAAAAATATAAAAAACAAAGTTTATATATACATGATCTCCTTAGTTGTTACTTGTTACCTCACTAATATGTTTCTCTAATTTGTAGTAGTGTATTGAGTTTTTGTCCCTCAAGTTTTAATAAATTTCAATGTTTTACCCCAAATTCTCATATGTTTCAAATTTTCAACATATAATATATTTTCCAATTTAACTTCAAATTCTTGTTTTAGCCTTTCGAATTTGTAATCTAGTTCCGCCACTGATTAAAACGGAAAAATAATGTATTTACTATAGTATGGACATGGTTAACACACCTTCCATATAACCTCGGGCAAGATAAACCGCTGCAGTGTCGCCTCCGTCGCCCTATCGAACGCCGCCGCAAAGCTATTCTCCGGAAGATCGATTGCGAGTGTCTGTGGGTCCCGCCCGAATGCCAATCCGCAGATGTTGTCGAATGTGAGCCGAAGCATGAGATCCTGTAGATCGACCGTCTTGCCCTTGAGCTGAGCCGCCTCCAAAATTGGGACGAACCGGAGCTTGATGGCCCGGCTCACCCACCGGGCCATGGCCTGGCGCAGCGTCCGCGTCGTGAACTCGAGCGCGGCCGTCTTGCGCTGGAAGAGCCACGTGTCCCCGTCCGAGTTGAAGATCCCGTCCCCGAGGAGGTCGTGGAACACGGCCTGCCACGTGGGGCCCTTCGGGTAATTATCGAACCGGGTCTTCAGAATGTGCTCCAAGTTCCTCGGGTCGCACGTGACGGTCACGAGGCCCTGCTTCCGGGCCAGGAATGGGACCGCGCAGATGCACGTCTGGTACGTGCCCCCGCACGCGCGGAGGTTCTCGGCGATCCACTCGTGCATCCGGTTCGCGTTCTGGACCAAACCCGGGAGGCTGCCGAGCACGGGCCAGACACGAGGCCCCGTCATCCGCCGCGAGATCGACCGGAACCAGATGAAGTAGGCCGCCGCCGCGGACAGGATCATCAGGGCCGTTGACGCCTCCATCTCTCACCCGGGCGCACTCCCACTATGGTGAGCCAACACGCACCGGATCAAAACCCACAACCTCAACACTCAGTACTGTAGTATTATAGTAATGCGTTGGTCTCTGTTGACCTAAATTACTATAACGTGAAATGTCGAGAGTTCTACACACGTGTGGTCTGTATATAACTATATACGAAACGTGTATATATATATATAGGTATATAGTGATGAAGAAGAAGAAGAAGAAGAGGAAATGGGAGTGAAGGAGAGTGTGTGTGTTTGAGTACAGAGAAGGAAAATGGGAGAGAAAATGGCGACTTTATAAGCAGAAGAAGAGTAAGGTGAAGGAAATATAATAAGTAAGACAATAATAAAACTATATAATATAATATAATATAATTAAATAAATTTACAGAAGAAGAGGGTACAGGCTGGAATTTGCGTCTTTAAAGTTCAAGACTTTGGATCATCGATTTTCTGGGTATTTTTATTTATTTATTTATTTTTATTAAAGCGCCTTTGTAACGCTTGCCATTAATGCCAACACAGGTCGTTGGAAATGTAAATTAAAGGTCCATAAACCCACCACCACTAGTTTTCAACTTCAACACTTTCATTTTTCTTCATAATAACCAGAAAAAACGTTCATAAATATATATATATATGTATATATATGTGTATATATAACTTGTAGTAGAATCAAGTATCAGCCAACCACATTATCTCAAACCCCACAACACAACACATTTAAGCTTTCGGATCGGCGTTTGCCTTCTATTTTCGCTACACGTAAACAACTATTTTGGCCTTGTACGTTGTCTCTCATAATATATTTTCGACATTTATTTTTTACACCCTCTATTTTTAATTTTGTGTAGAGGCTCCCCGCTTAAAAAAAGAAGCTCAAGTATACCCTTTACGTGTAAGTTGACAATAATACTACGTTCTGTATTTCTCTAGTATGTAATAAATTTTAGAAAAAATAATCTAAAAACATAAACTCCGAAACAATCATTTATTCTCTTGAGCTCGTCGTTATGATCTTCCTCCCTCACCCTCGTCAAGCTTCACCTCCTAACTGTCACTCTCGGACCATCTCGGTCTCGATTTTTTGTTTCTTGGTTTGCGCGATCCGTTCCTCACTATTAGCTCGTCTAGTACTAGCCATATTGTGGTTAAAATTTATAAATTAGAGTTTAGAGAGAAGGCGATCGTAACAACACGGTGATAACGAAATTTATAAATTCCTATAAAGGTATAGAAAAAAGGAAAATTAATAAAATTACGAATGAGTGGCAATTCTGGGGTATAAAACCGAAACTAAAGTACATGACTCAGAGGTATATTTTAATTGTCTTTGAACTCGAAGGGTACATTTTGCAAAAACTAAATAAAAGATATATAAAAGCAAAATTCTTAATATGAATATTATATGGTTATTATTATGATTTACAGAATGTATATACGTGTATATATTTTTTGTAAATTGTATATAGATAGATAGATCGAAATGCCCACCTAATTTTGCAGGGCAGAGCAGCGCTACCTTAAATTCCAGCATTAAATGAAGGAGAAGAAGTTAATGGGATTAGTTGAGGAACCACATTTTGTATGGATCTATGTCACCCTATATAGTAATCATATATTATATATTTGTTACACATCTCTATTATATTCCCTTTTTTTGCAAATTATTCTTTAGTCGTTTCCCATATAATATATATATATATATATATATATGAATTATAAAGAGTAGCATTTTGTTTATCATATCTTGTTGTTATAGTGTTTGAGTATATAAATGTGTATGTGTGTTTCAATATACTATATGTATAAATTAATTTGTGTCGTAGGCAAAGATCTATGTTTCATTGGGTTTAACAAAATATTTATAATAATTAAAAAAAGGTACGTAAAGAAAAAGTCAATAAATTTAATAAGGTATTAATATGAATGAGAAAACAGATGTAATGCTATTGGAGACACGGACCTCTAGATTCTATTTTACGTAATGTAAATATTTGAATAATGTATATGAAATCATATGGATAAAAAAATATTACGCGTCAAGTATTTTTAATGGTTATATATATTTAAAAATTTCAATAATATATAATAATATGCTACGTATATGGTAATCTAGGACTAATTACTAATGGTCCTCTGATAACAAATCAGATTTCCCATATCTATTACATAAAGTTTTTTTTTGGATTAATTGATAGATGGCCCTCGTACTTTGCTCATTAGTGCATTTCCCCCCTTAACTTTTTAGTTTTGACACCAGTGTCTCCTATGTTTCAAAATTGATGCATTGCTCTTTACACTTCACAAATTACGGAAAAGATGTCCCTTGTACTTAGCACATTACGTATTTGATGGTATATTCATTAGTTATATTATATTTTTTACTGATTTAAAAAGAAAAGAAAAGAAAACTATCAATCGCGCGCTCCACGATAATCTTATGATTCACTATATTGTATCGAGTTAATTGACAAACTATATTCGATATGTCGCCCAAAATTTAATGTTTCATATTTTCGACTCGTGCGGGATGATTTGTCTACCATTCAAAATAAGGAGAGCTTAATGTCAAAAAATAAATTTCACGAGGCAAAGTTTACAAATGATACAAGTTAAAGGACATTTATGAAAATTACTCGTTTATTAATTAATTCATTATAAATGTATATAAAACAAAGATATAGATATAAAGATACATTAATGCGTAGTAGAGTATAGGTTTGTGATCATGTGACTGGTGGTTCGGTAAGGAAACGACCGACACTGCATTTTACGACGTCGTATTGTCAAAGTAATTCAATGCAAATTTTCTAATCCACTGGTTACGTTTCTAACATTATTTTATTATGTAGTTTTTATTTTATTTTATAAAATCTTGCAAGTATCTAATAATTTTGTTTTGTGATAGTATAAAGTCGATATCTTTTCACTGCTATATATAATTGTCAACCTCAACATTTATAATTCCAGCTTGTAGTTAAAATTCTGTCATTGCTAAAAGTATTTTTTTAAAAATAGACTGAATTTTCAAGAGAACTAAAATCAAATTATCAGCCATAATATATATATATATATACACTACAACAATTAAAATATTAAGTAATTTTATCGCTGTTAATTTTAAAAAAATATTATTGATCTATTTTCTTCGTATACTTTTCATTTATAAATGAGCAGTTAGGTATGGAGATAGAAATGGAATCCAACAATTTTATAGATGGAGTAATTATGGAACATGCAAAATAACAACTTTTTAATGCAAATTAATTTAACTCATATCAATTTTTCTTTTTATTAATTGCCACAATATGTGGAGGTTATTGTGATCGATAATTATGATATTGATTGTTGTGTATTGATCTTTTCAAATTACTTTATTCGAAAGCTATAGTTCAATTCGATTGAATTAAAAATTGCAATGACATTAATGTTTATGAACTTTATATCTTTGTGCATTTTGTCCTTCAAATTTTAGTTTTTGATAAAAATATCCCATATATATTTCTAAAATAGCAGTAGCAGATCAGATCATCATGTAGAGGTTAAAGGACACAAAATATTAATTTGCATATAACGTATTCGGAATTATTTGTTGTCAATGTCGAATAAGGCACTTATTGATTTATGTAATTATCATGCATATATTAAAATATATGATTATAAACAAGTAAAAAACAAATAGTTAAAAATGGATAAATAATATATAAAATATGTCATGTATTATACACACATGTTAGCATAACTGATGAATTAATTGTGGACCAACAAACAAATTAGTTTAGTACAAGGTTTTAAATATCGGTCGAAAAACCGCAACCTCTATTCTACTTGTTTGCCGACAAGTAACGAGTTTGCCGATGCTTTTTTCACAAAAAAAAAAAAAGAAGGATATGGCGATAACTAAAATTACCGATCAAATTTGTGGATAAATCGCAAACCAAAGTTTTTTTTTTTTAAAGAAGATTATAATTGTAATTAATTTCTTATGTAAATATAAGTTGTAGTTATAATTTTATCAAAGAAATAATAATAATAATAATAATTTGATTTAATTATTAGAATATATATAATAATTAATAAAATGTGACCCGCTGCCGCATATATTATCTTTTTTTTTTTTTTTAATTTTTGCCTTCTCTCTGTCTATCTATTTGTATAAAAGAATAAATAAATCGCTACTGCAACAAATTACCAACAAATTAAAATTTTGAAGACATCAAAAGCTTGCCTCATGCCGTGGGCAAGTCAAGGTATTTAAAATCTGTCAAATTACAAAAAATAAAAATAAAAATATGATGTATTTATTGGCAAAACATAACTGATGAAACGACATGACATGAGCACAACAAAGTCAACATTATGCTTTCTCAACTTCTAAGAATTTGACGATTAATTGAAAGTCACATGGTTGAAGAAATAATAATCTATACACCGAACCCTAATTGCAGATTTTAGGACCTATAATTTTATACTAAATTAACATTTTAACATAATTATGTAATAGGAATAGACCTCTCTAATTATATCTATAATTTTTTCCATAACACCATATGTAATAAATGCCCTTTTACTTTGGAACCATTTCATTTCCTTTTTCAATTTTCTTAAAGTACGAATTATTAAGCTGGTTTAGTACGACTTGATTAATTAACATTCAATTAGCTTAATTTAGTTCACTGTGCTATTGATCACCAGCTCACAACAAATATAGATGATATATTAACGTTATTTTTAGACACTTTTAGCTAGTACTATATATACACGAAATTCTTCAAAGATACACTTCTTGATTAATACGTTATTTCATGATTGAATTAATCATTCGTCAAAATCAGATGTTGTTTTTAGTTTAATCTTGTATTACATATAATTATATAATTAGGAGTTATTTGCTTTGGTCACTTTCGTACTAAGATGTGTAGATTCGGCTATTATTTTTTAGAAATTACGTAAATGGCATATCATCTATATGATTTTAGTTTTGATTTCGCAGCTTTGTCCCAGAAATAACGAAACTAGCTTTTTTTTTTTTCCGTTAATGATTTTGGTGTGGATTTAATCGTTATTGAATCATGAATTTCGCTATTTATTAATTCATGATTTCGATTTGTGATCTATTAATGATAAGTCTTGACATCCTTGATGTTGTGGCAGTTGTTGAAGTATTTTAAGAAAGTATCTAAGTCGCATCCTCAATCAAGGAGTTATTGAGTCGATCTCTCCCTGCAGTTATTGGTGAATATCACGCTGGAGTTAATGAAGATTATTGCGTGATGATTCTAATCAGTGGAGGAGATTCATGGAGCTGATTTGCGTTCTAAAGACAGAAAGCTTTTCAAGGCCAGCTACTATTAGTCCTCGCTAATGAGGTCCCATTTCGTTAGCACTTACACAGAACATCTCTAGAATCTTCGAGAGAAGTCGATCAACATTTTCACGAGTGAAGTGAAGAAGAATGGGACGTTCGTTGCTGATTGTTGCTAGGGGATCTTGCAAGTTCATCAAGAGTTTACTTTGGATGTCAAAGTTGTTGTCGTGACAACAAAGGGGAGTTTCCTGTTTACGCTTTGAATCCTGTTTGTATTATTGATTGTAATCTTCATCTGTAATCTCTAGGTTAATTAATCTAGGTGAGTACCCCGCAGAAGTAGTGACATGAAGTCCGAACTACGTTACCAATAAGTATTGGTGTTCCTTTACTTTTCCACACTCGCTTTATTCCTATCGTTTACATTCATAACATCATATTACATGTGCAACGCAAAAATACGTCTTAACAATCGTGTTTGACTGTTAATTAATTAAAATTTCACAAATTTTCTAATTTAAAATTGTGAAATATTTTGAATTTGATAAAAATAAATACATTGTAAACTTAAGAAACATAAACACTATTAAAATATAAAGAAACAACCAAATACTAATAAAATTATGCCTTTGTAACATGTTTGTATCACATCCTTAATTTTTTTTATCAATGATTCCATATAACCTTTTTGTCAAGTAAATGATAAAATCTTAATTTTTGATTTAATTCATTTTTAACTTTATACTCCCATGTACGAGGGACTAAATTTTGTTTTTAACTTACTATTTTGTTTATTTTCTAAAATCTTAGCGCAAGATTTATTCAAAATTATGTCCCCTTTTTTACTTTTCGACATTGTATTTTTGTCCCGATAAAGCTCCTAACTCTTTTTGAACGATGACCGGTACTGCAGATATAATTCTAAAGGGCTAACAAAGGGATAAAAATGCAAAGTATGAGTATGATATATAATCATTTTACAAAATAAAAGGTCACGTAGTGACACAAATAAAAAGTCAAAGGTGTCCTTGTCCTACAAAATACATACTAAGGACCCGACCTAACTAAATATGAAAAAAATAGTTCATTATTATTCAATAACTCAATGGTCAATATCAGCTTGAAATATCAAATATATATATATATATAGGTCTATATATATATGTTCTATAGATCTGAATGTTTCATTTTTCTTAGGGTGGGCAGGTCATACAGTGATGCTGAATTATCAGCAATTAATGTCTGTGATTAATTAGCAATTATTACAATCTTTAACCTATTATTGCCATAATACGAATTTTTCTATATATGTCATGTATATTTAGTTACTTATTTAGTCGTGATTAATTTATATATGATGATATGACTGTTCTCTTTATATACACTGATTATAAATCAATAATCACTTCAAAGTCGACTCACATGAATCATATTTAATGTCTACGACATTTAACCTACTAAAATAATCAGCGATTAACATTTAATAAAGTAAATCAGCACCTTATACTATTGTCAGTTTCGAGAGCTCAGACGTGATACCTAATTGTGACGTTCATAAACGCATCGAGGATACAAATTCCGAAAGAGAGCTAAGTATTATTACGCGCCGGGTGAGAAATTTTAAACGTTTTTTATTTTTTGAGAGAGGATGAAGTTGTATGTACCCGTCCCTAGTTAACATCTTGAAGAAGACAAAAAAACGTTGAAAATCATACGTATATATAGAAGTTTTATAGCATGATCAAGTATAAATTCTTTTGAGCACCTAGGCCCGACCTTAATTAAACACGATAAACTCAGGACCTGTCATATATATATAATTTGACTGAGTATATATATGATACATCAAGTCACGATAAGAAAATTAGCATGTTTATTATAAGATTAGAAAGAAAAAAAGAGAAAGAAACCAATAATCTAATGGCAAAATAAGCAAAAATAAAATTCAGATGCGTTGGGCACCTTCTAAAACCCCTATTAATAGATTTTAGTTAGATTCTGTAATGCCTAAAGAATATGATGCGTACACTTAGAGCTTTGTTTAACAAATAGCAGATCATGATATGTTTAGCATAATGTGAATCATCATAACACATGGTTTGATTTTTTTTTTTTTTTTTTTACAAAATGATGTTCATCCCTTTAGTCCTATAAACTGTTAATTCAATATTGTGATATAATGGAGAGATATCTAGATTGTTGGTTTGTACATGTTTTGTTTTTCTAAGCTATGTTAACTTACCTACACGAGCTAAAAATGTTAGTCCACTTACCGCTTGCATATACTCTCTATTAGTCGATCCGAGTTAAAACCCTCTTTCCCACGCTCTCACTTTGTGCTATACACACATCAAGTGTAAGCCACAAACCATATTATACATGAAAAAAATTAGAGTTACACAGTTGTAATTACATGAGAAATACCTATATAAAATGGTAACACTAAATGAATCTACAATATTAAATTATAGCTCTATAAGTACTCCACGTCTTCATAGAGGAGGTTAAATTTTACAACTCTACTATTTTTCTTTACGTATATTGGTTTGTTTTGATACATTGCATGATTTGTAAATTAATAGCGCATATATTGTTGAATAATTTGGGAAAGTTGATTTTCTCATAGATGAAATTGGGTATTTACATATCTAATACAAGAAGTCAAAATAGTGGTAAAAGTACCACAAAATATAAACACCACTAATTACATAATATTCTACACTCCCCCTCAAGCTTGGTAGTATATGGTATATAAGCCAAGCTTGGAACTAAGTTCATCAAACGAACTTCGAGGTAAAGCTTTGGTGAGGATGTCCGCAATCTGAAGCTTGGAAGGAATGTAGCTCAAGTCGATGATGCCACCATTGACCTTTTCTGAGATGAAATGTCTATCAATCTCAATGTGTTTAGTCCTATCATGGTGAACAGGGTTCTTTGCAATGCGAATTGCAGATTGGCTATCACTGAGCATTTGAATAGCTCCAGAATGATCCATCCTTAGCTCTCTCAAGAGCCTCCGGATCCACATTCCCTCACATATCCCTAACGCGAGAGCACGATACTCTGATTCGGCACTACTCCGAGAGACAACAGATTGCTTCTTGCTTCTCCAAGTGACAAGATTTCCCCAGACATACGAGCAATACCCAGACGTTGATCTTCGTTCGGTGGCTTCTCCGGCCCAACTAGCATCTGTGAAGATCTTGATCTCACGAGATTCAAATTTTCGAAATATTAAGCCATGACCGGGAGTAGACTTCAAGTACCTTAAGATCCGGTTTACGGCTTCCATATGCTCCTCGTTTGGGTTGTTCATATGTTGGCTTACAACACTGACAGAATAGGCAATGTCCGGACGAGTGTGAGACAAGTAGATGAGTTTGCCGACAAGTCTCTGATATCTCCCTTTGTCGACAGGAGCAGTTTCAGTGCCGTGAGAGAACTTCTTGTTCGGATCCATCGGAGTGTCAACCGGCTTGCAACCAAGAAGACCGGTTTCATGGAGTATGTCAAGAATGTACTTCCTTTGAGAAATGACAATGCCTTTGTCAGATCTTGCTACTTCCATACCCAAGAAGTATCTCAGAGTTCCAAGATCTTTAATCTCGAACTGTGTTGCGAGTACTTGCTTTAGCCTGATGAGTTCCTCTGAGTCATCACCGGTCAAGATAATGTCGTCAACATATACAATAAGAATTGCAATCTTCCCATTGTTGTTCCGTTTGACGAAGAGAGTGTGATCGGCTTGGCATTGGAGGTACCCATTTGATGTGACGGCTTTGGTGAATTTCTCAAACCAAGCACGAGGAGATTGCTTTAATCCGTACAACGCCTTTTTCAACTTGCAGACTAAATGACTATTGGGGTCTTGTTCAAATCCCGGAGGCATATTCATGTAGACTTCTTCTTCAAGGTCGGCATTGAGGAATGCGTTTTTGACATCAAGTTGAAATAGTGGCCAATCCATATTTACGGCAAGAGAAATAAGTACTCGTACCGTGTTTAGTTTAGCCACTGGAGCAAAAGTCTCTTGAAAGTCGATTCGAGTTTGAGTGAAGCCTTTTGCGACAAGTCTAGCTTTGAATCTCTCGATACTCCCATCAGACTTGTACTTGATAGTGAACACCCATTTACACCCGACGGGGCGTTTTCCGCGTGGCAATTCAGTGAGGCTCCATGTTCTGTTGCTATCTAGTGCTCGGATTTCTTCTTCTACTGCATGTTTCCATGCGGGAATCTGAAGAGCTTCGTGAATAGAGCTAGGGACCTTGGTGCTATCAAGGCTAGTGATGAAAGCTCTATATAACGGATGCAACTTGTTGTAGGCAACGTAACGTTCAATGGGATATTCAGTGTTCCTATGAACAGGTTTCTTACGAATGCCTTTCCAGAGAACAATAGGGAGATCTGAATCATCGACCACGGGTTCAAGTATTTCCGTACCTGATGGATTAGTCGAGGTAGAGGGTGTCGGATCCGGATCTTGGCCGACTTGACGATGTGTGGCGTCCTCTACTTGTTCAAGAGATCGAGATGAGCCAGGAAGTGAGTCCGTGATATTTTCGACAACCGGAAGTGGAATGAGAGTCGAAGGAATTTCTGACGTTGTACTCGGAATGTCGATTGGTTGAATTGAAGGTGATAGGATTTCGGGTTGAGTGTCTTGATTGACTTCCCAAATTTGAGATTCCCAAGAGTTCTCCCCCTGAATGTCGGATTTGGGGAAGAAAGACTCACCTTCGAAGAAAGTAACATCCATTGAGTTATAAATGGTGCGGGTATTAGAACAATAGCATTTGTACCCTTTTTGATGTAGAGAATAACCCAAGAAGATGCACTTAATGGCACGAGGATCAAGTTTTGATCGATTTTGTTTGTGGACATGGACAAAGGCGGAACACCCGAAGACCTTTTTTGGTAAGTCGGAAGAGAATGTCAAGATATGTGGGTGAATTTGAGTGAGAACTTGACGAGGAAGTTGAAAATTTAGGACACGACTCGGCATACGATTTATGAGGTACGTTGCCGTGAGAACAGCGTCCCCCCAAAAGTGTTTTGGAACGGATTTAGCAAACATTATGGAGCGAGAGACTTCTAGAATGTGCCTATTTTTTCGCTCGGCTATACCATTTTGTTGTGGCGTGTCCACACATGAACTTATGTGAACAATTCCTTTTTCAGACAAGTATGGCGTGAGATTTTGATTGAAATAATCTTGTGCGTTGTCTGTGTGAAGGACTTGAATATGGGTATGGAATTGAGACTCAATCATGGAGTAAATTTTTTTGAAAATGGGAACAAAGAGAACAGATTGAAGTACAATGTCCTCTGATATTCGAATCGATCCGATTCCTTCAACCGGTATAAGTGTCCCGTCCGCAGTCTTAACAGATGAGTGACTTGTGTTTCGCTCGAATGTGAGAAAATAGCTTCGATCTCCTGTCATGTGGTGTGTTGCACCTGAATCAATGATCTAGGATTTTGATTGTCGGATTTGGAAGAGACGGTCAGATGTCAAGCTAGTATGAGCATAAGTATCGGTAGGATTACCGACACTTGGATTTTGTAGGTGCTCAGACCTTGATCGGGCGATGATCTCATTTACACGATGACTGAATTCTTCAAGAGTAGGATAATCACTCGTACTCGGCTTTGATGACTCGGAGTTCAAATTTGTTGGTTTTCCGTGCAATTTCCAACATTGTGGTCTCCAATGACCATGAACATTGCAATGATCACACCAAGGACGTCCCCGACGTGGTGTTGAAGGGAGAACATGAGCACCCGAATCGACATGATAAGACATTGTGGTTGCAAAGACGAGCATAGAAAATTTTGTTTCTGAAGGCACCAAATTTTGTGCAGGAACACACAGAAAGTTCCCCGAAATAGGAGAGATGGACACTAGAATGGTAGCTTTCGACAACGAGAGACGACCACTAGAATGATGCTCGAGAGACGTGCGAATCTGAGATTTGCGCCAGTGATGGAATCGCTCACTGCGACTCGTGAGAAAGCGAGCTTCGCTGAAACAAGGAAGCTTCGCCGAAGGTCAAAATAATTAAA
This sequence comes from Parietaria judaica, assembly GCA_954871525.1. Classification (NCBI taxonomy): domain Eukaryota; kingdom Viridiplantae; phylum Streptophyta; class Magnoliopsida; order Rosales; family Urticaceae; genus Parietaria; species Parietaria judaica. The sequence continues at coordinate 21,485,776 of OX940868.1, read as the reverse complement.
ACTGGGCTAAAAGCTTGACTTTGGCATTTCACCAAACACTTAGAGTGCAAACCACTCAGGGAATAAACTCTTTTATTTTCGCAGGTCTGAGTTTGACCAAATCTGCTCGCGTGCGGACAAGAGATGCGCCCCGAACTGAAACTTCGCAGAGGTCGGAGGTCGCTTGGAGGGGTGAACTTCGCAGATCTGAGAAGCTCGCGGAGAAGGAGACCACCAACGCTAGGTTCGCCGAGGAGGTGCGAGTCTTGCGGGAATCGTGCGGCAGAGAGAGTTGAAAGGACGCGCTCGCCGGAGCTGGGCTAACAACGTCGAAGGAAATCGCAAGATGTTTGCCTGAATCTGGGACTGGTCTGAGGATGAGAGGCTTCGCCGGAGAAGGACGATGCAGCGGAGAGACGCGCTCGCTTGAGGAGAGATACCGGAGAAGGACGTCCGGTGAGAGAAGCGGCGGCGACGGATTCCGGCGAAGAGATTTGAACTTTCCTAGAGTTATAGCTCTGATACCATGTTGAATAATTTGGGAAAGTTGATTTTCTCATAGATGAAATTGGGTATTTACATATCTAATACAAGAAGTCAAAATAGTGGTAAAAGTACCACAAAATATAAACACCACTAATTACATAATATTCTATATATATATATATATATTATCAGGGTAACTTCCGAAAATGACTCAATATATATCATTTATTCTCAAACTAATTCACAAAGTTTCGTGATTCTGAATATGATATTTTCAGGGTAATTTTTTTTTTTTTTTTTCAAAATCCGTGACAAATATTATCTTGAAAGTATCATTTTCAGTATTGTGAAGCTTATTAGACGTTTAGTATAAGAATATACAGTAAATGGTGGATTATTTTTTGAAAGTTTCTGTTTTGTCATCGTGAATTTCTTCTATAGAGTGAAAATCAATTTATTAGGACGAGCCCATGAAATTGGTGACTTCTGCCTCTTCCTAAAAATATAAAAAGGATGAACACATAAATTTACAAGCATGAGAAAATTGAGAAGATATTTCTCTCTTCTTCTCTATGATGATGAGTGATGAGACTAGCTACTTCTAGAATTCATGATATCTTATGGACATGCCTTAAAAGCTTTCGCATCATTTTTAAGAATGCCTATTTCGTTGGACTCCAATATTTGCTCCCATTAATGGTGTCACCTTTCTTTTTTCTCATCTTTTCTCTTTTCTGCATTATTTTATGTCGTTTGTTTGGAGCCCTCAAATTCCATTTTTGATACACATTTTCCTTATGTGTTGTGCTTTTTTGTTCTATGGCACTAGTGGCCATGGTTCTCTTCACTTCGAACAAATAATAATAATAATATATATATAAAGAGATAATAGCGGCAAATGTATCTAAATTTAGGTGAAATTAGTGATTATATCTTAGCTACATTTGTAAAGGTCAAATATACTTGAATCGTGTAAAAGTGTAGCGCTTATATTTTCCGTCTTCATTTTATCTCTCTATTAGTTTATAAGTTACGTATCATCATTTACTATATATATATATCCTTGTAATAAAAGACATGTAAATAAAAATACGGTAGATGAGAGTCAATGACACGTCACTATAAACTAACATAAAAATACAAAATAAAGTCATAAAACACAAGTCTTACACTTTTATGCATCTAAAATACTTCGGACTTTACAAATGAAACCCGGGTACAATATGACCACTAATTTCCATTAATTTTTAGTTTATTTGCCACTACTAATATATATATACATATATATATAAATAATTGTATGTATAAATTTTAAATATCTTGATGGAGAGGTAGTGGAATTCCAAACACGATTCACTTTTGAGCATTATATTGTGTTGCATATAAATTTAGGGATCCATATTCCAAATTTAGTTCGATATATTCTCTTGCAACGTTGTGCTCTTTTGTTCATTAGCTTTAGTGGATTCTCTTCATTTCATGAGAAATAATACATATATAGATAAATATATGTATTGTCACTAGATATATGTAGATGTAATGCAAATAATGAAGATATCGAGGCATGCCAAACAAAACACAACGTGATGGCTGCATTTTCAAACAGACTTCACTACTTTACTTTGAAGCTAATGGGGTTCGATCATGGATACTTGATCAATGAGCTTGTAAAGTTTTTGGCGTGTGTTGAGTGCATGTACGTTAACTTTTAACTATTTTATGCCAAACCCTAGTGTCTCTCAAAAGCTCAAGTTTTAACGTGTATCAACTTAGGGTATCATACATATAATTAAGTTAGTTTGATATATTTTAATATTAAAGTAAAAAAAAAAAAAAACTAGTGAGTTGGTTGTAACACTCCTCAGTTCATTGTCATCATATTTATCTAAGGTTTTAGAGTCCCGAAAAACGGACAACCACCGGGGGTCGATGGTCAAATTTTATAGATATATTGATAATTGATGGCTATATCGTTGTACTTTTTGTAAGATTTTCAAATTCGACTACAATAGATTGCGCGGATCACATTTTAGGGGATTGACATGTATTTTGCAAAAACTATAGTAGCATTTTAGAAATATTAATTATGAACATTGATCATTTATAAATATATTTAATTAAAAATATGGGTTTTGGGATTATAAGGGATTTTAAATAAATTTACTGATATTATTAATATATCAGGGATTAAAAATATGGGGATTGACTGTTTTGTTTTATTAATTTCTTAACCTTAGGCTAGCAACTTGGATTTTATTTAAAATATTATCGCATAATTAGGGCCATATAAATAATAAAAATTACATACATAATCTTAAGTTAAACTTATGGCGACATATAATGGTATAATAATCTCGATAATCTAATGTAAAAAGATCTTGGGATGTAAAATATTTGCATATTCTGGTATAATAATGATTATTACAATAATTGAAACATAAATACGAAAATGACCAACAAAGAAATTAGTTTTCTATAATACAAAGCTAAAAGGAGGAGTTTATTATAAATTTAGCATAAATTACATATGAAAAGAGTATATTCCAAAGTGGACCACATGTGTCACAAAAATGAATACAAAACATTAATATAAAGTCACCGAATTAACACAATAAAAGAAAGAAAAGATTGATGACGAATCAAACATTTGCTACGTAAAAGAAATTCCACGAAATACAATACAAGCAAAGCCCCAACGCTATGATTGCGACACTCTATCTGAAACATCTTATTTTATTAATTCGTTGATTATCAAAGGGCGGCTTTATTATTATCAGGACCGGCCCTGAGTTTGTCGGGCCCCTATGCTAAGACTAATTTTGGAAACCCTATCGTAATTATATATAAAAAAAAAAATCAATGCAAAAAGTATATAAAATATTTTTTTTTCATCGAATGCTCTCCTATTTTCTACAAATTGAAAATCTATTATCGGACATATAAGCTAATTTATTTAATAGAAACTATAATATCATACTTAATAATATGTTTTTTTAGGAAATACTTAATTATATGTTGATTGACTTAGGATTTGAAATTCCATGAGTTACTTTCGTATTTTTTATTTTTATTTTACAATATACTGTCTCATTTTGTAAGTTGTTTATGAGACAGATAATGAGAGGATTGCAAATCCGTGTTACTTTCATTAATTTTATAAAATACCATAGGTTCCTAAAAAAAAAAAATCATCGTGTGTGGATTGTTTTGGTGGAAATAGAAAAACGAGCAAGAGTCATAGCTTCGCCAAGTTATTAATTATTTCAATAAAAAATTCCTCATTCTTCAACTAAGGCACTTTCCGATTTTTACTAATCTATATTCTATATACCTATAAAATTGGATTATGGTAATTAATTAGTAATGGCGTTTATTTATACCCTTGCATCAAATATATATACATATAAATATAAATATATATATATATGTATATATAGTCTAATATATTAATTATGAGCCTATGAAAAGTCTATATTGATATATAATAAAAATGGAAAAAATTAAAGAAGAGAAAAACAAATAAAAGCTATAGGTCGATAGCATATATCCATTAATAAAAAAGGTCGATAGCATTTGAAAGCTATATTTTTACCTCAAGTCATTGTCTCATAAGCATAACTTCATAAGTAAGTCTATATTAATCCATTGTCTCATCTCAATATATATATGTATATATATAATTACTTCTCATGCAACTCATCTCAATATATATATATATATATATATATATATATATATATATATATATATATACAATTACTTCTCATGCAACCATGGACGGAACTGTGTGCAAGCAGTTGTCACCCCCATTCCCATTCCCATGATCCCATCCTAGTATTTAGAGTTAGATAAAAATAATAATTTAGTAGGTTATATTATTGTGAGTGTATGTGTAACAAAGTTATTCACTGATGAAAACTAAGCTATGTGTAGCACATTATCTATAATAATAATGCTTTGGAATGAATATTTAGCACAATCACTGCATAAATATTTAGTAGAATAACTAATAACTAAATAGTTTTATAAAAAATTTAACTGAATATTGTTAATGCTCAATCTGATGAAGATTGTATATATAAATTACAAATATTTGGTACAATAAATAATGGATTTCTATAATAATATGTTATAATATTATCATGCCATGTAAAGATCAAATTAACAAAAATAAATATCAAGAGAACCTTATAAATAGGTTTAAAAAACACACAAAAAATACTATATGACTTAATTAGACCGTTTATAATCTATTTTTTATTCATTATATAATAAAACTATTAATTTTTTTTTTATTATTTATATACCGCCACGGCGCCACCCCGATCTTAATTTCTAGTTCCGTCCCTGCATGCAACATAAAAGATAATATATATATATATATATATCTAATTCTCCAGCTACAATTTAATGTTAATTAATGCTTATGATACTCTAAAAGCTTAAAGCGACAGTGAAGTTCATCTAACTATTTATGCTCTTTAATTATTATAATTTTTTAGTATCAATATTATGAACGGTCATCGGCTTTTATCGTTCATTATTACTTATTGTTTTTTACTCTTTTGTATCTTGTCGTATCATAAAATAGAAAAGAAAGAAAGACGAATTTAGCTAAATTTCCTCAAACATGATAAAACCGGTACATGTTGAGCTGTGTATATTATTATTGTCTAACTTAATAACCACTCAGTAGAAATAATAATAATATATATATATATATATTAATTATTAAGTTATCTGTAATATTATATATATATATATATATATATATATATTCCAGATACTGGGACATATAGAAATAGAAGTATTGAGTCTATGTCCAAGGAATCTAGTTATAAAAAATAGCAGATTTTAAATCTCGACGGCTTGGAGTGTAAATAAATAGTACTGTAATTAATTTATGAATATATATATACTGTAATTATGAATAATGGATAATATATCTATATATGCAAACCATATAATATTCTTAACATTTTGGTCTAATATACTTTCGTGACAAGTCCATTAGTCCAATAATACTTCATAAATTATATTTATATAAAAAAAAAAAAAACACGAATGTCGCCTTATATAAATTATAAGATTTTTTTATTTATATTATTTATAATTTAAATGTTGCTAGAATAGAAAAACATATAGGTTGTCGCTAATGAAGAACAAAAATAAATAATTCCATAATAACAAAACAAGATCTTTGTAATTTGATCAATTACATATTAGGTTATTAATGAAAACTGTAGTCTTGTGGGTAATCCATTGACTTTGTGAAGCAAATAGATCAATATATAAAGAAAATTCGTACTTTTATTTATACATATATATAATATAATATATATATATATACGGTATAAAGAATAATCATCGAAAAATCATTGAACTTGCAGTCAAAATAAACATTAAAATTGTTCGAGCCATTACCGTACATGGGCTATTGCTGATTCTAACATTATAAGATTATGTATATATTAATTGAGGCTAAGCTTGACCTGCTTCACATCTCGTTGAGTTAAGAAGCGGCCAGGTCGACCAGTAGGCCACGTCGACCTGGTCACAATGTCACACGATGAGTTGGTTACGTCAACTGACACAAAAAGGATTATATAAGTATAGTTAAAGGAGAATGTCAACGCTGCTAGACCTTATAATTAGTGAAATCTCTATAATATAAGAAATTTGATTGATTAACTTCCTTAACATAAAGTCATTTATGTTTATCATTTTAAACCTTACATGTGTAGATAGTAGACCCTTTTTTAATTTTTAATTTCTTCTTCTTTCAGTATCTATAAAACGTTTTCTCCCAAATGATTTGTTTTCTTTTTGTGTATTCTATTTGTGATTTGGCTTAACAGTCCAATTTGGAACAAACATTGGCCATGTATTATGCAAAGCAAGGTATTAAATTTCCCGAATATCCATCGGCATGCCCATCGAAAATCTTTTTACGAAGATATGCGAAACGATATATCTATCGGCATACCCATCGATTTACCTATGAGATACCTATCGACAAGCGATATATCCGTAAAACGAAAAGTTCGAAACGACATCAGCAAGCGGTATTTAAAACCTTGATGCAAAGCATTTTTGTTACCCATCAAAGTACTTAACATAGAGCAGTCAAGCTGATCATCTTTCACATGTTATTGGCAGTTTCCGAATTGAAGCTTGCAATCAGCATTTGTAGTGTGTGCAATACAAAAAGAGAACAAGAGAAAAAGGATAGTAACCTCAAAAAAATCCGATTAATTATAGTGAAAATAATTTGCAAGCCGTAAGTGTGGACGTCAACGAATCACTAAGATTCTCCAAGTCACCATTTATTTTAGCGCTTTTGATTTGAATTTTGATTTGGATATTTTGAAATACTATTTCATGTATCATAGGTTTCCAATAATATTAATTAGCGACCGAATAAAAAAAATTCAGACACCAATTTAACTACGATGCACAATACGAGCACTTTTTTTGTTGATCTTTTTCATTTTTTTTTGTTACAGCTTAAAACCAAAAGCTTACATAAAATCAAAGACGAGCCACATTAAGCATGAAAATCGAAACGTGTTTTGTAGGTATAATACACCTTATACCACACGTGGATATAAGAGCTATAATTATATAGATACATACATATAGATATAGCTAGCCTAAAAGTGAAACCTAGCTCCTAATGAGGAGTAACCCGATGGCCGTGACGATGAGAGTTGATGGGAGACCGAACTTGAGGTGGGTCAAGAAGCCGAGGGTGTAGCCGGACGGCTTGGCGCGACGCGCCTGCTCGCACACGATGAGGTTCGCGGCGGAGCCGAGCAGTGAGAAGTTTCCGGCGACGGTGCTGACCCAAGCCAATATCAGCCACGCCCTTTTCTCCTCGCTGTGGGATATGGCTGCTGCTGAGGCTGCCACTCTTCCTCCTAGTAGCAGCACTGCATATATATATATATATACACACACACAACATATTTATTATAAAGGGTAGTTTTCAGCATGTCTCAGCCTAATAATTTTCGGGGCTTTGGGTAATTTTTTTAAATTAGGCTAATTTAAAATATTATGGACGTTTTTATTGAGATATAATATAATATGAGATTCTTTTACGAAAATATTATATTAAAAAAATTATTTTATTGTTGAGGTTTAGACAATGGCCTTTGTTTTTTAATATGGCTAACCCTGATTTTAATATTCTCACATAAAAAAGATAAAGTGGACTTGCAAGATTTGTAAAGTTCATGAATTACTTAATATATATATATAAGGCTCAAAATCATGAGAGAGAATACATTCTTTTTGGCTACTTTTTAGGGTTTTGTAGTACTGTCTGTTGAAAGAAAGACCATCTTTGAACTGAAGAATCAAATAATTAAAATAAGCCATTGACCCAAGCAAAAAACGAAAATCATAAAATTTGAACTGAGAATATATATATATATATATATGTAAATATATAGTTATATACAGATTAATGTCACGAGCTTGAACCTTGGACGTGAAGTATATTAGGAATTACCCGTAGGGACGTTGGAAGCGAGGTTTGAGAGAATGAGAATGACGACGGCGAGAACGGCGACACCGCCGGTGGTGTTGATGCGGGCGTGAGGCTCCATCATGTTCCAGAGAGTGCTCGGAATCCCAGTTCTGTTGAACCCATCCACCGTGATAAACATCCCACAGAAGAACACCAACAGCGAGTACGAAACCTAATCACAGCACACATATACTACACATTTAGTTCACACACACATATATATATATACATATGTATGTAGTTTCCATATACTGCATATATTATTCCAAGATATCATACCTTAAAATGAACCATTTCTGGTCATATTTCTAGAAATTATTAATTTACAAATAAAATATCACTTTAAAAAAATTGTTTTTTTTTTGGTATGTAACATATGTTTTGAATGATTTATTTATTGAAAAATATCTTTAACTATAACCACCCACATAAAAATATAATTATATAAGCTAATTATAATCTCTTTTACATATACTTCCATCAACTATATGAAAGTAGTATAGGATATGAAATAGCTATACTATAGGGTGGGTGAATTAGTAAAGCTCGTATAAATAATTAGAACTAAATAGACAATTGAAGAATAAATTATAAATAACCTTGTCGAGGCATGGCCCAGCATCCTTGAAGTCGAGCACCATGAGGATGAGAGCGGCGGTGACGACCGTCCACGACATGTTGAGGCCCATCAGCAGCGCCACGAGCATTCCGATGGTGACGAGGTAGAGGCACACCTTCCAAGCCTTCCGCCGCCACCTCATCACCGCACTCTCCTTCTTCTTCACCTCGCCTGCCTCCACCTCCGCCGCCATCTCCCTCAGCCCGTGCTCCCCCTCCGTTGCCATCTTCTCCCCGAGCCGCTTTGAGAACGAGTCCACCGGCCCCACTACCTTCTCCCCGCTGATCCCCGCGGCCTCGGCTCCGTCCTCGTCCTCGAACGAGTTCCTGTGCGACATGTGGACGGGGGAGAATCGGTGCGAGGCGGCGTCGCCAACTGAGACAGGCTCCTCGGGCTTGGCGGAGGAGCTGAGCACGCGCCAGTAGAAGGCGAGCAGCATGGCTGCGTTGACGAGCACGCCAACGAGCATGGCCGGGAGGAGGCCGAGCACAAAGTCGCCGAACGAGATACGGCTCTGGATCGCAATGATGAGGTTCTGCGGGTTCCCAATGGGCGTGGCGGCGGAGCCCACGTTGGCGCTGGAAGCAAGCCCGAGGAGGAGCGGGTGGGGTGGGATTCCGTTCTGGCGGGAGATGTTGAGGATGAACTCGGTGAGGAGGACACAACACGTGTCGTTGGTGAAGAGCGCGCTGGAGACCGCCGTGAAGGCGCAGACGCGGCAGAGAAGGTCCTTGGGACCGCGGCTGCGCCACGAGAAGAGGATGCCGAGGTACTTGAACGCGTTGGCGCGCTCGAGGTAGATGCTCACCACCATGGTCCCGAAGAGAAGGCCGAGCACTGAGAGGTCAACGGCTGCATACGCTTCCGAAGGGGTGATCACGCGAAACACGATCATCAGCATCGCACCCAGGAGTGCCCCCGCCGTGCGCCCGATCGGGAGGAACGGCACCGCCGGGAACACCGCTAGCACCCAGAAGATCGCGAACGCGATCGTCCCGAGCACCACCTTGTCCGTCGAAGCCAGCGTTGTCATTTCTCCTTCTCTTGTCCTACTAATAACAATAATATATATACATATATATATATATGTATATATACATTTAGCTCAGTCAATTGAATGTTCGACCGAATATTATCAAATATCATATCAAAAAGTCCGTACTTCAATGGATTAAGCATTTAAGCTCTCAGACATGTTGATCACGTACGATGAATCAAGACGAGAGCCATTTCTAGCTCTAGTCATGTAACACATTACACATAGATATAGTGTGAGAATATGTGAGACTATATATATCTATATGTACATGCAGAAGAAGAAAAAAAATAAACATGCATGTATTTTGTATTATGCATACGTATTAGTGATTATCACGAAACCCTATTTTAAATATGGACGCAACTGTATGGACATGGGGTATTATCAATATCAATGAGAAATATTTACTCCAATAAGCTCAAGGAAGCATTAATATGTGAAGTATATATATATATATATATTAAAATTATAATATAAAATAATAAAGAGCTTAGAGAAGCATGCCTGAAAGCTGAAGAGGGTTGGGCTTGAGAGAGTAGGGTTTTGCACTCTCTCTATATCTGTCTGTGTGTAACTTTGCCATGGATGCTTCACTTATATATCTTGGTAGCTTGACTATTAGACGCCATTATTTTTTATATTATTATTATTATTGAAAAGGAAAAAAGTATGCATGCGTATCATTATCGTGAAAGTTTTGTAATAAAAAGAAGAAGAATTGGAAAATATAATATTACACGTGGTTAAATAATAAGCTCGATGGAGTTAGTACTATGCAAAAAGCAAAACATAAAAATGAGGAATTGGAGTGGTTGAAGCTGTGCATATACGAGGAATTATACTGTTTATTAGTAGATAAATAAGAGACAAGATTTGAAGACTCTGAAAGTGGCTCTTTTATTTATTTAAATAACGATATAATATATGAATAATATCTAATAATTAAGAGTGAGACTATGGTTAATGATGTAGTGTCCAAGCAAAAAATGAAGTTATTGTATACATTATCTGTAAGGAAAACATGTAAAGTATTAAGGTGTATTAGCACGTACGTGTCTCACCAAGAGAGGGAGCTAATTAAACCTGTATTTAATAATTTGTATAAATTACCAATTTTTATTGGGTAAATCTAAAATAGTATAATACAAGGTTCGAATTTTCCTTGATTATCCGTCTTGCCGGTAGTCATCGGCAAATATTCCATGCCAATTGATTATCCGTAAAAGCACTATAAAAATAAATAAATAAATGGGTACTTTTTGATTTTTTTTTTACAATTTTAAATAATTTTCGGCAAAAGTATCTTCGATGTAAAAGAATATTTTAGTGTGACATGATTTTATTTGAGTATTTAGATATGTAAGAGTGAGACTATATTTTATTTACATATGTAAACTTACTAAATATATTCTTAAAACTATTTTAGTGATTTTTCATCGATAATCTTTGATAAGTGTCGATAATCCTCGATAACTGTCGGTAATAGTAGGCTACAGTTTTATCAGTTATCCATCGATAATCCTCAAAAATCCATCAACAATCTTCGAGAACGGCAACCGATTTATCGACAAAAATGACATTTTGAATCTTGGTACTTAATCCTGCGAATATGGAGGGTCGGATCCATCGGACCCTCCATTTCTTTTTTTTTTACGGAGTCGGAGCTCCGCCTCCGACAAAACACGGAGCCGGATTAATCTGGCTCCGACAATTTAAAAAAAAAATAATTTCGTGTAACGGCTCTTTTTTTCCAGCCGTTGGATGAAGCGCGTGGACGGCCCAGATGAGTCGACCGTTGGGCAACGGCTCTTTTTTGTTTTTCCCAAAAAACTTTCTGATTTTGCAGAAAGGACCCTGCAAATAAATCCGTTGGTGATTAATACACCACTTACTCGATTCTCTCCAAAATTTCCCTATAAAAATCACACTTCTCCCTCATTTTTTTCACACAACTCACTCTCTTCTTCTCTTACTCTCTCAACTCGCCCAAGCTCTCAAAAAATCCGATCTTAAGCTATAGTTTTCTTATCTTATAGTTATATTAATACACTTATTTTAGTTATAATATCTATTATATTATATAGTTTAGTTATATTATAGTTTATTTTAGTTATAATGTCGAGTTCCGATAACCGTTCTCGAGGCCGAAATGATCGCCGAGGAAAAGGACGGGCCGGTTCCGAAACCGGGTCGGTTAATAGTATCTCGCATCCAACTCCGCCGGTACAACAACAACAAATACAACATACATATTATGGCGGTGTTTACCAACAAAATGCTCCGGGTTCCTCTAGTCTACCATCGCCACAAATTCAACCTCATGCCATGGTTCCGGTAATTTATGGTCAACAATTTGGTGGTTTTACTAACTTGCTTCAAAATGCTACAGGAAATATTCCGGAATGGTCGAGCGAGCAAGAGGCGTACGATGCCCAAAACCGAGAAGTTTCGGGATCGATGAACATGAACGACGAAAGAGACGACGATCCTAATTACGAAGGTCTTGAAGGCGGGGACGACGACGACGACGATGAGGACGACGACGAAGAGGAGGACGACGTCGAAGAGGAGGACGAAATTCTTCCACCGCCGCCGCCGGTCCGAGCTCGTGGTCGGCCTCGTGGTTCTAGTCGGCCTCCTATTCCGCCGCCGGCTAACCCGCCACCGCCAAAACCGAGGAAGAGGAAGAACCTAACATCTCCGGTATGGCGAAATGACTTTTTCCCACTTTATATTCTTAATCCTACTACAGGAAAGGAGGAAAGATTCGGAAAATGTCGAACTTGCGGAGAAATAAAGCCGGCCGATCCAAAAACTCAAGGCACATCGTACCTCCGAGATCACGCCTTGCTATGCCGAAAGCGTAAGAAAGTGGAGGAGGTAAGTCGCTTATCCGATCTCATTTATAGGAAAGCTCTCGCTAGATTTATCATACGCGATGGTTTACCGATATCGTTTTCCGAGGGTGATGGTTTGAACGAGTTTTTAGCATTCATCGCCCCGATAAACTACCGGTACGTCTCGCGTCATTTAATTAGAGAGACAATAATTCAATATTATGATGAACAAAGAGTTGAGCTAGACAAATTATTTCAACAAGCGTCGTACAAGTTTGCTTTAACATCGGATTGTTGGAAAGGTCACGCTAACGATGATTATATTTCCGTTGTAGCTCATTTTATTAACGATGATTGGAAATTAGAAAAGCGTATTTTAGGATTTAAACCCATGCGTGTTAGGCATACCGGGGTTAACATTGCCGAGGCTATATTGAATGTGTTGACATTTTGGAACCTTAGCAATAGGGTAGTTTCAATCACATTAGATAATGCTAGCCCCCACAACATTACCGTTGATGTGTTAAAGGATAGTCTTGACAATTTTAGGGCCGATTATTTCCATCAAAGATGTGCATGCCATATTATCAATTTGATAGTTCAAGCGGGGTTAAATATTATTTCGCCGAGCATAGATAGAATTAGGAGTGCCATTATGTACATACGATCATCTACTATGCGCACGGAATCTTGGTTAGCATATTGCAGGGAATACCACAAAGCGGAGCGAGTGTTCTCCCCGGATATGCCTATCCGGTGGAACTCTACCTACTTGATGTTGGAGGCAGTCATACCGTACAAGGAGCTAGTGACGAACTGGATCAACGGACAAGAGTTCAGACACGTGGACGACTACCTCGACGAATCCGATTGGATGATGGCTATCCAATTCCAGGCTTTTCTATCCCTTTTTTACACTATTACCGTTACTTTATCTCATGTTTACAAACCCACATCTCATTTAGCTTTAGCTTGCATTTTTGATATTATTGTTCATTTTGATAAAGCAAAACAAAACCCTTTATTTGCAAATGTTTTGACACCGATGATTGAAAAATTTAGGGTTTATTGGAAACATATTCCATTTTTGTTTTGCGCGGCTATTATCATAGATCCTACACTAAAGCTCGGTAAATTGCAGGCGATCTTGGCTATGATGCAACAATTGACGGGAGATCCATACCTTGACGAAGACTATCCCGACGCGGAATTGAAGATGAGGCTTCTTTACAAGGAGTACGAGACGAAGTATTACGACGACATGGAGCAAGAAGGAGACACGGAACACGTCCCGACGCCGCCCCCGAGCAACGCACCCGGAGCGCCCTATGTTTCGACGCATCGGGTGTTTTACAACCTAACTCATACCGGCGGGCACGGAGGATCATCAACGGTTTCAAGTCCGGCGTCAACGTCACAACATAGCGGGAGTTCCGGAGGTCGTCGTCCCCGAAGAACAAACCGCCAAAGAATCAACGAGTACGACGTCTTTTGCAACCTTCCACCGGCACCGTGTCCCGACGAAGGCCTCGACATACTTGAATGGTGGCGCGTAAATCGTCTTGAGTACCCGGTTTTATCATTGGTGGCTCGCGACATCCTCACCGTTCCGGTCTCCACGGTGTCATCGGAAGCGGATTTCTCATTGGCGGGACGCCTATTGGAGGCTCGACGCAAGTCAACGAAGGCGTTTTTGGTCGAAATCCTTATGCTTTCCAAGGATTGGATTTTGGCCGAAAAGCGAACGCAAGATAATCAAATGGTAGACAACGAGTTGTTAGACTATTTCAACGAGCTTAATGTGGCAAACCCGGAGTAATCGGTTTGTACTTTGTAATTTTATGACATTTGTATTTGCTTTATTTTATAATATAAATAAAAACCTTAGGGCGCTCTTTCCTCGCCCGAGCCGCACCCTTTTGGGGGACTTGGAGAGGTTTTAACGAGGCCCGTTATTTATATATCTCTATGTTTATATCCTACATGAAATTTGAAATTTGAATCTCAAACCCGTAAAAACCGTAAACTATAATTTGAATTTCGAACTCTAAACCCGTGTACAAGAACTCTACAACATTTTTTTAAATAAAAGGACTATAACGCAATTTTTAAAAAAATATATTTAAAAAAAACACGGAGTCGGATTAATCCGGGTCCGAGAAAATCCGGACTCGGATAAATCCGACTCCGACAAAAAAAAATAAAAAAAATAGAGGGCACGGATATCCGTGCCCTCCCACATTTACAGGATTATTGGTACTTGGTATAATACTATAATACATACATGCATACGTAATTAAATATGGTTAAGAGAGTCAGAGAGATAAAGTGATTAGAAATTCATAAGACCATATTTCGTATTTATTAAGCTAGCTTAATAATACAATACTAGTTAAAACAAATTATATTAGGAGGCTCACTAAAACTATTGATTATTTTATTTTTATTTTTCTTTTTTCATTTAAAAAGTCTTCACGTAGTTAACAGATATTATAATTTATAGGGTATTTTTTACTTAAGGAGAGTGCATGTAAGAAAAAAATGTCTATAATTAAAAATTATATACTACAATGTATATATATTGTATAACCAAAAGTATATAGTTTGTTGTAAGCCTCCAACGAATAGCAATCATTACAAATATTAAGAATATATAGCTTTAGAATAATATCTTTGCTCCTATATGGATATGTAAATCCTATAGTGTTTCATACATTCATATGTTCCTATAAATAAATACTCACACAATATATATATATATATATATATATATATATATATATATATACATGCATGCATGATGAAGGCTAGTGAAGCGAACAAAAGCAAGTCTAATATATGATGAACAAACAAAAGTTGGTAAGCACTCACCAATGAAAAGCATTGAGCATAAACTATTTAGCAGTTGTGACCGACACTAAACTGAGATTATATCTTCTTAATTGAGTTTTACCAATTAATTATTGCGATAATGATTGATTTGTTTCTTTGTCGTTGGAATATAATTCAGGGGCATACCGGTCCGGCCCTGAGTTTGTCGGGATCCTAGGCGAAGAGTGATTTATAATAGTTTCTATTAAAACTATTTTAAAAAAAAACATTGGTATAAAAATTTAAAATATATATTTGCATAGATTTTGAATTCGGGACTCTTAAATCAATAAATTTCTTCTTCTTCTTCTCATTATTCTATATTCATCTCCCCTCCAGGCTGACACTGTGGCATACATGCAAAACATTTTAAATCAGTCAAAAAATTATGACAATTAGTATTAATGTGTATATATATATATATACATACGTCATGTAGTCTAAAAAATTGATTACAGAAATAATCAAATTATATATAAATAAACAAACTGATCAATTTGCATGTCACATTATTTTTTCTAATGTTTTATTTATTAAGTCTCTGGTTAACTTACTTTAAATTTGATAATATATTGAACAAAAATATAATTTATTTTAATGCTAGTAATATGAGCACCAAAAGAACAGCAAAAAGAAAAGAAAAAAACGGCATTAAATTTTTACGTGAAAACCTAATTTAAAAAGAAAACTACGTGACATTCTACTATTATGACCGCAAAGCCTGCGCATAACACTAATACAGTTACATGGCGGTTTTAATTAAAGCATTGCTCAAAGGTGTAAATTTTTAAGACGATTCTATCGAGTATTGAAAGATTGAGACGATTGAGTTTGTTGGTTTAATTTCTCAATCTCTACAAGATAGCTCCTAAAAATCCGAATTATTTTATGTTTTACGTCGAAACTTTAAAACGGGCCGGATCTCAAAAGCATATTCGGGTCACAAACTCTACCACACTTACAGTGCTCTATTTTACTTGTGGAGATTGAGGTGGATGTCACTGCCGCTAGCAATTGGATATATCTCTACTTGAAAGACAGACACTATTGTTATTTCTACCACAAAAATAGAAAAAGATACAAAAAAGAATTAAAGAATAGAAAAGAAACAAAAATGACTGTCTTTTGTCCATTTTCCATTTGCTACATACATAAACTACTGATATATATTATATACACACAAATATAATTGCTATGTCACATTCCACTCTCTCGTTCACAAATTTAAATATTATTAATTCAAGCTTTTTATATATATAATTGATCGACTTTATGGATATTAAATAAATATGCTTATATTATTTGCAAGTGAGATATATAAGCCGTACTATTCAGTATTCTCTCAAGTTTGTGTATATAAATATAAACTGTTAGGTCAAAACACAAAACTCCATCTTCAAACCAAAACAACTTTGAGCTTATTCTTTTTGTTTATAGTATATAGAATTATATATGATTCAAACAATCTCATCTATGCATATTTATCATAAACAGAAAAATATGTGTTTTTTTCATTAATGTCAAGGTATGATCCATCAGATGAGTGAATTATATTTAACATTATCTGACTGATAGGATTTTTCTTATTGGCTGATTATTTATCATAGTTTCCAATTAGAGCCTTCACTAATCTCTGATTGGGTAATCAAATGACAATCCATGAAAACCATTCAAATTTAATCTTACAGCTGTCCACGCGTAAGTGGTATTCCGGAATAATATTAAAAAAATCGGAATCGTAATTCCGATTTTTAATAAATATTTATGATTTTGTTTATCACTTTTAGTAATGCTTATTCGATGTAAACAATATAGAGAGATTATATTGAATATATGTTTACATTGTATTTTAGCAAATTTAAAATTTTAATTTGTTAAATAGTTATTTTATCAATGGTTATGGTTATAATAGTTAATATGATTATTTTTATAATGGTTAATATGGTCAATTGATTATTTATAAATATTAACTAAACATAATTAGTTATTTTGTCAATTTTAAACTATCAAGTTACTATATATCTTAAGCTCCTAAAATTTATTTATTTAAAAAAAAAACATATATTGGTAATTCGAAATTTAGTCTTCGTGTATTGACCATACTAAATTCTTTGTGTTTTACTCTCTTTTTTTTTTTGGTTGCCTTCACTTTTTTTTTTTTAAATGATAGAGACACTTTGTTTTAATTAAGAAAGCATCCACACTTTTTTTTATCTGATATTCCATACAAATAATATATAAATGATCAAAATGGTAGTGTATGAAATGGACCCACAATCAGTGAGTCACTAGATGACAACTAAATAAGTAGTTCAAGACTTCATGAAGGTGAAAATTCAGCTTTAGCTTATAAAAAGAGGAACAATTATAATCTAGAATTTGATTGGCTTCAAATTGACATGCTTTTATCAACCACTCATGTCACATTTAATTATGGACCAAATTGACATAAACATCAAATATTAAGCCATTTAAACAACTTGCTTAACTTAACTAATTGATGCTTTTCTTCTTTCTAATACACTCATATAGACAAAAACATCTACTACAAGAAGTTGTTCATCTTCACAAGCTTTGTGAAATTATATAGACAGAGGCGGACTTAAGATACGAATTTCGAGTCTAATTATTATGGGAGGGTCTGAATACGCATAATTAAAGATAAAATAGATAAAATATTAAAATTTAAGATAAGAATAAGAATTTCAAGTTTTGTTTTGATTTTTTATTATTATTAAAAAAATTTGAGAGACTCCGGTTTTTCCGAGTTATATATAAGTGAATAAATATGAAGAACAAATAGATTTAAGCATCAAATTAAGCCATGCTTCTTAACAACTTGCTTATATTTAACCAATACATTTTTTTTCCTAATACATTCTCACATGGACACAAACAACAAGTTGTCCATGTCACAAGCTTTAAGCATGGACAACTAATTAAGCTGAAAATGTCACATGTTTATTACTAATTTGTCACATATATTGTATTTCATACTCAAATCTCATGGACATTTACACTTCAGCCCCTTATGAGAGTAAGGCCGACAGCCGCGATGATGAGTGTCGAAGGCAGTCCAAATTTGAGGTGAGTGAGGAACGAGAGAGTGTACTTTCCGGACTGAGCCTTGCGAGCCTGCTCGCAGACGAT
Source organism: Parietaria judaica (assembly GCA_954871525.1). NCBI lineage: Eukaryota > Viridiplantae > Streptophyta > Magnoliopsida > Rosales > Urticaceae > Parietaria > Parietaria judaica. The sequence continues at coordinate 21,467,261 of OX940868.1, read as the reverse complement.
CAGATTGGCGGCGGAGCCAGGCAGAGAGAGGTTCCCGGCGACGGTGCTGACCCACGCCAACACCAACCACGCCTTCTTCACTTCGTGCGGCGATATGGCCGCCGCTCCGGCCGCCACTCGTCCTCCGAGCAGAAGAACTGCCGAAAAAAGAAACGGCCATAAACAACTAGGCTAAATTTAGTACAATGCAGTGTTTAATTAGTTCTCTTACAATTTATTAGAGGTTTTGTTGAGATGATTTTTTTAGTTTATAGTTATAGAATATGTTTAAAGAAAAAGAAAAAGTGTGGGACATGACAAGAAAGGAAAATGAATGGCCATATATAACTAAGTTTAATATTGTGTGAAAGTATAATTCAAGGTTTAATTAGTCCTAAAGTTTAGTGGATTGGTAATCATATTGAGAGGATTTTACATTTAAGTATATACTTATAATTAGTTCATTAAATAAAAATGTTGGGATAGAAACTAAAAAAAGAAAAAGTGTGGGACATGACAAAGAATAGTCACCCAATTTTTATTCATTCATTTGGAAGAGCATTAGTATGTACTTTGTTAATTGATTGTATATGTTAAGGGCCTGTTTCTATTGACCAGATAACAAACAAGCTAGACATGATAAAACGATCTTTTTTTTCTTTCTTTATGATACACAACAACAAACACACGTTTTTAAATTCGAGATATTTAATTCAATGAAAAAAGAATCAAAACGGGCACGCTTATTACCGCGATAACTTAATGTTTGATACTTGTAAATCCCGAATAAATTTTCGTTATCACGAGCTTCCTCCTTCCTCCACCACAATTGTGAGATATCTTAGTAAATGCGAGACAGAGTCACTACAATTATATTATAGTAAACCCTTCTTAATTTTATTTTTTTTCAAAATTAACCTTATATTTAGATTTTTTTTATTTAAATTTAAGGCCCAACCGCGTCTCTGCCTATTATAAATAATTAAATAAATAAAAAGTACTAAAAAAAATAAAAAAAATCTCACGGCCCTTGCCTTGATAGAACTCTGTTTCAACTTTAAAACCCAACTGAATTTTAAGCAAAATTAGCATAATTTTTATTATGCTGAAGTAGAATACTTTTATGATTATGATACATGAATTACCTTGTTTCTATAAATTTACAAGGCACCAAATAGATTAAGTTAGTCACATTTCTGTGACAGTCACATTCCACGGCAAAAGTACAGAAATTTTTCAATGGCAGAGCATGTTGCCTAACGAGGACTCTCTTTCACATTAACAAGTCACTCGCAACATTACATACATATAGTATTATATAATTTAATTCTAGAATGCGAGTGAGGCTTACCGGTAGGAACATTTGAAGCAACGTTTGAGAGGACGAGTATGACGAGTGCGAGCACGACCAATCCCGACGCGCGGTTGATCTGCGCGTGGGGGTTCGTGAGGTCCCAGAGGGCGCTCGGGATCCCGGTTCGGTTGAATCCTTCGACAGTGATGAACATTCCGCAGAAGAGTAGTAGAATTGAGTATGAGACCTGTAATTACCAAAAACTATGTAACAACTTCACCCAGTACTCTTCGTCGTATCGTCTCGTGTTTTGTTAATCATGCAACGGTTTTAATAAATTTTAGAGACGGAATCCTCATTTTTTCATAAGGATCGACAAACATATTCAACTATATACACTCCGAAATCACGATTTTATTCCTAAAAATTTAACATAAATCGATAATGATATGCGGATATGACGGTGACAAACTGAGACAATACAACAAGTTTAGAGATGGAAGATATGTCACCTTCTCGAGGCACGGCCCGGCGTCTTTGAAATCGAGGACGATGAGGATGAGCGACGCCGTGATGACGGTCCAAGACATGTTCAATCCCATCAGTAAGGCAACAAGCATGCCTGCTGTCACAAGGTAAGCACAAGTCTTTGACACCAATCTCCTCCTTTTTGCACTGAAGAGCCCTTCTTTTTTCTCATCGGATTGCGTGGCCGACACCGGGTTTTGCTCGGTTTCGGAGGAGGGTTTCCTGCTCTCTTCGTCTTCCGAAGTGTCAGCAGCGATTTTTGGAAGATTTCTCCCTTCCTCTAACGCGATCTCATTCACTTGTTCTTCACCGGACAAAACCTTCCAATACATGCACAAGAGAATCACCATGTTGACGATGATTCCAACGAGCATTGCCGGGACGATCCCGAGCAGGAACTGCCCGAAGGAAATCCCGCTCTGAATGGCGATGACGAGGTTCTGTGGGTTCCCGATGGGCGTCGCGGACGAGCCAATGTTGGCGCTCGAGGCCAGGGCGAGCAGGAACGGATGCGGAGGGACTTTGCTCTCCTTCGCTGTCATCAGAACGAACTCCGTCAGCACAATGCAGGTCGTGTCGTTCGTGAAAAGCGCGCTCGAAAGTGCAGAAACGACACAGATCCTGCAGAGCAAATCCTTCGCCCCACAACACTTCCACGACAGGAGCTTCCCCAAGTACTTGAACATGTCAGCCCGCTCAAGGAAAATACCAACGAGCATCGTCCCGAAGAGGAGGCCGAGGACGGACAGGTCGACGGCCGCATAGGCCTGCTCGGGCGAGAGCACCCGGAAGACGATCATCAGCACAGCCCCGAGCAGCGAGCCGGCAGTTCTCCCCACCGGGAGGACGGGGACCGCCGGGAACACCGCGAGGATCCAGAACACTGCAAAGGCAACCGAGCCTAGCACGAGCTTGTCAGCAGACGCTAAGGCCATTTCTCTTTCTCGTTTTTCGAAAAAGATTTCTCAAAAAGCGGGTTATATAGAGGCGGTTTTCGAAATGGGAATAAGATTCTTAGTTTTCTATTTCCAAAAAAGACAAGCTCTTAAGCTCTTAAGCAGTACATGCAATAGTAGGGTTTTAAAGCTTTGTTCTCTTTCTATGGTATAAATAGGCCTAGTCTTTTCTTTGATTCCTTATATATATTAATGTTAGATACTATATATCTAATCACAAAATGCATGAACTTTCCATTTGCTTTGAAGGGTTGTTTTGGAAGTGGGATTCTAATAAATATATATATATATATATATATATCACTGTAAAAACATATATTCTTCAGAAATTGGCAAGGATATGTAAAGCTTGAAACCTAGTGTTTCAACTCAAATATGACACTTTTAGTCGGAAGCTTGGGTCACAATCAACCGAACGTGACGCACTAAATTACTATTATATTAGGTTAAAAATTCAATGAAAAATATATATATATATAAAAATATTTTTACTGAAAAACTACCATATATTGGAGAGAAACCAGCTCAACATGTATATATATATAATTTTACTGAAAAACTACCATGGATTGAAGAGAAACCAGCTCAACATGAAGGAATCTAAACTGCACGTTGAATAAACGCACCAAACTGTACCTGTTGATAATTAGCAAATAAATTAAGTTCACATTAAGCAAGGACAAGTGTCATTAATTATAGAGTAATACTCAAAGTCAAAGCAAGTTTTTCTTCTGTGTAATTTGGTCAAAGATTTTCTCTGAGAGAAACTGTTGTCAATTGTCGTATATGAATGTGAACAAGGATGTAAAGAAACGACACGAGAATTCTTACGCGAAAACCGAAACCGGGAAAAAAAACACGGGCATAAATGTCAATTTACTATAAACGAATAAGCGGCTCTAATCATGAAGCCTAAAATCGCAATTAAGATAAAAATCCTTGATCCAAAATATATATAATTGGGCCCATCGGCCCAAAACGTTCATTCCGAGCACTCGAATTAGGCTTACCGAACCATCCCTCTACTTCGGGAATAGTTCCGTTCTATATAACCCGTCATGTTTGATTAGTGAAAACTTTTATTGAACAAAATCGAGAGAGTCTAAATCTCGAATTAGAAACCGGGTTATCGCTTATCAATAATGCGTTCTCATACAAGTTTGATTATCAAACTCTATATAGTCAATGAAATTGATTATTAAACTCTATATAGTCAAAGAAAATCGCTTCTGTTTCTGTGCTCAATATTTCATGGCCTAGTGTCTTCAATCACAATTAAAGCTTGTGTCTTCAAGTGCCAATATTTTCAAACCTAAAACTACAATGCTCATGCATGGCAAACCACGTGACAGGAAGACGAAGAATACACGTACGTACGACATGGTGTGTTGTGATTAGAAACTCACTATTGAGTGTTGAGTAATCAAACATGGCGTTCAAGTCAAAGTGTTGACAAATAACAAAACATAAGTGTGAGTAAAAAGTCTATGCTTGTTTGTTGGTAAGCACATACAAACCCCACAGGAAAAGAAAAGGCAAACTTTGAGTTCTCTTTTAGATATTAAAAACATCGTCGTTATAAAGTTCTATAACGACAACTTATCAACAACGATATGTCAGTCGCTATAGGCTCGTTTTCTTGTACGATATAATAATAATAATTAGCTTAGGGAAAAAAAAAAACTTACCGGACCAAACTCAAGACAGGGCAATTTTTGAGATGACTAACATGAAAATCTCAAGCTCCAAAAGAAAGAAGATCCTCCTGTGAATTAGGGTTTGTTAGCCTCCAAAAATGGGGTATGTATTTTATTTTATTTTTTCTTTCACAAACTAACGTGACAGTTAATAATGATGGTTCTATTCTCAAAAATAGGAGACCAAGTGACTCTTTCAAGTTGAAACTTTCAACCAATCCAAAAAAACAAGAGAAGAAAAGAAAAGTGAATGTTCGTTATCTAACACGTGGTTATTAACCAATTAAAACTTAAAATTGTTTTTATTGAAATGAAATAATGATGTCCGAGTCAACAGACCAAGTATAAACCAAATAAGCCCAAAAAGAAAATTAGGGACCTTACTCGGTAAAAGTAAAAAACCCACCATTTCTGAGAATCAAGCCCAAATTAAAAAAAATAGAGTATAGCCCACCATTTTCTCAGAATCAAGCCCAAATAAAAAAAAATAGAGTATATATGAAAGTTTGTAAAAATTTAGGGTATATTTGAATGAAATAAAAAATTTAGGGCCATTGGTCCCCCATGCCTCTAAAGACTTGATCTTTTTTAGCTACGAAGAAGTCACGTGTCTCGTGACTCAATCCCAAATTTATTTATATAATCTTTAGTTGTTACCGTGACGATATAAATACACTTGAACTTTACAAATAGCGAAAAATAATACTATCCCGTCATGAAACCCCATAATAAATAATAAATTAATTAAAAAAAAAACTTATAAATCATGATAAGATACTTTCACATATATAAAAATACAAAATATATTAAAATAAGGATCTATATTTTTTAACTTTAAAAGATCATATATACATATATTATATATAATTGTTTTCAACTTTTGTAATTAACACTGATGCAACATATTTTATATACAATCGATATATATACATATATATAATATACGAGAATGGCCACAATGATAGCTATTAGCTATATATAAAGAAAAATGCACAGAGAACAAGGATTATCAAGAGGAGATTGTAGACACTACTAGGCTGTTAGGCGTGGATGTTTGTAAATATTCCGCTACACATTTGCCATCATCGTAATAATAGGAGAAGAGAAAGTAAAACGAAAAGATTAATACATCGATTAGGTCTGATAACGTGTTATAAAGTAGGGAACAAGAGAGCTTGAGCGGAATGGAAATAGAGAATGTTATTGCTTGAGTGTATAGGAAGTAGAAAATATAAATATGACAAACGTAATTAGTGTATAGGAAATAGAGAATGTTATTGCTTGAGTGTAAAGAAGACGAAGTGATAATAAATATATATATATATATATATGAATGAGTCAAGTATTTTTGCTTACTTATGTGCCAAAATCCAAAGTGGTTGACTTTGACCTCACTATCTTCTCTTGGTTTCTTCTTTGGTTTGAATTTTGAAGAACAACAAAAAGGGCATATTTATATGGTCATGGCCTCAACGACTGGCTTGGGGAACAAGTAAATTACTTAAGCATGAAGTTATATAACTTGAGCCACAAACAATCCAAGCACAAAGCTTGGCCATATTGCGCCACGTGTACCAATCGCTCCCAAAATCGCACATTTATAGCTGCAACTTTATTGATTCTCATAACAGCAAATATAGTATAATATTAGACTATTAATTATAGAAATCGAAATTTTTGTTAAGTTTAGAAATGGCGGCAAAAATATTGAAGTTGTGGCATGTGTATTTAAGTTTCATTTTAGTGGCTAAAGTACTCAATTTGAAGATAATTGTAGCACCACATGACTCCGGTTTTTAACGAATGTTATATGTTGGGAATAATCTACGTGAAAGCTTTAATTCGACTATTTTATCAGGAAATGATAAACTTATTATTAGTTTGGTAGAAGAAGAAAAAAAAATTCGAAATTTGGATATTGAGTAATGGATTAAACATTGTAATGCAATTATGCAGACAGAGAAAGTTACAAATCCTCCTTAAATCTTGCACAAGTTAATGCATATATTGATTTATTATTTGTCTTAATAATTGTTTTGATTTACTATTATTTGGTCATTTATTCTATTGGATTTCTTCGGGTTATTTTAGGATAGTTGGTTAGCTATGATTCCTATATTATGAAAATGTCATTAGTTGTGGTGGGGAGATGATTATGATATAAAAAATCAAACTTTTGTTTAAGAGTGTATTTTTCATTTTTCGTATAATCCGAGTCTACATCACACTGCGGATTCTGAAAACTTTGAAAAGAATAAGCAGGTTGCTCGATATTGTATTTTCACAAAAACGGTATGACTTTTAGTCTCTCTTAGTAAATCTTCATGACAAAGTATGTACATGTAAATCTTACTAATTAGGTACAATTATTGTTCAATCAAACCATTTAGTGATTAAGTACCCGCCATCACATTTGACTAAAACTTAGATACTTTTCCCGTGATGAAGCCTAAATAAAACTCGAAAATGTTGCAGGTTGTCTCTACTCTGTGTTGCTACATATATGAAATTGAGTAGTTGGACCAGTTTGGAATGAATGATTTTGGTCCAAATATTAAATTGTGAATTGAAATTGGAGAGAGACCGAAACTAGCTTCTTTCCTCCAACTTCGCCTCCACGTTTTCTTTAATTTATTTAATTAGTCTCTGCCAATAATACTTGCTCAAACTGTCAGTGTTCGGTTCATGATCCCATTTCATTTTCTGCACTACTCCAAACCGAATTTCTCTTCATTCTCCTTCATATTCTTCAGAGTTCAGACTGTTGAGTTTTGCCTATAATAAATATATAAGTTATCTTTTGTCTTTGTTTGTGTCCAGGTCATAGTATTAGGATAGTTTATTTTATTCTTAAGCTAACACGTGTGATGAATGAGAAAAAGGAAGTTCCATTTTTCAAGTCAGACTTCTATTCAAGTCTTTAGCAGGGTAGTACTTGAACCGGGTTCCCGACTTTTAGCCCTTTTCTGACCCGCTTACGGTTATTAGGCTTCCCAAAACCTAGCCGTGTCCAGCTCCGAAAATATCGGGAATCGGGTTGATAACGGAATTGAGAAGCCCGGTTTTAAATATTTTTTTTTTGAGGGTTTAGGTAAAGAAAAGTACAGCATGATTAAACTGAAAATCAGACTGGGACTTCAGACAAATATTTTTCAGAAAAAAACCGAGCTGGGAAAGGACCGGAGCCCGGATTTGCATACCAAATATTTTTAGGCTTTAGGTAAAGATAAATATAATACGCTTCTGACTGGGAATTCACTTCTTTACGCCTCTGCCCCGTCTTGATCATACAAAACACCCGATTTTCGGACTGAAACCGGGGCTTGGATTTTAATACCAAATATTTTTACGCTTAAGGTATAGATAAATACAATACGCTTAAACCAAAAAATCGGACCGGGACTTCACTTCTTTACTACTCTGCCCCGTCATGATCATACAAATCACCAAACTTCTCTACCGAAACCAAGCTCCGAACGGACCGGATCTTGGATTTGCATGCCAATTATTTTAGGCATTAGGTAAAGATAAATGGATTTGCATGCCAATTATTTTAGGCATTAGGTAAAGATAAATACAATACGCTTGAACCGAAAATCGGACCGGGACCTCACCTCTTACGCCTCTGCCCCGTCCTGAAAATACAAAACACTCGACATTCCGACCAAAACCGAGCTGCAAACGGATCGGAGCCCGGATTTGCTGACCGAAATTCCAATGACAAGTTCTTTTCTTGGTTCTGGCCAAAGATAAAAGATATAATACAAGGAAACACTGAATTGAAAAGTGTGTAATTGATCAATCTTAAAGAATTATAATTTATAGGTACAAATAAATCCAAGTAAGACACAGGTTATGTACAGAAGCAAAGATGATGATCATCATCATCTTCATAGTATTCCGAACCCTCTGTTCGAGCTTTGCCATACCTCAACGCTCTGCAAATCTCTCCTCGTCACGAACATCTTGTTCCCCCCGAACCCCAGCTTCGTGATCTTCGCTCCTCCCATGTCCTTGGCTTGCCCCATCACGTTCCTCCTCAGCACCCGCTCCTCCAACCCGTCTTCGCTCCGCTTTGCTGCCCCGCCGACCGCCACCTCCGACCACAGCTCGATGTCCCCGCCTTTGCTGCAGAACGCCTGGCTCCCGTGGCTCTCGATCCTGCAACCCGCGCCTTCCTTCTTCCCATGAACGGCCTTCCTCTCGTCCCCGAGGCAGAGCCACGGGTTCTCCGAAGCTCCGAGCTTCCTCAGGTCGGCAAAGAACACCTCCCCGGAATTGGACCCGACTTTGAACATCGCCGAGAGAGTGTCGGAGACCGTTACGTCGGCGAAGCAATCGACGCTCTCTTTCACTTCCCAGGCGACGTTTCCCGACCTGATGTCCCATAGCTTTATGTTCCCGGAGATTCCCGACGGTCCGCTGTGGGAACCCGAAGCCATTAGCAATCCGGGCCCGGAGATCCAGCTCAATTTTGTGGCGGGAATCGCTGAATTGATCTCCACACCATAGATTTCGTTGTGGCCGATTTCGGCGACGGGGCTCAAGCTGTGCCGGTCGTATACGACGATGGAATTTGAGTTCCGGCGCCCGGATTCGAAGCTGACGAAGAGAGCTTCTTCGCTCAATCCGATTGCTTGGACTGTAGAGCTGGACTTGGTCACATTCTCCCAAATCAGAGTGTCCTTCACGAGCCCGGTTCCGAGTTCGATAATCTGCAGCCCCGAGAAGTCCGTGGCCCCGGCTGCAGCCACCGAAGGCGAGAGTGCCATCAGCGAGTCCACCGCGCCGAACTGCGTCAACACCGTGTTCTTCCGCCTCAGCGACCAATCAAACGACGTGATCTTGCTCCCGTGCGCGACGTGAACGGAGCCGAACGACGTCGTCGCGATCGCCGACGGCGAATCCCGCCCGCTCAGCGGCAGAATCGCCGACCTCTCCAGGTTAAACGCCTCGAACTGCGCCGGATTCGAAGCCGCGTCGATCAGCAAACCCTCGATTCCGTAGAATCGGGATTCGAAGATCAGGTCTTGAACATCAAAAGCTCTAGCCTTCGATGGGAGATTCCCGGTGCGGAGGAGAGAGAGGAGGACCGAGAACAGCTCGGGGTCCCGATCAAGGAACGAGCTCGGCGATTCCGAAACCCTAGCCAGCGGCGAGCTCGGGCCGGCGAGGGCTAGGGTTTGCTTGGTGGTCTGGAAGATTTGGCCTCCGACGTCGACGGTGACGACGTTCGACTCGGGCGATCCTCCGAAGAGAGGCATGATTTTCTCGCGGCTGTTTGGCTGCCGAGAAAGTGCGAGAAAACTCGGAGGACGGAGAGTAGACGGCGTTCGGCGACGATCGGAGTGTGTGAGCAGTATTTATACGGGAGGGAGAGTTGTTCTGGAAAGTCAAAGGAACGAGCTTTATTTCACTCGCTTTTATTTTCAAGTCAAATTTGTTTTATTTTGGATTAATAAATATATAGAGATATTTGCGGCAAATATGCTTATATGTTGATCATATTTTTGGCATAACTCACTCAATTTTTATCCAAAATTAATAAATAAATACCCATTAGAAATATAAAATATATATCTAAAAATTTTTAGTTTTACGTTTCACCATATAAAGTCATTAAATATATTATAATTTGCTCGAAACAAATATTTTGTATTAAACTAACGTCTAATTTTACATTGTATTTGAAATTTCGTATTTTTCTGAAACTTATTTTACAAAACTTAAAACATCAAAGTTTTAGATCTATCTCTTATCTTTCTAACCATAGGTCGTGCATAAAATTTGGACAAAAACTGAGTGAGTTATGTAAACAATACGAAAACTATACATGAAGAGGAGGATAACTTTCTAACGGTCAACTAACGGAAAACACGAAAATATCTAACAGATCAAACATTGGGTACATTAGCCACCAAAAATAAACATTGGGTACATAATTCGCAAAAGATCAAACATTGGGTACATTAGCCGCAGTTTACCCTTTTATCTTTTATATATGAGCTACAAGAATTTTAAAGAGTTGGTAACGAACATTACAAGCGTGCTTTACGATGTAAAAACTAGGTACTATATCTCAATTTTGTCGTCACCTGATCAAAACGTGATCAATATGAGCAAAAACGTGATCAAGGATTCAAATCATACATAATCACATGAAATTCTCGGTAAAGAATTAATTGAAATTTTTAATTACTTATGTCAAACTTTTAAATTATTGAGGATTTTTGCTACCAAAAATAAAATTAAGGACATAAGTCATATTATTTTATAAAAATATGTGTATTTTTGCCTCAAATATCTCAATAAATAGATTAAATTAAGAGCCGTCCAATTTGGACTATTTATTGTTTATTTTATTGAGGGAGTGGAAAATGCCAACAACCAATTCACACAGCCAAAACGTGACACAACTGACACCTCATTTTCACAACTCATAAACTGTAAACATATTATTATTATATTATACAAAGTTACAAACAATAATATTATTGAGGTCGAAAAATTTACGTGTAATTCGTTCTATTGTTAATTAATGTTATGTTTGATGTACAATTTTTTTTTTTGCATATATGGTTCTCCCGATAAGTAATTTAGTTGGAAGTTGCTTGACATTTATTTCAAGCTATATGCAACAACATTTGCAACCAAAGTCATCAATTTAGTTGTGGGATTCGTGTTTTACTTATTTTATTTAGACTCAAACTCGTCCTGTTTACTAATCTTATTAGAAGATGAGACTCACTAAGAACTGTTTTTATCATGTTGACCCATTTAATATATTTAACCGATTCAAGTATTTTTTGAATGATAAAGTAATCACTTATACTCATTTAATTTAATTGATTTAATTATATTATTTTACATTTTAAAATTTATTAACAATCAATTGAACAACATAATTAGTAAAAAACAAACAAACTTCATATATAATAAGTACCGGAACATTTAATAACATAAATAAAATGAAACTTTTTGTTGCTTGATGGTGTGTAACTGGGTCTCATCGTGTTATCATGTTCGTGACATATTCATCTATTATTTAATCGTGTTCGACACGTCTCTATCTAGAACATCGTAATTGTATCGTGTTTTGTATCCGACCTTAAATTGTCACTTGTAATCAATTTTGTTCGTTGGTAAGCTTGTGAACTTTATTGATAGTCCTAAAGTCATTGGCTTCATATTTTTGTTGAATTAATGGGTTTGATCAAGGTATTAAATTTTCCGAATATCCATCGGCATGCCCATCGAAATTCTTTTTTCGAGGATATGAGAAACGATATATCAATCGGCATACCCATCGAAATACCTATCGACTAGCGATATATCCGTAAAATGAAAAGTGTGAAACGACATAGGCAAGCGATATTTAAAACCTTGGGTTTTATTATATAATGTAATGTACTATACAAAAGAGTGCTTAATCAATATACAATACTTCTCTCATTGTTGTATTTCCATTTTTTAGTATTGTGTTATTTTAAGGGGTCAAAGTGTATCAGTCAGTAAAATATAAGTCTAGTAATCATTTGTGTTAATTATTAATATTATTAAAATACTAGGCATGTTTAATTTAATTAACCATGTGGTTAATGAATGTAGATTCTTCTTGTCTCTAGAAGCAAGTTGCACATCCCGGCGTCGCGATGGGTCGCGGCGGAATTGCCAGAAATTGCCAAACGGCGAATCGCGATGCGTCGTGGTGAGATTTCTCGCGGTGCATCGCGATGGATCGAGAGTGTGAGACGGGGAGAGAGAGAGAGAGAGAGAGGCCGCGATGGATGTGTGTTGCAGCGACGAATCGCGATCGGAAGCTCGGAATCGCGAAGAGTCGCGACGCGCCGAAAACCGCCGCGATGCGTCGCGATGCGTTTTGGTGATGAAGATGTGCAGCTCCATTAGTTGGCTAATTCCCAAGAAAAGAAGCAACTCTCTCATTCAATCACTTTCCGACACAATTGAATATCAACACGTGTCGTTCGACAAATTAAATATTTCTTCATGGCCAATTTCAACAAAAAATAACTATATTCTATATCATTAATATCGTTTGATTTATGTTACAAGGAAAGTAGCAGAGGCAATATCAACTATGAGGGTATAAGTGTAATTATTGTCAACCTATTTTCCTAACTCCTAACATGGAAAATCAATTATACACTATATATATAACAGTCTTGACAATGCTTTTTTTTTTCTTCCTGTCGTTTGAGGCCCCAATTTACAAAAAAAAAATGTCGTTTACCTGCATTGTCAGAGTTTGATTCTTTCTAAAGGGTCATTAACTTTCTAACGGGCCAACACGACATGGCGGTTCTCCGCGTCAAGTTCGAGTATCGACCGTGTTACCGAGCTGACACGTGGCTGAATCGTAGGGGAAAAAGGACCAAGCTTGCGAGGCCGAGCTCTCGCCCCCGGCGACCTTCTCGTTGGCCCACCAATTCGATCCGGAGTCCGGTCGGTGAGACTCGCCAGAGTCAATATTCCCGAAGTTGAAATCCTTGGAAGAGCCGAGAGTTATCGACCGGTGCTTCTGATGCCACGGCACACTCTCCTCCGATGCTGGAGCCTTTTCCGGCATGTTAGCGGACATTTCATCGGCGTGAAATGTGTGATCGATCACTGTTTTTTCGGACCGTTCTTGTTCCAATATCTTCGCTGTGTCTCGCAGAGACGTCGAGATGGCTTCTGCCAACGCCTTGGTCCTCTTTGCCACACGGGTCGCATTGTCTTCCGGTTTTAGCTCGAAAGGGATTCTCTGGTCAGGAGCCTCGGACACTGATGGAGGATTACCGGAATCTGGGGTCAACGCGCCAGAGCCGAGCCGAGAGCCCCAATCAAAAGTCGACAGCTTATCGAGATTTAACAGCTTCGGCGGAATTCCAGTCTTAAACTCAAGGAAGTGAAAACCACCTGTGGCAAAATCTCCGTCAGGGAAAGGCGAAGGAGGACCGGAACCCGAGATTCCAGAGCTCGGAGATATCAATTGGCCAACTGGACTTCCGGGCTGCAGGTGATAGGACTGAAACTCATTGTGGAATATCGGGAACCTCAGATCAGATCCACCGTTCTGGAATTTCGGGTCAAGCAAGTGAGCAAACGGAACCTCCGGCGAGGAAGGTGTCGTCAATTGTACGGACTCCGGGGGAGGAGTGAACGGAGCGGTTGACGGCTCGGTTGTGAAAGTAGAGAAAACCGGCGGTGAAACGAGCTGCGTTTCGTGCGCATACGGGCCTATTGCAAAAATCGAAGCAGGGCCACTTGGAGAGTACATTCCGGAGGAAACTGAGGCGAGAGATAGTACACCAACAGGAGATTGCGCAGCGGAAGGGGGCTCTGATTGGAGGAAAGACGCCGGAGAAGAGGGGGGAGCAATGAACGGGATTACAATCGACGGTGGTTGGGCGAGATTTTCAATTCTGCTGGCGCTATTTCCGGCTGTTGTTGGCGTCTCTGGGAGAAGAACAGCGTGACCGATTCTTTTCCGGTTTTTGGGAGCTCCAAAACACCAATATATGCTCAACCAGCCACTCCATCTTCTCTTCTACATGAAACAAAAACACACAAACGGAACTTTACCGACAAGAAACGCCAAAAAAACATTATGTAGATTAACTACCAATCTAATGAACTATTAAGTGTTTCGGCATGTCATACACGAACATAAGCAGACCAGTCGGTGATAGCAAAGCCGGTAAAATCAAACAAAAAGCCACGAGAAGGACGACTTTATCAAACCAGAAACAAGAAAAGAGGCATATCAGAAATAAATTTTACTACCTAAAACCGGTAGGCAGGAAAAAAAAAAGATTACAAAACCCGACTCACAAACAACAAAAACATCAAATCCGCCGAACCTAGAGATAAAGATTTCATACCAAGAACTCGGAAATGGGAAGATCCAAACTCGGCTCAAGCTTCAACTACACTAATGTTTAGCCTCCACAGCCTCTAAAATTCTTAAACTATACGATGTCGAAACCGAGCAACTACACTTACAAACCTAATCGATTCGGCATGAACAAAGATGTCTCTAATTCTGAAATCACAGAACAACACTTCTCTTTTCTGAAAAAAAGAATCGAGCTTAAAGGTTTTTGATGCCAAATTCTAGCTGGAATCGAGCAGAGAATCATAATTCTCGAAAATAACATCACTACAATAATCGAATCCAGCTGATCCAAAACCATCAGAAACCAACACGAATCAATCAAAACGAAGAAGAAAAATCGCATCGCAACGAGTTACCCTAGGTGTGGCTTGGGGAGCACGACTCTCGGCGAACGCGATCGCCGTGGCGGCGGCGTTGATGGTCTCCAAGGCGCTGTTGGCAGCTCTCGAATCTCCGCTCATCTCTCCGATCTCATCCGATTTCTCGGGAAAGTTTGGGAATTTTCACGGGAAAATGAGAGAAGAATCAACCAGAAAGAGAGAACACTGAATTCAATACACTGAAGAAGAAGAAGAATCACATGGACTTGCCTTATATTTATATATATTCATTATTTATATATATAATTAAGAATTAATTAATTTTGTTACCATGTAGAAGTTTCAATATTCAATTAATAATAAGGTTTTTATTTCTTTTATGTAATTAAATATCATATTTCATAAAAAGGCTATTGAATATTTATGTGTCCGTGTAAGAGTTTTTGGTGCGAAGTGCTTTAGGGGTCAAACACGGCAATGACTTCTTTTTATATTTATCTTTATACATAATACAAATATTTGTGGTATAAGTACTTAATCTCTCTTCCGAGATGTTGAGGTCATAAACATTTGCTGAATAATTATTTTTAAAATTTAATTGTAGACATTAACATAAACATCAAAAAAAGATTAGGAAATTACACTAGCCCACTTAATTTAAAATTGAGTACTTATGTCGGAAATATCCCGTAGGAATATATAAAGTAAATATTGGAATTTCTTAGCATTATCACATTCCTTTATGTAATTAAACTATATTATAAGATGTGTATCGTCGTGCCAAATCTTAACATATCTAGTGTATCTACTACTTGACTTTATAAGATTGTGAAAATACACATTCGATGTCTTTTTATTTATTAATCTTTATGCTATTACTATATCATTATATAGAATAAAATTTAAGTAATTTATTTAATGCATGAAGAAACTTTGAGCCCCTTGTTATTCAATTTTTTTATTTTAACTCTAAGTCACAAAGTGACATGAATAAATATTTTTGGAGGGTATTTGTGACAATTATTATAAATTTATTATAATAATTAAGAAAGATAATCACATTGACATTATAGATCATGATAGGATGATAGTTATAGTTGAGAAAATAAATAAACTTTTTATTATTTATTTTTAATTGGTCAAAGACCGCACGTGCGGTCATGGGCTCTGTTTATGATGGCTTTCGTGGCTAACACCCCACTTTCTTGGCCCTCATAATAAGTTCATTTGGACCCCACTTTCCAAAATTCTTCCAATTTTAGCCCCCACTTTTTTCTTTTTCACTTTTCTTATTGGTGCCAAATATTACTTAGTACTTACCTTAAAATACATGTTGACTTGGCCTTTTATATTATTTATTTATATATTTTCTAGTAGGTTGAGAAAGCTTGTTCCATTTCTCTTCTCATATATTTGATAGCAATAGCATATAGCTTTAGGAAAGTAGCACCTAATTTCTTCCTTCCTTTTTCTTTTTTATAGTTTTCTTTTAGGTTTTCTTTTAGGTTTTTTTTTTTTTTTTTTTTTTTGTGTGAATATTATGTTTCCAAAAGTCCATCCAATTCCATGTATCAATAACATCCTATCAAAAGGACCTTTTGTTGATTGTTTTTTTTTTTTTTTTCACTTTTCACTTTTCTTTTCAACTTGACCGATTATTACATAATTTTGCTCTATTGGGTTGTTGACTTCTATAGTATTTTTTGGTGGTAAAGAGTCATATGCTTAGTTGATCTTCGTCTCCATTAAAATTTCATTTATTTTATCCATTAAGGGCTTCAATATATATATATATATATATATATATATATATATTATTTGGTGTGGTCCAACACGTAATACCATGTGTTAATAAAGTTGTCACAAAGGGAGAAAATATAGCACATGCGAACAAGTAACATTTTTGTTTAGTGTTTCTATAGGGTTATTATAGGCAAAAATATCCAAGTAGTTAAAAAATGTAACGCCATAGAGTCAAGTTAAAAAAATCATGACAATAGTACCTGAGTTCTATTTTTTATAAAAAATTTAGAATTTTATTCATGTTGACATTAGTTCTGTTAACTTCTTTTCCAGATATCATTTTTTAAGATTTATCATTGCGTTTTCATAGCTAAATGCCCAATTCAGAGAAATTGTACAACTTTCGTATTTTTATCAGCGAGCTAATTTTCAGATACTTGACGGCCCATTATAATAAAAAGTAAAACTCCAAAGTCGCAGATCTATCTCTTAGCTTTCCAACGATAGATTATTTGTGAAATTCCGATAAAAAATGAGTAAGTTATGCCAAAAATACGAGTTAATGAAACTAACGTCACATGGACGAAATTCTAAAATTCTCCAATAAGTAAAACTTTAGTACTATTGCCATGATTTTTTAACTTAGCTCTATGAATTTGTAAATTACTCAGGTACTTTTGCATTTAATAACCCTTCCATATATTAGAATTTAGAGCCATAATTCTCTCTCTCTATATAAACATACATATAAATGTAGGTACTATTATGGCAAGGTCAAGGAAAACTTTATGTACATAGAAGGGTGTAATTGGTCTCTTAATTAGAGGTACCATACAATATATAATTGGAGAGGTTGCAAAAGCCAAAAGAGCAACATAAAAAGGCTAAATTTGAAGTCTTTTGAGAAAATGCAATTCAAGTGATATAGTTGGCTATTTAAAAAAAAGAAAAAAGAAAAAGAAAAAAAGAAGAAGCAAATATCTCAATCATAATGTGAGGTGCAAAAGGGCTCTAATTTCATCATGGCAATAAGTAGACATTATTCTAGAAATACTTTGGTTAGTAAAGCCACTAAAGGGTTTGGGAATGCACAAATGTACTGTATTAATCTATGCCTTTTCATTTGAACAAATTATGAGGAATTTTTAGTTGAAAAAAGGTTGAAGCTTTTGACCCTAACTAATCTATTATGAGGCTCTTCTCTTGACTCTTTCAATGATTACCCATTTTTGTGATTTCTTGTTTAAGAAATAAAGTACCCCTTTTTTAGGGTATGATTTATATGATTATATGATTTATCCATGTTTTTTTCTTGCTTATGATTGTATTATTTTTACTTAGATAAAGGGTATAGGTGAAAGTTATGTCAAATGATGTGCTTTTACTTTACTATATATCTTATCACTTCACTCACTTTTACTCAAAATATTGATTATATATATAGAGTATTATGAATAGTGAAACGACATGATAATGAGAAATTAAAGATATAGAAAGATTATTGTGTATGAAAAGCCTCTTTCTTTTTCTTTCTCGCTTTTGACTTCATTGTGAAATCAAAGGTGTTTAATTATTCAATTAATTAATATCTGTCTGAGCAAGAGCAAGCAACCTAGCGATGGACTCAAAAGGACTTTAAGAAAGGTAAAGTCAACGAGTTTTTTCATAGTTTAGGTGATGAAGATAAGCACTATCTATGGCCTAACTTGTTATACCCATTAACACAATAAATAAATATATATATATATATATATATATATATATATATATTTGTATTTGTATTTATATTGGTGGTTTAGTCACGCAATGCCACATCATTGTAAACATGTTGCCACGTTAAGCATCTCTATTGGTCAACCCACTATTAACATTAATTAAACTTCTAGTCTTGTTTGCATATTGTCATAATATTATTATGTATATAAAAGTACATGAATATATGCGGCAAAAATACATAATCTTGTTCTACTTGGTATATTTTTCTAATATTTTTTTAATACTAACATTATCTAAAACTCACAAAACAATGTCAATATCTAAATATGTCCATGTGAAGTTCAGATTTGTTACACGAGGGACACGTATACGTCTATGGGTAAACTTTAAAGACGTGTATGTGTCTCAAACTTACAAATATTAATTCGACTTGAGTGGAATTGAATATCAAACAATACTTTGTGACTTTTTAAGTACTATTAGTCTATTACTAAAAAAATAAAAATAAAAAATAACATAATTTATACAAGATTGAGTATTTATATCATAAATACCCTTACAAATACAGACATACATGCAGGTGAACTAAAATCATCAATTGTAACTCAAAAAAATATGAATTTATTAAGAGTCTAACCATAAGTTATAGGTCACCAACCAAAATCTCAAAATCATGTAGTCCTCACCTAGACTAGACTCATCCACATTTTTTATTTAATTTTTAATGTCAATTTGACTATTAAAGTCAAAGACGATACTGTGCTTCAAAAAACTTGAAAACATATTCTCAACGCGTCCTTTATATTGGATGCAAAATATCAAGTCATTATTATAACCTATAAAACATGCCTCACAAAATCCATAACAAATTAATATAGGGTTCTTAAGGGTAATAGCCAATCTTGAAAGTGGATTTAGCAATATAGCCAAACTTTTGTTAATTTTATAAACTAGCCAATTAACCATTTAAGTGAATTTCTAATTACATTATTACCCTTAATAATTAAAAACAAAATTAAAAATAAATACAAATTAACCACGTAATTTGTGGGTTATTAATCTGAAAAAATCAATGACATTAATTATGAATAATTATATTAATTAAAAATTCATTTATTTTCATTAATTAAAAATATTGCTATTAATTGAAATAGCTATAAATATGGTAACAACCAAAACCAAACCTTTTTTTATATATAATTCAAATTTTAAATTCAAAAAATTTATATAATTTTCGAATTTATTTTTTTTCAAAAAATATCAACAAATTAAAGACGCGAATTAACGTAAATCAACAACGAATCATAATAAATTAACATCGAATTAACGTAAATTAACAACGAATTTACAATGAATTAACAACGAATTTACGTTAATTTACGTAAATTAACAACGAATTTACAATGAATTAACAACGAATTTACGTTAATTCGTAAATTAACAATGAATTAACGTAAATTAACAACGAATCAACGTAATCTCATCGTCGTTGGAGGCGCCGGAGCCGGCGGTGTTGTTCCCCCTCGGAGACGGGGATCCCAACAGCCTAAAAAAAAGGTCTTGTCCTCGGCGCTCCCTTCCTCATCCTCGCCGGAATCGTCGTTGTCGTCGGCCAAGTCCTCGTAGAACCCGACGAGCTCGTTGTCGGGCTGCAGCGCAGCGTTGGGGGAGGATCTGGGTGGGGTTTGGGCGGCGTCTCGCAGACGCAGTCGTCGTCACGGTGGAAGAAATGGACGGAGGTGATCTCGGTGTCGGCGAAGCTCACCCAGCGAGCGCGCTTCCTCTTGATGCGCAGGGACCTTCGCTGCGAGGGATCTCGTCGGGGACCTTCGACACCATGGATTGCTCGGAGAAGATGAACATGGCCATGGCGATGGGCAGCAGAGACAGGGACCGAGATCGCGAGCTT
The DNA here is from genome assembly GCA_954871525.1 of Parietaria judaica. NCBI lineage: Eukaryota > Viridiplantae > Streptophyta > Magnoliopsida > Rosales > Urticaceae > Parietaria > Parietaria judaica. The sequence goes on along the minus strand of OX940868.1, from coordinate 21,447,221 downwards.
CTCATCCCCGTCGCCGACTCCGCCTCCGCCCATGGCGCCGCCGCCGAGCCCTCCTCTTCCTTTTCCCGTTTGGGTAGTGGGCGAATCGGAGAAGCCTCGAAGCCGAGAGAGAGAGAGAGAGAGAGAGAGAGAGAGAGAGAGAGAGAGAGAGAGAGAGAGAGAGGGGGGGGGATCGATGAAAATATTCAAATTGGCTATTAAATTCCTAAATTTGTGCATAATTAATTAAGCTTGATTTGTGCTGATTTTTTTAATTAATTACGAAAATTATAATTAAAATGTTTAATTAAAGGGTATTATAGAGATAAAAAATGTTATTAAAAGGCCACCTCATGTTAATTGGCTAGTTTACAAAATTAACCAAAGTTTGGCTATTTTGCTAATCCTATGTTTCAATTTGGCTATTTGGTGCAATTTCTCATTAATATATAAAAAAAAAAAAAAAACATTATATGTCCTTCATAACATATATATTAGAACTTAGAGAAAAAATTCCATATAATTTGATAGGTATTATTATTAATGTGCACGTATCCAATAAAATTAATATTATTATTCGAAATACTCATCCGATAAGAGCATTTTGTACATTTAAATTATCCAATCATTATTACTTGTAACATGTCTCAAATATTCTCAACAACATTAATTCGAAGAAACGGAAAAACCTTTGTCCATTTTCGCATTCTCAATATACATATATATATATGTATATATATAATCTGAAACCCTTATGTCCTTTATTAAATGGAAAATATAAAATCATCATAACTTTCAACATGTAGCAGACAAATTTTCAAACATATAGAAACGGAATTACTTTTGGTCCTTTATTGAATTGATAAATATCCCTTCATCATAACATAAATATGAAAAGATGGACTAACATGTCTTGTTTTCTTAAAGAACCATAAAGCAGTGGCCAGACACGATCTTCGAAACAATTAATCCGACAATAAAGTGAATCAAGACGCTAAACTCTTGGAGGCGATCTCGAACACGTTCTCCGACAATCCGTTGGCTTCCATGATCTTCTCTAGCTGAGCCTGCAAACAGCACGGATCGTTCTTCAGAAACAGATTTGATCTAGGGTTCTAATAAGAACTTCGGAAATTTTGGGAATGAATATGTATAAATTTTGATTTATTTTACCTTGGCATGGTTTTGGCGGGTTTCGTCGTAACGCCTCCACCTTGAGAAAGCCGATACCATTCTGGAAGCAACCTGCATTTGGTGAAAAGGTAAAAAAAATGATCATGACACGATTAACTAAATAAAAAACAGTTGAAACAAAGTAAGAGGACAGTTTTGAGTAGAAACTAGCCTGAGGGTTGATCTTGTCAAGTTCCCTAACGATATCGCCCAAGAAGGCGTAGCCCGAACCGTCCTTGGCATGGAAATTTACGGGAGACCCACAGAAGCCTCCGATGAGGGAGTACACTTTGTTCGGGTTGCGGAGGTCAAATGCAGGGTGGCTTAGAAGCTTCTGGATATTCTCAACGTTATTGGGAATGTCGGAAGCCGCTTGAAGCGCAAACCATTTGTTTACAACCTGCATATATTTCAAGTCAGAATTATAGATTATCAGATAAATGGATAAATAAGTGGAAACAATAATCAGTCTACGCTTCAAGAGGTAGACCGTTCTCTCCTAACCAAGTACACTAACTATCACAAATGCCCTTGATTAATCTAAATGCCCATTTCGCCCTTTTTCATTGTTCCCACGCACATACGCGTGTGTTAGACCTAACAATGTCACCCGACAAACAGAAGAATTATCGAGTCAGATTCATACCAAGTAGTTGTCTTGCCATTTGCTGTAGAAATCAGCAAGTACATCATCACGGGTTTTTCCCGCATTCTGCGCAATAGCTGCCAATGCTGCAAACTGATCGGTCATATTTGTGGCCGTATTGTATTCCTCAAGTGCCAGCTCAGCAGCCTTTGGTTCCTCAAGCGATGCCAAATAAGCTACACGTGAAACAAATTAAGAGTACAATCATTTCATTGTCCGGGAATGAAATCTAATAGTAATCTTATTCTATAATTATTACAACAAAATAAAAGTATAATAAAAAATCAGCAAAACCGACCAAGAGCAATATTCTTCAGAGCGCGCCTCGCCATGTTAGGATGATCGAAGGTGTAAGCTTCAGTGCTCCTATTGTTTTCGACCTGCAAAACGTATAAAAGGACATAAGTATCTGACCATATACTATATGAAGCACGTATGCCTATAGTTTGGGCATCGTCGGGAGATTATTACTGTTTTGAAAAGATCTTCTCTGAGTTCATGGGCGAGTTTCTTCCTGATGAATGAGCGAACAGCGTGAACAGCGTCAGGATCTGCAACATCCATCATGTCCATTATTTCACCTTCACCGGGTAGAGTTATCGCCTTCGCAATGAATTCCTGAACATAAATACACAATAATATTTATTATTTGGTCACTAAAATTATGTAAATAACTTACCAATCTGAGGAAATAGAGATTTTACAAAATTATTAATTTGATATCATAATATCAGTAAATAGATCTATAAAATTGTCTCGTACTTTATCCAAACTTGAGTCCCGCAATATGCTTCTTAGTCCTTCAATAAACTTAGGATTCAGCACCAAAGCTTTGTTTTGTTGAAAATTCACAACCAAACTGAGCATGAGCTTGCGAGCCAACACCTGTCCTGCCTCCCAACTAGAAACAAAAAGCAATAATTAATCAAGCAGTTAACTGGGAATAATTAATTAAAAGAAATGCGATATAGGGGATACAAACCGGTTGAATTCATCAGAATCATTAGCAAGGAGGAAAAATAGATCACTGTCTGTGAGATCCGTATCCAGACGGATGGGAGCGCTGTATCCCCTCGATAGAGATGGCACTGGACGCTCATCCACGTCAGAAAAGATGAATTCCTCTTCTTTCTGTAGATATCATTATGTCAATGTAATTATTGCCAAAAGGAAATAGAACAGAAAGTAAAATTACGAAATAATTACGAAATACCATTTTTGCTATAATATAACATCAAACGCTTGATCTGATGTTAAGTAGGAGGAAAAGATTCATGATGAAGCTTACCTTTGTCACTCGAAGAATTGTAGTGTAAACTGGCTCGCCAGAGCAGGAAATAGACTTCAATTGGCCATCATGATACAGAGAAGAGAGAGGCATGTCCTTGCCAGTTGAATCCAGCAAACCGATAGCCACGGGAATGAACATGGGTTCTTTAATGGGCTGACCCGGAGTTGGGGGTACCTCTTGACTGAATATTAACAGCAAATACAGCTTGTCAAAAAAAAAAGTGGGTTCTTTTGGTTATAGTTTTTTGAGTTAGTATTCGATTTATTCACAATTTATCACACCAAAATTTCGATCTTCGAAACTAGTTTCTATAGAACCATAGCCAAACAATATTCCATGGTTCTGAAACAACAATCAAACAATGTCAAGATTTAGGTTCCGTCGTGTATACCTAAACTTCAAAGACAGAGTACGAGCCTCAGGGTTGTAAGACGATACAACTTTAACAGAAGGGGTACCGGCCTGTGAGTACCTGGGAATAATTGAGCCGAGAAAATCATGCAATCGAGACCTTAATCGAAATAAGAGAGAGATTTCTGAAACTACGAAGAAGAAAACACTCACCAAAGTAAGAAATTCGCAAAATCATAATCATTGGCATCACGCATGGCAGCATAAAACTCTTCACATGTTACAGCTTGTCCATCATGTCTCTTGAAGTAAAGATCCATGCCCTGAATGGGAGGAAAAGAAATAAGAAAAATACTTGAGAACAGTTTTGCTTTTAAAAGTAAACGGTATGCTCGATGAAAACATGATTTAATTGAATCTTACTTTTCGGAAACCTTGACTACCGAGCAGAGTTTTGTACATCCTGACAACTTCAGCACCCTTTTAGAAGGAAAAAGAAGTCAGATACACATATTTCGCACACAATTCATGCAGAGAAAGAAGTCGGAGTTGAATAAAATCACACCTTTTCATAGACCTGTAAAGAAGAAATCAAAGATAATTAAGACATGTCAGATAAAACTTGATTAGAATACAGATAATTAATATGTGCAAGGATTTAATGGTAAGGGTTAAAAATCTTACAGTAACTGCAAAGTGAAGTTGGCAGCATCCCCGAATCAGAGTCGACGAAGCAAAAAATTCCAAACGTTAAGAGGGAAATGGAAAATTGCATGAGAAAGGTGAAAAAATTATTGCAAATTGTACCTGTATAGAAGTTGTCCATCTGTAAAACAAGGACAGACGAGGTTAACATTTTTTGCCGAGCAAAAAGTTATAACAAAATTTAACAGATCGATACATGAATCCAAAAATTAATGGAAGGCGCCAATGAGAAAAAGAAACTATTCAAACCTTAATGTATGAATGTGGCCGCACGGGATGAGCCATGGGACCAGAATCCTGAAATCCAAAGAGCAAGCAAAACTTTTAAAATATGATATGTCAAGTAACAATATATTTATAAATGTTGGCCAATGATATATTTCAGAAAATATATTGTAATAACATAAGACCTGTGGAAATTGAGAGTTTCTGAGCCTCATGATGTCAGCAATCCGCTTCACCGTCCTACTCCCCATGTCAGATGAAAACTCCTATAAAACAAAAGCCATAGAAATTACTATGATGCAAACCCAATTATAAATTTGATAATTAAAAAAAATCCTACGTTCATAAAAGTTATACCTGATCACGGAAAACTGTAAGACCTTCCTTAAGGCTGAGCTGGAACCAGTCACGGCATGTTACTCTGCAATGAGTTTAGGTCAATCAATACGAGTTTCAAAGTTTATTTGTATAGAAAATTGATACAACTCAGAATAGTGCCTCACCTGGCAACAAGAAAAGCAAAAGAAGTCAATTATTTTTCATTGAATAAGACCTTTGTTAACTATATAGATTTTAATTACTGATTATCAAAGTCTAGCAAATATGAAAACAGGTCATGAGAAAAGTGTGAAGACTGAAGACTCATATTTTCCAGATTTTATGTAGAAATTACTCAGATCGTTTAAGAAATCCATAGAAGGAAACATGAAGAAAAGCACACAAGCATATATAGAAAGAGAATGTAGTATGAACCAACCTGTTTCCTGTATAGTTGTGAAAATACTGCAAAAAAAAATTGTTCAAAAGTTATACTATGTCACATAAATATATATATAACTAATGAAGCATGCGACTTAAGAAACAAAGCACCAATGACAATAACAAACCTCATGCCCAATAACTCCCAAAATTGCAGCATAGTCTGCATCTGAAGCGGTTTCTGGGGATGCTAACACAAGTTTGGAATTAAAGATCTGCAGAGACATAAAGCATAACGTCACAATTAATTAAATCGAAATTGCGAATTTTACATTATGATTTGCGATTGAGAGGGTAAACATACATTTAAGCTCTTGTTCTCCATAGCTCCCCTTTAGATTAAAAAAAGAAAGCAAGAACTTATCAAATGTGAACACTATATATCACATGTGACCAGAAAATTCAAATGAGTGGAAGTGAGAAATTTTACAATACCAAAATTCATATAATTAAAATAAAAACTTACATGTTGAAATCAGGAACAGCCACAATATTGAAAAGATCCAGGTCGTATTCAAGGCCAAAAACCTGTAGGCATCATGTATAAGCAGTGTATCTTCGAGCCAAAACAGCAGAGCACTAAAACAAGATTAAATTCATAATAAATGTGGCGCCTTAAGAGACCACAGAAAGCTTACATCTTCGTCCCACTTCATCGACGCCTTGAGTGAGTACATTGCATGAGCAGTCTTCAAAACATCGGATGCAGGTGTCCAAATTCTAAGTGATACTTTCCGACCAGAACGGGTGACGAAAAAGTCATCTCTGCTTTCCAACTGACCAGCGACCAAAGCAAACAAATAGCAAGGCTTCTTGAATGGATCTTCCCATAGCGCAAAATGCTTGCCATCCTGCATGATGGGGTCAAATTCCGGATTCGGGTTAAAAAATTGAGTAATCAGTTCAGAAAGCGTTCGATCTTCAAATTTTCTTGCTTCTTTATTTTTAAATTAGCTTAAAGGTTACTATGATTTTTACATGTCATTTTCAACATTTTTATTGGCATATAAATTATGGACAATTGGACATTAATTTGATTGGAAATCATTTTTTATTACTTTAATTATTTTTGTCTGAAAAACTGTTTTTCGACCAGTACTAGTATGAACACCAACAGCGGTATCCTAGACAACAACCCGTCCCATTTTAGAAAATGTGACTCAAACATACAGGTAGCGGATTCACCCCGGGCATAAATTAGCATAACCACATAGTTGTAAAATCATATTCATGACCCATTTTTATGTATGAAGAAATAGAAGCTTGTGACTTTAGATGAAAAAAAAAATCTATCACTTTCAGATTCGAATATAACTGAAAAATGAAATATCATAGCAGAAGTTACTCCAATTAGTAATGGATAAGAATTAAGCTAAAACTATTCTACAAACTTCACCTCCAAGTCTCCCTGCTCCAGAAGGTTTCCATTGGACAACAAGACAGGGTATAGTGTTTTGTCACCTTCAACGTAGCATGTGTATTTTGCCATTATATCAGGACGGTCCTGCTCAGAATTAAGATGTGTTAATATGATAATTTGAAACGAGAAATTCTATAAAATAATTTGATATAGAAACTGCAGAAATGAACCTGATAGAAAGTAATTTTACGGAATCCTTCAGCTTCACATTGGGTGCAAAAATTCCCTGATGACTTGTAAAGACCCTGAAGCAATATAGTGTAAGATACAGTAATAACATATTTAACAGTATCTTCAATCTTAAGTGGTAGTTTTACACCAGAAAACCGGTTTACACACTCCAGCTCACTGGAAATCGAATAACTGGGATATTCAGATTATTAAGAAAATATATTTAAGCAGCTACCTCTAGGGATGTGTTGTTTTGAGGGTAAATCTCAGTAACGATTTCCAAGGTAAATGAACCAGCGGGTGGCGATAGAATCGTCATATGCCGAGAATCAATGCGGAATTCACCACCCTATCATGGGAAAATATAGATTATAGTGAACAAGCATGAACTTTTAATTGCTGCCACGAAAAGAAGGGGAAAAAAAAAAGGACCATAATATATGCATTAGTATGAAGGAACCCAAGAAAATATTCTGTATGTAAGCAAGTATTGCCAACCTAAGTGATGTAATTCACATACCTTTAGTTCTTGACCATTGATGTAAGCTGAAATCAACTTTAGATCATGCCCATCCAACAGCAACGGAGGACAAGAGCCTGTACAAATTAGAAAAAAAAAAGGTAAAATATCTTTAGAGAATTTTTATTAGGACGGCGTGAAAATAATTCTATAGTTCCGGAACATATGGTAAGTCTAGGTAACAAAATAATAATACCTTCAACTCTCGGGGAAACAGCAATTTTTGAACGGACAATTGTTTTCTCTTCACCTAGAGAAAACCTCAAGTCCACCTGAATTAAATACATCTATTAGGGTATCGGAAACAAAAACATACAATTATAAAAATAAACTTACTCAGAGAACGCCTCTCACCGTGTCAAAGTAATAATCAGGCATCTTGTAGTCCTTCAAAAATATCTCTTTCGGGGCATCCATTTTGGTATTGTCAACTTGCTTCGGCTGACTTTCTGTGGCAACCGAACAGACGAGCCTCCTGCTCAAGTTCTTAGCCCTCTGATATACAGCGAGAAATGTAGTGATCAGTGAACTAATAGCTTTGCATTTCCAGGAACGAAAAAAATGGAACATTCTATTTAATGTCAGCATTTCATACACAAAAAGCCAACATTAAAAAAAACTGTTACAGAACTATATATTCAACTATCGTGAGCATATATACAAACCTCCGAAACAAGGAAGCGCCCGAACTTGCAGTTACTTTTTGCTGAATTATCGACGGGAGCAACCCGACAAGGCGACCTAAGCTGCGAAATGGAGGAAAGGAATAAAAAAAAAAAAAAACACCACTCAGCTTCACACTAAAAGAAATATACTTTATACAAGAGTGTGATTATATATTATACTATTCTCTAACCTCCGAAGCAAGGAATCGCCTGAACTTGCAGATACTTTTAGCGGAATTCTCGACGAGACCGACGCGAGAACTCGACTGAAGCTGCAAAATGGAGGAAAATCCACAAAAAAACAATCAATTTCATCACAAAAAAGAAAGATTCGCGTTCACGATGATCCAAACCACTATCTAGTATCTATACGATCGCAACTTCGATCAAAACAAAATCGAAACTCGAAATCGCTAAAACACGAATCGATGATGATCGAGAAATGGATAATCACATAAGCAGACGAAACGATGCCGAACGAGCTCTTGCATGGAAGCACGAGGCGAGCCATTCGAGAGAAAAAGAAACCCTAGACCAGGCGAGGACTCAGAAATGGAGCTCACTGAAGCTTATATACATGAGAATATGGATAATTCGAGATACGGTCAAGAATATTCGACGCAAAAAATAAATAAAAATATAAAAATAAATAAATCGAATCAAACTCCATAACCAGTGAATCAGTGATCGAATCGAAACCTAAAAGAGGATCAAGAGATACCTTGATCGGAATATGCAGAGAGATCGAAGAAGAAACAGAGGATTCCTCGAAAAGCTGAATAGAACCAACCAAGCTGACCCACCACTATATATATATACCTATATATATATATATATATATAATTTAATTTGAATTAAAATAGTAAAGCTTAAATTGTTATTGGACTTTGAAGAGGCTGGCCAGTAAGAATTAAGAATTATTTAAATTATTAAAAATTGCGGGAAAAATTAAGAATTAGAAGGAAGATTAATTCAAATTAACATTAAGTGCGGGGAAATTAGAGGCGGATATTTAGATTGATTCATTTAATCCGTTAGGTGAAGAGATAAAATATATTGGAAAGTTTCAGTGACTCTAATTTGAATTTATGTTGGCATAAGTGTCGAGTATTTTAGTTTTATGGCAGTATAAATCTAACATTTTACAGTCGAAGGACTCAATGTCTACTATTTTAGCTTCTCTTTAAAATTCCCGCTACTTTTCAACCGATTTAATAGAATTTTGATACACCGTTCCGGAATACGCATCAGTCGTAAGACTTTTCAAATATTTTGGGCCTCCAAAATGTACTAAATTGGGCCTGAATCTACCAATATTAAGATATTTGGGCCTAAGTCCAATTCATTACATTTGGGCCTGAAAATGAGCAAACTTAGCCTAATTATACTCTTTTTAAAAAATAAAAAAAAAAGCTTAATTATACTCTCTTTGGACTAAATCTTCGTACTAATGGAATATGGGCCTTTTTAAACAATAATACACAATATTATAATAGATTAGGGTTATTTAATTCCTGCTCAATTAATATTTAAAGTCTCTTTTTTTTTCTGTAAAAATAAACAAGACTTAGCTCTGTAAATGGTAATATCAGAACGAATAAAAGGAATTACTGATTAATGCTAGACAAAATGGAAGTTTCTATCATATATTAAAGTGCACTTTTCTATATATATATATATATATATATATATAATTATTAGTTTTAAATATAACGTAAAAAAAAAAATCAAAGACGTATGTTTTTGAACGTGGATGTTGATGGTCAAAAAAAATTTCAGAAAACATTCTTCATGTATAATTAAAGTGACATATATATCCCAAATCAAGAACACTTTCTTTGCAAAAAATCAACTAGTCAACTAATATACACTAATTTCGATTATTAAACCATATATTTTAAGCCCATTCTTTAGGGTTTAGTGTTCCTTTCACACAAGTCAAAAGTGTCTATTACCTATACATGGGATTTTATCATCTAATTGTCGTATTTATAGGCATATTTTCCTACAATTTATGTCCCTATTTGACCCAAAAGTTCATTAATCATCCTTGAAGATTTTTTCAACTCACATTAGACTTGCAATTTTATGTATGATAAAATGGTCCAAAACAAACCCCACAATCAATATAATTAACCACTAATTACAGATTGGCATTCTTAATTATTCATGCCATAGAGTGATTAAGGCTTGGGCCAAACAACAAAATCAATATTATATCACAAGTGACTCTCATGTCTAAGCATCATCTTATTATATTAGAGTTTCATTCAAATTTTGAAACTTAACGTCTTAACCTAATAATATTATAATAAATTGGGAATAATGATAATATAATAATTCGAAGAAAAAGGCATTACAATTTATTATGTGCATTAAAATGGATTGTTTAATGTAGTAGCCACCTAGCTTTTGTTTTATTAATCACATATAAAGTAACATAGGCAAGTTCCCTATTATGGGCCTCATTATGAGTAATGAAAAATTATGCATTTATGTGACTATAAACACACACTTTCCAGGTGTATTACAGTGCATAATTGGTGCCATGAATACAGAAACCAATGACAAAATATGTATAAACAATGTATTATCTATAATTATAAATATTTACAAATATAATTGTATGCAAAGAACCGGCACATTATTAAGTTCTCATTATTAATTAAAATGTGTGTTTAAGTACTCGTAAAGTACTATTATCTTGTTGATAGAGTATTATTCGATGTTAAAATTTAATCCGCAAACGAATAAAAATTTATCATCCTTTTTTTATTTATTAAAATGGAGAACTTTTACCATATGTAGTCCATATCAAGGTTCAACTTACCGATGTTACCGATAAACCGATTACCGTTTTCGACGGATTAATCGATAGCTTACCGATTAACCGACGGAAAACCTATAACACTGTAGCTTACCGATTACCGATACTTTTCGATGATTATCGACGGATTATTGATACTTTTCGATACTTTTTTACAGAAAACTTATAAAATATTTTGATAATATCATACCACAAAACATATGTTAAATTATTAAGTGTATAATTATAATATTAATATTAGTTGAAGTGTATAATATTAAATGAATATACATATTAAGTGTATATGTATGTTAGGTGAAGTTAATATGTATGTTAAGTGTATAATATTATTTGAAGTGTGTAATATTAAATTAAATTATTAAGTGAAAGCGTATGTGTATGTTAAGTTGTGTGATATTAGTTGAATAGCAAAAAGTCCCACATTGATAGATGACAAGAGTTTGGTGATGTTTATATACCAAATATTAGGGACAAGGGCTTGGGCCCTTTGGGTCATAGGATTTTGTGGATGGGGGAGGACTCACACAAATGTTACACCACCACACGCGCGCGCCGCCGCCGTCCGGACGTGGCGAGGCGAGGCGAGGTGGGGTGGGGTGCTCTTGTGCAAATATAATTATTTTTGCCGAATTTTTTTTTTACCGAAAAGTCTCTTTTTTTTACACTAATTTTACCGAAAATCGGTTGGAAAAGGTTTTATCGAAAATCGTCGAAAAGTATATAAAAACGATAAGCATTACAACCGGCAACTTACCGGTAACTACCGAAAAGCCGAAAAATCAACGATTATCGACGATTATCGTCAAAAATTCGAACCATGGTCCATATATTACACGGTGAGACACAAATAAAATAAACCCAATGGACAAAAGAAAATGTATAATAATAATAATAATAAAAAAATTAAAAAAAAAAGTTTCAAATTCAAATGATGGTGTTTTTATTATTTTATTTGGTGTAATAATAAATTGGATATGTTGCTTAAAAGTGGACAAGTGTTTGTTGCATAGCATTTGCATTGAATTGATTGGATAAACTTAGGATGGTGATGGGTGACAATTTTCCATGTCCCACTCCTTATAGATACAAGCGATGCACTTCAATTCAAAGCATGCACTTGGAAATTTGACATCAATGACCCGTTGAGTGGACATTTCAAATATTTTTGTTCTTTGCAAAACAAAATTAGGCAAGTATAAATCTAGAGGCAAAAACAAAACAAGTAGATGTTCATAGATTTTTGCGGCAAAAGTATTGAAATTTAGGTTAATTTACATGACAGAGGTCTAAAATAAAAATATAGAGACAAAAGTATTCATAGTCAACAAAAGTGAGGCAACACATTATTTCATCTTTTATTTTCAGACGTTGGTTAATTTTTTCAGCATATTAATATTAAATCATACCTAAAATACATATTTATGTGCTCATCTATCCATCTAACATCTTCCCTCATTTGAATTTAAAAGAAAATTCTCGACGAAAAATATGTGTTACCTCATATTAAAAGACATAGGTACAATATTGTATTTTTTTCACTTTAAACTCGTGTTGTCTTAGTTGATCAAAATTTAAATATTTTAATCGTGATTTATCGCAAATAAATAATAATGCATTGCACATTATAAGCTTTTGTCTTCATAGTAGCTGCCAAAACACTAGAGGAGTTATTTTAGAAGCACCCCATTTATTAAAGCTTTCACACTCTTGTACCCTCAACTTGTCCACAATTCGTGGGGCAAATATATAGTAGGGTTGATTGTGTCAAAATTTCAAAAATTGGGTCTTGAATCCCATGCTTTGGTGGCCTTTGTGATGTGTCCAAGTGGCTCAATCGGAGCCCTTGATTTGGTGGAAATCAAAATTCTTCATACCTTCTAAGTTCTATGTGTGGTCTCACATGGAAGCATGTGCTCACAAGTGGTACCAAAAGAGTGTTTTGGACTGATGTTGAAAGAGCCAAATCCATATGGGGCTTAAGTCAACCTATAGTCCTTTGGTGTATAGATGTAGAAATATGTAAATATATATATATATGCATAATTGCGGCAAAAGTCTCTTCTAAAAAATGCAATATATTTAAATTTTTAATTGCTTTTATTAAATATTAAATAATGTTTTTCATTGATGTTGGGTTTTTTTAGATTTCATAATCTTGAGCATTTAATCAACACAATTAAATGTTTATTATGAATAAACATAGGCACTTTTGCCAAAATTATATCTTATATATATTAAAATTTTAATTATTTATATAATCGAATTAGTGGCAAGGATATTTTGTACACAAATATTGAGGGAGTGGTCTGGTGTGCTAGGCTTTAGGCCAAAGAGAGAAGTCAAGGGCTCTCATTGGGTGTTGTGTTGTGTTGTGTTGTGTTGTGTTGTGTTGTGTTAGACAAATACTATTAGGAAAGATAAAAACATAAAACATAGCAAAACAAGAGTCTATTATTACATGTCTTTTCATGTGACAAAATCAATGATTATTCCATCACCTATAAATTTAGTTTATCAATCCTAAGTTTGAAATTAAAGTAGTGTCTTTATGTATCTTGGTCAAAAATCAAAATCATTTGCCAATATTTCTACTCACCCCACTAAATATTGCTTGGTGAAAAAAGGAATGTGCATTTTTTTTTATTTTAGCTCATATATGTCATATATATAATATTATATTATATCATATTATATTGCTTATATATATATAAGCAATATAATGCTATAATTCCGTTTAGCATTTTTCAAGCATGGTCATGTTATTTTCCTTTGTCGTTTTCTACACAATTGAAATTAGAAAGTGCATAGACAAGCAAGTTTTAATGATGTTTATCATATGGTCTTAAATTAATAATAGCCAAATTATATAGACTATAGGAGCAATATAGTGATAAATATATATATATACACCTCTCTGGTACAATCAAGGAAAATGTACTTGAAGAAATCAATTCATAAGAACCATAAAGTCAAGGGGAGTAAAGTACTTTTGCATAAATGGAAATCAATGAATACATGCATTTGCTGAGTAAAAAAGTATTCAAGTTACAATATATAAAAAAATTCATTATATATATATAAGGCATTTTGTGAAAGAAATGAAAAGACCTCTCAATACTTCGTAGCAAGTCAAACAATTATTAAAAACTCATTAATGGGATGGGATTTTGTGTATCCGCATTCATAAAGGTTAATAACAAAATAGCCTTTTATCGCAATGAAGGCATTATATTAGTGAAAATTTTATCATGGAAAATTTGTTTGGTTATTGAATAGTAGGTTTCTAAATCAAATGAAAAAAAATATTACATTACATGGTTGTGAATATTGAAGAAAATCGAACATTACACGTGAATATTTAAAAAAAAAAAAAGCAATATCCACCGTTTGCGTACTAAAATATCTGTGCCCAATAAAGATGCCCGGAAATGTAATAACTGCTCGAAATCTATATGTTTAGCTTCGTATTTTTAGCATAATTCACTCCGTTTCTTTTACCAAATGTAACAAATGACGTACGAATGGAGATCTAAGATATACATATACAACTTTAGTGTTTTAAGTTTTATCATAACAGTTCAATTAAAATACATTTGTAAATTTTGGACACAAATGAGTGATTTATGCTAATCAAGATAAACATTCGATATTCACAAATGAGTTTAATTAACACGTGGTGAAAAGTTGATAGAATACTAAGATTAAGTTAAAATTTTATCATCTCACACGGTAAAATTTATAATTTTTATACTTTTATTTTTGATAAAATAATTTGTATACTTATGATAGAGTAATATTAATCACATTACCCGCGGCCAAAGGCGAAGGTATGTTGGGCTCAGAGTGGACACGTGCCCACTCTCCCTTCCCCTCTCTATTTTTTATTTTTTTATTTATATTTTAATATAGATAAAAACTTTAGATTTTACTATAGATAAGGTTATAATCCTATCTTATCCAACCAAGCCCACGACCATTATCCCAAAATTAATTTGTTAGGTTAAGAATGAGAATAACCAGGTTGCCTAACGGTTACGATTTAGGAGGTAAGAAGATGTATTTATGTAGTTTTCTTTAAATAAGTAAATTTTTTAATATTTTTTTATTGAAAAGATTTTTTACTTTGATTTTGTATAGTCTTGTGTTTTTATTATTTTACTCATCTCTTTAGTTCGTTTTCTATTCTAATGATTTACTGAATTAGATTTTATCGAAGTATTTTTCTCTCTTAAAATTTAGATTCTGAATTTTTTCAAATTGGTTAAGATTTTGTTATTTCTTCTGATTAATAAAATTGCTGTCTAATGACATTGTGAGTTAGTAATATTATTTTTAAATTTTTTTACATTATTTAAAAAAAATTAAAAATATATATTAGTGCCCCTCCCGGTTGAAAAAGCTAGCTTCGTCACTGCCCGCGGCAACAATACCATTGAATATTACCAATATAATTATTAGATTTATAATTAAAACAACGTACAACTAAAAAAAATTAAAATTTAATTGTAACTTGTGGCGGAACTACGTACGCACGAGCGTATGCACGTGCATACGCTCAAATATCAAAAGAAAAAAACCAATATAGTGATATTGTACTTATAGAACCCTAGCAATTGAATTACACACATGGTAAAAAAAGCTTCCATTGTAACATAAACATTGAAGATGCTTTTACTCCTCTTCTTTATTTTTGTTTCCGGTTTATCCGAAGATGCTCTTTCTAGCGTCATGTTAATCTTGTTCGGGAGACGTTACGTACCTATGTATATACGGAAGCGTTGACGTATCGTTAACTAACGCGCGCAAATCATTCACACGACGTAAACATTCGAAATTCATGCAAAATTAGTAACTTTATTTTTATCAGCTTAACACAAAAAAGAGGTATATAATTATATTTTAAATATTGGATAACAAAATTAATTCATTTAAATAATACAAAAAACAGAATAGACACTCACCTGAAAAAAGGCAGAAAAACAAGCTTATGTATGAAATAAAATGATTCCAAATTTTGAGTCCAACACATTTATATTTTAATTTTTTAATTTACTGTAATGATTTATTTTTAAAGATCACTATAAAAACTCAAATTCACTCTTCACTCTCGCTTTCCCTTCTCTTCGACCTCGTCTTCAACCTTCGATCGATGCCCGAATCGTCGCCATTTTTGGAGCTCAATCGTAAGTACTCTCTATCTCTCTCTCTCTCATGGATTCATCCTCGTCGAATTCCAGTTTCTAGGTTTGTTCCTCAGACAACGTGGCTTAGAGTTTTGACTGTGCGAGAATCGATCTTTCGCTTCGTATGAACAGTGAAGATTCGTCGAAATTCTGATGAAAAAAGTTAGAGTTTCTAGGTTTGTTCATGAGCTATGACAATATGGCTTTCGGTTTCGAGTTACAGTCGAACTCGATCGAATTCTGAGCTCGCCTCGAGTTTCGACTGTGCGATTCGTCGAGATTCTGATGAAATCGAAGCTATTCGATCGAGAAGAATTCGAAAACCACACGGATTCTCATTCTCTCTGTGACTGATTGGACGATCCTCCAAGCTTCGCGTATTTAAAGCAAAGACAAAAAAAAAAAAAAAAGTGGAGCCCACAGACCAAGCTTTGGTCAGATCCGTTCTTTGGGTCCCATTCTCTTCCTGTGCTTCTTCTTCTTCCTCGCTTTCTCTCTCCTCCAACGGTGTTCCTTCGCGTTTCAGACCAAGTTCTCAGCCTCTCTCTCTGCTCAGACATTTTCGCGACTTTTGGAGAGAGAGAAACAAGAACTAGGAGATAGCGACCTTCGGAGAGAGAATCGCCGAGTCTGGATTTCCGATTTCACTGCCATTTCTGATTCTTAGTTACATAGAGATAGAGCTCTTCTTCTTCTTCTTCTTCTTCTTCTCTGCTCGAGGATCTGAGAGGTCGTCTCCTTCGTAAGCCATTTGTGCAACCTTTCGCTTCTCTGTTGATTCGCAACCCTACTACTGAACTCTGATGATACTTCGTGTGATGGTGCATTTTTCTCTGGTTTTTATGGATTTTTTTCTTTTTCGTTCTCTTTTTTTTTTCAGGTTTTTCTCGCGACCGCATTGACTGATTGCGACTGAATCAAACTCAGCGACGATATTTTTTTTTTTTTTGGAATCGCTCGTCCTTAAGGTTCATCAATTTGGTTGATTTGAAAGCCTCATGATCGGTTCTCGTTCGACGCCATGGCTGAGATTTGAGTTCTGGTGAGTGCCCAGATCTGAATTTCGAAGTGGGTTAACGTTAATCACTTTTTTAATTAGTTGTTTAATCCTTATTATAGTGTTCTTTAGATCTGTAGTGTCTCAAAATATTCATTCTTATCGAAGCCTTACAAATACTTTAATTGAGTGATTGATTTGTGCTTCAATGGGCTCTCAGATATTGCAGTGTATGACCTAATACTGAAACTATAATACTGTTTAGATTTTAATTTAGATTTCACTGCTTGTCTCTGTTTCTCACACTATTGTTGTTGCTTTGTTGGAAATATATTCTGTATTCTGAGTTTTTGTTGTTTCTTTTTCCGGAGCGGAGTTCTTATTTTCTTTTTCTGTATCGAAATCCGATTGTTATAGCTCAATGTTTATGGCAGTTTATAAAAATCTTAATAGGAAGAACATAAATGAAATGATTGCTTAATTTGTTAAATATGATTTTCCATTTCAGAGTGGCTATTTGATGCTCAGATTGGTATTACAAGGATTAGGTTTTAATAAACCTTTTGTTAAGCATGGATTTTGGAGAAGACAGCAGCAGGTTCGGGGCGTTACCGTCCACCACTTCGCGGAACATGTCGTCATCTTCTTCGGTGTTCTTTTCAGCTAATCAGTCACCATTTTTCTCTCCAAGATCGCCGGCTTGCCAGCTGTCAGAGTCAACGAGGTCAGAGGCGAACTGCGATAGTCTCCGATTAAGCACTGATCCCAATAGCTCCAGCTCGGGAATTCCCGATCCGAATGTCAGATACGTATTATCCGAAATGTCGCCTGCTCCGGCCGCTTGCGTTTCCGGCAGTTTTCAGCCGTTCGATCAGCTATCTTCTGCCACAGGAATCTCTAATAGCGCAGCGTACAGCAATGCCTTTGACAATTCCGGTTATTTTGAACACAGGGAAAGACTCAAGAAGCACAATAGAAATTACGGTGTTTCCTCTACGTCAGGGCCAGTTTCGCTCTCCTCAAACAGAATGAGAAGCTGCGATGTGTTCATTGGCTTGCACGGACGAAAACCGTCCTTGCTGAGATTCGTCAACTGGCTTCGCGCGGAGTTGGAGGTTCAAGGGATTAGTTGCTTCATTTCAGACAGAGCTCGGCTCAGGAAATCTCATAAACACAGCGTTGTAGAGAAAGCCATGGATGTTTCTTCTTTCGGGGTCATCATCATCACAAGCAAGTCGTTCAAAAACCGGCACACAATCGAGGAGCTGCGGTTGTTCTCAGGTAAGAAGAACTTGGTCCCGATTTTCTTCGATCTAAGTCCAAGCGATTGCCTGATCAGAGACATAGTCGAAAGGCGAGGAGAGCTGTGGGAAAAAAACGGTGGAGAGCTCTGGCTTCAGTACGGAGGTATAGAGAAAGAATGGAGAGAGGCTGTTCATGGTCTCTCTCGGAACGACGAGTGGAAGCTCGAAGCTCAAGATGGAAGCTGGAGAGACTGTATACTGAGAGCCGTGACGTTGCTAGCAACGAAATTAGGTCGGAGAAGCGTCGTTGATCGATTGACTAAGTGGAGGGAGAAAGTGGAGAAAGAGGAGTTTCCGATTCCTCGTAACGAGAATTTCATCGGTCGGAAGAAAGAGCTTTCGGAATTGGAATTCATACTCTTCGGAGACATCAGCGGAGATTCCGAACGAGATTACTTTGAGCTCAGAGCTAGACCGAGACGGAAACAGTTGACAATTGGGTGGGGTAATAAGGTAATTCCATCCGTCGACAGGCGAAGAGAACGACAACTCGAGAGCCGAAGAAAGGGAAAAGAACCGGTCGTGTGGAAGGAATCAGAGAAGGAGATCGAGATGCAGAGCTCCGATCTTCCTCAGAAAGAGAACCAATCAAAAGCAAAAGGCAACGGAAGATATCCGCGGAGAAAACGGTCTTCAAAAATTCTGTACGGAAAAGGAATAGCTTGTGTTTCCGGTGACCCCGGGATTGGGAAAACAGAGCTGCTTCTGGAATTTGCATACAGATATCACCAGAGATACAAGATGGTATTATGGATCGGCGGAGAAAACCGGTACATCAGACAAAACTACTTAAACCTCTGGTCGTTTTTAGAAGTCGACGTGGGGATCGAAAACTGCTCGGAGAAAAGCCGGACCAAAAGCTTTGAAGAGCAAGAAGAAGCAGCCGTCGCCAGAATCCGGAAAGAACTCATGAGAAACATACCCTTTCTGGTCATAATTGACAATCTGGACAGCGAAAAGGACTGGTGGGACCACAAGCTCGTCATGGATCTCCTTCCCCGATTTGGCGCGGAGACACACATTATAATCTCCACGCGCCTCCCCCGCGCAGTGAATCTGGAGCCGTTGAAACTCTTGCCTTTATCCGGAGTCGAGGCGATGGCGCTGATGCAGGGGAACGCGACAAAAGATTACCCGATCACGGAGATCGACGCTTTGAGATCGATCGAGGAGAAGCTCAACCGATCAACTCTCGGTTTGGCGATCGTCGGTGCGATCCTCTCTGAACTCCCGATCATCCCGAGCCGATTGCTCGAGACCACAAACCGAATGCCGATGAAGGATTTTTCTTCCTACGGTGGAAGAGAAACTCACCCGTTGAGACGAAACACATTTCTCTTACAACTCTTTGAAGTCTGCTTCTCGATCTTCGATCACGCCGACGGGCCGAGGAGCTTGGCGACCCGGATGGTCCAAGCGAGCGGGTGGTTCGCACCGGCCGCGATTCCAATAAACCTCTTAGCCCAAGCCGCACACAAAATCCCGCAAAAGCACCGGAGAACCCGGCTTTGGCGGAAGCTCCTCCGGTCACTAACCTGCGGGCTCGCCTCGCCGTACAACAAACGGTCCGAGGCGGAAGCATCCTCCATGCTGCTACGTTTCGGCCTTGCCCGCAGCAGCACCAAGCCCGGATGCATCCACATCAGCGAGCTCGTGAAGCTCTACGCCCGGACGCGAGCCGTGACCGGAGTCCCGCAAGCCGTGGTCCAGTCGATAATCAGCCGCGGCTCGGTCTCGATCCCGAACCACACCGATCACATCTGGGCCGCGTGCTTTTTACTCTTCGGGTTCGGCCACGATCCCGTGGTGGTGGAAGTCAAAGTCTCCGATCTTCTCCATCTAGTCAAGGAAGTGATTCTGCCAGTGGCGATCCGGACCTTCATCGTGTTCTCCCGGTGCACTGCTGCGCTGGAGCTGCTGCGCGTGTGCACGACGGCGCTGGAGGCGGCGGAGCAGGCATTCGTGACGCCAGTGGAGAAGTGGGTGGAGCGGTCGATGCTGTGCTGGCGGCCGGCGCCCACAGCTGCACAGCTCGACCCATGCCTGTGGCAGGAGCTGGCGCTCTCACGAGCGGCTGTGCTCGAGACTCGGGCCAAGCTCATGCTGCGTGGCGGGCAGTTCGACATCGCCGACGACCTCATCCGCAAAGCGGTATTCATCCGGGCGTCGATCAGCGGCGACGACCACACCGACACCGTGGCGGCGCGCGAGACGCTCGGGAAGATCACGAGGCTACTGGCTAATGTGCAGATCCATAGCTCGATATAGAGTAGTTTGTTTTTGCAAGCAAATTTTTTTTAGTGAGAGAAGGTTCATATCAAAAGGTCATAAAATAAAGCTTAATTTAATTGTATACCTTTGTTTATATACTTTAATTTATACACATTTTGGTCTATTAAGGAATTTCATTTATTTATTTATCTGACTATATTTTCCAGTTTCTAATTGATAAAAAATATAAACGAGAACATAGAAATCAGATATTTTTTCTTTTCTCTCGGAATACATGTAAAATAAAAATGAGCACATTCATTTAGTGCCACCTAAGCAGTGTTTTAAATTCCGCGTACCGCTTGCAAGTCGGATTTGCAATTATACCAAGAGCGATACGTTATACCGATTGCGTTTTTGTAAGATTTTTAAAAATAAAAAACGATTGTGGTGATCTAGTTATAAGCATATACCGCAAAATTGATGAGTATATCATAACACCAATACGGTTTTTGTAAAATTACTCTAATTTTTAAAATGATATAAATTAAAATAAAATAACAAATTAACTTATAAGTACTTAAAGCTACTAAAGTAAGACAATATTTCACAACCTTTTTAATAGTGCAAAATCGATTTTCAAAAATTGTATAATTATATTTTCGATTTATTCTTTTCAAATTATTGCAGACACAATTCATTGTAGATCCGGCGCGAAAAAAGTCAAAGCTGCAAAACCCAGATTTCTTCATTCCATAGCAGAATTCAGACGATAACATTATTTTCCATTTTTGGGACAGAAAATAAGAAAATAATTTCAAAATGTTTGGTCTGAGAAATCAATGGGAGTGTCACCATCACAATAACAGACTCGGTCAGAAATTTCAGCTCTTCACAAAAAAATAAAATAAAAAATAATTTTCATTTATTTTCTGTAATCTGGAGCGGGTAAAAAGAGAATTATCCACGTGGTAATAAAGTAAAGTGAATCTCACAATACGACACGCGTTTCATTCTGCTTCGTTTTGGCGCAAGTCAAGAGTGTCGTTTTCTTCTCCAATGATTGATAATCTAACTGTCACTCCATAGTCCATATTATTAACCTTAAAAATAGACACGATTGTGGTCCGAATAATTCCGTGATGCCACGTGGCAAGTTATTAATTGAGGTAAAAACTAAAAGATCTAACACAATTTACCGAAATATTTATCTAATAGATTCTAAATTTATAATTACGCCAAATATTAATAGATGATGAAATTCAAATATAATTCTAATGACCATCGTGTTTAATATTTATTTATTATATAATAAAATGACACACCATTTGTTTTCTATGCTCTAAAATAAAAACTAAGAAATTCAATTAAAACAGATAAATAATATTGTAACATGAATAACTGAATTCAATCTAGATTTTCTTTTATAGATGTTTTCTCGTATAATTATATTTAAATATTTTACATTGTATTTTATAATGTAATTGCTGTGTAAATTCAGTTTTGGTAAAGTAACTGACTGTGTTTGTTATAAGTTTGTTAGAATTACTATACTTAGTAAGCTTTGCTCTTTGGGTGTAACTAAATCCGGTATAAATACCGAGGTTCTCTCTTTCTTCATTAATCATTCAATCGAGGTATTTCAAGAAGCTTCGGATCGTTTTTTCTCTGTTCAACTATATATTAATATTATGTATATATAATTATAGTTTGATGATATTAATGTGATATAGTTAACTCACTACAGCATGAAAAACAGAAAGAAAAAAAAAACATTTATTCTCTTCAAGCCTTTTCAGTTGTGCCAGTTTATTTATAGTATCGTGTGCTGTGTATAAGACAAGAGACACGAATGCGTAAAAACATAACACGGGATCTACATTCCGCAACTACGGGACGGCTTTTCCATCGGCACTTCAATCGCTAGACCCGGCTTCATCTCCGCTCGTTCTCGTGGCTCAGCTTATTCTCCTTAGCTTCGGGTTTCGCGTATCTCTTTCGGTAGTCTGATTTATAAACAAAGTAAAGTAATTAGTGTGGGTTAACAACGGTTGAATCTTCGATTACGAAGGAAGAAAAAAAAAACGTCACGATAATTCGCCCGTTTTGCTAAGCTATGAGTGGCAAATTGTTCTTGCTCAATCTCAATCAAATCAAAGCAAACTAAAGTGGTAAAAAGCAGGAAAAAGGCAGATTCACGTCATTGCCGATTACTCGTTGGTCATAAGCAGCACGATCACTGATCATAAGGGCGGCCGCGACTCTGTTAAGCGGGTGTGACGTGTTGGGATACAACATGACTTGAGGAAGAAAATGATCGAACACAGTAAAACTAAAAGAGATCGATTGGATTAAATATTACCGCTGGCTTTTCTTTTTCATTTTTTAGAGCGTTCTAAGTATTAATGCTGATTGGATTCTAAACTCTGTCACGTTTGATTGAGTTATCTCTGAGTTAGGATTACTTGAATTGAGTTTCAATTTGGTTAGATAATCTTAAGGAATGCGTTAATCCGGGAGATTATTTACTAGGTTTAAGAACGAATTCTTGTCAATGATCAGATGAATCGAATCATTAGTGGAAGTTTATTCACGCAAATGGTTTCCTAATATTTCCAATCAATTTCTTTACTTTCGTTTAAATATTCTCTTTGATAAAACCCTCAATTTTCTCCGTTTTTATTATTTTTGCAGCGTTTATTAGAAAACTCTTCATGGGACGCCTTGTACTTACTCTACTACATAAGATTTTTAGGTTATAATTTTTTTAGTAATTTGGGTTGCATACCACAGTATATCGGTGTGTATATATTTCAAGGTTTTTAAAAAAAATAAAATAAATCCGAGTAAAAACCCAAATCTGGATTTTATTTAAAAAACATAACCGGATAAATATCCGGATCCAGGTTAAAACTTGATTTCAAAACTGAGAATCATTTTTTTTTTCTTTTTCTTTCTAATATGGATCTTGATTTCCAGAGTTTTCCTGAGAAATATAACTTAATCCGGAAAAAAACACTCAATCTCTAGTTCTATGTTCAAATATTACTAAAAAAGTGGTTAACGGGACCGCTTTCACCCTTCTTGTCACAGGGTAATTTTTCGACTAAGTATTTAAACTAAATTCTCTATGCGACAAGTGGTATCAGAGCTCGAGACTTCATCGTTGTCACGATGGTGACGACGGTGGCCGCACTGGATCAGCGAGTCAACACGATGGAAGAATTGGTGGGCGAACTAACTCCCGACGCACCATCTTTGGTGGACCAGCTCAAGACGCTCAATGATCAAGTGGAGATTCTTACCGAGGAGAACAAGGAGTATAGGCTTTAGACTTTAGAGTTTCTTTGTCCTTTGCTTACGATTAATAATAAAGTTTTGGTTGGGGTGTGCCCCGTAAGATTATTGTGTCGTGAGTGTTTACTTTAAGTTTGATTATCGTTATTATCCGCATAAGGCTGGTCGGATCCTTGGGAGGATTCGACGCTGCATAGGGAATTTAGTTTAAATACTTAGTCGAAAAATTACCCTGTGATACTTCTCTATCTAGATTACATATATCTTGAAAGTACAAATTTGGCAATTATCAACATATTCTCTTTGTGTACTAAAAAAAAAAAAAAACTTACAAATGTATACAAGTACATTGATTACAATTGTAACTAGATAGAGTAAACAATTTAATGAACAACACATTATATTTACCTTTTGCGGTAGCAATGTCGATGGACAAAAATACCGTAAAAAAATCTAATATTTAAATTTGAAAGCGAAAAAACCCGGTTAAATACAAATTTATTTAGACACAAGGTTAAATGAATTTCAAATCCAGGTACCCATCGGTTTTATGATGCTAGCTCCGATGTTAAGATTTTTAAATACTGGAAAGTTGGAGACCGGTTTTAGTACGGTTTACATATTCAGGGACAACACTTCGAATTCAGAAGGCGAAGTGCTACCAGAAGAAAATCACTGAAGCAAATTGATTGCAACAAAGTTTGAAGTTTCTCTCTACTATATTCTCTTTGTATCAAAGAATTTGGCATAAGGGTATATATGTCAAATGAATTGAAAATTTGGTACAAGACAAAGGTATCTACAAAGCTAAGACATCTAGTTCAATTCTGTTAATCTACTCTTTATCCAACAACATTCCAAACAAAAAAGTTGACTTTTCACCCGCCAATACGATCTTCCGAGCTAGATGCGGAAATGGCAGCACGGCGGTAGCCTCAAAATTGTATAATCACAAGAACTTTGCAATCTAACTTGGCCCTGGTTCGAAGACCGTCTCTTCATAATCGATGCATTGCATATTCTCAAGGCAAGGTGGAGTCAAGATATCGGTCAAGCTATTACCAAAATGCCCTCCTACGGATCCGAGTTCTGACTCATCATCGCTGTCTATATTTTTCGGCGTCACTCGGTTCTGATAGCTTCTTTTGCGGATTACGTACACGTTGAAGTAGTAGCTCACCATATTTTCCCGCGTTTTTCTGAGAAAACGCTTGACTTTCTTAGCCCAAAACGAATTTCTTGCATTTGACCTAATCACATCCTTGCACCGAGTTTCTTCTTCTTCTTCTGTCCACCGAAGCGCAACTTCCTCGCCCATGAGATTGAATTTCCATGAAAAGAAAGCCGACCCTAGCTCCAGCTTCAGCTTCATCCTTGCCTCGGCGATGTGGAACCTTGCACATTCGCTGGATCCTGGAAGCGAACAGTCACAGAAGTTCGGTCTTCCCTTTCCAATAGGAGTAAATTTGGAAAGAGAAGAGTTGTTTTTACGCTCCAAAGGCCATATCTTTGTGCCTAACCATTTTGAGTCGCTCTCGGAAACGACCCCTGTCCACTCGGGGACATTGGCCTGGAAACGGGGTCCCACAGAAACACACTTTTTGGCGGGCTCATCTTTCGAAGGGCAAACTTCGGCGACCGAGGCTGGCGGATCAGCTTTGGCGGGCCCATCCCCTGAAGGCCATAAATGGGAGTTCTCCGTAACCGGAAGCCTTCTACTGCTTCTCAACCTTTCTCGATTAGAAGTGACACAATCTTCAAAGAGGGAGGGATGCGTCTTTATCTTCTTCTGCAAGTTAATTCAAGACATGTTCCGTTAAATTGGCAAATCATTCGACTTCTTACACTTCTAAAAATTACGTCGATACGGGTTTCTGAACTTCTTTATGCAATAATAAGAGCATAAGATTCTCATTCAAATCATAATCTATTCTTTAAAAGTTTAAATAAACAGCGAAGAAACCATCTTTATTGACTAAATTCAGAGGAAAACAAAACATAAATAATGTTTACCCGCGGTTGAGACTCTCCATCGCTGGGATCGCTTTGCCTTCTTTGCAACAATGCCTCTTTCACCCTCATCGCCCGAGCATAAAGCTCTTTCCCGTCAAGCTCCTCCTTGTTCGAAGGATCGCCATTTTCTCTGTTAGACCGATCAACCGAGAGCTTCGCTTTCTCCTTTAGCCACTTCACCATATTGGAGAAAGACTCGCGCTTTCTCTCACAGTCCTTTCCACTCTCAACATCAACACTCTGTGGATTCAAAAGACCGATACAATCTTCATCATCGCCCACATTACCGTCGCTGTCGCATCCAGCTTCATCCAATAAATCCCGGAACTCGTCCTCCAGTTCCGGCGATAAAAACCTAAAACTCGAACCGAATTGGGATTTCTTCCTCGGAACGAACCATCGTTCGAACTCGCTCAAGTACCGATGGTAAACCAATTTCACCGACGCGCTGCCGCGAATCTGAACGCCCATTTCATTCGCCACGTAGCCCCACAACCGGTTCTTCGAAACCGAGTCGTACCCTCCTTTTGTCCTAACCACACAGAACAATCTGAGCAAATCCACGGGCTCGCCGCAATCGAGCATTGCTGGGAACGGCCTCAACGCGCCGTTCTCGCCGGCGGCGTCGAGAAAGCGCGACAAAGCCTCATCAAACAGCTTTCTTAACCTATCATCTAAGTGAACATCCTCATTATCGTCGTCATCATCCTCATCACCATGATCAACACAATCAAGAACAAGACTTTTGTGCTCATTCAAATCAATATTCTCAGCCGAATCTGAATCTGACCCATGTTCTAGAATTGGCCATCCAGCCATGAAAATTCTAAAAAGAAAAAAAAAACAAGAAAAAAAAATCTTGCTTCTATATTCCCTTAGCCATTATTCATCATCTGGGTCTACCTTGAGCTCGGAGCTGATCTCTCGCATGGCCGACAACTATGCAAGGACGAAGAAAATTCTGGGTTTTCGAACAGCAAAAAACACAACAGGGTTGAACTTGAACCAATGTTCTTGGAGAGCTCTAAGATTATTCTGAAATAAATAAATAAATATATAAATATATATAATATGATTAGGGCACCAAAATAAGACCCCAATAGAGCTTTGGGATGTTCACTAATCTTGTATGTGAGGGTGAAATCAAAACCCTAAAACCAGGGTTAAAATCGGAACTCGGAAAGACGCGGTTTGCAACGTAGGGTTTGGTTTTAAAACTCGTATCCGATTTTTAAATCTAGATCCGGATCCGGTCTTAAATATGGGTTCGGATCTGATTTTTAATTCGACAATGGGTTTTAAGCCTGCAGCCCTGGTTTTTACAATCTAAAAATCAGATGCGGATTTCATTACGAATCGAAAATCTGAATCCGGATTTCGAAATTTAAAGAAAAGAAAACCAGTAACATCACCTTAAATATGAGCCTATTGGAATCATTAAAATGAGAGAGCACGAGCAAGGAAAGGGTCTTGTATATAAGTGAAGAAAAAAAAAAGATAAAATACATTTAGGTTAAAGGGTAGAATTGGTATTTAAGCTTTATAGCAGGAGATCTGCATTTTCATGTTTTTTGGACATATAATAATAATTATAATATTAATTCAGTAAATGCATATTAGTAAATCTTAACATTTAAGAGAAATAATCTCTTAATTATATTTGTCAATAGTCAATGCTTTGATGGGAGCAAAGAAATAAATTCTGGACATTTTTCTTTATAGAGTTAGGATATGACAAAAAAAAAAAAAAAAGCCCCGGTCAATTAATTAACCGCCGGAGGTGAGCAAAAGTCCACAGCGGCGGCCGACCATGCGGTGCGATGTGCAGCCGTTGCAGCCGCTGTTGGAGTTCCCGTTATCTGGCCGTACCGTTTGATACCTTTACTTTGAACTTGTAATTTGAATTTTCAACGCACTATTGTTCTACATGCATTATTTTCTTCCCTTGTTATATAGCTTCAATTTCTTTGATTACTTTCACATAAACCTAGTCTATATTGACGGTATTTTATATATAAAAAAATGAGTTTTCTAACAAACCAGGATCAGAACCAAGATCGAGCAGAAAATCCCGGTAACCAATCCCGGTTTCTCCCCTACGATGTGTTTTCGCATTGTCATAGAATGATAGACAAATAAGTAAAGCAGATGACACAACCAAATCGATATCAAAAATCAAATGCACTAACCAATTCCAGCCATCAATATCAATATCGGCACCAAAATCCGACAATATTTACAAGAACTATTCTCACATCAAACGAAAGACTTTGTACGACACGATTCCAGCATCCCTTACAACGACCGAAATTCGCAAACTACCCCCGACCGCCCGCCAAGAACCATTGTGTTGACTTTTGACTATATGTCATTTACAGGAATATTCAAGCAACAAAACCGTAGAGAGAAGGGAAAAACACACATGAAAGATGTAAAGATATATGTATTTGTTTATACTGCCAATTCGTTTTGACCACTAAAGCCGGGTTTTAGACGACGAATGAGAATTAAGTGTCCCAGCACAGCCTTTTTTTTAAGAATGGCAATCGTGCCCTTCTCGAAATTTTTTGCTTTGTTTTGAGGAAAGAATATGGACATAAACTGATCAGACCAACGAAACCAACAGACACCTGGCAAGTTCTACTGGAGAACGGCTATTTCTTGAACCGGACTGAAAAAATATTCCGAACTCGCCCATGTCGCTGAATGCTAGGAGTCGATTGGAGGGTCGAAGATCATTTCCTGCATCACAAGAAAAAAAAAAATTCAACTGTAAATTCAGACAATCCGCAGGAAGTATTTTCTTATTCTCAACAAAAAAGAAGTATAAATAAAGAAGCGGAATAATAAAACTGACCTGATCACAAACCGGACAGCATTCACTTCGTTCCATCCACTCAAGAATGCAAGCAAGGTGAAAATGATGCTCGCATTTTGTGTTAAGCTTCGGATTCTCGGTATCGTACTCTGATTGGAAAAAGACAATGGTCATTGTTGTTAGATCCTTTAATTAACTCAGGGTAACATTTGTGAGACACTAATTAGGGGTGGAACCGATAACTGGTCTTTTAAAACTCGAAGGAAATAAATTTTTGGATTTTTAGAATAGAAAACAGGAACCAATATTTTTTAAACCTAAAAATATTTGAGAGAAACCCAAAATAGACCTTCAGAGAAATATAAAATAATTAAACAATAATAAGAATAATAAAAGCAGTAACCGGTTTCCGTGTGGACCGAAAACTAGTTCCGGTAAAAACCCAAGGTATTGAATGTAAGAGCTTACCCTCCAAACAGATCGGGCAAGCATCCTCTTCTTCAGAAGACAAATCTACAGATTCCACGGGCTTCGAAGGTTCATCAGCTTCCACCTCTTTAGGGTCATCAAGCTCGAAGTCGGTTTTTCCCTTGCACTCAGATTCCTTCGAGTCTTTGCTCTTGGGAGAAGGATCTTGAGCATTCCCTCCACCTGATTCCTCGGAGTTTGTACCGCTGCTCTTCTCAACACTAATTTCTTGACTTATCGGTGGCGAAAGAGAGCGCCCACAAGGCACTTCATATGGAATCGGAGCCGGAGGCGGTCTATAAGTGTCGGGGCTCGACGTATCCAAATTTGTATCGACCAGAAGCCCCGTGGCAAGCGTGGGACCGCGTTGGGATGAAAGAGGCACATGTTCTTCTGATCTCGGGTACTGCAGAAAGATTCATACACGCAAACAGATAAGCATTTTTCTTCAACGTTCTTCATTCTTAATCTTATAGTTATATACATATGTAACATCTGTATTATACCGACATAATAGTAAGAGGGTACATTGGTCATTTCAGTTCCTCTAGAGGAACAGCAGCAGCAACCTCCCATTGCTCGTTTTACTTATCAAAGTTCCTCGCCTAACGCTTTAGGCACTTTGCGCAGCATGTCCTCTTCAGTACAGAAAATAAATCGGAAACGAACTAGTTAAAAACCGGATATATAACTCAACACATTCAGCACATAAAGCTTAAACTTCAATGGCCCATCAACCAAATGTACTCATATTTATTTAATCCATCATTTCAGCAATGTAAGAAACAGCAAAAATATTAATCGATTTTCTTGATCGTTTCGTTTCATAGTAAACCTATCGAAATAGCAGACACAAGATCCTATAATTGATCAAGAGATCCCCTTCAATCAGCAAAGCAAGATTGATCAAGAGATCCTATACTTCGTAAATCGCTCTAACCATCATACAAACAACATAAACATGAACATGAACATGATCACTTCCTAATTGCGAAATTCTCAACATTCCAATCATCAAAATTCCAAGCAACCAAGCAATAAAGCAACAGAAACTCTCTACGACTTGTTCAGAAACCAAATATCAACCAAATCAATCCGAAAACGCTTCAACCAAATTGCTCAAGAAATCACACAAGAATCGATGAAAGGAAACAAACGCACAGCTTAAAAAATCCAAGAGAATCCGATTCAAGAGATTGAAACACGAAGCAGAGGCGTTTACCTGGCGGAGAAGAATCCGGTTGACTGATCGAGAACCGGATTCCGATGAGAGCTCGAGACGAAGCAGAGCTCTTCGATGGAGTTGGAGAGCTTTTTAGAGAGAGAAAGTAGAGAGAGAAGGAGTTGCAGTGGAAAATGGAGTCAGAAAAGCGGAGCGAAATTTGGTAAGAAACTGATATTTTGTCCGGCTTCATTATTCCACGCAACCAGCTGGACCGGACGCCACGTGGACACCAGCTTCGGTGCCTAATGGGCCGGGCTTTTCTAAATTAGTTTTGCGCTTCGTATTATGGGCGGTATGGCAAAAGTACCTTTTAATATTTTGACGGATCGGTAAGCCTCGATCTCTTTTGTGTTTTGACTATTTTGGTCAGTGATGATGGCAACAACGCAATTTGCGTTTCTATTGAGGAGATGAACTGAGGATTCGAGAGTGAAAGTGAGAAGAAGAATAAGAGTTTGAGTTGTTGATGTTCCAAGAACTTGTGTTTACTTCAAGGTTTATTTTAATGTTTGTGGATTTGATTGTTTTTAGTTTATTTATTTTCTTTGTTGATATCGTCACTGACGGAAATAGTCAAAGAACTAACAGAATGTTTGATGATGTCTACCGATATGAAAAAGGTTAACTTAGGTATTTTTATCATTATATATATATATATGAGGATCTTTGGATTTCACTCATATCCCCATGGTGACTCGAACTCAAGACCTCTAATGTCTTAAGTGGTGTACTTGTTACCACTAGACCAAGCACATCTTGTCTTAGGTATTTTTATCATAGTTTTTAAATTGACTATGTGCTTCCCACTTTCAATAATAATCCTTTATTTTATTTATTGATAATCAAAGTAAAAATAATTAATTTGTAGTCAACTGATGAAGATAGTACTAAGTTTTTTTTTTTTTGATAGGTGAAATACTCGAACCATTTAGGTGCGGAACTTGATTTTTACATGTAAAAAATACAAGTTCAAACACTGATATCGAAGAGAAACCGCAAATCCTATTTTATGGGCATGCAAACGGAAAACGGGTTTACCGACGAAAAAGTAAAAAAAAAAAAAAAAAAAAAAAAAGCATGCCACACTAACCGATGAAAATTTATGGGCATGATACAGATGTGTTTACCGATATAAAAGTTGGAAAATAATTTTGAGTGTTTCAAAAATATATTTATAAAGTTCAAAAATTATATATTTATCGCAATTAAACATAAATAATTAAGAAAACACACCCACAAACATCTTTATGGGTTAGAATTGTATTTATAAAAATAAGAATCATACTTTCTTGTTAAAATGTCTCAACATTTATAAACCTTTTTTTTATTATTGTTTTAAGCATGCCTTTCTCAGATTTTTTGCCCATCCTTGATTTTATATGAGATTTTATTATTTTTTATACGTTTCTGAAATATATTTAACCCGTCAATCACCCAAAAATATTAATTATAATTGCTACATATTATTTGATCATTCTGAACCATTAAAACAGAATCCCTATAATGTTAAGAGTCAGTTAAACCCTAATCTTCCATTATCAATCTACAATTAATTCTGACCGCAAATTAAACCTAAAATGTTAGAATGGTCACATCGCAAAACCTAGACTGTGTTGTATCAAAGATGCCGGTCTTTGCAATTGCGAGGTTCCCCGGGCGAAGATTCTCCCCTCCGCCTCTTCGACGCTGCCTTGACAAACTTGGGTATCAACAACGCCTCGTCCAACGGCTTTTCAACACAAAAAGAAATAACGGGTTTAATGACAATGTTAGGTAAACCTAATAAAATTTAGAAGGGGGTGTTACTTGGTATGCAAGTTAATGCTTTACAGATTTATGTCATACCTTTAGCTCGATACTAAAATGTCGGTCAACTGCGAGAATCAGTTGACCCCGGGACGAATTAGAGTCAAAGCTTCCCTGCATTCAAAAGCGAAGAGCACCGGTTTTGTTAATTCGATATGCGTTTTTGCGAGGTTATGGAAGTTCATAATCAAGAGAGACTTACAAGATTGAATTGTCGGCAATATGCGAGTAAAAATTCCGTCCCCAGCTTTCCAAAATTCACGCCCTGTTCCAACAAACGAAAAATATGCAGCAAGAATCATTATAGAATGAATATGTATAGATAAAGCATGCTGGTTTGTTGACATTCATTCTTTGATTATCAGGCACTACTCTACAGCAATTTAGTACTATATGATCTATATGTATACATATAATGATGCCGGGAAACCTTACGCAGCGAGGACTGCAAACGGGTCGTACTCGCTTGACTCCATCGCTGAGGCTCGTTAACTTCACGTGCGTTGCAAACTTGGCATACCTAGCTCGAGTTTGGTCCATACTACTGCCTGGTCAAAAGACAAGCGACATGTTACGAGCCGAGATATTGATCGAGTAACCAGAGGTTCGTCGCGAGAAATCGTAGTCGAGTTTGTCGCCTACTGCTTCCGTCGCCATCGCGTGGAGGAGATCACGAACTAGAGCTACCGCCGAGTGGAGAAAATACGCAGAGAGAGAGGAAATAGAGAGAAAACTCCGAAAACCCTAATCCCAAGGTGGAATTATAATTTATCGAGACGCGGTGCTTTATAAACAATAATTCAACCTTTCTATGCCATGCAAAACCCTAATCCAACAATCTTAAATTCGCAGCTTTCCGAAACGGAAAACTATCCGAAAAAGGAAATTGCAAAAATAGAAACGACAAATGACTACTAATGAAATCAAAACTAATACGAAAAGCAATGTGAACCGATATCTCGGGTCTGTATCATGATAGAGATGAGTTTATTAAGTACAATTCTCGAAAGTCAACGCTCAAACGTAAGATGACTCACAGAATTTTGTGTCCCTGTCGCCGGTATCGGAGCTGGAGCTTGAGTTTTCGCAATCAAGATCGCCTTCTTCATCGTTACTCGTCGGGTGTTCGAGCACACTAAGAGCGTTCCGTTGCAGTTTGACTTCGACCCCGTTTTTCAAAACCTTAAAGAAACGAATTTTAAATTCCACAAAACAGGAAGAATATAATAAGTTAATAACTATTAATCTAGCAAATAGGAATCGTGAATCTACCGCAAGATATTATATATCTGTTTAATTATGCAGTCAATAATAGCATATCTAATTTTTAAAATAAAATTTCCTGGAAATTAAAATTAATTATTTAAAAAAACATTACAATACAAAACATATAATTGACTTCTTAAGATCTTTTCAAGAAAAAGAAATATATTAGATTAGGGTATGACTATTTTATTAGTAAATTTCCAATTATTATTATTATTATTATTATTATTATTATTAATAAGATTACGAAAAGAACCCAAAACAAAAAGAAAGATTCTTGTCCCTAAAAAAAGATTCTTCAAGCATATAATAGTCCAAAACAAAAATACCAAATAGACCATCATAGACTATAGGAGCTCATATATATTGACGTTGATTGATTGACACTGTGAATTAATTATAGTTCTTATTTTAATTGACTGA
This sequence comes from Parietaria judaica, assembly GCA_954871525.1. Classification (NCBI taxonomy): domain Eukaryota; kingdom Viridiplantae; phylum Streptophyta; class Magnoliopsida; order Rosales; family Urticaceae; genus Parietaria; species Parietaria judaica. The sequence continues at coordinate 21,413,478 of OX940868.1, read as the reverse complement.
ATTATTATTCAAAGAGGAGAAAAAAACGACAAACATGACGCAATATAACACATTATACAAATAATTTAGTATTATAATTTATACCCATTGTGAGTGAGTGACTCGTGTTATCAGTTATGTTGCAAATGCATATGCAAGACACATTGAAAAATATTGATCTTGAGCACAAGAATAATTGATTTTGAGGATTGGAGGTTAACAAATAACAGAGAATTATTAACAACAATAATAAAATTATTCAACGGATAATGAATTACCAGCCAATGCCAGCCTCCTAATCCGACAGCTTTCTTGACCACGCCCTGAAGACCGACCAAAACCGACTTCGTCCGGTTGTTTCCGGTCACAACCACTTTGGTGTGCCTCGGCAAGAGCGCGAGTTCTTCGTCGGTGCTAATTTCCTCCCGTAATGGCGAAACTACCCTCGGAGAACAAAGCTCCCGACTCCCAAACATTTTACCAATTTTTTCTTTTCCAATTATGCCCTTGAATTTTCAAACTTCAAAATTACTAGTGAGTCTTAAATTGGAACACCTTGCCTAGCCTGCAAAATGAGAATTCGAATCACTGATTATGCAATTCTAACGTGACTTCAATATTTTATGTTTAGTGTAATAAACCCGGTTTTCAAAATCGGTTCCTGTTTCGTAAGTTTCAAAACCCAGAATCCGGTTTCGAAATTGGGATTATTGCAATTCTAGAGTGATTTTATTTTCATTGTAGTTCCAAAATCGAACGGTCTCGGATTTTTCAATACCCAGTATCCGATTTTGAAATTAGGCTATTGCAATCCTATCCTCAAAAAATTAGTGCATTTGAACTAGAACACTCAATGTGACCAATTTAAAATCTTAAACTTGTTCTCCGGTTCCGATCTTTGGATTCTCCAAAACGTGAACTCCGGATTTAAAACCGCGATTCAAAATCTAAAACTTGGTCTCCCGTCCCGATTTGTTTATTTTCCTAGACGTGAAGTCCGGTTCCGGGATAAAAAAAACGGGTACCATGCCCAGTTTCACACCTGTAAATGTATGTGTATATATATAGAGAGAGAGAGAGAGACCTGGAATTCATAAATGGGGAATTCGAGGTCTGACAGGGATATTCTCAGTGAAGAAGAAGAAGAAGAAGAAGAAGAAGAAGAAGAAGAAGAAGAAGAAGAAGAAGAAGAAACGGCAATGGCTGATAGAAACTGGAATGGAGAGTCACGGGCTATGGATTGGTCACATTTATTGAAGCCAAACCCATTTTCGTAAGAATTATATCCTCCTCTTCTACACCTGAAACACACAAACACTATCTCGTGAGGAATTCAATAACTATTCTTCTTCTTCTTCGATTCAAATCCCAACTCGCACTAATTGAGTCGACATTGAAGCACTTGCTTACCTGTGTGTCAAATTCAACCCATTGCGCTTGAAACGAAGCTCGATCCACAGAGCAGGGCGATTATTCGATGTCGAATTTCAGTGTGTTGATTGAAGCATTCAGAGAGAGAGAGAGAGCATAGTAAATGCTTACCAACTGCCAGAAAAACGACCCACCATGAGCCGTATGGTGACCGGCTAGTGCCGGTTTGGCGTCGCTGTCCGCTTCTCCATTGGCTCCGTTGCTACGCGCTACGGCTTGGCTGACCGGCTTAGCCGGTTGCTCTTATCGCTTTGTCTATGTCTTTGTCCTTTGTGGGAGCGCAAATCTTGCCTTTCAGATATTTTGTGGGACCTCTTTACTTTCGGATATTTGTTCTCTTATCCTCTTAATTTAATATTTTGCAAATACATATATGTTATTAAGAACTAAATTATATTTCATTATATTATAAGTTTCCTCGGGGCAAGAACTCTCTAAAATGATTTCGAACGTCTCGACAATCCTGTTAGGCCTGCTTGCAATTTTTGAGTTATTGGAGCTTCTTGTCGTGCGAGATTGAATCGGATTTCCAGTTGGTAATCGACATTTGTGCCTGCCCCGAACTCGTGGCGGATGAAGTTGGTTTTATCATCGACGACATAAGATTGTGGCTTCTTGCTCAAAATCTAGCTTTCATTCTATTCGCAGAAGCGGTAAATTTGTTGCTCACTCTATTGCTCAATTTAGCCTTGTATCTTCTATCTCTAATATTTTGGCTGCACTCTCCTCCTTACTGTATTGTCGGTTGTATCATGGCAGATTCCGCCAAATCCCTATGTGGGCGTTAATGAAACTACAATTTTCTCTAAAAAAAATACTAGCTTTTTTTGGTATTTATTTTTCAAATTTTTATTTAATAAAAATAAATGTTAGGTCCTTAACCCGTTTTTTCTCTCGAGTTTGTCGTCTCCCTCATTGTCTCGTCATTGCTGCATCATTGTCTTTTTAGTTTTTGAGTCGTTATATTTTATACTAATCGGTATCGTTGTTTAGTAATGTTTCGTGCCAGCAAGCGGAGGCTCGTTTATTCGCCGTTGTCATCTCGTTGAACAAAAAATTAGAAGATGCATATGAAAAAAAAAATGTGTTTCAAAATTAAAATGACTAGAGTTTAAGAAAAAGAAGAAAAAAAACTGCACTTGAAGTTATACTTGTAAAAGCTGAAATCAAAGGTTTTAAACTTCAAATACAAACTATGTTCCACCTAAATCACACGTTTTTCATGACGTTGGATTGTACTTATAAAAAAAAAAAAAAAAGACTATCATATGTTAAGACTTAAGACAAAATTAGACATAAATAAATTAGTTAATTATATATTCGTTTGAAGTTATAACAAAACATAATACATCAAATCAAGCGACAACATTCTTTATCTAAAAAGTAAGTTATCATGTTTCTTCACAAACAAATTGTCATTTTTAATACGAAGTGGGCAAAAGTTGCTTAAGTTATATTGTTATATGAAATGCCGAGAGTAACCCATAAGCCATAACTCATGAAATTTATATTTTGTTCTTTTTATTTAGTCAATCATTTATCTTCGATCAAACGTTATAATTAACTCCATATCCGAATAAAATAGTATTGGTTGGAAACTTAAATTCTAGATGTGAATTTTTTTTCTTCTTCTAGAAAATGATTAAACTTGAAATAAACTTTCGGTTTGACCTTATTTACACGAGTCCATGTCCGAATAAAACTAGTATTTGTTGCAACTTCGATTTTAACCCGTTAAATGCCTGGTATAGAAACTACGAGATAGTGGTTCGCGATTTAGGGATTAAAAACAATGATATAAATGTAAGTTATTTTCTCTTAATGATGTCATAAAGTGATCAATATTTGAATACTTCAATATGCCACAATACATAATTTTCGGAATACCCACGTTTGAATAGTAACTGTTGATGGTCAGTTACAAATAGTGAGGGTTTTCATTCGTTTTTTGGTCCCCAAGTCTAGTAACCACTCTCATTCGTTCTCATACACCATTTCTGAGAGAGAGAAAGAACTAGGGCTCGGAAGACCTCAAAGAATCAAGTTTTACGACATCCTCAAGCTTGGTCATCGGTTAACAATGGCTGGAGGTACGCCGATCTTTTCTTCCGCATATTGGTGATTTTAATTGATGTTATAATCACAATAAAGTCTTACAGTTGGTATCAGAGCGTATAATATAGCCTCTGCCTTGTTTCACCTTTTTTGGTCTTTCGTTTTTGACGTTAAAACTTGAAAATAATTATGGGAAACTCATGTAAATTCGATTTCTATGAATTCTGGGCTTTAAAACGATTATTTTGATGCAAAAATGAGGGAGAAATATCCGGGTCATGAATAGGGTCGTAACTGGGTTATTTCGACCCGTCTGAAGGTTGAAGACGACTATAAACGACATGTCATTTAGCCTCTGACGTCGTTTTGCGTCGTTTGTTAAGGGGTTGTCGTTTTTCACTATTCTTGTCGTTTTTCACCCCTACTGGCCCTTTTTGGGCTGATTCCTTTTGTTGGGCCTGATTCATTAAAAACCTTGCTTATTTAAACATTAGCCCATGTTCATAGTTTTATGAGTTGTTCTTTACACATAATTTATTATGAGATTATTTTCTAATGACATCAGTTGCGAAAATGATTAAGATAATAATAATAATAATTATTTTTATTTGATTTTCACTTTGTTTTGAATTTTGGTTTTATATAATTTTTGGAGTTATGCACATGTAATCTGATTGATTTTATATGCACATTACAAAATGATGTCATGATGTTATATATCAAATTTGCAATTTTCATACTGTGTATATATAATCATGCATCTGGTTGATGATTAAATGTCATGATATATTTAAGTTAATGTTGAGTGATTTTAATGTGTTTTTATTTATTTAAAGAGTAGCCACAGCATCTTTAAATTTTTCAAAAAAACATATGTACGAATAGAATCACATACAAAACATTGGTTGTAGTTAATAGTACGAAGTTTGATAAAATTCATCCCACATGATATTTTGTTGAATTTTGTATGATTAATTAGAATAAAATATCAAAATTATATTTCTTAATCTACCCACAGGAATTAAGAAAAGGAAGATAATTTTTGATAGTTTTATTGGTTTATTGAAATGTTTCTAATTGAGTATAACTTTAGCCCACATGCAAGTTATATGTCTATAGATTCATTATTATGTGCTTTACATTGGTAATACATAACATTGAAAATTTAGTCTCATAAATTTTTTTTTAAGGCTTATTGTGCATGTATATTTTTGCAGCATCACATTCTATGAATACTAATGATCTCAAAGTTGAAGTTCCTATGTTGAACGGTGAAAACTACACTGTTTGGAAAGAAAGGGTACTCCTTTATTTAGGAGTTGCTGACATGGACTATGCCATTCGCAAGGATGAGCCACCGGCCTTGAACTCCAGCAATGAAGAAAGTGAGCTTCATGAAAAATGGGAGAAGTCTAACCGGCTCTCTGTTATGTTCATAAAGACTCACATAAGTGCTGGATTAAGGGGTTCGGTTGAGAAGTATGAAAATGTTCGTTCGCTCTTGGAGGCGATTGAAGAACAATTTCAAACTTCTGACAAGTCACTTGCAAGTACCCTCATTGGGCGATTCTCGTCACTGAAGCTTACTGGTCTCGGTGGTGTGCGTGAGCACATCATGAAGATGCGGGACATTGCGGCAAAACTGAAAACATTGGAGGTTGAGATGTCTGATACTTTCTTGGTCCATTACATACTGAGAACTCTTCCCCATCAATTCGGCCCCTTTAAGATATCCTACAACACACATAAGGATAAATGGTCTATGAATGAACTTTTGACCATGTGTGTTCAAGAGGAAAGCCGTTTGATGATGGAGCAAGGAGAGACTGTAATGCTGACAACCAACAAGAAAGGGAAAAAGCATCATAAGGATAAAGGAAAAGAGAAAATGCCCATTCAAGGTGGAATTAGTAAAGAATTCAAGTGCTTTTTCTGTAAAAAGAAAGGGCACATGAAGAAGGATTGCTTGAAGTTCCAACAGTGGCTGAAAAATAAAGGTAACACAATCTCCCTTGTTTGTTATGAATCTAATATGGCTGATGTTCATGGTAACACATGGTGGGTTGACTATGGTTCTTCAATCCATGTTTCAACATCTTTGCAGGAAATGACAAACCTGCGGAAACCAGCGGGAAATGAGCGGAACATTTATTCAGGAAACAAAATGCGCTCGGCTGTTGAATTTGTTGGAACTTGCCAGATTACTTTGTCTAGTGGTTTTATTTTGACTTTGCATGATGTCTTTTATGTACCTGGATTTTCCAGGAATTTGATTTCAGTATCTAGACTATTGCCTTTCGGTTATGCTTTCAATTTCTTTGAAACATCATTTAGTTTATTTTATAAATCAAATGTTGTTGGGAATGGAATTTTGTGCAATGGTCTATTTATGATGAATTTGCAAAGTAACACCACTAACTCTGTTATGTATGTTAAAACTGGCATTAAACGATGTGTTGAAAACGAAGAATCTTCTGTGTTGTGGCATCGGAGATTGGGACATATCTCTAAGGATAGAATCAAGAGGTTAGTAAATGATGGAGTACTTAGTGCTTTAGATTTTGCTGACTTTGAGATTTGTGTCGACTGCATAAAGGGAAAGCAGACTAAGATATCAAAAAAGGGTGCACATCGAAGTTCTCAATTACTTGAAATCATCCATTCAGATATTTGTTGTCCAGATATGGATATGCAAAATGGTCCAAAATACTTTATCTCCTTTATTGATGACTTCTCTCGGTACATGTATGTCTACTTGCTTCATAACAAAAGTGAAGCGTTGGATGTCTTAAAGGTTTTTAAGACAGAAGTAGAAAAACAATGTGAGAAGCAAATCAAGATTGTCAGGACTGACAGAGGAGGAGAGTATTATGGTAGATACACCGAAAGTGGTCAAGCATCAGGTCCATTTGCTAAGTTTCTTCAAGAGCATGGAATAGTTGCTCAATACACCAATCCAGGATCTCCTAGCGAGAATGGTGTAGCTGAAAGAAGAAACCGGACCTTGATGGAGATGGTGAGGAGTATGCGCAGTAATGCCGAACTCCCGACGACCTTGTGGACTGATGCTCTTAAGACGGCAGTGTACATACTAAACCGGGTTCCAACAAAGTCTGTCCCAAAGACACCTTTTGAATTGTTTAAAGGTTGGAAACCAAGTTTGCATCATGTACGCATTTGGGGATGTCCGTCTGAAGTAAGAATATATAATCCACAAGAGAAGAAACTGGATCCTAGAACCATTAGCGGGTATTTCATTGGATATGCCGAGCGGTCCAAAGGATATAGATTTTACTATCCATCTCATAGCACAAGGATTGTGGAATCAAGAAATGCGAAATTTCTTGAGAATGATATGATCAGTGGGAGGGATCGCTTTAAGAACACTTTTTCTGAACGTGATCATGCTGATGCGCAACCTTCTTCGTCAATTGATCAGATCATTGTCGTTAAAAATGCTACTCAAGATCGAATTGCGATTGAACGACAAGATGTAATTCCACATGCTGATAACGATCTAGTAGATCAAGTTGTTCAAGAAGAACCATTGGTGAATGAACAAGCAGTTGATCAACACGATACTCAGGAGAATGTTGATACAGCATTAAGAAGATCTACTAAAACGAGAAAGACAGCAATCCCTGGTGATTACTTTGTGTATTTACAAGAGTCGGACTTTAATGTTGGAGCCAAAAATGATCCCGAGACGTTTTCACAAGCCATGAGTTGTAATGAATCAAAATTTTGGTATGATGCTATGGGCGATGAGATGAATTCGATGGCATCAAACGGGGTATGGGAACTTGTTGAGTTACCTGAAGGAGCGAAAGCCATAGGGTGTAAATGGGTCTTTAAGACCAAGAAAGACTCATCGGGTAACATTGAGAGATACAAGGCCAGACTCGTTGCCAAAGGGTTCAATCAGAAAGAAGGAATCGATTACAAGGAAACATTTTCTCCTGTATCAAAGAAAGATTCACTTTGGATAATCATGGCATTAGTTGCACATTTTGATTAGGAATTACAACAAATGGATGTGAAAACGGCTTTTCTAAATGGAGAACTAGAGGAAGAGGTATTCATGAAACAACCTGAAGGGTTTCCCTCTAGTCGCGGTGAGCACTTGGTATGCAAGCTCAAAAAATCAATATACGGTTTGAAACAAGCCTCACGTCAATGGTATTTAAAATTTCATGATGTTATTTCTTCATTCGGTTTCGAAGAAAATGTTATGGATAATTGCATATACCAGAAGGTTAGTGGGAGCAAAACTTGTTTCTTAATTCTGTACGTTGATGATATTTTGCTTGCTAGTAACAATAGGGATATGATATATGAAGTGAAACAATTTCTATCCAAAAACTTTGATATGAAGGATTTAGGTGATGCATCTTACGTCATTGGGATAAAGATACATCGCGACAGAGCACTTTGTACTCTGGGTATGTCTCAGGAGACATATATCAACAAAGTTTTGGAGAGATTTCGGATGAAAGATTGTTCACCTAGTATAGCTCCCATTGTGAAAGGTGACAAGTTTAACTTGAACCAGTGCCCGAAAAATGATTTGGAACAGGAACAAATGAGAAGTATTCTGTATGCTTCAGCCGTTGGAAGCTTGATGTATGCTCAGGTCTGTACTAGACCTGACATTGCATTCATTGTCGGAATGTTGGGAAGATACCAAAGTAATCCAGGCATTGAGCATTGGAAAGCTGCAAAGAAGGTATTGCGATATCTGAAGGGGACTCGAGACTACATGCTCGTATACAGACAATCAAACAATTTGGAAGTTATCGGCTACTCTGATTCTGATTTTGCTGGCTGTGTTGATTCACGAAAATCAACTTCTGGTTACATTTTTATGTTGGCTGGTGGAGCAGTATCATGGAGGAGTGCCAAACAAACTTTGACGGCTACCTCGACCATGGAAGCCGAGTTTGTGTCTTGTTTTGAGGCTACTGATCACGGTGTATGGATTAAGGGTTTCATTTCCAAGCTTAGAATCATGGATTCTATTTGCAGACCCCTGAAGTTGTATTGTGATAATTCAGCTGCTGTCTTTATGGCTAAAAACAACAAAAGTGGAAGTCGGAGCAGGTATATCGACATCAAGTATTTAGCCATTAGAGAGCGTGTGAAAGACAAATCAGTTATCATTGAGCATATAAGTACTGACAAAATGATAGCAGATCCTCTGACTAAAGGCATGCCACCAGGAAAATTTGAGGATCATGTTAAAAGTATGGGACTTGGTTCCCGGATGTGACTTTTCGTTATAAGAACGATGTTGTCTTTGAAACTCTTGTTATGATGTATTCTTGTTTATGTTTGTATACGTATATTCGGTAAATGATTATGTTGCTTAATCAAAAGAATCATCAATTTGGTTTGGACCAAGAATAGACATCAGGTTTATTCATTAAGTTACAATTTATTATTGATTATAAGAAACATATGCATTGTGATACATGGGAGGTACTACTTATTCTTATCAAAGGACATATCGCCATGATTCATGTATTTGTTTTCTTATTTTTTGGGTATATTGAAACTTATATTGATCAAGTGGGAGAATGTAAGTTATTTTCTCTTAATGACGTCATAAAGTGATCAATATTTGAATACTTCAATATGCCACAATACAGAATTTTCGGAATACCCACGTTTGAATAGTAAGTGTTGATGGGCAGTTACAAATAGTGAGGGTTTTCATTCGTTTTTTGGTCCCCAAGTCTAGTAACCACTCTCATTCGTTCTCATACACCATTTCTGAGAGAGAGAAAGAACTGGGGCTCGGAAGACCTCAAAGAATCAAGTTTTACGACATCCTCAAGCTTGGTCATCGGTTAACAATGGCTGGAGGTACGCCGATCTTTTCTTCCGCATATTGGTGATTTTAATTGATGTTATAATCACAATAAAGTCTTACAATAAATACACATTATTAAGAATTTTGAAGTTCATTTTTTGTTTAAAATATCTTTTAATTAAGGTGATTATTTTTCTCATGTAAAAGATTGAACTTTAAATAAACCGTATTTACACAAGTACTCATTTGTAACTTCGGCTTTTAACTTCAACAAAAACAAATTGATTGAAAAAACAGGTCAAAAGGGTACACTTCAATCTTCAATAATTTCTATTAATATAATTTTCATTTACACTAAAACTAGTATTTAATATGATAAATCATCTGCCTTCAAAAAAAAAAACCATCTATATATATATAATTCAAATATGGATGCCCAAAAGCTAGAAATTGGTCCTATTTTGGTATTGTGGAGATGTTTTGTTGAATATGAGCTAATTCATAGGATGAAACATTATCTTCAGCATCGTGATAATCTCTTTTTGACCAAAGGAAAAAGAAAGGACACATGTATATAGAAACATGCCACAAACTGCAAAAAGAAAAAAAGAAAAACACAAAAAAAATATGGTTATTAAATAAATAAAAACGTAATAACGCAGTCAAGCTATTTATTTGTTATGATAAAATAATTTTTTTTCTTTAAAAAATCAATAATACCAATTTTTAGTATTTTATAAAAAAAATAACCGAATACCCAATTTTTAGAATGCAAAAGTCACTTTTTTGGTATTCGGCAGTCGTAAAATTTAATTTTTTTAACCGCATTTATATTATAATATAATATAATATAATATAATATAATCATAAAGTTGTAGTAACCTGTGGCATATCCAATATGTCTGAGGTTGAGTGAGGACCCTGCTGAGAATAGCCATTGCTGATGTCAGCAAGCCAAGAAGCACAAATTTCCATCGGTACCGTTTGTGAAAATCCTTCATAAGATCATGTGGCCAATTTTTTATCGTCTCCAATCTGCAAATATTTTAAATTAAATATAGAGTATTATTTCACAAAAATTTACGTGCAAAACCGCAATTTGAGAAGAAAACCCTTATTTTCGGATAATTTTATAGTTGTGGAGAGAGAATAAAAAAAAGATAACAAAATTCCAAATTCCAAATTCTAAATTATGATGTTGAGCCTATTTTGGTCCGATAAATCGCCTTCCACCATAGAAACTAATAAATCAAAGAAATTTATAAAAGGGTTGGAGCGGTCCGGTCGGGGCCAATGGATTTGAGTCATAAATTGTCGACTATATATCCTCGAAACTGTATATTATGATTAGTATATTATAATATGTGATGGCGGAGCAGAGCCGGCCCTAAGCATAGGCAGACTAGGCCCGTGCCTAGGCCCCACAAAATCGATTAAAATAAATTTAGTTGAAAGGGTCTCAAAATTTTAATAAATACTATTTAACTTACACATACTTATATTATATGTCTTTTTTACGCACGAGTTCCCATGTTCGAGCCATGCTGTAGTAATCTTTTTTTTTTCTCTTTCTAAATGAAACATTTTTTTATTAAATGGTGATGATTTGACATGCTTTTTCTTTATATCCAAAATAAGATACTTCCCTATGATAATTATTCATAACAACGTGATTAAAAAGTAAGTTTTATTATTATTTATATTTTTTAAAATTTGTTATTATAAATTTCTCTTGTATTGTATTTTTTTTTTCAATTCGCCAACATATAATTTTTGAATGTTTTATACTTCACTAGCTAAGAATTAAATATTTCAGTACCGCATTGTTTGTGTGTGAATTCGATGGCAATAGTGATTCTATAACTAACTGTAAAAGTAAACTATCAATATTCATTAATTAAGAGCCTCATGAAAAAAGATCGCCTAGGGCTCCCGAATACTCAGGGCCAACCCCTTCGAAGACTAGATCCGGGTTCTGACAAGTATCTAAATTCAGCATTATATAAAAGACAATAAACAAAATAAATTGATGTATAAAATGAAGTTTGTACCTTGGAGGAATTTGTGACCAATTTGTCATTGAAAATGAAGAAGAGTTGACTCTATTGAGCAACTCTATCCACCATCCAATGAGAAGCCCTGAAGCTCCTAGTGAGAGCACAACTGGAATGTTGCTTGACCTGCAAGAAAACCCAACACTCATTTGAAAATTTGAATTTCAAATTTAATATAAATAGTTAAAACATTACAATTTTAATACCTTGTAGGACTTGTTACAGCCAAAAGTGCTGTGACAATTACTGAGATTGTATGAATGGTTCTCTTCACAGATTCATTCACATTTGTTAGGTACACAAATGTGCTAATCACAGCCAAGAAAGACAACCAGAAATCCATAAACTGCAAAATCCGGGAACGCAAAAGGGTCAACAATGTCGTTTCTTCTAGTAAAATTCATTCGAATATGTCGGCCTAGTTCGGGGTTGGTGCTTATGCTTTCGATTTTGCACATTCTCTAGTTATATACTGTGTTCGGTAAACGTAAATGAACTTGTTCTTCAATCGAACTTTCTATTGCGCTACTATAAAAACAGAAGACCACCCCTTATAAAAAAAATTAAGTATTTTTAGTTACGTCTAGTTTAATCTTTTTATATTAAAATTAAAATTAACTAAATTTCCGGGTACTAAATTACTTTTCTTAAAAGTAATTTTTATACAAATACTTCTCGATTAAGGCCGTAGTCTTCAAAAAAATTTGATCAAACCTGCAAAATCCCGAACCGCAGAGCGCAAAACCGGTGTTCGTCACATGCGTGATAGAAAGCACTTGCAATTCCACTAGACATGAAAATTACCAATTCTGAATATTCCTGATTAAAGAAAAACTCAATTAAATTCACTTACCATATACCTTCTTAGCTAATGACTAAAATTACATTATTTATTTATTTATTTATTTATTAATTTACTTACCTTCTTGTAAAGTGCTGTGTATGCTGGCAGTATGGCCACAATATTTGAGACAATGACGAAAACGGAGTGAAATACCGGGCGGAGAGAAATGCTGCAATCAAATCCGCCACGGTCCGTATCGCAATTGCAATAGCTGAAAACAAAGTTACCATAAGTAAGGAAACTTCAGAAATCTATGCACATATTTATTTTAATGAATTTGTATCAATTCCACCTCAACTTTACTGGTAGGTGCTATTTTCCCGCTTAACTTTGTTTTGCAGCAACACCTCATTTAAATTATAAAATTTATCAAGAATTTTAGGGAGAAAAATGCACGAAATAATGTTTAGGGGGGAAAGGGCACCAACAAACAATGTTTAGGGGTGCGAATAAAATTATTCGAATTCCTAAATACTGTAGAAAAACAATGTTTAGGCCTCAAAAAGTAATGAACCGATAATAATTTCGAATAAAACATAAGAAGAAGAAGAAAAAATAAAAATAAAAAGATTTAAAAAATACTTACTGAAAGCCAGTGACTCCACTTTCTTCCTCATCATAGAAAGGAGTCCCATGATGAGAGCAATTATCTGGAGATGTTTCAATGGAAACAGCCATTGTGGTGTGAGGGCAAAGAGGACTTTTCACATCAAGCTTGTACCTCAATCCAATGCTCCACCATCCTTCTCTTGCATACAAGATGAACAAATTCACCCTCCTTTTGCTTGAATCATATAGCTTGATCAAAGAGTTCTCTTTGTTTCCGGTGACCGTGTAATTCGCGTATTTGTAATCCCAAAGCTCGGAATTCGGCACGCCGTTGAACCTCACGTACATTTCGTACTCGAAGTCTTGGTCCGTGTTCAGCTCGATGTGAAGATTTTCCCCCGCGATTTTGGTCCACATGTCGAAGAAAGTCCAAGAAAAGCTTGAATTGGACTTGCTCAAGAGGGGTACCAAAGGGAAGCTAGTCAATTCCGATGATCGGTTTTTCCCGTCCGGGAAATATTTGACGGGGAATGTTAGATTTCCTTGGTCAATTGCCTACAGAACAATAATAATTATCATCAGATCAACAAGAATGTTGTGTAGCTACTACATGTGACCAAATTTCAATTTTTCTCACGTGTGCACTTTCCCCCCTAACTTTAAGTTATGTGCACTTTTAAGTTTTATCCCCTAAATTTTCATTTTTATCCATAACGAAACCATGAACCCTAAATTATAAATACTGCACGTTATGTGAAAATGGGTACTTAGTTGCGCAGTTAAACAACAAGACTAATTCTCAAAATGCGCACTTTACCTCCTATTTTTAAATTTTTGGTGCACTTAATTCCTTAAATTTTTAATTCGGTCCGGACTGAAACCGTGAACGCTAAATTCTAAATCCTCCACAAAAATTAATGTTCAAGGGGAAAAGTACAATGCAAATAAAAAATTCAAGCAATAAAGTTCACCTGAACAAAATTCCGGTGCTAAAAAGCTCTACAAATATGATATATATATATATATATATATATATATATAAAGAATAGAGCTAAAACAACAAACCTCAAGTGCATACTCTCTCCAAGAACAATTTAGCCCATCTTTGCCATGGGGGCAATATAGTACTTCCCATTCCAGAGTTAAACACACTTCCAATCCTTCTTCTGGTTCATCATTTTGAATGGAGAAATACCAATTATACCCCTCCGGTACCGGTATGACCAAAGAAGACTCGCTCAGCCTGCTTGAATAGTCATACAAGAAGGATTTTTCCGGGATTCCATTCGCTCTAGCAAGACATGTCACGGAGACTTCTTTGCTTCCGTGTGTCCCGTTGATGCGAATCTCATTAGCTTTTACCGTGATTTGCATTGGCCGGAGCGTGCTTAAGGCGTATATTTTGGCATCCTTGTTCACTAGGCAAATATTTCTGGTGTAATTGAATGAAATTCCATTATTGTCCTCGAGATTCTCCACTGTTTGATCACAAAATTGGCCATGTTTTGTGGGGTCTTCACAGGCTTGGATTGTCACATTGGCACTGTAAAAGAAGGTTGAGCCTTTACCATTCTGAATTTCAAAATGAAGATTCTCAATTTAGTCTTCTTAAAAGAAAAAGTAAATAAATTAAATTGAGTAACTGGCAGTAGCACCCCCCTGAACTTTGCATGCGGTGTAATTTGCCACTTAAACTTTCAAAAAGTAGCACATTGTCTCCAATTTGAGGATATTATCGTCAATTTGATTTTTTTTTCTTTTATCTTAATCGATCGTGAATAACTAGACTTATTGATCTTGTTCGATAATTAATTGAAAAAGTACCATGGAGTAACTAGTAATTCATGTGTTGTGCACAAGTGACCAATAATATTCGTCATTTTCGAAATGTAAGGGAGAGAATGTGCTACTTCGAAGGTATCGGGTCATTGGTGTCGAAATCTAAAGTTCAGGGGGGAAAGTGCACCAACATGAAAAGCTCAGGGGCATTACTGACAATCATTCATAAAATAATATTCATGCATAGATTCCTACCCAGTTTGGCTGATTTCTGAACTTTCCAAGACCATTGAACAGCCCAGCATAATAGATTCCAGGAACAAACTAAGAAAAGAAAGAATTTTTCTTATTCACATCAGTATAAATGAAAAAGGGTAAAGAAAATAAAAGATGATTATAAAATTATATATAATATATGTATAACCTCTCCATAGGGCATTCTGAAGGTAACATTTTTAAGCAGAGGGTAACATTGGTCCACATTCTTAAGATGTTGAATATTCCCACCAGATAAATTATAGTCACTGATCACTGCAAGATTTAAATAAAGTCAAAACTTAGTATGATCAAGAACATTTTACAGCCATGAGAAAAAAATTTGTAAAAACAGTTTCTTATTAGTTGGGAGCAGGAACCTCTTATGATATAAATCAGGAGTAAAATGGGAACGGGGATTTTTTTTTCTTTCTTTTTTCGGTTTTTCCTAACTGTATCCGTTTTTTGGTAATTCAAAAACCCCTACTCGCAGTACCGATTTTGTATAAATCAGGTTTCCAAGATGACCCTGATACCCGTACTGGTAAAAATGTTGTTTTTAAAACAGGTATTCCGGTTTAAAACCGGGAGTTTACCGGTTTATATTAAATATTTATAAGTATAATAAAATGTAGGGTATTATAATAAAAACGAAAAAGAAGGACTGAGAACTTCTCGGTTACCGGTTTTTCTGGAGAAAAAAGAAAAGGGTTTAGATAACCGATAACTGGTTATAATGTGATTGAAGTTGTACCTAAGTCTCTCAAAGAATCTTTTGAGAAATCTGGAAGAGGTAAACCTCCATCTTTGAAGCATATCATTGGCAACATTGCCTTTGAATATTTGTGCACTTTGCTAAGGTCCTGAAATTATTTCATATAATCATATACAAATCAAAGTAAATGCTAAACCTTAAAATTATAGAAAGGCGTTGAAATTAGGATATTGGCGGCAAAAGTACCTAATTTAAAGACTATAACTTTGGTACTTCTATAATGGGAAAAGTACCTATGTTTAGTAAAATTATATCTCCATCCGATTTCGTTAAAAAAAATATATACTGATAGAAGGGGACCTAGATAATTTAAAATAAATAAATAAAATATTAAAATCCAAGTAAGATTGTGTGGAGGTGATACATGTCCCTCCATTAACCTTTTTTTTTTAAAACAAAAGTTGGATAGTCCATTGACGTTTTTTCACAGAAATCAGACGGAACTACTATTTTCCCACTACATTGTGAACTTTTGCCCCTACTATCCCATCCCATATATATGTGTGTGTGTATATATATATATATAAACTTATATACTACTCACAGTGGTAACATCGGAATTTATGGCAATTGTTGCTGAAGAGAAGTTTTGCGGCAACTCCACTGATCAATACAAAATAAAGAACTAGTGTTAAGACTCTGTGAGTATCATTCACGTACTTATGCCGCTCTGTGTAAATACTTTTTTTCTTTCTGTAATTAATTATCCAAACACAAAACGCAACTCATGCATGCAAATCAAAATAAAATAATAAAAAGAAAACAGACCTCGAATGTAGTCCCAAGAATATGGCGGGATTTCTGTTAAATCAACTTCAACATCAAAATCGGAAAGCTCTACACTTCCATTACTCCCACCGAAAGCCGCCACGGAAGAGAATACGAAGAAGAAGGCGATGACGGTGACGAATACGGGTTTTATCGTAATTTCCATGTAATATTTGTTTTCATAAATAAATCAGTGGAAAGTTTCAGTGCACTTCTTCTGTTCTCGGAATCTTTTCAGCAATATATATATATATATATATATATTGTTATATAGAGAATGGATTATATATATGTGTTACGTAAGGGTTTTTAATGTCACTTTTGGATCAAGATATCGCAAGGATCGTCTAGATTTCAGTATTGTTTGCATATTATACATATATGTATAGGGAAACTTCACTTTGTATGCCCGGACAGCATGTGTTTTTAGAAAAGTACCCGAATTTGTTAAATTACAAAACTATGCCCCAAAAGTGTTTATGTAAAGACAAAAAGTGTTAATGTATACATTAACAGTTTTTGGAGCATATTTTAAAGTGTTCAAAAGTGTTTAAAACTGTTTATGTAAAGACAAAAAGTGTGTTGGTGGCATAGTTTTGTAATTTAACAAATTCGGGTACTTTTTTGAAAACACATGCTCTACCGGGCATACAAACTGAAGTTTCCCTATGTATATATATATATATGTATAACTACTCGAGTTTAATTAGAGAATAATGTCATTATCGAATAATAACTATTTAATTATTTCATGATCGTCGTTTGATATTATCTGATAATGGCATGAAATCCTTATGGATTTGTAAATCGGATCCTGATATACGTGAATAGCTTTGCGAAAATAGGATAAAATAAATAAAGATATACTGATCTTATATTCTTATTATTATGATTTAAAAATAAAAAAAAAAATCAAGTTTTTTTTCTTTTTTCTTTTTGTCTTATTATACATCTATTTGCATTTTCTTAAAATAGCGATCCCCAAACCAACAATTCAATATTAAGAAGAAAAAAAAACGTAACAAATCACAACATCACTGTTGAGGTGAAAAATCACCACAACAATCACGGATTTAAGAATGGTCTAGTTCCGTTTTTAAGTTACCTAGGAGCTCAGTCTTTCCGTTAAAACTTATCACGCAATCGAATTTTGATCAAAAGATTGAAAAATGCTTGAAAGTTAGTGTTTATGAAGTATGTGTAAAATTGTAAGTTGCAAGAATTTTCGGTTCCTTTTTTCCTTCTCCAAGCTCGTTATTTATAAGGCCCGTCTACCTAGAATTCTCTTCCATCCTCATAAATGGGTGGTTACATTTATGTTTAATTGCCTCATAATTGTCATAATCACTTAGCTTTATTACATAGAATAAACGGCTAGAACTGCTACCATTAATTCCTTAGCAATGGTTTCATCGTATTTATCACCTTCTGTAGCTTGCCTTTCCTCGTCGATGTGTCTCATCGCTTCATCGTTTGTTTTCTCATCGCTCGTCGCCTTTCTTCTCATCACCTATCTCCCTGGCGACAAGTCCTCATCGATAAGTCCCTTCTGAAGACCTCATAGATCAGCTTCTTATCGTGTCTTTCTTCGCCTAACTCCTCGTCGCCTATCTTCTTCAATTCTTCATTTCAATTAAATTTATTCTTCATTTTAAGTTCCTTTCTAGTTTCTAATTATAAGTTCAAGTTACTTCACTCCAAAAGATAAAAATCGAGTAATATATGGATATCGATCAAGAATTTGGAGAATTTGAGACCGACGTGGACCAATAGCTAAAAAACAAGAAAATAAGGACCCTAATAGAAAAATCAATCACAATTTGTCTCAGTGTTATTCCATATCAACTTCAATTGCAACATTACAAGTAATAAAAGTACAAAGAATTAACACAAGACTAGAGAATAGAGGCCAACCTTCAAAACCCAAAACTTCAATACCCGGGACCCGATTTTACAACATTACCCGAAAATGAAAAGTATATAAACAGAATCCTCACGCCCTGAGAAGCGCTTCGAGCGACTCGAAGAAGAGAGGCGCCATGTCGGGATTGGGAGTCTTGACAGCACACTGGACTCCGGCGGCTCCGAGGACGGTGGTGAGCTCGATCAGGAACGGAGTGCCCTGCGGGAGTTTCGCCGAGAAATAGAAGACGTCTTGGTTCGCGTTCTTGCGTCGAGCGATGAAGAACATGTTGGATGACGCGAGGCGGTCGAGAGTGGCTTCCACGGAGGCGATGGCACTGCCAGGGAAGTCCCGCGAGACTTCGTTCGGGTCAGGGAGTGATCGCCACGTCTGCGTGTTGCCAAACCAGAACTCAATATATATAGAATTTACCGAAAATTTGGTTTTTGGATATTGAAAATCGAAAAAAGGGTCATTATTTTTTTGGAGATAATCCAGATACATTCGGTAAATACCTTTGAGTGTTTTAGAATTATGCAAAATTAGTTTAACAAGTCCAAACCTTTAGATTACGGATAATCGGTTTCTCAGTACCGGCTCCCACCCAAACCGGAAAAACCGATTTGGCTTTATGGTTGTGGTTAAAAACAGGATTACTCGGTTATGTTTAAGACAATCTAAATTTTCATTTATCTGGTACTCTTTTTTATTATTATATTTGGAGCCATAGATTTTACCTCAAGAAAGTTAGCGCGCTCCATTCTTCCTTCCTCGGTGAAGAAGACGTGAAGCGGGATCCTGTCGTTGAAGTACAAAACGGGCGGTTGACTGTTCTTCACGGCGACTTGCAGAAGAGAGGTCGGAGGGCCTTGAGACATATTCTGGAATATCACCATGGGCAGAAGAATCCTCGCTGTTGCTCCCGTTTGCAATTGCGGAACCTAAATTGACATGTAAGTAGGGTTTCAAGACGAATTATGGCGATACATTCTTGAATCGATAAAAACAACCAGTAGTAATAATTTTGGCCGATCGTTACAATAGTTTAACCCTAACCATGCCCGAAATATGTCATTTGTGTCTCAGCGGAAATTCAAATGATTGTAATCGCAACCATGAACACAAGCAAAATATCGCCGAAACCGGAAATCTCATCGTCCGCCAACGTTTAGTTCTCCGCAGAGTATCATAAGTTCACCACTCAAAATAGTAACCAAAAGATAGAATCTCGATCTCCGATCAAGCCCAGAGGAAACTTCTGAGTTCAGAACTCGATTTTTCTTGTTTCCTTAAATACAAGGTAGCAATGCGAACGACTAATCTGCCCCTGTTGTTTTAGTTATCAACTTTTCACCTCCTAACATATGCTTTCAATCGTCCGAACCTAACACAATGCACGAAAGACGCCAAACTGGTTGGGTAAAAATGTTGATACCTGCAGGGGCCCGGCGGGGGCAAGGCCGAAGGAGTTCTTGTTGAACTGAATCATGAAACCGTCAAGAGCGGTCTGCGAGTTGTTTTCAAACAACAAATCGTAGAAAACTTGGCCATCCCGTCGTGTCAGCTGAGCGCTGATCTGCAGACCGTCTGATGCTTGGCGTAGAACAGGCAATGGAGGGCTGCGAATAAATATGAATAAGTCATTGACAAAAGTAGCCAGACTTTTCACTCAACAAAGTCAACTAAGACCGTCTTTGGAACTTAGATTTTGTTGAATAAAATAGTTTATATTCTAATTATAGTATTTGGAAGATACTTTTCCATTGGGGGCAATACAATATTGATATCGTTTCTTTAAAAAATTTGTTCTCGAAACACTAAACGAAAATATCTTTCTCTAGTTTTTGTCAGAAAAATAAAATCCAGATTTTTTTTTCAATAAATTTTAATACTGAAAATTATCTTCTATAAAAAAATATCCAGATAAGACCCAATTGGTTCTTGTCCTAAATTGTGTGAATGCTCATCTACACGTACCCGGCCGGAGCAGCAGGCTCATCCACCGGGACAATGGCGTTGTTATCCAGACCGATTAGATCGCTGAGCAAATCCGGCACCGGCGCTGGAGCCTGCTGAGCTGGCACAGCATTTCCTGCGCTGGAGGACGGAGAGGCAACACCATCGGCAACATGAGCGGAAGAGTCAGCATCGCTGCCTTCGGCGTAATCCTCGTCTTCGGTCCTGGGAGCGGTGGTCTTCACACGGCTGACAAATGCTTCTGGCGGCTTGTGATACACGGATGATAGTGTAGCAATGTTGGCGAGAAGCTCGTCCAGGAGCGATGAATCGAGCTGGTTTGAGTCGTCGGTGATCACCGGCTTCTCTGCTAAAACGACATCCTTGGCGGCCTGAGAGACCACGATGTAAACATTTAAAGAGTCAGGAAGTATTTTGAATAAGTAATTAAATATAGTAATTAAAGCTAATTATAGATTCCTTTTTTGCATGAATTAAATATATATATTATATAGCACCCTCATTAACTACTTATAAACTTGTATTTCATATAAAAAAATATATTTCAACCCTGACAAATTATAAAGATTAAGCAACTCATTATTTCAGAAGTAAGAAAAGAGAACCGCACCTCAGGGTCAGTTGATAAGAGGCGCCAATATATGTATGCACGGTCTCGTAGATCGGGGTTATCTGTCTCCACAGTTGCGTTATTCAAGACGACCTATTAAGAATCACACATGAGAAAACACCAAAAAATTTCTCTAGAAAGAATGCACTACACGGAAATTCTGTGAATAATGGTATATTGGATCGCTCCAAATAACTATGAAACTAGTGCATGAGACTTTTGCAGGAACACATGGCCAAAATTATTCACATTATCAGCAAATTATTCGCAAAAACAAATCATTTTATATTAATTATATAAATACAGACCTGAATCATCTGTTGTGGGCCTTCAGTGGGCTTCTTCAGAAAGAGTTTGACAGTTGCAGTCAGCAGTTGCAACTGGACTTGCGCGGGTTCTTCAGGAAAACTCTCCAAAAAGCTTTCAAGGAGCTCATCAGCATTATCGATTCTTTCAGCATACTCACCAATTATCCAGATCATTGATGCCTAGAGAAAGTTGAAAAAATAAAAGGAGTCATGACCTAAAAGAACCAGATCACCGAATTTCCTGAAGCACATAAACTATCCAATTCACTTTGAATTTCTATCAATTAGGGCATGAGATGAGATATTTCAGTAACATGGGAAGCAATTAGGGCATGAGATGAGAAATATCAGTAACATGGGAAGGAACACATATACCTTAGCTTCTGGTTCATCCAAAGTGTCTAGGCTCTCACATAAAGTTGCAATGATAGATTCGTAGCTGCCGAGAAAGAGACCGGTTAATAAAAGTTTGGAGTGGAGGAAAAAATTCCTATATAACTATAGATCATAAGTATCTTACGTGTTGGGATATCTCCTGAAAATATCTTTGATGACAATAATAGCCTCTTGAACCACATAGTTCACCTTAATCTTGATCAGTTCAAGTAGAACGCTAATGCACCTCTCAGCTGCACGTTCTAATTTAATGGCACAGCGGCCAATAGCACGTACAGCCTTTCTAACAAAGTCAACATCGACTTCTGTCGCATACTCTTTAAACTCTAATAAAACCTATACAATGATCAGTACAAAAAGGAACATTTAGTAAAACCCCAAACAAACAAAATTCCAAAAAAAAATCAATGATCATAATACATTGACTTTGGTAAAAGCTTGCATACCTGATCTATATTCCGGTCAGAAGCAAGCTTAATCATGATTTCTAACTTTTCCATCTTCACGTAGATAGGATCGTTGTACTTGCAGAAGAATACCTAAAAAAACTAACTAAATAAAGAAAATTTTCCCACTATAATAGAAGTCTTAAGAGCAACTGCAACTCCCAGTCCTAGGGAGAAACAATTCACGGTAGTAGATATAGATTTTAACCTTGATTTCATGGGCAAGAATTGTAGGCCTTCTTTGAACGATAAGATTGATGTTCCTCAACGCAACATATTGTATTTCGGGCTCAGCAGAAAGTAGAGTCACAAGTGGTGGAGCCATTTTCTTGCAAAGATTTCTAACCACATCAGTACTGGTTATAAGTTCCATTTGTTGCAGGATCATCTGCAAAAGGAAAATAAAAAAAAGAAACGGAATGATGACGTTATAAACTTAGATGCAGGAAAGAAAAGACTTGCCATTATATAATTCAAGGAATAATGAAGGATCTAGCAGAGCGTATCACCTTCACAGCTGAAAGCACGACCGCACAATTAGCATGTTGTAGGCGAGGTGTAACTCGTTCTACGATGTTCTCGGCTTCACGGGCATCAGCAGCCTTGTATCGAGAAAGAGCATCCAATATAAAAACTTGACCCCACCTGCAAGATTATTGTGTTCATTGATAAATGTAAACAAATTGAGAACTAAATAAGTACAAATAAACTAGAGGAAAATCAAAATAGACATACTCTGTGCATTCATTTAATGCAGTAAGCAGCTTCGAGAGTGTGTGGCTGGTAATCTCAAAAATGGGTCTATTACTGTTCTCTTGGATCTCAGCAAGAGCAGCCACAGCATTAGCTACGACCATAGGATTGTTGTCGGATATCAAATCTTTCAGGGATTCCAGAAAACCTCTATCTTCGACCAACTCGGCGTTTATGTCAAATAGTTTGGCAACACATATGGCAGCTGTCTTGCGAACATATGGATCATCGTCCTATTAAAAAATAACAATAAGCAGCACATACAGGAACAAAAATATAAATGCAAACTCTAATAACTTAATCAAAAATAATAAAAAAATCAAAATTCCCAAAACAGTATATATCAACCTTAAGACATCTCTGAAGGGGATCACAAAGATATTCCGTAATCTTGTCAACACGAATGCATCCCATAGTGCGGACAGCCAAAGCACGAATCAAGGGGTTTGGGTCTTGGGAATCCTGCCGAAAAGACGAAATAACTTTTTAGCGTTCTTGCTAATCGCAAAACTTGAATTAATACCCTTCATGAATGTGTCCTGATATTTTTAGAAAAGTTTTACCTTAACAAATGTATTAACGGCGAGTATCGCTAGGTCGGGTTGACTCTTAGCATAATTTATGAGATACAAATACACAAGCTTCTTCAGCTCCAAATTTTCAGTTTGCATGCAATTCACCACATCCGTGAATAGCGATGAGACATCCTTCCCAACTGTCATTGCGGCGATAACTTTCTTCACAGCATCCTTTCTCTTATCCTGTATGATGTAAAAGCGAGCACTCGGATCAACAAAGGGGAAGAGAGTCTTTCTAAGATTACGAAACTCGAGTACGACACAATAACTTGACCGAAGCGGGGATTAACTATAAGAAACTCATAGATTCTACAATCCGTTCTGTCCTATTCGTATGAATCAAAAATCAATTCTTGTTTAAGCTCGAACCTATTCCCAAGTGGCGAGTTCGTTTTTCGGTCCTCAATGCCTCTAATTCTAGAAGTTCTAATTCGTTTTATATCGTCAAATCTATATTCTCTACTTCAACGAACTGCGAAAATTGTATAGATCTCACACTTGGCAAGAACATAAACCCACACTTGCTAAATTCACAATGCCTCGATTCGTTTACAAGCACACAACCTCGGCCAAATTCAATCAAAATCACAAGTTCATTCCATTTCCTCACTATTCCAATCGAAAAACCGCACAAAAATCCCAATCAAAAACGATTCTACACCCAAAAACCACAATTCGATCGCGGACCGCACAGATCTGAGCGCGAATCTCCACAACACGCCGGGGAATCGCAAAAAAAAAACGAAAAGCCTTTGGGTAAAAGTCAGAGATCCAGAAGGAAATTCACACACAAACACATGAAAATGAGTAATCGATCGCTGCAGGAGAGAAGCGAACCTTGTACTGAGAATTGAGCTCCTCCTTGAGCTCGGGGATTTCACCTTTCTTGGTGGTGGAGAAGTACTTGGAATCGTGACCACTCATTGTCGCGATCGGCGAGCGAGAGAGAGAGAGAGAGAGAGAGAGAGAGAGAGAGAGAGAGAGAGAGAGAGAGCTTCTTCTCGTAGACTCTGAACAAGCTCGAAGCGAAGAAGAAGAAAATCAATGGAGTTTTGCAGAGAGAGAAAACAAGTCGGACTTCGTAAGATCAAAACGGCCAATAAATCATGTCGTTGTGATTCACACGACAAAAAGAGAATGAAACGATGACAATTTTATTTAGTAGGTAAATTTGATCAAATCCTCTTTAATCCCGTAAAATTAAATTTATTGAAGGGTTATTTTAAAAAATGCCCATTTTGTGTAAAAATTTAAAGAAAAATGCCCACCGTGTGTATTTTTTACTCTCACATATGAGCATTTTTCTTAAACCGTTTACACAAAATGAGCATTTATTACAATTTCTATTTATTAAATATTATGATAAAATTATTCTTTTTAAATGAAATATATTTGGACAATGCTTTTTTTTATCCGGACAAAATTGAATACTGTGCAGTTTTAATGCCATAACTGCTCTGTATCGAGTCTTGACAACATTTTTTTTTTTTGTAAATTCACACTTAGTAATTTCAGATACGAAGATCTCAAACGACTCGAACATGTAAACCATATACACGGAAAAAACTATGAATGAGTTAACAAATGACAAGAGCATCAAAGCAACGAGAAAGTTAACAAATCCGGATGGTAAAACGAGCATGAATGAGTTATCCCACCGTACGCCAGACTCCATGCCTCATTGAGATCATCGAAACAGATAGTGTCGGACCTAAAAAAAATCAACAGAATACCAAAATCAGCCAAAGCTTGAACAAAGTTCACTAATTTCATTTCATAGAGACATAGAGTTACTCGTTGGTGAACCGTTTAACACGTCCAAATCTTTAGAGTTCAGATAATCGGTTTTTAGTGCCGGTTTCCACCCAAAACGGAATAACCGATTCCACTAGGGGTGAACTACGGGTGGATGTACCAATCCAATTTGAACGAAGAAATGCATTGGAGGAGTCCGCATATTAATATCAGGATCATCGGGTCGGATCGAGCATCAGAACCGGGTATAAAAAAAAAAAAAAAAAAAGACCCGTATCTCATTTTTTACATCTCACCAGTTGATAACATAATGTATCGTTAATATTTGATAGTAATAATCATAGCATCATTAAGATTAAAATAAATTGTCATTGGACAAGTTCCTAAATAATGACAGACTTTGTAATAATATGATTTAAGGACGAGCGTTGTTCATGTTAATTAGTCAATATTTTAGTGATAAAAGACCAAAAAAATCGCATTTTAATATTTTAACAAAGGAAAACCAAATATCTTACTTACGACTTACGAGAGTCTCATAATTAATTTTCAAATAATTAAATCTGATTAACTTGCTTAATAATAACTTTAACCTGTTTTTTATATATAAATATAACATTCACCACATTCTATCACCACAATGACACATATCGGTCCAAAATAAATCGCAAATAAAACAACCCAGTCCAAAAAGAAACATATCTATCCAAAATATAAATTCAAAAAGTACAACAATTATAAATAATCCAAGAAGTCAAGGAGACCTTTAATTTAAGAGAGAATAGCCCTACTTAATTTAATTCTAAAATATTTATATAAATAATTAATATTAAAACCGGTTATAAAAACCGGTTAGTAAAATAACCTGTTTTGAAAAATAAACAACATGTAACCTTATCATGTTTGAAACCGAATACGGTTAATCTTAACTTGTTTCCAAAACAATTCGGTTACGGTTATTTTAAACCGGATAATTTTCGATTACATATTTAAAATTCGGTTACCGGTTATTTTGCACACCCCTTATTTATCCATTCCCACTCAAAGATCTTTTCGGAATGTATCACCCAAATATCGTGCAAAAATTATTTGTTTGTTTTTTTTTATTAAATTTTTTGTGCATGCATATAAGGGCTACATAAGAGGCGTAAAAACATATCATACGTTTTTATTATAAATGCAATTAATTGATAAAGTTGCAACTCTAATGAATTTTATTATAAATGCAATTAATTGATAAAGTTGCAACTCTAATGAATGTAAATAAAAAGTAATTCAGTTCAATACATTTGCATTAAACTTACCGTTTGGTTAATTCCACACCACCTTCAAGTAGAAGTTGCGAGTTCGATCCCCACTTTAAGAAAAAAAAAACTTACAGTTTAGAAAGAAAGAAAAATTAATAATATTTTAAGTGACATCATTCAAAAATAAATGCATGATTAGATAAATAAAAATATTATTTTTTAAGTGCCCAGTCAAAACTCGAAAGAAATGCTTTATTCTTAAATAAATAAATAAAAAAAAAAATTAGAGATTGAAACTCTCAACTCTTTGAGTTTTTAATACATTTGCATTAAACTTACGTTTTGAAAGAAAAAAAAAATATTTTAAGTTGCATCATCAAAACTGATGCATATTTTGATATTAATATATAGATATATAGATTAAAAGAGATCAATCTATCAAACTATGTTCATATAGTGAATGCGATTAATCACATTTTTATCTTAACCAGCGTTATGTTTCTCTGTAAATATTTTAAAATTATAAGATGAAAACAGCACGCAATATATACAACCATAATACGGATATACAAAATCTACACGACCATGCCATTCTAGTTAGATTCGAAAGTCACATAAAAAAAAAAAAAAAAAAACTGACAAAAAGAAACTAAAATACTAGGTTCTCAAAAACTACGATTAAAGAAAATGTCAAAAGTTTTTAACAAAAAAGTCCAAAAATATTTTAATGTACTGCCAGTAAACCACACTAAATCGGGGTTAATCCTTGAATCGGTGAATGATCCCAGTCCAAGTCAAAGACTACTTTGCTATCATGTGGAATCGAAGAAAGATTGTCCACCACGTAACGAAACTGCTCGTGTTCAATTCCGTCGGTGCCACTGCCTTCCATGTATGATAGTCCTCCCATGCACATAACACTCGCAGCTTTCAAACATTTACTTCCCGTCACCATATTGCAAAAAACCTACAACCGCAGCGGAAACAAGCGGAATTTAAGTCAAAACTTCATGTTAAAATAAAAAAGAATGCTCAATAAAACAACAAAAGTCTTTCGTCAAAACGACGGTCCATGTTACCTTTATCCAACTTTCCTCGTCACTAGAATTTTGATCCTCCGTCTTACGCGTTACCACCACCTTAGGATGACAACTCCACATAAATCCTTGTAGAAGGGTCAGCCAACAAGATGAATACTCCATTGGAAGATTGCTGAGATCTAAAACAAGCACTTCCGCCGACGGAGGAATTATAGCTCGTCTCAATTCTTCATAATTAAACCATACTTGGCCGGGATCATAAACTACCTGCCATTTACAATAAAAACCAACCATCAAGGAGACAAACTCAACCGTGGCATCGACAACTTATGAAAAGAAGCAAACTGAAACTTAAAAGTTTTACCTCGGAATCAAACCTCGGAGTAAAATATTTATCCTCAAAAGGAGCACGGGAAAGGTATTCCCTTATCATAAGGAAATATTGATTGATGAATCCGCCATATCCCAAGTGCATGTCATGATATAAATGTAAGTCACCTTGAATGATGTCTTTTGAAACCAATTCAGGCAGTCTATCACTACTTCTTGATGTGCACTCATAGTGTGATAGATTTGGAGCATCAATTTGGATAGCTTCAATCGCATGACAATGAAATAGACTGAGATTCTGAAGTCGCTGCAGGGATATCCGGATCCTTCGCAAAAGATAGCATTGTGATATACTTAGATCCTCCAAGATAGGAAATCTAGAGATGTGTAGGTTAAATAGATCATCGGTGATAATAATGCACTTCAGTTCTAGTTTTCTCATATTCCAGCAAGAAGTCAAGTCAATCACACCTCGCGCACATGGCCTATCATGCTCTATGACAAAATGATCGAGGGAGGGGGCATCTACTGAAACATTGTTTATTTCCTCGCTTGATATATGAAGATACGCAAGTTTATTGGGTTTGGAAATATTGAGAGTTTTCAAGCCACCAACCCATAACAGAGAAAAGCGGGCGAGGTTAGGACAATTGCGATTGATATCGCAAACCATATCCTCACTTAGGATAACGCGATGTAGCACTAGTATTTGCAGGCAGAAAAACTTGAAAGAACTGTATAGTAATGATGAGTTCAATACGAATGTTGTTTCAGGGAGAGGGTAGTCATTCTCACTGATTCCAAACAGTAACTTAGAAACACCACTGTGAAGAGCCAACGGCAGCCACGTATCGGCCACTGGAAAAAAATCCGAAGCTTCAAGATTTAGACTTAAAACCACATGCTCCATGCGAAGCTTGCGTTGAACAAAGTAGTGCAGAGACTTATCCACGTAGTCCATGTATTTTCCAAGCCTCTCCTTGTCCTTGTAGATAATATTGTCTCTGTCGGGTGCACAAAATGATAATACGGGATATGACTTCTGAGTAGAGCTCCATTGCTTCGACAATACAGATGTTCTAGCCGCATCGTCATAAGGAAGAAATGACTAATATAAGATGCAAAATAGATGTTGGAAGCTCGGAAATTAAGTCTCTTCTCTCGCCAACTTCACTCTTCCTAATAATCTTTGCCTGAAACACGGAGCCTAAAATGTTACACAACAACACACATGATATACACAGTGGACAATAATCAAGTAAAAAGTTCGTTGATTTGCGAAGATTAAAGTTAAAGCCTGGAGCAATATACACTAATATTAATAGTAAATTCAAAAGCGGTATTGAAACTTACCGTACTACCGGCGTTCGAGGCTTTTTTATTGGCCAGCAGCGCGGCACATTCAAGATCTCCAACTACCAACACGTCGGAACGTTCATCAAGCTTCCTCTTCTTGTTCTTTTTCTTCCTGGATTATTTATATAAAAAAAACAGAGCTCGATTAACGCGATCAAAGAAAGTAATTATCAAAACTATCAGCGAAACTCACTCTTCGACTTTCTTTTGCCTCTTAGATTTCGGGCGCCGATTGTTGATCCGCAGGCCGAACTTCGAAAAAGCTGTAAACCCAAGCAGATGAGTACTCAAAACGGATTGGTTTTGCAAAACACAGCGAATCAGAATTACAGAAAAATACGAATAAAAACTGACCCCAAAAAGTCATTATGAGGAAGAAGATGATTTCAGCTATTTGAGCTTCCGTATCGCAAATCAACCAAAGTAATTGAAGAACGGCGAGTGAGAATATCTTTCCACGAGAGACGACTGAAGCGGCGAAGAACGGTGATGTTCTCTCAAAAGTTGTTTAGCTTATGGGTTTTTGTTTTTCTTTAGAATTTATAAAAGAAGAATCACGGCAAAAATTCTCAGTGTTGGACCAATAAGTTCAAACTTGAAAAATAAGTCGATGTTGATTGTGTTTTCCCATTAAAAAAAAAAGTTAACTTCCGTTAGTTAATAATAGCATGTGGGTTGACTTTCAATTAGCAATATCATTAAAAAATGTTAAATTAAATCTAATTATAAAAATTACACAAATATATATATATATATATAAAAGAAAAATCTCACCTACATGACATGACACAATACAAAATCAAAAATATTAGTTTCCAATTTTTTCAGAATTTATAATTTTTTTTCTTCTAAAAATCATTTTTAAGTGGTATAATTAATAATTTTCACTAAATATTAATGGTAGTGTTACCTTTTAATATCATGTTATTGCTAAGGGTAAACTGTGGCTAAAATACTTAATGTTTCAATTTTTTTTAATTATGTACCCAAATTTTTTTTTGGTGGCTATAATACCCAAAGTTTATTCCGTTAACGCCAAACGAACTCACCGTTAAATCTCCGTTATTTCGCCCGCGGCTAAAATACCCAATGTTTCAGCTTTTTTAATTATGTACCCAAAGTTTTTTTTTGGTGGCTATAATACCCAAAGTTTATTCTATTAACGCCAAACGTACCCACCGTTAAATTTCCGTTATTTCGCCCGCGTGGCACATATTTTTTTTAATAGGATTTAGGGTTTAATAGAAAAATTTATAATATTGTTTATAAATATTTATAAAATTAACATTTATACACACATTTTATAGATTATGTAATTTATAAATGTAATATATAATATATCTAGCATAATGTTATTTTATATTTTATAATTTTATTTCAATCTATTAATTATGAATATTTACATGGAATGTTATTTATTATATTTTTAACATGTTTTATTATATAGTTATAATTGAATTTTACATGTTACATTTTATAAATTATATAATTTATAAATGTTAAATATAAATTATCTACTCTGCTTATTATATTATTTAAAAATATAATCTTACTTCATTCACTTTAATATGAATAATTTATATTTAATTAAATTTTATGATACTTTAACATGTCACAATTTTAAGTCTAAGTATATGTTAAATGTAATATTTTTTACATGTTACAATATATGTATACTTGCTTTGTAAAAAAATTTAAATGTCGATTACCGTAGCAAGAGATGAAGGTGGACGGGGGGCTAAGTGTGTCTACGGGTTCAAGGAGGGCGTGTGATCGAAACCCATGTACGCTTTAAATTTTGTGTCCCACTGGGGGAGAGAGAGAGTGGGCCATGTAAATATATATATATGCCACGACAGAAATTTAACGGTGGGTATGTTTGGCGTTAACGGAATAAACTTTGGGTATTACAGCAAAAAAAAAACTTTGGGTACATAATTAAAATAAATGGAAACATTGGGTACTTTAGCCGCATTTTACCCTTATAATATATGCCACGCGGGCAAAATAACAGAGATTTAACGGTGGGTACATTTGGCGTTAACGGAATAAACTTTGGGTATTATAGCCACCAAAAAAAAACTTTAGGTATATAATTAAAAATAAATGAGACATTAGGTATTTTAGCCACAGTTTACCCTATTGCTATTGATGGTGCTATTAGCCTTACATCTTCCATAGTCATGACCCGATAGAATATTTGGCTTTTTATATTCCATAGTACATCTAAAATATTAATATATAGCTAGCATTAAATTAGTCTATCAATACATTGATGGCAGACAACGTATACGGGGGTTTTGATAGGAAAAAGAATCTACAACATCTCCAAACCCTCTCATATTCGTTCAATGAGCTCCGATCAAAATATCGATCCGTAGCAAGTTGTCATGCGACGGAGGCGACGCGTTCACGACATGTGAACCACCGATAAGACTCAACTTCAACATGTTCGTGGAACGTTATTTCCTCAATGAGCTCCGATCAAAATATCGATCCATAGCGAGCTGTCGTACGAAGGAGACGAAGCGTTCGCGTTCATGACACGTGAATCACTGACTCAACATGTTTATGGAACATTGCTTGGTTATCCTCTTAAGCATATTGTTGTTGGACATATATGTCCTTAAACAAGATATTTATCCATTTGTAAAAGATTATGACAAGTCGTTGAATAAAGATGGTACTTATTATGTTAATCTTATTATAGTTTCTGTAGAGTAAAATAGAATGTTTGATTCCTTAGTTCATAAAGGATGCAATTATGTTATTATTATCACAACAGAGTCATGTGAGGAAGAATTAATAAGCATAATAAATGAACTTAAAATGTCCGTGACCTGATTAACTGGGTGGGAGCCCATTAATCAGTAAGGTCATTAATGTGACTAAAGTGACAATCTTATTCTGGATTATGTGTGTGTCACACTCACTAGAAGTGCATTAAGTATGAAGTGTCTTCATACTGGACTGGACCTGACTTAAACTCGAGAAGTTGTCATATAAGACCGTCACTGACAACTTGTAGTTGAGTCGCAAAATGATGATCAAATGGATATTAGTTCTAAGTCCTAGGTGATCATGAGTCCGAGCTGCTGGCTTGATTGTTCTTTGATTTAACCGTTAAAGAACACAAGATATTACCGCTGTTCCTAACACTATTATTTTGGGAACATGATAATCAGTAGTAAGGATTGCTTGATCATAGACATGGGCATCACACGGCTCTCTTCAGAGTCATGATGATTCCCTTGGTTGTCAGTGGTGAGAAGTGAGAGGTACCCGTGCGCAACTTATGAATCGAAAACATAAGTGGGTTACTCATAATATTACTGGCTGAGTCAAGGATGAAAATGCATTGAGGGGCATTACGGTATAAACCGCCTGCTCATGTGTGGGTCATCAAGTGAAAGAACAATAATCGGTATTTGATTGAATCTAATGGACACCCTGCTGTTATAAGGGAATAATATATACCGTATCACTAAAGAGTGCAGCCTCGGGTCTATAGTGGAATCACTTCGAGGTTTGACGAACAAATAGCAGTTCGTTGGAGCTTAAGTGATACGGGTCCATGGTCCCCAGGGTAGCTCCGTAACGGATGATACGTACGTGATTAAAATACATTCTGGATAATGTTTAATCATTTGGCTCGACTTATAAAACTGACAAGTCTGTGTCAGACGTCAAATAGTTTTATCGACAGCGTGGCAAAAGTATCATATTTTGGTACACGGAATTAACTGATAAAAAGAAAGTTAGAGTTTAGATTTTCGAACAGCACCATGTTGTTCTAAATTAAATTCTTAGCAACTTTGCTTTTTGAACCAAGTCATTCTGACTTACGGTTAGTGATTTATGGATTTTCTAAGTTTATGACTCGGTTCGATAAACTATGAAATTAAATCACATATCACGAATTTAAATGATGGTGTTGCACCATGACATTTAATGTTTGACAAAGAGATCAGGGTTTATTAATATAATTTAATTATTTGGATTTAATTATTAATATCTTATTAATAATTAATTAATAATTAAAGGATTTATATTAATAAATAAATAATATATTTATATATATTGTTTCATGTGTATATTCGAATTAGGGTTTGGAGATAACAAACCCTAGCTAAATTCGAATCACTGAATTGAAGATTTTATTTTTGCGGCATAAGTACCTGAAGTTTGGTATTTTGGCAAAAACCCTAAAATCAATTTAATCCATTGGATCGGTTATGATTTAGTATCAACCGTTGGATTGAGATAATTGATT
Organism: Parietaria judaica; assembly: GCA_954871525.1. Lineage (NCBI taxonomy): Eukaryota > Viridiplantae > Streptophyta > Magnoliopsida > Rosales > Urticaceae > Parietaria > Parietaria judaica. The sequence continues at coordinate 21,380,205 of OX940868.1, read as the reverse complement.
TGAACCCTAATGTAATTCGAAATTGAAACTTGGTGACCAAGTTTAGGTATTTCGAATTTGCTTGATTAATTATGTCCGTTGGATCGGTTTTGAGATTTTATCTTTAAACCGTCGGATTAGAAATTAATTAATATTATATACATGATATTAAATTCGAATAAATTTGTGATAAGAGTTCGAATTAGGGTTTTGTAAAACCCTAGGGTATTTGACTTTATCCCTAATTGATTTGATCCATTGGATTGGTTTAAGATTTATTTTAACCATTGGATCTGGATAATCATTATCAAATTCGAATTTATATATATATATATATATATATTATATAATTCGAAAATATATAATATGATGATAAGATTAAATATTTTAATCTTATCTTATATTATTTAATTAATTAAATCCCTGATTAATTATATCCATTGGATCTAGATGAGATTGAATCTGGATCATTGGATTGAAATAATTATTTATATTTAATTAAAAGGATTCAAAAATTGGGAGGGAAAATCTCCAAATCGGTTACAGCTTGAGCCTATAAATAGGAAGCTCATTCTACACATTTCACAGACCTCTCCCCAGAGCAAAAACTCGAGCTCTCCCTCTATCTCTAGGGTCTGCGAGTTTTCTGCTTCTGATCTCTCTTCTGGTTCGGCTTAGGAGATATTTTTCTCCAGTAGCTTTAAAAGAACCGTCAGTTAAATTTTGCGACGGAGTCCTGCCAGCGAAGCCCACGCTTCGGTAGTGAGGAATCCAGGAGAATATCCCGGAAGATCACGGGAGTTTCCCTCAGCACCGGCGGAGCCCTGCCCAAGTTAGAACGCGCAGCCGGAACCATCAGTTGAGGTACGGCCTTATGCATTGGGTAAATAAATGCAACCATTTACTGCTTTCTATTTGTTTCCTGTTCGACTAGATTATTAATAATGAATATGAAAATATAAGATTCGAAATATTTATCAGATCTTTTGTTTTTGTTACCCGATATCCGTGTCGTCGGTCCAAAAACAAGTTTTCCGCTTTTAAATGAATTTTTAAATGTTACCGGGACGGCGCGGAAGGCTATTATCGTGGTAAGGAAGTCGACTTGATACCTTCGATTTCCAACAATTGCTCCGTAATATCTCTGAAGCATTTTGTTACTTGTAGTTGGTAAAGATCATCGATTTTCCCAAGCGCTCATATTATGGTTTTTGAGTTGGTTTTCAATAGCAATAACTTTGTTGGCTATGTGAAGTTGGGTCGATGAGAATATGAGAGGTAAAGTATTATTTCTTTATCCCTCGCATATTTTAGAGTTTCTATTCGTTTGGGCTTGTAGATGAGCGTTGTATATTTTATCTTCAATTATTTAAATCATTGGGCGACATATTGAGCCGAGGGTTCGGCTTCTGCGCCACTTCGGATGACGAGCGCCGAGCAATTGCAAAGGGCTTGAAAATAAGGACGTGCTATTCGTTTGATGTTTGACATGGTAAGCTTTTTTATGGGTTAGTAAAATAAAATTATGTTTGACTTTACAATGTTAAATAAATGATAGTGTTTCTTAAATTGTATTTTTGCTTAGTATTTTTTAGAATACCTTTTTTATAAACTATTAGGAGAATCAAACAATGATTTCTAAAACAACTTTGGGAAAATAAATGATTTCTAAAGCAATGAGTTGGTATATACTGGAAAAATTCAAGCTTTAAAGAATATCCTAAGGACTTTTACTTCAAATAACTCTCAGAAAATATTATCTAATTAAGTTGATATATATTTGAGTATCAGAGTATATATATATTGTATTATAAACATATGTTTACCTCGCAAATAATGATTATATATTAAAGTATTTATAATGCATTTTAAAAAACTAAATGTCTAGCTCATTTATTTATAATTAGACATATATTGTATTATAAACATATGTTTACCTCGCAAATAATGATTAAACATATGTTTACCTCGCAAATAATTAGTCGATTAACATAATTGGCGACGTTCTAGCTCATTTATTTATTTGCTCTATAAAAAGAATCTTAAATGTCTACTATTCTAATTGCAGGAATATTAGTAACAGTAGTAACTAATGTATATTCCAGTTTTTTTTAGTGAAATCTTTTCCTGCTTTTAACTTTTAAAATATCTATTTTTCATATAATTGTTATTGTATGATTTTTCATATAACTTTTAAAATATCTATTTCACCTTCTAATAATTTGACCAAGCGGCTACTATACAAAGTGCATGCATATTAATAACATGCATAATTTTTTCTACCTTTTGACGTTTAAAATTTCCCTTTTCCACATAAATGCATGCTACCAATCTCTCCATGATTCCATCTATTCATATTGGATTTTACTTAAATATTAGTGGTATCATTAATCATGAGTTTTGAGTAAGAAACGTATTTAAAAATACTATGCATTTGTTCCCAATATATACAGTTGTTGACATGTTGTAATATCCTCTTCAACTCTGCATCTCTGCCATAGAAATAAAGATTCAGATCTCATTAGCCCGTACGTTGAAGCTCGAAGACCAATTTGAAGCGACATAACCGGAGATTTCTTGAAATTCGCATATTTGTTCAATGACTAGATCGGCTAGATTAAAATTTGTCCAAGAAGAAAGTCACAAACGTCTTATTTGTGATAAATAGAAATTTCGTATTGCTTCATAAGCGATGTGGATCAGTGGCGAAGTTAGCTTTTTCAATCAGGATGGGCACTAATATATATATATATATATAGATATATTTATATATATGTATAATTAAAATGTAATTTAAAAATAATGTTAATAACCAAAATCTCAATGTCACAAGATAAAAAATTTGCTAGTCAAAAGAAATTAAAAAAAAAACTAAAAAAAACCTTAATCATAATTGAATTTGAAATAAATCAAAATCAAAATTTTTAAAAATTAAATACTTTTAATAGTTTTCGAAAGCACCAAATTCTTAGAATATATTATATTATCTCACTCCAGTAAATCTTTGGAATAGAAAACTAAGTAGAGAGATTAGTAAAATAATAAAAATACAAAACTAAACAAAATCAAATTAAAAAGTATTCTTCTGTAAATAAATATATTTTTAAAAAAATTACTTATTAAAGGAGACTAGAAATTAACAACTCTAAATCGTAGTAATAGCATAATTGAGAACCAAAAGAACATAAACACGTACAGTTTAAAAAAAAAAACACACACACATGATCTTACCTCGTAAATCGTAATAGTTAGGCAACATGTTTCTTCTAATTATTAACCTAATAAATTGAATTTGGGAGAGAAATTAATATTTTTTATAACTGTCGAGGCCCTTGGGCTTGTGTTTGGTTGGATAAGATAAGATTATAATCTTGTTACCAAGGTATATATCTATAATAAAATATTAATAAAAAATAAAAATACGGGAGAGAGGGGAGGGTGGGCACGTGTCCACTCTGGGCCCACTGTACCTTCGCCTTTGATGTGGATGTTTAACATACTATAACAGCTGATATATCGCATTATATTTTAAAATGCAATAATAGGTCAATAATATTTTAAAATCTTATCATCAGTATATGTATAATAATAGGTATACTGTTTAGTTTTATTTAAAGCAAAGTATTCCAAAAAAAAAAAAAAACTTAACCAAACACATATTATTTTTTATTCACATCTTCTTCTTTCTACCCCTAAGGATTATGCAAATAAAATATTCTCTAACTTATTTATATACATAAAAAAAAATTCATAAGATTATATCTTTTTCGTGTTAGTAGTAATATGGGAAAAAAAATTAGGGAACGATATATATTGTAAGCATATCATACATTTGCAAGTATGGTATTGTTTTATTTTATATAATTTTTTTATAAAAAAAACATGATATTTTTAGCTAAATAACATCAAAATTAAGAGTAATCATTTTTCAATAGTAGAAGTCTGCAATAACAAGTAAGCCTTGAATAGTAGAAATCTTCATTTCCTCAACAAAATAAAAAAAAAAGCATTTACAACATTTACAAATAATTTACATAACTATGCTTAATTCATCAAAGAATTTTGTTTTTTGTTTTCCTTGCGTTTTGAAGACGTGAGATAGTGTTAATGTTTGTTATTGCTGGTTTTGAAACCTAAAATTCATTGATATATTTCTCTTCGCTGTTCATTATAAAATATGAATTGTGTATCTTGGAAAAACTTATGTCAAAAAAATGAATGATGAGCTGTAAAAGTCCTATGGTGATTACGGAAGCCACTTAGCCATGAAATTCATCGATGATGTTATATTTTTCTTACTTCTTCCGATCATATAATTTTTAGAGGAACTATTAGAAAAATATGGATTTGAGTTAAGTTGAAAAAAAGTTACTAATCTTTTTTTCCTTTTTCCTTTTTTCTTTTTTGTAATAAGAGGGGAATTTGCGTATATGTTAAATTATACCATTGTTCTTTTTCCCCCAAAAACCGAGCTAAAAAGGAACGAGGTCGATAAAATATATTATTAGAGATAATAAAGGAGAGACATTCAACAAGTTGGAAAAAAAAAACCAATTTTTTTTTTTTCAAGAAAGTTCCTATATGTGTTGGGTATGTATGTTTTATGTCGGCTTTTATTATCCTTTTTTTTGTTTGTGATAAATTGTTGAGATCAAATAGAAAAATATCATGTTAAGATCCATCTTCTAAGTAATTAGTTTGATTATGTCTCTTTGGTAGCAATTTGAATTGTGTTTTTAATTTAAAAATCTACTAATTATTTTATTTTATTTCCATATTGCATTTAAAATAGCTTAATAAAAAAATCATCTTAAAATTCCAATATACATTAGTATTTTATTTTTATAATAGCTTTCACCTTTTAGGTTTTTTATTTTTTATATTACTATTATTAGTAATATGCAAAGCATTGCCGGATCAGTAAATTTTTATTTATCTAACAAAATTGGCGAACTCTTTTAATATTTATTTTGTCGATTATTTTTAATGTTTTCCTATAAATATATAATATGCTCATATTCAATAATGACGATAATAAAATATACCAAGAAATTCAACAATCAATGAATTCGATATAAAAGTTAGATCTTTCGATTACAACAAACCATCTATAATAATAAATTGATAAATATTTTTATTATTATCAATTAACTCCACTAATTAATATTAAGCCGGGGGAAAATGTTCAATGTTTGACCAATAAGTTCAATGTTGAAAAATAACGATATTAATACACAAAGTTGCTTAAAGCAGGTTGATTGTGTTTTTCGTTTCATCGAAAAGCGTCAACTTCTATAGTTAGCTACGTGTAGCGTTCGGTTGATTTCTAGTTAGCAATACCATTACAAAATAAAAAATAACTTTAAATATTATAATCTCGAAACTATGCTCTCATCATGCTCGACACGGTAATGCGACGTTGAATCGTCTTTCAGAATTGCAGTAGGGATTCGGTATCAATATTTTTAGTAGTGCTTCACTTGTGGAAATATGTCGAGTGGCAACAACCATTCTCGTAAGTGCTCTTCTTCGAGAGTAATAAGAGAAGGCTTATATCAGACCATATACACACAATATACAAGAGAACCTCGTGGGTAATGCCTTAATGATTTATTTATATAAATGATAAAATATATTTAATATAATGTATCCCCTAAATATGAATCCGGGTCAAACCCGGATTCGTAAAAATAAAAAACCCGAATACCGAAATATCCCGGTCCAGGTTTTTCCGGAACCGGATATTTTGGTATCTAGGAAAAACACAACCCGGATATACTATTATCCGGGTTTAAAAAAAAAAGTCCATATTAAAAAGCCGTTGGTTTTTTGGAGGGTCTGCGGCAAAAGTACCTGACACGCGTCAGAATTTTGTTACCGTTTGAGGCAACGGTAAAATTGCATCGGGACCCTCAAAAATAGCCGTTGGAGCCTTATTTACACCTCTTACTCGAATTCATACACATTTTTCTCCATAAATACGCCATTCCACTCCCACTTTTTTTCACACATCCTCTTCTCTTCATCTCCAACTCTCCCAAACTCTCTCAAGCTCTCAAAGATCCGATTTTACTCTATAGTTTAGCTACTTTATAATTATATAAATACTCTCTATTGTTAGTTTAATATATTGTTTAGGTATTTTAGTTGTTATTAATTTAGTTTATTTAGTTGTTATTATTAGCATTTTAGTTAATATTAGTTGTTATTAATTATTATTAGTAAGTTAGTTTATTTAATCGTTATTATTAGTTTAATTTGTCGTTAATATGTCGAGTGGCAACAACCATTCTCGAGGACGTTCCGATGTCCGAGGAAAAGGACGGTCCACTATTCCGTCACCGCGGTCGATTAATAGCGAGACGACATTTAGTCAACATAATTATAATGTCGGAGTTATGAATCAACATAATTATAATGTTGGTCGACCGCGCCTGAAGCTTGGCCTCCAAGCTGCTGACGTCAGCGCCTGCATGTCGCGCTGTGGTTGGTTGGGCTGCTCCCCTCGCGCCCAATGGCGTGCCGACACGTGGCAGGGCCATGTGTGACCCTTTGGGGGCCTGCAGCGCCTCTGTCGTGGGGTCAGGTGACCTTTGGGGCCTGTGGGGCCCACCTGGGCGTGTGGCAGTGGCCCTTGGGGGCCGTGTGGCCCGCCCGGAGGTTCCGGGGGGCTCCTGGAGGCCTCGGGTGTTCCCCGAGGCCGTTTTTCGCAAATTTTATGTCATTTTTGAGTGTTTTGATATTTTTAAGATCATCTGGACCCTTTGTTTTTCAAAATCGGACTGCCGGTGAATATTTCGAACGAAATTGATCTTAATTAATAAAAGAAAATTAATTTAAATGAATAATTTTTTTATGTTAATTAATAAAAACCAATTACGTAAAATACCCGTAACACTTAGTATCTTAAATTCTTAATAACACATATATATTTTTAATTATATTAGTATTCTGTGATTTATTCTTTAATTATATATTATCTTAAGTTACGTATAAATTAATATGAATAAGTTATTTATAAATTATATATTAACCAGTGATTTGATATTATAAGATTTTTCGAAATTAAAGTTTTAAATATCGAAATTTATAAATCGATAGATTTACCGACGAAGAACGGCTTGAGCGATACTCGTTCACCGACCGGAAAAGCACAACTTTCATAGCTCTGATAAACTTCAAATCGATCAATCACTGAAGCTCAGTCAGAATCATGGGACACGGTAGTAATCACTCTCAATTCATCTTCCATTTCTCCTCTCCATTTGGATTCTGCAAATTCATAACATTGTTTTTTATCTTCCAGGTGAGAAAGGTCGACCCAGCAAGAGGCAAAAATCATCTGCCAAGGTCATTTTCATTCATGGGATCCATTTTTCTTCTCAGTTTTGTTCTGGGTTTTGTAAATTCGTGCGTTTGAATCCGTTATTGATCCAGGAGGAGCAGCGGAATCCGTTCGTCGAAGACGAGGACGCGTATTTCGGCGACGAAGCTGACGACGATCCGCGCGATGGTATGCGTGTGCTTTCGCTTTTATGTTTCTGTTATGGAGTTTGGGATTTAGGGTTTTTGTTGATTGAAGGTGATGGCAAAAAGAGGGATTTCACCAAGCTGGAACTGAAACCTGACCATGCCAATAGGCCATTGTGGGCTTGTGCCGATGGAAGAATTTTTCTCGAGACTTTCTCGAATTTGTATAAGCAAGCCTACGACTTCCTCATCGCCATTGCCGAGCCCGTGTGCAGGTACTGAATCGCTACTGTTTATGGACGATTTTGTTAGTTTGATACTTTATGGATGATTTGTTTACTTTTCTGTATAGGCCGGAGTCGATGCACGAGTACAATTTGACTCCGCACTCACTGTACGCCGCGGTTTCCGTCGGCCTAGAAACAGAGACGATCGTGAGTGTTCTGAACAAGCTGTCGAAGACCAAGCTTCCGAAAGAGATGATCGACTTCATTTATGGTTCCACTTCCAACTATGGAAAAGTGAAGCTTGTTCTCAAGAAGAATCGCTACTTCGTCGAGTCTCCATTCCCGGAGGCACGCCGTTCACTTATTGTCTCCCTTTTTTTGTGTTAAATGTGGATTGTAGACTTTTGGGTTACTGATGTTTGGTTCCGACTATTTGCAGGTTCTAAAGAGATTGCTTAGTGACGACGTTATAGCTCGCTCTAGGATTACTTCTGAGGTGAGCTCCTTTATAAGATGAGCTTGGAATCGATATACCAATCAAGCATGTGCTATGAGTTTGTATATTACGTTTGTGGTACCGGTGTTTTGTATTTTTCACAGGTTACCAGTTTTTGAGGGTAAAAACCGAATCTCTTACTATTGAACTGTAAATGTTTTAACCTAAATTCTCTATAGGCTGCACATGGAAATGATGGATTTACTATCAGCAAAACTTTGGGCGAGACGGTAAATGGTCAAGACGGACTGCTGGATGAAGCAGAATTGGCAGCCGTAGCTGAAGAAAAAGAAACTCACTCGTTCGAAATTGATCCTGCCCAGGTATTTTAGGTGTTGTATTAGGAGGTTAGATTATGAAGAGCCTTCTATTTTCCCGTGCTTTACAATACTTCTTCAGACGTTTTGATCTTATTTTCTGATTGTAAGCCTTTGAAATTATAATAGTACTTGAATATATTCAATTTTTTTCTCTCTAGTTGTCAATACAAACCAATCATGTAATACATTTTTTTTGTCTTGTAGATTTCAAATTTGAAAGATTACTGGGTTTGGTTTATCGAGGTTGTAAAATAGAATTTTCTCACTGGCAGGTTGAAAATGTCAAGCAACGTTGCTTGCCTAACGCTCTTAATTATCCGATGCTCGAGGAGTATGACTTCAGAAATGATACTGTAAGTCACCAGATATTATTCCTGTTTTTTATTTGTTACTGATTTTTATTGAAATTTTCTCTGATTCTATATCCATTTGCTTTTGATGCTGTAGGTTAACCCCGACCTTGACATGGAACTGAAGCCCCAGGCACAGCCACGACCGTACCAGGAGAAAAGTTTGAGCAAAATGTTCGGAAATGGTATGATTCGCCGTTAGGTTTAAGCATGTAAATAAGTGGCTACTATGGTTGTTTATCAACTTCGAATTCGATGGATTATCATGGAAATATTTTGTCTGCTCGTCACAAACAATGGTACGATAAACAACATTATGCACAAAAAAATCCCTCTTTTTTCAGTGTACATATCTTTGTACTATGCTGTCAAGCAATCCTAGAGATGAATTCCTGATTATGCCGGGACTCGTTCTTTATATTTACCCGCTAAATATTTATCGGTAGAAATGTGTATATTTCAACTGATTTAGGAAAAAACTTCACTAAATAATAATATTTGAAATCAGTCTCTGAACAGTCTTAACATTTGCTCTGAATATAGATTGATTTTTTCAGTCGCGAATAAATGTTTTTCTTGTGGTGTGGATCGAATTAAGTCAAATATAAAGGAAGAAAACATTTATTAATATAATTACGACCTTGCCCTTACGAGTTCACCATTTGTTATATGCGCAGGAAGAGCAAGATCAGGCATTATTGTCCTTCCTTGTGGTGCGGGAAAATCTCTTGTCGGTGTTTCAGCAGCAAGCAGAATAAAAAAAAGCTGCCTCTGTTTAGCAACGAATGCCGTGTCGGTGGATCAGTGGGCGTTTCAGTTTAAGCTCTGGTCTACAATACGAGATGACCAAATTTGTCGTTTCACCTCCGATAGCAAAGAACGCTTCCGTGGTAATGCTGGGGTGGTTGTGACGACGTACAATATGGTCGCCTTTGGGGGTAAACGATCCGAAGAATCTGAAAAAATTATCGAGGAAATAAGGAATCGAGAATGGGGATTACTGCTCATGGATGAGGTAAAATACAAAAAAAAAAATGTTATCTTTTGTAGTAAGAATACATTATGGAGAAAACAAAATCGAAAAATAAGGAAAGAAAAAAAAGTATTTGGAGAAAAAAAAAATGTTCTTGGCCAAATTGTCTGATGTTAATATCCGAAGTTTTTCTAGAAAATGTTCTTTGTATATTCACAATGCAAAGAGTATAAAACTAAGTTCGTTATTATTTATTTTCAGGTGCATGTTGTTCCTGCTCACATGTTTAGAAAGGTGATCAGCATCACTAAATCTCATTGCAAACTTGGGCTCACTGGTACGTAAACTATATGATATAATATTTTTCCTACTAATGTGTATGATACAGATTGAAACCTATAGACGAGAAGAATTCATCTCTTTGTAATAAATGATACATCAGAAATACAATATTGAATTTCTCGCTGAACATATTCACACACTAACTGTAATTGGTCCTTTTCTTCTTAATTGAAACTAAATGTTTGATATATCTCTGTAGCTACGTTGGTGAGAGAGGACGAAAGGATTACAGATCTGAACTTTCTTATCGGTCCCAAATTGTATGAAGCGAATTGGTTGGATCTCGTGAAAGGGGGATTTATCGCAAATGTACAGTGTGCTGAAGTATGGTGTCCGATGACGAAGGAGTTTTTCGCAGAATACTTGAAAAAAGAGAACTCTAAGAAAAAGCAGGTTTGTTTATTTCTACAAGGTCATTTTTATTTCAAATTATATTCACTGGTCCTAGCAAATTGTATTCATATCTCGTATGCAAACCATAAAACGGTGAGAATTGTATTTTAAACTGTTGAAATTTGGGTACAAAGTAAGCACAGATATTTTTACAGTAATTACTTAAAAAATAGCAAACTTCCTAAAATCAAGAAATTTAAACTACATGTCAACAGAAAATCATCGTGTTATTTGCTCGGTTGTTGAACTTGATCTATTTAATTATACTTCACAGGGTTAATGTATATCCTCTTATATTTATAGGCACTTTATGTTATGAACCCGAACAAGTTTCGGGCATGTGAATTTCTCATACGGTTTCATGAGCAACAACGTGGTGATAAGATTATTGTCTTTGCCGATAACCTCTTTGCACTTACTGAATACGCAATGAAGCTTCGGAAACCCATGATCTATGGTGCTACCAGGTTGGCTGCATTCAGGATTTCAAGAATAATTTTTATTCAAAGCTCCCTGAACTTATAAATTGTCTTGCTCCTCTGTCCGGTTAATAATGGATGGTTTTTTCGTGAAAATTCTGAACAACTTGCAATGTACATATTAGTTTATTTGTGACGATTTTGTCCCTAAACACTAATATTTGTATTGATAAGAAAAAATAAAGTTCAGAAGCTGAGACAACACCACAAGTTCAGAAGATAAAATCTAACCATGATGTGTATGTATTATGCGACATGCAGCCACGTTGAGAGGACAAAAATCCTTGAAGCTTTCAAAACAAGTCGGGAAGTTAACACTATCTTCCTGTCCAAGGTACTTCAGCGTTTCTTTTTTTTCCACTTTGATAATCTGTATATAACATACTAGACTAGATTTGTTTTACCTAGGTTGCGATCTATGTCTCATTATGATTCTTTTCTCTTCTTTATCATTGGATATACATGTATTCTCTGTATTGCTTCACAAATGACATGCGTTTATTTTCATAATCGAGCTCATATTGGCTATGATGAGGCTTTTTTTTAGGCAAAAAATACCTTTTTCCATCGCAAGCTTAGTAACTTTCTTCGTTTTTGGAGTCTTTATCAGTTGACTCCTTTAACTTGTTGCGTTCTTTAAGCGTCTCTTTGTTTGGTCACTTTACTCGTCGCGTTGTCTCCGTTTTCCCTCTAAACTTATTTTTGCATCAATTTACCCCTTGAGCTTTACTTTGACAAGTTTGATGAGCAAATTGAGCAAATAAAAAGTTTGTGGTCACCTGAGACAATTTGACAATTTCAGACGGATTACTCTATTATACGAGATGGCCTGTAATCTGTAATAAAAATCAATACGAGAAGTATGTGATCATTTTTACATTCTTAATTTCGATTACAGGTTGGTGATAACTCTATCGATATTCCTGAAGCCAATGTGATCATTCAGATATCATCACATGCTGGTTCAAGACGTCAAGAAGCTCAGCGTCTTGGTCGTATTCTTAGGGCTAAGGTTTGTTTCGTAACCTCCTCACAATCGCTTCATTGCTAATATTAGCACTTCAATTTATTTTTTGTGTAATCAAATTAATCTAAATTTCTATAGCTGTTAACGGGTTCTCTTTTGAACCATCGCGCGTTCTCACGTTGATAATTGATGTATCTCACAGGGCAAGCTTCAGGATAGGATGGCAGGAGGAAAAGAGGAATATAATGCGTTTTTCTATTCGCTTGTTTCAACCGATACACAGGTTCATATAATATATTTTTATATTCTCTGCATTGTATTTGTCGATAAGCATAATTATTGGCATTGATGCTCAATCTGTCTAATGCAGGAGATGTACTATTCGACTAAAAGGCAACAATTTTTGATTGATCAAGGTTATAGCTTTAAGGTACTTCCTTATGATTTTTTGCCATAACTTATATTTTATTTTATTTTTATTTCTTTTCATGGATCTGTACTTTTGCTCCTCTGAAAGGTGATCACAAGTTTGCCTCCACCCGACACGGGTGCTGATTTGAACTATCATCGACTTGAAGATCAACTGGCTCTCCTCTCCAAGGTATGTAACTTTGCGGCTTTTCTACTATTACTTTTTATAGAAATATGGAAGTCAGATATTGTATATAATATAGTATATGATATTAATTATGATTAGCTTAGTTAATCAGTTGAATGATAGCTAAGTTATGTATAAGAATTAGACTCGTGTATTGCTCGATTGGAAATACTATTTTGTTTGGTACTCATAAAATATAAATATTCTCAATCTCACTCGTTATATTCATAAGAAAATTTGTCCCTAATGATGCTTCATTTGTGGAAGTAGTGATTTATCTCTTAACGTTGGTCATGCGTGCCAGGTGTTGAGTGCCGGCGACGACGCAGTTGGGCTAGAGCAGTTAGAAGAAGACGCAGACGATATAGCTCTCCACAAATCGCGTCGTTTCGCAGGATCCATGAAAGCCATGTCCGGCGCCAACGGCATGGTTTACATGGAATATAGGTAAGCAATTGTAACGGTTAATTGCGTTGCTTGCTTCTACATACAGTAATTACCAGCTATGCCCCTGGAATTTGTCACGTTGTAGTCTGCCCTTTAATTGTCTTTCATTCAATTATTTTATAATCGTTAAAAAAAATATGTTTTCTATTTTTACAGTACCAGCAAAGGGAGGCTTGTACCGAGGGGCAAGCCCAAAGACCCTGCAAAGAGGCATTCGTTGTTCAAGAAGCGCTTCACCTAAGATTATCGATAAAATTTAGACATCGGTTACCGTGCGAATGAAGCTTCCACACCCTGCACCCTTAATGCGAGTGGACCGCATGCCCTAGCCAGTTCTACCCGGAATTGACAATTGAGGAACATGATTCCGGTATGTATAACCCTACCTAAATTCTATATGACAGAGTCTCAATGAGAGTTGTATTTGTTAGTAATTGCAATTGGCTGATCAACTACCAATTTTGGAGGCTCAAAACGATCAAACTAAGCTATTGTAATCTTATAAACCTTCATAATATTATAGTTATTTGCACAGTAAGCCTTGAATTTGATTGGGTTGTGCACATATATCTCTTTATCTCAATTCTTCTCTCATTTTTGTTTGTATTGAGTATTTTGCTAAGAGTGTTAGTAGTGAAGAACAGAAGAAACTGTGAGGTGTCACAATCTTGAAGTTGGTAAGTTGAGCCCACAAAGTAACAACTTTGATGAGTGGCTATTCTGGATTCTTCACAAAGTAACAATCTTGAAGCTAATGACCTAGTATTTTGACTGCTATTGGGTTGGGACATTCCTCACTCAAATGAAAATTGCAACACTCGATTGTGAATGACCCGCCATTCTTAACTCATAACCCTTTTATATATCTTTGGAGAGAAAAAAAGATTCACTTAAATAGTCATTTCCATGAAAAATCTTCATTCTCTTTTTCATTTTTTTACTCTACTGCAACACCAAAAATTACATGAAAAAGTTTATTTTTATTATTATATTTTATTAATAAAATTAATAATAGTTAGTTAGGAACAAAATATTAAAACGATGTAAATTTTACACTCAAAAACTTTTTTAACGAGTTTAAAAACTACGCTATTTTGGCGTAATGTTTCAGTTTCATACTGCGTCACGCAAGAGATGCTCAGTTCATATATATAAATAAATTTTATTTCTTAGAAGACAGAGAATACAGTTGAAAAGAAATTGCAATATTATAGTTGGAGAAAGCCACATTAGAATACTAAATCTAGCCTGAAATGGACAAATCACTCTCCTAAGACGACTTGCTTAACAAACGATTTGCAGTAAAGGAGGACTCACTTACGTGCAGAAAAGTAATCATAGGTTAAATCAATAGACCAAAGACGACTTGCTCAGCCTACTTGAATCGTCATACAAGGACTTTTCCGGGGCTCCATTCGCTCTAGCAAGACATGTCACGGAGACTTCTTTGCTTCCGAGTGTCCTGTTGACGCGAATATCGTCTGATTTACCTTGATCTGCATCGGCCGGAGCGTGCTTAAGGCGTATAGTATAGTTTGGCCTCCTTGTTCACTAGGCAAATATTTCTGGTGTAATTGAATGAAATTCCATTATTGTCCTCGAGATTCTCCACTGTTTGATCACAAAATTGGCCATGTTTTGTGGGGTCTTCACAGGCTTGGATTGTCACATTGGCACTGTAAAAGAAGGTTGAGCCTGTAACAACCTGCATTTCAATATGGAGATTCTAAATTTAGTCTTCTTAAAAGAAAAAGTAAATAAATAAAAGTGAGTAATTGGCATTAACGCCCCCCTGAACTTTGTATGCGGTGTAATTTGCCACTTCTACTCTCAAAAAGTAGCATATTGTCTCCAATTCGAGGATATTCACGTCTATTTGATTTTTTCTTTTATCTTAACCGATCGTGAATAACTAGACTCATTGATTGCTTCACAATATCCACATCAATCACTATATTGATCTCGTCTAATAATTAATTGGCAAAGGTACCATGGAGTAACTATTAAGTCACGTGTTGTGTACAAGTGACCAATAATATTCGCATTTTCGAAAGGTAAGGGGCAATGTGCTACTTCGGAGGCATCGGGTCATTGGTCTTTATCTTCTTATGACGACTTTGTCCTTAAATACTAATATTTGTATTGATGAAGAAAAAAATATAGTTTAGAAGATTAAATCTAACCTCGATGTGTATTATGCGACATGCAGCTACGTTGAGAGGACGAAAATCCGTAAAGCTTTCAAGACAAGGTACTCCATTGATGATCGTGTATAATATTAATTATGATTATTTAGTTAATCAGTTATACGATAGACTCAGTTATTGCTCGATTGAAAATCCTACTATTTTGTTTGGTATTCTCATAGAATATAAATTTTCGCTTTCTCACTTCATTATACGCAAGTTTGCTCCCAATGATGCTTCATTTGTCGAAGTAGAGATTTACCTCGTAATGTTCCATCGTGCATGCCAAGTGTTGAGCGCCGGTGACAACGCGGTTGGGCTATGCAATTAGAAGAAGACGCAGACGACATAGCTCTCCACAAATCACCCCGTTTCGCAGGGATCTATGAAAGCCATGTCCGGCGCCAACGGCATGGTTTACATGGAATATAGGTACACACTTGTAACAGTTAGTTTCGTTGCTTGCTTCTACACCCTTCCCTACATACAATGGTTAATTACCAGCTATGCCCCTGAAATTTGTCACGTTGTTGTAGTCAAGGTTCAAATGTTATTTTTGCTGATAAATCGGTTGCCGTTTTCAAGGATTATCAGTGGATTTTTGAGGATTATCAATAGAAAATTGCTAAAACTGTAGCTTAACGTGTACCGTTACAGACACTTATCGAGGATTATCAATGGATTATTGACACTTATCGATGAAAAACCACTAAAATAGTTTTAAGAATATATTTACTAAGTTTACATATGTAAATAAAATATAGTCTCACTCTCACATATGTAAATACTCAAATAAAATCATGTCATACTCAAACAAATGTAAATAAAATCATGTCATTTTCAAACAAGAAAATAAAAACAAGATTAAAAAATACTATATAATTTGATAATACACATGATTAACTTTTTTTTTTCTTTTTCGGAGAAGTCCCACATAGAGCAAATATAAATAAATGAAAAATACACGTTTGTTTGGATTTGGAAAGTCCCACATGAAACAAATACAAAGAAAACAATAACATTGCTAGTATATATATAGTAATATCCATTTCTATATCCAAGCAACTTAATCTATCTATGTTGATACTAGGCAGAGATTATTGGTTCGCTTTAGCCCAAAACATTAAAAAAAATCGATATTGTGGTGTTTGAATCACGTCATGTTAAATTTGCAATAGAATATTAAATTTCTCGCTGAACATATTCACACACTAACTGTAATTGGTCCTTTTCTTCTTAATTGAAACTAAATGTTTGATATATCTCCGTAGCTACGTTGGTGAGAGAGGACGAGAGGATTACAGATCTGAACTTTCTTATCGGTCCCAAATTGTATGAAGCGAATTGGTTGGATCTCGTGAAAGGGGGATTCATCGCAAAGTATGTACAGCACCACCTAAACCCTATACCGCAGAGTCTCAATAAGACTTGTATATGTTGTAATTGCAATTGTAAACCAATTTTGAAGGCTAAAAAGGATCAAACTAAGCTATTGTAATTTTGTAAACCTTTATAAATATTTATGAAATATTATAGTTATTTGCAGAATAAGCCTTGAATTTGATCGGGTTGTGCACATAAATCTCTTTATCTCAACTTCTCTCCCTTTTGTTTGTATTGAATACTTTGCTAAAGAGTAAAGAGTGTGAGACTCTGAGTAGTGAAGAACAAAAGAAACAGTGAGGTGTCACAATCTTGAAGTTGGTAAGTTGAGCCTACAAAGTAACAACTTTTATGAGTGGCTTTTCTGGATTCTTCACACGTTGAAGGAATATTTTCTTCAAAAAATTATTATTAATTTCTCGTTGCAAAGACCTAGGAAGCCTAGCTAGCTAAAGACCTAGTATTTTGACTGCTTTTAGTTTTGGGACATTCCTCACTCACTCACTCAAATGAAAATTGTAACACTCGATTGTGAATGACCCACCGTTCTTAACTCATAACCCTTCTATATTTCTTTGCATACTCTAGAGAGAAAAAAGATTCACTTAAAAGATCATTTCCATGAAAAAGTTTATTTTTATTATTATATTTTATTAATAAAATTAATATAGATAATAAGGAGCAAAATATTAAAAAATATAAATTTTACGCTCAAACTTTTTTAACAAGTCTAAAAATTATGCTATTTTGGTGTAATGTTACAATTTCATACCGAGTCACGTTAGAGTTGCTTGGTAAGCTTTCTTTATAATAATAATAATAATAATAATAATAATAATAATAATACAATGGAAAAGAAATTGCAATATTATAGTTGGAGAAAGCCACATTAATTAGAATACTAAATCTAGCCTGAAATGGACAGATCACTCCCCTAATCTTAAGTAGTGGAGACAAGGAGAGATTAACAAATGATTTGCAGTAAAGGAGGACTCATTAGGTGCTCAATTTTGTAAAAAAACAATCATAGATTAAATCAATAGCTATTATGAGAATCTCCTCTTCTAGTCAACCACAAGCACTTTGAGATCATTGAAAGTTATACATCATCATCTTGCTAGTGAAGCTCTCCATCAATTAATTGTTAATTAGTTCACTAAAATGAGAAGTAAATTTGCTCAAGCGTTTGATTTGTTCACGAGAAAAAATGTTTACTATGCTCGATCCAATGGGTTATAAGGGCGAGTCTCGCTTACATAAGTTAACTAGACTATGCACGGTTAATTACTTGCTAAGAAGTAGGCTTTAGAAATATTATCAATAATACGTGTATGATTAGCGATAAAATGAACTTTTAAATCAAGCATGTTAGTTTTGTTTCTTACGGAATCAAAGTTACGAATTTGAATAATTATTGTTTGAAAGAAAGAAAGAAAGAAAGAAATTGAATTCTTGTTCTGGTTGAAAAATAATCCGGATTCCGAGAATAAAACGTAGATTTTTTGAGAATTGTGAATGATTTTTTTATTTTTTATCATTTGTATATTATTGCAAAAATATTGATCGCTAGTTCAAAGGCTCGTTATTTACAACTCACATGCTCTCTTCACCTACATATATACCTAGCTAATTACTAGCTTATGAATTCAACATTTTCCCTTTTGATTTTTAATGGGATGAGAAGTACAATAATACTAGACCATCAAAAATGAATTCTTCTTCTAAAGGAAAGAGCACCTTTGGTTTTTTCTCTCTTACCTTTTTCTTAACAATAAACTTGTCAAAAGTTTTATCATTAGTGATTAGCCAAAAGGGTCTATATATATCCTGTCTGTTACATGGGCAATAATTAATTGATAAATAACAAAGCAATTTCCATTAAACAATCATAACTACATTCGTGCACATACTTATTATATGATTTTCTGATAATAATTGCAAGACAAATTACTGTTTAAGTTCTGATTAGTGCATGGAATTTTTTGTGTACCAACAAGGCACGGCTTTTCGCTTAGACCAAAACAAAAGGATAAAAATGTAAAAAAATAGACCAACTCTTCCATCAGTCACCAATCTTATTAATTATTTCTCTCAAGAGATGGGATGGCCAGATCACTAGCGGGCCTGACCATCCCGTGATTTTTTGACTTGTGGGCAACTTAGGCCCGAAGTTGAACTTGATGCAGGCTGTCCAGACCGTGATTTAATTTCGAGTTGGCGAAACTTACTCACTATGAATGTAAGAAACAAGCAACCCGTCCATGTTTTTTTTTAAAACTTAAAATGAAGAAGACGAAAAAAAAAACAAGTGTCTAAGTCAACATCCCACTTTTTTCGTTTGTGCGGGCAACTTACTGTTTGCCCCAACGCGAGCTATGCAGACAATGGGCGCAAGCAACTCACTAATTATTATTATTATTATTATTATTATATAGCACAATAGGCTAGTGTGATGACTAACCTTTTACACAATTGTAGCAGTGTAATGATAAGCATGTTGATCTTACTATGCTTAATATACTAATTCTCTTGTTAAATCGTGTATTTAGTCAAAAGTGAGTCTTTGGAATCATTTATTAGTGCTTAATGATCAATTAAAATATTAATTCTTTTTTGAACCCTCTCTACTATTTGTCCCATTAAATTCTAGTTGAGTTGAGACTATGTTTGTCATAGCAAAGATCTGACTGGGGAATTTTCCCATCAACTAATTGCCCAAATGACAAAATTACAATTTGGAAGAAAAATTGTAATTGAAAAAGGGAAAAGAATTAATTAATGTTGTGGATTATGTTATATGTAAGGTTAATGACGGAAAAAGTATTCAAGTTGTATTCAATTCTGGTTGTCCAAGTTTTATTTGTCAAGTCAAAGTGTTAAAAAATAAAAAAGATGTTTTTTTATTTCTTTCTTTTTTTCTTCTAAGGTTCTTTCTTCACACTATAAATGTTCATTTTTCTTTTTCAAAATTTGTTTCATTATTTTTTTTGTTCCATAAAGATGCCAAGCTTGATGAGGGTTTATGATTTTGAGAAGAAGAAGAAAAAAATATAATTCTTAGCTTTATGATTGAAGCATCTCTTTATAAAACAAAAATGCTTAAATTAAACACAATAATTGTGCTAATATATAAATTTGGATATAGTACAAACCATAGTCTAGAAATCTACACTTTGGTGCCTAAAAATCTTCTTCATTGTGTTATTTCATTTCATATTTTCTGAGTGATCGCATCGTGTAGATATGGTTCTTTGCCAGAAGTGCAAGCTTTAAAAAAAACATTAACTAATCATAATTATTTTTGTTTATTTATTGATTTTTGGGAGAGGTGATTCTTTTTGTTGTTGATTCCATTGAGCTTGAGAAAGAGCTCGACACATGTACATCATCATCTTTTTTGGACTTGGATTGAATGAATTGTTTTTTTGGTGTAAAAATGATCACAATATAATAACTACTATGCCTAGTTGTTCTTTCTTGAGAGACTTGAATTTGACACTAAAGATACTTTTGCACATAAATTCCAGCTCAAGCAGATTCAAGCACAGAAATTATTAACATATTAGCCAACTAACTTTTATTCCGATGACATTTCGATTCTCTCTTAATAGTTTTTTATATGTATATCAAACGGAAAACAAAATAGTAACAATTTTATCGAGAAACCGACCGAATAGTTTTACGTGAAAACCCAATTCAAAATAAAAATAAAAAAACTACGGAATAATCAATTATGATCTGGTAACTGTTACATTAAGAGAGTGTAAAAAATTAAAACAACCATTGCAATAAAAGACCAAATCTAATAAGGACTATATTCGATAAAATTTGCTCCACGAAGCTATAAAATGCGTCGGACTAAGAAAACGGATCTGAATCATAATTTAAAATGTTTAAGCTATAAGATTTGAGGAACTTACTATCGAGTTGAAGGCCCGATATGGATAAAAATATATATATATATATATCGTCGTGATAAATCTCGTGATTATAAGTTAACTTTGTTGAAGTGATCTTGGCACATTTTATTTCTATAGTTACTAATCAACGTAAGAATTCATATATATGGGTTTTTGTGTGATCTCTCAGACAAAGTTCACATAACATATTAGGGATAATAGCGACATAAGTCCTCAACTTTTATTCAACTGGGGCGGCATAGCCCCAACCCCATTTAATAGCGGTATAAGTACCAAAAGATGATTTCCGTCCATATTTGACTAACGGAAGTAGTCAACGTTTGCGTGGCCAGCTTCTCATCAACATGGACGCCACGTAATCCGACATGTCACCATACACGTCATCCTCACATCATCAAATTTAATGCAATCGCCATTAATTTTGCATTAAATTTGATGACGCGAGGATGACATGTATGTTGACATGTCGGATTACGTGGCGTCCACATTGACGAGAAGCTGACCACGCAAACGTTGACTACTTCCGTTAGTCAAATATGGACGGAAATCATCTTTTGGTACTTATACCGCTATAAAATGAGGTTGGGGCTATGCCGCCCCAGTTGAGTAAAGGTTGAGGACTTATGTCGCTATTATCCCAACATATTATAACTAATTAAAATCATATATATATATATATAATGCGCAGAAAATAGTTTTAATACATTTGATAATTTATCATGTATATGTTACTAGAATTATAGGCGGAACCTAAAACTAGACTCCGAGATTCAAATTCCTCATGAGCAGAATCCAAAATTTGTGTGATTTAAAAAATTTAAGAACCAAAAATTTATTTGTAGAAAGCTAAGTAATTTTTTTTTTAAATGTGAAACATTTTCTTTGAGTAGCATCCGCATTCTCAACTACAATAATTCAAGAGTTAATCTATGTTGGGTTGTGCCTACTGCCTAATGATTTGACACCACTTAAATTAATGTGTTGAATCGTGATTTATTAATTTAATGAATAACTATATAAATTATAAACCGGTCCATTCCAAGAGTTGGAAATTCTTTCACTGTGCAACGTATTTGAAATATATAAATTATTCTATCATTTATCGAAGTCCTCCAATAAAAAACAAAAGGAAACATACCCTTAAATAGAAATTAATATTTTGTCAAAGATGATACACCTCTACCTTCCTCAACAAGCACAACATAACACGAATATCATCACCAGTAAGTACTTCAGTGCAACACAATAATTTATTTTTTTAACATATGGTCAATAAGATGTTGATTTACCCAGCTAATTTATTTATTTGTTTACGTACATCAATATATATACATATATATATATATATATATATATATATATAAATCGAGAAACGTTTAAATAAAAGTTATATATATATTTATGGTAAAAGGGTTACCAATTTGCATCTTTGAATGTTTGAGGCATATAATTTATACATCTTTGCACCAACTTATATGAGCCTTTGGGAAGGAGAAAGGAAAACCCTAGAGGGAATCTAAAACAATTTATTCATCAAAAAGCCACTTTGTCCAGGGAATTACTTTCTCGCACACTGCTGCTTGTATATATCTTGTTGATCTTGTATATATATATTACTATATATATACAGAGTTATATATATATATACTTCAACAGAATATATAAGGCGAACCTAAACGTACGTCATGTTCCAACAAAATAAAATGCGAACGATCTTAGCTATCTTTATAGCTACCAATAATCAGTGAGAACTGAGAAGAAAGAAACTGCATATATAAATAAAGCAATCAAGAACAACTTGTACTCGTATTCATATTCATATTCATATTGGAGTTTGACCCACAAGTACTCATATTTATATGTGAAACCTTGCAACTCGGCTTCCAAAAGTATATTAATGTATATATATACGTATATATATAGTGTATTACGTCTAGTTAGCTAGAGGTGTAACAGTACTTAATTCAAACAAAGGTCTCATATTCTTAAGAGTATAAGAGGCATATGTATGACTATGAACCCTAATTGAGGACTTGTATCGCCCATTACTTTATTGAATTGACGTGTTGTCTTTACAGGTCAAACACGAGTCTTTTAAAAAAAATCACCCATCTTAAGATTGCTCCAAGCAAACTTCACTTTGGTTTTTTTTTTTTTGGTGAGGTACCAAAAATATATGTATCTAGTTGATATAGGTACCCAATTCTATGAAACATCTAATTCGTCAACCCCGCATCAGTATGGTCTCGGATAACGTACTGTGCACTCTCATACATGCACAATATCGGGATGCGATGCGGGGTTGAAGATATATATATATATATGTTTCGATAGAAAATGTTGGTGAAAGAATAAGAAACTTATTAAAAAAAAAGCCAACAGATTTTGAAGGCAAGAAAAATTAGAGAACAAACTTACTTAACTGATTTTCCTATTGAAAACTACTTGTACTCACTAATTTTTTCATCTAGTAATTATCCATTTACCAATATACATATAATTAAGAAAAAAACACCACTGATTGTTGTTATATATAGTTCATGAACTAGTGAGTGTGTCGGCTTGGAATAAAAAAGCATTATCAAGAAGGTGAAAGATAAATTGGCTTCTTCTTTCAAGGGTTTCATTATCATAGTCAAATAATGTTGATAAGAGAACTATTATATTCAACTTTAATTATGTTTTGAATACAAGAATCACTATTTTGTAATTTATTTTTCAAGAGATTCACGAACCTAATTCTTTTTAGTATTTCGAAATTATATATATATCTATATATATATATATATTAAATTGTTAAGAGTCATAAGGAAGAGATAAACAAAACAAAGAGAAAAGTTATATTAATAATTGCCATATTAAATACATTGGGAATTTGGCATAATAAAATAGGAAACATATTAACTACCAAAAAGCTAACTGCTAATCTGGCAACTAAAACTACCCAACTAAATTAACCTCAACAACCAATCTCTTTGTGTTTTTTTTTCTTCCTTTTTTTTTTCATGTTGGCTATATTATTATTTAATAACAAGACTTAACATAAAATTAGGATGAAAAAAAAAAACACAAAAAGCATAATGAGAAAAAAGCCTTTTGATTCTTGTTTGCTCAGAAAGGCATTTTGTGGCCATGTTGTGGTCCAAGGACTAAAATATTGTAAAGAAATCTCCACTTAAAAAGATAAATAAAAAAAAAGTTCCATAATTGTGAGATTAAATGATAAAGCTTTTTCTTGTATCTTCTTCTTCATCTTCAAAAGCCATAGTACTGAAATTGTGTGGGACCATAATTGATGAGAGACTGGCCTCTCAGTAATTCATTAGTGTCTTCTTCTTCATGTAACTCTTCGAGCTGCCACACATTATTGCATGCAAAAACATATGTTACATTTCATCTCATAAACAATTATTAAATTAGAAGAGAACAAAAGCTATTAGTTGTAATAGAGTTTCGTGCTAAATTTAGTCAACATTAATTTAATGATATTAGCAGTATATATCCTTAAATTATTATTAATAACATTACCTCAAGTCTTTATTTCCTTTCGTGTATATCTTCGGGTACATTAATTGACCGAGTTAACGTCTTTATCTAAATTCGTCAATTAATGATGAACATGTTAGCTAGCTCGGTCTTAGACTTAGAATTGGAGGTTAACTGAAGATGTTAACTCGGTCAATTAACTAATTGACCTATAATCGTATCTAACGAAATAAGACCTTAAAATTATGTGCCAAAAAAAAAAAAAAAGAGAGAAAGAGTATAGGTGCACCAATAATCATAACTTAAGTATACATACCGTTAATTTTTTTTATTTATATACACAATGTTGAAAATTTTTTCATGTCATTATTAATTATTTAGGAAAATTGAGTTTACAAAAAAAAAAAAAGGAAAATTTATCATCACCCACATTTAAAAAAAAAGTTGCACCCGTGCCCCCTCTGAATCAAATATGACATGCATGCAAACGCAAACCAAAGAGAGTTTGCAAATTGAAAGTAAAGCAAAAGTTTGTGCGTGTGTATATATATTAAATATGTGTGTATATATAGTACCCAGAGATCGTCGTCGTCGAAATCGTCGGGCCTCGATGAAGAAGAAGAAGGAGCTTTGGGAATGTCGTTTCCTGAGACAACTGGCTCGTCGTTCCGAGCGAACCTTCCACGTATCCTTGGCCTATTGTCCGCTAGTGTTTTTCGACATGCATACTATATTTTATAATATATATATATAAATATATATACAGACACAAAAAAACAAGAACAAACATTATTACTACCTCACAGAAGAATCAATTCAAACACTAAGACCATGATGCTATTTCTAGTAATAAATGCTAGAAAGAGAAAGGAATAAGTCTCTTCCTTTTGTTCAAGAGAAAGTTATATACTTATACATATATATATGTATGTATTTATACCTTGATAGTCTTGTTGAAGTTTCTGAGAGTTCGCTTGGCTCTGTACTTGGAGATCCTCTCCTTCCTCTCTTCGGCGCTGTACTTCCCCACTTTGAAGTTCACTTCTTCCAAAGGATTATTCGACACTGACATCTGAACACTCCCATAATTCTAATACATAATAAAAAAAAACGGAGTTGTATAAAGAAATTGAGAGAAAGAAACGTGAGAGCGTGATATATATATATACGGTTAATAATCCCGCATTGAAGACAAAAAAAATACTTGATACGGCATAAATTAAGTCATTGAACATTTAAACTTTTAGTTTTAAGCACCCGTGTCATTTAAAAAAAAAAAAAACAATGAGGCGGAGCCGTGACTTGCATACTATGGAAGTTAGATTTATTTTGTTTTGCTGAAAATTTAATTTGAAAGAGTAATATTTATTTAAATTTTAGTGAAAATTAAGTGATACGATTAAAAATCCCGCACTGTAGATAGAAAAGAAGTACTCGATACGGCATAAGTTAAGTGATTGAACATTTAAACTCGTATTTTTCAAGTCCCTTCATGCATTTGAGTCGTAAAAATAGAAAGAATGAAAAAAAAAAAGGGTCACTTATCGATAAAAATTGCAAGAAAAATTATTATTAAAATTAAAGAATTTCGCAAAATATTATAACGTCTTAAATTATTACTCGTGTAGTGGTCAATTGATTTAGTTCACAAAATTAAAACGAACATCAATCCAAAAAAAAATAAATTCGGTTTAATGTAAGTGAGTCAAATCGAGTTACCATCTCGATCAATTGCATGTTAATAACGCCGCGTAAAAAAAACGTACCTGCAAATCTCCGGTGCTACAAACCCGTCTCATTTGGCCGGAGAAAAACCCGTTCTCCGGCGAGCTCATCGCCTGGTTCTGAATGGTCTGATGCTCGACGATCGCATCGAAGCGTGGCGAGAAAGAGAACGACGACGACAAAGGGCACGGCTTCTGCTCGAAGGAGTTGCTGCTGTAACTCCTCTGAATCAGCTTCTGCGATTCGAAGAGGAACTGCTCCAGCCCCGACTGGCATTGCTCTGCCTTGACGCGGAAGTAATCTTCGATCGGGAAATCCGAGCCCGCTTGGGCCGCGTAGATGGAGAGGTTCTGGAGCTCGTGGCTCGGGGGAGAGACGACCTCGGTGTTCCCGGGCTCTTCCGGGTTGTGGAGAGCTTGGAGGATGTCAATGGCGTAGTCGGAGAAGGGGGAGAATTCGGTGAAGAGGAAGTCGTTGTCTTCGGGGCTCGAGCTGTACGAGCCGTCGAAGGCGAAGAGGTCGGACATTGGAGAGAGCTTGAAGAAGAAGAAGAAACGGAACAGAGCAGAGAAGAGAAGAGAGAGTGTTGGTGAGTTATGGTGCTTGTGATGGGTAAAGTCAATGGGGTTTTGACTGGTTGCGTTGACTATTCCTGAGCTGGTTTGGACTGAAGCGAAGCAAAATTTGTTGGTTTCTCTCTCTCGGTCATGGGAGTTTGTTTCTCTGAGAACGAGAGGAGGGAGAGGGACAGTCCAGTTCTTGCATTGAGCTTGTATTATATACATGCATTTATTATTATTATATACATATATAGTATACACGGGGAGAGGCATATATATATATATGTATATTCACGAGTACAGTGACATTTTTTTAGTGGCTGCACTACGTGAAGGTAACTGATTTTCGATGTCCAATTCATTCAATGACCATAAAACTCTATTAACAGGAGGGACACATGTTTATAATTAAACTTAAAAAATATTAATTGTTATTAAGTTAGAGACATACATGTCTCTTTAGCTTAACATTTTTAGTATACTAGAGATGTACAAGTGTCTTTAGTTTAGCAGACGTTACCTTGACATAGAGGGAATTGAATTTTGATTTTTATTATTTTTATAAATATTTTGGTATTATTGCCGCTAAAAAAAGATATTGGGAATATTTCAACAGTGTCAATGTTCGTTACCGTCTATGTTCCGTTGAGGTTTCTTACACGAGGGACAACATGTACGTCTACGATTAAACTCTAGACATATTAATTAAACAATAAGCTCGATAAACTAGAGGCGTTACACGCATGTCTCTAGTTTAAAAAAAGACATTAAGAGTTAAATCTCTCGAACTTGTTTTGTGGTATTTTGGTACTATTGCTGTTAAAAAAGAAAATGAAATGTCTCGGCACAAGTGATAAACAATTAGGCACAATCCCATCTTGTACTAAGTGCGCTTGGTATATTCTCAATTTCTTTTTAGCGACAATAGAATCCAAATGCCATGTTTTTTTTTTAAAATAGAATTAGTTAGGGTAATTTGCGGCAAAAATGGCCAACTTATTGCCATTTAGACAGTTATATAGCCAATGCGATTTAATGTTGACAATAGTATCCAATGTTTCTTAAGTATGTTTCGAAATTAATTCCATCCAATTAATCTTAACTCCGTTAGTCAACGGCTGATGTGGCACGGTTGACCACCACGCAGACGCCAACGTGGCATGCCACATAATTTTTCTTTTATTTTTTATTGGTTGACCACCACGCAGACGCCAACGTGGCATGCCACGTAATTTTTTTTTTTTTTTTTCGTAACCTCTGTATCTATACTGCCACGTCGCATGCAGGAAGCCACACAAAATTAATCGCGGGGAGACTAGGTTTCGAACACTCACCCTCTCAAGCTCCCACTTACGCACCTATCCACCTGACCATTCTCACTTCTTATAATTTGAAAGAACATATAAATATTTGTAGAGTATGTAGATAAATTGTAACATGTATTGTAACATATAATTAAACATATAAAATGTAAAATGTCAAAATGTATAAAATTGAGTTAAATATAAATTATTCATATTAAAGTAAATAAAGTAATATTATATTTTTAAACAATAAAATAATATTATATTAGATAATTTATATGTAACATTTAATTAGACTTATAGAATGAAACATGTACAAATATAATAAAATTGCATTACATATATATTATCCATGAAAATTGAATGAAATAAAATTGTATTTTTTAAAAATAAAAAAGATTATGTTAAATATATTATTTGTTACGTTTATAAAGTAGATAATCTATAAAGTGTGTATCTAAATATCATTTTTATAACTATTTATAAAAAAAATCATAAATTGTCCAATACAATCTTATTTTATATTTTAAATTTTTTTGTAGTATGGCTAATTTATATGTTACATTTTGTAATTCTATTTTATATGTCTAAATATAATTACATTTTATAAATAATTTAGCATTCTTCTTTTTATTTTTTTTAAATAAAATTACATTTATATAATCACAGTTAATATGGATAATTTATATCTAATGCAATTTTATTACATTTTACATGTTACATTGTGTACGATAATTACATGTCCAGTAAAAAAATTTCAAGAGGGTACGAAAAAAATAAAAAATTAAAGAAAAATTACGTGGCATGCCACGTTGGCGTCTGCGTGGTGGTCAACCGTGCCACATCAGCCGTTGACTAACAGAGTTAAGATTAATTGGATGTAATTTATTTCGAAACATAGTTAAGAAACATTGGATACTATTGCCAACATTAAATCGCATTGGCTATATAACTGTCCAAATGGCAATAAGTTGGCCACTTTTGCCGCAAATTACCCTTTTTTTTAAAGAAAATATTATACATATCGTTCAATAGAATCCAAATACTATGTTTTTTTTTTCAAATGAAAATAGGATAAATGAGGCAAATGCCCATTTGTGGCTCAAGGTTTTAAAAAAAATTTTGTCGCTGTGATTATTTTGTTGCTTGATTTCTATGTTTCTTGATTATTTTGTTGCGGATTTGGTTTATAAAAAAAGGGCTTTTGATTCGGCAGAAACGATTTTTGTATTAATCTAATTTAGTGGTCTTTGTTAAGGTTCAACTTACCGAATTTGCCGATAAATCGCTTGCCGTTTTCGATGGATTTTTTGATATCTTGCCGATTAACCGACGAAAAACTAATAATAATGTAGCTTGTCGATTACCGACATTTTTCGATGATTATCAACGGATTATCGACACTTTTCGATACTTTTTGAAGGAAAACTTATAAAATATATTTTTAGCTTATATTTACTAAGTTTGTAATATTGATAAAACATTAAAATGCCAAAAATAAAATAATTTCATACTCAAACACAGATAAATAAAATATAATATCACTCTCACATATGTATATACTCAAAACAAAATCATCGAAAAATACAAAATTTATTGAAAAGTATTATATTTTTGTTATTTTTCAAGATGTTTGCCGATTTTCAACAATAATCGTGGAAAAGTTCTGGCATGGTCTTCTTACCGATAGCTACCGGTAAGACGAAAAATCGAGGATTATCGAAGATAATCGTGAAAAAGTTGAACCTTGGTCTTTGTTATCAATTAAAATCTAAGATATTAGTTTTTATTTATTGTTCGCCACTCCCGAAAGCATTTCCTCGGTCTGCCCATGCAATCAGTATTATCAAAATATTCCGGTACACTTTATACAAAATTTCATACATAGGCTATAATTTCATATTTTCATTTTTTTTTTTTTTTTTTTCAAAAATAGTTCTCGAAAAGTTTAGAAGCTTAGAAAATTGCCACATTTTGGGCTGAGATCTTTCAGGCCTAGACTACCGTTGAATTACATAACATTTCGTTTTTCACTGACAAAAAACGACGCCAAGTTTGTTGAGAAGAAAACATTAGTTTTGGGCACTGTTTTTAATACATGTTAAAATAAGTTTGTGTAGATTAAGCATCTGATATATATATATATATATATATATATATATATATATATATATATATAAGAATTATGTAACCAAAACTATTCTTTTTTAGCTTATGGTTTTATTTTGATTGAAATGATTGGTTTTCTTTTTTTTTCTTTTTCTTTTTTCGCTCCAATTTTATTAATTTAGGGTCAATTTCGGTGTTTAATTCACTTACAATTACCTGAATCATTAAATGGCACGTCCAACTCCCTACTCTATTTATTAAAGGGCAGAAGAAAAAATAAACTTTGGTAGCCTTAATTTTATCCAGAAATAACCTTTGTCTAAATTGTAAATTATAAATATTAATTACTATGTTACTTAAGAATGTTAGTCATCATGACATAAAAAAAGGAATTAAATATGCCGTTGTTTTTATTTAATTTAATAAGTATTATTATTACCAGAGATTTTGTTTAAAATAATTGATAATTTCGTATAAATTAAAATTAAAAAAAAATACCCGATGCTTACAATTCGAAGCTTTTTGGAATCTTCTAATTTCAAAATTTTACGTTTCGTTTTCCTTTGAAATTTCCGAACTTATTATTGAATTATATTTATATATTATATTCTACATTTATGAAAGTCGCCGTGGTCGTCGTTCGAAAAAGTTGGTTCCTTTCTCAAGCAAAGCTCATATCTTCAACGCCATTTTTTCATTTCTTCCAGAACATCGATTTTCTCAGCGTTTTCTTCTCCCAATCCCTCAAAGATTCGAGCTTCTCTATCGGTAAGTTCCTCGAGATTCGAATTTTCCTCGCTTTTCGAAGTTCAATTGAGCTGTTTCGAGTCTCCCGAGCTCAACCGAAACCCTAGATCGCTGAATTTTTTGTGTGGCGATTGCAGTGAATCGTCTGGAGGAGAGAGATCGGAGTGACGGCCATGGCGTCGCAACAGCACTTGGAGAAGATGCAGCTTCGGCAGAACTACCGGAATCTCTGGCACACTGACCTCATGAGCACTATCCAGGCAGACACTCCATGTACTTCTCTCTCTATATATTTATATATATCCATATATATACATTTCATATTGTAGACTGTGATTCTGCGTTTTCTGTGTAAATTGTGTCTGATTTTTTTATTTTTATTTTTATTTTTTTGCAGACTGTTGCTTTTCTTTCTGGTGGTAAGTTCTCTAGATCTTCTGATACTTTTAGTTCGGAATTTTGGGGGAAATGGAACTTATGCTTATCTGATTAGGTTCATCTTACGTGTGTCATTAGTTTCTGTGATGTTATTGATTGCTAGTACCCACATTACTCTTCTTATCTGTTGATCGTATTCTTCATGTTTTTGTAGACGTTAAGCGTTACCAATTTAGTTTGATCGGAACTTTGGTGTTGAGAATGGATAGAAGAAAAGCATTGCATTTACACACAAAAAAAAGACTGTTGAAGTACTTAGCTTGAAATATTGCTTCTGAAGTAATTATCATAATTCCCGATTCTGGCTCGTTGCTTGGTGGCAAGATGTCATTTTGGGCTTTTGTAGCTTGAAAATACCAATTTCCTTAATGTAGCTTAGAGAAGGATCAAGTATACTTTATTTGATCTTCTATAGTTAGCCGTATGCAAAATGCCAAGGGCTTCAAGTTTTACCGCAATGGAAGCATGAGTCTCATCTGATTGAAAGCGTTCCAGTAAATCCGCTGGTTAAGTTCGAAAAATTTCAAATGTGCATCAAGAATTTTCTTCGCGTTCATTCAGTTTGAGTTTTCACCATACAATCTTTGAGCATTTTTTAATGGGTTTCTCTGCGAACTCTATGACTAACGAATTTTGGTTTCTTTCTATTGTAGTGCACCATGTGTTTCATACTTGCTACGGAAACGAGCTCTGTACAATGACATGTCGAGGTAGTATTCATAGTTGTTTTTCTTGTTCCGTCCTATAGTCTATTTTGTAATTTTGTGACATGATTGGTCCATTATTTGTTGTAGATATGTCTGCTGTGCGGGCTACATGCCGTGCAGTGGCAGATGTGGAGAAAGTAAATGCCCGGAATTTTGCTTAGCAACTGAGGTAAATTACTCATTTAATTTACGATTACCGACTGGTGAAAAGGGTATCAATTAGTCTCTGCTTTTTTTACTATTTGTGTGCTTGCTTTGGCATTGTCTCAGCAGTTTGACTTTTGTTTCGTTATATTTTCTTATCTTCATGATTTGATCTTTACAGGTGTTTCTATGCTTCGGGAATTCCGTGGCCTCAACGCGCTTCATGTTGCAAGACGAATTCAACATACAAACCACAAAATGCGATAATTGCATCATTGTACACTCCCTTTCTCTCTACCTGGTTTAAGCTAATACTATAATGCTACATGATCGCATTCAATAATTTTGGAACGAAGATATTTGGTCTAATACTCTCAGAAACGTCTCTCTGTGTGTTCAGGGTTTCATGTTCTGCTTACAACAAGTCGCTTGCATCTTCTCAATCGTCGCAATGATCGTTGGAAGTGATGAAATTTCAGAGGCGTCGCAGCTTCTGTCTTGTTTGGCTGAAATGGTCTATTGCACGTAAGGATTTGCTTCTTTTTTTCTTCGAGAAGGTTCTTCTCCGCCACATTGCTAATTGCTTTCTGTTTCACCAATCTTGGTTGCTTCCATGTAGGGTATGCGCGTGCATGCAGGTATGTACCAACCTGAATTCCGGTCCTCGCAATTCCCTTTTCCTATGTTTGGAACGTGTATTTTCAAAATAATTGTAATTTAAATGAAATTTGAAAGAAATTCTAAGCCCATTGAAACTGCTGACACAATTCCAATGCCATGTCGAGTTTGGGTCGAAGAAAATGAATTTTTCATTTGCTTTTTTTTAGTTCCAAAAGGTGACTAGTTCTTGAGTGTGTTTTCTTTCATTGCCTCGTTTCCAGACGCAGCACAAGGTTGAAATGGACAAGAGAGACGGAAATTTCGGGCCTAGGCCCGTGATGGCGATCCCGCCAGTTCAGCAGATGTCCCGCATCGACCAGCAGGTTCCTCCGGGGGTCGGGTACGCGCCTGCGTACGGTCAGCCCTACGGAGGCTACAACCAGCCGCCACAGCCACATCCTCAGGGCTACCCACCCCCGGGCTACCCCGCTCCTCAGTACCCACCACCTGGCTACCCGAGGTGATCGTGATATTGATGGAATTTGGATTCTTTGGTCGAATTGGAGACTGAGTGTCGTTTTTGGTTACCTGAGAAAGATTGGATTGCTTGTGTATTGGACCTGAAAAGTTACATCTTTATCCTTTTCTTTTCTATGTGGAGGTTGTGTATTGGATCTATATATAAAGTAGCTGAACAATTACGACATTATAAAGCTTTTTTTTTTTTTTTTTTTTGTCGTTTTCTGGGTCTATAGTGTTAAATGCTCTTCTTGTATTCGTTCGACGTCACTTACGACGTCTTTGCGTTTTTTTTTAGTAAAACTGAAACGACGTTTTTTATAATATTTGGTGTGTCGTTTTGAGGATATGACGGATTCGCCTCTTGAGAAAGAAAAACATAGGATGAGGTAAAAGTACTCGAGTTGTAGTTAATCGGAGGTGAGAGTATGTAAGTTTTTTTTAAATGGGCAAAGCACTCAAATTAAATAAAAAAAAGTGTGATTAGACAATTTTCTCTAATTATTATCTCTTATGTTAAAGTTGAGCCACGTTAAATCTTTGCTTATATTCCACTTTGGTTTCACATCTATATTATTCACGAGGTAAAAAAAAAAAGTGAAAAATAAGAGAGGTTGCACAAGGAACTAAGAGACGGTCGTTAGACAGAAAAATATAGTTGCACAGTTATTTTATTTGGGTATTTCACCTACTAAAAAAAAAAAAACTTGGACACTCTTATTTCTATTTGACTGCAAGTTAGATATTTTTACCTCAATTAACTCAAAAATAGAATGATTCAAGTAAATTAATAACAAAAATTTAAATGCAGTAAAATGATCTTCATTTATAATTTGATAGTCAGATAATAGTACATAAAACCTACAAAATTACTGAAAGTGTCTCATGCATCAAAATGATCAAACTTAAATAAATCTTAACGTTCATATCATACACTCAAAGTACGTACCCAATGTTTACCCTAAATTTAAATAGATTTTAATTAATAGTCACCACAATAAGCCAACTTATGAGATCATATGTTCTAGATCATGGACTTCTTCTTTGACATATGCTTGATGACTATGTCTTTATCTTCTCATATTAATCTGAATGAGGACTTTAAACCAAATAAGCAATATATTAGTATTATTTATTTCTCTATTATTAAGTAATTAGCCAACGCACTTTGACTCTTTTGTTATCCTCTTCTTTGGCTCTTCAACAACACTTCTAAGAGAGTACGTGATTCACTTCTTCTTTTTTATTTTTTTTTACCTAAGAGTCATAAATTTATTATTTTCTTGATAATACATGAAGAGAAATTTTATAAAACGCCAGGTGATAGTTAGGTGTACACATATATTAATATATATATATATATATATGCTTACATTTGTGTTTGTATATAATTATTATACGTAACGTTAACGTAATTAACATCAACGTTATGGTTGAAAATGGTTACCTTCTAGAAGAGCCAATTATTTAATATTCATAATTACCGAGTCTGATTATACTGTAATCTATCTTGTAACGTGACTTTAGGAAATTATTATATCGCCATTAAATTTAATTTTTTTCTCCTTTCTAAAAAAGATAACATTAATTTTTGAAAATTATATAAATAACGAGTTTGGTGGTCGTAGAATAATGGGAACAAATAAAAGTTCCATTTTTCTAACTATTTGTTGGGAAGTGGGTATAGCATTAGAAATTGGTGGGGCTGATAGGATAAAAAAATACAAAAAGGAAAAAATAGGTAAATAGGATAAAAAAATACAAAAAGGAAAAAATAGGTAAATAGGATAAGATAAATACAAGGAATATGTCCCATGCATGATTATTTAATACCTACAAACACACACAATATATATACTTGTATGATTTCTATAGAAGGGTATAAATGTATTGCTCTGACATATGTGAATGCGAGTATTAAAGGCATATGTAAAGATAAACAATTAAACATGTATGTAATATATAGGTACTTTTGCGGTATATATTCCTATTTTGTACAAAGTGTATTGTCAATTTCCTTTTTACCGGTTATAATACTTAAAGCACTTTTTAATAGTGTTGAGGTTCATTGTGATTTCTTTGTTATATCTATTTTTTAAGTTGGTGTATGATCGAATGCAAAATTTACATGTATAGCTACTTAGTATTACTAACGTACGTCCAATATGAATCCAAATTATAAGTAACTAAAAGGTAGGTAGAAGAAGAAGAATGACGGAGATGGGTTTGAGAATATAACTGCCGCAAAAGCCTTACGACAATCACTTCGAGGGCGGCACGTCGATAATGTTAACCGTGGTTGGTATAAGAGGCCTGCATTTGCATCGCATTGAATTAAGACCTCTTGATCATCGAAGTAGTAATGAAATTATCACCGAGTCAAGCTAGCGTTGTCTTCATATTCAATAACCACCCGGTTTAAAAAGACCATATTTCTGCCAAGTCCTCTTTACTATAATACTACTATTTTTTCTTTGCAAATTGACCCTTAAATGATGTATAAAAAGCTTAATAAGACACTACTATGTCTATTTTATAGTAATAAAACATTAAGATGACTACATATATGGTAAGTCCTATTAGCTAATTTATCATTTCAGTATCCCATTAAAATTTGCTGCACGTATACGATTAAACTCTAAATATTAATTATTCAACATTTTAATGAAGTTGAGTCGTGTGGATATGTCTCTACCTTTTAACATAGATTAATTTAGGATGGAAAAAATTAAATCTCAAGAGTGTTTTGGCTTTTATATTAACATATTTAGTATAAAATTAGGTACTTACCACAAATATTTCTCACATATATATATATATATATATATATATTATTACTTTGAAGTTTGAATTTTCTTGTATTTTGGAGAGAATGAGAATCCATGACGTGTAGCCTTTTTGTTCACAATTATACACATGGTTCAATATGCCTCGTTATCCTTATTAAGCTTCAATCATATTAGGCTTGTTTACGCGTTATATGCCTTTTGAATATTTATCTTTTTTTTTTCTTCCTTAAAATATAGTAATAATTGAAAAGCATCTCAAAGATAAACTTGTAATCATTTCAGCATTTTTTTTAAATATATCTCTTTGCTATGTCTTATAATAATAATAATAATGTTTGAGACATGAAATTTGGAAAATAAGAGAAATAAAATATAGAAGATTTTATTGTATGATGTTAGACATAGTTTAAGAAAGTTCGGAGATTTATTTGAATAAATAGCACATATAGTCAGAAACATGCATATCTAGATTAGATAGTTTGGACTACTCATTAAATACTAATTAAAATCATCTATAATAGAGTTATGGTGCATGGTGTTTGTGTCAATAGGTTAGAATATTCATATTAAATATTCTAATGACGTAATATTATTATATGGTTGACTTAATAATTAAAAGAAAATATAAACAACTTAAGGTCGTGAACGTCAATAAGATTAACAAATCACAATGCATACGCATGGAAATATGACTAATATATGCTAAGAAAGCTAAAATTATGAAGAAGAAAAAAAACAATACATGCATTTTCACGAACCAATCTTAACCAATCAGGACGAGCCGAGTACGGGTGTAGACTTATCCGTCAAATAAATTCTTAAGGTGTGTTTGTTTACATGTAGTCTCATTTTTAATATATTTGAGCGGACAATCGAAGCCGCTTATATAGGCTTTCAAAGACAAAGGACAGCCCGCGTCCACCCGATTGCCTTGACTAATAATAACTAATAAGTTATTAATCTTATATCAAGATTGTTAGGAAAAAAATTATAAAAAAAAAAAGAAAAAGAAAAAAGAAAAAGAAGATTAATGTGGTCCATTGCCTTTTAATTTCATGTTGGCCATTAGAGGGAAGTTTCAATGTAGATTTCTTTTTATTGAATTTTTCAATTGTAGTTTACCTACTTTATAAAACAAAAATATTACAGAAATAATAAATTAGGACATTTATGTGATAATGAGCGGCTATTTGTTCCCTACCCAAGTAACAATAAAAAAAGATGCAAAATGGACCGTTGGATCAAATCTAACGGCTCATACATTTATACTACAAAAGAAATGAAGAACTTGAGTAAATATGAGTCCAATATTATCAAAGCTATAGAATCACTCAGCTCAAGTGAACGGATGAGGATCTGACATAAAAAAAAATGATTTAATAAAATCTAGAAAATTATGATATTTTTTTCTTATCTCAATTGATTTTAAAGTAAAAAAATTGTAATATTAAATAGCATCGGTCTAAAAATAATAGAATTCGATTAAAAATAAATGAGCCAAAAAATCACAAAGTCATTGGCTACTCACTTTATTCTCAATTAATGTTTTAGCAGAATTCCATGATACTTAATATGTACATTATTTAAAATCGGACAATTTTTTTATGAGATAATTTATACGATGTTAAAGTGTTTTAATGATTTTCTTTATGCATTATCGAATTAGTTTCGCCTATAAGTGAGACTATTCTAAGTTCTAACATAGACTAGTTGAATACAATGTTCATCATTTAATAAAAAAAAGTGTACGTGATTTCACGTGAACTTATAGAAGAAAAAAGCAATACCAATAAAAGGGATTAATTTGTTTGGAAAGCAAAATAAACTTAGAAAACCCGATATAATGAAATATGTGCACTCATTGTTTAATTATGAGATCCCAATAAGCCGGCAAAATGATTGCAAGCATCAAAATCTTGGAAATTGAAATGATCAACTTATGAATTGCTTTCACTTCAAAAAGAAGAAATGCCCAAAAACAAAGTAGCAATTATGCACTTATATTATATATACGTGTGTGTGTGGTACGTGTACTCTTCAATGTAATCTAATTAGTTCAACAAATCTATCTATACATTATACTTTTTTTTCTTTCCAATGGCCTAAGTCTCAGTGAATCTGCTGAAAAAGTCTTAATTTAGACTTTAACTAAGAAATTTTCACGTAAACTCAAAACCGTAAGTTCACCACACAAAAATGGAAGAATTAAACCAAAAGAGTCATCAATCTAAACTAGTCATGTGCCAGACCGGATGGACAAGGCATTCCGCACTTCTCGTGCATTGACCGACGTGGACAATGCACATCAATTTTGATGTACATTATACATGCGCCCAAATTAAGCTCATATCGGATGGCCTAAGACTGTTTTGATGTAGCGCAGGCCGGGTCCTTATTATAAGCGAGCAAGGCGCTCGGGCTCTTAAATTTAAGGTCTTATTTTTTTTACATATTACTTTTACATTTTATAAAAATAAAAAATTAATTTTTAAATACTTTGAAGGCACCGAAATTTAATTTAACCTAAAGCTCTGATAAAATAAGACCAACTCAAGGTCGGCCTCGTGTAGTGCCCATTACCCGAAGCACGGGCAATTAGCCAATATGCTCAAAAAAAAAAAAAAAAACACCCTAAAGGAGAAGTTAATACCAAAAGAAATCGAAGTTATAAAGCTTTTAATCTATTTTTTTTTAATTCCCCTCTGCCTCAGAAATAGCTTTGTTTTGAAATCATAACTTCACATATGATTTTTCTTCTGTAAGTGCTTCTCAGTATGATAAAAATTGTACACTAAATACTCAACAAAGACCCAAAACATAATTAAATTATTAAATATATAGTATATAAATAAATAAATTAATAAATGCAAGATCGAAGAAAGTAATGTCCTTTAAATTCCATTATTTCATTTCACGTTTCCTCTGTAACTTAAAAAAAGAAAAACTGTACAACAGCCCTTCACTCGCTCCAAAACTTGCCCTAATCTTTCCCCTATGTACACTTCCACCCCAAAAAGAACTGTCTTCTCATTTTCCCCCCTCTAGAAACCGGCCAAAGCTACAAACCAGTGATCTGCGAGTACTCGGAGTAAAAGTCAGGAATCCCAGAAGCAGCCCAAAGCCGCTCATTGAGGCTCAAATCCTCGATCAGAGGCGTCCTGCAGAGCGGGCACGTCCTCTGATCGTACCCGATCCAACGGTCCAGGCACGCCCGGTGGAACACGTGGCAGCAGTTCCTCAGCCGCCGGATCTCGTCCTCGCCCTCGAACTCGTACAGGCACACCGCGCAGCTCTCCGCCGCCGGGCCCGCCCGGAGCTCCGCGAACCGGACCACCGGGAGCAGCTCCCGGATCAGAACCGCGGAGAGGGAGCTCGTTTCGGGTCGATGGGTTATCGGGTCGGGGCCGTGCCAATGAGCGTGACTCACCGCATAGTAGTCGGGTTCGATGAAATCTGGGAGACCCAGAAGGGCGAAAGCCATGGAAATGAGCTTGCGGAGGAAACCCAGAAGGGAAAGCGCGTGGATGAAGAGTTTGGGCAGGAAAAGTTCCGAGTACCCGACTGGGAAGCCCATTTTCGCTGCTGTGAAGTCCTGAGATTCTTTTGGTGGAGTGTGAGTTGATGAAGAATGAATGAATTGAATGAATGAATTTGAGGAGATTGGGAAGATGAGGTTGTTTTTATATAGAAGAGAGAGAGAGAGAAGTGGAAAGACAATTATGGGCTTGGAGCTATGGTGGGTAGGAGAGAGAAGATGGAAAGCTTATAATAATTGAGATGTCGTTTAGGAATTATTTATTTATTAATCTACAGGTTAATAGCGGTTTAAGTACTTAATGTTTTAACTTTATGATATAAATTTGATTTTTTTTCACGGATATATTTTTGGGATCTATTATTTTTTTCTCTCTAAATTATCACTCACTTAAATAAATATAAAACATTATTTTGAATTTTTTTGGAAGGTGACACGTGTGTTAGATTGATTAAAAGATGGACACAATTTAAAAGAAAAAGTTATATAATGTGGATATTAGAAACTTTGGTTGTAAAAAAGAATTTATAGTGTCATAAAAATAAAAAAAAGTTAGCTACTTATATCGAAATTAAATATTTTTTTTGACTGTACTGGTAATGTCAGAATTAGCTGGAGTCACAATTCACATTAATGATTCATGGGTTTTTAGCTTTGTTATACAGATTTGGTAATTTGAGATCTTTTTTTTGGGAGTTTGGTTGTCTAGTACTATAGTGGTCCGACTATTTTGTGAATTAATAAGATTGAAATAGTCATTTTTATGAAATAAAAGGAGGAGACTTAGTTCAGATTTAAGAACTTATGGGCAATGATTAGTACTTAGATCATTCAAATAGGCCTAAAGAGTATTTAATTTAGAAAGAAAAAAAAAATCAACCCATATTCCAATCGCCACTTACGCAATTAAGGTTGTATTCACATTGACACAAAATTTTTAATCATTTTTGGAAATTGTTCAAAAGAGTGTCTTTTTCAAGTTCCAAAGATCAAGAACATTGGTTTTTAGTTAGTGCACTCAATCAATTCTTCATTACTAGTCATTTCAAAATAGAATATTGCTCTATTTAAAAGGAATTTTCATGGAAGTATAATAAATAATAATGCTTATTAGGTGGGCATTAACATGGGAAAATATTCATTTGAGTAGAGACATTGTATATAACTATATATATATATATATATATAGTAGAGACAATTGAGTGTATATCTATGGATCAATTAATTTTCACTTAAAAATCAACACCAAATAAACACTTGCACCTAAAATCAACCCAAAGTCAATAATTTCAACTAAAAATCAACATCTCCAATGACTTTAATCTCACTTGAAATAAACAGAAATCAACATTTTCAACAAATTCCCCTAAAATCAACACAAAATTAAATATCTCTCTTAAAATAAATAAAAAAAAACAAAATGAGAAGAAGCTTCAAAAATTGTACAAATAAGAATAAAAGGGTACACAAAAATAGTTTTTATATAAAATCGTGCCATACAAATACATAGCAAATCCTCCGATTTGAATAAGGCCTTTCACCAAAACTTTTTTTTTTTTTTTTTGTCGGCAAAGATCACTGTTAATCACTTAAAATATTCTCTCCTTGAAAATGAGACCACTTCTCTTGTTTGTTTGGTGGGTGTATTATCACAGACACATCGCTTGTGCTTATTCCAAAATTTCCTTCTTTAAATTCTCTTGTCCATGGCCATTGGGTCCATGGAATATATATGTGTTTAGTTGAGTGTGACAAAAATTATGCTTCCTTTTATTTTTATAATTTTGATATATTGTTTGTGCTTTTGCTTGAATCTCAATCGGTCATGTAACTATAGATCTTGTTTTAGTATATACTTGGTCACCATTTTTTAATATATAACTTATTAAAAGATAAATGAAAGTGAAGTGTTGCATCTAAATTTGACTGTCCCAATTTATATTTTATGATAATTATTAAAATTAAAGCAAGAAGAAAAAAAAAATAT
Source organism: Parietaria judaica (assembly GCA_954871525.1). Classification (NCBI taxonomy): domain Eukaryota; kingdom Viridiplantae; phylum Streptophyta; class Magnoliopsida; order Rosales; family Urticaceae; genus Parietaria; species Parietaria judaica. The sequence continues at coordinate 21,339,025 of OX940868.1, read as the reverse complement.
AGGGACCAAAATATTTTGGCAGGTGAAGCCCGATAGGGTTTTAGTTGTACGTAGAAGCGGATGGACTTTCCCATTTCGGATTAGAGTAAGTAAACCTAGTCGTTATTTATTTTTGGTATGTCACTCTTCCTCGTCGAAACTTAAATTTTCTTTACTACCCGGCCCGTAATTTTCTACTCAAATTGAATTTTAACGTAAAAAAAATGTTTACCACCGTTTATTTCTGTATTCTACTTGATATTTTTGTCTGATATATATAAATAAGATTCTCGAGGCATGTATCTAACGAGGGATAGAAAGATGCTTAGATTCTTGAACCGGTGTGAATACGAAAGAGAGTTCACTAGAATGGTATGGCTGAGAATTTGCATGGCTGAGGTGATGAACCCTCGCCAACCAGCCACTAGGTATGGGCAGAACTGACCCCAAAACCCTAATCAGAGAGAGAGAGATATGTGTGTGTGTGTCTGATAAGGCCAAGACACTGTCTGCCCCATCCAATAGCACCACCCCAGACCGCGCCGGCCACCACCCACCACCTCTCTCTCTCTCTCTCTATATATATATATATATCACTTTCTCTCTCTATAATATAGATGACAAGCAATGTGAGTCTGTGCTTTGTCTCTTTCTCTGTCCCATTATTGCCCTCCCATATGCAGTAGTCTCAGTGATTCCACGTCAATGAATGGCATCTCTTTTCTTTCATTTGGTTTATAATTGAATTGAATGGTCAATCGGTCTTCTTTCACTTTCGCTTCACTCGCTTTTCCTTATCTTGTTTCTTTGCTTCTTCCTCCTTTTTGCTTGATGTTGTTGTCTTTGCTTGCTACTTGCTTATACCTCCAAAACTAGTGCAATAATATGAGAGCAATTAGCGATGCAAATTATAATAGAAATCAACAAGGGAAGTTATACGTTAAAATCCGATCACGAAGAACTATATGGGCAAAATTTTCAATTCATTATGATCGAAGAAATCAATTTAACTACGAAGAGTGTTTATGAAAATTGTAGCTCTGAAGCCTAAAATAGTATATCCGGATAAAAATCCATAATTCTTTATATAATTATAGATTCAATAGTATATCCGGATAAAAATCCATAATTCTTTATATAATTATAGATTCAATGAGTCGGAGTTTGAAAAAAAAATCCAATTCAAGATTTAATTTCATTTTGTGAAATTTCATGCCTCTATCTTTTATTTAGAGAAAAAATTCAAATACACAATTTGCTAAAATAGAAAGACTCCCAAAAACAAATCCGAATAGTTCTATGTCGCATTGTGGATCTTCGAAACATGACGGGTCTTGTCAGCTAATTCGGATCATAATCTCGAACTAATTTATTTTGTTTCCTCTTATTTTTTTTGTTTCGTTGTCATTCTTCAACATATGCTTGCTCTAATCGTGGACTAAATTAATGTTTTTTTTAAGTGGGCACTTTTTGATTCATTGATTAAAATAATTGAAAAAGAAATAATTTTTTAAAATTCTATGGAGTGATGTAGCATAAAATCACTCCAATAAATTTGCGAATATTCAACATGCATGTCTCTCCAAGTTAAGTCTCATTTCTTTTTTAATGGAGTTATGTCTCATTTTGTTTCTTATTGTTTAACATATTGATTAAGCCAATCTCAAGCTTTTTGTTCTTCTAGCAGCCTAAAGGACGTTTAGGGTTTTAGTTTCAGAAGGGTTCATGGACCAGATAATTATTGGTTGCATAATTAATTTATGATATTGACACGTCTAATCTTATAATAAAGGTTTGATTAGGACGGCCATATATATACTATATAGTCGTTAAAATGAAACGTTCTATATAATTATTTTGCTAATCATGTGATATGACGTTATAAGCATGAAGCCCAACAATCAATTAAGATAACAATTTGACTAAACTGTATGATCTTCTGATACAAATAAGATATTGAATCATCTATGTTTATTAATCATTTTAACACACACACACACACACACACACACACATATATATATATAAGGAGATAGCTTTCCTTCTTTAAATATCAGAAGTTAAATTAATTATGCTAGTATTATTAATCGGGTAGGTGGTTTGGCGCCCGCCCAAAACCCGTCTAGGCATAGGTGGTGTAGGTTATATAGTTAGTGGCTGAACTAGAATTTACATTATGGGGGGGCGGGATTTTATTTTAAATTTTGCAAAAGATATACGTGAATTTTTTTATTTTTTTTACTTTAATAAAAAACTAAGAGGGTTTAAGTTGAAATCTTGAAATAATTTAACTCCAAAATTTAAAATGGAACGAGCATGCTGAAATAAAAAGAAGTGGGGCTTTTGAACCCCACCCGCCTTGTTCATATTTCCGTCATGGTTGTAGGCAGCCTGCACCTAACCCAATTTTCATTTTATATTATTTTAATATACAAAATAATTTATAAAAATAATTTTGAGAGGGGTTTGTTGTTCTCATTTAGAGGGGTTAGTTTTCCCGGTTTAGGAAGACGTTGCGGGTTGGGCAGCCCATGGCCAGTCCAACGCGTGCATGGGTTACCATGACCCGTCTGAATGCCAGACTAACAAGTAGGCTCTTCCATGGGCTGCTCGCTCTACGTGGAGAGCACTAGTCAAAATTACATGAAATATGTAAAACAAAACCCTGAAAGCTAAAAGTATGAAACAAAAAAAAAAAAAAAAAATTGTAACCGTGAACCAATCAGACGGTTAAAATACACACACACATATATATATATATATATTTATATAAGCAATATGTTCGGATAAAAATTGCCAACATTTCATGTTCATGAGTTTATAAGTCTGACAAACAAAATAAGACAGTGAGTAGTGGGAATTTCTTGGAGCGCAAGCTTCTGCACTGTCTTTTGTTCCTATTAGGGTACAAATTTACAGCTAAATAACAGCAAAGATCATGTTTAATCAAACCCTAATCAAGCATATAACAGCTTGGAGAAGTGCATTAATTAATCCCAATTATATATATTCAGTATATATATGTCCACCATGCACATGCATCTATATTCAATTGCTGAGTAATTAGCTTGCAATTCGATCGGATCGCACTGCATTTTTGTTCTGAGCCTGAAAAGGAATGATTTGTATATCAGATTTAGATTATATATAAACCCTAATTAGATTCTTCTCAGACCAAGATTACGCGTTTTATCTTATATAATTAAGCTATAAGCAGACAGCAATCTGGCAATGCTCATAAACTAGTGAAATTAATGAGCATATGAAACCTTGCTTTGTCACATGTCAGAAAGTTTCTGATCTTCAAACCATATTATTAATATTATTTATTAACCTAATATACGGATTTGCAAGCTGCCAATATTTTTCTGTACGGCTCACACTTTTGCACCAAAAAGAGATGCAAATTATATATATAATAAGGTGGGCATTTATGAATAGTCCTTGATATAATAAATTGTCTTCATAATTATTTTTATTTTTTCCTTTGTATTGGGAAGTACGTAGGACTCATAAATGTTAATAATACACGTAATTTTTCTGAAACCGCATTTACTATTTTGGCTTCACGATGTTTGAGAAAGATAAAAATAAAATAAAATGGGGAGTATATAAGTTTAATTACACGTTTATAAAATGTGTAAATCACTTGACCATGTTATTATGCACGACAAAGACTAGCTATGTAGCCATGCATGAGCCTAGAAAGGAGCCTCAATGATCTGGCTCTCCAAGGTCTAGGCTTTATATACATACACGTTGCTAATGATGATTCATGTTTTTATTAGGTATATTTGTGTCATAAACAATTTTGAACAAAATATTGTTTAGTGGCAAAAGTATATCAAATATAAAAAAACAATATTAATAATCCAATTTCATTTATGTTAATATATAAGTTAGAGATATGAACATGTCGTGGATATCTTTAATTTAATAAAAAATTATCAAATTATTAATGTTTTTGAAGTTTGATTCTAAATTACGCATGTATCTCTCGTGTAATTCAGGGCATGAATACAATTGAATTTCTATTTTATTTTGTAATTTTGAAGTAATATTTGCTGCTTAATTAATATACGGACACAGTTAATACAAAATTGAACTCTTATTTCGTAAATCTTCCTTAAATTAGTGGGTTTTTTTTTTTTTGTCACAAGCACAACACACAAGAGCAAGTTATAGTGCAACTGTGCAAGCAAGCAACATGTGGTGATTGATTGGTGATGAATGATGATAAGTGATAACATATTCATAGTAATCGCCAGTGATTTTGCCTAACAAAAATGGAAACAAACAGTAAGCATTGAGTCAGATAATATATTTAGTTACTTTAGCTCTCTAGGGTTTTGGTTGGAGAGCTTGGAATAAGTGAGTGAGAGAGTGAGAGAAGGGTCTGGTGTCCCACAGAGCGAGCTTTATGTTGATGATTAGTTGGAGATGAGTGAGCTTTTCTCTGCTTTTTCAGCACATTCGTCAGATGCTTCACTGTATATCCACGTTTGGTTTATGCAAGAAAGAAACAAACGAACAAAAGAAGAAAAAGAGAGAGTGGTTAACCCGAATATCTAGGGTTTCGGGATATATGCTTAACTAATTGAAATGACAAAAGTGACTGTCTCTTTATTATCATATCATATCACGCTTCTCTAGGGTTAATACTACTTTATTTTAGTTATCACTTATTACTTTAAGTTTTATGAATTGTTTTGTTATTATTTATAATTTAATAAACGGTAGGTTTAAAATACCGTTTGCCGATAGAGCTGCAACTCGCGACTTCAATCCCACAGTCGCGACGAGTCGCGATGTTCTTCGGGGAGTCGCGACGAATCGCGACGCGAGGCGTGCAGTCGCGACGAGTCGCGATTCGTGCGTGTCGTCGCGATGGCAGATGGGCGATCCGCGTGATGGGCGATCGACGGCTCTCGCTGAGCCACGTGCAATTTCTCGCCCCTGAAACCCTGGTCGCGATTTCTCGCGACGCCGCCAGTCGCGACCCGTCGCGACGCCCAAACTCACGATTTTGGCGACTTCCATCGCGACGAGTCGCGACGTCGCGTATCACAGCTCTACTTGCCGATGTCGTTTCGCATTTTTTATTTTACGGATATATCGCTTGTCGATGGGTATGTCGATGGGCAAATGGTAAAAAAAGGGCATGCCGCATGCCGCATATACCGCATGGGCATACAGCATGCCGATGGGGTTTTCGACGGATATTTTGTAAAAAATATTTGAGTATTTAAACAAGATATTTATATAGGTTCAAAACTACATATTTAATAAATACAAGACATAATTGTATACAACAAAACACATTTGGAACTTAAATATGTAGGTAAAATTATAATGTTATGTCACTTTATTAGTTGAAGTGTATAATATTAAGTCAAATATTAATTGGTATTTTTTCCGAAATCTACCAAAGTTTTTGCCGAAAGTGTAATTATTTTTGCCGAAAGTTTAATTGGTATTTTTGCCAAAATCTACCAAAAGTTTAATTTTTAGCGAAATTCCATCTATCTTTCTCACATTTTACACAAAAAAAAAAAATAATTTCCATCCACGTGCCCATGCGAAAAATGATAAAAATCCAGCGAAATGAAAGGGTTTTCGTTTCGCATACCTCCGAAAAACAAAAATCGGTCAAAAGGTCCTTCGATTTTTGCAAAATTTTGCACCTTGAACGGTACAAATATTAAATATTTTAATCTTTATAAAGTTATATTAACTTGATTTTTTATTATTAAAATTCTCTTTCTTTTAGGACAAACTGAATTTTGACAATGATAAATTAGAGTGTGAAAGAAAGAAAGAAAAACAGCTAAAGTTGTGAGAAAAAAATCAAATTTATATCATCATAAATATTAAAATATTAAGAATTTAATTCGATATTAACCCTCTTTACTTTGTTTTGCACTTATTGAAAATAAATAATACTATGAAAGGATGTTAGCAGTACATAAATACAAAAAATATTTGAAAAATAAACGTTAAATATTCATTTATAATTCTAGTCAGATAAATATTAAAAAAAATTCACACGTATAAGACGAGACTACGAGTACTTAAATTCCCAAAAAAAGTATCAGTCTTATATTTATGAGAAAAATATTGATATATTATTCACCTTAACAAAAAATAGATTTTCAACGTTGAAGTAACAAATACTTCACTAATGTGTATATATGTGTGTAAAGGGATATATGTTTTGAGTTTTTTTGTGCAAAATAATAAATGAAAATTAGGGATTTGTTTGACCCACAAACAGTAATCTCATTATTGACCTAGGTTTAGAGTGCTATAGAATCTAAATTATTTCCAAACTTTTATTGATAAATTGTTTTATTACTTTCAAAAACCCTATTTATTGAATATTAGTCTAGGTAGAGTAGCATAAGCTTATCTTCCATTCCACTACATATATAATTATAAATGCAATGTTTGCAATGATAAATTGTTTGCAGTCTAATTGCTCGTTATGTTTATGATGTCACGTAATTTTACTACATTTCGAAGCTTATCTTCTATTCTGCATTCATTATTTTCTCTTTTTTTTTTTTCCGAATTATGAACCGTTAATATGATGATTGATGAAGACCCTAGAGCATCAAATAGTACTCTTCTTACATATATATATGTGTGTGTATGTATGTGTAGAAGAGACAGAAGTCAGAAGTGTGGGTCGTCAAGGCATGTGCCCTTGTCTGGTGGTCTTGTACCTAACCCACATCTTCTTTTTATCTCTAACTTATTTCCATCCAATATATATATATATATATATATATATTATATATGCATTTCATTTCGATGAACATCATGTGACACTTTGATCTACTACCAAACAAAACACCCTATCAAGTCACTCTCCGTCTATATATCTCGATTCCTATATCGGTCGCCATAGCATTTCTCTAATTTGTCGTTACTTATTTACGTGTACAAGATTATCACCAAATGAATAAGCCAAGAAAAGCAATATAAATTGTGAAGTTTTAATTAAAGAGATAGATACTATGCGACTTGTATTACAATATACAGTGCTCAACGGTCATATCACTTATAATAGCCAATAATGTGATCAATATTTTATATATTTTTAATACTTTTTTTAATTATTGCAAAGGGCAATTAATATAAAGATAGGGTTATTATAGTACAATAATGCACGACTTTTGATCAACGAGATTTCATACAACAACGTGTGTTGACTGTGAAATCCATCAAACTTTTTGTTAATGACGTTCAGTGCTCCTTATGTGGCTTTTTGGGCTCGTCATGTGAGCCCGGAGTTTTTAAGTGTATTCCACTAACTATTTGCGGCATAAGTACTTAAAAGAACTATTTTTTAATAGTATAAGTGCCAATTTTTTGAAAGGTAGAAGTACGTTTTCTTTTAAATGATACCTATTCTTTTTAGCGTTAAAAGTTGTGAATTTAAGCCCGACTTGGCTCAACCTTTAGCAGAAATCTCGCAAATAGAAATGCCCCCAGGCAGAAACCTCCCTCGCGGAATTCCCCCACCAGAAAGCTCCACACCAGAGATGGATCCGACCAGAGATGCTCCATAGCAGCAAGGGACCCGACCAGAGACAAGGGGAAACATAAATGCTCCTACCAGAAAAAGACCCTAGCAGGATTCTCCAGGGCAGAAACGGGAAACGCCAGAAGTCAACATAAGTTAATCCTGGAAGGTACCAAACTTGAGGAGCAAGTTTGGAGATACGATTTGGCTTCCTGATTTGATTTGATTTAATTTAGTTTCACTTGTATTAGGATGCGTACAATTGTAAAGATTTGATTGAGTTTTTTTTTTGAAGTTTAGCTAGGGTTTCGTTTTCTGGTCCCCTATAAATACTAGTGTTAGTGTTTATTTTTCTGCAACTCCATTATTGTTATTTTTCCTTCGACATTATTAATCAGAGAAGTATTTTCTCCCAAACTTTTCTTCTTTCTCTTTGTTTGTTTCTTGTTCTTTGTGTGATTTTTGGCAGATCTTATTCCCATATGGAACCAACAAAAGTACCGATCGAGTGAGATGATCCAAAAAATTGGTGATTTTACCGTTAAAAAGAAATGGTGTCATTTTAAAAAAAATTACTATTTCTGTTGAAAATATCCGTACTAATATTGTTTAAAATTTGGTACTTTTACTGTTAAAAAAATTAGTACTTTTAAGTATTTATACAACGGATAATTAGTGGATTACACTTGGCAACTCTTGACCCATGTGGAACGCCTCTTGGCGAGCCCTATATGCTACATAAGAAAAACATAACGTCGTTAACAGAAAAATGACGGATTATTGTCACTAATAACCCAAAAATAAGTCACTATAATTAAACCCCCATCGACCAAAAAAAAATGTGCACTATTGTCACTAATAACCAAAAAAATATTACACTACTTTTTATGCATTATGTGCAAGTGTGACAAGGCCTAGTTCATTAAGATAATTATTACAGTTGGTAAGATATCATTTGCAGCCGCAATGTTTGCATCAATTAAATTAAATTAATTTCGAGTTATATAAATATTTGTATCTAGATTAGATTAAGCATTATATATAGATTCTACAATTTATTATTTATTTTCATTGGAGAGTAAGAAAGGCTATATGGCCAAGCGCCGGAAAGGTGAAGATGGAAGTGAATAAATAAAATATAAAGTAGTTAGATGATTAACAGCTATGTAATCTATTATATTCTTTAATTAAAAAAATAAGAGAGAGATTAAATAAATAACTTATGAGCACTTGAGTCAAGATTTCAGCCTTATTAAGTGAAACATGTCCCGACATTATATTCTCTAGCAAGAATCTTGTCTTAATTAGAGTATATAAAAATATATGTATTACAATATTTAAAAATAAATAAATGCAGTATGAATAATTAAATGATATAGGGACTTACATTATAATGGAGTAGTTTATAACTGTGAATATTCCTTCTTTCATCACGCGTTGAAAGATAGTCTAGCTAGGTCATGCTTAGTCTCGCACTAATAAAAAATAATATGCAATGAACGAATAACATATTCACCATAAATTATTAATAGAGATTAGTTTCTCACCATTGTTTTGGACAAGTTGATCATTCCATATAAATATTAAGACTATAATAATATAAAAAAAATTATCTTAATCGTAATAATCTCTTTGTTGAGTTGTGAAGCTTAATTAACTGTTATAAACTTCTCATGCACAATAATCACACCGATGGAATATGAGAAAATAAATTCCACTAAAAAAACTTTCGATTGAACAATAAATTTTTGCATTTAAAAAACAGAACGCTGAAAGAAAATCACTATAATAGCCTCTTCTCTTCTGGCAATATATCGTAGTAAAATAAAAATAAAAAAGTTTCAACAAAAGCTAAAGTGTCACAATTTGTATGATGTTTCAAGATCATTGAATAATTAATGATGTATAGATATTAATGTCTTAGTCATCAAAAAATAATACATTGATATTTAAGAACAGGGCTCTTGAAGATTTTCCTTATTATTATAGCCTTAATTGACTATGGCCTACTAAATATTGAAGAGATTAGTGGAGACAAATATAAAAATTGGGTTCATAAAACAATTGGATTGGTAGTACTAATAAAGAAAGAAAATATGTGAAGAAATCAGACATTTTTGCAGCGATGAGATTTCTTCTCTCTATATGTTAGAAATTATATTTTCTTCTCTCGTAGGTCCACGCCATCATTCATATATGTATTCTATTGTTTTAAGTCAGATATATAATATAATAGAACAATATAAAAGAAAATAAGAAAAAACGAAATTAAAATCATTTCGAATGAGTAAGGAAGATAGTGTATATATATATATATATATGGAAACTTGAAAAAAAAATTCTTCCAAAAAGCAAGTTCTACTCTTTTTGTTTCTCACTTTAATAAATCTAAAAATTTATTCCCTAACTCAATTTTTACCATAATTTTGACAAAAATACCATCTTTTACCATTTTTTACTCACTATTTTCACCACTCTATGTGTGGTTGGACTGTTTTTTGCTTCAATTTGGACCCTTTTTGGTATCTTTGTAGACAGTTTCTTGGTTTCGAAAAAAGGCTTAGACACTTTCATGCATAGACTTAGACACTAAATAAAGCCTAAGTAGACACTTCTAAATTTTCAAAATAAAGTCCATCAAATTATTAACTGGTTTAAATTACAAGTCTAAATATAGTTAAGACACTTTTTAACATAAAAAAGGATTGTTTTGTGCATCTTTGTAGACACTTCTAAAAAAGTGCGAAATATTGGTTAGACGGTTTTTTGCCTCATTTTGTACCGTTTTTGGTATTGGCTTAGACAGTTTTTAGGTTTCGAAAAAAGCCCTTAGACAGTTTCCTGCATAGACTTGGACACTAAATAAAGCCTAAGTAGACACTTCTAAATTTTCAAAATAAAGTTCATCAAATTATCAACTAGTTGAAATTACAAGTCTATATGTACTTAAACACTTTTTAACATAAAAAATGGTTGTTTTGTACATCTTTGTAGACACTTTGAAAAAAATACGAAATATTGGTTAGACAGATTTTTTCCTCATTTTGGACCGTTTTTGGTATTGGCTTAGATAGTTTCTAGGTTTCGAAAAAAGTCTTAGATAGTTTCATGCATAGACTTAGATACCAAATAAAGCCTAATTTCTAAATTTTCTTTCTTAGGCTTTATTTAGTGTGCAAGTCTATGCATGAAACTGTCTAAGGCTTTTTCAAAAACCTAGAAATTGTCTAAGCCAATACAAAAAACGGTCCAAATGAGGCAAAAAACGGTCAAACCAATATTTTGCACTTTTTTCAAAGTGTCTACAAAGATGCATAAAACAGACTTTTTTTATGTTAAAAATTGTTTAACCACATATAAACTTGTAATTTAACCAAAGTTAATAATTTAATTTATTTTATTTTGAAAATTTAGAAATTAGGCTTTATTTGGTGTCTTAGTCTAAGCATGAAACTGACTAAGGCTTTTTTTCGAAACCCAGAAATTGTCTAAGCTAATACCAAAACGGTCTAAAATGAGGAAAAAAACTATCTAACTAATATTTCGTATTTTTTTCAAAGTGTCTAAAAAGATGTACAAAACAGTCCTTTTTATGTTACAAAGTGTTTAACTACATATAGACTTGTAATTTCAACTAGTTAATAATTTGATGAACTTTATTTTGAAAATTTAGCAGCGTCTACTTAGGATTTATTTAGTGTCCAAGTCTATGGATGAAACTGTCTAAGGCTTTTTCCGAAACCCAAAAACTGTCTAAGACAATACCAAAAACGGTACAAAATGAGGCAAAAAACGGTCTAACAAATATTTCGCACTTTTTTAGAAGTGTCTACAAATATGCACAAAACAATCCTTTTTTTATGTTAAAAAGTGTCTAACTATATTGAGACTTGTAATTTTAACCAGTTAATAATTTGATAGACTTTATTTTGAAAATTTAGAAGTGTCTACTTAGGCTTTATTTGGTGTTTAAGTCGATGCATGAAACTATCTAAGGCTTTTTTCGAAACCTTGAAATTGTCTAAGCCAATACCAAAAAGTGTCCAAAATGAGGAAAAAACTGTCTAACCAATATTTCGTACTTTTTTCAAAAGTATCTACAAAGATGTACAAAACAATAATTTTTTATGTTAAAAAGTGTTTAACTACATATAGACTTGTAATTTCAACTAGTTAATAATTTGATGAACTTTATTTTGAAAATTTAGAAGTGTCTACTTAGGCTTTATTTAGTGTCCAAGTCTATGCATGAAACTGTCTAAGGCTTTTTCCGAAACCTAAAAACTGTCTAAGCCAATACCAAAAACGGTACAAAATGAGGCAAAAAACTGTCTAACCAATATTTCGCACTTTTTTAGAAGTGTCTACAAAGATGCACAAAACAATCATTTTTTATGTTAAAAAGTGTCTAACTCTATTTAGACTTGTAATTTAAACCAGTTAATAATTTGATGGACTTTATTTTGAAAATTTAGAAGTGTCTACTTAGGCTTTATTTAGTGTCTAAGTCTATGCATGAAAGTGTCTAAGCCTTTTTTCGAAACCAAGAAACTGTACAAAGATACTAAAAACGGTCCAAATTGAAGCAAAAAATGGTCCAACCACACAGAGAGGGGTGAAAATGGTGAGTAAAAAAAATGGTAAAAGAAGGTATTTTTGTCAAAACTGTGGTAAAAATTGAGTTGGGGAATAAATTTTCAGATTTATTAAAGTGAGGAACAAAAGAGGTAGAACTTGATTTTTGGGGGACTCTTTTTCAAGTTTCCATATATATATATATAAGTGTGTGACGAAAAATAAAGTAAAGGGAAGTCAGAATTAAGGGTATGCATAGGTTCGATCGTGGCACCCCGATACTTTATTTCAATCTTAGCGCTCTTTACGGGTAGAGAAAATTGGTCCAATAAATTTGATACTTCAAAAAGCTTAATTCAAACCGTCAAAAGTGTAGTATGGATTGAATTGTATCATTGGTTAGTTTTGTGACAGAGAGAATTATATATGTATATATATATATATGTTATAATAGCTCAAATTATCCTGTTAGATTCATAAAAGTAAGGCATACATCAATTAACAAACTAAACTTAAAATGGTGTAATGCATCAATCTATACACTAACTCGATAATAATGCAGTCAATCAATACACTAATGCGATAATATTACCGTGTTATGCATTGGGTTGGATTGGATTGAGTTTCGGACCACTTTGTAGCGAATTTAAAAGAAATAGACGGGGGTGACTTAATTTAAAACAAATATCTTTAAAATGTTAAAAAAAATGGTCGAATTATTTCTTCAGTTCAATCCAACCTACTTTTCGCAAGTCGGACTACCAAGTGAAGTTAGGGCCGGGTCCAATCGGCTGAATTGGGCAGTTGAGTTGGGCAAGAAATTCACAACCTTAATCGCAATGGCATGATAATGCTAAACATAAGTACAGTGTCTATGCATTTCAAGCTTCAACCTTTCTTTTTTAGGAAATTATCATTATGTCATCTAATGATCACATGTACATTTATCGGCTTAAACATTCACTATATATAAATAATTAAATTTATACGTAGTATATATACACATTTATATATATTTTTTTTTCTAAATTGATGGACTATGAGTAATATTTTGCATTATGATTCTCAAGAAATGTGCTTGAAGATTCCATTACCGTTGAAATGGACGTGGCACGCACATGCAAAGTGAACCAGTGATCTAAATTCTAAAGTCTTAAAGTATATATGTCACTAAAGCTCTCTGCTTGGCCAATTGAGCCCATGGAAAACAAAGCTCATGTCTCTTAACTTGTCAAAAGCTTGCGGTGCCTGGCCCACAAGTTTTTGGGCCTTTTGGAAAAGAGCCCAATTATATGGAATTTTGTAGACTGTATCATCACAAATTTCTGAGACTTTATTATTATATTCTTTCAAAATCATTAGAAAAAAAGTTGCGAGTGTTACACGCCTTAATGTCCAAACCGCATAGTACCAGTTCACATCGTGAATGCTACTTGTTATCCATTTCAGTTTTTAGCACAATGAAGAGTCGTAGTTCTATTAGTGAATGATTCTTCGCGAACAACTGGACATGTAATCTAAATCAAATCAAATGAGTTTGCTGATACTAACACCGAATTAATTGCGTATTTGTCGAACAATTCTCGTCCGAATACATAATCTAACATTTAGCTTCAACCTCCTTGATATTTCTAATAGAAATTTTAAAAGACTTTATGAACAGAGTGTATTATTTTCTTGTTTTGTGTAGGGCTTATAATTTCCAGTCTTAAAGATAACATTGACAAGAATATATTTGGTGGAAAAACTTGACCAAATGAAGAAGAAGAAAAAAAAAGGTGTAAATTTCTAGTTCGTAGCTCAACAAATATTCCTTTTGCAGTCAAAAAGATAAAGTACTCCAACGGTGGGCCCAAGTTTGCCACAAGAGAGAGCTACATGACATAAATCTTGGTTATTAAATATTGGGTTAATGACGGCAAAAATACTTAAAGTTTGGTCAAAGAACTCCTCGGGTACTTAAAGTTTAAAAGTGGTGGCAAAAATATCCAAAGTCACATTTGGGGAGTTGACCACTTTATTCTTGTAACGCCATTAAATTACCCAATAACTCTGGCCACTTGAAAAAATCTGTTTCGTTAAGTGTAATCATTAGAGGTTCAATTAGTTGTATTAAATAGTATTACTTAGGGGTTTAATTCATTTTTTTCTCGTAAACGAGGCTGATGTGGGCTTGTCAACGTGGAAAAAATTGTTTTGTCGGCAACTCACGTTTGTCCGCGTGGTCAGAGTTAACATGTAAATTAATGGTATTACGAGATTGGAGTGGACAACTCCCCAAATATGACTTTGGGTATTTTTACCACCATTTTTAAACTTTGAATACTCGAGGGGTTCTTTGACCAAACTTTAAGTATTTTTGCCATCATTAACCCTTGAATATTAATTAGAAGGGATATTTTCTCCAATGTAAAGCAAAGAATGTGACTCTAGGACTTTGTCAGATTGGATAATGCTAGATTTAGCAAATACATATACACTACTCAAGTATAGTACAGATTGGTGTGTGACAGTAAATACTAAAGAAATAGTGTCGCACACTAGTAGAGTTTCCTAATATCAGTGGCCAAACCAAAACCATATAATAAAATAAAATAAAGTGAAATCTGTTGAAATTATCACAGCCCGTCTGTGATGAGCAAAAAGTAAAAGGCAAAGTGTGTGTGTGATGGGCAATTATTAAACAAGCTTATGTTTATGTCCTACATATTAATTATTTGGCTCCTTTTTTTTAGTGGTTTTTGAGTGTTTATAACAACGTGTAGCACAAAGGCATAACCTTTTTGTCCATATAGATATGCCTTGGAAACCAATTCTTTCTTTATTTCTATCTATGAATCAATGTGAATGATTGTTTTCTCCACCATGTTTTTTTCTTAAATGCTTCATGCGACAAGTGTAATTGGAAATGCATTTCATTCAAGTGTAACGATTTGTGGTATTATAGATACTTGAGAGTTTGCCTAGAGTGAAAAATAAGGTAAGCTCGTTTATTTCTCTTTTCACAAAATGTTCCATTCATATAGCAAGCTAAAGAAACTACATTATCATTATCATTCTAATTGGTTGAGATAGAAGCGGGCCCGACCTAATATTATAAGTTTTCGTACGAAACGGTCATTTTTTATCTTTATTTTTTTAGTGCGGCCTTTTAGTTTACATTAGAAAGAATCTTTGTTTTTATATATACGGATGGACGCCCCGCTCGATTTTTAAGATATGAGCTGATCGAACAACCCGTACCCACCCGTCTTTCATTTAAACATGTAGAGCTGCACATCGCGTACCCGCGGCACGTCGCGACTCAGTCGCCAAAACCGCGAGAAGACACGTCGCGACGCGTCGGGACGTGTGCGGTCGCGGCGCGTCGCGATTTGGTGGAAAGAGAGAGACAGAGAGGTTTTTTTGGGTTGCGGCAAAAGTTGTATATTTGGTTCCGATGTTTAACTTTGTTAATTGTTAATTTTTAACCGAATTTAAATGTTAAAAATGTAAATTTGTAACATTGTTAGTTTTTAACCGAATTTAAATGTTAAAAATGTAAATTTGTAACATAATATTATTTTTAAATATTTAATAACAAATAAATAAATATAACAAATAAATAAATATAACAAAACGAGATATTAAAAAAAAGAGTTGTATTATTCATTGTGAATATTACAATAAGGTGGAAGAAAGCTGTAATATTCAGTGTAAACATTACAAGATGCCTCACTAAAACCTCTCTTGTAAAACCCTCCTTAGGTTGGCCGGTAGCATAACGGGGATGTATCCGTCGGGCGTAGGTTGGCCGGGAGCCATGGGTTGAAATTGGGGTTCCAATCTCCTAGCCGTCCTTCGACCCCCGGAATTACCGCTTCTTCGAGACATAATAGAGAATTTGGGAACTTTAGAGAACTTTGAGAATTGAGAGAACTTTGAGAATTTGAGAGAGAGATGGAAGATTGTTGGTGAGGAAATGAGGGAGGAAGGGGTGGTATTTATAGGGTTGGAGGAGATAGTTGGGTGGGTGAATAATTATTGAGGTGGGTGAAATTTTATTGAAATTCAGGTAAAAAGGTTGGAATTTACGCCTTAAACAAACACAAAATTTCACACCCCTCGGATCGCTGACGTGGCGAGATCAGGGGCGTCGGATCAAGTGCGCGGATCGAGCTCCACAGGTCGCGATTTTTACGTGCACGTCGCGACGCGTCGCGAATGTCGCCCTCCACGTCGCGAACGTCGCGAACTCCATGTGTGCGTCGCGAATGGTCGCGAATGCGTCTTGCGTTCAAAATATGCAGCTCTATAAACATGGTTCATTATAAATAGTCATTGGGTAGCTCACTCTTACTATAAATAAAAATATTTTGCTTATAAAACAAATACCAAATGATCATCATGACCTTGGCTTCTTCTATGATCTAAGGGATCACAACAAGAAGTTTTGGTGGTCAAGCAAGCAAAAGTTAAAGTTGAGGCCATGTGGCATGTGCAATGCCATTTCCAAGCCCCCAATTAATATAACCTAAGACAAAGTAAACAATAATTTAAGTTAACAACAAAGAAAGCGACTCTATGAACCTGAAAACATAAAAATCAAAGAAAACAAAAAGAAAAAGAAAATCAAATTGCAATGATGATCATTGATCAAGAAAAGAGAGCGAGTGAATCACAGATTTCAGAGCTGGGAATAACAGCAACAACAGCACAATGAGACCATTTTCTTGCATGCTTGTTACAAACAAAAAACCTCACCTTTCTTCGTGTCCCTATTTCCTGTCCTTTTTGGTGATTGTGGGCTCTCTCTCTCTCTAGCTTTTCACCTCAAAAACACAAACAGAAACTCAGATTAAGACCTCAAGATCATATTTTGACCAGCACCCAATTGAGATTACACTATTAGGACTCAATCACTCTTCAATTTTGATGTTCAAGCTTCAAATTCAGCCATTTCCATCTCTCTCTCTCTCCTCGAAAACTTATATTAAAACCACGAGATCTTATTTTGACTAACACCCAGTTGAGAAGACACTTAGTACTTCACTCACTCTTCAAGTTCAAGCTTCAAATTCAACCGTCTCTCTCTCTCTAAAAACTCATATTAGGACTTCAAGACCAACACCCAGTTGAGAAGACACTAAGTACTCCCTCTCTCTCTCTCTTCTAAAGGACCTCATCAAGATCATGTTTTGACCAACACCCAGTTGAAAAAACACCAAGTACTTCACTCACTCTTCAAGTTCAAGCTTCAAATTCAACCGTTTTAACACCTCTCTCTCTCTCTCTCTCTCTCTCTCGTCATTTTCGCATTTAATGCAATTCAGTGAGTGAACGTTTCATCGTCTTTCTCCCATGTCCTTTTGCTATCTGCTTCTCGTTTCCTCCGCCATTTTTAATTCCCTCTCTCTCTCTGCTCTGATGCCGATGCACTCAGAGCTACACGACAACTAAATATACACATATACATACATATATATATATATTAATGGCAGCGACAACAACGACAACACTCAAAACGACATCAACGACTCATCATCACCACTGCCCAAAACCCCAAACCCCAGCTCAGCCGCCGGTCGCCAAGCCCAAACGCCGTCGCTGCAGAGAACCGGCCGTCTCCGGCGACCCCGCGAGCTCAAACCCTAGCACGCCGGCAGCGACGGCGTCGTTTCAGTCTCCGTCGCCGTCGTCCTCGCCGTCGACGTTCCGGATCCGCTTCTCGCCGGGGAGCCTCTCGCCGGTTATGGACTTCGTCAACGGCGGCTTCGGCAACGGCCAGAGCCACCACCACGAAACGATGCCGTCTTCGTCGAGCTTCACGAAGTTCAACTCCGTCCTCACCGCCGGGCTGCTGAACCCGATGTCCCCGCCTCCGGCGATGTCGGAGAAGACCCGATCGAGCCCGACTCTGTTCGAGATGATGGCGAGCGAGCCCGAGATTCTTCCCCGGGCGAACATCGCTCACCGGAACCCTAACCATAACCCTAACCCCAATCTCAATTTCACGGTCCAGGACAAGCAGGCGATGGCGATGCAGCGAATCATGGACGTGCTGAGCTCGCGGAGCTCGAACAGTCTCTTCAACGACGCTCCGTCGAGCGACATCAAGCTCACGCTGAGCTCCCGGGACGGAATCAGCGTCTCGATGAGCGTCCACCGGCAGATTCTGGTAGCGCACAGCCGGTTTTTTGCCGTGAAGCTCTCGGACAGGTGGGCAAAGCAGCAGAAGGCGGCGGAGGCGGTTGGGAGCTCGCCGTCGCCGCACATCGTGGAGATTGCCGACTGCGAGGACGTCGAGGTTTACATCGAGACGCTGAGGCTGATGTATTGCAAGGATCTGAAGAAGAAGCTCATGAGGGAGGATGTGCCCAGAGTTCTCGGCATCTTGAAGGTATGTAAACACGAAAACCGGTTAATAGCGAATGTACCGAGTAAGAACCTATTTAACTTTATATTATTCTACATAATTGGTCGAATTTCGTGGTGGGATTTCAATGGAATTGATTAATTTTCTGTATAGTATTAAAGATGGGACATTTAAGTGTTCAAGGGATTTCATTGTTCATATTTACGTGGTTCATTATTTTATACATTTGGATGATTGGGAATATTGCTTAGTATGTTTCAATCCTGTTTCGAAATTGAAACCGAATTTTAAGCAGTCCCAGTAACCGAATTCGGCCAAAGTCCAGATCAACCGAAATTTATCCGGGTGGAAACGGAGCTGAATTTAGTTTCCTGTTTACGGTTTCAGGATGTCTCAATCACCCAATCTATGTAACACACTCACCCTTCACCGATCCTTAATTTTTTTTGGGTTTTTCTTCAAAATTTGGTTTCTTCGATACCAAGACCGAGGAATTCAGTTTATTCGATTTTCACGAACTTCTTGTAATTCTGTTTCTGAAATATGTAATTCTTGTTCGAGTACAGGTTTCAGCTGCGATCGGATTCGACGCTGGGGTTTTGTCTTGTTTGGAGTACTTAGAAGCTGCTCCGTGGGCTGAGGAAGAAGAAGAGAAAGTTGCGTCCCTCTTATCGGAGCTCCGGTTAGAAGGCGCTGGAGCGTCTGACGTTCTCAAAAGGGTTTCGACCGAGATCATCAATAACGATGCAGCCGAAGAGGGAAAAGACAACAACAACGAAGAAATACTTCTCAAACTCTTGCACGTTGTTCTCGAGGGCAAAGACGAGAAGGCGAGAAGAGATATGAAAGGGTTGGTCTTGAAGATGCTACGAGAGAATTCATCCCAAAACGAGCTCCGAAAAGAGTCGTTGTACTCGGCTTGCGACGGTTGCTTGACTTTACTGAGACAACATTTTCTGAAGGCAGTGGATTCGGACTTGAGCGATGTGGGACAAATTTCACGGCAAGCTGACAATTTGCATTGGATTCTCGACATCTTGATTGATAGGCAGATCGCCGAGGAGTTCATGAAAACATGGGCGTCGCAGACCGAACTCGCCAGTTCACACTCTAAAGTCCCTGCAGTTCATCGGTTCGAGATCAGCAGGGTCACGGCTCGTCTATTTGTCGGGATAGGAAAAGGGCAGATTCTAGCTTCAAAAGATGTGAGGGGCATGCTTTTGAACACATGGTTGGTGCCGTTCTACGATGATTTCGGGTGGATGAGAAGGGCGTCGAAGGGGCTCGATCGACATTTGATCGAGGACGGGCTCAGCAACACGATTCTCACCCTCCCGTTGGCGTGGCAGCAAGAGATACTGCTCGCCTGGTTCGACCGGTTTTTGAACTCCGGTGAGGATTGCCCGAATATCCAAAGGGGGTTTGAAGTGTGGTGGCGGAGAGCGTTTTGGAGACGGAGCGACGAGCGGGAAACGACCCGGTCATTAAGAATCGCAAACGGGACGGTGGAGAGTTCTTAAAATATGGGTCTGAAGTTTTTATTTTATTTATTTGGTTATTGGTTTTTATGGCTTTAATTTTCTGTTTTTCTTTTGACCAAATCAGAGATCGTTGACTTCACGTAGGCTTGTCGTGTTTCTATTTTACCGGTATACAATGAGATATAGTGTTGCAATTTTTCTGTTCTAACAAGGTCTCGGAAACTCGCGAAATTCTCGATAAACAGCGATGAACGGCCTTCCTTTGAAAAAAAAAAATCAATCAAATTCAATATTGACGATTGAACAGAAATTAAACACATAAATTTATTAAAAATGGAAATATGAATTCTTGTTTTAGATCAAAGGGAACAATTTAAAAATTTAAAGTTGGCCTTTTTGTCCTATGATATGTACAATTTATGATCTCTTTTTTTCTCATGGCGAATTTAGTTGATGTTGAATATGTACATTGTAGATTGTACAGAGCAAGGTATTAATAAAATGAGCCAATTTTAATGTTTCTTCGTTAGGTAATGATATGAGTGCATAGAATTGTGTGAGTGCTTTTATTGATTATTGTTTTTTTTTTTTTTTTTGAAAGCATTGATTATTGTTTGTTGGCATATGCACTGTGTCAGATATAACAATGGGCTTAATCATGCAAGGTATTAATAAAATGAGCCAAATTTACACGATAAATTTTGAATAACATGACATATTATATTTAAGTAATATGTAGTATATGTGTATATATATAAAGCAACGGATATTTATAATCAATAATTCATTAAGGACAACTTATAGCAGATGGGGATGTAGCTCAGATGGTAGAGCGCTCGCTTAGCATGCGAGAGGCACGGGGATCGATACCCCGCATCTCCACATTTAAATCTTATTTTTGCCCACTCAAGAAACGACAGGATTTTTTTATTTTATTTTGGGGAAAATACTAAAAACGACAAGAAATGAACAAAAACAAGGAAACGACACTTTTTGCCAACATACCAAAAACCGACAAGAAAATTTCCAGGAAACAACAACCTTTTTCCAACTTATCAAAAAACTAATGAAAGAAAATTTACAAACACATGATTTGTTTTTAGAAAATACAAACAGGAATTTAACAATAACAAGGAAACGACATACTCCCCATGTCCAACTCAAACCCATATTGGCATACAACGACAAAGATAATTACAAATGAGAAAACGATACAGTTTCGCAATCAAGAAAAAACGACAAGAAATTTTTTTCTTAAAAAAAAAAAACAAAACAAAACGACACACTATTAAAAAAAAAACAAAAAAAAAAAAACAAAACGACGCACTATTTCAAAGAAGCTCGTTACAAATATTATCATTGTTATCAACATATTTGGCTGTTGTATAATAATAAATAAATAAATAACTAACTTATGTGAGTGTAACAAAACGTGATGCTTTTAAAATTGTTGTCGTTTGAGACTACTTTGTTTCGAAGGATCACACTCTTCATCGAAGTGGTTGAAGAAGGAAGTCAACGTGGCACAATCATAGTTCAGCTCCCCAGGCTTCGCATACTTTTGCCTATATCACATCCCAATTAATCATAAAATAAAATAAAATCTCTTAGAAACACTCTATTTTCAATTTTTGCAAAAAATACCTTCTATTTTACAAAACAACACAAATATACCCCCAAAGTGCACTTTACTTTCATTTTATACCCTTCCACCATTTTAGTTTTTTAAAATTCCAAATATACCCCTTACTCATAATTTTTAGATCTTTGTTTTATACACTTCACTTTCATTTTGATATAAAAAAAGTAATAATATATAGCACATATATTCCAAAAAACCAAACTATCACCACTTATCAATTTTAGGAATTTTATTTCGTCAAATAAATTAATTAACATTAGAAACGTAGATAGTACAGTCAAATTACACGTAGATGATATGTTTTGGTTGGTTTAAAAATTAGTGAGTATATTTTTGCAAAAAAAAAAATAGCTTTTTTTTTTATTGTTTCAAATCACATATAATTAAATCAAGTAAAATATCATGTTAATTACCAGTCTTGATCAGCCAACATATCGTCTGTTAATCCGAATTCTCTCATCTCTGCCTCACTATGATGAACTAGCAAGCTGTATCTGCAAGATATTTTAAAGGACTTTCAAACGACATGTCGTTTTAGTTTTAAGACGGCATTGGTAGAAGAAGCCTACCTTCCCCCGTGACCTTTCTCCATGACCACCATTTTGCCGTTGCCAAAGTTGTTGAGCCCGTGGAATTGCTCAACGGTCCATTTGTACCATCTCATCAAGAACACTCTCAGCGTCAATCCGTGCGAGACGATCACCAAGTTCATCCCCGGATTCCGATCTCCCGGCGGCTGGAACCGCCCGATATCGATGTCCGACTTCAGTGTTTCTCTAAACCCTGCACGTTAAAGTAGTCAATAAAATTCATTTTTGTACATTGTTTGGGATGTAACAGGGACCGGAAATACCTATTTGAAATAGATATCTGAATTTCTCAACCCCCACTATGGATAATTCCTAGTTCGGATAGTGATCTGAAGTTAGCAATATCCATATTTTTTGGTATTTAAAAACTCAAATGCTCTTCTTATTTTTAAAAAACCGATTTTTTCAGTTATAGATGATTCGTACGGAGACCAATGGCTGGTATCGGTAAAAAAAATGTTGCTTTGAAAATGATTGGTACGGATGCTGTTAACATCCAATAGCCGGTATCGGTAAAAAAAAATATTGCTTAGAAAAAACAAAGAAAAATGGTTCGGAGCCCTTTTTACTGGTTTTAATTGTTGCTTCGAAAGTAAAATGTTATCAAACCGGGAACCGGTATATATTGTCAATAATATGCCAGGGCACGTAAAATAGCGGCTCCCAAAAGGGGATTTTAAGACAATTATCGGTTTTGAAGCCGGTGTCCAGGACCGAAATAAAGCTTCACCTGGCTATGTAAATATATTTTTATATTATAATTTATATATTAACAAAAAACAAAGTACCTGTGATTCTATCATAAACATCGGCCGCAGATTCACCGTCAGCGAATCGAAAGAAGAAACGACCGTAAAGATTTCGCATTGTTTTCTCTACTCTCATCTTCTCTCTGTCCTGAAAATTCCCTTTTCCAGAGAAAAATTCCATCCTATAGTTATACACAATTATCGGTTTTTATTTGTGAAAAAAAAAAAATTCAGATCAGATAAAAACAAGACATTTTATCATGTGTATTTCACTTATTTAATAATAATGTTATTATTTGAATACGATTCAGTTGTAATGTCTAATAAACGTTATCAAATCCTTTAAATTATTAAACTATTCGTACTATATTTAGACTATAGCTCAAAATGTAACCCTTAATAAATAATTTTACAATGGGGAAAAAATTGACATTAATTATTTCTAGGTCCATACCTATATATATTGATTATTGATTAACAATAAGTTTTTGTGAGAGGATTTTCCTACTATTAAATGGCCAAATCTAGACCTTGTACGTAGAATAATTAATTACTATTATACTCAACCGTGTAATTATTTTATATTAAATTTTTATCACTCAATATTGTATTAGAGGTGTCAAGTGGGCCGGGCCGGGTCGGCCCAGGCCCACCCGCCCCGACTCGTAAAAAAAGCGGGTTCACCCCGCCCCGCCCCGTTTTTTTGTGGGCCGGGCTAGACTCGCCCCTATCAAAAGGGTCAGGCTGGGTTATGCTTTTCTAGGCCCGCCCCAAACCCGCCCCGCCCCGCCCCGAAGCCCACATAAGCCCGCCCCGCCCCGTTTAAAAAAGCCCACATAAACCATATTTTTACTTGTTTTACTGTTAATTTTTTTGGTATTGGTCGCTTTCAAATGTTATTGTAGTTTTAACATATTCATTTAGATTTTAGGGTAAACTGCGGCTAATGTACCCAATGTTTGATTTTCTGCGGATTATATACCCAATGTTTATTTTTGGCGGCTAATGTACCCAATGTTTGATCCGTTATATATTTTTGGGTTTTCCGTCAGTTGACCGTTAGAGAGTTATATGTACACTTTTCGTATTTTTGACATAACTCACTCATTTTTTATCCAAATTTTATGCACGACCTATGGTTGGAAAGATAAGAGATAGATCTACAACTTTAATGTTTTAAGTTTTGTAAAATCAGTTTTAAAAAAATACGAAATTTCAAGTACAACGTAAAACTGAACATTAGTTTAATGCAAAATATTTGTTTCGAGCAAATTTTAATATACTTAATGACTTTTTATGATGAAACGTAAAACTAAAAAGTTGTAGATAAACTTTTTATCTTTCCAACGGTTGTTTATTTATAAATTTTGGACAAAAAATGAGTGAGTTATGCCAAAAATATAAAAGATGTGATGTGAAATAATATTTCATATTTTTGGCATAACTCACTCGTTTTTTATCCAAAATTTATAAATAAACATCCGTTGGAAAGATAAAACATTTATCTACAACTTTTTACTTTTACGTTTCATCAAAAAAAGTCATTAAGTATATTAAAATTTGCTCGAAACAAATATTTTGCATTAAACTAATGTCCAGTTTTACGTTGTACATGAAATTTCGTATTTTTTTTAAACTGATTTTACAAAACTTAAAACATTAAAGTTGTAGATCTATCTCTTATCTTTCCAACCATAGGTCGTGCATAAAATTTGGACAAAAAATGAGTGAGTTATGTCAAAAATACGAAAAGTGTACATATAACTCTCTAACGGTCAACTGACGGAAAACCCAAAAATATCTAACGGATCAAACATTGAGTACATTAGCCGCCAAAAATAAACATTGGGTACATAATCCGCAGAAAATCAAACATTGGGTACATTAGCCGCAGTTTACCCTAGATTTTATAATTGATTAGTTTCAAGTTTCAACTTTAGAATTTATAATTATTAGTCACGTTCATTATTCACTATTCTAATTTTATTATTCACTAATTAATTTCAAAATCACGTATTCTCATTTTATTGTTCACTTTCACTTTCATGTTCACTATTCAATCTTTACATCTTGAAATTCATGAATCAATTCAACATTCATTCATGCTATACTTTCAAGTTATAATTTGTTATTCATTCATTCATGTATTTACTCTCCGTAAAAATCCAACCCGTTTTGGTTTATGAAAAGCCCACCAAATTCAACTTGTAAAAGCCCACTAAACTCGACTCGTAAAAGCCCACTAAATCGACTCGTAAAAAGCCCGCCCCGCCTTGCCCCGCGACATTGTGGGTTCGGGTTCATGGGCCGGGGTGGGCCTTGATGCCTTTTCCAAAACCCGCCCCGCCCCGCACATTGAACGGGGCGGGTCGAGTCCGCCCCGTTTAACATGCGGGTTTAACGGGTTGTGGGCCGGGTTGGCCCACCCCGGCCCACTTGACACCTCTATATTGTATCATTGGCTAATAATTCTTTTTTATATATATAATGTAAAATAATAATTAGGAAGAACATAATTAAATTTTTTATATATCATTGGGCTTGAGCTATTTATTTTATTAATCAAATACTCAAGCAACAAAACTAATTAATTGACATTTTTCGTGTTAATAAGTGGTTAAAAACGGTAGAAGGGTACCGAAATCTTGCTCGCGGAGCCGAGGCTCCTCCCGGACGCCAGCGATCCGTGAGCGCTCAAACGCGCGGCCAAGGTAGCGCAGCGTCTCGCGGGTCCTCTTGTAGGGCGACACATAGAAATAGGCCCTCCAGTCGTCGATCCCGTCCCGCTCGATCAGCTGCCGGATCTCCCTCCCGCAGGCTCTGGCCTGCGCTTTCCCTTTCTCGGTCAGAGAGATCTTCGGGTCTGCCGTGCGCGTGTACACGCTCTCGTCGACGTTTCCCTCGCTCTCGCCGTGGCGGACGAGGATTATCCGGCGCGGCCTGGGCGGGGGAATCTTGGGGAATCTTTTGGTGCCGTCATGGTTGTTGGTGTCGCTAGGGTTCGGAGAATAGGAGCATTGAATGGTGGTAGCTGAGGAAAGCGAGAGAGTGAAGAGTGGCATTGTGTTTGTTTCCCGGGAAAATCACGAGCAGTTGAAGAAGATTGTGTCTGTGTGTGGCTCTCCATCGTTGTTGCGAGTGATTGATTGAATCCTACGTGTGACTTTGAATGATGCTTATGATTGTATTTTTTAGAGGATAATATATGAAGTTTATTTTTAGGTTAATTTAGAATATAAGTATCCTAACCTTATACTAATTTTTTGTTTTGTTGATATGTTAATCGATTTTTTATTATTATTTACCGCCAACGTTTGTAATATATATTGATTATTGTTGAGGGCGATTTTCACCACCCTTTTCAGTCACAAAAATAATCACATGAACACAAATAACAACGAACAGTGAATAATCCTTGATTTATTATATTCCCGAAAGGACTCGGTTTTTCCAGTTTGATAGCTTGGACAATTAAAGGATGGAATTACAATGATAAGAATAGGATATGATTTGATGTCTCGCCTCGCCGGCTTCAGCGGGGCTGTTTACGTAACCGGTATACCGGGATCAGGTCATCACGTAGTTCAATGTGTTTGGTGTTCTCTTTCTTCTTTCTCTCTTTCTTCCTTCTTTCTTTCTGGTTTCTCTTGCTGGTTTCTCTGGGTCGTCTCTCTTGGTCGTTCCTCTTGGTCGAATGTCTCTTCTGGGATAATTTCCCCGTTGGTCGAATGTCCAGCCTCTGGGATAATTTCTCCATCCCTTCTAATGAGATTTACGGGTGTATTTATAGGTTTAGGGTTTCTGGGATTCGTTTCCCTTCTTGTTCCTTGAATCTCGCTAGGGTTTTCCTTCTTCTTGCTTGATTTGTTGCTGACCTTTCTTGAATACGCTGATCCTCCCACGATTTCCTCAACTGATTGACCAATTCTCCTTTATTCATGCGATTTGACTTCTTCCTTTATTTAATTCGATGGGGTTTTGTGATGAACTTTCCCTCGATAAGCTTCCATGCGATGAGCTGCTCTGCGATGAGCTCTCCTATGATGAACTCTTCTGCGGTAATCTCTTCTTCGAGGATTCTTCGTCGAGGTGCGATGAAGTATTTCATCGCAGATTACTTTTATGTTGATTGAACTTCGTCGCGGGTTGACTTCGTTGCAGGTTGAACTTCCTCGAGCATGCTCTCTCGTTGACCTTCAGTCAATGAGTTTTCCTGCCTTCATTTCACGTCGTTTTGGGATAAAACGACACGAGTAGTGTTAAGGAGGGATTTGACGAAATCCGACCTTAACAACTATCTCGCTTTTGAATAAAATTATGTCAACTTATTCAATTGATTCAACGTAATTTTGTATTTAACACTAACAAAATTTCTTCTTCCTGGGGAAATGACACATGTGCAAATTGCTATAAAATCATGACTCAATCCTCCCAATTTTTAATAAATTCTCTTACAGAACATCTAAAATTTTGTTATATGTAGACATAATTTTGATGAGAAGAAAAATAGTAAGCATTTAGAATTTTGATTGTGCAAAATAATGATCAGTTAGAATTTTGACCGTTGAAAATAATTAAACAAAAAAAATTAGGCACTTATACCGGTTCTAAACCAATTTTCTTATTGTTATTGCTGTTATAATTAATTAAGTCAAACAAAGAAAAAAGAAAACCATTAGTTGTTTGTGCTTGATCTTCAATAAAGAGTCATTCTTGCATGTCAGAGAAGATTTTCGTTGAAAAAAGTGAACCGGCCGTTTTGAATTGGTTTCAAGTTTCAACCGTACACTATAATAAAATTAGATTTTTGTAGAAAGAAGTGAACCGGCCGTTTTGAATAGGTTTCGACCGCACACTAATAAATTTGCGTTATTGCACGTTTCGAGTATGAAAAGACAAATACGTTGCAAAACACTGCGACAAATCTTTTTTTTTTTTTGTCAGTTTGTCACGATTTTTCTTTTGTCCCTATATGTCGCTTAATATCGTTTCGTATACCCTCTTGATTCGAATGATGCCACGTACTATTACTTAAAAAAATCAATATTATTTGAAGTCAATTACAAATAGTCGTATATATATTTCTTTCTCGTAGAGACGTATAATAATGCATAGCATACGTAAGCTTTTTGTAAGCACGTGCGATACGAGCTTTATGGTGATTTCTAACACAAATGTGAGGTCGAAATGAGACGGGAAATAAAATGGGGGACCTTTTATATGTTTAGTTATTCTTGTGATAAATTGATGAAATATTGGATAAAATTAAATAAATGTAATTCAAGTTAGTTCATTGGAAAAATAAGGTTTTGTCATCAACCAATGGCTCTTGAGGGGACCAATATCACTCCTTGTCCTTCTTGCTTTGGTCCCCAACGAACATGTCTTCTAATTATTTGTTGTTTATATATTGTTATTCGTGAATTATTTATTCCCTTTCCAAATTGCTTGAATTGATTATTTGTATATATATAGGAATATTAGCAGCGTAAATACTCAAATTTATATATAACAAAAATGTAATACTCGAGTCTTTTTTATCATCGCAAGAGTACCTACTGAATTTGTTTCTCAATAACTAAGCTTGCTTGGCTTCGTGGTAACACGACTACACCTCCATTCAAGAGGTTACGGGTTCAAACCCCCATGAGACTCAAAAGAGTGCCCCTTTTACCCTGTTCTTACATAGAATATATTTAGTAACGCGAGAGTGCATTGTAACCTTGGCCGATAACGCCACCCCATTAAAAAAAAGTTTCTTAATAGTAAAAATTGGGTATTTACACCACTATCCACTATGCAAAATGTGTATTATACGTGCGTATTTTATATAGGTAAAAAATATGTCCATGCAAGTAACTATTTTGGCTCTTAGCTTGATTGAAATATTTTTAAGACATCTTTTTATACACGATACAAGAGACTTTATTCTCTTTGAATTTATTCAATTCACATATATTTTGTCAGTTATTAATTTTTCACGAATGCTAAGCTAAGAAAATGATGATTACGTATTCACAAACTTTGAAACTCTATTGGGCCTTTGATTGGGCTTCAGACTTTAAAGCCATAAATAAGATGGGCCAATTAGGAGCCAAAAATAGCCTTTTTGTAGACATTAAAAAATTACTAACATGGAACCTATAGTATCCGGTAACCGCATTTTTAATTCCGTAAACCAAATTTTTCAAAATTTTGGTATGAGTAACGCGATATATTTTTACTTAATGTGGTAAAATTAGTAAGATTAATAGTGCAAGGACAGTGCTTCATTTAAACCTTTTCTTTTTCTTTCATAAATTAATAAACGATTTGTATATATTAGGGATATTAGAGATAGTACATAATACATATAATAAGTTACAAATAAATAGTGATCATATCTTGATAATATCTCTAGGTGGTCCTGAATTCGCTAGGGCATTTGTCTTGTTGGCCCTTCAAACATCCAATTATCCAATAGGATTAGACATAATTAATAATTAAGTATGACTTTTAATTATCGGATTAGGTATCACTCACTATTGCCCAAACGGTTTGAAAACAATCACTTAGAAGGTACACGTAAATCATGCACACTCTCATGCAATATAATAATGACTACGACTTGATTTTCAGAATCTTCATTATAATGTATAGATGATGCAAAATGTCGGGACTTAAAAAGGAAATATCTTCCAAAATTTAATGGGTTGGATTATTTGGGTAAAGTAAAAAAATAAAATAAAAGCATATTCCAAAAGTTATTTTCTGCTCATAAGAAAATAGAAAAAACAAAAACAAAATTCTCGAGAACATGCCATTTTGCCTATGTTAGGTCATCTAGGTCTAGTGAATAAGAACAACTAACTTTTAATAATGGGGGTACGAAGTACTAAAATTAAAAACTACTCATTTCAACGGATATATAATATCACACTTTTCACTATATATAATATTTTGGATTTGGTAATTTTCTTCTCTTACTATATATATATATATATATATATATATCACATCATGTTTTACTCAAAAATCATAATATTCAGTTCGTTTAATGCGTAATATAAACTTATCTTATAAGTGAGCTTGCTACTTAAAAAATTAAGTGTATATATATATATATATATATCCACTATCCATTGACAAAGTAAAATAATTTAAGTTAATTCCATAGTGTTCTTTTTATCATGTATGGGTTTATTATATTTTTTACCATAATAATATTTATCTTATTTTTTAATATAATATATATATATATATATATATATATATATATATTTCAACTGAATAAGTAGTCCAAAGTCAAAGGCTCAAAGCTAAATATTTGAGTAAAGTATATTACATCGCTGAACTAGAACATCTGACCATATATATTTATACAGAGAAACTTCAATAAATATGCCCGGTAGAGCATGTGTTTTTAAAAAAGTATCCGAATTTGTTAAGTTACAAAACTATTCCCTAAAAGTATTTATGTAAATACAAAAAGTGTTTATGTAACATAAACAGTTTTTGGAGCATAGTTTAAATTGCTGAAAAGTGTTTAAAAAGTGTTTAAAAGTGTTTATGTAAAGACAAAAAGTGTGTTGGGGCATAGTTTTGTAATTTAACAAACTCGGGTACTTTTTTAAAAACACGTGTTCTACCGGACATACAAACTGAAGTTTCCCTATATATATATACATATATATATATATATTACACATATAGTTTTAAGTTAACGAGATTGCAACTTAACTAGGAAATAGTAACAAATAAAAATTGCTACGTAGGAAGAAGGCCAAAATACATAAACAAAAGAGGCAATTTAACAAATTGAAATCCGTAATGGAGACGCTAATTTGATTACATTCACAGAATCTTAAACAAATTAACAAAAAGAAAGGCAATTAACATCAAGAGAAACTTACTTTTTTTTACTAGAGAATCTTTGAAAGAATTAGTTGATTGAGTATGGATTAATCATTTATCCAATATCACCCTTATATGCCATTGATATGTATTAATAATACGTATTCTTGAGTGTGAAGTCATTAATCCGACTACCCGATACGATTAATTGTAACACTAAAACTTCTATCGGTCAAGATGAAGACGAATTTTACAAGCAGAAATTAGGCTCACCTTGTTAAATTAAAAGTGAACCACTATAATTTATTTTGTCAAATCTTTTTTCTTCTTCGTATTGTTTATTTAAGGGATTAGATTTAGGGGCGCTTAATCCTAATTCCTAACATGAATATATATATATATATATATATATATATATATATATATATATATATATAATTAACCGAGGATACACGATAACATTGGTATATATATTTGCACTTAATCTTTTCCCTCTCGAAAATGCCAAAGATGGAAGACATTTTTAGTCAAGCAATCACATAGAAAAGTATAAACAAAAAAATCGTAGTGTTTAAGCTATAATAATGTCCTTACAAAAATGTTGCTTTCGATAGGCTTGTCATGTATAGAAAAAAGATTTTCTGATAAAAACAAAAGATAAACCGTCTACCTATTAAGAAAAGTTCTTGTGATTGTCAAAGAAATTGGAAATATTATCCTATAAAAGATGCTTCAATGTTTCATCAACTTAATTATTATAAATGCTACATTTCTAGATGTTATATATTGAACACTAGAACCAATAGTAAAATATTTTTCAAAACCCTAACTATAGTAGTTTCCTATTACTTCTTTGAAAACTCAATTTATATTGATATGTTACTCAATTTAATATATACGTTAAATAATTTAACATTAACGCAAATATACGAGACATAATTCATTGAACATGCAAATTTTACTTCTTCAAGTATTCATTTCTCGCAAGTAAAAGCTTGGCTATATATATTTTTTTTACCATTTCATCCTTATAATTTAATCGATCAAGCTTGATTTGACGAGTTAATTAAATCTTATAAATGTAAGAACATTGCATTGTATTTCGCAGTTTGTGTTAGGTTTTTTCATTATGTGTAATACAGGTAGTGTGAAAGATTTTTCATATATAGCGCGTGCAAAAGATATGGTTCAATCATCAAGAAAATCAAGGCAATCAAAATAAATTCAATAGGCACATCAAGACGTGATATCTTAGTTGTTGAGAGATATTATCGCATTTATGGAGGTCATTTATTGCTAGAGATTTGATTGCCAGATTCGAACTGGATAGGGCTGTCACAGGAGTTATTTGAACAAGTGTCAAAGCATCAGCAGAGTTAATGACCAGGATCTTTATCAAAATTAATGTCCAAGATCTTTTGAGTCTTCACTACGATCTTCATCATGTATCTGCATAATCAATGAGTGGTTTGCAGCATCAGCCCCTTGAATAGCTGTGATTGAAGATTGCCAATCATCCATTCAATCACCCAAGATCGTGGAGCCTTTATTGCCTAATTTCGAAGCTATTTTGACCGGCTATTTAACCTTTGTTGGTTGTGGTTATCAACTAGCACGTGAAAATATAAAAATCTGCTCAAAGGAAGTTGGAGGGTCTTGCGATCTCATTCGAGGAATGACGACCAGTTGTTCGACGGGTGAAGCATCCAAGGTCGTTTCCGATTGAGGAGTGCTCGCTTTTTCCCTAGAGTTGGATCACCAGTTGCACCTGGTCTTGAGGGGGAGTTGTCTATTCCCTTGTGAAACTCATATAAGTATCTTGTATAACCATATCATTTTTGAATGTTTCCAGTGAAATAAAGTATCTGGGTCAGTACCCTGCAGAGTAGGTTCCCACGAGGGGTTTGCGAATTGCGTTACCAAATACCGCGTTCACTTGTCTTTTACTTTATGCGCATGTTTGGTAATGTGGGCGATTTTAATGTGTGCTGATATACTTGTCGTGACATCGTTCCCAACATCATTAGTATCCGATTTCAATAACTAATTACGAAGTCGTTTTTTTATTTTTTATGTGTTTATTAATTTCTAGGAAATTTATAAAGATGCATGTTAAACGGAACATGTTACAGAACCAAAGTTAAGAAGACATTGAATGATCATTTCAATCTTTGAAGTAGAAGTACAAAAATAAAGCAAATAAACCGCTTAACATTTTCAAGCTAGTCAGAATAAATATAGTCTCTCATATTTTATCCCCCAAGTTCATATATCATGTATAAATCCCTTTGTAACTAGAAGTTTAGTAGAATTTAATTTAATCAATAATTAGATTAATATTCAAATTTGGATAAAATTATAATAATCTCTTTACAGACTTTTGCATCAATAAATTTCAATTCGACTATTTATTTGTGAATGTCATTTATATAACAAGGATGAAATTTCTACACAAATGACCATAATTCTTCTCTTCATTAGTGCCAATAATATGCTATTACTCATTTTCTCTCATACCAAATTAACCAACTGCGTAATGTACGTATAATATTTATGAGTCATGAAAATTTTCTACGTTGCTTTATACATATACAATATACAATAATGATGGTTAAAGTACAATTTATGACAACGATTCAAGTGAAGAAAATTTTGTTAAATTGAAGACTTTATGCCAATATTTTAATTTTAATAAAACTATTTTGAAAGATATACCAAAATTGGTTAACAACATCTTCAAATTTCTTTAAAAAGTTTATAAAAAGAATAATTATATGTATAAACTATTGGACATTGGCATGATCAAGAAATTAGAATGATCCATATGATTTTTAGAAGATTATTAATTTAATTTTGAACCAAGAAATTACATGTACATTTAATTGATTATCATAATTCATAGATCGTAATAATGGTCTAAAAGCTAGATGCCTACAAATAAGTTGGTAGCTTGATTTCTTGTTACATAAATACTAAGCCTATTTCATATTATTCTTTATTCATTGCTCCTTCCCTCTGTCGGCATGACACGTGTGATCAATATTTTATACACACGCGTACATATGTAAATTAAAAATGTGTATTATAAAGTGCAAAGAAATTAGTCATTTGGTGAAACATATTTTTTTTTAAGGCAACTTTGCTGCAGTGGGGTTCAAACCCACAACTTTCACTTTGGAGGTGGTGTGGAATTACCACTAGGCTATCCTAGCAAACATTTTATCACATTAAAATCTCACCACTTATTGAAACCAAAGATTAAAAGATATACGCATTTTATCATATTAATTCTCTCTTTTTCAATAGAAAATCTCTCTTGAAATAATTACATATTATTGTCTCTCTATATCTATTTCCATGTCCTTTGACCATGAGCCGGGATTTCATATATATATATATATATATATATATGCAAAAAAAGGTAAAAAATTGTATACTTTAGATCTTAGAATGTAATGGTCCCGAATAAAAATGCGATAATGAACTATCTCAAAGTGGCAAAGTCTACTCAAGGCCACAAAATTATTTGATCACATTTTTTTTCACCAAATATATATATATATATGAGTATAATATTGACACACATTAACGTATGAGGCTTGAAACCATTGTGACCCCAAGTTTTAATTGTCTTACATGATTGTGTTTGTATAAAGGTATAGCTTGACATAGGCTATATATATTCTCCAGTAATAATTATATGTAGTCTTGTATATATATATAGTATGTGATATATGAAATTATGAATTAATTAAGAGGAAAATATATATACGTAAAAGAATTATAAGAAGAAGAAGTAATAATGAGGAAAGAGTTGTTATGAATTTAATATTGTGATGATTGGGTATAGGGCAACAAGGAAAAGAAAGACAAAGACGAAGACCGAAACTCATCACTAACTTTTCCATTTTGTCGTTGCTCAACACTTAAGTTGTGTGGAGGAAAAATCATTTCAATTAAAGGAATTAAAATAGGATTTTTGAGCCAGTCTAGTCTACAACTTACAAGAAAAGATTCAATAGAAACTTCATAATGTTATATTAAATATATACATATATGGATAAATATTTTTCTTTTTCACACATTGACTTTTTTTTTTATTTAACATGGAATTTTATTTTGCAAATAATTATATTATATATCTGCTCTTTTTTACTTATGTAGTTATTTCGACAAATTACTGTTAATTTTGAACATTCATTATACTTTTTACATTTTACCTTTTACGAGTCACATTAGAACGATAAAAAAAAAACTAAAAGGATAAAAATGTAATATTATGGGCTATAGCGCTATATATGCACATATGAAAAAAAAAAATTAAAAATACTCATGTTTTTTGGAAACTTATACCCATTTAACGTTTTTTTTTTTTTTTTGAAAATTGTAGCTATTTAATGGTCAAATATATATATTTATTTCTTCATTCAATCTCTCATATTTAGGAGTGCTAATTAAGTAAAAAAAAATAACTTAAAAGGTGCTGAAAAGGGGGATATATGGACACAATTCAAAATCGAGGGCAAGAGTTAATCATATAACAAAGTGAAGAACCTCGTAAAGAGAAAAATACAAAGTGAGGGGCGTCAACCAATAAATATATATAATATGGGAGTGTATATCTCCATAGAAGCGAAGTAGTTTTTATTTTGTTATCTAATTTTAATGAGTAAAGAAGATTCCATACCAAAATTACGGTCAAATAGTACAACATTCGAAACGTAGTTCGCTTCGTACCAAGTGATATGGATTTTCAACGCCATAATTGTCTGGTCATTTAAAAATAATAATAATATGTGTTATATATGTTAGGGTCGTTGAACCATTATATATTAATTTTAGTATGAAATTAAATACACTAATGTATATTGAAGAGACGTGTACGTGTGGATTTCATGGGTTGATCATCACTTGATCTACATATATAAATCTCATTATTTCATTCAGATCGGTTTTGGTCCTTCAAATTAATTATTTCATTGTACAATAATATAATTTGTAAAGTAAATATAGTGTAATATTCTGAATTTGGCGATTTGTTTATATCGTGTGGTTATAATTAATAAACACTGTGCATACATAAAAGAGATTAATTAAATGTATGCATGGATTGAACAACTTTTAAGATTTGTCAAAGAGTAGATAAAAACAAGTTCCAAAGTAGTATACACAATATGAAATCACTTCTTTCATTTTCGCTGCTATTTTTAAGTCAAAAATTAATTGACCAACATTTCTAAAAAATCTCTCTACAATATATAGTTTCACAAACTAAATCAATCTTGACCGTCCGATTTTTTATGAAGAGAAACTTTTTTCATGGGTTTTTGGTGTCTTAATTAAAACCTATAAAAACAACCAGAACATATTTAGGATACAAATTGTGAGATCAAATAATATATGAAGGGTTTAATAAGTATAAAGACTAAAAAAAAAGATATAAAATTAAAAACTAAGGAACTATAGCTTTGTTTGGAGTTGCAGTAGGTATTAGGTACGCCTAGGGCTAAAGTTTTCGCGGGTTCTTCTTATTTTCTCGTTGGTTAACCGTTTATCAATGGCAAATTGTAAGAACACTATAGACTAACCGGTTTTTTATATAGGTTATCGGAATCACTTAACTGGCAATAAAACAGAAAAATCAATAAATCTTAAACAAACCTTTTCAAATATTATTGAGGGTTTTATTGATATTTTCAAACGAGGGTTTATTGATAATTAGAGAAAACGCCTTAAATAGTAGAAATAAACATTAAATGCGAAGCAAAAACATCAAATTATATTGATGTAAAAAAAAAATATGTCGTATAGATCGATAATAATTTATAAAATGAATTAAAGTGTAATATGTATATGCTTATATAATATAAGTCTTATTATTTTGTAAAAATATTTGGTGGACTTTATGAAAACTCCGTGGATAAACCCGTTATGACCCGTTGATAGTTTCGTAAAATCAAACCATTGCTTTTTCATTAATAATGAGTAATCGTTTAGAAAATAAAACAAACAACTAATAGAGAATAAATTAAAAAGTATGGGCGAAGAATTTGATGCAAATAAAGATAAAGAATTTAAAATAAAATAGGAATAAAATCTACAGCTGACATATGCAGACAAAAGAGCTCATCTTGAATCTTATATCTGGACTACATAAACATGATTAATAAATAAGATGTATAATTGCACAATAGAAGATTATTATTTGTCTTTGTGGGGCATTTTTTGGGGTGTATTATGCAGCACGCTTGTTGTAATTAAAAAGAGCCACAATTTACCAAATATATTGTAACCATAATAAATAGGAATATTTACAGCAAAAATACCATAATATTCATTTGTGTACGCATTATATTCTCAATTCCATCTAGTCGTAGTAAAAGTTTCAAAGAACCAAAAAATAATCATGCCATAAGAAATTGGAACTTACGATATAATCATTTTTGGAACTTTTTCCAAGATAAAAATAAAATTTAAAGTTTACGACAAAAATTTTTTAGAAAGGAATTTTTGTCATGAAAAATAAAATTTAAAATATGTCGCATACAAAAAAATATACTTCGTGGCACTTTCGCCACAAATATCCCAATAATAGTATATAGTCCAGCAAAATTCATAATTAATTACTGCAAAAATAATCAACATACGTGTTTCGTGCGCTTTTTTTTTATACATATAATTTATGTTGTTTACTACTTAATCAGTAATTAGTGGGGATTCTTCACTTTTAATTAAACGACAAAAACTGATTAACATGAAGCCGCCATTAACTCCACTGATGATAACTTTTTGTAACTAAACAGAAAAAGGGGAATTTGTTAGTTATTGGCACCAAGAATAACGCATGTCATTTTCCATTAGAATAAGTTTGGAGTGCCTAGGGCTAGCAATTAGGATGCATAGTTAAATATCTAGCTAAACGGGCGGATGCGGGTAGTCTGAAATCAACCCGTACATCCACGGGCGTAGTTTGGTTGTGATTTGACGGCTTCAGATCACTTGTGCCCGCCGATTACTTTTTACATGGTGTGCCCGATTTAATAAAAGAAAATTGATTTGTTTTAGCAAAATTTTAAAGGCAAAAGTGGATCACGTACGAAAAGCTCAACACTTAAAGAAAATCCCGATACAAGCTTGCTCCCTCGTGATATCCCCATTTTGTATGAACATCATTATATAAGAGTCTTTTTTACTTGGAAGTAAAATTTACTTTTTACCACCCTCGTGGACCAAAATTGTCTGTTGAAGTCCGGGCCATGATAGGCGCTCGAGCTTTGGTCACCACGTTGTCGAAAAATATCTCGCTCGCCCACATTAATATATAAAAAAAGACCAAAGCTAGCTAGTTGAGCCTACCATTATTGTAGACCCGAGTTTGCAATCTTTCTTTGTGGATATGAAAATGAATATGGATAAAGCTAACTTGTAACTTCATCATCTTTACTCGGTACGGTATTATCCGCATGAGTGTGCTCCGGGATCGATTCACCTCTACGTACTATGCATATTATCTACTAGAGGTGTGCATCGATCTTCTGCACTGTATTTTTAAACGAATATTTTTAAGAAATATGATTGGCTTATTTAACACAATTTATCATGTCTTGTCTTCGTGCTAATGAATTTGTATCATCACATAACCTAACATCATTTCCTATCTAAAGATTGATTCATAAATAAATTGACCAAGTATCATTTTAAATGAATGAATTATTTACGCAAAAAGACCTTTTTCAAATTGCAAGCAAAAATTCTTTTCAAACGACATTTTTCTTTCATTAAAATCTCGAACTTATAATATAGAATCTTTGTACCATGTATAACATTTCTTTCACTAAAGTCTAAACTAATTACAATGATTAGCAACAATTAATATTCTGTTAGTTGTTTATTGTATTTTTTTATAAATATCAAATCATGTGAAAAGGTGAGCAAAATAATTAATTAAACAAACGCACCAAAAGATGAAGAAAAAAAGTTTAATATATAATGGGACATGACAATAATGTTCCAAAAACTTTCTTCACCCAAAAGTTCCTGTTACGGGCAAATCCCGGGATTAATTTAAAAACGAATTAATTAAAGAAAAATTATCAAATTAATTTTTCTTTAATTAATTAAGTCAATTTTAATCCAAAACACCCTCCGGAGGCCCGTTTTCGTAAAATAAAGTGTCTAGATGTTCCTAAAAATATCAAGATACTCGAAAACGACATAAAATTTGTGAAAAACGGACACGGGAAGAGTTCGGGAGCAAAAAATCACTTCGGGAGCCTTTTTATGGGCCCCACGCACTCCCAGAGCCCACCAGGAGCCGCCACGTGGCACCTCTGCCACCCACTCGCCCCTCAGCCTTCTCCACGCGCGCCCACGTCATCCCTGACGTCATCCACGCGTGCCAGCGAGTGGACAGCGCGTGGGCGGAGCAGCGCGCACAAAACGCGCGCGTGAGGGCGCGTCGGTGATCGGATCGGCGATCCGACGGTTGCGTTGGCTTCCTCTCGTCCGGGGCTTCAATTTTCATATAAAATTTGTTCTCGGGGACCTCCCGAAGCAATATTTATTTGCACCGGAGTCCCTGGATCCAGTTATAAATAGAGGCTCAGTTCATTCAAACGGTAACTCACTCAAACTCAACGGAATTCACTCGAATTCTCTCGAGCTCTTCCCTACCCCCTATAAACTCGCCTCCCTCTCATATACTCCACTAATGTTGAGCGTCGGAGGTGAATCAGGGGGTAGCCCCCCCTGTTTCCCTTGACCTCGGGTATTCTTTTGCCAGGTCCGGAAATTGAGCGATATCGGAGGTTTCGGAGGGATTCCTACACGGTCAAGGTCCTACTTGATAGGTCCTGTTCTACGCGGTGTCCGATCTATCTCACAGTCCATTGCGCGTCTGTGCGGATAGCTCGGGGACACGTATCAGGACCCACAATTCAGGTCGAGGGACTGGACTTGGGGAATCTCTCTAAATAGACCAACCAGAGGGGAACCCCTGGAAAAGATCCTGGGGCAATTCGACGACCCCGCCAGACCATTCTTCTAGATCTGCGTGGAACCCGTTCTGTCTCCCAGCCCCATATCTTACATTGATATCGTGGCTTTGCGGACAGTCTGTAGGGCCCAGACTAGAATCGACGTCACAGGCCGGGAAGCCAATCCCCCAGGATCCACTGGATCAAACTCACTCTCCCGTTCGTGTGGACCCCGATTCCTGCGAGATACCCGAACCTGTATCCCTGGCCTTGTCCATTCCAGGCTTTGAGGTAACAGGGGGAGAGTAATCCCCGGATCGCTGGACCTCGAACGGCTACGATAGGTTTCGATCCCAGTGCCAGGAACTCCGCTCGGAATCCGTATCACTCGTACGCCGAGAGAGAGCAAGAGGGAGGGAAAATCTGTCGTCCCCGTAACAGGGCCATCAAATTCAACACAAAGTCAACGGGGCCCATCAAAGTCAACGCGGCCCACCGAAGTCAACAGAGGGGGCAAAATCTGTCTTCCTCGCAACAAGGCCAGCCGGAGGCTCATCCAAAGTCATCAGAAGCCCGCCACGTCATCAAACGACATTGGGCCAGGCCCAAAATCAACAACTTGGGCTACAACAGTGTTTGATCCAAAAAACGGCATCAACATTTTGGCGCTAGAAGGAGGGGGCCCACGAATTCATTCCTCTGAATACCCCACCAGCAATCGATTTTCATCAAGTCAAGGAGATGTCATCCCAGCCAACGGAAGGCACTCCCTCTCACCCTACAGAGAGTATCGCTCTAAACACTCGGGCAAAGGTCCATGCCCGCCGAAAGCAGGTCCGCATCCTGCCGGAAGCAAGCACCCGCCAAGAGCTAGCGCTCAACGAAGAAAGGCTGGCCCGAGTTGAAGAAAGTCTTTCCCGACTAACCGGGCTCATCTCCAAACACTTCGAAGGAAAACACACCAACGAAGGAGAGGAGGAGA
The DNA here is from genome assembly GCA_954871525.1 of Parietaria judaica. Taxonomy (NCBI): domain Eukaryota; kingdom Viridiplantae; phylum Streptophyta; class Magnoliopsida; order Rosales; family Urticaceae; genus Parietaria; species Parietaria judaica. Next base: position 21,298,336 of record OX940868.1, on the reverse strand, counting down.
GCCCCGAAGAAGCCCTCGAACTCACTCAGAGAGCGGCAAACAGAGAGCGTCCCGCTCCCGCAGACTCCCAGGAGCCAGCACAATCCCAAACCACCAGACGGTCAGCATTTGACCGACTCGGGGGGTACGAAGATGCCACCAATAAAACGAGGAATAAAAGGGAACGACGACAGCAAGAGCGAGTCCGGACTCACCCAGCCAGCGAGGGAGACCTCCGACACCACCTGAACCGAACTAATCGGCAACAGCGGGGGGGCCAAAAAAGAGAACGATCCCCCCGACCGGAGGAATCCAACGACGACGACAATGCAGAGGAATCTGACAACTCCCAACACTCCCGACACAAGGGGGGAGAATATGTCATCCCCGCAAAAGATACTCTGGCCGAAACACCGCCCTACGACGGTCTCAGAAGCGAGCTCCAAGCACTCAAGCAAGAGATGCATAGACTCCCTGCGGCCCAGAGTACCAACCCCGTCGCTCGAAGCATGGCTGAGGGGAACCTGTCCCCCCTTGCTAGTCACTTGCTCGCCAAGGATCTTGACGGAGACCTGAGGTTCCCACTGAACCTCACCTACGACGGCTCTACCGACCCCACGTACCACATGCGGGTGAAGAAATGTTCGCCCGCCACAATGTGTCAGGCTTTCTGTCTCACGCTAGCAGGACCCGCCTTCGAGTGGTACCAACGCCTCTCGAAGGGGTCAATCGGGTCATTCGATGAGCTCGCAGAACGATTCACCTCTCGTTTCGCAAGCTTGATCACGCAGCGAAAGACGAAATCCTACCTTTGGACCCTCAAGCAGCGTAAAGATGAAACTCTGCAAGCGTACCTGAAAAGATTCGTCGAAGAGTCAAATAAAGTTGCCAGCTACACGGACGACGATGCCATTACCGCCGTCATCGACGGCCTACCGTTATGCGATTTCTCCCGCTCCCTCGTCAAAAAAAGGCCGGCCTCCATGGCCGAACTGATGGCGAGGGCAGCAAAGGACATCGCTGTCGACGAGTACTTCGGCGGCCGGAACCAGCTCGACCAAGGCGATCAGTACCGCGACGATCGAAGGAGTGGCAACAACGAGCCACAGGGGAAGAAGCAGCGCCAACTGCAAAACTCCGGAAGTAAGCCCCCGCTACACAAGAAGGCGGAAAAGTTCCGGAAAGACGCAAACTTCACCCCCCTGACGGCCTCGCCCGCAATGATCTTCAGCCTACACGGAGATAAGTTCGGAAGGCCACCTCCTCTCAAGAAAAATCCCAAGAAAGATATGAGTCGGTACTATGAATATCACCAGGATCACGGTCACACGACGTCGGAATTCTATCAGCTGAAAAGGCAAATCGAGCAGCTAATACAAGACGGGCAACTCAAGGAGTTCGTCAAAAAGCTGGTCTCCGGAAACGGGGATTCCAGTCGCCCACGTCCCCAAGAAGACAGACGGCAACACGACGACGGTCCAGACCGGTCCCGCTCCGAGAAAGGACCAGAAAGAGATGGACCTTCTCAGTTCCACGTCATCTCAACCATAATGGGCGGACCCGAAACTGGAGACTCAGGCAACCAAAGGAAACGGTACGCCTGATCCCTCGAAGAGGATCGAGACACACACCAAGTCAACATCACCCACCTCGGGGGAGCATCCCATGCGCTCCCCGGCCAGGAAATCACTTTCACCGAGCAGGAGGCTCGGAGAATCTCACATCCTCATAATGACGCTATCGTAACCGACGTCCTCATCGCCAACAGTCGGGTACGACGAGTTCTAATCGACAACGGGAGCTCGGCCGACGTCATCTTCAAAGCCGCCTTGGTCCAGATGAACCTAGGAGGACTAGTCCCCACTCCGGTGAGGACGCCCCTCTACGGATTCAGCGGGCGGCCGGTCTACACCGAAGGTGCCATCACCTTGCCCACGACATTCGGTTCCGAAGACGGGGCCCTGACCACCAAAATGGTCAGGTACCTCGTAGTGGATCAACCTTCCGCCTACAACGTCATCTTGGGGCGGCCTAGCCTCAACAAACTGCGAGCCATCACGTCTACCTTTCATCTGCTCGTCAAATTCCCAACTGATAACGGGATAGGAGTGATGAAAGGTAGTCAGCGAGTATCCCGAAACTGCTACGCCCAAGGGACAAAGTCCGGGAAGAACGAGCTGGTCATCAACACGGTGTACCAGCTCGAGGAAGAACTTCCCGACTACCCAGGGAACGCAGGGATGTTTGGTGAGCTAGACCCTCGAGATGACAGGCGCAAGCCCACGATGGAGCCTTCGTCAGAAGTCACGCAGATCCCGATAGAGGAGGACCGGCCTGAGAGGACAGTCACAATCGGAGCCCAACTTCCGGTCATGATCAAGACCAAGCTGATCGCCTTCCTCAAGGAGTTCAAAGACGTATTTGCCTGGTCGCACGCCGATATGCCCGGAATCGATCCTGAAATCGCCGTTCATCGACTAAACATCGAAGCGGGAAAGACGCCGAAAATCCAACGCAGACGCGCCTTCAACCCTGAGCGGTACCAAGCAATCAACGAGGAAGTCACCAAGCTCATCACCGCTGACTTCATCAAGGAGGTCACATACCCAGACTGGGTATCCAACGTGGTGATGGTGAAGAAGCCAAACGGAAAATGGAGAATCTGCATAGACTACTCCGATCTCAACGCCGCATGTCCCAAAGACTGCTTTCCGCTCCCAAGGATCGACCAGCTGGTGGACGCTACCGCCGGCCACCAACTCATGAGCATGATGGACGCCTACTCAGGGTACAATCAAATCCGGATGCACGAGCCCGATCAGATACACACGGCGTTCGTGACCGACCGCGGTCTCTACTGCTACAAGGTCATGCCATTCGGACTCAAGAACGCCGGAGCCACGTACCAACGCCTGGTCAATAGAATGTTCGCTCCCCTGATCGGAAAAACCATGGAGGTGTACGTGGACGACATGATCGTGAAGAGCCTTCGGGAAGACGACCACGTCAACGATCTGCGGGAAACATTCTTGTTGCTGAGGAGGTATCAAATGAAGTTGAACCCCGCCAAGTGCGCTTTCGGAGTCGAATCCGGAAAGTTCTTGGGATATATCGTCAACAGACGGGGAATCGAAGCCAACCCCGAGAAAATTAAAGCCCTTCTCGAAATGAGAAGCCCCCAACGGATCAAGGAAGTGCAAAGCCTAAACGGTAGGATCAACGCTCTAGGAAGGTTCGTCTCAAAAGCCACAGACCGCTGTCAACCGTTCTTTCAAGCCCTCAAAGGCGGAAAGAACTTTGTCTGGGACGAAAAATGCGAAACCGCCTTCCAAGAGCTAAAAGCCTACCTCGGGTCACCACCCTTGCTGTCGAAACCAAAGGATGAGGAGCCACTCTACCTCTACCTCTCAGTTTCGACTCGAGCGGTGAGCACCGTACTGGTCCGGGAAGAAGACAAGAGGCAACTGCCGATCTACTACATCAGCAAAGCCCTTCTGGACGCCGAAACGCGTTACACACAAATCGAAAAGTTGGCTCTCGCCCTGGTCACCGCTGCGAAGAAACTCCGTCCGTACTTCCAAGCTCACCAAATAGTTGTGCGGACCGAACACCCGGTCCGGAAGGCGCTTCTCAAAGGCACTTCCTCGCGCATGGCCATCTGGTCACAAGAGTTAGGAGAATACGGCGTAGAATACCAGCCCAGGGTTGCCATCAAAGGCCAGGCTGTAGCCGACTTCATCGCCGAGTTCACCTACGATACCAAGGTTGAAACGGAGGAAGAAATCGACAAGCCACCGAAGGCTCCGAAAAGGAAGAATCATCCCGACGGACCAACTTGGTGTCTACACGTCGACGGCGCCGCGAACATGCACGGTTCAGGGGCCGGGATAGTACTCACCAACCCTGACGGTGAAAAACTCCGCTATGCCATACGCTTCGGGTTCAAGACCTCAAACAACGAGGCCGAGTACGAGGCACTGCTAGCCGGATTACAAATCGCGCACAAGCTCGCAGTGAAAAACTTGCGAATCCGCTGCGACTCCCAGCTAATTGTGAAACAAGTGGAAGGCGAGTACCAAGCGAAGGAAGCTCACATGGTGGCGTACCTCGCAGAAGCGAAACGCCGCCTGGAACCACTGTCTTGGTATGAGATCACACAAATCCCTCGAGCCGAGAATTCGGAGGCAGACGCCTTAGCCAGGACGGCCTCCGGGGCCGACGACGAAGAACTGGGAAAAGTCCCAATCGAAGCCCTCGACAAGCCTTCAATAAAAAAGACTGAAGCCCCCGTCACCGCCGGGGAGTCCGCCGGAGGAAGAACGCCGGCAATGACCGGGCGCCTGGAACACAGCGCGACCGCAACCAGCCACGTGGCGATCCTCACCACATCGAGCGAAGCCAGCGAAAGCTGGATAACCCCGATAACAGGATACCTGAAACACGGTACCCTTCCGAGCGACCGCAAAGAGGCTAGGCAGCTCAAGTTCCGCGCAACGAGATACGTGTTGCACAACGGAGAACTCTACAAACGAGGTTTCATGCAACCTCTCCTGAAATGCCTCAACAAGGAGGATGCCAGCCTGGTCCTCCGGGAAATCCACGAAGGAATTTGTGGAAACCATTACGCGGGGCGATCTCTGGCACTGAAGGCCCTGAAACAGGGGTACTTCTGGCCTACGCTCAGAAAAGACTCTGCCGAAGTAGCCCGAAGATGCGACAAATGTCAGCGATTCGCACAAATTCCGCGACAACCGGCAGTCCCGCTCTGCCCAGTAATGGTCCCTCGCCCCTTCGCAAAATGGGGTATTGACCTGATCGGAAAACTTCCGAAAGCGCCGGGAGGAGTGGAGTACGCTATAGTCGCCATCGACTACTTCACCAAATGGGTCGAAGCAGAGCCCATGGCCAAAATCACTCAAACAAACACGACGAACTTCATCTGGCGTAACATAGTCTGTCAACACGGGATCCCCGAGTCGATCATCACCGACAACGCCAAGCAGTTCAACAACCTGGATCTCCGATCGTTCTGTCAAGATCTCGGGATCAACAACACTTATTCCTCCCCAAACTACCCACAAGCCAACGGCCAAGTCGAGGCCGTCAATAAGGACATCAAGGCAATCCTGAAAAAGAAGCTCGACGAAAAGAAGGGGAAATGGGCCGAGGAACTGCCCGCAGTACTCTGGGCGTACCGTACCACCGCCAGGAACGCAACGGGAGAAACTCCATTCGTCCTAACCTACGGCGTCGAAGCGGTCATCCCTGCGGAGATCACGGTGCCTTCACCCCGGGTCGAACTCTACGATCCGGACCAAAACTCCGAAGCCTTGAAGGCCGAGCTCGACCTCCTTGAAGAAAGGAGAAACGACGCTTACACGCGCCTAGCAGCCCAGAAACGAGTTGTGGAGCGATACTACAATTCAAAAGTCAAGGCGAGACGCTTTCTCGAAGGCACTCTGGTCCTAAGAAAAGTGGGACAGAACACGCAAGTTCAGGGAGCCGGCGTCCTGGGACCAACCTGGGAAGGCCCCTACCGCGTAACCAAGGTCATCCGAGACGGGACCTACCGACTAGAGGAGATGGGGGGTAAAGAAATCCCCCGTCCCTGGAACGTCGAACACCTGAAGCAATACTACCAATAAGTGACGTACGACAAGGGCGGGCCACACACCCGGAGCTAGGCCTGAAGAATAACGCGGAGCCAATCAAATCGAAGCAACGACTTGGAATCCGATGGTCTAAGGAAAAATCTTTCCTAGAATGTTCCAATCCAAGTTGAAGCTAAGAAAAAACAAAAACAAAGGCACCCGCACAGGCGAAAAGCTCACAGGAAGACGCCCGAAACCTAAACGTCGTCGCCACAAGCACTCTAAATCGGAGCGGGAATAGCCCCGACCACCGACCTATGTAAAAGAAGGCGCCACAAGAAGTGCCAATTAATAGAATTCTTTTTTTTCTATTAATATTCATGTCTCTACTTGTATAGTTTTTTCCTAACCCTACCAATTACTCAAAAACTGGGGGGTTACCGGAATAGGTAAGAGACACAAAAAAAAAAAAAAAAAAAACCGAAGAAGTAAGCCGCTCAAAGCGCAAAAATCGGTAAAAAGACCAAGCAGCGCCACTTGGCACCAAAGTCCTAGTATGGCTCGGGCCTCGACCCCCCTACTCTGGCATAAAAGACCTGGAAGGCCCGGATCTCAATCCCGCTGATCCAGGCATCAACTCCGAAACAGTAAGCCGCTCACAAGCGCCAACCTCGGAAAAGCACCAGGGGCGTACAACCTGGCACCAAAAGGACCTGGCACGGCCCGGGTTTTAAGCCCGCCTGCTCAGGCACTAAGTCCGAAACTGTAAGCCGCCCTCCCAGGCGCCAACCTCGGCACCCGAGACAGTAAGCCGCCTCACAAGCGCCGACTTCGGGGAAAAGACCAAGCAGCGCCACTTGGCACGAAAGTCCTAGTATGGCTCGGGCCTCGACCCCCCTACTCTGGCATAAAAGACCTGGAAGGCCCGGATCTCGATCCCGCTGATCCAGGCATCAACTCCGAAACAGTAAGCCGCTCACAAGCGCCAACCTCGGAAAAGCACCAGGGGCGTACAACCTGGCACCAAAAGGACCTGGCACGGCCCGGGTTTTAAGCCCGCCTGCTCAGGCACTAAGTCCGAAACTGTAAGCCGCCCTCCCAGGCGCCAACCTCGGCACCCGAGACAGTAAGCCGCCTCACAAGCGCCGACTTCGGGGAAAAGACCAAGCAGCGCCACTTGGCACGAAAGTCCTAGTATGGCTCGGGCCTCGACCCCCCTACTCTGGCATAAAAGACCTGGAAGGCCCGGATCTCGATCCCGCTGATCCAGGCATCAACTCCGAAACAGTAAGCCGCTCACAAGCGCCAACCTCGGAAAAGCACCAGGGGCGTACAACCTGGCACCAAAAGGACCTGGCACGGCTCGGATTTTAAGCCCGCCTGCACAGGCACCAAGTCCGAAACTGTAAGCCGCCCTCCCAGGCGCCAACCTCGGCACCCGAAATAGTAAGCCGCCTCACAAGCGCCGACTTCGGGAAAGCCAAACGCCTAATAAGCGTCCTCCCGGCACCAAAGGACCTGGCACGGCTCGGATTTTAAGCCCGCCTGCTCAGGCACCAAGTCCGAAACTGTAAGCCGCCCTCCCAGGCGCCAACCTCGGCACCCGAAATAGTAAGCCGCCTCACAAGCGCCGACTTCGGGAAAGCCAAACGCCTAATAAGCGTCCTCCCGGCACCAAAGGACCTAGCACGGCCCGGATTTTAAGCCCGCCTGCTCAGGCACCAAGCCCGAAACTGTAAGCCGCCCTCCCGGGCGCCAACCTCGGCACCCGAGACAGTAAGCCGCCTCACAAGCGCCGACTTCGGGAACGCCGAACGCCTTACAAGCGTCCTCCCGGCACAAAGTCCTAGTTTGGCCTGGACCTCGATCCGACTAGCTCAGGCACCCCAGCGCAAAGATCAGGCAAAAGGCTCGGGGGGTGGGCGCACCCCCAGACTCAAGGCCTCGGCTATAGCCGGATAACACAAACACCGGCTGAGATTCTCTGGACACATGAAGCGCCCACAGGCAAGCACCTGCAAAAAAAAGAAGCTAGCCGAAAATGAGCGTGAGATCCGAAATATGACGAGAATCACAAAGCCAGCCAAACAACGCATATCTACAAAAAGATCACGGCCCTCAGGCCAATATACAGGCGATAATATAAAATCGTCTCATCTCTACAAAGACCGGCCAAGCCAACATATATATACAAGTACTCTCAAGGAGTACGCACAAAATTGTGCCACCAACGGCGCTATATGAGCTATGGGCCTCGGACACGAAAAGAGATGCATGGTACAAGCAACTACAAACAAAAAAAAAAAAACAAAACAAAACGCGCCGGAGCTTGAACGGCGGCCCGGATCATGTCTCAGCCGGATCCTGTCCCTCCACAGCCGTCTGATCGCCGCCCTCGAAGGTCCCGTCCACCACTGGTGCTGGGGCATCCAGAACGAGGTCCCCAGCCGTCTGATCGCCGCCCTCGAAGGTCCCGTCCACCACTGGTACGGGGGCATCCAGAACGAGGTCGGCATCCTGGAGATAGAAATAGACGCCACCCGCGGCGCTATTCTCGCTAACGCCCATGCCTCCCTGGACAACGGCCGGGAAGATCGGCGCCAAGGAACCCCTGGGGGGCGGGCGGCGCTACGTAATGCACGGCCGGAGGAGGCGGAGGGATAGGAGCCAAGATAGACTGCAGAGACGCCCGCACAGCCTCGGGGATTGTATCATCCTCATACAAGTACGACGTAGAAAGGGGCACTCCACGGTTCACCACCCCCAAGGTGCCGGCTCCGCTAATGTAGCCGTCCCAAAACCGGGTGTTACCTAGCTGGCTCGCTGAACTCTGGACCTGCGCAACTTCGGCCTCTAGTGCGGAAATCCGATCCCTGGCCTCTGACAGCGCCCGGGTGACACTGTTGTATTCCACTGCACCTCGCGCCATGTTGCTAAGAGCACGCTCGCGATCCGCCTGAAACTCCCGAAGAAGCTGCAGGGCAAGGCTAAGACCTCCCTGAGTCATGTCCGCTCGGGAGCGAGCCTCCCAGCTTTCGCGCTCGGCCGAGACCACCCTGTTACGCAGGCCGGCAATCTCGGTCATGTGGAGAGCATCGCTACGCGGGTCCCTGAAAAACCCGGCGGCACTAGTTCCGCCGTGCTCGAACGCCGATGGCACCTGCATGGGCAAAGAGAAAAGAATTCAGACACTGAAAAAAGAACAGGGCACCCTGAAAAACAAAAAGTGTCACAATCACGTACCGGTGGCACCGTATGGCCCGCCGGAGGGACGCTCCCTAGCGGGGGGGCAAACTCAAATATGGTCGGATCATACCGAGGAGGCGCCACCCGTACCGGTACCGGCTCCTGAGCCGGGACCTGCTCTCGAGAGGTGACCACCTCGGCCGCCCCCTGCCTGTCGGGGGTCGGCTCAGCAGTCCGAAGTGTCGTCTGTCGAGGGCGACGCCCGGAAATGGGAGAACTCGCCGCCGATGCACGGGCCTTGCCTCTGGCTGCACGTCTCTCGCGATCCATGCCTGCAAAAAGAAAACAAATTGCGTCAAGATACAGCACACAATATCAAAAAGACAGTGACTAAAGAAAGAGAAGAGACCGTGTAAACCACCAGATCCCGTCTCAAGATCTGGAGGCATCCTAGTTATAGCACGATCCGGCATCCATCCAGACCGCACCCACGCCGGCCTCTCCATATAAGAGGCAAAAAATCCAGGGACAGCAGACCTCGTCATAAAAAATTCGACGAGACCCCGATCCCTGGCGGCCGTACTCGGGCGCGATTGGAGAACTCCGAATCGTCTGGGCGCTGACCCTAGATAAGTGCTCGGGACCCACACCCAGCGGCTACGCCAGCCCGGATCCATACACCGAGGGGATTCATCAACGCGGAAGCCCGTGACTGCATCAGGGATGAACCAGTTCTCGAACCCCCCAATACCCCAGAATGGGCGGAACGTGAAGAGTCCAAGAAATTGGACCACGGATAGTTCGCCGCCTCTGTTCTCGCGCCACATCGAGAAGCATCCGGCGGCATATCGGCAAGCATCAGGGCTGAGCTGGATCGGGTGTATGCCCAACATCACAAGAAGATTCTCCAAGAGGGTTGGAATCGGCAGAGAAAAACCCAGTCGAATGCTCTCTAGGGGAACCGCTATCATCCCTTCGCGCGGACGGCTGGGCACCGACCCCTCCGATGGGGCACAAACCCCCTCGACAGGAACCATGTTCTCGTCCCGGAAGAACGCGTCAAGCTCTCCGGGAGTAACTGTACTCGGGACCTCAAGGTCCGAAAAATCTAGCGGAGGATCGAACCAGAACCTGGTGGGCTCACGGCTCACCGGACTGATCCGCCTCCTAACAATCCTGTCAAAAAACGGGCATGACCCGCCTGCTATGCCGGCTCTATGACGCAGTCCGCCCGCGTCAACGGCCTCACGATCAGCTCCTGCAAAGACCCTGCGAATATCTACAAAGGCATCGGGGGATCTCAGACCCGCACCCGAGCCGACCGACAAGTCTAACGGGGCGGGCCCGATTCCCAGACCAAGAAACACTGTCCGGACGCCTCTCACGAGCGAGCGCTGGAAATCGTACGACCTCGACGGGGCAACGATTTCATTGTCGTGGGCCCGCCCGGACACGATCAGAGACGTCAAAGGTCCCACTGACGAACCCGGAAGCATGGCACAGACGGGGAAATCCGCCGGAATTCGCCGACCGCCGCTGCCATCTCCCGGAAACCGCCCCGCCGGAGTCGCCGGAATCCGGCGACCGTCGTGGGCCCGTACCGGGACCGACCCGGATCTGCTGGGGTCCCCATGGACCCGCCCGGGTCCCCCAGCGCGCCCCTCGCGCAAGCCAGGGCCACCACCGGCTCCTCCGGCGTGGCCCGCCCCCGGCGGCCGGCCTATCACGGTCGCCGGAGCCGCCCGACCCCCCAGGGGTGCTTCCCGGCCAGCAACAAGGCTCGTGGGAGCACCCCGAGCCGGCGAGGTCGCCCCGAGATCCCGCAGGGACGCAGAGCCCCCACGGGCTCCTCCGGCCACGACGCCAGGCGCCGCCTCCCCAGGCGGGGTCGCCCGGGCTTCCCGGTCATCACGGGACCCCTCCCCGTCGAAGGCGAGTGCCGCCGTGGCACCACGACCGAGGCCCACCGCCTCAGATCTGCGCGAGGGCCATCGCGCCTCCCCGACTCCTCCGGCCTCCTCGACGACCGCCGCTCCCACAGACGGGCTCGCCCTGGCCTCCAGGTCACCGCGCGACCCTCCCCCGTCGACGGCGGGCGCTGCCGTGGAGTCCGGCGCGAGGCCGACCTCGCCAGACCCAAGCGAGCCCAGCCGAGCGCCTCCTTGCGCCTCCGCCTCGCTGCCCGCGAAGCCCCCCGGCTCGGACGACCTCGCCGCGACCTGCCGCCCACGGTGGGACATGACAATAATGTTCCAAAAACTTTCTTCACCCAAAAGTTCCTGTTACGGGCAAATCCCGGGATTAATTTAAAAACGAATTAATTAAAGAAAAATTATCAAATTAATTTTTCTTTAATTAATTAAGTCAATTTTAATCCAAAACACCCTCCGGAGGCCCGTTTTCGTAAAATAAAGTGTCTAGATGTTCCTAAAAATATCAAGATACTCGAAAACGACATAAAATTTGTGAAAAACGGACACGGGAAGAGTTCGGGAGCAAAAAATCACTTCGGGAGCCTTTTTATGGGCCCCACGCACTCCCAGAGCCCACCAGGAGCCGCCACGTGGCACCTCTGCCACCCACTCGCCCCTCAGCCTTCTCCACGCGCGCCCACGTCATCCCTGACGTCATCCACGCGTGCCAGCGAGTGGACAGCGCGTGGGCGGAGCAGCGCGCACAAAACGCGCGCGTGAGGGCGCGTCGGTGATCGGATCGGCGATCCGACGGTTGCGTTGGCTTCCTCTCGTCCGGGGCTTCAATTTGCATATAAAATTTGTTCTCGGGGACCTCCCGAAGCAATATTTATTTGCACCAGAGTCCCTGGATCCAGTTATAAATAGAGGCTCAGTTCATTCAAACGGTAACTCACTCAAACTCAACGGAATTCACTCGAATTCTCTCGAGCTCTTCCCTACCCCCTATAAACTCGCCTCCCTCTCATATACTCCACTAATGTTGAGCGTCGGAGGTGAATCAGGGGGTAGCCCCCCCTGTTTCCCTTGACCTCGGGTATTCTTTTGCCAGGTCCGGAAATTGAGCGATATCGGAGGTTTCGGAGGGATTCCTACACGGTCAAGGTCCTACTTGATAGGTCCTGTTCTACGCGGTGTCCGATCTATCTCACAGTCCATTGCGCGTCTGTGCGGATAGCTCGGGGACACGTATCAGGACCCACAATTCAGGTCGAGGGACTGGACTTGGGGAATCTCTCTAAATAGACCAACCAGAGGGGAACCCCTGGAAAAGATCCTGGGGCAATTCGACGACCCCGCCAGACCATTCTTCTAGATCTGCGTGGAACCCGTTCTGTCTCCCAGCCCCATATCTTACATTGATATCGTGGCTTTGCGGACAGTCTGTAGGGCCCAGACTAGAATCGACGTCACAGGCCGGGAAGCCAATCCCCCAGGATCCACTGGATCAAACTCACTCTCCCGTTCGTGTGGACCCCGATTCCTACGAGATACCCGAACCTGTATCCCTGGCCTTGTCCATTCCAGGCTTTGAGGTAACAGGGGGAGAGTAATCCCCGGATCGCTGGACCTCGAACGGCTACGATAGGTTTCGATCCCAGTGCCAGGAACTCCGCTCGGAATCCGTATCACTCGTACGCCGAGAGAGAGCAAGAGGGAGGGAAAATCTGTCGTCCCCGTAACAGGGCCATCAAATTCAACACAAAGTCAACGGGGCCCATCAAAGTCAACGCGGCCCACCGAAGTCAACAGAGGGGGCAAAATCTGTCTTCCTCGCAACAAGGCCAGCCGGAGGCTCATCCAAAGTCATCAGAAGCCTGCCACGTCATCAAACGACATTGGGCCAGGCCCAAAATCAACAACTTGGGCTACAACAGTGTTTGATCCAAAAAACGGCATCAACAGTTCCCGTTAGTGCCCTTTACTCCAACATTCTTTAATTTTAACCAAGTAATAGATTAAATATATATATATATATAGATTTAATATTGTAAGAAAATAAATCGATAAAAATAAATCAATTAACGGAAAATTATGGACATTTCAAATAATTTGACGTATTTACAAACATAGGATAGAGTTTGATGAAGATGAAACTGTACCATTTTGATCTAATTTCATTGTCCAGCAAATTTTTTTCTTCAAAAAATGTGATGCCACGTGCTATTAAAATATTGGACGTATTAAAATGTTTTTTTATTATTATTATATATATATAGAGGTGAATCCCGGAGCACACTCATGCGGATAATACCGTATTAAAATGTTTAAACATTAGTAAATACTAAGGAATATTTGAGGAAATGTTATAACTTGTAATTGAGGCAACACCAAACTATGATCTTATACTTTTAGTAGTGGAAATTGTAATTGATTGCTCCTCAAGAAAATTCAATTAGCAGTAATGCCCTCAAATTTTGTATATTGGTACATTTGGTCTTTGAATTTTAATTTTTTGGCAATAGTGTCATTAATAAAAAAAATTAAAATATAACTTTTTCCCCTTACGTCTTAAAAAAGAAAAAAAAAATTATTTGTGCACAACACATTACTTACTGGAATGTGTTTTTACCAATTAATCATTGAACTAGGTTAACCTGATAGACTACGAAATCGATATGAAGCATTTGATAAGTATAATTATTCAAGAAGTAGTAAGATATAAAAAATTATTAAAATGAGAGAATAATAATAAAATCGATGAAAATCACCTCAAACGATTAATGTGTTTAACTCCTACGCAAGCGATGATGTGATCTCTTTTTTTTTATAGTATAGCATTGCCGCCGTAAAATCAAAGTTCAGAGGACAAAGTGAACCAAAGAGAAAAGTTGAGGGCTCTTTTTCCCAATTACCCATCTTTATGTCCAAGACTAACATTACTGTTTAATACACATAAATATATATACTCATGTGTTATATGAGTACCACTAGTCTATGATCGCTTTGTGCTTATTTGAATAGCTTTTTGGCTCGTTTCATCGCTTACAGTGCACATATCGCAGTTACTATTAAACTCTCTGATCCCATTTCTGCATATTTCTGTGATATCTCCATCACAACTCACACTTTTCTTTCCCATTTTTTCTCCAAACCCTATTTCATCTTTTCCAATCAATAAAAAGCTGATACCAATCACCCTATTATATGTATACATCATACGTATACACACACATATATACATATATCTGTACGTACTATATACACAGTCTGAGTGTTGCCCTAAACAGTAATATATAGTGTAAAGGTAGATATTAGCGATAGGATGGTCCATGCTAAAACATGCACACATTATTACAAAGAAATCATGGACCACTCTATGCAATATTATTATTATTATTATTACCCTAGGTCAAGAAACCAAAAAGAACACTATATTATGTAGTTACAAGTTTCAAAAACTACCATTTCAGAATTGCTGTACACTCACAATGTCAATTATGAGCAGATCACAAAAAGAAATTATTATTATTATTAATAATTTAAAAATAAAATCAAAAATATTGCATGACGTTTTACCCTGCAGAAAACCCCCGACTTTTCTGGGTCCAAAAGGAGATTTCTTATTTTTATATAGTGTAATTAAAAATTAAATGTAAATATTTCCATTGGCTGTTAATTTGCATGCACTGGAGAGATATATAATTAATATATACTATAAGTTATAACTATAATAAAATATGATTATGGGCTACGTAAGCCAACGGCAGAGAGAGAAGACGTTAAATAAAATAAAATAAAGTAAAATAAAGGTGAATTTCAAAAGTGAAGTATCAAGTTAGTTTATTGAATATTAATTTTGAATACAAATCAATATGTATAATATTATAAGGAGGGATATATGCAATATAAGTCTCAAATCTTATATTAACTACGTTACCTCAATGTTAATGGTACAAAATATTTTCGAGGTCCAATTATGTTCATGTTAAGTTAATGGATGTTAAAAGGGACATGTGTATGTCTAGTCCTATAAATATTGTATCTAGAAAATCAAAATTCCAGTGTAAATCTAGAAAAAATCCGAAACCATAATTTTCTGGTTCTGAATTTTTCCGGATTCAGAAGTTCTGGTTGATTTTAAAAAATCCGGATTCCACTTTTGTTTTTTGTACAATCTGAACTGTTAATTTTTTTTATCCGATTGTTGATTTTAAAACTAAAAAAATGTGAAATGATCAAACCGGACCGGATATTTGGTTCTGGATTAAAAAAAAAACGGAACTAGAATTTCTAATTCCGAAAAAAAATCTAGAACAAAATTCTGGTTAATTCCGAATTTTACTAGATTTTTGTAAAAAAGAACCAAAAACCATATTATATCCTATATTTACAAGTTATAACATTATGTATGTCATACATACTACATCTCTAATTATATTTCAAAAAATATTAATTATTCCACTCTTGAATTCAAAACATACATATATTTATATTTTAATAAGCGTTAATTTGACAAGGAGAAAATTACACCTCAATGTTGTTTGTAATTTTTGGGTATTGTGGTCGCTAATAATAAGTACTTTCATTGCAAATATACTTTGTAACATAAGCCAGGGAAGGGATGACGTCATCACTATTTGGCATGGAAGAGAATTGTGGCAAGCGGCGGAGAAAGTTTGGTCGTAGGACCACTTTCTTTTAATAGAAAAAGAATATAAATTTAAATAATTTTAAAAATTATTATTAAAAAATGAATAAAGCTAAGATAATATTTTTCAAAACCCACCCTCAATATTTGGTGCGTGAGCAAAATTGTTTCTATTCCATCACCAAAACTTATTACATTTATTTAGTTATATAGTTAATTAGTTATAAGCTTCCTTTGTCCATCTAATAGATGTCAAATATTCTTATGCTTACTTGGTGGAAAAAGTTAAAATATTGTTCCTTGCTATATAGTTTGGTACATTTAATAGCAAATACTTGATATTATGAGAATTTATATAACTGTAAGTGAAAGTGATGCAAATATATATATATATATATATATATATATATATATATTTGCAGAAAATTACATGAAAATGATATTCATTTCAAGGGTTATGTTGTTTTAATTACGAGTGTCTTTCGAGAGTTGGATGTGACTCGAAACCTTACTTCAATGAATATTAAAGATTGACAATCAAATCAATTCTTGAAAAATAGTATCATTGAAACGTGGATCTTTTATTTTCATTTCATTAGAGCAAATTTAATAATAGGTTAAATTCATTTACACACAATCGAAGATTCTCATAAAAATCAGTCGATAAAATCGACAAATTTAGGCAATTAAGTCCACGTAAACTAAAGAACAAATATTTCACTTGTCCTCTATAATGTGGAGTTTGTATGGTGGATAAATAATAATAATAATAAGGGTAATTAGCGGCATAAGTGGCCAAGGTTTTCGAATTTCCTTACGCATGATGATGCCAGTGCCTAAAAACAACGGCAAAAGTCCCCAATGTGCACTAATCACTCTAATCACAAAATTTCATCCAACTAATTGGATGGATGTTAGTCAACTAATGATGTGACAGTGTTGACCGCCACGCGGACAACCACATGGCATGCCACGTCATTTTTAATTTTTAATTTGTTTCCACATCATTATTTAATTAGTCGTGATATTGTTAATAAATACATAAATTTATTTCATATTTATTTTACTTTATTAAATTATCATAAGATGTAAGTATTTAAAACTCTTAAGTAGGATAATATTTACAATTTTAGTAGTATTTTCAATAACTAACCGAAAATAAACTTATAAGTAGGATACTATTTACAACTTTAGTAGTATTTTCAACCACTACCCGAAAAATGACGGATAATAATCGAAAAGATATCTCACATATTAATGGATATGTTTGTTATTTAAATTGTTATATCCATTACATTTTGACAACAAATACCTTTGATGTAGTAATTTTGTGCTTTGTTTATCTGGGTTTGGTCATTGTTCCAAAATACAAATACAAAATATTTTGATTACTTATTTGGATGACACGTGGGACAGCTTAGGAAAGAGAGAAAGAGAGAGAGAGAGAGAGAGAGAGAGAGAGAGAGAGAGAGAGAGAGAGAGTACACATAGCAACGTGGGAGAGGGCGAGAAAATAAGTAGTCCCCGTAAAAAAATTAAAAATAAAATAAAATAAAAAAGACGTGGCAATTTTATAAAAAAGACGACATGGCGTGCCACGTAGATGTCCGCGTGTCAGTCAACACTGCCACATCATCATTTGACTAACAATCATCCAATTAGTTGGATGGAATTTTGTGATTAGAGTGATTAGTGCACATTGGGGACTTTTGCCGTCGTTTTTGGTCATTGGCATCATGTCTAAGGAAATTCGAAAACATTGGCCACTTATGCCGCTAATTACCCTAATAATAATAATAATAATAATAATAATAATAATAATAATAATAATAATAATAATAATAATATCACGTATTGTAGGTGAAAATGCCACGTTAGTTCCGGTAAATGCTTTTGCGTCCATTGCTACCGCAAATAAGGAGATCATTGATTCTAATTAATCATTTTCATACGAATATGGTGCTTAATTATATGTTAATCCAATTACTGCTTGTGGTGATTTACAAACACGAAAGTCGTATGCTAAAATTATTTACTTTTTATTATTATTAAAAAACACAATAAAATATTTTAAGTGCTACACAATGTATGATATAAGTATTTTCAACACAAATAACTATAAATCGTGGTTTTGGATTTATAATGGGAAAGCGGAACCACAATTTGCTCTATATGATTAGATTATAAAGAATAGAATGAGAAAAAAAGGAATTTTTACACACGAAAAAGTGAATAATTATAATAAGACTTTCTCTCTTTGAATTGGGCCATCCTACATAGCTTTCGCGCGTGGGTGTGTGGGCATATTTTTTCATAAATTTCAAAAAGAACAAATTAAAAAGATGCGGTCCATGCAATATATATGCACATATATGTAATCCGTATATACATATTCATGTATATACATAATCGCATAGATACATATATATATATATATATATATATATATATATATATTGAGGGGCTTATGTATAATATACATTATAGGTATCACTATGATAAAAACGCTCAATTTATTCATAATAACGCGACTTATTCATAAAATTTTAACTGCGTTGATTAAATGTCTAAATCATAAATTTATAATTTTTATTGTTTTTTTTTTCTTTCTAAATTTTCTATTAGTGTTAAATCATTTGTATATTTATGTCTGAAGCTAAATTATTTAACATAAAAAAATATCAAAATATATATAGATGAATGAATTTAAATTGTAAATTTGAAAGAAAAAAAACGCCTCAAAATTAATGTACACATGACATCATCCTTCGAAAAAGTAATTTTCACGATTTTGTATATTTATTCGAGACAATTGAAAGATCAAGAATGTTTTGCACTCATTTGAATAAGTTTAGGTACTTTTACTCCAATTAACGAGAGAGAGAGGGGATGGGTGGAATACAAATACACCAATTAATGAGAATTAGATAGGAAAACATAGGACCACCTCATCTCATTTCTAGCCCAAACAGTCCCTTATTATGGGAACAATTTTCACAATGCCCCAAAAGCATCTATACTATTCTTTCACCTCCTCTTTTTTAATCTCCTCCAATTTTATTTCAATTTTCTTCCCTTTTTTCCCTATTATTTTTCTGTTCACACTCCAAAAACTATCCAACACACAACTTGGGCCCACATGTAAGAAAACAAACCATCCAATCTGAAAAATCCCTCACTGAAACCAATCTGAAAAAAGCCTGGAAACAACTCTTACTTAATCTTCTGTCAAATCCTTCATTTATATTTATTGAAGAACTAAGCATTTTAAAATAATTAAAAAATAATCTCTAAGCTCAATTTTGTTCACATTGAAACAATGTGGCGGCTATAAAGCTAATGATTATATTTCTATTAATGTCATCCTCTATAGAGCCTTTGTCAAGCAAATAGAGGGACATAGAAGAGTAATTTTGGTAATTCAAAATATTTAATAACTAAATAAATGGCTTTGTTTAATACGCGTGTAATAAAATATTATGTGAACAAGTTATTTTTTTATGAAATTATTGAGGTGGGGTTAATTTAATCCGGATTAATTAGATTAAGATATTTTTTTTCCATCAAAGAAGTATAATTTGGATGTATTTATAAATTTTATATCATGGAGGCATTGACCCACTTGACTTGAGAGAGCAAGAAAGAGGAGAGAGAAAGTGGAGAGAGAGAGAGGAGAGAGAGAGTCACTGAAAAGAAATGATGAACATGGTTACTTATTATAAGAGGGTCATCATCAGGGTCTAATATATCTGATCATCTTCTGTTTTTCTGAGGTAAATATATACACACAGAACAGATAATATCACATATATATATAATTATATTATATATATTACACAGAGACACAAGCTTCCCTCTTCCTAGGTTTATTGCCCTTCCTTTCATGCACTCCTTGTTGTTGGCTTATTAGGAGAAGAGCTCTGAGAAAAACTAAGCCATACACTTTCTCTCTCCTTCTCTCTCACATCAATCCTCAAGAACACAAAGATCCTATCTTTATCCCTTTTCCTTTCTGGGTTTCTCTTATTTTTGGTGATTGAGCTATACATATACATATATATATGTATGTATATGTCCCACTTATTGATATCAATTAGGTGTTTGTTATCCATGATCATTGATATTTTTGGGGTTTCCCTCTAGAGAGGAAACACAGTAGTAACAGTTATATAATATATATATGTTTTGATTCTAGTGCTATACTAGAGCTATGGATATAGTCTTACATATATATATATTTAGACATGGCTAGGGAGCTTTCATGTGAAGAAAAGTCAAGGCTCAACACCACAACCATGGCTTCTTCAGGAGGAGGGTTTTGCTACTCTGAGGTCTCACCCACAAGCCACCAATACATATCAACAACCCAGATCCAACACTTTGATGATCATCACCATCATCATGATCATCATCATCATCAACCCAACAACAACACAGAGATCTTCAACTTGACCTCGGGCATGGACATGATTGGCTTCTCCAGACCCTCCAAAGATCATCACATGTGGAGCGAACATGATCATCATCATCATCAACAGCATCAAAATCTGATACAACCCGAAGCTCCTTTCATGGTGGACGACTCGTCGCTGCGCTGCGTGTTCCCATGCGAGGGAAACGAGAGGCCGAGCCAGGGGCTCTCGCTCACGCTCAGCTCGAACAACCCTTCGAGCATCGGCCTGCAAGCCTTCGAGCTCCGACACACCGCGAATATCCAACCGAACAGCAACAGCAGCAACAACAACAACATGAGCCTTCTCCACCTGCGAAACTCGAAGTTCTTGACCCCGACGCAGGAGCTCCTCAACGAGTTCTGCAGCCTCGGGACGAAGCAGGCCGATCCGCCAAAGAAGTCTCAGAAGAGCAAGCTGCAGTGGGAATTGGATCAAGATAGTAACAACAATGGTGCGAGTAGTTCTTCCCAAAAGCACTCGCTTTACTCTCTTGAGTTCATGGAATTGCAGAAGAGAAAATCCAAGCTTCTCTCCATGCTCGAAGAGGTATTAATCATGTATTTATGTATTTATAATAAAAATAATTATATATATAGTTCATCTTTTTGCTATTTGATTCCTTAGGATCTTAGAACAAAGATTGAAAAGAAACATCACTTTATATATATGTGAGAGAGATCAAAACCAAATCTTCATGAGTAAAACGTTCCAACAAATTTTATATGGTGGTTGATTATCGGAACATTTTATATATATATTTCTTCATGGTGTTCTTAAAAAAAATATTATTAAGTAAATTCTTGAGGGGGTCCTTTCATTTCATTAAATGGGCAAGTTACTCCTAAAAAAACCAAGGCCTTTCATTGTATACTTTCTTTGCAGATATTATTCCTCTTATTTTATTTATTATTTCCAAGCTTCTCATCATCATCCTTCATTAAATCTCCGTATATACTCATTATTATCTTTGTACAAACCTTATCACATTCATCTGACAAATGGGCCACAAAAAATAAAAAAATAAAAAAAATCAGAGTCCAAGGAATAATCTAATGAAAGGAGTACTATATAATCAATATATATGTTTGTGTATCTATAGGTGGAGAGGAGGTACAAGAAGTACTGCGATCAGATGAGGGCGGTGGTGTCGTCCTTCGAGGCGGTGGCCGGCGCCGGCGCAGCAGGAGTGTACTCAGCGCTGGCCTCGCGGGCAATGTCAAGGCACTTCCGGTGCCTCAAGGACGGCATCGCCGCACAGATTTTGGCCACTAGGAAGGCCATGGGAGAGAAGGACGCGGCGGCCGCTCCCGGCCCTGGTGTCCCGGGGGCGAGCCGGGGCGAGACGCCGCGCCTGAGGATCCTCGACCAGACACTGAGGCAGCAGAGGGCGTTCCAGCAGATGAGCATGATGGAGAGCCACCCGTGGCGGCCCCAACGTGGCCTCCCAGAGCGTTCCGTCTCCGTCCTCCGCGCTTGGCTCTTCGAGCATTTTTTACACCCGTAAGATATCTTATACTTTAATAGAGCTAGCTCGTTTGGTTGAATATTAGAGATTATATCATTAATATACAATCTCAAGTTACGCGAACAAAAAATTGAAAAAACGCATAATCCAATATACGAAAAAACGCTCACCCAATGCCACATGTAAAAACTTTTTGTTATTAATAAAAAACGCTAATGCCAATTTATGAAATAAAATTCGTATCTCAAGTCGTTAAATATTTTTTAAAAACGCTCACCCAATATTGAAAACCAGTACTCTCTTGGCCACAAGTCGAAAAAATGCACTTTTTTCGCACATCGTGATTTTTTTTTTTTATAAACGCTAACCCAATTTAATAAAAGCATTTTTTTCCGCATACCATTAACTTGTTTGAAAAAACGCTAATCCAATACATAAAAAGCCCGCCTTGCCGCCACGCATTATAGAAATTTTGTAAAAACGCTCGCCCTATTTCGTCGAGATCATATCAGTGTTTCATCACTACATGAAACTCAACCGACGATGATAGATATTTCTATTTTTGGGTCCAAAATTACCTGATTCGTGAGGAAGAAAATCGTCTGGTTATAAAGCTTTATTCGTACCATTCCAAAATTCATTTTGTTTGATCACATGCAGTGATTCAAAAGAGAGTGAATCTTCTTCTTCTCCTTCTATTGACAAGTAAATTACAAAACCGGATTCACTCCAAGAATCAGTGTCACATACTCATATTTACGTAAATTTATAATATATAGTTTTATTAATCAATTTGGTAGTTTGTGTCCACCACCATTGAGATTCCTTTCCCAAATTTCTTCTCATTATTAATTGTGTTTAGTTTTGTCATATAGTTTTCAATCATTATATTTGGCTTGATATTTTTCTCTCTCTAACACCGTTATTCTCTTCTTGTGGGTCTCGTCTTGTTGCTCTCCATTTGTAAAGGACCCATTATTACCTCATCATCTTAACTAGTACAAGTACTACATACCATAACTGTAAAAACAAAATGTACCTATACATACATATACATAATACATATATATATACACATTATTCACCGCGCGCGGTTACAGAATGTTTTTTTTATATTTTACGTTAAGTTTTATTTTTACAGGTACCCAAGTGACGTTGATAAACACATACTGGCTCGTCAAACTGGCCTCTCCAGAAGCCAGGCATGTATATATAGCTATATACATTATATATTTATACAATTCATACGTCAGTATTTCTATATATGCTACGTTTCAACTACCGAGCTCTGTATATAATTAATATTATGCAGTATCAAAGATTAGGGCATATCTTCTCGCGATGAAATATTTGTTGTTTTTTCAGTACAACTAGCGTATATCTTCAGAATCTTTATAGATATATTTTTATAATATATATATATGTACACACACAGACACATATAGTCTATATATTTTTATATTGTTATTTTTAATGATCGATAAAGCGCGATGCACGATGGTTTAATGCGTGATTTTTCGAAGCATCAAATAATGCTGACCAACAAAAATTAATTACATGTGATAATTGATATTGTACTTTATGTCGCAATATATACGCTTGATTTTTTTTAGGGTAAGTATTTTTTAATCTGCTAATTCAAATACTCAATTTATATATGTGTATATATATTATATATATATAAGGTTAATAATCTATTGAAATCCATAAAATTAGGTCTCAAACTGGTTCATAAATGCTCGTGTGAGACTATGGAAACCAATGGTGGAAGAGATGTACATGGAAGAGACGAAAGAGGCTCAACTAGACGGCACGAACCCTGGTCACATGGCGGGCGGAACATCTTCCGACGGAGGTGGGGACGTCCTCGGCCTCGTGGGTCCCACCGACCAGAAGCCGACCGTTGATCAGCTCGTCCGTATAGACTCCGAGTGCCTCTCCTCTGTTGTCATCAACCCCGACAAGAATGACTTCGCCAACATGAGGTCTTCCCAAATGCAAGCCCAACGACACCAAAGCTTCGGCCGCTTTCCCGATTCCGCCCCGTTCGGAGCGGTCGAGCTCGACTTCTCGGCCTACTCCGACCCCGCCGTCGCCGCCAACCAAGCCTTCGGCGGCGTCTCTGGTGGCATCTCGCTCACACTAGGACTACAGCAACACGCGGGTCATGGGGGAGCGAGCCAGCACGGGGTGAGCTTAGCGTTCTCGCCGTCGACCAATCCGAGCTCGATGTTCTACCCTAGATCATCATCGGACCATCATCATCATCATCATCAACAACACCATCACCGCGATCATCAGGAAATGGACGGTCAAGATCCGGACGAAGAAGATGATCGGTGTCAAGAAGGAGTTCAATACTCTCTTTTGGACAACGATCAAGGTCAGAACTTGCATTACAGGAATTTGATGGGTGCTCAGTTGCTTCATGACTTGGCATGAACCAAACATATCTTATAATTAATTAATTAGTGTCACATATTAATTCTGATTAATTATCAGAAGATCAAAAGAAGTTAGGTATAGAATTTATATATATCCAACACACTTCATAGTTCATACGAACGTACATAAAGCTTTAATTATACTGGGGTTATCATTGGATTTTTTTCTGGTAATTAATTTTTCAATTATCCTTTTTAACTTTATTGGTTTTGAATTGTGAAAAAAGTTACGTTAGGGAAAATGTTAGTCGTGGTTATATTTTATGCATATACTTAATTTTATAAATTCATGCATATTAATTATTATTAGTTAGGTATGTCTATCTTTATATCTTCTTTACGAGCCAAGTGATTGAGTCATCTGTGGCTAATCTTTAAAGTTGGAATCCAAATAATATATATATATATATATATATATAATGTAGGTATATATTACGCGTGATTTATTTAGAATAAGGACAAATATGATTAAGCGGCATAATTCTGGTTGATTTCAAATTGGTTTTGAAGATTAAGACAATTCCTAAGAAGCTTCCAATATTAAGTAGACGTCCTTGCTGTTTGTTTGTGGTCCTTATAAATTATAATAAATATATGCGTGTGTGTGTCTATATATATATATATATCGATGGGACAAAAGAATAGAACACGGATTTATAATATTTTGGTGGCAATAGGAATTGTGAGAGGTGCTTTTTTTTCACTTTGAATTTTGGCCATGTTTTCATAGTATCGGTTTTGTTATGCCTTTTTTTTTTTTTTTTCCAAAATGATGAAAAGAAGAGGGTCACTTTAGCATATGGTTGGAGGAGAGGCATTAGGGTTTTCTTTTGAAGATTCAATTTTTCCAATTTGTCAAATGCGCACACACGGACCACATTACCTTCCATATTGCAACCTTCTCCATCACGCCCCCCTAAAAATATACATGTACACACACATGTTCGATACATATATACACGCATATATATATATATATATATATATATATATATGTATATATATATATATACTATGCATATGACCATGCATATGGGTCATTAACAATTTGTGGTCACGTGCATGCATGACTTGTTTATTTGGCCATATATTGGAAAGCTATACATGGTATAGGAGGAAGGCCGTGTCTGAGGGGAGGCAAAAGATGCTCACGCTCATAATTATATAAAAAAAAACAAATTAAGCAGCTCCGAAAAATTCAGTTTAAGCGCTCCGTAATCATCTTACATTATATATTGAAGTTTTTCGAAGTTAAAATTGATAAAGTCTTATTTTCAATTAACTATGTCAAGATAAGTTGAGTATTTTAGCTACATTGTCTTTCGAAAAAGATACGGTAGAGAAACTCTATTATACAAATTTGATTTGTACTTTTGCCTCTTAAACTCAAGACAAGTCGTAATTGAATGAGTAGTTATTTATTATACGAACATTTTTTATACTCTTGCATTGAATTTTAATTTTTTTTTTTTAATTTCGAAAAAATTACTCTTCACCTAGGGCCACAAAATTTCATGACCGGCCCGGTATGGCATTAATAAATCAAGATGAATATGCACAAAAATATCATTAAAAAAAAAAAACAATAGTGATATTTATGCTAACATAAATTGCGATACTTAAAAATAATCTACTTTTTTTTATTGATGTAGAACTTACCAAATTAATCAACAATACAGTCTTTACAAATTGCAATAGTGATATCCTTGGTTTTACCTAAGTTAAAAAAAATGCGCCCTAATGAGATCTTAAGTTATTGTACTCCACTGTGAGATCTTAAGTTAAAAAAATTCACCGGTCAAAGACATTGCCCCTTTTTATAGTTGGAACTTTGCAAAGACCAATATTTGAAAGTGCGAAGAAAATTAATTTGAGCTCTTAAAAAATTAATCTCAGAAAGCTAAATTAAATAACCTAATCATGTTCATGATTCAAGAATCTGCACTATTATATTATTATGCTCCATATAAATGATATATGATTTCTGTTTTGGAAAGATGACTAATTGATTCATAAGATGATATAATGAAAGATCCGTAAAAATATAATATAATTATAAAAAAAAGGTTATATATAAGATGTAATAATTTCTTTAATTGAATTTTTTTTCATGATTCTGAAGATTTGAATGTTGGACCTCAATTGTAAAACCTAATATTGAAGCATCAATTTAGGTTTAAATACAACCTTAAATCGTGAATTCATTGATTTCTACCTTAGACTTTAATCATATACGTTCAAACGCATAACAACCAATAACACACACTATTTATAATCAGATTATAATTCATTCATTAAAATAGATATCAGATGATAATTATATTATTGATCATAAAAATATTGTTCGGCAACTGCTAGAAGTTAGCACATAAAACATTTCAACAGATTGATTGCTAATTATTATACATTTTCAAACGATTATACTATAGTAATCAAAATACGAAATAATTAAGAACAACATATTCAAACTTTAATTATTCATTATACTTCATTAACTAAGCTCGTTCGCTCTCGTGCTGATTTTAGCCTGGGCATTTATGATATATATATATATATATATATATATATATAAAAATATAGATGTATAACCTTTAATTTAAGTTTGGCAAATGTATTTTCCTCATTTATAACGTGCAAATTAAGTCTCAAGCAATGAATGAAACGAAGAATATGTAAGTGTTTTCGTCTTTATTGTTTAATAAATTATCATTTGATGATTCGTACGTTTTTCATATGCTTGCACTTATATGTTTGCATGTATTCAACACAATGTACATGTATGTCTCTTCTTCTTTAAAGATAGAACGATTAATTTCTCGTTTAAATAATTAATAGCTTAGAAGATATAGAAAGATCAATTACATATTTATATAGTTACAAGCTATATGATTAGTACCAATAGGTTTAGGAATATTTGACGTAAAAAAAGATCCTAAACTGAAGTTTTGGAATTTTCTTTGATAAAAGCCGGAAAATGGGGTCAAAACCGTTTCCGTTATTTCTTGTAAGAAAATTACTTTTTTGATAACTAATTTAACTGCTTAGGAATATGTCCTTAATTTTTGGACTAAAATATTCGCTTTACCGTTTATTCATACGTGTAACATCAAGATATGTAATAACATGCGATTTCGGTACTCATGGTAATTAAAACCGAAACTTGGACTCGGTTTTCCACAGCCCTAACTATTTCTAATTTAGTTCAAGTCGAATACATATGGACCTTCTCCTAGCTTCAATTCATCTAAAAAAATTCAAATTTTCTTCTTCTTGTAATTCTTTAATATCCACGTCAATGTTTCCTAAAAATGTTAACAAGTTTTTCTTTTTTTTTGAGAGAAAATGTTAACAAGTTATGACCATGGTAATGAACAATTTCATATTATATAACTAAAGGGTTTGAATATTTATAAAAATTCAGGCACTGTTATAAATTCACTAACTTTGCACCTTGAATTTAAGTGGTAAGAAATTTGGTGAGTGGTGTGTGTTATGGAAAAGATGATGGAGAGAAGTAAGATGTGAGTGAGATAAATGTAAGTGTAGAAATGTGAGAGGTGAATTTTATTCATCCACTTAGGGGGGTATTTATAGGAAATTTGGAGCATACAATTATTGACTAATATAGTGTGAAAATAAATGAGCATTTCACATTATACATAACACCCCCCCTTGGAATGCTCATTACAAGAATTACGTGTTCATGCTGCCTCATTAAAAACCTTACTAGGAAAAACCCAGTGGGATAAAAACCATAGTAAGGAAAAAAGAGTGCAGTCACGTAAAGCTCCCCCTCATGCTGACATGGGTGATAAATTCTGTAGTCTTCGCATCCCGATGTCATGAACATGTTTTCTGAAAGTTGAAGTAGGGAGCGCCTTTGTGAAGAGATCCGCCGAGTTTTCGCTGGAACGAACATACTGGATACTGATGACATTGTTCTTTTCCAGTTCTTGAGTAAACGAGAAAAACTTTGGAGGAATATGTTTTGTTCTGTCGCTTTTGATAAATCCTTCCTTCATCTGAGCAACACACGCAGCATTATCTTCGTAAAGTATGATGGGATCATCATTTGTTAGAAGACCACTTGTGGTTCTGATATGCTGTGTCACGGATCTAAGACACACGCACTCACGGCTAGCTTCATGTAGTGCGATGATCTCAGCATGGTTTGATGATGTCGCTACGAGTGTCTGTTTCTGGGAGCGCCAAGAAATTGCAGTCCCTCCGCAGGTAAACACATATCCCGTTTGGGATCTCCCTTTATGTGGATCTGACAAGTAACCTGCATCTGCATAGCCAATCAAAACTGGTTTTGTATTGTTAGGGTAAAATAATCCCAAATCAATTGTTCCTTGGAGATAACGAAACACATGTTTAATCCCATTCCAGTGTCTTTTAGTAGGAGCCGAACTGAATCTTGCTAATAAATTAACAGCAAAAGCTATATCCGGTCGAGTACAATTAGCAAGGTACATAAGAGCTCCAATTGCACTGAAATATGGTACTTCTGGACCAAGAATCTCTTCGGATTCCTCACATGGACGATATGGATCCTTTCCTACATCAAGGGACCTTACGACCATTGAGGTACTCAATGGATTTGATTTATCCATATTGAATCTCTTTAAGATTCTTCTCGTGTAATTTGATTGATGCACAAGTATCCCCCTTTGAAAGTGCTCAATTTGCAAACCGAGACAATACTTTGTTTTCCCAAGGTCTTTCATCTCGAATTCTTTCTTTAAGTAAGAGATTACTTCCTGAATCTCTTCATTGGTCCCAATGATATTTAAATCATCAACATAGACAGCGATAATCACACAACCAGATGTTGTTTTCTTGATAAAAACGCAAGGGCAAAGCGGGTCGTTAATATATCCTTTTTGTAATAAATATTCACTTAGTCGGTTATACCACATGCGTCCGGATTGCTTTAACCCCTATAGAGACCTTTGCAATTTGATTGAATATCTTTCTCTGGGTTTTGAACTTGATGCTTCAGGCATTTTGAATCCTTCAGGGAGTCTCATGTAAATATCAGTATCAAGCGATCCGTATAAATAAGCGGTAACAACATCCATGAGGTGCATATTTAGTTCCTCATAAACAGCTAGACTGATCAAGTATCTGAATGTAATTCCATCCATGACAGGAGAATACGTTTCCTCAAAGTCAATTCCGGGCCTTTGAGAAAAACCTTGTGCAACAAGTCGAGCCTTGTATCTCACAATCTCATTTTTCTCATTTCTCTTTCGAACAAATACCCATTTGTATCCAACAGGCCTCACATCTTCAGGTGTGAGCACTATAGGCCCAAAAACATTTTGTTTGTTAAGTGATTCTAATTCAACATCAATAGCCTTTTTCCATTCAGCCCAATCATGTCTATTTTTACATTCGGTAACAGACCGTGGTTCAGGATCCCCATTATTTTTGTCCATAACATCGCATGCCAAACTGTAACAGAGTGCATCATCGATGTCCATATTTCGGTTCCATATTATACCTGTAGTGGCATAATTAATCGAAATTTCTAGATTTTCCTCATTGCGTATTTCTTCAGGAATACGTTCCTCCATATTGGGGTCATCTTGTTCCTCTGCTCCTTTTCTTTTTCGAGGATTTTTATCTTTGGAACCAAGTGGTCTTCCACGCTTCAGGCGTGTTGTGATTTCATGAGTGACTTTGTTTTCAATTTGCCCTTTTGGAATCTCTATTTGGGCAGGAGCGTTCTCAGCTGGTATATGAGATTTAGTCACTCTCTTTGTGTCTGTAAATGCATCAGGAAGTTGATTTGCTATATCTTGCAAATGCAAAATTCTTTGAACTTTTCCTTCACAATCTTTTGTGTAAGGATCAAGATGCAATAATGTTGGTACAGACCATGTAATTTCTCTTTCCAGCTGTTTTCTTTCTCCCCCTAATGCTGGGAAATTTTCTTCATCAAAGTGGCAATCAGCAAAACGAGCTGTGCAAATATTCCCAGTTTGAGGTTCAAGGTATTTAACAATAGATGGGCTTTCAAAGCGTACATAAATACCAAGACTTCTTTGTGGCCCCATCTTTGTTCTTTGGGGTGGTGCAATAGGCACATAAACAGCACAACCAAAAATCCTTAGATGGGATATATTTGGTTCTTGGCCGAATACAAGTTGCACTGGGGAGTATTTATGATATGCACTTGGTCTGATGCGAATTAATGCCGCAGCATGTAATATTGCATGACCCCATACCGAAGTAGGAAGCATTGTTCTCATTATCAATGGTCTAGCAATAAGCTGAAGGCGCTTGATCAATGATTCAGCCAGACCATTTTGTGAGTGAACATGAGCAACAGGATGCTCGACATCAATCCCAACTGACATACAATAATCATCGAATGCCTGGGATGTGAATTCACCGGCATTATCAAGTCTGATTTTCTTGATCGGATGATCGGGAAATTGAGCTCGCAATTTGATTATCTGAGCGAGTAATTTAGCAAATGCCATATTGCGAGTTGATAATAAACACACATGTGACCATTTGCTAGAGGCATCTATCAATACCATGAAGTATCGAAATGGTCCACACGGTGGGTGAATTGGCCCACATATATCACCTTGAATACGCTCAAGGAACATAGGTGATTCTGTTTCAACTTTTCCCGGTGAAGGTCTTATGATTAATTTTCCAAGAGAACAAGCTTTACAATGGAATATTTTTCCTTGAGGGATCTTCTGGTCCTTCAATGGATGTCCATGTGTATTTTCAATAATTCTCCGCATCATGGTTGAACCAAGATGACCTAGGCGGTCATGCCATATGGTAAATATTGGAGGTTTGGCAACTACCATATTTGATTCAATTGCACTTATATACGTAAAATGCAATCCTGTGTGGAGCATTGGTAGTTTTTCAAGTACGTATTTCTTCCCCGATTTATGCATTATAATAAACATATATTTCATGGCATTCTTAGTTGCAGACTGAGTATCAAATTCATGAGAATATATATCCTTGAAACTCAACAGGTTTCTTTTAGATCTTGGGGAGAATAAGGCATTGTTTATGGTAAACATGGTGCCATTTGGTAATGTAAAATTCGCTTTACCAACTCCTTCAATCAGATCTACAGGACCTGATATTGTATCCACACTGGCTTGTGTTGATTTTATGTTTGAGAAAAACTTTTTATGCTTCAATATTGTGTGTGTCGTTCCACAGTCGAGTATACAAAATTCTCCAGCTTCACGATTAGCTTTGTCCATTTGAAAAACTTTAACTAAAAACAAAACACAAATTTTGATAAGAAAGATAATTAATTAAACATGAGCATTAGTCTATTACACACCTTAAAAATCATGACATATTCTAAAAAGAAAAGACAAACAAACATCGGACCATTGGGCTTCATTCCCAAAAGGAATTACATAATTCATATTAGTTTCCACTAGTCGCTTGTTCAGCAAAATCGCCAACTGTGTCAATGAAATCACCATTGAAGTCGGATGCTTCGAGATGAGTGGATTCGTTATTGTCAATAAAGTTGACTTCTTTCTCTTTCCCTTTCCCCTTCATGGACTCTTGGTAGAGTTTGCATAAGTGTGGTGGGGCTCGGCAAACTCTTGACCAATGCCCTTTAGTGCCACATCTGAAACAAGTGGTTTCAAAGCCTTTTGGGGAGATCATCTCTTTTCCCTTTTTAGAAGGGTCATCGTGGCTCCTCCCGTGTTGCTGTTTTTTATGATAGTAGTTAGCGGACTTATAAGAGGGATTATAACCACCTCGTCCACGTCCGTAACTACGACCACGACCTCGACCTCGCCCACGACCTCGGCCTCGGCCTCGCTCTCGACCCTGAAAATAGTTCTTGGGCTCAGGCTCGTCAGAGTTGATAGCGTTTGCTTCAGGAAACGCTTTTGAGCCGGTTGGGCGAGATTGATGATTTTTCATCAGCAACTCATTATTCTTTTCTGCGATAAGGAGACAAGCAATTAGTTCAGAATACTTTTGAAAACCCCGTACACGATATTGTTGCTGTAGGGTTACATTTGATGCGTGGAAAGTAGAAAAAGTCTTTTCCAGCATTTCAGCGTCAGTTACCGTTACCCCACAAAATTTTAAGTGGGTCACGATTCTGAACATTGCAGAATTATAGTCTCCGACTTTCTTGTAGTCTTGGAACCTTAAAGCGGTCCATTCATCGCGAAAAATGGGGAGCATTACATCCCTTTGGTGATCGTATCTTTCTTTGAGATTTTTCCACAGCTCACTTGGATCTTTCACAGTGAGATATTCATTTTTGAGGCTTTCGTCAAGGTGTCGACGAAGGAAGATTAAAGATCTCGCCTTGTCCGTCCTTGACGATTCGTTTACCTCCTTGAGTGTCTCAAGAAGATTCATTGATTCCAAGTGCATCTCAATATCCACTGTCCAAGGCATGTAATTATTGCCAGTGATATCAAGAGGGCTGAATTCAAGCTTCACAAGATTTGACATAGTGATAACTAACATGAAAATAAAATAATTCATTAGATTTAATTCAAAATATAAAAGTCTACAAATATTGTAAATAATAAAGCAAGATACATGAATACAACCATCTTAAAGGAAAAATAAAATTCCTCCGGTGTAATATGAAAAATGAAAATACTAACATTAAATACAAGGATCATTATGGCTATAAAAACTAACATTAGTCTAGTCATTTTTCGGCTAAAACTTGGAGAGAAAATATGAGGTAGAATAAGAGATGTGAATTTTGTATGGTTTGATAAACTTGTATTTATAGTGTAAAAACTAGCCGTTTATAGCCGTTATATAGCCGTTGGAAATACACAAACATAATGTAATTAAATGCTATAATTAGGTTATTGATGATATGTCATAAAATGAGATGTAAAAATAGTCAAACATTATACATATATAATATTAATCATAAGCATATTGAAAATGAAGTAGTTAAAACTAATCTCAATAATATCATTTTACTATAAGGTGGCAGAGCCTCCTGTATATAATAATTTGATATTACTTGAAGATAATTTTTTTTTTAGATGTAAATCACATCATTTTATTATAAGGTGGCATAGCCTTCCATTGTATAATAATATGATGTTATACATAAGAAAGTTAAATATTATAAATCATATTACCATAAGGTGGCAAAGCCTCCTGTGTATGGTAAGATGATGTTATTCATAAAAATAATTAATTATCATAGATCCCATCACATTACTATAAGGTGGCAGAGCCTCCTGTATATAGTAATGTGATGTTATACAACGATAATAATAATTATAAAATTTTCAGTCCACAGTTTAATATACCGTGTTCTGAGCTTACCGTAGAGTGATCGTGCTGATAACGTGTTATAAATTCACTAACTTTGCACCTTGAATTTAAGTGGTAAGAAATTTGGTGAGTGGTGTGTGTTATGGAAAAGATGATGGAGAGAAGTAAGATGTGAGTGAGATAAATGTAAGTGTAGAAATGTGAGAGGTGAATTTTATTCATCCACTTAGGGGGGTATTTATAGGAAATTTGGAGCATACAATTATTGACTAATATAGTGTGAAAATAAATGAGCATTTCACATTATACATAACAGGCACAATTTTCTTTTCTTTTCAAGACCTAGCAATCTCATGAATAAAAACCATCCTAAAATTGGTATTTTCCGACCCAACTAAAGTACTTAATACTCAGCCCAATCAACTAGAAAGCTTTGCCGTTGTTCCAAATTCCTAAACTTTTACTTAAACACGTATTGGGCCCATTGGGCTCTAGTGTATGCACCGATGTATATATAATGGGTACTTCAATATGAGAAATATAATTAAGAAAGTTCCACCGTATTTTAGTGCTTTCGTCTATTTTAATATGTTTGTTTTTCTAATTTACCATGATAAAAATTGTTTTACAAGTATTCGATATATTTTTAAACAGTTTAATATGAAAGTATATGTTTAAATTTTGAGAAGAAAAAAAAAAACAGTTATTGCTTAATATAATAAATAAAAGAGAGTTCTGAGCACCAATACAATTGGAAAATGGTATTTATTTATTTTTCTCTAAGTTTTGGGGACCTAATTTTGTAATTAAAAAGTTTACCAGTAAAGAAGGATCAAAATATTTTTCAAACATAGCTCTGCCGTAATTTTGTTTTTCTTCTTAATTGAACTAGTATACCTAAACAAAATTTTAATTTAATTTAACTATATAAAATTAGGTATATGACTTCTTCGTTTTTATTTATTTTACATTATAGTCCTAATAAATTGGAAAATAACCTTTTCTTGCTGTGCCAACTTGAAAAGGCTTACTTATTGTAGAGGGCGATTGACACCGCCTTACAGTCACAAAAATACACGAACAATCACACTAATGGTACGAATGAGGGTATCTTTGATTGATTATTATTACGAGAGGGATCGGTTTCTTCCGTTTATAGTTTAGAACTTCGAAGGGAGAAACGAATACACACACACAGAATGACTCGGAGATGTTATCGACGAACAAATCCGAACGTCACAAAGTCTAAGGTTCTCTAGTTACAGTGCGATGAGACTACAATGATTTTTGCTCCTGATTTCTTCCCCCCCAATGGAGATCAATTTCTCTATTTATAGTAAAATTCCCACCACTCCGGCTCGACTCCCCTGGATGATCTTCAGGTGGTCCTCCCTCCAAATATTCCGTGGTCCCCCCTCTGACATTCTCTGTTGAAACCAAGGAGGCTCGTCTCCACTAACGTTGTCGCCTGCCATCTTCTGAGTATACCGCCCATCATTCAATGTTCATGCCGTACGCTCTTGTCGCATCCTCGAGGGATGCCCTAGGTCTCAATGGGCCTCCTTTCGATCTTGGGCCTCACCGTCTAAACGGGCACTAACGAGATCTGGCTGCCACTACCCATCATTCTCCTCATGGGCCAGAGGCCCATCACAGTCTTGCCCATCCCCCATTCCCGTCGTTCCATTAGAAAAACGACAAGTGTGAAGTTGAGGATGGATTTGACCAAATCCTACCTTCACACTTATGGTCCTAATAAATATGCAGATATTAGTGTATATATGTGTATATATACATATATATAGTGTAATAGAGAGCTATGAATATAGCCTCAGAGTTAATTGAATGAAAATGCATATACTATCCCAGGCTCGCAGCTGATCATTAAATGTACATTTATGAGAAATATGAGATTTAAATTTCATAATCTCCATATCATTTTAGCATCAAGACTGAATTGTATGTTTTAAGTTTGTTCATCACATATTACATTTGTCTCAAATTCATGAACAGTGTTAGTGCACTGATAAAGTTCGATAATAATCTGAATAATCGCGGAAAAAGTACTAAATTTTAATCAGCTGAAAAGATATGAGTTTTAAATAATCGCCGCAAAAGTACTAGACTTTGATGAACTGATAGGAGTTTATAATGTAAAAATAATGATAAAAGTACTTAAAGTCAACACATGCGAGGTGACATGTTTTTGTTCATTTTTTTTTTTTTACGAACGTTGATTATTATTTTTTATTATATTACTATTAAATCATGCTTAAGATGCACATTTATTTGTTCATCAACATATCTAGCATCTTCTCTCATTTGGATTCGATGAAAAATGTTTCGCCTTATATTTGTCTAACTTTTGATATTTTCGCTGTTATTTTTTTACTTTACACTTTACCATATGAGTCGGTTAAGTTTATATACTTTTTATTCAAAAATAATCAAATGACAAAGACAAATTATACCGTACAGAGGGTATTTGATGTAGAGCGGGATATGAAGAACACGAAGAACACGTCTTTGCGAGATAAAACTCGACTTCACAAGCAAAAGCTTATTTTCATTTCATAATCAACTCCCTTACATGATTTTCAAATACAACATATATAGGATATAAGAAGCTAGATAACCTAATCTTCCTATTATAAAACCAACCGAGCAAATCAATAGTAATTGATAAGAATAAAAGCAAATAATGCATAATAAACTATAATAAATAATAAATAGCATATAAAAGGAACCAGATAACTCATGGATGAATCTCTATGATTAGTGTCAACGATTCTCCATCAGTATTCATACTCATTGTATAAATGTGTTAAAAATTTGTAGGTATTGTTAGGGTTTTCCGCTCAAAATTAATTTTTGAATGTAATTTTCATATTTCAAAGTCATACTGCTTTTTGCCGACATGTTTGGTTGTCACGTTTATTTTTCTTTTAATTCTTCTATGCTGTTAGGGCCATTAATATATCATAATTAAATAATTAGTTTATTTGGTAAAAAATCAATATTATGAACATAGGATTAGGAATAGAGCTACACAACTCATTTGAAATTGAAAGATAGGTTCTTCTAATAAATGGGTTGGTTTTAAACCTTCAATGGGTTAGGCAGAAGAAATAAACTATATGATATGTATTTCTTTTATAAATAATAAACTAAGCTATATAATAATAATAATAATAATAATAATAATAATAATAAAAAAGAACATGAGCACTTGATTATCCGGTGAATGTGGGTAATAATGTACCGACAATATCTTATGGTGAGTGAGTCCTACAAAAACATAATGTAGTACACTGTACACCCAATTCCTAGTACTTTTAGAATCCCAAAATAAATAATTAAATTACACGAAAATGAAATAATTTAGAATCCTCGAAACGATATAAAATTAATAAATGGAATTCCAATTATAAAAAGAAACGAATGATTGAATTGAACAAGGCAGAGTCGAGATATGGCGTGGCAACGCCTTAAAGGTACTGAAAAAGGTCCCATTTTATTTAGTTATTTATTAAATCAGATCACCAGATTCACATAGATATGTTGAATACTAATAAATGGGAGATGAGATCTATTTTTTATAATTATTATTTTGTATAAAAAGTGTTGGATAATTTTTTAAATATTTTGTATTTTTTGAATACTAATATACAGTTATAGTTATAAAAAAAAAAAGTGATTAATAGTTAATACTATCAGGATACATTTAATACAAATTTGAGTACTAAATAAAGCTACCACAACAAACCCATTTTAGATGATACTGGTCCGTTTTTATAAAACCGGCATTTTCGATTCTGGACTCGCGTTGTCGTAATGATACTAATCCGTGTTACTTAACCAAGATTCCGGATTTTAGTTTCTACCACTATAAAGATACATACGGTATTTGGACCGTCATCTCCGTTGAATCAAAATCCGACAATACACATTATTTACTTCATAAAATTAAAATAAAAAACAGAACCAAAAGCACCAAATTATAGTTTTCCCAAATAAGAAAATATGAAATTACGAAAAATATTTCAGCATTGACTATATACATTGTTTTGCCACCAATAATATTTATTATACACTTCGATAAAAATATAATGTAAATTCAATTTCAATTTCACCACTATTGGCATGGAATATGATTCCCATATGCTATGAAAAAATATATATATATATATATATATATATGTGTGTGTGTGTTTCATCCTTCAAGTGTCTAGACTCAAGACCACCCTATATAATCTCTAAAAAAAAAAAGACCGCCCTATATAATATAATACCTATATATAAGACAAGTTGCCTCAATTAATTGTATTAAAATAAATTAGCATAAATGGCATCTAACCATCAAATTCCTAAAGCATGAGTATTGTAAGTAGTAACCTTTTAAACCAAAGTTTTGTGCCCACATTAAAAGAAATTAAATACAATATGACCTTTGACTTGACATTAAATTACAATATTAAACAAGATTCCCAAACTAGAATGTGTATAGTGTCTACTCTACTACTACCACTACTGTACACCAATTATCATTTTCATCCCAGTTTTTTTTTTTTTTTTTTTTTGGATTTTGAGGGCATAAATGAGAAGTTCTTAGAACAAATGAAGAAATTGGATAATGATAATAGATTTTAATGGAAGAATAAAACCTACATTTATAATTCAGTGACTTCACCATCTTTACAGACACCAACATCGATCAACATTGTCCCGTTCTTGCCTGAATCGATGACCCTGCAACAGTTTCTTCTCGGCGACTGAAAATTAAAACACACACAATTAAACATCAACAACAAAAAACCCTTTTCCGATTATCGCAGTATCTAACGTTTGCGAAATTTTCTTAAACATTAGGAATTATTTATAGCTTCGGATTTTACACTCCGGGATTAAAGTACAACATTAACTCAAGTAATTTTGCCACAATTTTCCGTAACAATTACGATCAGGTCCTCCTGCTTTGCGGATTATCGCAGCTTTCCCTTTTATTTTTCGTCACACTTTCCTCCGTAAGCGTTATAATAGTGTGGATTAAAATTTGGCGAAAAACCGTCGAATTTTAACGATTAGGAGAAGAATTGCTACAATATGTAATTAAAGAGAGAAAACCGCGACAGCACGATAAGGTGAGGGGTTATTAATGAAAAATAACAAACTTCAAAACGAAAGAGACTCACTCTGTCCCACAATTGAGGGTCTGGTCTCTTGAAAACCTTGACCTCGTTGATCCCGGACGGGTCGTCCATCCGCCAC
This sequence comes from Parietaria judaica, assembly GCA_954871525.1. Taxonomy (NCBI): domain Eukaryota; kingdom Viridiplantae; phylum Streptophyta; class Magnoliopsida; order Rosales; family Urticaceae; genus Parietaria; species Parietaria judaica. The sequence continues at coordinate 21,260,106 of OX940868.1, read as the reverse complement.
GTGCAGAGCGGGTGGCGGTCGTGGTGCCTTGCGTACCGGGTGGTCGTCTGGTTCGCCCGGCGGCCGGAGTCCACTCCGGAGAAGTAGAAAACGAAGGGCTTCTGGCACGGGTTGCGGGCGACGGGCCGGGTGTTGAAGGCGTAGGCCTTGTAGTCCTCCCTCTGGTACCAGTTCAGGAACGTGCGGATCGGCATCTCCATCTCCCGGGGCGACACAATCCCCCGTATCACCTGCACCGCGTACCCCCACGACACTGACACCGTCCACTCCTTCGCCTTGCTGTAGCAGATCGACTGCTGCATCAGCGCCGCCGAGTCGATCGCAGCCGGCTTGGCCAAGCGCTTGAGCGCCGCCACACGGGTCACGTTGGGGAAGATGGGCTCCACCACGTCCAGGTGGTGCAGCGACACGAAGGGCGCCACCGGGTGCGCCGCCAGCAGGCCGAACAGGTTGCCATACACATCGTACTGCAACGAAAACAGAGAACCGGATTGTTGGTTTGAGGCGACACCGTCTAATGAATCGAAATCTTGGGATGGTGATGTCAATGACATTAATGTACCATGAACTTGTGACACAGTGAGCTTTCGAGTGTCTTTGGGAAGAATATTGGCAAGGTTTTAAGGGGTTTTTAGACACTAATCTTACTATTCATTCCCAAAAGCCGCTTTCTTTACCTTTTGAACAAGAACATTGACACTAAGAACCCATGGAATTCTATTTCAAAGAGAGCAAAAAACATGAGTAAACTCATCTACCAATACTAACAACTTCATTGATTGCTCTCAACCAACAACACTGACTGCAATTCAAGATCAACAATGGCAGAGAGCTTGAGAGAAGCAACAAACCTGATGGAACCCGACTTCTCTGGTGAGCGGAACCCCGAGCTCGGCCATGCAGGCGTGGATGCGCTCGTCAGAGCCGTAGAGCGCGGGGTAGCGGCGCAGGCACAGGTCCTGCATCGCCGCGAGCGCCACCGCGAGCGGGCGGCTGATCGCGAAGCCGCCGCCTCCGTACGCCATCGCGTACGAGAAGTAGATGTTCTGGACATGGCTCTCCGACGAGCTCCCGATGTAGTACATTTGCTTGTGGTCGTACTTGCGCAGAACTCGCACCAGATTCTCGGCCACGAAGACCGTGTCGTCGTCGCCCATCACGAACCACCGCGCGTCGCCGAACCCCAGGCGCAGCGTCTCCGACACGATCCGCGAGATCCGAATCGCCGACCGGTGGCCGCGCTTGTTCCTGTAGGGAAACTCCGACGTGTCCTTCGAGATCTTCACCGGAGGGAGCAGCGGATCGCCGCCGTCCGCGACGGCGGAGTCCAGCCACACCACGCCTCGCATGGCCTTCGGCCTGAACCAGAGCTTGATGTACTCCTTCCTCCTCTTCCACAGGCTCGCCGAGGCCGCGATCCCGAACACCACATGCTTGATCTCCGTCCGGTCGGTCGTCTCCCGCGACTCCCGCCGGTGGATCGTCGCCGGTCGTTCCTCGCCGGCGCTAGGGTTCCGGAGCTCCTTCATCTCGCCGGAGAACACGTCATCTCCTGAATGGCAGGACGAGGCGGTGGAGGAGATGATCCGGAGCGTGTAGGCCACGTACGTGATGCAGACGAAGAGCATCAAGTACAGGAGAAGCTTCGGGACTGGTCTGCCGTGAGGGTTCGGGACGATGACAATGGAGTTCGCATCGCTCCCTTTCATCTTCCTCCGAAGATCCAACAATGGCAGAAAATGAAAGAATCGCAATGAAGCTCCAAGCCTCCAACAATGGCGACGGGGCTAGAGAGAGAGAAAGGCATGCAATGTTGCAGCCAGGTCGTAGAGCTGAGAGTGTATCTATAGGTTGCAGCAGGTGTATATGCATGTATGTATTTTTGTCGTGTAGTGGAGGTGTGCGCTTTTCGATGGGAACAGTGAAGAGAGTGTTTTGTTTGGTTTCAGAGAAAGAGGAAATGAAAATGGCAAAAAAATTAATTATTTAAATAAATAATTAAATAATAGCGTGTTTGACGGTGACAGAAGGCGATAAAGATTAAGATCCTAGAAGCGTGTAATATTGAGGAATTAATTAGTAATTAACAAAGCTTACGTGTGTTCTTCATTCTTTGGTTTCAACTTTTTTAATCAACTAGATTCAGTTAGAATTTTTTTATTTATATTTGATGATGATTAATTAACATCTTTCCGATAAACTATCTAAAAAATTGAATTTCGTATTTCGTCAGTAAATTTTAATTTTTTACAAAAATGAATCAAACTCGTAAATCGTAAATTATATGTTAAATATACGAAAAAAATCTCAAAATATAACTTTTTTTTAAATAATTTTATCAAATATGTTAATTTTATTTAGAATTTTCACTTTATCAATCCGTCAATTGTTTATTAATGCTCATATGATCTAATAAATTTATTTTATTCGCTAATTATTTGAAAGAGAAATTTCAATAAATTATGTATTCTAAACGAGCTAAAATTTTCAACAATTTTTCTTTAAGTATAAGGAGCAATAGGTTTTTATTTATAAGTTTAGAGGATATTTGGATTAAAACTTAAAATTCAAGAGACAATTTGCACAAATATATAATTCATTTAGAATCTTAATAAAAAAAATATTTTAACATAATTTTGCTGACACGTATATATTTTAATTGGTCCCACCTTCCTTGAGTTGTGGTAATTTGTTAGCTCGTAGTGGGGCCCACAAGCTAGCTAGCAGCTATATAAGTGTCGTTTGTAATAATACATTTCGTCTGCTTTTCTTGAAAAATTAGTCGTGCGGAGCTCTATCTCGTTCTATTTTAAGCCTATTAATTAGAAATTAGTGCGTTAATCATCAAAATTAGTTTAACAATTGGAGTTTACTTACGTGTATGAATTAAATGTGCATGTATGTTATCAATAATAATAGACATTGGAAATATCCCTATTTTCACATTTTCCTTTTTAGTTCAAATAAAAAAAAATCAGTTGTTTTCAAATTTTTATACAAAATCCACAATGCTCGCTTATCGAAATTCAAAATTACACATTTTTACCTCATTTACTGAAACAAAAGTCAAAGACAAACATCAACCAATGTTTTACTCCGTTGACTCAATTTAACTCATCAAAATTTGTGTCAATTCAGGTGGGTTGAACCTAAACAAACATGACTTTTTTTCAGTTGGTATAAATCATAAAGTATAAACTATTAGGAAAAAAAAAATTATCAGAAAAAAAATATTAGAAAAATAAGACTTAGCCCAAAACAAATATAAAATATCAGATCAAATTAGCCTTAAAAAATGAGTAAGAAATATAAACGATTTATATATAAATATGAATTAATAGTTATAGCAAAGTTATTATTCGGTGTGTGACGACATTGGCCGGCCCTGAGCTCATCGTTTTTAGTCGGATGTAAAAAAATTTGGAGCTCTTAAACCCATAACGTATTTAAAAATTAATTTTTGTTTATATATAATTAAGTATGCAACAATATATCTAATAAAATTGAGGTCCTTAAAATTTCGAGGCCCTAAGCGCCCGCCTTGCTTGCATATAGCGAGGGCCGGCCCTGGACGACAATAATAATCCACTTTCATCAGTAAACGTTGCAGAATGATGCTTTTATAATTCACGAGCTTATGATAATAACTTCCATATAATGTATGTATAGAAGTGAGTTCTTTTATAACTTTTTTCAAATGTTCTTAATAAATTAGACACAAAATTAGCTTTTGTCTAATAAGCAGTGGCGGAACCAGAAATTATATTCGGGGGTGGCTAAGATTAAATTTTAGTGAAATTTAAGGATAAAATAATAAAAAAAAAATAAAACTGGGGTAAAAAAGTACAAAAAAAGAAATTAAGGGGGTGGTTTCAACACCCCTGCCCACCCCCCTGCTTCCGCCACTGCTAATAAGACCAAAATTTTGTGGGCGGGTTGCGCGCCGATCAGCCCGTCGGAGTCGGAATGAGCACGGATATTTATGCCTACCAAAAACATGGATTAGAGGGGCCCGTGGAGAGCTTTCAAACGAAAAAAGCACATGCATTAATGACTTCATACCTTAAGGGGTGTCTCTTTTTTCTTTCTTAATATTCAACTACTTCCTTAATATGTCAACAACAAATGTCTCAATTTTGACTTTAAACTTTAATAATTAGTTGAGAAGTCATGGTCAAATACATTTCCACTAGATCGTTGAATTGAAGCATGTCTTTATTAAAGTTTAAACAAGCTAGAAATATAAGACACGCTGATTATATTCAATTAAAACAGTTATGTCCTTTAATTAAAAGTTTGATTAATTTAACCAGCTCGTGTTAAGTGTTGGGAGCTTCCCTGTTCTTAGGTCATATGACGTGTTAAGTAACTAAACTTTCTCGTTATTTGTTTATTATCCTTGTTTTGTTAGGTAAAATATAATTATAAATTTGAACATACTTTAGATATTTTGGGACAAAAATAGTGAGCAACAAGTTATTTTGAGAGAGAGAGAGATATGCAACTTAAATTAGCTTTTTAGAAAATGGAAAGAAAGAAAATAATTCTCATTATTGGTGGTAATTAACATTGACTCTTGTATTTGACTAATACAACAACAACAGCAACATCTCTAATTCAAAATATAAATTAGAATACAAATGAGAAGAGCCAGCCAAGCAACAAAGCCTTTGCCCTTTTTACTTGCCCAACTAGAACATCTTTTTATTTAATTTACAAATTGTAGAATATTGGCTAAGTATTTCTTTGGAAGCTTGTTCTCTTGTTTTAATAAACTTGTGTTATGTAGTAAATTAAAGATGCCCAAGAAATCCATATTTGGCAATATGTTTCTAATTCTATAGCTAATAAATTCAATCTGTTCATCCAAAAAAAAAAATCAAACCGTAGAATCATAATTGTAATGAAATATTGATTTTGTTTTTAACTAACACAATTAGGGATGCAAAAATTGTTAGGGATTAACCGACACATTAATCGCAGAAAATGAAACTGGAAAATTGCTTTAAGGATTATAGTAGTTCATTATTAGTGTATAAAGAACCTCCACTTGATGTTTGGAAATCTCAATCAATCATAATCATAATTTTAAACAAAGTTTGTCAGTTAAAATTTTCAAGCTCGATCTTTTTCTTAGCAAGCTTAGCGCTATACAAAAATACATAATGACAACTATAAGCCTTAATGTCGGTATTACGAAAAAGTATAAAATACTCAAGTAGATTAGTTTTAAGTTTTAAGTAGATTAGTTTTAAGTTTTAACTACTCCGTAACAAAAAAAAATCATTATTGTTTTAAATTTCGACACAATCCCGTCAAAAAGAAATGAATTGAAAGATTAAGAAATTTAAAGAACCAAATATTGAAAATGACAGCTTCGTTTCTTTAATCCGATCACCAATAGCGATCAATTTGATAACTTGGCATTTGATTTGATAGTGATGCACGTGATTGAGTTTGGGAATGGTATTGAATTGAAATATCACTATCAATTTCACACAAAAGTGTTGTTTAGTGGGAGAAAGTTACCGATGACCAATCATGGACACAATCGTAAATCTGTGACTTTTTTTTCCCAACAAAATAAGAGGATTTGTCATATAAATATTATAATATTTAGAACCTCAATAAATTTTAAACTCGATAAATTAATACTTCGATTAATTAATAATTTTTTCTGATTCCAATTATATTAACGTAGTTTAATTTTTACTTCGATAAATTAATAAATTCGATAATATAATATTTTTTTTTATCTTAATCTTATTAATTTATAAAAGTTCATACAGTATACAGTGATAATATTAGATGTTTCATCATGCTTCTAAGCTTCTTGTGACTAATAAGACAAGATAATGAATACGGGTTCAGAAGTGAAGCATCTAGACACAAAGGGGGAGTAGAATGAAACAAAAGTAACCGATCAAAAGCTAATATTTTAAGCTTTTCCGGGAAATTTAATAATCATAAAAGATAGTTTGAAAGAATTGAACGTTGAAGTGGTCTTTTTTGTTTTGTTTTTGTGGGTTACTTTTTAATTTTAAATACATTGGAAAAAATATGAAATCATTGTATTCTTACTTTTTTTATTGCATTCACATGTTTTTTGTTGTTGAGAAAGTTTTGCTTTTTCACCAGTCATCTAGACTTAAGAAGGGTTTAACATGTAATTTTTTAATAAATTGATACCAGAAAACCCAATAACATATGTGTGTGTGTATATACATACATATATATATATATATATTAATTAATTGCAAAAGATAGCAAACAAGTTTTTTATTATTAATTTTTGGACATTATTTTCTACATTATTTTCATATTATTTCATTCCAAACAATTGTCGTTTTACATATCAATAGTTAAAACTTACACGTGATCTTGTTGTCTTATAATTTTAAACTTTATTTTTTGTTGCTGTTTATCTTCTGCCTTCTCGTGATCATATTGGTAATTGTGGAGCCAATGTCGTTTTGACTTTTTTTTGTCGTTTTCGTCACTCACGTCGTTTCCAATATTGTGTATTTAATTGAAAATTATATCGTTTCTTTCCTTGTCGTTCTCTATCTGCTTCTCATGTCTCTTTGTGTCGTTTACTCTCTTATACCATTTTTAATGTTCATGGATTCGTTACAATCTGATATTCTAATGTCGTTTTCTTTATATAATATATATATATATATATGAGAGGCAGAAGAATATTGAAAAGTCAGTCAACGTAATATTATAAAGATAACAAAGAGACTGATAATATAACAAGCTCACGTTATACATAAATCCTAACAGTTGTTTCAAAATCTCTCGGGATAGGCTCTCCGGCAACGGCGCTTGTTCTCCGACGAAGCTCGGGACAGCACGGAGACGATCGAGCTGATCGCCGACGCCGCTATTCTCGTCTTTATTTGGCCTCTCCTCGGCAGCGGCTTCCGTTTTCCGTGAGAGCTCTTGATCCTTGCACCTTCTGATACATCAACGACCTTGTTGTAATTCATGGTCTTCTAATTTTTGTTGTAGAGATTTTCCAAATATCAAAGTCTTTGTCTTTTTGCTTGGAAGAATTGGATATATATGGATATGGTCACTTGGCAGAGTCCTTGGACTATTTATATAGCATACTCATGATCCAAATCTCATGTCAATATGCAAGTATAGTAGAAAATGCAAGAAAAACAACTGGCTTTTATTTTTTTAAATAATTTAATTGATAATTGATTTGTTTTTTAGGGTTTATTTGGTGTGGGCATTATGGGGGTTATTTGCCAGCTAAATGTCTAGCTGTATGAAGATTCTTTATCAACCAAATTTGAGACAAAGTTGATATTGGTTTTTGGTATATATATACGTATATGTATATGTGTGCGTGTATATATATATATATATATATGAATTTTCGTGGTGACTCATGTTTCTTGAGATTCTCTTTTGCATGATCACACGTGCGAGAGCGAGAGAGAGAGAGAGCGATATAATCTAAGAGAGTAGAATAATGATGTATGACAATGAGGCAAGTGTGTTTAATTGTGTGTTTTTGTTCCTATTTACTTCTAAATAGTAATGGCAATGTTTGGATACTAGGAGCATGGTTTGATTTTATGTGTTTGTTAGGGTTTTGGAGTGGTTCCATTTTATTATGAGATTATGATATTTATGGTCAAACTAATATTTATCATTTGGGTTAATGTTACTTAAGGTCATTGATCGCTTTACATTTTTTGTTTTCTACTTTGTAAAATGATTGTATCACACTCTCCACATTATATTATCGTTCCTATATAGCTCCCATCGAAATATCTTTTCCTTCAATTTTGAGTTTATACTTCATATATGAAGAATTTAAACTTGTGTTTAGTAACTTATAAAGCTTTGATTTAGTGAACTTAAAAAAACCTCTTTAAAAAAATTAGCCTAGCTTTGTTCCTATATAACTCTTATATTTTGAATTGTTGTTTTTACTTGGCATTTGATTTTGTATTTTTGTTTTTACCTCTTAAAAAATTAGCCTAGTTTTCTTCCAGGGTATTATGGTGTTTTGACAAGAAAAGAAAAACGTACAAAGCGGAGGGTTACTTCAAGATATTAAAAATAAAATAAAATTAAAGGTGTGACGAAATCGCTTTATAACGAAAAGGTGTGATATAAGGATAAAAATACGAAATCGGTGATATCTAGCTAGTAATGTTCCTTATAGTTTTTTTGGTATTTGGAATTCAAAGACTTATTATGTGTTTAGCAATTACATTAAATAATTAAATTTTTAACTTGATCATGATCAAGAAGATGTCTGCATGATCATGGAAGCGATTGTTGATCATTAGCGAAAGCGACGTTGCGGCTATATTTACAATGACGAATGCAATGATTATATATTGTTAAAGCATCACTATCTATATTTTAATTTAGGGTTAATAATGGCAAAAATACCCAAAGTTTGGTCAAAGAACCCCTCGGGTACCCAGAGTTTAAAAATGGTGGTAAAAATACCCAAACTCATATTTGGGGAGTTGACCGCTCCAATCTTGTAACACCGTTAATTTACATGTTAACTATGACCACACAGACAAACGTGGGTTGCCGACAGAACAATTTTTTCCACGTTGACAAGCCCACATCAGCCTCGTTTACGAGAAAACAGTGAATTAAACCCCTAAGTAATACTATTTAATACAACTAATTGAACCTCTAATTATTACACTTAACGAAACATATTTTTCCACGTGGCCAGAGTTATTGGGTAAGTTAATGGCGTTACAAGAATGAAGTGGTCAACTCCCCAAATGTGACTTTGGGTATTTTTGCCACCACTTTTAAACTTTGGGTACCCGAGGGGTTTTTTACCAAACTTTGGATATTTTTGCCGTCATTAACCCTTTAATTTATTTAGGACTTGGAAAATTAAAACAAGGTGTTTAAGACTAAAAGTTATTCACTTTAATTAGTATATATATATATAAAAAAAAACAGATGGAGCCAAACATATATATAATAAGTGAAAATACAAGGGTTATTTATTTCTTCATCTAATTAGTAAAAAAAAAAATAATGCATCACTAATCCTTTATTATATAATCTCCCAATAAAAAAAATGTTAAATTGCTAACATATAGTTTTTTATTTGTAAAATTGCTATATATTTATATATATAAACATTTTAGTTTCTTTTTCAACAATTACTAAGATATAGTTTGTCTATTCAATTGGGAAACTTCATAAAACATCCCTCAAAACATCACAAATTATTTTACTACACCTCAAAACATCATAATTGGAAATACATCCTTTTTAAATTTTATGTACCAAAATACCCTTATTTGTGTCCATTTTTTCGGACGCGACTTGTCCATTTTTCAGGAGGCAATATGTCCATTTTTCAGGACACAATATGTAATTTTGAAAGAGTATTTTTGTATTACAAATTTGAAAAGGATCTATTTCCAATTATGATGTTTTGAGGTGTAGTAAAATAATTTATGGTGTTTTGAGGGATGTTTTATGAAGTTTCCTATTCAATTTAAGAGATTGCATAGTTTTTTTCAACTAATATTTATTATTTGTAAAATTTATGTTTATCTCTTTCCCGTCTCTTTCCTTCTCTTCTTCTCACTTTATCATTTCCATTCAATAATTCTGATAATATATATATATATATATATATATTCCCAAAGCCATGTGGTGCTGCTGCTAAATCACTAGGCTATAAAAGAAGAATGCAGGTAAATATAATATATATTTTACAGGGATATTAATAAATTTTATGTTCCATTTCGACAATTGAATGGTTTTCAGTGCATGGCTCGCCATTCTCGCCATTCTATACTGTTTGCAAATTCTTCATTTGAGGTTTCACATGATCTTAATTACGTACGTCCACACGGAATAGCAAATATTTAAATTATATTTATGCGGTAGCTGATAATATATAGTACTAATAATAATAATAATATAACAGACAAATGATAAACAAAGATATGTATTACATAGTCATAGTATAATATTATTCTTGTGTGCGCGCGTGTCATAGCAATATAATCATATATCTCTCTATTTATATAATTTTATTTTATTTTTGCAGCCAAACTATTTGGCTGTCATGCCTCCCAACTCCCAACAACTTGCATGATAGGCTTCAAGCAGCTGTTAACAAATCCCCATCTTTTCTCCTGCTTTATGCATATTTATATATACAAATATATCTTGTCTTTATATGTATTTATATTGTTTATACGTACCTGTGTCTAATGTAAACACTAAACATATATAAAGAACAATTGCATTTATAGTATTAGATCTATGAATACCTAGCCCTTGCTAATTATATATGCATGCACGGTGCATCTGCATGGTTCAACTTACCGATTTTACCGATAAACCGATTACCGTTTTCGACGGATTAATCGATAGCTTACCGATTAACCGACGGAAAACCTATAACACTGTAGCTTACCGATTATCGATACTTTTCGATGATTATCGACGGATTATCGATACTTTTCGAATACTTTTTGACAGAAAACTTATAAAATATTTTGATAATATCATACCACAAAACATATGTTAAATTATTAAGTGTATAATTATAATATTAATATTAGTTGAAGTGTATAATATTAAATGAATATACATATTAAGTGTATATGTATGTTAGGTGAAGTTAATATGTATGTTAAGTGTATAATATTAGTTGAAGTGTGTAATATTAAGTGAAAGTGTATGTGTATGTTAAGTTGTGTAATATAAGTTGAATAACAAAAAGTCCCACATTGATAGATGACAAGAGTTTGGTGATGTTTATATACCAAATATTAGGGACAAGGGCTTGGGCCCTTTGGGTCATAGGATTTTGTGGATGGGGGAGGACTCACACAAATGTTACACCACCACGCGCGCGCCGCCGCCGCCGTCTCGGACGGACGTGGCGTGGCGGGGTGGGGTTGGGTTGGGCAAATATAATTATTTTTGCCGAAATTTTTTTTTACCGAAAAGTACCTTTTTTTTACACTGACTTTACCGAAAATCGGTTGGTAATCGGTTTATCGAAAACCTTGAAAATCGTCGAAAAGTGTATAAAATCGATAAGCATTACAACCGGCAACTTACCGGTAACTATCGAAAAGCCGAAAAATCGACGATTATCGTCGAAAATTCCAACCTTAGTGCATCCTGCTAGTAAAAGAATTGAATTGAATTGCAAAGAAGTCAACGAAGCTACTAAAAGCATAATTGATATGAGAATCATGGAATCCTTGTATGCATGCGAGTTAATTGATTATAGGGTAAACTGCGGCTAATGTACCTAATGTTTGATTTTCTGCGGATTATATACCCAATGTTTATTTTTGGCGGCTAATGTACCCAATGTTTGATCCGTTAGATATTTTTGGGTTTTCCGTCAGTTGACCGTTAGAGAGTTATATGTACACTTTTCGTATTTTTGACATAACTCACTCATTTTTTGTCCAAATTTTATGCACGACCTATGGTTGGAAAGATAGGAGATAGATCTACAACTTTAATGTTTTAAGTTTTGTAAAATAAGTTTTAAAAAAATACGAAATTTCAAGTACAACGTAAAACTGGACATTAGTTTAATGCAAAATATTTGTTTCGAGCAAATTTTAATATACTTAATGACTTTTTATGATGAAACGTAAAACTAAAAAGTTGTAGATAAACTTTTTATCTTTCCAACGGTTGTTTATTTATAAATTTTGGACAAAAAATGAGTGAGTTATGCTAAAAATATAAAAGATGTGATGTGAAATAATATTTCATATTTTTGGCATAACTCACTCGTTTTTTATCCAAAATTTATAAATAAACATCCGTTGGAAAGATAAAACATTTATCTACAACTTTTTACTTTTACGTTTCATCATAAAAAGTCATTAAGTATATTAAAATTTGCTCGAAACAAATATTTTGCATTAAACTAATGTCCAGTTTTACGTTGTACTTGAAATTTCGTATTTTTTTTAAACTGATTTTACAAAACTTAAAACATTAAAGTTGTAGATATATCTCTTATCTTTCCAACCATAGGTCGTGCATAAAATTTGGACAAAAAATGAGTGAGTTATGTCAAAAATACGAAAAGTGTACATATAACTCTCTAACGGTCAACTGACGGAAAACCCAAAAATATCTAACGGATCAAACATTGAGTACATTAGCCGCCAAAAATAAACATTGGGTACATAATTCGCAGAAAATCAAACATTGGGTACATTAGCCGCAGTTTACCCTTGATTATATATGCACCTAATAAAGTAGAGTCAGTTATGAAACACCTAAAAGCCTTCATGATCACCAAACCCTAAATTGTAAAGTAGGAACATGACTTTTGCCCATTATTAGGCTATACTCCAGCTGGATTTATATAACAGGGCTCAATATATATATATATATATAAATATATATATATACGCGCGGGCACGCGCTTGTGTATCAAAGTTATAAGTAATTAGGGCGGGAGGGCTTACTTGCACTTCCAAATGGAACCGTAACTGAAAATATAGAAAGCCGATACTTTTTTTAGAATCCGAGAGGAGCCAAAGTTTATAAATTTATAAGGAAAACTATAACTTATATTTAACTTTTTATAAATTATAATTTGAATTTTTAATTAAAATGAGGATGTGGTCGCCGCTTTTGTCTTAGGTCCGGCTATGGCGGTATTGGCATTGGCCCAGCTCACTCTAGTTATGAACGACGCATTGTCATGACTTACAAGCAAGGTGTAAAATTTCGCGAAAATCGGTCGATATTTCGACCGATTTTCGTTTTTCGGAGGTATGCGAAACGAAAACCCTGTCGTTTCGCTGGATTTTTACCATTTTTCGCATTTTTCGCATGGGCAAGTGGATGGAATTTCGTTTTTCGCTTTTGTGTGTAAAATGTGCGAAAAATGGATGGAATTTCGCTAAAAGTTAAACTTTTGGTAGATTTTGGCAAAAATACCAATTAAATTTTTGGCAAAAATAATTATACTTGCACAAGAGCTAATATCACACATTCACACTTAACATACACTTCACCTAATAATTTAACTTAATATTATACACTTCAAATAATATTATACAAATATACATATTAACTTCACCTAAAATACATATACACTTAATATATATATATATATATATTCATTCATTTAATATTATACACTTCAACTAATATTAAATTTGTTAACATACACATATACAATTAACATGCATATTCACTTAATATTACACACTTAACATACATATTCACTTCACATAATAATTTGACTTAATGTTATACACTTCAACTAATAAATTGACTTAACATTATACATTTCACCTACATATTTAAGTTACAAATGTATTTTGTTATATACAATTATGTCTTGTATTTATTAAATATTTAGTTTTGAACCTATATAAATATCTTGCTTAAATACTCAAATATTTTTTACAAAATATCCATCGAAAACCCAATCGGCATGCGGTATGCCCATGCGGTATATGCGGTATATGCGGCATGCGGCATGCCATTTTTTTACCATTTGCCCATCGACATACCCATCGGCAAGCGATATATCCGTAAAACGAAAAATGCGAAACGACATCGGCAAGCGGCATTTTAAACCTTGCTTACAAGAATGGTAGTTGAATTGGTACAAAAATTTAGCGTGACAATAAAAGACTCGTTTATCTTTGAAAAATCCGGTTTTTCTAGGACAAAAAAGCCCTTTCAGAGGAGACTAGTTTATAATAAAAGACTAAGATATATTTATCACTCAAAAATACCAACAATTTTCTCACGCACTATTTTTTCCAGCTATAATTCCATTTCACTAGTAAAGTTTTGACTATGAATTATCATGCATTTATATCTATATATACAAGTAATTTCGGAGCTCAAGGCATAGTTCAAGAATTAAAGGCCAATAATAGAGGGAAAATTTAAATCATACGACACTGATATAATTCATAAGAACTAGTACTATCATAAATATCTGTATATACAAAGTATAAATACACGCATGTTGTTTTAAAGCATGAGAAAAAAATCGTATAATAATTATATACTAAACCGAAAAAACAAGCATAGTGTAGTGGTGAATCTTTGCTTGCATGCCAAGAAAACAAAAAATGGCGACACTAGCTACTGTTTGGATTCCTTGGCTCATGAAAAACAACTTTATTCTTTGCTCTATTCCATAACTTTAATATGCCTAAACGACAGCTTTTTTTCTTCTTCATTTTCTGTTACATATTTCAATCCTATTAGACAATCAATTTGCGCTTCACTCGGTCACAACCACCGCGCTTGAAGAATGAGTGGTTCCGCAAACTTTCCCGGAATCGTCCCAAGCAGGAGATTGCGCTACAAAGCTGAAGCGAAACCCGCCCTCAAATCGTTTTCCGCTAGCAAAACATGCCATTTTGGGAGGAGCGTATCGGCAGCTACACCGCAATATGGAATTCGAGGAAGGATGATAGAAAACATACAAGAAACTAAGAGCCGGTTGGTAAATTTTGCATGTCATAAGGTTTAGTAAAGCATTTTACGGTATTTTTTCGAATTCGCTACAAGCTTTGCAAAATATTTGATTCCCAGATTTCAAGTGCCGGATCAGTTCCAATTCAAGCCCGACTTCACCCTCGGAATTGGTCAAGGAATTCTACGCGTGCATCAACGAGGGAAAGCTTAAAAAGCTCGCCTTCTGTGTTTCAACGGATTGTTTGGTCGAGGAGTGCTCTTTCGTCGCACCATTTCAGGGCAAAGAGGTCACTTTTTGTTGTTTTTTATAGGCTTAGTTTTTCTTCTTCTTCTTTTTTCCTTCAATTTTTCGTATATCGTCCTTAGTTAAATTAAATGGGTTGTCTCAAGTCTCGACTAAGATATATAGGTCTTTTGACAGGAGGTTTTGCGGTTATTCGAGCAGCTTATCGCGAGTTTAGGCGAGAACGTGAAGTTTGAGGTCGATCGAGTGTGCGAAGGCGACGAGCTAATTGCAGCGGCAAGTTGGCACTTGGGTACTTACTTCACTTGAACCATAATATTGTGACTGATAATATACATTGATTATTTGAATTATTGTTGTTATAGCTTGACGATCGATATATACTAAAACAAACTATATGGTATCGCAGAATGGAAAAAGTCTAAGATCCCTTTCACGAGAGGTTGTAGCTTCTTCGAGTGCTCAAAACAAGGAAGCAGAATCAAGATAAAGTACGTACTATATATGGCTACACACCCACACCACACACACATGTACACACATACACACACACACACACACACATATATATATATATATATATATATATATATATCGAATTTATGCTAATTGGAAAAGTAACGTATCATGATCTCGTGATATCTCTTCAGGAGAGCTCACCTATCAAACCCGGAGGCCTTGTTCTGGTAACACCAAGAACATATGGCTTTTCTAATTCCTAATTGAACTAATTCACATTAATGGTATAATTTTTTTTTAGACTTTGTTGATGATTGTGACGACGGTGTTCGACCACTTCCCAAAAACAACTTCATGTACGCTCGCTTATAACCTACCCCTTCGGTTTTTCGAAACCCTAGATGCTAGCTTCGTGACACAAATTATTAATCTCCACGATTTGCAGGGTTCTTACAGAGCCCCGACATGGTAGCGCAATGGTTCGTCCGGATTTACGTCGTCGTTTTGGGAATCTTCATCAAGCCGTTTCTCGAGAGTTACGTCCGAGTTTGGAACTTGTCAATGGGATTATTTGGCTATTTCTTCCATGTTTTGCTCTACATATTAAAGCATTTCATCAAATAGTTATCAATAATATTACACTCAGTATTTCAGATTTTATGAGATATATAATATGATCACTTGAGTTGCGACATGTTATAAGAGTAAATAACGGCTAATGTACCTAATATTTGATTCACTGCGGATTATGTACTTAATGTTTATTTTCGACGACTAATGTACCCAATGTTTATTTCCATTAGACTTTTCCATCCATTCCGTTAGTTGACTGTCAGCAAGTGCCAGGTGGCCATATTCTCCCCCTCTCTTCGCGCTTCCACGTGGCTTTGATTCCACCAATCGCAACTTGTCATGTGGCATTGCAAATTTTTTTGAGTTGGGTGGGAATGACGCCATCTTACTTGTAGAGAATACACTCAACTCAACTACTTGAATCATTGTCATTTCATTCATGTAATGGTAAACATAAATATTTATATAAACAACTTGTACATAAGTTGTAACTTGTAAACAGCATCATACACATATATATACATAGTTGAATGTGCATATCTCTGTCATAGAAACGTATAGCTTTAACCATTTATTGAACTTGTATTCTATACTTTTACAAGTCTTACACACATTTGTTGGTAATTGGTGGCTAAAGTAGATATGTTTTACCACTAAAAGCAATTTAGTCCTTATGTTGTTTTTCTTTGCGGCACAAGTACATATGTTGTAATTTTGTAAACAAATATGTCCCGGCATAGATTTTTGGCGTTGAATTCGGCAAAATTACATATGTTATTTGACGGAGAAGGATACATCTTTTTATAATTGCAAAACACTTACGCCATGAATTCAACGTCAAAAGTACATAAATACTTTTTCCATTAAAAAAAAACATATGTATTTTTGCCACAAATTTAACGTCAAAAATCTATAATTAAACGTTCATAGATAGACTCTAACAATATATGAGCTTGTGCCGCCAAACGACAACATAAGAACTAAATTGCTCTACATAGCTAAAACATGGGTACTTTTACCGCCAACTACCCTAACATATATAAAGTATAAACATATATACACAAACTTGTCTTAGCAATATACATAGATGAGAATTGAGATCAATGTATTTCCACAATAACCTGTGATCATTCCTCCTTGGCGTCGCCGCGGGTCTCGAGCAGCGAGAGCGCGATCAGCGGCCCCAGGAGCGGCGGCACCGGCGGCGGCTTGCTAAAAGCGACGATCGGATCGGCTTTCTCCTTGGCGCAACGCCCGGTTCCTTCTTCCCCGGGAAAATTCGTGCCCGGTTTCTTCGTGGCCATAGTAGCCGCCACATTCAGACCTGCAACAACATTGCACAATCCTTCAACGCATTGTTCAATATCGATGAGTGATTTCTTCGAACACCTTTCGAGCATATACCTGAAAATTGTCTGAGTGATGCGAGATTGTTCTTGAGAGGCAGCACTGAACTGTTCACCTTCTTCATCTGCTCGGAGAATTCGCTCTGATCGGTATGACGTAAAACACTAGAATTCAGGAAAAATGGAAGAACTTTCGAAGGAGAAACGATATGAATA
This sequence comes from Parietaria judaica, assembly GCA_954871525.1. Classification (NCBI taxonomy): domain Eukaryota; kingdom Viridiplantae; phylum Streptophyta; class Magnoliopsida; order Rosales; family Urticaceae; genus Parietaria; species Parietaria judaica. The sequence goes on along the minus strand of OX940868.1, from coordinate 21,242,808 downwards.
GCGAGTTTCGACTGAACGAACCTGAGACCTGAATTAACGCCATTGAAGAGCTTTCGAGGCGTGACACGGGAAGAATCCAGAAATTTCTTGCTTACGTGGCAAGCATGCAATTGGTTTGACTTTCACTGTTTGGTATTTTCGAGCAAAATTTATATATATATGTGTGAAATTGCATTTTTGGTTCTTATATATGTAAAAAAAATGACACATTACATATATTCTATGAATATTTTTCAACAAAACCCGTCGACAAATGATGCCGTAAATCGTGGATTGAAAAATTAGGAATTAAACACGATTTTACAGTTCTATTTCGGAATCGGGAAACAAGATTCTTAATATTAACATACTTTATTTTATAATTCCTTAACTATTGATTATTAAATATAAAAATCGAGCTTTAACCTTGGTCTAGAAAATTATTATTTTCATACCCGTCGATATACATCGGAAAATCTGTCAGTTGCCATTTACTCATAGAACCATATCGATAATATTAGTTATACCTATCAATCAATTCATTAAAAAAAAACCCGTAAAATCAAGTCATCGATTTTTCATAGTTTCCGGCGTTTTGTGTTAAAAAAAGGCATATTAACATAAGATAGTAGACTGGTGTCTTCAACTTATAAGAACCTGTACTAATACGATTTGTCGTTTTCATTAAGAAAAGAACTTTATCGAAAATAGATAGAAGAGACCGACTTTATTTCTTTTGTAAAAAGCTAAGGATGAGAGTATATCAATAATTTCAAGAACTTGTGAACTAGTATGCACAAGAACCTAAACTGTGGTGATGAAAAAATGAGTGTACAAGATTAAATTGATCAAGAAATAAACATCAAAGAATGATGTAAGTTAGCTCATCTAGGCAAGAATCCCATTGCCTGCTGCACATTCTTAAGAGTCGAATCCGCTATTTCCGAGGCTCTTTCCGCTCCTTCCTTCAATATTATATCCAGATAAGCCTCCTCGCTGATTATTTCCTTGTAACGCTCCTGCGAAACGTCCAAGTCAACACGAAACATGTTGGCCGCGAAAACCCTATCTACCAAAATGACCCCAGAGTTCTCATAGTTGAGAAATTAACCTTTCCAATCGTCCTAAAGTGTCCTAAAATGTGTCCTAATTATGAGCATATGAAGGTTATTTTGGCAATTACTGAAGTATATTAAGTGTCATTTTCTCCTTTTGAAAGTTGCTTCAACTAACTGATTTAAAGAATCTGTGTACCGTGTACCGAAATGTATGTATTAGACGGTGAAACGAACCTGGATTGGGTGGAGATGATCAACCAAGGCGTCGGCAAGGACGGGCTTGAACGCGCCCCAGCTCATATCTCTGCACTCCTCTGCCACTTCCTGAACCAGTGTTGATCGCAAATTACCACAAACCCCTTACAACTACTAACGGCTGTATAATAAACAGCTAATTTACATAAGTGCCCTTTATAAATATCGACGAGTGCGTAAGACACGAGTTGTGTGGCGTGTGTGCTACACAATGAATTACGTACCTCTTTTGTCTTTCCGGAAACGAGCTGATATATTGAAAGAAGGTTGTTGCATTCAGGTCTTTCAGGATTATCGAATTCTAGACTGTAAGAGCAGCAGAAGAAGAAGAAAAAACGAGAACAGTTAGCAGGATACATGTTTAACGAAACCGTAGACTTCAGATTTATAAGGTTGAGTTAGATACTAACCCTGGAAATGAGTCGGTCTTGCAACGCTTTATCTTGTTTGCTATAAGCTACAAGAAATACAGAAATTAAATGAACGATCTGTCGAGAGTGGGGTCAAAAACTCGCGTAGATGGTAAAAGGAAGAAACAATCAAATAATTCAAAAAAATAAAAAATATCACAAGTTATTGTATTCATTCATAAGGTAGTTATTGATCACATGTTAAAATGAAAATATTTAAAATCTCACATCTTTTGGGTCGAGAAGATTAATTCGAGACTGATCAGAAGGAGCGGACTTCGACATCTGTTAGAAATGAACATAAAAACAAAATTTTAGTACAAATTGAATTTTGTCGTTTGAGTTTATATCGGAGTTGGATCCAATATGACCCACGTCCGGACCAGAAATTCGCATTCATCTCACAATGTAACAAGGAAAGTCAATAAAAGAAGGTAAAACTCAGACCTTGGAAAGACCATCAACTAGAGACATGACTCGAGCTCCAGCTGGTGGGATAAGGGGCTCGGGAACCTATTCAAGAAAAAATGTTTGTGGTATGTTTTAAGAGTTTGAATCAATGGCCATCCGCGAGATACACCAACAAAAATCTACCTTGAAAATCGAACCTCCTCGCCTGCAACAAGTACGGATGAAAATAATAAAAAATTTGGTTATGCCAAGTACAATGCAGACGAGTAAACGAAATCACAAGCTCACCCTCCCAATTTCTTCCATTTCCTTCCCCCGTATAAGTGGTTAACGCGCTCGGCCAACTCACGAGCCAACTCTAGATGTTGTTTCTGGTCCTCCCCAACCGGGACAAAATCTGACTAAAAATAACTATTCACTTCAATACTACTAGAAGTCAATAACTCTCTGACTTTGGAAATTAAGAAATCCAATTAAAAAAAATAAAAGTTGTGGTGAGCACCTGGTATATAAGAATGTCAGAAGCCATCAGAACGGGATACGTTAAAAGACCGACCCCAACATTTTCATCACCCTGGAAACACATAACAAACACGAAAAATGTTTTAATCATTAACACTGGTACATACTTTATGAGTATATATCAAATGATTTCAAATTTGAGGTTTCACATTGCTAGAGACGCACCGCCTTAAGTGATTTCTCTTTAAACTGAATCATTCTGTTCAGCCAGCCAACCGGTGTTGCGGAACTCAGTAGCCACATTAATTCCGCATGGGCTCGTACGTGAGATTGTACGAACACGGAAGCCTGTACATAGAATAAACAAATACATTACCCAACTTATTCACATGATCGGTGCGTGAGAATAGACGCTACAAACCTTGGACGTGTCTACTCCACAGGCCAAGTATAAAGCAGCTGTATCCCTTGTTGCCTTTGATAATTGTTGTGCATCATAAGGTAGTGTAATCTGTGAAAGGAAATATGTGAAAGTATTCTATAATAAGGTCAACACATTAAAGAGTAGATAAACTCCTATAGTATATCGCCATATACTATTAAGAATTTATAATTGTTATATGCTTTGTTTTGAATTAGATTAATTTCGCATCATATGCAGTATATCACCAATCGAGAGAGAATAGTGACTGCAAGCATAGTAGTCTATATGTATGATAGGATCCGAGTCAGTCATCAACCGAAATGAATACGCTTTAATTATAAAAGAAATTTTGGTCTCCAATTCGAGAGTTAGACTGCAAAACCCTCCCAATGATATCTTGGAGTTACAAAACCAATTTATCTTGGAACGATAAATTGGATATATAACCAATTTATGCAATGGCTATTACTATACTAAGCCAGTTTGTTTGATCCGTTTCCGGCGATGCACGCAAGTAATCAAGTGTTATGGTAGAACATACCGCATGGAGATCCACGATAAAAAAGAGAGTATCATACGAGTTCTGCAAAGACAAAAAATAAAATTTACATGAATGTTCAAAACCGGACATGATAGAACGTTAGTTATCGATCACGCTATTACACGAGCAGCTCACCACACCATTCACACAGAAAATTCAATAAGAAATCCTAATCATGACACATAATTATCTTATATTTCAAACCCGAAAAAGAAGACTTCAATGACCGGCGATATTGTGGATGAATGACTAAATAAAAATGTTCTTAGTATGATTATCTTTTGAACCTGAAGTGATATCCAATTTTTTATTGCACCGAGATAATTCCCAAGGTGAATCGACCCCGTCGGCTGGACTCCGGACACAATCCTCTTCCTGTATACAAACAATAGAGACCAAGAACAAAGCTCTGATATTAGCCTCTGTGAAAACATAAGCCAGATACAAAGTTTAAACATAGCTGAAACCGATGAGAAGAGGCAATGTCGGGGGTCGATTACCTCAGGGCGGTGGAAGAGTGGTCCTCTGAAGCGTCAGCCGCCGAGGTACTACAAAGGCATCGATTGTTGAGCCTCCCACGAAGAGAAGCGCTTCGTGGCGCCCACGCGCTCCGTTCCCCGACGAGCGCTCTGAAAGAGAATGGTGAGAAACCGAATCGCGGAGCGGAAATGGCGAGATTCAAGCGACCCATTTTCTCTCTTCTTCTTCTTGTCCAATCTCTGGCTGGATAAACATCAAACTCAATCAAAACTCGCACTCTCACTCAAGCAAATATACAAACATGTTACAAACTCAATCAAATTCTTTGAAGAACACCGAAATACAGTGAAGTTTGAATCTAATTCACAGACAAACTCGCACTGGATTCATAGCTCCATAATGCTCATAGGCCTACAAGAATGAATGCTCGGAACTAGTTCGTGCTTCGAGAATGGAGTGAGATAAGGACGAAGAGCTTACTGCGAGGAGAATTGAACCTTCCGACGAGAGACGCAGAGGGAAAATGGCGCGAATCCTCGCCGGAGCAGAGGCTTTTTCTCGCCGGAGCAACCTAGTTCGTCGTCCGTCCTATCGTCGCTGATGAGGCCAGCTCGACTTGCGATTGGGTGTCATGCGATTGGGCAGGATTAAAAAAAGATAATTTGCGGCAAAAATATCTCAAGTTTTTTTAAGAATAGCGCGGCAAAAACATCTCGAAGTTGTGAAATTTGCATCTTCCATTGATTTCGTCCCGTGTTTATTCTCTAATCATATTAAATTTTTTACACGTGTACAAATCAAATTTCCATTCATTCATCTCACATTTTATGACTTCCCAGGTTAAGTAATTCAATTTAAGATATAATGACTTAATTAAAACAGTTCTATATGGAAAGAAAAAAAAATCAATCGAATTTTTTTAAAATCATAGGTCTTTTCCGTGCAATTAAAAATTTGACAATATACAGCGTTGTTTAGAATTAAATAAAAATAATAATTAAAAAAAGAATTATCACAATTATTTAAAATGAAATAATACGAAACGTTCATTTAGCCACAATTTTTTTTTAAAAAAAAACTACCCATTGTATGTTTTTAAATGTACTAAAATGAGTAAATTTTTAAAAATTTGTACAAATAAGTATTTTGTTAATAAACTTTTATTTAAAACCAATTATTATAAAAGAAATGGCTAGATTGGGCTGGGCCGAGCCAGGCCATTGGGGCTAAACAAGCCCACTGCTCATATATATAGTATACTCAGCAAAAGAAATGAAAAATACATCTTGAGAGAGTTAAACGTATATTATTCTATAGTCCACAAACTATAAGGCTTGCATCGATGATTTTATACTGTCATCTAGTTCTACCATAAGATTATATTAAGTTTTATGGATTATTATACTATAGTTTGCAGTTTGCACCGACAACCCAAAAACGACGACAAAATTACGAGGAAAACTACAGAAAATCCATGCAGATATATTTAACATTGCTATTGTCCTCGCTTACCCGTGAGGATGACACATTGATATTTTTATAAGCAATTCTCGACTTGTCATCGCATTAATTATGGAGACTTGGGACCGACACACCGGGAAGTGACGCGCATATGGAAGGATTCCGGGAATCTTGCGCCAATAATTTAGCGCCATTAATTAAGGTTAATCTTAGTTATTATTTCCAGCTTTTACTATTATTAGTTGTATTATTTATTTCGGTTATTTACTTACCGTCTTAGCTTTATTTGTTTCTGTTTTGGAGCTTCTCTAATTCATCTTATTTTCTTGGTCGAATATGGCTTTATGTATTGAAGATAAAGAGTGGTGTTTTTTTTATCTATGATATTTGATAATTAAAAAAGTCGACATTTTTGTATTGCAGGAGATTTCGTTTCTCTCCGATAATCCTCTTGCTAGTTGCTACATCAATATATATAATACACTATCACTCATAAATATAACGTTCAATCTTCAAAATAAGATCAAATTTCTACAGGTTAATAAGTTCAAATTTCAAAATATGTTAATTTGCTATACATGTCACAAAATTAGTAAGGAAATTTTTGCCCTCGTTTGGCTTGTCTATATTTTAAAGGAAACGTGACGCAACTGCAATAATTTAAGTGAATAAAGCACACACTCAATGTCATGGAAGTCTATTCTAGTAATTTGGTGACCACTTATATATAGCTTTGAAAGACAAATTATATTATTAACTTTAATGCACGTTGCGTAATTTGAATGACTAATTACTAATTAGCTAAAGTAGACCTCATGAGAACGAGCTTCCGTATACAAAATAAATACCCCCGTTTGTATAATTATAACCCTTTATATATTATATTATACTACATAGTATAACAATGTACAATTAACCAATTAAAGTTTGGTATATTGACAATGTGGGGAGTTAATTTTGTCCTCATTTAGACTCTCAACTTTTGTTTGGTTGACTTTTTTCATAAATAATATGTGAAGATTTATTGAAATGGGTTGGTATATATATATACATATATAATTTCGTGCAACTGCAAACTTCATGTTTTGGCATTGCACATAATTAAATTAGAGAATAAAGTTTTGTAGAAAATTTGGATTTAAAGTGTTGGAAGTGCACGTATAAATATAATATTTTTCTTAATTTTATATTCATTCATTTATTAATGTGTTCGTCACCTTTTAGAGATTATATTTATATGTACACGTTATTTTATGAAATGGACTATTCTAATATGCTTTCTTCAGCTAAAAGACAAAAAATAAAGGAACAGCATATGATTTTTTTAAAATGTTTTACTGTTGAGTTTTACGTGATTTTCTTTTTTTCGTTTTCATCGTTTCTCATGTCATGACGAGTTTACGTGATTTTCATAACTTATATTATATGACATTTAAAGAACTTCTCTACAAATACTTTAAATAAATAAAAAACATAGTTTTGTTTGTTGGATCTTATCTCTATTCTCCATTGTAGAAATAATATTAACCTCAACTTATGTCCATTTTCCTCTGATAATAACGTGTACGTATTCGACACAAGTCAATTTTTAATGACTTCAAGAGATTGATAACAATAACACGCATATATATTCAAGTAAATATATTGTACGTACCATCACTTTTCTGAGCGTGCACCGGACCTCAGCGTAAGTGGTTGGCTCCTGCACGTCCAGAATAGGGACTTCTTCTTCATCAACCGCAGAGACAGCCGGCGATGGAAGCGCCAAAGACGACGTTGTCGGCAGATCTTGTTCCGATTAAGGAGGTAGAAGAATCATAAAAGTGACATGGCATAGCGAGCCTGTGCGGCGAGCCAGAGATCCTAAAAACAAATCCGAAATCAAATCTTCAACAAAAAATAGATTACTCTAAAAGGAAATGAAATTGAAAAGCTAATTTTGATCGCACAAATCGAATCTTCGATCTTCGAGCTTCCGGGGAAATCATCGCAGATTTGATCTCCGATCATCCAACCTCTGCGGCGATCATCAGAGATTCGATATCGAAATCGAAAGACGAGAGAACAAACCTAACACTGAATCGTCATCGTTGAGACGAAAGTCGACTCAGGGCCAGCCCAACCCTTTTCGAGGCCTTGGGCAAATCATTAATATGAGACTTTTTTGGGAGCTTGCATTACAATATTACAAGAGCTATTGTATTACGGTATTGCAAGAGCTATACAATATAGCAAAACTTATAGAGCGCATTAACAGACTACGCTAAAAGGGGACTTGGGCGACCGGCCATAGGTTGGGCCGACCCTGAGTCGACTGCTTTCTTGTGATCGGACAGACTTAAATACCCCGTGGCGATGGCCCCTTACGTCATAATCGCCCAGCCCAACCCAGCTATAATTTCTCTTCGGAAGCTCCAGTTTTAAAAAGAAACTTTTGGCTAAAAACCTCTGTTCTTATGACCATCTACAGCCCAACTGTAAATTCTCAAAATGCAGTAGGACACCATGTCCATTCCAATGCCCATTTCAACTGCAAAGTGGAGTGCATATCACTGTAGCTACGGTACAATATCATATTTATTCTTAAAATTATTAATATTTTTTATTTTTAATTCTTAATTTTTCATATTATATATTTAAAATACCACAATGCTTTTAAAATATCAAATACCGAAATAAAATAACATTAATATTGACACCGAAAGAAAACATTTCAATCACTTTATAATTGGAAATAAGGAAAAATAGACATTAACATAATAAGAAACACAATACAAAAAATTAAATTACAACACATAAACTAATTCTCAAGAAAAATAGAGTCGGGTCCTCCAAGACTGGTAAAATATTGTGAATATGAACCGGAATATATATTAGGGTATGAAGATAAATAAGAGAAAATGAAATATTAAATTAAAATATCAATTTGGTGTTAAAAAATGGAGTAGGGAGGAAGATGAAGTAGTTTTTGAGGTGACATTTACTGCAAAATGGAGTAGAAAATGGAGTAACGGGATGGAGATGTTCTTATAACTATTTTTAAATATACTATTTTTTATAAGGGTTAATGACAGTGAAATTACCCAAAGTTTGATCATAATTAATGATGCGAATCCTCGTTAGAGCTGAGGCTTTTCTTGCCGGAGCGACCGAGTTCGTCGACCGTCTTATCGTCACTGATGCGATTGGGGTGGGTGTCATGAGATTGGGCAGGATTAAAAAAGATAATTGCGGCAAAACTATCTCAAGTGTTGTTTTAAGAATTGCACGGCATTTTTTTAGTTTTTAATTGTGTGTATAGAATACTCGTGGTCGTGAAATTTGCCTCTTCAATGGATTTCATCCGGCGCATATTCTCTAATAATGGTTGACCTTTTTTCATAAATAATATGTGAAGATTTAATTCAAATGGGTTGGTATATAATTTGGTGCAAATCCAAACTTCATGTTTTGGCTTTGCACATAATTAAATTAAGAGAATATATATTTTTGTAGAAAATTTGGATAAAAAGTGTTGGAAATGCACGTATAAATATATTGTTTTTCTTAACTTTATATTCATTCATTTTTTTAATTTGTTTGTCACCTTTTGGAGATTATATTTATATGTAACACGTTATGTTACGGGTAAAAACGAGATTGATTTTTATAAATAAATTAATTAGACGGAAATTATCTCAATAATTTCCGTTAATTAATTAATTAATTCAATTAGTCTTTTAATTAAGATTACGAATTAATTAAATCAATTTCGAAACCAAAGTTCCCCCCGGAGGCCCGATGGTGGTCTTCTCCGGCGACGGCGGTGGCTGGCTGGGCGGCATGGGCTCCGGTTGGCTGGTTCTCCATCGGCTCCAGAGAGAATTCGAACTCGGTTTTTCACGAACCGACTCGACTTCCACGCGATTTTCACGAAAATTGATCCAAAGATCGCGATACAAAAGCCGAGATATACTAAACTCCGTTGAAAACACTACGCAACGAAAGAAACGGCACACAAAAAGGCTAACGGAATTGAAAGTTACGGAGGCTCGAAAAACTTACTTCAAAGTAATTCCTCGAGCCGCGTCCGTCTCGAAACTGCGAAAATGAGAGGGCCCACCTCGAATTTATAGAAGTTTCACGGAAATCACGAATTCCCGTAAAACTGGGGGGTTAATGTTACGGGTAAAAACGAGATTGATTTTTATAAATAAATTAATTAGACGGAAATTAAGATTACGAATTAATTAAATCAATTTCGAAACCAAATTTCCCCCCGGAGGCCCGTTTTCAAAAAACAAAGTGTCCCGGTGTTCGTAAAAATATGAAAACACCCAAAAACGACATAAAGTTTGTAAAAAACGGACACGGGACGGGCCCGAAAAAAAAAAAGAGGTCGGGAAGCACCCGGTGGGACCCGCGAAGCCAGCAGCCCCCAGGATCACGCCACGTGGCGAGCCCAGAGGCTGCCTCACCCCGCGGGGCCCACTTGCGGGCTCCCTCCCCTCGCCCACTTGCGTGGGGCGGGCCATCATCGGCCACGCGTAGGGCCGAGGGCCCTCGGTCACCCCCACTTGCGAGGGGCTGGCCCTCGATGGCCACGCGTAGGGCGGGGATGACCCCTGCCCTTTGGTGCCGCGCGCAAGTGGCCCACCTGGGTGAAAGGTGGGCCGTCTGATCCCGCTCGGACGGCCGGGATCGCTCCATCTTTTCTGGGGACCTGAAAATAAATAAATAATTATCCGGGGACCCCTGGAACAATATTTTATTTCACGTGGGCCCCTGGGCCCTACTATAAATAGAAGCTCAGTTCAGTTAACGGTAACTCATTCGAACTCACTCGAATCTTCTCGAGTTCTCTCTCTCTCTACCCCCGATATACTCGCCTCCCCTCAAATACCGTTCTAATGTTGAGCGTCGAAGGTGAATCAGGGGGTACCCCCCCTGTTTCCCTTAACCTCGGGTGTTTCCTTTTTTCAGGTTCTAAAAAGTGAGAGATTTACGAAAAGCGGAAGCCCTGGTGAAATTCCCACTTGGTCCTTGGTCCGCCTGATAGGCCCAGTTCTACGCGATGTCCAGTCTATCTCCCCAGTCCATTGCACGGCTGAGGATATAGCCTGGGGACACGAGCCTGGGCCCACAATTCAGGACGAGGGGCCCGACCTAGGGGAATTCCCACTAAGATCCGGACGGCTGAGGGATCACTCTGAGAAGAATCTCCTGGAGAAAATCCTAGGGAAGGTCCATGACCCCGCCTGCCCTTGTTCTAAAGATCTGCGCGGCCTTGGTCCTGTCTCTTAGTTCCCGGATCTGAATAGGATACCGGGACTCCGAGGACAGTTCCTGCCCGGACTAGAACAAGCCATTTCAGGACGAGAGTCTAACCTCCCAGGATTCACTCTCTGGTCAAAAGCACTCCCCCGTTCGCCGGTACCTACGATCTGAGCGGTTCCCGAACCTGTAACCCCGGCTTCTGGCCCTGAGGTAACAGGTAGTGTGTAAACCCGGGTCGCCTAGGACCCCGAACGGCAAAGAGACCTCTGACCAGGCCAGTGCCAGAAATTCCCACTCAGGGTCCCTAAATCAGTCAATTAAAACCTCACCCTGAAGTTTGCGGCAATCGCCCCGAAGTCAGCGGGAGTCAGAGAGGGACCATCGCTGGCAGCAAAATCTGTCATCCCCGTAATAGGGCCACCCAAGGCCCATCCAGAAGTCAACAAAAGCCCGCCACGTCACCAACGACATTCGGCCAGGCCCAAAAATCTTCAACTTGGGCCTCAACAGTGTTTGATCCAAAAAACGGCATCAACACGTTATTTTATGAAATTGACTATTCTAGTATGCTTTCTTCAGCTAAAAGACAACAAAAAATGGAGCAACATATGATTTTTTTTTTTTTTTTATGTTTTCTGTTGAGTTTTACGTGATTTTCTTTTTTCTTTTTCATCGTTACTCATGTCGAGTTTACAGAATTTTCATTACTTATATGACATTTAAAGAAATTATCTACAAATACTTTATATATATATATATATATATAACATAGTTTTGTTCATTGGATCCTATTTCTATTCTCCGTATAGAGATAATGTTAACCTTAACTGATGTCAATTTTCCTCCAATAATAACGTGTACGTATTTGACACAAGTCAATTTTCAATGACTTCAAGAGATTGATAACAGCAACACATATACATTCAAGTAAATACTGTACCATCACTTTTTTGGATGAATTTTCCAAATCCCATCCCACTAATTTTGGAGATTTGACTTATTTTACAAGATATAAAATCTGTTGTTTTTTTCGTGTTTTTTCTCTTAACTTTTTTTATTATTATTTTGGTGACTTTCGCCAAATATACGTACAAAAAATAAAATCGGAAATCCACATTATAAACGCTATGAAGGTTTAGATTGTTTAATCCTCCTTTGAGTCTCCTTTTCCAATTCTTCTATTCCTCCAGCACTCTCCAATTCCTGCATTGATTAAAAAGTTTATTTTTTTAAATAATAATAAAACTTCTTAAAGATGAATTATAATATATTATAATTTAGAAGTAGAACTATCACCTTTGGTCCCAAGAACAAACCATATGGCACTCCTTGAAATTTCTCCGAGTGATGTAGCTTCAAAATGATTATAAATTAGAAAGAAAAGTGACTGAAATGAATTTGTGTGTCCAGTTATTGAATTTGCTCTATTTATAGGTATGATGCCGGTAACGGTTTAAACACCGGATTTTTGTGTGTGAAAACTTGAGAATTGAAACCGGTTTTCACAAATTGAATATAATATAATCCAGTTTTTATTAGTCCCAGTTTTTTTAAAAAACGTCAGACAAGATGAAATATTATTAATCAAACTCTGGTTTCCCATAACGATTTCACCCTTGCATTATTTCATTTGCACGAAAACGAGTAAGAAAAGATAAACGATATCATACGAATTATGAAATTACATGATGAGCTGCGGCGACTTTTCTTAAATACGGAACGTTGGCAATGGGGCCCACAGAAAAACGCCGGTGGACGAGGCCGTCATGGACAAACATGTAGGCCATGCCAAAAACACTTATTCCCAATCCCTGCAATATTACCACATAATTAATCATCTTAATTACTTATTAGTACTAATAAAAGATGATTTAAATTTTAAACTAATTGTAATAAGACTCACAGCACCAAAGCAGAGCCCCGCAAGAAGACCATGGTTAAAGAGGCCGTAAGAGAGGAGAGCTATGGCAGGCACGGCGTTGACCACTGCGAACACGTCGTTGACCTCAAACGGTCCTTCTCTCGGCTGGTGATGTGACTATAAATTTTGTCCAACCCAAACTTAGCCAACTATCTATATATAAGGGTATAAATACATACATATATATATATATAAGAAAAATATTATTTGTATAGAATTACCTCGTGCATGTGCCACAACGAAGCATGCCATAGTGCTCTATGTGCCCACCGTGCCCAAAATTCCATTCCCACCTTAAAACATGTACATATTATTATAGCCAATTTACAATACAAACTTCACAATCTAATAAACATTAATCAATCCATTTATAAATATAATCTCGATGTGTCGTTTTGTTAGCACGATATTTTTAGTCATAAACGATGATTATTTCAACAAAATTTCGAGAAAAAAGAATTATCGATGACGAAGTTTCACTTAGTTAGCAAGATATTCGCCGGTCATAATTTATTCAAATAAAATTTTAATATAATATAGATATATAGTATAAAAATTCTATAAATTAATATTATTGGGATCATAATTAATATTTTATTATATTATCAGATTATTAATTTATCGAAATAAACTCACCGCAGAGCCAACAGCCAGAGAGAACGTCGCAAACATCTCAACAAGAGGAAATTCACCACCCTATATACAATAAATATATATATATATATATTAAGATTTGTTTTATAGAGAAACTCACTATATTCAATGAAAGAACATATTAGCAGTTTGTTTAATGACCTGTATTTGGCCGTGGAACCTGTAATAAACGGCGAAAATGGCAGCCGAGGAAACTCCGAGGCTCGACATAACCGCAGCGACAAGGTATGTCGTCCGCTCGCTCCTCTTCTTCACCGCTCTCTGCGCTCTTCTTGAAACCACGGCTTCCTCATCGTCGGGCGATTCTGCTACGTGCATGGGACCCGAGTCCTCTACTTTCCTCTGCTCCGCGACGATCACAGTTACTGGTTTTTTGCCCCGTCTTTCGAGCCGAGTGATTCCGTTGTTCCTGATTAGGGTTCTTGGAGAGTAATTCAATGGAGGAAGATAGTAGGGTTTTGATTTTAGAGAGAGAGAGGCTATGGAGTTTAAGCTGAGAGTTTGCGTCGTAGCTTCTGAAACTGTACAAGTTCTCGAAGCCATGTACGAGCTTAGAGAGAGAGAGGGAAAGTTTTGTTGAAGAAGGTGATATATGGGAAGCTCATGAAGAATTTCTGTTTCTTCAAAGGCTGATCTCTATTAGAGATTAAATTGCAAATCGACCTCCGTCACACAAAACCCTCGGTTAAGAAACAAAAACACTGTTCACCGAGGGTATAAAACAAAATCTAAACGTTTTTAAGGTTACTATTGCATAAAGCCCGTCTCCATTATTATTTTGAGTAATTAACACAATGACCCACAAATTTTCGGGTTTGGTACACTTTGTCTATCAAATTATTTATTTACAAGTTTCCCTCATTTGTGAAAAGATTGTTTAACTGAAAATCACAAAATATTTAAGAAATAAACTTTTTTTTTTTACAAAAATACTCTTGGAATAGATTTTTCGTTGCCAGGCTAGGCCCGGGCCTAGCCCTTACTATAAGTGAGAAAAGTAAACAGGCTCCGATTATTTAATTAATTATGAAAAAAAAAATCTTTACTTTAAAGATAATATTTTTGAATATGAAAATTCATTTAGCTAAAAATTCCGACAAAACACGATAAACTCAGGGTCTGCCCTGCCTGTCGTGTTCAACATTTGGGAAATTAGGAGACAATTTGTCACTCTTTTGAATGAACAGGGCATGGATGGCATAAGCTATAATTTTAAAGACAAAGTGCATCACTAAGAAAAGTTTAGGGGCATTGATGCGAATCCAATTACAATAATATTTTCTTTCTTTCTCTACGTGGTCTCGTCATCTTACTCAGAGGCAGAGCAAGCTGTTGGATATTCCTTGTTTCAAGGAGTGTATGTACAGGAATGCCCTTTTGTTTTTGGGCCGCCGTTGGGTCTAGTGTCGTATATAATGTATATGCATACGACACTGCGTTTTGTTGTTTTGTTACGTATGTAAGTGTTGGGAATAGGCCAATTTCACAAGGTTCGCATTCATGATTTAACAAAATATTTTCAGATTTGCGCATCTATTTCCCCTAAAGAATGCAACTTATGAATTGATCTTTTGAAAATACTTCTATACATTTAATTTGTATATATAATCTGTATTCAATTCAACGTTAGTTTACATACTTAATAACTTAATATATTGGACCGGATATAATAGCCTAGATAAGGTCACGTGGATCTGTATATAGACATTTTGTCCATCATGAAAAACCCACGTAAATCTTATACAAACTTGAATTATAAAAATATATTTTTTTTTTTTAAAAGCCCATACTTAGGCCCGTAGATACTTGGACATGAATAAGGGTTTAAAAATATCAGTTTTAAAAATACATTTCAGGCCTAATTTAAGTAAGCCCATTGATACGTCAATCTCTATATCTATGACACACACTGAAAAAAACTATACATTAAATTAAGAAAACTGTATTAAAAGCCCTTAGACCGATGGGAATATATCAAAACAATGAATCTCTTTTTCCTTTATTTGAAAAATGATCGATAAAATAAAACACTAATCTTAAAGTCCGAAACTCTTTGTGATGCAAATAGGCAAAAATCCCAATAATCGCATATGAACAGTGGCGGAGCCAGAATTTTTGTTGAGGTGGTGCCCAGAGGCGAAGCCAAAATTTTAGTTAAAGTGAAGTCTTTAACAAATATTTGAGAATTTTTTTTTTAAAGTAAATTGTAACTATTTTTTTTTCAAGCATATAAATTACTGATGAATTAGCAATGTCATATCGCAACAATGTACAAATAACAATATATATATATATATACATATATATATATATGTATGTACCAATTGAGCACTACAATATATTTCTTAAATAAATAAAATAAGAAAATCAAGAATTTTTAACCTCTAAAATAGGATAATCAAAAGTAATGAGCTAAGATGATATCAATCTTCAGTGCTATGTCGTTTTTACGAAAAGAAAATATGTCATTTTAAAAAAAATACATCAATTAAAATCACTTTAATTGCATTAATTAACTATCATGAAAAAAAATAATTAGTTATAAGAAAGTTAAGTAGTACTTGAACCTATTTAGCACTATAACATTGTTTTACATATATATTCCCTTTATATATCAACTAAAATTAAGAAGAAAAAAATAAACCAAAAAATGGAGACCCAAGGACTTGAACTCTTGTCAAGAGGAGATGAATGAATTGAAAAACAAAACTTCAACTAGTTGGACGGCTTGCATTTATTGTTTCTTGTACAACTTATTAAGTACAGAATATGTACCACAGTTTTTTATTTTTATTTGAAAACCGTTATTTAATTTTTCTTTCACGTTATTTTCAGGTGGTGCCCGAACACACACTCGAACCTACATGGCTCCGCCCCTGCATATGAATATGACAATCGGCTAGGGCTACTCCTAATGCCCTAGTTGATCTCACTTAGAAAATCCAATTACAAAAATAACTTTAATGACACTTAATTAAACGACTAAACTTAAAAGCAAAACGACAACATGGAATTGTTAGTCATTTTTATTGCGGCGACAACGATAGACAAGAGGGTGTCTATCAGACTCGTTGTCTAGATTATTCCATATGTGAGCTTAGACATGCATCTTACTTTCTAGATGTGCCGAATAAATAATATGTACTATAACAAGAACAAGATATATCTATATCTATATATATCTATATATATATATGCCAATGTCTTAGTCACGTGACGAGTGACTTAGTTGGTGAGTCACATTCACTTGAATCTCGGTAGCCAATCAAGTCGATGACATTCAGTCAGCGACGAAGATATCATTTGGATATTGAGGATGTTCTATAAATACCCAGATCGTAAACACCATAAAGTTAATGAGAGAGAGACTCTGGAATCTTAGAGAGAGAAACCCAAGGCGAGCAAGATACGCTATGAGGAATCACCGGAGAAGAAGCGACGTGGAGCAACGTGAAAGGAGGTCCACAACGGAGGTGGAGAGACGACGCAGAGTACCTTTTGGAGCATCTCAACGGTGGTCTTCACGGTGTCAGGAAAGCTTCTTCAAGGTTGGTGATTCGGATCTTTGGCTTCGTATCGTCGGGAGAGATCCACACCGGTGGGTGCGGGTTCGCACAGTGGTGGATTGACCGGAGTCTTCCGGGAACGGCAATCAGGAACCTCTACCGTGGCTCTCAGGGATTGGCCAGCAAGGGGAAGCGAAGACGGAGACAGAGGTTGAGCGACGGGGAGTACTCAAGATTGAGTCTTGATCTTTGACGAAGCCGGCACGAGCTTCAGCGAGAAGACAAAGCTGCGTGGGACCAAAGAGGGTGTTTGAGAACGATCAGGAAGGGGTTCATCGGTGAAGATTACTTTGGCTAAAGTTCCTATCTTCTGTAACCGATAGTTGTAAGTAAATCATGTTGAGTATCAATAAAGAGTTGATTTCGTCTATGAAATTGTTAAGTTTGTCGTGATTCGGCATAGTTCGTCATTTTGTGATTTATTCGGGTGTTCTTGGGTGCTCGGGTTTTTGGTGAAATCACTAACAACCATGATGTGATAAATGTGGTGATCATGATTCATGATGATAAACAACAAGCTTTGTAGAAGTGCGAGCAGCGTGTAAAATGCACTACAAAATAAAATTTTCACATTGCAAAACCACTATGTCATCATATTCACATACTATATGAACGCTCGAATATGTTTCCTTGAAATGAAAGAATACGTATTTGTTTTGCATGCTTCTAGTCAAACTTAATGCATGTGTCGTTTCTTCTTTACTTATAGTTCCCTACTTAAATTAGGCCATAATGCGATAAAAATGTCAAATAAGTGCACATATTTTATGTGACACGTAATTCGTTATCAACAAATTGTTTATTTTTTTTAAGAGCTTTGTCTCTATGTAGGGCATTTGCCCGTGAAGAGAGGATTTGGCGACAAAAGGTGTCGTTTTGTGTGACGATAAAAGAGGTTATAATGGCTCACGGGTCACACTAATATTAGTCATATATTATGTGGCATAAGTATCAAATGTTATTTTTTAACGATAATATAACGTATTTAAAGATTACAAAACAATATTGAAGTCCAATTAAAGCTATTTAGTGTTTGTTACATTAGATACATGTATACGTCTCTAATTCGATGAAAATCTTTAATAATTGATGCTTTTGGAGTTTAATTATAAAAGTACGCGTGTTTTTCATGGACATAATTTAATAGCCATAACATGGGAAAAAAAATAAAAATTGACATTGTTTGGTGGCTTTTGGGACGTACTATTATGGCTAAAAGAAGAGATTAAGAACATCTCAGTGACTTAGAATAAGATTAGAAACTTATGTTTTAAATATCGTTTTATATAATATTATTTATTGGCATATTATGCGCTTCATAACTTCTGACATAGCTAAGCCGTGAGCTTGTGGACCAATCCAACAAATTTTACCACTTACCATCCACAATAATATCCGCCATAATGTAAGGTCCACGAGATTATCACATATATTTCATTTATATTATCTTATAATATATTGATAAACTTTGCAAAACGTAAAGTAGTATTATTTTAATATGTGATGATAGTGATATATGTGCTCATAGTTTGTACATCGTGCTACTATACTACCTACCATGTGCACATATTCCACTTACATTTCATTTTTATACACCACTTTAACACCTCACAGTGGATACACCTTTGGCAAAAAAAAAAAAAAATCTTTTAGCCAATTTTGGCGATTGATTTCTTATAAATTATCTTAGTTCGTCTTTAACTCCCTCACTCACAAACCCATAACCATTAATTTCTCATAAAATCTTATATATATATATATATATATATATATATAATAGAGCTGATATAATGCTCTTTTTAGTTCAAACACTCACGTCGCAATACACAAGCAACTTAGTGTATTTAGTCAAAAACATATGAGTGGTCCGTCCTTCAGGCGTTTATCTTGCCTTCGGGCAATTTCCCCGGGGTCGATCTCGGGCCGGCAAAATCCACTTGTCCTAGCATTTCAAAGACGAGCAATTTGTCGAAATGTTTTTCTTTTTCTTTTTCCCAATGCTCATAATTTTTTAAACAATCCATCTATTTGTGGACACGGGCGATCGCTGCCCGTTAGAATTTTGGGGAAAACAGGCAGTGGGCATTGTGAACCCGCACCCACTCGGAATCAGCCGGGTAGTCCGACTATGGGTAACGTTTGACTAATTATTCAATTAATCACATTAATTATAGTCAAACATTCCTACCCTTACAAGTCAAACAATAGTGTATGGTGGCTATTTTTTTAACTTATAAGAAAACTCGACCTATAACGTATGTGACTTCGATAGAGTAGGAAAAAAGCCTACAATGGTAAAAAAAAAAAAATTAAATATTATATTATATATACACTCAGTGTTCTGTCTCTATATATATTCTTCAAAACCCTCTTCAGGAAAACAAACACAGATTACAACCAGTCAAGATCAACACAGGTGAACCCCTTGTTCATGTGCATTTTGTATTTTATATATATATATATATATATGAGTGTATTTTAATGTATGTGAATCTATATACTAGATGGTTGAAATGGGAAAAGTCCGAACATTAGCTGTTCTAGCTCTGGTGCTGCTCTCATTGAGCGCAAACAGCTGCGTGGCCGAAGCCCGAAAGGCGAGGAGGCACGAGGGCGTGATCGAGAGCTTCGAGTACTCGGCCATTAACTGCCGGGCACACAGCGCTTCAGTGGTGGACTTCGGCGGAGTCGGGGACGGGGTAACGTCGAACACGAAGGCCTTCGCGGCGGCGATTGAGCATCTGAGCCAGTTCTCGTCGATCGGAGGGTCGATGCTGCTCGTGCCGCCGGGGAGATGGCTGACTGGAAGCTTCAACGTGACGAGCCACTTCACTCTCTTCCTTCACAGAGACGCCGTCCTCCTTGGCTCCCAGGTTATAAAATCTAATTAAATTCCATAAGCTAATAAACATGTCTTTTTCTAATTTATTTTTTTTAAAGTAAACATTAAGCTTTGCAAAAATTTAGTGATATACTATGCTATCATGGGAGTCAAATAAAACTCCAAATTGGTTTGTTATATTATACTATATAAACATGCATATGCATATGTTGGAAACGACATTTCTTGAATGTTGAATGGTTTGTTATAACTGTTGACACGGCAATTTGATCCACCGCCTGTAAATTGATTGGTTCTTACTTATAGTTTGGTACACTTAATAAATATTTATAACAGTAAATAAATATTGTATATCTATTGAGATCAAATTAGGTGGTCTACTCTCTATTCTGGAATAATGTGGGCCCATATTCAACCCGTGACTAGTGGGCCATGTCGGGATTCACGGGTATCCGTGATGAGAATGACGTGGATTATGGCCCAAGTAATTATGTTGTTTTTGGGATACTTAACACACAAATACTATAAATATAAACTAGTATAAAGAATAAAGTATTAAAATGTTTTTTTAATGCGGTATATTCAAAAAATTTATTTTTTAATTTTTTTTTTGAAACGTTTGTCATGATAAAAATATTTACTGGATTTTACGGCAGAATCTTTTTTGGCCTTTTAGTACTTTTTCAAAATAAATTAAATTTAAAATATATTGCTTATAAAAAAAATAAATTACTTTGTGATATTATTGTCACAAATATCCCTTATTGTTCCATGTCGTTTATATTTTGGATTACTTAAAATTAATCTGTAAGTAAGTATTAGGGCATGCATTTATTTATCCATTTTTTAATTTAATTGCTGCAATTATGCTCTTGATTTTTTTTTATATATATATTTTCAATATATATTAAAATGCATTCAGATGCGAGAAGGTTGAGTCGCGTTTTGTATCTCACTAATTCAATTTTATCTTGAGGTGAATTATGTAGGAAGAGAGTGAATGGCCGGTGATCAAACCCTTGCCGTCGTACGGCCGAGGACGCGACACCGACGGTGGAAGATTTAGCAGTTTGATATCCGGAACAAATCTCACTGACGTCATAATTACAGGTACAATAAAATCTTCCATTCTTTATTATATCTCTAATTCATATTTATTTTCAAATATAAGCTTATGATATGAATTAATGAAACATTTTATATGTTATCAGGTGACAATGGCACGATCGACGGTCAAGGCGAGCTGTGGTGGCAAAAATTTCGTAGCAAGAAGTTACAGTACACCCGTCCGTACCTGATCGAAATCCTGTTCTCGGAAAATATTCAAATTTCCAATCTTACTTTGATCGATTCTCCGTCTTGGAATGTCCACCCCGTCTATTGCAGGTATATAATCAAACAAAGCCGGTGAACCATTCCCTTCCCGCAATTTGTTTGGTTGTGAGATGCTTGTGCCCGGTTTTTTTGCTCAAATCTTTTTTTTATGTGGACTCAGGTTATAGGAAAAACGAAAATATGCTCTTAATCACAATAGTGAATTTTTCATAAATAAAAACTGAGAATTACGAACAAATGAAGTTCTAGCTTCCCGAAATCAAAACGAGAAACTTTACTTAAAGGTAATAAAAAAATTGTTTAGTGAGAATAAAAATAGGAAAATTGCAAAATAAGCCAAAAGAAAATTGTGAATTTGAGGTCCTAAAATGATGAAATTTGGCTAAAATCACGAGACCTCTAGGCAAAGCCATGAGTACTTTGGTTTTTCCGTTTCAACTTATGACGCGGTGTCACTTTCCAAAGCACTGTCTAATCGGTTTTTTTTTTTTTTTTTTTTTTGCATTGCTGTAACAAAAATTGATTGGGCGAAATGGGCCCACCTTTTCTAGAGGACTAGGCCCCGGATCCGGTCACCGGCGAGAAAAAACCAATTCTTTTTTTATAGTTATTTATAATTCTCTTAAATTGTTTATAATATCATCAAGTTGTGTGTTTGCCCGCATAAAAGCGTGAGCGCAGGCAACCGCGAGGGGCGGATCATGGTGGGCAATAGGCGCCTGTTGCCCGCCCATTTGAACTTCTCCCGCCCTCCATATCTCCATATATATATATATATTAATCTGCTATTAATATTTAATTATGATTATAATTATGGATTGTGAAATTTGCAGCAATGTACTAATTCAAAGCCTGACAATTCTTGCTCCAGTAACATCTCCTAACACTGATGGCATCAACCCAGGTCATTCTCTTAGTCTTAGCTAAACATGCTTCTAATTTTTCTGCTTTGTTATATTTTACTTGAGATAAATCAAATTATCAAAATTATTTATTTCTATTGAACAACAAATTACTTAATTTGCCATATTTTTATCATTTTTACTTCCAAACATGAACGATACAAAGTCTTTGTACTATTTAGCTCTCGTGGAGCTTAATTTGAATACAATGCTCAAGATTAATACGGTAGATATATGTTATAATATTCGGATTTCTGATTCTCTTTTTATCAATTTGGCTAATCCAGAATTAGAAAATTCGGGTTTTGAAAAAATACATAATCAGATATTCTAATTGTGAATCTATTATAGAACTAGAAAATTCGGGTTTTGAAAAAAATACATAATCAGATATTCTAATTGTGAATTTATTATTTTTCACTTTTTCGTATTTAGTAGTTTAGATTTACTTGAAACTAGATTAAAATCTCAATAAAATAGAGAAAGAAAAAAATAGCATTACGAATAATTCATGTGATGTGATGCGCACAAGTTATATTAATGTTCACAACAAGTTTGTTACAATTTGTGACAGACTCGTGCACTAACACCCGGATCGAGGACTGCTACATCGTCTCCGGCGATGACTGCATCGCCGTGAAGAGCGGGTGGGACCAGTACGGCATCGCCTTCGCCATGCCGACGCAGCAGCTCATCATCCGCCGCCTCACCTGCATCTCCCCCTTCTCCGCCGCCATCGCCCTCGGCAGCGAGATGTCGGGCGGGATCCGCGACGTCCGCGCAGAGGACATCACTGCTATCAACACCGAGTCCGCCGTCCGCATCAAGACAGGTATCGGCCGTGGCGGCTTCGTCAAGGACATCTACGTTAAAGGCATGACGCTGAAAACCATGAAGTGGGTCTTCTGGATGACCGGCAACTACGGGTCCCACCCCGACGATGGTTACGACCGGAATGCATTCCCGGTCATCGAGAACATCAACTACCGGGACGTGACGGCCGAGAACGTGACGATGGCCGCCAGGCTGGAGGGGATCCCCGGCGACACGTTCACCGGGATATGCATCTCCAACGTGACGATCGGGCTCGCAAGGAAGCCGAAGAAGGTGCAGTGGAGCTGCACCGACGTGGCCGGGGTGTCGAGCGGGGTCGTGCCGAAGCCGTGCCCGGCTCTGGCCGGTGACGGGGCCGGCGAGCCTGCGGCTTGCAGCTACCCTCTTGATGTTTTACCTATTGACTGCGTCCGAGCGCAGACGTGTGTCTACAGAAGGAAGTCCATGTAATTGTTTACATGCTTGTAACATGATTAACACGTTTAATGGCAAATGTGGAAGCCATTAATATTTAGTAAGATCGATTTACATTAAGTATATGCTATATAATATGAAATTAAGAAAAATTCAAGCATATTTTTCAGCTAAAGCCACCAAATTCCATCAAAATGCATAAACAAATAATATAGGTGCAATGGCGTACCGGGCTTTTGGCCTTTTCCGTTCGGTCCAGATTTTGTAACGCGCGATTTTGTGTGTACGTACGAAATACTCATTTTGTGTAAAACCTTCTAAAAAAATTACTCATTGTGTGTTAAAAACTACCCACAATGGGTATTGGGTAGTTTTTAAAAAGGTTTGCACAAAACAGATATTTCGTTAATTAACACTTTTTTTAATTGGGAAATAGACTGAAACCGGACCGGTATGAATTTCTAGAATATTTATATTATAGAATTGAAGGATATACAATAGATTTCCTTACACCATTTTTTGAAATTCTTAAAACACCCAAAAAAAAAATATGACATTTGAATCTTCAAAATTCAAATAATACTTCAACCAAACTTGCTTGGCCAAGTGGTGACTCCACCACTACTCTATTCAAGAGGTCATGGGTTCAAACCCTCATGAGACTCAAAATGAGTGCCCCCATTACATTATTGTAAATTTGGCCAATAGTGTCACCTGTTCTTACACTGAATATATCTAAGTCATGCGAGAGTGCATTATAACCTTGGCCGATAGTGCCACCCGATTCAAAAAAAAAAAAATCAAATAATACTTCGAAAGAAGGCTCGAATAAAACTTCAAGAACTAAAATTATGATAAATAATTATATGAAAAACCAGTAATCGAGACCAGGAATGTCGTTTCGCATTTTTCATTTTACGGATATATCGTTTGTCGATGGGTATGCCGATGGGTAAATCGTAAAAATAGGGCATGCCACATGCTGAATATACCACACTTTTTTCTTGGGCATACCGCATACCGATGGGGTTTTCGACGGATATTCTCAAGAAAAAAAATTGAGTATTTAAGCAACATACTTATATAGGTTCAAAACTACATATTTAATAAATATAAGACATAATTGTATGCAACAAAACACATTTGTAACATAAATATGTAAGTGAAATATATAATATTAAATCACTTTATTGGTTGAAGTGTATAATATTAAGTCAAACTATTAAGTGAAATGAATATGTATGTTAAGTGTGATTACAATACTTTGGAATGGTTTATATACCATAGAATAAGGATAAAAGTGTGACAGTCACTAATCCCGTGAGCCACGAGGGCAAGACCGGGTAAGCTGTGCAGTCCCACATCGCCTGGGCAAGGGGATATGTTGATGGGATGTTCCCGAGACTGTGCATGTATGGGACTGCACAGTTATCGGAGATCATACAGGTATGGGATTGTATGGTCGAAGAGGCTTAAAAATAATTGATTGGTACTACCTATGTCAACATGATGCATCTTCTTTTCGGTAGCCCGTTCATAGGAACTCCAAAGTTAAGCGTGTTTGGCTTTGGAGCAATCCTGAGATGCGTGACCTCCTGCGAAGTTTTCGGGAAGCGTGCGAGTGAGGACAAAGCACGCTGAAAAGACTCGTGTTGGCCTGTGGGGACAGTCGTTGATTCGATTGAGCAGCTGAGGCATTATAAAAAGCTTGGGCCTTTGGGTCATAGGATTTTGTAGATGAGATAAGACTCACACAGACGCACCACCACACTTTCACCGTCCGGCCAAACGTGGCGAGGTGAGGTGAGGTGTTTTAGCAAAATTCCAACAAATTTTCGCAATTTTTACTCACAAAATTTGAAATTCCAACTATTTTCCCGATAAATTTTGCGAAATTTAATAAAACACAATGAAATAACTGGATTTTCTTTTCGCATATCCTCGAAAAACAAAAATCAATCGAAATTTTCATGAAAAATCGCAAATTCCGGTTATTGGACCCAAAAAAAAAAAGCATAATCATGAACCAATAATTTTCAACGAAAAGTCAACAACCATAATCAACTTCTGACGTCATAATTCAGAATAAAGTTGGCATCCTTTATTGTCCTTTGAAGCCATAATTATTAATAATAATAGCCACCAAAATGATCACACACTTATAAGAGCAACTCTAAACAGATAGAGCTTGCTAATTACTGAGTCAGCAAATAATTGCATATTAATTATAATCTGAACTCAAAGTCATGAGTGAAACAATCTCTAGAGCTATTCCTATAATCCCAACAATACACCATTTACAGAATATATATATATTTATGTATTATATATTCTACACCATATAATAAAAAGCGGGTCAGGGAGGAAGGAGGGTATTTTAGTAATTGGGGTCTGGGTTGAACTTCACTGACTCCTTCCAGATGAGCTCCTTGATGTGCTCCTCGCTGCACGACGGGTGCTCGAAATCAAAACTGAACGGCCTCGGGCACACAGGCTCGTCGTTTATGTCGTGAAGGGACGACAGGTACGGGTGGCAGAGCGCCTCCTCCACTGCGGAGAGACAAAATCAGAGTGAGTTTGTTACAGTACATTCCTATGTATTTATGTATTTAGATCTGCTATATATTACCGGCGATGCGCTTGGTCGGATCAAACACGAGCATCTTCTCGAGGAGGTCAACCGCCCCAGGGGACATGTTGGGGAATTTAGCGGCAAACTGTTGCCTGCGACACTGAGGGAACTGCTTCATGTATCGACGGGCGTTGTCGCTTCGGAGAAAACCGAGACTGGCATCGTCGGGAGAACCTAGTAACTTTATGTGGAAAAAAAAAACAGCGACAGGGAGATATTGTTAAGAGTTTGTGACCCGAATCTATTAATTTAGCCCAGCCTGATCGGAAATCCAGGGTGCGACGTAAAAATGGATTATAAATTCAGACAATTATTCCAACTAAATATTGCATAAAGAGTCGAAACGGATCTTATTCGAATCACATATTCACACGATCAAGTAAAGCGAAGTTAAAAATTAAAATATTGTATCTATTCGAGATTTATCAAATGTTTGATAGTACCTCTGTGATGAGCCTGAGCTGATGAACATAATCTTTGCCGGGGAAAAGAGGCTCTCGGGTCATAATCTCACCGAGAATGCAGCCGACCGACCATATGTCGATGGCGGCAGTGTACTCCGAGCAATTAAGGAGCAACTCCGGCGCTCGGTACCAGCGAGTCACCACGTACTCCGTCATGAAATCGGTCTCCGAAGTCGTTCTCGCCAATCCGAAATCGCCGATCTTCAGATCGCAATTGGCGTTCAGAAGCAAATTGCTCGGCTTGAGATCACGGTGCAAGACGCTCGCGGAGTGCACGTATTTGAGCCCGCGTAACAGCTGATACAGAAAGTACTGCAGAAACAAGTTTTATAAGATCCGAACACTGCCATATAATTGATATTTTATTAGGTAAAAAATCTGCGGCTAATTGTTACTCATCATCTTATCATATGCTCGGTAATTGAAAGTTGCAACACGAGAACGAACAATCATCCGTTCGTCTAAAAGTTTCTTATTCGAATTCAAACCTGGCAATGATCATCCGTCAGCTGTTGATCAGAACGGATGATTTGATGAAGATCGGTGTCCATCAGCTCATAAACGATGTACACGTCGTTGAAGGTCTCTTTCTTCGGGGGCCGTATAATGTCTTTAATGGCAATAACCTGGAATGGAATAAGAAAAAATAAAGTTATACACGAAAACGGGTTTTTATAACCTCGTTTTTAAGAGCCTAGATCTTACGTTCTCATGTTCCATGTGGCGAAGGAGCTTGATTTCCCTCAAAGTTCTTTTGGCGTCTATCCGGTTGTCAAACGCGTTACCAATCTTCTTAATGGCGACTTCCTCGTGCGTGTCTGAATTCACCGCAGCGCTGACGAGACACCAAATCGTGTTGTTAACGTTACAAATCAAACTTTACTAAAAAAATGTCAAGAAAATTCACAAAATAATCACTATAAGGAAATCATAAGCTCAAAGATTTCCATCAAGTTACTTTCTATGAGCACAAACAAAAAAGTAAAAACAAAAACAAAAAAAGACAACCAAACCGCAGTTCATTCGACCCGACAGTTTTTCTCGGCCTGGTCTGTTTCTAAACCTGCGGACGGATATATCTTATTAAATATTTTGGAGGCTCTCCAGGGGGAACGGAATGATTGGGCCGAATAGACCATGTAATTGGCGTTTTAGGGTTAATACGGTGTAAAAACGGAGGGGTCGAGCCAACAGTCACACTTCATTTGTAACACTTCTTCAATCATGGAAGATTTCTTCTCCTCCGCTCGCGGATTTCTTCTCAAATTCAATTTCCACGTTATTTTTCGTTCGAATTACGACACTAATATTCACAAAAAGTGAGCATAAAGTACATAAATAATTCTCCAGAATTTCACAGAAACTTTATAAATACTTCAATTTATGCAATAACAATGATGAAATTGATATATCACTATAATAGTCCCAAATCATTCTAAGCTGTTCATCTCATCTTCACAACACTAAATCCCCAAACTTTTTCAGATGAGCACTAAAACCCCAGATTCTACAGTCTTCACATAACAAGCCCCCTCCTGACTATAAATCCCCCCAGCAAAAGAATAGTCCCCAATCGCTCGAAATTGATTATCTCATCTTCACAACACTAAATTCCCACACTTTTTCAGATGAGCACCAAAACCCCAGATTTTACAGTCTTCACATAAAAAGCCCAAAAAAAAAACAAAACAAAAAAAACTGACCAGACAATGCCATAAGCGCCTCTCCCAATGGGCCTGATGGGAGGGACGTACTTGCTGGAGACCTCGAACAGGTTTCCGTAGACGTTGTACTGCACGTAGCGACCGCCATGAGTGGACACTCCCTTGATCTTGCTCTCCCCGGAGGACCCAGAGCTCGACTCTTTCGCGGAAGCCATTGATGCCCGGAAGGAAAAGCTCGAGACCTGGATGAGAAGGGCTTCGCTATGGCTTTCTTCTCTCTTCTTCTGGGATCATGGAGGTAATGGAGAGGGAGGTTGGTTTAGTTGTTTTGGATGGAAGCCATTAATGGGGTTCGTGTAAAGGTCTGGTCTTGTGAGTTGTGAGTGCCCATACTCGAACCTTTTTTGAGCTTCGAAGAAGCCTTTCGAGCTCAATGTCCGTGAGATGAAACAGACTTTTCGCCGTTTCAAGAACCAGCACGATAAATATATATATATATATATATATATACATATACATCATTACATATATAGAGATCTTTATGGTTCGACATTTGTCAGTGACGTGTTTTTCATTAAGGCATTTTTCTATGGAGTTTAATTTCATTTTGATTGTGAGTTTCAGATATTTGCGGTATAAGTATCGAATAATGCGTCCCGGTCAATAGATTCTAATTTCTTTTATTAGCGATGATAGACTCAAGATTATAAAGTATTGTTAGGTACACTTTTGAGAAGGTGTTGTTAAGATTCGTTAAACAAGGGATATGTGTACGCGGGAGCGAAGTCATGAATTATTATAAGAGGGCGAAAAATAATGTTTAAGCGTCTCTTTATAGGGTTGTTGTCATTAGAGTCGGCTTTAAAAATGAAAGGCCTAGGAAAACATAAATTTTAACGTCATCTAGCAATACAATTTGATGTATCAGAAATTTAAAACATGTTCTACACTATTCTAAATAATATGAATTAATAAATTTTAAGGCCCTTCTCCTAAATTTGTTGTTAATATATGTTAGTCTTAAAAAGTGAATGTTTTTTTTTTTATTAAAAGCTGCGTATATACATGAGTTGGCTAGCCAAAAGTTAAAAACGAAACAAATACCGAAATCCAAACTAAATATATAGAAAAGATTGAAAATAATAAACGAAACCTCTACAAAACTACTTAAAAAGATATTCGCCTAATGAAAATTTAGTTAACGATGTCGTCAACAAGATAATATTGAGCTCAACAATGAATCACTATTTTTTGTTTTCAATTTTAACACTACTTGCATCGTTTTAAAACCAAAGAGTCTTTTTTCTTCCATATAGATTTCTTTTATGGGTAAATGAACGAAATGCCCATTTTGTGTCAAACTTTTTTTAAGAACTACCCATTGTGTGTATTTGTTACTCTCGGGAATGGGCATTTTTTAAAAGGTTTGACACAAAAATGGTCATTTCGTAAAATTTCTATTCTTTATTTAGGAATTCAAGTGTCGCTTATCATCAAAGAGAAATTTACACATGCAAAGATACCGTGAAGAACGAGGATACATGTACGCAAAAAAAAATAGAAATATAAAGTTGTGATTATCTAAAGAAAAATAAGCGGCAATTTTGCCAAATGACCTTAAATGAAATTTTCATTAGCAGCATACCATTTTTCAGCCACTATTCATGTTTCTTGGCTATACGCTCTCAAAGAGTATAAGTGAATCAAAATCCTAACTATTCATGTTTCTAACTAAAATTTTGAGGGGGGGAACTCAAATTTTTGGAAATAAACTTAGACCGGCAAGTGGAGGTGGTCGCCCCCACTAGCCACCAAGTGGCTTCGCCAGTGTGTGTACGTGTACGATTAATTTTTAAAAAGTTAGTTATTATTATTTATTTATTTATTGTTAAATTTGAGATGTACATGTATGATGTATCTAGTTAAGTACTATTGCCTTGCAACTAAATGAATATATTAAAAATATGTTAGCACACTTGGCATAACTAAGATTGAGTACTTATACCATTTTTTTTTATAGTAAAACTAGACCTTTTTTTTTTGTTTATCAAATTCGAGTCCTGCTCCGGATTTGGTCTTTTAATAAATTTATTTTTTTAAGTGAATTTTCAACAATTTTTCATCACGATTTTTTTTTTTAAATAGATGAAACATTAAATATATATACATATTCATATCAAATAATAATAATTAAATAAAATCTGTAAAAATAAATACAAATATCTAAAACTTCTACATTCCTGCCATAAAATTGCTAACTCCTGGTTCAGAAGACGGATTTTTTATTTTTAATTTTCACACACAAAATGCCCGATTTTTGGACCGAAGCCACTCCTTTATAATATATATATATATATATATATATATATATATATATATATATCAGTTATATGGTTATACCATGGTATAAAATTTTGCGAATTTCGCATGGAAATTCGATGGAAATTCGTTTTTCGGAGATATGCGGTTAGAAATTCGTGTCTTTTCTATGTCGTTTTAACATTTTTCGCGAAATTCGCATGGGCACGGGGTGGAAATTCTCTTGTCGTTTTTGTGTGTAAAATTTGCGAACTATGGTTGGAATTTCGCAAAAAATCATATTTTTGGTAAATTTCGGCAAAAATACCAATTAAACTTTCGGCAAACACAATAACACTAACACATTAACTTCACCTAACATACATATACACTTAATATACATATTCATTTAATATTATACACTTTAACTAATACTAAATTTGTTAACATACATATACAATTAACATGCATATTCACTTAATATTACACACTTAATAAACATACATATTAACTTGACATAATAATTTGACTTAATATTATACATTTCACCTACATATTTAAGTTACATATATGTTTGTTGTATACAATTATATCTTGTATTTATTAAATAGGGTAATTTGCGGCAAAAGTAGCCAACTTGTGACCATTTGGACGTTTATGTAGCCAATGCGATTTAATGTTGGCAATAGTATCTAATGTTCCTTAAGTATGTTTCGAAATAATTTCCATCTAATTAATCTTGACACTGTTAGTCAACGGATGACGTGGCACGGTTGACCACCACGCGGACGCCCACGTGGCATGCCACATATTTTTTAAATTTTTTTTCTTTTTTTCGGGCCCACACTCCCTCCTCTCCATCTCACGCTGCCACGTGGCAATGCTTCCTCCTCTCTCAACCTGCCACGTGGCATGTATACAAAACTAATGACATTAGTGGGTTTCGATCCAACGACCTCGCAAGCCACATCTTTACATTCAACCACCAAGCTATTTAGAATCTTAGCTTACTAAGGTAGAGTTAAATATTTATATAACTAATGACTACGTAGAGTAGAATGTATTAGACAATTTATATATATATATATATGTAAAAATAATATATTTATATACACATTTTGAATATGATCTAATTTATAAATGTAATTTATAATTTATCTAGCATAATCTTATTTTAAATTTTAAAAATATTATTTTATTTCATTCAATTTATTATGAGTAATTTACATGGAATGTAATTTTATCATATTTTTACACGTTTTATTATATAATTATAATTTATAAATGTAACATATAAATTATTTAGTATAATCTTATTTTATTATTTAAAAATATATCATCCACTTTAATATGAATAATTTATATTGAATTAAATTTTAATACACTTTTACATATTACATTTTATAAGTCTAATTATATATATATATTTTAATGGGAGTCTAATTATATGTTGAATGTAACATTGTTGCATGTTATAATATTTGTATAGATTCTTTATAGAAATATTTAAATGTCCAGTCGCACAACAGGATGTGATGGTGGTTGTGTGGCTGAGAGCCTCCGCGGGTTCGAACTAGGGCGTGTGTTCGATACCCATGAACGCCAATAATTTTGTGTGCCTGCTTTCATGCCACGTGGCAGGTTGAGAGAGGAGGAAGCGCTGCCACGTGGCAGCGCGAGATGGAGGGAGGAGAGTGAGTGTGGGTTTGGATAATAAAAAAATTGAAAAAAGATTAATTAGATGAAAATTATTTCGAAACATACTTAAGGAACATTGGATACTATTGCCAACATTAAATCGCATTGGCTACGTAAACGTCTAAATGGGCACAAGTTGGCTACTTTTGTCGCAAATTACCCTATTAAATATGTAATTTTGAACTTATATAAATATCTTGCTTAAATACTTAAATATTTTTTACAGAATATTCGTCGAAAACCCCATCGGCATGCGGTATGCCTATGCGAAAAGTGCGGCATGCGATATGCTATTTTTTTACGATTTGCCCATCGGCAAGCGATATATCCGTAAAACGAAAAATGCGAAACAACATCAGCAAGCGGAATTTTAAACCTTGGGTTATAGTTATACAATATAACTGGGCAGGCCTACTTCATTAACCCTTAATGAGTGACCCAAGGCTAATAAATACCGATTGCTATCCAATACTGGTGAGTGGTGACCTTTATTATTGATGGCTAAATGCCTAAACAATAATAATTTATTTATTGTATGAATATAGTATTTTACTATACAGTATGCACACGTAAATTAATACCTCATATAGTGATATAATCAATCAGATGGGACAGCAAATCAACCATATTTATGTTCTAGTGTCCTTTTTTTTTCTTCTTTTTTTTCTTTCTTTTTTTGCTTCAGTTTAATATAGTACTGTTTGAGAAAAAGAAAGAAAAGAAAAAACTAAAAGCATTTATAGGTCATTTTTATTAGGGCTGAAACAGGGTTAAAAACCCGAATTTTTTATAAACCTGAAAACCGAACCTGGATTTCGGGTTTTGATTTTTAAAACCCGAACCCGGTTTTTGAAAGACAAAACCCGAATATCCGGGTTAGGGTAATTACCCGATTTTTATTTGAAAACCCGGATTTTAAACTCGAACCCGGATTTTTACCTCCTTAAAAAAATATATATAAAGCCATTTATAAATAATATTACCTAATCTTAAATACACCAATCTAAACTTTCTAAACATAGATGTTGTTTTACTAAGTGAGTATTGAGTAATTATCAATAATTTATAAATATAATACTAAGTAATAACGATTTTATAAACATATTAAAAATAAATTAAATATTTATAAGTATTTATTTAAAAATCCGGGTTTTAGTAACCTACTAACTAGGTTCCGGTTTTCATAACTCAAAACCCGAAATCTGGAACTGGTTTAATTCAGTTACGGGTTTTTCAAAATTTGGTTTCGGTTTAACCCGGTTTCATTTCGGTTTTGGTTTTTTAAAACCGGATTCGGTCCGGTTTTGGTTAAAAAATCGCATTTGCGGGTTTTATTTGTAGCCCTAATTTTTATTATACTTTTATAAAGAATAATTAAGAAGAAACGTATGTTGCGAAAAGTCAATATATATATATATTATATATATATATATATATGTATATTAACATTTTATTTTTTCATTCAGACAGCGATTCATGGTTTGGTAATGGTTAATAATTTAACTGACCTTTTCAATAAATAAATTTATAAGTGAAACTTATTTTATTTCCTGCCACATATAACGTAAGAGATTCATGGCTTCACACTTGTCGTGTGCCTAAGAAAAATAAATCTTTATCATGAAACTGATAAAAAAAATAATATGTCAATGGTTAATACTTTATGAGAATAAGAAGAAATATAATATGAATATCTAATAATAGTAAATTAGTAATTATGAAATGTACTTGCTTGTTTAGTAAATAGTAATAGTCAAATTGTGGTTGTTTATTAACTTTCTCTTTAGGATTTAAACATTTACTAATGTGTGTATCGAACTCTTAAGATCTGTATCGAACTCTTAAGATCTAACAGTCATGATTTAAATATTTAAATAAATTTAAATAAAAATTCAGAATCAAACCATGTGATGTAATTTTATTTTTAATAAAACTTAATACACGGCTAATGTGCATTATATTTTTAAAACGTTACATATTTCATTCAAATTTAAAAGTGATAGAAATTAGTGTGACACATGATGTGCTTAGGGTATTTTCATCAATTTTATGAGATCTTCATTTTTATTGACTTAATTTATTGCTTCGAAATAGTTTCTTACAATAATATATTAATCTCATTCGATGATATATAATATAAGTAAACGGATTATTTTTTTTAATGTATATGGAGAACTTATTTATTACATTTTAAATGTAAATATGTTCTCTTTGTTAAAACAATAAAATTTAGAGACAACCTAGATAGAGCTGAAACTCGCGGCGGGAAGGAGGGCGTCGCGACGCCTCGCGACGGGAAGGAGGAGATCGCGATCGTCGCGACGGGAAGGCTGGAGATCGCGATGGGTCGCAATGAGTTCGAGCCGTGGCGACGTCCCTATCTCCCCCTCTCTCTCTCTCGCGATGTGTCTCTCTCTCTCTCGCTCGCTCAACGTCGCGACGATCGCGACTCTCGGAACCACGACCCGTCGCGACGCCAGGGTTCGCGATTTCCGGCGACTTGGTCGCGACCCATCGCGACGTCGGCAGTTTCAGCTCTAAACCTAGACCAAGACATAATATTCGGGAGGCGTTAATGCCAATCATTAAATTAGTACTATACATAAGGGGTTTGACTATTATATGGCTCTTAGAGGATAGGTCCATTCCTAAACATGCATGGTCAAGTAACATATAATCAGTCTCAATCAAATGTTCAAATCGACCCATTGTCACTTGTGTTGGATTTTCCGTGGGTACAGCTCAATCTCGAAGCATAAATCTCGGGATATTCTCGAATAAATTATCTAGATTGAAATGTGTAAATCAAGAAATACCAATTACGAGCTTTACGTAAATTTTATAACTTCTGCCGTCTAGTGTTTCTGGCTGACTCCTCATCGGTTGCGTGCTCCATGTGCTCCGAATCACAACTCAAAAAAGATCAAACCTCTATCTCGTCAACTATATCGTTGTGGGAACTCTACAAAATGTAAGTTGAAAAATACCTAGTTGGAATACTAGTTCCTTCTTGGTGTTTGAATGACGACTTCTTTTACGCACGGAGAGAAGAAACTCGAGTTACCCTAGGGGGAGGGGAGGTCGAATTATCTCTGGAGGATTTAGGGTAGATTATGTTTTCTGAGCTCATAAAATGTGTATTTGTAACCACAAGCCTCGATGAGCTAATAAGCTTTAACTATTAAATTGGTTAAACTCATTAAGTCAATTAATTAATCTAATTCATTCTTTCATTCATGGTCACTCACCGCCCACCGGGCCCTTGTGGGTCCGATACCTTTAATAGCGGTCCATTGAGAGCACGTAGGACCATTAGACTTGTGGGCCCAATTTCAATTTCGAGTGTAACCCTATAAATTGATGATATTTAAGCTCTTTTTATTTTTTTATTATAAAAAAAATTATCCAATACTTTTTTTTTTTTCCATCTACAACTACCTACAAGTTTCATAAATAAAGCACTTTAGAGTTTAGACAAAATATAATATCACGGGTCTTAAATCCACCATTGTTGGAAATAAATACCTTTATGTATTTTCTTCCTCATCCATTCAACTCACCTGATTAAAGTCAATATCAATTAAGTGATTCATCACGGTATTTCCATGAGTTTTTGACTGATTTTATTTTTTAATCTTTTTTATTCATATGTAGAATAGTACGTAACTATGTACTATACACATTATGTACACGCCTTCAATTTTTTATTTATTTATTTTTTATGTCGAAAAATAATAATAACAATCGGTTCTCTAACTAAATCCACTATATTAATCATTTTCATTCATTTCCGGATTATTAACGTATGTATGATGATAATTAATTAGTACACAACTTAAGATAGGTAAAAATGGCATATATTGTTTAATTGTTACTAAATATATGTAGATCTGCTGGCTATATTATATATATATATATATATATATATATATATAAATATGTATTGGTAGTTAGCTGTGGTCACAAGATTGTGGTTGAGCTTGTAACTTACCAAAGATTTCTTAGATTTTATTTAAAAAATTTGTAGCACAAACCTCGGATAAAAAAGAAAAATCGGAGCTTTGTTTTTAGACCGAAAACGACAATAAATAAGGATACGACATTGAAAAAGGAAGAAAAAAAGTGCTTTAATATAAATGGGCCTGCATGGGCAATAATATTTTGGGGTTTAAGCCCAATAACACAGCCTGGCCCAAAATACTTTCGGATTAATCTGAATTTTTGGATCCAACCCGATTGTTATTATTCGGATATGACCCACTATTTTTTTTTTGGACCCTCCAAAGAACACTATTAATGGTTGACAACATGTCGTTTCTAAATATATTTTTTTCCTCCAATGTTTATATGACAAATTCTTAGGACTAAAAAGAGTAATTTGCACCAAATATCTCTTGACTTTATTTTCTAATATACTCTATCCTATGAGTTCGAGTTTGTGACACACTGACACTAAGTCACTAACCTCTATATTCTTAGTACATCATCTGATAAACTTTAAAATCAGTAAATTTTCATAATTTTTTGTTTGAGATTTTTTCGTTTAATATCTCAAATTATACACATTCTTCGAATATTTCAATATAATTTTTATAATAATATGTAATAATCAAGTACCAAGAGGCATTTTTCTTCTTCTTTCGAATTACTTTAAAACATTTAAAAGAGAAAGAATGGAGAGAAAACCAAATTAAATCAATTAGTTTAAAAAAGTAAAAAGCAAAACGACGACGTAGCGTTTATATGCCAGCGTGGCAACGACCAACCACGTTCGTGCGTGTGAACCCCTCGTGGGACCCACTCAATAAAATAGAAAAGAAAAAGAAGAGTCTAGAACTCCCGCGAAAATGATTATGAACATTTCTGAATAACCCGTTTCAAGTAAGCTCTTGAAACTGCATCGAACCCTCTAGAATCTCCAAATTCCTCACTATAAATAAGCTTCGCTTCTCTCTCCCCCAAACCAATTCAGAGAGAACGATCGCATTCAGAGCTTCCAATCTTCGATTACCAATCTTCCGTTTTCGATTTCGAGTTCTTTGATCGCAGAATCACTAATCAATGGCGGAGGTTCAGATGGGAGGAGACACCGAGACCTTTGCGTTCCAGGCTGAGATCAACCAGCTCCTCAGCCTCATCATCAACACCTTCTACAGCAACAAGGAGATCTTCCTTCGCGAGCTCATCAGCAACTCCTCCGATGTACGTTTCTCCAGCTCTTCTCTTTAGTTGTTGTCTCGATCAGAGGCTTAGTTCGTGAATTCTCGTTCATTATAGTGTCTGAACATGTTGGATCTAGGTATTCTTCGAAACTCCAAATAGATTGCATTGTAGATTGAAGTTCTTGTGACGATGATTGTATATGATAAAGAAATGACGAATTTTTGGTGGATTTTGAGCTTGATATAAATCATCAGGCTAAGATTTTCTGGATTTTTTGTGTGTGCATATATAGATCGTTGATGTGATTTGATTCTTGAGCTTAGATTTTCTGAAATTGTGTGTTGATTGTTTTTTGTAGGCGTTGGACAAGATCCGTTTCGAGAGCTTGACGGACAAGAGCAAGCTCGATGGCCAGCCAGAGCTTTTCATCAGAATCGTCCCTGACAAGGCCAACAAGACTCTCACCATCATCGACAGTGGTGTTGGAATGACCAAAGCAGGTACGTTATTCACTCTGTGTTCATATCGCAAGTGTCGGAAACCTAGGATTCTTCGATTCATGAAATTGATTGATGTTTTGTTGTGCCTTCAGATTTGGTGAACAATTTGGGAACCATTGCGAGGTCCGGAACCAAGGAGTTCATGGAGGCCCTGCAAGCCGGTGCCGATGTGAGCATGATTGGGCAGTTTGGTGTTGGGTTCTACTCGGCTTATTTGGTTGCGGAAAAGGTCGTTGTGACGAGCAAGCACAATGATGATGAGCAGTACATTTGGGAGTCGCAGGCCGGTGGTTCTTTCACCGTCACTCGCGATACTGACGGAGAGCAGTTGGGGAGAGGAACCAAGATGACCCTCTTCCTCAAGGAAGATCAGACGGAGTACCTGGAGGAGAGGAGGATAAAGGACCTTGTGAAGAAGCACTCTGAGTTCATCAGCTACCCCATTTACCTCTGGACCGAGAAGACGACTGAGAAGGAGATCAGCGACGACGAGGATGAGGAGGCAAAGAAAGAGGAAGAAGGCGACATTGAGGAAGTCGACGAGGAGAAGGAGAAGAAACCCAAGAAAAAGAAGGTCAAGGAAGTCAGCCATGAATGGGAGCAGATCAACAAGCAGAAACCCATTTGGCTGAGGAAGCCCGAGGAGATCACGAAGGACGAGTACTCTTCGTTCTACAAGAGCCTCAGCAACGACTGGGAGGAGCATCTGGCGGTGAAGCACTTCTCTGTTGAGGGACAGCTCGAGTTCAAGGCGATCCTCTTCGTCCCTAAGCGTGCACCCTTCGATATGTTTGACACGAGGAAGAAGATGAACAACATCAAGCTCTATGTTCGGAGAGTGTTCATCATGGACAATTGCGAGGATCTCATCCCAGAGTATCTCGGATTCGTCAAAGGTGTGGTTGACTCCGATGATCTCCCTCTCAACATCTCCCGCGAAATGCTGCAACAGAACAAGATCCTCAAGGTCATCAGGAAGAACCTAGTCAAGAAGTGCATCGAGATGTTCACTGAGATTGCCGAGAACAAGGACGACTACGCCAAATTCTATGAAGCCTTCTCCAAGAATCTCAAGCTCGGGATCCACGAGGACAGCCAGAACAGAGCCAAGATCGCCGACCTCCTCCGATACCACTCCACGAAATCCGGCGACGAGATGACCAGCCTAAAGGACTACGTCACCAGGATGAAGGAGAACCAGAAAGACATCTACTACATCACCGGAGAAAGCAAGAAAGCAGTTGAGAACTCGCCTTTCCTTGAGAGGCTGAAGAGAAAAGGCTACGAGGTTCTCTTCATGGTTGACGCCATCGATGAGTATGCCGTGGGACAGTTGAAGGAGTATGACGGGAAGAAGCTCGTCTCTGCTACTAAAGAAGGGCTGAAACTTGAGGACGAGACCGAGGAAGAGAAGAAGAAGAAGGAAGAGAAGAAGAAGTCGTTCGAGAATCTGTGCAAGGTGATCAAGGACATCTTGGGAGACAAAGTCGAGAAAGTCGTCGTGTCGGACCGCATCGTCGACTCCCCGTGCTGCCTCGTCACCGGCGAGTATGGATGGTCTGCGAACATGGAGAGGATTATGAAGGCCCAGGCCCTGCGGGACTCCAGCATGGGGTCTTACATGTCGAGCAAAAAGACGATGGAGATCAACCCGGAGAACGGGATCATGGAGGAGCTGAGGAAGAGGGCGGACGTGGACAAGAACGACAAGTCAGTGAAGGATCTTACCCTTCTTCTCTTCGAAACTGCGCTGCTGACTTCCGGGTTCAGCCTCGAGGACCCGAACACGTTCGCTGGGAGGATCCACAGGATGCTGAAGCTGGGACTGAGCATCGACGAGCAAGAGGCCGCTGAGGATGACGTGGAGATGCCGGCTCTGGAGGAGGAAGGAGGCGAGGAGAGCAAGATGGAGGAGGTTGACTAGGGAGTCTATGTTTGTTAATGTCATCGTTCTGTTTTGTACTTTTGTCTTTATTGTGTCGTTGGTTTTGTGGGTCGTTTGAGATGGAGTAACTCTGTGATTATCGTTGTCAACTCTAGTGTTCAAAGTTAAAGAACATGTTTTGATTTTGGTCCGCTTATAAATAGCATTAGTTAGTGTTTTTCTCTTCAATGACTGAAGCTTCCTTATCAGTTATCATACTACTTACAAAGCGATTTATCAATTGCCGATCTCTATCGTTAAGAAAAACAGGCATGTAATCTGCCTATTACAGCAACTTGAGAGGTTTTCCTTTTTCTGAATTGTCGTGTCGGATGGATCATGGGCACGACTGGATGGCTGCAAGGAGGCACGCAACTGAGGCTGCCATGTCTGAAGAACGGAGTAGGGAGCGCTCTTAGATCCGCACTTCGCGCGGTGATGATAAAATATTGTTTTTTTTAATGAAAAAATTTCACAAACTTTTACTTCAATTTTTAGTTGTAAAGGAAAGAACAGTATCATCGAACTAAAACATTTTATTGTTAAAAATTTCATATGAACTGTGAATTTACACAAATTAATTTTTGCTTATGAATTAGATAATAGAAATTTCTGAATTAATATAAACAGAACAAACTTAAATAGTCGTTTTTAAAAATATATATACCAACTGAAATTTTATATCTTAACTTAAAACGGTTAAAATACTCCTTTCGAGATTTATATGCAAAAGCACACATTTATATAAGAGATAAGAAGTTAACAATGCACATTGCACATCATCCGACCCATTGGAGTTAGTTGGTTTCTTGCTTCGTTTCTCTTAAATTTTTGTCGATTCACTTCTTAGTTCTTAATCATTCTTCCTCACTTAACACACTTCTATAATTTCGTATTTGTATTTCTTTCTCACAACTAAGTGTTCCTAAAAAAGATAAAATGTACATTAATAAGAACAGTTATAAGGGTTTAAATTATACAAAGTGGTGACTACCGAATTTGCTAACCTCGGTATAACTTCTTTAAACAAGAACACTTATTTTTTTCATTGAAAAATTTACAAAAAACTAAAAAAAGATAATGCCAAAATTTGAAATTTAATTTATATTGAAGCTAAAGTTCAAAGAAAAAAAATGATTATCTCGTAAGTTATTAATTTCTTACGACAGAAGTATCTTTTCTTAGTCTATTGAATCTTTTGACATGAAAAAACTAAATTTAAAATATACCGCTTAGAAAAAGATATTATGTGGTACTTTTGTTGCAATTATCCCTAAAAATAATCATTTTCCCCGTAAAATTTAATCAAAATTACGGTTCGATATCTTTAAACCAGTTTGCTCCCTTACATTTTTACCTTGAAATTTCTGTGTCCAATCCATAATGTATCAAAGAAACTTGAAAATCATTAACGAAAAAAAAAAGAAGAATAAGAAAATACAAACAACACTTTCTAGGTTAGTTTAAATAAAGTTAAGCAGAGGCTTGGAATAATTAGTCCAATCTTCCAAATTAACAATGGATAGTAGTTACGTGAAAGAATAATGCAAAAGAAACCGTGAGCCGAAGAAGAGTGGACAATCCTTGCAGGATAGCGAATTTGAAGCTGGTAATTTTGATGAGACTTTCAATCAGATATTAGTTTGGAAGAGTGTGTTTAACGTTCGTTTTGCAAATCTATGATACAACACCAACGATATGGCTCAGGGATTTCGGAATTGGTCGCGGCCACTCCCTTGATCGTCGTTATTTCACAGCCAAACACCCCTTTTGTCGTGCAGACCTCTGTGAACTTGAGCCGCCCGGTTTTATTCAGCCGACCTTTCCTAAATTCCCGTTCGATTTTACCGATCTTTGGGGCACATAACAACCAACTACATGGAAAAATCTATTCACCAAGGATTAATTTGCATTTTTTTTTTGTTTTTTCTAGGATAAATGAAACAAATGCCCATTTGAGACTCAAGGTTTCAAAAAATTGCCCATTCCTATATTTTGCGTTCACAACCACCAAATATATACAATGTAGACCAAAATACCCTTTTTGCATTCTACGTGTTAATTAATGAGAGAAGTTAAAATATTTTTAAAATTATTTAATTTTTAATTAATTAGTCGTATAAAATAAGAACAAAAACAAACCTCCTCCTTAATTGTAGCAAAAATAACTGAATCATATTATCCTTTTACAATTAATTTTTGAAAAAAAAATATCCTCATATTTTGAACGGCTGATAATTTACAAACAAGATTAAAATTAAAATCGATTTAAAAGTCAATCAATTAAAACTCAATCATATTCAGTTACAATCAAATTTTCAAAAATCAATTAAAACTCAATCATATTATTTCAGCCTTTTTTTTACGTAACTGAATTTACGAATCTTTAAATTTTTTTTACGCAACTATATTTACGATTCTATATTTACAATTCTCTATTTTTACGTAACTAAATTTACGATTTTGTATTTTTATGTAATTATATTTACGACTATATTTACGTAAATATATTTACGATTTTTGCGTAAAAAATTGTATGTATATTTTCCAAAATTTTATTAACCTGTAAAAACTGTAAATATATTTACGATATTTTATAAATCTGTTGATAACAAAATACATAAAATCGTTTAGTTTCCTTATAAATAGCTAAATATCGGGGAGAGAGAGAGAGAGAGTGAGAAACGTGTGTGTGATAGAGAGAGAAAGTGGCTTTAAATTTGAATTAATTATAAAATACTTTTAAAATTAAATATGATAATTAATGGCTGAGTCAACCGTCATAATTGTTATTTTAAAATTTTCGAATTAAAAATATTAATAAATAAATAAAACGCAAATTAAAAACTGTAATTAGGGATAAAATGGTCTAAAATAATTTATTAATGGGTATAAAATAATTTTTTGAAACTATGGGCATTTTTCATAAACCTTACGTGTTTTTTGGGCATTTTGTGGGTTTTCTATTTTTTCTAAATAAAAAATATAGAAAACCCACAAAATGCCCAAATAATACCAAAAGTTTAAAAGAAATTCCCATAGTTTCATAAAACTGATTTGTACCCATTTATTAATCTGTTTTGACTAAATTACCCCTACATTCAGTTGTCACTCTGATTTTCGTTTTTATTATTTATTTATTTATTTTCGATTTTAATGCCTATAATTATGGTTATTTTTTATTTTGG
The DNA here is from genome assembly GCA_954871525.1 of Parietaria judaica. Taxonomy (NCBI): domain Eukaryota; kingdom Viridiplantae; phylum Streptophyta; class Magnoliopsida; order Rosales; family Urticaceae; genus Parietaria; species Parietaria judaica. Next base: position 21,200,072 of record OX940868.1, on the reverse strand, counting down.
TAAATTAAAATTTGAATTTATTGTTGACAGATTACATCATTTATTCCTATTTTCTCTCACTCTACCATGACTCTTTTCTTCCCTTTTCTCTCCCTTTTTTTTTTTCCGTCGACTCCCTCGCCATTTTTTGCTCGGTATCTAGTTCGTCGCCAAGTTAATCAGACGTTGCCAAGTCTTGCATGCGCCGGTATAGTTGTTTCCGTCACTCTGTTCCGTCTTTCTAGTTGTTTTTTGTTGGTAGCCTCCGTCGCTTGCGGTTGTTTTTCCAGTGCCTCCGGTAAGCGAAGATTCTTTCGTTAAGTGGTTTATTTCATATGCATGTGGGGTTAATTAGTCTTGAACCCTTGAGGAAGTATAGGATTAAGTGATTTACCGCATTTTGTTTGATTCTGTTTCTTATATGTGAATATGTTTGATATCGATCTTGTTTAGGGAAAAAGTTTGATTGATACATTTTGAACCTGTATTTTTAATTACTAATCTTAGGTTTAGTGTTTTTCTATTTTGATTCATGTTTAAGGGCGAATGATTCGCACTTCCTTAAATTTGAAATTGTTCTGTTTAATCCGTATTTATAATTACCGAAATTGAATTTATACTAATGGTAATTATAATCTTGATTCTTATTTCGAAATTATTATTTCCTAACCGTGGTAATTTTAGTTCGAGATTATCTGCAAAACAATGTTGGAATTAACATACTGTAATGTTGGTAATATAAATTACGAATGTTTGGTTATGAATGTTGTGATTTGTTCATGAAATCTTGAGTTTGAATATTAATGTTAATTTGTAGTTATTATTACGTATGACTTTAGGTATGAAAACAACAAATCCTTCAATGGCGTCAACCAGTTCTAATTTGCGCTCATCACTTTGCAAAGGTATTTAGTATGTTGTATGACATATAACTTTTGCCTTGTATAATTTTTCAAAGTAAAAGGATTTGAATTTCTATATATTTTCGTTTTTATTGATTGTTTTCGCTATAACATGCATTATTATTTTGGTTTCATAGGAAAGACAAATATACCCATTGAACCAGTTGAAAATCGCTCCTTATCTCGCAAACGGACAAAACCATCTATGTGTGTGGAGCAGCAAATACCATTTTCAAGCGAGCATAAGTTAAATCAAAATAAACAAACTGAAATTAAGGTATGTTTATTCTGTTAATTTCATATTTTGGTATTTATAATTACCATATTTTTCGTAATAATACTTACATATTGTGCAGTTTCTTGTTCCCGATGAACTTAGGCACACTGGTATGAGACTTAATACTTACCAGAGATTTCATATGATTGAGACAATAAAGACGGCCATTTCTGATCGTCCAAGATGTTTAGAGGGTTTCAAGAATGGCCCATTTGGTCAGTTCTTATATTTCAACCAACGTGAAACTCCGGCCCGTTTCCTACATAATCTTGTCATTCATTTGGTCGAGGGACATGACGACACATTGTCGTTTATGTTCAATGACCAAGTGATTGACTTTGGTCTAAAAGAGTTTGGAAAGGTTACGGGACTGAATTGTTCGGAATATTCGGACCCTGTTTACAAAAAAGTAGAGGTAACAGAGAATAATTTACGGGGCAAGTTTTTTCAAAACTCAACCAAGATTAAGCTTCCAGCATTTGATGATTTACTAAGGGAATCGAACGCTCTCAGCGAAGTGGATTTAATGAAGATTGTCAATCTGTTTTTTGTTGAGTCATTCCTTGACGGCAAATAGAGGACGAAACCAATTAGCAATGAGAATGTTGATTTAGCTAATGATTTGGATGCTTTCAACAATTTTCCTTGGGGAAGATTCATATATGAGAAGACGAGGATTGCTATTTTGAATGGTGCGCATGCTGTGAGCAAGCCAACAGATCTGACGGGCTACAACATGGGTGGCACGCCGTTTTCTATTTTGTCATACATAACGGATGCGATACCGATGCTTGCGGAGTATAGACTTGTTCAGAAGATTGATACGCCAATACCATATTCCATGTTAAAATGGATTTTCAATGGTAAAGCCCATGATTCAACGGTTGCTGCTATCTTTGAGAATGATAAGGTACTTTCTCATTATTAACGATAGTTGTAATTTTCTAGAATGAATTATGAAACCCTGCTTTTTTATACAGTTTGTATATACATTTTCAAATTTATTAGTTAATTTTTCTTGTTATTTGTGTTGTAGCTTGAGGTTCTCCCTCAATTTGTAGCTCGACGGAACTCGAAGATATCAATTGAAAACTTGCATCTTGAGGTCAAAGAACTAAAGCTAGAAAATAATTTATTGAAGGCCCGACTAAGTGAGATAGAGGATACTTTGGTCCTATTTAAAAAACTTCTTCTACAATGTCCTGTGGTTCAAGTGCCTGCGAAGCCCAAAATACAACCACCTAGTCATGAGGTTTTACAGGTAATTATATTTACTAATTTAAGAATCAGTTTCCACCTTTTCAATTATTGTAATTTTACTTACATTTTCAAAACCGTAACTATAGACGTGGTTTGATAAATTCGTAATTAAATTGTTAATCACAACTGTAACTTTATTTACTGTTATTAAGTATGTACATAGTGTGAGTCGTGTATTTTTTCAGACATCGCCAGTTGTGAAACAAAAGACGATACCATCTGCGACTGGAAAGGACAATGAAAAAGGAAAGAACATTCTGTTTGATGCAAATGAAGAAGAAATTGGCCTAACTCAAGTTCTTGAAAACGATCCTGACATCGTTGATGAAAGTGCTAAAAAGACTCTTTCTAAGGTAGCTAATTGTATTATTACGTACTTAGTTTGTTTCAAATTAACAACTATATAAATTTTTGTACAGTTACCGACTCTACTGGCTGTTCAGCATGATGAAATTCCTAGTTTCAGCCTTGGCCTAACACAAACATTTGAGCAGGTAACAATTATTTTTTGTTTTCAAATCTAGTTTAACTGTATCTTGGTGTTACATATGAAACCCATCAATACTGTAACTATATTTACGAAAGTTAAACAAGATCATTTTGTTTTTTTGTTATAGGTTGATGTTCAGAATCTTCCAAAGAAGATCAAGATGAGTAAGAATGATGAGGAACCGGTTTTGGCAACCTATCAAAAGCGCGTTAGGAGGCCTACCAAAAAATTAAATATTTAATGCTATGTTTTTAAGGCCATTGTAGTTTTTGCTTGAAGTGTGTTACTTCTTTTGGGATTCGTTAACTTTTATGGAATGAACCATAGGTTAAATTTAACTTTGCAAGATTAAGAATTTTGGATCAATTACAACTATTTATAAATTTTTGGAACTTTGTTATGTAATCTGTAGTTTGGCAATCAATTAATTACAAGATTACAACATTTGTTACACGTACATTTTACTTTTTTGGTTGTAAATAATGTTTTGAAAAATATTTAAAATAGCAGTATACAAACTTGAAATAAGTAATATTGCAAGAAAATTTTGAGCTGTAATATGAGCTGTATTATTAATTACAATTGTAACTTTAATTTACGACATTAACACTGAATATGGAAGTGAATTATAAATTTGAAACAAAAATTGACCAAATTTATTACATTGTAAAAGCAAATGTCGTTCAATCATTAAAATAACATTTATGAAAACTTTAAATCATAACAACGATCAAACTATACACGACATGAACGTTTGTTGTGTCCTGATTTACCGCATTTTCCACAACGAACTGATTTTTAAAATTTTTCTCCTACGGAAGGAATTCTTTTCTTCTTCGGTCTTCCAGGCTGTCTCCTTACATGGTAAAGTGTCGTGATCAAAGCCAAAGGGCTCCGAATCAATTAAAGTGTTTGTAGTTGTTTCTGTAATATTTCCCCATCCAGTCGGGTATATCCCTCCGGTATAAATATCATATTTATTGGTAAGAATAATATATAGAGATTTATGTGCACTTAAGTGAATACATACCTGTTGAATAAGTTGCTACAAATGTATCTTTTTTGTAATATTTAGAAACATGGTATTTAGGGTCATTGTTGATCTTCCAGAGCGAAGCCATTGCATGAGGGCACGGAAAGTCATTTAACTGCCAAGCATTACAAGTGCATTTTTTGCAGTTAAGGTTAACTACGTACTGAAACCCTTTTTCCGTGACTTCGTATTCGTTTTCGGTAATAGTATCAACCTGTACGTGTACAAAATATAATTATATTAACACATAAAAATAAACTGTAATTATTATTACTTAACAAAATTGTAATAGTATTTACGAAAAAGTAGTGATACAATAGGAAACATGATTAGTAATAATAGATACTTGCAAATAATGTTCGGGCCAATCTCTCTTGTTGATCCATCCTTTTTTCTGCTCGTGGGGTCAACAACCCCTGCATTTTCGTGGCTTCTCGGCGATGTCTATTCATCCAATTTTGACATAACTTTCGATAACCCTCTATAACGGAGACAATTGGTCGGTCCCTTGCTGCTTTCAAAACTCCATTAAGGCATTCTGAAATGTTCGTTGTCATTATATCATACCGCCTACGATGGCAATGTGATTTTGTCCACATACGTGGATCAGCATCCATCAGATATTTTACGATCCCTTCGTCTATGGATTTAATATCTTTCATGTAATGATCAAACTCCATAGTTGTTGTTGCCCATACACATTTTAGGAACAATTGCTCATTTGCTGCTTTCTTGAATTTGCTAAGAACGCTTCTGTACAAGTGTTGTGTACAGACGACTTGGCATGCTTCGGGGTAAACAATCGTAATTGCTGTTAGGATTGAAGGCTTGCGATCCGAAATAATTATTAAATCTTCGCGCAATCCAATAGCAGTCCTTAATTTCTCAAAGAACCATTTCCAAGCTGCATCGTCTTTTGCATCAACAATGGAATAAGCAATGGGTAATATATGATTGTCCCCATCCATTGTTGCTGTCATAATTAGAATGCCTTTGTATTTGCTCTTTAGAAAAGTGCCGTCGACTGACAAGACTGGCCTGCAGTGCTTCCATGCTTCGATTGACACCCCGAAACTAAGAAAAAAATACTTAAACTTTCCATTGTTGGTCTCGCAGAACGATGTATATGTACTTATATTTGTAAACATTTCAACATTGTTACAAACTAACTGTAACAGAATAGTTATAAATACATAATTGTTATTATAATTACTAATCTGCAGAATCGTAAATATTATTTCAAATGCCGTAAACTTAAATATACTTACGATTTAACTACAAATGGTAATTATAATTCTAATTTCGTTTACATAAACCAAAAAAATAGTCTTACCAGGGTTTTTTTTCACGTAACGCTTCAGCATATTTAGGTAGCATTGCATAAGATTCCTCTGCACTCCCTTGCATTAAGTTTAGGCATAAATCCTTTGCTTTCAAAGCTGTATAATAGCTTATTTCAACTCCATGATCTTTTTGAACTTTCTTCATTATCTGTTTTGGTGCGACACATTCGAGCTCCTCTTTGTCACCAAATGAAGCTTTCAAGCATTTTGATACCATTGCAGTATTAGCTTGTGCGTGTTTGTTTGTTGTCACTGTCCTCATGCATGAGTGTAGGTTGTTGTAATATTTAACAATCCATAACCCATTATGTTGCAACGGATAAGCTCGCAATACTCACGTACATTTTTTTTCTGGACATCTGACATATAACCGAGTCTGATCTGATTTAAATGCTTTGAAAGGTTGATTTTTCCTCGTTGCTATGATGCTCAATATGTACTTTAAGTGTTCTTTTGTCTTGAAAAAATCACCCTTTACGATGTTGAAATCGAAATGGAAATTGTCAACGCCGTCATTGTCAATAAATCTGGTTGAAGAAATTTCATTGACAGTCTCAATGGTGAATGGATATGATTCCGTCCTACAAATTTTACCTGTATACCAAATCAAATACATTTACATATATGTAATTTAATTTACAATTACAAGCATATTTGGATTGTATATTACAACCATATAATTGCATAAGATGTTTGTATATACCTTTATTCAGCATATTTGGATTTCTAGGAATGCTCGATGTCTCTCTTTCCATAAACATTGAATATCCTGCATAGTTTAATAGTAAAAATTAAAGATTTGTATTCATTGATTATCCTGCATGTTTAATTGTAATTAAAATTACGAAAACATTTAATGTATTTTCATATGCATATTTGTAACTTAAATTACAGTTACGAGTTTACTGTAAAATGGTCCATCAATTCATATCAATCTATATTTCCATTGTATTCGTACCTTAGTTAACAATTTCATTTTTGCGTCTTTATTTTCAGAATTTGTAATTTTAATTACACTCCAAATACACGACTTGCCTACTGTAATACTTTCTCCAAATTTTTTCGTAAATTACGAGTAATATAATCTACGATATACTATTTCATAAAAACTAATAATTGGGTGATCAATGTTTTTCAATGAAACGATTTCATCCTTGATTCCTTTCTCATAAAGCCAAACGTAAATAAGAACTATAATCACAATTCAAATTTACTCACCAATGCAGAATCTCACGAAGGCTAGCAGACGATCCAAAATACGTGTTCAATCCTTTTCCTCTCTCTCCCTAACAAGGTTTTCAATTTTATCGACTAATGCTTCTGCACAAAAATTTGCTAATTGATTTTGTTTTTAAAATTAAATAGTTAAATTCTCTAAAAATTTTGAATTTCAAATTCAATCGTGTAAATTTTAATAAATGTTGTTTTGAAAACTGATTTTCCTATATATAAGGAAAGAATTATATTTGTTTTTAATATAAATTAATTTAATTAGAATAAAAATTGATTCAACCGTATCCTCTTTTTAAGGAAAATGATTTTTTAATTATTTATTTTCGAGTTTATATTAATTTCGTTATTAATCTTTTTACACGTTTAAAAAACTAGAAGGGCAGATTCGTCTAAAAATAAGGCAGTTTGTGTTTTTAATTACCAAAAATAAGTTTGAGCATTTTTTTGAAACCTTTAACTACAAATGGGCATTTGCTTCATGTACCCTAAAAAATAAGGTGTAAAATGGTCCATTTGTTGTGGAAAAAGATGTAAAAAGATTGTGAAAAAAATATATAAAAAATTGCGATGTTTAGAGATGGAATGATATTATTCCCATTATTCCATAAGCGACACTTGGTCGTTGGAAAATAGTGTGATCTTTGCTCTTTGGTCCAACTGCCGGAATAACTTCCTGTCATTTATGAAACACTCAAGGGCATTACTCTCTTTCATTGTAATATACAAACATAAGACACATTAATTACTCAAGTTAAGAAAAATTCAATTGTTGCAAGGAAAAAAATAAATAAAAACTCAAACCTAAGATACGTTATGGATTTGTATATAACGCCAAAGAAAATTAATAAATAAAGCAATGATTTGAATGCCGTTTTTGCCGATAAATCGTTTGCCGTTATCGACGGAGTAATCGTTTGTCGATGGATTTATCGATGGAAAACCTATAAAATTTATCGTTTGCCGTTACCGAAACTTATCGAACTTATCGATGGATTAATCGGTTATCGATAGATTTATCGATGGAAAACTTATAAAATATTTTCATATATATTTTCATTCATAAAATATTTTCATAACATGAAATACTAAATGTATATTTTCCTCAATAATTGAAATACGGAAAATTACAAAACAAATTATGTCAGAATCACAGTATTAGAATTATATACAATGTGACAGAATAAAGTTACATTAAAAAAAACGAAGAAATAGCTAAATTTAACCAATTAAACAAAATATTTTTGCCGCAATAAGGTTGCACTTCGGGAAAACGTCAATTTAAAAATAATTATGTCAACCTCACATTTTATAAGTTATATACAATGTTATAAAATGATTTTACATAAAAAAAGATAGACTGACTAGCTTAACTTAACTAATTTCCAAAAATATGTACTTTTGCCGCAATAAGGTCATAATTCAGAAAGACATCAAATTACAAAAATAATTATGTCAAACTAACAGTTTCCTAATTATATACAATGTTAGAAAATGAAATTACAGAAAAAATTAAAATATATCTCAAATTCACTATTTTTAGGAAAATGAGTACTTTTGTCGCAATTAGAAATAATTTGCATTAATCCTTAAATATAACCCAAATCTGCAAAAAAAAAATTAATAAAAATCACACAAACCATCTTGATTCATCTATATTCCATCATATACTTACAAAAAATCAATTTTAACTGAACATTTGATTCAAAACGTAAAATGTACAATTAAACTAATATGAAACTCAAAGTTTAACTTTCATTCAACCTAATAGCTTTCTAAGTAACTACTACAAATATAGAATAAAAATGTGAAAAATTAACATGATTTATACATATACAACATTTAAACATTAAAACACTCAATATCTACTAAAAAAGCCCTAAAAATACATTAAAATTTTGAAATTAAAAGAAGTTGGAACTTCTGCCGCAAAAAAGAAAATTTTATACCAGGGTTGACTTATCGTTTTTGACAGAAAAGTAGCTTGCTTTTCGAGAAAATACACTTGATAAGTTTGAGAGATAAGTGACTTGCTTTTCGAATTGAAAAATCGCGATAAGTATAAAAAGATAACGATTAGAGGAGATAAGTTATCGAGAAGTGATTTTTAGCGATTAATCGCTCGATTATCGCGAAAATCGAATCCTTGAAATAAAGTCAACCCTTATGGTTATGCAGCAATGAATCCATGTAAGGAACAGAAGTATATAAAACTCATATAAATATAATCTGGGAGAGGGTAAATTGCATTGCTCAATGTAAGAACAAAAGAGACAACGTGCCATCTCGGTGATTATTCTCCTCAATAGAAGTGTGGCTAATTAGTGGAAACCGAGAACTAAGTTACCAGCCAAAATCTTCAAGATGCAAATGTAAAATGATCCAAAGACGTCCACCAAGAAAAATTGCAATAATGTAAACACAAACATCTAAAAAAATGAGTTGAATAGCCATACAAACTTTCAAAACGACTCACCACATCATTGGCGTTGGTCTGCCGAAGTAGTCGCGCGCTTCTATGGAGGCAAGAACGTCACGTTTGCGGATTTGTAGTGGTACAGAGAAAACTCTCTTGTTGAAGCTTCGCATAGTCACGGAAACAGACATAATCTAGAAATTGAATAGCATGGTTAATGGCTCGCATCATGAATCAGTGGAGTGGAGTTACTACCATTCAGTCCAAACTTGAGTTTTCGTCAAAAGAATATGTGGATGTCTTGGATTTTTACTAATTTTACCGTTAGATGTAGAAATAGGACCTTTATGTGATTTTGCATCGTGACCTAACCCGATGTTGCAGTTGCCAAAAGCTTAAATAAAGACACCCCATTTCTTCACTCTCAAATCATTCATTACCTGCAAAATATATTATAAAATTTGAAAAACTAATTAGCCAAAAAAAGAGTAATTTTAAAACATATAGGTACTAAAATTCAATGTTACATAAAAATAAAAATATACCAAAATCACAAGAGTGTAATGATTGTCAAATTATTTTGTTTTTTTGTTTTTTTATAACCGATATTGTATTTATGGTTTGAAAAAAAAATCTAGATCAATAACAGCGTAAAATGTGTAAAACGATGATAATACAGGAAAAAAAACGTGAATTTACAATTAATTAAACTACATAACTTTTTAAGGTTAATTCCGAAAATATTTACCGCTAGGTCCATTGGATTTTATAGACATTGATTAAATGCTGCATCAAGTTTGAGGAAATACACGTCTTCTCATTTTTGTATAATGTCCATCGTATCAATTCGCATTTGACCTACGTCCGTAAAAAAGAGATAAAATTATACTTCGCTTCCGTTTTGTTAATTTTGAATATTTTTGCCGTTATTTTTTTTTTTTAGTTTAGACTTATACCGGCTCAATCGGTCAAAATTTGAATATTTATAATCTTTTTAATTTACAATCTATCAAAATGTTTCTCCAGAAGCTCGGTCCTCAACACTTGCGGATATAATGGAAGATGAAGCCGAGGAACATAACCCTCTCTTCTCATCTCCCAAACTAGACTTTTCAGCACCGAGTATATCTCGCCGGAGTTCGAATGACTCCCGTCGCCAGCGACAAACACGTGCGTGTTACCGTCATTTTCGATCCAGCTATACCCCGGGACCTTTTTCACTCCCCTTTCCTTCATCAAACCCCGGATCTTCCCAACGCTCTCCCAATCCCCGGCATTGGCGTGAACGTTCGCCATCAAAATGTAATACCCGGAATTACTTGCGTCCAATTCGAAAAGACGCTTTGAAGCCTCTTCGGCGAGCTCGACATTGCCATGGACCCGACATGACCCAAGCAATGCACCCCAAATCCCAGCATCCGCCGGAAACGGCATGGATTTGATCGTATCGAACGCATCGTTTAATCTCCCGGATCGCGCATATAGATCCACCACGCACGCGTAGTGCTCCATACGGGCTGGGATCCCAAAATCCCGACTCATGCGGTGAAAATATTCGATCCCGTTGTCGACCCTACCGGAATGTCCGCACGCTGATAATACTCCGATGAAGGTGACGTGATCGGGTGATATTCCTTCGTTTATCATTCGGTGGAAGAGAGAGAGGCACTGTTCAAATTCTCCATGGCTTCCGTACGCGGCGACAATGCTGTTAAACGACACGTCGTTTTTGCTCGGCATGGCATCAAAGACGTTACGAGCGGAGCTCAGGTTTCCGCACTTGGCGTACATGTCAATCAAAGCGCTCTCGGAGAAAACGTCGGATCCGAGATGTTTCCTTATTACGAAACCGTGTATCGCTTTACCGTGACGGAGCATTGATAAGTTTGCGCACGAGGAGAGGCTGGCCGAAACGGTTACAGCGTCGTATTCCATTTGTTTGGTTCCCATTTGGCGGAAAATCTCCATTGCTTCTTCGGGTTTCCCGTTTTGAGCGTAGCTCGTGATCATCGTGTTCCAGCAAATTGCGTCCTTTCCTGGGATTCTATCAAAGACGCTGTGAGCCAGCACTAATCGCCCACACTTTGCGTACATGTCCGTGATCGCGCTTCCTACGTGACAGGTGGTGTCGTGCCCGGTTTTTACACTGTGACCGTGCAATTCCCTACCTAGTTTCAGCGCCATCATTGCTGCAAGAGCCGGGAAAAGACTGGCCAGAGTAACTGAGTTGGGCCTCATTCTCTCTTCGACGATCCGTCGAAAAATTCCTAACGCTTCTCGGCTCATCCCGTTGAGAACGAATCCCGAGATCATTGCGGTGCACACAATGACATCAACCATGGCCGTTTGATCGAGGATCGTTTGAGCCGTCTCGATGCTTCTACACTTCAGGTACAGATCGATCAACGCGCTCTTTAGAAACATGTCGAACGTCACGTCGTGGCGAATTATGTACCCGTGAATCTCCTTACCGTGTTTGAGTGACATGGACTCGGTGACCGAGGGGAGAAAACTCGCGAAAGTGATCGAGTCTGGCTTCACCAGGGAAGACGTCATTTCCCGGAAACAACTTGACGCCTCGATCATCAACCCATTTTGTACCAACCCGGAAATCATACCATTCCATGTCACCAGATCGGTTTCCGGCATCAGATCGAATAGTTTCCGTGCCTCCGACAAGCATCGACATTTCGAGTACATCGACAACAGCGTGTTGGCCACCGGAGACTCCAACTCCAACCCGTAAACGACAGTAAGCCCGTGAACACAAGCCCCGAAACCGAGCATCTCCTCCGACGCACAAACCGACAACACTGAAGCAAACGAAACCGAACCAGGCTTCGTATCGCTACCACGCATCGCCAAGAACATATCGACAGTACTCGCTGTATCTCCGTTTTTAGCGTAACCGTTGAGCATGACGTTCCACGCCACACCATCTCTGCCCGGCATTTCGTCGAACAACTTCCTCGCATCCCGAAGAAAGCCGTTCTCGGCGTAGAGCTTGATCAGAGAGCTTCCCACGAACATGTCAGCCTTCAAACCCATCGCCTCGGCCTGATCCTGAACCAGTCTCGCCATTTTCACGTTCCGCAATCCACCGCAAGCTTTGATAACCGCAGGGAAAGTGTACTTGTCAGGCGAAACCCCACACCCCAGCATCTTGAAGTAAACCCTCAGAGAAGCGTCGAACGAGCCCGTCGCCGCGAACCAGCGGATCATCCAATTCCACGGCGAAGCGAAGCGCAGGTCGAGGCCGTGAAAGACGCGCTTCGCGCGTAGGAATCGCCCGCAGGTAGCGTAGAGAGCGAGGAGTCTGGTGCCGAGGAGGGTGTTTCGGGCGAGGCCATGGGAGACCAGGTGGGCGTGGACTTGCAGGCCTTGCCGGAGAAGAGAGCGATCGCAGCAAGCCTGCAGAATCGGAAGCAGACGGTTGATCGGAGCTTCGCCGGAGCTCCATGAGAACACCATGCTCTCATTTGTGATGATCACGACCTGTTTGGCTGACTCTGACCGAATAAGATGTTTTAAGATGGATTAACTAAGTACTTAATGAAAATACAAAATAAACACACTTATTAAGGTAAATATAGTCTAAGATTTTGCTAATTCAATATCTACTATTTACTATTTAGGCCACTTATTTATTTTAATTGAGCATTTTCCACACCTAAGAGATAATTGCAACAAAATTATCTAAAATGGTTCAAAAATAGGAAGCACCATATTTCATTTTTCACGACATGCAATTAATGATTTTTTGTTTTTCACTTTTAATTCTTGGGTACTATGTATTTACATTAAGTCAATTTTTTCACGCGTGTGGTTATTGTATACTTCAAATTTTCAATTATTGTTCTTACGTAAAAGTGAATAAAAGGATGTTAATGTGCTAATTAACATAATGTTAACATAGACCATAATTTACAATTAATCAAAACTGAACGGCCTCGGGCACACAGGCTCGTCGTTGATGTCGTGAAGGACGACAGGTACGGGTGGCAGAGCGCCTCCTCCACTGCGGAATGACGGAATAAATTATCAGAATGAGTTTGTTATAGCACATTCCTACATATGTATGTATGTACGTATGTACGCAAGGCCGGCCCAACCTTTTTTGGGGCCTTGGGCAAATCATTAATATAATACTTTTTTTAGAGCCTACAATACAATATTGCAGGAGCGATTACAGTATTGCAGGAGCTATACGGAATAACAAAACTTATACAACGCATTAATAGACTACTCTAAAAGGGGCCTTGAGCGACCGCTCAACTCGCCCATAGGTTGGGCCGGCCGTGTATGTACGTATGTACGTATCTCCGATCGTCGCCGCGGAGGCTCGAAGATCGGAGATTCGATCTCCGATCACGAGAAGAAAGAAAAATGTACCTGAAAGAGTCGCCGGCGACGAGACGAAAGGCGACTGCATCCTTGTGATCTGATCGGACCGGCTTATATATCTGCCTGACGTCATCGTCGCTCAGGCGAAAATACCTAAACTTTAAGCCGGAGAGACCGAGTTCGTCCACCATCTTATTAGGTGGTTTCCTTTGATTTTCTCGGAGTCTGTTCTTTGTTGCACAAGCTTAGTATTATATTATTGCTCAACTATTTATGTCGTTTTTCTGCAAACTGTCATGTCGTTAAGTCATTTATTGCGTACTATGTATTTACATTAAGTCATTTACGCGTGTGGTTATTGTATACTTCAAGTTTTCAATTATTGTTCTTACATAAAAGTGAATAAAAGGATGTTAATGTACTCATTAACATAATGTTAACATAAACCATTAGACAATATCAGTTAAATATTTATTCGGTGAAGTTGAATATGTAAATTATACCGTTCTATTTTGAATAATTTTAAGTATTTATATTGTAACTAGTAGATTGGCACCGCGCTTTCCGCTTTGTTATTTCAAATATTGATTAAATTAATTAATTACGTCATAAAAAATATTAAGTATGATAAATAAATAAATAACATCATGGCACTTAACAATTGCTCAATTGTTATTTACGACTACTTATTTTAATTTGTATTGGATATAATGTCTTTGTGTTTTTATATCACAGACGACGGCTCTGGTAAAAACATAAAACCTCTTTTGCTTAAGTATTATGGTTCTTATATGATTTTTCATCTACAAAATATTATACAATGTGCAAGAAAAACATAATACACTTCCTATGCAAACATTTTGTTTTCTTTATTCTCTTTTAGTTTACTTTGCACATCTATTTGCCCTCGTAGAGTCAAAATCAGGAGTTTGCACATCTCGTTGACGAGTATTTTTTTTACAACTTTTCTGCGAATTTATGGAAATAATAAACTTTTCGAACCTATGGAGTTTGAAAAGTTTATTGTTTATCGGCCAAAGTTACATTGCGAGAGTGCATTGTAACCTTGACCCATAGCTCCATCTCATTCTAAAAAATACTTTGTACATTAATATAGTTATTTTTCAACTTTGAACTTACTGGTCAAACATTGAGCATTTTTGCCGCGATTCTACTTTTATAAATTGTAAATTTGTAATATATATTAAAAAAAAACCTTTGTAAATATATTATAAGCATACGACCACCGTTCTTCCCAAAAAAACCACCCTTCTCCGCCCCCTATCGCCGTCGCCGATTTTGGTTTGATTTCGCCGGCTGTGGATTTCCTCTTTATCAGTTTCTCAATTTCTTGAATCGGATTGGTTTTGGTATGTCTTTTTTGTTGTTGTTGATGTTGTTTTCATGAGTAATTTGTTTGAAATTGGGGTACTTCTCGATTGGTTTGGTTTGATACGATCGTTAAAAATACGGTCTTGAAATTTATGATTATTGAATTACTGAATATATATATATATATATATATATATATAATTTTTTACTTGCTATCGACAGAAGAAGTATCACGAAGCTGGAATATATTCTTCCTCATAATGATCTTTTAGGGTCAGTTTTTATTCGTATTTTTCTGTAATTCTGATTCGCTGTGTTTTGCAAAACCAATCCGCTTGGGTTTACAGCTTTTTCGAAGTTTGGTCTGCGGATCAACAATCGGCGCCCGAAATTTATGATTATTGAATTACTGAATATATATGTGTCATGTCATGTAGGTGAGATTTTTCTTTTATATATATATATATATATATATATTTGTGTAATTTTTATAATTAGATTTAATTTAACATTTTTTAATGATATTGCTAATTGAAAGTCAACCCACATGCTATTATTAACTAACGGAAGTTAACTTTTTTTTTTTAATGGGAGAACACAATCAACATCGACTTATTTTTCAAGTTTGAACTTATTGGTCCAACACTGAGAATTTTTGCCGTGATTCTTCTTTTATAAATTCTAAAGAAAAACAAAAACCCATAAGCTAAACAACTTTTGAGAGAACATCACCGTTCTTCGCCGCTTCAGTCGTCTCTCGTGGAAAGATATTCTCACTCGCCGTTCTTCAATTACTTTGGTTGATTTGCGATACGGAAGCTCAAATAGCTGAAATCATCTTCTTCCTCATAATGACTTTTTGGGGTCAGTTTTTATTCGTATTTTTCTGTAATTCTGATTCGCTGTGTTTTGCAAAACCAATCCGCTTGGGTTTACAGCTTTTTCGAAGTTTGGTCTGCGGATCAACAATCGGCGCCCGAAATTTATGATTATTGAATTACTGAATATATATGTGTCATGTCATGTAGGTGAGATTTTTCTTTTATATATATATATATATATATATATATTTGTGTAATTTTTATAATTAGATTTAATTTAACATTTTTTAATGATATTGCTAATTGAAAGTCAACCCACATGCTATTATTAACTAACGGAAGTTAACTTTTTTTTTTTAATGGGAGAACACAATCAACATCGACTTATTTTTCAAGTTTGAACTTATTGGTCCAACACTGAGAATTTTTGCCGTGATTCTTCTTTTATAAATTCTAAAGAAAAACAAAAACCCATAAGCTAAACAACTTTTGAGAGAACATCACCGTTCTTCGCCGCTTCAGTCGTCTCTCGTGGAAAGATATTCTCACTCGCCGTTCTTCAATTACTTTGGTTGATTTGCGATACGGAAGCTCAAATAGCTGAAATCATCTTCTTCCTCATAATGACTTTTTGGGGTCAGTTTTTATTCGTATTTTTCTGTAATTCTGATTCGCTGTGTTTTGCAAAACCAATCCGTTTTGAGTACTCATCTGCTTGGGTTTACAGCTTTTTCGAAGTTTGGCCTGCGGATCAACAATCGGCGCCCGAAATCTAAGAGGCAAAAGAAAGTCGAAGAGTGAGTTTCGCTGATAGTTTTGATAATTACATTCTTTGATCGCGTTAATCGAGCTCTATTTTTATATATATATAAAATAAATAATCCCAACAATCTATAAAGCTATTCTTATAATCCCAACGATACACCATTTACAGAATATATAAATATATTTTACTTATATATATATATATATATATATATATTCTACACCATATAATAAAAAGCAGAGCAGGGAGGGAGGGTATTTTAGTAATTGGGGTCCGGGTTGAACTTCACTGACTCCTTCCAGATGAGCTCCTTGATGTGCTCCTCGCTGCAGGACGGGTGCTCGAAATCAAAACTGAACGGCCTCGGGCACACAGGCTCGTCGTTGATGTCGTGATGCGCTTGGTCGGGTCAAACACAAGCAGCTTCTCGAGGTGGTCAACCGCCCCGGGGGACATGTTGGGGAATTTGGCAGCGCATTGTTGCCTGCGACACTGACGGAACTGCTTCATGTATCGATGGGTGTTGTCGCTTCGCAGAAACCCGAGACTGGCATCGTCGGGAGGACCTAGTAACTTTACGCGACAAAAACAGTGACACAGAGATAATGTTAAGAGCTTGTGACCCGAATCTATTAATTTAGCCCAGCCGGATCAGAGATCCACGGTGTGACATAAAAATGGACTATAAATTCAAACAAATATTCCAACAAAATATTGCATAAATAGTCGAAACGGATCTTATTCGAATCGCACATCCACAAGATCAAGTAAAGCGAAATTAAAAATTTTAAAAACATTTTAGTTATTCGAGATTTATCCAAAGTTTGATAGTACCTCTGTGATGAGCCTGAGCTGATGAACATAATCTTTGCCGGGGAAGAGAGGCTCTCGGGTCATAATCTCACCAAGAAGGCAGCCGACCGACCATATGTCGATGGCGGCAGTTTACTCCGAGCAATTAAGGAGCAACTCCGGTGCTCGATACCAACGAGTCACCACGTACTCCGTCATGAAATCGGCCCCCGAAGTCGTTCTTGTCAATCCGAAATCGCCAATCTTCAGATCATAATTGGCGTTCAGAAGCAAATTGCTCGGCTTGAGATCACGGTGCAAGACGCTCGCGGAGTGCACATATTTCAGCCCGCGTAACAGCTGATACAGAAAGTACTGCAGAAACAAGTTTTATAAGATTCGAACACCACCATATAATTGATATTTTATTAGCTAAAACTCTGCAGTTAATTGTTACTTCATCAATCTTATCATATGCTCAGAAATTAAAAGTTGCAACAGGAGAACGATCATCCGTTCGCTCAAAAGTTTCTTACTTGAATGCAAACCTAGCAATGATCATCCGTTAGCGGTTGAACAGAACATATGATTTGATGAAGATCGGTGTCCATCAGCTCATAAACGATGTACACGTCGTTGAAGCTCTTTTTCTTTGGGGGACGTATGATGTCTTTCATTGTAAATAACCTGGATCGGATTAAGAAAAAATTAAATTATACACAAAAACAGCTTCTTATAACCTCGTTTTTAAGAGTCGAGATCTTACGTTCTCGTGTTCCATGTGGCGAAGGAGCTTAATTTTCCTCAAAGTTCTTTTGGCGTCAATCCGGTTGACCTTGGAAAGACCATCAACTAGAGACATGACTCGAGCTCCAGCTGGTGGGATAAGCGGCTCGGCAACCTATTCGAGAAAAACCATTTGCAGTATGTTTCAAGAGTTCAAATCAAAGCGCATCAGCGAGATACACCAACAAAAATCTACCTTGAAAATTGAACCTCCTCGCCTGTAATAAATACGGACGAAAATAATCAAGGTTTTAAGAATGCAAAGTAGAGCGTAGACGAGTAAACGAGAATCGCAAGCCCACCTCCTAATTTGTTCCATTTCCTTCCCCCATTTAAGTGACTAACATGCTCGGCCAACTCACGAGCCAGCTCAAGATGTTGTTTCTGGTCTTCCCCGACGACCAGGACAAAATCTGACTAAAAAGAATTATTCACTTCAATACTACTAGAAGTCAATAACTATTTGACCTTAGAAACTAAGAAATCCACTTATAAAAAAATAGAAATAAAAATAAAAAATTAATAGTTGTGGAGAGCACCTGGTATATAAGAATGACCGAAGCCATCAGAACGGGATACGTTAAAAGACCGACCCCCACATTTTCATC
The DNA here is from genome assembly GCA_954871525.1 of Parietaria judaica. Taxonomy (NCBI): domain Eukaryota; kingdom Viridiplantae; phylum Streptophyta; class Magnoliopsida; order Rosales; family Urticaceae; genus Parietaria; species Parietaria judaica. The sequence goes on along the minus strand of OX940868.1, from coordinate 21,181,693 downwards.
ACCCTGGAAACAAATAACTAACAAGAATAACGACATGGCATAACTTTTGCATACATAATTTCTCATATTTACAACCGGTGTTGCGGGACTCAGTAGCCACATTAATTCCGCATGCGCTCGAACGTGAGATCGTACGAAAGCGGAAGCCTGTACATAGAAAAAAATACTCCAAACAGAGCAAAAAACATGAGTAAAGTAGAAACATCTACCAATAATGAAACACAATATCTGTATTTGTCATATAGAACACAATATTCATTGTAAAAGTACCAAATGCACATCATTCATTGTCAATTACACAAAGAAACACAAAACCAAACCTAAGAAAATGGAAACACAAGAAACATATTTCTTTCCCATTAGAAGTTCTACAGTACCCAACCCCCTCTAATGTCCAGGCAGCGGATGAGGGTGGTGCGCGGCCATGTGCTCATTCTTTGCGTGTTGATGTGGAAAGATCATGTTACAGGGCACACATCTGTAGATTCTTAGCTCAGTAATCAAGACATTGATGAAAGACCATCCACTAAGGTGATGTCTCTGTTTATGAATCTGTAGATGACCAAAGACCCCACTAGTCTTCGTATTACGATAGCCGCAGAGCCGGCACTCATACAGACCCGGTACGTAGACATCCCTGTCGATTATCTGAGCACCCGCGGGGAGTGGGACCTCCTCGCCAGGGAGATATTCAACAGCATCCACAATTGGGCCTTGATCTGGCTCTTGCGCTTCCAGCGGGACCTCATCATCGGCCGGCGCTCCCAGCTATACTTCATCAGAGTACACCGGCACCTCGTCAACAGCTGGAGCTTGCTCGTCGTCATCAATCCCAGCGGCATGCCGCCGCCAAAGACGACGTTGTCGGTTCTGGTTAAGGAGGTAGAGGAACTTCAAAAATGCCATGGCCGAAGGAGCCTTTGGCGGCGGCAGTATCAGGGCCGGCCCAACCCTTTTCGGGGCCTTGGGCGAATCATTAATATGAGACTTTTTTTGAGAGTCTGCAATACAATATTGCAAGAGCTATTGGATTACAGTATTGCAGGAGCTATACGATATAAAAAAACTTATACAACACATTAATAGACTATTCTTTGCATTTCATATACTTTTTTCTTTGCTTATCTCGACTATTTTCTTCACCTCTCACACACTCTTTTTCTCGCCGAACTTCGATCGACGAAGTACGTTGAGGTTAACTGAAAAACAAAAACTCAGATTATCAGTTCAAGACGCACACTTGAATCTCCACCGGCGGAGGTACGTAGGTCTCTGTTTCTCAATCCATTTGTTGATCTTATCCTTAAAGCTTTCAAGCGTGGTTTTTTTTTGGTTTCTATCTCTTCCTCTGTGTTGATGGTTATGTGAGATTATTCATTTCGTATTCTTTGCTTGAATTGTTAGTGTTTGAGATTAATTGACTTTTACACTGTTTTATTGTGGTTAATGAGATGAAAATATGACAAAGTGTATTATTTTTTAATTTTGGAATTGATGAAACTATACTGTTTGATAAAATCACTCAATGAAATATAAACATTTTAGTTATCAATTTCCTCTTACTATTCTATTAACTGATAATCTCAGCGATATAAACAACGATATGAAATATATTTGTTTCATATATTGTTTGACAATCTCACTTGAATATATAAAGTAGTAGAAAATAAATAAAACAACATAAACAATGATTATTATTCATTGTTGTTACTTATTAAATAGGCGCAAAAGAACGGATGTGCATAGCACATTTGCTAGTATACTGTTTGACAATCTCATTTGACAATCTTTTTTTAAAGTATACTATTACCTACAATACTGCTTTAAATTGTTTACAAACATATATAATTTGATCAATCAGTGATACTTATAAGAGCTATATGAATTTGATTTTGCAGCAACAGAAGTCAACCAAACAAAGTATAACACTTTTTAAATATATGCCAAAGTCTTATTAATATAATAATGCATGTGTATGTATATATTTGTATATATATTTATGAGAAATACTTTTTTTTTTTAAAATCGATAATGTAAAAATCTTTTATTTGATCTAAATCATACAGACTTCAAACTATCAAAATTTCTCTTTGCTAAGAAAAAAAAAAACCGCAACGCGCGGGTTATATACCTCGTGTACACTATAAGAGAATAATTTTAATTGTTTATATATATTTATATATATATATATACATAACAAAGAGAATATTTACTATAGAAAAATGAAAATAAATTTTCTATGAATAAGTAAATTATCTAATGTGAAACCGAAAAGATAGTGTTTATGTTTTAAGTTTTTTTTTTAAACTCTTCACTAATAATTTAGGGAATAAGAGAATTAAGGTATGGAACTGAATAAGGAATATTAAATTAAAAAATTGTATAATATAGTAGAACAAGAGAAGTTAACAAATAAAATAGGAGAGAGGGTTGTATCACAACTTGTAGATATTTTTTAGTGAGTTCTTTTTTTTATATGGGCCTAAAATACGAATTGTTCGATTATTTTTCACTAAGAGCCCTTGGGCCTGGCTTATCGTATCTTAACACTCCATTGAAACAGATTAGCTGACGGACATCTGCAAGCTCGAATTAGGGTTTGAGCAGCGAGGAGACGGGAAAGAAGGCGTGGCGGGCCAATATCAGCACCGAAGACATCGACGAGAAGTCGACCAAAGACGCTCTCTCTGCCGTCCCGAGCGAAGAAGTCTTGTTCGTCGACAAGTCCAAAGGTCTGAGATTTTGCTCTGGGGTATTTGGATTGGAACTGTTCCAGTTTAAGTTTCAAGCATGGTGATGCGTGTTAGGATATCTTAGTGATGCATTCACATTGTGTGCTCTGCTTCTATGATGTATGTCGTTACGAATGGAACTGACTTGTTTTATTTCTCACTAGGGCGTTGCCCCAAGCTGCCCAGTGCTAGGGCCGGGCCTGGACAGTATAATGAAGCTTAATTCTTAGATCTCTGTGTGCTTGTTCGGTTTGAATCGCCAGTGATGAAGTGGAAGCTTGAGATGCGAAGCGTCGATGTTTTTAGATGCGAACAATTTGGGTTTAAATTTCATAGCGCTCTTCGTTTTGGCGATTAGGGACTAATTTTTAGTTACCAAACCTCGAATGCTCTAATGGTGATTGAAGGATTTTTCGTCGATGATTATTTCTTTTGAATTGAGCTTCGTTTAGATTATAGATTCCGGTTTATTTCATGCCCGTTACGAGTTTCTTCTCTTCCACGCAGAGTGGAGCCGGTAAAGAAGCGACCATGTCGATGTCGAAGAGCTCGAAGATGCTTCAGTACATCAACTACCGGATGAGGGTCACCATCCAGGATGGCCGTCAACTGGTCGGGAAGTTCATGGCCTTCGACCGCCACATGAACCTCGTCCTCGGCGACTGCGAGGAGTTCCGCAAGCTTACCCCCTCCAAGGGCTCCAAGTCCTCCGGCGCTGGCGCTGACCGGGAGGACCGCCGCACGCTCGGCCTCGTCCTCCTCCGCGGCGAGGAGGTCGTTTCCATGACTGTCGAGGGGCCCCCGCCGCAGGAGGAGTCCCGTGCCAAGGCTGCTTCTGCTGCTGCCCTCGCAGGCCCTGGTGTGGGCCGCGCTGCTGGGAGAGGAATCCCCACTGCGCCGCTCGCGCAGGCGCAGCCAGGTCTCTCTGGCCCGGTCCGTGGTGTCGGCGGGCCTGCGCCTGGCATGATGCAGCCGCAGATCGCCCGTCCCCAGATGTCGGCACCGCCGATGTCTTACCCTCCGCCGGTCATCCGCCCTCCACAGATGCCCGGATTCCCTGGTGGGGTTCCGCCGCCAATGGGGCGCGGAGGACCGCCGCCCCAGTTTGCAGCGCCCGGAGCCAGGCCTGGAGGCCCGCCGCCGCAATTCCAGGTCCCCCCGCCACAATTTGGGCAGCGTCCGATGGGGCCACCGCCTCCCGGGCACATGATGAGGGGACCGCCGCCGCCACCCCGTCCCGGGATGCCACCACCGCCCGGAAGCGGAATCCCCGTATTTGGACCGCCGCGCCCTGGAATGCCACCTCCGCCGAATCAGCAGCAATAGATATGATGGTTGCAAGTCAGTTGATTTTGCCTTCCTTGACTTGGTTTATTTTCATAGTAGAGCAGTTCAAACTTCATTGCTAAATATTTTGTTTCATTAATGCGACTGTATGTAAGCCGGGTTTCTGTATCTGCCTCGTTCGGATTAGCTTTAAACTTTAATTGATGAACTCCGATCGGGAGAATCTTTTCCGTGAATCAATGTTTTGATAAGTGATCATTCGGTTGTGTGATTTTCCAGATTCTCTCTAGAAAAGTAGATGCAATTGAGTCCCTATTTTTTATTACTCTCATACTCGGGTTACAAATTGAAGTGGAAGTTGTGCGATATTTACCGTCAAAACTTCCGATTTTGCAGGCGGAACGGTCAAGTTGAAGGCATCTTCACGTTATTGACTATGGAAATTGGGATAACATTTTGTAGTTTTGACTTTTGAGGGTTAAGTTCATTTCGTGGACTATGTGTTAGTATTACTATACTATTAGTAGTAAGTACATCATGAATTACATTTATGCCGTATGTCCAAAACTACATACATTAGATTGTGGAAATTTAAAAAGAAAAAAGTTTTGGCGGCAAAAGTTACTGTTTTAACATGTGGCAGTTAAATACTTAAATCTTGCTGTGAAACATCACCGAGATAAATGGTTCAAATTTACGGGTATCTCTCCTTTCGATGATTTTACGACAGGAATTTCATGGGCTATAAGACCTTAGTTAGCTTAAAAAAAGATGAAAAAAGAATAGCTAACACTTATAAAATGATAAAAACAACAAGTTTCCACGGTTTCTAAGCATATTTTCAGTAAGAAAAACTTAACAATTAACGCAGAAGACAATAAGGTTATGTTTATAGTCCTCCGAAGAGTCCGTTCCTAGGTATAGGCGGGCAAAACCCGTGCCAGGAGCACACCAATTTTTCAAACATTTTAAGGTTATTTAAAGGCCCCGAAATTATACAAAAGCTATTGAACTAAACGCAAGTCGAAAAATGAATTCGCGCAATGGTAGAATCAATGAACTATCGAGGGACCGTGGTGAGTTCAAGTGTTCAACTGCACCAAAACACAACCTTTTTTTTTCGTTCGATTGAAGTAATTATTTGTATTGTAATTTTTAGTCCTTATCTTTTTTTATTCTTTCTATTGAATGTGAATGATTTTCCTTAAGTTTAAAAGTTTTAGTTTTTAAGATTTTTTTTTTACATTACATCTTTACTATTCATTCATGTACCACAACTGAATTGCGAAGCGAGTAAACTAATCATTTTTTATTCTTCAGGACTCATAAAAAAAAATAATAAAAAAATTCGCCTAAGCCCCCATAGAGAAATGCCAAACCGGACCAATGTCTCAAAAGTCAAAATACATACATAAGATGATAAGATTATGAAAATCCATTTAAAGAAAATTATTGGTGGCAGAAGTTACTATATCAACATCTGTAGCAGCTAAATGCTTAATCTCGGGGACATTGCAGCGTAACGTCACGGCGCAACGTCACCGCGATGAGTATTAAAGGACGTATCTTAAGGTTCAATTTTATGGGTATCACGTCGAAAAAGCAGATTTACGTTTACCATCAGGAATATTATGAGCTATATATTTGCTAAGAAAATGTTTGCCGATCAAATTTAATAAGAAGGTTGTGAAAGTTTTACACTTAGAAATAAGTATTCCGAAATGTGGACTCGATAAACGTCTTGAAAAGCGATCTTAACATAATTCCGAACCCTGATTGCGACACAACAGAAAAATAAAAGATCCGATAGGATTCCAATATTATCACAAATACAGTAACAAAAAAACAAAATTGATGCAAAATCCTCCCTAGGGAATGATGAAAATGCAATAACTAGAAATATGCAAGTTCAACATTGTAACTAATTCCTCATTCCATGTTCGAGCTAGCCGGGCCCGCGCCATAACCGCCAGCTCCACGACCAAAGCCCGGTCTTCCACCAGCACCCTGATATTATGCCAAAACATCATAAATAGTAAATACAAACAACTGGTGAGACCAAACCCTAGCTTATGTTGACAAAAATTCTAATGGAATGATAATAAACTCACCCCAAAGGAAGGTCTGTATTCAGAGGGCGCTCCGGCCTTGTCGCCACCGAAGTCACCGCCAGCACCACGCGGACCTCCACGGTAACTATCACGGTCACCACCGAATCTGCGCTCGCCCTCAAACCTCGGCGGGCCACTACATAACGATAAACAAAACCCACAAACACATTGAGCACACATAATCGAATACATGTATAAAAAAAACATTGCCCATCACCCCCAATGAATAGAAATTGCAAGACATCACATTTAGAGAGCAATAAAGATGAAAAAAATAACACATTTGAATAGCATATCTCAATTAATCATTATTTTCTATTAACTAAGCTACAAAATTAATAGCTAAACCCGATTAGAAACAAGAAGCTAGCTAATTCATATAAGTGCAGTGAGGGAAAAGAAAAAAAAGAAAAAAAAAACTTACCCTAACTATTTAGCAATCTTACACTATATTATAGTATTATAGCTCCAAAAATCATTACCCTTATGCCTCAACTAGCTCTACTACGTACTAACTAAGCTAAGATTTAAGCAAGAAGTTAATTACAAAACCAAGCAAGCTAAATCACACTATACGCCTAGCACAACGCGCAAAGAAAAACATAACCCTGTAAGACTATGAACTCACACTATTATTTGCTAGCTAAAATATAAAGCTAAAAGTTTACAGATAAACTAATTAGAAATAATAGGCAAAGTGAGCAAAAAGCTTTAAGTCATCAAAAAGAGAGACCAGCAACCCAAAAATACAACCAAATTTCCGTAGCCTAGCTCGATTAATTAGTCATTAATTTCTACTACCCAAACTACAAATCTGAGAGCAACAACAACGCACAGACAAAACAAGCAAAGGCAAATCAAAACACGAATCAATCGAAAGAGCCCTAAAAACCCGCGGTTCGCTTACCGAGGGCGATCATCAGAGGAGCCCACGGGCCTCCCCATGGGCTTGGCCTGCTTCTTCAAGGTGGCGGGGACGATCTCCGAGGGCAGGTTCAGGTAATTCCTCAGGAACTCGATGCCATCGTTGGTCAGGTACCAGTAGTAGTGCATCCACGCGAAGGTCTCGCGCACGTACTCCTTCGACTTGAAGCTCTGCATCAGCTTGATCACCTGAAGGTTCGGGACATCGATGTCCGGGTGCTTCGCGAGGTTGAAGTTCTTCTTCGCGTAGCAAACGCCCTCTGAACAACCACGAAAAACTTTCTTCCATTAATACGATTTTTCTACTTCTGTTCTTATGCATCAGTATCAAACATCGTTAACAAGACAACCTTCATTACACTCCGACATATATTATCTGAAAAACACCATCACGAAGCAGTTTTTGCGAAGAACCCTAGATTTTCTACTGAAATTATTACCTTGGAAGAGGTATTTGGAGATCTCGCGGCGGTTCTTCTCGGTGATGATCTGGATTACGAAACAAAGAGTGAGAGAAAGTGTAAAGGAATGCAGAGAGAACGAAGGAGATTGCGAGTGAGAGAGGATCGAGCTACCATGGTTGACGGCGGAGAAATTCAACGACGATGATCGGAGCTAGGGTTTCGGCGCTTCTCTCCTCGAAATCGCTTGAACAGAGTGATAATGGGTTTGGATTCGGCAATGTTAGGGTTTTATACGATTCTTTTTAATATTTAGAATAATTAAATTTAAATTAATTGTATTTAATACTTTATAAGTTTTCTAAACTATTTACATTTTATAAAAATAAGATTGAAAAAAACCTAGTAAATTTATAATTTAAATAAATAATTAGACTAAGTACTTGAATGATATTAAAAATACGTACTTTCCTAAAAAGAAAATAAACAATCAAATACGTATATGATGAATGGAGCAAAACCATGGTTTAGAAAAGAGTCCAAAATCGGTATCGATAAAATAAATAAAAAATAAAAAAATTAATGGTTTAATTTTACAGGCGATGGAAAACGGGTTTATCAGCGGATTTTGATACATTTTACCGATGAAATTCTTACAGACCATTACATTATACCAGCACATTAGTCTTCAATATCTAAGGATACTGATTATTAGTTTTTGTTTTGTATTTAACATGTATTTTAGTACTATCGGAAACTCCCTTTAATTTTTTTCTTTCGAAAACCTCTTATTATTTTACAAAATTTGTTAAAAATCTAAGGATTTTTGTAGTTTATTGTCAGTTTGGGTCTTGCTAACAAAAGGAGCCTAAAAGATGGTTTCAAAGACGGACGTCGCTTCATCGGTGAAGCCTCGTTGCTCGGTTCACCGATATGGAAGAAGTTGAGTTCGCGAATGGCTATTGTCTGCAACGCCCTCGGAGTGGGACAAAGTGCTCCGGGGCTATAAGAAGAAGAAGAGCAAGAAGAGGAAGGAAAAATTACCCGACGGTTAAAAGGTTGAGTAAAACACCGTTACAACTTTACGTTTATTGAAATTGACAATACTGTATATATAGCATAGAAAGTTTTTACAAATTCAGAGCTTTGAATGATTTAGAAGATAAATTCCATGGTGTCATGTTCATGTCCCGGATCCGTGAAAGGAATTTTTCGTACATCTTACGAAATAAGTCAAAATAACTAAAAATTCTAACTCACAAAACTTGACCTACAAGTCCGAGAGAGTAGCCAAATGCTATACGGTCAAACTTTTTTCTCCGACCGATATGGTACGCCATTTTTTTTTCTTCCTTTTGGCGATGTGAACGCCTATTTTCTCTGCATCTTGAATCTCGAAACCGGCTTCGTCGATCGAGAATACGTCTGCATAGGGTATGACATAATCTATTTCAAATCACAGGACATTACAAACACGAAGCTCTAACAGTTTTGCGTTGATTTACCTCCGATGACGACGGCGTCTGTTTCCTTGAGCTCGTTTCTACGCTGTTGCGCTCGATGATGGAACCGGTGAAAGCCTGCATACAAACAGAAGACCTCGAATGAGTCTATGGCCCACTCCACCCTCACAACGCTGCAATGGGAATGTACTCAAAAGTCAAAACATACTTTCTGACTATCGAAACCTGATATCGGGACAGGATCCTGCAAGAACAAAACGATAAGGGAAAAAGAGAGTCAAAGAACGGGTTTTTACTAATTCTTCGTTATCTAATTTCGTTTCCCGAAGGCAACTATGCACTTTATATTTTAACCTGGTTTTGCTCAACAGCACGCTCTGCGACCTTCTCGACGGACTTTTTCATATTAATAATCGAAGTCTTGCCATCTGACGGTAGTTCGTCTGAAAAGAGATATAAAAAGACGATCAAGGACGGACGATACACAATTGTATCGGCATGTTGATCTGCAATTACCTTTGGGAATGGGAATAGAATTTGTAGCCAAACCTATACACTGATAATCAAAAGAATATTAGTTCAATTTAAATTCAAATGAACAAATAATAGCACCAAAGACGAAAAAGCTTTTACATTTAATTCATTCTTAAAATCCGAGCGATGCTGGTTTCTCGTTATTTCTTTTGCACTCGAGCCTTTATCCGTAGCCTGCACCTGAGGCTCGTTGGACTCCAGTTTCTATTTGAATAGCAATAACGCCGCCTCTTCATAAAAAGAAGTAAAGTGGTTCCGCAAGCTAGAAATTCATAAATAAAAATTTATACATTACCTCTCTATCTTCCATCACCGGAGGCTTCTTGGACTCCGATTCATCGGGACGGCCTTCAAAGTCAGCTTTACTTTGCTCATCTTCATCGCTCTCGTCGTTGGTTTCCGCTTCGCCTCCGCCTTCAGCTTCAAGTTCTTCCTTCTCGAGGACATCCAACCGGGACATAAGACGAGCAAATTCTTCATCATCATCAGAAACCTTCTCTTTGCCCGATTCAGAAACGCTAGAAGACACCGGCTTGATCAGTCCTGAAAACGCAGCAACAAACATCTTCAAGTTCAGACACAAAGTTCATTTCGCATCGAAATCGCAAATAACAAACCCGATTCCCCATCAACGCAGCTTTCTTCCACGTAATCCTCTCTTATCTCCATAATCCCGTCCTACGAAGACAACGCCAAGCATATAAGCAAACCAGCATTTCTACTCCAACAATCTGCTAAGAAATTCAAAAAACATACCGCGATTTCCGACATGGTTGCACGGAAAAACGAGGCTTCGGCTTCGAGGTCCTGAACAACGGCGTTGAGAGAATTGACCTGCGAATCCAACGTCTTCGCTCTCCTCTTCAGAATCTCCACAGTCTGTTTGGACGTCGTCTCCGCGTAGTAGCCTTCTCCCAAGAGAACCTGCAAAACGAGAGAGAAAGCAACCACTCATCACCATCGAATCGCGTCGCCATTGTCGAGAAATTCATCTAAGCTCTGCTACTCCGACCATGAATTCGTTGGTGTGAACCAATTTCCCCGGGAAAAACGCCGCCTTGCCGAAAGGAACCTAAACGCAACAACACGGAATCAGAGCTGTTTCCATGGAGACGAAACGCTCAAGGAAGAAGAAGAAGAAGAAGAAGGTTATGGCGATGAGGAAGTGCCATGATTTGGTGGTGAAGGTGGTCGGGGAGTGTCTTGACGAGGTTGATTAAGCTGGCGTTGTCGGAGATGAAGCCGCGGAGGCGATCGAGCTCCAGAAGCTTGGCGGCGATGGCGTGGTTGACGCGCTTCTCCGCCGCCTGAGTCTCATCGTGAGTGAACACCGAAGACATCGGCGTCACCGTGCCTTTCGCCGCCATTTTCGCAGAGAGAGAGAGAGTGTTTATCGATGATTATACTCACTAACAGGTTTACTAATGGATTTTTAATATATATATTATATAAAATAAAGTTGATATATTATATTTTTATTGATATAATAAATATACATTTAGTACGAAATTTTAAATTACTCCAAATTCACTCTAAATTGTCGATTTTCCTATCCTAGTGTCAATTTTCCATAAACCTTATAAAATAAACATGGGCTTTTATCGATTGCCACCAGTGAGCGATTATACACCGATTAGAATTTAGATATATCGGGTTTCATGAAATTTATGGATTATCAATTGAAAACCCTCTAAAATCATTGTCTTCGTTGCCGGGTAGTCGACAAATTAGATCAAAAGGCGATAAAAATCTTCCAAAATTTTATAAAATACCACAGAAACAAATAATACCAAAATTTCCCCATCGGTGTGGCCAAATCCTTGCCGTAAAAAAACAGCTCTTATTTTACTATCCGGCTCATTAGTCATTACCGGCCTCTACATAGTATTATTAATTTAAATCAAGAATAAAAAGGCTTAAAGCACCCAATGCAAATAATCATATGAATGGTAATGAAATAATGAAAATGCTTGAAGATTTGTTGGTAATCTATCTAGTTAAGGCTGCAAGTTCCTCAAAACACGATTCAAAAGCAAAGAAGGTTCGATCTTCGAGCAAAAACAACCAATGGGACCAATTTCACACAACAAAGTCAGGAATCCATTATACATTAGATTCAAGTTTCAACAACCCGAAAAGAAAAAAGAGAGAACAAAACCGCGTTAACGTTAACCCTTTCCAATGTGTAGGAATCGTAACCTTTGTGTCCTTTTGTTTTCTTGTGTAATCCACGAAACGCAGAGGCTCTGCCATATTCGAGCTCCGCAGTTTCAATAACCGGTCAAGAAAAGAAAAGGAAGCTTAAACATCAAGATCTGTGGGTCGAAGAACCGTCGATTAGTCTTTCAACACCGTAGTAATTAGCAATCAACCCTTGCCCTGAAACGAAGAAAACTAGACCATGAATCATTTGTATATATACATCCTTTAGCAATATCGGTCACAGTCGATTTTCCTACAATATTAAGAAAGAAGATGAGCAAGCTCCAAATACGACCCGCTTAAAGATGTAGCTTGAAATTTGGTTTCTGCACTATATTTATCATTATCAGAAATTCCTACAACTAATCTTCTTAAATCATTTCCATACCTTATGAGGCGGAGTTCCCGGTCGTATCGTAGTGTTATTTCCCAGCCCAAGCTTTCCTTTTTTGTCAGACGATTTAAGGATTTGGAATGAACACGTCAATGAATCGTCGACGCTCATCATTGCACCAGCATTGTCAAACTCACCGCAGTAATTCGGGGCTGAAAATATAGTTACCAGCTGCCGCTTTGCAAAGAACTCGTATCCGTCTTCCACAACCTAAGAAATAAAAATGAAAGAGAGAAAAATACTATGTGAAGCCAAAGAGAGCATTTCTAAACTAATGCGAATCCAACTCGATAGAAGCACAACTCAATACAATAGATACACAAAATTTCTACGTCAATCACCCACACAGCAACTAATCCAACAAAACAAGAATCCCAGGTTTTTTGCTTTCTGCGTCTCATCCTGGTTTTCGGATGCTACAAAACCGAACCTGATGACGGTCTCAGTATAAAAAGTCCATTTTTTCAAAATACAAGAACTTACACTTAGAAATCGGAGCTCAAATAAACTCAGCTAAAAATATAAATCCAAACACATTGATTGTTCATAATCACCTGGTGAGCACGGCATATGAGATCAAGATCATGCTTCATAAGAAATTCAGCCACTTTGTCAGCCCCGAATGTATACGATACACCTCTATCGTTCATTCCCCAGCCATCGATATCCTTATCCGGATCAGCCCACAAAAGATCACAAACAAGCCCCTGATCCGGCACATCAACAGGCCGAGCAATATTCCTAATCTGATCAAGGTGCTTCAAATCAGGAGACAAGCCTCCATGCATACATAGGATCTTCTCGTCTATAAGAGCTGCAACGGGAAGAGTCTTGAAGCAGTCCGTGAACGTCTTCCAAACACGAACGTTGAATCTTCTTTTGCACTCATCGTAAAATCCGTATATACGGTTTATCGAGGCACATTCATGATTGCCCCTGAGTAGAAAGAAGTTCTCCTTGTACTTGATTTTGTAGGCGAGAAGAAGGCAAATGGTCTCTACGCTCTGCTTACCACGGTCCACGTAATCCCCAAGGAACAAGTAGTTTGCTTCCGGTGGGTAACCCCCATACTCGAACAATCGTAAGAGATCGGAATACTGACCATGAACATCTCCTGCAAATCAATTACAACAACAAAATTTAGCTCTAGTAGAAAGAAACATACTAAACATTTTACTTCAGTTAGTGTAAGTCAACTATCTTTCCTACTAAACAAGAACAGAAACCAAGACAAATGTTGACCTCGGTCATAGAGTCATACACCAAAAATTGACCCTAAAATGCAGCTCAAGACGAGTAAACTACAGGCGAAGAACAACATAATAAACTTTTTCATTCACTATGTTCCGGAAAAACAACACCAAAAACAAACCCTGGTTCCATATCGACACATGCCCATTTCAACAAGCCCCGTTTCGAGTAATCGGAAACGAACAAAACTCTTCCTAAATGTCCAAAAGAACCAACTAAAAAACAGTCAATTTAAGTCATAAAAATTCATCTTCTGACTGAAATAATACTTTCAACACCACTTTCTTCAACACACTTCCAATTTCTCTAATCTCATCTCCACTACAACAATCACAACAAAGCTCGAAAGCAATAGAAAAAACCCAAGAAAACTTCGAAAACACGTTCTCTACACAAGAAGAAGAAAGTTACCGCAAATCTTTATCGGAGCTTCGAGCTCGAGCAGGTTGGGCTGGCTGAGAAAAATCTCCTTGGACGCAGCGCAGAGCTGCTTAATCTCCGCCTCCGTGAGCTGAACCAGCTTCGTCGTGCGACCGTTCTTCGCCCCCAGGAGCCGCCGTATGATGTCGTCGAGAACGCCCTCGTCCATGGCCGAATGATCAAAATCCCCCAAAAGAAAACCCCGATAAACCCTAGCGAAACCGTTCGTCGATCGACGAGATCCGATTCCGCCAAAACCCTAGAGTTGGGAACTGGAGAGAGTGTGGAATTCGCGAGGAGAGAGCGAGAGTCAATGAGTGGCCGCCATTTCCCGCTCAACCAAGAGAGAGAGAGAGAAATGGAGGAGAGAGAAAGTTCTGCTCTCTTTGAAAGGAATGGGAAAACGATGCCCTAATAATTTCGAGTCTTTTCTCTCAGAAAATTAAATAAATAATAAATAAATAAATTCAACGTGCGTGACTGAAAATTGGATTTGGGATACTGTCCACGTGCATCTCACGTGAGTGGTCCAAGTTACTCGACTATTCTTCTATTTCTATATAGATAGAGACGATACAAATAAATACCCAATTTGCTATTATTAGCTACTTGTGCTTTGATTTAAGTTATTCTTTTATAATAATAATAATAATAATAAATCAAATATAAAAAAATACACAACACGTCCTATTTTTAACATATTTTTATAAATTGGAGCAAAATTAAAAGTCTTATAAGGGTATTCTAATTAGACTTGAAATCAAATTAAAAAGATAAAGCATTTTTTTAATGATGTGATTGATGAAAACTTTTTAGTTCGATTAGCCTGATAGGACAATAATCGAGTATTTTTCTGAGTAAGTTTAATATTTTAATTGCTAAGTCAAAAGGGAAAAAAGATATATTAAATTTTATTTTTACATTATATGACTTGTTAAGAGGTTTTCACGTGTCATGACTCATGAACATAAGATATCTTACAAAATTAAGAAATAAATAAAACGATTATTTTAAATGAAATATCAAAGTAAGTATAAACACTATAAACTAAATGTTTAAGTACATTTTAGTTTTTTTTTTCTTCTCGCAATGATGATCACGCTAACTGCGTTGACATTTGTTTTGTTTATATTTGACATTGACTTTTTTTTCTCTCTCTTCAAATAGTGGCTAATGGATATATGAGTGGTAATTATTTTGATGTACAATACTTATATTATATATAACTAAAGGTAGGACTTTCTAAAACTTTTGTTTTTATTGAAATATACAACCTGAACAATTTTGAAAATTAATCATGAGACATATTTTATTGGTATACCTTCTAGAGAAAATATACTATGAGTTTTGTTTCAAACGCTTTTGTAAATTTATAAAAAAAAAATTAATTTATTATATACCCTATTAAATCGCACCTTAATTACAAATATGGGCTCAACTCAAATTAATGATCATAGTTTCTCAACGATCCCATTCAAGATTTGTACTTTGTAGTTCGTAGGCCTATCTTAAAGAGTCCAATAGTGTTTATTAGAACAATGGTGTCGAATTTTGCCTATAATAGCAAGTTGGTCCCCAGTTTTGGGCCTAGTTATGATTTGTTCCATGGCAAAAGTTATAATTTCTAAAGTTCAAATTTTCTTGAGCTGAATATTCTTCAGAATATTAAAACTGAGTAATTTGGCCTTATTATTCACTGCACTAACACTACATATATTATAACTATGTCCTTTACATTTGTATTAGGCTAACATGTTATTGAGATTTGCGGCGAAAATCATCGAAGTCATTAAATTCTTGCAGATAAATCACCGTCGTCTATTTTTTGCGGCAAAAATCACTTATGTCATCAATTGTTTGCAAATAAGTCACTAACATTTATTTTTTACGGCGAAAATCATCAAAGTCACTAAATTCTTGCAGATAAATCACTTGTGAGCTTAAGCTTGACTTAGTCCGTCACTCAGAGGAAGTCAGCCTGGGTACCGACCAGAACCAAGGACGGACAGGATTTCATCCTAGCTCGGGTGAACACGAGCATAACGTTCGGATAGAAGGCAAGCTCAACCCAGAGTATACAAGCATGCCAGCTTGGGGACAGAGAAGTTGTCCGGGCAGGAAAGGAAAAGTCAGCAACTAACCAGCAAGGAAAGCGTGTAGCTTGAGGAGCAAACAAAGATCGAGTCAAATTTGATTAAATAATTTTAGGGTAGTTTCCTGATTTTGTGCGATTGAGTAGAGCTAGGGTTTCGCCTATGTGAGGCTATATAAACCTAGCATTGTACACTTTGTAAAGTGCTGAGTCCATTTGAGTTTTTGAGTTTACCTCTTTGTAATTTTGCCTTCGATTCTAATCAGAGAATTTCTTCTCCCAAATTCGTGTTCTTAAGTTCGTTTAGTTTCTGGTGTTATTCGTTTTTTTGCGCAGATCCGTGAATTGGGATCCAACATAACGTCTAATTTTGCGCCAAAGGTCATTAACCCCAGTCTTTCCTTACAAATGTTATATGGCAACGTTAAATGACCTATCACCAGCCTACACGACATTCATCAATTGTCTCCAACTAATTACATGAGCACGTGATTTGCGTTTTTTTAATGGAACGCCACGTATTGCATTGCATGTTACAACAAAAGATGGAATTAGTACCTGGTGTTATTTAGGGTTTAGGGTTCCGCTTGTTGGATTAATTATAATTATAGGATGCACTTAGACTAATCTGGTTTAATATAAACCTTCTAATTAGTCATAACTATAAGCTTCGATGTTTGTTGATTTTGGGGATGTCCTTCGTTTCAAAAATAAAGTTGTCGGAACAATATTATTGTCGGTGAGTTGAACGATGTACACTTATAAGAAGAAGTGATGTTGTATATATTTCAGCGTTAGAGCTTTATTTTGAGACAAGTACTCTTCATGTACGTACAAAATTGAAAAGAAAGAAGAAAAAACAAACTCTAAAAAAAAATCCTTGATTGAAGAAGAAACGTTGTTCAAACACTTGAAGGTTGAAAGGGAGTTTGATTAAGACATTCTTGTAATTAGGAAATTTTGCACCATTGATCAACAAGCAAATGATGAAGGAGAGCCAAGAGCTCGTCATGTAACACACATAGGGAAATACTTTTTTATGTTTATTTATGATTGAATATTCAATTGTATCATCTTTTTGTAAATGATTGGTTGACTGCAAATATTTCTGTAAGAAGCTCGACCGAATAAAATAAAGGGTTATTTTAAAAAATGCCCATTTTGTGTAAAAGGTTTAAGAAAAATGTCCACCGTGTGTATTTTTTACTCTCACAGACGGGTATTTTTCTTAAACCTTTTACACAAAATAGGCATTTATTACAATTTCTATAAAATAAATACGTATTTAAGATTATAATTTACAGATTTTAATTATTATGATATCAGAAAAATCAAACACATCCCGTACCGTACTCTTTTTTTTTTTTTTTTTAAATAAAAGCTTTACACTTTATGAGAAGAAACACATAAATTTAACCCGATGTGATTGAGCTTCTCAAACATTATACATCAATCACCAAAGACACTCAACAAAAATAAAAAACTGAAAAGACAAACAAACAAGAAAATAATAAACTATATAAAGTTTAATGAACAACACTGTGCGTGACAAACAAATCAATAAATGAATAATAAACATGTCGATGGATACATAATAAGCTGGTATTCCATCAACTTCCATGTTCTTTTGCCGCAACTGGCCGCATTCACCAAATTAATAAACACAGACAATATTAATATAATAATCATAATAGTCTCATGCATTATTAACAAACCCTCTTTCATAGAGACGAATGGAAAGAATTATCGCCAATAATATTATTAGGGTTTTGAGCTCCGATATTCCCCGACTCAGCGACTACGTTTTCCCAAAAGAAGAAACTGTTCATGTTATTGTTCTGTGAATGATGATTCGCTTGTGATTCCACCCACAAATCGCTCAGTTCTACGTGCATGCTCTCCATGCAGACCTGCACGTTGTGGTCCATCAATGGAGGCAAGCTATTATTATTGTACGTACTTCCCATGCACGTGCCTGCATTCAGTGAGTAGGGCAAGGCTTGGACTTGGTGCTGGTTATTAGGGTTCCACGTCGGCATCGTTTCGTGGACGTTTGAGCTGCCTCCGCCGGTGGATAGGATCTTCGCGAGGACGTCGTCGCTCCGTGGACGGTCGAACATGAAAAGTGACAAAGGGGAGAGTGAGGGCTGCTGGCTCGGGTGAGTTGGTTGGGCTAAGATATCTAGTTGGCTCATTGTGTTGAAGCATGGCATTATTTGATGGTTCTGATCGGAGATTGGTGTAGCGGTGATGGTGTTTGCTGTGGTGGCGGAAGGAGTTGATGAAGATGGCTTTCGTATCTTCTTCTTGATCCACGAATTCCAGTAGTTCTTTATCTCGTTGTCGGTTCTACCGGGAAGGTGACTTGCAATATGAGCCCATCTATATGAATTTGAACATGTCATGAACGAAGCTTAGTGTGAATTGAACTTGTATGTTTAAGATAATAGTTCAAGTCCTATATGACCTACAAAACTTAAGAAACGTTCATATATATTTATATATATATATATATTGTGTATAAAATAATGTCAATGAGACAGGCATATGACCGAGCAATTGAACTTGTAAGCTCTAAGTGTGTGGACCAATTTATGGAAGATATAAATATGTTCATGTATGTTCACATGACTTGCTTCAAACAAATAAGCGTGATTGGAAATTTTCGAATAAATGATAATAAGAAGATTGATGAACAATTACATTGATCATAATGTTCAAGTTGTGGAGTAATTCTAAGTGTGAAATTATATGATATGTTGTTCATATGTGCAAGAAGGTTAATTATAATAAGAACAGTAATGTGATATTTAGGAAGCTCTAACATGAACCTTCAATGAGAAACTCTTAATAAGTTGTGATTATTTATATATGCGCTAATAAAGAGTGATGACATCATGACATATTGACATGGATTTGTTCCTCCTTCATCAACGCACGTACATAGCTAGTAATAATAAATAATATATAGTATAGTAGCACGAAGACTTGGTATTGCAGTTAGTTAGTTTAAAAGGAATTAATAACTATAATGAGGTAGCTAGATGTCCATTTTCACTTAAGTTCTTCCAAACACCTCACCTTTCATTCCATTACTATAAAAATGATTAAAACTGATTATATATATTACACGTGATATAATTAGCTACGGCATATACTACTCTATAATTTTATTGTCAAAGAAGTGAAGATTAAGTGAACCTAGCTTATGAGGAATATATGACCATAATCATATTATATTGAGAAAGAAAGAAAAAAACATATACCTAAAATATGAGGACATATAGCTAGGGCAACATTTTATTATATTATTGAGGAATTAGAACAAGTGTTCTAGGGGGTGCCTAGAATCTTTGAGAATTAAAGACAATATTCTAACTAAGATTATAGATTAAAACTTGGTAATTAATGATTAATTAATTAAATAATTACCTATTGCCCACAACGCCGTGAAGGCTAATAATCAACTTCTCCTCCTCGGGAGAGAATCTGCCTCGTCTAATATCTGGCCTCAAATAATTAATCCACCTCAAACGACAACTTTTTCCACACCTTTGAAGCCCTAAATCACAAACCATAAACATTATGTATGATCATAATAATATCAATATGAATCATTATGTGTGTATATATCTATATATATAACACCTGCTTTCTCAGGGACTTCACTCCAACAACCATAGCCGTGCGTGGTGATGTATCGGATGAGCTTCTCGTCTTCCTCGGGAGACCAAAGCCCTCTCTTCACCTTCTGCTGGTTGCAGCAAGAATGGTGTCCCATAATTAATTAATTATTAATTACTTAGATACATATATGATGATGAAATGTATTTATGGAACTATAGCTTTTGCAAGAGATTTATATATATAGTGTAGCTCTATATAGCAATACTGCTCTTCTTCTTGTGTTTTGGAGAGCCGACATTTGTGGGACCCTCGAATGATGGGACCCGAAACTTCATCTAACACTAAAGCGACGCTGCATCGACTTTGATCGTCCTCCAGAGAGAGGCTATTTTCTACGTACATGGTGGTATTGTGTAGCAAACTCTCTCTCTCTCTCTCTCTCTCTCTCTCTCTCTCATACACACACACGAGTCCAAAAATATTTGTAATTTTCGTGCCGGTAGGTTCAAAACCAACTTCTATTGTGCTTGTGACACGTAATGTATGATTGCATGGACATTTCTTATTACAGCATGATACAACCACACATGACAAATTTATATATATATATATATATGTTGGAGTGCGACAAAAGAGCAACCCTTTAGAAGAAGAAGTGAGATATATTGAATTGAACATTGTATAAAAACAAAAACCTCACTAGTGAAAGAGATTCGATGCTACGATTATCTGTTTTTACGCACTTTGATCGAAATTGTGGTACGAGCAATGAGCAAACTTTGTAGTAGATAACTTCAAATGGAATTATGTCTCCAATCGAGGATTAATCATTTAAATAATTACTACCTTTTTAGACTAATTAAAGCACTTACGCTGTTACGCATCTGGGTTAATCGACTCTGATTGCTGCACTCACGACACGAGTCCAAACTAAAGTATGTCGGTTTTATATTTTTCAAATACTAAATATATATATATATATATATATATATATATATATATATATATTGATAGTATACAGACTATATAATACATGGTAGTGATCGTCTGGACGTTCATTCCAATTTATTGACCAAGTATAAATGTAAATAAAAATATAATAATATTCTAAATTTATAGATCAGATGCCTCCGGAATATACCTACAACTCCGCAATCATCCTCTTTAATTTAGTATGATATGAATGTGAGCGAAATTCACACTAAATAAGGGCCATTTTTCAAAAATTGCCTTTGGCTATCAAATTCAATCATTGACCCAGAAATCATTTAGTTTCTTCATTCACTTTTCACATCAACATGCGACATCTACGTACATTACCCTTCCAAATCTTTATTATTAAATCTCACCCTGATATAAGATTTTTTTTCTTTTTTAAATCTATGATTTTTCATTAAAAAAAAAAAGGGTAAGATACAGTACGATAACTCCAATAACAAACTCATTGATTTAGCAATCTATTTATAAATTTGAATTGACACAATATCAAAATTAGTTTATAAGAATCTTATTAAAATCTTAATGTGGCAGACTCATACAACCTCAATATACCTACAATTTAAACATTCAGGAAGTTGTAAACAAGTTTTTGAATATTACATCGAAAATCTTAGCTATTCTAGACGAATTATATCATTAATCATCCAAAAAAAAAAACGTGTAAATATATTGTGCGTATATCGGTATATGTAGATATAATTGATGCATTACAAAGGCGTGTGATAATGAACATCCATGACAATGCGTAGTTGATAATATTTCTGATTAATAAAAGATATAAAGTTAAATAGACACGATTAGTAGTACACACTACACACACACACACACACACACACATATATATATATATATATATATATATATATACTGTACGATATTATCATTTCAAGGTGAATCGCACTTTGAAACTTTGAGTAATGCAATGAGGTGGGTATTAAGTCTCATCGTGTAATATAATCATATTATATTATATTATATTATATATATATATATATAACACACACTTGCATCTTGTACTTTGATTAAGATCGTCGCGTTGGTGCCTCATGTTTTTTCCTCCATTGATTATTTCCTTTATCGATTGATTGTTAAATGATTAATTAGGTTCTGAATGTGAAATATCTAATATAATTATTGAATGATTTATGTGTCCTAGTCATTATTTTCGTACGTACTACATATATACATATAGTTGGAGCATACATATAGTAAAATATTATAATTTTAAGTTCAACTATATAGCTTGTTAAAGATCTTCAATCCACTTTAAAAAATTATAACAAAAGGCTCTCTATATAAATAGAATTATTTAGTGATAATCTTATTCATGATTTTAATTTTATGATGAACTGAAACTTTTTAGCAGAAAAATTTTCCATGGTACATTATCACTTTGTACTCTACAATCTACATGAATCTAATTGCTTAGGGCTAAACATAAAACAAAAATTTATCTATTGAACCTTAGCTCCGTACGAGTTAAATGATTTTAGAAAATGAAAAAAAAAAGTACACTAGTTCATCAATAATTTTACTATGCCCTTAATTCAATTATGTACGTTATATAAAAATCTAATATTGGTCACTGTTAAAATTCTTTGTAATTATAATTAAATTAAAATTGAAAGAATACATCGCTTTATGTCATTTTTCATGTTTAACCTCTAGGTAATTCGTTAATATCTAAGAAAGGCACAATGAATTAAAATATAAAACTTCATACTATTAATTATATATGCAGATGTATATGTGTAAACGAAGTGATAACAACTGAAGGATATATGGTTATATAAACATCAAATATATATCATTTAGTTAGGGAACATTATTTGGGCACTTTCGTGAAAACGAAATTACTCAATTCGTTTTTCCTTAAATTTTACTTAAAGTATAATTTAATATTGTAATTTATCATTGATCAAAGCCTAGTTTCGTTTCAATAAATCTTCTTTTAAACCACTATTTATCTGATTCTATATATCAACTTCTTTATATATAATCATGTGACGCTTGCTTGCGTCACCAAATTCACGAAATCTCGAGTGATTTTTATTTGTCACTAAAAGTACCTCATGGCTTCCAAAGCAATATATCCATGGGGACATTGATGTGATTTAATTAAAACAAATACAGTGAATCAGTTTGACTGAAGAGTATGTTCTTTGATCAAATAATACGAAATTTGATTATTTTAATGAATATAACGTTGATGCGTAGCAATATCACTTGACATAACCCTAATTCCATTGGTTAATTCATCTACATCATAAAAGTACTCCTCTGATCTTGGTCCCACATTAATTTATAGTGTATTCTTTTGACTATACAAGATAAAATAAAACATTAAGGATATAAAAAAATTTAATCAATATTATCATGTCGGCATAGTAAAAAAAAACCCAAGGAATAATATATTCGGTATGTAAGAAACACTTGATGATTATAACTTATATACATTTATACATACATATATGAAAGTTATCTCAATCAAATTCAAGTACGCCTAATGAGGTTTACTAATATAAATTAGGGTTTTCAAATGTTAATATAGATATGTCAAACGTGCATTTTTTTTCTTTGCTTAATGACGTAACCACTCATCATTCTTTCTTGATCATCATATACGTATAAAAACTGAGCTATATAATATTATTTTCCGTATTAATGAGTAGTAATAAAATATTTAAACACAATATAACCTAATATGTATATATATATAGTTATATAATATTATGCTGTACAGTACGTGCATACGCCATGCATGCAAGCGTACGTGGGTGAAACATGATTCATTATATTTTCAAGCTTATGTTCTATGTATAAGACATATAAATACGTAGATATATAATATACTATAGTAAAAAAATATATGAATTAGGATAATCTAAATTTATGAAGATGAAAATGAGGGTTCTCTGTAGATTGACGCATATATGTTACCACACAAGATGTGAAAGTGCTGAGAAGTGACTTTTGCTTGGATGAATCGCAAGCTAAAACTTTGAAAGTTGCATTCAAATCAATTTTAAAAGAGACACTTAATTTAATAAAGAGGGATTAAAAAGGGTTAAATGATTATTATTCTTAGCTTTAAGGAGGAGCAATGGAGTGGGATTAAGGGCCTACCAATTTAATTAATTTTATTTTGTGGGGTAATTTTGAGTGGTACTACTAAAATTAGTGAGAGAGAAAAGAAAAGCATATAGAATTATTTCGGGACTTTGCCTTTATAAGCATGGTTGGTTAAATTCTTAAGTCATTGATGAAATGTCACTTTAGTACTATATAACATGATTAAATATATGTCCCAATTAGTGATTTAATAATATTAATTGGATATATTTAGAAGATAATTTTGGTAATTATCCTTGCCCTACATGAATCTTCTTAGGGACCCTCATTTCCTCATTCGGAGGCCATCTTTGTATCCCAAATTGAACTTTTTTTTATTAAATAGTAAGGACCCATATTGATTAATTAACCTAGTCACCGAAAATATTTGGATCTATGAGCTTGCTAATTACAATTTGTAAAAATTATTTTTTAGCTGTTGATTTTACTGTGATCAAATAAAATAGGTAAGTAAAAAGAAGGGTAAACTGCGGCTAATGTACCAAATGTTTGATTTTCTGCGGATTATGTACCCAATGTTTATTTTTGGCGGCTAATGTACTCAATGTTTGATCCGTTAGATATTTTTGGGTTTTCCGTCAGTTGACCGTTAGAGAGTTATATGTACACTTTTCGTATTTTTGACATAACTCACTCATTTTTTTGTCCAAATTTTATGCACGACCTATGGTTGGAAAGATAAGAGATAGATCTACAACTTTAATGTTTTAAGTTTTGTAAAATCAGTTTAAAAAAAATACGAAATTTCAAGTACAACGTAAAACTGGACATTAGTTTAATGCAAAATATTTGTTTCGAGCAAATTTTAATATACTTAATGACTTTTTATGATGAAACGTAAAAGTAAAAAGTTGTAGATAAATGTTTTATCTTTCCAACGGATGTTTATTTATAAATTTTGGATAAAAAACGAGTGAGTTATGCCAAAAATATGAAATATTATTTCACATCACATCTTTTATATTTTTGGCATAACTCACTCATTTTTTGTCCAAAATTTATAAATAAACAACCGTTGGAAAGATAAAAAGTTTATCTACAACTTTTTAGTTTTACGTTTTATCATAAAAAGTCATTAAGTATATTAAAATTTGCTCGAAACAAATATTTTGCATTAAACTAATGTCCAGTTTTACGTTGTACTTGAAATTTCGTATTTTTTTAAAACTGATTTTACAAAAACTAAAACATTAAAGTTGTAGATCTATCTCTTATCTTTCCAACCATAGGTCGTGCATAAAATTTGGACAAAAAATGAGTGAGTTATGTCAAAAATACGAAAAGTGTACATATAACTCTCTAACGGTCAACTGACGGAAAACCCAAAAATATCTAACGGATCAAACATTGGGTACATTAGCCGCCAAAAATAAACATTGGGTATATAATCCGCAGAAAATCAAACATTGGGTACATTAGCCGCAGTTTACCCTAAAAAGAATATGTATTAATTGACATATCTTTATAAATATATATGTATCAATTCAAGGATATAATTTCATCGTAAATATGTCATTTATTCTTAAGGATCTATTTGAATGAAGTTATATTGTGTCTTTTAAGTAGCAAATATGAATTGTATTTCTGGTTTCAATGATAGACAAGGGACATGTTTCGCTCGGAGTTACTCGTCTGGAGGTTCATGTGGCAATTGCTCAATCCCGGAATGGTTCTCAACCATTGTGTCGTTCACAAGGAAAAATTGGTTCCTAACCGATTAGTTTCTCGCAAACACTATACTGAACTGATCAGCCACCATTTTCACTGAAATGCATATGGAATATTAGGTTAATCTCATACCAAATACGACAACATTTATGTAAATAAAAACAATATTTTGAGTCTTATATTAAAAATGACCATGTTGATTAAAAACGATATTTAAGTCATTCATGTCGAACAAATAAATACCTAAGTCAATCTTGGTACAAAATAAGTTATCTAAGTTTGTCAACTCCACCAGCGGCGCCAGACAAAATTACCGCTACATTCGCGATCAATTACTATTCTTCAAGTCCAGTTCGACAACCAATTCTCGGAACTTTTTCGCATATCTAAATTACTGTCTAAAACCCATCTATAATAATGTATCATAATAATATTTGTTATACACATTAAAATGAGAAAATTTAGTTTGTATGTCCCAAAATATATGTTTGAACGAAATTACTCCTGGTTTTAATAAATTTAAAATTATGCTCCGAAACAATTTTAGTCTTTAAGCCAAACACTTTTGCTCTTCAAGTTAAGACAATTTTTTATTTTAGACACTTTTAGTCTTTAATTTGAACGCTTTTGTTCTTACGGTTAGACAGTTTTAATTTAGAAAATTATATAGTAAAAAAATTGTCTAAAAAATTTTGGGCATTTTTGGTCTTTAAGTCAAAACCCTTTTGGAGCATAATCTAAAATTTATTAAAACCGAGAATAATTTCGTTCAAACATACCTATCGGGACATACAAATTGAAATTTTCAATTACAGACAAATAACAAATATAACAGCAGTGGACTTTAACTCATCTTTTACATCGAAATGCATTGTGGAAAAAAAAATATCGCGTATAAACTTGTATAAAAATATTAGACTAATGTATCGACCTATTTCATTTTTTTTATTATTCTTAGTTCACAAAGAATAAATCAATTAGCCTATTAAATCATTCCATATGAGCATCAATTGATAAGGAATTTTGTTTAATGGTAAGATCTGTAAAATAGCAAACAATTACGTCGTGATGAATAGTTATTTAAAACATATTATAATATATAAGAGTACGAATGAATTGATCATTTTTAATAAAGCTACAATAATTAGTGTTAATTAAAATTAAATCAACAAATAATTAATTTATAATATTTCCCTGAAAAGCTCGTATGGCGTTGATAGTAGTCCTTGCTGCCACTTGGCAATCTGGGCCTAAAAAAGAAGAGCTTTAACAGTAATAGGTTCTTATGCCGCAAAAATCCTCTATTTTCTATTCACGTTTCAGCCTGTGTTGTTTCTCACTTTCTTGTCGTATTTGTTTCCTCTCGTTTTCTCCTTAATTTTTTTTTTTTTTTTGTTTGTAATGGTTCAGTTCGCTTTACTGTCCTTTCCTATCATGTTCTTGTCGTTTTTTTTTTCAACCCCTTTTTAGATTTATTCATCGGAGTTATGTTTAAGTGTCGTTTTCTATTATACTTCCTACATTTTTTATGTATTCAAGAGTGCTTAGGATATCTCATGTGTTTTAATCTCAATATTTATTAAATAACATGTCAAGTTATATAAGTTGGTAGGATCACATTATTATTAAAAGAAAAAAACGAATAAGAAATACATATATGACATGATCTGTTTCTGTCTTAGCACGACCATTAATAGATGAATATATATATATATATATATATCTATATATAATATAATATAATATTCATCTTAAGATATATATCTATATACTCATGTCATACCATGTAATATATATACATGTATATATATATATATATTCATCTTAAAATCGTCGTCATTGTAGTAGCTTGATATCTCAAAGTGTCGTCATTTTCTCTTGTCCTGGCTTATGCTTAGCCGGCTTTCCGTCACTTGCCTTCAAAATTTAGTCTTCATTTTCTTTCACTGGCTTTCTTCCCGAATTTACTCGAAACTTAATAAGGCGCTCCAATTTCGGTATCACTCGCTCTCTAAAAGCTATTTCATTAGCCGTAAACTCCTCATAAAACTTCTCCAACCGCGGAATAAGCGAAATTGTGAGGCGAGTATTGAAAGGAGCAATATGCACTTACGGATTTTGGGTGGATTTTGGTAATCTTTTAAGGATTTTAATAGGTATCTTCAATAATAGATAGTAGAAAAGAATTTGTGAGATTGAATAGGATTGATAGACCAATTGATTTCTGTAATTAGTACAGTATCACATATCTTGCATACTAATTTGAACGTGGAATAATATATTTATATTATGTATAAAGATTATTTATATTCATTAAGATATGCACTTTTCTAACATCACCAATTATATTGTAGAATTGTGAAACTCATTATATTCAATCGTTCCTTTCTTCTACAATAAGCAATATGTAACACTTCAAAAATCACAATAATTTAGAAACTTTTTTTAAGTATATGGAAATTGGAATTAAACTATATGTAGAACTAAAATTATACCTTTTTATTTCGAGCTTCTTCAAATATATATATATAGAGAGAAATAGATTAACGATAAATCTGCTTCACGTGGAAATCCAAGTCCAACCATTGACTAAAATCGTCCAATATTCTCTTATTAATTTTGCCAGTTTATAGTATTATGTTCTTGATTAAAATACTGTGAAAATTTACACACAATAGAAATCATTAAAAAAAAATTACCAACATAATCTACTACATTCATAGATTAAGCATACTTATAATATAAACGTTTTTTTTTTATTATTATTATTAGCGTGGTGTCTGTCCACTAGTAAGAAAAAGTCATAATATGATTCAAGCCTCGGTCTCGTTACTACCGGAAGAGGACAAGTATGACTAACTCTCACGTTGCTCTCTCAAAGCTTTTTCCTTTTCCTTAAAGTCCTTGAATAGCTTCTCCATCGACTCGGCTGCCTTGATCACTTTCACATTCCTCACGACCATTCCCGACATCAAACTCACGCCGGGGCATCAGACGCCTAGAAATCAACAGAATTTCCAAAAATCACATTCATGCGTAAAATGAACCAAGAATCACAATTTGACAAAGTTCAACCAAGTCGGCCTAAGAGCAACCCGAAATCAACGTAAAATAAAACTAAAAACAACTTGCAATAAAATCCCAACGCAAGCGGATTTGGAACCGGCAAGCATAGCGAAACTATACACTTAACTTTAGAGCTAAGGATCTTACATTCTTATGTCCCGGCAGTCCCGCTATCAAGAATTCTGCCATGCCCGACATTGTTTTTAAGTGTGCGTTGAGCACCGGGAAAAAAGCTCTAGCATTCGTCAAAATATCCTCAGCTTCAAGTAATCTATTCTTGCATTTCGTCAGTTCTTCCTCACTTTCAGCGTGCTTTTGTTTGTAGTAATCAACTTGGTCTTTCAAGTCGAACACGGTCTCCTCGACTTTCTTTTTCTCCGTCTCTAATTCAGAAACCCTTTCCAGAGCTTTAAGTCTCTCGACTTTTAAGGCGTTGAGAGCGAGCCATGTCGCCACCATGCTCTGAAAGAGGAAGATACAACTAATTATGAAACATAATTGACAAACAAAAAACATTTATAAGAAAACTTAACCTTAATTTGGAGCTTCGCCAAATTCCCGCAAAGCGCCTCAAAATCGAGGACCACATCGTCCTTAACCTCGTCGCGCCCCGCCACTAGCTGGTTCATTAATTCAACCGACGCTTCCGTATCTTCTTCAATGTAGGTATTACTTGGATACCTGACATACAGACACCGCGTTTCACCTCCTTCACTATGTCCGTCCCTTCTCCTTTTGGAACCTCCTAACAGCTCCGCGTTCTCGTGCTAGTCCCCAACCGGAACCGATGAATTGTCCATCACAAGTTGATCGTCCGCTATTTTTCGCTGAAATGTATATGGATTATTAGTATAATTATGTCAAATATATGATACTAGAAATAACAAAGTTTAATATCCGAAATCAACAGAATGTGGGCCTCAAACCACAAAAAAAGTAGAGTTTTAACAATGATAGGTTCTTAAAAAAAATCAACTTTTGTTACCAACAACAACTGTTTTATAAATAGTTTATCAAACACATGTCAATTTTTTTTAAACAATTTTATTTTAAAACTGAAACTAAAAATATTTTAAAAAAAATTAAGCCGTACCAAACGGATCCATTGTATTTGGCTAGTTTTTTTTTTTTCACATCCTAATTATAGGATAATATTATTATAAAAAATCAAACACATCATGATCGGTATATTTATGTCTCATTGAGACCATGTTATAAAAGAATATATATATATATATAATAATATATATATATTGAGTTTTTTTCTTTCACACCCTAGTTGTAGGATATAAGTATTATAAAAAAAAAACGGATCAAAACAACATATACGACACGATCGGTATATTCATGTCTTACTAAGACCATGTAATAGATGAATATGTATATGGGGTGTTGTTGGCAAAAGTAGTTAACTTTTTGAGTTTGTACTAATTATATATATACCCAAAGAGATTTAATATCGACAATACTCAACAATCGTCTTCCTCGTATATTTCCATCCATTTAATTTTTACTCTGTTGGTGCGGGTCTCGATAGTAGAGTAGTAGTTCCATTCCATGTACATTAGATTTCACACTCTTTTAAGTCTTAACAATTGGTTTAGAAACTCATTTAATTAATAAAAAACATATCAGCGTAATGATATACTTCATCAAATTAATCATTACAACCAATAGCTTCTCCGCACTATAGAAAATATAAATCTAACTTATTTATTTTTAGCCCACAACCATAGAATCATTAACACTAATTATAAAATACATTACAAAGTGATAATTCATATAATATATATATATACTTTTCCACAAGATAATAGTCAATATTAGTAGTAGGAGTGTTGATGTTGCTGAACATAATAGGGATAATAAGCATAACCCAACTCCTTACTATCTTCAAATTGGCTTTCATCAAAAGGGAATATCCAAGGTCGGAAATCGAGCTCGGGGGCAAGGCCGTCCTCGATGTTCGTCGTCGGAACACCGTAATCTGTGTCGACACAGCTCGGGATTGTGAATAATTGATGATTTTCCGAGGAGCCGAACACAGGATTTGTTGTTGAGATTTCATGACCAATTTGTGGATTGTGAGTCTTAGGAGTAAACTCTTGATCATGACTTGGGTCACAAGTTATTGTCGTTTGAGAAGAAGATTCAGTCTTGTCGTTTAGCTTCTTTTTGATCCATGAATTCCAGTAGTTCTTGACAAGGTTGGAATTTTCGACGATAATCGTCGATAATCGTCGATTTTTCGGCTTTTCGATAGTTACCGGTAAGTTGCCGGTTGTAATGCTTATCGATTTTATATACTTTTCGACGATTTTCGAGGTTTTCGATAAACCGATTACCAACCGATTTTCGGTAAAATCAGTGTAAAAAAAAGGTACTTTTCGGTAAAAAAAAATTCGGCAAAAATAATTATATTTGCCCAACCCAACCCAACCCCACCCCGCCCGTCCGGACGGACGGCGGCGCGCGTGGTGGTGTAACATTTGTGTGAGTCCTCCCCCATCCACAAAATCCTATGACCCAAAGGGCCCAAGCCCTTGTCCCTAATATTTGGTATATAAACATCACCAAACTCTTGTCATCTATCAATGTGGGACTTTTTGTTATTCAACTTATATTACACAACTTAACATACACATACACTTTCACTTAATATTACACACTTCAACTAATATTATACACTTAACATACATATTAACTTCACCTAACATACATATACACTTAATATGTATATTCATTTAATATTATACACTTCAACTAATATTAATATTATAATTATACACTTAATAATTTAACATATGTTTTGTGGTATGATATTATCAAAATATTTTATAAGTTTTCTGTCAAAAAGTATTCGAAAAGTATCGATAATCCGTCGATAATCATCGAAAAGTATCGATAATCGGTAAGCTACAGTGTTATAGGTTTTCCGTCGGTTAATCGGTAAGCTATCGATTAATCCGTCGAAAACGGTAATCGGTTTATCGGTAAAATCGGTAAGTTGAACCATGGTTCTTGATCTCATTGTCTGTTCTTCCAGGCAGATACTTAGCTATGTGTGCCCAACTACAAATAATAATAAAAAAAAAGACATTTATTTCTGATTAATTAATTTAATTACATGATAATTAGTGAAATAATCGGATGAAAAATAGTTGGTGTCGTATGATTATCAACCTGTTTCCAAGAGCTGCATGAAGGGTAATGACCAATTTCTCCTCGTCTGCAGTGAATCTCCCCCTTTTGAGATCGGGTCTCAAGTAATTTAGCCATCTAAAACGGCAACTTTTCCCACATCTTCGAAGCCCTGAAAAGCCCAACACAGAAATAGCAAGGAAGTTAAAAAATATTGGTGGAAAGGGTTATACTTGAAAGGGTTAAAAAATATTGTCTGGAGATTAAATTTATTTTTTGCTCGAAAATTATAAGGGTTATTTTTAGTTAATAGTGAAAACGCTCAAATACTGAGGCTAGTCCAAAAAGATGTGTGATACGGTCCGACATATCGCTCCGATTAGACTTGGCAATTTAGGTTCCGGTACGAAGCAACTGAGGTTGTGGTGACGGCGTGACGCCAAATGGATTTGGGTATTGATCGGCACCAAAATTGATTAACCCATTGTAGTCATGAACACGGCCCGAGAACTAAGACTACGCTTGGTCAACCACGAAAACAGATTACGATCACAAACACTAACAACTTTACTATCAATTATAATCGTATTTAAATTCAGAATAATTACATTATTATAATTAAATTACCAGCTTTGTGAGGGACAGAGCTCCAAGAGGCAAAGCCATTGTTGGTGATGTATGTGATGAGCTTCTCATCTTCCTCCGGAGACCACAATCCTCTCTTCACTTCTTCTACTTCTTTGCAGCAATAATCATGCCCCATATTTATCCCACTTGTACTTTTTCTCTCTAGTGAGTTACAAACTTATCATTTTGCACCCAATATATATATACCATTTTCAAGCCAATGAAAATTCGAAAACTCGTCGTAAAATTACAAGAATTCCAACATATGCCAATATCTAGTGAAGCTATCCATTACGTCACATTTTTCATTCATAAGTGGATTAAAAGATAAATATAATGCAATTTAAGGAGTAAGAAGTTCTTGAAATGTGTACGTATTTTCTGAATTGGGAAGTCTTCATCATGGCGTGTGGTAACAAAGTCTAGTAATATGGAATTCTTCCGAATTTAAATTAAATGATGTCATAATTCAAGTGTGCATATTATTCTAATGTGAACTAGAAAAATTGGCTAATATTTTACTAGATTGTCATGAATTGTGGAGACATATCTCACGTGTGGGAACATAATATATACACAGTGTTTTCCTATTACTACAGACTCTACTATAAGGCAAATGTCTTTAATTACGTTAATGATTTATAAGTGATGACGCCCAACCTATACACGTATTTTTGGAGCGTTTTTAAGTACTCTCGCGGAACATCCATTTCTGAAGACCCGAATTGAAGGTTTCGATGATGATGCCTCGAATACTTTTAAATTTAATGTTTGTTCTATGTGTTTTCCCTCATATGTTATCGTTCTTAATTTTAGAATTTTTGGATGGATCATCTAAGTCACGTTTTCACAAGGTACGTATAGGCCTGTATCAAAAGAAAACCTTGAACTTTTATTCTTTTTCAAATCCGTGTTCGTGAAGATTTGCGATATTTGACATCATAATCCAAAACTCGTATGCGAATCAATAAGTTAAAAGAAATCTGCTTCTTGTTACGAATCGACAATTGAAATTTGTTCCAATTTCGCTTTTAACTTTTGCTACATCAATGTCAAGTAATATGCATTTTAGGATCAAAGTAATGCTAGTAGTAAAGAAATAGAAAAGAATCAAGCAAGCACGTATATATATATATGTATATATATATATATATATGCATGATTATATATGATCCCTACGTTATGGATAAAGATGATCACAGCTAATGTCAAACCACAACGGCCAAATAGAGCTATTTTATTTCACCTTGTCAAAGTCTCAACTCTCAACCTTATCTGTCCAATAAGTAAAGACACATTAATGCATATATATATTTAGTACTATTCACCATATATATAGTTATATACTATATATATACTATATATATATATTAATATATCTGCGTGTGTGCGCGTTATCAAGTCGGGTTCAAATACTCTACACATTTCCTATAACCTAGCTTAGTAAACTGAAGTAGACAAATAAGTACCTGAAGTTCAAAATCAATATAGTCATTAATAAAGATATTTGAAGGTCACTTCTATATTTAGAAAACTCAAAAAACGACACTCAATTTATCACTAATCTCCAAAACATGTCCTTAACTTGGGACAAAAATTATCATGAAAAAAAATTATTTTTAATATTATGAAACTTGAAAAATTAGTTTTGAAATTTATGGTAAATAGTGAATTATTTTTCAAGCTTCTCTACGTATTTTTGCAATACAATCTTATTATATCAAGCTTTATATTTATATATGTATATATATATTATTGAACATTTGAGCTTATCCTCTCGTGTAGATCATGTTCACCATCTTACTAAAGAGTGGAGAGGAAAGAATTATTTGTCACACCACAAGTACTATTGAATATTGATGCGTCCCATCAAATTTATGATTGGTTAATTTACTTGTCTTTCTCATATATAATAGATATAATATAATGTACCAAAATAAGGAAGCGTGTCGTGGGAAAGTAGACACAAATCCATTAATTCTCAAGATCACCCTAAATACATATAAATGCTTTTGAATTTTGACGCGTCTCATTTCACGCAAGTCCTCACTTGTAAAGTGATTAAATAACTTTGAAAACTCCCTATAAAAATAGCTTTAAATTTGTTTTCTATAGGTTTCTATTAGATTTCGTCGCTGATATTGTTTTTCTACTAATTTAACTTAAAACAATATTTAATATATGTATTTTATTCTCACAAATTAGAGCTCAATTTTTAAGAGTTTGTCCTTTCATTTCATGCATGCGTGTATTATAGTAAATTTCACATCCAAAGGAAACCATAGTAGATATATGGTCAAATAAATTAACTACAAAGTATTGAAATAATGTTCGTGAAGTTTGTATTTATCTAAACATCTTCGTTCTTATCATAAAAGCAGACGAGAGTGACGTGCAAATTGATCATTCCAAGAATTTTGGTGGATTTAAATTGAGTTATATTTCAATCTTATGATCACAAAATCAATGAATGAGACTCGTGATGTGAGTACTTCAACTATAAAAGTATAAATGATAAATGCAAGCTTGTTCAATCCATTTGTAGAGCTTTTTGAACGTTGTGCGAGTACTATTGCGAGAATAATTTGGTTACGACATAAAAATTGGTTCAACGACAGAAAAATGTAAAACGACACCAAAAATAATTGTCCATTCGAAATAATGAAATGGGAGGAACATTAGAGAAACAGTCTATTGAGTGAACATTAAACGGCATAATATAAGAAACGACAAAATATACTACAGCATGACGTCTAATGGAGAAAGGACAGTAAAATGTTATATAAGATTAGAGTAGTCAAAGTAAATATGAGACCGCCTAAATAATCCCCTTGTTTTGCCACCTAATTCAGCAAATTAATCACCTTTGTTGATACCCAAAAAATTGATCACCGGCCCAAGTTCCATGTTGGACCGGGTTCAAGGTCTTCATGACGGTGAAATCGGGCTTAAAACTTGATTATTCGTTCTTGATGGATTAAGATTTTTTTTTTTTCAGCGCCTTCGTTTTCACTTTTGACTCTGTCTTTTCCTTTGCCTTCGTCTTGGGTATAGATAGAATTTTGAAGTTTCTTAGAGGGCGCGTTTTGATGCCAGATGACGCACTCGCTCATTTTTATAAAAGGGCTTCAGGGGTGTGGTTTTTGAGTCAGTCTAATAATTAATTAAGAAAATAGATTAAATATTTTTTTTCTTATTTGATTATTTTTTTAAAATATAAAAAACTCCCATAACAAGCTTTATATTGAATTTCAAGAAAAACTCAGATCATCTAATTTATTTTAATGGATGTTTCATCATGACTTAGATAATTTTCGTTCTGTTTAGATTAAGATTAAGATGTATGACTATGATCGAATGTAAACTATCTCGGTAGAATTATTTATTCTATGAAATATGTATTGGTTTATTTTCACTGTTTTAAATCGAATATTATATCCATTAAAAAAAATCGAATATTATACTCATTTTTCTCTAATGAAATCCATTCAATACACTTACTCGTATCATAGCTTCAGTTCAATAAATTTTTTTTATTGAAAATTTTAATTCGACTACTTGGTCAATAATTAAATTGCTTTATTAAAGTTCAATCAATGTCATGATGCATCATCAATATTTGAGTCATAAAAAAGCTCCATTATATATTTATTTACAAGTACAACTCACATTTAATAAGATAAATAAATTGGTATAGTTACATAATTTATTATTTAAATAAGTTTTATGTTTCAATTAAATTTAACCCATTGCTAGCTTTGCCGGCTAATTAGAAGATTCTTAATTCGTCATTTTCATGATGTAAGTTACGTCTAACTTGAATTTGTTGATAGTGTAATAATTAATTCGAATATGTTTCGGAATATTTTTCAAATGAGATATATAACATATAATAGACAACTAGACCACTCAACACATGTCGTTTTTACGTACTTTGTATTTATTATGATTATTAATAATTTAATGGTAATCGATGGACGGCGAAGCCGCGAAGGGTTGGTTTTAAGCAATTTTTTTTTTTTTTATATATATCATATAAGCTTGATTTAGGTAATTTGACCATCATTAATTCACGAAAGCATAAATGGAATATATCAAATGTAACATTAATTTTAATGATTCATTAGCAATATAATATACATAATAGCAATTTAACTCTATTATATATAGAAACAATTTATTTTACGTCGTCCATTTTTATTTTTTAAAATATATATAATGTAATTTATTTATTAAATTTAGTATTAAGATAAAACTATTTTAATTAATTTTAAATAAATTAAATATATAAACTTGAAAATTTATAATAGGTGATATATTTTTGTAAAACTAAAAAATAAGAGGGTATAGAAAAATAAATTCTATGTAAAAAATATATTTAATCTCGTTATGATTTAAAAAAAAAAAAACGCCAATCCGACCTTCATTGCATTGTCTATATTTGATATTATTACAAATTAATAATAATCTTGCAATTTGCTAATAAACTTTATAAAGAAAAGACACTGATTACCAAGAGTTAAAGAAGTACACGACATGACTAATTTTGAACATTTGTACGACATGGTGTGCACTGAAATCAAATCATTTGACATAAAAATAGATATGAATCACAAATATGATTTATTTTGGTTAAAAATAAATTGAATTTGAATTAATTTAGTCCGAACCATCGTGCCTAAATGTCGTTTATTAGATAATTAATTCGATCCACTACAAAAAAAGGCTCATCTAATCCTAAATGTGTGACCTCAAAATCCCACGACTCGGTCAACGCTTCTTTTATTCTCCATAATCCACATATAACAAATTAATTATTTTATATTTATTTATCATATTTTATAAATTAAATGATTACATCGTCTGTCACTTAGAAAGCTACTACCATTACGTCATCACTAGCTTTGTCGACTTGCGCTTGCTGACTCGGTAACTCGCCATTTCTTTGCTTGTTATATATAGCCCTTTGTCCAAAGAGTAAATTACATACTTGCCATTACTTCACTGATTTTTATTTTTTTTTCGTTTATGGATTTAATATTAAGATTTAGGATTGTTTTACTTATTTTCTTCCGAAATAGGCACCACTTAATTAGGATATCGATTTGCAATAGATTAGTTCTACTAGCTGTGAAATAATGTAACTAAAATAAAGATTGTAACTTCTAGAGTAGAATATATGTGTAATTTCTAGATATATATATATATGTATATATACATAATTGCATCATGTATAGTACAAACTTCAAAGTGATATATTCTTGAGAATTGAGATCATAAATAATTTATGGTTTCATATTATTTTAATCTTTATTTTAATTTTTACGATGTGATAATGAGTTGTCATATTATATCAACGAGTTTATAAATCCAATCGAGAGGTTGTAAATGTTTTTCATATATAACTCTTTTATGTTTCCACTCAAATGACATTCGAGAATAGTCCGACTCTATAATTGTTGTTACATTATAAGTAGACAAATAAATAAATAAATTATAATGTAACATGTTTTCAGTCATGGATAATTTTATGTGGCCGTTTCAAGAGTAATGTTAACGACCGGACTTATCATAATAAATGCGGATGAAGACATGGATGACGCGCTCATAAAAAATATTGTTTACTATAAAGTATTCCAGAATATTAATGCGTCAACTACCTAAAAATATAGGTACTTACATTATGCTTAATAATAATAATAATAATAAAATAAAAAAGACTATTTGCGAAAAAATAAATAAATTGTAAGCACACCAATTCTTTGTCTCTTTTAACAAGATTATATGGTAGGTTCGTTTGAAGCATCGAGTTTTTGTTACAGTAAATACAATTTACATATGGTAGTGTGATTGTGAAATATTACAATCAAATTTATGAATTAAAAAAATGATAATATATAAGCATGAAAAGTATCTCCATAATCTTATAGGTTATACTATTTGCATAATTACAGGCAAAGAAATGTACACATCACAAACGTCTTTTTATTTTTTTATATACATTTCATATTTTTGTTTGGCTAGGTTGGTGACCCGATCTTCTCAAATATTTAAGAACCATGTAAGACTATACATCGCATTTTCGGTGAGTGTTTGCAATTTCAATATTTATTTGTTTAAATTCAAGATATATGTCTACAGTACTAAGTTTAAGAGATTATGATTGTCAATAACTTAAATATTTGTAATTATTTGACTTAGCTTTCTTCTGGATTCCCATTTATATATAAGTGAATTTTGAATATTGGAATTATGTCTGAAGGTTGTCCTCTTTTTTTATTAATTAAAATTTTGTAATTTTTAAAATGGATTTAATTAAAATATGAAAAAAAAACATTCTATACATGTAACCAAAATATACTCAGGCGTTACATATATAGAAATAAAAATAAACAGTAACGACAATAATTTATCAATGTAATGCAAAATAAAGACTCAAAATTTACAATATGATTCAAGAATTGAATTATCATAGCTTGACGGAATGTAAGTTTTTATATTTTTCTAATTAAAAAAAAACAAAATATATATTGATCAGCAAACAATATGTTTCTTTACTGTTTTTACACTTTGTATGTTTCGAAATTTGTTTATATGTTAGTTTGGGTAGTTTGTTTCCTTTAGGTGTTCCATTTTGTATTCAACTAAAAATGTATACAACAACATTAGTTGCAGTTTAGCTATTTAATCAGTCATCTTTCTTGTACACAAGATGATTAACAATATTAAAATTAATGTTTGTTTAAATTTACAACAGTTTTATATGCATAGAATTGCGCGATTGCGCGATAAATCCACTAGTTATAATATAAATACAAAAACAAAGCAAAAAAAATTATAGTTCAACAGCTGCATAAATTTGCTCCTCTAGTTACTTATCAGTCAAGTCTATGTCACTTAAAGAAAGTTTCAATCTCTATATTATTGTTTGTTTGGTCTTATGCATACATATATTTATAAGGGAAACTTTAAAAAATGACCCCCAAAAATACACTTATTTCGGTTTTGTTCCCCAATTTTTTGTTTCTGAAAAATTATTCCCCAAACTGTCTCTGAATTTTTTTATTCCCAAAATACCCTTTTTACCAAACTATCTAACTTCAAGAGTAAAACTATCAAACTTAACAGGAAAAACTGTCCAACATAAACAAACTGTTTACCCCGAAAGTGAAAACTGTCTAACTCCAAGTAATAAACTGTCTAACTTAATATATGTTTTATTGACGGGGGATAAAACTATCCTTCTTGACCCTAACTTATCAAAGTGTCTAACTTCGCGAAAGAAACTATCCAACTCGGTGAAGAAAATTGTCCAAAAGGACTTGCAATATTTAGTGAAACATCAAACTGTCTAACTTGAAGGGTCAAATTGTCCGACTTAATGGGGAAAACTATCCAACTAAACAAATTGTCTAACCTAGAAGAGAAAACTGTCTAACTCCATGTATTAAACTGTCTAACTTAATAAATTATGTTTTATTGACGGGGGATAAAACTATCCTTCTTGACCCTAACTTATCAAAGTGTCTAACTTCACCAAAGAAACTATCCAACTCGGTGAAGAAAACTGTCCGAAAAAACTTGCACGGGTAAAACTGTCCGACTTAACGGGGAAAACTATCCAACTAAACAAACTGTCTAACCTAGATGAGAAAACTGTCTAACTCTAAGTATCAAACTGTCTAACTTAATAAATTATGTTTTATTTACGCGGGATAAAACTATCCTTCTTGACCCTAACTTATCAAAGTGTCTAACTTCACCACAAAGATTATCCAACTCGGTGAAGAAAACTGTCCAAAAAAACTTGCAATATTTAGTGAAACATCAAACTGTCTAACTTTGAGGGTCAAACTGTCCGACTTAACAGGGAAAACTATCCAACCAAACAAACTGTTTATCCCAGAAGAGAAAACTGCCTAACTCTAAGTATTAAACTGTCTAACTTAATAAATTATGTTTTATTGACGGGGGATAAAACTATCATTCTTGACCCTAACTTATCAAAGTGTCTAACTTCACCAAAGAAACTATCCAACTCGGTGAATAAAACTGTCCAAAAAACTTGCTATCGAACTTAAACAAACTGTCTACCCCGAAAGAGAAAACAATCTAACTTCATGTATTAAACTATCTATTTTTAAAAATTATGTTTTGATGAGGGGTGGATAAAACTATCCTTATTGACCCTAACTTGTCAAAGTGTCTAACTTCACTAAAAAAACTATCCAATTTGGTGCAGAAAATTGTCTACAAAAACTTGTAATATTTTATGGAACATTAAACTGTCTAACTTCAAGAGTAAAACCATCAAATTTAACGGGAAAAACTATCCAACTTAAACAAACTGTCTACCCCGAAAGAGAAAACAATTTAACATCGTGTATAAAACTATCCGACACTTTATGACGGGGGATAAAACTAACTTCTTGACACTAAGTCGTCAAAGTGTCCAACTTCAAGATGAAAACTATCTAACTTTACGAGGAAAACTGTTTACACAAAGTTGCAATATTTTGAAACCAACCAACTGTCTAACTTCGAGAGGATAACTATCTAACTTTACCCAGAAAACTATCTAACTTCAAACAAACTGTCTACCCCGAAAGAGAAAACACTCAAACTTGGTATAGAAAACTGTCCACCCGTCAAAACTGTCTACCTTGATAGGAAAAACTGTCAAACTTTATGTAAAAAACTGTCTAAAGGGTATTTTGGGCAAGAACATGGCAAAATACAATTTCGGGAATAGTTTTTCAAAAACATTAAATCGGGGAACAAAACCGAAATAAGTGCCTTTTTGGGGTCATTTTTTAAAGTTTCCCTATTTATATATATAATATATATGATAACATCAATGCATAATACACGGCTCATTATATGCATTGCATATTTGCATGATCATACTTCGAAAAGGATATAAGATCAAACATTCAATGCACTTAATATTAAGAATAATATACTAAACAAAATTAGAGTTTACTTGCTACCTCATCAATGCCAAATTAACAAGTATTGTGCAGTATTTTACATTAATCAAAGTCATTAAAAAAAGATTTAGGCATCATCTAATAAACATTTTGTTTGATATGCTTACGATACACTTAGATATTTTGATTCGCCAATGAAAATTTAGATGTTTTTAACTTGTGATTTTATAATTTTTTTAATTTCACATTCTAAATTAAATTAAGTCGATAAAATAAATACAAACTTTCCCGGTTCAATGTGAACATTGTAGTGGATCAATATTCATTATGTGACATAAACTCGGATGCCGGTTACCGGAAAACCGAGCAACCCGCAGCGATTTTTTTTTCCGGCTAGAAAGGAGTTCATTAATAAAAAAAAAGGGATTAAATCCCTTTGAATAACACATACAAGCCATCTAGGGCATTCGATCAACCGTAGATCGGGGGATTAAGCCTAGACGTCAGTTCACGGCTACTTTATGTGCCATCCCGCTACAAGCTCTCGGGATCCAACGACATCCTCCGAGTACCCTTAACTCTCTTGCTAAACTTTCGATTTCCCGTCAAAATTGGCCCTCGAACACTATTGAGTTTTCCCCCTTGATAAATCGGATCGCTCGAAGACAATCCGATTCGATACCTGTCAGTCTCACCCGCCAATCAAACTCCCGGGCCAAAATTTTGTTCCTCAAGTAAATAAAACAAACGAATTATTTTTTCAATAATGGTAAGTCTGTAAATTAGGAGGAAACAGGAGGGCAAAGTGGGAATTGCACTAGAGAAGAGCCCGGTCAGCGTAAAGAAGAAGGAAAGGAATGGAAGACAAAGTCACGAGTCTCTCTCTCTATCTCTCTCTGACAATCCCTTCCTTCACGACCATTTCATTTCTCTCTCTCTCATATTTAACCGCCATTTCTGTTCTCTCTCTCTCCTACACCTCTCTCTCGGTCTCTCTCTCTCTCTGCTGAAGATGCGCGCGACGGAGAACCAGGGCTCGTTCCTGAACCGCATCAGCATCCGGCGCAACCAGGTGGTCTCCATGGACGGCCACCACGAGCAGGACCTCGAGGACCTCGACCTCTTCCTCCGCCACGTCGCCGACCGCTTCTCCGACCTCCTCGACTCCCCCGAGCCCCTCCTCTCCATCGCCTGGCTCCGCAAGCTCCTCGACGCCTTCCTCTGCTGCGAGGCCCAGTTCAAGGCCCTCCTCATCGCCTCCCACCTCTCCAAGCCCCCCCTCGACCGCCTCGTCCCCGACCTCCTCGACCGCTCCGTCAAGGCCCTCGACGTCTGCAACGCCGCCACCCACGGCCTCGACGCCCTCCGCCATTGCCAGAAGCTCGCCGAGATCGCCGTCCACGCGCTCCAGACCAAGCCGCTCGGCGACGGCCAGGTCCGCCGCGCGCACAAGGCGCTCGCTGCGCTCGCCGCCGAGATCTCCCCCGACGACAGGGACGGCGAGTCCTCCGGGAAGTCCACCGAGCGCGCGTGGTCGTTCGGGAAGCGCGGCGGCGGCGGCTCGGCCTCGAGCAAGGAGCCGAGCGCCGGTCGGTTCCGGTCCACGTGGTGGGGGATGGCGAGGGGCTGGTCCTCGGCGAAGCAGATTCAGGCGATGTCGGCGAATTTGGCGGCACCGCGGGGCGCCACCGAGGCGTCCGGGATGGCGCAGCCGATTTACGTGATGAGCAGCCTGACGGTGTTCGTGATGTGGGCGGTGGTGGCGGCGATCCAGTGCCAGGAGCGGGCGGGGCTGGCGCCGCCCACGCACATCTCGGGCGGGACGAGGCAGGCGGGATGGGCGCAGGCGGTGACGGCGCTGCAGGAGAGGATTGGTGAGGAGTGGAGGCGGAAGGAGAAGCGGGGGTCTGCGGCCGGGCTGATGGAGGAGATGCAGCGGGTGGAGCGCGCGGGGCAGGCACTTGCAGAGTTCGCCGAGTCGTATAAGCACCCGGCCGAGGCGGACCGCGCGGAGGACGCGGCCGCGCACGTGGCTGAGCTGGCCGAGGCGTGCCAGCGGATGGAGGACGGACTCGTGCCCCTGCAGCGGCAGATCCGGGAGGTCTTCCACAAGATCGTGAGGACGCGGACGGAGGTGCTCGAGGTTTTCGACCAAGGCGGTAAATTCTCCGCACCCGCAATGTAGGAAATTCAGCCCAACAAAGACACCGTCTCCAGAAAAAAATATAAAAAATAAAAAATTAATCATCGTTCGTAAGAATTGTTGATCACATTTTGGGTATCATTGGTAGATTTGATCAATTGTTTATTACAGATAATTGTGAAGTGTGAGTAACATGTAACATTTTTTTTAAAATATGTATTTGAAAGATGTACATATAAACATAGAGATGTGCTTCCCATAATCATTCCATGATTTTGTTTGTGCTTGGCACAATTGTTGGAATTATATAAGTTGGATGGTTTTTATAATCGCGCGTGATTAGTGTACATTGGGTACTATTGCCGCAATTTTTGGGCATTGGTGATATAACTGACCAAAAGGCAAGATGTTTGCCACTTTTACAGCAATTTACCCTTATATTTTATTTGGGTCAGAGAATGAGAAATGGTCAAGCTTTTTAGGCATATAAAACATTATCCTTGAGTGAAGTGTCCATGTTCTAATACACGTATTTGCACTGTCATTTGTTACTTGTTACTCCAATAGCGAATGAAGAGTGCTTCAAACTTCATAGCCAATGAGCTTTAAGTTAAGCAATTGAATATGAAATAAGCGTATTCGTATACTTGAAAAGTACCACGTCCATTTAGTGTGGAAGGGAAAAGGTAGTGAATTTTTCATTTCGAAATAAAATTCGATCCCAAACATTAAGGATCCGGAAAAGTTAGGACTCCGATTTTAATCAGAATCCGAAATCTTGGTAATGAATTTTTTTAAATTATTTTTTAGAGCCGTAGTCATGATTTAAAATTAAAATTTATTTATAATATAGTAAAATCAAAATCTAAAAAATAAAATAAAATTCGGAATCAAACTCGATTAACGGATTAATGTGATAAAAAATTTAAAATACGATATGCCATATTTATGGTCTACTGTTAATACGTTACTTAAAAAGAGGTGACTTCGTAATTCGTATGGGTATATCAATAAAATTATACTAAACACTTGAACCGAAAGAAAGAACAAAAATATTTTGTGGCAGTGATGCTCGAAAAGCTAGATATGGTCATATGGATAAACCCTAGATGACTTTTTTCAAAAAAAAAAAAAGGCTCGTCGTTGTCTGTTATACTTGCAACATGATTCTGATTCGCTTTTGACTTTAAACCTCAAATATAAAATATTCTAATATATGGTATGGTCAAGTAAATTTTTATAGCAATTTGATCAAGAAAAGAGTTACCTAAATCCCAAGACCCATGTAATTGGACGGTGAAAACCGAGTATCCAAGTGGATGGTCTTAAAATATTCAAGGCAGCTAATTATATATTTGATCAAAATCTATTTTCAATTTGCTTGCTCTTTAATAAGTGGTCATAATTGCCTTTTCTTTTAATAATTTATTTATTAAGTAATAATGCGTGATTTCGGCATTTTTTTTACAAGACTGTCCATAATTATATATCTGAATCAAAATCTAAGTTTTAAGTCTAACAAACCTTATCGGCTTTATCCAACTGAGTATATCCACGTGTCTGAATAACGAGTAACTATGAGAGTGTCAAACGACACATATTTATGTTTATCTATAATTTTTGGCTCAACATTTCAAGTTCCCACAGCATTAGATGATAAATTTTTATTTTGACATTGTTAACTATCAAAACCCAAATAAATCTTAAAAA
The DNA here is from genome assembly GCA_954871525.1 of Parietaria judaica. NCBI lineage: Eukaryota > Viridiplantae > Streptophyta > Magnoliopsida > Rosales > Urticaceae > Parietaria > Parietaria judaica. Next base: position 21,136,839 of record OX940868.1, on the reverse strand, counting down.
AAAAAAATCCAAATAAATCATTTGCTCTGAAAAAAAATAAAAATAAATCACGTACAAAGTTCATGACTCAATTGGATTATTTTCAGTGTGAATCTTTAATGTACTGTACTTAGTTACTTTTTAAGTTTCTTTTTTTTTTTTCTAATTTTGACAGTAAAATTCTTCAACGTAACGGTTCAGTTGTCATTACGTCTTTATTTATTAAAATTTTGAGTGTTAAATTTTCTAATGTTACGCTTTAGTTGCAACCAAAACATTACGTTAAAGATTTTCACTGTTGATTACATTTCCTTATTAATTTGTTTTTATTATCTCTACATTTGAATTGGGGAAGATAATAATTGTAACTTTTTGAGTGTAACGAAGATGTAACGTTAAGAATTTTACAATCAAAATTTATGACTAAGAATTTAAGTGCAACTAAAAAATTATATTAACAATATTTAATTTTACTATTAAATTATGAAATAGAAACTTAAGTGCAACTAAACGTTATAATAGAGAGTTTCATCGCAAATAACCTAATTTAGTAAATTTATTGAAGTCACATAAGCACAGACCAGGATTGAGCTAAAAGCTTGAAACTAAACCCAACTACAGTCTCACTCAGAATTGCAGGCTTTTGTCATTTTGTTGAGTCATTTGAGCCCAATAGAAAGTAGAAACTAGAAAAACCCATTTAGAATTTAAGTTATTGACAAATATCTAAACTTTCTAATTGAGTTTGGTACGAGTTCAAAGTAAAAATAGCGGTAAGAGTAATAGATGTACATTAAATGAGAGGATGCATATTTTTGTTAATTTTTTTGAGGGACAATTGTCAAATATCACAGTAGTATGATGAACGTTGGACAAGATTGGAGTGTATTTGAGTTAACTTGATGTCACGTGACATTTGACCAACGTTAAAACAAAAAGAATAAAGATATGCATCATGGTTTAGATTATCGAGATTATCGATGGATAATTGCTCGATCAACGAGGTTTATGAGCTTACCAGTAAGTTTTCTCTAGTAATATTTCTAGTTTTATAAATAAATTTTATGGATAATTGATGAAAAACTTAGTCACTTTTTTATTAAAAAAATTTGTGCAATTTAACGATAATTGTGAAAAAATTAGTCATTTTTCTATAAAATTTTTTAGTGCAATTTAACGAGAGTACGTGAAAAAATTAGTCATTTTTTCATAAATTTTTTTTAGTGCAATTTAATGGCATATGTACCAAGAAAGCCAAATATATTCTTTTAGTGCAATTGCCTTTTTCTTTATACTGCTTTTTTTTTTCTCTTCAAACTCGTATTGCTTTAGTTATTCAAAATTTTCACACTCATATCACTTTAGTTATTCAAAAAAATTAATACTTATACCGGCAATATCCCAAAAAAATTACTACACGTCTCTAACGACCCTTCCACATCGCGTAAAGCCACACAGTAACAGCCAATTTCCGATTATCCTCTTCGCATATAAATACAGCGATCCATCACTCCACTCTCCCTTTCCAATGCTTTCAGGTTCACTCCATTAACATCCCTCGCCATTCTTCTTCTTCTTCTTCTTCTTCTTCTTCTTCTTCATCTCTGACGACTCTCTTTCATTTCTCTGCTTTTTCGCCAAGCTTCGGTTCGCGGAAGATCCATGGCGGCTCTCTCCAGCTCCTCCTCCCTCTGGCACGGCGTCTCCCTCCGCGGCTCGCCTCGGAGCTCCCCTCCGCTCGCCAGAGCCTCCTTTCGCCGCGGATTCGCCGTCGTTTCGTCCTCCTTCGCCAACGAGAATCGCGAGTCAGATTTCTGAATTGTTTGGAGTTTAGGTTCGTTTTTTTTTTCTTTTGATGCTTGGAGCTTGAATTCTGGTTCGGTTTCAGGTACGTGATAGTCGGCGGCGGCAATGCGGCTGGCTACGCGGCGAGGACCTTCGTCGAGCATGGCGTGGCCGACGGACGGCTCTGCATCGTCACGAAAGAGGTACTCTGGTTTGGAGAGTTTTGGTTGAGGCATTTCTTCGAACATGTTGTCATTGGTTTGTCCGATTCTCTAGGCTTACGCGCCATACGAGCGTCCTGCTTTGACGAAAGCCTACCTCTTCCCTCTGGATAAGAAGCCGGCTCGTTTGCCGGTATGCTTTGCTGCTTTCGGAAATTTGACATTGTGCTTGACCATGGAACTTGACTAGTTATGGTGTTTGGGATTGGTGTTACAGGGGTTCCACACTTGTGTTGGAGGCGGCGGAGAGAGACAAACGCCGGACTGGTACAAAGAGAAAGGAGTCGAGGTGCGTCTGTTAACGACGCTCGCGTTAATTTCTTTGATCATGTTGCTTGATAAGGTTTTTACTTCAATGAACTATGGTTATCTTGCAGATGATTTATGGTGATGCTGTTACTGGCATTGATATCAGCAAGCAGACCTTAACGACGAACTCGGGAAAGATGCTCAAGTACGGATCACTTATTGTTGCCACAGGGTGCACCGCCTCGAGGTGCGTTTTATTATTTCTTTCTTATTGATACTAAATTTAGAATTCCCCCATATTTTCTGAAGTCTGAACAATGTATCTTCGATATGATTATTGCGAGTAAAAGCTGAAGCAAATGTGCCTTATTTGACTATCAAGTTTACAGATTTCCTGAGAAGATAGGAGGAAACCTGTCTGGTGTTCATTATGTCCGAGATGTTGCAGATGCTGACGCACTAATACAATCTTTGGTACGCTTCTTTCAGTTGATCTTTTTCCAGGTTACACTGTATGTATTCATCTTAGTTTAGGAACTTGAATTTTTTAACATGTAACAGTAAACAATGTAGTCCTGCTCTCATACCGGTGTGCCAATTCCAGATTGTATTTGTTGGGCAAGTTCAAATGAACATTAATTCCGTATCTTTTCTCGGGACATCTTAAACTTTCATTACGCCAATTGATGTCCTGACAATTATTATGGCTAGTTTTACTACTTGCGGTGACCAACATTTTTTCTAATTGTTCATTATACTGTTCATCATATCTTGTAGGAGAAGGCAAAGAAGGTGGTGATTGTTGGTGGTGGCTACATCGGTATGGAGGTCGCCGCAGCAGCTGTTGCTTGGAATCTTGATACTACTGTATGTTCAGTTTTTACATAAATGTTTTCGAACTGTATTTCTTAAGCATCTCTATTGATAGTTGATATTGCTCGTGAATGAAATTATTTTCAACGTACGAAAACTTGCCTATTTACATTCAATTTAGCCATAACTTGCTTTCCATATCCATTATCAAATCATCTCTAGATACGTGTACACTAATGAAAACAGACAAAAATTAGGCATTCTATCTTTGGCAATTATTCTGAACCCATGTTTTTCTCCTTTTTGTCAAAAGATTGTATTTCCAGAAGACCATCTATTGCAAAGGTTGTTCACTCCTTCACTTGCTCAAAGATATGAAGAGCTCTACAAAGAGAATGGTGTCAAATTCATGAAGGTACATTCCCTCTCTATATTTCTCTCTTTTACAGTCACTTACTCAAAAAACCACGTATAATTCCGTACATTTGGACATAAATACTTTTTTTCTAGGGTGCTATGATACAAAACTTGGAGGCTGGTGCTGATGGACGCGTAGCTGCAATCAAACTTCAAGATGGGTCCACAATCGAAGCAGACACAGTAACTGTTCTTCGATAATGTTATCAAAATTTACTATTGAATGAAACTAATATGAATTGTACAGTTGATAGGTAACGTTCAATGCACATGTTATAGAAAAAGGTGAATAACGAAAAACGTACTCTGTGTGCAGGTGATAATCGGCATCGGAGCCAAACCTGCAGTCAGTCCCTTTGAAAGTGTGGGCTTGAATACTACTGTTGGTGGCATACAGGTGCCTTCTAGATCTTAACCTCCCTTAAATTTCAATAACTATTTATAATTACTTTTAATATGTTACTGCGCACATTTAAATGAGTAAGTATCAGCTGTGTCGAGTGTCCTTACTTTCATTTCGTTTGCTGTAATTTCCCTGAACTAGTTGATTGTTTCCGGTCGTTATGAATCACCGGTTTTCATCAATTGGAAGCCATGTGCACAATGCACATGGTAGTACGTCGATTATGATTTTATCTTGAAACATTTTCAACATGGCTTATGAATCGACAGAGATTATCGCTTGTCTAAAAATTAGGTCCGAAATCGTTACAAATTTATATAGAAAACAAAAATTAGTTAGAAAACCGCTAAAAACTGACGAGTTCAGGGGTATTCCTCACTTTGAATAAATGTTAATTGAAATTAAGCAATTAATTAAATTGATTAGTTTGATTAAATCTACCGGCAAATAGGGCTAGCTTTATTTTCTCTATGCAACTCTTATACATGAGAATTCATATGTGATGTCGCAATCCAGGTCGATGGTATGTTCCGAACAAGTATTCCTGGAATCTTTGCCATTGGTGATGTGGCAGCATTCCCATTAAAGGTACGGATTCCACTCCTCCCTCTCAGTTAGCAACGTTCTATTTTTCGTGAATAACTAACTCCGATCTTATAATTGGTTCGCGATTTGACAGATTTACGATCGTGTTGCACGAGTCGAACACGTCGATCATGCTCGTAAATCGGCCCAACACTGTATCAAGGCTCTACTAACTGCACAAACTCAGAAGTAACTTAGACTCTCTCTCCCTCTATATCTCTTCATTTTCCATCCATTTTAACGCTTTATAGTTGAAAATGGCCAACAAAACACGAATAAAGTCTTCACAATATTTATCTGATAAAGAAATATTCATTTTTGCAGCTATGACTACCTTCCTTACTTCTACTCAAGGGTATTCGAATACGAAGGAAGCAATCGGAAAATATGGTGGCAATTTTACGGTGACAACGGTAAATACCTACAATTTCATTTCCCATTTGGAATTTTGTCTCCATGTTCTTATTCTTTGTACAAACTATCCTTGTATTCTTCAACAGTTGGAGAGACAGTGGAAGTCGGAAACTTCGATCCGAAAATCGCAACTTTCTGGATAGATTCCGGTAACCTAATATTCGTATTTCCATCTATATATATATATATGTTGTAACAAAAAAGTCAAAGTTGACATGGTCAAACTTATTGGGTCAACAGGCAGCAGATTGAAAGGAGTTCTACTAGAAAGTGGAAGCCCTGAGGTCTGTACTTCTACTCATTACCTTAGAATATAATCTGTCACTTTCTTATGTTCTTAATTTTTTTCCAAATTAAAATATATATTAAATTAATTTGCAATTACGCCCCTCTCTTTATCGCGTCCTAGCAGTTTCTCTTAACCTTTTATCTAAACTCGAATAATTTCTTCTTGACCGTGGCATAAATGACGGTTTAGTTAGAAATAGTGGGTTAGTTGTTTGCATTGTCACTAATAGCTACAGAAGTTCATCAATTACCATGTAAAAAAATTGGATATATTTCCCCTAAACAAAAGTTCAGATACGACGGATACCATAATCGTGTACCAGTTTAGGAGAATTTCTTACGATTTTCAAGTTCATAAACAAAACTGCCAAAATAATCCGAAAGAGATGACGACAGCATGACAAGATATATATATACACACACACATATAGTTATATTTGCTAACATATTTTACGTGTACTTTATTGAAGGAATTTCAACTTCTTCCACAATTGGCAAGGAGTCAGCCCATAGTGGACAAGGCGAAGCTTCAAAGCGCGTCGACGGTTGAGGAAGCGCTCGACATTGCTCGCTCGTTCTTGCAGCTCGAAGCCACAGTCTAAGCTTCCAAGCTTTCTTCTCTTTCACATTGAAATAATTATTTGCAAGCCACTGGAAAATCATTTTTCTCTAGGCATTTGTTTTGCTTTATGGAATAATTTTGTAATACGGAAAATCGAAACTACCCCTTGAGAGAGAGACGTCTGTTGTGGCAAATATGCAACTGTAGTATTTCATGGTATTGCTAGAAATAATGGAAGAAAGTTTAGTGATGCTTTAATTATAAATACCAAGTCGAATCCAATTAGTTATAGTTATATAGGAGTGAAATCGGGATCGAGATTTTGCCTTTTCCGAGGCGGCTTTAAAAAAATTGCTAATGCCATTCAAAAAATAAAAAAATAAAAAATTGCTAATTGGAAAACAACAGTCATGTTTCTAATCATCCAATAAACCAATTAAATAATTATATACCTAAATGAATTTTACTTAGATCATGTACGGATGAATATACCTAATATATATATCTTCACATTAATAGTAATGGTATTAATTTATATTGCTCAGTCCTCTGACAAAAAAGAGAAAGGACAAAAAGAGACAAATTATCTTTCGGAAAGATGGCCGTGTGGTAATGTGGTTGATAGCTCTGGTCGTGAAAACCGATATAGTTCGAAACAAAGAACTATCGAGCACTTTATAATTTAAAATTCCAAAAGCAAAGTGCTCACGGTCCCGGTTTTAGAAAAGCCCAGATCTTGTATTTGGGTCAAAACCGGTCGGGATTGGGGCAGTATTGAGTCGAGCCGGGAAAACAAAAATTCAAATCCGTTATGTGATGTGATGTGTTTCTTGTACTTTGTAATGTATGATAAGTTTTGTCTGGGTAATTATAATCCATTCTTATCATTAGAGAAAGAAAATGCCATCCTCAGATAGCACCAAATGACTCAAAACTGGCGTTTAGCGAAGTGTAATAAATAAATTAATAAAATACTTCAATGCTCATCTCTTTTGCTTCAAACAACATCAAATCAAACCGAAACTATATCAATTATTTTTTTGATATGTAACATTTTCTCTTTGTCAGTTTTTATCTTTTTTCATATTCTTTTTCCTTCTATAATTCATGAATGTCAACGATTGAAAAACACACACACACAAAGCTCTGCAGTGCACGACTTGTCTTGTACAGAAAAAAAAATACCTTCAAATTTGTGTCTCCAGTGATGAAAAAAAAAACACCATTATTATACGTGTGAATAATTATTTCTGTCGTTTAGAAAAAAATAAAATAAATAATTTGTTGTGTTGGTCGTGAAGAAAATAATTATGTTTTTTTAGAAGATAGGTAAATACGTTGCAAGTAGGGGTCGTTAACTGTTACAAATAATGCTATCAATAATTGAAAAAAAAATGATTTTCTTGATATTTTTGTTGGTTATGCCCGAACCCGATATTGTATCTCTCGGGTTATCGGATATCGACCCGATAACCATAACCGACATAATGGGCCCACTCGGGCCCAAGTATTAATTATGATTCATATTAATTAATAATAGATTAATTAATCCATGATTGGGCTTTTAGAAAGCCCATTAGGTGGGCTTTTAGAAAGCCCACTAGGTCATGACCATAGGGTATTATAAATACCCTAATATGACTCATAATTAAATACAACACACATAATAGAAACCCTAGCCACCTAGAAATTCGTGCTCCCTCCCTTGGAGTCGAATTTTCATGGCTTGCTCCCCGGTTCAATCAACGGTTGATCATCTAAACACCAACTAGGATCTAACCTATCCTCCGAGGTGTTTTCCGGTCTTCTAAGACGTTCCCGAGTGACGTGGTGTACGAAATAGAGGCGCAACACTTGAGGCGCTAAATCCTAAATTCGACAAGCTCCAGAATCAAAGGAATCGGCAGTTATTCGGTATAGTTGGCAAAAGTACCAAAGTTTGGTAACGATCTCTAAACTGTATCTTAATTCTCGTAATTATTCTAGATCTTTATTGTTCGATGATATCCCGTGATTTCCGCCTCGGGATTGAGAAAAGTCATCGAAAAACCCAACAGTGGTATCAGAGTCGGTCTGAGTAATTTTTGAAAATTAGATATGTTGACCGAAATAATTTTAGAAAATTTTTGGTGTGATTAGATTTTCAGTGGGAGCATTAGAAAATTAATTATGTTAATTTTTGTGTGTTGATTCGGGATCCGATTTTGAATCGGGATTGGATTTTATTTAAAAATTAACATACCGGTATTTAGATACGGAATAATTTTCTGTAATTTTAGAGGGTTTAATAATTTTAGTGGGAGCAAAATTGTTATCGGAATCAATAAAAACAGCAACGAAATTTGCCGGCGCATGCATTGGGATGTGTGCTACCTAGAGTTTCTGAAACCCTAATTTTTCGTGTGAAATTTTTGGGCCCAGCCATTCGGATGGCCCATGCCCACACGTATTCACGCGGGTCGGGTATTGACCCGGTCAACCCACCCTCGTGGGTCAGAGACGACCCGAAGGACCCGCGAACTCCTACTCCGATCACCGCCATTGCACGACGGTCGTGCATCCACGTCGTTTGACGACGGCGACAGATGCGAAGATGCCATCGACGGCATCGCTCACGGAGAGAAGTCCTCCCCGAGCCGTGCGTGCGCCGAAGTCCGTCGCACAACCAATGAAGCTTCACCCTCGGCCAACCGAACGTGCAACCTCCTCGATCGTGCGACGAAGGCGACTCCAACGAGCCTCTGTGGCGACGACGACGAAGACGTGCAGCTCCTCCATGCAAACTCGGCGACGGCGTGGTTCGATGGGTGACGGCGCGGGATGGGTGACGGCGCACGTGCTGCGCGAGTGGAGCCCTAGGGCTGCCACTGTTCCACCCCTTTTGGGCTTGGGCCTGATCCGAAAACAAAAGCCCAAATGGGCTTTGGTCAAATCAGCCATTAGGCTCAACTGGTTTGACCAGAGTTGACCAAAACGGGATGAGCAAATTAAATGGGCCCATCACGTTATGTTGACCACAAGTTCGGGTTTGACCCGAAGCCCGTGGTCAAACCCGACTCCCTAAATTATTAATTTTATTTTATTAATTTTATTTATGAATTTAATTATTATTTAATTTTAATTTTGTAAATTGGATTTACAATTATACCCCTCTAAATTAAAAGGAAATTTATTTAATGATAAATTTGTTTAAATCTTTAATTATTTTAAATAAACAAGATTTAAACAAATTTATAAACTTAGTAAATTGGATTTACTTAGGCAGGGGCTGTTTGCCCTGCCCGTAATGCTCGGATTGCCCGAGGGCAACCCGTACAAGCTCGGGTTTATCCCGAGCTCGTATTCCGGTATTTGATATTTAATTATATTTATGTTTAATTAATTTAAAATACGATTTAAAGTGTTTATTTTATTTTATATATAGTTATTATAAATATCTTTAAATATAAGAATTGAAAATCTAATATATGATATTAATTATTAATAAATATGATTTATTCAATATTATTATCAAGCTTTTGAAGTTTGTTTCCATTTAATATTTATGTTATTCATTTATTGATTTACAAATTGTTTGTTCATAAATTTTATTTATAATCAATAATTCTTAATTAGATTAAGATAATGAATAATCTTTTATTTATTATAGTAATAGAAAAGAACCAAACTTTAATGGAAATAAAAGATATATATATTATGATTAAAGATAATTTATCTATAAGATAGTTATTTATCTTTTAGTTTGTTCTATGACAAAGCATGATTAAAGATATCTTATCTATAAAGATAGTTATTTATCTTTCATTCATTAATAGAAAAGATAAATCATGAATAAAGATATTTTATCTTTAAGTGATTTATTTATCTTTTATTTAAAGATAAAAGTTTTATCTTTAAAATTTTCATAATATATATATATATATATATATGTATGTATATACTTTCCGAAGTATATTTAATACAACATTGAATATGTTTACAAAATAGGATTATGTATTACATATTCATTGTCTTAATTCTTAGAACATTTTAATTAGTTAACTATGTTTAGTTTAAGACAAAAGTTAGGATCACCTAAAACCCCTCAATAAATATTAGGTATAATGTCTTCCAACGGCCGGATCCTCGATCTAATTGAGATAAGTTTTGAGTGTGTCTCTAACCCAAGGGAGTACTCTTATACCCTCTTTTAGACGCGTAGGGCGACCTATACTGTCCGCCGATTCACCCCTTGGGTCTACCTAAACGAGTACTCTAATTAGATTAGATATCGTAGACAATTCTTTTGAAACCGGTTAGAATGATAAATGAAAAATTGTTTTTCTTTTCTAAACGTCAGAGATAATATAGGATATTAGAGCAATTGTTGACTTTCTCTGAGTGACTAATTAATGGAATTGATGAGGGTTACTTTTCCATTAACAAATCACGAAATATTATATAAAGCCCTTATAATATAATTGTTACATCTTTATTATAATGTGTGCCTTATAATTTACATGTACAACTCTAAAATTAGTAATGTGCTTATTATTTGTTTCATTTAATGTATGTGAAACAAGTGTCAACAAAGAACCACTTGAAAATTGTTTTTAAAGAACATGGAAACGAGTTTCCAAATCAAAAGGAAAGAGATTTCCTTGGAATGGCAAAGGCTTCTGAAATAATGTTCGGAGCCTTGATAAAGAAATGATTTTTCATAATAGATGAATACTCATTTGGAGCCACCTGACAAAACTTCCAGAACTAATAAGAATGCTTATAAGAAGCATTTCGAAATTAATGATAAAATGCTTTTCAAAAGCATAAAATCACTATAACATGGAAGTTCAATCAATATCCTCTGAAGATATGTGTATAGCAGGTTAAAACACAAGCGATGAAAGATCACAGAGAACTTATAGAATTCAAGAAAGTCTGTAAATTCTGAGGTTGGTTATAATTTGGGAAATTGATAACTCACCTTAAAGAAAAGCTCATATAAATGATAAGATATTTAATGATCTCTCTATTGACATCGTTTAGGATTCCTTGCTCAACTTTCACAAATTGGTTGTGATCAAGTTTAACAAAGAGCAATGGAATAATGGCTCTTACAGCAAAAGGTGAGTGGGACTCTAATCTTAAAGCGATCACATATGCGATGTGATTCCAAAATCTAAAAGTGCTTTCACTACAGATAACAAGGATTGTCCGACTTGTCTTGAAAGAGGTGAAATATACAGAGTAATGACTCTTCTTTAGGTACAAGCGTTTTAAGATAGTTTGACTATTTTAAATGATATATGTTCAATATATGATATTTAACGTTGTATGACAAAAGGCTTAAACCATATAAACTCAATATAGCATATCTCTAGTATTGTCATATAAGTCATAATAACGAGAGACGCATCACCAAGCTCCATAATGATGGACATCTTGATCGTTCTGATTATGAATCTTACGAGAAATGTGAATCTTCTCTAACTGACCATATGACAAAAGGCTCATTCAAAGGGGCACACTAAAGATTGATTGTGGCATTAAACCACACATGTTCATGTGTATGTGGTCAAATGCACAATTAGGATAAGGAAGGCTGATGGTACTTCATTAATTATGACTACCAACTGATCACTTCAGTCGGTACAATCATGTCTATTTAATTAAGACAAAAGTTGAAATCTCTTGACCGGTTCAAGGAATTCAAGAATGAAGAAGAAAACCAAAATGCTCAAAATAATAATAGGTCCTCGATCTGATCGAGACAATTAATATTTGAGCAATAAGTATAAAGTTTTCCTGAGTGACAAAAGGTTTTTCTGATCATTCATTTCTCTCGATACACCTCATTTTACGAGATGTATCGAGAGAACTCAACAAACTCTGTTAGACTTTGTTAGTACAATGATATGCTTATGTTTATAAAAGGACATGCACTTTTAACTTGGTGCTACCACACTTTACAGTGTATCATGAAAAGTGATTCCGACGATAACATATAAAGATATGATAAGGGATAAAACCCAATTTGTCGTTTACGAGAAAATTAATACACAAAATAGTTGTGACAATTACGGAGCCTTTAAGAAAGGAAATCTTTCCTATAAAGTCTAGTGGGAGAAAGTATGCACTTCATGAAGTACATAACTCAGAAAATCTCGAGGAACTCAAGATGAACACAGAGGATGCTCACCAATGGTTGACTAAACTCCAGATAGGATCGTGGAAGAAAGTCAAGCCGAATGTAAAATGCTTTATATATGATTAAGCATTTGAGCAACCTAGTATGACACAAAAACCGTGTACGTCGGATAAGGAACATCATACAACTAAGAAAAGGATCTTCTCGTTTTGAACACAGAAGAACAAAATACTTAGATAACAATGATGAACCAACACTTACAATGAAACGGTTAAAGGTGAAGACCCTGAGAAATGGCTAGGAGCCATGAAATCAAATAGAATCATGTACATATACTAAGTATGTGACTTAGTTAATGCACCCGAAGGGTTTATGCCCATAGGATGCACGTAGATCTTCAAGGGAAGATATTCATGAATGGTAAAGTACAAATGTACAAAAGGAGACTTGTAATGAAATAGTTCAAACAAGCCTATAGTAAATACTAAGAAGAAACGTTTTTCTCTTATTACCATGACTAAAGTCAATTATGATTTCACTTGCTATTGCCAACTATGATTTAAGAATCAGGCAATTGGACATGAAGATAGTTTTCAGAATATGACTCTGAAAAGGAATATGTATTATACACAACCTAACTAACTTCATTGATTCATAACATGTTTCTGAAGCATGTGAATCAAATAGATATATACGTTCAAGTATGATCTATAGCAAGCATCTCTCAAATGAAATCTAGTTTTCAACGGAGAAACTAATGAGATTAGACTTCATCGAAAACAAAGATTAACCTTGTGTATACACGAAAGCTAGTGGGAGCACGGTAATCCTTTAAAAGGATAGAAAATGATACGACGGAAATTCTTTAAAGTAAAGAATGAATAAGTCATAGTACATAGAAAGGATGGCAAGTAACTTCAGAGTGAACAAGAAAACTGAGGACTTATTCAGTAACTCCTAAGTTGCATCTTTCAAGAAAGCAGTACCCTGAAATGTCAGAGCAATACAAAATAAAGAAAATGTTCTCTATACTACTGCTAATGACTTTATAAGGAAAGCCATATTATGTACCCGTCTCGATGTATCATTTACCTTAACAAAACAAGCCAGTTCCAAACCTATCCCAAAATAGTCACTGGACTATCGTAAATAATATCTTCAGGTACCTTAGCGACCAATGAAAGATCACTTATTTACGACAATGTTGATCAGTCAAACATTATCGCTTATACTGATGCAAATCACCAAACTAATTGGGATAATTTCACATCGCAAGTAGAATATATACTCTGTCCTAAATGATGGTACTGTTATTTGGAACAACAGTAAGCAAGCTACTATAGTGGACTTGACCATCAAATCTGAGTATATAGCATCATAAGATGCAGCTGTAGAAGCTTTCTAGATCAGGAAATTTTGTTCCTGATCACAGTGTAGTTTCTGGCATTGGTGATCCAGTGCGGCTCCTTGCTGAAAACAACGGAGCCAAGGCACGAGTCAAGAAACTAAGATCACAGAACAAGAGAAAGGTTCTCAGTGATCAAAGACATAATTGATCAGAAGGTTGTTGCGATGAAAACAGTAGACACAGCGTAAACGTGGTTGACCCGATGACCAAGGCTTCATCAATAGAAAAGTAGTATGGTCATACAAGATCTAGAAGAGTCTAGATGCTTGTGGTCTATTCTAACACGTTGAACTCTTACTTTATTTTGTTAAAAGTATAAAGTTCAAAATACAAATTTTATGTAACAATTATACATTAAATTTGAAGCACAATATTATTTCTTTAAAAGGCAAGTTTCATCATTTAAAAGGCTCATATCAATATTTTATTCAAAATCATTGATATCAAGCTATACAAATGTAGTTCCTAAGATGTCTTCGAGACATTCTTGAATTTCCCCAGTCAAAGAAATCATTATGAAGAAACAAAGAGGGACTATCAATGATATTCATAATTGACTGGTACATGTTGTTAAGATAAAAGGAAGGGGTCCTTGATATCTGAGAGATATTCTTATACATGTAGGCACTAGTCGGAATGACTAGCAGTGCTGGAAGACTCGCACTCTAAATATTCTCACATGGAAACAAAACCTTGATATAAGGGGACACTGAGAAACTTAGAGATATGAAGAGACTCCAAAGTTTGAGAACATCATGAGTCCATCACTGGGTAAGTTGCATGCTTAGATTACAGCTCAACACTTACCGTAACTGGAAAGTCATAACAGTTGTAGTTGGGCATGTGATAAACCTTGTAGGATGGAATGACGTTTCAAGAAAACATGCATCCCCCCATTCCTTTTTGGGGCTATACACTCGGGGCCTTCTGAATAGGATAAGTATAATGAAATCTGTGGCCACAGGCAAAACAAAAGAGTTTCTGTTTTGATGTTTCAATACTTATGCCTGAATCAGAAAAACATTAGATCAGGCTTAACAGGTGTTCCTAACCATGACCTGTGCCGCATCTAGAGATGTAAAAGGATGTCGAAGGAATCAGTCATATACCATATTTTAATCGTAAAGAATCACATGGTTCACCACGATTAATCTATAAAAGAGGATTTAAAGTTTTGTAGATTGGGGGAAGTTAAGTCTAGGTGGAGGCCACTTACTTCTTGCATACTCATATGAGTATGTGGCCAACACTACAGAATCCTACAGAGTCACACCGAACTCGCAACGGAAACGGAGTATGATGATTAAGTTACAATGAAACAAACTTCACGTGTAACTTTGATGAACCAGGCATGAGTAGCTGAGAGAATGTACATCTAACCCAAGGCGGCATTCTCGAGCAATACTTTATGTGCAGTGCGTGCACGGAGATAGCCAATCCGGTGCGTTCGTGCAAGTGGGAGATTGTTGGTTATGCCCGAACCCGATATTGTATCTCTCGGGTTATCGGATATCGACCCGATAACCATAACCGACATAATGGGCCCACTCGGGCCCAAGTATTAATTATGATTCATATTAATTAATAATAGATTAATTAATCCATGATTGGGCTTTTAGAAAGCCCATTAGGTGGGCTTTTAGAAAGCCCACTAGGTCATGACCATAGGGTATTATAAATACCCTAATATGACTCATAATTAAATACAACACACATAATAGAAACCCTAGCCACCTAGAAATTCGTGCTCCCTCCCTTGGAGTCGAATTTTCATGGCTTGCTCCCCGGTTCAATCAACGGTTGATCATCTAAACACCAACTAGGATCTAACCTATCCTCCGAGGTGTTTTCCGGTCTTCTAAGACGTTCCCGAGTGACGTGGTGTACGAAATAGAGGCGCAACACTTGAGGCGCTAAATCCTAAATTCGACAAGCTCCAGAATCAAAGGAATCGGCAGTTATTCGGTACAGTTGGCAAAAGTACCGAAGTTTGGTAACGATCTCTAAACTGTATCTTAATTCTCGTAATTATTCTAGATCTTTATTGTTCGATGATATCCCGTGATTTCCGCCTCGGGATTGAGAAAAGTCATCGAAAAACCCAACAATTTTTATTTCTAATAATATAAAAATTTTAAGCTTGAAAATATGATGAACTCCATTATTAGCCTGAAAAGTTAAATCTTGAAGAAACTAGTACAATTCAATTAAGGACTAACAACAATAAAATAGGAGAAACTTTACAAAATTCTTCAGTCAATAAGACACTATAAGGTTAATTATCGAGACCCTCATTACTTAAAACTCGGAAGGTTTTGTCTTAGTTCTACTTCCAGTGAGGTGGGTGCATCGTAATATAAATTATCACACTTGATCATAGTGAAACGACGTGAGATTGTATAATTTTATTATGTCATGTTCTCGTGACTTCCGTTAAAAAAAAAAAATCAATATCGAAAAGTTATGCATACATCGTCAATTTGAAGAAGGCTAAATGATCAATCTAGGAATTCGTAGGAATTCGTAGAGCTAAGTACTTCAAAACATAAAGTATCAAAGAAGTCAAAAACATATAACAATAGCTCCTTTAATATGGAAAAGAATAAATGAATTGAAGAAGATTGAATGTGAATATCCAAGTTGTCGACTCTATGAAATATCAACCATGGAAATGACACAATATTCAATTTGTGATAAGATAATTACAAAGAGAAAGAGGCATTATTATTGCCCACATTAATTATTTTACAAGAGAAAGTCTCATTGATGGTGTAAGCAAAGACTTAATGGCTAATTCACTTATAAAAAAAAAAAAAAAAAAAACATATTTGCTAGTTTTGTTGTCCTTCTTCATATTTTTATTTGCTCCTTCAATATTAATAAATATTTACAATATTTATGAGTCCATTGCCTAAAATGATTGGTCCCAAATGCAATATCTAGTATTGAAAATGTCCCACATAATTAATAATGAGTGACTTGGCCAAAGACGTTTTAATGGTCAAGAACAACCTTCATCGGTTTGTATCTACCAAAACAAAAGAATAATACTTATAATATCTTGTTTTTTGCGAAGACATTTGAAGTCATAATTTAATTATTATTTTCTTTATTTATTATAATCTCACTGGTTTTCTATTTCTTTTTTCTGATCATTAATCTAAATTTCTTAATCATGATTGAAATAGAGCTCGAATTTATTAATCATCGAAGTACGTCATTTTTTTTGTCATTTTCAATAATGCTCATTTTAATTTAACCAATCACATAAATCTACGCACAATGGACTTAAAATAAGTTAACTGTACTTGTGTTTGTGTATTTTTTTTAATTGTGAATTTAAAATGGGACATTGTTGCAACTTGCAAGTGCATTGTATATAATAATTTATATATATAGTTATATATATAAATCAAATTGCCCTATCAAATTCTAATTAAATAGAGGCCAGGCTAAGCACAATAGAAGACACAGTGGGACCTTAATATTACGAAGTACAAATAAAGCCATACAAGTCGGTTTCAAAAAAGTAAGAAATCAAAATCAATTAATCAATACAAAAAAGAATTATATACAATAATACAAATATATAAAA
Organism: Parietaria judaica; assembly: GCA_954871525.1. NCBI lineage: Eukaryota > Viridiplantae > Streptophyta > Magnoliopsida > Rosales > Urticaceae > Parietaria > Parietaria judaica. The sequence goes on along the minus strand of OX940868.1, from coordinate 21,119,993 downwards.
TTGATAATTTATGCTAATTAGGATTTTAGGATAATTTGTTCTTCCAAGTTCCATGCTGAAAACCTAAAATTAATTTCCACTCCTCATTTTCAAACTGCTAATAGGTCTAACTAAAGCTAAACACAATTAACGTACTATTTATTAATAAATAAATAATAAATAAAAGAATCTATTTTCTTTACAATTTTAAGAGTTTTTTTTTTTTTTTTTTTTTCAGGATCAATTTAACGAAGCCTACGGCAGAAGCCGCCGACATCTCGGTCTTGGGGCCATTTAGCCAGAGACGACTTCGTCGGCCGATGGCTTGTTCTAATCTTCTTCACAAATTAATTATTGAATTATATGAGCAAATTAAGACCCACTTTTCAAAATCAATTTCAGGTTTGGATCAGAGACATCATATCTACTCCCAAGTAAATCAAAACAAAGACAAATGAGCTAAGATTGATGACAATTAGTGTGCAATTAAACATATAATTAGGTGATAAAGACCCATCCACTTCTATATATTAAAAACACCATAAACACTTCCTAATAAAGATGGTTTAACATCCCACATCAGTGTTTCAAAGTTTGTAAATCGAAAATTTCCCGCAAATCTAATTCACGAGTATGTTGATGAGAATTTTGTAATATTTTTAAAAACCGATACCCATTGTTTCTATACGAGTTTATGGATATATTCAACAGAATTGATGGTTATACGGTATACCGAAAGAGTTTTTCTTTTAAAATAAATAAATAAATCTTACTCTAAATTAAAAATAATCATAAATTTTATGATGAAGTGCAAATTTCTTATCAAAATGAAAGTTTGGAAGAGTTTTGAGAACTATGATGAAGTTGATGAGAAAAAATTGAAAATAAATATAAATGGTAATTTTTTTTATATATTTTTCTGTCAAAGTTTTTATGAAAGAAAAATTAATACAAACCGCCACATTCATGCGAAAATAGAGTTACCGCCAGTGTGTATATATATATATATATATTTTATTTTATTTTTACTTTTTGGACATTTCCAAGCCAATATCCCACTTTGCAAAAATACCCTTTTCCTTACAAAAATACCCTTTTGACAAAACCAATGGCATCATTAATAACTATAAAAACGACTAACTATTCCCTTAAAAATAGAAAATAAAAATAAAAACCCAAAAAGCCCACTTGACTTATTCTTACCACTTTCGTGCTCAACAAGACACCAAAACACATTGAATATTCAATTCAACACAATTTTTTTCCTTGCTCTTCTTCTTCTTCTTTCCTTCCATTAGTTTGACTTGGTTTTGATTGATCACTATAAAACCAAACTCTGATTTCTGGGTCTTTCTATGAACTCCATCATCCGCAAGAAAAGTCACTGTTTTCAACTCTCCTCTCTTTCTCTGAACCTTCTTCCTCATCACAATTCTTCATCATTATAAACTCTCTGATTTGTTTATCACATACATATTCCATTCTTCACTCAAGTCTTTTTCTGTGCTCAGCTTCAAGACCCAACTGAAAATGAAGGTGAATTTCCTCGTTTTAATATCTTATTATTAGTTAATAAGTGTGAAATTTCTTGGGTTTTCCTTCTTCAATTCTTTTATTAAGTGGAGTGTCATTAGATTAGTTTATAGATATTGATTGCTATGATATGATTCTTATTATTTTTTGTTTATTTTATCATCATGGAATTGCTAATATACTTGTCAATTTGCTAATCATGCTTTGATTTAAAAAAACAGAAAAAAGGAAAAATTATGTGTGTGCTGCTAATTATGCTCTTGTTTAATGATTTTACTCAATAGTTAAATTAAATACTAATTATTTTGTCTTTTTTTATTCTTCTTTGTTGCAGAAAGTGGTGGTGAAATTGGATTTACATGATGATAATGCAAAGCGAAAAGCTTTGAAAAAAATATCTACCATTACAGGTATGAGACAAGGCCATTTCTTTATTTCTTCTAAATTTCCAAGAAAAGTGAAACAAGAAGCAATATTTAGAGCAATTTTCTTTTTGATTTGGTCTCATTTTATTTTCATTTTATATTTTATGAAAACAAAGATGTTCACCTTTTGTAATCTAACCCTTTTACTAGTTTATTTTCCTTAAATAATCCAAAAATAGTGAATACAATTCATGAGTTAAATTTTTCTTTGATATATTGTGTGCTTATTGCTTGACTTTTTGTATTGAAGGCATTGACTCCATTGCCATGGATATGAAGGATAAGAAATTGACGGTCATCGGCGACGTCGATCCCGTCGACGTTGTGAGCAAGCTACGGAAAACTTGGGGTTTTGCAGAGATCTTATCTGTGGGGCCGGCTAAAGAAGAGAAAAAGGAAGATAAGAAAGAGGAAAACAAAGATGGCAAAAAAGATGGTGAAAATAAGCCTAAAAGTGAGAAGGAACAAATTGCTGATCTTATGAACGCATATAAAGCTTATAATCCTCACATGACACAATACTATTATGTGCAAAGTATAGAGGAGAATCCAAATGCTTGTGTGATTTCTTAATGCCTTTTTGAGTGAGTAATTTTCTTTTTTACCTTTTTATTATTATTTTCCCAACGGGGTTTATAATCGAGTTCAAAAAATTGGGATAAAAATCCATGTAAAGATTTGGTTCGGTTGTAAATAATAATATATACTTAGATCTTCTTTTTTGTGCTCTTTAGAGATTGGAAAGTTCTTGCTTCAGAAATCAATAAATATAATATAATTTTTATGTGCAATTTTGCAAATTTTTGGTGCCCATAATTTGTTCTTGTCATGCTTTGGTGTCTAAATATTGTGCAATTAGTTTGAGATTTATATCGAAAATGTTGTGGTGTAAAGCTACAATGACATTAATGCTTTACTTTTGAACCACAAAGCCTTTAAATGTCATCCTCCAATCTTTATATCATGAAGAACATAAGTTGATATTATAGTTTATGTTAAATTGATACATACATATATATATATATATGTATGTAGTAGTGTATACATATATATATATACACTACTTCATGCAGAGTATTCATGAAGTAGTGTTTTTTTTAAGACATTATAATCTCATTATTTATTTATCACAGACAGAATTGTTAAGTAAAAGTCTAAAAGACATGTTTAATTCGACCATTAACAGAAACTTACGGAGACACATAAATCGTTAGATACTTAAATATAATAAAATTGTGTCGTCTCAAAAAAATTATTTTATGTGTAATTATAATGCAAATATATATATATATATATATAAAAATTCCATGCAATATATATATATATATTTTTTGTTTGCCTTTATTCCATTAAACCGATGGGCTGCAAAGTTTCTTAATAGATAGTGACTCGGTAAAATATTCACTTAGTGGAATATGATAATCAGTGACAACAACCTTAATAATTATCTTAAAAACCTAGCTATTGTTAGCCTAGATTTACTTTAATTTATTTTTTGGTTGATTTAATAATTAATAAATAAAAATACAGCTTGTTTCAACTTGCTCATTGTGTCAACGAGCACACAAGCACAAGGTATTGTCCAAAACCGTCCTAAACAATGATTTTGACTCCTACACAAGTTCTTGATCGGAACGTTCTTGCAATCAAATTAAGGTGTGAATTAATATTATTCCACACATTAATTATGAATTATGGTCATTAAATATTTAGAAAAATAGTGGACTCATTGTCGTATTTATGTTTTCTTAATTGATGGAATGGCTTTTGGAGATTGGAATGAACATTTTAGTAGCATGGCTTTTCCTTTAATTTGATTCTATATATATTTAGTATGTATTATATATTATTCAGTTAATTACTGTGTAACACAATATATAAATATATTACTACACTAAAATAAGTTATTACGTATATTCTATATATATTTAGTACGAATCTGATTTTTCATATTTCGATATAAAAAATCAGATTCGTCCTCTTATGATTTCTCCGTTTCCTTTATTAATGCTGCATAAACTTACCGAGATCGTTAGGAAAATATCATTTCGTTGATTCGGAGGGATAATGAAGATCAATTTTCCTGCTTGTAACCGGCATTTTACGGGTTTGTTAACCTAGTTATCATGTTTATCGAACTTCTCGATCGTAGTAAATTCCTCCACACAAAAAATAAAAAAAATAAAAAATTGGGTTGATTTCTCTTTACTTTGTCATTAATTTGCTATTATTTACAACAAAAACGATCAATCTTTATGATATGATTACTGAAGAGCATAATAATAAATAATTATATGTCTCATAATTAACAAGATTAGAAACATGCAAACATCATGATTATATCATATTTTGCATGATGGAATATGGATATGTCCAATTGTGTCGTAGCTTTTTCTTTCGGGAATATTCTAATTATTATTATTATTATTGTTATTATTACGTGATCATCATCATTGGACCATTATTCACATTAAGCTTAGCGACACTCGTCATATTCTACTCTATTTTGTTGACCAATATCTAACTAATCTTACTTGTTTAACACAAAAACTAGTCATCAAACAAATTAGTTTTTTCCCATTTGGTTTTTGTTGGCACGCCTAAGATAATGACTTAATATTTATTAAATAATTATAAAAAAGAAGCCAAAGTACTGAACGTGACAGCCAAGAACGAGTAATATTTTTTTTTCTCGATCATCGCCATCTACATATTATTATTATTTTGAATAAAATTTGTTGTATAAGGTGGGATTACATAGGCGAAAAATGATTTATGATGTCACGGTTGCTATGCATACTCGGGCGGATAAAGAAGGTGGTATTTGTAAAATCTCAAGTGTTATTTTGTTATCACCGTATTCTTCTATTATTAATGAAAAATATTTTTATAAATTAGAACATGACCTCATAATAATATTATTCAAATATAATATAAATTAAACTTATCAGAATTTATTGTTCAATTTTAGAATGGCGTAGAGCTTAGATGCTCTAGTATAAATTTTTGATCATAAAGCCCAAGAAGAAGCAGACACAAATATAGGGTAAAGTTTGGTACAATTTGGTGGGCTATATAAATAAGGTTACATTTCAAAGTGGGTCTACAAAATTGCATGTTTATTTTTTTGTTGTCACACAAGATGTATGCTGTATTTTTGTATAAACATTAAGTTATTGGTAATAGCCTTTCTATCAGGGGCTATATGTGAAAATTGATTCTGATATTAAAGAAAAAAGAAAAAAAAAAACAGATTTCGTATTTTGGTTACAATGTTGATGCGAGTATAGTCCTTCAATGGAGTCATTTTACCGGGTCCGACAATCAAGAGCTGGACAAGAGACACAGCATAGTTACGACACAATGCAAATAAGTTTGAATAAATCTTTAATGGATCTGGGTCCAAACACAAGAACACCAAATTTATACGAAATAAAAGTTTTCATCAGAGGATGTTGGTGATGAACTATAGAAGAGAAATAAAGAGAGCGAGCCAAACAGATTTGGAAAGAGAATTCTGTTTGTATTGACTTAATGAGCAATCTATTACAATCTGGTATTTATACTCAGATAACTACAGCTGTTAATAACAACAGCTAAACATAAAGCCTAAACTACAGCTATACAGAATATACTCTATATTCTGTATAGCTGTAGTTTAGGCTTTATGTTTAGCTGTTGTTATTAACAGCTGTAGTTATCTGAGTATAAATACCAGATTGTAATAGATTGCTCATTAAGTCAATACAAACAGAATTCTCTTTCCAAATCTGTTTGGCTCGCTCTCTTTATTTCTCTTCTATAGTTCATCATGGTATCAGAGCAACGATCTGCATCTGAAGAAGCTTCCATGGCGGATTCCAGAAGCAACAATGGCGGATCTGTGAATCTCGTCTCCTTCAGCCACTCGCTGTTGATCAAGTTGCACGAAACGAACTTCCTCGTCTGGAAACAGCAAATTCTTTCAGCTGTTCTTGGATATGGCCTTGAGGAGTATCTTTTCAACAAGGATCTTGCACCTTCAAGATTTGAAGAATCTGGTTCTCCAAACAGAGCCTTCAATCTCTTTTGTAAGCAAGATCATATCCTCATGCTATGGATCTTGACCTCGATCTCAGATCTGCTTCTTCCTCACCTGGTTGGATGCGATTCAAGCTACGGTTTGTGGAATCGATTGAATGAATACTTTACCTCGCAAACAAGATCCAGAGCTCGTCAGCTGAAGCTCGAATTACAGAGCATCAAGAAAGAAGGACTTTCTTTGCTCGAATATCTCGCAAAGATCAAGTCGATCGTGGATTCTTTGAATTATGTTGGAACTTTCTTGACAACTGAAGATCACATTGATGCAATTCTCAATGGATTGCCACCGGAGTATGAATCCTTCGTCACGTCATTCGAGTTCAGCACGGCGCAATATTCGGTCGCGGCAATCGAATCAATGCTTCTGTCACGAGAAGCTCGCCGTGAAAAGACATCCATAGGATCGGAGATCAACATCTCTGCAAACTACACGGCGAACCAGAACCTCTTGCAAAGAGGTAATTCTCCTCATCATGTCTCTCGTGTTCATTCCTCGGCGAATAATCCTCGGTTCGGAACGAGTTCTGGAATGCGTGGGCGAGGCAATTTCCGTGGGTATGGCAGAGGTGGACGAGGAAAGCCTGCGTGGATGGAAAATCGACCTCAATGCCAACTTTGTGGAAAGTTAGGGCACATTGTTGCTGAGTGTTACTATCGGTTTGATCAGTCATTCCAAATCCCGACGAATCTGGTTGGGCGTGGCAGGCTTCAGCCCTCACCTCAACTGCAATCCTCTCCTCAGATTCATGCTGCCTTCTCCACTCCCGAGGTCAGTGATGACTACGACTGGTATGCAGATTCGGGAGCGACTCATCATGTCACTCCAGACCCTCAAAACGTCCAACATAGCCACGAATTTGGAGGAACAAGCCAAGTTCAAGTCGGTAATGGAGCAGGTTTGTCTATTTCTCGTATTGGCTACTCAAAAATGAAATCCTTTCTTTCACACAAAACTTTCCACCTTCACAAACTCCTTCTTGTCCCCGAAATTAGTAAAAATTTACTCTCCGTGCGTCAATTCTGCAAAGATAATGGGGTATTCTTTGAGTTTCATGATGACTTTTGCCTTGTGAAAAACAGCAAAACACGTGAAGTTGTCATAAGAAGATGACCTCTATTGCTTTGACTCATCAAGTGTCAAACTCCCGTCAAAGTTCAAGCTCTCCAGTCACCACTCTTTGTCTACAGATTTCTTTCCCGTGTCTGTCAATTCCATTTCTGCTTGTAATGTTTTCGATGTATGGCATAACATACTAGCTCATCCTTCAACTGCAGTTGTTCGTGATGTATTAGTCAAATGTAATGTGCCTTATTCCAATAAACAAGCAACTTTTTTTTGTGATTCTTGTTGTCATGGAAAAATACATCGACTGCCCTTTGCTAAGTCTAACTCTGTCTATACTAAACCGCTTGAACTTGTTCACTCCGACTTATGGGGCCCTTACCCTATCTTGTCTAACAGTGGATACAAGTATTATGTGACCTTTGTAGATGCCTTCTCACGTTTCACTTGGATTTTTCTGCTCAAACTCAAAAGTGATGTTCACACTGTGTTTGAGCAATTCAAAACTCAGGTTGAAAAGCAACTACAATCCTCTATTATTATACTCCAATCCGACTGGGGAGGTGAGTATGAGGCTCTAAAAGGATTTCTTGCCAAGAATGGGATTTTACACAAGGTGTCGTGTCCCCACACTCAACAACAAAATGGCGTGGCCGAGAGGAAGCACCGTACAATCATTGAGCATGGCTTGACTCTGCTTCACAAAGCTTATTTGCCTATGAAATTCTGGGATGAGGCCTTCAGAACCTCTGTGTTTGTCTCAAATAGGTTGCCAACAGCTGCTCTTCACAGAAAGTCACCCATTGAGGTCTTATTCAATAGGCAACCAGATTACAGCTTTCTCAGAGTCTTTGGTTGTGCGTGCTATCCAAATCTCAGACCGTATAACAAGAATAAGCTGCAGTACAGGAGCAAGAGATGTACATTCCTAGGTTATTCTATTAATCACAAGGGATACAAGTGCATGAGCTCAGATGGGAGAATCTACATAAGCAGGGATGTTATTTTCGATGAGGTATCATTCCCTTTTTCCACCATAAACACTAGTCCTACAAGTGTTCCTCGTACTGGTGTTCTACCATCAGCTATACCTCCTATAGTCACCAAAGAGTCCTTCAGTCCGACGTTTGAAGCTATAGTCCCTGAGCGTGAAGTTGTAAATGGAACTGCAGCTTCTGAGCAGTCACATGAGTTGTCCCTCGACAGCTCTCTCTCCTCCAGCTCCAACTCAACTCCAGCTCAGTCTCCAACTCCAGCTCCAGCTCAAGCTCAAACTCCAGCTCAAACTCCAGCTCCAACTCCAACTCCAGATCCAGCTCCAGGTACTCCGAACCCTCTTAACACTCATCACATGGTCACGAGGAGTAAAAATGGCATCCAAATGCCTCGTGTATTTGTTTCCTCTGCTCTTGAGCCTTCCAATGTTCGCGAAGCACTTACTCATCAGCCTTGGAGACTTGCCATGCAAGCTGAGATGACTGCTTTGTCAAAGAACTGCACTTGGACTCTCGTGTCTCTTCCTCCAAACAGGCGTGCTATTGGGTGTAAATGGGTCTTTAAGGTCAAAGAAAATCCCGATGGATCTATCCAGAAGTACAAGGCTCGCCTTGTGGCTCAAGGCTTTCATCAACAGCCGGGTTTTGACTTCAATGAGACGTTCAGCCCTGTGGTCAAACCAGCCACCATTCGTGTTGTCCTTACGCTTGCCCTTTCCCAAAATTGGCCAGTGCGACAGCTTGACGTGAATAATGCCTTTTGAATCTTCGGACAATCCACAGCTGGTCTGCAAGCTGCATAAAGCCCTATATGGGCTCAAGCAAGCTCCTAGAGCCTGGTTTGATCGGCTAAATCAAGCTCTTCTCTCTCTTGGATTTATGCATGCCAAGTCTGATCATTCCCTTTTCATCCATCACGATAATGATCATGTCACCTACATTCTTGTATATGTAGATGATATCTTGATTACTGGGAACAATGCCTTGGCCATTGACCGTCTTATCACCAAGCTCAATGATGCCTTCTCTCTCAAGGACATGGGATTGTTGAGTTACTTCCTTGGCATTCAAGTCACACGCACTGCAGATGGTTTTCATCCCAACCAGGCCAAGTATGTTCGTGACCTTATGCTTAAGGCCAAGATGATCAACTGCAGCTCAGCGCCAACGCCCATGCTGTCCAGTCTTAAGCTGCGTGCTTCTGATGGAGACCCCCTTGAAGATGTACATAACTATAGGAGCTTGGTGGGCGCTCTTCAATATGTTACCATTACACACCCTGATATCGCTTTTAGCGTGAATCGTGTCTGCCAATTCATGCAGAAACCTACAGATGTTCATCTCAAGGCTGTCAAGCGTATCTTGCGCTATCTGCAGGGGTCCCATGATTATGGCTTACATCTTCGGCGTGGTCACTCGCTCAACCTTGTTGGGTTTAGTGATGCTGATTGGGCCTCAGACCTTGACGATCGCCGGTCTACTTCGGGACACTGTGTGTATCTTGGTCCCAATCTCATCTCCTGGCTCTCAAAGAAACAGCCCACGGTTTCGCGTTCCAGCACTGAAGCAGAATATAGGAGCTTGGCTGGTCTTGTTTGTGAGGTGACTTGGCTCACTTCTCTCCTTCGAGAATTACGTGTGACTCTGCCCTCACCTCCAGTGCTTTGGTGTGACAACCTTAGCACTGTTCTTCTCTCAGCTAACCCAGTGCTTCACGCTCGGACCAAGCACATTGAACTCGATCTGTACTTTGTTCGTGAAAAAGTGTCTCGTCGAGAAATCATTATCCAACATGTGCCTTCAGTTGATCAAATAGCTGACACTCTCACGAAGCCTCTCTCCGAACCACAGTTCAAGCATCTTCGGTTCAAGCTCAAGATCGAAAGTCTTACCAATCTTCAGCTTGAGGGGGGATGTTAGAGTATATTCTGTATAGCTGTAGTTTAGGCTTTATGTTTAGCTGTTGTTATTAACAGCTGTAGTTATCTGAGTATAAAAACCAGATTGTAATAGATTGCTCATTAAGTCAATACAAACAGAATTCTCTTTCCAAATCTGTTTGGCTCGCTCTCTTTCTTTCTCTTCTATAGTTCATCAGTTGGCAGTACATATATGGTGCATAGACCCTATATTGAAATTAAAATTTACAGTTTGATTACATTGTTATTAGCTTTTTATTTATTTATCAACGAGCCAAATTTTACATAGTTCATTTTTCCATTCTAGTTTTATCAATAAAATCCTCCCTTATAGTAGAAGAATACCTAGAAACAAAAAGATACTCAAGAGATTTAAAAGAATAAAGAATAGAACAAGTTATTCACATAAACAAAATAAAAGTTAGAAACTAGCAGTTAGAGTTAACCAAACAAAGTATGGATATAGCTAATGTGGAAGCTTAAAAAGTAATTTCATATTATGTGATTGTTAAAATTATAATACCAAAGTATATAGCGATTTAATTTATATAAAAAGTAATTTCCTCGATTAAACTTTAAAGTATGTGTCGGTGCGGAAGATCGCAAACACCCGCTTCGTTCAATTCTGATTTTGCAGGATTCGTGTACGCTTCCTCTTTCGGTTCATTACAATTGATAATTGAATATGATATTTTATGTGTTTTATCTCACACTAATCATTATTAATTAAGAATATATAAACAAATTATCAATAAACCAACTTTGTTATTTATTATAATTCTTTATCACGTACACTAAAAGAAATTACAACTTTGTTACACACCTTCTCCCACAATTCTAGTGAAGAAGGAAAAAAGATACACTCATCAAAAAAGCAAAAAATTATTGCTCTTGCAATCAGATGCAAGAAGAACATCCACAACATGGGTTAAGTAAACATTGGCACTTTTGCCGTCAATTTCCTATATAATACACTTAAAAACTATTTTATTGTATGGAACTTATTAGTTCAAATACTCAACTAACCGAGCTAGTCTTATTAACCGAGTTACCGATATCACGTTCTTGCTTGAACAAGAGGCGACTGAGAAATCGGTGAGTGAGGCGACATCATGAACTCGTCGAACCGGCCGCCCCGCATCGCCGGGAAGCTGAGCCGGAGATGGCTGTGGTCTTGCCAGCATTTCTTCTTCTTTGACGCCACCGCCGATACCTCCTTGTTCTTCGAAACGAATGTCCGGATTCTCTTCAGCGCAACTTCCATGGTGTCCTCGTCCATGTTCGCGATGCAAACCCTAAACCAGCCCGCCTCGGGGCAGTGGAACGAGACGCCCGGCGAGACGTTGAGCTTCACGTCGTTGACGATGACCCGCCACAGCGCCATCTCTGCGTCAAAGCTCAGCTCCTTCAGAAGCCTCCTCAGGTCCATCCACAGGAAGAGACCGGCGTTGCTCTTCAAGCACGTGATCCCCACCTCAGCCAGCCCTCGGCGGAACGCGGCGTGGCGCGCGGCAAGTCTCCGCGCACTCTCGGCCAGGAACCGCCTCACAAATGTACCATCGGAGAGCATGGCTGCGATCAGGCGCTGCGTCTGGGTGGAGACGAGCCCGAAGCTTGACATCCTCCGTGCGCAACGGACAACATCGTCGTTGTAGGAGTAGACAACACCGACACGGAACCCTGGGAAGCCCATGTCCTTCGAGAGGCTGTACACGATGTGGACGAGGTCTTGGTTGCACTCTGCGCCGCCCTCGGCGATGATCTCGGCGATGCTGACGAAGCCTGGCTGCGAGAACGCTGTGGCAGCGTAGATCTCGTCGCATACGAGGTGGATGTCCTTATCGTTTATGAACGAGACGATTGACCTGAGAGAATGAATTATAATAAGTTAGACCGGTTTTTCAAGATACTAATTCAAATACTCGTACAAATGAACTAGTTTAAAGATAATTTTTTTTTTTTAATTTCTTATCTCATTAAGTTTGAATTTCGATATCTCAAGTATAATTTGATTACTCGTACCAATTGAGTTAATTTCACCGACTTATTACCTGAGAGTTTCACGGTCGAGGACGGTGCCCAAGGGGTTCGAAGGGTTTGTGATGAGCAAACCCTTCACTGCTACGTTATTTTCGCGAGCCTTCGTGTAGGCCTCTTCTAGGGCTTGTCGCGTCACCTTGAAGCCATTCGAACTATCGCAGGCGACCGGAAGAAGTTCGATTCCCGTTCTCCATCGCAAATCGCGGTCGAATCTGCAAGAAAAATGGTGAGACAATGATAATTAGATATCTTATTATTAAATATGGTATAGGTTTTGATTGTGGAGTGATGACTTTTGGTTCAAATGGTTGAATATTTGAATTTGTATTTAAAATATAAAATTCAAGCTTTTGTGATTTGAAAAAACGTAAGTAATGATAATCGTAAAGAGAGAATTCTTTGACGAAAAAAAACCCTAATATATTTTATACTATTATTATTGAATTGAATGACATTTTTCTTACTAGTGATTAATATTTAATATTTAAGTAGAAGATATGATCCACTAGTTAACGTTGACCATCATTGAGATGTTGACTATACACGAATGGTGTTGACCAAAGAAAACGTTGACTGGTAAATGAGTTGTAATGTAAGAAAGTTGACTATATAATAATTATTCCTTTTCACCACAAGACTCCTAATTAAAAATTACTAATCAATCCCTAAGCACCAATACCATAGTACTAAATTGACCAAAAACTGAAGGAGAAAAGAAGAAGAAGAAGAAGAAGAAGAAGAGAAACTCACCCCGGATAATAAGGCACGGGAACAAGAAACGCATCGCCCGGATCGGCCAAGCAGAAGCCGATCATCTCATGGGCGCCGGTGGCGCCGCCGCTCATGACAATGCGGTCGGGGTCGAAGGTGACTCGGTTGCCTCTCACCCTCTCCATGAACTTAGCCACAGCCTACAATTAAGAAGGAAATGCACACATTTAATCTCTGCTATTATATGATAAAAACTATATAATTTATAGTATATGTTGTCACATACTTGTCTGAACTCAGGCAAGCCATGATAATCTTGGAATATAGCTGTGTCTCTGAATGCATGCACTCCTTCAGATGTGCAAATTGAGGCTTTTGGATTCTCCAAAATCCAATTCTCAATCAAGTCAAAGCAAAGCTGAAGCAATATATACAAGATTCATTAGATAAAATTAATACATGCATATATACTTTTTTATTATTAATATTAAAGTACCTGATTTTCAGCAAGGCCCATCTGAATAACACCTTCACGGTTGTTTTCATAGTGAAAGGGATCATTGTCGTAAGCCTTCCAACCATCGAAGTAAGGAGAGTCCTCTCCATGACCATTTCCTGTTGCTATTTTGGAGAGTTGACTTTTCTTGAACCCCATGTCGTTTTTTTCTTATCTTATGTGTTCAAAGATCTCACAAATTGAAAATCAAGAGATGGGAAAGTGGGAAGTTTTTTTTTTTTTTTTTGGAGGTGTGGAGAATTGTGGGTGAGAGAGTTTGAGAAGTCTAAGCTTGTGTGGGTGGTATTTATAGATGTTTAGTGAGTGGTGTGGTCTTTGGGGAATAATGGTGGCTTATTTATTCCATAAAAAGTAAAAATGAATAAATAATATGTTGGACTTGAATAAGGAAAAATATGGTGGCTTTACTAAGATATGTGAGAAAAGAAAAGAAAAGAAAAAGCATTTAATGTTGGCCAATGAAAGTTCATTGAAGGGTCATTTTTTTGGGACCTTATGGTGAAGTTTGGTGGCCTATTTGGAAAAAAGAGAAATTGAGTTTCTATACATTAAAAATTGAGTGAATACTCAAACTTTTAAAACTATTTACATGTCTTTGCATACCATTGTCCAATCTTTAGTTTGAAAACTATTCACATATTTTGTTGTATTTCCTCTCAATTTCGCGATGTTGTCAAGAGTCAAGACTTCGTTCTCTTAAAGTCTCCATACGATGTTTTAATTGAGGACATCTTTAAAATTTTGAAAAGTTTAGAGTTATATATAGGCGGAAAGTTCCACGATAACGAAAAATATTCTTGAAAATAATCGCCTTTAGGGGAAACTCAATGTTAAAATCTTGATATAAATTTAATGTTAACCATGATAGCCCATTAACAATGTTCTCAAAATTTTGTATTATTATATCTTTCTTTCAAAATCTCCAAATGATGTGTTAATAACGTCTGTCTCTGTCGATCAAAACTAACAAATTTTAGACGGTATCAGGAGAAAATTCCGCAATAAGCATCATGGTGAAAGAACAATATGCAAATTTTTATATTATCGATCACCATCTTATCTTCGATAAAATTGTGCACTTAAGCGAAACTTAATGTTGAGACTTGAGACTTAGATATCTTAGACATTAAATTTGTTGCTCACTATGAAAGTTCATTATAAGGGCTTTGAAAGCCAAATGGTGAAGTTTAATAGGCTATTTGGAAAATTAGGTGATACAATTAATGGTTGATTTTTAGGGTTTTACAGAGCTACTTCCTTTTCCTTTGGGGGTGCCCCAAAAATAGAGGACCAAATATTTTCGAAGATACGACCACGTCACGCATTGGTGTAAAAATACAAAAGACAGATCGAAAAAAAAAAAAAAGTGGTTGCAAGAAATCAAAAAAAGATTACAGACACCTGTCATGAGATTGACATTTTGCACAATATATTTCTTCAACGAACTTTGTTGTCACATTAATGTCAATTGCAATATTTTTCATAGCAATTTGCCACTGCATCATTGACTTTAGAGAGTGGTGTGCCCCAAAATCATAAAGCGCAAGCGACACATATATACATCGCTTATGAAAAAGCGTTGCACTAATGTACCAATGTGAGTGTAACAATTGTCATGCAAAAAAGAAGTTTGTAGTCTTAATCAAGGACGGAATCAAGATTCAAAATTCAATACTCAGATTGCGTATGTGATTTTTCACTTCAATCCGGGAAGTTGTGATGATATAGCGCACGATCTTGCTAAACTCATAATTAAGTCTAGGAGAAATGTTATTTCGTTGAAATATGTTCCGCCAAGTGTCTTAACATTCAATTTAGAATAATTCATATGGTAACCATGGAGTCCCGACCTTTGCTTGAGACACTCATTTGGTTGTCGACAATGACATTTTGACGTGAATTACTCTTCCATCTTGAGCAGAACTCGTTTGAAGGACTCGATACATTTTATGAGGCGCGCCTTTTTTAATAAACAAAAAAGGATAAATAATATAAATATTTATTAGAAGTGGTTGCGTAGTGAGTGACTAATTATCCATTATGGAGTGAGAAGAGAAGGGTCCCAATCCCATAGTGTAAGGCCTTTACGCGTCATACATGCGTTTTGTGGGGAACATGCCAATAATGCACAAAGCATTATTATTATTATTATCATCACTCTCTAAAAACACATACGATACGTGTTGTATAATCTGTGACATTTGTGTACTATGTATGATTTCACTTCTTGGACTTTTCTGCAATTTATGACTTCATATCAAGTATGAATCGAATTTTGTACACGTGGGTGCAACTCATAGGTTACGACGTACATTACTTTCGGCAACCCCAAAGTCTAAACACTAAACTGTGTTTTCTTAGTATGTGTCTATTTTTGCCAAATAAAGTAAGGCTTAAACATTGTATATAAATGATAAAATCTTTATAATTTTTTTTTTGAAAAAGGTTCGAATGGCCAATTTGAATGAGTTTTGGAGATTTTTTTTTTTTGATTAATTATTGAACCATAACGGGCAAATGTAGATGATTTTTCGCAAACATATTGAATGGATTTCATCTATAATCAATTTTGGTTTGTTTGAACTTCATATATAGAGAGATAAAAACAAAAAAGATTAAATATAATACAACGGTTAAAGAAAGATTGAATACTCAATCTGTAATAAAAATAAAAAAAAATAAAAAAAAGTTTGAGAATACAATAATTTATTACTCAATAAATTAAAGTTATTTCTTTAGTCTGAATAATATTAATTTATAAAGATTTTAAAATATGCGGATAAGTCTCAAATCAATTCTTATCTTCTCAAATGAATCTAAATGTTCACAACTTCACATGACATTGAAAGAAAATAATGTGGTTCAAAATTCAAATTGTAACATTTTTGGCCGGTAACATGTATTAACTAGAGGTGGAACCAGACCATTTAAATGGTTTTTTGCATTTTTAATTACTCTTGATCGGGTACTTTGGTCATTACTTTATCGTGGGAAGAAAAGTTTTCACATTGGATGATTTGTCGAGTTTGATTAAGAAAACAAATGGAAGAAAGAAGAGTGATTGTGTTAAGTTGACTTCAAAAGTGAAAATGACGTTATTGAGTAACTAAAGTCTAAAGACAAATCCAATAAAGTCTCAATTTATTAAATTGTCAACCTTCATTGATGTCGGATGGTGACGATGTCGATTTTTTTCCCTGTAACAAATATTTATTAAATATTACCAATTAAATGATGTATTATGAATTTCTTCAATTCCAATATTCTCACAAAGCTAATATAATTCGACCATGTTTATTAAAATTTGTGATTTAAATTTGTAAATTTGGGTTGCAATAAATTTATTGAACATTTTACGAGCTCTATGGTAGAACATTTCATACCAATAAAATTTTACTGCTATTCAATTTTTTCACATTTTTGTTAAGCTAAATAACGAGTTTGATAGTTTAAAACTGACAAAATAGTTAATATTTAGTTAATATTGGTAAATAGTCAATTAATCATATTAACTGTTATAGAAATAGTCATATTAACCATATCAGCTATCGACAAAATAGTCAATGTTTGGCTATTTTGCAAATAAAAAAACTTAAGTTTGCAAATAAAATAGTCAATGTAAGCATATGAATGTGGCTATTTGTTATAATTTTTCTCTCTTTTTTAAAAAAAAAATTCTTCGCTTATATTTGATTTATAAGATATTTTTACTAATTAAAATTTTAATGAGAAAATATTAGTTATAAATATGATCTATATATAGAATAACGGCCCTAATGATATATAAATAAAAATCACTCTCAAATCGATTGCCCGAATAAATACAAGATGATTTCGAAGTCCCTATGCTAGCTCAACACATTTAGAAACGAGTGAGGGCATAAAAGAACCAAGAAAAACAAAACGATAACATGATTTTTCTCGATCAGAATTACGTGTTAATATTGTTAGCATACTAAGATTAAAACCTAAACTCTTTTGTTTTTACTAATACTATTTTACAATTAGTTGGTTAGCATCAAGGGACAAGAGACCTACCTGAAACCAAACAAAAGTGAAAGGACTTTAATTCAAAAAGGTTAGTTCTCATTGTTTAATAAATTAATACAACTAATAAAACTTTCCATAAAACATTAAAAGGATCGATATACATATCTGCTTACGCATGCAGTTTATGAGCTGTTCATGGTCATTAAAATAAAAGCATTAAGGGAAAACGGTGATTTAATTAAAATAAAAAATAAATTAGCAAGAACTTTTGTGGCGGCCATTGATAATTGAGAATTTAGATGACCAAGTTTCCGAAATAATTCAAAATGAACGTACTTGTGTCAATTCTTCGAATTACCATGTTTTAAATGCAAAAACAAAAAAGTAATCCAAAACAGTAAAAAAAAAAAAAAAAAAAAAACTTGAAATCACTTTTTAAATATATAAAAAGATTAAATCAATATGAAGATAGAAAAGAAACCTTTGACTGACTGAGATCTTCTTCGCAGTTAGACCCTTGGCGTCTTCTTCTTCTTGGACTAGATATTCATTTAAAAACATAATATAGAATTGTTGTGACAACTTGAAAGTTATAAAATTGGATTTGAACTTGAAATAATAATATTAAAAAGGGTAAACTGCGGCTAATGTACCCAATGTTTGATTTTCTGCGGATTATATACCCAATGTTTATTTTTGGCGGCTAATGTACCCAATGTTTGATCCGTTATATATTTTTGGGTTTTCCGTCAGTTGACCGTTAGAGAGTTATATGTACACTTTTCGTATTTTTGACATAACTCACTCATTTTTTATCCAAATTTTATGCACGACCTATGATTGGAAAGATAAGAGATAGATCTACAACTTTAATGTTTTAAGTTTTGTAAAATCAGTTTTAAAAAAATACGAAATTTCAAGTACAACGTAAAACTGGACATTAGTTTAATGCAAAATATTTGTTTCGAGCAAATTTTAATATACTTAATGACTTTTTATGATGAAACGTAAAAGTAAAAAGTTGTAGATAAATGTTTTATCTTTCCAACGGATGTTTATTTATAAATTTTGGATAAAAAACAAGTGAGTTATGCCAAAAATATGAAATATTATTTCACATCACATCTTTTATATTTTTGGCATAACTCACTCATTTTTTGTCCAAAATTTATAAATAAACAACCGTTGGAAAGATAAAAAGTTTATCTACAACTTTTTAGTTTTACGTTTCATCATAAAAAGTCATTAAGTATATTAAAATTTGCTCGAAACAAATATTTTGCATTAAACTAATGTCCAGTTTTACGTTGTACTTGAAATTTCGTATTTTTTTAAAACTTATTTTACAAAACTTAAAACATTAAAGTTGTAGATCTATCTCTTATCTTTCCAATCATAGGTCGTGCATAAAATTTGGATAAAACATGAGTGAGTTATGTCAAAAATACGAAAAGTGTACATATAACTCTCTAACGGTCAACTGACGGAAAACCCAAAAATATATAACAGATCAAACATTGGGTACATTAGCCGCCAAAAATAAACATTGGGTATATAATCCGCAGAAAATCAAACATTGGGTACATTAGCCGCAGTTTACCCTATTAAAAAACCAAAAACATAAAATACATTTCCCTATCCATAGAAGTATGGTGAGTAAACATAGGATGAACGGAAATTCTGGATATTCTAGTTCTAATCATTAAAAAAAATGAAAAACGCTAATTTTCGGAATCTTATATTATCGTGACACATAATTTGTGTTCTCATTGAGTAGATTTTAAGAATAAGTTCCAAATCAATGGTCTCCATGTTCATACAATTCTAAGGAAGATTCAAGTTTATTTGATGCTTGATTACTTAAATTTGTGTTAATTATCTTATGACTGGTTATGACAAAGTTATGTTCGGTGAGTTCTTTTAATGTTGTTGAAACTTGAACTAGAATGTTTTATTTTTTTTGTACAAAAAAAAAAGAAAGAAACATAATAATGGTAAAATTAGAATTAGCAAAGAATGTGTCAAAGAAATAGGCATTGGGTTGCTGAAGTGTGCCGTAAAGTAAAGAGAGATTTTCTTTGGTCAGAGGCGTTTGTCTGCTCACTTTCCATTCAAACACACATTTTTGTTTATTTATTTAATTACCTACTTAATTGTTTTTTAATGGGTAAAGTCACGGGTTTATATCATTACTTGTGCAATTGAAGCTTCTATTAGTCACAAAATCCATTAAAAATGTGTAGTTGACAGAGATTGAGTGCTTGATAATTGATATGACTGTCTTTTCAAATCCACCTATAAAATTCATGTTTTACTATAGAACATTGTTTATTTGTTGTTGGTAGGTTATGAGTTGTCGGCATTGAAAGGTTCAATTTTACGAGTATACAAATGGATAATGGGTTTTCAAACCAATATTTATAAAGGAAAAAAAAAATCAGACAAAGATGTTACCAATTAGATTTTACGACCATCTATTGTAGTGGCGGAGCTACATGTGCACCAGGCAGAGAGTGAATGTGCATACGCCCACTTCAAAAAAAAAAAAATCAGGATTTGATTCGATTCTTTTCATTCCTTCTCCCTTCTTGACTCGATATTTATTTTCTACTATCCTTCGATGTCTAATAGTCGTTTTTATATTAGTTGTTTATGGTTTTTATTTGTTTACGTATCTGGAAAAAAAAATGGATTGAATATATTTCGTGCTTCACTTAAAATAAAAGTCTAGTTAAGATAACAGGTAATTACATTATATAATAAGAATATCCTATACTTCAATACTCATTTCAGAATATGATATTGGTGTTAATATTTTTTTTTTTTGCTTGTTATATCAATAATATCAAGCAGAACATATTAGCCTGAATATATTATATAACAATTTTTATTTTATTTTTTTGTATTATCTGTACACTCGGAATTTTATAAAAATTTTGAAAGTTTTTTCCATCAATTTTCACCGTTTTTTCTTCTCTAATTTATTCTTGATTTCCTAAAAAACCACTAGTAATTAATAAATGACAACGGTTATTGCGAAATTTTTTTACAAGTACTCACTGGTTTTAAAAATTAATTAGTTTTATAATCCCATGATGATTATTAAACTGAATATGTCAAAATTGTTGCATTTTGAGCTTGAAGTCTGAAGCAATGTAAACAGAGAGCGTTGAACGACATGATGACATTTCAAGTTTCAACTCTCACCAGTGTCTCTCTACCTAATCACTATTAGGCACAATCCTTAATGCACGTGACAACATAATATTAATAAGTATAATAATAAGGAATAATGAAGATAAAAATACCTCAATTTTGAACATTTGAGACAACATGGTTTATGTGATAGAAAAAAAAATACAAAAGTACCAAAAGTCAACAAATGTTAAACGACATATTTTTTCGTTGAACTCAAACGAGAGAATATACTAAATAATTGAATGAGCACGTATAAGTGTATCTTAAATATGACCAACATTCATAAAATAAAATAAAAAAACCACCTTTTTATATTTGTTTGAAAAACTTTTAATCGCACATCTTCATTGGTCAAAGTTGGAATACTTTTGTCGCAAATATCCCTATTAGTAATATTAAGAATTCATTTGCAAAGAATGAATCTTGAGCCAACATAAATAGAACGAAAAAAAAAAAAACCCTACGAAAATTTGATTAAACGTGCTTAATTGCTAGCAAGGGCATTTCGAATGGACTCGGACTAATATTTCAATTCAAACTATACTGCCCATTAAATCAGATACATTTAGCATAATTTTATTCCGAGTGTCTATCTGTTACAACATTACAATATGTATTGATGTATACATACATTGACCTCGGTTTGGAGAGGGCTTTATTGTCTATTTCTTCATGAGAAGAATGACGGTGTGAGCTGCGATGCTTCGGTTTTCTCCGAGGCTGTCGACCTTTTCGTGGGTCTTCGCCTTTAGATTAACGACAGCTGGGTCGGCTCCTAGCAGCTCGGATAAGTTGGCCCGGATTCGCTCCTTGTGTGGACTCAGCTTCGGCCTTTGAAGAATCAATGTAGCGTCTAGGTTTCCGATCTCGTAGCCCGCTTCGTGCATCAGTCTCACCTGCAACAAATCATTGTTTCAAATTCATCATCATCAAGAACAAGTTCTCAACATTTCGCTACAAAGCTAGGAGAACCTGACATTGAAATGGCATAACTTCATGTTTCAACCATACTTCGAGAATTACCAGGTGGAGTATTAGCCGAGATCAACTGACCTAAAAGCGAGCGACCTAAGTTCTTAAACATTTCGCAACAATGCTCGTCGAATTTGAGATTAAAAATGGCATCATCAGTTTCATGTTTCAACCATTCTTCAAGATTTAAGAGGCGTAGTAGTAGCTGAGATCAGTTCAAGAATATCTAATGACCAAAAGCGATTAACGGGGCAATTCCGGTTTTACGAGCTTAACCCAAGAAATAAATGACATGATACATTTTCCCTGAAGCAACTTGTTTACGAAAGCGATAAATCCGATTTTCTAATTACCAAGGAACGCGATAAATCCGCAATAACTTATCATAAGAGAAATCGCAAAACGGACATTTAGTCCGCAAGTACGCATTTTCGGTTGAATCCTTGCCTTAGCATTCGACCTTGCTCAAACGAAAGGTTGGGTTTGTTTATTGTTCGGCCGAATATTGTGTCATAAACCGTGTTCGGAACCTACCCGAACTTTGCTTCCGAGACTAGAATCCGAGCGAAAACTAGCAAAAAAGACTTACAGCTTCTTTGATGAAGACAGAGGAAGCAGCTCCTTTCCATTTGGGATCGGAATCAGGGAAGATCTGACCAATGTCAGGAAGCCCTAGAGCCCCCAAAATGGCGTCGACCACGCAGTGAAGCAACACATCGCCTAATCCACAGCACAAACAATCCGTCAATCAATTCAAACCCTAAGCTACGATATACACAACGCAATTCTCAGTGACGTACCATCGGAGTGAGCCTCGCAGCCTCGGTCGTGAGGAATGTCGATCCCTCCGATGATCAGGGGGTACCCTGGCTCCAATCGGTGGAGGTCGAACCCGTGGCCGACGCGGAACGGAAGCGCCGCCTTGGCCGGAGACGGAGCGGCTGCGAATGCCGCCGTGGAGGACGGAGTGGCCGCCGGAGGAGGAGGAGGAGTTCGGGAGAATCGCAGAGGCAGAGAGGACGAGGACGAAGGTGGTGAGAGGTTGAAGAGAGCGGAGCGAGAGAGCGGTTTCGGAGAGAGGCGAGAGGCGTGGCGGAGAGGCACCAAGGTGGTGGTGGTGGTGGCCGCCATGGATTTGGGCGATGGAAGCTCGAAAACAGTGTCGTTTTGGGTTTCTGCTTCACTGAGTTCAGCGTTTGACGCTCTTCTATTCTATGTATTGATTCTTCAGTGTATTTTATTTATTTTCTTTGTTTATTATGGTTAAATTAAAATTGGTTTTACTTAATTGTTTTCCACTCATCAACGATTTTGGTTACATTTTTCGTAATATTCAATTTCATATATTTTATGCTCCAATATACAGTTTTGTAATGTGCAATATTTCTCCTTTAAAAATATAGCCTTATCTTTCTTTCTTTCTTTCTTTCTTTTTTTTTTAAGTAGAAAAGTGGTATATTTGGGGTATTATTATAATGTTAAAACTAAAAGCTACTGAATTTTATGGGCTTTATTACATTATTTTATTTTATGTACCTTTAGTTTTTACACGCTCCGAATGAAAAGAGTAGAGATAAAAGTGACACTTTCTTATAAGGTTCATATTTATAGAAAAGCCCCTATTATTTTTCTTCTTATAAAGCTAGCCACAATTGAGAACCTTACTTAGTAAATTAATATACATTCTATTCCTTCTTCGGTAAAAAGAGCAAGTTCTGTCTTCTCCTACGTTGTTGAGTTTGACCGTCCGACAATACAGTCGCATATTCTCATCGAAGCACGTGGTCGAAACTCGAAAGTAAGGTGGTTCATATTGGACTGGAGTTGCTAATTTTTATTTTATTAAAGATTTCTAAATATTTGACCACAAAACACAAAGAAATGCATACATTCAATTAACCAATTTGAGCTTTAGAATGAAGTAAAACGGAACAAATAGACACCAACATATACAAAAATGTTGATCATATTCATTGCATGTATCTTATTAAACACGTTTAAAGTATTGGCCTCACCAATTCTACCGATATTTTTTTCTTCTTCTATGTAATCAAATCTAACATTTTGTGTTTCTGCTTTCATCACTCAAAAACTTAACTGCGACAATTAGGAAGTTCGAATGAAATATTATTCGGAAAAAAAGAAAAAGAAAAAAAAACGATTCGATCCTAATAAAAGACTAATGTGTAAAGAGACTTTTACTCGATTTAGTATACGTTAGTTATGTCATTTAAACACGTGGACCAATTAGACTGTCGATGTTGTCAAGTACTTAATGACATTATTATAAATTCAATTCTATTTGAGAATAGTTATTGTATATGATTTACTTAGAAATACTATCGTAACAACTTTTGTAACGTAGAGGAGAGAGAGTTCATGAACATAGTTGTGTGTGCGATCTGAGCTTGATTGAGTTGATCAATAACTTTGAAGATTGAAGAACACGTTTGTAATCTCGTCTTCTATTAATGAATTCTAAAGCTCTGGAATTTCTTCGATTGCGTTGATTTCTTTGGTCGTTGATTGACTATCGAATTTGAACATCGAATAGGTTGAAACCATTGTTTCTCAATAATACATTTGCCAACCCCAAAGGGCGAAGATTGAGATTTCTCTCAACCGGATTTAAGCGATGAAGTATGCTAAAACAATTCTCGGAAAATTCTCGAGCTTCACTCCACAAGCTTGTGCTACGGTCAGTTCTTGTAACCGTGTTTCCCGCTCAAATCCGAAGTCTTTGACTGGTTCTTTAATGTAAAATTAACTTCCACGTCCGTTGAGTCGCATAATTTACGAGATCCGTATGGTCAATCTCAGATACCAAATAATCAAATTTCAAATCATTTTATTGGGCATTGGAGGAACTTTTATTCACACATATTAATCTACAATCTGTCCAAAAAGTTCAGAACAATGGCAAGGCAAATGTTACCTTGATTTTCTACAACAGACATATAAGGAACAATGATGGAGAAATTTACATGGATGTAGAAACATGATACAAGCATTTTCAAACCGTTTTATTGGACATTGGAGATCCTCGACTGCTTAATCCCGTGCTCCGGTAAAAGGTGCTCCGGTGCAGCCCTCTTCTGTCTCAGCTGCCACAAGAAGTTGCATTAAAACCAAGAATTATCTTTGCCTAGGCTACCCCGCCTTGTTTGTTCTTTGAGAAACAGAAATCGGAATTTATTTTGTAAGAAGCTTGAATAAATAGATAAATTTTTCCAAATCTATAAAATATACACAATTCTCCATTTTCTATACTTCAAAATTCAAATCGAAAAGACATTTCTAAATCCAAGAGCCAGCCAAATGAAAAAGAAAATCATGTTCTGAATTTTTCAGTTTCCGGTGAAAAACTTTCACATCTCTCATTGTTATGTCGTCTGAATATTAAAGATCATCGTAATACTTGCCCCGTCCGTATGTTTTCTAACATAAAAATGTTCCTTAGCAAAAAAAATTGACGTAAATACCCCTAGCACAAATTTGACAAGTCAAGCATTAGGTGAAAAGTTTCAGTGAAGATAAGAATGGGGCACTTGCATAACAAAAAACTAAACTGGGGATGATTTTAGCAAAACATCGAGATTAGGAGGCATTTGCACCAAATATCCTAAAAGTAGTACCGATGATAATAACTACCTTCTCTTCGGCACGCTGATAGATGTGTCGTAGAAGGATGTTCTTGGTTTCAGTGGTTATCACTGCAGAAATCCTGCGATAAATTAGCTATTCGAACAACCTAGATTACGATGCAAACAATTTTGTGTTGTTTCGGATCTGTCGTTTACCTTGATCGGGCTGAGGAATGGCCCGGTCGTTAGTAGCTTGATAGGTTGAAGGCGTTGCTTTCTACACAAGACACGACCCAAAAACAAAAAGATCATTCTTATCTTCGAATTTAAACATTTTACAAAAAAGCAAAAGACTATATAACAACAGAATCTGAAGATGTGAATCGAACTCAATGAACTGCGGAAAAACAGACAGTACTTGGATATCGAAAAAACCATTTCTTTTCGATCAAATATGTATTAAGTTAGGATTATCAACCGCAACAGAGTTGTTATATCTCGTATGCGTTCACGGTCGAAAGAATATGACGTCCATTCTTTCGAGATCGAAAACTATAACTTTGTGGTAAGAACAACCAAGAAACCAGAGGAAATTGTACAATGTCATATCAGAAAGCCAAATTCAATCCAGATTTCTCAACTATTTCAGGTATACAAGTGAAATTAATGCATAAGAACTCTCAAAATCTCCCAATCAAGGACGTACAATGAATTTTCTTGAGCAAAACCTAGAAATGTCTGAACAAAACCGCTTCACTCACTCAGTCAACCAAGAAACAGCGAAATCAAAGGCCTAAAGGCTGTTCGATCAAGAGAATGATAATCGGTGGACTCACAGAAGGATTGGAGGGATCGGAGGGTCGGAGCTGGCTGAAATTGTGGGGGTCGTACGACGGCAAGTCGCCGAGCATCGACGCCATTGCTGCAGCTCCGATCACCAGCTGGTTCTCTGCAGATTGGTAGCGAAATGGGTGACATCAAGATCAGGAAATCGGAGAAAACCATAAGAAGGAGAAGCAGAAGAAGAAGAAGACCAGGAGAGAATGGAGCGAAGCTGGTCTGGTTTCCACGGATGAGTTGTCAGCTTGATGAAGTGTTCATGTGTCCTTTTAATTTGCTCTTTCTTATATTCCATTCCATTCCATTTCACTTATTATTTATTAATTCATTTCTGATTTTTAAAAATAAATTTTGTTTACTTTTTTTTATTAGTAAGGTCGAGATTCGAGTTGCGGAAATTAGGGTGGCGTTTGGTTATGGTTTCCGAGAACAGTTTTGGTTTCAAACAGTGTCATATTGGTTTCGCAAACCACGTTTGGTCGCTAGTTGTCTTTGTTTTCTGAGACCGGTCTCGCAGACTACTGAAATTTTAATGAAGAAAAACAGAAAACGATTTGAAGTTGTTTTCTATCTTTGGTCTTCAACTCAATCATACAAAATAAAACAATAATAATATATTATCATTCTATAATATTATTATATTATTTATAATAGTATATTAACTATGAAATTAACTTATATAATAAATTATTAAAATCATTTTTATATAAAATTATAAATTTTAATGATATTACTATCATATTAACAAACATACTTAAATTATGTACTAACTTAATTACAATGATATAAACTCTTGAAACGGAACTACTTTATATATACTTAATCATGTCATTGGAGTCATGAAATATGAATAAGTTTTGTATTATGGCAAATATTTTTTAGACGTAATATTAATATATATTACTTTCAAATAAAACATATTTTTTTCGTAACATAAATTGTGTTCTATTGCATTTTTTTTATTTAAATTCAACCACGCATTAACAAAAGACTAACCAAACAGTGTTTCAAAAATCAAACTCTCAAACTGGTTTGGTAGACTAAACTCAGACTTGTTTCCCAAACCAAATTGCAAAACAGATTTCCCAAACCAGTTAACCAAGCGCCACCTAGCTATTTTTTCGCAATGCCTGTCAAATTAGCATTGAAGGTGTTACTATTACAAACAAGATTTATTCGATTTAGTTTCGGGTATACTGCGGCTAATGTACTTAATGTTTGATCCGTTAGATATTTTCGTGTTTTCCGTCACTAAACTGTTAGAGAGTTATCCTCCTTTATATGTACACTTTTTGTATTTTTGACGTAACTCACTCATTTTTTGTCCAAATTTTATGCACGACCTATAGTTGGAAAGATAAGAGATAGATCTACAACTTTAGTGTTTCAAGTTTTGTAAAATAAGTTTTCGAAAAATACGAAATTTTAAATACAACGTAAAACTGGACATTAGTTTAATACAAAATATTTGTTTCGAGCAAATTTTAATATACTTAATGACTTTTTATGATGAAACGTAAAAGTAAAAAGTTATATATAAATTTTATATTTCTAAAGGTGTTTAGTTATAAATTTTTGACAAAAAATGAGTGAGTTATGCCAAAAATATGAAATATGTGATGTGAAATAATCTTTCATATTTTTGGCATAACTCACTCATTTTTTGTCCAAAATTTATAAATAAACAATCGTTGAAAAGATAAAAAATTTATCTACAACTTTTTAGTTTTACGTTTTGTCATAAAAAGTCATTAACTGTATTAAAACTTGCTCTAAATAAATATTTTGCATTAAACTAATGTCTAGTTTTACGTTGTAATTAAAATTTAGTATTTTTCTAAAACTAATTTTACAAAACTTGAAAGACTAAAGTTGTAGATCTATCTCTTATAATCATAGGTCGTGCATAAAATTTGGACAAAAAATGAGTGAGTTATGTCAAAAATACGAAAAGTGTATATATGGAGGAGGATAACTCTCTAACGGTCAAGTGACGGAAAACACGAAATGATCTAACGGAGCAAATATTGGGTACATTAGCCACCAAAAATAAACATTGGGTTCATAATCTGCAGAATATCAAATATTAGGTATATTAGCTGCAATTTACCATTTAGTTTCTTATCCCTTTACGTGAATATCGATGCTACAAAATAAATAATACACCCAGTTAGAAATTGAGCAAGTCTTTGGGCCAATTTGATATTGCTTCTAAAGATGTGCTTTGCTTCTTTCTTAATTTTCAATAGAAAATTGTGTTTGGTAAGTTAAACTAAAATTACTTTCTAAATAGTTTTTGTTTTTCAGTAGGCAAAAATAAAAAACATCTCATTGATGCTTTTAGAGAAAGTTATTTTAAATGTTCTACGTGTTTTTCTTATCATTTTTTGTTTTTTATTATCTTTATTTAAATATTTTATTTTCTTGTTATATTAAATTTCAAAACTCTGTAATTTTAATTTTTAACTCCGATTGACCTATAAAAATAAGCATTGGAAAACTTGCAACGAGACGAATCCAATGATAGGTTGGAAGCTATAATATTAATGTATTTTTAAATTATGTATTTTTTCATTATTTTTAATTAATCATTGTTAGTAAATCATTTAACAAAACACTAAATTACTTGACATGTTGCATTATTTGTTAAATTATTTTTACCAAGTGATTTCTGCAACAGAACAATGTCAAATTGGGCCTTTATCTATTCTATGCAGTATTTATATTCTTTTTTGGAAGAGATTTAAAAATTTGAGAATAACTCTCGTCATTTATTATTTACTGGGCCTAGTCGATAAAGATTTGATTAATCCTGTAAGATTTTTATCAAATACTGAAAAATACTTATATGACTAAAACTATTGATAAAATACTCGTTGATATTTTTGTTGACCGTAGAAAATTTCATTATGGATGAAATACCGTCCGGCTATTCGTCATCCTTCAATAATATATACATGTAAAAGTTAAAGTTACAACTTAAAATTAAAATCACTAGAAAGGTTAATGTGTAAGGATGTATAATTTCTATTTGTCATTTGATTTAAAGAATTCTTTATGTTGTTTTAAGATTAAAAAAAAAAAATTATTTGATTTATTGAGGCAAATGGGAAGCGCTAAAATAAATTGAAGTCACATTGAATGAGATTGACACCGTCAATCGTGATAATACAAAAGGAGGTATATTCGGAGTCTTATATATTTTTATTTTTGGGTAATTAGCGGCATAAGTGGCCAAGGTTTTCAAATTTCCTTAGGCATGATGTCAATGCCTAAAAACGACGGCAAAAGTCCCCAATGTGCACTAATCACTCTAATCACAAAATTTCATCCAACTAATTGGATGGATGTTAGTCAACTAATGATGTGGCAATGTTGATCGCCACACGGACAACCACATGGCATGCCACGTCATTTTTAATTTGTAATTTGTTTCCACATCATTATTTAATTAGTTGTGATATTGTTAATAAATACATAAATTTATTTTATATTTATTTTACTTTATTAAATTATCATAAGATGTAAGTATTTAAAACTCTTAAGTAGGATAATATTTACAATTTTAGTAGTATTTTCAGCAACTACCCGAAAATAAATTTATAAGTAGGATAATGTTTACAACTTTAGTAGTATTTTCAACAACTAACCGAAAATAAACTTATAAGTAGGATACTATTTACAACTTTAGTAGTATTTTCAACCACTACCCGAAAAATGACGGATAATAATCGAAAAGATATCTCACATATTAATGGATATGTTTGTTATTTAAATTGTTATATCCATTACATGTTGACAACAAATACCTTTGATGTAGTAATTTAGTGCTTTGTTTATCTGGGTTTGGTCATGGTTCCAAAATACAAATACAAAATATTTTGATTACTTATTTGGATGACACGTGGGACAACTTAGGGGAGAGAGAGAGAGAGAGAGAGAGAGAGAGAGAGAGAGTGTACACGTTGCAACGTGGGAGAGGGCGAGAAAATAAGTAGTCCCCGTAAAAAAAATTAAAAATCAAATAAAAAAGACGTGGCAATTTTTTTATTTATAAAAAAGACGACATGGCGTGCCACGTAGATGTCCGCGTGTCAGTCAACACTGCCACATCATCATTTGACTAACAATCATCCAATTATTTGGATGGAATTTTGTGATTAGAGTGATTAGTGCACATTGGGGACTTTTGCCGTCGTTTTTGGTCATTGTCATCATGCCTAAGGAAATTCGAAAATATTGGCCACTTATGCCGCTAATTACCCTTATTTTTTAAATGATTTTGTCTCTACTTATAAATATAGAAGCAAAAACTTTCAATATTAATAGAAAAAAATATATACACAATGATTATACTAAAGGTTAATTTCGACAAAAGACTCAATTGTTGGTCAAATGCTCTGCTGTGTATACAACCTCCGTAAATAGCGATAAAAGTACCCAAACTTAACATTTGGAGTTAATTGAGAAAATCAGTCCATGTGGATGTTAACCTTTGCCATGTGACATGCCACTTGGCTGCCACGTGGCATGCCACCTAATTATTATTATTTTAAATATTTTTTTTAATAAATTATTTTTCAATAATAATCAATAATGAATATTTAATAACCCAATAATGAATATTTAATTTAAATATTCATTATTAGTTACTATAATTAAACATTATTATTCATTTTATAATAGTGGGTCAAACGAAATAAAGAAAGACAAAAATCACCGTTAACGGTAAGCTCCGCCTCCGGTCCGGTTCACGGGTGGAAAGAATAGCTTAATATGTTTAATAATAATAACCAATAATAATCATATGATTTAAAAATGATAATTTTTTTAAAGAATAATATAAAAAAAAACATGTTATAAAATTATTATTGTAAAATGCAAACACAAAAAAAAACATCATACAAAGAAATAAAAATATTTTTTTGTTAAATATTAATATGACTACTATTTATTTTCTAAATAAGTGGTGTATGTTTAATTATGTCTTGACTTTTTTAAACAATATGTATGTGTTTATTGGTTATTATTAGGGTTAATTGCGGTAAAAATGCCCAACCTTTGGTCAAATGCTCTTGTATGTATACAACCTCCATAAATGGTGGCAAAAGTATCCAAACTTGGCATGTGTGAGTTGACCGAGAAAATCAGTCCATGCGGTTGTTAGCCTTTGCCGTGTGGCATGCCACATGGCACTTGGCTGCCACGTGGCATGACACCTAATAATTATTTTTTAAATATTTTTTAGTAAAAATATTATTTTTATTTTTTTATTTTTAATAATAAAAATTAATGAATATTTAAATTTAAATATTCATTATTGGTTAGAATTATTATTTTTAATAAAGCGAGTAGAGCAAAATAAAAATTACCGTTCATGGTTCACTTGAACCCCGTTTTCGATCTGATTCACGCGTCGAATAAAAGTGTTTAATATGTTTAATAATAACCAATAAACACATACATATTGTTTAAAAATTCAAGACATAATTAAACATACGCCATTTATTAAAAAAAAAAACAAATAGTAGTCATATTTATATCAACAAAAAAATATTTTTCTTTGTTAGCATGGTATTTTTTTTTTTGTTTGCATTTTATAATAATAATTTTTTAGTTTGATTTTTATATATTATTAGTTTTTAAAAATTGTCATTAAATAATCATATGATTATTATTAAACATATTAAGCAATTTTGTTCCACCCGTGAACCGGATCGGAGGCAGAGCTTACCGTGAACGATGATTTTTTTCTTTATTTATTTCGGAGGCGGAGGGATTGGGATTTCGAAGCTGAGCTTGCCTGGGCAGGCCGGAAACTGATTGCGAAGACAAGGGTCTCTGTCGACGTAGCTAGATGACGAGGCTAGTTGCATCAACTAGGTGTCATGGATAAGAGGCGTCGATGCGATATGCCTGGGGCGACATATATGGGTGGCAAACCAAGTCGCCATACTGACGACTTGTAAGGTAAAGCATCGATACCAAAGATCCTTGGCATCCAAGAACCCAGTTTTGGCAGAGATTGAGTGTTGACATAGGTTGAAGGTCGACAAAGCATGACGATCAATAATGATTGAAAATCGACATGGGTCGAATGTCGATAAGGGTCGAATGAGAGGTCGAGTATCGACAAGACTCAAATATCATCCTTGTTCCTGACGAGCGAGGATAGGCGATACCCTGATGAGCAGAGTGTCTGAATCCCGACCTGTAGGAAGAAAGAGAATTCTAGAGAAATAATTTATCGTTTGAGAGAAAGAGAGAGAGAGAGAGTTCCAAGTGTGGAAGAATGTGTGTCCAAAATGAGGAGAATAAGCCTCTTATTCTAGGAAAAGGGAGGAGTCAATATTTCTTTTATGCCCCTGGGTGATGGCTTCTTGCCTTGTCTGGAGAAGGTTGTCACGTTCCTTTGCCATGCGTAGTGATCGTCGTTCCTTTAGCATTGTCTGTCGCCTAGGTACATTGCCTGCGCAAACCATTTCCCGGCCCTAAGACGAGGGAGAGTTTTTCGGATGCGCTTAGGGTTGTCGTAGTTTTCTTGGGTCGTCGAGACCCTGATACCTTGTCGTCAGTGGCCATGTGGGTTGCCATCGCTTAACTGGTCGATCCGACAAACTCTTAGGGATGCTTTGTCTTCGGGCTTCGTCTTCCGGACCTTGTCAGATGAGCTTGTGGCAGGGCTAATAGGCTTTGATTTGTCGATGGGTCTTGACTTTCATCTAGGGGCTCACACTTTTAATGATCCACAAAATATGTTATAACATTAACCCCCAATTTCTTGCGTAATGTCATTGCATAAGAAACTATTTTTTTCTTTTTTTTTCTTTAAACTGGGCTTTGTAAAATGTGCTAGGGAAAAATGAGCGTCTTGGTTTTTTCAAGGAATCGGACATTAATTTAATAATACCTAAGAAAAACATAGAGAATTTAAGAATTGTTTTCGCGTCACTTTTTTTTAGAATTTATTTGAGTTTTGGATTTTCATGAAGTTCGTAAATTAACTTTTGTTCATAAATGTTTTATTTAGAACTCAAAAAATAAACCTAAAAATATAAATAAAATTAAGCGACGGATTTTTTTTTGGTCAAAATATTATTGTATTTTATCAAAAATAAGGTTAAAACCGCATTAAAAATTGAAATATTAATCATTGGTACAATTAGGTTTTAACTTCAATAGCGCAGTTCTCGATTCTAAAAGTGAAAATATCAACAAAATAAAAAACGATAATATGTATAATTTGTTTTGAAAACTAAATCAAAGACCCCTTATTCACTCGTAGTATAAATAAACCAATTGATTAAGAATAAGTCCCATATTAATAAAGAACGAAGGAATTTGAAAAAAATAAAGTTATAAATAATAATTAAAAAAAAAAAAAGCATATTTGTGTGGCATTATAAGCTCTATCACCTCAAAAAATAAGCTCTATCATATGAAAGAGTCCCGATAAAATAATTTATTATATTATTATTATTATTATTATTATTATTATTATTATTATTATTCGGGATGAAACATGTCATTTTTAAGAAGAAGCTTTGGTACTCTTGCTTTGCCAATTTAAGTATCTTTTATCATGAGATAAACCTAAAGCTTTCTATATTCTCAATATGCGCGCACATATGCTTTTCATAAAGACTTTTTATATTCTCAATATGCGCGCACTCATCCTTTTCTTGAAGACTTCTTATATTCTAAATATGCGCGCATTCATCCTTCTTATGAAGACTTCCTATATTCTAAACATGCCCGCACACATCCTTCTCATGAAGACTTGGAGATGATGCTCGACGCCTTCATGAAGATTTTTTCGACGCTCATGATTAGTGCTTTGATTAAATTTATATATGTGTGTAATCTATTATAAAATTCTATAAGATACATCTTATATTATGAACGTTTTATTCTTATTACCGAGGCTTATGCCTCGAGCCCTCGAGGCTTACGCATAATGAAGCGAAAGGAAAATGCCTCACGAGACTATGCCTTTCTAAATCTTTGGTATAATTGCTAACATTAAATATAAAAAACCTAAATCCATAGTCTTACGATTGTCGCACCTATAACCGTCTGGCCTGCGGTTGTCCAACGCGGATCCCAATATAATGTTTGATGTGAATAAGAGGCACTCGCCAAAATAAGAATTTAAAAGAAAATTTATCCAATAATTTTTTCTTATAAAGATAGGACGACCTAGATTACATAATTAGCGAGAAAACGACAATAAATAATTTTTTTTTATCAACAATAGAGTGCTCCAACGCCGATTACAGTCCACTTGTTTTTTTATAATTATTATCTATATATATAAAAGGAGAGTTTTTGAATGATGATGTGGCACAATAAACTACAAGAGATTCACACACTCTAATTTTTCAGAATCGATTAAGAAGAAAAAGATTAGCACTTATAAACGGCAGCTTATGTATCCAGCTTATAATAATTAATGGGGATAATAGTGGCATAAGTCCTCAACCTTTACTCAACTGGGGCGGCATAGCCCCAACCTCATTTAATAGCGGTATTAGTACCAAAAGATGATTTCCGTCCATATTTGACTAACGGAAGTAGTCAACGTTTGCGTGGTCAGCTTCTCGTCAACGTGGACGCCACGTAATCCGACATGTCACCATACACGTCATCCTCACGTGGAATTTTGCAGTTCCACGTTGACGAGAAGCTGACCACGCAAACGTTGACTACTTCCGTTAGTCAAATATGGACGGAAATCATCTTTTGGTACTAATACCGCTATTAAATGAGGTTGGGGCTATGCCGCCCCAGTTGAGTAAAGGTTGAGGACTTATGCCGCTATTATCCCTAATTAATGCAAAGTGCTATCTTAAAAATTTGTTCACGTAGGATACTCGAAAAGGCCAAATATTTATGATTAGCTTAATTACAAAATATCAGTTTATTTTCAAACGTAAGTCACATAGGAAATTATTAATGTATTGATAAATCATTATTATTTGCATGTGACATTAATGATATTCATACCGTTGCTTAGACTCTTGAAATTCCATTGTTTCATGAGGATCACCTTATATATATATTCCCTCAATTTTTTTTGGCAGAAAGTATATTTATGTGTGTGTTTCATACCAATTGAAGAATTTCTAAATATTAACTAATATATTATACTTCAGGTCTTGAATGGGGGCAACATTCTGCGGCTTTGTTGAGTGGTTTTTACAATAAGGTATATTTATATATATATATATATATATATATTGCGTGAATGATATAGATAATACATTGCAGCCTTGCAGGTTATTGAAACACAAGCAAAGGGATAGCCATTCCATTGAAAGAAGGATGTCGTTTTTATGAGCTCATATACAATTAGTGCATAAAGACAATATGGTAATTGCCTGTGTAAACACATGCACAAATGATATACGTAGATTTTTAAATATTATTATGTTCACTGGTGCTAATTGATATTTTAATGTGGTTTCTTCATGACTCAAAACAGATTAATTCAATGGCTCTCGCACCTACCTCACGGCAAGGCATAGGCGACTCATTTGGTCTCGCTACTGCTTTTGACGTCTGATTGCCTCTTGAGGTTTAACTTTTTTAGTACTTTGGTTGTCGTTATTTTACTATTTGGTTGGATTACAGATTTTTTGTTTTTAATATTGGGTGAATTATAGTATTGACCAAACAATATAAGCAAGTAAGCTTCCTGAGAATTATTTGTGTGTTGTTCTACTATCTTTTAATGCTAATATGGTGAGATTTGATAAAAAAATATAGACCTATATATATATTTATATATATATATATAGGGTTAATTGGGGCAAAAATACCCAACCTTTGGTCAAATTATCTGCTGTGTATACAACCTCTGTAAATAGCGGTAAAAGTACCAAAACTTAGCATTTGGGAGTTGACCGAGAATATCTATCTATGTGGCAATCAGCCTTTGCCACATGGCACGCGGCCGCCACGTGGCATGCCACGTAATTATTATTTTATTTTAAAAAATATATTTTTTAATTTTTTTTAAACGGATTTTTTTTATTTTTTAAACAATTATTTTTAATTTTAATTTTAATAATTTTTGTTAATAATAAAAAATAAAGAATATTTAAATTTAATACTCATTACTAGTTATAATTTTATTTTTAAAAAAGTGGGTAGAACGAATTAATTTTCACCGCTCACGATTCACTTGAACTCCGTTTCCGGTCCGGTTCACGCGTCGAATAAAATTATTTAATATGTTTAATAATAACTAATAAACACATACATAATGTTTAAAAAGTCAAGACATAATTGTATACACACCACTTATTCAAAAACAAAAAATAGTAGTCATATTTATATTTAATGAAAAATTATTTTTATTTTGTTTGCATGATATTTTTTTGTGTTTGCATTTTAGAATAATAATAATAATTGTTTAATATATTTTTTTACTTATATATTATTCTTTTTTTAAAAAATTTATCATTAAATAATCATATGGTTATTATTATTTAACATATTAAGCGATTTCGTTTCACCCGTAAACCGGATCGGAGGCGGAGCTTGAGTGAACCGTGAACGGAGATTTTTTTCTTTATTTATTTCGTTTGATCCACTTTTCTAAAATGAATAATTATATTTAAATATCCATTATTGGTTTTTATGAAAAAAAAATAATTTAATTTTTAAAAAAAATTAAAAAGTTTTTTTTTTAAAAAATAATTAAAAAATATTTATTTTTTTAAAAAAATATTTAATAAAATAATAATTACGTGGCATGCCATGTGGCGGCCAAGTGCCATGTGGCGTGCCACGTGGCAAAGGCTGATTGCCACATAGATAGATATTCTCGATCAACTCCCAAATGCTAAGTTTGGGTACTTTTGCCGCCATTTACGGAGGTTGTATACACAGCAGAGAATTTGACCAAAGGTTGGGTATTTTTGCCGCAATTACCCCATGTATATATATATATATAGATAATTTTTAAACATCGACATGGTACAACTAGGTTTAAGCTATTTTCAATCTCTAACTTTTTTAGATTTTCTATTTCTTTAATAAGTTAATAATCAAAACTCTTTCTCACACACGGTAATCACGTACACATACATGTGTATGAAATTAAGGAAGAATAGTTTCAATGCATTTATTTTTCTTTTTTATCTTTTCATACTTCCTTCATAGTTAAATCGTGAGTAACTATTAGCATTTAATACAAACATGTAATAGGGTTTGTTACGGGCATATCACGGAATTGATTTAAAAACGATTTAATAAAAGAAAAATCATTAAATTAATTTTTCTTTATTTAATTAGGTCAATTTTAGCCCAAAACGCCTTCCGGAAGCCCATTTTGAGAAAATAAAGTGTCGAAACGCTCCGAAAAATATCAAAACACCCAAAAGCGCCATTAAAAAGTCAAAAAACGGCATCGGGACGCCTCCCGCGCCCTAAAAACCGATTGGAGGCGTCATATAGGCCCCACAGGTGCGCCAGGGAGGCAGAACGCGCCACACGCGCCTGCTGACTGGGCCTACGCGCGCCACATGGGCGCTGCCACGTCAGGCGCGTGCAGCTGCATGCCCAGCGCGTCCAACGCCTTCAGCCCGCGCGTGAGGGCGCGTCTCAATTCGGATCGCGACGCGGACGGTCCCGATGGATCGGGAATGAGCCGGGGAGTCGAAAAAACATATAATTTTGCCCCGGGGGCCTACCAGAGCAGTTTTTAATTGCATAAACACCCCCGGACCCTTTTATAAATAGAAGCTCAGTTCAGTTCAACGGTAACTCACTTTCTCTCAACGGGAACTCGTCCAAACTCTCTATACTCTCTCTAAACTCGCCTCCCCCCCCAAATATCACTCTAATGTTGAGCGTCGGAGGTGAATCAGGGGGTATCCCCCCCGGTTCCCCCTGATCTCGGGTGTTCTTTTCCTCAGATTTCGGGGCGGAGAAGTCGGCTAGAGCGGGACCCCTGGAGAAGATTTTGGCATGATTTACGATCCTCCCTGTTGAGATTCTTGATCCGTGCGGTGCACCTTCGGTCCCTCTGTCTTGTATCTCAGAGCAGATACACAGATTTTGCGGATAGATTGTGGAACCCGGGCCCGTATCAGTAACACAGGCAGATGGTTTGATCTGCCAGGATTCACTGGAAGGCCAAAATTGTGATCCCCTTCATGTGGATGCCTGATCTGTGTGGTGCCCCAAACCTGTAACCTGGGCCTTGTCCATTCTAGGCCCTGCGGTAACTGGTAGCGGTGCGGCCCGGATTGTGGTTCCATAGTAAGCGGAGGATCCGTTTGACCCAAGGTGCCAGGAAACCTTGCCCAAAAACCCACAAAAGTCAGCAAAACGACATTGGGCCCGGTCCAACACGAGCAATTGGGCCGCTACAGTGTTTGATCTAAAATACAGCATCAACAGGGTTCATTTGCCTTTTTATATGCATGAAGAAATTATAATTTAATGCAATAAATGTTTCAATTATAATCTATATATACATATATAGAAAAAAATCTACATGTATATGACATGGGATAACGAAAATTTTATTATATGTATTTATAATATTATATTATATATATATAATTTATTTTAGTTTATTGAAAACTAAACATGTCCAAACTAGGCATATTATTTTTTGAAAATCACAAATTTTAATGACTTTAGTCTTTATTATGTCATAAAATGATAGAATTATGTATAAACTTTTGATTTCCCTTTCTTATTGTCTAAATTTATTTAATTTGATTTGTAGTTATGTAAATTAAAGTTATGCCTTTTCATTGTATTTTTGTTGCCTATAAATAGTGTTTTTTTCTTCTAAAATGAAACACACAAGCAATAATATTTTTCCAATAATCTATTATTGGAAAGATTTCCAAAAACTACTTTTTAAATAATGTTTTTGTTCAATGTTTCTAAAAACAATTGAATAACAGTTTAATTAGGAAGACTTTTTTGATATAATAACTCTTTTTTTAGTGTCACGTATATTATCATACATTAATTTAACTTGATTAAAAATTTATACATACATTTATTTGACTATTATAATTGTAAATTAACAGCCTTACCCGCTAAAAAATTTACCTTATTAAATTTGAGTGAATTATTCTAATCATAGATTGTCATTTGAGTTTTTTTTTTGTTTTTAATATACAAATATGCTATGCGATTATTTTTATAATTTTATAATAAATAGGTTTATATTTTATAAAAATATAAACACTAATATTAACCAAAATATTCAACAATTATTATGTTCAATAGACTAGAACTTTCGGTTAAGAGCACAATCTAAATAATAAAATTGACCAATATTATGTATACTAATCAATTTTTTTAAATGTATGAATTCTCATATCACTTTTTTTAGAGTAAAGTACATTGGGATCATTAGACTAGCATTTATTGATATGTTCAATCAAATTTATCAGTGTTATATTAACTACCGCGGGTAATCCCCTAGTTATTATTTAATGGGTTAATTACGGCAAAAATACCCAACCTTTGTCAATATTCTCCGATAGGTACCGAACATCAATAAACGTAGGCAAAAATACCCAACATCAAACTTTTGTCGCCGACCAACTAACGTCGTTAGACGCTGCCTACGTGGCCGTTAGGCTGTCTCATGTGGAATGCCACGTGGCCAAAGGTTGGGTACTTTTGTCGCCACGTGGGCAAAGGTTGGGTACTTTTTCCACCACGTGGCCAAAGGTTTGGTACTTTTGTCGCCATGTGGCATTAAAAAACAATTTTTTTTTATAATTTTTTCTTTCCCGTTAACCAATATATTTTTATTTTTTTTGCGTATATCAAACATGATCAAATAATTTTATAAAAGATGTACTTATAAAAAAATATGTTAAAAGAAAAACTAAAACATCTTATTTTTCTTTTTTTCACTTTAAAACAAAAAATAATAAGGTTAAACATAATTTTTACCAATCGCCAAACTTTCGGTTTAAATTAAGCTTGAACCGTATTTGATACAATTATTTGTTTTAATCATGCCTTAATTTTAATATTAAAATGCCCGTGTTATTATATACAATAATGTTTTAGTTTCAAAATTTTAATATAATGTATTCAAAAGTTATAAATTATTCCGATAAGAAAAAATATTTTTTTATAAAAACATATTTTATAAAATTATTTTATTATATTTAACATATGTAAAAAAATAAAAATATATTTCACGGGAAAGATTTTATTTTTAAATAAATTAAAACAAATAAATTTAAGTAATTATTTGATTATTTAAAAAAATAACATAATTTTTTTATAAGAACATATTTTATGAAATTACTTGATCATGTTTGATATACGTAAAAGAATAAAAACATATTGGCGAACGGGAAAGAAAAAGTTTTTTAAAAAAATATTTTTTTTAAATACCACGTACTTAGCGGCACAAGTACCTAACTTTTGGCCACGTGGCGGCAAAAGTACCCAATCTTTGGCCATGGGCCATTCCACATGAGACAGCCTAACGGCCACGTAGGCAGTGTCTAACAGCGTTAGTTGGTCGGCGACAAAAGTGTGACGTTTGGTACTTTTGCCTACGTTTATTGAGGTTGGGTACATATCGGAGAATATTGACAAAGGTTGGGTATTTTTACCACAATTAACCCATTATTTAAATGGATGAAGTCATTGTTTCATTGAACTGCAAGCTCAACGAGTATAACTTAAGCCGTTACTATTCCAACTTTCTAAAAAAAAAAAAAAAAAATTGGTTAAAATGTCCATGAAATTAGATGCTTGGCCCAATAGGCCCATCCTAACTCATCAACAAGCCCAATAGCCCATTATATTCCGAGTCCCCACTGGAGATACTGTAAGTCCGCATCGCACCCAATGAGTACTCACTGTTCGTCACTCACCAACCAGCCATCACTTAGGTCTTCTGTTATAAACCTCTCTCTTTCTCTCACTAAGAATTTCTGCGCTTTCTCTCTCTACAAATCCCGAACCCTAAGAGAGAGAAAGCGCCGACTTCTTCGACTCGTCGGCCATGGCAGCTCCCGAAGCTCCGGTCAACTACGTCGGCGTCGCCCGGCGGTCCGCGGCGTTCCGCCTCATGAAGCAAATGGTTCCTCCGACGATCTCTCTCTCCTCTAATTTTGGATCCTTGACGTTATTCTGTGTCGCAAGGTTTTTGAAGGTTTCTGTAATGGCTGTTCTAGGGTTGGGAAGAAGGAGAAGGGCTTGGCAAGGACAAGCAGGGAATCAAAGGACACGTTCGTGTGAAGAACAAGCAAGACACTTCTGGTTCGTTTCCTTCGATATATATATATAATATATGTATATGTATATATACACGAATTATGTGTTGGATTGTGGATTTTGATTGTGGCATTGATCTACAGGTATTGGTATAGAGAAGCCAAATGAATGGGCGTTTGACACGACCTCGTTCGATAGTATTCTCAAAAGATTGAAAGTTGTAAGTTATTTACAGTTTAAATATATATATACGTATATATATAGAGGAAATAAGCTGTATTGCTTAGTTTTTAATTGGGGTGTTTCAAATTTTGATTGACAGAAAACCGCTACGCATGAAGAAAACGGTATGTCTTAGTCGGATTAGCGAGGCCCTGATCGTGAATTTCTAATATTGTTTAGCTGTTTGGTGTTTTGGAATTAAAATGTGCTTTTCTCGTGTCGATAGATTCGAACAAGGAAAGTGACGACGAAGAGGAAGCGGAAGTGGAAGTGAAGCCTAAAGTCGAAGATACAGTCGCTAAAGCCACACGACCGCAGGGAAGGTCGGTTGAAATTAAGTAACGATGAAGATTAATTCGAATGTGACAAATCCACTAGTGGAGTGTATTAAATCATGTTTTTGTTTTAATCAGATATAAGAGGAGGGAGAGAGGGAAGCTCGTTAATGCATACTCGTTGAAGGACCTCGAAGGAATCCTTGTAAGTTTGTAGTAGAACAACATTCTCTTCACTCGGTTTATCTCAATATAATAGTTTCAGTTGTTACTCATGCAAATCTTAGTAGCTAGTTTTTTAGTGTTATTAAGTTTCTAGCTAGTGGAAAACCTTTTTATATCTTATATAACGTTAATCCCGTGATATGAGTATAA
This sequence comes from Parietaria judaica, assembly GCA_954871525.1. Taxonomy (NCBI): domain Eukaryota; kingdom Viridiplantae; phylum Streptophyta; class Magnoliopsida; order Rosales; family Urticaceae; genus Parietaria; species Parietaria judaica. Next base: position 21,078,050 of record OX940868.1, on the reverse strand, counting down.
TGAGAGATTGAGAGTAAGTTGGTGTTGGATAATCCCAGAGTCGGTGTAGTCTGTCTCGTTCCTCAGTTTTTCTGTGCGTTCGATCCTCAACTAATTTACTTTAATTGTACAAATAGGTGAAAAAGGTTGAAGTGTCAACGGATCCGTTTCTAGATGGCCAATTGGAGTCAGACATGGCATCTGTTATTTTGTTTCCTGAAGGTAATAACTTTTTTACTTGGTAGCATCTATATAATTATGTACATATTTAATTTTTATGTACTACCCTATATTTTCATTTCCTCGGTCTATAGTGTCGTATTGTTTTCCCGCGATATCAGGAACTAAGCAGGAGGAGCTATCTCCGGATTGGTGGGGTTTTAAACTAGGGTTTATCTCGGGCGGCTTTCTCGGAGCAGAATCTAGAAAAAGATTGAAGGGTCAGAATTGTAAGGAGAGAGTTGCATTCCATGAGGATGATCAAGAGAATCTTTACAACCTCGTCCAAGTAAGAAGTGCCGTTCTTATTCAGCCTGTTTTCTTAAAGCAATGATTATTGCACATTTACCATTGAAAAGTAAATTAAATAAATTGATTTAATGTTTCATTAATTTATTCTTCGTACATTTATTTTAGGATAAATCTACCACGGGAAAGCAAGGTCTAGGAATTAAGGACAGGACAAAGAAAATAGCTGGTTGCTACTTTCAGGGGAAGAAGACATCATTTAGCGATAGCGATGATGAAGAATCTGCTGGTTCCGACTGTTCGGAAATAGACGAACCAAACGTAACTTTAGTACAGAAAATCACCGAGGAACCAAAAATTAAGTTGAAAAAGCTGTGCAAGGAGCTGCTTAATCAGGTTAATAATCTCCCCTGATATCGCAAATACCATAATGTCCAAATTAATTTTAGCCCTAACCTTTAAGCTTCCGCTCAGGCACCTAGCAAGTCGCTTAAGCTGAAAATCCTAAAAGCTCTTATTGAAGAACGTTCAGCGTCAGTATTTTCAGACTTCTCGTCAAAGAGAGAAGCTCTCGCTCATCTTAAACAAAAGGTAATTTATATCCTTCCTAGTTGAATTATCGCTTTCCTTTCGAACCGAATATCATTTTCTTACGCACGAAAAATGGCTGTTTGTGCACAGCTGGCAGGCGGTAAAAAGTTCGTCGTGGACGGGAAAAAAGTGAGACTTGCATCCAAGAGGAGCTGAACAATTTTGTAGGAAATTTTGTGAGGTCATTCATTATTTATATCTCGAATTTTTTGTATCATGTCTGTATATTGGAGCTTAATCCAATTCATTTATAAATTAGTCAAGTATAATTTAAATATTTAAAGAAGGAAACATTAATACTTGGCTATTATATTTCTTGGTTAACTAAATGTAATCGGTTTGAACAATCTTCTTTGCTATGAACTTTCCAATAAAATCATACCCCTGACAATAGAGAGCTTCAATTTCGGCTCTTTGCCCACTTTGGACCATCAATTCGAGTTCTTCTTTGTAATTATCCTGCCATTAATTTATGTAAATTATATGTTTGTAATAGCATCTGCCAACACCAAATTGTAATTAAAAATATAAAAAAGTGGGTAGTTTTACCTGCAAGATATCTGAAGAGATCAAGCTTTTGGCTATCTGTAAGTCCTTGGGTTTTAACGGAACAAGAGATTCCGCAAGTATGAGCTGTAGATCGTCTCCGCGGAGACCCAGCCACTTCACATTGCAAGCTTGCAGAAAAAAAAAAAAGAACATTGTGATAAGCAAATTGTACAAGATTTTGTGATTAGCAATGTACTCAAGTTCTATTATGTGTTTTCAGTAATTCATTGTGCGGACTTTGATTTGCCATATTTTATGACACGTCTTCTATTACTAGGGTATCTAATATATCAGGAAACGATTGATATGTCATTATAATAAATGGCTTAGAGAAATAAAATGAAAAAAAAATATATAACATAGACTTCACTTTTACCGACTTAAGTACTTTAGCCTTTACATATGGAACTTGTGTATATAATTGTTAAAATTAAACTTTAAGTACATTGCCATATACCATATTGGTAAGCCTCAAGGCCCATGCCTAAACTTCCGTACTTGAAGGTGCAAAGAATGGCCAACCCAGCTGGGTTCCTATCATTTTTCAACACTCAAGAAGTTTAGTTTTATGAAACTGACTGGTTTAATGAGGAAAGTAAGTTCAATATACCAGTCGACCAGTCCCAGAATCGGCAACTCCGGAAAAGCGCGGTTCAATCGGTGAAGCAGAAACCTACATCCACCATGATTCAGCTTTTAAACAAATTGGCAGGGAAATTTGACAAGCGTGACAAGTGATTCAGGTTCACCTTGTGGCTATATCTGGATAGCCTTTGGCTGTGATGAGAATGCTCGGAATTTGGTTGAAAACGCGATCCTCTGCAAGACGCTGGAATACAGCATGCTAAACGGATTCCGGAAGCGCACGATTTCAGATCGAGCTTGAAACGGGAGCGCTTTATTTACTTGATGAACAAGTTATAGCAAGTACCTTTTCCACAACGATGATGTACCGTGCATCAGTCTGCAATACCAATTGATTTAAAAGGTCCAAGTCGCCGGAAATAGCAAACCCGGAGGATCCCTGGACAGTACAATCAATCACCTCCTGGTTTGGCTCCTAACACATAAATACAATTCCATGAACATCCATATACATAGACTTTTGCGAAATTTCACAGGCGAGATTCGTAGAGCAACGGAGAAACCGAAATGGTACTAGAAAAACAAACTGGGATGAGCTCAAATTCCACCATATCAGATGCGGTTGAGACAAAGATGAGAAACATAAGACGAAACGAACCTGCAGCAACAGACGGCCAGCGACGAGTCCTCGGCTAGACGCCATGATTCCGAGGCTGAACCGGCTGCAACAGAGCAGAGCCACCACATCTGCGAAAAACAAACTCCTGATTACCGATAATGTATTTAAACTTATTTAATAACATACCGAAGAACTATTAAAGACCTTGGACAGCACGATTTACTTCTCGCTGAGACGAAAAGTAATCCGAGGAATCGCAGATCAGCTTGTAGAAGAGCTCTCTCTGCGTGACTCGCTTCTCTTCGGCTAGAACTTTGTAGCACATCTCCATAACCTTCCATACTGCCATTCCTATGTTGTTAGTTTTGCATAAATAATTTGCAGAGAAGAAACTAAGCGATGTGATCAGAGCTCGACCTCTGATGAAGGCTTTAGTAGCACCCGCTCGCATCAAAGATCGAACGCAGAACGACCGCGAGAGAAAAATCCACTGAACTTCGGTCATAAATCCTTCACTCACCTGTCGATTGCTTGAATTCCTAGCAATCTAAGCATTCAAACGAGCAAAATTAAGAAATGAAGTTTGTTGCCACGATTCGATGCATACGAACACAAGTTTCGGAATCGGATGGTACCAGAGGAAGCTCGGAGATCGCCGGAGACTCGGAGGTCAGGATTTTGAGGAAATTGAGGACAGCGACTTCGATTCTCGGAAGGACCTGTTGAAATCAAAATCAAAATCAAAATGGATCGATGAAGAAGATGAAGAGAGCGAGAGATACCTCGGAAGGAGGAAGAATGTCGGCGTAGCAGAGGCGTTGATCGGCGAAGAACCGCAGCGACGAAGATTCGCTCATCGGATCTTCCACTCTCTCTCTCTCTCTCTCTCTCTCTCTCTCTCTCTCTCTCTCTCTCTCTGTAATTTAAATTTGGTTTGAGTTCGCGCGCGAAAGTTGAGCGGTCCATTTAAACGACAGCTCTATTTATAGTGACCGATACGACGTCGTTGAGAGGTCACTGAACACTGATATTTTCGTTTGTTTGGAAATTCCAAATTGGAATGTCGTTTTGGGTTTCTATAATAAGGCCCAAATTTGTTGAGCTATGTTCAAATGAGACACGTCACTTCTTTTCGAACCGGTTTGAAATCGGGTTTCGGATGATATACCGGGAAATTGATCGAAGTAAAACATTCACTTCTCTGTTTTAGTTTAATGTTAGTTTCCCCTTCTATCATTTTGTTTTAGCGCCGTGTCATATATTCTTTGAAATTTCGACGATTTATTATTTGATTTGAATCTTTCTCTCTGAGTTATTTTTTTTTTTAATTTAATTGGTGTAAAAATGTTTTGTTATATAATTGATTTATAAATCAAACATATATTTTCGAAATCGGGGCTTTCAAAATAGGCTTGGAACTAAAATTGCCTTTTGAAAGCTATCGAGACCTTACGAAAAACGCAAAAATAGGCAACATGCCCCGATTTGAGTCTACAGAGTTTCATAAGGAATTAAAATGATAAAATGGTTGCAGCAGAGAAGCAAAAAAAAATACACGGTCAACAAAATAGTCGCCGTAGCTAAAAATACCATCGCCATTGTTCTTTTTTCGACGAAGCTATACAATGACGATTTATAAGCGACGGTCTAACCTATATCATATACTTTTTGCCGCGATTTTTGTTTTCTCGTAGCTCTCGAAAACTAAAGTTCATTCTATAATACATATTTTGGATGATATATGATTAACATTAGGATTCCGGAAGTACTAATATTATAAAAAGAAGGGATAATAGCGGCATAAGTCCTCAACCTTTACTCAACTGGGGCGGCATAGTCCCAATCCCATTTAATAGCGGTATAAGTACCAAAAGATGATTTCCGTCCATATTTGACTAACGGAAGTAGTCAACTTTTACGTGGTCAGCTTCTCATCAACATGGACGCCACGTAATCCGACGTCATCCTCGGATTACGTGGCGTCCATGTTGATGAGAAGCTGACCACGTAAAAGTTGACTACTTCCGTTAGTCAAATATGGACGAAAATCATCTTTTAGTACTTATACCGCTATTAAATGAGCTTGGGGCTATGCCGCCCCAATTGAGTAAAGGTTGAGGACTTATGCCGCTATTATCCCTAAAAAGAAACTGATGATCGTAATTATATATATATATATATATATGTATATATTTGTATTATAACTATCGAAATTTATTTGCGGAAAGTTTCGCACTTGCGTCTTGGTTAATTGTAGAAAATTTAGTGTCTAAGTTAGGTAACGTGGTAATTGCTATGAAGTGTGATTAACTCGTACACTAAATAAGACAAAACAAAAGAAAATTTATATATATTTGGCGTTACTCATAGTCAAGTCTATATTTAATGCATAATCCATTTACATGAAGTTAAACGTTGAAAATTGGTACCTAATAGCAAGGTTCGACTTTTCCACAATTATCTTCGATAATCTTCGATTATCCGTCTTGCCAGTAGTTATCGGTAAGACGGCCATCCCGGTACTTTTCCATGATTTTTGCCGAAAATCGGCAAACATCTTGAAAAATAACAAAAATATGTATTTTTCAAGAAATTTTGCACTTTTCGATGATTTTATTTACATATGTGAGAGTGAAGCTATATTTTATTTACCTATGTTTAAGTATGAAAGGATTTTATTTTTGATGTTTTTGATGTTTTATCAACATTATAAACTTACTAAATATATTCTTAAAAATATTTTAGTGATTTTTTCATCGATAATCCTCGATAAGTGTCGATAATCCGTCGATAATTATCGAAAAAATCGGTAATCGGTAAGCTACAGTATTATTAGTTTTCCGTCGATAATCCGGTAAGTTATCGATTAATCCGTCGATAACGGCAAGCGATTTATCGGCAAATTCGGTAAGTTGAACCTTGCCTAATAGTATCTTATGAATCCTGAGAATATATATATATATATATATAATACTATGCTGCAAAAATATCTTCTTTTTACCTTTAGACGAGGGTCTAGTGTCTAGCATCATATGTTGATTAACATATATACTAGCACTTTTAATTTCATGTAAACTTCAAAAGTTCGTTTAACTTACGGGCTTTTTGGCGAACTACAAACTTTCATATTGCCTCTCAATGTAAGATTCTACCCTTTCGTTATCTCTTCTAGGCCAAGTGGAAACACTATGAAATAATTACATTAAAAATAGAGGGCATTTTTAAAAAATAAATTCTTACAGCAATTTAAAGATGCAGCAATCGCCTTCGGTTTCTTAGGCATAACAGACGGAAAGCTGTAACGGCCCTGAGAAACCTGTCTACAAATCTCATTTTTCATCTATTCTTCAAATACAATTTAGACTTCATTAAACAATTTTAAAATTCGCTAATTGATTTCAACATTTTCTAATTACATTTTTAACGAACTAGCTAGTCAATTTTAACAATTGCCAATTTCAAGAATAATTTCACAATCAGCTAATCAATTTCATAATTCAAAAGTTTCAATTTCACAATTTACAGTTATTAATCACTTTCGTAAATCATTATTCTAATTTTATCATTCACTAATCACTCATATTCACTATTCAACCTTTTAATTTTAAAATTCGCGAATCAATTCCAATATTTATTAATTTTTAATCTCATTTTTATTTTGTAATTCATATCTTCACATTACAAAGCAACGAATATTGAATGCAAGCAATTAGTAGCATTTAATCGGTAAAAATTGAAAGGTCTTACATTTAAATACGTAAGTTGAGGGGGCGAACTTGATTTTTCGAAGACGAATGTGGACCGGGAGGTGGGGGTGATTTCCCCACTGTCCGTCAAGTGGCCTCGGATATATATATATATATATATATATTATTATGATATATAATCATATATAATATTTGACTCTTTCCAAACTCGGTGGCTAAATTGTTGCTAATTAGGCGTGGTACAGTGTCTAAACCTAAAACCCTATATTATCGAGTTGGCCAAGAATAAGATGTGGTCCAACAGTCGTTTAGCTTTCAAAACTTTCCCTTTAAACTACGTAACAATTAAATATATTTGTTGATTATAGAGATATTTACGGTGTAAATACCAAATCTTATACCATGTAAGTATCATTCTAGTCACTTCTTTCGGTACCAATAATATTGAAAGACCACGAAACAGCGACGATGTCTAATTCCACCCATAGATCAAAGTATGTTACTTGAGAGATAATATGTGCATATGCATTTAAAGTCCGGAAACATCAATTATTCAATTTTTTTATTAAACTAGAAAAGTAAGCGTGTCTCCGTCTTAACGGAAATTAACTTGACATGAAGTCATGAACGGATTTGGACCTCAATATTGCTTTTCGATACTATTGCCGTTTTAAAGAAAAATAAAATAGCAACTATATATACCGGAATACATAGTCTAAGATTGAATATTTAGATTGCAAATATCATTTCATATAATATATTATGTAACTTTTGGTATGATATCACTCTCTCGTCATCATTTTTTCATATGTAACAAATTCTTTACGCTTTGTTGCTTGCCGCACTCGTTTGACATTATATACACATATAAAATTGTTTAATTATAAGGGCACTGTGTATATCGTGATTAATTATGTTTTAGTCAGCGATTACCAATTTTTTATTTATTGTATAACTCATATTCATGGACTATAAAAATCAATATTTTAATATCATCTAACTTTCCAGTTTCCACAATATAATTTTTCTCACATAAATCTATATAATATATATATATTAGTGCTCTCTTCCAGCTAACTACTCAACCATATTACGCTATCGATTAAATCTGAGATAATTATCTATTTATTTTTACTTTGGACTATTCTCTCTATCAAAAAAAAAAAAAACGTCAATAAATATATTTAAAAAATATGGAGTTAATGTATAAAGTTTGACGTACACGAATGTGTATAAACTATAAACCGGAATATATAATATAAATTAAGTGATCATGGCGTGACATATCACACACACATATATATATATATATATATATATTGAATATTAGGAGTTTATTATTCAACACCATCCAATCCACCATGATATAATTTTTAGTAATCAAATATATAAACTCAATTATTAAGCGTGCCTCGAATATTTTATTTTGCAACATGTTATATATAATATATATTGTATAATATATAGAGAGATAAAAGCAGGAAAGGAAAGAGCTTGTCACATACTTAGCAAGTTGCAAAGAAAAAGAATATTAACGACCGAGCCTTTTCTTCACATTTGACCAACGGTTTGTTTATGCTGCAGATTTTTTGCTGTGTTCACTTTGTGATAACGCAATAATTTAAGAAAATATGTTCACAAGGGAAACAAAATGTAAAGAATAAATGTATATTTTTTATTCATTTTTTTGGAAAATATTCTACATGTATTTATGACAATTGAGATAGATTTGATGGTGCAAGTTGCTCTATCGTGCTGGATATTTTTGTCAGTTTGTCCAAGTCGTGGATTAAATTGCTTTCAAAGAAAAGTTATTCACTGTGTTCGAGTCACATGACTACAATAATACGACACATGAGAAGGGATATTTTACTTAATTATTAGAGGGTCTAACCTAAGCTATATAATATATATCCCATTCTCTTCAGGGTGGGGAAAGATTAGAGAGAGGACCAACCTATAAGCTAATTATTCCTCCTCATATACATATATACACATGTATATATAACAAATAACATAAGAAAAAGTAGCTCGTTTTGTCCCGTGTTAACTTCACTATACATGCTTGACTAAAAAGTTTTGAGTTCAATTTCAATAAAACGTAAGTAGATATGCTTATCTCCGTTACATACGTGTTAGTCAATAATGCCACATGTACATGCTCTGCTGCACTGTGAATATACCTTGTAATCCGACTACATTGAAATCTTGACTAATAGAAGTCACCTCTGTAAATAAATTAACATGAAAATGCCACAACTAGAGTTGTCTCTGTGGGACGGGCACTCCATGCGAGAAATTTTCCTACTAATGTTTTTCGCTTATAACACATAAGATGCATCGTTACAGCTATAGAGGTATCCCAAGTGGGACGAGCACCCACGCGTGAGGGCATGATCATCCGTGTTTCTGCATCTTGTGTCCAAGTTGGATTTGGATACGAGTTGCCTAAGTACCTATGATTACTTCTAGAAAGGCGAAACCTCTGATCGACATACCGAACAGACAACCCCATCCCAAATTTCGAATATAAATATTTTGTTTCTTAAATTAAAGTAAAAAACTTGGGCCCGCGGACCTTTGAACACAGATTGAGCAAAAATCTACTAAACCCTAGTTTAATTTATCCTGTATATATAATAGGAAAATTTGTGGCGAAAATCATCGAAGTCACTAAATTCTTGCAGATAAATCACTACCATCTATTTTTTTGCTGCAAAAATCACTAACGTCATCAATTGTTTGCAGATAAATCACTGCCGTTAGTTTTTGGAGGCAAAAATCATCAAAGTCACTATATTCTTGCAGATAAATCACTAACGTCGTTTTTGCGCCAAAAGTCATTAACGTCAGTCTTTCCTTACATATGTTATGTGGCAAGTTAAATGACATATCACCAGCCTACATGGCATTCATCAATTGTCTCAACAACGACAACACACATTAGTGATAACATTATTTGAAATAAAGATTTTTACGGCAATTTTACCATAAACTCTTAAAATAAATTTTATCGTGGCCAAAAATTCTAAAAACACTAAAAAATAATCCTACCATAACTTTCAATTTTTCCCAACAATATTATCATGGCAGTGAACATATATACCCAACCTTTGGCCTTATTCTCCGATAGGTACCCAACCTTTGGCCACGTGGCGGCTTGTGCGACATGGCACGCCACACGCGACAGTCTAACGGCTACGTAGGTAGGTGTCTAACGACGTTAGTTGGGTCAACAACAAAAGTGCGACGTTAGGTACTTTCACCGACATTTATTGAGGTTGGGTACCTATTGAAGAATATGGCCAAAGATTGAGCATTTTTGTCGCCACGATAAAATTTTTGGGAAAAATTGGAAGATATGGTAGGATTATTTTTTAGTGTTTTTAGAATTTTGGCCACGATAAAATTAATTTTAAGAGTTTATGGTATAATTGCCGTAAAAATCTCTATTTCAAATAATGTTATCACTAATGTGTGATGTCGTTGTTGGAGACAATTGATGAATGTCATGTAAGCTGGTGATATGTCCTTTAACATTGCCAAATAACATTTGTAAGGAAAGACTGACGTTAATAACTTTTGGCATAAAACTAGACGTTAGTGATTTATCTGCAAGAATTTAGTGACTTTGATGATTTTCGCCGCAAAAAGTTAACGATAGTGATTTATCTGCAAACAATTGATGGCGTTAGTGATTTTTGCCGCAAAAAATAGACTATAGTGATTTATCTGCAAGAATTTAGTGACTTCGATGATTTTCGCCGCAAATTTCCCTATATAATATACTCATAATTACATAAAACATGATGATTCATATGAATTCACGAGACAAATAAATATATATTATTATCCTTTAGATCATGTTTTACATTAATCCAACTCTAAAGATGAGCAAGAGCACACGTAACGTTGCTTATTTTGGCTAAACATTTTTTCGTATTAACATTTACTATACGATGTCATAATTATATTACATGTGTGTGTGTTTGACCAAAGTGTACCAACGCGGCTAAGCCGACATTATTAGAAATAAAAATTAAAGAAAGATTTAGAGTTTTGGATTCCAAATCCTCACAAGCTTCCAAATTATTGGTCTTCCTAACTCATCCATGACTTAAAACACGTACTCGTACTCTAAAGTCTAATCTATTAAGCAAATTCAGTTCTTACAATATCTAGAGCAAATTGAGAGATCTGCCCCTGGACTTTTCTTGCAGTTGCATTTAGGCCACTAAACTTATATTTTTAGCAACTATGCCCCCATACTTTCAATAAGTTATAGTATATTGCTTCATATGCATTAAATATAACAATATATATATATATGATTTCCTTAAAGGTATTTTTGTGAACTTATTACGGTAATATGTTATGAGAGTGATTGTTAGTCTAGGTGGTCAAGAACTATTAAGATAAAAATCTGATAAACTATAACAATAATAAATAAAATAAAGAAAATACCTCAAACAAGTGAATTATCACACACATATCTTTTGTTATTTTGTAGAACGTACACTATAAGCAAATACACCACTTTTTAAAATACATGAGACTTACTACTAAAAGATCAAGTTCTTGAAGTCAAACATCATCAAAATGCAAAACTAAAAGGACAATAATGTCAATTACTCATAAATCTATATAATATTATATTATATTCAGTCGCGCAGCCACTGGGCTATTGAAGAAGCTATGGCTAAGACCTATAAGAGGCAAAACAGTGCATGACAACTGTTATACGTATTCAATAGCGAGTGTGGAATTGCTTCGTTTCCTTGTCCTTTGTCGATTTAAACCCCTTTGACTTTTGCAAAGTCAACTCCTTTTTTAATGCAAATTATACATGTAGGGTTTCATTTTGTATAATTATTGATTCTTCTCATCTCAAGAGGCCACTATATATAAAACCAAACCCTTTGCTTCACATAACTTCTCATCTCTCGTACAATAATATTTAATCTCTCTCTCTGATCTTTTCCTTCTTCTCTCGCCATGGATGAGTGGGATTTGCGAGCTGTGGTTCGAGGACGCAACAGCAACGACGTCATCAACGGTGATATCGTCGTCATGGAATCGTCGCCGAGCTCTTGCTTCTTTCCTCTGATGAGCTTTGAAGACCACGACGACCTTTTCAGCTCTTACCCTCACCTCTTCGACGCTGCCACGGCCTTTGACGAGCTCGAAGAGTTCTATAAGCCCTTCTATCCGGTTGCTGTCCTCGACGCAGCTTCGTCTTCGTCGTCGACTTCTCCGTTCTCGCCTACCCCATCGAACTCCTCGGTCGGTGCTAATTCTCTCGCGTTGCTTCCCAAACAACCCGAGATCCGAGCACCGCCCGCCCCGAAACTCGTAAAAGAACCTGCCACCAAGTACAAAAAGAGGTTGGTTTCAACTTAGTACATATGTGGAAATTTTGTTTTTGTAAACAATTGAAGGGCAGAAAATATAACTAGTTTCATTTCATTATTTAGCTAATAATATAAGATGATGTCACTTCACATATTATATATGTATATATTTAAAAAATTCGACCAATTGAGTTAATTTTATTAACATAATTTAGAGAGTTGAACGGTCAGGGAAGAATTATTTTATTATTAAATTTAAGTATATTTAAATATTTTTTATTTATATTTCAATTTCATTTCTTGCTTTGTGTTTTTTTAGGTGTTAATCTATTCGGAATTCGATAATTGATATCACTTCGCGAGATCGAACTTTAATCTTTTAATTAAAAATAAATAAATACCTTTAAGGAAAAAAAATCCGGCAAACCCTAATTTATTCTTCTTCTTCTTTTGGTGTAGGAAGAACCGGCTGAAGAGGGTGGTGAAGGAGGTGACGGAAGAGGGACTAAGTGCTGACATGTGGGCGTGGCGGAAGTACGGGCAAAAGCCGATCAAGGGCTCTCCCTATCCGAGGAGTTACTACCGCTGCAGCAGCCTCAAGGGCTGCGCGGCCCGAAAGCAGGTAGAGCGAAGCCCCACAAACCCCGAAATCTTCATCATCACTTACACGGCAGAGCACACCCACGCGCACCCCACGCGCCGCAACTCCCTCGCTGGAAGCACGAGGAACAAGTTCCCGAGCGCTGCGGGCAGCGATAAGCCCAGCGAGATGGTTGACAGGAACGTTGCGGTCAAGATGGATCATGTTATTGACGTGAAAGTCGAGGCTTTGGGAGATGAGAATACTTGCCAATTCTATGCATGCTTGGATGATTTGGAGAGGGGTTTGGAGGAGCTTGATGAAGAGGCTTCAAAATCATTAGTATTATTTGAAGGGGAATTATTTGATGATCAATTTAATATTAGTGATGCTAATTGGTTTGTTGATCAGTATAGCCCTACACTTACCGGAGCTTGCTGACATGGCAGGGCTCAAACAGCCTTATAGAAGAGTCAATTAGGTGCTTTAAAAAAAAAAAAAAAAGAGTCAATTAGGGAGAAAAAAAATTGTAATTTTAGTGATAATTATATGATTATATATATATTTTCTTTTTTCTTTTCTTTTCGGGTTTGCAATTTTTTAATTGCATCAATCATGTAGAGTAATTTTCTTTTTCATACGAGGTTTAATGTAAATTAGGCACTAACTATATGCTAGCTAAACATCGTTTTTCATTTTTCACATGATGTATTTGCTTATAGTATTTCGAAGTAAATATAGTAATATAATATACAATATATATAATATAAATATATATGTTCATGTACTTCTAATTTCTCTTAGCACGAGGGTTCTTAGTACTATATTTCTTCGATATCGCAGAATTAATCGGATGAAAAAATAGTTGATTGCTGATCATTACTTCTTTTACTTTATTTTCTTGGCAATTTAGAATTTAAAGCATATATCAGCCAAAATTTATTATTGATATTGTTGATAGTTGAGGCATGTATATTATTTACGCGTACGTAACTATATAATTCACTACCAAATACAATACCAATTAACTCTAGCTATATATATCAATGAAAAATCAATATCAAATATATATATATATATATATATATGTATATGCACTAAATCAATTAGGCATATAATTTTTATAATGCTTTAGTCATTAAGTTAGATTACAAAAAAGAAAATGATATGAAGATTCATGTCTTTATTTAATTCACATATATAGAGCAAAAGTATATATGAATGGATTTATCGAGAAAAAAAAAACACCAAGAGACTGACTAATATATAATTATATATATATATTATATTTATATAAAGTAAATATGCTCTCTCAAAAAAAAAAAATAGACATGCCATCAACAACTGGTCAATGAAATATGGTTAATGTTAAACAGGAAATTAAAATGCAATATATTCAGCAGTTTTTAATATATCTGTAATAAAGAGGAGTAATGACAAAACTCGTTATTATTAATGTGACAGTACATAATAATTATAATACATATACATGAATAAATTGGACTGTATTAACGTCATCTATCAATCTCAATTATTGACACCATTATCCATCGTCAACTTGGAGATTAATCGTTCATTTTAAATAATTTTAATATATCTTCATGAAAAAATTAATTATTAATCCAATGCCTGCCCCATAACTGCAAGTGAAAACGATGGCTAATTTAAGAAAATTTCTATATTTTAAAGGGAAACTTAGTGAGCACTCTCTCATTTTATAATATATATATATATATATATATATATATATATTCCAAAGTCTATGCTCCTTTAGTGGGCACAGACATTAATGACCTTGTTTGTAGATTTGAAATTAAAATCCCTGAAATGATTGAGATGATCGAATAATAATTTAAAACTATTGAGCTTTTAATAGTTTTAATCGGTAAGTTTATATAAATAAATGGATAGAGCGGGACATGCCAAGAGTTTTATACTAATCCACGTAACTAGCTAGAGTCAATTAGATTATTTTATTGAAGGATTTATTTAGTACTAATTAGTCAGTAATCATAATTATAAATTAAAAACATTTTGCATAATAAATAGAGAAAGTTGAGCTCTCGAAGTTAGCATGCAGAAATTAGGGTAACATCAAGGCTCACAGTATAATAAATAGAGCTTTGTATATTTTCATTATTTCTTGCTGAATTTCATAGAAATAACTCACAATTAGAAAATTAATAACAGCTAAATCATAATATATATTTATATATTTATATATTTATATTTATTTAAAGCGCTTATACAACATCTTATATTATATATATGGATTATAATGCTACGAGCTAGAGACTTATGAAATTCAACCTAAGTACTGAAGTTGAACTACTCAACCAATTTGGATTATGCTTTATTGGTCGCATAATTTGCAGTTAACTTATAGTAAAGCCGCCAAAGAGCCCACGAAAGCCGCATTGATGTAAGTCGTGGGTTCCAAGTGGGAATAGTCTGACCGGACATCGTTGAACTGGTCGTTGTTGTTCGGGCCTCCGACGACTGCTCCAACGTGAACGTTAGGGTTCGGTTTGGGGGAGGAGAAATAGAGGTTTTGGCCTTCGTTGCAGCCAACTTTGTTCGGGTGAATGCGCACGGAAGGAATGGAAGAGCCTCTGTGGTGAAGCTGCTTAGGGTATTTGCTGCCGAAACCCACCATGTATGATGTTTTCATCGGATTGTTTCCTAGAATATAGTCAACCTACCAAAAATAGTAAAATCTTGTTAAATTAATAATCTCGATTAAAATATACTTTTGTGTACTCTTGATTCGGATTTATAATTATAAAAAAAATAAGAAACCTCGATAATATAATAACTTCTTTAGTCTCCGCATTACTTATTTATCGGGGTTATATTGTATAACACACGGTCGTTCTTACATAAATGATATTTGAGTTTTTCAATGAGACGCGTTAATTTTCCATAATTATTTTTTAATGTGAATTTATTGTTTACTAGATTAATTACCTTAAAGAAAAAAGAGCATGTTACGTGTTATGTTATCTTATTAAAACTTATTAGAGAAAAATCACCTCCATGACTTTGCATTTGTAACTATTTGTCCTGAATTGACTTTGTATTTGATCCCTATTTGGCTATTGACTTTGTGTGAAGGCTAAAACGTCTTCAATGTTATATCTTATATATATATATATATATATAGGGAAACCTGTGTTTTGGCAAAGGCTTTGATTTGAGAGGCAGTGAATTTGGCTGCGCTGCATTGAACGCCATTGATAGCAGCAGAGCTTAAAGTCTTGGAGTAGATGAATAGCACTGTGCTTATGGTCGTCGCATATTGCAAATTGCTACTATCTCTTGTATATAGAAGCCCACCTGTCATTTACGTGAAATATTTTAATTACATCTTATTAAATGACCAAGATTTATACGAAAACAATGTGTTTAAGATTGTGGCAAAATCAGACCATTATGTATATTTATGGCCCGAATTATGTGATTAATTAACACTAAATAAATTAATCCAGGATTTTCACCTGGGGTTGTCCTGATCTGTACGGAGCCACTTCCCGGCATCACGGCGCAGACAAACGAGTCGATGTCGCTCTTGTACTTGTCCAGATTCTTCTTCCCTCCGTAGAATTCCTAGAATTTATTCAGTAAATTGAAATTACTGCTATTTATTTAAGTGACACACACACATGTATATATAGTATATATATATATATATACACCTTTGCTAGCAATGCCTGAGCTCCGACATATTTGTTGTCCCAGCTGAACTCGGACATGGGTTGACTCCAAGCTTTGTTGGTCAAAACATAATTCAAGTATTTGCTATTTCCACTTGCCTTGTACAGCCAACTCGCAGCCCATAACAACTCATCCTTTCATATATTCCAACAACGGCTAATAATAAGCATTTGTTCATATAAAGCACCACAAATTTGATACCGGTTTTCCCGCCGGAGGAAAATAACTCAAAATACCGGTTATTATTACAAGAAAATTAACAAGCCTAATAGGGATGACAATCTTGTTGTCACTATATATAGGTCCTCAAAAATGACGAACCGGCATTTTCTTTATAATTTTTGAACTTTATGATCTATAACGATGATATTTTCGTTTCCTATATAGTCTCAAAAATATCGGGGGTATTTTAGCTGCCGAAATATTTGGTGAAATAATTGGTCACCTATGTATACCGAAGACATGTTTGCACGACTTTGTCCTCGCTATAGCTCAAACATTCAACGACGACAACAAATGTCATTAGGTGACCTACATGCACGACTCTATATCGACGACATATCTAGCGATGACTTTTGGCCTATAAAAACTACCCTTGATTATATATGGTGAATATATATGTATGTATATATATATATATTAAGCGTTCATACACATGTCTGATTTAGATTTTGTACCTGAAAGCCAGAATACGAGCAGTAGAAAGGGCAAGAACCTTGGTAAGAGCCTCTATATTTGTCTCCAAAATCAAACAGCTACAAACAAAAACCTTTTATCATTTTTCAAGCATTGCATATCGACGAGTTTATGAACAAATATTTTTGTGATCTTCTTACTGATTGAGCATGGCTTAAGAGCCTCGCGGAGTAGTTGGAATCGACCCCTTTAAACACGAGAGAGGCGGCAGCGAGAGCGGCCGCGGCCTCACCTGCCACTTCGGTGCCCGGGGACGAAGAAGTGATCTTGTAGAGAGCTCGAGCGGTGTCCATGTCCTCGGGGCGCTCCCAGCACTGGTGGTCCGAATTCCCGTCCCCCACCTATGAAACCGATGACGGTTCATTGATTATTTGTATTCGTAAATAAAAAATTGAAAAACGCTCACCTTAAAAAAAATCTATAGTTTTAATCCTCACTCAGTCAGTATCGAAGTTATATAATCTCATTCAATTGTGGGTTTTTATAGGGTTAGGATTTTATAATCTACCGTGAAAGGTCATAGACCAATCAATCATTACCTGAGCGTAGAATGTGGTGGGTGAAGTGTGAGACTTGACGAGGAAGTCGGCACCCCAGCGGATCGCGCCGCGGAGATCGGTTAGACGGCCGGCGGAAGATAGCTGTGGTCGGAACTCGACGGCTGCCCAGCTCAACAAGCTCACTGAGAAGGCCATTGGCCATCCGAACTTGACATTGTCGCCTGCGTCATAGTATCCTCCCACTAAATTCACCTGCACAAATTTTTTTAAATAAATTAAAAAAAAATAACAATCATATGATCACAATTCTCTATGTATATATATATACATTTTAGTACTCCACGTGTAATGATTTTTGTATGTAAATGTCAAGGCATATGTTAACATGCACGTACAATTACAAATTCACATGCAGCTTTATATGAAAAGATAGTTCTATACTATCATATAACATTCAAGATTACAGTATATATATATATATAAATCCACATGTAGCTATTTATGAAAAGTTGATCCTAGAACGTAAATTTTGTTCAAAATCTTTATGTTAACGTGTACAAATTCTCATGCAGCTATCTGTATAAATGTATGTAAAGATAATATATTATATATCATATCATTGGAAGACTAAATTTTCATCTGTTCAAATCCTCACGTAGCTATTAATGTAGAAAATTAAGATCTCTGTGCATGTTATAACATGTCAAGTTCGCATGCATGATATATATACACACATATATATTACATGCGAAATATATATATATATATATATGAAAAATTATGCTATACTATAGTGCAAATCCACATGTAGCTACTCATGTCAAGATATATAATCTTAGATTTTTTTTTTTTTTTGTCAAAACCAGGACCTTCGTGTAAACATGTCCAAAATTCATCTGCACTATATATACCATATTAATTATTATGTATAATATATGTATAGATTAACAAAGAAAAAAAAAAGAGTATTTCTGTTCTTTTTCTTGAAATAGATCAAAAGGGTGCATGAATGCATACACCGTCAGGCTTTCCGTCAGACAGTGCTGAGTTCCCCCGCCAAGTCACACGCTGGCTCTTCGGCAGCTTCCCGGAGCGCTGGCCTTGGAAGAACAAGGTGGCCTTGCTTAGGGCATCTTTGTAGTCAAAGCTAGAAGCCAAGGAAGACAAAAAGTCATCCTCAGATTCTATTCCTTTGACACTTGTAGCCATAAACAAGCACAAGGCCAAAGAGACCACTCCAAGAAATAATCTGAATCCCATTGTATATACTAAGATAATCAAATAAAAATAATTAATTACTAACTGATTTGGTGTATTGTTGGATATGATATATAATGAGAGATTCTTGGTATTTATAGAGCTCAAAAAGTATAGTATATATGGTTAGCGTGGAAAACATAGTTACTTCTTCCACTAACATTTTTTTAATAAATTTTCCCACATGTTTATCAATAGTATGCTTTGAATTTTCTTTGGAGATCAGTAATTGGCAGGAATGCCCCTTAAACTTTCTATGTTGGTGCAATTGCTTCCTGAATTTTAATCTTTGCCAACAAAAGTACACTCTTTCTAATTTTAAATAGTATAACAATTGTTCGCGACGTATGACTTATTTGAAGATATTTTTGCCAATTGATTACCGAACGAATAGATTATGAAACTATTATGAAATAGACAACTAGTTTAGTAATTAGAACTGTTAAGATAAAGTCTCACAAAATCGAAGACATTTGATAAAATTGATGAAAAACTCTCAAACGAGTCATGTTCTGTATTACAGCCGGCCCTCCCAAGGCCGACACCTCGGGCCCCCTTAAGTTTAAGGGTCCCAATTTATATATATATATATATATATATATATATATATATATATATAAACTTGATTAAATATATACATGAAAAAAATTTAAGTTTTAAATATTTTAAGGGACACCAAAAATTTATGTAGCCTAGAGTCCCGACAAGACGCAACAAACTCAGAGCCAGCCTTGTTCTGTAGATGTACAAGATTAATTATGTAACTTATCCGGGGCAGTATAGTTTTGAAAATAAGGGAGTATTGCTGCTAAAACTTAAAGTTCAGGGGGCAAAAATACCTATTATGATTTCTTCATCATGATTATTCACGAGAGAGAGTACATGCATGCATGAGAGCGATGACAAACAAAAGGAATGGACGTTGCGTGAGAGTAACCAGCAATATATATTATAGTATATTTACGTAGACATATATTATATGTTAATCCCCATACTAGTGCCCACTATTCTTTTTATCGTTAGCTTGTAAATAATTCGATCTTGTAAATTGACAGGTGAGAAAACCACATGCATTTTTAATAAATAGGCTTCATATGTGGAGGTTCATATACTTTCATGTGCAGGTACTCATGAACATCCTTGCGTGACAATTTCGAATTTGTACAGAAAAGAAATGTTTGGTAACTTCAAGAGACAAAACTCTAACACCACCCATGTGTAATGATCATATATATATGTGCTCTTTGATTAAAACTATTTATTTACTACTACTGTATTAGGTATTTTCTCTACCCAACTACAGGAAAAATCTGCTTACCAAAACAATCTTACGGTTAAAAGTATCAATTAATGAATCAACTTTTGGAATTCGTTGCGTCTTTTTTAGGGTTAGTGACTGCTCGTATATGCGAGTTAAATGAGAATTTTAACACTTAACTCAAATGACTAGGAATTATGTGATTGTATTGACCTCAAATCATGGAAAATCACTCACTTATTAATAATAATTAAAAAAAATGCTAGAATTAAACCCAAAATTGTTACCATATATTTTACACTATCCCAAATGGGTAGAATTTTAACTGTTAAGATTTGTGTTATGTTCGCTAGTATGAATAAAAGGTGAAAAAAAAATCTCAATATATGCATTTACTTAGAAGCTCAAATAAGTGTAGGTCAAGCTACGAAGGCCAAAAACTAAAAAACTAAACAAAGGACAACATAAAAAAAATGATCAAGTTAGGTCAACAATGAAACACAAGAAACTGGGAGTATGTGCAGAAACGACGGTACGAAAACCCTGATACGTAAGACAATTCAAAACGTCGAACTAAGGCGAGTTCGTAATATATATATATATATATATATATATATATATATATATAAAAGAATCATACTACAGAGGGAATTACCAATCAGTCAATAACAAAACTGATGAAAGATATAAAACGACATGAGGAGAAGAAAAACACAAAAACGACAGCATTAATACTTGAGAATATGACATAAACGACACCAAAAAAAACATAAAATCTCTTAATAATTTTTTTTTTTATATATGACACGGAGAAAAAAACCAAAATTGTAGAATTCGAAGGAGTTAATTTTAAAATATGGGGATCGTGAAACCGTAAGAGCTCGTGTGCCTACAGTTGATATGTGCCCAACTCGTGGCCGTGTCTTGAAAGAGCTACTTTTCGGTCTTCCACCCATTGAAGCCGGTAACAGAGGTCGAGATAATGGATCAATACCTTCAAATTGTCCACGTGCCTCGAAACCTTCGGATTGTCCTGCAAAAATTAGTGATTTGAAGTTGGTTTTTTGGTCTTCGAAATGATGTTTTTCGTCAAAAATTGAAATGTGAAACCAGTGGTCCCGACACATTTTCTGGCAAAGTGGTTCTGGTATAATCAATCGGTTCTGATGAAAAACCAATAGTGAAACCGGTTTTGGATAAATGGTTTTTTTTTCTTTCAGAAAATAAATATTCCGGTTATTCGGTTTCCGGGGTAAAACCTTCACACCCTAGCAAAAAATTAAATAAGATAAGAATTCAACAATGCCTTAATAGTAGAAGATGTTGAACGGAAGAGTTACCTGAAAATTAAAATGCCGATCGTGTCCCATCACGCTGCCCATGATGCTTGAGCGAGAAGAGTTGGGCGAGAATCCCTCCCACGGTGGAACAAAAATCAATTTAGTACATTGTATAGGTGTCAAATTCCGAGTAAGTTTCTCCCACCAAACCGATCCCAAAGACCACCATCGGATCATCAGTCCGTGCTCGGAAAACGCCACTAGCCCCTATATTAGTGTTCGTTTAATCAACATCCGCATAGTAAAGGTCAAGTAATAATTCTGATAAACCAATGAAATTAGATAACCACTTCAGATGATACGTCCCCAGAACGCGATCTCCAGACAGGTGCCGTGGTTACAGTAAACAAGAAAAGAGAGCTATTCAATTTATCTACAGTCATCAAAATTCGGTTATGGGGTCTAACAAGCTATATTACCTCTCCATCGGGCGAGAAACTGAGAGCCGAAATGGCGGTGGAAACCACTGTTTCAGGTGAGAGTCCAAGCAAAGATGGAAGTCCGGGAGGGGCACTTGCGTCCAAAACCTTTATCTTCACCACACTGCATTATAGCACAAAGAAAAAGAAACCAAATGTCGGAGAACACCCACATAACAGAAGAAGAAGAAGAAAAAAAAGACACCCACAAAAAGAAAACATTGGAAAACGGCAAAAACAAAGAGACCAAAAACAAAAAAGTTTATCTATTTATCCCTTTCAAATGCCTCTTCAAATCATTGAAGAAAAAGGTAGCACAAAGACATTGTTCGACCGATAATTAGGAAATAGTTATTGATTAAATATTTTTATAATTGTCTTAAGTCACTGGAAGTGTTGTGGTATTTTACAATAAATATGGGGTTACGGTTTCTATTCTTAATAGTATAGATAGCCGTCTGATCCGGGTACAAGTTACAACTGTCGTGTTTTGATCAGTGGAGTTTCCTATTGAACATCAAATTGGCCCGGAGACCCAAAAAATTTATATAAAAAAAGTTGGAGACAAAAAGTTTTTCCTTTCGTCCGTTTAATTACCTCTGCATATCATAGACCCGAACTGTAGCGCTTTTGATCTCTCCAACGGCATCGCCAATGGCCAGTCTGGTCCAATTCTCATTAATTGCTACCATCGGAAATCCATGAACAACTTCCTTGAGTGCAGTGATTGAGCTTTGGAGGCAAGCTCTGCGCATGACAGAGTTACTAGGCTCCATTGTTTGTAGAATAAAGTTCACAACCTACACAACCGTCAACGGTTACATAAATATTCACTTAATTCAAGCTTCAACTTCATAAAGTCTTGAATTATTATGTATTACGAAGTAGTTATTTTATCATATTACCAAAAAAACTACATGCAGATAAACAGAATCCATATACGATAACCCAGTAGAGAATCAGACATGTCATGCTATTGCTTGCCTTTGTTGCTGATGACCTGGTTTCTAATTACTAAAGGGGTGAAACCATTTACCGGTTTTGATTTTTTTTTTTTTTGGAATTTTATAAACTAGAACCGGATCTGATTCTATAATATTAAAAACAGAACTGTTATGAAGAATAAAAATAAAGGCAATTACTAGTTTTGGATACAGAATAACTATTTAAAAATAGATTCGCTAAATAATATAGCTACAGGAGTTTTCCCTCGAACACCGAATTTTTTTCCTCAAAATTGTCTATGACCCGTCATCAAAAGGTCATTTGATTTAATTATTTTTCTAAACTAATAAGAAGTCTAATAGACTGCTGGAACAGACCTTATCAAGGTATTGAGCAACACTTTTGGGAGATCCACGCACAATTCTAGTAAGCGTCACAAGGGAAACCGGATGAACAGGTGAATCCGAAGCAGTTGACCAAACTTGACTTTCGACAACGGTCAGAAAAGCCAGCACATCAGCCATTGCCAAACTCGGAAGAAGAATCCCAACTAAAGTGTCGCAAATAGAATTTGGTATGACTGACTTTTTTGCAGCAGAGTTGGCCGACGAGCCGCTCACGCACTCAATCTGGAAGAAAATATCGCCTATCAAGCGATGTATTTCAGGGGCAATACAGTGTTTCCATGTGCTCTCCATTCCTTCGGCGAGAAGCTCGGCCGCTGTGGAGCTGTACTTTTCATTCATGGCCATCACCAACTTCATTAATGGATGAACAACCAAAGAGGCCAAACACGGCTTCACAAGGCTCGGATACCAAATAGCCAATGAAGCCGCCACGATTATATGAGAAGTCATTGCGTCTTGGCTCGTTCCTCCGATGCACGAAGTCCAATCCTGCATTTCGAATGATTCTAGCCACGCTAAGATACTAAATTTTTCGTCTTGGGGAATTTCATTTGAGTCCTTTAGTTGCTTTGGAGATGATGTGAGTGCAGTTAAATCCTCCTCTTGGCTCAAATTTCCATTTCTGTGTTCTTTGTGATCGGATTCTGAGTTTTCTTTGAGACGATTTGATGATCTTTTAGCGCATAAAGGAGGTGGGATCGCCCGTGAAGCGGCACAGTGGAATAAGGTGCGTGCAGCCATACGAATGTGATCACTTTCCTCTTGCCAGAAACTCACCAATAGCTGGAGAGAGAGAGAGAGAAATACAAGTTCATTTTATACATCCAAAGAATTTGCATAATTTCAAATTGTTCACATATTGTGATTTTATGATAATATATATTTTTTTTCTTTTTGTGATATAATTGATGAACGATAAAAAGTAGACATTTTACCCTAATCATAGTTAACAAAGCATAATATTAATATTGCTGCAAAAAAGGAACCTGCCTAATTAGATATTGAATTATGATTGTAACCAAATAAAAATAATTTATATTAACAGTTACACCCAAACTTTTTTTATTTCAATACATATTCTAGCCATACTGTATAAATTTTCTGTTGTTAACACTGTTGAATTAAAAGAAGATATTTTGATTGCCCACCTCTAAGAATTCTATTAGCTCTTTCAACAAATAAACAAGTGTACAATTTAAGTTTTCAGAGAAAGACGACGGAAAGAACACTAAGAACAAGCAGAAACCTGAAGTAAAGGTGGCTTGATATCGGGAAATTTCTCAGCAAAGTTTCGCGTATAGAATGCAGCTAACGCACTGCAAAAAATACAGATCAGATTACAAATGCCATTATGAAAGTAATGATAGTCTGTAATTTAGTCTTCGCTTCATAATGCGAACACAAAAACAACCTGCTGGCAGATGAAGTGGTATGAGACAAGCTAATCATACGTTGAGCAAGAGACACCATCGTTAATGACCTCATTGCACAGAACTCCGACGACGATTTCCACAGCTGAAATTTCCTTTCCAGTGATTAGCTGGTACGTATATAGTCCTAGACTAGAAATCTATTTTCTTGCGCTTATTATTGTCGCGATTATAAGAAATATTATTTCGTAGATTAGAGATATTTTAAACATCGGATTGGATTATCAAAGGTATGTTTCCTTATATAATCATAATTAAAAAGAGAGAGAAAAGAAAAGTTCAATTATATCGACCGTGGTACCTCGAGAAGAGCGCTTAAATCAGGAAACGCCAGAGTTAAAGACCCCTTGTCACCTTGTAAACCAGAAGCCACGAAAAACTTATCGGGTCTCTTCAGCTTCATATCAGTCAGAAGCAGATAATCAAGCTCAGGATCCGCACCCCACAAGTGCAAAAATGAAAGACTAAATCGGATTAAGCGTTCCTCAAGAGACCTTATCGACTCCAGCTCATTCAAAGCATCGGTGGACGTCACATCCACATCGGATTCATGTTTCGGAATTCCTTTTTGAGGATTGGATGTCTCGGTTCTCTGATCCTTCACTGTATTCTCATGCTTTTCATTCGTAAACGTTAATGAAACAAGGTCAAAACTCAGAGCAGCAATACCAGGAAATGGGCAAGAACATTTGATAGCATACTGATGACTTTGACCTGTTTTTTCGCCAATGTCCATATTATTTACATAAGAGCCAGAAGAAGAACTGCCATCTTCGATTATTGGAAGAATCAACGATGAAAGAGACGTATTTGAGTTATTAGAACTGGAATTATCGCTGACACCTTTGCAGAAATGATCAAACATTGAATGGGAAGCTGATCCACGAATAACCCGCTCTTTCGAACCTGTTTTTATGTCCCAGAGATATAATATATCCTTTGCATCAGAAGAATCTGCATCGTGTGGACATAGACATGCGATATAACCTCTTTTACCATCCCAAACAACTTTAGCAGGATAATTAAGATGTCCCGGAAATATTCTCTCCACTCTCATATTTTCGAAAGACGAAAGAGTTACCGAGAAATCTTCCCCAACAGAGAGAAAGCAATCACTCCAAGGATGAGCTGTATGAACTGGAGGAAGGATAATTTGATGAACCGGACCCACATGTTGGTGTAAAATCGTAATTATATTCCCGGTTTCAAGATCCCAAATTCGAATAGTACAATCCTTGCTTCCAGAAACTAATACCTCACAAAAGTTTGAATCTTTTGCAGCGTTGACCATATGATGAGCAGCCAAACATAGAACAGAAGCAGTATGCCCCACAAAGATTTGGCGGGACAGAGGAGAATCTGCATTATGGCCTTCAAGAAAATCAAATCGAATAACTTCTATTTCCCCATTAACGAATCCATACACGATGCCATAGGGAGCAAAAGAAGTCTCGGAAATAACCATGGAAGAAGACACAGCAACCCTCTGATTATCTCTCTCTTTACTACGATTATTCGAGCTAGTACTTGCACCAGAGATATCTCTATACGATAACAACTCTGTCTCTGGTTCGCTAATCCTCTTAAATTCATGAACTGAACTAGAATATCGAGTCCAATCAATGAAAGACGAGCCTTTTCCATGCATTCTTAAACCGAAACCTTCCTCGTAGATTGTTACAAACGGCTTCCAATGAAAAGGTTCATCGTCATCGATACAAAGTGATTGAACACGAATGATATAGCGATCCAATTGAATGAAAGATGTCGACTGTCTCTGATCCTGCGAATGAGCATCAACCAGGATTTCAGAGAGAGGCTTGAATGTAAAAACACCTTTCGAAAATGATATTGAGAAGAGAATTAATTGACCTCTATCGTTCCAGACTGCAAATTTCCTTCTGCGTGTATCAGGGGCATCTTCTGTACTTAACGTATCTTTGTCTTCCTCTCGTTCAAGAAACATACACCCCGTACCATTTAACTGAAAAGAATCAGAATTTCTACAAATAAAACTGTCAACAAAAGGAATCTCTCCAATCGTAGAACCACTATCTAATAGCCTAAATAAGCAGCGACTTTCTAGAACGAACGCAACAAAATTCCCAGAGATCGCCATCGACAAAACCAGTCCTTCAATAATCCCCTCTTCCGAAACAGCCGCCTCCAGCTTAGAGGAGATTTTGGAAAGACCATTCACACGTTCCTTCTGTTCATGGAGATTCTCGGAAATAGATAACTTTTGCAGCCTACCTAAAGAATCAGATAAAACCACAAAACACTTATCTTCTTCGGTCGGCGAAACCACGGCCATAAACCTCAGTGACCCAATTGATAGATTCCCGCGGATAACGGTTTGTGCAACGGTCAGACTATAAGTGTCGACAATAACGACACTGCATTTCGGGCCTTTCTGATTCCGAGCCTCTCTCTCAGTAGAGTCATCACCCAATTCCACATAATCAACTGAATTGTGATCGGTCAATCGGGCATTATCAACGACGCAGCAAGCAACACACACATATCGTGGCTTGGAGCGCAAGGTTCGCACAGTTGATGGACTTCCCGCCCAAGGAGGGAGCTTCCTCCTCCGCCTGCAATGGCCACTGCTTCTGCTCCACACGCACATCACACCATCGGTGGAGACACTGAACAAAGCCCTGGAAGCATCGCCATTAGAGCTCCCCGCCCAGTTACTCGAAGAGCATTCTCTGTCGGATCCCGAAGCTACAACAGGATCGCAGATGTCCAGGTCCGGTATCGGAGCAGCGTGGCCGCATAGCATAGCTCTCGGTCTGAATTCCTGCGACAACGAGTCTGATTACTAGAGCTGAATTTTCAGACGCATTTTAAGAACTTCATGGTTTTCATACATCTAACAATGGCGAATTCGCCAAATATTCGCAATCATAGTCTCAACTCAAACCAATTCATTTCCTGTTCATCTAGACACTTCTTCACCTGTATTCAACAGAGTTCGATAGAAAAATTCGTAAACGCCATGCGAGAAACTGAGTTCGATCCGAGTTCGACTAACCGGGACAGAATCAGCGACTGAGAGGCTCCACCAGATGATCGAGCCGTCGGATCCGCCGGTGTAAATCGCCGGAGGATCACTCGCCGCCGCCACGGCGGTGACTCGGTGCGACGGAAGCGTGCCGGACCAGACGCACGCCACGGATCGGCACTTCATGACTCACTGAGTCAGCAGAGCGAGTTCGGTGTTGGAATAGACGAGTACGTGAGAGTGACGGGAATGTGGAGAGTTCTGAGTTGAGTGAGTCACCGGACGGCGATTCGGCCACGTGGCGAGATCTCGTTGGTCACTGTTGGAATGGGATGGTTTGTAACCGGAGAGGACTTTCTGTCTTAATGGGCTTTTCGTGGGCCTGTCGAGCCAACTTGTTCCTTGGAGGCCATTCTATAGTGCCCATTTGGAATTTGTGATGGAAATTATATTTTGTTTTAACCGGTAATATCGACCCGACCATCTTAGTTTTATTCTCGCCCAAACACGCTTACTTTCGGAGATTTATGACCATTTATTTTAACGGAGCTTTTAAATCTAATCCATTAGCAACATAACTAAGACTAGCCTTGCTAGATCGTCTCGAGCCCTCAAATTATGTCATAATTTTTATTTTATTTTATAATGTTTTAAAAGTACTTATCATATATTTGCATAAACTCAATTTTAGATTAAAATTATGTTATTACACGTTAGAAAGTGGTATTAATAGCAAAGTTAGATAATATAAACTTTTGATTAGTGTAGGTTCCGACAAACTCAAAGTCGACAAGAAAACAGGTGGGAAAATAAAATTATATTAACCATTATTATCTACTTGCAAAGAGCCAATTGTTTTTAAAAAACTCTCACATGCATAAACTTGAAACTTTCTTTCAACTATGCGCTGAATAAGATCTGGTTATTTCTGATCTGTTTTGGTCTATTTTGTTAATATTAACACTCATCATCATTGCGTCATAAATACTTAAAAGCTGTGCTTGATGACTTTAGCTCTTACAGCTTGAACAATACTCATTAAGTTTACAATAGTAATACTAAAGTATTAGTATTAAATTGGAAATTTCACCATGTTTTACTACCATGAATTCTCAGTTTAAGCCATGGTTCAAAAGCCCGACCACGAAAAACCCGTCAAAGATACATTTCTACAACAAAATTGGACCGCCAGCCGTCAGGGGATTATCGGTTATATCGCTATTTGAACGCCCGGCGAGTGCCAATGGATCCCGAGAACATGTAACGAGGCGGCAAATGCCGTCGCAAAACGACGCCTTATGGTCTTAACGTTCTCATGTTTGTATTGCCCAGTGGCTTGTTAATATTAAAAGTTCTAATATAGCAAAGTTAGAAGACTCTACATGATTTAACTTGGTATAAATCAGCCATTTTTTACTAATACGTACAACCTTACCATATGATTTATAAACACCAAAATCCCAACTTATCACCGCTCATCAGAGGTGTCAAGTCGGCCGTCTTGCCCCGTGTTTTTCTTTTTTCTTTTTTCTAAACAAACTAATTAGTAGCGACAGCTGAAATATTTAAAATTGCAGGTCAGGCGCGGCCTGCAAACCTATCACCGAGTGGCATCGGTATGTGGTTGGGAAGGGCGAGCAATCCTGTTGTTAGCCAAAATCGCTTGAAGCGTGGGCGAGATTGAGACCGCGGGCGGCGGCCTCGGGGACTGAGCCGCCTGAGTCGGTGTAATAATGATGTCCTGGAAGTTTGAAAAGGCCTGACCCGAGATGCTCCCGCGCATCCTCCCAGCTGGTCGCCAATTCTGTTCCGGCGTTACATCCATCTGGTCCGCCCCTGGCAAAGGCGACGCCTGTCTCGGCGACTGTGTTTGCATTGGAACCGTTGGGTGCGATCCTGTTCCGCCCATGTGGGGGGGTCGGCGGGTCCTGACCGGCTGGTATCCAGTCACCGGCGGGGCTCGGGAGAAAGGCAAGGTGGATCGAACAGAGTTTGGAGCGATAGAGTGCGCCATGGGCTGCGAGAGGCTTGGGTTGAAGACTTGTTGCAAGTGTGAGTTTTGGAACTCCCCAAGCGAGCCCGACCTGTAAGCGTCTCGCGGTTGTTGGCTTGTGTAAGGGCGGTTCTGAATCTGAGGCGAGATGAAAAAGCACGGCACTTAACTACTTATTAACTAAAAACAAGACAAATTTGGAATCATGTCCTCTTAACTTGTTCTAAGGTTTCTTGTTGTGCCACGGTTTCCCCTGAACTTGTAGATTACAGAAATTTCTCCTAGATCATTTATGAGATCGACGGTTTTCAACAAAATTTAAGCCACGTGCAACGCTCAATCACTGGTATGTGCATTACACTCGGCTTAAACTTTGAGGAAAAGCGACAATTTTGTATGATTAGAAATAAAACTACTACAAATTATATCGATAATTTATATATTAAAAAACGTGCCAGGGTAAACTTCCAAAACGAAGTTTAAGCATGAAACTACACGACCCGACAAGTACAAAGGACAAATAACAAGACCACATGCAAGGAGATCTGACCTGTGTCGTAAAGAGTGGCGGCTGTGTCATAGCAACTGAGGCAACAATCGGTGCTTGCGGTTGATTAATGAGTCTTTCAAAATCTCCATATATCGCTTGATACCCATTGACCGCCGATGACGATCCAGCATGAGAAGAAGCAACGTCGGGACTAATGGGACTTGGGGAATTCGAGGCGGGCCTGAATCTTGGCATTACCGGGGAGTGTGACTGTGCCGGGAGCGCCTGAACCGCTATTGGCGTCCTTTCCACTGTTCGGGAAATGCTTGGAGACGTACCGTACTCATTGCTCGGCATCCCATTCAAGAACGACATTTGTTGCAATTGGTAACTATTTAGAGAAGAATAACTCTGCATCTCGGGAGCTCCGGGATTGTTGCCTGTAAGACCCTCTGAAGGAAATCCCATGCCAGCACATAGTCCTTGAGAAGTTACAACGTCCAGCGGAGCGGTTTGAATTGCGATAGCTGTATTGTTTGATTGAGGTGGGGCGCTGAGATCAGCAATAGAAGGTTTGATGTCCTCCATTCCACAAACATTGTCAACTTCCATTGCGGTATCGTCCCTTGTGAGGTCTATGGTACCGGAAAGCCCATTTTGGTCACTGTTATTGGATGTTTCTTTCAGGGAATCGAGGTTTAATTTATGGGCTCGATCTGAACGGTCGTCATTTTCGAAGACTGCCTTCCACGATCCGTCTGCTGTAATGGTTACATTAGCGACCTCTTCTCCGACCTCTTTCAGAACCTGCGGAAACAGAAGCTCGTGATGAGAAACACAAAAAAGTGGGATATTTTTTATCTTTTTATTACTTTATTTAATAAGTTAATTAGCTATATACAGAGTAATACCAAAATAGGAAACATAGTATAAACTTTTATCTTTAAACTAATCCCCCCAAAGTACAGAAAATAACGGAGCTATATATTATGACCCCAAAATCCGATCTTGTATAATAATTAATTAACGTTAAAAAGCATAATTAGTACTATGAATAACTATTTCTAGTTAAATTACAC
This sequence comes from Parietaria judaica, assembly GCA_954871525.1. Taxonomy (NCBI): domain Eukaryota; kingdom Viridiplantae; phylum Streptophyta; class Magnoliopsida; order Rosales; family Urticaceae; genus Parietaria; species Parietaria judaica. Next base: position 21,047,086 of record OX940868.1, on the reverse strand, counting down.
CCTTCACACAGCTCTATAAAGAGCAAGTTGATTTTGCAGCCACTTGCCTTAGCCATGTTCTGATCGACACGAATATCCGAGTAGCAGACAGACTGATTACAGTGAGGGCAACGCCATGATGGGTTTCTTGAATTCAACTGGATGAACTTGCTGAAGTCGAAACACTACAATTCATACATAAACAACTTATGAGGGTTTTCTTATGGTGTCTTTTTTGCAATATAAACATGTTTACGTATGTGATTAGAGCACTCACCTGAAGATGTTTACATGAATGTCCTTTGACGGGAAGGTTAATACGGGAATGGCTATTGAAAAAAAAAAAAGACTTGAGGATTAGCAAACAGATAATTTTGATATCTAATTAATGGAAGAACGATGTCCCGAAACATTATATTTACGAGTCCATATTCTGAATTATGATCTTCATAACAGGAGTTCTGTAATAGAGCCACAGAAGTAAGCAATATAACTGTCACGTACCTTATGGGGCAATTAAGTGATACTCGAGATGGACCTTCAATCAATTCAGGATCTGACATTAAACCAGAAAAGAGAGAAATGCACTATAACATCAATAATACAACATACAAGGTATCAGCTTCATTGTCTAATTTAGGGGTCCAATTAGTACTCGTTTTATCGGTCCTTGGGCATTTCAATACAAATAACAGTATTTATTTTCATTTTTTTACTTGTACCAATTTTTTTGCTTGAAAACTGGTATAGGTAAAAACTTCAAAATGGAAAAAAAATAATTTTTTAACAAAAATAACTAATAAGTAAAATCGTCATTAAATTTTTAAGATATGACAATTAAAAATGGTAATCGGGTCTTGTGTGAACTGAAAATTGGCACTGATACCAGCGAAGTATCAGTTACCGGTTTTTTGGGGTAAAAGACCATTTTTTTCCCATTTCAATTTTCAGAAGTAAAACAAATTCTGCTTAATTTATGTCGTACTTACCTGAATCGGATCCGTCTACAAGAGGCTGAACATGATCTTGAAGAACTGGATTACTATTAATTGGTGACTCGCTCATGAAGGCAATGAGAATTACATAATTACCTAATAAATAACTTCAACCTTTTAGAGGTGAATTAATATCAGACGAAAAATGAAAATCTTAAATGATACCAAAAATCTGTGTACAAGTTTACCGTTAAACTGGCCAATGGCCTGAACTAGATTCGGTCCAAATTTTGAATACGCAGTTACATTAGTCGGCATCAGCGGTCCAGTCGCCTGTTTATTTTACAGAAAGAGGATGCAGTTGTAAGAGCAGACAAGACAGTGTGATAATATAATTTTTTGTAGAGATATTACTTCCATCAATCAATTATTTATTTCTGTTTATTATTAATTATTTAATTCATTCAGCTAACTAGTAAACTACTAATTTGCAGGGAGCACTCATAAGTTTGTTATTTCAATTTTCCAATTAAAGACAACCATTATTCCATTCTTATAAATCTTAGATAATCTAGGGGCTCCGTTTTACTAGTTTTCGTAATTCTAAGAAATAAAAGCAAAATAAAAAGAATACTTAAACACTAAAAATTTAAGCGCCTCAAGGTAATTCGGGGTTAGTCAAACTCAAAAGAAGTCATTTAGCATTAGTATCCACAATCCACAATGAAAGTTGAAAAATACTAACCACATCGACATTAGTTCTGTACTCAACCCCCCTTCCGTTTATAAAAAAGCTATACAAACAAACGAGTATAACATCAGAACAAAGAGACGGATGTACACATTAGATAGCAGCAACATGAGTTGTTTGTCATACCTCACTTCTTGAGGACTTATGATGCATGCAGATGTATCCAAGTTATCCGCTTGCGCTACAAGTAGCCGCTGCAAACAAAAACTCGAAATGAAGAAAACGGAAATGTATGAAATCTGAGCGATAGAAATATCGTTCATTCTTTTTGAAAAGATGAAAATTGAATGTCTATAAAATGAAATCAAAATTTCTTTAGGAGGAAACTTTATTATCTTCAATTATTGCAATTTTTATGTTTCAAGAAAAATTTTCATTAATGACACAGCATTGTCTTCAGGTTGGTGCTCGATGGAGCATCAACTCTGTGTCGGTATTAAACGTGCCGGCGTCTAATAGACTAACACAAATATTTTTCTTTGATTTACTAAATTTGATTCTCTATACTTTTCCTCAAAAGAATCTAAGATTTACATAACATAGCCTAAGATCGAGCGTTTTCTGTCAGTAATTAAACATTATTTTTGCTTAATTAGATTTTTTATAATTATGAAAAGCAAAGCAAGAAAATGCAATAACTAACAAAGACACTTACAATTCGAGAAAACTCCTTCTTCGTCTCTTTCAGTATGGGAAAATCTTTCGTGTAAATACCATATCCAGGCTAATATGCATCCAGAAAAGAAACAGAAAAGAAAAATAAGCATTAAGCATTAAGCAATATTAAAATATATATAAAGCATGATTACCTTAACTTCAAACGCGCAAAGTATGTGGTCTATTTTCAACTGTGGATAAAACCTGGTAGAGCGCAGCAAAACAAAATATATCAAAAATTACTAGTTTCTAACATAGTAAAAATCGGACACTGAGTAGATGAACGTAGAGATAAAAGATTTACACGGGAAACCGATTTAGCATCGCAAACAGGAAAAAATTCCATTTGTTAGGCCAAAACCATGTATCAGGTTTTCTACCGGTTCTGGTACTAATCTTTGGTCCAGACCATAAACTGGAAATTGGCTACCGATTTTTTCTAACTTTTCTAATTAAAAATTAAGATTTTAATATTTGGTAAGGTTTAAAGATTTTTTTATGAATTTGTTTTTTCTTTAAAGACGTCCCTGTTTTACACCAGACCAGTGGAAACTTGTTTCCAGAAAGCCAATTTCATAAACTTACAAAACTAGTCCAGTTTTTAATCTGTAAAAAATAGAAATTCAGATCTGATTTGTGAAACTGCCAAGAAAAACTGGAAACATTTACCAGTTTCACTCCTAGACTTATATTGACAGCAAAGCACAATCAACAAAGCACGGAAAAATTTTACACATAAAACTAGAGAGGCTCGCCTTTCCATCACGGTTTCAACTGCAGAAAGAGAGCTAGCAACAGGATTATGTTCTACAGGAATGCCGTAAGTCTTCCCCATCTGCACATATCACACGAGAGAATCAGTAATGCCTAAGAAACAAAAAATTCAGGTCATAAATGCAAGGAAGTTAAACCTATGAACCTCATTAGCTAAATTTAAAACTTCTTCAGAGTCCTTTGCTTCGAACCATCCCGATTTACAAGCACTCTATCAAGTAATACACAAAATCCATATGAGTATCTAATGTAAACACTATATTTAAATCACTAAACAATTATTGAATCATACCATCAAGTAAAACCCATATGAGTATCTAATGATTAGAGGGGTTACATAATTAATAGAATCTGAGAATTACCTTTACTGAAATTAGTAGTATCGTGACAAAAGCTTGTGATTCAGAAACAAATTTCGGGTCACATATCTGAAAAGAAATCAAAAGGTTATTGAAACTAACTAACCATTCATTACAGCACCGGTATGCATCGTAATAATAAAGTGGGAAAATCCAAAATTTGACATCTAGTAGGAGAATGAGATCACCTGTTTCATTAGTGCAGGTAGATTAGGAGTAGGAGAAGGTTTTTCGTTGTTCACAACTGCATAATCAATACCTCTGTATTTTTCAAAGAAAATTAAGTCAGTGAATATATCTGATAAAATACCAAATGTGACAATTAACATTTAACATCACTGTCGGATATAATCGGATAGGCGGCACAATATTCTGAATTATTATTAAAAAAGCACGGAGCCAAAATTACACGGAGTTGAGGATGTAATTATTAACAGCATAAATGAAATTCATCGAAAAACAAATCTGCTACATGCGCCGAACACAGCATTAAGCAAAAGGTAATTCTGCTACAAAAGCATTAAGCACACAACACAGCATTGACTAACTTAGTCAATATACAGCAAAAAAATCTTATCTTTTGACCAAATTCAAAACCCTAGACAAAATAAAAGCGCCATATACACAATGTTGATGTCAATTACACAGAAACCGTTGAAAACAGCTAGAAATGGCTATCGAGAAGCGAGAACTACGAGCAAAACTGACCAAATCAAAGCCCTAGACGAAATTAAAGCGTCATCTGCACAATGTTGATGTCAATTACATATAGAAACCATCGGAAAAACAGCTGGAAATGGATACCTAGAAGCGATACACAAAGAAAAGAAATCCTAAACCAGAAGAAACAGAGAAAAAAATGATGCAATCCGTAGAATCGCAAGCACAAATGATAGCACAACCCTAAGGCGAAACACACTTCGGAGAACAAAAAAGGCGAAAAATTCAGCAATAACCAGTGCACAGAAGACCAGCCAAAAGGAAACGAGACAAACTGCGAAAAGGAAAAGGAAAATCATAGGCGATTGAAGTACCTGGAGAGCTCCATGGCGTGATCGATGAACTCTTTGCGGTCGAAGGATCTTCCAGACATGGCCATCGCCGCCAACCGCTGCACCGCCGTCGCGATTCTGCGGTAGTTCGCCACAGACGCCAGCTGCACCCCCATTCCCTCTCCGCCGTCGAGGCGTGGCTGCGCCGACTGCACCGACTGGGCCGACATGCTCTCTCTCTCTCTCTCCCTCTCCCTCTCTCTCCTCTCCGTCGAGTTTTTGGGTTTTCGCTGTGAATGTTTAAGCTTCCTTTTTGCCAATTTCGTCCCTAAATTTATTGAAACTGTACTTCCCGCCTAAATATTCTAAATGTATTCCAATTGTACAATTTAAATTTGGGTTCTTAAGGGTAATAGCCAATCTTGAAAGTGGGTTTAGCAAAATAGCCAAACATTGGTTAATTTTGTAAACTAGCCAATTAACCATTTAAGTGAATTTCTAATTACATTATTACCCTTAATAATTAAAAACTAAATTAAAAATAAATAAAAAAACAAAACGTATTTTATGTATAATTGATTTGGTCAACATTAATTACATCAATTAAATAATTAACACCTTAATTGCCTTATATATTACACGTTTTAAAATTATTAATCATTGCTATTATTATGGAGATTGCTATTATTATGGAAACTAAATCCACATTTTTAGGTTTTCAATTTCGAATTTAATTGCTGAAATTAATATAAAAACCCACTTTTAATTTCGGTTAATATTTTTATTGTGTTAATCAACATAAATTAACAACGAATTAACGTAAATCAACAACGAATCAACGTAAATTAATAACGAATCAACGTAAATTAACAATAAAAAATATTATTCATATTAAAATGTAAATACAATAATCAAATATATTAAATACAAAAAATAATCTCTCTATTTCTCTCTCCCGTAATACCGCCGAAGCTTCGCCGTCGATCACCGTGGCCTCCGTGTTTCCGAGCGCGCAACCCGTCGGAGTACTTGTTGGTGAGGCACGACCCGACGGTCTCCATACCCGCACTGCACGTGAAATTGACGAAGAAGGATAAACTGAAATAAACACAAATTAACAAACACAAATGTACAGTAAATAAAACAAAATTTATATTAAAAAAATAAACATAATCAGTAAACTAAAATACACACAGATTAAAGACATTAATATGGATCTACAACAAATCAAATCAAATGATTTTTTAAATTAAAAAATTAAACATTACTAAACCGAATTAACATGAATTAATGAACATCAACACGAATTAATTCACCGACTCCGTTGATGGCAGTCGGAGCTTGACAGTGCGTGCAGAGGTGGTGGGTGGTGTTCAAACCCAGATTCAACGCTTCAGAGAGAAGGTGATGCCTATTAGACTCATACCTCGGTGATTGAGCGCGAAAACAGACTCCACGAAATCGTCGACGAACTCCGCGACTTCTCCGCCGGCGACATCATCTCCATCGACGACGGATCGGCAGAGCGATCCCGCGCGGCACAGATCGAAGGTGAGTTGTGGACGGAGACTCTCCTCCGTAGGTCGGAGATGACCGGGACGGCGTGCTTCGCCGCCGCGCTGTCCGCCATGGCCGACAAAGCTCGGAGGAGAGAGAGAAGCTTTGGTTATGGTTCAAAGAGAGAAGAAGAAGAAGAATGGCTCGTGAGAGAGAGAGAGAGAGAGAGAGAGAGAGAGAGAGAGAGATGATTCAAAATTTGTAATTAAATTCCAAAATTTGTGCACAATTAATCATACCATGATTTATGGGATAATGATAATTACCAATTTAATTAATTACGAAAATAATAAACGAAATTGATTAATTAAAGGGTATTTTAGTATTAAAATTTGAATTAAATGTGACACCTCATGTTAATTGGCTAGTTTACAAAATTAACCAAAGTTTGGCTATTTTGCAAAATCAAAGTTTCAATTTGGCTATTTGGTGCAATTTCTCTTTAAATTTCCATAACGTGGTTTTAAATTTCCCGGCATGCCATTTTTTATATAGTTGCTGCTAGGGGTGCAACCGGGTACGGTACCCTGATTTTTTGAGGTACCCGGTACCCGGAACCGGAATACGGGTATCTGAAAATTGGTACCCGAAAACAGGGTACCCGGATTTCCGGGTATCTGTATTTTGATACCCGGTACCAATACCCGGTTTTGGTAACTGGATCCGGGTACCCGTTTTTTAATATATATATATATATTATTTAAAAACAAAAACATACATTTAAAAAAAAACTGCATAAAAAAACAATCTCGTACATCAAGCATAAAAGAAAATAGTCCAAAATGCATAAAATAGGGTAATAAACCAGGTACCGGATACCCAAAACCAAGAAAGTGAAGTCGGGGAAGGAAATGAAGTCGGCGAGATGGGAGGGAGGCGGGAGTGAAGTGAAGTCAAGATGGGAGAAAATTAACCCCAAAAATTAAATTAACATAAAAATAAAAACAAGACTAAAACAGGGTAATAAACCGGGTACCGGGTACCCGATTTTTTAAATTTTACTACCCGGTACCCGGAATCGGTTTTGATTCCGGTTCCGTGTACACGGAACCGGAATTCGGATACGGTTCCGGTTCCGGTTTTTAAATCCGGATACCGATTCGGTTCCGGATAATTACCCGGTTTCCGGGTATTATTTGCACCCCTAGTTGCTGCATGCAACATGTCCGTGAACCAATAATCAAGTTTTTTTTTCATCTATTTTCCACGTTTCCATGGTGATTATAAACTTTTTTCAACTCTTCTCTTTTCAAAAAAGATACTCAAAAATCCAACTACTTTCTCCGGAATATTTTGTGAGTAAATTGTAAAAATTAACGAACTTTTTCTATAAATTCGAAAACTTGATTGAGGTTTATCCTCATAGGAAGAGGAGTAAAGGCGTTGTAAGGGCACATCGTACCTTTTGAGGGGAGGGAAATAACTTTGTTTCAAGTAAAACTATTATGACACGCTACTATGTTGGCATTTTGGACACTAAATAAAATTGAATATAATTATGCATAGAATTATTTTCAGTTTTCATTGATAAATCCATCGATAGCTTGGTAAATTATTGTGGTTAGATTCATAAAATTTTATTGAGTAATTTTGGTGTTTAATGAGCAAATTCAAGAAGTAGGTTCTAGGTGTTTTGTAAATGATCTCATTTTCTATCTTCTCCCTCTCACATGTACACTTATTATTTATGTGACTTGCACTATATTTTAGGCATGTAATTTTTTATTATTATTATTGATGTTAAAAAAAATTGAATGAAAAAATAAAATAACGTACCAAACATATTATTTGTTTTTTAATTTTTCAAATAAAAAAAATCTGTACCAACTGATAATTTGAAAATAAATGCAACAATTTATTACATTACAAAAATTTAAAAATTTGAATCGATTACTAAACAAGCCCTTAGAGTTAATTTATCAAGTTTTCCAAAAATCTGCCGCTCAAACTTTATATACATTGGATCCGCCGCTGGTCATAGCTAAACAACTTTCATCTTTATTTATTCATTAAACATTTTAGTCATATATTATAATACAAGACTTGCACGACAAGTTCTTATGAGTTTAAGTGAAATATTATATCAGCAAGTCAAGTCAATGAAGCAAAATGATCCCAGAAAATTGAAACAAATTATTGTACATGTACCGAAAACGAAAAGTCTTCCTCGTGATATTGTCTATGTAAATTTTCATGCATATTTCCCGACATCTTCCGATACGAAACCAATAACATGCAAACAACATTTCATATGGAAGCAAACCTTTACTAGAAAATCTGAAATTAGGTTCATATTATCACCGGTACCCAAATGATTATTTGATAAAGGGTTAATCCCGACAAAAGTACTAATACTTTCAAATAACGGACCAATAAGTTCCAATTCTTTTTTTTGTCCGGACAAAGTTCCAATTCTTTAGTTTTGTGTCCCTATAGGTACCTCCGTAAAAAAATTCATCCTCCAACGTTACTCACGCCACGTCAAAGTTTTGTTTTATATTCAAATGCTTTTTTTACCCGAATAAAGTTCCGATTCTCTTGTTTTGTCTCCTCATATCACTTTCGTGAAAATTTCAAACCATGGATTATGCCGTTTTCGGCGTTTATTATAAATCAAATTTTCTCCCTTTTAAGTACATATCCACGATTATCTTTGATCGTCCAACTTTCCGATGGCTTATTTACTCCGAAAATGTGGATTAAATTTTGTAACGGTGGCATGATTAACAGTGGAGGACGTTTTTTTTTTCGGAGGTACCAATAGAGACACAAAACTAAAGAATTGAAACTTTGTCCGGGCAATAAAAAGAATTAGTATTTATTGGTCCATTTTTTGAAAGTATTGGTACTTTTACCGGGATTAACCCTTTGATAAATTTGTATTTGACACTTTTTATGGTACAACTTAAAATTATCAAAGCCTTTCGGGCCCGAGCCCCATTCAATATGCAATTGAAGATTTGTATCTTCTTCTATCATACTTGTTTGATCGTAAACAGATTGACTCCTAAGCCCCATTATTTTACTTTCCAAGTTGAATTTCGCGTATCGATTCCCTTGTAAATTGAAACTAATATATAATAAAATGTTGCGAGGTAATAATCAAGCAGGAAGTTTGACATTTTTTTTTTGTTATATACAAATTTAAGCAACAAGAAGAGTTGGACTCATTGTCGTTTGTTTTGTCACAAAACATCAACTTAGATTGAATCATTCTTACTTATATATGTTCATAAATAACGCCACAACAGAGCCATCTATAGGGCTGAGTGATGTTGCAAGCGCCGCCCTTTAAGGCCGCAAAAGTAGCTCCCATAAGATTGCTTCGGCCTCCGCACCACCTTTTCCAGTTCTGCTTCCACCGCTGGAGAGGGCTTCACCGCTGGAACATCCGGGGACTGAGTCGAGGTGGCATGGTCGCCGGGGGAGGAGCGCTTGTCGAGCCACTCAATGATGTCATCGAAGACGATGCGGATGTTTTCATCAGGTTCACCGGAGGTCAGGCCGTGCCACATACCTGGGTACAACTTTATGGTTTTGTCTTCACTGCCGGCTTTCTCGTACAACGCTCTACTCACTTCCGGGTCCGTCACTGTGTCTGCCTCTCCGTGCAACACGAAGAATGGAACCGTTATCTGTAGAGAAAGAAAGAAAGAAAGAAAGAAAGAAAGAAAGAAAGAAACGTGAGAAATGTGTTCAAGGTTCAAATAGCGAATCATTGATAGTACAGACGTGGTGTAGGGTGTGTTCGAGGTTCATGCTGGTCCGGAGCATTTCTAGGGCAGTTTTGAGCCTCGGCTTGTCCTGGTAGATGAGCTTGTTGTTCCGTATCTACATGGAAACACATCAAATCATCAAAATTCTACAAATGATGAAGAGTGAAAGTTTATGTATCGAAATTACTTGTTCGCGCTTGATGGGGTCTTTGAAGGCGGAGTCGATGACGTCTTTGGTAGGTACGATCTTCCATTTGGGGATGATCTCTTCCACTCTCGTGAGCAGATTCACCACCACGGGGTGTGGCTTCACCTTCTCCGATATCTATCCACAATTAAAGCAGATTCAAATGGTCAAATACCGAATATTGACAGTAAACCGTGGTACTGGTGTTTTGACAGACTCTTAGAGTTTATACCTTGCACATGGGGGCAACGAGAACAGCACCGTTCCAAAAAGACGGGTCCTTCTTGTGAAGGAGAAGCGCGACCGCGCCTCCCATGGACTCTCCGTAGAGGAACCGGGCCTTATCCTTGTACTCCTCCTGCCCTGCCCCACATTTTCACTTCCTCAGCAACTTCTCCCATTTTATTAAAAATGACAAGATGATATGCACAACACGCGACTTAACTGGTAGTATTTTCTCCAATTAGTTTCGGAAAAGTATCAACTAGTATGTAGCTAAAAAGACATGTTTTGTTCTAATGTATATTTTGACTTCCGAAATCTAAATATATGAATAGATGAGATACCGCAGACTGATTTGAAGAAGTGGCTGCAATCATTGATGATGTTGTCGAACTTCTTGATATAACATCGCTGACCCTTCGACCGCCCATGCCCCTCGTAATCAATCCCGAACACTGCGTATCCCGCACTTGCTAGCTTTGTTCCGCATCCTGTCAACACATTGCTGCACTATTTATTATTACAGGTGAAACCGGTGTTTATGAAGTTTATATCCCAGTCTCAGTTTTTCAATATTCTTAAATTCAATATTGAAAACCGGTATTATCAAATTTGAATCGGTATTAACAGGGTATGTTACGAATAGCGCCGTGAAAAGAGATACAATCCAGAATATCAAACTCACGCAAGAATACCAAACTATATCTATATATATAATAGCATAGGACCCAAATTAATTATCGTTTATTTAGCTTCCCGTTTTGCATTAATTTGCTTTCCGGATTTTAGGCGATTACTGCCACATATTATTTGGTTTCCTTTTCTTGTCTTTGAGCCATAGCTTATTAAGGGATGATCAGTGGCCTTTGTAATTCTTTAATTGTTGTTGGTAAAAAATTCGAGCATAGCTTGAGAAAAGTCGAGTTTCATACTCGTAAACGGTTCTTCGTGTTCTTAACATCAGTTCTACATCACTATATCTATATATATAATAGGTCATAGGCCCCACATTATATTATATAAAGTTTTGAGTAGTTGAGTGATATTTATGAAAAGATGAATCCTTAATCCAATGAAAGGTATGTATTGTATTCATTCAACCACCCAATTTAATGCAAATAAGAGAGCGTTGTGTCTACTGAAATGTGACATACATATAGCTAACTAATAAACCAGTAGGGTTGATCAACTAACTCTTAACACTCTTGTTCTTCCTTACCAATTATAGAAAGCTTTTCATATCAACAAAGAAACCAAATTGCAGCGAACAATGACACAGAAAACAAGTTAATATTGATAAGTCAAAGATATGGAAACTGACTAATCGAACTTGTATTTTTGTTCAATAATGTTGTAGTGCGACATATATTCATCACTCACTGCCAAAACATTTTATCATCACAGCTCACAAGATAAGAGGATAAGAGATAAAAGCTTCTGCAAATTCATAACTTGCTGATGTGTATATATATATATATTGTGCCCATAACCCACAACTCACAAGTGGATCAAAATTGATAACCCTTTTTTTTTAATCTGAACATTGCTAGTGAAGGTTCGCAATGCAAGATAATATATATAAATAAATGTGGTACTCCGTTGATGAGTTTTGAAGACTAATTCTTCGGAACTACTATGAAAATTCGAACTTAATTAATTAATGATATTTAAAAAAAATCATGTGTGCTTGGTTTGTATAGCCTAAAATGTCGAGCTTATGTGCCGAATTTTATACTGTCCATATAATAAACAAACGAAAAAAAGAGTGCGAGAAAGAAGACTATGACCACCAAGAATTTCGAATAATTTTAGTGAAGACGATTTGCAAGCACCAACTGAACGTACCTCTTACATTGAAGAACGAACTATAATAACTCTCTCTATATCACCTATTTCATCTGTTTATTTTGGAGATTATGGTTTAATCCTAACACCTGTTTCTATGTTTTTAAACTCTAGAAATATTTGAAGGTGGAAATTTTGGCTTCGAGAAAAAACGGATCCGGACTATTGGTTCTAAAATAAACGGATCTCATTTCATGTTACCTTTCATGAAGCCACTGCATTCCATGCCATACCCTGCAGAAGACGAACCCGCCAATGTCGGTTTCTGTAATAAATTAAAATAAAAAAGGATAAAAGAAAAGAGCATACCATGGCAGAGAAAAACCAGAGCTTTCGGGGACGAGAATGGCAGCCATCTGCAAGTGAAGAGTTGTACTCCTCTCGAGTTCCTGATGTACTCCTACGCTCATGCAAATTCACAACTCATTACTTATGTATCAATCAATCAACCACATATATAGAGAGAGAGAGAGAGAGACAGAGGTTGAAGAAGAAGAATAAGAGACTGTACTTCTTGATATTCAACTTCCATGGCTATGCTTTTTTGATCATGTAGATAAGGGCGGACCTAGATAAATGATTTCAGGGTGACGGACAACAAACTGAGACAAAAAAAAAAAAAAAAAAAAAGCTAGTTATTAATAATGTCTCGAAACACATAATTAATGCATCAAAATGGAGAGCGTCCTGATTCCATATCACGGAAATTTCTCTCTCGTTGTTCACAACTAAATAGTCCGGCAAGAAATCGTTCTTCCAAACCTCGTCATTCTCTTCAATTGAAGACTTCCAAATTTGTGGTCATAAACCCGGGGTCGCGTTTTATACTGTTGTAATCAAACTCGTCATCAACTTCACCGAGTGCACGGGACCCGCGTATCTAACACTTTTTCTTTTAGCAAGTCTAATTTATTATCGATATCGGATATCCTGCATTTATTTTTTGAGATATAAAATACAGAAGGTGTGAACAATCAAATACTCACAGTTGGACAAAATACATAAGACAAGTACAGCAATATCAAAGTACCATTTTGTCCAGTTAATACAAAATGCGGGCATTTAAGTTAGTTTTTAAAAAGAAATGGTACTTATGCCGCGAAGCTGAGCAGGGCCCAATATTTGTCCACCAAAAATAGTGAAGAGAGCAAATCAAATAAATCAAGTAGTTGTTGTTGTACTGACCAGATAGGCAATCTAGCAACAGGCCATGTTTCACGGCCATAACTTCCGGCGAGGGAGAGAGAAGAAGAGTCTTCGATTTTGTGGTCGGTGAATGAGAGTGAGAGAGAAGAGACCAGAGAGTGATTGTTTGTAGGATATACTTAATAAATAATATATAATGATTATTCATTCACGTCACAACTCCCAATATACACCTACTTGGATTTGGATCCTTTTTTTAATTAAATATAAAAACAACAAATCTAAAGACTCGCCACGCAATATGGACTTTTCGAATGAAAATCTCCAAATTTAAATAATTAATATCTAGCTAGCAAATTTTATATTTCAATCATAATTGATTTTTCTAATAGATTTCTATGTAAAAGTTCCAAAGGAGAGTCTTCTTACCTTTTTTTTATATAATAAAAATAAAGATTATTAAGGTAAAAAGTAGTTTTAAAATAATTTGGAAATATAATTAATTAAAAAAATTGTGGTCGAAGAAAGATCGAGCTCGAAGACGATGGCAAATATTCACTTTTTCTCCTCTCTTTGAACTCCTAATTGGAGTATTTTCCTTCTGAATTGAGCTGAATTTAAGCATAACCAATAATTATATCTGATGTAGACATGGATTATAGAAAAAACGAAAAACACTCTTAACCAATCATAATTTTCGATTCTCCCCTTGCTACACGTACATCTTTGTATATATAATTAAAAGGCTAACAAACTATACTAAAATAATTCAACTAAACCATAAATAAAAGAACAAAATGAATAAGAGAATAACGTGAAATAAAAGCAAATCATAAAAAGAATTAGTCAATGATATTGTTGATATGATACGAATGTGGGTCTTTAACTGCACCAATCATCATGCCGCATCAATATCTAAACTAAATCACAAACCAATGATCATCATACTAGAAAATGGAGAGAGAGGAAGAAACTTTGCCTCAATTAAACCCGAAACAAAAGCTCGAGTCTCTACGAGATATAAAAATAAAATGTTGACATAACTACAAATAATTTGGTTTTAATTACATAATAATCAAGTGAAATAATATAAACACGGGAGATTTGTGACAAAAGAAAACAGTACTTGTCACGTTTGTCGGCTGTTCTTCATTAATATAGCGTCGTGTTTAATAAACAATAACAAACCTCTTCAGACAGTTTGAAACTTAAAAATTAAAATAGTTCTACTCTAAGAAAAAATGTAAATAGACTAATTGTTTTTGCGATATTTTTAATGCAACTAATCTAGAAAATTATCACGAGACAACACCTCTTATCAAAACAAAAAAAAATCTCATTTGATTTAGAGAATCATATATAATTGGGGTAAATAATATACTTGCATAATCAAGTGAAATAATATAAACACAAAGATGTTACCAAATAAAACTCAGGTGAAGCTTGTCGGCCGGCCGTTCTTGTCGTGCTAATATCTCTTCAAGCAGTTAGAAACTTGGAATAATTTTACTAAAAACTCTAGTTTGAATATATAGTCTCGGTTCGATCAATGAAGGTCCTCTACAAGTTATACATCTCATCGCATATGTTCTTCAAAGTTATCATCACTTTCAAACAATGATTCTTAGTTCAGTTCAATCTTCTAATAAGTTTCAAAGATGGCAAGTGATTAAAATACTCTCTTCTTAATTATTGCGCTATATAATTTAAAGTAAAATTAAAACTTCCATATGAAGTATATATTGTGAATAGTCTGTATATATGGTATGAAATGTGGTATATATACGATTTATAAGCCTTGGGTCATTGAACATGTCTTGAGAGAATTTTGCTAAGCACGAATAATATTCAAAAGATGTTGCAGACTCCAAAAATGTCGATAAAAATTGGTTTTTGTAATTTTTATAGCGTCATGGTCCAAGAATTGTAACGATTCCTTTGTTTAATTGATCATTTAGATAGACAACATGATTCATAATACAACTAAAGCACAAACTACCATTGCATTGGTATGAATATGATTGCCTTTATTTAGTCTCATTTTTCAATTAGCCCATTATAGAATTATAAACCATAATATTCATTTGATTTACTAGCTATATTATTCACCGTTGTAACTCGTTCAGCAGAGCCCAAATAAGGGATTATTTACGCATGCATGTTAATCAATTCATTTTTATTTGTTTATTCTTTTGCCACTGCTATATATCCTGATGAATACTCATGAATTATAATTATATTAAATACCTTAAATTCATGGCACCGGGGTATCGCCAACTTTGGGGTGTAGCTGCGAGGCTGCTACAAAAGCTTTACAATATAAATTGTCACATTATATATATATATATAAAAAGCTTATAATATTTATATATAAATACCGATGCTATAGTGAGTGGTATTGATAATTATAGGGAAACTTCATAAGACATCCCTCAAATCACCATAAATTATTTTATTACACCTCAAAACATCATAATTTTAAATTATTTTATTTTGAGGAATGTTTTATGAAGTTTCCCTAATAATATTACTATTATATATAGCATTTTCCAATCTTATATTAAGCAATTAAATACCTTCAATTCATGGCACCAAGCTTGTCGCCAACTTTCACATGTAGCTGCGACAAAAGCTTCACAATATAAATTATTACATTATATATATATATAAAGTTTCGAATATATATAGCTACCGACGGTATAGTGACGAATTCAGTCGTTGAAGCAAATATATCAGCACAGGAGCTCGTAAACAGTATCGAGTCTAGACGAGACAGATTCCATAAGTAGGTTTGCATGCTTGGCTTCGAATCGGAAGAAGAAACAAGATCTAAAATTGGCTTGTGCAAATATTCTTGTGCAAATAATTTATATATGTTATTTCATTTCTGAAGGTTAGACCCTAAAATATAAATTGTTGCTATTAAAAGCTTTGCACCTCAAACAAAATTATGTTTAGAAAATCACCTGGTGTGTAGTGGCTTCAATCAGTATTTGAGCTTCAATATCAAATAGTTCTGTATAATGAGCTTCAATCATTCTATGCAAGAACAGCAAAACAAACGATATGTATATACATACCTTAAAACAACAAAGGAAGTGAATGGTCATTCATAAAAACAAAAATTTAAATCATCAATGTCTTAATCCTCTAAATAATTGTTTATAATAATAATCGGTTAAAGCATCGAAGGATAAAGTCATAAACTTTTCCTATTCTTGATAAAAGAATGGAAAAGGTTATAAGAGACATCATGCATGTTTCAATGAAATAATAATAAACAAATCTAAGCAAATTTTGAAATCCAATACATTTATCTCATTGTGCTAAAAGAATTATAAATTCTGAATACCTTGTCACGTTACTTGTGAGTTCTATTTAATATATATATATATATATATATATATATTTGTAAAAAAAAAAAAAAATTTTGCATACGTTGATTCTACTGTGCCAAGTCATTTTGATTTCTATTCCTAAAAATCAATATTCTCCGTAGATACCTTAATCATATTGTGTCAAGTTATCTTAGATTTCATCCATAATATATAGAATATATAGATATTTTATACACTAGTTGTGTCATCAATTTGATTACTTTTGTCACATAAAAATAATTCAAAACTTGTACAAATATAAGATTATCCACACCTGAATTCTATTATGCCAAATAATTTTGAGTTCTTCTTAAAAATTAAAATTCTTCACGTCCTTAATCATATTATACCAAGTCATCTTTGAATTTTTTCTTTTATAATATCTAAATTCTTAGTAACTTAGTTAGAATCTCGATACCTGAGGGCCAAGTCACCTTAAATTTTCTCTTATTATAAAATATAAAATAATCTTAAAGTTCAATTTGTTAAACTCTCAAATATTTATAGAGATAAATTTATTGGCTGCCAAATTTCGAATGCTGATTCCCCGTATTTGATTTTTTAATAATGAAAACATTGTTGACATCAAGATATTAAATTTCTCGAATATCCATCGGCATGTTCATCGAAAATCTTTTTTTGAGGATATGCGAAACGATATATCCATCGGCATACCCATCGACATACCCTTGACATACACATCGACAAACGATATATCCGTAAAATGAAAAGTGTAAAACGACATCGACAAACGATATTTAAAACCTTGGTTGACATATCATAATGTCAATAATAATAATAGTATATACTATATACTATATAGTATTGAAAAGTGCATTGAGATAAGTTTGAAGTTACAAGAGAACCGGGGTATATTGGTAATCGCATCGTAGGGTGGTATTATGCTGCTTACGAGTCCACCAAAGCAGCTTGATGAGTCTAGCAATGACGTCACTCCAAGGATATTTTCGTAATTATAAGGACTTGAAACAAATGACACCAGAAAATAGGATTAGGTAGCTAACCACGTGGCTAGTTATAATTGGCCGTGTCGCGAAAACTTGAGCCACCTGATCAATAGTTTCTTTCCTTACATTCAGCGGAATGGATAAAGCCACGTCATCAACACTTAAATTCAAAACGAAATATATATATATACGTATTTCAATTGCAACAAAATAATTTATTGTAAATTTTAATCGAGTACTTATAAAAAACACATTCTTTTTTATATACTTCGGAAAAATTATAATAAAAAAAGTGGGTAAATATTAAATTCACCACTTACTTCATTGTTCTTAGCTTATCCAGCATTCTTAATGCATCTACCTAAAAAATTAAATAAAATTGATTAAATTTGCGAGATTTTCTTGATCTAATTAGTATTACTTTACACTCATTTTTTAATTATAAATGACAGCATATAATTTTCTTAAATATCATAAATCCAATCTAAAAATTAAAAAAACACATTTATTAAATTTGGATAATTATGCTATGAGCTTCTTTGTATAAAATATGCTCAAATTCTCTTTTATTTAACAAGAATATAAACTCCGTTAATCAACGTTAATTTACACATTTCTTTATCGATAAAATGATAAATATTTTATTTTTTCATTGAACAAGTCCAAAGGACTTAAATGTAAAGAAATAAAGGAAAGGGGTTAGTTGTGGACTACACTGAAACTATTGGCTCACCGGAATATTCCGAAGCGACGATTTGTTTCCAAACACATCTCATCTTTTCCCGAAAAGTATAAATACTTCTCTTTCTTCACCCACTCGTGCCCTAGAAAACCTCCCCAAAATCCCCAATTCTCTCCGTCGCCGAATCCCCAATCGACCGACGAGATGATCCTGCTCGGCTCCAATTCGGCTCCCTAGCTCGGATTCGCGGTGATGGACGCCGTGGAGCTGCCTTTGCCGGTCGAGGTCTCGCCGGCGACGAAGCTCATCGGATCGGTCACGGTCAAGGAGCTCGAGGCTTGCACCTCTTTCATCACTGAAAAAAGTGAGCTTCTTCCCCTTTTTTTCTCGCTGAGATTTTGTTTTTCGAGTTCAATTTGTTCTTCGGAGGCTAAATATAGGTATTTTCTCCCCCTAATTTTGGAGGGGTTTTGGTTTCTCTGACTGGTTCGTCTCGAAAATGGTTGAAGACTCGAGTGGAGCTGAAATCTCTGGTGCTCTGTGTTCATGGTTTTTGCTCGATTGATCTGTGTAACTGTTTGTGTTTCGTATCGTTCTCTTCGGTATTGAAGAACTTCTTCAAGTGTTCAAGGAAATTTGTTTGCTTTTCATCAGACGAACGTAATGCGTTATACGAAATATCGATATGATTGCAAATGGTCTTTCGAAGAATTTTTCTGCGTAGAGGAGACCAAATTTGTCTCTCAATGCCATGAAAATTACATTATTGATACACTAGACTAGGACTACTTAGAACCCTAAGGGAAAAGTCTCAATTTTGGCTGTCCCGATCCTCTCTAAATCTAATTGCATAAGGGTTTCTTTGCCTATTGATTGGCAATATAAAGTCTATAGTATATTACGCCTTGAACAAGGGAATATAGATAATAATTACAATGAATCGACCAAAGAGATTTCTCCTTGCAAAAAAAAAAAAAAAAAAAAAAAGAGAATTTCCCAATCTAAACCATAGCTTAACATATAAGGAAACAAATTATATATTTGTCCAAATTAAGGAATATAAATCGAATAGTAAATTTTGTAACTGGCAAAAGGGTTTAATGTTTACTAACTTCCTAAAAGATTTCATCACGTTTGACCCTCGTCCTAGTTGACTTTGATGACGTCAACCAGTCTTGACCCTTGTGGATTTGGTGATCTCAGCTGGGGTGCATGCAATCAGTGCTTCAGAAGTGCCCACGTGGACTAAACTCGTTGACCCTGAGCCTCGTAAGCAGGAAAGTCAACATCCCAGGAAGCCAAGTGAAGCCTTTTCTGCTTCCATCCGAGATCATCACTACAGAAATGGATTTTCGCATAAGGCTGAAAGTTTACTGTCAGAACGTAAAGCAGGAAGGGTTTCGAGAAACAATGGTTCGTGTCAGAAGAGGCCACGTGTCATTCAATTGCACGAGCCACCACTTGTTGATGGGATCAATGACATGTCTCAAAAGTTCGGCTCTTGTACTCTGAAATGCTCAACATCAGGTAAACAGATAAATCATTTATTTTTCTAAGTTATTCATCCGAAAGTTTAATTTTTCTACGGTAATATACCTGTCTCAAATCAATATTTAGGAATAGTCTGTTTTTAGAATTTATACACCAATGAACATCCGAACTTAAATTGAAACTTAGGTATATTTTCCGTTAAAATGTAAATGTATGGAACACTCAGAGCTTGAACTGATGCACATTTCCTTATTTTTTATGTGTTAAAGAGAAAAGTCAGTTGTTGAAGCAGAAGAGTAACATAGCGAAACGAGGTGACAAGAGAAGTCCGAGAGTTGCTGCAAAGAATAAACATGAACCATTCTCGGTGAAGGCGGGTTTGACATGTTTTGGTTCAGCTGCTGGAGGGAATAGCTTCCTCGGTGTGAAATTAATTGTTTTCATTTCTCTTTGGGTCAAGTAATATAGTTTAATAGCTCATACAAATGTGTGTATATATATATATATATACTCACTAAGATATGCCAACTTCCTAGTCTTAATGGTCTCTCTATCTTGAAGTTAGTTTTACTGATAAAATTTTGTCAATCGTCAATACTTTTCCATCTTCTCAAAAAAATGTAGTATATATATATTAAGTCTTTTTATCCCCAATTTAATATCTTGTATTCCTTCAACAATCTGAATTTGATTTGAACTAAAAACTCTTCCGAAAGAGATGATAGTATTCTTTGATTCCCATTTCTTTGTTGTTTATGAGTCCTTGACGTGTTCATTTACATAATCCGTACATATTTGCTTTGCCCAGATATTCTGCTGCGACCTTTTAAATTTAACATTTTTGAATAATTCAGGAGCTTACGGACTGAAGTCGGATAACCATGACGTCACAAAGCTTATAGACGATGTTCCATTAAGTGAGCTTCTTACTGGGAATTACGAATCTCCCAGCTTATGCAAGGACAGAGGGAAGAAGACAGCTGTTGGGAATGAAAGCTTTCTGCATATGGTCAGAAAATCGTGCTCGGTTCTTCAGGTCCCAAGATCTTCTCAGTCCCAAAACATGGCAGTGGCAGAAACAGATAGCTGTTCGAACTCGAAAAACACGAAAATGGCTCCTTGGTTACTGAGCTCCATCTCTACTGAAAACGGTGTCAATGGGGATATTGGAGATTCCTCGACAACTGATAATTCTTTTAGTAGCAAGGTTAGTACCAAAACAAATCGAATACACCTTTTGTGCTATGAAAAGTCGGAGATTTGAGTTCTCAAGAACTATAGTCTACAAAAATTTATTACATAATCACAGTTAGTCAGTTATGATAAAGGGGTAACTCCATTTTCGCTGCTCTTTTGCTTTCAGGACCCTGGTATTAAATCGGAAGCTCATGCTAATCCACTCGAGTTTCCATTGTATCCACCTATAAATATTCTGCAGCGCTTGGCGCTTCCACCCACAAGGGATTTAGATTCTCTGCTTCTCGACGCAGCTAAGCCTCCTGTGTCGTCAAAGAATAACACTCCCGATATGCGTTCGGGCAAGCAATTAGCTCGTAGAGTGAGCTTGCCACCATTTCCATGGTCTAATACGTCGAGCACCTATTGCAGAAGTAGTTCTTCAGATGTAGTTAAATTGCCAGCTTCAAAGGGTACGTGCCAAGGAAGATGGCTCAGAATAGAGAACACAACTTCTTTGGGAATCGTAAATACTGAATTTATGGACTTGGAGTCTGTAAATTATGATAAGCACCTAGTTCCTTCGGTACCTAAAGTGACGTGTTTAGACAGTGAGTTTTCACCCAAACCGTCGACCAGTCATTCAATGGCGCCGTGTTCGAAAAGCTCTACCGTTACTTTAGGTAAATATAATTTCTTGCGAAATTGGATTTCTTTTATGATTTAATGATTATTGTTTCTGTTTGAGCTTCAACCGGGATATTGCGTGATTACTCTTTGTTTTGTTTGCTTGGAAAATGCAGTACCTGAAGCCAAGTCCACCTACACCAGGAATGGTAATTCCTCATCTCAACTGTTTTTTTGTTTTTTTTAATATTTTTTTCTTCTGCTTATTAGGTTAATCACATATGTTCTTTTGTTTATATAATTATCTTCAAATATGTTAGGGTAAAGGGTATAAGCTTTAAGAGTTTGGGCCCGCTCCATTAAATTGTAATATCTTGTTTTATAGAAGAGACATCGAAATCCCCTTTTTGAGATCGAATTTTTTATCGTAACAAACACTTACTAATTATTGTAAGAAAAAAGCTCCTTGGCTGAAAATTAGAGACTAGAATTGTAATGGTCAAACTATTTCAGGTCCTTGATTGTAATCCGATACCGGGCACTCACATTCCTATTTTTTTTTCTTGCATCTCACGTAATATGCTCATCTTGTCAATAGCCGGGAACTGCCCGAAAGTCTTCACCGCGGCTCAGACATTATACGACATCGCAACACAACCCCCAAACCCGAATCCAGACCGACCAACGTGGCCGAAGAAATCCTCGCAAAAGGCCATGAAAGCCCGCAAGCTCAAGCCCGATGACAAGCCCCAAGAACCCTACGCCACGCTGGCATCAACCACCCGACCTGAAAACCCAACAAGAAACGACGTGTTCCCGCCGAAGAAGCCGAAACTCACACACCCAAACAACAATAAACGAGACCTCAACAGCCTCAAGAAAGAGCCGATCAATTGGTCCGCTCCTCGGTCAAGCCGAACGTCCCCGGGTAAAACGGTCATTAACGCCGGCCCAGGAGATGTGAGATATTCAGCGGCGATGCCACCGCCACCGATGAGACCGCCAGCAAGTGCTCCGGGCACCCAACACAAGCTGCGAAAGCTGATGCCCTTTGAGTGGTCCCGAGGGCGCGACCGGCTTAACTGATTATCCTGTTTTTTTTTTTTTTTGGGTTTTCACATAAGAGCTCATTCCTTCTGGTTAATGTATTAGTTGCCCTTTGGTAGGTTTTCATTATTATTGGGAAAAAGAAGAAGGATAAGGGTTTGTACATAATGTCACGTGTAGTTTAGGAATGGGGTTGTAAGGGCAATATAGTCTTTTTTAGTGGGAGGGGATTCACTTCACTTGTTGTATCATGTTAGAACACTTGTAAACAAAAGCATCACTTTTCTTCCTTAACTTCTTCGAATATGTTTCAACGCAACGATGCTAAAGGGCATTTAATATTATGGAATTTAGTAATAGTTAAATGGTTAAATATTTAGTATATTTTCTAATATTAATTTTATATAGTTTCAATATATTCTGACACCGTGATGGGGATGTAGCTCAGATGGTAGAGCGCTCGCTTAGCATGCGAGAGGCACGGGGATCGATACCCCGCATCTCCATTTTCATCTTTTCATTTTTATCCACTTAAAAAACGACAAGATAATATTGACATTCTCCATTTTCATCTTTTCATTTTTATCCACTTAAAAAACGACAAGAAAATATTGACATAGAAAACGAGTCGTACAGCCTACTAAAACGACAAGAAAATATAATGTAGAAAATGACACGTATAGATAGACCAAGGTTTAAAATGTCGCTTGCCGATGTCGTGCCGCATGCCGCATATACCGCATTTTTGGCATGGGCATACCGCATGCCGATGGGGTTTTCGACGGATATTTTGTAAAAAATATTTGAGTTTTTAAGCAAGATATTTATATAGGTTCAAAACTACATATTTAATAAATACAAGACATAATTATATACAACAAAACACATTTGTAACTTAAATATGTAGGTGAAATGTATAATATTAAGTCCTTTTATTAGTTGAAGTGTATAATATTAATTCATATTATTATGTGAAGTGAATATGTATGTTAATTAAGTGTGTAATATTAAGTGAATATGCATGTTAATTGTATATGTATATCAGTATATGTTAACAAATTTAATATTAGTTGAAGTGTATAATATTAAATGAATATGTATATTAAGTGTATATGTATGTTAGGTGAAGTTAATATGTATGTCAAGTTTATAATATTATTTGAAGTGTATAATATTAAGTTAATTATTTTTGCTGAAAGTTTAATTGGTATTTTTGCCAAAATCTACCAAAAATATGATTTTTTGCGAAATTCCAATCATTTTTCGCAATTTTTACTCACAAAAACGAAAAATTATATTCCATCCACCTGCCCATGCGAATTTCGCGAAAAATAGTAAAAAATCAGCGAAACGAAAAAGTTTTCCTTTCGCATATCCTCGAAAAACAAAAATCAGTCGACATTTCCATGAAAAATCGCGAAATTTAACACCTTGAGATAGACTACTCAAAACGATCAAAGAAAATAGATAGCTAAACGACAAGAAATTGAAAAAAGAAAGGGTTTATGAATAAGATACCAGTTTTGTATAAACTTTTTAACAAATTATCCATTTTACTATATAGAATGGGTAGTTTTTTAAAAAAAAATTGTAACTAAATGGATATTTCGTACCATTTTATTTTATTTGAAGAAAAAAAACACACAAAGTTTGGATTGGATACATTTAGAAATGACAAGATATAATTTCTAGCAACACATTCCTTAACTGGTTTACCGGGATTTTTCGATGAATATTTTAAATTGTAATAATATCTATACTATATATTCTTTTAGGGTAAATCAACGAAATGCCCATTTTGTGTCAAACTTTTTAAAAACTGCCCATTGTGTGTATTTTTTTACTCTCACAAATGGGCATTTCTTAAAAGGTTTGACACAAAATTTGGCATTTCGTACAATTTCTTTATTTTTAATAGGATACAGTTGCAATTATATATAAAAATGAGAGTTATAATTGTAATTTGTAATAAATATGGGATTAAAATTATAATTTTTATAAAATTTAAAAATAATCTTATTATTAAAGAGAGAGATATTATAAATACTCATACATCGATTAAATACTAAAACTTTATTATGAAGAGAGTGTAAATGTAGGAAAAAAAATCTTATATAAAAAAATTACAAAGATTTTGAGCGACTTTTCACACTTACGCGGTTTTCGTGAGTTACTGCAACTCTAAAAATGGAGGCAATGTCGGGATCATTTGGAGGATATTCCCTAGTTGTATTAAATCTTATGCAAGATAGGAGTCAAAAGTGGCAGTTGATATCCATGTGCAGAAAGGTTTTCCAAGAACATAATTACACAACAAACAAAGTTATCTCACTAGTATTGTTTGGAATTTTGTGTTTGTCCATTCATGCATAATAAATAATGTTTGTTACGAGAATGCTTTATATAATTAACAATCACATGCAAAGCAAATTCATATACTCACTTGTAAATAGACGCCATTTTTTCTATGATGAAACAGATAATATGTGTACTCAGTCACTCAACTAACACAGTGGCAGTTAGGATAATCTAGTGATAATTCCACACCACTTCTAAGATGGAAAGAATAATCTAGTGATAATTCCACACCACTTCTAAGATGGAAGTTATGGGTTCGATCCCCACCGTAGCAAAGATACCTTCAAAAAAAAAAAGTCACTCAACTAAGATCTTATCTAGTTTTTTATTTTTATTTTTCATATGTATATATATGAAGTTTTTTGAATTTCACCCCTGACTCTTGTAATCGAGCATGGCCCAACAATTCCAAAGATTTTAAGAAAAAAAATAAATTATTAAGTTTGTTTAAATTGTTTTGAGTTTTTTTTCTAATCAAAATATTATTTAGTTTGAGGCTTTTTATTAAGACATTATAGATATGTGTTTAAATTTTATTTTATTTTAATAGCCTTAAACGACCGCCAATTTTTTATTTTTTTAATAGTGCCGGCCTACTCCGAACTAGTCCCAAAAATGTGAGCATATATGGTACCCGACCGGACCAAATTTGTTTTGCCGCCCAGGACCCGGTACCGGATTTATCCGGTTCCGGAAAAGGTTGGACCCGGATAAATCCGGTTCCGGGTTTTTAAAAATATTTTTTATTTATTTAATTCGTTTATTTAATGTGTAGTCCTTTAATCTGAGCCGTCGGATCGCGAGATCGACGGCCCAGATTATAGCTTTTAATTGTTTTAATTTTTTTTTAAAAAGGCCGGAACCGGACCTATCCGGGTCCGACTTTTTCCGGACCCGGATAGTTCCGGGTCCGACTTAAAAAAAAAAAAGTGGATCCGGGGGGATCCACATTTTTGGGACTACTCCGAACTCCTAATAGTTTGTGTATTGTTTTATGTTTACTATTAGTTATTAGACCAAGCTCTTGTATTATCGAATTGAGATTCAGTCTCGAAGACAAATTAATGCAAAGAAAACAGCAATTTAAAAAATTCTCACTATGGATAAAATTTACCGTAAAATCTTGGGTCCAAATTCAATGTTGCTATTCCATTATAAGAAATATGTCACTAATGCAAATAGTGAATATTGGTCACCAAAATTCATCTGAATTCCCTTTTATTTCACACCTAATTACCTAAAAACATGATATCTTACACATGTTATGCATAAATTAACTAAGAAAACATTTGATCCAAAAGCAAAACCAAAGCCATAGCAAATCCAGGGTCAAATCCCGGATGAACAATGAGCTGAAAAACCTCGACCCCGTAAGAAACGCCTCCGACAATCTCCCGCTTCCGTCTCATCTCCGCCACCACTTTCTTGGAGCGGTCATCGACGACCTTACACGATCTGCGAGAGTATGATCCCTCTATCGCGTACGTACATCTCTTGGCCGACGTGTCGCGGTAAATGTGGGCGAGTACGGGAGGTTTAGCGTTTTTAATCATGAGATTAATGTTCTTCCTAATGCAGAAAATTGGCCTCAATCTTCTTGATGATGATGATGTTTTGGCATGGTGTTGGTGATCATCACCCATTTCTCCTTCATACACAAACCAATTATCCACTAGGCCAAGTTTCTGTCCAATCACATTGAATAAAAACGTAATCAATTTTAGAAGAAAACCCAATCACGATTTCTTGATTAAATACTAGCGGTAATTATGACAACCGGTAAAAAGTGATATTAAAAAATGGTTGTGTGCCAGTCGGATCTTTCCAAATTGGGCTCCCAATTCCCGGCCCGGTTTCATTATATATATATAGAAGTACGGCTTCTTTTTTCTTCTTAATGGCCCGATATTAACCAAGACTCAGAGCTGTTGTTGGCGACGTCGCGACCCGTCGCGATGTAATCGCGGGAGTTCGCCAACAGTCACGTCGCGACGCGTCGCGGTGGTGCAGCTCGCGATGCGTCGCGATGGCGAGAGAGAGAGAGAGAGAAAATATGTGAGACAGAGAGAGAGAGAAGGGGAGGGAGAGAGAGCATCGCCACGACGGGGGAGAATCGCGATGGTTCGCGATTTTGGCGGCTGAATCGCGACGCGTCGCGATTCACCGGCGCCCGTCGCGACGGGTCGCGATCTGTCCCTCCCCGTCGTGGCTTGCAGCTCTTCCAAGACTTAGATAAAAAAGAAATGTTAAAATCTCAATTCCCGATCCCGATATCACTCTTAAAATTTTATTGAAGTATTTTTATTTTCTAATTAGTATAGATTAGTCAACTTTTAGTATATTTAATTTTCAAAACATGTTATAATATATCATCCTCTCTTCAATTGTCTCTATCAATTTGACTTTTGACACACAAATCTACTTCGAGTCTTATTGTTTTTCTTTGTTTGAAAAGAAAAATATCCAACTCCTAGCCAATTATCTCACTTTCTTTAACTATACTATACATACACGACTCTTCATGAACGATCACATGGTCATGGATTCACCATTCATTAACAATATTCATGTTTTTCTCAATATCAATATATAATATATACATATATAAAGAAATTATTAGAAACAAAGAGCATAATCACAACTAATTAAGATGATTATTAATTAGAAACAAAGAGCATTTGACTAAAGTATCCGAAACTTATTTTCAGATCCGGATATCGCGTATATACATATGAGCAAGACTGATTTATAGACGGATTTTTATGTATTTATTATGAACCAAGGATAATCAGTCGCCAATATATACAAGTGCCATTTTAGTGACTAAATTTTGGTCTCGAATATATTTCCCTTAAAACTATAAAATAATGCAAAATTTACGAGTAATAAGCGATCTTGCTGTACCTTACGACGGCACATGGTGAGGACAGATCCGCCTGAAGCATCCATGAGGATAATCTCTTCGGGTCGTCCGATGTAATTGTCGACCCGATAGACGAGATCTCCATGCGAATCAATCACCGTGAAGCCCTTACAGCTTATCACCAGAGACTTCTTCCAAACCGTCAGACACGTGGCGTGGCTCGGCCCAATTACACCGTCGTTCCGGTGATCATCTTCGCATTTTAACCTTTGATCATGGGCATGATCATCATGGTCTTCTTGGTTATCATGGATCGTCCTTGACAAGGATTTCAGGGAGAGAAACCTCTTCATTGTTCTTCCTTCTCTAAGTTTGTTCACCCTCTAGATATTTATATAGATATTTGATATATCTATAATGTTGAATATCAAATGGTATTATAAAGTTATAATTAATAATTAGTGAATAAAATATGGACCGACTAAGTTTCCTGTGAAGGAGACAGCCTTACCAAAATGGTCACTGTCGGTCTCTTAGAGACCAATTTGGTGTGAACTTATTTAAACATTATTATTTAATTAATTAGTGGTTGATTAATACTTAATAGTGTACTGTTTATATTTAATTATTTGCGTTCACGTGCGATCAGCGTTAAACAAAACGTACACGTGTGTGTTTATATATGTATATATAGACATGAATCACATGATAATATATATACCAATTTCTTTCTCTTTCTCTTGATTTATAATTTAAAGTAAATTAGGCTTTGCTTTTTTGTCCATCTTCAGTAGTAGAAGATCTGCAAGAAAGTGACGCATGATTTAGGAAGGAGAAAACCTTGGGTTTTTTCCAAAAACCGAAATGAGAAAAATTGTGGTCGTTCTCAAATGCAAAAAAATCGACCGTTTCAGCATAATTGGCCTACAAGAGTTTTCATTACGACTCGAAATTATATACTGACCTATGTCGCGTTTTATTTTTTAACATTTAATATTGTTACGTTAATTTATATTTTTAGAGGCACTGATGCATTGACTCACCGGTAGAGCTGCACATTATCCGTCGCCACCCCTCGTCGCGACTCGTCGCGGTGGTTGCCGGCGCGTCGCGACTCGTCGCGACTCCCCCTCTCTCTCTCTCTCTCCCGCTCTCTCTCTCTCTCCGTCTCACATAACTCTCTCTCTCTCTCTCTCGCGACTCGCCGCGACCGCCCACGCCGCGACGCGTCGCGACGTGTTTTCTCGCGGTTTTGGCGACCGAGTCGCGACGAGCCGCGGCGTTCAATGTGTGCAGCTCTACTCACCGGTGGGGGATTTACTCTCTGTGGTCGGATATTACACACAAGTAGATTTGTTTAATATAAGAGAGATGGATTAACATTTTATGTAAGGTAAATAACGAGATATGCATGTGAAAGAGTAAAAGAAGTGCTTATATGATTTTTAATATCACTAATATGATCATCATCTAGATTTTTGCTTAAAAAGGTATTAGGAAATAAGATTATTCGACTAATACACATGCAGTGTATTTAAACTGTAAGTGTCTATCAGCGATACTCTTCAAACACGCTTTTCTCCAAAGTCTTGCAGAGAAAAAGTTGGATCGGCATGGGACGAAACGTGGAGCCTATATCTATATCTATCTGTAAGTGTGTATATATATATATATATATATATATATATATATATATATATGATTACGAGCTATAAATATCTGGCTATTATTATTTTCAAGAAGCCACGTGTTTGATTATTGCATGGACCAAATATATATATATATAGGGAAACTTTAAAAAATGACCCCCAAAAAGACACTTATTTCGGTTTTGTTCCCCGATTTAATGTTTTTGAAAAACTATTCCTGAAATTGTATTTTGCCATGTTCTTGCCCAAAATACCATTTAGACAGTTTTTTACATAAAGTTTGACAGTTTTTCCTATCAAGGTAGACAGTTTTGACGGGTGGACAGTTTTCTATACCAAGTTTGAGTGTTTTCTCTTTCGGGGTAGACAGTTTGTTTGAAGTTAGATAGTTTTCTGGGTAAAGTTAGATAGTTATCCTCTCGAAGTTAGATAGTTGGTTGGTTTCAAAATATTACAACTTTGTGTAAACAGTTTTCCTCGTAAAGTTAGATAGTTTTCATCTTGAAGTTGGACACTTTGACGACTTAGTGTCAAGAAGTTAGTTTTATCCCCCGTCATAAAGTGTCGGATAGTTTTATACACGATGTTAAATTGTTTTCTCTTTCGGGGTAGACAGTTTGTTTAAGTTGGATAGTTTTTCCCGTTAAATTTGATGGTTTTACTCTTGAAGTTAGATAGTTTAATGTTCCATAAAATATTGCAAGTTTTTGTAGACAATTTTCTGCACCAAATTGGATAGTTTTTTTAGTGAAGTTAGACACTTTGACAAGTTGGGGTCAATAAGGATAGTTTTATCCACCCCTCATCAAAACATAATTTTTAAAATTAGATAGTTTAATACATGAAGTTAGATTGTTTTCTCTTTCGGGGTAGACAGTTTGTTTAAGTTCGATAGCAAGTTTTTTGGACAGTTTTATTCACCGAGTTGGATAGTTTCTTTGGTGAAGTTAGACACTTTGATAAGTTAGGGTCAAGAATGATAGTTTTATCCCCCGTCAATAAAACATAATTTATTAAGTTAGACAGTTTAATACTTAGAGTTAGGCAGTTTTCTCTTCTGGGATAGACATTTTGTTTGGTTGGATAGTTTTCCCTGTTAAGTCGGACAGTTTGACCCTTCAAGTTAGACAGTTTGATGTTTCACTAAATATTGCAAGTTTTTTTGGACAGTTTTCTTCACCGAGTTGGATAATTTTTGTGGTGAAGTTAGACACTTTGATAAGTTAGGGTCAAGAAGGATAGTTTTATCCCCCGTAAATAAAACATAATTTATTAAGTTAGACAGTTTGATACTTGGAGTTAGACAGTTTTCTCATCTAGGTTAGACAGTTTGTTTAGTTGGATAGTTTTCCCCATTAAGTCGGACAATTTTACCCTTCAAGTTAAACTGTTTGATGTTTCACTAAATAGTGCAAGTTTTTTCGGACAGTTTTCTTCACCGAGTTGGATAGTTTCTTTGGTGAAGTTAGACACTTTGATAAGTTAGGGTCAAGAAGGATAGTTTTATCCCCCGTCAATAAAACATAATTTATTAAGTTAGACAGTTTAATACTTGGAGTTAGACAGTTTTCTCTTCTAGGTTAGACAATTTGTTTAGTTGGATAGTTTTCCCCATTAAGTCGGACAATTTGACCCTTCAAGTTAGACAGTTTGATGTTTCACTAAATATTGCAAGTCCTTTTGGACAATTTTCTTCACCGAGTTGGATAGTTTCTTTCGCGAAGTTAGACACTTTGATAAGTTAGGGTCAAAAAGGATAGTTTTATCCCCCGTCATTAAAACATATATTAAGTTAGACAGTTTATTACTTGGAGTTAGACAGTTTTCACTTTCGGGGTAGACAGTTTGTTTATGTTGGACAGTTTTTCCTGTTAAGTTGGATAGTTTTACTCTTGAAGTTAGATAGTTTGGTAAAAAGGGTATTTTGGGAATAAAAAAATTCAGAGACAGTTTGGGGAATAATTTTTCAGAAACAAAAAATTGGGAAACAAAACCGAAATAAGTGTATTTTTAGGGGTCATTTTTTAAAGTTTCCCTATATATATATATATATATATATATATATATATATATATATATATATATATATATATATATATATATATATCGAAGCGACTTGGCGTTTCTGTGATTAAGATATGAGCAATACTATAATCAAATATATTTACATCATTTTTCTTCTCGAAAATGTAATATTTTAATCACGGTAGAGATAAATTTCTTCTTAGTTATGCAAAAAGTCATGACACATGCAATGCAAATCCACATATTTTATTTCAATAACCTTTTCATAATAATAATAATAATAAACCTTTTAATAATAATAATAATAATGATAATGTTCTTTTAAAAAATGTATGTATAGCAATATTTTATACACAATAAATAGGAGATATATAACTATACACTGTTATTTTTTTTTTATTGTTTATGTTTAAGCACTAACATCTTTTATTTGTTTGTGTTTATTATTATTTTTTAGTTAAAACCCCTTTATATGTTGATTTTTCAATATTATATATATATATATATAAATATACGACAAATTTAACTTACAATTAATTGCTGACTCAGCATGTCCAACCATATTTTTACACGTCCAAACCTTATAATTTGATCACTCTTATTTCTCCTCTTTTTAAATTAAACTACTCCCACTTCTCCTTTTTAGTGCACGTTACTAATTTGAATGACACTTTGACATTAATAGAAGTTATAAGACCTTAGGCAATTTACAAAAATAGAAAGGAAAAGTAAATGTTAGGTGATATTATATGTATATATATATATATATATATATATATATATATAGTCCCCTAAGAAATGTACACATGCTATATAATTTTACTTGCATTACATGTACGAAATGTTCAAAAATTGAATGTTTATATTATTTCTTTCTCTTTTTTATTTATAATTAGACTACTACATGAGAGAAAGATATAATTTAATGCATACTTAACAGGCTACTACATGAGAGAATATTATCAAAGACTGGTATTACCAGGCTAGATTTATATCACTTTCATTATTATTATTATTATTTTTTTTAGAAGGAATCACTTTCATTAATTAATCAAACTATTATAATGTGATACTAATCTCTCTGATCTCTGTATTAAGAAAGAAACACACACGAAAAGTCTCCACTTAATAACACCAAAACTATAGCTTAACACACAAATGACACGTAGTGATTTGTCATCAATCATTGACTGGAATTTTCACTCTTTTATAGGATAAGACTAAATCTGGGTGGTCGGTCCCACCTCAGATCGCAATTCACTGCTAACTTTGGAAACACAAAAGTAACACCGACGAGTAGGATCTTGCCACGTGTCTGTTTTGTCGCTGCGATTTGCCTGAAAAGGCCAAAGTCCGATAATTGAGGAAAATCTAATTTAATTATTCTCATTAATATTAGTCACTGCTGGTAAGAATTAGGTGGTAAATAATTCTTAGGCTCAAATATCGGTTATGCTAAATTTTTCTTTACTAAATTAATATATATCTTAAACAAATGTTGATTTGTTAGGATAAGAATATGAAGATGATAATTTGATATCACAAATTATGAATTTAATTTTATATAAAAAAAAAATAAGACGAGATTTCGTCGCATTTTCTTGATTTGTTAGGATAAGAGTACGAAGGTGTTTGAATTTCGTCATGTTACTGAGTTTTCGTGACACTAAAAATTATAATCACAGAAAAAATTAGACTTAATTTTTGTCTGCTGTCTGAAATAGAGGAAATAAAATACATTTATGGGCCATATATCAAGCCTCATCGACCATATTGTAAGGCCTTTTCTTTAATTTTTATTTATTATTAATGTATTCCTATTTATAAGTTCACAATGAAACGAGTGTTATATGGGCCCATGAAATAATACTTTTGTGTGTATTATTTATTGAAGGGCCCATCGATTTTAGCTTAGGAGCCTAAATAATAGTTCCTTCTAATTCCAAGCCCAATCAAGTAAAGTAATACATTATTTCACGTTAATGTATATTTATTAAAGTGATATTTGTGATATAACTTACAAGTGTGTAATTTTATAGCACGTGCGTCAATGTATTCCCAATTTCAATTTTTAGTAGCAGTTGTACTTACACAGTACAAAACAACGTGGAGGTATAGTTTCGTCCATATTAATTAATTTATGCTAAGTTAGAAATACATGTACGTCTCCAATTTATAAAAAATATTTTACACTCTTTTTATTTATATTAATTGTGATGCGCACATATTTCGTGTAATAGATCTTAATGGGACATGATTGAAGTTGAACCTTAACATTGTTCTGTTTCTTTTGAGTACTAATGCCGATATAGTAGCACGTATAGATAATTATATATCATAAGACTTTTGAGATTTAAAGAATGCAAAAAAAATAAAAAATAAATATCAAAGTCAATATTCTCTCAGCCAAATTTTATTTTAACATTTCAACAGGATTTGGTATAAATGTGAGAAGCTAGAGAACTTTGTTTTAAATTTAAAAAATGTCTTCCTTTCTCGAAGCTACCAACTATACAAAATTTCAATGTATGAATTGTTGTTGATATCTCAGTCTACGTAGATTGTTAATCTTCTTTACTAATTAGTATAATTAAGTTATTGAAGTAAGATCTTAATGTCGTCTCTACTACTTATATATATTGTCTTTATAATAAATTGTTCTTTTTCTGATCTTAAAGAAATTGCAATTTAGTTGGTACTCATTCAAAATTATATTCTACTTTTTTTATTTTTTATATATACGGATGCCACATATATATATCTTGTTGATTATAGAAAGAAAAAAAATGTTAAATGTGTCATTCTCTCCCTCTATAATACATTATGGTATTGTACAACTAAGAATGAATTAGAAACTAAAAATGCAATAAATGAATGTATGGTCATTTTTGTGTCTTGTTTGGACAAATTAGTATAAATTAATCAGCTTTTGATTATGATCACTGAAATAAGATGGCTATATTGGCTATAATTAGCAAGGTAGTGCTTCTTCTGTTTCACTTGATTAATATGAAATTTTTCTAATTTTAAACATAGTTTATTCTCGAATCTTTCCCCTCTCTAATAACTTCTTTTTGGTGTTTCATAATATATATACACATGTATATATATATATATATATATAACTAATGGAAAGTTGATTAATTGTTTTTTATATGTAAGATGAGCTAAGTTGCCTATGCTATTACCAAATTTTAGTTGTTTGAGGATGACTTTTTGTGGTTATAAAAGTCAAAGTGCAAACTTTAGCAACATAAATAAAAGTATAAAACTATTAGAGTTCGAAAAAGCAGAATATGTGATTGCATTTATAAATTAAATAAACAAAAATATGTTATCTATAAAGTTAAAGTGATTCATCCGGCAGATATTCCAATATATCGAACAAGCCGTTTCTTAAGTAATAAGTTTCATATTTAAAGGACTAAAAATGCCTTTTATTCATTACAATATATAATTGAAAAATTGCTACGATATATGTACTTAAGACCTGAATTTATGAAATTGATTTTATTTTCTTATTATCAAGATATTCAAGATGCAATTTAATTCTTAAATATTGTCGGAGAAATATCTAGATTCCAATCGAATCAAGAGTGGAGAATATAAAATACTGTTTAGCGATTCATGCATTGAAGAAATAATGAACCTAAAGGGTTTTGTGCGTAAATATATATATATATATATATATATATATATATATATATATATATATATATATATATATGGAAATTTCAGTTTGTATGTCCGGACAACATGTGTTTTTGAAAAAGTATCCCATTTGTTAAATTACAAAACTATGTCCCAAAAGTGTTTATGTAAAGACAAAAAGTATTTATGTATACATTAACAGTTTTTAGAGCATATTTTAAAGTGTTTAAAAGTGTTTATGTAAATACAATAAGTGTGTTGGGGGCATAATTTTGTAATTTAACAAACTCGAGTATTTTTTCGAAAACACATGCTCTACCGGACATACAAACTAAAGTTTAACCTATATATATATTCAGGGTCAAATTACTTGTATTTCAAAGGTTCTTTGGAAAAATTGATTTCGTGTGACTTAATAAACTTCCGGTCTTTGCCTAACACAGTCGTATATCTAGACTGTATATAATATATAAATATATTATAAAGAGAAATAGACAAATAGTGCATGTATGTACTAACTTTTTGACACAGAAAAAAAGGCCCATGTAAAAATACAGAGATAAACACAACAAAAATATTTATATTTTGAATAATTCAAATCGTATGAATTTAAAATAAGAAAAGTAAAACGTAAAAATCTATAGCTTATATTCGATAAATTTTTCTATTTAATTTTTTTTTTATCGAATTCAAATAAAATGAGATACTAAGTAGTCGATAAGCACATATACACATGTCTTAATTGTAATTTAGTATCACTACACTAAAAATTGACCGACATCCTTACAAAAATTGTTAATCGAAACGATGACTATATCTTTGACTGTCCACGTGACTACAAAGTATACCAGTCATGAACTTGAACCGTGGACTGAGTTCTATATTAGTCGAAATTTGTACATTAGCAGTTTTTTCGTTATTTTTTTAGACTCATGTTTCTTCACTTGTCAATATTTAAGTATTTTTTCCGCGATAATCCGTAAAATTATATGCATTAATTAATTAATTTTTATTTTAATGTGAGAGTTGTATTCGTTAAATATGGGTAGTTAGAAATTATTCCGATCTCATTATTAACACCTAGTAGTGAATGTCAGAATCATTAATGAGTTCATTTAATAAGAAATCATAGTTTTTTAGTGGCTCTTTTTACGTAGCATGGTAATGAAAATATACCTTCATGTGCATGATCAATGGAATTGACACATTTATTATGATGGTGGATTTAAATTTAATTAAGGACTGGAATTTTTACAGCTATTTTACCAACTCCCAAAGACAAATATAATATCTGGTGTGACAAGGACTGGCTATTTGACATAACAGACCTACACTTCTTAATTATATACTAAATCCTCCAAAAATAAAAACATTTGGTTGATCGTTTTACCACTGACTGTTTTATTCTACTTAATCTTGTGATGAATTGATTTAGAAGAAGAACTCAATATTGGCTTATCATCACTCATCGCGTGAAATACGATCATGTCATGTAAATTTAACACACGTTAAATTCTTTTTGTTCGAAACAAAGTTATGTGAGTACTTAAAAATCTTACAAATAATAAATATTACTTAGTGGAATTCGCCGACCCCAATGGGAAATTAAACAAATAAACAATTATGACATGTGGTTTATTCTTGAGTAGTGTGAGACCCTGAAATATTATGTCATTTCATTATATTATTATTTATAGATATTATCCTGGTATTTTTTCAATTATTGACTAACATGAGGAAATAAAGATAGTCGAATATGAACGTATGAATCAAGGTGGGACAAGTGACGTGGACCAAAAATTTAATCATCATCGTATATAGTGCTCCATTAACGACCGCAATGTAGTCATTTATTGGACTAATTAATTGTCTGTTTTACATTTATAGCCACAAAAATGATATTCTAAGTCTCCCAAAAATAAATAAATAAAAGGATTAAATTCCATATTAAAAGAATATTGAAGATTTTCGTATATATATTTACATGAATGAGGAGCCGTAACAAGAGATTAATTACGAGTTATCTCTTGACAAAATTTACAATCTCATACTGTATCACAGTGTTGATGTAAATTTTAATACTTTTACTGTATTATTCAAATATTTTTGTGTGTGTTTCTGTACGTAATTGGAATTCGAGTTCATTTTGCGATAGTTTAGACTTTTATTTATTTTTTTCTTAAAAAATCCCTAACACTATGTTTTTGTGATAACTATATACTTAATTTACAAAGAATATTAAGGTTATTTTTTGGCCTTGAAATTCGGTTTTGGCCTGTTCATCCGGATTTAGTATAATTTATTTTATTCTAAAACTAGTTTTAGTGTGTTTTATTTTAGACCTAAATCATGTATACTTTGAAGTTTAGTCTTTTAATTATTTGATTGAGGTATTTTCATTTTATTATTCACTCATTTTAGAAATTATTGTAAATGATTTGCAGTTTCGACCACTTTTTAAAACTATGCCGGCCTGGTTTCGGCGCAGCCTACAACGACTCTTGGTTTTAAAACTCGTGTTTTCAAAAAGCGGGACCGGACGTGATTTTTTCATGAGATGGAAATTTAAGACAATCAAAATAATTAATTAATGGGCTAAAGATAATTAATTAAGTTCAAATTAAAGGCTGCTAGATGCTTTCAACTCAATTAAAGACTCAATTAATAATCTGAATGAAAAAGCCTTATTACAAAAAGCGATTATATATAATTTCGTTGGTTCTTTGAAGCAATCACTTCATTAAATAAGTGGTATAATATGAATTAATTTGTTGCTTTTAATCACATGGTTTGTGGGTGCCAGACATATATAACACACGTATACAAACATACATATGTATATTATCATATTTATTCTTACACTGTTACACATTAATATCATCGTAATTATTATGGAAAAAAAATGACACATAATGAGAAGATGGTGAAAAACAAAAGAATGATGCAAGAATATTAAAGGTCCACTTATATGGGACGAATATAGGAGTTGGTGAGAAATTGACTTGGACACTATTTATGCGTGGCTTTTATGCGTAGAGATCTTCTAGAAACCCCAACTATTAAAAATACCTACCTTTTTCGTAACACAAAGGTCTTAATTAAAAAAATAAAATAAAAAATAAAATAAAGTAATTTACTTCTTGGTGCTACGAAAAAAAGGAGAAGCAAAGACAAAAAATTGGTGTACTACTTTGTTGAAGCACGTATGAATTGAGCACGTATAGTACAACATAAATATGTACTATTATAATTAATAATTATTTTAATGTAATTACTAATATACAATATTAATACAATAATATTGGATGTTATAGCTTGAAGTGCTTTTGAATTTGAAGTATATAGATAGTACTTGCTTTTGATATGACCAATAGTGGCCTTGGCTTAGAAGATGTAGTAAATAATATATCTATAACTAGGAAACCCTAAGCTGGATTATTATAGAAAATACTATTTATAATGATTTTCGATTTAACTAATAATAATCGTTAATTTGGTGAACTTTTTGTGAAACACACCTTATTTTTCTGCGTCAACTACGTCAATGAGACCTTATGCGACACGCATATAGACAGGTTGATTTTCACGGTGATGATAATTTGGAAGTATATGTGGAGAATCTGAAAAATAAAATATTCAAAAATAGTCAATTAACACTGAGCTTCTGTTATATCAAATTTTTCCATCAATTCTTTTTCATATTCATAGCGCGTCGTGCTTTATAATTTATAATTACATAGAGCCATATAATAGTACTATCTATATTAAAAAAGAGGAAAGGAAAAAAAAAATATGAAACACTCCATGAAAGCAATGTTTACCACGCTTTGTAGTTTGTATACATAATCACGATATAGCAACTGTAACAAAAGTCAACATCAAGTAGGATTGCTTGTCCAATGTTGTATTTGGCTTTCGATTCGATCTTTAACAAAAACAAAAAAAATCAAATTTATGTAATTTTTTCACAGTAATTTTTACGTAATTATTCGAAACTTCTCGAAAATCTAATGTTCGCAAAAGAATAAAAAATACATTCATTCTTATAATTTATGTTTTTATTTTTATTTTTGCGGTATACACATAGAACATAACTACGTGTATATCGGTTACTAGAAATCTTACCATTTTTTTTATCAATGTACCCGTACCGCCATCGATATGCCCGTAAATTGAATTTGCGGGACAATTTGTGGCAAGTGGTCTTTAAAAACCTCGTTTATAACTACAAAATTTTCCATGACTTATTAACTAATTAACCTATTAATTAAAGTGAATTAATGTGAGGCAGGTAACAAATTAGGAAAAATAAGTATGTTATGATTCAACAGTTGGTGAGCTTCTCATTCTCATAGCTAAGACTAAGACTAAGATCAGTGATGCTTACCCATTGTTTAATTGGATGACTCAAATTCAGTTACGTAATCCTTTATATCTTTCTTTGACCATATTTATATACTTGATATATGTAGTACAGTATATAGGTATTAGGACAAGAGAAAATAATATTTATCTTTAGTCAGTCTTTGGCTCATTAAAATTAGTTTATTACTAACTAAAGTTCGATATAGTTCGTTTCCTCTTGTTTCTAGTTTGTCAAACTGCTGAATTGCGTATCGACCCTTTTGTTGTTTCTTTGGCCTAATTAGTGTAGCTAATTCACAAAGAGTAAAACAAATGAGTATCAGAAAATTATATAGGAGTAATATATATATATATATATATATATATATATATTTAATTAAATATATATAGGTGGACTAGGCCCGTGTTTAGGGCCCCACAAAAACGATTAAAATAAACTTAGTCAATCAAAAGGGCCTCAAAATTTTAATAAATACTATTTAACATTATATTCGATTAATTCAGAGGAAGCCTACTCCTTTTTTGCGCACGAGCTCCTGTGCTCAAGCCATGTTATACTTTTGTTTCCATTTATTAGAAGTGGCAACTAGAGTTAGAGCTAGGAATGGCGACGAGATGGGGTTGATCGCGATGCGTCGCGACTCGTTCCTCCCCGTCGCGATGGGTCGCGATTCCGACGACCAAGTCGCGATGATTCGCGACTCTCTCTGCCTCTCTCTCTCTCTCTCTCTCTCTCTCTCTCTCTCTCTCTCTCTCTCTCCCCCCCTCCCTCCCTCCCCCCCCCTCTCTCTCTCTCTCTCTCTCTCTCTCTCTCTCGTGACCAAGTCGCGACCCATCGCGACCGGAAACGCCGCGACGCATCGCGACGCCACACTTCGCGATTTTCAGCGACCAAGCCGCGACGGGTCGCGACGTCGCCGCCCCCAGCTCTAACTAGAGTAGAGCTGCGACTCGCGACGGTACTATTCAAGTCGCGACGCGTCGCGATTGCGGGGCGAGAATCGCGACCAGTCGCGATCACGTGGCTAAATCACGACGGCTGGGGATCGATCCGCGTGAAGCGATGGATGGTCATTGGCCAGGATCTCGCCACGTCAGCGATCCGAGGGTTGTGAAAAATTGTGTTTGTTGGTGGCAAAAAGAACACACTTTTTACCCGAAATTAATTACCCAACCACAATTTTACCCACTTTACTCGAATTCCAACAAAAAAATTTCAAATTTCAATATTTTTCCCCAACTTTATTCACCCACTTCACCCACCTCAATAATTATTCACCCACCCAACACTCTCCTCAAATTATATAAATACTACCCCTCCCACCCTCATTTCTTCACCAACAATCTTCCAACTCTCTCTCAAATTCTCTCAACTCTCGATGTTTTTTCTCTCTAAAGCTCTCAAGTTCTCAAATTTCCCATTATGTCTCGAAGAAGCGGTAGTTCGGGGGGTCGAAGGGCGGCTAGGGATTCACATCCCCTATTTATTCGGGAGGAAACAGATCAACCTACGCCCGAGGGCTATATTCCCGTTATGCTACCGGGAGAAATATTTCCCTCCCAAGCAAATTCAAATTATCCCGATGATACCCAACGGTCTCTAAGACCTAGTCTAATCCGGGCGATGGGCGCGCACGACGTTGATCCGGTACGTGTGGCCGCATCAATGGTGGAGGCGGTACGTCGATGTCGGGAGACGAGAACCGACGATCCATTTTTCGAGCTCATGTTTCAAGGCGGACGTGTCGACGACCGCGATGATTAAGAAACTCAATCACCGGAAGAACCACCGACTCAACCACCGGAGGAACCGCACCATTCCTCCGTTGTCGGCTCGTACCACGATGGTTCTCCAATCTCTTCCTACCACGAAATCGGCGAAGGCTCAGTCCAACATCCTTGACGTGCTCGATGTCCGTGTCCGGCAACGGGGTAATCATTATTATTTTAATTATTTTAGTTTAATTATTTAATTTGATACGTCTCTTGAAAGTCTTAGTATGCTCTGTGGTTGCGGTTCCGACCGATCTTCCACATCAGAAACGAATTTCTTGAGATTTAATATTCATTTAATCATTTTAGTTTAATTGATTAATTTGATACGTCTCTTGAAAGTCTTAGTATGCTCTGTGGTTGCGGTTTCGACTGATCTTTCACATCAGAAACGAATTTCTTGAGATTTAATAATCATTTAAACATTAAACGGTTACTTAAATAAGTTAATAAAATTAAAAAGGTAATTTGTATGTGTGGTGATAATTATAAAGTTCTTATTGGATTTCGGTGTCTTAGAAAGATGGGTTTTAAATAAGGTTTGCTTTGCAATCTCCTCCAAGCTAGCCTGGGAACCTCGGGGAGTTCTGTCTAGAAAAGCTTGGGCCTAAAGCGAGATCATAGCATCCTTTCCAGTCGATCTGGCCGTGGAACCTCGGGGAGTTCCGTCCAAAAGAGTTTGATAATTATTTCCACACATAAGAAATACCAATTTAATTTTGTTAACTTTTTTATTTTACCTTAAGACATTTAATTAAATCAATATGATGAATAATAAGCTTTATGACATTTAAATCAATATGATGAATAATAAGCTTCATGGCTTGGCGTGGGGACGACCAAACACGGCCCCGGTGTGGAACTTCTTTCATGAAGATCGGCATTTCAACGAGCAAGGCAACCGTGTTAAACTGGCCACGTGCAAAAAGTGCGAGCAAGTCCTAGACGGGATGGGGGAATGGGGAACCGGCTACTTGAACCGACACGCAAACGTGTGCTTCCCAACCGGGGAGCTCGATGAGGTAAACACAGCACATGTAAGTGCTCTTTCTGCTGTGAATTTACGAAAATGGACACCGAATGGATTCTTTCTACGGGCGTTCCGTTGAGTATTGTCGAAAATCCCAACCATACACGATATACGCAAAGGATTAATCCGACGTACCAGCAGTTTTATCGTACCACTTACACCGGGACATGGAAACCGCTTATCAATTGCAAAAAAATCTTTTGGTCGATTTTTTCAAAATGTCTGGAATAAACGTTGCTTTTACCACCGACTTCTGGAGTGGTCCAAGTTTAAACGATTACATGAGTTTGACCGCCCATTACGTCGACGATGAGTGGAATCCATGTCAACGAATTTTAAACTTATCGCATTTCGAGTGTCGCCATACCATAAAAAACAAAGCCGAGAAATTATTTGAATTATTTGGTTATTGGGGTTTACAAAATCGTGTTATTTCCATTACCTTAGATAATGCCTCAAGCAACAACGCTGCGATTATGATCTTGGAAACAATGTTGCCCGCTTCTCCGTTTCGAAATATTTTACATCAACGGTGTGCTTGTCACATAATTAATTTAATTGCACGAACGGGCGAGGCACGCATTGCACACCATGTTGAAAAAATACGCGGCATTGTTGATTGGATCCGGAATCCTCAAACCACCAATAGGTGGAGACGATTTTTTAAAGACCACAATCATAAAGCTAATAGGTTTGGTTTAGATAATAATACGCGATGGAACTCTACGTATTTAATGATTTCAGTTGTGTGTAGACAGAGGCTTCCTTTGGACCACTTCCTTGGACAGGAACTCGCTCGCGAGGCGCGGATCACGGAGGCGGAATGGGCAACCGCGAACAAATTGCTCGCTTTCCTCAAACCCTTTTATGCTGTTACTTTAAATTTTTCTAACCAAAATACACCCTCTTTGAATCATGGTCTTTCGGGTCTTTATCAAATTTTGTGTGCTTTCAAAGAATTCGAAAATGACCCAATTATTTCTCCGCTTATTGAGTCTATGGTTGTGAAATTCATGTCTTATTGGGATCCACCCCCGTTTTTGTTTTGCTTCGGTGCTATTCTGGACCCTCGTCTTTCGGATGCGTATGGGCCAATGATGATAGCGATCGGAGAAAACATAGGGGCGGATTATCGTAATTATGTTAACGTTGTTAATGAAGCTTTTTATGAATTGTACATTGAATACGGCAAACGGTTCACACAGTTCAACGCACAGGAGGAGCAAAGGGCGGTGATGGCAAGCCCAACCAAGACGGGACTAGACTTCAGCCGGAGACTCAAGCAACGGCTAAGTCGCGGGGAATCCACTACGCCTTTGGCGGGCGACACGGAAGGCCAACCGACAGAATTGAAGCGCTACTACGGCCTGCTATTCGACGAAGAATCCGACGAGTTCGACGTCATAAAGTGGTGGAAGAATCAAAGGGACAGATTTCCAATATTGGCAAGAATGGCGAGAGATATACTATCCATCCTCATTTCCAGCGTTGCTTCGGAGAGCGTTTTCAGTATGGCTCAATATCTCATCAACGATCGGCGGTCGTCAACCGCCAACACACACGTTGAGCAAATAGTGGTGTTGATTGATTTGTTGTTCCAGCCCCCCGTGATGGCCGAAAGCTCCGAACCAAGCAAACTGGAGCTAATGACGCAAAGGTTCAACGCAATGTTCCCCGAGTAATG
The DNA here is from genome assembly GCA_954871525.1 of Parietaria judaica. Taxonomy (NCBI): domain Eukaryota; kingdom Viridiplantae; phylum Streptophyta; class Magnoliopsida; order Rosales; family Urticaceae; genus Parietaria; species Parietaria judaica. The sequence goes on along the minus strand of OX940868.1, from coordinate 21,003,200 downwards.
ATGTGCTCTTTCCTCTCTTGGTTTTATGTCCCTAAGGAAGGTTTTACAAGAGAGGTTTTAGTGAGGCATCTTGTAATATATACACTGAATATTTAAAGCTCTCTTCCACCTTATTGTAATATTCACAATGAATAATACAACTTTTTTTTAAATATCTCGTCTTATCGTATTTATTTATTTGTTGGTTAAATTTGTTCAAATTATTAATATGTTACAAATTAATATTTATTAACATATGTTACAAATTAAAAACTAACATATAAATCAAACTTATTAATATGTTACAAAATAATAATTATAACATATTTAAATATTAAATTTGAAATAAATTAATTACAAATAATAATTATAAATAATAAACATATTTAAATATAGTTTTGAAATAATTGATAAAGTTTGATAATTAAATTCGGGTAAAAAATAACCAAGTTAAACATTGGAAACAATTAGGTACATATGCCGCAAAGTACAAGAACTGAAGAATCCGAATTTCTCGCCTCGGTCGCGATTTCTCGCGACGCCGCCAGTCGCGACCCGTTGCGACGCCACATTTCGCGATTTTGGCGATTCGCGTGCGACGAGTCGCGACGTCGCCAATCCTAGCTCTAAAATAGAGAGATCGATACTTCTTCCACCAATACAAAATATATAAACTGCTTTTTTCTCTCTTTCTAAATGATTTTTTTTTTTTATATAAAACGCTGATAATTTGACATGTTTTTCTTTCTGCTGTAAAACAAGATACATCCCTATAATAATTGACTAATTATTCATAACAATGTGATTAAAAAATAAATTTTACTTTTGTTAATATTTTTTAAAATGTTCTATTATATATTTTTTTCTTATATTGTATATTTTTTCCCAATTCACCACCATATAATTTTTGAATATTTTAATATCACATTGTTTGTGTGTGAATTCGATGGCAATCATGATTCTATAACTAAGTGTACAAGTAAACTCTCAATATTCACTACTTAGGGGTCTCATGAAAATAAACCGCCTAGAGCCCCCGAATACTGAAGGCCGGCCCTATATATATATATATATGATTAAATTAGTGGAGTGATGATTTTTATATATCCAATATTAAAAGATTTTATCTTCATATCAATTACCTAATTCTTTCTCAATCATATTCCTCAAGACAACTTGTTTTGCATGGACATACAATTGGTTTTATCTAATTGTGTTAAAGATTCGAATTTGGATTTAATTTTAAATAACGGTTTTTTTAATGAGTAATACTAGACGGATTTGTAAGAAGGAAAAATTTATACGCTTCAACAACTGCTTCATATAAATTGATTCTTAAGGAACAAAGAATTGAAGCAGATTTTGATATCAGTAAAATACGACCGATCGATGTGATTCCGGAGAGCGTAAATAAATATATACCCACCTAAAAAATGAGATGAAGTTTTCACAACTTATTCAAAGTTTGAATTGGGTTCATTTTGATATTTAATTTTAATTTTGTAACTCATGTCCTAATGTATTTCTTTATCTGCAACTGAGTCTGTCCATCCATAATTTGAACTATAGAAGCAAACATTCAATCATTCATATGTAGTATGTATGTGTGTTATTTCATGCCAGACTCATATGTATCTTGTCAATTCTATTTTTATTCATGTATAACAGTCTCTTATATATGACATTTATCTTATAGATTCACGTAACTAACTCTTTCACCTATATATCTAATACATCAATCACATTTAAAAGTCGTTAGTTGTTAGTCTGGTACGTAACTGAGAAAAAAGAGGCCAAAGTATCTAAATTTGTCTTAGCCATTTAACTAGTATATAGATCATAACTCAATTGTTATATCTTTGTATGTGATTTTCCACGTAATAGACAAATTAATTTAATATCTTAAAAATAATTTTACCGATTAGTTATCATCAACTGCTTGTTGATTGCTTCATATAACCTAATTTTGCGTCACGGTCCTGATATCTCGCATAGCCAGTCATTGCCGTCCTTGAGTTTGCCGTGGTTAATTTGGGCCCGAAATAAAATTAATTTTGAGACCCTTAAATTTTTTAAAAATTAAATTTTTATATTTAATTAGTATTCAATAATATATCTACAAAATTATGGCCTTTAAATTTAGAGGTTCGAAGCGTCATATTTGCTCGCCTATAGTCAGAGCCGGTCGTTGGTCACATTCTAAATATACAAACTATCATGTTGTCACAAGAACAATGTTTATATTATGAACACTAATGATTTCATAATATAATATCAGATCTTGAATATATTGTTTGTGTGCTATCTCGCTTTTATTATAGGTTGATTATTGAATAGAATTCCGAAATATGGGTTCTTAATTAATTAGTCACAATTCTATAGTGATTAAATTTTCATGTGTTTTGCTTCTGGATAATAAAATGCACAGTGAGTTATTTATGAATTAGTGAATATTGGAGAGAGTTCTGAGCTATCAAAGTGACCTCAATAATATGGATCATATGGATTAAGATGACAAAAATTTCGCGTCTTTTCCTATAAAAATATGTGTTCATTAGTAAGACACTATTTATTGGTTTATGAGACACGTCTTAATTTTTAATTAAAGTTGACTTCGATAAGACGAAATAAATAGATAAACAGTGGTAATTTTGTGTAACGTGTGTGACTTGTCTCAATTATAATAATTTTATTAATGGTAACGATCACCTAAAACGTACTTCACGTCAAGCCTTAAATTTTGAAATTCCAAGTCAAAATAAATTTTTATAAGTATATGATTGGAATTTCACACATGTTAATCGAACTCTACGAGTTGTAGCAAAGTCATAATCTTCACAAAAAATGAAAAAAAAAAAACTTAACTCCAGTCAGCTTCAGTGTGTACTCAAGCTAGTAAAACACATTTATAAGACTAGTAATTACAATTAGTCACCTTTTGCTGTCATTTTTCCTTTAGTTAGTCAAATGTTTCTTTGATACTTATTTTTAATGCTTAAAAATACAAGATATATCGTAATGGAATATTGATAACTTGGTGACGAAGTCTTCGTAATTATGAAGAAAATTTGGTAATAATAAAAAGATTGACTGCATGTGTTTTAGATCGTCGTTTTTAGTGTGACAATATTATATTAACTGTGAACTATGAATAGGATTTGGTATAATAAGGCATAAGGTAATGGCTTGATTCATGTCGTATGTGTGAATAAATCGAACTAAAAACTCTAGATATATCAAAAGGCAAACACAGTCGTATCTATTGCCTTATTTATGAAATTTTAGAACGGTTTGGTTATTTTTTTAAATTTAAATTCTAGAAAAGCACTCACACGTGTAGTTATGTATTTAGAAAACGAATTCAAAAGTATATATTTCACGGCTTTGAAATTTACATAAAAAAACAAAAAACACATAAAAAGATGTTTCTTACTTTATTCCACATTATGTACTTCTTTATTTATCTCTCCTAGTATAATTATTTTAATATATATTTTATTATTTTTCTTTTTCTCCGAACTTTGGATGGACTCACAATTTATACCGTTAGATAGCTAGCTTACGCCGAGAAGAATCCAATGGTAAGTGAAAAGTTATAGTTTTGACGTCTTTTTTAAAAGTATTATTTATTATTATTTTTTTAATATTGTTGAACAAAAATCCTAACCAAACAATATTACAAATATTCTAAAAATATAATTTTAAATTTGTTTTTAGAATTCAAAAATAGAATATAAAAAAAAAAAAACAAACGGCCCAATTTCACAAATGATTTATAATATTGTTGAACAAAAATCCTAACCAAACAATATTACAAATATTCTAAAAATATAATTTTAAATGATTTATAGTATTATTTATTATTATTTTTTTAATATTGTTGAACAAAAATCCTAACCAAACAATATTACAAATATTCTAAAAATATAATTTTAAATTTGTTTTTAGAATTCAAAAATAGAATATAAAAAAAAAAAACAAACGGCCCAATTTCACAAATGATTTATATCTTAAAAGAATGGTAATTTTTTGAAGGAAATTTTTTTGTTAAATTAATACTCGATAATGAAATATAATTTTTACAAATTAATATTGCTAGAACGAGATGAGTTTTGTTTTTATATTAAAAATTTAATAATTATCATATAAAAATTTAATAATGTTAGTTAGATTTGAAATTATAAAAATTATTAGTTAATTAAAATAATTAGATTATTGAATATTAATTAAATAAAATTCTTCGGTGTATCATGAAAGACCATTTTATCATAATTTTCTTAAACAATACTGTTATATATACATTTTATATCATCGTGAGCTATAGTTCTATCCCTCTAGAATCTTTTAATTATTAAAATAGTTTCTTACAAATATACTACTATTAGACTAGTTTAGTTAGCTAGAGAAATCACTAAATTCAAATCAATTAGTAACATACATTATGATTTATTTTCATATATTTTTTCTAAAAAAATACGTAGCAAATAGTCAACACTTATCTTTTTTTTTATATTTTCAATGAAGAATTAATTATGAAATTCTTCAGGGAATCATGCAATTATCATTCGACGGTTATCAAAATGATCATTGAGTTCTAATAAATTAATTATGATTTAATATAAGAATATTTCCTACTCTAATTCCAACAAGTTCATATTTATCTTGTCACAACTCACAAGTCACAAGTAAGATCGATGTAGAATCCTATCATACTAAACCCAACAAAATAAATAAAAGAACATATTAGAAAAATCGTTGATTATAAAATTTAAATATAATAACGGCAAAAATACCTAACAGTAACAAAAAATACATTTTAATACTTAAGCTCAAATGTCAACGGTAAAAATACTTTACTTCACCAAAATGTAGCAGAATAGCTTTAAACGCCAAGTATGTCACAGTGATATGTCATCCAGTATCATGTACGCACAATATTTTTTCAGTTAATCGTGAAAGAATATTTTTTTTTATCATTCAGATAATATTTAAATTTTGACAGTAATTATACCTAATAGGCTAATACTATATGTAAATATCATCAAAATCCATTAATTTTCTTTCCCATAATAAACTAAAAAAAATATTATGCTCACATGTTTGACGCGTGAGCATGCCACATGATATTTTGGTGAAGTAATTTTTTTTTCAGTTAAACTTACATAGTTTTGCCGCTATTATCTCTAAAATTTATAATGTAAATAGTTAATTAATCCAATCATGAAACATATAAAAAATAAAAAAATTGTCCTTGATATAGAAGTGATTTCTCCGTTCTACCCTTCCCGAACTCATCCACACTTTCTCCTTTCTTCAAACTCACTCTAAACCGCGTCACAATAAACAAATACACAGAGAGAGAGAAAAAAATATTTACAGAAGAAGAAGACGAAGCAAAAAGTTCATTCCTTTAATGGATTGTTCGTCTTCGTCGTCATCTCTATGAGTCTGTAATCACATTCATAAAGTGCCCACAAATTATTATTATTATTTTGTTATTTATATTTTTCACCATTACTGTGTCTGTCCATTTCTAGCATCTCTGATCTTGGTCCCCTCTCTCTCTCTCTCTAGAATGGCTTTTCACTGAGATATTCCAAAACGACGCGTTTTGACGACGACTCTCTCGCTCTCTTATAGCTCGAGAGCCATTCAACCCAGATTCCAGATCAACTGATCAGACACGGTTCAATGAGAGGTTTTCACGATCGGCGATGGGCTTCGGACTCCATTCCCGACTCTTTGACCGGTAATTCATCGCCGGAGACCGACGCCAACTTCGGGGAGGAGCTCGTCGAGGTCACGCTCGACTTCCAAGACGACGACACCATCATTCTCCGCAGCGTCGAGCCGGCGAGCAGCCCCGGGCCGGTCGCGACAGTGATCGACGTGGTTGACGATGGGGTAGCGTCGGCTTCCACGTCCGCAACGGTGTCGCGCTCGGGCTCGGGGATCCGGCGGACGACGTCGTCGTCGAGCCGGATCAGGCAGCTCTCGCAGGAGCTGAAGGCGGAAGCAGTGGCAAAGGCGCGGCAGCTCTCGCAGGAGCTGCGGCGGTTCTCGCGGAGCCGGGGCACCTCGTCTGCGCGCGTGCTCTCCGCCGCCTCGCAGAGTGGCCGCGGTTCTGGGGTGGAGTCGGCTCTGGCGGCGCGGGCGCTGCGGCGGCAGAGGGCGCAGCTGGACCGGACGCGCTCGGGCGCGCACAAGGCGCTCCGCGGGCTGAAGTTCATCAGCAGCAGCGCGAAGGTCAGTAACAATGGCGTCGAGGCGTGGAACGAGGTCCAGCGTAATTTCGAAAGGATTTCGAACGACGGGTTTCTCCACCGTTCCGATTTCGCCGAATGCATAGGTAAGTACTACTAATCGCGAAAAATTCTCCAATGACTGTGTCCGTTTTTATTTAAAAATCTATGAAAAATACACATTTATAAAATATGTTATGACGGTTGAATCGTGTATTTTAAAACTACAAATTCAAATATTTAATCTGAATTAAAATCCGGTGTGTCCATAATCGCTGAAAGAACACCGTTTAAGTTGTTGCTTTACATTCCGGTTTTCGGACAATGCATAGGTTTTTATGTTCAAATGCTCAACCAGTTGAACTAGTCTTGATAAAATTCCGTTTTTCTTTGCTTCGGTGAAGGAATGAAGGACTCGAAGGAGTTCGCTCTCGAACTTCTCGACGCGTTGGGGCGTCGCCGGAGATTAAAAGTCGAGAAGATCAGTAGAGAAGAGCTCTACGAATTTTGGTCACAAATCACCGATCAGAGCTTCGACTCTCGGCTTCAGATCTTCTTCGACATGTACAAACTTACTATATTTTTTGTCTTTTCTTATGTTTTTGTTTCTTCACTATCCAATGGCCAAGGCTTATTATATTAAGAATTTTAAGACATACTCAAGGGGTAAAACGGTCTTTCCATCTCGTAGATTAATTTACACGTCTTTTAATTGCTATTTGCTAATCAGATTTTTTTTTAATCATATATTTTAGGGTGGACAAGAACGAAGATGGAAGAATTACCGAAGAGGAAGTAAAAGAGGTAGGTTTTTATTTGAATATTTTATAAGGAATAATAAAAGAAGGCTGCTTAATTATCCTATATTAAATTAATGACATGCATATGATATGATTTAGCCAACTTGCAATAAGATTCTAATCTTTTGGTTTAATTCAATAAATAAATTAATATTTTGTTTCGCCGACCATGTTTTTTCTCTAGCTAGATTGACCAAAGTTGCACTATATCTATTTATATATAGTTTGGCAAAAGTTTTCTCCGATTATGGACTTTTAATCTATCTTTATTTAATTTGGTTTAATTAATTATTTTTTTCATATATTATACAAGGTCGATGGTTAGGCGGGGATTGGGTGATCTTAATCCATTAAATTGTAAAACCAACAACTTCCCTAAATAATAATGATCTAATATAGTATAAATCAGTATATAATTAATTTAAAAGTTGTATTTTTGGTCTATAATGTTTGCCATGTTCTTAAGCATCTTTGTCTATGATTAGATGGTTTATTCAAGAGTTAGTGAACAAGGTTTCTTTCACCTTAGTCCCTGGTTTGCCAGGTGGCTTTTTAATAACAATAAACAAATTTTAGCAAAATTTTATTGGAAAAGTTATAATGACGTTCTTTTCAGTGGAGTTGGTAAAGGGCATTTCTGTAAATTTAGTATAATATGATGGATTTTTTTTTTCTTTTTACTCATTCTCTTTGAAATATATAAAGTTATAAACTGTTTTAATAATTTGCAAGTAATTAATTAATTAATTAATTAATCAATTAGATCATTATGTTGAGTGCTTCGGCGAACAAGCTAGCAAGATTAAAGGAACAAGCAGAAGAATATGCAGCTCTTATTATGGAGGAATTAGACCCTGAAAGGCTTGGCTATATTGAGGTATGACGTTATTAATTAATAATATTTTTTTGGGTATATATACATATATGATTAATTAAATTAGTATATACAAATATTAATGATTTATTATTTGGCAAGTGTGAGTTTTTTCATAACTAGTTGCTCCAAACAAATTGACTAGGACTTTTTCTCTCTTATCTCAATTATATATATCTTAACTACTAATGTTCAAATTAATCTGATTTTGTTATTCTTGATAAGTTTCTGAAGGAACAAGCCTCCCTCAACTATATATATATATATATAATGGATGATAATTAAAGCAAGCTTTTCTTAGATTAAAAGAGATTTGCAGTTGTTGAACAAATTTATTGCGATTGTATTTCGGTCCATTGAGTTCACACACTATCCCTTTATAATATTTTGTGATGAAGTTCATGGTCTGCTCATTATATGGAGTAATTATTTATATATATGTATAAACAACTACAACTTAGAGTGGATCCTAATTCCAGCATCATCAGTGACATCATTGCTTTCTAAATCAACATTACCAAAAAAATAAAAATAAAAAATAATCCTTGCCATAAAATTGGTGACTATTTCAAATACTATTCTCTATTATATATATGATTGTTCTGGTGAAAGCTGTAATTATCGACATTATATAATGTGGACCTTAAGTTTCATATACGCAAAATGCATGATACAAAATTACAAATAAATAGTAAGGCCCGGCCGGCCTTTTTCCTTTTAGAATGCGAGGAAGGCTGGCGCCTCGGACTCCCATATTTAAGGCTTTAATTTTTTGTAAATATATATTATTCTATACATTGAATATAAAAGAAATTAATTTTAGATAATTTAAAGTTCTAAAAAATTTACTTAGCTTAGAGGTCTGAAAAATATGACAACTCAAGGCGAACTATGAATAGATTTATCAGCAATTTTTTTTTTTTTTTTTTTTACGTTAACTTAATTTTTTTTTCTTCTAAAACTTTGACAAACATTTGAAATGAATTATTGTGAATAAATTTCATTTGATTTACTCACACTATATATATATGTATATATTTATATATATAAATGGTATCAACGTTGATTAACGTAGCTAGTAATATATTATTTTAATTACCTTCAGTTATGGCAATTGGAAACCCTACTCCTCCAAAAGGACACGTACCTAAACTACAGCCAAGCCCTAAGCTACACGAGCCAAGCCCTGAGCCAGAACCTGCACGGCATGCGTCACCGGAGCGGGATCCGGCGAATGAGCACGGAGCTCGTTTACTTTCTGCAGGAGAATTGGAAGAGGATATGGGTGATCGCGCTCTGGATCTTGATAATGGCGGGCTTGTTTGCGTGGAAGTTTGTGCAGTACCGGCATAAAGCCGCATTTCACGTCATGGGCTATTGCCTCCTCACGGCCAAAGGAGCCGCTGAGACGCTCAAGTTCAACATGGCGCTTATCTTGTTGCCGGTGTGTAGGAACATTATCACATGGCTCCGGAACACTAGGGCAGCGAAGGTTGTGCCGTTCAACGACAATATCAACTTCCACAAGGTACGTTGCGACATGCCTTTTTTTACATGAAAATAATGATCGAACTTCGTAACATAATTTATTTCATTTTTTCGAGATTATAACTCGAAGATTTGATCATAAGACGGGTTTTCGTACAAATCTTTATAGCCTTTCTAAAATTAAAAATGAAATTCAAAGATAGAGGGAGACTACAAAATAAGGGGTATAATTTGACTTTAATAATATAATTAGTCAAAAAAAATCTTGAAGAATTTTTTGACATTTAAAACAATTGGTCAAATTATATCTACGCGTATGTATATATGTTTTAATGACTGTTTCTTTAATATATATATTCTAAGATCAAGGTCAATGTTACAGTACATGTCATCATATAATTAAGCAAATGACTATATAGCAGATAGCTTATATTTATATAGTAGCGATCACATGCTACGTACGTAAAATTTTATTTTGAATATATGTATATATACTATATATAGTAGACAAACCTAATTTTTTATTTTTAACTTAGACCGTAGCTAATTAATAATGTCAAATATTATTTGGTAAACAACGTAGGGAAAGTGGCAACATGTCGTTGCCAATTAGAGGGACCCTTTCGTTGGCACATTAATTGCCGCAATGCGAATATTTAAAAATATATAGTTAAATAAGAAAATCAATAATGATAATAATAAAAAAAGAAACAAGTGTAGTAGTACTAAAAGAAAATTTTGTTTTATTATTTATTGCGTAAATTAATATCCCACATCATGATTTATTACGTCACCTAGCCAAAAGTAAATTTCCAAAATAAAGAAGAAAACGACTGTTTGTAAATTTTGAATAAGAAAAAATAAAAAATCAATAAGAAGCTTGTTTTAATGTAGAAAGCTACATGTGATTTGCGTTCCAACTGTAGATTCTCCGACCTCTTCGTTTATTAATATTATAGCCTATCTTTTGTATGGACTTTTTTGTTTTCACTTTTCATTTCACCATCATATATATTAATTCTCAAGCTGTATTTTAGCCAAGAATATCGTCGCATTATTATTCATATGCACAATTTTATATATCACTGTGTATTGCAAGAATAACAATAATTCATAAATATACATTACTTAAATCTATAAAATGTATTATTATATCAACACTTTGATAATGGTCAGTTGCTTTTATTTTCTTTTTTGATAATAGTTTCGCAGCAATTATATAATTAATATTGATCAATCTTCGTAACCATTCATATAAAATAGTTTTAAAAATTAAATAATACAACGTTTTTTAATTTTCACATGCACACATGCTATAGTTGATTGATTATAGAAGTACAAATTCAAATACTGAAACAAATTTTATTGATATTTCAATAGTTGATTAGTCATGAATATCCCTCGATGCCATGCAGACGATTGCCGGAGCTATCGTGGTGGCCGCGATCCTCCACGTCGGGAACCACCTTGCATGCGACTTTCCGCGGCTGATACGATCGTCGAAAGAGGACTACGAGGAGTATCTTTCCGATGACTTCGGGGATCAAAAGCCGAGCTACGGGGATCTAATGAAAGGAGTCGAAGGGGTGACTGGAGTTTTGATGGTGACGTGCATGGTAGTGGCGTTCACCCTAGCCACACGGTGGTTCCGACGGAGCCTCATTAAGCTACCTAAGCCTTTCGACCGGCTCACCGGCTACAACGCCTTTTGGTACTCTCACCACCTCTTCATCGTTGTCTACGTCTTGCTCGTCATCCACGGCTACTTCCTCTACCTCGTCGATGCATGGTACTCCAAAACGGTACGTCCTTTTTCGTATTTATTTTTACAATATTTCTGAAATTTACATATTTAATTCTTAACTATATGAAGTGATTAATACAAAAAAACTATATGTACATTGCAAATTGTATCAAATTCTTTATATATATATGCTTGAAATCAAATTAATTAAAATGTGATTAACAAAATTGGTTTTAATTGCAGACCTGGATGTATCTTTCTGTTCCGGTAATATTATATGCCGGAGAAAGGACACTGAGGTTTTTCAGGTCCGGATTCTATACCGTTCGACTTCTTAAGGTAAGAGATCATACAACAAAGTTATTCATAAATTGTGTATATATAATACACGGTTCCTATGATGAGCTTAGTTTAATTAATTCTTTATATTGGTGTCATTGTAAAATCTTAGGTGGCAATCTACCCCGGTAATGTTCTAACGTTGCAAATGTCGAAGCCACCGCAATTCAAGTACAAAAGTGGAATGTACATGTTCGTTCAATGCCCGGTGATTTCTCCGTTCGAGTGGTATGCTTGACGATTATTGCTTGCATTTCTTGAATTCCGTCCGTATTTCAATTTCTAAAAAAAAATGCAATTAATCAATTTGATTAATTATTAGGCATCCATTTTCCATCACATCTGCTCCCGACGACGATTTCCTGAGCGTTCACATTCGCCAGCTCGGTGACTGGACACAGGAGCTAAAGAGGGTCTTCTCCGCTGCGTGTGACCCTCCAGTTGCCGGAAAGAGTGGACTGCTTCGAGCCGATGAGAATACGAAGACAAGGTCCGTATCTATGAGTACATGTTTAGATTGTTTTGTTTCTACGAAATCACTTCCATTTGACTATGTACTGTATATTTGTCTTTCAGTCTTCCCAAGCTCTTAATTGACGGGCCTTACGGTGCACCTGCGCAAGACTACAGAAAGTACGACGTCTTGCTCCTCGTCGGCCTCGGGATCGGTGCCACGCCGTTCATTAGCATTCTGAAAGATCTTCTCAACAACATTGTGAAGTCGGAGGAACAACTAGTGAGTTGACTAGTCCGTCGGGTTGTGCTCATAAGGACAGTTTTTGACGCGTAATGTTTGACATTAGTTTCTTTTTTTAGGATTCGGCTTCTGATTTGAGCAGAACATCGGACCTAAGCGCTGGAAGTAGTGCGGACTCCGTCACTCCGAACAGGGTTTCTCCGAAGCGGAAGAAGCCGTTGAGGACAACAAACGCTTACTTTTATTGGGTGACGAGGGAACAAGGCTCGTTCGATTGGTTCAAGGGAGTGATGAACGAGGTTGCCGAGCTAGATCAAAGGGTGTGTAAGATTTAAAAACTGCGAATTCGGCATTTCTATCCAAAAAAATTTCTTCAGTTCAGAGTTTTTGACTCGAATCATTTCTCGAATTTGCAGGGCGTTATTGAGATGCACAACTACTTGACAAGTGTGTACCAAGAAGGCGATGCCCGATCGGCTTTGATCACCATGGTTCAAGCTCTCAACCACGCCAAAAACGGTGTTGACATCGTTTCCGGCACAAGGGTATGATCGTTGACCCTTGTTCTCATCATCCAATTTCCAATAGTCACAATTTAAATAAAGAAATAAAAGCAATTCATCACAATTTCTACACAAATCGTTACAAAGTTTTACGGTTCTCGTCAAATTCTAAACCAAATGCAATGCACGTTCTTAAAGGTTGAAGTTAATTTTCAAAAATAAAGGTTGAAGTTAATTTTCAAAAAAAAAAAAAAAAATCCCGACACAGAAAGAAATTACTACAATTTACATATCGTGAAAAGAAATTAATAAAAAAATAAAAATAGAAAAAGCCATAATTAAACAAGAAATACAATAGGTGTGGTGTGGATGATACTATTCTAAAAAGAATCTTATAATGGTGCTTCCATATTCATCGTTGAAAAAGTACCATTGCTTTTGAGCCCATGCGTAGACAGCGACTCTTTTGACACTCATTTTGTCCCAAGATTCTTAAGAGACAACAGTATTTGTAATTGGGAAACTATGAAGTATGAACACACACACACACGTACATATATAGTGTTGTTGTGGTCCATATAATATAAGAGTAAGTGAGTGACCATATTTGGTGGTCAAAACACTGTCGTATCACTCTCTAACTGTTTGCAACTATATATGAATATGATGAGTAGGTGAGGACCCATTTCGCAAGGCCTAATTGGAAGAAAGTTTTCTCCAAAATTTGCTCCAAGCACTGCAGTGCCCGAATAGGTAAATCAATATTCCTTAATTAAATAACTTATAATTATTTCATTAACATAATTAAACTATAAATTAGCACAAGAAGAATATTAACATGTTTTATACAAGAAATTTGAGTTGTATTCGCAACATTATTTGTGGTTTAATTAAACTTATTAGGTAGGTTTCGGGTTATTTAAATATGTAGTTATAGTTATTAATATATGTTTAAATATACTTTAGGGTTTGTGATATTCGGTTTTAATATAAGGAAGAAAAAAAAAACATGTTTTACTAAAAGAATTTGTTTATTTGGCTGTACCGAGATTTATCGAGCCTTTATAAACATAATATTTATTTCCGTCACTGTATTTATTTATAGCTTCTATTTAATTAAACTATGTATCTTCTTGAATCAGGTGTGTTCTATTGTGGAGCACCAGTTCTGGCGAAAGAGCTGAGCAAGCTCTGTTACGAGTTCAATCAGAAAGGGTCAACCAAGTTTGACTTTTACAAAGAGCATTTCTAGATATTTATTATTGACTTCAGTCTAAAAAGCCAAGCCTTTTAGCTGCCTGAGTTACCAATTTTGCAGGCCAATTCTTATGTGTACAGTTTCTTCTTTAGGCTACCAAAAAAAACTCACTAATATATAGACACATACATACAAATTCAATATACTTGGCCATACAAATATACCAAGGCTTGTATATGAATATGCTCTGTACATATGGGATGGTGACCTCGTGTCTCATGGACCTGAAAGAGTGACACTTTTGGGAGTTGGGGTACAGCTAGAGATACATCAATATTAGAGGGGTTAGCACATATAATTATTATGAAAATATTATCATATTTATATATATAGATAGATACATAGAATTGTGGGTGAATGGTAGACATTCACTGGTGGACTATATAGGAAGTTCTGAAAAGAAAGAAATCAGATGAATGGCTTTTTATTTATTTATTATTATTAATTAGTATTTATTTATATTTTTATTTATTCTTATAATTTAAGTTTCAATTTGTCACATTTTATAATAAAGTTGGCATGTTATGTACACATTTCATGTCATAAAGTCATATAGAATCTTATTGAACATTTGTGTCACTTGGAAAGTAGTGGATCAAATCGATTATTTCAAATATATTTTGCAATTACTATATATTTTTTATTATTGTGTGTGAAGTTTACAGATTCGTACACTGTTTGAAAAATAAAAATAATTTAAAAAAATATTTTTTATAAAAAATATTTCAAAAGTAATAATTACGTGGCATGCCACGTGGCGTCAACGTGCCATGTGGCAAAGGCTGATTGCCAAATAGATAGGTTTTCTCGGTCACCTCTCAAATACCGAATTTGAATAGTTTTGCCGTCATTTACGAGGTTGTATACATAACAGAACATTTGACCAAAGGTTGGGTCTTTTCGCCGCAGTTAACCCTTAAACTTATTCAATGACAATTTTATGGAAACGACATATATAAATTTAGGGTAAACTACGGCTAATGTACCTAATGTTTGATTTTTTGCGGATTATGTACCCAATGTTTATTTTTAGTGGCTAATGTACCCAATGTTTGATCTGTTAGATATTTTCGTGTTTTCCGTTAGTTGACCGTTATAGAGTTATCCTCCTCTATATGCACACTTTTTGTATTTTTGACATAACTCACTCATTTTTGTCCAAATTTTATGCAGGACATATGGTTGGAAAGAAAAGAGATAGATCTACAACTTTGGTGTTGTCGGTTTTGTAAAATAAGTTTTATAAAAATACGAAATTTCAAATACAACGTAAAATTGGACGTAAGTTTAATGCAAAATATTTGTTTTGAGAAAATTTTACTATACTTAATAACTTTTTATGATGAAACTTAAAACTAAAAAGTTGCAGATAAATATTTTATCTTTCTAACGGATATTTATTTATAAACTTTGGACAAAAGATGAGTAAGTTATGCCAAAAATATGAAAGATTATTTCACATCACATATTTCATATTTTTGGCATAACTCACTCGTGTTTTATCCAAAATATATAAATAAACACCCGTTAAAAAGATAAAATATTTATCTACAAATTTCAGTTTTACGTTTCACCATATAAAGTCATTAAATATATTAATATTTGCTCGAAACAAATATTTTGTATTAAACTAACGTCTAATTTTACGTTGTATTTGAAATTTTGTATTTTTCTAAAACTTATTTTACAAAACTTAAAACAACAAAGTTGTAGATCTATCTTTTATATTTCCAATTATAGCTCGTGCATAAAATTTGGACAAAAAATGAGTGAGTTATGTCAAATATACGAAAAGTGTACATGTAGAGGAGGATAACTCTCTAACGGTCAACTAACGGAAACACGAAAATATCTAACAGATCAAACATTGGGTACATTAGTCACCAAAAATAAACATTGGGTACATAATTCGTAGAAGATCAAACATTGGGTACATTAGCCACATTTTACCCATAAATTTAAGTGACATTTATGTGTTACTTTGAAGAGGAAGGAAAATAACCGAGGAAATAAAATAACTTGCTGAAAACGACAAACCCCCTAAGGCATGAATTATACGAGAAACAACAATGGGCTCGTTTGGCATAGCTTAATTTTTACAAAAAATATTTTTAGTTTTAGTTTAAAAAACAAACAGTTTTTGAAAAAAACCGGTAGGTGTTTGGTAAATTGTTTATAAAACAGTTGTTATTGGTAATAGAAACAGATTTAGTGTTTGGTAAAAAAATATTACTTAGCCTAAAATGACTAAAATAGACTAAACCGTATTTTGATTTTTAGAAAAAATCAAAAGCTACGAATTCTAGCTTTTACGATTCCTGTGACATTTAGCAGCATTTATAATGCTCATCAGTGGTTGATTTTCTCTTTTTCAGTGACTGATTTTGACACTAAATAGTATAAACATTGACATTTATAAACTATGCAATTACCGAGTTTCTCGATTCATTTGCTGATTGCAGAATTAGTTTTCGCATACTATTAAGGGGTGCGTAATGCGTTTTGGTATATTTTTTTGTTTAATTGTATTAAAATAATAAAAAATATATATTTTAAAAAAAATACGTAAAAACTATTGCTCCCCGCATACTATTGGATTCATCTCGGCGTAAGATTTCAAACTGTAAAAATTATGAGTCTATTCGAGGTTCGTAGAAAAAGAAAACTAATAAAATATATATTAAGATAGTTATACTAGGAGAGAGAAAGAAAAAAGTCATTTGGAATAAAGTAAAAAAAAAAAACACATTTTCTGCGTTTTCTATTTTGATGTAAATTTCAAAGAAACAAAAAACATACCTAAACTTTGAGATAACGGTTTGGTACTAACGAAATTAATAATTGTAACTTAAGTACTCATGCAACGATAAATGATAATATTTTGTGGAAGTTAACTATTTGTTATTAACGATATCAATATGTATCAAAATTTAGTACTTTTGCCTTTAATTTTTTAAAATATACCATAATTTTTTGGGGTAATATTGGCAAAAGTAGCTAACTTGTTGTGTTTGTATCATTTATATGGCCAATGCGATTTAATCCTGGCAATAGTATTTAAAGTTTGCTAATCATCTCAATTGTAAATTTCCATCCACTTAATATTAACACCGTTAGTCAAAAGGTGACATGGCTGCGTTGACCGTTATGTGGAGTTCCACGTACGTGGATAGCCACGTCATTTTTACATTTTTTTATTTTTTGTTTATTAAAATATTAGAATTTATTATTTAATAATCTTTTATTTACGCGAGACCCACTCTATCATCCCCTTACTCACGTTACCAATTTAAAAATTCGAGCCTCATCCCCCTACTCACGTTACCAATTTAAAAATTCTGAGCCTGATGAGGTTCAAATTCACACCTTGAGCCTGATGAGGCTCGACTCCCGTCCAAAAGAAAACTTGGCACAGACCATCCCACTACACTACATTGATTTCATGTCTCTAGTAGATTAACATAAATATTTATATCAAATTACTACTATTAATTATGTGACATATTTAATACGGTTATCTTGCGTGAGTTTTTTGGGCTGCGCTTAGGATGGGTTTTTCGAACCGTACTCGAATTAATTTTTTTTTTCAGCCGAACAGGGTCGAATTTTTTGGACCAACCTCGTTTTGAATTTTTGGGTCGGTCTTACGTTTACTTTTTTAGGCCGAGATCCATTTGATTTTTTCGGTTATCATTGAATTATTTGGGTCAGGTTGTGGTTAATTTTTTTTTCAACGTGAGAAGGAGTAACGAGTTCGCTCGAGCATTGTGAGAATAAAGGGGGACACGGGAGTGGGTCCTACGCATTAAAGAAAAAAGATATATTAAGTAATAAATTAAGATATTTTAATAAAAAAAGAGAAAAAAATAATTAAAAATAACGTGGTTGTCCACTTGGAACCCCACGTGGCAGTCAACGCAGCCATGTCACCATTTGACTAACAGAGTTAAAGTTAAGTGGATGGAAATTTGTGATTGAAACGATTAGCAAACTTTGGATACTATTGCCAGGATTAAATCGCATTGGCCATATAAATGATACAAATACAACAAGTTGGCTACTTTTGCCAATATTAATTAGACCTTTCAAGATACTTTTGCCTTTTCTTGTATTATCTTTTTAAAAATTAATTATGTATCACATTTATGTTTCTTGATTTTATGAATCAATTACTGTTTTGAAAGGTTTATTTGCATCCAAAATGCCTTCCGTTTGGAGTTTATAACACAACTAGTTGATTGTCCCGCGTTGCGCGGTTGTTGAAAACATAGTTTATAATTTAGATATATATATTAAATAAATTTATCATTCATATTTTAAATAAAAATAAAAATATGACCTTAATTATAGAAAGAAATAAAAAAAAAAGAATGCTTTTTATTGAATAATACAGGATTGATATTATGTTTTTGATATCAATTAAACTTGCACTTATTATAGCTACCTTAATAATATATCCAAATCATGAATTATAGTTTCATGTCTAATATATTCTTATTGTAAATAATAAACAATCTCATTATATAAATACAAAAGAGTATTAAATATTATCTAAATAATGTATAGATTAAAGCATAATAATTGATTTATATATTCAAACAATATACGATTTACAGTTTTGTTTTATTACACTTTTCTCAAAGTACTAACATTTTAAGAATCCGAGCATACTATAACACTATTACTACACATTTTACTTTTAATAAAAACCGGAGCAATAGTAGCTCGCAAATCTCTTGTTCTATGAAATAATGAATTTACTATGGGTGCAAATAAAACCCGAAAACCGGGTAAAAACCCGAATCCGAATCTGTATCCGAATTTAAAACCCGAATCCGAATCCAAATCCGGAATTCGGATCCGGGTACCCGGTACCCGGTTTAAAACCGGGTTCGGGTACCGGGTAGTGAAATCTTAAAAACCGGGTACCCGGTACCCGGTTTAATACCCGGTTTGTTTGATTTTTATTTTTTATTTTTAAATATTTTAGGGTTAGGGCTCGACACTCATCTCTCTTTTTCATTTATCATTTTAGGGTTTCATTAAAATATTTTTTTAATTTTTTGATGCACGGACGGTGAAATGATGATGGAAAGCCGGAAGAACTCGAAGTGCTTTATCATATGTTTTTTTAATGCATTTTAAATTTTAGACAATGGATGCATGTTTTTCTTATGTACGAAACATGTGTAATGTTTATTTTGAGATAATTTAGTTTTTCTATTAAAAAAAATAAAACGGGTCCGGGTAAAAACCCGGATCCGGTTGAAAATTCAAACTTGGTTTCCAAACCGGGTACCGGGTACTAAAACCGGGTACCATTTTTCAACTACCCGGAAATTCGGGTACCCGGATTTTGGGTACCGGGTACCGGGTAGTAAATTTCAACTACCCGGAAACCGGGTTCGGGTACCGGGTACTTAAAAAAAACCGGGTACCCGACCCGGTTTCACCCCTAGAATTTACAATGTGCTCCTATATGAGGAGTAATACAAATTTATTTACAATTGAATCAAATAATGCCCCTGCTAAAGTCTCTCTATATTCTTCCTGATCTTCCATTATTAGAGCTGCACACGGCGATCACACGACGCGTTGCGACGAAGTCGCCAAAATCGCGAGAAAAAGAGTCGCGATGCGTCGTGGCGTGTGCAGTCGCGGGGAATCGCGAGTTAGTCGCGATTTAAAGAGGAATGGAGAGAGTGGTATTTTTTATGGTTGCAGCAAAAATTGTATATTTGGTTCCAATGTTTAATTTTGTTAGTTTTTAGCTGAATTTAAGTGTTAAAATTATTATTCATACTTTATTTATTTTAAAATTAATACTTAAATTAAAAATGTAAATTTGTAACATATTGTAATTTTTAAAAATTTAATAACAAATAAATAAATATGACAACACGAGATATTAAAAAAAAAAGTTGTATTGTTCATTGTGAATATTACAATAAGGTGGAAGAAAGCTGTAATATTCAGTGTAAACATTACAAGATGCCTCACTAAAACCTCTCTTGTAAAACCCTCCTTAGGGACTAAAAACCAAGAGAGGAAAGAACACATCATTATTGGCGCTAACTTTGCATCACTTAGGAAACCAGACGTTAAACCTTTCAGCCATAAGCTTAAGCTCGGTTGGTTCGGAACGTTGGCCGATTACGGGGTTGTGGAACATCCAATCGTTCAACACCACGGCTTGCTCGAGGTGTGTGTTGGTTATTGACGACCTCCGATCGTCGATGATATTCTGAGCCGTACTGAGTGTGCTCTCCGAAGTAACGCTTGAAATGGGGATGGATAGTATATCCTTCACCATTCTCGTCAATATTGGGAATCTATCGCAAATGGGGATGGACCATTATGGATGATATTTATTAGAATAAAAAGCCAGCTTACTTCATGTATGAAAATGACCTAATTTGTAAGGATATGAGTGGTCATAGAATAAATGAATGAAAAATAAGTACGCTTCCCGAGAAATTTCACAGGAGGTCACCCATCCCACGATTGCTCCCAAGCCAAACACGCTTGACTTTGAAGTTCCTATGAACGGGTTACCGAAAAGAAGATGCATTTGTAGTACCAATCAATTGTTTTAAGCTTCTTCGACTATACAGTCCTATAGCTGTATGATCTCCGATAACCGTGCAGTCCCATTCCTGCACAGTCTCGGGAACGTCCTATCAGCACATCCCCTTGCCCAGGCGATGTGAGACTGCACAGTTTACCCGTTCTTTCCCTCGTATCTCCCGGGATTAGTGACTGTCACAATATTGGCCTTAATCAATACGTGAATAAACAATATTCATTAATCAATATCGGCATTTCAATTTTCAATTAACTAACATGTGAATAAACAATATGTGGCAATATAAGTACGTGGTTTTGAAGAATTAGTTATTGTTCATACAATTAATTGATATGTGAATAAACAATAGGCATTTATCGGAAAAAATTGATGTGTGAATTTTGAAAAGTGAGTAATTGCGGCTAATAGCCTAATACAATGAAAAAAATATTCAGCACTTATGATTACACTCAATGCATTAATCAATATTAAAGAAAATACATTAAATCTGTATTTTATAAAAGTACAAACTCTTAGGAAAAAAAAATCTCCACCATTTATAATTATTGCTCTACCTTTTTATTTTGAGTTCTAAAAATTAGAATTCTAAATACTTTGATAATATCATATCATGTCATGACACTTATGATAATTCATTCTTTTATAACATATAGATAAAATCATGTCACTTGTGTTGTGAGTTCTTCTTTTAATCATATATAAATTACACTTATGTAGATATATAGATATACCGTTTTTATAAATGACATATATAGTACATTGATGGTTACAACATTTGACATGTGTGATACGCCCATAACATATCAATAGCATATGCCTATGTAGTCACAAACTCATTCCATATAAATGTAATGTGATTTGACTTTTGAGATTCAATGTTTATTAATAATATAATTACATTTTAACATTTATATATATGCCTATAAATATAGCATTAGGCATTAGTCTATTGACTTTTTAACTTCATGTTCGATTATCGCTTTTACCATTTTATATAGATGTTACTTTTTTGAACATTTGCGATTCATGGTTCTTTATGTTTTAAGATATTTATAAGTAAAACAACGCCCGGATATTAAACACCATGATTAACAAACAGTTTTTATTAACACCAAAATGAACTCTTATGTAGTACTTGTTTGTTTCCTAACAAATTGAGTCCGAGACCAAAAAATAAATAAGACTACAAAATTTTGAAGTAAAAAATAGATAATATAAACAAACTCTAATAAATATTGGGAAAAGAAAAACTCAAAAGTTTGAAACGTACACTTTATATATTTACTACGTGTAGTTGTACATATACATATATACATTTGTTATTGGTAGCAAGTTGAGAATAGTGTGGGGTTCAAGACGGTGGAGGCGGGACCGAGGCCTTGCGACAAATAGGCCGTTCTGAATTCTAATGAATCGTCAAACGTAAAGACACACTTTTCTCCCGACACGTTTTGGCCCCCACACCGATCCGCGTTTCTAAAAAAAAATTAAGATTAATTACAAATCATCATATTCAATATAGAAAGTTAGAAACAAACACTCCCTATTAATACCAACAAAATTATGTAGCAATATCTTTATTCGGCTACTATATAAATCACACACATATGAAATGGTAGCTATATCAGTAGTAGAAAATATGAAATGGTATATATGTAACATATTGAAGCCATAGAAAATGGTAGAAATATGAGAAACATGTGGCATGAAACATATGTTATTGAATGAAAACCAACTTATATCTTTTTTTTTTTTTTAAGGAAACCAACTTATATCTAACATATGGTAAAGTGAAGAATAATATATATATATATACATGTATATATATGCGCTATAATACGGTCTAATAAGCCCTGAAAAGAATCTATAAGTTTTTTTTACCTGGTTGAAGTTATTTGATGAAATACTTTCACTCGCTGAAAAATAAAACTAAACAAATGTTGGATTGGAGTTGATAACATTGTTTGTGCATCACCTTAGCATAACCTCTATTTATAGGTTAATAAAAGTATAATAAAAGACATAAATTTACTATATATACATTAATACACATAAATGAATTTAACATTAAATGAGAGAATAAAGAGTCTAAACAGCTCTACGGAATATGAAAGATTAAAAATCATCCAAACCAAACTTGCTTGGCCTAGTTGTAACTTCACTACTCCTCTATTCAAGAGGTCATGTGTTCGAACCCTCATGAGACTTAAATGAGTGCCCCATTTACATATTGTAAACTTGGCCATTAGTGCCACCTTTTCTTACACTGAATATATCTAAGTCATGCGAGAGTGCATTGTAACATTGGCTGACAGTGCCACCCCATTCAAAAAAAAAAATCATCCAATTAATATCTATTATTTTTATAAAATAAATACAAATTTTCTACTCATGCGTGTATGTATATACATAATAAATATATATTTTCGGGTACATGGCGTTGTTTTTTTTTTTTTTGTTAATACAAAATATTTGCGTGCTATTAAAAGGCATTGAATAAACCAAAAAAATTAAAAATATCTATTTAATTCATTCTAAACTTGTTTATAAATATATTTTTGCTATGAAAAGATTGAACAACCCAATCATTTTTATAATAAAATTCTATTTTCCTGTCGGATATAAAGATGGTTAATTTGATTGTTACTTTGTCATTTTTATAGCTGTAAAATTTTGATTTAAAAACATATTAAAAATCTTCTAAAATTAAAAGTGGGCTATTAAATTTTTTTGGAGTAACAGTGATGTAACCATAAAACTTAAAAGTGGGAAGTAAATTATTTGTTTGAAATGATAAAAACGTAAGAAAAAATAAATTTGTAAACTATATATATATATTTGTGACACTTAAGATTCCATACAATAATCAATATTAAAAACTGATATTACTATTCCACACTTAATTAATTATATAAAAAACTACATTAAATTCATATTTAAAAAAATTTATAAATTCTTAGAAAAAAGGATTTCTCAATCCTTTGTTGGGGTTGTTCCTCATCTTCATATTGAGTTGTAAAAATTAAAACTCTTAATATTTTGATAACATCATGTCATGTCATGTCATTTGTTAGTTATTCTTTTTTATAATATATATAGATATATAGATTTATTTCCTAAAGTTTAAATTTAATGATAAAAATTACTAAAATTTTATTTTTGCATCACTTTAACATCTAGCTCGAAATTTTGGTGATAAAAATTCACTAATATTACGTTTTTTTAGCACCTAGCCCAACATAAAACTTTGCTTTAAACCTGTTCTATGTTTAGATTTTATTATTTTTGAAATCTTTTCAAAATTAATTTGAATTGTTACAAAAACGTTATGGACTAATTTTTAGTTGATATTTCTTCTATTCCACCTTTTATGTTTCTCGTATTTAGAGTAAGAATTATTTTCGTAACAGTTTGAGTTAATTCTGAAAATAATTTAAAAAAAATTTAAATCCAACATACAATATTATTTTAGCACCAACTTTTAGCACTAGATATTAAAATGCTAAAAATTGCAACGTTAGTGATTTTACTAGTCACCGAATTTTAATATTAGGAACTAAAGTATATTTGTAATTTTAGTGATTTTTACAACTTATGTATCCAGGAGGGCGAAAAGTCCTCTATAAGTACGGGGTTCTCCCTGTCACAATTGGTTATCTTTCTTGAAGCTACAAAAACTTATGTTTCCCGTTTATTCATATTTTTTTTACTCAAATACTCGACTAATGTTGAGCGTCGGCGCGGTCGACGGAGGATTCCCTTCCGTACCCATCTAGACTTCACATTTTCACGTTTTTCTCATAGACGAATATGGAGACAAAGATTCCGGAAAAGATTTATGGCCTATCAAGAACGTAAAATCAAGTATCAAGCGTAGTTCGACAGTCAAGCGGACTTTGAGCCCTACCCAAAATTAAGATTTGGGTTATATTCAAGCTGGTCTATTTTTAGGCATCAAAAATAAGTATTATATAGTGCTACCAACTCAAAACATAAAGTATTTCTACCGCAAATTTAATAATTCTTTTAAAATATTTCTTATTATATAGTTGCAATAACGAAGTTAAATGGTAGTTGATCTGTCCTTACTTATATTATATGACGTTCAATTTAATGAATAAGCATGTTAAAACAAATGACATGTGGGGTGACTGTTTTTTTTTTTTTGGAATTAGACAAGTGGCGTGACTTTTGAAACACCATAAAGTTAGAAAAACTGACTAAAACACGGCACACGAACGACACAAAACACGAATTATCAATCCAAATTTTTTACCATTTTTTTCACGATGGATGTCAATCTCAATCATAGCCGTTAATAGCATTGCGATATTGCGACTTCTGTATCAATGGTTCATATAATTAATGGGAAAGAAGTGTCCCATCAAAATCCAGTAATTTAATAATTATGAAGTCTACGCTCAGTTTAGCACCGTCAACGCGATATGGCGAAGAGATAGAATTTGATTAGTTAAACAAAAAGGAATGCTTTAAAACATTGTTTCATTTTCCGCGAAAGCTCTTCATCATATAACAAAAGCAAAAAAACAAAGTGAAAGACGCGAGCAATAAATAATACGTATACTTACGTATAGAATAGAATAGATTACTAATTTTAATCTTTCGCTTCAAGTACTACTCATTGATACATAGATTTAATTAACTACATACATGCATGTTTCTGAACTATAGCCTATAGGCTGCTCTAAAACTCCACATCTTTCTTCTTTCATATTATATATATCTAAAAGTAATTGAGTTCTTGGCTAGTCGGAGCTACAAGCATGATCATGTGGTCACCGGCGATGAGAAAAACTACGACGCAAAAGATAGAGGATTGTCCATACTACTTCTATGGTAAATTATATGTTTTCATTTACTCATGTTACGGGTTAAAATTTAATTTGAACCTAGCTCTTGGATTTGCGTTCGGTCCCGTATGTAAGATAAATAATATAATTTTTCCTGAAGTATCGAGAATCCGGATATCCTGGTCCCAAATTTTATAGTCGGGAACCGGAACATGATTTACCATTTTAATTTTTTTTGGTTCTCAAATTATTTAGTAATTTTATTGTCTACTAATATTAGCAAGGAGTAAAGATTATGTTGATTTTCAATCAAAATTTAAATTTTGTCTCGGTTAAAAAATTATTTATATTATATATATGGGAAAGTAGAGGTAAGTATCTCAAAGTTCATGGCATATTCTAAATCTTATTTTTTAGAGGTAAATGTATCAAATTATTAAATATTGTTTTTGCATTAGTACCAAACCGTTAAATATCACAAAAATATCAATATCTATTGCGGTATAAGTAGCTAGTTATTTATTATGACGTAAGTACTTAAGTTATTATAATTTATTTGCAACATAAGTACTTAAGTTATTACATATACATAAAATATATAGAATTGGTGGATAAAATTACAAAAAGATTATTTAAAAAAAAAACCTATTAGTATGAAATTTTTATAACTTTATGCACCATTTCTACATATTTTATGTATATGATAATAGCTTAATCACTTATGTCGCTAATAAATGATAATAACTTAAGTACTCATGTCGCAATAAATTTTGATATATTGTGAAAGTTAATGGTTTGATATAACAGGGCCTAGGCATCTAGCGTTAATAGTGTCTCTCATCGTGATTCTAATCATCAGTGATCAAGCTTCTGCTCAACAGCCTGCCATCTGGGGACAGCACTGCCTGCAGAACGACATACAAAAGCACACCACTAATCAAACTTACTGGAAAAGCCTCAGCAGTACTTTCGACTTACCCCCATTCGACAAGGAAAGCCGGGTTTTCTTTACTTTCTGGCGACAGCGGATCCCCCACAAAGCCTACGTGACTGGGGTTTGCAGAAGTGACATTACCACGGATGTTTGTCGTAGATGCCTCGCCGATTCCTCAATCTTTCTCACTCAGGCTTGCCCTGTACAGATGGAGGCAACTGCGAGAAACGACGAGTGCTTATTGCACTTCTCGAACCACTCTTTCATCGGGCAAAGGACGACGCATACGAAGTTCCTCTTTGGAGACAAGTTCTCTGGAGAGATAAAAACTGCACTGGATCGCCTTAGTAACAAAATTACTAGCCGAGACGTAGTTCGGAAAACCGCTGCAGGAAATTGCAGAGACCCCAAGTTACCAAGAGCTTGCAAAAAGGTTCCGGGTTCACAGGATTGGTCCATGATCGATTGCATAACCTACCTGGCCGAAAAATCTACTTGTTGTAATAAAAGAGAACCCCATCAGCCGGATTTCATTGCAAGAAAAGGTGCATATAATATAAATATTATGCATTGCCAACAACTCTGATAATTCAATTTATTATTGTACTAACTCTTTTTTTTTTTTTTTTTTTTTGCAAGTCCTAAAACTCATAGAGGATAGTAGTATTTTTCACATTGATTGTTTTGGTCAGAAATGAATAAATATATATTTCTTGGTTTGCATGCTGTTCTTTTCAGGAAGGAAGAATATCACTTTCGCCGCAGTAGCCACTTTTGCTTCAGTATCGCTGATCCTGTACGTTGGTGTGTATTCCAGAGTGAAGAAGAGAAGTAACAGTTTTGAAAGTAAATCATCTCTCTCCATTTCCCACTTTATGAGGTTTCTTCTGACTAAATTAGACGACATTGATTAAGGGACAAATTATTGAAATATGCTTGGCAAATAATCACAAAATGAAACCAAATTAGACACCCTAATTTCGTAATTGGCTTTTGGCACAAGTTTGGTTTCTTCGGAGAGAGTATTTCTTCCTCCATTGCGCATTTCATTTCCAATCTTCAGCCACGTGCTTGAGATTTTTGGGGCCCTATGAGAGGATAAATTTTGGGGCCTCGTACCGTAACTGCAAAATAAATAAAAAATCTATATGGTAAATATATTCTCATTCAAATATAACGTGTCTAGTAGTTTTAGAAGCAAAAGTTCTAATCAACACTGTATAATCGAGTTTCTCGACAATGTATTTTTTTTTAGAGAATATGGTGAGAATTAGGGATTAGGAAAAGAAAAAAGAATAAAAAAGTAACGAAACTAAAAGAAAATTGTAACACGTGTATAATAGACTTAATAGTATAATAGTCAAGGAAATTTAGAAAAAAAAGGAGAGTAAAAAAAAATAGAAAAAATAAGGTGATTGTAATTAATTGTTTTTGTCCCTAAATCTAATATAATTGATAATAATTAAAAATATATATTAAGTAATTTTAGGGTCTTTAAATTTAATTTTTTGGGGTCCTTAAATCTAATTTTTTTTTTATTTTTTTACGCGGGCCTACTCAGGCGGCGCCACGGCTCTGCCTTCAAAATTTCTACCTTTTAAGGGATTTCTCAAAATTCTTGTCAATGTTGAACTTGAGTGCATATAGGCGATCAAATCTCGTAGCCAAAGCGAACTGGAGCCTGTCTTTATCTCCTTTCTGACCCTAGCAAGTTTGTAGTTATGCAGGTTGTTCTCTTCCTCCACTTCCAATTCTCCTCGCATGTGATCCTTGTTAATGAATTAAAGATTTGCAAATACAATCACACATATTCATTACCAGTGTCCGACAATCTTATCGAACCAGCAAGAATATATAGTCTTTTTTTTTTTTTTTTTTTTTTGAGTTAGAATATATAGTCTTAAAACCACCTCACGATCATACTTTTTTCTCTCAGATGAACCCGTTCTTGATTGTTTTCTCTCCCGACTATCTTTCCCTCTCTCCAATACAATACGCTGATCTTTCTCTCTCTAGGATTACTGTGTATCATACATGGTATATATATATATATATCGATTCTAATACAATGGCCCTATTTACAGATTCAGTTTGGCATTGAATCCTTATCAGAAAATGCCCCCAGTAGCTTATAACGACGTCTAATTGCCAATAAGAAGACTATTTAAGTGCTGGACAATGACACTACATTGAACATCCAACGATTAAGAATCTTATAATATTCAACCACTTTATTATGCAGCCGAAGATCTCCAGAGAACTACTCCCCTGACAGAGAAGTCTCCCGAAGAAGCACACATGCTTATGTCGCTACCGAGACGCAAGTGGAACGCCGTTCGACTTTTACGGACACTCTACAACAAAGTGGGCCGACCATTGTCAGGTGCTTCTGCTATCTTCTCTTCTTTTTAGTTCGATTCAACCTATATAATGTAATAGTATAGTTGCTGTGAAGATTATGATACGTCCCAGAGCGATTACAAACACGAAACACGTAAATATAAATTCTACATATGGGAATTTATGTGAACATGAATCCCCGTTTACTCTTTTGCAAAAAAAAAAAAAAAACGAAACCAAGTCGCGCTCGGACTTTGCTCTCCTGAGAGTCTTGAGTGGCATAAAAACGGATGCAAATCCGAAATCTCCCAACCAAAGCATAAGTGGCGTTTTTTTAATGATAGTGTATTTTGACCTCATGTCAGGCTTTTTACAGACTTATTTCAAATAATAAATTAATTAAGGCCTAAACTTAAACAATAAAAAGCAAATAAAAACGACTTGAAAAATAAATTAGCCCATTCCGCTTCCGCTGACCGGTTCCTCACCCAACATAGACCAAAGTACGTGTTTATCAGATTATTTCGCCAGATCTTATTAATGCAAGAACAATAAAGCGTAAATGACATGAGAGGATTCTACTTGGTTGGGACCCCAGGGGATGAAGATTGGATATATTAACTATGATATGAGAATAATTACACTGTCAAAATTAAAAAGGAGCTTAAGCTAAATAATAACTTGATAGTTTAAAATTGACAAAATACTCAATTATATTTGGTTAATAATATCTGTAAAATAGCCAATTAACTATATTAATCAATAATGAAAATAGTCATAACCATTATAACAATATTAACATTGACAAAATAGCTAATGTTTGGCTATTTTGCAAATAAAAGTTTTAAGTTTGCTAAAATGCAATGTAAACATTCGAATTTAGTTATTCATTATAATTTCTCAAATCAAAATTACCCTATAGCTTTACATTTTCTTTAAAAAAGATGAAGCAATATTACTATGTGTACCTAACACTCAAACCGAAAAACAAAATCAATAAAAAAATAAAAAATAAAAGGTGACGCAAAGAATTATAATGGATCTAAAAAATTGTCTTTATTTGACAGTTTTACTACAATCACTTGTTTGGCATTTCGGATTGACATCTCCCTATCCGTAAAGCCGAATTGGTTAGTTCTCATTGATATATTTCAGGAATTCGATGCCTTTAATTGCTGGTCAAATATTGGAGTTGAATGTGCATTTGAAATTCCAATTTTGGTGGGAATACTAAGTCTAGGAAAGACTATGTATTAATGCCTTAAAAATAAAGAAGAAGTTTTTATCTTGTTGAGGGCTTTGTGGACTCTATAACTGATCTAAGCCTCTCAAAATAATCCTATCAGTCGTAAAGTGAGAAAAAACATTGTGAGCTACGAGCTTTTTAGTTATTTTTCTCACATTCTCCGTGGATCGTTCGTTGGTATTTTCTTCCTTAGAAGAATTCTGAGGAAGTCTGAAGCGCTTCAGTTATTGTCAACAGAGTTGTGCATGCTTTCAAAGATCGACACTCGCCAGAATTTGCCTTTTCCACTTGCCGAGTTGTTGTGTCGTCATTCTAATTGTGTTACGTCCAACTTGTAAGTATCTATGATGATTAATCCGGGTGAAGGCCCCGCAGAGTATATAGGTCTCCAACTGCGTAAACAAAACATCGCGTGTGTCTGTCTACTTTTGCGTATTTTTGTTTATCGTTATTTTCCGCATAACCGAAGTACTTGACGTTTCAAGATCAAAGGTACGTTTATTGGTGCTTGAAAATCGTCTACTATATCCAATCTGAGTTGGTATGATTACAACCGTTTTTGTCTCGCTCTCTCTTTTAGTCGGTCACTAGCCTCATACACGAATATTACGGTTACACCAAAAGATATTTGATTACTATGCATCGGGTCCCCTGAAGCGGTTACGTGTAGATTAGGTTTCACGGTCAATGGAGTTTCCATTCTCTTGTTCATAAGACATCTCTGCAATTGATATCATCAAACTTATATGCAATTTGTGGTCGTAACTGTTTTTCGCGCTCAGAGCTTCAGGCTTTTAGTGGTTCCTTAATTTGTAACTAACATCTACACATTAATATCAATTTGACAAATGCTCTCTCTCTATATATATATATTGCCTCGTACTACAGGAGATATGTACGTTCCACGTCCTTCCGGCGCTGAACTCTTAGCACAAAGGCAGCTCGAGCAGGAAGCCAGAACCAAGGCCGAGGAAGAGTTGAAGACCAAAGCAGCGGCTATAGCCAAAGGGAAAAGGGTGGCATCAGATTTGGTGTCGTCTATCTCTTCCGATGAAACTTCTTCGAAGAATAAGATAATTGAAGAGACCACTCCATTTTCGCAGGAGTCGGTGCATCACAGGGATGACATTGTTACTGAAACGCTGTTCCACACCTTTGATCGGTTTCACGCTAAGGGTACCGACCTTATTGACATCTTACAGGTAGGCTATTAATAATTGTTTTTTGCAGCTTTTTCTATCTCGATCATCAAATTTTTAGAGTCAATGCGCGACGGATGATTCATTATTGCTTCAGGAGTTGAAGGACAAAGACGTCGTGATTTCCCGAGTTACAGAGGAGAGTGCGGAGCTCGATGCACAGCTTCAGAATGCCAATCGAGTCATCGACAATCTAACTCAGAAGCTCATTGATGCGCAAAGTAGGATCGAGGCCTTTGAAGCATCAGATGCGCAGAAAACTAGAGAGCTTAAATCGTTTGCTTCGAAAGAAGCCGAGAGCCGGGTGCTCATTGCAAGGAAAGACGGAGTTATCAAGGAGAACGGTAATCGGCTGCAAGAAATCATAGCGCTAGTGATATCTAATTCATCGGCAAATGATCTGTCTACGCGTGAAGTTCCTGCGGAGATATTGTCTCTGAAAAATCGCGGTCAAAACAAGTCGGCTCGTGGCGATCGAGATGGTGAGGCTGTCATCCTTACTGCTTTTGAGGTTGTGCCCGAGGAAGAAGCCATTTGAGGATCTTTGTGAAAATGTGCACAACTAGTTTGCCTTATTTTTTCTTCTTTATGAACTATTTTAAATATTCGAGACAATGGTATGTATATATTTTTCTTCGTTCTAAGCTGACTTTGAATATATATTAGTGTTCTTTTTCTAAGAGAATCTTATCGAACATTTTGTCTCTTGGAAAGTAGTCGATCAAATTCGATTATTTTAAATATATTTTGTAGTTAGTCTATTTTTTAAATAATTTTTTTGTGTAAAGTTTGCCGACCCATACTCTGTTTTTTTTTTTATTATTCGGAGAAGGTCTATTTCGAAACCGGGATCGGGCTACGCGGCTTGGGTCCGGTACTAAAAAATAACACTTACAAAACCAGCATGAAACCTAATCTGAATGAAGTACGAAAGAACAAATTAATAGCTGAATCTGAAAGGACAAAAACAACATATAATCTAAAAATGACATATTGTGGCATAACGACATACTAGATACAAACGACATACGCTGAACATGGAATTAAGCAGTCAAGAAAGTGAAAATACTGTTACTTAAAAGAGGACGGAAAACGACACAGAAATAAAATAATTTGCTGAAAATGACAAACTCTCTAATGCACGAATTATGCGAGAAACGACAATGTATAAATTTCTTATTAAACTACAGAAGAAAAAGAAAATTCATGGCTAACGACAATATATAAATTTGTTACAAATTAAATGGCATTTATAATGTTCTTTAATGGTTGGTTTCTCCTTTTCGGTGACTGATTTTGACACTAAATAATATAAAAGTTGAAATTTTAACTACTTAAATTCCGAGTTTTTTTTTCCTCCAATCATTTGCTTAACTAAATATAAATAATATTAGTTTTCGCAGACTATAATCATGGTCCTTGAGTATTTTAATTAGTAAAACACATCATTATTGTGCTGTGAATTTCTTCTTACATGGGATATAAGAAATCTACAATAGCGGCAAAAAACAGTACTTAAAAAAGGACAAGTATTTAAAAAGCAATTTTATTAAAAAACGACACTATTCAATGAACGACATAAATTTAACTGACACGTTCGAAGACGAAAGCTGCTGACACAAAATTAAAATCCAAGAACATAAAAAGTCAAGAAAGAAAGTAGCAATTCTGTTTCTAAATTACAATATGCTTAGTTTAGAAAGCATTTAATAAGTTTGAACCGATTAGATGGATTTAGCTTGATACACATGAACTATCGGAACACGATTAAATAGTGAGTGAATGAGCACGATGCAACTCAATAACACGACCAAACAACAATTGCATACATAATTAATTCATTAAATATATTTTAAAATTGATTATGTATTACCTATTAGGGAGACAAAAGAAAAACTGGAAATGGGGATTTTAAACTGCATCCGGACCGGAACCGTATATTAGTCCGGAATTGGTTTATTAAAACTCACAACCCATATTAATCCGGAACCGAGTATTCAAACCCACATCCGAATTAAATCAATTCCGGGTTTAGGGGTTAAAAAACCCGGAACCCGGATTATAGGTTACTCAAACTCGCTTTTCAATATACAGTAGAACCTTTATAAATTAATACTTGGGACGGTAAAAAATATTATTTTATCGGATTATTAATTAACATATAAATTAATAATATATTGATTTATACATTAATGAAGAAAAAATATAGTCAGCTATAAGTATATAAACATATTTATCAACAAAAAATTATTTCAATTTATTATATCGAGAATACTAAAGTATCTTAAGAATATCAAGAGAAACTATTATGATTTAATTTTTTTTAATCTAGTACTAATGTCAGAAATATTAAAGAGCTCAATGATATAAAAAAGGAATGACCACAACTTAGAGTAGTGATAGTTAAAGCTGTAATAATTACTATAGAATCATATTTTAAGAAGACTACATAATTAGTGATGTCATTTTATCTTTTTATTTAATGTGATTTCATAGTTATTTATATATTTTTATTTTTTTATAGTGATTTTATAATTATTTATATAATTTTCTATATTGAATTATTAATTTATATATCACTTGGGACCTATATACTTACTAACAAAAGTATTATCTTATAAATTTATCGAATTATTAATTTAGCTAGTTAGGCCCGAGTCGGGACCGGAAAATATTATTTAATCGCGACTATTAATTTACCGAGTATTAATTTATAGAGGTTCTACTGTATATTTTCCTGTATAAACATAAGGTTTTTTTTTTATATAATATTTATGTATATATATTTTATTAATTAGTCTGAATCCGAGTTTTAAATCTAGTTTTTAATCTTGAATTCGGGTTTAAACCCGCATCCAAAAATCCGAGTTTCAATTTTCCAAAACCCGGAATCCAGGTTAAGGTTTTGGAAAAATGTATGGGTACCCAACCCGCTTTCACCCCTAAATACCAGCCATGGCTTAAGGGGGAGACCTTTGTTTATTAGTTATTGCAATTGCGTCTTTGTAAGCATTTACTGGTGATTAATCTAGGTGAGGGTCATGCAGAGTAGGTTGTCCACAATAATATTTGCGAACTGTGTTACTAAAACATCGCGCATCTCTTTATTCTTTCTGTTTTTTTTTTTGCACCTTGATCGTATTCCGCATAACCATAAAAACCGACTTTACATAAACTTTGGTACATTTGCCCCTATTATATGACATACCGTAGTATGTACTTATTTTGTTTATATATCTCCCAAAGTTTGAAGAGGCAGTTGAGTAATATATCACTATTAAAATCCCAAAGGTCTCTGATGACGCGATTGAGCAAGGTGAAGTTTAAGTTGACTTGTTAAATAAACAGGTAGGAAGCTTCAACCCATGTTTCTGCGAAACCTCCAAGCTCTTATCATGACTACTCATTTCCAGATTGTTTCGAAAAATTTAAGTCCACTTAATGATTTCTTTTCTTGATCAATCTTTCATCATATGAGCTGTTTATTTTCTTGACCGACCAGATAAAAGAAGATGAGAAAGATGGAGGTTTGTCTGTACTCCTACTGTGGTACGTCTGTCTGTGTTCTTCTCACTATATATACATATACACAATCATATATAATATATAATACTCTTAACTGTATGTTAAAAATTATATAGAAACTTCACGACCAGTTAGGATGAATTGATTGTATTATATGAATTTCATGGTTTTGTAAAAAATATTAAAAAAAATTAATAGACAAGCTGGGAATTATATCGACGATTCATCACTAAAAATATTTGGATTGAAATTATAATTACTCGTTTACCTCCTTAATTGGGATTAATTATTAAAAAAAAATTATAATTTGAATTATCAAAATACTTTTTTTTTATTATTATTTTCCTTCCATTTTCAACAATTATTAAGCAAAAATGAGCATAGGGCCAATGTAGAAGAACTTCATGAAATTAATAAGGGTAAACTGCGGCTAATGTACCCAATGTTTGATCTTCTGCGAATTATGTACACAATGTTTATTTTTGGTGGCTAATGTACCTAATGTTTGATCTGTTAGATATTTTCGTGTTTACCGTCAGTTGACCGTTAGAGAATTATCCTCCTATACATGTATACTTTTCATATTTTTGACTTAACTCACTCATTTTTTGTCCAAATTTTATGCACGACGTATGGTTGGAAAGATAAGAGATAGATCTACAACTTTGTTGTTTAAATTTTTGTAAAATAATTTTTTTAAAAATACGAAATTTCAAATACAACTTAAAATTAGACGTTAGTTTAATACAAATTATTTGTTTCGAGCAAATTTTAATATATTTAATGACTTTTTATGGTGAAACGTAAAACTAAAAAATTTTAGATAAATATTTTATCTTTCGAACGGGTGTTTATTTATAAATTTTGGATAAAAAAACAAGTGAGTTATGCCAAAAATATGAAATATGTGATGTGAAATAATCTTTCATATTTTTGGCATAACTTACTCATCTTTTGTCCAAAATTTATAAATAAACACCCGTTGGAAAGATAAAATATTTATCTACAACTTTTTTTTATGTTTCATTATAAAAAGTCATTAAGTATAGTAAAATTTTCTCGAAACAAATATTTTGCATTAAACTTACGTCCAATTTAACGTTGTATTTGAAATTTCGTATTTTTATAAAGCTTATTTTACAAAAATTAAAACATAAAAGTTATAGATCTATCTCTTATCTTTCCAACCATAGGTCATGCATAAAATTTGGACAAAAAATGAGTGAGTTATGTCAAAAATACAAAAAGTGTGCATATAGAGGAGGATAACTCTTTAACGGTCAACTAACGGAAAACACAAAAATTTTTAACAGATCAAACATTAGGTACATTATGTACCAAAAATAAACATTGGATACATAATCCGCAGAAGATTAAACATTAGGTACATTAGCGTAGTTTACCCAATTAATAATATTGAATAATAAATTATTTTGTATGATTCCATCTCTAACTAACATTGCTATATTATTACTCAATAAATTAATAACTTCGATATTCTGGGTAACTGGCGTCAATATCCCCAAACTTTGAGTATACTTGCCAAGTAGTGTCCCCAACTTTGAGAATAAAATCCAAATCCTCTCAAGTTTAAATATTTCCTGGTATTTGCAAACCCGTGAACTTTGAAAATTGTGCAAATACACTTTATGTTTATTTATTTATTTTGGCTATAAATATGAATTCAGTTGTAATAACACGTTTAATCTTAAACCAGTGGTAAAACATAACGGCATTTTTTTTTGTTTCCGGAAATTACTAAGTGATTGCTAAATTTAAATATTTTTTTTGTTTTTAATATTGAAAACTTGTAATAGTTAACTAAATCTAAATTTATAGCCAAAATCTAAAACATATGAGTATAAAACATATAAGTATACTTGTACCATTTTCAAAATTCAGAAGTGCTAGCTCCGAGTATATTCAAAGTCTTAGGGAGTATTGACGCTATTTAGCCTAAAATTGTATATTTCCTCGTATTTAACTGGTGGGGTGCTTAAGAATCACAACATTTCTGAGCACTTCAAAATTTAAAACTCTCCTATTAAAACTAATTTTCTTTCTCTTATAATCTTGACGTTTTCAATGATGTTTTAATTGCTCAGCACAAAGCAATGGAGCTAGTTTTGTTAGACGCGTATCAACGATATTGTGTCTCATGATGATTCTGATCAGTACTCAAGCATCCTCTGATCAACAGTACTGCCGAAACGACAAGGGAAACTACACCATAAACAGCACTTACCGGGCAAACCTCGACGCACTCGATACTGGCTTCCGCTCAGTCAACGACAACGGCAAGGGTTTCTTCAACTTCTCGATCGGCCAAAGCCCTGCTAAGGTCTACTTGACCGGGCTTTGCCGAGGCGATATTGGCCCCAACAATTGCCGTGCTTGCCTCATAATGTCCACGATTTTACTTACCCGGGCTTGCCCCGTTCAGATGGAGGCAATTGCCGGAGAAGATCAGTGCGCGGTGCGCTACTCAAACCGCTCGTTAATTGGCCACATGGAGTCAAATCCAAGACTCTATTCATGGAATGATAAAAATGTTTCTTCTGCTCACTCGACCACCTTCTTTAAAGAGCTTAGAGCCTTATTGGGTCGCCTTAGGAGTAAAGCTTCTGGAGGAGGAGCACTCCGCAAGTACGCCGCAGGAAACACTTCAGTCCCCGAGTTTGGAACCACTTTTGCATCGGCTCAGTGTTCCCCGGATTTGTCCATGATCGAGTGCAACAACTGTTTGGACGAAGCGTTCGAAGATATTGATCGTAACTATGGAAGAACGGGCGGGAGAGTTGTTACTCCAAGCTGTAATTTTAGGTACGAGGTTTACCTGTTTTACGGCGAGGAAGCAGCGTATGATTCGGAGTCGCATCCTAATACAGAGCTCTTTGCAAGAGCAGGTATAGATCATGTCTATTTTTATGAGAACATAACATGAAGACCCACGTGAAAAACTGGTTCCACAGAATCTCTATTTGTTTCCCTTTTCAGAAAAGGAGAGTAAGACTTTTGGAACCGGCGCCACGATTCTCGGTTGTGCTACAATAGGGTTGATCGTGTCCGTGGGAGTGTACTCAAGAGTAAGGAAGAGAAGCAACAAACCTGAAAGTAAGTTCTGAACAAACTTATATTATCCTCTGTTCTTAATGCTCTGCTCTTGTAATAAAGTAGGGTTTAACTATCGTTTGCAAAAAAAAAAAAGAGCATATTATGGGGTCAGATTGCCCACTTTCATTTCAGTTTTATATCTATTTTACGGAATATTCCATGACATCTCACCAAATTAGTTTACATTTTGCGCGGAAAAAAATAATCAGGCTGTACGAGTAAATTAATCTTTAGTAGAAGAAGGGTAGTATAGCCATGAGTAGTTTTGGCGACCTGGGGCGGGCAGGCCATCGGTGGACCTGCTCGTCGCGTCTTTTCGGTGGGTGTGAACAGAACCAGCCAGCCTGATAACGGAGATAAACAACCTTTTGTTCATTTTTCTTATTATTATTTAAATTGTGTCTAAAATTTTCATTTCGTATATGAAAATAATTAAAAAATTGAGCCTGCGGACAAATTCGTCCGCGCTATTTGCTTGGCCTACAATACAGGCGGGGTGGGCACTCGAAAGTCTGGCTATGCATGATATTTCGTTGTTTTTTGCTCAGCCCCGGAAGTAAGAACTCAAAGCATTGACGGATCCTTCCATCAGTTTGACTTGGGAAGCATTAGTCGCGCAACCGACAACTTTTCCCAGAAAAACATAATTGAAGAAACTGAATTCTATGCCGTATTTAAGGTAGCTGGTTTTCATCATCACTTCTCCAAGGCAAGTTCATATGTATATGTAAGTGTTCTGTGTTCATATTCTTCTTCTTCTTCGTTTGCTGTGTTTCAGGGTACTCATTCAGATGGATCCAAAATTTTAGTGAAATGGGAACGTTACATCGAAAACTTAGTCCCGGAGTTTCTTCAGAGACGTTTAACACTGATTTCCACGATTCACCATCACAACCTCCTTAGGCTCCTTGATTTCCACATTATAGGGAATTACAGCTATATATGTGTCTATGAGTATCTGCCGTATCGTTTGGATCGCGTACTATCAGGTACCGTACGTTTCTTCTTTTAAAATCTAAAGAGAACCATATATGACTTTTGCCATGAATTATGCACCAAGAACGAGTAACAAAAAACAAACCATAAAGAACGAGAAAATAAGATTCATGAATAGAGATTAGAGGACGGCACTCGGATTTATGAGGTTTAGGTCAAATGCAGATGCAGTTCCTTATTTAAATTATAATAATAACTAGAGGGAATTAAACTAAAGTTTTTTTTTTTTTTTTTATGAACTTACACGGAACATAAAATATATGTAAACCTACACAAATCAGTTTGAGTGTTTAACTATTTATATTCCTATTGTTTGAATCAATACATCAAAATGAAATTAAACCATTTTGATAGGGGCTTTAAAATTATTGTTCGCTTGGGCCCCTTCCTACGCATAAGCTAACAGCCGCTTGTTCGATTAGGTATTGAAAAATTACAATTGGACTGGAAGACGAGGCTCAACATTATTCAAGGCATTGCTTCGGGCCTTTGTTTCCTTCACGACGATGTTGATGGCTTCGCGGGGTTTGGTGTATCAGCTAGCAAAGTTTTTATAGATGGAAAGCTCAACCCTAAGATCTCGAATTCTTGGAACACTCACAGTCAAAAGAATAGGTAACTAAAACTGGGCATTGTAGACAATAAAAATAATATTATATGGGGATATTAGTGGTACAACTACAAGTATTAGGTCTTTTCTAAAGAAAAAATAATAAGTACCATTTTTCAACCTGATAAAGTTGTCAAACTCTTCTAATCGTATGTCACAAATACTTTTTAACCCATAGTTTTACTACCTGTAGTATGCTATTATTAGAGTTGGCAATTTTGTCGGACTTTGATACTTGTGCCGCTAATAACCCAATTATATATTATCAAATGTCTCTGGTATATACTAATTGATTCCACATTTACAGAGAGAATTCAGATCCAAACAACCTACGAGCTAGTGAATTTGACGCTGTCGATAATGTGTTAGGATTCGGATTGTTGATTTTCCAAATAATTTCTGGAAACAAAATCAGATGTTACTCTGATCAACAGCATGCCATATCCCTTTTAATACATGTAAGTACTTTATATGTACACGTTTTTTTTTTCTTCTTCCTTGATTTAGATAGCTAATATTATATTGACACGTGGCATGTCTCGAGTTTATCGAGATATATACACTTCCCTCACGGTGAAGGAAAAACGTGGTAACAAGTTTACCAACTCTCACAATATGCCGAAGTTACCAAGACTACTCCATTTAGGTTACAATTAAGACTAGTTGGTACTTGGTGTAGTGTAGCCCTTTGCCCCTTAACTTTAAATTTAGTAGTACATTTTCCCCTACATGCTAAAGATGATAGAAAATTGATGTGTGCCATATATATAATTTGCTTAAAATATTAATTTTTCTCTAAATTTGTGAGACTTTTCGTCTTAAGAGTTCTTGTAACTATACTAATTGAAATTTATTTTCAAAATAGTCCCCATAATTTAGTATAGTGATCTTGTTCAATAATTTTTTTATTATTTAAATACATTTGATGTAAATCATGTATATATATATATATATGTTGCACATAAGTTTTCACTTTTTAGTGTGCATGGTAAATTGTGCTAGCTAGTTCTTAAAGTATAGGAACATTAGTGGCAAAACATACCTTTGATAGGACAAATTGCACCAACAAAATTCATGGAACATTTAGTGTGTGAATTTCTCTAAGTTCACATCTGCATTAATTATAGACATCACATAATAGCTCTAATTTTGTTGAGTATAGTATTACATGTAGGAAATACAAGATTAAATCATACAAGACTATTTTAAGAATTTTACACATTTAAAGAGCTTTCTAAAAAAATCTACAAACACTAAGACACAGACACTACTCGATATATTTCTAGAAATTAAATATAAAATCAAGTTTATAGTTTCAACAGAGTAAATATATGCTATGCCATGTTTGGTAGTCAAGTATTGTATGAATTCCATCATTGCAGACAAGGAGGGAGCTGAGAGAAGAGACGGCTTTAGCGACTCTCGTAGATGAACAAATGGAACACAAAGATCGTTATGAATCTGAAATAATGCGGTGTCTCCAAATTGGACTAATGTGCGTCCGAAGAGACATTGCTGACAGACCGACCATGAGAACTGTTGTTTACATGCTTAATTGCATCTATCAAACTCTCTCGATTTTTGACATATTACTAGAATTGGACCAGTCACATGCCGGCAAGGACTCTCTTAAATCGAGCGAATCGGAAAATCCCTCCGATTGCAGTGAGCACTTCGACGACGACTCAAATAGTGGGTTCACTTCAGCGTCGAATACCTCACTCTCACCTTCTCCATATGTAATAGCTTCGCCCGAGATCGAAAATTACCATGTCATAGAAAGGCCTCAAGATTTTGTTCGGGAGCGAAATCCTAATTATTTTTACTTGACATGGAAGCTTGTTTCTTGGCGATGGCATCGGGCTCTTTTCCGTTTTTAAGCGCTTTCGGGAACCTCCGATAAACTTGCTAGCTTTGATGCTCTGTCATCTTTATTTCCACATATTTTGTGTTTATTTCTTTGTCATGCTTTAGTAGCTTAAAATTACTCTCGAAGTACTATTTAAATTTAAGTTTTTAAATTTATTATCATGTTTCTTGTTTTTCTTAATAATGATGCTTCATATTTTTTAAGTTTTTTTTTTTAATGTCATTCTGAATTCTAATTATTGCAAGTAAGACAAGTTTAGTAATTTCTATGTTCCCTTCCTATCAAACTCTTAATGGCATAGTAACATTTTGGTATAAATTAGACCACATAATTATTTTAGTATCGAGATTTTTAATTTATCGAGTATTAATCTACACGTTCGTGAGTTGGGTTGGGAATGGCAAAAATATAATTTATTAAATATAAGTTTAATGATGAGGTTTTATTGTATTTGTTTGGCGACTGGCACAAAGTCTCTTTGCTGGATTTTAGAAAGATCACTGCTGTTTCTGAAGTTTGATGATTTATAAAGATATGTTTTTAATTTCATGAATTACAAAGTAGAACCGATCACAGAAAACTCAGAGCAGTATGTAGCTTATAAATACATAGATTATGAAATTGAAGAAATTAAAGGCTTATAGATTTTATAAATAAATAAATTAAAGGGTAAATGAGCCAAATGCCCATTTGACTCAATGTTTCGAAAAAATTCCCAAACTTATTTATGATAATCGAAACCACCTATTAATTGAAATATGGATAGTATACCCTTTAATTTTTTTTTATTAATGTTCCTTAACTGTAGCATAAAAGAATCAGCCAATTAATACTTAAAAAATAACTACTACCGTAGCATACTTAGTAATCCTATTAAATAGGAATAATTTGATTTTAATAAATAAAAATCTATGTAATTTTTTTATATAAATAAAATTGTAAATATATATATATATATGAATTATGAATCGTAAATATTAACATGAATTTCGTATATGTATATACAAATATAAAACTGTAAATTTGATTCCCAAAATTGTATATGTAATACGGGGACTATTTTTCAAAATCGTAAATATCAACACATTTGGTTTATGTTATTACCAATATAAAACTGTAAATATATATACGAACTACGAATCGTCATGAATTTGGTATGTATATATCAATATAAAACTATAAATTTAATTACCAAAATTGTATATGTCATATGGGGACTGTTTTTCAAAATCGTAAATATCAACATACATTTGGTTTATGTAATTACCAATATAAAACTGTAAATATATATACGAAATTTTACTAATGTACGTTCACCATCGGCGACCTGCACAAGGAAGTGGTTCGCGACGATCTCGAAGATGGTTTTCCCGGTGACAAAGCGGAACTCGGAGCGATCTACTCGCCGTGGGAGAGCGGGTCGACCTCACCGAGGATGTGGTGATAGAGAGACGAGGCGACGATACGACAGAATCGCGACGGCACGACAAAGAGGCGGCGCGCTCTTCTCTGATCAGTAGGAATCCGGCGATGGCGGTCAATCCGATGAGGATATCACGAGAAATAGAGAGAGAGAGAGAGAGAGAGAGAGAGAGAGAGAGGGGGGGGGGGGGAGATGGGGAGACTTGTTTCTCTGGTTTCAGATTCATGTTGTGAGAGAGAGAGATTGGTGAAATATGTCTCTGGTTTTTCATCGGAAGGAAGAGAAAGAGAGAAATTTTGGTCAAAGTAGCAAATTAAATGATAATCTAATAAATAGTGGAAGAATTCAACCATAATTAATTTAGAAAAATATAAAAATCGAAATTAAAATATTTAATAATTAATTAAAAAACAAAAATACAAAAATATAATTAAAATCAGAGTTGATATGGTATAAAATATTTATAAAATGAGTATAAATGAATTGTTTGAAAGTATGGGCAATTCCTTAGAATTTTATGTGGTTTTTGGGCATTTTATAGATTTTTCTTAAATTAAAAAAGAAGCTATGCGACTAAAGAGACCTCGACTTGGATACTTTTACGTGGAAAATTAATTTCAGAAGAAAATCACAACAACAAAAAATTTCAATAAAATTGGACCGAGAACTAATGCAATTTTAATCACACATAAAAAATAAAAAAATAAAAAATAAAAAAAAAATTGGACCTAGAACCTAGGAAAAGGGCCAAGATAAAATAGAAGATTCAGGCCACAAACTCTTACAATAACTTTATTTAAACGGGTCCTTTTATGTATGAATAAAATGGTGCTAGAATTAAGCTTTAAACTCTTTTTTCTTTTTCGTGATGAAACATGAAATCACCATCTCGGTCAACGGTTTAACATTGAATTTTGCAATTTTAGGTGAAAAGTTCATACCTCTTGTCTTGAGTCTTGACACTCAGTTTGTATATATTTAATTATTTATCATGCTCATGAATGGGCCAGCTCGTAATTGGGATTCATACCAGCTCACCCCAAAAGAACCTCGTAGGATACTTCCTACAAGTCTTTCTGGTCAACTCCGGTCCGAGTTTGTTGCTTTACACCAAAACTCTTACACACACACATATATACATATATTTCCCTCTCATGTTCATATAACTTCATATATATATGCTCATATTTGTATATAATTAATCTCTTTACTCTTCATAGCATAGGAAGTTTAGCAAGTCTTTTTGCAGCAAGAAGATCATAGCAGGATATCTAAGAAACATGGTGGATCATGTCAAAGATCTTGGTAAGTTTTTCCATTTCTGGTTTTTGGGTTCTCATATTTACTATACTTCTTATTTCTTCAACCAATATAAATATTAGCTTTTCTTTATTATCTTATTAATGCTTAATAAGCCAAGTTGATACATGCTGTCAAAGTCAGTTGAGCAATGCAACACCGAGCAATGTTTTTTTTTCATTATTTATTAACTAGCTTTTTAATATTAACTGAAACCTCGATCAATTGATACTCGATAAATTAATAACCTCGATTGAATAATATTTTTTTTTTCCGGTTCCGATTCGAGACCAACTAGCTAAACCAATAATTTCCTAATTTTTATAAGATAATAATTTTTAACAGAGAGTAAGCACAAAACATTATCAATTAGTTACATAGCAACATTAATGTACTAGCTAGATTGATTGATATAAGAATACTCACACACATTTAATAAATTTTGCCTTATTTTATACTTGTAAAGAGTAATATGTTACTTTTAAAAAATTTAGTTTAGAGATATTTCTATACTGAATTAAAATTTAAATATCATCACTGCCAGCTACTAAAAAATCCGTTGTATTGTATACTTTATGGGTCAAATGTGAACATAGCTCTTCTATTATGTGGCCAATAAATAAAGTATTCGAAACATAAGTGTCACTATTATATGTTATGTGACAGATATTGATTAATTGCATACTGCCAGTTCACACGTCAATGTGAAACTTTATTTGGGTCAGTGCGTACGAGTCCACCATTATTGACCTTCCTTTTTTCTTTCCTTCACTTTTTTATGCTCGCATATCAAGTGTTACTAAAACACTTATAAGAAAATCTGATAAATTAGTAATTTTGAGCGTTTATAATTTACAGGAATGTACGGACAATCCGCTTCAATAAGATTGTTGATACTTTGTCTCTCATTCATTTACTTGACTCGAGCGTTCGGTCAATCGAGTTTTCTGTACGAATA
Organism: Parietaria judaica; assembly: GCA_954871525.1. NCBI lineage: Eukaryota > Viridiplantae > Streptophyta > Magnoliopsida > Rosales > Urticaceae > Parietaria > Parietaria judaica. The sequence continues at coordinate 20,958,365 of OX940868.1, read as the reverse complement.
CTGCGAAAACGAGAGAGGAAATTACACCACAAACAGCACCTACAAAGCAAACCTCGATCTCATCTTGTCCGTTTTTCCTCCGGGAAGCAGAGACAGCGAAGGGTACTACAGCTCGTCGAGCTCTTTCTACGGCCAGCCAGACAAAATTCACATCACCGGGCTCTGCCGAGGTGACGTTGAGGCCGAAACATGTCGCAAGTGCCTCGGTCAATCATCGCGCCTTCTCAGACACATTTGTCCTAACCAAAAGGCGGCGATAGGAGGCTTTGACGAGTGTTTTCTCCGCTACACGAACATATCATCACTAGGAATAATGTCATTGCGTCCAAGGTTTGATTGGCATAGCACCCTCGTTGTCTCGTCTAGTCACACCATGGCGTTCTTGCAAAATCTAAGGTCTTTGCTCAACAATTTGAAGGATCGGGCATCGTTGGGAGGCGATCGGTTTAAATTTGCAGCGGGAAATACAAGCGTTCTGGGGTTTGACACAATACACGCGATGGTCCAGTGCACGCCGGATTTGTCCCGGACAGAATGCAGGAGCTGTCTGGAGGAAGCTTTTGGGGATATTCTGGAGAAGGAGGGGTGGATGGGAGGGAGAGTTGTGGCGCCAAGCTGTAACTTTAGGTATGAGGTTTATCGCTTCCATGGGAATTCTTCGTTCAATGTTTCATCGACAATGCTTCAACATTCCCTTGCGGTGGTACGATCTTCACAGTCATCGAGCAATACTGGAACTGCAAAAGGTAAACACAAAATTCAATTGCCCGGTCTTCAATTTGTGTGTGTATATATATATATATATATAACTGTTTCGGGGACAATATAAAATTTCTATTAAGTTTAGTGGCTATTATTGATGATACATATTTCATAAAATGCTCTGTTTTTTTGTTTGTTTTTTGTTTTAATTTGTTCTCCTATTTAATTTTGGGCAGGGAAGAAGAGTAATAAGTCAAGAAATATAATTATTATAACAAGTACAGTTGTGCCCGGTGTTGCTTCCTTGTCGCTCATACTCTCCATCGGCGTTTACATGAGAGTGAAGAAGTCGTCTAGCAATAAAAAGGCTGTCGAAAGTAAGTTCTCGGATTGCTTTTAGCGGAAATTATGTATCGAACAACATAGAAACGGGCTAGACAAAGAATACGGATTTAGGTTGTAAACTCTAACAGGAACAATATGCTAGTATACTAAGAAAATTATTTTACGCCAAATAAGGACCCGCACGTCCAATTCTGTATTTATGCCGCCATAAGGCAGTTGTCTGGAGAAGAATAAACAATGCAGCATTGCGGAGGCGAAAAACAATAACAGAATTCGATGTTGTGGTTAATTTGTCTGCTTGGCATTAGGAGTTTTTAACTTTATTTATTATGAATTAGGATTTACTAAAGCCTGTAACTAGGAGTTTAATTATGTGTTTTTAAGGTTTATTTTTGTAATTAAGCACCCAAGGGGGCGGGCAGTCGACTAAGATATTAGGAGCAAGATCCAACCGATTGTGATCCTTATGTGAGATGTAGGAAATTCAGGCGTCTTGCATCAGGAGAGTTTCATACCTCGCTCTCGGGGGATTATCCATAACTATTCTCGAATGTATCCAAAAAAAACTTAGGGAATTCATTGTCTTGGTGAATTCTCGTTGACCAGATTACTTATCTGCGTTTTTTAAGAACCGGGTCTCCTTACCTTTGCGGAAGAGGTGGAGATTTTTCTCGTTAAATGCTGAGTTTTTTTTTTTATCGTCTTTCTTAGAGCAAATGGCAGAATTGGCGGTGTCACGCAAGAGAACGTAGTCAACTTTTTTAATTTTTCCGCAATCTTTTTAATTAGTCGTTTGTTTATGTTTGTAGATTTTATAACATAAATTAACTTAAATGTTTCTGCAAATTGGTAAAGAAATCCTCCCACCGGGAGTGTCTGAAGAAATCGGATGCGCAAAATGCCTGCAGTTTGATTACAGCACCATCAGAGACGCGACGAATAACTTTGCTGCAGCAAATAAGATTTCAGATAATGGCTTTGCTGAGATTTTCAAGGTAAGAGCAAGACCCTTTATTTTTCTTTAATGTGAGCGAGTAAAAGGGACAAAATAGGATCACATTGCGAAAAAAAATTCAGGGTGTTCTTCGCGATGGTCAAACGATCGCTGTAAAGAAGTTTTATGGAAGCAGCAGCAGCTCACATTCTGCAGAAAGTGTTAGAAATGAGGTGCTTATTGGCTCCAAAGTTAGACACCGCAATGTCGTTAAATTCCTTGGTTTCTGCCACAAAGACGACATTAGATGTCTTGTCTTCGAGTTGCTCTCTTCGAGTCTTGATCGTTTATTCGGTAATAATATCTTTTCTCTTGTTCACTTTTACTTTTGGATTTTTCTTTTATATGGTAGTCCTCGGAGATAAGTGATGATCTATTTAATATATTTAATTTATCAGGATTAAGGGTCACAATATAGTAATCCCAAATTTCTTTTAAAAATATTCCGATCTATTTAAAAAATTTCTTCTATTTATTTCTAGTTTCAATTTTGACAAAAACATCTACTCTGATACTTTCTCTAGAATTAAAATAGGGAGTTTAAGTTAAATAACTAACTTGGTAGTTTAAAATTAACAAAATTGACAATGCTCGATTAATATTTTAGTCTAGTAAATAAACCACATTAACTGATATAAGTGACGTTATTAACCTTTATTATTAATTAATAATACAAACTATTTATTATTTAATAACCGTATCAAATTGATTTCACACAAAATAACTATCAATATTTATGTAATTAAACTCAAATTATCAATGAAAATAAAGATTGCTATAAAATAGGTAACAATAACAATATATACATGGTTCATTTTGGTTGTATGACTGACAAGTGGCATACTGTATAACCAATATAATACGTAAAATCAATAGCAAAATATCACTAACCCAAATCAACACGCAATATAATTAATATGGTTTATTTAGTTAATATTTCAGTGCAAATAATTATCTCACCCACATGTACAAAGCAAATATTTATATATAATATTTTTATATTATAGGAAAACAAATATGAATCAATATTTAATTAATATTAAAGTAAAACGTGGAGGGGCAATAAAGGTACACAAAAATTAGTTGAAAATGCCACGTCATATTTGTTGGCTATTTTGCACATAAAAACCATGAGTTTTCTAAAATGCAATGTAAATCTATGAATGTGGCCGTTCATTATAATTTTTCATTATAATAATATATTCTTTATTTCACTGTACCAAAATGTTTATTACAAATACCAATAATTACTTATAATAAAAAAACAAATATTGAGTCACCAAATACCAAATTTAGAGCATGTTTAAATAAACATATCAAATAAAAATAATTGCACGAGACAACATAAGGACTAAGAGAGATGATTTAATAGAGAGAAAATTTTGGTTAAAAGTTTTCGGTTTCAGTATTTTTTTTTTTTTTTGGGATTCACCAAAAAGAAGTATTTTCAAGGGTATATATTTTGATGGCTTTGAAAACTGAGGGTATATTTTTATGAAAAATTAAAAGTATACCTGTCTGAATTTTGGTAATTATAGATCCAAAAATCGAAAATGGACATTTGGACTGGGAGAAGCGCTACAAAATCATAAAGGGTGTTGCCCGTGGCCTCCTCTATCTTCATGAAGATTGTCAGTCACCAATTATCCACCGCGATATCAAACCCAGTAAATTTCTTTTGGACGACGGGATGAACCCAAAGATCTCTGGATTCGGCCTTGCAAAGGTTTTCGAAGTTGATCAGAGTGAAATGTCAACTGTTGTTGCAGGAAGCTTGTAAGTACTTTGAAAAACCTGCATATGTTTTTTTTGTGAGTGAGTACTTTTTTATGTAATGATAGGTAGACCAAGCAAACTGCCGGGGCAACCCCGGCCGGAAATTAGGCATGACATGTAGGAAAATACTATATAAAGTAGAATATTAATAAATAAATAAATAAAAACACACAGAGAAGGCAACACACAACATAAATAGTGAAAGAAAGAAACCCACAGAACACAACATGAATAGAGAGTTTGCAGCCCCGGTTCTGGCGATTATAGCTTCCATGGCTGAGGGTTTGTGGCCATGGCATTGCCGGGCCCGGGAGGCTTTTTCTTCTTGGCCATTTGGTCAGGTCTATGGACTAGGGCTGACTTCTTTAAACATTCTGCATTTAAGAATTAGTTTATTTTATTCTATTTTTATCTTTCATTAATGTTAACATTATTTGTGGTCCCAAATTTGAGAACATGGATTGGGAACGGTTTTTACAAACCGGGTATTAGAAATCATGGATCCCGAATTTTCGTAAAAAAGTATTTTTTTAAGGACTTTTTTTCTTTCAATACAGCTCATATTATTATACTAATAGACGAGTTACTTTGTAATCGTATTTTTCAAGTACCTGATTTCGGAAAAATTGGTTTTCAAAATACGGTGTGTATTTTTGTGGATTTCCAAGATTACCAGAACGATCTTCAAATTCTAGGGACTGGTTCCGATTTCAACCTTCGACTAATCATGGCTTGAATTTTTTTTATTATAAAGATATAAATACTTAACCAATTGAACTAGTCTTACTTAGTTAATATTACGACAGCTCTTGTATTCGTCACTTAAAAATTACATTCCCGTTCTCTTCTATTTTATGGAATAAATAAGAATTGTTAACTGTTTCAGTGGATACCTCGCTCCAGAATATATGTCAACAGGGAGAATTTCAGTTATGATCGATGTGTATAGCTTCGGAGTGACACTTCTAGAGATAGTTTCTGGACAAAAATCGAGTAATTTTATGCGCGAGTACGAAAGCAGATTTACAGACTATGTAAGTATGAAACTAAACTTCCATTTCAATCAATTTACATATGTTCATAATGTTTTTTTTACCGTTCGCTATCTACGTTTATGACAAAAGTGTCCCCGACGGCCGACACAATTGATATCGCGCAGGCTTTGAGAAACTGGAGTGAAGGGACAGCTTCAAATCTTGTGGATCCCAGAATAACCGGTGGCATTACTGATTCCGAGCAGGAGATCATATCGAGGTGCCTCCAAATTGGACTGCTGTGTGTCCAACCAATGCCGGATACGAGACCGACCATGAGCTCTGTTGTTCACATGCTTTCTTGCGCCTCTCTTCACCTTCCCATACCCTCAGGCTTCAACGTGGGCGGGTTTGACGAAGTTGTAAATACCGGTAGTTCATCGCCGTCTGATGATGTAGTGTCTCTGGAGGAAGACAAAGACGTAGTGGCCACAAACTCAACTGCCGAATCTCAAACAGAGGTCTAATTTGAGATTCAGAAGAATTTTCCTGCAGAATTCCCCCTTCTATTTTGACTTTAGATTTTTTCAAGTGCTGTAATGTTATTTTGGAGTGATGATTTTCAAGCGTTATGATCAGTGTCGACATTTCTTTCGCACTCGATATTCGCAAAAGCTGTAGCTGTTTCAACTTGCCAAATTGTTTTTGCTAAAAACACACGTTTCGATTTGTTTGATTGAAAACCGTAGAAGTTTGTGAATACATTAAGATTGTAAACACTGCACATGTATTCCGCAGTTTGTATTGTTTTGTCATTATGTGCGTTAAGAGTGATCTGATTGACAGATTCGCCGAGAAAAATTTTAAATTCTTTCATCGTCCAGGTATATATGGCATGATTTTGGAAATCATAATCAAATTTCTGCCTTGTTGAATGTTACAGCTTCTAGCCGTTGTTGATTGATTGGATTTTAAATCATCGTTTATTGTCGAGAATCGTGGAGCATCGAGTCTTGCCTATTCGGTTAGCCTATTGGATAGATAGACTATAGTACCTTAATTTGATATGTTAATTAATAACTAGCTAGCACTCTGGACGTAAATATACACATTCGGTTGAAGTACGAACTGGAGAGTCATGTCGTCTCAGTCGTGGATCGGCGACTGACTGTTGGACAGTTGAAGCATCAAAGATCATTCTGCAAGAGAAACTCCACAATTTATTCTCAAAAGTTGATATCAGATGCACCTTGTCTCGAGGAAGAGTTCAATCCATATGGTATCTCTTGTGTATGACTAAATGGTGTTAGAATTAAGCCTCGGAAACGTTTCCTTTTCATGAAGACATAAAAATTATAGTGCGTGGGTTCAACATTGAATTTGCAATGTTAGGTGAAAAGTAGTCATGTAAATGGAGTGCCATCCGGATATCCGGATGGCTTTATTTTTTATTTTTTTAAATCCCGGACCAGTCCGGGTCCCTTTTCTTTTATGTGGTAGGTCCGAGGTTTGTAACCCTTAGATTTTTACTGGACTAGTGAAAAGTTCAAACCTCGTTACGGTATTTTTTTATTTATTTATTTTTATCATGCTCAATGGGCCGAGCTCGCAATTAAGATACAGATATCCCCAAAATGCCTTACCCGGTTAATACCCGGATGGAAATTTAAAAAAAAAAAAACCGGGATATTAATTAACCCGGATATCAAAATATCCGGATATTTAACACAAAAAAAATAACTTTTGATCTGGGCCGTTGAATCATCAAGATCAACGGCGCAGAAAATAGATCCTAAATAAAAATAAAAATAGAAACTTACCCGGATCCGGATCAGTCCGGGATTTTTTTTTTCCGGACCCGGACTGACACAGACCAGTTGAGCCCAAACTAAAGAGCCTCATAGAGTATTTCCTTAAAAGTCTCTGGTTAACACTGGGTGTCATATTATTCGTTTACGAAACTTAAACATTCAAGTTGTGTACGTAATTACTCGCAGTCGCAGATACCAACCAAATCTCTCTAGTCTCTCTAAGCTCAGACGATTCAGAGAAGCTAGGGAGAGGCAAATTAATGGCGGGTCACGCCAAATATCTTGGTGAGTTCCGCAATTAATAGTTCTTTGATTCTCTCATACTAAACTATATTCTTATGATTATTTTGTAATTTCCAGCAATATTATGGATTATGATTAATTAGGTTACGCCATGATATAGAATCTGGCCATTTTGTCAAGAACACACAGCTGGTCAAAGTTGAACCAAAAAGGTAGCTCCTTCACTAAGTGGTCGGATATTTTCAATTCTTTGTTTTAAGGTAAGAATTTTCCGTGATGCAAAAAGTGTGTACCGGTTAGTATCCTATTTTCTTTCCTTAAAGCACTTTCCGGTAATTGCCATGTCCTGCCCGGAAAAATTAATTTTACATCAAATAATTTATTAATTTCTTCATAACTAATAAGTTATCGACTTGACATCTAAAAATTGAAAATTTATCAATCTGACCCAACTGAACAATTGTTTCTATCAATTTCACCCCTAAAAATAATTATAAACTTCATATTTCACCACTCCTAACTTTACCCCTAAAAATATATATTTTGTCAGTGTAATCCCTAAAAAATTTATATATTTATCAATGCAAACCTCCAAAAATAATATATCACCAATAAATAAATTTTTAAACTAGTGTTTCTGCACTCGATTATGCTCTTTCTTATTTCTTAATATCACTTTTATAAATGAGGCAAATGCCCATTTGTGACTCAAGATTTTTAAAAAATGCCTATTTCTAATTATGGTAATTATAACCACCAACAAATTGAAATATGGACTAATTTGCCATTTCACTTTTTAATTCACATTATTAATTCGTTTTTTATAGATTAAAATAAAATATATATATATATATTCCTTAAATGTAGCAAATTAAATAAATTAACATGAAATCTTTCCTATTTTAACGATTTCACAAAACTTTTTCGAATTAATCCTCCATATTGTAAAGATTAAAAACAAAATATGATTTTTGAATTTTTGGTCCCTAATAATTTATATTATTTGAAACTGTATATGAGGAATGCCGAACAAACATTATTCACAAATTGAAACTGTAAATAAAATTACGAAAAATTGTATATGTATATACAATTTGAACTGTAAATAAAATTATAAAAAATTACAAAATTTACGAAATCATGTCAAATTGTAAATGTAAATGATGTCAAATTGTAAATGAACTTACCAAAAACTGTAAATATATATACTAATACCAAATATACATATACCAATACAAATACAACAAAACTGTAATTATATAAACCAATACCAATACCAAAAACTGTAAATATATATACTAATATTAATACCAAATATATATACCAATACAAATACCAAATTTAAACTGTAAATATATATTCCAATACCAAATATATATTCCTTTAAACTGTAAATATATGAACCTGTTGAACCTGTTAGAACTGTAAATATATTTACAGCGCGCGACGAACATCGAAGGAGACTGCGACGGAGGGATATGGCGGAGCGAGGCAGCGACAGTGGAGGACGGCGACGGCAATGCCGGAGCGCCAGAGGAATGCGATGGCGCGGCAAAGCAATGCGACGGCGAGAGATTCACGGTGGTTTTTGGGCAGCGGAGGAGGCGGATAGTCGAGAGAGAGAAGAGAGAAAGAGTCAAGGGAGAGAGCAAAATAGGAGCAATAAAAGTAATAAATAAAAATTCTAAAAAAAGTAACATAATTTATCTATTAAATGAGAATTTTATTTAATAGGTGAATGGGTCAAATCTGTTTGATTTTAATATTAATTTCAAAATTAAAAAATCAATAAATAATTTCATACGAAAATTAAAATAAATTAATTATTATTAAGATTAAAATAGTCCATTTATGTTTATTAATGAGTATAAAATAATTGTTTGAAATTATGTAAAATTCTCTTAAACTTTTTTGTGGGTTTTATTTATTTATTTATTGATGTATTAAAAGAGTAAGTAGGCGGCTGTTTTAGCGTCATCGTTTGTATTACATAACGTGATGAGTTCGCTTATTTTATTTTTTTAAGACATTTCTCAATCAATACAATACAATAATTATTGGCTGTCTAATATTACCCAAATTATGTAGTACTATTTGTTAATAGTTTTAGACTTATAATCAGAGCCGTGTTTGGGGAAACGGAGCAGGCGCGCGCCTTAGTAAAAAAATATTCGCAAATTTAGGGGCCCCCAAAAATCAAATTTAAAGGCTCCAATATCACATAATTTAAAAAAAAAAAAAATCTAAACACTTTTAAATTAAATTAAGGGCCCCTAAAAAAATAATTAATATTATTAAAATTAAATTTAAGGGCCCTACCTAATAAATGGCCGCTACCTAATTCTCAAATTAATTAGGGTCTCTAAATTAATTAAAACCACTTCACTTGATAGAATAGAGAGAAACAAATGTGATAGATGCTTTAGAGATTGCAAGTGAATTGAAAATAGAGCCAAAATTCATTGAGAAGCAAAGAGTTCAGAGAAAATAAAAAAGTAATTTGATGATAGTGGCAGTGAAGCAGTGACACAATCTAGTAAAGAAATGTTCAAAACACCCCATTTTCTCTACAATGCTGGTAAGCTATATCTTCATTCAATATCAAGTTAGATCATCTCATTTGGTACTTTGAAATATGGCTTATATAGTTACTTATAAAAAAAATTGAAGTATTTTTTTTTCATTTAAGTTTGAACAATTTTAGAATTTTGTAAAGCAATTTGGGCTTTTACTTGATATGAAGAAGCTAAAAGCTGCATATAGAGATAGGTTGAAAAGTTTATGCGCTAACCTTACAAAGGCAATGGAGCACAATCAAGTTTCAGATAGTGACGCGGATGATCTCTTGAAGGAATTAGGAATCCGAAGTCTGAACGTGCCAACCGAGAGGAAGAGAGCGATCAATATTTTGAATTACATACAACAATTGGATTGTATTTATCCAATACTTGGATTGCCTACCGAATCATGTTAACCATACTGGTCATAGTTGCGCATGCATGCAGAAGCTTCTCAAAGTTAAAATTGATCAAGTCGTATCTTTGATCAATCATGTCTCAAGATAAGATGAATGATTTAGCTACATTGTCCATTGAAAATGACATGGTCAAGAAACTCTATTATGCAGAGTTGATTAGCATTTTTTCTTCTATAAATGCTAGAAGCGTCTTATTTGAATGAGAATTTATTTATTATATAAATATTATATATACTTTTGTATCAAAATTAATTTTTGCAATAACCTTAGGGGCCCCCCAAAAATTTTCTTCGCCTAGGGCCCCGAAAATTCCAGGCACGGCCCTGCTTATAATCGACACAAACAATGATAATGATTCTTAAATATTAAGATAGAATTATAGCAAGAATATTTTTTAGTTAATGGCCTTTTTAATCTTACTTGTAAACCAATATTGACCATGAACGACCTACTTTGCTACCATACTTTTCATTTAGAGATAAATGAGGCAAATGTCCTCAAGTTTCATTTCTAAAAAGCGGAAGTTCTTTAGTTGAGTAGAATTGTAGGGCGTGAGCTTTCCATCTCCATTTTATATCTCCTGTTAATTTATATTTATGAGTAAATAACATGTTGTAAATGAGAATAACTTGTGAAAATAAAAATTCAATGACATTTCAGTATAAACTTATGAGAAACAAATAATGAAGACGGAAAACACAAATCTTACACTTTTACTCGACTTTGTTAGTATAGCTTTCAGCCTTTTACACTTGAAACTTAGGTACATGACCATATATTTCACCTGTATTTAAGTACTTTTGATGCTACTATATATCTATTTCATTCATGTATATTTTATTTGCTAGATTTGATACTTGAGAATCATGTTGCTAGTTTTAGATAACTATTTTGTTATATTTGATTTTAAAATCCACATATTAGTCTGCAAATTTGACTATATATATATATATACGTGTGGTTCGTTAGCTCTGTTTTGACTAGAAACAGAGCCGACTTTGTCATCACCTTCTTATCAACATTATTTTATCTTCTTAGGACGTTTAAATGATAACCATGTTGTCTATTAATTATCATATTATTATAAATTACTTTATTTGTTGTGCATTCAAGGACAAGAACTAACCTTCTCACACTATTACTGTATATACAGAAATCTGAAACTCAGGGTGGGACCCAAGATGGGTCGAACTCGAAACCAATTTTGGTTTAATCTTTTGAAAAATGGATTCTAGAATCTGATTATTAATTCCGGTTCTAGATTTAATCGTTTTATCGAGTTTATTTTTTCTATGATAACTTTAAATAGTTCAGTAAGTAATTTTTAAATAGATTTTGACTTATAAAGAAACGCAAAAAAAAATGAAAAATGAAAAATCGGAATTTGGTTTGTCTTTAATTTATAGCACTGTTTTGTAAACAAATAAAACAATGTAAAGGAATGACACGGACATTTATGGCATAATAAATTGACAAAGTCAAATTATATATGTATATATATGTATATATAAATATATAATTTTTGTTTGAAACTAAAGGCTAGTAAATTAGTAGTTACATATTTTGAAAGAAATCACGTGAATCCGTCACTCATGTACGCAATTAGAGGTGCACATTACTTCAGTTCAAACGAGTGGAGTCCAAGATTCTGTAGAAAAGAAAAGAAAAAGCAATATAAAAAGCTCAAGAAATGTTTATAAGAAAAATAGCTAGAGAATATGTAGCAATAAGTGGTAAAAACATATTAATTTACTCTTTGATAGAATATTATATTTTTTTTAAATGAAATCAAAATTAGAGAAAACATAAGAAGCGGATTGGTTCCATATATATATATACATATATATATATATATTAAGTGGTGAAAACATATTAATTTACTTTTTGATAGAATATTATATTTTTTAAAATGAAATCAAAATTAGAGAAAACATAAGAAGCAGAATTTTGTTCCATATATATATATATTGGATTGGACTATTTATAATAAAAGAGAGTAATTACACTCAAGGTTTAAAATGTGCCGCTTGTCGATGTCGTTTCGCATTTTCTGTTTTACGGATATATCGCTTGCCGATAGATATGTCGATGGGAAAATGGCAAAAAAAAAAAAAAGCATGCCGCATTTTCTTGAAAACTGGTAAACATCCAGCGAAACGAAAAGGTTTTTGTTTCGCATATCTCCAAAAAAACAAAAATTGGTCGAAATGTCGACCGATTTTTGCGAAATTTTGAACCTTGATTACACTCATGCCTCTTGAACTTTTCACATTGATGTAGCTCTTGAATTTTTAGGGTTTTTTTTCTTAAATATATATTTATTTTGCAACTTATTTTTTAATATATGAATCTTATTCAATAATAAATTGATAAAAGCATCTTCAAATAAGTCATATCTTACTAATATTTTTAACAACTGTTTTGCCTTTTTAACTCGTTGGGCAATTTTACCAAGTTTTAAAGTCCAAAACATACTGCTATCAAAAATAAAATCCAAGGAACAAATTGCTCTATCGTGCAATGTCCAGGAGGGTATTCTGGTAAATTACATATATAGTACCTTTAGTTTGGTATGAATTTATTTATTTTCCACACTTTTTTTTTTCAAGTCTAAAAGAGTGTACTAAAGCTTGCTTATATTCTGCTTCCTGGAATCTCCCTCTCATTCTTTCACTCTATCTCCCCAAAACCTTATTATATACACAAAAATCCTCACACAAACATCCCATCTCTCTCTCTCTCTCTCTCTCAGCATGGCTGAAGAGGGACACGCAGCGCACAAGCCCGACAAGAAGGACAAAAAGAAGAAGAACAAGAAGAAGCTCGTCAAGCTCATCACCGCCTTGATCATCGTCAAACTCATCATCATCCTCGTCCTCGCCCTCGTCATCTTTCACGTACGCTCCCCGAAGCTCCGCCTCCGCGACCCGCTCGTCCAAACCCTAGCCGCGGGCACCCCGTCCTCGCCCTCGTTCGACGCAGTCTTCGGCATCACAGTGACGATCAAGAACCCTAACTTCGGGCGGTACCGGTTCGAGAGCACCCCGGTGTCGTTCATCTACCAGGGCATCATCGTCGGCCAGGTGATCGTCCCCGCCGGGAGCGTCGGGTCTCGCTCGACGGAGGAGGTCCCGGTCTTGGCGGCGGCGAGCTCCCGCTACCTCGCGGGGCTTGCCGGGCCCGCTGTGGCGGCCGAGCTGAGCGCCGGCGTGGTGAGTCTCTACGGGAAGGCGGTGATAAGTGGGAGGGTGGAGGTTTGGGGGATCGTGAAGAGGAGGAAGAAGGCTGAGATGGATTGCTTCATTGTCTTCAGTATCGCCACCAGAAATGTTCAGAGATTGGTTTGTGAATAGGTGTTAAGTTATATATATATATATATATATATATATATATATATATATATATATATACACACACAGTTACACACACACTTGAACTTGGGATATCAAATATGTAAGCTTTTCAAGAAGTTTTGTTCTGTAGAAACTTTAGGAATATTGGTTTTGGTATATGTGGTGATATGCATGTAATTTTGTGCAATAATGTACTTTAATGCAGAAGTGAATTTCCTAATTTTTTTTATTTATTTATTATGAGTGTGACATATAGTGAAAGAGAATTTTTCCTTATTTAAAGGCTTTTTTCATATCTTATTTATTAATTAAATCACAAACTTTAAATGGGTGGTAATACTTTTTAAGTTGCTTTTTCTTTTATAGTGGTGCATAAAACGAAGTTGATTATATGTTAAACACCTTATTTATTTGATTAATCATGTTGTTATTTTATTTATGACTAGGTGACCTATGATAGAGAGATTTTCCTTAGTGGATATTTTTCTCTTAAGTTTATTTATTTATTTATTGATAACATAAAACCACACATTTCAATGGGATGGTGATGAATTTGGCACAAAATTTAAGAGCCACTTGAGTACTGTCGGTGGGTTATGGGTTTTGTGATATAGATATTTGAGTGTGAACTTATGGTATTTTAGTCGTCGAATTGGATAACTATTACAAATTTATGATGTTGATGTGTTGTGGTGAGCGATGCAACTCTCACTAGTGTACAAATATCTTCATGACCGTTTTGATATATCGAACTCTCCAATTTACCGTATATATCTAAATGTCACGTTTTGTCAATTTACTAAAAAGTAAAAAGCACCGAGCAGAACTTGAGAAGTTTTTCCAGGTGGGTCCCCGGAGGAGACCGGTCCGTCGAGGTTTATCCTAAGAAAGGACCTACCACCGACCACGTTTCCCAAAAAAGGCTTTCCGACAAGGACCGTGTGAAGAAATTGAAAAACTTTAAGACGGTCTTTCGTGACATAGCATTTTCAATTAAAAGATGTCTCACGAATATATGTATATATATAGAAGTTAATTAAATTTTTAAAATTAAATACAAATTTATTGTTACAATTAATAAAATAAAAAGAACTTGACAAAAAAAATCAACTAATATAAAGAGAATCAACGATCATGTGAGTCAATTCTCCTATAATTGAAGGAATATAATAATAATAAAAAACGAATGCGAATTACTATGATCATATAATTAAAAATAAAAAAGCATTAATTTGAAATATAAAAATAAACTCATAACTATATTGATTATGACCGGGTTTCAATCCCTTCACAATGGGCCCGTTTGGCATAGCTTAATTTAAAAAATAATTGTTTTTAGTTTCTGTTTGAAGAAAAAACTGTTTTATAAAAAAATTAACAGGCGTTTGGTAAACTGTTTAAAAAACAGTTGTTGTTGGTAACAAAAGTTGTTTTAGTGTTTGATAAAATTCTCTAAATTTATGTAAAATGACTAAAATAGACATATTCTTAAATATTAAATAATAATAATTTATATACTTATAAATAGACATGCTCTTAGAAATGTGTACGTAATTAAAGTTTTTTATTTATTGCCAAATCTAATTTCATTCATAAATATTTATACGTAAAGCTTTGACTCAAAATATATGTACAAGTGTACTGCAGTATGAAATTAAACTAAATTCCTATGCGACCTGACGCTTTGATCAAATCAAAATAAGATATTATTTTATTATATTTAGCTATTTTTAAATTAAGAAAGAATAAATAAATTCATTGTTTGTTAGTGTATAAATCAGATATGTTATTTTGATTATTTCTTGATTTTGAACGTAATTAGGTATTATATTTGTTGGAGAGATTTTAGAAGATAACATGGGTAAAATAGTAAATTGTGTATATAAATCAAAATCCTTTTCCCTGAAAGCTAGGATTTCTAGCTTTCTCTTCTCACGTACAAATTGCAAAATCGATTATAGAGTTTTTGATAATAACAGAATTGCCAAACACCTAATTGACAGTTAAGTTTTTAGGGTAAACTGCGGCTAATGTACTCAATGTTTGATTTTCTGCGGATTATGTACCTAATGTTTACTTTCGGCGGCTAATGTACCTAATGTTTAATCCGTTAGATATTTTTGGGTTTTCCGTCAGTTGACCGTTAGAGAGTTATCCTCCTTTATATGTACACTTTTCGTATTTTTGACATAACTCACTCATTTTTTGTCCAATTTTTATGAACGACCTATGGTTGAAAAGATAAGAGATAGATCTACAACTTTGGTGTTTTAAGTTTTGTAAAATCAGTTTTAAAAAAAATACGAAATTTCAAGTACAACGTAAAACTGGACATTAGTTTAATGCAAAATATTTGTTTCGAACAAATTTTAATATACTTAATTAATTTTTATGATGAAAGTTAAAACCAAAAAGTTGTAGATAAATGTTTTATCATTCCAACGGGTGTTTATTTATAAACGTTTGACAAAAAATGAGTGAGTTATGCCAAAAATATGAAAGATATGATGTGAGATAATATTTCATATTTTTGGAATAACTCACTCGTTTTTTTTATCCAAAATTTATAAATAAACACACGTTGGAAAGATAAAACATTTATCTACAACTTTTTTCTACGTTTCATCATAAAAAGTCATTAAGTCTTGCTCGAAAAAAATATTTTTCATTAAACTAATGTCCAGTTTTACGTTGTACTTGAAATTTCGTATTTTTATAAAAATGATATTACAAAACTTAAAACACAAAAGTTGTAGACCTATCTGTTATCTTTCCAACCATAGATTTTGCATAAAATTTGGACAAAAAATGAGTGAGTTATGTCAAAAATATGAAAACTGTACATATAGAGGAGGATAACTCTCTAACGGTCAACTGACAGAATACCCAAAAATATCTAACGGATCAAACATTAGGTACATTAGCCGCCGAAATCAAACATTGCGTACATAATCTGTAGAAATTCAAACATTAAGTACATTAGCTGCAATTTACCCAAGTTTTTAATAAAAACAAAACTGGGCAATTTAAGCCCAACCAAACGCAGCCACTATCGAATCCGTAACAATCGATATGGTATTTTCTTTCCACGCTAGAACTTCACAATAGAGCGGGATTTGAAATCGATTTAGATCACAAATTCTAAGATTTATTTTTGTACCTTGACTGTTCACGCACCAATAATTAATCTTCCTTCATGATAATACTTTCTCAAATTGATTCATACCAAAGCGATGTTTCCAATTTAAATATAATTCGACATAGTAATCTAATAGACGTGACCTGCTTATTTATCATGAAGTTATAAAATGTTGTTGGAAACCATTTTATTTTCTTTCTTGATTCCCTCATCATATTGGCTTATTTCATACTTCTTAATATGATGAATTGTATGAAATAATAATTGAGTCAATTTGACCATCTTAATTTTTAATATGAGCAACTCTTTTATACGTAGAAATTAAACAACGCAAATAAATAGGAACAAAATAGTTTGAACTCTATTTTTGCATTTTAAATTCGTTTTAACTAATTTCGTCGTCAAGTCATACAATTCCAAATTCTATGTATGCATGTGGACGAAAATCTGCTCCTTAAGTCAATAATAAATAGATTGCAAAATCAAGCACATAAATGTAGAAGAAGTCATTAAATAATATGTATTTATTAATTTGATCACAAACTTTAAATATGACTAGCTAGAAGGTTTTAAATACCGCTTGTCGATGTCATTTCGCACTTTTCATTTTACGGATATATCGCTTGTCGATTGGTATCTCATAGGTAAATCGATGGATATTCCGATGGATATTCGAGAAATTTAATACCTTGGCTAGATCTAAGCTATAGCGGCCTTCACCATCATTTTTTTTGTTAATCCCGGCAAAAGTATCAATATTTTTAAAAAATGGACCAAGAAATTCCAATTCTTTTTATTGCCCGGACAAAGTTCTAATTCTTTAGTTTTGTGTCCCTATTGGTACCTCCATAAAAAAAATCGTCCTCCAGTATTAATCATGCCACCGTTACAAAATTTTATCCACATTTCCGGAGTAAATTAGCCATCGGAAAGTTGGACAATCAAAGATAAACGTGGATATGTACTTAAAAGGGAGAAAAAAATACTTTTTAATTCAACGCCGAAAAACGGCATAATCCATGGTTTGGAATATTCACGAAAGTGATATGAGGAGACAAAACAAGAGAATTAGAACTTTATTCGGGTAAAAAAGCATGGGAATACAAAACCAAAACTTTGACGTGGCGTGAGTAACGTTGCAGGACAAATTTTTTTACGGAGGTATACCTATAGGGACACAAAACTAAAGAATTGGAACTTTGTCCGGGTAAAAAAAAATAGAACTTATTGATCCGTTATTTGAAAGTATTAGTATTTTTGCTGATTAACCCTTTTTTAATTTATCTTTTTTTAATTTATTCCTCGATAATTAATATCTTTATAGTTTATATTTTATATAACTATGTGGACACATGTAGTTAAGTTAATAGTGCTCGATAACAAGCCAGAGCTGAATTTTTTTTAAGGTAGCTTTGCTGCACGTAAATTGAACTCACAATCTTCTCTTTAGAGGTAGTGGGAAATTATTACTAGGCTATCCTAGCCACCACTAGAGCTGAAACTCACGACCAGTTCTTGCCGGTCGCGGCGGGTTCCGGCGGTTCGCGGTCATTCGCGATTCGACGTCAAAAATCGCGACCAGTCGCGATTCGGTGCATAATCGTGACTCTCTCTCTCTCTCTCTCTCTCTCTCTCTCTCTCTCTCTCTCCCGTAGCCATCGCGACCTCCCCCCACCGCGACTCGTCGCGACTTCTACGGTGACGATTTTTGGCGACTAAATCGCGACTCGTCGTGACACCGCGAGTTGCAGCTCTAGCCACCACAGGACTGATCTTTTAAGGTTAAATTATCTTCATTATATAGTCAGCAATTTTAATTGAAAATGGCTTATCTATTAGAAACCTTAATCCGACATTTTTCCAATTATATAATATATAATACCTACAATATTAAAATAGAAGTTTTAGCATTTATCCAGAGAAAACAAATATTGTTGCCTAGGATTGATATTTTGAGTTTTATGATCATTTTTTCACGGTTAATTTTTTTTTTTTTTAAATCGTTTGTTTCTCATCACAAATGTGTTTATTTTCAATTGATTTCATATAATTTTGAATTTATTTTTAACAAAACTCTCTCTCCCGCGAAAATGACAGTGACAATGCTCAAGACTTATTTGTCCATTTAAATTCTGTATTAAATCAGATGAAAAAGAAGGTATAATTTTATTAATAAAAAAAAGTAAGCATTGGGCAACGAGCACCGTCACAACTCGATCCACCGATGACAATGGAGTAGAGGCGGTCCATGGCGGTCCTTATAAGATTCCTCATGCGGTAGTCGGAGACTGTGATCATGTAGTGTGAAGAGTATAACCCTAAATCCATACTTGTTTGGTATCGCCAATAGCCAAAGTTTAATGCGTTGGAAATCACGTCTCGGATCTTGTGTAAATTATCTCAAAATGAGCCTCCAAACTTTCCGGGTAACATTTAAAAAATTATTTTAAAGCGGAAAAACTTGATGTCCGGATATCGGATAATAACCGTATCTCAAGATCTGATAAATATTATGCAATTTAATATTCATAAATCATTAATAATAATCTAGTCTATAGAAAATAACTAGAAAGCAGTAAATGGTCGCATTTATTAACCCAGTGCATAAGGCCGTACCTCTGTTGACAACTTCCGGTTGCGCGTTCTGAACTTAGCCGGGCTCCGCCGGTGCTGAGGGAAACACCCATGATCTTCCGGGATATTCTCCTAGACTCCTCGTACCGAAGAGTGGGCTTCGCCGGCGGGACTCCGTCACAAACTTTAACTGATGGTTCTTTTTAAGCTTCCAGAGACTTTTTCTCTCAAGCCGAACCAGAGAGAGGTCAGAGGAAAAATTCGCAAACCCTTGAGGAGAGGGAGAGTTCGATTTTTCTCTGGGGTATAGGCTCAGACTGTAACCGAATTGGAGATTTTTTCTCCCTAATTTCAACTTCTATTAATTAAATATAATTAATTATCTCAATCCAATGGTCCATATTTAATCCTATCTAGATCCAATTGATATAATTAATCAAGGATGTAATTAAATAAGAAATACATGATAAGATCAAATAATTTAATCTTATCATCTTATCTTCATTTATTCGAAATATATATATATAATAAAATTCTAATTCTAATTATCTAGATCCCACGGTTGAGATAAATCTTAAACCGATCTAATGGATCAAATCAATTAAGGATAAAATCAAATGCCCTAGGGTTTCATCAAAACCCTAATTTGAATTCTCCTTTATCCATAATTCGAAAATTATATATAATATATATATAATTAATTAATTAATTTCTAAACCGACGGTAAATATTAAATCTTAAAACCGATCCAATGGATATAATTAATTAACCGAATTCAAAATACCTAAGCTTGGTCACCAAGATATTAATTTTGAATTAAATTTAGGGTTAAAATCAATTATCCTAATCAACCGGTTGACATTAAAACTTAACCGATCCAATGGATTAAATTGATTTTAGGGTTTTGCTCAAATACCAAAACATTTGGTACTTATGCCGTATATATGGAAAGACGAAATCTCATTATTCGAATTCACTAGGGTTTCATATCCATGAGGCCTAATTCGAATTTACACATATTAAACATATATAAATATATATTTTTTATTTATTAATATAAATCGATTAATTATTAATATAATATAACTAATGTCAATATCACACATTCAAATGTCATGGTGATACACCATTATTTAAATTCGTGACATGTGATTTAATTTCATAGTTTACCGAAACGATCATAAACTTAGAAATTCTCTAATTTCATAGTGTTAGGAACAACGGTAATATATTGTGCTCTTTAACGGTCAAATCAAAGAACAATCAGGCCAACAGCTCTTACTCAAGATCACTCAGGACTAGATCGAATATCTATTTGATCATCATACTAGTGAATCAACTCTAAGTTATCAGTGACGGTGTTATATGATAAATTTCGGAGTTTAAGTCAGGTCCACTCTAGTATTAAGACACTTCATACTTAATGCAGTTCTAGTGAGTGTGACACACCCAAAATCCAGAATATGATTATCACTTAGTCACATTAATGACCTTATATGATTAATGAGCTCCCACCCAGTTAATCAGGTCACGGACATTTTAAGTTCATTTATTATGATAATTAATTCTTCTTCACATTGACTTTGTTGTGATAATAATAACATAATTGCATCATTTATGAACTAAGGAATAAATATTCTATTTTACTTTACCAGAAACTACAATAAGATTAACATACGAAGCACCATCTTTTATTCAACGACTTGTAATAATCTTTTAGAAATGGATAAAAAACAGCTTGTTTAAGGACACATGTCCAACATAATGAACGACTTTATAGTCCCTGCATGAGATCAAACATTTTGAAAATTATATTAATATATTTATGAGAATAATTTTTTGTATTAAAACATTTATAATAAGATGTATGTATCTTTTACAAATAAGGAAAATTCTAATGCCGATGATGAAAGGCTCGGTTACTCGGTCAGTGCATAGAGCCACTTGCGCCACACAAATCGCCAATATTCCAGCGAGTAAACTCCTTAGAGCCCAATTAAACCCTGTATTTAACTTTGCACCTGCAAAACTGATTTGATATCAAGACCCAATTCAATGCGTATGAGACTTTAGCAACTTGAAAATCATTCCAAAGATACCGACCAACGGCGTATTCAAACATGAGGAATAAAGTGAGAATGGACCAAATGATGTTGGTGCCGAAAACTTCGTAAGACATTCTTAACAGTATGAGCAACGAGACGAGCAGAGCGGCGAGTTGGACTTTCAGTGAGACCATCACTCCGCTGCTGGTTTCCTTGCAGAACTCCCACACACCCACAACCCATCCTTTCACCAGATCGCCCATACCGCTGTTATACCAACTATTTCCAAATGGATGAAAAATAGCTTATTTAAGGACACATGTCCAACATAATAAACGACTTTATAGTCCCTGAATGAGACCAAACATTTTGAAAATTATATTAATATATTTATGAGAATAATTTTTTTGTATCAAAACATTTATAATAAGATGTATATATCTTTTACAGATAAGGAAAATGCTAATGCCGATGATGAAAGGCTCGGTTACTCGGTCAGTGCATAGAGCCACTTGTGCCACACAAATCGCCAATATTCCAGCGAGTAAACTCCTTAGAGCCCGATTAAACCCTATATTTAACTTTGCATCTGCCAAACTGATTTGATACCAAGACCCAATTCAATGCGTATGCGACTTTAGCAACTCGAAAAATCATTCCAAAGATACCGACCAACGGTGTATTCAAACGTGAGGAATACAGTGAGAATGGACCAAATGATGTTGGTGCCGAAAACTTCGTAAGACATTCTGAACAGTATGAGCAACGAGAGAAGCAGAACGGCGAGTCGGACTTTCAGTGAGAACAACACTCCGTTGGTGGTTTCCTTGCAGAACTCTCACACACCAGAACACATCCTTTCAGCGGATCGCCCCTACCGCCGTTTTACCAACTATTTCCAAATGGATAAACAACAGCTTGTTTAAGGACACATGTCGAACACAATGAACGACTTGATAGTCCTGCATGAGACCAAACATTTTGAAAATTCTATTAATATATTTATGAGAATAATTTTTTGTATTAAAACATTTTTAATCAAGATCGATCAATTAAAAAAAAAGAATATTGCTACACTTTTTGACACGGAAAGCATGCATTGTTTTTTCTATAGTTAAATAGGTAGAAAAAAAAAAGTGGCGAAATTGTGGAATATGGAAAGAGTTTGCACACAAAAAAAAGAAGAAAGGGCCATGAATTGAAAATGAAAAAATGTGGTTCACATGAACATGCAAGGGTCATTGATAATGTTTGTTGTCATGGTATGATAATTGTTGGGGATTTCACCCAGCAACCCGATACGAATATCGATTACCACGAACAAATGCGGAACAACACGATTGAATTGGACGACAAAGACTAACACTTTATTGATCACGATAACGTTTGAATTACACAACCGGTTACAAAAGACTCGATCTTCTCAAGAAGATGATCTTCCCGTTGAATTCAAACTCACAGCTCCTTTCACAGCTCCCTCCGATGACTCCACCGTACGCTATACGATGTCGAGATGACCTTCGTCTTCCAGCGCTCTTCACGGTGATCGGAGATGAACCAGACCCAGAGAACACCGGTGATCAGCACCACGGTGCGAACGAACCCCTTTTGACGCCGCGAAGAAGCTCCGACAGATCCACAGAGTATGCTCCTCTGTCTGTCGTTCCCGAGCCTTCCCTCTCCGTACTCCGTCGTCACCTTCGTCGTCGTAACCACCGTCTGACTCGCCTGAGAAGCTCTGTCTCTCAAGACTCACTCTTCTTGATTCTCTCTCTCTTTGCTGTATGGTCTGGTTGCTTCTAACCGCTGTATGAGCTTTGCTTATATAGCCGTTGGCTCATCCTTATCGTCCCCGGATGGTGACTGAATGTCATCACCCGATAGGCTCCTTATCTTTAAGTGACTGTGACACACATGATCTTGTGTCACCGATGGGTGATCAACAATCTCCACCTTGTGTCATCGTCGCTTATTGATAATTCGCCCCTGTCCTCGAGCTTAGGCGCTCGATCCACCCTTATCCTCCAGCTCTGGTTGGGTATCACCAACCCCGAGCTGAACCAAGCTCTGTTCGAACTTGCCGACCGGAATCACCTTAGTGATCATGTCCGCCGGGTTCTCATCGGTTCCGATCTTGAGAACCTTCATCGTATTCAACTCTACGATGTCCTTGACGAAGTGCAGTTTAATGTCGATATGCTTGGTCCTCTCGTGATACATCTGATTCTTACACAAGTGTATCGCGGACTGGCTGTCGCAGTAAAGGTCGAAGGACCTTTGCTCGAATCCTAGCTCTGTGAGAAGCCCTTTCAGCCAGAGCCCTTCCTTAGCAGCCTCAGTGATCGCCACGTATTCAGCCTCTGTGGTCGATAAGGCCACGATGTGCGGAAGCGATGCCTTCTAGCTGACTAGATTCCCGAACACCTTGAAGGTGTATCCGGTGAGAGATCTTCGCTTGTCGAGGTCTCCTGCATAATCTGAGTCAACGAAGCCTTGAATCACTGATTCCTTTGTCTCCTCGCTGGAGTAAATCAGGCCCTTGTCGGAACTGCCCGCCAAGTATCGGAGGATCCACTTGACGGCATTCCAATGCTCTTGCCCTGGGTTAGCCATGTACCGGCTTACCAAGCTTACTGCATAGGCCAAATCTGGTCTCGTGCAGATCATCCCGTACATGAGGCTTCCGACGGCACTTGTGTATGGCACAAGTCTCATCCTCTTCTCCTCAGCCTCTGTCGTCGGGCTTAACTCATTACAGAGTTTGAAGTGAGGTGCGAGGGGCTGTTTCGAAGGCTTGGCCTTCTCCATTTGGAACTTCTCGACGACCTTCCTGAAGTAGTCCGTTTGCGAGACGCTGAGGTAGCCTCTCGCGCGGTCTCTTCGGATGTCCATCCCGAGAATTCTTCTCGCTGGCCCCAAGTCCTTCATCTCGAACTCTGACTTCAATGAGTCCTTAAGCTTCCTGATTTCTCCAGTACTGCTGGAAATGATGAGCATATCGTCAACATATAGGATTAAGTAAATACTCACACCGCTGCTCGTCGTTCTGAAGTAGACACAGTTGTCGTGTCTGCTCCTCCGATAGGAATTCTTCTGCATGAATGTGTCAAACCTCTTATACCATTGTCGAGGAGATTGCTTAAGTCCGTACAAGGACTTCTTAAGAGAGCAAACCCAATCCTCTTTTCCCTTCTGCACGAACCCCTCGGGTTGTTGCATGAGGATTTTCTCCTCGAGTTCTCCATGTAGGAAGGCTGTCTTCACATCCATCTGTTCAAGCTCCAGTTGAACTTCGCAACCATCGAAAGTAGTACCCTTATCGATGTATGCTTTACCACTGGCGAGAAGACTTCATTGAAGTCTATACCTTCTCGCTGTGTGAATCCCTTCGCCACCAACCTGGCTTTGAACCTCGCCGGCTCGCCTCCTGGTGCACTTGGCTTCACCTTGTATAGCCACCGACAGCCGACAACCTTGCAGTTCTTCGGCTTCGGAACAAGGACCTAAGTATTGTTCTGGTGAAGAGAGTTCATCTCTTCGTCCATTGCCGCTCGCCACTTCTTCTCGTCGCTGGACCTGATGGCTTCACTGAACGAGCGAGGCTCGTTGTCGATTTCAACACCTGCAGTGTTGAAAGCATAAGCCACCATCTCAGCGTGGGCGTATCTTATCGGCTTCCTGATAGCCCGTCGGGGCCTATCCCGAGAAAGTAGGTATCCCTCGTCGGGATTCTCCTCTTCGGCTCCGAGAGCCTCTTCCTCGCTGTCCTCTTCGCTGGACACTTCATCGCTGTTCGATGAGACCTGCTCCCGATGATCTTGTCGGCTGGATTCTGCTCGATCTCTCCTTATCGGGCTTCCTTTACTACCGCTCGACGAAGCTTCATCGCAGGTACCTTGTCGAAACTTCGAAAGTTCCTCATCGCGGGATTCTCGTCGCGATAGCTCTTCATCGCGGGATTCTCGTCGCGATAGCTCTTCTTGCATACCTTGTCGGGTATGCTCATCGGGGATTCCTTGTCGCAAATTCTCTTCGTGATCACCTCTTCGGCCATTTCGCATACCTTGTCGGGTATGCTCATCGGGGATTCCTTGTCGCAAATTCTCTTCGCGATCACCTCTTCGGCCATTTCGCATACCTTGTCGGGTATGCTCATCGGGGATTCCTTGTCGCAAATTATCTTCGCGATCACCTCTTCGGCCATTTTCCTCTGGGTTTCCGATAAGAGCTCCTCGGGTAAAATATTCCCGATGAGCCTCTTTTCGTCCTGGCTCATCGCAAAGCTCCACCTCAAGCTGAAATCCGTCTCCTTCGTAGAGATCTTCAGGGCTTGTCGGGGTTGCCTTGCCTTCCAAGAAACTTTCTTCATTGAAAGTGACGTCTCGACTGATGATGCACTTTCGTGACTCCGAACACCAAATCTGGTACCCTTTAACTCCGTCGGGGTACCCCATGAACAGTCCTTTCTTGGCCCTCGGTACAAGTTTACCATCGTTTACATGATAGTAAGCTGTACAGCCAAAGACTTTGAGTTTGGAGTAGTCGGTGTGCTCTGGTCGATTTGTCCATCGCTTCTGAGGAACTTCAAAGTCTATCGCAGACGATGGCAACCTATTGATCAGATAGGCCGCTGTATGGACAGCTTCTCCCCAGAACCGCGATGACAAATTTGCCCTCGAGAGCATACACCTTACTCGTTCCATGATGGTTCGGTTCATCCTTTCAGCGAGACCGTTCTGTTGAGGCGTGTGCCTCACAGTCTTGGATCGTCGGATGCCTGCCTTCCGGCAGTGATCGTTGAACTCCTCGGACAGATACTCCAATCCATTGTCCGTGCGGAGATGCAAGAGCCTCTTCCCGCACTGATTCTCAACAAGTGCGCGCCAGTTGACAAAGGCTTTGAAAGCCTTGTCCTTTGATCTGATCATATAAACCCAGAGCTTCCTCGAGTAGTCGTCGATGAAGGAGATAAAGTATCTATTTCCTCCATGCGAATCTACTCGTGCCGGTCCCCACAAGTCAGAGTGAACATAGTCAAGAACTGACTTGCTCGTGTGAGACCCCTTGCCGAATTTCACCCGATGCTGCTTCCCAAACACACAGTGTTCGCAGAAGTCGAGCTTCTCCACCTTATCGGTCCCGAAGCAGCCTCCTCGCTTAAGTATATTAAACCCCTTCTCGCTGACATGCCCCAGTCTATCGTGCCATAGAGTGGTCTTCGACACTGTCGTTGAGATATTTGCTGCTTCCCCGATGGCAGTCTCACCCTCCAGGATGTATATGCCATTGTACCGATAAGCCCTCATGAATGTCATCGCACCCTTTGTGACTTTTAAGCCACCCTTGCATGACTTCCATGAGTATCCCTGCTCTTCGAGGACACCCAAAGAAATAAGATTTCGTTTGAGTCCAGGGACATACCTGACTTGGTTCAGGGTTCTCCGTGTGCCATCCTTGAGTCTTAATGATATCGACCCAATCCCCTCGACAGCGCACATCTCCTCGGTGCCCGTCGATACTGGCATGACCTCCTCGTCGGCCTTCATCCCCTCGAACCAACTCTGCTCGTGACTCATGTGGTACGAGCATCCCGAATCCAGTATCCACGCTGTTCGCATGCTGGTCGGCATCATTGCGAGGACCTCAGCGCTATCGTACCCTCCCGACACCTGGGAAGCGTTCGCTGGACCGTCGTCCCTATTCCTTCTGAACGGCTTACCCGTTCTCTTCTCGGGACAATCTCTCTTGAAATGTCCTTCCTTGTTACAGTTGTAACACTTGCCGCTCCTCGGCCTCGATGAAGATCGCCTCGGTGAGCCTCTCCTGAACTTCTCTCGCTTAGCCGGTCTTTCACGGTTAACGACGAGGCTCTCCGCTCCACCTGATCTTCCATCGAACTTGCCCTCCTGCTTGCGCTGAACCTCCTTGGCTAGCACGGCCGTCTTGACATCGTCGACGGTGAGGGTCTCCCTGCCACTAAATAGCAGAATGTCCTGGATCCTGTCGTACATCCCCGATACCGAATTCAGTAGGAGGAGTGCTTGATCCTTTGACGGGACTTCCACATTTATCGTCTTCAGATCTGTGATGATCTTCTTGAATTCGATAAAGTGTTGCTTCAGCGATGATCCCGGAGCCATCTTGAGGGTGTACATCCGTTGTTTGAGAAACAACTCGTTCGCCCAGGACTTCCTGTTGTACGTCTCATCGAGACGCTTCCAGATTCCTGCAGCTGTCGTCTCGTCTTGGATGTCTCTGATGACATCATCGCTGAGAGCGAGAATAATGGTGCTTCTCGCCCTCGTCATGATGTCTTCCTTGTCCTCCTCACTCAGCTTCTCCGAGAATGCCTCATCGCCCTTGAGCGCCTTGTCGAGGCGCATCTGGCACAGCTGTGCGTGCATCTTGATCTTCCAGATGTTGAAGTCACCATCGCCGGTGAACTTCGCGATATCTGTCTTGTCTGGTCCCATTATTTCTTATCGCGTCTGTCAGGGGTGACTCTGACGGTCTTCGTCAAGATTCAGAATCTTGAACTCCTTTACTTTCTTGTTCGGTTCTTGAACTCGGATCTTGATTCTCCGATGAACCCTTCCTTGATTCACCGAGAGAAGGAGCTCTGATACCACTTGTTGGGGATTTCACCCAGCAACCCGATACGAATATCGATTACCACGAACAAATGCGGAACAACACGATTGAATTGGACGACAAAGACTAACACTTTATTGATCACGATAACGTTTGAATTACACAACCGGTTACAAAAGACTCGATCTTCTCAAGAAGATGATCTTCCCGTTGAATTCAAACTCACAGCTCCTTTCACAGCTCCCTCCGATGACTCCACCGTACGCTATACGATGTCGAGATGACCTTCGTCTTCCAGCGCTCTTCACGGTGATCGGAGATGAACCAGACCCAGAGAACACCGGTGATCAGCACCACGGTGCGAACGAACCCCTTTTGACGCCGCGAAGAAGCTCCGACAGATCCACGGAGTATGCTCCTCTGTCTGTCGTTCCCGAGCCTTCCCTCTCCGTACTCCGTCGTCACCTTCGTCGTCGTAACCACCGTCTGACTCGCCTGAGAAGCTCTGTCTCTCAAGACTCACTCTTCTTGATTCTCTCTCTCTTTGTTGTATGGTCTGGTTGCTTCTAACCGCTGTATGAGCTTTGCTTATATAGCCGTTGGCTCATCCTTATCGTCCCCGGATGGTGACTGAATGTCATCACCCGATAGGTTCCTTATCTTTAAGTGACTGTGACACACATGATCTTGTGTCACCGATGGGTGATCAACAATAATAATAATAAATATCTCCTTGCAAAACGATAAACAAAATCTCTTGAAACCTAAATTTGTAAATCAATTAGAATTCCATGCACTTATACAACAAAAGATGTTGATTATATTATATATCTAGTAGTTACCAGGAAGTGCATAATTAAAATCTAAAAAATAACGCAAGTAGTCTAAGATATAGATAATCGACTATTGCCTGAACATATTGCCGAAACATAGAGTTTTGTTCAAAAATACGGTTGAAGTCGACGCTTTTTCACAGAATGCCAACGAATTTTGAAAGTGGTACGCCGGAGCCTTTAGCCTCCCGAGTCCCAGCAACAACAATATCGAGAAGAAAATGTGAATATTCAAATCTCAAAAAATATTGAAAGACGATCATTACAGAATATGTGATCTTTTATCCAATGTCCTGTATAGGAAGGTTGATTATGAACTGTAAAGTATACTCGGTTCAAACAGTGTGTAATGCATAGCTAATAATGGGATAATTTGTATTTTGTGTGAACTAATAGTGACAATAAAGATATTTGAAAAAATTAACATTTAAATTTTATCTATAGAATTGTAATTTGTTATAGAAGAAACATAGAGAGGCCAAGAATGAAAGAAATATGTAATTAATTATGGCACTATATACTAAGTCATTTTTCAAAAGACAAAAAGAAAAATAATTGCACAAAGGGAATGAAGGGAAATAGAGCACTCCTGTGATTACAAAAGCTATCCACGTAATACTCTTCCATCTAGTATTCAAGTATGAAATATTGCACACAAAATTGAAACGAATATATATATATATATATAGATTAGCTTCTTCAAAAATTATTGAGGACATCTTGGCATACAGTGACGATAAGTAAATAGTTTTGAGAAGATGAATATGAACATCAAGATCGATTAACTAAAAAAAGAATATTACTACACTTTTTGACACGGAAAGCATGCATTGTTTTTTCTATAGTTAAATAGGTCAAAAAACAAGTGGTGAAATTTGTGGAATATGGATTGCACAAAACAAAAGAATGGGCCATGAATTGAAAATGGATAAATGTGGTTCACATGAACATGCAAGCCTATCTTAACACCGGTGTATTACGACGTCACCTCATCCCTCTCTGCGATTCTCTGACACTATTCAAATCTCACACATATATTGCCCAATCGCAGTTTGCATATAAATATATACGTATATATAACTTCAAGTCTTTAAGTGATAATATATATCTGAACTTTTTATATATATATATAGATATATATATATATATAAAAATAAAGATCTTTGGATTTCACGCCTTTCCTCAGAGTGACTCGAACTCAAGATCTCTATTGTCTTAAGTGATGTACTTGTTACCACTAGACCAAGCACATCTTATCTATATATTTGGCCTTCCAATTGAATTTATTATCGATACATCTTCGATTTGTCCTGACACGGACAGTGGTATATATATATCGTGAAGAAGTTATACTTACGCATGCCGTTCGATCAATTAATCTAGTATGATTAATCTATAAAATTGATATTTCGATCGACAATCTAATAATATTTTTGATCCGTACGTTATTAATATATGTTATACTTTACATATCTACATGATAACTCATCAATATTTGAATTTATGGATAAGTTTATTTTTACTGATATTTTGAATTTGATTTTTTTTTTTATAAAATTAATGAACTACTCGCAATTGCAAAGAAAGCGGTAGTCTTAAGAGACAGGGATACTGTCAGGTGAACAAACACATTATTATTATGAGCCGATATATTAAATGAATTAAAATAATAAATAAAGCAATTTATATGTACATCATGCATCATATATGAATGAACTTTTTCTATTTCTTCCTATGTTCTTTTACAAAATAATTATCACGTCTACATCAAATATGGATCAGTTATTTGGCTTGTTAATTTGATATATAATATTTTCTTAGAAACCAAGGGTCATTGATAATGTTTGTTGTTATGGTATGATAATGATAATGAATATCTCCTTGCAAAACGAAAAACAAGATCTCTTGAAACCAAAATTTGTAAATCAACTAAAATTCCATGCACTTATACAACAAAATATGTTGATTAATTATAATATATATCCAGTAGTTACCAGGAACTACATAATTAAAATCTAAAAAACAACGCAAGTAGTCTATGACATAGATAATCGACTATTACCTGAACATCTTGCCGAAACTTATAGTTCTTGTACGGAAATACTGTTGAAGTCGACGCTTTTCCACAGAATGCCAACGAATTTTGAAAGTGGTACGCCGGAGCCTTAGCCTCCCGAATCCCAGCAACAACAATATCGGAAAGAAAATGTGAATATTCAAATCTCAAAAAATATTGAAAGACGATCATCTACAAAATATGTGATCTTTTACCCAATGTCCTTTATAGGAAGGTTGATTATCAATTGTAAAGTATACTCGGTTCAAACAGTTAGAAGTCCATAGCTAATTATGGGATAACTTTTATTTTGTGTGAACTAATAGTCCCAATAAAGATATTTGTAAATTAACATTTAAATGTTATCTATAGAATTGTAATTTATTATAGAAGAAACATAGAGAGGCCAAGAATGAAATAAATATGTAATTAATTATGGCACTAAATATTGAGTCATTTTTCAAAAGACAAAAAGAAAAATAATTGCACAGAGGGAATGAAGGGAAAATAGAGCACTCCTGTGATTACTAAAGCTATCCACATAATACTCTTCCATTTAGTATTTAAATATGCAATATTGCACACAAAATTGAGATGAATTCATGTTTATAATTCATCATGTTTTGAGATTCTTTTATTTTTTTGGTTATAATTCATATATAAATTTTAAGATGACTGCATTCCTTCAATAATCTTTTGAGATTCTTATTCTTGTGTTATTATGTTTTTTTTTTAAATAAAAGCTTGCACTGTATCATTCACCGTCTTATTTATTAAGAGAAACTTCATAAAATAACCTTCAAAACACTACATATTTTTTTATTACACCTCAAGTTTTCATAATTCTCAAAACAACCTTTTTAAATTTAATGTACCAAAAAATACCCTTAATTTTGTCTATTTTTTCAGACACAATATGTCCATTTTTTAGGACGCGATATGTACATTTCGCAGAGGTATTTTGGTAAATAATATTTGAAAATGTTATTTTGAGAATTATGAAAACTTGTGGTGTTTTGAATGTCATTTTATGAAGTTTCCCTTTACTAATTGATTCGTTATAATTCTTAAAAAAGATCATGGATCACGGCTCGTTATAATGTATGTAGTGTTATTAATTTGAATATGAAACTTGAAAAATTAAAATTTTAATAAAAATAAATGAAAATTTTATAAAATTAGAAGCGACGCTACAATAAGAAATATATGATAATAATCAATTTAAAAATAAATTAATGAGAAAATAATTAATTCATAGGGTAAATGATATAAAGCTCACCAATTGTAGATCGGAAAGCGGACCGCAAAAATGAATCTCTCCAAAAAAACCAATGAGGAAAAAATTAATTAGCACATAAAGTTATCAAAGACACTAATTGTAGACCAAAAAGCCGCAATCCGATAAAGGAATCGACGATCGTAGCCCTTGTAAAAAAATCAAGTACAATAAAATATATCAAAACTTCACTAACCGTAAATCGAAAAGTTGCTACCAGAAAATGAAATCCCACGTTAAAAAGCCTTTGATAAAAAAAATGGAAAAAAAATTAGCACTATAAAGATATATCAAAAACTCGCCAATTGTTGACCGAAAAGCCGTCACTGAAAAAAAAAATCGCTAATCACAGCCCCTGTAAAATATTTTGGTACAATAAAATATATTAAAACCTCCCTAACTATTGTAAAATACTATAGACAAATAACTTCATTTCAGTTGAAATCTATTAGATTATGCATCTTCAATTCTCAATAGATATATAATACACACACGGTGACTTTTTATATTCTAAATTGTTGAAGTTAATAAGATATATAATCCATCTATATATATATAAAAAGAAAATCTCACTACAATTAATTCATTCTCTAAGAAACTTGGAAATCCATAATCCTGTCATTCTAAAATTTCACCAATTTTAATTTATTTTTCTACTACTTTTATTTTCAATAAATTCAATTCATTACATGATGACATTTCAACTTCTATATCTAAACCCATTCTACGCCATTTTTATGAGAGTCAACACTCATTTTCATTCATTCAATAGATTTGGGAGACGATTTATTTTCAAAGCCCTTTTCCCTTCTTTCTCCACTCTTTTCTCTTCGATATCACGCCGGAGTCTCCCCTCGCGCGACGCCAACCTCTTGGTATGCTGCGATTGCGAAGCCACTCTTCTACCACTGGCGTTCGCATTTGGCGGGTCTACGACTGCTGAAAAGAGTTTGTTTTCTGGCATTGAATCTAATCCTATGTAGCTTATCTGTAATCAATCTTTGTTTTTCTTCTGTTTGTCCCTTCGACTTTCTTTCACGCGAGTTTCTCTCGCTTTGTTCCTTAGCCCTTTCCATTTTTCCAACTGTTGTCGTCCCTCTTCACGCGTCACCTATCTACGGTTGCGTCACTGCGATCAACCGAGCGAACATGAAACCCTCCCCGCGAACGTCTTCGGCGCACCTCTTTCTCGCGGTGGTGACCAAGGTTTTTTGCTTCCCGAATTATTGTTTTCATTTGTGTTAGAATTTGTTAAAAAATTGAATGTGAGCTGTTGTTTCTACGCTTTTTTGTGCTGTTTTTTCTTTGGTTGATTTTTCAGAGGCATTTCTTCAATCAGAACCAACTTCGTCGATTTCCCGGTGAGTTTCTTATTTTCTGGATATTACACTGAATTTCAGTTGTGGATTGTAAGTTTTACTCTGTGTGCATACTATAAATTTGGTTTTTCCTCTAGGTTTTTCAATAAAATATAAGTTTGTCGAGTTCCCTGCGAGTTTCTTAATTCTCATATCGTTTCTTTTAATATTTTTTGGTGATTTTTTGTTTTTATTTATGGACATTGTATTTTCTTTTACTGATTTTTGCAGGGGAATTTCTAATTTTTTATGGATTTCATCAATGTATTAGCGTTTTTACTTACTATATTTTGGGATCAGCTGCGACAGAAGCTTTGATTTTTGAGGATTTTTTTTGGAATGATTGATTTTTCAAGGGAATGTCTTCAAGCAGTAGTAAGTTTGTCGATTATCTAGAGTTTCGTTCAATCTTTTTCGATGAGTTTGTTTAGATTTATTCGCATTCTTTTTGTTTTTTAGATATTTCAGGGGGATTTTTTCAATCAAGTGTATATTCAATCAGGGGGATTTGTAAGTTCATTGCCTTTCCAATGAGTGAGATTCTAATTTTTCATGGATTTCTTCAACCTGTTAGCATTAAAAAAAAAATCAGATTTGATCAAACCATTACTTGCAGGATTTCAAATTCAATTTTGTGCTAACAATTGATTTATGGGCTTTGTTTTTCTCCTTTTTTTAGAGGAGTTTTTTCAATCAAGTTTAGTTGGTCGTTTTCCCGGTGAGTTTCTTATTTTCCGGTTTTAGTTCTAAGATAGTAAGTTTTACATTGTTTTATAAAATATTTGAACCAAAACTGTGTTCATGTCACCAGTTTTTTGTAAAGTTTCGGGTGAAAGATCCCCCGAAGGGCGGCATCACAAACCTTCATTTCTTGAAGCTCGATAGTGTAATGTATCTTTCTCTCGCCTGAAATTGTATTTGATTCTGACGACGAAGTGATTAAGATGTCAACCAGATCTTACCCTTAAATTTACAGTTAGTACAAAGCTTGATTAAACATCAAGGAATTCGAAAGGCAATGAACTTTGTTGGTTTGTGTTGATTATAAAGGTTTTATCATAGTCTTAGTTATAATACGTTTGGATGGTAACAAACTTTATACTTAATTGTAATTGTACATTGCTTGATTTTATACCAAATTTTATGAAGTATTGTACTTTTCTCTTTCTCTGTTTATATGATGCATGAATACACTTACTTATCTAGATCGATTTTTCTTTTCACCTGCTATCACTATTATCACATTTATTAAAATAAAATGACGATTCAAGTAGTGTTTACCTTTATGATAGTGTTACGTTTCAAGTGTTACAAGTCACAAAATCCTTTTCATCACAAATTCGGATTGAGTTTATGGACACTCTGTTGTCGCCTCCGTGGACATTACGGACACAATTTGATTGAATTAATATTTCATTGTTTAAAATCAGGTTTGAAAACAAGCTTCGCTGACATTGATTTCGTCTATTTGTAATGATTGGAAGAGATATGAATATGCCCTATTAACATGGTATGTTGTTCCCAATTCGGTTTAAGTTGTCAAATTTGGATTAATTAAGTGTTATCAAGACTTTCGGTTCATATGAACAAAATTGCTTCTTTTTTTATATATAATATTATTACCAATACTATCTGATTTTATTTATTAAGTTAAAGTTAATAGTTAAAGTTATTTTCTATATAGTGTAGTCTTTAATTTAATTTGAGTTCTTAATATTAATATTAGAGTTTAGCATAAGTTTTGTAAAACAAAACTGTTTTATTAAAATTCTGTTAATACACTTTAGTTTGTAAAACAATATTTAATCTATATATATAAAGAAGGTTTTAGAGGATTGTTGTGGCATCGTTTGAAGGAAGGAATTAGCAATATACAATCGTTATTCGATGCTAACGGGTAGTTTATGCCATTCAAAATTGGTCGATTGAATAAGCATTTAGCAATATAGTTTATTTAATCTGTTTCAGTTTATCTTTGAATTGGTCGTTTTCTCTGATTCTTCATGGCATTATTTCTTGATTTCCCTACGATATCAGTAATACTGCATGAGTATTTTTATAGATTTTAGTTTTAGATACCTCTTCCCGATGCGTAATCGTCTTAGTCAGGTTTGAATTGGGGTTTATTTACCGTGTTTTGGCTCTCGGTCAGTTCTCAATTTATCCGGTGTGTATCAATTAACAAGTGTAAGTAGGTTGTAGTAATAGTTTATCATATAAACAAGTTGTTGTCTTAGTTCATAACAAGTTAAACGCTCTTAATAGTTAGTAAGTGAAAAAAAAAAACATGTTTCAAATTCATGTATTAAAACTGCATGTATGATACACTTTTGGAATCCCTTTTATGTGACGTTCAAGGACTATCTAGACGACACGTGTCGACACAACGAAAACTGTGGTACGGGCCGCTAAGCTTCACAAAATATGGCGTGATGAAGAGAACAAGATCATTGCCGAAAACCGTCTCCACTATCTAATTTATTTGACATTATTTTGCTGTATTTAATTATTTTTAATGTGGAGTGTACATTATTAGTTATATATTGCTTTGTTTATTGATAATTAAACGATGATGCAATCAAAATGTTTATGGAAATTGATTTTTCTTATTATTGTTTTCCTATTTTTATGTTATGCGTATTTATATTCTGAAAGTAAAGATCCACAGTTTTAAACGTTTTTAACAAACTTTAAAATATTTAAGTTTTAAATTAATTAGAAAGAATTAACTCCATCGACGGCATATTCTAAAAAAATAATTTTTTTTATTATATTCTTCACCTATAAGTAATTTTTTAGAATTAGTATAAAAAAAATGACTTTCTATTCATAAAACTTGCCGATTTAGAATGACTTTTCTATTTTCTTTTAAAAAAAAATATGACTTTCTATTCATACATAACATATCAGTTATCCCTGAATAATATTTTGTCTTATGCATTTATTTTAAAATATCTCTAATGTATATCTACTCATATTTTAAATAAACATTTGACGATAAATGAATAAATTAACGATTGTTGACTTTGTTTTGGACGTAGATGTTTCGTTCACAACACACAATTTGTAGAACAAATTTATCAACGTTTTCATTGAAATTCGACGGGATATTTTCTTGCCACTGCGCGAAGCGCGGTGCTGTCAACTAGTTATATATAAAGAGAGAAATCAATTGCACATTGCACTTAAAATGGGATTAATGATTACAATAATTATAATGATATAATACGTTACATAATTTAGATATCATGGTTATTCTATACATTTAAAACTACTCTTGCAATTGAACGAGAGGCAAAAAAATTAAATTTGAGAAAATAGTAAATGAGAAAACCTCTACTCTCGTTATATACCATGTAAGTTTGTGAAAACCTTCTTTATTAGCTGAAACTTTGATAGCTATAAAAACTTTATTATAGATATGCTTTACATGCAGGGACGGGCCCAGAAATTAGGATGGGGGTGACAAAATTAGTTATATTATCATTTTAATTAAATAATGACAAAAAAATATTGTTAAATAACACTTAAATTACGTAATACATTGATTAACATGACTCTTATTCTTCAATTTTGATTATTTTAATACTTCTTAATTTTGCAGGATATGTCATTAGGTTTATTAGATTAGATACATATTTTTTTTTACAATCTTCATAATTGCTACAACTTTATATATTAATGATATTTTCTTTCCAATTTGATAATTAAAAATAATAAAGATTTTTTTTTGAAAAAGTAAAGCAAGACAGAGAATGTGGGCTCCAGATTCTTGTATTTCAAGAAGTCTATTTTCTTTTAAAGATAAAACATAATGCAGAGAAGCTTCAGTTCTCTCTCCTAAACTCCCATGGCGTTCTTCGTTTTCCAACTGAATAGAATCATGGATACTACTGCACTACAAATATTTGAGTTTGGGGTGACATGAGCCACCCCCAAACATGGCTAGTTCCGTCCCTGTTTGCATGTGGTGAGGGCACTAAGTCATCTCACTCCGATTTGAAATGGCCATGCAATTAGTGTTAATTCTATAATTAACAAATTAATAATATGTCTCTTACGCAAAAAATTTGGAATCATACTAAATTTGTTAAAGTCATGGCAAAGGCCACTAAACCTTCACGAATTTATGTTATATATACAGTTGAACCTGAGAACCTCTATAAATTAATAAGGTTGGGATCAGATAAATTTATTATATTATCGAGTTTATTAATTTATCGAAGTAAAAATTAAACTACGTTAATGTAATCGGGACCGGACATAAATATTATTTAATCGCAACTATTAATTTATCAGTATTAATTTATAGAGGTTTTACTGTATAAGCTTAATAGTTAGAAGCTAGAAAGAACCATGACAGTTAAAGTAATTAACTTTTTTAAATATACAATGGCATTTTTGTGGTTATAAGTTAGTAACAAAACTACATTTACAGTATATGACAAAACTTCGTAATTTAGATTTGACTTTTCAACACTCCCTTAAGATTAGGTTGTCTAGGCTATGATTACAAGTTGAATCTTGATCTCCCAATCGAGTCTTCAATTATTAGTGAAATATGCATATAAATATATATATATATATATGTATATGTGTGTGTGGAAACTTGGGAAAATATTCTCAAAACAAAAGTCGAACGTTTTCTATTCCATTTTTTACTAATTTGAATAATTATTCTCAAAATTGTATTTCGCCTCATTTTGAATAAAAATACATTTTTCTCTATCTGAGGTTAGAAACTATTATGTTGGATAATTTTTGGCACAAAATTAGACAGTTTTATGAGTAAAGTTCGACAATATCTATTATTAAAAAAATAATTTAAAGAGTAGAATAAAATAATATTATCTGAATTTTAACATCTTCTTGGATATGGGTTGACTGTTTTTGGCACAAAGTTTGTCAGTTTTATGAATAGAGTATGATAGTTTCCACTAAAATAGATAGAAAGACATATTTGTCCAAAATCGATGACAAAGTCGTGAAACTCAATCCTCGATGAACAATATAGTCTGCAGGCGAGCAACACACACGACTTACTCTTGTAATGATTGTAACATTATATGTATGAAAACTTGATAAAATGACCCCCAAAATCTATGCTCAACTGGTTCTATTCCCCATTTCAATGGATCTAAATCATGCATTGATGTGCAGATGAGTCATATGTCACTTAAGCACTTCATCTTTCTACTTAAAACATATATTCTTTATAATAAATAAATAAATAAATAAATAAGGTTAATAACGATAAAAATACTCAAAAGTTGGTATAAAAAAAACACTCGTGTACCTAAAGTTTAAAAGTAGTGGCAAAAATACTCATAGTTACATTTAGGGAGTTGACCACTCCATTCGTGTAAAGTCATTAACTTACCTCTTAACTCTAGCCATGTGGACAAACGTGGGTTGCTGACATAACAATTTTCGCCACGCGGATGAGCCCACATCAGCCTCGTTTATGACAAAATAACAAATTAAACCCATAATTAATACTATTTAATTCAATTAATTAAACCCCTAATCATTACACTTAACAAAACGGATTTGTCCACATGCCCAAAGTTGACGGGTAAGTTAACTGCGTTACGAGAATGGAGTGGTCAACTCTCCAAACGTGACTTTGAGTATTTTTGCCACCGCTTTTAAACTTTTGATATATGAATGGTTCTTTGACCAAACTTTGAGTATTTTCGCCGTCATTAACCCTAAAAATGATGATTCAAGATTCACACTTCAATCCCGATGTTATAAATTTTAGACGGACTAAAAAAACACGATTTTGGCTCCTAATAAAATTATTGGAGTTAGTCGATTCATTATTCATGACATAATCAAAACTTGGGTCTGGGTCCGGGTCCGGGTCCGGGTCCGGGTCCGGGTCGTGAACTTGTAATAGGAAATCACGTATGCTACTCTATATTCCCTTTGAATTTGTTCAGAAACTTAACTAACACTTGTTGTATTTATAAAGAAAATTACTAAGTTGGAAATACGACAAAAAAATACAAAACGAGAAAACGACATCGCTTGATGTGTAGTAATTAGTAATTACTAAATGCTATGTACTTGGGTAAACGACATCCTTCAAAGAAGAAATAGTTCAGCGGGTCCAAATTATCCTTGTCATTTGAAAAATATATATATATATTTAATATTATTTATCATTTTCGTAAATTCAATATTTGTATACTCTTTAAATATTGCTCAAATTTTTACTACATTTTATAATCTCTAATCAAAGGCATGACATAAGTACCTATTATTTAAAATTTTGTGTGAAATAAACCTAAAAATTATCTTCAAGCTTAAAATTTATAATGTTTATTATTTTCTTCGATCACTAAAATTTTTTCTAGTTTTTTTTTTTTTTTCAAATGATTCAACATAATTTCAAAGGTGCCGTTAATTACATTCTCTCTCTCAAAAAAAATGACCGGTATCTCATGATGACGTTTGAAAGTAATGTAATATGGAAGAATACATGCCTTAAAATAGTTTTATCACCAGATATTAAGCTAGA
The DNA here is from genome assembly GCA_954871525.1 of Parietaria judaica. Taxonomy (NCBI): domain Eukaryota; kingdom Viridiplantae; phylum Streptophyta; class Magnoliopsida; order Rosales; family Urticaceae; genus Parietaria; species Parietaria judaica. The sequence continues at coordinate 20,918,792 of OX940868.1, read as the reverse complement.
AGTTATTATCATCTAATTTTATTTAGTTTATTATATATATATATATTACTGCAGATATAAATAGAAATTTAGGTAGTCCAATATCATATTAATGCTGCTTAATTAATGAAAGAGTTTTAATCATCTTAAATATCAAAGAAGTCACAGTAGTTCACGTCTAAACTTGACGTGTCTTGATAACTATTTGAGGAAATGATATGAAAACAGACATGTCATGTGCAACTGCAAGAAATATGTTCAAATCTCTCATCATTTCAACTAAAGTTATTTTTTAAAGGGTTTATTTATAATTAAATATGATATTTGGGATAAAAATTTATTTATAAACTTGTGGAGTCATGAAACAAGAGAACTGGACCTTAAAAAAAGATCATTTATCACATGCTCTTCTAGAAAGTCTCTCTCAATTCCATAATTACTCACTTAAAAGAAATCAAAATAATTTGCCTGCTGAAAACTGATTTATCTCATATGTAATAAGAAATTACATATCAAAAGAACCACACTATTATAGTATAAGAAAATATAAAATTATATTAATACGTTTGATAGTACATAATTAGACGAAATAGAAGTCCCACTTGGTTTATGTTTTTGTTTATTAAATCTCTTAGATATAATGCGACCATCTATAAATTATTATATTAATTAATTAATTAATTAATTAATATTCTGATTAATTAATCAAACCCCTTTAACATATTCTCTCGCTATAGCTTTAAGAAGTGTTACACATCTATATGAACCCTACAACAATCCTTCACTTCTGAAACCACAAACTACAATATATATCACAAACAAGCCCTAATTTTCAGAACAGAAATTTCAAAATCTTCTTCGAAGAAAATAATGGCACGGAAAATCAACGGAAGAGACAACGAATCCGACGAGCTCAAGCGCAAAAAGAGAATCAAGACGGTGATCTTCATCACCGTCTTCGTCGTTGTCCAAATCATCGTAGGTCTAGTGTTCAGCCTCTTTGTTTTGCGAACCAAGTCGCCCAAGCTGAGGCTGAACGACGATAATTTCACGTTCCGGGGCCTCGAAACGTCGTCATCTCCGTCGTCGTTCGACATTAGCTTCGCGACCGAAATGACGGTGAAGAACCCAAATTGGGGACCGTATAAGTTCCAAAACGGCACCGTTGCGTTCAGCTACGACGGCGTCGTTTTGGGTCGGATCGCGATTCCGAAGGGAAAGGCGGGAATAAAGTCAAGGAAGAAGATCGACGTGGCTGTACAGCTGAGCTCTTTGCAGCTTGGAAACACGGGGAAGCTCGCCAGAGAAATCAACGGTGGGATTTTGACGATCACGAGCGCAGCGAAGTTGACGGGAAAAGTGGAGTTGATGATGATCATGAAGAAGAAGAAGTCAACGGATATGAATTGCACCATTGTCGTTGATGTCAAAGCGAAGACTCTCCGCTCATTGCACTGCTTGTGAATACATGTATATATTTATACATACATATATATATTATGGTTTATTTCGTGGTTTTTTCAATACTTTGTTAATTTATTTATTATGCCGAATGGGTATTTAAATAAAATTATATGTTCGTTCGTGATACATACTTATTCGGCAGACTTTAATACGTAAATAAATATAATATTTAATCAAGTTATAATTGCATAAAGGAATATATTATTAATAAATGTAATCAAAACATTTTATGGTTTACGAATTTTGATGGTTTAAGGGTTCAAGCTAATAGGAACACGTTATTTATTTAATGTAGATTTCTATCAATAATCCTCTTTGAAATTATTACTTGTAATTTGTTTGGCCCTTGAACATTTTTTATATCAATTTGCTCCATTAAGTGTTTAAAAGAAAAAAACTGTCAAACCTGATACAAATTTAGCTTACAGAATTATACATTTTCCATCACATTAAGCTTATACAATGACATACATTTTCAATTATACTGATTTTTATTACTTATTAATATATAATTCTTAATCATATTTGTTAAAATATATATTAAATTCAATCGATATGTTTTTGTTGCTTTTTTTTTTTTGTATTCGACGAAGCAGAGGTACGGGCCTATAGAACAGTTCATGTTCAAGTAAGGTCGTTATATTTTTGTTGCTTATTGAAACAACGGATATCTTTTTTTAGAATGTTGAAAATAAGTATGTAAAAGCAAAATTCCCATCTATATTATAATTCCGTGAAATTAGCATCAAGTCTATATATCAAGATATTCAAATTAGCTGTTCACCGTAACGCCTAATCAAATTTGAGACTTTGTTAATACCCAATTATAGTCCACCACTTCACCCTCTTGATTAAAGAATACGACAAATTTACAGTGTATATATATATATATACATATATATATATATATATTCATTAAAAATATATATTACGTTTAAAATGATCAATAATATTATAGTAGACTAATAGTAGAAGTTAGAACTCACTTGTTGACCAAAATCACGAAAGGCTTATATTGTTAAAACTATATATATATATATATCAATAACAAATATCTAGTACGTTTAAAATGATCGTTAATTATCGTAATAATAGTAGAAATTGGAACTCACTTATTGACCAAAATCATTGAAGACTTACATTGTACAAAACTATCATTTTATATTTTGTTCTCTACTTTGTATTCTCGTTACACTTGCATAATATATTGCTTCTTTTTGGGGATTGATTTACTTTATTCTTTAAATGGTAGGCTTCAAGTACAGTTGACCTCTTCCAACGGAAAAAGAACCAATACTTTACACATGTTGATAAAAAGAATCTCAATAAATGTAGATCGCCCTAAGCCAAAATAAAAAATGTAAAATAAAAAGAACCGAAGCTTCAATAATCTATAGAAGAAAAAAAATATGGAAATTTAACGTCTAATTTCAAAAAAAAAATAAAAAAATTGTCTAACACCACAAAGAAATGAGTAATTGACTTTGTTGCCCCCTCAAGTTGTGCATCGGTTGCATTTCACTACCGTATAATTGTTTTGTTGTTTATTCTCCTTCCACATTTCGATCATGTGTAGCAGAAAGCGTCTATATATATATATATATATATATATATATAATTATATTCTATTTGTTTTTATGAGGAAAAATTGTCAATAATAAATGAGAAAATGTATATTCTTTTAACTAATAATCTTGTTTGAAATTGTTATTGACGATTTTTCCATTATAAAACTCATAAATATTTCATCATTTTAACGAACAAAAAAATGGATTTTCTACGACAAATTAATCGTTCAAGGAGAAAACGCAATAAAACAAAAGTACAAGGTACAAAGTGCAACCAATATAAACTTGAGGGGTACAACGATAATTGCTTTTAAACTTATACAACGATATAGTAAAGTAAAGTAAAGTAGACCATCTAGAAGTCAATAAGTCAAAATATTGGCCACATTTGGTGTCTGAATACGATGTAGTTTTTCTTCCACTATCTCATTTTTCACAAAACTCATTATTTATTCTCTTCTCTAAGACTAATTCACAAACTTATAATCATTCATAATCTTTTGACACTATAAATACCACATCTTATTTACTCATTTTCCATCACAAGCAAGTCTCAAAAAAGCAAGAAAAGAAGAAAGAAAACAACGGAGTGAATATTATCAAATATGGCAGAGAAGCATCAACAAGTTTACCCTTTGGCTCCGGCGAACGACGCCACGAGAAGCGACTCGGAGATGGCGGCGAGCTCCGGCGCCAAGGAGCTCAAGCGCAAGAAGAGGATCAAAATCGCGATCTTCGTCGTCGTCTTCGTGATCCTACAGATTGCCGTGATCTCCGTGTTCGGCCTCGTCGTGATGCGAGCCAAGTCACCGAAGCTGAGGCTCGGCGACAGCTTCACGTTCGAGAAGCTCGAGACGTCAACGTCTCCGTCCCCGTCGTTCGACATGAGCTTCGCGGCGCAAGTGCGGGTGAAAAACCCTAACTGGGGTCCGTACAAGTACGATGCCACCACCGTGACGTTCGCCTCCGGCGGGGCAACAGTGGGACAGGTGGTGATCCCGAAGGGCAAGGTTGGGATGAAAGGCACCAAGAAAGTAGCCGTCAAGGTTAGCTTGGACTCGAAGCAACTCGCAAACACTGCGAGTCTCGGCAGCGAGCTCGGGGCCGGGACGCTGACGCTGACTAGCGCGGCTAAGATGACGGGGAAGGCGGAGCTGTTGATGATCATGAAGAAGAAGAAGTCGGCGGAGATGAACTGCACTGTCATCATTGACGTTGTCGCCAAGAATCTCAAGTCTTTGCTGTGCAAGTGAAGGAATGTTGTGTGATTATTTGATATGTTATAATGTTTTTTTTTTCTCTTTTATTTATTTTGATATTTTCCATTTATACTTTTGTAGTATTTCAATTTGTGTGGGTTTCTTCTTCCATTCATTCATGTATATTAAACATTTTTTCTTTCTAAAATACATAGCTTATTATTTTGCCAAAATTTGCCTTATTTAATTACATACCTACTTTGCACCTTATATTATATATAGAAAAATGTTGTGAAAATACTCATATTATAAGTACTTAATTGCATCAAGATCAATAACATCAATATTTTCACCACTAAAAAGTTAACATAAGTACTTAGTTAATAGTACTAAAGCTAATAACATATGTAATTTTACCACCAAGTATATAAATTGCTGTGAATAACAAATCGAGAGAAGATGGAAAAAGTGGTGGCAAAATACCTAACTCTAGTTCTTTTTGGACTTGGTATTCTTATCTTGAATCTTAGTGCAAGAGCAGCTAAAACGCTTTCAATGAATTTTTTTTTGTGATTCTCATTGGTCGTAAAAAAGATACTCAAAGCCTAATTATGATAATGTTTTATTTTACATTCAAAATCCAACTAATAGCGGCTTAAGTGTTCGAAGTTGTTTAAAATGAGACAGTATATTCTTAAATTTGTACTTGCGTGGATTTAAAACCTAAAGGCTACATAATTGGATTTTCAATTTGCTCATTCCCATATCCCATTTAAAGTTAAGCTTTGAACACTTCTACAGCTTTCTTTATTAAATGTGTAAGTTGCATTTGTCTAAGAGAATAATCTACGTAAAATAATCGAAAATCCGATATTATATGCAGCTTTAGGGTATTTTAATCCGATATTTGAACAACTTAGAATACTTATTCCGCTATTACCCTTCAATATAATATTACTCATTTATATTAATACTCATGGCCATATAATCACCATGTGTTTATTACGACTTTAGTATTTTTTTTCTCTCCATAATATATAAAAAAAGTGAATTACATTGTACGGCAAAGAAAAAAGTCAATAATATACATGAACACAATTTTGCGAGCAAGAAGATATTCTGTTATTTGTCTTGTTAACCATGAAATTCATACATATATTTCTATAAGTTTGAAAACAATACCATAAAATTACATATATTTGTGTATATATATTTGTATAAGTTAGGTCCAATCCCAAGTATCTCTTTTACTTATAATTTATTGCTATGTTAGGCATATTAAGACTCTTAATATGACACTTATTAATATAAATTTTAAGGTCTTGTTAGTTGTATCTTATAGAATTTTTCCTTTCAAATCACACTATTCGAAAAGACAAATTAAATTCAAGGTATAAAATAAATTTTAATCAAATATAATATAGATGTATCAGGAGTAGAGCTGCACATAATCACCGCCGGAAGCCTCTCGCGACGAGTCGCGACGCACTCCTGGAAGTCGCGACGTTCGCGACGCTGAGAGAGAAAGTCGCGACGCGTCGCGACGCGAGGGTGAAGTCGCGACTCCTGAGGGCGATCCGCGCACTTGATCCGACGGCCACGATCGTGCCACCTCAGCGATCCGAAGGTTGTGGTTTTTTGTGTTTGTTTTGGGCGTAAATCCCCAAATTTTTACCCGAATTTCATTCAAATTTCACCCACCTCAATAATTATTCACCCACCCAACTATCTCCTCCAACCCTATAAATACCACCCCTTCCTCCCTCATTTCCTCACCAACAATCTTCCATCTCTCTCTCAAATTCTCAAAGTTCTCTCAATTCTCAAAGTTCTCTAAAGTTTTCAAAGTTCTCAAAGTTCTCTATTATGTCTCGAAGAAGTGGTAATTCCGGGGGTCGAAGGACGGCTAGGAGGTTGGAACCCCAATTTCAACCCATGGCTCCCGGCCAACCTACGCCCGACGGCTATATCCCCGTTATGCTACCGGCAGAAATTTTTCCTTCCCCACCAAATCCCGATTACCCCGATGATACGGTACGGTCTCTACGACCTAGTCTAGTCCGGGCGATGGGCGCGCACGATGCCAATCCGGAGCGTGTGCCCCAAGTTTTGGTCGACGCGGTAGCTCAATTAAGGGCGGGAAATAACGATCCGTTTTTCCAACTCATGCTTCAACAACAAGCCGGTGAAGAATTCCAACAACCCGACGAAGACGAAACTCAACGCGCCCACGATCCCAACTTTCAAGAAACTCAACACGCCGATGATGCCGACCTTCGGACGCCGCGCTCTGTCCATGGCTCTGTTGTCGGCTCGTTCCACGACGGTTCCCCCGAACCTTCCCATCAAGAAGCCGCTGAAGCCTCCGTCGGCAATCCTCGACGTTCTCGATCCGGGTAATAACCAACACACACCTCGAGCAAGCCGTGGTGTTGAACGATTGGATGTTCCGCAACCCCGTAATCGGCCAACGTTCCGAACCAACCGAGCTTGAGCTTATGACTGAAAGGTTTGAATCATGGTTCCCCGAGTGATGCAAAGTTAGCGCCAATAATGATGTGCTCTTTCCTCTCTTGGTTTTTAGTCCCTAAGGAGGGTTTTACAAGAGAGGTTTTAGTGAGGCATCTTGTAATGTTTACACTGAATATTACAGCTTTCTTCCACCTTATTGTAATATTCACAATGAATAATACAACTCTTTTTTTTAATATCTCGTTTAGTTATATTTATTTATTTGTTATATTTATTTATTTGTTATTAAATATTTAAAAATAATATTATGTTACAAAAATTTACATTTTTAACATTTAAATTCGGTTAAAAACTAACAATTAACAAAGTTAAACATCGGAATCAAAAATACAACTTTTGCCGCAACCCAAAAAAACCCATCTTTCTCTCTCGAGTCAACACGCCGCGACCGCATCGCGACCAGCCGCGACCGCACACGCCGCGACGCGTCGCGACGCGTTTTCTCGCGGTTTTGGCGAGCGAGTCGCGAGCAGCCGCGACGATGAAATGTGCAGCTCTAATCAGGAGGTCTTGATTTAAATCAACTATTTTATAATAAAATAAGATGAAAAAAAATTGCTCGCTATATAAGAAAACAATTTATAACGAAGGATTAGGTATATAACAATAAAAGTAAGGATATTCATTAGAAAAGTAATTAAGTTATAGTCTAATACCGGGGCCGGGTATACATGCTCTATTTTTAGTGTTAAATAAGAAGTACTCTAGTGCAGTAGAACAATAATTTCGTCAATTTTTTTTGAAAACGTCGATCAGAGGAGACTCAAAAAAACGTCAATGCATGTTTTTTTAACAGATATTTGACCGTCCATTAATGTTTCCTAACATAATTAGATGGAGCTACTATTTTAAGAATTTTTTATTTTTTTCATTATAAAAACATGGGTACATATGATGCAATTAAGTATAACTTAAATACTTTTGGTTTTATCCCATAAAAATATTACAAGATGTGGTTGGTCTAGTGGTAACAAATACATCACTTAAGACATTAGAGGTCTTGATTTCAGTCACCATAAGAGTAGGAGAATTGGTCTTGATTTCAGTCACCATTAGAGTAGGAGGTGTGAAATCCAAAGTTTCTCATTTATATATAATAAAAAAAAATGAGACAATAAAATTATACCAAGCTAGAAAAAATAACGCTAATGTGGTTGCATATTCTAAAAATGACATATTTTCTTAAGGTTTTTAACTTTTAAGTAATGCCCAATGGGCCGAAAAAAAAGCCCAGTTATAATATACATACTAAAAATTAGTGCACATGGGCCAAAAAAAGCCCAAAAACGCACTTGGATTAAGAAAATTAGTTCGGCCATTTCAGTACACATTTTCTTGATATTAATTTCTACTAGGGGTGAAAGCGGAACCGGGAATCGGGAAATTAGTTGTTTTTGGTACCTATTTCAAAAATTCAGGTTTTTTATTTTCCGTACCGGTTCCCGTTTCCGGTTGTAAATTTCCTTATTTTTTTAAAAACCGGAACGGTACCGGGAAAAAGTAAGAAAAGATTCGTGAAAAAATTTAGTACTAACACGAGACAAAAATTAATGGCCGAAACAAAAACTTAACACAAGACAAAAATTAATGGCTGGAAAAAAAAAAAAAAAACACGAGACATAGATTTTGCTTGTGAGTGAAATCTTCTAGTTGGAAGACGAAGACATGTAATCGACGGTGGAGGGTTCTCGGCGAAGAGAAGAATATTACGTCACGATGGATGAGAGAGGGAGAAAAAGAGATTGAAAGGGTCGAGAAAAAAAATGGTAAATATTAAACCCTAATAACGAAAAAATACGCATAGTTTAAGTCATAAAAAACGACATATAACCCAAAAACTACAATAAGCATACAAAATATTTAAAAACAACATACTATGAAAACATCTAAAACTACATATAGTTTAAAACCGGAACTGGTACCAAAAATCGGGAAATTTTACTTATGGTTCCGGTTCCAGTTCCCGGTTCCATAAACCGTGAACCGGGAAGTACCGGTTCCCAATTTAGAACTAAAGTTCCCTTATTTTTTTTAAAACCGTTCCGGAACCGGTACCGGAACCGGGACAAAACCGAAACGGTTGCAAAATTTTCACCCCTAATTTCTACCTATTACTTGTACTACCATGGAATATCTAAATTCAAAAACTCAAATCGGAAAAGGCACGGCATAACATCCTAATTTTTTGTTCTAAACTTGGACTTAGCCGGATTTTGGATCTCAGTAACCGTAATCAAATAAATCTTATTCGTGCTTGGCTACGGAAACCCACTAAAGTGCTACTAAAATCAAGTTTCAAAATTTTATTTTCGATTTCAATTATACTGTAACAAAACTTTGCCTTTTCAAAACAGAATGTCTAACTCCGATTTTTTCATGTCAAATTAAGTATGTTAAGTTAAGACACGAGCACATCTCTAGTTTATTACAGTATATTGAATAATTAATATTTTCAAAGTTTAACATTTGTAGAATAATTTTTTCATATAACAAACGTCAACGGGATATAAACATAATTAAACCCCGACATTATTTGATAATCTTAAATACTATTGTCATTGTAAAAGTAAATGAGAATGAATCGATGCAAGCAATAAATTACTTACTTATGTCGCTAGTATTTTTTTTTATTTTCTTTTTTGTGACATGCAAATTGGCGTGATAGCATTTCCCTCTTTTCTGTTCTTTTTCCTTTTCATAATTTATGATTATGAAGAACCTTTAAAGCTTTATACTATATTAAATTTAAGACATTAAAGTAAAGTGGTCCAAATGGCGAGCCTCCATTTAATAGTGGCGTAAGGAGTAGAAAACTCTTTTTTCTTAATTAGTTAGATCTAATTTATTAACAAGGCTCATATTAATAGAGGGCATTGATTGGCTACTGAAACCATATGTCTAGCATAATCAATTTCTGGATAAATATTTCAACTAATAGAGTTTTGTCTATATATATATGGCGTTGTATTATTAATGAAATTAGAGAAAATTATGAAGAGCACTTAAATAAAAAGGTAACAAGTTAAAAAGCTTAGTTGGTTTTTCCTTATTGAATTTATTGGCTTCAAGATTCTTGATTTTGACAAGAGAAATAACACAATCTCGCCATTTGAAACCCGCTACAAAAATACAGCATTATTTTTATGTAATTATTTTCATAAGAAAAACCACATCGACTACTTTTCCACAGACTTTGGAATCAGTATTCCCTCAAAAAAAAAAAAAAAAACAACTTTGGAATTAGTATATGAATTTAAATTTTATGATGTTACAGCTGCACTGCTATATATATTATATGTATATATATATATATTCAGATAATAATATCTAGAATTTTTTTTCGAGAGACGTAATTGAAAATATATTATTCATTGAAAATATATTATTCCATACAAATATTTTTATTATAAAGTGGGTTATTTGCGATAAAAGTACACACGTTCTTAATAAGGCGATATAGAATCAACTTAAAAAACCATGACAAAGGTATCTAAGTCCACTTCTTTTGCGGATCAACGACCTCATCCACGTTTTCTTTAATTTCTTTACTACTTTCTTCAGTGATGACGCCAACAATGTCAATCATGAAGCTATAGAGGAGATGAACTGGGAATTCGAGAAGAGAAAGTAAAGAGAAAAATAAGAAATTCCGTTGTTGACTCTCCAAAATTTTGTGTACATCGAGGTTTATTTTAATATTCGTGAATTTGTTTTATTTAGGGTTTATTTGTTTTATTTGGTTTTGACGTCATCACTCAAGAAAATAGTAAAAAATTTTATAAAAAGGGGATGAGGTCTACCGATCCACCAAAAAAATAAACTTAGATATTTTTACCATAGTTTTTAACTTAACTTTATGCTGCCAGTATTTTTGCCGTTAATATCTCTTATAAATTATATGCTTGATATAAGTTTACTAGTTTAATATGTGTGTGTGTGCAAGGGCGGAGCTAAACCCAGTGTATATACGGGCACCACCTGAAAACAATCGATACCTAAAAAATTCGAAACGAAAAAAAAATATTTTTAAAAAACATAAATACGTATATAATATATATAATAATTAGAATTCAACTAAATGGTCTAGTTGTAATTTACTTATTAATGAAAAGAAAACTCATCAATTATAATCTGGTTAACAAATATTTAATAGTACAGTTTATTATTCTATAGTAATATTGCTTAAAATTTAAAATTTTACTTAAACTTTTTCAAAAGAAAAATTATTTTAGACACTTGAATTAAAATCGTGGTTCCACCACCGATCTGATTATATATATATATATATATATATATATATATATATGGAAACTTGAAAAAAAGTCTCCCAAAAAGCAAGTTCTACCTCTTTTGTTCCTCACTTTAATAAATCTGAAAAATTTATTCTCCAATTCAATTTTTACCACAATTTTGACAAAATTACCCTCTTTTACCAATTTTTTTACTCACCATTTTCACCCCTCTATGTGTGGTTGGACTTTTTCTTGCTTCAATTTGGATCGTTTTTAGTATCTTTGTAGACACTTTCTTGGTTTCGAAAAAAGGCTTAGACACTTTCATGTATAGACTTAGACACTAAATAAAGCCTAAGTAGACACTTCTAAATTTTCAAAATAAAGTCCATCAAATTATTAACTAGTTTAAATTACAAGTCTAAATAGAGTTAGACACTTTTTAACATAAAAAATGATTGTTTTGTGCATCTTTGTAGACACTTCTAAAAAAGTGCGAAATATTGGTTAGACCGTTTTTTGCCTCATTTTGAACCGTTTTTGGTATTGGCTTAGACAGTTTTTAGGTTTCGGAAAAAGCCTTAGACAGTTTCATGCATAGACTTCGACACTAAATAAAGCCTAAGTAGACACTTCTAAATTTTCAAAATAAAGTTCATCAAATTATTAACTAGTTGGAATTACAAGTCTTAAACACTTTTTAACATAAAAATGATTGTTTTGTACATCTATATAGACACTTTGAAAAGAGTACGACATTGGTTAGACAGTTTTTTTCCTCATTTTGGACCGTTTTTGGTATTGGCTTAGACAATTTCTGGATTTCGAAAAAAGCCTTAGATAGTTTCATGCATAGACTTAGACACCAAATAAAGCCTAAGTAGACACTTCTAAATTTTCAAAATAAAGTCTATCAAATTATTCACAGGTTAAAATTAGAAGTCTAAATATAGTTAGACACTTTTTAACATAAAAAAAGGATTGTTTTGTGCATCTTTGTAGACACTTCTAAAAAAGTGCGAAATATTTGTTAGACCGTGTTTTGCCTCATTTTGTACCGTTTTTGGTATTGTCTTAGACAGTTTTTATGTTTCGGATAAAGCCTTAGACAGTTTCATGCATAGACTTGGACACTAAATAAATCCTAAGTAGACACTGCTAAATTTTCAAAATAAAGTTCATCAAAATGTTAACTAGTTGAAATTACAAGTCTATATGTGGTTAAACACTTTTTAACATAAAAAGGACTGTTTTGTACATCTTTGTAGACACTTTGAAAAAATACGAAATATTAGTTAGACAGCTTTTTTCTTCATTTTGGACCATTTTTGGTATTAGCTTAGACAATTTATGGGTTTCGAAAAAAGCCTTAGTCAGTTTCATGCTTAGACTAAGACACCAAATAAAGCCTAATTTCTAAATTTTCAAAATAAAATAAATTAAATTATTAACTTGTTGAAATTACAAGTTTATATGTGGTTAGACAATTTTTTACATAAAAAAGGTCTGTTTTGTGCATCTTTGTAGACACTTTGAAAAAAGTGCAAAATATTGGTTTGACCGTTTTTTGCCTCATTTTGGACCATTTTTTGTATTGGCTTAGACAGTTTCTAGGTTTTTGAAAATGCCTTAGACAGTTTCATGCATAGACTTAGACACTAAATAAAGCCTAAGAATGAAAATTTATAAATTAGGCTTTATTTGGTGTCTAAGTCTATGCATGAACCTATCTAAGGCTTTTTTCGAAAGCCAGAAACTGTCTAAGCCAATACCAAAAAGGGTCCAAAATGAGGAAAAAAACTGTCTAACCAATATTTCGTATTTTTTTCAAATTGTCTACAAAGATGTACAAAACAGTCATTTTTATGTTAAAAAGTGTTAAACTAAATATAGACTTGTAATTTCAACTAGTTGATAATTTGATGAACTTTATTTTGAAAATTTAGAAGTGTCTACTTAGGCTTTATTTAGTGTCCAAGTCTATGCAGGAAACTGTCTAAGGCTTTTTCCGAAACCTAAAAACTTTCTAAGCCAATACCATAAACGGTACAAAATGAGGCAAAAAACGGTCTAACCAATATTTTACACTCTTTTAGAAGTGTCTACAAAGATGCACAAAACAATCCTTTTTTATGTTAAAGAGTGTCTAACTATATTTTGACTTGTAATATAAACCAGTTAATAATTTGATGGACTTTATTTTTAAAATTTAGAAGTGTCTACGTAGGCTTTATTTAGTGTCTAAGATAATGCATGAAAGTGTCTAAGTCTTTTTTCGAAACCAAGAAACTGTCTACAATGATACCAAAAACGGTCCAAATTGAAGCAAAAAACGGTTCAACCACACAGAGAGGGGTGAAAATGGTGAGTAAAAAAAATGGTAAAAGAGGGTATTTTTGTCAAAATTATGGTAAAAAATGAGTTGGGGAATAAATTTTTTAGATTTATTAAAGTGAGGAATAAAAGGGGTAGAACTTGCTTTTTGGGGACTTTTTTTTTCAAGTTTCCATATATATATATATATATATATATATATATATATATATATATCAGGTATGTAATGACAACAGAAAATTAAGAATGCAACTCAATTCTGAAATATAAAATCTGAAATGCTGAAATATCTAAGATATATTATGACAGAAAACGACAATATTACGTGTCGTTTTGTCAATAGACTCGAGAAAAGTCTTGAATCATAAGACTCTCTCGACCATCAAAACCTCAACTTAAAGATGAAAGGGACAGAGTATTTGTGTTTTATGACCATCTTATCGCTTCCACGTAATTAAAATATCAATAATATTTAATTCTAGGCCCTACAAATAAAATATTGGTACACCCTTTTTTTTTATCAAAATTAGATTTTCAGTTCTTAAACTAATTTTCTTAAGAGCGGCTAATAAATCCCGATCATTACATATTCTGTTAAAAATATAAGAAACATATTCTTGAAGTCTATAGTATATTTTAATTACATAATTATTGCTACTTTTATATATTTCTTAATATTAATAACCTTACAATTCTAATATATATTTATTAGCAAAGTTTAGCATTTCATATATTATTAATTGAATCTTTTTATCTTCCCATATAGATTCCGGTCCTTTGAATATAGTATTACACGAAAGAAAAGATATTTTAGTTTTTATAAACAGAATTTTGTATTTTTATTTTTATAAATTATATTGTTTTTACTATTGACCGTGTATCTACTATCTAGAACTAAATTTATTTATTTTTTCATAATAATTGTTCAAACCTAGAACCAAATATAAAAAATTCCAAAACGACAAAAAGAAATCGAAACCGAAATTCCGGTTCCACCACATGTACAAGGACTAAATATTAGAGTCATAACAACTTTATAATCAATTCACTTAACTCGTTATAATGTAGTTAGAATTTCATTCTCTAGAAGTATGGTATTGACAAAAAGAAATTAAAAAAAATGAAATCAATGAGTCTCGTTCCTTAAGATACAAGTTACAGGTTGGCACTATCACTATGTATGACCTTTTGTTTCGCTGCAAAGAAAAACGAGTAGATCCATGGAAATTATTTGCCTTGAGAATCCCATTACCTAGAAAGGCAAATATATATATATATATATATATATATATATATATATATATCAAAAGAAATATGCAAGTTTGCCAAATTAATTCCACTTGGAGAAAAACAAAATCATATATTATGATAAGCTGATAGCTATATCCCACAAAGAAAGAAGTGATAATTGAAAAGTAGTTAGACTATTTTTGTCTCCTTTATTTTCAGGGTTTATCAATACGAAACTCATTAATTAATTAGGACATATATATATATATAGTTAAATTTATCACTTTAATTATCTCTTGATGTTTTAATTCCTTATATTCAACATGACACTTCTATTAAGGCATTTCTTTCTTCAAAGAAAATCAAATATTTGATTAATTATTCATGACTTTTTTTATGAACATGGCAATATTGCTTTCTTCATAAACAGTATCGTCAAGCAGAAAAAAATGAAGTGGAAGATAACAAAACTAGTTGGATGTGTGGCCAATATACATAATTGAGGGTATAACTTGCTTAATAAGTTATACTTTTGCATTTTTAAAAAGTATTAAAGCAAAATTCTTTCTTCAAAAATTTCTTATAAAAAATATTCTCTAAAATTTTGGACTTTTTTTTTGTTCTTCTAATTTTTCGGGTTATTTAATTGATATGGTGTTGTTTCAAATCTTCTCTACCTTCGTGTGTTCTTGATGTTTATGTAATATATTGATCAAACTACGAAATTTAATCAACGGATTCAAGCCCTTATTGGTACACACCTCACGTTTTTTAGATGCCTTATCACATCGAGAAAGACCAGAGTCTTCTCGACGATTCACGAAGAAATGACTAAATTAAACCATGATATATATCTATATATTCCTTATATTTAACCATGATATGAACTTTAGATCGCAATAGTTAAAAAATAAATAAATCAAACGAGCAGTAATAAGAGAATCCGATTTATCGAGCGTTCATGCCAATACAGTAGTTCTTTCCATTTTCATCTAGATCGCCATTGTCATTGCCATTCATACAAATATTGCAAAGATTATAAAATCCGATAGTACCATTCTAGTAATTTGACATACTCATTATATGAGTACGATTCTCACATAAACAATAGAAATAAAAT
Source organism: Parietaria judaica (assembly GCA_954871525.1). Lineage (NCBI taxonomy): Eukaryota > Viridiplantae > Streptophyta > Magnoliopsida > Rosales > Urticaceae > Parietaria > Parietaria judaica. The sequence continues at coordinate 20,903,134 of OX940868.1, read as the reverse complement.
TGTATTCATCATCTTACGTTGCACAAGAAAATAAAATTCAAAGTACGTTTGTACGAAGTTGAATTCTCCAACTTATAAAAAATTCTACCACTTGAGAATTGAATTGACTTGTTCTTACTTACATAATATAACCGCTTTGTGATTCTTTATAGGACCAAACCAACTATATCTATATGTATATATAGCCGCCCTCACTTTTTTTTCTTGTTGTCAAGTTATATTACTGGTCAACGGTCAATTTCTAATGTGGTCAACGATGGCTGTGTATATACATAGAATGATCCACTTGAATGTGTGCCAATCATCGTCTTTAAAGCGTCGTTGTCGTTTCTGTAACTGTCCCATTCGAAGCTCAATCGAAGATAAGTCTTAAAGAAAAAGCCACTTCAAAAAATCCAAAGAAAATATTTACTCATTTAAAGAATTCTATAGAACTACTGAATTTGTGTATCGATCTAGTTTCATGCAAGGTTTAAAATGCCGCTTGCCGATGTCCTTTCGTATTTTCCGTTTTACGGATATATCGCTTGCCGATGGTATGTCGATGGGCAAATGGTAAAAAAAAAGGGCATGCCGCATGCCGCATATACCGCATATACCGCATGGGCATACCGCATGCCGATGGGATTTTCGACGGATATTTTGTAAAAAATATTTAAGTATTTAAGCAAGATAATTATATAGGTTCAAAACTACATATTTAATAAATACAAGACATAATTGTATACAACAAAACACATTTGTAACTTAAGTATGTAGGTGGAATGTATAATGTTATGTCACTTTATTAGTTGAAGTGTATAATATTAAGTCAAATATTAATTGGTATTTTTGCCAAAATCTACCAATTTTTTTTTACCGAAAGTGTAATTGTTTTTGCCGAAAATTTAATTGGTATTTTTGCCGAAATCTACCAAAAGTTTAACTTTTAGCGAAATTCCATCCATTTTTCGCCCATTTTACACACAAAAGCGAAAAACGAAATTCTATCCACTTGCCCATGCGAAAAATGTTAAAAATCCAGCGATTTTCGTTTCTCATACCTCCGAAAAATGAAAATCGGTCAAAATGTCGACCGATTTTCGCGAAATTTTGCACCTTGGTTTATATTCCATATAGTTTTAACATAAATACACATATAAAACTAGCACAAATAAATTTAGCCGCTAGTAGATGTAATGTATAGAAGTATTAACAATTCTTTACTAATAATATATTTATTTATGTGCATAGATAAGGGATCTGTAGAGAAAATGTGATAAAAGGATAATTTAACACTTTAAATTGAAAATGCAGAATCGAAACTAATTTTTTTGGCTCTGTTTTAAAAATAGTACGGATTCTGATTTTTTTTGTTTCAATTTGGATCGTTTTTATTTTTTAATCGTCATCTCGAATTGGTTGATTTTAAATTGTAAAATCAATTTTTATTTATTTATTTATTTATTTTAAAACAGTACATTTTCAATCCAAAAAAAATTTAATTTTGTAATTATACCCTATAACTACCCTAATTCTTTCACCTCTTTTTTATTTCAAACACAATAGAGTCTCCTTGGGTAGACTTGTCTCCTCACGTAGGACTGCAACCGGCCCTTCGACAAATATTTAGCCCGAACCATTGTCGCTCACATCCGAGCTTGCGACAACATCTAGTCCAGCACATATGCCGTCGAAATATATCCGACGAGGATGCCATCGACTCGTAGTAGTTAAACTCCCTGTGGGTAACCAATTTCAACCCAATATACGTGTGGAATGACGGAATTAAAAAATAATGGGTTTGCATTATGAAAATAGTGTAGACATAGGGTCCCAAAAGCTCAACTTTGACTAAGAGGGGGCGAAAATTAATAGACCCAAAATTTTAAAATAAAATGAGACATTTGGACTACTGTATACATTGCATTATAACTATTTTTATGAACTTTCGGTTTATGAAAATAGTTCATTAGGATCTCTATATGATTATAATTCTACATATAACGTTCTCAAAATATATAATATAATTTTTTTACAGTATTTAAAATTGTGCACGTCTCAAAATTTTGTAAGTTGTAACAATTTTAGTATACTTATAATTAAGTATAGTACAAAAGACCAATTATAAAAATAGTTGTTAAAAAAATTAAAAAAATATGCTAGGGTTGGGAATTGAACCTAAGCTTTAACTTGGAAAAAAACAACTTTAAGGGCAATGAAATTCCACTACATTTGTAGTGACATTTAGTTTAAAAATACTAGTATGTTTAGTAATCGTAAAAGTAGATAATGTTTGAAAAATCATTTAAGTTATGTTTTTATTTTATTAGAAAATTAGCTAGTTTGTTTATGAACGAGAAGAGCAACAAAATTTCACTACACTGCAGTGACACTTGTACACGGCCATCAAGCCGAGCGTTATGGTCCTCATAGAAGTACCCAACGGTTATTAGTATGTTTAATAATTGTAAAATTAGCTAATGTTTGAAAAATCATTTAATATGTCATTTAAGTTATGTTTTTATTTTATTCAGCAAATTAACTAGTTTGTTTATGAACCAGAAGAACGAGCTCAAGAGAAAGCAGGCAGCACAAACGATGTTTATGACTATTTCAATCCTAGAGATTATTACTTTTTTTTTTATGTATTTGTTTACGAACATTCATGTTCCGATGTATTTCATAATTACCGTATCACGTTTTTTTTATATAACTTTTGGTTTGGGCTTTTCTGTAAAGATTTAAATATTTAAGGTTAAAACTAAACATTTTTAACTTTCTTGGGTAACATTAATACATTTCAAAAATTAAAACTAAAAGAAATGAAAAATTATTTCAAAAACTAGAACTGAAGTTCTGTTTTGGTTTCGATTCAGAAACCAAATATTATTGTTCCGAAAAAATCTAGAACCGAAAAATGTTGGTGCTGTTTTTTTTTTTTTTTTTTGGAACATGAATTTTATGTTGTATTTACAGCTTTACATAGACTAGAGCAAATCCTATCTATAATAGCTTTTGTAAAAAAATCTATATCTTCGAAGTAAATTTGTATGATCGGGTTTAATAGTCGATTTTTGTGATTGAAACCGATATAAACCCCAAAACAAAAAAATATGTGTTTCTCCTAAAAAAAATCGGATGTGTTTCTCCTAAAAAAATTCGCCACGTGGACACCATGTCACGTCTTAAGCATACATGACATAAATACCATATTTTGCGGCAAAAATACTGCAAACATTTTATTTAGCTATATGTTAATGGCAAAAATTCAATATTTTTCGGCAAAAATAACATTTAAAAAAATTACTTTTACCATGAAAATGTCATAAAAAAAAAACAAAACAAAAAATATAATCCTATTATCGATTCCATTTTTTGGGTAATATTCCAATTTATTTATCACTATCCTATAGTAAATTCACTATTTTTATCTATTATTGTTATTATCTCTTATTTATTACAAAGTGACAATTTATTCATCCTATAGTAAATTCACTGTTTTTTTTTTCAATGATAAAGGTATTTTTTTTAATGTTATTTTTGCCAAAAACTATTGTATTTTTGCCATTAATATATAGCTAATTAAAATGTTTGCAGTATTTTGGCCACAAAATGTGGTATTTTTGTCATGTATGCTTAAGGCGTGACGTGGTGTCCACGTGGCGAAGCTACATGTCATTTAACATTTTTAGATTGGATTTGTAAAAAATGAGTGACGTCGGTGAGTTTCGCCGCAAATATTTAACGTTAGTGACTTATTTGTAAGAATTTGACGACTTCGAGACTTTCGCTGCAAATTTCCCATATTTATATCATATCATGTTTGCTCAATCAAACTTCGCTAACTTTCAGTTAAACTCTTGTTACTTTATGGACATGTGTTACAGCTCTGGTTTCTATTCTATATAATATAATCTGATTTGGATTTAATCGCTACAAGTTTTCTCTTCAATATGCTTTCGAAAAATCGAATGAATTAACTTTATAAATTATCATATACACGATTGTACTCAAATAATATGAAAGTACAGAGCTTATTATGTCTTGGACAAGTGGCTCAAAATGTTCGAATCATTATACTTCATCACAAATAATGTCTTGATATTGGGAAAACAATACTTTCGATACAAGAAAATAAAAGTGACAAGGATTTAAAAATAAAAATAAAAAGTCAGTCCATATGATTACAAATATATACCCTAAGGCCTAAACTCAAAGAGGGGTTTGTTATATTTAGGTATACTCTTTTTAATTTCGAAATATGATCACTCGAATTAGATGGACGACGAAAGTTTGTTGACCATTTATAAATTCCACTTTTCTTATACTCGTTTACCAAAATAGCCTAATTTATTAGGACATAATCATGAAAAGTTTCTAAAAGTAAGTTTTAGCAAAAGGGAATTTTATGACATAGAATTTTCAAAAATGACCCCGTTAATTCAGATACTCAATTTATTATGTTTTATCGTCATCAAAAGTTTATCATCATCAATTTTCTTATGTTTATCATTTTGATTAGTATGTGTGTATATATATAATTAAAATCTTAAATATAAAAGAGAATCAAGAACAAAACAAAAAGAGGATAACTATGACTTGTTGTAAAGTAATAAATCCTCAAAACCTCATATGATAAGTACATTGATATGAGATATTATTTAATTATATGATCAATTTAATACGCTTGATACACCTATAATTCAATTTGTAGAAACTAAATCCTTATAATCATATGATTCACATGTCATTCCTTGGTATAAAAGAAGAGTAAGAAAATATTTAAATATCCAAATAATTTTTTTTAATAATGCCTCGAAATTTTTTACTTAAATTATTTTTAACCGTGTGAAAATTGAAAAACAAGAACGCCGACACGCCCACATGCCGAGACTGACCCACAAACCATTCTCCTATTTATGCTTTGAATTAAAAAACGGTCCACACATTAACGCATTTCATTTCTTTTATTTCAACACGTACCATTATACCATATAATAATAAATAATACATATATATAATCACACACATACACCTTGCAATCACATATATAAGTATATAACTTCGCATTTCAAAAATCTCTCATCAGAAAAACCCTCCCAAGATTCCCTTGCAAAAAAAACAAAAAAAACAAAAACAAAAAACAGCAATCTCAACGAGACCTTGTTTGGTCAAGATCTTTACACTTATACTATAATATATATGATACACATACCATATATTTACACAGACATACACCTTCAACATATATCTTTCCATTTCACCAGTCTCTAACCACTGAGCTAATCGCCTAGGCGAACACGCGGTTCAATGGCGGAGGAGACACAATCGTGGCCGTTGGCTCCGGCGAAAGTGAACCGACGCAGTGACGAGGAGAATCCGACGTTCAAATCCCTTCGGCACGAGCGGAACAACAAGTGCTTCGTCTACGTCTTCGCCGCGATAGTCTTGCAAAGCGTCGTGCTCTTGATCTTCGCCATGATCGCCCTCCGGGCCAAGGCGCCGGACGTCAAGCTGAGGGCGGTCCACGTCACTCACCTCGCGTACAGAATGACGCCGTTCGCCTCCTTCAACGCAACCCTGGTCGCTGTGCTCTCCATCGACAACCCGAACTTTGGTCCGTACCGGTTTGAGGGGAATAACACGGCGAGCGTTCTCTACAAAGGAGCAAGGATCGGGGAGAAGCGGATCTCGAAGGGAAGCGTCGACATGAAGGGAAGCAAGAAAGTCAACATCACCATGGAAGTCAGGTCGAACAGATTGCCGCAAGGAGCAAACAATCTTCAGGGAGATTTAAGCTCCGGTACATTGACTTTGACCGGCTTCTCTAGGTTTTCTGGTCAGGTCAAGCTGATTAGGGTTTTGAAGAACAGAAAAACGACAGAGATGAACTGTACCATGACTTTGGTTCTCAAGACCAAGAGAGTTAAGGATTTGAGATGCGATTAGTGATGAACATGGTTTTTTGTTTTTGTATATTTAGTTTTTTGGGCCATTTTTTTGTTCTTTTATTTTTGCGACAAAAATATAGCTATATATTTTTAAAAATATATATCTTATATTTTTAATCTTATACATACTTTAGTGGCACAAATTTCTTTTGATATTAAAATTTTGATGTGCGTAATTAAATTTTTTGTTGTCTCCACACCGTGAACTTCACGTGACGATGTTTGATTTGTCTATGCCTTTGGTCATTTTGATCATGTTTTACCCATTTCAACCATGTAAAGACGAGATTGATTTATGGTGCCTTAGTTTTTGAACTATAGAACATAGTTTGAGTTATTTCTATGTGAGACTTGTTCATTATAAACTATATGAAGTTCCTTAAGCGCATGCACGATCAAAAAGAGCAAAAACCTGAAGAAATGTATGTTGTCATATGAAATTTCATGGAAGGAAGATAATGGAAAAAAATTAATTACGTACTTACGCCAAATAATATTGAAAAATATGTGCTAAAATATAGATTGAAGACATAAGGCCAGTTTTTTTTTGTAATATTTGATATTTTTGCCGCAAATATATATTGTTTAATCATATATTCTTTTGGACCATCGATTTTGCAGCTAATTAAGATGTTATTGTCGTGTCTTTATTTTATTAATTAATAACAATATCAATCATGGGTTGTGGGTGAAGGACAGTTTCATATGAGTTTTTAATAGTAAGGTTTTACACTTTACAGTCATGAATTATGGGAAAAGGTCTCATTTAATTTTAGTTATATGATTTGTTAATGTTTTTGTGTGCTTTTAACGCGGGATTTTCAGATTTATAATGAGCGGTGAATAAATAAAATGTCAAGATTTCGATCATATCAAAAGCTTATATTGCTTAGCACATGGGATATGCGTACGAGTAAGAATCTTGTTAAACTAGTATATATATGTCATCATTTACAACACTGTTTTATTTGGACATGGATCTCTTCTCTTCTCTCTCTCTCTCTCAAGCCACCTATAAAATTCATGCACATTAAAAACTAATAATGTCATAGACAATAATAGGTAGATTTAAATTGTATGTATATCAATAACTACACTTCAATGTAAGTAATTTCAAGGTGTCGATCGATTATCGCAATAATTTAAGACTATGATAATGCGAGAGAAGATAATATCAAATTATTATTTACATTCCATTTCGCTAAGGTAATTATTTTTCTTTAATCACATTAATTTTTCATGTGTCTTCGGTCTTCCCCACAATTAATTTGCATTATATGCTGATGTTATTATTAACCATTTGTTCACCATTTAGAGTTTTTTTTTTTATTTTTCCTTCGGGTGTCTTTTCAAATTTTAGACTTCTATATATTAATCAAAGCCCGGCCCAAATCACAAAAAATCGGCATTATTTCCCTTCAAATAAATAATCCAATAAACAACGGATGCGCGGCACGATCTCACCTTTACCGCTACTGTTTGCTGAAACTATTTAGATGATTAGTAGCTGAAACTAATTTTATTAATAGCAAGACCCTGCAATGTCCACATTCATGGACCAAATGTACCTCTTCTTGTGTTCGTTCATCCGCGCCTCTGCCTCGCCGCGCTCTTTAAAAACCCTCCTTATGCTTTCTCTCATCATCGCTTGCGCTTTGCCTCGTCGCACTCTTTCATTACCTCCATCATGCTTCCTCTTATCACCATCCGGATTGCAATAAGTTGTGCTGCAAGTAAGATCATTTAGGATCGCGTCGAGAAGATTAGGATAGGACGGAAGATCGGGGTTGGTCATTGAACGGCAAAATAGTATTCATTTTCCGGAATCAATGAAAATAAAAGGCGAGATTCTAATAGAATACGGAAACAACAAAGGGGATGAAACAATGACTAGTAACCTCGATATGTTGGAGACTTTCTCACGGCCCTGTTTGTAAAATTGGTCACAATCTAGGACCGAGAAATACCGATTTTCCCAAAAATGCAATAAGGTAAGGTTTGAAACCGGGAACAAAAAAAACATTCACTAAAAACTAACAAACGTTATTTCGAAATTCCAATACCAATATAGTAACTACTGAAATAAAATTCTACACATGGAAAAGCAAAGCTGAAAAACGACAAAAATACAAATAGAAATAGATCAACAAAAATGACATAAAACACTTATACCAAAATGTATAGATAGTCGAACGACACGAGTATGAGAAATAAGCAATGTAGAGTTCTAGAAACGACTATAATTTCTGAAAACGGCAGAGCATTTGAAAACGACAATAGCAGTAATACATAAAGATTAGATAGTCAATTTATCCAGATCCAAATTGATGAAAAAATCAACTAAATCAAAGAAGATCAAAGTAGCAAACCCAAGCAAAATTCGCGCAATTTACGACTAAAATACATGATTGTGAAGATAACACTTCAATTTCTGTCTTCGAACATTGCGTTGTTATTGCTCCGTATTTATATTTTCTTCTCCGTGTTGGCACATCAATGACAAGCTGTGGTCTATTTCTTGTGAAGTAAGGTATTTTACAGTCAATTTTTAAAACTTCGGTACTAAATGTATATTTTTATCCAAATCTGGTGTCGAACTATGACCGACCGCAAATATACTTTAAATTTCATTACTGATGCTCCATCTAGTTTTACTAAACTTTGAACTTAGATGTTAGAATTCAATTTCATTTAATCGGGTATTTTTGCCGCTATTATCCCTTTATAATACAACAGATTAGGGGTGTGCAAAAAAATTGGTAACCGGATTTTAAAAACCGTAACCGAAAATTATCCAGTTTAAAATAACCGTAACCGGATTATTTTGAAAACAGGTTAAGGTTAACTGTATCCGGTTTAAAACAGGATAAGGTTACAGGTTATTTATTTTACAAAACAGGTTAATTTGGTAACCGGTTTTTCTAACCGGTTTTAATATTGAATTTTTAATTTAAATATTTTAAAATTAATTTAATAGGATTTATCTCTTCTAAAAAAAAGCATCTTCGATTCCTTCTCTTTCTTTGGTTTGGATTTTTTTTATATATTTATAACTGTTACTTTTTGGTTTTATGTTTTGCATTGGTGTATTTCGTTTAAAACTCAGTTGTCTCATTACTATTTATTTTGGACCGACTTATTTATTGTTGCGAATTTGTTGAATGCTATTAAAAAAATACAAAAATACAAAAAACAAGTTAAGGTAATTAGTAAACAGGTTAATTAAATTTTGATAATCGGAAATTAAGTTAACCGGTTTCCGGTTAACCGATTTTAAAAACAGGTTAAGGTTATTAAAACATGACTAACCGGAATTAAGTTAAGGATACCAAATAGTTGAAAATAAACAGGTTAACCTACCGGTTGCAGCCCTACAATAGATAATCTTGCGGTACACGTAATATGACATCGCATAGTAATTCTATTTTTCAATCCTTTACATATCAAGCCATACACTATAAGACTGAGACATCATCCAAGAAGTCAGTCAAATTCTCCGAGAGAGACCCAAAAAGTTTGACTGCTCTCCAAAACGCTCCTCCATTAATGAACTCTTACATAATAAATCCCATAATTTTCTAAACCCTGCCACTAAAATCCACAGAAGCTTCTCTTTATATTTCTCTTTGTCATACAAAAATCCATTCCACGAGGTTTTAGAAAGTCAACAGTCCAAGCCGTGCAAAATCAGCAAACGCGGTTGCTTCAGAAAAAGTCAAAAATTAACTAGACTTGTTATGCTTTCAAACACTAGTACTACGCAAAGGCCCCAACAAATAAGTCAAGGAAAAAATAACATCAAATAAGTAAAGGAATATTTGCGACATAAGTACTTAATCTTATATAATTAAGTGTGTTCGTAATCCCTTTTTAGTAGCATTAACACCCAAAGATCACAAAACTATATCGAGATTTAAAATTTGTTTATTTGATATAAAGTATGTTAATCTAGATACACACATACGTGTCAAATTTGATAAAAGTCTGGAATAATTGATGTTTTCGGAGTTTAATTTAATTAGACTAATATATTTTTCGTGTAAAAAAACTTTAGCGAGTACATGAATAGAATTGGACTTCAACACTACTTTGTGGTCTTTGAGTACATGTTGCCACTAAAAATGATACTGAGAATGTCAATTTCACTTAGTACAAATTAGGTACTTATGCCAAAAATATCCGTAAAATAACTTACCCCGTATAAGAAGAACAATAAAATCACATCGCACCTAACAAATTCCTTTAATTTTGCTACGTTTCCTCAAACACTTCACAATCCAAACGACCAAAAATCATCAAGAATAATCAACCTTATAATTTTATCAACGTATGATCAATATCAAACCTTACATACAAAAGTGAGTATATATATACATATTTACAGAATTACAGTATATAAGCCGATATGGCTGAGAAAGAACAAGTCAAGCCCTTAGCTCCGGCGGTGTTCTATCCCTTAAGCACCAGCGACGACGGCTTTCGCCGGCGGAAATCTTGCGTCAAGTGCTGCGGCTGCGCATCAGCGATCCTCGTCCTCGCCGCCGTGACGCTCATCGTCCTCGCCTTCACCGTCTTCCATGTGCGCGGCCCGACCGTCCGGCTCAACTCAATCTCCACCCTCGGGAACCTCACCGACATCTCCGCCAACTCCACCATGTTGACCGCCGACGTCTCCGTCAAGAACCCTAACGCAGCTTCGTTCCGATTCTCTGCAGCCCCAACAACTATTCTTTACAGCGGAGAGGCCGTCGGAGAAGGGTGGGTCCCGGCGGGGGTTGCGAGGGCGAGGCGAACTTTGCGAGCCAACTTGACGGTGGAGATCGAGCCGGCAAAGATATTAGCGTCACCGAGGCTGGCCGTTGACCTCGCCACCGGAGCGTTGACCGTCGAGAGCTTTACCAGGATCGAAGGAAGGGTTAAGATCGCCAATATCGTGAAGAAGAAAGTGGTCGTGGAATTGAACTGTACTATGACGTACGATATTATCAGTAGTAAGATTCAGAGGCAGAATTGCAAGCATGATGTTAATCTCTAGCTAGGGTTTTGTCATATATATATATAATATATATATAATCCATTTCAAAAAGATACTATGTATGTTCATGTAATATACAGTTTTTCATAGATTGCTAAAGAGCAGTCTACGTGTAAATTAGAGATATTTTAGGAAAACATCTATATACAATATTCTTTTACATGTCATGGAGACCATTAAATAATTTTCCATTTCTTACATGATTGATGTGTTTTAGTTAATATTAACCCGTTATATATAATTAGCCGATAATTATACAAGATAACCAAAAAAGAGGAGTGTGAATGTGATACGGTTATTTATCGTCCCAAATCCACGACGTGTGACAAAATTGTCGAATTGAGAGGACTTGAGACATTAAATTTAATATTTCTTATGCTCTCAATCACACGTGCAAAAATTGGGAAAAATTAACAGTAATAGTTATGTGTGTACATGTATGAATGCAATATTGTTATAAGAATAAAAATCTGAATATATATTATATATATTGAAGTACACTACATATATTTATACGTGAATATACATGTCTAATTAATCAGTGATATGAAAACATTTTGTGCAATGATTTATGACATGAATTCAAGAGTGGTAGTCTTATATTGCTTCCAACTTTATTTAGTCTTCCATTTCACATTAATTAGGCACTAAAGTGATTATCTGACTATGATTTCCACCAAAAATATACATATTATTGGGTTTGGCTAAATTGTATTCATTAAATTAATAGAAGTGAGAATAAAAAGTGATGTGCGTCATAACAAAAGAGAGGACTCGATTGTAATGAAATCATAAAAGTTCAACATTGAATGATTTAGAATATAGTTAACAATCGAAAAAAGAAAGCTTTATATGCTGAAATTCTGGGATGACGCTGTTGACGAAAATAAAATAAGTAGTTCACAACATCAGTAGCATATTGTTCTTTTTTTTAATGGGTAATAATATCGGCCAAGTTTACAATATAATCTCACACTACTAGATATATTTCGTGTAAAAATAAGTGATATTATTGGCCAAATTTACATATGTAAAAGATGACCTCTTGAATGGAGATGTAGTGAACTTACCACTAGGCCAAGCTTGATTGGTTGCATATTGTCCCTTATACTTTTTGTGTTGCCTTATTTTAACATGTTAATGTTCTATTCGGATTTTAAAATTCTATTAATTGTCATCAACGCCGCTTCTGCTTTTGAAGCTAAATTGATGACCGCTATGTTTGCTATATATTAAGAAAGTTAAAGAATTTTAATGAAAAATATTTGGCTTGAATCAGACTCTACTTATGTGGTTCAACTTCTTCATACGAAACCTCATTTGGTCTATTGGAGGTTGTGGGGTCAATGGGCGAAATGCCTCTGTTATCTTGAGCTAGTCAACTTTTAAATCACATATATTTACAAAGAGGGAAACCGTGAGTTGTTGAAGCCTTAGATTCAGTGCTCAAACTTTGGATCATCATTGGTGCCGCTCACACTCGGAGTTTATTTCGTCTTTCGATAGTAAGGATATTTATATGAAAGCGAACTTTAGATTTTTTTTATGTTATTCGCTTTTAGATGTGCTTTGTTAGAGAGATATCTTACGTTCAATTAGTTCTCGTCTTTTTTGTTTCTTTTTAAGCTATGATATTTTTTATTTATTTTATTTAGAGCCTCATATTGTATTTTGTGTTTTTGGGCGTCAACCTAGTTGGTATTTGAGATCATATTATGAGATATTGTGTCTCTATATTTTACTAAAACAAATACTTACAATGACAGTATTTTTAATAATGAGAGAAATAATACATATTTGTGTTGACTAGTTATAAGATCTGCTAAAATAATAAGTAATAAAACTTACAATATTTCAATAGAAAGTAGGATTCAAATGAAAAAAGAAAAAAGAAACAATACAAACATAAAAAATAAAAAATAAAGATCACATTCATGCATACTTTAAAATAACCTGAAAGATAGAAGTTTTAAACATGTAATTCACAAAAATAGGAATCTCTTAAAGTGAAACAAAAAGAAGAAGAATATCTGATAAAACGACAAGCAGATAAATCAATACTGGTGCGAACAAACACATATAGACAAGAACAATTTATTAATGAGCAGGCCTTCAAGTACAAATGGCAATCTAATTCTAACCATATATGCTCAGATCAAAGAGGCCTAATAAAAATTATAAAAATAAAAAATATATTGTACAATTCTTAATTCTGCTGTAAGTTTTTTATAATTTTAATTTATATCACAGACAATCGGGTCTATATTCACCGACTGTATTTTCCTAAAAAAAATAGGCTAATTAGTCAATTTTAAGAAAGGAAAAAAAAAACAGAATACTAATTCTGAATTTATTCGGAACGCGAATTGCAATATTATTTTCTTCTCAAATGTGAATTTTGAACCGGATTTCATTTACTCGTTTCATATAAAGATAAGAACAATAAATTTATAAATCAGGAAGCTATATTAATATTGCTCTTTTGTTTTTACCTTTTCTAGACAATTTTAGCTTTCTTTTTCAATTTTCATCCGGCGTTATCGTGATCAATAACATTAAAAAGCACCCACTTTAGAGTCTATACCCATACAAATTAAAATAAATCATATGGTGTTTGCCTCTATAACGATCCAAAAAAATTAATAACTAATCTGTGTTTTGACCTATAAAACTTAATTAATTAGATATCATTAATAAAAATTGAGACTTCTTTTGAGGGTACGTGGACTACATTATTAGGTGATATTAGTTATGAACATTTCATAAGTATGATGGAATTCAATTAGACTATGACTATATAACATCTATAGACTATAGTTGTTGAACAATACAACTTCTTATTCAACATAATTAATTATCATGAGCTACATATTTAATTAGATAAAATAGTTATCTTTTATTGATGACAATATAATTGAGCTTCCGAATACTAATAAATTTATTCTTCAAAAGAGAAGATGGATCATGAAAAAAAAAATCTATATAATACGATTAATCAGCGATAAAAAACAAGAAAATGGACATAAAAAAAAGTACGATCATGATAATTCGAATAACTCTATTCTTTTATTTTTCTGTTTTTTATATAAACAGATAAAATTGTTTGCATAATATATGTCTATATATATTTTATCTTTTATTATTATTAAATCAAGATTTTTAACTCGTAATTTACTTATTTATGTCTCTATGGAGTAAGAGTAACTGATCTCTTGAGATCTCGAAAGAGATAATAGTCTTCATATTTTTAGAAAACTTCAAAATTTAATTGATTTTTTTTATCGCCTTAACAATACTTAATTAGTTCCCCCAAACTTTATTTTTCTGAATCCATTCATGTCTTTATGACTAATCTTTTACTAATTATCCCAAAATTATATTTCATTAGTAGTACCGAATCTCGAAAATATCAAGCAAACTATGACAATTTATGAAATTAATAATCTTTCTAATAATTGTATCAACTTTGAATTTAGTGCCAACATTCTAAATCTTCCTCGGTTTTCATAGTGATGAACTGAACACTGTTTCTTTGCATCGTTCATGTATTTCACTCCCTACATGCATGGAGCTTCAAAACAAAACACTTTTCACAATCTCTTTTTGTCTATGTATATTATTATTATATATATAAAATATATATATACATATACATTGCAACTCGATCTGATGCTCAGCATGGTTATGGTACATGAACAATGCCTGTTTTAAATATCTATGTATATATTATGAAAAAGGAAAGAAATGAATTATCATTATTCCCAAACAATTTGCAGGCTTTTTAATAGGGTTGTTGTCTCTTAATTAACCTCATAATTCAAAAAAAAAAATGGTGAGCAATGAGATGTGTATGAAAATGTTGGTGGTTTTGAGGATTTTCAAGTGCCATACATACACTATGCTCAGCTTTTCATAGACATGTTTTGCCCTATATTTCCCAACAAAGCAAATACAGTGCATATACCCCAAAATGATCCATGCAAAAAAGAAAATTAATTTGAAAAAAAAAAGCCCATTAATCCATTAAAAAAATATTAAATTAAGGTATTGGTTCAGAATTCACCACCTGGTTTCAATTATTATTTTCAAAGGTTTTTCATCGAATTGTTCTTATCTCAGAAACATTGGATCTATTGACTAAACAAGTCATTGCTTAGAGCATCTTCTCTTGTTACGTACTCTCGTGTATATGTATTTGTCTTAGTAACAGTAAAAACATTTCTAAAAAAAATGGTGCTACATATGTTTTCATGTTTTTAAGTATACATTGCATAAAATTTATATTTTAATTAGTTTCATCTTATGTCTCGTCGTTAGTATTAGTCATATTCACGTACGTGGTCAAGCTACAAATTAATATATGAAAATTTTCAAAGTATGAAATAAAATGTTAAATTTATATGTATAAAAATTTAGTTTTAACAAAAACAAAACAAAACAAATAAAATTTTCACAATATTAAATTTATGAAGCGCAATCACAAATTAATATTATACTAATTATTTTGGATTGTTTAAGATACTAAGTATTCTATATATATATCATTTTTAATTAGGGGTTTAATATAACCTTAATACTATATGCATATTAATTAGGACAGAACTAAAGCACATGGCTTCTGACTAGAAGAATTATATACTATATAATAAGTCAAATTCACTCACCTAGAAGAAAACAATAAGCCCATATACTCTATATATATATATATAAACCTTCTCCAGAAACAATATCTTGTGAGAGGAAAGGTTGAGACTCGAGAGTTTAGATTATTTTGAAAATCACCATGCATGTGATACAAGCGTATTCAGAATCAGACCTATGAAAGAACATGTGTTAATATTACCTAGAATATAAACCATATATTTATATTATATATAATAAGACGTGGTTGTATAACAAGACATGCACATGATCAGCGCCACATGGCAAAATTATAATAACTTCAGGACACACGGTATATTGACGAACTCATAAAAGAAAATAGGAAAGAAAGAAAAAAATCTCGATTTCATGAAAGAATAAGAAACTTATATTTAAATAGCGATGGCCAGAAAATGTCAATTAATTATATTAGTAGCTGAATTAATATAGATTGTTTGAATCTTTGTGAGTCAGTTTGATTTGGAATGTTGTCAATGGAAAATTGTTTGAATTTATTATTGATGGGAAGATTGTTTATTTTTTATTTTATTTTCTGAGAGTATTAATGTGTGTTTTTATTTTCATAATATATTATATATTTACTCAACGATCATGTATGTTTTGCTTTGTTCACGATGTTCGAAAGAAATAAATTTGCTTTGAGGATGAGGATGGTAATGGAAGAGAGAAAAGAGAGAGTATAAAAATTTAAAAATTTAAAATTTAAAACAAAATTACGTGGCATGCCACGTAAGTATCAACGTGGTGGTCAACTATGCCACATCATACGTTGACTAATGGTGTGAAAAATAATTGAATGGATTTTATAATCATGCGTGATTAGGTACAATAGCTACTATTGCTATAGTTTTTTTCACATTGGCAACATAACTTGCCAAATGGCCACATGTTGGCCACTTTTGCCGCCATAATTTACCCTTTTTACTAACTAGTTTTGTTTGTCACATTTACCAGACTTATTAATGTTAAAGGGGTGGTAACTATATATTTTAGCTATTTACAAATAAAAACAGTTGGATCTCCACCTAATATTTTTCTTTCTATACTTTTTACTCCTAAATAGAGCTTAAACTCGTGTCTTCGCGAGCCGTCGCGACCTAATCGCCGAAAGTCGTCGGTCCAGCCGTCGCGACCCTTCACGTCGCGATGGCTCGCGATGGCAGAGAGAGAGAGAACGTGAGACAGCGAGAAAGAGGGAGAGAGAGTGAGAGAATCGCGATAAAGAAGCTCGTCGCGACTGGCCGCGATTTTCACCGCCGAATCGCGAACGTCGAGACGCTCCGCTAGACGTCGCGAGACGTCGCGACGAGCACCTTTAAGTCGTGAGTTTCCGCTCTACTCCTAAACATTGTACAAGTTTGACTTGAGGTTCTAAAGTTAAATGCTTGTACAATATTACTTCCTTAAACAATTCCAAATTCATTGGGTGTAATAAAATAGGTCATTTATTAAAACTCAACAAGCTTAGCTACGTTATCCATCGTTGAAAGAAATATAAATAAATTTATTTCAATAAATATTTCTATGATCTATCACTGTTTGTTTGGGCCAGATTACAAAACAACTCGTGAAAGTTCATAAGATAAAATCACATAAATATCCTCAGAAAGATCATGAGCTCATATGAATATCTCCACTTGAAAAAAGACACTAGTAGAAAGTTTCATCGTTTATTTGCCCATGCAGATATATATTATATAAAAGAGATCCAGATAGTCATCATGAGAGCAAAGAATTATGATTTTCAAGCAAAAGGGTAAGAGAAAACAGTGTCATAAGAGTCTCATAATTGACCAAGAAACGACAACGACCACCCTTTGTAGGGCCCAACAAACACTGCTCACTAAAAGACAGATTTTCAACTTCTACACTAATTTACACACATTAGATTAGACCTTACAAACATTATTTACAGTAAAATACTTAAAGTTTACACACATTAGAGTACTTATAGTTTACCTGCCGTAATATTTGTAACACACATTAGACATTATAAATACATACACTTAAAGTACTTAAAGTTTTGAAAAATAACACACATTAGACGTTTCACGTTTGTTTCGGATTAGATTCTTAAAAATAAAAAGTTTACTTATTTTTGCCGTAAATATCGGATAAAATTAAGCTACTTCAACGTTCAGTCCACAACACAAGCCAAAAAGGCTTCACGAATTCCAATCCGTGGACTGATTTTGATTAGAGCATGTATAGAAGAAACACCACAAAGTAAATTAATTGGTCACTGTTTAGTTCTTTGTGTGTTTTAGGCGTGCAATTTACACTCTCTTTCCATAAATAACACCTCTTTTTTGGTCTTTAAATAAAGAAGCTTTTTTCACTGTTATGGTCTTAACTTTTGCCTCCTTCTCTGACCAACTAAAGCCAAACGCATTTAAAGCCTTGACTCTCCTATCCTAACTTAATTATAAATAATTAAAAATATTAAACCAATGGGATTAGAGTGAAAGCCAAGTGTTTAACCCACTTCATAATGTTTGATCGATGTGATTAATAAATAAATGAATAAAAAAAATTATGTTTCACTTCTAGTGAAAGGTGAGCATTCCACACTAGAGAATGATTTTTTGTTCTCACTCATAAGGCAAAATCGAATGAGATTAATATTCCTAATTATAATAAATACGATAGTTTTCTATCCATTATCATAGAACATTTACAGCATAATTTCTTTTCTTACATAAGAACCCTTACTAATACTAGGTTTATACACAAAATGGGCTCATCTAGATAAATATATAATTATAAAAATAAAAACTACAAAACAATATATAATATTAATTAATTACAATGGTTGAAGGATATCATCCGATGATTTCCTAGACATCTCCAATGATTTCTTCTCAATCGAAGGATCGCTCACACACCGAGCCAACAAAGCAGTTTCCGAATCTACATCAATTATAAAATCCAAAATAATAAATTAGTTTAATCTCTATAACAAATTAATAATTTATTAATTATTAATTTAATCAGATAACAGAAAATTAATATCTACCATAATGTACTATAATAATATATTTTTTTTTGCGAATTAGAAACAAATAATTAACCATGAAAAATTATCAATAATTAATTAATCAAGAGTGTTTTAATTAATAATTAATCCTGAAAAAATATCAATAATTAATTAATGAGGAATATTATAATTTACCTCGAACTGCGTTGAACGATCTCTTGCAATGCAAAATGGCGCTCTGAATCCCATCCTGCTGCTGAATCAGCGAGTCGTCTCTCCTCTTCGCCGCCGCCGCCGTCCCGTTCGCCGGCGAATTCGCCGCCGCCGGCGTCAGCACCGTCGCCGACCGGCTCTTCCCCAAGTGCTTGCACACCACTCTCAGTCCCGCCGGCAGATTCATGCCCGCCTTCACCGACGGCGCCTCTCCGGCCGTCGGTGTATTCTCCAGCGCCGGCGGGGAACTGGGTTTGGCCGGCGAGTCGTTGACGCTGACGTGGCCGTAGCGCCGGGAGACTCTGACGTAGAGAGGCTTCACCATCTTCAGGTACTTCTGCATAACCTCTTTTGAAGAGGACGAGTTCGTCGTCGCCGGAGCTGTCGCCGGAGTCGGAGACGGCGCCGTTTCGGCTTCGGCAGCGGTGCTCTGTTTGGACGTCGTTTTGGCCGAGGCGATTCGCGAGCTGTTCTCTCTGGTGAAGAGCGAGACGATCGGGACCTCGTCGACCTTGAACTTCACGGTGAAGAATTTTCCGGTCGTCGGTTTCTTCTCGCCGCCGCCATTGTTGCCGGTCTTGGATTTCTTCAAGCCCGACATGAACACTCTAAGCTTGGTCGCCGACTTCTTCAGCGACGAGACCGGAAACTGCGCCGCAGCCGCCTTCGCGTTGCTGGTCTGGTCTTCGGTCGGAGACAGAGAGAGCGAGAGAGACAGGTCCTGGTCAACGTCCGTACGGTCGGTGTTTGACCCAGAAGCTGGAGAAGAAGAAGGAGAGAGAGTGAACTTGATCAACTCCTCTTCGTCTTCCTCTTCTTCATCTTCTTCTTCTTCGTCGTCGACGGTGAATTCCAGGTCGAAGAAGGGACCTTCATCGTTCTCGCTCTCGCCATTGTTGGTCTTCGTGTTGACCAGCCCAAGGTCCGAACCGCCATTGTTGACGCTTTTCCAGTACTTGAGCAAGCTGAAAGCTTCCATGGTTGGGAGAGCCAGTACGAGAGAGGAGAGAGAGTGAAGAGGGAGAGAGAGAGAAAGAATTCAAATATGCAGAGGAGAGAGGTGGGTGAAAAAGTGAATGAGAAGGGGTGTTTTTGCAAAGTTTTTAGGTGTTGGGGTCGAAATGGGAAAGTGGCAGAGATAGGTTACAAGAAATGGCAAGTTATTTATTTATATATTTATACGTGGTTTGCAGGGAGACATGTGAAGCGTCAGATTGTTATATAAATAAAGTAAGTACGAACTGGCCGTGCACTTCGAGATCCCCTGCGCTCGACTCCATGGAGTGTTGCGTGGGACCTGGACTCTGCTTCCTCCACGTGTGCGCCAAGACAAGACAACAAAGCTATTCAAGATCAATCCTCCTAACTCCTAAGCCTGCTTTCAAAAAAAAAAAAAATCAATCCATACCTAACTTAAACGGAGACACGTGTGTCTTATAGTGAATCTCTCTTATGATTCAATTTCAAAGCACTTAAGCACTAAAAAAAACGGGCCACTTTTAATATTTTGATAGTTATTCAATATCGTCTACCTGCCAACCAAGCTTGTTTAGCCACGTGGTAACTCCAACATTTTTCTATTCAAGAAGTCATGTGTTCAAATCCGCATGGGTCTCAAATGAGTGTCCCATTTACATTATAGTAAAATATATCTAAGTCATGCGATAGTGCATTATGACATTGGCCGATAGTGTCACCCCATTCAAAAATATATATATATATATATATATATATATGTATGTATATATATATATATATCGTCCGCCTGCCCGAAATACACTCCCGGTCACCCTATTCAAAAAATATATATATATATATATCGTCTGCCTGCCCGAAATACACTCCCGGTCCCGCCGGAAGGCAAGCGAGTTTAGCGGTGCCCGCTTAGGACTTTAGAGTTCGAATGCCTCATCTCCGCTATCGAATTTGGGAGCTATTAAAGAGATTGCAAAAACCTTTGCGAGAAATTAGATATTAATATTTGAAGAAAAAAAAAGATAAATAGTGAAGTAATCATAAAATTTTATAATTGTGTTTATAATTTGCGATTCCGCGTGATGTTATGTCATGTGTTTTTATAAATATTAAATTTGTTAGAATTTCAAGATATATTACCTGAAATTGAATTACTACTTATCTTTTGAAATATTTATTATAAAACATACACGTGTAATTGATACAATCAGGTATATAAAATATAAATATAAATTTTATGACTCTATGTAATTAAAATATTAAAAACATGCGTGTTATTTAGAATACTTTCACATCCATTGCCGTAATTATTTAATTATTTTTAAAGATTTTGTATCTAAGTTTTATATATTTATTGATCAATTTTTTGTAATAGATATATTGACTATTGAGCATTGATGCATGGATGGATGGTACACTGCGACTAGGGAATCCAATTTCCAACCACGTGGGATCGACATAGATTTGTTTTACTATGACAAATAAACGAGGATTTTAGCTCGGTAGAGTGATGACAATTTATTTTTTCAATTAATTATCTTTTAGCTTGGACACAGGGCGGAGCTATGTGGGGCTTAGTGTACGTCTGGACACCACCTGAAAACGTAAAAAATAATAGTGTTAAAGAGATATTAATACTTGATGAGCCCAATTAGGAAGTCGTAGATTATTTAGCCCAAATGGCAAAAGTGTGACTTGAGTTCAACTCTTGGCCTAGTCATATTTTTTGTTTATTCTTCTTTCTCAGTTTTAAGCTTTTTTTTTCTTCCAGTTATTAGAATATGTAGATGCATTTTTATACTCGCTTATTATGTTATTAAAAATATTATATATACGGATACATTGTTATATATGAAAATACAGATAAAACTTATATATATATATATTTTACAATGTTATTATTCATTGTTATTGATTGTATGCTTGATTTTTTTATAATTTTTTTAATAAAGCACCACATGAATTGAAATCCTGACTCCGCCACTGCTTAGATATGTTCAACTCGGTTAGATTATAAATTTCCACTAAATATAATTATTGTCATGGCTTATAGGTTTATAAAGTGCAACATAATACTTTTGATCTTATAAACTTAGAAGACATGCACGATTATAACTTAGAAAACATAAATTATAACCGCATTTGAGCGACTCTTTTTCCATACATCTAAATAACGAGAAAATAATAATATGCATTTATTTTCTTCATTTTCTCTAATCCCATAAATAAGTTAGACCCACTAGAATTAAAAGGGATATTGATTTAGTTTGAAAGATGTTAAGTGGTCAAGGCCAGAAAGAAATCGTAGAGAGAGAGAATCAAGATTTGTTATTCATCAATGGGTACATTGAATCTGGTTACAATATGGCTTATATACACCTTATTCTAACAGAAACGTAATGACGTCATAGCCGCATATTTCACCGACTTGTAACCGATCCGTAGCCACCTTCCGTATGACTTGGTGCTGAGTCAGCTTCTCCTTCCTTCATCACTTTGACTTCCTTAACATCCCCCCTCAAACGGAAGGGAGAGTCACGAACCTTCAGTTTGCTTCTCATGAGCTGAAACCGATAGATGGAGAGTCCGTTAGTGAGCACATCAGCGACTTGATCAAGTGTGGGAACGTATCTAATTTCAAGCTCGTTGGACAACACCTTGTCACGAACAAAGTGAATGTCAATTTCAATATGCTTGGTGCGTTGGTGGCTAACGGGATTGGAGGCAAGAGCTGTAGCCCCTTGATTGTCACACCAGATAATCGGAACGGAGTTGAGAGGAAACCCCAATTCACCAAGTAGAGCCTTGAGCCAACATGTCTCTGCAACTGTGTGAGCAAGCGCCCTATATTCAGCCTCCGTACTAGAGCGAGCAATGACCGGTTGCTTTTTGGAACTCCAGGAGACCAAATTTCCAGCTAGATAAATGCAATAGGCACTGGTAGAACGGCGATCGTCGGGGCAGCTGGCCCAATCAGCGTCCGCAAAACAGGAAAGAGACAGCGAGGAGCCAGGAGTGAAGTGAAGGCCTTTATGTATGGTACCTTTGAGATAACGTAGAACCCTCTTACACATTTGCCAGTGAACATCAGATGGAGCTTGGAGAAATTGGCTCAACCGGCTGACGATGAAGGAGACATCGGGACGTGTAATCGTAAGATATTGCAGTGCGCCGATGGTGCTTCGATAAGCACTAGGATCAGGTAAGAGGGTGCCATCAGATTTGGAGGGAGTAGGACCTGGTGCAACTGGTGTAGCCCAAGGTTTACAATCAGCCAGTTGAACACGAGAGAGGAGATCAGCAATGTATTTGGATTGAGTGAGGTGTAGCCCGAGCTTGTCACGAAAATCTTCTATACCGAGAAAGTGATGTAAGGAACCAAGATCTTTTAGTGCAAAGACCTTGTTGAGATCAGTGACAAACTTCTGGAGCAAGGAAGGAGAATTTCCTGTGATGATAATATCATCTACGTAAACTAACAAAATAATCGTGTCAATGCCTTTACGATAAACAAACAGAGAAGTGTCTGACAGAGTGTTGTGGAAACCCCAAACAAGAAGAGCCTCTTTGAGTCGATCAAACCAAGCTCTAGGTGCTTGTTTTAAACCGTAAAGAGCACGATTGAGTTTGCAGACCATATCGGGATTCGTCGGGTCTTCAAAACCCTTTGGTTGTCGCATATAAACTGTCTCCGTTAACAAGCCGTTTAGAAAGGCATTGTTAACATCCATTTGTCGAATATCCCAACCCTTTGTAATAGCGATGGAAAGTACAGAACGAATGGTGGCAGATTTGACAACAGGGCTAAACGTCTCAGTAAAGTCAATCCCCTGAGACTGAGAAAAACCCTGAGCAACAAGGCGAGCTTTGTAGCGCTGCACAGTTCCATCCGAGTTGAATTTGGTTTTAAAAACCCATTTGTTTCCAACAATGTTGTAGCGGGGATTATAGGGAACAAGCACCCAAGTGCCATTGTCCTGCAAGGCTTTGTATTCCAGCGCCATAGCCTCCTTCCATTTCGGATCAAGAAGGGCTTGAGAGGCTGTGCGTGGTTCAAGTGAGCTGGAATTTATCGGTATGGAGTGTTTGCTAGTGAGAAGAGCTTTGGGCCTAAAAATCCCATTTTGAGCTCTTGTTCTCATAGCATGACGTGTAACGTACCTTCGTCCCGAGGGATGCAAGCAGACATAGCCCTTGTGACGAGAGCTATATCCCAGAAAAATACACTTAGACGACCTGAAATCCAGCTTGTGACGATTATAGGCCCGAATATGGGGAAATACCGTACACCCAAAAACCCGAAGCTGATCGTAATCCGGAGAGGACCCAAAAAGCTTATGGAACGGGCAAAGATTCTTAAGCACAGGAGTTGGTAATCGATTTATGAGATAGCAAGATGTGGAGAAAGCTTCCCACCAGAAATCCAATGGCATGGACGCTTGGGCCAGCAAAGTGAGACCGAGCTCGACAATATGACGGTGCTTGCGCTCCGCCTTCCCATTCTGTTCGTGGACGTGTGGGCACGGGTGACGCATAATGATTCCGGCCTCGTTCAGAGCAGGTATGAAGGTTCTGTACTCACCTCCCCAATCACTTTGAATCATTTTAATCTTTTTGTCAAGGAAATTCTCAACTGTGGACTTGAAGATACGAAACACCGATAGAGCTTCCGACTTGAGTTTCAACGGATAGATCCACGTGTAACGAGAAAAATCGTCAATGAAGTGGATATAATATTTAAAACCATTCGAAGTTGGAATTGGAGCAGGTCCCCAAAGATCTGTGTGAACCAATTGAAGGGGTTCACTGGTTCTGGTTTCGGAAAGTTTGAAGGGCAAACAATGACTTTTCTCGATTTTACAAGCATCACAAAAAACTGGAGTCTTATTCAAAGTTTTGAAGCTATTACAATCCTTGGAGAGAATGGACATAACATTGTTTGAAGGATGTCCAAGCCTCCTATGTAAAATGTTGACTCTTTCTACATCAAACACACTATGACTAGGTTGACTAGAGCTGAAACGACTAAACCGAAAACCAGAAAAATTACAGAGATGACCATGATTAGTCCTGCCTTCAAGCCTTGTCCGTGGAGCTGATCTTGTCGTAACCCCCAATTGATACAGTCCATTCCTAACCGGTCCTGTAAGCCGCGTTCTCTTTGTTGTTTGATCCTTAACAACACAGAAATCCGGATGAAATTCAACAAATACACCATTTTGCTTAGTGAATTTTCGTATACTCACTAAGTTCTTTTTGATTTGTGGAACCAATAGAACATTTGACAATTCAAGAACATTATGGTCATTGGAAAGTAAGGTTGTTGAACCTGTATGAGATATGGGAAGAAGATTACCATTTCCTACCATTAGCCGCTCTGAATTATCGCATGCCTTTGCAAGTTTCAGATTTTCCAGTTGGCCAGTGACATGGTCGGTTGCACCAGAATCCGCATACCAGGCGGGATTGTACACAGCTTCAGCACCAGCAAATAAAGCTGCCGACTTGTCATGAGATTGTCGGTGTTGCTGTTGATCATTGTGAGGAAAAGAGGACTCCTCGTGTCGGAACCAACAGGTACGAGCTGTGTGTCCACTCTTCATGCAGATTTGACATATTGGCTTTGAGATTCTTCCATTATAGAAGCTGCTTCTGCCCCTGCTTCTGCCTCCCCTCTGAGATCCGTGATTAAAGCTATATCTGCTTTGATTTCGGTTTTGAAAATTTCTATTCTTGTTTTCAGCGTAATTTGCACTATTTTCGGCATAGTTCGCTGTGTTGTAGTTGATCTCATTTGTCAGAGAATTTCCAAGCATTTCAAGCCGGCATTCTTGTGTAAGCAGAGTCGACAAGACTTCTTCAATTGTTATACTCACATTCATTGGTCTGTTAGCTATATATCCTACTGAGACTTCGTATTCAGCAGGTAAGCCAGCCAAAATGTACACTATGTGGTCATTTATGGAGATCGGATCTCCTGCTAGGGCTAGAGCATCTGCCACAGCGTTTATCTTTCCTACAAAGTCGGTAATTGACAACGCACCTTTCTTGATTGTCTGCAGTTCGATCTTCAACGGCAAGATTCTTGCTCGTGTCTTGATTGCGAACATGTCTTCGAGAGCCTTCCATACATCAGCTGCGTGCTCACATCGAACCACCACATTCAGGATCGAATCTGACAGGGAAGATCGAATCCAGCTCAGGAGCAGCTGATCTTCGCGTTTCCACTGAGCGTGTTCTGGATTCAGCCTCATCACTCGATCGCCATCTTCAATGCTTTCCACGAACCTCGGCGGTGCGATCTGTTCGCCGGAGATGAAATCTTCAAGATCGTGTCCTCGGAGAGCTGGTAGAACCTGAGATCTCCAAGCGAGGTAGTTCGTGTTGTTCAGTTTGACTGAAACAGCGCTGCTTAGGGCTGTGGGGAAGGAAGAATTTGTGGACGCCATTGATGAATTTTCAGAGCTCTGATTCCAAGAAAGAAATCGTAGAGAGAGAGAATCAAGATTTGTTATTCATCAATGGGTACATTGAATCTGGTTACAATATGACTTATATACACCTTATTCTAACAGAAACGTAATGACGTCATAGCCGCATATTTCACCGACTTGTAACCGATCCGTAGCCACCTTCCGTATGACTTGGTGCTGAGTCAGCTTCTCCTTCCTTCATCACTTTGTATAGAACGAAGTGTCTGATCATGATATTTAAAAAAAAAAATCCGAAAATAAAAAGAATATGAAAATTGGTTAGTTAAAATTACTCTTAGCTAGTTTTTTTTTTTTACTGAGTACATAATCTGAAATCATTACGGGAAAAGTCCAGTGTTTATCTAAAAGAAGTCATTAAGGGAGGTAAAAGTATATATATGTTATAATCAATTAGAGAATAGAGTACTTAAGTTCTCATTTGATTTCTTTTTGGCGAAATGTGATTTTATAATTCGTCGTCGTCGAGTTGTTACTTCACCGATTAAGTGTTGCATAGTTCGTTTTGACTTCACATTCACTAATTATGTACACGTGGTTAAACAACTTATGAGAAAAATAAAATGATTAACACGTGACAGAATATTAACGGAAGATACGATAATTACAAAAAATTAGATTGCTTGACTCAGCTTGACTTACTTGACTCAGCTGGTCCAACACTTATCTCAATTATCTAAAATGTTCGACAATATGATGAAAACGTACTTATTATATTGTTTTTATTTTATTTAATGCCATCTAAAATTTCCATGTAAAATAGTTCTGACTTCTGAGATCGAACCGAAATGGACTGATCTATTTATTTATTTATTTTTTTGTAAAAACATGAAATAGATAAAATGGTTAGGCCTTCGATGCAAAGGTAATAATGAAAAAGCTAGCCCTTAATAATGCCGTATGGTTGAGTTTGTACCTAAAACTAGGGCACGAGCCTTTAATAATCTCTCAACAAATCCTAGACTCACCTATGCTAACCTTAACATTCGTATTTGGCATGTCACGTAGTGCCCATGCAGATTAAGTAAAACGACACGTCGACACTACGTGCATGCAAGTGGACTATAGTTAACGTGTATAAATAAAATTACTATATGTATAGGTAAGCAATTTAAGAGAGAATAAACCCTAATGTAATAAACTTACACTGTATCATGTCTGCATAACGTACTAAGTACTAGTATTATGTGATAAAATAGCGTTGTCAATATGAGTAGTATTTGTCTATATGAATGTTAAAAGTAACAAAATTCTACTATAATAATATTTTACATGTTAAATAAAATTATACATGAACTTATAGTATTATGAATAATTTAAATTAATTTCTTTAATTTTGGCTTCGAGACTTACAACGACGGGATTCGTTGAGTATTGGGATGTTTCGTAATATGCTCTCTTTGAGATATATTTAGATTGTTCCCGAAATTCGGATGCTCTTTCCTTTACAAAGCTCTTATCAGCACATCGTCTTTCCCGCCGAGATTCCACAATTCATCTTCAACTTGAGTGGCACATTCGTTCTTATTAAAAAAACAAATTATTATAATATAACTTTATAATATATAATTTAATCAAACTCAATATATTTTTACTTACTATTTTCTCCATTATAACCTCTAGATCTATATCCTTTAAAAATCATATGTGATTAGTAAACAAAATAGAACCATCTACGCATAAAAAAAATGCATATCAGGCGCTAGGTCATGAATCATGATATATTATAGTTTGTCGTTTATGGACCATATTGATCAAGTGGTATTTATTATTCATTAATCAGAAATTTTCAGGATTGTTACTAATTATACATTAGGCAATAATTAGTGACCCCTAAAAGCGACCTAACAACAATATTTAAATCCTAAATATGAATTATTATATACACGTAGGACCGAGAAACTGGGAAGAGTCAAATGTGTCAATTGATGTGTATATTATCATAGTAATTGATCACTTTATCTGACAAATACATTATCAATTAATCATGCATTTAATAAATTATTATTATTATCATTATCTCTCTGATTTTGTTTGTATTATTAAGCCACTGACTCACACCGGGCCAGCCCTAAATTTGTTGGCAGTCGATGTTTAGGCAAAGAGTGATTTTGAAACGTTATTGAAACGGAAAAAAAAAGTTAAATAAAAAATTTAGGATATGTATAGTTATATACATCTTGAATGTGAATTTGAAACTCTTAAATCAACAATTTTTTTCTCATTATAAATCTGTGTCATCTCTCTCTCAGGGACGTCCTTAGGGCCCACGATATGGTCTTTCAGTTTGACAAATATGCTTGCAAGCAATGGCGAGGCCACTTAGACCCAAAAGGGGTCAGTGGCCCCCACTTGGCTAACCAAATCTCTATTAAAAAAATATATTTGTCCCCACTTAATTCTTAATGTTAATTGTTTTATATCTATTGAATTTAGTATGTTAATTTTTGCCCCCCCTTCCGACAATTTCTGGCTTCGCCCCTGCTTGCAAGCGTGACATTTTCTTAAGCTTAGTTTTATGAAAGTTAATCAAGTATACATAACAGGGGCGGACCCAGCCACGTTCGGGGGTGGCTGATGTCACCCCCGGATCTTCCGTCCCAAAAAATTACGTTTTATATATAACTGTAATATTTGAACATATATTTACCTTTTTATGTCTATGATTGAAGAAAATTAAACCTGGTTAAACGGATGAAAAATGGACTAAACCACTCATCCTTGTTGTAGGCCCAAGACCGAACCCATCTACCGACTTTTTGCATTATTTTGTTTTCTTTTATATTTCAACCTATTTTTATTTCACCTTCTTTATCCATCGTGAATATACCAATTTTTACTTTTCCGCGTAACTATTTTCTTAGGTAATGAACATACATATATATATAATTAATTATAGACAAAGTTATTAGTCAAATTAAGTATTATGTAACAAAATGTTGTCTGATTTTCTTTTTCTTTAATTTTAAAACTTAGTGGCTACCTATTTTTATACATGTTAATAATAAAAAATTATTAAAAAGTCATGTTAGTAGCTTAATTAAAAATACAATACATTAGTCTTTTTGCTCACTACTTAATAAAAACCGCTTGGGGATTTAAAAGTCTTAATAAGATATTGTGTTCGTTCACTACCTTGTAAAAAATTACTACAAAATATAATATAATCTATTTATGATTCGTCACCCCGGGCTTAGAATCCTGGGTCCGCCCCTGTGTATATTTGAAACCTAAACAAATGAATCTTAATTAGCAAGACATTTTGAATCTGATATTAATCAAGACAAATAGAAAAAAGATACGCAGCTATTAGCTAATCCTTACGAAGAGTTGTGTTGACATTAATCAACATGTCGCATCAACGAGACATGTTGAGTAGTTGTGAAGCATATTTCACCAAAATCCTTACGAAGACTCGACAGTTTATATTTTGTGACACTAAATTAGTGTAACCCCAACTTATAGTAACTACATTATGTAGTAAAAATCATAAGAAACAAGGCTTGTAAAATAGGAATTCCGATCGATTGTACTAAAGATTTGGATACTGCGAGCGGTTGTACCGAATTTAAACCAAGAGAGAGAAAGAGTCTTTACTCTTTACACAAAATCTTTGAGGCAATATTGAAAAGAAAAGAAAAGGAAAGTTTACTATTTTACCCCTTTTCTTTTTTATTTGTCCGTTTATTGCAATGGCTTGCAATCCACAATCACCCGATAAAGTAGCAAACTTTGTCTTAGTTAGACAAGTCATGCATTTCATAAAACTACAAAAAGCGGTGAAATAAAATCATGACAACAATCACAAACAACTTTGGCGCTATATTTTGCACAACTTTGATTCTCACTTTTCTCTTTGATTGAATCAAATAAAGTTAAGCCTATAAAGTTTTTGGCCCCGAACCAATCATTCCTTTCCTTAGTTCCTCTCACCGTGCCTTCTTTGCTTTGGATATATTACAATTATATTTTAAAAAGATGTTTTCAGCAAAATAATAGAGCTTGAATTACAAGAAAACTCAGAACAAAGAAGTGTGGCTCACTTGGTCAATGTGATAACTTGAATCGCTTTTTGATTGGAAAGCTAAAACATAACCCCGTAATCCTTCGTGAACTATGGCGGTTTAAAGAAACGTTTGTTAGACGCACAAATTAAACAGAAAATGGACACAAAATAGCCCTAGGCGCCTATAAGGCAGCCACGCACCAACAAAACAAGGAAATACCCGAAATCAAATTATTAATTAAGACATAATTAAAAAATAAACATAAATAAAAAAAACATTAATATACTTCCCAATGAGTGAAACCTTTTCCCTTAGATTTGCTCCTACGGACCACTAAGGAGTATAAAAAAATCATATTTGACAAATTTAAATACCTAGTTAATAATTATTTCTTAAGGCGAAAAATGTTAATATTACGCTATTAAAACTTCATAGATAAACGATTAATTAAGTGCGCACATAAAAATCGCGACACATCATAAAACCGCGCCAAATTTTCGAAGTTATTGGTGTGCAAAGTAGTAGGTGTATCTCCGGAATGTCAAAAACTTAATATTAGATATATTTGCCATTAAAAATAAGATAATATGGGAACATAGTCAAATAACTCAAGACCTAAACCCTAATAGTTAGAGATATTGGTTACGGCCTACAATATAAAAAAAGAGCTTGAAGAAGAAGCCTTTGAGAATCCTACTTATGAAGTTAGTGCTTTGACTGAGTGATGCAAGTTTGGGAGATTTGCCAATGGGGTCCCAAAGATATAGACATGACGAGGTTTAAGTATCAAAGATGGGGCTTTCTTTAAAGAGAAAAAGACCAATTTTAACCCTTAAAAAATTAACCCATGTGCATCATTCGAAAAAATAGGACACTCATTTGGGCTTAGATTTGAGATGGGTTTATGTGGTGGTCCCATGTAATTGAGTGTTCTTTTTCTTTCAACAGTCCAAAGGTGTTTATTATTTCTCATAAGTCATAAGTGATCTTCGGTTTTTTGTTTTTGTTTTTTTATTTATCAAATAGTTGAAGATCACTCGATCGCGTCTCAAATTATTAATAAAACTCTCACTTATGGCGGAGTAAAACCGTGGTAATATAGTTATGTAAGAGATTTATAGTATTTAGACGATAAAAACATCCCAAATATAAAAAGTATCCAATAACATACAGACAGAAACCAACTAAAACAAAATAAACTTTAAATAAATATAATATACGCAGAGTCCATTTTTTCTAACCTAAACATACTATTTATATTTCCACGAAATTGATTAAAGCTTAAGCATATACTATCTCTGCCTTCCGCATCCAAGCAAGCCAACGCATCTGTCACTTAGTTCCCTTCTTTTTTTATATATGAAATAATATAATGTATAAACTATATTATATATATGGATGAACATGTGGACCCCGTGGTCCAAATTTGCATAATCTAAAATTGTCAAACAAACCGTCTCGGTAAACCGTCGACGCAGGGTAACACGCTCATTTTAAAGTAGGATATGATTCTAACGTAGGACGTCCATTGGCGTTTACTTTGTCCGTGAAAGCCAGCTTGCCGGGTCAGGGAAGTCTTCTTGCCGGCTTCATCAAACGGGGTAGAAATGCCATTTTTCCCGCTCTTCCCGCCTCAAGCTTAACGGACACTAAAATATAGGCTTAGTCTTCGAAGCCTTGCATTCTAAGCAGCTATATTGGGCCGAAACCAGCCCATAATCATAAGGGAGGCCCATAAGTATCCAAGTTTGACGTTAGCATATTCTTTGATCCTTGACAATGTTCTGTCTCCAAGTCCATGTCTAACTCTACCAAAGGGAAATTACGAAATTACCCATGAGCCGTAAGCAAAAATTTCATTCAATTCAAGGTCAGATTTGTACCAAATTTTTATATCAATATAGATATATAGTGTTAAATAGTAGTCAATATGTGATGGATCGATGAGCTTCAAAGAGAGAGGAATATCGTTGCTCATGTCCATCGTTTCCATGGAATCTGAGTTCAGGTAATCATTCTATGACTTAGTTCTCAAGAATCTTCAAATCACTTAAATGATTATCTCGAAGTGTTATTTATAGGCAAAAAAAAAAGAGTTGTTTTTGATCGATTTTTGAGTTCTCTTTTTATGTGGGCATGTGTTTCTTAGCTAATATAATGTTGTCGTTTCTTCTTGTTTTTGTCGTTGTGTTAGTCATCGAGTCATTGCCTTGCAATGCATTGACAGATTCACGATATGTTGTGACTTGTGATCCCTAGACGCTTGTGTTTATCATTAATGTTGTCGTTTTCCGTTGATTTGTCATTCAGGAAATTCCTGTCATTTCTTAATTATATGTCATGATTCAAACAAACATCGTTTTTCAAAATATTCTTGTCGTTTAATTTTTTGATGTCGTCTTTGTCGGTTGTTGCTAGAGGTATTTAAGTGGAACGGGAAGCCCACCACTTTGCTTACCCGTCTCACGATTTTGGTGCCCGTGGGTAACCGGTGCCCGGGATAGACATGGCTGCGGGCTGCCCATCCCGAATAGAAATGTGGGCAGGCAAACTCGCTAGCCCGGGGGAAATCCATCCTTAAATTTATTTTATGTACTTATATATGTGTTCATTTTTTGGATGAACATGTAATGCTTTGAGAGAAGTACCCATCCGTCTGGAGGGCTCGGTAATGCTTTGAGAGAAGTTTCTTTACGTTTTTGTTTTTGTTTTCATTTTTAAAAAAATTTATTTTTGATATCATTTTTCTTCTTCTTCGCCAGTTATTTAGTTATCAAGTGATTATTATCAATAAAGCCGTTTATGCACATGTCATGTATAATGGCGTTTTGTAATTAGGAATATTTCAATAAGTATTCAATTTATAATTTTGACGTGGATTTTTTTGTCTTTATCATTTGTTGCTAGTTATTGAGCATTTATCACCGATGAAGTATTTCCATCCTTTCAAATTGATTGTCGTTTTCAGGACATGCATACGTGTGATGATTGATACGTTTAACTTTTCTCGTGAATTGATTTGTCACGCACTTACATCATAAAAATACTACGATGAATTACTGAGAGCAATTTGTTTACATGATCGTCAAGCTTCAATAATTTCATTACTAATTACTTTTCATGTAGTGTTGCTCTCAATTTTTTTTAATTTTTTTTTTATCTTCTATTCTAGTATGTAAAGCATCGCAAAATTCAAAAAATAGCTCACCTAAAGAAGAAAGGAATAAAATTCAACGCTATATGTTATAGTCTTATAGACTCAATTGACCACTTGAAGATGTTTACTTTTCCTAAAATTTATTTACGTACATTAATATGACACTATTGTTTCACACTTCACAAATCAACTTCTTTTGCTGGAAATTACTCAAGTTAAATATACCAAAACATGATTAAGCAAACGCATATTAAATCATTACAATTTTTAATATTTCCGTTGATACTTGATAGTATAAAAATTATATACATAAACGGTTGCATTTTTATTATATAAATGTAATTAATTAATTATATTTTTTTAGAAGTGATGCAGTTGTATAGTGTATATTACTTACTTGAAACTAGTTGAAAGACCTTGGTAATATTGTTTTACTTGTGGCTTTTAATCAACTTACTAAGATAATAACAGCAATTATATTAATATTTTGAGAGTGAGAATATAAAAATGATTATTTGGACATGATGTCGTAGAAAGTAATGTTGCAAACCAACAACTCCATGCTTTTGTCTAAATATGAAAATGCCTTTACAGGTATAAACAACAAGCCTTTGTTGCTCTTTTTCGTCACTTTCTTCTTCAGACTTTTCTTCTTGTGTTTACTGCACTTATATATATATATATATATATATATATATAATGAATATATAAGGTCGGTTGTGAACCTCACTAACTACTTTTCTATTAGCATTCATGGCCACGACTTTTATTAGCCTCAATTCTACCACAAATACACCTAGTTTTTATTTTTGAAACCATTGACTAATGACTTGTTGTCATTCATGTATAAATATACATACACAAATTATGAACCAGCAAAATGAATAAATATTGAATAGTAAATTCTCTTTTAGGATTGTCTTGTTTCTAGAATTTTTTAGATAGTGAGTGTTTTAAATTTTTTTAATTTCTTTTTGATGAATTTACTATTGTCCTATTATAACGTAAAATTGACTTGGAAATTATAATTTCACTCGTAAATCTTTGATAAATATCAACCACATGTTGAGCTTACTTAAGTAGTAAGCGTTTTATCATTTTATATTATATAATGTAAGATAATTGCCTACCACAATGGGTTTTATGTAATACGAGATACGATTATGACTAACACTACTTTAATTGTTTTCTATTTTCCCATTTAATAATGATTTTATTATTCCATTGTCCCAAATTGAATATTCAATTCTTGTAAATTATACACTTATTATTTCGCCAATTAAAAAAAAAAAAAAAACCCCCACATAGATCTAAAATCTTAGATTTGATTTTTTTTTATTTTTTTTTAGAATTTTTTGGACAAGTCACACACATTAAATATTATTCAGACTCAGACCTTACATTATTATTAATTAAAAGCTTAAGAGCTAAGGATTTCCAATTTTTATATATATATATATATATATTATTATTATTATCGATGACGTCACACATCAATACCAAACCCATCAATGACTGGTCGGTCGTTTAGCGGCCACAGACAAGGATCATCTCGTTCACACGTGTCACTCAACGACACGCGAATTACGTCACTCACAGGTGAGATTTGAATCAAATTAGACGACGCCGTTTAAGTCAAGAAGCGCGGGCAAAATCTTAACGCCGTTATCAAGAATATCCCATGTCAGGCACTGTCAGGTATGTCGATAACGTAACGGGCGTTAGTCTCGAAGTTAGAAAAAGAAACGGTACTGTATCCTTGGCTCGTCCACGCAGTCCTTAGGTTACGCAGTACTAAACTTTACTACGGACCTGGAGGCTCGGTGCCGAACCTAAGGGAAAAATTTCGACGGTCCAGATTAAATCTTGAGCTTGTGCACTTTCGAACGATTGATTTAAAAGCTACGAAGAAAAGATCTTTCTGGTGAAGAAAGAAGAGAGTGTTCGATCGAGTTTCGAAACGCGTTTCGTTGATTTCTTCGTTTGAGTTTCGAATCGGAAATGGCGGAGAAGGAGGAGCACCACCACGAGGAGTCTCTGCTGGAGAAGATCGCCGACAAGTTCCACGGCGACGGATCGTCGTCCTCGTCGGACTCCGAGGAGGAGAAGGAGAAAGTGAAGGAGAAGGTGGAGAAGAGCTGCGAATCGCCGTCGTCTTCGGATTCGTTGAAGTCGAAGGTTTTCAGGCTCTTCGGGAGGGAGAAGCCAGTCCACAAGGTCTTCGGCGGTGGAAAACGTGCGTACTTTTCTCTCTTTTTTCCGATCTGTGTTTTTCTCGCGTGGTTCGATTTGGTTTGCAGATCGGATATCTATTGGTTTCGATTTGTTTGAATCGAATGATTGAGCTCCATACACCGAGCTCACTGAGATTTGTTCAATAGTTTGAAAAGGATCTGGATCTAGTTGCGTCTCTTTGCTTCAATTTCCGCTCGATAACCAATTTTTAATCTCTAATTTAGGTTTTGAATTAGCTGAAGCTTGTAGCTTTTTGGTTTCGAAAATGGCTCGATATTCTACTAGTCAGTTCTGATTATCATTCGAGACTATCAAAGCTTCAATATTTAAGCTTGGAATCGATTTGTGCACTGAAAAGCTCCAATCTCAGTGTTTTTTGAAGTGAATTTGTTTGTGAATTCATGTTTTGTAAATAATGAACGGCTTTGTTTTGTTGCAGCCGCGGATGTATTCTTGTGGAGGAACAAGAAGGTTTCCGCCGGGGTTCTGGGAACCGCGACGGCCATTTGGGTTCTGTTCGAGCTGGTCGAGTATCATCTGCTCACCCTCGTTTGCCACGTCTTGATTCTCGCGCTCGCGCTGTTGTTCTTCTGGTCCAACGCGTCGACCTTCATCAACAAGTACGTTTCGTCGGAATCTCTTGTATTAGAATTTTGTAGTGGAGTCTATAGGGTTTGTTTGAATATTATTTTTTCTCGTTCAGGTCCCCGCCCCGCATTCCTCACGTCCAGCTCCCCGAAGACTTGGTTCTTCAGGTTGCCTCTGCTTTCGCCATTGAGATCAACAGGGGTTTCGCTATTCTGCGTGAAATCGCCTCTGGAAGGGATCTGAAGAAGTTTCTCTCGGTATGTTGATGCCGTCCCATATAATGATATATCGCGTACAAAGATGTATATATATTCATCGTCTAACCTTGTTATCGTTTAGGTTATTGCCGGCTTGTGGGTCGTGTCAATTGTCGGAAATTGGTGCAACTTCTTGACCTTGTTCTACATAGGTAATAATTTCGTATTATTTCATGATTTGTTTTATTGAGTATGACTTGTGCATTTGTTGATGTTTGGCATTAATTATCTCTTGTATGACAGCCTTTGTTCTGCTTCACACCGTGCCCGTGGTTTATGAGAAGTACGACGACAAGATCGATGCTTATGCCGAGAAGGCGATGTTCGAGATCAAGAAGCAGTACGCGGTATTTGATCTGAAGGTGTTGAGTAAGCTTCCGAAAATGTTGAAGAAAGATTAGGAGTGTCGCGTATGAAAGGTGTTGGTGTTTACCTAATCCTTGTGTCGACGATTGTCTAGAACCCTCGTTCTTTCGTTTTTCCTTCGGTTTCCGGGTTCTCTCGACGTTGATGAATGTTTTTTTTTATTTACTGTGGGATGTTTTTCATTTGTCCACATTTGTTTTTGCAGCTTATATAATGCTAGTTTTATGGATTTTTGCTACAACGTAGTATAAATTGGTGTTAAATTATCTCATTTTACATAGTAAATAGCTTTTTTTGTGCTTGGCTTTCAAGAATTGTGATCGAGGAATGCGTTATGCTTGATTGTGCGTTTCAATTCCATTCTCATATGTCATATGTGATATGTCAACCATAATATCACATCTACTCGTTTGTAAAATTTTTTTTGTTAAATTTACTCTTTAAATTAATAGTTTTGAATTAATAACATTTTTGTATTATTTTGACTTTTTATTTTGATACTACTTGATAGATTAAAATACTTGATAATATAATAAATTTTTTTATCTTAACAACATTAATTAATTGAGGTTTATTGTAATTATAAAAAATAACGTAACTACGTGCTGTGCATAAGCCTAGACAAATCAAGTCGTGACATTTTTTGTTATTGAATGTAGAGGGCAAACGTTATTTTCACATTAATGTAAAAAAAAAAAACAATAAAGTTTATAACACAAAAAGGCTTTGTGATTCATCGGCAAACATTAATTAGGTTTTTTTTGTTTTTGGGTTATTACGGTATCCAAGTTGTTTAAAAATAAAGCAGCATACAAGTAACTTAAAAAAATTGTGACAAGAGTATCAAAGTTTACATTTTTTGTGAATTGGTAGACCTCGTCAATTCTTTTCGTTATTTTTTTTTTCCCTATTTCAGTTAGTGATGATGTCGATTCAAACAATAAAATCCACGAAAATCAAAATAAATATGTATGCAAACACAAAATCTTTGAACATCAACAACGCAAATTCTTATTATTCTTCTCAGTTTCTCTCTCGAACTCCCAATAGCGTTGCGATTACGTTGTTGAATCATCATTGACAGAAATAATAAAGAAACTAACAAAAAAGTTGATGAAGTCTACCGATTCAAAAAAAATGTCAACTTGGATATTTTTGTCATAGTTTTTTTAAGTTAGCTATGTGTCTCCTTTTTATGGACAGCTTGAGTATTTTTGCCTGTAATAACCCCTCTTTTACACTCTAAACATTCTAGCTTAACTTTTAGAAACTAAACGCACTATATAATTTTCGGAGTCATTCGTGGAATAAATACTAAAAGTGTTTGAAAAATCAATGTTAAATACTCTCTTGTTTTTTAGCAGAATAGATACTAATAATTTTATCTCAAGTTATAGAAAGATACTTCTGTTCGAGGTGAATTGATACATGTTTATAACGCGAGAGAAATTATAAGTATTTTGTCCGGCTAGAATGAAAAATTAGTGTTTAACATTAGTTTTCAAACACTGTTATCTCACGTTATAGACAAATACTTTTATTCGAGGTCGATTGGTACATATTTATAACACGAGGGAAAATATAGGTATTATAAAATAAAAATTAAATATTTAACATTAGTTTTTTACACTTTTAGTATATGTGTCATTAATAACCTTAATATTCATTTCATGTAGCTATTAGCTCGCAAACAACTTTTTCAAGCTTCTCCGTTTTCCTTTATTTTTTGGGTTCTTAAGAGTAATAGCCAATCTTGAAAGTGAGTTTAGCAAAATAGCCAAACTTTTGTTAATTTTGTAAACTAGCCAATTAACCATTTAAGTGAATTTCTAATTACATTCTTACCCTTAATAATAAAAAACGAAATTAAAAATAATTACAAATTAACCACGTAATTTGTGGGTTATTAATCTGAAAAAATCAATGACATTTATTATAAATAATTATATTAATTATGAATTCATTTATTTTCATTAATTGAAAATATTGCTATTAATTGAAATAGCTATTAATATGGTAACAACCAAAACCAAACTTTTTTTTTTGTATAATTCAAATTTTAAATTCAAAACATTCATATAATTTTCGGATTTATTTTTTTAAAAAAAATATCAACAAATTTAAGACGCTAATTAACGTAAATCAACAACGAATCAACGTAAATTAACATCGAATTAACATAAATTAACAACGAATTTACAATGAATTCCTAGCCAATTTACGTTAATTTACGTAAATTAAGAACGAATTTACAATGAATTAACAACGAACTTACGTTAATTCGTAAATTAACAACGAATTAACGGCCATTAACAACGAAACAACGTAAATTAACAATCAAAATAAACGTGGAATAATGATGGGCGACTTCAGGCGCAGCGACTTCAGGCCATTAACGAACAAGAGTTGAGGGAGCATGCTCAACCTGAGAGACCTCCTCCGGCAGAACCGTCAGCATCTCGAGCACGGCGACGTTACCCTCGGCATCCTGCAAACTCCGCAGGCTGAACAAGAGCTGATCGACGGCCTCCGGCTGCTTCCCGCGGAGCGTGAGTGCCGACAGCGCGAGGCAGATTTGCGTGAGAAGCTGCGAAAATCCCTAGGGTTCAGCAACCAGTCAAAATCGAAACAGGATCGCTCGCAGTTCCGGGGTTACCTGCGGGGGACCGGAAGTGAAGGTCTTGGCCGCCAGAAGCAGCGCGTTGAGCAGAGCGTCCTTCGCTTCCGATTGCAACGAAGACGCCTCGCTCTGGATCTGAGAGAAAACGCCAATGAGAGAGAGAGAGAGAGAGAAAGAGAGAGAGAGAGAGAGAGAGAGAGAGAGAGAGAGAGAGAGAGAGAGACGATGGAGTTTATTAAGGGAGCTGATTTTTTTTATTTTTTTATTTAATTAAACTAATAAGTAATCAGTTACCATGATTTGTGGGATAATGATAATTACCAATTTAATTAATTACGAAAATAATAAACGAAATTGATTAATTAAAGGGTATTTTAGAATTAAAATTTGAATTAAATATGACACCTCATGTTAATTGGCTAGTTTACAAAATTAACCAAAGTTTGGCTATTTTGCAAAATCAAAGTTTCAATTTGGCTATTTGGTGCAATTTCTCTTATTTTTTTATGATTCTAAGTATCTCACGTTAAAAATGAAGCTATCTTAATTTTTAAATTTCATTTAAAAGACAGTATCTATAAACACTATAAAAATTAATGAGGTAATTTTAATCCCTTTCTCGATCCTCTTGTAAATTGTAATGATGACACACAAAAATAAAAATGAATATACATATAATATGGTTTAGTCTTAAGTTCTTAACTGTATTGTTTAATAATAAAAGGTCAAACTAAGATATGATCGTTTTGGGCGTATCAAGATTATACAAGGTCAAAAACATGGCTGCAAGTGCGTCATTAACAAGTTCTATATATCGCATGTTAGGTCGGTGCACTACGCATGAATTATAAGCGTGCCAATTTGTATTGACCGGTCCCCTGACGGCGACGGACGCCGTCAGCCGCGGCCGGTTGCTCAATTTATTATCTAAGCTTATAACCACTTCTAATATGGGACCTATGATTCAAGCTAGCGAATAGCGGAGGAAAAAGTGCGATTAAATTAAAAGTTACTTCGAGCACTCGAACAAGCGTGTAGTTTTAATTGTCGGGATTCTTTTCCGACGTCCGAACGTTAATTAGAGCAGCTAGATTGATTATTAACTTTTCAAAAATGTTGAATTCAATTTATTATGTTTTGTTGGAATTGTTATTCCTTGCCAAATGTAAAAAAATTGAATTATAATACAATTATTTTTCTTTTTCATATCTATAAAAATAAAATAACAATGACCTCGGTATCTTTCGACACATTAATTTCAAAATATCTTATGCTTCGTTATGATATTCGATGTTTTCTCTATTCAAGTTCACAATGTCTATGCTTCACTACTTTGTATCGTTAAGTATTTGGATAATAGAGTTGAAATATATTTAATTTACCAATGAGTTTCAAAATGCGTAGATAGTCGCAGACAAATCAAATAATAATAATAATAAAACTTAACGGATTTGCTTTTTTAGAATGAGTTAGAAAGAAAATTTCGTTAACCACAATAACTTATGACTTTGTTCGATCGTTTTGATTTAATTAATCTCTCGTACTAATTTCATGTCTACAATATATCTAACACTACATCATCTATAGCGTGAACTTCTTAAAACATGATCACTTAATTGATCGTTTTTATATTCAATTAGCACAAGGTGGCAAAATCAAAGCCTACCATGCCGTATAAATGTCGTTTTCTC
Source organism: Parietaria judaica (assembly GCA_954871525.1). Lineage (NCBI taxonomy): Eukaryota > Viridiplantae > Streptophyta > Magnoliopsida > Rosales > Urticaceae > Parietaria > Parietaria judaica. The sequence continues at coordinate 20,861,927 of OX940868.1, read as the reverse complement.
ACCGCAACATGGAAGGAACTCAAGAAACATCACACGCCATCGTAACGCCGTCCAACATCGACCGTCTCTCCGCAGCATTGTCACTCCGCATTATGCATTAAGAAATAATGGCAATATATAAACTTTTATCAATTAAAACAACAAAATTCTTAACATAATAAAAATAAAGGCAAAAATATTCAAATTCGATAAAATTTAGGCGACGTATACTATTGTACACTTTTTCAACGGACATCGCTTAATTTTTCAGCACAATATTATTTAATTATTTAAAAATATACTTATCTAACTATTCATCCCTTTATCTCGTTTAAATTCTAAAATAATATGTATACTGATGTTGAATATTTTTTATGGTTATTTTCTACTTTGAACTTTTATTGATCTATTTTTGTTGCAATAATTCCCAAACTAATTAACAGCCGTTAAGTCTAACGTGGAATGAATAACTTTGTACGGAGTTATATGATGGGCAGTCTCTGTCATCGTTTCCAGCTTTTCAATCAGGTTCGGGGACGAACCAATCAGCTCGGGATCAGAAACATCCAACGGCCCAGATTAAACCTTTTTCAATCTCCATCGATTTAAACCTTTTTCATATCTTCCATTCCATTCCAGTGAAGAAGAAGAAGAAGAAGAGCTGAGACAGAGAGTGATCGATCGATCGATCGATCGAGCTTTTTCGAATCGGAAATGGCCGAGAAGAGTGAGCACCACGAGCAGTCGCTGCTCGAGAAGATCGCCGACAAGTTCCACGGCGACGGATCGTCCTCGGACTCCGACAACGAGAAGGAGAAAGAGAAAGAGAAGGAGAAGGAGAAGGAGAAGGAGAAGAGCTTCGAATCGCCACCGTCGTCTTCGGAGTCGCTGAAGTCCAAGGTTTTCAGGATCTTCGGAAGGGAGAAGCCAGTCCACAAGGTCTTTGGCGGTGGGAAACGTACGTACCGTAATCCCTTATATCTATCTATCTATATATATCTCTATTGATTTCACCGTTTCGTTAATCCATCGGTCTATGATTTCGTTATAGGTCTGAACAAAAATAATAATTGGTTTTTGAATCGGATTTTCGAACTTTATACGACGAGAATTGTCTGAAAATTGTTCAGTGGTTGAATTGAAGTAGATCTCGATCTGTTTGCTTATCATATATCTTTTTGGTTCTTCCAATGATTAGAGAATTGATCTTGTGAGTGAGGTCTGTGAGTTAGTTTAGATTGGGAATTGCTTGCACTTGACACTTCAAGGCTCCAATCTCTGTAGTGAATGCATGTTTTGTTAGTTATGAATGGCTTTGTGATGTTGCAGCCGCGGATGTGTTCTTGTGGAGGAACAAGAAGGTGTCCGCCGGAGTTTTGGGAACTGCGACAGCTATCTGGGTTCTGTTCGAGCTGGTCGAGTATCATTTGCTCACCCTCGTTTGCCACTTCTTGATCCTCGCTCTCGCGCTGTTGTTCCTCTGGTCCAATGCTTCGACCTTCATCAACAAGTACGTTTCAGTGCAGTTTCTTGTATTCTTATTTGCCTTATTGTCGTGTTTCCTTGGTCTGTTTGAAAGTAATATGTTTTTCATTCAGGTCCCCGCCCCGAATCCCACAAGTTCAGCTTCCCGAGGACTTGGTTCTTCAGGTTGCCTCGGCTTTCGCCATTGAGATTAACAGGGGTTTCGCTTGTCTGCGTGAAATTGCTTCTGGAAGGGATCTGAAGAAGTTTCTCTCTGTATGTTGATCAATTTCAATCAAGTTTACATTTTTGAATTGAAACCTTGCTTCGGGCTTGACAGTAGGTAAAATTTCCAATAATCTGTGATAATTATGATGATGTTCTCGTTGTCGTTGTGATATATTAGGTGATTGCCGGTTTGTGGGTTGTTTCCATGGTGGGAAATTGGTGCAATTTCTTGACACTGTTCTACATAGGTAATGAATGAACTCACTACATTTTTTGTCATACCTTATTACATTGCTTTGTGGAATTTTTTTTATCAAATCTTTTTCCGCTTTCTGGTATTTTGCAGCCTTTGTTTTGCTTCACACCGTGCCCGTGCTGTACGAGAAATACGACGACAAGGTCGATGCTTTTGCGGAGAAGGCAATGTTCGAGATCAAGAAGCAGTACGCCGTGTTCGATTTGAAGGTCTTGAGCAAGATTCCGAGAGGGCCGTTGAAGAGAGATTAGGCGTTGGATTTTCGTTTGCTGACGTGTAGCTATGATTTTCGAGTGAGTCTTGGTGAAGTGTTTTACCTTTATTGATGAGAATGTCCATGATTTGCTTGAACCCTCTTCTCTTCCGGTTTTATCTTCGAGTCTTTGGGTTCTTCCGACGTTGATGATAGATTTTTTGTCTGCGTATATGGTGTTAGTTTCATGGAATTCGCTACAACTTGGTATAAATTATTGAGAAAATGTTGTTTGAATTTTGTTTTGTGATTGATTAATTGAAGAAAAAAAAAGTTAAATTATGTCGGTTATGAAGATTTGGGTATTTTCTTTAGAGCCGTGACTTCCTTTGAGGTCCTGATTTAATAATGTTGTTAATTTGGATGAAACCCGGAACCGGTACCAAATTGGATAATTTCGGTCTGGTTTGCGCATTAAGGGTGGCTCCAAGATCGGAATAGAGAACCATAACTTGCACTCTTGAATTTCAAGAATAATTATAAGATATGAAAAAACATAATGCTTCAAGTTATAAATAAACTAACAAAAAAATAATATTGGAACTGATAACCTGGCCGGGATCTCGATATTATTGGAACGGAAATCGGGATTTAAACGGGGATTTGGATTAATGAAGACTTTAATAGGTGGCAGATTGTGATTAATGAAGACTTTAATTACAGAAATTGATTGTAGACAAATTGGAATAATGTGCATGATCTAACATCAACACTAAATATAGTTTGATAAATAATTTGTCGAAAGAGATTTCTATACCCTTCGTGGCTGCAAATAGTGGCATATCACTATTTTAATTTTTAATTTTCCACCAAAAAAATTAAATGATAGAGACATTCTCGAAATAAATAATTTATATTTTCGAAAAATGTTCTAGAATTTCTCTAACGTGGAAGCACTTCCATGGCAACGTGACAGTGATAAGGTTGGCTAATACATAGCTTGATATTTGTTTTTCACAAGAATCTAAAATGTCGTTTTCGATAACAATTTAAAATGGAGATTGGAGAGATTCACCATGACACGACTTAGAAAGACTTAATTAATTCATTTAGAATTTAAACATCATTAATGTTGATTAATTTTTTGAGGTAATTAATGTTAATTGTTGATAACGTTAATTAGTTTCAGTTATAAGCATCAGTAATTAGTTAATTGGCAGAAATGCCTATGAGTTATGCATGTCGGCTCAGTTTGTGTATTTAATTGTTGCTAACTTTATAAGAGTAAGATTTATTTCGCACAAAAAAAAATGAACGAAAAATTATTAACCTATGTGCAACACGTTACTTGCTCGAACATATTTTGATAGTTTTTTTTTTTAATAATCAACCTTTTTTCGGTATTAAAAAACGAACAATGAGAACATCTCAAAATATAAGAGAGAATTTCAGAATTGTTCTTCTAATGACAAATAATGTTAAATAAAATGGTATTTGGAAGGAGAAAATAAAAATAAAAAGTTGCGACTCGCATTTATTCCATAAGAGATCATATTTTACATGTTAACGTGAATCCTTTTGGAGATCTAAACTAGAAATTAAATTTAATGGTACATAATACAAACCATACTTGAGAGTTAAGACAAGGCCTAATGAAGCAGTAAATTAGTTTAAAGGTCGTTTTATTGTAGTTGGTGTCGTTTTTGAAAAAGGCTTGTGAGACTGATCATAGGAAATAAGTCAACTGTTGCTTCTTTCGGGAGCCGCCTTCGCCGTACTGCTCGTTCCACTGCTTCAACTCGTTCATCACCGTTCCTTCTGCCGCGAAGCTCGCCGCAACCTACAAATTCACAATTAAAAAGGAATACTAATCTTGAAAACTTAAACGTGTCAACCTTCCTATTCAGCATTGTCCCTTGATTACTACATTGCATACTTAAGGGAAGAAACTTTGTCTGGAAAACCGATTTTGTTACAAATAGCCAGTCTCGGTTATAAATCGGATTTTCAATTAAAAAAAATCAAGAACCACGACCAGACCAAAAAAAAAAAACCTGACCCAATTTCCAGTTTAAGTTTTTTGTTCTATTTATAAGTCACTATTTTACTTTTTTTCAACCGGGACAGAGCCAGGTTCTTAAAAGCCCGGAAAACCGAGACAGGGGCAGAAAAGTAAATAAAATCGCGACGGTTGCTCTTGAATTTCGGGTTTATCGGAAATAGTTAGAACCTGATTCTTGGCTTGTCTGAAATCTTCGGTGTTTAAAGGCCTCAAAGAGATTACTCTCTCCTCTTTGCCACTTGCTGTTTCTGCAGTGTCCTCTGCTTCCTTCTTCTCAGTGGGACTCTCTTCTTCTGAAGCTCTGTTATTCTTCTTCTCCTACAATAATAATATTATTCCAAATCTCTCATCACAAAACATTTCATTCAAGTTGTGATAAGGCTTATAAATGTATATATATACCAAGTCTTTGAGTCTCTCTTGCTGTATTAGCTCCCGAACTGGCCTATAAGCAGCTGTGGTGCACAAGTTCTGCCACAGAAAAAATTTAAAAGAAAAAAAAAATAGGACTAAATGCTCATAAAAAACGCAAAAAATAAGGTGACGAAGAGAATTATAGTGGTTCGCTCTCAGCGTGATAGTTACTTCCACTTGTGCCTTGCAAATCGTCTTTCACTACAACCAATCAGAGTTCTTGATAGTTGCAGCCATCTTTGTGCTAACACCAAATACATGTGAAATACCTAAAATACCCTCGCAGTCGATCAACGTCGGGTTTTCATAGCAGTTACGGTGAATTAGTCTTCCCAAATAGTTAATATTAAAATAAAATTAAATATATATTCAATGGGTTCGACTCGTGTTTTCGAGGGCCAGGCTAGGGCCAAATCTAAGACACAAGACACGTGTTCACAGGCTCGCCCCGAACTGCGGGCTTGACACATGAATAAATTAATAATTATAATAAATAAAGTAAAATTCTGAAGATAGAGAGGTGAATACTGTACTATTGACCTTAAGATCACTTCCGCTGTAGCCTTCCGTCATGGTCGCGAGTTCCTTGAAGTCCAAGCCTTCGACCACCGTCTCCTTCGCCAGAAGGGTTTTCAATATCATCTCCCTATTCTCCGCCGATGGAAGCCCCACCAAAATCCTGCAAAAAGTAATTCGGACACGATTAGGGTTTATTGTTTTCGCCAATAAGTCATTGCTCGAGTGGTTGAGCATTTGAACTTCTACGTCACTAGTTGTCGCAGAGACAATTAGGGTTTAACTAGTATCTTCAATTTTATAAAAATATATTGGTAGTATTAATATGTATACCTTCTCTCGAAACGCCTAATAATGGCTTCATCGAGATCGAAAGGCCGGTTAGTGGCGGCAAGGACGAGGATCCTCTCCCCGGGCTTGGTCAAGAGCCCATCCCAATGAGTCATGAACTCGTTCTTGATCTTCCGCATGGCCTCGTGCTCGCCTGCGCGGGACCGCTGGCCGAGCATGCTGTCTACCTCGTCGACGAAGATGATGGTGGGTGAGACTTTGGCCGCGAGCGTGAAGAGCGCTCGTACGTTCTTCTCATCCTCTCCAAACCACTTGGACGTGATGGTCGACATCGACACGTTGATGAAGCTCGCCCCGGCTTCTTTGGCGATGGCCTTGGCCATCATAGTCTTGCCAGTGCCGGGTGGCCCGAAGAGGAGGATTCCCCGGCACGGCTTCAGGAGGCCTCCGTTGAAGAGGTCCGGTCGCCGGAGAGGAAGCATCACCTGTGTATTCATATAATCGAGAAAAAAATTTAATAAAACAAAATGTAGAACAAAGTAAAAGTGATCAAATTCTGATAAATTAAGGTGTCTTAATTGTCGTGAGAAATATTGTATAAAGATTATTTCTAAATTATACATTCTATAATTAAGTTTATTATTGTAAATTATAATCACAATATAAAAGTAACGTGATAATTACGCAAAAGTTCTGAAAGTTATTCAAAATAGCACAACATATTCCCCAGATTATATTTTATTTAAAAAATTTTAAAAAAAATCTCACCAGCTCCTGGAGGGACTCTTTGATCTCTTCCAGCGCTCCAATGTCGGCAAACGTCACCCCGATCTCGCTTGCCGGAATCACCTCCGGCCTAATCCGCTTCTCGAACTCGTTATCCGGTGGCGCTTCCTGTTGCCGCCAAAGAACTTTGGTTATAACTCACTCCACACTTCCTTAAAAAACCAGCAATATTCATTCAACGATAGTAGCAAAAATACCGGAGCTTTCGTCACCGGAGCCGCAGTTTCTGAGTCTGTTTTCACCGCAGAAGCTGCTACCTCTTCCGCAGCCGGCTTGCTATTTCCGGCTGCTTTCTCTTCTGGCTTCGCTCCGGATTCCTAAAATCAGAACCAGAATGAGCTCTGTACATTTTGTATATATATAAACATTCATGAAGATTTCCAAACCTTATTATCAAGTTGTGGATCGAGTTTCAACGAGTCTTTATCATTGGATTTGGCTTGATTGAATATGCTCAATCCGTGGGACAAACTGTGTAACACCAGCCACTATACATTAATAAGTATATTATACAAGTTATTAATTTATCGGTATTAATTTAGCGCATCGGTCCAGAGTCGGAGCGGGATAAACATATAGAAGGACGACAGACGACGGGATACAAAGTCAGAAGCCAACAAAAATACTATTTTAACTAATCGGCAAAACAACGTCCGGCGATACGATTATAATTTGTTTTATTACTTCCGAAACCGAGTTTAGATCGTTATTTTGTCTAAGACTAATCACCTTACCTCTTAAAAGAAATGATAAGCTTCCCATTCCTGTATTCAGGATTCTTGTTGTTCATCAAATGGTGCGAAATCGCCGAGACGACAATCTCCTCGATGTAATCGCTCAGCACCATCGTGTCGTCGATGCAGATCGAGTCGAGATCGTCGCAGTCGAGGTCGTTCGCCGAGAGAACCTCCATGATATGGTTTTTGTTGTCCTTGACTTGGATCATTCTCATGTCCTCTTCGAGCTGGTTCTTCCAGCTGACGTGGCGCGACTCGTCCTCCGGTGGTTGGATCTCGATCGTGTATGTGAAGAGCGCTGAGAGCTTCTCGTCAATCTCTCTGTAGTCCTCGTTTGGGTCGACGACCTCGGACCCGAGGATCAGAACCGAGCCAGTAAGTTTGTTGAGCATCTTCTGAAACAAGTTGTATATCCTCTGCGATTTCGACAAGAACTTGTCGACGTCTCTCAGGTAGAGCACGATTGGGCTGTTCTTCGAGATAGAAGCCAAAACCTGAAGGTATTTTGAGGAATTTTAGTAAGGATTCGCCGGATAAACCGTTGCGATTACGTTGTTTTGATGAACAAATTGTTTACTCTGTAAAGAGCTTGTATGAGAAGCTTCTCATCAAATGACCAACTGCTTGTTCTCTTGAGTAGTCCTTGGAAAGAAAGAAAGAAAAAAAAACCGTTAAATTCAAGAACGGGCTTTTTTTTTGTAACGTTAAAGCTAAAATTTCAGTTCAACTCGAGGTAAAAATAAAAGACGAACCAATGGAAATTAACCAAAAAGATGAATTCCGGATAATTTTAATGAATAAATGAAACCGAATAATAAATGTCGCGGTCTTTCCTTTGAGATCACGAGCCGCGCTTTCCTTTGGGATTGGCATCTAAAATAGAGATCAGGAAACCCTAATGTTTATTCTTTATAAACTACCGAAAATGCCCGTGAAAACCAAATACATAAGTAAGGTAATACTTCAGTTCATAATAAATAACGGCCTAAATCCTTCATTCCATGATTACTTGAAGAGCAAGTAAAAGAGTTGAGTTTATGCAGAGAATAAGACTATTCTACGGCTCGAAAATTAGATCACATGCGCGAAACTGAATGAAGAAATACATTTTGAGAATCTCCCCGTGTCGAATGCTTCGATCCTTTATTTAACTTCGTATGAAATAAAAGAGAGAAAAATAATAGAACCTGTATTTAGAGTGGACTGCGAGGCAAGGTTACTAATATTTGCAGCGGCGGAGGCATTTCTCCGGAGCTTGGGAGGAGCGCTGTGTCCTTCCTTTTCCCTGCGATCACGGCCCATCGTTATAGCTTAAATCACGATCGTATCACAAGATAAAAAAGAGAGACCAAAAGTCTTATAATATAGTCGAACCTCGTTAAATTACTACTCCGTAAATTAATAATCTCGATTAAATTTTAGTTTTGTCCAGTCCCAATATCGAAGAACACTATTAAAATAAAACTCGATAAATCATTAACCTCGATAATATAACGAATTCTTTGGTCCCTACGTTATTAGTTTATGGAGGTTGTACGAACTATAGTTTGTTTACGTTAAACAAAACCTCGCACGGCTTAGGTCAGACATGCTTAAACTGTCATAATATTGTTTAGAAGCGAGTCTAGAGTTTTTCGTTGCATGATATAATTTATCTTCAGCTAGGCTTTAAAAATTTTAAAAAGGCGAAAACAAAAATGTACCTCGATTTAATGTCCACGCCGCTGCTCTGCCTTCGCAGTGTACCTGATGTGGTAAAAGCAGAGTACTTATTCTCATGTATTTTGCTAAAATGAAAGTGATCTATATATACAAAAATGCTTAGTAATATTAAGGCTGATTTAATGTGAGTATATTCCTAAGCATACCTTTATTAGGTTCTTCCTTCTGTTGAAGGCCGGAGAAGGACCCGAACAAGCCGGACAAGTGCTCCAACATCGACTCCGATGGAGACCTTGTAAAGTTCTACACAACAAAATTGATTGATTCAAAACAATTATCAGATTTCGAGATCAATTCCGACTAGTCAATTCGACCCCGAAAATTCAAAGGCGGATTAGGAGCCTCACTGAGCCTGCATTGGCATTGCCATATTTGCTCTGCATCTGTTTCACAAAATCAAAACCGGACCTCAATCTACGGATAATCAAAGTGAAGAACAAAATAATTAAATTATAGTTTCGAAAAATACGTACCTTAAGCGAGAAGTCTGTGACATCTAACAGCAAGAGTTTGGCCTCGAAGTAATGCGATAAAGCCTTGGCGAGCATTTGTTGGTAAAGTTCTATAAAGAAAAACAGAGAAAGTTCTGTAAATATACACAAAAATAACAAGAAAAATTCGACCTTTCGATATGCCTGTTTACGGCCGGGTTAGTACTGAGAAAAACAGATTCTTCCCACTCCGTTATAACAACGGATTTTCACATACTTAAGTTCCGAATAACCATTTTCTTTAGTGTATGACTTCAACGTTGCATCTCGAGAATACTAGTTTCAAATAATCAATCAACCCTTATCGTAAACTTGACTAAAAGACCCTTGGTTACGAAGGAAGTGACGTGAACAACCTGTGGGCCCGGAGAGCAAAATGGCACGACTCGCGGGGGATAAGTTCCGTGTGTACTTCGAAACCTCGGCGTGTTTCAGATGCACGTAGGCCGCGCTTGTTAGCAGAACTCGTGTCTGTTCGCTGCGATTCATGCAATTTGCACGAGCATTAACGTTTACACTTTCGGTATTGGAATTTTAGAGTTCATGTCGTGTTTTTCGACGTTATATTATAAAGAAAATAAGATTGCACGTAACAATGTAGTCATTATATAGGGATTTAGATTGTATATGTATAATAAAGTGTTACAGATGTATTTTGTACGGAAAATACACAATAGTCTAAATTGCTAATTAACAACCCTAGATTACAAATAATATCAATCAATTGAAAATTTCAAGATCTATTAGACTCATGAGAGTTCTTACCGTTATGTTTAAAATTTATAAAACCTTAATGAATATAAAATAAATTATCACAAAATTGTGGGCCGTTTTTGTACTATATTTAACTCGTGACACACATATTAAAAGCAAATGAATTGGTAAAAGTATAAGAAAGTACTATTTTTACATTTTATCGATAGAAGTATAAGTCCTTAATAATTCGTATGATAATTGGTAGTTAAAAAAAGAAATTAATAGAAAGATATAGAACATTTTTCAAATAAATTAAAAAAAAAAGAGAAGATCTTATCCGATTTCACAAAAAACAGTAAACCCACGTGATAGTGTGATCAGACTCTGAATCTCTCATTTTTCTTAAGAAACTCACAAACGTGACATGTATATACATTTATATATATAATATAATAAATATATATGTATGTATGTGTACACCCATCAAATATATAATCTTTATTCAATAATTCATCATATATTAATGGATTCCAATGGATTTTGTTCACATAAACTACAAAGAATTTAATAATTTCCAAACACAAAGCCTCGAAAAACGAAGAGCACTGAATCATAACATACAATAATCTTAAGTCCTAACCACTTTCCAAAAAGGGAATACCAACGCATATTTGTGGCAAAAGCACCACAATTTATGCAAAGATATTCTAAATTTCATTTTATCATCAAAATTTCAAAATATATGTGGAACTTACATCAGAAATATATTTTATTCTTTGGAATTTTACCACGATAAATTAAAATTTTAAATTTATATCAGGATTTAAAAAAATGGTAAATAGAATTTAGAATATACAACGTATTGAAGTACTTTCTGGTACTTTTACCGTAAATACATAAAATATATGAAACCTACCTGAGATAGTAGGGGAAATCTTGGAAGGTGACTTTGCTCTCTCTGCCGTGAACGACGAGTCGTATAATCTCCTGCTCCAACTTCTCCAACGTCATCGCGTTCGAAGCCCCGGTTCCGGCCCATTTACCCACCGTCTGTCCCGACGCCAACCCGAGCCCGACGCCGACACCGACCCCCACGCCCAGCGCCGACAGCAGAAACCCTTTCTGCTCCATCTTCCCTTATTATATATCAATATATATATATATATATTCAGACCTAATCAAAACAAAGCACCATATATATCTATATAGTATACAGTAAAACCCTTGGATATTCCGATCTGCTCGTTGGTTGCTGTTCTATCTGCAGGGTGTTTCTGCGGTTTCGTTGTCTATCTGAATATTTGTCATCATTTGTGTCTGGTTTTTTTTTTTTTTTTGGCGAAGCTATATATAGGTTTGACAAGAGAAGCGGATCTCGGAGAGAGATGGGTGTTCGCCGGAGATCGGTTTTGGCGGCGGAGAGAGAGAGAGAGAGAGTGGGTGGTTTTTTTGGTCCCGATTTAAGAGGTGTCTCTGGTTTATCGGTTTTGAGTTTCTTAAATATACAAAAGGGAGGAGAGAGAAAGAGATAGAGATATAGTTTACTACAAACGTTGTACGTGTCGTTGTCTGGTCGGTTCGTGTTTCGGTTTCTCAGTTTGACAGTCTTTTTGACGTTTTTTTTTTTTAAATTCTATTTTGGTTGAATTAACGCTTTGGTCCTTCTATCATTATTAAAAGGAGATAATGGCGTTAAAAATACTTAAACCTTGACTAATAGAAATGGAAGGGGTTTAAACCAAGGTTCGACTTTTCGTCGATTTTCGGCGATTTTTCGGTCTTACCGATAGTTACGTTAAATATTCGGTCACACCAGTTATCGTTTTATGAACTTTTCAGTGAAAATCGTGAAAATCGATAACCTTTTTACCAGTCGATTTTTGCTATTTTCAGTGTAAAATATGGTACTTTTTGGTCGATTAAAAAATTAATTTTTAGAGACTCTTCCGTCTCTTCGACCGACGACCAGACCTTGTACAATTTTTGAGCTTACCAGTGGAGAATCATAACTTTTTCGGTCTTTTCGAAAGCCGAAACCAAATCTTATACGAAAACTTGATTTTCGAACTGGTAAGTCGTCAATTTTTCGACGGATACTCATATTTTCACTGATTAATTGATTTTTTGCATAAATTTCTAAAGTTTTGATTTATTCATTTTTAAACCAAATTTCTTAGATTTTTTTTTTATGTGTAATTTTTGGTAAATTAATTACTTATAATGTTAAATCTATGTGAATCAATCATTTCTTCTTAAAATATACTCATTTATACGATTTTTAGGGCATTTTCATGTGCTCAAATATAAAGAATTATTTTTATATGAGATTTATGTTTAAAAATGAGTAAAAATTGGAACTTTATCATCTTTTGTTTATTTTTTTTTTGCATTCTTATGAATTTTTTTTTATGAAAACATGTTTTGATGACTTAGTTTATAATCAGTGGCGAGGCCACTTGAGCCCAAGAGAGGGCCACCAGCCCCACTTGGATGGCCCATGATAGCTAATAAGTCCAAATTCAGCCCCCACTTAATTTTTTAATTTTTTACCATTCACTGCTAGTTCTTCGACATTCACCCTTTCTCCCTTTTTCTTCGACAACTGCTCTTCGGCCTCTCACAATCGGCGATTCTGAACTCCGCCACGAATCTGAATCTCGGTTGTAACTTGTAACCGTTGGCGTCATTGTTCTTGGTCGTCCAAGTGAAATGAGGCTTTGCATCTGATTTTTTGTGAGGTGATTTTCTTATAAACCCTAATTTTCAATGTTAAATTCTTTAGACTGAATTGTAAAGTATATCACTGCTTCATTTGTGTTGTCGATTTTGTCTGTAATGGCCATTACTCATAGCCAAATGATGTTGATATTCCGAATCTTCAAAGATGTCTAGATATTGAGTTTATTTTTGTCCAAGCTCATCGTTGATTGAGGAACTTTGAGTATTTAACAGCTGAAATCTTAGAATTCAATAACTTTGAGTATTTAATACCTGAAATCTTATGAATTTGAATTCAAAAAATTGAACCCTGTTCTTGGACTCTTGGTCTTGGGGTAGTGTGAAGTCGTGAACCACTTTCACGTTTTAATTATATTGCAAAGTCTTGGGTTGCAGATTTCAAACATCTTTTATTCTCTTTGATTGATTGGTGTGCATTAGTTACTAAATTAGTAAGCACTAATTGCGAATTCTAAAAAAAATATGAATATTGATCATTAATTGTGAATTCTAAAAACATCAGTTTAGAACTAAATATCTATGGGATTGATTGAATGTGTATATACTTTCTATAAATGCAGGCCAATTTCACAGTTCCGTAATCAAAGGAGGATTAGGCTTTTAACAATAGACGAATCAATCTTGGAGTTTATCAATCAAGGTGTGAGTCTTGTGAAGTGAGTGAAGTTTACAACTACGAAGTATCGATCTCCATATTAAAGTTCAATCTTGTAAAATTGTATTTATTAGTTTTTGTAAGAAGTTATAAACTATAGAATAAGTTACATATTTTATGAGAAATTGTGATTCTAGTGGGTATTTTGTTGATTTCATTGATATGTTATGTTGATTTTTTTTTTTTTATGTTTTATTATAGGATATCAAAGATAATCATGCATACATTTTTTAAGAGAAAGGGGGAAGAGGGGGAAACTAGTGCCGGTAAGTTAATGAAAGTGGATTTTGATCCAGAAGCTTTACTGAGTGATCAGGGATTACGAACTCCGATTAAAAAGTTCGATCATAATATAGTTGATCTAGTTCGTCGGACGTACGTTCAAAGGGGGCCTTGTCAACCTAAAGAGCGTAGATTTGAATTAGTTAAAGGAGGACGATTAAAAATTTATTGGTACGATGAATTTGGTAGTTGGCTAGAGTATAACATTGATAAGAAAAAATCTTATTGCTTATGTTGTTACTTGTTCAAACCAAGTAGTGACAAAGGTGGTGGTGACACTTTTGTTGGAGAGGGATTTGAGACTTTTAGGAAAAAAGAAAGACTTCATCAACATGTTGGAGGTCCTTCAAGTTCTCATAATCGAGCTTATGCAAAGTATGAATCTCTGAAAAATCATAAGCAGCATCTCGATGGAATTTTTGCACGGCAAGCAGAGAACGTTCACAATGAATACCGAATCATATTGGGTGGTACGTTGGAGGTGGTTCGTCTTCTTTTGCGACAAGGAATGGCCTTTCGAGGCCACGATGAATCTCAAAGCTAAACAATCGAGGAAACTTTATTGAGATTTTGAAGGTTCTAGCTAAACACGATCCCGAGATCAAGGCAGTTGCTTTAGAAAATGCTCCAGGAAATTGCAAGTTAACATCATCAGATATTCAGAAAGATTGTGTGAGTGCTTGTGCAGCGGTAACAATGAAAGCGATATTGAATGATCTCGGAGATTCTTTGTTCTCTATTTTGGTTGACGAGTCGCGTGATGTTTCGATAAAGGAACAAATGGCTATCATATTGCGCTATGTAAACAAGCATGGAGAAATTGTTGAGTGGTTTATGGGAGTGGAGCATGTGACTAGAATCACTTCTTTGTCACTAAAGGCCGCCATCGACAAAAAGTTTGCTTGGCATGGATTAAGTTTTGTCGAAATTACGAGGACAAGGCTACAACGGAGCAAGTAATATGCAAGGAGAGTTTAATGGCCTTAAAGATCTCATCTTAAAGGAAAACCAAAGCGCTTTTTATATCCATTGTTTTGCTCATCAACTTCAACTAGCTTTGGTGGGACTCGCAAAAAACAATGACGATGTTGAAAATTTATATGCTTATTAGGCAAAAGTATAAAGTTTTGAATTTAGGAATTTACTAGAAATGTACATATTTTGTTATGATTTATTGATTGTATAGGGTTCAAAATATTATAGTTACTAAGAAATATGAATGTTTGAGCTTTTAAGCTCTTGAATTTTCATATTAAAAGACTTTATTGTGTAAAAAGTCTAGAAATTCGTATTTTTTAATTTATGAAGTAATTTATTTAATTTTTTTTTATGTTTCTATTTCATTAATTATTAATATGTGATTTTTTGTTATTCTGTTTGCATACTTGAGCTTAATATTTTCTCATAATTGCGACGATAGTCTTTTAATTATTTATTTAATATGTGTTTTCATTTATTAAATATCTTTTAAAATAATAGTATGAGATTTTGGTGTAACTTATTTTCATAATTGAGCTTAATTCGGAGTTACTCATAATTACGGCAAAAGTATTATAAGTTTATGTGATGGAATTATATGTGTTTGTGTATGATTTATTTATATATGTTTGTGTTATTGTGTATGATATTATTATTTTTATATCATGACATGCTATTAGATAATAGAATCGAATCAATAATTATCATGGCATGCTTTTAGTTTTGGTATTATTAACACACTATTTTTAAATTGGGCAAATATAAGCTTTAAAATATTTTATAAGTTTTCCGTCGAAAAGTATCGAAAAGTGTCGGTAATTGGTAAGCTACAGTATTATAAGTTTTTCGTCGGTTAGTCAGTAAGTTATTGAAAAATCCGTCGAAAACGACAAGTAATTTGTTGGCAAAATCGGTAAGTTGAACCTTGGTTTTAACTTTAAAGTAATAACATAACAGTACTGTAAGAGTATTAAAAGCCACAAAATATTTTACTATTGCTCATTTATATGCTCATTGAGCCACCTAAGGTCTTATGACAATTGAATTTTAACGCAAAAATTGGATAAAAAAATATATTGTTTGCACATTTATTAATTGGTGTTTTTGCAATTATTTTTTATTTTAGACTCATAAAGTTCTAATTAGTCAAATTAATTTTTTTCCGCAATTATTCTTACAATAAACGACATGTGTCTTAAGTAAAAGAAATAGGTGAAATGAAAACGACATTAAGAAATAAAACATGCTTATAAGAAAACAAGTGGAAATGCAAAAACAAGAAAACGACGTACAAAGCATATTTCAGTCATCTGTGCAAAAAAAAAAAATGACGAAAATATATATGACCTCAGTTTTATCAATTTCGAGTACTTTTATTGCTATCTCTCATTTTTTACCACTATTTCCTCAATTGGATAAAGTTTAGATACTTATGCCACCAATAAAAAAATACAAGAAGAGTCAAAACATTAGGCCCAGAAAATCAAAAGGGTCCTCTCTCTCTCTCGAAGCCCATTTAGCCCAGAATCCCATTCAAATCCACCTCTCTCTCTCTCTCTCTCTCTCTCTCTCTCTCTCACTCACTCTCTTCTCCACGATCTCTCTCTCTCTCCTCGCCAAATCACCGAGCTCCAACCTAAAAATTCACTCAAAATCAAAGTGTAAAATTTATTCAAAATTGTGTTCTCAAAGTAATTCAAAAAATAAAATTTCTGTCTAAATATCATTCTAGTATTAAATAAATTTTAAATAAAAATTCAATCTAAATTCAAAAATATTTTTTAAAAAAAATTATATTTTATATAACGAAAGTACGAGCTTGTTCAGAATTCCGAAGAAATTTTTTTCATATATGAAAGCAATAACTATATAAATAAATTATTAAATAACGACCAAAACAAGATAACTATTTAATAATAAAAATTTGGCTTCATCAACTATGTACAAAAAATATACGTGAAATTACAAATAAACTACAAAAAAAATCAATAATAAATTGGGATAATCGAACCACCCCGTTAAAAAAAAAAGAAAAATCAGACAATAGTAATTTTAAAAACAAAGTTTAGCTGCAATTCAAAATAATTCGACGACAAAATCTTTTTACAAATTATCTTTTGTATACAATTAATAAAATATTAAATAATAAAAAAGAATTTAAGTCGCCACTCAAAATTATCACTACACAGTACACACTATTAAAGGAATTATATATATATATATATATATATATATATATATATATATATATATCAAGGTTTTAAATACCGCTTGCCGATTTCGTTTCGCATTTTTCGTTTTACGGATATATCGCTTGTCGATGGGTATGCCGATGGAAAAATTGTAAAAAAAAGAAATATTGCATGCCGCATATACCGCACTTTTCGCATGGGCATACCGCATGCCGATGGGGTTTTCGACGGATATTCTGTAAAAAATATTTGAGTATTTAAGCAAGATATTTATATAAGTTCAAAACTACATATTTAATAAATACAAGATATTTGTAAATTAAATATCTAGGTGACATGTATAATATTAAGTCACTTTATTAGTTGAAGTGTATAATATTAAGTCAAATTATTATGTGAAGTGAATATGTATGTTAATTAAGTGTGTAATATTAAGTGAATATGCATGTTAATTGTATATGTATGTTAGGTGAAGTTAATATGTATGCTAAGTGTATAATATTATTTGAAGTGTATAATATTAAGTTAAATTATTAAGTGAAGTGTATGTGTATGTAAAGTGTGAATGTGTGATATTAGTTGAATGAATAACAAAAAGTCCCCCATTGATAGATGTTTAGTGATGTTTATATACCAAATCTTGTGTTTGCCGAAAGTTTAATTGGTATTTTTGACTAAATCTACCAAAAAGTATAATTTTTAGCGAAATTCCATCCAAATTTCGCAATTTTTACACTACAAAACGAAAAAAGATTTCCCACACCCGTGCCCATGCGAATTTCGCGAAATTTGGTAAAACGAAAGAGAAACGAAAGGGTTTTCGAACTGCATACCTGCGAAAAACGAATTTCGCATGGAAATTCGCGAAATTTTAAACCTTATTATATATATATATTCAACAAAATTAACAATTGTTAATGTTAGATATTTAAAAAATTAGCAATGAAAATTTTAAAAATTTATATATATATATATTTAAAATTATTATGATTCAACGATATCAGATTTATTTTTATAATATTTGGGTGATATCAGATTTTTAAAAGACATAGCTGATTCATTTGAGTTGAAAGATAATTCTCCCTCGAAAAAAAAAATCTAAAAGAAATTATTTCTTTATAAAAGCTTATTGAGGATTCGAAATATGGTATTTTAGCCGATTGGTTCGCTCTTTTCTCGACGCTCTCTCTCTCTCCTCTCGCCATCGCCGAGCTCCAACCTCCGCGCCGCCACAGTGACTCGCCGCCGACGGCCCGAGACTCGCCACTCAGAGAAGAGAACCCAAGCTAGCATCGAACCCTAACCTAGGTATTTCCCGACACTTCGAACCCTAACGGTAGATTCCAAAACGCGGATTCAGCCGCAGATAGATTTGAAGTCGAACCCTAACGGTGTTTTCTTTTTCCGATTTCGTTAGAGTCTTGTGTAGGAGTGTTTCTTGCATTGAGTGTTTACTCAATTCGGGATTTCATTTCCGCAGAATTCGATACCGAATGCTTGGTATGGCTAAGAGTAACAGCAGCGATTCGAGCGATGGCGACGTGAGGACTCGCCGTCAGAGTACCAAAAGGGATTCGAGGTCTCGTCGCAGTGATTCATCAGGTTCCGATGAAGGAGACGAGAATAGAAGATACGAGAGATGGGACGGGCGTCGCAGCGAAGAACCAGACAAAGATGTAGATTCTGTTGATGACAAAGATATCGAGGATAGAGGTCGACGGGGAAAGAGTGACCTGCGTAACGGTAGAGAAACGGGGCAGCAAGGAAGAGAGCACAACAATGGGCACAGACAGCGAGAAACTAGGGATGGTGAAATTGTCAGGGATTCTCATCGGAGTTCCAGAGAAGGTGATAAGAGAATTAGCAGGGGTCAAAATCGAAGCCGGCGAGGTGAGGATTCATACAGAAATAGGGATCGCAATTCACGCCACTATTCGGAGGATGAAGATCGACGAGTATCAGAGCATAAAAGGGAAAGAAAAAGTGACGAGAGGCATAGGAGTTACGGAAGAGAGGATGAGAGTAATTCAAGAAACCCTAGAGAAAAGGAGACGAGAGAACGTGATGAAGGTGGTGGAGAAGACCGGTCGCTTGCAAAGTCGAAGAGTCAAGACCAGTCAACTCTAGGTAGCAATGCGGGGTCTGATGAAAAAAACTTGGGTAAAAGCGGAGGAGTTTACATTCCACCGTTCAAACTGGCTAGGATGATGAAAGAGGTCGACGATAAAAGTAGTGTGGAGTATCAGAGACTAACGTGGGACGCTCTTCGGAAGAGTATAAACGGGCTTGTGAACAAGGTCAACGCTACCAATATAAAGAACATAATTCCGGAACTGTTCTCCGAAAATTTGATTCGAGGGAGAGGTCTTTTTTGTCGGTCATGCATGAAGTCTCAGATGGCTTCTCCTGGATTCACCGACGTCTTTGCTGCTTTGGTTTCGGTGGTGAACACCAAGTTTCCCGAGGTCGGTGAACTACTATTGAGAAGGATTGTCTTGCAGCTCAAAAGAGCATATAAACGGAACGACAAGGTTTACTCTCTCTCTCTCTCTCTACATATTTATTTATATCAATTCAAATGGATTAGACGAACACATTTTTTCTTAACTCTGATTCGGATTCTTTGCTTTTCTTTGTGCAGCCACAATTGCTGGCCGCGGTTAAATTTATAGCACATCTGGTAAATCAGCAAATTGCTCATGAGATCATTGCTTTAGAATTGCTAACAGTGCTTCTTGAGAATCCGAGCGATGATAGTGTTGAAGTTGCTGTTGGCTTTGTCACGGAATGCGGATCCATACTGCAAGACCTTTCGCCCAAAGGCCTGCACGGTACTATTTTGTTGTTTATTTCATTGTTTGTTCCGACTATCACTTTAATTTTACTGTTTATATGATTATGATTCTTGGGCTGCAATTTATTTTGTTGTGTTTGCAGGAATCTTTGAGCGATTCCGTGGAATTCTGCACGAAGGAGAAATAGACAAAAGGGTTCAGTTCTTGATTGAAGGCTTGTTCGCGATAAGAAAAGCAAAGTTTCAGGTTGGTTATGCCATCTTGTGTGTCAAATATAATAATATATAGCAATACTATGACCTCATAAATCTCAACAAGTTATCTTCATGTGCAATTACAGGGGTACCCTGCGGTTCGGCCCGAATTGGACCTTGTAGAGCAGGAAGATCAGTTGACTCATGAGATATCTCTTCAAGAGGAGATAGATCCCGAAATTACGCTTGGTACGTTTTCAATTCCCAATTTTTTTGTTCGATTGAATGATCAATCATTTATTTGATTATGGATTCTAAAATTTACCTTCTTTGTAGATCTGTTCAAAACCGACCCTAATTTCATTGAAAATGAGAAACGATACGAAGACTTGAGGAAGAATATTCTGGGAGAGGAGTCTGACGAGGATAATGAAGGCTCTGATGCAAATTCAGACGATGACGAAGACGGCGATGATGATGACGAGGACGAGGAAGACGAGGAAGAGCAAATGCAAATCAGAGATGAGACCGAGACTAATCTGGTGAATCTGAGAAGGACGATTTACTTGACTATAATGTCGAGCGTTGACTTTGAAGAAGCCGGTCATAAACTCCTTAAAATCAAACTAGAGCCTGGTCAAGAGGTACCGAAATACTTGTTTAGCATCTTTATCTTAGTCAAATCACGAGTATTTATCAATTTGTTCCGTCTCAATTTTCCTTGTAAACCTGTAAATAATAACAGTTTGATCCTTCCACGTACTCCAATGTTCCAACATTACTAATACGTTCCAGCATTACTAGTACAACGATATAATCGTGTTATTGTGGTGTGTACAGATGGAACTATGCATCATGCTTTTGGAGTGTTGCAGCCAAGAAAGAACGTATCTTCGGTATTACGGTCTCTTGGGGCAGCGGTTCTGCATACTCAACAAAGTGCACCAAGAAAACTTCGAGAAAAGCTTTGTCCAACAATACTCGATGATTCATCGCCTCGAAACCAACAAGCTTCGAAATGTAGCAAAGTTTTTCGCCCATTTGCTTGGTACTGACGCTTTGCCGTGGCATTGTTTGGCCTATATCCGCTTGACCGAAGAGGATACGACTTCGTCGTCTCGAATCTTTATCAAGATTCTCTTCCAGGTAACCCGAATCTTTGTTCAATTGTATGTTTTATTTAAGCATATTATGAAATCTTAAACTCATGTAACCATTATTTTAATTGACTCAAAATCTCCGTAAATTTATTTATTGGTGCAGTTTTCCCCCTCAATTTGTTCAATGATTCAACTATCGTTCTTTCTTTCAGGATATGTCAGAGCATCTCGGAATCCGTCTGTTAAACGAGCGGCTGAGCGACCCGACAATGCAGGACTCCTTTGAGTCCATTTTTCCGAGGGATAATCCAAAAAATACACGGTTCGCTATCAACTTCTTCACCTCGATCGGGCTCGGTGGAATAACAGAGAACTTGCGGGAGTATCTGAAGAACATGCCGCGCCTGATCATGCAACAACAGCAAGCGGCGTCGGAGTCAGAGTCAGGCGATGACTCTGACAGCTCTGGATCATCCGATTCCGACTCGCAATCAGAATCGTCGAGCTCCGATGAGAGTGAAAAAGACAAACGCAGGAAGCGCAGAAGGAAATAGGCCTTGGAGCGACGAGCTTGAATGTACTTGACTACTGTAGAAGATCGGCTGTAGCTTTTGTTTAATTTTGTTGTTTAATTTTCTTGAGAATCCCTGCAAAAAGATCCAAGTTGTTACTGAGTAATATTTTTGGTTTTTAATTTACCTATTGGGGGGCGTGGTGACTTTTGGATTTAAGAATTACATTTTTAGAGTAAATCTATATATATATATATATATATATAAGTTAAATGTAAATAAAATGGTAAACGAAAGTCTAGCATTGAGATAATTCAAATAGACTACCTTTTTGCAATAAAAGCAACATTAGTTTACAGACCAAGTTTGTTTATTCCTTTAATTTAAGATTATATGGTAGAAATAAGATCAAGTGTATATTATATTTAAAATAAAAATAAAGAGTAGTGAAGCTACTGTCAACCGAATAATTTTTGGTATCATTAATTTTATTGAATTTATTATTATATAATTCTAAATTTTGAGAAAAAGAAAAGAATTTGACGCAAAATTACAAGTGCAATCCTCTGGTAGATAATTAAATATAGTCAGATGGTTCAACCAGTCAGGATGGCCGAGTGGTCTAAGGCGCCAGACTCAAGTTCTGGTCTTCGAGAGAGGGCGTGGGTTCAAATCCCACTTCTGACATTACTTATTTTATTTTTTCCAAAGCATAATGGTTGGGTTGCTTCTTTTATGGAACATTAACTTTCAAAGATTCTCCTGCTTTCAAAGATTCTCCTGCTCCAAATGCAAAACATATTACCAAAGAGGCGAAAGACCAAAAAAAAAAAAACGGTTCTAATTCTTTAGATTGTCTTGGAGAATTAAATTTCTACAACTCCAACGCTATAATTCGGGTTTTCCGTAGTCTTATCAACAAGGAATTGAATCTTCACCATTCTACAAGCTTATAAAGCTGAAGAAGATATAATTATAAACACAGAAATTTTAAATCATATATAAAAAAAATGACTTGTCTACATGAACTTTGTTATTCTTACTTCTAAGATCTACATAAATCGTAATTTACAAGTCTTTCTTTCCCTCGCAAACAATGCTATATAAAGATCGTTCTTCCTCTGTGACGATGCTAACCGCCCTTTCTTCCTTGACACGGAAGCCAATTGCAAAATCGCATATCAAAGTTGATGTATTGGTACACGTTGTTTATATATATAGCGCGAGCCGATTAGCCTTCAATTTAGCTCGTAAATCCCTTTGACGTCGTTGCTCGTGTACTCCACTGATTTCCGACTCAAAACGGGTTCTCGTCGAATTTTGACATTAGTCAACTTTTGAAATGAAACAATTTTCTGAAGATGGGTTCGGCGATCGCTACTTCATCAAGTCTAGAAACACGAAGCTGTTCCAAAGGCTGTGCAAGAGCATGGACGGGATTAGATTCCTCGACCGAGCGAAAACCGCACCCATCACTACCCCTAAGAATATAAGCGGAAGCATTCTCTGAACGTTGAAATGCGCCAAAGCAAAGACGACCGAGCTGACCAGAATGGCACACCAGACCGGCATATACTTCGTGAGAGAGGGTAAAAGGAAGCCCCGAAAAACAATCTCCTCCCACACAGGGGCGCAGACTGAGACAACAATTACATAAAGCGCCATCGCAACCCGGTCACAGGCGAGCACCGATTGCTCGACGCTCGAGAGGGCGACGGGGGCAGAGGGTAAGATAGGAAGGAGTTTGAGGTTGAAGTGGGAGAGGCTGTTGACTAGGGGGAACATGAGGCACCCGAGGGCCACATCAATGTACCAATTCCCTTTCAGGCTGAATTTGAACCAGTCCGGAGGGAGAGGGCGGAATCGCGATAAGCATCGGTGCAGGATCATGATCCCCGCGAGACCCTCGGTGATGTCAGTCAAGAGGCTGAATAGGGCTTGACCACGGAGAGTGAGAGTGTCTCGGTTGAGACCCGTTATGTGGGCCACGAAGGGAACCATGGACGAGCCTATGAAGCAGAACGCGGCGACCCAGAGAAGCATAACCTGCATCGATCGACAATAAGCATTCAATTTATTAGTCTCTGTTCTAGCGAATGGAATATTTTATTTTCTGTTATCAGTAAATCCAAAGTGTACGTTTTGAGACGGGGTCACCAAAACAAGTTCAAGCTGCTCAAACACCTAAACATCCAGACCCCCAGTATACTTTCCTATTCTGTTGGATTATATGATCAGTGTCGACATGAATTCACGGGCTTATCGTTTCCAAAATTCATAAGCTTGATTACTTAGAAAGATTCATATTCATGCGAAAAAGAAAAACTTGCCTGCAGTATGGTCTCTGCATTCCATGGTACCGTCCACCGGCTCTCGATTGACCTAAAAACTGCCAACGCAACCTGAAAACAATCAATATGATCATCTAAGTATCAGTATAATACGCAGGAATCTACGTAACTTCGTATAAGTCAACGGTCAATAGACAGTGTCATTAGCATGCAAACATTCAAACCTATGACTTCACGTAATATATGAACATTTAATATCTGGTAGTAGCATAATCTTATGTCACATGGACTATCATATATTAAATAAAAAGGAATTAAATGCAATCGAGAATGATAAAATCAAAGTTATCAATAACCCAACTCAACAATTAAACAGCTGATATGTAACATAAATTCCAATATTACCTCCCGAATTCGAGATGGCACGCTGGTGTTCTTCGAATCATCGGATTCGGACTTAACAGCTTCGTCGTCTGCAGTGGGCTCGATGTGCTCGGCTTTCCAGGTTTCCGACGTAACGACCTCCTCGGGCGCAGAGTGGTCAATGTAATCTGACTTTCTAGGCTCCGACGAAGACTCCTCGTGCTTAAAGCATGAAATCCTCTTCCAAGCCTGCAAGAAGTGAATTCTTCTTACTCAAAGCTCACTAAAGATCACATATTTATATACAAATTGAGCTACACAATTCAAAGAATTGAGCAAGAAATCATCTTTAAGTTCGATTCTGCAAACCCCAAATGGGCGATGAATTTAGAGCAATTCGATCAAGCTGCTGACCTTGCTCGAAGGTCTGGAGTGGTGGGACTCGAAGATCCGAGTGACCGGAAAGGTCTCTCTGCGGCGGTCGGAAACCCTAACAAGCGGAGTCGCCGGAGGCGGGAGAAGCGGGCGGCGGAGGAGAGCCTGAGAGCAGGAGGAGCTCAACATTTCTCGAATGGCGATGGAGTCAGCGACTCGGAGTCCGAATCTTGGAGGAATCGACGACGGTTCGCATCGTTGACGAATGACGAAGGAGAGAGATAGAGAGAGAGAAGTCGAAGAAGGAAGGAAGGAAGTCACTGGTTTTGGCTAAACAGGAAATGCAAGTATTGGATTTCTTGGACATATTTTTTATTTTATTTTTTCGTTTCGGAATTTTTTTATTTTTTAATATTATTTTTTAATATCTGATTTTTTTTCTTGTTCTCAATATTTAGTATCTTTAACTTAATATCGCTTATTCATATTTTAATTACCTTAATTTATTTTTAGAAAGCGACTAATTATTTTCAGTTATTAAAAATTGAATAACATGTTTTAATAACCTTAATATGTTTTGAAACTGGTTCCGGTTGTGAAATCGACTAATTGGATCTGGTTACTTTTTTTTTTAAATATAGTATTCAACACGTTTTATCGCAAAAATGAACATATCGGTCCAAATAACACATATCATTTTAAAATAAAGCACAAAAATAACATACTAGTTCAAATAAAACATATTGGTCCAAATAAAATATACCGGTCCAAAACATAACTCTCTAACTTAATTCTAAAATGTATATTTTTAAAATATTTAATTTATATTAGTTATAAAAATAAGGTTTTGAAAAATCAATAACCAGTAACCGTATCCTGTTTGAAACCGGATACGGTTAACCTTAACCCTTTTTTTTTTTATAAAAACTTTGGTTATGGTTATTTTAAACCGGGTAGTTTTATGTTACTTTTTAATTCGGTTATCGGTTATCCCGCGCACATATACATTTTGGTGAGATATTATAAGAAATAGTCGTAAAGGCCTTCTCAATTTTAGTAGTTGATGCATTTTGTCCTCTCTTTTTTGTTGATAAAATATTACGTACACAATACACTTGCAAAAATCGACCATAATGTGCGAAACATGAAATTTGTTTCGAGGGTATTTTCTTCACCGCTCATTATATCTCTCGGAATCTCATGAGACGTTTGTTTTAATAGCGACTGTTCGATTAACAATAATCTTCTAATTTAGTAAATTTCAACTCAAGTTTATTTTTTTCTAATAATATAAGAGATATTGCTGATAAAAAATCAAGTTTAGGAAGTTTTGGAACATTTCTCCTAAATACTTTTTTATTAAATTACCAAGTTGAAATATTTTTGGCGATAGATATGATATTGAATTTAAGTGATGTATATAAATACACGTCTGCGAGTCATTGTGGATGAGACTCGGATGATTAAAATCCCGAGTTTTAAGTTTTAACTATCACTACAACAAAATTCAGTTTTAGTGGCACAATTCGAAAATGGGAGGAAAGTATAACTTTTAACCGCGCATTTCCCAACTGAGCGGCTAAAAGTGAAGAAAAAAATTCCCATAAAAAAAGTATAAAAAGATAAAGGAGGGGATATATGATAAATTTTTAACGGCCTACTTTGAAAACGGGCGGCTAAAAGTATAACTTCCAGCCGCACATTGCGCAACTAAGCTGCTAAAAGTGTAGCCTTTCATTTTTACCGGTTCATTTCGTGAGCTGGCGGCCGAAAGTCTACTGAATTTTTGTCCCACATCCAAAGAATATAAAAAAAATAAAGTGTTTAAAGTGCTTATAAATAGAAAGTAAAAGTTTGAGTAACTTTTAAATTTGGAAATTAATATTATGAATAATTTAAGTGTCTCTAAGAGTACAATCTTTCAAAATAGTTAAATTTATAATTTATAAAAATATATTTTTTAAATAAACAATTTATTTTTAAAAAAATATTATCTTTAGCGGCTCATTTCATGTATCCCTGTGTCTCCTAGGCAGTACTTCGATGCGACAATGTTCCCACCGGTCATATCTCCACTGCTCGTGTCCTTCATCAGACTCATATGAGTAACTCCGGTCGATGCGAGTGGAACGAGACCATGAATCCCTATAAGTACCTTGTCGGTGACGACCTTTTCGGCCACTAATACGATGAATCAGTGTCATATAAGCAAGTGGTTTCATAGCAAGACAAATTCAGACAAGATAGTTGAAAAGAAAAGAAAAACCGTAATCTTTGCAAGTTGCAAGTAACATTCTAAATATCACTAAGGTAACATGTAAAGAAGTTTCAAATTGATATGGTTAATTCGTGTTAATGTATAGGGTTTCGAATTGTTTTTAATTATTAATATGATTAATTCAAAGTGTTAATGTTTTGTAAATATGATTTTATCTAGCATATATTAGTGAACAACAAATATTTTTGGTCTACTAAAAAAACTTGTGTTAATTAGTGCATTAACAGATATTAATCTCATTAACAAATGTTAACTAAGTATATTAACACAATAAAAATATTTTTTTTTTTTGTTTTGTTTTGTTTTGGGTACCACGCATATTAACAGAAATTAAACGTGCATTTCTAATATTAATTTCAAAATTAAACCTAAAAACGTGAATTTGATAGTTTCCATAATAATAGCAATCTATTATTGATCGTAAAAGATGAGTGATTTTTTGGAAATTTGAATTGCATGTTTTTAGGATAATATTATGGTAATTAATGACTGAACAAAGTAGATATCGCCCCGTTAAATACGCAGCAAACCATTTTGAAATATTGTTTAATTAAATTATAAGGATAATTAAGACTTTTGTAGTTAATAAAATATAGTTAATTGGCCACCCAACAATACTAACATAGAGTTGGCTATTTTACAAAAAAAATTATGTTTATTTGGCTATTTTGCAGAGCTCTATAAAAGTAGCATGTGTTGATAATTTGTTTTGTTGAAGAAAAAAAAAATCAAAACTTCCAAAAGAAGGAAGTTAATTTAGTACTTTACTTCATTATTATCACGTCAACTTCAAGGACACATAACATCTTGCTGGTCCGTCTTTCTAACCCTCGAATAACCCAAGTCCTTGAAGAAAAAGAAAAAGATTGATCACTTACCTAATTCTATAGATATAGTTATATTTACAATGAGTGGTGGGAGAATCATGTTCCATCCAACGGATGAGGAACTGATAAGCCATTACTTGCGTCTCAAGCTTCTGGGTCGTGACTCTGAGCTCGATAATATCTCTGACTACGAGCCTCGGAATTTACCAGGCATGTACATAGACAGGGACAGAAGTATATGGTAATGGGGTGACAAATGTCACCCCCAACTTTTCAGCAAATATATATATATATATATATATATATATAACTTTTAATGAAACAATTGATGTAAATGTTGGCAATAGTCACAGACTCGCAGTGAGTAAGTGCCATTTATACATTAAGGGCAATCCAAGTCAAATGATTCCTTTCCTCTATACATCGGGCTTCGTTCACGACATATTATTAAGTAACGATTCCATTGCAGCCCTCGTACATTCCTTCCCGATCGATTGCTTCCTTCCGTCCAGGGCAGCGCACGGTCCAGCTCTTGTGCTGTGTCTTCTATGGTTCTTCCTCGCATTTTCTTGATTTAATTAATTCTTCTTTTTCAACAACGTCAACCTTCGTACAGATAACAAAAGTTTAGGGTTTTATTTTAAGATTGCATTTGGGGTTTAAGTCATGAATTTCAGTTTTTAATTCAGACTCGATTAATTTGCCTTCTCGTTCCGCCATTTCCGTCTCACCTTAGCGGGATGTAAAAACTAAATTTTGTTGGTTTTGTTATGATTGCACATGTAGACGCCGACTCTTAATTCATTTTTTAAATGAAAATAATGTTGATACGCCAATATAAATGCCGACAATTGAAGCCATCATACACCAAAGTTGCGAAGAGTCGAAAATGATGTCGATTTGATATTGGCAAAATAGAACATGCTTCGGGTTTACGATTACAAATTTAGAAGTATGTGACCGATAAGCGTGATGAAGTTTGCCGTGCTTATATTAATTTGGGTCCATATCGGTTTAGACTTCTTGAGTATCCAAATTCAAGTGAAACGCGATCTCGAAGCTTTCAATTATATTTATTCGACCAGTTTCCATCTTGGTTGGATGGAGTTCGCTGAGCTTATATCGTAGTATTTTTATGGGTTTTTTTTTTCAGTCACCCCTTAGGCTAATTCCTGGTTCCGTCCCTGTACATAGATATATGTATACGTCACATAGTCACCGGTTTCTTCAAGCATCATGTATTTATGAGTGTATAAAGATTGTTGGGTGCATAGCGATGTCGAAGATACAATCCGAAGATAAGGTATGGTGTTTTTTTCTGCCTAAGAGACGGGGCGGGAAAGAGAGAGACGAGGATACAGGGTCGGGGTTTCAGAAAGTAACGGATCGAGAAGAAGGTCAAGGGAATGGGTGGGAAAAAGGACAAACTGGGTTATGTAACACCATTACTCTACTTTCATCTCTTCATCCTCACCAGGTTTTAATCCCGAGACAAGCAACATTCATCACTATTACTATATACTTTTGGTAAACTAAGCTTTCTTAAGGTCTGATAAACTCAATTTTGGAGCTAGAGCCTAGAATACGTTCTTTTCTTATCGGTTTCCGTTTGATACTGTGGCCTTATAATTTCAAAATCTATTGGGGCGTATCATAACATGGTTGCATTTATGCAGCGGGACTATACCGCTTTCCTTTTGAAGTTGAAATTGGATGACACAGTCGAGACTTCATACAATCCCGAAGAAGGCAAAGGGAGTGGTGATATCCCGGGTTTCGAGAATCCAAATAAAACCATTTTTGATTCCCGCAGAGGTAAGCGAACAAAATGCTCTCGACTTTTTACTACGTACATGATATTACTCATAACCTGCTTATTTGCTGGGGAGATTGCAGAGGAATCTGCTGCTTCGCGGTTTGCGGACTCGCTCATTGTCGATCCCTGCGAGGAATAGTCAGGACTCAGACGCTCAAGGAGGCTATGAACGAGTAATGAGACCGCGTTCTCCTGGGTTTGGTCGCAGAGCGAGCGTCCACAGTACTATAACCAGTCCGGGCTCTTTTGGTTCGTCTGGCGGCTCATCAAGTGCCCAGAGACAGAAGAAAATCACCAAAACAAGTTGTGAACCATCAATACGTCGAATAGTAGACCATTTCGCTCCAGAAACACATACTCCTCTTCCACGGGTCACCACAAACCTGGAAACGCCGCGAACCTCTGCTAGGGTGCTGAGCTTCTGACTCTACTCGATTAGGAATTTGAAGATTCTTTGTATTTTTTTCTTTATAATTATATTTTGCAAAATGAAATATATTTTTTTTAACGAATATAAATTAATGACGCTCGGGTTGTCTCCCGCAAAACGCTTGGTTTGGACTTTGGAGTCATCAGCCTTGTTGACGCCAAAAATTTGGCATCAACAAGCCTGACGTTATCCTTATTCATTCCGGATCGGTGAGAGATACCGACGAATTTTGACGATCAATCGGTCCTCCCAAATATAATCTATGTCTCCCAAATATATTTTAAGTCGTTGCCCGTTAACTTTAAATTTCCTCGTTTATGTTACGTCTTCGACCTCGACGACTCCATGTGGAAATACTTGTTAAACAATGAACGGTTCTGACCATCTTGACTTGAGTTTTCCGGGGAAAAGTTTCAACTGCGCGTTGAATAATAGAACTTACTGGTCTGGTTCAAAGGTTCGCTCAATGATCTGCTTCTTGTCGTGCCATCTGTATATGTATATGTGTATGTAAAATACTAAAAACATTGCCCTTATGTATATGCAATTATGTATATGTATGATATTTAAAACATTGCTAACATAAATGTAATACATAAGAACCTTATGATATTTAAAACATCGTTAACATATAATACACCTTACACAATATGTAATCTCAACACGCAGTATTACACAAAATAAACCAATATAATAGTTATATTCTAATTATAATAATAATAATAATAATAATAATAATAATATAGCACAATATATCATGAAATAAGTCTTACAATTCTTTGTTCACCTTTCGTCTCAATCTGCAAAAATAAACATTCATAAATTTAATTAATAGGTTTTTCATATTCAAACTAGAATATCCGAAACAAGAGAGCTCGTGCCCACTTTGTCGGGCAAGCTAGGTTTTAAGGAGATTGAGAAATGGTCGGAGACGATGCGGAGCCGGCTCTCTTGAATAAAGAATGGAAACAAGATTCTCCGTCCCCCAGAAAAATAAGAAATGGTCTATCCAATAGCACTTAATATTATAACATAGAAATATTTATACATACATACATATATATATATATATATATATATATATATATAACATTGCCGTACCAAAGTACAGACGGGGTGCCTTCTTTGTGTATTTTCTTCTGGATGTTGATTAATAAAGTACAAAACTTGTTGACCAACATTGCATTAATCAGACGATCTTCAAATCCCGGAGCGCCCTGTAACATAAACTTAAACTTTTTAATAAATAAATCAACAACGAACTAGCTAAACTAAAAAACATAAATTTTACCTCGAATTTTAATTTGTGGTTGTTTAGGTGTACGATAACATTCCTTATGAATTTCAACATATCATAATTCGATACGCCGTAACCTAAGTGATTTGCGGGTCTAGACACAAAGACTTGAAACAGTGGCTCCATATTGAGTTGGCGAGTCCAGTTCACTTGTACATTTTGACAGTCTTTCACACGTCCAATAAACAAATACCTCTCATACGTATCAAAGCGATCAGTTTTATCCTTCAAATCTCGCATGAAAACTATTTTATGATATGCTGACATTAACGCAATGTGTCGACATAGAAACTTCTCATCAAGTGGTGAACCTAGTGCTAAGCGACCCCGGAAACTACCCATATCTTTCGTACAATGTCCTCCAGCGTATACTGAAAACAAGGAATCCAAGATCTTACTGAGTTCTTTATAATCATGATTGATTGCGGACTGAGTCTTCGGTACATAAATCAACCTCCATGCTTGAATAGAATCACTTTTCACCCGGAAGTTCCTTAAATTTAAGGATTTAAAGCACCTGTCTTCACTGTGAGCCCACTGAATTACATTGACCATTTCCCTAATGATCTTAATGTACCTGTCTGGAATGTGTTCAACTACATACTTGCAGTTCCGCGGGAGGTTATTGGGTGGATTAAGTAGACACGGGATGTCTAGGAATTGCAGAAGCGGAGTTTCAGAAGTGTTCCGCTTCATCCAATCTTCAAGATCTTCTCCATTGTCCTCGTAGACGAACCCATTATTGATGTCGTGTTTCAATGGCATCGAGTAAGTGCAAGAGACGAATATCGGGAGTCCAATTCGTTAGCGTGTAAATATCAACTTCTGATAGGATTTTGCATTGGGGAGTATGGATTCTCAACTCATTGTCGTAGCAATCTTTGCAAAATTTGACAGAACGACAACCTCGGCAAGTTATAAGGACTCTTGATGAATTCGAGAAGCAGATATTGCACTTGTTTTCATCCAAAGACACGTAGACGTATGGGTGTTCCATTAATATGCTCTCACCTGAAAATACAAATAAAAATAAACAACCGAACTGATCAATAGTTAGGGACTTGAAAGTGAAGAAGAAGAAAAAAACCTGAATTGATCTCTCTTAGAGTGATCAAACCACGTCCCGTGTTACCGACATCCATAACCTTCAATTGCTTCCTTTTAAGATACTCCTCCATTAAGGGATCTACAAAAGAAACCACAATTCAATAATTCTTAGAACCCGCTAGATAAAGATCGAGAGCGATCCGAAAGTAAATTTAAAGATTTAAACAAGGCGGAGGGACATAAAATATTAAGCGTAACAACTAATAACAATCAATTTGATTATTGACCCGAGAACTACGTTGATTATCGGATTCCACATAGGTTGTTGTTATGCGCTGCCTACCGATCTCACACTCTCAGACTTTATTACATTGTACTCGTCTCACGATTCAACATTGCGTTTTCATATACATATAACTATTTATGACGTGTGTTACATTTTTTATAAATTAAAATCTTGCCTTTTTTTTTTCTTCACTAAAACAATTATGTTAGTTTTTCTTATAAAGATATTATTTTCTCTATGAAAGATACGATTTGATCATAAAAGACAAAGAGTGGTAAGAACTCCAACCAAACAATGCAAGGTAATTTACTTTCTTTTTCTCTTTTTTTTTTTTTCATTTTCGACGTAATACTTAATATATATAGTGTATTCCATATCTTTTAGAGTAATGTACATTATTGTTTAAGGTATCTAAAAAAACACTATCAAAACTTTAGATCAAAATGATGCAGATGAAATGGTCGGAGAACAAAACACACCGACCCACAACATAAAATCGATTCCGAACTCAAACGAAGCAGATTGCATGAAAATGAAAAAAGAAAAGAGATCTTGACTGATCATTACCTCGGAAAGCGAAGGTTGAGTCGGTCGGAGAAGAAGACGAAGGTCGGTCTCACAACGAAGGAGGGTTCTCGGCGAGCGAGAAGAAGACGACGGCGAGTGGTGGTGGGTTCTTCTTTCTCCGGAAAGATTCCAACCTTCTCTATTTTCCTTCACTCGAGTTCCACCACGTTTATATGGCTGTACTATGTAAATGTTATATATATATATATATGTTTTTTTTAATGCGCTTTACATTTGGGGTAATAAAAGAATCAAATTTCCGCATATATATTTATATATTTCTCCTTATAATTGTATGTCCCCATATATATAATATTTATTTATAATTATATTTATCAAAAATAAAATTTTTTATGGATAGAAATAACAAATTTAGAATGTAGCTAGAGAGAAATGGTGAAAAATACTACTATTTAGAGTAAATTGGGAGTTGTACAATACTGGAGAAGAATGCAGATTCACTGGTTGTGTTTGGTACATAACTTGAAAACAGTTTTTTAGTTTTTTAACTTGTACAGTTACACTGAGAAAAATAAATGACTGTTTGGTATGTAACTCATCAAACTGAACTCCAAAACATTTCAAGTTTTATTCTGTTTTTCTTAAGGATTTTCAAATACAGATTTTTGTTGTATTCTGTTTTTTTCACTCAGTTTTTTCTTTCATCACTCCTTATTTCTATCGACTTCATTAGGAGTAAAATTAGAACCAGGAACCGGAAAATAACTCTTTTTTTTCGTTCATGTTAATTCCGAAGAAAAAATCAGGAATTTTATTTTTGTACCGATTTCGGTTTTAAAAGTGCTTGTCTTAAAAACCACATGTATTTTTCAAAATTAAAAATTACAAATTACAAATAGTATAAAAACGACAATAAAAGTTTAAAATTCACTAAAATGACATACTAAAAACTAAAAAAATGACATGTAGTTTAAAATCAAAACCGGTACCAAAAATCGGGGAATATTTGTTTAGGGCATCGTTTATGGTTCTCAGTTCTAAAAACGGGAACCGAGAATAACCAGTTCTTGGGTTTAAATTAAATTTTTTGGATTTTTTTTTTAAATCGATCTGGGATTGGTACCGGAACAGAGACAAAACCGGAAAACGGATACCAAATTTTCACCTTTAAACTTCACCATTGAACCTTCAAAATCTCGATGTCAAGTCAACTGAGTCACCAACGCTAACTGCGACACCGGTGCCGGTTCCGATGCCGAATCTGACTTGACCTATGTGATGTTGGGACATAAATTACTTGTGTGATGACTCTAGAAAAATGAATGCGGACGACCTATTGTGGTGAATATACAATTCACGCGAATACTATGTTTAATATAATGTTGGTGAAAAATAATAGAATAAAATGCATGAGATATTTTACTTTTGATGCATGTTAAACCTGAATATTTAGACTATATAGTATATAACTTTGATATGTTAAACATGATATTTATGTTATTATATTATTAATGTAATAATATTTTTATATTTTATTAATGTATTAAATATTTAATTTTTCAAGAAAAAATCAAATCGAATTCCAAACAATTATTCTGTTGTTTTATTTTTAAAAAATAAAAAACAGAAATGTGTACCAAACAGTTATTCCAAAACAACTGCAAGTCTTTTACACTACAACTATAAAATTCTGAATAAAGAAAACAAAAACAGTTTAAGTTGTCTACCAAACAGCACCACTATATGCCGCATATTGTATTTTATTTGAGGGTACCTAAATTTTGAATATTTTTTAGTTATATAATATGCCCAAGTTTTTTTTTTTTTTAACTACGTACTCAAAGTTTATTTTGTTACGAGATTTGGTCCCTTTTATTGATTTTCAAAATTGACCGTTAACCTCGACCTTTCTGGCACCAGTTATCCCTCCAACTTGCCATGTCATGTAGTGCACATGTCACAATTTTTTTATTTATTATAAAAAAAATTAAATAATTTATAAAAGTAAAAATAAAATAAAATAACTTTGTGTGTGACACATGGCTACTCGATATGGCAAGCTAGTGGGACATGGCGTTACACAGGATGAGGCTAACGGTAAATTTTGAAATATTGAAGAAAGAGACTTCACTAATGGAATAAATTTTGTGTACATTAGCCAATACAAAAAAAAAAAAAACTTAAGTACAAAACACAAAAATATTCAAAGTGTGGGTACTTTAGCCGCGGTTAACTGACAGCCTTTTTGACATTATTAACAAATTTTCAACAGTACAAAGGACACACTATAATATCTTCATTCGTATCCCTATTATCAGAAATTGTGGATAGACTGCTGATTCGAAACGTGGTGGAAAAAGTTGTGATCGAATTTATATGAGTGTACTATATATATAAATATAATATAATATACACGAGTATCGTAAATGTAATGTTTTACAGTTCATTCTTTCCCTACTGAATACCCAATGTCAATGTGTAATAGCTGTCATACACACCGTGTCAGTGTGTATCGTAATTTATCTTGTCCCAATGTATCGTAAAGCTTTTAAATTCCTTCTTAACTAAAGTAAATAATCAGATAATTTTGCAATTACGAGCACCAAAACGACATCATGTGTAAAAACGACACATAATATATGTAACCCATACTCTATCAATCATGTTCTGTTCTTTAATATACCGGGTCTTAAGTACCTTGATATCTCGACTTCCGACACTGCTACAATCTGATCTACACAAGGACTTGGGGGAATCGTCGACGTCGAAACGGCGTCGAGGAATCAGGTCTCGGTTACGAGGTTGGAGCAACGCTGTACTTCCGTGCAAACATGTATCTTCGTCTTCAAGTTAATCAGGTAAAATTATAATCATATGAGCATTATAAAGTATTGAGCCAATCTTATTATTGATTATTGATTATTGAGCCAATCTTATTAATTATTATATGTGTTGATTATGATTGATTCCATTTACATTCTTTTCAGTTTGTGATTGAATAAACTTTTCAACTCGAATGAAATATAAACTATTATTGGTTATTACAATCAAAAGTTTTTGTGCATGTATAGGCCATCAGTTTGATCTTATACATATAAATCACAATTCACTGAATTAGTACGATTCTTTTATATTAGGAAGTAATTTGTTTCATGAATTGTGGTAATATATTATATAAAACCTATATATATAGAGAGAGAGGGAGATTCAAAATTAACAAGTGAAGTTTTTCAACCATGTTTGACCACTAGACGAGGAAAAAATCAGAAAGTGCTTCATTTTAGTTTAAATATGGTATGATTTCGTAGAAGAAGAAAAAAGAAGTTACCGCCAATCCTTAATATGGTACTTTTTCTAATATCATTTCGATAATTGATAGTAATTAGCCAATTAATTAGTAAAATTCCTTTCTCATGAAATCATAACATTATTAAAGGTATATAATATTTTTAAATAGTATATCAAACAGTTAATTTTTTTTTTATAAGGACTACTGTAAAAATGGTGTCTTGAAAAAAGTTATAAGAAAATTAGTATAATAGTCTTTTTGTTATCATTTATTCACAAAAATAGTTAATTTATATTAGCGATAGCGTGTTTCCTTAATTGATAATATCTTAATACTTATGGTATGCCTTTGTATTTTTAATTAATAATTTCTTGATATTATACATTAATTTCTTAAGAATTAAAAAGTAGATTTTTTAATACGATATATGCTAGAATCTAAAGGTCGAGCATGGTTGAAAACTTCGTTTGCTAATTTTGAATCGATATATATATATATATATATATATAATATTACAGCAAAACATGAAAGAAGCTTCCAAATATAAAGAAATTATACTAATTGAATCAAATTATGATTCTAAATATCAAACCGATGGATACATGGCCAAAAAGTGAATGGCATTAAATACCAATTAATAACTTATATTAGTTATCTTTTTCGTTCGAAAAAAAATTCTATATATATAAAACGGCAATGACTTGAAGAACGGTCAGAAACCCTTCCCTCTCTTCCTTGTCCGATTATTCAAGCTTCTTCATATTTTGTCCTTGAAATATATCTATATATTTCTTGTATAGCTTGGTAAGCAAAATACTTTCGTTATTGTTGTGCATTACAATGATTGGCAAATACCATTGGTCTATATATATATATATTGGTGTATAATCTATGTTATTTTTGTGGCAGATGAGATGGATATGGAATCGGAGCAAGTGTGTATCGTTCTGAATCCTCTTACGAGCAGCGAGTATGAGTACTATATCTACACCATGGATCTCGCGGCCACGCCGATGCCGACGCCGTCTCCGGTCCTTCGGTTATCCCAGGAGGCGCCCGTGGGCATGGCCTTCGCCATGAGAGATGGTACCCTCTACATGTTCGGCGGCCTCATGAAAGACGACTGGGAGACCTGCGCCTTCTCCGCGGGATTACCCTCTCCCGGCTGCTGCTACGATTTACAGTCTCTAGAGAGCGAGGCGCGGGTGATATCCCAAATGAAGTTCCCCAAATGCGTGCCTCGCGCAGTTTGCATCAAGGATCGAATCTGCGTCTTCTCCTCCTACCTCACCCCTGGCGGGAACGATTTCGAGCTTTACGACCCCGAATCCGACGAATGGTCGACTTTGCCGGACCCACCCATCGATTTCACAAGACGTCGACCGAATCGGAGTGGCGACAGGGTCGTTGTTGTGGATCACTACTACGTTGACGGTAACAATCTCTTTGTCGACACTGTAATCGGCTCCTTCCTTTTTCAGAGCGAAGATTCTGTTTGGGTCCCGTGCGAAGTTCATGATTGCGGAGTAGAGGGCTGCACTCCGGATGCTTGGGTGAAGGACGGCGACTTTGTGTTCTCTTCTGACGGTAGAAGAGTTGACGGAGAGATAGAGAGATGCAGAGAGGAATTCATTCCGACGCGCAAAAATGATCAAGGAGTTGCTATGCTAGTGACACACGGTGAGATTGGCGGGTTGCCGAAGAAGAAGTCGGAGAAGATGAGGGTGTGCGTGGTCAAAGCGGGAGGCTTCGTTTTGTCGGATTTCTACGAGGACGCTTTTCTTACCGTCGACTTGGTCGCCATTGATGACCAAGCCAAGCACACCGTCCTCAAGTCGCACATGTTTGAATTGGATCCCACTATATACACTCGCAATGTCTTTATCTGCGGTATTTTTCCGATGTAATAATGTAAGTCTATCTCCAGGGCCGGTCCTGAGTTTCTCGGTTAAGGCTGTTTTTGTGTTTCTTGCTGACATCATGATATGTTTTGTTTTCTTGTTCGACTACATTTGGATTTTGAAATGCCCTGTTTACTTTATGACATGTTTACTTGTATGAATACTCGCATTTGAACCATTTAGTTTGAGAATAGGTAAAACCTTCGACTTAGTCCCGTCGACGCCCTTGATGGGTGGTCGCATTTGGAGTCGGGGGAAATAGCCACAGGCAACAACATTTCACGCTTCGCTCTTTATCTCGGTTTTGTTTCATAATTCGCTCCTTTCTCGCATGCATTGCAAAATATGACCCTGAATGCTGCTATTTTAATCCAATGAAATATGGTAAACTATTATCCAAATTGGGAATAAATAAAATAAAATCACTGAAATAGGACCAACTCTTGTACCCTCGCCATTTAACTAGTGAGTGATTACAGTCAAACTCTAGTTTGTTTTCTTACCGTCGACTTGATGACCAAGCCAAGCACACCGTCCTCAAGTCGCGCACGTTTGACTTGGATCCCGCTATGTACACTCGCGATGTCTATATCTGCGGTATCTTTCCAATGTAGTTTTGCTTTTTGGATGTTGTGATAAGATTATTTACAAGATGAAAAAATATTGTGTTCATATCTTTTAAGAAAAATAAGAAACTATTAAAAACTATTATGTTCATCGATTGCTATGATTAATGAGAAATCTCTGATTCAACCAAAATTTGCAGATGGAAAAAATACACAGATATTACGTAGCCTTGAATATTTTTGAACAAAAAATATTCTGAATTCAATCGACATTTTTATCGGTTATTGCAAAACCGACGTGTCGTTAGACATTGCAGTTCATTCCCACCTCGATCAAGCAGATACGAGGGACGTTCAGCGCCACTGCAGGCGACCGGCAGTTCTTGCGCAGAAACGAGTAGGCCACGTTTACCACGAACTTGTGGAGAAACGACGAGTTCGCCTTCGCTTTTATGCGCGAATGGCCTATGACGTACGTCACCCCCGCACATTTGGCGCCGACGAGCTCCGAGAGCTCCGACTTGACGGAAACATCCTTGTATTCCGTGTCCGCCAGCTCTAACCGGACCCGTCTTTTGATGAGCCGGGAAGATTCTTGCTCGAAGCTGGACTGAAGATTTTGTAAAGTCGTTGATTTGTAGCCACTAATGACGACTGGAGGATCGGAGTCAGACACTGCTAATCTCGTGCCAAATTTCTCTGACGACCTCACGACGGCCATTCTATTGTCCACCGAGCGATCGGATGGTTCAGTGCCCTCGGATTCCATTTGAATAAACTCTGCTAAGCTCATCACAAGGTCATTTTCGAAGTCTTCTCCGTGCGTGTGCGTGTCTTTGTAACCGTTTCGGATAATGCATCTGTACAGTTTGTATGATTTGGGGCCGATCCGGCCAACAAGGTACCGTTCTTTTAGGGGTACGTGGGGGACAGGTACGGTCTTGACACAGACGAACACGGCCACCTGGTAGAAAGCGGGTAAGGTGGTTAGGAAGTGGGTGAAAGTGGCGGGTAGTGACGTGGCGAGCTCGGTGTATATGAGGCCGATTCCAGGAACTCTGACGATGCCGAGGGCAGGGCCCAGCGAGAGGACCCACCGAGTGGAGAGCTTGTTGCCCATGTCGTATTTGTATTTCTTCCTCAAACCGTACTGCCAGAGATACATAATGAACAGGAAGATCATTGAGACGGATAGGGGAAACCACCCGCCTTTGGGGATTTTGACGCAAGCAGAGGAGAAAAAGACGACTTCGACCGACCCGAAGAAAGCGATAAACAGAACGGAAATGATAACAGATTTCTGCCAGACGAGATTGATGACCAGCGATGTGAGTAAGGTTGTCACGATCGCCATTGTCATATGTGCAAAACCTGCATTGTATAAAATTTGAGTTACGTTCTTACGTAGTTTACGGTTTATAACCGAAGAAACATAGTTTTGGATTGAAATCTAATTACAAAAAACTACCCTACGGGCTTGTACATTTAAATGTACGTACCATAAGCGTTTCCAAGTTGAATCGTGTCCCGAAATACGATTGTGGCGATGAGACTGAGAATCATGATGATCCAATTTATTTCGGGAATGTATATCTGACCGGGTAGCCATCTCCTCGTGTGCACGATCTTGATGCGAGGGAAACATCCGTATGCATGGCATTCTTTGATGGTTGAGAGTGTCGAGGAGATAACTCCCTGGCTCGCAACTATTGCAGCCAAAGTTGCCATCACGAGAATTGGCCAATACAAGGGATCTACAAACACGGCAACGACGTTCTGTTTAAACAAATATAACGTGTATAATTCTATATTTGTATATCCCTCTTAGAGAGAGTATGGTAAGGGTTTTTGTGTAATAGAAAAGTATAATCCAAAATCATTCTCTATGGATCCAATTCCTATTTGTTGATAATTTAAACATGCATATATCAGCTAAGCACGAAAATATAATCCGTTAACATCAATAAATAAACAATATTTGTCAAATTCCAAAAATTCTGCGTAACAGACATGGCATTTCAGATTCTGTGTATGCTGACCTGGAACCGACGCATAGAAGCTCATAGGTGCTGCGGAAATATTCTTCGAAAGGAATGCAGCTTGACCCATGTACTGAAGCAGTAGACACGGATACACGATGCAAGAGAACGCTACCTATAAATGAGAAAGGCTTCAGTCCTTGAGTTTATGTCATGAAAAATTAACAAAAAAAAAAAAAAAAGATGTATATAAACACTCAGTCCAAAAATATTTCAGC
Source organism: Parietaria judaica (assembly GCA_954871525.1). Classification (NCBI taxonomy): domain Eukaryota; kingdom Viridiplantae; phylum Streptophyta; class Magnoliopsida; order Rosales; family Urticaceae; genus Parietaria; species Parietaria judaica. Next base: position 20,821,094 of record OX940868.1, on the reverse strand, counting down.
ATAATAATTAAGTATTATAAATAAAAAAAAGTCTATAGTTCAAAAACTGGTCAGCATACCCTGATCGACGTTGAAGTAAAGTGGCCAAGATCCGAAAACATAGCTTCACTCCCTGTTGATCACGACAAAAGTTGGGGATGTACTCGTAATTTATAAGGGTTAGATAAATCTAAACGAAACCCGAAACAAACTGCGGAACTTCTATTTACCAGTAAGGCATAAAAGTATTCCTCCTAAAGAGATGAAACCATCTTTTCCGGCAACGTCATAGAATCTGTATATGTAGTATGGAGAAAGAGCTTTGTATACTTCTGGATTCCACCTCAAAATGTTGTAGAGTCCAATGGCAGCGATGGAAACCAGCCATAGAATTATAATCGGAGAGAAGATGAACGAAACCTTGTGGAAGCCACGGTGTTGCAACAGAAAAAGAACCACTAGCAGTATGCACGAAACAAGGACCTCGGTATCTGAATAATCATGGAAATGTCAGCGACTGAAATGGTAATAGGATAAATTCAAATAACCTGTAGGTCTGAAACCGGATCACTTCACTTATTTGATTATAGGAAAGTTATAACGGATTTCCGAGTTTTTAACTCTGATTAAAACCAGTTACATTGGGTAATAAACTACTTTTAATCACATTTCCAAGTAAAATAACATAATATTGTCTTAATAGTACATAATTTTGTTTGGTCAAAACCGGTCAGTTTTTGTTATGGACTTATGGTTATCGGTTATCAGTTTACTTTAGACAATTTCAATGCTTTACAACTTTAGTTATTGAAGAATTAAATTTTCCATATCACGATACTTACTACTATGAATACTGTTTGCTCGAAACTTCAGTCCTTCAACGGAAGAAAAAACTGCAAAACAGCAGAAAAACCGTCAACGCAATTATTGCATAAGAGATATTTCAGATAGCTTTAAATCAATAGTTAGAGCGTGTACCTGAAATCGCAGGCGCAAGGATACCGATACTAATCATCATAGAAGCTCCCAACAGAACTAGAACAAGTAAAACTGTTTTCGACTTTTTATGCCTCTCGATAAACGTTCTCAGCAAAGACGGCCTATTCGAACAGCCCGGATAACTATAAGTGGAAATCTCCTCATCAGAAGATTGATGATTAGGTAACAAACAGATTTTCGCATTTCTGCAAAGGAGCGAGTATAACGGGACAATCCCTCCTGCAGATACAACCATATAATCAGACACACACACCCAAAAACGTGTAATAACGAGTCATATGAAAATGTGTATTAGATATCGGATATTCATATTACCTTCGCCGTTATCATCTGCACTCAACACGATCAAAACGTACTTGAACAACGAAAGAAGCGTAAAGGTCCAAAAGATCACGGAAAGCGCCCCGAACGTTGCATCTTCAGCCTGGTAGCGGTTCAAGCTCCCGGAAAATATACTTCTATATATGTAAAGAGGCGATGTGCTCAAGTTACCGAAAACTAAGCCCAGACTCGTGTACACCAGAGAGATTCCTCTACGCTGATCTCTTCTTTCAATCTGATACAGCACACAAATAAAAAATATATATATATATACATAGATATATCACTCAAAAGGCAAGTTGATCAACATAGATTATTAATCCAGAAAGTGCCAAACACCTCAAATTCCTAACCATTCTCTATTCTTCCATTTTCATGGAGTAATCAAAGCTAAGATTGTGCATTCCGTGAATTCGAAAACCGAAACGAGTTCTTGCGATCGCATTATTCGACCTGAATTCATCAACAGAGCGAATTCGAGAACAATCCTAAAGAATCTCAGACAGCTAGAGCTTGAAATATAACCGAATGATTTTGTGGAGAAACAAACAGGAATGGCGAGGGTTTAGCGTTACCATGACTGGCTGGGATTGAGCTCCTCGATTCGAAGCCCGAATCTAGAGATTCCGAATCGGAATCATGAAGCAGAGAAAGAGATCGATTGGTTTTTCATGAATGGAATTCTGTGATGTGAGTCGTTGTGACGATGATTACCGTTTGATCAACCAAAACTCTAACTAACAGATCCAAAAAGTCGCGGGTCTCCGGAATAAACTATAAAACGACACGTCGTTTAGCTACTGTCGTTTTGAAAGATAAACGACACGAATGTGTAAAAAACAAAACCGGAACTGGACGAGGTGTTATAGACATGGGTTGAAATGACCGGGACCCGGTTTTTCCTTTACCTAAGATTATGAGGCAATCTCAATTTTTCTTGTATGTGATTCTATTTCATTGTTGCCAAAAAAGTATTGGAATATTTGTGGCAAAGTATCATTTTGCTATTCCTAATACTTTAAATTTCAATTTGTCTTAGCAAAAGTTTTTCTTTTTTTTTATGATTATGTCGTAAGAAATTTGAAACTTGCGGCATGACTATTATTTTGGTTTTTTAAAACTTTTGCTACGATAAAAATAAATTTGGAACTTAGGCAAGGATCTTTAAAAAAAAAAAATTGTTACGACAAAGTGAAATTTGAAATATATAGCGTAGAAGGAAGTACTTAGTGATACTTTTGCCGCATATCCCTGTTATTTGGTTTTGTTTGTTTTTTTAATTATTGATTTCCTATTTAATTATTGATTTTTATTATTTTTGGGATTGATTGGTTGAGAGATATGATGAATATTACATAATTGGACACAAAAGCTTATAGATAAGGCTTTGATAAAATGTATACCAACTTGTCTTCTGGCTTCCATAATTTCAAGGTTCGTTGTCGTTTTGATAAGAATAATGGTCTTTTATCAAACAATGTCGTTTATAAATAGACACAAAGCACTTTAATTTGGCAATCCAAACTCACGAGATTAACACTAATAGAATTGATTGCAAAGCTACAACAAGCGTATTTCTTTAATACAGAAATCTCAAAACAATATTTCGTGTCGTTTTAAAAAATAAATAAGAACGTGATGTTACATTTCCAACAATAATCGGCCTACTAAAAACGTAGGGATGCGGGAACTAAACCCTCTATAGACGATCCCGTGGCTAAAGCAAAACTGAATTACATACACACAAGAAGACTCAAGAGCCCGGAATTACGTTTTGACCCGAAACTGTATTGAGCTCATTTGCGACGTCGGTTCACGATCATATCCGGGTTGCCCTTCCTCATCATGGCGACAAACTCTTCGTAGTTAATTCTTCCGTCCTGTACACAAGTTTCGAAGTTTTCGGATTAAGGATTTACAAGGATTTACGTTCTGGAAACAGAAATATCAAGAAGAGAGTATTGTAAAAATATATACATGGTCGGTGTCGACTTCTGCGATGATTTCCTTGATCGTTTTCTCGTCTCCCATGTTATACTTTCTGAGAGCTTGCTCAAGCTCATCCATGGTGATATACCTGACCCAATAGATAAAATTATTATATTATCAAATACATTGTAAGAATAAAATAAATGGTTTTTTTTTTTTTCCGAATCTTACCCGCTCTTGTCCTTGTCGAAATATTCAAAAGCGGTGTAAAGGTGTTCCTCTCTTTCCATTCTGTTCAAGTGCATCGTTGCTGTAATAAACTCGATGTAATCGATTGTTCCATTCCCATCCACATCGGCCTGAAACGGTACTTAATCGGTAAGACTTGCGTAAATCATCGAACATAATTTTTAGTAATTCGTATAAGAAACATTACCGCTTCCATGAGCTGCTTCACTTCAGACTCAGAAATTTTGGTTCCGAGTTTCGGCAAGCCAGCTTTCAACTCTTCGTATGTGATTGTACCACTATTGTCGGTGTCCATGGATTTGAACATTTCCTTCAACCCCATGATTTCTTCTTCCGAAAGATTCTCAGCAATTACCTAGACGAGGGCAAATAATATAAATTAAATCGCGATTTATGGCACTAAATGTTATATTATCAAAAGTAAAACCTAAGAGCCTCACCTTTAAAGCTACTTTCTTGAGTTTGTTCATTGCTCTGAACTGTTTCATTCTTGTCAAAACGGTGATATCGAGAGGCTTATCAGATGCATCGCCATCTTCTCTCATCCACGGATGTTCTGCATTGCATTAGTATTAAGGTAAAGAAGCAGCTTTGACAAAGAAAATCATAACAAAAAACTATTATATCCCCATTGCTTAAGAAAAGGACAATGGTCCAAAAATAATAGTGCAAGAGGAGGAAAAAAAAACCAAAACATTTTATATGAATTTGCAACTATTACGAAATTACAGAGTAATACAAAAGCAAAAAAAATCCTTAAAAAAAGTAACCTTATAAACCCCTAGGACAAGTACCGAAATTGATTTAATTTTTTTTTTCTTCCAAAAAAAAGAATCAAATATTCTGTTTTCAAATCCGTGTAAAAATCAGTTTCCGTTTAAAACTTTCACCCTCAGTGCTATAGCTTAGAAACTGGTAGTTTATATCAACAGAATCATTTAAAGCTTTTTTCTGCATAATAAACTCGGTTTCGAAAGACAAGCCATTATAAACTTACGCAGGACTTCATGAGCTGTAAGCCGTTCTTTTGGATCAGCTCGGAGCATTTTCTTCACAAGATCTTTTGCACTACTCGATATCGAAGGCCATGGATCGGATGAGAAATCAATGTGGCCTCGTAGAACAGCGTCGAAAATAGATTGCTCGTTTTCTGATGATACATATGAGAGAAAGCCAAAATGTTACGTACAGAAAATTAAAAATAATGAATTATCACTTTCAGAAGACTTCATTGTTGAAAAAATACCTCCCCAAAACGGCGGAACACCGCTGAGTAGAATGTATAGTATGACTCCGGCGCTCCAAATGTCGGCTTCTGCTCCATAACTCCGACGAAGAACTTCAGGAGCGACATAATATGCGCTTCCGACAAGATCTCTAAATACATCCCCTGCAATATACATTATATTCATAATAAAACTAAGACATTTAGTTCGATTCTTCTTTAAAATCCCTTATTTCTTTTCAGGTTAAGGCTCGTTTGTTTGCATAATTTGATATGAAACTCGGTAAATCCGGCTCCATTTTTACTACAACATTACTAAATCAACCACATTCGTGGAAAAGCCTCGGTCTTTCTAGCGTCAGTCCCATAGTAAATTAATAAACTATAAACCCTCTAAAGTATCTTATAGAAGCTTTAATCTTTACCTCAAAAACTACCTTTAGAAACTTCATTACAAAACCAGGCACAGCAGGATCCTGGGAACGATCCCGGGAATCCCGAAAGCTCTCTCTTGCTCTCCAAATCCGTTTGAAAACGCCAAAACCAACTCACTTATCAGGACTTCCCAAGATTACCAAACAACAACCACCAAACGAAACATCACTCCACGAGAAAGATCCTCGAAATTTCCCAGCTCACAAACCCGAAAGCAACAATCAACTAATCCGGCTCGACGAACACGAATCCTAGAGACCCGTAAATTATCAATGCCTTACGAATATATAACAATCACAAAACAAGCTTTCAACTTCCCTCTCTCTCCCACACACACACGCTAAGCCAATTCCAATCAATGGATTAAAATACCGATACGATGAAAAACCGATGGTTCGATTTCTCCGGAATACCAATGAGTAATGGCTGATCTCAATTATCGAAAACCAGCACCCAAACAGATTTCTCACCAAAAATCCTCACTCCACTGACAGATCTCAGAAAATTTGCAGCTCGGGAACCCGAAAACCAGTGAAAACGGGACTCACCGGGCTTGAAGAAGACGGAGAGGCCGAAATCCGTGACCTTGAGGGGCGAGTCCTCGTCCTTACTGAGCAGCAGGAAGTTCTCCGGCTTGAGATCCCGGTGCATCACCCCCATGGCGTGGCAGTCGCGCACCACGGCCACCATCTGGCGGCACAGCCCCGCCGCCGCACGCTCCGAGTAGTGCCCCTTGGCGATGATCCGGTCGAAGAGCTCGCCGCCGGCGCAGAGCTCCATCACGAGGTTGACCGAGTGCCGATCCTCGAACGCCCCTCGCAGCTCCACGATGTTGCGGTGGCCGGTCATGTGGTGCATGATCTGCACCTCTCGCCGGACGTCCTCCACGTCGTCCTGGTTCACCAGCTTCCTCGCCGCGATCGACTTGCACGCGAACACCTGCTTCGTCTTCTTCTCCGTCGCCAGGTAGGTCACGCCGAACTGGCCTCGCCCGAGCTCGCGCCCGAACACGTAGTGACTCCGCACGTCCTCCATCGGCCGGCCGAGGACTCTGCCGACGGCGGATGCTCCTCCGGAGCCGGCGGAGGATGGGATCGCCGGCGAGGGTTTCGGCTTCGGCGGCGGAGGGCGGGAATCTGGGGGGAGGACCTGGACGGCGCCATTTTGGGGGTGAGCGCCGTCGTTTCCAGCGGCGTAGTACTGGTTGCTGCAGTTGCCGCCCATCTCCGGTTTCAGTCAACGGCGGTCAACGGGGAGAGTGAGGTCAAACTTCAAAGGGTCGTTTTGGTCAACGGGGTGTGTGGGCTTTTATGAGAGGGAGTTGGGGCTGCTCGTATAGATCATGTAAGAGTGGTTGGCTTGGGGAGGTGAAATTACCATAAAGGGCTTGACTGTTTTGTTTTCTTATTTTTTATGAGTAATTTTGTGGAAATGCCGTTAATCGAGCGATATTAAGTCATGAATTCAAAATACACAAAATGTGATGGATGATAAAAAAAATGGATCAAACAATGCGGGCCTATGTTTTGATGTTGGGTCGGACCCGGCATCCTTTGCTGATTTTTCTGGGTTAGAGGTTTCGTTTTGAAATCTTGTAGATCGAACATTCTCCTAAACAGAAGGACCAGAACATATACCTCTAAACTGTTACCGCAAAGACTCGAAACCTCCGCCTAGGAATTCGGACCTTACTCGGGACATGGATCGACGATTCTTGAAAAGTTGGAACCTGCGTAGGCAGGTCGACGCTTGGACCTTGAATCTTTAATCTTAAAGAGTCGGGTGGATTACATATGATGTCGCGCCTCATCACTTATAACGAGGTTATCTATGTACCCAATTTACTAGGATCATGTCATCACGTAGTTCAAAGTGAGAATTGGAATATACTTATATGAGCTTGCCTATCGAGCCGGGAGCTGGTTGGCGGAGACAGGGGTCAATCGACACTCGAGCCTTCCCCGACGCCATCTCTCTAGCTAGCTCATTCGCCCGACGTTAGTCGAGTATTTAAACCAAAATATATATAAGAGATAATTAATAGTTATAGAAGGGTCTAGGGGTCAGTAATTAATAATTGCTTGTTATGGACCTCGGAAATAATTACTTGTAATGGTGTGATGAAAGCATGACTGAAAGCTTTATTTTCATTTTTGAAGATTTGTAAATAAGACTCAAAGTGGAAAATAAATAATATAAATCAATTAAAAATATTTTCCTTTTAATTTATTTGCTTTTGATATTTGTTACTTGTTAGTTATGCTGTCAAGGGACAAAAAAGCCAAGGATAGTTGATAAAAAGAAGAGTGTAAGATTTTGTTGTCCTGTTTACAAGTTATTGTCGTTTACCGTTGTCCACGTTGATAAAAAGAAGAGTGTAAGTTATATCGTTCCTCGATTATTTGACCACGTGGTTCTGTAATCTTGTCGTTTTTATATATCTTGTCCTTAACTACTACAGTCGTTTCTAAATCTTGCTTCGTGAATTAATTATCTCTTTTTCTTTTTCCTTTTATACCCCTCCATAATCATACGACCGAATTATCTCTATATCTTGCTTCGTAAAAACCATACCGACCGATTTTTATTTTTTTTTTACCAAAACCCGGATACGGATATATCCGGGTCCGGGAAAAAAAATCCCCGATATATCCGGATCCGGATTTTGTTTTTTGTTTTTATTTTTTAATTGTGTTATTTATTGTTATTTATTGTTTATTCCCTTGTTTCATTTAGTTGTTCAAATCTAACATTTTGGTACTTAAGTTCGGTTTTGAAAAAAATAAAATTTTAAAATTTTAAATTATTTTAAGTGTTTCAAATATTTAAAAAATAATTATGAAATAAATAAAACATACAACAAAAAAATAAAGTAAATATGTGTTTTTATTTTACAAACTCAAAGGTAGGATACGGGAAAGTACAACTACAACCAAATTTCGAACGGCAAACGAAGTTACAAATTCAAAGTACAATAAGAAAACGAACAATTGAAAACGAATTACATTTGAATCTGTGAAAAGTAATTTGCCAATTCTCGGTCGTACATATCGTTTTCTTGTTGTCGTTTGTTGGCTGTAATCCAATCTCTCGAAAGCATAAGGATCTCGACCATCAATGATTTTGTAGACTTGCGGCGAGGCTCTAACATCCTTCCGGCCCTTGAGAATGCCGCCTCCGATGATACCGTTGAGACCGGGATTGTGAGAATGTCACGAGCCAACAAGGATAAAACCAGATACTCCGATCGATTTGCGTGCCACCATTGAAGAATGTCGAGGCCTTCGTTAGGGCACGGTGTCGGAGGAAGGTTGCATAATAGGGCATACTCGTCGATGGTGTTGCGTCGTTGACGTCGACCAAGAACTCGAGATCCTGAAGCGCCACTTCCTTGTGAAGCCGGTGAAGAAGTCGATGCATTGCCGCGCCCAATAGCCGTAAGGTTGTAGAATAAACGGTGATTGTACACGTATGATGATTGTGAACCACCGGCCCCGCGTCCGCCCTATATTGAACACAAAATATTAAAGTTTAGAGTAATGTTAGGAAATAAAAATAATCAATCTTAAGAAATAAAGTTACAAAAAATACCTGAGTTTGTTGTTGTTGTTGATTCGTTTCCTCCAGCTGATCTTCGATGTCGTTATATTTTTGCTCGTACTCTTGGTAAAGAGCCTTCATCTTCTAATCCGCATCGAAGTAATTGTGCGTCATGTAGGGCTCCCCCGTGATTTCTTGCATGGCATTTAAGACCTCATGCACCCTGGAAAGCTTAAATGTCGGATCCACGATTACAGCGGCGCAGTATTGAAATGGGAGGTTTTCAGGACTCCAATAACTCTGAAACTTTGCAATCATCGGGGTTAGACATCGGTAAATAAAGCATTGCGTTTTGCTAACTCAAAATGACAAAGTATATCGAAAATAGCGGGCAAAGCTCTCTGAGACGTGGGTGAGTAAACATGAGATAAATTAATAGTAATTTGATTAAAAAGTGTAGAAAAGCCTGGAATTGGATGGCGATTAGTCAATCGTCCGGAGTGATGTCTTCGCGGTCTTCTTGATCCGGGATGTTGATCCGGGCTGTTGATTCGGTCTTCAAGACTTTCAAGAGATGTGGCAATTAATTAATTAAACTAAAATAATTAAACTAAATTATTAGTTTTTTTAACTTATTTAAGTAACCATTAAAGTTTAATTAAACTAATATGATTAAATGATTATTAAATCTCAAGAAATTTATTTCTGATGTGGAAGATCAGTCGGAACCGCAACCACAGAGCTTGGTAAGACTTTCAAGAGACGTGACAAATTAATTAATTAAACTAAAATAATTAAACTAAAATAATTAAAATAAATTAAACGTACCTCGGCGTCGTGGGAAACATATTGTTGTTGCTCGTGATGGGGACTTGTTGTGCTTGGTATTGTTCTTCGTTGCTAAGGCTATTCCATTCCGGAATATTTGGACCTTGAAAATTGAGTAAATTAGTAAACATACCGCCGTGACCTTGAGAAATTAGTTATTGTTGGTTCGGCCCGACGCCACCGGTACCATATTGACCATGAACCGGTAACGGTTGGCTAGAAGAACCGGGAACATTGTGTTGATTCATAACTCCGACATTATAATTATGTTGACTAAAACTCGTCCCGCTACTAATCGACCGCGGCGACAGAGTGGACCGTCCTTTTCCTCGGAAATCGGGACGTCCTCGAGAACGGTTGTTGCCACTCGACATATTAACGACAATATATTAAACTAACAATAGAGAGTATTTATATAATTATAAAGTAGCTAAAATATAGAGTAAATTCGGAAATATGAGAGCTTGAAAGAGTTTGGGAGAATTAGAGATGAAGAGAAGGAGTTGTGTGAAAAAAATGAGGTTGAAGTGGGATATTTGTAAGGAAAAATGTGAAGGAATTCGAGTAAAGTGGTATTTTTCAAGGTCCAACGGCTATTTCAGGGACTTGACAGCAATTTTACCGTTACCTCCCCAACGGATCTATTCGCTCGCCATGTGTCCAGCTACTTTTGCCGAGAGCCAACGGCTCTTTATTTTTTCTTTTCAAAAACCCGGATATTTGTCTATCCGGGTTTTAAGTTTCCCGGATACTGAAATATCCTGTTCCGGAAAAACCCGGACCCGGATATTTCGGTATCCGTTTTTTTTTTTTTTTGCGAATCCGGGTTTAACCCGGATTCACATTTTGGGATTACCCCAATTCATGTTAAAAGATAAACGACAGCGAAAAAGGAAGCCGACTTGTGGGGAGTGGTGGCTGGTGGCGGGAGGGCCAGAACTATACATTTCTTTGGCTGCTCTTGCGATGAAGGAGGGAAAGACTTTGACGACGCCGTTTCTGAAGGAGTCTATTGAATAATTTTTGTAGTTGGAGTATTTATTTTCCAAGCAAGGAAATGAATAGCCGTCACTTCTGAATAAGAAGAAAATGCCACCACAATTTTAGGCACTAAATAATATATATATATATATATATATACACAAAGGGGCGGAGCGGGACCGGCCGCCCCCACTTAGTCAGAGCTCGTTATTTTTATTTTAATATAGTCGTATTATTATATAAGTTTATGTATAAATAGTGTAGTGGAATCTTGTTGGTCCTCAAGTTGTTATAGCCTTGAGTTCAATTCTCAATATTTACTTTTTTTTTAGCAACAGTTTTTCTAATTATAATTTTTTTTAATAATAATATGTCTCGTTTTATTTTAAATTTATGAAAATTATAATCATATAGAAATCCTAATTAACTATTTTTATAAATTGAAAGTTCATACAAAATAATTATAATGCAATGTATAATAGTAGTTTCAGTGTCTCGTTTTATTTTGAAATTTATGAGAATTCTAATCGTAAAAAGATCCTATTAAATTATTTTCATAAATCAAAAGTTTATAAAAAAATAATTGTAATGCAATGTATAATAATAATTTCAATGTCTCGTTTATTTTAAAATTTATGGTCTATTAATTTTTGCCCCTCTTATTAAAGTTTTGACTTTGCCCCTAAATATATAAAGTGCATAACATATTATTTTGAAGTATCGATTTAAAAGATAATCAGATATTATATATATCGTTTTTATTTGTTAATGACACGTCCAAATTTTCAGACACAAAAGAAGGAAAGAATCAGTTCATGACAAAGATAGAAAAAAATTATTTAAAATAGATGCGTCTGCCGGGAGTCGAACCCGGGTCTATTGCTTGGAAGGCAATTATCCTAACCGTTGGACTACAAACGCTTGTTGGCTTCCACGCTTCAACTTGGTTAAACTATACTAAAATTTTAATATTCAGCACTAATCAATATTTTCCTAATTTTTTAAAATCAATATCAGAGATCTGCAAAAAATAATAATAAGCAAAAATAAAAATAAAAGAACCAAAATAATTTCACAAGAATAATTGAAGTTGCTATTTCTGCACGTGCATATTCCTTATTGAAAGATTCATGTCTTTGCTTTTATCATTATTAGTTTAATTTTGTTTGAGAACATTATTATTATTTTACTTTGGATAGTGGCGATGTTTGTCAATTTGCAGATTCCACTGTAAGTATAAATGGTCATAATATAACTCTCCAGTAATAGTATATGGTCGTAATTGCAATTTCATTTCTGTCGAGTTATGTTTTAATTATGGCTCTCCATGTATATATAATAAATTATAAGATAAGTGAATACGTCTCGTTAAATTCGAATGTACAATATATATATATATAAACCAAACTAATTATTATTAAGAAGAAAATGTAATACCTCATGCGTGATGCAACTGTTGTAACTAATTAGTGTAGTTGATTATAAGTATAAATATTTCCCTATTTATTGATTTCTTTACTTAAGTATACATTAATTAATATATATATAATATATACATATATATTAATAATCGGTCCCTTAAATTTGGGACCCCGAGACGCCAGCCTTACTCGCCTATAACTAGGACCGGCCCTATATATATACATGACAGTAACATGAACACAGTTACGTACACAGTGACATATATATCAATGCCAAATCTTATTATAACTAATGTTTTTCGATCCATTAGAATATTTTAAGACAGATGTATAACTAAATTTTAAACCCAAACTCTCTTTATATACAGCCAAGTCAGTTTCAATATTCAACATGCAATGAAGGAATAGCTAGCTAGGGTTTTTCAAGCTAGCTCTACGGTTTATTTGGGTTTGGTCATAGCTATTTATTAATGTAATGTAAATCTTTCAAACTATATTAATTGCTGCATTTATTTGAAACGATGATATATATATATATATACATATCATTAAAATAGGAAGAAAAAAAAGCATATGTAAGCTTAGGCACTGGCCACTGCGATCATGAGATCCGATGTGAATAACCTATTCACCGTACTGTGGTAACCACAAAACATAGTTATATAAACGTAATGAAATTCTCTGATACGACTATTTTTCAATAATAACACACATTCATAATGTTTGATAATTTCTTAAGAATATCATTCTTTTTCCTTGTTCCTTTAATCCAAGTTTACCTCATACTAGCTTTAAAGATACCTATCATTTCGACACTTTTTTCAATTGAGAGCTATTAATATTTAATAAATGCCTACAAATTTGATCCCATTTTTGTGGATAATATTTATTCGAGAACCAAAAGTCCATATATGCATGCAATTGCAGATGTTAAACGATATTAAATTTTAAAAACTAAAGATTTACCTATCATTCAAAAAATTTAATAAAAAAAAAACGATTATTTATCTAATTAAAGTTTTAATTTATTTTGTGAATCATAATTAAAATATTTTAATTTATTCATATTAATTAGGTCATGTAATTAATACAAGTTGGCAATCCATTTGGTAGTTTAACGATGCCACATAAACAGAATTTAAAATCCCTAGCAGAAGAACCAACGGATTTTACATTCAACAAACGTTGTGTATTTTTTCCCACACTTTGAAAGGTTGAGGACCTAACACCCCTCTTGACCAAAGATTGTGCATTATTGCCGCAATTAACCCTTTTTTAATGATTAGGTTTCTTAAACCGTGGTTAAATGTATAGAGGTACAAGTTAATTAGATAAAAAAAATACTATTTTATATGTATATATATATATATATATATAAATTGGTAAGACTTATGAAAATCCTGTTGATAAACCGATAAAATTGAATCATCAACTTTTTTTTTAATGATAACGGTTTCTTAATGTATAAAAAGGTACAAGTTAATTAGATATATAAAATGTACCATGGCCATAAATTTAATTATAAAGTAATCATCAAAACTAGCAAACAATCTCTATTTTTTACATATCAATATCAGTATGATTTTGGAAGGGATATCAATCACATTAAAATCTTTTATTAATATATGAATCCTGTTATATTTAGCCATTTAGGATATCAAGATACTATACGTACGGATATATCTCATAAAGCAGGTTATCAAGCACATTCAAGCGTCCTTAATTATTAAAAGATCATGTTGAGCTATTACAACATATTTTATTTTATGTCCTGTTATCTATATTTCAGAATTGGTTATGTATTTTTGTTTATGGTGATTCCACAATCAATTAATAATATTATTTTATTTAAGTTCTTAAATAAAAAAACAGTAATTGTTTGCACCTTGAACTTACCATGGCCACAAATGTATAAGCTGGTACAAGTTAGATATAAATGTTCAAATGTACCCTGGCCACAAATTTTAATAGGACATGATATTATAGATTTAAATAAATAATAATAATTTATTATTCACATATACAATATATTTATGCATGTGATCACAAGTCAATATATTTATTTAACAGCCAGATTCTAAATCCTAATATTAGCGGTTAGTATAGATATGCATTTAACTTTTTTGTGCCAAAAAGTGTAGCCACGTTTATTTAAAATTAATTAATTGTCTATATTTATCTTATCAATACAATCAACTTATCGTCATTTTATGCCAAGATATTCTACATTTCTAACAAATTATTGAAGACAAATAAAGCTCTTAAATTTATGGTATATATAATCGTATAATATAGCCTTGTTTCTACCGATCTTTTATTTATAAATGAATGAATTACATGCATGCTAGAATATATGTTATTCCGACATTATTAAAGTTTTAAAATCCTCTTGTTTCAAATTTAAGGAATAAATTAAGTGTTAAAAGCATAATGTACGATATTTAAATCACATACATGGAGACACACACACATATATTCGTTAAGCGATTTATTTGTTATATTTTTCGATAGTCTGATTTATAAATAATATGTTCATTAGTTGTCAAGTTGTACGTTGATCTCTCAGGAAACTAGTCAAAAGTATTATTCTTAAGCATGAAAAGAAAGATATAATAACATAACATACAAAGAATATTTCAATATGGTTTTTATACGTAAGAAGTTATATATAGAGCATCTTCATAATATTCCTCTTCTTTACTCACTTTATTAATTGCGTCATATATAGCATCCATGGACCGAACTAGAAATTTAGAATAGGAAGAGCAACAAAAATAATCTAAAAAATACATGTATTAATAATTTATAGGGAATATATAACTATATATTAGTCTTATTAGTTCGATGTTTTTTTTTCTTTCTAATCACTTAATATTGTATGCAATAAAATTTAAAATCAATCGGGGCCCTATCAACACTAACCTAGTTCCGGCAATGATAACATCTTAACCCTAACTCATCAAGTAATATTATTAATCACCTAATAACTATACATACAATTAATTAATCCAAATTATACATTTGTATAATCATATTATATATAATAACGTACGTTTATATGACTATCATCTGTGCTGACTGTGCACAAATTTTTTACTTTGATTATATTTTCTCATAGTTTTATTTTATTTGTTTTGACTTTATCTAGAAAACTAGGTGGCGGAATATTTTTCTGTGAACATTAAATACACTAGCTATCTAGTCGCCTATTTAACCATCGATAGTATTGTAATGTAACTTTATAAAATGTATTATATATTCTACATGTATGTAATTTATATATATATATATATGATATTTTAGTAGGAGAAATCGTCGTTTAGAAGCAGAATTCCATGCCATGCAAATTAAAGATTCTAATTCTTTTGCATGCAACATTATTGAGATTAAGCATCTTCTTATCCTGAACTTTTATTTTATTTTATTTTAGCTACATGTATATATATTCATATTTTCTCTCATGTATTATTGTTGTAGTATTATGCTTCTACCTGTATGATGGTACAGTATAGATCCTGACTTGACAAACTTTATTTCCACATCTATCCCAACTTGCATGCAAAACAAACCCTAATAGCTCAAAACCCTACACCAATTTCCTCTTATTATAAATTGAGGACTTCTTTGATCATAAAATTCCCACACATTGCTCAGTATTCTTCCATACAATATACATTGGAGAATGAATGGGAAGAAGGGAAGAAGTATTAGCATTGAGATTAATGACGTGAAGCTGCAGGTTACGGTAGGTAAAAAGGCGGTAGGAGGCGATCCGGTGAAAGGATGGGGAATGAGTGTATGGGAATTCTGCAAGGAAGACCCCAACAGAGTGATATTCTCACTCAAAGTCGGACTCGCTGTGTTGCTCGTCTCGTTACTCATATTGTTCAATTCGCCTTACGAAGTTTTCGGCACCAACATCATTTGGTCCATTCTCACAGTTGCCATCATGTTTGAATACACCGTCGGTTAGTATATAATAGTGATCGAATGATTTTTTAGTCGCTAAAGTCTCTGATGTATTGAATATGGTCTTGATATCGGATCGGTTTTGCAGGTGCCACGTTCAATAGAGGGTTTAATCGGGCTCTTGGGAGTATACTCGCCGGAGTATTAGCGATTTGTGTGGCGCAAGTGGCTCTATGCACTGACCAAGTAACCGAGCCTATCATCATTGGCACAAGCATTTTCCTTATAGGTAAAAGACACATCTACACTAAAAATGTTCGTATTTTTAAATTAATTACCGTTTGAACTAGAATCTTTGAGTACGCTGTTCAACAAGCCCGCCCTATACAATAAAATAAAAATTAGGCAAAGAATTCAACCCTTGTAGCTCATGTTCAACATCAACTATTTGAAATTATTGTTAAACTAATCCAAACTCAAAAGTTAATAAAGTATTTTGATACCAAGAAGACATCAAAAGAATATATTAGATGAATTATATTCCAATATTCCAGCATGATTGTACTATAGGTAATCTATATAGTACAAGTAATAAATGTAATTTTTCAAATAATTTAAAATTGAGCTACTATTTAAATTTTGGATACTAAAATATTCCCATAATTATTAATGTAATTTTCTAAAAGTGTTTGGCCCCGTGCAGGGACTATCACGTCGTTCATAAAACTTTGGCCATCAATGGTACCATACGAGTACGGATTTAGGGTTATACTCTTCACGTACTGCTTGATCATAGTCTCCGGCTACCGCATGGGGAATCCGATAAGGACCGCCATGGACCGTCTCTACTCTATCGCCATTGGTGGAGTTGTGGCGGTGCTTGTCAATGTTCTAATTGCTCCCATTTGGGCCGGAGAGCAATTACACAAGGAGCTTGTCAAGAACTTCAATTCCGTTGCTGACTCGCTTGAAGGTGAAAAAAATTATATAAAAAAATTATACATTTTTATATGAACTTATAAGGAGTTGCAGAACTAAGATTCATCTAGCGACCGTTTTGTTTTTTTTGTTTTTTTTTTTAATATGAGCGGAGCTATTAAGGGAGAAGGATCAAACTCTCTTCTTCTTTTTATAATGTAATTTCCTATAAAATTTTAACTAAAACCCTAATTTGTACTCAAATTTAAATATAGCTCCTTTTAAGTGTAATTTTTGACAAAAAATTATCTATCACATCCATCCAAGTGTAGATCCTTTGTTCGGCTACATCGATTTTTGAAAATCATAATTTTTTTTAATAATATTGGTTGAGATTGATTGGTAAGTTGCGAATTTCAGAATGCGTCGGGAAATACTTGAAGGATGATGGATCGGAACACCCGGAGTTTGCAAAAACCGTCGCTGATGAGTTTCCCGACGAGCCAGCGTACAAGAGATGCCGAGCAACGCTCAATTCCTCGGCAAAACTCGATAATCTGGTACTGATTAATCATGAATGTCTATATATACACATTTATAATATATATATCATATATGTAATGTTTCTTTTAACAAGATGTATATATGGTAGGCTGTATCAGCCAAGTGGGAGCCACCGCACGGGAGGTTCGGGCATTTCTTCTATCCGTGGTCTGAGTATGTCAAAGTTGGAGCTGTTCTCAGATATTGTGCTTACGAAGTCATGGCTCTTCACGGTGTCCTTCACTCTGAAATTCAGGTCTTTATTACTTTTATTCTTTATATATGAATATTTGCAGTATAAGTACCCATAGGCTATTAGGAAATTGTGTCATGATATTCCAAATTAATAATGTAAAAAATCATGGCGAAAGTTCTCGAAGTGCACGGAATCGTGATTTGAAGTACCCCTCTGGGTCCGTTTGTGTCCCCGAGACGGTTGATCAAAGCCCTCTGCATGGCAATCAACGCAGGGACATGTCATGGATATCACTTCGTATACATTGAAAACTTTTGCCGTGACAAAAAAAATTTATATATATTAGTTTTTTCCCCTTACAGTATATTTGTCTATGAATCTCGAGTCGTTGTTTGTGCATGCATGGTCCCATATGCCACATATAATGTTCTTTCGTTTCTCGTAGGTCATAACCGTGTACAAAAAGTGTATTTTTAGAGGGCATATACGTCTAAGACAACAATAATGATGATGGAATCAGAAACGTAGGATCTTAATAATCAATTATCTGAGAAATATTAATTCAAGTGTATAAACTTAATAGACAAGGTAATTGAGAAAAAACAAAAAGAACAATCAAATTGAAAGTGACGAAGAACTAAATGTGTGTGTGAGTGTGTGTGTTTTATATTAATATATATAGTAATATAATAAAAATTATTATTATTCTATTGTTGTTGCCCAATTGAGGTTGGTTGAGAAAGGAATAGTATTCACGGGATAAAAACCCTAAAGGGACATCCACTAGTGAATTCTCATTTTTAACCAAAAAATATAAAATTATAATAGATTATTTTCAATATTATGAGACACTGAAGTGGAGTTGTATAAATTGCCAAAATAAACGGAATTTTTTTGGTTAAATAAGATCATATAACTATGCCCAAATGAAAATATATATATATATATACATATATATATATATATATATATATATATATTTCTTTTGAGAATGATAGATCACACACACACATATATATAATGCTTTAGTGTATTATCTTAAGCTAATAGTATGTATGTTCGTCTTACGTGACTTAAAATTTGACGAAACCGGTCTATTTTTAAATAATTAGAGAATAAATTACGACAATTTTACAAATTAATTAAGTTCAAGTTATTGACTAAAAATTAGCTAACTTTTTTTGTCTAATTAATATATTTTTCTTTTTCCTGCAGGCACCATTCAACCTCCGAACAGCGTTCCAATCCGAGATCCGGGATGCGTCGAGCCATGCCGCTGAGCTTGTCCGGTGCTTAGGGCGCGACATCTCCGACATGAACCAAAGCTTGAAGAGCTCTCTCATCAAGCAGGTCCATGTCTCCGCCGAGCGGCTGCAGCGGGCAGTGGACATCCACTCCTACCTCCTCATCGCCACCCCCGATCCCGACACCTTCTCAAAGCCGCTACAGAAGCTCTCCTCCGACCCCGAAGCCTTCTCAAAGCCGAGCCAAGACTCGCAGTTCGAGGGCTCCGGCCTCGAGAAGGCTCAAAACGCGACGGAAACTTACCACGAGCTGATGAGGAAGCAGTCCCGGAGGCTGCACTCGTGGCCGTCGAGGGAGGTCGACGCGTTTCAGGACGAAGAATGCGGAGCGAACACAGATCTCTTCTTGCCGAGGATGAGGGCGCTGGAGAGCACAGCGGCGCTCTCGCTGGCGAATTTCACGTCGCTTCTGATCGAGTTCGTCGCGAGGCTCGATCACTTGGTAGAGGCAGTGGATCAGCTTTCGAAACTGGCCAAGTTCAAACATGAAGGAGTGTACAAGGAATAGAAAATGAGGAATTTATTTTTATTTTTTGCTCTCTTCTTTGTATATGAGAGTGGTAACTAAAATTGGAATGGTCGAAGAATAAGTGTAAAAAATATATATATTTCACCGAGATGAGCAATGTAATTTTTAATCCTTTTTTTTTTTTTTTTTTGAGCTTGTAAAGTGATCTAAAGCAATACGAAATGTTGAACCTTCCATTTTATTAACTTGATTGATCCAAACTAAATAATAATGAGGATTAGATATGTGATATTCAATCTTTGTAGCACCATAATTTTATTTTATTTTAAGACAAAGATACTGAATATTTTTTTAAGGAATAATAATATTATTATGGGTATCAAATATATTTGAAAAGATTGTTGCGACTTCCCAAACGAAACCCGGATTTTCTAAAACCGGGATCTATGGTTACGAACAATAGACTTAGCTTTGTATTGATATGAGAAATATTGGGACCAAAACTAAGTATTCTGAAATCATTTTAAATGTAGATAAATCATTTCATTTATAGAAGTAAAATGTATACAAGCTTTTGTTGATAATGCTTCATAAACTATCTAATGTATTCTGATGTAAATATAGATATTCTGTATCATGAATACTTATGAACAATCGAATCATGACTTTTGTATTAAGTTAAGAGTAGCGCGCTTTTCGCGGGGCGTCGCATAAACCGAGTTCCCAAAAGAAAAGAAAAGAAAAGAAAAAACATCAGTATTCGATACCATAAAGAGAGTTTAATTTCTCAATAAATTATTAGCTTATGATATAACCAACAATGTGATGAGAAAATTACATAAGGATTTAAGAGAAGATTTTATGCTTTCTTTTCCAGAATCCGATTCACTGTTATCCAAATCGACTATATATAATTATAGCATTGCCATTTCATACATGTCTAGATAAATAATAAATGAACTTCCAATTGAAAGAGCATTTATGCTTTGGATTTTAATTTATTATAATAAGCCAAGAGTAAATGGGCAAGGAGAGAATGCAAACGACAGATAAACAAGATTGTCTGACAAGCTGACATGTGGCACGACCTGTCAGATTTATAATATTTACACCAAAAGAACCAACTTTGTTTTACCAACACTAAAACCCCCCCACTTCTGGTTCTGTCTACTAGTCACCAATGAATCACCACGTTTTTTTATGACTTCCTAAATTACGAAAATACCCAAAGACTGAAAACTAGAATATGCAACGACCAAGACATAAGCCTAATTAAATTAACAGGGGAGACAGAGAGAGTTACATCCAGTTGTGAGGCATCGACGGCCGGGATGAGTCGCCCGAGACCTTCACGAAGTGGCTGCCGCCGTGCACCCGACCTTCTCCCACTGACGAATCGCTTGGCCCGCCAACGACAAACCCTTTCGGTTCGAAAAGCGCAGAAGTTTCGACAATCTCGACATTCATGTCGTCCGCAGCGACGATAATGTCCTTCATCTTCTCCGCCCTCTCTGTTTTGGAATCCTGAACCAACGGGCCCAAGGTGACGCCCCCGTGAACACGCTTGTCCTGCACCAGCCCGCTGTGGAGCGCGCAAAGCCCCGTTTTGCCCCTTGCGAACGAGTTGCACGGGCCGTCGTCCTGGGCCCACGAGCACCGCTTCCCGCCGCCATGGGCCTTGCAGAAGTCTGTGCTCCCCTGCGCGCTCTTCCCGCATCCGTCGGACTTGCACCGCTTCCCCCCGCCGTGGCGCACGCAGTAGTCGGTCCTACCCCTGGCGCTCTTAGTGCAATCGGGCGCGGCACACCGTTTCCCTCCCCCGTGCGCCACACAATAGTTGGTACCCCCATGAACACTCTTCGAGCAAACCCCACCGCCTTGGAAAGCGCATCGTTTCCCACCGCCGTGCCCTTTGCAGAAGGGCGTACTCCCTTCGGCTCCTTTCGTGCACCCTAAAGTAGTGCACCGTTTTCCGCCTCCGTGAGCCTTGCAATACATGGTACTCCCTTGGGCGCCTTTCGTGCAGTCGACAGCCTGGCATCTCCTGCCTCCGCCATGCGAGATGCAAAGACCGGAAAGCCCCTCCGCGCTCTTAGTGCAGTTCTCTTTCTGGCAGCGCTTTCCACCGCCGTGGCGGATGCACAGCCCGGACTTGCCCCGGGCGGCTCGGGTACATCCCTCGTTGCTGCACCGGCGGCCACCTCCATGGGCGATGCAATAGTCGGTTCTGCCCTCGGCGCTTTTGGTGCAGCCGAGATGCTCACACCGCCGGCCTCCGCCGTGGGCCTTGCAGTAGACGGTTCTGCCCTCAGCACCCTTGTGGCAGCCCTGCTTCTGGCACCGGCGGCCGCCGCCATGGGAGATACACCGCCCAGAGGCGCCTCGGGCGCCCTTCCCGCATCCTTCCACCTGGCACGTCTTCGAAGTCACGCTGCGGTGATGTGTCTGTTGCTGATTCGTTAACCTGGAAGTGCAGGTGACTGAGCTTTTCGGCGTCGTCGATAAATTGGATGATAGGTCCAGAACATTTTGGGGCATCTGCTTGAACAGGAAGCTTCCCGTCAATGACGGAACACCAAACCCTGGACTCCATAGGCACGGAGATGATCCTTCGGATTGAAGCAGTCCGGGATTCGGATGAACGCTCGTGATTTCTGATTCAGATGGGCCCATGGAGAGGCTTAGCTCCAAGTCAACTTTGGGCTGATTCTTAGCATCTGAGCTAGTGTGCTTCATTTGGCCAGTCAATTGTTCGGCGCTGAGATGCAGCGAGAAGTCCAATTCAAGATCCATCGATGACTCCTCGTCAGTTTCTTTGGCCGATGACATCGTAGTGCATGCAGTTGCTGAGCTCCCCTTACTGTCAGAGGAGCTTGAAGCTCGGCCTAGTGGACCGAGCGACAGTGACGAGCAAGCTTGTGGGGAGAGAGATGGATCAATCAAGCTCCACTTCCTTTTGAACCCCGCCGCAAAAGGGACTGAACCACCAGGAGAATTCAAACGCAAGATCGTATCAGCACGAGAATCAGTACCAACTACAAACTGCGTTCCGTTACCCAGAATCTTGAATGCGTTCGAAGAATAATTAGCCGCGAAACCCGTGTTCTGGAACCTGTCACCCATTTATTAACTTTACGCAATAGTACCGGACTTTATACCAATTGCAAAAGAACAGCCTGCCTGACTTCCGGGATGAAAAAATCTCTACAAATCTAAAGTCAGAAGTCTCGAAAAGTGTACGGCCCACCCCCGCTAACGAATCCAGATGTATCACGACGATCCATTTTCTGAACGAGAAGTTTAACCGAAACTTTATCCGACTAGTTGCAATCAGCACAAAAGAACCAGAGGGACGATATCATAACAGCGAGAAGGCAATTGTTCATCCTGATAATAAAAAAAACAAAACAAAAAACGATTAGATACTCATATAAATCGCAATATATACCGTAATTACATACATGAAAGCATAATCTCATACTAGGGGTAATACACCATGTATAAATATCTTTACACTGCACAAAACGATTAGATATACTCTGCAAAAAATCAAGTTAAACCAATACAAGTACATTAGGCCAGAAGTGAAGATAGCACATAAAAATCGAAAACAAACCCGAAAATTGACCGAAATTCCCACGGAAATCAAACAAAATCTTAAATTTATTAATTCAAACATGTACGGAGTTATCGGATATATCAAATAGGTTATGAACATATATGCAATGCAACACACAAAAGAAGAAGAATAAATCTCAAAATTATCAATTTTTCATGTGAAGGAGATGCATGCGAAGCCATTGATAGATGGAGACGAGCTTAGAAAAAACATAACTTGGAAACGATTGGAAATCGGATGCTCTGCAATGCGTTGATGATGGGAGAAATGAAATGAACGAAAACGAATCCTAATCTCAACACTTTGAATTCGCGGAGCTCGAGAATCTCAGCTCAATTCAGCCCAGAAAGCTCCAAAAATCAGAGCGAGTCGTTATTCCCGAAGAGAGGAGATAAAGCAAACAAATCGATAGCCACAGAGAAAAGGACAAATATTTCGTTGACTCGCCCTTCATCGCTTCGTCTCCGAGCATCCAAACAGATCTGGATTGCAGGGAAAACCTCGGAATCCGGTGGCGAAACCAGAACAGAGCATCGAATTCAGGCGAAGAAGGAGCAGAAGAAGAGAGAGTCGATTCTGGTATCGGAATTGAGGGGAATTACCTGGGAATCGGAGAGGCTGCGATGGCGATTAGGTCGGAGATGAGGTCATGATTAGGGCTTATGGACAGAGACAGAGAGAAGGAGACAAGAAGAGGCGGCGAAGAGAGAGAGAGAGAGAGAGAGAGTGGTGGAAATGAGAAGAAATGCCTGTGTGCGCGTGTGATTAATATACCAAAATCCTCTCTTCTTTCTTTTCATTAATTAATAAATAATAATAATTAATAATAATACATAAACAAATAAATAAATAAATAAGTAAAACTATAGTTATAACTTATAACCTTATTGTACATAGTTAATTGTATAGTTTTTTTTTTGTTTTTTTTTTTAACGTTGGTTTGTTTTTCATTATTTGATGCTTCAGATTCAGAGTAGTCTTAATCTAATACATTGATTTAGTTCAGCAATTATTTGAAAAAACTATTTTTGAGTAAATCATGTTTTACCCACGCATTAATATCTTTTTGTCATATTTTATCGTATAATTGAGTGGCAGAATTAGAATTTACATTTTGATAGAGATTATATTTATTTTTATTTTTTGCCAAAAATTTTGCAATTTTTGGTAAAGGTATCTCTATTAATAAAAACTTTGGCATTTTCAATACAAGATTGTAATCCACGAAAGTCGATATAAGTACCAAAAGATATATAAACTCATCTATTATATTCTACACTCCCTATCAAGCTTGATTGTAAATGTTGAACCAAACTGAAAAGTTAACTAATCGAAGAATATTCCAGGAAGAGTTTTGGTAAGGATGTCTGCAATCTGATGCTTGTAAGTTGTAAGGTATGGAGTTTAGGTTGACGATCAATTTTTAACTTTCTCTAAGATGAAATGCCTATCAATTTCTAGTAGGAGGGGTTATATTTAAATTTTAATAAAAATTTGAGAGAGTTGATTAGCCGTAGCTTTTTTATTTATTATTTTCTATATCCAATTATCTATTTTATTTAGTTATTCACTAGAGAATATATGGTACAGTAAAAAAATTAAAACTATAGTGTAAGTGTACAATTTTTTTGTTTAAAGGGGGGTTTGACCCCTAAAGTTTGCATCTGCCCTTGTTATAAGTTGGACATATTTTTGGTAAATCCCATTAAAGCTCGGCTGAATAGCACCAAACTGGATGACCACATCATTTGTCTCGGGTTAATACCAGAAGAACTTACGTTATAATTAAAGGCTAAAACAAAATGTCTTGAAAAGTACATGTAAACAGAGACATTCGATTTGAGGATCGCAACAAGTAGAATTCCACGTGGCTTCGGAAAAGTGTACTTCTAATCAAGCTTCAACTTACCGAACTTGCCGTTATCAACGGATTAATCGATAACTTACCGGATTATCGACGGAAAACTAATAATACTGTAACTTACCGATTACCGATCTTTTCGATGATTATCGACGGATTATCGACACTTATCGAGGATTATCGATGAAAAATCACTAAAATATTTTTAAGGATTATTATTGATGGGTGAACGATGAGAGGACTAACGAAGAATAGACAATTACTCTTGGCCAACGGTCTAGATCCCTAAAAGTTTACTACTAGCAATAATTTGGCTCGATGTCGTACTCCTTGTAATACTTGTAATCGTCTGGGAGGGAACCCATGAGTAGACTCGACACAACTCAAGACTTTGTATAAAGGGTTAGCCTCCTCGTTGATGGGTGGCCAATGAGAGGACTATGAGAGAGGAGACAATTACTCCGAGAAAACGACAACTATCATTGAGGGAAAAAAAAATAAAACAAAAATTAAGAACAAAGATTTGGAAATTTTTTTCGATAATCCAAACTCTTAAAGACATTCCATTCATATCACAGAGAAAATCATCCCGGTTTGAGGATCTTATAATGCCACAAATATTGGCGCGTATATCTCGTTATAACAATGCAGTGGCAGAACTACCTACAAGGGTAGTTGGGCTAGAGCCACCCAAAAAAAAATTGATATTTTTTAGCACTAATGTTTAAATCTTTTACAAATAAACCATTTTATTTGCACTATAAATTTAAACCGGTCACCCTGAAGTTTAAATTCTAGTTCCGATTATGTAATAAAGGAAACTACAATAAATTCCGTGTGTCTATCTGATGTACTTTTACGTTGATTATCTTCTCTAAATAGTAAATATGTTTTCGTAAATATTAGTTGACAGGAGAAAATGATACAATTAAAGAAAATGATACAATTAAAGAGAATGTGTTACATTTTGAAAATTTTGAAAGTACATAGGGCATTTTGTACAAAAATTGAATTCATGGGACAAAAGGCCACTCCATGAAAAGTTCATGAGGATTTACAGCCAAATTACTCTCTTTATTTTTTTTTTTATTATTGTTTCGTATAATAAGCAACGTATAATTTATTTTTCTTCCTTTTCTGCTCTTCTTTATTTTTATTTTTTTTTACCGGGGTTATAAATTGGGATTTCAACTTGCCTATCTAGACAGATATGAGATATTGGTATACAGATATTATTCATTGCATATGGCTAGCTTTTTACACTATGCAATAGTAATCCAAAATTGATTTCTGACTTTTTTGTTTTTATTTATTTATTGTACATTGAAGTGTTTTAGTAACAGCCCATTTTCATTAAATATGACGCATTCAACATTTATAAAGAAAAAGTGTTTTTCGTATTAAAAAATAAAATAATTAAAAAGGTATAATTAGTTTTTACAAGTTCTGGATTATTTTAGTGCAATAAATTAAAGACTGTGCACAAGTTAATAAGACTTGAAAGTAAAAAAATAAAAACATCAATCAAATTTGAAAAGTTACTTTGAATAAATATGTTTTTTATTCAAATCTTCATGAGTTTATGAAATAGTACCAATTTTTATAACAAATCATATTTTAAAAATAAAAAACCATATGCTTGTCACTGTTACATAATGTCTCATAAAATATGTCAATATTCTTTTAAAGATTCTTGTATGACGTATCGACCTAATTAAATTAAAAAAAAAAAAAACACAATAGCTTAAATTATAAATAATGCAAGGTTTGAATTATTGAATGTCATACGTGACATGATACAACCTCACTGTCACTACTAGCATTTTTATTTATTTATTTAATTTTAACAATTTTTCTTTAAAAAATATTTATCTTGCCTGGTAGAAAATCTCGCCTTTTTAAGTGAGCAAAGGCGTAAGCCCTAACACCCACTGACGAATGGAGGGGAACCTACTATGGGCCCCTGCACCTCCGTGATCTTGTTTTTTTGTTTTTGTTTTTGTTTTTTTTTTCTGTTATTCTTCGGTTCGCCTCGTCGTTTCGAAACACATGTGCTCTTTTCGGTTTCTTTGCCTTGGACTATTGGTTATTTGCATCGTCGACGGTCGATTTTTACATTGTTATCATGCTCGCCATTTTGGAACGCAATCATTATGGCTCTCTTAAATCTCTTCGTTTTGGATTCTCAGAACGCCAAATCCATCGTATTTATGTTTTAAACGACTGGACCGGGATTTCATTAAATTCGTTGAAATTTAAATGTATAAGTTTCTATTCCTCTTCATTATGAAATTTATCTCTTCCATTTATTTGTTGGTTATCACCGTCAGTGATAGTTAATTTGATTTTTATCATAAAAAAATGCAATTTTCTTAGTTTATTTGATTTTTATCATATATAAAAAAAATGATTTTCTAATGTGCTATCATTGTAATTTTGATTATATGTCGGTGATCCTTTTATGTAGAAAGGTTAGTTCCGTCATTGTTGACACCCATCTTTACCTACATTGTCTAGGCATCATTAGCAATATAACTTGAATTATAAATAAGATCTCTTATATTACAATATATAAATGCATATTTTAAGTGTATCATATAAAAATCTGTCGGTTTTTATCATATAAGCCCCGCTATTACTATAGGCGAGCAAAACTAGCGCGTCATGCTCTCAAATTTCTTAATTCTTTTATTATATATTATTCTATAATTAACTAAATATATTAAAAAAAATTAAATACTTTATGCTCTATTTTTTTTTTTTATATACTTAAATTAGTATTTTGAGAAAACATGACAAGTTCAAAATTAGCATTGCTGATATTTAATGGTCCTCAGTAATCGTATTTCGTACTAAAGGCAAACTATTAACTTTTTGCAACAAGTGTAAGAAAATAAGTATATTTAATACTGAGATAAAAAAAAAGTATAATTAATACAGCATTTGTTTCTGACATTAATTATTTAAAACTTAATTAAGAGGTGAAGATTATAAATTCATAAAAGTATAAATATAATCAAACAATGAGTAAATGAACAATGCCACAATCATGTCCAGGTACATCGTAAAGATCTCAATTTATATATATATAAATAGTTTTTCTAATTTATATTTTTATTCGCGAATTTATTTGGACACGTGGAAATGAAATAACCGCGCAATCCTCACAAAGTGATTTCACTGCAAGGATCTTGCTCCGTGGGACCCACGCGCTTCATTTGACAAATCTAACAATGACAAGTCAAATCACTATTTCCTAGGTTTCCTTTGTTCTTAGTTTAGTTTAGTTTAATGTAATTTATTTTTTTTTATTTTTTTTTATTTTTTTTTATTTTTTTTGGTGTAATTTGTTTTTCTTCTTGGTTCGAGCTCGGAATAGACAAGCATAGCAAGCTTAAACTTAGTCACTCATTTTACTCTTCAAAATAAATAATAATAAAAAACTTAATCACTCATTACTTCTGTGAGTTATTAATGATCTTATTAAAATTCCATTTATTGCATAAAATTGAATGCATATAATTCTGATAAAATACATCTTTTATCGTGATCAAAATGGAGGGTTTTATTTTAAAGTTAGAACTCGGTCAGTCGATCAGGTGATTATTATTATTATTATTATTATTATTATTATTATTATTATTATTTGACTCTTTCTTACTTTTTAGATTTTTAAAAACTAAGTATGGTGCCCCCAAGGTTTAACTTACCGAACTTGCCGATAAATCGCTTGTCGTTATCGACGGATTAATCAATAACTTACCGGACTATCGATGGAAAACTAATAATACTGTAGCTTATCGTTTACCGATACTTTTGGATGATTATCGACTGATTATCGACACTTATCGAGGATTAGCGATGAAAAATCAATAAAATATTTTTAAGAATATATTTACTAAGTTTATAATGTTGATAAAACATTAAAATGCCAAAATTAAAATCATTTCATACTCAACATAGGTAAATAAAATATAGTCTCACTCTCACATATGTAAATACTCGAATAAAATCATCGAAAAATGCAAAATTTCTTGAAAAATCCCATATTTTTGTTATTTTTCAAGATGTTTGCCGATTTTTGGCAAAAAATCATGGAAACGTACTGGCATGGCCGTCTTGCCGATAACTACCGGCAAGACGGATAACCGAAGATTATCGAAGATAATCATGAAAAAGTCGAACCTTGGTGTTTGCTAGGGGTGCAAATAAAACCCGAAAACCGGGTAAAAACCCGAATCCGAATCCGTATTCGAATTTAAAACCCGAATCCGAATCCGAATCCGGAATTCGGATCCGGGTACCCGGTTTAAAACCGGGTTCGGGTACCGGGTAGTGAAATCTTAAATACCGGGTACCCGGTACCCGGTTTAATACCCGGTTTGTTTAATTTTTAATTTTTAAAAAAAATATTTTAGGGTTAGGGCTCGACACTCATCTCTCTTTTTCATTTCTTATTTTAGGGTTTCATTAAAATATATTTTTTAATTTTTTGTTGCGCGGATGGTGAAATGATGATGGAAAGCCAGAAGAACTCGAAGTGCTTTATCATATGTTTTTTTAATGCATTTTAAATTTTAGACAATGGATGCATGTTTTTCTTATGTACGAAACATGTGTAGTGTTTATTTTGAGATAATTTAGTTTTTCTATTAAAAAAAATAAAACGGATCCGGGTAAAAACCCGGACCCGGTTGAAAATCCGAACTTGGTTTCCAAACCGGGTACCGGGTACTAAAACCGGGTACCATTTTTCAACTACCCGGAAATTCGGGTACCGGGTAGTAAATTTCAACTACCCGGAAACCGGGTTCGGGTACCGGGTACTTAAAAAAAACCGGGTACCCGACCCGGTTTCACCCCTAGTGTTTGCAGTTATCGATTCGAAGATTATCGAAGATAATCATGAAAAAATGTCAAGTTTTGACAATAGTTGAATCTAATTTGTAATTGAATAACTAAATTTGTAATGTGTATTTTTATAAAGGAAATAGCGGTGAAAGTCCATGACTCTGCATATTTGTTGCAGTTAAGTCCCTGTATTCAAATTTTGGTGGTAAAAGTCCCTACCGTTAGAATCTTGTTTCACATCCGTCCTCATGCTGTTATCACCTTGTTAAGTGCCACATAGGCTTCACACTTGTCATCCATCTCACCAAAAAAATTAAGGCAAAACTACCAAAAGTTTAGAATACTAAAAAAAACTTTAAACTATCAAATCTACGAGTCGCGGTGATGTTAAGCCACATATTTAGTGAATCCACCATTTTCAATTATTTTTTCTGTCTTTTTTTTACAATTTAAATAGGCCGTTTACATATATATTCATTTTCTTTCTTGAAATTGTGTAACTAACGCTGGAATTGGATCTAGTGCTTCCAAATTAATTAGCAATATATGACATAGAGTTGGAAAATGTACTATGACATTGCCTAAGGTTAGTATGTTTTAGATTCTTTAACATTGAACTTGGGTAGGTCTTTTATTTTTATTGCTATTTGTTGGACATATTTATGGGAATATTTGTAAAATAAACATTGTTATTATGTGTTTGCAGTTATCGATTCGAAAGAAAATGGGCATGCTACTGTCAAAAAACCCCAACGAAAAGACTATTAATCGGAAGGAAAGACTTGTGCGCCAACGAACGAGAGAAGCCAATGCAGTGGCCGCCGGTGCAAATGAATGAAGTTGTGGTCTTAACTGTTGTCAATTTTGAATTAATGCAAATATGTTACAATTTGGTGTATTTAGAAACATTGGAGCTATTGAATTATTTTAATTGCAGTTTAGGTGACCCATTCTAGTTATTGGACTTATTTTTGAACGCAAGTATCTTGCAGTTTATATTTTGATATTTTTTGAAACATTCAGCTTAGTGTTGTTTGGTTATTTAGAAATACAAGTTTATATATTGCTAATTATCTGGAAGCACTAGTTCCAATTCCAGCTTTAGTAACAAAATTTCAAGAAAGAAAATGAAAATATATGTAAACGACCTATTTAAATTGCAAAAAAATAAAATAATAATAATAATAAACAATAAGAAAACGACAAACATTTTCAAAATTGTGGATTCACTTATAAATATGTGGCTTAACATCACCGCGACTCGTATATTTAATAGTTTAGAGTTTTTTTTTCAGTATGTTAAACTTGTGGTAGTTTTGCCTTAATTTTTTTAGTGACATGGATGAAAAGTGTGCACCCTATGTGGCACTTAACAAAGTGATAACAACTTAAGAACGGATGTGAAACAAGATTCTAACGGTAGAGACTTTTACCACTAAAATTTGAGTACACAGACTTAACTGCAACAAATATATATAG
This sequence comes from Parietaria judaica, assembly GCA_954871525.1. Classification (NCBI taxonomy): domain Eukaryota; kingdom Viridiplantae; phylum Streptophyta; class Magnoliopsida; order Rosales; family Urticaceae; genus Parietaria; species Parietaria judaica. Next base: position 20,790,038 of record OX940868.1, on the reverse strand, counting down.
TCAAAGACTTTCGCCGCTATTTTCCCTTTTTATTAGAAACTCGAATAAAAAAGATAAAGCTAAACCACCATGAAGGTTAAATATACTTCATAACTGAGAATTGAGAATATTCGGGGCTAAATGAACTCTGGAACAAAAAATTTGCCCGAATATGATTAGTAGGAATTCTTTCCTCATTGAAAATTATTCATATCATATTTGAGTTTTATAACTTATATTGCTATGGCTTTTTTTCTAATTTTACAATTAGCAATCCATGTCCAATCAAAATGCTATTATTTTATTATTTTCTTTTCACAAAATAAATTAAAGTAATTGAGTATATTATGTACTAATCAAGGATTTGAATGCCGTTTTTGCCGATAAATTGTTTGCCGTTATCGACGGAGTAATCGTTTGCCGATAGATTTATCGATGGAAAACCTATAAAATTTATCGTTTGCCGTTACCGAAACTTATCGATGGATTAATCGGTTATCGATAGATTTATCGATGGAAAACTTATAAAATATTTTCATATATTTTCATACATAAAATATTTTTATAACATAAAATACTAAATGTATATTTTCCTTAATAATTGAAAAACGTCAAATTACAAAACAAATTATGTCAGAATCACAGTATCAGAATTATATACAATGTTACAAAATGAAGTTACATAAAAAAAAAAACCGAAGAAATAGCTCAATTTAACCAATTTAAAAAAAAAATACTTTTCCCGCAATAAGGTTGAAATTCGGGAAAACGTTGAATTAGAAATAATTATGTCCTCACATTTTATAAGTTATATACAATGTTATAAAATGATTTTACATAAAAAAAAAGACTAACTAGCTTAACTGAACTAATTTTAAAAAATATGTACTTTTGCCGCAATAAGGTCATAATTCCGAAAGACATCAATTACAAAAATAATTATGTCAAACTAACAGTTTCCTAATCATATACAATGTTACAAAATGAAATTACAGAAAAAAAAATTAATATATATCTCAAATTCACTATTTTTAGGAAAATTGGTACTTTTGTCGCAATTAGAAATAATTTGCATAAACCCTTAAATTTAACCCAAATCTGCAAAAATTCAATAAAAATCACACAACCCATCTTGATTCATCTATATTCCATCATATACTTTTAAAAAAAATCAATTTCAACAACAACATTTGATTCAAAACGTAAAAATGTACAATTAAACTAATATGAAACAAAGTTTAACTTTCATTCAACCTAATAGCTTTCTAAGTAACTACTACAAATATAGAATAAAAATGTGAAAATTTGACATGATTCATACATATACAACATTTAAATATCAAAACACTCAAGATCTACTAAAAAAAATCCTAAAAATACATATAAATTTTGAAATTAAAAGAAGTTGAAACTTCTGCCGCAAAAAAATAAAAAATTATACCAGGGTTGACTTATCGTTTTTGACCAAAAATTAGCTTGCTTTTCGAGAAAATAAACTTGATAAGTTTGAGAGATAAGTGACTTGCTTTTCGAATCGAAAAATCGCGATAAGTATAAAAAGATAACGATTAGAGGAGATAAGTTACCGAGAAGTGGTTTTCAGCGATTAATCGCTCGATTATCGCTCGGTTATCGCGAAAATTGAAACCATGGTACTAATAATACCTTTTAATTACATGTACTTTATAATTACTCACTTTACTACATGGACTCAAACTTAAGTAGTACATAAACTTCCACTATAATTTATTTTCAAGAAATTTCTTTGTATTATATATAAAATAATAATTCTCTTTCACTCCGTTCTCGTCCCACGCGGCTGTTAGAGCGTGATAGGACACGCGCTTAGAGAAATATCTGACTCACATAACACAATATTTATTTATTTCGTAGAATCTGACTCACATCATGTGAACTTTTTCTTTTAGTTATTGTTTCTCAGTCATTTATAATACGTGTCTCCTTTCCATAGTGTAACAGTAAATAAATCAATCTTTTTTTATTATTCACATATTTATAATTTTATATATATATATAAAAATAGTACTAGTTTTATATTAATACCCAGCGGAGAACAGCCATCAATTATACTCGTAAATCAAAGTATCAAACCACTCAAAAGTTGTTTTTATCAAAACTTATTAATTTTTAATTAATATTTTTCAACAACATAATTTTACAAAAAAAGTTATCGATATACCTAAAAAATATTTTTGTAAAATTGAATATGCACGATCAGTGATTTAAAAAAAAAAAAAAAAACCCTATAATTTTTTTCATAAATTGAATTTCCGACGATATACAGTTCACGATTTCTAAAACACCGGCTATAAGTTCACTTAAGACCAATCTTCAACAACAGCAAAAAAAAATACAATATGATAAACAATGAAATAAGTATCGTAGTTGCAAGAAGCAAACCAATATATTTAGTCATAAAACGTGGAAAAACGTAACTCATGAACAAAAAATGATTAAAGAATTTATAATAAAAAAATGTTACAAAAAAGAAAGAGTGGTGGTGGAATGCTGCGACAAGATCAAGCGCACTATTTTTTTTTCTTCGTTTATTATTTATTTTGTTCTTTTGAAAGTCAACATAAATAGGTATATAAAAAGAATTTATTCGATATGTTTTGTACTTGTAGTCCCTAGATTCTGCCACGTAAGAATCCGTGTTCTTTTCCCAGCCGTAGATCATGTTTTATTCCACGTACGTGATAAGGCCCAGTCAAGGAAAATTTTTAAAAATCAAGAAAAAAAAAATAGTAGCGAAACCGTGTTTGTCATATATTTTTAGGGTTAATTCAGGCACATATATCTAATTTTAGGTTAACTAGAGCGGCATTCCTCTAAATCTATTTCAATAGCGATAAAGGTATTAAGAGATGAGTTTTGTTAGCCAAAAGTCTCATAGTCAAACATTCACGTGGCATTATCGCATCACACGATGTTGTCCACATACCAGTAAAATAGAGCTTGCGACTTTTTGCGATTTTTTCACTAATATTTGTATTTAAAACCTTGAATGCACTTATGATGCATAATTAGATCAAACAAACAAAATTATGAAACAATATTTATTTTATTAACGTGTACAAAATACTATTCAATGATTTATGATCGTACGCTCATTACAAGTACACCAATGCATTTTAGAAGAGATAAACCCTAGAATCCATCACCATTGATGTAATATATCCCTCATTAAATCCCTTCATAAAAAAGAGAAAAAAAAACAGAAATAGAAAGAAAGAAAAAAAGATGTTCTACTAAAAAGTTCGTTTGTGGAATTTTGGAATAATGTGTGGTTACTATGACACGTCAGTTTTTTTTTTTTTTTTTTTTCACGTTCACGAAGTAAAGAAGAAAGTATATGCTCATTAATATTCTCTTGCTAGGGCACACGTGCCATGTTTCCTGCACGAGCTTTCACACGTGATTGCAACCAACCACCAATTATCGTATCAATTATAAATTATATAATTGGTTTTTTGTTTATTATCATTTGAATGGCTGTCCATAAATAATATTATATATAGGGAATCATAAAGTTGCTTTAGAAGAGCATATGCGATATGACTTATTATGGCCCCACAAAATCTTCATGCGCTTTGTCGCTTCCATAAAAAAATTATATATATTACTTGGTATAATATATATTTTGTTCATAATGATCTTTATATGTGCTTCAAATTTGGAACCACGTTCAAGTCTAGTAACGTTGAAGAGTGGTCACGTAAAAACCTAATAGTTGATAAAATATGTGTTTCCAGTATATAACGAGAATAATCATCAAATGCCCCGACTTTCCTAATGAATCGATGACTGTTCTCACAAGTCAACACGTATTTTTTTAACATACTTTGTCTTCATTCGCACGGTTCTAATAAATATCTCAAAAAGGCCACATATCCTAAGATGCTCAAGGTCAAACACACTTAACTTGACAGTTCTTTTGAATTAGTTATAAAAAAGAAGACGAATCTTGTTGATATAAGTGATACTAATAAATTATTATAAGCTTGTTTGATCATACAGTACAAATACATACATTTACGTTTTCAGACAACCCTGTAGTAGTCCCGAATTTGCAGTCTGCACAATATCGAGAATACCCTATAATCTCGTTGCCCAAACGATATGGAATTGTACGACTTATCTTTTCTTGCTCTATCTGCTTAAATGATTAATGATTGACACATATCAATTCTAATCTATGCGTTGGAAATTAATTTTTTTAGCTAGTCTTGAATTTATACATATCATATTTATTTACATGTACACCGAGCGATGCATCATAGCGTATGTGAACGCATATGTATATGTGCGATATATGAGGATCATTGACAAAAACTTAGATTATAGTTAATTAATTACGTTGGTAGGTCATTTTCCTATAGTGAAAAAGATACTTAATTTCAATCAAATATTAGATTCATTCAACTTGTATTAAACATTTTTTTTTATTTGAATGGGTATTAAGCCGTCTAATTTTTGAAAATAATAATTGAGAGACATATGTTACCCCGCGCATTATTACTTAGTTTTAGTTTTTATTCTTTATTTTAAATATTTGAGTATCTCTTTTTATTAATATTTTGAAAAATTTAAACAAAATTTGACAAATCTACTATTTTACTAAACTCATATACTTTGTCTTATTAAAGAAAATATAAATTTATTCGGATAAACTTTATTATAGTATATTACTAATATGTTCTACTATTAGCCACATAATAAAGTAAACGATCAATAATATATTGTGAAATAAGAACTCTCCTAGTCACATCAATGATCGCCTTCTTAAAAACAACAAGAAAACAATTTGCATGTTGAAATAACTACCATGTTCTTTTTGGTAACAAGTATATCAATCATTCCAAAAACTCAATACGTAATTAAAGCTTTCAAACCCCACGTGAATTAAAAGATATAAATTGGGCGTTAGGCAACACTTAAGAAAAGCAGGGGTGAAACCGTGACAGTCAATTTTGATTTCTTTTTGCTTTCACAATCAAAATTCATTTTTTTTCTTAAATTAAATCCAATTCTGTTAAAATTCAATTTTTTATTAATATAAAAAACCATGCGTTGCCGAAATGGTGATTTATTGATTAAATAAGTAAATACCAGTTTATTTATTTATACGTTCATATTGTATTTTAAAAGACAAGACCGATAATTTTACGGTTTCGGTTCTCAAAACCCGCAGCAAGATATATTGTTTCTGATTTTTTCCCGTAAAAATATATTTAACCTAGTATTAGTAAAACCGAAAACCGTAACAACAAATAAAAATTCCACGACATGAGAAATAAAAATAATGATAAAAGTGGAGGAAGATAAAAGGGCAAACAAGAATGGCATTTTGTAAGCCTCTATAAAAAATTAAAAAAAGAAGTTCACTCTTTTTTATAGTAGTCAATTTGGAGTTTGATTCTCTTCCCCAAAAGCTTTAAATTGTTGGTCTACATATCGCCACGTCTGGCACGCACTTTTACAAGATGTCCCACCAATCCCAAAACCCCATAAAACCATCCCTCAAAACGTTTTCGTTTTTTTTTTTGAAATATATTAAGTTAGAGAGTGAATTAGTGAAGTGTGAAAAACAATCATATATAATATTTATAAAACCAAGTTGTAATTATCATTTGATTGTGTTTCAGTGCACTAACATTCCTGGTTTAATAAGGTCATTCACAGGGTGTACTTGACAAAAGTTTAATTTCCTCGAAATTATTAATTTATCGAGTATATTAATATTTTGATGTATATTAATTTATATTATATGATGTAATAATGATTTAATCTTAGGAACCAATCCTCATAATAAACTTTGGGTGAATCTCTTTAAGTTACAAATGAAGTGTGATCATAAAGAATGGGGTAAGCTTTCGAACGATCCGTTTAGTTGATTATTTCAACCAACGTTATTGCAGCGAAAACTAGAAATAGAACTCCTCCAACATATGCAATTACCTGCACAGACCGAATAAACGAGTAGGGTCAAAATCGTCATTGGGACTTGCAATAACGGACACATTATATAATTTTAATAGGCTGAGTAACCATGATTAAGGATAAAAAAGGAAGAAAAGAAAGGGCAATTTCACTCTTGATTTTTCCAATATTTACAAATTCGATACCGTTATGAGCCCCTGTTTGGTAAAAATCAGTATTTACATATTTCGAATGATAACTTGTTAACGAGAGAAAAAAAGATATTTTACCGATTTTAAACATGTAACGAGTAAAGAACTATTGTGTAATAAGTCAGTTTTGGTTCTCAAAACCTGGATCAATTAGTATTAAAATACCGGTTTTTAAACAAATATCGGAATCGATACAAAAGTTCCACCCCACCACTAAGATCACAGACAGCAAGACAATGGAGTCAATGGGCACTTAAGAACATGTTAGACTAAGCTAAAATTTGATATATATATATATATATATATATATATATATATATATATATGGAATAATGGTGACAACTCATCAATGCAATGCTACATATTGTAATTACTATGGTACATTGTCTTAGGATAGAAACCTAGTGGTCGGATTCCATATTATATCTTTATAGGGTTTGTCATATCAAGTCTTCAATGCCTTTTCATTGTTTAATTTAATTTAATTTAATTTTGGACATACCTTCTCTGATAAGAATGAGCCCAATAAAGATCCTCCAAGAACAGCAAGCTTTAGGGAAAAAATAAAAAAAGAAAGTTAGGGTAAGTATAAGCTAATTAGGACCACATTTCAATGTGATGAGGCAAGAAAAGAGCATAGAATCTTAGCTATTATTAGGTTATTATAATTAATAAAGTAGATCTGCTTAATGATAATGTATTGGTGAACGCCAAGGCCGAGGCATAACTTTATCTTTATTATTTAGCATATGTTTTTTTCCCTTTATTATTTAGCTTCTTGTGATGAATTTTGTATTTGATATGGTAGCTTAGTTGGGGCGAAATCCGAATCCAAATCGGGTCTTGGGTTTTCGATCTTTTTTTTTTTTTTTTTTTTTTTTTTCTGGCTGTGATTCTAGATTACTAAAATCGGAAATCGGGTTTCTGGGCGAAAGCTTTTTGAAGCCGAATTAAGAATATCGGATCTTTGAAATATCTACCAAATAATCTTCTATCCGTAATTGCCTTATGAACTTTGCTCATTGGCGCATTTTGCTCCTCAACTTTATTTTCGTGCAAATTTACTCCTTTTTAATAAAATTCGGTTATGCATGTGACCTCATAATTATGATAAAATTAGATAATGAATTTGCAAATTTAAGGGGTCTAAACACAACGGCAACTAAAATTCAAGAAGGGTATTTCTCTTATTACCAAAGTTGCGACCCCGTGACCAGCCAATGCTCCGGCAATCACTCCGAGCGGCGAAGAAGCCGCCGAAAGAGCTGCAAGCACAGAAAGAGATCTCATTGTGAAAGAAGATGAAACATGTGTAGGACCCATGTACAGCATAATGTTCTTCACCATGAATATATAAAGTTATAAGCTAGCTATTCTAAAAGACATATATATATATATATAGATATAAACAAGTGAGCACAAAATATTGCATAAATCAACTTTTAAACCATACAATAAAATGGTTGGGGAAAGTTCACCATGCAAAAGAGCAAAGGGGACAAAAAGCATTGAAAAGAGAGCACTTGGGTTCATCAATGGAAGATTAAATCAATATTCCATAGTGTTTGACTTATGAACAACTAGGGTTTTGCTTGTTTTAAGGACCAAACATATGCAAATTATTCCTTCAGATGCATCAGATACCAAATGCATATTTAACATGTCACCCATTCTCAGAAAAGGATGATATATTGATATATATATATATATAATATATAAATTTTATAGGTTTCAGTTTCATTTTTTTTTCTTTGGCAAGTTTTATATGACTCGACCCTTTAAATATGAAATGCCTCACTACATCAAAATCAGAAGTTCAATGTTTCCCAGGGTTAAATCGGGTTCGTGAGTCGGGCTTTTGGCCTTTCATGGGGCTCACTTTTGTTAAATATTTTTTAAATAATACTTATAAGCAAAGATACCTAATAGATAGAACCCTAATAGCTATAGCTATAATAAGTTAATTTAAAAAAATACAAAATACAAATACGAGCCCCGTTGTTGAAAGCCCTCGGCCAGGTTCCCAGATTTTTGACAAAGGCTCGGTTTTCGGACCAAAACCAAGCTGGGACCTGGCCAAAACCGGGCTTAGGGGCAACTAATTTCACTCCTATACTTTGTTGTGAAATTGGGTACTGCATATAAGTTAAAAACAAACCTATTGTGGAGAAAAACGATTTATCGCCCCATTCTGCGACGAAAACTAAAAAGAACGTGCTTACGACAGTGTTAGCCGCTGCTACAACCCCAGCACCATTTCCAGAAAATTCCGAAACCGCCAACTCCGCCTAAACACAGAATGCAATCAATTTCCGAAATATGATCCAAAACAAGTTTAATCTTCGAAAATCTGCGTGTCACATCATTTTGGAACTATACTGTAATAATACCTCTTTTTGTTCTTCTTCTGCTTTTTGACCATCACCAGAGCTGGCATCAAGTAAAGTTGAAACCCCAAAATAAACCTGAAATATTAATGTTCATCGGGATCGACATTATTATTTTTTGTCCGAAGACCCGGAATATAATAGACATTTTTTAGATTTCTTTTATTACTCCGGAAACGGAAATAGTTTACCAAGAGAAGTACGGCAGCAATATCATCAAGAGGTAAATCATTTCCACCAAAGCTGTGACAAAATATAGCTTGATAAATAAGTTATTATACAGAGAAACGAGAATTCTTTATCGATAAACGTAAGCCCGGTTTCTAATTGAAACACGACGGTTAAATTTTAGTTTTGCGCCCTAATCTCATATTTACGTATAATACCCCTAACACCCTACCTAATGAAAATACTTGCGTAATAAATAAATATAAATGAAGTCCAACATATGTTTTTGCGAAATCAAACAAAACGGACATGAGTATCGGGCAAATCATTATAGGAATGAATACGGATAAAAAAAATCAGCATATTTATTGTTTATTAGTGTAATTATATTGATCCAACTATAGTTAAGTTAAAAAAATTGAGCTTAATTAGATTAGTTTTATTTACATTTGGACCCTAGTATGCTTTAAACTCTTACCATTAATAATTTACTTTGTACCTGAAAGGTAGAATTTCGTCAACATAGTGAAATGTCCGTCCGAGAGCTACCGAAATGACGCTCATTACCCTGCAGATCAGTTCACACAAAATTTCGTAAAGAAAAAAAAAAAGAATTTCTTGGTTCTGTACTGCATATAATTTTTTTATACAACTGTTATACTAATTTACTATGAGATGTTTCAAAAATCGGATTATTTACATAAAAGGACAACTAAATCAACAGAGTAACATACGCAAGTGCGCCGAAAGTCCCGGCGAAGATCACCGCAGCAGAGTTCCGAGCTGCTAGAATGGCCTGAGAGGACACAAATCAGAAAAAAAGTCATCAGATATCTGCAATATAATTATAAGATAAACAATTTATATGAACAAATAAAATTTTAGTTAAACCAGAAGTACACTATCATGAAGTGGATATTTTAAAAAGGGAGAGAACTTAAATTAGCGAATAGCGAATGTGATTCTACAACCAAAGTATCGGAATTTTCATGAGCGAAAAACCGACATTAATGTGCTAACTTACACCGTACTATACATCGAATTTTTCTCGGGTGTTTGGGTGTTAACAGTTGAAGATCGATGAGTTTATAATCAAATTCTCACCGCAATAAAGAATGTTTTATCACCGAGTTCTGAAAAAAAGATCAGCAAGAACGCCTGCAACAGAAAAACCAGTAACTTAACTTCCGAGACAAGAAAGTTCCGAGTAATGAACAAACTCGATATAATCGATGTGATCCAAAACGAAAGTATATAGATATAGAATAGCAATTCACAAAAAGTTACAGGGAGATTTTCCTAACTGAAGCAAAACCTGTGCTAATATCTCCGAGATCTTGTAAATAAGGAACGGAGAAGTCGGAAGCCGCAAGTGCAGGGTGCGATCCGTGGAGCGTTACACACCCGAATATCGTCATCAGCTTCAAGTCACGACCTATCGTATGATCTGAGAACAGAAAATTAAGTACATTCTCGGACTCTTTTCGTAATTCTCTCTTTGTAATTCCGTTCCGTAAAATGACACAATCTTCCGTTATCTGAATCGATTCTGTAGATTCTCCGCAATCTTCGGAACCAAAGAATCTTATGGGCTCCTGAGTTAATATTCAAATCCCAATCAGCAAGAGATACCCCATCTTAATCAATTGAAAAACTAGAGGACTTTAAAATGGTACATTGACTATATTGTACTCTTACTACATAGTCCTCTGAATTTGACGTCCGTACAAAGCGCCCAAGCTTTTGCTGACACGTGTTTGCACCCCATTGGCTGCAGTGCCTGCTCATACACACAAGGCATAGTTTATAAGTAAAGGATAATAGCAAGATACTTAACTTCATCAAACACTGCACTTTATACTCAAATTATAAAATTGACAGAAAACAATACTTCCCATCAACAAAATATAAGAAGGTAACAAGTAATGCTGTAAATCGAGTACCAAGATAATCGGATATCCGGGTAAAAACCAGAAAGTTCTGGTTACGTTTTAAAAAAATAAAAATCGGATTCTATATTAAATCCGACGGCCTTGATGGATTGATCTAAAAACTATAAATAAAAAGTAAAAGATATTAAAAACCAGAACCGGATTTTCGGTTCTGGAAAAATTCTTGTATCGAATACTAGATTTGTTAACATATTTAAAAGCTTACTAACAACTAACACCGTTAGATGCCATGTGGCATGCTAATGTATCATGTCATATCGCGTGAGGTCGCGACTTACTTTTTAGTTAGGAATAGTAGCAGCAAAAATACTCAATCTCATAAAATTGTACTTTATTAAGTAAACTCAAAAACATTCACGGTGAAAATTCATCGAATTCGTGACATGACATGACACGATACGACATATCAACATGCCACGTAGCATTTAACGGTACATTGTTACCTTGCTACATTTTGGCTGACTGCCACTATTATCCTGTTAACTAATAACTCCCAACATGGGTAGTTGCGAGGTAATAAGACACCGGTAAATGCCACGTGGCACGCTGATGTGTCGTGTCACGTTATTTCACGACTTAGTTTGTGTATTTTCACCGTTTTGGCTGACGGAGGGTATTTTTCCCGCTATTATCAATTTCCACAATCTCATTTTGCCCCTAATTATTTGAAGAACAATGAAATTGGGCAGAGATAAAAGGTTGAAGATACAGAGGGATCGAGCACCTTGAAGAAATGGAAGCATATGGGCTCCGAGAGAAGCCATTCCTGGGTTGCAGAGAGAGCAAGCAACAGGGCGACAACAATGGCTTCGACTGAGGCTTGGGAGACAGCGAGAGCACCGAATTATGAGCCCTCCATAGCGTTATGGTTCGCATTCTCAATCGAAAAGATTGAAGCTTTTGCCGGTCCCTGCAATGGCGTGTGCTCTTCGTGAGAACGAAGAAGAAGAAGATAAGCTCCGTAAAGCTGAAAAGGCGCTAAAATCTGTCTGTTTATCCACTTCCTCAAGTTACCTGTGGCTGACACGTGGACACTTGTCCACGTGGAAATCCGGGTCGGGTCAACATATGGACCCGAACCCGAAACCAGGCCCATCTCTCTCTGAGCTAGCCCATGTAAGAAAAGAAACCTCTCTCTTTCTCTCTCTCTGTGACGAAGTGAGCTCCGAGGAACCATGAACAGGCAAGCACTCTCTGAGCTCGATGCGATCATCAATGGCGTTATGTGATTTAGGGTTGATGGATTGTGCTGTGCTTACAGGTTGATCGAGAGGAAGATTGTGGAGAACGCTTCGAGATTGAGGCTTTCTCTGAAGAGGAGTTTCAGTACCGATCATCCTGGCCAAATTGGGAATGTAAAGTATCTTGATCACTCATGGATTAGCCCTAAATTAGTATAATGATCTTGATTTTATTGTGAAAATTGGGTTTGGGAATTGCAGGGCTTTTCCTGTAAAGCTCAGCAACATGATATCGCCATTGTTGGGGGTGGAATGGTGGGCCTGGCTCTTGCTTGCTCTTTGGGTACGTTGACTTTTTGTGTTGTTTTGTGCTCTAGTAAGCAATAGGATCCGAACACGGGTTTTAATCGGTTAATGGTACGAAGAATCCCGCATTCGTTTCGAGGGCAAAGTCGAACGTGCTCTAAACAAACCATAGATTTCCCCACGGCCCCTGTAATGGGCGCCTATAAGAGGAGACGAAATCCTAAAGACTTAAAACGCGGAAAATAGAACAAAATACCCTTGATTACGTGATTGACCGAAAGGATTATAGTTGCAAGGCTTAATGACCGCCTTGCACTCTCCGTCAGTGAAAACTCTTTTTGATCTTACTGAATTGCGATAAATCTAAGCATATCGATTCGCTAACTTCATAGTTTAATATCCTTGTCCTTTGTGCTACGCAGCAAGAATGCCGTTGACGAAGCACTTGAATGTTGCCATTGTTGATAGCAATCCAGCTTTGTTCAATCGAGTCTCCGTCAACAAAGAAGCACCACCTGATCCTAGGGTCAGTACCGTCACGCCGGCTACTATATCCCTCTTCAAAGGTATATGATGTGATGTAATTTCATTCTGCAGTATAGTTATGCTTCTCCGGTTTCCTATTCATTTTCCATTGTGTGATATATGTGAAAATGGCTGTTAACTTGCAGATATCGGTGCATGGAAATACATCGAAGAGCATAGACATGCATATTTTGACAAAATGCAGGTAGGTATGAAAGTTTTCGACTGGAAATCGGAAAATTCCATAATGGACAATTGGATATGAATATGACTATATTACTTCGATTTGGATTTTTTTTCCTTTCTTAAAAAAGTTTTATCAAACATTTCGAGTCCCATTTATTTGAAAATCAGTGCCTTATAATATATTTAAATATATGTCTTTTATGTATCTGTGTTGGTTTTTAGGTTTGGGACTATACCGGCCTCGGGTATACAAGATACAACGCGAGAGATGTGAATAAAGAAGCTCTAGGGTAAGCTCTTAAGCAGGAAGCAGCGAATTTTCGTTCTTATACATGGTGAAAGTCGAACAATTCCCAACGCTTATTTGTCTTCTTAACTTTCTAATACAGATGTGTTGTAGAGAATAAAGTTCTGCATAGTTCCCTGTTATCGTGCATACAGGTATCAGTTTTGCTTCTATTCTCGGGATATTCGAGCATACCGCTTTTGAGTTGAAAATGCGGTTTTCTTTTAATCCATTGTAATGAGATTGTGCTACAACAGAGTATGGATTTCGAGAAGAGGTTTTACCAATCGAAATTAATGAGTTTACATCGAAACACATCATCGATTCCGGTTGGCGACACGTCATCTGCTTCACCTTTGACCTCTGAGGGGTATCCAGTGAAGCTCGATTTAGACAATGGGAATAGCATATATGCAAAATTGGTGGTAATTTCCTTTGGTCAGCTTGATTAACGTATTTTAGGTCGAGTGTATATTCTATGTCAAACTTAACTTCTTACTTAGTCTATATCCGTATATTTCATCGTAATCGATATATCTACATTCATTTTACTAACTCCTTTCATTGTTCATCTTCTCTAATTCACGTCGAGTTACTTGATGATTGTCACAGGTTGGAGCTGACGGGTCTAAGTCTCGGGTTAGGGAGCTAACGGGGTTCAAAACCACGGGTTGGAGCTATTCACAGAACGCCATCATATGTACGGTGGAACACAGCGTCAGAAACGAATGTGCATGGCAACGATTTCTTCCTTCCGGGCCGATCGCGCTTTTGCCAGTGGGTGACAATTACAGCAACATCGTGTGGACGATGAATCCAAAAGAAGCAAACAACCACAAAGTTATGTATGAGGAGGGGTTTCTGGAAAATGTTAATAGCGCCCTCGATCATGGGTTCGGTCCTCACCCTAGTTCGAGCTCTTCGGGAGACGGGGGACTATTCTCGTGGCTTAAACCGGGTTCGGCTAGTGATTCCTTCGAGGTTCCGCCAAAAGTGAACAAGTTGGCCTCCGAGAGGATGGTGTTTCCGCTGTCGCTGATGCACGCAAATACGTATGCTTCCAAAAACGTTGTCCTGTTAGGCGATGCTGCACACACCGTTCATCCGTTGGCCGGTCAAGGAGTCAACATGGGTTTCGCAGATGCGGGGTCTCTTTCGAGAGTCATTGCCGAGGGAATCGCTGTGGGTACCGACATCGGGGAGGTACGTGACTTTCTATGAGTACTTGTCGTGTTACCATTTCCCCCTCTAAAACGTTTGTTTATGTTTTAGGCTATTTGGTATTTCGTGAAGTTTGTAATACATATCGTTACTGAATTCTTCCTTGCTCTCGCAGGTATCGCTGCTAAAGAAATACGAAGCGGAGAGGAAACCCGAGACAATCGCAATGATGGCAGTGCTCGACGGCATTCAGAAGGCTTATTCAGTTGATTTTGGGCCACTCAATATATTACGCGCCGCTGCATTCCACGGGGCTAACTACATTTCTCCGTTGAAGAAGAGCATCATTTCGTACGCCTCCGGTGAGCAGAGACTGCCCGTTTTCTCTTGAGAAATTTGAACACTGTTGTATCCCTTATGGAGTTGAAGCACTTTTTGAAGGATAATGAAGCTTGTAGGTGAGGTGTATGGCTTGTATATATATATAGCTATGCTATACATATAGGATATATATGAAGAGTAGATTTGGTATCTTAGCGAACTCTCCGACAATTTATTTTCTCTCACGCGTGTAGGAGAAAAGCCATTTTTTTAAAAGTAGAGGGAATTAGAAATGGTAGCCAAGAAAGAAAGAAATAAATAAATAAATAGAGAAAAGAAACCGAAACCCGAATCTACTCTTGTTTTTGTTTTGTTAAATGGTAATTCCGTAATATTTTATAAATTTGTAGATGAATTCAGTTTTTCAGCGATTTTTCTATTTTATTGTCTGTAGGGGCGGTTAAGTACCAGTAAACCTTTTATAGTCTTAGCGTTACCGTATGTTATTTACCGGTTACCATAGGTAAGTGGTTAATCAGCGGTTTATCCACGCATTGCTGTTAATTTTGATATTTAAAATCTTGGTTTTAGTTTGATTTATTTTATACTAATTGAATAGGTGGATTATATATACATGCAGGTATTCGGTTTCTAATTCAGTGCATTCAATTTTACCGTTAAAAATCGGCACTTCGTTTTTTTTGTTTTCCTTCACCTACGAAGGCATTTCTTGGCACATATCGGAGTTATGCCGGCTTAGTTTCATTTCCATGAATTCATTTCCCATAGAATATCTATGCAAGTATTAAGTTTCTAATTAAGGTACGACCTAGTGCACATATGTTTGAGCAGGTGGTAGCATGGGTTGGGTTGAATCGCTGCGATGTTCTTTATGGACGCGATTCACTCATATCGGTTTCACAAAAAGAGTCCGACCCGATCCAAAAAATTGAAATGCACATACGAAACGACCTGATAAAAATCAGGTTGGATCGGTTTGAGTCGTCGGGCCCGAATAATTAAAATTTAATTATATACGAAAATAATTTGAATTAAAGAAACATATACTAATTAAATTCTATACATATTTGAATAAAAAAAACCACTCAAATCAAACTACCAAAAAACCTGAAATGAAACTTATAAAACTATTTTAATTTACATAAGATTATTACTCATTTTCATAAACGTTCAAATAAATTTATACATATTCAAATAAGAATTAAATATTAGACATCAAATGAAAATTAAGAGTTAGTGTGTGAGATTTGAAATGAGAGATTGAACGGCCATCGAATGAAAATATAAACAAGACTTAAGATTGTACTACTTGAGTAAAAAATGAGAAAAATTTAACATAAAATGTATATTAATCATATTGACTGGGTTGTTAACTCGACTTGACCCAAGGTATTTACCCCGACCCAAGGCTTCGGCCCGTTCCAACCTAATTTTGAACGGGTCCATAGCGGATGAGTTTGGACCGGGCCTAACATGCTCACCCCTATGTTTGAGTGGGCAATAAATAAATTGTCGAGTTAATTGCGGCAAAAATACTCAATTTTTGGTCATATTCTCTGATAGGTGCCCAACTACAATAAATGTAGGCGAAAGTACTTAATATCACACTTTTGTTGCCGACCAACTAACGCTGTTACACACCTGCCTACGTGGTCGTTAGACTGTCTCATGTGGCGTGCCACGTGGCCAAATGTTGGGTACTTTCGCCGCCACGTGGCATTTTTAATTTTTTTTAAAAAACTTTTGTCTTTTCCCCTTGGTCTACATGTTTTAACTTTTTTATTACATATATTAAACATAATCAAATAAGTTTATATGTATTTATAAAAAGAATATATATATATTTTTTAAATAATCAAATAATTTCTTAAAAATTATTAGTTTTAAAATTATTTTTTTTTTTTTCCGTGACACATATTTTAATTTTTTTACATATGTCAAATATAATCAAATAATTTTTTAAAATATATATTTATAAATATATTTTGTTTTTCTTATAGGAGTGATTTATAATTTTTAAATACATCATATTATTTAATATACACACATGTATCGTGAGCCTTGTTTGATATTGTTAAAATAAGTAAAAAAAAATATTACAAGAACAAATAATTAACATATACTGTATCTGTATCTGACTACATATCATGCCTTAAATTTAAAATTAAAATGCCCATGATATCATATACAATAATATTTTAGCTAAAAAAATTTAATATAATGTATTTAAAAATTATAAATTCCTCCTATAATTTTTAAATTTATATATACATATTTTATAAAACTATTTCGTTATATTTGAAATATTTTAAAAAAATAAAATATATGTGCCACGGAAAGAAAAAATATTTTTCTAAATAAATTAAAACTAATAATTTCTAAGGAATTATTTCATTATTTAAAAAAAGTAAAACATATTCTTTTCTAATACATATTTCATAAAATTATTTTAATATGTTTGATATATGTAAAAAATAAAATATGTGGACTAACGGGAAAGAAAAAAAATTAAAATGCCATGTGACGGCGAAAGTACCCATCATTTGGTCACATGAGACAGCCTAACAGCCACGTAGGCAGGTGTCTAACAGCGATAGTTGATCGGCAATAAAAGTGTGACATTAGGTACTTTCGCCTACATTTATTTCGCCTACATTTATTGAGGTTGGGTACCTATCGGAGAATATGACCAAAGGTTGAATATTTTTGCCGCAATTAATCCTAAATTATTCAAAAACTTTGCAAATTCTTTTGAATGATAAATGAAAATAAATTAAAAATTAACAGCATAAGTACTTAATATTTTTTTAAGAGTCAAAGTTCTCAATGCCTAATATTTTGCATTTTTTTAATTCCATCTACTCTTTCAATACACTTAACAAAAATTGGGATGCGCCATTAAGTCCCTTATTAGCTGAAGTTTAACAAAAGTTTAACAACAAGTTGATGAGACTTTGAAGAGTTATAAAATAGTAAACATTGAGAGTTTTGAACCTTCTAAAAGTTAATTTATGCAATTAAAATAAAATATTAAATACTTACGCCGTTATTAAACTAATTTTAAAATATCATGACACGATAAACGAATCATGATCATGAGTCATGAGTTACACCAAACGTATAATACAATTTCTCTGCTTTTCTTCTTTAAAGAAACGCAATCATTAGTGACTAAAAACTGTATAGAAGTAAGAATATAAATATAGTAATTAAGTGGTTGAGGAGAGATACCGTAAAAAAAAAAAATTGAATTACTCACCGTGAGATTTGTTTTAGAGTTATGGATGTGCTATCTTTGTCGGACTTTGAATCTTTTGCGGGCTAGTATGGGCATCGTGGATGGACCGGAATCTCCGCCTCTTTGAGAATTATGTTAAACGCCCGATTCGTTCGGTAGAGGAAGTCGTGGGATGGTTTGCAAGTTTCAAAGCTTGTGCTAAGAAGACGGAACATAACTTGGACGTGAGACATCCGAGATAAACCGTGTGGTCCGGGGACGAGTAAGGTGGGTTAAAGCTCAACGTCGATGCGGCGTGGGACGCAACAAAGTGGCGCATGTTGTAGCCCACAAAAGTTTTTCGGGTTTTATCCCCGATTTAGTTATTGTAACAGCCCGGAGTGGCTACATAACTCTATTCTGCGAGATTTAAATCCCTGTTGATTAATATATGGTATCTTTTCCGTAAAAAAATCACATCATCAATCTATTACTTTTGTTTTGCTACGAATTGGCTAAAGATCAGTGTCAAATTGTCAATACCTAGTGATGGGTGTAAAAAAATCCCCAAAAAAACAAGTTTTTAAAATGTATACATATATTAATCGCTTTTAAAAAACATGTGCGAGACGTACGCCACAAGCAGCGGAATTGGAAGCCATCATGGAGGCTTGAACATGGGCAAGCAGAAGAGGTTGGAGGAAGGCATGGATCTTCTCTTACGCAAAGGAAGTCGTAACAACGTGTTTGGATGAGAGCTCTTGCCCCGATTGAAAGATTATGGGCTCCTTTGAGCGTTGTCGTTTCTATTATCTCCTTCCGATGATGTAAAGTTATGCTGGATTCCTACGAACTACAATATTCTACCTCACGGATTTGTAAGTGGGCTTTAAGTGCCAATCAGTTTGGTCTTCTCTCGACGTCGGACCTTCCCCCGACGATAGTCGAAAGAGTGTAGTTATGTTTTTCATGTTTAATAGAATCCTCTTTCTTGAGGAAAAAAAAAAGGAATCGCTTTTGAAAATACCGCAAACCGTATAAAATTGGATAAAATGAAATCAGTTTTTCAAAATCACATCCGGATTAAAACTAATTTGAGTTTATTTTTAGTTTTTAGTAATTTCTCTATTTTTAAATAAGCTTTTCTCTTCTTTATACAATTTAATATTCTTATGCTATTTTTCATATTTTTGTAGCTTAATACATATGTCTTAGTAAAATATTTAACATCAGAAACAACTATTTTTCTATTAAAAAATATGTTTTTTCCATTTTATTTTTACTTTTTATTAACTAATCCGGATCAGGGTTTTAAATTCGAGTTTTGGTGTTAAATATGGGTTGAAGCCTACATCCGGAAATCTGAGTTTTAAAATTTTAAAATTCGAATGCAGGTTTTGCTTTTTGAGAACCCGGATTCCAAGTCGGGCTCCAATTTTGGCAAAAAAATTGGGTACTTGGGTACTTGCACCCATATGTAGAGCAATTAAGACGAGGAGTAAACATATATATGTTCTGACAAGTGACGAGTACCCTAATTCTTTTTGTAGCGATAAAAGGTACGCGAGAATAGTGAAATAGTTACTTTTGCCCAATTCCGTCCAATTATTCTAAAAAACGTTAATACAAAAGGGATAGAATTATTAAAAAGATAAAAAAATAATTAAAACTAAAATAAACGTGGCGGTGACACATGTTAATCCATTAACATTTTCTAATTTTCAATAGAGATTGACCAATCCATTAATGTGTTTCAATAGAATTTGGACATGAGCTACTGGTTTTTTCTCACTATAAAAGGAGTTTGGGTATACATCAGCATAGTTCATTATAACTTTGGTTCTTTTGCCTCTATATTGAGCTACTTTAGCGTAAATGCATCACGATAATATGTTTACACCTAACTTATTCTATAGTTTCTAAAAGCAATAATTCCAATTATAGGAAAATAATGATAATGTTAATTATAACAACTTGATGTGTTGAGGAGAAAGATCCAAAAAAATAAAATTATAAAAAACTCCACTAAGATTGCCTATATATAAACCCTAATGGCTCATTTGCAAGACAAACCAAGCTCATACAGAAACACAAACACACACAAAGAGAGAAAAGCTCCGATCACAATGAGGACTCCTTCCGCAAAACAAGCTTCATTGCTCCTCCTCTTTCTTCTGGCCGTGACGTCACTTTCCGATCCCGTCGCGTCATGGAAGAAGAAGGCTCCGAAATGGCGGAGAGCACCGTGCAAGCAGATGACTCTATACCTCCACGAGGTGCTCTTCAGCGGTCACGACGTGGCGAATGCTACAGCCGCCACGGCCGTGACCGAGACGAAGCTCGGGAACTTCAAGTTCGGAAAGATCATCGTTCTTGATGATAAAATGACATACGGGCCAGATTTCCATTCCGGGTCCGTGGCTAGGGCTCAGGGGTTCTACTTCTATGACATGAAGACGGAGTACACGGCGTGGTTCGCCTTCACACTTGTCTTCAACTCCACCGAGCACAAGGGCTCGATCAGCATCATGGGCGCTGATCCTTTAAATCCGCCTACCCGAGACCTCTCCGTCGTCGGAGGCACTGGAGATTTCTTCATGACCCGAGGCATTGCCACGTTTTCCACGGACACGTTCCAGGGCATCAAGTACTTCCGAATCAAGATGAACATCAACCTGTACGAATGCTACTGAATAGAGAGTATTTGATCAGTATCTTTTACAAACAAGTTAATCAACGTAAAAAAAAAAAAAGTACGTTGTGATATTTATCCTCGTATTCGTGCAAATTTTCATGTTTTTATTTTGAATGTTTTTCTTTTAATGACGAATCGTATGTCTTTTAATATCAATTACGTTGTGAGTGTACTGTTGAGCTTGAAGCGGACTTTTGTCTGAGCACTGAATAATGTCTCAAATAATAAACATTTTTATATTGTGTTGTATTTTTTGCTTCTTCTTATAATTTCAGTTACGAAGGTATGTTTTTTCATGGGAAGTTATTTGAGTAGAATTTCTATATACCCGATATTTATCCGCAAATATTACCTTGGTACCAGATGATCTGAAGATGGTATAAGACGTGGATTGAAAATAACCATCCCACATATTTTCTTATATATTTCGTAAATATGTCGCTGAAAAAAAAAATATTGTATACACATTACTCAAGTTTTTTTGTTTATTTATTTTGTGTACTTCGTACATGCTAAAAAAAATATCATGGACATGACGTTTCAAGTTAACCTAACTTTATACACTTTTGTTATTGGAAAAAACTATATATATATATATATATATATATATATATATATATATATATATATATATTAAATCTTTTAGTTTTGCTTCTATTCTCATGATATTCGAGCATACCTCTTTTGATTTGAAAATGCGGTTTAGGGCTCCCGTTGGTTGTGTGCGGGCGACTTCAACTAAGTCATCTTTGACTTCGAGCACTCGAGCCGGACGAGACGCAGGACAAAAAATATGGAGGACTTTGCGGAGACTCTCGAAGCTTGCGGCCTTCTTGATCTCGGGTTTCAAGGCGAGAGTTTCACATGGAGCAACATGCAAGTCGGTGCTAGAAATGTCCGATATCGGCTTGATCGAGCATGCGCCAACCGATTGGAAGAGGCTTTACCCGGTGAGTGCGGTGGAAGTTCTTGATTTTTGGGGGTCGGACCACCGGGTCATTCTCATTGACACGGTGGGTAAACCACCCATCACGCTTGGGAATACGGGCTCTCCACGACGATGGGCTTTCGAACCGGGGTGGCTCACCCACGATCAATGTGCGGCGATTGTCCGGGAATCTTGGCTTCACGGCCGTGAAAGCTATCGTAATGGAGGTTGTGACCGGGGGTTGGTCGATTGCAAGATAGCCCTCCAAAAGTGGGCTCGCTCGTCTTTCAGCCTCTGAGAGAAAAGGTTTAAGAACCTTACCGCTCGCCTCGAAAGATTTAACAAAGAGACCTTCTCTCCGGCTAACCGTTTGGAAGCGAAGAGGCTTGGTCACGAGCTTGAGTCTCTCATTCTTGTCGAAGAACATTATTGGCAACAAAGAGCGCGAGCGGATTGGCTCAAAGGAGGTGACAAAAACTCCGCTTATTTTCATTCGAGAGCGGTGCGCCGTAAGTCCCAAAACGCGCTGTTCGGGGCATTCTCAATGAAGATGGAGAATGGGTTACGTCGGAGGTTGAGGTTCGTGGTGTTTTTGCTTGATACTTTGAGGACATTTTTGCTTCCAATGGCGCTTCCGAACATGAATTTTCTAGGATATCCGGAGAAGACATAAGCACCCTCTCGGATGTGCATCAAGGCCTCACGGGCGAGGAGTTCACCGGGGAGGAGGTTGATTTGGCTCTTTTTTCTATGGGACCGAGGAAGGCCCCGGGCCCCGACGGTTTTCACGCGCTCTTTTTCCAAAAGTTTTGGGATACCGTGGGACCGGATATTCGGAAGGATTGCTTGGCGGTTTTGAACGGGCGAGCTAGTGCTAGAACGTGGAAATCTACCAACATTGTCCTCATTCCAAAGATTAAGAACCCAACAATGGTCAAAGACTATCGGCCGATTAGTCTTTGTAATGTTATTCTCAAACTTGTCCCGAAGGTGGTGACGAATCGGATTAAAGCGGCGCTTTCGTCCGTCATTTCTGACTCTCAAAGTGCGTTTGTTCCCGGTCGCCTAATCTCGGATAACGCCGCCATTGCTTTCGAGCTCCTTCATTCCATTAGGAGGAAGACCACGGGCAAGAAAGGGGTCTTGGCGCTTAAGCTTGACATGAGCAAGGCGTACGATCATGTTGAATGGGGGTTTGTCATTGCTATGCTAAAACGGATGGGCTTCGGTCCGAGAGTTATTAATGTGGTTCGGGATTGTATTTCGATGCCGGTTTTCTCTATTGTTATCAACGGGAGAACTGGCGGTGCAATTGTACCAAAACGGGGGCTTCGACAAGGATGCCCTCTATCCCCCTATCTTTTCCTTGTGTGTGCGGAGGGCTTTTCCGCTCTTACTCGGGGACAAGAGCGACTCGGCCTTCTCAAGGGATTCATCTCCGCGGCTCCCCTGGTGACTCACCTTCTTTTTTCGGACGATAGTCTCATTTTTTGTGAGGCTAGTGAGGAGTGTTGCCACGCTATCATCTCAATCCTCGAAATCTATGAAAGAGGATCCAGTCAAGTCGTGAATATGGAGAAGTCGATGATGGTGTGCTCTAGTAATACCCCGGCGGAAAAATCTGTTCTTTTCTCTAACCTTTTTCACATTCCCGTGGTGAACGACCTTGAAACCTACCTCGGACTACATGTCCATGTTGGTAAGAACAAAGTGGCCCATTTTAGCACCATCGCGGCTCGTGTTCTTAAACATCTCAGAGATTGGAAGACAGAGTTATTTTCGGCTGGGGGTCGAGAAGTCCTCGTGAATGCGGTGGTTCAAGCGATCCCTACGTATACTATGAGTCTCTTCCGGCTTCCGTCGTCTATCATCAAGGACCTTCATAGGCATATTGCCCGGTTTGGGTGGGGCGGGACGGAGGAAAAACGAAAAATCCATTGGAAACGATGGGATACCATCACTAAGCCCAAATCAATTGGGGGGGGGGGGGGGGATTGGGCTTCAAGGACCTAAGAGACTTCAACCGGGCCTTCGTAGGTCGCCTCTCGTGGAGAATTATCCAATACTCGGATTGCTTGATGGCCCGCGTTCTAAGGCCAAATACTTTCCAAATTAATCAGTGCTTGATTTTGAATGTAAGAGCCATTTTTCCTTCCTCTGCAAAATCCTTTGTTGGGGTCGGGACTTGGTGCGGCGGGGTATTAGGTGGCAAGTCGGAGAGGGGAATCTTAGAGCCTTCTCGCAACCTTGGCTCCAAAGACCTGGTAGTTTCTCCGTCCTCTCTAAGGAACCCGACGATGGATACCCTTGGAGAGTAGCCGATTTTATTTCCAATAGAAGTTGGAACCGGGATCTTATCACCTCCATGATGATCCCTTTTGACGCTGAAGAAATTCTAAAGATTCCTCTCGGAAGCGATGACTACAAAGACCGATTGGTTTGGCATTTTGAGGAAGATGGATACTACTCGGTTCGTTCGGGTTACCGTCTTGCGAGCGCGGAGTCTCGAGGGGGTCCCTCCAGTTCCTTTTGTGTGGAACAACATTGGTGGAAGAAATTATGGGGTCTCCAAATCCCGCCCAATGTTAAACATTTTGTGTGGCGAGCGTGGAACGAGGCTTTACCTACGTTTGGTGCTCTTCGGGGACGCGGTGTGGAGTGCCTTCCTTTTTGCAAGTTCCGTGGTGCGTTGCCAGAAGATACGAATCATGCGGTGTGGTCGTGCGTACGGGCTCAAGCTCTTTGGGAGTGTTCGTCCTTGCACAAATGGGCGGAGAACGCGGCACCGGTTCCTTTTCGGGAACTTTTCTTGAGGGCCTTTAACGCTCTATGCACGACGGACTTGGAGCTTTTTTGCGGGATCCTCTGGGCGACATGGTCCGACCGAAACTTAAGGCTCTTCGAGAACCATGCCAAATTGCCGGAAGTGTGGATTGAGGAGATTGTCTGTTGGTTTGCTAGTTTCAAAAAATGCACTAGCGGCACGGAGGGTCCGACCTTAGTTCGGCCTTCTACACGTCGGGGGTGTTCGGGGGCCAAAGATGGAGGGGTCAAACTCAACGTCGATGCAGCGTGGGACAAGGATACCGGACGAGCGGCATTCGGTGGGGTAGTAAGAGACAACCGAGGAAGACTCCTCGGGTTCACGGCAACATCCATGGAGAAGGTAGACTCGGTCTTATCCGCGGAATGCTTTGCGATACGTCATGACCTCCATTTCATCCTTGAAAGGGGTTGGAGAGTGTCGGAGGTGGAAAACGATAGTTTACGTAACCCGACTTGTCAACGGGGAAGTCTTAATTGTGTCCAAGGCCCAATTTTAGCGAACATTAGAAACTTGGCTAATGTGGTTAAGTGTCGTTGGGCTCCTCGTTCATGCAACGAGGCGGCGAACTTTGTAGCTCGATCTCGGATTACGGGCTGTATCTCCGACATGTGGTCGTGTGTATGCCCGGATTGGCTTGTAAGCACTATCCTTAGGGACTTAAATCCCATTCATTAATACAAGGTTCTATTTCGTAAAAAAAAATGCGGTTTTCTTTGAATCTGTTGTAATGGGATTGTGCTATAAAGAGTGCAGATATAGAGAAGAGGTTTTAACAATCAAAATTTACGATTTTATATCGGAACAAATCATCGATTCCGGTTGGCGAGACGTCACCTGCGTCGCCTTTGATCACCGAGAGGTAGGCGGATTTAGACTATGGCAATAGAAGATACGCAACTTGTATCCTTTTGTTAGCTTGATTAAACGTGTGCTCGGTTAAGCATGAATAAATTCGAATGTGTATATTCCATATCAAAACTATCATCCTAATTACAATAGTATATTTCATTTTAATCAATATATGTTGGTGCAGAAACGAGCGAGAAAGATATATTGAACACACCGACTTACACTCAAAGAATAAACGATATTTTTCAAAGAGAGAGCGAGCTGAAAGCCTTTTCTGTTTCTGCGTTGATGAACGTTGCAGCTTTTTCTGATATTTATTGAATACAAAAGAAGATAAATCACGGTGTTAGTTGGCTCCCTATTTCTTAGCGGTCACCTATTTCTCAGCCACGAGCACAACGATCGTTTTTGCCTTTCTCCTAAATGCTAGGCTTACGGTGCTGTTTATTTTATCAAAAAATAAATACAAATAAAACTAAGCTATAATGCATGCGTCATGCACACTGTAACGTGATTAAACCAACAAATGTCAATTCATTCTAGTAAATTTCTCATCGCGCTTTTGCCAGCGGGCGACAACTACAATTACATCGTTTGTACGATGAATCATACAGCCACAAAGTGATGTACTAGGAGGGGTTTCTGCAAAATGTCAACAGCCCTCGATCACGAGGAGGGGCAGACAACTACAGTTACATCGCTCGGTCCTCACCCTAGTTCGAGGTCTTTGGGTACGAGGCACTTCTCTCGTGGCTTAAACCGGGTTCGGCTAGCGATTCCTTTGAGGTTCCGCCGAAAGTGAACAAGTTGGCCTCCGAGGTGATGTGTTTCCGCTGTCGCTGATGCACGCAAACGCGTATGAGTCCAAGAACGTCGTCCTATATTAGGTGATGCTGCACACACCGTTCACCCGTTGGCCGGTCAAGGAGTCAACATGGGTTTCAGCCGATGCACTATCTCTTTCGAGAGTCATTGCCGAGGGAACCGCCGTGGGTACTGATATCGGGGAGGTACATGACTTTCGTTGAGTACTTGTCATGTTATGTATTTCTTGAAGGTATTTTGCTGTTGAAGAAGAGCATCATTTCGTACGCAACCGGCGAGCAGAGACGGCCCTTTTCTCTTGAGAAATTTGAGCACTTTATCGGTCATTGAGTTTGAATTGAAGAACTTTTTGCAGGATAATAAAGCTTTTATGTGCGTGGCTTGTATATATACATTCTAATTTTTAAGTTGATAATGTGGGACCAAAAAAATTATCTTTAGTGTAAAAAATAATTTGGTACTTTAACCGTAATGATAATATATAGCTTAAAGGCATGGGAAGAGATGAAAAGAATACTTATGCTGCAAAGAAAAAATAGAATCAGAAGTAATTATGCCATTAATAAATGATATTATGTGTTGATTAAAGACGTGATACGTGGCAAAAACTAATGTACATAAACGGAAAATTTAACAACATTTGACTTGGTGTATGTTTCAAAGTACTGGAACAACGCCGCTAAAATAAAGAATAAGAACACAAGTAGGATATTTAATTTTTTTTTTTCTAAAAAAAAAGTATGTTTTTTTTTAACATATACGCATAATAACCCTTAAGAGAGAAATTTAATATAGTATTTTGCTTGGACACATAGATTTTTTTATTTGATAAAAAGCTCACTTATAGCTCTAAATCAGGGTAATTTAGTCCATTTGATAATAATATGGACATTTTTGTTCATAACAAAAATCAAATTTTAATTATTTTAGACGTCGAAAATTAAGTTCAAAAACTTTAAACGAATTTGATAACTTACGCCGCTAAAATAAAGAATAAGAACACAAGTAGGATGTTTAATTTTTTATTTTTTTTATATAAAAAAAGGATGTTTAATTTTTTTTTTTAACATATACGCATCATAATAACCCTTATTTGAATAAGTTGGTAAGCTTTCTCCTCTATTATAGACAAGAGAGAAATTTAATATAGTAGTTTGGTTGGACACATAGAATTTTTTTAAAAAGCTCGCTAGGGAGAGTATGGGTTGGGTTGGGTCGTCCCGATGCTTTTTATGGACCCGATTCGATCATTTCGGGTTAAAAAGAAAAAACCCGATCCGACCCAAACTTTTTTAATGCCCGAACCAAACCGACCCGATAAAAATCGGGTTGGGTTGGTTTGGGTCGCTATGGCCCGATTATTCAAAATTTACTATTATATAACAAAAATTATTATGAAAAAAAATGCATCAATGTAACTCAAAATTCAAGTAAAAATATCTCAAACAAATTTAATCAAACAAACATACACCAAACAATAGAAAACATGAAAATGAGAGATTGAACGGTCTTTGAATATAAATAAAATTGAGAATTAGAAGTTTTAATACTCTAAAGATTGCACTACTTGAAATAAATATTAATATGAAATATATATTAATTATATTGGTCGGGTCGGAGACCCCGACCCGACCCAAGGTTTTGGACCCGACCCCGACCCGAATAATAACCGGGTCCGGCCCGATCCGAACCAATTTTGAGCGGGTTAGATTGGGGTCGAGTCCTTAACGGATTGAGTCTAAATTGCTCACCCTACTTATAGCTCTAAATCAGGGTAATTTAGTCATATTTGATGATAATATGGAAATTTTTGTTTATAACATAAATCAAATTTTAATTATTTTAGTCATCGAAAATTAAGTTCAGAAACTGAAAACGAATTTGATAACTAAGGCCGCAAATTTCGGTCACTATTTATACCTGTTCATTCGAACTCGTTCGATTTCTCAGTTCATTCTTCAACTTCGTCTTCTTCTCCGGTTCTTCCATTGGAGAGATCTGATTCTGAGAAATGGTGCGAAGATGTGATCTCGGCGCGCGCGACAACGAGTTGCGGATCGTCCCCAGTCTGTCTCCGAGTTGATTGTGAGGTTCGAATCCTTGCGCTCATTGATAGACGATCTCGAAGCTCAGCACAGGCGACAGATCGCTGCCTTTCGATCGAAGCTCCGGGAAGAACTGGACGCAGGTAACTTCGAACGAACCTCTTCTGTGCAGTTTAGGAAGATTTCTAGGTTTCTTTTTCAATTTTCCATGAATAGTATTCCGTTCGAGCTCGATCGTCGAAGTATTTTTTCTATAATCCTCTGCAAATTAATTCTGAAATATCCGTAGGTTTGATTTTGATGCATGTGATGTGAAACTGGCAGATCGATAGGATCATTTTAGTATTCTCGCAAAGCTGGATTATAAACAAAAATTCGCAAAGCTGGATTATAAACAAAAAGTATAGGCCAAAACCTGTAACGCCCCTAGATGGGGGTTAGTAGAATAAGACAAAAACAACGACTTTTCAAACTTGGACCGGTCAATGACACATCATCATCTAAACAATACCGTTGAATATTCAACGTCCACGTCAACAAGAACATAACTTTTGCCCATGGGACTTAAAATGACAATACAACATAAACGACCACAGTTTATACAACACCATAAAACGACAATTACAAAGTACCACCATCACAAATATCCTTAATTTAATCCTTTACATTTTCGAATTTAAAGATCAACTAAAAATACGAAATTAACCACGACGAACATATAGACTTCCTGAATCAAACTACTCCTCTTCCGGAGTCTGATACTGACACCACCTGAAGCTGGAAGAAAAAAATGTATATGGAAGGGGTGAGCACCACATGCTCAGTAGGGAATCTATTACCAATTCTCTTTACCGAACCATTATTAGTCAAATTTCAATTAAATATAAAAATAAACGTCATCATAAACCATTTAATCATCATTTTCATAAAATAAATAATTATACCCCACAAAAGTCAAATCATTTCGGTGATCCATGCCGAGTCAGCTCGCGCCTTTACTCCACTAAATCCCATCGAGTCCTCAAGGCACGAGCACAGGTGGACTAGAAGTCCCTAACCGTAACTCGCCCTTGACTCGGGATCCTAATCACCACCAAAGGCGGCCAGTTCGCCATGGGTCGAAATGTTGACTTTTGGGTCACCAATCATATCCATATATGTATCCATATCCATGTCCGGCCTACTGCGCAGTAGCCAGCTGCTCGTCAGCAGCTCATCCGCCCGAAGCGGTACCATATCAACACACATCATCCGCCCGAAGCGGGTACCATATCATGTTAATCATCCCCGAAGCGGGTACTATATCAACATACGTCCTATCGACGTAACATAAACATAAAATATAATATCAAGCATCAAACCGATGCAAATCATACATGTTTTCCATCGTCGCCAACAAGCGACATCAATCACAATACTAACTTTTATCTTTTTAATTAACATATAAATTCATTAATTCCGATATAAACCTATCCGGTTCAATCTTCATTAGAGCGTTGGTTTCTACGTTCATTTTAATTTGCGAGAAAAGGTAATAGCCCCTACCTCAATCCGTGGAAACTTTGACCGATCGACTAGCTAGTCGATGATGCGGGTTCGTCTTGGCCCTGAGATTGATGACTAGAGACTTCGGGATCTGCTGAATTAGTCAAAACGGGTGGTTCGGGTGGCACAATCTTCGAGGCGACTACGGGACGACTATCCGTGCCAGCTATAACACCGATACCATTCATAAGTCAAATACTACTAAGATTGGAATTCAAATTGTCAATTGAAAACCCGATACACTAAAATTTAGCCCGGGTCGAATTCCCGTCGGGCACGCAAAACGAAGCAGCAAAACGGGCATCAATTCGACAATTTTATGCTTTTCCTAGCTTAATTCGACTGTTCTAAACGCAATGGCGAAGTCAATTTCATCAATCAAGGCCCATAACACACCTAATTTGATCATCTAAATTCAGAAACTAGGTCAAGGAAATTCGGGCTTACCGAGAGTCCGATGACGATTCCGATCGAGGGCTTTCGATCTCCTCGACGAGGGCTTCAAAACCCCTCAATAAATTTTGAGATCGGAAAAATGATGACGGCGGCCGGCAACGGCGAATGACGGCGGCGACGGCGAGGTGATACCTCCAACGGACTCTAATAGGCTTCGTGAACATGATTCCGGTATTAGATTTCTCAAAATCAAACCGACATGAAAAAGATCTAGAGTTGTATAATCGCACCTTCCGGCGAATATTCCGGTCAAACGCCGCCACCTCGGGTCGACTTCCGCCCAGCAGCTTGTTCACCTCCTCGAGAGCTTTCCAACGGTACCAAGATCTCGCCGATCGGAGTTCCGGTGATGGAGCTATGAGGCTTTGAGCATTTGAGGAAGGAGAAGAAAATAGAAGATAGAGAGAGAGAGAGAGTACGGGAGCAGAGGTGAGAGAAAGAAAAAGAAAAGAAAGAGAAGAGGGGGAGAAAGGAGATGGTTCATTTCGAACCATTCTCTGACAACAAATTTTTTTTTTTATATATATATATATATATATATAATAATATATTATGGGGTTTTACAATACTCCACCCCTCAAAAAAAATTTCGTCCTCGAAATTTAAACGAAACTACTCCCGAACAAAGACGGGTACTTCTCCATCATCTCTGACTCTAACTCCCAGGTTGCCTCTCTTACTTCGTGATGGTTCCACACCACTTCGACTAGAGGAATCTCTCATTGACGAAGAACTTTTACTTCACAGTTGATAATATGAATCGAGCATTACTCATATGTCGCATTTTCTTGAAAAGGTATCTCTGTCCACTCAATGATTTGACGAGGATCGGGTTCATATATTCTCAACATCGACACATGAAACACATTGTGAACGTGAGATAATTACGGAGGTAAATCGAGCTTGTATGCGAGTGGTTCAACTCTTTCACTACCTCGAATGGGCCGGTGTATCACGGAACCAACTTTCTTTTTATTCCAAAACGAGAAACACCACGCATGGGCGTCACCTTCAGGAATACATTGTCGCCAACCATGAATTCCAGTGGCCTTCGTCTTCGATCTGCATAACTCTTCTGGCGACTTTGAGCAGTCTTGAGTCTTTCTCGAATAAGCTTAATCGCTTCTGTCGTATCTCTGAGGTAGGAAGGACCGAGAGTAATACGATCTTCATACTCGGCCCAACAAAGAGGTGAACGACAAGGTCGACCATACAAGGCCTCATACGGTGCCATACCGATACTAGCCTGAAAGCTATTGTTGTAAGCGAACTCCACGAATGGTAGCTGCTCCTTCCATTTTCCTCCAAAATCTATGGCGCACGCCCGAAGCATGTCTTCTAAGATCTGAATCACTCGCTCTGATTGTCCATCAGTCTGAGGATGAAAAGCTGTGCTCAAACTCAATTCAGTTCCCATCTCTTTCTGTAATCCTCTCCAAAACTTGGAGGTGAAACGAGCGTCTCGGTCCGAAACTATTGAAACAGGGACCCCATGAAGCTTTACTATCTTTTCAACATATAGTTTACAAAGTTTCGGAACTTTGTAATCTGTCCGAATGGGGATAAAGTGGGCTGATTTTGTCAATCTATCAACGATCACCCACACCGCATCGTGTCCGCCCCGAGACCGAGGAAGTCCCGAAACGAAGTCCATGGTTATGCAGTCCCATTTCCACTCAGGTATTTCAAGTGGTCTAAGCTCTCCGCCAGGCCTTTGATGCTCTGCTTTGACCATTTGGCAAACTGGACATCTCTTCACGAACATCGCCACATCCGACTTCATTCCGTACCAATAATATTGCCTCTTCAGATCCTGGTACATCTTCGTACTCCCTGGGTGAATAGCAAACTTGGAACGATGAGCTTCATGTAAGATGGCGCTTCATAACGTAGTATCATCAGCTACCGCAAGCCTTCCTTTGTACAATAAAAATCCATCGACTCCCACATTCCATCCTTCAAGTTGTTCTCCAGTTTGTAATCGATTCCATACCTCTTGTAACGTTTCATCGCTCCACTGACTTTGTCTAACTTGGAGTACCATTGATGGAACGGCTATGAAGTTATATGCACATGCATTATACCCATCGCTATGGAATTCTAAATTGTAATCGCCAATGGTAACCGATCTTTTCCATAATTCCAAGGTCAAAGAAGCAACCAAACCATGATTCTTCAGACTTAATGCATCGGCGACCACCTTTACTTTTCTTGGGCGATATCGTAGACTAAAACCATAATCTTTCATATACTCCACCCATCTTCGTTGTCGTAGATTCAAGTCTCTCTGCGTGAACAAATACTTGAGACTTTGATGATCGGTTAATATCTCAAATCTTGAGCCGTAAAGATGACAACGCCAGATTTTGAGTGCAAATATCACTGCTGCTAGCTCCAAGTCGTGGGTAGGATAGTTTTGTTCATGCGGCTTTAATTTCCTATAACCATATGCCACCACTCTCCCTTGTTGCATGAGCACACAGCCTAGTCCACTACGAGATGCATCAGTATACACTGTAAACACTTCATCTACATTGGGAACAACAAGGACAGGAGCACTCGTCAATCGTCGTTTCAACTCTGAAAAATACTCTTCACATCTATCATCCCAACTGAACTGAACATCTTTTCTGGTGAGCTTGCTCAGCGGTGCGGCAATTTTTGAAAAATTCTCCACGAACTTCCTGTAATAGCCCGCAAGACCAAGGAAACTTCGAACTTCTGCCACATTTCTTGGTTGCCTCCAGTTCAAGATAGCTTCAATCTTTGACGGGTCTACGACAATACCTTCTTGCGAGATCACGTGGCCTAACAATTTCACTTCCGTCATCCAGAATTCACATTTTTCTTTGTTTGCATAGAGACGATAGTCCCGCAAAGTCTGCCAAACTATTCGCAAATGTTCTTCGTGTTCTTTAGGGTTCTTGAATAGATAAGTATGTCATCAATGAAGACAACACTGAATCGATCCAAGTATGACCAAAAAAAAAAAATCTATTCATTAAGGCCATAAACGCCGCTGGAGCGTTCGTTAAACCAAAAGGCATAACCGTGAACTCAAATTGATCATATCGTGTACGGAACGCTGGTTTCAGGATGTCGGCATCTCGAATTCTCAATTGGTGGTAACATGACCGCAAATCTATCTTTGAGAAGAACTTGAATCCTCGCAATTGATCGAATATGTCATCTATGTGCGGTAAAAGGGTATTTATTTTTAATCATTATCTTGTTGAGTCATTTGTAGTCCACACAAAGGCGTAAACTACCATCTCCTTTCTTAGCGAATAACACCGGCGCTCCCCACGGTGATGGACTTTGCCTGATAAACTCTTTGCTCAACAAGTCGTCTAATTGCTCTCTCAATTCTGCCAATTCTGCTGGAGCCATACGGTAAGGAGTCATAGAGATCGGAGAACTCCCAGGAACTAGGTCAATGTCAAACCCAATCGACAATCTGGAGGAAATCCTAAAATCTCTGCGGAAAACACATCTTCAAGATCTTGTACTATTGGAATGTGCGGGTCGATGGTACTTTGCCTCACACCTTCAATGGCACAATTAACTTCCGACCCTTCAAAATTCATCTCTCCTCCAAGGAGAGACTTCAAGATAAAATTATGAGGCCATATTAACATGCTCATTTTCGTTTCTTCTGAGGGTGCCATGTATTTTGTAGCAGTCTACTATAGCACGGTACTTTTCTAATATATCCAATTCCAATGTTACATCAAACTCGATCATACGGGGAACGATTACGTCAAATGATAATTTACTTCCCTCAATGACAAGCTCACAAGACTTGTAGATCATTAAAGCTTTTGGCAATTTCCTATATGAGCGCACAACGATGAAGGAATAATACATGTCTCGAGGTTTTTGGCTGAAACAATCAGTTCTGAGAAATTAGAGTAACGCTTTGGCGTAAGGTTCTCGCAAACCCATTGCGCATGAAATCATTACCCAAAATTTACCATTCTAGCTTCAGTGCTATCTACGACATCAGAATTATCAAGCACCTCAAAAATTTTCTTCATTAATGTCAATCGCATTTCAATTGTAGCAGCATCAGGAAATTCATCAAACTATAGAGGATTTTTGGAACAGGATCTCCTTAAAAGATTTCATTATTTCAACTGCAGAATTAAGAGATTGTATCACGTATTATGGAACATTATACAATGCAGATTCTTCAAGATTTAACGGGGGACGCAGATTTAGGGTACTTTGGGAATTCCGAACCATGTTGATCAACTGTAAAAAGATTAAATGTCAGGATTATGGATGGTGATACAAAATAAAACACGACAAAAACGCAAAATAAAAATTATGGTGTTA
Source organism: Parietaria judaica (assembly GCA_954871525.1). Classification (NCBI taxonomy): domain Eukaryota; kingdom Viridiplantae; phylum Streptophyta; class Magnoliopsida; order Rosales; family Urticaceae; genus Parietaria; species Parietaria judaica. The sequence continues at coordinate 20,755,685 of OX940868.1, read as the reverse complement.
TACCCTAAGTGCCGTAACCTAGGCTCTGATACCAAACTGTAACGCCCCTAGATGGGGGTTAGTAGAATAAGACAAAAACAACGACTTTTCAAACTTGGACCGGTCAATGACACATCATCATCTAAACAATACCGTTGAATATTCAACGTCCACGTCAACAAGAACATAACTTTTGCCCATGGGACTTAAAATGACAATACAACATAAACGACCACAGTTTATACAACACCATAAAACGACAATTACAAAGTACCACCATCACAAATATCCTTAATTTAATCCTTTACATTTTCGAATTTAAAGATCAACTAAAAATACGAAATTAACCACGACGAACATATAGACTTCCTGAATCAAACTACTCCTCTTCCGGAGTCTGATACTGACACCACCTGAAGCTGGAAGAAAAAAATGTATATGGAAGGGGTGAGCACCACATGCTCAGTAGGGAATCTATTACCAATTCTCTTTACCGAACCATTATTAGTCAAATTTCAATTAAATATAAAAATAAACGTCATCATAAACCATTTAATCATCATTTTCATAAAATAAATAATTATACCCCACAAAAGTCAAATCATTTCGGTGATCCATGCCGAGTCAGCTCGCGCCTTTACTCCACTAAATCCCATCGAGTCCTCAAGGCACGAGCACAGGTGGACTAGAAGTCCCTAACCGTAACTCGCCCTTGACTCGGGATCCTAATCACCACCAAAGGCGGCCAGTTCGCCATGGGTCGAAATGTTGACTTTTGGGTCACCAATCATATCCATATATGTATCCATATCCATGTCCGGCCTACTGCGCAGTAGCCAGCTGCTCGTCAGCAGCTCATCCGCCCGAAGCGGTACCATATCAACACACATCATCCGCCCGAAGCGGGTACCATATCATGTTAATCATCCCCGAAGCGGGTACTATATCAACATACGTCCTACCGACGTAACATAAACATAAAATATAATATCAAGCATCAAACCGATGCAAATCATACATGTTTTCCATCGTCGCCAACAAGCGACATCAATCACAATACTAACTTTTATCTTTTTAATTAACATATAAATTCATTAATTCCGATATAAACCTATCCGGTTCAATCTTCATTAGAGCGTTGGTTTCTACGTTCATTTTAATTTGCGAGAAAAGGTAATAGCCCCTACCTCAATCCGTGGAAACTTTGACCGATCGACTAGCTAGTCGATGATGCGGGTTCGTCTTGGCCCTGAGATTGATGACTAGAGACTTCGGGATCTGATGAATTAGTCAAAACGGGTGGTTCGGGTGGCACAATCTTCGAGGCGACTACGGGACGACTATCCGTGCCAGCTATAACACCGATACCATTCATAAGTCAAATACTACTAAGATTGGAATTCAAATTGTCAATTGAAAACCCGATACACTAAAATTTAGCCCGGGTCGAATTCCCGTCGGGCACGCAAAACGAAGCAGCAAAACGGGCATCAATTCGACAATTTTATGCTTTTCCTAGCTTAATTCGACTGTTCTAAACGCAATGGCGAAGTCAATTTCATCAATCAAGGCCCATAACACACCTAATTTGATCATCTAAATTCAGAAACTAGGTCAAGGAAATTCGGGCTTACCGAGAGTCCGATGACGATTCCGATCGAGGGCTTTCGATCTCCTCGACAAGGGCTTCAAAACCCCTCAATAAATTTCGAGATCGGAAAAATGATGACGGCGGCCGGCAACAGCGAATGACGGCGGCGACGGCGAGGTGATACCTCCAACGGACTCTAATAGGCTTCGTGAACATGATTCCGGTATTAGATTTCTCAAAATCAAACCGACATGAAAAAGATCTAGAGTTGTATAATCGCACCTTCCGGCGAATATTCCGGTCAAACGCCGCCACCTCGGGTCGACTTCCGCCCAGCAGCTTGTTCACCTCCTCGAGAGCTTTCCAACGGTACCAAGATCTCGCCGATCGGAGTTCCGGTGATGGAGCTATGAGGCTTTGAGCATTTGAGGAAGGAGAAGAAAATAGAAGATAGAGAGAGAGAGAGTACGGGAGCAGAGGTGAGAGAAAGAAAAAGAAAAGAAAGAGAAGAGGGGGAGAAAGGAGATGGTTCATTTGGAACCATTCTCTGACAACAATTTTTTTTTTTTTTTTATATATATATATATATAATAATATATTATGGGGTTTTACAAAACCGAGCTAGGAGAGCTCGTTTTTGTGCCATGCGAAGAATAATTCTGGGTAAAACATAAAAGAGACCAATTTAAATAACTCAAAACAACTTCGATAATCGAATTTCACGATGCATGGTCCGAACATTGGACCTCAAGGATACAAGTTCAAGTGCTCGACCACTTGAAATCATTACATCGTCTGGAAAAAGGATCCGACATGAAACGAAATAGAAATAAAAACTAGAGCAAACAAAATGTGAAACTACAAAGACATGCACTTATTTGATTCCTATAATTTTACCAACACTCGTAGAACTTGATATCAACCCTGAGCCTGAAGTACACCTGGCCCTCGAACGAGTCCGTCGCCACGGTGGCAACACCCCGGTGCATGAAGAAGTCTCCAGTTCCACCGACGACCGATACGTCCCGTGTCGGTTTCATAAGCGGGTCGGCACCCACGAAGCTGATCGTACCGCGGCCGAGGTCGGCGCTGTCAAGCACGAACGTGAATGCGAGCCATGCCGTGTACATATTCTTTGTGTCGTACACGTAGAGCCCCTGCGCCCGCCCCACGGGCTCCGAGCGGAACCCGTTGTCCGGGATAATTGGGTCGTCGAAAACAACGACGTTCCCGAAGTGGAAATCACCGGCGAAGACCGTCCGGTTCGTCCCCTCAGGCCCCGTCACGATGGCAGACGTTGCATTGTGCGCATTTTTTCCGTTGTAGATGACGTCGTGGAAGTAGAGCGCTAGGGTTTTGCATGGCTTCCGAGATCTCATACTGACTGCATGGCTTCAGGTCGTTAATGGTGTTGTTAGGGCTAAAAGTAAAACAGTGAAGCGCATGAGATAAACTGGAATAATATTATTACTTTTTGACAATATTTCCATTTTGACTCAAATGATAGTGAAAGTATTCACTATTCACTCTAGTACTTTATTTATTATATATAGTTTAAGGTGTAAGCTAGGGTTTTAGATATATAAGTCGGTCAGGGACTCAGGGGGCCATTTTTCAGGGGCTAGATTGCAATTACCAAAATATATACATAATGTTTGTCGACTTTGACATACTTACGTATTATATAATATATTATATAAATAATGTACGTATGTCACCGTGAGCTCAATCAGTTATATAATTTGATATGTGTTTATAACTTTATATATATTAGACTTGATCACTTGATTTTTGGCTAAAAGCATTAACTCTAATAATGGTTGTCAAACATAAATTAAGTGGAGAATTACATTATTCTTTTTGGATGTCAAATAATGATGACCTCATGTTCTGCTACTTTAAATTTTTTTAGTATACTACTTGATGCCGACGAACTCGGACTCGCCTTCGAAGAAGCTCGGGACCGTTCACGCCATCGTTGAATACGAGTTTTTATTTATTTTTAGCTTTACGTTATGCAATTTATTTTTATTGTTTTAAGTTTGTTATTTTATTTTTATTGTTTTAAGTTTGTTATTTTGCATGCAATTTCCATTAGTTATGGGGACTTATTTTAGCAAATATTAGAGGTATTTAAACCCTCTCAACATTGAATAAAGGCAGCTTGATATTCAGATAAAAAAATTCACTCTCATCATGATTGTGGTCGATTGATTTTTGCGATCAATTTCCAAGAATTCACGCGGCGAACAGTAGCAAACTCCAGGCACTCTTCTGGCGCAGGTGATCACGCGGGAGACGCTCCAGCAGACTTCAACTCTGCGGGACGGCGTTGACAGCGATCAATGTATAGGACAGTGTACGATCGAGAATTGTGCACAGTTCTCGAGGAGATTTCGGATATTTTTTGAACGTTAATATCTGGAATAATTGCATTAATTATTCGTAGACGTGTTCTCGTTTTTGTTGGGTTTCCTTTACATCACTACTCCTTAACCAATCTGCAGGGGCGGAGGGAAGTAGACAACAATATAGAGTAAACCGCAAAATTAATTCCGTAACAATAATATACATATAACTCTTTATTGTTTTAATGTGTATATATACATAGTTATATATAATATTATAGTAAGAACTTGTGGTAGATGACAACACTTAGTAAAGAGTTTTTTTTGTTTTTTTTGCAAATGTGATAGTTGGATGGCAACTGTTGTAATATAAATATCATTTAAGGCAAAATATAAAGAGAACAAAAAAAGAGTATATATGGCAATAGTAAGAATCAATCCTAGGTCGCATGTAATAGGTAGAGAGTTAAAAAGTATGTTTCACACCACTACTGTATCATTGTGCAAATTTACAATAATAATGTAACTTTAATTATATATTATTACATATTTACTACTGTAGTATAGTTACACGCCGGAATCAAGTGGGGGCAGCTGTCCCCGCTCGATCCAGTGTAAGTCCGCCCCTGCCAATCTGCATATTATTTTAAATAATATTATAGTTTCTAAATATCTATAATATTGATGATATCAATTTATAATCGCGGTATAAGTTTAAACATTTTGTTATTCACATAATTATTTTTACGCGACTTTTTTGTTTTGTTTTTTAGGACAATAACATATTTGTGCTCTCTCATAAATTCCACAATACTTCTGAATTTTCTTTTCTTCATATGAGCGACCACGATCGTTCCAACCGTCACTATTCTATAAAATTTTCTCGGTAATCCATATACAAGTATAAAATTGGATCGATATAACTAAAATATACTTTGGAAAATATTTTACCTATTTTTATTTATTTATTTTGTTCTAGCTACTTGCATATATATATATATATATATATATATATATATATATATATATATATATACATATATATATATAGCCAAGGTTTTAAATACCGCTTGCCGATGTCGTTTTGAACTTTTCGTTTTACGGATATATCACTTGTCGATAGGTATCTCATAGGTAAATCGATGGGTATGCCGATAGATATATCGTTTGGCATATCTTCGAATATTTTTTTTTGATGAACATGCCGATGGATATTCAAGAAATTTAATACCTTAACATATATTTTTTAAAATATGCTATAATTAGAGTACATGATCTATTTGCATATATTTTATAATTTTCTCCATGTTGTAAGATAGAAAAAACTAATTATAGTGGAGTGTGGTCCAATCCCAATATCCAATTTCTCATATTGATAATAGCTTTACACTCTGTCCGAAGTGTTTGGTGGAGTTAGGTGTTGATATCATTTTCACTTTTTCATGAATTATGCTCCAAATTTTAATTAGTATCAACATCAATGCACGCATTTCATTATATATATACAGATATGGTTGGTGAAGTTCAAAACGTTGTTCTTTTTAGCTAGTTGCGGAAACTCTTAATGACTTATCTGATAACACCCTTTCTATTTAGAATGCCAAAGTATTTTTCATATTTTTAACACATGAGAGTGTTAGTGCCAAAGTTCGGTGGTACATAAATATATATATATCTCAAATTGCTTTTTTCTTTAGGAAAAATAAGAAGTTTAATTTTGTGGCTAATAATATGAATAATTCAAAATTAAAAAGACTCGAGTGCCTTTCTTTTCTCAAGGAAAAGACTCCATTATAATAAACTAGTCCCAATGGAGATCTAGTCATAAGGTAATGTTGTAGATTAATTTTAATTCAGTTTTTTTTACTAAATTTGAGTGAGTTCGAAGCTAAGAAAATTTTAATTCGAAAGAAATTAAAAATCAGAGCATTGTGTTCAAGATGAATCAAGAGCAAGAATGCTCTAGTACTTCTAATAATGCGGACTCCAAAATACCTCGATTCAATTTTTTTTAATAGTAAATGAGAGCTGAAATTCATACCAAAATATTATATATATATATATATAATATTATATGTGTGTGTAAGAATAAGCTTATATATATATATATATATGAGAATAAGTTTAGTGAGGTGCATATTTCAAGCAGTACATATTACTTTATTAGGCCGTTTACCTTACCGAATTAATATTAAAATTAATTCAACTCTAAAAATCATATTAAAATAAACCAGAACCGTAAATTATATTATTGCTTACACTAATCATCAACATGTTACGTTTCTTTTATATTCAAATTTGATGAATCATTGGAAATTCTTGGTCAAATTCAATATCTTCTACATTGGCATGTAGCAATTTGTCAAAGAATGAGATCCAAGGCCCTAGATAATGTAACAAAAATTTAAATAAAAATATATCAAGGATTTATTTTTTATGTCATATATATATATATATATATATATATATATATAAGTGACAGGATTGTAGAATTAGGTACAATATTCCTTATTTTGAGTTGAAATAGTTCACCTAATTTATTTGAATTAAAGCATATGGTACGAGTAGTACGTAATTTATTAATGTTTTTAATACTTTGATCTATGCAGTAACTATACAAGCATATTTAACTGAAAAGTGTTCTCCTTTATACAACCTAAGTAAAGTCAATTGAATGAATATTCAAGTATTACGCGCGGTATATTTACCATGCACGAACGTTAAATCAGAACTAATTATATCGTTGTAGTTATTAAAAAAAAAAAAAATTAGCAATAAAAACTTTGGTTTATCTTTGATAAAATTAACTTGATCTGTTTTTTTTTTTTTTTTTTTTTGGATTGCAAAATGTATAACTTGAATTAATACGCTCAATCCGCGCCAATAAAATCACTCATTTTCAACGCATATATATATATATATATATATATATATATATATATATATATATATATATTATGTAATGTCCCGACCATTCTCTCAAACTGATGACTATAGTAGACAAGTTTTTCAAAATAATTTCCAGTAAAAAAAAAATCAACGTAATTTGTCTTCACTCCTGCGTTTAAAAAAACTTTTAAAACAATTACTCATATCAGAATTTTTTTAGAAAATATATTTCATTGACACAAGTGAACCAAGAAAATTATTTTGAGCCTCTTCAGATACCATAAAATATATTTCACTTATGGTGATAAATAAGTAATTTTAGACATATATAATGTTAGACCTATATAATTTTTTTCTTTGAAATATTCAAAATTATTTTGCTGACTTAATTTTCCGTCGGCATGCGACATGCCCGTAAAATTTGGGCGGCATTTACAACATCGGCTTGCTTTTTTTTCTTTTTTCTACTATTTCATAGATATTTCCTTTGACATGCAACATGTTCGTAGAATAAAAGGATCAAAATGGCGTCAATTTCGACATTTAGAATTTTGATATTCTTGTACTTTCGTACCCGCAATTTTAAAGATGTTCGTTAGTATATTTCTTTATTCAGACGAGACGGATCTTTTCTTGCCCTTCAGTCTTCACTCAAAAGATCAATTGAGACTACATATTTTCCTAAGAATATTCTTTGATTATACTAATATTATAATATAATCCATTTGCACATGCGACTAATGTTCTTAATTTCTTTTAATTAAAATAATAATTGGTGGTCAAAACTTTCGTCTGCTCTTTTAAGCTATGCTAATCTTACACATTAAAGTCTTTTCATTGCTTAACTGTCCGTATATAGACAAATTAAGTACCTACCATCACTCAATCAAGTCCATTATTAATGAAAAAAGAAAACACTCGTACGTGTATGAAACCTATGATTGTCTTTCGTGTATGTTTTGTAAACGTCCTTACCAAAAGTAAAAATTAAAAAAATATTAAACTAACAACTTGAAATAATTAGGAAGACAAATAAATAGTTAGAAATATTTACCTTAAAATATATATGAAATTAGATTTATAGGAGTAGTATGTAACTATGTATGCATCGTTTTGTTTTTCAGATTTATAGGAGTAGTATGTAACTATGTATGCATCGTTTTGTTTTTCAGCAAAAAGTATACAAAGTCAAGTTATGTATACCTAAGTTCATCATTTTTTACGGATCGATAGACTTCATCTATTTTTCCATTAATTTTTTACTATTTTAGTTAAGAATGACGTCAACAATGCAAATCTCGATGCTATTGAGGAGATGAACTAAGAATTCAAGATATAAAGTGAAAAAGAAAACGAAAAAAAAAAGAAGAAATTTCTTGTTTATGTTCAAAGAATTTGTGTTACATCTATGTTTATTTTGATGTTCACGGGTTTGATCGTTTGAGTTTATTTATTTGTTTTTTTGTTTTGTTTTTTTTGCGACATTATCAGTGACAGAAATAGTAAAATAATTAATTGAAGAATGGATAAGGTCATACCGATCCACTATAAAACATGAACTTGAGTACTTTTTTCAAAGTTTTTTGAATTGGCTTTATGCCGCCTTATTGCTAAACAACTTGAGTATTTTGCCGCTAATAACCCGAATAATAACTACAACATACTCTTTTTTTCCGGTTATTTGTATGTTGATCTAAAAGATACCAGCTCAAATAGACAACATTTCTTTTCAGTAACATTCGTACAAGTTGATGTCCATCTTGACACGGAAGTACTTGATGCCCTCGATCGCGTCTGTGGTAAACGTGGCAACGCCTCGGGCCATGAAGAAATCTCCGGTGCCTCCAACGACAGAGAGCTCTCGGATAGGCGGATTCAAAGGATCAGCGCCCATGATGCTGATCGAGCCCTTGTGCTCGGTGGAGTTGAAGACGAGCGTAAAGGCAAACCACGCTGTGTACTCCGTCTTCATGTCATAGAAGTAGAACCCCTGAGCCCTAGCCACGGACTTTGAGTGGAAATTCGGCCCGTGCGTCATCTTATCGTCCATAATGACAAGCTTTCCCAGCTTGAAATTCCCGAGTTTCGTCTCTTTCACGGCCGTGGCGGCTGTAGCGTTCGCCTCGTCACGACCGTCGAAGAGCACCTCGTGGAGGTAGAGAGTCATCTGCTTGCACGGTGTTCTCCGCCCTTTCGGAGCCTTCTTTTTCCATGACGCGACGGGGTCTGAAAGTGACGTCACGGCCAGAAGGAAGAGAAGGAACAATGAAGCTTGTTTTGCTGAAGGAGTTCTCATTTTGAGGAGATTTTCTCTCTTTGTATGTGTTTGTGTTTCTATATGAGCTTGGTTTGTCTTACAAATGAGTCATTAGGGTTTATATATAGGCACTCTTAGTGGGGTGGTAGATTTTTTATTATTTTATTTTACCACTTGCAAATTGCGAATTGCAATGTACTAATAATCTTATTATTGCTTTTAATAAGAAGAGTAGTGCTGAGAAACTATTGATCGAATAAGTTATTAGGTGTAACATATCATCGTGATTCATGATTGTGTTAATTTTAGGAAATAATTGTAACAATTAAATGTACCAATGTTATAATGAACTCTCATAGACTCAGTTTTTTTTTTTTTTTAATATCTCATGAGACAATAGAGAGTGGTCTCATAACAAAACTAGAAATTATACTTTGTAAGTTCACAAAATGAAATTACACATTGAAAACGTGAAAAATTCCATGAACATAGTACAATATATATGTATATATATTTATAACTTGAAATATGTCATTAATTTAGAAAGAAAGAGAGCTCATAGATCCCGAGCATCAGAAAGAATACTAATTCAAATACTCTATAATTAAATATTCTTCCTCTTATTAATTCAAGTTCTCAATAACTAAATATTCGCTTGCTTCTTATTAGTAGCATTCGTACAACTTGATGTCCACTTTGAGGCGGTAATAATTGGTAGCCATAATGACAGTGTCCGTGGAGATCGTGGCGATGCCTCGGGCCATGAAGAAATCCCCGGTGCCTCCTACGACGGAGAGTTCTCTGGTGGGTGGATTCAAAGGATCGGCCCCGAGGATGCTGATGGAGCCCTTGTGCTCGGTGGAGTTGAAGACGACCGTGAAGGCAAACCACGCCACATACTCGGTTTTCACGTCGTTGAAGTAGAACCCCTGGGCTCTAGCCACGGCCTCTGAGTGGATATCGGGGTGGTACGTCATTTTATCGTCTTGGACGAACATCTTTCCGAAAGAAAAGTTCCCAAGCTTCGTCTCGTTCACCACCACGGCGGATGTGGCATCGACACCGTTGTGGCCGTTGAAGATAACGTCGTGGAGGTAGAGAGACATCTGCTTGCACGGTGCTCTCCGCCGTTTGGGAACCTTCATCTTCGATGACGTGACGGGATCGGAAAGTGACGTCACGGCCAGAAGGAAGAGGAGGAACAATGAAGCTTGTTTTGCTGAAGGAGTTCTCATTTTGAGGACCTTCTCTATGTGTGTATGTGTTTCAATATGAGCTTGGTTTGTTTTGCAAATGAGCCATGTTAGAGTTTATAAATAGGCAGTTTTAACGGGGTGGTAGAGTTTGTATTTTGTTTAATTTTCTCTTCAATTACCACTGATTATTGTTTTCCTCAAGCTCGTTATATTTTACATTTATTATAATAATAATAATAATAATAATAATAATAATAATAATAATAATTATTATTATTATTATTATTATTATTATTATTATTATTATTATTGAATTTGAAACTACAGATTGAATGTTAGGTGTAACAAATCATCGTGATTGATTTTTTTACATAGACATCGTTTGACTTTAACATCATCATCATTATAATAATAATAATATTTATAATATTATTATTATTAATTTATTATTATTAGAATGGAAAGCAGTGAGAACTGAGAAGTTGGGTCGTAACATATCCTAATTGATCTTCGTGATTTTTATTTTTTTATTTTTTTATTGACATCGAATTTTATAATAATAATAATAATAATAATAATAATAATAATAATAATAATAATAATAATATTTAGATAGAAAAACAGTGAGAAACTATATACATTTTAGGAATAACAACGACACATGTACCAATGTTATAATGAACTCCTCTTACATGTACTCAGTTTTTATTTTTTTATTTTTTTTTTTACAGTGAAAAAAGTACAGAAGTTTGAGAAAAACATGTTCAATCTAGTTTTACGAAGAAAAAAAAGTATTAGCTGACCTTTCAGTCTCTATTATTTACGATGTTAATGGAGTACTGTCACCTACATGCAATTTTACTTTAGTTTTAAGTCTTTTTATCATTTATTTTAAATATTTATTGAGTCTCTCTAATTTTATTAACGTTTTTAAAAGAAATTAGGCGGTGTTGAACGCGGATACTATTTTACTGAACTTGGAACCTTGTTTCACTATAAAAAGGAACCATAGTGCCCGTCGAACAAGGCTGACCTTGATCATCAGCTGTGTTCAATCTCAGCAAAGTAAGTTTCTACGACATTTAAGTATTTAAAAATATTGTTTTTTGTTTAGAAAATTATGTAGTAAAAAAACCCAATAAATTTGAAGGCCCAAAGTAGTTGTTTTGCGGCCCGTACCAAAGGCAAGGCGGCAATGACGAAACTACATGTGCACCAGTGAGTCTCTCACTTCAAATAAAAAATATTATTCCAGATTTGATTATACTCTTCTTGTTCTTTCTACCTTCTTGACTCGATAAATATATTCTACTATTCTTTGAAAAGTAATATTATTTATTCATATGTCTAATAGTCGGTTTAATATAGTTGTTTATAATTTTTGTTTGTTTACGTATCTGGAATCGATTGAAATATACTATATAATTTTGCATGAAATAAAAGTTTGGCTAAGCCAGTAAAAGGTGGGTCCTGTCTGTCCGCAAGTATAGTTAAGTACCACTTGGGTACTTTGCTCCTATTTTCTTATATTACATTAAGACGAATTGCAGGCAACGTAAGTTAGGAAATGAGCACTCAAATTCAAATATTATAAAGTTCTATTAAGTTGCAAGCAAAGTGATCACTTATACTGATCAAAATGATTATGCAAGCACGTGAAATGTATTAATATGATGTGCTTGATGCGTCATTGATACGTTATATATATATATATATATATATATGACAATTAACAAGTGTACTTTTATAAATTAAGATAATCATTAATGTAGGTGAATTATAGGTAGACATTACAAGCTCCTCAACAAATATAAGTGAAGTTTATCATAGATTTTTCTTTTTTCATACATGCATGAATAAAGCATTCCATATACTAACAATCATTATTTAACAACAATTCATTTTGTACATGTTCTAATATCTAATTTTACATCTCATTTAAAAAGATTAATAAGTAAAATATATCTAATTACATGTGAGGATTCTATTTATATATTTGTGGTGGAGTCACTATCTCAGCGATCTCCAGCGGCCATTAATTAAAAAAAAAAAAAAGAGTAAAATATATGACAGAATGAATATATATATATATATATATATATATATATATATATATATATATATATAAAATAGTGACCTAACAACGACATGCAGATTCTAGTGTTTATTGATAAGATAAGATCAAAATTAAAATATATGCAAAAATCCCCACGCTGATTTATGGTTGAGTAATCATATTGTTTCCATTTTTATATAACTTTTTTTTTTTCATCTTCGGAACTTTTTTGCAAATTTTTTTGACTTATTTTCTGCCTTTGCTGTGTAACATATATCTACAAGACTAGTTTAATAAAGAATACTTTGAAACCAAGTATTTTGTATGGCTTGCCCTTCTCCTTCTAGCTAGCTATTTTCCAGAACTTACGTAGTATGTTTGATTCCGACATCCAGGTAACGCATTTCCGAACACGCCTTCTCGAAGTTCATACGCGAGCGCTCTCAAAACGCTCGTCTATCGATTGGGCTAGAGTTCCCTTATCATTTTTTTTTGAGGGACCCTTATCCTAATTAATATGTCTTTGTTCTAAATATTTATCAAACTTAGTTTATGTTATTGTTTAGACATTATTTTCATCTCAATCTTTTACTCTCTATAAACTTTAGTTTGGGTTTTATTTTATTTTTATTCCTGATATCAGACTATCTCAACGTATCAAAAAGAAAAAAAATCCACTAAAAAAATATATTTTCATATATGTTTAACTCTAGCGTGTAGAGACAATAGAGAATGCTCTTTTGCCAACTCATAACAAAACTAGACATTATATTTACTTTGGAAGTTAACAAAAATAAATAATACATTGAAAACGTGAAAATTCATGAACAAAATATACATTAATTATATATATATTAATTACTGGAGATACGTCAATTAGAAAGAAAGAAAAAAAATTCATAAAAGAAAAGACTCGGAAACAAAAACAAGAAAACTCCACACTTATATTTTAAAAAGATATATTAATTCAAATACTCAATCAGATATTCTCCGTTTTTAGTAGCATTCGTACAACTTGATGTCCACCTTGAGGCGGTAATAATTTGTTGCCATAATGACGGTGTCGGTGGAAATCGTGGCAACGCCTCGGACCATGAAGAAATCTCCGGTGCCTCCAACGACGGAGAGCTCCCGGGTGGGCGGATTCAAAGGATCGGCGCCGAGGATGCTAATGGAGCCCACGTGCTCGGTTGAGTTGAAGACGACCGTGAAGGCGAACCACGCCACGTACTCCGTTTTCACGTCGTTGAAGTATAACCCCTGCGCTCTAGCCACGGCCTTTGAATGGATATCGGGGCCGTAGGTCATCTTATCGTCCAAAACGAACATCTTTCCGAAAGAATAGTTCCCAAGTTTCGTCTCGTTCACCACCGTGGCGGATGTGGCATCGGCACCGTTGTGGCCGTTGAAGATAATGTCGTGGAGGTAGAGAGTCATCTGCTTGCATGGCGTTCTCCGCCGCTTGGGAGTCTTTATCTTCGAAGATGTGACGGGACCGGAAAGTGACGTCATGGCTAGAAGGAAGAGGATGAAAAATGAAGCTTGTTTTGCTGAATGAGTTCTCATTTTCAGGAGCTTTATCTTTCTCTATATGGGCTTGGTGTGTTTTGCCAATGAATCAGAACTTAGGGCTTATATAGGCAATCTTAGTGTGTAGGTTGAAGGTTTTTTATTTTTATTTTTATTTTTATGTATTCCTACTATTATACTATTTTTAGTAGTTATTGCTTTTAAAAAGAAGAGCAGAGATATTATATTATAAGTTAGGTGTAACCTATCACGATCATGAATTGTGATTCACTATTATACTATTTGAAAAACTATTTTTTTTTTGAAGAATTGAAAAACTAAAGTTAAATACGTATATTTTGTTTTAACTGAGTAAAATACTAATATTTTTTCTTACGTTAGACAGGTACTTAACAATTGCAAAAAAAAAAAAAAAACATATGTATAACGTGAGAGAAAAATATTAATATTTTGTTCGGCTAAACCAAAGAATGAATATTTAACATTGATTTTTTAAATATTTTTGGTTTTTAAGTTAATAACGGCATAAGTATTATTTATAGTAATATATGTAATGCTTTTTTCTTGATCAAAATTCTCATGGTCTACAATGTTATTTTTCTTTAAAATTTCATCAACTTACTATTAAATTCTGTTTATTTAATAAAAATTTTGACATAATTTTATATAATTTTTTTTAGCATAATAGTAGTTATTTAAAACTTTGACCATTTCAATATAAAAGTTAAAATATTAAATACTTACGTTATAGACCTTTTATTTAATTTCTTTATTGATCGAATTTTTGGAAAGTTCTTGAATAATTTATCATTAATTGCCCACTCTAACATATGTGCACCACGCACGCGTCCGCGGAATGATTTTATGCCTTTGCTGAAATATATAATTACAAGCTTAGTTTTATCATTTGTCGTCTTCCCATAGGCATCTTAATATTTTGAAATCTACATTACGTTTAACAACAAAAAATTTCAAACTTCAAAGAATTAACAAATTAGTACAAATTAACTTTATCTAAAAAAAAGAAAGAAAAAAGTGATCAAACGTTATCATTATAATTTAGATGAATGAACAGCATATATCCCAAATTTGATTGAGATTTAATGACATTAGAGTTGTGAAAGGATTTTTATAAAATAATAACCGTTGAGGCAAAAAATCACATCTGCAGTCATGGAATCACGATCGGGGTAATTTTGTTTTTAAGTTACCTCAAAGCTCGGGTCTTTCCGTTAAACCAAAACACGTGGGCAAAAATGGGTTCGTAAAGGAATGAGACACTTTGAGAATTTGGTGTGAGAATATCGTATTTCTTGTCAAGGATTTTCGGTCCCTTTTCACATTGTTTAGCTTACTATTTATAAAGTTTAATAATTGAGATTCGACCTCATAAATGGTCGGTTACAAACATTTGATCCCCTCATAATTGCCTTAATTGCTTGGCAACAATTGTGGGCGTAAATGTCGTCGTCACCCCTAAGGCATTGCTCGTGCTGTACAGATTGCTCCTCCTCGTCTATTTGTTGATCTCATCGCAAGATAATGCTTCATCGCTGTCTTTAGTCCTTTGCTTTTCTCGGTCTTCTTGTGGTGACAAGGTTTCGTCAATGAGACCTCATCGACGAGGTTATGTTTAAGTGCAACATTTTTGTTAACAGGCATATTCGTCACCTATCCTCGTCGTGCTACTTCCTTTTGATTGTTGACTCCTTTTGTGGCTGGCCCCTTTGACTTGGTCAATGACTCTTTTGCTATCATTGGGCTTATTTAATTTAGGCCTAAATTCATAAACGACGGAGATAGATTTCGTCGTATCCATGTACGTTGACGTGGACGAAATCGTACCTCAACAATACTTATGAATATATTGTGATGGGCGATCACATATATGTTGTATAAGAATTTTTTTTTTTTTGACATATTCTATAAGAATGTTGATCGACGGATAATGTTCACGGTTTTATGTGAATGTAAAAATAATTTTAGCTTATCTTATAAAATAAAACAATATGAAGGAGCAATAGTTGGTTATATTATTTACATAACCGAATCAATATAAACGACAAAGATATTATTTAAAAGACATGTAATATTAAATGAATGTTAACTGAAACAACATCCAATTTAAACAGAGCTCAGAAACGACAATATTTCTTATTACAGATCTCACAAAACAAAATTAAATTTGGAAACTACATGAAACTTTAAAAAACGACTTCTTACGCTGGCGATACGACTCTGCCCTTCCCACCGCAGATGTGTGACGTTTCACGACGCGCAGGTAATCTCCGGGCTACATGACGGAAAGGTTGGCGTTGCAGGGGCACCCGCGATAGACACCACGTGCTGGTAGGGTGGTTATTTGTTTTTTCTTTCGAGATATTCATTTATTACTTCTATTAACTAAATTTGACCCAAGTTAACCCCACTAGTTTATTCCCCCACTCTTTGAAAATCTACTGCTCTTTTATTATTTTTCTCCTCTTATAAATTAAATAATATTACAATCTAAACCCTTGATTGTTGCTCACTCGCCTCAAATATTTTAAATTTTACACTCAAAATTTACAACTAACCCTCTTGTCAAATCCTATAAACAACTTCTTCTTCACCCTCATTTCGTCAAACCGATCCATTCTCATTTTCTCTCGAAATACTCGGCGATTCATTTCTTTTAATTCCGGTTCCTCGCACGAGCGTCTCTCGGAATACTCTCCGGTTGCTTGCACGAGAGTCTCTCGGAACACTCTCTCTACCGCCGATTGGGCCTGTACCAACTCTTTTCGCCAACAATAAAC
Source organism: Parietaria judaica (assembly GCA_954871525.1). Lineage (NCBI taxonomy): Eukaryota > Viridiplantae > Streptophyta > Magnoliopsida > Rosales > Urticaceae > Parietaria > Parietaria judaica. The sequence goes on along the minus strand of OX940868.1, from coordinate 20,739,041 downwards.
TAGAGCACTCTGATCCCTAATCGGTCTTTGATCGATTTATCTCTCACAAATTTTTTAGATACATTCTTTACTTCTAAGCTTTAGTCTGGGTTTCATATATTTTTTATTCCTCACCAGAATAGGTATGCAGACAACTTAATAGAGCTAAACATTATACTTTGGTCTTTAGCCAGTTCACAAGAAGAAATATTCCCTTGAAGATTTCAACGAAATACAACAAATGTATTTATTTTTTGGTAAATGAGGCAAATGTTCATTTGTGGTTCAAGGTTAAAAAAAAATGCTCATTTTTAATTATGGAAATCATAATCACCAACAAATTGAAATATGAACTAAATTTTCCTTCTAATTTTTAAATCTCATTTAATAATAATTTGTTTTTTTAATTAAAATAAGAAGTAAATTTTTTCCTTAAATGTAGCAAACTAAATAAATTAAAAACAAATCTCTCCTATTAATTAGCAATTTTTTTATAAGCTCTAATAAATCACGTTTAATTTATGAAACTTGATTTTAGTTTACATTTAATTTTAACGATTAAAATCTAAAATTTATTTTCCTATTAATTAGTATTTATTTCAAATTTTTATTTATCAAACTTGATTTTCGTTTGCTTAAATTTATGTAAATTTGTTTACGAAAATTGGTTTTTGTTTTGCCTCATTTGATGTAAATCTGTTTACAAAACTTGGTTTTTCGTTTTGCCTCATTTTATATAAATTTATTTACCAAACTTTGTTTTTGTTTTGCCTCATTTTACGTAAATTTGTTGACACGATTTTGAAATTTCATATACATATCCACAAATGCAAATTCGTGTAAAATAACTCAAAAAAGTGTAAAAACATTTACGAAAAGTGTGTAAATCCATTTACAAAAATATTGCCCCTCTAAGAGAAATTATCACTTCAAAATATTGTAAAATCATTTACAAAAATCAAATTTATTACCTTAAAACTGTAAACATATATACAAAAAACTATAAATAAAATTTAAGTTACGATCGAGAGTTTGGAGATGATGATCGCGCCGCGACAGAGAGCGACCGCGACGGAGAGCGATGGAGGAAGGATGCGCAAGGGAGGGCGATCGCGACGGAGAGTGACTGAGGAAGGAGATGCGACGAAGGGCGACGGAGGAACAAGGTGCAACGGAGGAAGGAAGCGCGATGGAGGGCGACCGCGACGGAGGCCACGGTCGCCTCCTCGGCAGCCGCACCCACAGTCGCCGAAGCCACGCCTGAAGTCGCCGGGCTCTCCACCTAAATCCGCCGATGGTGGTCAATCCGACGTGAGAAGTCGAGAGACATAGCGAGAGAGAGAGAGAGAGAGAGAGAGAGAGATTTAATTTTTGGGCAAAGTAACAAAATTAAATGATAACCTAATTAAAAGGGGAAGTTTTCAACAAAAAAATTAGGATAATTAATTTATTTTCAAAAATTAAAATCTATAATAAATAATTAAATATGAAAAATAAATAAATATAATTAAAATCAAGGTTAATATGTTCCAAAATATTTTAGAAAGGGTATAAATGAATTCTTTGAAAGTATGAGCAATTCCCTTAAACCTTAAGTGATTTTTGGGCATTTCATTTTACTTTATTTTTTTAGACACATCATGCACGTTGATCCAAGTCGAACAAATTTATGCTCTTATAGTTCACCTTACATATTAATTAATTATGGATTTTTAGCGACAAATGTACTCAAGTTGTTTGAAAATGGGCGACATAAAATCAATTTAAAAAAATTATGGCAAAATAGTTCATCTTTTTTAGCGGATCGGTACCTCATCCACTTTTTAGTTAGTTTTGGTTTTCACTATTTTCGTTAGTGATGACGTTAACAGTAAATAAACTCAAACGATCAAATCCACGAACATTAAAATAAACTTGGATGTGAACACTGATTCTTGGACCATCAATAACGTAAATTCTTATTTTCATTCTTAGTTTCTCTATCAAATTCTCAGTTCATCTCCTAAATAGCATCGCAACTTGCGTTGCTAACGTCATTACTGATGGAGATAGTAAAAAAATTAACGAAAAAGTGAATGAGGTTTATCGGTCCACCAAAAAATGTTAACTTACATATTTTTACCACAGTTTTGAAGTTTACTATATGTTGCCCCATTTCTAAATAATTACCTGGATACTATTACCGCTAATAACCTTAAAATTATTAATAAAGAAAAAAAGGGAAATTCGCACCAATAGGTGTAATAGTTTATTTAGATTTATCGGTTCAATCCAACACACGAGGAATATATATTATCAGGACACTGTGTTTTATTTTTAAGTTTGTTATGTCGTGTAGTTGAACCCGTGTATCTTCAACCATCCATTCTCTCAGCTTATCAGTAGCATTCGTACAACTTGATGTCTATCAGGATGCGGTAATACTTGGGGTACTCGATGGTGTCGGTAGAGAACGTGGCGATGCCTCGGGCCATGAAGAAATCTCCCGTGCCTCCAACGACAGATAGGTCCCGGGTGGGCAGATTCAAAGGATCGGCGCCAATGATGCTGATCGAGCCCTTGTGCTCGGTGGAGTTGAAAACGAGCGTGAGGGCGAACCAAGTCGCGTACTCCGTTTTCATGTCGTAGAAGTAGAACCCCTGAGCCCTAGCCACGGCCTCCGAGTGAAATTTGGCGTCGTACGTTACCTTATCGTCTAAAACAACGAGCCTTCCGAAGCTGAAGTTCCCAAGCTTCGTATTGTTCGCCACAATGGCGGATGTGGCGTTCGCCATGTTGTGGCCTATTAGATTGTTAGAGTCGGTTACGAATATTGTTAGAATAGCTGACGTCATTAGTCGGTTGAGGGTTATTATACATCAGGCTTCCCGTACACTATATATTCATATGTATTTCTGTAATTCATTAATACAAGAAGATCTGAACTTCTCTTCTCTGGCATTGTCATCAAGCTTCTCTAAACCTTGAGAGTTTGTTCATGGTATCAGAGCTATGGCGAATCCAAGCTCGCTTCCAAACACCTCTGCAAATTCTCTCCCTTCTCTAATGTCCATTCCTTCAAATCTGAATCCAGTTTCGATTCGACTCGATCGATCGAATTACTTCATCTGGAAATCTCAGATCCTTCCTACAGTTGGTGCTCATGGACTTGAAGGGATCCTCCTCGGCACAGATCCGTGTCCTCCTCCTACAATTGCGACCGACCGCAATCCTGAAGTCAGATCTGCAAATCCAGACTTCGAAACCTGGAAACGCCTCGACAAATTCGTGATTAGTTGGCTCCTCACCACCATGACCGAATCGATGATCGGTCATGTATCTCGTTGCACAAGCGCTGCTGAGATATGGTATACCTTCCATCAACTCTTCTCCTCGTCGTCAAAGTCCCGAATAATGCAGCTAAAGCGCCAGATCCAGTCAACCAAGAAAGGCTCAATGTCGATCGACGACTATGTCCTCAAGATGCGGTGTCTCGCTGATTCTATGACAGCTGCAGGTCAGGTTCTAACCGATGATGACATTATATTGTATATTCTTGACGGTCTTGGTCCGGATTACGAATCTGTTGTGGTGAACCTCTCCGGACGAGACTCGTTGACAATTCCTGAAGTTCAATTCTCTCTTCAGTCACACGAGTCAAGAATCAAAAATTTTCACTCACAGATTGGTACGGAGGTGGAACTCTCCCATCCGAGTGCAAATTTTGCCTCAAAAAGATCACATTTTGGTAATTCTGGTAATCAAAATTCTGGAAACTTGAACTTCAATCCCAGAAGCAATTTCTCTGGGTCATTTGGTAGCAATTCAAGTTTTCATGGAAGCAGTTTTGGCAACAACTCGAGGAATTCTCCATCTTCTCGTGGCAACTGGTCTCGTGGCCGCGGATCTCTACTTCGCACTGGTGGACGTTCTTCCCCTGGCGTTCGGTACATATGTCAGTTATGCGGCAAGCAGGGCCACACAGTCATCCGATGCTATCACCGTTTTGATCAGAATTAGAAACCCTATGACCATGGTGTTGCCAACGACATCTCTCATCGTCCTCAACCGCAAGCCTACTTCGCTGCTTCTGGACAAGACGGACAACCTGGCCTTGAAGATTGGTTCTTTGACAGTGGCGCTACCGACCACGTCACGCCATCTGATGCCCAGTTTGTGCAGAAGCAGGAATACAAAGGCCAAGGAAAGTTAACCGTTGGTAATGGTTCCCCTCTCCCCATATGTTCTATTGGTTCTACGTATATTCACACTAAGCGTGCTCGACAATTAAAGCTTCTTGATATTCTTCATGTTCCTCTCATAACAAAAAATTTGGTTAGTATATCCAAAATAACAACTGACAATGATGTTACTGTTGAATTCTCCTCGGACGGGTGTCTCGTAAAGGACAAATTCACGAAGGAAGTCTTGCTGACCGGAACGCTTGAAGATGGTCTTTACAAGCTTAATGCAGATCTCATCTCATCTCATCAAGATACAGATCAGTCAAGCTTAAAACGAAGTCCTTGGGAATTCAAGTCAATCGCTTTCACGGCGTCTTTGCCCGCATGTGCTCTTTCGGTAAATAAAGTTGATCAGTTCACGTTGTGGCATAATAGGCTTGGACATGCCTCAAATTCAGTTGTAAATGCTGTTTTACGTGATACATCTGTAATGGAGTCAAATAATAAAAAGTTTGCTCTTTGCCATGCTTGCCAATTAGGCAAAATGCATCGTTTTCACCTTCCTTCTTCAACTCCTAAAACTCTTCGACCGTTTGAACTTCTACATGTCGATGTTTGGGGTCCAGCCCCAATAATCTCCAATGATGGCTATAGATATTATTTACTTTTCGTGGATGATTTTTCAAAATACAATTGGATTTTTCCTCTTCGTGCGAAGTCAGACAGTTATACGGTCTTCATGCATTTCAATGCTTTTGTGGAGCGATCTTTTGACACAAAGATTAAAGCTCTTCAAACGGACTGGGGCGGCGAATTTAGGTCTCTACAACCAATCTTGCAGAAACTTGGCATCATATTCCGGCACCCGTGTCCGCATGTTCATCAACAAAATGGTCGTGTGGAGCGTAAACACCGGCATGTCACCTAGTTGTGTCTTACTCAATTGGCTCATGCAAACTTACCTCTCAAGTTCTGGTGGGACTCCGCTGTATCTGCTGTCTATGTCATAAACCGCCTGCCATCACCATCGTGTCCTAGTAAGTCCCCATTTCACTGTCTCTTTAAACGCTCACCAGATTACAGCTTCTTACGTGTCTTTGGTTGTCTATGCTATCCATTTCTTCGACCATATAACTCCCATAAATTTTCCTTCAAAAGTGCTAAGTGTGTCTTCCTTGGATATAGCCCTTTTCATAAAGGCTATCGATGCCTTCATTCGACTGGCCGCATTTATATAGCCTGGTCTGTCAAATCGATGAACATTGTTTTCCATATAATGATATTTGTTCTACCAATCCACAAACCTCTCACAAAAATAATACTTCCCCATCCTTTGTATTTCCCAAAATAAGCCCCACATATATGTCTACCTCCACTCTTACCGACTCTCCACCCTCACAACCACATTCCCAAAACACCTCTCCCACACCTCCCATAAGCCATGTTAACTCATCCTTAGTTGCTCAACCTGGATATGAGGTCTCTCATCCCAATAATACCCTTGCTTCATATTTCAATCATAATTCCTCCTCTCATGTTTCCAACACTCAACCCTTAGAACCTTCTCTAAGTACCCATTCTCGTGACTCTCAATCCACTCATCTCATACAGACACGTTCCAAGTCCGGCATCTATAAGCCAAAGATTTTTAGTGCCACTTTAACCAAATGTAATGGTTTTCCTGAACCAAAAACTGTCGCTGCAGCTCTTAAAGATCCTAAATGGCTTTATGCTATGCAACAAGAGTTTAATGCTCTTATGTCAAATCATACTTGGACGTTAGTGCCATGCTCTCAGTCTATGAACGTTGTTCACAATAAATGGGTCTTTAAGTCTAAGTTCAAGCCCGATGGCTCGCTGGACAAACTAAAAGCACGTCTCGTTGCCAAAGGCTTCCAACAAACCGAAGGAGTTGACTACAATGAAACATTCAGTCCTGTAATCAAGGCTAGCACAATCTGTGTCATCTTTTCTCTTGCTGTTACGAAGGGTTGGGATATTCATCAAATTGACATTAATAACGCATTTCTTAATGGTGATTTAAAAGAACGGGTATACATGCGACAACCTCAAGGATTTGTTGATGCAAGCAAACCAGATCATGTTTGCTTATTACATAAGTCTCTTTACAGCTTGAAACAAGCTCCGCGTGCTTGGTATGACAAGCTGAAATCTGCACTAACACATCGTGGCTTCACCAACAGTTTGTCATATACGTCCCTCTTCTTCAAAACCACAGTCGGCAAAGTTCTTCTTGTGCTCATCTATGTTGACGATATTCTTATTACTGGCGATGATACCTCGGCCATTCAAGCTCTCGTCACTGATCTCAACCAGACTTTTGCACTCAAGGATCTTGGAAGTGTGCATTATTTCCTCGGCTTTGAAGCATCTCGCTCAGCTCAGGGTCTCACACTTACACAAACCAAGTATGCTCTTGATCTACTTGTCAAGACCAATTTGTCCAACTCTAAACCCTGTCCAACTCCTATGTGCACTTCCAATACTTTAGCTCTTGGTGATAGCCCTCTTCTACCCGAGCCACTGGTTTTTCGGAGCACGATTGGGGCTCTCCAATATCTCACCATGACAAGGCCGGATATTTGCTTCGCCGTAAATAAACTCAGTCAGTTCCTTCACGCCCCGACGATAAACCATTGGATAGCTTGTAAACGGATCCTTCGCTATGTAAAAGGAACAACGAAAGTTGGCCTCACCTTCAAGCCTGCCAGCTCCCTCACGCTTGAAGCATACTCTGATGCTGACTGGGCTACCAACCTCGATGACCGAAAATCAATGTCCGGCTTCTGCGTTTTTCTTGGCAATAATTTGGTTAACTGGGGTTCACAAAAACAGCGCGCCGTATCACGGTCAAGCACCGAGTCTGAGTATCGGGCCCTTGCCTCCACCGCCACAGAACTTGTTTGGCTTCAGTCTCTGCTCCGCGAGATCGGCATTGAAACTCCGTCTGCTCCTGCCGTGCTGTGGTACGACAACATCGGAGCAAAATCCTTAGCTCCCAACCTTGTTTTTCACAAACGGACCAAGCATATTGAGTTGGATGTTCACTATGTTCGTGAACAAATCTCCCAACGGTTATTCGATGTGTGCTATGTGCCCACTGCCGACCAAACTGCTGATGTCTTTACGAAGGGTCTCCCCGGTCCTCGCCTGCTCTATCTATGCAACAAGCTCAACTTGGCGTCACTCCCAACGTAGTTGTGCTTTCTCGCCATGCTTCGCTTGAGGGGGGATATTAGATTGTTAGAGTCGGTTACGAATATTGTTAGAATAGCTGACGTCATTAGTCGGTTGAGGGTTATTATACATCAGGCTTCCCGTACACTATATATTCATATGTATCTCTGTAATTCATTAATACAAGAAGATCTGAACTTCTCTTCTCTGCCATTGTCATCAAGCTTCTCTAAACCTTGAGAGTTTGTTCATGGCCATTGAAGAGCACCTCGTGGAGGTAGAGGGACAGGTGATTGCACGGCGGCTTCCGCTCTTTAAGAGCCTTCTTCTTCGATGGTGAGACGAGATCGGAAAGGGACGTAAAGGCCAGAAGGAAGAGGATGAACAATGACGCTTGTTTTGTTGAAGGAGTTCTCATTTTGAAGATCTTCCACTCTTTTCTCTATATGAGCTTGGTGTGTGTTTTGCAATGAGCCAAAACTTAGGGTTTATATTGTCTAGTGTAGTCTCTATATGCATGGGCTCGTTAAAATTAATGTATTATTATTATTATTTTTTGCTGAAAGAAATGTATTATTGTATTTAGAAAGACGACATAGAGAAACTATCGAATATGTTAGGTGTTACATAATATCATGATTCATCAAGATAATTTTGATTTTATATTAACATGAATTATTGCTGCCAGTCTGAGTTATAGTTTTGATAGATATTGAATATTTTTTTATCAATTATAATATAGAAATAAATCAATAACTGAACAAAAACAAATTTAATCATCTTTTGTAATGCCTCTTTCTCAGAAGTATTCATAATAAGATATCGGCATAATTGAAAAGAGTAAGGTCTTATATTATAATGATGATATAATATTATATATTTAATAATATGTATTTATTTATATATTGTTAATCTCTTAATAGAAATACTAAATTGTTAATTAATAAATGATTAACATTTCAAATGATTATGTCTAGATATTATTATTTTACGAATTTTAGTGTACTCACAAAATCTGATCGGTACATCAATTTCTATTCCGTAAAATTGAACTTGTGTAGAATAGATGCTAAGAACACCAAGAACCGTTTTGGTGCAAGTTAAAATTTTTATAAACAATCGACCAATGAATTACAAATCATACATCCTATAATAAAAATTAAAATAGGGTTCAAAACAATAAAAAGAAACCAATCAAAATAGGGCAACAGATACCATAAACCTAGAAAGCAAATAACACTTGGAAGAAACATTAATAATAAATATAAAAATCAAAGTTCAAGCATCGAAAATAAATGAATAGAAATTCATCATTGAATTGAATGGTCGGATCTTGCCTTATGAGATGCATAGTTTGAAATTTATTAGTTGATTGTTAATATAAAAACAATTCAGTTTTAACTTGCAGTTCTTCGTGTTTTTAATCATGAAGCATCTGATCCGGACACCTTGCAAGGGCTAACAAAAAAAGATTTATAAGAGACTTATTATTATAATAAGCGAACACCCTCATCACGCTTATACTTGAATACTCATTGTTTATATAGTTCAGCAAATATTATATTCTTGTTTTCACATATGCTTCCAACATCCATATCTTCAACTGCTGGAGGAGTCCATCAATGAGATTTCTCGAACCTTTAAATCGTTTTTTATTTAGTATGTAATAATATTTTTTGATATAGATATATAATCATGCATGTAGACCTTCGTGCAAGGGAATAGCTTGTTATTTCGTCGACGATTCGAGGTCCGGGCACCGTAAAGTTCTCTCGTCCCGTCTCGAGACTGATATCATAACTTGAAATCCTCCTTGTGCTCGCATATAGCGGAGTAGGTATTTCTGTAGTACTTCTTTTGATTTAATTAAGTGCTAAATACGCTTTCACGGGATTGACTCCTAACACCAACAAAACATGTACTTTAAAAAAAACCGTTATTTATCATCTTATTTGAAAGAGAATATACTGCCATATGAGTTATAATATCCTTATATTATTTTTTGCGTGAAAATAGTTATAAAAAAATAAAATTAGTTTCTCTATTGTGAAATTTCACATAGCGACGTATTATTATTTCATGTTTTCTCTCTTTTTGATCGCATATCTACATAGTTTCAACATAGTATAACACTTTTATTACGTGATCATTGAGACAAATATTTCTGATTCTGTCGACGAGGAATCTATTATACAATATTTTTAAAAAACAAAAATGAAAAATTGACTTTATAATTTGTTTAAGTTAACTTTATAATTTATTTGATTTTTAATAGATGTTGCAATGTTATTATGTGATTGTTGTTATTTATTTGTAAAAAAAACAGTTGAAAATTTATATTAGAAAGAAATTACAAAATTATTATAGGCATCACCTCAGCAGAAATTCTGACTACGCCATTGTACTTGACATTAGAATATTAGAATATGACATGTTAATAAGCATATATTTACTAAACGACTACTATTTAAATTACGATTTGTTCCCATCAGCATTTGTAATCCATTTCTAATCCAAAATATACAATAAATACAATGATATGAGAAGAAAATTAATAAAATGAATAAATTAATGAGAGAACTAACTATTATTATTAAGCGTAAGATCTATATTTAGACCTATTATACTTCACTGAAAAACATAAGAGAAGAACAAAGTAGAAACCTCCATAAACGTACTATCAACAAAGATATATACGTATACATGTGTACAATCAGATACTCAGAGAATCTGCTTTTAAAAATAAAAAAATAAAGATACTCAGAGAATCGAGATCAGTGCGATTTTTGTATAGTTTTGATATTTTTACCACGGAATTATGAGAGTAGAGATGAAAACTTTTATCAGTCCGGTTTTGAAACGTTTCCTATACGGTTCTCGGTCCAATTTTACTATAATTTATTTTAAAAAAAAAATTATTACTATTATTCTTTAGAGTTTTATTTCAACCATGTTTTATTTTTCTTTGAGAATGAGCCATGTTAAAAATCCAATTTTAGTGAAGTTGTTTTTTCTTGTAGCTAATTTAGAATCGGTTTAAATGTTTTATCAACTATTTCATAAAAATATTTCCAGATTTGGTTTCATATTTAGTCGTGATTTGTCAACTTTTTTCTTCCAAGTTTCTAATATGAGACCAAATACGTGAAGTTTTTAATATAAAGAAGGGATAATAGCGGCATAAGTCTTCAATCTTTACTCAACTGGAGTAGCATAGCCCCAACCTCATTTAATAGCGATATAAGTACCAAAAATTGATTTCCGTCCATATTTGACTAACAAAATTAGTCAACGTTTGCGTGGTCAGCCTCTCATCAACGTGGACGCCACGTAATCCGAAAGTCAGCTGCCATGTCATCACCTTGCGTCACCTGAACTATATCTCACGTGCGAGGGCATGGTTCCAATCTCTCCAGCGCCAATAATTTTGCATTAAATTGTTGACGCGAGGTGATGACGTGGCGGCTAACTTCGGATTACGTGGCGTCCACTTTGATGAGAAGCTGACCACGTAAATGTTGACTACTTCCGTTAGTCAAATATGGGCGGAAATCAACTTTTGGTACTTGTATGGCTATTAAATGGAATTGGGGCTATGCCACCCCAATTGAGTAAAAGTTGAAGACTTATGCCTTTATTATCCCTATAAAGAAAAAAACAAAACAAGTCATACAACAAACAACCCATGAAGCTAAATTACTTTTTTTAGACAAATCAAGATTTCCAATCAATTGAGAATTATCAAAGGAAAAAAAAAATACCGATTATAAAATAGCCGTTGTAAACAAAATATAAGCTCATAAATATATTGCAACTATCCACTTTTACCGTTATTTCATGATCTTAAACTTACAAAATTTTATATGTATAAGAAAAATAAAGTTGTAAATTTTTCATCCGAAATTTTTTATTTATAAAATCTAATAATTTATTGAGTTCATAACATGTTTAAAACAATAAGCTCATATTGATCATCTCACTTAAAACATAATGGACAGCGTAAAGTCGAATAACAAAATCTCGTGAGTACAATATATTTAAAACCCGTAGGGGAAAAACCTCTATTAAAATTTGAAAATAAGTTTCTTGGTTAAAACACAAAAAATAGTAAGTTAAATATTGACTAGTAATACCTTTCAAAAAAAAAAAAAATTGACTAGTAATTGATTTAATTTAATATTACAAGTGTTGCAACTTTCCCAATGCATCTTCCACGTCTTCTCTACACACTTCTTTTTTCACTGCAACTAATTGCTTTCTCGCACCACGTGGACTGTGAATTGTTTGAACAAGAGTCGACCATTTTAGATACCATCAACTAGATAATAACATATATTATATTTCTTTCTTCCATTGATGAGATAATTAGCGGGTGGAGCAGTACTTAGCTATATTAGCAAAAAGATGAGATGTTTCCAGCACATTAATATCGTCATAAGATCTTGGTAAACAAAAATATACATGCCAAATCCAAAGATCATAATTGGCTACAACCTTTATAATAATGGTAGGAGATTCACTACGGTCAACATACTGTCCTCCTCAAGTCATACAATCTAAACTATATCTCACATACTTAAGAAATCCTTGGCGTTCACTAGTGTAGAGTAGCCTTGATATACTTATTTTGATAACAACATTAATAATACATTCCAAGAAGAAGATATCATTTTCATATGTTGATCTTGATATGAATGGAATTGATCTAAACATGAAAAGGGGGAAGCCACTTTTAATATATCTCCAAGACCCATGGGTAAAAAAAAAAAAAAAAAAAAAAAAAAAACAAAGAGAAAATAATAAATGAGGAATAGTGTATACAAATGATGGAGCAAAACGAGAAACTTATAAAAAAAACTATTACTAAATGATCTTCTAAAAGAAATGAAAGTCAAAAACAAAATGTTGAGGTAGCAAAAATAGAAAAAGAGAATAAAATATTATCCGCATATTTTGAGTTTTATAACTTTTTCACAAGAGGAGGCCCATGTTGGAGAGAGTGTCGACCACCGTCCCGCTCTTCGCCGGGAAAAGCATGTTCGGGTATGTCTTGTTGCGCCCCAGCGCCGATGGACCAAGGAGTAATCCTCCCTGTGATCACCATTCAACAAAAGCATTCGTTAATTCCAAAAATATTACGTCAACTTTCTAATTCTAATATTCTGATAAATTATTAATAAATAATTATTATTTAAACTTTCTAATTCTAATATTCTGATAAATTATTAATAAATTTAATATCATTTTAATTAAATAAGAAATTATTTGAGAATATTGTGTCATTTGTTTAGAAGGAATAAATATTTTTGAACGAAAATTAAAAATATGATACACAAAAATTCATATAGTGTCATGTACAAAATATTTTATACAAAATTGATAACTGATAAGTTATCTAAACTAAATGAAACAATTTCTTGATTCTCTTTAATAACCTGACTTAAAATGAACTAGTAAAATTTTAAAAACCATTAAAAAAAGTAACATTTTAAAAATCTTGTAAGTAAATATTTATTGTACTTTTATCTAACCTTTTTTTTTATTGTACTGAAACGATAATAGTATTTTTTTTAATCAATATTGATCTTTTCGCAGATTAATCAAATATCTAACCCTGACCCTTTCGCAGATTAAATTGATAAAATAGTATTATTTTATTTCTTGATCAAATTCATACTGGTAGCGTTAAAATTGAGACAGTCTAATTAATAATATCATTTACTTACATGTACACAAGTCTTATAAAATTATTATAAATTAACAGTCATAACCTTGATTTTAATTAAATAATAAACATTACACCGAATTATTAAAAAAATAATAGGAATATGAATAATAAAACCACGTCCCAACGTTGAAAGTTGATACAATAGAATTCAAAAAACAACATGAAATTCGACATCTCGTTCAAAAGACAAATGACAAATGACAAAACAACCCCTAGTAGAAGAAGCAATCCTCCCGAGTCCTGAGATAAATTACCAAAGGCAGAATTACAAAAAGGCCCTCGACGGCTATCTTGAAGAGCAATGATTATATATCGGGAAACTTGCGCGAAGTAGATTCTAAATGACTAAAACACCCTCGACAGCTGTTTCCGCGGCAACGGTCACACGATTTTCAAAATTAGGGAAACTTAAGAGATCTGCTCCACAATTGCCCGCCATATATATGCACTCCGATTTTCATCGATTTCGTCTTTGCCGAAACCCTAGTCGGAGTCTCTCCCTCACGTCGCTGTTCTGCCTCAATGCTAGGCGACGGCGACGAGACCTCCTCCAGTGAACATTTCCACGGCAGATTTATAGTTTCAGCCTCAGCCATGCAACTTGTTTGAGGTTTTTCTCCTAAATACCTTTGAAATTTCATTGTTCTAATGGATCCTGCTGATTAATCTGCAAAAGTGTCGTCCTTATTAGTCTATGTCAACCAGTCATTGTAATCTATGGATCCACAATCTTAATTCGTTTCTGCTTGTATGACAGATCTGAGGCTATGATGATCCTCGATCCGAAAAACACTGAGAGAGATGAAGAAAACAGAGTATTTCGTGAGGCAGCCATAGATCAGGTGTTTGGTCAAATGCTTGAACAAACACTCCACGAAAAAGAAACGAAAGGAACTCGAGGTATGATAATTTCTTCTCTTAGTACTTTCATTTAGCTGACTTACTCGAGCTTAGCTCGAATTACTTACAACTTCACGTGATATTCCGTCGTTAGCAAGTTTTTCTGCCTAATATTATTCTGACATTTTGTTTTATCTCCGTGTTGTTATTAATTTTCACACTTTTTCCTGTCATTTTTCAACTTTCGGGTGTTCCTATTTCGTTTATACCACCCGTTGAAGTCGGTTTCTTTGGAACTTTACAGTTTTTCTAATCAGTGTATGGTAAACAATTCTAGTGAAAACCATCGAATTTTTCTGTATCATGCAAAAAAAGTTTCAGTGATTTGTTCTTAATTGGGATTAAATGGTCACTATTCCGTTTTTTCAAAAGTAAAATTCCATTATGTGCTAATGTTGTACGTCTCTTTATGTCGATTTCTTTTATTAATTATGTGATTTTTTACCAATTACTTCTTTCTCTCTTTCATTTCCCTTCTGCCCTTTATTCTTGTGTTTGTACATTTTTCCGTTAAAGATAGTTTTTCCATACTGTGTCGTTTTTATTCGAATGTCATTTTTACTTATCCCATCTGATTGTCATTTTTTTTATTTTCTTTATGATGTTTCTTTTTATCTTTTCAGTTTCATGTCATTTTTTAATACATGTCGTATTTATGTTCTCTGTGATTTTTATGAGTCATTATTTTGATTTATCTATTTTTCCAACCAGTGCGTTGTTGTTTTGTTTTATGCCATTTTTCGCATATACCACGTAGTTTCTGCGGGAGTCTCAGGTCAACGATCGGTGCTGCGGCGACTCCTTGTCGCTGCCGCGGGAGGCTTCGGTCGTTGATCAAAGCAGTGGCAACACCATGTTGTTGTTGCAAGAGGCTCTAATCCGTGATCGGAGCAGCGACGACTCCATGTCGTCGCTGCGGGAAGCTCCGATCAGCGATTGGTGGAGCGACAACTTTGCCGCTGCGGGAGCCACCACTCGTTGATCGTTGCAGCAGAGACATAACGCTGACGCTGCAAAACGCTCTCCTCCGTGAACGGTGTTGTTGTACGAAGCTCGTGATATTATGAGTCATCTTTTTTACGCTTTTTGACTTATGTCGTTTATCCATTTTTCATTTTAAGATAGTTTTTCGATACTGTATTATTTTTATGTTGTATATGTTATCTTTACCTACCTATTTTATTGTCGTTTTATTTAATAATGGTGTTTTCTCTCTTCAGTTTCATGTCGTTCTAAAATCCATTCCTTTTTTTGTTGTATATGATTTTTATGAGTCACTTTTTGTTTGTTTCTCTCATTTGCCATTTGATAGTCGATCTTTTCATTATTTTGCTTTTTCTATTTTTCCGTTTGAGGCAGTTTTTCCAATCTGTGTGTTGTTATTTTGTCGTATGTCATTTATATCATATACCACGTAGTTTCTGCGAGAGGAAAAGGTCAGCGATTGGTGCGGCGACGACTCATTATCGTTGTCGCGGGAGGCTCCGGTCGTTGGCGACTCCTAGTCTGTGATCGGAGCAGCGACGACTCCATTTCGTCGCTGCGGGAGGCTCCGATCAGCGATTGGTGTAGCGGCATCTTTGTCGCTGCGGGAGACACCACTCGTTGATCGGTGCAGCGGTGGCATATCGTCAACGCTGCAAAATGCTCTCCTCCGTGAACGGCGCTGCGGCAGCTCGTGCGATTATGAGTCACCTTTTTTTTCTTGCTTTGTCACTTTTGTCGTTTATCAATTTATGTCGTTTTAATGTATCTTCTGATTTTAGCAATTGCTGTTTTTCTCTCTTCCAGACCTTTGGCAGTCTTCCCTTTACCTTCGAGTTTTCATCATTATTATTATTATTATTATTATTATTATTATTATTATTATTATTATTATTATTATTATTATTATTATTATTTTCATTCTGATTCATGTCATTTTCCTATTGCCTGTCGTATTACTACTGTATATGATATTATCATTCACTTATATTTTCTCATTTTCTATTTGATAGTTGCTCTTAAAAAGAAAAAAGTGGCAGAGTATAGGAAATTGGGTATTTTTTGAGAACAACAGTAAAGGACGAAGCAAATACGATACTAATAAAATATGAAAACTAACTAAAATGACAATTCTATATAGCTTTTTAACTTTTAACTGATCGCTCGTGTGTCTAAATTATAATTTCTGCGATATGTGAACTTATATGTCATACAGTTTTCTGTTATTTTATTATTGCCATTGATTCATGTTTCACTGTTGTTTACGTTTTTTATGCGTAAAAAATGCGCCTAAAATACATTTTTACTTTGGGAATAATTGATTAGCTACCCTTAAAAAGGGTGAACTCTTCTTAACTCCAAATTTAGATTATTATGCTCTTCTTTCCACAAAATGATGCAGACCTTTTTTTTTATTTAACCTTTTAACTTTAAGAGTTTCATAAGCCTATATTTTATGGGATTTTAACATTTTGACATATTTTTTGTGCCCATCTACAAATAAAATTTTGCGAATCTTGTAACTAGATATTTATTTTTCCTTTAAAATTAGCTTCGAATCGACCAATTATGTTTATAGTTATTACCTTTGAAATGACATTTAAAAAGAAAAAAAAACTTGAAGCGCATAAGGTATTCCATTTGGGATGAAGTAGGGCTTGAGAGTCATGGAGTAGGAAAGAGGATATTTACAAACATTGAAGGGCTTTGGCTCAGTGATCTCCCATATTTGGCTCGACTAGTCATATTGTCAGGGGTATTATCGGAATTTAGAGTAGTGGGAATGATGGATGGTTTGTGAGGCATAGGCATAAGAGGAGGATCTTGCGCATGAAATGGTTACATAACTAGAATATTGAGAGAACTTAGGGGTAGAATTGTGATTATTGGAGGTGGGGTGGCAACGTTCACAACGAAGTAGAGGGGGAATAAAATCTCTTAGTATTTATAATTGATGGCATAAAATGGTTACATAACTAATATTGATGATGATATATATACTATATACACGTTTGTAACTAATTCAGTTTCATGTTCTCTAGAGAAGTTTGGTAAAATAACAGAATGGGATTCCGTTATGCTAACGAACTGTATTTGGCTCTGTTTGACATGTCGATGTCATTGCCTCATTGGTGCGCTAACTTGTCCCTGATTCGGTTTGGAATTACTGGTCGAGAGGTATTTTTTCAAAGTTTTAAGTAAATATTATGTTTCATTAGTTTTTTTAAGTACTTCTTCTAAAAAAAAATCTACTATCTTTAAGCAAAATAGAAAAGCAACTCAAGCTACATTTTCAGAAGCAGATTTGAGTATAATAGTTTTTCTTAAATATGTCATTCCAAATCGTGCTTTCTCAGTTTCTCCTAATGTCATCTTACTATGTATTTTATACATAGATATTGTTTTTACTATTTTGATATACATATTTATTTTATATACATATTAATGAATATTTATATATATCCATTAATATTTATAATTGTTCGTGTTTTCTCATAAGATGTATAGTATTTATCTCCTATCTTTGCTAATTGATGAACACCACTTAAACTAGAATTAATGTTACTTATGTATATAAGTTTTATGCATACAAAAATATATTAATATATTGGTCATATAATTGAGGACAATAGAAAATTAATACCCGTATCCAGTACCCGAAATTAATACCCATATCCTGTACCGGAAAACCCGGGTATCACATTTTTAAAACCCGATTTTATTACCCGTATCCAATACCCAAAAATTAATATCAGTATCCTGTACCGGAAAAACTGGGTATCACATTTTTAAAACCCGATTTTATTACTCGTATCAGAAATTGGATTCGGGTTTGTAACTGGATCTAGATTTTTAACCGGATGTGGTTTTTCAAATTAAAAAACGTAATATTATCTCAACTTGTCTCAAAATAATAAACACTGTCTCAAAATAAAAAAAAAACATACTTCCCAATATTGTCTAAAAAATCAACACATAAAAAAAACATTGTCTCATCATTTGTCTCATTATCCCAAAATTAAAATACATAAAATACGTAATATTGTCTCAATTTGTCCCAAAATAAACCCTAAAATTTTTAAGAAAAATATAAAAACAGGGTACCAGTTATTCGCGTTTTAAAATTTTAATACCCGGTATCTTTTACCGATACGGATACCTAGATCCAAATCTTGATACAGGTTCGGATCGGATTTTAAATGTGGATACGGATTCGGATATTTATCCAGTTTCCGGATTTTAATTTCATCCGTAGACAATAGTATCCTTAAGCTACAAAATACTATCGAGGTTGATTTGAGTTGACATTTGTTAAGATAGACACGAGTACAATTGTGGTTTAATAAAAGTGTTAAATAATTAACATTTAAGTTTAATATTATACGCACATTACGGAATTGAACCTCGTTGCTTTCTTGTGACCTTTAGATACTGATGCCGCTAAATGCTTGTGCATTTATATAAAACTAGTGGATGGACCGCGCGCTGCGCGGTTGTACGAATTTTATACTTATAAATTTGACAAAAATATTTAACAACCTTATTATTTTGAGAAATATATATAAAAATATTCAAATTATATATTTTGTTTTACATAAAATTGGGTTGTCCTTTTGTGATATAGTATCAAAATAGTATCTTATAAGAATATTGTGTATTTATAAACTCGTTTTATATATAATATATAGATGATTGCAAGGAAAGAGTATCAAAAGGTTATTTGAGGTATGAATAAACCGTTTTGTTTTAAATGAAAAATGTGAAAGTGTTATACTTAATTGGGCTTAAATTTTTTATTAAAAGTTTAATAACTTAGGTTATGTGTATATATATATATATATATATATATACACACACACATACACATTAATATGACCTTTGAAATCTGTAAAATTTGTATAGTTGATTCCTTCAATTAATATGTTTTTATATTTACAATGATGCATTAGTAGAATTTTAAAGAGAGTTTTAATCAAATTTACACTATTATGCATTACAATTTCAACATAATTATGAGTTTCAGCACAATAATTTTTTAAAAAATCTCTTCGCATCGGTTTTAAAGGTTATTGGACATAGAATACACTTATTAACAGAAACCAATCTTTGATCATTTGGCTTTTCATCTTCAGCAAAGTAAATATCAATAATAAGTGACATGAATACCAATAATTTCTTCATGACTTCATGTGACTGGAATGAGAGTTTTGAAATAAATGAGAAAAACATCAAAGGTCAGCAAAAAACAATTTCCTTGGTAGTCATAACTTTTTATGACTTAATATATATATATATATATATATATATATATATATGATTTTAATGTGCATGTATGATGTATCCAATAGGCACAAACGTGTATGTTTTAGAAGGGGAACTAAAGCTTAAATATACATAAATAAATATATATTATTAACCTTGAAAAAATAATATATGTATATATACATATAAAATATATCTAATATGCATGTATCTATATAGACCAAACATGTATTTTACAGAAGGACAATCAAAATTCAAAACCTAAGCATATATATATATTATTTACTTTAACAGATAAATCTAAGACGTTTAAATGCCTTAACAAATAAAACTTCTAAAAGTTTAGAGAAAAAAAATATATAATTCAAGTAAATGTAAGTCAATAATAATACTTGTTTTAAATTTTAATCTCTCTCTATTTTGAAATATCACACCTTGCTCTTGCTCTAGTATATATAAGACATTGTAATAGAGTGAATTTCTAAACCCTTATATCATATATATCATATACCGTTACACATATGATTAAACACAAAAGACAACCAAATTGATGTCAAGCCATCTCGAAATGGATATTTGTATCGAGCAAATTTGTGAATAATAAGAAAATAAAGAAACAGCTAATTAACAAATACCTAAGAATAATGTTAGAAAGATAAAAAGAAAATATTATTGAGAGGGAAAATTGAGAGTTATATTCATATTAAAACGTTTATTGGGACTTAATATATGTGTTGAATAATAAAAGAAACTTAGCTCATGGTTTATACTTTTTACAACATATAAACTTCCGGATGACCCTATTTGTTCTTGTTGTCATTAGTTACCTCGACGCCGATTTTTCACGTTGGTCTTAATACTTTAAAAGTTTAAAGTAGCAAGATTTATAAAAACACTAATATTATGAGCGGATGTTGCTTTTCATTTAAACCTTAATAGTCCGTTCAACTTACAAATAATATTCTTTGAATTTATATAAATACAATTAATTAAGTTAAAATAGAGATATAAAATATAGTAATTACACGCAAGAGATATTGCCCGATATGTGTCACGTCGACATCGAGTAGACTCTCTTAAATTGTGATCATCTTCAACGCATCTGTGAGATCGTTCACCTAAGAAAATATGTGAAAGTGAAACAAATTATACATTGTACTACAATATCCAAAATCAAACCACGCATAAACGATAAATATATGAAAAAAGAAAGAATATATGTATTTAAACACAAAACTCACCATGGGTTCTCAGCGAAGATGGCGGGGTGTCATCGAAGCAGAAAACCACGAGCTAAATTAATAATATAAAAATTATATACAAATCAAAGAGAAAACATGTATCCAAAATAAAAATAAAAGACCTAATTGAGAGAGCTTGAAATAAAATTGCAAGAAAATAGATTGACTGAAAGAAAAAAGAAACATACCAAGATCCACCGAGCTTGAAACAAACTCATACCAAGATCCAAGCTTTCCAATTTGGATGTCGACTTTTAGCATGCACTATTTTAATAATATTTTTTTTAGTAAATACCATAAAGAGTGGAAGTTCTATAATTATTATAATTAACGCATGCACTATTTCAATGATACAAGCTCTTAGAGAATGAAAATATAAATGTCTTAAACTGACTTTAAAATACTACTAAAACTTTCTTGCAAGAATATATAAGTTCCCTAAAAACTATTTTTCGCGAAAAAAAATACTACTTAGAAAATGGAACTCAACGTATATTGGGAATAAAATCAACGCATATTGGTTAAAAAGGAAATTGATAAGAACGCCAAGATTGAATATATAACAACTCCACCGATCTTCAGGATGAGGACAGTATATCAACTTCAAATTTTCCGAGCAAAACTTGAAAAAGCCTTTGGAGTAAGACCTAAGAAAACATGCAAAGAATAAAATTTATGGAAATTGAATTACTATTTTTTTTTTTTTTATATAAATAGGGACTTAAGAGATACCAAAGATAAATATATTAAAAATTTTGTCAGATATTCCATAATGCTACAACTTGGGAACGATCAACAAAATCATAAGAAGAGAAAAAATGAATTATTGACTGAGAAATAAAAATATTTACGCAAAAGAATTGAAACGCTTTCAGACGTCAAATCAAACCTGAAGAAATACCACATATCGAATGTCAAAACTCAAAACATCAATTTATATGATTTACCTTAAATTTGAATGAAATTAGGATCGTCTAGTCGAAGTTAAGATCATCGTACAATTTAGTGCCATCGTCCATGTACGGAAAAGCAAAACCTTTATACTAATAATGAGGCATTGATCGGATGAATAAGAAAATAGCCATCTCGGAGACCTGAGTTCCTTATTTGCATGGCATAAGAGAGCGAGAAAATTGTCTTAAGAAAAAAAAATAGTGAATGAGAAATAAAAGGCAACATGAAGTTCATTCATCTTATATGCTACTAGTGGAAAAAAGCACCGCACTTCGCGCGGTGGCGAATAAAGTATAATTTTATATAATATATCTATCATTTTAATATATAAATGTGTTATATGATTAAAAAATACAACAAAAAGTTATAATTTTTTTTCAAATACAAATATATATATCATTAGAGTATATGCGGTAAAAGAATTACACCTTTTTGTTTTCTCTAAATGTAATGGCATATTATAGCTCCGTATTTAGCAGTTTATAGTATAGAAAATTATTTAAAAAAAAACAGCAAAATCTAAATTAGTTCACGTTCAATCCAAGGTTGTTGATAGATGTAGAAGTTTTTATAGTAATTTGTGGACTACACCGTGCTTCATGTGTAGATAAAATATGTTCGTAAGTATTAATGAAAATTCTTATCCATTTTTTAATAATAATTAAATAAGTGAAAAAATTAAATAAGAAAGAATAACAAAAACAAAAAACGAACTCATAAACTCCTAACTTATTTTGTGGTTCATTACACAGTAAAACTCGGTTATCGAAACATGCCTTTAGTATAGGAATCATTAACTTTTTACCAATGAAAAAGCATAGAAGGAAAAATAGAAAAGCTCAAATTCCTAGAGGTGCAACCCACGACGTCGCGATGGATCGCGATCAGAATCACCGGAATCACCGAAACCATCGTCGCGATGTCTCCGGTCGCGATGAGTCGCGATTCCCGCCAGTACGCCGGATCGAGGACGTGTCAAGCCACCATTGAGCGAGAGCCATTCGCGCGGATGAGTCGCGATTATCACCACTCGTCGCGATGAGTCGCGATTCACGCCAGCACGTCGCGATTAATCGCGAACACCATATATACGTTAACATAACTAATATAAGCAAATAATAGTGTAATGCCTCTCATAGATTTCAATAACTCATTTAATAATTTTATTAAAAACAATCTATATATAACTCCATTAAATTTGCAAAAATCACTTAACAGATTGAAAATCAGATCTGCATTTACCATTTTCTGCAAAGTGCAATCATGCTTTCAATTACCAAGCGCCATTTCTGCAAAGGGAAAAGGCTTGGCCAAACCAATTCAAAGAATAATCAGGGCAACCATCAATCTCGAAGACCGCCAACTATCACTTATATCCACCAATGTCTTGGCGGACATAAGAAGACAAACCTGTGTCAAGGTGAATAAAATTCGACGTAGCCCAATCATGGCGGGCTGAAGGCTAAGCAGGTTCTCAAGGTGACTTGCTGTGGAAAATAAACAGAAACATGAATCAAACCCAAAATCAGTTAAATCCACCAATGTCTTGGCGGACATAAGAGGGTAAACATGTGTCAAGGCGAATAAAATTAAACGTAACTCAATCATGGTATGCTGAAGGCGAAGCTCAACGGTGACTTGCTGTGGAAACCAAACAGAAAACATATGTCTGTGAATTTGAAGTTCATGCCTTAATTAATACCATTCCAATTAAGAAATTCATGGGAAATTTTCATGCATTGATTAAGCACCGAATGAGATATGTCGCAGCAAATGAAAAACCAGCCATTGTGTCATACAAAACATGTAGAGAGAAGGACTTTGAATCTGCACTAAAAAACCAGAATAAAGATGATCAAAGTCGAGAGAAGGAGAGAACAAACTGAGATAACTTCTACCCAGAAAAATAAAGCATTACCAACCACTGCAAAACTTAAAAATGCATGAAAGGCCATCTTAAAACAGGCACTTCGCATGAAGTGGTTATATATAGATTCATGAAGCTGCATATAGCTTTCCATATGAAAACTCCTGCTTCTATAAACAAAATCGAACCACAAACTTCACGTGTAAAGAGAAAAGATAGAATAGTACCTAGTGGATGCTCAAAATCAAAAGAAGAAGACGAACGAAAATGGTACAAAAGCATTTTTCAGCCCAGTTTTCTCTCTTCAAATTGCCTGCGAAATAAAAACGCGAGAGAAGAATATAGAATATTTAGCGAGATAGATCGGTGAGTCGAATCTGCGAGAGATTTGTGAGATAAATGGTGAGTCAAACCTGCAAGGAGTTCATAGTACGATTAATATGGTTTCCATTGCATACCAGAAGAAAGGTTCGATCAGATTAGATTGAAACAGAAGATCGAATCGAAGGAAAATGAGAATACCAGAAGAGATTGGAATGCGAGTCTGGTAGGGAGAAGAAGCCATGCGATCGGAGCATTCTGGAACTGAGAAGTGATATCGCTCAAGCTAGAACCGGAGAAACGACTGGTTCCAAATGTGACAATCTCATCTCTCAGCAATTCATCTCGCCTGTGGGAGAAGAGTCGCAACGTCGTTTGGAGATGATTTGTTCGGCGGTCGTTGGAAGAAGAAATGAGCTCAAATGGGCAGACGAATGGGTCGTGTGGGTGAGAAAGGGAAAGAGAGAGAAAAGGTTGCAACTTAATGTGTAATTAAATGGTCTTGTGTCATTTAAATTAGAGAGTCATTAAACAAATAAAAGTTGAATTAAAAAAAAATATAAAAAATGGTGAAATTGTAGAATAATAGGATTCTCAGTTTCCAAGCTTTTTAGATAGACAATTTATTGTTAGTAGATTTTTCTTTTATATATATATATAGAGAAACTATTCAATTTGAAAACTGCCCAACTAATTGATTGTGGTAAAATGAAAAGTTTCATTAATAAAAGTAACATTTAATCATGCGTTTTATCATCAATATCATCTGCACTCATTCATCTTCCTAACTCTCACGTTTTAATTTCCTTATGGCATTAAAAATGGTTTTCCAAATAAAAAAATCAATAAAAAAAATAAGATAATTAGATTTCCCAATACCTTCTCCGTATTCATCTTGAAGTGTGTAGAATTGTAAGAACATGTGAATTCTCAAGTAATTATTCCACGTAGTTACACATCATCACGTACTTCTTCCTTTTATAATATATAAATTTACAACTATCCGAAATGACTTCAATTCAAATATTTTAAATCTGAAATAAGGCTTTATTTGTTATTTATGACTAAAAAGTCAGCATCGAGATGTATTTATATTATGATAACTAATAATAAGGCTTTATTTTTGTTTAGTCCCCAAAATGTATGGTAAAAATCATACCGATCGGATTTTATTTTTATTTTTTACCAAAACCCGGATACGGATATATCCGGGTCCGGGAAAAAAAAATATCGGATATATCCGGTTCCGGGTTTTGTTATTTTTATATATT
Source organism: Parietaria judaica (assembly GCA_954871525.1). Lineage (NCBI taxonomy): Eukaryota > Viridiplantae > Streptophyta > Magnoliopsida > Rosales > Urticaceae > Parietaria > Parietaria judaica. The sequence continues at coordinate 20,714,172 of OX940868.1, read as the reverse complement.
TTAATTCAATCTATTTTCTGGGCCGTTGATCTTGATGATCCAACTAGGGGTGCAAGCGGACCGGGTACCCGGATTTTTTGCCATACCCGCTACCCGGATCCGGAATCCGAGTTTTTTGGAATTGAAACCCGGAACCGGATATTTTTACATAAAAACCGGAATCCGGATCCGGGTTAAAACCCGGTTTTAAAATAAAAAACCGGTTAAAAAACCCGGATCCGGATTTTTATCCGTTTTCGGTTTTAAAATCCGGTTCCGGGTTATAATACGGATTAGAACCTACATTTTATATTTAAAAAAAAAACTTGGAGTAATTATAGCCAGAATTAAAAAATCAAACTATATCATAAACATAACATATATACTTACAAAAAATATTATGTAATTAACATAATAAATACATGTAATGTTTTATACTACTAGTATTACGAGAGAAAAAAAAAGTATATCAATTCTGACTAGAAGAAACAAATGAATAAATTACAACATTAGTTTGGAGTTAGATGAGAAACAAATAAATGAATATTTCTCTTGATAGAAATTCAATATGTATTTTTTTGGCATGAAAATTCTAGATATCTTTATGTATATATTTAATAACCGGGTTTTAGTAAGCTACTATGCGGGTTCCGGGTTTTTTATTCTCTAAATCCGGTACCCGGAACCGGTTTAATCCGGATGCGGTTTTTTTAATAAACCGTTTTTAATAAACCGGTTCCGGTTTAATCCAGATTAATACGGTTCCGGTTTATTTTAGATACGGTTCCGGTCCGGATGCAGTTTAAAACCCGTATTTCCGGGTTTTATTTGCACCCCTAGATCCAACGGCCCAGATCAAAAGTTTTTTTTTTTTTAAAACTCGGATATTTTGATATCTGGGTTACATAATATCTGGATACGGATATATCCGTATCCAGGTTTTTTTTTTTTTTTTTTTTAAAGGGTATCCGGGTTTAATCCGGTTGGAGATTTTGGGCATTATTTTTGTTATTGTTTTTGTTTTTTTACTTAGATAATATAATTCTATGGATCCATATTCCGATTCAAGACGCTTAACAAACTCTAATAGAAGCAATGATCAGTTGTTGTTAGCCTCAAGATCCTGGTCCTCCGGAATCACTTCAACTTTCGCCAAAGCCGATCCCGGCGGTGGCGGTGGCGGCACCACCACCTGGCCGCGATGTTGTTGGATCACCAAAACCGAGGCTGAAGTCGAGAACTCGGCTGAGGCCAGCAACCCAACTGCAGGACCGAGTTCCGGGCAGTCGCTCTTCAAGCTAAGCAAATTTGTTGCCGCGCCCTGTTGCAACGTTCCAACCAGGAACAGGTTGCACCGGCTGAAATCTCTGATCGCCTCAACCATTTCCGAACCGCTCTCCACGGTCCTTTCCTCGTACTTGATCGAATCGTTGTTATTGATGTTCTCCTTCACCTCATCGATGGATCTCCCGTCTTGCGTGGCTTGGGTCTCAGAGGCGGCAACCATCCCGGGTCCCGCAGATATGTGGACCACACTGAGACTGATCCCCGGGTGCTCCGCCATGCGCAGCCCGAATGCGAGCGCCTCGCAGTCGTCGTGGCCGCCGAAGAACAGCACAGTGATGTTCGACGAGACGTTCCTCGCGGTGGGTAGCTCCGCCGAGACCGCGGTCAACGAGGATGCCAACGGAGCAGGGTGCATGTTCGAGCACACGGCGGTTGACGGCACGCCAATCTGCGCGCGTGGTCTCGAGCACGCCGTCCCAGCACTGGTGCTTGTGGAAGGGCAAGACAATCATGGCGGCCTGTTTCTGCTCGGCGCTGTTGCAGACATCCTCGTGCATCGCGGCCATGGCAGAGATGGCCGGCTGGATCGAGACTTTGCTAAGCTGCTGGAAGGCCTCGAAGGCAACGACAATCTGGTCGGAGTCCGTCGCAATTGAAGGGTCCTGTTTTTTTAGTTAACAAAATTAGTGAGCTAAAAGAGCCACAAGATTCCATGACGGAAATTTAAAACGAGATTTGACAGTCAGTTTACCTTGTTCCAGAAGGGCAGGCCGTTTTTGCGGGCCTTGTAGACCATGAGGATGGCAGAGGAGCGCTCGGTGAGCTCCATGAGATGCATGGCGTACACCCAGAGGCGCCCCTTCTTCTCGGTACCGCGTGAGGCTTCAATGAGGTTGATCATTGCCGGGATGTTGCGGATGCTGTAGAAGCAGGCAAGGATTCGGAGCTCCGTCTTGGCGTCTTTTCTCTCGATGGACCTGCCCTTGTATGATCCTTTGTTGTTCCTCCGATTCCCCGGCTTGTAAACCGCCGTCACAATCGGTGTCGTGATGAAGGTCGTGAATATGGCCATCAGAACCATAATGGCAAATGTCTGATCGTTCAGAACCTGAAAAAATGAGAGAACATTGAAACTTAAAACCCTAAATCTAAAACTATCAGATGATCAGATAAACAATATAGTGGACTTTCTCTTTCTCTCACCTTTCTGTCTTTCCCGATATTCAGGACGATGAGCTCAACTGTTGTGAATAATTGTAAATAGAGTTTCCTGTTCACATTAGGTTGTATATATGCCATTTACTCTTCAATGAGAAACACAACATTAAAAACCCAAACAACTACATGGTATCAGAGCTCGGGTTGAGAGCTTACCGGGGCGAGCTGTGATTTGCCGGAGTTCAGACCGTGTGCGGTGGAGTAACTCGGCTAGGGCGGCAGCTGCTCGGAGTTGGGGTTTGATCGACGTGAGTCCGAGGACTCGGTAGCGTGTCGAGAACAGATCTGGTCGAGTTCCAGGTCTGGTTCGGGAGAAAGATTGAAGCCTAGGGCTTGTGAAGACAGAGCTTCGCCGAAGGGCTGAGGATCGGAGGCTAGTGTCGAATGGCAGAGCTTCGTTTTCTGACCTAGCCCAATCGATTCTGAAATTGGGAAGCTCGTGGTCGCCGGAGAAGAAGAGGAAGGAAGCTGAAATCGCCAAGTCTGAGAAGAAAGAGCTCACTGAGGTCCATCCGAAGCTCGAGGGAGAAGAAGCTCGACGAAGAAGGGATTTGGAGCTCGCGATTTGTGGCTGGACGTCGCCGGTGAAGAAGCTCGACGAAGAAGGACGCGATTCCCAACGGCGACGGCGGTCGGAGTGATTCCGGCGAGTTCGAAGGCGGCGGTCGGCGACGGAGGAGTGGCTTGGCACGAGAGGACGAGAGCACGAGAGGACCGAGAAAAAAAAGAAGGGGAAATTAAAAGAAAAAAGGGGAAATTCCTTATTTGCCCTTGGTGGCTTCTGTGTGTCCTGCGTCTTTTTTGGTGTTCCCACAAGCAGAAAAAACGCTTTATTGTGAGCCTTGTTTTCTGTCCGTTCCTGCGCCAAATCCGGTGTGCCAACACCGAAAAAATATTTTGTGAGATCATTCTCTGTCCTTTTCCTTTTTCGTTTGTTGAACTTTAATTGGGTCCGGGGAGCCATAAGCTAGGATCCGGCACTAAGTTCAAAGAAAATAAGTTCAAAGAAAAACAGGATGTCGGCGGCTGATTTACTAGGAATGACCGAGACAGAACTTGGAGAATTGGTTGAGTTCTTCAAAGTTTGGAAAGGGACTGGAATGTCGGGTCTTCTGAAACGTGAAAAGGTAGCGAAATTCGATCTCCAATCGATAGACTTCAAGCTCGATGGGCCGAACAGTTACTTGGATTGGTCCCTCCGAGTAGAGAGAGCTTTAGAGGCAAGGAACCTCGAGAGCTTTATTACAGGGGAAGGAGAAAAGCCCGCTGAAAATGCTCCGAATTGGAAGGAATGGAAGACCACTCATAGCGAGATTTATACGTGGCTACTTAGTTCGATGATTCGGGAGATCGCCAGTGAAGTTCAGATGCTCCCAACCGTCAGAGATGTCTGGGAAAAGTTGAGAGTATCATACTCAGGCACCGAGAACAAGATGAGAGTGTTCCAAATCCTTCAAGACACCGGGCTAGTGGTACAAGGAGACAAGTCAATCGGGGAGTATGCGAGAGAGCTGAAACGGTTGTGGGCTCAATTTGATTATTTCTCAGCGCACGGGAGTTGTGATTCTCTCAAGTGCACAAAGAGTCAAGAAACTGCTGAGATCAGAACGATGAGATTCCTAGAGAAATTGAACCCAGCCTTCAATCAGAGGAGGTCAATAATTCTATCGAGTAAGGAAATTCCGTCATTGGACGAGACAATTGCAGCGATGGTCGAGGAAGAGACTATAATGCGAGTTCATGCCGAGGCCGGAGATGCTCCGGGGATGAGGTCTGCACTGACTGTTGGAGCGAGCGACAGTAGAGACCACAAAGAGACTCGGCAGTGTTTCAACTGTGGTGCGACTGGCCACCTGAGGGCGACATGTCCAAAGGCACCGAAGGATAGGGAGTACGGCAATCGAGGACAGTCTAGTGCCCGTGGGCGTGGACAGTTTGGAGGCCGTGGCCGTGGTGGTCGTAGAGGAGGTTACAACGGTAGCCATCGTGCACACCTGACGGCTGGAGACGATGAAGAGGAAGACACAGAGCCGATCTTCACCAAAAAAGAGGTTCTCGAGATGTTTAGGAACAATAGGTCGATGGAGCGAGCACGCAAGAAGCCCATGACTGAAGAGAGTAATGCTGCGATGTTCACTGGTAAGGCTCCTTCTTCTAGTCAAATTATACGAAGGAAAGATTGGATAGTGGATTCAGGCGCTACTCAACATGTAACCGGCAATGCGAATGAGTTCACCAAATATACCCAACTATCAGTCCCTGAGAAGATACAAACCGCCGATGGCACTTTCCGACCTGTTGTTGGTAAGGGTATGGTTGGGTGTACGGATCATATGACCTTGGAAGATGTGTTACATGCCCCGTCATTTCCAGTGAACCTTTTGTCCATAAGTGCTGCTATTATCCGACTAAATTGTAGAGTGAAGTTTGATATCCCTAAGGTGGTGTTTCAGGAGAAGGGAACCGGTCGGGTGCTTGGGACTGGAACTTGGTGTAACGGGCTGTGGTACATGGATCGAGAAGGTTTAGATGCGGCGTTGGCGTCCATGGTGGAGAAGGAAGACACGAAGATGTCCGGGGCAAGTGCGGTTGGCGAGTTGATGTTGCATCACCAACGCATGGGACACCCATCTTTTGGAACATTGAAGATGTTATATCCATTATTGTATAAAAAGTCTGATAAACAGAAACTTGTATGTGATTCGTGTGAATTTGGAAAACATACCCGGAGCTCTTATGTTAGCTCGGGCAGATTAAGCCTTCACCCTTTTGATTTGATTCATTCAGATGTATGGGGACCATGTCCCACGACTTCAATGCATGGGTATCGTTATTTTGTGACGTTTATTGATTGTCATACTCGTGTTACTTGGTTATATCTGATGAAAAGCAAGAGTGAAGTGCTTACATGTTTCAAAGACTTTCACAAAGGGTTCAGACTCGTTACGGTGCAGTGTTGAAGGTTCTAGTATCTCGGTATCATTCTGTGGTTAAGACACTGAGGTCAGATAATGGGACGGAGTACATTAATAAGGCCTTCAGAGACTTTTTATCCCTATATGGGATCGATCATCAGACTACGTGCCCGTATACCTCAGAACAGAATGGAGTTGCTGAACGGAAGAACCGACATCTTCTCGAAATAGCTCGGTGTATGATGATCGAGAGGAATGTTCCAAAGTACTTGTGGGGGGAAGCTGTTATGACAGCGGCATACTTAGTGAACAAGATGTCGTCGAGGGTGCTAAATGGAAGAACACCAATGGAGATGTTGGGACTAAGCACCAAAGGACTTGTTCCGAACAAAGTTTGGGGATGTGTGTGTTTTGTCAAGGACCACAGGCCAGGAGTCGGGAAGTTGGACCCTAGAGCCGTGAAGTGTATCTTTGTAGGATACTCTCCTACTCAGAAAAAGTATATATGTTGGAGCCCTGTCGAGAAGCGACAGTTTGTGAGCATGGATGTGAACTTCCGTGAGCATGAATCCTACTACGATGTGCCTGTTTCTTCCCCCTTTGGAGACTCGCATGATACGCGAGAGGGGGAGAATGGTGGCAGTGGTGGCAGTGGCCCTGGTTCTTGTTCCAGACCATCCACGGTGACTGTGGTGAGACGTCCAGTTTCGTATGATTCGAGCTCAGAGTCAGAGACTGAGGTGATAGAGGTCAGCGGAGGTGACAGAGGTCAGGTTCACGGCGAGAGCTCAGGGTCAGAGAGTGACGAGGAGACTCATGTGACTGACGGGGACCGAGATCAAGCTCAGGGGGAGTTGATTGCTCCGACAGAGACGAACACAGAGAGAAGTGGAGGTCCAGCTCAGGGGGAGCTGAAGGTGTATACGAGGAGGAGACGACAGGATCAGGCAATGCTCGATCAACCTACACCTGTGGAAGCTACTTTGCGGAGGAGCTCGCGAAGTAATGCAGGATACCCTCCGAACAGATACGGCTACGACATTGGCGATTATGTCTCGTATGAGAACCTCGGGGATGAAGCTCGCGCAATGTTCACGTCATTAGATGCGGTCACTATTCCCAAAACATGGCAGCAAGCGATGGCAGATCCGAAGTGGAAAGCTGCGATGAAGGAAGAACTCGGTGCCTTGGAAAAGAACAAGACATGGGATCTTGTCTCGCTATCAGCGCGGAAGAAGGCTGTGGGGTGTAGATGGGTATTCACAGTCAAGCAAAACCCGGAAGGGCGAATTGAGCGATACAAGGCACGGTTAGTTGCGAAGGGGTATAGTCAGACGTACGGCATCGACTATGACGAGACATTCGCACCGGTGGCGAAGATGAGTACCGTGAGGACTCTTGTGTCTGTGGCAGCCAATCGTGGATGGAAGCTGCACCAACTTGATGTGAAGAATGCGTTTCTTCACGGAGACTTGATGGAGGAAGTGTACATGGATATGCCGCCAGGATTTGGGACTGAGGAGACGACAGGGAAGGTGGTCAGGCTGAAGAAGTCGTTGTATGGTCTGAAGCAATCTCCGAGAGCCTGGTTTGATCGATTCAGAAAGGCTATGATAGATATCGGATACAAGCAGATCAACGCTGATCACACGGTCTTCCATCAGCGGCGAGAAGATCGGACCACGATACTTGCGGTGTATGTGGACGATATAATCATCACGGGTGATGATGAGGGTGAAATCACCCGGTTGAAGGAGAGACATGGGAAGCAGTTTGAAGTGAAGGATCTAGGGGGTCTGAAATACTTTCTAGGGATTGAGGTGGTTCGAGGACCAAAGGGAATAGTCCTAAATCAGATAAAGTATGCCCTAGATCTTCTTACAGAAACTGGTATGCTAGGATGCAAGCCTGCAACGTCTCTGATTGATCAGAAGACCAAGTTGAGTGCCGAGTCAGGAAAGCCAGTTGACCGGGAGAGATACCAGAGATTGGTTGGCCGTCTGATTTACTTGTGTCATACTCGTCCGGATATTTCATTTGCTGTGAGCGTGGTGAGCCGCTACATGCATGATCCGAGAGATGGACATATGACAGCAGTATATCGGATTCTCCGATACTTGAAGAGAGCTCCGGAAAAAGGGTTGCTCTTCGAGAAGAACAACCATCTCAAGGTGGAAGGATTTTGTGATGCCGACTGGGCTAGTTGTGCTGACGATAGGAAGTCTACCTCCGGATATTGTATGTTTGTCGGTGGCAACTTGGTGTCGTGGAAGAGCAAGAAACAGTCAGTCGTAGCAAGGTCTACAGTGGAGGCGGAATACCGAGCGATGGCCTCCAGTGTCGCGGAGTTGCTATGGTTGAAGATGCTACTGAAGGAGCTGAAGATGGACCAAGGTGCCCAAATGAAGCTATGGTGCGACAATCAAGCGGCGATTAGCATTGCCAACAACCCGGTGCAGCACGACAGAACCAAGCACATCGAGATTGACCGGTTTTTCGTCAGACACCATCTCGATAGCGGAGAATTGAAGTTGAAGCATATCGGTACAAGAGAGCAAGTCGTGGATTGCCTCACCAAGGGACTAGGCCCTATAGACCAATTGAGATTATGTAACAAGATGGGCTTAATCGATATCTTTTGACCATCTTGAGGGGGAGTGTTGTGAATAATTGTAAATAGAGTTTACTGTTCACATTAGGTTGTATATATGCCATTTACTCTTCAATGAGAAACACAACATTAAAAACCCAAACAACTACATCAACCAACCCTTTAGTGTTCATCAGAAAGCCAAGCGCCAAAGACTCTTGGAACGGAATTTTGCAGAGAAGTGAAACTCCGACAGTGCCGACAATCTTGCCGAAGCAGGCTGTGGCGATGACCTAAACAAGCAGACCCCACGACTGTGCGCCGCTAATCGTCGCGATGTTGGTCTTCAACCCGCTTGAGACGAAGTACAACGGAAGGAAAAGACCCGAAACCAGATCCTCTACCTTCTCCACCAATGCCCCAGCAAAGGGCCCTTCCTTCGGAATTAATACCCCAATTACAAAAGCCCCGAACAGCGCGTGAATCCCTATCATATCCGTGACGAACCCGGCCACTAGCACTGCCACTAGTGTTGCGCAGACGTAGAGCTCCTTCACGGGCTCGCCCTCGGGGCAGCGTGCCGCCATCCACCGGAACACTGGTGAAACCACGAGGGCACACCCTACGATGAAGCCTGCCCCGCATAGGAACACCCAGAGCGAGACGAGCGGTGAGATATTGTCCCCCGAGAGGGCGATGGCGAGTGCGAGGAGGATCCAGGCCGCCACGTCATTGACCGCCGCAGCGGACATGGCCATGCGGCCAATGTCGGTTGTGAGAAGCTTGAGCTCAGCGAGGATGCGAGCCAGCACGGGGAATGCAGTGATGGAGAGGGCGACGCCCATGAACACAAGGAAGGGCGGGCCTTGAACGCCCTTTGAGATGGTGGCGCGAAGCGCAAAGGAGGAGCCGATGCCCATCATGAAAGGAAGGGTATTTCCGGCCATGGCAATGCTTAATGCCTTCACCCTGGTGCGGCGGAGTGACTGCAGATCGAGCTCGAGGCCGACAAGGAAGAGGAAAAAGAGGAGGCCGAGATTGGCCAGCGTGTCCAGCACAGTCAGGCTCTTCGCCGGGAAGATCATCTGGAGATATTTCGTGTTACGGCCGAGAGCCGATGGACCGAGCAGTATCCCTCCCTACCATAAAAGCATAAAAAAAATAATAATAAAAAAAAAGTGCAATTCTTAACATCATTTAATTTTCAATTGACTAGCTTGGTTGTTCGAGTATTCGAACTAATATAATCAAAATGTTTATATTTTATTATTCAAAACGGGCTCCTTTGTCTCGTGCCTTCGTTTTAAATAATTTTTATTCATATAAATTTTGTGCATAATAAAGAAGACGTACGACAATCTCTGCGATGACTCGAGGCTGCCGGAGAGGGCGGAAAAGATAGGCGAGGATCCGAGTAAGCGCAACAACGATGACGATTTGCAAAATGGCCAACGGAAGGGCGTAGTCGAGAGGATTGTCGCCTGAAACACCCCATTGGAGGTGGCTTTCATGTACTTGGGATGGGACACACGGTAGTAGTATTTCCCGCCATGTTCCAAACGTACTAGCTATCAATTAGCGCCCAACTCGAGCCTCAACACCTGCAGAGCGACGGTCATTCATAATCTTCAGTTCAGTTCTTCACAAATTTAAATATAGAGTAGATTATAAAGAACAATTTGATTCAAAATTTTAAGATACAAAAAAGACGTGCCTAAAGAAATAAATAAAAAAATGTCACTCAAGATATATAGAGTTAGAGTGCAAAAGCTCATTAAAAATAAAAATAAAAATATCAAATCATATCTTCCTCAGTTTTCCACAAATATTAAACGACGCATCAATAATCGAATGTACTTTGTAATATTATTACATTTACTTTTTGCATAAAAAAATTAAAATTCAAAATTGGGTTCGGGTTTTAATTCCGTACCTGAGTTTATAATTTTCCATCTGGGGTTTTCAGACCAGATGTTGGCTTTTGATTTTCCAAAACCCGGAAATTCAAATATGGGTTTGGCCTCAGAAACAAAAACAAAAAAGATTCTATATTGTCATTCTTAGCTACCAATTACCAAACAATATAAGTCCTAATTATTAATTAATATTAGAAACATAAATATCAATTTCAAAGATAAGTGAAGAACAAAAGTGCTTAGGAAACAAAGGAATATAAATAAATAAAACATAAAACATAAAACAATATAATAAGGCGATAAAGTCAAAATATACTTTATAAGGCATGACACTCCGATTACAAATCACTCTTTATTCAAGCTCCTACATTCAATCTAGTCAATTGTTATATAAAAATATAAATAAAACAATTAAATCCAATTTAATTTAATTATCCTAACAGCAATCAAATAATAAATCAATCTAATAAAATCAAAATCGCGCCAACCTACACCAAAATAATCTTAAAATTCGTATTAATTACAGAATTAGCTTCAAAATCAATCTAATAACAACCAATATCGCGCCAACCTACACTAAAATTGTCGTAAAATTCGCATTAACTACGGAATTCCCTTCAAAATTTAAGAGCTATAGGTTTCAATAAAATAAATAAAGATAATCCCTTTAGAAAATTTGAAAGGAAAAACTCATGTGGTAAGAAATTCTAACACCCGGCCCTTCCTAACATGTTCAGTGGCGGAACCAGAAATTATACTCGGGGGTGGCTAAAATTAAAATTTAGTGAAATTTAAGGGTAAAATAATAATAAAAAAATAAAATTAGGGTAAAACAGTACAAAAAAAAAGTTTGGGGGTGGTTTGAACAACCCTGCCCACCCCCCTGGTTCCGCCACTGAACATGTTTCAGTTCCGTAATTGAAAAGGCGTGGGCCGACTTAAACCCCAAATAAGACTCGGGCCAAAATGGAGATTCGCTAAATCAAACAGGAAAATTGAACCCGAACCGGTGAAAGGTCGATGAAGTCCGGCCGCGACAAGGGCAAAAAAGGAAATTAATAACCAGCGTGCGTATTTATAGAATATGACAGAAATGGAAACTAGACACAAAATCTCATGAATGACGTAATCATCATCAGTGGGGCCCAAACAGAGTAACGTCGGAAATCATTAATGAAAATTAAATAATTATTTCCGAAATTCCAGCCATTACTGTAAACACAGACATCAGAGCTTCACCGATGACCGACGTAAGAAACGAAATTCGAAGCCTGGGTAGATAGGGACTGGTCCGTGCATGGAGTTTCAGAAACGTTAGAATCTGTTCTTAAGGAAGACGATCTTGAATCCTAAAATCACAGAGAATGATCCCGAGATCGGTACATTTCTTTCTTCTCAGATTGTCCGCGAGAAGAGACGATGTTTCAGAATCATCGCGGTCGGTCCATCAGCCAGGCGGCGACGAGAATTCGAAGGGAAGGAGAGGAAATGGCGTGTTTGGATGATCGGAAAATGGCGTGTGTAAGCTAAAACTTCCGATCGAGAGTCAGCTAAGGAGGAACAGTCTACTGTGTGACTGTGTCTATATATATATATATAGTGAAAAAGCAAGCAGAGCCTAGGAAATTACTGCTCTGCCCTTGCCTATTCTGGTATCTGACCTGGACAGGTTGCAATGCCGATTCTGGACTTAGGCCTAGTGCCTAGGGGATAGGGCCCACAGCTTATGCTCTTTTTCAGGGCCCAACCTAAACTATTTTTAAACAGATTCCAAAAGGTCATTTGTTTGATTCAATTGATTTAAGGTTAATGACGGTAAAAATACTTAAAATTTGGTCAAAGAACCCTTCGTGTATCTAAAGTATAAAAGTAGTGGAAAAAATACCCAAAGTCATATTTGGGGAGGTTACCGCTCCATTCTCATGACGCCGTTAACTACCTGTTAATTCTAGCCACGTGGATAAATTTGTTTTGTTAAGTGTAATCATTACGGGTTCAATTAGTTGTATTAAATAGTATTAATTAGGGGTTTAATTTGTTGTTTTTTCGTAAACGAGGCTTCTGTGAGCTCGTCCGCTTGGTAAAATTGGTAATGTCAGCAACCCACGTTTGTCCACGTGACCAGAGTTAACGGCGTTACGAGAAGAGAGTGGTCAACTCCTCAAATGCGACTTTGGGTATTTTTGCCACCACTTTTAAACTTTGGGTACACGAGGGGTTCTTTGTCCAAACTTTGGGTATTTTTACCGTCATTAACCCAGTGATTTATTACCCACATAAATTGAACAAAATGAGCATTTAAAAAATCATGGTTTTAAATATCTGAATATGTCATCGATATATCCACGACGTGCCTAGAAAATGAGAAATGTGAAACGAAATTCGTAGGAAATCGATATATCAATTTCTTCCTATTTATTTGTCGGCAAGCGATATATCGTAAAATGGAGAGTGTGAAATGACATCGATATCGGCATTTATAACCATGTTTCATATTTATATTCGTACATCGTACTCTATGTTCGTATTTATGGTCGTACTCTATGAGTTTATTATGATTGCTAGCTTATTTTATGTTATGTCAATATAATGTTATGAGTTATGTCTTTTATGTTATATGTTTGGGTTATGTTATGATTTACGAGTGTGTTTTCTAGGCTATAAGTATGTATTATATTTGTTAAATAGGTAATTTAGAAACCATATAGAAACATGATTGAAATACTAAAAATATTTGTCTGGAAGATCCGTTGATATTTCGATCGGCAAGTGATATACCCATGAAATTTATGCGGTATTATCGGCAAGCGATATATTCATTTCTTCCCATTTATCCATTGGCATGCCCGTCAGCAAGCGATATATCCGTAAAATGAAGAGTGCGGAACGACATTGATATCGGTATTTAGAACCTTGCTCTAAACCTTAACACGTAAATATTTCTTTATTTTTATATAATTAATAAATATATTTCCTTTTTGATTACTGATCAACAGATCAAGTATTTATAAATTAATTTATATATATATATATATATAAAAAACAATGATTCAGGATATCACATTCACTCCAAATATTATTTTCTTTAATATAAAATATAACCGGCTAACTCGATAAATGTAAGAAATAATTTTTTTGTTTTTTTACTTTAAATATATATTTGGTGTCTAACTCTATGCATGAAACTATCTAAGACTTTTTCTCGAAACCCAGAAACTGTCTAAGCCAATACCAAAAACGGTCCAAAATGAGGAAAAAAACTGTCTAACCAATATTTCGTATTTTTTTCAAAGTGTCTACAAAGATGTACAAAATAGTCATTTTTTATGTTAAAAAGTGTTTAACTACATATAGACTTGTAATTTCAACTAGTTAATAATTTGATGAATTTTATTTTGAAAATTTAGAAGTGTTTACTTAGGCGTTATTTAGTGTCCAAGTCTATGCATGAAACTAAAGCTGCAGTTGACGACGACCTCACGCCGTTCGCTCGCATCGCGGCGTTTTCGGGGAATCGCGACGCATCGCGATTCGGGGGATGAAATCGCGATCAATCGCGAACCTGGAGCTCGTCGCAACCTCGCTGCCTCTCCCTCTCTCTCCGTCTCGCTGCCTCTCTCTCTCTCTCTCTCTCTGTCAGCTCCATCGCGACGTGCACCATCGCGACGCATCGCGACGTGCACTTTGGCGATCTCCGGCGATTTCACCGCGACCGGTCGCGACGCCGTGAAATTCAGCTCTACATGAAACTGTCTAAGGCTTTTTCCGAAACCTAAAAACTGTCTAAGCCAATACCAAAAACGGTACAAAATGAGGCAAAAAACGGTCTAACCAATATTTCACACTTTTTTAGAAGTGTCTACAAAGATGCACAAAACAATACTTTTTTATGTTAAAAAGTGTCTAACTATATTTAGACTTGTAATTTAAACCAGTTAATAATTTGATGGACTTTATTTTGAAATTTTAGAAGTGTCTACTTAGGCTTTGTTTAGTGTCTAAGTCTATGCATGAAAGTGTCTAAGCCTTTTTTCGAAACCAAGAAACTGTCTACAAAGATACCAAAAACGGTCTAAATTGAAGCAAAAAACGGTCCAACCATACAGAGAGGGGTGAAAATAGTGAGTAAAAAAATGGTAAAAGAGGGTATTTTTGTCAAAATTGTGGTAAAAATTGAGTTGGGGAATAAATTTTCAGATTTATTAAAGTGAGGAACAAAAGGGGTAGAACTTGCTTTTTGGGGAATTTTTTTCAAGTTTCCCCAAAAAATATGAGAGAGAACTTTCGGTTTCATTAGTTCTCTGCTTTTTTTTTTCTTTTTTTCCGTTGTTTGTAACATACAATCTTATTTATATTACCATGAGCCCCATTTCTTATTTTGCGTTCCTTGAGTGTCGGACTTTCTGAAACTCAAGCTCGCATTCTAAGATTATGGACCTCCATCTTTTAGTTAAAAAAAATATATAAAAACTCAATACGATATAACACACAGCTTGGTCATTAAACTATCACCAATAACTAGGTTCAATTCAACAATCCCAACAACAAAAAATTAGCTCATGACTACTTGAAACAAAATAATTCAAAATTAATGAAGCAAACATATTAGAGAATCCAAATAGTAGAAGAGGTGAACAAGTTGCTTAGCTCTTAAATGACGCCCAAACAGCCTGCAAGACTAACTCTGGTACTTTTGCCCTCTATTTGTGCTCTCTGGTTTCTGTTTTCGTCACTTGCTTGCTGCTTTCTCCTTCCTCAACGACCAACGTTAATCCATATTGGGATAATAGCGGCATAAGTCCTCAACCTTTACTCAACTGGGGCGGCATAGCCCCAACCTCATTTAATAGCGGTGTAGGTACCAAAAGATGATTTCCGTCCATATTTGACTAACAGAAGTAGTCAACGTTTGCGTGGTCAGCTTCTCGTCAACGTGGACGCCACGTAATCCGACATGTCACCATACATGTCATCCTCGCGTCATCAAATTTAATGCAAAATTAATGGCGATTGCATTAAGTTTGATGACGCGAGGATGACGTGTATGGTGACATGTCGGATTACGTGGCGTCCATGTTGATGAGGAGCTGACCACGCAAACGTTGACTACTTCTGTTAGTCAAATATGGACAGAAATCATCTTTTGGTACTTATACCGCTATTAAATGGGGTTGAGACTATGCCGCCCCAATTAAATAAAGGTTGAGGACTTATGCCGCTATTATCCCATCCATATTTCATATTGTGCTCTAAATGAAGGGGGTAGAAATTCTACATTTGCACAAGTTCTATATTTGTACGATCAAAAGGGGTAGAAATTCTATATTTGCACCTGTTTGTTCAGCTGGGAAATATATTTTCCTGCTGAAATTCTATATTTGCACGAGTTCCAAAGTTTGCACATGCTCATCCTCTTTTTTATGATCCTTTGTTTTTTCTTTTTACTTAGTATGAAAAAAATAAAATAAAGATAATATATATTAGGGCTGAAACCAGAACCGGGAACCGGGAATTTGAGTATTTTTTGTCCCTGTCCCGGAAAAACCGGGACACAGTTTTCTGTCCCGGTTTTGGTTCTGAAAAGTCCTTGTTTTTTATTTAAATCAGAATCGGGACCGGGACCGGGACACCGATTAAAATCCCGATTTTTTTAGGAAAACCAAAATTCGGGACAAAAACCGAGACAAATCTGGGACAAAATTCAAGATAGAAACATGAAAATTAACAATTCCGAGTAAATCCAAAATGTAAAATACCAAATCCGAGTACAAAAGCAAAATACAAAATAAACAAACGCAAGATCCGAGTTCACGTCGTGAACTTCACAATACTAAATTCAAATCTCAGTGCAAAAAACCGAGTCTAAAATGCTAAATAATAAATACCGAGTACAAACAAATTATGTTTTATAACAAAACGACATATAAGAAATGACGTGTTAAGTAAATATACCGTGTAATGGCTGAAAAATAATGACATGTTAAAATAATGGGCTGAAAAAATAAAATAATAGATTAAGAACATAATAGTCAACGACTTAAAAGAAATGACATGCTAAAAAACGACAAACTTATAACAAAACGACATAAAACCGGAACCGGGACAAGAAAACCGGGAATTTCATATTTTAAATTGGTTTTGGTTTTGGTTTTTCAAACTGAAACCGGGACGTCCCTTTTTAGGTTATACTAAAAAGAAAAAACTGATTTTTTGCCAAAAACGGTTCGGTACCGGGACCAGAACCGGGACAAAACCGGGAACCGAGTACAAAATTTTCACCCCTAATATATATATATATATATATATATATATATATATATATATATATATATATGGGCAAACTTGTTAGACATTTTAACACCAAATTGAGTTAAATATTCAAATTACAAATATCGATTTTTTTTTTCATTCTTTCCATCAACCACCTGGAGATTTTCTCTCTCTATATTTGCACCATTTGTTATATACAAACATTAGTTTTCAATTTAATAGTCTCGATTAAATCTAAATTAATTCAATGAATAAAATTAATTGAGGATAAAATCCAATCTTATAGACCAAGTCACTCCTTAATTCTTTATCTTATTTTATGAAGAAAAAAATCGCAAATATACATATATATATATATATATATATTAATAGGGAAACTTCAGTTTGTATACCCGGTAGAGCATGTGTTTTTGGAAAAATACCCGAGTTAATAATATTACAAAAATATGCACTCCTGAGTTAACTTAACTCTTGTTGAAGAAAAAAAAAATCGAAAAAAAGGACTCCGATTCTCCGGCGTCGATGACCGAGACCAAGGCGACCCAAGCTCCCGAGAGGCCGACGACCCAAGCAGGTGACTCTGGGAATCTCCCCACCTTTCCCCCCGTGCTTAAGTCTCCTTCACCTTCTCTCTGTCTATTCTTCTCTGTCTCCGACAACTCAGGTGAAGCTCCAAATCCGGCCAACGTGAAGCTCGTCGGACCCACGCGACCCAGGCGAAGCTCCGTCTCTGACCCAAATGAAGCACCTCGGACCAATGCCACCAAGCTTCGACCCGACCTTCCTGCACGTTGCTGCAACACACCGGTGGAGCGACGCCACGCCACGACGACTCCGACTCTGACCCACGGAGACGCCCTTCGACTTCGACGCGAGGAAGCCTCTCCGACTCCGACCCACGATTAGGTTGGTGATTTAGTTACAGAGTTAGGGGTTTTTGATTTAGGATTGATCTGTTTCCGGTTTTTGTCTCTGTTACCTTGATATTCTTCGCTCGAATATAATTGTGTTTTCAGACTGCTTTCACTTTGGAGATTGAACATGGTTTGTGAGAAACCCGTGTAATTCTTGAAATTCATGAGTATATCTTGTTTGACAAAATGACTCACTGAAACATAATAAGCATGTGACCATCTTGTGAGATTATATTTTTTTTCCCTTTTTGTTTACATAAAGACTTTCATTCTAAGTTCGACGGAGAAGACGATACAAAAATTATGGTACTGTGATTATGTTGTAGGTGTATTGCTCTGATGTCACCGTGAACGGACTTTGCCATGCTGTGGTGTCGTGTTGCTCCAACATAAACAAGTTGCTCTTTGGCCGAGACGACTTGGATTAGGTTTCAGCTCGTAGGCGTTTGTTGGAGGCTATGCTCATTCCTTATATTAGACGAGACTTATGTGGGATATTTTAGGATATTTTGTGACTTTTGTGACTTTTAAAAGCTCAAAATGATATATGACGAGACTTATGGGATATTTTTGAATTTCAGTACTTTGCGAGCAATATTGACAATTTAATTCATGCCCTTATAAACAACGACTACAAGTATCTATAAAGTTTTCAAAGTTTAATAGAATTTTCAACATAAATACTTTTTGCCTAAACATAAACAGTTTTAGTCTAAATATAAACACTTTTTGTGAATCTGAAAATAAAATAAATCAACATAAACACTTTTTGCGTAAACATAAACAATTTTGTTCTTCAACCCATAGGGTTTTTTTAAACCGAAAATAAAATAAATCAATATAAAAACTTTTTACCTAAACATACACAGTTTTTGTCTAAACATAAACACTTTTTGTGAAACCGAAAATAAAATAAATCAACATAAACACTTTTTAACTAAACATAAATCGTTTTTGCCTAAACATACACATTCTGCTAAACGCGAAAATAAAATAAATCAACATAAACAGTTTTTGCCTAAACATAAACAACTTTTGCCTAAATATAAACATTTTTGTTCTTCAGCCCTTAGGGTTTTTTTAAACCAAAAATAAAATAAATCAACGTAAACACTTTTTGACTAAACATAAACAGTTTTTGCCTAAACATAAATACTTTTTTAAACAGTTTTTTTAAACCGAAAATAAAATAAATCAACATAAACGATTTTTGCCATAACATAAACACTTTTTGCCTAAACATAAGCAGTTTTGTTCTTCAGCCTAAACACTTTTTGTGAAACCGAAAATAAAATAAATCAACACAAATACTTTTTGCCCAAACATAAATAAATTTTGCCTGAACATAAATAGTTTTTGCCTTAACATAAACAGTTGTTGCTGAACTGAAAATAAAATAAATCAACATGAACAGTTTTTGCCTAAACATAAGTGTTTATGTTTGGGCAAAAAGTGTTTATATAGATTTATTTTATTTTCGGTTTAAAAAAATGTTTATGTTTAGGCAAAAACTGTAATGTTTGGGCAAAAACTGTTTATGTTGATTTATTTTATTTTCGATTTAAAAAAACCATATAGGTTGAAGAACAGAACTGTTTATGTTTAGGCAAAAATTGTTTATGTTGATTTATTTTATTTTTGGTTTCACAAAAAGTGTTTATTTTTGGGCAAAAATTGTTTATGTTTAGGCAAAAAGTGTTTATGTTGATTTATTTTTATTTTTGGTTTCACAAAAAGTGTTTATTTTTAGGCAAAAACTGTTTATGTTTCGGAAAAAAGTGTTTATGTTGATTTACTTTATTTTTTATTTAAAAAAACCATATGGGTTGAAGAACTGAACTGTTTATGTTTAGGCAAAAAATGTTTATGTTGATTTATTTTATTTTCGGTTTCACAAAAAATGTTTATGTTTAGGCAAAAAGTGTTTATGTTGATTTTTTTTATTTTCAGTTTCACAAAAAGTGTTTATGTTTAGGCAAAAATTGTTTATGTTTAGGCAAAAAGTGTTTATGTATATTTATTTTATTTTCGGTATAAAAAAACTGTTTACAAAAGTGTTTATGTTTAGGCAAAAATTGTTTATGTTTCGGAAAAAGGTGTTTATGTTGATTTATTCTATTTTCGGGTTTAGCAGAAAGTGTTTATGTTTAGGCAAAAACTGTTTATGTTTAGGAAAAAAGTGTTTATGTTGATTTATTTTATTTTCGGTTTTAAAAAAAAAAGCATATGGGTTGAAGAACAAAACGGTTTATGTTTAGGCAAAAAGTGTTTATGTTGATTTATTTTATTTTTGGTTTCACAAAAAAGTATTTATGTTTAGGCAAAAAATGTTTATGTAGATTTATTTTATTTTCGGTTTAAAAAAACTATTTAAAAAAGTGTTTATGTTTATGCAAAAACTGTTTATGGTTGGGCAAAAATTGTTTATGTTGATTTATTTTATATTCGGGTTTAGCAGAAAGTGTTTATGTTTAGGCAAAAACTGTTTATGTTGATTTATTTTATTTTTGCCTTCAGATGTAACAATTTAAATTGTTTAAATGTAGCCAAAAAGTATTTATATGGATTTAATTTTTTTTTATATATAAAAAACCCTATGGTTTGATGAACAAAACGGTTTAAATGTAAGCAAAAACTATTTTTGTGAATTTAAAGAAAAAAATTGTATAATTCTTTTTTTTTTTAAGAACGAAACCATATAGGTTTAAAATAAAAGTGTCTACATTTAAATATTTTTTCCGAAATTGTGAAACACTAATAAATTGAACATTGTCATACATAAAATTACTTGATTTATGTTTACAAGTTACGACTAGACGATGTACTTAAAGAGCGAAATAACAACGGAAAGTCTAAAACCGATTTTATTTGTCTTTGTATACCAATGAAATATCAATTTGCCATTTTTCACTGTTTCCATAAGCTTCTTCTATATATCAAGAAAAATCATGTGTATTCAAGTAAATATAGTTAACGAACATCAAAGAACATCCGCCACAAACAATGCTCCACAAATCCTAGAGCTGTTGATGCCAAGAGCTAGCAAGTGGCAAAGCCAAAAAAGGAAACGAACATCACCATCAACATCTTCTCGCTCTACCAAACACCAAAGAACTACAATTCAGCAAGAGAAAGTACCAAATTTAGCAGGAAGATCAGGGAACGAGACGGACTGGGCCTTGCCGCTCTGAAGCATTTCGTCGAGCAGTTGGTCCTCGACCCCTGTATCGTAGACCCTACCTTCTCCAAACCCACGTGGCCGCTTCTCCAGCCACTCCTTCATCTTCTCCAATGGCAAAAGCAAGCTTCCGTCTTCGTCCTCCTAGTCTTCGTCGTCTTCTTAGAGCTCAGCCTCGAAGGACCCGAGCTCGACCTCCTCCATGTCCATATCGGCAACCAGAAGCTCGCCAAAACCCTCCCGCCGGAGATCAGCTGTGAGGTGCAGCGCAACCATCTAAACGGCGCGTTCCCGAGCTTCTCTGGTTTTGGCTCGCTGTATGGGAGGGAGAGAGAGAGGGGGGTTTGGGTGAAGAAGGGGCGTGTGTTGCAGAGAGAGAAGAGGAGAGTGAGGGAAAAAGAGAGATTGAAAAGGGGCTGCTAAAGTTAACCATATACTTAGGTTAAAAATTAGTTTTGGGCATATTTTTGTAATATTATTAACTTGGATACTTTTTTAAAAATACATGCTCTACCGGGCATACAAATTGAAGTTTCTCTATTAATAATTAGTTTTCAATCCAACTATTATGATTAAATTTTAAACCAATGAAATGGATCAAATTAATTATGAATAATTCAAATATCTAAATTTGATCACCAAGTTATATTTGAATTATATATAAAATAATAAATTAATTTTGAATCTAATGGTTGAGATTAAACCTTGACCGATCAATACCATTAAATTAATTTAAAGTTTTTTTTCAACTACCTAAACATTAAGCACTTATGCCACAAATTTGTACACGTCCAAAACCCAATCATGCGTGAAGTGAAGGTGATTCCACGAATTTTATATTAAATATATAATATATTAATTAATTAATTATTAAGAATCTAAATTAAATCATATTAATAATTAAATTAAAATAATACAATTATATTATATTTAATACTCTCTCATATCACACATTAAATGTAGAGGTGTCAATTGGGACGGCCCGGCCCAAGCCCACGCGCCCCGACTCGTAAAAAAAGCGGATTTGCCCCGCCCCGCTTTTTGGTGGGCCGGACTAGGCCAGCCCCTATCAACAGGGTCAGGTTGGGTTATGTTTTTCTAGGCCCGCCCCGAACCCGCCTCGCCCCGCCCCGCCCCGAAGCCCACATAAACCCGCCCCGTAGCAAACCCGCCTTGCCCCGTTTATAAGCCCACATTAATCACATAATTTTTATATATAAAAAAAATTAAGTTGTGATATTAATATTAATGAAAATATTAAAAAAAATTCTCAAAATATTTTATTATTATAGAATATAAAAATTATCTTTATATTACACGATTCATTACTTTGTTTATTGTATATATTCTATATAGTCCTTTAATTTTTCAGTTAAACAATTTCAGTTTCATTAATCAATTTCAAAATTCGCTAATCGATTTGAAATTTTTTGTGTTATAACTAGAGTTTTGGTAAGTGTTTGAACTTTGATTGAATCTTATTTGCATTATGTTACTTGACTTTCAAAATGAGAATTTGAATATCGAGCAAATACAAATATATAAAAGGTATTATTGTTCATTACTCTATTCATTATCTTCCATTTTATATTAATTTCAATTTGTATTAATTTCATTTATACTTTCCACTCAAAGATGTAAATCATTATTACAAATCAACCCGGAAAAATCTAACCCGTTTTGGTTTGTGAAAAGCCCACTAAATTCAACCCGGAAAAGCCCACAAATTTCGACTCGTAAAAGCCCGCCCCGCCCCGCCCCGTGAAATTGTGGGTTCGGGTTCATGGGCCGGGGTGGGCCTTGATGGCTCTTCCAAAACCCGCCCCGCACATTGAACGGGGCGTGTCAAGCCCGCCCCGTTTAACATGTGGCCTTAACGGGTTGTGGGCCGGGCCGACCCGCCCCGGCCCACTTGACACCTCTAATTAAATGTCATTGGACCAATCCACCAATTTATTTGTGATATATGATTCAATTATTGCGACTCTAAACTATAGGTTAAAAGTATTAAATTCATAAATCACAAACCTTTAATCGGATTGACTCAGTTCCAAAAGATAAATTTACAAGATTTTAATTTCCTAAAACTTTCATGTTGAACACTAAATTCAATTCCTTCATATTTTAACAGTTATATTTTTTGAACTAAACTTTGGTACTTTTGCTATAAAAAATAAAAATATTTCCAAGATTTGCGACAAATTTAATTTTTTAATTATTATCTCATATGTTTAATTATTTAAATAAAACATATATCATTTCGTACGTTTCGTCCGTTATAGAGTTATTAAGGAGACCATGGACCAAATCAAGGTGTCCAAGGGACCTTGCCGTCCCTTTACATCAAAGTGTACATTGATACCATCAAATTCGGGTCATTAACTCTCACATGAATCATACATAAGCATACGAACAATATTGAATATATACCTCCATATACATACTATCAACAAGGATATATACGTATAAGTATGTACAAACAGATACTCCAGAAACAAAGATCGATGCTGATTACTCTATAACTTTGAATTTTATCACCGAATTATGACAGTAGAGGTGAAAACTTTGATCAGAAGTCTGGTTTTGAAACGGTTCCTAATTCCTATACGGTTCTTGGTCCTATTTTAGTGTAACTTATTTTTGAAATAATATTATTAATTAATATTATTGTTCTTATAATTTTATTTCAACCATGTTCTATTTTTTCTTTGTTAATAATCCGATTTTAATGAATTTATTAATCTTGTAACCAATTTCAAATCGGTGCAAAAAACATTTTTAATTAACTATTTAATAAAAACATTGCAAATTTGGTCTCATATTTAGTCTTGATTTGTCAAAAAAAAAAAAATCTTTGAAGTTTCTAATATGAGACTAAAGAAGTCAAGTTTTTACTATAAAGAAGAATGAAACAAGTCATCAAGAAACAACCCATGAAGCTAAATTACTTTTATAGACAAATTAAGATTTCCGATCAATCTGGAATTATCAAAGGAAAAATACCGATTGTAAAATAGCAATTATAAACGTATATATAAGCTCATAAATATATAATACATAAAATTCATTATTTCTGTTTATAAAACTTAAATAAACAATTAAAAACTAGATATTGGCTTCGAGATCTTCGATCTCTGGCATAATTTGATCAATCTTCGCTGATGCCGACCTCGAATACTGTTGGATAACCAAAACTGAGGCCGATGTCGTGAAATCAGCCGTGGTCAGCAAGCCTCCGACCGGACCGAGCTCCGGGCAGTCGCTATTAACGCTTAGCGACTTTGCTGCTGCGCCATTTGGCGATCTTCCGACCAGGAACAGGTTGCACCTACTGAATTCTTTGACGGCTTCCACCGTCTCCGAGCCACTCTTCACCATCCTCTCTTCAAATTTGATCAGATTGTTCTTCAAGATCTTCTCCTTCACCTCTTCGATGGACCTCTCGTCACGTGCCACTGGGGTCCCGGCAGCGGTGATATGTACTACGGTAAGGCTGATCCCGGGGTGTTCCGCCATGCGAAGCCCGAACGCGAGTGCCTCGCAATCATCGTGGCCGCCAAAGAATAGCACGGTGATGCTCGAGGAGACGTTCGTTGACGCTACGTAGGTGGGGCCGCCAAGGCCGCGGTCCACGAGAATGCTTACGGAGCAAGGTGCATTGTCCAGCACGCGGCGGTTTATTGCTCGCCAATCGGTGCATGTAGTTTCGAGCACGCCGTCGAGACGTTGGTGTTTGTGGAAGGGCAAGATGATCATGTCAGCCTGTTTCTGCTCGGCACTGTTACATACATCCTCGTGCATCTCGGCCATGGCGGAAATAGCCGTCATTGGTCGGATAGATACTTTGCTCAGGCGTTGGAAGGCCTCGAAGGAAACAACTACTTGATTCGGGTCTGACGCACTCGGAGCTGCCTTGTTCCAGAAAGGCAAGCCGTTTTTGCTGGCCTTGTGGACCATGCGGATGGCGGAGGAGCGCTCGGTGAGCTCCATGAGGTGCATGGCGTAGACGCAGAGGCGCTCCTTCTTCTCGGTGCCACGCGAGGCCTCGATTAGGTTAATCATCGTCGGGATGTTGCGGTTGCTGTAGAAGCAGGCAAGAATTCGGAGCTCTTTGTTCGTATCTTTCTTCTCGACGGATCGTTCCTTGTCGATGCCATTTTTCTTTCGCCAGTACGCCGGCTTGTACACGGTCATCACAATCGGTGTCGTGATGAAGGTCGTAAATATGGCCATCAGAACCATGATAGCGAATGTTTGATCGTTAAGAACCTACAAAATGAGAGAATATTGAAACTCAAAACCCTAAATATTAAACTATCAAAATCAATCAGATAAACTTTATAATAGAAACTTTCTCTTACTTTTCTGTCTTTGCCAATATTGAGGACGATGAGCTCAACCAACCCTTTTGTGTTCATCAAGAATCCAAGCGTCAAAGACTCTCTCATCGGAACTTTGCAGAGCATCGAAACTCCGACGGTACCAAAAACCTTGCCGGAGCAGGCCGTGACAATGACCAAAACAAGCAGACCCCATGACTGTGCGCCTCTAATCGTCGCGATGTCAGTCTTCAACCCGCTCGAGACGAAGTACAACGGCAAGAAAAGACCCGAAACCAGATCCTCCACCTTCTCAACCAATGCTCCGGCGAACGGCCCTTCCTTTGGGATCAAAACCCCGATCACAAACGCCCCAAACAGTGCATGAATCCCGATCGCGTCCGTCACGAAGCCGGCTGCGAGCACCGCCGCCAGAGTGGCGACGACGTGGAGCTCCTTTATGGGCTCCCCCTCGGGGCAGCTCTGCGCCATCCACCTGAACACCCGAGGCACGACGAGCGCGCACACCAGGATAAAGACCCCGCCGCAGAGGAACACCCAGAGAGAGACGAGCGGCGAGCTGCCAGCACCCGAGAGGGCGATGGCGAGCGCTAGGAGAATCCAAGCAGCGATGTCGTTGACGGCTGCTGCTGACATGGCCATGCGGCCGACATCAGTTGTGAGGAGCTTAAGCTCGGCGAGGATGCGGGCCAGCACGGGGAAGGCGGTGATGGAGAGCGCCACGCCCATGAAGACCAGGAAGGCAGGTCCGTGGGCCCCTTTGGACACGGTGGCGAGGAGGGCGAAGGAGGTGCCGATGCCCAGCGCGAAGGGGAGGGTGATCCCGACGAGGGCGATGCTCAGTGCCTTCTTGCCGGTGCGGCGGAGCGAGACGAGGTCGAGCTCGAGGCCGACGAGGAAGAGGAAGAAGAGGAGGCCCATGTTGGCGAGAGTGTCGAGCACCGTCAGGCTCTTCGCCGGGAAGAGCATGTTCAGGTAAGTCTTGTTGCGGCCCAGCGCCGACGGCCCTAGGAGAATTCCTCCCTGTCATCATTATACAAGCAAATATTAATATTCTCAATTTTTTTATATGGTTTTTATCCACTTTTATCTTTTTTATATCTTTGGTTTAGAATTAGTTTTGTATTAATATTAAAAATTAATTTTAATCATTAAATTCTTAAGGAGCCGTTTGATTTAGTTTTTATAATTCTGTTTTCGAATCATAGAAAACTGATCTAGACTTATGTTTGAGAATATTTTGAAAAATTATTTCGTTATCTGCTTTTTATTTTTAATACTTTAAGTTTATATAGAATATTTTTTTGAATTAGTCAAGATTAATTGTTTCTCACCTAAATTTTTTAAGTAAAATAATCAAACGTGTTTCTTTTTTTTTTTCTTTTTTTTTTTTTTTAAATTCAGAACTACAATTCAAATAAAAATTTAGAAAACAAACCAAACGATAAGCTTTTAAAATCAAGTTTTTAGTTTTGTAAATCCGGATACGTAATTGAGTTGTGATTTTATACGAAGTTTAAACGGATTTGTATTGAACTTTTAAAAAGTTGATCCGAATTGTGATCTTCGAAACTTAAAATCCGGATTTGGGTTTTGGGTTGGGGAAAATTCGAATATTGGACTCGGTGTCTCGGTTTCACTCACGAGTAATTATGCCTCTAATATCCTCAAAGCAAATATGCAATCGATTCAGATATATTCAATAACCCGAATCCCATATCATATATATAGATTATAGACCAAATCCCGAAACATAGTTAGCGAAGTAAATATCACATAATTAATCAGAATTATTGATGTGAAGTAAGATAAAGACGACGTACAACAATCTCTGCAATGACGCGGGGTTGCCGGAGCGGGCGGAAAAGATAGGCGAGAACTCGAGTGAGCGCCACGACGATCACGATTTGCAGAATCGCCAAAGGAAGGGCGAAATCGAGAGGATTGTCGCCCTGAAACACACCATTGGAGGTCGCTTTCATGAACGCCATAATTCTCCGTAAGCTAATCTAGTCAATGTATTTTCATAGTGATGTGAAACATATATATAGTATAAGATGATAAACAATTCGAATCCTAGTGAAGTTATAAAAAAGAAATATCCTATCTTTTAGTTAAAATCCAGGAAATATAAAGTGCGTGACTAAAGAGAATATATACTGTGTAGTGCAACAAATTCGGGGTTGTTACGTTAATTAATTAGCTACAATTAAATAGGAAACAAATTTCTAAAATATTACGTCAGCTTTTGTTTTACTGATAAAATATGAATAAATTAAAAAAAATATATCAAGACGCGAATATGAAATTATTTCAAAAAACTTGTGTATTTTTTTTTATCAGAAGATTATATATTTGGCATTGCTTATTAATAGGTGTTTTTTACTTATTCTTTTTTTAAGTCGATATTTATGTTTGATAAATTACAGTAATAAAAAGTTTAGTAAAGCAATTTATTTTTACTAGAATCTATTTTGCTTTTTTTTTTCTATCCCCATAATTTTTTTAGTGGTAATGGTACAAAAAATATATATTATTATTGCGGTTAAGATTCTAATTCTTTTTAAGTCGTAAAAGTATTAATTTTTCATGTCCATATTTTTAAATAATTGTGGTTAAAGTACTTTTTTTTGGATGGTAAAGATACCTATATTTTATGTCCATTTTTTAAAATTATTTCAGTTGAAGTACCAATTCTTATTGGGTGGTAAAAGTACCAAAAATATTTTACCATTGTTGTTAAAGTAGCAATTTTTTAGGTGGTACAAGTACCATTTTTTTACGTTCACATTCTTAAGTTATTTTAGTTAAAGTACCAATTCTTTTGGAAGGTAAACGTAAATTATAAAAGAAATAAATATTATTATTGCAATTAAAGTATTAATTCTTTATAGTTGGTAAAAGTACTAATTTTTTAGCGTGGAGGGAAGAAACGTTGATGTAAAAAAAATGGTATTGTCACCATAGCGTGGAGGGAAGAAACAGGTTTTTTAATTTATTTATTAAGCAATTATATTATTTAAATTATTTTTAACCTGTTTATATTAATATTGAGATTTAACTAATATTATTTATGTCTACTCTATTATTTTCTTACATTTAAAAGCTAATTAAGTAAAACTGGTTACCAAACACGAAATTGAAACTTTTAAATAAATTATTTTTAGTTTTTTTCATTAACCAAACAGTGCATTACTTTCTCTGACAATAATTTTTCTGACTAGTAAATTTTAAAAACAATTTTGAAAACAACACAACAATGTCAAATTGGCCTTAGAATAATTATCTGGATTTGATTTACGTCATTTTGATCAATAAAAATATTATTTATTTATTCGAACCAAAGAAAGAAGTTTGTGTCTAAAATTTTATTTCGTTGTTCATTATTCCAAATATATATAATATGTACAGTAGAACTCTGATTATGTCATGTATAAAATATTTCATAATGAGTTTGAAATTTATAAATTTATATGTTTTTGACCAACTCACAAGTCATGCAAGCAACACATGAAGCTAGATTACCTCCTTAACAACCTTAGGAAAATCAATTATATACGTAATAAAGAAGACTTCCAACATAATAATAGGCCTAAATATCATACGAAATACAATTATATTATTTCTTATGTTTACTTAATATTATTATTTAGAATACACGTCCGTAGTTACCGACTTACCGCTATACGTACCCGTACAATATGATAAGTAGAAAACGGTATCCATATTTAAAAACTTATTATTTTTCTGTAGAGTAATTGATATACCCGGAAAGTCAAAACTTACATAATTAGCTTTGACTTGTAACTTTGACTTTGGTTGAGTTTCATGTTTACCCTATAGAAAAGACTAGAGATACAAACTCGAGCCAACAAATCAGATATAATGATAGATAATGATTTTTTTTCATCATTAGTATCAACAATTTATTATTTGTACAGCGCAAATCATCTATCTATACAACACAACACATTTTCCGATTGAACAATACGCTACACGATAACAAAAGCAGCAAGGATCAGTTGTTGGCCTCAAGATCCTCGTCTTCCGGCATCACTTCAACCTTCGCCGAAGCCGACCCCGGCGGTGGAGGCGGCACTACCACTTGTCCGCGGTGCTGCTGGATCACCAAAACCGAGGCCGCCGTGGAGAACTCGGCTGCGGTCAATAACCCACCGACCGGACCGAGTTCCGGGCAATCGCTCTTCACGCTAAGCGAATTTGCCGCCGCACCCTGCGGCGACCTTCCAACCAAGAAGAGGTTGCACCGGGTGAAATCTCTGATCGCCTCAACCGTTTCCGAACCGCTCTCCACGGTCCTCTCTTCGTACTTGATCGAATCGTTGTTAACGATTTTCTCCTTCACCTCTTCGATGGATATCTCGTCTTGCGCCGCCTGGGTCTCGGTGGCAGCAACCATCCCGGGTGCCGCCGAGATGTGGACGACAGAGAGGCTGATCCCGGGATGCTCGGCCATGCGCAGGCCAAACGCGAGCGCCTCACAGTCGTCGCGGCCACCGAAGAACAACACGGTGATGTTCGACGAGACGTTCCTCGCCGCCACGTGGGTAGCACCCCCAAGGCCGCGGTCAACGAGGATGCCGACCGAACAGGGTGCATGTTCGAGCACACGGCGGTTGACGGCACGCCAATCCGCACGCGTAGTCTCGAGCACGCCGTCCCAGCGCTGGTGCTTGTGGAAGGGCAGGACAATCATGGCGGCTTGTTTCCGCTCGGCGCTGTTGCAGACATCCTCGTGCATCCTGTTCATGGCAGAGATGGCCGTCATCGGTCGGATCGATACTTTACTCAGCTGTTGGAAGGCCTCGAACGCAACGACAATCTGGTCCGAGTCCGTCGCGGTCGCAGAGGCCTTTAAAAAATCAAAATAAAATTAATGAGCTTTCCAGCAATCTTGACATAGATTCCACAAATAAATAAATAAATTAAGACATGACAATTAACAAGTCCTTTTACCTTGTTCCAGAAGGGCAGGCCATTTTTGCGGGCCTTGTGGACCATGAGGATGGCGGAGGAGCGCTCGGTGAGCTCCATGAGGTGCATGGCGTAGACGCAGAGGCGCTCCTTCTTCTCTGTGCCGCGCGAGGCCTCGATGAGGTTGATCATCGTCGGAATGTTGCGGATGCTGTAGAAGCAGGCAAGGATTCGGAGCTCCGTCTTGGCGTCTTTTCTCTCGACGGACCTGTCCTTGTACAATCCTTTGTTGTTCTTCCGATTCGCCGGCTTGTAAACCGCCATCACAATCGGCGTCGTGATGAAGGTCGTGAATATGGCCATCAGAACCATGATGGCAAATGTCTGATCGTTCAACACCTGCAAAACAAGAGAATATTATTGAAATCAAAATCCTAAATTTTATACTATCAAAACAAATTAGTGAAATTACAATAAACATTTTTTTTTATTATTACCTTTCTGTCTTTCCCGATATTAAGGACGATGAGCTCAACCAACCCTTTAGTGTTCATCAGAAAGCCAAGCGCCAAAGACTCTTGGAACGGAATTTTGCAGAGAAGTGAAACTCCGACGGTGCCGACAACCTTCCCGAAGCAGGCTGTGGTGATGACCAAAACAAGCAGACCCCACGACTGTGCACCACTAATTGTCGCGACGTTGGTCTTCAACCCGCTCGAGACGAAGTATAACGGAAGGAAAAGACCGGAAACCAGATCCTCCACCTTCTCCACCAACGCACCAGCGAACGGCCCTTCTTTCGGGATCAAAACCCCAATCACAAACGCACCAAATAGCGCGTGAATCCCGATCATGTCGGTGACGAACCCAGCTGCTAGCACCGCCGCTAGCGTGGCACAAACGTAGAGCTCTTTCACGGGCTCACCCTCGGGGCAGCGTGCTGCCATCCATCGGAATACTGGCGGGACCACGAGAGCGCAACCTCCGATGAAGCCCGCGCCGCAAAGGAACACCCAGAGCGAGACGAGCGGTGAGCTGTCGTCGCCCGAGAGGGCGATGGCGAGCGCGAGGAGGATCCAGGCAGCCACGTCGTTGACCGCCGCGGCGGACATGGCCATGCGGCCGACGTCAGTCGTGAGGAGCTTGAGCTCGGCGAGAATGCGAGCCAGCACGGGGAAGGCGGTTATGGAGAGGGCGACGCCCATGAACACGAGAAAGGCCGGGCCTTGGACGCCCTTTGAAATGGTGGCGCGAAGCGCAAAGGAGGAGCCGATGCCCATCACGAAGGGGAGGGTGATTCCAGCGATGGCGATGCTGAACGCCTTTTTCCCGGTGCGGCGGAGCGACTGTAGGTCGAGCTCAAGGCCAACGAGGAAGAGGAAAAAGAGGAGGCCGAGATTGGCCAGCGTGTCCAGCACCGTCAGGCTCTTCTCCGGGAAGATCGTGTGGAGATATTTCGTGTTACGGCCAAGAGCCGATGGACCGAGCAGTATCCCTCCCTGCCATAGAAGCAAAAAAAATGTGCGATTTTAACATCAGTGAATCGACGAGTGTTTGAATACTTGAACTAATATTATCAAATGATCATTCTTTTCTTATTCAAAATATTCGAGCTCACTTGTCTCGTGACCTCGTCTCAAATGAATTCTTATCCACATAAAATTTGTGCATAATAAAGGCTAAAAGGCGTAAGCAAGTGTCTCAGATAGAGATGACATACGACAATCTCTGCGATGACGCGAGGCTGCCGGAGAGGGCGGAAAAGATAGGCGAGGATCCGAGTGAGCGCAACAACGATGACGATTTGCAAAATGGCCAACGGAAGGGCGTAGTCGAGAGGATTGTCACCCTGAAACACCCCATTGGAGGTGGCTTTCATGTACTTGGGACACACGATAGTAGTATTTCCCGCCATGTTCCAAACGTTAATCCCGACTACAGGTCGTACAAGTGCTCAATTAGCGCGCAGCTCGAACTCAACACCTGCCCAGCGACGATCATTCATTAGATTTAGCATGGCCAGATCATTCATAATCTTTACAACAAATCTAAATATAGAAGAAATAATATCTACATATATATATAAGGAATTTGATTCCAACATGTGAGGTGGCATTTTAGCCCAAAGATTACCGAATTTTTATATATTTTTCGATTATATTGTATTGAAAGTTGAAACACTTCTTATTTGTGCTTGTAAATTGGCGTCATCAACTATCAAGGTTTGACCTTTTTAATAAAAAAGAGTAGTTTATTCGATTCTTTTAGCATACATGGCGTTCAAAAAGTAATTAAAAAATAAAAATTTCAAATCATATCTTCCTCAGTTTCCACAACTATCATGATCTCCTGAGCACGATCAACAATAATTGCCTCATAAGTCATAACAAATCAATAATCGAATACATTAACATGTGTGTACAATTGAATTGTATATAATAATGTTTACTTTTTGCATAGCAAAATTATGGTTCATATATCGACATATGGTCTAGAGCCCAATAATATTGTTAAAAATCCGATTAATACACCCGGAACTGTTTGGATTCGGGTTTTAATTCGCGTGTGGGTTCTAAATTTAGAAGCGGCCTAAACCCAGATCCGAATTTTTTAGACCCCGAAAAAGTCCCAAAACCCAATATAATAAAAGTCTTGATATAACGAACACAAACATCACTTTCAAAGATGGCTAAAGAATAAAAGTGTTTAAAAGCACAAGAATATTATGCATATAAAACAATATAATAGGCGATAGAGTCAAATGACAACAAAGACTCACTTTACATACTTACATGTGCATATATATATATATATATATATATATATATATATATATATATATATTATATAATGCATATGTTACTAGAAACAAAGTATACTTTCTAAGGAAATAAAATATTCCCTCAAATCAATCAATTACAAATAACTCTTGATTCAAACTCCTTAATCCAATCTAATCAACTATTAAATCCAATTAAACCCAATTTAATCATCCTAATTATCATCAAACCGGAGCTGAAACAATAAACCAATCGAGAAAAGAAAAGAAAAAACGGAATTGCACTGAAAAACGACATTGAAAATTGTCTTAAAACTCCGATCAACGACGGAATTACCTTCAAAAGCTAGAGGTATAGGCTGGCGGCCCGCACCTCTCGAAAATTTTAAATTATAAAAAATATGATTCCTTTCGTTTACCCGGGCCCGAAGGAACTCGGTCCGGACGGACTTAAACCGAACCGGCCTTACGGTCAAACCGAAAAACCGATGACAAGGACAGAAATGGAAATTAATACATAGCGTGCGTATTTATAGGATATGACAGAAATGAAAAATAATAACTGGTTCACAGGAAATCTCGCGAATGACGTAAGCGCCATCAATGGGACCCAAGCAGATTTCCGAAGTAACCTCGGAATTCATGAATGGAAAATTAAATTAATCATTTCCGAATTGCAGCCATTACTGCAGTATTCAAAGCCTGGAAAGATAGGGACGTGTCCGTGCATGGAGTTTTCTCTCGAATCTGTACTGTTCTTCCCTGAACCCTAGAATTACAGAGAATGGGTACCTTCTTTTTTTCTCTCGGATTCTCCGCGGAAGAGACGATGTTTTCAGAATCTTCGCGGTCGGCCCATCAGCCAGGCAGATTATTCCTCCACCGGCGACGAGAGCTCGAAGGGAAGGAGAGAGAATGGCGTGTTTGGATGCTGAGAAAATGAGTTTTCTTTCCCGAGAAAAAGAGATGGAGGGAAAAAGCAAGCAACGATATTTTCTGAGAGCCCTGAACGTTCGATGGGGAGTCGGTTGTGGAGGAACCGTCTATATATAGTGAAAACGCTAGCAGAGCTGTGGAAAGTACCACTTTGTCCTTGCTAGTCTGGTTTCCAACGTGGACAGGTTGGTAAATATGAAAAATAATATTTTTTTTGTTAATTCCGAACGCCTGGGAAGAGGAAATTCCACGTAAAAAAACTAATTAATATTATTTTATAACGAATGAAGTGGTAGTTTTTTTAGAGTAAATATTTGGGAAAAAATATAGTTATGGTGAAAAAATATTTAGAATAATTATGTTTGAATATAGTGAATAATAATAATGATAATTATAGTGAAAATTATTAAGAATAATAGTTATAGTGAAGCTTATATCTCGTACACTATTGTGAAAATTAGATGTTTGGTGATTTAATTATTGAAATACATTGAACTAAGAATCTAAGATTATCATGTATTATAAAAATATTAAATATGTTTGGATACTTTCTAGCAAGGTTGGAATTTTCGACGATAATCGTCGATAATCGTCGATTTTTCGGCTTTTCGATAGTTACCGGTAAGTTGCCGGTTGTAATGCTTATCGTTTTT
The DNA here is from genome assembly GCA_954871525.1 of Parietaria judaica. Classification (NCBI taxonomy): domain Eukaryota; kingdom Viridiplantae; phylum Streptophyta; class Magnoliopsida; order Rosales; family Urticaceae; genus Parietaria; species Parietaria judaica. The sequence continues at coordinate 20,680,262 of OX940868.1, read as the reverse complement.
ATATACTTTTCGACGATTTTTGAGGTTTTCGATAAAACCTTTTCCAACCGATTTTCGGTAAAATCAGTGTAAAAAAAAGGTATTTTTCGGTAAAAATAATTATATTTGCACAAGGTCACCTCACCTCACCTCGCCACGTCACGTCCGTCCGGACGGCGGCGGCGCGCGCGTGTGGTGGTGTAACATTTGTGTGAGTCCTCCCCCATCCACAAAATCCTATGACCCAAAGGGCCCAAGCCCTTGTCCCTAATATTTGGTATATAAACATCACCAAACTCTTGTCATCTATCAATGTGGGACTTTTTGTTATTCAACTTATATTACACAACTTAACATACACATACACTTTCACTTAATAATTTAACTTAATATTACACACTTCAACTAATATTATACACTTAACATACATATTAACTTCACCTAACATACATATACACTTAATATGTATATTCATTTAATATTATACACTTCAACTAATATTAATATTATAATTATACACTTAATAATTTAACATATGTTTTGTGGTATGATATTATCAAAATATTTTATAAGTTAGATGTCAAAAAGTATCGAAAAGTATCGATAATCCGTCGATAATCATCGAAAAGTATCGATAATCGGTAAGCTACAGTGTTATAGGTTTTCCGTCGGTTAATCGGTAAGCTATCGATTAATCCGTCGAAAACGGTAATCGGTTTATCGGTAAAATCGGTAAGTTGAACCTTGCTTTCTAGTCGTGTCAGGAATCTTAGTGTGCATATTATATATATATATAGAGAAACTTTAAAAAATGACCCTCAAAAAGACACTTATTTCTGTTTTGTTCCCCAATTTTTTGTTTCTGAAAAATTATTCCCCAAACTGTCTCTGAATTTTTTTATTCCTAAAATACCCTTTTTACCAAACTATCTAACTTCAAGAGTAAAACTATCCAACTTAATAGGAAAAACTGTCCAACATAAACAAACTGTCTACCCCGAAAGTGAAAACTGTCTAACTCCAAGTAATAAACTGTCTAACTTAATATATGTTTTATTGACGGGGGATAAAACTATCCTTCTTGACCCTAACTTATCAAAGTGTCTAACTTCGCGAAAGAAACTATCCAACTCGGTGAAGAAAATTGTCCAAAAGGACTTGCAATATTTAGTGAAACATCAAACTGTCTAACTTGAAGGGTCAAATTGTCCGACTTAATGGGGAAAACTATCCAACTAAACAAATTGTCTAACCTAGAAGAGAAAACTGACTAACTCCAAGTATTAAACTGTCTAACTTAATAAATTATGTTTTATTTACGGGGGATAAAACTATCCTTCTTGACCCTAACTTATCAAAGTGTCTAACTTCACCAAAGAAACTATCCAACTCGGTGAAGAAAACTGTCCGAAAAAACTTGCACTATTTAGTGAAACATCAAACAGTTTAACTTGAAGGGTAAAACTGTCCGACTTAACGGGGAAAACTATCCAACTAAACAAACTGTCTAACCTAGATGAGAAAACTGTCTAACTCCAAGTATCAAACTGTCTAACTTAATAAATTATGTTTTATTTACGGGGGATAAAACTATCCTTCTTGACCCTAACTTATCAAAGTGTCTAACTTCACCACAAAAATTATCCAACTCGGTGAAGAAAACTGTCCAAAAAAAACTTGCAATATTTAGTGAATCATCAAACTGTCTAACTTGAAGGGTCAAACTGTCCGACTTAACAGGGAAAACTATCCAACCAAACAAACTATCTATCCCAGAAGAGAAAACTGCCTAACTCAGTATTAAACTGTCTAACTTATTAAATTATGTTTTATTGACGGGGGATAAAACTATCACTCTTGACCCTAACTTATCAAAGTGTCTAACTTCACCAAAGAAACTATCCAACTCGGTCAATAAAACTGTCCAAAAAACTTGCTATCGAACTTAAACAAACTGTCTACCCCGAAAGAGAAAACAATCTAACTTCATGTATTAAACTATCTAATTTTAAAAATTATGTTTTGATGAGGGGTGGATAAAACTATCCTTAATGACCCTAACTTGTCAAAGTGTCTAACTTCACTAAAAAAAACTATCCAATTTGGTGAAGAAAATTGTCTACAAAAACTTGCAATATTTTATGGAACATTAAACTGTCTAACTTCAAGAGTAAAACCATCAAATTTAACGGGAAAAACTATCCAACTTAAACAAACTGCCTACCCCGAAAGAGAAAACAATCTAACATCGTGTATAAAACTATCCGACACTTTATGACGGGGGATAAAACTAACTTCTCGACACTAAGTCGTCAAAGTGTCCAACTTCAAGATGAAAACTATCTAACTTTACGAGGAAAACTGTTTACACAAAGTTGCAATATTTTGAAACCAACCAACTGTCTAACTTCGAGAGGATAACTATCTAACTTTACCCAGAAAACTATCTAACTTCAAACAAACTGTCTTCCCCGAAAGAGAAAACACTCAAACTTGGTATAGAAAACTGTCCACCCGTCAAAACTGTCTACCTTGATAGGAAAAACTGTCAAACTTTATGTAAAAAACTGTCTAAAGGGTATTTTGGGCAAGAATACAATTTCGGGAATAGTTTTTCAAAAACATTAAATCGGGGAACAAAACCGAAATAAGTGTCTTTTTGGGGGTCATTTTTTAAAGTTTCCCTATATATATATATATATATATATATATATAATTTAGGATTATTTTAAAAATGCCCATTTTGTGTCAAAAGTTTAAGAAAAATGCCCACTGTGTGTATTTTTTACTCTCACACATCGGCATTTTTTTAAACCTTTGACACATAATGAGCATTTCTTACAATTTCTATATAATTTAATATTGTTGAATTTATCACATTCATAAGGGAATTGTTCTGGTATTATACTGATAATTAGTTTCAATAAAAATAAATCCATAAGAACCCACTTAATTTATTTTTTTCACGGTTTATTTTAATTTTCTAGGCGATCCAAGAGCGAGGAGGCAAGCGGGCAGACCACAAAACGCGAGTTGGGAACAAGACGAGACGGGTAAAAGAGCTGGCGAGAGATGATGTTCTATGGCAAGGTAGCAAAGCTCGGGAAGGACGAGGAAGGGCGATGTCAAGCTCGGTACGGGACAGATAGAAAATAATAATTTGGACGAATTAGGTTTCACTTTTAAACTCTTTTAAATTAGAAAAAAATTACAGAAATATTTTTATTCTTTTTCCAAACTATATGATAAATTTTACGAAAATTGAAATTAGGGAGAATAAAAAAAAACAAATTTCTTTCAAAATAATAACGATATTTCTAATATTAAAAATTAACATTGAAATATATTATTTTGAATTAAAAAAGTAGAATATGTATATATAATGTAATATATATATATATATATTACATTATGTCGCTAAATTGTACTTTGTTTATTACTAAATCTTTCAAAGTCCTATACCTATATTTGGTGTATTAGTAATTTGGAAGATGGAGGCAAAAACTATAGATGAAAACATCGAAATAACAAAATAATTATATTTTTATAATAGCATATATTATATATAAAACCCTGTTTTTGTATCTATTTAAATTGTTCCATATAGATCAACTATGGTTGGCGCCTGGCATATATGAAATTACCAATAATAATTTAGCGTAAAAAAATTCAATATAAATTGTGGGCGATTAAATTAATATAGCCGTGAAATCTTATAGTAGTTATTATCTATTTGATAACTATACTCTATGCGGAAGTTCTTAGAAAAGAAATTCGGAAGTGTTTAATCAATATTATTTTCCAATATGATAGCGAGACATCAACTTTTCAAAAGTTAAATAATGCGAAAAATAGTCTATGATCAATCTCCATAAGAAAAGTAAAATTATCAGTCATTATGAACAAATACACAATTATAACAGTTTGTAATTTTTATGTACAAACAAATTGATCGCTAAATTGACATGTATTATAGGTTGTAATATATAGTACTATCGTGTCACATGATTGATATACTCAATATAATATAAAGATAATAGGTCAATTTTATAGGGTTATTAGTGGCGAAAGTGCTCGAGTTGTTTGAAATGGAGGCGCAATGGGGTTAATTTTAATAAATTATGATAAAAGTATTTAAGTTTATCTTTCTTTGGAGGATTACCTCATCTATTTTTTTTGTTATTATTTCTATTAGTGATGACGTTAAAAACGCAAATCGCGATGCTAGAGAAGATAAACATTGAATTCGAGAGAGAAAAAGAGAAGGAAAATAAGATTAATTTTGTTATAAACTAAGAACAAGAGAGATTTAGAGAGGGAATAGAGAGGAGTATTATTGCTCTTTTGTGTGTTACAATGAACCCCATATGTCTCTATATATAGAGATTGAGAGAGGTGGAAATAGGAAATACCATTAATGTGAATATTACATAGTAATAACATAGTTGACTATCACAATATTGACATCCACGAAATCTCTTGATTTATAAAAAATATATATATTTTTATGACGTTCAAAGAATTTGTGTTTACATCGAGGTTTGTTTTGATGTTCGTCGGTTTGATCACTTGATATTATTTTTTTATTTGTTTTTGATGTTATCATTGACAAAAATAGTAAAAAAATGAAAAAGTTGATGAAGTATACAAAACTGTCAAAAAAAGGTGAATGTACATACTTTTGTCATAGTATTTAAATTGGCTCTTCGCTAGGCTATTTCCAAATAATTTGAATATTTTTGTCACTAATAATCCAATTTATTTTAAAATGATAAAGAGGAAGATAAACTAGTGTAAGTATAAAAAAAAAATCATTTACACAAGGGATAATAGCGGCTAAAGTAGCCAAACTTTCATGATTTGTGTCGATAAAGGTTCAAACTGGATTTATAGCGGCTAAAGTAGCCAAACTCGGTCAATCTGTGGGAAGCACAAATTCCGTTCAGTAAAACTTAACATCCGTTAGTCTATCGCCACGTCACTTACACGTTATATCAAACTTTGGGCATTTATGCCGTGATAAAACCAAAGTTTGGGTATTTATGCCACGATAAACTATTTTATATATTTTTTCGCTTGTTCACGTCATCTAAATAAAAGTTAAAATATTATAGTTTTGGGAGGACTCGAACTCATCATTTTCCCCCTCATAAAAGGACAATATAACCATCAAACCACATTCACTTCACGTTATATCTTGACAAAAAAAAAAAGAATATACATAGAAACTTATTGATAAGTGATCATAGTAATAGAAACATATGTATTTTTCGCACTGAGTTCGGGTTGACTAATTTGGAACGGGGTGAGTTGAATTTTTCGGACCGGGGTCGAGTTTAATTTTTTAGAACGGGGTTGAGTTGAATTTTTTTGACAGTTATCAAGTTGAATTTTTTGCACCGGATTCATGTTGACTTTGTCGGTACGAGTTCGGGTTGCCTTTTTCAGAACCAGGTCATGTTAACTTTTTGAAACAGGGTCGGGTTAACTTTTTCAACCTGAATCTGGTACAAAATATTCAACCCGACCAAATTCTGTAAAAGTCAACCCATGGATATGAAAAAGTTAACCTGGCCCCGTTCCAAAAAAGTCAACTCAATCCTGGTCCGAAAAGGTCAACCCAACCCCTTTCCTAATAAGTCAATCCGAAACCGGTGTGAAAAAACATATGTTTCTATTACTATGCCACTTATTAATAACTTTCTATTTATATTCTTATTTTTGTCAAGATATAACGTGAGGTGAACATGTTTAGTGGTTATGCTACTCTTATATGTGGGGGAAATAATGAATTCGAGTCCTACCAAAGCCATAATATTTTAACCTTTATTTAGATGATGTCAGCAACCAATTTTTTTTAAAATAGTTTATCGCGGCATAAATACCCAAACTTTGGTTTTATCACGGCATAAATACCCAAAGTTTGCCACATGTAAGTGACGTGGCGATTGACTAACGGATGTTAAGTTTGACTGGACGGAATAAGTGTTTGCCACAGATTGACCAGTTTGGCTACTTTAGCCGCTATAAATTCAGTTTGGACCTTTATCAACACAAATCATAAAAATTTAGCTACTTTAGCCGCTATTATCCCTTTACAAAGATAAACTCAAAGTCTCAAACTATATCCATGACATAAAAAAATATATTATCCTAAGAAATTACTCGGAATTTTGTCGTTGTGTACTTGCAATATCTTGTATTATAAAACGGAAATTATGCTCTCTGTCTCCAATTTACATTTTGCTCCTACTTAAGAAAGTCAATGTTATTTCCATACGTGAATTGAATGGTCTATTTTAATATAATTTAGTGGTGAATTTTATGGCAATTTTGTAACTCCAAGCCATTATATATAAGTGTCTATCCAACTTGAGAGTCAATTAAAGCTAAGACGTTACGTGTTAAATATGCTAAAATATTGCTAAACGCGAATCATAGGTTTTCTGGCTGGGAAATCACGAGAATGTCAATAATTGACAGTCAATTACACGGGGAGAGAATTTGACCAAATAATTGGGTTAATTGCTGTAAAAAGATTCAATTTTTGGTCAAATTCTCTCCCGTGTACCTAACTTCTATAAATAGCGGTAATAATATCCAAACTCAGTGTTCGCGAGTTGACTGAGGAAATTTGTCCATGTAGCTGCTAGCCCCACATGGTACTTTGCTGCCACGTGGCAACCACATAATTATTATTTTTTAAATAATTACAAAAATATATTATTTAAAAAATATATTTTTTAGATATTCATTATTGATTATTATTATTAAATATAATTAATGTAGAAAAGTGGGTCAAACGAAATAAATAAAGAAAAAAAATCACCGTTCACGGTTCGCTCAAGCTCCGCCTCCGATCCGGTTCCGGGTGGAACGAAATTTCTTTTTATGTTTAATAATAATAACCAATATGATTATTTAATGACAATTTTTAAAAAAAGAATAATCTATAAAAAAAATATTAAAAAAATTATTATTATAAATGCAATATATATATATATATATCATGCAAACAACAATTTTTCTTTAAATGTAAATATGACTATTATTTTTTTGAATAAGTGGTGTGTATTTAATTATGTCTTGACTTTTTATACATATACCATATGTATGTGTTTATTGCTTGTTATTATCAAACATATTATAAAATTTTATTCGACACGTCAACCGGATTGGAAACGGAGTTCAAGTTAACCGTGAACGGTGATTTAATTTCGTTCTACCTACTTTTTTAAAAATAAATAACTATAACCAATAATGAATATTTAAATTTAGATATTCATTGTTTGCTATTATTGGAAAAAAAATGTATTCAAAATAAAAATTAAAATAATTTAAAAAATAATAAATTTTAAAAAATATTTACGTGGCATGCCACGTTGCGGCCAAGTGCCACGTGGAAAAGGCTAATAGCCACATGGACAAATTTCCTCGATCAACTCCCATATGTTGAGTTTGGATACTTTTACCGCCATTTACAGAGGTTGTATACACAACAAAACATTTAACCAAAATTTAGATCTTTTCGCCGCAATTAACCATTAATAATATGTATTCTTAGAGAATAAATAACTAAAAAAGTGGCAATAATTTGGAATCTAATCTCCGAACCTGTTGGGTCAACTGAATCAATATTTTTTCGGGTTGTACATTCAGATATAAGATTTTAATTATTATGAGTTGTCTAATGAAGTTGGACTTCTTGTTATGCAACATTTTCATCGTTAAAAAAAATAAAAAAATTCAAAGTTGCTTTTTTATACTGCTAATAATGTTCTAGCAATTTGTAGCTTTAGTAATTTAAATTGATCGACACCAAAAGAATAACTCAATTAGTACTCCTAATTATTATATTTTTAATTTAAGTCCATAAAAAAGGTAAGTATTAGTGACACTAAATCTTAATTACATTATAATTAGATGAAATAAAATCTTTTAAATAGTATAATTAAGGACTTTATATAAGAGAGAAGATATTACTATATATATCTATCAAGTCACCACACACAAGTTTTAGAGTTTTGCCATACATATAGGGTTGACATTTTCATGATCATGATATACATATTAATTTGGGATAAGGTCAAACAGACCCTCCTAGCTACCTACTACAAAATATTTAAGAAATAACCTAAGCTTGTTGTGAATGTTGGATTTATTTAAGTATTAATTAATTAATCACACAATTTGGAACATATGTGTAATAAAAGTGTATTTGACATTTTAATAAAAGTCTAATTAACAACTTGTTGTAATTAATTAAAGTGACTTGAGGATGATAATAATGCCAAGAAGCTTATTGTGTAGATATCACATATAAGAGTAATTTCAATTTCTTTGAAGGATATAATTCTTATTACTAAAAATATATAGACAAAAGTCTACATAAGAAGTTATGGTTTCCCCTAAACGTTATTCACTTTTACATCCGGGTCGGGTCTCAATGTAATAGAATGTAAGTTCATGACTCAAATATCCTTTATTAAATTTCAGATATGCCTTTAATTTAGCCATAGCCTCGCAAGGCACGCACAAGCCGTTTGCACAAGCCGAACAGTTTGCACACAACTGGGCGGACTGTTTGGGTTGCTGGTGTGACATGCATGGACCGCATGGGCACGCTTATTATACAAGAAGTGTTGGACATGTGCATTTAAATCGAAGTATTCGCAATTTGTATAAACTTTATTGTTATTTTGAGAATAATAAAAATAATAGTAATAAAAAGAATTATTGTTCGTCTATTATAATTTGTATGAATGTATTTATAATTTATTAGCGTTGCAATTTATACATTAAATAAAAATTTAAAGTAAATTCATAATTAGATTAAGTAGTTGTTAAAACTTAACTCTAAAAGACTTTTATTTGGGAGCAAGGATTCGGGAAAATGATGTAATAGATATTGAACAGCTAGTTACTTAAGAACTTAGTTAGTGAATAATCAATTTATATTTTTCTATATTGCTTGGAAAGACAAACACAAGATATATATATATATATATATATATTTATAAATACGTGTGTGTATATATATATTAGGAGTGTGTATAATAAGTTATATACGAGACACGTACGCATATAATGTACGCATGCGTCATGTGTGTCACAATTTTTAATTGCATTATTAGCTCTTGAATCTCTAATATATTATTTTAATTAATCAATAATTCAAAAAGTGAGTGAGAAGACTTTTAGCTTGGACGATCAGTATATTCATTTTTTTATTCATGGTTCGTTCGTGGCTAACAAACAAATTAAACAATATTATCCTCTTCGAAGAGTACTAGTTTGAGAATATTCTTTCACAAAACCTAGCGCATAAATAAATTTTATTGTCATTATTTGTCTACATGACTATGGGTAAGAACTTAACTAAGTCACATAATACATTGTAAACTTTTATTTTTAAATGTATTCTTCCTATAAAAGGAAATTTCTACTTATATGTTATAATTGGCAAATTATTTGTATGTACATATATATTGGTAGAACATCCATATTTTCGATTTGTTTTGTAGCTTCGGTTTGTCGTTTGTAAATCAGAATATATAGGAGACACGTCATCTTAACGAGAGTCGACGGCCCCATAATCGATACATACATTCAAACAATAATTTCTACGTCTAATCTTATAATTGACGAGGTGCAAAAACATAAGTCATGTGAGAGCATAAAATGCAATTAGAGTCATCAAATTTGACAATTATATATGTGATGCGCATGATGATGATGATCCCCGTAGGTTTGTACTTTGGATAATGTAATATAGTGAACTATTTTCTCTAACAATATTGCAAGTCAACATCTTGACAATTTTGTATTAAATATATATTGAATCAACCAATAATTCAAGATTAAATTAAGTTGAGACTGTATGCTAGAATTCTCTCCGAGAAAAAGAAATGAAGAATATCCATGAATCTTAGACCGATTCTCTAAAGATATATGTATATTCAAATTGTATATACTTATTTATTACCATATCGATAATTGACCCCTTAAACTTAAATCTAGTAGTTCAGGATTCCCATGGGCCAATAGCAAACTTGCTAAATAGCGAATCGACTACTCGGCCAATTATATATATAAATAAAAGGGTTATTACCGGTATATGTTCTCGTTCTTTTGCAAATATCCGACTTATGTTCCTGTTTTTTTTTTCGCGGCATATATTCTATAAGTCTTAAAATGTACTCAAAGTCAAACTCCGTTAACACTTCTGTCTATGCTGTTAGTTTTTGCCATAGATCATGTCCTTAAGACTGGCATATGTTCCCGTTCTTTTGCAAATATCCGACTTATGTTCCTGTTCTTTTTTTTGTTTAGCGGCATATATTCCATAAGTCTTAAAACATACTCAAATTCAACCTCTGTTAATACTTCCGTCTATATCCGTTTGTTTTTGCCACGTGTCATGTACACCTCCACAAACTTCATCATCTTCACTGATTTGTTCGAGCAGAGCCCGAGTTTCACAACCTTGCAACGCTAGGTATATTTTCTAGAGATAATAAAATATGATAAATAAATTATAAAAAAATAGTAGCGAGTAAATTCAAAATACATATCGATGTGTTATTGAATTTGACGAGCATCGGCTTATCTCTTTTGTCCAAAAAAAATTCTTAATATCCTGTAAATTAAAAACGTTAGTGATTCCCGAGACGTGTTGGAATCTCTCCTTAAATCTTGATTCACCTCATCTATGTGCTTGAGTTTCGTTAGGCAATTAGCTTTCCAGGATATAATCGGTCAACCCCAAACTTCGTAACATTTCAAAGTCCGCTAGCGAACTAAGAATCCTTGAACTGCTTACCCAAAGATTCACAACATAAAACAATGGGAAACCCTAAAAAATTAAAATTACAGAGTGAAAAATTAATGGGAAGCAAACTCATAATATCTAGATAACTTTCGATACTTCGTTTTGAAGAAAGCGTTCAACTCAGGTATTCAACGTTTCGACCCACTTGACGTTATCTCAATTTTATTTTCATTGCAATATTTTCCAACACTTCGGAGACATAGTGATCCCAACCTAGGTCCACTAGAACCTCCTTTGTGTCTTTACTGCTTCTTTCCAATGCCAATTCTCCTCGGCACCGAACCCTCCCACGACGGAAGCTCATGGGTGTCGGTGAGAACCGATTTTTTGTTGCAATTCAATTGGTTGATGCTTTGGTTGGGGTTGGTATGAGAGCTTGTTAGAAGGGGAGATCAAAGACTTCCACGACGAAAGAGGATTTCTGGATTAAAAAGGAAGATTAATTCTACATTGATGAGAGAATGAAGATTTCAAAAACAATGAGTAATTTTTCTGCTTAAAAATAATTAGTATCATCTAAAAATGATACTTTTATCGTCTAAAAAAATATTGTGACGAAAATTAAAAAAATATCATTAATAGAAAGAACAGGAACATAAGTAGGATATTTTCAAAAGAACGGGAACATATGCCGGTATGAAGGGCGTGACAAACTAACGAACATAGACGGAAGTGTTAACGGAGGTTGACTTTGAGTACGTTTTATGACTTATGGAATATATGCCGCGGAAAAAAAAAAAGAACGGGAACATAAGTCGGATGTTTGCAAAAGAACAGGTTCATATGCCGGTAATAACCCTAAATAAAATAAGTAACAACCCTAAAAATCATACTAATCAATTATTAACCTGTTTTTAAAATCAGTTATTCGAAAACCGGATAACCTAATTTTCATTTATCAAAATATGATTAACCTGTTTTTAGAAAACCGGATAACCTAATTTTCAGTTATCAAAATATGATTAACCTGTTTTTAAAATCAGTTATTCGAAAACCGGATAACCTAATTTTCAGTTATCAAAATATGATTAACCTGTTTTTAAAATCAGTTATTCGAAAACCGGATAACCTAATTTTCAGTTATCAAAATATGATTAATCTGTTTTTAAAATCAGTTATTCGAAAACCGGATAACCTAATTTTCAGTTATCAAAATATGATTAACCTGTTTTTAAAATCAGTTATTCGAAAACCAGATAACATAATTTCCAGTTATCAAAATATGATTAACCTGTTTTTAAAATCAGTTATTCGAAAATCAGATAGCCTAATTTCCAGTTATCAAAATATGATTAACCTGTTTAATAACCTTAACATGTTTTTTTTAAATTATAACATTCAACACATTTTATCCCAACAATAAAACATATCGATCCAAAATCAATCGCAAATAAAACAACCCATTCCAAAAAGAAACATATCGGTCCACTCTAGTTTAAACATAAATCCAAAAAGTACAACAATTATAAATAACCCTACTTAAATTTAATCTTGAAATATTTACCTAAAAATATATATATTAAAAGCGGTTATAAAAATCGGTTACAAAAATAACCTATTTTGAAAAATAAATAGCATGTAACCTTATTCTGTTTAAAATCGGATACAGTTAACCTTAACATGTTTTTAAAAGAATTCGTTACAGTTATTTTAAACCGGATAATTTTCGATTACGGTTACCGGTTTTTCCCGCACACCCCTACTAATCATAATAAGTATGTATGATAAGTCGTCTTCTTTTTTTTACAAGACTTTGGGAATATCAATAGGATTAACTTTAAGAATTTAAATTTATAACGAAACTATATGAAAACCGTCAAAGTTATAGATAATTCATTTATACACATCATATGACATTAACCATATTATAATCTAAAGTTTTGGAAAGTCTAGCTTGATGTGACAGCTAATCAAATGTATTGAGCCGAATATATGGTTACATGAATGATATAGTAGCACGTAAATTATAGGAACATTATTTTATAAATTAAGTCCAATTATTATGTGGTTATATATGGTAATAGTTAAGAAACCGGATCATATGGTTCTACTTTTTGATATAAATTGTACTTATATGATGCCGAAGAAAAATTCAGTCATGTACATGTCTCAATAAAATAAATAAATTACACTGTTCATTTTTTTCTTTTTCAGTCAGTATATTGTGGATATTTTTGGTAATCTGGTATGGCGATGCCCCGAGGAAATGGCTATATACGTAGTTTAAGATGGATGTCCCGCACATAGTACTTTACGATAAGAATCAGAGGGAGGAGCAACCAAGCTGCAGGCAACTTCGCCTTGACGTACAAGACACACAACCTAGTCGTAAATGATACGGCTCGGAGAACCAGCTCGAAGAACGAAGACTCTCAATTCAAGAAGCGAGGTGGAATGCCCTAGGTATCGCCTAACCTTTCCTATCGACCCGATGGGCCGAGCCTCGTCGGGCCGAAGGGCTTAATATATAAATGAACATGTAAAATATCTTAATTTGTACGCAAAGGGCAGAATAAGAATTTATTTGTCGATAACACGATGTTTCTCAAACACGTACCGCAAACATGGAGGAGAGTCGTGTCATTAACGATAACCAAATCACGTAAATCTTTTGTGTCTATCTCACCAATTTTTTTAGCTCACCACTTACAAACTTCCGAATCCCTCTCTAAGTTACAAGTACTACTATCATAAGATATTTTCAATATGATTTAGATGATTTATGTGAACGAACGAATTATATGTTTGTCATTATTGAACCCAAAAAAAAAAAAAGCACATTTTTCTTGATAAAAAGTAAAATATATTCCTTAAAGCTTTTAACTTAATACATTCAATTAGTTATACCAATAGGGTTTAGGGATTAACCCTCTTCATTAGTTATTGATCGAACGAGCAAATTGAACTAAACAAGTACCGTCATGTGCAGTCATATGAAATACAATTATGATTTATTTCACAATTTATAATTTGGAGTAAATTATGACCAAGTCCTGTATATATATGACATGGGCGTTCTAATATTTCTTGAGTGATATCATCTTTTACCTATTTGACTTTTGAAAAAATAAATAAGGTTCGCCATCACTTACTTCACAGATCATATCCTCAATTATTTCACATACATTAAGAATACAAGTTGTAAAATATAGGAGAAATACGTGTACTTTTGTGAAGTAGTTGGTTATTATAAATTATCTTCTAAAATGTATTCATTATAATGATTTGTCGTAAAGAGAGACAAGGCTTTGTACTTCTGATAAGATGTTGAGTGATGCATATGATTATGGGGTGAAACCGGAGCAGATAGCTGGGTTTTTTTACTATCCGGATATCCGAAAAAACGGATATCCGAAATCCTGATACTTATTTTTTAAAATCCGGATTTATTATAAAAATTCGGTTTTGAACACCGGATCCGATTAAAAAAATGAATACGTACATTTTCTCAAGTCTCAACCCTCATAAAACCGTACAATCTAATACTGATCTCAAAAATTTTGCATCCAAATGGATAATGAAAAATAAAAAAACGTGTATCCCATTGTCTCAAAATAAAAATGCATAAAATAAACATTGTCTCGCCATCTTTCTTCAAAAAAAAATAAAAAAATTAAAGAGAAAAAAAATAAAATAAATAAACCGGGTTTAATAACCGGCTACCGGATATTCGGATTTTAAAATAATGAAACCCGGCATCCAAATCCGGTTCTTATTCGAATTCAGATATCCAGATCCAAAATCCAAATTCAGATTTTAAAATCAAATACGGTTACGGATACGGATCTTTATCCGATTTTCGGGTTTTATTTACGCACCTAGATTATGATCTGATAGAGAATTTATATAATATATATTTATATATATATATATAAGTGCATTGAATGAGAAAAAGTTCGCATGCATTCACATACTTAGGGATGTTAAACATTACTTTTTTGACACGCAATCAAATGAAAATGTACAATTAATTAAAATAAATTAATAGGGATCGTAACACGACTAAGTCAACTAATTATTATCAGGTTCATGTTTTGAGATGTGTAATTGGTATTAATGTCTCTCAATTTTGTATGTAATTGCAGTTAATTCGTCTATCTAAATTTTCATTTTTGACAGTAATACAGTTAAAATTGAAAAATTCAGATAGACAAATTAACTGCAATTAGATACAAAATTGAGAGACATTAATACCAATTACACATCTCAAAACTAATTTCGATTGTTAGAAAAGCATATTGGCCTGTTAAAAATTCACAAAAGCAATTATCCACTTCGAATTCAATTTACGAAAATGTCATCTTTTATCACGGAGGAGGCCAAACGGAATGCTTTGTGTCTAATAATATAAAAACAAATAATTATAAAATTTATAAGAATTTTTTTTTACATAAATAAATTAGCTTATCAGACTCCCTAGAATTTCGCGGCCCTTAATATACATAAAAAAAGTTACAGGAGACATTGTTATTAAAATAAAATAAAAGATTAAAAATTGAAGGGTGCAACAGAACCAAAATGCAAACTTCAGGTGCATTAATGGTAATTAATTACCAAGCTGGTTAGCTCTAAGTCCGATATTGATTCATATTACATATCTCGACTTTTATTAATGAAGAAAAAGTCTCAAACCAATGAATATCTCTTTCTAACGTGATCATACTTTCTAGGTTATAATTTTAAATTATTGTTATAATTATTTTGTTATATTACAGGTAGTCAGGTACACGTCTACTCGAGGGCATATATACTCACGTTTTTAAATTCTCATCAAGAATTTTAATTTAAATATAATAATATATTATAATATTAAGCTTCTAGTACTTGATAAGAATAGAGCTGCGGCTGGCGGCGACTGATACGGAGTCGTGACGAATCGCGACGCGCAGGTGTGAGTCGCGATCAATCGCGACGTGCAGGTTAATCGCGATGGCCAGCGTGGCGATTCGCGTGATGAGTTTGGACGGCTAGGATTATGCCACGTCATCAATCCGTGTGTTTGTTTGTGGCAATAATAACACACTTTTTCACCCGAAATTTATTACTCAACCATAATTTTTACCAACTTTACTCGAATTCCAATCCTAAAATTTCAAATTTCAATATTTTTACCCTCACTTTATTCACCCACTTCAGCCACCACAATAATAATTCACCCACCTCACTCTCTCCTCAAACCCTATAAATACCACTCCTTCCTCCCTCATTTCCTCACCAACAATCTTCCATCTCTCCCTCAAATTCTCTCGACTCTCTAAGTTTTTTCCCTCTAAAGCTCTCAAGTTCTCAAGTTTTCCCATTATGTCTCGAAGAAGCGGTTGTTCCGGGGGTCGGAGGACGGCTAGGAATTTGCAACCCCAATTTCGAATTGGGGGACAATCGTAGCCTAAGCCCGATGATTACATTCCCGTTATGCTACCGGAAGAAATATTTTGGCAACGACGACAACAACAACGCCGCGATTACTATCTTGGAAACTATTTTGCCCACTTCTCCATTTCGAAATATTTTACATCAACGGTGTTCTTGTCACATAATAAATTTAATTGCACGAACGGGCGAGACACATATTGCACACCATGTTGAAAAAATACGCGGCATTGTTGATTGGATCTGGCATCCTCAAACCACCAATAGGTGGAGACGATTTTGTAAAGACCACAATCATAAAGCTAATAGGTTTGGTTTAGATAATAATACACGATGGAACTCTACGTATCTAATGATTTCAGTTGTACCTATAGACAGAGGCTTCCTTTGGATCACTTCCTCAGAATGAAACTCGAGCCCGAGGCGAGGATCACGAAGGCGAAATGGGCAACCGCAAAGAAATTCCTCGAATTCCTCAAACCCTTTTATGCTATTACTTTAAATTTTTCTAACCAAAATAGACCCTCTTTGAATCATGGTCTTTCGGGTCTTTATCAAATTTTGTGTACTTTCAAAGAATTCGAAGATAACTTTATTATTTCTCCTTTTATTCCGCCAATGATTTTGAAATTCAAGTCTTATTGGGATCCACCCCCGTTTTCGTTTTGCTTCGGTGCTATTCTAGACCCTCGACTTTTGGATGCTTATGGGCCAATGATGATAGCGATCGGAGAAAACATAGGGGCGGATTATCGTAATTCTGTTAAGGTCGTTAATAGAGCATTTTTTGCATTGTACAGTGAATACGACAAACGGTTCCCACAGTTCAAAGCACAGGAGGAGCAAAGGGCATTGATGGAAAGCCCAACCAAGACGGGACTAGCGTTTAGCCGGAGACTCAAGCAACGGCTAGATCGCGGGGAATCCACTACGCTGTTGGCGGGTGACAGGGAAGGCCAACCGGCAGAAGTCAAGCGCTACTACGGCCTACGGTTCGACGACGAATCCGCCGAGTTTGACGTCATCAATTGGTGGAAGAATCAAAGGGACAGATTCCCGATATTGGCAGAATGGCGAGGGATATACTGCCTATCCCCATTTACAGCGTTGCTTCGGAGAGCGTTTTCAGTACGGCTCAACATCTCAATAACGACCGGCGGGCGTCAACCACCAACACACACGTCGAGCAAATAGTGGTGTGAATGATTTGTTGTTCCAGCCCCCCGTGATTGCCGAACGCTCCGAACCAAGCGAATTGGAGCTAATGACGGAAAGGTTCAACGCAATGTTCCCCGAGTAATGATGTGCTCTTTCCTCTCTTGGTTTTAAGTCCCTAAGGAGGATTTTACAAGAGAGGTTTTAGTGAGGCATCTTGTAATATTTAGACTGAATATTTACAGCTCTCTTCCACCTTATTATAATATTCACAATGAATAATACAACTCTTTTTTAAAAAATATCTCGTCTTTTCATATTTATTTATTGATTAAATTTGTTAAAATTATTAATATTTTACAAATGAATATTTATTAACATATGTTACAAATTAAAAACTAACATATAAATCAAAATCAATAATATGTTACAAAATAATAAATTATATACATACTTAAATATGTTTTTTGAAATAAATTAATTACAAATAATTATTATAAATAATAAACATATTTAAATATAATTTTGAAATATTTGATAAAGTTTGATAATTAAATTCGGCTAAAAACTTATAAAATTAAACATTGAAAACAATTAAGTACATATGCCGCTGCGTTTTATAATTTTTTTCCGGCGAAGTCGCGATTCCTCGCGACGCAGCACATCGCGACCCGTCGCGACGACGAACTTCGCGATTTTGGCGATTAAGCTCGCAACGAGCCGCGACATCGTGGTCACAACTCTTATCTCTTAAGTAAGAATATGCTTTCTAGCATGAGCGTGGTGATTTATGGATCATTGATATTTATATCATAAATGAATTTATATATTTTGGAACAATAAAGATAATGTTAATAGATAGAGGGATGAGTATATCACGAGAATTGAGGCAACAAAAATATACTCTACCTTGGTTTAATTCAAGAGATACAAAAAATTGCATATAGAAACGTATACATAATACATTCAAGAATATATAATACATTCAAGAATATGGTTAGTTGCGCCGTGTTAAGTCTCATATGGTAAAGCCATGGCACGATTTAAAACGCCAAAGTGTTACTTTCTCTATTGTCAATTATTTTTAAGGTGGAACCTTATTAATATATGTATTATATATAGGATTTAGAAATTTAATATTGTAAAATATGTATTATATAATAAACCACATATGATACTTAACCAGGAAAATACCCAACTACCAATTCTCTTTTTTTTTTTAAAGGTAAAATACCTAATTACGATGATTGTTGCATTATATTACTTATTCTCAATTTTTTACGACAAAAATACTTGATTACGATGAATGTTGTATTTTTTTAATGGAAAAGGTACTCATATTAGTACATAGGCGTAGCTAGTATAACACTAGCATACGCACATGCATACGCTGATTAATTTGCACAAAAAAATACCACTAAAGTTTAGCTTATGGTTGTTGTGATTTATAGTTGGTGTTACATATATATATATATTGTTATTTTATATTGTGTTTTGTGTCATAATAAATTATCTATTATTGAAATAAACTCGGCGGAATAATCCGCAGTGTCGGCAACACACTCGTTATTTTCGACAATGTCGGTGACGTACTCGACAAATAACAGCGATGAATTCGACTTTTTGACGTACTCACGGTGTTGGCAACCCACTTGGCGTTCTCGAGTGTGTCGATGATGTATACTCACAACCGAGTGCGTCGCCGACACTGCCAAGTACGTCATCGCACCGCCAAGATTATCGAGTGCGTCACCGACACCACCGAATATGTCGCATAAGCTTAACATTAACTTTAATTTAGTGACAGAGCTCAAAGTTATACCGAAACTAAAACATTGTATAAAAACAAGTATTGAAAAATACTTTCTACGAAGTGTAAAAATCTCGATTTGTTATACAAAGCTAGCTCCGCTGAAAAACAAAGCTAGCTCCGCCACTCTATATATTAGTATATTCATGAGCTAGTGTAGTAAAATTATAATAAAATTATTTTAGCGAAAAAAAAAGTACTCATGTTATTATATACGGGTATATACATAAAGTGCAACCTTCATCGTAATTAAATATTTCACGCTAATAACCCTTCAAAATATTATTAATCATGTATGAACTACTCAATTATTGAGTCAAACTTAATCAGGACACGTTTTTTCATATACTAATGAACTAAAAAAATTATATGAAAATATATATACATTATTAATAATATTCAAAATATTATGGCGAATCATACATAATGCACAAAAATGTAGTTATGTTAAGTTTTGGTAACATGTTTTCTGATATTCTTCAAGAAGAAGAAAAAAAATCTGCAGTCCAAGTCAATGTTTCATTAAAAACGAAAGTGATTTTACTAATATCGTCAATAAACCTCAAAATTCATTTAAATTACGCAATATGTTTCTTTAAAATAATTTGATTAGTGTCAACAAAAAATTATCATGATTAATTAATCAAAGTAGTAGCTCCATACCCAAAAAAAAAAAAATAACAAAAAATCATATCGTTTAAATATAATTATTTTTATGCTAAAAATTATAATATGCTATCATCACCTATGTATAAAAAACATTATTTTTAAAAACCACATGTCATTTATGAAAATATAAATATGTATATACAGTGGAATACGTATGTCACAGGTGCCTTTAAAAGTCTAAAAATCATAATGAAACCTGAGAAACGTGAATACAATGAACATGTTTGTCAACTTTCAATAATGAAGGGAAACCATTTTTAATTTACTGTTTACGTTGACCAGTGGAGGCATGGCCCCTGAACTTTCAAAAATATGTAGTTTAGCCACTAAATTCTGGAAAATATTACAATAGCTCCTTTTATTTTTTTATCTCCTTTATTATTTAGCCATTTGCGTTAAAAAAAGAAAAAAAATCACAATTTTTCCACATTATATGAGGAGCATACATATATATATATATGTATATATATATATTACTGTATATTACTGAATAGTTGATTCAGTTTCCTAGATGAAAAAAAAAAAAGAAGAGTAATTATTAATTAGGCTCTTGAACTTTGTATTTTGGAATAATTTGTCATTTGAATTTTATATTTTTAATATTAACCGGTCTCACTTTATTAGCGATCCTATATTCTTTTACCTCACATATAGCCACGGTTTTTTTTTTTTTTTTTTTTTTCCTGAGAAAAACCTGATGGGTTGTAGAATGTTCCTAGGGTTTTGTTGTTTACCCATTACACTGGTAAGTGAGTTGGGTACATAATGTCATGAGTCAATTTGGTCCTTCCAGTTCTTGAAGAAACAAAAAGGAATATAAAGTAGCACATTGCCCTTACGAGATTTTTATTATTTCATAATTTTTTTTTCAATTTTGTGAGACTATCTTAATAGTTCTTTATTAATAACCTTACTCGGTATAGTTTAAAAATATAGTGGACTGGGGCTTTATTCTGGATGTTCTTGAGGCTTTCAGGTTTTTCTTAAAATTTAGAGATTGGATTCTTGAAATTTTTTCCTCTGCTAGGATCTCCATTATGTTAAATGGTTCGTCTAAAGGTTATTTTAGGTGCAGAACAGGTGTCCGACAAGGTGATCCTATATCTCCCATTTTATTTGTCATTGCCGAAGACTTCCTTAGTCTTATTAGCCATTATGTGGAAAATAAAATGGAAAACTTTGAAATACACAGGTAAAAATTTATTCACTTCTCATTTATTATATGCGGATGATGTTCTTAATTTTGGTGTCACAACTAAAAGAAATGTGAGTGTAATTACTAAAGTTTTTGAAATTTACACTTCTCTTTCGGGTCAAGTTGTTAATTGGTCCAAGTCAGGTATTATTTTTAGCGATAATCTTTCTAACCACAGGAAGCTTGGCATTGTTAATGCTTTGAAGCTCAAAAAAATTTCTTTGCCGTTTCAGTACCTTGGAGTTCCTTTATTTAAGGGTGCTCCAAGGAAAAAATGGTTACAACCGGTGGCCGATACCATTTTGAGTAAGTTTGCTAATTGGAAAGGTTCTTTGTCTTTGGCTGGTAGGATTACTCTTGTCAATTCAGTTATACAAAGTTCTTTTCTTCACTCATTTTCAGTTTATGCTTGGCCGGAAAGTCTTTTGTCAAAATTGGAAAAAGCAGTGAGGAATTTTATTTGGTCGGGTTCTATTGACAACAAAAAGATGATTACTGTTCCATGGAATATATGTAGTTTATCTATCGCGGATGGGGGTATTGGGGTTAAAAACTTGAGTGCTCTGAACAAAGCTATGCTTGGAAAGCTTTCCTGTCAATTTATTAGTATAAGTTCTTTCCCTTTGTGCTTGATAAAAACTCGGGTTTTTAATCCAAGTGGATCTTTGAAACTCAACGTGAACTCATCATCGATTTTTCTTTCTTTGAACCCGTGCTATTCGTTAGTCAAAGATAACGTTCGTTGGTTGATTACTAAGAACTCTGATAGAAATTTTTGGCTTGATAATTGGTTATATCCGTGTGTAGCTGATAGAGAAAATATTCCTTTGAGAAATAGAGAAATCTCACAGCTACAATATTTGAGTTTCGGGTTAATAATGAATGGATTGCCACCCACCTTATCGACTTCTGTCATTGAGGATATTATAAAATTTAATTTTATTGAGGAAGTTGATGATGTTTGTGTTTGGCATCTTTCTAATAATGGTGAAATCTGTTTATAATATGTTTTGTGCTAATTATAATTTGTTTCCTCAATGGCAGAAGTTTCTATGGAAATAATTCTTCCTCCTTCGAGGTCTATTACATGTTGGTGGGCTTTCTTAGGTTTCCTTCCTACTGAGTTAACTTTGTAGGAAAAATGATTTGATTAAGCTTCAATATGTCGCTTTTGCAACAATCAAGTGGAGGATACCGAACATATTTTTTTCCATTGCAACTTCGTGGGGTTTGTTTGGCGGGCTATCTCAGATATATTTCGAAAGCCAATTGATAGAGGAGGGTCTCTTTCATTGTTGCTTTCGGATGCCGCTTCCGTGAAGCCAATATCTCATATCTTCGCTCTGTGGAATACTGCAGTCATATCAACAATTTGGCTCATTTGGCGTAATAGGAAGGCCTGTGTTTTTGAGGATGTGATCCCCAACACTAGCAACCTTTTGAGATAAGTTTGGCGATGCATTAAAGAAGCGGATTTCTTTAAACTAGGAACCTCAAACGCTTCGGAGGATTTACAAATCTTGAAGTTTTATGGTTTGGAAATTGATTCTGGAAAGCTCCAAATATTGTTTCAGTTATATGGCGCTCTCCTTATATTGCTTGGTTAAAATGAAAAACTGACGGTTCCTCAATTGGTACTCCAGGCATAGCTGGTGCAGGAGGTATTTTCAAAACATATCGTGGATTTCCTCATGGTTCGTTTTCAGTCCATATCGACTCTACTTATGTTTTTGAAGCTGAACTGACGACCGTTATGTTTGCTATCGAGAAAGCAAAGGAATTTCATTGGGAAAATATTTGGCTTGAGTCCGATTATACTTATGTTGTTCAACTTCTTCAGAAGAAATCTCATTTGGTGCCTTGGAGGTTGCGGGCTCAATGGTCGAAATGCATTAGTTCTCTGGAGCTTATCAACTTTAGAGTTACACATATTTATAGAGAGGGTAATCGAGCCGCTGATGCCCTTGCTAGATTCGGTGCTCAAACTTTGGATCATCATTGGTGGCCTTCGCACCCGGAGTTCATTTCTTCTTTCGTTAATGATGATATTTTTATGAAAGAGAACTTTAGATTTTGCTAGTTTTATTCGTTTTTAGTTGTGCTTTGTTACAGAGAGATATTAGGTTTTGTAAGTTCTCGTCTCTTTTTGTTTCTTTGTAAATTGTGATATTTTTATTTATCTTATCCAGAGCCTCGTTTCTTACTTTGTGTTTTTGAGTGCCAACCTAGTTGGGATTCGAGATCACACGGGCCTCCATCTTTAAAAAAAATTAAAATTAAAAATATAGTCCTATAGTCCAATATAATATAATATAATGATCTCATTTAGTAATTAATTGACAAAAATATAATCTTCATGTATCGTACACAAAACCGGCTTCATTTAATGCGTAAGAGAAATATGCTTCTTTTTTAAAGTATAGAGTGTCGTTGCTCGCCATTAAAACTCAAATCGCGAGCTAATTGCACCCATATACAAAATTTAAGGGGCGTTACTGCCCAAAATGATAAAAAGAATAGAAAGTTAACACCAATAACCCAAAGATAAAGACACTACAAATGGCTTCATTGATATTGCTTGGCTGAGAGAAGAAGGATTTCACACAATTATGAACATATAGAAAAATGAGAGGAATATGAATGGTTTGTGATAGTTTCTGCCATTAGTAGTGCTTAATGCTTATAGTGACTCATGAACATTTGCTATTATTAAACACTGTATTCTCTATATAGATTCTACTGTGATTGATATGACTAGAGATTCTGAGCTTCTCTTCCAGGTTGGTTCCAATAATACAGATCTGCAATCAAAGAATAATGAAGAACAAGAAACAAAGATAGAGAATTTAGGAGAAAAGCTTCTCTGATTAATCGAAGTCAAAATTGCAATAATGGAGTTATAAAATAAAGGACTAACACTAGAACTTATAGTAGACCAGAAAACAAAATCATAGCTAAAACTTCCTAAAATAGACTCAATCAAATCTTTACAATTTATATTCGAATCCTAACAGAATCAAGAAACCAAATCAAATCAAATCTTCAAATTACTTTCTCCTCAAGTTTGGCATCTTCTGGTCGTGTGTCCCTAGCAAGCCTGCTAGGGTGTAGTTCTGCTCGGGGCAATCCTGGTAGGAGCTCTTCTGGTAGGGGCATCTCTGGTAAGAGCATTCCTGGTCGGGTCCTTTCCTGTTAGGAGAATTCTCTGGTCGGACCCATCTCTAGTGGGGAGCTCTCCGGTGGGAGAACTCCTGCTAGGAAGATCTCTGCTCGGGCTCTATTCTACTAGGGAAAGCTCTAGTGGAAAAATTTCTGCTAGGAGTTAGTCAAGTTAGGCTTAAACTCACATTCCCTTACACAACAAAAAATATATACAACAAAAAATAGAAAATAAAAAAATCGTTATTTGACAGTCATCCTTAAAAATAGTAAGTTATTCATTCTTATAACTTTTGAACAAGAAAATTTGTTGACTGAATTTTCTCGATCTTACTATAAGCGTATGTAACTAACGTAGCTAACTATAACTGAGATCGTACAAATATATATATATATATATATATATATATATATATGAGACATAACGATTAAAGAACTTTGAAGAATTATTTGGCATGGACCACTTATGTCAACAAATTAAAAGCTTTGTTTTTATTTCGAAAACATGTTAAAATGACTTTAAAATTATAAGTGTTTGATTAAAATTATTTTTTACGATGAGTAAATTTTTCTAAAAATATCATATTGCCCTATAAAAGTACTCAACAATTCGATTAAGCACGCGTTTAGGTAATTATGTATGACCATGGGTCCATGACTAATCATTTCATACCCAATAATGACTTAAGAATTTTATTGAGATGCCCTACATGCTACATCACTAATCCTAAGTCCTAACGAGTGTCATACCTCTGTATGTCACATTTTTAATTTGATCAATATTCTTATACTACATAAATATATGTACTTTCTTTTCCATAAAATACTGCTTCTTTTGAGTTTATATTTGTACTGTTTTTTTTCTTCTCAAAGACATACTTTGATTTGATGTTTGAAGGACTTTGTATGATGTATCATTATACAAAAATTACATGTGATTTCATGAATCATGATGAATGCTTAACTTAAAGAAAATTATTATTCTTAATATTTTTATAATTATTTGTGATAAAAAAGAAGCTTGAGTCAAACACGTGAATCATCCACCAAACCAACTTAAGGATTCCACCATTTTGATAACATAAACTATTTAAGCACTAATTAATAAACATGTATAACCGACTACTTAAAACAAAACACATGTTACTAATAATTTATCATCAAGTCTAAGAAGTCCATTTATTCTCATTCCTTAGCTAGCTCACTCACGCACCACAAAGTACAGCACTAAACAAAAAAGAGAAATTTAGAGGCTGAAATAAAAACCAAAAGATACATTAAAATAATAAAAAAAAAAAGAGACAGTTAACAGAATAAGTACCCATAAGTATACTAACGTAGACAACATATTCCCAATATAAAAATTTGCATGGCAAATGTTCTCAAATATGAAAAGCAGCATTTGTTAGTACCCTATTTTTTATTTTATTTTTTACTGCTAGTCATAAACCGTTAAACCACTTCATTTTCTTAATAATAAAAATATATATTCACACGTTGATCAATTTCCTCCCATTAAGAATAAGCCACAACTTCGACAAACCCTTTACAGCTAGGTCGTCATTTTCGGAGCTTTCGGTAATGGAGTTATTCAAGTTTTATCTTTTGAACGGCCGCTAAACAGGCTTTGAATCGATAGATGCGACGAGGTTCGGATTTGAGGAAGAAACCTGGACCAATGTACGTAAAATGAAGCCACGTGACACTTAACGTTTTATGACTAACGATTCAAATAATTAGGTACTAACGGATGATACTTCTTAAGTTTGTGAGCATTGCCTTGTAAAAATTACATATTTGAGAATATATTTTGTTATACTTTTTTGGTACTTGTACCGCCAATTAATATCTTGAAAAGAAAAAAAATGGGCAATGCATTTGGATACAAAACAATACGTAATTCATAATGCGACAAAACCACATGATCTCTCAGAGGAAGCACTTTCTCGGAAAATTTAAGATAGACAGTTCGGGAATTTTCATGACGCATTATTCATAAATAAATAAATAAAAAAAAGTGATTTAGGGTTTAGTACTAAAAGATATGACTATAAATTAATAATTCTATAAACCCTACCACTACATTTTGTCTTTTCTCTCAAATGCCATTTTGATTTGTATGGTCGAAATCTTATCTTATTTAAAAGAACTATACTTGTCTTTAGGTGATATAATTATTTTTTTCAGTGATGAAATTTCTGAGGCAGAGGTTTTAGTGGAAGTTTGCATTTTATAAAAAATCATTAGGGTTTGTAGAGGTCAGAAGAACTAACAGTGAATTTTCACGAACAGATCATTATTGATGATATATATATATATATATATATTATTTTTGTAGATATAAACATATAGTACTTTCTTCGATTAAAGTGGAATTATTAAAGTATATTCTACATTTTTCCACTATGAAACCTAGTGCTACACTGGAATGTAGAACAATAACAGCACAATACTTGGATCTTAATAGCAAAGAGTATTAAAATATCAATACACGATCAATCAAAAAATTACAGATCGAGCTTCAAACACAGTACTATAATGGCATGCAAACCCTATTCCATTCTTATGATCATACTTTTCATCTTCCAGAAGAAGCCTACAGTGCTTTTTAACTGTTTATTCTGAAATATTTAGAGACCGCTAGTTCCAAAGAATTAAATAATATAATAGAAAATTAAGGTGATGAAAAAATATTATATCTAAATTAATATTCTAACTTGCTTTTTATGCGATGATCGAATAAAAAATAGTGCATTTGGTAACGTGGCAGCTTGGAAGAGTGTCCACCACTTGGTCAAACTCTTTGCCATTAGCATTTGAATGTGGAAAACTAAAAGGAATTATGTAATTTAGCAAAAGTTGGAAAATTATAAACATAATGTATATATTAGAATAGAATATAAATTTCTCGAGCTTATTTTGGTATTCAAAATTCACGTCCTTAGCGCCAAAATTTTATTTTGCCTTTTGTAAACGATGATATTTGTTCGAACGAGAACTTTAATTTTAAATAATTCTCTTCTTATTTTTTATTTGTTAACAAAACGTTGATATTTTTATTTATATTATTTCGAGGCCGGCTCTTGTTGTGTGTTTTTTGAATGTCAATTTAATTCGAATTCACTTAACCAGATGTTGAAACTCTATTTTTAATTAAAAATTATTTTTTAAATTAATATTTATAATTTAACTAAATAAAGAAAATATTTTTTTTAATTAATATTTATGAAATTAATAAATTATTTCATTATTATTTCTATAAAACCTCGATTACGATTCATATGTTTTTTACTATTTGATCAATTAATAATATTTTTAATTCTAACAATATTTATTAAATGAAGCTTTGGTTCCACTGTTATTATACAAAATGATGTTTTGATTAACTAGCTTATATGTGTTTGTAACTTTCTATCAACAACATATATATGGTTTCAACCCACAGAATATTATTTTATTGGGAAAATGGTGGCATAAGTATTGAAAGTCTTTGAAAAGTTGACGTTATGTTATTTTTTTGTGGCGAAAGTTATGAAATTTTTATTTTACGTCTTCCGTCAAGTTTCCGCCCCGAACCAAATTACTTGTCACGTTAAACCCATTAAATATATAATTTTTAATTAAAAATGAAATTGATTTATCATAGTAAACAATGTTATGTTTAATGGGTTGTTGCTGATTTTGTGCATGGCTTTGGTGACGTGGCATTTGACTTAGTCTTCGTTGGGTCCCACTTGTAGTAGCTAGCTGATTCGATCCACATTGCTTCATGACTTCTTCATATTTGCTCTATGGTCCTTTGATCATTCTTTGTGTTATTTGCTCCAAAGTCCTTGTTTCATTTATTTCCTGAAAAAGTATCACAATAAAATCAATTCAAATAAAATCAAGCTAAATCCAAATCAATTAGGTAAAATCACAAGGAGTACTCTCAAGCGTGTTTCTTGACATAATTAGCGTAATTACCATAGCTTTATTCTAATAATATCACAATTATTATCAATTAAACTATATAAATTGTAGCTCTTTTCGGTACTTATCACAACCCCCAACTAGCTTATTGCTAGTCTCTAGCAATTCAAGCGAAAAATAGTTTTGTCCTAGAAATCAATTACAAAGTCACCCGAATAATTGAATCAAAAAGGTTAGTAAGCATCAAAAAATTTCACCAAAGCTATGTCAGTCACAAGTTCAAAGTTTTGTGTGTGTGTGCTAAACCAATTCCTTCGTACCACAAACCATAACACATTCGGCTTCAAGAAACACACTAAGTATAGGCCTCGACTCCATTTCCTCACGGGTTTTCTTTGTATCTTTTGAGGTGTTAAGGATTTCGCTCATGGAGTCGGATATATGGATCAATTTCGCTCAAAGGTGAAGATAAATATTTAGGACAAGCAATTAAACAATCATTGATAAAAAGATAGGTTAATCAACTCACTCGAAACATCCAACCATTCTAACCACAAACCAACTTTCGGGATTTCAAACTAGCCAACGCATTAATCACTGTTACAAATGAGAGCCTTTCAAACAAAGAAGTCACATTTTTGCACTTTTTTTTTTTTTTTTGTATAGAATTTTTTATTTTTTTATATAGAGATTTTTCATTGCTTATCTCTCTTTCTTTCTTTCTTTCTTTTTTTTTTTTTTTTGGTGTGCATGACTTTTACAAGGATGATAATATATGCTATATAAACAGTGACTTTATTTGTTGACTAAAAATCATCCCTCCAGCATATGTCCAACAAACCACAAACCATGATGTTCCGAGTAATGATTTATACCAATTCTAAAGATCAATGGAAGTTCAAAAACTTGTTTTCTTAAGCTCACAAACATATCTCTCAGTAAAGGTGTGCCTAAACTTAGGAGTTTCTATCAGCCAAAATGTGTTAACAGCCATCTTTCCACAAGGTTTAGTGCGTGCTCAAGTTTTAAACTCTGAAAATGTTTCTTCGTAGCAAAAGTGAAAAGATTTGATGCAAAATAAACAATGTGATTTCATTTTCTTCAGGTCAAATTGCAAAAATTTCTTAGACAAAGACTAACTACGCACGAAGCTAAAGACTAAAAAAAAAGGCATGAATATGCTTACCACCCCCAACTAAGATTATACATTGTCCTCAATGTCTAAAAGTATATAAATAAGATAAGGACAAGAAAACACCTGGGTGTCGATCAACCACATGTAGGAAGATACTCGTGTAGACCTGCAGAATCGAGAAAAAGACAAAGAAAAAGAGAAAATAATAATAATAATAAAAATGCAAAAATAAACCTAAAAATATACAAAAGGATACGATGATGACCGATCATTCAATTGAGTATAATGTCAACTTTTCAAAAACTTTAGGTATTTATATCGTCATTTTTTCTATTTTATTTGGTAATCGGTAGCCAATCATATAAGTTTTATTAATTGGTGCAGTTTAGCTTTTATATTATTATTTTTTTTGCTAGAGAACTAGTGCATATATAAAATCATTTTCTCTCGCTAGATTTATTTAGATTTTTTATGACGTCTAATTAATCGCTCGCAACCATGTGGCACGTTATTTTTCGCCACATTAATATTTGACTGCAAAAGTATTATATATGTTCATCATTTAGTGTTGTTTAGTTCTTATGTTTTTGTTGAGAAGAAAAGAAAAAAAAAAGAAGTTTCTGGACATCAATGTTGAATTTTTTTACGTTAAAACTTAAAAGTGGTTATAATTCACAAAATCCAAATTGGTATCCAGAGACTTATCTGCCGACAAAATAACAAATTACATGCATTATACAAGTTTTCACCTAATTTAACCTCTAAAATCCAATTTAATATCCATGAGCAAATTTGCCAAAAATATGACGTCATATGTGCTTGTGTCGTAAAAAGAATAATATAAAGACTAAATTGGGTAAAATATATTAATTTTCGCCGCCAATTACCATATGTTAATTAACATTACTACTTTGAAAAACGATTGAGCTCTAATTATTTATTTTGGAGAAAATAAACGACTTTGTGGTTTGTGAGTATGTAAATACTATCATTTGCGTTTAAAAGCATAATGATCATCGATTATATCCTAAAACGACATCAAAATGAAACGATCAATATTGTAACATATTATAAAGGGATAATAGCGGCTAAAGTAGCCAAACTTTCATGATTTGTGTCAATAAAGGTCCAAATTGGATTTATAGCGGCTAAAGTAGCCAAACTCGGTCAATCTGTGGCAAGCACTAATTCCGTCCAGTCAAACTTAACATCTGTTAGTCTATCGCCACGTCACTTACACGTTATATCAAACTTTGGGTATTTATGCCGTGATAAAACCAAAGTTTGGGTATTTATGCCGCGATAAACCATTTTATATATTTTTTTCGCTTCTTCACGTCATCTAAATAAAAGTTAAAATATCATAGTTTTGGGAGGACTCGAACCCATCACTTTCCCCCTCATAAAAAGACAATATAATCATCAAACCACATCCACTTCACGTTATATCTTGACAAAAAAAGAGAATATACATAGAAACTTCTTGATAAGTGATCCTAGTAATAGAAACATATGTATTTTTCGCACCGAGTTCGGGTTGACTAATTTGGAACGGGGTGATTTGAATTTTTCGGACCGGGGTCGAGTTGACTTTTTTAGAACGGGGTTGAGTTGAATTTTTTGGACAGTGGTCAAGTTGAATTTTTTGTACCGGATTCATGTTGACTTTGTCGGTACGAGTTCGGGTTGCCTTTTTCAGAACCGGGTCGAGTTAACTTTTTGAAACAGGGTCGGGTACAAAATATTCAACCCGACCAAATTCTGTAGAAGTCAACCCATGGGTCTAAAAAAGTCAACCCATGGGTCTAAAAAAGTCAACTTGACCCCGTTCCAAAAAAGTCAACTCAATCCTGGTCCGAAAAGGTCAACCCAACCCCTTTCCTAATAAGTCAATCCGAAACCGGTGCGAAAAAACATATGTTTCTATTACTATGTCACTTATTAATAAGTTTCTATTTATATTTTTATTTTTGTCCAGATATAACGTGAGGTGAATGTGTTTAGTGGTTATGTTGCTCTTAAATGTGGGGGAAATGATGAGTTCGAGTTCTACTAAAGGCATAATATTTATAGATGATTTGAGCAATCAATTTTTTTTACAAAAAATAGTTTATCGCGGCATAAATACCCAAACTTTGGTTTTATCACGACATAAATACCCAAAGTTTGCCACATGTAAGTGACGTGGCGATAGACTAACGAATGTTAAGTTTGACTGGACGGAATAAGTGCTTGCCCCAGATTGACCGAGTTTGGCTACTTTAGCCGCTATAAATCCAGTTTGGACCTTTATCGACACAAATCATGAAAGTTTGGCTACTTTAGCCGCTATTATCCCTATTATAAACGACATAAAATGAAACGACCAATATTGTAATATATCATAAACGACATTAAGTAAAACGGCAAATACTGTGATATTAAACGACATGACTAATCCCAAAAACAGTGTAATTAGAAAAACAAAATAGTTATCATCAAACGACAATGAAATTGGAATAAAAATGAAAAAATACAGGACTCATCTCATCTAGAACTTGCTAGGATAACAAAACGACAACAAGTGCAAAACAGCAATGAATTGAAAAACAAACATAGACAAGATTTGTAATCCTAGTCAAGGTTCTAAATACAGATATTGATCTAAAACCGTAAATTTCATTTTATAGGTATGTCGACGGGTAACGGGTTTATCGATGAGTTTTCTGGGGAAAGAGTATACGGACAACTAAAGTTACGGATCAGATTCTACAAGTAAAGCGCAACCCGACAGTTTTTTAAGTAAGATTATAATTATGATTTTATTGCAATTATAGTTTTATTACAAAATAAGGAAAGTAGTTACAATTTGATATAAATACCTAATATAGTGTATCTTTAGTCTTTTCGTAGTTTCCTAATTTTTACAAGATATAATCATCATCATGTGGGTCAAAACGGGCCTAAAAGCCCAACTACTACTTGTCCATAGCCAAATCAAACAAAAGTATACAACTACAATTATACTTTTCTTTTACTTGTGCTTTTTTCTTATGCAAAATTTCAAATTTATTCAAACATAACGGCCACATAAAAAGGTCTTTTTGATCAAAGTCAAAGTTTATTTGGAAAAACATATTTCATTTGGATCCCATAAAAAACGTTGAAAATGCTCCAATTACATGTATACAATTTAGAGCATTTTGTGCAACTGCCCCGGAACTTGACGATTGACGGACATGCCCCTATGAATTCATTTTTTTTTTCTGAAACCAATATTCTGAACATACAACACACGTAATTAGAATTAATAGACTTATGTGCACCAAATTCCGAATTCAAGAGCAAGAGGTATCAGAGTCAAAATACAGTAATGGGGAAAACCTTGTCAAAATCGAAAAATGTTGTAAAATTCAAATCCTTGCCGTAACATAGTACAAAGGCAGTACTTTTACCACCATGAATTTAAGCACACAACCAACAATGAAAATCTATTTTCTCAATTTACCAACGAAAATAAAGACTTTGTGGCTGGCTAATGTGGGAACATGTACAACTTTCAAAGATTTGCCGTTTGGCAGTGCCAATTCAACACGGCAAAATAAAGCTTACTGTCACTGTCAACTCATATCATATCCGTGATTCAGTATATTTTCACTCACATACAAACAATATTATAATTAATTTCTTGCATTATACGAGTTATACGAAGCTACAATTTCAGCATTTTTAATGGCTTTACTTTATATATTTATTAAATTTCCCAATGTTTAATTTAATTGGTGTTCTTGAGGTGGACGCGAATAACAGAAAACATTGAATGTTTTCACACTTTGTGTAGCAGCCGAAAGTGCTTTTTATTTAAATTTTCAAAGCAAACCCAAAAACAAGAAACTGGCTTAAAAAAACTAGTTTTTGTGTGGCCAATGTCCACTCATTATCCTCGAACACAACCACAAATCTCGGGTTACCAAATTAATCTAATACATCGATTCCATATATAAACACTTGGATATGAATTCAGATAAGTCATTCTTCTAATTTCAACCATTATCTATAAATATGATATTAATTAACAAATGTATACATAGTCAAACTTTTTTTTTTTTTTTTTTTGTATCACTCTCACTCACTTAGTCTAATTATAATTTATATGTTCACTCACATAATCAGATTTAAGGGTGACCGGACGGGAGCGGGAGGGATGGTGTGATCTGCCCTCGCACATTGTCCGTTAGGCCCGATTTTGAAAGGCCACCCGCTATGAATGCATGTTGTGCAAACCCACCCCTCTAATGTATAAATTTTCTTTAATGTTCATAACATAAAAAAATAACACCTAAAAAAGTATTAAAAAAAATTTGCGACGGACATATTTAGGAAGGTGAATTTGTTAGGATTAAACCATAATCGTGAAATTAGAAAACGAAATAAATAAAAAAAAACATGAAAAATAAAATTGACACAAAGAATTTCAATAGTTTTCTGCAAATCATTTTCATTATTGACATGATAAAATCGAGAGAAAAGTTCGAGTACAGTTTCTCAATCTCACTTCCGCTATAAAGATAAAAATCGGCACCAAGAAGTTGTAGTACATATGAGAACAAACAAAATATACGGGAAATTCTTGAAATACCTTTTGTGAAATAAACGTGACAATCAAATTGATCACTCATGAAGGGTGATACTTGAGATCTTACACTGGACGCAACAATTGTGGCCACTAGAGTAGCAGAGCCTTATGGTAGTCGAGTGAGAAAAAAAACCGGATACCGCGAATGTTAAAAAATCAAAGCAAACGAAATGTGTAAAAGAAAATTAAAATGAAAATCGTCATTAAATATGTAATTAACAGCTTGATTACTCTACATCGTGTTCTCGTTTCGATAAATTAAAGTTCACAACTCCGAAACCAACCCACGGCCAGACAAACCCGAGCGCGAATTGCCCACGGGCAAAATAACTTAGGCAGGCCCACTCGTCCAATAAATACCTGACTAACTAACTACAGTACAATCTCTCAGATGCATTGCAATGCAAAGCACGTCACGTCATAGTATTTTTGTACAGAAACTCCACAGCACACAGAGTTAGTATATACCAGAAAATAAATGCACACAAATTATCTCATACCCTCACAAAAATACAAGATAATTGCACTGAAAATACCTACATTTTAATCAACGGAAACATAAGGATTTAATTTTAAACCCAATAAACACGAAAGCCGCAAATTTTCCATCAATTGAATTGACAGAAGCTGGTAAATTTTTTATCATAATATTTCTAAATCATAATTCACTCTAAAAATTTGACAATATTATCCCGGGTTTATTGCTTTTAAATATATTTTTTTTTATCGTCATTCTTCACTTTGAACCTCATCATACGATCAAAACTTAAGTATTTTGACCGCGATTATCCCAAAACAATAAAACATAACATACATACTATATAGTATACGAATCTGTGATCAAGTTTGAATCTTTCTTTCAGTTTCAGGACGGAAATGGAAGGCGAAAAGAGGAAACGATGATGATGATGAGAGAGAAGGGAAAGGAGGAGAGAGAAAGCGCGAGTCTGGGCGAAAAGTTGCGGAGAGGGGTTTCGGTGGTGGGGAAGAGGACGAGGAGGGGTGGGCCCACAACCCCAGTCCTCCTTTTCTCCCTCTATAACTCCCCCTCTCTCTCTCATCCCCCCGACCCCCGACTCTCCGCCAGGACGCTCGCCGCCGCGCTCTGGGAGACCCACGCTCACGCGCCGCCGCCCGCCGCCATGCACACCCGCCACAGGGACTCTGATCCTGACCAGGTTGGTTCTCAGCTCAGCACCCATTGATACATCATAAGGGCTTCTCTGTGTAGTTGAATGAGCTTTATGAATATATATATCTGTGAATTGAATTCTTTGCTGTGTTTAGGCATAGAAATTGATTGATCGGAATTTGTTTTTTTCCGGGTACTTTCGCAAGCCGCTGACTGCGAGTAATTTGAGGCGGCATCTCGTGGCGACGCTGATGCAGCACCACCGGACGGTCGAGAGGAACACCCACAACAACCACGCTCTTCAGCCCGTTTCCCCGGCGAGTTACAGTAGCTCTTTGGAGGTAAAAATAAAATAAAATAACCCGAGATGGAATCGGACCGATATGTTTTTGGCAAGCTTTGCTAATCGCATTTTGATTTTCAGGTTGCGCGTTACAATGCGGCGGATACCCCGACCAGTTCGCTAGATTTCCGAGGGAGGGTCGGTGAGTCGAGCTATAATATCAAGACATCCACGGAGCTTATAAAAGTGTTGAACAGGATCTGGAGCTTGGAAGAGCAACACGCTTCGAACATGTCGTTGATCAAAGCCCTCAAGACGGAACTCGACCACTCGCGTGCAAAGATCAAAGAGTTGCTTCGCGAGAGACAAGCCGATCGGCACGAGATTGACGATCTGGTGAAGCAAATCACGGAAGATAAACTAGCGAGAAAAAGTAAAGAACAGGAGAAGATTCATACCGTGAGGGAAGAGCTAGAAGACGAAAGGAAGCTAAGGAAACGGTCGGAGAGCCTGCACCGGAAGCTAGCCCGGGATCTCTCCGGTGCGAAATCGTCACTCTCTGGCGCTCTCAAAGAGCTCGAGAGAGAGAGAAGGTCGAGGAAGCTTCTGGAAAATCTTTGCGACGAGTTCGCTAATGGCGTAAAAGAGTACGAACAAGAGGTGCACGTTTTGAAACAGAAGGCCGACGGCGATTGGACTGGGAAAACCGATCGTGGCCGTCTGATCCTCCACGTATCGGAATCGTGGCTCGATGAACGGATGCAGATGAAGCTCGAAGAAGCCCAGCACGGCGTCTCCGAAAAAGATTCGGTCGCGGATAAACTACGGCCCGAAATAGAAACGTTCCTTCGAGCTAGTAAACCTCAAAAACCGAGGGAGCGCCGGAACTCTCTGGAGTCTCTCCACCTGAACGAAGCCGTCAGCGCACCTCGTAACGTGGACCATGACGACGACGGAGATTCATCGGATGGCGATTCGCAGTGCTTCGAGCTTCAAAAGACTACCGCAACCCAGATCGAGATTCATCGTCAGGAGAACGAAGAAGCCGAAGAGAAGGGCGAAAGGGTCAAAGGCCGAACTCCTTCCAACTTGCAAGTCAAATTTGAAGAGAAAATGGCTCGAGCAGTTGCAAAGAAACCCCAGCTGGGTATTCCCGAGCAAGTGAATAACGAAGAAACAAAGCCCAAAGAAA
Source organism: Parietaria judaica (assembly GCA_954871525.1). Classification (NCBI taxonomy): domain Eukaryota; kingdom Viridiplantae; phylum Streptophyta; class Magnoliopsida; order Rosales; family Urticaceae; genus Parietaria; species Parietaria judaica. Next base: position 20,643,825 of record OX940868.1, on the reverse strand, counting down.
CGGCAGAGACCGGAGATGCAAGCGGGAATCTCATTAGAAGTCAGCACTTTCTAGATCCCGGGAATCTGCATCTCGACAAAAACAGCGGAGAGGCTTCGTGCAGTAGTAACTTCGGGTGGCGGAATCAGGCGAGTCCGGTACGGCAGTGGACAGCAAAACAGACCCGGCCCGACCTCGATATCCCCGAGTCATCCTCGAAACCTCCTTCGGGTTCAAAGAACAACACTTTGAAGGCCAAGCTTCTCGAAGCGAGATCAAAGGGCCCCCGGTCGCGGTCGCGCCCGAAAGACCTGAAGTTCTCTTGCTAGAAGAATCTGCTTCTAAGGGTAAGTATTCGAGATTTTCTTGCTCAAATCCGCGACGAGGGTTTCCCGGGATCTGATTTGCTTTGGAGGGTTGTTCTTACTGTAAATATAGGCCACGCTTGATCTGATCTTTTGTGTTTTTGTATTATGATGTAAACTTTGTATTCAGAGAAAAATAACACAGAGCTTCAATACCAACTGCCTTTATTATTTGTGTCGAAAATAAGGGCCTCTCCGTGAAGACCCTATCCGTTGAAGCCGCACGGCTCGGGTTTCCGAAGCTCAGCACTTCGAGTAACGGCATGGAAAAGAATAAAATGAATTTTCCTTTTGTTGCAAAAATCATTATCATTATCTTAAAAGGGAAGGTCAAAGGCAAGGACCACCAAAGAATGAGTTCAAAATTGGTCCAACATTACATGAGATTGTGTGAGAAGAAAAACATTTTTTTTTAATTCATTTAACCTCAGCAATTTATTCGAATACACGGAACCATGGCAAGGCTTACCGGCAAGCTTTTTTCCGAATCCACAAAAATTTATTGGGAACTCCGTATGAGAGCCAATAACTACGCAACGGTGTCCTCATCCACGGGTCGGGCTAGCTATACTGTACTTACCCCCGAAGCCCGACTTCAACTAGGGTTCGTTTCTTGAACTACTAGAGAGATTGTTTCACCGCATTTCTTATGCGGTGAACTTACCAATTTCTTATATGGTGGCAAATTTGCATTTCTATTATATCTCCCGATAAAATTCCGTTAGTTTCCCGGCTTGTCGACAAAGATTCGCTGGGTTGAGTATGTTTTGTTCTATTTTGGTTTTATTGGTATGATTGTGAGTGTCAATTTTGTATGTAGTAATTGGATCACGAGTAATGCCAATTTCTACTTTACTAATAGTGATAAGAGTCCTATCAAGAAATTTTTATTGATAAAAAATGAGTAAGATAAAGAAAAAGCAAGTAAGAGCTAAACCGTTCATTAACCTTTTGGATGAAACGCTGAAAATCACAACTTAAGGTGGCGTTTGGTTAACAGGTCTCGGAGACCAATTTTGCAATTTGATTTGGGAAACCAGTCTGAGAGTTTAATCTCCCAAACCAGTTTGGGAGATTGATTTTTGAAACACTGTTTGATTAGTCTTTTGTTAATCTGTGGTCGAATATAAATGAAAAAAATGCAATAAAATACAATATATGTTACTAAAAAGAAAGTATGTTCTATTTGAAAGTAATATATACTAATATTACGTCTAAAAAATATTTGCTATCATAAAAAATTTATTCATGACTCTAATTACATATTTAAATAATGTAATATATAAAGTAGTAAATATTTTGTTTCAATAGTTTATATCATTGTAATTAAGTTAATGTTTAATAATATACAAAATTTAAGTATATTTGTTAATATGATAGTAATATTATTAAAATATATAATTATATATATACATGATTTTAATAATTTATTATATAAGTTAATTTCATTGTTAACACCTTATTATTATAATTAAATACTATTATAAAATGATAATATATTTATTATCGTTTTATTTTGTACGATTGAGTTGAAGACCAAAGACAGAAAACAACTTCAAGTCGTTTTCTGTTTTCCTTCATCAAAATTTCAGTGGTCTGCGAGACCGGTCTCAGAAAACAGAGACAACTGGTAACCAAACTTGGTCTACGAAACTAATATGACACTGTTTGAAACTGATCTCGGAGACCATAACCGAACAATTTTTAACAATGAAAAATAAATTGATTGTATATCAGCACATTTTTTTAACAACCTGGATATATCCATAGCCTCTAAAATATTTTAAATTCTATATATTTAAACTTAATTAATATATATAATTATAAATCTTATAAAACTGACTCAATTTTCATTTCTCTGTCTCTCTCCTTCAACTTCACTCCATTCCTCGGCGAGAATCTCACTCTCTCAGATTTCTTCTTCTTCCTCTTCAGGTATGCTTTCTCGCTCCTTCACTTCGCTCTCTGTCTCTGCTTTCGATCTTGCTTCTGCGATTTAGGGCTCGAAATGCGACCAATTTTTATGCCGATTTAGGGCTCCATCTATGCGATTTAGAGCTTGAGATTTGCTGTTATACTTCGGTTCGATTTGCGAGTGGGTTTCTGTCAAAATTTCTGGTATGATGATGGTTCAGAACCGAATTTAGGATCGAACTTCGAATGGAAACATGGTCTCGTGAATTGTTCATATTTTTCTCGTATCCTTAACGTATAATCACATATATGTATTGCCATTTTTGCACGCAGGAGTGAATGTTGATTTGTTTACATTCTTAGAGCTCTCTGATTTCTGACTAGATTCGTATTGATTAATAATGTAGCTTGTTTCCTCAGCTTATGGCCGAACCGAAGCACGGACTCGAGGGTCCCGATTCACAGAGGACTCAGTAATTGCTCTTTCTCGAATTCTTTGTTTCCTTCTCTAAATGTTGGTGTTTAATTACTCTCTTAGTTGTACTTACTAGTATGATTTTAGGTATCCGTATGTTACCGGAACCTCTGTGGTCGCTCTCAAATACAAAGAAGGGATCTTGATGGCTTCTGATATGGGAGGTACTTGACCCTCGCCCTTTCTCGGTTATCGTTAAATTCATTTTATGTTGTTAATTTATGTACGTTACAAGGGTACCGAGAGTCTTTTTAAATAATTGATACAGGTTCATATGGATCAACTTTGCGATACAAGAGCGTGGAGCGAATCAAGCCTGTCGGAAAGCACTCCCTCATCGGTGCAAGTGGAGAAATAAGCGACTTTCAAGAGCTCACACGCAATCTCGACGAGCTCATGTAAGCATTGGCTGCTTTAGAAAAGAAAAAAAAAAACCCATGTTTTGAACTACCCCGAGTCAGATGAAAGAGTTCACTGACTCCCGTTTATCTTTTGGGATTACTTGGAGTTGAAATTTTTGTTTTGTTTTTTGACGGTTACAGGCTGTACGACAACATGTGGGATGACGGGAACTCATTGGGCCCGAAGGAGGTCCATAACTATTTGACGAGAGTTATGTACAACCGACGCAATAAGTTTAACCCCCTGTGGAATAACCTTGTCCTTGGCGGTGTCAAAAATGGGCAGAAGTACCTTGGAACAGTATGCATTCATTGCCCAATTTTCACTCCATATGTTTGACAAAGCTTCCCTGTTCGGTTTTATTCATTGCTTATGACGTTATTTTCCATTAAATTTTAACTAGGTGAGCATGATTGGAGTGCATTTTGAGGACGATCACGTGGCAACTGGGTTCGGAAATCACTTGGCAAGGCCAATTCTTCGCGACGAGTGGCACGAGAATTTGAGTTTCGAGGAAGGTGTGAAGATCTTGGAGAAATGCATGCGTGTGCTCCTTTACCGGGACCGGTCTGCTGTGAACAAGCTCCAGGTATGGCTTCTTATTGATTGCAAATCCGTTACGATTGACATGAAAATGTGGATTGACATAAAAATGCGATTTTTAGATTGCTAAAATCAGCGAAGAAGGCGTGACGATCTCGCAGCCCTACTCGCTGAAGACTTTCTGGGGATTCTCTGCGTTCAATAACCCGACGGCCGGTGCGGAAGGTTCATGGTAGATATGCGTAGACAACTTTTCATGGAAAACCGGGAGTTTGGGATTATTGAATTGTGTTAAGTGATTAAGATGAACATCTTTGGTGGATTTCACATCTTCCTCTAAACAAATACTTACTCACATTTTTCTCTACTTACACATAGTTTTCTATTTTCTAGTTTGTCATATATGAATTGTGTTTCGCCTTATTTTAAATTAGTTTCATTATTCGATTTGCAATCGGCAAAAAGACTTATCTTAATAACACATTTATTAATTTGATTTGGTGCTTATTCACGAGCTTAAGAAAGAAAGAAAAAAACACTAAAATTTTAAAATATCTTTTTTTTTTCTTTTTTTTTTTTCTGGAAATCACTGAACAAAATTTAACGGACACTATTTTGTTCAAAAATCTATATATATATAAAAGCAAAATAAACACCAGTTTAAAAAACACAAATTTTTACCTCATTCTTTTCTCTCCTTTTTTTGAATTATTTTTAATTACCAAAAATTTAAAATTGCCTCGCTCGCTCGTTGCGTCTTTCCGAACTCATTCCTCTTCAAACTAGAGGTTGTGTCTCCTCATTCTTTCAACGCGATTCTTCGAAGCATGTGAGCAGTTATTCTCCACGAATCGATTGCGTCTCCTCCATTCGGAACAACCGATGTCTCTTCTCTGTGTGGTTTGATTTGAAGAATCGATGTACCAGAAGAAGCCTCCTCTCTTGCCTTTCGTTCCCTGTTGCGACTACCCCAGCGTCGTCGACAGTGTCGCCGTTTGGGTCTGCTCCTTCGAAGGCCTCGAGAAATTCGCCCAGTTCATTCCTCTTCTTCTTCTTCTCCGGCGTGATTCGTGGAAGATCGAGACGGTAATGTAACTAACGTTGCCAAATCGATTCCATCTTTTCTATTAACGTTTTCTTCTCTCTCTGACTCGATTTTATCCTCTATCCAGCACCAAGTCCGCCTCTGCTCTCGCCTCTCGCCTGTGTACTCTTTCTCTCTATTCTTAAACCCACGTCGATTTCATCTCTATTCCACAATTTACCAAGGTATTATTTTCTATTTTTAACAGATATTTGGAGTAGAGTAGCATAGATATTTGATTGATTTAGAATCGAATTTACTGGCTTGGTTCCGATTGAATTACATATAAGATTTTCTTTACAGTTAATATATATTAATTAATCTAATTGCTGCAAGACATAAACCAGTAAGCACAAGTTTTTAACTTTTTGCATTTTTTTTTATCGTATTTGTTGCTCATGATGTTAAACTAAAATTTCAATTTTTGCCTGCAATTTTTGAAACCCAGAACTATGTACACTAAGTTAGGTGTCTAGAAGCAAAGTTTTAATACCAAACTAAAAATTTATTCTGATTCTTTATATTTTGTTTCTAATCCGCAGGTGATTGTATCAAATAAAAAATGGTGTTTACCTTATAAGATTTCATTACTTCCTTTCTCAGAAATACCTGCATCACTTCCTTCTAAAATTTTATGTAATTCTAATCAGTTTTATGTAATTCTTCTTGAAAGAGTGATGATGTTGAAGTGTGCTCTAATGCAAGTCTTTTCTACAGAAACAAAAAGCTTTTCACTCTAAAACTCGCATTGAAGATGCCTGGAACAGACTTGATCACCGAAGATGCGTCGGGCAACATGATCTTCGAGCCCATTTTGGAGAAAATAGTGTTCCGGTTCGACTGTTCCGGGGATGATAGAGATAACACTTTCGCAAGTCTTTCTTTTCGAGATACCAGTCTCAGGGATACGCCAATTAACTCTCACTCAATACCTTCTTATATCCCCACTTTCAAAACACTAAAGGGGCAACAAATTGTCGAAATTTGAGGTAATTCCATAGATTCTGTGTTTGAATTGCTTGCTGTTTTTTGATTCATTTGCTTTGTGTGTGAGTTCTCCTCTGTTTCAATTTTTGCATGAATCCCATTCTATGGGAATGGTGAAGTCAGCGCGCAACTTGTGCGCTCGGGGAAAAGGGTATTCATATGCTTATTTTTTTAGTCATTTGCATATTTGATTAATCTTTTAATGATTATTTTTTCAATCATGAATCATAGGTGTTATTATATGATTTTTCCCAATCAATGATGAACTTCTCAATGAATGATAGGGGTTTCCATGTTTATTTATTATATATCTCGGGATTTGTGAAGAACTTTTTTCAAGGATCACATGATATTAGATGATCTTCCAATTCTGATATGAACGGTTTTCATGAATTATAGATTTTTATATGGATTTCAGATGTGTTAGAATTGCTTGCTGATTTTTGATTCACTTGTTTCGGTTTGAGTTCTCCTTTGTCATAATTTCCTGCATGAAACCCATTCTATGGGAATTGTGAAGTAAGCGGAGCGGGCAACTTGAGCGCTCGGGGAAAAGGGTATTCATATGCTTATTTTTTTTAGTCATTTGCATATTTGATTAATTTGATAATGATTATTTTTTCAATCATGAATCATAGGTTATTACATTATTTTATTTTTCCCTTCTTCGGCATTGACTCGACTATATCGTCTACAATCTTTATCCGAGTCTTGGATTCTCAGTGGTTTAATCTCCATTGCCTTGAGTTTTTGACTTCTATTTGGCAAGGTATTTTTTTATATATTTATAAATTATTAACACTTTTATCTAATTATAAGTTGAGTAGCAGGGACTGAATTTTCCGTTTTGATTGAATGTCAAACGATTTGAATTTTCTGATTGAATTTATTGGCTGACATTGGAATGAATTTTATATACATTTAGAATTTCGTATTTATTTTGGCTTGAAGAGGGGCGTTTCGGTTGAGGGCTTGAGTAGGGAAATAAGGCCATTCGAATTGTCGAGATTTCAATATTCAAAGGTTATCAATGTTTGGCTCTGTAATTTGGGAAAAAATATATATAATGTATATACAAAAGGAATAGAACTTTTTTAAAGAGGGTAGAAAAGGAATATCTGTAAATCAAACCACTACGCATGTATTTATGTGTCTCCCTGCGAGAGTTTTCTTTGTACAAAATTCTGACGCCCGTGACTACTATGTGCCCACAAACACCCTGACCCTTTTGCTTCTGCACCACAATAGCGCGCAACTACTTTGACAGACCGAAGCCACTAATGGGGTGAGTCGCTTAGAAAGTTTTTATATTTATTAAACTATTTATTACACGTTTTTTCTTACATTATAACGTTCAAATTATCGTCTTCAGATATTATCTACTATGTGTCCGTTATATGCCTGATCCTTAACTAGAAAGAGTGATTAATTTTGTGGGTTGATATGGCTTTTAAAAATAATTTTGTATGTCCTTAAAGATGATAGGTATCAAGACTTCCGAAAGAAAACACGAATATTTAACTTTTAAATTTTATTCTTACAGTTTCATAGTTAGATTAAATTTAACCTTGATTTATATTTTGGGAATTTTGTTTCAGCAGGAACTATTAACAACAACATGATTTTTCTTCGTAGACGCCTACGGATTATTTTACATTTGCATCTTGAAGGTTTTGCATATTGCGATGCTAACCTTATTCTTGGTTTCCACTAATTACCGTTAGGCACACTTTCTTTGAGGATAATACCCACCATGATGGAATGCAGCACTTTTGTGCCTACGTTACGGTGAGAAATGCAATTTGCCTTCTCCCAAATCCTTTAGAGATGTATTATATTTATGCCATTAATTGATCCAATGTTGTGAATAACGTATTTAAGCCTCGAGGCGTTTTCTCGCCTTGCCTCGAGGCATATAGCCTCGAGGCGTTCGAGGCGTAAGCCTTAATAAAGATTATATAAATATTTAAAAATAATATATATATTAAATAAGATAGATAAAATAATTTTTTAAAATAAAGCCTAAGATATCATATATTATATAGTAGGGTTTTGTTTTTAAATTGATATCATACGTATTAATTATTAGCTTTAAAATAGGTAACAATATTCTGATTCCTGAATATTAGGTTAATAAAAACAAAAGATATGAAATATTAATAATATCTTAAAAATTAACTCGAAGATTTGGAAAGATTTGGAAAAAAATCACAAGAATATTATTTTAAGCCTCGAGGCGTCGCCTCGAGGCGACAAAATAACGACCGAGGCGCACGCCAAGGCGCACGCCTTAATCTTCCCTTCCGAGGCGTAAGCCTCGTTGCGAAATTGCCATGCGCCTCACTGAGGCGCGCCTCAATGTCGTTTTTCACAACACTGAATTGATCAATAATATATGTATTTTAAGCATACTTTTGTTCTAAACTTACTTTTACATGAATTCATTGCTTCTAAGGGTAGACATTTTCTTTTTCTTTTCCTTTTTCGAGTATATACACATTTATTTCTTAACTTGAGTAAGTTGTGCATATTTTTAATTTTCTCAGTTAGTAATAAGGAATAAAATGGCTAATGTTCTCTAAGAGTTTTATAAAAGAGAGTGAGCTACTCAAGCCGACCAAAAGCCCATGCCACTTTCTAACGAGGAAGTGTCAGCTTATGGAATAATGGGAACATTTCCAAGCATATATCATTTCCCAGCATCGTAGACTTTTTAATAATTTGTTCAAAATATTTTTATTATATTTTAAAATTTTTGTAATCTAATATCTGAATTATTTGATATATCAAGAGATATATTTTAATTATAAAAAGAAAATATTAATTTGTTATTCTATATGTTTGTTAGGGAAACGTGCTCGACCTCCATCCTGCCTCGAAATTGAGCCTCTTTCCCATGGTAACTCCAAAATCTCACGGCGTGGATCCTCGAATACTGTCACTTTTTCAGTTATTAGTGAGCTTTGAGTTTTAGGATGTGCTTCTACTCTTTTAAGTTCGTCAAAGAGCATATATCAGGAGAGTCTATCTTTACTGTTTAAGAAGTGATGATTTCTAATGTAAAGTAGTTATTTATGCCTTCTAGCAATAATCACCGAATATTTTTGTTAACACATCATGCAATTCTTATTCCTGATTTCATATACGAATTATTTGTGCACTTCAGAATGACTATGATATAAGCTTCCATTCTTTTTCTCAAATTATTGAACTGCTTCAAAGAATTTATAAAAAAATAAGTAAAAAATAAAAAAAATTGTATTGTGCATATCGGTATTCTTATAATTATAATGAAAACCGAATACCTTATTTAAAAGATGTAAACATCTACCGTATAATCAGTCTTTATTTTAGGTTGCTTAAATATTAGTTTTCATTTACCACATTTACCACTTTAATATTACATAAATAATAATGATAGAGTTCTTACAAGTTTGTACAATATTAAAGCAGGAAGTAATAACTCAAGAGATGACTAATAAAAATAAGTACGGTTCTAACATCTAAGTTTCAAGTTCTTTCCATTGACAACGGCATCAATAAACATATGTTGCAAGAATATAATAGTTGGAAAAAAGAGTGAATAAAAAAATATTTTCGACATTGTGAAAAGTATGACTTTTACAGATTGAAAATATAACTCATAAGATTTATTTATAAAGCGGTATAATCAGACATTTAGTTACGGTTTTCATATCAAAATAATTAAAAAACCCTATTTTAATCTTCTCCATGCATTCGGTTATTTTTTGGTGTATTCAATTTCTAACCGTTTTTTTTTCGGTTTACGATTTAATAGGCCATCAGTTCAATCGATTTTCGGTCAAAAATTTGGTCAATGATTTCTTTTGTTCACCCTTACACAAAGAAGTGAACCAACAATAATTTTTAAAAATGAAGCAAGAAACCAACTAATTTTTTTATGAATGTTTGATTGATGAATGCTGAATGCATTTTCAACGTAATGAATGTATAATTTGTGTTATACATATGTGTGTATTTGTATATAATTTTTAAAGGAATTAAAGTGTTTAAGTCGTGATAAAATGTCCGTAGTAATACATCCTTACAAAAAATTTATTCATTTTGATTATATGTATGCGTGTAGATTTTTTGTAATTAAAAATAATTAAAAAAGAGAAAAAAGAATAAGGTGAAAACTATTGTTTTTTAATCCGCGTTTATTTTACTTATATATATATATATCTCGTAAACAAAAATAGTATGTGCAAACTGATAGTTGATAGTTGATAGTTCATACTTCATTCATATATTTTCAATAATTTATATTTTTATGTTATCATTTGAATAAAAAAAAATTAAAGAATTGCTTGGTTGAATGATAGCGGTCTTTCGTTTACAACTTACAACCGAAGTAAGAGTTTGTTTCTTTTATAAATAAAAATAATATTTAAACATTACCGCGCGAAGCGCGGTGTTGGTCCACTAGTACTTCTAATGAGGATTTTTTTTTTTTTTTTATAAACAGTGATATTAGATACAGCGAAAATAACGGCATAAGTATCGAAAGTCTTTCAAAAGTTGACATTAAGTTCTTATTCTTTTTTTTTGGCGAAAGTTGCGAGACTCTTTTTGTGTCTTTTCGTCATGTTTTCGCTCCGAACCGCATCAAGTGTAACGTTTTTTAAATCTATTAAATATATCATTTTTAATCAAAAAAATTAATTGATTTATGAATGATAAATAATAATATATTTAATGGGTTTAAAAACGTTACGCGTGATGCAGTTCGGGATGAAAACATGACGGAAGATACAAAATAAGAGTTTGAAAACTTTTGCCACCCAAAGAAAAAAGAATGGGAATTCAATATCAACTTTTCAAAGACTTTTTTTTGGACACTTATGTCCCCATTTTCACTTAGATAAATAAATGTTTTTGGTACACTACAAATATAATAGTGATATTTTAAAAAGTTTTCTTTTGAGAGAGAATGATATTTAAAAAAGTTATTTAATAAGTTTTTAATTGTTTCTAATAGATATATAATAATATTATTTGATTAGATTACAGAGGCTAAATGTGGAATAATTTTAAAAGGGATGGATAAGTTAAATGAGTAGCACATTAGTTAATTTTCTTAATAAAAGTTAATAGCTAGTGAATGTTTTGATTTAACTTCAATTCATAATGTTAAACTAAAAAATCTAATCATACAAATATGTTATTTCTTTTAAATATTGTTTACTTATAATTATTTTTCAAAAATTAATCCAAAAAATAATATGTTATTGTTTGTGATATTTGTCGAGTAAATTTACACGTGAACCTTCAAATATTAATCACAGCCAAGAAGACATCGGAAAATTCTCCTTTTTGATGGTCTCGATCTTATTCCACACTCAAGCTGCTTAGGTATTATTTTTATTATGCTTTTTTCTTTATTTTAATTTGATATGCAATTATATATTAATCTTCAATGTGTGTGCATATATATATATACACATATGTATGTATATGGATATAGAATTAGTGCACGTACAATGTTTGATGAAATGTCTGTCTAAACATGAATTCTTTCTGATCTTGAATAACTATATGTAATTATCATTGTGTAAATAATAGTGATTGTTTTTCACGCGGATCGCTATGTTTTACTCGTTCGGGTAAGTACTCTGTCAAATATTTCCGGCCCCTATATTCTTAAATCGTAGCTCCGTCAGTGCCAGAAATGGCTGCGTCGTTCAGGTGGATTCTACAGCTTCACAAGGACGTGCCGAAAGCCGCTCGGTTTTACTCCGAAGGGCTTGACCTCACCGTCAATGTGTGTACTCTTCGCTGGGCGGAGCTCGAGTCTGGTCCCCTCAAACTCGCCCTCATGCAATCTCCCAAGTAACACATTCGTCTCGTCTTTTTGCAGTTTTGAATGGTGTAGTGATTAACGGAAACTTTATGGACTTGTAGCGATCATGCAATTCAGAAGGGATATTCGTCACTTCTATCATTCACGGTAACGGACATTAACAGTACCGTGTCGAGACTATTGTCTTTAGGAGCTGAACTCGACGGTCCGATAAAACACGAGATCCACGGGAAGGTACAATATGTAAGAATAGAAGACATGTCTTCGTTTATATTGTATTGAAAAATTTAAGAAATTTGTATGACGATTCAGGTTGCCGCTATGCGATGCATCGACGGGCACGTCCTGGGCCTCTATGAACCGGTGTAAGTTTCCGCAAGTTTTCTGCTGTCACAATAACCGGAGATCTTTCGACGACATGTCGAAGATGTGAGAGACTTGTTGTTCCTGCGGATTCCCATGAATGATCGATAGGGTTTGCTCGTCTATGTCTATCACAACCGTGCATAATGTGTAGAGCGTTGGACCTGTAAAGAGCAAAGATAGAGTTTACCTCACGGAATCCGGAATTGAACTCGTTTTCTTAAGAGTAATTATCAGTTTAGCTCAATGAAATTGTTGTATTTTACAGTAAGTTCGGTCAAATTTTAAGCAAGTCAATGATCGATGCTAATACGAGTTTCGGGGACAAAACCGGCATATAAGTACTAGTATGTGCATTGCACGTGACATGCAGATCAGAATTATATGGGACGTACGTACCTGACATGTAGATCGGAAATTTTGGGTCTCCAGAATCGCCGAGAACCGACAAGAAATCCTCTTTTGTTCTTTTCGGTAGTTTAGCCGCGCTTCTATGCCTGCTCATTGAGTTCTCATCTTGAATCTTCACATAAACACATGATTTCTGAAAATATAATCAATAATAAGATGACTCATATTATATAATGCTTATAGTTTATATTACCTGATTAACTTTAAGATGAAGATACATGTTTGCATGGAAGTACGGCGTTTGTCCAACCTCGTAAACCGAGACCCGATTCCTCGACGCCGTTTCAACGTTGACTATTCTCCGAGTCCTTGTCTCAATCAGATTGTAGCTGTGCCCCACGGAAACTTCCGAGGAGCGAATTTTCTGATACCACAAACCCGAAAATCAGACACTATTCTAACCTGTAGAAGAACTCCGAGGCTAACAAGATTCGAACTCTTACGAATAACGCATCCTCAATGCTCGTTGCTTCGAGCAGATCTCGGGAAACGAAGTTGCGGCCGATACCTCCGGCTACGATCTCGGATTTTATCGGAGGTACTGAATTGAGTGTGAAAGCCTGCAAATAAGAGATCAAATAAGAATAGATATAAATCACGATTAGTGTGTTCCTAATAATAATTAAGCTTACAAATCCATGGTTGTTGAAACCAAAAGCACAGCTCGGTAACTCGCCTGCATAAGTGTAACCAATGTATGAAACCCCATTTGCCAGATTTCCCTTAATCAAATATCTGAAAAAATAAAATAAATTTGATTTTTATATGGCGCCACCGGAAATCGGTATATTTAGGTACTTCAAGTCCCGGTATATTGAAGATCCTAACATGTTGAAATTATTGATAGGGCTCCATCGAAAATCGGTATATTGAGGCACTTAAGTCCCGGTAATAATAAAGAATAGAACATGTCGAATATGATTGATAGGGCGCCACCGGAAATCGGTATATTGAGGTACTATGAAGGCCCGGTTACGGAATAACCAACACCAATATTTTTGGTATCTACCGATCTTTAATCGGTATATTAAAGAACAGAGCATGTTATCAACCATGAATAGGGGCCATTGGCAATCCGTAGAGTGAGATGCTTATTTAGTATTAACTCCCGGTTAGGAATATAAGTTCCAACACCGATTTTGTTTGTAATATGTAATCGCTGCCGGGACCAGTAAAATACATATATTAAAGGTTCTAAAACGGCAAATGAACGGATTATTTTTAATGATCAGTAGATACGGGTTCAAACCAGTATAGTACCGTTTTTTTTTTATTTTATTAACTGTTATCGATAAATTCAAGTTCGAAACTAACACCGCCTTACTCGGAATTGGTGACGGGTTCAAAACTAGTATATACCGGTTTTAAAAAATATCGAAACAAATTAACATTACAAAACCAATATCCTCGTCTTTTTCTTTTTTAATATGAAAGTATCAATTTTGGAGCGGGTACTGGAAACCGGAAACCAATATTTAATCCGATAAGCGGTAAAAAAGCTTAAACTTGCACTAAAGTGATCATACGTGTGGCCAAGAAGAGCAACATTAGCATCCTCATTGTGAGCAGCCATAGCCATGGAAGCTCCAACCACGAGAACACTCGAACAATCCTCCGAAGCTTCCACGCTTGTTTCCGGCACAAACGGAACAATCTCTTTCCGAAAATTAAGCAATATTATCTGCCAAAAAATAACCAAAGTTAAATAACGAATCATACAATAATAAAAAGATGCTGAGAAATTCTTGCGTACGTCAAGAACATCGACGCCACTTCCTTGGGCCATTCCGAGCATCTCGTCCCAGTAAGTGGGGAACCTGGTTCGGTTGTTGGAAGTGAGAGCTCGGATCAACGGCTGAGATTGCTCGGACTGAGCGAAGGGTCGAAGCTGGTTTCGGAGGATGAGGTCGTTGGCCAATCTGGCTCGTATGAGGCTGGAGAATCTTTGGCCTATTTTGAACCCCATTTCGTGGGCATCTTTGCAGGGTCCGACATGGAACATGTCCAAGGTTTTGGCTTCCATGTCTGTCTGAAGTCTGAACTCGAAAGCTTATCCTTACTCTTTCTCTCCTGTTCTTGATGAATTAATGTCTGCTTGAACTCACCATGTCGTTTGCTTAATACGACATATAGCTTGCTATGTCGTTTTTGATAGGCTTTGTCGTTGGTATTTGTGTCTGTGCCTCTGATGTCGGGGTGGCCAGCGCCTGCTCAAGGCTCGGGGCAGAGCAGGCTCGGTCCGCCCACCCGTTTGGAAAATTCTTTGTGGGCACGAGTTAATTGTTTGCACTCAATTTTTTTTTTTTAATTTCCATTTACATTAACAAAAAATAATAAATATGGGGATGGGTTGCCGGTCGCCATAGTAGAAGTGCGGGTTTCGGTTGCTCAGTTTTAACATCGGCATGAGCAACCCGCACCAGGGTCCCTTATTCGAGTTATGTAGATTTAATCTCTCGCAAAGATAATTGAAACCGCAACACATTTAGACCACCAAAATCAAGTAGGAAAAAAAAAACATAAAAAAAATCGACCGACGTGACGAACTTATTTGTTTACCATCGAATATAACCAAAGGCGGCACTAGAATCTAACCTTTGAGGGGGCTAGTTTGACTTTTACTCAGAACAAAAAAGGGATTAATTTGCAAAAAAAAATAAAAAAAATTAATACTAAAAATTAAATAAAAAAAAAGTATAAAAGTGATTGATCAAATTAACCCTATAAGCTATATTTCTGGCTATGCTTCAAACAGTCGAAATTCAAATCTACCAAGTACCAAATTATAAAAGATTGATCATTTCCGTTATTTCTAAATAAACTCTCAAATCCGCATGTTCCTCGTACAAGAGTTCCGATAACACAAATACAACTTTGGAAACAAATATTTTTAGTGTTTGTGTTACATATTTTGTGTCGTTTTTACACATGATGGCTGTGTTTCTATATACTTGTCTTCTAGGCTTAATAAGATGTCGTTTTGGTGCTAGTAATCTGATTACCATATTATCTGCTTATTAAGTTAATAAGACATTAAAAAAAATTATTTAAACATTGAGAAATTATAAGCATATAATATTTTTAGTCATATCAAGAAGAAGAGAGTTATATAGACATTTTTCCTCGAATTATTTTCTCTAGAAATCCTAATCAAATAAAACAATATATGCAATTTAGCACACACATGAGTCACAGTGTGAGTCACGCACCTACAAAAAAGAGGGGAAAAAAAGATTCTATTAAACAAAACAAAAATAAATTCTTATTTATATTCAAGACATGTGTTACATTATGCTCATTGAATTTTCAAATGAAAAAAAAAGCACAAAAAAAAATTAATTACATTTAAAGTGTAGTACATATCAATAAGAGAATGGACTAAACTTCTAAGAATTAAACTGATAAATTAGGTATAATATACTTTTTGAAAACAAATACAAAAAAATATAAAAAAATTATTTGACAAATGAAAAATAAAAATTGATATACCAACATAATTGTACCTCCAACATAATTAAGATCTATAATTTTACGTAAAAATAGTGCGCCCTTTTATTACTGAAAAATAAAATTAAATATTATTTTAATATATTATCGATATTATTAATTAAATATTATTCTTCGTAATAATTAGAGTAAAAAACATAATTTTAACGTGTTTATTAATACATTAAATATCAATTCAACGAGGTTGTGTATAGAAGTATAGTAGAGCCTCGATTAAATAATATTTATGTCCGGTGCTAACTCGGGCCTAACTATCTAAATTAATAACTCGCTAAATTTATAAGATAATATATTTTTTTTACAAATATATAAGTCCCAACTGATATATAGCATTAATAGTTCAATATAAAAATATTTTTATTACATATAATCACTATAAATAAAATATAATATTGTATAACTAGTTACAAAATCATCTTAAATAAAAATAAATTACACTACTTAACTAATCATATAACATTTCTAAAATATTATTATGAAGTTATTTGCTTATTCCTGAAATTTATGTCTCTTTATACTTTAATTCTAAGCTTTCGCATAACATTAAAAAGGTTTTGTGTTTTATATTTGTCTTCAAACCATGTACTATGATTACATTATTTTTGACATATTTTTTTAGAGATTTTGTTTTTTCTTATTATAATGATTATATAATTCATATTTTATAAATTTATAATACAATAATATAATAAATTTTGATAGTCTCAAATTTGTAAAGATTTTACTGTATATTAAAGTTTACAGATATGCTTTATTATCCTATAATCTATATCTTACTTCGTTTATTGCAATAAGACAAAAGAAAGCCTATCGGATTATTCTCGAGAAAGATCTTGCTTGATATATTGATAGATGCTAGACAAGACATTAAAGCAATTAATTAACATGTGGATTATATATCAATTATCCTATCACTAAGCCTTTTCCAAATGGGTGGGAACATGCAGGACCCAGAGAATAAAGGCAGATCAAGCTTTACTATAAAAATACACTCGAGATTTAGGTTGAAACTTTTTAACATATATTTCATTATCAATTAACCCTACTTTAATCACCTAAAATTACAAATAGAGGGAATCGTTTTTTTTTTTTTTTTTTTTTAAGTTATGTCTGCTAAAGATGATGCAACAAGGGCTCTCTCGGAAACCCTTTCGAAGTGATGAGCAGCAAATCTCGACGAGAATTGCGCGGTTCATATAATGGAATCGAGAACTTCGATGATAACATGTAACTAAAAAAGGAGAGGGGGATGAGAAAACCGCGGTTGTTCGAAGAAGTGAAATCTTAAACGCGTTTGGATAAGAGTTTCTTCTTCGTCTAAAAGGTTTTAGAATTATTATGGACTATGTTGATTACTAGTTTCAAATTTTTTTTTTTTTTTTTTTTTGGTCTTATGTAGCGCGAGATTTACAAGAATAGCTGGTGTTCTATTGAATATCTTTAAGAGCGTAAGACACAATATAAATAATTATATTTATTTTAAATTAGAGAATTGAATAATTTTCTTGACTATTGTAAAAAAATTATGAATAAAATACAAACACATTCTGTAAATTTGGGATCTTATCTTCTTGGCCAAATTTGAACTTACAAAAATTTATGCCGCAAATGTGCTATTGATTAATAACAAATATTATTATTTATATGCATTAAGTATATAAATAAACAAAGGGTAAAATGCGGCTAATGTACTCAATGTTTGATTTTCTGCGGATTATGTACTCAATGTTTATTTTCGGCGGCTAATGTACCCAATGTTTGATCCGTTAGATATTTTTGGATTTTACGTCAGTTGATATATGTACACTTTTCGTATTTTTAATATAACTCACTCATTTTTTGTCCAAATTTTATGCACGACCTATGGTTGGAAAGATACGAGATAGATATACAACTTTGATGTTTTAAATTTTGTAAAATAAGCTGTAAAAAAATACGAAATTTCAAATATAACGTAAAATTGGACATTATTTTAATGCAAAATATTTGTTTCGAGCAAATTTTAATAAACTTAATGACTTTTTATGATGAAACGTAAAAGACAAAAGTTTTAGATATATATTTTATGTTTCCAAAGAGTGTTTATTTATAAATTTTTGACAAAAAATGAGTGAATTATGCCAAAAATATAAAAGATGTGATGTGAAATAATATTTCATAATATTGGCATAACTCACTCGTTTTTTATCCAAAATTTATAAATAAACACTTGTTGGAAAGATAAAACATTTATATTAAACTTTTTGCTATTTAAATTTCATCATAAAAAGTCATTAAGTTTATTAAAATTTGCTCGAAACAAATATTTTGCACTAATCTAATGTCAAATTTTACGTTGTACTTGAAATTTCGTATTTTTTTAAAACTGATTTTACAAAATTTAAAACACCAAAGTTGTAGATATATCTCTTATCTTTCCAACCATAGGTCGTACATAAAATTTGGACAAAAAATGAGTGAGTTATGTCAATAATACGAAAAGTGTACATATAACTCGCTAACGGTCAACTGACGAAAAACCCAAAAAATCTAACAAATCAAACATTGAGTACATTAGCCGCCAAAAATAAACATTGAGTACATAATCCGCAAAAAATCAAACATTAGGTACATTAGCCGCAGTTTACCCATAAACAAATAGTTGGGACTTGTCTTTTAATTATTCAAAGATTCGTTTCGGGAAAGAACTAGGTCAGGACTCAGGCTGTGTGTGACAGCTTATTACACATTGGTTTCTCAGTAGGGAAAGAAATACACGTTACATTCACGATACACGTGTATATATATATATATATATATATATATATAAGATGTGTGTGTGTGTCATGATAAATAGCTAGTTTACTTAATAGAGACTGTAATTTGCTACTAAATTAATTTTAACCGCATTGTCAAGTCTTCCATCTTTCGTGCCATTAATTGTGTAACTAGAAACAGTCAAAAAGTTCGAACACATGAATTGAAATATATATACTAGATTACTAAAAAAGAAAAATAATCAGTGAACCGAAATTAGTTTCTTATAACAATATGTAAATCATAAACTAGTAAGGTAAAAACTAATTTTATCAATTATTTACCGATATTTTGATTATAAATTCAATTTAAATGTAATTTTAACCGCATTTTTGGACAAAATAATCATCATATTTTTGGGGTTTAGTCTAATATTTGTGCCAAAGAGCACGTAAAATAAAGCGCTTAAGAAATATTAATATCAAAATTCTCTCTTAAATATTATTATACACATATATTAAGCGCCAAAATGCAAATATTTATCTTTTCCTCTCTAAATCTCTCCCGTCCAATATATTTAAAATATATAAATTACGAAAATATATTTGGTAATTTACAAATCTACTATCAGTAATAAAATCAATAGTCAGTAAGCAATGTTTTCTTGTTGATTTAGCAAAGAATGATAGCGGTTATCTTCTACTATTAAGCAATGTTCTCTTGATATTTTTTTTACACACCTACTTTATGCTTAAACTAGTGAAGATAGATCCACTAATTTAAAGCTTATATAATATATATATATATATATATATATATATATAAATTCAAACGTGTCAAAGCCCTTGAAACTCTCAAAACACAAAAGCTAAACTTTATGTCAAATACATCAGATATCCTTTATATGATAAGATTTGTCCAACACTTTGCATTAAATGTCTAAAATAAAATATCAAAAATACAAAAACAAAAGCAGAGATGAAATTATACAACAAATACAAGATTAGGAAGTGAAGATGGACCGTCAAAGTGACTCCCTCAATTAGGGTTGCAAGAATTCTTCAAGGGTAATAAGGTAATTTCACTGATCTGGTGTAGGAACTTGTAGCAGGCATCATAGAAATGGCCAATTAGGGTTTTCATCGGCCTTTGAGCTTCTCTTCCTCCACGCCTTTGCCTGTAACTAATAATAACTCAACTCAAACAAAGAATGTGACTTTTAATATCACCATTAAGACGATGAACGCGTATATACGAATCATATGTTAACTCAATGAACTAATTCAAGTTCGCTTAACCCTAAATGTTGAAGCCTGTCAACTTCCAAAGAATATACATACATAATTAAGTACTGAAGAAGACGATGAATACATAAATATATAAATATATATAGATTACAGAAAAATATAAAGAAAGGAAGGGAGCTCCCTTCAGTCCAAGTACAGGAAGCATAAGATCCAACAAGTCTCCCGCATCATTCACTCATTTACTGGGTTGGGTTTTGGGATTCAAACGCAGCATTTGGATGAATGAGTCAGCAGCTAATTGAACCCTATCGCCTCCCATGAGTGGACTGAAGAAAGCTCTCTTGATTCGCACAAGCATATACATATATATGAGAAACGCGATATATATTATATATGTATAGCTATATATAGAGAGAGATTCTGGTTTGGTCGTCTCTTATCTCTAGCATTCTGGTAGAGAGGTAGCTGCTAGGTCATGGATCCGAGAGAGAGGAGGAATTGGCTTTATACAAGTGATGAAAAAGGCTTATATATCGGATGCTACCTATTACAAAAATATAAAATCAATAGTATAATAATGATAATAAATAACTTTATAAATAGCGATATAAGTACCCAATATTTTATTTTTTACTAACAACAATCTATTGATCTAATTCTTTTTCATGGCCAAAATTTTCCAATATATCTATATTTTTTTAATTCGACTTCGTTGATTATTGGAGTACTTGATAACGTATCGTTTTTAGAAAAATTCAAATATTTTTCTTTATACGTTTTTTTTTTGGCACGGATGGAATTTTAATACTATTGATTAAAAAATTATAAGAAAGAAAAATAATGGATGTTAGAAACTTTGTCTGTGAAGAGAAAATAGGTTTATGCCTCACAAAGATACAATATTATAGTATTTAGTTATGCTACTATATATTAATCCTAATAAAAATGGGAGAATAATTAAAACCAAGGAAGGAATTATTCATATTCTAGGCTTTGGCATTTTGGTGGTGCCATGTGCAGCATTTTTGCAATAAGTTGCATTATAAAATGCCCATCACTAGCTTAGCAATATGCTTTGTCTTCTTTAATTCATTTTAGTACACAGTATAATTATTTATTAGTGGATACTAATTTTGATTGCTTGCTTAAAATAAACTAAGATACTCTCACCGATCCAATTGCTAATTTGGTGATAATTCATTATCTTAAAATTAGGTTCTTACTCACTAATCTATATATATAGTCAAACTATATATGGTTATATAACTAAATGAAACTAGTGTCAAAATTCACAATGCAATATTACACTTATAGACTAGTGATAACAAATTAAGAAAGATATTAATCATGGCACCTATATATTAGTTCATTACACGAGCTTTATATTTACAAAAGAGATCTTTTTTACAGATTAAATACTATATTACAAAAAAAAAAAAAAAGGAAAAGGGTAATCTATTTTTGAAACAAGAAAAATATAAATGGAATTTTCATTTACTTTGCAAGACATACTTTAACTAATCTCCCTTATGACGAAAAATATGCGTTAATATAACATAATTATTGAAGTGTATAGCATATAAAGAAAAAATAAAATCTTGAATTAGAAGCATTCTTTGTCAAACTAGGGTTAGGTGAAGTTTAGGCAGCACAATAAACTTTCACTACTATTATTATTATTATTATTATTATTATTATTATTTTTCATTTTGTATACACCATATAGTCCTATAGCATTGCCAATGGGTCCAGGGAATATATTTATAGGAAAAATTCCAAATAAAATGGAATTAATAGAGCCTTAGAGATTCTATGTATTTAATGTTTATGCATATCATAAACAAATGTATAACAGTATAAGCTAGCTAGCTAGGTCATGCACATAGGGCACAAACCCTAAGTTGACAAAACTTAAATTAGCTTTTTCAATTCTTTGTTTTTTTAAACTTAAAGTTCTATAATTATTAAAAACAATAACGACAAATGAATTTAGGTTTAGATAAATAGTGAGTAGTGGTGATATACTCAGATTCTAATGGTAAATGCCAAAGTATCTAAATCAAAATAAAAGTATGTTATTTTGCGTCTCTGTCCTCCTATAACGGTTATCAGTGATACATAATTGTATCTTCGTTTACAAAGATCTTCATGTTATGAAGACGAGTAATAAAATATGATAAATGAGAATACGACGACACACCATTATAAAGTAACAAAATAATGGCGAGAGAAAACACACTCTCTCTACACCTCTACAAGATGTGGGTACTTCAACATTTATAAATAAAACGTGGATACATGATATGATAGTATGTGAGTGAAATTATTAATGAATAAAAGCACATATTACTAACCCCATTCGATGGAATGGATCTTAAGGCATTTAATAATTATAGATGGCCAACGAACTAAGTCTAGTTTGAAGCAGCCTTTGTCCAGAACAAAACCTGATCAGCAAGTTCTAGCTAGTACAAAAGAAATCTATTATTTCTTTAAGCAGTTCGATCATGAAAAGACTAATCGAAGGCATGCTTTTAGAATATTTTAAGTATAACACTGTACTTCGCAAGCTCTTAAATATCTTATTAATACTTCAGAAGCAACATGTCTGCGTGTTAAAATCCCTCAAAAAAAAAAAAAAAAAACATGTCTGCGTGTTATATACTGATTACTAAAGATAAAATGCTACAACTGGCTATGTTTTTATAAGTTATTTATACCATATTAATTGAGTAAACTATTGATATACACATGAGTCATGACACACACTAGGGCTGAAACCAGAACCGGGAACCGGGAATTTGACTATTTTTTGCCCCTGTCCCGGAAAAATTGGGACACAGTTTTCTGTCCCGGTTTTGGTTTTGGTTCTAAAAAGTCCTTGTTTTTTATTTAAATCAGAACCGGGACCGGGACCGGGACACCGATTAAAATCTTGATTTTTTTAGGACCAAAATTCGGGACAAAAACCGGGACAAATCCGGGACAAAATCCAAGATAGAAACATGAAAATTACCAAATCCGAGTAAATCCAAAACGTAAAATACCAAATAAACAAATGCAAGATCCGAGTTCACGTCGTGAACTTCACAATACCAAATTCAAATCTCAGTGCAAAAAACCGAGTCTAAAATGCTAAATAGTAAATACTGAGTACAAACAAATTATTTTTTATAACAAAACGACATATAAGAAATGATGTGTTAAATAAAATACCGTATAATGATTGAAAAATAAATGACATGTTAAAATAATGGGCTGAAAAAATAAAATAATAGATTAAGAACATAATAGTAAACGACTTAAAAAGAAATGACATGCTAAAAAACGACAAACATATAACAAAACGACATAAAACCGGAACCAGGACAATAAAACCGAGAATTTCATATTTTGAATTGGTTTTGGTTTTGGTTTTTCAAACCGGAACCGGGACGTCCCTTTTTAGGTTATACTAAAAAGAAAAAACTGATTTTTTGCCAAAAACAGTTCGGTACCGAGACCAGAACCGGAACAAAACCGGGAACCGAGTACAAATTTTCACCCCTAACACACACAGATTTAGCTAGAAAAATGTTTAAGAGCGGTCTCAGGAAACTTAAGTGGCGTTTACACCTGGAATTTAAAGTGATTCTGTACTCCGTTCTTTTTTAAAATGTACGAAGTGTTTAAGGAACGATAAGGGACAAATATCACTGAAGTTTTTGTTATGCTTTTATAAAATTAGTTCGGATTGTGTCGATCTGATTATATGACTATACAAAGAGCAAAGCCGATAGATATACCAATTGAGTTATTATTAAAAAAATATTACTCTAACTTTAAAAAAAATAATGTAAATTTTATATATTTTTTTTTTAATAAAATGAGATTTGGAAGGGCCGTTTATTTTTTATTTTGGTATTTTATTTTTAAATTCAGTATATAAATTTAGAAATATATTTTTAAAATATTTTCAATATGTTAGGGTTTTTCTTCAATTGTATAAATTATGTTTTGTTATTTTAATTATATAAAAAAAAAAATTAAATACTCAAATTTTACCTATGATGGATTCATCATAAATTTGTAACTTTAACAATATAATAAAAAAAATTACCACAGATCACAATATTAATTTTACTGAAAAGTTTGATGAACGATAAGAGTTGAGACACCTTTTCATCATTATGAAAGAAAAATTATAACTGAAATGTACTACTGACTTCTGTTATCAATCAAATCACGAATCTTCACTGACATTGATAAGATTGAAATACCCTAAGGACGAGTAGCTATTGACCACATCTCATTATTTACTTATATATAATTATACATATATATATATTTGTATCCTTGTTGAGGAGATAATGTTAAAATAATTAACTAATCAAGAACTAAACCTAACAGCCAATTTGAAAACTTACTCACGGTAATATTTAGGGTTAATGATTGCGAAAATATCAAAAGTTAGTCAAAGAACACTTACTGTAGTTAAAGTTTAAAAGTTGTGGTAAAAATACTCAAAGTCGTATTTTAAGCAGTTGTCACTCTATTCTCGCAACGCAGTTAACTTACACGTTAGCTCTGACAACGTGTACAAACGTGAGTTGCTGACACAACAATTTTTTGTCACGTGGACGAGTCAAATTAGAGGTTTAATTCGTTGTTTTGTCGTAAATGAACTGATTTGGGCTCATCCACGTGGCAAAAAGTTATTATGTAAGTAAGTCACGTTTGTCCACGTGGACAGAGTTAATGGGTAAGCTAAATGCATTACGAGAATGGAGCGATCAACGTCTCAAATGTGAGTTTGAGTATTTTTACCACCACTTTCCGACTTTGGGTACATGAAGGGTTCTTTGACCAAACTTTAAGAACCTTAATATTTATTGACTAAGTACAATATATTATTAGGAAATTAGTTTATTGTTTAAATTTTTTTAGCAATTTACTAGGTTAATAGTTTGTTAAATAATTAGTTGACTGTAAGTTATAACTAATCCGACGATCCGAAATTAGAGAACATCGTTGATAACAAAACTGTTAGAAATTATCCTAATTTATTTCAAACATGATATGATTTTAGATATATATTTTCAACATCATTTATTATTTACTTACATTTGTACATTGACAATTAGACTGTTCCATACTTTGATTGTGGGCATGGCCACTAATTATATGCATAGAGAACTTCCAAGGGAACCTACCCATGCCCTCGGGTAATCACGGAACTTCCACGGGAACCTCAAGAGAGACTACTCACAGAAATTGACTAAATGGGTAAATCCGCGGATAAATTTTATCAATCCGCCATAAAATGTATACCTGAGAGTTGGAGAAGTCTTGAAAGAAATATAATGGTCTAATACACTTGGTACTTAAATAAACTGACTTTGCGAAAGTTTACAATCTCCCTATTTCCTCAATAATAAATCATTATTTTTAATCTTCATAAAAAATTGTAATTGTTACCATATATTTAAATTAATTATAAGTATAGCACATATTTTTATATAAAATTATAATTACAACTTATAAAATAGTATAAATATTACTAAACATTAAAATATTCATCGATAAGTTGCTCCAAAAATCCGTTCGGTATACCCGTAAAATAAAATTGCGGCTGATAATTTGTATTGGTATTTAAATCTATAATCTATTTAAAACATGAAATTGGAGAATAATATAAAAGAAAAAAATATATATTTTTTTAGGGAATTCTTGAAATAATATTGTTGAGTCTGTTGACTGTCGAATGCAAAATTATTTGGGTGTTGATGGGTTTAGGAAGCAGACAGAGAAGGGTGGGTTTACAGATCAATGATCATGATGGCATTTGAGAAAAAAGGAAAATAAAACCATTAATTATTATTTGATGATCAAATTCACATCATATTCTTCTGACTCCCTTTACTGAGATCAGTGTCTTATCAACAAAAAATAAAAAAAGCTGCCTTAGAGATATGAGATTGAGAATACTTCTTCTGATCATAATTATAAATCACAATAATATATTACTATATACTTATATAGTAATAGTATATAGTATATACTAATATAGTAATACTATTTCATATGCATTTGTCCAATCAAGCCTTTTCCATCTCTCTCATCTGTCCATCCATCTAATCTGTGATTCTTACACCAACCAAATTGAATTACTTTACTCAATTTCATCAATAATATTCCTCTACATTATACCCGTGATCTTCCTCATATAAATTCCACCATCTATTTCAAAGTTTTCCTTTACCATCTGAGAATTGTAGTTCTCTTCACTCTACTTTTTTCTTTTATTAATTTTGTATTATTAGCGGTAAAATGACATATATATATATATATATCAGAATTTGGGGCACAGAGTCAATTCATAAACTAAAACAATAGTATCGAATTTCATCTTTTTGGCGAAGATAGGTAGACTTCATCCACTTTCGATTTAATTTCTTTGTATTTTCATCATCAATAACCAATAAAACAGATAAACGCAAATGATGAAACCTACGAACATCAAAATAAATCTTGATGTAAACATAAATTCTTGGAACATTAACAACACAAATTCTTATTTCCATTCTCACTTTCTCTCTCAAATTAGCATTGTGATTTGCTTTGTTAACGTCATCACTGACGAAAAATAATAAAAAACTAACGGAAAATCACTAAGATCTACATCCACAAAAAAGGTAAATTTAGATACTTTTGACATACTTTTCTAAATTGGCTCTATGCCGACCATTTCCAAACACCTTGAGTATTTTTGCAGCTAATAACCATGTAATTTTGAAATAAATAAGGTGTAAACTCAAACAATTGTAGGGTAATCAGGTCCGACCCTAACATAAGAACAAAGGTTGCAGTGTTAGCCTAAGTCCGACTTGGTAGGCCCGTAAATAAAAAAGATTGAGAGACTACGCGTGATTGATTTATTATTTAATTAAGGAAGTTAAGTAATTTTAAAAATTCTTTGCTATTGTGTTTATTGAATTTTAAATAACTACTTATGTTACAATTTCATTTAACTTTCGATTTCTTTGTATACTCCACGATTTTACCAAATAGAAAACCCCCCATCTTTTGATTGTTATCATTCCTTGTTTGGATTAGTATTAATGTGCATTATTAATGGATTCACTTATACGTTATATCAAGTGTGTTCTTAGAGAATGATTCAAATATTTGAATATATGTCCTACAAGGGGTTGAAATATAGTAAATGTTGGTACAATTTCATTATTCGTGAAATTTTATAGCTTTGCCTATTGTAATTCATCAATTATGATTCTTATGACTATGAATTATTTCGATAGTTTGTTTATAATTTGTTTTAAAAAATTTACGTGTTAATTCTAGAAATTACATTTGTTATAAGTTGATGACGAGTGTAATTGAAATAATCCACCGTTTAGTAATTTTGACGGGGCATGCAAATGCAATATTATTATAAAGTATTCTAGAAGACAAGAAACTTATTATTTGACATAAAAAATGATAAATAAAGAAATTTACAACCTAGCTAGCCAACTTATAGTGCTCCAAGTTGTTGATACATAATAATTGTTTTGTGGATACAAAAACCTTTTTATGCTATTATCTCTCCCCCATAATTTTGCCAGGATTTATTGGCCCTCTAAAGCCACAAAAATCCATGTTTGGATGCCCAAACCTCACATGGTTTTGCTCATTTCATTGCTTCTTGTTGTTCCCTCCCATTCTCTTTCTTTTGTATTTCTTTCTACAGTATATATATATATAAATATATTCTCCTATATCTCATCCTATAATTATTTGATCCCGTTTCCTCTTCTCGAGAATAATACCATGGCTTATAGTCTAAAACTACAAACCTAATAACAGAAGCAGCAAGCGAATTTTTATCGCGTACGCTTCTTTCGACATGATATGGTCCGTTTTGTACTCACACTTTTTTAGCCTATCATGTCTTGTCTTCGTGATTTACGGAATTTGAGTCGCCATGCACGTAATTAAGGTTTGTGTTTTAGATGCTCTTTTCCATGTCTCCATAATCTGATATGTGTTCACTAATAGGGCTTTCTAATTAGGGTTTACAGAAAAAGAATAAAGAGAGACATGCACATAATAAAATAGTGGGCACGTAAAAAGTCTACGTTCGATCGATCTGAAAATGTGTGGAAGTTATAGATAACAATAATATCAATATTTGTATTCAAAACTATCGTAATATTGATGGTTTTTGCTTCTGTTTTATACCTTTTTTTTATATATATAAATAATGAAATTTAAATCTATATTCTCCAAGTTCATTTTAGTCATTAAAAAAAGACGTGTAGTCACTTCATGATGTTCCTCTGAGTTTTTCCCGAGATCGTTTTGTTGGATTCTCATGAATCAAGATACGACATAGTGACATACATATAATTATATTATATATATATATGGAACAATTTAAAACTTGCAATTATTGCCTTTTAAAGCTATGAGTGACATTGCATGAAATTAAAAAAATATATATAAAGAATTGCTTTCGGTTCTCACATGAAATTAAAGCATCACATTTTATTCCTCATGCCGGGGATCGAAAAAAGAAAAGAAAAGAAAAGAGATGATAATATCCGTATATTAACCTCTAGTCTATATTATAATTTATAGTTCCATTTGTTTAGTTTTTCTATTATTATTAATCGATACAAATGTACACAAGTATAAAGAGGCAGCATTTTAACTTTGGGCAGTGCTATTTATAGCCCACTTAATTATAAAATAGTCAACTTGGGCGTGTATATTATGGATAAGTACCTAATGTTTGGATTCAATATTCATATATATATATATATATATATATATATATATATATATATATATGCGACTAAAAAAGCTTAAAGAACTGCAATAGAAATAGGAATTGATATTGATCCACATGCATGTGTTTTGAAGTTGGTATATATAAAATATTTACATAGACGTATTTCTTCACATGAAACGATCTATGCTTGTTAGTTTGATGATTATAGTTGAAACGATCTACGCTTATGTATACATGTCTTCACATGAAACGACCTACCCTCTAAAATTCTCGTTACTTTGATGATTTAATTACAGTAAGACGAACGCTCACCGGCGGAAAGTGATCTCTGCTCGAAGATGAAGGATTCCGTTGATAAAATATGGGCTGTCGTCAGCGACAAAAGAAGCCCATGGCATGCGGAGCAAATTCCGGTACCCGTACGCCATCCGGCCTGAGAAGTCGCGGCTTGCGGTGCGCTGCTTCACGAACCCACTGCTGATTCCTGACCACGCGGAAAATTCAAACTCAACCGGGAATGAAACGCCCGCATTTCTTGCCGCAATTTTTAAAACCAACCCAAAGGAAAAATTGTCCGAGCTTGGTGCGTCGGCGTTGCAATAACATGATAAATGAACCCTCTTATCGCCGGAGTGGAACGGGTAAGATCGCACCCAACCCCCTGGGAAGAGGCGCACACAGTCATCCCGTTTTAGGTCCAAGTACACAATGCACTTTTCCTGGGGAAGGTCTAATGCCACGACCTTGATGGGGTGGAGTTGGTACGCACGCTTCGCGAAACAGGACATTTTTTCGGCCGAGGTATTTTGGGAGGGGTCGATCTTGAAGAACAGGGCTTCAATGACGAGCTTCGAGGCGAGCGTGGGGCCATAGTCGCAGTCCTTCAGCACTTTCTCGAGCGTCTTGCAAGACATGTGCGGGAAACGGACCAGGCGAGCGAGTCGCGATTTGACGATTTCTTTGCAGGCTCCGGTGTCGGGGTAGTGGAGCAGGGCCCATCACTTCAGAAAGTAAAAAATGTGGTCCTCCGACGCCACCTGGAGATCATCACACGAGAATATGGCCTCGATTGCGGCGAGAGGAAGCTTCAGCGCCTCATCATCGTAACTGGTACGACATTTTTGAAATGATCATCAGGTCAATAACCTGGTAATATGCTGTAACTTCTAATTAACTCATGTGAAAAGAATATCCGTTCTATGGTTGCTAACTAACAAAACTAATTATTTAGCCTGAATACCATTTTTGCCCTTTTCCCTTGTTCTAAGGTAGGCACATACACTAGGTCCCTAACGCTGCCTTTTTCTTCCAGAGCAAGGCAATGTAAAGAAGACATTAGGCGCCTTTAATACATTCTCGTAAACCTAGCTAGAGTTTTTTCCTAAAAAATATAAAAATACCCTCAATGAAGAAAAAAAAAGGCAATAAGAACATGAACTAAAACGCTAATCGGAGTGATTATCGGCGTAGCAAAACTAATAGAAATGGGTTTAATGTACTAACGTGCTTTTGTATTTGTATTGCATGATGAGGAACTGCTTTGCTGCGTCAGCCAATGGCTGCACTGCGTGAGCCTCGAGAAGAGCTGGGGGAAGGTCGAGATAGAGCAAAGCGACCTCGAGAGTCATGGGTAATTTGAGCAACAGTGCGGTGCAATAACTCATGCACGAGGCAACCTTGTAAACGCCGGCAACTATCAGCACTTCCAACACCGGATGAAGCGATTTTACCCTCAGAGTTTGATTGTACATGAAATTCAAAAGCTCCATCACAGCCGCTTCTTCTGCATTTCCGTAATACAGGAAGGAAACAGAAAGAGAAATAAACAACCGTATTACAATTTGTCAACTAACAATTGAGTAATTATCAATCTTTGTCCTCGACTTACAAATTTTTGCAATTTAACCTTGATCGTCAAAAAATCGACAGAGCTCCATCAAATTGAAAGTCACATGTGACTTTCAGGGCGTTCAAATTTTTTTTGGCCGGCACTGGCCGTAAGCCACCACTGAAAAAACCCTAACCATCGACAACAGCGAGGCGGACGCCTTGTGCCCTGCCTCACGCCTCGAGGCAGAGCGCCTCCCTCAGAAAAAGACGTACGCCTTGTTTTTTTGCGCCTGGAAAGTCGCCCAGAGGCGAAATCTCACCGACTCGCCAAGAGGCGCGCCTTCAGGCGTGCGCCTACTTTGATTTTTAAAACCATGTATATACTAAATCATTATATAAATTAAGTATACTAGCATGTCTTAGAAATTTCAAAGGAAGAATAATGTCGATTTCATTAGAAGCGAGAGGAGAAATTTCTACAATTCACAAGTTCCACGGATAATTAATATCTTTGTCTTAAAGTACGAAGAGAAAGAAAACGAAGACTGTTTACCAGATGCACGAATCTGCATGGTTACTTCTTGTTGCTTTGGCTCCGTCGTCCCGTTTGTAAACAACTATTGCGACTCGAATAAATAAGCGAAGAACAATAAAATTCAAACAAAACACACAGAGAGTAAGATCTTTAACCTTGTAGAAAAAAGGACTTTGAGCTGCCAGAATTAGAGAGCTGACGTGCACCATTTTAACTTTTCGATCTTTATCCCGAGACACTGCGTCGTCACCTACAAGATTACTCATCAATTTGGAGTTCGTAACACATTTATTAACCGATGATAGTTCACACACTATGCAATTCAACACCCATATCAGTACATATTTAATACAGCAGGAAGAAAACCGAGCATCGGATCCCCGTTTTCTACCCGATATTATATCTCACGGTATAGGAGCTTTCATCATCAGATACTAAACATACTCGAAATTTATAAAAACAAACATACAAAACTAATACCCGGTTGATTCGAGCGATTATTTGAAGGCGATTCCTTCATCATTCCCACGGGTTTTTCTCCTCGGTTCCGATCGAGTCCCTCCATCGTGTCCGGTCTCGAACAGTTCGAAATCTGCTCCTCGTGATCCTCCTCTAAGAGCCAAAGAACAAAAGCTTATTATATGTCAATAGAGTTACCAAGACAAGCCATTTCCGTCAAGTTCTTGAACACGGAAAATGTTGACATTCTCAAAGTCTCCGAATTCAATAAGACTTGATCAAGATGACAGGATAAGCAAGAAATCAATCGTAAGAAATTCCAATTTCCGAAACGGTTTCTTACAATCTATGATTATCAGTCTCCACTTCTTCCGATTGAGATCCCAATCGGCGGTTCCCGTGACGTTATCGCTGCCGGAAATGGTCGCCGGAGCGTCAGGGACGATCTCGATCCTCAGCACTCGGTCGGAGAAATTTATGTTGTCGAACGCGAACGAGAATTCGAACGCGAAGCTGGAGCCTGAGCTCGGAGCGGAAACTTCAGCCATGGAAGCTCGCATTAACCTTGCTCTTCTCCTTTCACAGTTGAAATCGCCATGAAAATATATCCTTTATTTTTTGAAGGTTTAATCCCGGACAAAGTACCAATAGTTTTCAAAAAGCTTCATTAGTTTCTAAATATTTTTTTTTACCCCAATAATGTACCAATATTCTGATATAAGGAAGATACCTTTTCTATAGGATTCTTGGTATATGTCTTAAGTATATTATCAAATTATTAATACGTGAGCATTTTAGAGTCAACTCGATGGTCCAACTCAATCTGTTAGAGACCCGATATCAATCTAACCCGCTCAATCCAATCCTCTTAAAATTGAGTCAGATCAGGCCAGACTCAACTATTATCCGGGTCGGGGTCGGGGCCAATACCTTGGGTCAGGTCGCGGTTTCCAACCCGTCCAATATAATTAATATATATTTCATATTAATTATTCTTGATTTTTATTCAAGATGTACAATTTTTTTTTTCAAGATGTACAATCTTTAGTCGTTTTTATTTCTCATTCTCAATATTATTTAAATTCAATGATAGTTCAATCTCTCATTTTCAAATCTCAAACAGACAAACACAACTCTCATTTTTTAAAATCAAATAATAATTACGTGGCATGCCACGTGACGGCCAAGTGCCATGTGGCGTGCCACGTGGCAAAGGCTGATTGCCACATAGATAGATATTCTCGGTCAACTCCCAAATGCTAAGTTTGGGTACTTTTGCCGCTATTTACGGAGGTTGTATACACAGTAGAGAATTTGACCAAAGGTTGGGCATTTTTTCCGCAATTAACCCTATATATATATATATATATATATATATATGGGACAATTTAAAACTTGTAATCATTGCTTTTAGCTCGGAGGATACAACCGCCGTTCTTAGCCTCCCTTGGGCAGACACTAATCAGAAACATGAGAGAAACATGAGATAATGTGGCATTACTCTACGAATGGTGAGCAAGGTTTTAAAAAACGATCTAGGCACACGCCTCAAGGCGCGCCTCTGGGCGAGGCGGCGAGATTTAGCCTCCAGGCGTCTTACTGTGCGCAAAAAATCAAGGCGGACGCCTTTTTCCGATGGAGGCGCTCGAGGCGTGCGCCTCTGTATTGAGGTGCGAGGCCAGCCTCGAGGCGAGCGCCTCACTTGGGTCGAACATGAGGCCCTGTTTGGGCTTTTTTTTTCAAAAAAATGGGCTTTTTTCATTTTTTTTAAACCCTAAATCTCCCTCCCCCTCTTCGACAACTCTGCCTGCTCTGCCTCCCTCTGCCTGCTCGACTTCTCTTCGCTGCCTGCTCTTTCTCTCTGCCTGCTCGAACTCGACTTCTCTCTGCCTCCTATTTCTCTTCGCTGCCTCCTCTCTGCCTTCCTTTCTTCATTTCGGCCAGGTTACTTTCTTCCTCATTTGATTGATTTTTTAATTTCGTTTTTTAAAATGTAATAAAATTTAGGGGTTAAATCGTTTTTTTTTTTTTTTGTCATTATTTAGGTTTAAGATGTCTAGTTCTACTAAGTTATCTGATCCGGCCAGGAAATATTCTAAGGAAGTTAAGATACCGGGCAAAACGTACAGTTATTTTACGTGTAACTTTTGCGCGAGATCGATATCCGGAGGAGTCTCTCGAGTAAAAGAGCATCTTGCTTGCACTAAGAAAAATGTTGCCGGATGTCCTAGTGTTCCTGATGAAGTAAAGAAAGAAATCGAAACTCATTTGAAGAAATTCCAAAGTGCAAAGAAAGCTAATCAAGCCGAGTTTGAAGAGCTAGTAGATGGTGGAGTTTTTTATAATGCGCTCGATCCGAGGGCGTCGGTGGAAGTCGGAGATAAGAGTAATTCTTGTCCGAGCGGTTCTAGAGGTGTTAGAGGGCCGATGGATAGGTACATGTCAATGAAAGATGGCGAGGAAAATGAAGATGAAAATGTCGTTATGTCTCCATGTCAATTGAAAGAGCTACGAAATAAAGTTTGCTTGGAGATCGGACGATTTTTTTATGAAAATGCGATTCCTTTCAATGTAGCCACAAGTCCTTCGTTCAAGAGTATGTTGCGAGCCGCTGCTCACATTGGCCGAGATTTGAAGATTCCATCGATGCACGATTTGTCGACATGGATACTAAAGGAAGAAACCATGAAGGCACAATTGATTGTGACCGAAGTTAGAGAGACTTGGAAGAAGACGGGAGTCTCCTTGCTATCGGATGGTTGGACGGACACCCGGAATCGAAGCTTGATAAACTTTCTTGTCAACAATCGACACGGGACAGTTTTCTTGAAGACCATCGATGCATCGGATGTGATAAAAAATGCTCCGAAATTGTTTGAATTGCTTGATGGTGTCGTTGATGAGATTGGAGAAGAATCCGTTGTTCAAGTGATAACCGACAACGCGGCGGCGTACAAGGCGGCGGGAACGTTGTTGATGGATAAAAGGCCAACTTTGTATTGGACTCCGTGCGCGGCACATTGCATTGATTTAATGCTTGAGAAGATCGGAGACTTACCGACGCACAAGACGGCTTTGTACAAAGCGAAGAAGGTAACAAATTACATCCACAATCATAATTGGGTTCTCGCTTTAACAAGACACATTGCGTTGAAGGATCTTGTTCGACCGGCCGACACGCGATTTGCCACGGCGTATTTGACTTTAGAGAGTATGCTAAAGTTGAAGCAACCGTTACAAGAGATGTTTGTGTCCCAAAAATGGACCAATTCCTCTTATGCGAAGACAAATGACAGGAAAGTCGTGAGGAAGATCATTATGGACGAAAGAGGTTTTTGGAAGAGTGTAATTTATGCCATCAAAAGCACATCGCCTCTTGTTCATGTTCTTCGAATCGTAGACGGCGAGACTCCGGCAATGGGATTTCTTTATGGTTCGATGGATGCAGCAAAAGAAGAAATAGCGAAGAACTTGGGTGGAGAAAGAGCAGACTACAAAGAAATTTGGGACATAATCGATACAAAGTGGGAGAAGCAAATGCACCGAGACTTGCATGCGACGGGGTATTACTTGAATCCTCAATACCGATGGAGTCCTAATGTATCCGAGCATCCCGAGATCAAGTATGGATTGTATACTTGCATGGAAAGACTCGTGCCGGATGCGGAGTTGTCCACGAAGATTGAAAACCAACTTAATGAGTTCATTTTCAAGCGAGGATTGTTTGGAAGACGAGCGGCTATGTTATCGTACAAGACACGTTCTCCGGGTATGAAATGTTTTATTTTTCTTTGCATAAAGTTTAAACTTTTCCTTAATTAATTACATTGTTTTTCTTGTTTAGTTTAATGGTGGGAAAATTTTGGAGACGATGTTCCCGAACTAAAGGAATTCGCTCTAAAGATCCTCGGGCTTACTTGTTCGGCATCGGAATGTGAACGTAATTGGAGTACTTTCAATCAGGTACATACCAAAAGAAGGAATCGGCTATCCACAATGAAGATGGATAAATTGGTGTACATTATGTACAACAAGAAGTTGAAGGAAAGGTGGATCAAGAAAAAGAAACGGAAAGATGGAGTAGATCCTTTGGTTCGCGAGGAAATTCCTTTCGACGATGAATGGGTGGCGAATCCTACTGACGATGAAGACGAGCCGGAGAGTCAACCTATACCTATGATCTCATCGCAATCGGCATTGGTATCGACACTAACGGAACCACCACCGCCAAGGAAGAGAAGAAGGCTTCTCCAAGATTTTGATTCCGGAGATGACGAGGGCAATAGTGATGGAGACGACGCGGACGTTTACACCGTTTAGATTTTTTTTTATGGTTAAGACTTTTCATGTGCTTTATTATGGTTAAGACTTATTTTGTGGGTTTTTTTATGTTTAAGACTTGTGTGGTTTCTTATTTTACTATGCTTTTTATTATATATCTTATTTTATAATTAATTTATTATTAAAAATCGAGGCTTACGCCTCGATGCGCCTCGAGGCTTACGCCTTTTGAGGCTATGAGTAAACGCCTCGCCTCGAAATCTAGTACTTTAAAACCTTGATGGTGAGTATTCTGTCAAAAGCAGATATCGAATCGGTTTTTCTTCCACATTCGATCTTGGAACGATGTCCTCTTCTGGCAATGGTACATCCTGAAGGAAGATTTGGAATATTGCAGTTCCTCCAAAAGCAAAATTACACCTGTGTAAGGTTTGTAGAAAGGTGGTGCCAACTCGCACTATTCTTTCCCGTCGTGGTATTAAGTTGGATACGGGTTGCCCTCTTTGCCATCTAGAACATGAGACACAGTTGGTCATTGATGTGAATCCATTCGTAAAATCTCGTTTCCTCGGCACTCACTTCTCTTAGCCCTGATGAGTCCGCTTTATTTTTCATCCTTATGTGGAAATTTTGGAATAATAGAAAGGGATAATAGCGGCATAAGTCCTCAACCGTTACTCAACTGGGGCGGCAGAGCCCCAACCCCATTTAATAGCGGTATAAGTACCAAAAGATGATTTTCGTCCATATTTGACTAACGGATGTAGTCAACGTTTGCGTGGTCAGCTTCTCGTCAACGTGGACGCCACGTAATCCGACATGTCACCATACATGTCATCCTTGCGTCATCAAATTTAATGCAAAATTAATGGTGATGGAGGGATTCGAACCATTGCCCTCGCATGTGGTGATGGAGGATGACGTGTGTGGTGACATGTCGGATTACGTGGCGTCCACGTTGACGAGAAGCTGACCACGCAAACGTTGACTACTTCCGTTAGTCAAATATGGACGGAAATCATCTTTTGGTACTTATACCGCTATTAAATGAGGTTAGGCCTATCCCGCCCCAGTTGAGTAAAGGTTAAGGACTTATGTCGCTATTATCTCTTCTAGAAAAGCACCAATAATTTCTAAATCTATTTTTACCCGAAGAAAGTACCAATATTCTGATACAAGGCAGATACCTTTTCATTGAATTATTGGTACACGTCTTATGAGAAATATGAGAGTATTAATATTTTGTTCGGGCAAAATAAATTTTTAAAAATTTATCATTACTATTTGTAAAAAAAATAATATTTATGCCAGGAATAACCATTTTTTAAAATAGCCTACAAAACCCTTAAAACGTATTTTGATTTTTTTTTTTTATACCCTCTGATAATTTAATTTCCGTATACCCAGAGTCCCCTCGTTCACAAAATTAGAATTTCGCTTATTAATTTTAATATTCGATGTATTTTCTTTTTTGATAAAAACACCCTTTCCTTAATCCAATATATATCCTTATAAATAAAATATAGTCATTTGACACTAACCACAACAGATAACACAATTGATGAATTTAAATTGTTTGAGCAAGAAAATTTATATATAATAAAAGCACCATATATTATATACATAATGGATAATGATGGTAAATGTATCTAAATTCTTTAAAAAATTAAATCACATAATCTCAAACTCTCAATTGAGCAGATTAAATATTTAAGACACAAACTTTTGTGTCGGGCACCGTCTCCGTTACAGTAATGTTATTGAACGCTATAAATGGTACACGTGTACAATTGAGAACCGATAGCTATTGACGTCTGTTAGCGTCGTCTCCATTCATCAAAGGTCGGCCTCGACTTTTTAAGATATTTAGGTTAATTTCATATTTTAATGTTATTTGAAGAAGTATTTAAAAAGAAAAAGAAAAAAGTTAAAATTTCAACCCTATATGTCTATCAGATATAATGTCAACTAACATTTTTGGAACGGAGACGATGGTCGATGTAAATTTTTGAATCTCTTAGTACTTAATCCGCATCACATTAAACGATTTAAGCTCTAAATTTTTGATAGTTTGATAATTTAAGTCGAGATTTAATAGCGCAGTTACACTAACTACATACAAGTCACGAAAAGACTTCTCAAATATGGATGAACCCGTGACCCTTCAATAAAATAGGGGTTATCGTCAGGCAAAAAAGTTACGTATATACTTATGCACATGCCACATGCAACAACCTACCCTCCAAAATTCTCGTTGGTTTGACCATTCAATTAACGAACCGGTCATCTAAAATTGACAGTCCGACGAGCCACGCTCACCGCCCGAAAGTGATCTCTGCTTGAAGATGAAGGTTTTCGTTGATAAAATACGTTGTTGTGATGTTTCGGGGTCGGATACCTGCGGATTACGGATAGTATACTAGCATATATGTATATATATAGCCTCCGTGGCTCAAATCCCAGACAATCAATCGACGGAAATATAAAAGATGGAGACAAGAGAATTTACCCAGGTTCGGACCAAATCAAAAGTCCTACTTCCTGCAAGGAGAACGGTTTCACTAATCAAATCAATCCGAGATTACAAAGATTACAAGCACTCAAAGCTTTCTCTTTTCTCTCTATGATTCTCTCTCAAGAAGATCTCTCACTCTCAATACCTCTTTCTCTTAAAACCAAAATGCTAGACTTTATAAGCACCCACAAATGGGACCCACTTATTTAAAGCCACATCATCACAAATCTCCACCTTGGCTTTAAGAAGAATCGAGAACCACTCCGAGAACCTTCGCCAAACCGCTCTCCGTCTTCTCCTCTAGTTGCTCAACTTTGCGACGTTGATCAAGTCGCAACAATGTCGAAACTTGATCCCCGTCACCGGCTTCGTAGCCATATCCGCCGGATTGTCGTCCGTGTGAACTTTCTTAACAACTACGGACCCCTCCGCGACCACATCTCGAATGAAGTGTAGCTTTATGTCGATATGCTTCGTCCGCTCATGGAACATTTGGTTCTTGGTCAAGTGTATTGCGCCTTGATTATCACAAAGCAACTCCACCTCATTTTGTGCAATCCCGAACTCGCGGATCAATCCCTTTAACCAAAGAGATTCCTTCACGCCTTCCGTCGCGGCGATATATTCGGCCTCCATCGTAGAAAGCGCTACCACCGGTTGCAGTTGTGCTTTCCAACTCACTGCACAACTAAATAAAGTGAATACATACCCGGTTAACGACCGTCTCTTGTCCAAGTCACCCGCAAAATCCGCATCCATAAAGCCTCTCAATTTCGCTTGATTTTCATTCACCCGCTTATAGAGTAAACCGACATCCGAAGTCCCCTTGATAAATCGAAGGACCCACTTCGTTGCCTCCAAATGTTCTCTTCCCGGGTTGGCCATAAACCGGCTCACAAGGCTAGCCGCATAAGCTAAATCCGGTCGTGTGCACACCATGGCATACATAAGACTCCCAACGGCACTCGCATAGGGAACCCGCTCCATACTCGCCTTATCCTCCTTGGTCTTCGGCGATATTCTCGCGAAAAGTTTGAAATGAGCCGCCAAAGGTGTTTGAACCACATTTGCCTCCGACATCCCGAACTTAGGCACCACTTTCCGAAGATAATCACATTACGACAAAAATAAGAGACCGTGTCTCCTTTCCCGCGTGATCTCCATCCCCAATATTTTCTTGGCCGGTCCCATGTCTTTCATTTCAAACTCACTACCCAAAACCCGTTTCACTTTGTCGACTTCATTCTTGTTCTTTGACGCTATCAACATGTCGTCAACATATAGCAACAATAATATTTCACAACTATCAACCCGCTTGACATAAACACAACTATCAAAGTTGCTTCGTGAGAACCCATTTCGCACCATGAACTCATCAAATCTCAAGTATTATTGTCTCGGGGATTGTTTCAAGCCATAAAGAGATTTCCTAAGAAGGCACACTTTATCTTCATCTCCAACCTTAATAAATCATTCCGGTTGAGCCATTAAGATTCTCTCATTAAGATTCCCATGAAGAAACGCGGTCTTTACATCCATTTGTTCAAGCTCCAAGTCAAATTGATTGACTATAGCAAACAAAACCCGAATAGATGTATGCTTCACCACGGGGGAATAGATTTCGTTGAAGTCGAGCCCTTCTCTTTGCGTGAACCCCTTAGCCACCAATCTCGCCTTACACCTCGGCTTCTCAAACCCAACAATGCCTTCCTTCCACTTGAAAACCCATTTACAACCAACAACCCGTTGATTCTTAGGCTTGTCCACAAGTACCCATGTCTTATTCTTGTCAAGCGATGCCATTTCTTCATTCATTGCACACTTCCATAGCTCTTTATCTTTGCCCATTACCGCTTCCCGATACGATCTCGGTTCCGAGTCTTCTAACTCCTCTGCGGCAACCATTGCATAAGCAACTAGATCAGAGTAACCATACTTTTTCGGAGCTCGGGTTTCTCTTCTACACCGGTCTCTTGCTAATTGATACGAGTCTAGGCTTTCATCCGAAGCTCCACCGCCTTCCTCTTCAATTTCTTCCAAGTGACCACTACCACTAGCCTCGCCTTTATCATCCCTCTCGTCACTACATCTTCCCAATAGCTCCACCTCAATTTCGGCTCTTTCCTTAGCTAACCCCACGCTATCCTTAGCCTCTTGAGTCGCCATTGTCATGTAGTAGTCGGTCTCTCTAAAGACAACATCCCGGCTAACGACACATTTTGATGCTTCGTCATCTTTATACCAAAGCTTCCAACCCTTCACGCCATCGGGGTATCCGACAAACATACACTTCTTTGCTCGTGGATCAAGTTTTCCCTCTGTTTGGTGCATGTACGCCACACAACCAAATACCTTCAAGTTGTCGAGCTTCAATGGAGAACCATTCCACACTTCTTCCGGTGTCTTGCAATTCAACGCCACCGATGGACATCGGTTTATCAAGTAAGTCGCCGTATTCACGGCTTCCCCCCAAAACCTCTTCGGTAAGCCGGCCTCGAATAACATACATCGCACCCTCTCAAGAAGTGTCCGATTCATCCGCTCCGCAAGTCCATTTTGTTGTGGGGTTTTCTGAACGGTCTTGTGCCTAACCATTGCTTCATCCTTGATGAACCGGTTGAACTCATCACCCAAATACTCCAAACCATTGTCCGTTCGAAGCTTCTTGATTTTTCTCCCCGTTTGTTTTTCTACCATGTTCTTCCATTCTTTCAACTTTCCAAAAGCTTCGTCTTTATGCTTCAAGATGTAGACCCAAACTTTTCGAGAACAATCGTCGATGAACGTGATGAAATACCGGCCTCCCCCTAGAGTTCTCGTCCTCGACGGCCCCCACAAATCCGAGTGAACATAACTCAACGTCTCCCGTGTTACTTCCACGGACCGTGTAAACTTCACTCTCGTGGTCTTGCCGTAGATGCAATTTTCACAAAACTCCAAGTCACCAAGTTTGTCACCCCCAAATAAACCTTGCTTGCTCAACTCCTTCAAACCTCTATCACTCACGTGACCCAACCTCTTGTGCCAAAGGCTTGCCAAAGATGTCTCTCGCGGCTCCATAACCGCCGCCGCGTCACCGACCACGGTTCTACCTTGAAGAATGTAGATGTTACGCTCTCTAAATCCCTTCAACACAACTAGAGAGCCCTTCTTGATCGTCAAGACATTATTTTCACCTTTCCAAGAATAACCATGTTGGTCCAAATATCCAAGTGAAATAAGGTTTCTTTGTAACTCCGGGACATGTCGTACCTCCGTCAAAATCCGCTCCATTCCATCGTGCGCCTTAATCCGCACCGTACCGATTCCCACCACCTTACATGGAAAGCCGTTCCCGAGAGTCACGTCGCCTAACGAGACTTTCGTGTAGCTCTCAAACCAACTCTCATTCGGTGTCATATGAAATAAGCCTCCGGAGTCCATGATCCATCGTTTATCGGAGTGAACGGTGGAGACTACGAGAACATCGGCACTCTCGTATCCGTCAACATCTTCTTGAACAACCGCCGCCTCTCCATCTCTTCTTTCGGTCGTCCGGCCTCCTCGGTTCGGGCAATTCTTTTCACGTGTCCTTCTTCGTGACAAGAGTAACACTTGAAGACCTTCTTCGAACCTCGAGACTTTGACCGCATCTTTTTCTTTTCCTTAAAGTCTTTCTTGTCGGATCTACCCCGAGCCACAACCAAGCTATCTCCGCTAGTACTATCCATTTCTATCCGTCGTTTGTGTTCCTTTGACTTCAAAGCTCCAACAACTTCGTCAAGAGTAATTTCTTCTCTTCCATATTGAAGAATGTCAACCATGTGCTCGTACGACCTCGGCAAAGAGTAAAGCAAAACCAAAGCTTGATCTTCGTCATCGTACTTCACGTCAATGTTTTCCAAATCAACGATTAACTTGTTGAACTCGTCGAGATGCTCCATTAAATCATTTCCTTCCGCCATCTTGAATGTGAAAAACCGCGCCTTGAGAAACAACTGGCTCGACAAAGTCTTCGTCATGTAAAGTGATTCTAGTTTCAACCATATCTCGGCCGCCGTCGTGCACCTTATAACCTCCCGCAACACTTTATCACTGAGACTAAAGAATCAAAGTATTGAAAGCCCTTTCCAACACCTCTTCTTTCTTTGCCGCGTCCCACGTCGCCGGAAGTTTATCCGGACCAACAAGAGCCTTACCAAGACCCATATTCCCAAGATGTGCCAACATCTTCACTTTCCACAACCCGAAGTCATTTGAGCCATCAAACTTCTCAATATCAACTTTTGAAGTCGACGCCATCACAAAACAACCACTAAGCTCCAAGGAAACAATTATCAAACACTTGGCGTGCGCAGGAATCCTCAACACAAAATCCCCAAATTTCAACCCAACTTTGCTCTGATACCAATTTGTTGTGATGTTTCGGGGTCGGATACCTGCGGATTACGGATAGTATACTAGCATATATGTATATATATAGCCTCCGTGGCTCAAATCCCAGACAATCAATCGACAGAAATATAAAAGATGGAGACAAGAGAATTTACCCAGGTTCGGACCAAATCAAAAGTCCTACTTCCTGCAAGGAGAGCGGTTTCACTAATCAAATCAATCCGATATTACAAAGATTACAAGCACTCAAAGGTTTCTCTTTTCTCTCTATGATTCTCTCTCAAGAAGATCTCTCACTCTCAATACCTATTTCTCTTAAAACCAAAATGCTAGACTTTATAAGCACCCACAAATGGGACCCACTTATTTAAAGCCACATCATCACATACGCGTTGTCGTCAGCGACGAAAGAAGCCCATGGCATGCGGCACCCTATGGCTATAGCCAATGTGCCGGTGAAACTGCGGCTTCCGCTGCCCATATTCGCATAGCCATCGCTGATTCGCGACCACGCAGAAAATTCGTATTCAAACGGAAACGAATTCTTCACCAATATCCCCATAAAAAACACAAAGAAAAAATGGTCTGAGTTTGGCGGGTCGGCGATGCAATAACATGCTAAACAAACACTCTTATCGCGGAAGTTGAACGGGCGACATCGGACCTGACCATCTGGAAAGAGGCCCACGCACTCATCCTGTTTTAGGTCCAAGTACAAAATGCACTTTTCCCGGGGAAGGTCTAACGCCATGGCCTTGATGGGGCGGAATTGGTACGCACGCTCCGTGAAATAGGACAACTTTTCGGCCGATGTATTATGGGAGGGGTCGATCTTGAAGAATAGGGCTTCAATGACGAGCTTCGAGGCGAGCGTGGGGCCGTAGTCGCGGTACTCCAGAACCTTCTTGAGGAACTCGCAACTCATGTGCGGGAAACGGACGAGGCGAGCGAGTCGGGATTTGACGACTTCTTGGCGGGCTTCGGGGTCGGGGTAGTGGAGCAGGGCCCATTGCTTCAGAAAGTAAAAAATGTAGTTCTCTGACACTACCTGGAGATCGTCACACGAGAATAGGGCCTCGATTGCGGCGAGAGGAAGCTTCAGCGCCTCGTAATCATAACTGGCACGGCATTTTTGAAATGATCATCAGGTCAATCAACGGGTAATATGCTGTAACTTCTATTTAACACACCTGAAAGAAAATCCGTTCTATGGTTGCTAATTTTATTAACAACACTAATTAATTAACCTGAATTCCATTTTTGCCCTTTTCCCTTGTTCTTAGGTAGGCACATACATTAGGTCCCTAACTCTGACTTTTCTTCCAGAGCAAGGCAAAGCAAAAAGACATGTAGGCGCCTATAATACGTTCTCGTAAACCTAATTAGAGCTTTTTCCAAAAAATACGAAATACCCTCAATGAAAAAAAAAAAAACAAGAAGGCAATAAGGACATGAACTAAAGCGCTAATCAGAGTGATTATCGGCGTAGCAAAACTAATAGAAATGAGTTTAATGTACTAACGTGCTTTTATTTCTGTATTGCGTGACGAGGAACTGCTTTGCTGCGTCAACCAATGGCTGCACTGCATGAGCCTCGAAAAGAGCCTGGGGAAGGTCGAGATAGAGCAAAGCGACCTCTCGAGTCATAGGTAATTTTAGCAACAATGTGATGCAATAACTCATGCACGAGGCAACCTCGTATACGCGGGCAGCCATCAGCACATCCAACATCTGACCGAGCGATACTACCGTTAGTGTTCGACTGTACATGAAATTCAAAAGCTCCATCACAGCCGCTTCTTCTGCATTCCCGTAATACGGGAAGGAAACAGAAAGAGAAATAAACAGTTACTAATTTGTCAATTAACAATAGAGTTATCATCAGTCTTTGTCCTCGACTTATGAATTTTCGCAATTTATCCTTTGATTGTCGAAAATCGACTGTGCTTCGTCAAATCGTAAGTCACATGCTAATACGTACATACTAAATCATTAAATAAATCAAAATCTACTAGCATGTTTAGCAATTTGGACGAAAGAATACTGTCGACTTTGTCACCGATGAGAGGAGAAAATTTCGATAATTTACAAGTTCCACTGAGAATCCGATGATCACTGTTTTAAAGTAAGAAAGAAAACGAAGACTACTGTTTACCAGATGCACGAATCCGCATGGTTAC
This sequence comes from Parietaria judaica, assembly GCA_954871525.1. NCBI lineage: Eukaryota > Viridiplantae > Streptophyta > Magnoliopsida > Rosales > Urticaceae > Parietaria > Parietaria judaica. The sequence goes on along the minus strand of OX940868.1, from coordinate 20,599,041 downwards.
TTCTTGCTGCTTTGGCTTCATCACTCCGTTTGTAAATAGCTATAGCGACTCAAATAAATCAGCTAAGAACTATAGAAGTCAAACAAAATCAAACACACAGAGAGAGTAAGATCTTGAACCTTATAGAAAAAAGGACTTTGAGCTGCCAGGATTGGAGAACTGATGTGTACCGTTCTAACGTTTCGATCTTTATCGCGAAACACCGCGTCGTTACCTACACGATTACTCATCAATTTGGAGTCCGTAACACATTTATTCATAGATCCTAGTTCACAAACTACCCCAATTAACGCTTCGGTTCTCGTTTTTTACCCGATAACTATATCTCTAATAAGAATGTGCCACACGGTATACGAGCCTTCATCATCAGACACTGAATAAACACGAAATTTATAAAATAAACATACAAAACTAATACCGGGTTGATTCGACCGATTATTTGAAGGCGATTCCTTAATCATTCCCGTGGATTCTTCTCCTCGGTTCCAATCTGGTTCCTTCTCTGTATCCGGTCTCGAACAGTTCAAAACCTGCTCCTCACAATCCTCTACGAGCCAAAGAACAAAAGCTTATTTATGTCAATATATAGTTATCAAGATGAGGCATTTCCCGAATTCGATAAGACTCGACCGAGACGACAAGATAAGCAAGCATGAACAATCATAAGAAATTCCAATTTCCACTGGTTCAAATGGAAATCATGAACAAGAAGCATAATGCAACACAAGAAATGATCATATTAGCAATAGGAACAAATTTATATACTCAAAAAAATTAATACCATCATTCACTCTGCTCCTCTTCCGATTGCGAGCCCAATCGGCGGTGGCGGCGCTGTCCTGGCGGCCGGAAACGCTCGCCGGAGCGTCGGGGAAGATCTCGAGCCTGAGCAGTCGGTCGGAGAACTTGCTGTTGTCGAACGCGAACGCGTAGCTGGTGCCTGAGCTCGGAGCAGAATCGTCAGCCATGGAAGCTCGCATAAACCCTAGCTTTTCTCAGTCTCAACTCTCAAATCGCCATGCAATTTCTTGAATCTTTCGTACAGGAAATGAATTACGCATGCATAGGAATTTTGCGTTTATATAATTTTTATTTATTTCAGGAAAATATACCCTTTATTTTTTAAAATAGCCTACAAAACCCTGAAAACAAAATTTTATTTCATTTTTATACCCTCTCATTTTCCGTATGCCCAGAATACCCTCATTCACCAACACAAATGATATAATGTTTGTATAATTTCTTTTTTCTTTTCGATGTATTTTCCGTTATGATTAAAAGTTAAAACACCCTTTCCTTTTTTAATAATCCAACCCATACCCTCGTAAATAAAATATAGTCATTTATGATTTAACACTATAGCTATATGATGCATTCAGATTGTTTGAGCAATAAAATTTCTATAGAATAGTTTGATGTTATAGACATTAGTAAGAGTATTCTATTTTATTAAAACTTTCAATAGTGTTGATTGAATATTCAAAGATTCAAAATTTCGTACCGGCTAATGTCTTTGTTACTCGATATTTGTTAGCGTCATCTTCGTTCCTCAAAAGGCCGGTGTCGTCTCCATACGTCGAGGTTGGCATTGCCCCGTTCATTGAGGGTTGAGTGAGTATTGTGATGGGGGTATTTTTTGAAATAGGTTATTTGAGTCGACTTTAATTTTAATGTTATGTGGAGAAATATTTTAATAGGATATTCGAGTCATCTTAATTATAACCCTACATTTGTAAATTGTAATATACATAAACATTGTTGGAGAACAAAGGCGCTCACCGATGTAAATTTGAGATCACATGGACAAAATTTTGAAAAGTTTAAATATTTTTGCCAGCATAGGATTATTATATCATGTGTGCCCACCAAACTTTGTGATTGTATCTAATTATTGCATGTGATGTGAGAAAATATAAGAAAGTCAACCCATCATTTCGCAGGTCACAAATTGCTTCCAATCTAGAGAGAGAAAGAGAGCAATCAACTCCTTCATTTTATGACCGCTGATTTTGCTCTCCACATGACACGTGGACCAACGTCATTCTTTTTTTTCTTTTTTTTTTGGAGGAGGACCAACGTCATTCTCTCCTTCTTTTTATCACATATATTTTATCTATTTGTAATACTGCCCTTTATATTACATCTTGATCCACTTTGCCCTTTAAATTCTAGATTGTGACATCAATTTCCCAAAAACTAACAAGTTGTCCTGTACATATGATAAAAATAAAATAAAAAATATGAACCTATACGCAATTCGTCACCAACCCGAGATTACTTTTGTCAATTAATTACCAAACGTAGGGGTGAGCAACCTGGTATTCGGTGCGGTTTTCTCAAAATAATAGATCGAATACCGCATTTTAGTATTTTTTATTGCAAAAACCGAGTACCATATTTAAAAAGATAAAAACCTCATTTATGGCATATTAGGTATTCGATATCGGTTGCAGTAAAATCGGTATTTTAACCGCATTTACCACTTTAAAGAGTATGACAAAATCGGGAAAAAAATATATATTAATGAATATATATAATAATTACTCCTATAACGTAGTCATTAAGTTAGAAAATGATGTGAAATATAGACGTGAAACTAATAAACTCGGTAAGTATTATGTAAGTAGAAGTTAATATATTTTTCAATATAAAATATAAAATTATATACTAAGTTTTGTCATATGCGGTATATTCGGTTTTCGGTAAGATTTAGTGTATAATTACCAAATACCGCAACCAAATGGTAAATCAGTTTTCGGTTTCTATTCGGTACATTCGGGTTTAACAGTTTAAATTCAATATTCTGTATATAGAATATCCGGTTTTCGGTTTGATATTCATTTTACGGTTCATTTTGTCCACTCCTAACAAAACGACATGGTACATCGATCACATTTTCTGTCCTTTTTTTTTATAGCGTCAGAAGATAACCGTATCAACTGACACAATGAAGGGGACATTTGTGCTAATTACTTAACTCTTAAGCGTAATAATATGAGTAAATCACTAAATCTCAAAAAAGTCAAGTCATATGTTTGGTCTGACAAAAGTCAAAGTGAATTACTGACAAAAAGACGGTTTTGCCCAATTGGATTCTCTGCTTTTTTCTCAGCATGCTCGTCTTTATTGCGAACGTTACTCATTAAGACCTCGTCTTTTTCATCATTCATTTGCTTTCCCATGTTTCAATTCTCTCTCAAAACACACCATTTTCGCCATTCGAGCTTGTTCTGAGACTGAGCAACATGACGATTATACCCTTCTTTGCTTTCCTTCTCTTCTCCTTTGTCTGCTTATCAATGGCGACGAGCTCAAACAGTTCAGACACTGCCTCTTTAGACTCTTCACTCCGAGCTTTCGCTCGCAAAACGATTGCTCGAAGTCGCTTCCGTACTGGAAAACTTTATGAAGCCTCGTCACCGGAGAATCTCTCTGGCGTAACGGTCTCGATTCTGAAGATCCGAAGCCGGGGATTGTGGAGCAAAGGAGCGAATTTCAGCAACTTCGTCGTCCCTCCGAGAACAATCTCTCTCCCTCACGTGAGAAGAATCGCTCTCGTCTACCACGACTTGGGAAATCGCTCGTCCGAATTCTACGATCTAAATGGATACGCGTTTGTCGCTTCCGTTGTCGGTTTCACTGCCTTCGACGCGTCGAATTCTAGCTCCGAAAACGTCGTGAATCTCACGATCACAACCTCGGGCCGGCCGATCTCGATTCACTTTCCTCATTTGAGTCTCGCCGGGAAAATAAGATCCGAGCTGAAGTGCATTATGTTCAGATCAGACGGGACGAGTGTGGTGAGCGAGATGAGCTCGCCGGGACTGTGTCGTTCGACTGAGGAGGGGCGTTTCTCGGTGGTGGTTCAGGAGAATAGAAGGCAGAGGCTGTGGCGGTGGTGGCTGAGGGGGTTCGGGGTCGGGTTTGCGGGTTTGGTGGTGGCGGGTTTGGCCGGAGTCGTGCTGGTGAAGCTGTTGAGGACGAAGAAGATTCAGATCATGGAGCGGCAAGCCGACGAAGACTTGGTGTTCTCAAGCAGGTGGGTTGGTCGAAGCAAAATGCCTTCTGCTGAAGCCACAAGAACACAGCCTGCCTTTGAAAACTAATGTTTGTTTGTTTTTCTTTATATATATATATATATATATATGTGTAGTTTGTTTGTATGGCATAGTTAACATGTGAAAATGTATAGCTCTTAGATATTTGTTTGACATCAGACTTGAGAGTGATGTAAAATTATGAAGCATATGTCTGTTAATGGAAGCATTTTTATTGTATATTTAGTTTGTTTTGCGTCGCACTGTCCTATCTCGTGACGGGAACTCTTGTTTCCGTTTTCAAGCCTCTTTAAAAAAATTGTTTGAATTTTAACGGGTCGGATATAAATAACTAAATGTAACAAAATATTTTTTAGTATTTTTATTTATTACAACCTAATGGATCGAGCAGAACTTGAAAACCAAAACCCGGAAACATATTCGAACATAATCAAATTACTAAAATACGTAATTAAAAAATCCTACTTTATTAATTGACATTATGAAGATGATTAAACTATGAAACATTGGACTATAAATAAAAGGATTTGATACTAAGAACACCAAAAGGATATTTTGTAGAAATGGTCCAACACATGATGAATTCACTGAAACTAGAAACAACCCATCATCAGATTCACATCAAATTCCAAGCTTATAATATCAGACAACAGAGAATCAAACTAGAGCATTTTAAAGAAGAAAAAGCTTTGATTTTCGGAAGAAAATATAACTTAAATCATCCGCATTGTCCGAAACCAAATACACAAAGACTAACTAAATTACCGAAACCCAAGACCTTATTCAACTCAAAACGGCAGGCTCTACCCTATGCCTAGAGACCATTTTTCACCAAATTCGATTATTAAAGCAATTTAAATAACTCAGTTCAGAGCGCCTACTCCGGCATCGACGTTCCGGGCGAGCTTCGTCCACTCGGTGTGGTACGCCCCGGGCCGGTCAACCCGCTCGTAAGTGTGCGCCCCGAAGAGGTCCCGCTGCGCCTGAACCAGGTTCGCCGGGAGCCGGGCCCGCCGGTACGTGTCGAAGTACGACAGGCTGGCGCACATTCCCGGAGTGCTGATTCCGGCTGCCACCGCCAACCCCACGACTCTTCTCCATGCAGCTTGGCGCTGAACCATCTCCCTCGCGAACTCCGGGTCCACGACTAAGCTCGCCAATGCCGGGTTCCTTTGGTACGCCTTCTTGATCCGATCAAGGAACACGGCTCGGATGATGCACCCGCCTTTCCAGATCCGAGCGAGCTCGCCCAGGTTCAGTCCCCACCCTTTCTCACTGCTCTTCGCCCGCAGCAAGTTCATTCCCTGAGCGTAGCTGCAAATCTTCGAAGCGTACAAAGCTTGTCTCACGTCGTCGATGAGCCTTTTCTTGTCAACCTTTGCCCTCACGTTTGCGACCTCTTCCTTCAGCCCGGCTTCCACGAAGATCCGATCGGCGCTTTCCCTCTCGTCTTTGAGTCCACTTAAGAACCGGCAATCCAGAGATGCAGCAATGGTGGGTGCCGCCACGGAAAGCTCAGCAGCTTGCTGGACCGTCCACTTTCCAGTCCCCTTCATACCCGTCTTGTCCAGAATCTTGTCGACCAACTCCTCGTCGGATTCTCCATCCTTGACCCGGAAAATATCAGCGGTGATTTCAATCAGGAAGCTCTCAAGCTCTCCCCTGTTCCACTCCGCAAAAACCTCAGCAAGCTCGGTGTTCGAGAGACCTCCAACGTTCTTCAGCACGTCATACGCCTCGGAGATCAATTGCATGTCTCCATACTCAATCCCGTTGTGGACCATCTTGACGAAGTTCCCGGACCCGCCTTCGCCGATGTAAGTCACGCAGGGACCATCCTCGACCTGAGCCGCGACCTTCTGCAAGATCTCGTGAACATTTTGATAGGCTAGATGAGATCCACCGGGCATGAGCGAGGGACCATTCCTCGCACCTTCTTCTCCGCCGGAAACCCCCATACCTAAGTAGAGCAAGCCTTTTGCCTCGGCTTCCTGGATCCGGCGCTCAGTGTTCTGGTACCTAACAGAAAAAAAAAATACAGAGGAATGAAAAATTGATGATCTCATTCATCTTTCTCGATAAAATTCAGCTCTTGTCAACGATATCAATTGTGATATATACATTTGTAACGATTGATGATCTCATTCATCTTTCTCAGCAGAAAAATTTCATATCTTGATAACGAAATCGATCGCGATAGATACAGTGAACTGAAAAATCGACGATCCTATTTATCTTAAAATCAATTGAGGACAGTGATCGTACCACTCGTTGCCTCCGTCGATGATGGCGTCGCCGGGCTCCATATGGTCGGCGAGCGCGGCGATGGTCTGGTCGACCGGCGCGCCGGCCTTGACGAGGATGACGACGGAGCGCGGGCGCCGGAGCGAGAGCACGAAGTCCCGCGGCGAGTACTGGCCGGTGAGCGGGAGGTCCCCCTCGGCGCGCGCGCGCGCCACGGTCTCGTCGACCTTGGAAGCCGTCCGGTTGTAGACGGAGATCGGGAAGCCTTTGTCGGCGATGTTGAGCGCCAGGTTCTGCCCCATGACGGCGAGCCCGGCGAGGCCGATGTGCGCGAGGGCCGACGAAGCTTCCATGGCGGAGAGAGAGAGAGAGATTAGGGTTTGGTGAGAGAGAGAGAGAGAGAGGAGGTTGGTGGAGATGGCCGAAGAGGAGAGAGACGTGTATCTATAGGTGTGTGAGTGTAGAGAGAGAGAGAGAGAGAGAGAGAGAGTTTGGCTTTTGGGATAGGAGAGAGAGAGAGAGAGAGAGAGTGACGGACTCGTCGAGGGAGTGAAGAGACAGAGAAGAGAGCCAATGAACGGAATCGTTGAGCGTTGAATACGTAAGCAAGTGTGTGTCAGATGTGTCGTTTTTAGGAGTTCCTTGTCGTTCACTTCAGTATGGGCTTAAAACGCATCGTCGTTTATATGCACATCCCCAAAATGGAGGTGCTTGAACAGCGTCGTTTTTCTAGTTACTGCCAGTTTATGAATGTACGTGTGAAAACTGAAAACTGTTTGTTGAACGACGTCGTTTTCAAATGGCTTTTTTTTTTCTTTATTATTGGAATCATATAGCTTTTCTTTTGTGTTTATTATTGAAATATATATTTTTTTTACAATATTTGAGATTTTGGCTTCTATGAGAGAGAGAGAGTACTGCTCAAAGCCTCAAACGATGGAAAGCGTGTCGTTTTGAGTCCTTGTCATTTTGTAAAAGTATTGAGCTGTCTCAGCATTGTCGTTTATATGCTTCTTGTCGATCACAAATCGATGATGCTTTTTCTGTCGTTTCTCTCATTTACCAACCACACAAATTTAAACATTTATCGTATAAAGAAAATAGTGTGGTTTTAAAATTCAATGATTTTCTTTAACACATTTTGAGATTTATAAACGGCTTCAAGAGTAATAATATAGTAAGGAAATAAAATCAATAATAAATAATATTCCACAGCACAGCAAATGTGTTAATTCTTAGATTCATGTTTATTGTCGTTTCTTTCATGAATCATCACTTAGCTCTTGAACTATACTCCTTGACAAACTTCCCAAAAAGAGACCCTTCTTTGTTCATCAGTACTCTTGGCTCGTCAAACTCCACCACTTTTCCTGTTTCACAATAAAACGACATAATATATTAAAAGCGACAAGAATTTAAACATGCTATGTTTAAATTCTTATCACTTACCATCACTCATTGCAAGGACTTTGTTGCAGTCCATGACAGTTGGGATTCTGTGCGCGACGGTTATGACGGTTGAGTCGGCGAATTCTCTCCTTATCGTCCGTTGAAGGATGGCGTCGGTCGCGTTGTCCATGGACGCGGTGGCCTCGTCGAGAACGAGGATTCGGCTGCGCTTGAGCAGGGCGCGGCCGAGGCAGAAGAGCTGCCTCTGCCCCATGCTCCAGTTTGTTCCTTCCTCAACCACTGTCTAACCAAAAATATTACATATATATATATATATATTATTCTATTATATAATTCTGAATGAAAAAATAATAGTAATTTCACTTGGTAAATGGCTCTTCTTACCTAAGGAATCCAAGCCTTCATTTTTGACTTGGATGGCCTCTCTCAGTTGGCATTTCTCAAGAACCTTATTGCGACATATGCATGTGAAGATATATTACTTAAAAATTAAATCATTTATTCAATTGAAACTAGCTAAAAACTAGACTTAATTACAATATAAGGTCAAACTCGCGTCATTATCAATTAGTTTTGATATAAAAACTCCGTGATATCATAGTATTGAAGCCTACAAAGCTCAAAACGAGGAAGAGTAAAAAAATTATGGGACCCGAAAAAAGATAAATTAATAAAAAGAAACACTATCTCTAGAGGAATATTTAGAGAGATTTAACAAAAAAAAAATTGTTTGTTTTTGTTTTTTAAGAGTTTGTTTTTATTTTATTTTATTTATTTTTTCATTTTTATCGAAGGTGACATAATATATTTTTTGCAAGGGCAAGTAGTTTTGAGATGGAGCTTCACTTTGCATGCTTTACATTTAGGAAAAATTATAGTTATATAATTATAATTGATTATGCTACTCAAGTAATAAGTCATTTACCCAATTTAATTACGTTTAGGATTCAATTAATTATGTTTTAAGGTTAATTTGGACGGAAAATTTAGATGAGCCCTGTCCAGCCCCATCAGATTGTAATAATTAGTCCATTCAAGAGATTTTAAGCTAATAAGAACTAGATATCGATAACCATTTTCGATTATGATTTGTAAAGGTTAGATCTTGATGATCCTCAACATGGTGCAACTTATAGCTTTAGAATTTGTGAAGCATTTACCTCCCATATTTCATGATCAGCATGGAGTGATAACGGGTCGAGATTGAATCTGACAGAGCCATGGAAGAGAGTAGGATCTTGAGGAATGATCCCAATACGCGATCGCAGATCATGAAGCCCGATGCCGGAAATATCGACACCGTCCACTACGATCTTTCCTTCCGTGGGCTCCACTAAACGGAACAAGACACTTATGAGAGTCGTCTTTCCGCTTCCCGTGCGTCCGACGATGCCAATCTTCTGGCCTCCTTCAATGGTAAAGCTTATTCCATGGAGGACTAGGGGAGAATTAGGCCTATATCTCACCTGCATCAATCATTATGTTCAACCACGTAAACGTGGCTGAATATTTATAATAAAGTAAAAATAAAAACCGGAATCGGAATTTTGGCTACGAGACATTGTGAATTTTTTTTATTTATTTCATTGGGTTCCATCTCCTGTTTTATTAGGGTTTAATAATGGTTGATCTCATTATCTAGATTAATTTATATTCTTTTTGTAAAAAAGTGATATAAATTATAAAATTTTGGTTACCACTATATTAACAGTGTTAGGTGAACACGAGACCATAAGAAAGTTATATAAATTCGAGAATTTTTGTTCCGTTTCAGCTAAAAAAATATACCATCTAATTTGCATAAGATTTAAATTATAGCCTTAAAGTTTATTTTGTATAGACATTTGAGTAGTTTTTTGTGAGTATTTGTTTCTAATTAATTTTTCATTGATGTTTTCATGAGTTAATTTTTCTTTTGGATATCAATATTTACCATTGATATATTGAAAAAAATTATTTAGAGGGTATAAAAGAAAAAAGAAAAAAAAAGAAAATAGTCATTAGAGGTATACTTTTCTAGATATGAAACTAAAAGGTATAAAAAAAAAAAAAAAAAAGAAGAAGAAATGGTAAAATTAAGATTTAAGAGGGTACAGGAAAAGAAATTTCCGAAGAAAAAAAAAAGATGATGATTAACGGTTATATTGGGATATTTAATCTAAAAAATGACTTGAGACTTGAGAGTAAAAAAAAGTAGACATTAAAAATATACTTTAGCGATTCTCGAAACTAGCCCAAGGCTTGTAATATTTTGGTATAATGAATATACTAAGCCAGTTTAAATAATAACGATGCCTTTTTATGTAGATATAATACGGGTTTTTAATGTATATACAATTTTATTTTATCGTGGGCGATCGTTCAAATTTTTGAGTGACTAGATCCGGCCCGGAGTAGAGGGGGTACCTTCAAATTGGAGATTTCCAGTTTCCCAAAAGCAGGCCAGTGTTGTGAGGGTGGATTGGATTGAAGAAGATGAGGGGCTTCACTAGGAATGTGCATGTATTGCTCTACTCTTTCAACGGAGACAATAGTGTTTGCAAGCATACACTGGTGTTGCACTGAGATCACCATGAATAGGTTCAATGAGAGCCCATATGATAACACCATTCCAACAAAACCTGCCAAAATTATATTCTCTCATCACTATCTTCTTATGCAAAAACTGATCAAAACTAATTACATGCTGGGGTGAAATTTTTATTACCAGTTCCCCCTTTTTTTGTCGGTTTAAAAACTAGGAATTTCCACCCTCGGTTTTGAGAATCGGGACGGGGCAGTTTTAACGAATGTTAGTTTTTAATTTTATTTATTTCGTAATGCTACTATATATTTTTCATAAAAAAGGGTAAAATTTTCCGGTTAAAAATTGGTAACTCCCGGTTTTGAACTAGGTTTTACCATTTTTGACCGGTAAATATCGGTAAGTGCCAGTTTTTTAAACCATTTTGGGCTACTGTTTCCCAAAAACGGTTTTTTTTTCTTTTTCAAAAACGATGGTGGTAGTAATTTTTGAAGCTCGCGGAAAGCTAAGGCAGCAAGGAAAAATCGTCAAAATCCCAGATCCTGGTCACGGTTTCACCCCGAGCGAAGATAAAGATTTACTTACCGGAGTCAGTAGCGTCTAAGGGAAGCAAAGTTATGGCTAGAGCCGAGGCCGAGAGAAGGATTGCACACAGGGTCTCGAGGCGATTGATCAGCCACTCGTTTGCTGAGAAATTATGGAAATATGTGGTAGCGTTATCATCAATGAGGCCCAAGTACTTCGAAAAGAATCTGTTTTCTTCTCCGAATGCTCGGATAGTCATGGAACCAGCAATTGTTTCGGCAAGGTTGCTCGCGAGTATAGACTTCGTTGTGCCGTTTATTCGCATCAACTCTTTCGCAGAACGCAAGAAGTAGTTCTGAGTTTTACAAGATGAGAGTCAAATTAGCAAAATTAGGGCGAACCGGGACCAGAACCGGACTTTTGGCCTTTTTTTGGTCCGGTCCCATTTTTTTGGCCTTGCGAAAAAGTATTTTCCTTACTCAAATCCAAGAACTGGGCAAGGACCAAAAATTATTCCGGTGTTATACGAAACCGGGCCAGTTATTGCCAATTTCTTCCATATCAAGGTATAAAAAGAAATATTATGTTTTTTATGGTTAGAACTTAGAAGTAAGAAAATTTACCTGCAAGATTATAATCAAACAAATCATCGGCGCAATCACGAATAGGAGTGGCCAGGCAAGAAAAGCGAGTAATCCCAATATCGTGTACGTGTTTATGGACGCCGCGCATGAGATGATGAACTTGAAAGCAACGTCAAGATCAATTATATTCATATCTGAAGATACCTGCATAGTTTCAAATCCAAACATAATGAGTAGTAAAGCAGATATTGTGTTTCGGATTGGAAGCTTTTACGCACCCTATCAAATATCCTTCCGACGGGCGTCGAGTCGTAAAAAGCCATCGGGGCTCGAAAGAGCGAGGTGAGCAGCGTGGAAAATATGGACCTCGACGCCCCGACTCCTAAAGCAGTTACGAAGAAACTCCTGAAGAGCAATGCTAGCACCACAACGCCCACGATCACCGAGTAAATTGTGTAAATTTCCCACCGTGGCACGCTCGGGTCTTGGAGTTTTGTGGCGAAAGTGTAGGCTTGCGCGAGTTGGCCGGACACGAATATAAGAAAGACAATGTTGGCTGATGAGAAGAAAAATAAGCCATGTCCATGTTTCAAGTACTGAATGTAAGGCTTGAAACCGGTGTCTCCTTGTTCTTTCTCTTCTTTTTGAATCAATTGATCTCCTCGGAACTCCTCTACTCGTTCCCTTTCCTCGACTCTTTGTATCTCGTCTGCAAGAGGTGCATGTCTTTTGACGGAAATGCCACCGTCGGGCGTTTCGGAATGTGTATTTTTGTTGCTGTGTGCATTGACAAGGTGTTGAAACTCTTGAGAGGATGCCAACATTTCTTGATAAGTAGCTGATTTCAAAATCTCGCCACCAGACATTAACTGTAATAAGAAATACGATATAATACTCGATAAATTAATAACTTCGTTTAAATAATATTTTTGTATAATCTCTATTTTAATTATCATTACTAAATTATCACTCGATAAATTAATAACTTTGATAGTATAATAAAATTCACGGTCCCACCAGTATCAATTTATAGAGATTCAACTTTATATAATGCTAAATAATTGATGAAATAAAAATATGTATATATTTATGGAAATAATTGACTTACCAATATTGTATTGAAAGATGGAAGAAAGTCAACTTGGTGTGTCACAAGCACAACAGTCTTACTTGACAAAGCTCCCATGACATATTCCTGAAGAAGAGTCTCATTAATGAGTTAATCCTAATAACAAAATCTTTAAAAATGTTTAGCTGTAAAACCATTAATGTTAAGAAATTTTTATCAAAATAGCATTCATAAAAAGATTATGAGTTCACATTCTATTCATAATCATCCATACTATATTCTCTATAGAAGAAAAAAGGGGTAAGTTAGGACAAAAATATCCAAACTTTTTCAAAATAAAGTGGCATATTTTAAAACTTTCAATTTGCTGATTTAGTACCCAAAGTTGTGAAATTTGCACCTTCGTTAATAAAGTTTAGTTTTTTACATGTGAACAACTCAAATTAAGACTCACTTTTTCCATGTTTTAAGATTTTTCATGTTAATTAAATACTTCGATTTGAGACATACACATGTAAATGACTTAATGTTAACAAACACATGTGAAGAAAAAAAAATCAATTGAGTACAAAAAAAATTATGACTTTGAGTATTGAATCGGCACAATTGAAAGCATAGGAATATACCGCACTCTATAAAATATATATATATATATATATATATATATATATATTTGACCACAATTATTCCAAGAAAAATATAAAAAAATATGGTAAAATATAATTTTGATGATTCATAATTCACCCTCTCATAAAATGTACAATAAACTAATGGTAAACTTTATCTACACAATATTTTTCATGATAAAAATACTTAAGTCACCTTAATAAATCTCATGTAGGGCCCCAATTACGCAATTTTTACTTACATTGAATAGACTCGTTGCGGTGTTGGCATCGACCGCACTGAAAGGGTCGTCCAAGAGGTAAACGTCGGCATTTTGATAAAGCGCACGCGCGAGCTGAACACGCTGCTTCTGTCCGCCGCTTAGGTTGACACCCCTCTCGCCTATGACCGTGAGATCCCCGAAGGGAAGCATCTCAATGTCCTTGCTTAAGGAGCACTTTTGGAGTGTTTCTTGGTACTTTGCAGGATCCATGGCGGAACCAAACAGAATGTTATCTCTTATGGTCCCTGTTTGGATCCATGAAGATTGAGAGACACATGCTATCTTTCCTCTTACGCGAACCTACAAGTATAAAACCGTTATGTTCTCTAACCAAACGGTATAAATTAACAAATGAAAGAATGCGAAAATGAAGGGATCAACTTACAATGCCGTTGACTTGAGGAACTTCTCCGAGAATCGTTGCTAAAAGCGTTGACTTACCGGAGCCTACCTCTCCGCAAACGGCTATCTTTTGACCCGGTTGAACTATAAGCTCGATGTTCCTTAGAGTGGCCTTTGAAGAAGTGTCCCAAGCGATCTCAGAGGATCTAATAAATATGGAATGATCAACTTCTTCAAGTCTAGAATTATCCCTCGATAAGCTTGCATTTTCTAACTCCGCTGCTTCGAGGAACTTCACGATCCGAGAAAATGAAACACGTGCTTCGACAAACGCCCCGAACACATCCGGAATCATCCTGATCGGCTCCTGAATGATCCTGAATGTTGCGAGAAGCGTGAAGACGTTGATCGCGTATAGCTCGATCCCGAAGAAGTAGCATGTCCAGAAACTAGCAACTCCAACAAGAAGAGGAGATGTGAAAAACATAATTACATAGTTATTCCTTTGCATCAAGACTTCGTAAATACATTTGAGCTCATCATTTCTCAGCTTCTCTATCACGTTCTTGAAATGTGTCTCCCATGAGTAAAGCTTCAAGATCTTCATGCTTATTAGTGCTTCGGAAAGCTTCTTAAGCCGCGCGTTTTGAGCCACCGTGAATCGGGTTTGGTATTTATGCTGCAACTTCGAGAGCGGAGAGCTTCCGGCGAGAGTCAATACGAGCACTATCAAAGCCGAAATGGTCGCTTTTCCGATTGAAAAGTATATGACGACGATGGCTAGAAGCAATTGCAGGCTCGTCGACCAAATTTGGTGAAGCCAGAATGGGAATTCTCCGATTCTATAAGCATCGACCGTGACGTAATTCACGATTTCACCGTGAGAATGCTCGACTTTTGCAGCGTTTGAAAGCTTGAGCTGTTTCTTATATATGGCTGCGGAGAGCAACGATCGGACCTGGAGACCGATAAGACGGGCTCGGAAGTGCCATTGCCTCTCTGAGATTGACTCCAGAATCTTCACGAGGAACAATCCGACCGTCAATGCGTAGCCTTCGTGTTTGAAGAGAGCACTTCCTTCGACGATCTTGACGAACGCAGCAAGAAACAACGGATTACTAGCCAAGGAAAGAACCTTAACTAGAGCAAAGATTCCCGAGATTAGGATCGGCTTCTTCTGGCAAACAAAAATTATGGACAAAATCGAAGGAGGATCCGACGATCCTTCGAGCTTCCTTTTGCTTAATTGCTCGACAAACGTCGCGTACAATGTCTCTGCTCGGTCCTCACACCGCAAGTGCGGGATATCGTCTTCTTGAAGAACTTTCTCCTTACCCTTCTTCATCAACGGATTCAGCCACCAAAACGACCAAGCGCTCAGCAATCCGCTCGTCGCCAAAGGCGTGATGTTATCGCCCTCTAACAACTCATAAGAATGATTATCACCATCATCAGATTTTTTGTCTTCAGTTCGAAATGAGCTCAAGATCAACAGAATTCCTCCCGGAACGCATAGAACGCTTAAAACCGTCGCAATCGACACTGAATTCGCAGCCCTCGCTTCGAATATCGAAGTAACGCAGAGAAACGATCCGCACAAGAAGGCGAGGATCGCAAAGGCTTTAGCGTTTGTAGTGTTCGAAAGTGTTGAGGAGCAGGACACGTCAGCAATTCCAGATGCACAGCCTGTCATTCCCACATCATCGTAACAGAATTGCAGTATTTCAATTACACACAAATGTATAAATACAATGCGATGAACAAGCAAAGTTAGATTTTGATTCTCCAAGAAAACAGAGCAAATACTTTCTCTCTCTATCTCTCTTCTTTCTTGGTATCAGAGCACGATTTTTTTTTCTCCCTTTCTTCATCCATGGCTGCCAATTCAAGCTCTGCTTCACCGTTCGGTGCTTCTCTGAGCAACGCCATCACCATCAAGCTCGACAGTTCTAATTACATAGTCTGGAGATCTCAGATCTTGCCTGCGCTTCGTGGTCACGATCTCGAAGGCTTCATCACCGGAGAGAACTCGTGTCCACCGAAGTTCATTGACTCTGTCGAAGAAGGTATCACAATGAAGCGGCTCAATCCGGAGTATACTCAGTGGAACAGAGAGGATCAACGATTGCTGAGTTGGATTCTGTCGACTCTATCCAGTCCGATTCTTCACGGCATGACTCAGTTCCACCACACATTTGATATCTGGAATGCTCTTGAAGATCTATTCGCCATTCGCACACGAGGTCGGGCTCATAATCTAAAGGTGCAGCTCCAAACGATGAAGAAAGGTTCGTCAACTATCTCTGAATACATAGCAAAAATCAAAGCCCTAGCGGATGCTCTTTCGCTTGCCGGACAGCCAACGTCCATCGATGATCTCATCACGTGCATCGTGGCCGGATTGCCTGACGAATACGATGTTATGATCACGTTGATAAGCGATAGATCAAATGATTCGAGAATGACAGTTAACGAGGTTGAAGCAATGCTACTCAACCGTGAAAGTCGACTGGAGACCTTGCACAGCTCCTATTCTTCAGAAATCGGGAATGCTAGTGCTCATTTCGTCGAAAATCAAGCTCGGGGTGCTCGCGGCCGTGACTATGGTCCTCACCACCGATCAAACACCATCACTAACGCCCCCTCAGCTCAGTCTCCTAGAGGACGAGGACGAGGCAGGAGCGGATACTTTGGCCGTGGAGCCAAGCCAATCTGTCAAATTTGTGCCAAACAGGGACACACCGCGCGTGTCTGTTGGTACCGTAATGAAGAATTCTCACCAATGCCTCGGACAAACCAGCCTCGTCCAATGCATTCAGCTTCGCCATCAGCTCTCTTTGCCGGACCAGAAGCTGTGTTCGATCCAGCTTGGTACGCCGATTCTGGCGCTACTGACCATGTGACATCGCAACTCGACAACCTGACAATGACAAGGCAGTATGAAGGCAATGACAAACTCATGGTGGGAAATGGTAATTCTCTTCCTATTACTCACATTGGTTCCACAAGTTTATTTTCTCACCACATTGCTCAAAAACCTCTAAAGCTGTCCAATATCTTAGTAGTTCCTGGCATTAAGAAAAACTTAGTCAGTGTTGCCAAACTTACCCGTGATAATGGTGTCTTTATGGAGTTTCACCCTGATTTTTGTGCTATCAAGGATCCGGGAACCGGCAAACTACTCCAAAAGGGGAAAGTTAAGCGTGGTCTCTATCAGCTACACAAAGTGCCTTTTCTCCCACGAAGCTCTCTTCACAAGCCAATTTCCTGTTTTGCCCTTAAGAATAGACCAGCTTTCAATTCCCTTAACAAATGCAGACATTTTTCCTTTCTTACTTCATGTTGTCCTAGTGCCGATGTATTACATCAACGGCTTGGTCATCCCTCGCCAAATGTATTCTCACATGTATTAAATGTCTGTAATTTTCCAGCTTTAGTCAATAAAAAGACCACATTTTGTTCGGCCTGCAAAATTGGTAAAAGCCACGCTCTTCCTTTTAAATTGTCTGAATCCAAGAGTGAGCACCCTCTTCAATTGATTCATACTGACCTTTGGGGCCCTGCGCCGATAAGTGGCTCACAAGGATTTAAGTACTACATCCATTTTCTTGATGACTTTACAAGATACACTTGGATTTATCCTCTAAAGTTCAAATCTGAAGCACTTCCAGCCTTTAAAATCTTTAAACAGATTTCAGAAAATTATTTTTCCACATCTATCAAGATCCTTCAAACGGATTGGGGAGGAGAATTTCGTAGCTTTGTTCCATTTTTAAATGAATCTGGCATCCTTATGAGGCACCCATGCCCTCATGTACACCAACAAAATGGTAAAGCTGAAAGGAAACACCGCCATATTGTCGAACTCGGTCTCACTCTTCTCTCTCAAGCAAACATGCCTCTTAAGTTTTGGTGGGAGGCTTTCTCTACTGCTGTTTTCTTGATTAATAGATTACCTACTCCTGTGCTTCACCATGACAATCCATTCCACATATTATTCCAAAAACAGCCAGATTACACTCTTCTAAGAGTTTTCGGCTGTGCCGTGTTCCCCCATTTGAGGCCGTATAACAAACACAAGCTAGAATTCCGCTCCACAAAGTGCTTATTCCTCGGCTATAGCCTCAAGCACAAAGGATATTTGTGTCTTCACCCTTCAGGACGAGTGTATATTACTCGACATGCCGTGTTTAACGAGCTGGAATTTCCATATCAATCTCTCTTTTCCCAAAAATCACATACTATTAACTCACAGAGTGAACTCTCTTCTAGTCCATCTCTCTATCCCACCACTCTCTCCACCATATCACCCATTATATCTCCAGCTAATCCAGAATTAGACCAGATTTTTCCAACTCTGCCACAAAATCATCCCATTTCTCCAAATTCACTAAGTTCTGCTCAAATTCCACATTTCCCATTTTACCCTTGCCCTTCAAATCCATCTTCCTCTCATACTATTCATAATTCCGCTTCACCACCGCCACTCGCAGTTCCTTCCTCACAACTACATTCATCTTATACCACAAATTTACCATATTCCCATTCCCAAAATCCAGCCCATGATCTAAATTGCTCCCCTCCAATTTCTGCACAAATTTTCCCAGTTCTTGACCAACAATTAGTTGCAGCCCCTGTTCCTCCCATAGTCCAACCCCTTTCACTTCCTATTTCTTCCAATTCAATAGATCTCCCCTCTGTGGAAGGTGTCTCTGAGCAGCCTTCTTCTCACCCAAATTCTTCAAATTTTCATTCGATGATCACTCGTGCCAAAAATGGAGTTTTTAAACCAAAACTTCTCAACGTGACCAAATATCCACCGGCTATCTCGATCGGCCCCACTGAGCCAAGCAATGTTACTCAAGCTCTAGCTGATCCTAAGTGGAAGATGGCCATGCTTGAAGAACTTGGTGCTCTACACAAAAATGAAACTTGGGATTTGGTTCCCTTACCTCCAGGACATAATCTAGTTGGAAACAAATGGGTTTATAAAGTCAAATACAACTCCAATGGATCTATCCAACGCTTCAAGGCGAGACTTGTGGCACAAGGTTTCTCACAGGCACCGGGGATTGACTTTTCCGAAACGTTCAGTCCGGTGGTCAAGAGCACAACTGTCCGCATCGTTCTTTCCCTCGCCATTACAAATGGTGGGACATTCGTCAAATGGACGTTAATAATGCCTTTTTGAATGGTCGGCTCACCGAAACTGTCTTCATGAAGCAACCTCGGGGATTCGAAGATCCAGCACGCCCTGATCATGTATGTCGTCTCAACCGTGCATTGTATGGGCTGAAACAAGCCCCGCGTGCTTGGTTTGCTCGCCTCAAAGAAGCTCTTCAAGAATGGGGCTTCACCAATATTCAGTCTGACATCTCGCTTTTCGTCTACAATCGCAATGGTTGCACGATTTTGCTACTGGTGTACGTTGATGATATTGTCATTACAGGCAATTCCTCCGCTCTTCTTCACAGATTCACGAGCGAGCTCAATGCAGTCTTTACTCTAAAAGATCTTGGATCGCTGCACTATTTTCTCGGCATTGAGGCCTACCGAAACAGCTCCGGGCTCTATCTTTCTCAATCCAAATACATTTTGGATCTTCTTGTACGCACCAATATGGAAAATGCCAAGCCTTGGTCCACGCCCGTCGCGCCGGGCCTCACCGTTTCTAAAGCTGACGGAGAACCAATGGAAAATGCAGCTCTCTACCGGAGCACCATTGGTGCACTACAATACCTTACGCTTACACGTCCCGATATCTCTTTCATTGTTGGGAAGCTTAGCCAGTTCCTCACTAGCCCAACCACGTCGCACTGGCAGCTATGCAAACGTGTATTACGTTATCTCAAAGGCACTTTATGCAAAGGAATTCACTTCACTCCTGGCAAAGCGTTAACGCTCACAGCCTTTGCGGATGCTGACTGGGCAAGCTGCCCCGACGATCGACGCTCCACCAGTGCCTATTGCATCTACCTCGGTGGAAATCTCGTTTCTTGGAGCTCCAAAAAGCAACACGTGATTGCTCGGTCAAGCACCGAGGCTGAGTACCGTGCCCTCGCTCATGCTTCTGCTGAACTTTCATGGATCACTTCTCTTCTGTCCGAACTCAAGCTGACCCTCCAAGGTCGCCCAGTGATTTGGTGTGACAATATTGGCGCCGCTGCGCTGGCCGCCAATCCCGTAAGCCATCAACGAACGAAGCATATCGAAATTGACATGCACTTCGTGCGTGACAAAGTGCTTCAAAATGAGCTCGAAATACGCTATATACCCACATTTGATCAAGTCGCTGACCTTTTTACAAAAGGACTCTCTGTTCTTCGCTTCAACATGATGAGAAACAAGCTGAAAGTCGTTGACTCGCCGTTCCGCTTGCGGGGGGGTGTTGAGGAGCAGGACACGTCAGCAATTCCAGATGCACAGCCTGTCATTCCCACATCATCGTAACAGAATTGCAGTATTTCAATTACACACAAATGTATAAATACAATGCGATGAACAAGCAAAGTTAGATTTTGATTCTCCAAGAAAACAGAGCAAATACTTTCTCTCTCTATCTCTCTTCTTTCTGAAAGACACGGTTTTCTTAAGCTTATGCACAGGCTTAGTATCAACCATGTTAAGCCTTGAATTAACGGTGATAACCAATTAGTTCGGTAAGAGAAAAGCCAAATAGCATAAGCCAAGAAAGCCATAGCCAAAAGGCCATTGAAAACAGCTGAGAATACTGATAATAATGGAGATGATCTCTGATAAGCCATTGATGAAGAACTCGAAACTTGATCAGTGCATGAATTTCCGCCGGTCATGGCCGTAAACACGGAACCGGAGACGGCAGAACAGGCAGATCAGTGAAGCTGAAACACCATTGTTTGTTCAAGCTGTTGATTGTGTGGTTGAGCAATGGAACTGCAAAGAAACTGACATATATGAATACTTTATAGTTTATAGTTTTTAATTCTAAGATTTTTAAGAGTTTTGTGAATTTTTATATTAAATCTAAGGTTAAATAAATAATAAAATACATAATGTATTCTGGTAAAAACTTAAATGTAACAGAACATAATACTCTTATTGAAAAGTGACAACATAATACTCAACATTTAACAAATATGAATAATGCAAGGAGAAAATTACTATAAAATAATGATCCATTCGCTAATTACTATTACTTTTTATTTACCCTATAAACTATAAAATAAGTCGTTAATTTAGATGAGATGTCAATGTATGATTCTGTATCAGTTTGCTTATTACACCTATTTTTAATTGCTTTTTAAATACCCTAATTGTTAGACGTTCACCGCTTACGTGAAAATTTAGGAACAAATTTGTCTTGTCCCATTATTATTTATTACCGGTTTTTTAATTTATTTATTTACGTAACTAATAATCAATATTAGAAATGGTGGTCATCGGTGTCGCCATACTTTCGGCTAACGGACTTAAAATTAATCGGATAAAAATATGTGAGGAGGGTGATTCGCGAACTTTAGCCACTTTTCTCAACATTAAATCGCTTAGCCATTTAACTTGTAAAAAGCCAACAAGTTGGTCACTTTCGCCGGTAACACCTTGGTAAAAAAAAAATGTATCTTTGCCATTAACAGAAACGCTCAAAACTCACACTAAAATAAAAAAATATACGTACCAATTTTTTCAACACAAAATCTCACATCGTATTATATATCGTAATAATAAAAACAAGCTTAATAATGTGGGTCGTTTTACATCGATCTCAAGGACTGAGCAAAATAGAGCAATAAACAACTTATCGTTTATCTTGATTTATAAACGATAAAATCATAGACCAATGTCACAAACACGACAAAATTATTAGATACAATAAAAAAACATATTTTGGATCTGTCGAATATTATTTAAGTAAATTATATATAATCTTTTTACGTTGCTGAGTTCAAGAATAAATAACATTACTCGGGCCCGACTCTGGGTGAACTCACAATCTAGGCTGGCCGGAATAAACGTGGTCGGTTTTGTTATTCCGGTTCATAAGCTCATTGATTTTAGAGTCCAATCTAAATGAAATTATTTATACTCTAATAGTACTACAACAAATTGGTTCAATTATTTATACAAATCAAATAATACAATTAATGCGATTAACAGATAAATGAGAGAAATTAGTCATAAACGATTAAAACATGTAAGATTAATAATTGTGACCACACGTTTAGTTTTGACACGGGAGAAAATAATTCAAAGCTCTGAAGGGTCAATGTCAAACCGACAAATTATGCAGAGTCAAAGATCTATATAATAGGGTTAATTGCGGCAAAAAGACTTGACCTTTGGTCAAATGCTCTGTTGTGTATACAACTTCCGTAAATAGCGACAAAAGTATCTAAACTTGGCAGTTGGGAGTTGACCGAGAAAATTTATATATGTGGCAATCAGCCTTTCCCATGTGGCATGCCACATAATTGATACTTTTAAGTAATTTAAAAAAATTAAAAATATTTTTATTTTTTAAACACAATTTTTTTTTTCATTTTGAGTAAAAAAAAATTTATTTCAATAATAACAAATAATGAATATTTAAAGGTTATAATTATTTATTTTTAAAAAAGTCGGTAGAACGAAATAAAAATCACCGCTCACGGTTCACTTGAATTCCATTTCCGATCCTATTCACGCGTCGAATAAAATTATTTAATATGTTTAATAATAATAATAACTAATAAACACATACATAATGTTTGAAAAGTCAAGACATAATTAAATACACACCACTTATTCAAAAACAAAATATAGTAGTCATATTTATATTTAACGAAAAATATTTTTATTTGTTTGCATGATTTTTTTTTGTGTTTGCATTTTATAATAATAATTGTTTTTTTTATTTATATAATTTTTTTTAATTATCGTTAAATAATCATATGATTATTATTGATTATTATTATTAAACATATTAGTTTCACCCATGAACCGGATCGGAGGGGGAGCTTGAGTGAACCGTGAAAGGTGATTTTTTTCTTTATTTATTTCGTTTGATCCATTTTTTTTTGAATTATTATATTTAATAATAAAAACCAACAATGAATATTTCAATTTAAATATTCATTACTGGTTATTATGAAAAAATAATTTATTTTTTTAAAAAGTATTTTTTAATTATTTAATAAATAATAATTACGTGGCATGCCACGTGGTGGCCAAGTGCCATGTGGCATGACACGTGGCAAATGCTAATAGCCACATTGACAAATATTCTCGGTCAACTCCCAAATGCCAAATTTGGATACTTTTACCGCTATTTACAAAAATTGTATACAAACAGAGCATTTGACTAAAAATTGAGTATGTTTGCCGCAATCCCCTATATAATAATGTTCCAAATCAAATTCATCATCATAATGCATGATGAGAAAATAAAGGCAAAAAAACAAAAGAGCCTTTATATATTAGCTGCATATATTTTTTTACGGCAGATATTCCAAACTTAGAGTTTGTCAGAGTTTTGTTCAACGTTTTGTATGCAATTTTTTTTTATTAGATCTCAATTAAAAAATTGAATAATTTATTGTAATCTCTATCAATAAATGAAAAGTGAGCTTATAATTGACAATTGTCGTCCTCATCGGAACATCAAATAATCATCGGAACGTCGTGGACTATGAGCAACTTAACTTAGTAAGTACATTAAGAAGTTTCGCGAATAATTCGCATGACCAATTCACGTGAAGTTAGCTTTATATATATATAATATATATATATATATATATATATATATATATATTTCAAATTCGATACCAATGCGGCTTTTTTTTTTCTTTCTAAAAAGTCATTTTTTTGCATCAAGTTCGGTAAAATACCAGCGACAGAAAAAACAAAATCTATTTTAATGGATAGTCAATTCTTGACGGCATAAATACCTTTATTCTACAAATACAATAAAACCACGAAAAACACCATTAAATGCGTAACATGTCGACGGAATATTAGTTTCTATCAAAACCCGAACATAAATGTTGAAAAGTATAATTTTTTTTTTTGAAGGAGTGTTGAAAAGTATAATTGCTGTGTCGCTAAATCATTAATAATGTGTGTGTTCAACTTTAAACATAAATTCCCTCTTAAGAAAAAAAAAACTTTAAACATAATATATTTAAACTTTGAAAGGTCCCTTTGAAACGTGACAAATCATTTGCGAAGCCTAAAGTGCCCATGTGTATTGTGATTGCCACCTAGCAAAATAATGCAAAATGATTAAATAAATACATAAATAATGGAGACTAGTGAACTGTCAAAGTCAAAAGAAGAGAACTTCTTCAAGGACTAATAAAATCTTCACGGTTTAATCTTGATTCATACAGTTGAAATCGGGATGGATATATTTGATTTTTTGGACTATTCAGTATCTTAATTCGGATATCTAAAAATTATAATTCGAATTTGAAACTTAAATTTCAGACACCTCATTTTAAAGTTGGATTTATTATCCGAATCCGGATTTGATTTAATTGATACAATCAGGTTTAAAAAAAAAAAACTGTATGTTAAAAATGACGAAATTATACGTAAAGAAATAATAATTGAATTTTGACACGTAAGAAAATAATTTCAAAGTTCTGAAGTGTCCGTAGCTGGTTGGTCAGACTCGTACATCAGCCTTAAATCATGTAACAATCACTCAACAAATACTGCAGAGTGAGTTGTCAAAAATCTCCATTCAAAAAAAAAAAAAAATTGTCAAAAATCTATATATAATAATCTTCCAAATTTAATTTGATGATATAAATTATAATGGCGAAAAAAAAGTCTTTATATACTAATGGGTAGGGCTGAAATATTTATCCATCATCCGTTGATTGCAACCGTATCTTATTCGTTCCGCTACCAAAAATCCGATTTTTTGTCCATTTTTAATCAACCGCTTAATATGGTTATGGATATCCGCAACTGCTTTTCAGAATTGGATTGGTTAATGGTCATATTTGTTAATTTAAATTGGATATCCGCTTTAACCGCAACCGATTTTTAAAAATAAAAAATAATTAATTAAATATATATTATATATAAATCTTTTTTATTTTATTTTATTAGTGCCATCGGTGGATTGGATGGTCCCTTATATTAACCTAGGCAGGTTATATTCCTACCTTGTCCATTGTTGTCTTTGTGCTTTGATTACTTTGAATATAATATTTATTATAGTTCAGATTTCATCTTGGCTTTTTAATAATCGTTTGTATTCATATTTGTATCTCTCGAATATGTAGCTAATATTCTAGTGTTAGACCATATGTTTTTGTGATCTTTTATGTCATATAAATATGGTTTGGTACTTTGTTTACTTATGAAATATGATTTATGATATTTTTGAATGTTTATGTTTCACTATTATTACTATATTTTTATGTATGATGTATTTGTTTTTCACTAACAAAATTAATTGGATAATATCCGCTATCCGCCTTAAATTAACCAATTCGATCCGCTAACCGCTAACCGCATTTTAATTGGATAATCAAAAATAAAAATGGTTAATGGATACAATTATTTTATATCCACATATGTGGATACGGTTAGTCAACATGTCCATATCCTATCCTATCCACTTTCACCCCTACTAATGGGTATGGCGAAAATATAAAAAATTTGGTCAACGAATCTCTCGTATACCGAAAGTCTAAAAGTAGTGACAAAAGTACTCAAAATCATATTTGGGACGTTGACCGATTCATTCTCCTAACGCAGTTAACTTACCTGTTAACTCTAACTCTGGCCACGTGGACAGACGTGGGTTGCTGATATAGCAATTTTTTGTCACGTGGACGAGCCCACATCAGTCATGTTTACGACAAAACAATGAATTAAACCCCTAATTGGACTCGTTCACGTGAAAAAAAATGCTATGTCAGCAACCCACGTTTGTCCACGTGGCCAGAGTTAACGTGTAAGTTAACTGCGTTAAGAGAATGGAGCGATCAACACCTCAAATGCAACTTTGGGTAATTTTGCCATCACTTTTAAATTTTGGATACACGAAGAGTTCTTTGACCAAACTTGGGTATTTCACCGGCATTAACCCTATACTAACCCTATATATATATATATATATATCCCTCTCTCTCTATATATATATATATATATATATATTACGGCATATTCCTTACTTAGTGTTTCATTACCATAACCTTCCATCCGTTACGTCCATGGTGCCACGACATGTTGTCCAAGTCTTGATACGACACTCCCATGTAAGGTTCGTGTTATTGTTTTGGCCGATAAATTGGTTGCCGTTATTGACGGATTAATCGGTTGTCGATAAATTTATCGATGAAAAACATATAAAACATATCGTTACCATTATCGGAACTTAAGTTAATCGGTTATCGATGAATTATCGATAAAATAAATATATATGAATTTTGACACGTGACGAATTAATTGCAAAGCCTAAAGTGTCCAACTGTCCATGCTATTGCTGGGAGTCACATTCGTACTACAACTACCTGTGATGTGAATGATTGTGATATTTGCCACCGAACAAAATAAATTAAAAAAAAAAACAAATTAATGGAGACTCAGAAAAAAGAGCTTCTTTAAGGTCTTTTTGCCCTTGATTGATCCGTGAATCATTATGAATAAACGACAAGATTCACGTTTCTTTTAGTTTACAAAGAAGTTGGTCAGCTCTGGTCCCAGTCCCACCTCGTTTCACATATAAAATACAAAACAAATTTCCGGCATAAATATCATAGGTTAGTTAAGACGAGTGGCAGTATTTTCCTTTTTTTTTTTTTTTTTAAGGAAATAATACCAATAAATATTAAAATTATAATTCCGTTCGTATCCAATTTCAATCTGATGATTTTTTTGCTAATTGTTATTTGTCTAGCTTGTAATAATTCGATTATATATAGTTTTTGCGTTTGTCTCTCGATAATTTATGTAATATGAATTTTATTTTAGCACATAATTTATCAACTTGAACTCTTAAAAACAAAATTTTGGAAATATGTGAGACAGGTACCTAAATTTTATAAACTAATAAGACTTCCTCCCAATGTATCAAACTATGAGTTTGCTAACTGTGTCTTGATTAAAACTCACATTGTGTTTTTAAAGTGATTGACGTGTAATATGAGACGTTCCACGTCTCTCTTCTCTCTCTGCTTATAATGTTCATAATATAAAATAAAAAAAAAAAAAAAAAAAAAATTGAAGGCGCTTTCATGACTTCCATTAACTTTGCATTAGGTGCACCATGTTTCCTGCATTTTAATTTTCAACAATAACGTCCTTTTCAAATAAATAAAGTATGTAATTTTGAAAAGAAAAGAAAAAAAAAAAGCTTATTCTTTTGATTATTACAGAAGATTTTTTTTCTTCTTTTGCTACTCCACGTTCCAAATAAAGAACTAAATACGGAATTTGAATATTTAATTGACTTCAGAGATATCAACACTAAATTATTATTTCGTAAAAACTAACAGAAACAGAAAAATTATAAAGTTAGAGAGAGTTGTCGTATGGTCATTTCAGAAAGTGGTGGACCAAATTAAGACAAAAAATATAGGTCGAAAGACTTCCATAATTGATCGCCCTTTTCAAAATAATATCTGCTGTTTTATTATTTCATCTGATAACAAAGTAAAAACATAACCTCTGTATGGCAGAAAATAAAAAAATATAAGTGTAAATAAAAACATGAAAGAAAAAGAAGAAAGTAAATAAATCTACCCGAATTATAAATATTAATCTTACAGCTATTTTCTTTCTTTATATTATAATTATACCTAACTCAAAAATTACCACTGTCCCTCCTCGTAAAATATATAATTTCACCTCTTACGAGTGAATGGACGAGTAAAAAATAACCACATGCTATAGCAGCAAATAATGGACAACAATCAAAATCCTCCCACATTTTATGCACCTTATTTTCTAACCCGGAAAAAAGAATAATCCCGATAATTAGCATTCGATCCGAACCGCGCCGCTCTCGGAGGAGACGAACTTGGGCTTCCTCACGACGACGTCCATGCAGTGGATGACGTCGCCGATCCGGACGTCGTTCCAGTTGCGGATGACGATGCCGCACTCGGTGCCGCTCTTGACTGAGTCGACCTCGGACTTCTCCCTCTTGAGGGACCCGCACGGCGCCTCGATGAGAACCTCTCCGCTGCGCAGGAGGCGCAGCGTGGCCGAGCTGTTGACGCGGCCGGTCACGACGCGGCAGCCCGCGATCTTGACGTAGCCGCCCTGGGACTTGCTCTTGTTGACCTCGAAGAGGCCGATCACTTCTGCCTCTCCGGCCACGACGGTTTCCGGTGTCCCTGGGGACTTCTCAACCACCAGGTTTCCAACGTCCTCCAGAAGGTGGTAGATCACGCGGTGATTGTATATCTAGGCGATCGGGAATGAGCAAATCAGTAAGTTCCAAAGAAGACCTAAGGGTGTTCGGAGATTACCTTTACACCGGCTTTTGTAGCTTCTAAGCTGATGGAGTTGGGCGGGGTTTTTATGTTGAACCCGACAATAGAAGCGCCACACGCTTTCGCCAAGTCTAGATCGCTCTGAGAAATCGGGCCAACGCCGACATGTACTACGTTCATGAAGAGCTGCGGAAAATTTACAAGATCAAATCCGCATCTCAATTAAAATCAAAGTTGAGAAGAAATAAAAATGTATGGAATGTGATTTTAATGGCCCAAAGTCGGTTTAAATAAAAATAAACTACGATTTCGGTCTTTATACATCCTAAAATCAGTATTTAAAGGAGCAACAAATTAAAATGACGAACAATTTATAAACTAAATAACATGTCCAAAAGCTAATGAAGCAAACCATAAAAATACATATTGCCTTATGTTGGAAACCATTTATTCGGTTATTCAGTTTTGGCTTATGCTGATAACAAAAACCGAAACCGGATTAATCTTGAGTTCAGTTTATAACAGAATCACAAAGTTTTGTTTGATAAAATAATAATAATAATAAAATAAATAAATTTAAAAAATAACAAAATAAAATAAATGGGTCCTTCTTCCACCAGTTATTCGGTTTTCTGATTTTTTTTATTTTATTTTATTTTATTTTCCCCTCACAATCAATGATCTCAAGGCATACCTGCGGATTGTTTAGAGTCTTCAACGCATCGGTAACGGCTTGGACCGTACCCTGCACATCTCCTTTCACTATTATCGGCAACTCAACCCGTTTAAGCACGTCTTCTTCAGACGGGTCTGGATCTTCTTCCCGGCCCTCGATCTTCTTTGCGATCCTCTCGCTCTCGAATTTGTCTTTCCTACCTGTAGTTTTGGGGAAAATATTTTTGACACCATTAATCAATAATTGAATTACATATTATACATTAATAAGCTGCTAATAAAATAATAATATTAATAGGCTACATACCTTTGCTAAGCATTTTGGCGCGCTCCTCGGACTCGACAACGACGATCTCGTCACCTGCCATAGGCAGTCCCTTAAGCCCCTCGATCTCTACTGGCATTGCGGGTGTCGCCTTCTGTGACAACTTTCCTAACGTGTCCCTGATTGCTCGTATCCTTCCCCACTCGCACCCCACAACGACGTGCTGCCCGCAAACCAACGTCCCGGCTTTCACTATCGCGGTGACAAGAGGACCCCTTCCTTTGTCGAGCCGGGCCTCCACGACATAGGCCTGAGCGACCCCGTCGATGCGCGCTTTTAGGTCCATCATCTCTGCCTGGAGAAGCAACGCCTCTTCCAAAAGATCTAATCCGGACTTCGTCACGGCCGAAACTTGAATGACCTGAATCAGTAGCGGTGTAAGAGGCATACAAACATAGTTTGGGGAGCAAACTGCTCGGATTGTAAAGTTCAAGGGCATTGCCACTAATTACTCTAGAAATCACGCATACCTGAATATCTCCACCCATGTCTTCAAGCAATAACCCTTCTGAAGCAAGCTGGAGTTTCACTCTTTCTGGATCCGCCGCCGGTTTATCACACTTGTTAATGGCAACAACGATTGGCACATTTGCCGACTTTGCGTGCGAAATGGCTTCCAGCGTTTGGGGCATCACGCCGTCGTCGGCCGCGACGACGAGCACGACGATGTCCGTCACTGCAGCGCCTCTCGCGCGCATCGCGCTGAAAGCAGCATGGCCGGGCGTGTCGAGGAACGTAATGGCGGCGCCAGATGGCATGGCCACGACGAACGCACCGAGGTGTTGGGTTATGCCCCCAGCTTCTTTTGCAGCCACCGATGTCTGGCGCAGAGAGTCGAGAAGAGATGTTTTTCCGTGATCAACGTGGCCCATGACGGTTACGACTGGCGGACGGGGAAGAACTTTTGCACCGGCGTCAGAGTGGCGCCTCTTGACTTTGATGCCGACTTCCTGAAAATTCAGAAGGATAAATTTTAGCAAGGAACATTGTTGAAACCTTAAATATAGAAAGTTTCTCTATCTCCCAACTTGTGGTGAACCCAATTTCCGACACTCTTTAGTATCGATTTCTCCAAACAGCTATGCTTAATGCAGTATGATTCAACATTGAAACAAGAACAAAGACTCAACTATTTCTATTCTTCCTTTTTTTTTGGTACGACAGAAAAATAACGTGAAATTAAACACGTTCTATATGAATTTTGATATCGATATAAAAAAGCACTCTAGCTAAAACGGATGCAATACCATTGCGACTAACTCCACAACATCGAAACTTAGAGAATCAAACTCTGATCCAACGTTTTCCCCAAGATTCACAAGGACGTTTTGCAGCGTGGAAACCGAGTGCCCAGTACATTTGGAGAGCTCCACAAGAGTCATGCCCTCAAATATGTCTACTGTTTGAGCCCGTGGGGGCGGGATCGTCTTCTTTGTTTGCGCGGGAACGGAAGAGGGTTCAGTGGGCTTTTGCACACGTGGAGGTACATACGGTTGCATACCATGCGGCCGATCCTTTTTCGCCTTCCAATCGAATTTGGAAAAGCTCAAACCACCATGGGGTGTTTTTCCATTGGTACGATGATAAAACCTGAATGAAAGAAAATGAGTCACTGGAAGTTTTTTAAACAAGATTTTTAGAACGAGATTCTGGTCGATGTGTTGTCTCTGCAGTATCCTGCAGCGTATGCATATAAACGAACACATGTTATGCGGATTTTGGATTACACTCACCGTGTTGACTGGAGTTTATGAGCCGACACTTCACCGTATTTAGAGTTGGGTAGTATCGAGATGAATGAGGTTCCTGTAGGGAAAAAAAATCGGATACAACCAGTCATTCTCTTATCTATTCATTCGAATGACCATACGAGTAAAGATGACATCAGACTAAATTGGGAAAGGCGTTCCGAAGCCAGAGATGTTGAGTAAGGCTGAAACTCACCATGTACACATCCGAGTAAAGAGGAAACCGATCTAGCTGCATTCTCCGGACCGGGCGAAGTAACCAATCCAGCAGAAAGCTTCCTCGATAGAGCGCTGGAAATACCGTTACGTACTCCCTACGAACAAATTCCAGTAAAGACATTAAATTAAAACGCGATTAAGGCTCTGAGAAACGAGAAGAGATTACAGTTGAAAATTCTACGAAATGCAAACCGCAACTATAGAAAATCGAACGAGCATCTGTAATGCAATGGCCAAAGAAGAATGAGAGAGATGTTTACCTTTCGCTCAATCACCCTCCAAGCCATTCATAAGTGTGCCGAATCTGCCTCAAAGAAAGACCACAAAAAACTCATAAGAAGCTAAATAGGCATCACATATAACTGGATTCCAATCACCATGAAAGTTGTTTCAATTTTGAAGCCCATAAACTGTCGAAAACCAGATTCAATTTCTTAAGCTCTACCAATAACTTCCAGCTCGAGAACCAATCGAAAGCAATCGAATTGGGGAGCGAAAAGATGGTGATTACTGTGTGTATATATATATATATCGGTAATGAAAAAAATTACGAAGAAAGGGTAGAATCGATACCTCTAGAATATGCAGTTAGGTCGGAGAAAGCCGAGAGCAGAGGAGAGAGAGAATACTGAGCTGAAATAAGCTTCGAGACTCGGAGACTCTGCTCAAGAAGACGATGAAGCTCAAAGAGAGAGAGACGATTACTTATGTGTTCGGTGACGGTCTTTGTGTGTGAAAACGACGTGTCGTTCCAATAAATCGTGTCGTTTTCTGAGCTGTATCTAATTTTTATGTCGTTCCTCCGTTCGCTAGGAGACGTCAGCTTTATTTGTCGTTCCTTGTCCGTAACATCAGAAAATAAGTGTTATTATTAGGAAATGCGAGTTGATGGAATTCAGTTATAACTGAAATGCGGGTTGTAAATAAAACCCGGAAATGCGGGTTTTAAACCGCATCCGGACCGTAACCACATTATAAAGAGACCGGAACCCTATTAATCCGGGTTAAACCGGAACCGGTTTATTAAAAAAAAACGCATCCGGATTAAACCGGATTCGGGTCCCAGATTCAGAGAATAAAAACCCCGGAACCCGGGTAGTAGGTTACTAAAACCCGCTTATTAAATATATATATATATATATAAATAAATATTTAGAATTTTTTTACCCAAAAAGTACCTAATTATTTCTCTAATTGGATTAGTTATGTTTTAGTACAAAATGATGTCGTTAAATTTTTTTGTGCTATGTATAGCAATCCTGATATTTTTTTGTGCTATGTGTAGCAATCTTAGCAAGTTGATTAACTATATTTAGCAAACTGGATGATATTATGTTTATTAATATGTAACAATATGGATGTTTAAGATATAGTTTGATACATAAACTTTGTTTATAATTATTTTAAGTTATTTTTTAATTTAAATTCAAGTTCAAATACCGGTTATTATGCAAAACTTTATTTTAAAACTGAAATTGCATGAAATTCGGATCCGGTTCTAAAAACCAATTTTTCAACCCGGATCCGGATTTTAGGGTTTTGTTGAAAAAATATCCGGATCCGGTTTCAATTTTAGGAAACCCGGATTCCGGATCCAGGTACCGGGTATGGCAGAAAAACCGGGTACCTGGTTCGCTTTCACCCCTAGTTATCATGGTTTTTTTATATATATATATAATACATAATTACATTCCGGTATATCATATCTCATAGAAGAAACGACACATAATTTCGAAAGGTTTCAAAAGCTAAGAGAATATTGTGCACGCCGAGGTGGCAGTATTCGCGGTTAAGGACACAGTGTCTAGGGCTTAAAAACGAGACCAGACTTTTTCAAATATTAGTCCGGAGTTCCAAAATTTGGGCCGCGCTTGGTACTGGTTTGGGGGAAAACAACTTAAAATAAAACCAGATCGTGACTCCGTTTTTTCGCCGACAGCCAGATCCATGTTCCAAAAATTTAACCTAGATTAGAAATCGAGAATCAGGTCTCAAATCTTACTCCGTACAAGATTTTTCGTATTCAACGGGTACATTTTTAATTTATCGACAAGTAATAATTATTTCGACAATAGAATCAGAATACATGTTTAAAAAATTGAACTTTTATTAATAAAACGAAACTTTTATTTATATCATCGCCGGTATCAAGAATCTGAGTACTTGTATCACCGCAACCGCAGAGGGTATTCAAACCTCACACACTGCTACCAAGCAAATAAGTTATTCATAGCAATCAAATAAAGCAATTTCAAAAAATAAAATACATCTCATGGTACATGACCATTTTTAGGGCTTAATAATTAAACAATCTCCGAGCGAAATGCGATACGATCTCAATCCCATCATTTATGCAACCTGACTGAAGAGCAGCTTGCGGATCTGCAATAAGAATCGAAATTCACGTTCTAATTATATGGAAAATCCATTAAAATATAATGTTTCTGGAAAATAGATCTGAGAGTTTCTTTTGTTTTAATAGTTGCGATTTGAAAGACCCAAAAATACTTAGAACAGACTGTGTGCGTAAGCCCGACTAACAGCTCGATTATCATGCGTTTAGAGTAATTGACGACGATCCCTCGTAATTTGTGATATATAAAGCACATTGCCTCAAGAATTATGTTTTGGATTTTCCGGGTTTATACTGCACTAAATTGAAAGTCCAAAGGCCAAATTGCACCTTTAATGAAGATTCAGGGGAAAAGTACACCAAAACAAAGTTCAAGGAGGGGAAATGTACTATATGAGGGATAGGGATTGCCGCTAATTTTACTCGAGATTTATACTCTTAACTCACGTGATCTATATGCAATACTACTTTATTTTCCGTAGTTTATAATTATATTCTATTTTAAAATGAATATAATATTAGATGCTACAAAAATAGTACTGCAAAAGATGTGCTAAAAACGTAGTTGGTACCTCCGGAAGCTTCTTGCGGAACACGACATCCAAACGAGCATCGAGGGTGTTCTCACAGACTATCTTCCCATCCCGAGAAGCCATGACAACGCCTCCAGAGCTTCACAAACAAACAAAACATATCAAACATACATATTTGTATCGTTTGTTTAGTTCCTTCTCACGTATCTTTTGTTTAATTCCTTCTCGAGCAATCACAATTTTTTGCTATCATGAATCTACTAAACAAATGAAATGGATGAGCGTCAAACGATGAAATCACGAGTACCAGAAAAGAGCATGCGGGTTGTGGTGAGAAGGGGCAGGTGGGAGATACACTTCTTTGTCCACTATAATCTCCGGCCGACTCACGTTCGCTTTATCAGCATATTCCTCTGAAGCTGATTCCAGAACAGACTCAACCATGCCCAAATCAGCTTCTCGGCAACGCAGTAAGACAGCAGGCTCCTTTAACCTCAGCAGGCTCTGCAAAACACAAAAAATCAGAAACTATCAGCAAATAAGCCAGCAATGGAAATCAAGAAACGGGTAATACAGAAGCCGAGTAGCGACCTGAACAATAAGATCTTTCAGCAGCGGTTTGTACACATGGTGATGGTGGCTCACTTGCAGAAGCTCCTTTGCTGCACTATCTTTCATGGAACTAACCACGTCGTCTTGAGCTTGGAGAACCTTGATCCGAGAAGCGTTGAGTTGCATGGAGTACTCACTACAGGATCAAATAACCGATGTCGTTTAAAAAGCCATTTTAATGTACAAAGACTAGACACGATGAACTCGTTTTCACAATCTAATTTCTGTACATTTCTAGACCAATTTAACAAAATAAAATCCTTTTTCCCAAATTCTAGCTGTATCGGACAAAGTGCCGCTATTCCGAGCCGAAAAAACTCGAAGCTGCTGTATATAAATCTTGATTATCACACTGACTAATCTATTACCAAAAGATAAAGTTTTTCAATTGTTGATCAAACACAGAAAGCCAATCGGATCTCTTGCTTTCAGGTATCTATGCACTAATCTCCGAACAATTCATTTCGATCATACTGAAATTCCCAAACAAAAATAAGCAAACAAACTCACATCTTCTTACGAACATCCACTTGCTTCTCCTTCCTCTCATACTCTTGCCTGATCTTCTTCTTCTCCGCCTCAACTATTTGCAGCTTCTCGATGTTAAACTCCTGAAACGAGACCAAAACCCCCCCAAATTCACATCGAACACAACCAAACAAGCAAAATGGAGGAATCGGCGTAGACGAATCCGATCGGAATTTCCCCCAAAATAAAACCTAAATCGGACGAACCTCTTCGGCGGAGACGGAGATCTCGTTGGCCTTCTCCTCGGCCTCCTGGCGGATGAAGCGGACCATCTGCTGGATCTGCTTGGAGACATCTGCGTCATTCATCTTCGCGAGCTGAATCGAATCGGAGATGATCGAAGGTCGAAGAAGATCAAGAGAGAGAGAGTAAGAGTGAGAGAGAGAGAGAGAGAGAGAGAGTTTCAGAGCCAATCAATAGAAATTATGAAGAAGACGATTTGATGTATATACGAGAGAAACTTCCTCAAACCCCACAATAAAAACGATAATTACAGTTTCATGTGATTATTATACGTTGTATTCCCAATATTTTATATAATAGCGGTGAAAGTCTTACATTTTTTCCCTAAAAATAATTGATCGTTTTTTCACTGTAAATTTTTTTTATGTTGACATTTTTTTTCTTCGAAAGGGGACATTAAAAGTGGCATAAGTGCCTGAATTTATTAATTTTCTAATTTCTTAGATATTATATATTGATGGGATTTAATAGAAAAGGAAAAATGATGATATTAGAAACTTTCACCGCAAATAAAAGATTGGATAGCTGCTTACATGATAATATTGAAATTTTTTACCGTTGAGACAAAAAAAATGAAAATCTTTTGCTATACGATGATATTATTAAGAACTTTCGACGAAAAAAAAAACCTTTCGACGAGACAAAGGATTGGATATGTTTGCCAATGTCAAACAATAGTTATTTTAACCGCTATTAGTTAATCTGTATACATATATACTAATATATATATATATATATATATATATATGACCTGTATTTTTTTGGTCGTTAAATCTTTTTATGAGGAAAACGACATAACATTAAAAACGCATCATCAGGTCTATAATTCTGCCACATTTTTTCCTTGATTCCAGAAGAGCTTGTATTTGAGATAATTATGTAGATTCATCTAATTATATTAGGTATATTTGCGACTAAAACACCTAATAAAATCAAATGTAGGCACAGTTTGATACAACTTCTTTTTTTTTTTTTTTTAAAGGTCTTAATTTTTGAAACAAACTATTTTTTAAAAATATTGTAGGTGTTTGGTAAACTGTTATAAAACAGTTATTGTTAGTAATAAAAGTTGATTTAACATTTGGTAAAATAAATATATTTAGGGTAGAAAGACTAAAAGAAAAAAAAAACTATGAATCCTAACTTTTATAACTCATGTACAAAAATTTATAATCGTTTTTGTATTTTTTGTAAAATCAGTTTTACCAAACTCTTAAAAAGTAGTTTAGTTTATTTTAAAAATAAAAATAAGTCTTTTTAAGCTAAATCAAACGCACTCGTAGACGTAGACACGTAGTATTGTATTCCACTTTTTCGCTCCGCGTCTCATATATATTTTTAAAATAGAAAAATTTACGTTGCAATAAAATATTAAAAATATGAGACGTATTTCTCTCTGTTGGGATTTCACCAACAACCCGGTCAAGATTCACTTCTTGAAGAAGGCAAAAGTTGCGGAATTATGACAAACTAATAACAGTGGACAAGAATCTACTTTATTTATACACAACACACAAGGTTTGTACAAAAGTCTCAAAGATGGGTACTTTCCCCAGAAATACACCCTTTCTACAACGATACCCCTTTTCGTAAAGAGCTCAACACGCCTTGTCGATCGTAGCTTCTTCTTCTCTTCTGAAGTTCGATGACTCTCTGATTCTGATCAAGACTCAATCTTTGATACTCCCCGTCGTGGCCCTTGCTCTGTCTCTTCTCCGTCGTCTCTCTTCGGCGAACCTCTCTGACCCACGGCTAACTCCGTCACACTCCTCCGGCGACACCGTCTTGGTCGATTCCCGACTGTACAGACTCTCTCTTTACGGTTAACCCACCACGTACAATCCCCGTACGATTCCCTTGGGTTTCTCAACCGATCCACGGAGATAGAGACGAATCACCAACCTTGAAGAAGATCCATGACGCCGCGATGACCACCTCTGAGAAACTCGAAGCACTGTACGTCGCCTTCGTCTCCGTCGTGATTCTCCGTCGCGTTCCACCGCGTCCTTCTTCTCCGGTGATTCTTCAGAGCTTTCCTGGCACTCCACGGGTTTCTCTCTCTAAGATTCTCTCAGAGTCTCTCTCTCTAGAATCTGTTTGCTCTCTCTCTAAGTCGTTGTGATTCTGTTATTTCTGGGTTTATCATAACCGCTTCACCGATGAGACTTATATAGAGTGTGAGGTTTGATTCCTGTCCTCGGGTGTTGACTGAAAGTCAATCCCGATAGGCTGAGTCAAGTGTAGCGCCCGTGACTCACAGACAATAGTCAAGCTTGCTTGTCACCGAGCTTGTGACCAACAATCTCCACCTTGAGTCTCTGACGCTAACTCTTCATCAGCCTTGTCACCCCGAGCTTAGAAGCTCGGGCAACCTCCACCATCGCCTTCCTGTTCGAGTTTGAGACCACAAACCCCGAACAGGTCTTCTTCCTCATCGAAATCTTCGATGATAGCTTTGCCCCGAAAGCCTTCCTTAGCCACTTCAATTTCAGCCACAAAACGCACCTCTTTTCCCGTCGAGGTCTTCTCTTTGTGCTGCGATGAAGTATCCTGGCCCTCTTCTTGAAGATACCTTGTCTTCATTCCTCTTCGCTCCATAGCCAAGGTTTCCTCGATAACCCTGGAGAGCTTCTTCATGGCTTCTCGCCAATCCTCTGTGTTGAGAGTGCTTGTCGAAGATTCATCACCAGCAGAACTCCTCGTCGCTGTGCTATCTCCTCGCTCTTCCTTATTCTGGGCTAGCTCATCGTCTTTCTCGTCATCGCTTTTAGCTTGCCTTGCCGCTGCTCGCTGTTCCTCTTCTTCGAGGAAGTCATCGCGACGCTTCTCGTCGCGGCTCCTTTGGTTCTTCTCGTCGGGTTTCCGAACAGCCCTCTTCGTGGTCCCTATTCGAGCAGCTTGCTCGAGTGCCTTATTTTTGAAGTCTCGTCGCGAGACCTTGTCGTGAACGTATGTTCGGGTAAGCTCATCAGACCTACCTCTTCGGGCACTTCTCATCGCTGGACCACATTGTCGAAAAACCTCATCGGGGATTCTCGACACCTCATCGGGAATTCCAGTCATCGGAACTTCCTTCATCAGTTTTGGCATCTTATGGGGAATCCATCCTCGCGATGAGCTTTCTCGATAAGCCTCTTCGGGTTGCTCCACCTCGAACGAAAAACCCTTCTTATCGGCCGTAGCTCCTCGTAGGATATAAATCCCATTCTTCCGATAAGCGCTGAGAAATAGCTTTCCGCCCATCGTAACTTCCAAGCCACTCTTCACTGTTTTCCATTCATACCCCAAATCCTCAAGCATTCCAAGTGAGATGAAATTTCGCTTAAGGTTGGGTACGAATCTAACCTGGTTCAGGGTCCTCGATGACCCATCTTCGAGTTTCAACTTGATGGTGCCAACTCCACCTACCGAGCAACACTCTTCGGTGCCCTTGGAGACTGACTTCCCCCC
Source organism: Parietaria judaica (assembly GCA_954871525.1). Lineage (NCBI taxonomy): Eukaryota > Viridiplantae > Streptophyta > Magnoliopsida > Rosales > Urticaceae > Parietaria > Parietaria judaica. The sequence goes on along the minus strand of OX940868.1, from coordinate 20,560,299 downwards.
ATCGTCTTCCTGAAACTCTTCGAACCACCTTCTCACTCCACTCATGTGCAAAGAGGTTCCTGAATCCAGGATCCATGCTGTTGGCACAACTCCCGTCGAGACGTTTAGCACCTCGGGCATATCCACTTCTAATGTGTACTGCGTCGAGCATGCCGCCTCTGATTTCCGGTTCTTATCAAAGGGTCTATTGGCGTTTAGTTCTGGGCAGTTTCTCTTCATGTGCCCCTCCTTGTCGCAATCATAACACTTGAAGCTCCTCGTTCTCGAAACTGATCTGTCCGATGGCGTCCACTTCGCCTTATCCCTCTTCTCTGGTCTTCCTCGGTTCATCGAGAGACTCTCTCCTCCTCGATCCGGCTTGACGAACTTGTTCTTCTCAAGCTTACCCTTTATCGCGTCGGTAACCTGACCGACGGTAAGGGTTTCCTTTCCGAAGACCATAATGTCGTAGAGGATTTCATAGTCGTCGGGGAGAGAACCAAGCAACAACAATGCCTTGTCTTCTCCCTCGATCTTGACTTTGCAGTTCTCGAGATCCAAGATGATCCTCTTGAAGTCATCATAATGATCTTCAAAGGATTTCCCCGGTGGCATCTTGAACGAGTACAATCTCTTCTTGAGCACAAGCCGGCTGTTGAGACTTCTCGTGTTATACAGCTCATCGAGCTTAAGCCAAATCCCTCGGGCAGTGGTTTCCTCGGTGATTTCCCTCAGGACACGATCATCGAGGCTCAAAATCAGAGCACTATGTGCCTTCTGGAAAATCTCCTCTTTCCTCTCATCGGACGAGAACTTCGGCAAATCCTTCTCGTCGCGAAGAGCCACATCCACTCCCTGTTGAACCATCATCGCCCTCATCTTCATTTTCCAGAGACCAAAGTCATTCTTTCCAGTGAACTTTTCCATGTCATACTTTGCCCCTGACATCTTGATATCCGGTTCTTGATCCTTCGACGAACCCGTCCACGGTTCGACGACGTTCCTCGCTCTGATACCACTTGTTGGGATTTCACCAACAACCCGGTCAAGATTCACTTCTTGAAGAAGGCAAAAGTTTCGGAATTATGACAAACTAATAACAGTGGACAAGAATCTACTTTATTTATACACAACACACAAGGTTTGTACAAAAGTCTCAAAGATGGGTACTTTCCCCAGAAATACACCCTTTCTACAACGATACCCCTTTTCGTAAAGAGCTCAACACGCCTTGTCGATCGCAGCTTCTTCTTCTCTTCTGAAGTTCGATGACTCTCTGATTCTGATCAAGACTCAATCTTTGATACTCCCCGTCGTGGCCCTTGCTCTGTCTCTTCTCCGTCGTCTCTCTTCGGCGAACCTCTCTGACCCACGGCTAACTCCGTCACACTCCTCCGGCGACACCGTCTTGGTCGATTCCCGACTGTACAGACTCTCTCTTTACGGTTAACCCACCACGTACAATCCCCGTACGATTCCCTTGGGTTTCTCAACCGATCCACGGAGATAGAGACGAATCACCAACCTTGAAGAAGATCCATGACGCCGCGATGACCACCTCTGAGAAACTCGAAGCACTGTACGTCGCCTTCGTCTCCGTCGTGATTCTCCGTCGCGTTCCACCGCGTCCTTCTTCTCCGGTGATTCTTCAGAGCTTTCCTGGCACTCCACGGGTTTCTCTCTCTAAGATTCTCTCAGAGTCTCTCTCTCTAGAATCTGTTTGCTCTCTCTCTAAGTCGTTGTGATTCTGTTATTTCTGGGTTTATCATAACCGCTTCACCGATGAGACTTATATAGAGTGTGAGGTTTGATTCCTGTCCTCGGGTGTTGACTGAAAGTCAATCCCGATAGGCTGAGTCAAGTGTAGCGCCCGTGACTCACAGACAATAGTCAAGCTTGCTTGTCACCGAGCTTGTGACCAACAATCTCCACCTTGAGTCTCTGACGCTAACTCTTCATCAGCCTTGTCACCCCGAGCTTAGAAGCTCGGGCAACCTCCACCATCGCCTTCCTGTTCGAGTTTGAGACCACAAACCCCGAACAGGTCTTCTTCCTCATCGAAATCTTCGATGATAGCTTTGCCCCGAAAGCCTTCCTTAGCCACTTCAATTTCAGCCACAAAACGCACCTCTTTTCCCGTCGAGGTCTTCTCTTTGTGCTGCGATGAAGTATCCTGGCCCTCTTCTTGAAGATACCTTGTCTTCATTCCTCTTCGCTCCATAGCCAAGGTTTCCTCGATAACCCTGGAGAGCTTCTTCATGGCTTCTCGCCAATCCTCTGTGTTGAGAGTGCTTGTCGAAGATTCATCACCAGCAGAACTCCTCGTCGCTGTGCTATCTCCTCGCTCTTCCTTATTCTGGGCTAGCTCATCGTCTTTCTCGTCATCGCTTTTAGCTTGCCTTGCCGCTGCTCGCTGTTCCTCTTCTTCGAGGAAGTCATCGCGACGCTTCTCGTCGCGGCTCCTTTGGTTCTTCTCGTCGGGTTTCCGAACAGCCCTCTTCGTGGTCCCTATTCGAGCAGCTTGCTCGAGTGCCTTATTTTTGAAGTCTCGTCGCGAGACCTTGTCGTGAACGTATGTTCGGGTAAGCTCATCAGACCTACCTCTTCGGGCACTTCTCATCGCTGGACCACATTGTCGAAAAACCTCATCGGGGATTCTCGACACCTCATCGGGAATTCCAGTCATCGGAACTTCCTTCATCAGTTTTGGCATCTTATGGGGAATCCATCCTCGCGATGAGCTTTCTCGATAAGCCTCTTCGGGTTGCTCCACCTCGAACGAAAAACCCTTCTTATCGGCCGTAGCTCCTCGTAGGATATAAATCCCATTCTTCCGATAAGCGCTGAGAAATAGCTTTCCGCCCATCGTAACTTCCAAGCCACTCTTCACTGTTTTCCATTCATACCCCAAATCCTCAAGCATTCCAAGTGAGATGAAATTTCGCTTAAGGTTGGGTACGAATCTAACCTGGTTCAGGGTCCTCGATGACCCATCTTCGAGTTTCAACTTGATGGTGCCAACTCCACCTACCGAGCAACACTCTTCGGTGCCCTTGGAGACTGACTTCCCCCCATCGTCTTCCTGAAACTCTTCGAACCACCTTCTCACTCCACTCATGTGCAAAGAGGTTCCTGAATCCAGGATCCATGCTGTTGGCACAACTCCCGTCGAGACGTTTAGCACCTCGGGCATATCCACTTCTAATGTGTACTGCGTCGAGCATGCCGCCTCTGATTTCCGGTTCTTATCAAAGGGTCTATTGGCGTTTAGTTCTGGGCAGTTTCTCTTCATGTGCCCCTCCTTGTCGCAATCATAACACTTGAAGCTCCTCGTTCTCGAAACTGATCTGTCCGATGGCGTCCACTTCGCCTTATCCCTCTTCTCTGGTCTTCCTCGGTTCATCGAGAGACTCTCTCCTCCTCGATCCGGCTTGACGAACTTGTTCTTCTCAAGCTTACCCTTTATCGCGTCGGTAACCTGACCGACGGTAAGGGTTTCCTTTCCGAAGACCATAATGTCGTAGAGGATTTCATAGTCGTCGGGGAGAGAACCAAGCAACAACAATGCCTTGTCTTCTCCCTCGATCTTGACTTTGCAGTTCTCGAGATCCAAGATGATCCTCTTGAAGTCATCATAATGATCTTCAAAGGATTTCCCCGGTGGCATCTTGAACGAGTACAATCTCTTCTTGAGCACAAGCCGGCTGTTGAGACTTCTCGTGTTATACAGCTCATCGAGCTTAAGCCAAATCCCTCGGGCAGTGGTTTCCTCGGTGATTTCCCTCAGGACACGATCATCGAGGCTCAAAATCAGAGCACTATGTGCCTTCTGGAAAATCTCCTCTTTCCTCTCATCGGACGAGAACTTCGGCAAATCCTTCTCGTCGCGAAGAGCCACATCCACTCCCTGTTGAACCATCATCGCCCTCATCTTCATTTTCCAGAGACCAAAGTCATTCTTTCCAGTGAACTTTTCCATGTCATACTTTGCCCCTGACATCTTGATATCCGGTTCTTGATCCTTCGACGAACCCGTCCACGGTTCGACGACGTTCCTCGCTCTGATACCACTTGTTGGGATTTCACCAACAACCCGGTCAAGATTCACTTCTTGAAGAAGGCAAAAGTTTCGGAATTATGACAAACTAATAACAGTGGACAAGAATCTACTTTATTTATACACAACACACAAGGTTTGTACAAAAGTCTCAAAGATGGGTACTTTCCCCAGAAATACACCCTTTCTACAACGATACCCCTTTTCGTAAAGAGCTCAACACGCCTTGTCGATCGCAGCTTCTTCTTCTCTTCTGAAGTTCGATGACTCTCTGATTCTGATCAAGACTCAATCTTTGATACTCCCCGTCGTGGCCCTTGCTCTGTCTCTTCTCCGTCGTCTCTCTTCGGCGAACCTCTCTGACCCACGGCTAACTCCGTCACACTCCTCCGGCGACACCGTCTTGGTCGATTCCCGACTGTACAGACTCTCTCTTTACGGTTAACCCACCACGTACAATCCCCGTACGATTCCCTTGGGTTTCTCAACCGATCCACGGAGATAGAGACGAATCACCAACCTTGAAGAAGATCCATGACGCCGCGATGACCACCTCTGAGAAACTCGAAGCACTGTACGTCGCCTTCGTCTCCGTCGTGATTCTCCGTCGCGTTCCACCGCGTCCTTCTTCTCCGGTGATTCTTCAGAGCTTTCCTGGCACTCCACGGGTTTCTCTCTCTAAGATTCTCTCAGAGTCTCTCTCTCTAGAATCTGTTTGCTCTCTCTCTAAGTCGTTGTGATTCTGTTATTTCTGGGTTTATCATAACCGCTTCACCGATGAGACTTATATAGAGTGTGAGGTTTGATTCCTGTCCTCGGGTGTTGACTGAAAGTCAATCCCGATAGGCTGAGTCAAGTGTAGCGCCCGTGACTCACAGACAATAGTCAAGCTTGCTTGTCACCGAGCTTGTGACCAACACTCTCATTACCACTTCGTTATTATTAATAAAAAAACATATAACCCATTAAGTTTATTTTGCTCGTTTCCTTATAATTATTGGTGTACGATTTTGCTTTCTTCTAAAAAATAATATGCGTTTTAATTAAAGAGTAAGTAAGATATTAACTTGAGAGCCCAATTCCAAGTGAAATTCATACTGGTCATATATTCTTTATCTTAGTGAAAAATGATATTATTATACGATAAGCATGGGTCATATTATACCTAAAATTCCATTTTATGGTGTATAACCCGTTTTTACTAGGCATGCCTGTCAATGTCGGATAAATGGCCCGGCCAGGCCCACTTTATGCTTTCATTAGCAACGACTAATGCCCGGAACTCAATTTTTAAATCCTAAACTAGACCACATTTAGATTCAAAATAAAGTCCGGATCCAAATACTCAGTGACGGAGGGAGAGGGTCCCACCGTGGGCCCCTGCCCTCCCTCATCTCGTGGTTATTTAAAATATTATATATGTACGTGATTTTTACTTTTCAAATGAGTTTCGTACTTTCATCTTTTCAAGAGTTATAAATATATTATTTTCAAGGGCTATAAAACACAAATACTGATCTAAACAAAATCCAATATAACACTATAAAATTAGATTCTTGATAAATTCGAAATACTGAGAACTCTAATATAAAACATAAACACAATCAAACATCAAATAGTAAGTATTTTGTGTGTAGTTTTGTGTAAGTATTATTTTATTTTGATATATTTTATTTGAATTTTACAAACTTTTCTGCGATTTTAGAAATTTTTATATTTGAGGCTCACAGTATATTTTCGAAAGTTATATTATCTTTTATTATATATTAATTTTAAACTATTTCTATTTTATTTATTGAAGCTTACGCGCTGCTAAGAACTTGGCATGGTCTATTGATTTATAAGAGTTTCGTCTTCTTAGATTATGAAATTTGTCGGAAAAAAAAGAAAAAAAACACTAAAATACCTAAATAGAACAATTATTGCGCAGAGATGTATATGAATGAGAAAAAGACCACATGTTATATAATGAAAATGGTAGAAACGGGCAATTACATTCAAAGGATTTGGTAGTTAAAAAAGACATAAATTTCTCTTCATAGAGCGTTCAAGCAAGCAAAACAACTTGGTACTAAACCCAAAAGACTTAGAAGATTCTGTCTTTCACTTATTATATAATTAATAAGAAGAAAACACGGCCGAGCTCCAAATTATGCAAGGAGGCGATCGGGATGAAGAATCACCTGCCAAAACGAAAGCAAGTGTTACTCGCGATGTAAAACAGCCATTTTACATGGATCAAATATAAAAACAAATACATGAAGATAAATCTTTCTTGTACAAGGCATTAATTGCTACTTTCCAAGTTATGACCAGCGCTAGAAGCTCGATAGTAACAAAGAACGCATTACCGGAAACAGCCTTGACATATGAAAATAACAAGTGAAGTAGTCGCGAGTCCGTGACTATTTTATAAAGGGATACTCCTGCTTGTTTGTTTATCACGGGTTAAGTACCCAATGTTACAATATATATGGCTCTAGAAGTTCATTTTAGTGTTCGAATTGGGTGGTACATAGGAGACACGTTTATCGTAACATTGGGTACTTTATGGGTACTTAAGCCGCAGATACCAAGGTAGTGGTGACTGAGTGTTATCGGAAAAACGTAGCAACAACACGGTAATGAGCCTTCTCCCTCGCCCTGAGAGTCGAGGCAATACTTCTCCCACAAAACGTCAAGGGTTCTTCTGAGTTCCCCAAACGTGCACGTGGCAGTTGCCCTAGGCGCCTTTATAAGGCCTAGCTAGCCTCACCATACCCTAATTATATTTGAAAAGTAAAAATACCTAATTACCCTTAACGACGTGTAAGAAAAGGCACGTAAGGACATAATTTAATATCGGAAAGAAAACTCCTAAATACCCCTCGCCTTGCGCCTATACACTTGCAAGGGCTTATCGCGGTCTTAAGCTTAGCTCGTTCAGTTCACAATAGAAATTAGGGTACGTAAATCTTAAGCATACAAGTGTATGGCTAAATGAGGATAATCGATACAGTAACACCACATGTAAACATACAAATTATTGTATATACTTTCAAACATGACATAATCATTGTGTCTATAAATTGACTTTGATCATGTATATTCATCAATCTTAAGCTCAGCTAGTTTCATTCACAAATGGAACTACGCAAACACAAAATTCGAGCATACAGATCGTATTAACCAGTTACGAATTTAAGATTGGGAGTCCCATCGCAGCAATTTGCAACAAAAGACTAGATCTAGGGTTTCGAAAACGGATTAAAAATACCTCTTCACTTGTGCCTCTGGGCAAAAGGTGAATTCTTGGCATCCTCCTCTGCAGATTCAGGACCAGTTTCGGAATATCAATGGCTGTGATGAGAAAGGTATATTATCGAGGCAATGGTGGGAGAAAGAAGGGGTTACCAGTGAAGCCGAGAGATATCTTGGTGATGATGGTCCCGGTTACGGCGAATCCGACGAGGAAGGGCCAGTTCCTCTTCCATTCTCGCCTGAAGAACACGGGCCATGGATCGAACTTCTTCATCCTTGTCTCTCCGGTTTTCTCGCAATCGCGTTCGTCTGCGAAACAAGAGGGTGACTCACTGGACTAGAAGCTTAACAACAGAAAAATATTATATCTAAACACACACACACACACACACACACATATAGTCGATTCAATTTCAAACAAACCCATGAAAAACCAGAAGCTTAACAACAAGAAATATTATCTCCACACAGACATATACATATATATATATACATGGTCAATTCAATTCCAAGCAAACCCATGTAAAAGCAGAAGCTTAAGTCTGGATATGCACTATATAATACAACATCTATATACATACATATTTTATACATAGCATATGTATACTAAACGAATTAGAGAAATTAAACTAAGAAAATGAGAACCACAAAAAAAATAAAAAAAATCAAACTGAAACAGAGCTTGTATACATGAACATAAATTTGAAAAATAGAGCCCCTAAATCCGAAATCCAAACCCCCAAATCGAATTCAAATACAAAATCGAACACAATTTGGACGAAACCCTAATCGAGAGCCACCTGCAGAAGAAGAAGAAGGCGAGGGAGAAGCTGAGAGGCGTAGGCGTTCACTGATGCGAGAAGAAGAAGAAGAAGAAGAAGAAGAAGAAGAAATCCCCAACAAAAGAAAAGCGTCCTTTTAATATTGTAAAACGACAATCCATTCAACACAAAATTGTAAGACGACAATATATAAGCAAAACGATAAGGGAACCAGGACAACAACAAAAAAGCAAAACGGGGCGTTCCAGATTGTAGCCCGTATGGTTTAAGAAACCCTGGGTTTTTACTAGAAATAGTTTGGGATCAGGACCGGGAAAAAACTGCGAACCGGTAGAACTTAAACACGAAATGAATTTACAAATCTCGTCTCGAAGTCTTTTGTTGATATGACAATAGAGGGGGCTTATCCTAATTCAAATGTCCAAACAAAATAGAACATAATTACAAAAAATCGGATTAGAATTAGAATTATGGAAACTTGGAGAGAGCAAGGATTGTATTCACATATTTACAGAAGCTTTCTTGCTCAAAATAGAATTAGAATTAAGAAGAAAAAAAGTCGACATATGTCTTCGAGGCATAATTTTTACTAATTTTCATTGAAATTAGAGAATTTTTACTAATCTATCGACGGATGAATTATTTACGTAAGTTATACTCACGAGTCACGACCATCTAATTATTATTTAATCAAAATTATTTATTTATCGAGTATTAATTTAGATGCGTTATCATAACATATTCGAAGAGATCCATCTTCTAATAAATATACTTAGTTTTCAACTCCGATGCTGACCACTCATATAATGACACGTGGAGGCTTTCGATGAACCATTGAAAGCAAGAGGTATTGACCAATAGGGTCGTCACAGCTTGCTCGTTACCACTCACTCGCGCGACGATTCATCCCCAACCCAATCGCCACCGCACTCGCCGGCGCGTGATCTACACACCCCTGGCTCTCCGGCCAGCCATTCGTTCAGTTTTTGCCGCGAAATTCCGATTGACGGAATCGATCGCCGGAAATTTCGGTCGGCGTTAGGGTTTCAGAGCTTTCAGGTCTGTTTTTTGAACCCAAATCGGATGTCTTCTTCTCCTTGAAGGCTCGGAGTTCCTGCGATTTTTCATGGCGGTTTTCGTTCCGTGTCTCTTAAGTGAAGATTCGGTTTTTCATTTTGTCACCATTCATAGAAATCCGATTTGGTGATTCAATGGAGGAAAGCTTGAGGAAGAAGCTGAAAGATTCCAATGGGCTTGCAATGCCTGTCCGAGGGGTTTCTTCGAGAGGTGATGATTTACGGTGAGACCTTCTCGAGAATTTTCCGCAAAGCGAATATCGTTTTTCTTGAATGCTCGAAATTAAACTTAATGCAGGGTTTATGACTTTGCAGATTGGAGTACGAGAATGTTTTAGCAGACGGAAGCGACGGTGTAAGGATTCTGCTTTGTTCGGTATCGTTTTGTCGTATGGAAGGGTTTCAGTTTCTTGTGTTGATGACGTTGTGATCTTGGTTTTTCAGGGGGGAATCGGTGTCGGGGATTATAGAGCAGAGAGCGAGAGAATCCGGGGTATGTTTGAATTTATTTATCTCGATAAGAGAAAGGATTTGGATTTTGGAACATATCATTAGCTGACTAAACTACCCTTGATGTAAGGATTAAGCAACATATAACTTAGCATCTTGATCTAGAGATCTGAATCACACTTGATGAAGATTCGGAAAAATATGACGGGTTCGCTCGATTATCTGATGGCAGATATTGATATGGCTGTCGACTCTTCAATCAAAGGGAACTCGAACGAGTATGACACGGCTCTTGTTAACTTTGCTGGGTCAGTCATCTCACCCGAGGTAGGTTAACATTAAAACGTTGCGCTCTTTACTTTGTAAGCATTTCTACCTAAGCTTCTGCGTTTTTTTCGTTTCCGGTACTATAATATGTTAACTATACGGCCCATGTCTTGAACAATAATCGCGTATTACAGTGTGTTATTGATAAGAGGCTGAGATTCAACTGTTAGGAAATTGTCGATAGGCCCGTCAAAAAATTATAAAAACCAGACACTGTTTTCATTTAACCCTGAAATTATGTAAAAGACAAATGCAATTGTATCAAAATAGGGTCGAACCCAGTTTTAGGACCGAAAATTTTGTTCAAGTAGGGTTTTCAGTTTATTCAATTCTCGGTCCCTGAAAATTTGGTTCCGTGGTCCCTGACCTATAATTTGGGAATTGTGATTTCTGGACCGAATAAGAATATAACATAAAATTAAATGATTAAAAGCGGTTAATTATTTACATCACCTTTATCCTGTTTTTTCTAGGATGAGAGGCGATTGAAACGAGAGAGAAGGAAGCAAGCTAACCGAGAATCGGCAAGGAAATCCAGGATGAGGAAGCAAACCGAGTATGAGGAACTCACGCAAAGCTGGGATTCTTTGAAAATGGAGAATTCAACCCTAAGGTCTCAACTAGAACAACTCTATTCCGATTCGGAAAAATTGAGGCGGGAAAACTCCGTTTTGAAGGTACATTGCCTAACCTTTCAAAATTTCAGCATTAATAGTAAAGTTTTTGGAAAATAGTGTTAATTATACTAATTTGGAACTTGCAGGAGAAGCTGGAAGTCTCAGAAGTACAGAAAGGCGAGATGGTATCAAGTAATATCGGAGCTGAAATGGCCTCGGCGAACAATATCGAGAAACTACCGAATGAGTCTGATAATTTGAATACGAGTTTGAATTTAGTTCGAAACGAAAACACCAATTCCGGATCTAAGATCAATCAGTTGTTAGGACCGAACTCCGTTTCCGACACAGTTGTTGCTAGGTGATCGTCTAATCGGTTTTTCTTATTAGTTGTGTAATTAGATATCGATTTGAATTCTATAATGCAAGGTTCTAGATTTGAGGAATGTTTTACACACACATATATATTATATATAATATAATATATATGTGTGTAAAACATTCCTCAAATCTAGAACCCTGCAATATAGTTTGTGATTGACTTTGATACTATATTATTCAATATCATTATTATGAGGTTTGATTTGCATAATTCATTTTAGATACTGTGGCCATAATTCATTTTCATTTATAAGAAAATAGAGAACTAAGATTCTAATTGAATCTTAATTAATTTATCCCACCTAAAATATGTTGTATTAATTCATATCAAAACCTGTGAGTGTATCTTAATGACTTTTTGTTCAAAAAGTGATCATGCTACAAAGTATGGGGTCAAAATAATGGAACCAAAAATGTCATTGCTGAGAGTTTTGGACTAATTCTGCATTTTTAGCAGTCAAAGATCTTCCAATGTTGACTTTTTTTGTGTGGGTCAATGGGTTTATTGTATCTTTAAGAAACATGAATTGATTCTTAAATGTTTTATATGCAGTAATGACAATGTTGTAAGATTTGTTCATATATGCATATTCCTTTTCTAACCAAATTAATTTGCATCTTTATGAAATATTTCAAATATTCAATGATACATTTTATTTTGTGGGCGCTTATATCCATGCCTAACATAATTTTTTTTTTAAATAAAAACTATATTATAATTATATTGGAAATTTGGAATGTTATGATATGAATTGGCAAAAAAAGAGAAATTTGAGGGTTTTTTTTTATAGAAAAGAAAAAATGAAATAAAATTGGCATTCTTTTAAATTAAGGAAGATTTAAGAAAAAATATTTAAAAAAAAAAAAAGAATAAAAGAAGAAAGGGGTATTCTCGATAGATAATAGTTTCAAAACAGCAAGTATATCCTAAGTATTAAGGATTAAAATGTACCTATTTTGTTGTTAAAAAAAAAATGTACCTATTTTAGGTATTTAGTTCCCCGGGAGTTAACGGACGCCGTGACTAAAGAATTGCATTAGGCCATCATTTTTCACATAATTTATTGGTATTTTTGCCGTATTAAATAAAATGAATACTTCATATATTTGCTAAATTTAGACAAGAATCTGACTTTTTTTCTCTCCAAAAATCATTAGTACGTTAATTCAGTTGTCACATCCGTACATGGATACGCTCTTTAGTACGTGACACACATATTACGCTAATACTCTTTTCCTATATTTAATGAATTAATTCAACTTAATTTAATTTACTTTAGTTACTCCCATATTTCCTCAATTCCTCCTTGATTTCTCAAAATAAAAATAAATTAAAACCACTTAATTATATAAATTCCCACGAGAGGGGCATTTCCGTAATTACTCGCCACGACTTGGCGCTGCTTTGTAAAATAACCGTTCGTGGGGAAGACTGAAGAGTTCGTTATGGATTCTGCCATGTCAGCATTTTGGCGGTGAAATGTACACAGTTATACGATACATATATATATATACACACACATACATTTTGGTAGTTGATTTCTGGTTTCGCTTCACGAGAATTTCGGGACTTTGCTTTTTGCTCTCACAAGAAACTGCTCCCATTTTCTCACTGCTTTTGCTGTTTGGTTCCCGGGAAAATGAATCTCTCCGGTTCGTCCAGCTCCACCCAGCGATCGCCGAAGAAGCCGCCCACAGCGCCAGGATCGCCGAGCAAGGCACCGGCAGCGCCGGGATCGCCGAAGAATCCGCCGACAGCGCCGGGATCGCCGAACAAGGCACCGGCAGCGCAAGGATCACCGAACAAGCCACCGACAGCGCCGAGCAAGGCGCCGGCAGCGCAGGGATCGCCGAAGAAGGCGGCGGCTCCTTCGATCGAAAAAGCGAAGGACAAACACGGAATCGACACTGTGGTTCTGAAGAACGGGAGAGGATACTCTGTTCGGGTTAGTTAGTTAGCGATTCGAAATTGCTTCTTCTTCTTCTTCTTCTTCTTCTTCTTCTTCTTCTTCTTCTTCTTCTTCTTCCTTTCGTCTGAACTGTTTGATTCTCTTGCGACATTGTTCGAATTCGCTCTTGGTTTCAGGTCAGTATGCACGGAGGTCAAGTTGTTTCATGGAAGACTGACCGGGATGAAGAGCTGTTGTTCATGAGTACCAAGGTAAGAATTCATTCCGCCATTTTTCTTGATCTTGAATGCCATTGACACTTGAAACCGAACTGGTGAATCTTGCTAACTACTGGATTAATCTCACATTGTATCGCAAAATCGAAATCGAAATTTGGCAAGTTAGGCTTATTTCCTAGTACAAGACTCTCTCGAAGTGGTCAAAGTCAAACTTTTTGACTTTTCATTTTTATTTTTGCTGTAGGCAGTCTTTAAGCCTCCAATGGCGATCAGAGGAGGAATTCCACTCTGTTTTCCCCAGGTATATCTATATATATATATATACGACTGTATTTTTCTTGAGCTGTAATTTGGTCTCGTGCTTCAAATAGGTTGGAAATCGTGGAACTCTGGAGCAACATGGTTTCGCGAGGAATAAGCTTTGGGCCGTCGATGATGACCCTCCGCCGTTGCCCAGCGGCGATACCGTCGGAAAAGTGTTCATCGATTTGCTGCTCAAGGAAGATCCCAAACTTTGGCCTCACAGGTTCTCTAACCTCCCATTTTTATTGTTCTTCCTTGGAGTTAAAAGTACGGAATTAATAACATGAAACCAGGACTGGGATCCGATATTTTGAGGCTTATTTGGTTCGCGTTCCCGGTTTTCTGTTATGTCCAATTAAGGTACAGAACCATTTTCATAAAATTTGATTTTCGTTGTAATATGTTCCACGACCAGTAAAAAAACGGGTCGTTACTAGTGACGATCGGCTTTAAAAAATAATATAATAAAACTGGACCGATATACTTGAAACCGCTCCCTGTTCTCGTTCTAAAAAATCGGTACCTAACCTACTGACTCTCAAAAAAAAATTATCCCAATATACTGGTTTTTTTGGTTCCGCGCCCGGATTCCTATTACCAAAAACCAGTTTTTTAGTAACCATTATCAGTTTGGTATACTTGAAACCTCCAGCCTTCCAAGTTCTCAAATGCGTTCCCGGTTTTGTATCCCAATAAACCGGTTTTGATTTCCAATACTAGAAACTGGTCCATAAGTTCGACCCAGGATTAATATTTTGTTTATGTCGTGTGGTCCGGCTCCCAGATTACTGTTATTCCGAATCCGGTACCGGTCTACAATTTTCTTAGTAACAGGTGTCAGGCTAGTAAACTTGAAACCGCTACCCGTCTCAACTCTATACCGATAATGTACTACAAACCGGTTGATCAGATAAGATTGAACCCGGGTTCAATAGTTTTTGCTGTGAACTTGAAACCGCTACCCGTCCCAGCTCGAGTACCGGTTTTGATAAGATTGAACCCGGGTTTAACAGCTCGCGTGTCGTGATTGTCAGGTACGAGTACCGTCTGAGGGTGAGTTTGGGAGCGTCTGGCCAACTGCACCTGGTGTCCCGAATCAGGAACATCGAGACGAAGGCGTTGTCGTTCTCGTTCGCGTATCGCACGTACATCGCCGTGTCCCACATCGGCGAAGTCAGGATCGAAGGATTGGAGACTCAGGACTACCTGGACAACCTCAAGGAGAGAGAGCGGTTCACCGACCAAGGCGATTCGTTGACTTTCGAATCCGAGGTTGGTTCGTTATCTAGTTCATTAACACTTGTTGTTTGGTGATATTAACATGAGTTTGGTTTGCAGACTGATCGAGTGTACGTCTGCACTGGCGACATGGTGGCTGTCAGAGATCATCAGAAGAAGCGGACCATCATCGTGTGCAAGCAGGGCCTTCCTGATGTTGGTAAGTTCCATTACTCGGGAATTTGCGGTATAACTACTTAAATTTGTACTATATCCCCAAGTTTTATAAGAACGGGAATGGTATTTAAAGGCTACAAAGCTGTGTCGAAGTCCAATTCTTTTCACTCTCTTTGTATTTCTTGGCAATTATTCGGAGATATATGCGAGATATTTATTAAATAAATACTTCGGGTATTCTTGCTTGTAACACCTTATAGATTTACATACTCATCTATATAATCAGTGATAATATGTGTACTCGTGTTTTATAGTTTTCTTTAGAGTTGCATTGTATTGTACAGCATTTCTTTAGACATGTTTACATTGTTTATTTATGTCTATAGCTTAACAAGCGTTAACTCGACATTGACGGAATTGAACATCGGCACTGTTTTTGCGGCTAAAAAAAGGAGATTGGAATATGAGGCCCACTAGGTAGAAAATCGGATACTTATACCACAAATATCCGACTTATTCTTATAATAGCAGCACATATCACATATGTATAATGTATGGTATTTATTTAATGACATGTATAAATTAACGGTGTGCAGTGGTGTGGAATCCGTGGGACAAGAAGTCGAAAGCAATACCGGATTTCGGGGACACAGACTACGAGAAGATGGTCTGCGTGGACCCGGCAGCGATCGAGAAACCGATCACCCTGAAGTACGGCCAGGAGTGGACGGGAAGATTGGAACTCACTCTGAGTAACTCATCCTAATCATCACAACTCATGCTAATCTCTCTCCTTAGTTTTTTACCATAAGGAGGTTTCTTCACTAACAGGATTTTCTTACCATACGGCGTTATTTTGCGCTCTTTTCATAGTGATAGTACTAGCCATGTAAATAAATAAAAGATGGGGAAAATCCCTCTTTTTCTTTTTGCTGATAATTTTGTCAATACTTAAAAACGTGTCTGTCGTTTTTCTAGTCAATGTCGTTATACTAACTGTCGTTTTAAATCCACGTCGTTTCTTTTTGCTTCTGCTCTTACGACTAGTGGCCACGTTTCGCACGGTAAAACTTGTCGGATAAAACCAATATAAAGTTCCAAAAAAGAAAAGAGAGGTGCAATAAAAATATAATACCAACAAATGTATTTAAATTCAAATAAAACAGCAGATTACGTATCTAAGCTCTATTTGTAATGGTGAAGTAACTAATTGAATAAAAGCAAGGCGAAATTTTACGCTTTTATTCACTCTCGATAGTCTATATTGATGTGTCATCGCAATTTCGCTTATGTGATATCGGAGAATCACACTTAAAATTTGATAGATCTACTCGACTCTTTTAACGGTTTTCTCAACTCGTTCGCCAATTCTTTTCAACTGAAAAACACTCTGCATATATTAAGTAGAACACTAGACACAAAGTGTCGGACGCAAACGGCGCATACCATAAAAATTCATCAACAACAACAACAACAAAACCTAGTTTGAGAAGACATGGTTGACTAGGAGTTGACCGTTTGATGAATCAAAAGAGGCCTGAATCAGTGCATTGCTGCTATATCTGCTTCCAACTTCCACGGGCTCTCCCAAAAGCTTCACTCCTTGCTTCCAATCTCTCTTGTCTGCGCAAAGGGATGTGTTACCGAACATGGTTTTAAATACTCCGACTTGCCCTTACCATGCTCTCGGTAAATCCATTACCCGTCGGCATATTAGTAAAATGGAAGTTGCAGTTTTCGATCGATGTCGGTATTTAAAACCTTGTTACCAATTACCATAGTAAAAGCAATGAGTTCTTACCTGGACCAGTGGATAACACCATGGTATTCTCTGAATCCATGACCCACTCCATCCACAACGCAAATCCATGGCACGTCCCACCCTCACCAAATTCGATCTGACAAAAACATTCGGTAGCGTTTTCTGAGTGTTCTCGTTGTTAAGAAAGTGTTTTCAAGAGATTAATTTTCAAAATTGTTTTGGAAATCATGTTTGGTGGGTAGTATTTTCGAGAAAGAAAAAAAATTGAAATCGTGTTTGATGAGGACTTATGTTTTTTAAGATCTTTAGTACGTGTGAAATAAAAAAAATGATTACCAAAGCGGCTCTTAAATATCATTTGGTCTTTATAAATAAATAGTCACCTGGGTTTTTCCATAAGAAGGGATTATTGGCTTTGAGCAGTCAAACTCCATTAAAGTGTGTGCTTCACTGAGTTGCTGAAACAGTTTCAACTCAACTTTTTCAGTTACTCGAAAAATCTCAACGACTATTAGTTAGAAGCAGAAGAATAAGTAGCACCTTGTATTCTCCAGATTGCCAGATGAAAAAAGGCAGACAAGGAGCTTGGCCGCACGCCCCTAAGCTCGTATTCACAGCTGAATGGTCCAAAGCTTCGATCTCATCTAAACACCGACGACTTCTCCACAGATCCTACATCCGATTTTCTATTAATTAAACAAGATATTATCGTAATGGAATGGCAAACACGAGGGGCGCTACTTACAGGGAGCGACATGGCACAAACTTTCAACACTCCTTTACAAGGCATGATCACAGCATCTTCTGAGAGGACACAACTCACAGCTGTTCGGTCCTTCCTATATCCGAAGCAAGAATATTATACAACGCACATGATATGGTTGCTTCAGATCAGAGACATACCAGAACCGTAGGTTTTGCCATGGAAGCGCGCTTTCACTTCCGCAATAGAAAGGCTCTCCGATAAACAGCTCAACCTAACAACATACGCCGTGGCGTTTGACAAATAGGTAAAAGACACAAGGCAATAACAATGTATACAGTGAATATGAAAGGGAAAAGTTACCTTCTTGGGATGCTTATTAAGCAAACTTAAAAGTGCTTCCTTGTTCTTTGCAACTTGTACACGATCCATGGAAACACCATTAGCATCAGCAACAGCTTCCAAATATGAGAGACCCTTCTCCCGGAGACCCGGAAACAAAGATACTATCTTTGATGAGCTTGAAAGATGTGCAACGAGAAGCGTTAAGTAAACACTGTCATCTCCTACCACGCACAACGGGTCACTCATTCCTTTCACCTGCGAAGCATAGCTCTATCATAATCGTGTAATTGGTCGAGGAGAGAGTAGAGACATAAATAACTAACCGCATTTTGCACGGCTTTGAACATAAAACTCCTCCACTCACGGTCTCCATAAATACCTATTCTTTCTAGAGATAGTAAGAGCTGGAAATCTCTGCCACGAGTGATATCCTCACATTGTGAGCGAGACTTGAGATCATAAGAGACGCTAATTTCATCATGAGAAGCATGCACATGAACCTCTTCATCCTTGGATATCGTAATGCCTTGGTCTGGAACAAACCAGACACACTGTTTCCAGTGGTCACACCACTCTTTATCACCTGATGGACATCAAAACTGTTTTGTAATCAACGATTTTAACCCAGTCTTCGAATACCAAATACGTCATATAAATTTATTGTTAGCAGCTCAAAATGTCGAATAGAGACATGTATGACTGTAAATGAAGCTCACTTTCTTTGGTCTGCGAAGTAATCCATGTAGGGGCAGTGGAATAAAAGACCGACCCTTCACGATCTAGTTGAAGTACCCACCTGTATTGTTTAGTGAATCAAAGATACTGTAAGCTTCAAATGAATTAAAAAGAGGGGTAAGGAAGTAAATATTACATGAAAAAATAATTACCATGAAATTACAGCATGGACTTGGCCATCATTAACCGCTTTTACGCAAACCTGAGTTTCCCCGTGACTGTCTGGCCGTTTCCAAAAGTCAAATTCGAAAATTTTGAAGGGTTCTGAAAGCTGGATAACATGTTAGATTAAGTAGAATGTATAGCACTTAAGAATTGCACGAGATGTCGTGGAAAAATCAAGATACTTACCAGTTTTATTTCCTTCTCCAATGCACTGCATTGCATGGCGTATTGTTGTGGTTTGACGCCTAAAATAGAGTCCAAGCCAGTCGGAGCAAGATGAATCCCATCATACGATCTTGTTTCATAATCACGTAAATCATGAAGCTTAGATAAGAATGTGCTTTCCACCAACTGTGAGAAGGCAAAAGAAAAGCATTGGATTACAGAAAACATCACATACATTATATAGTGAAAAATAATTTAACATACTTTTCAAATACCTGACCGTACGTGGTGGCTCGATACGGGACCGTCAAAGGATTTTCCACTAATAGTGTGTCATGCGCATGTTGTAAGGTTGGGATAAGCCCTTCACCCAACAATTCTGAGTCTAGAATCTCACTAACCTGCAAAGAATCAAAGGGAACATTTGTACCAAGTTCCTTTCTCTTGAAAACAACACTGCTTTTCTTAACCAAAGACCAAAAAATACACCACATACATACATGCATAGCATACATATACATATATACATAAAAGAAAAGGCACTCACAAGAACATGCGCTGGTGAAGGCATATCCACACCAATCAAAAGCTCATCAGACCGCTTGTTGACGACTTTGATGCACTTGTGCATTCCGTTGCGAGCCACCACTTTCTTCATCAGCTTCACCATTGGAAGGTACGACTCGCAAGAAGTCACAACCCCTAATCCCCCCATCGCCCTCGAAGCCATCATGGCCAACAAACCAGTCCCGCCACTGCCAATCGAAGCAAAATACGACTCATTTCGAAGCAACAGAAATAGATCCAATGGAGAGAGGGAAAGTACCCGATATCAAGGACGTGGCATGGCGTGGTCACGGTCTTCTCAATGGCTTGGCGGAAGGCTCGGTTCCTTGAGGAATCGTTGAGCATGTCCAAATACGACGTCGTTGCCAAAAGGGGTTGCTGCGAACTCGTGATGAACTCGTCTTCGTCTTCTTCTTCTTCTTGGATTAGAACCCATTCGGAGTTCCCGGAGAGTGGGTCGATCCGGAGCTGGAACATGCGATTCATTCTTCCGGATTGAAAGGCCCCAACTTTAGGACTTGGAATTACATAATAACGTTAGCGAGTCAGGTGAAGCACAATCTAACAATAAGATCGAAACAAGTCAACAACTATCATAAAGACATAGATAAATAATCGGGATTTCATCGATACATTTTCCGTTTCATACAAGTTGAAAATGTCTCTATCGAAGTATACAAAAGTAGTATCACTAACACCAAACACATAAAGACAATTGTTGGCTTTGTTAACCAGAGATTACATAAATGTATAATCAAATTTATTTGAGCTTGACATTAGACCGAAACATAAGATCTGGAAGAGAAAAAACGGTCACGAATTCCTCCTCGGAGTTGATAACTCTACGAAAAACTTGTACAATCGAAAGAAAGAAAGAAAGAAGCTTGAATGGAAATGATCAAACCAGTTCATAATCAAGTTAGGAAGATATTCTAAATGTAGCGACGATGGAGATCAAATACAAAATCAAAATCGACGAACAAGAATCAACGCCTGAAAAGTGAAGATTAGCAATCTGTAAAGACGAAGAAAAGAACTAGGGTTTGAATCGAGACTCAAAATCACCTGGATTCAGCACCACAGATTGAAAAGAATCAGCTTGATGCAGCACCCAGAGAGAGAGAGAGAGAGAGAGGGCAAAAGCTTGACCTCTGTAATGGCGGGAAGAGAGCCGCCAAATCTAGCTCCACGACACTGTAAATCCATGTCGTTTCGTTTTTTGTTTTTTTTTTTGTTTTTTTTTTCCTCACTCAAAACTTATGTCGTTTCTTCAATGCATTTATAAAATTTAAAAGTAATAAAAAAAATATATTCTAAATCTAATGTCTACTCATCCGTAGTCCATAATCTGATGAGATTTGTCAGTGTGCATAAGAGGTCATGGTCATAAACTAACTACATTTGCGATTATTATTGGCAAAAGTAGCTAACTTATTGTGTGTATCAATTATATAACTGTAGGAAATATTATTTCCGATAAGGTTCTAATATTGAATCTGTTATAAGAGAAGAAGAGCGTATCAGCAATCGGTGAAGCTTATTGAGGATAACTTCATCGAGACTATGTTATAGTCTGTGTTCATCAAAGACAACTTCGTCGAGAATAATGAAGTTCCTCGCTTAGCGATGAACTTGCTCGAGGACGACGAACTTCCTCGAGGTGATGAAGTTCCTCACATTAGCGATGAACTTCCTCGAGGATGACGAAGTTGCTCGAGGACGACTTTCATCGAGATTATCTCCTCGGAGAACTTCATCCTCGTCGAAGATCTGGATAAACTTTGTTTATGTGATGACACATATGTTGAT
Source organism: Parietaria judaica (assembly GCA_954871525.1). Classification (NCBI taxonomy): domain Eukaryota; kingdom Viridiplantae; phylum Streptophyta; class Magnoliopsida; order Rosales; family Urticaceae; genus Parietaria; species Parietaria judaica. Next base: position 20,539,313 of record OX940868.1, on the reverse strand, counting down.
AGACTTCATTAGGCAGTTACTTGCCGTTGAGGGCAGTTTCTGTCCGTTTATTGTTTGAAATAAATGACAGTTATGATGAAAGGTCGCCACTTTCAAAGATAACCGTCATTGACTTCTATAAATAGTGAGTACTGAGGCTGGGCATAAAATGTCGAATCTTATCTCCTTCACAACAAACTCTCTCTTTTCCAGTAATCGTTCTTGCCTTTCATTGTTCTTCACAACTTCTTGTGCAGTACAATATAAGGCTTGTCGTATCCTGGAGTATTCTTGCGTGTAGACCTCAAGACGATTACGGCCTCGAAATACTTTTAAGGAAAGCGCTTCTTTAGCATGATTCAAGCATTCATTCTTCAATCTCCACAAGTTGTTCAACAATAACTAATGCGATTTAATGTAGGTAATGTAATACGTAATAGTATATAAATTTTGCTAATCGTATTCGTTTCATATTTCCATCCGCTTAATTTAACTTTCGCTAGTCAAATGGTGATGTGCTAATAGTATATAAAGTTTGCTAATCGACTTCGTTCCATATTTCCGATTAATTTTATTTTCGTTAGTCTAACGGTGAGGTGGCATCACCAGTGACCTCCACGCTGTCCTTATAAGTAGATGAGATTTTTAGCACCCGTGGGCCCCCTATCTCACGCTGCCACACGTCCTTCGAAGGAGAGGAATTTTTTTTGCAAGCAGTGGGAATCGAACTCGGGTTTGCCCCAAACCATCATACCAATACAGCACACAATCATTTATGTCGTTCTGTTAAAAAAACATTCAAGTTTATTTAAATAGGAAATATAATAATTAATTTCATTGTCTTAAAAAAAAAAAATTCAGGTTGATTTTTTTTTCCGGGCCAAAAAGTCAACTCGAACCTGGCCTAAAATGATTAAACCGAACCAGGATCGAGAAAAGACAATCAAAGCTCGGCCCAAAAAAGTCAACTCCAGTCCAGCTGAAAAATTCAACCCGATTAGACCCAGAAACAATCATCCCGAGCCCGGCCCAAAACTTCTCGCATAATAAAAAAATCATTTATTAATGTATAGATTTCATACTTAAATTGTTATTTGTATCACTAAATTGGCATTAAAATGTTGGGATTCTAGTGGCATTGTCCTATGTAGAAATGACCTTCACTGTGAGTTCGGACCCACTCGAGAGCCAAAACAATTTCTTTGGTGACTGATGAGATGTGGCAGCGTGTGAGAGGAAGAGAGTGGGAACCGAGGACGCGTGGCAAAGTGAGATAGGTAGAGGGTATGACCCGGGTAAGCGGATGGAAATATGCAACGAAGACAATTAGCGAACTCTAGATACTATTGTCAACATTAAATCGCACTGACTATATATTCGATATAAAACGTAACAAGTTAGCTATTTTTGCCAAAAAAAATTGAATACATATAATTTAGGTAATAGAGTCGTCCCTTTCAAAAAATAAATAAAAAATAATATTAATTATTTTTTTGGGATTAATCCCACAAATTTTAATTTGTGTACCCAAAAAAAAAATACTGATATTTTGATAATAATGTATAAGACAAGTATCTTCTCATCGGATTTTTTTATACATGTCTTATATATATTATATAATATCAAATACATTATCCGAGTTAAAAAAAAATATTAGAACTTATCAGTATGATTTACAAAAATAGAACGTGCCTAAAATAACCCTTTATTTTATTACATAGAAAGCTAGGCAGATATTAATAAAGCATATAAAAAAAATAAAAAAATTATCAGAGCCAGGTTTCGATCCTGGGACCTGTGGGTTATGGGCCCACCACGCTTCCGCTGCGCCACTCTGATAATTTGATAAAAACATGTTAATTTAATTTAAGTTTCATATTATTCATTTTTTTTAATTAGTTATTGAGCCAATTTAACTTTTCATTCCAAGTAATTGGTAAATAAATAAAACAATGGTAGATTCGGTATTTTACCTTGTTATCACGAAAGAAGCAAAAACGGAAACGGTTGAAAAAATCTAAATAGGCTTGTAACTTAAAATATTTATTATTTATTGAACACCTTTTTATGATGAAAATTGCAAGCTAATGAAGACTAATTATGAACTATGTTCAATTAAATATCGGAAAAGATCGAATTAAGGGCGTTATCAAATTTTATATGTATACATAATGAGCACTATCATGAATAGTATTCTATATGTTCATAATGTACATTTACACGGTACTACTTTGACTCTGATTTCCGATTTCGCTATCATAAATAGTGGAATATAGGGGTGAAAATTTTGGGTTCCCGGTTCCGGTCCCAGTACTGGACCGATTTTGGCCAAAAATCAGTTTTTTTGTTTTTACTATAAACCTAAAAAGGGACGTCCTCGTTCGGGTTTGAAAAACCAAAACCAAAACCAATTCAAAATTTGAGATTCCCGGTTTTTTTGTCCCGGTTTTGGTTTTATGTCGTTTTGTTATAAGTTTGTCGTTTTTTTAGCATGTCATTTCTTATAAGCCGTTTACTATTAGGTTTTTAATCCATTATTTTAATTTTTTCAGCCTGTTATTTTAACATGTCATTTATTTTTCAGCCATTACTCAGTAATTTATTTAACATGTCATTTCTTATATGTCGTTTTGTTATAAATAATAATTTTGTTGTACTCGGCATTTACTATTTAGCATTTTAGACTCGTTTTTTTGAACTGAGATATGGATTTGGTATTGTGAAGTTCACGACGTGAACTCGGATCTTGCATTTGTTTATTTTGTATTTTGCTTTTGTTCTCGGATTTGGTAATTTGCATTTTGGTTTTTTTTTCATGTTTCTATATTGGATTTTGTCCCGGTTTTTGTTCCGAATTTTGGTCCTAAAAAAATTGGGATTTTAATCAGTGTCCCAGTTCCTGTCCCGGTTCTGATTTAAAAAAAAAAACAAGGACTCTTCAGAACCAGAAACAAAACAAGACAGAAAACCGTGTCCTGATTTTTTCGAAACAAGGACAAAAAATAGTCAAATTCCTGGTTCTCGATTTTGGTTTCAGCCCTAGTGAAATACTCTATGGATTTTGCATAACAATTATACAATTGTTTGCAAATATTGTCTTAAAAAACCATATTTTTGGTTGTTGCAAAAATTAATTTGCACAATAAAGTTTACAAAGGGCTGTTTTATTTGTGGACTTCGCCTGATCTTACTTTTATATTTCCTTTGGCTTCCCTTCGATTTTTCTTTTCTTTTCTTTTCTTGTTTATTTTCCTCCGGTTGCGCTAAGCTCTCTCTCTTCTTAAGACCCTAATTCATTTGTATATTATTTTTGGGGAGAAAAAAGTTAGGATTTAGGTCGAACGCTAAATTAAATATTTGGGATTTAGATCGTGGAAGCGCAGAACTCATAGGAAGCCGGTTCAGATCAGAGATCAGAGAGCGCAACAGGAAACGCGAAAAAGGTACTCACTGTATTTAGTGATTGTGAATTATTTACTGTTGCTCAAACCATAGATAATATGGTCGAAATTCACCAGAGTTAGAATTAGGAGAACCATAAAAAAATAAAATTATCACGATTAGTATGGACTTATAATTAATCTTGAGTTGTGGTAGCCGGATGAGATAATATGACTTATTTGGTATGGGACTTTAATCATGGTTAAAAAAATTTATGAGGTTACCCCATGCGTTGTACTTAAATTGACAAAATTAATATTTTCCGCGAGTCATGGGAAACCACACTTCCCAACACCATCAACGTTCCACCAACTAATCTGGTTTCCCAAACTGGACGGTTTTATCGAGAAAATCAAAGGGAACCAGAACCAGAAGCGTGTCCGAAAGATAGTTTCCCTATGCCTCACATCGACCGTCTAGTGGAAGCGACTTGCTGATATGAGCTGCTATCCTTCATTAATGCATTCTCAGGGTATAATCAGATATTGATGCACCCTGAAGACCAAGAAAAAACTACGTTCATAACGGACCTAGGAATTTACTGCTACAAAGTAATGCACTTTGGGCTCAAGAACGCAGAAGATACATATCAACGACTAGTCAACCAAATGTCTACCGAGTAACTCAAAAAAACTATGGAGGTGTACATCGAAGATATTTTAAAACACTGATATTTAAGAGTGACTTATTTTAAAACGCTGATTATTCTAGGATTCAGAAATATCAACATCAATATGTGTTGATTAGGACAAATAAGCTTCGGTTGAGGTAAATCCAATTCAATAAGATTAATAATCTTTATAATTTATTACATATCATTCATATTTTATTTTATTTCTTTAGGGGTATAGATACTCCCGAGAAGAATCAACAATACGACAAAGAATTAAAAAACAAACTTGAGTCTTTAATAGTTGTACAGTGCCTACGGATCAGTATGTGGAACTTTGCACGGACGATATTTTTTCATAGCATCCGAAATGCACAAATGTGGATATGCATGGTACTATGAAGAGTTTGACAAGCGTGAGCTCTTTAGACAAGTAAGTCACTTAATTAAAGCTTTTATTTTTAATTTATATTTAAATTTAATATATATATATACCGAAGACCAAAAAAAATGACGTTCACAACGGACCAATGAATTTATTGCTACAAAGTAAAGCACTTCGAGCTCAAGAACGTAAGAACTACATATAACCGATTAGTCAACAAAATATTTGCCAAGAAATTCGGAAAAAATATAGAGGTCTACATCTACGATATTTTAAAACACATATATTGAAGAGTGACTTATTTTAAAACACTGCTTTTTATAAGATTCAAAAGTATAGATAGTAATAGGTGTGGATTATGACATATGAGCTTCGGTTAACGTAAATCCAATTCAAATAGCTTAGTAATCTTTATAATTATTACGCATCGTTCGTTTTTTATTTTAATTCTTTAGGGGTGTAGATGCTCCAGAGAAGAATTAATGGTACGAAAAAGAATAATAAAAAATAACTAGAGTCTCTCATAGTTGGACAATGCCTGCGGATATATGTTTATAACCGTGGTAAACATGGCCGCCTAGTTGCGGACCTTTGTGCGAGCGATATTTTTATACAAGCCGAAATGTTGAAAAGAGGATATGTGTGGCACTATGAAGAGTTTGACAAGCGTGAGCTATTTAAACAAGAAAGTCACTTAATTAAAGCTTATGTTTTTAATTTATATTTGAATTTAATATTTATATATACCGAAGATCAGTAAAAAACGGCGTTCATAACAGACCTAGGAATTTACTGCTACAAAGTAATGCACTTCAGGCTCAAGAACGCAGGAGCTATATATAACCGATTAGTCAACCAAATGTTTGCCAAGCAACTCAGTCTACATCGACAATATTTTTAAAACACTGATATTGAAGAGTGACTTATTAAATACTGATTTTTATAGGATACAAAAATATAGATAGGTATATGTGTTGATTAGAACATATGAACTTTGTTTGAGGTAATCCAATTCAATTAGATTAATAGTCTTTATAATTATTACATATCATCATTTTTTATTTTATTTCTTTAAGGGTATAGATTCTTCAAGAAGAATCAATGAAACGACAAAGAATCAAAAAACAAACTTGAGTCTGTGATAGTTGGATAGGCCTGTGGATCTGTGTTTATAACCGTGATAAACATGGCCGCCTAGTCGCGGACTTTTACGCGGGCGACATTTCAAAGAAACCAAAATGTTAAAAGTGGATCTGCATGGCACTATGAAGAATTTGACAAGCGTGAGCTATTTAAACAAGTAAGTCACTTAATTTAAGCATTGAATATAATATATATATATATATATATATATATATATTTAGTATCACAACGACGGTAAGCTTGCATGCAGAGGCTTATGGCAAGACTTTTGCCCATTGAATCTTGATTTCGCCCATTGATAGGCTTCGGTAAGGAATAGTTCGGAATATAATCGTAGTTGATAATATGAATAAGAGATTCCATATGTGGTGATTCGATTTGTGTTAGGATTCTTATAGGATTAAGAAAGAAAAGGAGACTGGTTTGTGTTTGGATTCTTGTAGGAAGAGAAAAAGGGAAAGTGACAACAAAAAAAAGAAGGTGCTATAAAAAGCGTCGTTATTAATTAAAAATGGTTTTTTCCTACATTAGGTATGTTTTGTCCTATTTCAAAGATTTTCATAATACATTTTCTTGGCTTGGTACAATGATATCAAGTAAGCGAGTAGTCCCAATTCATTTGGTGCCTCTCCAGATAGTGTCTTTATATACAAGTTTCTTATAATACTAATAATAATACAAAATACAAAACAAAATATAAAATAATACTATGTGGAGAGGTACCAAACATTACAATTCTGTATTTTGTATTATTATTAGTATTATAAGAAGCTTGTGTATAAAGACACTATCTGGAGAGGCACCAAATGAACTGGGACTACTCGCTTACTTGAGATCATGGTAAGTCAGACTAATCGTCAGCATTTTAGAAGCAATCTTATCTGAATCGCTATATTTTCATTTTGAACATATGGATTATAGATGAAAGTTCTTTATTGATTCCTTGTTATGTTATCAGTCAGCTGTTATGGGTTTAGAAATGTTTTTTTTTCTTGCGAAAAGACTAGTCCTCGGTATATCTCGCTCTCGGTTTTAAGAACCGGGTCCACAAAATTCTTTGTCCTGTTTTTTTAGTTATAAATCTCTCTGTTCTAAACTGGTTTTTCTTGGGTCCCACGGTCAGTTCTGGGAGGAAAAATAATTCAATTCCTAGTTACCGTTTCTGTTTATTTTATTTTATTATTATTATTATTTATATGAGTGTACTAAGTCTTTATACAATCATTTTCATTTTTTGTTTCATATCTTATACATCATGATCTGAAACTTATGCTTACCTTTGTTCAAATATTATACCTTATACTTATTGAAATTAGTAGGAACCAGACTCGGATTAGCACCTGTGTCGCAAGAACCATGTGAGTTCTGCTGACGTGGTTTCCCACCTCAATCAGTCAAGTATGACTTGTGAGTGTATGATATTTTTGAATGAAACAATTTGGTGGAATTCGATCTCTCACGTTGCAAGCTCACGATTCACTCACGATATATATATAAGTATATAAGCGATATAAATGAGACGAGGGGTTTTTTATAGAGGTTCGTCCCAAAGCGGTAGTTGACTACTTCCTCTGTTAGTTTATTGCGACAATGAACATAGACGGATAACTACAGGCAGCTAAATCACGTCTGAGAGCAAGAAGAAATGGTGAAAGAAAGAAAGAACACAACAAGATCTCAAAATGACAAGAATGCCGGGTAGAAACTCTTCAGTGTATTCTCTTGAGGTTGTAAGTGCGCATGTGTGTTGATCTGAGCTTGAGCTTGACATTTATAGACTTCAATTCTTCCCGTTGAACTTCCAGGAATCGAGGGGTCTTCACTCCGTGCTGACCGGGTTGAATGGACGATCTGGCTACACGTGTCCCACGACTTCGTTCTGGTCGTCCCGTTTGAATTATGCCCGTTGAAGACTTGACTTCGTGCTCCTGGTCTTCCGTATGAATTTGAAATGAGATGCCGGGTAGAGAATATGACGACTCTACCCTCGTCTTTCTGGGTTGCTACCGAGTGGATTTGGGCTTTAGAACTCATTGGGCCGAGTAGCCTATGTCCATTGGTTCTTGGTCTGACTGAGAATCTCTTTGGGCTTCTTCAAATGGGCTTTTACGAATACCAGTTTATTTCTTTAAAGCCTTTTATCATGGTTTGTAAATTTAATTAATTCACAACCTTAGCACTATATGTCACATTAAATAATGACGAATTTGTACATCAACAAGTTCCACATAGTTTCATTTGTATGCAACTTGTCATTATGCAGTAGTTACTTGTTAAATTATCGATAAATTTATAACCTCGATTAAATTACTTTGTTTCTCGATTAAATTACGTTGTCTGTTCCCGACTAAAGACCGACATATTAAATTAATACTTGATAAATAAATTACATCAAGAATATTGTGTATCGACTACAATTGTTATCTTTCACGGGAGTATGCAATGCGCGGGCATATGAGAAGACTGGCGTGTTTGCGTTCGGCGTGCTGGCTTTAGGGGTGGTTAAGGGGAGGGCGAATTCCAACTCTACATTAGACAAGGAGAAGATATACCTTATTGAATAGGGAAACGAAGAAGAAAACTATAACTTTATTACCAAACTGACTCTTTGTTTTCGAACTTGATATTCATGATGCTAATATCTTGTACAGGCCTGGAATCCGCACAAGAAAAAACGGGAGCTCGAGCTCGTTGACCCCGAGCTCTCGGAGTACGACGAGGAAGAAAGAAGTGAGAAGGCTCATCACCATGACCTTCCTCTTCACGCAAACCGCGCCCGATGCGCGTCCTTCCATGTTACGAGGGTGGCTATGCTCTTCGGCGATGCTGTCGTCAGCACCAAGATTTCTAGGCCTAGCTACCCGGCCGACTGGAAGTACTTATTACGATTGTATTCGAGTTGTATTGTGGATTTCTTTTTTATCATTATTATGAATGTTTGGTACCTCTCCAGACAGTGCATTTACATTACTATTAGTTTTATTTTGTATTTTGTATTTTGTATTATTATTAGTATTATAAGGAGCTCGTGTATAAAGGCACTATTTGGAGAGGTACCAAATGAACTAGGACTACTCACTGACTTGAGATCATTGTACGATTAATCTTCAGAATTTTGGAAGCAATCTTATCATATTCTTTTTCTGAATCGCCTTTTTTTTTTCATTTTGAACATATTGATTAGGGGTGAAAGTTCTTTACTGATTCCCTATTATGTATCAGTCTTCTGTTATGGGTTTAAAAATGGTTTTTTTTTTTCTTGCGAAAAGACCGGTCATCGGTATCTCTCGTTCTCGGTTTTAAGAACCGGGTCCACAAAATTCTTTGTCCTGTTTTTTTAGTTATAACTTTCTCTGTTCTAAACTGGTTTTTTTTGGGTCATACAATCGGTTCTCGGAGGAAAAATAATTCAATTCCTGGTTACCGTCCCTGTTTATTATTATTATTATTATTATTATTATTATTATTATTATTATTTATATGAGTGTACTAAGTCTTTATACAATCTTATTTCATTTTTCGTTCATATCCTATACATCATGATCTGAAACTCATACTTACCTTTGTTAAAATATTCTACCTTAAAATTATTGAAATTAGTAGGAACCAGACTCAAATTAGCATCTGTGTCACAGGAACCATGTGAGTGTCACATAGTTTCATTTGTATGCAACTCAGAGCCTCGTTAAATTATCGAGAAATTTATAACCTCGAGTAAATTACTTTGTTTCTTGATTAAATTACATTTTATCTGGTCCCGACTAAAAACCGACATATAAAAATTAATACTTGATAAATAAATAACATCAAGAATATTGTGTATTGACTCCAGTTGTTATCTTTCACGGGAGTATGCAATGCGCGGGCATCTGAGAAGACTGGTGTGTTTGCGTTCGGCGAGCTGGCTTTAGGGGTGGTTAAGGGGAGGCTAATTCCAACTCTGCATTAGACTCGGACAAGATCTACCTTCTTGAATGGAGAAACGAAGAAGAAAACTAGAACTTTATTACCAAACTGACTCCTTGTTGTTCCGAACTTGATATTCACGATGCTAATATCTTGCACAGGCCTGGAATCCGCACAAGAAAAAACGGGAGCTCGAGCTCGTTGAACCGGAGCTTTCGAAGTACGACGAGGAAGAAAGAAGTGAGAAGGCTCATCAACATGACCTTCCTCTGCACGCAAACCGCGCCCGATGTGCGTCCTTCCATGTTACGAGGGTGGCTATGCTCTCCGGCAATGCCGTCGTCAGCACCAAGATTTCTAGGCCTAGCTACCCGGCCGACTGGAAGTACAACGACGTTAGTGCCCTCATTTCTGGCTCTGAATTTCCCGTGAGGAACATCGATTCCAACTTCTACAACTCATGTGCCAGCACTAGCATTGTGACCGACGCACCGGTCCCGCCGTAAACAACTTTGCTCGGCCAGTTCTTGGGAAGGTAGAACGGTTTTTGAGGTGGTTCTGCAGTTTATATATATGTTGAATATTATAGGCTAATAGTTGAAAAATATGTTTTTTTTTTTTTTATCTTTCCTTGAGTTTCTGTGCATTTTCCATATTGTTATTGATGCAATTATTAGAGAATTTTGCAAATTTACATAAAATAAAGGGTAAACTGCGGCTAATGTACCTAATGTTTGATTTTCTGCGGATTATGTACTCAATGTTTATTTTCGGCGGCTAATGTACTCAATGTTTGATCTGTTAGATTTTTTGGGTTTTCCGTCAGTTGACCATTAGCGAGTTATATGTACACTTTTCGTATTTTTGACATAACTCACTCATTTTTTGTCCAAATGTTATGTACGACCTATGGTTGGAAAGATAAGAGATGGATCTACAACTTTGGTGTTTTAAATTTTGTAAACTCAATTTTAAGAAAATACGAAATTTCAAGTACAACGTAAAATTGGACATTAGTTTAATGCAAAATATTTGTTTCGAGCAAATTTTAATAAACTTAATGACTTTTTATGATGAAATGTAAATAGCAAAAAGTTTTATATAAATATTTTATCTTTCCAACAGGTGTTTCTTTATAAATTTTGGATAAAAAACGAGTGAGTTATGCCAATATTATGAAATATTATTTCACATCACATCTTTTATATTTTTGGCATAACTCACTCATTTTTTGTCAAAAAATTATAAATAAACACTCGTTGGAAATATAAATATTTATCTACAACTTTTTTCTTTTACAAACCATCATAAAAAGTCATTAAGTATATTAAAATTTGATCGAAACAAATATTTTGCATTAAAATATTGTCCAATTTTACGTTATATTTGAAATTTCGTATTTTTTTACAGCTTATTTTACAAAATTTAAAACATCAAAGTTGTATATCTATCTCTTATCTTTCCAACCATAGGTCGTGCATAAAATTTGGACAAAAAATGAGTGAGTTATATCAAAAATACAAAAAGTGTACATATAGAGGAGGATAACTCTCTAATGGTCAACTGACGGAAAAACCAAAAATATCTAACGGATCAAACATTGGGTACATTAGCCGTCGAAAATAAACATTGAGTACATAATCCACAAAAAATCAAACATTGAGTACATTAGCCGCAGTTTACCCAATAAATGACGATGTTCATGAATTGATGTTTTCGGTTAATTTCATTATTATTCTGAGATCATATAATCAATGGCAAAGTTCATAAATTTACTTTATAGCTGTTTAAAGCGTGTACTAGACAAATCGCACGCCTACAAGGGTTTAACAATTTAATAAACAAAATTTCTTTCTTGCATTGTGCAAAATTTCTTAGTGATTTTCCACTAAAAAAATTCGGTTATGTTATTTTTTTGTATCATCATAGTACAAATCATTCTAAACTTGACTATCGAGGAGTCAAGTGTGTTTTTCTAGGTTACTCTCCTAATAAAAATGGATTAAATGTTTTAATCATATTAATAAAAAATTAATCGTCTATGCATGTTTTGTTCATTGAAAATGAACCTTATTTTTCCCATAAGTCTCTTCAGTGGAGAAAATTATTGAAAAAATTATTTTCTTGATATTACTTTACCTTTACCCATTATTCAGTCTCACATTTTTAATAATTCTACGAGTACGGCGTTAATTATCATTGTGGAATCTATTCTTAGTAGTATTGTTGTTGATGATGACTCAATTCCTATCGATAACATCCCTGGAAATAATACTTGTGATGGAAATAATACTAGTTGCCTTGATACAAATTTGCCAGAATGTACCTGATTAACGACAGAGGCAGAAATACTACAGAGAATAAATAAATAAATAAATAAAAAGACAGAATCCACATATATCTCGAGCACAAGACCAGTCGTCGAATCAGATCCTCACTAATAATAACACATCAATCTTACCATCTAAAAATATTACTCTACCTTTACAATATGACCTTGATCTTCCAATAGCCATTAGAAAACCTACCCGGACAAAATATCATATCCTTAAATACCTTTCATACGCCAAACTTTTTCCACACATAAAGCCTTTACTATTATCCAATTTTTTTATGCCAAGGAACATACACGAGGTTTTTGATATTCTCGAATAGAAAGTAGCAGTGATAGAGGAGATGAATACTCTTAAAAAGAGTGGAACTTGGGAGACTACCCTTCCGAGAAATCAGAAGACAATTGATTGTAAATGGGTTTTCATCGTCAAATCTAATGCTGATGGTGGTGATGAACGATACAAAGCTAGATTAGTTGCTAAAGGGTTCACTCAGACTTCCGAGATAAATTATCAGGATATTTTTGCTTATGTTACGAAGATTAACTATATTCTCTTGTTATTATTTATTGCTCCTAAATTTGATTGGCCTTTACACTAGCTTGATGTCAAGCATGTTTTTTTTAATGGCGATCTAGAAAGAGTCGTTTACATTAGCTTATATCCTGGATTCGAAGATTCCTTTGGTCGTGATAATTGTTGATGCGTAAATTCGTTCCATATAAGAAACGATAAGGTCATGTTCAACGCAACGCAACTCTCTCAAACAATGGCCCATGTGTCAGCTCGGAACCAAGTCAAACGCCTAATTCCGAGCCAATTATCACGGTAGGGAGTTTTTGTCAATCAATTACATGTGTTTGTGAAGTGTTTTCGAAACGGTCTCCATGAATTTTATTTTCTATATATTCTTACATTATACATCGATTGAACGTTAAGCGGAAATAAAAACTCTCAAAACAACAACCACCACATATGACACAAATTATCAAATCAACCAAAACATAATCACAGTAATGTGTCAATTTCAAAGCAATAGTTTAGCAATCAACCAAAACTCGGTTAATGTTGACTTGAGTCCGAGACATATGTTAGCAAGAAAAAACATGTTCGATGACAAGACTGAAAACTCTATGGAATTCTACACACAATATTCCCTTTCTCAAACACATAAATCCAAGTTTGGCAAATGAAATGGATGAGCAAGAACCATACAATTGCATTGTGACTTGTGCATATGATGTGTATGGGTGTTTGACTATCAAAGCCCAACTTCTCTCTTCTCCACTTACTAAAAAATAAACCAAAATCCAAGTTCTCCAAAGCTATATGTATGTGCACATAGGGAAAAGTACAACTACAAACATTCTTCCCTCAAACTATGCTTTAATAATTGGACACTTCAATAGATAAATTTATTATATCTTTTAAGAAATTACAACTAGCTTTTTCAACAATGAATTCTGACCTGCCAATTGGACCAAAAATAGCTATGGTGTTAAAGGCCTTGTGCATTGGAGCCACTAAAACCAAATGGGGTAGCTCAAATTGGTTATACTTGTAGCTAGAAAGAGACATACATGAGCTTCAAAATATTGAGGAAGCAACAAGCAAGAAAATAACGAAATAAAGCCATAAAAATAAAGGAAATAACGGCAAAACTATCCACAATTTGATCAACTTGACGGCATGGGTCCAATGCTTTCTTTTATAGCGGCTAAAATACTTAATGTTATGTTTTTCCACCTCTAATGTTGTGTTTTATCCATTGTTGAGCTTCTTTTGATTATCACGTCAAAGGATTATTATAATGGTGAAAAACTATCGAAGAAAAATTATAATTGTAATTTCATAATCACCTAGATTACCAAGTTCATTGTTTCAATCAAGAGTGAGTGTTTTTGGCAAATAAATGTAAGTTGTTGGAATGTCATTGCAAGGATCAAGTTTTCCAACCAACTCTCATTGCTTGAAAGCTCTTTTATCTATGCAATGTATCTAGTGTTTTGCAAATAATGTCTTGTGCTTAATGCTTTCAATAAACTGAAGAGAAAAAAAAATGGTGAAAACATTTAAACAACTACCAATTACCTCCCAACAAGCTTTTGACGTTGAAACAGTGAAAAAGTACAAATGTTTTTTACGGCAAAAGTCTATCGTAGAAAACGTCGATCAAGGAGTAAAGGATTTTGTCATAATGTACCTTTGCAAAATGTTTACATTGAAAGCCAAATTTTAACTTCCTAGGACGAATGTGTTTACCGACTGACAAAATATATACTTGTGCCACCAAAAAGATAACTCGAATACGAAATTGCTGTAAACAGTAAAACATATATACTTTTGCGGCAAATTACCATTTGCATATTATAAAACACTAAAACAAAAAAAATTCCAAGAGTTTCAAAAGAATATTTGTCTTTTTTTTAAGAGAAATTAATTGAAAAAAAAAATCGTTTTCAGGTTTGGAAAAAGGTAAAAAACCATCTGCAGCCACGTCATTTTCAGAGAAACGACGATAAGAGAGGGACAAACATTCTGTTGGGCAGTCCAGATCCAACGGCTGTTACCGCGCAAGGCAATATCTCGTCATCCCAAATCAACGGCCACGATCGGCAGAGGCCAAAATGTTCTTTTGTAAGCATTCACCGGATCACAAGGCAAACGACAAGCTGACTAGGAAAACGACAAACTACCCCACACTCCCTCACTCTGCATAGTTGTCGAATTTAATACTCGTGGGTCCCACTTTTTGGACAGTGTGATCGCCACATCAGAAACCCAGGAGCTTAACATATCTCCCCGACCTGTGACCATAACCCGCTTGGTACTACTATTCAACATATATATGTTGCATTTAGTTTGGTCTAATTCTTACAAACAGTTTTTCTGCTCAAAAGCTATATAGATTATTATTTTAATCCATTTACATATTAATTAATTTTTTTTCGAAGGAATTAGTTGTTATACTTGGTAACTAAAGTTTTATTATTTTTAAAAAATAACAATAAATAATTGCAAAATACGCAATCTATTAGTCCTAAATGTGAGCAATCTACTAAAATGTAAAACGAGATACAAATAGATTTCAGTGAGATAAATGGATCAAGAGCCATGTATCTGAAAGTTATTAGCATTTAAATTTTATTAAATTTTTATATTTTCGCATACATAGTTGCATATTTATTGTAGTAAGTTGGTGATATTAATCAATCCAAGATCCAACTACCACATTCCTTTAGATTTCGTTACATGTGGTATTATGAACAATATTCCTCCAATTAAAAAAGAACATTAGCATCGCATCATAAAAAAATAATAATTTGAAACAAACTTAGTCAAATCTTGAGTAATGATTTTTTAATTTAATGAAAAATGGTAATATAACTTTAGCTGACTTGTTTGATTAATTCACTAATTAATAATTTGTAAATTAAGATTTTTAAGACATTAATATCTCAAGATGTCATCTCATTTTCCTACATTATATATGTTATATAATAATATACACTCTATATCATGGTTCGGTCTTTTCGCAAAATCCTATGACGATAATCGTTGATTTTCGACGATAATCGTTGATTTTCGGTCTTTTCGCAAAATCCTATGACCCAAAGGGCCCAAGCCCTTGTCCCTAATATTTGGTATATAAACATCACCAAACTCTTGTCATCTATCAATGTGAGACTTTTTGCTATTCAACTAATATCACACAACTTAACATACACACACACTTTCACTTAATAATTTAACTTAATATTACACACTTCAAATAATATTATACACTTAACATACATATTAACTTCACCTAACATACATATACACTTAATATGTATATTCATTTAATATTATACACTTCAACTAATATTAATATTATAATTATACACTTAATAATTTAACATATGTTTTGTGGTATGATATTATCAAAATATTTTATAAGTTTTATGTCAAAAAGTATCGAAAAGTATCGATAATCCGTCGATAATCATCGAAAAGTATCGGTAATCGGTAAGCTACAGTGTAATAGGTTTTCCGTCGGTTAGTCGGTAAGCTATCGATTAATCCGTCGAAAACGGTAATCGGTTTATCGGTAACATCGGTAAGTTGAACCTTGCTTTATATAATAATAATAAAATAGTAATATCTACAATTTGAGAAAATTATTTATATAAAAAAGTCACATATTTTGTGCTTGTGGTGGCTTGGCTTCAGAGTTCACACTTCACAGTAGAGACCAATGCGAAAACCTCTCAAAGTGTATGAATCAACAAACACACTGTATTCATCTTCTTCCTATGCATTTATATACATGTATATATATATATATATTGTTTGAAGGCTAACATGCTTATGATTACCATTATTTCTCAGGGCCATTCACGTTGGATTCCACTTCAACCCACCAAATTAGGTAAATCGTTATCATGATTAGCACGTTGAAAATCATTTTCGACATTTCTCGAATGATTTCGATGAACCCCACACAAAGAATTCTCCATTTTTGAAAGACCCAAGGTTTTTTTTCCTCTCGGGTTTCAGATCTGAAAGTAAGTGATGTACGATGTGTTCTTCATTTCTTCCAACCAAAGCCGTGGGTTTTAGCACTTTTTGTCTTCTTCAAAAATCTCGTTCTTTGAAGCAGTGAGTGATTAGTGAATCAGAGAGTTGCAGAAAACAAAGAGCAAACACCCAAAAAGAAGCTCGGTTCGTGCTCGAGCTCTGTGCTTTTCGCAGATTAAATTAATCCATTTTTGACTATATATAAATTTAATTTAATTTAATTAAAAAAAAGGTGCGAAAAAGAAAAACTGTGTTTTTTTATATTAAATAATCATTAAGTTTTCCCGACAAGCGTCTCGGAATCTTCAACTCTCACTTCTTCTTCTTCGTCTTCCTCCTCTTCCCCTTTGATTTCAAGCTTATTTGCCTGTAAATTTTTCTGGGTTTCAGAGCAATGAAGAGATATTGATTTCAAGCTTATTTGCCTGTAAATTTTTCTGGGTTTCAGAGCAATGAAGAGATATTGATTTCAAGCTTATTTGCCTGTAAATTTTTCTGGGTTTCAGAGCAATGAAGAGATATTGATTTCAAGCTTATTTGCCTGTAAATTTTTCTGGGTTTCAGAGCAATGAAGAGATAGAAGAACGAAGAGGAAGAAGAAGAAGAAGAAGAAGAAGAAGAAGAAGAAGAAGAAGACTCCATTGTATTTATATATATATATATATATATATATATAGAGGATGAAGGGTTTGAGCTTTGTGTGGTACTGTATCGCGGTGTCTGTGAGCCTGGTCATCGGAATCGGAGCAGACCCAGTTGAGGACAAGCAAGCTCTGCTCGATTTCGTGGAGAGGCTTCCTCACTCTCGCTCGCTCAACTGGGACGAGAGCTCCGCGGTGTGCGACCACTGGACCGGGGTCACGTGCGACGAGGAGAGGGCACGTGTCGTGGCCCTGCGGCTTCCCGGCGTCGGCTTCGACGGCGAGATTCCGGCGGCGACGCTCGGCCGCCTCTCCGGCCTGCAGGTCCTGAGCCTGAGATCCAACAACATCAATGGCGGATTCCCCTCGGACTTCGCGAATCTGAGGAACTTGTCGTTTCTGTATCTCCAGTTCAACAATTTCTCCGGTGGTCTGCCGTCGGATTTCTCCGTCTGGGAGAATCTCACGGTCGTGAACCTCTCGAACAACCGCTTCGACGGCGGGATCCCGGCCTCGCTCCGGAACCTGACCCGCTTGACGGGGCTGAACCTTGCCAACAACTCGTTCTCCGGCCCCGTCCCGGATCTCGACCTCCCGGGACTGCAGCAGCTCGACTTCTCGAACAACGCCCTCAGCGGCACGGTGCCAAAGTCGCTCCGGCGATTCCCGGAATCGGTTTTCCGGGGAAACAACGTCACATTTGTGAATCTCCCGCCGGAGTTTCCCCCCGCGAACCCCCCGTCGCCGGAGCCGATTCGGCTGAGACGAGCGAGGAGGGACAAGAAGCTCGGGGAAGCCGCTTTGCTCGGGATTATAGTCGCCGGGGGCGCGCTGGGGATAGTGGCGTTCGGGTTTCTGGCGATCGTTTGTTTCTCGAGGAAGAAGCGGGAGTCAGCAATGGTCTCGGGGAAGTTGCAGAAGGGGAACATGTCACCGGAGAAGGTGATCTCTCGGAGCCAGGACGCGAGCAACCGGCTGACATTCTTCGAGGGGTGCAATTACGCTTTCGACCTTGAGGATCTGCTTAGGGCGTCGGCGGAGGTGCTCGGGAAGGGGGCGTTCGGGACCGCGTACAAGGCGGTGATGGAGGACGGGGCAGCGGTGGTTGTGAAGCGGCTGAAGGACGTGAATGCGGGGAGGAGGGAGTTCGAGCAGCAGATGGAGCTTGTCGGAGGGATCCGCCATGAGAACGTGGTGGAGCTCAAGGCTTACTACTACTCCAAAGAGGAGAAGCTGATGCTCTATGATTACTTTCATCAAGGAAGCGTCTCCGCCGTTCTTCACGGTATGTCGTCATCCGTGTTAGGATCGGTTATTGTTCGAATCGGTATTTCGAATCCGTAAATATTCCACATAATTGCTTGATGTTAGATAGTTTATAAATTCAACTTCCATTTTAAGCAGTGACGGAGCCATAACTCGAAATTTAGGGGGCCAAAGTGCATAGATTTAAGAAATTATATCTCATTTTTCAAATTTTTTTACAATCAGAAGTAATCCTGTAAATGTTGTCTGAACCGAAAATTCGGATTCTGGTTTTCAAAATTCCGGAAAAAAATCAGGAACTATAATTTCTAGTTCAGAAGAAAAGAAATTCGTTTTCCGGACTCTACAGGATTAATTAATTACAAGTATGTTTTACATAATCACGTTTTTGAAGGACTCTAATCGCGTTTTTGCAGGCAAAAGAGGAGAGGACCGAATCCCGCTTGACTGGGACACACGTCTCAAAATTGCCGTAGGCGCCGCTAGAGGAATCGCCCGAATCCACCAGGAGAACTCCGGAAAACTCGTCCACGGAAACATCAAGACCACCAACATCTTCCTCAACCCACGGAATTTCGGGTGCGTGTCCGACGCTGGACTGGCGGGGATAATGACCGCCTTACCCCCGCCGGTCTCTCGCGCTGCAGGGTACCGAGCACCAGAAGTTACCGACACCCGGAAGGCTGCGCAGCCCTCGGATGTCTACAGCTTCGGGGTGGTCCTGCTCGAGCTCCTGACTGGGAAATCACCGATCCACACCACCGCCGGGGACGAGATCGTCCATTTAGTGAGGTGGGTCCACTCGGTGGTGCGCGAGGAGTGGACCGACGAGGTGTTCGACATCGAGCTCATGCGGTACGCCAACATCGAGGAGGAGATGGTCGAGATGCTGCAGATCGCGATGTCGTGCGTCGTGAGAACGCCGGATCAACGGCCGAGAATGGCCGAAGTGGTTAAGATGATTGAGTCCGTTCGGCGTGTCGAGAGCGCGGCGGGGACGAGAGCCGGGAGCTCAAAGCCAGAGCGGAGTCTCGGGTCAGAATCGGAATGATCGATATCGCGGAATTGACATTGTTATTTTTGCTTTTTTTTTTTTTTTTTTTTTTTCTAATTCGTCTTATCTGGTGAAGTACCTTGCTTCATCTTGTCCCAAAAGAAAGTGTTTCTTATGGTGTTTGTGATGCACAAAACAGTGATGATTTTTCTGTTGATTTTGTTAATGATTCTGATCATAATTTAGGCAGAGTTGAGTCAAGCTATCATGAGCAACTTTTAATCATTTCTACTCTTTCAATTCTTCATTGCTTTGCTTTGACTCTTTTTTTTCTCCAAATGTTGTGATTAGTGCTCTCCAAATGGGACCGGCGGCCTCACGGTGGGCCTGTCCGTCCGACGTTTTTGGTGCTATCGGGCAACCCGGGTACGAATTGCCCATCCTGGAGAGAAATATGAGATTAATTTTGTAGTGGTTATTTAATTTGGGTAACCATTCCAATTAATTTGTTTTCATTAAAAAAAATTAAGGAAATCGGAATGGGTAGTTCCAAAATCCGAAACGAAAAAATATATTAGATTTCCCGTTTCTCGGTTTAACCTGGGATCCTAAAACGAGGATCCAGAATTCAAGTTCCTCCCCTCTTTACTTGCATCTATGCCTGAAAAACAGCAAAATCTTATAACTACAATTATAATAATTTTTATTTTTTAAATAATTTACGCTAAAAATAATAAAAATAGGCAGAGTTGAGTCAGGCTGTGTATTGGTTTGGCTGAAATGATGAGTCTGAAAGTTGATTTTCAGATATTCTCTTCTTGACTTTGAATCTCTCTTTTCTTCTCATTTGTAGTGTTTGAATGTTCATAGCTTTGATTTCTTTCTCTGCCTTTTTATTTGAAAATGAGATTATTTGGAGGGAAAATTTGAAAATAAAGCTTATGTTTCTTTATTTTTCAAATTAGATGAGATATTCTTAAAGGCAAAAAACATTCCCAAAAGGGACCTGAAAGCAAAATAAAGTGTAATCAGTTTCTAAATAATTTGGGTGAAAAAGCTTTGTACCTAGAGAATAACTAACTAAATGGAAGATCCCATTCTACTTTTGGAAGATTAAAAGTGTACTTAAGATATTAAGATCATTATAATCAAGGTAATTTGCTTCTAAATAAACTAAAGCTTGTAATTAACAAGGTTTTTATTTAATTTAAAGTTAGTGAAATCTGATCATTTTTAACTTTTTAACATATAGTTTCTAAATTACTATCAATATTGTAGTTTATACTTTAATAGTATTCTCTATATGCAACAATAAATTACAAGACTTAGACAATATTATAGTTATGTTAGTCAACCTTAAACACTGTTATTTACAAATCAAATTAAAACATTATACTTTATGTTTGTTGGATGATAATTTCTCAAAATTAGTATGCAATCTTTTGATTCTTGTAGTAATTTTAGAAATTCAATAACTATATATAATTGATACACATAATGTAGATAAATACATAATCTGGTATTGTTAGAAGTATTATTGTCCCCATTATATTTTAAGTATTTTATATATTTTATTTTTAGCGGTAAATATGACATAGAAAATCTATATTTCCTGTTGTGAAGTTTCGGGGTCGGATACTACGGATAGTATACTAGCATATATGTATATATATCTCTCGTGGCTCAAATCCTAGACAATCAATCGACGGAAATATAAAGGATGGAGACAAGAGAATTTACCCATGTTTGGACTAAATCAAATGTCCTACTTCCTGTATGGAGAGCGGTTTCACTAATCAAATTAATCAGAGATTACAAAGATTACAAGCACTCAAGATTTTCTCCTTTCTCTCAATGATTTTCTCTCAAGAAGTTCTCACCCCTATTCTCACTCTCTCCTTTCATAAAATCAAAATGCTAGACTTTATAAACACCCACAAATGGGACTCACTTATTTTAAAGCCAGATCATCATATTTCCAACGGATGTTCTTTCAAGATATAACACAAAGAAGAAGAAAAACACACTTGCTAGTAATGGCCAAAATGTTGAACCGGGTTAAACCCGGATTCGACAAAAAAAAAATAAAAAACCCGGATACCGAAATATCCGGGTCCGAGTTTTTCCGGAACCGGATATTTCGGTATCCGGGATAATTAAAACCCGGATATACAAATATCCGGGTTTTTTAATAAAAAAATTAACCCCCCAACGGCTCTTTAATCTGAGCCGTTGGATCGTAGATCCAACGGCTCAGATTAAAGAGCCGTTGGGGGGCGGCAAAAGTAACGGTAAAAAATAGAGCCGTTGGAGGCAACGGATTAATTTGCAGACTGGCCCCTGAAAATAGCCGTTGGACCTCGAAAAACACCACTTTACTCGAATTCCTTCACATTTTCCCCTATAAATATCCCACTTCAACCTCATTTTTTTCACACAACTCCTTCTCTTCATCTCCAATTCTCCCAAACTCTCTCAAGCTCTCATATTTCCGAATTTACTCTATAGTTTAGCTACTTTATAATTATATAAATACTCTCTATTGTTAGTTTAATATATTGTCGTTAATATGTCGAGTGGCAACAACCGTTCTCGAGGACGTCCCGATGTCCGAGGAAAAGGACGGTCCACTATTCCGTCGCCGCGATCGGTTAATAGCGGGACGGGTTTTAGTCAACATAATTATAATGTCGGAGTTATGAATCAACACAATGTTCCCGGTTCCTCTAGCCAACCGTTACCGGTTCATGGTCAATATGGTACCGGTGGCGTCGGGCCGAACCAACAATTACTAATTTCTCAAGGTCAAGGCGGTATGTTTACTAACTTACTCAATTTTCAAGGTACAACTATTCCGGAATGGAATAGCCTTAGCAACGAGCAACAACAACAACAATATGTTAACCACGACGCCGAGGTACGTTTAGTTTAATTATTTTGTTTACACATACTTTAATTATTTTAGTTTAATTATTTTAGTTTAATTATTATAATTATTTTAGTTTAACTAATTAATTTAGTTTAATTAATTTAATTATTTTAGTTTAATTAATTAATTTAATTATTTTAGTTTAATTATTTTAGTTTAATTAAATAATTTGTCACGTCTCTTGAAAGTCTTAGTATGCTCTGTGGTTGCGGTTCCGACCGATCTTCCACATCAGAAACGAATTTCTTGAGATTTAATAATCATTTAATCTTATTAATTTAATTAAACTTTATATGGTTACTTAATAAGTTAAAAACCTTCAAATTTAATTTAATTCATTTATTTTAATTAATTAATTTGCCACGTCTCTTGAAAGTCTTAGTATGCTCCGTGGTTGCGGTTCCGACTGATCTTCCACATCAGAAACGAATTTCTTGAGATTTAATAATAATTTAATCATATTAATTTAATTTAACTTTAAATGGTTACTTAAATAAGCTATTAAAATTAAAAAGGTAATTTGTATGTGTGGTGATAATTATAAAGTTCTTAATGGATTTCGGTGTCTTAGAAAGATTGGTTTTTAAATAAGGTTTGCTTTGCAATCTCCTCCAAGCTAGCCTGCGAACCTCGGGGAGTTCTGTCTAGAAAAGCTTGGGCCTAAAGCGAGATCATAGCATCCTTTCCAGTCGATCTGGCCGTGGAACCTCGGGGAGTTCCGTCTAAAAGAGCTTGATAATTATTTCCACACATAAGAAATACCATTTTTAATTTTGTTAACTTTTTTATTTAACTATATCAAATTTAATTAAATTAATATGATTAATATTAATTTAATTGTAATATTTCTTCATTTTCTTGAAAATTTAATAAATGTAATTGTAATATTTCTTAATATGTTTTTTTAGGAAACGAGGTCGAGGAACCTACCCAACGACCCCGATGCCCAGTACGATGATGATGATGATGCAGAGGACCCGAACTACGTTCAAGGCGAGGAGGAGGAAGTTGACGAAGTTCTACCAACGCCGCCACCGCCAGCTAGACGTGGTCGTGGACGTGGACGGGCCCAACAACAACCCTTGGTTCAGGGTGAGGACGGTCGCCCCCCCCATCCGCCGGCGAGGAAGCGAAAGAAATTAACGGGAGCGGTTTGGCAGAACGACTTCATACCCGACTACAGATACAACTACGAAACCGGCTTGGAAGATAGGTGGGGGATTTGCCGACACTGCAATGCGGAGTTTAGTGCTCACCCGAAGCACGACGGCAATAGCCGCCTAGAAGCCCACGTCAAGAATTGCTTGAAGAAAAAGCGGGCGGAGGAGGTAAGTCGCTTACCCGATGATCTTTATAGAATGTATGTTGCTCAGTGGGTTATACGCGATGGTTTGCCTATATCGGCGCCCGAGGGAGAAGGTTTTAACGAATTGATGATGAAGGTGGCGCCGATAAACTATAGGGAAATCTCGTATTATATAAACCACGAGACAATTATCAAATTTTATAACGAGCAAAGGGCCGCTTTACAAGAAATGTTCCAACAATCTGCTTACAAAGTGTCTTTAACGTCGGATTGTTGGAAAGGCCATGCCAATGATGATTATATTACGGTCGTAGCTCACTTTATCAACGATAATTGGAAAATGGAAAAGCGTATCATAGGTTTTAGGCCTTTGAGGGTTAGGCACACATCAGTAAACCTAGCCGAGGCGATACTAGAAGTTTTGTCGGATTGGAACCTTAAGGATAGGGTAGTTTCTATTACGTTAGATAACGCAAGTGCCCACGCCAATGCCGTAGAAATAATGAAGGAAAGATTGACCAATTTTAGGGACGATTGTTTTCATCAAAGGTGTGCGTGTCATATTATAAACTTGATAGTTCAATCCGGCTTAAAAGTTATTTCCGATAGTATCGCCAAAATTAGGAACACGATTTTGTATATACGATCATCTACTATGCGTACAGTTTCTTGGGAAGATTATTGCAGGGCTCACGGTTACCCGGTAAGAACGTTTCAACCGGATATGCCGATCCGTTGGAACTCGACCTACATGATGTTGGATGCTGTCCTACCCTACAAGGAGCTTCTTACAAACTGGATCAACAGCCTGGAACAAGAAGACCGCGAAGACATCACTCCGGACGATTGGCTCACCGCCATCCAATTCCAGGCTTTTCTACAACTTTTTAATCAAATTACTATTGATTTATCTCATGTTTACTCACCCACGTCGCAGAGAGCTTTGCCCGCTATTTTTGATATACTTTGTCATTTTGAAACCGCTAAACGTAATGCTTTATTTACCGATGTACTAACCCCAATGATTGCAAAGTTTCAGAGTTATTGGAGTCCTGAAAACCTCCCATTTCTATACTGTGCCGCTGTGATCGTGGATCCGACACTTAAGCTTTCCAGGCTGCAGGAGGTCTTAAATTGCATGCAAGAAATCACGGGTGAGGCCTACATGACGCACAATTACTTCGATGCGGATCAGAAGATGAAGGCTCTTTACCAAGAGTACGAGCAAAAATATAACGACATCGAAGATCAGTGGGAGGAAACGAATCAACAACAACCACAAACTCAAGTAATTTTTTAACTTTATTTCTTAAGATTAATTATTTTTATTTCCTAACATTACTCTAAACTTTAATATTTTTGGTTCAATATAGGGCGGACGCGGGGGCGGTGGTTCACAATCACCATACGTGTACAATCACCGTTTATTCTACAACCTTACGGCTATTGGGCGCGGCAATGCATCGACTTCTTCACCGACTTCACAAGGAAGTGGCGGTTCGGGATCTCGAACTCTTGGTCGACGTCAACGACGACACAACATCGACGAGTACGCCCGATTCTACAACCTTCCTCCGACACCGTTCCCAAATGAAGGCCTCGACATTCTTCAATGGTGGCACGCAAATCGATCGGAGTATCCGGTCTTATCCTTGTTGGCTCGTGACATTCTCACCATCCCGGTCTCAACGGTATCATCGGAGGCGGCATTCTCAATGGCCGGAAGGATGTTAGAGCCTCGCCGCAAGTCTACAAAATCATTGATGGTCGAGATCCTTATGCTTTCGAGAGATTGGATTATGGCCAAGAAACGACAACAAGAAAACGATATGTACGACCGAGAATTGGCGAATTACTTTTCACAGATTCAAATGTAATTCGTTTTCAATTGTTCGTTTTCTTATTGTACTTTGAACTTGTAACTTCGTTTGCCGTTGTAGTTGTACTTTCCCGTACCTTCGAGTTTGTTGAATAAAGACACATATTTATTTTCTTTTGTTGTTGTATGTTTTATTTATCTCATAATTATTTTTTAAATATTTCAAACACTTAAAATAATTTTAAAATTTTATTTTTTCAAAACCGAACTTAATTACCAAATGTTTAGATTTAACCAAGTAAACGAAACGAGGACTAAACAATAAATAACAATAAATAACACAATTAAAAATTAAAAAAAAAAGATATAAAACCCGGAACCGGATATATCCGGGATTTTTTTTTCCCGGACCCGGATATATCCGGTTCCGGGTTTTACTAAAAAAAAAAAAAAAATCCGACCGGTGCCCCCTACATTTTGGGGACTACTTGCTAGTATACAAACGTCATCGTTTTAATCTTTGTATAAATTGAAGGAAACAAAACGAGAATATAAACCCAATACACAAATTTTACAGCACACTCGCCTTTTCGCAAATTCATGAAGATTAAGAAGGGTAAACAACCGGAGTTTCGGGTTCGGTCTGTATACATACTCTTAGGTTAAGATCGGTTATCAAGTTATTGACTTTTTTAATTATATATATATATGCAGATTTTTTTATTTTTATCATGTAAACTTTTTTTTAAGGGTTAAACTTAAACTGAATATATTATTTGATACTGTGAAGTGTGAAGTGTGAACGTCCTTTGTTTATACTTTATATATACGCATCTCAATGCACGACCAGTAAGAAGTTGATTCATAAGCTGTAGCTTCACCACGTTAACACATAAAACGACGTGTAGTTTTTCAAGAGTTTCGTCTTTTGTGTGATACTTTGTCGTTTCAACAGTTTTACGTAAAAACATGTCGTTTTTACATGCTCTTGCATTGGCTACTACAATTGGACAAATACAACTATGTATTATAACTAACTTAAAAGGAACGGCCATCGGAGGGATGCAATCAGCCACGGCCATCGGAGTAAAGAGCTTGAATGCCTTTTCGGATTCTCAGCTAGTCGTAAAGTAAGTCAGTGGAGAGTACGAAACGAACGACGAAAGGATGGAGGCCTACGCTGGGGTCGTCAGGTCTCTCGAGAAGAAGTTCGATTTCTTCACATTGACACAGGTGTCTAGAGGAGACAACAACCACGCAGACGCCCTGGCGAGCCTGGGGTCGACCACCCAAGTAGGAGAGCTCCGATCGATCACGGTCGAGACGCTACAGACGCCTAGCATCAAGAGAAGCGAAGGGCCCGATAAGAAGAAGCTAAAAGTAAGCAAAGAAGGACAAACCGACGAGGAGGACAGCACTCGAGACAATGACGACGTCTTGAAGGAAGGCAACGGAGAAATTCGGCTGATAGAAGAAGAAGAGGGTGATGACGAAGAACCAGGAATAGTAGAAGAGACCGAAGACGAAGATTGGTGGACCCCCATCCGAGCATACCTGGTCGAAGGAAAGTTACCCGAAGATCGACCAGAGGCGCGGAAAATAAAGACTAAGAGCTCTCGGTACACAATCATAGACCGACGACTTTACTTCAAAAGCCTCGTAGGCCCCTACCTACGCTGTCTAGGCAAAGAAGAGGCGAACTACGTCATGCGAGAAATCCACAGCGGAGAGTGCGGTAACCACTCAGGCGGACGCAACCTAGTGAGGAAGGCCAAGCTTCAAGGTTTCTTTTGGGAAACAATGCGATCGGACTGCGTCAACCACGCCAGAAAATGCGAAAAATGCCAGCGACACGCCCCAGCAATCAACTGTCCGGCCGAGGAGCTGTCGGTAGTATCGGTGCCCTACCCCTTCATGAAGTGGTCTATGGACATCGTCGGTCCTATGCCGATCGGAGCAAGGCAGAAGAGGTTCATGCTGGTGGTCACAGACTTCTTCACCAAATGGACCGAAGCCGAAGCCTATGCCAATATTAAGGATACCGATGTCGAGAGTTACGTTTGGAAGAACGTAGTCACTCGCTTCGGACTCCCCAGGGAGATCATCGCAGACAACGGGTCCCAATTCATCTCGAAGAAGTTCAAAGATTTCTGCGCACGATGGAAGATAAAGCTAAACACTTCAACGCCAAGATATCCTCAGGGGAACGGGAACGCCGAAGCAATCAACCGAACGATCACCGACAGCCTCAAGAAGCGGCTCGACAAGAAGAAAGGGCTGTGGGCGGATGAACTCCCTGGAGTACTTTGGGCTTATCGAACAACGCCACACTCAGCCACCGGAGAAACTCCTTTTGCTCTAGCATTCGGGGTGGAAGCGGTAATCCCGGCGGAAGTAGGAGTCCCCAGTTTTCGGCGATCCTGGGCACCGAACCACGAAGAAGACAACAACCAGGACCTGCTTCATCAGCTGGACCACATCGACGAAAGACGGGAGCGAGCCAGAATTCATATAGCAAACTACCAGAACACCATCGCCCGTTTCTACAACAAAAAGGTGCGACCGAGAAGGTTCCGAGTCGGAGAACTAGTCCTCAGAAGGGTGTTCCAGAACACAGCCGAGCTTAACGCGGGAAAGTTAGGAGAAAGCTGGGAAGGCCCGTATACAGTGACCCACATCGTCAAGCCAGGGGTATATGAGCTCAAAAACACCGACGGAGTCAAGGTTATAAGAAGGTGGAATGTCAAGCACTTGAAGAAATTCTACCAGTAAAGAACGTCATCGGCGCCTTACGATTTCGGTTTTTTTAGTTAAGATTTCTTTTCTATTTTTCTTAAGTCTTTCTATTTTTTAAGTTTATTTAACAGGGGACTCCCGACCCTACTTGTTCGGGATCCGCGCGACTGGCTCCGGCCTTATTCAATACAACATGGAGTACTCTTCCCTCGCGAGCCGCACCCATTGGGGGACTCGAAGGGTTTAACGAGGCTCGTCTCTTAAGACAATATTCTATCGCTGTGTCAAATAAACACGTCCAAAAAAAAAAAAAATCAGTGCCAAGCACTTCATCGCGACAGAGCCCGGTGCATACCGACAAGCTCATCGCCAGCAAAATCAGTGCCAAGCACTTCATCGCGATAGAGCCTGGTGCATACCGACAAGCTCATCGCCAGCAAATCAGTGCCAAGCACTTCATCGCGACAGAGCCCGGTGCATACCGACAAGCTCATCGCCAGCAAATCAGTGCCAAGCACTTCATCGCGACAGAGCCCGGTGCATACCGACAAGCTCATCGCCAGTAAATCAGTGCCAAGCACTTCATCGCGACAGAGCCCGGTGCATACCGACAAGCTCATCGCCAGCAAAATCAGTGCCAAGCACTTCATCGCGACAGAGCCCGGTGCACACCGACAAGCTCATCGCCAGCAAATCAGTGCCAAGCACTTCATCGCGACAGAGCCCGGTGCACACCGACAAGCTCATCGCCCAGAAAAAAAAAAAAAAAAAAAAAAAAGCGGAGTACACATACTCCCATACTTCATCGATAGCGTACAAAAGTCATAGATTTTATTGATAAAATTTCGTTACAAATACAATACTTTATACAAATCTATCCAGATACAGCAGGGGAAGGTCAATCCTCCCGAACAACCCTATCGGCAATTTGTTCTATGACGAACTCCCCATTCTCGGAGAGGACGTCCCGAAGAAGATCTTCTACGGCGGCATAATTTACAGGCCTCAGCATCATAAATTCGATCACGTAGGCCGAAGAAGGACTAAAGGGAGTCTCATCGTCCGTGACTCCGGAAAGAGAGGCAGCCGCACGCCTTATCATATCTTGGACAAACTCCTCGAGTATGGCGGGATGTTCTTCGTCAATCGCAAGGAAAGAAGCTAGCACATCCTCGCAGTAAAACAGCGGTTCCGAGGTATAGAAAAATTCGTCACCCTGAGGAAAGAAGTTTAGCCAGGAAGTAATGACAGGAACACAAGAGAAGCAACAAGCACAGAAACAAGTTAAAGATAAAGAAAGTTCTTTTCATTAATAAAATCCGTCGAAGGAGTTACAAAGAAAGGACAGTGTAAATAAATGTACATAGGAAAGCTATAAGAAAAGGCCTAAGAAACTTCCTCCCCCCCTACCGCTTCGTTGGTAACCGCTTCGACGGTAGAGGCGACCGCTTCGGTGGTAACCGCTCCGTTGGTGGAAGTGACGACCCCGTCGTTAGTACCATACTCATCAAGGCCGAAGAGGCATCCCCACCTACGAAGCGAGTCGCCCAATCTATACCAGCGGAAGAAGGAGCACCAGGGGTAAGCGGAGGAGAATCAGGATCGAGGAGAGATCTGTCATCTAGCTCGCGGGCCTTAGCCTCGTTCTCTTCAAACAAAGTCTTATACTTCGGAAGACGAGGCAGAAGACTCTCAATGGTTGCCGTAGGAGGAACTTTCTCAAGAAGGCGAGCGTTGGCCCCATAGGCGGCGGAGCGGCGATGAAAATTGATAGACTCCTCCAAAGCCTTATACCTCGACGAGGCGCGCTGCGCTTTGTCCTGGGCCCTGTCGAAGAGGTGTAGGCGCGCTTCGCGCTCCGATTTCGCCTCTGTCTGCGACACCTCGAGTTCCTTTCCGAGGCGTTTCAGGCACGAGGCCACTCGAGAGGCGAGCCGGCTCTCCTGCTCGACAGGTACGCCCACCGCCTCGCTGATTTTGGCCAGCCGCCACTTCTTCGCTTCGAGATGCTTCTCGTAGCTCTTCACTATCAGGGAGTGACGTCTATGCTCCCCATCCAACTCGGCCTTCAGCGCCGCAACCTCCGCCTCGGCTTTAGCCTTGCACTCGGCAAGCTCCCTCTCCTGAGTTTGGCGAAGCGAAGTCTCTTCCGCCAATTTGACCCTCGCGACCTCCAGTTCATCGGAATCCCGCTCGGCCGCTTCCCGATATTTTCGCTCCCCAAGGACGGAGACCTCGAGGTGCGATTCTGTGTCAGCAAGCTTAGCTCGAAGGTCGTTTAACTCCTGAGCGCTCTCGCCCCTGCCCATATTCTCTTCGAGAATAACGGTGTTGAAGCGGGCGAGGGCCTGGAAAAGTGTAGTGGCAGCCCGGCCATAGCCCCTGACATGGCTCAGAGACAAGCCGTGAGTCCTTGAAGGCTCGGGCCAGAACAGGTCCCGAAGGACCCGAAGCGAGTATACTTTCCACTCTTCCGGCGGAGACTCCGAAGTAGGAGCTGCCGGAAATCGCTCCCAAGGAGGAAGAGAAAAGCCTCCCGGTCCGGAGTTGGGAAGAAATTTCGGCAGCGGAGAAAGAGAAATCCCGACATCGTCGGACGAAGAAGCGTTAGCCTCAGAAGCACCGGCATCGTCGGTCGGCTCTGAAGAGCCATCCGGTCGGGGCACTTCAGGAAGAGCAGAGGCGTCGAGGGGAACGACGTCCGCAAGTAGGCCATCCCCTCCCTTGGGATGGCCCTCGACCAAAACCTCTTCGGAAGGTAGAGAAGGCCCCTCCGAAGCGCCGGACCGTCCGACAGGCTCCAGGATGAGGGGCGCGTCGGCGATATCGAGCGCCTCTTCGGGTAACGAACCCTCCTCGTCAGCCGTAGGAACGGCGACCGAAAGTCCTTCCGCGGCAGGTGCGGGAGGTGCTAAAGATGAAACCTCCAAGCAAGGAGGCGCGTCGGCGCGAGCCGGAGTCTGAAATTGAGGAGAAAATATATATATACATGCACGTCAGATACCCAAAATTTGCAGGCATCGCAAAAAGTGCGGAAGGAAAATTAGATGTTACCTCAGAGGCCGAGAGATCCAGCGACGACACCAAATCGATGAAGTCATCATCGAAGCGAAACCGCTCCCGAGAAGTGGGAGAAGGACGGGGGGTCCCATGAGCCCCATCGACGGTTCTGCCGGCCTCGGTCGGAGGAGTCGAAGCAAGAACGGTCGACGCGCTCGCCCCGGCGAGAACGGTCCCCTCGCGAGAAGCGACGGTGACAGTCTCCGGAGCCGGAGGAATTGCATCGATCTCCTTAGATGACTCGGAAGTCTTATTATTCTTCGGAAGAGGAGCGTCGCGTGCCCCTTCGGCAGTTTTCCTCTTCAAGACGACTTTCTCGCGAGAAGGTGCCCGCGAAGAAGTCTGAATCTCGGGTTCGCGACGGCTCTCCGAGGGACGAGGTGCGTCCCGAGAGCGAGTCGCCCCCGAGGAAGTCGATACCTCCGAAGGGCGAGAAGCACCAGCGTCGTGCTTATGTTTTGTTCGCCTCTCCGAGCTGCTCCTCGGAGGAAGAGCCTTGTCGCTCGAAGCGAACCGGTCAGCACCAGTCCGAGGGCCGATGCCCAAGAAGCCAGCTTTCGATAGATCCCGATGAGAACCGGAGGACCCACCTCCCTTCCTGGATCTTGGCCTTGTCCTGGATCTTGGCCTTGACATTGCCGTGGCTCCGATGATCCACGAATGGACTTTTGAGTTCTCTTTTTCGGCTTAGGA
The DNA here is from genome assembly GCA_954871525.1 of Parietaria judaica. NCBI lineage: Eukaryota > Viridiplantae > Streptophyta > Magnoliopsida > Rosales > Urticaceae > Parietaria > Parietaria judaica. The sequence goes on along the minus strand of OX940868.1, from coordinate 20,507,512 downwards.
GATTGCCGAACAATGGGGGACGAAGGGTCCACATCTTTGACCTCTTCGAGGCGGAACCCCACCGGTGGTTTACCCACGATGTGGCAGAGTTGATAGAGTCCCGACTCTTTGACACGGGTACCGAAGAAGTCCGTCGTCCAATTCCGACGAGGATTCTCCAGTAGAGCCCGAACAACCCCAGCGAAGCGCTCGTCGTCCTCTTTATTTGCGACGGGCCTAAACCTTGGCACTTCTTTCTCGTCGACCCACTTGGTAGGAAGCGCCTCATAGTGCGGCCCAAGGGTGTGGCGGTCGTAATGCGCGAAGAAGTACCTGTTCTCCCACCCGGACTCGTTGTTCGGAGTGTTGGTAATGACGTGGACACGCGTGGCGGAAGAGAGGAAGAACCAGCCCAGATTCTTCGAGTTCTTCGACCACTTGAAGAGCCGCATTAGGTCCTCCAAGGTCAGAACCACTTTCTGCTCGAGGGCGATTGCCATGGTGCAGATGAGAAGGCGAAGCGCGTTAGGGCTAACCTGACTGATTGGCATCTTGTACGCGTGGAGGAAGCACACGATGAGATGAGGCAGTGGAAGGTGCAGTTCCACCGACCGGAAGAAGTGCTCATAAAGAGCGATGTACCCTTCCGGGGGCTCATCGGCAAGTTCGCCGGACTGAGGGAGACGCAGATAGCAGGGATTGGAATCCACGTAGTGTTTCCTCAGATCCTCGAGTCATTATGGACTTCGGCGACCGAGTCTTGAAGATCTTTCCCGGATTTGACATTTTCTTGATTGGAAAGTGAGTCCGAACGGGGAGGAAATGAAAAGTATTTTGTTCTGAAGAAAGGAATTCAGGGAAAAGAATTCGCAGAGAGAGTTTGGGGAAGACGACTGAGTTGAAGCTTTCGGTTTGAAGTTCGAGTTTTGAATTTATAGGGAAAAACTGATGAAGCTAGAGAGGCGCGTTTTGGATCCGACGGTCCAGGATCGAAGCGCGAGAAATCATCCAACGGTGAAGATCAAAAGAGTCGTTGCGAAACCCGAAAGCACTCGAGTGCGAGAAAACCCCATATTTAATGCGAAATGATTGACGTAGATTTCCAAGATCTGACAGCCTGGAGAATCGCGCCCAATCAGCACTACATGGGAGCTCGAGGCCATCAGAGAGCATGCAAGAAGTGGAAGAGTCCCCGAAGGACACAAACCTCATCAAGGAAGAACCTCATCGAAGGAAGAAACCTCATCGAGGAAGAACCTCATCGAAGGAAAACCTCATCGGATATAAACCTTATCGGAGATTAGTCTTGTTTATTTTATCAACTGTTTCACACTCGATAAAATAGGGGACTAACTGTTAAGGTCAGATTTTGTCAAATCTTTCCCTAACACTATCCTTTGTCGTTTGTGAAATAAACGACATAAAACGAGAAGAGGATTGCTTAAAGAACCCAAGCCCATAAAAGAATGGAAGAAATAAGGCCCAGCAAGCGAAGCCCACAAGAAGTCATTATCTGACAAAGCCGGCCCAAGACCTCATCGCGACAAGGGAAGTTCATCGAGGAAAAGCTCTTCGGGAAAGCCTAATCGAATTAAAAGAGGAACTCATTCGAGATCGCGAGAAAGAAGGGAAGATTGGCTCATTCGGTTGAAGATTTCGTGGGATATCCAACGCAAAATAAGGAAGGTCAACAACGATCATAGCGATTCAGAAGGAAACCCTAGCAAGATTTGAGGAATATTCTAGAAGACCTTCAAACCTATAAATACGAATGTAAACTTAGCATAAATTGAACGAGTATTCAGTATCCATTATTATCGTGAGTTTGAGAGAATAAATCCTTGAGTCTTCGAGTTTGCTTATTCATAGTATTCTCGATCTCCCAAGGGTTGGAGTGTGTAATCTTCGATTGTCCAAGCTATCAAACGGAAGAAACCGGGTCCTCTCGGAATCATAATAAATCAGAGATATTCGTCTTATTCATAATTATTATTATTTTTGACTATCTTTGTGACTGCACGGCGATAAAAATCGCCCTCTACAAGTATAAATTTAACGAGAATTTACTAAATAATAATTTCAAGTTTAATTTTGTGTTAATCCCATCATTTCGCTAATGTGCAATGACGGTTTTATTAAGATCTCAAATGGAGTTGTAGGTTTTTCCGAATTTATGAAAAAAATTAAAATTTTATTTATGGTTTTTTTTTTGTTGATAATTTTTTTATGGTTAATTAGCCCCTTTGCCTAAATAGATTCTGCTAAACACCTCAAAAAAAAAAAAAAAAAACCTCATACGATCTTATTATTTTTTAAACCTCCTCTGTAGTCTGTGACTCTGTGTACAATATATATTATTTTAAAAAATCTCATGCATGATAATGGATTCTTCTTATTTAATATCTACAAATCTTTAATTATTTTGGTAAAAAGAATAATTGTGTCACATCAATACCTCTTTCTCTTAATTCTTAAATATATATTCCATGATTAACCAATTTATTTATGATAAATTGTTTATCATATTTTTGTTTATTTGATGATACATTTTGACCAGGTTCATACCAAATTAAATTACTAATTTATTTTCGTGTATATATATAATATATATAGTTGATGAGTGTATAGATACACACCGCGTGTTTGAACTAATACTCGAAGAGAAGAGAGAAGGTCTCTCTCTCTCTCTCTCTTAATCTTTGGGTCTTGGCTTTAGAGAGAGAAAGTGAGTGAGAGGATCGCTTCTCGCCTCAGGTCTCTTTCCTTCTCTCTCTATATCTATACATGTATCTATCCATCTATGTAGGCGTATACGCTGTTCGTTTTCTCTCGATTTTGCTCCCTAGGGTTTGATGAACCGTCTCTGTCTGTGAATCTGTTTCAGGAGCTGAGGTTGGGAGATCTGTTGGATTCTGAGGCCCAAGCTCGAAATCGAAGCTATCCATGGCGTCGAAGCGGATCTTGAAGGAGCTCAAGGATCTTCAGAAGGATCCACCTACCTCCTGCAGCGCTGGTTCGCGACTTCCATTTTTTCTTTTTCTGATGGAATTGAATCGCTGTGTGGGGTGATGATTTTGGTTAATCGGAGATGAATTTTCTTTGTTCTGGTGTGATTGTTGATCTAGGTCTTATCTTTGCTTAGAGTAGTGTTGTAGATTGCTTTATGAGCTTCAGTGGATTGGGAATTTGTGAATTTTGGTAGTGAGCGAGATCAGTGACCGATAATTCGAATTCTTTTTGTTTATTAATGAGTGAGCTTGACGTTTCGGCTTAGGGAGCGAACCAAAAGTTCGGGAACTTAGTCCTTAAGCCGTGTTAAGCATCATGAACAAGCCACACATTCACGAACATAAATCTTCTTGAGAGCCTTGTACCATTTCTAGCTATTGGCCTCAATATATTTAAGTGTAGAGGCTCTAGAGTAATTTAGTTTCATTGGCTCTTGGCAATTTATTCGATTCACGGCTCCTTAGATTGTGAATGCATCATGACTATTGGAAGGAGAGTGTACTCTCGGTACATGAGACTTGATAAATAAGATTAAAGTACAGGTTTTGTGGCTTTCGCGATGTGAAAGCTACCTTGCTATCGAGAAGTGTTGTTGTTGTCGGCTTTACGTAGAGAGTATATGAAATGAGATGCATATGTCCAATAATATGTGCAACTGTTATAGAAATTGATGTCATTGAAAAGGAGATGAACAAAAATTCTTTAAAAACTTGGTTTCTTGAACTGTTTTCAAGTTGTTTATTTTGGTGTAGTGCATAGAAGCATCTGTGCAACAGATCTAGAAAGACTTAGCTCATGCCAAACAATGCATTTTTTTTTTCATAGTGATTGCTTTTTCTTATGTTCTGGATAACAATCTCATAATATTATTTTATGCTTATTGGACAGACTATCCTAGACTATACTGATTTTATTTCTAAAATCATAAATATGGAATAATTTTATACTATTACCCATGTTCGAATGTGCTAATATACTTGCCTTCTGACTTTTTATAGGCATATCCGTGTTCACAAACATTAAACATACCAATTTTTTTGTTTGGCTCTTTTGTTGTATTTCTCCTACGGATATTCAGTTTAAGTTTGTTATTTTTCGTTTGTTAAAATAAAGAGTACAGAAGATATATATATATATATATGTATATTTATATTCACGGAGCATTATATGGCAATGGATACATATTAAGTACATAATATGTACTACATATTAAGTACATATTTTTAAGTATTAGAAATGCAAAATTTTAATGGCTTATGTTATATACTTAGGCCCAGTTGCTGAAGACATGTTTCATTGGCAAGCAACGATTATGGGCCCTCCTGACAGTCCTTACGCCGGTGGAGTGTTCCTCGTCACTATTCACTTTCCTCCCGACTATCCGTTCAAACCACCAAAGGTAATTATCTATGTCCACTTCCGGCTCATTCTAATATTACTTGTCATGCCATACGTTTTTATATTTAATTTCTTTGTTATAAGATTATGATTATCTATATATCTAGTAATGAGTAGAGAATATTGCAATTTAACCAGTGCTCGACATTTGTTACGGCCTGGGTCACGTGTGTAGTACCCTGAACTCTAGAAACAAAGTAAGCTAATATACGAAATATCCTACTGAGTAAAACTCGGCATTTATCATTGCTTAGGCCTCTTTGGATCAGCCGAACCGGGCCTGTGCATAACTGAATCCTCATTTAATTTGATCTAATTGGAGATGCTTTGTTTAGGTTGCGTTCAGGACGAAGGTGTTTCACCCTAATATCAACAGCAATGGCAGCATCTGCCTCGACATACTGAAGGAACAGTGGAGCCCTGCCCTAACCATTTCCAAGGTACAAACTGGAAATAATTAGTGATGATTAAGTCAATTATTCATGTAAAAAATAATGTCAATATGATGGCCATTTCGGTGAAGGCCTCAGAAACAAAACATGCCAAAAAGCTAACGGTTCGATATAATCTCCATGTTTTTACAAGTGTCACATTCTAATGTCTGTATTAGTGAAAGGGGCAACTAGGGCATATGGGTTTATTAAAATGCTTAGGATTTTCCTTTAGCAAATATTAATTAAGAGTTTTGAGATTATTCATTGGGAGATCCTGGTCTACCTCTCCAACCGTGGCCCGATTAATGTTACCTGTTTTTAATTAGCCTTGGTTTGTCGAATCGGTGAATTCCAGTTTGAAACCTATGAAAGTTCCCAAATTTATTCCAAGCCCAATTAGAATTACATTAAATTATTTCATCCTCGTTATGTGATTATTCCGTTCATTAATTTTTCGTTAATGATTATGAAATTCCACCGAACTATTCAATATTCATCAATTTGGATGAAATTCCAGGCTGAGTCATCCGAATTTCTGTAATTCAGTGCATTTCTTTCCTCTCAGGTGTTGCTTTCGATATGCTCACTTTTGACCGACCCGAACCCAGACGATCCGCTGGTGCCGGAGATTGCCCACATGTACAAGACCGACCGCCACAAGTACGAGACCACCGCGAGAAGCTGGACCCAGAAGTACGCGATGGGTTAGTCGGGCTGCCTTATCCGACCAAGTGACGTGGGATGTCTTTTCCCTTGGCATTATGTGTTTTTTCACTCTCTATTACATATATGAAAGAAACCGCTTCTGTTTTCTGAGTAAAATGTGTGTAAGAAATATGGTTTGTTCTTATTGTGTACCTGAGAGACAGTGTTTTGAATTCTGTTCTTTTTAGAACATATATTTTCATTATGTGCTTTCTGTGCCCAAATTATTTCTTGTTAAAAAAACAACTCAGAATCTTGTTAATCTGAACCTCGTCTTCAATACTGTCATAGTTTGTTGTTCCTACTATAATAGGATCTAAACATATTCTAACACATGACGATTCGGACAACGGGAATTTATCGAGATGATCGAATCCCCTTTCCTTTGTTAAATGCAGTTAACTATGAACAATCCCGAGTTTGAGCTCAGTTTCCAGTATTTTTGCTTTCTTTTAGGGCCTGTTTGTTTAGCTTTTTATAAACATGTTTTTTATGTTTGTTTTTAAGTTTTGGTTTGAAAAATTAGTTCGATAAATCATATTTTTAGAATATTGTTTGGTTAAATTTTCTATTTAACATATTTTTAGAAATAAAAACTGAAATCATGTTTGGTTAAGTTTTTTTTTTTTTTTTTTTGTAAAAATTTTAATCTATTTTTTAAATAATAAAATATATATAAACTCAATTATGAAATAAGCTAACAAATAGACATAAAATATATGCAATGCATTACATTGCTTATCGTATACTATTTAATATATATAATATATATAATTAATATATATATATATATTTAATAGACACACCCATGGTTTGATATAGAAAATATATGCAATGCATTACATTGTTTATCGTATACTATTTAATATATATATATATTTAATAGACACACTCATGATTTGATATATAAATATATATATATATATATATGTGTGTGTATGTGTGCAAGAAGATACGGTTAATCATAGTGAGGGTAGTTGTGTAAGAACAATATATCGTGGTGAGGGAGAGAAAAAATAGGGGCGTGAGGAAAAAGTGGGAGTTGGATGATGAGAGAGAAAGACAAAAATAGAAAACACAATTGGGAAAACACCATATACCTGTTTTTCATGTTCCTTTGTAAAATTTTCAAACCAGAAAATAATTTTTCTAAATCAATTTTAAAATACTTAACCAAACATGAATTATCAAATTAATTTAACACTTTTTGAGACCAAAACACAAAAACGTGTTTATCAAAAGCTAACCAAACAGGCCCTTAGTTTCTAGCCAACTTTTCATCCATAACACTAGTTGATAAGATTGATTTTTCTACATCTATTTGTTTTATTCTAGTTATGATATGAAATTCATAAGAACAAAAAGGCAATTAACACAATTTTTTTTAGCAATAATGCATAAATTAATGTGAGAGTTTGCAATAAGTTTATATGTGAATTTCTCCAGCAGACTAATAAATTAGGAACCTCACTGGTCCGGTCAGGATTATTCTAGATTTCCGAAACAAGTCCGTCCCGGAACCATTAAAAAAAAAATCGTTTCCGGGCCAAAATTTTGCACCTTTGTTTTGAGCTTTTTTTTGGAACAGTATCTCCCACTCATATAGAAGAGAAAGAGTCGATTTAAATTGAAGAAGTGTGCAACAAATCTAAAGATAAAGTTCCAAATTTAAATGGCAATTTCAAGTCATTTGGGCCCACGATGAACTACAAAAGGCCCAATTTACCAAAGCCCACTTAACTACAAATCCGTATATAACTAGCCATCGAAAAAGGGCAAACTCTACACAATAAATAAACAACTAATTATTATATTTTTTAGATAATTTTTTTTTTTTGAAATTCTATTTACTAACTAATTATTTTTACATAAACAAGTGAAGCTCAAAACTGAGCACATATGATAAGTAAGTACAACTAACTACTGAAGAAGCAATTTCCAAGTGGTAGACTAAAGATGGTCATTCCAAAAACTACAAAAGAAGCTGTTCTGGATAGATTGCAGAGGTCAGTCTCTCTCTGATGCCAATACTTCCCAACTAATTTTCTTTCTCTGACTTTTTTGGGAAAATAAAAAAAATACGTCAGTAATTGGCTGGCCTGGCGCCTGGCCGCTTTCTGGCCCAAAACCCCATAACAAAAAGAAAAGGTTCGTTGAATTGAACCCCCAAAAAAAAAAAGTTGGTATTTTTTCTGCAAAAAATCTACAACAGTTAAGATGTAAAAGGGACAGCTCAGAGAAGATTTAAAGAAACACCAAATTTGAGCTCATTTGCACTTAACACTTGCAAGTAGTTCTATGGCCACAGAACACAAGTGGGTATTTCTCTAATTATGATTTTGTCACTATTATCAATTCATGTTATTTGCTATACACAAAGTGACAAAATCTCTGATAGAAGGCTACAAAACACCCCAAAGTGATAAGGGTTTTTTTTTTTTTTTTTTTGGTAGTTGTGTTTTTTATTATTATTTAAATGAAAGACAATTACTAAAGTGTCTAGGAAAAATCCAAGTAGGGTCGGTAGGTGAGTATATAAGTAGGCTTTAGGTTAATTAATTCTTTTCACTTTCCTCGTGCCATTGTTTGATAAAGCTGAAAAGAGCCCTAAAATAGGCAAACTAAAGCTCTTATCAAGGGATTCCATAAAATCAACCATTGGAAAGGTGTATAGTGTCCTTGTCCATTGAGGGCTAATTAGTAATTAGTGATTAGCGTCTAATTAATTTGTCTCATTAGAGAGTCAAAGATTGCGAACTACGTTCAAACACATCTGCTTGTTCTTATCTTAATCATACTGTAAATTGTATATTTTCCATATATATATATATATAAAGTCCAAAATTTCAAGCATAATATTAATATAATAACTACTTGCATACACTTCTATAATACTCGCGAAATTCTTTGAAAAATATTTTTTTTTCCTCTAATGTTACTACATTTTACCGTTTACAAGCTCATGGAATGGGCTTATGAGCCTTTCAATCTTGATATGCGATAGAAAAGTGATCGTTAAAGCGGCGTGTCATATGGCATTTGCCCCGTTTAACCTTTTGAGTCCCCTAAGTGGGTGTGGCTTTAGAGGGAAGAGTACTCCACATTAGAGGAAAGAGTACTCCACATCGAATCACCAACAACTGCAGCCAAACAAACGTCCCGAACAAGGGTCATAACTTCCTCGTTACAATCAGAGTCACGCAAAACAAGACATTCAATACTCGGTGGAACAGACTCCAACAAAATTATATTTCCTCTATACTTAATCGTGAGTCTAGCAAGACCATGCGCAATTTCATTGCAGCATCTCGGGCTGAAGTAGAAAACAACGTACTCGATCTGAGTGACTAAGCCATTGATATCAGAGATAATTGAGCTCAAATCAGATAGCGGAATGGACTAACTGTTTAGAGTTTTAATAATCCCCAAACAATCCGATAAGCATGAATATTTAAAATCTCAATAAAAATAGTGATTTTCGCCACTATTTTTTAATATAATTCAGACGAGGACAAATATTACAAAAAGCTCGCTATATATAATTCATTCGTCAACTTTTGAACATAATCTTAAATCATATTTTTTTTAACTTTGTACTTCAAATATAAAGAGTTAAATTTTGCGTTAAACTTACCAGAACTTTAATTTAGTAAATTAAGTATGGTAGATGATATAGAAAGAAAAGAAGAGAAAAAACTTAGATCCGCGTTTTTTTTTATTCCTATATAGCATAGTACACTTTTTATTTCTATTTTTATGTATCTCTCAATTAAAAAATTTGTCAATACATAATCATATTTTATATTTTTGTCTCTAACGTATCTCTCAATTAATAAAGCAGTTTGAGGAGCTATATAAAAATTTAAAAATAAATATAAATGCGATAATTTGATATAGTCATTTTACAAAGCGAATTCCGGGACAAAATACAATCCAAATATTATGTAATAAAATTATAGTTTGACTTTGACTAGTAGCTACTTTCAGTTACTTTTATATTATGATCATGTTCGATATTATTTTTATGTACTTACTATTGTATATCAAGAGAACATTAAACGAGGTATAGAAAATGGTATACAAGGAACATTATAACACATTTTAAGGGAATTAGGTAAATGGTTAAACAAGTTCTACATGAAAGAGAGAAAAAAAAAACGGCTTTATTTCAAACAATTACTTAAAAATTGTCTAAAATTAATTAGTGAGTGCACAATAAAAATTAATTATTATTATTTAAATAAATAAAAAAACAGTGCACTACCCTTATTCTATGTTCTTTTATGAAGTATTGTTCCCAATAAAAAGAAGGGAAAATATAAATATAAATTATAACAATTTTATAATTGAAAAGATAAAAAATATGAATAGAAGGTACATATAGTTGTATCTTAGTAGTAAGTAAATATATATAGTTTTACTATAATCTTTTTTTTCTTTTTTCTTTTTATGGGACATTGTGATATTGTCATTATATGTCTAACACGTTCCGTTTGGAATAAATAATGCAAAGACTGACTCAACCAATTTTCTTTCCATTTTCAAAGTCATACTTTGGGTCATATTAAAATTAAAAGTAAATAAATAAAAATTGCACGTGATAACCCTTTATGCCCAAATCAGGTTCAGATTAACAATAATAAAATTCGAATACCCTTTTGCCCGGCAAAAAAGCCCATAAAATCAGGTCCCACTAATCTCTAATTTAATCACCAAATTAGTGCCTTTAATTAACACATATAAGTTATAACTATCTCTAGTAGAGACAAGATTGTTTGAGACTCACTAACTAAAATAAGGTTTTGCTTGGTGGGTTTATTCTCAAATCCTATTACTGTATTGTTTATTATATATTATGGCATGTTAATCATTCCCTAATCACTTAGTAGCTCTTTGTTATAACAAGTGGTTTATAGGTAAATTCGTAGTTCTAATAAGTCTTCATGTAGATAAGAGTGCTCATGAAACTTCCACCGAAAATTTAAGCATCGGTTACACGGGTTCGGACGTTATCCTTCGTAAATATTCATATTTTGTGAATTCTTTCATCACTTTTTTAATTTGTTACATTAGTAAAAAAAAAGTATAATAAAAAGATTACACTAAAAATACAGATTTTTTCAATTTTTCCTTGAGCACCACGCTCGTCTCGACCAGACAAGGTTTTTTTGCAACGAGATGAGAAATTTCGTGTATAGTAATTTGCATTTGTTATCCAACTCTAATTCAAGTCTTCAATGACTAGTAATAAAGCCTATTACAAATAGGCATACAATTAGTTGCTTAAGTTAACATCAAAATATCTTTTGTAAAAATTCATTATTTCTTAATGACCTACTAAATTAGTGTTACTTGAATTCCTAACAGAAGGTCAAGGAGGTTATTTCACTGATCACGAGTAGAAATTTGTTGTCATTAAAAGTAGATTTTCCTTTTTTTTTTTTTTTACTATAATGGAAGTTTGATAGAGATGTAGTGTAGTTTAAAGTTTTGTATTGCTCTTTTTGCAACATCTCTTGCATTAAATTAGGAATGTTACTAAAATATTTGGGTTCATGAAATTTGAGAACAGAAACAATTCCTTCATGTCAGAAAGTGACCCAATAAACAAGCTACAAAAATCAATTTTTCATAGATTACTTGCTTTACAAGTTAACAAAAACTATCTTAATTGGACAATCAATGCTTAAAGAAAATAGATGGATAAATAAAACATTAGTGGTCCAATAAAGCCCCAACAAGAAAATCAGAAAGAGAAGTTGAATAGAATTAATGCAAAAGATAGCATTGTATTTGAACCTAACTAATTTAAATTCATTGAGTGTATATTTTATTTAAATAAAAAGAAACATTCATTCTTAGATTTGATATTCTCTAATGTTTGGTTCATAAACCCCTTAGTTTAAGGGCATTAAGGACCACTTTGTTTAGGAATTAGGCTCCACTTGACAAAGATATTTGAAATTTAATTTGGAACTTACCTTTTTCCTTTATATTAATATTTTTTAATCTCATGTAAAATAGTAAGCAAAACAATAAAGAGAAACCAACTAGCAACTAGGCAATTACATGGGAAACGACAGCCAAATTTTCACAAAATTATTTATTTATTTCAGTGTAATATTAGATTCGACCAAAGTATAATTTGTTTCATTTTATGTGTTAAGAATTATATATATATTAGAATGGCATTAAAGAGTATTTAGATTTTCACAAATTAAGACGAAAGAGGTTCGTTCAATTTGAAAATTATGATAAAAGTAAAAATCAACAAATAGAAAGCGTCACATTTTTTTATTAAATTCAAATGATTAAATATTATAGATAGAAACTGTGGTTAAAAAAACGACCACTTTTGTTAAAAAAGAAAAAGAAAATAAAAAGATTTCGCGTGTAATTATGCCGAGGTATTAAATTTCTTGAATATCCATCGGCATGTCCATCGAAAATCTTTTTTCGAAGTTATACGAAACGATATATCCATCAGCATATCCATCGATTTACTTATGAAATACCAATCGACAAGCGATATGTCCGTAAAATAAAAAGTGCGAAACGGTATCGGCAAACGGTATTTAAAACCTTGGCCGCGACTATCTCTAATAAATTATATGTTATAAGTTATAACTTACAACTTGGTGGAAATAAAAATAAAAAAATAAAAAAATAAAAAAAGAGAGAGAAACAGTATCCGCATGGTTGGTTTTGGATAGATACACGTCACGGTCACGTGTAACAGCCTAAACGACACGTGTCGGTGACAAGCGTCGATAACAGTGAGCGGCGCCGGTTAAGGACTGTTTGAAAGGTGACTAGGAGAGGTGTGGGTTAGTGGGGCCCACCGACTAAAATCAAATAAGTGGGTCCCTGTAAGTCTTGCTTGTCTTGGATTTTCAAGACAACCGTACGAGTTCGTTAAATCTTTTATTAGTAAGTGAGCACCAAAAATAATGTCACTAATTCTTTTTATTTTTTATTTACAATAAGCTTCATAATTTCAAGTGAAAAAATTGATTTTATTTTGTAATATAAAGGTAACATTTCGTTCCATTCTATAAACATATTTTCCTCTCTATTTTAACAAATTATAAACATATTTTATAGAATAGATTTAAAATTAAAATTAATTTCGAGATAATTTTTTTAAATAAATTCAAAAACTTTGAAAGCAAAAATATATATCATTTAACTTGTCTTAAATAAATCTTATATATATATATATATATGTATAATAAGTATGTCACGAGGCAGGGCTTGCCATCTTTCAAATATCACATTCAAATTTAAATATGAGTCTGGTTTTTAAAATCTTACAAATTATGATATTTTTAACAAGTGATATACAGTTTTGCCGTCATTATATTATGTGAACTTACGAGATAATTTTGTTTTTTCTGCTCTATAATATATGCTTTGTCAATATTATTTTTCATTTACGAACAAACCATGTGTATTGGTCTGAGTTTCTGCTCACGTTTAGTCTTCTTCTATTTCGATGTATTAATTTATATAGCATGTGCTTAAACAGTGAAAAATTAAAGCACTTTAATTTATTCTTACGATCAATATATTATTATATTTATACATACGAGTTGGAAAATTACAGTTTTTTCTATGTCGGTTTATAACTTTATATTCTACAATTCAATTACACGTACATTATCTCTTACAAAGAAGTAAATAAGTAAGTCCCTCAAATCAAAATCTTACATACAAATTAAAATTTTAATAATTTTAAATTAAAGTTCAAAACCATTCGAAGCTACAACACCCAAGATATACAGCGTTCACCGAGTAAATATGCCGTACAATAACCCCATACATCTATTTATCGGGTGTAGTGGTGTTACATATATAATAATTAATCCAATGTTTCATAAACATTATGATTGTTCAATAATAAAAATTATTAATTAAAAAACAACTGAGAAGCAAGTGCAAGTGCAACAATTATAGGTTCGAGTGCTAATTAATTCATGACTCGCATAACAACATTGGGATACAGTCAAATTCCCATTAATCTTAATATATATTTAGAAGTATTTGTCCTATTATTATTGGGATTTCTCCCCATTTTTTTGTGGCTCAAAGAATATATATATATATATATATATATATATGTATATGTATATCTAGGGGATGATGCACATTGACCTTGATTATATAACATGATAGTCTTGAGCTACAAAGGAAAATAATAGGAAATTGAGTAGTTTGAGAAGGCAAACAAAAACATCAAATATTATTTTATGATCATATGGCCTCTCTAATGGTATCACTTTGTCGAATCCCACGTACTTCTTTGCTTGTTTCTTTACTATATAATTTTCATGACAACTCTTCTTTGACAAAGAAGACGGATGAAGGTGGGCGTAATACCCGACGGTCCTACGGATGAGACGGGGGCTTTGATTTTGGTATATGCTAGTCGGAAATAGACGGGTTGTGGATGGGCGATAGTGCTCTACGAGATGTAATAAAATATAAAAATCGTGAGAAACTATAAATACTCGGCAAATCTTAGGGAGAATAAGTTTAAGCAATAAAAAATAAAACATCTTGATAATACCATGTAATTGGGAAACTCTCTCGTCGTCTTCGGGTGAAGGATGAGATTTTATGCTCCGACGGGAAGTTATTGAGCTCTTTTGAGCTTATATCATTTTATTTTATTTTTGTAAATGCAAAATTTTTTAGTTTATATTCCGGCGCATGATTTAGCTTGGGCGAACAAGGAAGTAGTATAATTTATTTATTTTTATCGTACTTAATAAAATACTTATTTTCTTCATTTGCCTATAACATTTATGACACAACAAACCAAGCCCTTATTATAAATTTCATTGATTACATGGTATCTGTTTATATATGGAATGCTAATGGAGAAATCTAATGCATTATATATACTTATTTTTTATTACTGAAATTTAATGAAGCGAAATAAAATAAATGGACGTTTATCTACCACGTCATTGCCTTCAAAAGTTAACATACATGTATACGTAGGTGTTTACATTTATTTTTTGCATGATACCACGTCATTGATGCCATGCATGCATGCATACATGCTCGTCTCAGATAATTTATACTCATGCGAAAATTAATAGTAAAAAAGTAAAAATTAATGTCCTAGGTATAATAGGTATGCCAAAGGTAATTCATTCATTACATTAATATATATAAATATTAATATATATATATCAATGTGTTTGCGCATGAACATGTAATTATTAATTTGAGGGTCTCTATAATTATGAAGAATTTTACAAACATGCATGGATCAATCTAGTTGTGTATGTGTCTAAGCACTTGAGTTGATAAATAATCCAAATTAGGCTACAAACGAAGCGACAAAAAAGAGTTAATAATTTATAACAATAGAATAAAGATAGGTATTTATCAAAGAATAACAACACTTAGTTGCGATATTGATTATTGAAGGCTCAACAACCAATCATTATTAAATAGTGGCATTTAGCTATCACATGAATAAATGCTTATTATAAATAATGCTTGAATTAGTATTGTTGTTATGAGAATTAATACAATGTAATAAATACATTAAAACATTTCGTTTGTGACAATATTTAAAAGAGGGTTCATTGCAGCAATAATGCACAATCTTTAGTTAAGAGGGATTTTAGGTCTCCAACCTTTCAAAATGTGGACAAAAATAAACAACATCTGTTGAATGTAAAATCCGTTGGTCCTTCCGTTAGGGATGTTAATTTCTGCTGATGTGGCATCGTTAAATTGCCAAATGAATTGCCAATTTGTAATATTAATTACATAACCTAATTAATAAGAATAAATTAAGATATTTTAATTATGATTCAAAAAATAAATTAAAACTTTAAATTAACGAGCAATACTTATTTAACGCGTAATTCTTATTTTTGAACTCGTGCTTCAATATTATTCACATCTTTACTATGTCGTTTTTTAAATTACAGTTGTTTTTAATAATCGGTTGTTTTTTCAAAATTTTAGTCGCATTTCTAATAAACTGTCGTTATATAATCTTTGCAAATTTTGTCGTGTTTAATAATCCGTCGTTTTTAAAAAAAAATATTCATGTTTGACGAAGAGTCTGTTAGATTTGTAGGGGGTAAAAGTTATCTATTTAATGTATAGTATTAATTTTTTTGAATCATAATTAAAATATAATTTAATTTATTCTTATTAATTAAATTATACAATTAATATTACAAGTTGGCAGTCCATTTGGCAGTTTCACGATGCCACATTAGCATAATTTAACATCCCTAACCGAAGGACTAACAAATTTTAGATTTAACAAAGGTTGTGTATTTTTTTCCACACTTTGAAAGGTTGGGGACCTGAAACCCCACTTTAACAAAGGTTGTGCAATATTGCCGCAATTAACCCTTTACAAGATCATATTAATGGTTGGAGTATTAAAAAAAAGTTTTCTTATTTTAAATATTAAAAAAAAAAGTGTTCCATGTTTGAAAATTCAATGTCTACGAGGTTATAACTTATACATATATTATTCCACAAAACCTTCCCAATAAATAAATAAAAATCATGTTTAAGATTTAGTTAAATGTACGTATGAGGTTATATTTATACATTTATTATTTGAATGGCAAGAAATTATTCAGTATAAGTAATCAAAACATAAGTTAAATTTCATTCCATAAGTATATGTATATAAGTTAAAGTCATAACATATAAGTATATATTATTCATTACATATCTACATTTCCCAAAGTAATGGCTCCAATAGGAAGGTTGGAATTGTGATAGACTCGAGGAAAGTAAAAGACATGTCGTTTATGAATTGAATCAACATTGTTGGGTGCATTAAATTGTATTGATTTTATTCTTCAAATTACCGTTGCTAATATTGCAACTTGTCTATGAATTCAGTTTGAGAGATTTTGCTTTCGGTTAAATATGAGAAGTAATTGCATTGTCGTTTAAATTATTATCTAGAATTTTAAATGGAACGAACTGTATGTGTTCCTTGATTAAATGAAAATGGTGCATTGTCGTTTTGTACGTAAATGTTTTGTTCATTGGAAGAAAATTAATTTGTTGACGCAACGTATTCGTGAAATTAGAATGAATTTATGATTTATTGGAGATCCAATAATTGTCCTAATGTTTGGATACACGAGTAGTATGAACTATCGAAGCATTATAAATGAAAACAGTGTATGTTGGTTCCGGAAACCACCGCTTTGCCGAAACACACAAAAGGGCAAATGACACCACACAGACTCACAAATGTAGCGGGAATTAGTCGGGAAATAATCTCAATGTGATCGTACAATATATATTCAACAATCAATGATAACAATAAAACTAAGTTTCTTAAAATAATGCAATGACTAAAATAAAGAAAAACATTACTTGGTCAAGGTAACCGTCAATGCAGATAAATAAAATTATACGTAAAACCACTAAAATTAAATAATCTTAACGATAATTTGACTTATTTCATGATTACGGGATCCATGTAACATCATTCTCTCGGCGTTGAGAAAATTCATCCTCGAATTTAGACTGTTAGCTCCTGTCGGGACTCCCGTGCAATCTTCATTCTTGTGCCGGCGCCAAAGCCTCCGTCGTAAAAAGACTTCAATACATTTATACTTTCGTTGTTCTCACTGCGAATTATCTCCACAACTTTTGTTTCTTCTATCGTGCTTTTATCGTTTCTTACCGTTGTTGATGTGAATAATCACGACCAACTGTCACAAAGTGATAGCACTCTGACTATGATGAAATATGATGATGGATCTTAATTATCCGTGATACAACCCACTTTGATGAATAATGATACGAGATGACAATTTAGTGAAGGGATGAGCGACAATACGGAACTTGTGTATTTGATCGATTGCAAAGTGAATACAAAGTAAAAAGCTAGTGTAAAGTGTAGAACAAGATGATCGTGCCTAGAGTTACTTCGTAGGCTTAATTTATAGCCCGAATTACAACGTCTATTTCTTATAATTCAGTAACGGCTAGTAGACTAAGCTGATTCACTCCTCCTTCTGCCTTGACCACCACGTGTAAAGCTTCGACGTCATGATGCCTGGTCTGCTCCCACGTGGAGGCTCTTTGGGCTCGTCAATAAAATGGAGTATGCCCATTCTCCCGGGTTGCTTGGTCTTCGTGGTCTGACTGAGAAAGCCTTCGTGGGCCTGGTCTTCGGGAAGGCTTGGTTCTTGTTGACTAGGCTTCGAATTGGACTTTCGATGGGCTGATCGCGCTGGGCTGCCCGTTGGGCCTCCTGATTTGTGTTGAGGCCCAAATCTTCTAAGATGTTGTGTTCAAGGTATGTCGTTTCGTGGAATATATGTAGTTTTCCAATTACGATGTCGTTTTCTCGTACGGGATGAAATCAAGCATCATATACCGTGGTGTCGAATGTAGCCTCTTAGACGTCGCTTGTATGTAGTTTCCAATCTCGCTCTACATATTCCGCAAAGGACCGGCTGTCATTGACTGGAAATTAAACTGCCTCCGCAATCCGTTTTGTATATTGGGTTTGACACGGTCTTCACGACCTTATAACTGATGAAGTCCCAATGTGTGACCGCATTAGAGTTGTTACTTAGTGCCAAAAATATCTGGTCAAACGGAATATCATAGTGTTCTCCCTCGTCATACAGAGGCTCATCATACTTTGGCTCATCATATACAGGCTCGCCGTACGCGGCTTTGACTTCTTCGTCGTACACGGGCTCGACATACTTTGGCTCATCGTACACGGGCTCGCCGTACATGATTTCGACTTCCTCATCGTACACGGGGTCGTCAAAGACGGCTTTTCTGTAGTCATACTTGGGATAGTCGTATATTACCTCATCAGACATCGCCTCATCGTATATGGTGACACACTTTGAATCCTCGCACACAGGGTCGTCAAACTCGGACTTATCAAATATGGCTTCATCGGTAGAGTATGGCGCTCGTTTTATCCAATATTTTTTTTGGCCTCCGAGAATGTTGTTTCTCTCTTTCATCTCATGCTTAACCACAACAGTCACAATTTGTTGGGCTAGCCTTTCCACCATCGCTTCAATCCGTTCACTCAAAACACAATCAATATTCCCCGGGCATTATCGACGTCGGGATTTGTTGGGATTTATTGGGGCCGTTGCTAACTGTAGGGAACCAAGAAGTCACAGACGCTCAAAACACATAGAAAGGAAATATCACCTAGTTCGAGATATTGTCAAAAGAGGAGATGCAGATGTGAAGAAGATCTCAACGTTGGACAACCTTGCAGATCCGTTTACGAAGCCTTTAACAAGTAAAGTTTTCGAAAGACACCTGGAGGGCTTAGGAGTGAAAGATCATTCACATCTCCTTTGAGTCAAGTGGGAGTTTGTTGGGATTTATGCCCACAAAGGAGACATGAAGGACCTTTTAGCACATAATTAAGTTTATTAATAAAGTACTCGATGTAATAATACGATTATGTTCTTTTGCTGAGAATTAAATAAAGATTAAATATTCATTCTTGTTTATTTAAGTTTGTTTTTATGCATATATGTCTACGCCCTGAAACTATCATCAACAAAAGAAGAGTTAAGTACAGACTTAACAAGATACATCTTCTTGATAAGTTTAAAATAAATAGTTCGCAATCTTAGGATCGATGGGGCAATCATATCCGATTATTGATTGTTCGAATAAACTACTGATATCGGATCTTGTCATATTGAGAGTTGTGACTCTTGAGTTTATTCTTGATGTCTTAATGAAGACACTGAACTAAACCTGTGACACTTTGAAGTTCGAGGTAAAACCGTTTCATTACTCGAAGCTTCAAAATCACAAACGAGGGGTATTTTCGTAATTACTTAAATCCTGAAGTGGGTACATAATTTCTTGTGACACTTTGTGACACTTGACTAGTCAACGGGCAAGATCCAAATGCTGGATCAAAGACCCGACTATTGATGTCATAATACTGTCTCGTTGAATTATGTGATTCATAGATATGGAATTTGTGTTATAAGAATGTTACGACATTAGTATCACATCATGCTTTGTTCTTTGAAGTGTGAATGAACAAACCGGGCCTGGTACTCATTGAATAATATATTCTCTGGATAAAACATGTGACATGTTGTTACATCTCACTTTATGTTTTTCTCATTCACAAACAACAAAGGAGTTGATGAAATAATGACTAAGGGGTAAAACGGTAATTTTACATTCCTCTTAGTTAATGATACACACAAAGGGTAATATCGTAAATACACCATGGACCGTGTGAAGAATAGTTGTATCACATCAAACGAAAATAAGAACGCATATGAACTTAGAGATTGTCAGTATTGGTCCTTTAGTGGAATCGATCAATATTAAGAATTAAAAGTTCGGGAAAAGTTTGTGAATTTTTGTGTCCGAGCTTTATTCTAAAGCTTCGTTCATGTGGATCCATGAGGTCTCAATGTTAGACTTTTGGATGAGATTTTGATGAACAAAATAAGTATTGAAAATATGTAAAGTTGATTTATTTAAATCGTACTTTAAGTTCAATTATTAAATTGAAATATTTTTAAGTACAAAATTAGTTTGATAATTTTCTCTTATGTATAAATTGCGATTTATACTGTGGTAATTATTTTCTCGTGATTGAATAAATAAATAGTTATTTTATTTTAATCATCTTAATTAAAAATCATAAGTTGTATAATTATATTGATAATTATACACTATGCGAATTTAATTATTAAAAGATGGAGGAAATTATTTCCTTAATTCCTATTGGCTGATCTAGAAATGAGAGGATTAGTGATTTGTCAATTCCTCCTCCTTTGATTAAAAGAATGCGATTTAAAAGAGAAAAAGGAAAGAAGATTTTTGAATTTAATTCATGATATAATTTGTCGAATTAATAGGGAGAAAATCTTTCATTTTAGTCAAACCCTATGCGCATGAAATATGTAAGATTTAATCTTGATTGATTGCTTGTGGAGAAAGAATAGGATTTATGAATTAAATGATTGATTTAATTTGATTCTATTTCTAGGCCTATATATATGATATATACAATAAGGTTAAAAGAATAACCTAGCCACAAAACCTCAGGCGCATGCTTTGTGAAAGCAATAAGAGAAAAGAAAATCTCTCTCACTTTGTGCGCTCATCCTGGAGAAGCAAAGAAGAATTTTTTTTTTATCAGTTCAGTGCGCATACTTGGGAGAAACTTTTGAGGAAAAATTTCCTCTATTCTTTCTCTCTTGTTCATAAAGAGCCCACACTCTTTATCTCAAAAATATCCGAAAGCCATAGCATCGAATCCATCGTGGTTGTTTGATTGAAGACGGAGGGACGACTCGCGAAGATCGACGACGAAAACCGTGAATAAATTCCGGATTTGTAAGTCTTCTTAATCCTATAACTGTTATATGATTTTCCGGAATTTTATCCAATCGTTGTTTACGTAATAAATTTATTTTGCATGTATGATAATCGTTTTTAACGTTATGGTTATTTTAATATATTCAAAAATCTGTTTTCATATTAAAAAGAAATTTTAAAATTCCGCCGTAACTCGTTACATTCATTATTCATATTAAAAAGTTTAATATCGATCCAACAAACGGTATCAGAGCCATAATTGGCGTTAATAATGACATGCAAAATATTTTTTTTTACGTAAAGTTTTTAATGCTTGCGATTATATGAGTAGTTAGGTGTTGGCGTTTTTGTGTGCATGTATTTTTGAATATGTGAATGTGAATGGATCCTTTTCAAAGTGGCCCTAGGATTGTTTCCGGCTATCGTCCCGGTTTTTATCTTTATTAGAAAAGTGTGAGCCTCGGTTTTTGAAGGACGTAGGATTATGTAAATATTATTATATTTTTTTCGGAGGACACGAAGAACCAAGACGAGACGAGAAGAACGGAGATTTTTTCTCGGGCATGGCCGTACGTTTTTGGGCGTACGTGAGCTAACCCGAGGGGCGACTCCGTGTCCCACAACGATTCGGAAATTGTTCCGGATATTTTTTTAAATCTAAATAATTGAATTGCGCTTATTTATTTATTTTGAAATAAAATATGATATTATATATATGACTTAATTATTTTTATGAAAAATCATTATTTTTATAGAAAAATAAAATTAAGTATATAATATATAGTCACAATATTTTTAAATATTAAAAGCGCGTTTAATTATTTGAGTGGGAGAGATATTGATCTCTTAGTTTTAAAAACGGAAACTGGAGATCATGACGGAATCAAAGAGGAGGTAAAGTTTAGTTTATTTTCTATGTATTTTGTCTATGGGTTGTAATTTAGAATTGGGCCATTAGAGAAGTTAAATTTATGCTTTGATTTATTTATGCTTCTCAAATTTCACGTCACACGTCATATAGGATAGGACGCCAACACCTCATGTAAACTATGTCATGTTCATGCATCATTGTAGTCTGGTTTATAAACATAGTTATAAAATTCAAGCTCAATGAACAAAATTTGATTTTTGTAAAAACTAAGTGGGAGGGTTGTTTAACGTTGAAATAACCCACGGTCCCCGACATAGATTTAATAACGGTGTGTGTGATGGACTAAGAGTCACTATAGTGGCCCTCTCTTCAATGGGAGTACTCCGGAATCACCCCGTTAATAAAATCGTTAACGAATTAAGCCTTAAAGAGGAGCGATGAGGCGGGGCCTCCCCTAGGTGGACCGTTCTCAAAGTAACTTGGATAAAGGCCCATATGTCGGTTATACACTTAGACTTATTCCTAATATAATCCTCTCTAGAGGCAACGCATTAGAAATAAGTGACCAAATTTTTATGGTAATTAATAAGAACTAGGAGTTGTGACTTCTTGGAAAGTTCGAATTAAATAGTGATGTGTCACGACTATGAAAGGCGATTATTTAAGGTCTCCCCTAGGAGAAGTAAATAATCATTATGTTCATAATACCATGGAATCAAAAATATCATTTTATCACATACAATAATTACGATTGTTCATGTATCATGATTATTCCAAATGTAGCATATGTCTAAAATTATTTTTCTTTATTATAATTTTCAGCAAAATGCCTTTCAACCCGCTCGCAACTATTTTGAGCACTAACAAACTCGAGGGTGAGAATTACGTAGACTGGAAACGTAACCTCGACATCGTACTGACGGTGGAAAAGCATAAGTATGTTCTCACTACCCCGTGTCCCGAAGCTCCGAGTACTGACTCGAGCAAAGAGGACAAGGATGCCTATGATGCCTGGGTAAGATCCGATGAGATTGGTAGGTGCTACATTCTAGCATCTATGAGCAATGTGTTGCAGCAATCTCACCGGGATATACCCACGGCAGAAGAGATGCTCTTTAATCTCCAGTAGATGTTTGGGTGTCACGGGCATCAGGCAAGGCAGCAAGCTATCCGGAATTTTATGAATTGCCGGATGAAGCCGGGAACTCATGTTCGAGATCACATGCTAACGATCATGGGGCATCTGAATGAGATGGAAATTCTCGGATCCGAGATCGATGGACTCACTAAGACCAACATGATCTTGGAGACTCTGTCGTACTCCTTCGATAGGTTCCGTCTGAACTACTCCATGAACAAGTTGGATTATACTCTAACCGAGCTCATGAAGGAGTTGCAGATTGCCGAGGGACTCTTTCCGAATAACAAGAGGAAGAATGGAGAAGCCAATGTTGCTGAACATAAGGCTTCCACCTCTCGTTTCAAGAAGCAAAGAAAAGGTCCTAAAAACGCCAACCGAACGGGATCCAAAGCGCCTCAGAACAAGGCTAAGGATGCTAAGGGCAAGATCGTCGCAAAGGTAGACAATTCTAACCACAAGTGTCACCATTGCGGAGAAGTCGGCCATTGGCGAAGGAACTGTCCTGCCTATCTCAAGACTGTCAAAGGGAAAGGTATGAGTCTCGTTACTCAAGCATGTTACATTACAAATAAATAATCACCCTGGATATTAGATTGCGGGGCTTCTGATCATATTATGTGTAATTCGAATGGTTTCAGGCAAACAAGACGCTTGAGTGATGGGGAGTTCTCGTTCAACTGGGGTAATGGAACGAATGTCGGAGCAAGATCAGTCGGGACCTTGAAGCTTAAGTTTGGGAATAAAACTTTATTATTGAATAACGTTTATTATGTACGGGATTTTAGCAAGAACCTTGTTTCTTTTGGTCGTTTAGAAGAACAATTTTTTAAGTTTAAAGTCAATAATGGTATTGAAATTTATCTTGATGATTCGTTTATTACTAAAGCTCATCGTATTGATTCTATATATTATATGTATCCGGATGAGCCGACTATCTTAGACACCGAAGTGAATAACGATTCACACAGGAAGTGAAAAAGGTCTTATAGTGATGAGACCGACAAAACATATCTATGGCACTTACATCTTGGAAACATTGGTCTTGAAAGGATTAAGAGATTAGCAAAATATGGTCCTTTGCAATCTCTAAACGTGGGATCTTTACCCACGGGCGAATCCTGTCTGGAAGGCAAAATGACCAAGAGACTTTTCTCGTCGAAAGGTGAAAGAGCCACTCAAGTATTGGAACTTGTACATACTGATGTATGCGGACCGATCAACATCCAGGCAAGAGGAGGTTACGAATACTTCGTGACCTTTACTGATGACTTCTCACGTTTTGGTCATGTCTTTCTCATGCGAAACAAATCTGACACTTTTGAAATGTTCAAGCAGTATCGGGCATTAGTTGAAAAGCAAAGAGAGAAACAGATCAAAACACTACGATCTGATCGTGGTGGAGAATACTTGTCTGGAGAGTTCGAGAACCTACTTAAAGAAGAAGGTAGTCATTCTCAGCTTACAGCACCTGGCACCCCACAACAGAATGGAGTGTCAGATAGAAGAAACCGAACTCTGTTAGATATGGTGAGATCAATAATGAATTATTCATCACTTCCTGATTCGTTTTGGGGATATGCCTTAGAAACGACAGCTTACATTCTGAACCAAGTATCATCAAAGACAGTTCCTGGTATGCCTTATGAAAGATGGTGTGGTAGAAAATCTGTTTTAAACCACGTCAGAATCTGGGGTTGCCCAGCACATGTGCTAAGGCAAAAGGCGAGCAAGTTGGCTAGTCGGTCAGAATTATGCCTTTTCGTAGGATATCCTAAAGGAACAAAAGGGTATATATTCTACAGTCCCACCGACAAGAAAACGTTTTTTAGCACGAACGCTAGGTTTGTTGAGGAAGACTTTATAAAGAATGCAGTACCCAGAAGCAGACTTGTGCTTAAGGAAATGTTGGGTGAAGTAGCCAGTACTCCACTTGTTAGGATATGTCCTACAACACTGGAAGAACCGCAATCGGAAATTGGGCGCACTGTGAGTCGTCGCAGTAATAGGGCAGTATGACCGCCTGGCCGATACATGTTATTCGGAGAAGCTCACATAGCCATCGTAAACAAAGAGGTAGGTTATCCAGCATCATTCTCCCATGCGATGTCAGGTTCCGAAGCAAACCTATGGCAAGAAGCCATGAACATTGAAATGCAATCGATGCACACCAACGATGTCTGGAAACTTGTGGATCCACCCCAAGGAATTAAACCTGTAGGATGTAAATGGATTTATAAGAAGAAAAGAGGTCCGGATGGGAATGTAGAGACATTCAAAGCGCGACTTGTGGCAAAGGGTTTCACCCAAAGAGAATGTATAGACTATGAGGATACTTTCTTGCTGGTCGCAATGCTAAAGTCCATCCGTGTTCTTTTATCCATTGTTGCCGCCCTTGATTACGAAATCTGGCAGATGGATGTCAAGACTGCCTTCCTGAATGGCAATCTTGACGAGCGTATTTATATGGCTCAACCAGACGGGTTCGTGGAAAAAGGCCAAGAGGGCAAGGTTTGTGAGTTGCTGAAGTCCATTTATGGACTCAAGCAAGCATCTAGATCATGGAATATTAGATTCGACGAAACTGTAAAAGGCTTTGGCTTTGAGGAGTCAGTAGATGAGCCATGCGTTTATAAGATGATAAACAACGGCAAAGAGGTTTTCCTGGTTCTATATGTCGATACTACTCAATGGGAATGATGTAGGAAAGTTATCAGAGGTTAAAATCTGGTTGTCAAAGCAGTTTGATATGAAGGATCTCGGAGAAGCGGCTTACATTTTGGGGATTCAAATCTTTAGGGATCGGAAGAACCGAAAATTAGCGCTCTCTCAGGCATCTTATATTGATAAGATAATGGATCGCTTCAGTATGCAAAACTCGAAGAAAGGTCAGTTACCTTTTCGTCATGGAGTGCACCTTTCTAATGAGCAGTCTCCAAAGACTCCTCAGCAGGAAGAGGACATGAGACATGTTCCTTACACATCAGCCGTAGGAAGTCTCATGTATGCTATGCTTTGCACCAGACCAGATATTTGTTACGCAGTAGGCGTGGTGAGCCGATTCCAGTCAAACCCTGGACTCCAGCACTGGATAGATGTCAAGCACATTCTCAAGTATCTCCGGAGAACGAGAAACTATATGCTTGCATTTTCAGGTGATGACCTAACTTTGATAAGGTATACCGATTCCGACTTTCAGGCGGATAAGAATTCCAGGAAATACACTTCCGGATCTGTGTTTATCCTCAATAGTGGATCTGTGGTCTGGAGGAGTATCAAGCAATCTAGTATTGCTGACTCGACCATGGAGGCCGAATATGTGGCGGCTTGTGAAGCCGCAAAGGAGGTTGTCTGGCTTTGCAAAGTCCTTAAGTACTTGGAAGT
The DNA here is from genome assembly GCA_954871525.1 of Parietaria judaica. Taxonomy (NCBI): domain Eukaryota; kingdom Viridiplantae; phylum Streptophyta; class Magnoliopsida; order Rosales; family Urticaceae; genus Parietaria; species Parietaria judaica. Next base: position 20,481,240 of record OX940868.1, on the reverse strand, counting down.
CGTTCCAAGTGTCAGCGGGCCCATCACACTTTATTGTGATAACATATTCCGCAAAGGACCGGCTGCCATTGACTGGAAATTAAACTGCCTCTGCAATCCGTTTTGTATGTTGGGTTTGACACGGTCTTCACGACCTTATCACTGATGAAGTCACTCTGTGTGACCGCATTAGAGTTGTTACTCAGTGCCAAAAATATCTGGTCAAACGGAATATCATAGTGTTCTCCCTCGTCATACAGAGGCTCATCATACTTTGGCTCATCATATACAGGCTCGCCGTACGCGGCTTCGACTTCTTCGTCGTACACGGGCTCGACATACTTTGGCTCATCGTACACGGGCTCGCCGTACATGATTTCGACTTCCTCATCGTACACGGGGTCGTCAAAGACGGCTTTTCTATAGTCATACTTGGTGGGATAGTCGTATATTACCTCATCAGACATCGCCTCATCGTATATGGTGACACACTTTGAATCCTCGCACACGGGGTCGTCAAACTCGGACTTATCAAATATGGCTTCATCGGTAGAGTATGGCGCTCGTTTTATCCAATATTTTTTTTGGCCTCCGAGAATGTTGTTTCTCTCTTTCATCTCATGCTTAACCACAACAGTCACAATTTGTTGGGCTAGCCTTTCCACCATCGCTTCAATCCGTTCACTCAAAACACAATCAATATTCCCCGGGCATTATCGACGTCGGGATTTGTTGGGATTTATTGAGGCCGTTGCTAACTGTAGGGAACCAAGAAGTCACAGACGCTCAAAACACATAGAAAGGAAATATCACCTAGTTCGAGATATTGTCAAAAGAGGAGATGCAGATGTGAAGAAGATCTCAACGTTGGACAACCTTGCAGATCCGTTTACGAAGCCTTTAACGAGTAAAGTTTTTGAAAGACACCTGGAGGGCTTAGGAGTGAAAGATCATTCACATCTCCTTTGAGTCAAGTGGGAGTTTGTTGGGATTTATGCCCACAAAGGAGACATGAAGGACCTTTTAGCACATAATTAAGTTTATTAATAAAGTACTCGATGTAATAATACGATTATGTTCTTTTGCTGAGAATTAAATAAAGATTAAATATTCATTCTTATTTATTTAAGTTTGTGTTTATGCATATATGTCTACGCCCTGAAACTATCATCAACAAAAGAAGAGTTAAGTACAGACTTAACAAGATACATTTTCTTGATAAGTTTAAAATAAATAGTTCGCAATCTTAGGATCGATGGGGCAATCATATCCGATTAATGATTGTTCGAATAAATTACTGATATCGGATCTTGTCATATTGAGAGTTGTGACTCTTGAGTTTATTCTTGATGTCTTAATGAAGACACTGAACTAGACCTGTGACACTTTGAAGTTCGAGGTAAAACCGTTTCATTACTCGAAGCTTCAAAATCACAAACGAGGGGTATTTTCGTAATTACTTAAATCCTGAAGTGGGTACATAATTTCTTGTGACACTTTGTGACACTTGACTAGTCAACGGGCAAGATCCAAATGCTGGATCAAAGACCCGACTATTGATGTCATAATACTGTCTCGTTGAATTATGTGATTCATAGATATGGAATTTGTGTTATAAGAATGTTACGACATTAGTATCACATAATGCTTTGTTCTTTGAAGTGTGAATGAACAAACCAGGCCTGGTACTCATTGAATAATATATTCTCTGGATAAAACATGTGACATGTTGTGACATCTCACTTTATGTTTTTCTCATTCACAAACAACAAAGGAGTTGATGAAATAATGACTAAGGGGTAAAACGGTAATTTTACATTCCTCTTAGTTAATGATACACACAAAGGGTAATATCGTAAATACACCGTGGACCGTGTGAAGAATAGTTGTATCACATCAAACGGAAATAAGAACGCATATGAACTTAGAGATTGTCAGTATTGGTCCTTTAGTGGAATCGATCAATATTAAGAATTAAGAGTTCGGGAAAAGTTTGTGAATTTTTGTGTCCGAGCTTTATTCTAAAGCTTCGTTCATGTGGGTCCATGAGGTCACAATGTTAGACTTTCGGATGAGATTTTGATGAACAAAATAAGTATTGAAAATATGTAAAGTTGATTTATTGAAATCGCACTTTAAGTTCAATTATTAAATTGAAATATTTTTAAGTACAAAATTAGTTTGATAATTTTCTCTTATGTATAAATTGCGATTTATACTGTGGTAATTATTTTCTCGTGATTGAATAAATAAATAGTTATTTTATTTTAATCATCTTAATTAAATATCATAAGTTGTATAATTATATTGATAATTATACACTATGCGAATTTAATTATTAAAAGATGGAGGAAATTATTTCCTTAATTCCTATTGGCTGATCTAGAAATGAGAGGATTAGTGATTTGTCAATTCCTCCTCCTTTGATTAACAGAATGCGATTTAAAAGAGAAAAAGGAAAGAAGATTTTTGAATTTAATTCATGATATAATTTGTCGAATTAATAGGGAGAAAATTTTTAATTTTAGTCAAACCCTATGCGCATGAAATATGTAAGATTTAATCTTGATCGATTGCTTGTGGAGAAAGAATAGGATTTATGAATTAAATGATTGATTTAATTTGATTTTATTTCTAGGCCTATATATATGATATATACAATAAGGTTAAAAGAATAACCTAGCCACAAAACCTCAGGCGCATGCTTTGTGAAAGCAATAAGAGAAAAGAAAATCTCTCTCACTGAGAAGCAAAGAAGAATTTTTTTTTTTTTGTTTTATCAGTTCAGTGCGCATACTTGGGAGAAACTTTTGAGGAAAAAGTTCCTCTATTCTTTCTCTCTTGTTCATAAAGAGCCCACACTCTTCATTTCAAAAATATCCGAAAGCCATAGCATCGAATCCATCGTGGTAGTTTGATTGAAGACGGAGGGACGACTCGCGAAGATCGACGACGAAAACCGTGAATAAATTCCGGATTTGTAAGTCTTCTTAATCCTATAACTGTTATATGATTTTCCAGAATTTTATCCAATCGTTGTTTACGTAATAAATTTATTTTGCATGTATGATAATCGTTTTTAACGTTATGGTTATTTTAATATGTTGAAAATCTGTTTTCATATTAAAAAGAAATTTTGAAATTCCGCCGTAACTCGTTACGTTCATTATTCATGTTAAAAAGTTTAATATCGATCCAACAGGATTCCCATCGAAGCGACATGCTTCAAGATAGAACGTGGCTCTGATACCAATCTGATGCGGCAGGAATTAGTCGGCGACGCGTTCGTCGTCGCAAAGTATCCAAAACCGAAAATATAAACGTCCACCACGTCTAGCTTTCAGTCTCAATCATGAGTCCACCACCCAAAATGGGGACAAAATGTGAGTGTGTCTGCTATCAATAACACAAACACGAAACCTGACACTCATGTCCACCATATTAATTGAGAGAATCTTTTTTTGAGTGTTCATAATAATCTCCTTTGATCAATGTGATCGTACAATATATATATTCAACAATCAAGGATAATAATAAAATTAATTTTCCGAAATAAATGCAATCACTAAAGAAAAACATTACTTGGTCAAGGTAACCGTTAATGCAGATAAATAAAATTATAAATACGTAAAACAATTAAAATGAAATAATTTTAATGATAATTTGAATTATACTGTGTTGACATGAGCAGTTGCGAGACACAAGTGCTTGACATGATAAGAAAAGATATACGTCGTTTATGAGGCTTCTACAAATATAAGAATCATACATACGTAAATAAATAAAAATCTAAATAAAAAATAATTTCTCTGCTTCATAAGAGTGTTGAATTTAAAATTGGAAAAAGACATTGCTTATTTATTGCGAGCACCTAGATTGTCACACGCTATAAAAGAATACGACACATTCTCTTAATTTAAAGCACCATTGGCTTGGTTTATCCATAAATTTATATCACGCACATTTCCCTACGCTATGTTTCTCAATATTTTTACAGATTAAATTATATATAGAGTTTTATTATATCATGTTTAAATGCGTTGTGCCATGATATTATCATGCGATAGTTTTTTTTACTAATTTTATAATATCTAAAAGAAGACTGAAAATAATAATTTTTTTGAGGAATAAAAACAAAGGAGAACGTATCCAATACGTTAATAACTTGTTTTCCAAGCATTATTTATCATTAGAATAACTAGTTGGACGACCATATAAACCTAGTGGTCAAACATAGAGACAAAAAACTTATGTTTAAAGACGATTAATGGTTCAAACGAGATAATATAATACATCAAATATTATTGCCTCTATAATAAGAATTAAATATTTATATTACAAAAAAAAGGTTATGAATATGTGATAGTGAAGCAAGTGGTTTATAGCTATACTTTATATAATTGTATATTTATCAATGTGTGATAAATCAATGAAGCTAGTAATTTATCAATACGACGTAAAAAAAATGCTTTAGACAATTTTTGTTAAATCAAAACTGAGAAGTAAATATAACTGTCTCATCTGATGGCTATTGGGAGTTTGACTAATAAGAATCAACGGTCAGAAGAGACCAAGACCATACATTTGATAAGACTGCACTAATAAGAAATGGAAACGTGTCATCTATTTAGGTCTTAGACTTAGCTTAGGAGCACTAGATTACTTGAGTAATAGACATTGTTACTTTAGTAACTGAAAATTAGTTAAATACTAATATTAATTCGGATTTATACATAATCGAATGAGTTTACTTACTTACTTACTAGTATTATTATTATTATTATAATATATATAAGTTATTAGCAATAAAAGTACAAAATTTAATACGAACGCTATATAATCGACATAAAAATCCTCTCAAATGAAAAAAAATATATAAAAATTCATAATAAAAATGTTGACAAAACTACCTAAGTTTATCTTTCTCATCGAACCGTTAAACCTCTTATATTTTTTCGTTAATTTTTTCTTTTTAACTATCTTCATTAATAATGACATCAACAACAAATAAAATAAATAAATTCAAACGACCAATCTCACGATCCACCAAAAAAGAATCATTTTGGTTCTTTTGTCATAAATTTTTTTCAATTGATTTTATGATGCTTCATTTTTAAATAATTTGAATACTTTTACCCTTAATAGTTAATAGCCATAAAAAATGCATATTCTCATTTACTTTGTAAGTTTTAACATTATTTTTTATATTATTAATTGTTTATACTATATGCATAATATACATTAATATCACCCACACGTACACGTGCACACAAAAAAGTTGCTTTATATTTTCCTCATAAACAAACATTTGGAATTACGAATCTTGTGATGCAATCGTGCGAGAATAAAAAGTTGGTGTTTCTTCGCATTTTATTTGATACTACAAGAAAATACAACCATTACATTTATCTATATGACTCAATAAATTAAATAAAAAATTTCAAATTTTTTAATTTCAGTATTAATTTACTCCACTATTTTTTTTTAAAATTTATTAGTTTAAGAAACAAGATTAATATGTCCTCTTTGAAAATAGCAAAAATAAATCAAATAAAATAATAAATGCAAATGTGAAAAAAAGTCAAAGAAGCGTGACATGAATTAATCTATATAGAATATATATATATTTTTGGCGCCGAATCCAAGATTGCCTGCCACGTGAGCACTTAGCTGTAAACAATAAGGTTAAACGGTAAAATCACATTTCTCACTGACTCGCTCAGTACCATAACGACCGTCACGTTAACATTGCTATTATTACCAAATTACCATGTCCTCTAAAAGCACACAAAACACGAAGGCGCAATCCGTAATTAAAACCAATTAACAAGGGCATCAACAAAATAATTAAATTAGCATTTGCCTTTTTTGCCCTTCTTTCCAGTCAAAGGCAGAGACTGTGACCCATGTGTTGATCTCACGTGACCTGAATCCTAAATTTCTGAGAATTAAAATTCTTTTGCTGAGTCAGCCAACGCCAATCCCTCACCGTCGGATCTCCACCATTTCTGCCTCTCTTCCACGTGTCGCGATCGCAGGTGACCGGGTTACGCGGCGGCTGATGGAAAATATCTCCCCTTGACTCGCCTGAATCGTTCGCGACTCGCTCTCACTCGCCTTTTCAAAAATTAAAATTTACCAGATTATTTTAAAGGCCAATTGCGGTAAAAGAAACTAAGTTTTGATTAACTAAAGCAAAGTAAAAAAAAATAACGATCGAAATACTAAAATTTAACAAATGTCAGACTTGCATTTTTTTTTTGTTAAATAACTTAATGAACACATAAATGTGTGTTTTAAGCATGATTTTAGCAGCACTACGTTAAAAAATCGACCGAGAAAATTGTGTCGCTTCTTACTTATTAGCTTTCAGTTATTTTTTTTAACTGTTATTTTCCATTTAAGACCTTCCTTCCTCAGTTGCTCAAACTTAAGTACTTCTACGACAATTGTTCTTTGTCTTACTTAATTCTCAGAAAGAAATAAATAATTATAATGCATTTAAACCAGGGTTTAGGATTTTATGGCTGTTTGGTGGATCCTATAAAGCCGCTTGGGGTTTCTCTATCTTCTTCTTCTTTCTCTATGTGTTATTTTCTCGCTACCCAAACAGCTTTCTCCTTCTCTCCTTTTCCCGGGAATCTCCAAGAAAGTATTCGAGTGAAGCAAGTGAGTGAAGAGAGTGAGAGAATCCATGGCGTTGTGATTCTCCTAACATTTATTCCATTTGTTTTTCCTTTGGGGTAAAGCTACCACTGCCACACTCAATCTTCTCTTTTTCTCTCTCGCCTTTGAAAAACTTTCCCAGGAAAATTTTCCCTTTCTCTTTCCCTTCTCCCACTTTACCTTTTTCGGGTCTCTCAGAGAAATTCCTCTTTCCTCTCGTCACGCTCACACTCCTCCCTTTCTCCGAGCGACTTTCCGTGAAATTTCTCGTCCTTTCACGAATTCATACAAGCCCAGCTCGAGCTTTCTCGATTTCTTCTTTCTCTTGGTTCCAAGGTCTGGTTGGCTTCTCTTTAACGTGTCCCTGTTCCAGCTTTATCCAAGGAATCTCAGCTTTTTTCCCACTCTATTTCACGCCCTCTCTCTCGCTTTCAAATGCCCAGCAGTCCACTCGGAATCTGACACCCTACCTTCTTCAACGCCATGAAGACCAAGTTCACCGAGTACCGCAGCCGCACCAAGCTCACGCCGGAGCTCGCCTCGGACGACCCGCCCCGGCCGAGAGTCGTCCGCATTTCGGTCACCGACGGCAACGCCACGGACTCCTCCAGCGACGAGGGCGAGAGCGGAACCGAGACGCCCCGCAGGCAGCGAGTGAAGCGGTTCGTGCACGAAATCACCATCGAGGCGGCCCCGTGCTCGAGCCGGAGCGACGCCGTTTCGAAGAAGCGGGCGAGCAAGAAGCCGAGGAGGAGGACGGCGGGGGGCGCGAAGGCCGTCGCCTCGGCCGCTTCGGAGAGGAAGTTCCGCGGCGTGCGGCAACGGCCGTGGGGGAAATGGGCGGCGGAGATTCGGGACCCGCTCCGGAGAGTCCGCCTCTGGCTCGGGACCTACGACACCGCCGAGGAAGCCGCCATGGTCTACGACAACGCCGCGATTCAGCTCCGCGGGCCCGACGCGTTGACGAATTTCTCGACGACGACGCCTCTTCCGTCCCCAGTCAAGGTGTCTCCGGCGAGTGCTCCGGCGAGCTCAGGCTACAACTCCGGCGAGGACTCGCAGAACATGGCCAACATCAACCTCAGCTCGCCGACCTCAGTCCTCCGCTACGAGGAGGCCGATTCGAACCAAGCCCGAGACGAATCCTGCGTCTCCGAGAATTTCCAGACCTTCATCACCGACGATGTATTCGATTTCCAGACCTCCATAATCCCCGATTTCTTCGACCAAACGAATCTCCGAGACGACTCGGTGTTCGGCGAGGCCTTCATCGACCCTTCAGTGTGGAATTTCAGCTTCGATTTCGGAGCTTCGAGCTCCCATGTCGACGATTACTTCCAAGACATCGGCGATATATTCAGCTCCGATCCTCTGCTCGCTCTCTGAAGATCGAAGCTCGGAGATGAACACGATTTTGGGTGAAGTAGGAATATTATTTTCAGATTAATATTTATTTTTTTTGTTTATTATAATATTTTTAATTGCCTATATTAATGTAAATCGATGTTTATGTAAAAGAAAATCTCCGTCACAGTAACGGTGACGGACGAGTTTTTTTGTTTATGTTAAAATGTTAATGTTCAATCTTCTGTTAACGTTAATGAAGTACACGTGTCTTTCCACGTGACTTAACTCCTCGTGAACAGTATTTTTATTATATTATTATAAAAAGAGATGTTGGCGGCATAAGTTCTCTTACTTATTGAAAAGTTACCAGTAGATGTTTTAGCATTTTTTTTTATCAAAATATATACCCTTACTTGGTCGTCGATGTTAACTCGAGAACACGTGGACAAAAAAAACATGCCCGTAAATCATAATAGTACTTATTTTCGTTATGAAAACATAGAAGGAAAATTTAAATATAACTGACTGATCAAAAAAGTGTAGAATATGTGACAACTTTTCAATAAGTTAGAGAACTTATGCCACAAATATATCTTATAAATAATTAAAAAAATAATTTGGCTTATTTTATTTACCTAAGTCGGTCAAAAAATACGTATCCACGAGAGTGTTTGTACAGTTACACGTGCTCTAGCAAAAAATCCTCTTCTGTGCCTGTTTTGAACTTTTAATATTCTGATTAAAGTAAATAATATGCGTAATTAATTGTAAACTTGTTAGATGAATTGAAAGGGTAAAAAAGAGGCTGACGATGTCGGGGAGGGACACGTGGCAGGTTATGATTGGAGTGTTAGGATGTGGAAAGCACGATTATGCGGTTATGGCCGTTACGTTGGAGGCCATGCCAGTGAGTGGTAGTAGAGGGGCAAAAGCCAAAGCTCAGTGACAGACAGTCTACATAATATTTTATTTTTTTTATTTGTTTTAGAAATTAAAATATTTATTTTTATTTATTTATTTACTTATATATTTGTTCAATTCAAAGGCGAATCAATCAAATATATATTGGTACGACGTTTTTTATTTTCCTCGTCTGACATTTAAATATATCCACTTCTTTCTGTCTTTTATTTTTGTTTTTATTAGTCCCATATTCTTATTTCACACATATAAAAAAAATAACAGTTTTGTAGTGAGTTGAGTTAGTAGGTGATTAATCTTTTGGAGTTTTTTAATATATATTTGGTTAATTTACAATTTTAAAACTAATATTGGAGAATAAAATTCAGAACTCTGATTTAAGAAAAAAAAAATTTAAAAGAAGAATCGGTACTATACTCCTAATTTTAATGTACATTGAAGAAGAAACCAAGCGAATTTCGTTTTTTTATTTTTTTTTTTAAGGATAGAAACAAATTATCAATCAAAAACTAGGATTAAACATTTTTATGAGACGGATATGCCCGAACTAACATATACATAATACAAAAGTATTATTCAAATATATTAACAGCAATAAAAAAATTAATAAATAAAATATTATTCAAAAAGTACTTTGTTTTACAATTTTATTTGAGAAAATCTAAGGGTAGATCCAAAGGATGTAAAGTCAACCCAATTTTAGCTATTAATATGAAGGGATAATAGCGGCATAAGTCCTCAACCTTTACTCAACTGGGGCGGCATAGCCCCAACCCCATTTAATAGCGGTAGAAGTATCAAAAGATGATTTCCGTCCATATTTGACTAACGGAAGTAGTCAACGTTTGCGCGGTCAGCTTCTCGTCAACGTGAACGCCACGTAATCCGACATGTCACCATACACGTCATCGTGTCATCAAATTTAATGCAAAATTAAGGGTGATGGAGGGATTCAATTAATTTTGCATTAAATTTGATGACGCGAGGATGACATGTATGGTGACATGTCGGACTATGTGGCGTCCATGTTGACGAGAAGCTGACCACGCAAACGTTGACTACTTCCGTTAGTCAAATATGGACGGAAATCATCTTTTGGTACTTATACCGCCATTAAATGAGATTGGGGCTATGCCGCCCCAGTTGAGTAAAGGTTGAGGACTTATGCCGCTATTATCCCTAATATGAATTATGAAAAAGGGGTTATTGATTTATTTACCAAACGGGTGAGAATTTCCCCAACGTGCAAAATTCATTTATTATCTTTTTGAGCATTACTGTGGGTAATTATTAATTGGGCAAAGAGAAAGAAAAGGGTCTTGAATGGGATGACAAGTGTTTTTTAGGGACATAAATGACATATCACAATTTCCGATTTGGAATTGGAGGGTCGGTGAGAGTATTTGTTTCGATCCACAAAATCTATTTATTTCAGTTCGTTTGCATAGTAACACCAATTAGTGTCGCCACACCTACACCACCTTTGTCTGATTTAATATGCCACTCTTTGTTTCTTTTCTAGTTTTAGTTTAAATATAATGTTTTCGATTAAAATTTTGGTCCCAAATTCACAGAACTACATTTGCGGGTGCGTTATATGTTTTAGTTTGCCCCTTATGACATGAAAATTCAAAGGAATGCCCCTTAGTTTTATATAATGTTCATTTTGACTTCTAAATTTCATTATTGACGGCTTATGATTATGATTCTGAAGAAGATGACCTTTATATGTTAAAACGACTGGAGACTTATATGATTAATTTCATGGTATTTTGAATCGATTCCTTTTTGTCGAAAACTTGTCTCGACAATTATTTATCAAGTAGACTCGTAAATTGCTGGAGACAAATATAGCATATTGAACATTTTTGTTGCCTTCTAGTTAGTAAATAGACTCGTCAAATTTGGAGGCGTAGATGACAGTGTACTATTCTTATAAAAGCAAATGGGGCATTATTGCTAAAAATTAAGTTCATGGGAAAGCTAAACTCATAATCAAAGTTCAAGAGGCATTAATGGCAATTACTCAAGAATACGTATGTCACGTTGAAAATATATTTTCAAATAGCGCTATAACTTAAGCACAAGCTTTGCTTTAGTTGAAAGTTAGGTTGTCTCTCTTCTCAAATAAATAAATAAATACATAATATCTCATTGTACTATGATATCAATTATATGGGACAAGTCTTTTATTGCAAACCAAAAAGCCGACTACTAGTAAAAGAGAATGAGATAAAATTAGCAAAATCTAGTTACTTGTGTGACAAACTTTCTTGGGTGTAATTGTAAACTTGGCTTCACTTTACACACACAAAAAAAAAACAATTAAACAGAACGTGACAAATTAAAGTTTTAGCTTTAATTCTTAAATTAAGAGTCTTATTCTTGAGATTACTTGGTGTGGACCTAATTTGGCAACTAAGCATTTGGGTCAATATCAAAGCAATAATTTGTCTCTCTAAAGCCAAAACTTGTCATCTAATACAAATTTTTTCTTGAGGTATCAATCTTAGATCCTCTTTAGACCATTCCTTTAAAACCCATGCTTCAAAATCAAACGGTTGGGGTTAAGACATCATTATTAGTAGGCAAGTCTAATGATTATCAATTATTATGTTTGATTTTTTCTTTTACAAAATAAACAAAGATTTAATTAAGTGGTCCATGACATATCTTGGGAAATAACAAACCATGCCACCCAAGCCATATTATCACTTGCAGAGACAAAAATCCACAAACAAAAGCCAAAAATATGCTAAAGTCTTTTTTTAATGTAAATATTTATAATTATATTATAGCTTGTATAAGAGCCAAAGGTTAATTAATATATGCTTTGGCTTTGCTGTTATACCTGAAGACAACTAGCCTATACATGCCTAATGTGACAAATATACCCTGAGAAAACCAGCATGTCTTTTTCTTTGTTTTGTTTCTCTTTTTTATATATTTTTATTATTATTTTGATTTTCTATGAGTTATGGGTTTTTTTTTTAATGACATGCTAAAAAAAAAAAAAAAAAAAAACAGCCCTATGGAAATAGACCTCTGCAAATGTTTTATGAAAGGTATAAAGACGTGTAATAGACATGTCCCTTTCTGAAAGATGTGTTTTGGAGAGAATACAAAGATGGGGACAAAAATTGAGAGTATATGAATTTATATTTTATTTATTTTATGTTTTTGAATGTGGTTTAGTTACAATAAAAGGCTATAGTACTGAGATACTACAGAACTCCAAGCCCAATTGAATGAAAAGGGACAGTAATTCAGTATCTTTGCCCCTTCATTTTAAAGGTCCCCACAATTTTCACATGAATTTTATTTATAGTTTGCTTTGCCCAATCTCAAAAAACCCACAAAAAGAAATTACTAAGAATGTTAAATATAGCTGCATAATGTATTGTTTGAGAAATGATAAGTTGTGTTATTCTACACATGTTTGACAAGCTAATGTGTTGACATAATGTTCGTTGAGTCTTTGCAAACATAAAACTACACGGTTATTTCAGATGATTAAATGATCAATATTTGAGATAATTAAATGATCGAATCAGTAAGAGAATTAATAAGTATTGTTTATTTTAACTTGAAACATATTATTTTTAGTATCCTCTTCGAAAAACTCAAAAGTTACTCTTGTTGGCTTAGAGTAGTTATAGGAAGAAAGACCTCGGACAAATTGACCAGTTAATAGGCGGGAGTAAGAGAATCATCGTTTGAACGAGTGGCCGGGACGTTACTAAAGTATAGGAATCTTTTTATGTAATAGTCATTTAAAACATAATATTACAAGTAAAAACATAATATTACAAGTAATATGGACCATATGGTGATAATAGGAATAAGGTGTTAATTTTTTATTTGTAATAAAAAAACTAATGAAATAAAAAAGGAAACATTTTAATTTTTCAATCATTGTAGTACAAATACCAGAAGTGATTCAATATAATGATATATACCATCATGAAAGGATGGACAAGATCTGAAAAAGGAAAAAAGAGAATATACATATGAAATTTCCATGTTGAACTGCCCATTTCAGATTGACTTTTTTTTTTTTTTTGGTGAAATATATTGGCATTCACTGAAAATAATTTATGTCCCACAAGCCACAACTCATGTTTTTTACAGAGCTTTTTGTCCCATTTATTTAAGACTGTCCTTGAAGCAAAAGAAGGTCACGGCTTAAGCATCATAAAGAACTAGCCCCACAAAATACACACTTGAAAAAGAAAAAAGAAAAAAACAATATTGATAAGATTTGAAGGGGGAAAAACTAATGATAAAACTATTGATAAAATATCTAAATAAATAACTAATTTTGCAACTTATGAATACACACATGTTTTCATTGAAATAAAAATAAAAGTCATAACTTACATTATTTAGTTATATACCGTAACACACACATGGAAAGAGAATAAATACATAAACAGAACGCATATTGTTAATTGTTAATTGCTTAGGTGATAATTCCTTCTTTAATTTTTTTTAAGTATTATCTAACGCATATCAATTCATAATACATTTAGAATCATGTTTTTGGATTAGGTGCCGTATTTATATGTGTATATACAAAAGGACCTCGTTAAATTAATTCTCGATAAATTGATAACCTCGATAAAATAATATTCTTGTATGGTCTCGACTCAAATTAGCATGACCAAAATTTCTCTAAATAAATCAATAATCTTGATAAAATAATAAAAAATCTTGGTCTCAACAATATCAATTTATCGAGATTATACTAATGTAACTATTTTTGTTTTTCATTAGATATTATGTAATATAGTCTTCCATATGATCTTATCCTTAGGCCAAGGACCTTAGCCCTTAGCCAAGAAAGTAATGTATTGACTTTTTTATATATATAAAGAATGCTATTCTCACCATTATTGCAGCTTAATTTGCTTTTAAATAATTTTTTTGTTTTATTTTGAAATCTAATAATTTGATATTTAATTCTTCGTTAAAAGATCCTACGCTAATTGTATATATGGCTGTATTGTGGTCTCATAAAAACTAGGGAAAATTACAGTAAAAATACATAATCTTTGGTCAAACTGCCTTCTGGTACTCAATCTTTAAAATTGGCGGCAAAAATACGCAACCTGCGTTGACCGTGACTTTGGCATGAAAACGTTAATTTTTCCGTTAACAACCCTCATTTGGCCGTTAGCGGCAAAAATACCCAAACTTTTTTTAAAAAAAATTAATTTTTTAAAAAATTTATTTAATTTCTTTACTTGATTATTGATAATTACTTGAATTCCAAATACATGAAATAACACAAAAGTTAGTTAAAACATCTATTAATTTCTTAATGTGTTTGTATAAACTACATTTGGTGATAAAAATCTTATTATTATGAGAAATTTTAAACATAATGTTACGAGTATTTTAAGTAATTGAACAGGGTTTATGACGGACGCGCTATTTTAAAAACCCTGTTCAATTACTTATAATACCCGTAACATTATGTTTAAAATTTCTCATAATAATAAGATTTTTATCACCAAATGTAATTTATACAAGCACATTAAGAAATCAATAGATGTTTTGGCTAACTTTTGTGTTATTCCATGTATTTGGAATTCAAGTAATTATCACTAATCAAGTAAAGAAAATTGAAATAAATTAAAAATATATTTTTTTAAAATGTTGGGTATATTTGCCGCTAACGGCCACATGAGGGATGTTGAAGGAAAAAATAACATTTTCATGCTAAAGTCACGGTCAACGCAATTATATATTTTTGCCGCTAATTTTAAAGGTTGGGTACTCAAGAGGCAGTTTGACCGAAGATTGAGTATATTGCGGTAGTTTTCCCTAGAAAAAAAAAAAAAGAGTCTAATTTTGGAAAATTAAGAATATTTGACTAAATATAAAGTTGTATTCTATTTAAGACAAAAGATTCCAAGCCTTTCCCGAGATTCACCCGGAGAGAACAAAACAATCGAGAAGATCTCCCTCGTCTCACAGCTGTCCCAAGGTGATCTCCACCGTACACGTGGTGGCAGTCTAACGGCTGTCCTCTGCATTGGGCAGAGCATGTGCTCCAATTGGGCCTTGACATTAAGGGCCCATTGGGCCGTGGTCCCCTCGCCGCGTGCCAGCTCACCCTTCACTGTATCTGCTCATATGTAAACGTGGGTCCCTCTGTTCAGACCCCAGTCTTTTGCTGACGTGGCTCTTCAGCGATGGAGAAAGAACTGTGTCTCTTCGTTTGGGGCATCCACGTCATCGAATGAGTCTCTCTCTATATCTTTCTCATGTGTTTTTGTGGCCCATATTAGAGATTTTATCCTTGTCTAATTCTAAGAAAAAAATTTAGTTACTAAATTATTAACTTATATCCTTATGGGGGTATTTGAGTTATATATTATTTGTTGGACTATAATTCATTTCACGCGGCCGATAATCCCCTACCTCGACATCGATCTGTCGTACTCAATTCTATTTACTAGAGAGAGGTTCTTAGGCACGATAAGTTGAGACGATTTAAAAAAAAAATGTGATTTTTTAGTCATTATGGCCTAATTTTTACATAATCTTACGTCCATAAGTTATAAAAAAAACAATTTCTGTATTTATCCAGTCTTTTTTTAAGATCATTATCATACAATACCAAAAATTTGGTTCTTCTTTCTGAAATTACATTTGTTGGTTGTATTAACTCAAAAAAAGGTTCAATTTTCTTTGAGTTTCCATGAATCCACATGACTTTATGAATTATAATTAGAGTCATGTGCCATCAAGAATCAAGACTGTTTTTCTTCTCTCATAACACTCGTTTCACTTTCAAAATTTATAGTCTCCTCAAATAGAATCTCAATGTAATATAATATAGGGTAAACTGCGGCTAATGTACCTAATGTTTGATCTTCTGCAGATTATGTACCCAATGTTTATTTTAGGCGGCTAATGTACCCAATGTTTGATCTGTTAGATATTTTCGTGTTTTCCGTCACTTGACCGTTAGAGAGTTATCCTCCTCTTTATGTACACTTTTCGTATTTTTGACATAACTCACTCATTTTTTGTCCAAATTTTATGCACGACCTATGGTTGGAAAGATAAGAGATAGATCTACAACTTTTGTGTTTTGAGTTTTGTAAAATCAGTTTTAGAAAAATAATAAATTTCAAATAGAATGTAAAACTGGACATTAGTTTAATGCAAAATATTTGTTTCGAGTAAATTTTAATATACTTAATGACTTTTTATGATGAAACGTAAAAGTAAAAAGTTATAGATAAATATTTTATCTTTCTAACGGGTGTTTATTTATAAATTTTTGACAAAAAATGAGTGAGTTATGCCAAAAATATGAAAGATGTGATGCGAAATAATCTTTCATATTTTTGGCATAACTCACTCATTTTTTGTCAAAAATTTATAAATAAATACCCGTTGGAAAGATACAAAATTTATCTAAAACTTTTTAGTTTTACGTTTCATCATAAAAAGTCATTAAGTATATTAAAATTTTCTCGAAATAAATATTTTGCATTAAACTAATGTCCAGTTTTACGTTGTATTTGAAATTTCGTATTTTTCTAAAACTGATTTTACAAAACTTAAAACACCAAAGTTGTAGATCTATCTCTTATTTTTCCAACCATAGGTCGTGCATACAATTTGGACAAAAAATGAGTAAGTTATGTCAAAAATATGAAAAGTGTACATATAGAGGAGGATAACTCTCTAACGGTCAAGTGACGGAAAACACGAAAATATTTAACGGATCAAACATTGGGTACATTAGCCGCCAAAAATAAACATTGTGTACATAATCCGCAGAAGATCAAACATTGAGTACATTAGCCGCAGTTTACCCTATAATATAAATTATTTTGAAATGTGTTTGGTGGGCTTGAAAATAATAGTGTTTGGGACATATTGAGATCGGAGCTCAGAAATAGAGTCAATGACCATAATTTCATTAAAATCATCAAAGACTTTGAAAAGCATGGTCTTGCTTCCTAATTAATAGAGTTGGCACATAATTTTGCCCAAATATAATAAATATAATTAAAAGTAAATAAATAAATAAATCCCATGTTGGAATATTTCAGGGCCATGTTGTGGATATATTCATGCTCCAACAAAGTGTCATGGGCTTCATTATCGACTCAAACGGCTCAATGGTCCGCCAAATACAAACACCCTTTTATTTTATTTTTCCGTACACGACCATGCCTTTAAAAATTGTCATTTATATACTTAGTAAAAAACATACATATACATCAGAAATATATCATAAGGATTTGTTAAAATTTCGTTTATTTTGGAAGAGCTAATCGCAGAAAAATTAAGAGCTATGTGTGCAAATGGTCATTCTATTATAATTTAATGGCGAAAATGATTTCTAACTAATAAAATAAAATAAAAATGCTGAAAAAATACACTTTGGACTTAACTTTTAAAGAATATTTAAATAAAAAAGTATTTAAATACACTTAAAGAATATAATTAACTCAAAGTTTATTTTGTGGACATTTCCCTCTATTTTAATAAATAGTAAGAAACTATTTGCACCACTTAATCCTAATAAAAGTACTATATGTACTATTATATAGATGAAGTGATGAACTAATAGTAATAATTGTGCTCATACCTCTAAGGAGAAGGATAATTTGTACCATTAACCTTATTTTAGAATGTTGTGACATAACAAGTACTTTTATAGTAAAAAAAAATGTCAATTTTACTATATTTTCGTATGTATGTGCATGAATATTAAAATAAACTACAAAATTAATTATAGTTCAACAAATTCAAGTGATGGCCCACTCTAGGAGTTGTTGTGCATTTGTGTCCGGTAGATTTGTAATAAAAGTTCCGAAATTTACATAAATATACGTGTTGCATTTTTTTGCTATATATAATAACAGATAAAGTACCGTAAGTTATGATGATAAAACATTAAATTTTTATGATGGAAAAAGGGTTCAAAATTGTGCACTGAATAAATGCATTGAAGGGGAAAAAAAAAAAAAAAAAAACTCCCTTTGGATACGTACGAAATGCGTTGGTTTAAATGCAAAATTAAAAGAGTGAGAATAAAGCCAAGGTGCCTTGCCATGCAAGTGTTGGTGGGAAAATTAGGCATTTGGGTCCCACAAAGTGTCAATTTAAGCAACCACCCCACAGAAATGTTTGCGCAAGTGGGATTTTGTGAGATCTAAATAAGGATTATTAGTGGCAAAAGTGTTTAAAGTTAAGGCAAAAGTGAAAAACAGTACTTAAAAAGTATAGAAAATGTGTTGACCTTTTTCCGTTTAAATTTTATAGCGGGTGTTTGCCAAATGTCATGTGGCGTTCATTTGATTTGATATGTGGCATTAACACGTCATTTTTATTTATCTATATGATATGTAATTGCAAATACGTACCTCTCTCCGTTGACGTAATTTTAGATACTTTTTCCGGTAAGAAACAAATAAAGTGGGGAGATTTGGTCTAGTGTGTTTTTCTTTGGGGATCTATTTTTATTATTTTAATGGCAAGGGGCACACTTGAGGACAATTGAGATCTCATGAATTGTGATGGGAGATATTAATACAATCCATTGCCCACACACATCTCTCTCTCTCTCTCTCTCTCTCTCTCTCTCTCTCCACCACACACTTCTTGTGAAGAAGATGTCTCTTCCTTCCACAGCCTTCCTTTGCTCAAATTTCATAATTCACTTTTAATAGGATATAGTTACAAATCTATTCTCAAACGTTGTTATCAAGATATAATTCCCCTGTCTTGTATCTTCAGAGCAGTCCCTGCCATGCTTATTCATTTAAAATTTAAATTGTATCAAATCTTCTCCTTTGGCATATAGTGTAGTTAATATTAGATTTCACAATATAATGATCATATAATGCAAATTATTGTATACTTATCCATTCAAAATAGTACTAAACTATTCCTTGATATTTTCTAACTCTACTTCTCGGGCCATGCACAACTCACTTCAAAACTGTAAGATGAACGTACTAAATAGAGAATATTAGCACACATTATCAGAATTTATATATAAAATTAAGTAATATTATAGGTTGGGCCATTCTCAATGACTTTATTATTGAGGCCCAATAGGTAATAATACTTCGACGTTATAATTTATGTTATTAGATTTGGGCAGAGATATGGTCAAGAGTATCATAGATTGAATCATTGAGTATCATAGATTAACCAATATAGTTAACGCAAAAAGTAACAAAAAAAAATAAAAAAAATCTAGCAAGAAGTTAACCGATCCAAATCATCGTATTTAGCTTTTACCGAGTTCATTTGAATTTAGGGTCGAAAAAAAAAAGAGTATATAAATGTTTAATTGTGGTGAATAAAACCAATATTGGTTATATATCTCCTGCAATTTTGAAGGAAAAAAAAAATCCACTAAAATATAAATTTTAAGTCGAAATTATACTATTTAACTTTTGATGTAGAAGTGAAATAAAGATATACAATTTTTTAGTTTATAATATTTTTCTCTCAAGTAAAATCTTAAGTGGGTCAAGAATACTGATCGAAATATCGGCAAAAATTAAAGCTCTCGAAAGTTTTGGATTTCTAATTTGGTGAAAGAAAAAAAAAAAACATTATCGTTGCGATGATAGTGGAAAAATTGAGATTTGTTTTAGTCTATAAGTAAGGAATTCATCCATTTGGAGAGTAAGAATTCAATTCTCTCTTTATTGATTGCAATATTATTACTTAATTCAGCTTATACTATATCCTAAAAAATCCGTGTACTAACGCCCACATTGAAATTTCATAAAATCACTAGAAACGACGTCGTTTAACACGTCATCACAATTCACAACACACAAAGCCCGTAAAATATTGTAAAAACGACAGTCGTTTAAGCACGTCACCACACCACACCACACAAAACTTAATTACTCTCTTCACATCAAATACGTCACCAACAACATAACCGACAAAACCCTTAAAGAGGCACCTCCGGCGCGTCGAGTCCCGTCAGAGCGCTTGGCCGCCTCCGGAGGCGGCGCGTTCCCTGAAGCACTTCCGGTGTTTTGGGCTTCGAAGAGGTTGAAGGGCGAGAGGTCGCCGGAGGAGCCCTCCTTGAGGCCGACGGTGATGTGGAGCTTCTGCCCAGCTTCGCAGTGGCGACCAACGCCGTTATAGAAGTAGTAGTCGCCGGGTCGGGTCAGGTTCATGATTAGCGGGCCTTCGAAGAACATTTCAAAGATTTTGTCTTGCGTGCACGCATTGAAATCTTCCTTGCTCACGGACACCACGTTGTTGCCCATTGGCCTTGATGGGAAAACTATAAGACGAAGAAATATTTTATTTTTAGGGTTTTGCATGGAAAAAAATTACGTTCACAATGTCACATTATTGGTGACAGTGAGAGTGAGTAGCATAGCCGAAATGACATGAGAAATGGTAGCATAAAATATACCCAATTCCGTTTCTAAAACCGTCGTGCAAACCTGTTGTTTTGTTCGCCGGGCGGCGAAGTTTTAAGCAATGGTAATATTACAAGACATGTAATTAGAGCACAAAGAGATCACTAGGTTTGTGTATTTTTTTATTTTTTTTAATCTCTTTTTCTTAAGGTATTAGGTATACTATTACAAGGAAATAGTGAGAATTAAAACACAAATTGCGAGCATTAGAACACAATGAGACTAATATGATTAGTTTTTTTTTTCTTTTTTCCCTAATGTATTTTAGTTAAAGCATTACACATTAGAACACAAACTGCAATCGATATGATTTTTTTCAAATCTCTCTTTTTTTTTTTCTTTACAGCCTTTACCAATGATAATAAGCTATATAACACAATGAGAACAATAGAGTTTGTGTATCATACTTACAAACATATATATATATATATATATATATATATATATATATATATATACACGCACATACATATAACTTACCAAGTCGGTCACCAACACCAAAAGTTCTGGGCTTGGCCCATTCTTCAAAGTATGTAAGATTATCAGGCACTTTCCAGCCATGGCCAGCTCCAACAATGTGTGTGAATGCACTAACCTCACCCATTATCAAGCATGTCACCAAGCTCAACAATGGCAATAATATTTTCATTTTTCTCTTTTTCTTTTCTTTCTCGAAGAAGATGATGATGGGGTTTTTGTTTTTCTGGGAAAAAATAATTGTAAGCTTGAATTTTGCAGTTTTGTTTTGTTTTGTTTTTGTTGTTGTTTTGTTAATGATATTTTAAGCCGATGACCAAGTCAAGAAGGGGTTATAAATAGGATAAAAGTTAGATTAAGTTGATAGGCCATTATAAGATGGTCTTGTAAGCCTCACGTTGTAATAAAAGCCTATTAAAATGACAAAGAACTTAATTAGGATTTTAATCTTTAATTACTCGATATTATTCTAAATATCCTACTTTTATAACTTCGTATTCTATTGATTCATCATAATACTTATCATCGTGTATAAAATGAAATCATAACAATGTACTATTTTTTATTCATAAATTGAGGTAGATAGAGATAAAGTGGATTTACTTAAAGCTTAGAATGATACAATTTAAATGTCACGAAGAAAAAAAATATATGTAGTATGCATTTTTTTTATGGACAAGACATTACTATTAAGTTTTAATACGAGCAAAAAAAATAAAGGAAAAGAAAATAAAATGTAGAAACGAAATAAAAAAGAAAATAACAAGAATTGACTAATGAATACCTTCGAATAAAACATGTACAATGGATCCACGCTATTTCGGCGTGAGAATTGAGGCCCAGTTGGAGAAGCACCCTACACCGTATCTACTCAAATGGAGTAAGAGCGGAGTTGGTCTTTAAGTATCTTTGTCACATTTTACCCTTAATTTTTTTTTTTGACAAATTAAAGGTTGCGTTTGGTTCAGGTTAAAAAGTCAGGTTTTTCTAAACTAAACTTCTTTTCAAGTATTTGGTAAAATTGTTTTTACAAATAACGCAAAAGCGATTTTAAATTTTTGTACATGAGCAGTAAAAGCTAGGATTCGTAGCTTTTGGTTTTTTTCTAAAAACAAAAACATAATTTTAGTATGTTTTAGACTTTTTAGCCTAAATAATTTTTTTATCAAACGCTAAATCAATTTTTGTTACCAGCAACTACTAGTTTATAAACAGTTCATGAAGCATCTGTCAGCTTTTTTTAATTAAAATTAAAAACATTTTTAAAAAAATTAAGCGATGTTGACCAAGTTATATCTTTTTGATGAGAGGTTGAAGAAGAATTTAGGCCATGTGAGGGCGTTTTGGACTCTCAATAATCACAAGATTTAACTCTTGTTTTTAAAGGAAATGCTCAGTTTCTCTCGTTTATTAGCCAAGAACACTCAAAGAAAATGATGCGAAAATATTGTTTGTGTATTGATCTTGATTCTTGATGTGAGTACATAGGGTTTTCTCTTCCTTTTTTGGTTCCCTTACAAATGAAATCTTTCTTGCCTCTTATGGCCTCAATACTAGCTCCGCTGTACACTTTTCACGCAATTTGTCGTGTCACGTCATCCCTCCCCCTTCCGAAGGAGTGATTGGCGGAGGCATGGTTGGCTCATACCTTGCGTCGTTAGGGGCTATCGATCATGCCGGATTGGTGAGACATGTATGCGCTTTATTAAATGCACATCATGTCGGTCGCCAGTTGGTGCTGCAGGCTTAGCTGTCGACGCCTCTTGGCGATTCTTAGTATTCGTCTCCCTTCTTGCGAGGATCGAGTATTCCTCTTGCGACCATGTGTCCTGCCGTTGCCTCGATCCCTCCCGCCGATTCATGGTATTCGTCTTCCTCCTCGCGAGGCTCGAATATTCCTCTCGTCGACTCTCTAGCCTTCCGTCGCCTTGATCCCTCCCGTCGATTCGTTGGTACTCCCTCCCATTAGAGTCAAGCCTTCCCTTCCTCCTTAATTAATTGTAAGCGGGCGTCGCCTGTTTCTTCACTAATTGAGTCCGACCGGATCCGACCTTAAGAGGCAAAGACACTTCCATCGAATCGAAGAGAAGGTTCTCAAATGCCTTGACACTTCCAAAAAATGAAGGGGTATTCTTGTCAACTATTTTTTCGGCTATCTATTCTCGACCGAGGGCTTTCGTCTCACTCTAAACATTTCTTCTCTCTTGAAGCGAAGCATCAATGGAGAGTTCCAGAGCTACTCCACAGCCAGTTTGCGCTCAAGAGGCGATCGCTCTGCTCAACTGCGTCGCCGAACCTTCGTACGAAGAATCCAAATGCTTCGCCCTCATGAACTCCTTGAAACACTGCGTTACCGACAAGGTTCTTCTCTTCCCGCTCTCCTAATTCAATTTCGCTTATTTTTTTTCTTGAGATTTTTGACGGATTTGGTCGTCAATCTCTGCGATTTAGCTTGGCTTTCATGAGATTTTTTAGGAAATTGATCAGGAGATTCTGTGCGTTAGGTTCTTTAGAAATGTATTAAAGATTCGCTTCGTTTTCATGAGATTTTGTCGAATTGGATCATCGATTCTGTGATTTTGGATGGTTTTTATGAGATTTTTGTGTAAATGGATCAGAGGTCCTCTGTATTTGTCCGAGCTTGCTTAGATTAGTGTGTGTGTGTGTGTGTGTTCTTATTGGATTGAATTTGGATCAAGTTTTGACTCTTTATTGAGAAATATTGTTGAACTTTTGATCGAGTAGTTGCAGATTTTCACAAGATATTCGTCGGATTTAATCGCGAATCGATAAATATATATTTGTATTGAATTGTTGAATGGTATCGAATGCTTTGCTCGACTGAATCGTTCTGTGCATTTCTTGTACTTAAATATCGTCGGATTTTGACTAGAAACAACTATTTTGTCTGTCCTGATTCGGAGCGCTTTCTAGTAGCTTCCTGCTCGTTCCATCACATTTTGTTTAGATTTTGTAGACATAGAAGAGACGGTTTTGCGCTTGATTCGCTCTCGTTTAGCTGTATGTTGAAAGCTTGCTTTTGTTTTGGCTTTTGCAGAAAGTGAAGAAGTTCTTGGTAGTTGATCGCCAACACGATCAAGCCAAACTCGGTGAGAAGAAAAATTGACTGAACTTTTATGCCAGTCGGGTTTTTTTTGGAACGAGTTGTTGGCGATGGGTATTTCTCATCCACTCTTTCGTAATTGACATCGACTTGGTGCTTGTACTGAACACAAACATGTATACATTCTTTTGGAATATAGAAGATCAAGGTTATTCATGCCATGCTTTTTCTGTAACTTCTATATCAAGATTCAGCTAGAATGTCGATTTTCTGTCTTCATTAGCCGAAAGTTCCGACAATTTTACACTCTTACTGCTTTGCGATCTTGCTCAGATCAATATTAGACATTCATGTTACATTTCTCAGAATAGAACTAGACTCTTACAATTATGATGACAACGGACCATGCTGCTTATAGCTTTTCATGAATTATCTACTGCTGTTAATATTAGGAACTAGAACTCCTATTTCCGGGTTTTTTTTTTTATCTCTAACATTTATAAACTAGGATTTTAAGAAATAAAAAAAGAACGAAAACGGAATTCTCTATTTTTTAAGAAATAAATTATGGAGAGAACTTGTTCAGCTCATGCAGTTGTGTCTTGTCTTGAGGCATGAAATGATACATCCAATTAAGGCATTATTTTGAAGGTCGAAAAATCATAATAAATAAAATAAAATTATAGCTTAAGATATTAGGAATTAGAACTCCTATTTCCGGTTTTTTTTTCTTCTAACAATTATAAATTAGGATTTCAAGAAATAATAATAATAAAAAAAGAGCAAAAACGGAATTCTGTATTCTTAAGAAATAAATTATGGAGAGATCTTGCTCAGCTCATGCAGTTGTGTCTTGAGGCATGACATGAGACATCCAATTAAGGCATTATTTTGAAGGTAGAAAAATCATAATAAATAAAATAAAATAAAATAAAATTATAGCTTAAGATATTAAATTCGTTTGTAGTTGTTTTGTTTTACATCAATTGGATGTAATTATTTTATAATAATCCATGTAAGTTTGGCGTCACTAAAGAGATTCCATTAACAAGAGAATAATAGAAAAGAAAAAAAAATGAAACAATGAATCACAAAAAGCACTAATAATGAATCCAAAAAATCCGTAATAACATGACCAAATACACACACAATTTCAGCTCCTTGATGATTTGCTTCTTCTAAAAATGGCAATTCAATTCAATTCATTTTGTTTTTTGAGGCCAAAGAAATATTTGTAATTGCTATTTAGAAGGCGTGAGAGATATCGGCCGAGTGAATGAGGTAAGTGAGCACCAAAGCCACAAGCATCAACACGTACGCAATTCCTTGGTCGATCGATGTGCCTGAAAGAAACACACATTAACCAAATCAAACCAAAACTCTTACAAATACATACCAATAGCGGTATAAATACCTAATATATTTTTTTTTGATGGCATAAATTCAATTTTCTTTTCCGACCCAAGTTCTCGATGTTTATTATTTTGTTTCTTACTTAAATTTCGTCCACTTTTCATTTGATTTAACCGAATATTGGATGTACTATTAAACACGCATTACATCCAAGAGAGAGAATTTTATGAACGGGCACATTATAATCTTGTTCGATTTATTGGAATTTTTATGAGAAGTAAAATAATAAACATCGAGAGGCTCGGCCGTAGAGAAAGAAAAAAAAAAGACACTAAAATCAAAATAATGACTACTTACTTGCTATTAACATTATTTGGAATTATGCATTTAGGCAAAATAATAAACGTGAACTAGGAATGAAACCGGGACCGGACACCGGTCCTTTTCAGGCCTTCAATTACTATATGATTTAAGCCTCCAAGCTAAAATTGATATTAACCACATTACGCTATAATACAACATATACGTATATATTAATATACATATACGATATACAAATATACATATATATAGAACTATAGATTATGGAGACATACCGTCGCTGGAGGGAGCCGGAGCCGGAGCGAGGGACTGAGCCCGAACCGCGGGGAGAGCAACGGCGAGAGCCAGCACGGCGACGACAACCACCACCGCAAACCTCGAAGGAACCGCCATTTCTCTGACTCTCAAGCTCGGAGTATAACGAAAGCGGCGAATGGGACGGAAGCGGTTCGATCTCTCTGTGCACCGTCGCACAGAGAGAGAGAGAGAGAGAGAGAGAGAGAGAGAGAGAGGGATTGAAGAGAAAACGTGAAGCGAGATTGTCGAGAGAGGAAGGAGGGGAACGAGAGGCGAGCATTTATAGAAGGGAACGAGTCTTCTCATTTGGTTTGGGGTGGAGAGGGAAAACCGGTAATACCGGTAACGCCGGTCATTGTGGGCCCATGCGCATGTTCCGCTTCTCTTTCTGCAACCCATGTGACATGTGTTTTTTTCTCCTTTCTTCATTTTTTTACATTATTAATTTATTATTACTATTTTTTAATTTGTCTTTATTTCTATTTTAAGGTTATATAGGGCATATGTAATCAATTTATTTACGGTTGAAGTTTGTAAACTTTTTTATTTTGTTTTGCCACTAAAAGTGTATCCTTTTTTTTTCAATGGATTTAGGAAAAATGTTAGATGTATAATTAAATTTTGGACATTTTTCATCTGAGGTGATTTTATTAATAACACGTATAAATTTTATTAAATCATTACACATAATTTGGTGAGAATAAAGATAATGAACATTATGAACTTAAACTATAAAAGAAAAAAATTAGATTATAAAAAAATGAAATGTAGTGAACTTTCGGATTGAAAGAAAGATTGAATTTATGCCACCAAAGTCCAAACAGTAAAAAATTAATATTTAGCCGTTTTCATTTACATAATACATTAATATTTTTTTACTATTTCTAAAATCTCTGTTTTTGGCCTGACAGTCTGTTTGGAAATGTCACGCTCTCTGTCTTTAGTTGGCGCCATATGCAAAGGCTCCGATTAGTCCACGTGGCGATTTATCATTCGTTGGTTTGCTTTGTCTAAGATTTTAGAAAAAAAAATTTAGGGGTATATAGTAAATATATAAATATGAGATATGTGTTACTTGTTGGGTTTTTCGATGACTTTTCTCAATCCCGAGGCGGAAATCACGGGATATCATCGAACAATAAAGATCTAGAATAATTACGAGAATTAAGATATCGTTTAGAGATCGTTATCAAACTTCGGTACTTTTGCCAACTGTACCGAATAACTGCCGATTCCTTTGATTCTGGAGCTTGCCGAATTTAGGATTTAACGCCTCAAGTGTTGCGCCTCTATTTCGTCCACCACGTCACTCGGGAACGTCTTAGATGACCGGAAAACACCTCGGAGGATAGGTTAGATCCTTGTTGGTGTTTAGATGATCAACCGTTGATTGAACCGGGGAGGAAGCCACGAAATTCGACTCACTAGGGAGGGAGCTCGAATTCTAGGAGGCTAGGGTTTGTATGTTATCTTTAATTATGAGTCATATTAGGGTATTTATAATACCCTATGGTTATGACCTAGTGGGCTTTCTAAAAGCCCACCCATTGGGCTTTCTAAAAGCCCAATCATGAATTAATTAATCTCTTATTAATTAATTATGAATCATAATTAATACTTGGGCCCGTGTGGGCCCATAATGTCGGTTATGGTTATCGGGTCTATACCCGATAACCCGAGAGATACAATATCGGGTTCGGGCATAACCAACAATCTCCCACTTGCACGAACGCACCGGATTGGCTATCTCCGTGCACGCACTGCACATAAAGTATTACTCGAGAATGCCGCATTGGGTTAGATGTACATTCTCTCAGCTACTCATGCCTGGTTCATCAAAGTTACAAACGAAGTTTGTTTCATTGTAATTTAATCATCATACTCCGTTTCCGTTGCGAGTTCGGTGTGACTCTGTAGGATTCTGTAGTGTTGGCCACATACTCATAAGAGTATGCAAGAAGTAAGTGGCCTCCACCTAGACTTAACTTCCCCCAATCTACAAAATTTTAAATCCTCTTTTATAGATTAATCGAGGTGAACCATGTGGTTCTTTACGATTAAAATAAGGTATATGACTGATTCCTTCAACATCCTTTTACATCTCTAGATGAGGCACATGTCATGGTTTGGAACACCTGCTAAGCCTTGATCTAATTTCTGATTCAGGTATAAGTATTGAAACATCAAAACAAAAAACTCTTTTGTTTTGCCTGTGGCCACAGATTTCATTTTACTTGTACTATTCAGAAGGCCCTGAGTGTATAGCCCCAAAAGGAATGGGGGGGATGCATGTTTTCTTGAAACGTCATTCCATCCTACAAGGTTCATCACATGCCCAACTACAGCTGTTATGACTTTCCAGTTACGGTAAGTGTTGAGTTGTAATCTAAGCATGCAACTTACCCAGTGATGGACTCATGATGTTCTCAAACTTTGGAGTCTCTTCATATCTCTAAGTTTCTCAGTGTCCCCTTGTACCAAGGTTTCGTTTCCATGTGAGAATATTTAGAGTGCGAGTCTTCCAGCACTGCTAGTCATTCTGACAAGTGCCTACATGTATAAGAATATCTCTTAGATATCAAGGACCCCTTCCTTTTATCTTAACAACATGTACCAGTCAATTATGAATATCATTGATAGTCCCTCTTTGTTTCTTCATAATGATTTCTTTGACTGGGGAAATTCAAGAATGTCCCGAAGACATCTTAGGAACTACATTTGTTTAGCTTGATATCAATGTTTTGAATAAAATATTGATATTAACCTTTAAATGATGAAACTTGCCTTTTAAAGAAAATAATAATGTGCTTCAAATTTAATGAAAGATAATAATTACATAAAATTTGTTCCCAATCCAAAATCAGGTTCAGATAATAAAATCGTAACAGACATTTATGGGTTCTTTATCCCAATACTTTCCGCATGACGAAAATGCTTTTCTTTCGATAAAGATTTTGTCATCGGATCTGCTACATTTTCTTCAGTGTCTACTCTCCTCATCTCTATGTCCTTCCGATCAACAATGTCTCTGATCAGATGGTACTTTCTGAGTACATGCTTTGCTGTCTTGTGTGATCTTGGTTCCTTGGCTTGTGCTATAGCTCCGTTGTTGTCACAGAAAAGCTTCACAGGATCACCAATGCTAGGAACTACACCAAGATCATAAACAAATTTCTTGATCCATACAGCCTCTTTTGCAGCATCAGGTGCAGCAATGTACTCAGATTCTGTGGTTGAATCAGCTACTGTAGCTTGTTTACTGTTGTTCCACGTAACAGCACCACCATTTGTACAGAATACATATCCTGTTTGAGATTTGAAATCATCCCTGTCTGTTTGGAAGCTTGCATCAGAATATCCTTCAAAAGTTAATTCTTTTGCTCCACCGTATGTCAAACATCTATCTTTTGTTCTATTTAAATAACGTAAGATATTCTTAACGGCTGTCCAATGGTTAAAACCAGGTTTGATTGAAATCTGCTTGTCATGCTTAAGGCAAAAGCTACATCTGGTCTCGTACATATCATTGCATACATTATTGAACCAATAGCTGAAGCGTATGGAATTTTCTCCATACTTTTGATTTCTTCTGAAGAAACCGGACATTGCTTCTTGGTTAAGTATGTCTTATGGGTCATCGGTGTAAAACCCTTTTCCGATTTGTCCATTTTAAACCTTTTAACAATTTTGTCAATAAATGTACCTTGACTTAGAGATAAGATTCTTTGATGTCTATTTCTTTGAATCTTTACGCCTAGTATATAGGCGGCTTCTCTTAAGTCTTTCATTGAGAAACATTTTCTCAACCACTCCTTCACAGTCTGGAGTTCAGATGTATCGTTTCCTATTATCAGTATGTCATCTACATAAAGAATAAGGAAAACTATTTTGCTCCCACTCGATTTGATATATACACAAGGATCGTCTTTGTTCTTAACAAAACAAAAATCAGTAATTGATTCATCAAAGCGACGATTCCAGCTTCGAGATGCTTGCTTAAGACCGTAAATTGATCTTTTCAATTTGCAAACCTTATTTGGATGTTTGCGGTCTATGAAGCCTTCAGGCTGTGTCATGTACACATCCTCTTCGAGAACACCATTCAAGAACGCGGTCTTCACATCCATTTGCCAGATTTCATAATCATGAAATGCTGCAATGGCTAGCAAGATTCTTATGGACTTGAACATGGCAACAGGAGAGAAAGTTTCATCATAGTCAATACCATGAATTTGTCGATAACCTTTAGCGACTAATCTTCCTTTGTAAGTTTGTATTTTGCCATCCATGTCGATCTTCCTTTTGAAGATCCATTTGCAACCAATGGGTTTGGACCCTTTGGGAGCATCAACGAGGTCCCATACTTCGTTGCTATACATGGAGTCCATTTCAGAGTTCATGGCTTCCAGCCATTTGTCTGAGTCATCTCCCGACATTGCTTCGTTATAAGATTCAGGTTCTTCACCATCGTCTTCATGAACAGTTTCATCTTCTATTGAAACAAGAAGGTTCAATTTGAGAGGAGGTTGACTCTCTCTGATTGTTCTTCGTGATGTCAGTGTGTAATATGGTTGCTCACTAATCCCATCTTGTATGGGTACATCGTATAGAACTATATTATCTTGAGGTTCTTCGTTGACAATCTCATTTTCAACTTGTTTGTTTAGAACAACATTTTCTATTTGGTTATCAACCATGATCTGATCACGATGTTCATAACCCGATGTGTGAGTACCTTCTGTGTCCATTTCTTGTTCTTGAGTATCTTGTGGTTCATGCTCTTCATTAAGAACAATGTTTCTCCCACTAGACTTTCTAGAGAGAAATTCTTCTTCTAAGAAAACACCGGTTTTGGCAACTATTATTTTGCCTGTGTGTTTTTGATAGAAGTAATACCCAGGAGTTTCTGTTGGGTATCCCACAAAGTTACATTTAACCGATTTGGGGCTGAGCTTGTCAGACATTAGAGTCTTGACATATGCCTCACATCCCCAGATTCTCATGAAATGCAAATCCGGTATTCTTCCTTTCCACATCTCATATGGGGTCGAAGGAACCGTCTTAGATGGCACACAGTTCAGTGTGGTAGCTGCTGTCATAAGTGCGTGTCCCCATAGGGACTCAGGTAAGTCAGTTTTATTCATCATTGATCGAACCATGTCCAACAAGGTTCGATTTCTCCTCTCAGATACACCATTTAGTTGGGGTGTACCTGGAGGGGTCAGTGATGAAATGATTCCCATGTCACGGAGGTAAGCTTTGAAATCATTGCTCAAGTATTCGCCACCTCGATCAGATCCTATGGCTTTAACTTTGCTTGCTAATTGATTTTCAGCTTCATTCTTGAACTGCTTGAACTTTTCAAGCGATTCTGATTTGTGTTTCATTAAGTATACATAATCGTATCGACTGAAGTCATCAGTGAAGGTGATGAAATACCTGAAACCTCATTTAGCCTGAATGGGTATTGGTCCACATACATCTGAATGTATGAGGTCCAATAGTCCTTTCTTTCTCTCATAAGTTCCTTTAAAGGAAGGTTTTGTCATTTTCCCGACCAGGCAAGATTCACATGTGTGATAAGATTCATAATCAAAATCATCCAGTCTTCCTTGTTTGTGAAGCTGAGTAATGCGCTTCTCGCCTATATGGCCAAGTCGACAGTGCCAGAGATAGGCCGTATTGACAAGGTTGGGTTTCACTCTTTTATTGGAGATGTTATAAACATGATTTTCAGAGGTATTTAATGAATAAAGACCGTTTGATAAATAAGCAATACCATAACAAAAACCATCCTTAAAAACCGCACAACGCTTGTTCCCAATTTAAAAATCAAAACCTAAAACATCCAATTCTGGAATAGAAATTATGTTCTTGGTAATGGAAGGTACGATATGACAATCATTTAATTCTAAAATCATTCCTGCTGAGGTGTTGAGATCTACATGGCCCACAGCTTTTGCAACAACTAGTGCTCCATTTGCCACGCGCATGTTGGTCTCATCCTTCTTCAGCATCTTACTTCTCTTCAGAGTCTGCATGTCAGTACAAATATGAGTACCACATGCTGTATCTAATACCCAATCTTTAGAGGTAGTAAGATTGACTTCTATAACATTTATACCTGTGGTGGAGTTTGAACTCTTCTTCACCTTCTTGATCTCTGCAAGGTACAAAGGACAATTCCTTTTCCAGTGTCTCTTCTTATCGCAGTGAAAACACTTATGATCGAGAGTGGCTCCAACTTTGGGTTTCATGGCACGAGCCTTAACCCTCAAGTTATATGGAGCCTTGCCTTTATTCTTCTGAACATACTGCTTCTTTCCCTTGAACTTGCTATTCACAGCATTAATAGTTCTATTCTGTCCTTTGGGTACATTACCCTCAGCTGTTTGCAACATGTTGTGAAGCTGATGAAGATTCTTTGTTTCAGAGGACATGTTATAATTCAGTATAAACTGATTATAAGAATCGGGGAGAGAGTTGAGCACAATGTCAATGTACACTTCCTCCGGGATCTTTATCTCTTGTCTGGTCAGACTTTCTGACCAGCTGATCATCTTCAGAACATGATCATGCACATTGGTTCCTTCAGTTAATTTTGCTCTCAGCAAATTTCTCATTATCCTGAATCTTGTATGACGTGCTTCATTTTCATACATCTTCTTAAGATGTTGAATCATTTCCCAGGCAGACATGTTTTCATGTTGCTCCATGAGATTTGGTGTCATGGTCGCCAACATGAGACAAGCTACTTCAGCGGCTTCATCAGAATGCTTCTTATAAGCATCTTTGTCTGCTCGGGATGTAGTAGCAGGAGGTTCAGCTGGAGGTGCATTCATAATGATAACCTCCTTCTTTTCGTGCCTGAGCACAATTTTGAGGCGTCTTTGCCATTCCGGAAAATTTCTTCCGTTTAAGATGTTTTCCTTCTCAAGGATGGATCTTAGTGAGCTGCTAGACATTGTTCAGTTTCTACAATTTTAAATAAAAACTGAATAAGCACAATATTAATTCTAGTATTGACATGTAAATTATAAATTATTTATTATAACAAAGATGTTACAAAAAGTATATATTATAAGGACTTCATATAATATTTCGTGATTTGTTAATGGAAAAGTAACCCTCATCAATTCCATTAATTAGTCACTCAGAGAAAGTCAACAATTGCTCTAATATCCTATATTATCTCTGACGTTTAGAAAAGAAAAACAATTTTTTTTCATTTATCATTCTAACCGATTTCAAAAGAATTGTCTACGATATCTAATCTAATTAGAGTACTCGTTTAGGTAGACCCACGGGGTGAATCGGCGGACAGTATAGGTCGCCCTACGCGTCTAAAAGAAGGTATAAGAGTACTCCCTTAGGTTAGAGACACACTCAAAACTTTTCTCAATTAGATTGAGGACCCAGCCGGTGGAAGACATTATACCTAATATTAATTTAGGGGTTTTAGGTGATCCTAACTTTTTTTGTCTTAAACTAAACATAGTTAACTAATTAAAATGTTCTAAGAATTAAGACAATGAATATGTAATACATAATCCTATTTTGTAAAACATATTCTATTTTGAATTAAATATACTTCTGAAAGTATACATATATATAAATATATATATTATGAAAATTTTAAAGACAAACCCTTTTTATCTTTAAATAAAAGATAAATAAATCACTTAAAGATAAAATATCTTCATTCATGATTTATCTTTTTTATAAATGAATAAAAGATAAATAACTATCTTTATAGATAAGATATCTTTAATCAAGCTTTGTCATAATACAAAATAAAAGATAAATAACTATCTTATAGATAAACTATCTTTAATCATAATATATATATCTTTTATTTCCATTAAAGTTTAGTTCTTTTCTATTACTATAATAAATAAAAGATTATTCATTATCTTAATCTAATTAAGAATTATTGATTATAAATAAAATTTATAAACAAACAATTTGTGAATCAATAAATGAATAACATAATATTAAATGGAAACAAACTTCATAAGATTGATAATAATATTGAATAAATCATATTTATTAATAATTAATATCATATATTAGATTTTCAATACTCATATTTAAAGATATTTATAATAATTATAAATAAAATAAAATAAACACTTTAAATCGTATTTTAAAATAATTAAACATAAATATAATTAAATATCAAATACCGGGATACGAGCTCGGGATAAACCTGAGCTTGTACAGGTTGCCCTCGGGCAACCCCGGTCACGAAGGGGGAGACCGGGCAGGGCCGAAGGCCCCTGCCCGGAAATATTTAACTTTTGACCCGGATCTGGGTCAAGAAGGACCCGGATCCGGGTCTGTTCGGTGTGGGCCCGGGTCAGGATAGACCCGGGCCGGAGCCCCGGGTCCAACCCGGGTCGTTTACCCGGGTCAGACCCGGGTTGGGTGTGCCCGGATCATCACGATCCGGGCTGGGCAGTTTTGGGCTGGGTCAGAACCCAGCCCGTGGGCCTGATCCAATCAGGCCCACCCGAATTGAGAGTGGGCTGGGTTAAACCCAGCCCGTGGGCCTGATCCAATCAGGCCCACGCGATTAAAAAAAAAATTTGTTTCGGCTAGGGTTTTTGAAACCCTAGCCGTCGCCCATTGGCTCCCATCGAATGGGAGCCACAAAAGCCGGCGCCACCCGGAACCTTGGCGGCGACGATGAAATCGCCGCCGGTTCCGGTGATGGTGCCGTCGTTTGTTTTTCCCTTTTCTTATTTAATAATACACATTAAAATTAAATAAAAATCCAATCCCGATTCTAAATCGGATTTCGAACAACACACAAAATTAATCATAATTAATTTTCTAACGCTCCCACTGAAAATCTAATCACACCAAAAATTTTCTAAAATTATTTCGGTCAACATATCTAATTTTCGAAAATTACTCAGACCGGCTCTGATACCACTGTTGGGTTTTTCGATGACTTTTCTCAATCCCGAGGCGGAAATCACGGGATATCATCGAACAATAAAGATCTAGAATAATTACGAGAATTAAGATATCGTTTAGAGATCGTTACCAAACTTCGGTACTTTTGCCAACTATACCGAATAACTGCCGATTCCTTTGATTCTGGAGCTTGCCGAATTTAGGATTTAACGCCTCAAGTGTTGCGCCTCTATTTCGTCCACCACGTCACTCGGAAACGTCTTAGATGACCGGAAAACACCTCGAAGGATAGGTTAGATCCTTGTTGGTGTTTAGATGATCAACCGTTGATTGAACCGGGGAGGAAGCCACGAAATTCGACTCACTAGGGAGGGAACTCGAATTCTAGGAGGCTAGGGTTTGTATGTTATCTTTAATTATGAGTCATATTAGGGTATTTATAATACCCTATGGTTATGACCTAGTGGGCTTTCTAAAAGCCCAATCATGAATTAATTAATCTCTTATTAATTAATTATGAATCATAATTAATACTTGGGCCCGTGTGGGCCCATAATGTCGGTTATGGTTATCGGGTCTATACCCGATAACCCGAGAGATACAATATCGGGTTCGGGCATAACCAACATTACTCGATATTGTTATTTATGCTAATGACTAATTAGTATTTCAAGATTGTGTACTAATTCTTTTTACTATGTTAAATATTAATTCTTATGCTCTCTTTGTTGCACCTACTTGCAACAACAAAATAGTTGTTATATCAAAATAACAAAAAAAAAAAACGAACGGTCCATTTTTATGTTCCGTTTTTGTATCTAAAGTAGACGTGACAACAGACAACGGTCATGACAATGGTAACAATTGAAAACGAACTTTTCTCTTGCTCGAAACTCTTTTTTTTTTTTATCTCCTTGTGGATATACAGTTGTTTATACTCGTTTGACAGAACGTTTTGTCACGGTCGTAATCTCAAAACGATCAAAAAGCTACTCAAAATACTATTAAGAGGATGTGTGATGTCGTAATTAAAGTCGTGATGTTTTCGATCTTTAAGAAAATTCTTGAGAAGACCTTTAGGTTATAATATGCATTGAAAATTGGATTTGGACGTGCATTCAATTATAGCATAACTTGGAGCTTCTATTTAATGTCGCTATATTATTTTTTCACACTTCTCTTTACATTACAGCCAAATATGAGCAAGGAATTAAATAATTGAATATATGGTGTAACGATTGAATTAAGTGAGGGAATCATTAGAACCAATAATAAAGCAAAATCCATGTGTGCAAATTGCCATAGCCATAGCCATAGGTGGAATTAGTTGTATATGCATATATTCATTGCTATTTGTTCTGCCTATTTAAGAAAATATGGTCATAATATTAATACGTGACAGCAAGAAAGTCAACACATATATGTTATGCTTTTGGATGTAAAGTAGACAAATTAATAAATTATTGCGACAACAAATAAACAGCAATATATTGTTCCGATATGGTACAAACATTCTGCTGTAAGGATGGCCCCAAAAAACAAGGAGGGTCTGAAACGAGTTGAATATTAATATTCGGTTTATTAGGGGTGAAATCGGTCTGGGTACTTTTTTTTTTCTTTCTGAAAACTCAGATTCCGAGTTCTAGAAAATGTGAACCTTGAGAAACTTTTTGAAACTCGGGTAACCTGAAAACTGCATTCGAAAACATGAGAGAAAAGTTATTTACTCGCCATAGCTGGCTGCGATCATTGTTTATATATATATATTTATATATATATATATATATTAGAAACTTGGTTGTACGAAAGTTGAAAATTTAATGACAGAAGAAATTTCCACCCCTTGCGCTACAGAATCCTGGATCGGCCTATGCACGAGAGAGGTTCTGAAAAACCAGCATATTTGATTAAATTACAATAAAATTGCAATTATGGAAAGATTCTATATAATAAAAAACTGGAAATAAAAATATAAAGAAGAAAATAATACAATATGTTTACCAAATAAGATAGAACAGTGACTAAGTTGGAGAACATTCACATCAAGATCATTTGAAATATTCACGACGATATATCATGTACATGTACATGCATTGAATCTAGACCGAAATCTTTTTTCTTTTCCAATATTAATTTTTTATTTTTTAAAGTTATCAATTATTTCTGTCTAACTTTGTCTTGAACCAATCTGAAATTCATATTTCAGGGATAAGTCATTCCATGCACTATTTCTGTCTCCAGATGAACACTATTTTGCTTCTTTTTTTTTTGTGTGCCATTTTTACAAATTTATATAACATATATATAAAATCGAGAAAAATTGACATACTAAATTTGAAAATAAGATATGATATTAAAATCGAGAAAAATATTACATTACAATTGTCCTCTACGAGTTTTCATGTTCTGAAAATGAATCATGATGGGCTCGTCATCGATTTCATTATAAACATCTTTCTCAACGTATATAAATAAAAGATCGTTAAGCCAGCCGTCTCCCATTTTGTTGCGTAGGTCAATCTTCACAAACTTCATAGAAAAAAACGATCTCTCAACCGAAGCCGTAGTAATAGGTAAAGTGAAAGCCAATGTCAGGAGCCAATAAACTAACAAAAATACTTTCTCTTTTCCCGTTTCAGCCATTATCCACGTAAGATCGCCAATTTTTTCTATTCCACAAAAATGATCATCTAAGCGAACATGCTCAAACAATAACATCAGACTATCTATCAGCACATAGCTCGTTATATCATATAATTTTTAAACAAAATCTATATAAATTAGCATATAAATATTAACTCAGAGAACTTCAAATACTCGCTTGGGCGATTGTAATGTAATGTTTTTTCTCGATTTTAATATCGAACTGACGCCGAGAAAATAGGAGAAAAGTTAAGTGAGTCTTGACTCGAGGAAGAAAGATTCAAAGGCACAGAACACGTACTTACTATATTTAATTATAATAATAATATATTAAAGATTCACAAGGGGCAAATATACACCTGTTACACATGTTTGGGCCAGTCAAGTAGGGTCCACTGCCCCCACTTGAGTGTGAGTGGCGTCGCCACTGTATGTATGTGTATATATATATATATTCAGTGCTACGAAGCTATAAGATTTCATGATCACTCATGAAGCTTTTGTTAACCAGAATTTGATTGATGAAATTATTGTTGAAGACTTGAAGTGGATATTGCATTATTGTTATCCACTTAATAATTGCCAGCGAAGAAGATTCTGAAAAATGTTACTAAAAAATTGAAGGTGTATCTAATATATATTGTACAACCATTTTTCATAAACGACATTTAACACTAAAAACTACATAAAAACAGCAAATGGAGTAGTTGTTTTTTTATATTTTTTGAAAGCAGCAAATGGAGTTTTGTTTAGACACAACTGCAAGTATGTTATCCCAGGGTAACAATTCGTGTTTCATGTCGTCATGTTCGTTCCGTGTACTAATAATTATTTTACTAATTTTATACTTGGATTCAACCCATTTAATAACAATAATTTTTGTGTATTCATTTTGACTGATTCTAGTACCTTTTTTTTTAAATGGTTAATTAATTGATTTTTAAAACTTAATAGCATTATTCTATATTCATCGACTGATATATAATAAGTATTAGAGCACTTAATGATATAAATAAAGCATAAAATAAAAATTTGTACTCCTTAATTGGGTCTCAGTGTAATCATGTTCACCCGTTCTTTAATCATGATAGTTGTGTTAAACATGGTTTGACTTGGACCTAGATCCATTCAAACTCGACCCAAACTCATTTACGTATTGACTGTCAATACCTATATCTTGTTTCGTTTCTGTCCGCAAATCGATACTCCTCAAATGAGCTTTGATATATTTTAAAGGTATGATCTTTTACGTTTTATTTTTGAAGCATACTATTATGCTTTATAAATTTGAAATTTGTAACACAATCACTTTAACTTTTTGGATGACCATTTTGACTGAGTTTATTCATTTATAAATCTAAAGAGTATTTTATAATCCCAAATAAATTTATAGAGTTTTTTATGCCCTAACTAATACTATTATATCTATAATGTTATTACAAAGCTAGAAAGTGATAATACACAAGATACATGATCAATATATATATATACATATATATATAATATATATCGTGAAATCATATTAATAAAGAGGGTATCACCATAACGACAGTGAAGTCAACAAAGCCCACATACTTCTTCCCCGAAGCAACACTTCCCAGTACCGGATTAAGCCGTTCCCGTATTTTCCGAATCAGATCTTTTTCCCGGCATTGCATTTTAGTTGACTTCTTTTTTCTTTTTCAGAAAAAAGCACCATTTTATTGCATCA
Organism: Parietaria judaica; assembly: GCA_954871525.1. Lineage (NCBI taxonomy): Eukaryota > Viridiplantae > Streptophyta > Magnoliopsida > Rosales > Urticaceae > Parietaria > Parietaria judaica. The sequence continues at coordinate 20,442,104 of OX940868.1, read as the reverse complement.
AGAATCCGTTCTTCGTTCCACAGAAACTTCCTTTAGACTATCGGGACCCGCTTTAACAGTTGCCGGAATATCTATGAGCGTGCTCGGTGGAGCGAAATACATGTGCAACGACATCATGCAGATCACGATCCCTAAGAATAACTGAAATGGAACGAGGAAAGCGGTCATTGGTATATGCTTACTGCTCAGTAGATACTAGATACTACCAGGAAAAATCAAACTTCGTTTTCCGAGTAATCGGCATAAATACTTACTGAATTTTCCTTTATGGTGCAATTTTCCATCTTAAACTTTCATTTTGGTGCACTAAAATTAAAAGTTCAGGAGGCAAAGTGCATGAAAATAAAGATCAGGGGACAAAATGCACTTATGAATAGAATTGAAGGGGACTGCCGTCAATTACTCGTTTTTGCTTCATCTTACCTGCAATGTGGGCTTGAAAGTGAAAAGATAAACGGAGAGAACCATCGTCAATAACATTGCCATAGAAGTCGAATACACCTGAAAGTGAATTATATAAAGATAATCAATTTCAATACATAGATATATAGTTTCTTCTCTAGAATTTGGTATTATTATATATACAAGAAGTGTGTCCGTTACCTTAACGATATTATCGGCGTATTTCATTAACCAAGAAACCAACAACCCCGTTGATCCGAGATTTAAGACAACCATGAAAGTGGTGAGAGTGTAGCCATTGAAAAGGCGTTGCCACCATGGCCCATTTTCAAATCCGCTCCTGAAATCATCCACGATAAGACGTGCCATGTTGAAGATCGCACCGAATCTGAGAATTTGCACCAGTAGAGGATTAGGAAATAATTATGCATATGATAAAGCAATGAAGATCGCACCGAATCTGAGAATTTGCACCAGTAGAGGATTAGGAAATAATTATGCATATGATAAAGCAATGAAACGAATAAGAAAAGCAGAATCAAAGGGTCACATTATAGGAAAAAATATAATTCAAAAACTAATATGTGTCTTCAGAAATCTTCGGTGTATTTTAAAAACTCGAGAGACACAAATAATAGAAAATGGTAATATAAATAGCACAAAAATGTCACTCCTATGCTTCAAAAAAAAATGTGACTCCTATAAATAAAAATTGAAACAGATTGTGAACGATAGTGATTGGCAATGTGAAGAAGTACCTACGTATACAATTGCACGTTCTGCCAGTACAAGCTATCATTGTTTTTCTTCATCAGAAACTCGGTGTAAACACCGGCCAGAGCTGAAAGACAAGCAGATAATATTCCCAGCATATACCCTTGGATCGGCGCTGAGAATAACGAATCGCACGAAGCTTCTCCACAACCTTTAACCTATGATGTCATAAACAAATCAAGAATCAGAAGAAAGTTCTTAGTAAGAGAGTGGTGATTTGAAATAACTTGTTTTCTAGACTCAACGCTACACACAATTATAATATATATGGACAGAAGAGGTTTGACTTTTGATGACGATCAAATTAGCTAAAAAATAAATCAACCATAGCGGTAAAAACGGGACAGTTTCGGTAATTACCTGGCTCGTGGTTGTTCCGACTGCTAATAGAATGATTGCCATCCACTGCAGATTGCTCAGCTTTCTTTTCAGGAACAACCTTTTAGCATAAGTACACGGTTCATCAACGAGATAAGTATAGAAACGCAAATTTAAAAATAGAATCCATAGTAAACTGACAAGGCAATACCTGAACAAGATTCCAGTAGTGACTATTTTCAGATTCCCCATGATCTGATACGTGGATGTGTCGACATAGACCAAAGTCGCAAACTGAACGTTGTTATGAACCAGATATATAATCGAAGGAATCGGATATAAACGCACGCTTTTCCAATCCGTGGTCATCCGTGTCAAAGGCGAAGCTTTGCATTCTCTCCATAGAAGCAAACTAGAAACTAATAGCTGTAAATTTACCGAGCAAAAAAAAAAACCGCAAAACAAATAAAATAAATCAGTAACCTTATAGAACTACACTCGTTTCTCAACCATGATTGAGGAGATATAAAGGGGATTCAAAGTGAAGTACCTTGAATACTTCTGCAAGAAACGGAATAGTCGCATAGTCGTACAAGTACTTGCCGTTGGTTTGCGAAAGTGTCGTTAATATGCCCTAAAATTGTTCAACATTATAGAAGATCAGTTGCTATGAATACATAATTCCACGCATTTATATTCAACACCTCGAAAACGAAATTCGATTTTTAGAATTTTTCTACAAATTGTTCCATATGAGCACTGAGAGTATTTTGACACCAACAATCTCACCATAGCTTGACTATGTATGCACATATATATTATAATTCAACACACAGCTGAAGATGTAGTAACATTTCTTCAGCTCAACAAATCCAAGCAATGCAAATGAAGATTCAAGCTATAAAGCTCAAACTCTTCCCGTAATACCAGAATTCAATCCTCCATTTTTAGACTGAACGAGATAAGTTCACATTACATTCACGAAGTGCGGAATCGAAAACCAAAAGTAGATTGGATTCAGAGATCTGACACGCAAACCAGCGATGAGAAGAGAGAGGTAGGGTTTTGGCGGACCTGGGAGCTCGTGAGAACGGTGAGCAAGGCGGCGACGAAGTACCACTGCATCGCTCGGATCTTCCTTACTCTCGACGAAATCTTGGCATTTACGAGCTACGAATCTGGTAAGGGCAGGGTCCAAATGGGAGACAAAAGAAAACCGGCTAATACAATACATTGTCGTTTCAATTTTGAGTGAGGTGCAAATAAAATGTCGTTTTTTTTCTTCTTTCCCTATCAGATTATTAGTTTTAAAATATTGTAAATATATATTAAATATTAAATTAAAAATCCGGATTTTAGTAATCTACTGACGAGTTTCGGTTTTATCACTCAAAACCCGGAACCGGTTTAATCCGGTTGCGGGTTTTAAAATTTTTGGTTTGGGTTTAACCCGGTTTTAATTCGGTTTCGGTTTTTTACAATCGGATTCGTTCCGGTTTCGGTTAAAAACCCGCATTTTCGGGTTTTATGCACACGCCTAATATAAACAGGGTATATAACCCGCGCGTTGCTTCGGATTAACTACCTTTTTTTTCTCTAATAATGAGAAATTCGATAGTTTTGTGTTTTTTTCTTAGTGTAATTTTAAAATAATTTAATATTTTTATTGTCCTTAATTATTATTATTTTTTGTATTAATTACATGATATCTATGTGTAATTGGAAGAGAGAAAAAAAGAGTTGCCTACATGACAGAGTATCTCATCTTAAAAGAAATACGTTATTTACATTCGATAAAGATTTCTACATATTTTATTTACAAAAATAAGTATCTCTCATATACATGTACATATTTATATATTTATTTACATTGGTCAAGTAACTATATGTACACTATTGTTATATCCGTACATATTGTTTGATAATACGGGTGAAATATATACACGGGTGACAGTCAGCTCTTACAAAATGAATACTCCCCGCGTTTCAGGCATGCGATGAAGTCCCTGAAAAAGGAGTTCTCTTTTAGTCGGGACATCCTGAGAAGCTGAAAAAATAAACCAGCTAAGTAATAACGAAAGATCACTAACAGTTGTGAATGTTGATGCTTTTGTAAATTGTATTATAGCATTGTGAGGAACGACTCTTTAGTTGGACTCAGATCAACAAAGAACCTTCTTATTTCATACACAACGTCTCTTTGTAATTTTGCTGCAACAATGTCTCTGTCCCGAACCGAACAGTTGCATGTATGGTTTCATGCTAGCAATAATTAAGCAAAGGAAGATAAGTAGGTAAAGTTTGAAGCATAATATTTTGAAACATGTAAATACAAACATGTACCTACCTCTTCGTCAACCAGAATATAGTCGCTACTCATAACTCGGTCAGTAGTAAAATCTTTATTTGTCCAGCTTCTACAAATTCTGGCTATGATTGTATTGTATTGTTGCTTTGGTCTTATTGATTTGATTGACGTTGTCATTATCTGTCATTTTTAAATAAAAAAGCATATGATGTTATATATGTGATACCTAATGAGTACAAAGTATATGAAGTTATATAATGTTTTAATTATTTCTTTGTAAACAATATTTTTTATATGATTTGGATATTTGTCCATGGACTTATGGATTAATATAAACCAAGGTTTAAAATGCCGCTTGCCAATGTCGTTTCGCATTTTTCGTTTTACGGATATATCGCTTGCCGATGGGTATGTCGATGGGCAAATGGTAAAAAAAGGGCATGCCGCATGCCGCATATACCGCATATACCGCATGGGCATACCGCATGCCGATTGGGTTTTCGATGGATATTTTGTAAAAAATATTTGAGTATTTAAGCAAGATATTTATATAGGTTCAAAACTAAATATTTAATAAATACAAGACATAATTGTATATAACAAAATACATTTGTAACTTAAATATGTAGGTGAAATGTATAATGTTAAGTCAATTTATTAGTTGAAGTGTATAACATTAAGTCAAATTATTATGTGAAGTGAATATGTATGTTAAGTGTGTAATATTAAGTGAATATGCATGTTAATTGTATATGTGTATGTTAACAAATTTAATATTAGTTGAAGTGTATAATATTAAATGAATGAATATATATATATATATATATATATATATATATTAAGTGTATATGTATTTTAGGTGAAGTTAATATGTATATTTGTATAATATTATTTGAAGTGTATAATATTAAGTTAAATTATTAGGTGAAGTGTATGTTAAGTGTGAATGTGTGATATTAGCTCTTGTGCAAGTATAATTATTTTTGCCAAAAATTTAATTGGTATTTTTGCCAAAATCTACCAAAAGTTTAACTTTTAGCGAAATTCCATCCATTTTTCGAACATTTTACACACAAAAGCGAAAAACGAAATTCCATCCACTTGCCCATGCGAAAAATGCGAAAAATGGTAAAAATCCAGCGAAACGACAGGGTTTTCGTTTCGCATACCTCCGAAAAACGAAAAACGGTCGAAATATCGACCGATTTTCGCGAAATTTTACACCTTGATATAAACAACCTATTTAGTGACTTGACTCTTCATAAAGCTACATATAACTAACCATGAGTAAAAAATTCATTTTCTATATATAGACTGATTTTTTCAAGAGATTGTCCTTGACTTTTATTTATTGTCATAGCGTATGAAATATTTACAAGGAATTATCTTCTTTTTAAAATAAAAGGCCATCGAGATTCATGTACAGTCATAACTATTCGAGGAATATATACTAATTCATTAGTATTATCCGAATTAATAATTTGGCATTCAATCACTCTGTTTGTTAATTATGTTATTAGTAGTCTAGTTCCATTACATACCAAAGATTTATTTAAATTTCGTAATAACATAATAGGTGTGCCTATTTTTAGATTTAATTTATGTGGGGGTAGTCCATTGAAATTTAATGTGTTTAAAAAATATTCTGGATATAAAAGATTTAGTTCTACAATATTTCCATATGAGGGAAAAATTGTATCGCAACTATAATAAGTTTTTAAATCAGCGGGTACTAATGATAAAATGTATTTATTTATTTCGTCGATTGTTTATTTAACAAACTTATTTAACAAACTTAGTCCGAAATGTAGACAGATTCAACGAGATAATAAGAAAATAAGGGGAAAATGACCCATAAGATTGACATACAAGACTGCATATCGAAACCAATATCGAAACCAATATCGGCTAGATATTCTTTATCAAAATCAGTTCAAAAAATGTCCTATTTCTGACACAACATTGAATTCGAACACACGAAGTCCAAACCGAATTACCAATCATAAACAGTTCAAGAATATATCGTACAAGATTATACCAAATCGAATAAGTTTGCATAAAAATGACCTATTAAATCCGAAAACGCATCCGAATTTCCCAAAGAAAGTACAAATTAGGGCCGGCCTAACCTACGGGCGAGTTGGGAGGTCGCCCAAGGCCCCTTTTAGAGTAGTCTATTAATGCGTTGTATTAGTTTTGCAATACTGCATAGCTCCTGCAATATTGTATTGCAGGCTCCAAAAAAAAGTCTTATATGTTAGCCGTTGAGATTTGATCCAACGGTTTCAGTTGTTTGATCATGTAGTGCTTCACAAAAACGCATCTATGTATTGTCGTATGAATTCTTTATGAGCGACTATTGATAGTAAAAATGTCGTATGAAGTTCATGTGAGCCGTTGAGATATGATCCAACGGTTTCAGTTGTTTGATCAGGTAGTGCTTCACAAAAACGCATCTATATATTGTCGTATGAATTCTTTGTGAGCCACTATTGATAGTAAAAAGGTCGTATGAATTTCATGTAAGCCGTTGAGATTTCATCCAACGGTTTCAGTTGTTTGATCAGGTAGTTCTTCATAAAAACGCATATATTTATTGTAGTATGAATTCTTTGTGAGCGACTATTGATAGTAAAAATTTCGTATGAATTTCATGTGAGCCGTTGAGATTTCATCCAACGGTTTCAGTTGTTTGATCAGGTAGTTCTTCATAAAAACACATATATATATATATATTGTAGTATGAATTCTTTGTGAGCGACTATTGATAGTAAAAATGTTGTATGAATTTCATGTGAGACGTTGAGACTTCATCCAACGGTTTCAGTTGTTTGATCACGTAGTGCTTCATAAAAACGCATTTATGTATTGTAGTATGACTTCTTTGTGAGCGACTATTGATGGTAGAAATATCGTATGAATTTCATGTGAGTCGTTGAGATTTGGTCCAACGGTTTCAGTTGTTTGATCAGGTAGTGCTTCACAAAAACACATCTATGTATTGTCGTATGAATTCTTTGTGAGCGACTATTGATAGTAAAAATGTCGTATGAAGTTGGACAACTATTTATTGATAGTAAAAATGTCGAACTTGGAGCTCTTTGGCGGGATCTTTTGGGTGATTTTGTCCGACCGAAACCTTAAGCTCTTCGAAATCCACTCCAATGGGCCGGAAATTTTGGTCGAGGAGGTGGCTTGTTGGCTCGCAAGTGTCAAAGCAAGCATGAAAAGCACGGTGGAGGTAGCTAGACCGGCAAGACAAGGAATGTAATCGGTTGCCGAGGAATGGGGCTAGGCTACAAACTCAACATCGATGTGGCGTGGGATAATCTAGTAAAACTATGCCCTCTTAAGATTCCAAGCAAAGAATTCATTACGCGGTGTTCATTACAGTCATGTACTTATTTTTCTTTATAAAATGAAATAAACGTATGCTTTTATTATTAAGTAATACATGCCTCTTAAAATTCCACTCAATCAATTCAATCAATGTTCATTACAGCCATTAGCCATGCATTTAGTACAAATTGGGAAAAGGCAAACGTTTGCTTTGCATTCTTATTTTCTCACCCTTCGAGTCTCCTATTTTTATCTGATGGCCTTCGACCTTTGTACCTACTACCTTGTTGATATGCCAAATGCCCATGCCTTCATCCCACAGGTATTAGTCGAGGTCCATTTTTTAATACTAAAACTATTTCATTCTTTTATTTTTTCTTCACAGGTGGTTCATTGTCCAGTCTACTGTTAGTCCAGTATTCAAGAGAGAAATTCACACCATACTTCATATTCATATACCTACGTAAGCAATTTAATTAATTCAATGGATTTTTATCTTATATTTTTTTTTTCATTTTGTAGTTCTATAGATTAGTTTAAAGTTTCAACTATAGGAACTTTTTTAATTGGTTGGTATGTTTTACTCAGTGAACTGAGAGTTTTTTTTTTTTTTTTTTTAACAATTATTTCTTTCTATTTGTTGCTTAATAAGGCTGATTTGTGTGTTTTTTTTTTTTTTTTTATCTCTCGCAATGAATCGATTAATATTTTTATTATTATTGTTATTAAGTACTACCACTACCAGTGAGGGAAATGATTTATGGATATTTAGGCATAAAAAGCTACGTGAAGCTTTTTTTGTTTTGGAGTGACCTAAGTTTTAGGAATGATATAATCTCACATACTCTAACGTGGCATTCTTTAGAATTGTGATTTATAACTCTTAACATCCATACTCCATACATAATTATATAAGTCTATATCACGGGTGGTGTGATAATGTGCACATTTCTCTCTAAGTTTTTTTTTTTTTTTTTTTTTTTTTTTTGCGCTAGATAAGATAATCAATGTCCTTGCCAAACAGAACTAACAACGGTAATGTTTATCTCAACTATTGCCTTTAACAAAGGTTAAAAATCTACTGCTCAAAATTTAATGTAGGAAGAAATTATTCAATTGTTTAGAGAGAAAAAAAAAATTGCAACCGTTCAAGTTTTTAGAGAAAAATATGATTTTCTTTCTTTTCTTTACAGGCAAGGAATAAGATGGTTATAAGTTACAACAAAACAAAAGATTATCTCCGTTTTAAAATATTGTAGATAGTTCTCATTGTGGAAAACTAGATCCATTTTTTTTTTACTAAGTTGAGTATATAAATCCAACTTCTTTATGTAACAATATGATTTTAGAAAATTATGAATTCATTTTGAAACAGGCAAAATTCGTTTTGTTTTTTTTTTCTCCTTCTTTCTCTTATATAATTGCTGACTACCTTTTATATTAATTCTTATATTACTTACCTTCAATTTTCATTCATATAGTTTTCTTTTCATAGTAAAGTTAATTGATTTTGAAAATATATGCAAGAAAATGATAATTGATACAACACATATAGAATAATTTTGGTTGATGATTTGACATAGGAGGATCAATGACATTCTCATATCCCAATTTACTAGATTTTTATTTTTATTTTTCAAATTACAAATTGATCAGATTATATTTAAAGTGAGTTCATATGTATTCTATTCTTAAGGAAAGAAAAAGTTAATATAACTTTGCCAATATGTTGAGTAGAATCACTTTGTTTAGGGACAAGTTGTCTTCATATTTCTTCTCAATTTTATTTATATAAAAAAAAATATTTTAAAATGTTTCAAGAAGAAAAATATCAATTAGACCAAAAAATATGAGTAATTATTAAAAATCAATATATTATTATTATTATTATTCGTGGTAATTAAGTAAATATAGTTTAATTTTTTCTTTCTTTCGAAAACAACTAATTGGCTCGATATAAGATGAGAATATACAGGGGAATGCCATATGTCTTCTTTTCATTCTTTATTTGTAATATATTTTTGAATATATGTGATATTTATAGATGTATAACATTAAGTCATTGACCATATATGTCTTTATATATATCATACCATTCTCAAATTGTATAAAATTTTGTTTCGACCATGTTTTCACTCTTATTGATCAGATTTTGCCCGATTTGACGCGTAGTGATAAAAGTGGCCTATATCGCCTTAGTTTTTAAACTATAGAACACATTTTAGCTATTGTGCAAGACTAATCTGATCCCGGGAATACCCAGCCATCCGAGTTCTGCTCGTCGGCGTGTTCGTCTGGTCCCGGCAATCTAAACTCTATTGACTGGGGAATCTTATATTCTACCAGGATCCTAACCAGATCTTTAGGTGTTAGAACTGACTTAGGAGAATCTGTAGTCAGAAACTCCGTCTGCAATTTCGAGACCGTCTTCTTAGGACCCATTCTATAAATATCTTAGAAAAAACCGAGGATAATCTAGACGAGCACAAAAACTCAGAAAAACCACCCAAAGATCGACCGAAAAATAAACCCGAAAAAATCTCCTAACAAATCCTAAGGAAATAAAAGACAGACAGAAACTAGAACCTGAACTCCCTACGAGTTTGACGAAGAAGACGACGAAGACAGACCTCAGAGCACCTCCGATGGCGATTCGCAGAGTTTATCTCTCTAAAACTCAAAGCTTTTCTCTATCTAAAAATTCGAAAATGATATTCGAATGCCAAACAGAGTATATATAGAGGAAAGAGAAATAGGTTACCTTCGAAAGACGTGCGACGGGCTGAAGCTGAAGAGACGTGCCCATTAAATGTGAATCACTCGAGTATTTATACTCGAAAATTGTCGTTGATCCTACGGTTGGGGTTTCCTCGAAAATCGCAACAAACCTCATCTTACGGTTGAGATTAGCGAGCTATCCGGCGACACGTCAGCATGACAGCTGTGTCAGGAGAATGTGAAGAGTTTATTCTCTTCGAACTCCGCAAAATGGGACACGTGTTGTAACTGTTCCCGCCCAAAATTCGAAGCGACGATTACAGCTTCAAGACCCTATCCGTCCATTTTATCTCAAAATTATCCAAAATCCTGTCCGGATTATGCAGATTTGCGGCAAAAGTCACAAATTTAATTAATCCTATCCGGCACGAATTTTACATGATTTCATCGAGTAAATACTATAAAATTTACTTCGTATTTTTTATAGTAGGGGGATAACTGTTGATGTACAAATTCGTCATTATTTAATATGACATAAAGTGCTAAGGTTGTGAATTAATTAAATTTACAAGCCATGATAAAAGGCTTTAAAGAAATAAATTAGTATTCGAAAAAGCCCATTTGAGAAGCCCAATGAGATTCTCAATCAGACCAAAAACCAACGGATACAGGCTACTCGCCCCAATGAGTTCTAAGGCCCAAATCCATTCGACAGCAGTCCAGAAAGACGAGGGTAGAGTCGTCATATTCTCTACCCGGCATCCTATTTCAAATTCAGACGGAAGACCAGAAGCACGGAGTCAAGCCTCCAACGGGCATAATTCAAACACGACGACGAGAACGAAGTCATGGGACACGTGTAGCAAGGTCGTCCATTCAACCCGGTCAGCGCGGAGTGAAGACCCCTCGATTCCTGGAAGTCCAACGGGAAGAATTGAAGCCTATAAATGCCAAGCTCAAGCTCAGATCAACACATATACGCATACTTGCAACCTCGAGAGAATACACTGAAGAGACTCTACCCGGCATCCTTGTCCATTTGAGATCTTATTGTATTCTTTCTCCCCTTGTCTATTCCTTTCTATTCTTAGACGTGATCTAGCTGCCTGTAGCTATCCGTCCATGTTCATTGTCGCAATAAACTAATAGAGGAAGTAGTCAACTACCGCTTTGGGACGAACCTCTATAAAAAAACTCCTCGTCTCATTTATATTGCTTATATACGTATATATATATATATATATATATATATATATATATATATATATATATATATATATATATATATATCGTGAGTGAATCGTGAGCTTGCAACGCGAGAGATCGAATTCCACCAAATTGTTCCATCCAAAAATATCATACGCTCACAAGTCACACTTGACTGATTGAGGTGGGAAACCACGTCAACATTAGTGTTTTTTTTTTCATCAGATTTTAGTGTTCGTTGTCAACTCTTTGAAGTTTCTATAACTCACATGTGGTCGAGATGATCAAATAATATGTTGTCACATAGAACATCACGGTAAAGAGTAAACGAAAAAATATAATTACTTATGCCAAACATTTTTATATCAGTGAAAACTTTTGCCATCAGAAAAAAAAATGGTGGATATTTATTATCACTCATACTTCTGTGATATATGAGTATTTTTTGTCAGAATTATCCCCAATTTTGATTTTAAAAATATTGTCATTGACATCACTTAAAATAATTCAGTAATTCTTGAATTAATTAATCAATTTATGACATAGACTACTTTGTAGTCTATGTTCGATTGGGAGAAAATAAACTATTGTGGTGACTGACTGACTGTGTCGTGTGTCGTTTTTTAGCTAACGTGCATTTTTTTTTTTTTTTTGAAAGAAGCTAACTTGCATTTTTATCAGGACATGTATATCTATCAAGAAATTTGGAAACTAGGGGATAAAAAAATCTAAAAATATGAAATTTACAATGAGAAGTTGGGTTTTATTTATAAAAAAAGAAAAGCTATCAAAACTGTTAAAAAAACAATTCAACCCTCACAACAACTAAAACATAATATTATTATTATTATTATTATTATTATTATTATTAAATCAGAGTATGTACATTTCATAATCATTAAATTTGGAATGACTCTTCTACTTTTACTTACATTGTCAATTATTTTGACGACAATAATATTATTAATTCATGTAATATATATCATAAATATATAGTGTGATGCCGTTTTTTGGATCAAACACTGTTGATGCCCAAGTTGTGTATTTTGGGCCTAGCCCAATGTCGTTGGTGACGTGGCGGGCTTCTGTTGATTTTTGGATGGGCCTTGGATGGCCCAGTTGTGGGGATGATGGCTTTTATTGTCAATGATCGTTCCCTCTGACCCCCGTTGACTTCGGGGTGGTCGCCATTTTGACTTCAGGGTGAGGTTTTAATCGACCGATTTGGGGGCCCTGGGTAGGTATTCCTGGCACTAGCCTGGTCAAAGGTCTCTTTGCCGTTCGGGGTCCTAGGCGACCCGGGTTTACACACTACCTGTTACCTCAGGGCCAGAGGCCGGGGTTACAGGTTCTGGAACCGCTCAGATCGTAGGTACCAGCGAACGGGGGAGTGCTTTTGACCAGGGAGTGAATCCTGGGAGGTTAGACTCTCGTCCTGAAATGGCTTGTTCTAGTCCGGGCAGGAACCGTCCTCGGAGTCCCGGTATCCTATTCAGATCCGGGAACTAAGAGACAGAACCAAGGCCGCGCAGATCTTTAGAACAAGGGCAGGCGGGGTCATGGACCTTCCCTAGGATTTTCTCCAGGGGATTCTTCTCAGAACGATCCCTCAGCCGTCCGGATCTTAGTGGAAATTCCCCTAGGTCGGGGCCCTCGTCCTGAATTGTGGGCCCAGGCTCGTGTCCCCAGGCTATATCCTCAGCCGCGCAATGGACTGGGGAGATAGACTGGACACCGCGTAGAACTAGGCCTATCAGGCGGACCAAGGACCAAGTGGGAATTTCATCAGGGCCTCCGCTTTTCGTAAATCTCTCACTTTTTAGGACCTGAAAAAAGGGAACACCCGAGGTCAGGGGAAACAGGGGGGTACCCCCCCTGATTCACCTCCGACGCTCAACATTAGAACGGTATTTGAGGGGAGGCGAGTTTATAGGGAGTAGAGAGAGAGAATCGAGAGAACTCGAGTGAGTTTCGATGAGTTCGAATGAGTTACCGTTATACTGAACTGAGCTTCTATTTATAATAGGGTCCGGGGGCCCATGTGCAATATAATATTGTCCCAAGGGTCCCTGGGCAATTATTTATTTATTTTTAGGTCCCTGGATCAAGATGGTCCGATCCCGGCCGTCCGAGCGGGATCGGACGGCCCACAAACCTTGCAAGAGGGCCACTTGCTTGCAAGTGGCGTGCTAAGTGGGGAGGGATCAGCCCCCAAGTGGGGCTGGTGGCAGCCAGTGGGGCCCACGGTCTTGGGCAGCAAGGGGATCGCGCCACGTGGCGCGATCTTGTGGGTTGTCTCACCTGTGGGTCCCACGGAGAGGTGTTTTAGTGTTTTTCGCTCCCGGTCCCGTCTCGTGTCCGTTTTTCACAAATTTTATGTCGTTTTTGGGCGTTTTCATATTTTTAGGAACACCTGGACACTTTGTTTTGCGAAAACGGGCCTCCGACGGGAACTTTGGTGTTTAAAAATGATTTAATTAATAAAGAAATGATTAATTAAGTAATCTTTCTTTATTAATGCACTTTACAAAAATACCCCCAACATATATAGGATGATAACTTTACTTAGAAAAAATCAGCACAATTGCTTCTGTTATTATTTTATTACAATATAGAATCTAAAAAATAAATTTGCCCATAAAATTTAATATTTATTAATTTTATACCTCAACTACAAACTATTATTAATATGAATATATGTTCTTATATAATTTTTGAACAATTTTTTTATATAATTTTGGCGGACGATTCTATTCTTATATGCTTATAGATGGTCATATATACTCAAAATCATCAATGAGAATGAGATTATACAACAAAATTGCACACTTGCTAAATTCAATATTGATTTTTCAAGCGATTGTTGAGTTCAATATTATTTATTTCTTCCTATTATTTTGATACAATCATTCATTTAAATTTGATTATGATTTTTGTTGAAATTTTGTATATAATACTACGCCGTCCACTAATTCTCTTAAAGTGAGACTTTTTACTAAATAATGAAGAGAATTGCACATAATCCCACAAAAGTGATGCAAATCAATAAGAAGAGTATATATTCTAAAAGGCCAAGGCAAGTGATGATTTTATTGGAAATAAGTAATCATGATATTGATATATCATTTAATAACTTCCATGTATAAGTTCAAATTGGTCATCAAAACTCTATGTCTAGTTCTCTAAATACATCTCTGTTAAGCTATGACTTCTCATCTCTGTTAATTTTTATTTATACAAAATTATCAATTATTTTGAACAAAATTTGCGGTAATAATAATACTTAATAAATTAAATAAAAACAACGCATATTTTACTCTCTCTTTTTATGTCATGACTCGTGATTAAGATTTCTAACATTGTAATCCTAACATTGTAATTATAAATATGAAAATATTAAAGATTATTAACACTGGATAAAATTAAAGACTACCAAAGTCTTATTTATTTTTTTCCTTTGATAAATAGAATGGGGAATTGGAGGTGCCATTCACGTTCTTGTTAGTGAATTAAACACCGAATTGACCAATCATTTCCGCAAAATAAAACCATAAGCTAAACAAGATTAGTGTTATTTGGTTACACAGTTCTTAATATACACGAACTTATTTCAAGTATTCAACATGTATTAAAAATAGTGCCCAAACCCTAAAACTAATGTTTTCTTTATCAACAAACTTGGAGTCGTTTATTGTCAGTGTAAAACGACATGTTTTGTAATTCAACAGTAGTAAGGCTTGAAAGATCTCAGCCCAAAGTGTGGCAAGTATCTAAGCTTCCAAACTTTTTTAGAACTATTTATAATAAGAAAAAAAAAATTATAGCCTTTTAGAAGCTATTACGTATTTTATCATCAAGAACGTACCTACAATATGAGATTTTGGAATTATGTAGTAGTATTGATTATTACTTTCAACTTTATATGTTTTGAGATTTCTTTTAGAGGTTAATTAAGGTGTAAAATTAACTTTGTTACCATAACTCATTTTTCATATTTTTACAAATTACTGTCAGCAAATTTACACTTGAGTCATTTGAATTTACAAAATATTTCATACCTTATTTTGATTTTACTATTAATACCATATACAAACTTAGCTTATTTAAGGATAATTGTGGCAGTAGTAACCAAACATAATTAAAATAGTGCAACATTCTCCCAAATTTTAAGATTCAATTTTTTAGCATAAGAAATCTCATACTAGTGTTAATTTCAGTTGTACACTTGTAATTTTTCATTTTAGATTCTTGGTGTCTCAATTTGTTAATATTTGAGTACTTTACCATGATTATCATTTTTCTAATATATTGTTCTAATTAAGCACATCTAGAAAATTGCAATTAGATTTCTATGAATAATTTATTACTCTAAATTTATACAATTGAATTAGGAGTGCTTAATTGCATCAATTTTGTTTTAAGAAGATTTACCTTAAAAACACAAGACATTGAACTGGAAAAGCTACACGAAGCCAAACTTTGAATTTGCCGAGCAAGATTTGGAAAGCAAATTCAGCAGTAACATTCGAGCAAATTCCGAAAATCGCAAAAACCACTTGACTGCTCGAGCATTCAGCATCGTAAATCACTCAGACGGTTTTCAATTTGCATTCAAAAATCTGTTTCAAAGGTTATAACATCTAGTCAAAGCTTGGAGTTTCTTTTGGTCCAACAAACTTTTAGCTATTTCGATTGCCAAGCTAAGAAAACGACATTAATTTCTACAATTTTACGCAAACGCTTTAATATAAATAAAGAAAATGTGACACTGGATAAAGGAAATCCGTATGGCATATCGTGTCTTTTTTGTCATTATAAATTATAATATTTTTTTAATTTATATGTATATATAAAAACCGTTCTATATTAAATAAAAAATAAAAAAATCATAGTAAATTCATTTGTATGGAGTTGTTCATTCATCATGCAGTATGTACCGAACGCTACTTCCACAGTGGACCCACTAAGCACGAATTCTGTGTCCTATTCCACGTGGCAGACTCTTATTAGCTGACATGCAAGGACCCACCACTTCTCGCCCAACATTGATAGTTAGTTGACATCGTGGGCCTCGCAGTATGGGCCGCTGATTCCCCGTCAATACGTGCGGCCCACCACTAAAGCATCATCTGATGCTGCCACGTGGCAAAGAATGATTTATTCTTATGGTTGTTTTTTTCTCATCACATCATATACAATTGATTTTTTAAGTGATGGTTTACCAACTTAAGCTGCTCATATGGAACAATTTTCTTTAAAAATTAATCTATTATAAAGCTCAATAGTGTCACCAACAAATTTTATTTTCCTAAAATTCAGGAAGCTGCCAATTCAACACGCTATGTTGTAATACAAATTATTAATTACAGCACTTAAAAAAAAATAAGCTCTTAATTAGTCATTTCATTAACTAGCTCAAACTAGCAATTTTCCCTAAAAATAAAAATGTTACCATATTTTACTACCATATTATGTAATATTGTGTTTACTGCTTATTGACAAATTTTATATTTTGTGTTATACAAATTAACTCATTAAATAAATCATTGGTCACTTGATAAATTTATTATGAGTATTTATATATTAAGAAAATAAAGATTATAAATTTAAGCATAATGTTAGTAAATATTTATTGATTACGTTGTATATTGTGTCTTACTAAACAACGTAATGAGCATTCTAGTCTTCATTAAAACAGTATAAGTAAACATTGTAATCAACTGTAATCATTACGATTCCAGTCTATTACGATTACAATTATGATAAATTACGATTGCGATGAACCAATAGTCTACGAGTACACTATTGAAAGAGGGACAAAATGGTCATGTAATCTATATGCCTCTAGTCTAATGAACTTGAAAAGGGGTCTCTAGACGTGGTCTATCAAAGTAATTTGTATTGTAGAATGGACTTTGACTTTCTTTTCAACTCATAGTTGTCCCTTCTAACATTAGCTTTTTGCCAATAAGCCCCTCTTTATTTTGATAAAATACAGCCTTTTCTTTAACAGATAGATAGACACCATAATTAAAGTAAAATTAAAGGAAAAAAAAATACAATCAATAAATAAATGTGATTTTAGAGTCCAAAAAAATTTAAAAAATTTCAAACCAAACCCACAAACTATTAATCAATAGAGAAAGCAAAACGCAAAAAGAGTAACGTATTTTTATTAATTTAATTAATTTTGGGTTTAATAGCGAGGAGAAATTCGCGGGAAGCAATATAAAAAGTGTAATAATATCAGACTTGTTCAACGGCCACGCTTCCATTTTCATATTCAACACGACAAAGAAAGAAACTGTCTTTGCCTTTTTGCACATTAATTATAATTATAATAATTATTATTTATTTGAATTAAGTTTTATAATTTATTATTTCTTCTTCTCCCAAATAGAATTGGTTACACCACAATCCGACAATAAACCTCGGAATTTCCATTTGAGCATGTTTCTCTGTCTTCTTCCTCTGTCTTGAGCTGTGTTTCTCAAGCTTCTTCTTTTCAGAAAGATTGTTTCTTCTAAAGAAAACCAGTTATTTTTCACAGATTACAGAACCTGTAAGTTGATCATTTTATTTATATGATTTTAATTTCTTTACATTTTGTTATTGATTATGCAACTCTCGCAAGTTCCTTCTGAGAATCTAACGGAATCTTATTACATGCACTTCTCAATGTATATGATTCTTATCACTTGAAAATGACATGCAAATATTATAAGGGTTTTTTAAAAATGAGCGAAAAAACCGAAACTTTGACTCGTAAAGGACTTCAAGTTGGTGTTTTTCTTCATATGAAAATTAGCTTGACATGCTCTGTTGATGCGTTGTTTAATCAGATTGCAATCAGAGACCTCTTGAAGGTTGTCGCCGGAAACGATGGAGCAATTCCGGCACGTCGGAGAGGTTCTGGGAAGCCTGAGGGCGTTAATGGTGTTACAAGACGAGATTCAGATCAACCGGAGCCAGTGCCAACTGCTTCTCTTCGTGTTCACGTTGGCGTTTGACTCCATCGCCGAAGAAATACGGCAGAATCTGAAGCTCGAAGAGAAGAGCTTGAAATGGAAGGCTTTGGAACAGCCTTTGAGAGAGATCCAAAGGGTTTTCAAAGAAGGAGAGAGCTATATCCGAAACTGCATGGATTCGAAGAACTGGTGGGGCAAAGCGATGAGTCTTCACCAGAACAAAGAGTGCGTCGACTTTCACGTTCATAACCTTTTCTGTCATTTCCCGGCGGTGATCGAAGCAATCGAGAATGCTGGGGAAATAGCCGGGCTGAATCAGGACGAGATGCAAAAGAGGCGGGTCGTTCTGACGAGAAAGTACGACAGAGAATGGAACGACCCGAAGCTCTTTCAGTGGCGATTTGGGAAACAGTATTTGGTCACTAAAGAGATCTGCACGAAATTGGAGTCTGCTTGGAAGGAAGATCGGTGGAGGCTCATCGACGATCTTCATCAGAAGAGGAGCTCGATTTCGGCTTCGTTGACGAAGAACGAGTTGAATCTCGTGGATTTGATGCTCAGCAAGTTGACCGGGTCCGAGCCGAAGGGTAAAAAGGTCCTGTTTCCAAGCTCGATCTTGTTAAATTCAAAGGACTATCAAGTTCGGAGGAGATTAGGAGGTGGGAGCCAGTACAAGGAAATCCACTGGCTCGGCGAGAATTTTGCCGTGCGCCACTTCTTCGCGGAAAGTCAACCATTAACTTCCGAGATCTCGACGCTCCTTTCGCTTTCTCATTGTAATTTAGTACAACACTTATGCGGATTTGAAAATGAAGAAAAGAAGGAGATTTTTCTCGTGATGGAGTTGATGAACAAGGATCTTCAAACCTACATGAAGGAGAATTCAAGTCAAAGGAGACGGGTTTTGTTCTCTCTTCCGGTTGTTGTTGATTTGATGCTTCAGATTGCGAGAGGAATGGAATATCTACACTCGAAAAAAATCTACCATGGCGATTTGAACCCGTCAAATATTTTCCTTAAAGTTAGGAATTTAACTGATGGGTACTTGCAGGCAAAGATCTCGGGTTTCGGTTTATCGAATTTGAAAAAGAAAGCAGTTTCGCAAAACTCGCCCATTCATAAACCGATGACAGATCCATTCATTTGGCACGCTCCTGAAGTTTTAACCGAGCAAGAAACTACGGGAAACAATACGTGTACTTTGAAGTATACGGAGAAGTCCGACGTGTATAGTTTTGGAATGATTTGCTTCGAGCTTTTGACAGGAAAAGTTCCTTTTGAAGATGGGCATCTTCAAGGAGAGAAAATGAGTAGAAATATACGAGCGGGAGAGAGGCCTCTTTTCCCACACCCGTCACCGCCGAAATATTTAGTCACATTAACGAGAAAATGTTGGCAAACTGATCCAACTCAGCGCCCAAATTTCTCATCAATTTGCAGAATTCTCCGTTATGTCAAGAAATTCCTCGCCATGAATCCAGAGCAATCTCTGCCTACACTGCAAATTCAAGCGCCTTCTGCGGATTACTCAGAGATTGAGGCAGGGTTTCTGAAGAACATCTCTTCAGAAGGGATTTCCGAGATCGCCTCGGTCTCGGATATCCCGTTCCAGATGTTTTCGTATCGATTATCGGAGGAGAAGCCTTGTGCAGCTAGCAAAGATACAACTCAAGAGCTCCTGAGCGATACGGGGTCGATTTGTAGGGACTCAAACTCGGCTTGTAATGACGAGTCTGTTTCTGTGATCGAAGATCATCATACAGTGCAAGTGTTTGATACGAGGTCAGTTTGTTCCGAGGCGCCTCTGAAGAGAATTTCCAAGAAGTCTTCAGAATTGCTCACTCGAAAAAGCCTTGGTGAGTTTAGTTTCATGTTTTTTTTTTATAACTATAATTCAGTTAATTTATTTTGATGAATAGAAGATATTTAGATTTAATTAGAGGTTTTAAATTGTAATTCTTTTGTGCTAAACTATGTTTCGTTTTGGTTTCTCAGGAACACCAAAAGCGCAAAGGCCAAGAAACTCACCATTGAATCCCTGTGGCCGAAGCATGAAGATGAACGGGGATACTCAACAGAACTCTGTTAAGAGCCCAATGAAACAACGGATCGGTAAAACATCGGATAACGTTTCAGATTAGGGTATATAAACATATATAATAGATATATGTCAATCTGTATAGACAGATCCTTCGTTTCAAGTACTTGAGCAAAATTTGCAGTTTTGTTCTAAAGATAGTCTCATGGTGCAGTTTGTTATTCAGTTTTTATTTTATTTTATTAAATTCAAGATGTAATAGGAGATTTTGTTTATTGGTTGTGAGTGTCTTGTTACAATATTCCTGGGGTCTATATCTCATGCTAGAAACTCGTCATATGAACTCTTAAATATGTTTTTTTTTTTTTAACTATCCCGCCTACGAAATCACAGGCAAAACGCGAAATCTGAAATCTGAAAGAGCAGAAATAGGACCAAGATGATATGTCATAGTATCAGGTAACTATATATTTCATTAATCACAAAACTCGGAATATTTACAAGAGCCGAGCATCGGCCCTGGAAAATTCTAGTTACAAGTAAAAGAAATTTCATTTCGAAGTGTATTAATTCCAACAAACTCTCGAGAATAAACAGCCTAGCTTTGTGTATTCCATTTGTTCCTATAATCTAACATCAACATCACGCAGTGATCGGTATGATATAGTTACGGCAAAAAGACGGGTTGGGACACAAACTCATAACATACCTCTAATATCTAGCACTTGATTTATTTATTTATTTTTTGCTGATTGCTAGTCCATGGAATCCGATCTTCTCTATCAGCCACGGTCTCGAAGCTACAATATATAGAGTAGGTTTTCATCAGCCTTGCATTTCGCGTCACCTCCGTGGAACTCGGAATTTAAAATAGTTGGGACATGTAGTTCGAGGAATTTACCCATATTCCCTTATCAGAACTGCTTAGGGCTCACTTCTGTGAGTAAACTTGGCCCCTTGACATCCAAGCAAACTCATATCTTTAGCTACACGTGTCAGAGATACACACATAAGCTAAACCATCTGTAACGCTTTAATGCAGCCGGTTGAGTTGGCAGCAATGACCGTTTCTGATTTTGCTCTCCAACAGACGCAGGAAACGAACTGGCCGTTGTCATCATCGGTCTCTTTTCCCGAAATCGGATCGATGGAGCCGAACTTGTGAGAAGTAATTGGCATAGGCAACGATCTATGATAAGCATAAACCTGGAAGAGGCAACACAAAGAGATACTCAGCAAGTTTATAAGATAACCTATATCTATCAATAAAATTTTCGGCAAACATGACCCTTGCGATCCAAATTTTTTCGATCAGATAAAACAAGGGCCAAATGCATTACATCATAGGGATTATATGTGCAAATTTCTGATTTGGGGGGCCATTTGTGAAATACCATATATCAAAAGAGTTATCGCGCCAAAAAAGAATCTTGTCAGTATACTAAATAGCAAATCATTTTGTAATTATGTGTTCGAACTTTGAACCAAGATTTGTTTATTATTGATCAGTCTCAAAGAACCCAATTTGAAAGAAAGAAAATAAAAAAATAAAAAAAGGAGGATAATTACCTCATTGGATTCTGAACCACACGCTATATAACCGTCGGCAACTGATAGACCCACAAAGTTCTGAGAGAGAAATCGCAAGCATAGGTGTAAAAGCACAGTGAGACAAAAAAATGTTGGAAAAAGATCTAAAGGTTAGTATTAAAAAAATCCCCAGGCATTTTATAGTATTAAAGAGTAAATATTATCCATTGTCTTATTTTGCCCCGCTCTGTTAAATATCTGACGATTTTTTATTAGATTTTAAGCCATTTGCGTAATGCAATTGACTTGAGAGTAAACGCAAATTTGGTGGGTTTAACGCAAATGGTACAAAATTAAAGAGAAATAAGTATATGTTTAACCGAGGGGCCAACTGAAACATCGGAACAAGTTTCAGGGGTAAACTGATCTAAAAAGTTTCAAATAAACAATACAAACCTTTTCATTAGTGTGACCACTAAGGGTTAAGCTGCACGCGTTAGAGGATAGGCCACCAGAAGTGGTTTTATTAAGGTCCCACATCTTCAAGGTGTTGTCAGTGGAGGCGGAAATTAAAGTCTCGGAGTCCAAAAACTTGACATAGCTCACAGCTTTCTCGTGACCGGCCAATACACACCACGGCGCTTTAGCATACCGAAGATCATAGCAATACGTTCTATAATCAGCCGAGCCGAAGGCAAGCAAATTCGTGGAGTGGGTGGAGAATTGAACACAGCACACGTTTGCAATACTCCTGATTGTTCCTAAGCAGTTTTTCTGCATAAGAAGGTTAGAATGGAGCACATATAAGTTGCTTATTGACGATGTTAAGCACCAAGCTTGAATAAACTCTTTATAATCCTTGAAAGACAACTTCTAAACATATAAAAGCAAACCCTAATCAGCCCCAAAAGACTAATCTGCTCTAATGATGGGACCTCGGTCACTAATTCGAGTCATACCGGAGAACTTACTGACAATACTCAGTAGGAGCTTTCCACTAATATCAGTTTATGCTAATACCGACGGTGAGCGCCTTATATATGCCTAGACACCCTTTATTAACCCAGACTTAAACTACCTAAAATTCCCCTACTGAAAGAAAAAGAAAAAACTATTAATGGCACATTTATGCGGGTCTAAGAGAAAACATACCTCGTTAATGCTCCACAACTTCACAGAACAGTCATCACTTCCGCTCGCTATTTTTGTGGGATATACTTGTGAAAAGTCAACTGACCATGCTCTCTTTTCATGCTCAGTGAACTGATGAAAAGTCTGACCAGTGCTAGCATCCCACAACTGCAATTTCAAGTAAACCATATCATCAAGTTTGTTACATTTAAGACCTGTAGCAAGAAGTCAAACATGTTGACCATGACATTTCACTGTTAGGACCTTACAGGGTCAAAATATGAGAATAGTATGCTGGAAGTTAAAGGGTAATAAATAAAAAGAAAAAAGTGAAGGATTAACGAGATATATAAAAAGGTGTGAACATAACATTAAAGTAGGAGTGGCTAGTGTGGTAAAATTAAGAGAATTTTTTTTTAACGGAAGCTAGTATTTGCCGTTTAGAAAACCAGAACAGGATATTCGTTGTAGAGAAATAGAAACTGGAACTGGTTTTTCCTTGATGAAGCCGGTGTTCAAACCAGTTTTGGTGTAAAACCGGTTTTTATGAAGCCTGGAGAGAAAATTAATATATATTGTCAAATAGCATATCCTATTGTCCATTATTCTTACTTCAAATCAAAATAGCACGTTCAAATATAGGATCCAAATAAATAAAGAAAAAAAGGTGTAACTGGCGGAATGTACCAATTCAAAAACCAGTTATATATAAATCAATTTTTTTGGTTCTGGGTGTCAAAACTCCCGGGTTGCTGAAAAATCGAAAAAGATAAGACCTTCATCTACAAGAAAAGATACAAACCTTAACGGCACCATCATAATCAGATGAAGCCAAGTAGTTCTTTATATAGCTATTCCAGCAAACACAGCTGAGTTTTGATTTGTTTTCCATCTCAACGGCCGGATAATGTATGTCAACAGACTCATTTAAGAGAGAATTATAATCAAATATTTTTATTTTCTTCGATACTCCAGCAGCTGCAAAATAATCTTCGTCTCGGTCGAAACTCAACGAGCATATCACATTAAGAGAATTATTAAAATCCCCGTTTCTTAAAAGTCCCCGCACTTCAAATCTACTGTAGCGAGCATACTTGCACAACCCATCAAAGAACGATCCAACACGATCATTTGGAATCGGGTCTAGAGACCAATTTTCCCGGCTTCGTAATAACTCGTTATCCCGACGCAGTGTTGTGTCGGTCTCGGGAAGTTGAATTTTGGCTCGCATAGAGAAGTAAGCATTTTCAAGCTGATCGATATTTTTAATCAGTTTTGGCTCATCTATGTTGGAAATCGAGCATGACTGGGGAAGACCGTGAACGAAAGAGTGAGAAAATAGTTGTTTTGAGCCTGTCCGTTCCATAATTTCCTTAATGTCTGCGTCTAAGAACTGAATGTCGCCTACTAACTTCGAGGCGTCCTTTTCCTTTTGATCTTTTAGTGATGCAAGAAAATGCATTAAAAGATCAGTCTCGCAATCATCCTCTTCAATGGAAGTAGATAAATCTTCTGAACATGCTTCTGGAAAACTGTTAACTACTTCAGATCGAAGTATTTCCCTGGAAGAAAAAAAAAAGCCGTATTTATCAAAACCCCCAATATCACAATTCACAAAATGGCATTAAGAAAGTACTTGAAACTTAAACTTAATTTAGTTTTTATATAAATATATTTCAAATCTAATAACATATTAAAATTAATTCTTATATATAATAAAGTGGAGAGCTATTTGTACAAACATAGAATATTAAATGTAAATTAGCTACAATAAGCTAAATGTAGTCTGGTGCGTAATTGTATATTAGTCTCTATTTCTAGATACGCAGGTTATTATTATTCTCCCATTCAAAAATGTTTAGAGTAATTATTCCAAAAAATAACACCATTACTAAATCACTACAGTTGTGTTACACTGGTACTTAAAATTGCTCAAATCTTCTGAATTAAAAATTGACAAAAAAATAAAAAAAATCAGGTGTACCTTGTTGATGGACGTGATGATGGTTCGGGATGAAGTAGCCAAATACAAAATCCAGCTTCCTTGGGATTTTCTGAGAGAAAACTTGGGGGAAGAATCCTATAACGCAAGTCTAGCATCGCCGCAGACATTTGACTGTCTGAGGTGAAATTGGCAAGTAACTGAAAGAAACATTCCAACAATAGTGTTCAGAAATTCGGTATCCTTAAGAAAAACAAAAATCAAATGAATTGGATTTATTTGACATTGTTTGAGCCTTTGAAGGAATAAGATTAATTGAATTACAACCTAATAGATAGTCTTAGAATATAGAATGAATATGATATAACATTCTAACTCTAGAATCATAACTATTCCTTTAAATATTCCCTTTACATAAAAGAATGAATGAAATACATTATTTTATCAACTAAACTGAAGTAAATAAACAAAAGATATAGAAGTGATTTTTGCGACACAACGACATACCTCAAAGAGAAAAACACCCAGAGAATAGATATTCGAAAACATTTGGCAGCTCCCCTCGTGGAGTTCCTCGGGACTAGCATACCACTTCTCTTCTAATAGTTCACTTTCATACAAAATTTGTTCTCTTGTCTTCGAAACGAGGGGATTGGAAAAGCTGACTACCCTCGCCTTGTTCGCAGCCGAGTTGGCTATTCCAGATTGATTAGTAGCCATTTGTTGACCAACGTTGACTACTCGCTTGAAGCTTGGATTTGAAGGAAGCTGAAGCCACGGCCTCGGACCTCTTGTATTTTGGCCGAGTCTATGCCTTTTAGATGAATCAAGTGATGATACAATGTTCTGCTCCACAAGCCTCTTCCTCGCCTGACCAGCCCCGGACTGAGAACGATCTTGGTTCATCATGCTCTGTAATATCTCCTTTTTTTCAGGTGATCCGAGGTATTGAATCTTGTAAGAAGGTAACAATTTGAAATAAGATGGTCTAAGTCTAGGCAAGGCAAGTCCTTGAGAGTGAGAATAATCCACCAACTCCACAATCTGTCGGAAAACAGTCAACCGCACTGTTTTATTCGTTTGAGAACGCCCATTCATCAGCCAATCTCTCATATTGATTCCATCAAAATTGTTATCTCCGTTTTTGAATTTTCCATTTGTGTTATTGAAAGATGAATTAGCAATTCTCACATCCATTTTTTGAGGTGTTTCAGAAATTGCTATCTTTGGGGGATTCTGTTCTCTGAGCTCTACCGGAGCTTGGGATGGACCCTTGAAAATGACCCCCTTGCCTTTTAGGGATTTTTTAACAAAGAACTCTGAAAACCCTGATTTCGATAAGATCTTTGTTCGGATTGAATCGGGATAATTGCTTGAAACCCCTCTCTTTTCGGAATCTTTCAACTCTTCCACAACTTCGTTCTGACTACTTTGACCCGCCTTTTGAGCCAAGAACTCGGAAAACGAGGTGTTAATTATATCATCTGTCGATCTCTGACCACAGTTCCTCTGTGCAATATTGACACTTCCTGATCCACCCGCTAATTGGTACAGATGACCCCACTGGTTTGGTCTTTGCATCGCCTGCACTCTACCTGAATTCGTTGATGTGCCAACAATAGCCAAATTTGCACCGTTAAAATTTCTCACAGTCAACTCTTTAACTGCAATACCTTCATCGTTCATCAACCGACTACTATTATTATACGGGTTATCCAATCCATTCACATAATTTAGACTACCGATGTTCTGAGCCTCAAACAACTCTTCATAATCTTCACATGGCCCCCTCAAGTAATCACCCTCGCCGGGTATTCTCAATTCCAATGATTCCACGTCCAACACATTCCGACTTTCAGGCTGTCGAAAATATTCATTATCCTTTCTTTGAAGGCGTCCACCGTCAGCAAGCGAGTTCACATCCTCCTCCACGCCGTCGTCCATACTTCTATGCCGTCTCCATTCCCGTTAAGCTTGAGTGGAGTATGACTAATCGCATCTGGAAACAGAAAGGGAAATATAAACTACTATCAATATAAACCATATACTGTACTTAGATATTTCAATACATATATATACATATATATAAGTTAATCAGGACCTGACATCTTGAGTTATACCCCAAGCTATCGAATTCCAGAAAGACAATCATATGCAAGAAATCACATAACCGACTGAGCCGCCATGGAAATGGAAAGAACAGCAAAATCACATATCTCATTCTCATTCAACCGACTTACTCACTCACTGAATCCAACACACTAACCTCGTAAAGAATCCTAATCGTCGGTTGAGCCGCCATGGAAATGGAAGGAAAAAGAAAACCACATATCTCATTCTCACCCAAATGACTTACTTCACTCAGTGAATCCACACCACAATGACCTCATAAACCCTAGGCCTAATCCTAATCATCAGTACCGCCATTTCACTCTCTCCTCAGCCAAACAGAAGCAATCAAACAAGCTCAGAGCTCGAGGATACCGAAATACAGCTCAATCAAATCACATACCTATTCGAATCGCCTCACGAAAGCCTCTGGAATCGAAATCTCACCGGTTGAGAAGCGAAATCAGCGCAAGAACCCTAGAATCGCCACAATCCGAACTCACAGAGAAGCTTTGAAGACGACGAAGAAGAAGGGGAGAAAGCTGGAGAGAGAAGTGTGCTATTTAGCAGAAAAATGGAAATAATAATAATAAATAATAATAAAATAAAACAATATCTTTTATGCCTAACCTTACACTGCCACACTCACAGCCTTCAGAAATTCCAGATAATTTTTATTTATTATTTATTTTTTGCGCCTAAAATGATTATTTTATCGATAATGTTTTTTATTATTAATTATTGATTTTTTCCGACAGGAATTGTAATAATGTGATCAATTAATTAATTGACTATATAATAAAATATCAATATTCTAAAAAAGGAAAGTTAATTCTCCGATGGATGACGTCATCTCTACTGCTCTTTAATTCTTCTCAAATTTTGTTTTCGTGATGAAGTTTTGATTTATCATTTTGTTTTTCGCTGAAGCTACTTAATTTGTATTTTGCGATAATCTCTTTCTCTTAATCATACGCAATAATTTGTTTCTCGTTTCAGCCGATAAATTGTTTGTTGTTATCAACAGAGTAATCAATTGTTGATGGATTTAATTTAGAGATCAATTAGTCTCCTATTTCCTTCGGTTAACTCATATTCGCTTCCTCTTTTTTTTTTTTAACATTCTCATCGATCTCTTTTTTGTTCTTCATCACCCGCTTGCAACGACGCTCGTTTTGTGTTCTTCATCGCTTTCTTGTTGCCTTTTCCGGTGAGTAACATGTCAACTAGTTTTGTTCTATTTTGCTGGATTTTCTTTGTCTATTTCGCTCCGTTTGGTGGTGTTGGTGGTTGAGTCGGAATGTATATGGTAGTGTTTGGTTGAGTCGGAATTCATTTGGTGTTTGATTAAGTCAAGTCTTTAAATACGTGTTTATGCATTTATCAAATAGTTAAGTATAGATTTCTTAAAAAGATAATTTTAATTTTACATATGTCTACCTTTAAAAAAAATGGGTAAGTATAGATTTGATAGAAATCGATTTACTTTTAGACTAAGAATAACTAAAGATAGCACATATTGGCATGATGTCGCTTAAGAATATTTCATTGATTTGTATCACGAAGAATGTGGAACGGGATTGAAAGGATTTGTGTTGGATAAGAATCAATGGGCGAGAGTCAAAATGAAAATAAGATATAAGTTGGGAATAGCTTACAAGCAAGAAAAAGGCAAAGTGGAATTGACTTCGACAAGCGATGAGGAAGTGATCAAATGACCATTGGGTTCGTTTGAGATGCCGGCACAAATGTTGTTACCGCATAAGACAAAGTCAACGTATTCAATTTGGAAGAAATTTCTAACCGTTAGGAAGACATATTTGCATATTTATAGTTAAGTTATTTATACTAAAATTAATAATTTATGATGTAAAGTTAATGTTCGTTTGTTATATTTTCGATTAGCTGAAAATCTCAAACGAATTATAATTTTATATTTCCTTTTCATAAAACATAAAACGCAACAGACAATTTTTTAAAACATATTTATAATTCTTTTAGAAAAAAATAAAATAAATTCAAAACGCAAACAAATACTATTTAAATATAATCTCGTAACATAATAATAAATACTCGATATAAATAGTTTATATGTTTAAAGATTTTTACTTCACATATATTTACTACATAATATCTAAGATAAATATGTGGGCACGTTGAGTACGTAGTAGTATGATTCTTTAACATATCAAAGAGTATATTTTACTAATTTGTTACGAATGTGATCAACTTACATGATTATTGTATTACTTTTTTACATGCGATGATAATTATAATTTTTATTTTAAAAATTAATCCGGTTTTCCTTACTCATTTTTTTAAATATAGGTGTATGATCCGATCAAGCATCATATTTAATCAACACATTAACATGTTGCATTGAATTACTTTTTATATACTTGTTGGCTAAGTTATGGTCTAAATATTGAGATACTTTTTCTTGTTCACAACCGCTTTAAAGTAACTAAATTTATAAAACTGTAATAATAAGAGATATAGATCAAATAATGTTTTTTTATTTCTTTCTTAAAATAGAAATCTCTTACATTTGGCGGTGCCGCTGCTTTCAGGCTCACATTACAACTTAATTTTTTATTCATCTCTTTGATGCACGATGCATCTACAATTTAAATATAAATAATATATACATTGCATTATTGTAAATAATATAAAATAGTCAAAATACCTTGTTATTTTTATATATTTGCGGCATAAATTCCATTGTTTATTGAAAAGTTATCGATATATTTCTTGTTTTTTTTTTTTTTATCAGGATAACTATTAACTACTATTACTTCGTCAATCATTTAAACTTAAGTTCTTTGTCAATATTTTCTTAACAAAAAAATGTATCTGGTGACTTGATGACAAGTGGACGAGAAAACATGTGAGTAAGTACGAGAGCTTGTTTTGGTTAAGATAACATACTAACATACGCATTTTTCTGTAATGAAAATATAGACAAAAACTTAGAGTCCAAACGATTGACTAAGGGTACTTATCTCGATAAAAAAAATATATATATATATATTAATAACTTTTCAACAAATTAGAGAATTTATGCCGCAAACATCTCTTATTATTTAAATATATTATATTGAGAAACAATTGTTTTTTGGAAAAGTTAATGGCACGTGGTTCCATAGCTGCATCATGTGAAGCTCCTTTGTGCAGAGCTTATTTGGCGCCAAAATCAAGCGGTGCACGTGATATGACGTCAGCATATGAATTGGAATTAACCCCGGCCAATAGCCACGTGTTATACTAAACTGGCTTATCCTGTCCGTAATACGTTGTCTGTGGTTCAATTAAAGTCTGATTTAAATTTATCGTTAATAGCGGTAAATGTACTTAAATTTCAGCAAAAATATCAATTATGTATTTATATTAATGCACTCAAATTTCATTTGTAGTAGCTTATTTGTAGTGGTTGAAGTATTCAAATTGTGTTACATGTAGCAGGGTCATCTTTTTTTTATCTTTATTCTATTATCGTGTAGAAAGTAGGGGTGCAAGCGGGCCGGGTATCCGGATTTTTTGCCATACCCGCTACCCGGAACCGGAATCCGGATTTTTTTAATTGAAACCCGGATCCGGATATTTTTACATAAAAACCCGGAAATCCGGATCCGGGTTAAAACTCGGTTTTAGTATATAAAAACCGGTTTAAAAACCCGGATCCGGATTTTTATCCGTTTTCGGTTCTAAAATCCGGTTCCAGGTTATAATACGGATTAGAACCTAAATTTTATATATAAAAAAAAACTTGGAGTAATTATAGCCAAAATTAAAAAATCAAACTATATCATAAACATAACATATATCTTTATGTATATATTTAATAACTGGGTTTTAGTAAGCTACTATGCAGGTTCCGGGTTTTTTATTCTCTAAACCCGGTACCCGGAACCGGTTTAATCCAGATGCGGTTTTTTAATTAACCGGTTCCGATGTAATCTATATTAATACGGTTCCGGTCCGGATGCGGTTTAAAACTCGTATTTCCGGGTTTTATTTGCACCCCTAGTAGAAAGCATGCACTTGTAGATTATAATATTATATCAAGTTCTTTGTAACTACAATATGATTGTCCAAAAAAGACCTAATTAATTTTATTCACAACGTGTATAGGCACAAAATAAAGAAAAAATAAAGTTGACACTTTTACATAATTGGTGTATTTCAGAATTTAAGTACGTAATTACTATTTGTATCTAAATTTTAGAATATTTGCCGCTATTTTATATTAAATTTAAGGTTAATGACAGTGAAAATCCTCAAATTTTAGTCAAAGAACTCCTCGTGTACTTTAAAGTTTAAAAGTAGTGGCAAAAATACCCAAAGTTGCATTTAGAGAGTTGACAACTCAATTCTCGTAACGTCGTTAACTTACATGTTAATTATGGTCACGTGAGAAAACGTGGTTTGCTGATATAACAATTTTTGCCATATGGACGAGCCCACATCAACCTCGTTTACGACAAAACAATGACTTAAACTCCCTAATTATACTATTTAATACAACTAATTGAACCCCTAATGATTACACTTAACAAAACAGATTTTTCCACATAGTTAGAGTTGATAGATAAGTTAACAGCGTTACGAGAATGATGTAATCAACTCCCCAAATACGACTTTAGGTATTTTTATCATCACTTTTAAATTTTAAATACACGAAAAATTCTTTGACCAAACTTGAAGTATTTTTATGGTCATTAACCCTCAAATTTATAAACGATTGTATGATATAAGTGACATTAATATTATTGTCGTTTATTGTATGAGAATTCTAAACGATAGCAAATAATGAGATATATGGGAGCAGTGAATCACGCACTTCGAGACTTCCATCCCTATCTATCTAATTCCACGGGAGCAAAAGACTATGGTAGTAGCGTTTGTTAACTGATTTAAGATACTAATTTTGCAATTTAATTTTAGAAATGAGAATTTAGTCTACTAAATAAATTTATGAGTTTGATTTTTAAAACACTGTTTAGTTAGTCTTTTATTAATCCGTAGTTAAATTTAAATTAAAAAAATACAATAAATCATAGTTTATGTTACTAAAAAAAGTATGTTTTATTTGCAAATAATATATTAATATTATGTCCACAAAAATATTTGTCATAATACAAAAAAAAATTCATATTTCATGACTCTAATTACGTGTTTAAATAATGTAATATAAAGTAGTAAATATTATGTTTCAAGAGTTTATATCATTCTAATTAAGTTAGTATTTAATAATATACAAAATTTAAGTATATTTGTAAATATAATAATAATATCATTAAAATATATAATTATATAAAAAAATTGTTTTAATAATTTATAATATGAGTTAATTTCATAGTTAATATCTTATTATAAATAATATAATATTATTATAGAAAGATACTATATTATTATAGTTTTATTTTGTACGATTGAGTTTAATACCAAAGACAGAAAACAACTTGAAGTTGTTTTTTGTTTTTCTCTATTAAAATTTAAATAATCAGCAAGATTGATCTCATAAAACATAAACAACTGGTAACCAAACGTGATCTGCGAATCTAATATGACTTTAAAACCAAAATAAAAAATTGTTCTCGAAGACCATAACTAAACGCCCTCTGCGATTATGAAATTGTGGCCTTTTGTCAGTGCTGTCGTGCAGCAAACTTGTAGCCATTATTTGTTTAATTTTAATTGGATTTTGATAATAATCTCTGACCTTTATCATTTGAAGAGATGTGCTTTAAAAATAAAAAATAAAATCCATGGTACGTTTTCATTTTCTATATTATATGTCTTATTAAATTTTAAGCACTTAAAGAGTTTTTATAGTTAGTTAAGTTGTTGGGTTTTAGCCCAGCTCAAAACTTACCTTGGGCCCAAAGAAAATGGCCCAAGTGACCAGATTGAGTCAAACGACACCAATCTTGCAAACGACACAACCACGAGGTTACAGAAATGTTGAAACACGAGTTTTATTGCGATTAAGGTTTCATTTTACATCTAACTCTCGCTTCCTCTTTCTCTCTCTACCTCGCACGCTCTCTCTCTAACCCGAGCTAGGGTTTGCAGACGATGAAGTCTCCGCCGTCTTCCGATGACGCTCCGGTGGCTCGCCGGACCCGCGTCGCTACCAAGACGACGCTTCTTCACAAGTGTGCTTCCAAGATGAGACGCGCAAAGGAAGAGCACGACTATCGCACCAAGCCACAAAACGGGATGGAGCAGTGGATGATGGAGATCGCCCTCGTGGAGTACCGAGCTTCTCTGGCCTCGCCTTCAGCCCCTCAGCCTTCGCCTGAGCCCACTGATAACTCCGATGACCTGGTAAGCTCTTTCGGCTCTCTTTTCCCTTTCTGTTTTGGTTTCTGAGAAACCCTAGATCTGTTAGGGCTAGATCTAGGAGTAACGCACTTCTTGAAGCGTTTTTGGGCTGCGATATTCTTGTAGAAACCTTAGATAGGGCTTGCATGCAGGAACCTTTGGTACTTATACCCTTTTGCGAGTCTAAACCTTAGCTTAGGAGCTAGGTTCGCCTTCTGTGTAGTGTACCCTTCTTCTCTTCTGATTTTGGCTCGTGTTTCAGGTCTGGGAAGAATATTCTCAATCTTCCCATTCGGATTGATGACGTGGCTGGTGAAGGTCACCGTGGAACAACAATCTCCACCTTGAACTTTACCAGTCACATACTCACTCCAGAATTCTCTTCTGTTCAGTATTGGGGTCCTGACTTCCTGTTTTGAGCTTTACTCATAACAGGAGTCACCTCTTTCTTCTCTTCTTCTTCCCTGGCAGATCTGTCCTTTGAGTTGGCTTGTCCAACTCCGAGTTGATTGAGACTCTGCTGAAGCTTGAATGCTGGGATCACTTTGGTGATCATGTCAGCTGGGTTTTCCTCAGTTGCTATCTTGATCACATTAAGCACATCTGACTCGACGACATCTTTAACAAAGTGTAGTCTGATGTCAATGTGCTTAGTGCGTTCATGATACATCTGGTTTTTGCATAGGTGAATGGCACTTTGACTGTCGCAGTACAGATCAAAACTTTTTTGCCTGAAACCTAGTTCTGTGAGGAGTCCCTTCAGCCATATCCCTTCTTTTGCAGCTTCTGTGATTGCAACATACTCTGCCTCTGTTGTAGATAGGGCTACTGTGTGTTGCAGAGAAGCCTTCCAGCTAACAAGGTTGTTGAATACCTTGAAGGTGTAACCAGTTAGGGACCTTCTCCTATCCAAGTCCCCGGCATAATCTGAGTCCACATAGCCCTGAATGACTGTCCTCCCTTCTCCCTTAACCCTTGTGTAGTTTAATCCAACCTCAGTTGTACCTACTAGGTATCTTAGGATCCATTTGACAGCTTTCCAATGTTCTTCACCCAGATTTGCCATAAACCTGCTAACAAGGCTTACTGCATAAGAAAAATCAGGTCTTGTGCAGATCATTACATACATTAAGCTGCCCACAGCACTAGTGTATGGAATGTTGGCCATCAGTTTCCTTTCTTTGTTTGTTGTAAGACACAGCTCACTAGACAACCTGAAATGAGGTGCTAGTGGTTGAGCTATGTACTTTGAGGTTTTCATGTTGAACCTTCCTACAACTTTCTTCATGTAGTCTGCCTGAGAGATTGAGAGCTCATTTTAGTTCCTTCCTGTTTGAATGACCATGCCTATGATCTTCTCAGCCCTTCCTAGGTCCTTCATTTCAAATTATGAACTCAGCTTAGCCTTCAACTTATCAATCTCTGTCTTGCGCTTGGAGATCAATAGCATATCATCTACGTACAAGAGAAAGTATACCTTTCCACCTGTTTGAGTCCTAGAGAAGTAGACACAGTTATCATGCTTGCTTCTAAGATAACTGTGACTCTTCATAAAGGAGTCAAACCTTTTGTACCATTCCCTAGGTGACTACTTAAGTCCATATAGGGACTTCTTCAAACAGCATACCCAATCTTCCTTTCCTTTCTCTTTGAACCCTTCTGGCTGATTCATCAGAATTCTCTCCTCAAGCTCTCCATGTAAGAATGTTGTTTTTACATCCATTTGCTCAAGTTCTAGATTGAACTGAGCAACTAAGGATAATAACACTCATATTGAAGTATGTTTGACCACGGGAGAGAGGACTTCATTGAAGTCTATTCCTTCTATTTGAGTGAATCCTTTTGCCACTAGCCTTGCTTTGTACCGTGCTGGTTGAGCTTCCGAGCTCCCACTTTTGATCTTGTAGATCCATTTACACCCCACCACTTTGCAGTTCTTGGGCCTTGGCTCTAGCACCCAAGTACCATTCTTTGTTAGAGAGTCCATCTCTTCCTGCATTGCTTCCTTCCATTTTGCTGAAGCCTTGGAGTGATTTGCCTCGTTGAATGATTGTGGTTCTTCCAAGTTTGTTTCAGCTGCAGACATGAGAGCATAAGCTACCATTCCTGCATGAGAAAATCTGCTGGGTGGTTTGATTTGCCTCCTAGGTCTGTCCCTAGTCAGCTTATACTGCTGCAGGTCTGAGTCTTCTTCACCATTAAGGTCTTCTGCTACCTCTGCAGTATCTTCTTCAAAGCTCTCATCGGTATTAGGTTGTGATTCTTCTCATTTTGACTGCCTGTCGCTCAGCCCCACCTTCTTCCGTGCTATCTCTCTCGGTGCCTTCTGTCTCCACCTGCAGATTGAAACTATCCTCTTGTATAAGAGAATCAATTTGATATGTATGTGGGCCTTGTGAGGCAAGGAAGCTTTCTTCTTGAAAAGTGACATCCCTGCTGATGATACACTTTCCCGCTTCTAAATTCCAAATTCTGTAGCCTTTGACTCCATCTGGGTAGCCAAGGAAAATCCCTTTCTTTGCTCGAGGTGCCAGCTTGCCTTCATTTACATGAAAGTAAGCAATGCACCCAAAAACTCTCAAGTGTGAGTAGTCTTGCTCTCTGCCTTTCCATAGTTCTTGTGGGGTTTTGAAATTGATTGCCGGGGAAGGGAATCTATTTATCAAATGCAGTGGAAACTGCCTCTCCCCATAACTTGATGGATAGTTTTGCTTTAGAGAGCATACATCTCACTATTTCCAAAAGGGCTCTATTCATCCTTTCAGCCAGCCCATTTTGTTGAGGGGTTAACCTCACGGTCCTTGGCCTTCTTATTCCTTGCTCTCTGCAGTAGTTGTTGAACTCCTCAGACAAGTACTCCAATCCATTGTCTGTTCTTAAGTTCTTCAACTTGGTACTGCATTAATTTTCCACAAGAGTTTTCCATGTCTTGAAGGTGTTAAAGGCCTGATCTTTGGATTTGATTAAATAGACCCAGACCTTTCTAGAGTAATCATCAATGAAGGAGATGAAATATCGATTTCCTCCATGTGAGCTTACTCTATAAGGGCCCCATAGGTCCGAGTGGACATAGTCTATAACTGCCATTGTCGTGTGTTGGCCCTTCCCAAAGGAGACTCTATGTTGCTTGCCATACACACAATGCTCACAGAAGTCCATGTGGTTGACTCTGTCCTTCCCAAATAGGCCTCTACTGTGTAGAATTTTCAGTCCCTTCTCACTGACATATCCGAGCCTTTGATGCCAGAGATTTGCCTTGTCATTTAGGCTTGTTGTGGGACTATTTTTCCTTTGAGAAAATAAATCCCGTTGTATCTGTATGCTTTTATATACACCATTGCTCCCTTAGTTACTATAAGTCCTCCCGGGATAGAATTCCATTGATACCCTGCTTGTTCCAATACTCCAAGTGAAATTAAATTTCTCTTGAGACCGGGAACATACCTCACATCCTCGAGCTTCCTGTAGGTGCCGTCGTCAAGCTTTAGGGTGAGTGATCCATTCCCTTGGACTTGACAGATCTCCTCGGTGCATGTTGCCACATTTCCTTCATTTGGTGTGTCTAGTAAGGTGTCAAACCATTCCTTGACATGGCACATGTGGAATGATCCACCGGTATCTAGTATCCATGCGTCTCTCATGTTCTCAGGTACAGAGACACACATGACCTCAGCACTGTCATAGCCACCTTGGCTGTGTGACACGTTTGCTGTGTCATCCATGTTGTGTTGTCTCTTCTGAAATCCTTTGAACACTTTCTTCTCTGGGCAATCTCTTTTGAAGTGTCCTTCCTTGTGGCAGTTGAAGCACTTCAGCCCAGCCTTTCCTCGGGACTTTGACCTTGACTGAGGCCTCTTTCGTGTGACTAGCCCTTCTCCTTGATCGGGCTTTGCTGTAGCTTTCTTCTTATCTAGCTTTGAGTAAATCGCTTCCGTGACTTGACTGATGGTCAAGGTCTCCATCCCCAGTATTAGGATGTCATATAGAGTCTCATACTGATCCGGGAGAGACCCTAGGAGCAAGAGAGCCTTGTCTTCTTCCTCAATCTTTACTCCACAATTTTCAAGATCCAAGATGATTCTTTTGAAATCATCATAGTGATCTTAAAAACTTTTCCCGTGAGGCATTTTGAATGAGTACAACCATTTCTTCAGAACCAGCCTGCTTGACAAGCTTTTCTTTGAGTATAGATCTTCTAGCTTTTCCCAGATTCCCCGTGCTGTCATCTCATGTGAGATTTCCCTTAGAACCCTATCATGAAGGCTCAAAAATTAAAGCACTGTGTGCTCTGGAGAAGACATCCTTCTTCTTTTCTGCTGAGGAGAAAGTTGGGAGATCATTCTCATCAAACAAGGCAGCCTCAACTCCTTGTTGAACCATCATGGCTCGCATCTTCATCTTCCAAAGACCAAAGTCGTTCTTCCCCGTAAACTTCTCCATGTCAAACTTTGCGCCGGTCATTTCTTGAGTCTCTTCTTCCCTTATCTCCGAGTCTTTGTTCTGCTTCATCGGAGATTTTGGCTGTTCCCCGGAATCTTGGACTTCCTCACCGGATTCTTGAACTGCTCCACCGGAATCTTGCACTCCTTCCTCGGTATCCAAGGCTCTGATACCACTTGTTGGGTTTTAGCCCAGCTCAAGACTCACCTTGGGCCCAAAGAAAATGGCCCAAATGACCAGATTGAGTCAAACGACACCAATCTTGCAAACGACACAACCACGAGGTTACACATGACATGTCGCTTTGAACACAAACGACATAAATGCTGAACACACGAGTTTTATTGCGATTAGGGTTTCATTTTACATCTCACTCTCGCTTCATCTTTCTCTGTCTACCTCGCACGCTCTCTCTAATCCGAGCTAGGGTTTGCAGACGATGAAGTCTCCGCCGTCTTCCGATGACGCTCCGGTGGCTCGCCGGACCCGCGACGCTACCAAGACGGCGCTTCTTCACAAGTGTGCTTCCAAAATGAGACGCGCGAAGGAAGAGCACGACTATCGCACCAAGCCACATAACGGGATGGAGCAGTAGATGATGGAGATCGCCCTCGCGGAGTACCAAGCTTCTCTGGCCTCTCCTTCAGCCCCTCAGCCTTCGCCTGAGCCCACTGATAACTCCGATGACCTGGTAAGCTCTCTCTGCTCTCCTTTTCCCTTTCTGTTTTGGTTTCTGAGAAACCCTAGATCTGTTAGGGCTAGATCTAGGAGTAACGCACTTCTTGAAGCGTTTTTGGGTTGCGATATTCTTGTAGAAACCTTAGATAGGGCTTGCATGCAGGAACCTTTGGTACTTATACCCTTTTGCGAGTCTGAACCTTAGCTTAGGAGCTAGGTTCGCCTTCTGTGTAGTGTACCCTTCTTCTCTTCTGATTTTGGCTCGTGTTTCAGTTCTGGGAAGAATATTCTCAATCTTCCCATTCGGAGTGATGACGTGGCTGGTGAAGGTCACCTTAGAACAACATAAGTGTTCTCAAGTTTATAGGAAGTTATGTCTTGAGAATTAATGTAACTTATTCGAAAAAGGGATAAATTATCGTTATAATAAGAATTAGTAACGGTATAAGTGTATTATATTTTTATTTGTTACAACTATAAACGCACCATCTATCACAATAAAAAAAATCCAATGTTAATTAACTTGTTTTCTTTTTAATTTATTTACTTTTTAAGTAACTTAATAAAACTTTCCGTGCCACATTAAATTTTGGAAACTTATCATTAATCTCTAAAACTTTACACTATTGTTCTTTAGATATATAATACACCACTTGAAAATTTAATTTATATAATTAATTATTGTGTTATTTAACTTAACCATTGTAATAAGTTAAGCTAATAAATAAAAGCAAAAGTAATTATTCGAAAATTGGAGAGGAAGCCGAAGAGGCGCGAGATGATGGTGTCGGAGAGCAGCAGCATCTCGGAGATCGTGCTGGACCTCCGCTCGGCGTTCCGCGCCGCCGACTTCGACCGCGCCGAGGAGGCTCTCCTCGCCAGAGAAGCCGCGCTCCGCCGCCAGATCCCGCGCCTCCACGAGCAGGAGAGCCTCTCCGCCGCCGAGCGAGTCCGCGCCGAGAACGCCGAGCTCCTCGAGCTCCTGCGCGCCGAGAACGCCGAGCTGCGCAGGGAGCTGGAGGAGGCGCGCGCGAGCCTGAGAGCCGCGGAGGAGGCGGCGTCCGAGGAAGGGAAGGCGAGCTCGAACGATGAAGGTGAGTTTTGGGAAATTTGTATGGCTCTGTTTGATTTTCCATGCTTTTGGTTGAGTGTTTTAGTATCGAAGACTATGAAATTGTTGGGATTGGTTTTGATCGTCATTACAACTAGTTCGCGAAATGAAGGTAGATTTTGGGAATTTAGGGTTCTTCGTTACCGGATATTTCCCGTTCTTTGGTTGAGCGTTGTAGCAAAAACTGTAAGATTCTTGAGATATTTTGGTGTTGGATCGAGTGTTTGGGAAGCTCAAAATGTGAAGTTTTTAATAGTCTATCAAATGAAATCGCGAAACAGAGGTAAATTCGGGAGATTAGGGTTCTTCGTTGCCGGATATTTGCGTTTTTTTGTTGTTGTTGAGTGTGGTAGCATAAACTATAAGATCCTTGAGATGTTTAGATGTATTGGTATTTGAATTGATTGAATGTGATCATTTGATTGAGTGTTTGGGAGATTCCGGTAGCGAAAAATTTAGGGTTCTTGATTCGGGTTTTGGTTGAGTCTTAGCACAAGCCACTAACTATAAACTTCTCGAGATGTTGTAGGTGTACGTGTATTTATATTTGATTGAATGTTTTGGAAAGCTCGAAATTTGAAACTTTTGTCATTCTTGGAAAGTCACCTCCGAACGCTACTAGTCCACCGGAGGAAAATGACTTCACAACAAGAGGGTAATTTCGGGAAATGTAGGGTCTCTTTGTTGGCTTGGGGTTTTTGGTTTCGTTCGTTGTATTATTGTGTTTCGCATAAAAGTTTTTAGTAGCACAAACTATTAAATTAATGAGATGTTGAATTCTCATCGCTCGTGGAAATATAGGGTTCTTAAGGAAACTGTCCGTTTTTTTATTCGTTCATTGAAAGAAAGTACTTGTGGAATAATCGCATTGGTGTTTCCCGTTGGCTTAGTTTTTAGATCCGGTTCTTATCATTTGTTCCAAGTTGAAATAGATAAATTTTACTCTCTCTACAAATTTGGCTAATTTTAATGAAGCATTATCTTATTCCTCCCTTTAAAACCCGTCTTAGCTGCAGAGGAACCCATATTAGTTCTCGACAGCGACGACGAACCCGACTTGCCGATCAAGGAATCCTCTCCTAAGCTCCTCGAAATAGAGCGATTTCCACCTCTGATTCCGAGCGCGAATGAGAACGCCACAACAAGCCGAGCAGAGCCGGATTCACCGAGCAAGCTCGCTGATGCGAGCAAGGCGTTCTGGGGCACAATCGGAAAATTTGAAGTCAATTCAACGAGTTCATCGTCTTATAGCAATAGTGACAGTTCCACTTGATCCGGGTTAGGTCAAAGGTTTGACCATAGCCGACGTTTTCCGAGTCAGATTTCCAAGCTTTTGACCGTAGGAATGATGTCAAATATTAGGATGTATTTAGTTGACTCATTTTTTTTTTGAATATTCGGTTTAAACATATTTAATTTAAGTCTTTTGGCTATTTTATATGTATGTATGTATATATATATATATATATATATATATTTAAGTCTTTTGGCTATTGATGTTGGTTTTTTTCGTCCTCTGAAAACGACGCATGATGTTAAACGACAACCTAAAACAATTGGACCATCTTTTGGTAACGACACTAAAATCACAATTGGAAATTGAGATTTGAGACTTATGCTGTATTAAATTCGTGATTATATATTCGACAAGAATAAAATGCTAGATTTCCATCTAAAATCGCCAATTAAATAAATAGTCTAATTCACGGTTGAGCCTTACTCGAGGTTCAAGCTTTTGTGACACAAAAAATAAAATTATTAGAATATTTATATAACCGTTATTTCTTTTTTTGGACCATATTATCATTATATATATAAAAATATACACTATCTATTAAGTTATCGGGTAAACTGTAACTGTACTCAATGTTTGATCTTCTGCGAATTATGTACTCAATGTTTATTTTCGGCGATCAATGTACCCAATGTTTGATCCGTTAGATATTTTCGTGTTTTCCGTCACTTGACCGTTAGAGAGTTATTCTCCTCTATATGTACACTTTTCGTATTTTTTACATAACTCACTCATTTTTTGTTCAAATTTTATGCACGACTTATGGTTGGAAAGATAAGAGATCGATCTACAACTTTGGTGTTTTAAGTTTTGTAATATTTGTTTTACAAAAATACA
This sequence comes from Parietaria judaica, assembly GCA_954871525.1. Lineage (NCBI taxonomy): Eukaryota > Viridiplantae > Streptophyta > Magnoliopsida > Rosales > Urticaceae > Parietaria > Parietaria judaica. The sequence continues at coordinate 20,400,634 of OX940868.1, read as the reverse complement.
AAATTTCAAATACAATGTAAAACTGGACATTAGTTTAATGCAAATATTTGTTTCGAGCAAATTTTAATATACTTAATGACTTTTTATGATGAAACGTAAAAGTAAAAAGTTATAGATAAATATTTTATCTTTATAACAAGTGTTTATTATAAATTTTGGACAACAAAATGAGTGAGTTATGCCAAAAATATGAAAGATTTGATGTAAAATAATCTTTCATATTTTTGGCATAACTCACTTATTTTTTGTCCAAAATTTATAAATAAACACCCGTTAGAAAGATAAAAAAATTTATCTACAACTTTTTAATTTTACGTTTCATCATAAAAAGTAATTAAGTATATTAAAATTTGCTCGAAACAAATATTTTGCATTAAACTAATGTCTAGTTTTACGTTGTAATTAAAATATCATATTTTTCTAATACTGTTTTTACAAAACTTAAAACACAAAAGTTGTCGATCTATATCTTATCTTTCTAACTATAGGTCGTGCATAAAATTTGGACAAAAAATGAGTGAGTTATGTCAAAAATATAAAAAGTGTACATATAGAGGATGAATCACTCTCTAACGGTCAAGTGACGAAAACAAGAAAATATCTAACTGATCAAATATTGGGTACATTAGCCGCTGAAAATAAACGTTGGGTACATAATCCGTAGAAGATTAAACATTGGGTACATTAGCCGCAGTTTACCCTAAGTTATTTAACTCTAACAAATTGGTTGAAACTTTAATAATATTAATTTAAATAATTTATAATATATTGTATTCTAAAAAAATACGAATTCCAAAAGAAGGATTACCAAATATAGAGGGAATATATATGGGAAACTTCAATAAGTATGTCTCAATAGGTATGTTTGAACGGAATTACTCTCGGTTTTAATAAATTTCAAAATTATGCCTCAAAAAACGGTTGCACTTGGTGCATAAAACTGTCTAACTAGAGTAAAAAACTGTCTAAAAAAACTGTTGTAGCTGAAGGAGAAAATTATCTAAGTGGAATAAAAAACTATCTAAAAAAACGGTTATAGCTGAAGGAGAAAACTGTCTAAATGGAGTACAAAACTGTCCACATCACTAAAAATATTTTTCAAAATTAAATAAACTTCGCAAATAAAATTTGCCCAATAAGAAAATTGTTGCACCCGGTGCATGAAACTGTCTAAGTGGAGTAAAAAAACTGTCTAAAAAACAGTTGTAGCCGAAGAAGAAAACTATATAAGTGGAGTAAAAAACTATCTAAAAAAACTGTACACTAATTTTTATTTATCTACTCTAATTTTATAAAATCAATATGATATTTTTTACTCTTGTATGCTTCTTTTTGTATTTTTATTCATAAAGCACTTGTTATAAATTATTGTAATACTCGTTAAACAAATATGTAAAACAATAAATTATATAATGACAAATATATAAAATAGAGTCCACATTAAATAAAGTAAAATTTATAAGCTATGAATAAATAAAAGATATATTCCATAATATATTTTAAAGATTTATTGTGATAAAGTTTAACTAAATCAAAGTTTTAGTAAATCCATCACAAGTTTTATCTATTTATATGTGAAACACGAGTTAGGAATTATGAAACACGAGTTATGAAAATATTGTGTGATTGTAAAAAAAAATTTATTCCACTTAGACAGTTTTCTCCTTCAGTTACAAAAGTTTTTTTGGATAATTTTTTACTCCACTTAGACAATTTTATGCACCAGGTGCAACCGTTTTTGAGGCATAATTTTAAAATTTATTAAAATCGGGAATAATTCCGTTCAAACGTACTTATTGATGCATACTTATTGAAGTTTTCCATATATATACTATAGTCTATATATATATATATATATATGAAACTAGATTAATTAAATTTCAAAGCACGTGCTACTTGAAAATTATTCCTGTTTATAATCCTTTGAAAACATGTGTGTATATTAAAAATAATATAATTTTCAATTACGTATTTAAATACACGTGTGAAATAATCTACGTCTGGTGTTTTTACTGTTTTATTCTTTCTATTTTGTCATCGTTAAAGTATCGACGAGGCGGAGGTCAAGATTCACGATCCTTTAGCAAATTCAAATCGAAATCCCATATACAAGTTTTCACGACTGTTGGTGTGCGAAATCACGTCACAAGTTGCGAAGGCACCCCTCTCTTTCAAGAGGATTCGCGGCTGACGCCTGCCTAGTGCCGGAAGGTCAAGGAAGTTGGTGACCTGATGACAGGTGAGCCGGCGACCGATCATACATTGCGTATCACGAACAAAAAAGTGCGGATATAGTCGAATGGTAAAATTTCTCTTTGCCAATGAGAAGACGCGGGTTCGATTATTTTATTGTCTAGGAGGAATTACGCTTACTTGTTTTTTAGTACAAGTAGCTACAATACATGTGTGTATATTGAATAATATCATGTATTTAAAAATGATATATTATTCCTATAAGAAAAACATAAAATATTTCTTTATAAATACTTTTTTATAAAATTATTTGATTGCATTCGACATATGTAAAAAAATTAAAATATGTGCCACAGGAAAGAAAAAATAAAATTTAAAATAAGTTAAAACTAATATTTTTTAACGAATTACTTGATTATTTTTTAAAGAATTACTTTTCTAAACACGGGTTTTATAAAATTATTTGATTATGTTTGATATGTGTAAAAAAAACATGCGGGCCAACGGAAAATATTTTTTTTAAATATATATAATTAAAAAATGCCATGTGGAGACAAAAATACTCAATCTTCAGCAACGTGGCACGCCACATGAGATAGCCTAACGACCACATAGGCAGGTGTCTAACGGTGTTAATTGGTCGGCGACGAAAATGTAACGCCAGGTACTTTCGCTTCGCCTACATTTATTGAGGTTGAGTTTAAGTACCTATCAGAGAATATTGTCAAAAGTTAGGTATTTTTGCGGCAATTTGGCAAAAAAAATTATGTTTGCACCAAACTTCACCTCGCCATGTCCGACCGGTCGACGGCGGTGCTCGCGCCTGTGGTGGTATATTTGTGTAAGTCCTCTCCCTTCCACAAAATTAGGTGACCCTAGGGCCTAAGCCCTTGTCCTAAATATTTGGTATATGAACATCACAAAACTCTTGTCATTTATCCATGTGAGACTCTAGCTAAGGAGGTAAACTAAGTGCAACCAAAATTTCAAACTAACTTGGGTAACAAGTTTCAACAATTTATGTTTATGTTTTGTGACATTAGTATGAGACTTGATTTTGTTATGTTTTGTATGAGACTTTCATTATGATTATGTTTTGTGACATTAGTATTTTATGTTATATTCTGAGTGTAGATATTTATAAAATATTTTATAAGTTTTCCATCGCCGATTAATCCATTGATAAGTATCGATAACGATAATTATATATTTTATAGGTTTACCATCGATAAATGCATCGGCACCCGATTAGTCCGTCAAAATCGACAAACGATTTATCGGCCAAAACGAGAACTAAATCATTGGTTAGAATCAACGCCCTTATTATTTGGTGGAATTGGTCACTTTGATTGCTACAGTTAGTTTATATAGTAAACCCATAAAATGCCCAAAAAACACTCAACGTTTATGAAAAATGCCCATAGTTTCAAAAAATTATTTTATACCCTTTAATAATTTATTTTGGACTATTTTATCCCTAAAAGTAAATCAATTATTAATTTTGTTTTATTTATAAATTAATTTTTTTCGAAAATTACCCATCAACTATTATTACGGTTGACCTATTATCACCCATTATTACGTTTAAAATTTAATTCAAAAATTAATTTGAAAATTTTATGTAATTAATACAAAATCAAAACATTTAATTCTCCAACTACATCGAGCCTTTTTCCCCTTCTCTATATTTCCACTCGCCATTTTCTCTTCCCGGTTACCTCTCTCCGATCGACGTTCTTCTCCGACTCGCTCGCCGTTGCCCTCGTCCACGTTTTCTCTCCGATAGACGGTCTTCTCCTACTCGCTCGCCGGTGCCGTCGTTCACGCTCTTTCTCCGATCGACGTTCTAATCCTACACGCTCGTTGGTGCCGTCGTCCACGCTTTCTCTCTGACTGACGTTCTACTCCACTGGGGCACATATTTAAGCGACACAAGTTTGTTTTCTTTTTGCCCTAAATCTGTTTGCCATAATGATCGTTGTATTATGCATGTTGATTTAATCCACTTATTTTTGTTGAAATTTTTTTGGTGTTGAACTTTGCACGTTGTTTTTAAAATCTGTTTATCGATTAAGAAGTATGATTGAAACCTCTGTGTTATCAAACTTCTGAACCTCAAGTATGCTTTGAAACCTTTGTTTTATGAAACTTCTGAACCTCTGAAATTTGTTTTTTGATTATCAACTTTTGCATGTTGATGTTTTCGATTATGTTAGATGTTAATTGGATTTCATAGTTGTGTTTAAGTTTCGTAAGTTTAGAGTGGATAAAATGTGCCGTCCTCCTTCTTTTGTCGCATCATCGCCGTCGTTGCGCTGTCGCCGTCCCGCACCGAGCGCCGAAGCTTCGATCTTTCTCTCTCGTTCCCCGTTGGTGACCGCTGAAGCGTCCTGCACCACATCCTCGGCGAGGTCAACCCGCTCTCTTAAGGCTAGTAGACCCGCTCCGAGAATTGCTCCCTCGTCGGAAAAACCATCTCCGAGATAATCTCGAACCACTTCCTCGTGTAGGTGTGTATGTTGCCGATGGTGAACGTACGTTAATAAAATTTTGTAAATATATTTATAGTTTGATATTGGTATATACATATACCAAATTCATGTTGATATTTACGATTTTCACAAACAGTCCCCGTATTAAGTATTGGTATATATGTATACAATCTTTGGTAATTAAATTTACAGTTTGATATTGGTATATATATATACCGAATTCATGTTGATATTTACGACTTGCACAAACATTTTTCGTACTAAGTATTGGTAAATAATATACAATTTTGGTAATTAAAATTACAGGTTGATATTGGGCGATTTATGTAAATATGGGATGATGAATAGTAAATATAGTTACGTAAAAATACAGAATCGTAAATTTAGAATCGTAAATATATTTACGTAATCTTAGTTACATAAAAACACACGATCGTAAATATAGGTACATAAAAATACAAAATCGTAAATATAATTACAGATTTGTAAATTCAGTTACGTAAAAAAAAGGCTGAAATAATAAGATTTCTATTTTTGAAAATTTGATTAACAAATAAAATATCGTGAAAATAAGATTTTGTTTTGAATAGTAAAAAAGGGTGGATTAAACGTGATTTGAAAATAACATGATTAATAGGGGATATTTGTTTTTAATTTATTCAGTCTGCTATATTTAAGAATTTTTTTTATTTTTTATTTTAATTAAAAAAACGAATTTAAGATTAAACATGATTAAAATTTTAATCAAAATTTAATCAAAAATTTAATCATTTCAAATGCTAAATAGTAGGGATTTTTATTTGTATTTTAATTATGGATGGATAAATATAGTCAGTTATTATTTGCTACTTTTTAGAAAAAAACTGTTTTGATTCAAATCCAACGTAGTTAAACAAAATATTTATTTAATTATAATTAATTAAATAAAACACGTCATTTTTTTACACTCCATTAAAAAAAAACACGCTAAATATTAAGAGGGTATATTGGCCTACAATTTATTTTGTTGGTGGTTATTTTTACCAAAAATAAAAATGGACATTTTTCTTAAACGTTATGTTACAAATGGGCATTTCTTTCATTTACCCTAATTTATATATATTGTGGTTACCAAAGATCTTTGAAGCATGGAATAGAAAGCATAATATGCTTTGTGTCTCTCAGTATTTTAAGGGTTATTTTCTTCCATAGTTAATGTAGAAAGGAAAAGAATAATGACAGATTGGGGATAAAATCGATACTTATATCAAAGTTGGTATTAAACCTGTAATGCAGTTGATTTTTAGTTTTATGAATGAAGTATGAGACTTATTTTTCTCCTATTAGAAACCGATTCTTCTACCAAGCAATTTTCAAGCTAAACCTGCAAAAATGCGGCTTTGTTTGTCACGTTGAGTAAAATATCATACCTCAAAACGAAATAAAATAATACAAACTTACAAAGATAATCCTTCAAATCAAATAAATTTACGTACATATAATTTTATTTAAAAAAAAATCAAAATCATCCTTATAAACAATTTTTAAAATTTATATCTACTGAAACAACTTTCTTCTTTTCTTTATCTTTAATAAATTAATAATTAAAGATAAAATCAACTTTAAAAAGTATATTATTAAAATTACAAATACCAAATAAAAATAACCATCGGTTTTGTTTTGTATTTTTTTTTTTAAAGATAAAAGGGATAATATATTATCTTTTGGTTTCCAAATCCTAATCCAATTAGATTATATAAACTGTATACATAGGGCATGAAGCAAGCTTCATTAGACTCATAATTCTCTCTCTAGAAGCAAGCAAATCCCTGTCTTCTCTCATCAACGCAGTATGTCTTCGGGTAAGAAGATCACGCTTCGGAGCTCCGATGGAGCGACCTTCGAGGTGGAGGAGGCGGTGGCCATGGAGTCTCAGACGATCAAGCACATGATCGAGGACGACTGCGTCGGCAACGGAGTCCCCCTCCCCAACGTCGCCGGCCAGATTCTCTCGAGGGTCATCGAGTACTGCAAGAAGCACGTCGACGCTGCCACGCCCGGCCCCGACTCGACCCCCGAAGACCTCAAGAGCTGGGACGCCGAGTTCGTCAGGGTCGACCAGGCCACGCTCTTCGATCTCATCCTGGTAGGCTTTCCGGTTTCTTCATTGATTTGGTTGATCGATTTGATGAATATTGTCTTTCTGCGATTTGAGTTAGGGCTTTTGGGATGAGAATTTAGGGCTTTTAGTCATCGTTTTTTCTCTTTCGGTTATCTGTTTGTGCTGTGTTCAAATTATAATCTTGATACCGTTTGTGCTTTCGGATAACGGAAATTCCGTGTGGTGAATAAATATACGCACACATTACTAGTATCTAATTGTTTCGTATTCCTATTAATTTCGTGTGGTGAATAAATATACGCACAACATTACTAGTATCTAAATTTTTCGTTTTTCATTAATTCCGTGTGGTGAATAAATATGCGCACACATTACTAGTATGATAGAATCTAATTGTTTCATCTTGGGTGTGTTTGTAGGCTGCTAACTACTTGAACATCAAGAGCTTGTTGGACCTGACGTGCCAGGCGGTGGCGGACATGATCAAGGACAAGTCCCCGGAGGAGATCCGCAAGACGTTCAACATCAAGAACGACTTCACGCCCGAGGAGGAGGAGGAGATTCGCCGGGAAAATCAATGGGCCTTCGAGTAGACGCATATAGGCGGAAGTAGGTGTTAGGACTTGGGATCCGACCAATTTTCTTTCTAGTACTAATTTTTGGTAGATTTTCTCTTAACCACCCTATATTTCTGTACATTTTGGTAATTAAGTAATTAGTTATCTATTTAAATAGATATTGATTAAATGAAGGGTTAGCCTGAGTATTAATATATATATATATATATATACATATATAAAATAGAGTTTTTGAGGTGTGATGTGGCAATCTAGAGAAGTTTTTTTGGAGAATTTTCTGAGGTGTGATGTGTCAAATTGGAGAATTTCTTTGGAGAATTAATTAAGATTTTAATTAATTGAGAGTCAAAGAATAAAACAACAAAAAATGAGTAGTAATTGAGCTGAAGATCTAAGTAAAGATGTAAAACATTTACAAAAATATTATTACATCTCACTAAAAAGTATTTATATATTTTTTTTCTTTTTATTTCTACTGACATGATGCAATATTTAAATATTTGTATTCATCACCGGTAATATTTAAATATTCATATACAACCCCTTCGATGATCTACTTTATTAATTTTGGACTCTTTTATTTATACATTGTCAGTATTTTATGAATATGTTTTAGTTATGCATTTTTTTAATTATACAGTATATATTTACTCAAATACAATGACACTTAATGATAACATTACCTAAATTAATCAATAATTCTTGAGTTCGCTTTGCATGTAATCGTTACAATTACAACACACAATTTATAGAATTAATCTACCAAATATTTATATAAATTAAACGATATATTTTCTAGCCACCGCGTGGTACTTTCAACTAGTTAAATAAAGACATCAATCAAGGGCATTAACAGCCAAATATAAAGTTGATATTTGCTAAGTAGCTAATTTTTCGTTTATATTTACACATACCCAATTAACCATATTATTGACTATAAAATGACTTATATACCCTTAATTGTCACAATTATACTTTATGATATTAATATCCAATTATAATTAACGGGATTCCTTTCCACTAATAAATTTGAATTTTAATATTAATATCAAATGAAAATTATATTTGAAATTGAAAATCCCCAAAAATTAGGGAATACCAAATTCAAAAAAAATTGAAGCACTCCTTCATAGAATACAAGCGATTTCAAAACTCTAACAGTCAAACCATCAATATACGATCATATATTCACAATGTATAAACTGTGAACATATATATGAAGTTTGTTATTGTATAAACTGGTAATACTTGTTTATATACATATATAAACTGGTGACACTTAGTTTATTATTCCACAATTCAGGGAACGGTTTTTTAATCACATATTTTTGATATATTAACCGTTAATTCGTTAGAATTTTAATTATATAAAAAAATAATAATTAAAAAAATATAATAAGAATACAAACTAATATTAAAATATCACCTCATACATATGGACTATTTTATTAAGATAAAATAAATATTAATTATTTTGCTAATCAAACTCTATTAAAAAAAAAAAAAGATTTAAAAAAAAGAGAGTAATTTCTCATCCCTTAATAACATGTTATAGTCGTTTACTTCGGCATGCCGGGGAATTTTAAAAAAAAAAAAAGAGTTATAGATCATCCACCTTTTTCACAAGTTGCAAATTGTAAGAGTATTTTTATAATCGAATTCATTCTAAACCCCTCTCTCTTTCTCTCTGAAGCTCCGAAACCCTAGCCATGGCGGGCCGAGATGCCGATCCGGCGCTGGGCTACCTCACCCGCAAGGACACGGAGGTGAAGCTCCCGCGCCCCACTCGCGTCAAGAACAAGACCCCCGCGCCCATTCAGATCACCGCCGAGCAGATCCTCCGCGAGGCCCGCGAGCGCCAGGAGGCGGAGATCCGCCCCCCCAAGCAGAAGATCACCGACGCCACCGAGCTCGGCGACTACCGCCTCCGCAAGCGCAAGGAGTTCGAGGACCTCATCCGCCGCGTGCGATGGAACATCAGCGTCTGGATCAAGTACGCGCAGTGGGAGGAGTCCCAGAAGGACTTCGCGCGCGCCCGGTCCGTCTGGGAGCGCGCCCTCGAGGTCGACTACCGCAACCACACGCTGTGGCTCAAGTACGCCGAGGTGGAGATGAAGAACAAGTTCGTCAACCACGCCCGCAACGTCTGGGACCGCGCCGTCACGCTCCTGCCTCGCGTTGACCAGCTCTGGTACAAGTACATCCACATGGAGGAGGTGCTCGGGAACGTCGCCGGCGCGAGGCAGGTCTTCGAGCGGTGGATGAACTGGATGCCGGACCAGCAGGGGTGGCTCTCGTACATCAAGTTCGAGCTCCGCTACAACGAAATCGAGCGGGCTAGGGCGATATTCGAGCGGTTCGTGCAGTGCCACCCGAAGGTTAGTGCTTGGATTCGGTTCGCCAAATTCGAGATGAAGAACGGCGAGGTTTCTCGGTGTAGAAACGTGTACGAGACAGCGCTGGAGAAGCTAGCCGAAGACGAGGAGGCGGAGCTGCTGTTTGTGGCGTTCGCTGAGTTCGAAGAACGGTGCAAGGAGGTTGAGCGAGCCAGGGCGATTTACAAGTTCGCTCTGGATCACATCCCCAAGGGCCGGGCTGAAGATTTATATCGGAAGTTCGTGGCTTTCGAAAAACAATACGGTGACAGGGAAGGGATCGAAGATGCCATTGTTGGCAAACGGAGGTTCCAATACGAGGAAGAGGTGAGGAAGAGTCCAATGAACTATGACGCGTGGTTCGATTATATAAGGCTCGAGGAGAGCGTTGGGGACAAGGCGCGGATTCGGGAGGTTTATGAGCGAGCGATTGCCAATGTTCCCCCGGCTGAGGAGAAGCGGTATTGGCAGCGGTACATCTACTTGTGGTGAGTTATTTTGTTAGGAATTCGGTTTCGGATATTACATTTACTTGAGTTGTGTGATTGTATCTGATGTTATTTTCTCTTGGTTTGGCTGATTTTTAGGATTAATTATGCTCTATACGAAGAGCTTGACGCCGGCGATATGGAGAGGACCCGGGACGTGTACGGGTAAAGTTGAATCTTTCTTATCTTTCTTTATACTTATTTCCTGCAATGTGCTTGTGATTTTTTGGTGATAAATTTATATTATGATTCTCGATGATCACTGTATTCAATTGTACATTGCCTAGTGCCCGTTGATTGACGGTGCAATGTAGAAACATACCCGGTTATTCATTCTTGTTTTTTGAGTTTTATCGATAAACCTATCGCATATCATTATAATAATCGCTGCATTCGACCAGGGTAGATTGTGTATTATAGTTTCGGAAAATGCTAACACTGTTTTATATTATGTTTCTTCAGGGTTTGTCTCAAGCTGATTCCGCATGAGAAGTTCTCATTTGCAAAAATCTGGCTTCTCGCTGCTCAGTTCGAAATACGGCAGCTCAACCTCGCAGGTGCGAGGAAGATATTAGGCAACGCCATCGGAAGAGCTCCTAAAGACAAGGTAAGAACTGATTTCTTTTCCCTCTTGAAAAAATGATGCATGAGCTAGAAAAGCTGAACTTTATTAACTCCGTTTTTATTTATCTGGTTCAGATATTCAAAAAATATATAGAGATTGAGCTACATCTTGGCAACATAGACCGGTGCCGGAAGTTATACGAGAAGTACTTAGAATGGGCTCCAGAAAATTGCTATGCCTGGAGCAAGTTTGCGGAGTTGGAGAATTCGTTATGTGAAACTGAACGAACAAGAGGCATTTTCGAGCTCGCAATAGCTCAGCCAGCACTGGACATGCCGGAGTTGTTGTGGAAGGTACGTCAATGCCTAATCTCTTGCTAATGACAAACTGTTCTTATATAGCGTAACCGATTACATAGCATATAGCGATATGATTTTTATTTTGTGTTTCATTTGATGATTAGTAAAACTAAGAGGGGTCAGTTTGCTATTTTTGATTAGTTAAGGCCGCTTTACTATACAATATTTATGGAACTATGGTTTGTAATCCTATATATAGGCGCTTAATCTAGTTGTTTGATTAGTGAACAATGCCTATTTAACATCATTAGGAGAGTTCTTCTGGTCCAACGCTCCAAAGAGTATTGTTTTTTGCTTCGATTATATATTGTAATTTTATTTTTTTATCAAGAAAATATTGTCTATTAAGAACAAGTATATCTGGATCATGAGGGTAGAAGACTCGCTTAACAAATAGGTTCTATCATCAGAAGAAACATCAGAAAAGTAATATATGCAGCTTTTATTTTCTAGATCAGACATAGAAATTAGGGATTTATCATATAGATGCTAATATTTTTCGTATTATCAGGCATACATTGACTTCGAGATATCTGAGGGTGAGTTTGAAAAAACCCGGGAGCTTTATGAAAGACTTCTGGACCGGACTAAGCACCTAAAAGTGTGGATTAGTTTTGCGAAATTCGAGGCCACAACCAACGACAATACTGATGGTGCTACTTCTACCGAGTGCATTCAGCATGCAAGAAGTAAGGAATATATTTTTGTTACGTGCCCGAGGATCGATAGTCTCGAAACGGGATTGATTTTGGAAATTTCGGCCACACTCAAAAACCCGATCTCTTAGGATCAAGTTTCTGAATTCTTTGGCTATCTTTTTCATTGATCAAAGCTCTCTTAAATAGAGCAAGGAATACAACCCTAATGGGCCGGACCGGGCCCAACTAAATAAAGCCTCTAACAATTAATTAACCTAATAACATAATTAAATAATTGAACGACAAAATAAAAACGACAACTCAACTAAAATATCCTAAGACCGTATTTAAGTACGACGACCTAAAATAAAGAACGCTAATTAAATAAACAATATAAATCCTAAACTACTCGGGCTATATCATTACTCCCCTTCTCCACTTTGAGCTTGTCCTCAAGCTCAAACACGACAAGGGACGCCTTGAAATGAGTTCGCCAAAGGACTCCGCAATAACTGGTACGCCACGGTATCTTGTAGCTTGCTTGAGTCGCCACAGACAAGACTCGCGCATTCATTGTCGTTCCTCCTCGTTCGAAAACGTCTCCTTGATCAGTTGCTGACCCACCGCTGCTCTTAGAGCCTTCGCTGCAGATTTTTTTCGGGTTGTCACCACTTCCTCCGACTTCTTTTCGGCTCAATTCTTCTTTAGTTACTTTTGCCGCTAGCCAATTCTCTTCAATTTTGGGTACTTTTACCAAAATACCATCAATGCCAGTCTGTATGTCCAGGCTGCCTCCTTTCTTTTCTTTCCCGCTCTCGAAATTAGGGTTTTTAGAAAGCAAACAGTCCTTTTCAACTTCAGGTACTTTTGCCGCCAAATAACTCCTTCGAGCTTTAGGTACTTCTGCCACAAGATCATCAAACCCTAATTTTCTTATTCCTTCTCCTCGATCAGTGCTGCCGCCACCCTCCTTTCCCTGGCCACTTCTCTTCGCACTTCCGCCGCCTGATCCGCCGGAGCCTCCACCCTTCCAGTCGCCGGCTAATTCTCCGGCGACCTTCCCTGCCACCCGATTGCGTTGTTTCAGCCCTGAGTCGCGGCCACTTCCTTGAGAATCGCTATTCACAGCCAAACACCCTTTTTCTCCCTGTAGAACTCTGCGAACTCCAGCCACCGGCGCGCCTCCGTGGTCGACCGCACCACCCCTATCGGACGCTGCACCTCTGCCACCCCCGAAACTCAGAACGACCGGAATCTGAAATTTCAGATCTGATCCTCTTGTTTCGTGGACAACTTTTGACTCTCCTTCCACCGTCGTCTGTTCCATCTCAGTTTCCGGCGAAATCACCACTCCTTCCGGTGGCTGTATTTCCCCACCGGACAAAGCCTTCTCGGTCTGTTCTAATGCTTCTGAATCAGCCGTCTTCTTTGCTTCTTCATCCTTTTTCGCCCAGAATTCGGCCCAGAACTTCTCCGATTCTGCCTCCTGTTCCGCCCGGCGATCCGCCAAATACTTCTTCGATTCTGCTTCCCATCTTGCCTCCCATCTTGCCGGCATGGCTTCTAACTCGGCCATAATTGCCTTGCAAAGTTCTCTCCGCTCAGCTTGGATTTCCAATAGCTCCACCATGTAACTTTTCGGGAAATCTCCCATTTCGAGCGGCTCTGATACCAAATTGTTACGTGCCCGAGGATCGATAGTCTCGAAACGGGATTGATTTTGGAAATTTCGGCCACACTCAAAAACCCGATCTCTTAGGATCAAGTTTCTGAATTCTTTGGCTATCTTTTTCATTGATCAAAGCTCTCTTAAATAGAGCAAGGAATACAACCCTAATGGGCCGGACCGGGCCCAACTAAATAAAGCCTCTAACAATTAATTAACCTAATAACATAATTAAATAATTGAACGACAAAATAAAAACGACAACTCAACTAAAATATCCTAAGACCGTATTTAAGTACGACGACCTAAAATAAAGAACGCTAATTAAATAAACAATATAAATCCTAAACTACTCGGGCTATATCAATTTTGTCTCATATGAACTATACGCATAAGAATAAGGGCAATGAAAATATCGGCATTTACGCCAATTAAGGGTAATATGGGTACTTTTTGTAATTTGGGCAGTAAGGGCTAGGGGTGAAACCGGTACCGATAATCGGTAAATTAGTATTTTTTGGTATTGGTATTGAATAATCGAGATTTTTTTTTTGGTATTGGTATTGGTATCGGTTCTAAAATTTATTGGTTTTTTATCAAACCGATACCGAGACCGAGACCGAGAAAAAATAAACGAAAACCGATAAATAAACCGAGACATAAACCGAGACATAAACGAAAACCGATAAATAAACCGAGACATAAATAACCCGGGGAAAAATCCAAAAATAATACAAAATACCATGTCCGAAATATAAAAATACATGTCTAATACGTAAAAACATCAAACATAATTAAAACATGTCATTTATTTTTCTTTGATTTTGGTTTCGCCTTCTCTTTTTTCTTTGATTTCGCCTCGTTTTTTTTCTTGGCCATGTTACTAATACCACCGGTAAGAGCGGAGGGGACGGAAGTTGAAACGGGAACTTCAAAGTTTTCTTCTACAATAAACAATTAAAAGAAACTTTCATTTAACAAATATAAAAGCATAATTATTACATATATATTATATTCAATGTTACAAACCTATTTGCATTGTAATATAAAATCTGTTATATTATAAAAAAAACGACATGTAGTATAATAAAACACGACATGTAGTTCAAAACCGAAACCGATACCGATATTCGAGAAATTTGGTATCAGTATCGTTTCTCGGTATCGGTATCGGTTTCCGATACCGATAAGTATCGGTTCTCGGTTTTAAACTAAATTTATCGGTTTTTTTTTTAAACCGATCCGAGATCGATACCGATACCGAGACGATACCGATAAACGGTGACAAAATTTTCACCCCTAGTAAGGGCTGTAAGGTATAGTCAGCAGCAGCTATGGTTGGTCTCTCATAAAACAACATATATGCATAAGATAAAGGGAAACGGCGGGCATTTAGGTTAATTAGGGGTATTTTGGGTAATTCTCGTAATCAGGGCAGTAAGGGTTTTTCATTAAATTCAAGCCACTGTACTATAATTTTGTGTTTCCCAGTTCGATGTCGAGCGATCAAACAAGTCTAAACAACTTTTTTTTGAACTCCCGCTATCAGGAGTTTTTGAGAGAGCCATCAACTACTTCAGAACTTCAGCTCCCGAACTGAAGGAAGAACGGGCGATGCTTCTCGAAGAGTGGATGAACATGGAGGCCAGCTTTGGAGAGAATGGTGACGTCAGCATCGTTCAGTCGAAGATGCCGAAGAAGCTGAAGAAGAGGAGGCAAATAATGTCTGAAGACGGTCCTTCTGGGTATGTGAAATCGGTATCCATAATAATCATCGCATATTTTGATTTCTGTTTTTCTTTTACCGTTATGCAAGCTCTAACGAGTGAATCCGGACTAGCAGGTACGAGGAGTACTTCGATTATTTGTTCCCCGAAGAAACCCAGACGACGAATCTGAAGATATTAGAAGCCGCCTACAAGTGGAAGAAGCAGAAAGTCGCCGAGGATTGATTGGACGACCGTTGTATGAGTATATAGTTTTGCTTGGTTCCGATTCGATCCTCAAAAGGTTCTCTCTGTACGAAGCTGTTTTAACCGACGACCGTGATGGTTTTTGGCTAATTAGCGTTTAACTGTGTGTGGTTAATATAGAATTACGATTTTTCTCACATTTGAGTTAATTGAGCAACATTATGTAGTTAGATAGCCATGTACTTAGTATATCGCCGTTTAATGTCTACTCCAACTCCTTATCACAATTTAACATTCATTTTAAATTCAAATACACACACACATATATATATATATATATATATA
This sequence comes from Parietaria judaica, assembly GCA_954871525.1. Classification (NCBI taxonomy): domain Eukaryota; kingdom Viridiplantae; phylum Streptophyta; class Magnoliopsida; order Rosales; family Urticaceae; genus Parietaria; species Parietaria judaica. The sequence continues at coordinate 20,384,921 of OX940868.1, read as the reverse complement.
TATAAGGGTGTTGTACATTACATCCTATGACCAATATTTCACTTTATTAAGAGTCGAGAATATTCTTATAAATAAATAAATTAATTAATTAATTAAGGCTAAATGGGTAATAACCAATTAAATCTTTCGGCAAACGAGTAAAGTTACGGAAAAGAGAAAAAAGGTAATTAAATCTTAATTATTAGCAAAATCTAATGAATAATGATCTAAACGATTAAGTATTTAGACTTATTATTTTAATATTTTATATTACTAATAATTAAAAGAATTAGAAAATGACAAACAGCTGGTTTGCCCGAGAGGTTAAGGGGGAAGACTTAAGATCTTCTGCACATAAGTGCGCATGGGTTCGAACCCCATAGCCAGCAGCATTATTTATTTTTTATAATAATATTTTATTTTATTATTTTTTATGAATTTTACCTTAGCTCACAAAAAAAATAAAAAAATATTGATCATATAATACGGTTAATATGATAATGTATTCTTAATTATATGCTAAAGGCGTACTTGGTGGTGGATTAGGTTAAGCTAAAGATATGCTAAAAATAATTCTATGCAACAAAATTGACAATGACTATTATTCTATTTTATTTTGTTAAGAGATAATTACTATGCTAAGATAATATTATAACCTTTAGATATAATGGCAAGATTTGGTTACAAAAAGTAAAAACTAGTTTGTAGATTTAGAATCACATGACATACTTGGAATTGCATGTGGAAATTTAATATTATTTTTGCAATATATATATATATATATATATATATATATATATATATATATATATAACCACCTTCCTTGTCTTATTCTTTGGCTGATAATCATTTTTATGAGCTTTTTGTGTATGTGTTGTTTGTCTCCATGACTAAATTGTGGGCTATTAAATAAATTATTAACATGTATGTATATATATATATATACATTAATATAATTGAGAAGCTCTCTAGTACATGCCTCCTAGTATACCTCAATTTTGTGAATGAAAGCTTATTCTATTGTTCTATATCCATCAAGCTGTCTCTCTTGTTAATTATTTATAGTTTTTGACTTTTGTTTCAATTTTATTAAGACTTTGATCAATGCTAATAAGCTTAATTTCAATGTCAATTCTCTTGAAGTAACACGTTTGGTCCACACTTATAATTTATTTCTTGAGAACAACCCAATTTATATTTTGACCACTTATTCAAATATAAGAATCACATTATAGTTTGAATTTATTTCATACTTAAAAATGCATTATATATGAATCATGATACCAATTATTAGTTTATTTTCTTTCTCTATAAAAAACAATGTAGAAGGAAATTTATAATAAATATTAGCTGATACCAAAGTAAATAAATACTATTATTATCAATCCTTACGGTAAAAGTTTGAGTTTACACGACTTACTAGGATTTATTGAAAATTTACTAAAACCAATTGTCCGATAAAAAATCCTATCAATTGTTGTCGTTTTATAAAATACTAAAAAAATTTACTAGTTAAAATAATATTTTATTTCGCAAATTTTATATCTAGAAAACCGGATTATCAGTATCTATTCGTATATAATAGAACCTCGTTAAATTAATAATTTTAAAAAAAATTATATTTTTTTTAATTGTTCTGATTCTAATTAATATGATTATTTTTAATAAATTAATAAACTTGAAGATAAAAATTCTCTTATCCCAATAGTATTCACTCATAAAGATTTTATTATAATTTGCAAAATTCTGAAGCGAGGGTACAGTAACATGTAGGTAGACCTGCAACGCACTGGATCAAAACCCCGATTTTCGGTACACTCTGCACGTAGAAAAGCGCGGGAAAATCTGCCACGTGGCACCCGATACGAGCATACAATAAAGTCCCCGTCAAGAGAATTTGTTCACAAAAAAGAAACGAGAAGTTGGTAGTTCGGTAAATTCGCGGAAATCCAGGGGCATTCTCGTCCCCAAAAGCGCCAAAGTTTCTATTCACCTGGAAACACAAGCCATTGAGATCGAGAGAGACGAAGAACAAAAAATCGCCGTAACTTTCTCTCGAATTCTCAATTTATTTTTACAGACTTCGCAAATCCTCGATCCAATCGCATTGGATTCAAAGGTAATATAATTTTAATAATTTTAATTAAATTTTTTATTTTTCTGTTCTTCAATGTCGATCATTCGTAAGTGCATAGGAATTTTAGATTTGAATTATTCTTTCACGGATCGCTCAGCTATGGAAAATAGTAATTCGATGCGATTTATCTCATACAAGCTTAGGTTCATGGAAATTCCGATTTGTTTTTATTTTTCGTTAATTTTTCCTCATTTGATCTAGAAATAGCTCGAATTGGAATGTCTTTGAATCTGTTTGTTTGATTCTAATAAATTCCTTTTGAGTCTTTTTTTTTTTAATGACTCCATATATGTGTATATATATATGTATATGTAACGGTTGTTCTAAAGGTGGATAAAAATTGAATAAATTATTGTCACTTTCTTTATGTCACACTCACATTCGAACCCACACTATGGAAAATAAAATTTTGAAATTGACATATATCTGTCCGTGTTAAGAGAATTTATTTATCTTTCTTCTACTGTTTTTGCCATTTTTCTAATATTATATATTATATACATATATATGTGCGTGTGTTATGTCGGCTGATTTGCTTGTTCTTAAAGTAAGAAAAGGGTGTCTTAATTAGTATGAAGCTTTTGCTTAAGAAAATCTTTCTTGATTTAGGACTCTTTAACAATATTTTAAGGTCCAAATAGATTTTAGGAATATTCCCGGCATAAGTATCTATAAAATAGTACTTTTGAGCAGTATAATTCACTTGTTTGTTTATTTATCTCGAGTTAAGTTTCTAAAGTTTCAATTTACGCAGCTCTATGAGTTCATTAGTGCCAACAACTGAGTATCTGAGGGACATATTTGCGGCATCAGTACCCGTAATTTTTTTTTTTTAGCGGAGCTATAATCTCGTTGTTTGTTTATCACGGGTTTAGCTCTGTTAAGTTCACTAGTGTTGAAATTGAGAGATTTCCACATTCGTTGTAAACACTTACATATTTTACTCGTGATAAACAAACAACGAGGTTATGCCGTCCCAAATCACAACTGTGTAAGTACTTATGCCGCATACATCCCTAGATTTTATAATAAAGGTGTTTGAATATAGCGTGATAAGAGGTTCAAGTTCAACTAGTTAGGTTTCTATCAGGAATTTTGTGACAAAATATGTGACTGAAAATTAATAATAAATCATATTCACAAAAGATTAAATACCCACTTTCTTTTTTTGATTCTTATATATTATGCATGTCATTTGTTGCTTATTCAAGTCAAATTGACCAAAATTTCTCCCAAAGAAAGGCCTTATTTCTACATGTGGTCCCTAAGCTATGCTTCTTATAGTCTATACTCCCCTTCTTACAGATAATATTGAAAAATACCAGCAATGAAGGGATTAATTGCCCTAGTCCCAAGCTTCTTTATTGACTTTTATTTGGAAAATGAAGTTTTTGACCCCCAAAATAATATTATAACTAGATCTACCCCTCAATTCTTTAAACTAGTTATAAATATTCACATGATGTGTTAAGAGAATATTTCAGATAATATTTTGCCATTTGGAATGTGTTGAGAATTTTGTTTTTCAGCTTCAGAAATTTCATGGTAGTAATTTTTTAATTTTAATTTTGTATTTTATGATATTGCAGATCTACTATCTGTGAAGGTGGAGAGTGAAGCCCTGTCTTGATCTGAGCTAAATATATAATTCATAAAAATTTATATGTGAAAATTATTCTGAGAGAATTCAGAAAATCAGAGAGATGCTAAACAAGTTTAGAGAGTTAACAAAGTCCTTAGGGAATCAAGTTGAGTCTGAGAGGACTGAACAGCTGAAAAGGACCAAAGCAGGTAATTAATTAATTTGATTAAATTTTTTGGGTGCATATTGTATTGTCAAAATAGGATTTATGGCTGTTGAAAAATCAATCTCTTAGTCAAACAAGAAAAACTCCTACCTGGTTATATATGACTATATTAAAGTCTTCCTTAGAGATATAAAAGAAAGAAAGTCCTTCAAAAAAAAAGAGAGATAAAAGAAAAAGAATATGATATAATATAATATCATGATACCTTCCAAGACTTATAATATGAAATATTCATCTGTCATATGTGTAAATATAATATTATTAGTACTAAAATATAGTTGTACCATTTTGGATTTTATGTCAAGTTTTTGGCATCTTAATCATATGCTTATATAATAATGGTTTTATATTACAACAGAGGTTGAAAAGAACGTATCGAGGATCTTGGAGCTCATCAAGAATGAAAACCGTCAAGTCAAAGGAAAGAGAAACGTTCCGAAGAGAGAGACGGAGCAAATTGAATTGGTTGAGAATTTGCACAAAGAATTCGAATCACTATATGTTTTGTGCGAACATCTCATCCAAGAGTCAAATAAAACCGAAGTTTCCAAAGCCGAGGCTGACACGAGCTCTGAATCTGAGTATTACTCCTCTGAAGAAATCGACACTAACAATTCCAAATTGGAATCGGAGATCTCTGAATTGAGGCGAAAATTTGGGTCTATGATTGAAGAAAACAAGGCGTTGGGGTTGAAAGTGCAAGAAGTAGAGAACGTCAACAAAGGGCTTCGAAACGAAGTTGAGAAGAAAGAAAGAGAAATTTCGGGTCTTGTTAAGCTCAACGAGGCTAATGGGAAAAAGTCAACGGTTCGCATAAAAGAGCTAGAGAGCCGGTTGACCGGTTTCAAGATCGAAAAGGAGAAAAGAAAAGGATTGTCGACCCGTGTTTTGGAGCTTGAGTCGGTTTTGAAGGCGAAAGAGGACGAGAACTCGGTGCTCATGAAGAAACTAGAAGAGGGTGAGAAGAGTTTCTCTTTGAAGAGTGAAGAACTTTTAGCGCAGAAGAGTGTTATGCAAGCCGAGATTGATTTCTTGTGTTCCAAGAAAGGCGAATTGGAAAAGGTATTGGCAAGGGAAAGAGAAAACAGTTTGGTTCATGTTAAGGAATTGGTGGATCAGAAGAGCGGGTTAGAGGAGGAGTTAGGGAGAAAAAGTTCAGAGATTTCTGATCATCGGGTCAAAATAGAATCTCTCAGTGAAGAATTGGCGAAAACAATAGTCGAAAAGAACGTGAAAGTTGAAGAGCAAATGCAAAAAGAAGACGAGGGCTCTTCGCAAGAATGCAGGACACCGATTGATGATAGAGAAGATAATTCAGATTATCCGGAGATAAAGAAAGAAGAATCAGATTTAAGCTTAATAAAAAGTGAAGGAAGTGCCAAAACCGTAACAACGACAAAACTTAGGCTCAAAGACGTCGAGAGAAAGATGGAAGATATCGCCGAGAAGTTTCGGGTCGGTTTGGAAGACAACATTCGTTTGCTCTACCAAAGAATCTTGGTCACAGAACAATTGCACAGCGAGATCAAAGAGAGCCACAAAACGGCCAAAAACACGTACGGGAAAGAGAACTCGGAGCTAAAGGAGAAGATCAAGAATTACGAAAACGATCTCGAAAACACGAAATCGGCTTTGGAATCGTCGCAACACGCAATGACCGGATTGGCCTCGGTGGTTGGCAAGTATGAGGAGCAAAACGGGCATTTCTCTAACTGCATTTTGAACGTCTCGAACGAGCTAAAGATCGCGAAAAGGTGGGTGACGGGCGCAACGGGCGAAATCAAAAGATTGAAACACAATGTGGATTGTTTGGTGGCGTTTTTGGATCACAAAGAGGAAGAAGAGTTTAAGTTGAGAGAAAGAGTTTGGAAATTAGAGGCGAGAACGAGCAAACAAAGTGGCGAAAGACTTAACCTAATTCAAGAGTTCTCGCATTTGGAGAAGAAAATCGGGAAATACGAGCGGCTCGTTCAGGAAAAAGACGAGAGAATCGTAAGCCTCGGCGAAGAGAAGAAGGAGGCCATCAGGCAGCTTTGCATTTCCGTTGACTATCACCGGGGCCGAGTTGACCAACTCAAACACGTCGTTTTGAATATGAGGAGGGGTTGGTAGAGTGAGGAGTAGGATTATCACAATTGGTAATGTTGCTTAGCAAATTAAGCACGTTAATCAAGTTGTGATTATATACAATAATAATTATTATATTATTTTTTTCTGTATAGTTATAAGTAACAGGAATAAGATTTTTTCTAATTTCTTTTTTGATTGGAATTTGGCTGATATATATTGAACAAAACTGAATTGAGTTTGGTGTGATCATTGCTAGAATCGAAACGGGTGTAACAATAATTCTAAAGAATTGGAGCTAAACAATATTGTGTTATTAAAACTAACCTTGACCCTAATTTAAATTGAGATATCACATTGGAATCATTAACATTATTTTTTTTTATTTATGGTTTTTGGTGTGTCACATATAATTCTACGTTCTACCAATCTCGAAAGTTGGGATACACATTGTTGATTCCGTTTTTTGGATCAAACACTGTTAAGGGCCCAAGTTGTAGATTTTGGGCCTGGCTCAATGTCGTTGATGACGTGGCGGGCTTCTGTTGACTTCTTGGATGTGCCTTGGATGGCCTTGTTTCAGGGATGACAGATTTTGTTGTCAATGATAGTTCCCCTTGATCCCCGTTGACTTCAGGGTGAAGTTTTAATTGACCGATCCGGGGACCCTGAGTAGGTGTCTCTGGCACTTTTTGGATCGAAAGTCTCGTTGCCGCTCGGGGTCCAGGCGATTGGGGTGACTCGCTACCTGTTACCGCAGGGCCTGGAGTGGACCAGGCCGGGTTTTTTACAGGTCTGGAGATCACGCGAATCGGGGGTACCAGCCAGCGGGGGAGTGCGTTCGTCCAAGAAATGGATCCTAGAGGTTTAGACTCTCCACCTGACTAGGCTTGCTTTAAGTCTGGACTGACAGGACTGTCCGCGGAGTCGTGGTATCTACTACTGATACGAGGACTAAGGGACATAGTCTGTGCCGTACAGAGCTTTTAAGACAAGGGGAGGTGGGGTCTTGGACCCCTCTACGATCTTTTCCAGGGGTTCCTCTCAGAGTGATCCCTCAGTCGTCCGGATCTTATAGGAATTTCCTCAGGCCTGACCCGGCAACCTAAATAGTGGGTCCCGTCACTTGTCCCCAGACTATCCTAACATCCGCGTAATGGACTGGAGATAAGGCTGGACACAGCGTGGAACAGAACCTATCAGGCGGGTCTCTGGCCTTATAGAAATTCCTCCAGGGCTTCCGCTTTTATGAAATTCCTCACTTTCTGGACCTGAAAAAGGTAACACCCGAGGTCAAGGGAAACAGGGGGAGTTACCCCCTGATTCACCTCCGACGCTCAACATTAGTATAATATTTGAGGGGAGGCGAGTATATCGGGGGTAAAGAGAGAGAGAGAGAACTCGAGTCGAGTGAGTTCGAATGAGTTACCGTTTTAACTGAATAGAGCTTCTATTTATAGTAAGGTCCGGGGGCCTACATCTAAATAAATATTTTCCGAGGGGTCCCCGGACAATTTTATATATGCAGGTTGGTCCCCGGGAAAAATGAAGTCGATCGCCGCCGTCGGATCGCCGATCGGACGGCCCACGCGCCCGCACGCGCGCGCCAAGTGGCTGGCGCGCGGATCGGGGCCCCGTCGCGGCCCTCCATGTGTCCGCGTGTGGATGGGAGCGCAAGTGGGCGGCCTGTCCCTCGGATGGGATAGGCGAGGCAGATCGCACCAAGTGGCACGATCCGGGGCGAGGGAGGCCCGCGCCGTTGCGCGGGCGTGGGAGAACGCGCTGCGTGGCGCGATCTGTTGCGGCTCCAGCCCACTTGGGGGCTGGTCTGACCTGGTGGGTCCCGCGGTCTGGGGCGGCGCGGGGATCCGCCACGTGGCGTGATCCTGCGCGCTGTCTGGGCTGTGGGGCCCGCCAAAAAGGTGCCCGAGGGTTTTTCGCTCCCGGGCGCGTCCCGTGTCTGTTTTTCACAAATTTTATGTCGTTTTTGAGGTTTTTCATATTTTTGTGAACACCGGGTCACTTTGTTTTTTGAAAACGGGCCTCCGGAGGGAGTTTTGGGTTTAAAATTGATTAGTTTGATTTATAATCTTATTTGAAAGATAAATCAAATTGTATGATTAATTAAAGGAAATTAGTGTAATAATTTCCGTTTAATTAATTTGTTTTGTAAAATCAATTCCGAGAATTACCCATAACACACATCTTGGATTTTTTCTTTTATAAATGAAATTAATCAAATAATAAAAACTCGAATTGAATTAAAAAAAATATATAGAATCTGATTTATGGCTATAAAAGGTTTTTCTTTTACTCTTTCTAAGTATGAATCCATACACTTTCTAGAGAAAAAGAAACATAAAGAAGATAAAAGGTGAAGTTTGTGTACTATCAAAGGCCTCAACTTATGTGAGGCATACTATTTCTTCTTCTTCAAATTTGTAAGAAGAGAACTAAAATCCAATTATCTTGATTCCAATAAGTATAAATAGAAATATACCAAAGCAGTTAGGATACAAGAAAGATCATATCATTTGCCTTTTTAAGATTACATATCAACATTCTAGAATTTAATATTTTACTTGAAGAAGATAAAAGTAGAAGAAAAATGATCTTAAATGGCAAGCAAGCACATTTTTTCATATGAAATCAACTTTGAAAAACAAAAACTTTACTTTACAATATTAATTTTTATTTTTTAGTAAATAAATTTAATTTTATATTTATTTATATTGAAATCAATTGTTTCATAATTCCTTTTTATAATATTGAAATGATATTTGAATTCGATTTGCAAACTTTTGTTTAAGCATTTATTTTTATTTTTATACAAAATATTATAATTAACTTGATATACTTTTAGTGTTTTAAAATATAAAATGCACATTTATATAACGAAAGTAGAAGGTGACATAAAGTTTACATGCAAAAAGCCAAAAAGTAAAGAAAAATCCTTAAAATAATAATTAATTCCCATTAGAATCGAGATAAATTTACCAAAAAGGATATGTCACGATACGCTCGTATGCGAGAACAACCATTTTCTCGCGAAACTTTGACCCGACTCAACGAGATGACAAAACAGAGAACAGTTATGCCAGATCACACACGCTCACAATGGCAACTCCGTAAATACGAGGCAAACCGAGGGGCAAATTTACTAAAAATAGCTCCAAAGATTCCCACTCTGAAAAACAATATTTCTTTTTGAAGCCACAAATGAAAGACGAGTCACTCTTCGAAAGCTCCAATCCAGACGAAATCCCTTTTCCAAAATCTCCTTAATCCGATTGGAGAGAAATCTTCGAATCCACTCTCTGTTCGTCTTCGCCGAGTTTGATCGTCTTCTCCGAGGCGTTCGAGACTGTAAATCAGGTAATATTCGACTCTCGATAAAGCTCTGATCGATCGAGTTTTTGAATTTTCTGTACGGCCTACGGAACTGAAAATCGAAAGCTGTTCTTCGCCGAGTTTCGATTGAAGAGGAGCTTTCGGTGTTCTGCTCACTCACAGTGCTTTTATTTTCGCTTTTCGTGTTCGGATTTTGTTGGATCAAGTTCTTGAGCTCGTTTTAAGCCTTCAACTCAGCGATTTTTTTGTGTTGATGAAATTCAATTGTTGAATTCCGTGAAAGAGTGAATTCTAAACATTTTGACTTGCTCAAATCGAATATCAGTAGATACACAGCTCTGCGATCTCTCGGAAATCAGCTCGTTCTTGTTCGCTAAACTATCCGGTTTTGGTTTTTCGATTTCAGCTTGGTTCGAGAAATCGAGGAGTTCAGTGTTCGGCAAGTTTCCGAAGAAGAAGGAAGGTGTTGGAGGTAAAAACTGATCATATCCGAGTGCATTCGCGTAGGGGCATTTACGTCATTTCATGTTGTTTCCGTTTAATTTACATTTATTAATATAGTACCGTTTATTATTCCTCTTTGGCCAGTAATTATTGGAGTAATCTGCTTTGAAGTTTTTGAATATTTATGAAGTATTAAACTAAACAACAAAAAGAACAGCTTTCTCCAGAAAATAAATAAAAATAAAATGAAATTCGGAATAAACAGCTCATTTTATTTTGGTATGATGTCTGTCTTTTCTGAACAAATTGGCTTCTCAATGATTTCCATGGAAAAATTTAAAAAGCGCTGACGTGGCACCCACTTATAAACACATCAAATGTTCAACCCCAAAAAAATAATTATTATGACTATAGTATGTAAAATTGTAAACTATATAATAAGTACAAGAATTATGTAGTTTTATTATTTGTTTACTGCTTTAAATTATGAGAACCGAGTCAGCAACCGCATGCATTTCAGTTTCAAAATATAAAAATTATGTTAATGTTAGTATTCTTTTCAATAGACTGTATTATAGTTTTTTTTTATATATATATATATATATTAGGGTTAATAATGACATATTTAAGTCGTATTTTATTAGGTCAGAATAAATTTAAATTTTATTTTCAGTGGTATGTATATTTAAGTTGTGTTTTATTGGATATTTTGAGAAATTTATAAGTACTTTTATCGTTCAATAAATTATCATCTAAGGATACGAGAGAAAAATAAAATTAAACGACAAAAGTACTCTACTTTTAGTGGCAAAACGCCGTTAAAAGTGAATAATTTATCAAAATTCGCAGTAAAATTATAATTTGGGTGTATACATTATATTGATTTATTGAAAGTAAAACTTAAGTCTATCTTGTCCCAATTGAGTACAATTTAAACAGGGTTAATGATGGCAAAAATACTTAAAGTTTGGTCAAAGAACCCCTCGGGTATCCAAAGTTTAAAAGTGGTGGCAAAAATACCCAAAGTCACATTTGGAGAGTTGATCACTTCATTCTTGTAACGCCATTAACTTACCCAATAACTCTGGCCACGTGGAAAAATCTGTTTCGTTAAGTGTAATCATTAGAGGTTCAATTAGTTGTATTAAATAGTATTACTTAGGGGTTTAATTCGCTGTTTTCTCGTAAACGAGGCTGATGTGGACTTGTCAACGTGGAAAAAATTGTTCTGTCGGCAACCCACGTTTGTCCGCGTGGTCAGAGTTAACATGTAAAGTAACGGTGTTACGAAATTGGAGTAGTCAACTCCCCAAATATGAATTTGGGTATTTTTACCACCATTTTTAAACTTTGGGTACCCGAGGGGTTCTTTGACCAAATTTTAGGTATTTTTGCCATCATTAACCCATTTAAATATATACTATATGCCACCGTTAGGCGTTAAGCCTTCCTTTTTTTTATATATATTTATTTCTTGTTTCCTTTTTTTTGTCCATCAATTATTTGTGTAGGACCTGACGAATGCAGTGAAAGTGCCAAAAATGTGCTTGCTTTTTGTGTCTTGTGCATGTTCATGGTGCCCAGAATTGGGTTTGGCACGTGCGTGGATTCTCCTATAACAAAACGACTAGAACTAACTAATTAAGACCTTGAATAAGTTTAAACGTTAGGATTAATTAGTATAGGTTGCACCTAATTACTGTTAAATCAGTATTATGAACAACTCTTGGCCGGTTTAATATTAATATCTTCTTTATATATCGTGTTATAAACTGAACATTATAGTTTGTAAGCAACATTTATCTATAATTAAAGCTATAATTTACATGTGCAATAATATCTTCAAGTCGAATAGTTTATATGTGCACAAGAATATACGTCTCTTAATCTTTGGTCAAACTTTTTTGTTTAAATTTATTTCAGAGTATATATATGGAGATCGTGTAGTGTTGCTGACGTGATCAGAGAGTTGACGAGATGGGAAGACACCGCATAAGGAATTCTATCAAATCTTTGTTCGGAAGTCACATAGAAGAACAAGATGATGAGCTGGAAGGAGCAAAACTCGGTACATTACTATACAGACTTTTTTTTTTCTTTTTTCTGATGTCGGGGCTTTTTGCACTATAAGCGGAAATCATAGGGGTGAAAGTGATTTTAATTATTTTGCTATTTTTCGGAGCCGGATTCCGGTATTCAAGAAAATGGAACCCGAACCAGTTTTTACTTGACAGAAATCCTAACCAGTTTTGAAATTGGTTTCAGTCTCAATTTAGGTTAAAAGCTGGTTTTTTATAATCAGTTCCGGAAAAACAAATATTTGAAAAATGGGCACCGGTATAAGAAAAATCTAATGAAACACTGATTTTTGGGTGGAAAGCCTAATGAATGCATCCTGTAAATATGTGCTTTAATTGTGATTTCCATCTTTCCTTTAAAAAACCGGTTTTGAAATTGGTTTCTGAGCCTCAGTTTCGGTTAAAAACTGGTTTTAGAATCAGTTCCGCAAATAAACCAATATTGAAACACTGGACTCAAAACAGGATTTTGTGTAAAAATTGAACATGTGTTTTTCTTTTAGAAAGCCGAATAGAAGTCCTGTTACTTGGTTTCCACTTTCCAGTTAATAATGAGTTTCAGTCAAAAACCGGTTTTCAGTGTAATGTGAACTGTAATCATGTGCTTTGATTGTGATTTCCATGTATTCTTAGGCATTTACACTATCAAATAGCAACACTGACGATAAGAACCTCTTTGCTGCAGAAATGGAGGATAACATGAACAAAATTTTGGCGCTTATCAAAGACGAAGACCGAGACGAAAGTGAATCCGTGTCAAACTCCAAAAGGCAGCGCCTTTTAGAGCTAGTTAAGGATTACTACAAACATTACGGATCGCTCTATGAACGGTATGATGGTTTAACAGGAGAGCTAAGGAAGAAGTTACGAAGCAAAAAAGAAAAGGACAGCTCGTCTTCTTCTTCGTCCAGTTCAGACTCCGATTCGGATGGTTCCAAGAAGGGAAAAAGCAGCAAAAACGGCAAATTAAAAAGTGAACGTCACTTGATTATTGATGGCATTAAGCAAGAGCTTGAAGTCTCACAGCTAGAAGTTGCCGAATTGAATCGGGAATTGACCACCACGAACGCAGAAAAGGAAGCTTTAAGCTCGAAACACTCGACAGCCTTGACCGAGAATACAGATCTTCATCAGCAGATCGAAGCTTTACGAAAGACCGAAGTTGATCTGAAGAATAAGTTGGTTGATTTTGAGAAAGAGAAAGCCATATTTGGTAAAGATCTAGAAGCTGTTAAAGAAGCTCTAAAAGACAAAGAGGAAGAGAACACGTCTCTGACCTCGAAAATCTTGGAGCTTTCCAATGGAATTCAACAGTCACAAGACACCATTAAAGAGCTTTTGGCCAACTCGAGCCAGTTGAAAGAGAAGTTGGGCGAGAGAGAGCGGGAGTATTCAACGCTCTCCGAGAGCAAAGAAACTGAAGCGACGCAATTACAAGCTCAAATCTCGCAGCTTTTGAACGAAATGCAGCAGGCTCGGGAGACGATAAAAGGGCACTCTGATGAATTCACTGAGTTGAAGGAGAAACTGGGAGTGAAGGAAAGGGAATATTCCTCTCTTTCCGAGCTGCACGAGACGCACGGGAGCAAAACATCGAATCAAATAAAGGAACTGGAGGATGAAATCACGGGGTTGAAACTCGTGAAAGGTGACATGGAAAAGACGATTGAGAGCAAAGAAGCTGAAGTGATACAACTGAAAGAGGAAAGTTTATCACTGCAAACTCAGATTTCTCAGCTTTCGAACGAGAATAAGCAGGCAAGGGAGACGATTGAAGGGCATTTGGTGGAGTCTGGTCAATTGAAAGAGACGGTGAGCGTGAAGGAAAGGGAATATATCACACTCTTCGAGAAGCACGAGGCGCACGGGACTGAGTCATCATCTCGGATTAAGGAATTACAGGCACAATTGGAGTCTTTGCAACATCAGAAACAAGAAATGGAAGAGCAGATTGAGGGTAAAGAAATCGAAGCAAGAGGACTGAGAGAGGAGAACACGTCTCTTCAAGGCCAAATATCACAGCTTTCGACTGAAATAAAGAACTCGCAGGAGAAAATTGAAGGGCATTTGGCGAAATCAAGCCAGTTAAAAGAGACGGTGAGCGAGAAGGAAAGGGAATATTTCGCTCTCTTTGAGAAGCACGAAGCACACGGGACAGAATCATCATCTCGAATCAAAGAATTAGAGGCAAAAGTGACAAGCATAGAAGCACAGATTGAGAGTAAAGAAACCGAAACAAGAGAATTGATAGAGCAAAACACAGCTCTGAACAGTCAAATTTCACAGTTGTCAACCGAAATTAAGCAATCCCAGGAGAAAATTGAAGGGCATTTGGCGGAATCTAGTCAGCTAAAAGAGACGGTTAGCGTGAAAGAAAGGGAATACTTCGCTCTCTTCGAGAAGCACGAAGCACACGGGACCGAATCATCAACTCGAATCAAAGAACTGGAGGCAAAACTGGAGTCTTTGCAATGTGAGAAACAAGATGTGGAAGAACAAATCGAGAGGCAAGAAACAGAAGCAAGAGACTTGAGAGAGCAAAACACAGCTCTTCAAGGTCAAATTTCCCAGCTTTCGACCGAATTAAAGAGCTCACACGAGAAAATCAAAGGACATTTGGCGGAATCTAGTCAGTTAAAAGAGACGGTGAGCATGAAAGAACGGGAGTTTTTCAGTCTCTTCGAGAAGCACGAGGCTCATGGGACTGAATCATCAACTCGAATCAAAGAATTAGAGGCGAAATTGGAGTCTTTGCAATGCGAGAAACAAGATATGGAAGAACGAACCGAGAGGCAAGAAACAGAAGCAAGAGAACTGAGAGAGCAAAACGCAGCACTTCAAGATCAAATTTCCCAGCTTTCAACGGAAATACAGCACTCAAAGGAGACGATAGAAGGGCATTTGGCGGAAGCTAGTCAGCTAAAAGAGACGGTGAGCGTGAAGGAAAGGGAATATTTCACTCTCTTTGAGAAGCACGAGGCGCACGGAACGGAATCATCAGCTCGAATCAAAGAATTAGAGGCAAAAATGACGAGCATAGAAGCACAGATTGAGAGTAAAGAAACCGAAGCAAGAGAATTAAGAGAGGAGAACACAGCTCTAAATGGTCAAATTTCACAGCTTTCAACCGAATTAGAGCAATCCCGGGAGACAATGGAAGGTCATTTGGCTGAATCTAGTCAGTTGAAAGAGACGGTGAGCGTGAAAGAACGGGAATTTTTCAGTCTCTTCGAGAAGCACGAGGCTCACGGAACCGAATCATCAACTCGAATCAAAGAATTAGAGGCGAAAGTAACAACCCTAGAGCAAGATTTGGATTCCCTCCAAAGTCAGAAACGGAACATGGAAGAACAGATTGAGAGTAAAGAAACCGAAGCGAAACAGCTGAAGGACGACAATGTAGCACTTCAAGGTCAAATATTGCAGCTTTCAAACGAGATTCAGGAAGCGCGGGAGACGATAGAAGCTCATTTATCGGAATCTACCTCCTTGAAGGCGTCATTAGGTAACAAGGAAAGGGAATACTCCACTCTCTCAGAGAAGCATGAGGCACACGAGACCGAGTCGTCTTCTCAAATGAAGAAATTAGTGGCAGAATTAACAGGCCTGGAAATCGCGCTTGAGGCAATCCGTGGCGAGAAGCGAGACATGGAAGTAAAGACCGAAGGCCAAGAAGCCGAAGCATCTCAACTGAGAGAGGAAATCACAGGCCTGAAAGCCCAAATTTCCGAGCTCGAGTCGATTTTAAAAGCGAGGGAAGACGAAACCAAAGCATTGACGAAGAAACTGGAAGACAACAACACCGAATCTGCATCGAAAATAGCCGATCTGACAGCGCAACTGAACAACCTTCTACCAGAATTGGATTCTCTGCGTGCTCAGAAAGCCGAACTTGACGTGCTCATTGTGTGTAAAGGCGACGAAGCTTCGGTTCAGGTCAAAGGCTTAATGGATCAGGTGAGCTCACTGCAGCAAGAAGTCGGGATCCTGACCCGCCAGAATACCGAACTCGAGGCCGAAATCGAGATCAAAACCCGAGAAATTTCTGAGCTCTCGTCGCAGATACAAACCCTGAGAGACGAAATCGCAACCTTGTCATTGGAAAACAAAGATTCGGAGCGGAAGATCTCCAAGCTGGAGACCGCGTTGAGAGAGCAAGAGGACACGTGTCACAAGGTAAGTGAGGAGCACAAGCAGATAGAGAGCTGGTTCCACGTCAGCCGATCGAACCTGGAAGTTTCGGAGAGGAAAATCGAAGAAATGGAGGAACACCACAGCAGAAGCGTCATCACGAAAGACCAGGCGATCGCGGACTTGGAGCTCCTGAGCGAAGAGCTGAAGAGAGACTTGGAGCTCAAGGAAGACGAACTCAGCACGGCGCTCGATAACGTGCGCAACATCGAGGTTAAGCTGCGCCTCTCAAACCAGAAACTTCGGATCACCGAGCAGCTATTGGCTGAGAAAGAGGAGAGTTTCCGACAAGCGGAGGAGAGATTCCAGGAGGAGCAAAAGATTCTCCAGGACAGAGTCAACACGCTGTCGGAATCGCTCTCCGCGAACAAGGAAGCTTACGAAGGGATGATCATGGAGGTTTCCTCGAAAATCAACGCCGCCGTGAGCGAGCACGAAGCTCTAGTCCAGAACTTCCACGACAGGTACAAGAGTTACCGAAACTCTCTATCTTTAGCTTCGAGCGAGGTTCGCACGGCAAAGGACGTGTTCAACACCATGAACGACGAGAAGAGGAGCATGAAGGAGGAGCTGATCCGGCTAGGCTCGCTCGTGCGGGAGAAAAGTCAACGCGAGTCGGAGCTGCGAGATGAGAAGGCGAGCCTGTCCACCGCGGTGGCTTCGCTGGAGAAGAAGGTGGGGGAGTTGGAGAGGGCGATGGAGGAGAAAAACAAAGGCATTTTGGGGATCGGAGAGGAGAAGAGAGAAGCCATACGACAGCTTTGCTTGTGGATCGAGTATCACCGGAGTCGGTACGACGATCTCCGGGATCACGTGGTGTCCAAAACGACGGCCGTGCGACCAGGTCAGAGAGCTTCCTAGCTTGACCATAATATTTTTTGTGTTTGATTATTTATGATGGGAAAGGCAATATTTGTATGTGTTTGTGTGTGTGTGATGCTACCATTTTTATAGACTAGCGAGCTCTTCTTTTCCATTTTGTTTATATAATTCATTGTGGAAGCAATATCGGATTGTTATGCCCTTTCTTTCGAATCTTAGGATTCCTGTATTTTTCTTTACTTGTCTCGTTAAATGGCATTTTATGCGTTATTTGAAGAATTTGTTTCAGCGACCAAATAATGTGAAGACCTTTGTTTGAGTGACGTTTTCACACACCATAGTGTTCTATTTCTAGTCTTCTAGATGCTAGCAGTTACTACTTAAAATTTTGCGGCATAAATACCCAAATATGTATTAAATACGCCAGCAAATATTAATGTCTTTAGCAGTAATAAAAGTTAATAAATATTATTAAATTATTACTGAGGCTTACGGGTACACCCGACTAGTAACCACGGGGCCCTGACATTATCGTCCGAGAGACTACCCTAGTGGCCCCATAATCGTGTCCAGGGAGAAACGAACCTCAGATGTGCAAAATATCCCAGACCAACCCTTTGGGATTCACTTAAAAAATGTTAACTATTCAAAACTTTTATTAAACTAGAAACCTATGTCTGGACGGAATTGAGCGTCGATGGATACTATTGTCGCTAAAATACACTTGTACTGATCGGGTACTTATGTTATAAATATCCCTTTAGTTAATAATATCGTGAACTTAAATATAAAATGAATAATACTATCCTTATTACTTGGAGCATACATCAGAGAATAAGAGAGTACATATCATCCTGTTCACAAATCATCTCTATAACTGTAATAACTAACTAGAGATATATTTATTTACAATACACTCTATAGAAAGGATAATCATCTCCTAATATTGCAATAAAATAAAATAAAATTAAAATAAAATTAAATAAATGAGCATTATAAATTAGAGCTACCTTCAGTCGGATATTCTCATTTCAACTCCAAGAACATCCTTTACCACTTCGTAGGTCACAAATGCAATCGCTATAGATGGCACAACCTGAAACAATTGCATAAAAAATCTCACTTCATTTCTTAGATAGTCTGAAACGACCCCCCTCGAATTCACGCATCGGTGCAATTTTCCCTCTGAAATTCCGTTTCGACACACTTTACCCCCTAAGATTTTAGTTTGGTACATGCTATTTCTTACGAATTTCATCTTAATACCTCTTGGTGCACTTTATTCTCAAACCAGGCAAGCAAGGTTCGGCGCCTCAGGCCTCCAAAGTTAAAGGCCTAAATTTCTTTTTATACATTAGTTTATATTTTAATTAATTTTTAAAATCTTTTAAGAGCCCCAACAATTGATTTTGCCAAAAGCCCTGACAAAACACGACAACCTCATGGCCGGCCCTAATCCGAACTTTCACTTTTGTTGAACACAACTAATATAATTGTTACCTACGCGGCGTTATCACGGGAAAACATATTATTAATAGTAAAGCAAAACGAATTCATTTCCATTAGTTATGACATGTAAATCACGATTTATGATATTTTATGGAAATGTATTTTGCACCAAATGAAAACATATTATTAATAATAAAGTAAAAAAGAATTCCTTCCCATTAGTTATGTAATGTGGATCACGATTTATGATAATTTTGTGATAATGTATTTTGCACCAAATGAAAATTCGGAGGGAAAATTGCATCTGAGAAGGGACTATATTTTCTTCTTTTGCACAACGAGTTAAATACTCACCTTCACGGAGTTCGGGACCAAGCCCTTGTAAAGTGCCCCAAATCCTTCATGACGAACCGTTTTCCTAAACGCGTCGACCATCCCTGTGTATTCCAGGACTGCCCTGCTTTCTCCATCTCCGGCGACTATGGAGGCAGCGTCTTTCCATCCAACCATTTGCATTCTCCGCCTAATAACGTCAAGAGGGTAAGCCACGGTCTGGCCAACTGTCCCAGCAGCACCCCCGCATGCTAGCCTTATCGTCACACTGAGCTCGGAGTCTTCGACTAACCCTAACGGTTTTGTTTTAATCAACCAGTCTTTAAGAGATTCATAGACAGCAAAGTTAAGACCAACATATGGTACCTGTTGCACCAGAAATTCTTATTAAGTGAGACTTTTCCTGAGATTCGAAATGTGATTGTGAATTCTCTATGATTATTATCAGAAACGTTATAAGTTTCTAAGATTATGCAGTTACAATACAACTAATTATCATAATATTCTGACTTCTGAGCCTAACAAATCACTAAATAATGACGGAAAATACATATAATCCCACAACAAATTGAACTTTTGCGAGACTCGGATTTTCACTGTCCCTTTGATTGATTAAAAATAAATAACAATGCCATATTTAAACACACTTACAACTCCTATGACAGAAGGTAGCCATCCCTTATATAGAGCTCGAGGACCTTCTTCCCGAAGAACCATCGAAAGGGCATGAAAGATTCCTTTGTATTGGCGAGGAGAATTCTCCGTCTGAAAAAATAATATAAAAATCAAGATAGCTTTAGTCCGAAAAATCATTAAAAAGAAGCCAAGACTCTGATTTTTATTGAGTTCAAAAACTCAAATTATGTACCTGAACAGTCAATCGTCCTCGAACCAAGTCCATAGGGTAAGTTGCTGACATGGCAATAATCCCGGCGCACGCACCAGCCCCGAGACGCAAAAGAGGTGTCAGTTGAGCCTCTTCTGCAAGAATTCGAAAAGACTGTCAGACATCACCAAAATTCCGTCATCTAATTCTATTACGAAAGAAATGCATATCACACCGTCGCCAGTTTGCTGCCGGTAAAGCAATAGGATTCCCCTGTTAAAAAAATTAGAGAACATATAAATCTCACAAACAAAAATAGGCATCTCCAGAATGAAAACAGAAATAAAACATGTATCCAACCAACCGTGACTGGAAGTTGGAACTGCTAATTCAGTCACAAAAAAGTCTTCGACTGATGTTTTAGAAAATCAGTCTCAGGCACGCATGAACATATATAACGCTAATATTGAACCCCGCGACAAATAAATATGTAAAAAAAAAGTACTTTTTCTTTAGTCACCCGCGACAAATTCCGGTTTCCAATTGAGTTTCTGGTAGTGAGGGAGAAACTTACTTAGATGCTTGCTCGTAGCTGTAGAATTTGACGGCTGAGTTAGGAACAATGCGGGCGCAATTCGTCCCGTTGCCTTTAAACAGTCCTCTGAAACCCTCAGATTTCCAAATATACTTCAATCCCTGAACCGTTCCATTGTACTTAATACTATGAGGATTTTGAACCTGCACATAATGCAGAACCACTTTACTCGACTCAATCCCGAAAACGATATGTAACATCCTCATCGAAATTGCGTCAATCCGTTATCTAGATCAACGTGCCTTAAACAAATAGATTGAATGGAAATTCCAAGACAAACCTGGAGCAGAATTTTCAATCTTTCCAATGGAGCAACAGCAGTTCGTGACCTACCGAAAGCAAGAAAATGGAGCATTTAGTTTATGCAAATTGACACATTACATGAAAAAATCTCTGTGAATTCCTAAGCTGAAAAAAGTATGGCTATAAATGGCTAAAACGTAGTTCAATCATCAAAAAGTATAATCCAACAACCAATATAACAGAATATATATATATATATATATATATATATATACACACACACACACACAACAAACTGTCTGGATCGGGAACGAAGAGGAACTGGTGTACTCACACTCCGCCGGCGACTCCTCCGGCGACGAGCGACTTGCAGACGCTGAGGAAGGCGTGGCTCGGAGCCCTGATTCCTTCGCCGTCGAGCTTCGTATCTTCGGAGATATTCGCGGTCGTAGTCTTCCTCTCCGACGCCATTTCCAAGCCTCAGTCGGACCTCGCCGTCGCCGGGGAGCCTCTCAGGAGCGTTTCCCGGCGACGATCGAGCGCCTCTCGCGGTGGTTCACCGGAGAGAGCTCCCTAGCATCGCCGAATCCCGATGAACGGTGCTGTTTGGGTGCCGAGAAAATGAGGGAAAGAAAATCCAGTCTCTGTACTCGGAAAATCATTTTATACGCGAACCCTCCTAATTTTAATTTAATTATTTTTTTAGTCTGGAAATTTCTGTTGATGACGTGGGGCTTCTTAATTGGTTAGAACTGACGACATGGAATGATTTCGCGCGTTTACGAGGGTAAAATGGGGATTACACCACCTCCTTTTTTGGTTGATTTCTCGTTCTTATCCTCAAATGTAACTGATTTTTAAATTTTCTTGTCGGAAATGACCAACCTTTATTGGG
Source organism: Parietaria judaica (assembly GCA_954871525.1). Classification (NCBI taxonomy): domain Eukaryota; kingdom Viridiplantae; phylum Streptophyta; class Magnoliopsida; order Rosales; family Urticaceae; genus Parietaria; species Parietaria judaica. The sequence goes on along the minus strand of OX940868.1, from coordinate 20,363,703 downwards.
CATTTATAGTAACGAATATATATATAAATATAAATGCAATTTCTTTGTTATATTACACTACACATGTTATTTCTTGCTAATATTAGTACTAGTCCAAACATTATTGAAGCATTTTTTTTATATATAAATTTGCTCTTTTATTCATAATCTATTCTTGATAAACACATGTTTTACAACCTTAGGTTAATGTCTGAATATAATATTTTATTAAACTACAAAAACTAACTAAAATTTTATAAGTACTTTTAAAAAATGAATACTTATGCCGCAAATATATTTAAATAACATCTTATCCGAAAAGAGTTTATCCAAAAAGAAAAGAGAGGAACATCACTTGTATACGATGGTTTTGGTCCACAAATCTGTTGTTGAGATGTCACGGTCAAATAAATAGTATATTATATAGTTTCAGAAATATAGTGAATGGCTAGATTGTATTTATGTTGGAAATTGATGTAATCTTGACCGTACACGTAAACTATCAGCAACTTTCATGCTCCCATTAAATAGTAAAACGTCTAGAAGGAAAAATAAAATAAGTAATCACATATTTATTTTATTTTTTATCAATAGTTTTTATGAGACCACAATACAGCCATATATACAATTAGCGTAGGATCTTTTAACGAAGAATTAATATCAAATTATTAGATTTCAAAATGAAAACAAAAAATTAATTATTAAAAGCAAATTAAGCTGCAATAATGGTGAGAATAGCATTCTGTATATATCAAAAAAGTCAACAATTATTTTCTTGGCTAAGGTCCTTGGCCTAAAGATAAGATCATATGGACGACTATATTACATAATATCTAATAAAAAGAAAAAAAAAAGACTTATATCTAAATATAGTATAACCTGGATAAATATATATTGTTGAGACCATAAAATTTTATAAATTTTATTAAGATTATTAATTTATCGAGAGAAATTTTGGTCATGCTAGTTTGAGTCGAGACCATACAAGAATATTATTTTATCGAGAATTAATTTAACGAGGTTCTATTTTTTTATTTTTTTTGAAAGTGTAACGAGGTTCTATTGTATATATATACACATATAAATACGGTACCTAACGCAAAAACATGACTCTAAATGAATTATGAGTTGATATCTGTTGGATAATCCATAAAGAAAATTAAAGAAGGAATAATCACCTAAGCAATTAACAATACTTGGAGGCCAAGAAATTATTAGCTTATAGGAGTATTTAACCTTGACATCAAGCTTAAATTAGATTCTCTATGCCTATTGTTTGATAATTGATTTGTAATTTAAGAATATGAATCTTTACTAAATATAATGCAAATTTGCAACGGCAAATATTCCCTGACATATATATTCCTTCAATTACTATCCACATGTTTTGTAAAGGACCAAAATTCAACGTTCTCATGTTAAGGATTAAACCCTAATTTCTAAATCGGAAAATAAAATTGGCAAAAAATAAAAAATATAAAAAAATAACAATAACAATTACACTGATTCGCTCATGGTGCAGGAGATCGTCCCATTGCTATTTGCAAATCTTCTTTATTATAATAAAATTGAGATAAAAATTAGAGCACAATAAACTTAGTCTCGCAAAACTATGTCTATCTTGCGCGTTGAGGAACGAACAAAAAAGGTGCCAAACTTGATGATTTTGCGTTGGCTCTTCGCCAGGATTTCGATAATCAAGTTTAACAACTCATCAATTAATGGTCCGAAGGTGTTATCCTCTGATTAAATAATAGACACGACTCAAATTAAGTTTTTAATGATAATATGTTTTTGAATAGCTCAAATTTAAGTGTATACAAAATAGAAACATATTAATTATATAGTAGAAAATTTCAATAACTAAGGAAGCCCTAGCAGGTAATGATTAAAGAGAATCTATTGCGTTAAATATAAATAAAACACCAAATTAGTTAAACATTTTTGGTGTAACGAATGATGATGTTTATTACATGATGATTTAGTGAATAATATCATATAACCAATGAGCCCATCATCAAATAGATTGGCCCACCACAAGGCAATTTGGGCCCATAAAATGTGTAACTCAAGTTAGTGTAAGAGATATTTGAGAGCAGCTTTCTAAACTCATCTCTTAGTTCTTTTTACATGATTAACTTTTTTTTTTCTTTTTTCTTTGGTAATTTTTTATTTCTTTTTGAAACATTATTGATAAATTATTAAAAAATAAAATATATGAGATATTGTCAATTAATTAAAAAAAAAAGAGAAGTAATAGTGGTAAAAAAACATCACGTAAAAAATGTTACCATTTGGAATGTGTTTTTTGGTTTCTACTTTATTATCAAACTTAAGAACATTTATCTTAAGCATAAGCTTTATATTATTCTATGCTCATAAGTATACAATGAGATGAAGCTCATTATTGACTATTCTCATAAGGAATTGTTGAGCAACCTTAACAACATTATTTTCAATATTTTCTGTGGTGTAAGACATTTTGATTACAAAGTTCGGAAGCTCTAAAAAAATGCAATACCGAAGTGGCAATTTGAGGAACACAAAAAGATTAAAGATCTATCACAAAGTATTAAAAGGCAATAAAGATAACTTCTATACTGCCACTAACGACACGATACCTTCCGTAAATAGACATAAACCCGGCCAACCAGTGGAGCAGTCTCAGTCCTTAATTTGTTATAATTAAAAAAAAAATTAAGACCCTTTCCAAAAATAATTTTTTAGTTTCTTTTTTAGTCGAGATTTTTCTTAAAATTTTCGAGGCACAAGGCACATACCTCAGGACCAACTCTGCAACGGAGCTTTGAATTTTATTAGTTGATCACTTTTTGGCCAAGTTGATCAAAAGAGAAAGCAACATTGCTTGTAGAAATGAAGATGATTTTGACAATATATGTATCATGATAGCAAACTTGACAATTGACATTAGAAAACATACCATAACACATTAGAAAAACTATCAAACAATTCAAAAGAATAAGATTTCGCATTAAGATCATAGGTCCACATGTCTTGTTAGTGAACGAACTTGGAAGATTGGTTTCTATAAGAACTCCTTGCAACACATTTTAATGTCAAGTTCATGCTTTATTTCTCTTCTCCTTTTGTGAGTGAATCTAAACTTGCAAGGTCATTTTGGGAAATAAAAGTACGATGAAATTAGGAGAAGAAGATCATCAAGGTCTTGCCATATGGGATTGTGGAAGTCCATTGTATGATTCTTATGAACTAGCTTCCATTGTTCAACTCATGGAGAGAAATGTCGTGTCCTTGCCATGTTTATCTTCTTCTTCGTCTCGGGTTTCTGTCACGACACTTACCGATGGACCGAATCAAGGCCGTCCAATGAAGAACGAAGAGGGCGATCACCATGACCTAGGATCCGATTTCGTCGGCTTTGGAGGGATCAATGCTAATTCATCGAGGGCTAGCCGGTTGGCCGACAATAGTAAGAAGGGTAGCGAGAAATCCAAAAGGTTGAGTGGATTGTATGGCTTCTTTTCTTCAACATTGTTGGTTTGTACAAGGATAAATAGAAAGAAAAAAAATATATTTAGAAAGTTGTTTACTTTCTACGAATGATCCTCGATTTACTTTAGTTGGCAAGCTCTCTCTTTTCGTCTTATTTCCGCGCGATTTGCATCCTTGAACTCAAAATTCTTATCAAATTGATCCAAACTTCAAACCTTTTATTTTGTATATATTACAGTTCGTAATTTGCACCGTGCCGCCATTTTTTGCATGAAAATTATAATTTATTGACGTTTATACACTATGGTCCCGTTTTCTGTTCATTGATTGTCATATGTTGCATTTGATGTCGTTTTCACAGTACGATAATCATTTACTATCATATTTGCATTTGATGGCATTCTCAGTTTACACATTAGTCCTTTTTCCTCGTCGTTTATTACCATATGCTGCTTGTGATGTCGTTTTCAAATTATAGTCCTTTTTTATGTCGTTAAACATCTGTAGTTTACTAGTTTATCTTCTCGTTGACTATAAAAAAAGTGTATTATTAATTGGATAGATTATGATAAACGTAACATATATACATAGACATTGCATTAAAAAAATCAATAGAATTGATGAATGTGCTTAGTAAATTTATTGACCAACAATACGGAATTTTAAATATTAAGATACTTAACTCATTATATGAAAAATAATATAATTGGGGGAGAACACCCAAGCTAAATACAAGTTAAAATATTACAAAATTTCATTTAAATATCTTTACACAAAAATTTACACACTTTCACCACTACACTAAGCATGATCTTAAGGGTGACTATAGAGGCCAAATCTTACAGCTCTTTCTTGTATTAATTGAGCTATCTTCTCTTTTAATATAAAAAAAATTGCTCACAAAAATTCCATCGACTGCAGAAAAGCTTCTTGGCAACAATGGGTATTTTGGGTATTAACAAAAAGTCTCGCAAAACGAAGACTAAACGGTAAACAGAATTTACCAGAAAGTTGTACTCTAGATTAGTTGTGTTTTGATCATCAGTCCCAATTGTCCTCGTCTTCGTCGTCGCTCCCAGCCAATGCCTATACCAAATTACGTAATCAAATGTTAATTATTTCAGAACGGGATGAACGGATAAGCAGTAGTAATATAATATAAATATATATGCATCATGAGATTGATAAACCGGTGAACCCGCACCTGCCGAATTGCATTGGCTTTCTCCAAGATTGCGGCAACCTTCAAATTGGTTTTCGGATTAGGGCCCGGGAGACTGGGTCTCGTCACCGCAGCCGCTGGTTTCAAATTGAAAGACTTGGGAACAGAAAAGAAAAACCATAAGCAGATGTATCGAAAAATATCACATGTAAGAAATTATACAAAATGGTCAAAACCAACCTTAGTTCGAATCTGTTCTAGCATTGAATCTCGTTCATCCGCCTTCGGTCCGAGCTGAGGCCGAACTCGTTCGGCCACCTTCCTCAGCTGAAAATATTTCAACACATGAATATCGTAAATTTATAAGGGATTCCCTTTGTTTAAATAAATTATCTATATACAAAAAAAAAAAAAAAAAAGTAAGACAATCACTGAATCCCTACGTTAATACTTCTAGAATTAGAAAAGGCGATAAACTCATTTACAGAAAGCCATCCGTTATAATTTACCTTGCTTTTTCCGTGAGCATTAACGGCATCAATGAGAGGATTCCTTGGCCGTGGGAGCTTATTCGTCGTAATCCCGTTTGGCTTTCCGGCTTCAGACTCTGGCATCGCGCCAGAGTCGTTTGATGATAACCACGTAGTTTCTCCTTCCGGCATTAACAAACCAAGCCGAACCGGCCCTGACATACTTGGAGTCGGCTCCGATATGACAGCTGGCTTTTGTAACTCGGCTTCTGTTTTGGAATCCAAACCTGCCTCTCGGGTCACTATTTCAGCCACGTCCTGGTTTTCTGTCGCCATAGCTTCGCTGGTCGGTACAGGCGAAAACGAACTTGAACTGGTTTCCGCTATTTCTTTTTCGAGAACGAGGTCATCGTGCGTTTCTCTCTCGCTAGAGATTTGAGGTAACGTTACAAATGGATTTAGAGATCGTGGCTCATCTGAAGTAGCGTTGTCCTGATCATTGCCAACGTGATGAACGGCATTCTCATCCTCACCAAAAGAGAGTGGAGATGAAGGGTGTTGAGGCTGACACAACCCGTCTTGGACAGGTAGTACCGAGGGGAAATAGCCGGTAGTACTTCCGAAAGGATTATCCGGAAACATACCCATGCCAATCCCGGACAAAGACCTCCATTGCATAGGAGGAAGCGGTGGTAAAGGTGGGAGATCTCCGAGATCATCCCGAGATGCTTCGGTTGTTGTGACAGAGCTGAGAGCAGGTTCAAATGGGTTCAATGCTTCATTCATGTGATCCCCTTCCTCACTGGCTGATATTGATGTAGACAATAAAGAGTCCTTTCCGTATAGTTCTTGATCTATGCTCATTTTGGATTCGATCTGTTCGTCTCTTTTTCCAATGCCCATTTCTTCAGATGAAAGAATTGAGGTTCGCATACTTCCTTGATCTAATTCGGTATGCTCTTCATGAGCTTGATCAGCTCTCACCTCTGATTGTTCGAAAAGAATTTCTTGGCGAGGACCTACTTCCTCAGTGACCGAATATTGAGAACTGACTTGATCAGACAGTGACTTCACTGAATTTTCAGAAGCTTCGGGCTCCGGTGAACCTGAATCTGAATCCTCCAAAGTTGAGATCATAGAGGCATTAACTTCCGACAAATTGTTCAGGGTTTCTTCCGCTGGAGGGAAATCTCCAGTGTCATCGCAAATCATGGGAGTACAATGGCTATCGGAAGCAGATACGCTTTCGCTCAAGCCGAAATCCACAAAAGCAAATTTGCAAATCTGCGGATTTTGAATTTGTGGTTCTCCTAACGCCTCTATGTCCACGTCAGCGTCTCGAGAAACTCCCTCTTCGCATTCCACTTCTTTTTGATAGCCAACCGCAGAGGAGATTAGAGGCTCTTGCAGAACTATAGGACTCTCTGATGGAGAACAGACGGCATCAGAAGGCAAGACACTACCACTTTCACCGTCTACTTCAGCTGTTTCAGGTATCTTGTTGTCCAAGATTCCATTGTTAGCCTCACCTGAATCACTGATGTAACTGGTTGGATGTTGCTGAGAACCAATATTGGTGTCAATTGTACCCTCCGAGCATCTAGATGAACCCATCTCCTCGAAATCCACAGTTTTACAAGTCACTTCGGTATCTAGTTTCTCGTTAGAAGATCGAGTTTCTGCTTCTGCTGAAGTGTGCTCAAATTGTGGAACATCTTCGCTCAAATTGTGCTCGTTTGAGAGGTCACTCTTGGCTGCATCAACAGCTGCAGGTAACTCTTCAGAGAGGGCTTCAATATCTGTAACACTATTATCCACTTCAGTATGAAGGTTATCAGGGTTTACGATATCTGAATGACCCGATGAATCAGGAAGCTCGTTAATCGGTGTCCCATTTTTGTAGCTGAGTGCATTTTTGCCTGCAATGTCGAGCTCATCTTGGATTTCAAAACCTTGAAGTTCAGATATGTCTCTTCTTTCCTCTTCAGCTAATTCTGAAAGGTTTGATAAATGAGCGATGCTTGGATCCTCATCTTCCAATTTATCCACGAGATGCCTTTCAGATATCTTCGTGAAATCATTATTAATCTGCGAAGAAGATTGAGAGTGAACACTTTCGGAGTCAACACAGTCCGTCCCATTTTCAACAGTACGTGAAACTTCAGAATCGGCAGCGTTGTAACAATCTGCAGTTCTGGAGACAATGGTCGCCTTGCCCGAAATTCCGACTTCACTAGTGTCTGTCGAAGCAAATACTTTTGAGCCTGCATCGGAATCTGATGGTGTGTTCTCCACCAAACTGCGCGGAGAATCAGAGTAAGAGAAACGAGAACTGTTTTTCTTGGATGAATTGTTCCCATCATCCGATGTCGAGAAATTTCCAACAGACTGTGCATCTGAATGCTGAGCTGGGTGTTCAAGATGATCATCATTAGCTTCATTATCTGTCCTGTAACTTTCGGCTTTTAAGAAGTTCATGGTGGAATCAGGTCTAAACTCATTGTCTATTTCAACTTCCGACTCTATGTTGGCAAGGGCATCCATGTAATTGTCAACCTCGCTCCCCACATCATCGGACTCATATCCATTGGCAATAACTTTAGGCTTTTCATCCCCATACACTGTTAACCGCTTCTCAACTTCCACTTCATTTGAGCGGGAAGATCTTTCAAACGGCTCATCGATGATACAAGTGTCAGCCAACTTGATCATCTCTTTATCATTCGCCCCTTCATCATAACCATTTCTTGATCTTTCAGATGAACCAGAGCTTTGACTCGTTGACTTTTCAGCAGAACCTACTGTACTGATCTCTAGTATTCGAATTCCTGATTCATGGGTATATTCAGGCGTAAACGATGCTGGAATTGAAGGAGTTTCACGATCTGAAGGAGTCTCCGCAAACTTCTCCATGTAATTCTTCCCTGTTCTTGAGTCAACTACAAATCCATTCAAATGTCTTTTCTTCAGTTTCACCAGACGTGCCGGGTCACTATCTCCATTCTCAATGCGTTCCTCCAAGAACAATTGATGCAATCTGCAACAATTAAAATGATTATGAGCTGAAAATGCCATGTAATTTGATTGGCATAAGGAACAGTAACGACAGATATGCCCTTACTTTGTATGAGACATCGGTTCAACTTCAAGCGTGGTTTCTCCATTCCTCCATCGCATACCTTTCTTCTGCTAAAATAATGGACAATTTTAGAATCATACAAGGCATTCTTGTAGAGTATTTATACAATCATACATGAAGGACAGTCACAGAATCATATATATACATTTCATGCACGCCAAATGTTTGAAGAAAGAACATACTTTTACAACAATATAAGTTTCTCATAGGTTGGAGTGACTTTAATACCTTCACTCTACGATTTTTCTTTTCTCGTGGAATCTCTATCGCTGCTGGTTCTACTTTGTAAAACGAGGGATTCGTATAACGCTTTAAACATGCTCCAGCTCCCGCAACATCAAACCTGTTATAATGAAACACATTCATAAACTTTTGAAAACGTCAAATTTACTACTAACATTTTGATGAAATTAATAGAGGGTCAATTTGTATCTCAAGGTGACCATACTTGTCCAGAAGGAATAATCGCGGTGGACCTCGGCTTTCTTCGTAAGAGTCCATTACAAAGCGAGGTAAGTCTCCACGGGCAATCAGATTTTGTTCAGCACGCAAATTAGGATGCCAATCAGAACCTACATATAAATTTACGGTCATGTAACAACAAATGTCAGTATATGTTCTTTTCAAATACCAATTGATTAAGCATTTGTTGTGACGTTTTGTCTAACCTGCATTGTAGAAAAACGCCGACTGCATAGGTTGGGTTAAGAGCGCCTTTTCAATTGGAGGAAACTCCGCCTCTAACTGTTGAACGCGGACCATTAGACCGTGACCTCTGGCAGAAGTTGTCATTACTTCTTCATGCAAGTCGTGGAATATTTCAGCAGCAAATCTACGAGAAAAAAAAATGCCATATTTGAAATGCCGAGCATCACAAAGAAACTATATTAAGTAAGCGGGAAATGATTGCAATTATTATCCAAATTTCAGATATATAATTTTGGTGAAGGAACCACATTTCACGGCAATATACCGTGAATGTGCATAAAAATGTCTCATAATGAGTGTCCAGAGATCTCTGCTCTCACTATAAGAGATGATTATCCACAAGGTGAAGAAACCAGGAAGCTTGTTTGACAAGGAATTTCAGCCATGAATGGGAAAAAGCTTCCATCATCAACACAATTCCCTAACCAAATCTCCAATCCTTCAGATACTAACACTAGATCAAACTACAGAATCCAACAGAATCGCTCTTAAAACTCGCGAAACCCGGCATTGTCTTCGAGAAATCTAAAAGCAATGTCACACTCAACATTACACGGTTCTGATTTTCACTCCGAAGCTCGCGAATTCAAGCCCTAAGCTGCATCAATCCGAATTCAGCAAGATCAAAAGCGGAAGGAAACGGAAACTCACTCGGCGAGGTCTCCGAGCTGGCGCAGGACTCCGACGAGGCCGGCCATGGCGACGCCTTCCAGCAGCGCCTCGGGATCATCCTTATCGGCGGCTCTGTACAGGTCGGGATCGGCCAATCCGTACTCGCTCCTCACTCTGTACCTCGTCAACGGCATGGTCCTCCTCCCCGGTCGCAATTCAGAGAGGAAAGCTCCCAAACCCTAAGCTCTTCGCCGTCGCCGGAATCCTCGCCGGAGAGGACCGCCGATGGAGCAAACGAATCAGAGAAACGGTCTTGTTCGTCGCCGTCGACGGGAATTTGGCATTCCCGGAGGTCGGAGAGAGCGAAGAAGGTGAATTGTAGAGAGAGAAAGAGGGGTAGAGAGAGAAAGTGGAAATGAATGTGAAGCGGTGGTGGTCACAGACGTTCGCATACAGCTACTATAGACGTGAGAGTGTGATACTTGACAAAATTATTATTTAATATTTATATAATATTATATATTTATTTTCTATGTCCTAAAGTATAATTAATTATCTCGTTCCTCAAAAATAATTCTTGCATTTTTTTATTTTTTTTAAAAGTAATTTGATTTCATTCAATCAAAAAATTAGTGAGAAAAATCTCTCTGCACCATTGCTACAAGTCATTCCGCGCAATAGTTGATTAATATTTTAAATGAAAATAATTAGCCCAAAGACCTTGGATTTTTCTCGTTGGCTACAATTCCCCTTCTGATTTCAAATTTTAACGCAGTGTTCATGCACTTTTAAAAAGACGGATAATGTTATTATCTTAACTACAACTCCCTAATAAATTAGGATTTAAGAGTAATTTTTTATTACTTTTTGTTTTCTTCTAAATTTTACAACATTTACGAGTTAACTTCATACAATAGTCAAAATTGGATAATTAAGAGAAAAGTACTCAAGTTATAGTCAACTAAGAAAAAGGGTACCTAAATTTTTTATAAAGAGCAAAATATCTAAATCTATAAAAAAAATAAAAAATGAAAAGGGCTAGGAAGGAACTGTCAACAACGTACATGTTTATGGAAATAAACGAAATAATTATATAATCACTTCTAAGTTAGTAATGATATACAGTAGAACCTCTATAAATTAATATTATTGGGACCGGCAAAAAATATTATCTTATCGGATTATTAATCAGCATATAAATTAATAGTTTATTAATTTATACATCAATGAAGACAAAAATATTATTCAGCTATAAGTATATAAACATCTTTACTAACAAAAAATTATTTCAATTTACTATATGGAGAATATTAAAGTATCAAATACTGAGAATATCAAGGGAGACTATTATTATGATTTAATTTTTTTTTATTATAGTAACAATGTCAGAAATATTAAAGAGCTCAATGATATTAAAGATGAATGACAACAACTTCTTTGAGTAGTGTTAATTAAAGTTACTATAGAATTATATTTTAAGAAGACTGCATAATTAGTGATGTAATTTTATCTTTTTATTTAATGTGATTTCATAGTTATTTATATTTTATTTTATTTTATTTATAGTGATTTTGTAATTATTTATGTAATTTTTCAAATTGAGTTATTAATTTATATATCACTTGGGACCTATATACTTATTAAAAAAACATTATCTTATAAATTTAGCGAATTATTAATTTAGCTAGTTAGGCCCGAGTCGGGAGCGGAATAAAATATTATTTAATCGCAACTATTAATTTAGCGAGTATTAATTTATAGAGGTTTTACTCTATTATCTTATGTGTATTTGTAAGTTGATGTATGTGATGTTATCTTATAAAGTGTGTAGATAGGCTATTCCTATAGTTAATAAATACGACAAGTATTTAATATTCTGAACGCTGAAAGATATTCACATGTGAATGTAAGACCTTAGAGTGAAATGCCACTCTAATTTATCTAAAAAATATATTTTAACTATTTTTATATTAATCTTTATTAATTATACTTTTGAGATTTTCTATGTAATTATCGTCGAATATCGTAGCTCCGACAATGAATTGGTGAACTGCTATGAATAAAATAGGACACATTTTATTTGGTTAGAAGACCGACCCAAATATCAGTAGTTCACCTTCAGGATAAGGTTATATCGGAAAATGAATCAAACATTATAGTGACTCAAGTCTCGATATTAGGTCGGGTCTGTCGTCGTTTTGTTGATTAAGTCGAGTTTGAAACTTGATCCTTCGTTCTTGGTGGGCTGGGAATTCTGTTTGACGGTCATGCCAGGCATGGATCTTGAATCTTTGATTTGGGGAGCCGGGAATATTTTTCAGCGTCTTCGCTCTAGCCCGCTCATCTATTTTGAAAAATGATAAAGATGAAGTTTTTTAGACTTAAAAAAGCATAATGTGATAAGAGGGGGCTTCCTATTTATAAAAATACTTTGGGGCTTCTTCAAGAAATCTTAGGCTTTTTATTTATTGATTTCGCACTTGGCTCGCCCTATTTAATTATTTTTTTTATAAATTTCTTTCGAGGGCGCGTTTTGGTGTCCCAAATGTGCGCCTTGTTTATTTTAAAATTTATTAAATAATAAATAACAATTTATTATTTTTTGGGCATGCCGGTTTTGATTAGTGGACGTCTAGGGCGCTTTTCTAATCTACAAAAATACGTTTCCTCATTTAATTAACTTTTATAAATCGCGAAAACACACCCATAGCACAATCATTAATAATAAAAAATAATTTCAATAAAAGTATCTAAATTTTAACCCATGATAACTACGAGTTTAAAGTGAAAAATGACCGAAGCCGTTTCCTAGTGAACTGTTTTTACTTATTTTCATAAATTCTATAATCGGCATTAAAGTAGTTTTGTAATTTGTACACTTCTAAAATAATATTACTTAATATTTATTTATTAACAGAAAACGGTTGTACAATGTATGCTTCAACCTCTCAACGAATAAGGTTCGTCATTACAAAACGTGGTTTGTAAAATACGCATCGATCAAATTCAAATCAAGTAAATTCAAATCAAGTATGCCTTAGCTTAGACATCACTACTCTAATAAGATGAAGAGGAAAAAAAAAGTGACAATCTTGGAAATGTGAAAAGAAAGTATAACAATAATACTATATACTTATAATAATAATAACAATAATGGTAATATTGATATAGTAATATGTCCCTACCACTAATAACTTGGTTCACGTGAGAATGATAAAGTCGTAACGCGTAATAATTTAAGTTTTTGGAAGCACATGGCCTTGCAAAATATTTATTTCTCACATTCCTTGTTCATACTTAAAGAAATGTTTGATTTATTTTTCCAACATAGTAATAGTGTAATACTATCCTATTAGTCGTACGGTTGAGTGTTGGTACCGAATATCGATCAAGTATTGGACTTCTAATATGAAAGGAAAAATTTGTCAATTTCTTAATATATAATCAAGGGCAATTTAGTAATTTGTTAAAATTCATTCTGTTTTTTTTTCCTGTCTCAAATTAAGTAATTTAGATCCGGATTCCAAATATTGTATTGTGTTTTCAAATATTCACAATCCGGTAAAAAAAAAAAAATTATTGGGTAACTTGGAAAAGAAAAAATAGATTTTAATTTGAGAAAAAAAATGTATGTATAGCTAAACTGTCAAGCTAAACGTTTAGAGTGTTATCATGTATTTTTAATATGTTACTTTAAGACATCATTGTGGATTATCAAGTTTAAATCAATCAATCAAACTCTTAACTCGATTATTTTAAAATAATTCAATCCTTGGAGATTAATTAGTAATTGATAATAAATTTACTAATTGAATTGCTGAATCAAAATATATTCGGATACGAATTACAACTATCATCTAAAAGTCTTTGAAGTTATGCTTAAGATATATTTGGAATTGGATTTAGAAAGTTATTTGTTATGCGAATTTTCTGAGCTTTTAAAAATATGGGCTCAAAAGGTAAAAGTAAAAGAACACGAAGGAAAACCAAGGCCCAACGGCCCGAGTCCAAGCCCGTTAGACGAAGCACGGAAGAAAAAGCCCACGAGACGGAGCCCATAGAACTAAGACTACCTTCCGGCGACCCAAAGGTGCCCTTGGTGACGACCTCGAAAGGTTTCAGACCGCACACGAGGTTAAGGGGACCTTAGAGGATCCCACGCGGAAATAACCACCTTAGGGATCCACATCGCAAAGAAAAACACGTATGAGGCTCCCCAACGATGCCCAGATTGAGACAAGCTCTCCGAACAATGTTCAGACAAAGACAAGCCCTCCTGGCGACGATAAACTCCCAGGACGATGTGCGACACATTGCCAAATAACTTAACAAGAGGAATTAATCAACAACCATCAAGCTACAAGACAAAGCAAGGATGTAAAGGACGATCCAAAGACGCCTTAGGATCCTATCGACAAGCTCGCGGGACACTTGGAGAGGCTCAAGATGACGTTATGGACACCCGGCCACCCTTGCACTTGACAAGCCATTCGTAAACCCCTGCGCCTGGCAAGGATAAGTGTCGACCTCCTCGCTGGCAGATCCCACGAATTTTCTCCATGGCATCTTCAATAAATATTCCTTTTAGAAGCCCCAAATTGAGAAAAAATAGTTACACTTTTTTCTATAACTATGAGCTTCATCTTTCACATTTACACACAACTTTATCTAGAGCTTCTCTCTCTACTTTTTTTTCTCTAAAATTTGCTCCCTCCTCCGGCCACCTTAAACTCGCGCCACGTCGCCCTTGAAGCTCCCCAAGAAGACCAGAATTCGAGTGAGACTTGTCGAGAGGGACTAGGACTCGCCTGAAAGGTTGTCCTCGTCGCGAAAGCTTGCCAGTAAGGGCCAAGTCGGCCCCGAATCTTTCCTAGTGCGTCTCTATCGCCCCAGAGCACGCCATGAAGCACAGTTTTGCATCGGAGCTCTTCACAAGCAATACTCTTGGCGACCACATCCATCGAAACTCTCTAGATCATCAAGATCGCCCTCGCCTTCGATATTCTCAAGCGATGTCATCCCCTGAAGATCTCATCCACGAGGAATCATATTCTCGTGAGGGACTATAGTCATCGGATTTCACAAACCCCTGAACTATGTGATGACCTGATTCATCTTGACTACATGTTGGTACGTAGGAACCGTTGCTATGGCGACTGAGTGCGGTATCAACAATTTTCTTTTTTGCAGGCCTTCCCTCGACGCCGAGACGTCGCCAAGGAAAGGAACCCCTCGACATGATAACTCATGTCTCGCTGGAGACGACGATTCCCTTTCAACAAAGTCGAGACGACAATCAACCTTTCTTGACTCCACCTTTGAATGTCCACACGACCACAAGGTCCGACCCTTAGCTTGAATCATAGACCGGGTTCTAAGTTAATCGAAATTTGCGCATTAATTGTACTTTCACTTCTCCATGAATTTATAAGGTAATAAAGTGCTTAAGAGATTTAATTATTTATCATGGTTTTTAATTAAAAAAGGTTAACGCACACGAATTAACAACAAGAGTGCATTTGAAAAAAAATAAAAAAAAATTGGATATGAGTTTTCCCACTACATTAGATTGTATACAATATTGTTATATTTTTTTGTGACATTACGTGGAATTATTATATGTTATGCTTGTTTAACATCAATGATAAGATATAAAGAAATGTCAAACCAAAAGTCAACATGATTTTTTTATTTTTTATTTATTTTGCAGTTTAAAATAAAAATGTCAAATTACAAGTGATACGTTCATCGGTATGTTCCAAGAACTAAACAACAAAAAATGTACGATATAAATATTCATACTAAAGATATTTTTCATTGATGATGGTAAATAATTAAATAGCTCAAAAGATGACAAGAAAATTATAGACATTGATTAATTATTCTGAAGCCTTTTTCACATTTTCCAATAAAAAAATTCAGTAAAGGTATAATATATATTAAAATTAATATATTAAATTGTGTGATAAATTCACTATCTTTTTTTTTTTTGAAAGCGATAAATTCACAATCAGAAGGTCGTGATGGTTGAACAAAAAATGTTCGTGGGGTCCACTAATTAGTTTTCAGTTTTGTGGGGGCTATTTTGTCTTATGTTAACGATTAATGTAATAGTATACTATAAACTATAACTTATATTTATTAATTATTATACAGATTAGACATGAATATTGTCTATGACTTTATTCTGTTATTACTTGTTAGACATTCTATTTTCTTTTATTTGCAACGAAGATATTTGAAATTTTTAACACTTAACCCCTAATAAAAATGATTAATATTATGTTTTTGTATTATTTTAATACTTAATGTTAAAATTTAATGGTGAAAAACATCATAATTATATTCTTGTAATATTTTACTTTTAATGTTAAAATTTGATTAAATTTATTTTATTTCCAAGTTTTATTTTTATAAGTAGATTTATCATTTAGATGAAAGAAATTAATTAATTTAAACTTAATTTTAATTGTTAGATTAAACATAAAACAAAAACTCATAATACTCTACTTCTTTTAAACATACTAGCTTGCAAGCCCATCCTTATTATTTATTATAGCTATCTTGATTAATTTTTGTTCTGTAAATATAATAAATGTAATGTAATACAAGTCAGATGCAGAAAATTATTTAATGATGGACAACCCCGGTATTTTCCTTTTTAATTTTTAATCATAAAGACAAACTTTTTAAAATATATTTTTAGTTTCTAGTTTCTTTATAATAAGTATGCGTCACATAACCTATACTAGACAACTTAAAAGATTACACTAATATGGTACGAAAGATTTGGATTTATTGTGTATTTATCATCTAATAATAATAAATTATTTATGAAAGACAAGAGGAAAAAGTCGAAGCAAATTCAACCAAAGATCACATTTTCTTATGGGAAGTCCCAACAATCTTCAATCTTCAAATTGATCATATATTTTTGTTAGTTTCATTAAGAGAAAATAAATTCCGTTTCTCAAAATTACAGTTGATTATTATAATTAGGGCTGTAAAAAAACCCTAAAACCTAATTTAAAATAAAACAAAATTATTGATTATTTTACTACTAGCGTATTTTTTATTTTTATTTTTATTTTTATTTTTTCTATAAAAATAATAAAATGCAGTTAAACCGCTATTAAATTTTACTAAATAATATCGGTGCGGTTTTTATTTGGACTGCTACTAAACAATTATATATTGCATCTTCAAATACGAAAAAAAGTATTTTTTCCATGTTAATTGTTATGAAGACCGAAGGAAATACTGGTAGTTTATCTCTAACTAAAAGTATAAGGTGGCCATTGTTGGAAGAGCTATATAGTACTAATTACCTGGAAATATGTTGGTTGTTAATATTAAAATAATTAGGGACTAATTTAATAAGGAAATGGATTTGAGCTCTAATGCGTGAACTCCATTAGCTTAGGAAATGGGTGTCATGCACGCACAACACCAAAAATAATGAAGCATTTAAGCCAAAATGGCAAACCAAAACCCTAATAATTACTCATTATATTATGTCAAGATTAGGAGTGTCTTAAGGCAGGACCTAATTATTTAAGTTAATTATGCTAATTGCCACAGAGCATGGTGGTCTAATGATAAAGTGGCCATGCATCAATGATATATATATATATATATATATAAGTTTATGCCTATATGTTCTTATAATAGTCAAACCAAGGTTCGACTTAGCAACGATTATCGTCGATAATCGACGATTTACCGATGCTCATCGGTAAATATTCGGTCGCAGTAGTTCTCGTTTTGATAGCTTTTCGACGATTATCGCAAAAATCGAGAAGCCTTTTACCAGTCGATTATCATTTTCTGCAATGTAAAAAATAGGTACTTTTTGGTTAAATAAAAAAATAAAAACTGAGGTATCAATATCATATTTTCGGCGAGAATCAATGCACACCCTAACTTCTCGCCATTTTCGACCGCTGAAGACCATTTTTGGAGGTTCTCGCCGAAAATCGAATTGGTAAGTGAGGCTTTTTTCGATTATTTCGCTGGTTTTAAATGATTATTCGAGTAAAGCCATAAGTTTCTAAAGTTTTGTTTTAAGTATTTTTCACCGAATTTGGTCGAATTTTTTTGAACTTTTTGGTAGATTTATGACTTACAATGATAGATCTATATGAATCATGCATTTGTTTTTTTTTTTTTATGTTTACTCATTTGAACGATTTTGAGAAGATTTGGACGAGTTCAAAACTTAGGAGTTACTTTCTCATATGATTTATGTTTGAAAATGGATTAAGATTGGTAGTTTTGTGATTTTGAGTTGTTTTTTGCATTCTTATGAAAATAAATTGATGAAAACTTGTTTTGATTACTTAGTTTGTAATTATTGTACAAGTACATTTTCGGCCTCGGTATATGTCTCTCATTTTAGAAGGCATGATATAATCAATATGGCCATTTGAATGTTCTATGGATGATTCTCGAATTTTGAGCATAATCGTGGCCAGTCCCAATACGAATTTCTCCATTTTGCCTATAGGAAAATATTATCGGGGACTTGGGGTTATCCCAAAATCCAGGATTCTTGTCGCCGTATCAATGTGAACATGAAATAAGATGAGAAATGGGCAGGGGAAAAGGAAAAGGAAAGAGAAGGGAAATGAGAAGAGGTAGAGGAGTGTCAACGCAGGATAAAAAGCTATTTAACTATAAGAAAGCATGATTGAGAAATGTGATAGAAATATGCTTCGGTCTTGTGGAAGCCAGTTTTCAGATTCTTAAACACATGTCTATCTTATACTCTAGAGACGCATAGTAATATCGTTTTGATATATTTTATCTTACATAATTTAATCAAAGAATATGACACCGTAGAAAATTTATATGCCACGTAGGTCCATGATATACTAGTAGAGGAGATTGATCTAGAAGCACTGAGTCTTGATGACCAACCCGTAATAGCAAATGATGAAGCGCGACCATCCCAAATAGCGGCTGCTCAGCTAGATAAGAGGATTACTGAGATGCTCTTGCATTTTCAATGTCGGGTAGGCTATAAGGCGTATGTACTTAGAAATGTATCTATCGAATAATATGTTTTGAAGTTCAATGATGTAATAGAATTTATATCATATTAACCTTGTCCTAAATTCAGGACTTTACTCATGAAAAGTTATACTGAGATCAGGATGAACGAAATGGCCCGAAAGAGACAAGAGAATATTAAAATAATGTATCCGGATTCATAGATGAAAAGATAACAAGAAATTACAATAGACCACAAAATCGAAGTAAAATATTTCACGATAAATGAAACACACCAATTGTAGAAACACCGAGACCCAAGGCCAAGAACAAGAAATATGTATATATATATATATATATATATATATATATATATATATATATATATATATATTAAAATAATTTGTAAACAGTAGCAAAATGAGCAATGCAACCGTATTTTGCAAGTACCTAAACTGCTGAAGAGAGCAAAAAATCCCATTAAACTTCCGTGTACATACGAATCCGAATAGTTTTTAAGTCAACCATTTTTAGTGAAAAATAATAACAAATTGACATCATGCGGTTTTTTGCGGTGTTTTCTTGTGCTGTGTCAAATAATTTTATTTCTAATTTTCTATAATGGTTACGGTTTTATGGCATTTTGTTTTAACTTTATCGTTTTTTATCATGTTTTTTGAATTGTCGTTTTTGGACACATTTATATTGTCGTTTTTTTATCATGGTGTTACTGTATTGTCGTTTTTATTGAAAATTCAACACCCTTTCTCCCTGTCCTCATCGTCGTCACCTCTTCTCTCTCATTATGCTTCTCGCCATTTTGCCAACATTCTTCCGAATTCATCACCCTCAATCTCTCAAGCTCACGATTCTTCTCTTCAGTTGTAAGTCTTCGAAGCGTAATCAACGAAGACAAGCGCTTGAGCTACGCTAAGTCCGACGAAGACGAAGTGTGCTCTGTAAGTCTCACCCTCATTCTAGACACAGACTAGCATTTATGTGTTAAAAATTCATGGGTAATATTCAACTTAATGAAATGTGCAATATTTAGACCATTTCTAATTTAGGATCATCTATTGCGGCATAAATACCCTGAGGTTTAGTGGGATAATGATGCTCTCTGAAGCATATGTATTTGCTGATAGCGTTGCTCATTTTGCTACTGTGTACAAATAATTGGCATTGGGTCTTGGTGTATCTACAATGTTGTGTTTCAGTAATCGTGGAATATTTTACTTGGATGTTGTGGATTATTATGATTTCCCGCCATCTTTTCGTCTATGAATTCGAAAACAATAATGTAATTTTCTCTTTATGACCATTTCATTTAACTGAAGATTGTCGGAATTTAAAACTAAAGTTTCAAAATTCCACACTAAGTAATCGTCGAAATCTAAAATTAAGGGATTATTATCCTAGTTTCTAGTCTAGGATCATTACTTGTGTGCCAAGCAACCAAGAATGGAAGCTTGAGTCAATATACTCCAAAACATCATTAATTTTTTCAAAAGACTCTAAATTTTTATAATTACTAAAATATGCTTTTTAAAAATTCTAGGTTAAATTTATACCTGAATTTTAGATATTTAATTTGGACAATTTATGAAAAACGTTTGAGTTATGTTGATTGGGTAAACTATGTAGTCAATTCAATAGTGTAATCCTTATTTGATTGTTTCATTTCCCGGTTATTTCATCATGAGTTCAAATTCATTGATTACCTCCATGCATATAAACACTTTTACCGAATGAAAATTAGATAGGCGAGTGCGGGCACAAGTTGAAGATACGTGCTTTAAGTGCATCTTACAATACAAAGTTGGGAATGTAAAGCAAAATTGGAGCTTGCTTACACCGGACGATCTTTTTATTTTTATTTTTGGAGGGCTGACATCTGACATCAATGTCTTTTTTGATGACATCTGACAATTTGTAGATGACATTATGGTTGTTTAGTGCAACTGCGGATAATGGAAGAAGAAATTCAAACGCGTAATATTCGTCAAAGACAATTGATACAATTGGAAGAAGAGTTCGAAACAACCAAACGTATTCCACGAGAGTCACAAAATGTGTCGATGTTAACTGGGCACAAATACGTATTGGAACAGCTCAATGGACCTTGATAAAACATGTTTAATATGTATCGCATGAAACGAGAACCGTTCACGGCAATCCTCGACCTAATAAGACCATCTATAACTGGAGAGAAAGATAGATATGCACTTAATTTTTATTTATGGTTTTCATGCATATTTTATCTCAATCTAGTCGAAATAGAGTAGTTCAAAATAAATTTCAGTGTTCTGGACAGATCGTAAGCGCACACTTTAATAAAGTGCTTGGCTTATTGATGACAATCGTTGACGTGGATACTCTATATATAAAAAAAAAAAGAATTCTCACAATTTTTTATTCATGGATCCAATTAAGTAAATCTTATGTTACTAATGCTTAAAATTTATTTAATTAGATGCATGAATCTAAGAAATTGTGAGAATTTTTAAATCGCAGTTGAATACACATTTCATATTTTATATTTTATATTTTTGAGCTATAACATTCACATGATTTAGTCTCAATATATTCAGAAAAAGGACGGCGTGCGCCAGAAATTATACAAAATGTTAGCTTTATAGCATGCATTATAGACGAATCAGACTAAAAAAAAAAAAAAAAAAAGTAGATTTAGACAAAACTTTATTTTACTCTATATAAAAATAGTATATATGTTGTAATATGTTTGAAACTTTTGGAGCTTCATGAGGTCAATAAAGCAAGACAAAGAAAAATTTCATTACCAAATAATAAAAACAAGTGGCTATTTTCAAGTAATGCAATTTGGTTCCTTTTATTTGGAGTGACCTTACTTTTAAGCAAAGACTTTTTCATGACTCTTCCATCGTTTTCCATTGAAATTTTAGCTCTTTTATCTTTGTTTTTTTATTTGACATTTTATAATGTTATAATGGCCCTATCATTGGTCCCCATTTCTCACTTTGAAATTTCACACCCATCTAAATCTCACAACAATAAAGCGACCTCCACCAAAATTTCCACTGGATATAGTTTTCGGAGGGCGGGGTCCGACGGTAACCGGTACCGTCCAACTTTTTCTCACAAAAAATTTCAATTTTTTTAAGGTTCGAACAATTTTTACCTTTTTATTAATAGGCAATTATTTTTATGAATTTCATTATAATAATCAGTTATTCGTTAATGCATATAATCCGATTAGCAAAAATTAATTTTTGAAAACATATAATTTATCCGTTGGTTAATTAGTAAACTCGTAGACTAACCCCTTCAAACTAAATCATCAATCGGTTACTATTATCGGCAGTGGCGTAGCTATGTAGGGCCTAGTGTACGCCCGGGCACCACCTATAAACGTGAAAAATATTAAAATAATAATGTATCATCATAATATTTCATGAGCCCATATTATGAAGTCAAAGAGCATTCAGCCCAACTAGTAAAGTGTTTTTCTCAAGTCTCTTTTTAAGAGAGAGGACCTGAGTTCGAGTCTTGGGCTAGTCATATTTTTTTCTCTTTCTTTAAATTTTTTTTTTGTTTATTTCTTTTCAGTTATTAAAATATATAGATACATTTTTATACTCGCCTATTATATTATTAAAAATGCTATACGTAAAAATATAGATAAATTAATTTTGTATTGAATACCAGTCGATTGGATATTTCTATTACTACCAACGATAAATTTATAATGCAATACTTTCGAAAATGAAAACGCGGCATCTTATTTTACTAGGGTAAGTCGTTATATATTTTTCTTTATTTATATTGAGGTTACAATGTTATTATTGATTGTTGTTAATTGTATGATTGATTAAAAAAATATATTTAAGACACTACCTAAATTAAAATCCTGACTCCACCACTGATTATCGGGCGTCTAATATTATAATTCCTAAGCGTGTAAAAGAAACATCACAAGTTTTTAAGCAAATTTGATGGACGGTTCTTGAATCTTGATCAATTTATAGCCATAATAATCATTTCCATAAGGATGTTGACCGTCACACAAATATAGACATGTCACACGACAATATATACTTTAATTTAATCCAATAAAGCACACTCAATTTAAATGTATTGTACGTTTCTTCTACATGTATTTGCACCACAAAAATAAAAGTTAGGAATACAAAATGAAGAAAACGACATCATAGTAATATCATAATCACCACGTATGTCGTTGTTGTCGTCGTCGCACGTGTTATTATTTTCATGTCACGCATAGCAATTTTTTTGCACGTGAGTGAGCATTTTCACTTAGTATGACCCCGGGGCCGAAGCTAGATAAAGCATAAGCTCGGCCGGAGTCGATCATTCCCACTATGTATTCAACTTTTTAATTTTGAGAAATTTTCAACGTAAACTAATAAAAATTACTCATATATTCATGAAACTTAAAAGTTACGGCGGAATTATCTAAATCTATTAAACGGAAATTCCAGCTTCACGTGTTACATGTTAAGTGACATATATGAGGTTACGATAAAACTAGACTTTTTTCGGTATCCGAAACCGTCATAGTCTCTATTCTTGTTGTTATATTTGACCAACCACATGGACTTTAAACTTCGATGAATTTGAGAAGCTGATATCTTTGGTCTCTAGAAATAAAATACTGTAATTTATTAAATTATATTCTCCTTATAGTTTAAAAATTAACGTGCGATCTTATACTAAATTGATACACATAGTATATTTGTTGCATGCACATTTCTTATAAAAGGCTGTTACATTTTCTGTAATTAACAAATAACAATATAGCTAAAATTAATCTCTCTAAAAAAATAGTTAAGTTAAATGGGCCGAGGCTTCTTGGACTTCATTGGCTTTGGTCCAACCCAATAATAATGATTTTGCTACAAAATACCAGTTTGCCCGTGAATGATGGAAAGCGGAAGCCAACAAACCTAAAACAAGATATGGGCGGCGAAACAACTTCAAATAAAACGATCAACGCCTTTTTTTTTTCTTTTTCTTTTTCTTGTACGTGTGTGCGTCTCGATCACTGGGCATTTTGAGGAAGTGGTGGAGTTACATCAATCTCTTTTGGACGCGTATTTCTTCCGCTGATTCATTTGACGAACCTTAAAAACGAACAACAATTGATAATATTCGTGGGTTGTTTTTGTTTTTAGTTCGATAAACAGTTCTAAAGTTTACGATGTAATTAAAATTTGAATTTTAGATCTCAAAATTATAAAATTAGAGCATCCCACATACACGTAAGAACCTTGTTAAATTAATACTCAGTATTTTAATAACTTCTATTGATATTACAATTTCTGTTGTTTTTTCCATATGCTATTTTCTCATTTTTATTCTTCCCTTTTAAATATTTCTTATGATTTAAATATGCACATTAGTAATGTCGTTAATTTGGTTTTTGCAACCTAATCGGAACTTAAAAAAGCTATTAATTGTTTTTTAATACAAATAAGATAATTACGTTATATGATTTTTCTATTTTCTTTCATCATACATATTACATACCTTGTTGCGTGTTTTAATTTCTAGTCTTTCATAAGGTGATCATCTGGTGATGTATGTCGTTTCTTGTTACTGTCGTTTATCCCTCTATCTCTCTCTTAGATTTCATTTTCCTTTATTGATTTCTTGTCCAATCCAATAATTTCATGTCGTTTTATTCTGTTAGTCACATTTATTAAAGAAAGCAATCGTTTTTTCCCATCAAATGTCAAATTTTCACTCTTGGTCATATTTTTAGTCTACTATATGTCTATTAATATTATATATGATAAAATCCACTGGTTGGATCCGAATCTATATGATATATTTTCCTCAATAAGTTTTGTACTTGTTTAACAAATCTAATCAACGAAGTGAAATTTGCTGTCATCTTTTTTGCTTTATAAGTATGTTCCACATATATATATATATAAATAAATTAATATTATTAATAGAGCCAAGAATAAACCAACAAGAAAAACTTTGTGAAATTTGGCTCTTTTTCTTGCAATTGGTTAGTACTTTAAAATTAAATACAATACATTGAATTGGTCAACGGTCCATATATTTTCGTTATAAATTTCCTTTATGCTATATGAACAAAAAAAACAAAGCAATTAAGGGTCCATCAGCGCAATACATAACCGCGCGCATAGATCAATTTAGCTATTAGAATAAAACAAAAATTAACTCCCACTAAAATTGCATAAACGACACTGAAAAGTAATTTATTTCTTATTCTTCTTCAAACTTTCCCTACTATTAACGATTATAGCTCTGATCGGAAAAAAATTACGTGATCACCCAAAGCCTCTACTATAAAATAAAAATATTGTAGAAAACTTCATATTATGATATGTTTAAATTAAAGATGTATCGTAAAAATTTAATATTTACATATTTTTTGTTGTCTAAAATTTCTAAAATTATTGAGCTCAGTCTGCATATATAATACGATTTTGGTGGGTCAAACATATACTTCTTCTCCAATAAAACAATAACAATATTATTATAAATGATTGAATGACCTAATTAGAAAAGCCTATAATTAACCATAATAATGATTATTAGGTTTAGGAAAGAGATGGCAAATGAGAACCCAAAAAGGAGACAAATTAGTGTAGAAATCAATTTGTGACCACTAACCCTAATCGACAAACATGGTCCATCTCCATCTTGTCCACCAAACATTTCATCATTAACACATTTATTTGGAGAGTCGTTTGGGTTATCCTAGATTATATTAAAAGCTGCCATAATCATTGTTAAATTTAATACAATATATATTTTTATTGGAGTTTATTATATATATGTATATATATACGCATATCCTTAATACATGATATACATCATTATTCAAAATTTGTGTATTTAGTACATAATACATATTGACTATTATTGAGAAATTGACAATGATACCCCTTGAAGTGCATATTGGTTTTACTTCGTCTACGAACTTTAGATTTCGAGACAATACCTCCTATTCTTTGAAAAGCAGCACAATGTCCAAAAGTTAAATATGTATGTTTAATGTTAAATCAAGCATAATACATAATACTTTAGATACTTTTGGCAATTAATGAGCGGAGTGAGATCAATATATCATATAGCTTTGGTAAATTAATATTACGTAAATAAATAAGTGTGATAATAATAATTTGTATGATCCCCATTTAAATAATGTTACTAAATTATCACTTGATAAATTAATAATTGTGATAATATATGTTGAGGTTCACAAAAGTTTACACTTTCTCTCGTTGAGGTTTACAGAAGTTTGCGGTTTACCAATATATGTTGAGGTTTCAAACTTCTTTCTCGTAATCACACCTACCTGTGCGTTTTTGTTTCTTGCTTCGCAAATTGCCCGTCGACCATTGGTTCGTCCACAATTTGTTTGTTACTTGTTGTAACTTGTAAATAGTGTTGAGAGAATTTTATGTAATTATGTAAATAATTATATATATATTTGGGTTCGTATTTTTATCGTCGATCTTTGAGTTTAGGTGTTTATTATGTTGAAGGAGTCCAAGAATAACTGTATCATAAGCGTTTGCTTGACCACTTCTTTTGCTATTAGTTTAAGTGGAACATGTATTTAGGAGTCAATTTAGCTTTACAGTTTTTCTTTAACAAACTCATGTATTTAATACCAAGGTTCCGAAAATCGCGATTTTTCGTTCGAAAATCGTTCGATTATCGCTGAAAATAGGCTTCTCGGTAAGTTATCTCCCTTAATCGTTTTCGTTTTATAGTTTTCGCGATTTTTCGAGGGGGAAAGTGAACAACTTTTCGTTTTAGGTTTTCAAGTGTTAAATTTCGAAAACTGAAGGACTTATCGCTAAATAACGAAAAGTCATTAGGTTTTTTCCGAATTGTTGTATAATTGCGGCAAAAGTACACATGTTTTGGAAATTGTTGATTTGAGTTAGTTACTCGAATATTTTGATGTAATTTAGTTTTATAAAATTGTATATAATTTTAAAACTAATCGGTTTGCATAATTTTTTTTTAATTTGAAGTTTTTCTGAATTGTGATATCATTGTGGCAAAAGTACATATGTTTCGGAAATTGTTGATTTGAGCTAGTTACTCGAATATTTTGGTGTAATTTTGTTTTATAAAATTGTATATAATTTAAAAAATAATCGGTTGGCATAATATTTTTTTTAATTTGAAGTTTTCTAAAATATTGCGGCAAAAGTACAATTTTTAGCTAATTTGTTAAATTGAGCTAGTTGTTCAATCTTGTTTTAAATGAAATCAATTGTGCAGTGCATATTTTATATAAGAATAATTGGTGACTTGTAAATATTTATTTTGGTAAGTAAATAATAATTTATTTTACATATTTTGTAAAGTATTTGTAATTTTGTATGAGACTTAGTTTATGTTTGGCTACATTAGTATGAGACTTGGTTTGTGGCTTATATCTTATATTTTGTATGAGACTTTTATGTTTATATTTTGTGACATTAGTATTTTATGTTATGTTTTTAGTGTAAAATATGTTTGAATTTTTTTTATAGGTTTTCCATCGATAAATCCATCGGCAAACGATTAATCCATCGATAAGTTCGATAAGTTTCGATAACGGCAAACGATAATTTTTATAGGTTTTCCGTCGATAACGGCATCGGCAAACGATTAATCCATCGATAACGGCAAACGATTTATCGGCCAAAACGGCATTTTGATCCTTGTTTAATACCAATGATTATCTAATGAAAGTGGCGAAGCATTTTCCCAAAAGTATTTGCAATCTTTCATGGTATCAGAGCAAATATTTTTTCTCCATGACTACTCCTAGTCCTACTCCTACTCCAACTCCTAATCCTTCTACCAACAACGATCCTTATCAAACCCTAATCACCATCAATGTTGCTGCTCAAGCACCACTCAAACTTACCTCTCAAAATTATGTCTCCTGGAAGCTTCAATTCCAAACTCTCTTTGTTGGATATGATCTCCTTGGTTACATCGATGGATCCAAAGCATGTCCACCACCAACCATTTCACAAGGCGAATCAACAATTCCGAATCCAGCCAAGTTAAGTTGGGTAAGGCAAGATCAACTTATCCTCAATGCTATTATTGGCTCTCTTTCGCCTACTATCATTCCATTTATTGCCAGAGCCACCACCTCTCAAGAAGCTTGGGCAATCCTTGCCAATACCTATGCCAAACCATCTCGTGGACGAATCAAGCAGATTAAAAACCAACTCAAAGCCCTCACTAAAGGATCACTGAGCATTACTGAGTTTCTACAGAACGTCAAATCAAGAGTAGATGAGCTTGCAATTATTGGAGCACCACTGGATCCTGAAGATCTAACTGAGAAAATCTTAGATGGTCTTGATGATGACTATAAAGAGCTTGTGCGTGCGGTGCTGGCCCGGGACAACCCAATCGAGTTTGACGAACTCCATGAAAAATTACTCAACTATGAAGCATCATTTTCCGCAACGAAATCAGACCCGCAATACTTTCCCGCCTCTGCAAACCCTGCGAGCCGTACTCACACAAGTTGGCGACCTTCATTCAATCCCAACAACACCAATCGGCGATCACAATTCAAATCAACAACCAACAATGCGGGCTGGCGCCCGTCGCTGCACTCAAGTCCCTTCACAACTAATGTCAACAACGGCGCTCCATCTTCTCGTTATCCACAACGACCATATTTGGGCTATTGTCAAATCTGCAGAATCCAAGGGCATACAGCAAAACGATGTCCTTCTTATCAATTGGTGCCGATTAACAATGGTGCAAACTCTTCGCCGCCGACATCGCATTTTTCATCACAACCTGAAGCTCATTATGCCTCAAATGCATCTAGCAAACCAGCGTGGCTCTTAGACAGTGGGGCTACTCATCATGTTACTTCTGAATTGAGCAATCTGTCTCTTCATACACCGTATACAGGCTCTGACGACATTATGATCGGAGATGGCACGGGTCTTCCAATAACTCATACTGGTCCACATCTCTCCCAACTTCTAACACTCATTTTACCTTAAACAATGTTCTTTGTGTTCCTAGTATGAAGAAAAACTTGATTTCCATCTATAAGTTCTGCAAAGCTAACAAAGTCTCAATTGAATTTTTTGCCTCTTTTTTTCTTGTGAAGGACCGCACAGGGAAACCGCTGCTGAAAGGTCAAACTAAGAACGGTGTTTATGAGTGGCCGGTATCTTCACCAATAATCGCAATTTCAAGTGTCAAAGCCTCCAATTCCATTTGGCATCATCGATTAGGGCATCCCGCTTTTCCAATTTTAAAGCATGTTGCTTCATGTCAAAATTTAGATTTTTCATCATCGGTTCTTTCTGAATTTTCATGTAATGCTTGTCAATGCAATAAAAGCCATAAACTTTCTTTCTCCAAGTCGACTATTTTCTCCAGTAGACCAATTCAAGTCATTTTCTCTGATGTATGGAGCTCACCTATTGTGTCCCACAATGGCTTCAAATACTATGTCATTTTTGTTGATCATTTTACCAAATATATTTGGTTCTATCCTATTAAACAAAAATCAGATGTAAAAGCCGTCTTTATCAGATTCAAAGCTATTGTCGAAAATCATTTTCAGCAAAAAATTCATACATTGTACTCCGATAATGGCGGTGAATACATTGCATTAGCCGACTTTCTTGCCCTTCACGGGATCTCTCATCTCAAAACTCCACCACACACACCAGAACACAATGGTTTTTCAGAGCGTCGTCACCTTCATATTGTCGAAACAGGGCTCGCTTTACTATCTCATGCTTCAATTCCATTAAATTTTTGGTCCGATGCCTTTGCCACTGCAGTATACTTGATAAATCGAATGCCCACGCCGACACTAAATCTTTCTTCTCCATTCGAACAAATCTTTGGTACTTCTCCAAATTATTCAAAACTCAAAGTATTTGGGTGTCTGTGTTATCCATGGCTTCGTCCGTACACGTCTCACAAACTTGAGTCTCGCTCCAAGCCTTGTGTCTTTCTCAGGTACTCTCTAACTCAAAGTGCTTACTTTTGCTATGATACTTCAACTTCCAGAACGTATGTATCTAGGCATGTCAAGTTCATTGAGAATATTTTTCCATTTGCATCTGTCATGAAAGACATTTCACGTCCAGAGTCTTCCACAATCTCCACATGGATCCCACCAATAATTAAAGTTCATACTTCACCACCGCCACTCATGACATCAACTACAGTTGCCTCACATCAGCGGCTCCCATGTGTGTCTCCTCCACGATCGCCAGAAATTCTTCAAGACCATGTTAACACGTTTACCACTGATAATAATTCAAATCATTCTGCCCATATCACCACCCCACAAAACTCACCAACTATACCTCCACCTCAAGTACCCATACCCCAAGCTACTCATCCCATGAACACACGAGCCAAAAATAATATTCGAAGACCTGTTAAAAAACTCAACCTTCTCACTCAGTTATCCAAATCCACTGATCTTGAACCTTCCAAAGTGACCCATGCTCTCAAAGATCCAAAATGGCGTCGCGCGATGCCTGAAGAATATGATGCTCTTGTTTGGAATGGAACGTGGGAGCTAGTCCCACACGATCCTAGCTATAATGTCGTTGGTTGCAAATGGATTTTCCGGGTTAAACGCGACAATAATGGTGCCATTGACAGATTTAAAGCTCGATTAGTTGCAAAAGGGTTTCATCAACGTCCTAGAGTCGATTATCATGAAACTTTCAGTCCAGTCGTCAAGCCAACAACAATTCGTCTGATTCTCAGTCTCGCTGTAAGTCAAAACTGGCCCCTTCGGCAATTAGACGTCAACAATGCCTTTTTACAAGGCCATCTTATTGAGAATGTCTACATGCGTCAACCTCCCGGATTCACTGATCAAGATTTATCATCTCACGTGTGCAAACTCAGAAAAGTAATTTACGGCCTCAAACAAGCGCCTCGTGCATGGTATTATGAACTCCGTACCTTTCTTCTACATTTTGGTTTTCAGAATTCCAATGCCGACACCTTACTCTTTGTGTTTAGTAATGAAGGCCAAATTATGTATCTGCTTGTGTACGTGGATGATCTTATAGTTACAGGTGATAATAAAGACATGTTAGATCACTTTGTCCAACTACTGGCGCAACGATTTTCACTCAAGGATCTTGGTTCACTCTCTTACTTTCTTGGAGTTGAAATTATCCCAAATGATTGTGGCGTCTTGCTTTCCCCGCGACGTTATATGTTGGATCTACTTACTCGGACTAAGATGTCTGAAGCGAAACCAGTTCCATCACCACTTCCACCCGATACAACTCTTTCAATAAACTCGGGCACTCCATTGCCGGACGGCACAGAATATCGAGCTGTTTTGGGAAGTCTACAGTATCTTTTGCTCACTTGGCTCGACATTGCCTTTGCTGTTAATAAGTTATCTCAGTATATGCATCAACCGACCACAGAACATTGGTCTCTTGTTAAACGTGTACTGCGATATCTCTGCGGCACAATCAATCATGGCCTCCAACTCCACCGTAACTCTCCTCATTCTCTTCATGCATTTTCCGATGCCGATTGGGCTGGCAATAAAGATGACTACTCCTCAACTGGTGCGTATATCGTTTATCTTGGTCGCAATCCAATCTCGTGGTCTTCTAAAAAGCAACGAACTATTGTACGCTCGTCAACGGAATCCGAGTATCGGTCTGTAGCTAACACCACAACAGAGGTAAACTGGATTTGTTTCTTGTTAACTGAACTTGGAGTTTATCTGCCCAAATGTCCAGTCATATACTGTGACAATATTGGAGCCAATCAATTATGCAACAATCCTGTATTTCACTCTCGGATGAAACATGTTGCTATTGATTTTCATTTCATTCGTGATCAAGTGCAAAATGGACGTCTTTGTGTAGCTCATGTTTCTTCAGCCGACCAGCTCGCAGATCTTTTAACGAAGCCGCTTCCACGAACGCGTTTTCTTTATCTTCGAGACAAGATTGGACTCTCTTGTCGAAGTCCATCTTGAGGGGGTATATTGAAGGAGTCCAAGAATAACTGTATCATAAGCGTGTGCTTGACCACTTATTTTGCTATTAGTTTAAGTGGAACATGTATTTAGGAGTCTGTTTAGCTTTACAGTTTTTATTTAACAAACTCATGTATTTAATACCAATGATTATCTAATGAAAGTGGCGAAGCATTTTCCCAAAAGTATTTGCAATCTTTCATATTATTATAATTGAAGTAAATCATTTTCGTCGCTATTATTATTATTATTATTATTATTATTATTATTATTATTATTATTATTACTACATCGTGATTAAGCGATTCGAGCTCCTAAAAGGATTATATATATTATTTTATGTTTAAGCACATACAAAATACTTAATTTTCAAATTAAAATTAATTTTAATATATATACACACACACGAACTAATAATGATATAATTTAGTTAAGGAGGTATATTATAATCTCAATTTGATCATGATTATGCAAGCTCATAATCGATCAAATACGTATTGATCATGTTCACAACGAAAGATCATGCTTAGTAAATAATTGCAAAAATTATATATATATACATAATTAATTAGTTAAGAATTTCAACGAGTTCTCACTCTCTCTGTCAATGTGAAACGAAGATTGTAGAATGATTCGAAGTTTATAATTATAAGTTAGCGCCGTTAAAACAATAGGACTTCCGCTAGCTTCCAATTCCTCATTATATAATTTTTGATTAATAAATTAAGTCAAATTCACGTAGAGCTTGTAGTAATCAATACATATACACGCAAATATATTAGTAGGGGTATTTTCGGTCATACACCGTGTTTGAGCAAACCGTCGTGATTCACGTTGAAGCAATAAAAAAATGTGCATATATACCAAAAGGTATATACTATATAAATGTTTGCCCACTATCACTCTATTAAATTCATGCATGGCATCGATATCATAAAATTAAGGGATATGCTACTCTAATCATTTGCTCACTACCAACATTATTCAAGCCAATTAGCTTTAAAAAATATTGATCAATAAATTATTATTATTATATATAACAATGGAAGATAGATAATAATTAGGAACATTTTGTGTCAACCTCTTTTGTCTCCTTTCATATTTGAAATATGTCAATCGATGTTCTTTGAGTGGAAGTGATATAACATTATAAATAATTATAATCCAATAATCGGAGAGATGAAAACGACATTTATTATTTACATGTACACAGTTTTATATATGCAATTTGATTATTCTTACCCGCTAGCATAAGTAAAACCAAAATACTTTTACCATGACTTATTAAACATTATAAATACTTAATTACAGCAAAAGTCAATAATATAAGTATTTTTACCGCTAAAAACTTAACATAAGTACTTATAATTTGCATCAAAGTTAATTACTCTAAGACTTCCCTAATTTTTCTAGCATAAGTCCAATAATTGAATGAGAAAAAAATATCATTTAACTTAATTTTCTAAAATATATTCTATACATTTATACATGCGTGCATATAACCATGTGTAATATTTTAACTTTTACCTGTATAAATGCTTCAAATAAAAAAAAAACTATTTACTGAAAAATCTGCTCAGTAGATTGGATATTTTGATTGCTATATATATATATATATATATATTATCAATATATAAAAATGTGATGACCAAATTTAAGGTGGCAAAGGATGGTTAAATCTCTATGTCATTCTGATACATATACTTGAATTTTGCATTTTGAGACTTTCTACCAATTATATTTACATGATAATTAACTAAAAGAGAACAAAGTCGTGTAAACCTTAATTTGTGTTAATCAATAATCATCGTTCGTTTTGCTGATAATTGTTATGGGATGACAAAGAGATATGCACAGGTATATAAAATATATATAAACTAGTGTTTAGTACAATAATTGGAAATAAATATTTAAGTACTTCTTAATAAATCCGAGAAGGAGATTTCTTTGATACGAGTACTTATCATCATATTTTAAATACGTATTTATACAGTAGAAGATACCACACTCTTGGCCAAATAGAATCTAATTATAAATATCGAACCAGCAATTTCTGCTTTTTTTTTTATATCTACGGCAAAAGTATCTAAATACTATAAAAATTTCAAAGAATTGACAACGAATACTAAGTTTTCGCACAACATCCAAAATATGTGGAATGTGGCAAAAATAAAATAAAATAATAAACTAGTTAAAAGGAGCAAAACTGTGAAAGATAATAATTATATGACGCCACGCGAAACTTTATGGTAGGGAGTGAACGAGAAAACGTAATTATTTACACCATTTTTTATATTTAATTAGAGATTTATTTGCCACTAAAAAATTAAAAATACAAGTCATACTTTTTGAAACTTAGGACTATCTTCGCCGCTAATTCCCTACTTATTTTTTAAGGGTTATTTACGGCACAAGTACTGAAAGTATATGAAGACTAACGCAAAATACTCTATTCTTTATTTTAATCGGACAATATACCAATACTTTTATCTCACATTATAGACATGTACTTTTTTCGGGGTTGTCTATAACGTGAGAGAAAAATATTGGTATTTTATGTGGCTCAAACAAAGAATGTGTACTTAACGTTGGTTTCTCATTTACTTTTGGTATTTATGCCGTTAATATATTTTTTAATAACTCTCTGTAATATATTGCTTATAATGCTCCGAATTATAAGGTAGCAAAGCGAATCCCATCAATGCAGTTTTCTTCAAACAATATTATTGGGAGCTCAACCCATGTGTAAACCCTAATGCCGAGTCTATATTTAAGTCAAGCTAATCAAAATATTCGCAATATTCTAGAAAATTGTGTAAATTGTTGTTGCGATGATAGATTTGAAACGAAACTATTACACATGATCATAGATTTTGATTTGACTTGGACAAGATTAGTAATGATGTTGCTGTTGACAACTGTTCATCATTAAAGACATTCGTACGGATCTCGATAAACTTAGTAATTTGTTAGCCTTTTCGCTTCGAAATTCTTTCTTATAAAATATAAAAATAAAAGGGTTAATTGCGGCAATAATTCATAATTTTTGGTCAACAAGGGTTTTAGGTCCTCAACCTTTCAAAGTGTGGGAAAAAATAAACAACGTTTGTTGATTGTGAAATCCGTTGGTCCTTCCGTTAGAAATTGTAAATTCTACAGATGTGACATCGTTAAACTGTCAAATGGACTTTTAATTTATAATTATTTATTTATTTAATTTAAAATGGACTCTAATAAAAATTATTTATTTAATTTAAGTGTTAATTTATTTTTGAATCATAATTAAAATCTGATTTAATTTATTTTTATTAATTAAGTTATGTAATTAATATTACAAATTGGCAGTACATTTGGCAGTTTAACAATGCCACATCAGCAGAATTTAACATTCCCAATGGAACCAACGGATTTTACAGTCAACAAACGTTGTGTATTTTTGCCCACACTTTAAAAGGTTGGGGACTCAAAACCCCTGTTGATCAAATATTTTGCATTATTGCCGCAATTAACTCAAAATAAAATGTATCTTGTTGAAATTATATTAAACCACATCAATTGAATTCTAAGATATATAAAAATGTGCTTATTCGTCTCGTAGAAAAAATGTTATTGAATTGTTTGACTAATGCGAAGTTAGTTAAAGGACCAATTATTTTATCTAAAGATTGCAATAGTTAGCGAGATATCCAGTTAAAATCTTACGCTACGATCGATTGCAAATTACTATGACCGTGTTAGATACTCATATCAAGTCATTATAAAATAAACTGCAAAGGAAAAAATAATCATGAGTTTGACTCTTCAAAAAAATTATTGGTGTAACACTATTGTTTAATTATGCTTATTTTCGAGAACGATCATGTTCGAGTGAGTGTGTATCGAGAGCTCTTGAATATGTAATTATTTGCAGTGAATCTTATTTTGATAGAAGTAGACGTACCGTACCAAATAAAGAAATCTCATCGTGCTCGTTTAATTTTACCGTTTTCAGATCTCGAATCGGTTTCTAGCTAATAATTCTAGCACACCCAATAGTCAAGACAAGTTTTTCATTGACGAATTCTTTTGTGTTTCACCTAATATTTCCAAACAATTGACATTATAATACGTACAACAATTTGATACCAAATCTTCTTGGGGATTACGAAGACCTTACTCACCAATCATAGATAAAAAAAAAAAAAAAAAAAAAAAACTTCTTCAATTTTTTTTTCAGTTCATATTACCAAAGATCTGCGACAGATCATATATATAATCAGGTTTGTCATTATTAACAAGCCTAAATATTATTTTTATACATCGCTGATCAGCATGGCTGGGTTTTAATATTATTTTACGCGAGAGACATCTATTAAAATATGACGATTAACAGCCAAATTTTATATATCAACTATAATAAATGATGATATGAATAGACTGTATACTTGAATAGACGGTATACTTAGTATATAATTAATTTATGAAGCTATCATCACGAAAATTTATTAAAAAAATACTAAATTTCAAGGTTAAATTAATTTTATAAAAACTACTGTTTAGTTATTGGTGAAATATATATTGTATGGTAGCTTTCGCAACTAAAATTTATGTCATCCTTTATTAACGATGACGTTTGTTCAGTTGTATTGAGATTAATTTCTCTTTAAAAAAAAAATCCCGTAATATTACTATCTGCAGAAGTCAATTAAGTACAGATTTTTTCATTGAAGGAAAGTGTTACATGATCATTCAACTCGGTACTAATCAAGGTGAATTTTTATGATTATTTCTTTTTAGAATAATTGTCATTTGTTACCCTTTTGAAATATAATATCCCTTCAAAAAAATAAAATATATCTCGCTTTTTTTATTTTATTTTTTCAATTAGAAGTTTGAGTTGGATATGAATATTTTGTTGGAATGAATGGTTCTGAGTATCTGATTGGTGGATAAAGCTCAAAGAAGACAATAAAACACGATGCCATATAAATAAAAATCACATAACCAGGTGTCGGTGAACTAAAATGATTAAAGATACGACCATATCATCTAATAAAACATTACAACCGTACACACAATAATAAATTTAATCGTTACTTATGATCATACTCGGCATTGACTAAGGCTGACATTTCGAGTCTCCAAATTTAAAAGTCTTAATTTTATTCGAAGAATTTTGTATAAATTTTTTAAATAATTATCCAAAATTACCCATATTATTAAGATTATTACTATTATTATTATTATTATAAAATGAGTAATTTTGAATAATTGTTTAAATATTTCTATTGAAATGGGCATTTCCCTGATAAGTCCTTTTATTTATATAATTAATTATATTTAATTAAATATAAAAATAATTTCCAAAATTTTAAGAGCCCTATTAATTTATTTTTCCTAGAACAAATATTTCAGGGCCGGCTTAACTTATAATTTTAAAAAGTAATAAGTAATAAAAAAAATTACTTAAACAAATGGAGACATGAAAAAGAAAAGCATATAATATTAATATATTGTCAAAACTAAGAATCAGGAGTTACTGTCTTAGTATCTAATAATTCAAGGAGGTTGCTTGGAAGTATATAGTAGAGAGTTCATGGGAGCATGGGTCCCACTCTCACATGTATCTATAGATATTATTCACTATATTAATCCAAGCCAATTCTATATATAGTCTTCCGTATTCTCCTTTCGAAACAACAAAACAAACCATAGTCTCTCTCTCTCTCTCTCTCTCTCTCTCTCTCTCTCTCTCTCTCTCTCTCTCTCTCTCTCTCTCTCTCTCTCTCTCTCTCTCTCTCTCTCTCTCTCTCTCTCATCACCATGCCAGCCCAAGTTATGCCTGAGAAACCCCTTCATGGAACTCATGTCTTGGGAAGGGAAAACAATCCACCTCCTCATAGAAGGTATATAAATACAAACACACACACACACACACACATATATATATATATATATGTATATACCAATCTTTCTTTGCTTGTCTTGATCCCAAAAAGCAACTCAAATTTTGATACATTCGTGTCATGCATGTTTCTTTGTCTTAAACTCGAAAGCAAGACAGAGGCACTTATATATATATATATATGTATATTAATTCATCAACCCCAGTACAGTAATACACATTGTTTAGGTTTCACGGAAGTTATCTTTTTCCAAGAGCCAGCTAGCTTTGCAGGTACCGAAGATGGGCATTGTACGCTGAAAAAAGTGTTACATGATTCTTTCTTTTTATAGTATAATCCGTATCAAATCTGTTACCCAATTAGTATATATTAAAAAGTAACCCTAGTGGTTTCCACATGCAAATATGTCCATTTTAACCTCACGCGTCATTGTTCTTTCCGATCAGGTTGGAGGGCAAGGTAGCGATCATCACTGGCGGTGCACGGGGCATTGGTGAGGCGACAGCTAGGCTCTTTGCAAGGCACGGAGCACGTGTCATCATTGCTGATGTGGATGCCACGCTAGGCGAGCTCGTGGCGAGTGCAATGGGCCCGGCGGTGTCGTTCGTGCGGTGTGACGTGTCGTCGGAGGAGGATGTGGAGAACCTCGTGGAGTCCACGGTGGCCCGATTTGGGCAGCTCGACGTGCTTTTCAACAACGCTGGAGTTCTCGGCAACGACCAGTCCAAGAGTCGCAAGAGCATCGTCGACCTCGATGCTGATGAGTTCGACCGTGTCATGAGCGTCAATGTCAAGGGCGTCGCACTCGGCATCAAGCATGCCGCGCGTGCCATGCTCCGCAAGCACTCGTCATGCGCCACCGGTGGGTAGAGCTTATAATTATTGTGTTAATTGTGTCCCGTTAAAAATATTCTCCGAACGAAACAGAGATAACCATCTGTTTCCGCCATTTTCCAACACGGGAATATCCAGAAAAAGCTTCATAAACAGAACTTCGTAATAATGAATTTCATACATTTTTCGCTGATTATTTATCCACTTCTAATGATGCAGGCTACACCGGCGGGTGCATAATCTCAACGGCGAGCGTGGCAGGCGTGATGGGTGGGCTCGGTCCGCACGCATACACAGCCTCAAAGCATGCGATCGTTGGGCTGACCAAGAATGCCGCATGTGAGCTGGGCCAGTACGGCATAAGGGTCAACTGCATTTCCCCCTTTGGCGTCGCTACGTCGATGCTGGTTAATGCTTGGCGCTCGTCGCTGATGAGCGCCAACGACGACGAGCACGAAGACGATTGCAATAGCATTGGCCTTCCTTGCGAAGAGGAGGTTGAGAAAATGGAAGAGTTTGTGAGAGGACTCGCCAACTTGAAGGGCCCGAATCTTAGGGCAAAGGACATAGCCGAGGCTGCACTTTATCTCGCAAGCGACGAGTCAAAGTATGTTAGTGGTCACAATCTAGTCGTTGATGGTGGTGTCACTACCTCGAGAAATTGCATTGGTTTGTAAATTTTTATGTCATTTTTTAATTAATTGTATTTGTGTTATATAAATATCCTAGTTTAGAATGTATGTATTCTGATTTTGGTGTGAGTTTTCCACCAAAAAAAAGTGTTTTTTAGTTAGGGTACTTTGTGATGTTCTTCAAGGGTTTTGATGTTGTTTATCAGTTTATTGTTCCTTGGTATTTAATTGAAGAATTTAATTTCAAGTCCAAAGCTGTCTTTGACTGTGGATGTTATTTCTTGATACTCAAGCTTAAAATTTAAGTGGCTTAGCATGATATACTTCGTGTTGAGTTGGGAATTTTAATTCACCGGAACTGCTACAGAAACCCGATATGGCGATCGATATCAAGATGAATTTGATAATTAAACACTTATTAGCGAGGATGTTTTATATGTTTCACATATAATTGGTGTAACATGATTTCCGAGCTTATATGTGTACCCCGCTAGCTCTTTGTAGTGCTTGTAGCACGGAAACACAGAATTAGAAAGATAGTTTGTAACAATTACGAATTCCAATTGTTATACGACAAAAACGATTCACAAGCAGCAAGTGAACAAACTTTACACACTAAGCAATCATTTATAATTATTTAGCACTTTTATTTTTTCTTTGATTAAGTTTTTATTTTGAATTTGAAGATTATGATTTTATTTTAATATTACTTATTACGTACACAAGTCAATTTTAATAATTTATATAAGCTACGACAATATGTGAAAAGTTTTCAAACTTCAAAGATGGAATTCAAAGCTACTTATGAATGAAAAATACATATCTTTCTTGGACGGTTGAATACTGTCCGCTGACTTTTCTCATTCATGCGAACTCTATTTTAAAATATTTTGTCTTGAAACTGATGAGACAATAGTAAATGCCCAAGTGATTTCCCCGAAATAGCAAAGACCTATGAATATAATCATAACAAACTAATAAAATTTATAAATAATTTTTTGCATAATTAGTTCCAAAAGTCAATTATCATTTTTATATTATAAAAGATAATGATATATATATATATATATATATATATTTACTTAATTAGACTTTATACCTTGTATGTAGCAACAACAATCCTACTACTTTTGTAACTTTATAAAGTTGTAGTATGGATTGGTACATGCATGAAGAGGTTGTCAAATTCTATAAAAAAAAAAAAGAGGTTGTCAAGCCGTGAGGTCTCCACTTTCTAATGTTTTCTTCTTTACTTTTTTTTAGATCTATTCAATATTGAGTTTCGACATCCAATTAAATCTTACCATAGAGTGATTTGTCAAATCACACAATTGGTAAGATTCCATATATTCACAAGTTTAAGGCGACGTCTAATGCTGTTAATTTCATTGACAACTAAATTGACAACTCAAGAGAGACACGGTCTCTCCACCAACTTTTTTATTTTTATTTTTTATCAGTCAATGATACAATTTGAGTTGATATTAAATGACTTTAAGTTCGATCAACACGAATACAATTAATTCGATTAAGCGCTGGAACGATGAGTGACAGTTTTGTCCATTTTAAATGAATCTAGGTCTTACAATGATCAATTAATCAGACAATCATGAGATGATTATGAGTATGTAAATTTCATTAGTAAGAAACAATTATAACACGAGATTACATACCCGGTTGTTGATTATGAAGTCTAATCTACACTTTGCTATTGTAAAGAGTACTTTAAATTTTCCACACACTTGTAACCCTAGGTTTAGGGTATTTAAAGGCTTGTATAGCCATCCATTGTGTATTATATATATATATAGAGAGAGGGGGAGAGAGTTGTAACCGGCGAACTCCGTTATTGATTATAATGAATCCAAATTTGGTAGGAGAAAGTGAAATAATTTTTTTTCCGTGATTTATATTATCATATTTGTAATATAGGTCAAAATTCTAACAGCGTCAACATCTTTAATATGGTTCATAATTTTTTATTTTTTTTATGCTACAAGGCTCGACACCTTGTGCCCTCAGTGATGAAAATTCAAATACTGAACCACTAAGCTAACCCGGAACAGAAAGCATTTAAGGTTGTTAAGTTGTTTGACAAGTGATATAGACGTAATTTCTTTAACAACTCTCATTAGTCAATGACTAGTAGTACGTACCGAATCTTTTTTATACTCATCTGCTAAAGTGACACCTTTCGTAGGAGAAAAAAAAAGTTTGCTTGGATAGTAAGCATATTACACCCACTGAAACCAACTTTAATTTTCTTGGAATTTAAAATGAAAATATTCCAAAGAGAGAGGAGAGAAACGAGTATACAAATAAATGCAAGAGTACTCTCAAGGCTGTCATATTGGTAAATCTTGTCTTCTTTGAGTTTTGAC
The DNA here is from genome assembly GCA_954871525.1 of Parietaria judaica. NCBI lineage: Eukaryota > Viridiplantae > Streptophyta > Magnoliopsida > Rosales > Urticaceae > Parietaria > Parietaria judaica. The sequence continues at coordinate 20,322,424 of OX940868.1, read as the reverse complement.
CCCATGAATATTCCTCGAAAATCAAAGCCTAGGAAAAAAAGGGACGTTCACGAGAGAATAAAGTTCCAATTGGAAAAGTTGTTTAAGTTAGCCAATACAAGGAATATGGTGTATGAAATGGGCTATATAGTAAACATTATAGTAATATATATACTTGTAGTTTAAGGTAGCCCTTGGGAAGTGTGTATCTACATGCTATATATATAGCTGCCATAAGTCTACAAAATGGTGCCATTGTGTTCCATTTTACTTGTCCAAGGAATATTGACTATACTTGAACTTTTCAGATCTTTGATAAAGGGGTTTGAACCAAAAAGTCTTGCATGCATCTAAATGATGTAAGCCATACAAGAAAAGAGAATTCTATGAGCTAGTAAATTTTCATTAATTTAATCGGTTATGTGACATATACTACTGCATATCTACCTATATATATATGACATTAATATTATTTTAAGAGATAATCCCGAAAAAAATACTTAATTTTAACCAACTGAAACGAAAAAAATACTTAATTTTAACCAACTGAAACGACAAGGGTCTAAAATGAAAAAATAACAACAAATGTACACAATGTAAATAAGTATGAGGCAACACTTTTTTTGTCCAATATTTTTACAGGCGCTAGTAATTTTATACTGTAGTACGCTATAAATTATACCTAAAAGCTAAAACACACATTTATGTGTCCATCCAGTCATTCTAGCATCTTCTCTCATTTGAATGATCTACTTAAAATTGGACACAAAATTGTGTCGTTTCACATTTATTGACTTTGAATATTTATGTCGTTATTTTTTACTTTACCCTTGCCGTCTCAATTAGTAAAAAATTAAATTCTTTTTCTGCGCGCGCGATTATCTCCTTTCTCAATGAGAAATACTTTAATGGGTGTAGATACAATTTATAATTTTCAACTACTGAGCTAGCTAGCTCTCATAGACAAAAAAATATTTTATATTTTTGGTTGTAGTACTAGCAACAGTAATAATATTATCTTATAATAATGATAATCATGATTAGTCTAATCACAATGCATATCCTTTGAAGATACTGCAAATCCATTATGTTTGGTTTCTTAACATTAACAAAGCAATACTGCAATACTATATATGAAAATTATTCTGTCATCGAAGAGATGGAATATTGATTATTTGAATGGCAAAAAAATTAAATAAACAAGCCTGCATGAGTAAATAAAAATGTCCAAAAATAGAAGGTACCAATCAATGCGTCACAACTCACGCTCTTGCAAGAGAATACACGTACATCAGATTTCACGTGGGATGTATAAAATTCATGAGATGTCTTCTAATCTATATCATTATTATGGACGTAAATATTTAATTATTATGACCCAAAAAGGTCTCCTTTCTCTCTCTTGACTCCCATATTATTTAACACTATGCGAAACTAACAAGTTTGATTCGCAAATTGACCCCTTAACTTTTGGTCCTTGGTGCAATTTATAACATGAACTTTTTTTTGTTAGAATCAGTGCTTCGTAAAATTTTAAAAAGTAGCTATGTTACTCCAGACACGCTATAAAAGAGAAAAAAAAAAAAAAAAAAAAACCTTGTGCACAATATGACTTAATTTGTACGACATTTTTTGCCTTCCTAGATGGCATGTTGCTCTTGCCTTCTCTAAACAAGGCTCGTGATTATAATTTACGATGTTTCTTTAATTTTTGTAACTTTTATTTTCACGATTAATTCTCAAACAATTACTTACACTAGTTGATTATTTCACTATACTCACACAATGTACTATTAATCTCTTATATATGAATTTGATTGACAAAAATACATTCGAAAAAATCATGTTTTGATGCATAATTTAACATCTTCCGCAATTTGTCTAGTGAAGAGGGCAATGCATGTGAACCCTTTTTGAAACCAAAGGAGTACTGCTGCAATAAGTTAAAGTTTACGAGACAAAATGCATCACCGTGAAAACTCAAAGATTAAGATTATTTAATGGCAATTAGTCAAGTAACAATTAACTAATGGCATTGGTGAAGGACAGCTCAAATTAGACTTGGGAAATCCAAGCAGTACCAATGGAAAAGTCAATTTATTTTCTAGCTTCTTCAATGCTTTATATAATTAAACCCTAAATTGGAAGCTGTCAATGTTCAAACATTACCACAACATGAGTTGTAAATCTCTGTCACTTATATATATTTATGTATATATATGTATATACATATATATACACATTCAACTATCTTTTCATCAACTAGGATTAAACTATAGCATAGTTGGGTTGCTTCCAATCTTTCCGTAGATACTTTGTGAGTTAAAATATACAAAACGAATAAGGGAGTTAGTTTAGTTTAACATAAATAATATAGATTATTTTAAAGTATTAATGTTTCATCATGGTCCGTACGGAAGATTTTTCAGACATGACTCGCATACCAAGATGCCGTGTCTGAATTATTATGAAATTTATTGTATATATGCTGTAAAAGGAGAATTTTTAAGGTTAAATTGATTGATGTACGTATAAGAAATGTGATTGGTTAGGTTAACTATGAAAAAAATATTAATTAGGAACAATTATTACGTATGTAAAAAAAACTATATGAAGTGTGAGAATTATAGGGTCAATACGGGTATTTAAGACTTAAAAACTAGAACTTAAAAATACTTAAAATTTGTACAAATGTGTTTTTTTAAGGTATATAAATCTATTTTTTATATTATTAACTATGTTGATTTTCTTTAAATTTTGTCAATTTTCTTAATTAATTTAATAGAATTAAAGATGTGCATTTAAGTTTTAGACATGTCTCACTTCCGAGAATAAAAAAAGAAGAAAATTTTGAGTAGCAAAATTGTGAATATCAAAAACTTTTATCCGCGAAAAAATTATATACAAAAATCAGATTGTATCAACCGTTTTAAATTACGGTTTAGGGTATATACCTGTATGTATTGTTTATGAAGTTGAATAAATATATAGTTTTTCTATGTATCATTATTAGGTATATTAGGTATATGATGTATCCTATGTGTATGTCATGTCATTGTATTAATATAAATACTTGTATTCGGAATCGGAACTACGTGAATCATGGCAAATCACTTAACATCACATAGATTAATTCAAATAGGAGAAGCTTTGACATTTTTAAATTAGCTAATAGAAATAAATGTTGGCCTTGGACACATTGGATTTTAGTTTTGTGGACACTAGTTATATAATTATATCTTATTTCTTGCTCATCAAATATGCAAGACATACTAATTAATACCCAAAATAATATTGTATTTTATGCAATGTTGTTTATAAGGAATCATTGAATCCCGGTTTCAAAAAAAAAAAAAAAGAGCAAAATCCATATCTCCGATTCATATATATATATATTTTTAACCAAAATTCTCAATGTCGAATTTTGTAAACATATTAATTTGGATTTTTAAATAACGGCTAGTGAATAGAATGTCGGATCCAACATACTAACCACATTAATTTCATACGAGATAGTCGTGGTAAAAGGATCTAAAGTCAACTATGTGAGGCGATAAATTTTTGTGTCGATTCTTTTTATGTCTAATTAGAACATGGTAGATAACTGGATGAACACATAAATTTATATCTTAGGTATCATTTAGTCACTATTCTAAAATATTGATCAATGGTGCATCCTTGAATCCCGATGTTTTTTTAAAAAAATAATAAGCAAAATCCATATCTCCGATTCATATATTTTTTAAAACCAGAATTCTCGATGTCGAATTAAAAAAAAATCTATATTAATTTTAATTTTTAAATAACGGCTAGTGTCAGATCCAACATACTAACATCGTTAATTTCATATGAGATAGTCGTGGTTAAAGGATCTAAAGTCAACAATGAGGCGACACATTTTTTTTGTCCTTTCTTTGTTTCTTTCTTTCTTATGCCTAATTAGAACTTGTTAGATAACTTGATAAGCACATAAATTTATATCTTAGGTATGATCTGATAACAATATACTAAAAAAATTATCAACATACCTGATAACAATATACTAAAAAATTTATCAATGTCCGTAAAAAAATGACGAAAAAATGCACTGTCTCAAAGGTCATTGTTTCTTTTTACTTTGATCTTATGTCACTTCAATCGATCAAAATTTAAATAATTATTTTGTCATTATCCTTTAATTTTATACAGCCTTGATATCTTCTTTGAAGATTTGAACCACAAAATCAGGTATGCATGTAATGTATAATTGTATATATAGGGAGAGACAGAGAGGCACAGCCTTAAGAAAAAAGGCATATAATTTCTGACCAAAAAAATGTACTAGTGACTAATATACATTTTTTTTCTTTCACTAGATGAAACTAATCAGTACCAAAATATTTAGAATCAATCACACAACCAGATTTCTCTGTATCTTGCTAATATCAGAAAATCCAGCAAAGATATTGCTAGTTGTACCATACTTATTCTATGTACATTTATAGAAATATGAGATTGTGTTTAGATACTCTCATGTGTCTGTGATCTAATTCAAACCCATGATTTTACGTTGTACTTCTTTCTATGTTTGTCTTTATATTTATATATATATATATATATATATATATATAGAAATTGTAATAAAGGTCCATTTTGTGTAAAAGGCTTAAGAAAAGTGCCATCTGTGAGAGTAAAAAATACACACAGTGGCATTTTTCTTAAACTTTCTACACAAAATGGGAATTTTTTAAAATAACCGTGTGTATATATATATATATATATATATATATATATATATATATATATGCATATATCAGGACATGAACACAGAATGTTATTGGGCCTAGATGACAGTTAAGTGCTCCATAAAGGCCCAAAGGAGAGAGAGATGTGAGCCTACATACACGCTCCTTGGGGTCACAACTGGCATGCCATCTGAATTTTTGCGGTCAGGCTCCGTTAAAATGCAACGAAAAAGTGATAGATATCTAGCTGCAACCGCCCGACTTTAGATAAAAGACTTTTGCCGCTATTTTTTTAATGAAAAGAAAACTTAATTGCTCAATATGGGCCTACAAACATGACGTGGAGTCACAAGCACACCACTCGGCATTTAACAACCGGACTTTGTTAAAATGCTACAAAAACATAATTGGCTATTTAACTGCAAACAACTTCGTTATGTGGGACTTTTGCCGCTCCATTTTTCTAAGGCTACAAAATATTTAATTTAGTACACCTGAGGCCCAATATGTCCTAAAAGCACACCTGAGGAAATTTAGTAGCCCAAATCTTGTTCAAAATAGGTCCCCAAAATTTGAAAAAGAAGCCAAGAAAAAGAATTTTATACTTAGTCGCTTTTTCACACCCGTGTTTCGAGCCTTATTACTGGCGCCTTTCGATCGAAAAACATCAATAGGCCAAGACAATGACGAGAAAAACAAAGAGGAAGAAAATTGATATTTAATAAGACTACAAAAAAAAAAAAAATCCATTTGTTTCTATAAGAAAATAGAATCTTGATTTGTCCTACAAATTTTTTGCCGGAAGCTTCAATGTTATTTTTTTTTTCTTCGGGAGATCCTGAAAATTTAACACAAAACAAGATTTTCTCTCGGAATTTTTCACATTTTCCTCACTTTCTTGATATGCTTTTTCAGAATGTGAGATCGACAGTAGAATCTGGATCAAAATTTGGCATTAACACTGCCGTTGATACAATTTGGATTAACGGACAGATGGTACCCTTTAGTCCGTCAAAAGTTGCAATTTCTGCCTAATTTCCGGAATCTTCTTTGCTTCAATGACCATCACTAACCCCATCAGCTTGTAATGCTTTGACTGCAAAGAAGAAAATATAATATATATATGAATTTCTAAACGTGGTGAATGATATTCTGATTTCTACTAAACGTTTTTCCGGAACTTCTAAGAGTGATTACCGGCAGGAGTAAATATAAGAATTAGGGTTCCAAAACACTAATTTTACCTCATGAGGTGCGAGCTCCTGCGTTTTCCAAGGAAAAGTGAAGGACCACAAGCTCAGCTGAAATTCATTTAAAACATTCGTAATATAGGGAGAAAGAAAAAATTACGATCCTTGGTAAAGGTACAAAATGACCCGAACCTCGTGGAAAATTTCGTCTTCGGGCTTATAATACGTCATGTCCTGCTCATTGTCACCGCCTTTTCTTTTCTTCTGATTGGGGTTTCGAAGCTGTGGTTCGTATCACCAAACAACGAAGTTATACTCAATACATGTAGAGAATTATAAAGAGGATGTGGAGATATGTACCTTCTCAATTCGAGTCATCAATATATAGTATTTAAAATGAAACGACTTCCGAATCTCGTCTGTCGGCTTCAAACAATAAACGGGATCCGTAAATTAGAAAAATTATAATAATAAAATAAAAGGGTTAAAAAGCTCATAATCCGTGTTACTCTTCTAACCTCGTCTTCTGTGGCCCAAGAGATTTCATCGAAGACGCCATCATAAAGAGGAGGCAAAGGAGGGAAGTTCATCATACACTGGGAGACTAAGAGACCAACATTACGGGATTCCTCATCGAAAAGAGAGTGCAATTTCTCTTTCGAATCTTTTTCCTTGCATACTCCGAGGAGAAACTGCTTGATTTCCTCGATACACTTATGTTCCTATAACAAATCAAATTCACAACTTCTTGAATCAGAAGAGTCCGAGGATACGGAAGTTTACCGATATGAGAATTATTGTCGGGGCTGCAATTACAAAAACTATCCATTGTTGCCATAATAGAGAGTAATATACGAAATCTGAAACACGAGTAATTAATCACCTTGTATCTGTGCAAATTAAGCACTGTGAGAAGAGCATAAACCCAATTATCATCATCATCCTCCAACTTAACGCACGTCCCGACGGTTGTCTGAGACAGTATCAAGTCCACAAAACCGCTCAAATCCCATTCCCGAACATCCAGATACGTCCGAAGCAAGGTCTTCACGGCATGGAAATCATCGGCCTTTGGATCACAGAACACCGCTTCTTTCGACAATCCTCCCTTCAGAACAAAAGTCAACATCAGAACTCAACATGTAAAAGAAAAAGTCAACCGGCAAAGAGCTTCGGACGGCAATTTTCTTACTTCAAAGGCTTCTCCCTCGTCTGAACTCTCGCTCTTCTCGCTTTCCATCTCTGCATTCTTATCCATCGATTTCTTACCTGAAAGCAAGAGAAATGTACAAGTTAGAGGCTAAAAGAGAAGATACAAATCAAAGGATGTTATTATACCGATGGATGTCGACGGAAGTTGTTTCAAACTGATCTCGGGTGTCGGCTTCCGCCTGCTGGCTAACGCAACACAGCCAATTCGAGCAACCGAGCGAGAAAACGACGAAAACAGCAGAGGTCGACGCCTTTCTAATCTCCGGCGCTTCAATGGCGGCTTCCGAGTCATCTAGCTATATTCTATGGAAGAGTCAAATCAGGCCCGGCCCAAGCACTGGGCAGCTTGGGCAACGCCCAAGGCCTCTTAGTGAGAAATAATTGAACAATTAGTCCTTGCGACATCGTATTTTAGGCAAAGAACTCACTAAAGAATATCTACAACTCAAGAAAACTATAAAACCGAACGAATGTAACGACATACATCATAGAAACACCCCTAAAGCAATGCATCACTAAGATATCCTAACACGCATCACCATGCTTGAAACTTAAACTGGAACAGTTCCAATCCAAATACCCCAGAGCAAAATCTCAGACCTTTGGACTTGTCGACGAACAAGACTTCTTCGCTCGGGACGGCAGAGAGAGCGTCTTTGGTCGACTTCTCGTCGATGTCTTCGGTGCTGATATTGGCCCGCCACGCCTTCTCCCATCTCCTCGCTGGTCAAACCCTAATTCGAGCTTGCAGATGTCTGTCAGTTAATCTGTTTCAATGGAGTGTTAAGATACGATAAGCCAGGCCCGGCCCAAGCACTGGGCAGCTTGGGCCAACGCCCAAGGCCTCTTAGTGAAAAATAATTGAACAATTAGGCGTGCGACATCGTATTTTAGACCCATATAAAAAAAAAAAAAAACTCATTAAAGAATATCTACAAGTTGTGATACAAGTTCTAGAAAGTGGGCCCTTTCTCATATTTTATTGGTTAACTTCTCTTTTTTTGTAATATAAAACAATTTTTTAATTTAATATTCCTTATTCAATTTCATACCTTAATTCTCTTATTCCCTAAATTATTAGTGAAGAGTATAAAAAAGGACTTAAAATAGAAACACTATCTTTTCGGTTTTACATTAGATAATTTACTTATTCATAGAAAATTTATTTTCATTTTTTTATAGTAAATATTCTCTTTATATATATAAATATATATACAATTAAAATTATTCTCTTATAGTGTACACGAGGTATATAACCCGCGCGTTGCGGGTTTTTTTTCTTAGCAAAGAGAAATTTTGATAGTTTAATGTTTTTTTATGCGTATGGTATTAAAGCTATTTGATATTTATTTTATGTTTTTATTCAATCTTTTTTAATGCAGCATTGTAGGTAATAGTATACTTAAAAAAAAGATTGTCAAATGAGATTGTCAAACAGTATACTAGCAAATGTGTTATGCACATCCGTTCTTTTGCGCCTATTTAATAAGTAACAGCAATGAATAATAATCATTGTTTATGTTGTTTTATTTATTTTCTACTACTTTATATATTCAAGTGAGATTGTCAAACAATATATGAAACAAATATATTTCATATCGTTGTTTATATCGCTGAGATTATCAGTTAATAGAATAGTAATAGGAAATTGATAACTAAAATGTTTATATTTCATTGAGTGATTTTATCAAACAGTATAGTTTCATCAATTCCAAAATTAAAAAATAATACACTTTGTCATATTTCCATCTCATTAACCACAATAAAACAGTGTAAAAGTCAATTAATCTCAAACACTAACAAAGGAAGAGATAGAAACCAAAAAAAAAAAAAACTACGCTTGAAAGCTTTAAGGATAAAATCAACAAATGGATTAAGAAACAGAGACCTACGTACCTCCGTCGGTGGAGATTCAAGTGTGCGTTTTGAACAGATAATCTGAGTTTTTTTTTTTTCTTTCAGTTAACCTCAACGTACATCGTCAATTAAAGTTCGGCGAGAGAGAGAGAGAGAGTGTGAGAGGTGAAGAAAATAGTCGAGATAAGCAAAGAAAAAAGTATATGAAATGCAAAGAGTAGTCTATTAATGTGTTGTATAAGTTTTGTTATATCGTATAGCTCCTGCAATACTGTAATCCAATAGCTCCTGCAATATTGTATTGCATGCTCTAAAAAAAAGTCTCATATTAATGATTCGCCCAAGGCCCCGAAAAGGGTTAGGTCGGTCCTGAGTCAAATAGAGGTATATCAATTTTCAACAAGACTATCAAACTGAATCAAAGGTTCAATACAATCAGTGTGTGGAGCTAGTATGACACTTGAAAATGAGATTTTTCTACCATTAAAGCTCCGAATCAAGCAACAGCGAAATTAGCTTAAGCTTCTTGACTGATTGAGCTCCAAAAAAACCCTAGATCCGATGGCCATTAAAGCAACCATTAAGCCCCAAATTATAGATGAAAATCAATTCATCTCAGTCCATATCGCAGTACATAAAAAAAAAAACTTAAAACTTACCAGACGGAAGTGCAGGGTTCTCGGCGAGGAGGAAGAAGAGAAGGAAAATGAATTGGGTAACACTAAAATGAATTGGGTAACACTAATTCTTAAACTAGAAGGAAACGCGACATATAATTACAAAAATGACAATACACATATAAAATTGGTAAAAACGACATAATAATTCTATCATCATGTGTCTCTGATTCTTCTTGACCCATCCTGATTTTACTTTGCTCTTCTATGATCGTCTTTTTCTTTCTACTTTTGGGTTGTTGGGGTGAATTCGGTTCGAAAGATGATTCGACCGAAACAAAGACCTGAAGATCGGCTGAGGCCTAGGCAACAAGAGACCCAGACGAAGTCAGATGAAATATATTTTGCCCCTTCCAACGCAAGGTATGGGAAAGATCAATCCACCCTGTCATTTGGAGAAGGCATTGCATCCGAGCCCAGGTCGAACGACTTCGTCAATTCGCTCGCAGGAAGCTTGCCTCTTCGGAAGCGACAAGACTATGCACACGTCTAGGTCACCATAACAGAGGGGACCACCGGATTAGGGTTCCCTTAATACAATGTAATTTGAGTCCAGTATGAAGCCTAAATCCTTACCTAGAAATAACATAATACATCGCTCATAAAGGCCAATGATAACCAATTAAGACAAGTACCAAATCATCCACCCCAAAAAGAGTACTAGCTCTAATTCCAAAAATATTCTTCTATTCTTCCTTTCCTTTTCAGCCATTATTGTACAAAATGAAAATCCAAGCTTGTACTTGGCTTTTTTCCATGATTATTAGTATAGAGGCAAAGGAAATAGAATGATCAAGATACATTTTTTTTTTTTATAATTACTCTCGTTATCTTATTTCATTTCATCTCTCCTAAACTGATGGTTGTTCACGTATGATATTAACGGAGGCGCACGGCCCAAAATTGCTCATCGGAAAACACTCTAAAAGACGTGGCGACGCCGTGATTGTTGAACAAACAGTTTTTATCCACAACAAGGGTTACATATGCATATTACTATATCTAGACGAACTCAAAATGTTATTGGCCTCCATGAAGATGTGGGCACGCCATGTTGCGTTTAACGGTCGGGCTTCGTTAAAATGCTACGAAACATAATAGAAATCTAAATGTAACAACCACAATTTAGATTCAAGGGCCAAAAGGTAAAACTTAATTGGTGGATGTGAGCCGACATACATGACGTGGAGTCACAAGCACACGAATCGGTATTTAGCGGTCGGGTTTCGTTAAAATGCTAAAAAAAACATAATTAGATATTTAGCTGCAACAACTCTAATTAAAATCAGGAACTTTGCCATTTATTTTCTTTCTCTAAAGGCTATTTTTTTTCTTTCTCTAATTGCTCCATGATATATCATAAAAGCACAGCCGAGGAAACTTAGTAGGCCAAAATCTTGTTCAGAATAGAGCCCAAAATACTAAAGAAGAAGCCAATAGATGGAAATTTCTGCTTTGGACCCAAATAACTCGCCATTAACATGATCATCAAGTACAAATTTAGTCACTTATATCATATGATAAATTTCAACTAAATGAGATTGTGTAACTCATCTGGCTAAATGACCAGTAACCTCGTGCCTCCGTATTTTCATGTTATTTTCCTGTGTTATTATTTTTATTTTTTTTCCTTGTCAAAATATTCTCATTCTCAATTTATATTTTTTTAGTAGTAAGCGATTCAAATTTATTCAGAATTAAATATAGGGTTAATGAGGCAAATGTCCATTTGTGGCTTAAGGCTTAAAAAAAATGCCAATTTTTATTTTTAGTAATCATAACCACTAATACATTAAAAAATGGATTAATTTGCCCTTACATTTTATAAATCACTTTTAAAACTAAATCACGGTTAATATTAATTCGTTTTTTTTAAATTAAATTAAAAAATAAATATTTTCCTTAAATGTAGCAAACTAAATAACTGATTAATCTTTATCCTTCATTTTCGAATTTATCCTCCCTATTAATTATTATTTTCGCGATTAAAAAAAATATTCTCCGAACTTCCCTATTAATGAGTACATCCACTTGAATAAAATCCTCTTAATTACATTTTCGTATTTATAGTTACGAATTTGCAATTTTATTAACTTGTATATATATTTACGAAATCTATTAACGTGTAAAAAACTGTAAATATATTTACAAAACATTTTTAACATGTTGAGCTGTAAATGTATTTACGAGTTTTTAATAAATTCTCTTAGGTACAGTCTCGTATTTATAGCTATGAATTTAGAGTTTCATTTATATAGTTATAAGATCGTGTTTATATTACAATATTAAATAGTATTTAAATTTGTAAACATTTTTTATAGTTTGATGTCTACAAATTACGAAATTACAATATTTATAGTTATAAACTTTTAGTATTGAGTTACTTATACGTAATCACATATACGTATATATGAAAATATGGATAATATAACAAAGATTACATATAAGTACGTGTAAAAAAGTAAACTGTAAATATAATTACGAAAAGTTGTAGTTATAAAAGTGTAAATATAGTTACGAAATTTTGTTGGAAAAAGCTACGTGCACTCATCTTGCTGCGGAAGAAGGTGACGGAGAAACCAGAGAGGCGACGGAGCTCGATGGAGGAAGGCGAGGGAAAAGAGAGAGAGATCTTGGCGATGGAAGAAGCTTCTAGGAGAAAGTTAAGAGAAAGTGGAGGAAAAAGTAAATTAATATGTGATAAATGATGAATATGTTTTTTTGAAAAAGTAACATATTTAAATAAAATTATAATTGATTTGGGGAAGTTATCAACCACAATTATAGGAATTTCGAAAATAAAATATAATATTAATAATTAATACGAAAATAATCAATTATAACTAATATAAGGGTTAATATGGTCCAAATAAAGTTATTAATGGGTATAAATGAGTTTTAAGAAACTATGAGCATTTCTCTTAAACTTTTAGTGCTTTTTGAGCATTTTGTGAGTTTTTCTTTAAATATATTTTAATATGGTATACCATTTTCAAAAAATCCGTATTCAAAAGTTTAAATCTATATTTGAAAAAAAATAATGTAGTTGAAATATGAGAATCCGGACTTTCATATTATTATTATTATTATTATCTTGAATATGTAACAACCTAGCCCTATATTAATTATGTTTTCTTTCTTCTTCTTCTAGAAATAACCATTTCCCTTTTGGACCACAAAATACACTCACTCTCTTCAAACCCAAAACCAAACAATTATTGAATCGAAGCTCATTCAAGGGACACGTGGATATCACGTGAAGTATAGCTACTTATAACGTGAGGGGACTCTCGATCTGTCTCTTATATGATGAATGTTAATGATAATAATATATATGTACATATTGTCTTTCTCATTCAAATGATGCATGAACCTGCAAAGAAATGGAAAAACATGATATTGACGTGTCATTGCACGTGAGCTGTATATTTGACTTTTGATACGACCATAATAAACTCGAAGCCTACACATATTACATACATATACATATGCGTACGTATATATTTATTTACATGTTTGCTATGACGGCTATTACATGGTTATAGCATATATCATTATACTTCTTAATGTAATCACAGTTTTATGGATTCTTCGTTGCATTTGCATATGATCAATATTTGCCAAGGATATGCATGTTAAATTAGAAGTGTGAATTAAGTGATATTCATCCCCATACTTCATATGTTTTAAAAACTTAGAGAAGCTTCGCGTATTACTGACTAATCTTAAAATGCAAAATATAAATTTTCCATATCATAAAAAAATAAAATATTAATTAAAGACTATATATGTGATTGTATGTTTTAGATTTAGAATAATGTTTTAAATACCGCTTACTGTTGCTTAATTTACAAGTATACTGAACCGGTATGTGTTTAAATATTGATGGAGGCCTCATCAAGTATAAAGAAATTATACATGTTGTGCCGATCCGATTTTATAGGTTATAATATATGTACACTTGCAGAGTTTTCCTTAAAAAGTTAGAAATGGCTTAAGATTCTAATACAATTTTGTAGATTTACGAATTTTTTTATATATATTTTATATTAAAAATAAGATATTGAGAGATTATATAAGGGTTAATGTGAGAAAGTTGAAAATTAAAAAAATGTATTTAATAAAAAATAAAATTTAATGAAATTGTACGAAATACCTATTTTGTGTCAAACCTTTTAAAAAACTACCCATTGTGTGTGGGTAGTTTTTTAAAAAGTCTGCACAAAATAGGCATTTGGTTAACTAACCCTTAAATTTAATAGATAAAATAAAATTTTGAGAAACAAGTCCACATTTTTTCCCCCTTCCTCTTGCAATAAAAGAGTTAAACGCAAGTATACCTTTGAAGTAGGATGGAAAAAAAAAGACCAAAAATATTTGTTTTAAACTGCATCCAGATCAGAATCACTTAAAAAACACAACAAACATTATAATCGAGTTAAATTAAGATTGGTTTTTCAAAACCGCTTCTGGATTAAAACTGGTTTCGGATTCCGGTTTAGGGGTTAAAAACCCGGAACCCGGAACCCGGATTAAAGGTTACTCAAACCCGATTTAAATTTATTTTTTTGTATTTTCTAGTATTTAATGAAATTTTCCTTTCCTCATAGTTTATACCATTTGATATTCTTATACTATTTTTCATATTTTGTAACTTAATACATATATTTAAGTAATATTTAAAATTAAAACTATTTTTGCTATTAAATAAAAAAAGATTTTTCCATTCTATTATTATTTTTTATTAATTAATCCCGATCTGAATTTTAAATTTGAGGTTTGATATTAAATCCGAATTTAAATTCTCATCCGAAAATCTAAGTTTAAAATATTTAAATCCGGTAGTTTAGAGAACTCAAATTCTAAATCTTATTTTGACAAAAGATTTGACTACTCGGCCCACTTTTAGCACTCCTTGTTTGAAGAGAAGGCTTTTAAACCTTGGTGTATATAAAATCATTATCACTTCTTTGGAATCAATCATATCAATATTGAGACTTGGCATTGAATTTTTGCTGCGTGTGGACCGTGGATATTCATCTAAAACTAAGTAATCATTGAAGTGGAATTGCTTTCTCTGCACCACACGCTTTCCTAGATTTGCTTCTGTAATGTCAAATTATGACCTCAATTTTTGGGGCCCATTTAAATGGTGGCTCAAGTTCTTATCATAATTAGAACCTAAAATGAAAGCAAGAAAAAAAAAAAAACTATTCTTGGCCGTTGATGAAGTTGCCCATGAAGTAGGCCCAACGATGTTGATCATCCACGCTTAATAGTGGGGTTTTTTTTTTTTTCTTTCTTTCTTTCCGAATAGGACTTGATAAATAGTTGTGGTAGAGTTCTTAAAATAACACATTCAAAAAATTTAACATAAACCAATTATTGAACAACGTGACATGTAATTTTAGAACACGGCATATGCATACAAATTTTACACACGTAAAAATTATGAAGATTTTTTTTTTAAAGCATTAACTTGAAATTTCCATCTAGATCAAACAATAATGATACGGGGGCTTATATATTAAAACTCGGCTATAAAGAAAATCTTCAGAAAACATATGTAAAGATTAAGTTGCCAACAGTAAATGTAACGTCTATGTTGCAAAGATTGTGACATTTATTCATTCTACACGATTTACGGTAGTTACCACATCAAAAGTACTATAAATTAATTAACATTTCTTTTAAGACCTATGTTATATCCATAATAAAATCCATGGTGTGCAACGGGACCAATAACAAAATTCCACCACCACTATGAAAACATTAATACGTTGAATTAAAAGAAAAAATATTTTAAAACTAAAATACGAAGTATGAAAAGGAAAATCTCATAATTTCTTAAGTTTGATCTCGAACTTTAATTTTATATTAAAAATGTAAAAATAAGTCACATGCGTAAAAATTTATCGCTTTTGGAAGTCGAACCTTGCGTGAACGCCTTTCGAAGCGCTCCATAAATGTAAATGCAATCTCTTTCGTACGAGTGGCCCAATCAAAATAACTATTGCAAACAATCGTGTATTTTATGCTCATTGTGGCGGAGACAAAACCGACGAGATAACTTCTAGTACAATTTAAAACCGTCCAAAATATTGGTTAAATTTTTTAGAAAAAAAGCTTCCCAAAATTTCCGGCACTCAAATAGTTCAAAATTTTGAAATTTCAACCCAAACCAACTCCCGAACACGCATTATAAACCATTGTAAACACTAAAGAAGATCAAACATGTCTTATTTAAGAATACTAAACAAATATTCAAGAACACCATATGTTGCTTCCAAACTACCTTAAACATTGAAGAGGATAAAGAAAACTAAATGAACATCAAACTTAATTTTCCCCAAAACAAAAATTTATATATAAAAAAAATAGTAAACCAAACGTAACCTATTATCGAACACCATGAATATCTAAATTTAAAACCCAAAATATATATGCATACAAATTTTAGACACATAAACATAAGAGCATCAATTTATGAAGAAAGAGTTTTAGATTCAAAACAAAGGATCTCGCTTGATTACACGAAGTTTTATTATATAGAAGTTTCCTTCTAAACCAAAAAGTAAGGATTTGGGGGCTTATACATTGGAATTTAGCTATTAAAATAATTCTCATGAAAATATATGTAAAGATTAAATTGCCGATAGTTAATGCAACATGTATGCTACTCAAAAGATAGCCGTATGTATTAATTCTATACAGATTGCAACATTACCGCATCAAAGATACTATTATATCAGTAATATGAAGCATAGTTTTCAGTGGGACCCATATGTAACGGCCCCGCTTCTCTGACGAAGTGATGAATGTCCCCATAGGCCAACACGAGTATTTTCAGCGTGCTTTTTCCTCACTGACACGCTCCCCGAGAAAATTATGAGGAAGTGACCTATCCCAGGATTTCTCCAAGCCAAATACGTTGAAATTTGGAGTTCCTATGAACGAGCAACCAAAAGAAGATGCATAGTACCAATCAATTCTTTTAAGCATCTTCAACCGTATAGTCTCATACCTGTATGATGATAATCATGTAGTCCATACATGTATAGTTTCAGGAACATTCCGTTAGCACATCTCCTTGCCCATGCGATGTGGGACTACACAAGTTACCCTTTCTTGCCCTATCGGCTCACGGGAATGATGATTGTCACACCATAACTAAATTAAACCACTAGTACGAAACATGTTGGTGATCATGGTGGATGTTAAGGCGCATAGGAAATTTAATATGAGATCTTAGCTTTTTCAATATAGAGTCTTTAGATACAATATATATTGGTAATCTCCATTCGTTTTTTTTTTTGGACTTGATTTGACTTCAGAGCAGAGAGATCTTGGGTACTAAATAACAAAAATACTATTGTGTCGTTATGTTATGTTACCGAAATCGTTAATCTTTTGTTGTCTGGATTTAGTACCAAATATTAAAACAATCAATATCATTGAATTAAAACGTCCATATCATTAGGTAAAATATGCTTCTTCTTCTTCTTTTTTTTTTTTTTTTTGTGCTGATCCATATCTGTTTTTTTATAACTTAAGAAAAACTAAAATTTATCGCCCAACCGAGCACCCAAACCCTTAAAGTGAGGGTACTTTTTTGGTGACTTCCTATACAGTCTTGAGTTCCCTCACCTCCGATTTCACTATGTGCGAAACTCAAAATCACTCGTTTTCTATAATACCTTGGTATAGAGTTTGATAGTTCGGTTCGTCATTGCTAAGACGATAGTTATGTCGTTTTATCTTGGTAAGTCCACACTATCTGGTAGAGGAGGCGAATCGACGTGACTCGACCCCTTTCTCACATTCGTTGACATGACACGTCGCCGGAGAACCACTACGGAAATGAACTCCGATCTCAACAAATCTTTAGGTTCTTTTTTAAACTCTAAAACTAAGTTTTTAAGATTTCTTTGTACAAATAATCATAGAGAATCTAAAATGTATATAACAATTTTAAAGCGATCTGATTCTCTTTGAATACATATATGGAGGAAAATATTAAAACTCATGTGAATGAACTCTCTAGTTTTTTGTTTGAAAGAATGAAAGATGAAGAGTTTTTTTTTCCTCTATTACAAGAGAGTGCAAATACCTTTTTCTTTTTTATCTCGTTGATTTTCCCTATACATGACGCATGTTGTATTGAAGAGTCATATCTCCTTGTTTATTGTGTACACGTTATGTTTCTTTACTGCTCTTTCATTTTTTTCCTCGAGACATGTATTGTTTAATTATACTTACATGTAGTAGAAGACATGTAAGGATAGAATACAGATACGTATTTACATACCTCCAAAAATTGATACGTTTGCTTTCTATATGTTATATCATAATATTTTCTTTTGCCATTTTGAAATGACAACACTATGCATGCATGCTTTATTTTATATTAATATACACTAGTACAAATTGTTGATCCTACCACGGAGTTTCAACCATCGAAATCCAAGTTTCTACCATGGAAAATTTTTTCCATGGTTGAAATCGAATCACGCCGCGGCACGATTCAACACGCCGCGGCACACTCTCAAATTCACCACGGATATATTTTCCATTGTTGAAAAGATTGTTAGAAGTACATCCGTGCCGCGGCCTATTTTACCCACGCCGCGGCTTATTTAGACTTTTAACCATGGATGTCAAAAACCATGGTCGAATCCAACAAAATTTTACCTTTCAACCATGGATATAAAAAACCATGGTCTGATCCTACAATGTGCCGCAGCTTATTTTACCCACGCCACGGCTTATTTAGACATTCAACCATGAATGTCAAAAACCATGGTCGAATCCTACAATGTGCCGCGGCTCGTTTTAAAATACACCGAGGCAACTCTCGCTTTATCAGCCACTCGCTAACCTCACACTTTTCTCAGTTCGCGATGAAAAAAAAAACCCCCTAACTTTCTCTCATTCTTTTTCCCTTTTCTCTAACCTCTTCTTCTTCTTCTTCTTCTTCTTCTTCTTCTTCTTCTTCTTCTTCTTCTTCTTCTTCTTCTTCTTCTTCTTCTTCTTCTTCTTCTTCTTCTTCTTCTTCTTCTTCTTCTTCACTCTGATTACCCAATCACCTCCAAGGCGGAGATCGTCGGCAGGCCGCTCGATCGGAAGCGCATCAATAATGCGCTCGACAAGCACCTTGAGAAATCGTCTCCGTTCACCTCCAGGGCCATCGGTAGCGCTGCCAAGGACAAGGAGAGGCTCTCCGTGCCCTCCACTTCCGCCGGCAAGTCGCAGCTCGATCACCGCGCCGCCGCGTCTCTCTCCAAGAACAAATGCTCCGATGGTCTGTCCCTTTCTCTCTCGTTTTTCGACTTTTGAGAGGGATATTCTGCTCGATCTTGGTTTTCTTTGAACTAATTTGTTGATTAGGTGGTGAACCTTGGTACTTTCGTGTTTGTGAAGCTTTAGGGGTCGGATTTGAGCTGGTTAGGGGTCGGACTTTAAGGGTCGGATTTGCTCTCTCGATTCTGGTCAGCACCCCCTCGACGATTTCAGGTACTGATTCATTCTTATTAAATGATTTAGGTTACTAAAAGATATCGAGAAGTCAAAATGGGGCTTTTAAACCCTAATAATCACTGCACAAAATAGTTTATGAAGGAAAGATATAAACTTTTTTGTCCTTGAATCTCGAAGCAAAGTGTTGATCTGGAATCTCACTTCCCAATTCACAAATTGCAACTTTCTTTGTAACTTATCACAAAAACACATAAATGAGAATTAGTTCTTTGTAATTTCATATTCGAAACCACACCCTAGTAATCCCTCCAAACATTCTTCACCGTTGAATTACAACACTTTCTCGCCCCGTTCGCATTCTAGCTCGCTGTTCCCTTCTCTTTCTATTCGTTTGCCTTTGTTCGAACTCGGCGACTTAAGGTTAGGATTTTCTGTTACATGCCATATCTATGTTAAGATTTGTGTCTTGATTGACTGATTTTTTTTAACCAGATGGACGATCCTTCTGTCACTAATATAGGCGGCAGGGTTAACAGATCTATAGAAGAACATATGACCATTTTATCAAATCTTGCTTTCAACTTGGCTCCACCACGCATTCAAGTGCGAGCTGACTCGTGGGTTGCTAGGAAACAGGCGTTGGCAAACTATAACCGAACCAACGAGCAACATCTGTTAAACCTCATACAACCACATCTCAACGCTTCAGTGGCAAGGCTTAATCAATTACTCATGATATTCCTAGAAGCACAAATGAGTCAAGATAACAGTATGGCGATGGCAGCGGCGATTGCGGGGGCGGGAGGGGCGGCTCCGGGACAGTTGGCGGAGCATGCACTGGCACAACCGGAGGGGCTGGTTCAGGTGCAGGAGGAGGCGGTGGCGCATGCGCATGCGAAATTGCGAATCAATGAGGGGCTGCCTTAAATCATGTGTTTGTATTAACTACTACTTAGTTCTTAATATGTATCAGATGCTACTACATTTCACGTTATGTTAGTATCTAGTTTTGCTCTCTTGTGCGTTGTGTATTGTCGTTTCCTAGTAACAGCATATCAATAATATGCTTTTTCTGATTTTTTTTTTTAAATCCAGTTTTGGCCCTTAGACAACGGAAATAAGTGTGGTCTAAACTAATCTCGCCGCGGCTTAGCTTCATTGTATCCGCGGCACGTATTGAGATCCAACAACGGATATCATCCGTTGTAGAATTTAAGATTCAACCATGGAAAAAATTCCGTGGTTGGAACTTACTACCATGCAGGATTCTACCATGGTTAAGAACCATGGTTGAAACCTGGATTTGTAGTAGTGATATATTATTAAGGAATTGATATTGATCAAGGTACTAATACGTTTGAATTAATTATATCTTCAGTTCAAGAAAATGAAAAACGTGAAGAACAATAAGAATGTGCACGTGCCCGCACCCGCCGTCGCTACGGCAATGTCGATACTGGCCTCTGTGAGTCATGGAGAAGAGCCAGATAAGTTCAACGCTTCGAACTTTAAGAGGTGACAACAGAAGATGTTCTTTCACCTAACTACGTTTAACCTTACGAGGTTCTTGACTGAAGATGCGCCCAAGGTTTAAAATTAGTTAAAACCGAGGCGAGGCGTTTTCTCAACGCCTCAAAAGGCGCAAGCCTCAAGGCGCAACGAGGCGTAAACCTCGATTTTAATAATAAATTAATTATAAAATAATATATATATATATATCATATAAATCATACACAATTCTATAGTCTTAAACCATAAAAACCACACATATCTCAAAGTCTTAAACCATAAGAAGAAGGAAAAAAAACCACAAATAAGTCTTCAACCATGAAAAAAGCACATAATAGTCTTAAACCATAAAAACAAACTTAACGCATAATAGATATAATAAGACAACACAAAAGTCTAAAAGGTCCCCTCATTCTCCTCGTCTCAATCATCATTGCCATCATCATCTCTGGAATCAAAATCTTGAAGAAGCCTTCCTATTTTCCTTGGTGGTGGCGGTTCCGTTGTTAGTGTGGATGCCAATGCCGATGAGATTATAGATTCACTCGTACGCACGTCTTCATCGTCCACGTCTTTATCGTCATTAAGATTCGCCACTCATTCATCATCGGAAGGTATTATATCGCGAACTAAATGATCTTCCTAACCTTTTCATTGTTTTTTCTTCATCCATCTTTGTTTCAACCTCTTGTTGTTCATAATGAACACCAATGTACCCATTTTCTTCGCGGGTAGCCGATTCCTTCTCTTTGTATGAACTTGATTGAACGTACTCCAATTTCGTTCACATTCTGATGTTGAACACGTAAGCCCAATGATCTTTAGTGCGAATTCTTTTAGTTCGTGAACATCATCTCTAAAGTTTTCCCAGCACTCAACTAAAAAAAAAACTTATTAATTAAACATACCCGGAGAACGTGTCATGTACGAGATCATGGCCAATCGCTTTTCCAAACAATACTCGCTTGAAAGTAAACTCAATAAGTTAGCCCTCAATCTTTATGAACAAATCTGGATCCGGCACAAGTCTTTCCATGCAATTATGCAAACAATATTTGATATCGGGATGCTTGGATACACTGGGACTCCATCGGTATTGAGGATTCAAATGATATCCCGTCACATGCAAGTCTCGCTGCATTTGTTTCTCCCACTTTGTATCAATGTTGTCCCAAATATCTTTAAATTCAGCTTTGTCTCCACTTTGTATCAATGTTGGCCCATTTTTGTGTAACAAACAGCTCTTGTAGTGATTGCTTCAACTTTAACAAACGTCGTGGAAAATCGCATGTCGGCTGTCGGACAAGACTTCATCACAATATTTCTTTGCTTTGTACAATCTGGCAAGTCTCCAATCTTCTCAAGCATCAAATCAATACAATGTGCCGCACACAGAGTCCAATACAAAGTTGACATCTTATTCAACAACAATGTTCTCACCACCTTGTATGCCGCCGCGTTGTCGGTTATCACTTGAACAACGGATTCCTCTCCAATCTCATCAATGAAACAATTTAGGGAGCATTTTTTTTTACCTCATACGACGCATCAACAGACTCTAGAAAACAGTCCCTTGTCTATTGTTGACACTTGACAAGAAAGTTGATCAAACTTCAATTTTTGGTATACGTCCAACCATCCGATAGCAAGGGGACTTTGGTTTTCTTCCATGTCTATCTAACGTCGATCACAACATTTTGTGTCTTCAAGGCTTCTTCCTTAAGTATCCATGTCGATAAATCGTACATCATTGGAATCTTGAAATGTCGGCCAATGTGGGAAAGGACACACAACATACTCGTGAACACGATCGCGTTTTCATAAAAAAAAAATCACCTTATCTCCAAGAAAACTTCATTTCTCTTAGCTTTTCAATCAGATTTGGCTAAATAAGTTATTGTATTTAAAGTCATTATTAAAGTTTAGTTTCGATAAATACTTTTCAGGATCTTTACTTTAATCTCAATAGTTACACTATACAGTTACGAGAGCCGAGACAACAAAACTGGATAATGCTAAACTATCACTACATATTATAAATTATGATAATTGGTTGAAAGATGATTTTATTAATGAGAACGACCTATTTTTAGGTAGATCCCAATAATGCGATTATGATAAATGGCTAAAAGATAATCTCTTTTTAATAAAAAACGAACTATTTATAAAAATAAAATAAATAAATAAGTCACCAGTAAAAGTACCCTCACTAGGGATCTGGGTGCTCGGTCGGTGGAAAAACTTATCATTGACAACACGTTGTCTAGGTAATAGAGATCAGTAGAAACATTTTGTATAGGATCAGTAGGTGTTACCTTTGAATTGTCCCTTGTAAAATATATTTATCTTACTAAAGGGTGGAAAAGGTACCTAAATGTTTTTAAAATAGTGCGGCATATTCTTAAGCTTTCAATTGTGTTGAATACCGATAGTCACAAAATTAGTGTTTCAGATTAACTCCATGAGCATTAATTGGTATTTACATATGTTTAATCCTTAAATTAACACTATTTTTACACTTTTTTGTGATTCTCTATTAGAGGCATTTATAGAAATATTTATGTAACTTATTTATAACAAAATCTTTATCCAGCTATATATGTGTTCATATTTGATAAAAAAAAATGCAAAAATATTAATTAAAAATCATTGAGTCATATGTACATATAAATCTTTTTAATTAATATATACAATCAAAAGTATAATTGATATTTTGCCTCCGCGCTGGTATTCGATTAATTAGAAGTAATAAGATTAAAAAAGAAAATTAGAGAGACTGGTCAGAGTTTGAAAACCATACCCCCTCTCACTTTTGTTTGCCCATGGTAGAGAACTACAAGAGTATAATAAAGAAGATTTACAAGCGGCAAGTCGAGGCACGTTTCAGCTTTCGATTTCATTCTCGAAGTCATAATCCTACCATGTCATAGTTGGTGGAGTTGTTTCAAGATTACCTATATTTAGTAATCGCCACACATATACATATATATAGGCCCTCCATGAATTAAATTCAATCGATCATAGGACATATATAGGGTAAATGTCAAGAGTTGATTGTGGTCCAAAAACGACAACTTAAAAGAGGCAAAATAATAGTAACATCTTTATGTGTGGTTGTGTTTATAGTTTAATGGTGTGCAATTCATTTGATTTAATTCTGCCTGATAGGCTGATACTATCAAATATAGGTGTCTAATTGCGACGTATATTTATATATATAAAAATGTGACCGACATGAAGTTAAAAATAAATGAAAACTTAGGATTTTACGACCATCTTTTCTTTCTTTCTTTTATATATAGTCAATCATGTTAAGAATTTTATTATTCTAATTCACGATGAGATATGAAGCTTTTTTGAAACTTTTTTCTCTCTCTCATAAATATGCGTGTGAGCTATAAGAATAAGCCATATATATGTAATAATATATACTTTGATATTTCATTAATTCATCATTATATTTGGGTTATAATCAATATCATATACCGTATATATATGATAAGTAATCTAATGTTAAACCCGCAATAGTTTTTTTATAAAATTAAAAATATTTGTATCTTAAGAATTCTAGTTCTAAAACTAGTACAGGATATGGATATCTAAATTTGTAAGAGAACTTAATCTATTAAACAGTATTGTAAGAGTTGGTCTAACTCTCGAATTAAAAACTAAAATTGCGTTTATCAACAAAACAGGGTTGGATTCTATCATCTACATATACATTAGGAGCTTATTATAGACAAAAACTCTTACATATAGTTCGTTAGAACTCTTAAACATTCTATACAATATTATCAAGGCATACGATAGGAATAGGATCAACATGCACGTAGATCGAAGTGAACATTATGTAGTCAACAAGTCCTTACTGATATATAGCCAATATATTAAAATTAGCCATATATTTGCATGTATACACACATATATATCATATATAATATGATATACTAAGAAACAGTATTGTGAAATGACTTTGGACCTTGCAGTTATAATAATTAAATTCGAAGGTCCCCCAGCAAGCAAATTGATATTCAAGCTTGAAAGTGATCACTCTCCAACTAAATTATTGTTATCATTAATATATCTACATAAATACACACACACACATATAAATATATATATATATATATATATATATATATATATATGAATAGATATATTATTTCGATTGTTTCCATACGTGCCATCAGACAGCAAGATACAAGAATGATCTATAATTGCAGATTGGATATATAGGTGTATAAATTATTAATTAATAAAACAAAAAAAGTGTAAAGGAATCAATTAAATTGATATACATACACATCAAGTGGAATTCGAGTTGATCGTAGAAGCCAATAATTTTTAGGTTAGGAGAATGTCCATATCCCATCATGTACACGAGCGGTTCCTCGCTGGATCCAGCTCCTCTAATTAAATACATTTAAAACTATATATATATATACACGCACTTTGAAGAATTAAATGTACCATTACCAACGAAATACCGAGATGGTCCGATTTTACATATATATGCCAAAATCTAACGAGTAAATTATAAGTATTTAGATATATTGATCAAATTATATGGTATACCGGTGAGCTTTAGTCGGAAAATAAAACAATACTACATTTGAAGACTTAAAAAACAGATTCTAACAGAAATAAAAAATCTAATGGCAAAGCAATGAGTATTGGTTGTTGCCGTTTTTCACTCAAAATCTACTTGATCAATATCATCACTATAAATGTCTTTTTGTGTTGTTTACATGGTATTTTTGAAGAAGGAATTATGGGATTTTTACGTTTTATCGATTTATTATGGGTATTTGTTACCCGTGAATAACCGTCACCAACCTATAAAATGAAGTGGTTTATTGTAGAAGATCTACCGAGTCAGTAAGCTTATATATCATTTTAGTCTATTACCTTTTAAAATGTAATTGCGATGACTAAATTCTTATGTATATTTTTAATAGAATGATTATGCTAGCCAAAATTATATATACTCGCATTAAAAAATATATTCACAGCGTTAGAATCATAAAATAATGTTATAAACTATTTTTTATTAATTAGTCATTACAAAATATTAATAGTCATATACAATTGTTATAAAGTCTTATAATGTGTTCTTATTATTATCATTTTCTTTTTTCTCCTTATGATTAAGTATTTATAGTAGGCCATATGCATATTATGTTGATTATTATTGATTACAGCTTGCTAAAATTATTATAAAAAAAGGAAAAAAATGGAAAACGAAAGCAACTTAAGGTAGTGTTCAAAAATATATATAACAAACTCAATATTAATAAAAGTGCTGCATAGTTTGATTTTTCCACTCTTATAATTATTGTGGCGACAATAGGTAATGTGAATAATATATTCGGAAGAGCATTAATGCATGAAAAACGACAAGACAATGGAGTCAAAAAGTCAGCATAAGTTCCAGCCTGGTAAGCTCTAGGGCACACGTGTCTTTTCTTAAACGACAAACAATTTGGCTCGCTATTTTCTTGTTATTTCAACGGTTAAAATTTAGAAGAGAAAGTTCCGAATATTTTTATAAAACTTATATAAGACATACATACATATATATATATATATGTATAGTATTATTATGATTATTTGATTCTTTTTGTCCCAATTATATATGCGACATTTACTAATTTCTTTTAGCACACTTCAATTATATTTGCTCAAATTAAATATCCTTTAATTTTATCTTTTTTTTTTTGAAAGAGCATATTAATTTTATTGTGTAAACTTTTTCCAAATGAATGATTTTAATATGACTATTCATGGTTTCCAAATTACCGGCAATTAGTGTGCAACCTTTCCCCAAATTGCAGCATTACCAAAAAAAAAAAATCTATCTGATAATTTTAGGCTATAACTATCTAATAATTATAGCTTAAAATAATTAAAAAACATTGATTATGATCATAGTTGTATAATATGCTATACCTAGCTAAAAATGACACTTTGATAAGGAATATTGTATCTCCCATTTAATTGGATGTTATTATAGGGAATAATTATTCTTGTTGTTTAAGTAGGTCTTCTGGCTAATTTCAAATTATTTTCTCTCAAGGAAAATTACCCTTACATATAAAATTATAAAATCGGTCAATTTATCAGCTCAAAATGCGTATATTCTTCATATAGCATGGAATAATATGAAAGTCGTTTAAAAATATTGAACTAATTAATTAATTAATTAATTAATTAATTAATTAAATAGCATGAGCTTTAAAATTATCCACCATAGGAGCCACCGTATCCATCTTGTCCTACAAAGTGAAACCTCATTGTTTTTCCCTCACAAAATAAATAATTTTAGAGTAAACATTTAAACAATTTATTAAATATTTAGTAAGGTATATGTTGATATAAGAATATAATAGAAAAATGCAAAAAAAATGTCAAAATTGAATTGAAATTAAAACTTCAGTTTATTAAAAAAAAAAACAGGATTTATATTAAATTGGAACTACATTGTATACAAAAGGGTGTAGACAGAGGCATAAATTTTAAAAAATTGAGTATAAAAAAACCCAAGTTTATTCTACTAATATAAATAAATAAACATTTAAACTCTAAATCCATCACAAAACAAAATAATTTTGATAACGAACTTGTGATGCAGATACATTAAATTACCATATTAACTAATAAGTACGCATGCATGTTCGAAATGTATAAAAACTAAATAGGTTTTTATTTTCCTTTATTAACTAGAAATTAATCATCACATATTTATGATTTACACTAAGTACCAAAGCTAAGGACTATATATGTCTTATTATTTCAGAAACATTATTTATGTTCTTCGTACAAATGATTGAAAGATAACAGAAAGGGACTATTGGGATCTCACTTTCTATAATAATCTATTTTAAAAAGAAAATTAATAGTTATATTAAATATACAAGAACATATACATATAAATACCAAATTCTTGGTACTAGCTAGATGTAATAATATGAAAATATTCAATAATTCAGACACTACATGAGCTCCATTAATGTCGTTTTTATTTTTAACAAATATTATTGGACCTATATTTCTCCTTGATATACATATACATATATATATATATATATATATATATATATATATATATATATATGTGAATTAAACTCAAGCCCGATCGATTGTCTTGCGTTATATATCACCATCTGCATGCAAATTCAACTTCAAGTGGGGAATTGATATCTTCTCCAATTAAACAAATAAATAAATAAATTTCAAAACTTTATTTTCAAACATTTTTTGTTCGAATATCTCAAATGGAACCCACTTTGACTAATATTATATGGCTAGAATTATACCGTCAAAATTTCAATTCTTATTTTAATATATTAATATTATTTTAGCTCTTTTAGAAACTACTATAAATACTAATCAAAACCATGCACTCATTTCATCAGAATAATTCATCAACCTAACTTCTCATCACTTCACATATCCTTCATATAATTAATCATATATATACACATACATAATCATGTCGACCGAAATATCACCATCAATCGAATCTCAAAACGAAGAGACGATAAAGAAACTCTATGAGGCACTAGCCCAGAACGACACCGTGTCGGTGGCGAAACTCATCGCCACAGAGGACTTGGAGTACTGGTTCCACGGCCCACCCACGTGCCAGCACATGATGCACGTGCTAACCGGCGGCCAGTGTGTGGGCGGCACGTTCCGCTTTGAGCCCAGGAGCGTCACAGCGGTGGGCGACGCGAGCGTCATCGCAGAGGGCTGGGAAGGCTCTCAGGCTTATTGGGTGCACGTGTGGACTGTCGGCGGCGGAGTCGTGACGTCACTCAGGGAATATTTCAACACGTGGCTCACCGTCAGCGATCTCAGGCCCGACCACCGCCATATGGCGACGCTCTGGCGGAGCATGCCCAGGGACTTGTTCCGGCGCTCGTTGCCTGGGCTTCTCCTTGCTATTTAGAGAAAGAGGGGTGTGAATGAGAAGAAATAATTAAGTTTTGGGGGTTTGTGAAGTTTATGGAGAATAGAGGTATGAATGAGTGAATTAGGATAACTGGGTCTGGGGAAGTAAGTTAAGCTTGGAGATTGGACCTACGTGTACGTGTCGTTTTTAATAGGGTTATTTTAAAAAATGCTTATTTTTAATATATATAGTTCATAAGATTATAAGTAAATGTGATTTATGAAAATCTGAGATAATGAAGACATCACTAAATGTGTTGATGTAAATAATTATGTTTTAATTTTTTGTATGAAATTAATATTTGTTATGTTTTTTTGGAGATATTCGCGGCATAAGTGTCAATTTAGTTTTAAAAAAGTAACGAGAAGATCAATTTTTTAGTCGGATAAAGTATTCAAATTCTGTTATATATAAGACAAGTATCAAAAAAACCCGATAGAAAGATACTTGTCTTATTTACAACATTAGAGTATTGGTACTTTGTTTGGCTAATAAAATTGAAGTTTATATTTTAAAAAAATTAATACTTTATCGCAATGTCAATGTCTTTATATGTCTGTATAATGTCGTTTTTCTAATTTGTATTGTTTCCTTTTTACTTTCGTTTTTCATATGGGTTTATTTTTCTGTTTATACAGATCTTCTTTTCTATCAATTTTTGAATTTGGCTTGACATCGTTACAAGAACAATACTACTCAAGAAACGAAACAAACAATTATGTGACTGCGTGGAAAAGATACGGGTTGAATAATTGCATAATTTGATGTGGTTTTACTTATGTCGTTTTTATGGTTTCATGTCTTACGTATGTGATATGCGATGACATAGAAAAAAGGATAGGATATGTTAATTATCTGTATCAAGTTGTAATTAGTTAATAAAATGACAATTTGGCATAGTTTTTATTGGCGATTCCGCGAAGTTTGGAAAATGATCCGAATATTGTTGGATTATGAAATTTTAAAACAAATAGTTTTCAATTGATCACTTAACCTAGAATCGACGTCCATATCGAGTTGAGAAAGAGATCAACGTCCATAGAATTAGATCTTGATCTTATTAAATTAATAAGGAAATCTTGCAACGCTAAGCGAGATTCTACCTCGCTCTTGTATGAGTTGTATGAGTGTGTTTACCAATAGTAGACTATTCACATTCAATTTGTGAATTGTGGTAGCAAAACATCGCATCATGTCTTCTGTATTTCCTTACATTAATTGTATAATTTTTCAAGATCTGGTAACTTTAATCATATGTAAAAAAAAAAAAAAAATTCTCAGATTTTTTTTTTCAATCTCTTTTAATATCTTTATATACATGAATTTTTATACTAAAGTTTTTTCATCTTTCACACTCGTGCATAGGCGGAACAATATTGTACATAAATAAGTAGGATTCAAATCAGGCCCGGCCCAACCCTTTTGGGGTCTTTGGCGAATAATTAATATGAGACTTTTTTCAAGAGCTTGCAATACAATATTGAAGGAGCTATTACGTACGGTATTGCAGGGGCCATACGATATAGCAAAACTTATACAACGCATTAATAGACTACTCTAAAAGAGGCATTGGGCGACCACCCAACTCACCCATAGGTTGGGCCGACCCTGGTTCAAATAATTAACCCTCCCATTTATATATATACATATATATATATATATATTCAGTGTAAATTATGATAAAATATCAACTCAATCCCCCTGAATTTTTAGTAAAATCCATATATAACCTTCTTGGTTATAATTTTTTTGGCAAAAAAGTTAAATTTAAAATGTCAATCCTGATTCCGTCACTGCATTAATGCACAATTTCACACATACACTATAATGATGACTTGAATTCTTGCCCCACAAAGTCAGCGATCATTTACACAAATTGGTACGATGCTTGATTAGTTTGAGACGAAGAAAAATATAAAGAGCACGTCACTTGTGCGTCACCTGGCAAGAGTTTTAGAAGGACCTCTCGGCCGCTAAATCAAGCAGTGTCCGAAAGAATTGGTGTGGATACATTGGAGGCTCTTCGTTTAGCGCCTGAGATTATAGCTTATAAGTACAGTTGTGAATCTATTCACGGTAAGTTAAGATTAGTAATATATTTTACCTGATGGATAAGAACTGTAGAAGGTGTCATTCCAGGGACAGTGTTGACTTCGATAATCAAAACCTGTAAAAGAAAATGTATCTTAACTCTGATTTTTCCCTCTCAAGTATATAGTGATAGAGGAATTATAAGCTTTCACCTAAACTCTATAGCGGTTTTCTTTCATACTTTGCAAATTCTACCAATTTCAAATTCTACCAATTTCTCCCGTAACCGTTAAAATATCGACGAAATTTTAAGTCAATGTGCACATATATTAGTATTTAGGGACAAAATAATCAGAAATGTTCAACGTGTACATTGCACGGCGATTAAATGAAAATTATACCTCTCCGCTGTCTACGTTCACAAATGCGTCAATACGTGAAAATCCTTCGAGTCGGAGAGTGTTGGCGATAAGTTCGATGCGCCGTTTGCATTTTTCCAGGGCCTCGTTGCTGATCATACACAAGAATGCATAGAGAGATCATGTTCGAGATCAGTTTTATGAATTTATATGTATAATAAGAAAGGAAAGTTTAGAGAGTTATTACAAGCGTATGAACGATGCTTAAAAATTTAGAAAATTGAGGGAAAAAAAATCTTCAAAGAAACCTGATAATTGACAATGGTGGAGGAGTCAGATTGATGCCGGTTCCACCTATGAACAAACACAATGAAATGATTAGAAATTTTAGGCACCATTTCTACAAGAACGGATATACATTTACCATAATTTCCGTGTTTTTATAAGTGCCCATATTGACGAAGACGCCGTGGTTGTTGTGGTTTTTTTCTTTTTTTTTTTAATAACAAAAAAAAAAGGTATATTAAATTAAAGGGAAATGTTTGTCAATGGTTGAGTATAATGAAATCTAAAATATAAATGGTAAAAAAATTATAATGATAGGATACTTATGTTTTTTAATTAATAGATTTAGGAAATCACTATTGATGATGAAGGATATATGTACCAAATTAATCCGACAAGAGTATGATATACACCGGGCATGACGGATGATATACAACCAAACTGGGCGATCGCCTTCCCTAAATTAGTTTATCATTCTTAAATCTTAAACGTTTTTCAAAAAATTATAATTATTTCCGGCCCGCGATATTCCTACCCCAGATCGGCCATACCTTGAAATTTCTCCTCAAGAGATAAAATATCACCACTGTCTTTGACAGTGATGCTAGGGCTCAATGAGCGCATAGATCCAAGCTTTCCAATGACACCAACAGTTATTTCAACCCATCTGCTTTCTCCTTTCCACTTGATTTGTTGCCCTAATAAGCTTATCTCGTCGGTCTCCACAAATGGTTCGAAGATCAAAAGCTCAGGAGATGGATTTGGCATCTCGATCATCCCATTTCCCTATAAAATGGTTGATCAAACTCAAGAAATTCAAGATTTTAAAATTAGTATAACTTTGTCCATTTCTTAAAGATATTGCAATTTGAGTAAGTTGATCGAGTAGTGTCGCGATTTTCTCTCTTATAAATTTCATTTTCGATTTAGTTGTTTAGATCGAGTTTGTAAATTATAATTGACGGTTTTTGTTAAATTTGAAGCAAGGTACGAATTATCGACGATTTTTTCAAGTGTCTTTTGCATGGTATAAATTTTTTGAAATCGTCGAATGTAACAAGTAGTAGAAATAAATTAGTCCAAGTTAACGAGAGAACTGCCAAGAAAAAGGGGGGAAATTATGAAATTCGGGGGCAAATGTGTAAATTATCCATGAATTTTTGTTTCTTTCTATACCTTTGAGAAACTATCAGGAGGAATCCTGAGAAGCCGTTCTTTCAGTGCATCTATATACACCGAAAGGTCTTCAGCACAGCTGCACATCAATGGAATATTGTAAAAAAAAAAATTATTTTCAATAATAACATAATTAATTATTAGACTATGAAATAAATATATTTATAATTCATCTGTATATAATGTGTGAAACCTACCACAATCTTGCAACACCGGTTGAGCAGCCATCTCTCGCCGGTTTAACGCATACCGTTTCGCACCGAAGTTTTGCGGTCAAATCGTGCCACGTTTCGACCACAGGCATTCCCAGGAGATCATCTTTTTTCCTCACGTCTTTATGTATGGTAAGAATTCCCGAACTAGCAAGCTGTTCATGATAGTAAAATTCAAAAAAATGAAGATTGAGAACACGATTATTATAAATCGATTAATAATATTACATGGCTAAGAGCAAGGGACGTTGCAACTTTGTCCATGCATGTTTTCGAAGCCGTCACACCTGGACCTTTATTTAAGAGGAAATTAACAGCGAAAATAAAGAATAAAAAAACGATTAGATCGTGAAAAATAGCAATATTAATAGGGATTTTAGACTAATTAATTTAGGAAGGAAAATTACCAGTATGAAGAACACCTTCAGCTTCTAATAAGGATTGAAGAGTACCGTCTTCACCAATGCCTCCATGCACTTATATACGTAGCACCCAAAAAAAGTTGGAGTAATTATTTTGTATAATTGATTATTTAACTGGGACATACATGTAATCTAATTCGTGTATGTGCTCTTATTAATTAAGTCTACGTAAGTTTTTTTTTTTTTTTTATTAATAAAAGAGATATTTGCAGCAAAAGTATCCCAAAGCGCATTTTTGCAAATAAAAAAAAATAGTTTTGTCGAAAGAAATTTGGAAGTTTTGGTCAAGACTATTTTTTTGTTCTTAAAATTGTTGCCACAATAAAAATAAATTTTGACACTTACGCCATGATCTTTTTGGTTTTTTGGAACTCTTGCGAGGACAAAATAAAATTTGAAATATACCGCTTATAAAATTTGTGGTACTTTTGTCGTAAATATTCCTAATGAAATTAATCGTTGATGAATACCTGCAATGAACACCGTACCCTCCTTGGCTTGTTTGATCCATTGGTCCAGAGAAAGTACCACAGGCTGTTCGTTGCTGATATCAAACCCTTTGAACCAGCTATGCCTCTTTAGACCTTCCATCAGATCGCTCATCACGCTTTTCCGCAGCTCCGATGTTAGAGCAACCCGAGCTGGTTCAACCGCCTCCATGCACGCTGCAAGAACTTCCTCCGTTGTGTGTCTCAGAACAAGAGAATAGCTGTGCAAAATAATACCACAAACAATTACTACTTCTCTTTATCATTTTCTTATTTATCAGCATTCTTTATGAGATCATGAAAGCGAGTAGTGTTCGCGGGCGGCATAATCTCGTTGCTCGTTTATCGCGGGTTAAGTATCTAATTTACTATTTAGGTGGCTCTATTAGAGTCAGTGTTCATGTCTGGCCGTCAGGGCAGTGACAGAACTAGGAATTACATACTGTGGCTAAATTTAATTTTTGTTATATGAATTTACGCTAAAAATGCGAGGGATAGTATAATAAAAGAATAATAATCCCGGAGGGTTTGGATCCGACCATTCTCACCCATCTTCCGCCTATGATATTTGGTGACGGGTATTCGGAAAATATATTTATCATAGCATTGTGTATATATAATCCGCCATAAATAAACAATAAGATTATACTGTCTTAAAATACGATCATGATCATGTAGGTATATCCATAATATATATATATATATATATATATATATATATATATATATATATATATATATATGTATACATATGAAGAAACTTGAATACTTACGGGAGTGACCAAATAGTTCTTGAAGTAGATGAAGATTCACAAGGTGGGGCCAAAAGACAAGGAATCACTTGGAGCTAATAAAAAAAACAAACAAGTAAATAAAAATCATGAATTTTATGATAAATTAGAAAATAAAATAAAAACAATTAAATCATAATTGAAGTATGTTTTCCTTCTTACATCATGAAAAGCTTGCAGATTGAGCCAAACATTAGTACCGCTCATAAGGGAGACTTGTCGTTCGGACGTATCTCCTCCAAAAACGACATAAACTTTGTTCGCATGATCTTCAGCTTTGGGAAGATCCTTCTCTATTTTGTGCACACTTTTGGATAGAAGATGGGGAAATCGTGAGCATGCACGGTTCACTATGCTTCGGAGAACGTTTGAATGAGAAAATCCCACCTAATTTATTCCAATAATTTTCAAAATTAAAACAAAATTATGAGCTCATATGAAACCAAAATTAATTAATAAAATCTTACATGTAAACATTATTTGTTTTATTTATTTTTTCTCTAAAAAATATCCTCTAATATGTAAGATAAACACCTCCCTGGCCCTGCTCTGATTTTTTTGTGTTACCGTTTATTACCGTGAAACTTTAAGGGGTATTTTTTTCATTTTTTATTAATTTTCCACAGTATCTCCATATAATCACGAAATAGTTACATAAAATTAACACAGATAAAACTTGGTAAGAATTTTGTATTCTTCAGTTATATAAATCAGCTAAATTTCGGAAGAACCTTTGAAGCTTGCTGAAATAGAAAGCTGGTCTGCTCCATTCCACTGATCTGAAATACAACAAATATCAAAACAAAAACAAAAATTACATAAGATGAGATCTAAGGAGATTATATTGTATATTAAAATGTATTTTCTTACCAGATTAATGTCAGTGAATAATACTGTACCGGATTCAGTCTTCCCAAGATTACATTCTGAAAATGACGCGGTATTGAAAGAATCGGGCAAAAACCAGCCGTCAATGCGTGCAAAGTCGCGCAAGCCAAGCTTTTGGAATAATAGAGAAGCTCCTTTTCTAATATTTTCAATAACGTCAACGGGAAAACGAGGTGGAGTGTGATAAGCAACCTGTTGAGTCAAATAAATAGATGCAATTCAGTAGTGTAACAACTTTTAATAGGGAGAGCTATTCGGTTCCCGTTAAAAAAAATGTTTTTTTTTTTCGTTTGAAATCGGAAATCGGGACTAGCCGAGCAAAACAATGCCTGGTCCCGATTTTAGTTTAGATTTTCTTTTTTGAATTTTTTTATGATTGTTTTAGCTTTATGATTAAATTTTACTCAACAATTTCGTTGCGGCATGATTAAGTTGAACTAGAATTTTATGTATTATTTAAAGTTTAGAAATTTGGATTGTTGTGTTATTCAATTTGATGTATTTTTTTTTTTCAATTTTAAAATCAATGTACAAAAATTATTTATTTTCAAATATATTTTTGAAATCCAGGCAGGCTTAGTCTCATTTTAGTCCCGATTTAAAGAAAAATCAAGCTTTCCAGAAATCGAGAGTGTTGGGGGTATTTTTGTAAAGTACATTAATAAAGAAAAATTATTTAATTAATCATTTATTTATTAATTAAATTATTTTTAAACACCAAAGTGCCCTCCGGGGGCCCGTTTTCGCAAAACAAAGTGTCTAGGTGTTCTTAAAAATATGAAAACACCCAAAAACGATATAAAATTTGTGAAAAACAGACACGGACGGGCCCGGGAGCAAAAAAAACTTCGAAGCACACTTTGTGGGACCCGCAGAGGCAGCAACCTCCAGGATCGCGCCATGTGGCGCGATCTCAGTACTGCCCCTGTCCGCGGGGCCCGCCAGAAGCCCACCAGCCCCACTTGGGGGCTGATCCCATCCGATCGCGCCACATGGCGCGATCTCGTGCGCCACCAGGGCCTCCCACTCGGCCCACTTGCGAGCAGCACCCACGGGATGGCGACACGTGGCAGGGAAATGACCATCCTGCCCCTGCCACTTGCCCCTCGTGAAGCTCGGCTCCCACTTGTGGGCTGCCTCCCCACTTGCACGCCACTTGCAAGCAAGTGGGCCTCTTGGAAGGTTTGTGGGCCGTCCGATCCCGTTCGGACGGCCGGGATCGGACCATCTTGATCCAGGGACCTAAAAATAAATAAATAATTGCCCAGGGACCCTTGGGACAATATTATATTGCACATGGGCCCCCGGACCCTATTATAAATAGAAGCTCAGTTCAGTATAACGGTAACTCATTCGAACTCACTCGAATCTTCTCGAGTTCTCTCTCTCTCTCTACCCCCGATATACTCGCCTCCCCTCAAATACCGTTCTAATGTTGAGCGTCGGAGGTGAATCAGGGGGTACCCCCCCTGTTTCCCTTGACCTCGGGTGTTCCCTTTTTTCAGGTTCTAAAAAGTGAGAGATTTACGAAAAGCGGAAGCCCTGGTGAAATTCCCACTTGGCCCTTGGTCCGCCTGATAGGCCCAGTTTTACGCGGTGTCCAGTCTATCTCCCCAGTCCATTGCGCGGCTGAGGATATAGCCTGGGGACACGAGCCTGGGCCCACAATTCAGGACGAGGGGCCCGACCTAGGGGAATTCCCATTAAGATCCGGACGGCTGAGGGATTACTCTGAGAAGAATCCCCTGGAGAAAATCCTAGGGAAGGTCCATGACCCCGCCTGCCCTTGTTCTAAAAGATCTGCGCGGCCTTGGTCCTGTCTCTTAGTTCCCGGATCTGAATAGGATACCGGGGCTCCGAGGACAGTTCCTGCCCGGACTAGAACAAGCCATTTTAGGACGAGAGTCTAACCTCCCAGGGTTCACTTCCTGGTCAAAAGCACTCCCCCGTTCGCCGGTACCTACGATCTGAGCGGTTCCCGAACCTGTAAGTACCCCGGCCACTGGCCCTGAGGTAACAGGTAGTGTGTAAACCCGGGTCGCCTAGGACCTCGAACGGCAAAAGAGACCTTTGACCAGGCTAGTGCCAGGAATACCTACTCAGGGTCCCCAAATCGGTCAACTAAAACCTCACCCTGAAGTCAACAGGCGATCACCCCGAAGTCAACAAGGGGTCCAAGGGAACGATCATTTACAGCAAAAGCCATCAACCCCACAACTGGGCAATCCAAGGCCCATCCAAAAATCAATAGAAGCCCGCCACGTCACCAACGACATTGGGCCAGGCCCAAAACACATAGCTTGGGCCTCAACAGTGTTTGATCCAAAAAACGGCATCAACAGAGAGTTTTTGGAATCTAAAAAAAACTAAGACCGAACCGAAAAATGCAGCAACTTCCTGCTGAGTAATTCAGATGGAGATAAAGTAATTTACCTGCTGAGTTGGTAAATACTTCCTTCGATAATTGAAGATTGCATCTTTCTCTCTCACATCAACTTCGCCAAGGAATTGAAGCTCCACCTAATTCCGATAAAAACAGTATTGTTTTAATGAGTTTCACTACTTAATCAGCTCGTAATAATTAATTAACAAAGGCGTTATTTTCAACTTAAAATTATAAGTGATTTATCTAGTAATACAAGCAAAGTAATGGGTTTTTCTTATCTTATTTATCATTATGTACTTCACACCAAGTTCTTCTATAAATTTTTGTGTTTTTAACTCAATGCTATGAAATATTTGATATTCATTAAAATAAAGCATTTGAAAAGTTAAGCACAAAATACCTCAGTTGGTAATAGTACGACGGGGTGGCAATCCGGGCCTGATCCAACGTCGAGAACTATGGCCGTAAATTCACTCCCTCCTTCAAGAAATACTTCTATAACAACTTTATCATCAATTCCCTAAAAATATACAAGAATCAAAATTTTGGTGAGATATATTCCATAATTATAATTGTTCCGTACTTGTCTCATTGTCACAATTTATGTGCTATATATATATATATATATATATATATTTATCAAATTTTCATAAATATGTCAAATTGTTTTAAGTTGCTTCAAAATATTTTTCTTATCAAATTTACAATTTAATTTTTTTCTTTCAATTTACCTCCTATAATTGTTTTAAGTTGCTTCAATATATTGTTTTAAGTCAGGAAAACCGTACAAGCTTAATCTCGTACCTTTGAGAAAAATCGTTAGATGATCAACAAAGATGTAAAAAAAAAAAGACAATTCGACAATTAATTACAAGGGGCAAATTGGGTACACAATAGAGTGATCATCCATAGCAAAGTACCTCCAATATAATTGAATTAGCTTTCTTCAGAGCATCAAACACACCATAAGCAACTGTAACACCAATGCTCGAGCCGGCCCGTGCCGGTTTTACCTGCAACATTTTTTTGTAACGCAGATGACTCAATGTTCTCAATATCCACTATTTTTGCTAATTTGCGTTTTTCTCGTAGTAATAGTAAAAATATTAAAAGCCCCTTACCACAACTTTGCCTGATTTATGGTCCAATTGATTTCTTGAAAACCACTCCGAAAGTTCAGATGAATCGGCTTCGCCGCTCTGAGTGGTAACAAAGCATAATAATAATAATAATTATGAAAATATTTTTTTTTTTGTATTCATAATATGGTAATCGTGATAATGAAAAGATTGAAAGAAGAAAAAACGTTGCACCTGTACTAGAAAATTAGGTACAGTGACAAACCCTAGCTTGCTGAGTTCCAAAGAAGCATTGTACTGCCAATAAGTTGAAAATTCTAATTAGACAGACATTGAATATTATTATGCGATTATAAGTTTTTTATTGATGTTTATTTCTTAATAAAAACTCAAAAGATAAACTTACTTTGTCAAATGCTTGGCGACACTCGTTTGATCCCGTGCCAACAAAAGGAATTTCGTATTTCTCCAATAGCTCCTGAGATTGAAATTTTGTACCGAAAAATGGCTTTATTAGAAATCGAAAGCGGGAAAAAAAAAATCAGGTTGTCGAATTTCAATATATTTTTAGTTTTTTATATATCTTAATTAATCATTTTAGGTTTATATAGGGATTCGGAGATGTTTTTTTATTTGCAACATATAAAATGGATAATTGAACATTGTTTCATTTTATATTTATTTATTAAACCGTTTTTTTTATAACAATAATACCGTATTGAAAATCGGTTTCAATAGATGAAAGCCAGTATCACTTTTGATTACTTAAAATTGGCACCGAATTTCAAAATACCAAAACAACCGAAAACGGTTTCCAATTTTGCTCCTACTGCCGTACCTGAATTCCACCATCTTCACCAAACTGACCATGAATGACTGGAAATACTATGTCCACTGTTTCAGCTAAATGCCCCGCAAATTCCGACAAAGACGAGAACCCTTGCGCAAGGCTGTAGGCACAACCCGTCACAAGTCCTGTTACGTCATTGTCTCGCTCTAAATCCTAAACCTTAAACCTTAAGTTTCAATGCATACATGAATGGCATCGTAGTTAATACCTTTCGAGTTTAAAATCAAAATCTGCAGGAGTGTTCGAGTACACCTGATATTTACAAATAAATATTTTTAATTAATTACAACTATATATATTTAATTAAATTGATGAACAAATAAAAAATGTATAAATTGTTCAACCTGAGCAGAGGATATGGCAAAGGCATTATAGTCAGAGTCAATGTAGTAACAGCTGACGTGTAAATCCTCTCCCTGCTCTCAACAATTGTTTAATAAATAAATAATACAAATTATTAGTATTAACTCAAAACTCTTAAACGTCACTAATCCACAATTATTATCATCAGATTAATTTACTTGAATCAATAATTGAAGTAGGTGAAAATTGCGGTGAAAATACTAAACTTTCATTGTTTGTGGCACTTGAATCGAAATTTTTGTGATATACTCAATTTGTAATGTTTGTTGCACGTAACGTTCAAATTTTCGCGGTAGATTTTCTCCGGAGAAATGGCCCACAGTCCACGACTACGATGACAATTACTGGGTTTGAATCCCATCATGTTACACTTTCACGAACCGGATTATTAATTTATTACCAAAAAAATCCCGTGTATTTAAATGAAAAAAAAAATGTTACAAAGTTAATAATTTTCACACAAAAAAATTAATTTGAGTATTTTTGTCACAATATTCCCTTCAAATAATTTTACAAGGTTTATGAGCTGTGGGAAAACTATTTAGTTACCAAAAAGTTTAAAAGTGTTTATATAAACTAGTACGTCATTTTCAACTCACTCTCACAAGTCAAAAACGAACAATCTCATGATCATTTTCTCGCGCTCGTTTGTGTTTTCTTTCACTTTCTCGGAAGCCAAACAGGAACTGATTACGCAAATTTTTTGTGTGTACACTAATATACGAAAAACAATCATATGATTAGCAATGAACATAAAATATACCTGTATGTGATCAAGAACTGATCTCGCGGAATTGAGCGAAATCCCGCGCTCCGCCGACGGGCCGCCGCAAACGACGCCCACCCTCAACCCGCCGCCTTCCTCTCTCCCCGTAATTCCACGCTCCGCCGCTCGATCGGAGACAGGCTCCGCCTCCAGGCGCGGAGCTACGACGCACTTCACTGCAACTTGGCGAGTGGTTCTTCTGATCAGCTCGCGCCTCCATCGCAAAGGCGGGCGTGTCACGATGATCAGGTGCGGGGCAACGCTTTGGCCATTGCGAAGCAAGGCTGAGCCGGAGCCGGGGCCGAGCGCTACCGACGCCATGGAAGTAGAAAAGGACAGAAGGAACCGACTGAGCTTGAATGAGAGAGATGCTTTGTTAGGAAAACGATCATCTAGAGAAAAATATTGTACTACTGTTACAGTGTTATTGTCAACTTGTCTCTAATTTATTTTTCTTTTTCCTAAAGAGTAATTAACATATTATCATATACGCCCCTAAACTTTGTAAGTTGATGCCGTTTTTTCTTTTAGAGTAATTAACGTATACGCCCCTAAACTTTGTAGGTTGTTGCCGTTTTTTCCTTTTTGAGTAATTGACATATACACCTCTAAACTTTGTAGGTTTGTGTCATTTTTCTTTTTTGAGTAATTAATATATACACCCTTGAACTTTGTAGGTTGGTGCCGTTTTTCCTTTTAGAGTAATTAACATATACGCCCCTAAACTTTGTAGGTTGGTGTCATTTTTTTCTTTTTTGAGTAATTAACATATACACCTCTAAACTTTGTAGGTTGGCGTCGTTTTTCTTTTTTGAGTAATTAATATATACGCCCTTGAACTTTGTAGGTTGGTGCCGTTTTTCCTTTTTTGAGTAATTAACACAAACGGCCCTAAACTTTATAGGTTGGTGCCGTTTGCTCTACTAATTTTAGTCTATGGCAGCAATATCAATTTCGTCCATTTGAATTACCTTGCTAAAGGGTTACACGTGAATAATATTTTTTCAGGGTGTAAAATTCTCTCTTTTAATAAAATATAGAATATGATTTAAATAGACTAATATTTGGGGTCAAAGTTCTGAAAATGTAATTTGGTTGGCACTTGTATTTTTATGACTTACCACTCTTAGGGCACTTGATTTTGCTTATATATAATTATCACAATAATTTTTTTTTGGTTTTAAAAAAATATTCTTTCTATTAAAATAGAATATGGAAAAGTATTTTTACTATGAACAAGAGATTACTTAAGTGATTCTTGAGTAGACAAAGGAATATTCATTTTGCAGGCTAGATTCCTTTTGTTTACAATTTAATTCTTTTAGAGTCACTGATTAAACAGTATTTTGTTGTCGTTTAGCCTAAGCTCTGCACAAAGTCATATGTAATCACGTTTCCATCTTAACTTTTGAACATTATTTTAAGTTTCAATAACCAAAATCAAATAATCTAAGTATATTATAAAATTGTGCATTAAAATTA
Source organism: Parietaria judaica (assembly GCA_954871525.1). Classification (NCBI taxonomy): domain Eukaryota; kingdom Viridiplantae; phylum Streptophyta; class Magnoliopsida; order Rosales; family Urticaceae; genus Parietaria; species Parietaria judaica. Next base: position 20,280,267 of record OX940868.1, on the reverse strand, counting down.
TCTTATTTAATGTGGTGGATTCCGCAATTTATCAAAAAAAAAAAATCATTTTTACTTGTCCTATTACTTGTTATAATTTGTTTTGTCACTTAGCTATTTGTAATGGATTATGATGACTTAACTAATTACGAAATTTTAACATTAAAATTATTCATTTGACAAGAGAGAGAGAGAGAAAAGGGACGGATTTTAATCATGTTTAATTCCTAGTCAATGGCTTTAACTTAGCTTAAACTAAGTGTGAGGTATGGAATATAAGGTACAAGAATAATACAAATGCTAAATGAACAAGACTACTTTGAGTTCCTTTGCAATATGGCTTCCACGTGTCATATGAAGCGTGTATCCTCATATTTGAATATGTTGAAAGGGTAACCTGCGACTAAAATACTTAATGTTTTAATATTGAATTTTTAAGAGTAATAGCCAAATTGAAATATAGGTTTAGCAAAATAACCAAAGTTTGGTTAATTTTGTAAACTAGCCAATTAACCATTTATAAAATTTTGGTTAATTTTGTAACCTAGCCAAATTAGAAATTCACTTAAATGGTTAATTGGCTAGTTTACAAAATTAACCAAAATTTGACTATTTTGCTAAACCTATGTTTCAATTTGGCTATTTGGTGCAATTTCTCTTTAATATTTTGTGATTATATACCTAATCATTTTTTTTTGGTGGCTAAAATATCTAAACTCCACTCTGTTAAGGGATTTAGTTGGTCCTTCTATTTTTTTGAAAAGCACCGTTAATGCATCCTATGTGGCACAAACATTGGGTATAAAAAACTGTACCACAGGGTCGGTCCTACGCGGGGCGGCCCTGAGTTTGTTAAGGCGCTAGACGAAAATAAGTTTTGGCTCCGAATGAAATTAGAAAAATTAAATATCAATTTAAATATATATATATTTTGAATTAATGCCCCTAAAGCAATTTTTTTTTCTTTTATTATAGGCATGTTTTTATGTCATCTGTCCAAAAAACCAGTCTGCCTATGCGAAACATAATTTTAGGATTCTTTGATTAATAATAATAAAAATTCTAATCAAATTTATTTTATAAAGTTTTTCTATAAAATTTTATCAATAAAAAAGGGTAAATTGCGGCTAATGTACCAAATGTTTGATTTTCTGCGGATTATGTACCCAATATTTATTTTTAGCGACTAATGTACCCAATGTTTGATCCGTTAGATATTTTTGGGTTTTCCGTCAGTTGACCGTTAGAGAGTTATCCTACTCTATACGTACACTTTTCGAATTTTTGACATAACTCACTCATTTTTTGTCCAAATTTTATGCACAACCTATGGTTGGAAAGATAAGAGATAGATCTACAATTTTAATGTTTTAAGTTTTGTAAAATCAGTTTTAAAAAAAATACTAAATTTCAAATACAATATAAAACGGGACATTAGTTTAATGCAAAATATTTGTTTCGATCAAATTTTAATATACTTAATGACTTTTTATGATGAAACATAAAAGCAAAAAGATGCAGATAAATGTTTTATCTTTCCAATGGGTGTTTATTTATAAATTTTTTGACAAAAAATGAGTGAGTTATGCCAAAAATATGAAAGATGTGATGTGAAATAACATTTCACATTTTTGGCATAACTCACTCGTTTTTTTTATCCAAAACTTATAAATAAACACCCGTTGGAAAGATAAAAAATTTATCTACAACTTTTTCCTTTTACCTTTCATCATAAAAATTCATTAAGTATATTAAAATTTGTTCAAAAAAAATATTTTGCATTAAATTAATGTCCAGTTTTACGTTGTACTTGAGATTTCGTATTTTTTAAAACTTATTTTACAAAACTTAAAACACCAAAGTTGTAGATCTATCTCTTATATTTCCAACCATAAGTCGTGCATAGTATTTGGACAAAAAATGAGTGAGTTATGTCAAAAATACAAAAAGTGTACATATAGAGGAGGATAACTCTCTAACGGTCAACTGACGGAAAACCCAAAAATATCTAACGGATTAAACATTGGGTACATTAGCCACCGAAAATAAACATTGGGTACATAATCCACAGAAAATCAAACATTGGGTAGGCCTAACACATTGTTGGGCCTTGATAAGTGTTTTTTTTAAGAATAAGTGTGTTTGACTTTGAACTTTGAACAAGGTGGGCATGAAAGAATAAAAACGAAAATAAAATTAAAGACCGAAAAGTTTTATCATTAAATGTTCATGTTCCTTTTAAAAATCATGAAGTATTTTATGTATGTAGAAAAATTCATCTCATAGATTTAAACTATATAAGTTATATTTTTCCATGTTGTGCCGCGTATTACAAGATCAAGTACAATTACAAATTAATAAAATATTCATATTAAAAAAATTATCAGGAGCTCGAAAGTGATTTTGTAGTGATCATTCGTTTTTTCCTTTCTAAAATTGCTCATAACATGCGAAATTCCTATAAACTAATTATCTAAATATGGTCAAGTTTTTTAGTGCATTTTTTAATGTCTACAAGGCAATCAACTAAAGTCAAGCACATCATGAGATACCAAAAATACTCAAATCACTACTAAACCGATATGTATTTCTATATTTGCTAACACAATTATTAGTATATAATCTATACACGTCATGGATTATAAAGTCCAAGTTGTAGAAAGCAAAATTGTCTAAACTTCAGTTTTTATTAATGGGTTTACTTAATATTTTTGCCACAATTTTCCAAACATAATGTATGGTGCTCAATACATAGAAATTGGTGTCAAATCCCATCCTAATTGATAATGACAAAGTCCATGTTTATCTTAAATCCTCATTAGAAAAATGTTAAGAAAATCAATCAAAGTTAGGATTTAGTAGAACAATTTGTTTAATTTTTATCATAACCATCAATTAGTTAAAATCTCTTTTCACGTGTTCATATGAATTGGCTAATAACTTTATAATTATCCAAAATGTCCTTAAGAAACAAATACTTTTTAATGGCTAACGTGAGAGTTTAACGAGTATAAGTAAATAAATTAATGTTTGGTTCCAATGATGGATCTTTAAACTGAATGCACACAAGAATATATTGGAGGAAGAAAAATGTGAATATTTGGAGTTTTTTTTTTTTATTGAAAAATGTCGAAAGTTACTAAGGTAGGAATTCAAAACTTCACAACGAAAATACATAGCGCTACTCATACTAAAAAACATGTAAATCAAATCCTTAAAATTTAAGAAATCTCACTAACTATTATGTACACAAAAATTGAGGCATTGACATTCCCCTTAAACCGTGCATTGTTTGTGTCGGTCTTGTGCATCACGTCTTATGGTTATTGTTCATCGTAACATGGTTTCTTAGAACCGAGACGTCATGACTTGGTTGACATGGCGTGATCGACCTAGTCGCTCCTTGACTCAGCGAACTTAACCTCACAATTAACACTTTATATAATAACTATAATTTAGGCGATACCTTGAAAAAATATGACCATAAGGATATGTAAATATATCTTAGTGAAATTTAAATGAACTCGAGGTGTATAGAGATTGTGTAAAAGATATTTGTAATTGTGATTTGAATCATGCATGAAATACTCTTTATATAATAATTATTACTGTTATGGGTATTTTTCGAAGCCTAGAAAAATTAAGGCCCAGCCCAAAAAACCTGCCCAAAAGGCTTAAAAGACTAAAAAAGTTCACATAGACGACCTGGGCCCACCGCAAAAAAGTCAGCGGGACTCGGCGCAAAAAGTCAAAGGGACTCGACTGAAAAAGTCAACCCAAAAAGTCAACGGGACTCGGCCCGAATAAAGACAGTAAAAGTTTTGCTACTTTTACCACAAAAGAGCTTTAAATTAATTAAAAGCACCGCGCACCGAGCACCGCGCACCGCGCACCGAGCACCGAGCACCGCGCACCGCGCACCGAGCACCGAGCACCGCGCACCGTGCACCGAGCACCGCGCACTGAGCACCGCGCACCGAGCACCGAGCACCGCGCAAGCAATATCATAATTGCTCAGGGGCCCATCAAAGTAATTATTAATTACTAAGAGGTCCCTGCATCCTTCTATAAATAGAAGCTCATTTCAATCAAAACAGTAACTTCAACAACTCAGATCAACTCACAAAAAACGCTCTAAAGCGATAAAACCTCCGTTTTCCATTCTCTTAAATATCCCGACTTAAATACCCGACTAATGTTGAGCGTCAGAGGTGGATACGGAGGCACCCCCTCCGTACCCCCTTAAAGTTCACGTTTATTTCATTATTTCAGCAGGATATACGGAGACGGAGTTCTGGAAGATATTTCCGGCTTATCAAGAAATACCAATCAAGCTTCAAGACCCCCTTTGACTGTCAAGAGGTCATTGGGCCCGGCCCAAAATCAAGACTTGGGCCGCTTTAAGTGTTGATCCATTTTTCGGCATTAACATTTTGGCGCTAGAAGGAGGGGCTCCCGACACGTTTAAGCCTCGAGTCCCTACCAGCACATTCAAGAGTCTCATACTCAGTCTCAACCGGCTCTCGGACATGACCCGTCCGTAAGATAGCCGCCCACAATCAAGTGCAAATCATCACGTGTCTCAAAGTCATTGATCGTCACATAGTCTCACGCCGCTGCTCAAAATCGGAAGATCTGCTACAACCGGGTTCAGCGTGACCTCCGTCACTATTAGCTCATCGCCGGAACGGTCGATTCCGATCACCACCACCAAATGATGCTCGAATAGCCAGACCAAAGCCCTGCACGAGTGAAGCGACCTGCCCCCATCGCCGCTGGTTGTCACCCCAGCCATCGCCGAGAAGCGTCGCCGGACCCACCACGAACTCACATGCCTCTCCGCGTGAGATCCTGGCGAAGAAAACCCCCTGGTGTCACGAGGTTCATGCCACCCTAGATCGGCATCAAAGCACAGCCGCACGGAACCATCGATGTCGTCGGCCCGCATCGCACGCCTCGACGTCACCCGCCATCTCCGCACGCCGGCGAGCGCCGAACGTGGTCGCCGGAATCAATTCCTCGTTCGCCGTCATCGCTTCGCCTGAGAATAGAAACTCGTGAGTCTCGTGCTCGCCCAGGAACACCGGCGTCTTCGCAGCAAGAGAGATCGTTGTTGGAGCTCCAGCGACAAAGAGATCCGGCGACAGATCTGAAGAGGAAAGAGGAGGCCTCATGTGCGTGCTTCAGGAGAGAGCAAACCAAAAAGAAAAAAAAAGAAAAAAAAAAGACCCACGTGCGATGTACACGGGTGATAGAAAGGAAAAGAAAAATAAAATAAATATATATATAAGTATATATATATTCAAACGACAATTGATGTCGCTTTATAAATAAAGTATATATATACACTATTTATATATACATATATGAATAAATAAGAGTGAGTACATATTCTATTAAGCTTATATATTTATATAAGTTTACAAAGAGCTCGCTTTTACCAAGACGAAGCTCTACGCCGATCAATGTCTAAAACCCGAAGAGAATGTCAAACGCTCATCAGGGAGAGACGACGATCAAAGTCAAAATCTCGAAGACGACACCAAAGGCTCACCAAGGTGCTAGACAAAGTTCGAATCCCAAAGACGACGCCAAAAGCTCAACAGGGTAAAACGACAAGCAAAGTCTAAAGCCCGAAAACGACGGCCAGAGGCTCATCAGAGAAAGACGAAGTCTGAAGCCCAAAAATGACGTGAAAGGCTTAACAGGGTAAAACGACGAACAAAGTCTAAAGCTCGAAGATGACACCAAAAGCTCATCAGGGAAAATTGATGATCAAAGTCTGAATCTCGAAAACGACGCCAGAGGCTCATAAGGGAAAGATGATGGTCAAAGTCCTAATCCCGAAAACGACAGCCAGAGGCTCATCAGAGAAAGACGAAGTCTGAAGCCCAAAAATGACGCGAAAGGCTAAACAGGGTAAAACGACGAACAAAGTCTAAAGCCCAAAGATAACGCCAAAGGCTCACAAAGGAAAGACAAAGTTCGAATCCCGAAGATGACGCCAAAAGCTCAACAGGGTAAACGACGAACAAAGTCTAAAGCCCGAAGACGACACCAAAAGCTCATCACGGAACATTGATGATCAAAGTCTGAATCTCAAAGACGACGCCAAAGGCTCATCAGGGAAAGACGAGTGAAGTCCGAAGCCCGAAGACAACGTCAAAGGCTCATCAGAGAAAGACGAAGTCTGAAGCCCAAAAATGACGCGAAATGCTCAACAGGGTAAAACGACGAACAAAGTCTAAAGCCCAAAGACGACGCCAAAGGCTCACAAAGGAAAGACAAAGTTCGAATCCCGAAGATGACGCCAAAAGCTCAACAGGGTAAACGACGAACAAAGTCTAAAGCCCGAAGATGACACCAAAAGCTCATCAGGGAAAATTGATGATCAAAGTCTGAATCTCGAAAACGTCGCCAGAGGCTCATAAGGGAAAGATGATGGTCAAATTCCGAATCCCGAAGACAACGCCAAAGACTCATCAGGGAAAGACGAAGTCTGAAGCCTGAAGATGACGCCAAAAGCTCAACAGGGTAAAACGACGAGTGAAGTCCAAAACCTGAGTACGACTCCAAAGGCTCACCAGGAAAATCAAAGACAGAGTCTAAAATCCGACAATGGCGTAGAAGGCTCATCAAGACAAGACAATGAACAAAGTTAGAAGCTCAAAGATGATGCCCAGGGCCTGATCCGTTTACTACGGCGATCAAAGTTCAACAACCTCGAAGAACAAATCAGTCGCTTCGATAACCACAAAGCTACATGGTCGAACTTAGAACCGCGAAGACGAAGCAAACAAGTGAATATGAAATCAAAACCTGAACTGAAAGAAGACTTTCCAGATACAAAGCCGTGAAAGGTCGGATCTCAATCCCGCCGACTCAGGCAGCAAAGCCGAGAATGGCCGGATCTAAATCCCACCTACTCAGGAAACAAAAACAAACAGAGAAATAAGACGCTAAGGCGCGAAACTCGGTAAGACGTTACGGCGCGAAAGACCAGAAAGTAAGACGCTAAGGCGCAAAATCTGGCGAATACAAACCGAGAAATAAGACGCTAAGGCGCGAAACTCGGTAAGACGCTACGGCGCGAAAGACCAGAAAGTAAGACGCTAAGGCGCAAAATCTGGCGAATACAAACCGAGAAATAAGACGCTAAGGCGCGAAACTCGGTAAGACGCTACGGCGCGAAAGACTAGAAAGTAAGACGCTAAGGCGCAAAATCTGGCGAATACAAACCGAGAAATAAGACGCTAAGGCGCGAAACTCGGTAAGACGCTACGGCGCGAAAGACCAGAAAGTAAGACGCTAAGGCGCAAAATCTGGCGAATACAAACCGAGAAATAAGACGCTAAGGCGCAAAACTCGTTAATATGCTACGGCGCGAAGGACCAGGAAGTAAGACGCTAAGGTGCAAAATCTCGCAAAATACCGAGAAGTAAGACGCTAAAAACGCGACCGAAAAAATGATAAAGATAAGACGCCAAGGCGCAAAGGCTGGGAGGTTTATACATTTAGTCGCAAACTCCGACAAAAGACCAAAATAACTTGTCTTCAAGACGCCCAGGCGCAAACACTAGCAGAAGCTCAAAACACAAAAGACGCCCCATCCAGGCCAATTTCCAAAAAGCTCTCACTTAAAAAGAGGGTAAGGTATCTCGCGGAATACCCCCAGAAACGTAAAACAGAATTTTATCCCTAGAGACGCCTCTATATACAAAAATTGCAGATTGAAAAATCCCGCAACTTAAGGGAAATAGTTTTTCGCAAGGCGAAGCCATACAAAAAACTGGGGGGGGTTAATGTTATGGGTATTTTTCGAAGCCTAGAAAAATTAAGGCCCAGCCCAAAAAACCTGCCCAAAAGGCTTAAAAGACTAAAAAAGTTCACATAGACGACCTGGGCCCACCGCAAAAAAGTCAGCGGGACTCGGCGCAAAAAGTCAAAGGGACTCGACTGAAAAAGTCAACCCAAAAAGTCAACGGGACTCGGCCCGAATAAAGACAGTAAAAGTTTTGCTACTTTTACCACAAAAGAGCTTTAAATTAATTAAAAGCACCACGCACCGCGCACCGCGCACCGAGCACAGCGCACCGAGCACCGCGCACCGTGCACCGAGCACCGAGCACCGCGCACCGCGCAAGCAATATCATAATTGCTCAGGGGCCCATCAAAGTAATTATTAATTACTAAGAGGTCTCTGCATCCTTCTATAAATAGAAGCTCATTTCAATCAAAACGGTAACTTCAACAACTCAGATCAACTTACAAAAAACGCTCTAAAGCGATAAAACCTCCGTTTTCCATTCTCTTAAATATCCCGACTTAAATACCCGACTAATGTTGAGCGTCGGAGGTGGATACGGAGGCACCCCCTCCGTACCCCCTTAAAGTTCACGTTTATTTCATTATTTCAGCAGGATATACGGAGACGGAGTTCTGGAAGATATTTCCGGCTTATCAAGAAATACCAATCAAGCTTCAAGACCCCCTTTGACTGTCAAGAGGTCATTGGGCCCGGCCCAAAATCAAGACTTGGGCCGCTTTAAGTGTTGATCCATTTTTTCGGCATTAACAATTAATATTATTATATCTTCAGTATTTCTAAGACGTCTTGATCTCTACACACGAGAATATACTTGGGGCAAATATTGCGTTCAACTCTATAGACAATGTAAAAACTAAAGCAAGAACAAATAGCTTTTTCGAATTTTATGTGTGTGCGTGAGAGTACAAAATTATCCGCTTAACCATTAGAGTGACAAAAAATAAGCATCATCACATGATATATCTTTGAAACCCCAACTTCTCCAAGTTAGTAAATTCTCATGCTGTCACTAATTATATGAACTAATTCTTTAATAATTTACTATGCAAACACTTATGTTTATATATTGTGGAACTTTTCCACAAACTTCTCATCTGAACTCACTTTAGCTAGAATAAACAAAATACCAACAAAAGGTATTATTGATTGGAGGTTTTGTGGGGGACAAAAATGCTAGCAAGCTGCGATCTAATCCGCATAATCATCGACGTGTCATTGAATTTTTAGGGAATTGAATTTTTAGGGATAATTACAATGCCAAAAAAGATTTATATCAGCTTTCTTCTACTTAAAATAAACGGTTTATATATGATCAATTATCATTGTCAACTTTCAACTATTAAAAGTTGGTAGGAAGTTAAATCTTGTTAAGTATCACGTGAAAGAGTTGGAGACTTAGAACGGTTTCAAAACATCGTAAATTATTATTTTGTTTGTCAGTTACTTTTAAAGTGGAATCTCATAATACTTTACATGGTATCAAGATTTATTAAGCTCATATAAAATTAGTCTAAAAATTAATAAAAAAAATAATTCGGCCCAAAATAAATGAGCTCAAAGAACTATCATATTAAGGGAACATGTTAGGTTCCACATAAGAAAAAAACATAACAATTTACCACTGGTCAAAAAAGTCACGAGTTACTCCACCGATTGCCGAAAAATCAGATGTACAACTAAAAAAATCATTTTATTTCAAAATTAAACTTTTCAAATTGATTGTAAGTACAAACAATTGAATAACAAATTGGAATCAGGTTTGGAATGTTATTGTGCATTTATATAAAATTTGTGCTCTTAAAATACTGGAAAATGTCGTTTTTAATTATATGCACGTATCTATACTATACTATACTATACTATACTATACTATACTGTACTGTACTATAGCATCTTAAAATCAACATTATTTTCGTTTTTTTGTTTGAAAGGTGAGAATAGAAAATTAAATGCCACGTCTTCAACAAGACGTTATAGGGTCATCCTTGTGGCAATGCTGATTCAAAGCCTAGCTAATTTCTAGTGTAATAGAGGCACATCTTCAAGAAATTTGAATTTGCTTGATGACCAAGACAAATTAGTTCAGCTTTAATTATTTTGGTTAGAAGAATTGGAATAGGACAAATGCCAATATTTTAATTGGTCAAACACCAACAACCAGGGGTGGATCTATAAAAGCTCAAGCGGGAAAAGCCGCCCACACTTGATTCAAATGTGTTTTTTTATAAAAACAAATAATAATAAAATTTTATCAATATAAATAAAATCTATCAAAAGTAGACAAAATTGATATTGTGGTGTATTGGATATTTAAGTTCAATTTTAACTCTCTTATCTTAGAATATCAAAGTTCAATTCCCATCAATCTCGTGTTTTATATATATTTATGATCTCTCTATATTTATACTAATATTTTTATATAAAGAATCTTTTAATATATATTATGTAATAATCTTTGTATAATTGTATCACTAAATATTTTATTGATTCATAAAATTAAGTATAAAAAATACTTTTAGTTTCATATTATATTCTAAAAATTTTAGTTTAATTTTTTCGTCTCCTTTTGTCAAAATCATGGCTCCACCCTTGCCAACAATCCTATAAATGATCAAGAGAATAATTCAAGATAAATAAATTGTGGGAATATAGATGTCTTCATTGATGTTTATCCTTATGGGGTGCGATTTTTTTTTTTTTTGTGTGACCAATTAGAAATGAGACACAATGAATAATAACCTAATAAGAGCTAGTAAGAAGGTAACATATAGCAAGTTAGGGTTAATATATCGTTGTGAGCTTAAGCTTGACTTAGTCCCGGGTGACGACCAGAACCCAGGACGGGCAGAAACACTTGCGAGGAGTCAGCCCGGGTACCGACCAGAACAGAAGACGGACAGCCGTTCAGCCCAGCTCGGGTGAACACGAGCAGAGTGTCCGGATAGAAGGCAAGCTCAGCCCGGAGCATACGAGCAGGTCAGCTCGGGGACAGAGAGACTGTCCGGGCAGGAAAAGGAAACTCTACCCAGAAAGGAAGACGCGTAGCTTGAGGAGCAAGCAAATCAAGTCAAAGATTCGGCGAGATTATTTAGGGTAGTTTCCTGATTTTGTGCGATTTGGGTAGCTAGGGTTTCGCCTATGAGAGGCTATATAAACCTAGCATTGTACACTTTGTAAAATGTGTGTTGAGTCCATTAGAATTTCGAGTTTATCTCCTTGTATTTAGCCTTCGATTTAATCAAGAGAATTTCTTCTCCCAAAAGTTTGTGTCCTTTATTTTTCCTGTTCGATTTCTTTTGGTGTTATTCGTGTTCTTTGCAGATCCGTGAATTGGGATCCAACAAGTGGTATCAGAGCTTCAATCGAAGAACATGTCTTCATCATCAGAGTCACCAATCGACGGAGCTCTGGTTGCGCAGAAACCAGAGACCAGAGAAGGCACAGTTACACTCCATTACCCCATGCTCACGAAGAGCAATTACGCCGTGTGGGCGTTGAAGATGAGGGTGAATCTGCAGGCGCAGGGAGTATGGGAGGCCGTAGAGAACGGCGGTGTCGAAGGGCGCAAGGAAAGAATGGCTCTAGCCGCTATCTACCAAGCAGTTCCGGAAGATGTTCTTCTCATGCTTGCCGAGAAAGATTCCGCGAAGGAAGCATGGAAAACTCTTCAGACCATGCACATGGGCGCAGATCGCGTCAAGGAGGCAAAGGTCCAGACCTTGAAGAGTGAGTTCGAGGTCATGAGGATGAGGGAGAGCGAATCAATTGATGATTTCGCTATGCGGCTCACGTCCATTGTGACCGGCATACGCTCGCTGGGAGACAAGGTGGAGGAGACCACCGTCGTCAAGAAATTTCTCCGAGCAGTGCCTCACAGGTACATGCAGATCGTGACATCGATCGAGCAGTTCGGCGATCTCAAGACCATGTCGGTCGAGGAGGTTGTTGGTCGTCTCAAGGCCCACGAAGAGAGAATTCGGGGTTACGGTGACAAAGACGAGGAGAAGAACCTCCTGCTCACGCATGAAGAGTGGACGGCCAGACAGCGGAAAACCGGGGGAGCCGAGTTTTCTACAAAACCCTCAGGTCGGAACAGCTTTGGTGGAGAAGTCCGAGGATGCGGACAGGGTCGTGGACGAGGTCAAGGTCGGGACATGCGAGGTCGCGGCAGTGGATCTACCCGTCAGGAAGGCACGACCAGGAGAGACAAGAGCACAGTAAAGTGCTACAATTGTCAGAAGTTTGGGCACTTTGCATCTGAGTGCCGAAGCAGGAACCAGGGCGAAGAGGCGAATCTAGTAAGATTCCCAGACGACCAGCCGGCATTGTTGTTTGCCGAGCAGGAAACGCACCTGGACGAACAGCCCAGAGGCCGAGCAGACCTGTCCGGAGGAGACCAGCGAGAAGGTTTTCCTCATCGAGGATAAGGTTATTGCAAACCTCCTCGTAGACGGAGAGAAGAAGGTCAGTACCGACGTATGGTATCTAGACAACGGAGCTAGCAACCACATGACTGGGGACCGAGCTAAGTTTGAAGAGCTCGATGAGAAAATCACGGGCAGCGTGAAATTCGGCGACGGATCAGTCGTAGAGATCAGAGGCAGAGGGTCGATCCTGTTCGAGTGCAAGAATGGCGACCAGCGTCTGATGACCCAGGTGTATTTCATCCCGAAGTTGAAAAGCAACATCATCAGTCTAGGACAGATGACTGAGATCGGGAACACGGTGTTGCTGCAAGGGTCCTACCTGAAGATGTGGACCAAGGAAGGAGAGCTGTTGATGAAGGTGGAGCGGACACCCAACAGGCTCTACAAGATTCTCCTGAAGACGTGTCAGCCCGTCTGTCTCATGGCATCGATGGCAGACCCGGCTTGGCTATGGCACGCACGGCTTGGACACGTAAATTTTCACGCGCTCAAGATGATGGGCGAGAAGAAGATGGCCTTCGGGGTTCCCAAGATAGAACACCCCGACCAGCTATGTGAATGCTGCATGATCGCGAAGCAGGCGAGGATACCGTTTCCGATCAAGGCCAAATTCCGAGCAGAGAGACCCCTACAGTTGGTGCATGCAGACCTATGTGGTCCAGTCACCCCAGCAACATTGGCAGGTAACAAGTACTTTCTTTTACTTGTTGATGATTACAGTCGCTGGATGTGGGTTTATATGCTTAAGGAAAAGAGCGGAGCCTTTGAGGTCTTCAAGAAGTTCAAGAAGATCGTGGAGAATGGCTCGGTGCACAGGTTAAAGGTCTTGCGTACAGACCGAGGAGGAGAATTCATTTCCCAGCAGTTCAGAGAGTTCTGCGACCAGGAAGGAATTCAGCGTCACCTGTCCGCACCCCACACACCCTAACAGAATAGCGTGGTGGAAAGACGAAACCGGACTGTGATGAACACAGCGAGGAGCTTGCTCAAGAGCATGCAAGTTCCAGCCCGTTTTTGGGCAGAAGCAGTAAGACATGCGATCTACCTGCTCAACCGTTTGCCGACCAAAGCGCTAGGAGAGCGTACCCCCTACCAGGCGTGGAAAGGGAAGAAACCCCACTTAGAACATTTGAAAGTGTTCGGATGCACCGCACACGTGAAGATTGCGGGACCACATCTCAAGAAGTTGGATGACAGGAGTCAGAAGATGGTGTACCTTGGCGTTGAAGAAGGAAGCAAGGCACACAGACTCTATGATCCACGACGCGGCAGACTCCAAGTGAGCAGAGATGCTGTGTTCGAAGAGGAGATGAAGTGGGATTGGCGCGACGAGAATGGAGAACCCGAGCAGAACTCAGTGGAGTTCATTGTCGAAGACGACCAGGATGTTGCCGAGCAAGAGAAGCCCGGAACACCCATCTCGGGAACAGTCTTGCCAGAAACGAGGGAACCCAGCCCGGGAGAGAGCACCCCGGATACACCCAGGACACCAAGTCCGAGCAGGACCAGCCCGTCCAGCTCGGGAGATTCCTCCATAAAAGACGGCCCAAGAGGATTCCGTCCTCTAGCAGACGTTTACGATCAGACTCAAGAAGTGGAGATGAGCCTGGAGGAACTTTCTTTGTTGTGTGCAGAAGAACCAGCTAATTACCAGGAGGCAGCAGCCGAGCAGGAGTGGCAGGAAGCAATGAAGAAGGAGATGGAATCCATTGAGAAGAACAGGACATGGGAGCTTACCGACCTGCCCAAAGGTCATAATCCCATCGGCCTGAAGTGGGTGTATAAGCTGAAGAAGGACACTGAGGGGAATGTCCTTAAGCACAAGGCAAGGCTGGTAGCTAAAGGCTACGTGTAGAGGAAAGGCATAGACTTTGAAGAAGTCTTTGCTCCAGTAGCAAGACTGGACACGATCAGACTCATCCTAGCCCTAGCAGCGCATCTAGGTTGGGAAATTCACCATCTGGATGTCAAATCGGCATTCCTAAACGGTGACCTCGAAGAATAAGTGTACGTCAAGCAACCAGAGGGGTTCGGCGTCACGGGCAAGGAGCAGAAGGTGTACAAGCTATCCAAGGCCTTATACGGGTTGAAACAAGCACTAAGAGCGTGGAACATCCGCCTTGACAAGAGCTTGAAGAATCTTGGATTCACAAAGTGCTTGAGCGAGCAGGCAGTCTACACCAGGAGTTCCGGGCAGGAAACTCTGATCGTGGGAGTGTATGTGGACGACCTGATCGTCACAGGATCCAGCGCAGGAGGCGTAGATGGATTCAAGCAGCAGATGATGGCCGAATTCGAGATGAGTGACCTCGGATTACTTTCGTACTACCTCGGTCTAGAGGTGGAACAGAAGAAGGACTGCATTACGCTGAAGCAGTCGGCCTATGCGAAGAAGATCCTTAAACAGTTCGAGATGACGGACTGTAACTCGAGCAAGTACCCTATGGAGGCAAAGCTGCAGCTCGGGAAGGATGCTGAAGGGAGAAGAGTGGATCCCACGGAGTACAGACGCGTGATCGGGTGCCTAAGGTATCTCACCCACACCCGACCAGACATTTCACATGCAGTCGGGATAGTCAGTCGATACATGGAGAAGCCCACGAGTGCACACCAGCAGGCGGTGAAGCACATCTTGCGTTACGTGAAGGGCACGACGGACTACGGGATCCAGTACAACCGAGGAAGTGGAGCAGAAGTACTAGTCGGCTTTACGGACAGTGATTTGGCTGGTGACATTGACGATAGAAAGAGTACCGGAGGGATGGCATTTTATCTCAACGGGAATCTAATCACCTGGCAGTCCCAGAAGCAGCAGACAGTAGCTTTATCCTCGTGTGAAGCGGAGTTCATGGCGGCAACCGCAGCAGCATGTCAGGCTATGTGGTTGAAAGGGCTACTCAGTGAGATGACGGGTTCCGAGCAGAAAACACCAACTCTCTACGTGGACAACAAGTCTGCAATCGCGTTGATGAAGAATCCAGTGTTTCACGGACGAAGCAAACACATTGACACGAAGTACCATTATATTCGTGAGTATGTGGAGAAGCGACAGATCATCGTAGAGTTCATCAACACAAGGGAGCAGCGAGCAGACATTCTTACTAAGGCTCTAGGGAGAGTCAAGTTCGAAGAGATGAGAGAGCTGCTCGGAGTGAAGAGAGTGGAAGCAAGTCAAGCTTACGGGGGAGAATGTGAGCTTAAGCTTGACTTAGTCCGGGTGACGACCAGAACCCAGGACAGGCAAAAACACTTGCGAGGAGTCAGCCCGGGTACCGACCAGAACAGAACACGGACAGCCGTTCAAGCCAGCTCGGGTGAACACGAGCAGAGTGTCCGGATAGAAGGCAAGCTCAGCCCGGAGCATACGAGCAAGTAAGCTCGGGGACAGAGAGACTGTCCGGGCAGGAAAAAGAAACTCTACCCAGAAAGGAAGACGCGTAGCTTGAGGAGCAAGCAAATCAAGTCAAAGATTCGGCGAGATTATTTAGGGTAGTTTCCTGATTTTGTGCGATTTGGGTAGCTAGGGTTTCGCCTATGAGAGGCTATATAAACCTAGCATTGTACACTTTGTAAAATGTGTGTTGAGTCCATTAGAATTTCGAGTTTATCTCCTTGTATTTAGCCTTTGATTTAATCAAGAGAATTTCTTCTCCCAAAAGTTTGTGTCCTTTATTTTTCCTGTTCGATTTCTTTTGGTGTTATTCGTGTTCTTTGCAGATCCGTGAATTGGGATCCAACAATCGTGAGGTCACTCACTACATTATTCTATCTCAAAGACCTAAAAATCGAATGTTGATTGTTGACAAATAAAAAAGTTACAATAATATAATCGAAAAGAAACAAATAATTCCATCTTTTCTGCTTTGATTGGACAACAATAATCATGCTTGATAATAAGTTGGTGCTTCTTTGTCAAAAGTGTAAAACCCTGATTCCACTTAATCATCACCTCAGATTTACCTAAATAATTATTAAAAAAAAGTTAATTTATATCAGGACTTAAGTAAATTAAATTTCTTGCGTATCAATGACACTAACATGACGATTTATTATATATATATATATATTTAAGGTGCATATGTAAATATAATTATATATACGCACAAAGAAATAACCCACTTATTGTGAGACTTAATAGTTTATTATGTTATGAAATATGAACCATTACTACATTACTGAAGTTATTAATGTAACATTTAAGACGGAAAGCACGGATAATATGTCTCCAATCAAAACCCTAGTGTATACTTTTTGAGAACTTTTGGATAATTTATACACACATATATATATATATATATATGTATATATAATACTTATAAACCTAAATTGCAGAGTGGCGCATGTTCTTTTCATGTATGATCAAAACTTTATGTTAGAAATATGATAATTACACTCCATATATAACATATATCAAACTGAGACTAGAGACTAAAGCATATTTAATATGATGCTAAACAGTTGACCGTTGACTTGTCATAAATGTGTATATATATAAGAGCATGTACGTGGAACCTTTTTTTAGCGTCGTAATGAAATCAATTTTATCATATATATAGGCTATTTCCTCAAGCTCATGCGTGTGTGTAATGGTACAAAATGTATTCATATATACGTATAAATACAAGAATATTATCAACTAATTTCATTTATTGTGGTTGGAGATGATTTGTCCACTACATTTACTTACACTAGAATGTGTAACAGCCCTTTTACTATTATTTTCCATGTTCGGTTTTGCCTTTTCCTGTGAATTACATCACCAACCACTAATAGTTTCAACTTCGATCTTTTAGGTTTTCACTTATTGATTGGCTTGTTACCATTATTATTTATGGATTAAATGTCTCTGTTCAAATGGCATGATGTCAAGTATTACATATAGAGCAAATTGCTATGAATGTACTCAATTTTTTAACCATCTGAAGCGGCTTGGGTTTAATGTGAAAATATATGAGATAAAAGTACCAAAAGTCAACAAATAAGAGTCGGTATATTTTTTCTTTTAAATTTTTTGATGAACGTCGGTCATTTTTAGCATATAGTTCTATTAAATCAAATATAAGATACAAATTTATATGCTCATCCGAATATTTAGGTCTTCTCTCATTTGGATTGGACGAAAAAATGGACAAAAGAATATGTTGCCTTGTATTTATTGACTTTGAGTACTTTTGGTCAAAATTTATATACTTTTGTCACGATTATCATATATATATATATATGTATGTATATGTGTGTGAGTGAAATTCCGAAAGGACATTCCAACATGTATTGCTTTTATATATTGCTTGGTTGGCAATATTATAAATTTTTGGAATTCTTTTCCATTATTTTATTTGCTCAAAATTGTCATTTACTACTCACATCTCCATCTTTGTCTCTCGATAGAGTAAGCGTGTCACGGTAGGTCAAATATGGGGTCGCATCCAACATTATGTTCTAATTATAAACAAAACTTAAATTATAGTTTTATTCATATTAGTGGTGGATGGGCCCTATTTCGGATTCCTTATTTCATATTTTTACTTAAAATATCGTTTATTGATCTTTGTTTTCGTTTTTTTTTAAAATGCAAATTTTAATCGTTCTTGATAGTAACCCTAGCAATAACAAATATAAGCAAACATTTATATCAAAATAACCTCGACTATCTCTACTTCATGATATGCCATGCATATAAATGATGACTATTATTCATGCATATATATATATATATTCTAATCTAATAGGGTTAAAGTATCTTATTGCAAGCTAGTTATTGTCCATATAGATAAACGATCTTCCCTTTTCTAGGTTTATTTCCAAAATATATATTGCGAACACCATTAATATAATAAACTACTTTGATGAGGCTTTTAAAACTTTAACTCTTACTTTACAAAATTATGGTGGTACATGCTATTAAATTAGAGCTTTATTTTCTTGCATTTGAGTAATTAAAATCCAATATTAACTTTCATTTTCTTTCTCCACCGTATTGAAAGTTATTTTTATAAGTAAAATCTATCACCGCGGTAATGCTTGGACAGAAACTTTTACCCTTATTGAGCTCATTTGAGTTGTATCATTCATTAATTTTGAGTTTTTATGTTGTTTAGTTTCGGATCCCTAGGAACGCACAGTAATACATTGACTCGCCGCGTATGTATTGAGCTCTAAATGCAAAATGATTTGGTTATTTTCAATTGGCGCGGAATTTACCCTCGATGGACACTAGTGGAGTTAGTGTGATCTGCAGATTGCTTCAACGTATTCCTTCTTTGGAATAATAATAAAAAAAAAACTTTTATCTTCTTTTTATTAAAATTAAAAAAAATGAATTCGAATTTATAGTTCAAATTTCTGAATCAATATGTACATGTCACTTGAATAGGTTGTCCTATTATGTTATCAGTTCTTTAATGTCACGCTCATTTATATGTTCATATTTGTGTAATTTATTACGACTCATGAAGCCCAGAAATGATGGCCTCATGATTCATCAGAAGACTTGAATTGAATTCTAAACCAGATTGTCATTCATGTCTTATTTAGAGGTACAACGTCATTCATGTTAGGCACATTGTGTCAGTATTGAACAATACACTATTCGGCCTTTATTCTTCTTCCTTTTCACTATTTTTTGGCACAAGTTTCCACGCAGTACCGATCACAGTCACCCCAAGAAGAAAAAAAAACTTTCTTCAACAATTTAAAAATAGATTTCTGAAGGAAAAAACTAAAAATATTAATTTTTTCTTTAATATATAAATGACTAATGATATTAAATATTATTATTTAACTTAACACCCGTTATTATTACAAATTAACCCGTAAAAATTTGATCAGCACATCGTCGTTATTTATAAAACCTGTTGGTTATTCTAGAAAGTTGGACCATTTTTTTTTTTAAACAATATTTCTTTTTTCTTTCTAATGGGGTGGCGTTATATATATGTCAAAGTTATAATGCACTCTCGCATTGCTAGATATATTCAGTGTAAGAATAAGTATAGCACTACTGGCCAAGTTTACATGTGTGGGCACTCATTTGAGTCCTATAGGGTTTGAATTGAATAGAGGTGTAGTGGAGTTACCACTACGTCTAGTTTGCTTGGTTAAAAGTTGGACCAATTTCAACGTTGATTTTTTAGCCCTATTTTATGAATATATATATATATATATATATATATATATAATATTGGTTTTTTTTACATGTTTAGTCATTAACTATAACCCGTCTCTCTCTTAAAATCCAAAATAACGTGGTATATATGAATATTATGAATATAGACACTTACGATATGATATGATGGACATTGAAAATACTTTGACTGGACATGATTATGAAAAGGAATTTTCTCCATAAAACACTTAATTTTTATCATAATTAACCCATGGTTGTAAGCTTTTAATTAATAGTTTTATAATCAAACCAATTAAAAATATTAGTATAATGCTCATTGCTAGTATGACAGCATGATTCCGCAACTAATTTGTCATAAATGATTAATTATACATTTAATTTATGAAAAATATGTCATTTCAGCGAATATTTTAATAATGTTTTCTTTAGCCAAAGAGACAATATAAATAATCCGACCAATGCATTAGCTTTAATTAAGTACAGTTTGTTTAGACTTTAGACTAAGTTTAGTCATGGGTTAATTAATTACTTTGGAGAATATAATTATATGAGTACATGGGTTCAATTTGGCAGGTTTAGGAATCAGAAAACATATATAATGTTTTCACGTTTTGTATCTATCTGTCTAAAGATCTTTCTTATAGTGGACCTGCATATTATATACTTAACTTGTCATCATCTTTCTGATAAATCATTATTTTATTTTATTTTTATTTTTTTGCAAGCTGCTTAAGAATAAGATAAATTCACAATCATTTCAAATTAAATACTATATGCCACACACGTATGTATATCATATATTACATATAAGATTGTCTAACGCGCAAATTGCCCTTGCATGTTTCTCGAGAAATTATTTAAGGTCACCGCTCAAAAATTATATCGCGTCGCCGTCAAGCATGGTTGATTTTGGATTTATATAGATGAGCTAAATAAAATTTATCTTAATGACATATAATTCTCTTAAACTTTCTTCGATAATCAACTCTCATACCCGTATGACCACATATAACTCTTATACATGCGTTGTGAGATCCTATATTTTTAGAGTCCTCAAATAAAATAGATATGTTGACGTGGTTTCCCACCTCAATCAGTCAAGTGTGACTTGTGAGCGTATGATATTTTTGAATGGAACAATTTGTGGAAAATTCGATCTCTCGCGTTGCAAGCTCACGATTCACTCACGATATATATATATATATATATATATATATACGTATATAAGCAATATAAATGAGACGAGGAGTTTTTTATAGAGGTTCGTCCCAAAGCGGTAGTTGACTACTTCCTCTGTTAGTTTATTGCGACAATGAACATGGACGGATAGCTACAGGCAGCTAGATCACGTCTAAGAATGGAAAGGAATAGAGAAGGGGAGAAAGAATACAATAAGATCTCAAATGGACAAGAATGTCGGGTAGAATCTCTTCAGTGTATTCTCTCGAGGTTGCAAGTATGCCTGTGTGTTGATCTGAGCTTGAGCTTGGCATTTATAGGCTTCAATTCTTCCCGTTGGACTTCCAGGAATCGAGGGGTCTTCACTCCGTGCTGACCGTGTTGAATGGATGACCTTTCTACACGTGTCCCATGACTTCGTTCTCGTCGTCGTGTTTGAATTATGCCCGTTGGAGGCTTGACTCCGTGCTCCTGGTCTTCCGTCTGAATTTGAAATGGGATGCCGGGTAGAGAATATGACGACTCTACCCTCGTCTTTCTGGACTGATGTCGAATGGATATTGGGCCTTAGAACTCATTGGGCCAAGTAGCCTGTATCCGTTGGTTTTGGTCTGATCGAGAATCTCATTGTGCTTCTCAAATGGGCTTTTACGAATACCAGTTTATTTCTTTAAAGCCTTTTATCATGGTTTGTAAATTTAATTAATTCACAACCTTAACACTTTATGTCATATTAAATAATGACGAATTTGTACATCAACAAGATATATATTGATTCTGTTTTTATTCTTAATTAAATTGAGATTTTTATATAAGATAATTAGAAATATCTTTGATATTTTAATAAAAAAAATAATATTTTTTTATGTTATTTAATTAGCTGCGAAAATTATTATTAATTAAGGTTATATTTAAACTTAATTAAGTTAGGGTTTCCACATATTCTCTTATCGTCTTCTTAGCCTCTCTCCCCAAACTTAAAAATCTCTCTAGAAGAGAGAAAAACTCTTTGATTCCTTCATCTCATTAGCCAGAAAAACGTTTTTCTTCCATCATCATAAAGGTATGATGACGTTTATCCTCTTAATACTTTTTTTATTTTCGTAATCCTATGATGCATAATTTTCTCTCATTTTTATCTCCTAAAAAACTAATCCGTTTTTGCTGCAATTTTAACCAGTACTTCGATTAGGTTAATGGAAGTCTCATTTTCAGAAGTTTTGGAGCTCTGAATCGCTCGAAATCGTATTTTCAATCTTTCAATTTTCTGGAAAAACCGAAAAAGTCTCCAGAGCAGATTTTGATTTTGATTTTTATAAATTCATAGATTCCAAATTAGGATTTTTATATAGATATAGATGTTATACAAAAGTCAATTTCAAGCATGTTTCATTTTTTACAAAATTCGAAAAGATGTCGGGATCTAACCCGAAACTGCGTTTTAGTATTTATGCCGAATTAAAAAGTTAAGATATAGCATAGTTGCAGCTTTTTTCTGAAAATTATCAAAAGACAAAAGTTGTTCAATTTCGAAAAATAATGACAGCTTGTGAAGAACACTTTTTCCAGATCCTTACGGATTTTGATATATCGAGAAAATACCTCAAAAGCCTTTTTGAAAACCGAAATCCCCGTTTAGCCTTTAGAGCATCGTTCGTAGAAGCGTCTTCGTCGGAGTCACTAGAAAGACTGATGTACCGGTTCAGGTGAGTTCAACCTCACTGCAGTACGAATTAGTTTGAAAATAAAAGTATTGTTTGACATGTTTGATGGTTTGTTGAACGCTTGCTAGAATATTATTGAATGTGTGTTTATCGTTTTGTTTCATTGATGCATGAGTAATTTATAAGTACTTAATGATAGATGAATATGCAAGATTGATGTTGATTATGTGACGATCATGAATGATTGTCGAGAGATGATGTTTTCCTTTAGCTAAAAGAATAAGATACAGAATGTTAGTTCATAAACTTATGATAATAAGAACAAGAGAAACATAGGAATTAATGAGGTGGCGTACCAAAACTCTTGAAAGGAAGGGGTTCTCAATGTTATATGATATCCCCGAGTTGAAAGGAATGAGGACGAAATAATGTTACGATTCTTCTCCGAGTTGAAAGGAATGAGGATGGGATGAATTTAGGATTCTTCCCTGAGTTGAAAGGAACGAGGATGGGATTAATCACGCGGTATCATGAACCGCCGGATGTATTGACCTTAGGCTTCGGGACATGTGCACCCCCGTCGATCTATTGAGTCTCGCGCGAATGAAGTTGGTACGTACGTACAATATGGTGATCACCTAGGACAAGATTAGTAATAGATTCCTAAAATGCAAAAACGAAGCATAATTGGTCATTTGCATGGTATGTTTTATTTGAGATTTTTTGTGAGAAAATAGTTGTATCTCACTGAGCTTTTTAGCTCACACAAAAGATTTTTCGTTCGTAGTGTAGGTAAGAAATCTATGATATGATTTCATGGTGGATTGGACGGTGACAGTGGAGGATGTGTGAAGGATTGGGTGTATGGGTAATCACCGTGAAGACATTTTCCGCTTATTTTTCATACATGTTTCCATTTTTTTTTATATATATATATAAAGGAATTCCTGATAAAGATTTTTAATATTTAAGTATTTACTTTTTTACTATTATGCTTCAAAAAAAATGGCCAAATATTTTCAAAGAGTTTTAAAGTAGTTAGTAAGTGACGGCTTTGAAAAAGTCGGGTCGTTACATGTGTAGTCTCGAGAAAAATATCCTATGACCAGTGCATTACCTCGCCTGCTCTTGCATGCTTCTCGAGAAACTTTTCAAGAGGTCACCACTAGTCTTAAAGTTGTTTCAAGTCAAGCACACTTTCTTTTGGAGATCTTTTATATAGTCTGTACATCTCATCGGCTCATTAATATTGTTGCATGCTCTTGATTTTGTTGTTAAGTTTTCAAGAGTTCGTCACTCTTAACCTTGCTTTCGATCCAGCACACTTGATTTTGGAATTCTTATCGACATATTAATTCTCTCAAGCTCTTTTCAACGATAAAATCTTATCCGTATATAATTTTAATAATTCGTATACATTCATTGACACCAACATTCAAGTTTCGGTGCATATATGCAAGTAATGTCTATGAGTTTATGCCTGAATTGGCTCAAAAACCCCTAGCAGGATTGTCCCCCAACAGAAATGGGCCCGAGCAGAATGGCTCAACGTACCCTAGTCTGTTGAGTCATTCTGCTCGGGCCCATTTCTAAATAAGACATGGAAGCTGTTCCAGGAATGTGCCAAACTTGAGGAGCAAGTTTGGGGATTCGATTTGGTTTCCTAATTCTGTTAGGATTCGAGTGTAATTGTAGAGATTTGATTGAATTTTTATTAGGAAGTTTTTGCTAGGGTTAGCATTTTTTGTTGCCATTTAAATAACAATGTTAGTCAAATTTAATAGTAACTCCATTATTGTAAAAAAAAATTTAGATCAATCAGAGAATTTTTTTCATCCAAAAATTTTATTTCTTTGCTATTCTTTGTGTTTTCTTTGGTTAAGATTCTTTCAGGAACCAACAACGTCTCGAGAGCATTTCAATAACATATTACAAAGTCTCATACGTATGTGCATGATCTAAGATAACTCTCATATTGTACATTGATATCTCACAATATCCCATCAACATGTTACCTAAATTCAAATGGTACATACATGCAATTGTAACGTCTCGAGAGTATTTCATCAACATATTAGTTAGTCTGAGGCATACATGTGTGATTTAAGATAACTCTCACATTATACGTAAAGATCTCTCAAACATCCTATCGATATATTACCTAAATTCAATCGGTACATACATGCAAATAATGTCTTCAGAGCATTCCATAGGCATATTACTTAGTCTCATAAGTGCATAATTTCAAATAACTCTCATATATGTATATAAAGTCTCTCAAATATCACATCAAAATATTACTTAAATTCAAATGGTGTAGGATATAACACAACTTAAACTCTCTCTTGTCATTGGCTCAAAGAATTTGATGAGGCTCTTGTATAAGAATATCTTATCCCATATAATATACACAACTCTCTATAAGATAGGATATTCCTTAATACATTTTGTGTATATTTGGCCCATTACTTGTCTGTATGACATAATTTATCCATGATGCTAATGTGCATGTGCATCTGAACTGGCAATTAATAATTCTTCTATTGTATCATAATCTTTGTCTCCGTACGTACCATTCCAAAAAAATATGATCATAATTCAAACAAAAATATTTTTTTATATGTATATAAAAAGACATTGTTAGAGCTAAAATGCTCGGCCATACCGTGGATCATTACCTGTAAATGTTTTCTCTTTTCTCGAAAAAATAAATATTATCTCAATCAAGAAGCATCTAAGTTTCCCTGGCGGAGCGGGGGCGGCCGCCCCCACATGGTCCGAGTTCGTTATTTTTTATTTTAATGTATTCATATTATTATATAAGTTTATATATAAACAATAAACATAGAAATGGTAGACTAAATGTCTCTATAATGTAGTGATATTTTGTTGTTTCTCCAAGTTATAGCTTTGGGTTCAACTGTCAATCTCAGCATATTTTCATTTTTTTAGCAACAGTTATTTTTTTTTTAATAATAGTAGTTTATTTCTTTTATTTTGAAATTTATGAGAATTTAATTATATAGACATCTTAATTAATTATTTTCATAAACCGAAAGTTCATAAAAATAGTTGTAACACAATGTATAATAGTAGTTTCAATGTCTCGTTTTACTTTGAAATTTGTGAGTATTCTAATCATATAGAGATTTCAATGAATTATTTTCATAAATAAAAAATTCACAAAAAATAGTTGTAATGCAATGTATAATAGTAGTTTCAATGTCTCGTTTTATTTTGAAATTTAAGGTCTATTAATTTTTTGCCCTCTTAGTTAAAATTTTGGATCCGCCCCTATATATATATATATATATATATATATATATATATATATATTCAATTAACCACATGTCTAATGTATTTTTTTTACAAAGAATTAATTGTGCTTAATATAAGTTAAATATGATGTACTACACTTAAAACTGAAATGCATACATACATATTTATGAAATGAATGTTATTCAATCAATCCCATATCTTATATATTGACTTATATATATAATCTGCATATAGAATAGTGTAGCTATATATTATAAAGCAAGTAAATTTTTTTATAATTTAAAGAGTGATTATATAGGATTTTAAAAAAGTAATTTTTTATGAAATTAAATCAACAAATTGCATTTAATAATTAAAAATGAATAGTATTTATGTCTTTGGAACAAATTATATGTAAAGAAGCACTTATATATCATTTAGGAGAAATATGGGGTCATTTATTGGGAGAAGTCAGTGTTGATGGGAAATATGCATTCCTATGAAGAAGAAAAGAAGAAGAAAAAATATACTGTTGTTGTTATATCACCATTATAAAACCCTAATTACTTATACCTAATTGGATTCAAGCACACTAGCTTTTCATAATTTATGTGCTTCCAAACTACCAAATTTCCAAGTGGAAAATATAACTTTATAATAGTCAGCTTTGTATAATATTATATATGCGCGCGCAGACACACATATTTTTACGAAAATATCTAAATATATATTTAAAAATCAAAGTACACAGTTTTAGTTTCTCTTAAACATTTAACCTAAATTAGAAACCCTATTGACTAATTGTAGATTAATAGCAATATACATGCCAAATAAAATCATTTTAGTATAGTCACATTTACATAAATCATGATCAACCATCACAATCTTGCAAAGTCTTCATGGACTTTGGTAGCATAATAAGGATTAGTATGATGTTATAAATCAGATTGGTCGCTAAACTTCAAACACATCCATATGTTTAATGATGTGGACACATGAAGAAATTATTATGTGCATGTTCTGTGGCTCTAATTAAGCTATGATCAAGATAATGGATATCAAGATCATATATATTAGTTTCTAAACTAACTATTGGTGGCGTGATGCTCAAGCCAACTTTTATTTACCCTGATAGATATAGGTCCGATGTTGAAGTTTTCGTATAAGATACTCTTTTCTAGTACGTTTATTTCAATATGTATATATTAAGTAATTAAAGATGGAGTCTCTAAAATCTCGCAAATATGAATTTATTTTTTTACTAAGCTAGCACTTAAAATATACATAGAAGAAACTAGACATGAAATTATATAAATACAAAAAAAATATATATCATATATTATAGTACATATTAAATTGAATGAGAACAGTATTAATGAAACATAAAGCTCTCTTTTATATACATTATCATTATTAAAAAAAACGAAGTAAAATCCGAATGTGAAAACCACCGATATTGATAAGAGTATTGAGCACGGAAACTTGCAAGTGACCCATGAAGATTATTTTGTCTAGTATATGACCCATGAAAATTATTAATTTCGAACGATTAAGTATAGTTTTATGTTAATTGGAAAATATTTTTGTTTGTATGACCAATAATATGATAACTACAAAACAAAAAAAAAAAATCTTATCAACTATAAAGTAATAGTGTAGCAAATGCTTAGTTTTACAATGTATCATTTAAAACAAGTACAAATAAACAAATTAAGCTCATACATTTGCCATCTTTAATCGTGTAAGGTTATTTGGGTAAAAGATAATATCATACGTAATATTACATATAAATATTATTGCTGAATTCTTTTTTTTTTCTTCCAAATTTTATCTAATTTACAATGGTCATTGCTATTCTTGCCCCTTAGATCCAACAGTCAAGAGTATATAGCTATTGCAATTTCTTATTTTTTATTTTTAAATATTTACGATATGTATATAGTATAGCTTATAGTTACAGTCTTACAGACTTATAACGGTAGTCAATTACAAAATTACAAGAGTTGATATCCAATGTAGTGATTCATGGTTCTATATTGACATTGTCATTGTCTAAATATGGAACAAAGTAGGGTAAAAACAATACAAAATTTAATCAATTATATTAACATTTGAACCAAATCGGACCCCCCACGCAAAAACCAGTATTGAATAGCGCACCTACCCACCGAAATTCAGTGATAATTATATATATATATATATATATATATATATATATATATAATATACAAACACACAGAGATGGAGGAAGGGGGGACCACAACATCGGCATGTGCTCTTGCTCGCTTTCGAAGAAAAAAAAATATCGTTTTATCTGAAAGAAAATTATTTTCCTGTGTTTTTTCATGTTTAACAAACTCTTGATTATTTCACTCTCCTCTTTCACGTTTTTTTTTTCTTTACTCTTTCTGACCCTCACAATAACACATTCACACTCACATTCTCACTTCGTGAATCTCTCACCCTCACTACTCATGAGCAAGTTAATATCTGACGACTTTTTCCTGTTATCCTCGTGTAGCCGGAGTAGTATTTGGTCTCCCCGTCTTCGTGCTCTTTCTATGTTACAAAACTGAATCCGTACCCTCTCAAAACACTAAATTACTTATAATTTTGGATACACATGCGGTGATCCCGCTTATGTTCTTTCTTTTTCAGTTAATGGGATAGCTTATTATTATGTAATATATATATATATGTATACAAATATTAATTTGAAAACCGTCACTAGTAATTGGCATGCACTGACTAACTTTATAACCGAAGAGCACGAGCAAAGTGTAATGCATTATGAGCTATATTTAATTAGAACAAATCCCTCACTCACTACTGTTCAGGTGGTATTGGCTCATAAATTTAATTTACTTTGTGTGTATTATATATAATATAAAATATATTGTGTTATTTTTGGGAAAGCAGGTTGTGGTTAATTAATTTATTTATTTTGGAGGCGTGTGTGGTCCAATACAATTTCTAGGTGTGACTATCGATTGCAAATTCATTGGGGTCCATGCACACCCATCTCTCTCTCTCTCTCATACATACATTTTATGTTGAATAATGGTAGATAGGTCTATTATGACTCATCACCATCCCCAATTTGCCTCTTTGGTTATAAATGAAAGGGCTTCAAGACAAAGAATTCCAGAACGAATGTCCCAAAATCTCCATTTCTAGACCCTTTTATTATCTCCTCTTCACATATACATATACATATACATATACATATACATATACATATACATATACATATACATATACATATATATTATACATAGCTTTGTAACATATTTCTCTAGCTAGCTTGTATCTATAAATACAAGCTCTCTCAGTTAATATAGATATAGTTCATCTCCTCTCAAATATAATCTAAAGCTCGATTTGTATAGCTTGGAGATTCTACGAAAGATGTGTTTTGAACATGATGGAGAAGCAGGGCACGTGCATTACTAACTCGTAATTTTCGTCTTTTTCTTTTCTTCTTCTTCTTTCTATTCCCTCAAACCCTATTATTCACTATGTTCCCGACCGAAACTAGGTTATTAATGAGCGTTTCTTGTTCCTTCATTTTTTTTTGGTTATGTCGTATCACTGAAATCCTCTTTATAACTCGAGACTACAAGTCTTAACATATTAAGAGATCGACGTATATGTTTGTTTAACCTAATTTTTCGCCAGCAAAGGCTAACTCAGCCGGCTGAGCGTTTTTCTACTTTTCTTGCCGTGTAGTTTGAACCGTTCGTTTTAAGAATACAAGTTCAAATTCTCAACTAAATGTGAAGAGATCGACGTATTGTGCTTATATAACTTGTTCTCTGGTCAATAGGGCTAACTTAGCCGGTTGACCGGAAAATAGGCTATATGTTGAAGCGAGTTAGTCCTTCATGTGCCCATCTTCGCCATCATGATCAACCGCATCATAAGCTAATGACAATGAAGTCCATTCTCTGTTTCATATGAATGAATCCCAAAGAGCGTATTGCATGGAGGAGACAATTCACATCACCAATGGTGAAGCTTCCTTTTCAGGTGGGTCTTTCCTTCCTCTTCCTACCTTGAACCTTCATACATACATATATATATATATATATATAATATATATATATATACTATTTATAATCTATCTCTGGGGTTACTTAAAACTGTATTTATTATATAACATTATTTACCACAATTTTTTTTATAATTTTGCAAAAGAGACCGAATATATTTTTCTTGCTATATTATCTATATATATATACATTTGTGTGAAGAGTACATTAAAGTTTAGATTTGTTCACAATATAGTCATCCGTTTGAATCATATTTAGCTTTATATTTAAAAACATGTATATGTATTATATTTGCAGGTCCTCCATCCTTTACTTATATATAATTAAAGATTGTGTAGTGTGAGAGATAGATTTTTCTTGTTCTATGAATTTAGGATTAGCTTTAATTAAATTATTAAGAAGACAATGCTTTTCATTAATCTCATTAATTCACTATTATTTTTCAATCATTATGATATGATGAAGCAAATAATATGTACGAATATTCATGAAGAATCACTTTCGCCGAATTAAATTCCGATGAAGTCTTTTTTTTTTTTTTCTGCAGACGTACTATGAATGAAGTAAATAATGAACAAACACTTGACATTTTGTATTATTATATATTCTTCTTCTCTACTTGATGTAATTTTTGTGGGCATATATGTATGTATGTATATATATAATAATAAATTAAAGATATTTACTTTCTATTTACCCAAAGTATGTTAATTGTTTCTCAACTATGCATAATCAAATAATTAAAATCCCTATATCAATGGACGTAATTGCCTTTGACATAAAATGTTAGATTTAGGTTAAAAAAAACCTAGAAAAAAATTGAAAAGCCATTAAATAACTTTCAAAATATTAAATTTCATAGTGAAAATAATTCTCCTTGAAGGAGTTCAATTTTATGGTGAAAAAACAATTTTCTTATTAATTGTTATAAACTCCTTGTCTCTCCTTTAAATTTTACTTTTTAATGTCATCAGAAGAGCTATAATATATTTTTCTCGTCTTCATGTATATATATTTACCACCACTATGGAGACATTGTATATGAGTAATAAATTTTCATCATTATATATATATATATATATATATATATATGTATATATATATTTTCCAATGGAAATCGACAGTTCATTCTCATCGTCAAATGTATGACTTTAATATACCTAGCTTACCAGCCATGAACACGACACATGCAACTTTAATATACCTTGCTTTCAGTAAAAACCCTTAACCCAACAGAAAAAGAAATAAATACTAACATATAGTAGCATTTCTATCTAAGAAAAAGAGTACAACTTAATGAAGATGGGTTTTCAGTGTCCACTTAATAAGGAAAGAGTGAATTTAATTTCAAAGTTTAATTAATATTAATTTCCCACATGGTAAGGACTAAGGACATCTCTACTAAGTCTACATATTTGGAGCTTAATTTTCTTGATTATTTGCAGATTTTAGTGCATCTCTCTCTCTCTCTCTCTCTCTCTCTCTCTCTCTCTCTCTCTCTCTCTCTCTCTCTCTCAATTAAGACCCATGAATGACTTTCATTGTAAAAGGGTTTGAGCACAGAACAGTTTTAGAGCTTTCTGTGTCAATGTTTGGGATTGAAATTGACCTCACTCATTGCCCCACTAATATATATATATATATATATATATATATATATATATATATGAGGTATTTGTAGTATAAGTACTAAATCTTATACCAAGATGTACCAACATATTCTCAATCTTCTGTTTTTTAACGGCAATAGTAACCAAGGCTAAATTGCTCTCAAGGTCCAATTCCGTTTATGTCCCGTTGAGATTTATTACATGATGGACGAGTCTACTTTTGCGACAACATTAACTGTATAACAAATATTTTTTTTTTACTAAAGACGTGCACATATATCTAGCTTAACAAATCATATTGTTAACTTAGTTTGGACAAAATTTAATTTCGACGCTATTTTGAGGCTTCGAGTACTATTATCGTTGAAAATGAAATTAAGAATACGTTGACATAGTGACCTTGATTAGGTACTTATGTCATAAAATCTCTAGGAAAAAAGAGGGTACCGGTAAATTATACATCTCTAGGCTCGTTTAGAACCCATAAAAACTACTGTTCTCAACTAATTATGTGGGCAAAATTACCACATAAATGCCTTGTTGAAACCGACAAAACATAATGGCTTGAGAAAAAAAGGAAATAAAGCAAATTAGAAAGGGAAAGGGACAGAGAAAGATCTCCTTGATCCTTCAATGATTTCATTGAAAAAGTTGAAACTAGCCAAGTGAAATTACCTCTTCTCTTAATTCATTTATTTATGATATCAAAGCAAAGATGCGATTCATGTTGTTATCACGTACACATGGGATGAGAGCGAGACAATGCAGGCAAACAATTATTTAAGGCCTTCTCTATATAGTACTGTACAGACGGGACAAACCGGAATTCCGGTTCCTCTTTTTCAAATTCTTATAAATCTATTTTTCTTCTTAATAATAATAAATAAAACTTAATCTCGACATAACATGTTAGAACTAAGGATAGCCTAGTGGTAATTCCACACGACCTCCAAAGTGGAACCGGAATTACCACTAGGCTATCCTAACAACCACAAAAAAGATGAATTTGGGGATTCTAACCCCACCATCAACACGTAGTTCTCCACCCACCTATGTATCTATGGCAAAATACCTACAATTTTACCAATTTGTATTTCGGTTATTTTCGTGTCACGGCGTATTGTTAGCTTACACAAAAGTACTTTTGCCACTATTAAGGAAAATAGAATATATTGTCACTTTAACTATTCTTTCGGGTACATTTACATTAGAATATCCTTTATAAATAGTAAAATATTGAAAACGGATCGGATCCAACTTTCGGATTTTGTCTTTACCAGACAAAAAAAAATACGGGATCTTTAACTCCGCAATCCCATCTTCAAAGCATGGCTCTCCAACAAGGCATTTTCCGTAAGGGTTGTATATATTGTATATATTATATAATGGTGAAAGGGTTTTTTTGTTCATAAAATGGCATATAGAAGAGAAGAAAGATATGGAGTTATTTGCTGTCACCGACATAATGAGAAATGGAGATTGGTTGATATTCCATTGTCAATAGAGAAGGACAAAGAAGAATTCAAGTGTGTAAGCATGTGACACCACAAATATTAAGAAGCACATGTTTCCAAGGCCATTCTTATATGTGGAAATGTTTGGACATGGTCCCCTTTTATAATAAAAACAAGGTGTTTAAATTACAAGTAATGGAACTATAAAGGTCCTAATTGGGAGCTTAATCTTGATCATTATTTTATGTTTTCAACATGCTGACTAGATAGACTCAAAAGGGTTGTTCTATTAGGGCAATTTTCTCCTTTTTATTCTCTTTTTCCCCTATAAAAAAATGTAATAGGGACAAAATGAAGTTAAGAAAGTGAATAACAGAACTAGCTTCTTTTATTGCTTTTTCTTTTGTTATTCATGTTGGGTGTGAATAAATCTCTAGGAATATTTGATAGGGCACGGGTTTTCGATCTTTTGTTAATTTAGTAACACAAGAATGCCAAGAACAATGCCTCCTAAACTCAGCCCCTGAATGTGAGAGATCAGACTACATTTGATTAGGGTTTAAGAACTTTCATATAGTAAAATAAGTATAAGTATGACAAGGCTCAAAAACAAAATAATTAGTTAGCTCATAATCAAACAGTAAAATACTACAAAATTGTCGACGCCCACTTCCTTTTTAGCCCATGACGGCTGGAATTCAGGGTTACAGATCCGGTTTTAGTAGGTTTTACCGAAATACAGGTCCCGGACAATATTTTAAAGTTGTGAGAGGCTATTTAAGAAATCCCCACTAGACATAACCATTGAAACCTTTCGAAATTATGCAAAGTACATGAACTCTGATTTTTTTATTTTTTTTGTAAATTTGTTCCAACCAAATAAGAATCAATGAGTTATTTTGTTTTCATCAATGATAATATTACAATGATATTAGATCAAACCAATCTTGGTGACTCAAAGCCTTTTCTTTGGACCAAAAATTCCAAAGCAATTACCAAACCCTAATTAGGGTATCCACCATATAAGACACAACCACAAGTTGAATTTCTCCACCCACCAAGCTATGTAACTTTTGTGCAAGCACTCAAGCATAGCAAACACATAAAATGTAATGAAAACAAAGGATGGAACCAAAAGGCATAAAATATAAGTTTGCATTAAATATGAATAAGAACAAGCATATAATGAAGGCATGTATTGACAAAAGGTGAAGAGCAACAAGTATGGGACTCTATTATGGTTATTAAAGGAATATGAGTATATGGTTTACAGCGTGGAAAATTGTTTCATATATTACCTAATCATTTAATAGTGCATGCCATATGAATAGGACCTCATTATGTGCCAATAATGGAGTCCACCACCCTGGTGGGTAACAATTACAGCATGTTCTTGTTAAAGAGAAATGTGGGTGCTCAATATATAAATTAAAATTAAAATTACCCAAATAAAAATAAGCACAAAAATTAAGGTAAAAGTCTTTCTTACCTTTAGGCCACATTATGTGATGGTGAGTGTAAATTAGTCCGGATCATGCTATGCCCTTTGGATCCGCATTAGCATGTCATATTTTCTTAAAATTATAAGTGGTTTCATAAGATTTTAAAGTCTATGATTGATAACGAGCATCGGATTTTTACGAGAGTGACATTATGGATCAAGATTACATGTACTTAAATTTTAAATAACAACAATTGACGCTATTGACCGCAATTACATATATATTCATTTTTTGCATCTCGCTAGAATCAAACCAAGGACTCTCGTAAAGACATGTAGTAGGGCAAGCAAGCTTGATTTATGAATAACGAGTATCTAAACTTTATAAGAAGCTCAATGTTTGAAGTAGGTTTATTTTAGGGTTTCGAAATTTAATTGAGTGATTGGGTTAAGGTATTAATCATCGAGTGAGTGTCTATATATAGGTGCTTACCGATTATATCACGGGTTTGTTAATATTTTTTTTTTTTTAACTTTAGTATAAATAATGAATATAAAACCTATTAAGACACTCGTTGTTTGATTTAGCCGTTATGTTTAATTATTAGAATTTTTTAATAAATATCATTACGGAAGATTTCCTAGTTAAAAATCAAATTAAAAACCGGAGTTCATTCTTTTTCTTTTTTTTCTTTGTCTTAGAGCTTTCTGTCCCGGGTCCTACGGGTGCTCTCCAAAATGGACACCACAAACCGAAACGAAAGAGAAGAAAAATCCCAGATGCAAACTAAATAGGAAATGCAAGATTATTTTTTTTTTTTTTTTTTGAAAGGTGGAAATGGAAGATTTGCTCCTCCTTTGTGTCTACATTTATTTGGATGAATAAGGCAAAACAGATCACATGTTTGAGCAGTAAACAAAAGAACCAAAACAAAAACGGAAATCACAGTTGGTTGTTAGAAGAATCAATGCAAGGCTCTGGTCCACGTCAGCAAAGCAATTTTTAGGATTGGCAAATAAAGTTTGACTTCTCTACTCACTTGTATTGTATGATCCAACAATGGCGAGATGACTTTTCTGGTCTTTTTTGTATAAACAAAGCACAAAAAATGCTCGTTTATGGGTGAATATAGGACCATTGATTAGGTACAAGTCAACTGAAGAATATGTGAAAAGCTAAGAACCACTCGTTGAGTTGACTAAAATCAAGCCATCAAAAAAGGTCAAACATTAGTTCAGAGTACAAGTTCCGCGACAAAGTGTTTAGGTCATCTGAATTCGTAGTAACGAGTTTGTAACGCCATTGCGAGCCAAAACAAATTATGGGTTTCGGATTTTGGGTGGAACTAAAACCGGTTGTACTTTGTTCTGGGTTAATAGTCACGGCTCACGCCATTGTGAGCCAAAACCGGTTATGGATTTTGGATTTTGGGTGGATCTAAAACCCGGTTGTACTTTGGTTCGGGGTTGATAGTCACCGGTGGCTTAACCTTAATTTTTTTGTTTTGAATTTATAGCTTCATCTCATCAAAAACGAGAACGAAACACCATAGATGAGCTGCTACTTGTCTTCAATATTACAATTGGATGATGCCAAAAAATGAAGGGATGGCAACGAAAACCCCAAAAATAAACACCCGGTTGTATAAAAAAAAACCCGATTTTGGGCAGAATCCCCAA
This sequence comes from Parietaria judaica, assembly GCA_954871525.1. NCBI lineage: Eukaryota > Viridiplantae > Streptophyta > Magnoliopsida > Rosales > Urticaceae > Parietaria > Parietaria judaica. Next base: position 20,244,569 of record OX940868.1, on the reverse strand, counting down.
TCCAGTTCAAATTCGGTTTCGGTTTCAGTCATTGCCAGGTAAATTTTCTACAGGAGTCACTAGACTGGTCCATATAGCTTTTGGCAATTGAAACTCGGATACGAAGCTACGAAGCAGAGACTCCCAAGCCCGAGGACCCAACGCAACATTATTGAGAGCCATCTTCTCCGACATTTCAAGCGCTTCACGCACTAATCCCCTCTGACACAACCCGAAGATTATCTCGTCATAGCTTGAGCAACGCCTATACAAACCCGTGTCCAACAGTTCTCCCATCAAGACGCAAGCTTTGGCCATGTCGCCTCTGACAAGCTCGCAGTCGCCGCCCAACAGAATCTTATACGTCTCCGAGCTCGCCTCGATGCCCTTACCATTCATCTCAGTTAGGAGCTCCTTTGCCCGATCGACCTCGCCATTCTTACACAGCACCTTCATAATACAATTATACGTAGTTAAATTAGGTTTGCATCCCAATTCTTCCATGTAGGAAATTGTATTAACAGCTCCTTCAACGTCTTTCTTCTGGCACAAGCAACTGATGTACGCGTTATACGTGTCAAGATCCGGAACCAAACCCAAAACGAGCAATTCATCGAACAGTTTCTCTGCTTTCCCATGTTCGTTTTCTGAAACCAAGCCGTCTAAAACCGTTGTATAACAGAAGATATCGGGCTTAGTTCCGTTAGCTTTGATCTGCCCCAAAACCTTCAAAGCTTCAAGACTGTTCCTTTCTTTCACCAAAACCCTAATCACCTTCGCATAATCAACGATTCGGGGACTGAAACCGGACCTCTTCATCTTCTCCAAGAACCCTAAAACCTTCAAACCATCTAAACCTAACTCCTCTTTTCGATTGCAAACCGAGGAAAGAATCAAAGAGCAAATCCTCTGATCCAAGCCATATCCATCACTGATCATACAGTTCAACACCTCGATCGCATTACCGACTTTCCCGATTCTGCACAGAGCGCTGATCAAAATCCGAAAACTCGATTCTTCGAGCCTAATGTTCATCGATTTGCTCTTAATCAAAACCTCGGGGACGAATTCCAAGCCCTCGAACCTCTCACAGAGCACGCACAGCAGAGAATTGAGCGAGTGCAGAGAAGGAACGCACCTGAAATTGGGGATTCTGTAGAATAGATCCACGGCCTCGCCGAAACGCCCGTTGGCCCCCAAAAACTCGATAATCGGCGGGAAGAAACGCTCCGGTGTTTCGAATGTCTCCGCCGATTCGATCCGTTCGAGCACCGGAGCTACAAATTCGAAACGGGACGTTTCGATCAGGGTTCCGACGACGAAGCCGTAGGCCTCGGGCGTGGGATCGCAGCCGCGAGAACGGAAGGAATCGAGGAGAGCGGAGAGGAGAGTTTGAGGCGTTCGGTGCTGCTTTAGGGATTGAAGAGCTAGGGTTTGGTCGAGCTTCCTCTGGCACTGCGATTTGGACTCTGAGATCGGCCATTTCCTGTGCTTCCTGAGGAACCTCTTCATCTTCTCAAACAAGTGAAGTTTGGAAGCTAGGGTTTTCAGGAAACATGGCCTCTTCTTGGAGCTGTAACAATGGCGATGACAAGCTCGTCGTCTTCGTCATGGAAGTATCGAAGCAGAACCAGACAAATCGAAGTAACAATGTCGTCTTAACCTGTTAATGTCGTTTTGTTTCTTTGTCGTTTTGATTTGATTTTCTTTTCAAAGTCGTTTCCGTTTTTATCTAATTTCTATTTATTTTTTGGGTCGTTTCTTTTTCAACGCCGTTTTTTTTATAATTAATGTCGTTTTTGTGTTTTCCTAATATTTTATCATGTTTCTTCCGTTTCCAATACGTACTGTTTTTTTTTTTAGAAGAAAGTACGTACTGTTTTGACTTTGAATAAAATACGAAAAACACTTATACAACATAGAATCTATGTTTTTAATATTCTCTACTCCATAAATACGGTATCTAGAAAACCACAATTCTGATATAAATCTGTAAAAAAAAATTGGAGCCATGATTTTCTGGTTCAGGATTTTTTCCGGATTCAGTCTGGTTCTGGTTAAATTCGGAACTAGAAATTTCTTGTTACAAATTTTCAAAAAATACAAATTTCGGTATTTCTTTTGTTAAATTTGAACCGTTGATATTTTTTATCCCACAATTGATTTTAAAGCCTAAGAAAAAATAAAATACGGAATGAAACTGGAATCGCATATTAGGTTCCAAAATTTATGATTCTGAATATTCAGAATAAAAAAAATTCTAATTCCAAATTTTACCAACTTTTTTTGTAAAACCGAACCAAAAACTATATTCAATCACTATATATTTGTAATAGTCTCTGCCCAAAATAATATCATAGTGTGGCGTACAATAGAATATTGTTGACGGGTCAATATACACAAGTGGAATACACATCTAAAAACACTTATTATATTCCCGTAAATTGTGTATATAATAAAAATAATAAAAGTTCTTGTTCAAAAAAAAATGTTATAATAAATGGAACACCTAAAATGTACAAGTGGATCAATTTTGGATATACGTTTTTGTCCAATAATTAATACGTTAGCTGTTGAATGATCAATGATTTATAGTTTATACATTATCCCGCGGCCCACATATCATTGAATATCTTATATTTCTTTACCATGGACTCAATCCAAAATAATAAGGATAATAGTGGCACAAGTATCAACAATTTTTCAAACAGTATCAATTAATGCTAATTATTTTTGTTTTTATTTTAGCGAACAAATTATATCAATACTCTAATAATATATAAAGCATGTATCTTTTGACCGGGTTTTATTTTTTTCATATACATGTGTTGTATATACTATCATAGTATTGGTATTTTGTTCGGTAAAAAAGTAAATACTTATCGGTTAGAGCTTAGAATAGTATTGTTACTTGTGCCTCAAATATCACAAAAAATTATTTAGCGAAGCTTTCAAGATAAAATTAAATTGAATCGTTGACTCAGTTCTTGATTGCCTGCGCGTTGACCAGACAACATCTATTCACGAACTCCACTTTCTATACACGCAAATATATATATATATATATATATATATAAGTAAATATATTAACGGTCTATATATAATATACTTGTAGTTTAGGACAAACACTATACAGATCCAAATCCAAAACCTACCGAAGAAACGATACCAAAACAAGCTGGTATTTCAGATTTTCCAATCCGCCACGAACGACATCTTCCTCACATTCTCCGGCGAGAAAAAATGGCCCATGACGCGTCCGCGAGCTGTGCTGCTGCGCTGCCAATGATGGGGGGCCACGTGATGGTGGTGGGCCCACAGTATGCGGCCCCGCATCCGGTGGACATGATCATGTCGAATAAGATGATGACGGTCGCCGGGGGCGCCTTCACCATCAGCGACGATGACGGAAAACCAATGTTCAAAATCAGCGGCAAGCTCCTCACCCTTCACGATCAGCGGGTGATGGTCGATAACGCCGAAAACCCCGTCCTTTGCCTCCGTCAAAAGGTGATAGCAGCTCTAAATATTTACAGTATAAATACCTCTAAAGTATTGTTATCAAGCCCTATAATATCGTTGTTTGTTTATCACAATCACAAAATTTTAGTGATCAAAGTAGGTCTTTGTTATACACATTAATCGTAACATTAATAGTGAATCAGTAATTATGACGTAATTGTTGATGTATTAAATTATTTAACAACCACATGTGATGATTTTGTTTGATCTTCCGTGAGTTTAATATCTAATCTATGTTAACACTATTATTTCATTTTGTTAGCCGCGGGGAATTTTAGAATATTATTAATTAACTTATAGATTTATAAATAGAGAAATTGCCCCAAATAATTAAATTATTTAGCAAAATAGCCAAACTTTGGTTAATTTTGTAAACTAGCCAATTAACCATTTAAGTGAATTTCTAATTTGACTAGTTTACAAAATTAACCAAAATTTTGTAAATGGTTAATTGGCTAGTTTACAAAATTAACTAAAATTTAGCGATTTTGCTAAACCTATGTTTCAATTTAGCTATTACCTTAAGATCCTTTATAAATAAAATCTTTGGGATCATCTAGATATCAACGTTTCGTCACATTTTCCAAGGTCAATAGTCTAAAGATAAGACCAATAATTAAATGATCAATAAACGATTAAATCACTAAATAACATATAGATTCAAGGAAAATGGACATTAAAAGTCCAGCCATTTTTTTATTTTAATATAGTCAAACTTTCTAGTCACCACAGTATTCTATCCGAAGCAAAAGCTGGTGTTCATATTGCTTAACTTTGGGCAGTAGCACAATTCGCCCTTCTTCAAATCTTTACTATTTGATTTCGTCCAATAGGAAACATTTTAAAACAATTAAAAATTTTGATTTTCTTAAAACAAAAAGTTGTTCTAGCGGGCAGGCGTCCCACCCGAACTGACCTCAGGAGGCCTGCCCGAGCTATTCTAGCATCGGACCTCGAGCACCAAAAAACTAATTCTTAAATTACAATGTGTACAATTACAAAAGGGTTATTATATATATATATATATATGTATTTAACTCTCTTTGTAATTTTAACGTTTGAAAAATGATTTAGGTAATGACGGCACATAGGCGATGGCTTGTGTACCGAGGAGAAAGCTCGGACCCAAGAGACCTCCTTTTCAACGTCAAGAAAACCTCCGTTTATCAGATGAAGACCGAGCTTGACGTGTTCTTGGTTTCCAACAAGAAGGAACAAGTGCCTGATTTTAAGGTCAAAGGAAGCTTGTTTGAGAGCTCCGCCGCTATATACCTCGGAGATTCCGACACCGTCATTGCCCAAGTATGATCTACATATCCTCATTGCTTTTGGTCAAAATGATCTCTTCACAAATCTCATACAATAAAACTTTTATACTTTAATATTGTCGGGAACATAGAAATTCATTTATTTTTTAGATTATTTATTTATCGAGTTAATAATTTAGATGTTAGTTAGCGTCGGAACTAAAGAAAAATCTTATTCAATCAGCGTTATTAATTTATCGAGTATTAATTTAACTTGTATAATTATATATTTGAGGAGCTCTATATGCCATATATATATAACATAATAACACCTATATGCTATAGAAATTCTATTATTATAATAAATCAATTTGTCCTCCACACTCCACATCAAAATGGTTCAATTATCATTAAGATGTGCCCATCTGAAATTGGAAGGCTAGCTCTCTATGTACGTATATGTATATCAATATATGTGTGTATATATGTATATATATATATGTATTCACATTAGATCTGGTTAATATTTATGGATTAGTAGATGCACAAGAAGCACAGCGCGAAGAGCATACTGCTGGGAAAAGAGATGTTGCTGGTGACGGTGAACCCTAACGTTGATCGCGCCTTCGTAACGGCTCTTCTGGTGGCACTCTACGAGGTCCAATCCGACAGAAAATACGTCATCTAATCTTCTGCTACGTTGCTTACGCGGTGGGTCATCGATCATCATTGATATCGTCTATTGATCTATAATCTCTTAATAAGTTTGAATGTTTGTGCAATGTATTAATTACTATTATATGCCTCGTCAATGGCGTAACACTCGAGAGAATAATCGTTTGGTATCAACAAAAGTTCAGATGCGAACGTGCACTGTCGTGTTTGTGTCGTTTCGGATGTGCGTAGTTTATTGGTTTCCTTTTACATTGCAGTCAAACAAATTCGTGTTCCGTTGCTGTGAACGGTAAAAGTCTGAGTCGTGAAACTCTTTCAGCACTCCGAAGTCGGTTCTTCCGTAAGTTACCGCGTTCACAAGAATCAAGAAAATAATGCATGTCGTAGCAAGTCGTGGTTGAGCATTGTTTCGGTTCTTGGTTCTGATTTGAACCATACCATTTTATTATAACATAGTTCTAACTGAAGATAGGTCAACGCTCAATTGATCCTTCGTCCCCAGGTCGCTCTCTCTCCGTCCCTGTGTCCCCAAAGCGGCAACACACGACTGCTCTGACTTTAACTGGTACTTAATTTCAGATGCTCTACTTATATGAAATCGTTAAGAATGGTTTCTTCTTTTGATTACCAACATATTATTTTAATAATTGTATTTATATGTGTTTGATATTGTTCTGATTTTGACTCTTTAGACAAGCATATTGTTCTTATTTTCATAACTTGGAAGAATTGTAACCATAGATTTTGTACTAATGAAAAGTTTATAAGAATCTATCAAATTCATATGGAAGAAAATGTGGAATGTTTGAGCGCAGAACATATATATATAATTATATATATGTTCAACTTCCCATAGAAAAGTAAACTGAATCAATTACGAAACCACCTCATTATAATAAATACGCCATTGACTAAGTTGATGCTTGTCTGCTAAGCTATCTCCACAGTCAACACACGTTTATATATCTCTCTCTCTATATATATACATAGACACTTATTATCTTGAACAAACACCAACAAAATCCAAAACCCACGAAAAAACGACACAAAGAGCTCACACTTTGATCTCCTGATCTCTTACGAGCAAGTACTCTTTTCTTAAGAGAAAAATGGCGAACGAGGCATCTCCGAGCGCTCCGCCAGTGGCGGAGGGGCACGTGCCAGTGGTGGGTCCGCAGTTCATTGCGGCGTCTCAAGTGGACTTGATCATCACGGAGAAGCTGGTGGTGGGTTCGGGTTCGCCCGTCGTGACCAACGTGAACGGCAACGTGGTGTTCAAAATCAAAGGCTCCTTCCTTAGCAGCCGCCGACATATCGTCGACAACGCCAATCGCCCCGTCGTCTCTATTCATCCAAAGGTGATTGATCTAGCGAATTACATTCCGTCGACTACGAGTTAGATTTAAATTTTTATTGTACACTATACTTGTCCGAATTATGTTTAGATTTTAATGAAATTAACAATTTATTTAAATTTATACTAAAAATAAATAATAATATTAATAATAATATGTATTAAGATTTGAATTGAACGTTACCCAAGCCCTCTCTTCCTTGACCACTAGATATTTTATAAAAAAAAAAAAAAAAAAGTTTATTTAATAGTGACTAAACTATCTTAACTACCAAAAATCAGTTCACTAATTAGTATGCAATTTAGCGACTGAAGACAATAAAATAGTGATTGCTTAAATTTTAAACACTAATTAATTTGCAGCATATGTATTAGATTAGTTTGAAAAAAAAAAAGGAACAATTGATCAAAATTTTATAGTATGAGATCTAAGCGATATATTAGTGCATTTTAGTAATAATTATTGCAAAAATTAAATTAGTTTTTCGGATCATTGAAGTTTATTCATAGAAAAAGCTAGTATTTAGTATGAGATCATTCTAATATGTCATTTATAATTGTGGTTTTTTTTCCTTCTTATTTTAGATCAGACTAATATAAATTATTATAGATTGACAATCTTCTGAATTCTGTGGGCTTGACACCAAATAAGTACTATCATCATCTTCTATAAAAAAAAAATGGCATCTAAATGAGTAATTTATCCATAACCTGATTGCAAATATATACATATATACCGATGACAATGAGGTTTCGTAAGATTTATAAAAACCGTAACCGATGAGTATAACGTAAAACTGATATGATGGGTACGTACCGCAAGGATTTTCATGACAATAAATATGCATAGGAATTCATTTGATTAAAATGAATAAATTAAGGTATTTTTAAGGTAAAATTCGAATTCGGAGGATTAAGGTAAAAAAAAAAAAACACAGAGTTTGTGCGGGTTTTCTTGGGTTTGCCCTTATTTTACGTTTTTTTTTTTTCACTCGGCGGGTCGACGTATTGTGTTAGACACACGGGCGGAAAACCTTGTCAAGACCTTGTTTGCATTGATTTTTTATTTTTAATTCAAGTCCTCAATTGTGTAACTTTAAGTTTTCGCTTTATTAAATCATTCAGATGTCGCTACATTCAAGATGTCATGTATTCAGAGGAGATAGCCGCGAGATGAGAGATTTAGTATGCATGGTCAAGCAAATGTCTCATTTCAGCGCCAAAACACTAGGCGTGTTCTTGCCTGCCAACAACACTGACGAACAAGTGCCTGATTTTAGGATCAAGAGAAGTTGGCTTGACAGATCATGCACTGTGTATCTTGGAAATTCCAACACCATCATTGCTCAAGTAAGACCGGTTTATCAATCTTCCTAACATTGTTTTTAGAGATCATATATAGCAGCAATTTATGTATCAAAGTTCAGATGAAGTTAATTTTAGCGGTTATGTACCTATTGTTAGTTCCAAATAATTGGAACTTTTGCCACAAAGCACCATAGTCTTGAAGCGACACCACTCACACGTTGAAAGAGGAAAACTCCCTCTCTCCTGATGTGTATATATATAAAAAAAATTATATGGAAAGAGGATTGGAGAATGATTTCTTTTATTTTGAGATGAGTGCTTCGAATAAAGCTCAGAGTAATGTTTATATAGGAAACACTAAAACATGAAATGAAAAAAATGCCCTAACAAACTTGGACATCGAGTAAAAGCCAAAAATATAATAAAACGTGATGGGCAAGTGTACTTGACCGATCAGTCAAGTTTTTTTTTTTTTTTTTAATGGACTAATCAGTCAAGTTTATCTTTACACGTACTTTGGGTATTATAGTGCAGGGTCTATTTTTCCTCTTCGTTATGTCTTTCATGTTAGCTTATGTGATGCCTAAATGAAGGCACGATGACACGTTACTAGCTATAAATTACTATATGAGAGTGATGGAATGGAGACGAAAAACAAATAAAACTACACTTTTACGCAACTTGAGTATTTTGGCCTTTACAAATAGAACTACTGGTATACATGACCGCTAATTTTACTTTAATTGAAATATATATATATATATATATATGTATGCCACTATTATCTTCTTCTTCTTTTCTTTACGTTAGCAATTGTAACCTCACGTTGCGATGTTCGATTCCCATGTAAAAATAAACGTAAAGTCATTGTCATATTCACTCATATATATATATATATATATATATATATATATATATATATATAAGAAATAATGGAGGTAAATGCACTCAAGAGTTTAGGTAAAATTAGAGAGCATGTACTCGAGTTCTAATTGTAAAGGCCAAAATAGTTAAATCGCTTAAAAGTGTAGGTTATGCATATTCTGTATCAAATTTGCCATTCACATTCATTTATAGTAACGTGTTATCTTATATCTTCATAATAAGATGTGATGAATGAGACTTGGGTACATGATCGCTAGCTAGTTTTGCTTAGATTTGAGTACATTTGCCACTATATATTATCTCTGTATACTTAGATTTTGACATATTGTAATTTGGGTTTACAGATGCGCAAGAAACACGGCTTTTTCAAGACCACAAACTCACTGACAGTGTGCCCCAATGTTGACTATGCCTTCATAGTTGCTCTTGCGGAGGTTATATCGGTGGTGACGCCCAAAGAAGCGGCTGGTCCCGGGGGTGGCTAGTAGGACATACCAGTAGACGTTGTCGATTGTCGGAAAATAGAACAATCCATTTTTACCCGTCCACTTTGTAGTCGAGAAAATGTTAAAGAATAAGGTTAAGTTGGCCGAATTTCAAAATTATATAAGACTTTTAAAACAGAGTTTTCGATTTGAGTTTAATTAGGTTTTAGGTTCAAATTATAGTCACTGTGTAGTCTGCAGTGTATTGCATTAAAGTGTGTATATATTTTTTTTTTTTTTGAGGGAGTATATTATTTTCATATCTATATAAGTTGTGCATATTTATAGCCTATTAATGAAAGGTTGAAATTTGATCTTTTAAATTCTTCGCTTGATTTTTTTGAAAATGTGTTTGAGCGAATCATTATACATTTTATCTTATAGTTTTTTGAGCGGCTGTGGAAATTTCGGACTTTGTTTTGTCTGTATTTATTCATTTACTCTGTATTTCTAGTTGTAATTGGCATTTCATATACCAAGTTAAACTAAATGTTTGTTTTAAACGTTAGGGTTAATTGCGGCAAAAAGACCCAACTTTTGGTCAAATGCTCTGCTGTGCATACAACCTCCGTAAATGACGAAAAAAGTACACAAACATGGCATTTGGGAGTTGACCAAGAAAATTAGTCCATGTGGTTGTTAGATGTTGCCACATGGCATGCCACATGGCCGTTTGCTGCCACGTGGCATGCCAAGCAATTATTATTTTTTAAATAATGTTTAGTAGAAAAATTGTTTTTATTTTTTAAAAAATTTGTTTTTTATTATTTTATTTTTAATAAATACTTTTTTCTAATAACAAATAATGAATATTTAAATTTGAATATTCATTACTGGTTATAATTATTTATTTTTAATAAAGTGGGTACAACGAAATAAAAATCACCGTTCATGGTTCACTTGAACTCCGTTTCCGATCCGATTCACGCGTCGAATAAAATCATTATAATATGTTTAATAATAACAAAATAAACACATGCATATTGTTTAAAAATTCAAGACATTAATTAATTACACACCACGTATTCGGAAAAAAATAGTAGTCATATTTATATTTAACGAAAAATATTTTTTGTTTGTTGCATGATATTTTTTTTGTGTTTGCATTTTGTAATAATATTTTTTTAATATGTTTTTATATATATTATTCTTTTTTTAAATTATCATTAAATAATCATTTGATTATTATTGGTTATTATTATTAAACATGTTAAGAATTTCGTTCCACTCGTGAACCGGATCGAGGCGAAGCTTGAGTGAACCGTGAACGATGATTTTTTTCTATATTTATTTCGTTTGACCCACTTTTCTAAAATGAATAATTATATTTAATAATAATAATCAATAATGAATATTTAAATTTAAATATGCATTATTGGTTATTAAATATTCATTATTGGTTATTACTGAAAATAATTTAATTTAAAAAATATATATATTTTTAAATTATTTAAAAATTTTATAATTACGTGGCATGCCACGTGGCAGGCAACTGCCATGTGGCATGCCACATGGAAAAGGCTAGCAGCCACATTGATTGATTTTCTCGGTCAACTCCCAAATGTCGAGATTGGGTACTTTTGTCGCCATTTACAAAGGTTGTATACACATCAGAGCATTTGACCAAAGATTTGGTCTTTTTGCCGCAATTAACCCTAAACATTATAACATATTTTTGGAGGGATTCTCGGTATTGAATATTTAAGTTAAACTAGCGTAGTGGCACCGTGGGTAGCCCGGTGACAATCAATTACTAATTATAATTTTGCATGAATGTTGAACAAATTTATTCTTACATCATTTATTGTAATTGAAAGAATTACATCCGCGTCTCATTTTTTTTTTCTTAAATTCAATGATATCGTCTATTTTTGTAAATAAATAAAAATGGGGTATATATATTAATCTTAGAAAAACCCATGAAATGCCCAAAAATCACTTAAGGTTTAAGGGAATTGCCCATAGTTTCAAACAATTCATTTATACCCATTTTAAAAATATATTGGACCATATTAACCCTGATCTTAATTACATTTATTTATTTTCGTATTTAATTATTTATTATATATTTATTTTCGAAATTAAAATAATTATCCTTAAATTTTGGTTGAAAATTTCCCCTATTAATTAGGTTATCATTTAATTTTGTTATTTTGACCAAAAAATTAAATATTTCTCTCTCTCTCTCTCTCTCTCTCTCTCTCTCTCTCTCTCTCTCTCTCTCTCTCTCTCTCTCTCTCTCTCTCTCTCTCTCTCTCTCTCTCTCTCCTCTTCTCACGTCGGATTGACCACCATCGCCGGATTCGGGCCGAGAGCGCGGCAACTTCATGCGTGGCTTCGGCGACCATGGTCGCGGTTGCCGAGGAGGCGGTCGTGGCCTCCGTCGTGGTCGCCCTCCATCGCGCCTCCTTCCTCCGTCGCGGTCGCCCTCCGTCGCGCGTCCTTCCTCCATCGCTCTCCGTCGCGGCGCGATGATCCTTTCCACGCAATCGTAACTATAAATTTATTTACAGTTTTCTGTATATATGTTTACAGTTTTAAGGTAATATATTTGATTTTTGTAAATGATTTTACGATATTTTGAAGTGATAATTTCTCTTAGAGGGGCAATATTTTTGTAACTGGATTTACAAGCTTTTTGTAAATGTTTTTACACTTTATTGGAGTTATTTTACACAAATTTGCATTTATTGATATGTATAGAAAATTTTAAAATCTTGTCAACAGATTTGTAAACAGATTTACATAAAATGAGGCAAAACGAAAACCAAATTTCGTAAATAGATTTACATAAAAAGAGGAAAAACGAAAACCAAGTTTTGTAAACAGATTTACATAAAATGAGGCAGAAGGAAAACCAAGTTTTGTAAACAGATTTACACATAATGAGGCATAACGAAAACCAAGTTTCGTAAACAAATTTACATAAAATTAAGCAAACGAAAATCAAGTTTCATAAATAGAAATTCGAAATAAATATAGATTAATAGGAAAATAAATTATAGAGAATATTAAAAGTGATTTGTTAGAGCTAATAAAAAATAATACTAATTAATAGGGGAGATTTGTTTTTAATTAATTTATTCAATTTTCTACATTTGAGGAAAAAATTATTTTTTATTTAAATTTAAAAAACAAATTATAATTAAATGTGGTTTAAAAATTAGAAGGGCAATTTAGTCCATATTTCAGTTTGTTGGTAGTTATGATTTCCATAATTAAAAATGGGCATTTTTTTTAAACCTTAAGCCACAAATAGGCATTTGCCTCATTTATCCATTAATCTTTAAGATAAAAACATAAAAATTCTCTCAAATAATCTAAGAATTGAAGTGATTATCCAAATATAATAAATGACATTGGTTTGAGATAAGACTTGCATCAATAATAAACACAATGCAGCAATGCGTGTAATTGACTTTTATTATTAGGTTATATTAAATTTTGATAGCTAAATTGGAGACAAACACTATAAGCAAAAATGCATATTCTAAAAAGGGAATGGAAAAGAATGAGTGTTTTTACTTATTATATTATTTATAAAGTTTGCGGGCTAGAGATTTTATAAAATGCACCAAAAATAAAATGAAACGACCATAATATTTTCAAAACACACACGTATATATATGTTTTTTTTAGTCAAAGATGGAGACCCGAAATCTCGCTAAGCGAACTCGAATACCAACTAGGTTGGGACCCAAGAAACGCAAAGTAAGAATCGGAGCTCAGAATAATATAAATGAGAATATCGAAGATTACAAAGAAAATCGAAGAGAACTATCTAAACCTAAAGTTCTCTCTCGAACAATTGTCATCGTTTACAATAGACGAAGTATGATAACCAAAATTTTGAGCACCAAAACTAGCTAAAACATCAGCTACTCTATTTCCTTCTTAAAAGATATGAGATACTCTGAAATTAATGATTTCTACATAGCACATGCATTTGGATCAGCGAGCTCGCAACTTCTATGGAACCAAACTCATTTTCTTCTGAAAAAGTTGGACAATGTATGTCGAGTCGCACTCAAGCCATAAGTCATCCCAATGAAATTTCACAGTCTTTTCCACCGCAAATACTCCAGTCATCAGTATAGCTTCATACGCAAACGCGGACTCAATATGGAAAAAGAACGAGCCATGATGAAATCCGCACGAGAGGTTCTAAAAATGTCTCCAACTCCCGCCACTCCCGGAGTTCCCATAGAAGAGTCGTCAGTCTTACATTTCAACCATGTTGTAGGACGGAAACGCCATATAACGAAAAAGATTTTTGGAACATATCTTGGTTGAATGTTAATGCCGAAAATCTTCAAACTCTGAGATCCTCCAAAGTGCTTCCCGTCCCCAACTTGAAGATATGGGCTTCCTTGATAAGGCGCCAGACATGTCTTAAAAAAGTATGAATATTAGGAATCTCATCATCAAATACATATGCATTTCTAGTGCGCCAAATTAGACAAATTGTCGAAATAATAGCAGTATTCCAAAGCGCGAAAACCTAAGGGTTCGGATTAACAGAGCCAGCGTCGGAGAGCAACAGCGCTAGCGACCCTCCTCTGTTAATAGTTTAAGAAAAATACCAGAAATAGCAGCCCAAACCGAACCCACAAAATTGCAATGAATAAATAAATGGTCAGAATCTTCCACCTTGTTATGTCATAAACGACACACAAAAGCTAACGGGAATCATTTTTTCTGCAACATTAGCTATGTTGGAAGGTAGCCTAAGAGAGCTCTGCAACAAGTAATAGATCTCGATGGTGGAAGAAATTCTTTCCATAAAATCTTTTGCCACTGAGGAAACAAATTATGGTTAGAACAAAATATATTGTACATGGATTTAACCGAGAACTTACCATCATTTTTGAGGTTGCCAAACACACACATCATCTATATCTTCGATAAATATGTAATTCTTGATTTCGTCTGAGAGTGTGGTCGACAAGTTCAGGGGCAAATTCCAACTATCATCAACTCAGTAATCAGATACTATAGCCGTGATATTGGTTCTATCTTGAAAATGAATATTTTCTTTATCTGCTACACAAGGATACAACCAATTATCGAGCAAAAAGTTCTTATTTGATTGCTTGTGTATCAACCAAACCACATTATTTGCGACCAACGAGAAACAAGGTTTCAACAAACGCCAGATGGAGGAGGAAATAGCGTTAGTTCTTAAAGAACCATTGTCATTAAAAATACGACTTTCATTAAGTTCAACGGGAAATAACTTGAACTTATGAATTGCCAAGAGAGCTTTCCAAGCATGGCCTTAGTAAGAGCACTCAAATTCTTCACACCGATGCCACCATTTGAAATAGATAGAAAACAAATATCCCAAGACACCGCTATCAATCTACTACAATCAATTGAGCCCGGCCAAATAAAGTTTCTCACGGATTTTTCCAATTTTGATAAAAGACTTTTTGGCCAAGCATATACCAAGAAAGAGTAGATAAATGAACTTTGAACTACCGAGTTCACAAGAGTGATCCTACCCACCAAAGATAAAGAAGAGCCTTTCAATACTCAAGATTTTATTCGCCACCGGTTACAACCATTTTTTCCTTGGAGCACCTTTAAATAAAGGAACTCCGAGGTATTGAAACGGCAATGAAATTTGTTTAAACTTGAGGGAGTTAACAATGTTAAGCTTCCTATGATTGCAAACATTATCGCTAAAAATAACACCAGATTTTGACCAATTAACAACTTGGCCCGAAAGAGAAGAGTAGATATAAAAAATCTTAGTGATTGCGCACACATTTCTTTTAGTAGCAACACCAAATAACTGAACATCCTCCGCATATAATAAATGAGAAATGAAAGGAGTGTTACTCGTGCATCTTAGAGCTTTCCATTTATTATCCTCCACATATTTTCTTATAAGCCGGCTTAGAAAGTCTTCAGCAATGACGAACAGAAGAGGTGAAAAAGGATCTCCTTGACGAACACATCTTTTGCATTTAACATAACCTTTAGCTGAACCATTTAGCATATATATATATATATATATATATATATATATATATAAATATAGGGTTAATGACGGCAAAAATACTCAAAGTTTAGTCAAAGAACCCCTCAAGTACCCAAAGTCGAAAACTGGTGGCAAAAGTACCCAAAGTAATTTTTGAGGCGTTGACCAGTTTTTTCCGTCCATCCACAAACGGTGCCGTCCACGAGGCCGTTAGCCTCTTTCCACGTGGCACGCCACGTGGTCGTTGACCGCCACGTCATCCAAACTTTGGGTATTTATGCCGTGATAAAACCAAAGTTTGGGTAATTATGTCGCGATAAACCATTTTTTTTATATTTTCTCTCTTGTTCACGTCATCTTATAAAGGTTAAAATATTATAGCTTTGGTAGGACTCAAAGTCTCGAACCCATCACATTCCCCTCATAAAGGGACAATATAACTATCAAAGCACATTCATTTCACGTTATATCATGACAAAAAAAAAAGAATATAAATAGAAACTTATTGATAAGTGATCATAGTAATAGAAACATATGTATTTTTCGCACCGGGTTCGGGTTGACTTATTTGGAACGGGGTGAGTTGACTTTTTCGGACCGGGCTCGAGTTGGCTTTTTTTAGAACAGGGTTGAGTTGAATTTTTGGACAGTAGTAAAGCTGAATTTTTTGTACCGGATTCATGTTGACTTTGTCGGTCCGAGTTCGGGTTGCCTTTTTCATAATCGGATCGAGTTAACTTTTTGAAACGGGGTCGGGTTAACTTTTTGCAACCTGAATCCAGTAAAAAATATTCAACCCGACCAAATTTTGAAAAAGTCAACCAATGGGTCAAAAAAAGTCAACCTGACCCGTTCCAAAAAAGTTAACTCAATCCTGGTCCGAAAAGGTCAACCCAACCCCTTTCATAATAAGTCAATTCGAAAACGGTGCGAAAAAACATATTTTTCTATTACTATGCTACTTATTAATAAGTTTCTATTTATATTCTTATTTTTGTCAAGATATAACGTGAGGTGAATGTGTTTTAGTTATGTTGCTCTTATATGTCGGGGAAGTGATGAGTTCGAGTCCTACCAAAGCCATAATTTTAACCTTTATTTAGATGAAGTCAGCAACCAATTTTTTTAAAATAGTTTATCGCGGCATAAATACTCAAACTTTGGTTTTATCACGGCATAAATACCCAAAGTTTGGCTAACGTGGCGGTCAACGACCACGAGGCGTGCCACGTGGAAAGAGGCTAACGACCACATGGACGGCGCCGTTTGTGGATGGAAGGAAAAAACTGGTCAACGCCTCAAAACGTACTTTGGATACTTTTAGCACCAGTTTTCGACTTTAGGTACTTGAGGGGTTCTTTGACCAAACTTTAGATATTTTTACCGCCATTAACCCATAATATATATATATATATAACACAAAAACACAAGTGGAATAATAACAAATAATCTCAGGGCTAATAAATTCCACAAACGCATCTATCGATCTATTTAAATATGGATATATATTAGTGTCATACTCATATCGATCTATATTAGATTATATTATATTATATATACCCAGTTGCTCACAAACATAAAGCTGACTATAAGTTTCCTTCGAATCGATGTCTATTTTACCTGTTTACATCATGGTTTCGGTTTTCGCAATAATTGAGCGATAATCGAGCGATTAATCGCTGAAAACCACATCTCGGTAACTTATCTCCTCTAATCGTTATCTTTTTATACTCATCGCAATTTTTCGATTCGAAAAGCAAGTCACTTATCTATCAAACTTATCAAGTGTATTTTCTCGAAAAGCAAGCTACTTTTCGGTCAAAAACGATAAGTCAACCCTAGTATAAGTTTTTCTTTTTTTGCGGCAGAAGTTCCAACTTCTTTTTAATTTCAAAATTTAAATGTATTTTTAGGGTTTTTTTTTAGTAGATCTTGAGTGTTTTGATGTTTAAATGTTGTATACGTATGAATCGTGTCAATTTTTCACATTTTTATTCTATATTTGTAGTAGTTACTTAGAAAGCTATTAGGTTGAATGAAAGTTAAACTTTGAGTTTCATATTAGTTTAATTGTACATTTTACGTTTTGAATCAAATGTTGTTGTTGAAATTGATTTTTCTTTTTTAAAGTATATGATGGAATATAGATGAATCAAGATGGTTTGTGTGATTTTTATTGAATTTTTGCAGATTTGGATTAAATTTAAGGGTTTATGCAAATTATTTATAATTGCGACAAAAGTACCAATTTTCCTAAAAATAGTGAATTTGAGATATATTTTAATTTTTTTTTTGTAATTTCATTTTGTATAAAATTATGAAACTGTTAGTTTGACATAATTATTTTTGTAATTGACGTCTTTCTGAATTATGACCTTATTACGGCAAAAGTACATATTTTTGGAAATTAGTTAGGTTAAGCTAGTTAGTCTTTTTTTTATGTAAAATTATTTTATAACATTGTATATAACTTATAAAATGTGAGGTTGACATAATTATTTCTAATTCAACGTTTTCCCGAATTGCAACCTTATTGTGGGAAAAGTAAATATCTTTTTTGAAATTGGTTAAATTGAGCTATTTCTTCGTTTTTTTTATGTAACTTCATTTTGTAACATTGTATATAATTCTGATACTATGATTCTGACATAATTTGTTTTGTAATTTGACGTTTATCAATTATTAAGGAAAATATACATTTAGTATTTTATGTTAGAAAAATATTTTATGTATGAAAATATATATGAAAATATTTTATAAGTTTTCCATCGATAAATCTATTGATAACCGATTAATCCATCGATAAGTTCGATAAGTTTCGGTAACGGCAAACGATAAATTTTATAGGTTTTCCATCGATAAATCCATCGGCAAACGATTACTCTGTCGATAACGGCAAACGATTTATCGGCAAAAACGGCATTCAAATCCTTTGTTTACATCAAGTAATGTTATATATTAATCATATATTTGTTCCTTCGTTCTCGACTTCGTTGTCTTTTCCGTTGTTTAAAATTTAAATAAAACTTTTTTTTTAAACAAAAATTAAATAAAACTTGTCGACTTTTCACTGCACAGTCCCAATTTCAAATAATAAGTTTCATTTTATTTTTAATCATCAAGCATTTAAATTAATTTACATATAAAAACTCCAATAGAGGTCGATCTCGCATTCATTTCATCTAATTGAAGAAAATAATGTGTAGCTAGTTGAAGAATGATGTATTCCGAACAATATAAAAACAATATTTATTTTTATTTTTTTGAAATAAGCTATATAGAGCTCAATTCTCTATTATCAATCATCAACTAATCTTCTTCCCCTATTTGAATTACAATTTACAAGTATATAGGAAACGTCAAAATCCTTAAAATCTAACTCCAGAAAATAAAACTATTAATAACTGAATTCAACCCACGATTGATAGGCTAATTCATTCAAGGACAAGATTTGATAGCATTAATAATAAAAAAGAATTCTTAACGGTTTATTTTGTTGATGATTTTAAACATGTCATTTCATACTTGTCTTGTCTTTTATAGTTTTTTTTTTTCATTTTTGATCATTTTTATTTTGGGTTAATTGCGGCAAAAATACCCAATCTTTTGTCAAATTCTCTGCTGTGTATACAACCTCCGTAAATAGCGGCAAAAGTACCCAAACTTAGTATTTGGGAGTTGACCGAGAATATCTATCTATGTGGCAATCAGCCTTTGCCACGTGGCACGCCACATGGCACTTGGCCGCCACGTGGCATGCCACGTAATTATTATTTTACTAAATATTTTTTTAAAAAAATAAATATTTTTTAATTATTTTTTTAAAAAAAACTTTTTATTTTTTTTTTAAAATAAAATTATTTTTTCCATAAAAACCAATAATGAATATTTATATATAATTATTCATTTTGGAAAAGTGGATCAAACGAAATAAATAAGGAAAAAAATCTCCGTTCATGGTTCACTCAAGCTCCGCCTCCGATCCGGTTTACAGGTGAAAGGAATTAATAATAATAATAACCAATAATAATCATATGATTATTTAACGATAAATTTTTTTAAAAAAGAATAATATATAAATAAAAAAACATATTAAACAATTATTATTATTTTAAAATGCAAACACAAAAAAATATCATGCAAACAAATAAAAATAATTTTTCATTAAATATAAATATGACTACTATTTTTTGTTTTTGAATAAGTGGTGTGTATATAATTATGTCTTTACTTTTTAAACATTATGTATGTGTTTATTAGTTATTATTATTAAACATATTAAACAATTTTATTCGACGTGTGAACCGGACCGGAAACGGAGTTCAAGTGAACCGTGAGCGGTGAAAATTAATTCGTTCTACCCACTTTTTTAAAAATAAAATTATAACCAATAATGAATATTAAATTTAAATATTTTTTATTTGTTATTATTAACAAAAATTATTAAAATTAAAAATAAAAAAATAAAAAATAAAAAAAATCCGTTTAAAAAAAATATTTTTCTTTAAATTTTTTTTAAATAAAAAAATAATTACGTGGCATGCCATGTGCAGCCAAGTGCCATGTGGCATGCCACGTGGCAAAGACTGATTGCCACATAGATAGATATTCTCGGTCAACTCCCAAATGCTAAGTTTGGGTACTTTTGTCGCCATTTACGGAGGTTGTATACACAGCAGAGAATTTGACCAAAGGTTGGATATTTTTGCCGCAATTAACCCTTTTTATTTTTTATAACTCTTTGGTAGAAAGAAAGAGAGAGAGAAAATGAGATAGATTATTACAAAACACCCTAAAACACACTTCTTGAATTTGTTCGATAAACAACTCAATTATTCAAGAATTTATTTGTAAAATTGTGTAAATAATTTTCCAAACAATTAATTCATTATTTTTTCTATTGTTTCCTCTTGAAAAGGGGAAAAATGTTTTGTAATTTTTTAGTGAACAGGGCGATTAAGTTTCCATTTTGTTTTTTCTTTCTTTATTGACTATTTTATTTATTTAAGTCAAGTCAACTCATGTTATTAGCTATATATAATATGTATTTAATAACAAATTTCTTTTCTCGCTGTCCGTTTGTTGTCCTATTCGTTGATCAAGTCAAAGTCAGTGCCTATTCTATGAGCAGTCTGATTCGGCATATTTATTTTGGGGTAATATTGGCAAAAGTAGTTAACTTGTTGTGTTTGTATCATTTATATGGCCAATGCGATTTAATCCTGTCAATAGTATTTAAAGTTTGCTAATCATCTCAATTCTAAATTTCCATCCACTTAATATTAACACCGTTAGTCAAAATGTGACATGGCTGCGTTGACCGTTATGTGGAGTTCCACGTGGATAGCCACGTCATTTTTACATTTTTTTATTATCTGTTTATTAAAATATTAGAATTTATTATTTAATAATCTTTTATTTACGTGAGACCCACTCTGTCATCCCCCTACTCACGTTACCAATTTATAAATTCGAGCCTCATCCCCCTACTCACGTTACCAATTTAAAAATCTGAGCCTGATGATGCTCGAATTTACACATTGAGCCTGATGAGGCTCGACTCACGTCCAAAAGAAAGCTTGGCACAGACCATCCCACTACACTACATTGATTTCATGTCTTTAGTAGATTAACATAAATATTTATATCAAATTACTACTATTAATTATGTGACATATTTAATACGATTATCTTGCTTGAGTTTTTTGGGCTGCACTTAGGATGGATTTTTTGAACCGTACTTGAATTATTATTTTTTTTTCAGCCGAACAGGGTCGAATTTTTTGGACCAACCTCGTTTTGAATTTTTGGGTCGGTCTTACGTTTACTTTTTTAGGCCGAGATCCATTTGATTTTTTCGGTTATGATTGAATTATTTGGGTCAGGTTGTGGTTCATATTTTTTTTCAACGTGACAAGGAGTAACGAGTTCGCTCGAGCATTGTGAGAATAAAGAGGGACAAGGGAGTGGGTCCTACGCATTAAAGAAAAAATATTAAGTAATAAATTAAGATATTTTAATAAAAAAAAGAGAAAAAAATAATTAAAAATAACATGGTTGTCCACTTGGAACCCCACGTGGCAGTCAACGCAGCCACGTCACCATTTGACTAACAGAGTTAAAGTTAAGTGGATGGAAATTTGTGATTAAAACGATTAGCAAACTTTGAATACTATTGCCAGGATTAAATCGCATTGGCCATATAAATTATACAAACACAACAAGTTGGCTACTTTTGCCAATAATACCCCTATTTATTTTTGTTCATATATGTTCGACTTTGTCGTCATTGTGCTAACAAAAATAATTTATATAAATACCCAAATAATTCAGCCTAGGGGTGTACAAAAAAGACCCTAAACCGAATTTAAAACCGATAACATTAATTTACCGATTTTTTCACTACCGAAAATTTATGCTTTTTATGAAATACCGAAAGATGCGGTTTAAACCGCTACCGCTTTTTGCTAAATGGTAGCGGTTACGGGTTTCACGGTAAAAACCGCTACCGATTACCGATTAACCCGATATTAAATTTGTATGTTTTTATACATTTAAAAATAGATAAATGTAAGACTTTTAGCATTCAATATCTATATAACAATGTTTTGGCATGGATTTTCTCATTCATTGATTCATTTAATCTTATTTTATTTTGAATAATTTTTGTTATTAGTGTAATTATTCTTCCCATTTGAATAATTATGAGTAAATGTCAAGAGAATTTACTCTATTTGAATTATTTCATCAATTAGTTCTTTTTTTATACCTTAGATTGTGTAGTACTAATTTGATTTTTAAAAAATATGATGATTATATTGCGTTTCATAAAAATGCGGTTAAAACCGAATTTAAACCGAATTTAATACCGATATATCGGTAATTGGTAAAATTGGTTTTAAACTTCAATAGTGCGGCTTTCGGTTTTAAAATTAGAAAAACCGAAAATGTGGTAATCTATATAAATAAGTATGAAAACCGAACCGAAGACTCGTTTGTTCACCCCTAATTCAGCCATCCATAGTTGACGAAGCAACTTACGAAGTCTACTCAGATAACTTACGTTACGTATGTATATTTGGGATGGTTGCGTATGAATATTTTTAAAAGAGATAATTACGGCATAAAAACTTTATATTTATCTTATGTTTGAACTTTGAAGTATATTCTCAATATTTGTGGCACAAAGATAAACATTTTTTTTAATGGTAAGATAAACATTGTAAAAAACAGAACATAATATTATAAAATATACCTCACCAAGTTTTGATTCGGGTTATTAAATAGTGACACAATTACTAAAATGTTTGAAAAATCAATATTAAATATCAATTTTTTGGCGGATAAAATACCAATATTTTTATCACACATTATAGACAAGTACCCTTTTCGGGATTGTTTGTTCCCATTTATAACTTGAGAGAAAAATATTGGTATCTTTCTGCTAAAATAAAAAATGGGTATTTAATATTGTTTTTTCAAATACTTTTGGTATTTATGCCGCTAATATCCCTTGTTAGTGTAAAACCCATATATATATATTAATATATATATATATATATATATAAAAAGAAGAAAAAGAAAAAAAAGGGGTCGATACCCCATTTCCCCCTCTCTCCCTTCTTACTATATGCTCTCTCTCTCTCATTACTCTCTCTCTCATCAAATAATCAAAGCTTCACAACTCCGTCACCGGAGCTCCGATCAACGAAATCTTGGTACCGCCGGAAAGCTCTTGAGTAGGCGAACACGTTGGTAGGTGAATGACGACCTGAGGTGGTGGCGTTTGGCCGGAATAGTCGCCGTAAGGTTCGGTTTCATAACCCGAGATCCATTTGGTTAGATTTTGAGAAAACTAACACCGGAATCATGTTCGTGAAGCCTATTAGAGTCCGTTGGTGGTGCCACCTCGCCGTCGTCGTTGCCGGCCGCCGCCGTCGGCCGCCGCGTCATTTTCCGATCTCGGATTTTTTTGAGGGGTTTTGAAGCCCTCGTCGAGGAGATCGAAAGCCCTCGATCGGAATCGTCATCGGACTCTCGGTAAGCCCGAATTTCCTTGACCTAGTTTCTGAATTTAGATGATCAAATTAGGTGTGTTCTGGGCCTTGATTGATGAAATTGACTTCGCCATTGCGTTTAGAACAGTCGAATTAAGCTAGGAGAAGCATAAAATTGTCGAATTGATGCCCGTTTTGCTGCCTCGTTTTGCGTGCCCGACGGGAATTCGGCCCGGGTTAAATGTCAGCGTATCGGGTTTTCAATTGACAATTCGAATTCCAATCTTAGTAATATTTGACTTATGGATGGTATCGGTGTTATAGTTGGCGCGGATAGTCGTCCCGTGGTCACCTCGAAAACCGTGCTACCTGAATCACCCGTTATGAATAGTACATCGGATCCCGAAGTCTCTGATCATCGAAGTCAAGGCCAAGACGAACCCGCATCTTCGACTAGCTATTCGATCGGTCAAAGTTTCCACAAATCGAGGTAGGGGCTATTACCTTTTCTCGCAATTTAAAATGAACGTAGAAACCAATGTTCTAATAAAGATTGAACCGGATAGGTTTATATTGGATTTAATTAAATGATATGCTAACTAAAAAGAGAAAAGTTAATATTGCGGTTGATGTTGCTTGTTGGCGAAGATGGAAAACAGGTATGATTTGCATCGGTTTGATGCTTGATATTATATTTTATGTTTATGTTACGTCGGTATGACGTACGTTGATATGGTACCCGCTTCGGGGATGATTAACATGATATGGTACCCGCTTCGGGCGGATGATGTGTGTTGATATGGTACCCGCTTCGGGCGGATGAGCTGCTGACGAGCAGCTGGCTACTGCGCAGTAGGCCGGACCTGGATATGGATATGGATATGGATATGATTGGACCCAAAAGTCAACATTTCAACCCATGGCGAACTGGCCGTCTTTGGTGGTGATTAGGATCCCGAGTCGAGCGCGAGTTACGGTTAGGGACTTCTAGTCCACCTGTGCTCGTGCCTTGAGGACTCGATGGGATATAGTGGAGAAAAGGCGCGAGCTGACTCGGCATGGACCACCGAAATGATTTGACTTTTGTGGGGTATATTTATTTTATTATTGGAATGATAAAATGATGAAATTATGATTAAATGGTTTATGATGTCATTTAATTTAATTAATTGAAATTTGACTAATAATGGTTCGGTAAAGAGAATTGGTAATAGATTCCCTACTGAGCGTGTGGTGCTCATCCCTTCCATATACATCTTTTTCTTTCCAGCTTCAGGTGGTGTTCAGTACTAGACTCCGGACGAGGAATAGTTTGATTCAGGAAGTCTACGTTTCGTTTTGCTTACCTAAACCTTTAATGTTCGTCGTGGTGAATTTCGTATTTTTAGTTGATCTTTAATTTCGAAAATGTAAAGGATTAAATTAAGGATATTTGTGATGGTGGTACTTTGTAATTGTCGTTTTATGGTGTTGTATAAACTGTGGTCGTTGACGTTGTATTGTCGTTTTAAGTCCCACGGACAAAAGTTATGTGTTTGTTGACGTGGACGTTGAATATTCAACGATATCGTTTAAATGATGATGTGTCGTTGACCGGTCTAAGTTTGACAAGTCGTTGTTTTTGTCTTATCCTACTAACCCCCATTTAGGGGCGTTACAGTTTGGTATCAGAGCCTAGGTTACGGCACCTAGGGTACAACACCATAATTTTTATTTTTATTTTGCGTTTTTGTCGTGTTTTATTTTGTATCACCATCCATAATCCTGACATTTAATCTTTTTACAGTTGATCAACATGGTTCGGAATTCCCAAAGTACCCTAAATCTGCGTCCCCCGTTAAATCTTGAAGAATCTGCATGGTATAATGTTCCATAATACGTGATATAATCTCTTAGTTCTGCAGTTGAAATAATGAAATCTTTTAAGGAGATCCTGTTCCAAAATCCTCTATAGTTTGATGAATTTCCTGATGTTGCTACAATTGAAATGCGATTGGCATTAATGAAGAAAAATTTGAGGTGCTTTATAATTCTGATGTCGTAGTTAGCCCTGAAGCTAGAATGGTAAATTTTGGGTAATGATTTCATGCGCAATGGGTTTGCGAGAACTTTACGCCAAAGCGTTACTCTAATTTCTCAAAATTGATTGTTTCAGCCAAAAACCTCGAGACATGTATTATTCCTTCATCAATGTGCGCTCATATAGGAAATTGCCAAAAGCTTTAATGATCTACAAGTCTTGTGAGCTTGTCATTGAGGGAAGTAAATTCTCATTTGACGTAATCGTTCCCCGTATGATCGAGTTTGATGTAACATTGGAAATGAATTTGTTAGAAAAGTATCGTGCTATAGTAGACTGCTACAAAATACATGGCACCCTCGGAGGAAAAGAAAATGAGCATGTTAATATGGCCTCATAATTTTATCTTGAAGTCTCTCCTTGGAGGAAAGATGAATTTTGAAGGGTCGGAAGTTAATTGTACCATGGAAGGTGTGAGGCAAAGTGCAATCGACCCGCATATCCCAATAGTACAAGATCTTGAAGATGTGTTTTCCGCAGAGATTTTAGGATTTTTTCCAGATTGTCGATTGGGTTTGACATTGACCTAGTTCCTGGGAGTTTTCCGATTTCTATGGATCATTTCCGTATGGCTCCAGCAGAATTGGCAGAATTGAAGAAGCAATTAGACGACTTGTTGAGTAAAAGGTTTATCTGGCAGAGTACATCACCGTGGGGAGCACCGGTGTTATTCGCTAAGAAAACTAATGATAGTTTACGCCCTTGTGTGGACTACAGACAGCTCAACATGATAATGATTAAAAAAAAAAAACCTTTGTCACGAATTGATGACCTATTCGATCAATTGGGAGGACGCAAGTTTTTCTCAAGGATATAGTTGCGGTCAGGTTACCACCCGTTGAGGATTCGAAATGCAGATATTCCGAAGACATCGTTCCGTACACGATATGGTCACTTTAAGTTCACGGTTATGCCTTTTGGTTTAACGAACGCTCCAACGGCGTTTATGGACTTAATGAATAGAGTTTTCCGACCATACTTGGATCGATTCGTTGTTGTCTTCATTGACGACATACTTATCTATTCAAGAACTTTGGAGGAACACGCAGAACATTTGCGGATCGTTTTGCAGACTTTGCGGGACCATCGTTTATATGCGAAGAAAGAAAAATGCGAATTCTGGATGACCGAAGTGAAGTTCTTAGGCCATATGATCTCGCAAGAAGGTATTGCCGTAGACCCGTCAAAGATTGAAGCTATCTTGAACTGGAGGCAACCAAGAAATGTGGCGGAAGTTCGAAGCTTCCTAGGGCTTGCGGGCTATTTCAGGAAGTTTGTGGAGAATTTTTCAAAGATTGATGCGCCCCCAAGCAAGCTCACCAGAAAAGATGTTCAGTTCAGATGGGATGATAGATGTGAAGAGTCTTTTTTTTTCAAAATTGAAACGACGATTGACGAGTGCTCCTGTCCTTGTTGTTCCCAATGTAGGTGAAGTGTTTACAGTGTTTACGGATGCATCTTGAAGTGGACTAGGCTGTGTGCTCATACAAAAAGGGAGAGTGATGGCATATGGTTCTAGGCAGTTAAAGCCGCACAGACTAAATTATCCTACCCATGACCTGGGAGCTAGCAGCAGTGATATTTGCACTCAAAATCTGGCGTTGTCATCTTTATGGCTCAAGATTTGAGATATTCACCGATCATCAAAGTCTCAAGTATTTGTTCACGCAGAGAGACTTGAATCTACGACAACGAAGATGGGTGGAGTATATGAAAGATTATGGTTTTAGTCTACGATATCGCCCAAGAAAAGTAAAGGTGGTCGCCGATGCATTAAGTCTGAAGAATCATGGTTTGGTTGCTTCTTTGACCTTGGAATTATGGAAAATATCGGTTATCATTGGCGATTACAATTTAGAATTCCATAACGATGGGTATAAAGCATGTGCGTATAACGTCATAGCCGTTCCATCAATGGTACTCCAAGTTAGAAAAAGCCAGTGGAGCGATGAAACATTGCAAGATTTATGGAATCGATTACAAGCTGGAGAACAACTTGAAGGATGGAATTTGGGAGTCGATGGATTTTTATTATTGTACAAAGGATGGCTTGCGGTAGCTGATGATGCTACATTACGAAATGTCATCTTACAAGAAGCTCATCGTTCCAAGTTTGCTATTCACCCAGGAAGTACGTAAATGTACCAAGATTTGAAGAGGCAATATTATTGCTACGGAATGAAATCTGATGTGGCGATGTTCATGAAGAGATGTCCAGTTTGCTAAATGGTCAAAGCAGAGCATCAGAAACCCGGCGGGGAGCTTAGACCACTTGAAATACCTGAGTGGAAATGGGACTGCATCACAATGGACTTCGTTTCGGGACTTCCTCGGTCTCGGGGCGGACACGATGCGGTGTGGGTGATCGTTGATAGATTGACAAAATCAGCTCACTTTATCCCTATTCGGACAGATTACAAAGTTTCGAAACTTTGTAAACTATATGTGGAAAAGATAGTAAAGCTTCATGGGGTCCCTGTTTCAATAGTTTCGGACCGAGACGCTCGTTTCACCTCCAAGTTTTGGAGAGGATTACAGAAAGAGATGGGAACTGAATTGAGTTTGAGCACAGCTTTTCATCCTCAGACTGATGGACAATCAGAGCGAGTGATTCAGATCTTAGAAGACATGCTTCGGGCGTGCGCCTTGGATTTTGGAGGAAAGTGGAAGGAGCAACTACCATTCGTGGAGTTCGCTTACAACAATAGCTTTCAGGCTAGTATCGGTATGACACCGTATGAGGCCTTGTATGGTCGACCTTGTCGTACACCTCTTTGTTGGACCGAGTATGAAGATCGTATTACTTTCGGTCCTTCCTACCTCAAAGATACAACAGAAACGATTAGGCTTATTTGGGAAAAACTCAAGACTGCTCAACGTCGCCAGAAGAGTTATGCGGATCGAAGACGTAGGCCACTGGAATTCATGGTTGGCGACAATGTGTTCTTGAAGGTGACGCCCATGCGTGGAGTTTCTCGTTTCGGCATAAAAGGAAAGTTAGCTCCGCGATATACCGGTCCGTTCGAGATAGTTGAAAGAGTCGGGCCACTTGCCTACAGGCTTGATTTACCTCCGCAATTATCTCATGTCCACAATGTGTTTCATGTGTCGATGTTGAGAAAATATGAACCCGACCCTCAACAAATCATTGAGTGGACAGAGATACCTATTCAAGAGAATGCGACGTACGCGGAGCACCCACTTCATATTATCGACCGTGAAGTCAAAGTCCTCCGTCGACGAGAAATTCCTCTAGTTAAAGTGTATGGAAAAACCACGACCCTAGAGAGGCAACCTGGGAGTTAGAGTCGGAGATGATGGAGAAGTACCCTTTTTTGTTCGGGGGTAATTTCGTTTAAATTTCGAGGACGAAATTCTTAAAGGGGTGGAGTATTGTAAAACCCATATATATATATTAATATATATATATATATATATAAAAAAAGAAGAAAAAGAAAAAAAAGGGGTCGATACCCCATTTCCCCCTCTCTCCCTTCTTACTCTATGCTCTCTCTCTCTCATTACTCTCTCTCTCATCAAATAATCAAAGCTTCACAACTCCGTCACCGGAGCTCCGATCAACGAAATCTTGGTACCGCCGGAAAGCTCTTGAGTAGGCGAACACGTTGGTAGGTGAATGACGACCTGAGGTGGTGGCGTTTGGCCGGAATAGTCGCCGTAAGGTTCGGTTTCATAACCCGAGATCCATTTCATTCCGGTTAGATTTTGAGAAAACTAACACCGGAATCATGTTCGTGAAGCCTATTAGAGTCCGTTGGTGGTGCCACCTCGCCGTCGTCGTCGCCGGCCGCCGCCGTCAGCCGCCGCGTCATTTTCCGATCTCGGATTTTTTTGAGGGGTTTTGAAGCCCTCGTCGAGGAGATCGAAAGCCCTCGATCGGAATCGTCATCGGACTCTCGGTAAGCCCGAATTTCCTTGACCTAGTTTCTGAATTTAGATGATCAAATTAGGTGTGTTCTGGGCCTTGATTGATGAAATTGACTTCGCCATTGCGTTTAGAACAGTCGAATTAAGCTAGGAGAAGCATAAAATTGTCGAATTGATGCCCGTTTTGCTGCCTCGTTTTGCGTGCCCGACGGGAATTCGGCCCGGGTTAAATGTCAGCGTATCGGGTTTTCAATTGATAATTCGAATTCCAATCTTAGTAATATTTGACTTATGGATGGTATCGGTGTTATAGTTGGCGCGGATAGTCGTCCCGTGGTCACCTCGAAAACCGTGCTACCTGAATCACCCGTTATGAATAGTACATCGGATCCCGAAGTCTCTGATCATCGAAGTCAAGGCCAAGACGAACCCGCATCTTCGACTAGCTATTCGATCGGTCAAAGTTTCCACAAATCGAGGTAGGGGCTATTACCTTTTCTCGCAATTTAAAATGAACGTAGAAACCAATGTTCTAATAAAGATTGAACCGGATAGGTTTATATTGGATTTAATTAAATGATATGCTAACTAAAAAGAGAAAAGTTAATATTGCGGTTGATGTTGCTTGTTGGCGAAGATGGAAAACAGGTATGATTTGCATCGGTTTGATGCTTGATATTATATTTTATGTTTATGTTACGTCGGTATGACGTACGTTGATATGGTACCCGCTTCGGGGATGATTAACATGATATGGTACCCGCTTCGGGCGGATGATGTGTGTTGATATGGTACCCGCTTCGGGCGGATGAGCTGCTGACGAGCAGCTGGCTACTGCGCAGTAGGCCGGACCTGGATATGGATATGGATATGGATATGATTGGACCCAAAAGTCAACATTTCAACCCATGGCGAACTGGCCGTCTTTGGTGGTGATTAGGATCCCGAGTCGAGCGCGAGTTACGGTTAGGGACTTCTAGTCCACCTGTGCTCGTGCCTTGAGGACTCGATGGGATATAGTGGAGAAAAGGCGCGAGCTGACTCGGCATGGACCACCGAAATGATTTGACTTTTGTGGGGTATATTTATTTTATTATTGGAATGATAAAATGATGAAATTATGATTAAATGGTTTATGATGTCATTTAATTTAATTAATTGAAATTTGACTAATAATGGTTCGGTAAAGAGAATTGGTAATAGATTCCCTACTGAGCGTGTGGTGCTCATCCCTTCCATATACATCTTTTTCTTTCCAGCTTCAGGTGGTGTTCAGTACTAGACTCCGGACGAGGAATAGTTTGATTCAGGAAGTCTACGTTTCGTTTTGCTTACCTAAACCTTTAATGTTCGTCGTGGTGAATTTCGTATTTTTAGTTGATCTTTAATTTCGAAAATGTAAAGGATTAAATTAAGGATATTTGTGATGGTGGTACTTTGTAATTGTCGTTTTATGGTGTTGTATAAACTGTGGTCGTTGACGTTGTATTGTCGTTTTAAGTCCCACGGGCAAAAGTTATGTGTTTGTTGACGTGGACGTTGAATATTCAACGATATCGTTTAAATGATGATGTGTCGTTGACCGGTCTAAGTTTGACAAGTCGTTGTTTTTGTCTTATCCTACTAACCCCCATTTAGGGGCGTTACAGTTAGTATAGCTTTGAGTCTCCTTCACTAAATGAGCAATAAACATTAAGTAATTTTTTCGACGTACTTGGCAATATCGACGACATATTCATTGGTCTCGACGGTGTCGGTGAAGTAGTCGACAGTGTTGGCGACACACTCTGCATTCTCAACAATGTTGGTGATGTACTCGCGGTATCGGGGATGCACGTGGTTTCTCGACGGTGTTAGTGACAAATACTCATGGTATTGGAAGATTCATGTTAATTTTTCAATACTATAAAACACATGAATGTATAAAACATTAAAACTACTACAATCAAAGACATTTTATAAATATGACACGTGTCACGTCACGTCACGAACTTAACTTATTGTTTTTTATAGTGACGGAAACTCAAAATTATATATAAACAAAAAACATAGGTTTTTTTAAAAAAATAATTGTTGAGAATACGCCTCAAACAAAGTGCAAATATGAAGTCTGTATGCCACAAGTCTCTTTTCTAAAACTAACATGGCATATTTTTACAGTTTTAATTGCACTGATTATACATGCGATCGTCAAATTTATGTTTGCGATTGGTTTTTCCCACATACATTTGTTAATTTTAAGTCATATGATTATGATCATTAATTTATAGATTTATTATGTTAAATATTTAATTTGAATCACACAAAGTAAATTATTTAACGTAAATTGCGATAATGCAAAGAAAAAAACAATCGCCTTTGTATTTCATTAACATAATTGGAATTTTATAAATGTGTCGTAGTACTATTTTGAGAAGAAAACTTTTTGAATAGTTTTAGGGCAATTGTTTCTTTTATGCGTTTGTTTTTTACGTTACATGGAAAATATCGTTTTGTTCAGATTGTAATTCTTCTTTGTCTTTTTTTCTTTCCTTCGTTGTCAATGATACGTATTTTTCAAACGTTCATGCAATTTACTCGTACCGTTTACTCTCAACCTCTCGACTTTCTACGCATGTTTTGACTCATGTATATTAATTATTGGTCATTATATTTGAAGTGTATTAGTTTAAATAAAAATTCAAATATTCTTTGATATCAATCATTTCCCATATATGAAACACTATATATACACGTGTTTAGATTACTATATACTCACTATAAACACCAACCAAAGCCTAATTAAGGAGAATTAAGTATGGCAAACGTCCCAACTGCGAGCTATCGTCCTGCTCGGATGAAGGCGGTAGTCGGCCCTCAGTTCACAGTGGCGCATCCGATCGACTTGAGCATTGACGAGAGCTCGTTCCCCGTCACCGACTGCAACGGCAGCTTGATCTTCAACGTGAACAAAGGCTGGATGCCCAGACTTCACAGCCGCCTTTATCTCGTCGATAGCACCAATCGTACCATCGTCACTTTCCGGCAAAAGGTCGCCAATTTTTCCTTGATATTATGAGTAATGAAAAAATTGATTTCTTGTTTGTTATAGATTTCCTCTCTACTTCATTTCCTTGCTCATATGAAGTTAATCAACTTATTATGATTTCATAAGTCACACTAAAATAAATAGAGATACACCAAATCTGTTAATTAATATAAAAACAGAAAATCTATACTACAATACAGTTTATTAACAGTCATGCTAAAATAATAGTAACAATAATTTCATTAAAGTGATATTTCAAGTTTTCAACTATGATGCTGATATATTTATTAATATAAATTCATGTATTCATTACTAAAAATATCATGTAATAAACAGATATTGGCCGAACCAAGATCTAGAATTAGAGAGAATGATTTAAGTTTTTAGTACAAATAGGAGGTCAACTTGCAATTAATTTATTATTATTATTTTTTAAGGATATTTATTATTATTATTATTATTAACACTACAAAATACTATAATTTTCAGTGTAAGACTGTAAGAGACCAATCTTAATTTTTCACTCAAATATGATCGATAACAATTCTGGAATAAATCATTCAGATCATGACGATACATAATAGATGGCAAATCTTCAAAGGAGATAGCTCGGACCCGAAAAATTTGCTCTGCAACGTCAAGATATCGTCTATTCTTGACTTGCAGACCGAGCTAGACGTGTTCTTGGCTGCCAATACTAAAGAGGAAGTGCCCAATTTTAAAGTCAAAGGAACTTGGTGCGAGAGATCGGGCACGGTGTATCTCGGAAATTCATCGGCCGTTATTGCTAAAGTAAGATTCAATCTTCCATCTAAGCCAAAATATCACTCATTTATATTACACATATGATGTTTCACGTTGTATTTTTATCTTTAGATTAACGACGGCGAATTTACCCAAAGTTTGGTCAAATAACTCCTCGTGTACCCAAAGTCTAAAAGTGGTGAATACCCAAAGTCATATTTAAGGCATTGATCACTTCATTCTCGTAACGCGGTTAACTTACCCTTTAATTTTGGTCACGTGGACAAACGTGGGTTGCTAACATAGCAATTTTTTTGCCACGTGGACAAGCCCGAAAATGCAAATTTTAGTGGACATATTAATTATTCCTTTATTTTTTAACTTTCCATAAAGCATTGTATTTCTGTTTCATGATCACTTCTTATTTTAGTCTTTATTGCCTACTTTTTCTTTATATATATATATATATGTGTGCGCGTCAGAGTAACAAGCTAAAAATAAATGTTTGTTATTAAAATACATATTAATTTTGCTCCATCATAAGTGTAATATATATTAATAAATTTGAAACACAATCCCACGAGATATCTAGCTATTATGTGTGTCTTTTTTTTTATAGCTATTATTTTTGTGTATATATATGTATAAGTAGTTTTGACACTATGGTTATGGTTTCGCAGATGTACAAGAAGAACAGCGCTAGAAGCAGATCGCTCGGACAGGAAAAATTCTCAATAAAAGTGTTGGCTAATGTTGATTACGCCTTCATAATTGCTCTTATGGTAGTTCTCTACGATAACAGTAACGAATGTGATTTAGAGCAAGGACCATCTAAGCTTCAAGGAGCAAGTATGTTATTACAAAATAGTGTGAATCACGGTACAGTTTATTAAGAAATTATGAACCATAAATATTTAATCTGAGTATATCATTTTTATTTTTATTTTTATTTTGTGAAGATTCTGGAGGAGGAGGTGGTGGTGGAGGAATAGATCCCGAAGATCAAGAAGAAGAGTATCAGCTAGGCGTGGATTTTGTTGGGGAATATCTGGAAAATGATCTTGGAGAAGAAGTTCTGGAGGAGGATTTTGTTGAGGAAGAAGTTCTGGAAGATGAGTTCGAAGAGGAAGAAGTTCCGGAAGAGGAGTTCGAAGAGGAAGAAGAATATTAAATGGAGAAAGCTTCAGTGTGAACCAATTAAAACGGGTACTTCATTGGGAAAGATACTCAAGGAATTAATTATGTGTATGCGATTTGTAAGGATATTCGAGGTTAAAGGTTGTCCGAAAATAGAACAATCTATTATCACCCGTTCACCAGAAGTATATTTAGAATAAAAAATTTGTTATCCAATTTCAAAGTTTTAGATTCTTAAAACGCGAGTTTTCAATTCGAATTTAGGTTTTAGGTTCAAACAACTTCATATTGTCATGTGTGTAAAGTGTATTGTGTACGTGTGTATTGCGTATATGGTTTTGGCCTTGGGTGGTAAACTTTGAATATTACAACCGTTGGCTTAATTCAAATAGCCAGAAAAAATAGTCTCATGAACAATGTTTATTACATTCGATTTAGTGCTTTATGTTCATAAAATATAATTTAGTATAATTAAAATGTTCAATGGAGTGTGTAGACTGTAGTATTTAACAAACTTCACATAATAATAAATATTCATATGAATAGTCATAGAGAGATTATCGGTATTGAATATTAATTTTAATTATGAAATGTAATCATATTATTAATAATACTCTGATAATTTCGTCAATACGTCATTATTATTTTATAATTATTCAAATTGCTGTTTGATTTGTAGTTTTTTTTTTATTTTTAAAGACTTTACAGTTTACATCGTTTACTTTGTTTGCTAAATTTGATTTTAACCGTCGATTGTTTGTCGTTTTGCCATTTGCATTACGTTTTCGAATTAAATGTTTTTTTAACATTCTGCTATTTTGTCCATTTTTCTGTCGTCTCTCTGATCCTATGTCGTATCAATGATTTTTTGTCATTTCTTATATTGTGGGTTTTCTCAACTTTCAATAGTTTTTCAGCTAAAGGGTCCACTTTTTACTCAGCGATCGTGTATTTTTCTCATTAATTTTGATTTGAGGGTTTCTTGTTATTTTTGTGTTTTTTGTTTTTTTGTTTTTATTATCAGATTATCTTTAAAACGTGTTAGAACTCATAGTTAAATTTTATGTAAATTATATGGTTATATATTAGTATATATTATTATTTATCTCTAAACACTAATATGTGCATTGACCATGACTTTCAATTTGATGAAATTTGTTATAATTTACAAATAATGAAGAGACTTGTAAAAGAAGATTTTTATGAAGATTCTGAAAAGTCAACAAATTATCTTACGAATTAAAATTAATATATTATTTATATATAGATTCTTTGACGTGTCTCGTAATTACATAAGGTTGTATAGCAACAACATTGACCATCACAATGAAGAGACACGGTTAAGTTATGCGACAGATAGGCCCCATGATATGATATTTATGAGTAAATACAGGCAAAAGTATTTTGAGGTACAAATTTCATGACATATTCTTAATTTTATTTTATTGTGATAAAAGTATTAAAAGTAATTTTTTTTTAAGTTCCACATTCGAGGTTAGCATCTCCGACTTCGATATTGTTTTAGTAAAACCCTAGATGACTTGTGTAGGATCAGTTTAGTCCGACTTCGGGATTAAAATCAAAGACATCACTGTTATTTACTTTGTTATCAGTGATGCTAACCCCAAATTCGAAATACGTGAGCGCGTAAGAAGTTGAGAAGTGACATTTGACAGATGAGTCATAACAAAAATTATTTGGAACTTATGGTGACACGAAGCAGCCCAAAAGGTCTAACTACGCTAAGATCGAAAAGTCCGGGGGGTGGGGGGGTACGGCCTCCTTACCGTTGGCTGTGGATCCGCCACTGCGGCTCTCATATTGCAAAAGCAATTTAATCGTGGAAATTATACTACATGTTACGTTTATTGTCATGCCGTACAAATTTATGAGTCCGTTAAGTGACACATGTCAACTGTTGAGTGATTCACATTAATAACTCATTTGTCTATGTTTCAACCCTAATAACATAATTTTAATGTGGTGAAATCAAAATTTAATCAAATTTGTTTTACACATTAAAGTAGAAGAATTAATAGTCAAATAGTTGTATTATCACTATTAATATTGTAGTCCTCCCAATATTGTGAATACCGTTCAACTTTATTCGAATTTATTTTTCTTTCATTTTTTATCGTTAATTCCTTACGTATTTGTATTTTGATCCGTATTTTTGTTTTGATCCAACACTGTGTGGGCCCACCTTCTCCCTCTAAATAAAACAATAAAAAAGTACGCGCATGCAATTATTCTATTTCATTCAAGATGTTCACGCGATAGGCCTACCGCGGATTTGGCCCTTACGTCTTCAATTTTGTTTTTTTATTTATTTAACAGAACCGATCGCGCAAGGGCAACTACGGTAGCTCCAAGTCTCTTCGGCTGCCGTCCGTTAGTCATCTTGGAATCTTAAAATCAATTTACGGTTATAAAGTATAGAGAATTATACGGATATACAAATGAGATTATCGTAAAAATTCAAAAATACGATACTGATAGTATCAATCTGATTTATGGATATTTGCAAAATTTATAGCTATAACGATGAATTTATTATATATATTATTCTGAAATTTGGATTTTATAAAGTAAAATTATTAAAAATACATAAAAGTTAATATGAAACATTTGAAGAAAAAAAAAAGTACACTTTTATTTTTTTAAAATTAAAATTTTGAAGACCTACATAATATTAATGAAAATTAGTGCATTCGTGACCCGAAAACCTGCTAAATACCGGCTTCCTCGGATTTTAATACACAAACTGGACCCGAGTGTTGTCCCCGGCTAAATATACTTTTTAGACAGAGAAACAGTGTGGCTTCGCCGGCTGCGAGTCTCTTTCCGCCCGACTGCGGCTGCCGCACCACATTGGCCATCTTGGGATCTTAAAGTATCAAACTAGTAAATTACATAATCACCCTTATAAACGCGCCATTTGACCGAGTTCGTACGTGCCGGCGTGTTGACTAAGCGACCTCCACACACGCGTGTATGCATATATATATATATATATACACATATTATCTTGAACAAGCACCAACCGAATCCAAACTCAAAACCCACCGAAAAAATCACATCAAAACCTCGCATTTCGAATCACACGAATCACTACTTCTTCTTTTCTTCTTCTTCTTCTTCAGAGAGAAGGAGAAATGGCGTACTACGCATCTGCGAGCGCTCCGCCAGTGGCGGGGGGGCACGTGGCGGTGGTGGGGCCGCAGTTCACGGCGGCGTACCCGGTGGACCTGATCGTGACGAAGAAGCTGATGACGCTGGCGGAGGGGTCGTTCGCCGTGACGGACGTTAACGGCAACGTCATGTTCAAGGTCAAAGGCTCCATCCTCAGCCTCCACGACCGCCGTCTGCTCGTCGACAACGCCGACCGCCCCGTCGTCTCTCTCCGTCAAAAGGTAACGGATCGGTCTTGCCTTTCCTTTATTTATTCTTTCTGGTCCCTGAGATTTGGAAATCCGATTACTAAGCACCACAATTTAATGGGAAGGATTTATTTAGTGACTAAACTAGCATCTTTGATCTTTACATATTACAGTGGATTGTTTTTGGTCAACTTTTGCAAGGCTTTTAGTAAAAAGTCAACTTTGATTTAGTGAATTTTGAAGGAAAAAATAGATCTCTTCTTGAGTTGCTTGTATATTTTGTATGGAGAATGAGGAAATGATTAACAATAATAAAGATAAACAACATTAATCTTTTTTAAATAACTTTCTTTAGGTAATTCACAACTATTCAGTTAGCGCAGAAATTCGTGACTTCAGTGGCGAAACCGGGAATTACATTTCAAGAATTAGATTTGAATTTTTGCCTTAAACTATACTTGAGGGAGTTATGTTTATCGATTTTAGTAAAAATTAAGGAGGGGTTAACTAAAATTTTACATAAATTTACACTTTAAAAAAAAATGCCAAATAGTACAAAAGAATTTTTGGAGGGGGGTTTTCATTGCATGACATTAGAATCTTGTTAAATCAGTTTTATTAATATATCTTTAACATGTCATTCAAGAGCATAACTATTTTTCACTCATTCCAGGTTGGGCCGGGTCAGGTATTTGGACATAATTTTATATTGAATTCTCTAGACTCCGACGCAGTTCTTAGTTTATTAAAAAAAAAAAACTCATGTGTATTAAGTGTTGCATCCGAAAATCAACTGGCATTGAAAGGAGTTCACGAATTTCATTCTTTGTTAAGTCTTTTTAGTATTGTATAACTCTTCCTTTTCGCTAATAACTATTCGTAATCAGATATTGACGGCACATAGGAGATGGCAAGTGTACAGAGGAGACAGCTCCGACGCGAAGAACCTGCTCTTAAACATCAAGAAATCGTCCCTTCTTCAGTTCAAGACCGAACTCGACGTGTTCTTGGCCGCCAACACGCAAGAAAACGTGCCCGATTTCAAGATCAAAGGAAGCTGGTTCGAGAGATCGTGCACTATATATCTCGGAAATTCCAACACTATAATTGCCCAAGTAAGAAATAATTTTGTCAAGACATTTTTTAATACAAAATGATCATCTCTTCATCAGTATATAATGGATATATGTATGGTTTTACAGATGCACAAGAAGCACAGCGCAAAAAGCATACTGCTGGGGAAGGACACGTTCGCTGTGACGGTGTACCCTAACGTCGACTACGCCTTCATTGTCGCTCTTGTGGTGGTTCTCTACGAGATCAACGAGGACAGAAAAGATGCTGATTAAGCCTGTATTGCTTGCATTTGACTATTGAGGATCATCTTTACTATAAATGTTAATCTCATTCATTTGAATTTGGATAATATATATATACATATATGTGTGTAGAGAATGTGTGACGTGTTTCTTGATACAAGTACAGTGGATATATATTTTAATAGGAAAGGAAATGGTTTTTATAGTTTGAGATATTTTAAATGAGGAATTTGATGGACCTGCTTTATTGACGTACAAGCGCGTCGATCCAAGAAATAGGCAGATTTAATTATTTAATTATTTAATTCGTTTTCTATTTTAGGGTTATTTCCGTTTTTAGTAACTTTCCTTTTTTAGCAGTTTCCATTTATGGAAAGACTCTGATTTAGGTTATTATATAAACCAAATTGATCGATTAGGTTTGGGGAGCTTGTATTTTGGACGAATTTGCCAGAGAGCTCACCGGAGAGTTACGGTCGAGCTCTCGAAGGATTCGCGCCAAGGTTTATTCGTTATTCAATAAAATAATGGTTATCCACCGTCTCGGTGGATTACCGCCTTTCCCCATTCTTTCTCTGTGTTTTTCTTGAGGTTACAGGGAAGGGAATTTTGATTCCTATCAAATTGGTATCAGAGCACAATCTTGCGACCTAGAATGACGAAAACCCGATCAACGACGGACGAGCCAAAAGGGGCGAGCGATATTGCAGCGTTGTTCGACAGTTTTCGCGCCGAGTTTATGGACAATTTTAGCGCCGAGATGGCCCAAGCCATGCGCGGTTCAGTGCAAGAAGCGGTGGAACAAGCAGTGGCGCGCACAGACGAACGCCAAAATCGAGCAATGGCTGAGTCGGACGCACGTGTAGGCGCCCTTGAAGCGCAGATGCGCTGCCAAGCTGAGCACAGCAAGCGCGAACTCCCTCCAGGAGCGCAGAGGGACAACCGATCAGGCCAGGGCACGCACGGGAACAAGGGAAAACAGTACGACGGCCCAGATCAGCGTGTCAACAGCCCGGAATTTCCCTCCACGCGATCGGGGAACCACGGTTCGGGTTCAAACTTAGCCGAAGATCCGGCCTTAGCGAAAATTCTCTTGGCTAACCCGGACGACCGAGAATGGGTTTCACGGATTACAAAGGGGTACCATGAGGAACTCAAAGAGCGAGAGCGCTTGGCTCGCACTCAACAACATCGGAACGAGCACACGGGACATATTCCACTCCACGCGACACAACTGCCACGAAGAATCAGCGAGGACAGCGAAGATTCTGACGACGAGACGGGCATAAGATATCAAAACCGTAGGCCACCGGAGTACCGCGGCAATGGGGGACAGTGCGAGGCACACGGGGACCGCATTCGACAACTGCAAATGCCCGTGTTCGAAGGAACCGACGCCGAAGAATGGGTGTACCGAGCTGAACGGTACTTCGAGGTCAACGGAACCCGAGGCTATGCACGCGTGACTTCGACCGGAGTATGTTTAGAGGGAGCAGCCCACTTGTGGTACAAAGGGAAAGTGTGAAAAGACCCCTTTCTCGGATGGCGAGATTTTAAAACACGTTTATTGGCACGCTTTCCGGATCCACGCGGAAAGTGTTACAATGATCAACTTGCACGGGCAGCTCAAACCGGGTCACTCAACGAATTTATTAACGAGATCGAGCGCTTGCAAGAACTCCTACCACACTTGCCGGACGATGTGTTTAAAGATTCCTTGGTGCGTGGGCTAAAACCGGAGCTGCAAACAATGGTTATGTGGGGTCGCCCGCAAACTCTTGAAGAGGCAATTGAGTTGGCGATACTCACAGAGTCTTGTGGAGTGGGAAGGCAGCGAGCACGGGCCAGCTCTTCCGGCTTCGGTTCTTTCCAACGCCATGCGACGAGCGGAGCAAGGGACAGCCAAGCACCTAGCGGAACACGGGACAGCAACGTAAATGCCCGAACAACGATCGAGAAACCCCTTAAAGACCTTACCGAAAGCGAGTACGCGTCTCGAAAAGCTCGAGGTTTGTGTTACAAATGCGAGGAGAAGTTTTCGCCAGGGCATCGTTGCAAAATCGAGCTGCGAGTCTCACTCGTTGAGGATCCAATAGTCGAAGACAAAGGAGGAAAGATGGAGCACGAAGACATAGTAGAGCGCGAGTACGAAAACATAGATCTTGCCCACATCGAGGTCTCCTTGCAATCGGTCATGGGTTTGACTGGAGGCCAAACGATAAAGATGATAGGAACTTTGGAGGACCGTGAAGTACACGTGCTTATCGATTGCGGGGCTACACACAACTTCGTCTCAACCCGAGTTATCGAGTTGTTCGCAATGAAAAGACACCTACAAAACGTTTCGGCGTCGTCATGGGTTCGGGTAAAAAAGAGTGGAGCGAAGGCGTTTGTCGCGGGGTTAGCCTCGGTTTGCAAGGAGAAGATGTGAAGGGTGATTTTCTTCCCATCGAGATGACCAACATCGACATAATCCTCGGAATGGCATGGTTACAAGACCTGCCCGCTACCACCATGTATTGGCGACAACTTTGAATGGAATATACGCTCGACAGACGGAAAGTGGTGCTACAAGGAGACCCGAGTTTGTGTCGCTCCCTAATCTCAGTCAAAGCCATGGCACGAGCCATCAAGGAGGTCGGCTACGGGTTCCTCATTGAGCTCAACGAACTCGACTCGAACATGATAGGCAATGGCTCCAACGAAACAACCTCGGAGCTGCCCGACGATATTTCGGGGCTGCTAGGCAGATTCGAGCAGATTTTCGAGATGCCCACCGGACTACCACTGCAACGTCGCACGATCACACTATCATCCTCAAAGACGGGACCGGCCCGATTAGTGTGCGGCCATACCGGTATCCACAAATCCAAAAGGACGAGATCGAACGACTCGTACGTGATATGCTCGCAAGCGGAATTATTCAACCAAACGTGAGCCCGTTCTCGAGCCCGGTGTTGCTCGTCAAGAAGAAAGATGGAAGTTGGAGGTTTTGCATCGACTATCGCGCGGTTAACAAAGAGACGGTCCTCGACAAGTTTCCGATTCTGGTCATCGACGAGTTATTAGACGAGCTTCATGGCGCAACGATCTTCTCCAAGATCGACCTCAAATCCGGGTACCACCAAATTCGGATGAAACCGCGTGACATTGAGAAGACAGCTTTTCGTACTCACGAAGGGCATTACGAATTTCTCGTGATGCCTTTCGGCCTCACAAATGCACCGGCAAAATTCCAATCGCTCATGAACGAGGTATTCCGGCCTTTTCTTCGTAA
Organism: Parietaria judaica; assembly: GCA_954871525.1. Classification (NCBI taxonomy): domain Eukaryota; kingdom Viridiplantae; phylum Streptophyta; class Magnoliopsida; order Rosales; family Urticaceae; genus Parietaria; species Parietaria judaica. The sequence goes on along the minus strand of OX940868.1, from coordinate 20,202,278 downwards.
ATTTGTGCTCGTTTTCTTCGATGATATACTAATTTACAGCCGCGACCGCACCGAGCACTTACGACACGTGGAGACAATTTTTCGCACTCTAGTCGAGCACAAGCTCTATTCCAACCGGAAGAAATGTCTTTTTGCACAAGACCGAGTCGAGTACCTCGGGCATATAGTCTCCGGTGACGGTGTTTCGGCCGACAAAATGAAAGTGGCCGCCATGCTCGATTGGCCGACTCCGACGACACTCCGAGGCCTTCGTGGTTTTCTTGGTTTAACCGGCTACTACCGCCGCTTCGTCAAGGGTTATAGTTCGATCGCATGGCCACTCAACGAGCAACTCAAGAAGGACAACTTCAATTGGGGCCCCGAGGCAACCGAAGCCTTTGAGAAGTTAAAGGTCGCCACGACGCAAGTCCCGGTCTTAGCACTTCCCGACTTTTCTCAGCCGTTCATTGTCGAGACCGATGCCTCCGGTCACGGATTAGGGACTGTTTTGATGCAAAACCGCCGCCCAATCGCTTACTTTAGTCAGACGCTCACGGCACAAGCACGGGGAAAGTCCGTCTACGAGAGAGAACTTATGGCCATTGTCCTCGCCGTACAAAAGTGGCGTCCGTACCTTCTCGGGAGGCATTTTATCGTCCGTACAGATCAACGTAGCCTCAAATATTTACTCGACCAGCGCATGGTCACCGAGGAGCACCGGTGGCTTTTCAAACTTTTAGGCTATGAATTTGAGATCCAATACCGCCCGGGCATCGAGAACAAGGCAGCCGACGCCTTATCCCGGAAAACCGATGACCCTCAATTCGCTGCCATATCGGTACCATTTTGCCTCGATTTAGAGGCCTTAAACCGCGAGGCGGCGGCCGATGACGGGCTGGAGGTTATACGGGCTAAAATCCGTGATGGAAAGGCCACCGACGAGCATTATACGGTGGAGAATGGGCGGCTGCTCCACCAGGGCAGATTGGTGCTTCCACGTACTTCGACACGGATTCCGGGGCTGATAAAGGAATTTCATGGCAGCGCTATCGGCGGACACTCGGGAGGCCGTAAGACATACCAACGCATCGCAGCGGAGTTGTATTGGACGGGTATAAAGCGGGACATCGAGGAAGCGGTTGCACGTTGCGATGTGTGCCAACGGAACAAATACCTAGCGCAAGCCCCGGCCGGTCTTTTGCAGCCCCTCGAACTACCAATGAAGGTATGGGAAGAAATCTCCATGGACTTTATCGATGGGTTGCCTCGTTCGGACGGTTACACCGTGATTATGGTGGTGGTGTGCCGTTTGAGCAAGTACACCCACTTTATAGCACTCCGTCACCCATACACGGCGGCAAGTGTAGCCGAAGTTTTCATCCGCGAGGTTGTACGGCTACACGGGCCTCCGGAGTCGATAGTTTCGGACCGCGACAAGGTGTTTCTGAGTCACTTTTGGGCAGCGCTACACAAGGCACAAAAGACGGCTTTGAAAAAAAGCACGGCTTATCACCCGGAAACGGACGGGCAAACCGAGGTGGTAAACCGAAGTGTGGAGACATACTTGCGTTGCTTCGCATCGGAGAAGCCCAAAACGTGGTTTCGTTGGCTCGCGTGGGCCGAATATTGGTACAACACATCGTACCATCGAGGGTTGACGATGACCCCGTTCAAGGCGCTTTACGGCCGTGACCCCCCACACTTGATTTATTATGGTCGAGGATCTCCGCCGAGCCCGGTTTCGGAAGTAGATCGCTACTTGACGGAGCGCGATCGCACACTTGAAGAGCTGCGAAGCCACCTTACAAGAGCGCAACAAATCATGAAACGTGACGCCGACAAACATCGCCGTGACGTAGAATTTGCCGTCGGGGATCGTGTATACTTGAAGATACGACCGTACCGACAACGTTCACTTGCGAAACACCGGAACGAGAAGCTTTCGCCTCGCTACTTCGGTCCTTACGAGGTCGAGGAACGCGTTGGCCCGGTCGCCTACCGTTTGACGCTCCCCGCGGAGTCTACAATCCACCGTGTCTTTCACGTCTCACAATTGCGCCAAGTTATAGGTGACCACGAGGCTTACCCGGATCTGCCCGCAGCATTACAAGACGACTTAGAGCTCATCACGGAACCCGGCGAGGTCCAAGGAGAGCGTACAAATAAAGAAGGAAAAAGCGAGGTGCTTATTGCGTGGAAAAATCTGCCCGAGTACGATTCAACGTGGGAGTTAGCGGACGTCATGAAGAACCAATTTCCGGATTTCAACCTTGAGGACAAGGTTCATCTTGAAGGGGGGAGTAATGATGGACCTGCTTTATTGACGTACAAGCGTCGATCCAATAAATAGGCAGATTTAATTATTTAATTATTTAATTCGTTTTCTATTTTAGGGTTATTTCCGTTTTTAGTAACTTTCCTTTTTTAGCAGTTTCCATTTATGGAAAGACTCTGATTTAGGTTATTATATAACCCAAATTGATCGATTAGGTTTGGGGAGCTTGTATTTTGGACGAATTTGCCAGAGAGCTCACCGGAGAGTTACGGCCGAGCTCTCGAAGGATTCGCGCCAAGGTTTATTCGTTATTCAATAAAATAACGGTTATCCACCGTCTCGGTGGATTACCGCCTTCCCCATTCTTTCTCTGTGTTTTTCTTGAGGTTACAGGGAAGGGAATTTTGATTCCCATCAGAATTGTCATATAATTTAACGTTCTGTCTCGTGCTCGATATGATATTGTCTGCTTTGGGCTTAGCCCGTATAATTTTGCTTTTAAGTCTAAAAGGCTCTAATCCAGTGATCTTCTGCATAGAAAATTGGTCAATTGTTCAAAATAATATATTCATATTATACCTTACTAAAAGTTTAATAACAATTTAAGAAAGCTTAATTCTTTGTTATTTTGTCCGAGTTCCTTTTTCAATTGTTGGGTCCGATCGAAAGTGTGATATCCCGTATTTTTAGAGTCCTCAAATAGAATAGATATGTATTGATTTTATTTTTTATTCTTAATTAATTTGGGATTTTTATATAAGATAATTGGATATATCTTTCATATTATAATAAAAAATAATATTTTTTTATGTTATTTAATTAACTGCGAAAATCATTATTAATTATGGTTATATTTAAACTCAATTAGGTTAGGGTTTCCACATATTCTCTTATTCTCTTCTTAGCCTCTCTCCCAAAACCTAATAATCTCTCTAGAGAGAAAAAGGAGAAAAACTCTTTGATTCATTCATCTCATTAGGCAGAAAAATGTTTTTCTTCCATCATCATAAAGGTATGATGACGTTTATCCTCTTAATTCTTTTTTTTTATTTTCGTAATCTTATGATGCATAATTTTCTCGAATTTTTATCTTCTAAAATACTAATCGGTTTTGGATGAAATTTTAACCAGTACTTCAATTAGGTTAATAGAAGTCTCATATTTAATTTCAGAATTTTTGGAGCTCTGAATCACTCGAAATCGTATTTTCAATCTTTCAATTTTTTGGAAAAAACGAAAAAAGTCTGAAGAGCAGATTTTGATTTTAATTTTTATAAATTCATAGAGTCCGAATTAGGATTTTTATATAGAGATAGATGTTATACATAAGTCAATTTATAGCATGTTTCATGTTTTATAAAATTCAAAAAGATGTCGGGATCTAACCCGAAACTGCGTTTTAGTATTTCTGCCGAATTAAAAAGTTAAGATATAGCATAGTTGCAGCCTTTTTCTGAAAATTATCGAAACACAAAAGTTGTTCGTTTTCTAAATATAATGGAAGTATGTAAAGAATACTTTTTCCAGATCCTTACCGATTTTGATATATCGAGAAAATACCTCAAAAGCCTTTTTAAAAATCGAAATCCCCGTTTAGCCTTTAGAGCATCGTTCGTAGAAGCGTCTCCGTCGGATTCGCGAGGAAGACAGTCGTACTGATTCAGGTGAGTTCAACCTCACTGCAGTACGAATTAGTTTGAAAATAAAAGTTTTGCTTGATATGTTTGATTGTGTTGTCCGTTGATATGTGTGTTAGATATCATTGAATGTGCATTCGTTATGATTGTTTGATACATGTCATTATAATTTAATGATATAAAGATGAATACGAAAGATTGATGCTGATTATGTGACGATCATGAATGATTGTCGAGAGATGTTATTTTCCTTTAGCCAAAGGAATAAGATACGGAATGTTGTTAGTTCATAAGCTTATGATAACAAGAACAAGAGAAACATAGGAATTAATAAAGTGTCGTACCACACCTCACGATGAGGTTCTTAAAGTTAAGATTTTTCCCCGAGATGAGCGTATTGAGGACGGGATTTATCTTGCAGTTTAGCTAAACTGCCAAATTATGATTTCTTCCCGAGATGAGCGTATTAATGACGGAATTTATCATGCGGTATCATGAACCGCCAGATGTATTGGCCTAGGACTTCGGGACATGTACACCCCGTCGATCCAACAGCCCGCGCGCAAGTTGGTACGTACACAAGATGGTGATCACCTAGGAAAAGATTAGTAATAGATTCCTAAAGCGTAAAAGTGAAGCATAATTGAACATTTGCATGTTATGTTTTCTTTACATTATTATTTTGTGAGAAAATAGTTGTATCTCACTGAGCTTTAAGCTCACACAAAAGATTTTTCGTTCGTACTGTAGGTAAAAAACCTATGATATGATTTTGTGGTGGATTGGACGGTGACGGTGGAGGATGTGCGAGGGATTGGGTGAATGGGTAATCACTGTAAAGACGTTTTACGCATATTTTATTTCTTATACATTTTGGTTTTGAAAAAAGAATTCCTGATAAAGATTTTTACTACGTACGTATTTACTTACTTTATTTGAAGTTATAAAAAAAATGGCCAAGTATTTTCAAAGAGTTTTAGAGTAGTTAATAAGTGAGGGCTTCGAAAAAGTCGGGTCGTTACAGAAAGAGTAGTGCATCAACTCACAAAACATCTTATTTTATCGAGTTGATTTTATTAAACCTTGATTGAGAATTAAATTGTATTAGAATTAGAATTATTATACGATATTTATAATATGATCGACTACAAAAGATGAAGCCTAAACTGGGTGAACCTTCATAATTTTTGTGTCACGCTTCTTTGATTATTTTTTCCTTCTCAATGTTGCCATCATCTTCCACGCTTTAATATAAATAATTACATTTAAAAAAAAAAAGTAATAGGCGTTACGTATGAATCTATATAATATATATACAAACAAAGGCAGAAGTTTGTATAATTTGGATATTCTGATCTTCAGATTCTCGGGGGAGGAAAAAAATGGCCTACGATGCATCATCGAGCTCTGATCCCGCTCCGCCAGCTGTGGGGAGACACGTGGTGGTGGTGGGCCCACAGTTCATGGCGCCATATCCGATGGACATGACCGTCACGAAGAAGCTGATGATGCCCGCCAAGGACTCGTTCGCCGTTTTTAACACTAACGATGATGTGATGTTTAGAGTCAAAGGCTCCGATTCAAACTTCAGCAATACCCGTCGGCTTGTCAATAACGGTGATCACCCCGTCGTTTGCCTCCGTCCAAAGGCGAGTATCTTTTCGTGATGATCGAGATCCATTTTGGATCTCCATGAATTTATTTTCCCATTTTTTATGTGGGCCAACGGGTTCGATAAAAAACCGGGCTTTTTTGCTCAAAAAACTAGAAGCAAAAAAGGCTCGGTCCGATGATTGGTCTCGGTTTTCCCTAAAAAAATTCATTTTCTCATACTCAAAGTTTGAAGATAACGACGCTAATTATTCTAAATAACATTCCATTGGCATATTTTTGGGATCATTTTTTATTTTATTATTAGTAGATAAATGAAAGAACAATCTTTATTTTTTGTAATTAATTCGTCTCTTTCTCTTATAACTCATTCAGAAATGGTCAGCACATAGAAAATGGCAAATCTTCAAAAGAGATAGTAAGGACCCGAAAGACCTACTATTAACCGTGAAAAAATCATCCCGTCATCGCTCGAAGAACGAACTCGACGTGTTCTTGGCGGAGAACACCAAAGAAAATGTGCCTGATTTTATAATCAAAGGAAGTTGGAGTGAAAGTTCATGGACTATATATCTTGGAAATTTCGTTACCATCATTGCCCAAGTAAGATTGCTTAATAAGTCTTCACATATATTTCAATGACCTCTTCATAAACTTCATGAATTTTATAAGTACATATATACACTCGACCGACAATTTCGAGAGAATACCTTTTACTACACTTTTGATGAATTATATATTTTATTACTTTTTTATATTTTTTAACGAAGAGGATTTAGTTTGTTTTCTATTTATTTATTGTTACAATTGATGTCGTTTTGATATGTCCGAATAAAAAATTTTGTTTCTTTTTTCTTGTTTGATATATATAAGGCATAGTATGTCGCGGTTTAAAGTCAAATGTCGTCTCCATCAATATTATATTTAGGATTACCGATTACGGGATAAAATGAGAGTGGTTACATGTTTCCAAATATGGAAATTTATAACCCAGAATTAGTTAGATGCCAACTAATTCCTGCATTTAGAAGTTTTCATTAATCGATTATAAAGGTTTAGGCATGTCTTAAGTTCGAAGAATAATTTTGGGTTTTTGTCAAAATAACTTAAATTTGGTCCCCTAAATGAAATTTTTATTAATTTTGAAATTCATTTTGAGACATTTTTTTAGGGTAAACTGCGGCTAATGTACTCAATGTTTGATTTTTTGCGAATTATGTACCTAATGTTTATTTTTGGTGGCTAATATACTCAATGTTTGATGTGTTAGATATTTTCGAATTTTCCGTTAGTTGACCGTTAGAGAGTTATCCTCCTCTATATGCATACTTTTTGTATTTTTGACATAATTCAATCATTTTTTGTCCAAATTTTATGAATGACCTATGGTTGGAAAGACAAGAGGTATATCTACAACTTTTATGTTTTAAGTTTTGTAAAATAAGTTTTCTAAAAATACGAAATTTCAAATACAACGTAAAATTAGACGTAAGTTCAATGCAAAATATTTGTTTCGAGAAAGTTTTATTATACTTAATGACTTTTTATGATGAAACGTAAAACTAAAAAGTTGTAGATAAATATTTTATCTTTCCAGAGGATATTTATTTATAAATTTTGGACAAAAGATGAGTAAGTTATTCAAAAAATATGAAAGATTATTTCACATCACATATTTCATATTTTTGGCATAACTCACTCGATTTTTATCCAAAATTAATAAATAAATACCCGTTAGATAGATAAAATATATATCTACAAAATTTTAGTTTTACGTTTCACCATATAAAGTCATTAAATATATTATAATTTGCTCGAAACAAATATTTTGTAGTAAACTAACGTCTAATTTTACGTTGTATTTGAAATTTCGTATTTTTCTAAAACTTATTTTACAAAACTTAAAACATAAAAGTTGTATATCTATCTCTTATCTTTCTAACCATAGGTCAGGCATAAAATTTGGATAAAAAATGAGTGAGTTATGTAAAAAATACGAAACGTGTACATGAAGAGGATGATAACTTTCTAACGGTCAACTAACGGAAAATACGAAAATATCTAACAGATAAAACATTGGGTATATTAGCCACCAAAAATAAACATTGGGTACATAATTCGCAAAAGATCAAATATTGGGTACATTAGCCGCAGTTTACCTTTTTTTTAGACTAAAAACGTGAGCTTACTTGGCTTCCCTTTAAGCCCGGCCCTTCCAAAATTCGACTTTCCTTATGAGTTATGAAACTCCGATTTCTTCTTCATGTTTTCTCTCAAATCTTTCTATGTCTTCTAATATATATAACCTAATTTTGAGAGTGTGAATGTGATAAATATTATATATGGTTTTCAGACGCACAAGAAGCAAGGCAATGGTGGCATATTTGAGCTGAATGAGACATTTTCAATAACAGTAAACCCTAATGTTGACTACGTCTTTATACTTGCTCTTCTCATGACTCTCGACGAGATCAATGAGGAGAGCAAAGGTGATGCCTTACTGCTTACCATGCTTTGATAGTTGCTCTTGAGTCTGGTCTTGTGGTGGTTCAAGGTGAGATTACGTGGCTCATCCTTACTATACATGTGGATATCTTGAATATTATTTTGTGTATATGTTATGTTACGTATACGTGTGGAAATTGGAATATGGGGTGTGATCGTACCAACATTGGTGTCTCGAATTCTATCAGAACTCTAAAGTTATGTGTTTTTGGCGAGAGTATTATTAAGATGAGAGTCTTTTGAGAAATTCTCGTTTTGTATTTTAAAAAAAAATGAAAAAACAAAAAAAGAAAAAAAAGTAAGATGTTGTTGTTTTTTAATCAACATTAACAGATTGTCTAGCTCAAAAATTTATTTTAATTATTTATTACAATAGCAATATAGATTGATATATGTGATAATAGTATATGACTATATGTTATTGTTGGATTTTTACTTTTTTTAATTAGTTAGTATTTCATTTTTTATGATTCAATCAAGTATTATTTTTTATATGAAATGCATTAAGGCTTATGGAATTTAGTCTATTAGACATTATACATATATATTTGTATAGCTAGAGAAATGCATTGATGCTTATGTCCAACAATTTTCAACTTGGTAATGAACATTTTAAGAGTACCAAAGCATGTTCTTGGGCATATATGTTAGCCATTTGATGGTCACATGACATGACTCAAATCTAAAGATAAGATTTCTTTAGATACATTGAAATCTAGAGGAAACCATTCATTTGAACAATTCACAACCAAACAAATGTGAAATTCTCATCACCACCACCTTATACATAATACATTAATCACTCAAATGAGTGACTCAAGGGTCAAGTCAATACATACCAAAAGCCAATCATTACATATACGAAATTAATACCCTATCTTACTTGAACTACTATTTATTTTTTGCTTTTATCTCCCATATACAAACAAGTACATATGGACCTCAAATTTGCCTCTGCAATGTAATCATTATGGGTTGGCTAGTAGTTGCTCTAAAGTGCACTTTAAAAGTCTCTTCCTTTTTCATTTTTCTTTTATTAAAGTGGGCCACTTTTTTCATTTATCATCATAAATGAACAACAACAAAAAAGCCATTGTTACCATGAGCGCATGAGTCAACTCTTTTCCTTGTTAGATATGATGCTAGGGCCCAAACTATTATCATGGCATGTTAATTGAAGAGGCTCAATGATATTATTTTGATGCAAAAGGGAAAAAAAAAAAAAAAAAAAGCTTAAAGAATCTTAAAATGATTTTCTTTTACAATGCAACTTGAATCATACATGTATTTAATTTTAGATGCAATTTTGCTTCGAATTCTGGGCTTCACCGGCCTAAGGATCTAGACCAAATTCCAAAATAGAGAAATCATGAGCTATTTGTCAAACGACAAACCATAAACGACAACGAAGATATATATATATATATATATATATTTACACACTTGGGATTCTTTGTACTTCTCTATGGTGCCACTATAAGTCTTGTCACACACATTATATTAGTGGGCATAAATTCTTAGTAATTTCTTTCTTTTTTATTGGTGGATGGGTGTATATATTCTTAGTCTTGCATATGAATCTACCAAAATGATTGTTAAAAAGCGTAGCCTAATATTAAAAATTGAATCTAATAAGTAATATGCAAATAGAACAGTAATAATTATAAGCTAACCATACATTTTTATGGGGAATGGAATGAAAGCCATACATTAAGTAGGACCACGCACGGGACCAATCACTTGCGGCCAAGAACTTTATTCCGCGGCCGTGAGGCAGTGAGTTTGTCGTAGGAGACGAGGTATAACGCTACCACAGATAGGATTTCACGGCTGGGGACCCCCCGCGTGTAACTTTGTGGTATTTCGCAATAGATTATGTTAAGATATTTACGTCTCATGAATTAAGGTATTTACGTCTCAAAGCATAAATTTATAAAAAAAAAATAGATAAAAAATATCAAAAACACTAATTGCAATATTACTATCGCGAGTAGAGGATTTTTTTTTTCTTTCGAGAATATTAATTTGCTTGGTGTTTCTATAAACTCTAATCAAATACTAGAAAGGAGAGGGAAACAATATTACAAAGTTAGTTGCTTTTTATGTTTCTCAATGGAGAGTGAGTGTGTTTTGTTTTCATTGTAAATTTGTAATATATGGTCGATAAATGCAAAGAGGATCATATAGTATTTATTCGCTTTTATTGACTTAATTAATAATGTCCAAGAGGATCATAACATAAGCCAGGATACACACCATGAGGCTATGTGTATAGTTTGACTGACCATTCAATAATACTCTTTTATTTATCTTCTGCTTAGCTTAGGCATGCATGGACCCATTAATGAATATATATATATATATATATATATTAGAATTAATATAAGTCATAATGCGATAGCTTTATGATAGACTTTTGCAATCCTATCCTAGCGAGCATATTATTAATAGGTAAACTGCGGTTAATGTACCCAATGTTCTTCTGCGAATTATGTACCTAATGTTTATTTTTGATGGCTAATGTACCCAATATTTGATCTGTTAGATATTTTCGTGTTTTCCATCAGTTGACCGTTAGAGAGTTATCCTCCTCTACATGTACATTTTTTGTATTTTTGATATAACTCACTCAGTTTTTGTCCAAATTTTATGCACGACCTATGGTTGAAACGATAAGAGATAGATCTACAACTTTTTTGTTTTAAGATTTGTAAAATAAGTTTTAGAAAAATACGAAATTTCAAATACAACGTAAAATTAGACGTTAGTTTAATACAAAATATTTGTTTCAAGCAAATTTTAATATATTTAATGACTTTTTATGGTGAAACGTAAAACTAAAAATTAGTAGATAAATATTTTATCTTTCTAACTGGTCTTTATTTATAAATTTTGGATAATAAACGAGTGACTTATGCCAAAAATATGAAATATGCGATATTAAATAATCTTTCATATCTTTGGCATAACTTACTCATCTTTTATAAAAAATTTATAAATAAACACTCGTTGGAAAGATAAAATATTTATCTACAACTTTTTAGTTTGACGTTTCATCATAAAAAGTCATTAAGTATTGTAAAATTTTCTTGGAACAAATATTTTACATTAAACTTACGTCCAATTTTACGTTGTATTTTAAATTTCATATTTTTCTAAAACTTATTTTACAAAAATTAAAACATAAAAGTTGTATATCTATCTTTTATCTTTCCAACCATAGGTCATGCATAAATTTTGGACAAAAACTGAGTGAGTTATGTCAAAAATACAAAAAGTGTGCATATAAAGGAGGATAGCTCTCTAACGGTCAACTAACGGAAAATACAAAAATATCTAACAGATCAAACATTGGATACATTAGCCACCAAAAATAAACATTGGGTACATAATCTGCAAAAGATCAAACATTGAGTACATTAGCCGTAGTTTACCCTTATTAATAATGATTTCTAACTTTGACTGTAATATTAAAATATCAGCACGGGTCGGGTCATTTTGGAAGGTGCATATTAAACGTATAAATTTAAAATCAAAATAAAAAACTAAAAACAGGTAGAAAAAATAAAGAGAGAGAAAATAGAAACGTGTTTGATTTTCATTCCAAATTATTCTTATTTACATAAAATTACATAATTAAAATGAAGTAAATTAATACTACTCACAATTAGTGACCATTAATCTGAGATCAAAATTCCTTATGGAAATTAGAGATTCCGATATATATTTTATTTTAAAAAAAAATTCGAAAATGGAACCGGAGCTCCGGCTCTATCACATTTATAAGATTACTGACAATTAATACACCTTGGAATTTTGGAGATACAAGATTAGTCAACAAATAACATCAATTACAATTAGTTATGTCTCACTAATTAATCACTATTATACATGTATGCCATAATATTATAAGTTATCTAAAAGTTCAAAGTTCAAACTAATTAAAAACATGTTATTAATTCCAGGTACTAAGAGATGTGTCTTTTACATTATTTCCATTAAATTCAATAATAATAAAAAACCAAGTATTATATATTATTATTGTAATTATGCAATTCCCTATGCTCATTTAGTCAACATTATCACACACTGCTTTATATTTTTTTGTTTTTCAAATTTTGGAGCTTTCATGTTTTTTTTTTTTTTTTTTTTTTTTTTTTTTTTTTTTTTGCATCTATGCGTTTGGAATTCAAAACTAACATAGTCCAATTTAATTTTCTTTATATAAGTATTAAACATTCTTTATAGATTAGTTCATTACAGGTTGAGAAGATTAACATTTAATAAAGTGTAACGTCACAATAATTAGGCATCTATAGTAGGGGTGGCAATTTGGGGCCGGACACGAAACACGAAACGGTTACGACACGATTTAAATGGGTTTGGGTCTATCATAAATAGATTTGGGTCCATCCGTGTTGAACACGATTAACACGATTAAATAACGGGTAAACACGACACGAACACGATAGCACGATGGGTCCCAATTAGACACGACTAAGAAGCAAAAAGTTGCATTTTATGCATTTATATATGTTATAAAGTGTTTTAATACTTATTATATATGGCATTTATATTTTTTAATTTTTTAATTACGTTGTACAATTGATGAACATAAAAAATTGTTAGTAAACTTTGAAATTTTAGATCATATAATTAAATAAATTAAGTAAAATGAGAAAAAATTGAATTAATTTATAATTTTAAAATATGTGAATCTGTTTAATGGGTTAAACGGGTAGACACGATAAACACGCTATTTAAATGAGGCGGGTCTGGGTCTCATCTTCTAACACGATTAATAAATGGGGCGGGTCTGGGTCTACATAAAATAAGTAAAAAACGATTAAGACCCGGCACGAACACCATACGCCACCCGAATTGTCACCCTTAATCTATAGCTATTCTCTTTGTAGTTTCCCATTATTTAATTTGATAAAATATATATTATAAAACCCACAATTAATTAATTTTGCTCTATAATCTGTATACATATTTAAATGTAGCTAAAAGAATTGGGACCAGGATTATTATTAATATTAATTAGTATTTAATAAGAATCTTTTCCGACTTTACCAAAATCATTGTTTTTTTTTTTCTATAAAAAAGTTGAAAACTTTATTCTTTCCCTTTCTCCTTTTCTATGAAAGTCTTTTAATTTTTTAATTTTTTTTTTGAATGGGGTGGCACTATCGGCCAATGTTACAATGCACTATCGCATGACTTAGATATATTCAGTGTAAGAACAGGTGACACTATTGGCCAAGTTTACAATAATGTAAAGGGGACACTCATTTGAGACCCATGAGGGTTAATAATATTCTCTCTCTCTTTTTCTTGCCTATTTCACACCTTATGATTCCAATCTCTTGCAAAAATTACCCTAAAAAATGCAATTACTAAATCAGAAGCCCATTTAAACTTTAAAGAAAATAAAAATAAAAATGCATCATAATAAAAATTACAAAAGGTGTACAAAAGTTTCAAATTAAAATTAGGGTAAACTCTGACTAAAGTACTTAATATTTTACGAATTTTGATTTATGTATCCAATATTTTATTTTGCTTGTTAATGTACCCAAAGTTTATTCAGTTAGTGAATTTAGTTCATTCCGTCAATTTTCAAATTTCATTGTTAGTTTATCCCTCACCATGTCACCCAGCTACGTCAACCTCATTTGCCACGTGCTCAATTCTTTTAAAAATTAAATGTTATAATTAAATTTTTATTTTGATAATTTTTATAAAAGTAAATTGAAAAAAAAAAAGTGTTCCACGTGGCAGATGAGACTGACGTGGCTAGGTGATGTGGCACCATATGGGGCATAATTTAACATTGAAAATTGACCATGAAATTTAAAATTTGACCGAGTGAACCAAATTTACTGAAGGAATGAACTTTGAGTATATTAGCCAACAAAATAAACACATAAATCGAAATTCATTAAACATTAAGTGCTTTAGCAGGAATTTATTCCATATCTCTGAAAAGCTAGAACAGAAACGCATAATAAAAATAAATTAATGGCTGAAAATCATTTATTAATTGCCAAATTAAGAACAAATTAATGTCAAAGCGGGTCTTAGAAAATATCAATTATGCTAATTTAAAATTTTCATCCTAATTTCTTTTAACTTTTTAATTACAAATTAACCCCATAATACCAGGACAAAACGTCCTCGAGTATATACACGCGCTCTCAGGCGCGTGAGGATGTTAGTACGCACGAAGAAAAGCACTGTAACAGAGATAATGGATTCATATAAGAATGACACGAAAGTCCAGACTATAAAGCAAAGAGAATACACGAATAAATTATTTGGTACAAATGTTTCTTCAACTTTCTTGATATTACACTTTGCTCCCTAAATTTTAAATTTTAGCAAAAACGCCTCTTACTCTTTCAAAAGTACAACATCACCTTCAAAAGTAAAAAATAATAGAAAATGCTTATTTATTCACAATAGACAATACATGAATTGTTCGAAGATATTTATATATATAGTAGAACCTCTATAAATTAATACTCGATTAATTAATAATTTTTTCCGGTTCCGACTATACTAACGTAGTTCAATTTTTACCTCAATATATTAATAAACTCGATAATATAATAAATTTCTCTGGTCCCAACCTTATTAATTTAAAGAGGTTCAACTGTATTTTTAATTGTAACATGATTTTTATTTAGAGTACTCTTTAAGTATCACATCACCTTTTAAACCCTAAGTCATTATATAGGCTTTTTCGCGTTTTGTATTAGGTAATCATTGATGAAATAAAGCTCGAGCTATTTTGCTTGAGAAAAATCAAATATTCTATTCGCAGAGACGCATTTTTATTCTCCTGTAGTTTAGCCCTACATCACTGCTACTCCATTATCCATATACAAACTCCTATTCAAAAAATATTTATTTCTTTGAAAGCGTAGGGGCAATTATGCTAAAACCTAAAACTCACGAGCCAAGTGCTACAAAATGTAAAGTTCATGGACATAGCTGCCATTTTTTATAATAATAAATTAATAATAATTCTGATATTTTCTGTCTTTAGATAAAAAAAAAATTAATGAAAAAGTCATTTGAGTTTTTGGCTGCGATGAGCCAAACGGTGCTTCAAACAAGGAAGAAGAAGAAGAAGAAGCTCCCCAGAAAATTCCCAAATCCAATTTCTAGGGTTTCGGAATCTTCTTCGCACGCAATCGGACGCGCGTGAAATTCTTCCGCAAAACGAATATATCATCGCTCTCGTTTCGCGAATTTCCCTCTTGATTGATTGCAGAGAGAGAGAGAGAGAGAGATGTTGCCCATGGCGTCTTCGTCGTTGTCGATGTCGTCGTCGTCGTCTTCAGCTACAGTGGCCGTAGATAAGGCGACGAGCGATCTCCTGATAAGCCCCGATTGGACCATGAACATCGACATCTGCGACTCCGTCAATTCCCATCACTGGTGAGACCTGAGCCTCTATGCTCTTTGACTTTCTTGGCCTGATTCCATCACGTTGATTTCTTGTGTTTTTGTTGCAAAACTCCATTGATGCTATTTTTTTGGATTGAAGCTAGATAAGGAAGAACATGAAAGTCAAGAAAAAGTATATATTTTTTGCTTAGTATTGAAACTATTGATGCTTGTGCTTTTTTGTACTTTTTTCTCTGTATATGTGGTGTTGTGGGTTTTCAGTCTTATCTTGCTATGTCGGTTTCTGTGTGTATATATATGTATGTATTTGTGTATTTGTACGAGTGAAGTTATTGGATTGACACGAGCAGGCAGGCGAAAGACGTCGTGAAAGCTCTGAAGAGAAGATTGCAGCACAAGAACCCGAAAGTTCAACTACTTGCTCTGACGGTGCGTAACTCTTCGTTTTTTTTTTTTTTTAGTTTCTTATTTCGATGTGTGTTTAGAGACTGATTCGTTGTGCTGTGAATTCTGATTGTTAAGCTTTTGGAGACGATGGTGAAGAACTGCGGGGATTATCTCCATTTTCAAGTTGCGGAGAGGAATATCCTCGGGGAGATGATCAAAATCGTTAAGAAGAAGGTAAGTTTCGGAGATTCCGTCCGGTGGAAGTTGACTGGGTACTGCAGAGTAGTGGCGATTTGGCTGTCGAATGAATATTAATCTCTTAATTGCTCTTGGAGCTACGATCATAATTCACTATTGATTAGTTTAGCATTTTAATTCAGCCCGTTTTCGAAAAATTCTGTTACTCGGTGAAATTTCATATTATTATCTTTTTGGATTTTTCTTTTTTAAATAAAAAATTTCCGTCTTTTAAGTGTTACCTATTAGGCTAATATTCCGATGTATGTTTGAAACAATTTCCAGACAGATATGCAAGTAAGGGAGAAAATCTTGGTGTTGCTAGACTCTTGGCAGGAAGCGTTCGGTGGACCCGGAGGAAAACATACCCAGTATTATTGGGCATATGAAGAGCTAAGGGTATACTTTTATCCACTAAATTTTTATTTTGATGTGTTATCATTTATCTTCCGGTTGTTGATAGTACTGATAAATTGATGCCTTTTTTGAGATTTTATGATCATTTTTATCAATCATTTTTATCAATAATTGGGACTTATCGGTTGAATAATGCATATAGGACTGTTCTTAACCCCACTGTGAAGTAGTTGTGATGATATGTTTATTATTATAATTTGTTGTATAGCTCAATAATCAGATGACTAGCTGTTTTAATGTCATTTAAAAATGATTTCACAGCGTTCTGGAGTAGATTTCCCGAAGCGCTCGTTAGACGCTTCCCCTATTTTTACGCCGCCTCCTTCGCATCCGTCCATGGGCCGTCCTCAACCCGGCTATGGAATGCCTAGCAATGCTTCAAGAAGGCTCGATGAAACTATGGCAACCGAAATCGAGAGTTTAAGGTGAGAAATCAAATCGCCCATAAGCTGGTCCTTTAATAGTATTCATTTAAATAACTGTCACCTGATATATCTTTCTTAAAGCTTGTCTAGCATAGAAGCTATGCAGAACGTTTCAGAACTCCTATTTGACATGCTACAAGCTGTAAATCCAAGTGATCGTGCGGTACGAACAACAATCTTTACCCGTCCTAAATGTAGTGAAAGCAGCAGTACCGGTAACTTGACGTAGTTATTATGTTGATATTTTAGGCGGTAAAAGACGAAGTGATAGTTGAACTTGTCAACCGCTGCCGAACCAACCAGAAAAAGCTGATGCAGATGCTAACTTCAACTGGGTTAGTTTTTTCCCCTTTTCCAATGGCACTTCTCATGCATAAATCTTTTGCTACATGGTAAATTTTATTTTATTTTATTTTTAACCAGATACTGGAGAACCGGTTTTTGTTTGATACAAACCGGTTCAGGTTTGAGATTTTGAAAAACTGGAAACTGGTAAATGTTTTGAAAATATCAAAAAACCCGGAATGGGTTACTTGTTTCACCCCATTGCGATGCGTAAATCTTTTAGCATTGTTTTCCCGTGTGGCAGGGATGAGGAGCTTCTCGCAAGAGGTCTTGACCTAAACGACAGTCTGCAAGTTTTGCTTGCGAGGCACGATGCCATAGCTTCTGGTTCCCAGTTACCTCTTTCACTCCCGAGTTCTAGTCCTCCACCCGCTGAAACGAACGCGTATAGCCCTAAACAGTCTGAGGCAAGAGATTCCGCCCCTAGAGACGTTAGTCCAAGACCTAGCGTTGTCCCTTCTGTGCCCGTTACTACTACAATGACAAGGACCCAGACATACGAAGACGAAGAGGAAGACGAATTTGCACAGCTAGCTCGAAGGCAAGTCCCGATGATAACACTATAATCATCCAAGCAATTTTCGTGTATATGATCTGTAAATATATATTTTGTAACATTATATTTCCCACAAATTCAGGCATTCCAAAGCGCCATCTGCAGCACTCGAGAGCAAATCTAACGGCGCCACCACTGATAATCTAGCGATCGTGAGCATCGAGACGTTTCCATCGACAGAGACAGCTTCTTCCACAAGCAATGCCCTAGCTCTCCGGGACCCACCCGCTCCGGCGAAGAGCAAAGAGCAAGATATCATCGACATGCTGAGCATCACCCTCACCACAACCGAAGCCTCCACGAATGCCCCCCTCTCTCCCACGCCCAACCGGAACGTGCCACCTGTCTCCCCGGACACAGGCTACTCTTCTCAAACTTACTCCGGTGTTCAAACTCAGGCCCCAAACTCTGGCTACGTTGTTCCGTGGGCCCAACCTCCCAAGCAGATGCACGCTGAGGCCCGGCCCAATCACTCGTCTGGATATATTCCGCCTCCGTGGGCTTCAACCCCTGGTTATTACACCAATGCAACCCATTTTCAGACAAACAATACGTACGCGACACACGCGAACACAACGACATATACACCGGGGCAAGGCAACGTCACAACGTCAAATAATACGCCGTATCTGCCGGCGCAGGCCAACAACATCGCGACGTCGTCTTATACGCCTGCACATACGGCACGGCCGTTACAGAACGGGTTCACTGTGAGCAGTGGAGAATCGCCGGCGCAGAGGCCCTTCGTCCCTTCATATCGGCTGTTTGAAGATCTAAACGTTTTCGGAGGTCCAAGTGGGAACGCCGCTGGAACTTCAGGGCAGAGTATGGTTGGCGGTCGGAAATGAACGAGAGTTTCAGAGGCGGATTTGTAAATGTCCTGTGAATATTTGATTGTACATCGGGGTGACGGACCTTATCTTGCCGACTCGGAACTCATTCGAAGCTTTTCAGACTGATATGCTCGTGGATTTGCAGGTGTGATTAATTAAAGGCCAAGCTATTACAAAAATGGTGTGTGATTTTGGAGAAATTGGTTTGTTGTTAATAATTCCCAGTTAAAAATACAAATTCTAGTAGTGTGCTTTTATGATTGGTTTACAAGATTTGATTGAATCTCTCAATAGAAATCAGACTATTCATTAATCCCAACTTTCTGATGATGACATGAAGCAATTAGCAATAATAAAATATTAAAAAAAAACTGGCAATAAGAGAATGTTCAAGTGGTCACTTCAATACCAAGTTACCTCTGAGGTCCAAGATTTCTCACACCAAAATAATTATATATATATCATAATATAAATACTTGTAATAGGAAAAAGTCGAGATTTTCGGACACCATAAATCGAAAGAAAGAAAAAAAATACCTGTTACAAGGTGGAGATGGCACATAAAGAACATATAAAATTTCTAATATAATAAGTATTTGAACAATTTTTGAAACTTTGGAAAATGAATAAACATTAGAGAAATAATTGACTTAATTACTCTGATTCTATTTCTACTTTAAGACCCAATTTGTTCCTGAACTTTTATTTTATTTTTTTGGTAGTAAAAAATTCAACTTAAAATAAAATAAAATAAGAAACACATTGACTTTTTTTTTGTTTGAATATTTACAAAAAAGTTTACGTATGATTTGAAACAGGTATTTTTCAATTCCCCCATTATGTATATACAGCATAAGAAAGACCATACCTACCAGTATTTTATGAAACCTTTGACTGGGGCACATGTTGGAGCCGCTTCTCTGAAAATGAAAGCAGCGTCAAACCCGTAACTCGGAAAATGTAATTATGTTCTCGTCCCTTCTGGGATAGTTCGTAGTCAATCGGCGTGGACGGAGACCAAAGCATCGGCGGATCCGGCTGCGAGGAGGACTTCGTAAGGATGGAAAGTGAGGCAACTCTTGGAACCGGTCTTTTGGGCCATAGTCGTCTGATAGTACTTAATGGTGTTTAGTTGTTCTCCTTCCGAACTGAATACCCTTATGAGCTGTTTGGCCGAGCCACTCGCTATGATCGGGGCGTGTCTGTGGATGGCTAGGGCTGTCAGGGAGCCTCTGTTTATGGTGAGATGGGCGTCTCGGTTACTTCGGATATCGAGGAACTTCATCTCACCGGCCTGAGAAGCACTCACAATCGTGAATAGTTCATGTGTTCGTATATTAGAGCTCATCAGGGGTCGTCATTGGGTTCTACCCCTGCAACCAATGTGACAACATTACAAAGATTAATTTGAAAAAATAATGTAGAAGCAAGTACTAGATATCCAGTCCACAACAGTATTCAAGCTTCGACTGCCCGGTTTATAACCTTGAATCGAAAGAAAAGCAGTCACCAGCTTTTGCTCGCCTTTCCAAATCCGGATATTTGTGAAAATTTGGAAAACCGAGAAGAGTCAAATAAAAAACACATTACTAAGAAACTGTAGATGGAAGCTCCGTATATTAAAAGCAAGCTGTCGTCTAACTCATTCACAAGGGCGAGTTTGGAAATTCCTTTCGCGGGGAAAACGTGATAATCAAAGCTGTTGAGAAGTGTAGTTCCACAGCCTACAAAATAAATAAAGAGTAAATTCACCCAAAACTAAAAGATGCATTCACCAAGGTGCATTATGAACAAGCCTGGCATACAGTATTCAGGTAGATTTTTGGAGTAATGATGATTAGAAGCTATTAAAAACTAATCATTATTACTCTTACTAATACATCTACAGAAGATACTAGTTAACTAGTTATAATTACGCTAAACTAAGTAAACGTTACTAAAACTTACAAACTACTAGTACCTATTCACAGTAGTTTTTAATTTTTCGTACCCGATTCTCTCGTTCTCGTCTGCCGCAATTACAGTAGGGGAGAACGGCTGCAGCAAGATTGCTTATGTCCCTGTTTCGAACTTTGTATCCCATCTTGCAATTTGATTGTTGAGTTTTCTTAAAGCTGATCAACATAGAAAAAACATAAACACAAACATAAAAATTCTGGCTTAAATCGTACGATATTCAAAAGACTGCAAATTCTGGCTTAAAATATGTTATTCCTGTCTCTGTTAGTGATGCTAAAAACGATATGCTCACAGAAACCCTTTCGTTTGAAGATATTCGCGCAATGGCATTTTCCAAGCATTTTGGGACATTGCCGGGTCAGACGTCTATCGGTGTGTGCAAATTTTCTTTTTTAATGGAACAATTTCAACCGGGCTTAACTCAAGTTTAATGGTTCTCATCCCTAAAGTTAAAGAAGCCTTGGAAATTGATAATTTTAGACCAATTATTTTGAGCAATTTTTGTTTTAAAATAATCACGAAAATTCTTGCTGAGAGACTCTCTATCATTGCATCTGGTATTGTCTCAAAGAACCAGTTCGGCTTTGTCAAGGGACGAAACATAACTCACTGTATAACGGCGGCTTCCGAAGGAATAAATGTGTTGGAAAAAAAGAATTTTGGTGGCAATATGGCTTTGAAGATCGATATCAGAAAAACTTTTGATACTATAGATTGGGATTTCATTCTTGATGTTTTGGAGGCTTTCGGATTCTCTTTAAAGTTCAGAGATTGGATTCTTGAGATTTTCTCTTCGGCTAGAATATCTATAATGCTAAATGGTTCGGCTAAAGGTTATTTTAAATGCAAGATAGGTGTTCGTCAAGGAGATCCTTTATAACCTCTTCTGTTCGTCATTGCTGAAGACTTTCTAAGCCGGCTTTTTAGCAAATATGTGGAGGATAATAAATGGAAAGCTATAAGATACACGGGTAACACTCTTTTCACTTCTCATTTATTATATGCGGATGATGTTCTGTTATTTGGTGCTGCTACTAAAGAAATGTGCGCGCAATCACTGAGATTTTCGATGTATACTCTTCTCTTTCGGGCCAAGGAGTTAATTGGTCAAAATCCGGTGTTATTTTTAGCGATAAAGTTTGCAATCACAAGAAGCTCAACATTGTTAGAAGAAAACGAGTTTGGTTCCATGGAAGTTGCGAGCTCGCTAGTCCAAATGCATCCGCTACGTGGAAATAATTTTCAGAGTATCTCATATCTTTCGAGAGGGAAATAGAGTAGCTGATGTATTAGCTAGTTTTGGTGCTCAAAACTTTGGTTATCATTGGTGGCCTTCTCATCCGGATTTTACTTCGTCTTTTGTAAACGATGACATTTGTTCGAGAGAGAACTTTAGGTTTAGATAGTTCTCTTCGATTTTGCTTGTAATCTTTGATATTTTCATTTATATTATCCCGAGCCCCGATTTTTACTTTGCATTCCTTAGGTACCAACCTAGTTGGGATTTGAGTTCGCTTAGCGAGATTTCGGGCCTCCATCTTTAACTAAAAAAGATAGTTAATTTTTTTAGAATTCTTTTAATAAACTTTTATTTTCGACTAATATGGGTGAGCAACTATAAATATGATCGACTAATATGATTATTTCAATTTTATAAATATTTTTGCATCTAAAAAAAACTAAGCGCATTATATTTAAATGAGTACTACTTAATTATTATTATTTTATTGTACAAACGTTAAAAGTTTTATATATTAAATTTGACTATTAATACTTTGTGTCGAGTATTAATTAAATATTTTTGAGAAGGGCCCTAGAAATATAATTCGCCTAGGGCCACATGAAACTCAGAACCGGCCCTGTATTTAACCATGAGGACTCGGGACAATGTTACATACAGAAGAATTAGGATGATTTCGGGATATTTACTTGAATTATTTAGAATAACTATTTAATTACCTCTTGCGATTTTAATTATGTATTACTAGTTAATTTGTTTAGGGTTTGGTTAATTATGTTTCAAGAGGTTATTTATTTTATTTTATTTTTGTCACCCATCAGATTGTAATTCTTCAGTCTATTTAAGAGACCTCATGTTAATAATAAGAGTAGCCCATAATCATTTACATATAGCTTTAAACTCTCTTATAAGAAAGGAGATTCAAATTCGTGAAGATAGGCGAATCCCCCGTTTCGCGAACGATTTGGGTTGTAACAAATACGAGCACTTTTCAATGCACAAAATAAACCCAAGTCAAATCCCAAAACACTAAATGCTACTAATTAAACCTAAGAGATTAATCTGCCCTCAGAAGCAGTATGTTTGATCAGTATTTATTAATTAAATTATAGTTTTAATTATGTTTTAGGTCTTGTGAGTTTTGGCATATTGTCTCTCGTCTTGTGAGAGCTTTGGCCTCGTTCTCAAAGGAACAGCCGATACGTTTGTAGTTCGGTTCTACTTATTCGATAAAAAAAATTCCGGGAATCATCTCTTCGGTGAATTTCTGCTGGTTCGTGTTTAATTATTAGCAAGGATATTGTCATAGTCCTAATATCTTTTTCTTTTTTGTCATTTACCCTGCCTCAGATTTCCAAGATATTTACCATGCACTAATAATTATTGCAATAATGGTGAGAAATACAATTACCTGTATTAAATTTACAGCTTGTTTGACCGCCCATCCGAATGAACTTAAGATAATTAGAACAGAGTGCAAATCTGCCTTTATTGAACTTGTCAAAACCTGTAAGAAGCAGCCACAATTCATATATGAAGTTGTCCGAGAAACCGTTTTTCCACGATTCTAGGAAATCTTAATTCAAGCACTTACGTCCATCAAATTCTCAGTTTGGTTATTCCCGAGATGAAACAGCAATAAGTAAAGAGCCTGCGACGACAAATCAAATGCGATTATGGGACCAAACAAAACAAAAAAAAAAAGGCAAAAGAACGAAATGGGCATTTCGTACAATTTCCTAAAAAAAAGGCAAACAATAAAAAAAACCACATTACCTCGCAAGCAAGACAGCAATAGCCCATAAATATCCGGTTTCCGTAATATAGCTTTAAAAGAAAATTAGTTCTGTCTTTTACATCCTTGTGGCTAGCTTTTCCTGAGAAGGAAGTGCTGATAGAAAATGCACAAATATAGATATAATTATGTGTTACGATTTGTATAATTTAGTAGTAATAAAATATGATGTTATCTAATGTTTCGAGTACATATTAGTGAGTTATTTTTTGTAAGCAGCATTGCAGCAACAAGGGAAACACAAGGAGAACTTAATCTCTCATATTTAGTGGCGCCAAGGGCTTTGTACCGCTTTTATGTTTCGTTAGTTAGTCCACTCAATACATAGAGCTTGCCCGATTTCAAGAAAACGGTTCTTTGTTATTCGGTTTCTTTATTCAATAAAATCGTCGGGAATTCATATCAACTGAATTCCCATTGTTACATGTTTATTTCGGTTATTGTGGCAAAAGAAGTCATAAAGCAATATGAATAGCTCAAAGTATACCTGTACATCTGCATCCAGTGGCTGGAAATATCTAGGGCAAGCAATGAGATGAAAACCAAACCGGGCCTGCATAAATTACCGATACGATTTTATAAATATATCGGTTATTTAAAATATTAAGTGCATAACGAGATTATGAAGAGAATTT
Organism: Parietaria judaica; assembly: GCA_954871525.1. NCBI lineage: Eukaryota > Viridiplantae > Streptophyta > Magnoliopsida > Rosales > Urticaceae > Parietaria > Parietaria judaica. Next base: position 20,178,023 of record OX940868.1, on the reverse strand, counting down.
TACCGGTATACTTGGGAAAGAATGACCAACAGACAAGCCGTGCTGATCCTGCAACGCAAAGCATGTGAGGTTAAGATCTAATCAAACGTTAGAACATATTAACCATGTATAGGGTTAAAGAAGTTTCACCTATCTGTTACCATGTCTAGGACGGCCCCGAAGTTAGAAACTGAAACCAGCAAGACGGAGAACACAAATACACCGTTACATAACCGATATTTTCTTAAATAACGAGAATCAAATTTGGTTGCAACCATGAAAAATACCTTGATTTAATTTGTGAGCACACCAACCATCTATTCCGTCACACACAAAGCTGAACAAGAGTTTGAAGTGTTTTAGGCTGTGTTTGGTACATAACTTGAAAACAGTTTTTTAGTTTTCTAACTTGTACAGTTACACTGAGAAAAATAAATGACTGTTTGGTATGTAACTCATCAAACTGAACTCCAAAACATTTCAAGTTTTATTCTGTTTTTCTTAAAGATTTTCAAATACAGATTTTTGTTGTTTTCTGTTTTTTTCACTCAGTTTTTTCTTTCATCACTTCTTATTTCTATCGACTTCATTAGGAGTAAAATTAGAACCGGGAACCGGGATATAACTCTTTTTTTTTTGTTCATGTTCCGAAGAAAAAATCGGGAATTTTATTTTTGTACCGATTTCAGTTTTAAAAGTGCTTGTCTTAAAAACCATATGTATTTTTCAAAATTAAAAATTAAAAGTTACAAATAGTATAAAAACGACAATAAAAGTTTAAAATTCACTAAAATGACATACTAAAAACTAAAAAAATGACATGTAGTTTAAAATCAAAACCGGTACCAAAAACCGGGGAATGTTTGTTTAGGGTACAAGAAAACAGGGTATCTGAGACTAATTATTTAGTCTCTGATAGTTGAAAATCAGTCTCGGATGAGTATCCGAGACTGATTTTCAGTCTCTAAGGCTAGTCTCGGATACCTACTCCCGAATGCTACTATAAAAGACTAAAAGTTAGTCTCGGATGCATCACAATATTCATGACAAGAAATTAGTCTCGGATACATCATTTTTCAGTCCTTAATAAGTTTGGACGAGAAATCGCATCTCTTCACTAATAAGCTTTATTAAGACTGATTGTTAATCTTAAGTACATTTCAGATTTAGTCATCGATAATGTGATTTAGGGACTAATACTTAGTCATAGTTCCATTATTTATTGCTTTGTGTATGATGTGGAGCTTTTAATATCGAGTTTCAAGACAATTTACTATATAACAAAACCAACAATAATATATATAAAACAAACTTATCAATTAAGAGTACAGCACTATTATCATAATTCAAATCCGCATTAGAACACAGAAATGAAAAGTTCTCTTAATCTTCTTAATCACTTACAATTACAATGCTGTTAAATAAATATAAAATCTTTTCTATTCCCTTGATTTTGTCCTATCGAGATTGATCGTCAGCTTTGGGCTCGTTAATCCACTGCGATCATAGCTTCATCCTCTTCGTCACGGTGAGAAGAGCAAGACCTCACCAAGATCACGAGTCTCCACCCTGCAAAACAATACAAATCCACGATATATAACACAACTAGTCAGAATACATGATCCAATACAACATACTAAATGAGGCATAGTAAATTATAAACCGTTAATAAATATGGGACATATTCCACATAAACATACGTATATGTAATACTTTCACAATGGTTTCTTGGTCGTGCCACTAGGAGCCGGTATCCAAACAATTATTATCTTTAGTTTAGGGCTTGTGACGCCTCGCGAGCGTCCTTCCTTCGTGCCCTGGTGGACTTGGGTCTTGGTAGTTCTTTTGGACCTTGTCATCCTCGCATTGAGCTTTAATTTTTGGTCAAAGAGACCCAAACTATATATTGCCCGAAAAATAAGATAACTATATTTTTGAGAAATAGTAATATTTAACTTATGATGAGGAAATTTGGATATATAGGAACGTCAATCAAACGTGTCTCCGCATATATCCTGAATAGTCTCTACCGTCTTTACCCTTCCTCTAATCTACAAATTACAGAAAAGTCCCCACCCATTCTCTCCCAAGTCCAGCTAGTTTACAGTATAGATGGTGAATAGTGATGACACAACACAACTCATGGTTTGAAGAAGAAGAAGAAGAAACAAAACGACAGACAGAGACCTCGTAACCGCAATACAATGTGAAGAACATGTGCGTGTCCCTATCTCACACCAAACCCTCGAACTCCACGCCCAACACAGACTCGAGCCGCAATTCAATGGCGGGGTTCACCCCAGAAGCACTGCTCTGGAGATTCTCCCACGACGACACAGACTTCAACCTCAACCTCTGCCTCTCCCTCGGCGGCCTCTACGCCCGGGACAAGCCGCCCCTGGTGTGCTCTGTCTTGGTCACTGCCGCCGAGAGGCCGCTGGCGAGGACTTGCTCGCTCCCGGAGGAGGACACGGCCAAGAAGAGCCCGCCGGCGCCCGCGTGGGACGCGGCGTCTACGGCGAAGAGTGCGGCACTGGCCCGCACCATTTCGAGGATCAAGACCACGCAGACTTGTCGCTCGTATGAAGGTAATGATAAACCTTGTTGTCTTTGATGTGTAAAAACCATTGGAGAAGAAATGCATGGATTGTTCGAATCGATCGCTATGTTCATTTAGATTGCTATGCAACTGCAACTTCTAATCTATATATATATAATAGTATATACATGGAGTTTTCGTGTATAGTTTTGTTGAGAATATGAAAGAGTTGTTGTTGAATGTCAAGTGGTGTCTTTCTCCGGTCGTGAAGCGGGCCATCTCGTGGCAGCGCCTTCCGCCATCGCCCGGTAGGCCGCAGCCTACATTCATCACCCATTTTGATTAACAACTTTTTTTATGATTTCAAAATAGCACAGTATAATGCTACGCTTTTAATTCTGTAATGATGAGCCAGTGATGGTTATTTGCTTGTAGACTCCTGCAGCACCATTTTTTTTTTCATTCATAAACTTACTCCGATCTGATACACAGCTAACTATACACTTACGAGCTCCAACAATCTTCTTCGCTGCTGAATACTGTAATTATCAGCGCACAGATCGTAATCCCTTTTCGAATTCTAAGGAATATTTTTCGGACACAACCTTGTCTTATCCGATCTTCGAAATACTGAACTACGACGACGGAAATATTTGCAGGACAGGAATTCTCGGTCAGAGCCGAGGAAAGAGTCATTTTGCAGAAATCGGCGAAGAGGGTCAGGACCTCGAGCAACTGGTCGGAGGTGATGACCGGCATGCCGAGTGTGACTACCACGGGCGACAGGCCCAACGGGAAGAGGGTCGACATATTTCTCTACAAATACTCGAAGGGCCAAGTCAGCATCGTGTGCGTCTGCCACGGAAGCTTCCTCTCGCGTGCGGGCGGAAAGTGGCGAATCCAATGAGACACATCAACGTCTGCGGGGCCCTTCCCTCCCTCGCAATATTGTTGTAGAGCATTAATGTTAAGTTAAGTGCTAACTACAAATGAAGGCATAGGAATTTAATTACTTCTTTTTTCTTGTCTATTTCCAAAATGTTGAACTTCTTTGTGTTAGGAAGGAATAGCAATATATAAAAACACAAGCCTTAATGCATGTGTCATGTCTTCCCATTATATTTAATGGTTTTGAAAGTGAAAATTGTGTTTACGTGAATCGAATTTATTTATATTTAAATTCAACTCAAATACATAGGTTGTTTGAAATGGGAAAAGAATAATAATTTAGATAATCATACAATTATATAATATTGGAACACAACATACATATCATCAAAAACTTTGGGTACCTACTACTCTTATCCTTTAATTTCCAAAACAAAATTAAAGGATATGTATGTTAAATTAGATTGTAAATTCCCGATTCCATCTCTCTCTCTCTCTCGAGTGGACCACATAAAAATAAACGAACTAACAAGAATAATGTTACGAGGTGATGCAAATGAACCATTTTGGAAAGAAAAATTTATGGCTGGACTCCCAAACCTCCTTGGTGAAAAAGTCCGTAACAAAATAAAAGACACTTACAACGTTGAAAATATTCCTTACTCCAACCTCACTTATGGCGAACTAATAGGATTTACACAAAAGGAAGGACTAAAAATTTGCCAAGATTTAAAACTTCAAAACCACCTGAAATGGGAAATGAAAAGAATAAAGAAAAAACTTGGGTCTTTCTGCCAACAATTTGATATAACTCGGGAATCTTCCAAAAAATGCAATGATTGCGCTGGTTATAAAAAGCCCGTATACAATAAATTCAGAAAAAACCATTTTAAAAGAAAAAACGAAAAATTATTACAAGAAAACTCCATACAAAAAAAAAAAAACAAAAAACAAAACAAAACTACAAAGAAAGTTTTTCCAAAATAAAATGCTACAATTGTGGAAAACTTGGACACACCCAGAGATACTGCAGATTCAATAAAAAACTTAACAACCTAGGATTAACTAATGATGTCCTTGATAAAATATCCTCCATCCTCATTGAATCGTCTGATTCTGAATATTAAACGTCTTTAGATTATGAAAATAAAGACCCTCTGCAATTTGAAGAAGCAACTTCTTCCTCATCAATATATATATATATATATATATATATATATATGGAAACTTCAGTTTGTATGCCCGACAGAGCATGTATTTTCGAAAAAGTACCCGAGTTTGTTAAATTACAAAACTATACCCCCAACACACTTTTTGTCTTTACAAAAACACTTTTGGGGCATAATTTTGTAATTTAACAAATTCGGGTACTTTTTTAAAAACACATGCTGTCCGGGCATACAAACTGAAGTTTCCCTATATATATATATATAAAGGTCGGATTTCGTCAAATCCCTCCTTAACACCACTCATGTCGTTTTATCACAAAACGACGTGAAATGGAGGCAAGGAGGTTCGTTGAATTTGGCCAACAAAAAAATACTTCATCGCATCTCGAGGAAGTACCCTCGAGGACGATGCTCAAGGAGGATGCCCGAGGAAGTACGCTCGAAGAAGGTGCTCGAGGAAGCCACTCATGTGGGCATAGATTGAAGAAAACGCCAGCAAGGAAGTTCCTCGAGGAGGGTGATTAGCGAGGAAGTTACTCGAGGAAGTAAACCGGCGAGAAGGTTGACCGAAAGCCCGACGAAGATATACACCGAGAGGTGAGAAGAAGCGCAACGAGGACGTGTCAGAATGTACGTCCATCTACATTAAATGAGGACAAGGCATTGTCGGTGGCCCGAATGAGTTCGTACGCACATTAGACGCCCAAAGGTGGTCCCAAAACATTATGTGTGCTTTCGGCAGAAGGTGGCAGAGAATATGGCAGAGGAGGACCATACGAAGGATCACATAAAGATCAATGGTGAGATGAGCTAGGGAAAAAGACCACCCGAAGATCAACGGCTGAGGAGCTGGGGCAAAACGCATGGAGGGGGCCGGCACATTTGGCCAAGAGAAACCAGAGAGAAGAAAAGAAGGAAGACATAAGAAGAGAAGCACCACCACTTTGAACTACGTGATGACTTGATCCCGGCTTGCCGGGTACGTAGGCAACCTCGCCATAGACGGCGGGGTGCGGCATCATATCCAGGAAAGTAAGAAAGTGTGTTCATAAATCTGTGTTCCCCATAGTTCGTCAATAAAGACGTTTGCCATCGTTCTTCTTGTCGTTCTTAGCCATAAAGAGATTAAACCCGAACCCTTCTCTTTAAACTCGGGGAGATAATCCTCGTGACTGTTTGTTGGTATTTTTTCCCTCAACAATATACACATGCATATACAATAATAAATTCTAATACCGACCAATGATATTGGAAACGTAAAGGTACACAGACAGCTTCCTCAGCCTCTTCGGTCTCGATGTCGACTTTTCCACCATTGACACTCTCTGCTTGCTTACTTCAACAGTTGCATAGAACGAACGCATTTGAGTTAAAAAAATTCAACTCCAAACTTCCAATCAAACTCGCATTACTCGCCGCAAATCACGAAACACGAAGCAGAATTTCAATTCGTAGCTTATGAGAGAGAAGGGGTTTCCGATGGTCCTTGTTCCGAAAACTCGACTGCTCACAGAGTTTTATTAATATAATGAGCCAGGGTTTAAACCAAAAGCATTAAAATAGGTAACTAACTTCCTTAAATCTCTCTAATTGATAAAGAAATAATTAAAATATTCATTAAACTTAAAACAGAAAATAAATCAATGTTGGAAATATGCGCATCACAAAGCCTTATTCAGCGGACCAGTCTTGGAATCTGAAGAAAGTCCGAGGCTGCACACTCAAAACTTGCAGTGCAAGTAATGCAACTTATTCCAAATATATATAAAAAAAAGGGTTGTCGTAAAATGGAAGAATGTTTTTAGAGATATTGCATGGGATAGCCAAATTGAAACGTTTGATTAGCCAACCTTTCCTTTTTTTTTTGCAAAAAGCCAAATGGCTATTTAATAACATATTTTATACCTATAATACCCTTTTAACATATTAACGTGTATTAAATAAGTTAATTTTTCTTAAAAATAATAATATTTACTTGTATAATAACATATTTTATACCTATAATACCCTTTTAACGTGTATTAACGTGGTTAATACACGTTAATACAAGGGTAATCCGGTCTTTCGTGATTTATTAACGTGGTTAATTGGCTATTTGACAATATTAATTAAAACATTGGCTATTTGGCTAATTGGTGTTTGAAGTTTGACTATTTGGCTATAATGCCCATGTTTTTATATATAATATTTACAAACTAGTTCCAAAAATTGGTTAAAAGAAAAGGATTCTTAAAAAATTGAACCCTAAATCGGAATCAGGGAACTAACCGATTTTGGGTAATTTCCTAGATTTTGTGATGTAAGAGTCCTGTCCAGTTTAATTATAACAAAAATGTGAAAGGAAATATTAAGAGAATATTACTTCATCCACATTTTTCGTAAAAAACCATCTTTTAATCATCAAATACTAAGTGCAAAATTTGTATAGGAAGACCTCCGGCGCTTATTTTTGAAAGACTGTTGATGCAATAATCTCTTATAAGAAATTACTAGTCATTTTCGTTTTAAATAGACCATTGACGCAAAATCTCTTTCATGAATTATGAGAAGGATTATTAGAGCCGAAAACTCTAAAAATAAGCAAAGGTAAATACAAAACATGAATAAAATTTGATGAGACTCGCCGTGTCGAGCGCTAGAAAGACGAGATCGGCACGGGATCAACCTTTGGTGAGAACAAATTTGGGAGAAATGTCATTGTTGTAGATGGTTCTTTGAAGTTTTTGTTTTGAGGAAATTATGCATCCAAATTAATATAGCCTTTTGGTTGTACACAATAAAGACTTGTATATATATATAAGGCTATAACATTAACCAACAATAGCCAAAATTCACAAAAACCTTTTCTTTACCAACTTTTTTCTTTTCTTTTCTTTTTTTCAACTTTTTCTTTTAATTATCATAACCCACAATGTATCTCAGCATTTCACCATTCAACATGTATATTTAATTTTTTGTTCATACATATATATATATATATATATATATATATATGTGTGTAAAATGTACATGAGAGAGAGAACAAGATTAAAATAATCAATAATTACATAAGTGAATTAATGAAAGGATAAATCAACAATGTATAGACATGGGAGACTGCTTGAGACACCCTAATTTCAGGGGTACCAAAACAGCCCATGTCACCATCTGTGTGTAAATACCGAAATTACCTTTCAAAATGTAAGAATTTTACAAATTGGACAAAAGGGGTGAAAATAAAGAAAAAAAAAACACACAAACGGAATATTTACATAAATTTACCTATGTAACAAGATTATTTCCAAAGCCCCCAACACCTTCCCTTCCACCACCAAACACCAGAGGCTAACGAATATATATATATATATAGCATACACAAAGATTCCGAGACTCGGAGGATCCGGGGGTATGTACGTAGTTACCGTGAGGCTTCGGCGCCGTAGCGGGGCCTCCAATGGGGAGGCGCGAGAAGAGAGCCATGATTGAACACGTACCCAGAAAGGGAAATTACGTTATCCCGGAATAATTTGTGGTCAGTCAGCGTGAACGGAGACCAAGGCGTCTGCGGCTCCGGCAGCGAGAAGGACTTCGTAGGGATGGAAAGTGAGGCAACTGACCGAACCGATCTTTTGGGCCATTATCGTAGGATAATACCTTATTGTGTTTAGTTGATCTCCTTCCAAGCTGAACACCTTTATGAGCTGTTTGGCCGAGCCACTCGCTATGATCGGAGCGTGTCTGTGGATAGCTAGGGCTGTCAGAGATCCTCTGTGAGCTTTTATCGTGAGATATGCTTCTCGGTTGCTTCTGATATCAAGGAACTTCATGATACCCGCCTGAGAGGCACTCACAATCTGAAGAAAAAAACAAAAGTGACGATCTGGTGAGAAAAGTGATGGTTTGAAATAACATTCCGTCTACGCAAAAAATAACTTCTAATAAGCTGATTAAAACCCTCCTTAGAGAAGTCCAGAAATTGTAGGATGAAACCCTACATGAAGCCCCAAAAGACGAATCTACCCTTCACTGAGACTAAAGACTAATCTGCCCTTGATCGGCTAGTTTTTTTTTTTTTTTTTACTTAATATGACATAGTATATACATATAAAATAATAACAAACGGAAGAAATGGAAAAAGGGGCAAAAGCCAAGTCCTACCTTAGCCGGATCGAGTCCCGGTTGAAAGCCAATTCCAACTACTCTTTCTACTTGCTCGACATGAGGCCGTGTTGTGCAGACAAGCCTGCATAAAGTACATATAGAAGAATAAATGAAACTAGTAAGTTCATAAATCTCAAACAGGGGCCATTAATTTTGTCTGAAAGCAAAAGGGTTTCAGGCTTACCCGTCCGGCGTTCTAACATCATAGAGTCTGACAGAACCATCCACAAAACCGGCGGCAAATTGACCTCCATGAACTTGAGAGGCAGCCTGCAAAGTGCGTGCCGTGAATAAAGATCAATAATATAATCTTTTCTACCATTAATTAAGACACAAACAATGAAAAAAAGTAAAAAACTTTAAAGTAAAAAAAAAAAACCTGAAAGCTAGTAAACATATCGTAAGACGACGTAAAGCTTGCCTCTTCACGAGAATGGCATATAACCTCTTATAAATGAGAATAGTATACACACCCAAAAATATCTAAAATGAAAAAAAAAAAAAAAAAAAAAAAATTGGAAACGTATAACAGAGAAAAACTCAAATATACTATGAAATTTACAGCTCTGAATTTTTCTACTGTTTCTCAGCACTTTGGGACCAAGAGTGAGATTAGTAAGCAACGAAAAGCATAAAAGGAGAAAAAATAGAGCTAAATCCCGTTCTAGCCCTTCCTTCAGTGTTATATACACGACTATCACAGTTACTATTACAAGGCTAATGCATGTTAGAGTTAAGAAAAGGAAGGTAGTGAAGCTCACCAACGCTGTGATACTGCAGTCCGATGATGAAAGCACGGAATTAGCAAGTTGCTCTTTATCTAAATCCCAGATCATGATGCGAGATATCTCCCCAGAAGCAAACTAAGAACATAAATAACAATAAAATAAATCATCTCCTGGGAACTGGAATTTATAGTTTATCACACCGATTTATAGAATACTGTAATTAACAAAAGTGATTTACCAGATATCCAGATTGCTGTTGCCAATCTACAACAGCATTCAAGCTACGAACGCCCGGTTTATGACCTTGAATTGAAGGAAAAGCAGTCACCAGCTTCTGCTCGCCCTTCACCGTATAATCTTTCCAAATCCGGATATTTCCATCGCCTATATAGATTTGAAAAACCGAGCGAAGTCAAATACAATATACATTCTACGAAGAAACAGAAGATGGAAGTGTGGGGTGTGGTCTATTACATGAAGCAGCAAGCAGCAAACTGTCATCTAATTCATTCACAAGGGCAAGCTTGGAAATTCCTTTATCGGGAAGATCATGATTATCAAAGCTGTTGAGAAGTGTAGCCTCGTCATAATTCCATACCCTAAAAAAGAAAGAAAGAAAAAAAAAAGGTTACATTTACTCAAAACTAAACAACACAGTACGACATTAAGTACCCAAAAGCAGCAGAAATATATTCATATTGTTTTCACGGGTAGAATAAAACAAAACAAATATTTAAATACCCGATCTTCTCATTCTCATCTGCAGCAATTACAATAGGGGAGAACGGTTGCAGCAAGATTGTCTTAGTGCCCGTCTCAAACTTCGTGTCCCATCTCGCAATTTGATTATTGAGCTTGCTCAAAGCTGATAAAAAAAAAATCAGATAGACATTTAATATCATCGCTCACAAAAAATTATTAAGAAAAAACAACCCACATGAGTGCTGGCATTTAGCAATGTGTTCCAAAGCAAATCTCTCTCTCTCCTCTCGCCTAGCTAAGATTTCTTCACTATCGTCGGCAACAGTGAGTAGCGGTCTTGAGAAGTGGCCACAGCTCCAGCTGTAAATGGTTGACTGTGGAAGAAGGCTGCGTTCTGAAGAGCCGGAAGGTGCGCCTGAACCGATAAGTGGGTCGGCCAATCCCGAGTCTGGAAAACTCATTAAGTGAGGCCTGAATTCCAATGAGCAAACTCTTCGCATCCCTGCTAAGTAACTCGGCCGAGGAGGGCTGACCGGAGGAGTCCGAAAAGTCAACGGCATGTGACCTGTCATCAACACTTCTTTGGTCAAACGATCATAAAATATCAGTCTCATATGTATGTACCGAGTTTATTTACAGTCATTATCCTTAGGAATTAACACTATGACAAAAGAAAATAAAATTCGTGATAGATGAAAGTGATCATAAAAAACCAAGAAAACATACCTCCTCCGTTCATGTCGAACCATGAGGATGAACGAGCCAAGCCAAAGTGAGACGATGTCCCAGCTTCCCCTGATCGAACACTACCACCACCCGTTTTTACTGGTTTTGCCACAACTTGTTCTATCCCTATAATAGCCAAAACGCGACGACCAAGCCTAGCAATACGTGGAGACGGATCCTTTGCCAAAGTGCACATAGCCAATACACATTGTGAATACATTGCACTATCCACGGGTCTCGGCGTCGAGTGGTGAACAATTCCGTTGGTCACACCGTCGTTCAAAATTCCTGAATCGGAAAGTTGAGATGAATCGTCTGACAACGGAGAACCGTGCATAATCCCGGAAGTGGCAAGTGGGCTGCTAGTGGAGACCCTGTTATCTCGAACGAGAGACAAGTTGTCGTTTCCAACTCTTGAAATAGGGCCAATCTGAGACGGGATGAGACTACTCGGGCTTCTTATGTGGGCCAGAGAAGGCAAAGAAGTCAGAGGAGAATTGGATTGGGGCTTCCAGTACGCCGCTGCAACAGACTTGAGGTGGGTGTTGTGACCGAAGGAAAATCTCCCAAGAGCTGTTAAGACCGAAAGGAAGTGAGACATTTGTAAAACTCTGATTCAGATTTATGATAGAACACTATCTTCTTATTAAATAACAGTTTTTATATAAGCTTAGGTAATCAACAAAACAATGCAAGATTAAAGATATCATCATTGATAAAAAAATTTAAAGAAAAAAAGAGTAAAAACTATCAAGTTGTAAATAAAACAATATTAATCAAAATCAAGAAAACATGCAACGTGAAGCTGGTCATGGTTTCAGATGAATTAAAGAAAACGATCGAAGTATCCAAAAAACCGAGCAAGATAAGGAAGTCGACAATTTAACAGAGTAAAGGAGAGATTTGATGACGAAGAGGTCCTGACAACACAAAGTAACAAATAAGAAATAAATAATAACAAACTTTTGCACAGACCACATACCGACAGCCACTTCAGCTCTGACTAAAGGACTTCCATCTGAAGCAACGCTTAACAAGCTTTTGAGAATACTAATTTCGGCCCTAATCTTTTCATCATTATCAGATTCATCATCTCCTCCAACACCGTCTCTACACAAGTCTGATCCCACATCCAGCAGAGTACCCAGTGCAAAAACCACAGACGCCCTAACCTGGAAAATATAATGTTAATAACCAAACCTATATAACAGCAGTCAATAAATTTCCCATTATTTACGCGGAGAAATAAGTGATATTTACAATATATGAGCTTCATAATTAAGTGGCTGAATCACAGAATTCCCATTATCTTTGTGAATCTTCTTATCAAAAAAATTGAGACTTAAATAAATCAAACCTCTGGTTGCGGTGCTTCCAGTAGAGGAGCAAATACATCAAGAGCACCTTCCCGTAAACCAACGACTTGAGCCTCGGGAAAGTCTTCCCATAGCTTTCCGAGGCAGAGACACAGCCACTGAAGAAACAGAGGTTCGGTTTGCGCATCATTCGGAGTTGAACACTGAAGATGCTTCAAGCAAACATCTACAAGGCCTGCTTCGATACAGGCTTCCTGACCGCGCCTGTGACCGTCCACGATCACAGCCAATACAAACGCAGCCATTGCACGCTGTTCCGGATATGCTTCCAAGCTATCCAGAAACCTGATGAAGTATGTGTGACCTCCGTCTTTTACAAGATCAACCTGACAAGACTGTAACCCAAAAAGCAAAAACGTTTAATGATCAGTCTTTTATTCAAACTAGAGTAAGTGGCACAAATGCCCCTGAATCTTGCTCATTGGTTCATTGTATAATTGATGGAAAAAAATTGGTATCCATGTGGCCCTTGTTGATGCGCAAAAATGTCTGTTCACTCTGTTGAATCATATTATTTATCATGACTCTACGCTTAAGAAAGTCATGTACGTAAATATATATATTTTTTCTTTATCAGTATACTACAAGGAGAGGTTATTCAGCACAAAATTATATGTAAGGGGAAAACGATACAAAATAAAGTTAAAGGGAAAAATCAAACCCACATACGTATATGAACAAATCTGAGTCTGACAATACCTTATCAAGTGCAAGAATTTTTGTCCAAATGAACACGAGAATTTGCCGTAGCTCTGGTGTCGTAGTTTGCAACAGCTTCAAAACGTACGGAAAGATACCAACAGACAGTGCCTGCATATATACAATGTGGTTCAGAAAACCAGAAAAAGCTTTTTATTCCACTACCAAAGAAAGTTGACCAGAAAGACTGAGCAATGTACCAAATCAACAGCCCAAGGTCCCATATCAAGAAATCTGCCGAGAAGAACCAGCGCTCGAAAGCGATGGCATTGACTAAGCAAAACCTGACACAGAAATGGGTATAAATGTCAGAAAAAAATAGTTTCCACCTAGGAATGCGGAGAAAATTAACTAGAAATTAACAAAACGCGTAAAAAAATAAATTGTATTTAGAAGTCAAATCAACTTGCAGCCTCACATGGTCAGACTAAACTGAAGCTATCCACCTCAAAAAAAAAAAAAACCCTTACCTGAAGAACAATGGGTAACTGCTCTGGCGGTTTTTTGTGTTCGGAGCCATGGTCAAGCCAAACCTCAAAGGCCGTCAATTGCTCGGTGAAAAATGGACTTGGCTGAATAAAAACAAAAAATATATTTAAATGAAAGTCCAGTGTTTTTACTGATTATGTGATACATGTTAAGCAAAATGAATTTCCATAAAAGAGCATAGATGAATATACCTGGAACTCAGCATTAGGATCTTCAACTAAAGCTGGAAGCTGAGAAAGGCAGATCTCAGCAGCCATATCCCATGCATCCCTGCGATATGCAATGACCCGGTAATAATCGAGCTAAATAAAAGGAAAAAACTGTTCAATTCAAAAGATTAGTTAGTAGTACCACATATGATGCTGGTGAGTAGGTGGCAATATCGGGTGTGAGATCGGAGAACAATTTGCTGAACGCATAATCCGCTCAGCAAGTAAGAAATTACGAAAAAGACTGGCAACCAATAAATCCTGTCTGAACAGCCTCTGAAAAAGCTCTGCATGAAAATAGATCAATCTATAGAGTTAATGCGGTTCAAAGATGTTGAAAACAAAGTCCCACATCAGAAATGAGGGGACCCACCATGAGGCAGAACATTCCAAGCAATGGTGTCTGTTACCGCAGTAAAGATCCAGTTTAATTCCCCCAAAAGTGTTTTCCGGTCATTTTGACGGCCAGGGATTTTATCAATCAGTGACTCTTCAAGAGATTCGTATAGTAATGAACGTCTGCAAAACCTGAAATGGGGAATAAAACAATCAGCACATATAGCCACTAAGCCGAGCCACTAAAATGTCAAAATATGACCATGTCAGACATAATCCACAAAATGTATAGATAAACAAAATGCTATGCACATTATATACATATATATATATATATATGTGTGTGTGTATAGAATGTGTGCGTGTGTGTGTGTGTGTATAGATACTGCTTTTCAGAAGCTAAGGACAGAGGGTTCACCATCTGAGTGCCATCTTGATAGGTGTCGTGAGACACGACGTAAAGACATCAGCGGGGAACTCGGCACTCTGTGGAAGAGTCTCGTGAGCTTCACATGCCGCAAGCAGAATGCAGTCCCTTGTGGACCCAGATGACGAGCTTGAAGCACTCCATTCATGGAGCTGTCACACCATCAAACTCACTCGGTTACTGAATCATATTTTATTTTTAACTTTGAAAAAATGACATTGATGACCAAATGCTAACCTCGATGAAAGAATTTATGATCATTCCAGCAGCAGAACAGTCGAAAACGTATATCGAGGGAGTCTTCAACCAAGAATCAAGGTCACTAACTGGCAATGGAATGTACTGTGTATAACTCTGCACAAATCACATCAATGAGTATCAACAAAAGCGTGGCAAATCAAGTACAAGAACCTAAACCCTAAAGAGTACCAAAGTAGGACAATACTACCTTATTGAAAACCCAGATTTCACCATTAGCAGTGGGCTTCGGCACGCCATGGCCATTATAATGAAATAATACCCTCTCGGATTTGGCATATTTACGACATGTGTTACAAAGTTTCTTGACTTCCTCCACAGTGGGATCGGGCTGGACCTTATACCGTGCCTGTGCAAATATCTTCATGTGAACAACACGAAATATAAGTACAAGATAAAACCATACGCTGACTTCCCTAGCCAACGCATACTCACCCGTGGCTGCCACCTTTCATACTGGGCGCTCAAATTCTTCCCAATCGTCTCGAGGGCCTTTTGAGGTGCCATCGAAAAAGGATCTAAAAACATTTGTAAAAAGCACACATAGTAATCTTTAACAGCATAAACAACATACAAATACAATATAGTTATACAAATAATAAGAAATGCAATACCAACAATGAAGCAAACAAGAGAAAAAAATTAAAATTAGAAGTTCTAACAATGTACCTGTCCAACACTCCATTCTGGCACAAGGAGATATCTTAATCACGTCCGGGGGATCAACGCTAATGTTCAAACATAATACTAGGGCTACATATCCTGTTTTCATCTGCACCCAAACAATATCAGTTACTAATTGTGGTCGAAGTTCTCAATTAACATAGATTGAATTAATAAGATAATCTAGAAGAAACGCCTTTAACAAAAAGGAAAGATAAATCCTTAAATATTATTTCTCTCAATTTAATCATCAGAAAAAGTTTCATAAAGACTTTATAACTCAATCAAATGAAACGTAAATATTTATATATATATATGACATTAAGGGACTAATAATACAATAAAGTTCGTAAATTTTAACTGAAGAAACATAAAAGAGTATTATTTTGCAACTGTAATATTGTGCCTTCTAATGTTCCCAACACCGGAACCCAGCTGATGTAGACTCAAAGCTTGCTTCTTGGTGTCTTCGGATACTCTCAACTCGTAATATTACTAAGCAAACTTCATTTAAGATGAATCCAGTATGTCCTCGGAGTTCCTCCTTTTTAACGAGCTAAATTTACAGAGCCAATAACAAGACGAATCCCATCATGGTATTGTCCAAGAAAAATGGGCATATCTGATCATTCAAAAGGCTAATATTTTCCATTACAAAGCCACTTCACTCTCTGTCCACGTCTTCCTAGCAACCCCTCATGCTGGAAACTGGGAACTTCCTTAATTTCCACCTTACTTTGCAGTTTGCATTATCATGAACCAGATTAATAACTGCGATGCAGCCGAGAGAGTTAATCTTATCCATACTCCATGCATAGACATGCCATAACTTCGTGGAAAATGGTGGTAAAGCTTCTCATTGAATATGTTGTTGACCACTGCCATTGAGTAACGTATCTTCTCCATTTGAACACTCCTCTTTTCAACGCCCTTTTATATTCAGTAATAGCTCTAGGCTGTCTTCACAGTTGAATTCGCTAATTTCCTGATTCAACGCCTTTGCATACAGACGCCCATAAAATAAGGGTGCGGATCAACTTCGACGTATCCCTCTACACAAGCTTCGTTCAACTAATACTTGCAATACCCAATAAATCAATTTCCATTGGAGTGCCAATCTTTTAATCCATAAACTTTCTCGGTGTCTCCATCATTCATACATCCCAGATATGAGGATTCATTCGAGTCAAGTGCGTCTTCATGGTTCTCGATTTCGCGGACAAAGTCGAGTGAGTGAAGCTATTACTACGCGTATGTTCATCAAAACAAGGATTCTAAGCCCCAACTTCAAGCAAATGCACAATAACAAGACAAATGATAAAGAAATAAGCTTTATTGAATTGAACTAGAAAAAGAGCGAGGGCATTAGTTACCCGTTCTTTCGGTCGCCACTTCGAGACCAACCCGCTATCCGAGGGGCCAGCAGGCAGGCACGCCTCGAACGCCTCGTGCCGGAACTCGCACAGAACAACCGTCTGAGGCAGGTACGCCATGCTCGTCGCCGCCGCAGAGGTGGAAGCCGTGGCATTGCCGTACCCGCTGCTGCTCGCAGCTTCCGAATCCCGCCTCTGCGCGGAGGAGCTCAAATCGCCGAAGCCGCTCTCGTCGTCGCCGTTCCTGCTCGGGGCGCACTCCTCCAAGTGGCCCGACACCACCGCCAGCGAAGATTGCGAAAACCGTGAGGCCATCAAATCTCCCAATGCCATTCAAATCCGCAAAATCCCCAAACCCGGCACCGAAACAGTCGAGATCAATCAACCAACCAATCACTCACTCGCTCGCTCCCACACCCCGCATCCGGAGAAGATTCAAATTCACTATCCAAACCAAACAACACCTGATTCGAGCTTCGCGGCGTTCGACGAATCCCTAAGAGTCGGAGATGAAGAGAGAGGGAGAGAGAGACTAATCAACGAAGCCGCTGAACCAGCGGCGCATGGAGATTCGCCAGAGAAAAGTGAGGGAATCCAGCTCGGGAAACCCTAGGAGGGCGAGATCGCTTGAGGTCGCCGGAGAGGTGGGAGGGAAACCCTAGAATCGAAGGCACGCAGGGAGAGAGAGAGAGAGAGAGAGAGAGAGAGACGAAGATGAGGAAAAATGGAGGCGCATAAAGAACAAGTAGTGGCGGCACACAGAGGAGAGAGAGAGAGAGAGAGAAGGGTAAAAATTAAATAAAAATAATTTATTTTATTTATTTTATATATAATATGGGATTTAATTAGTTAAGTTGAATTTTGAAAATAAATAAAACGGGAAAAAAATGTGTCGGAAAATAATGGGATTTTGTCAAAGAGGAAACCAGACCGTGCGTGTCACGTGGGAGTGAGGTGTGAGACTTGTGAGAGTGTAATCTTTTCTTAAGCTCGTTTTTGTATTTTTTGTATCTAAATGTTGACATTAATGTCCTTCAAGGCATTTCTCCTTTAAATTTATACTTTTAAAACAATCACTATTAATTTGAGCTTTTAAAAAAAATTGACAAATATTTGATAAATTATTTATAAAACAATTGGTGCTTGCTGATTGTAAGAGTTGATTTAGCATTTGGTAAAATAAATATATTTAAAGTAAAAAATTAAAATAATCTAAAAACTTATTTTATTTATTAAAAAGAAAAAATTACGAATTCTAGCTTTTACTACTCACGTACAAAAATTTAAAATTATTTTTGTATTTTTTGTAAAAATAATTTTGTCATACACATATAGTTTAATTTATTTTAAGAACAAAAACAAGGTTAAATATATTTCATGCACATTAGGGTTCAAAATGAAAGGAAAAAAAAAACTTCTACGCAATTTATGACTTATTCATATATACTTTTGTGGATAACATTTAGTATCTTAGGATGTGTGAGTATTAATGTGAATTAATAAGATTATTTTTTGCAAAAAGTTGGAAAAAAAATATATAAAATGGATAAAAAAAATAAAAAAATACAAGTCTTGTGATATGCATGCACAAGTAGAAACAATCGTCGTTTGAGGAAACTGATAGAGCAATGTCTTTTGTTTTTAATATAAACAACATTGTAATTATATTTATATAAAAAAAAACTAAATTCTTATAAGAAAACAATACAAACATGCAAAGTGTAAGGGTATTATTGTCAAATGTTTTTTTAATTGGACTTTTAATTTAAGGACTAATTTTAGGGTTTTAATTATTATTGTGCTATACGTACTGTATCTCTTTGTGGGGAATTAGTTCTAAGGGTGGAGATAATTTCATGCGGTCAAAATTCCGAAAAATATGCTAATCTATAAATAAAATCAATCAATTAGACAAATAAAATCGAGATACATTATGAGTTTAGATTTTAGATACTTATTAATAATGCAAAGTCAAAATTCTTATCCAAGGTACATAATTATATGTACTGAATCTCGACAGAATATGCTAATTTTTGAACAAAATAAATTGGTTTATGAAACAAAATCGAGTTATTATTATAGACTCAAAATTTATATGGTAATTAAAGAATGTGAAGTCAAAATAGTTATATATATATATATATTATATATTGCAATCTATAGTGTTAAATGCACTACATTTAATAATCGAAAATCGAAATTGATGCAAGTGGAACAATTTGTGTTGTTTTTACTTTTTACTTAAATGTTGTAAGAACAAATTTACTGTCTTTCTTAATTTGTTTAGTGAAATCCGACAACTCGAACTTCAAGCCAAATCATTTATTATATATCAAATTTCGAGATTTTATTTTTCATACGAATATGAGAATTTACCATATTTATCATGCGATAATATAAATGGCAATGTATTTTGGTAAGTTCTTGAGGGTTGTTTGTCAATAATATGCATTTACTTCTAATAAATTAATGAGCGCAAGACTCGCATGCAAGCCTTATAATTGTTCATCTTTCAACAAATTTTAGTGCTTCATTTCGTTTCAAAAAACCAAATAATTATGCAAAGCTAATTTGTTCACTATGGTTTCTTAGAATATCTATAATATTCTAAGATTAAAGAATAACATGTAAAAACGTAAGTTATGTAATTTGTTGACTACATTAGATATCAACGGAAACCCATTTTCATGTATAAGATTTCTACGTGAAAGAAAAAAAAAGATTGAATAATGTTATATTATCATACCTATAAAAAAATTATAATAATCAAAATCTTTTAGTTAAGCATTGGGAATCAATCAAAGAAAAGAGTAAAAAAAAATTCCTCTAGATGAGCAAACAAGGTGAATAATGTCTAGCTTATGTTTATAAATAAAAATAAAAAGATTACTGAGTGTAGAACAGCTATTTCTAAAGAAAGTTGGCATTACATAATTCACTTGGTCTTTAGCTTCTGCTACTTTCTCGGGTCAATTAATGTTTTTTTTTTCTTGTTTGAGGGAATTAATGTTAAAGACACCTTTTATTTTTGCAACTCTTTAGTCTTGACCAAAAAGAGGACCAGCTATCAAATTTCTCTTGAATATGTCAGAATTTAATTCAATTTTTGTTGGTGTGTTTTAAATCACGTTTTCTTATTCACTGCTTCTAGCAAATCCTTCTAAGATATTGCATTAATTTTACATAATAAATAGCTTATAATTTTACTAACACTATGTAAATTATATAATAATTAAGTAACTTGTAAGTTTTAACCTTAATACAGCAATTTATATAAACTAGGGATGTTTTTATTTTTTATTTTATAAACCGGAAAACTCAATACGATTTTGAAATTAAACTAAAATACTTTTGTGAAGATCCGAAAACTTTAACTAGTTAAACACTTAAACCCACTCTAAGTTTACCACTTCGTCGGTAGTCCACCCGTGTTGGGTAGGTGAAATGTTGTTCGTGTCTACATTGCGTATTTGGTGAGTGTGTTTCTTATATTATATCATTAGAGAATCCTTAATACAATTATACGGAAAGATTTTCTGACGTATTATAAGATAATCAAGAAAATATTTTTCAAAATTTTCAAGCATCTCCGTTGCTAGATATTAGTTTCTTTCTTTTTTAACAGATGAATGACATTTTAACGGACAGGGAGAGAAGAAAGATAATTAATATCCGTTTTAAAACAATAAAATTCAAGATATAACTTTAAAAAAATGAAAGTATATTTATCCAATAAGATTATTGTTAGTGATTTGAAGAGTACTTATTAGTGTATATGTATTTTGCTTTAATGTTTTTGCATTAGCATAATAAAAGTGTGTATTATTCATTATATGGAGCACTACGCTACATGCACACTTTCATTTAACAACATTTAGTTTTATATACTATTTAATACTAATACTTTAAATATTGTAGAACCTAATAATTGTACCTCTTGGAATAAATTAATAATTTTTTTATTAAAACGTACTATTTATTAATAATTTATGACTCTCTTATATACCATATGGTTTCACTTCACAACCCACTTTATATACCATGATATTATTAATTTAACTAGTCTGTATAAATTAAATAGAATTTAAACTATAAAATTAAATCTAGTTATCATTTGTCGTTTTGAGTTTTTATGTCAAATAATATTATTTTTTTGGTCTAGATTTAATTTTTTATTTAATTTATACCAAACAAAACAACGATAACAATACAAAAATGATTACTTGATTAGAGTAATTTCCCGAAACCGAATAAAAACCGATAAAAATATAATTTTTTTTCCTTCAAATATTGGCATTTGACTTAACTTTTAGCGTTTAAAAGAATGAGAAGCAATAAGAATAAGAAAAAGAAAAAAAAATCGATTAGTGGGTAGTGGCATCGTCAATTATAGTAAAATGAATTCTTGGTATGGTGACACTTTATGATAATTAACAGTTAAATTAATGCAAGTTGAAAGTAATTATGATTACTATAAGTTTATAAGATCAAACAAACACATTAATATATAATATTCAAAATATTATTCATCGATCACGACGCCTTTGTTTGTTCTTATCGTCTAACCACTATAATCTAGCAAATTATAGTTAAAATTATATCAGTAACAATGTCAAATAATTCCTTTTTTTGAAAAAAAAAAACTACTTATCATGTATTTCTAAATCACTATGTGTATCTACTTAATTAGAAACAATTATACTATACTTTTTGCCATTCTAATATATACACGTGATTTAATAGTTATTGTGTGATTCTTTCTCGAGTTTGATAATATATATCTACACAATAATAATAACTTAATATGAGATTTAACTTACATTATAATTTTAATTAAATTTATTTTTGTTCAATATCAATTCAAATTAACTTATTCGATCAATACTCAGATAAATTACCTATAACAACTAGTCACTAAGAATAAAAATATTTTTAAAAAAACATATATGAAATAATCTCTACTCAGTATAATCCAAAAAGAGAGGTATTATAGACAAAACTATAAATGATACTGGACTTTTCATACCCTATTGTTTTGATATAAAACTAATTGAAATATCACGTTTGATTAATCACCCATTTCTTAAATTATCGAGACATTTCTTTATTTTACTGAAATAACTCAATTATTATTGACTTACATCATGCGACAGGAAAACTTTATAATTTATCAAGAATGTCTAAAAGTGTTGTTTTATCCAATTATTGAGCACATACGTGAGTTTTTTCTTTCTTTTTTTTTCTAATATAATAAAATCAAATATTCTCGAACCAAAATCCATTTCCACTTTTGAAGGTTCTTACAGAAAAGTAGCCAGTAATATCTGAGCCTCATACCAAGGTAACACCCTTACGATATAAATTAAAATAAAATAATTAATTCAACTAATTCTGCCAAGGTACGTGACATAAGAGTATATTATATATATATATATATATATATATATATATATATATCAAGGTTTAAAATGTCGCTTGCCGATGTCGTTTCGTATTTTTCGTTTTATGGATATATCGCTTGCCGATGGGTATGTCGATGGGCAAATTGTAAAAAAAATGCATGCCGCATGCCGCATGCCGCATATACCGCATTTTTCGCATGGGCATACCGCATGCCGATGGGGTTTTCGACGGATATTTTGTAAAAAATATTTGAGTATTTAAACAAAATATTTATATAGGTTCAAATCTACATATTTAATAAATACAAGACATAATTATATACAACAAAACACATTTGTAACTTAAATATGTAGGTGAAATGTATAATATTAAGTCACTTTATTTACTTGAAGTGTATAATATTAAGTCAATTATTATGTGAAGTAAATATGTGTATGTTAATTAAGTGTGTAATATTAAGTGAATATGCATGTTAATTGTATATATGTATGTTAACAAATTTAATATTAGTTGAAGTGTATAATATTAAATGAATATGTATGTTAGATGAATTTAATATGTATGTTAAGTGTATAATATTATTTGAAGTGTATAATATTAAGTTAATTGTTTTTGCCGAAAGTTTAATTGGTATTTTTGCCGAAATTTATAAAAAATATGATTTTTTGCGAAATTCCAATCATTTTTCGCAATTTTTACTCACAAAAACGAAAAACGATATTCCATCCACCTGCCCATGCGAATTTCGCGAAAAATGGTAAAAAACCAGCGAACCGAAAAGATTTTCCTTTCGCATATCCTCGAAAAACAAAAATCGGTCGACATTTCCATGGAAAATCGCAAAATTTAACACATTAATATATATATATTTCTTAAATATATAATATTGAGAATAATTGATGCGATATTTTCCACTTGTAAAAGGATATATGCTTAGGAAATATAGAAGATAAGCTATTTGCATGAATCTACTACGCAAGTGTTTGCGTGACGTACGTGTAATGATCTCATAAGGTTCAAAACCACTTAATTGTATCACATTTAAATATTTCCAAAAGCCGGACAGATACACCCGACGGCAACCCGCGAGTTATCCGAGAAATTAAGCATCTCGGTAGAAATTCGCCCGAAGTACTCATTTTGTTTTACCAAAATCAGGCGATAACTCTATATCAGCCTCAAAATCTGTCAAGATTAAGGCTATTTTAGTTGGAAATTAACTCGATAAACATATTCCTTCCTAATATCAATTTTCAAAATTTGCGGAAAAAAAATTCAATTTTCAATGTTAAAACTAAATTATTTATTGAATTTATTTGAATATTTTTAATATGTCTAATATAAGTATCTTTCGCCGTTCTATCGATAAATTCGTTTTATATTTGTGAAAACAGTTTCAGTTATTCTTGTGTTGACTATTTTAGCGACTACAACTATATTGTCAGCTACAACCGTAACTACAACTACATCATGCGCAGTTGAAATTTCTCAGTTTGTAACTATTTTCATGAAAAGTTTACACGTTTTCAAATTCAACATTACCAAAAAAACTAACTTTACAATATGATTTGCATACTACATCTTTTCCATCATTTTTTTGTAAAATTAAACTATCAGACGGTAATCAAATTTCGGATTTTCGGCCACAACTTACAAGTAAGTAATCTTAAGTTAACATTAAGCCGAATAATAAAAAAAGGCATACGGAAATATATATATATATATATATATATATATATATATGAGTGATTGAGCAGGACCGTCCAGGTGTTTAACACTGTCTTAATATGGAACTCTAGCTTTTGTCGTTGGTGACGTCATTGTTTCGGAGTTCCAGAAAACATGCCAAATTCTTCTAAGCAAGTATTGTTTGCTAATTTGATGATCCAACACGACATTTCTTTGAATACGACTTCTTATGTTTGGTTAATTATGCAATTATACGACTTTGAATATTATGTATATATATTATATATATATGAAATATGATCCAAAACAGGACGATACATCATACACCATATATATGATATATACCAAAAGTGTATAAATATGCATGTATAAAAGAATTTCATGTCGTTGATTACTTCACAACTACAAGAAAACTTGATGTTAGGTTATTTTGTCGTTGCTACATAAATTTGCTGTTATATCTTTGATGTATTCATAGATGTAACGCCGATTTTGTCCATCAATATTGAGATTACATCGTTTTAACTTATCGTTGGCTCGCCGCTTGAGTTTACCTGAATTTATATTTTTTCTTCTTCTTTTTAAACTACCCGTAACTTTAACAAAGCGTGCGATTTTTCAGATGGACAACAATACAAAAAAAAAAAAAAAAACTTCCATAATCGAACATGCGATGGTACGAAAAATATAACTTAATAATAATAAAAAATTAATGGCAAAATTTTATATTAATATAAAAATTTGACAAAAGTAATCGAACTTTTCCATTAATAACTTAACAATAATCATATATACAATTTTGCACGATGACGCAAACTTTTTTTTCTTTTTTTCACCATGTACCTCTTGCTCCACTCTCAATGTTTGTTTCCAAAAATTAGAAAGCACAAAAAGAAAAACTCAAATAATTTTTCCATTTTCTAGGCAAAAAGTAAAAATAAAAAGATACAAATAGAGAAGATTCTGACCTTGCTTTCCAAGATGCTAAAAGAGAACATTCCAGAGATGTTAATTGGCCAAAATATTAAAAAGAAGAAGGTATATATTACAAGGGAATTTAATGTTGTTATTATATTCCCTAAAACATTATTTTATTTATAGCGCATGAGCTAATAATGAATTCCATTATTATTCCCTCATGCATAGGCACATCCACATCTCATAGCTTTCGCGAGATTATTATTCAGAATATTTTCACATTTCTCCATCAACCTATACATACATAATAGAATGAGAGGTTTACAGAAGCTGACTCCCAAAAAGTGGACCAACTAACCCTTTAAGCCCTTGCTTTCCAACTTATATATGTATATATATAATATAGAGATAGTGTAACGCGACAACTGTTATATCAGACCGACGTACTGTTATATCGGACCGACGTCTGTTTCCACGAGTCTAACATGAGTTTTTACAATGTGTTTTGTCCTAGTTCGCACGCTCTCTAAAAACTTTTAAAAAAATTACCTATTTAAAAAAAAATAGAGTGTAACGCCACAACTGTTATATTGGACCGACGTCTGTTTCCACGGGTCTAACATGAGTTTTTCCAATGTGTTTTGTCCTAGTTCGTATGCTTTCTAAAAACTTTTCAAAAAATTAACTATTTAAAAAAAAAAATTAGGGTGTAACGCCACAACTGTTATATCGGACCGACGTCTGTTTCCACATGTCTAACATGAGTTTTTTCAATGTGTTTTGTCCTAGTTTGCATGCTCTCTAAAAACTTTTCGAAAAATTACCTATTTAAACTTCTAATTAAGCCGCTTAATCTTGTTGTTCCTAGAAATAGGCTAAAAAAATCTTATTGTTTATATAAATAATACCAATCATATTGTTTATATAAAAAATCATACACTCTCATGCGTGAACGATCTAAAACAACTGTATAGTTACATACTTGCACAATTTCATAAACATTTCATCAACACATCTCAGATGCAGAATTACAAAGCTTTCTTATTGTCTCGGCTCAAGAATTTAATGATTGTCACAAGTAAAATAACTTATATATAGTCTCTATTTTTATTTTTGTATATAAAGAAAGACCAATCGATAAAATCATTGAAGTTTGATAAGTCATAAACCAAACCAACCCCATGAATAATCAATTATTAGGTTTAGTAGAAAAAAATTATGTAATTAATAAAACAAAATATTGAATATATTTCATATTTCTCTCCAATCAATTTAAAAAATCTCACAATTCCGAATGACCCAGATTTGATCGTAAAATATTTATATAATTCACGTGTTCATAATAACAAGTTACCACGCGTTGTATATCTGCAGTTCTTTTAAGAGAAGAATTGCAAAAAGAATTACGTGATATATATATATACACATATATATATATATTACAGGTCAACTTACTAAAGAAGCTTTGAATGTTGTTCCACATGCAACGAACCAGGCTTTCGATCATGTGATGAGTCAGTATAGTGAGTAAGTGCAAACGCGATACAATAAATTATAAAATAGTGCCACTTTTGCCATAATAATTTCGATTTAATTACACTTTATAATTAAATAAAAAGTCACATAACGCATACACTTTATATTATAATAATATTGCAGAAGCGAGGTCATTTTGCTGCATATATATGTATATATATATAGTTTATATAATTGCATTATTGGGGTCTACTCTAGAACAACGAAGGCTCAAAGTCATGTTAGGGGGAATCAAAGTGAGTGCAATGTGTTATTGCCTTTTCCTTTTTTAGTTTGTACTAAGCTATCTTTACACCACCAGCATAGTCAGCCATATATATGTTTATCTATATATATATATATATATATATATATATATATATATATACATGAGATGTAATGATTGTATATATATAGTATAAAATCCAATATTCCGGTTATGAGTTTTAAAATTCAAGTAAAAATGAAATAAAATTTGATTATGAAAAAATCCAGAACTTGAATATTTTGGTAATGGATTTTAAAAAAAACTCCGGTAACCTTTTTTTTAAAAAACAAAGCAATAGAACTTTGATTTTGAAAAAAAATTCAAATTTAGAATTTCTGGATCTGAATAATGTATATTACAACATATGGAACTCTAGTAATTCAAATCTCTCAGCTCACTGTACAATACAATCAATTCCATAAATGTGAAACTCTGAGTGATTCCAGATTCGGCTCTTTTACCAAATTCAAAATATCCGTACGTATTTTTAAAAAAAATCAACTAATAACAAAATAATTTAATCTAGATTTCGAACTATCAATTGGTCATTAAGTATTAAAGAATATAGTTATATAAAGTATAAACAGAGCCGGACAATTTTGATTCTATAAAAAGCAGGATTTTAACCGAAGAGACAAACCCTAGTTACGGAAGTTATTGATGTATGTATATTAACGAAAAGAGAAACCCTAGTTATTGATGTATGTAAATTAACAACTTGGAGAGCGATGCCATCATCTCCAACCTTCTTATAGTCCGGAATTATTCGCTTGAGGGCACGGTCTCGGGCAAAAACAGCAGTGCCTGTTTCGATATTCAGGTATGTCAGGAGAAACTCTTCCCCCTTGGAATTCAAGACTGGAACCTCGAGTGCCCCGCCATCAGCTGGAAGAGCCGGAAGAACATCCCGTCACCGGCGAGGAACAGAGAGACCTTTCATTCCGAGTGCAACGGTAGTCTTAAATTCAGCCATTACTCGTGATGGACCAACGACAAAGCCTAATAGTTATCATAGTTATAGAAAGTATGAATTGTACATACGTGTTTTATACCAGTCACTTGCTAATCATTTATATTAACAATTCGGTGTGGGATTTTTTGAATGAAAAATTGAGTCAATTAATAATTAACTCGTTAATCAATAGTGTTAGTGCCGACTTCAGGATCATGTGAAAAGCAGTCCACGACTTAGTTTTGAGTCAGGCTCAATGACCGTGTGATGGTCACGAAGGGCTTGATTTTCCTTTTATAAACACGGGAGTCTCCCTCCTCATTCGGTAAGCTCTCTCAAGCAAAAAGAAAAAAAAAAGCCTATGCTCGCCATTTTTTATTTCCCGTTGTTTTTTTACTTCTAAATACTCAATTAGGGTTGAGCGTCGGAGCGAGCGACAGAGGTTCCTCCTCTGCCCTCCTCTGGAGTTCACGTTTTTTTATTATTTTAGGAGCAAAAACGAAAGTGGATTGTCCGAAAACAACTTCCGGCCCATCATACGCAAAGAGAAGAGCATCAAGCCCTTCATGACCATCACACAACGTTGGGCCCGACCGAAAACTAACTTATGGACTGGTTTTCACGTTGATCCAAAATCGGCATTAACAAATAGCATTTTAAGTTTTTTTTTTTTTTAAACTACTGTTCATATATTAATAATTATATATCATAAAGATCAAGTATATATTTAGTATTAACTAGCTTAAAGATAAAATGGAGAAAGAATGAGTCAACTCAAAATCCAAATAGAATATATATCTTGTGTTTATATAGCCGTTTGAGGCGAATGAGTGGCATGATTGTTGCTTGCTAGCAAATCGCACTACTTTTTAATACTTAGTTACAATTCCAATGATTTTGGATAAAAAAGAAAAAAAGAGTGTTCCAATTTGACTTTGGATTCTTTTAATTTTTCACTATTAAGTGTACCAATTTCAATGGCCAGTGCATGCACCAAGACGCTGATTAGGCCTCCAAAACTATTTAATTAAATCCATTTTTCCTCATAAAAAATTGTGTCAGAAGATTATTTAAAAACTTTATTGACAATTATTAATATCGAACAATAGACATAACGTCCATTTTTTGTGAGTATTTCAGTTACCGATAAGACCCACATCGTGCCTCGTAGCATGGAAACTAAGATTATATAATATATGATTTATATGTCACGAATCTCTTATCTATTTATAGTATGTAACGGTTCTTAATCTTATGAACAAATATTACATTTGTTTTATTTACAAACTCAAAAAGTAGCAAAATTGTAGTTACAACTTAAGAATTTACTCTTTTATTATTTGAACATGTTACTCGTTTAAAAATAAAATCAAAACTAACAAACGTGTTGATTTCATACAAAAATCACAATAAAAAGCGTGTTCTTCCGTAATTTCGTATTAGAATCGAATCTGCGCATCCTTTGTAATTGAGTGAGAAAAAAAATCAACAACTCAAGATAATATGAAGTTTGAAATCTAAAGTAGTGTTTGGTTATAAAAGAAATATAAGTAGTATAATATTACAAAACTCTATAATACTACTATAAATGGATAGCATTATAGTTATATTTTTTACAATTAAAGTGAAGACAAAACTACTACAAGCACTTCAAAACACATATAATTGAGAACAATGTGATTTGTTGAATCAAAATGATACTGTTACAAACCAAAATCGAAATAAGTTACCACCCACCTTAATTTTAAATTAACATGAAATACATAAAAATGAACAAAAATCCGTCTAGGTCATTTGTAAAATAGAAACAATCAACTCACGCTAACAAAACGGATCCGATCGAGCCAGCCCGGGACGGCCGCCCATGACACGTAAGTCGTAACAATCTTCACATACAAATAATTGGATTAGTCTCTTTGTAGCCCCTTTAGGCTTTGACTAGATCTCTACTTTATTGCATTTTATTTGTCCCACAGTGTGTATATGTATATATATATGGTCAGTGTAGGGACCAAAAAGGAACACTGATAACAGTGTCTAAAACCGGTCGGTGTTAGAGTGGACCGAACAGTCATTCTTACGTGACACATTGATCAAAGTGTCTCATATCATGTAACATGTCGTTTCTTTTCTTTCCCACAACAAATTTGCCCTTTACTCTTTACAACTTACAACCAATAATGCCTTCCAATACACATATACATACATATATACGGGTAAACTGCGGCTAATGTACTCAATGTTTGATCTTCTGCGGATTACGTACTTAATGTTTATTTTTGGCGGCTAACGTAACCAATGTTTGATCCGTTAGATATTTTTCATGTTTTCCGTCAGTTGACCGTTAGAGAGTTATCCTCCTCTATATGTACACTTTTTGTATTTTCGACATAACTCACTCATTTTTTGTCCAAATTTTATGCACGACCTATGATTGGAAAGATAAGAGATAGATCTACAACTTTGGGGTTTTAATTTTTGTAAAATAATTTCTATAAAAATACGAAATTTCAAATACAGCGTACAACTAGACATTAGTTTAATGCAAAATATTTGTTTCGAGCAAATTTTAATATAATTAATGAATTTTTACGATGAAAATTAAAACTAAAAAGTTATAGATAGATATTTTATCTTTCTAACGGGTGTTTATTTATAAATTTTGGACAAAAAATGAGTGAGTTATGCCAAAAATATGAAAGATGTGATGTGAAATAATCTTTCATACTTTTGGCATAACTCACTCATTTTTTATCTAAAATTTATAAATAAATACCCGTTGGAAAGATAAAAAATTTATCTACAAATTTTTAGTTTTACATTTCATCATAAAAATTCATTAAGTATATTAAAATTTGCTCGAAACAAATATTTTGCATAAAGCTAATGTCCAGTTCTACGTTGTAATTAAATTTTCATATTTTTCAAGAACTTTATTTACAAAACTTAAGAGACAAAACTTGTAGATCTATCTCTTATATTTTCAACCATAGGTTGTGCATAAAATTTGGACAAAAAATGAGTGAGTTATGTCAAAAATACAAAAAAAATGTACGCATAGAGGATGATAACTCCCTAAGGTCAACTGATGAAACATAAAAACTAAAAAGTTGTAGATACATAAAATCAAAGTTAAAAGTGAGTAACTTAAAATAATGGCGTGTGTATATATTCATTATTGCAAAAACAATATTATGTTTAAATTGTAAATGTAAATTGACACTGTTCATATGATTAAGATCGCCTTGATATTTTATGTTTGACACTGAATTTTAGATAATTCATTATCTTATGTAGAAAGGACTAGTTTTCCTTTGTATAAATCACCACCAGATTATATATATATATATATATATATAAAAAAAAAACAAGAAAAAAAACTATTTTGGTTCCGAAAGAATATAATAAGTAATACCGTCACTGAAGGAATTTAATAAGTAATACCGTCACTATGACGTTTTTACGGCCTAAATATAACTATAAGCAATAAAAGAAAACAAAATAATTAGGAGGTGCATTGTGGCTGAAATCTTTTCAAAGCTATACTTTGGCTACTTCTTCTACGCCGAATGATCCCAATTGAATACGAACCGTACTTCGTTGTCCTCTTCATCTGATAAGCTTTTTAGGACGCTTCTGTAGCTTAACTTATGAAATTCAATTCCGCGCTTGTTCACGATCTTCACAGCTTTCAGGCAATGGCGCCAGCACTTGCAGCGGAGCGTATTGCAGCATAATTGGCATTTATTTTCATTCAGAATCTTGCAAAGAATCTGAATATACACCAAATAGTATAAATATTACCCTAATTGATAATTGCGGCAATAACGCACAACTTTTGGTCAAGAGGGGTTTTAAGTCCCCAACCTTTCAAAGTGTGGGCAAAAATACACAACGTTTGTTGAATATAAAATCCGTTGGTCCTTCCGTTAGGGATGTTAAATTTCTGCTGATGTGGCATTGTTAAACTGTCAAATGGATTGTAAATTTGTAATATTAATTACATAACCTAATTAATAAGAATAAATTAAAATATTTTAATTATGATTCAAAAAATAAATTAAAACTTTAAATTAACGATCAATACTTATTTAACGCATAATTCTTATTTTTGAACTCGTGCTTCAATATTATTCACATCTTTACTATGTCATTTTTTAAATTACATTTGTTTTTAATAATCGGTCATTTTATCAAAATTTTAGTCGCGTTTCTAATAAACTGTCGTTATGTAATCTTTGCAAATTTTGTCGTGTTTAATAATCCGTCGTTTTTCAAAAAATTTATTCGTGTTTGACGAAGAGTCTGTTAAATTTTTAGGAGGGGGGGGGGGTAAAAATTATTTATTTAATTTAAAGTATTAATTATTTTTATATCATAATTAAAATATGATTTAATTTATTCTTATTAATTAAATTATTACAAGTTAACAGTCCATTTGGCAATTTAACGATGCCACATCATCAGAATTTAACATCCCTAACGGAAGGACCAACGGATTTTACATTTAACAAAGGTTGTGTATTTTTGCCCACACTTTAAAAGGTTGGGGACCTAAAACCCCTCTTGATCAAAGGTTGTGCATTATTGCCGCAATTAACCCTTAATATATATATATATATATATATATATATATATATATATCTAAAAAAATGGAGCTTCGTCAACTTTCACGAATACCCGATTCCGCTCATCTAAAAGAGATTAAGTTTTCAGTAAATGGATATTGACTACTATTCTCATTCAGTGAAGGTCTCATAAAAAGATGGAAATATTAGGCGATATAATGAGTCGAGCCAAACTCTAAAACGTAAATACCCCTGACCAGAACATATTTGGAAGTAATTAAATAACAAACAAAACATAATTAAATAGCAGTGGGGTGGGGGGATTATAGCATCACTTAATTCGGCAAATTCTTCCTCAAAACTACGTAATACACTTAAAAGAGCGGCATGATGAATTGAAGAATTGGAAAGGACTTCTGAATAGAATTTCATTGCTTCGAAGGAAGAGGAATGTCAATATCCGATGCAATATTGATACGGGAAGGTTGGAAATTCGATCTGCGCTCTTCCCAACTTTACGCTTCATGATGATCTCTCTCTACCACCAAAACATTACACACAATTAAACATGCGAATCACGTTGAAAAGACGAACAGAAAGACCGATATTGTTACGAAATCCACACAACACATAAGTTTCCACCCAAAATTGTTCTTCCAAATCATAAATTATTTGCATAAGTTTGCAACAATGGAGGATCAGATCAGCCAAGCTTCCATCGGAGAGATTCGCACATAAATTTGAGAAGAAAGAGAGGATTAGCGCACAAACTGAAGCTCCAGAGATTTAAGGATTTTTTTTTAATTATTAATGATTAATATTATTAATATAAATTTGATTTAAACGTGATTCGCAAGGTAGAGGAAAACAAATGAAAAACGGCACTAAACTACATAAGCTGACTTAAGAAAACTTCGACCATGAAAACGACAGAAAAAAAGGAGAAACGACAGTCAGATGGAAAACGGAATCGAAGCATTAAGACCACGGAAATAAATACGAAATTATTGTAAATACGATATATACGACATTATATATCTATTTTCCGTTTCAAAAATATTGTTTCCATGAGCTAAAAATTATGGACAGCATTCCAGTTTATTTTGTTTTTTCATCTTTATTTTTTAGTATTTTTCTAGAGTATGGTTTAATTTCGGGAAATCATTAAAAATATAGGAAAGTAAGAAAATGATAAGTTGGAAAAACTTTTTTGATGTTTTTGTTTCCTTCGTAAAAGTTTAAAAATGAAAAAAGATGATTATAAAAATATTTTATCAAAATAACTAAACAAACACATTTCTAGTTTTTTTTTGTACTTTTAAAAAATGAAAATATATCCTTTTTGAAAACATAAACGAACGCTTGTAAATTTAAGATTGTACATGTTGTTTGATATACTGACTTTAAAATAATATCGCAAGCGAGCATCAGGCGAGGAAAGTTTTGGAGACCACTAATCGATTGTAATTCTAATTACAAGTTATCGAAGGAAAGTAAATTGATAGTTCGTTTGTGAGATCAATCCAATTTTTATACATATATCAATCGGATTTTTGAAAGAAAAAAAAATATTATTTAATTTCACTCTTTAAGAAAAAAAAATTAAATTTCTTACTAATATAAGATTTTAAAGGGTGTCAAGGAATTTTATTAATCAAAGATCGAGCTGGAATGTCAAAAAGTAATTTAGGAAAATGATTCATACTTTGAGCAATTTTTGTAAATTAAAAAATAATTTTTTTCAATAATTTATCTTCCTCGTGGTGCTATATTGGGTCATGTTTTTTCCATTAAAAAGAGTCTCTAACATTTTGGTTATAAACCCAGAAAGCAAAGGAAAATTGAAACCCAGATAAAAATATAAAAAATAACATTTTGAATTAAAGAAATACTTCGGTTCCAAAAAGACTCATAACTAACACAGTCACTGATTTTAAAGTTTTTAAGGCACAAATAAATACGACTAATTAAAGAAAAAGGTTAGTCGGGCTGCGGTTGAAATCTTTTCTAAGCTAAACTAAGGCAACTTCTACGCCGAATGATCCCAATCGAATACAAACCGTACTTCGTTCTCCTTTTGATTTGCGAAACAATTTTCTTCGATGCTTCTGTAGTTTAGTACACAAAATTCAATTCCATCCATACTCACGAGTTTCGCAGCTTTCAAGCGATGTCGCCAACACTTGCAGAGGGGAAAATTGCAGCATAACTTGCATTCATTTTCATTCAGCATCTCGCAAAGAACCTGCATATACACAAAATAGTATAAATCTTATTACCCTAATTGATCATTATGATCTAGATTAGACAAAATTGTTATGACCAAAATCGCAATCTCGAAAGGGACCTCCATCAACTTTCACAAGAACTCGATTGCTCGAATTTAAGAGAGATTAAGTTTTTAGTAAATGGATATTGGCTAATCTTCTCATAGCATGAAACAATTAGTTAACTTAATAATAAGAATAATTAAACTATGACATTGGAAAGCCCCTTTTTAAAGTGAAAAAAAAAAAAAAAACTGAACATGAATATTTAAAATATCTTCACCGAATTAATTCTGCGTCCGGAATCTGACATTCCTGTGCGTATTGTCTTTGGATGACAACTCCAAAGTAATCCGTCTAGAAGAGTCTTCCAACGATACAAAGGGTTGAGGCGGAGGTACGTGAGGTCTAAACAGTCGACTTCTACCGGTGGGGGGACTAAAGCTTCTCTTAGTTCGTCAAGATTAAAACTTGCTTCCCCGCGATAGCTGAAGGACATAGTTATACCCTTAAAAGGAGCGGTAAGCCATTCCCTCAACTTAAGGAACCAAGAACTGTTGAGTCGGTGATAGCTGGTGTAATTTTCACGATTTAAATACATGGAACCAGGAACGACATCGGCTAAAACCAATACAGGCAAATCTGAAGAAACATCTGGTGTGAGAACAAATTTTGATAGCAGGGGAGCATCGATCTCAATAGTTTTGACTGAAAGCCGAAAACTTAGCTTGAGATGCTTAAGCCGTTGCAGAGAGATCCTAACCAATTGAAGCTTTTCGCAAAATAAAACATCAAGAACCTCGAGGAGGGGAAGTCTAGAGATAAGCCGATTAAAAGAAGCATCTGTGAGTGATATATGACGTAGTTCCAGTTCTCTCAGATTATAACACGAAATCAGATCAATTCGACATGATAGTGAGTGATAATCAGACATCAGGGAAAAGCGCTCGAGCGAGAGGGCATCAAGAACGGAAATGCTCATTAACTCTAAACAAACTGGTTCCGATACAGTAAGACTCACAAGTTTGTCTACTTCAGAAAGACTAAGACTTTCCAAGCCAAAAAAATACAAAAGACTAAGATCGCTCAGGTTGGGACAATTTCGGACAATATCTCGGAGTATATTCTCACTCAACACAACCTTAGATAGCTCTAATTTTTGGAGGCAAAAAAACTTGGAAGAACAAGAGAGAAGTGTTGAGTTAACTGAGAATGTTGTTTCAGGGAGGGGGTAAAAACCGTTCTCTTTAGAGGAATAATTAATGAACCTCTCAAAAAAGAAGCTTAGACCAGAAACACCATTGCGAAGAGCTAGTGGCAACCACGTATTGACACGTCGAACCGAGTTCTCATCATTGTTAGACACCTGAAAACCTACTCTCTCCATCGAAAGCTTATTTAGTACGAAGTATTGAAGAGACCTTTCCACAAAATCTATGAATTCTCCGTACTGCTCCTTACACTCCGGCTTCTGGGTACGCGAGTACTTCCTGAAACCGGGTGGATAAAATTGAAGAATTGGAAAGGACTTCTGAATAGAATTCCATTGCTTCGACAACAACGAGGTTCGCACCGCATCTTCCCGGGGGAGAAATGTCAATATCCGATGCAATATAAATACGGGAAGGTCGGAAATTCGATCTGCGCTCTTCCGAATCCCATCTTTATGCCTCATGATGATCTCTCTCTACCACCAAAACATTACACACAATTAAACATGCGAATCACGTTGAAAAGACGAACAGAAAGACCGATATTGTTACGAAATCCACACAACACATAAGTTTCCACCCAAAATTGTTCTTCCAAATCATGAATTATTTGCATTAGAACGAAGTAAACAATTCAATACTATAGAAAAACACGTGATCGATCAGAGAGGAAGAGGAATGAAGAACACTACTCACTTCACATGCAACAATGGAGGATCTGATCAGCCAAGCTTCCATCGGAGAGATTCGCACAGAAATTTGAGAAGAAACAGAGAATTTGGCTAAAAACTGAAGTCGGAAATTTAAGGGTTTTTATTTTTTATTTGGGATAATAGCGGCATAAGTCCTTAACTTTAGGTCAATTGGGGCGGTGTAACCCCAACCTCATTTAATAGCGGTATAAATACCTAAAGTTGAATTTCCGTCCATATTTAACTAACTTCCGTTAGTCTGCTAGATTCACGTCCACGTGGACGCCACATAACTGACAAGTCAGCCAACTCTTCGCCATGTCAGCGCGTCATGGAGTTGCCACTTGGGCTAGCTCAACTTGCATGAGTATTACGTACACATATATATTTAGTTACAACAAATACGCATAAATAAGTAGGATATTTAATTCCATTGCATGAGTGCACACACATATATATTTATTTACAACAAATACACATAAATAAGTAGCATATTTTATTCATTAATATGCATGAGTTTCTCGACTCGGGCTCGGGTTTACTTTCGCGGTCGGTCTTGTGTTGATTTTTATTCCATTAATTCCTTGATTTTTACGAGATCGGTCCAAAAATTCAATCGAAAGAAAAAGTCAAACTCGAGGTCAAAACAAAAATTCAAGACGAGCCTGGTCATAGAAAGTCAACCATACCCGGTCCAAAAAATTCAACCCGAGCCCGGCCACAAAAAATTCAAACCGAGACCGGTAAAAAAAAAATCAACCGAACTCGGCCTAAAAAAGTCAACCCGAGATCGGCTAAAAATGTTAACACGAGACCGGCCTAAAAAAGTCAATCGAGCCCGATCAAAAAAGTCAACGCAAACTCGGGTAAAAAATTCAACACAAGACCGACCGCGAAAGTAAACCCGAGCCCCAGTCGAGAAACTCATGCATATTAATGGAATAAAATATGCTACTTATTTATGTGTATTTGTTGTAAATAAATATATATGTATATGCACTCATGCATATTAATGGAATTAAATATCCTACTTATTTATGCGTATTTGTTGTAACTAAATATATATGTGTACGCAATACTCATGCAAGTTGAGCTAGCCCAAGTGGCAACTCCATTCGCTCCCATCGGGGAGAACAATGTTCGAATCCTACCCATGCCCGAATACTTTTGCAATTGGTGATGACGCGCTGACATGGCGGAGAGTTGGCTGACTTGTCGGTTATGTGGCGTCCACGTGGACGTGAACCTAGCAGACTAACGGAAGTTAGTTAAATATGGACGGAAATTCAACTTTAAGTATTTATACCGCTATTAAGTGAGATTGGGGTTATGCCGCCTCAGTTGACCTAAGGCAAGGACTTATACCGCTATTATCCCTTTTTTTTATATAAATTTGATTTAAACGTGATTCGCAAGGTAGAGAAAAACAAATGTAAAACGCAATAAACTACATAAGCTGACTTAGGAAAACTTTGATCATGAAAACGACAGAAGAAGGGAGAAACGACAGTCAGATGGAAAACGGAATCGAAGAGTAGAGTCAAAAAATAAATACGACATTATTGTAAATACGATTGTAAATACGATGTATACGACATTATATATCTATTTTCCGTTTCAAAAATATTATTTTGAAGCGTATATTCTCATGCCATAATTGTCTCTCCCGTTTACATTCCATGAGCTAAAAATTTAAGATAGCAATTCATATATGTCGGTCTATTTTTGTTTTCTCATCTTTACATTATTAAATTTTATTATTTTTTAGAGCATTACATTGAATTATGAACTTATCATTAAGGTATAATTTTTATCATAACTTCGTGAAATCATAAGCTAATCGCTCTCAAATCTTGCAATGAACAAAGAAAAAGTATTGAAATTTATTAAATTTCGTAGAATCATAGTCATACATGAAAGCTTAATATCAAACCATAACCTTCTCAATTACAAAAGAATATCAACATAAATAAATTAGTCGAACAAAAGTAAAATCACAATTCGTTTAATTATTTTTATGAAGCTTGCGGTGCTCGCCGCAATCATCTACACCCCCGGCATATGTGGTCTTTTTCGTGCGTATCGTCCGGCATATGGGTGTTCCAATGGCGGAACGGAAGTATTCAACAGAAACTACCGCATCGATTAGATCTAAATAATTAATGAGGACAAGACTTCTGAAATGAAAGTATCTTTGTTTAGTACCAAAAAAATATATATATATATATAATTAGCCTGAATTTGATAGCCATATTTAATAATAATAATCAAAATTGTTTAAGACTTCACCCATGACCCATTCTAAACACTCTTGATTATTTAGAATTTAAGCTGAAAAATAAAAAAAGATAGATATTGTTTTTTTTGTATAATAAAGTCCCCATTTTTTTTCTTTTGTATTTCATATGATTAAGAACATTATAATGTTTGGTTTATTTGGCAAGCATAAAGACTAAATTTTTATGTTGACATTGAGATCACTCATGTTTACCTTTTTAAAATCACCAAAATATAAAAACACCACAAAAAAATTAGACTATTTTGGTTTCAAAGGAATAAAATAACTAACAGTCACTGTAAAGTTTTCTGAGGCATAAATAACAAATAAAAAGAAAAATTAGAAAAAAGATTAGTCGTTATGGTTGATATCTTTTCAAAGCTAAACTATGGCTACTTCTTCTATGCTGAATGATCCCAATCAAATACATACCCTACTTCGTTTTCCTCTCGATTTGAGAAGTAATTTTCTTTGATGCTTTTGTAGTTTAATTCACGAAATTCAATTCCATGCACGCTCACGAGCTTCACAACTTTCAAGCGATGGCTCCAACACTTGCAGTGGGGCAAATTGCATGTATCTTAAAATGATAAATAAATCCAATTTATACTTAACTTAATTTACTTAATTATATTATCTAAGATATTAAAATTTACACATTTTTTTTGTTAATTAAATGTCCGACGTAATTAATAAATTAAATACATAAATGTCATATATATAATAAGTATTAAAACACTTAATAACATATATAAAAATTAACTTTTTGCTCCTTAATCGTGTCCAATTAGGGCCTGTCGTGTTATCATTTTCGTGTCGTGTTTACATATTATTTAATCGTGTTAATCGTGTTCGACACAGTTAAATCGAGAACCATTTATGGTAGGCCCAAACTCGTTTTAATCGTGTCGTAATTGTTTTGTGTTTCGTTTCCAACCCTAAATCACCATTCCTAAATTTAATAGATAATCGGTCTCAAATCTTGTAATGAACAAAGAAAGATTACTGAAATTGATCTTTCTCTATTTGATTCAATTTCCTAGAAAAACTTTCATACATGAAAGCTTAAAAACAACCGTACCCTTCTCATATTAAAAAAGAATATGCACAATTTAGAGGTGTACAAACAGCTATTCGGAGTAATTTTTGACAAATAATAGACCAAATATTATATTTTAGTATTTTAAAAATGAAAATCAATACCTTATTTTTTCAAAGATGAAAACCGCATTTATCGTATAATTGAGTATTCGGTGTTTGGTTGCGGTAATATCAATTTTTTTAAGGGCTTATTAGCAAAAGCCTCAATAAAAATCAAACTATTTAAAAAAGTACTCAAGGTTTCAATAATCTAAATTATACTCATTTTATACTTTGTTTTCCCTAATTACCCTCAAACCATAACTCTGCCTTCTCCCCTCTCCTCTCGAGCTCTCCTTCTCTCCCGAGCCCTAACCTTGCCTTCTTCCCTCTCGAGCTCTCCTCTGCAATCGTTTGATTCAAGCTCCTCGCGACGATCTCCTTCCCCGAGCTCCTTCGACGTTGGAGAACGGGTTGTTCAAGTCCTTCGACGAGATCGTGAGGAGGCAGTTGGATCCCATTTGGCACACTCTCGGCAAGAAGACCAAGCTGCTCGTCTCCGATTTGAAGACGCCTTGGAAGCTCTTGGATTACCTCTACAAATCATTTTCTCTCTCTTGAGTTCTCCTCTGCAAACCGGCTCTCACGAATTATCATCTAGAATCTGTCTTCTCACGAAACTTCTTTTCAAGGTTTCTTTCATTCTTTCACTTTTGCTCGAAGTTAAGGTTTTTAATTTTTTGAGGAATTTGTGTTTGAAATTCGATCAATTGTCTTCATTCAAGCGTAATTATCTTTGTTCATTTGAAGTTTCAAGCTTTCATTGGCCTTCTGGTTTTGTGAAGTTAGTGTTATGAGCGATCTCGTTTGGGTCGGGCGTGTG
Source organism: Parietaria judaica (assembly GCA_954871525.1). Taxonomy (NCBI): domain Eukaryota; kingdom Viridiplantae; phylum Streptophyta; class Magnoliopsida; order Rosales; family Urticaceae; genus Parietaria; species Parietaria judaica. The sequence continues at coordinate 20,137,598 of OX940868.1, read as the reverse complement.
TTTCGGTCGCAGGATTGCTTAATTATTGATTAATATTTTAGGATTTCGGGGCATAATTTCGTATCTCGGGTAACTTACGGAGGTAACTTCTTCTGAACCCGATGTTGTCAAGGCACCAAAGCTTCTTGTGAATTCCGTTGTTGAAAAGGAACTTCGAACTAGTGAAACCGAGGAACACGGCGGCGGTGGCCCAGCGAAGGTGACGGAACCGACGACGGTTTCTCTAGGGAACTGAGGAATCTCCAGTTCCGGACGAACAACCTGTAGAGATTCTTCCAGACATTGAGCCGTCACTTGCTATCGAGGACTCACCAGCAACACATGAAATCGAGGAGATCGAAGCGTCAACGCCTCCGCGCACGAGCACAGCGGGGTCGCCGCCTTCGAGGAAGAAATGGAACAGCGGCGGCGAGGATCCGAGCTCTCCGAAGGCGGTGAAGGGGTTCCGGAAGCTTCTACTGTTTGGAAGGAAGGGAAAGACAGATGTCGTGAGCTGAGACGTTCTCGTGAGCTTCTGCAGTTTGGTCTCTCTCTATGGTGACTTCTAAGCCAAGAAACCTGAATAAGGCGTTTTAGGTGTTTTGGATCGCTGGGGAATTTTTTGTAATTTTTTATGGGATATATCATATATGTGTGTATTATAGAAATTGGATACACGATTATTTTCTCTCTTTTTTTTTGTATAGTTTGTGGAATTTGTATCGGTTGTAATATATATTTGTATTCTTTATTTCATGGAGAATGAAAAGGAAAAAAAAAAGGAAGTGTCAGAGTTTGTATTAGTTTAACTTATGAACAATAATATTGTATTTGTTTAAAATTATCTTTTAAACTCTTATGACTATTACCTTTATTTTTTGGATTACATGTGTTTAAACAGAAGCATAAAGAATTGATGTTACATAATTAAGACATAAGTGTAACTCCAGTTACATAAGTGTAACTCCAGTTACAAAAGTGTAACACCGGTTACATAATTGAAAATCAGAGTTACAAAAGTGTAACTTCAGTTACAAAAATTATTTTATTTTAATACTTACAAATTAATTCCAGTAAAGAAAAAGCACTAAATTATTATTTTAAGATATATATTGAAATTTGATTCCATAATAAATACACTTGTAATATTTGATTCAAATATTTGACTAATATATACAATTTTTTAACATATAATTAACCAATTGGTCTAATACAAATTTACGTAATTACACTTACATATATAATTATAGTGGAAAAGAGAATTATGTAATAAAAGTTACATAAGTGTAACTACAAAAAAATAGTTGTAATTACAATAACGTAAATGTAAAGAGAATTACACAGGTGTTAAATGTAATAATAGCACGGGTCCGAGGGATAGGGACAGCGAGAGAATCATGGAAGCTGTAACTTCAGTTACGATAATGTAACTTCGGTCACAAAACTTTAATTCCAATTAAATTAGTGTAACCACATTTACATTAGTGTAACTCTAATGATTGTGGTCATAGTATTACATAATTGTGGTCATACTATTACATAACCATATATGACTAGAATTACGAAAGTGTAACTCCTATTACAAAAGTGTAACACCGGTTACACTTATGTAACTAGAGTTACAAAAGTGTAACTTCAGTTACAAAAATTATTTTAATACGTCCAAGTTAACTCCCAAAGCACTAAATTATTATTTGAACAAATATATTGAAATTGTAACTTTGGTTACAAAAGTGTAACTACAGTTACATAAGTGTAACTTCAGTTACGATAATGTAACTTCTGTTACGATAATGTAACTTCGGTTACAAAAGTGTAACTTCGGTTACAAAAATTATATTCCAATTAAATTAGTGTAAGCACATTTACATTAGTGTAAGTCTAATGATTGTTGTCATAGTATTACATAATTGTGGTCATACTATTACATAATTGTACGTCACTATTTTTTGACAATATTTCAATTTAAATTTTATTTTGTAACTCAATTTATGTGAAATTATTGCTACATACCTTTAGATTTAGACTGGATTAATAACCGGTGTTACAAAAGTGTAACACCGGTTACACTTATGTAACTTGAGTTACAAAAGTGTAACTTCAGTTACAAAAATTATTTTAATACTTCCAAATTAACTCCCAAAGCACTAAATTATTATTTGAACAAATATATTGAAATTGTAACTCCAGTTACATAAGTGTAACTTTAGTTACGATAATGTAACTTCGGTTACGATAATGTAACTTCGGTTACAAAACTTTAATTCCAATTAAATTAGTGTAACCACATTTACATTAGTGTAACTCTAATGATTGTGGTCATTATAATTGTGGTCATACTATTACATAACCATATATGACTAGAATTATGAAAGTGTAACTCCTATTACAAAAGTGTAGCACCAGTTACGCTTATGTAACTTGAGTTACAAAAGTGTAACTTCAGTTACAAAAATTATTTTAATACTTCCAAATTAACTCCCAAAGCACTAAATTATTAGTTGAACAAATATATTGAAATTGTAACTCCAGTTACAAAAGTGTAACTCCAGTTACGATAATGTAACTCCAGTTACGATAATGTAACTTTGGTTACAAGAATTTAATTCCAATTAAATTAGTGTAACTTCAGTTACGATAATGTAACTTTGGTTACCATAATGTAACTTTGGTTACGATAATGTAACTTCGGTTACAAAAATTTAATTCCAATTAAATTAGTGTAACTTCAGTTACGATAATGTAACTTTAGTTACCATAATGTAACTTTGGTTACGATAATGTAACTTCGGTTACAAAAATTTAATTCCAATTAAATTAGTGTAACTTCAGTTACGATAATGTAACTTTGGTTACGATAATGTAACTTCGGTTACGATAATGTAACTTCGGTTACAAAAATTTAATTCCAATTAAATTAGTGTAACTTCAGTTACGATAATGTAACTTTGGTTACCATAATGTAACTTTGGTTACGATAATGTAACTTCGGTTACAAAAATTTAATTCCAATTAAATTAGTGTAACTTCAGTTACGATAATGTAACTTTAGTTACCATAATGTAACTTTGGTTACGATAATGTAACTTCGGTTACAAAAAATTAATTCCAATTAAATTAGTGTAACTTCAGTTACGATAATGTAACTTTGGAATCTCTTATGTAGAATCTCTTACTATGTAACATAAGTGTAATTATATATGACTAGAATTACGAAATTGTAACTCCAATTACAAAAGTGTAACCCCAGTTACAAAAGTGTAACTCCAGTTACACAAGTGTAACTCCAGTTACATAAGTGTAACTTCGGTTACAAAAATTGTTTTAATACTTCCAAAATAATTCCAATAAAGAAAAACCACTAAATTATTTTTTTAAGAAATATATTGAAATTTGATTCCATAATAAATACACTTTTAATATCGTTTTGTTTTATCGCTAAAAGAGCAAAAACACATTGTTTCTCTGACTTACAAACTTGCATCATTTCTTATGTAGAATCTCTTAATATGTAACATAAATGTAGTTATATACGACTAGAATTACGATATTGTAGCTCCAGTTACAAAAGTGTAACTCCAGTTACATAAGGGTAACTTCACTTACACAATTGTAACTCGAGTTACAAAAGTTTAACTCCAGTTACATAAGTGTAACTTCGGTTTGAAAAGTGTAACTTCGGTTACAAAAATTTAATAATTCAATATATTTCTTAAAATAATAATTTAGTATTTTTCTTTATTGGAATTAATTTGGAAGTATGAAAATAATATTTGTAACTGAACTTACACTTTAGTAACCGAAGTTATACTTTTGTAACGGCAGATATACTTTTGTAACGACATATACACTTTTATAATCACATTTACAAATGTGACAACAAAGGTCCCGAAAAAAAACAAAAGGAGTATAGGACCAAGACCAACAAAAGAAGGAGTATATGACTAAGCCTGGACTTACACTTTTGTAACGAGTGATCTATAAATCGGAGAAAAAAAAAAACCGTTAACCAAATCAAGCTATTTTCACAAGATTATTGATAGCACAACCCTTAATGCTTCGTATATCATTAGCCTACACAATACAAATGATAAATAAGGTTCAAAGCTTTTACTCTCTAGGCAAAAAAATCAAGCAGTTGGTACTCGCAAATCGGAAGATTAATAAGGGGATACACCATTTATCGTCGTTCGAGATCTGCCGGTATTCCGACGAGGAGTCCCATTGGGATCGCGGAAATGATGTTTACAGATCGTACGGTGACCCGCTGGAGGTTTGATTTGGCGATGTGCTGAAACCTGACCACGACTTGCTCTAGCGGAACCGAAACCAAGTTATTTAGAATCCAAGTTATAAAAATGATTTCCATGTGATTCTGTAAATAAAATAACAGTAAATTATTGTAAAACAAAACAAATCAAATAAAAATGCACGTTGCTTGCTTATTGTCGATCCTCTCTTCCTATAATTCAATCTCTCTCCAATGGAAGACCATCATCTTTAACAAAAATCTTAAATTGGGAAAATCAGATTAGAATAAGCTTGTCCATAACAATGCAATGCTGATATCGATTGCTTGTGTTTGACCAACACCTACACTGCTCTATAGCTAAATCGGCTAAGTTCTAGTCATCATCACTCGAGCAACATCAATCTTCTCCACCGATTTCAATGAAGCTTTCATCGTGAACCAAAACTGACCTTTTCGTTGAGGGCGCAACGAGACTGCACGGAAGACTTGGGCATCGAACTTGTTAGACTTGAAGACGCTGAGGCCTTCCTTGAGCTTGGTGCCGTTCTCTTTGACCAGCGTGCCTCGCGACCGAGCCCTCTTCGCGGAAGCCATGGCCAGACGGATCAGCAGACGGTCAAAGCGATGTCAAAACCGGATTTGGGGGCGAAATTGAGCTCCAGAATTAGGGTTCAAGCGAATCTCCCCGAATCGCTGACAGAAGGGAAAAGGGTCTTTCGAGGTCGTTTCGAGCTTCGCCGAAGAAGAATGGTGAAGAAGAATGGAGATCACAGTCGACGAAGGCTTGGCGAAGGAGAAGATGGTTTCGAGCTCTGTCGAAGAAGGAAGGATGGTTTCGAGCTCTGTCGAAGAAGGAAGAATGGTTTCGAGCTCTGTTCGCCGACGAAGATGGTTTCGAAGCTCTGTTCGACGACGAAGGCAGGAGAACGAAGATGGTTTCGATATATTAAGGGTATAATTGTCCAAATAACATCAAATGAGGGTTTCTTTTATTATAGTAAACTTTTGAGGGTTTTTTAAAAAAGTTCCACTCAAATTGAGTATTTTGCTAAAAAGCCCTTTTTTTAATACATTACCGCTTTTAATATCCACATTTACATAAACAAACTATTAATGTTACAAAATATTATAGATAAACAAACTACTACATGTTAATATTACACAATAGTACATATAAGCAGCTTACTAATATTACACAAAGAGAGTAGGTAAAAAAATTGTATTGACGTGTTGTTAAGTATGGTTAATAGAGAATAATAAAATATAATACTATATTTAGTTTAAGTGTTAAAACCGAACAAGCTTTACCGTTTTCACATTAAAAATCGAAAACCCCATTTTATTCTAATTCAGGCATTCGGTTTTTTCCTCGGCATATTTGATTTTAACTGCTTTAAAAACAGTTGTGGTTTAATCAATATCGGTTAAGTCGATTCTCGAGAAAAATAATCAAATAAAAAAAAAATCAATTTCCAGTTTCTTATGTTCGGAATTAGCCACTAATGCACATAAATGAATAATCAAACAAAAATAAAAAAGTCACATTTCCTCTCGGAGTTGGCCTTCTTGCAGACGAGCACGGTAACCTTGCGGTCTACTTAAAAAAAGGGACATCTCAAACCTTGCTGAAGTTGAATAAAGTTGACTCATTTGTAATAAGATTAGAAATTGTTGAGGAAACTTGAAAAGCAGTGCCTGTAAAATCGCCTTTTTCTTTCCAACTTGGTGCTATTTTGGGTCAGTTTTTGACATTAAAAAGAATCTCTAACATTTTGCTAATAAACCCAGAAAACAAGCAAAATCGAAACACAGATAAGATAATAGATGGACAATATATATATATATATATATATATGAAATACTCATTTAGCAACAATTTTTTAAAAAACTACCCACCGTGTGTATTAGCATGAGTAGTTATGATGAAGTTTGTACAAAACATGTATTTCATTGATAAACCAAAAAAAAAAAGAAAAAAACTAAGGAAACATTAGATGAACTACTCTTCAATCATACCAAACTAAGATCAAAAGAGTCCTTAATTTGTTGAGTTTAAACAAAAGAGTTCACATTTAATCCACTACTCTTTGACATGTAATGTAAATGTATTCCAAGGATAACAATTTTGAACTGCTTGTCATTGAGTTTGGTGATTGAAGGCACATATGAAAACATAATAAAAAACTAAACTATAATACCAAATACACTGAAGTCTTAACATAATAATAAAACCAAAATAACTTCAAAGCTAAACTAGGACTGATTCTTCTATGCTGAACGATCCCAATCAAATACAAACTGTAAGTCGTCCTTCTTTGGATTTGATGAGTAATTATCCTTGAAGCTTTGAAAGTTCAAGTCGCGAAATTCAATTCCCTTGATGCTCTCGATCTTCACAGCTTTCAAGCGATGGCGCCAACACTTGCAGTGCGGCAAATTGCGGCATAATCGGCATTCACTTTCATTCAGCATTTTGCAAAGAGCCTGCAAACACACCCAAACAATTGAAATACCCTTAAAGCATAACTGACAGAAAGACCCTTAGAAGTAAGAATAGTGGAAAAGCTATAAGATTACTAAGTAGCAGGATTAATTGTCTCACCCTTCCTCAAATAGTAAGTATTCACGGGTCTATCAAACGCTGCAAACTAAAAAACCAACTCTACTATAAACTGAAATATGTTAAACAAAGAACATTAAACCTGAAAATCAAGAAATTTCCCGTCATACCTCTATCTTTATCCAATTTCTTTCAGACTGAAAATATTTGGCCACTTCCACGCGTACCATCTTTGGATGACAACTCCAAAGTAAACCGTCAAGAAGAGTCTCCCAATGGGCTGAATTTTCGACATTAAGATGTGAGAGGTCTAAGCAGTCCACTTCGACAAGTGGGGGAATTATATCTTCTTTTAAATCGTCGTGATCAAAACTTAATTCTTCGGGATCAAAATCATCATGAGCAAAAAAGGAAAAAACTATATGCTTAAAAGGTACGTTAAGACATTCCCGGATCTCAAAGAACCAAGAACTATTGATTCGATTCTTGAATTTTCCATAAGTGAGATACATGGATCCGGGAATCTCATCAGGTAAAATCACTTCAGCTACATGTTCCACACAGTAAACGAATTTGGATAGCATTGGAGCATCAATCTCAATAGCTTCGAGACATTCACAGGAGTCTATCCTGAGATGCCTAAGATGGTGCAGCGAGATCTTCATGAAATGTAGCTAATTGCAAGCTATGACATCAAGAACCTCAAGGAGGGGAAGTCTAGAGCTGTTCAGATTAAATATATCATCGGTGATGGAACATTGATCTAGCTTTAGTTCTCTCAAATTAGAGCAAGAGGTCAGATCAATCATCACGCCTGGAGGATCTCGATCATAAAACACAAGACAAAAGCGCTTAAGGGAGAGGGCGTCAACAATAATGCTCTTGAGCGCTATGGCCCAAGCCGGATCCACTATACGAAGTCTCGCCAGTTTGCTAGGCTTGGAAATATTCACAGCTTCCAAACCAAGAATATTCTCAAGAGTAATATCGCTCAGGTTCGGACAGTTTTGGATAATAATACAGAGCATACTATCACTTAAGAAAATCCCTGAAAGCTCTAACTTTTGAACGTTAAAAGACTGAGAATAACCACAGAATAGCGCTGAGTTGATTGTAAATGTTGTTTCTGGGAGAGAGAAGTACTGATCATTCACTAGTAGACCCGAGGCTACATCGACGTAACAATTAGACTCATACTCAAAGCTTAAGTCGGAAACACCATTGTGAAGAGCTATCGGCAACCAGGTATTGACACGTAGAATCGAGTCTTTATCAACGTAAGACACGTCGAAACCTACTCTCTCCGTGCAAAGTTTGTTTCTTACGAAGTATTGCAGAGACCTTTCCAGTTTCCACAGATTCGATGAATTCCCCATGCTGATCCTTAAACTCCAGCGTAAAGTTGCTCTCAATGTCATGGAACTGCTTGAATTCGAGAACAGGAAAGCACTTCTGAATAGAATTCCACTGTTTGGACAGCACAGAGGTTCTGATCGCATCTTTGATCGGGATAAACGTCAATATTCGATGCAATATAGGCACGGGTAGGTCGGATATTCGAGCAGCGCTCCTGCCAACTTTACCCTTCATGATAATCTCTATACCACCAGAACAGAGCCCAAAGATTTCACACAATTACACTCACAAAAAGAAATTACATTGAAAAAACGAACAGAAATTAATACGAACCTGGAATGAAGCGTCAAAATTCTGGATTTTTGTCAAGTTGGGAGTTGATGTTAAGCAAATTTAAGGAGGATCATTTTGAATCTGCAATGCATGGCCATGAATTCCCAATCATTTGTACTACAGAAAGATACTTGATCGATCATAGAGGACGAGGAATGAAGAACACTACTTACTCCGCATGCAACAATGGAGGATCAAATCGGCCATAGGAGAGAAATTTGAGAAGAAACAGAGAATTAGGGCAAAACCTGAAGCCACCATTCATTGTAGTCCCTTAAGTTTTAAGGTTTTATTTAAAAAAAAAAAAAAGTATTCAAAATGTGATTCGCGCTAATTATTTGGTAACATGAGGATGCGAAAGAATGAAAAACGACATATATATTAAATACTATAAGATGAAAACGACATATAATGAAAAACAAGACATCATACATGAAAACGACAGAAAGAAAGAAAGAAAGAAACACGGTAAAGATGGAAAAATATATATGACATTACTGTAAGAGAATATAATTTTTTTCTGTAGCAATATAATTTTTTTCTGTAGCAATATTATTTTGAAAGACACATGTTTTCATATTATCGTATATCACGTTTATGTTTTATGAGCTAAAAATAAAAGATAGCTTTTTTTTAATGTATGTTGTTTTTATTTTTATAATATTTTTCTGAATATCACACAAGATATGAACGTGTGGTTAATATTTAATTCTAATCATAATATGGTGAATTTATTAGCTAATCGCTCACAAATCTTGCAATGAACAAAAAAAAATATTTATTTGATTCAATTTCCTAGAATCACAGCCATACACGAAATATAAGTATTTCGTGTATAACTATGATTAAAAATAAATTAAAAATATAAGTATACATTTAAAACTATAAGTATTTTTCTGTAAATATTCATATTTATATGTATGTAAAAAAAAAAACAAAGTTGAATAAATAAATTCGATTGAGAATGATGTTTCCGGGAGAGGGTAGTTCTGATCTCGCCTGGTCCAACAACTACAGTTGAAGGTTAGGTCGGAAACACCATTGTGGAGAGTTAATGGCAACCATTCATTCACTAGTGGAACCGAGTCGTCACTGAAGTAAGACATGTAAAAACTTACTCTCTCCATGCAAAGCTTATTCCGGACAAAGTTTTGGAAAATTTCTCCATGCCGCCTCTCGGGTATCGAAAATGCAAGAACAGGAAAGCACTTCTGAATAGAATTCCACTGCTTGGACAACACAGAGGTTCTAATCGCATCTTTGATCGGGATAAACGTCAATGTCTGAGGGTAAGTCGGATATCAGATCAGCACGCTTTCTAACTTTACCCTTCATGATATAATCTCTGCAAACATACCCCAAAGATTTCACACAAATAAACAACATCGATAAAAAGAAATACCCTAAAGTTTGGATGTAGTAAATGCTTTGTATCTACTCTTTTTCTCTGTATTTACAACCAAATACATTTAAAAGACGCGATCTTCATCAAATAACAGAAGGATCGATATCGATACGTACCTGAGAGGCGTCAAATTCTGGAAGTTTGTTCAATTCCGTGTTTAAAATTGACGGTTTCCCATCAAAACTCTGACCATTTCCTTTCCGAAACCCGACATCTCTTTCTCCGTGTTTAAAATTGACGGATTCCCATCTAAAACAGAAGAATCTGCAGTAACAAAACGAAAATCAGCAACATTGTAAGACTCGAAAAAAGGGCTATAATCATAACTCAGTTCTGCACTCAAAATTGTAATTTCAAATCGTAACCGTTTGTATCGAACTCAGTAAACAATCAGTACTTCAGAAAAATACTTCATCGACCATATAGATGAAGAGGAATGAAGAACTGTACTATCATAGATGAAACAATGGAGGATCGGATCGGCCATGCTTCCATCGGAGAGATTCGCGCCAAGAAAGAGAGAATTACGGCAAAAGTATTTATAATTTTGTTCGGTCCTGAGTCCGGTCAGTATAAAAAATTATCTATCCGGATAAGGTCCCATTAATATCATAAATTAATAATTATTGAAAATTATATTTAACCAATATAATTTAAGTAAATATATTTATAATGTTGCATATTTTTCTTAAAACTTTAATCATGGTGGAGATAACCTCAAATTTTCCTTATCACATCAAAATATTCTAGTATTGTGTTCTTAAACTCCACCAAAATTTATCTAATCGAGTCCAATTTCTTGGAATTCCGAAAATACTATTTTATCCATAAATTAATATCTCTCTAAATTAATTAAATTTCACGGTCCCAACATTATTAATTTATAGAGATTTTACTGTAGTTCAAATTCATGGTTTAAAATATCGGGACATATCATCGATATATCCACGACATGCCACTAAAATGAGATATGCCGTACAATATTTCAAATAAATTGCTGTCTTTTTTTGTATTTATCGATAAATATCGTTCGTTTTTCAGAAGAAAAAAGATATTTGTCATTTAAGCCTACAAACGACGATAAGAGGCTCGATTTTCCAAAAAAAAAAAAAATTAGCTTCAGAACCCTTTCCTTCTTTCTCTTATTTCGCGACTAGCTTTCGGCGCATCTCTCTTCTCCGTCGAATTTCGCGAGCTTGAGCACAAATCTTCCCATATTTCGCATGTTTTTGGTGAAAATCGCAAGGTATGTCTATGAAAATTCCACTTATTTCATGTTATTTTGGCTATTTGTGAATTTGCTTGCTGATTTGGAGGAAATTAGTATTTTTAGGGTTTGTGAAATATTTATAGGGGAAAATCGCAAGGTATGCTCGAGATTTACGTTTTATGTTTAGGGTTTGTAAATTTTCAACTTGTATGTAAAACTTGATGATGAATAATGAATATGATGAATTTTTGAATATGTGATGTTTGTGGTCTTGAGCTTTCATATTTGTGGTTGAATCTGACTTCTTGATCAGCCACACGTATATTAACCGCCATGTTCGTCCAGCTTCTACTGATTATCATTTGTTACGGTTTCGGACTATTATGTTCATATTTTTAGTTCGTACTCTATGTTTGTAGTTATGTTTGTATTTCGTACTTTAAGACTTTATTATGATGCCTACTTTATTGTTCTATGCTATGTTGACACTTGACATGTGTTAATTATATGTTTGTGACTCTGTGTAATATTATGTGTTTTCACAATATTATGATTTATTAATGTGTTATATTTATTAAATAAGTCATTTAGAAACTATCTATCATATATATAAATATATGATTGAAATACTTATATATTTTCCGAAATATTCGTCGATATTTTGATCGGCAAGCGATATATCCGTGAAATAATGCGATATCATCGGCAAGCGATATATCTTTTTCTTCGGATTTATTCATCGGCATGCCCGTCGGTAAGCGATATATCCGTAAAATGGAGAGTGCGAAACGATACCGATATCGATATTTAAAACCATGAGTACAATAATATATTTATGGTTATTGGTCATTAGTCCTCCAAGTTTTGAATTTTACCAATAATTAACCCTAAATTGTACTCTTTCAATATTTATCTTTGAATTTTAAATAAATATACTTTTCACTTTTCATTACATTACTTATTCTTGGATTTTTTTTTTAAGAAAGATGAGCTTCAATAAAGTTATTGGATGTGGCTCTAGAGGGAAGACCGAAAGAGTACTCCATATCGAATTGCCAACGATAGCAGCCAAGTAAGTGTGCCGAACATGAGTCGAGGCTCCCATTACAACAAAAATCACGCAAAACAAGAGATTCGATACTTGGTGGAAGAGACTCGAGCCAAACTATATTTTCTTTAGGCTTAATCACGAGTCTAACAAGACCATACATGACTTCATTACAGTAATCTCTGGATGAAGCAGAAGATTCCGAACTTAATCTGAGTAGCTAAGTGATAAATATCAAAGATAATAGAGCCTAAATGATATAGACGAATGGACTGCTTTTATTTAATCTATATATATATATATATGTATAAACTATAAGTATTGAAACAAAATAAATTTAAATTATATTCTATCATATGTTGTGAACTCTGCTTTTCAATTAAATCGAGAAAAAGAAGAAAAAACGCTAAATAATCACTCGTCAACCGTATGAAAACAATATACTATTAGAACATATATTCAATAAAAACCAAATTTTTTCATTATTTTATTTTCCTTGCGGTGCTATTTTGGGTCAAGTTTTCTTCATTAAAAAGAATCCAACATTTCGCTAAAATAATAATACCAAATACAATAAAGTCTAAAATAATGATAATGCCAAGTTATTTTTTTAGACAAAAATAAACAACTTCACAATCCTTGACGTTAGCGAAATGATCCCAATCAATTTAAAGCTAAAATAAGACTGATTCTCCTATGCTGAATGATCCCAATCAAATATGAACTGCACTTCGTCGTCCTCTGGATTTGATAAGCAATAATCCTTGACGTTTTGAAAGTTCAAGTCGCGAAATTCAATTCCGTTGATGCTCTCGATCTTCACATATTTCAAGCGATGGCGCCAACACTTGCAGTGTGGCAAATTGCAGCATAATCGGCATTCACTCTCATTCAACATTTTGCACAGAACCTACAAACACACCCAAACAGTTGGAATCGTTAGTGTTTTTTATGGATGTTTATGATCCCATACATGAAAAATAAAAACCGAACTCCATTCGTAGGATCTCAACAGGTTCCAAACACGAAACTCGGCCATGGGAATTAACCAATGTGCTGAATACCGTTCTCCTCATTACGACACAAGGAAATAATAAAGACAGGGATCTATCACATTGGTTAATTACGATTCAAGGTCGAATACTCTACAAACGAAACGAAACGACACTAAAATACAAAACAAAGAATAAAACCCTTGGCAGCCACACTAATAGGCACCTATCAATACCACAAGACCCAAACAATAAAAAGACTAATACCCTTTAAAACGTAATTGTACGGTAGACCCGTAATAGTAAAAATAGCGGAAATGCTATCGAATGACAAACTAGCAAACAGCAAGTTATTATGCTAGAAAGTCTAAGCTAAAACAAGCACACAGAGAATATTGAACCTGAAAAACAACAAGCATTTTAGAATTTTATGGAAAAGGAAATGTCTTGTCATACCTCTATCTTTATCCAATTTTTCGTATACCGAAAATGTGTGGTGGTCACTTTCACGCGTACCATCTTTGGATGACAACTCCAAAGTAAACCGTCAAGAAGAGTTTCCCAATGGTATGAATGTTTGATGCAAAGATCTGAGAGATCTAAGCAAGCCACTTCGACAAGTTGGGGAACTAGAGCTTCTCTTAGATCGTCATGATCAAAACTAAGTTCTTCGAATTGAAAACTTGGTTCTTCGGGTTCAAAACTTGGTTCAAATTCGGGATCAAAACTTGATCCGTCTTCATAAGCACAAAAGGAAAATTTTATACCCTTGAAAGGTACAGTAAGAAATTCCCTTATCTCAAAGAACCAAGAACTATCGACTTCAGGTTCGCATGTGGATTTCCAACAAAGTAGATACATTGAACCAGGAATCTCGTGTGGTAAAACCAATTCAGCTAACTCTCCAAACCATGGTTTGTAAACGAATTTGGATAAAAGTGGAGCATCAATCTCAATAACTTTGAGACAATCACAGTCGTCTACCGTGAGATGCTTAAGCCGGTTCAGAGAGATGTTTATGAACTCTAGCTTATAGCAAGCTATGATATCAAGAACCTCGAGCAGGGGAAGTCTTGAGATGTTCAGATTAAATGAATCATCGATGATGGAATCGTGATCTAGCTTTAGTTCTCTCAGATTAGAGCAAAAGGTCAGATCAACCATCACACTTGGAGAATCTCGATCATCAAAGGCAAGGGAAAAGCGGTCAAGGGAGAGGGCATCAACAACAATGCACTTGAACTCTTTCTCCGGATCTCCAACCATTATACTAAGTCTCGTCAGTTTTTCAGGCTTGGAAATAATCAGAACGTCCAAGCCAAAAATATCTGAAAGACTAAGATCGCTCAGGTTAGGACAGTTTTGGAAAATATCACGGACCATTCTGTCACTCAAGAGAACCCCCGACAGCTCTAACTTTTGAAGATTAAAAGACTTGGACGAACCACGGAGCAGCGTTGAGTTGATTGAGAATGTTGTTTCCGGAAGAGGGTAGTAACGATTTTCCTTGCCCGCATAGAAACGGTCAAAAATCAGGTCAGAAACGCCATTGTGAAGAGCTAATGGCAACCATGTATTCACTACCGGAACCGAGACGCTGTCAAAGTAATACATGCCAATGCTTACTCTCACCATGCAAAGCTTACTCCGAACAAAGTTTTGAAGAGTTCTATCCGCAGATTCTACCGATTCTTTAGGCCGCCTTTTCACTAGCCTGAAATTGAGAACTGGAAAGCACTTCTGAATAGAATTCCACTGTTTGGACAGCATGGAGGTTCTAATCGCATCTTTGATCGGGAGAAACGTCAATATCTGATGCAAAACAGGTACTGGTAGGTCGGATATTCGATCCGCGACCTTGCCAACTTTACCCTCCATGGTAATCTATATCAACAACACAGAGTAAATCTAAATCAACAAGAGAATTAAAAGGAAATAGAAAACCATACGGAGATCAATCAATATATATATATATATATACACACACGAGTGAATGCCATAACTCCGTAACAATCTTGTCTATTTTCTCTGTATATAGCTATATATATGTTTGCAAATGGCGATATCGATTTCGATTGTCACTTCAGGATTATGGCAATAAATTCAATCAAAATTGGATCATTAGAACGAATTTGATGAGTAGGATAAATAAACAGCAGAGCGAAAATGCCTCGCGGATCAGACGGGATGATCGAGAATGCCTGGTTGGAGAGAGCTTCGATTCGAGCAAGGAATCAGAAGCTTCTTCTGTTTTTGAGAGAGAATCAGAGAAGTTTCTCTGTTGCTATTTAAGTGAAGATGGTGACTTGACTGCTTAATAATATGAGCAATTTGCAAGATTCCCCCTCGAACTCTTGCCTTTGGCACGATTGGCCCCTTTGAACTTATTTATTTGCGAGAGTAGCCCTTGAGTTTAGCATTGCTACACACAATTCCTTTTCCATGGAATCCATCGGCCAGTTGCACACGTTTGATTTGTCCCTAATCCTCTTCAAAACTCAAAATAACTTTTGCCCATGCAATTAATAAGAAGACTGATAGAGTATGCAATACGACATAATGTCGTCACTATGTACACGTGTAATAACTAATTACTTCTAGCTAACAATTAGCAAAATGAATTAGTAAGAAAGATGTCGTCATCTTTCTCTGATGTACATAAGTCGGTGGCTAGCAAAACCCACACAATAAATGGAATCATTCTTTGATTTTCCCTTTCTTTGAGCTTGGAATTCCTCTTTCATGGTATCAGAGCAGGGCTCTTCCTCCATGGGTGATCGATCAGATTCGTTTCAAGCTCACAAGAGCTCGATTGTCTCCCTCAACCATTCTCTGTCTATCAAACTCAATGATTCCAATTTTCTTGTATGGAAACAGCAAGTTATCTCTATGATTCGAGGTCATGGACTTGCAGATTTCATTTTTTGCAAGGATTCAGCTCCATCGCAATTTTCTCTCGACTCTGCTCAAGGTTCTCAAGTCTTCACGAAGGAGTTCATGCAATGGCAAGAACAAGACCAGCTTCTGCTTTCATGGATTCTAGGGTCGATTTCAGATCCATTGCTGCCGCGACTTGTTGGTTGCAATTCTAGCTTCGTCCTTTGGGAGAGAATTGTCCAGTATTTCGGCTCGCAGACAAGATCGAGAGCTCGTCAGCTCAGATCTCAACTGCAGAACACGAAGAAAGGTGGTCAGACGATGAACGAATTTCTCGCACGAATCAAGGTATCAGTCGACTCACTGGCTTCTATTGGAATACTTCTTTCTAAGGATGAACATATTGATGCGATTCTGGATGGCTTGCCTTCCGAGTACGAATCTTTTAAGTCATCATATGAATTCAGTGAGGTTGATCATACTGTTGAGGGTATAGAATCTCTGCTTCTTACACATGAAGTGAGAATCGATAAGGCGATTAAAGATCTGGACTCGAATATGTCTGTGAATGTGGCGGCCAACTCTGGTAGTTTCATGCGTGGATCTGGAAGGATGAATCCAAATTCGGTTCAAAGATCTCAATCCTCGATGTTGCCTCATCAGTTCTCGACTCCTTATCAACAATTCTCAAGAAGAGGAGCGTATCCTTCTAATTGGCGTGGCAATGGACGAGCTGATTTCGCACACGGACGTGGTGGCTTCTCTGCTCTTTCTCGGGGCAATTTTCGAGGAAATCGAGGAACCTACAAGCACAATTGGCATTCAGAAAGCCGACCACAGTGTCAACTTTGTGGAAAAGTTGGACATATTGTTGCTGAGTGTTATTACAGGTTCGATCAAAGCTTTGAGATTCCTCAAAATCTTGCTGGAAGAAGCCGTCAAAGCTCAATGCCACAAGTGAACATGGCTTTCTCAACTCCGGAGATCTGCTCGGACTTGAATTGGTATCCAGATTCAGGAGCCACAAGCCATGTCACACCAGATCCGTCCAATCTTCTTCACAGCTCGGACTTCGACGGGAACAATCAAGTGCATCTTGGCAATGGTGCAGGTTTGTCAATTTCTCACATAGGATACTCAAAGTTTCTTTCCAATTTAACCTCCAAGCCTCTCCACTTGCATAATCTCCTTCATGTCCCGTCAATTACCAAAAATCTTCTCTCTGTGTCAAAGTTTTGTCTTGATAATAATGTGTTTTTTGAATTCCATGATACATTTTGTCTTGTTAAGGACCCAGCAACTAGGAAAGTGCTCATGAAGGGATATGTCAAAGATGGACTTTACGTGTTTGACCCCTCCCATGCAAAAGTGCCTCCAGCATCAAGTCATGTTGCTCTCCCCATTCAGCCTACTTTTCCTTTAGTATCCAGTATAAATACTGTATCTAGTATAGATCTGTTTGAACTTTGGCATAAAAGGCTTGCTCATCCTGCAGCTAAAATTGTTTCACATGTTATGACCAAATGTAATGTCTCTCAGACCAAAACTAAAGAGAATTTCTTTTGTACTTCTTGTTGTCTTGGTAAGATACATCGTCTGCCATATTCATTATCCAAAACTGTTTACAACAAGCCATTACAGCTCGTACATACAGATCTTTGGGGTGCCTCTCCTGTAATGTCAAATAGTGGTTATAGGTACTATATCGCTTTCGTAGATGCATTCTCCAAGTTTACTTGGATCTTTCTTTTACGGCAGAAAAGCGAGGCCCTACAAACATTCATCAATTTCAAAACTCAAGTTGAAAAACAATTAAATACGTCCATTATTACCCTCCAAACAGATGGTGGAGGTGAATATGTAGCCTTCAAACCATTCTTGTCCCAAAATGGAATCCTTCACCGAATGTCATGTCCACACTCACAACAACAAAACGGAGTAGCTGAGCGTAAACACCGAACGATTGTTGAACATGGTTTGACTCTTTTGCATACTGCTTCTCTTCCTTTCAAATTTTGGGATGAAGCTTTTCGTACTGCAGTGTACATCTCAAACAGATTGCCGAATCCTTCTCTCAAGCTCAAAAGTCCCCTAGAAGTTCTTTTTCATTCTAGTCCCGATTTTTCATCTCTCAAAGTATTCGGTTGTTCATGTTATCCGAATATTCGACCATATAATAAGAATAAACTCCAATATAGGAGTACTGAGTGCACTTTCCTTGGTTACTCTCTTAACCACAAAGGGTTCAAATGCCTTTCCTCTAATGGTCGAGTATATATTAGTAGGGATGTTTTGTTTAATGAACATTCCTTTCCGTTCTCTTCCTCCAAAATCTCGAATCAGCCCCAAATTACCCCATTACACTTGTCCACTTCAAAACCCAACATTCTTTTGAAACGACAACTTCCTCCAATTCCTGTTGTTCCCATATCCTCGCCCTCATCAAATCCAGTTTCCATATCCACTCCATATTCACTAAATCCCACCCCAAATTCACCCGTTTTAGAAATTTCCAATTCAGTCCCTGAGCCAGTTTCTCTTGAATCTGCACTATTGCCTGAGCAAACAGCAAGGAATACTCACTCCATGATCACACGGGGCAAACATGGTATTACCAAACCTCGTGTATTTCTAGCTACTGCACTTGAGCCACGATCTGTTCGTGAAGCAATTAACTCTCCTGCTTGGAGAGCTGCAATGGCTACAGAGTTTAATGCTCTTCAAAAAAATGCTACTTGGTCTCTTGTCTCCCTTCCTTCTAACAGGAATGTCATTGGCTGTAAATGGGTTTTCAAAGTCAAAGAAAATCCAGATGGCTCAGTTCAGAAGTACAAAGCCCGCTTAGTTGCTCAGGGGTTCCATCAAAAACAAGGATTTGATTTCAATGAAACTTTCAGCCCGGTCATAAAGCCGGCCACTATTAGAGTTGTTTTAACTCTTGCTCTGTCAAAGAATTGGGCTGTTAGACAACTTGATGTAGATAACGCTTTTCTAAATGGTTTTCTACAAGAAGATGTGTTCATGAAACAGCCACCGGGGTTTGAGTCTTCTTCTCATCCCCAATTGGTGTGCAAACTGCACAAAGCTTTGTACGGTCTCAAACAAGCCCCTCGGGCTTGGTTTGATCGTCTCAATCGTGCTCTCTACAGTTTTGGCTTCACTACGGCTAAATCGGACAACTCGTTGTTCCTTCGTATCACTCCTCAACATACCACGTACGTCCTGGTATATGTCGATGACATCTTAGTCACTGGCAGCGACCCATCTGCGATTGCCGTGCTCATCAAGGAACTCAACTCCCAATTTTCTCTCAAGGACCTTGGTCTGATCTCTTATTTTTTAGGTATTCAAGTGACACGCACACGTGATGGGCTGCATCTCTCTCAGGCGAAGTATATTCGTGATCTCCTTCATCGTGCTAAAATGACTCAAGCTAGTCCGATGCCTACCCCTATGACCTCTGGTCTCAAGTTGCGTGTTAACGACGGTGAGCCTTTTCCGGATGTGCATACTTATCGAAGTCTTGTTGGTGCTCTTCAGTATGTCACTATAACGCGTCCAGAGTTGTCCTTTAGTGTGAATCGGGTCTGTCAATTCATGCAGAGCCCTACTGATGTGCATTTTAAGGCTGTTAAACGCATATTACGTTACCTTCAAGGCACCATTGACTTTGGCCTTCACTTACGTCGCTCGGCATCACTCTCTCTTGTCGGATACTGCGATGCAGATTGGGCATCTGACTTGGATGATCGGCGCTCAACGTCGGGCTATTGTGTTTTTCTTGGTCCAAATTTGGTGTCTTGGCTCTCGAAGAAACAGACCACGGTGTCCAGGTCCAGTACCGAAGCTGAATATCGCAGTCTTGCTGCTCTTGTGTCAGATGTGTCTTGGATCAAGTCCCTTCTTCTGGAGCTCCACTCTTCGCCGGTCTCGGCGCCTGTGTTGTGGTGTGATAATCTTAGCACTGTTATGCTCTCTGCAAATCCCGTCTTACACGCACGGACTAAACACATTGAATTGGATCTCTATTTTGTTCGAGAGAAAGTTGCACGGAACGAGATCATCATACGCCATGTCCCTTCCTCTGAGCAGATTGCAGATACTCTTACCAAGCCTCTCTCTGCAGCTCAATTCTCTTCCTTGCGTGTCAAGCTTAAGGTCGAAAACCTTTCGACCCTTACGCTTGAGGGGGGCTGATAGAGTATGCAATACGACATAATGTCGTCACTATGTACACGTGTAATAACTAATTACTTCTAGCTAACAATTAGCAAAATGAATTAGTAAGAAAGATGTCGTCATCTTTCTCTGATGTACATAAGTCGGTGGCTAGCAAAACCCACACAATAAATGGAATCATTCTTTGATTTTCCCTTTCTTTGAGCTTGGAATTCCTCTTTCAAAGACTCTTTGCCCTTTTTAATTTATTATTTTGAAATGCTTTATACTATATCAGTATATTGCTTCTCATTCAATATATCCATTGTACTTTGACAAAAATAAAAATAAAAAAACATATGATTTTTTTAAAATAAAAAATAGAGTTAATAACAGCGAAAATACCTAAAATTTGGTCAAAGAATCATTCGTATATTCAAAGTTTAAAAATTATGGCAAAAGTACTTAAAGTTGCAATTAAGGCTTTGACCACTCCACTTTCGTAACGCAGTTAACTTACCCGTTAACTCTGGCCACGTGGACAAACACGTGCTGCTGACATAATAATTTTTTCCCATGTGGACGAGCCCAATTAGGGGTTTAATTCGTTGTTTTTTTTCGTAAACGAGGTCGATGTGGGCTCGTCCACGTGGAAAAGGTTGCTATGTCAGCAACCCACGTTTGTCCATGTGGCCAGAGTTAACAGGTATGTTAATAACATTACGTGAATTGAGTGGTCAACGCCCTAAATGTGACTTTGGGTACTTTTGCCATCACTTTTAGACTTTGAGTACACGAGAGATTCTTTGACCAAACTTTGAGTATTTTCGCCGTCATTAACCCTAAAAAATACTATCACTTGTCAATTTTTTTATTTTTATTATATATCAAAAACTTAATATTGTCAAATTATAAGAGGTCAAATTGGAATTGGGAAATTAGCTTCTCCGTCCCTGTTCTGAAAAGTTATGAATTTTTTTATACCGGTAACCGTTTTGGTTTTATAGATTTCAGTTTCAATTCTAATCGATATATACTTAAACTGGTTGATTTAAAAAACGACATGTATTTTTAAAAAATTAAATTTAAATACTATGTGAAAATGATCATAAAAATATAAAATACACGAAAACCGACATCTTAAAAACTTAAAAATGACACATAGTTTAAAATCGAAACCGGGATAAAACAAAAATCGATTATTCTTTTTGGTCCCTGATCCGGTTCCCAATTATAAGCTAAATTTCCCAAAAAAAAAATTAAAAATCTGTCCGAGAAAAAATGGATGAACGGGTATAAAATTTTCACCCTAATTATTATACATAAGAGTTAAAATGCATTCTTTTTATGCTTTTAAAAATTAAAAGTTTAATTTTACAAAAACATAAATACAGAATATAAAAAGTAAAATTAAAAGTAATATATATTTTTATTACCAAGCAATTCAACACTAACAATCCACCGTCTAAACCAAGTGATATTTTCGCATGATTCTTACTGTTTATTCTATCAAATTTGACCCTAATTGTGTCTTTGATGGTTTTGATTGAACTGTTTGATTTAAAATTTGCACCCAAAATCGTTTTCTGTATGTTGATTCAATGTATTTCAAACGTTGTAAAGAAGCTCCATGGAATTTCAATCAAGATCATATGGTTTTCAAAGTATACCCAGTGACTAGGGCAATGCTTATTGATCTCCATTTGGTTCTGTTTTGTTGATAGAGATCATCATGGAGGGTAAAGTTGGCAAGTGCGTGAATCAACTTTCGATCTACCGGTATTTATATTGCATCGGATTTTAAAATTTCTCCCCGCCAAAGATGCGATCAGAACTTCCGTGTTGTCTAAGCAATGGAATTCAATTCAGAAGTCCTTTCCAGTTCTTGAATATAAGCTCCCCGCGCGTATTATCGACATGCATATTGATTCGCCGGAGTTTAAGGAGGGGTATATAGAATTCCTGGATCGGTAGATACACTACTACAAAAAGGGGATTGGACTACACTTAAAAAGTGTAGTCGGAGTGTTCCAACTACACTTTTAATGTGTCGTCGGATCCTCCGTCGTATGATATCCGACTACACTTATTTAAGTGTCGTCGGAAGTGTCCATGGACTACACTTAAAAAGTGTCGTCGAAAACAATATTCGCCGCGGCACAAATTTATTTGCCGCGGCGAACATTACTTCCAACTACACTTAAAAGTGTCGTCGAATATGCCGATATAAAATTAAAAAAAACGGGCGATTAAAATCGCCCGGATGCTTTGGTATCACCTGTAAATAATAAATAATATATATTTTATATAATAAATTCCAAAATTAATCGATTTATTACAAATAATATTCCGTACCTACAAAAAGTATCATTCATACTAACAAATAGTACCGTCGTCCCTATATCTAAGAATGTAAAACCGTCCATATACATAATATTCTATTCTTCATCATGAACATGAACATTGAAAATTCAAGCCGGTTGTATTGTGTAACATGAACTTTTCCCCGAGCCTACAAAAAAACATCAAAGAAAGTTCATAAACCCACAAAATTTATCAACATATTTCGAAAAATATAAACCCACCAACATACCAAAACACAAATCAACAAAAACTAAAAAGCATCAACAAATTCATTAACACGCTAAGAGATATTCACTAAATCATCAAAATAACATCACATAAACTATAAACAATACTATTTTAACACAAAAATGCATTAAAAATATAATATTAATTTAGGGCTCGGATTCTAACCTTGCTCAAGGTAGAAACTCGGTTAGGGAGTAGACTTGTTGGTGGCCGACGTTCTCCTCCATGGCGACGGCAACGACGAAGGCAACGACGACGGCGACGTCTAGGGCAAGGTTGAGGATAAAAAGAGAGAAGGAGAGAAGGGAGAGTGAGAGAAAGAGAGAAGAGACCGAAGTGAGAAGTGAAGAAAAAAGAGAGAGGGAAAGCCTGAAATAAGAGAGAAAAAGGGAGGGAAACGAAAAAAAGTGAAAAAAATTCGAAAATTTGGGGTTTCAACGACACAAGATTGAGATGTGTCGTGTAAAAACCCGACACTCGCCGCGGCGAACTATAGTTTGCCGCGGCGAAACTTTCAACGACACTTTTAAGTGTCGTTGAAAGATAAATTTCTAATTTTTCCATATTTTACACTTCAAAAAATAAATAATCTCTTCTACTACTCTTGGTTTATATTATTATACTTAAATTATATTATATAATTTATAAACAAATAGTAAAAAATGTTTAAATTAAAAAAAAAAACTCATGAAGTCGTTGAAAACTAGAATTGATCAATATAAGTTTTTATTACAAAAATTATTACTTCATTCAATTACATATTCTAAAGTTTTCGATTAAAATCACACAAGTCACACAACGACATTTGTTTCAAAACATAAAATTTACAATTAAACTAATTATACGAAACTCAAAGTTTAACTTTCATTCAACCTTATTATAGCTTTCTAAGTAACGACTTCAAATATAAAATAAAATTATGAAAATTTGAATGATTTTATATATATATCCAACATCTAAATTTCAAAGCACTTAAGATATACTTAAAAATATAAATAAGTGGTTTGCTTTTCAAATGAAAAAATCGAACGACAACTAAGAGAGGAGAATAACATACCGAGAAATGAGATTCCGCGATTAATAAAAGAATATTATAATAGATATAAAAAAAAACTTATTTTTTTCTTACTAAGATAGCACACTACTCTTACCTTATAATTATTGATATCGTAAAATGATATAATTTAAATTGTTTATAACAATACGCCGCGGCCTATTTAGTAGTAGCCGCGGCGAAACTTTCAACGACACTTTTAAGTGTAGTTGGATCACTTATCCGCCGCGGCTAATATATATTAGCCGCGGCTAACTGTGATCCAACGACACTTAAAAGTGTCGTTGAAAGATAAATTTCTAATTTTTCAATATTTTACACTTCAAAAAATAAAAAATATTTTCTACTACTCTTGATTTATATTATTATACTTAAATTATATTATATAATTTATAAACAAATAGTAATAAATGTTTAAATAAAAAAAAAAACTCATGAAGTCGTTGAAAACTAGAATTGAACAATATAAGTTTTTATTACAAAAATTATTATTTCATTCAATTACATATTTTAAAGTTTTCGATTAAGAACATCTCTATCTTTGTGCTTTTTTGGGTGCGCGTACGATGAACACCACTAATGCATTGATTTCCCAAGTAAAATTTTGCCAACAATGGTTTAGGGTTAGAGTTTAGGGTTTAGGGTTAGGGATTAGGGTTATGGTTTAACCAATTTATTAAAATCCTAAACAACCATTTTTATTTAAACAAAAATTAATTCAAGAGTACAAAAATATATATTCTCAATCCAAATTTAGTAATCGATTGTTGATAACATATATTAATAAATGTAATTTCGTCGCAATAATTGGAAAAACTTAAATTTAAAAACAAATAATGTTAAAATAACAGTTCTAAAATCATTCAAAGTGTTATAAAATGAAATTACATCAAAAAAATCGAACAAAAAACTCAATTTAACCATTTTCAAAAAGAAATATGTACTTTTGCCGCAATAAAGTCACAATTCGGGAAAACGTCAACTTACAAAAATAATTATGTCAAACTTATTGTTTACTAATTATATACAATGTTACAAAATTAAACTAAATCAAAAAATGTGAAAATACGCCGCGGCCTATTTAGTAGTAGCCGCGGCGAAACTTTCAACTACACTTAAAAGTGTAGTTGGATCACTTATCCGCCGCGGCTAATATATATTTGCCGCGGCTAACTGTGATCCGACGACACTTAAAAGTGTCGTTGAAAGATAAATTTCTAATTTTTCAATATTTTACAATTCCAAAAAAATATGTACTTTTTTCAATATTATGGGAAAAATCGCCGCGGCTAGTTTAAGTTTGCCGCGGCGAGTCATTCCAACGACACTAATAAGTGTCGTTGGAAATGAGTGTCGTTTTCTATTCTGACGACACTAATATATGCGTAGTTGGAACACTACTCGCCGCGGCGAATATATGCTTCTGACGACACATAAAAAATTGTGTAGTCGGAAGTCTATTTTTTTTTAAATCCGACTACGCATAATAATTTCCATCGTCGAAAATTGACTTCCAACGACGCTTTTTGTCTTGCGTAGTGGAATCTCCGTAGTATAATCCCATATTTGTAGTAGTGATAGGTCTCTGCGAAACTTTGTTCAGAGTAAGTTTTGCTTAGAGAGAGTAGGTTTCCGTGTGTTTTACATTGCTAAAGACTCGGCTTCACTAGTCAATTCGTGGTTGCCGTTAGCTCTTCACTATGGTGTTTTTTCGACCTAACCTTCTTCTTTGGCGACGATAATATGGAATTTGAATTAGAGGAATATGAGTACTACCCTATTCCCGAAACAACAATCTCTATCAACTCAGAGCTACTTTGTGGTACATCCAAGTTCTTTTGCCTTCAAAAGTTAGAGCTAAATACTGTTTTCCTAAGTGATAGCATGTTCCGTGATATTATCCAAAACTGTCCTAACCTGAGTGATCTTAGTCTCTTGAATGTTTCTGGCTTCGAAACTCTTTCCATCTCTAAGCACGCCAAACTTGCTATAATTGTTTCATGTTGTAGGAAAGAGTTTCAATGCAATATTGTTGATGTCCTCTCTCTTAAGCGTTTCTCCCTTGCGTTTGAGCAATTATATCATCCAAATAGAATGAGTTATTTCATCTCTTGCTCTAATCTGAGAGAACTAAAGCTACGTAGGAATTCCAGCACTGATGCTTGGTTAAATCTGCACGTCTCTAGATTTCCGCTCCTCGAGGTTCTTGATATCAGAACATGCAATGAGCTGAAAGTCGTAAAGATCTCTCTTCATCGACTTAAGTATCTCACAATAGATTCCTGCGAAAAACTCGAAGCTATTGAGATTGATACTCCAATACTATCCAAGTTTGGTTTCGTACCAAAGGCTTATGGGGATTTAGCTGTATTGGTTTTACCAAATGTGATTCCGTGTTTCATGTATCTAAATTTCCACAGATACTCTGATCGTGTTCAAATTAATAGTACTTGGTTCTTTGAAATCAGGGAATATCTCAACGTACCTTTTAAGGGTATAATTTTTTCCTTTGGTAGTTATCCCGAATTTAGTATTAATCCTGAAGAATTAAGTTTTGATCATGCGGATTTAAGAGAAGCTCTAATTCCCCCACTTGTCGAAGTGGACTGCTTAGACCTTTCAGATCTTTATGTCCAAAATTCATCCGATCGGAAGACTCTTCTTGACGGTTTACTTTGGAACTGTCATCCAAAGATGTTGCGCCTGAAATTGACCGGAACACATTGGATGAATATAGAGGTACGATGAATCATGTTACATTTCCTTTTCCATAAAATTCTTATATGTTGTTGATTTTCTCTGTGTAGCTTTTTTTTAGCTTATTATAAAACAAAATAAAAAGGGCTTTCGAATTTGGATTATTTGATAGACTTGTGACTTATTAGGGAGGAAAGGCGGGAGAGTCATTTGGCTGCCAAGGGTTTTATTCTTTGTTTTGGTTTTTCCTGTTTAGCATTGCTGGGAAAGCAGTCGATCTTGCATCGTAATTAACTAATACGATGAATCATGTTTTTATTGTTGTTTCTTTGCATCATAACTCATCAGATTGGTTAATTCCATGGCCGAATTTCGTGTTTGGAATCTGTTTAGATCCTATCAATGGCGTTTGTTTGTTTTCGTAATATTTATTCTTCATGTAAAAGTCATAATTATCCGTTTGGAACACTAAGATTCCAACTGTTTGGACTTTGGGTGTGTTTGCAGGCTTTTTGCGAAATGTTGAATGAACGTGAAAGCCAGTTATGCTGCAATCTGCCCCGCTGCAAGTGTTGGCGCTATTATTAAGGAATATTATTAATCATTTGAGCTACTAATGACTGACCCCGTTTGTTTTCTATTCATTGTGTCGTTTATTCGACTCTTTTTATTAATGTCGTATTTGATTAATGGGTCGTTTGACCTCTCCATTGACTATTGGCTGATAAGTCGTTTTATAAGGCTTCACTATAAAGCCTCAACGGTCATATGTCGAACGGTCAATTCGACACCGATGATCAATATATACGCTGATCATCTTTCTTTGTAAATTCAATTCAGTCATTAATAAAATTCTCCTTTCTTCTCTGCTTTCTTCTTCTTCCCAATTGGGAAATCCCAGCTCGATATGTTATCAGAGCAGACTTCCGCCATTCTCGCCGATCTTCACTGATCCAAAGCTCCTCATTCCTCTTGCTCTTCAATCAATCTCCATTGCATGATTCATGGAGGAAGGTGACAAGAAGGGAGCGATCGTCTCAAGAATCGCCGAGAAAGCTCCGATCGATGATCCGCTCAGTGTGTACTATCTTCATCCCTCGGACAGCACAGGAGCTGTTCTCGTCTCTCAGCCACTCAACGGTGATAACTACGCATCTTGGTCCAGGTCAGTACTCATAGCCCTATCTGTGAAGAATAAAGTTGGATTTGTCGATGGATCTGTGCCAAAGCCAGTCAGGGAAGACGATAGATTGATCAGTTCTTGGAATCGCAACAACAATGTTGTTGTGGCTTGGCTCCTCAACTCTGTATCCAAGGAGATTGCAAGATCGATCCTATTCGGAGACACAGCGGCCCAGATCTGGACAGATCTACGAGAGAGGTTCAGACAGAGCAATGGACCAAGAGTTTTTGAGCTGAGACGTGATCTTGCCAATCTCAAACAAGGTCAAGATTCAATCTCCACATTTTTCACGAAATTGAAGGCTGTTTAGGATGAGCTCAACGATTTCAAACCACACTGTGAATCCAAGACGTGCAACGAGTTCTATAACACGGAATATGGCATGAAATTCTTGATGGGACTCAATGACACATACACGGGAATTCGTGGTCAATTACTCCTCATGGATCCCATTCCTCCTATCAACAAAATTTTCGCACTGTGTATCCAAGAGGAAAGACAAAGGTCTGTTAGTTCTGAGGCGCACGTTGCAGACACGACAAGCACAATGGCCATGGCGCTGAGAGAAGATGTTGCTCCCAGAAGACAGTTTAAGCCAAAGGAACGGCCCTTTTGCACTCACTGCAAGATGACAGGACACACAATTGAGAGATGCTACAAGCTTCATGGCTATCCACCCGGAACACAACAGAAATTCAGAGTCCAAAGCAATTCCGTCGATTTCAAGTTCAAGAATTCAGATAATGGAGACGTAATGGAAAATCTCTCTGACTCTCAATGCCACAAGTTGATCGGGATGCTTACTGATCGCATGAAGAGCTCAGGCAAGCCATCGGCTCCATCAGCTTCGAATGCAACTTTGAATCTCGCCACATTCACCACAGGTTCTTTATGTTATATGCGTGCCATTAATAGTCATTTAAATCTCTATAATGCATGGATCATTGACTCGGGAGCGACCAAACATATATGCAATAATAAAAACAAATTTTCAAATCTGCGAAGTTTAATAAACTCAACAGTTACTCTCCCTAATGAGGAAATTATCCCTGTTTACCTTTATGGAGATGTGATTATAAACTCAAATATTACTCTTAAAAACGTGCTTTATGTCCCAGCTTTTAAATTCAGTTTGCTATCTGTCAAGGCACTAACCACACATGCAGGAGCTCGCGTGATATTTACTGATGAGATGTGTGTAATTCAGGATCCTATGCTGATCAAGGAGATTGGCAAGGGTAGTGTCCAAGATGAGCTGTACATTTTGGACACAGATGAGACTATCTTACCTACTTCTAGCTGTAATAAAGTGTCCATTGATCTATGGCATTCCAGGTTAGGTCATGCCTCTCAAAAGGCTCTAGCACCCCTTAAAGGCACTCTTAGTTTTTCTGGTCATGAAAGTAAGGAACCATGTTACATTTGTCCCCTAGCCAAACAAAAAAGGCTGCCATTTCCCTCAAATGGTCAGATTTGTAATGAACCTCTTGAAATGATTCATTGCGATATATGGGGCCCTTTCCATCAAAAATCTCATAATGGATATCGTTTTTTGCTTACCCTTGTTGATGACCATTCTAGATTCACATGGACCTTTCTCATGATTAATAAATCAGATGTTCATGATATTATGCCTAAGTTTACAGCAATGGTAGAAAGACAATTTAGCAGGCAAATTAAGAATTTTAGGTCTGACAATGCTCATGAGTTGACATTTACAGAGTATTTTTCAAAGCTTGGGATTCTACATCAGTTCTCATGTGTCGAAACCCCGCAGCAAAATTCCATAGTTGAGAGAAAGCATCAGCATCTTCTAAACGTGGCCCGAGCATTATTTTTCCAAGCTAAGGTACCAATTTCTTTTTGGTCGGATTGTTTATTAACTGCTACATACTTGATCAATAGGACTCCTTCATCTGTTTTGCAAAATAAGAGTCCATATGAAGTATTGTATAATAAACAATTTGACTATAATTTTTTACGAAACTTTGGATGCCTTGCATTTGCCTCTACCCTACGAGCTCATCGGACTAAGTTCCAACCACGAGCTCGACAATGTGTTTTTATAGGGTATGCATCTGGCTACAAAGGTTACAGATTATATGATCTTGATAAGAAATTTTTTTTTATTTCTCGTGATGTTACATTCCACGAAAATAATTTTCCTTTTCATCAAAATCAAACTGATACCCTTATAGCTGATCCTTTTGATAGCATTGTTCTACCTTCTATATATGCCATTGATTCACCTCTGATCATTCCGCACACTATTGAATCATCCAATATCCCTGATTCAACTGATTCTGTTACTAATCTCAATAATGACAAAATTACCCCTGCTGATCATATTGATAATTCTGTCACCACGGATGATACTAATGTCGAAATCATTAGACGTTCCAGTCGTGTTACTCAGGTTCCTAGATATCTCCATGATTATAAATGTGGTAATGTTGTTTCTGACAAACACTTTACATCACCACATGGCATCAATTCTGTCATTAGCTATGACAAATTATCCACCTCGCATAGGAATTTTGTTCTTTCTTGTTCCCTTGACGCTGAACCCCAATTCTTTCACCAAGCTAATAAGTTTGATTGCTGGAAAGATGCCATGCGTGAGGAATTGAATGCAATGGTATCAAATGATACTTGGACCATTGTACCCCTTCCGGCCAATTAAAAGGCCATTGGTTGCAGATGGGTTTATAAAAATAAGTTTAATGCTGATGGTACTCTTGCTCGTAGAAAAGCTAGGCTCGTAGCTAAGGGATATAATCAACAAGCAGGTGTTGATTACATTGACACATTCTCCCCTGTAGCTAAACTTGTCACAGTTAAACTACTCCTTGCCTTAGCTGCCCAGTACAATTGGCATTTAGCTCAATTGGACATCAATAATGCCTTCCTTAATGGAGACCTTAATGAGGAAGTTTTTATGTCCTTACCTACTGGCTATATTCCCCAACAGCAACCTGATCCCTCTCACAAACTTGTTTGTCGATTAAATAAATCGATTTATGGGCTTAAACAAGCCTCTCGCCAATGGAATCTGAAATTCACTCAGGTCATACACAAGTTGGGTTTTGAACAATCAAAGAGTGATTACTCTCTTTTCACTAAGGGTTCGGGAACCAACTTTGTTGCCTTACTCCTTTATGTGGATGATATTGTCATTTCTGGTCCTCAATTACATGCTGTTAATATTGTCAAAAGAGATCTTGCCACCCACTTTAAATTAAAAGATTTAGGTGATCTTAAGTATTTCCTTGGTTTGGAAATTGCTAGGAATAAGAGTGGCATCAATATTTCACAACGCCTTTACACTCTTCAGCTATTGGCTGACTTTGAATTCCTTGACTCTAAACCTGTAAAGACTCCAATGGAGCCTAATGTCATTCTCAGCTCAGACTCAGGAGAACCTTTAGATGATCATACACCATATAGAAGGCTAGTTGGGAGGCTCATTTATCTAACAATTACAAGGCCTGACATAACATACTCTGTCAACTTCCTTAGTCAGTTTATTGCAGCTCCACGAGATGTCCATATGAAGGCAGCTCACAGACTCCTTCGTTACTTAAAAGGTCAGCCTGGATTGGGATTATTTTATGCTTCTGACTCTAATAATACAGGTCTCAAGGCTTATTCAGATGCTGATTGGGCCACATGTCCCGACACCAGAAAATCCACAACAGGTTTCTGTGTATTCTTCAACAATTCTTTGATTTCATGGAAGTCCAAGAAACAGAAAACAGTTTCACGATCTTCTGCTGAATCAGAGTATCGTGCC
The DNA here is from genome assembly GCA_954871525.1 of Parietaria judaica. NCBI lineage: Eukaryota > Viridiplantae > Streptophyta > Magnoliopsida > Rosales > Urticaceae > Parietaria > Parietaria judaica. The sequence continues at coordinate 20,106,109 of OX940868.1, read as the reverse complement.
TTGGCTTCCACGTCAACTGAAATCGTTTGGTTAATGCAGTTGCTTAATAATTTTCGTATTCCTTTTTTACCCTTGCCTGCCATTTATTGTGATAATCAAGCAACTATTCACATTGCCACTAATCGGACCTTTCATGAGAGAACTAAACATATAGAAATCGATCTACATTTTGTTCGTGATCTCATCAAAAATCAAACTTTGAAACTTTTGCCAGTTCGTTCTAGTTCTCAGCTTGCTGACATTTTCACAAAACCTTTAACCTCTCCTATTCTTTTCAATCTTTTATCCAAGATGTCACTGCTCAATATCTTTGCAGTATCATCTTGAGGGGGTGTATTAAGGAATATTATTAATCATTTGAGCTACTAACGACTGACCCCGTTTGTTTTCTATTCATTGTGTCGTTTATTAGACTCTTTTTATTAATGTCGTATTTGATTAATGGGTCGTTTGACCTCTCCATTGACTATTGGCTGATAAGTCGTTTTATAAGGCTTCACTATAAAGCCTCAACGGTCATATGTCGAACGGTCAATTCGACACCGATGATCAATATATACGCTGATCATCTTTCTTTGTAAATTCAATTCAGTCATTAATAAAATTCTCCTTTCTTCTCTGCTTTCTTCTTCTTCCCAATTGGGAAATCCCAGCTCGATAGCTATCGCCTGAAAGCTGTGAAGATCGAGAGCAGCAAGGGAATTGAATTTCGTGGCTTTAACTCTCAAAGCGTCAAGGATCATTACTTATCAAATCCCGAAGACAACGAAATACAATTCATATTTTATTGGGATCATTCAGCGTAGAAGAATCAGTCTTGGTTCAGCTTTGAAGTTATTTTGCTTTTTGTTACATGACTCAAAAAAGAAAAAAAGAAAAAACAAGCTTGTCTGAGTCTTTTTATTACTATATGTTAATTTCACTGTATTTGGTATTACCAAACTCAATGACAGTCAATGCATAATTGCATATGTATAAGCAGTTAAAACTAGTCATCTTTACATGTCACATTATCATACCATGTTGGGTTGTGTTTTACATGTCTCATTGTTTAAAACTTTAAATAAATAAAATGCAAGCAGATATGAATTAGAAGGCATTTATTGGATGTAGGGGCAATTTAATATTGAGACTTTGTTTTCAGATACCTTTTACTATCCCTTTTCTTTAAATAATATTTATTTCAAAATCAGCAACAATCTATCCTTCCATAATTTTATTTTTAGAACTTATTAACAACTTTAGAATATTGCTTTAATAGATCATATAGTTTCATTTTTTGACAAGATAAATAGTCGCCAAAGCCTCAATTCCGGTACCTATTTATTTGTTCATAACAAGATTTGGGAGAGATTATTATTAATGAATTACTAGGTTATGATTATAAATGAATCTTAAATGAAAAAAAAAAAACGATTTATTTGATTGATTTAGTACATCATTAATGGCCAATAATCATATAATATATTATGCGATATTATATCGCATATATACTTATATATATATATATATATATATTACAGTATAGATGGCTTATATCTCCTTTTTTTTTTGTAATAAATTCATAATTATATATAATTGGAGTAAATAATTAAAAAAAATTCCGGTATCAACATACCGCTAAATACCACATGGTAACGTAAGACTTGTCGTCATTTTCGTGCTATTTGACCATATTTATACGCATTTTCAACAGATTATTACTACTTAAATATTTGTACCATTTATTGGTGGGAAAGTAGAAAACATAAAATTGGTGATGATAAATTGTAGCATGTGGGTATTGTTGCCACATTGGTCCAAAGGCAAACTTTTTTTTTTTCTTCTTCTTCATCTTATTTGAAGCTTTTTAAACACTTTGCAATAAGAGTGGCTTCACTCTTTGGCCCTAATTCATTCTTTCCCAAAAATATACTACTGATAAAAATTTGGTGTAAGTAGTTAAGTGTTTCAATATCAACCTATTGCGAATTTTGACGCCTCAACATATGATTTCTCTATTTTCGATAAAAGAATCCAATCTCTATTTTTCATTGACTTCAAATGAGACAAGATGATAGGTAACTTGATGAGCACATAATCGTGTATTTTATGTATGAGCGTTAGACTAAAAATTGACATACATCCATTAAAAAAAATAGACAAAAAAATAAATAAATGCCTATCCTCGTATTTATCAACATCGGATTCTTTTATCGTTATTTTTCACTTTAGACCCATATTAAAATCGTGTATTAAAGTTTGGGTATTTTTACTGTGTTATAATTTTACTATACATATAGTGAGAAAGAAAAGAAAAAAAAGGATACTATTTGTGATAATAAATTGTAGCATGTGGGTATTTTTGCAACTAATCAAATTATTTTTGGCCTAATTCATTTTTTCCCAAAAATTCCTCCCAAATTTCTCGAATGGAAGCTTGACCGATGAACCATTCCTGCGAAGTAAGCTCTTCGTCTCTCTCCTTTCGTTCTTTCCCCTTCGTGTCGTCATAGTTTTTCTCCATTGAAGATCATGTCTTTTCCATGTATTTCTAGTGCTCTAAAGCTTTTCCATTGAATTCGGATCGAACTTATTAGGGTTCTTTAGGTATTTGCAAGTGTATATATCACTGATACAGAGCTCATTCAAATAAATTTAGATGATTTGTGATCCACCTGCGTAATGATCTTGATATGGTGTTTATTTTTTGTTGGCAGATCGAGATTATCATGGAGGATCAAGTGTCCGATCTACCGGTATTTATATTGCATCGGATTTTGAAATTTCTCCCCGTCAAAGACGCGATCAGAACCTCCGTGTTGTCTAAGCAATGGAATTCCATTCAGAAGTCCTTTCCGATTCTTGAATTTAAGCTCCCCGATCGTATTAAGGCCATGCGTGATGATACCCCGGAGTTTAAGGAGGGGAATAGGGAATTCTTAGATTTCGTGGATAGTTCTCTGCGGAACTTTGTTCAGAGTAACCTTTGCTTAGAGAGAATAGGTTTCCATGTGTGTTACGTTGATAAAGACGCGGTTTCACTAGTCAATTCGTGGTTGCCATTAGCTCTTCACTATGGTGTTTCCGACCTAACCGTGCTCTTTGACGATGCTAACCGCGCAAAGGAATATGATTACTACCCTTTCCCTGAAACAACATTCTCAGTCAACTCGGAGCTACTCCGTGGCTCTTCCAAGTTTTTTTGCCTTCAAAAGTTAGAGTTGTCAAGTGTTATCCTAAGTGATAGTATGGTCCGTGATATTATCGAAAACTGTCCTAATCTGAGCGATCTTAGTCTCTTGTATGTTGATGGCTTAGAAACTCTTTCTATTTCTAAGCACGCCAAACTTGTGTGTCTTGCTATAATTGTTTCAGACTTTGAAAAAGAGTTCAAATGCATTATTGTTGATGTTCTCTCTCTTAAGCGCGTTTCCTTTGAATTTAACGAACTATATCCTCAATTATGTATGATTGATTTGACCTCTTGCTCTAATCTGAGAGAACTAAAGCTATGTACTAATCCGATCTCCGATGCTTCATTTAATATGCACATCTCTGGTTTTCCGCTCCTCGAGGTTCTTGATATTTCAACTTGCGATGAGCTAAAAATCATAAAGATATCTCTTCACCGACTTAAGCATCTCGAGATAAATAATTGTCTGTCTCTCGAAGCTATAGTGATTGATGCTCCAATTCTATCCAATTTCATTTTCGTACCAAAGGTTTCTGGGGATTTAGCTGTATTGGTTTTGCCGAATGCGATTCCGGGTTTCTTCCATCTAAATTATAATAGATACTCCCATTGTTTGCGAGTCAATAGTTCTTGGTTCTTTCAAATCAGGGGATATCTTAACGTACCTTTTAAGGGTATAATATTTTCCTTGTGTACTCATTTTGACGAATATTTTTTTTATCCCGAAGAATTAAGTTTTGATCATGAGGATTTAAGAGAAGCTCCTATTCCCCCACTTGTCGAAGTGGACTGCTTAGTCCTCTCAGATCTTTATGTCCAACATTTATCCGATCGGAAGACTCTTCTTGACGGTTTACTTTGGAGTTGTCATCCAAAGATGGTAAGCGTGAAAGTGAGCACCACAGATTTCCAGTCTCCAAAAGCTTTTCTAAATGTCAAGGTATGAAAAGACATTTCCTTCATAAAAATCTGATATGCTTGTAGATTTTCAGTTTGCAATGTTTGATAGATCCGTGATCACTTTCCTACGGGGAAAGGGCGACACAATCATTTTGGTTGCAAATTAGTTCTTTCATAGCATTTCTGTTATTCTTAGCATTATGAGTCTTTTGGTAAATAACGTTTTAACGGGCATTTTAGTCTTTTTTATTGTTTAGGTCTTGTGGTATTCGATAGGGTGGTTGCCAAGGGGTTTTCTCTATTTTGTTTTTTCTTGTTACCACTTTTTTGTCTGGAAAGATTTCGACATTGCGTCGTAATTAACCAATGTGATGAATCCCGTTTTCTTTATCATTTCTTTGCGTCATGTATTCATCACATCTGTCAATTCGCTTGGCCGAATTTCGTGTTTGGGACCAATTTAGATACTATCAATGTAGCTTGTTTTATTTTTCATGTTGGATCATAATTACCCAGTATGGAACTCTAAGATTCCAACTGTTTGGCTGTGTCTGCAGGCTCTTTGCGAAATGTTGAATGAAAGCGAATGCCGCTTATGCATCAATTTGCCGCGCTGCAAGTGTTGGCGCCATCGCCTGAAAGCGGTGAAGATAGAGACCGGCAAGGGAATTGAATTTCGCGACTTAAACGTATTCAACGTCTTCGATCATTACTTATCAAATCCAGAAGACCACGAAGTCCACTTCATATTTGATTGGGATCATTCAGTCTTAGTTTAGCTTTAAAGTTATTTTGCTTTTAGACTTTTAGTTATGTGTCTTAACAAAAATATAACTTGATTGACTCATTATTATTATTTTAGACTTTTCTGTATTTGGTATATAGTTCAGTTATATATAATTATATATATATATATATATATATTATTCTGTGTTTTTATATATTCCTTCCATCACCAAACCAAACTCAAAGCATATTTACTAGCAGTTGAAACGTGTTATCTTTATAATTCATTACAACATGGCAAGAGTGAGTAAATAAAATACAAGCAAAAATAATATTGGATCTTTATTTTCAGATGCCTTTTACCATCAGTTTTTATTTTTAACAATATATATTTCAAAATCAGCAACAATATACCCTTCCATAATTTTAATAATAGAAAAACTCAACTTGCAACTTTTACATACCATATAGTTTCAGTCATTGACAAGCTTTAATAGAGTCACCCACCCAAGTCTCAACTCTGTTCATATCAAGATTTAAGAGAGCTTATATTTAGGGGTAGCCATTTGAGTTTCGTGTCGTGTTTGTGCCGGGTTTTAGTCGTTTTTTACTTATTTTATGTAGACCCAGACCCGCTCCATTTATTGATCATGTTAGAAAATGAGACCCAGACCCGCCAATGTGTTTATCGTGTCTACCCGTTTCCCATTTAACATATTCATGTATTTTAAAATGTTAAATTAATTCAATTTATACTCATTTAACTTAATTTATTTAATTATATTGTCTATGATTTTACAATTTACTAACACTTTATAATGCTCAGCAATTGCACGATGTAATAAATAAGTAAAAACATAAATATTATATCTAATACGTATTAAAATACTTAATAACATATATAAAATGTAACTTTTTGCTCCTTAATCGTGCATAATTGGGTCCTTTCATGTTATCGTGTATGTGCCGTGTTTACTCGTTATTTAATCGTGTTAATCGTGTTCGACATGGTTGGACCCATATCCATTTACGGTAGATCCAGACCCGTTTAAATCGTCTCGTAACTGTTTCGTGGTTCGTGTCCGGCCCCAAATTATCACCCCTACTTATATTTAAAATTAATGAATTCACTAGGTAATCATTATAAATGAAAAAGGACATATATGTAATGCATATTCCATAGCCATAGGCAAATGATATGAAAATACTTGTTGTATCTCCCAAAACAATATTATTTTGTAAATCTAAGTTTATGGAAGGGATATTGTTATATTATGGATGGCCATTAGAGATGTGCTATATTACCTAACATTAGAGATGTTATTATATATTACAAAATACATGATTCATATTTCTAATTTTATTTAGTATAAATTCTTAGTTATAATAAAATTTGGAGTAACTAATAAAAACAATACCGTTAAACAAAAAAAAAATGCCTATCCTCGTATTTATCGACGTTGGATATTTTTATTGCTATTTTTCACTTCAGACCCATACTGTCTCAACTGATTAAAGTTTGGGTATTTTTATTATATATTTTTTTACTATTTATTTAGTGAGAAAGAAGAAAGGATACAATTTGTGATAGTAAATTGTAGCATGTGGGTATTTTTGCCATATTTGTGCAACTAGTCTAATTATTTTCCCTTTTCTTTATCAATAGCTGTCACTCACTCTGAAAGAAGAAGGGGCTTCTGTTCCTTGCCCTAATTCATTTTTCTCAAAAATTACTCCCAGATTACTCCAATGGAAGCTTGGGCTATCTGATCCACCGTTCCTACGAAGTAAGCAATGCTCTTCATTTCTCTCCCTCCCTTCTTATGCTTCTCAAGTTGTATTCAGATGATAGTTCTTCTCCCTTGAAGATCATGTCTTTTCATTGTATTTCAACTGTTCTAAAGCATTTCCATTGAATTTGAATCCAACTTAGTAGGGTTCTTAGGTATTTGCAAGTATATATATGATTGATACAGAGCTCATTCAAATAAATTTAGATGATCTTGATAGGGATTATCATGGAGGTTAAAGTTGGCAATAGCGCAAATCAAGTGTCCGATCTACCAGTATCTATATTGCATCGGATTTTGAAATTTCTCCCCGTCAAAGATGCGATCAGAACCTCCGTGTTGTCTAAGCAATGGAAATCCATTCAGAAGTCCTTTCCGATTCTTGAATTTAAACTCCCCGCTCGTATTAGGGCCATGGCCAAGCCGGATTTTACGGAGGGGAATAGGGAATTCTTAAATATGGTGGATAGTTCTCTGCGAAACTTTGTTCAGAGTGAGCTTTGCTTAGAGAGAATAGGTTTCCATGTGTGTTACATTGATAAAGACGCGGTTTCACTAGTCAATTCGTGGTTGCCATTAGCTCTTCACTATGGTGTTTCCGACCTAACCTTCTTCTTTGACGATGCTAATTGCGCATCAGAGGAATATGACTTCTACCCTTTCCCTGAAACAACATTCTCAGTCAACTACTCGGAGCTACTCCGTGGTTCTTCGAAGTTTTTTTTCCTTCAAAAGTTAGAGTTGTCATGGGTATTCATAAGTGATGTTATGGTCCGTGATATTATCCGAAACTGTCCTAACCTGAGCGATCTTAGTCTCTTGTATGTTTCTGGCTTAGAAACTCTTTCTATTTCTAAGCACGCCAAACTTGTGTGTCTTGCTATAATTGTTTCAGACTTTGACAAAGAGTTCAAATGCATTGTTGTTGATGTCCTCTCTCTTAAGCGTGTTTCCCTTGAGTGTATGGAACCATATTTTCGAAATTGTATTATTGATTTGACCTCTTACTCTAATCTGAGAGAACTAAAGCTATGTAACAATGCCATCACCGATGCTTCATTTAATCTGTACATCTCTAGGTTTCCGCTTCTTGAGGTTCTTGATATTGAAGCTTGTTTTAAGCTAAAAATTATAAAAATCTCTCTGCACCGGCTTAAGCATCTCGAGATAAATAATTGTCAATCTCTCGATGCTATTGTGATTGATGCTCCAATTCTATCCAAATTCGTCTTCGTACCGAAGACTTTTGGGGATATAGCTGTATTGGTTTTACCAGATGCGATTCCTGGTTTCTTACATCTAAGTTATAGTAGATCCTCCCATCGTTTGCGAATCAATAGTTCTTGGTTCTTTCAAATCAGGGAATACCTTACCGTACCGTTTAAGGGTATAACTTTTTCCTTTTGTGCTCATTTTTCCGAATGTTTTGATCCCGAAGAATTAAGTTTCGATCATGAGGATTTAAGAGAGGCTCTAATTCCCCCACTCGTCGAAGTGAACTGCTTAGACCTAGATATTGTAGTAAAAAATCCATCCTATCGGGAGACTCTCCTTGACGGTTTACTTTGGAGTTGTCATCCAAAGATGGTACGCGCGAAGGTGAGTACAACAGATTTCCGGCTCAAAAAAAATTGGCTAAATATAAAGGTATGACAAGACATTTCCTTCTCCATAAAATTCTAATATGCTTGTTGATTTCTGGTTCAATATTCACTATTTAGCTTGTTTTAGCTTATTATAAAAAAGGGCTTTTTAGTTTGCAATGTTTGATAGAGCCGTGATCACTTACCTATGGAGAAAGGGCGACAAAATCATTTGGTCGCTAATGAGTTCTTTATAGCTTTTCTGTTAGTCTTAGCATTAAGGGTCTTCTGGTCAATAACGTTTTAAAGGGCGTTTTAGTATTTTTTTATTGTTTAGGTCTTGTGGTATTCGATAGGTTCCTATCAGTGTGGTTGCCAAGTGTTTTTCTCTTTGTTTTGTTTTTTCTTGTTTACCATTTTTTTCATTTGGAGAGCGTTCGACCTTATGTCGTAATTAACCAATCTGATGAATCCCGTTTTCTTTATCATTTCTCTGCATCGTGTATTCATCATAACATTGGTCGATTTGCTTGGCCGAATTTTGTGTTCGGGACCAATTTGAGATCCAATCAATGTGAATGTAGCTTGGTTTTTATTTTCATGTACGGATCCACTAAGATTCCAACTGTTTGGCCATGTTTGCAGGTTCTTTGCGAAATGTTGAATGAAAGTGAATGCCGACTATGCTGCAATTTGCCGCGTTGCAAGTGTTGGCGCCATCGCCTGAAAGCTGTGAAGATCGAGAGCGGCAAGGGAGTTGAATGTCGCGACTTAAACGTATACAGCGTCTTGGCTCATTACTCATCAAATCCGGAAGACAACGAAGTCTACTTTGTATTTAATTGGGATCATTCAGTTTTAGTTGAGCTTTGATGTTACTTTGCTTTTTAGTTATATATGTCTTAACTAAAATTATTCATTAAGGTAGAGTAAATACAATAACCATTTACCGAGTACATATATTTAATACTCACTACTGCAATGAATATATAATATAATATAGAATCATACATTAACATATCCACTAATTGCGTATTATATCTTCAGTAGAAAACAGTAAATAGCATATTTAATGGAGAATGTATTACGATTACATAAATAATAGGGTTAATAAGGAGATATTCATTTTGTGCAAACATTTTTAAAAAACGACTTATTTTAGTGAATTTTAATACAAACAATGGGTAATTTTTAAAAATTATACAAAAATGAGTATTTCGTACAATTTCTTTGGACAAATGTGTCTATTTTTTTTTAAGACCTCAACCTCAATGCCTTTAAATTGATTGAAACCTTATATATAATATACATGATTTAAAATCTAATTTTTATTATAATTTCTTAATTATATAAAAATTGAAGTTACTGATAAAATTATTTCCGTTATCAAATTATTGTGAAACACGTATAATATTTCTACGCATTTTTAGCATATTATTATTGTTCATTATTATTATTTGGGTTAATTGCAGCATAAGTCCTCAACGTTAGGCAAATCGAGACGGCATGCCCATAAACTTATTTAATAGCGGGAAGAGTTTCAAAAGATGATTTCCACCCAAAAACTAACATACGTTAACTCTTGCCATGTCACCCTCGCTCTTTTGCCACATCATCCGCCATGTAAATAGCCACGTCATAAGGCAAGAAAAAAATTCCTTCCATTTTCAGCGTAGGTGGGATTATCGAAACTGGGTCTTGCACGTTCATAAGTGGGTCGATATTTCGACCGATTTTCGTTTTTTGAAAGTATGCGAAACGAAAATCCCGTCGTTTCGCTGGATTTTTACCATTTTTCGCATTGGCAAGTGGATGGAATTTTGTTTTTCGCTTTTGTGTGTAAAATCTGCGAAAAATTGATGGAATTTCGCTAAAATTTAAACTTTTGGTAGATTTTGGCAAAAATACCAATTAAATTTTCGGCAAAAATAATTATACTTGCACAAGAGCTAATATCACACATTCACACTTAACATACACTTCACCTAATAATTTAACTTAATATTATAAACTTCAAATAATATTATACAAATATACATATTAACTTCACCTAACATACATATACAATTAATATATATATATATATATTCATTCATTTAATATTACACTTCAACTAATATTAAATTTGTTAACATACACATATACAATTAACATGCGTATTCACTTAATATAACACACTTAACATACATATTCACTTCACATAATAATTTGACTTAATATTATACACTTCAACTAGTAAAGTGACTTAACATTATACATTTCACCTACATATTTAAGTTACAAATGTATTTTGTTGTATACAATTATGTCTTGTATTTATTAAATATGTAGTTTTGAACCTATATAAATATCTTGCTTAAATACTCAAATATTTTTTACAAAATATCCATCGAAAACCCAATCGGCATGCGGTATGCCCATGCGGTATATGCAGTATATGCGGCATGCGGCATGCCCATTTTTTACCATTTGCCCATCGACATACCCATCGGCAAGCGATATATCCGTAAAACGAAAAATGCGAAACGAAATCGACAAGCGGCATTTTAAACCTTGGATTTAACAACATTATACTAAAAATTGACCAACATCCACTAAAGAAAATAGACAGAATAACGCATATCCACATATTTATCGCCATTGAATACTTTTACTGCTATGTTTTTACTTTAGACCCATGTTGTTTTAGTTGATCAAAATTTAGTTTTTTCTTTTTTAGCCGTTATTATCTCCTTTTTACTATTTATTTAGTGGGAAAGAAGAAAATGATAAAATTGGTGATAACATGTGGGTATTTTTGCCATATATGTGCAGCTAGTCAAATTAATTTTATTATTAGAATTTAGAAGCTGTCTCTTTGACTTTGCCAAAAGAAGTGGCTTCTGTTCATTTTTTCCCAAAAATTCCTCCCAAATTTCTCCAATGGAAGCTTGACCGATCAACCATTCCTGCGAAGTAAGCTCTTCATCTCTCTCCTTTCGTTCTTTCCCCTTCGCGTCGTCATAGTTTTTCTCCATTGAAGATCGTGTCTTTTCAATGTATTTCAAGTGTTCTAAAGCATTTCCATTGAATTTGAATCGAAGTTAGTAGGGTTCTTTAGGTATTTGCAATTATATATATATATATATATATATATATATATATATATGGATGATTTGTGATCTACCTGCATAATGATCTTGATATGGTGTTTGTTTTTTGTTCTGTTTTGTTGGTAGAGAGAGATTATCATGGAGGATCAAGTGTCCGATTTACCGGTATCTATATTGCATCGGATTTTGAAATTTCTCCCCGTCAAAGATGCGATCAGAACCTCCGTGTTGTCTAAGCAATGGAATTCCATTCGGAAGTCCTATCCAATTCTTGAATTTAAGCTCCCGGCTCGTATTATGGACATGCCTGTTGATGCGCCAGAGTTTAAGGACCGGAACGGAGAATTCTTAAATTCTGTGGATAGTTCTCTGCAAAACTTTGTTCAGAGTGAGCTTTGCTTAAAGAGAATAGGTTTCCATGTGTTTTACGTTGATAAAGACGCAGTTTCACTAGTCAATTCGTGGTTGCCATTAGCTCTTCACAATGGGGTTTCTGACCTAACCTTCTTCTTTGGCAATCCTGATCCGCAATCAAAGCCAGAGGAATATGACTACTACCCTTTCCCTGAAACAACATTCTCAGTCAACTCGGAGCTACTCCGTGGTTCTTCCGAGTTTTTTTTCCTTCAAAAGTTAGAGCTAGCTAAGGTTTTCCTAAGTGATAGTATGGTCTGTGATATTATCCAAAACTGTCCTAACCTGAGCGATCTTAGTCTCTTGGATGTTTCTCTCTGCGGAACTTTTTGTATTTCTAAGCATGCCAACCTTGCGTGTCTTACCATAACGGTTTCATGTTGTAGCGAAGAGTTCAAATGCATTATTGTTGATGTTCTCTCTCTTCAGCGCTTTTCCCTTCGGCTTTATTATCAATGTGAGATGATTGATTTGACCTCTTGCTCTAACCTGAGAGAACTAAAGCTATGTAATAATCCCATCTCCGATGCATCATTCAATATGCACATCTCTAGTGTTCCGCTCCTCGAGGTTCTTGATATATCAAATTGTGATGAGCTAAAAATCATAAAGATCTCTCTGCACCGGCTTAAGTATCTTAGGATACATGACTGTATGCGTCTTTCATCTATTGAGATTGATGCTCCAATGCTATCCAAATTTGTTTCCATACAACCTTATGGATTTTTAACTGAATTGGTTTTACCAGATGTTATTCCGGCTTCTATGTATCTAAGTTACAGCAGCTACACCGCAAATTTTCGATTCAGTAGTTCTTGGTTCTTCAGAATCAGGGAATATCTTACCGTACCTTTTAAGGGTATAATTTTTTCCTTTTATAGTATTGATGAGTTTGATCCCGAAGAATTAAGTTTTGATCATGACGATTTAAGAGAAGCTGTAATTCCCCCACCTGTTGAAGTGGATTGCTTAGACCTCTCAGATGTTCATGTCAAACATTCATACCATTTGGAGACTCTTCTTGACGGTTTACTTTGGAGTTGTCATCCAAAGATGGCATGTGTGAAAGTGAGCCCCACGCGTTTCCGGTACAAGGAAAACTGGATAAAGATAGAGGTATGACAATAAATTTCTTTTCTATAAATTTTAATATGCTTGTTGATTTCCAGGTTTAATTTTCTCTGTTAAGCTTGTTTTAGCTTTTTATTAAAAATAAAAGGCTTTTCAGTTTGAAAAGTTTGATAGATCTGTGATCATTACCCTTTTGAGAAAAGGGTGAGACAGTCATTTGGTTTTGTTAGTTAGTCTTTTTTTTTTAATTATCGTTAGGGTCATGTGGTATTCCATGGGTGCCTATCACTGTGGCCGACTGGCTGTCAAGGGTTTTATTCTCTGTTTTGTTTTTTCTTGTTTAGCATCACGATTCCTTTTGATAGTGTTCGACGTTGCATTGTAATTAACCGATGTGATGCATCCCGTTTTTCTTTATTATTTCTTTGCATTGTGGATTCATCAGAATGGTCATTTCCCTTGGCCAAATTTCATGTTGGAACATGTTTAGTTCCTATTAATAGAGTTTCGTTTTTAATTTTTATGTATGGATCGTAATTATCCATTAGGAACGCCGAGATTCCAACTTTTTGGGTGTGTTTGCAGGCTCTTTGCAAAATGTTGAATGAAAGTGAATGCCGATTATGCTGCAATTTGCCACGTTGCAAGTGTTGGCGCTATCGCCTGAAAGCTGTGAAAATCGAGAGCAGCAAGGAAATTAAATTTCACGACTTAAACTTTCAAAGCGTCAAAGATCATTACATGTCAAATCCAGAGGACGACGAAGTACGGTTCGTATTCGATTGGGATCATTCAGCGTAGAAGAATCAGTCCGAATTTAGCTTTTAGTTATATATGATTTAAAAAAAAATAAACTTCACTGACTTTTCATTATCATTTTAGAATTTACTGTAGTTTGTTATTTTTTTTTTAAATTTTATATAATTCATTTTATGTTTTTTATATGTGCCTTCAATCACCAAACTCAAATCACAATTGTTATCTTTTTAATACATCTACATGCCAAGACTGGATTTAAATGTGAACTTCAAGATGAGACATTATCATCTCAGATTGAACTCAGCAAATTATGTCCAGTAACCAGAAACCGGTAATTTGCCGGAAACCCGCAGGTAAATAAATTATGGACATAGTATCAACTATCAAGATTGCTCATTTTGAATATGTGTACATAATTAACTTATAGTTAAGGGCCTCACAAAACTATGCTGTAGAAATTTAAAATGGCCAAATTCATTTGCATGAAACAATTTTAATTTTTAAGTATTATTTGTAATTTTGTTGTAACTTCCACAACTTTTTTTTTTTAATCAATTTGTGTTACAATTTTTTTTTTTTTTTAATTTCCACTGTTATGTTCCAAATTCATTGATTTTCACCTTTTTTTATCCCCTACATGCTCTCTTAATATTTTGAGAATTCGGTATATAAATTAATAATTAACAATTCAATAGTTCCTTTACAACTCAAATGACAAGATTATTCTTATTCCAAAGAGCACAATCTAAAAACGACACGTTTTAATTAGATACAGAACATAAACAAGACTACAGATTTCAAAGTGAGCACGGTACCGATTTACATTTTTTTTTGCAAAATAGTAACCTGTATTTAAAAGTGAGCACGGTTTTTACTTGTTCCAATATCGGTCTCAAAAAATTTGCTTTTACCAAAATTCTTTTTTTTCTTTTGCAAGATGATGAGTCTCGTTAAACCCTTTCGAGTCCCCAAACAGGTACGGCTCGGGAAGGAAGAGTACTCCACATCAAATTACAATTGGCAACAACTAAACGCGTGTTCCGAACATTGGTCGGAACTTTATGGTTCAACACTAGGCGAAACAATCTAAACTTAATTGCGAGTTTAGCAGATCATGGGCGATTTTATTATAACATTTCGGAATACATTAGAAAATCATAGACCAAATTTCTTATTCTCGGTCCCAACTTTACCCAATCTTATTAGATGGAAGAGATTTAAATAGAAAGAATTTGCTAAAAGACCTTGGATGAGATTTCATTAAAAAAACATACCCTCCAATGCCCCTCATGCCAACAAAACACTATTTCAAAAGGGTATGAATCTTCATGAAAACTCAAATAAGACTATTCTCCAAAAAGACCCCGACTTATATACCGGAACCTATTATTTTTCAAGGGATAAAGTAGTAAAAATATTATTAAAGTTGTACTTTAATACTTAAACTAGAAATATAACGGTAAAATACTTGACTTTAGACTAAAATTGTACTTTAATACCTAAACTAAAAAATTGACTGAAAATATCTAATGTCAACTAAAGTTGCACTATAACTTCTCGGCAAAGTACTTTTGCCATTAAGTTTTGTGTTTAGATACTAATATGCAACTTTAGTCGAACTCATGTATTTTTGCCGTTAATTTTTGTGTTTAGAATTAAATTGCAATATATGCTCAGTCAAAATTGGGTATTTTGGCCGCTACTATTTCATTTTTCGATGATATAATGGCAAATTGTCCATAAATGTCATATTGGGAGGCGTGGAAAAAAAGACATAAAGAAGAAAATAGGGAGAAAATGTCGACATTTTAGAACCATGTTGATCCAATCTGACCGTACGGACGGTTTAATACGTTAGACGCGCCTAAACGTTCCCTTATATGACTACACAATGTCCTCATCTTCTATCTACGCCTTCTTCTTGTCCTTTAACACGCTTCTGAAATTACACTGTTACCCCTCTATCTAAATTTTCAGTTTGAATGTTAGGTTTTGCTAGTCATTTTTAACTAGAAAAAAAAAAAAAAAAAAACATGATGACCTTGTTGCTCTTGACTCTTGAAGGATCACATAAAGATAAAGGTATTGATTTATTTCTTATATATATATATATATAAATATTGTGTTTAGTTTTGAAAATGTCATTTTTGTTACAACAATGTAATAACTAGTTAGAAAAAAAAAACTTTTAGTGATAAAGCCATGCATCATAATTCATGTACACATATTATGGATATGATTATTTTGTTTGTTTTTGCATATATAACTCAATGATTTATACACACATGTTTTGCCATTTTTACAAGTAATTCATTAACCTAAACATTTGACTTGAAGTGGTGATATAAAGAAAAGGACAGTTTAGTAATACCACATTATTGGACTATATAGAGCTATGATTGATGCAACACACAAGCCTAAAGTCATAAAGTCATCAGTGTTCCATATTTCAGCTAATTAGTTAGGCAAAAATATTCATATGATCTTATGGTTTGGAAGTGAAACTTAATCATCACAGAGAAGAGATTCGATTCGATTCGATTCAAAGAAGATGTCTAGATCTATGAAAGACGTTTTTTCGATGATGATCTACGTCGTGCTGAGGAAGAACATCCAAATTCTCGGCGAATTCGCGGTGATTTTGGTCGACTTCGCGTCCGTCTTGACCTCGACGGTCCAGTTTTCCGGGGTTATTTTCCGGCCAACAACTAGGGTTTCGGCGAGCAGGTACCACTCTCCGATGTCATCCATGATTGCTCGTCATGATCGGTGATAATATATTGTATACAAATATATGTTATAATCATTATTACTGATTGATAATATGCTGTTTAATTTTTTTTTATATGTACTGAAATAATAGTTCTTCCATAACTGAAATTCTTGATGATTTTGAGTGTAATAATATTAATATTGCTGTTAGATATATAGCAGCAATAAAGATATATCATTTTTGTATCCATTTAAAAGAGAATATTGAATTTCAATTTTTCCAATCTTGTTTCTTGAGATTGCGTACTATAAGCTATGATTATGCTTCAAATTTGTTTTGTTTTGGATTTATAGTGATGAACCAAGAACTAATAGAAGTGCAAACTTTGAATAATAGTAGGGTTTGATTTATTGGAAATTGTAAATGGCGATAGAGTATTCCCGCAGTTGGAATTTGTGTTTTTTTTATACGTTCAAATGACGGTACACAATTTTTCCGTAGTTTAAAACGTGATCAAACCACACTTTTTCGCTTTCCATAGTGTTAACCCCGTGGTGTAATCCTAGCAAGATGCGCAAACGGAAGCAAATTTGATCGAATGGCGCGCATAAGTACCCGGTACCTCTCTAGCTATGGATTTTTTTTTAGACAAGTTGAGTCTTCTATAATCTTTATCTTTGAATTTTCTCTAGGAGTACTGCAAAATATGGAGTATATATTTAATAAATAAATTATATTTTACACTCTAATGTAATTAGTTTCCTGGTCATCTAGATTAGTTGAGTTTTATTTTGTGCTTTATTTATAACAAGACAAAAATTAGGGTTTTCGTTGATCATTTTGTGTAGAGTTTATCACCTGTGGAGGGTACTTTGGGAAGATCATCTTTTAGCTACTCCAGTTAATTTCAAGTTAATCAAGAATTCTATCATATATTAGCAGAGAGTATTATGCCATGCATGGACATAATTACAGTGGTCTCAAGCACACTGTTTAATTTGGACTCTATTATATATCCAAAACCAATAATTGAGATAAAAGTAGCCAAGTTGTAGACCGCTGGAGAGGAAAGTACGCAAATTCTTTTGTGGTCGGCGAAGAACCCAGATTGTTCTGTCCAATTGCCGTCTCTTCCGTTAAGGTTCTGCGACGTGTAAACATCTGCTTATTTTCCACGGTGGCTTGACATCTATATACGTGCGGTAAAAAAAAAAGAAAAAAAAAGTGGAAAATGAGGAAGAGGTTGACGCGAGACGGAACCTTAGCGAAAGAGCGACAGTTAGTTGACAAAACTATCTGGTTGCACACTTCTATTTCATTTAGGTACTTCGCCCCGCACTAAAAAAGAACTTAAGTACTCTCGTCTTCCGTTGACTACATGCATCTTAAGTACTCTTACCTCAATTATCACCTATCCAAACTGGTACTTAGGTTACTGTTGGGCTGCTTACGTACAGTCATGTATGTATTTATATATATATATATGTGTGTGTGTGTGAGAGAGAGTTTGTGTACTGTATATTAGAAATTCAATACGTTGATAATTAGTTTTCAGTAACAAATGTTTGAAGCTCTCAGTCATTGTATCTCAATGAAGTTTTGGACAGTGACCCTTCAAAATGAAGTTTTTTTTTGTGTGCATATAAATCAAGTGATCAATATCGCAATTACTCGCTTTTAATTAATGAGATTTGTATGCTATGTAAAACCTATTTGAAAAAAGTAAAGTTTCTCACTTGCTCGATTAAATTATATTTTTGTCTCGTCCTAATCCAGGACCAATGTATAACTAAACAAATCGATACTACATATCCCGACTTGAATCATTCAAATCTCTATTTTAATATTCCAGCATAGCAAAAAAAAAAAGAAATTAAATGTCTTGAAATTTTATCACAAAATTCCAGTAATTTCAAATTTGATGCTAGATCATTAGATATATACCATACCACTAATATTTGATATTGTATACTTGTTTTAGTTTTGGTGTCTTTATAGTTTGATGTCGTTACTTTGAAAACCAGACATTTTCTTTTCGCCATACCTCGTGTATTTTGTTGTTGCTACGGTATTCTTTCGCTAAAAATAAGGATTACTTCAGGTACGGACGTGGACGTCAATAGAGTAATCGTTCTTTCGTTGAGCCCTTAGCACGAAGCTAGGACAGCGATGCGAACGCTTGTGAGTGCACTAACAAACAAGTCAGATACTAGTTGTTATGAAGGTCAATTGTGCAAGAGCGAGCTCTCGCCTTGAGCGTCATCCAAAAACGTCTCCCTTTTTTCGCTTTTTTTTTTTAATCGGAGTTTTTCAATACAAACTTTGCACAGACGCTTAAAAAACCCGTCATACAAATTGTTTGCACGACGGTTGAAAACCGTCTTGCAAACTTGCACGAAAACATGGTTTTATGCAGTCATAAAATAGAGTTCTAACCTCAGATTTATGTAGTAAGTCCAAGATAATAGCCTGCTAAATCATACATGCTTTTATAAGGTTTTATTACAAGATAAAACATGCACACTTCGAAAATTTCTTGGAAAGTAATATCGTGTTTTGTAGATGCAAAAGTCAAGGTCTCATGAAAATACTAAGCTTGTACTAAATGCACCCTCTTCTCACTACTTTCCAAGCCCAATTATTAAATACAAGCAGAGTGAGCGAAAGGCAAATTCCTCAAAATTCTACATTTTCTTGTCTACTTTGAGGAGATGAAATAATGGATTTTCAAACATTGGAAAAAGAATACAGATCTCAAAAAGAAAATACCGATGTCTAGGGTATCACCTTAAAATTAGAGGAGTCCGACGGCGGGACAAGTGACCATCCGCGGTCGGCAGTCGGTCCCACTTCTCTAGTGATGTTTTTACATTTAAAAAAAAAAAAGTTCAACGCTCAAGGCGGCCACAGCCATCACAGAACGGCCAACAGTCACCGAGAATGGCTTCCGATTCTGCTTAAACTAGAATCCGAGTTTTGCTAAAAGATTATGGATTAAGAAGACTTAATTTAGAAACAAAAACAGAAGAAAAAACCATCTTTAAGGTTTCATAAAGCATTTAACACAGACAAATGAAGATAATATTAGCCAACATTATGGTGATAACGAGGTCTGTCTGTACTTCTCATGGGGTACAAGAATGACTCAAAAAAAACAAAAACAAAAAACAAAAACAAAAGCGAAAAGCCCGAGAGATCGAAAACCCGAGAGACAACGAGGCGTTGACTCATCGGCCACGTCGATCGCCGAGAAAGAAATTCATGCAGAAAATCTCTAAATTAAATTTATTGATCATTCTTCACCCCCACATTACATTATACAGAGATGCTTAATTATACCTATAATTATAGTCAACGAATGACTACACACATATATTTAGACTGTCTTCTTCACATCTTGCCCAGTGTGTAGTCCATGGAGTCCACAAGGAAATCTGCAACAACAATATTTTAACAACTTAGATTAAACCCGCCTCAAAGCTACGTGCCCTACTCCCGTAATCCAGACCGTCCCAAAAATTGGATCGGGATAATTTTCCCCAACCCAAGAAAGAGCAGTTTGGATTGGCCCAACCCAACCCGTGTACACTCTAGCTTTTAAAAGAGTTTGAAAATAAATATATATTTTTTTCGGTATCGAAAACTGACCCGCGTCTGCCTTGGTGATGCAGAGAGGAGGGGTGATTCGGAAAACGTTCCCGTAGTATCCACCTTTGCCGATCAGTACTCCCAAATCTTTCATTTGGTCCATCACATGCATGGTCTCCTCTTTCGCCGGGGTTTTGAGCTCACGGTCGGTCACGAGCTCGACTCCAAGCATTAGCCCTCTTCCTCTGACATCTCCGATCACTGCAAGAATATATATAAATCATTAAAAACGCTGTTGTAATGGAAACAGAAAAAGGGAAGCTCAGAGAGCGTACCTTCGTGCTTGTCCTTTAGATCGGTGAGCCTCTCCTTGAGATAGGAGCCGACAACAAAGGCGTTTTCCTGAAGCTTCTCCTTCTCGATGACGTTAAGAACCGCCAGCCCGGCGGAGGTGCATACCGGGTTTCCGCCGAAGGTGTTGAAGTAGCTGCTGCGGGTCAGGACCTGTGCGATCTCGGGGGTCGTCACCACCGCCCCGAGCGGAATGCCATTTCCAATGCCCTGCACACGATCCCCGGTTATGTCATTAAACATTCTAAGTTCCAAATTAAAGAGTTAGATGTAAGAGATGAAACCTTTGCCATCGTCACGATATCGGGAACGACGCCTTGCGTCTCGAACCCCCAAAAGTGGCTCCCGGTACGAGCGAAACCACATTGGACTTCGTCTGCTATGCAAAGGCCACCGGCTTTCCTCACACTTTTGTAGGCAGCCGGCAAGTATCCCGGGGCCAACTCGACAATCCCTCCGACTCCCTGTCAATAATAACAGTACATTTCTCGATTTAGCACAAGAAAATAAAGTGTCACATTTTGGCAATTCGGATCGAGTTTTGATCATCTATACCTGAATAGCTTCAGACATGAAAGCCGCAATGTTTCCGCTAGTTCCGAACTCGATGAGGTCTTGGACATCTCGTGCGTATTTCTCTCCGTCCGAGCCGAAAACGCCTCTATACGGGTCCGGGTTTATAGCATGTTGAACCCCACTCTGTTGGATAAAATAATTGAAAACAACAAAAAAATGAAATATTTATTCGAGGCTTTAGTTTTAAAGTATGGCATAAGTATAGGCACCTCATCAATCAGATAGAACTTAAGCACAACGGAAATTAACAAAACGACATCATGTTATCATTGATTAATTCAGATACTATTTACATAATTGACATTGATCATAAGGTATATGTCATTGTCAATTATATAAAGCTAGTGATAACATGTCACACACACCTAACTTGATAGTTTTTACAGCATTCTTTTGAGGAAAAAAAAAGTTTATTATATTTCGGGTCATATTTATTAGTTAACATAACAAGAAAAGAAGGGTCACGTGTTACTAGTTTATTGATTGATAGTGGTTCTGACCTCTGACATTTATATGTATCTTTATACAGATATAGTATATTCCTATATTGTATGCAAATTGCTTTATTTTTTTCTTACTTTACAACGGAAACAACAAGATCATTTCTTGGGACTGTACATATATATATATATATAATATAATTCTTCTCAATTTTAAGAATCCCTGATAAAGATATGATTTCACAAACTTGAGTTATGTTATAATATTCACTTCAGCTAGGCCAACACAACATATTCTTGTGAATCGACCTCATATACTTTATTCTAGATTTATCGTGACTAATTATTAATCAATTTATTGAGCATCAATAAAAAAAAAAATGTTATTTGTCACTAACCCATCTCAATTAGTCACCTTTCCAAAGTATCGATGGTCCAATTTACGAGTATACCAACAGATAATAGGTTTACCAACCGATATCTTATAAGCAATAGATTCACCAAAAAAGGTTCTCACTGATCCAATTTACAGGTTGATGGATAATATCTACATTATATAAAATGTTATCGGAATACCCTTTATTTCATAAAATTTGTGAAATTTTCAATTGTTCTACTTCTTCGTCGGGTTCGGTTTTTATTAATTCCACTTGTAAACCTTCAGTAAAATCATAAAACAGTATTAACAGTTAATTTACGTTTTTTTAAGCCGTAGTCTCTTTTTTTTTCTTTCTTTTCTTCGGTGAACTGATGAAGTACCTGAGCGACATTAAACTTCCAACTGCACTGAGCGGTGGCGCCCATGGTGCCGGCAGCGTTGCCGTGGTAGGCGTTCCTGAGCGAAATGACGTCGTTGCATCCTGTGTAGAGCTTCGCTATCATCATCGCCAGCTCGTTCGCCTCTGTCCCGGAGTTCGTAAAGAACACAACCTACAACATACACACACATCCACGTCAGTACACACACATATGATATACATGTATAAAATAGCTAAGTTGCTAACCAATAATTAATCCCAATAATTTTCCGACCTAAATAAGTGACACACCTTCTCGATACAGGCAGTGACATGTACCATCCTTTTTCAACACACCATGAGATCGATATATATTAAATATATTTACACATAAATTATTAAGTTGCTTTTGTGTTTACCGCCAATTATCAATCAAACCACCTTACAATGAAAGCAACTACATGAACACACATTATTTTGACCCAAAACAAGTGACACGTCTACACAAGTCCAAAAACGAAAAGTTTTTATCTTTAACTTAGAATATTTTAATAAATAATGTGATATTTTCGACAAAAGTAGAACGTAATTTCAAATTTTATTTTTATCAAGGCAAAGTTTTAGAAAACCAAAATATAATCTTGTTGTAAGTTAGAAATTTCTTATGATATAATCTTTTTTTTTTTTTTGGTTTTTAAAACTCTTGAATTTGGAATATGTTGCGTACAAAGAGATACTTTAAAGAGTACTTTTGCCGCTGATATTCTAAATATAATTAGAGGAATATATATTCTATAGAAACCTTGAGGTCTCCGGGGAGCTTGTTGGCCAGGGCCTCGGCGAAATCGGCGACGGCCCGGTTGAGGTAAAGGATGGTAGAGTGTTGGATTCGGTTGGTCTGTTGAATGATGGCGGAAACGACGTCGTCGTGGCAGTGGCCGCAGCCCACCGTCGCGATCCCGCCGAAAGCGTCAAGGTACCTCCTTCCCTTGTCGTCGAACAAGTACTGCTTCTTCCCGGCCACCACGTGAAGCTGCCAAGGTAACAAACGACACGTCGTTTACTTTTGCTCAGTAATATCTTTTATCAACCTCTCAATTAATAATTACTGATAAAAATAAGGAGTCAGTTACATATGAACAAAATGCAACTATAAATAAAATAAATTTAAGGTTTATAATTTCTTAAAAAAATAAAGTAAAGGGATTCAATAATAGTTTGTTTAGTAGCGATAAGAATGAATGATGATTACGATAAGAATATTAAACGTACTATATAAGTGATAGACACGCATGAACAATAAATGATCGTCATTATTTATTATGCTAATTAATATTATTATTCTTACTCAAACGTGAAAGGAAGAAAATCGGTTTCAAACTTTCAACGTGGAAATGAAAGATGTAATTGATTTCGAGAAAAGGAATAAATAAATAAGATTATATTTACAGGAATAATATTAATGTTTCCATTCAAATGATATATATATATATATATATGTATTATTTGACGATATATAATATATCGTCAAATAATTTTGTGTAGAGTTTAAAATAATCTGAAATAAATCCACGTAAAGCTTAAAATGAATTGAAAAGAAAAAAAAACGAATTTGATCGAAAAATCGAATTTCGATACTTCCGATGCTCTTCAAGAATCTAAAAACGAAAACTGAGAAAGCGACGGTCTCGCCTTGGAATCGATTTGAATATACATGCATAGAGATTGACTGGTTAAGAAATGATTTGAAATCGAGAGAGAAAGAGCTCGCAGGTCTCCATTTCGATTCAAGAATATGCAAACGAGAACAGCGAAAGGGACGATCGCGATACGAAATCGATTGACTGCTTTGATCGAAGTGGATTGAGAACATTTGAAAGACCAGAGACAGAGAGAGAAAGATAGTACTCACTGGTTTTTTGTAGAAGCAGAACATGGAAGGGCTGAGAAACTCCTTGCGCTTGGCCAGGATCTCCTCGGCCGACGGGCCGTCGTATGGCGGCGGCGAGAAATCAAACGGAGGAATCTTCGGAAGCGTTTCCTCGGCGGCGACGCCATTGGTAACGGAGCCGAAAGCTTCGTTCTCCCGAGCCTCCGCCGCCTCCGCGAGAGAGCCGAAGCTCCGATTCCATCGCGGAATCTCCCTGCGCGCCGATAGCAATCTCGTCGCTGCGAATCTCTGCATGTCTCTCTCTCTCTCTGTTCAGTTAGCGAGAGAAAAGCGTAGGATTTTCTGTTTGGATGCCGAGAAAATCCCACTTTTCCTTGAACTCAGGGAATGGCTTCCAATGATCTCGAGTGAATTGACTGGTTTGGGAGAGGTGGAGACTAAGGCTTCGGGTTTATATAGGCCGAGGTTCGGGGGTATTTTCGTCATTTGGGGATGGAAGATGACAAAATGTGACCACGTTCAGAACCCCCGGATGAACCGAGGACAGAACAGTCATTTGAGGTCTCCGAGGTAAGACTTGCAAGTTTAGGAGGTTTAAATTAGATTTAATTTAATATTTACTTTCTTTGAATTATTTTTGAGTTAATGTTATTAATCTCAGTCTAATTAAAAATGCCAGAACCTAGTGTTATAAATATGTGGAATATTTTTGGCATAATTATTTAATTTTGTATCAACTACCTTAAATTTTTTTATATTTTTTAAAGAATACAAAACGTTATCAGCTAAAGTCTGTTAAGTTAGAGATATGTCTCAAATTTATCAAAAGCATGGTTCTAACTTCTATATGTCGATGCTGATCATGTTTCGTTCACTCCATTTTATGGAGATGTCGAAAAAATATAATCATTCACCCGCTTTTAATTTAAAAGTGTTAAATAATTTATATTTTTTGGAATTTAAATGTAGACATACACGTGTCTATCATTGACAGGACGTGGACAAAATTTGACCTCGACTATGCTTTGTAGTCTTTGGGTATTAGCGCACTATTGTTGTTAAAAAAAATAGAGAGAATAAGAATATGTCATTACACTTCGTACAAGATTGAGTATTTATGCCAAAAATATTCATATATATATATCATATATTAATTGACGCTTATTTTATACTGTAATTGAATAATTTGGAATTTAGAGTTTCCAATTGTAGTGGCTTACTGGCTCCACATATTGGTGTTTCAAAATATAGTAATAATTAAATGATTTTTAATAGTAATTTATTTAGATAAATTCACCTAGTCAGCATATGAACGAACCAACCCAGTTTTATGATTTCAATTCAAATTTTTGAAATAGCTAAATTAGGCTGAAGCTATATAATTGGTTTTGTTATAAAATGTAAATTGTAAAAAATAGTATGAGAAATACAGTAAAGAATATTACGGGCAGATTGATTGTGACCGACTTCGAACAAATAAAAAATTTCTTTCTTTAGTTTTGCATGATTTCACTCCTTTAAAAAAATAGTCGCTTGTGTTGTTCCAATATAAGACTACATTTAACAAAATAAAAAATTAATCGATTATTAAGAATGTCACATATACAACTGTAGATAAAATCATAAAAGGATAAATAAAGAAGTATATTTTCATTTTTATGGTAGTATAAATTTATACATATATATATTTAACTTTTAAAGTTGATAATATTCACTGTATTTGGTTTAAATTTTGTTTGCTTATTGTTAAAATTGATATCGTCATATCATATATAAGAGAGATTTTTTTTTTTTTGAAGTGAGACTTGTCTAATATTCAACATTCAAATTTTATTAAATCGAGCAAAAAATTTACAAAATTTCTGAGAGAATAAAAGAGTGAGTACCTAAAAAAATACAGCTTTATATCTTTATAAGAAATTAAATATTAAATACTTTATTGTTATTAATTATAAATTTATTTATTCAAATTTTATGAAAAATAATGATATGATTACATAGCCAAGTATAAATGGATTCGTGAATCTGAGACCGAGACATTAGTCACAGTGATTATTGAAAAATGTGACCCAAATATTTTTTTTTTTCCTACTAAAAAAGTCTGACCCAATTCAATTGATATGCTTGATTTAATAAATGAATTCAAGTATTTGTAAGAAATTAATGCAATCTTGAATATTTTTATGACATTAGTGAGAGGATTCAACTTCTTGCTTGAAAAACCATATTTTTTTCTATGTCATATCATTTTAAGAATATATATATATATATATTATTAGAGCGAAAGATTTTATTTATTTATTTGATACAATTGGTCTTTACAAGGCCACTGACAAATGTAGAGTAATAATTTATTTAATCTTCTTAGGGACCATCAATAACATATTACCGAATTGAATTAGTGACCAAAAATGTAAAAAAATAAATTCGGTATTTAAGAAAAGAAGGACATAATTGTGGCTAGAACATAAACAATTTAAGGATATTTTTTTTTATAAATTATAGGAGAATACTTTGTAAATGTTTTCTTTGATATTCAAGCATTATTTTGCAATATACCTTATAAATTAAAAATAAATCTAAATAAAGTATGATCAATTTAAGCAGTAGTGAGTGGGAGATTAGTTGATAATTAATCAATTAATTATAGTAAAGAAGAGTGTGACTAGAAAAATGTCAAAGTGAAGTCCCATGAAATGACACATGTTTTATTTGGCCTCATGTGAAATAGCACGATAAACATGTGGGCCAAAGCGTCAGACAACAACAAAAAACGTGTCCATGCACGCCACGTGTTCAAATTTAAATGAACGTAAAGACTATTTAAGTATATGCAAATAATTGATCTTAATATATTAAGTATATGCTTTATAGTTTATAGTATATACCCAAAAACAGTGTCAATAGCAAGTTTTGTAATAGTTCTAATCACTATAGAATTTATCAAATATAAAATTTATATGTTATATTTTTTATTTTTTAATACTAAATAATTAATATATAGTAAACCATCTCAACCTAGAATAATTTTTTTTTCATTATTTGGATAGTGTTATGAGTACTTTTGGGAATACATAAAAATTAGGTATGTATGGCAAAAGTCAAAGCCTATTAGAAAAGTCAAAGACTGAGAGCCCGAAACCTAACTCATTTGGCAAGGCTTGGACCTTGAAGGCCCAAAACACAGATCTCAAGACCGGAATCCACATCCAAAAAGAAGGTTCTTACAACCCGACGAGGTTATCATAACCTCGGGAAATTCTTAGACTAAGGATCAAGGCGATGAAATGCCAAAATTTAAAGTGAAACTAAGACTTTAGTAGTATAAAATATTCAGAATTATGAGTTCTTATTGGCACTAGTTATTTGACATGCATGATTTTCTATTTATTGTTAACAATGTTAGCGAAATTCTCTAGACTAAAGTTATGCAAATTGATGTCCCCACCAAGGAACTAGAAAGTCTACTTGTATTTCTAAGGAATTACAGAGAATCCGGGTTTGTTGAATAGCTAAGGTAATTGCCATAGAGATAGCAAATGAGATGGAAATAAAATTCATGTTCATGGAAAAGCGAAAGGTTGGGAGGAAGAAACAATTTGATGATAATGTTAGTAACAAAGTTATACATTCTGGCGAAGAATCCTTCAAGTTCTCTTATTTTTTCAACATTGTCGATCAATCAATTTCTTCATTCAAACCCATGTTAGAATTATAATATTTAATACTTTCTTATTTTTTTATTGAATTAATATTTTTTCACAATTTGATGACATACTTTTAATTTTTTCATATAAGGTTGTACAACTTCATAAATTTGAAAAGCAGTTTGGTTTGTTACTTGATTTGATAAACTCAAGAATGCTTATAGAGATACTCTGAAGAGCTTTTGCATTAGTCTTGCGACAACAATGAAACATAATCAGGTTTCTGATCTTGACAAGGATGATCTCTTCAAGGAATTAGATTTGTTATGACAGACTTTTCCAAAAGACCCATAATGAGTCATTGATGTTTTGAATTACATAAAAGAAGTGGATTGTTGTTATCCAAAAGCATGGATTTCTTATAGAATTATATTTAACTATCATGTCACGGTTACCCATGCAGTAAGAAGTTCCGCAAAGTTGAAATTGATCAAGCCGTATCTTCGGCTGACTATGTCCCAAGTAAGGTTTAGCGACTTAACTATGTTATCTATTGAAAAAGATATGATTGAGAAACTTGATTATACAAGTTTTATTAGTTCTTTTGCATCTGAAAACGGACGCAGCGTTGTATTTGAATAATTAATTTTTTTTATCATTATATTTATCGTTTTACTGGTGTCTATTAAATAAATATCATCTTTCATTATTAATTTTTTAATAATTTTTTTTTTGAAAAGGGGCCCCAAAATTTTATTTTTTCTAGGGCCCCGCCAAACTCAGGGCCGACTCTAATTACGAACCACATAAATTTACATGTATCTTTACTTGCGATTTATACCCCTCTTTTACATATTCTCCCCATTCTTACTTGTTTGATGAGGATGTAAAATTACGTCACCAATAATTAATGATATTTTGTAAAATATTAAGATAATTAAAAACTAATGCCTTCTCTCTACGTTGGCACTGAATTTATTTTCCATAGTTTTGAGTAATTAGAGAATTATCAAACTATAAAATATATTTTTTTTCCTTTTAGCATAGTAATAAATAAAGTAAACGGATATCATTGTCATATGAATATGGTCGAGAATTCAGGCTAGATTAGTAACCTTATATCAAAATGTCTTCTCAAAATGATGTAAATCATCGTAATCAGGAACCACCACTTCTAAAGTATTTTGATTTTTATACACTAAGTATACAAAATATTAATTATAATAAATACATAAAATAGAGTATAGTTTTGATAAGATTTGAGTTTTTGAGATTTTCAAAAATCAAGTATGGATTTATTAAGATTCCAAAAGAATTTGGAATAAAAATTATCTAATTTTTTTTAATTAATTCATAAAAAAAATTATACACTTTGTTATGCTTATTTAACTTCTTCGACATGAAAGATTTAATTTTATATGATCATGATAAGTCCATTGCATAACTCTTGAAGAAATATTGATTTAATTTCAATAAATATATATTTTATAATACGAGCACGACTAATATTCTTAGCTAATACCGCTACTTCAGAAGAAAAAAAAATTAAATACGATTTTTTTAATATAACATGATGGATAAAAAGACTTTTTACAATTAAATACAAACAAACGAGTCATGATTGATAAGCACAATAATGGCTTTCCAAATCGATCCACTATGCGTGTTTGCTGCGTTGGATTTCCACATATTCTTCACTATTATATATATATATATATATATATATATATATATATATATACTACAATAATACAATCTAATTTAATAGATCGGACTAACTTTCTTTTTACAATAATAATTTGTACTCGACACTACTACAAAAATATTTAAATACACAGCCAGTAAGAAAGAAACTGTTGTACGTAATTAACGGAACATTTAGGATGATTATTTTAGTGCATTTGATTTCTTTTTCTTCATAAGTACTTATAAATTCTAAAAATGGTAAGAAACTTTGAAGCTTGTTCGACAATATCGGTTAATTATTGGAGATTGGCGAACAATCGTTCTTCCGAGAACAACATTGCGAGATCACAAGTCATTGATCTCAACGAACAAAAAAGTGCTCGAGAATGTTTTTCATAGATAATAAAATTGTTATTGTTGTTTTAAACATAAAAATACCAATAGAAATTGCGTAACGTTATATATATATATATATATATATATATATATATATATATATAGCATAGAACGATAAGGCTAACAACTCATGATGTATAGCACGCCTCAAATGTATTAAGTAAATTGATATTAATCAACTTTTGTATTGGTGCAACTAATTAACAATTAATTTGTTGCTCCATTACTTCACGTACCCTTCCATATAATTCTCTTAATTCCTTAGAAAAAATTTAATTTTTAAACCCACTTGCTACATGATAATCACTTTGTACGAGCCATGTCTTGTGATAATCAATATCTATTTTATTTTATTTTAGATTATAACGAGATAACACAAATTTACTCATCACTAGCTCCTCAATGTAGAATTCATATTAATATTAATATTCATAAAAAAATCACTACTTAGTTCTTCAATAGTGAAACGTATTAGGAACGTACATATATTTATTATGTATGTTCCTTTATTAATAGCCATACGTATATAGATATTATATACATGTATTTTATAAATATAATATAGATACATTATTAGGCAGTATCTTATCTTTGCTAACTCCAACGACAATGATGCTGACGTGGAGTCGATTA
Organism: Parietaria judaica; assembly: GCA_954871525.1. Taxonomy (NCBI): domain Eukaryota; kingdom Viridiplantae; phylum Streptophyta; class Magnoliopsida; order Rosales; family Urticaceae; genus Parietaria; species Parietaria judaica. Next base: position 20,075,941 of record OX940868.1, on the reverse strand, counting down.
TTTTATTAGCTTCTCAGCTTATCATGTTGCTATATTATTTAATTTAATGTATAATATTAGTATATTGCTTATATTATATACTAATATGTCAAATATAAACAAGTAATTTATTGGCAAAACTATAGCCATTGAAGTCAAATCAAAGTACAATCAGGCACTCAAATTAAATCAATTAAATAAGAAATTAGTTTTTATCAACCAATCCAGATTATACTGACAAATTACTCCAAGAATCTTTAGGACAACTTATAATAAGTTCCTTCCACAAATATTAAATAAAAAACAGCAAAAAAAAACCTTGATAAATAAGAACACTGAAATTAAAATAAAAATTATTCTGTAGCATGGTTCAGAAGAAAAAAAAAAAGTTGTTTAGGTCAATTATTTTAAGGTTTTGTTTCCAAAATGAATGATAAATTGGAATTTAGGAAATAAAAGAAATGATTCTAAAATATAGTTATTAAGATTACATCTACCTTTATAATATTTTACTAATATTATGGCCGATTCGAATAATAATTTATTGCAATAAAGGACAATAAACTACATAGATAATTATTTGTAGAATAAAAATAATTTGAAGTCATATCAATCAACATATACAGATGATAAGAGGTGTTTTTTTTCGTTTTTTCTTCTTAATATAAAGTAATCATAGGAAACTGATACATATAAAATAATGAAATAAACATACCCATCAAAGCGTAAGTCTTCAAGTCGTCAATCACAATGTTAATTCAACTAAAAAGTCGTTAAAAAATTAACGTTATGTTAATCATGAATAAAATAATTAGTGGAATAGACCTAGTGATGTCTATTGTATTTGTATACGAGACATTGAAATGACCAAGTAATTATTATATATGTAACGAGCATTAATAATTCATCAATACCTAATTTGATGAGTCTAAAGGTATACATACATATGTCCAAATCAAATATAATATTAAGAAAATACTTGCACTTATATCTCAATTCTCAACTGATATTAGAAGGAGGCGGATATATTTAAAATATATGCAAAAATATAACTTTTTGATTATTGAGATCAAGAACTACTACTTTATTTCACCATTTATATGATATGGAGTTAAGATTAAAAATATTGTGGCTCAGTAATTCAGTATGATTCTATACTTATTTTTTTAATTTTTTTTCATCTGGATTCTGAATATTCTTAATCCGGAAAAATTCAGAATCCATAACTACTTCTGGTTTTGAATTTTTTTTCTAAATTTTATTATTATAAATAAAATTCATCTTTAAATTAAGACCGTTGGATCTTGAATCCTAACAAATAATTGAAAGCAAAAACCAGAAGAACTTCTATTTGTAAAACTTTGGAATTTAGATTTTTAGATACGGATTTTTTCGGATCCAAAAAGTTATGGGTCCATATTTATTTTTATTTTTATTTTTGGAATGAAAAATTTAATAGCCGGATACTTGATTTTTTTACATGTATTTACAACATTAATCATAATAATTTATGTGACATTTAACCGTTATTTTTGTAAATTTATTTTGATATCCATAAAAAGGCAGATAATCTCTACTAGCTCCATAGTACAACATTACTCATAATAATTTATGTGCAATTCGCCCGTTATTCTTGAATATTTATTTTGATATCCATAAAAAGGCAGATAATCTCTACTAGCTCCATATTGATCTATTGAAATGAGAGAAAACAAAAAGTGGATAAAATTACATTACAAAAGAGCTAATGAAAAACTAACTATTAAGTATTCACCAACGTTGAAATGGATCGTATATTATTTACAAACTAAGTACTTCACTAACACGTAATGGGTCATATATATATATATATATATATATTTATTACAAAGCGCTAAGCATTATACAAGTTGATATATTGTTAGAAAATATAACTATAAGTTTAATTATGTGTAAATATGTTTGTGTGCATATTTTATAATTAGAAGTTAATGTGTAAACATGTATGTATATGTGCATGTTACATAATTTTGAATTATATGGAAGCATATTTCAAATAAAAATCCCCCCGCATATATCCCCAATGTTAAAAAAATACGCTATTGTAAAACATTCCGTGTATATGTTTCCTTAAGTGGGTCACTGAAAATAAATATTATAATATTTAAAATATGTTTTAATTTTTAAAATAAATTAAAAGCGGGCACACAAATACACACCTATTGATCAGCACAGGGCGCCTGCTGCCGGTACCCAACGGGACACGGCGGGCGATGGATCGGTTAGCCGATAACTCACTATATGACATGTAACATTGAGCTTAAATTGGGCTTTTCATAGAAGCATATACCAACAAAGCCCAATATATAGGCCCAACTTGTTTCACTTTTTTGGATTAACAAAAGCCCAATTCAATAATCAAAGCATACTGCACAGTGCATACTAATCCTTTCTTTGACTTTTCGTCAAGTGATTTTATTGAAGAAAATAAACACGTCAGTCAAGCGCAGGACTAACGTCAGCAAAAATACCCATTAATTTGATGCAGGACACGTGTCAAAAGATAGCCACCTCACACACACCTTGTAATCTTTTTGTAATTAAACTGTAATAAAAAAGAAAATAATAAATAAAGTAAAGCACTCACTCTCACAGTCACAGGCCCAAATTGGTGTAATTAGTGTTTGGTGTTACATTAATAATCACATGCACACCATGTTTCCGTACCATCTTTTTTATTCATTAAATATTTTAGTACATTTGTCAATAATATGCTATTGAATTATTAAGCTAATATACAAATTAATATAAAATTATGGTTCAAAACACTATTACTGTATTAGTATATGGTTTAGGGGACGGGAGTTAGGTGGTTCAACGAGGGAGTATATGGTTCCTTCAATTATGTTTGTACAGCTGAGTTCACATTCTAGGTCACCTTAAGCTCTTGCACTTCTTTATGCAATCTCCTGACAATGTTCTTCCATTCGTCGTCGAGTGATGACGCCGTCGATGGGGGCAGTGCCATGATAGCGGTCTAGCTGCCCATCGCTTGGCATGCTAGGGCATCCCAAGGGTAGCGAGGTATTTGAGATATCTTTGGTTCATCGTCGCCTATGTACTCTTTCGGGTCATGACGATGAGGAATCTCCCAATGACAGTTGAGACGTCGACTTAGGTCTTCACTTTGGTATGGGCGGTTGAGACGGTTTCTGAGGTCTTCCTCGTGTTCTGTTTTTCTGCTTGAGTTCCAATGTTCATGCATTTTATCGGGTTGAATCTGGCAACTCGTTGCTATCTGCCGCTTCTTGTTTTAATTGGAGTCGGGCGAAGACCGATCTTTGGGTTGATCGAGATTGCTCTGCAACGTCCTAATTTCTCTATCGAATTGAGGACTGTTCCCAGAGGCCAATACAAGTCTTTTTTAGTGTGTTTCGTCCTCACTCACGCGTTCCCATCCCACTATTTAAACTTACATCACATAACACTTTTTTTGTCCAAATAATCCTAACAAGTCACAACAACTATTAATCCTAAGAATATATGTCAGATATGCTTTCAGGATTTTCACTTTTTGTGACTTGTTATGGATTATTCCGACATAAAAAGTGTGATGTGATGTGCGTTTAAATTATAAAATATTTCTCAGAGAGCGTTTGAGTTGAGAAAAAAGCACGCTGAGAAGATTCGTGTTGGCCTACGGGAAGGTCATCAATTCGATAGAGCATCCAAAGCATTACAAATGTTACCAGAGCTAAAAACAGCAAAAAATGTGACTGATGAGGACTTCAGAACACTTTACGTGCGGTGCTTTTGACAGTCATCAATCTCCTGAGTCGAAAAAGGGTATGTGGTACGATACCGCATCGTCAGGGTAAAAAGATGTGCTGATTGGATGTTCTTGAGACTGCACATGTATGAGACTGTAATTACTTGATATCATGAATGTATGGGGCTACATGGTCGAAGAGGCTTAAATTAATTCATTGCTATCACCTATGTCAACACGATACGTCATATTTTCTGTTACCCTCATGGAGAGTTTCTTATTGAGCTTGCGAGTGAGAATAAACTATGCTAAAATGAACCGTGTTGGCCTATGGGGACAATCGTCAATTTGATAGAAAAGTCACTATGTTGCACGTTGGTCCTTGTGATTGGGCATTCTCTAGGACGAGCCATAGTTGTGGCTCGAGATTATTTCTTCGTGCTGCTATGGATCCTCTTCTTTTGAGCTTTCTTTTAGCCAAGGGCTTGTTTGATAACAATGTCGAGTTTGAGGCATCTTGCCACTAGTCCTTTAATTAGAAATCAACATTTCTTTCATTCGTGACATCCGCGCGACTCTTTCGTCCTTTGCGGGATTTTATTGAGCCCTCGTTTTTCGACCGATTCTGAACTTGATTTTGTCATGCGTGCACTTGTCCTGGGGTGTTTTGGGTGGCATCGTGTCTTTCGAGAGATTGAAATACATTTTCGAGGTCATTGAGGTTCCAAGATAAATTGTTTTCGACCGATACGAGGCTCGAGGTCATTGGGGTGAGCGATGTGTATCTCGATTATTCATTGAGTGATCAAGAACGAATCTTTGGGTCTTTGGAGGATAGAAAGCAAGTTGTCGAGTCTTTGGTTCTTCGGACGATCATCGGTGAACTTTGAAATTCTTGAGGGGATCGAGATTGATCTCGAGGTCGATGGGTGTGTTGGCTAGATTTTGAGGCTTGAACTTTACGAGAACCCTCCTTGTAGCGCTAAAATGTTGATGCGAAAAAATGGACTGGCGACTGCAGCGGCCCAAATCTTGTTTTTAGGTCAGGCCCGGCGTCGTTTTCTTAACTAAGGGGCCTCCTATTTATATAGATTAGGGGTGAAACCGGGTCGGGTACCCGGTTTTTTTGAAGTACCCGGTACCCAGACCCGGTTTTCGGGTAGTTGAATTTTACTACTCGGTACTCGAAATCCGGGTACCCGAATTCCGGGTAGTTGAAAATTGGTACCCGGTTTTAGTACCCGGTACCCGGTTTGGAAACAAAGTTCGGATTTTCAACCGGATCCGAGTTTTTACCCGGATCCGTTTTATTTTTTTTAATAGAAACACCAAATTATCTCAAATAAATATTACACATGTCTCGTACATAAAAAAACATACATCCATTTTCTAAAATTTAAAATGCATTAAAAAATATATGATAAACCACTTCGAGTTATTCCGGCTTTCCATCATCATTTCACCGTCCGCGCATCAATAAATTAAAAAAATATTTTAATGAAACCCTAAAATGAGAAATGAAAATGAGAGAAAAGTGTTGAGCCCTAACCCTAAAATATTTTTTTTAAAAAATAAAAATAAAACAAACCGGGTATTAAACCGGGTACCGGGTACCCGGTTTTTAAGATTTCACTACCCGGTACCCGAACCCGGTTTTAAACCGGGTACCGGGTACCCGGATCGGAATTCCGAATTCGGATTCGGGTTTTAAATTCGGATACGGATTCGGGTTTTATTTGCACCCCTAATAGATAGTTTGAAGCTTATTGGAGAACTTTGGGTTTTTATTCTATTGAATCGCGCTCTGGGTGCCCCCAGGGCGCATAATTGACTTTGAAGACGCGTTTTTGGTGCTCCGAAGGTGCACTTGCCCATTCTAAATTTCTTTGATAATAACTAATTTTTTGTTGGGCTTGTCAATTTGTATAATTGGGCCTCCACGAGACTTTTTTGGGCTCAGCTTTGATTAGTTAATTAAATAAAATATTTTTCTTATTTAATTAATTTTTACAAATCCTGAAAAAACACTCATAAGACGCTTTATATTTTCAAAAAATAAGTAGCCACATTATAATGTACGCGATACAACACTAATTAGATATCTACAGTAAAACTACCGAGAAGTGTTATATAGTACGCGATATATTCCGAATTTTATTTTGTCGAAACAAAAATTTAAAAAAAGAAGAAGATTATGCCGTAAGAAAGTTGAAACTTACAATAAGACTTATTTTTATAAAGTTGAAACTTACGATAAAGACTTATTTTTATTTTTCTTTCTTGATTTTTTTTTCACAATAAAAGTAAAATCTAAAACTTATGAATATTTTTCACAATAAAATAAAATTTTAAATATTCCGCGTAAAAAAAGTATTTCGTAAGACTTTGCTGCAAATATTCCAAAATATGAAAAAAAAATGATATTTTTACGAAGAATGAAACATGCAAAGAATATGGACACGAACAGTTGTACAAAGCCCACAAATTAAGAAACGTAAAAATAAAATCATTAACACCCATTTAATGCCCATCATCATTAATTAGCAATTTAGCACTAACAATTAGCCAAAATAATTAAAAGCTCATCTACTTTTTCCCTAGTGGCCAAGAAAGTATCGCAAAAGCCCCACTTTTTTCTCTCAAACTTGAGCACTATTACCCCAACAAAATAAAAACAACACAAAAAGTGACTTCACTCATGCACTTCCACTATCTCTTCATATCCTCACTCATTCTCCTCACCCATCATGCCGATTCCAAGTCGGAAATTGGACGGAACTACCGCTTTCCGATCAGTCTCCCCGAAGGGTTCGACGTCGGGTTCTCGGGCAAGGCTTTTCTAATGGAGACGGGCCGCGTGCCCGAGCCGAACTTCAGGGTGGCGCTGACCGTCGACGTGGGCGATCACCGGGGGGTGAAGCGGTACTCGTGCTCGCTGCAGATCTTCCTCGGGGACGTGAGGGTGTGGAACTCCGGGCACTACTCGAGCTTCTTCGTGTCGGACACGTGCGAGGTCGAGTTCACCGCCGACGGGGATTTGCGGCTCAAGGGGAAGAGAGGGAGAGTTGGTTGGAGGACGGGCACTTCCGGACAAGGTGCGGAGGTAAAATTCAAACTTAATTAATATATGGTTATACATATATATATATATATATATATATATATATATATAGATATCCACATTATAATTAGGGGAATGAAAATGTAATTAAGTTTGTCACGTATTGAATTATTAATATAGTTGGTGGTTGATATCTTTGTGTTTCTTTAGGAGATTTCACACAACAGAAAAAATGTAGCAACGCATTCGAATTTCGGTATAATCGTGGGGTGAAAGTATACACATTAGACGATTAAAGTAAGAAGAAAATTGTCATGTCTAGAATTTTTTACATATATTGCGTTCGGATTTTGGTCTAGTTTTGGGGTGAGACTGAACAAGTTTGATGGTAAACAATTAAAGTATGAAGAAAAATGTTACTCGAATCCGAATCGATGTCGATATCTCTGTTTTTCTCAGAGAAGCGAAAAATCTTGGGATAAAAGTGAACCATATTAAACATTACATGAAAGATGTTCGCAAATCCGTGGTTTATATGTGAAAGAAAATAATGAACAACGTTGGAAGCATTTAAATCTCCGTCCCAATCAAATATTAATATCTTTATGTTGTTAAAATATTCTATGATAAGGTAATCTTTTTTCAATCAGTGTTATTTTTTTTTTTAATATTTTAGGCTCGAATTCCTCTATATAATACAAGTTCAAATACCCAATTTATTTAGCTAGTTCTTATGTAAATAAAAATCCGCCTTCTTTTTCGAGAGAAAAAAAAAAATTGCCCGCAAAATTATTTAATTGTATATTTTCAAGAGTAATAGAAAATTGTCACTCATGTCAAATTTGTTGTATAGCTACTTATAGTTAATTTATTTAATTTTCATATGATCTAAAATATTTTTTTTCTCTTATAATTTAATGCAGAAGCTACAAATTCTAAACACAGGAAATCTAGTCCTCGTGGACGCCATGAACAATATCAAGTGGCAAAGCTTCAATTTTCCCACTGACGTCATGCTCTGGGGTCAACGCCTCAACGTGGCAACTCGGTTGACTTCCTTCCCGGTCAACTCAACCTCGTACTACTCCTTCGAAATCCAATCCGACCGAATCGCTCTCTGCCTCAACTCGCCCGAGTCAACCTACCCTTACTGGGAGTTCAAGCCCTCCAACAACCGAAACCTCTCCTTCATCCACCTCGGCTCCTCGGCCCTCCACGTGTACGACCAAAACCGCAAGAAGATCGCGCAAATCTCGCCGCCGCTGTCGCCCCATCCGCTCCGGTTCCTCGCGCTCGCGAACTGGACCGGGAATATGGGGCTGTTCCGCTACGCCCCGAGCTTGTCGCGGTTCGAGTCCGCGTTCCACGCGCTCAACGCCACGTGCGACCTCCCGTCTGCGTGCAGGCCCTACGGGGTGTGCACGCGGTCCGGTGCATGCATCTGCGCGGTAGAAAACCCCGGTAGCGGGGGTTATTGTGGGGATGTTGCGTCGGAGATGGTGGAGTTGGATGACGTGGCAAGCGTGCTGATGTCGGCGAAGAGGGCTGGCGTCAGCAAAGAGGAGTGTGTTAAAGAGTGTTTAGACAATTGCCAATGCGAAGGGGCGGCGTTTGGCGGTGGGACATGCGAGTTGTTCGGGGTCGTGGGCGGGTTGAAGGAGGTGGAGAGAGGGAGCGGGGTCGGCTTTGCGGTGAAGGTCCGGAAGGGCGTTGGGCGACGGTCGAACGTGAAGAAATGGGTGTTGATTTTAGTCGGAGTTGTTGACGGTTTGGTGATTTTGTGTGTTTTGGCCGGAGTTGTGTGGTATTTTGTGAAGAAGAGGAAGAGAAGTCGTGATAGTTAGAGTCAAAATCAATTGGTAAATAGTGGCTTATACATCTTGGTAAGTCTTTTTTATATTTTCGAGATATACTATAAAATTTTTGGATTTTTTTTTGCCTTATTCAATTTTTTGAGAGGATATAATTGGTGAATTTTTTGTGATCTTGTAGATTTCATTCTGTTTAATCATTTTCCATTTTCAATTTCTTGTTCTGTTTTATTTATTATTAGAAAATGGAAACGGAACAAGCTTGCTCAAGTACTAAAGATTTCGTAAGCGAGTTCATAACTTTGTGTCTTAATTCCTTCCAATTTCCTCTCCTAAAGCACTGTGTATAATGTGTACTACATATAGATATAACATATATATATATATATATATATATATAATAATGTTCCCGACAATATTATGCCGAAAATTCATGCTTGATCCACCAAAATTATAAAGAATATATGTATCTTTACAGTCTACAACATACTTGTGTAGTGCTGTGATGATGATGACATAAACATAGGAATAAAATTGAATGAAATAGCACATGCGTGGGATGATTACTCCACAGATAATTTATTGGGCTTTGTACCACTAAAAAAGCTTATTGGGCTTGGTCACCTAAAGAGCCCATGCCATGAATATATGAAAAATTGAATCGCTTATAAATCAACCAAATTTTCTCAAATAAAATGAGCTAATCCACTAGCTCTCAATTTTCATCTGACGTGTCAGTCATAACTAAACCTAAGCTTAATTGGGTCAAAATAACCATCAAGATTTTATGAGAATGTTCACACTTCTGTCTGTAGATTCTCGTGCATCATCATGAACCGAGTTGACCCAATTTAAATACACTCAATTCGGCCAATAATTAACGACCTAGAACTTCTCTCTATTAAATTCTATGCAAAAAATGATGTATAAACTCAAAATCCCGATAAATAAATGAAAAACAAGATTACAATTGTTGCCAAAATTCTTGGAGTCGGTGACCTATCAAGTATCACCTACATACTCAATCAGATCATGCACATAATACTGTCAATTTGATGTCATGTCGTGTGTCAATTATCCTGTTCTTTTAATATAATTATCTTAATTTTCAAAATCTTTTTTAGAAATTAAATGTGTAACATATATGATCTTGTGCTTAAGCATAAAGTTGATAAATGAGAAAATTAATTATTCCTTTTTATCTTAATCCAATAATTGTGGAGAGTCAAATTATAATTGTAAGTTATAATCATTTTAACTTTGACAAAAACGATGATGTAATTGTGATTTCGTTGAATGAATTAAAGAATATATTTAGTAGTGAGATTATTAGGTAGATATTATTAGAGGAATGAAATTAGAATAACCAAACTATATGAATGAGGTTTATGTAAACGAATTTTGGACTCTATTGTAGTATAATTAACAATATATCTTATTCTCTTGAAAACTAGAGTATTACTCATAATTAAGGACTTTTATGCAGAAATTTATATTTAGAAGCAATACTTGGTTGAAAGAATTTTATATTTAGCTAGTTTCCGGCTATTTTGGTTATATAAACTAAGACTTTTTATTTTTATTTTTTATTAATATTATTCCAAGCTCTATAGTATTGCTCACTCAATGTAAGGCGTCATTACACTTGGAATTGAAAGTCATGTTCATTTTAAAGTGCCAATACACTTTAAATGATATTGATCACTTTGCATATTGATGTTATGAGAAAAGTCAAAGTTTGATTGCGATTTGCGTGTTTTTCGTTTTTCGTATACGCCAGACCTACATCAATATGTTAAAGAAGTATTGTAAAACCTTACTCAACAGCCGCTCTTAGAAGTTATCTTGCAATTTGCATATTTTTCGTTTTTAGTATAATCCCGATCTACATCAAAATAATGTAAAGAAGTGTTGTAAAACCTTCTGACTCAACAAACGCTCTTATATATATATATATATATATATATATATATATATATATATATATATATATGGGTTAATGATGGTAAAAGTACCCAAAGTTTGGTCAAAGAACCCTCCGTGTACCCAAAGTTTAAAAGTGGTGGTAAAACTACTCAAAGTCACATTTGGGGCGTTGACCACTCAATTCTCGTAATGCAATTAACTTATCCGTAAACTATGGCCACGTGGAAAAACCTGCAATTCTGATAGCCATTTTTGCCACGTGGACGAGCCTAATTTCCGTTGTAGAACGTTCAATGCATTGTTTTGTCGTAAATGAGGCTGATATGAGCTCATCCATGTGGCGAGTTAACGGGTAAGTTAACTGCGTTACGAGAATGGAATGGTCAACTCTCCAAATATGACTTTGGGTATTTTTACCACCACTTTTAGACTTTGGGTACACGAAGGGTTCTTTGACCAAACTTTGGATATTTTTGCCGTCATTAACCCTTTTATATATATATATATATATATATATATATATATATATCTAACATACGTATCCGTGTAATTACTCAAGTCTCAAACACTATACAAATACAATAATACAATTGTCATACACACACATACATATATATATATATAGATTATATATATACGTCCAAAAATATATCAGCGTCCGTGTAGGAAATGATGCAGTGGGATTTGTTTGAATATGCGTAAGATCTTGGCAGAAGGCTGAGTGAGCATGCAGCGTTATCCCTACATGTGAGGAGAAGGGACAAATATCCTTTTTGTACAATATGCTCCAATATCTATGTGTACGTGTATATATATATATATACTTATATTAAATGTACTTGAAAATAATGGTAGTCCCGTGAACCTTAATATGTTACAAAGCTTCACATCACAAACCAGAAACATGTTGTAAGTTCCTCCCGACCCTTCTCTCACAGACCACACAGAAACTAAACGATTCATCATATATCAGTGTGTGTGTGTATATATATATATATATATATATATATATATATATATATATCTTGAAAAGGAAACTAGTTACTTATGATAGATTTGTGGCATGCAGTTCATATAGCACACAGTGATCACCGGGGCGAAAGCTAGGAATTTTCCCGAGTAAAACCTCGCAATTGTTAAATTGAATCATAATTAGCTAGGTCCTAGGTAGGTTGGTTGGTGCGATCGAAAACAAAAAGAAAAAAAAGAAAAAAATAAATAAAAAAATATATCAAATTTACGTTACAAATTTATATGTAAGAAAAAAAAAAACACCTAGGCAAATTTAAAATTCACTTTCACATACTATAAAGAAAGATTTATTGTGCAAGCTAAGATCTTAGTCTTATATACCTTATCATATTTTTGGGGAAGTTTATATGCAGAAGTATATATATATATATATATATATATATATATATATATATATATATATATATATATATATATATATATATATATGTATACACGCAGAGGGAAGCTTAGTGGTAATTTGATCCCTTGAAGGCATGTTGGAGATAATAAACATAAAATGCAACTAAGATAATAATAGTTGACTAGTACATGGATACATACATAGCATCGTCTCTTTTGTTTTTATAATGCATTTTCAATATTAGTAAAGGACTACATCTGATTATGATATGATGGAACTTCTCTAAGGAACTAACGACAACGGAAAGTGACCCATCTCTCTCTCTCTCTCTCTCTCTCTCTCTCTCTCTCTCTCTCTCTCTCTCTCTCATGTACATAGTAACTAATACTCAAGGTGATAATCTAATTAATTTATCCCTCAATAATAAATTATCATATATTAATTGTAAATTATATATGTGTATAGGAATCGAATTAGTACTCAGTAAGATAATATATTGTTCATTATGTGTGTATATAATAATATATCTCTGTATAATGTAGGTGATTGTGCTTCATTTAATGTACATATCAACAGAAATGATCAATTATTCTACATATTTAGTTCCTTATTTATTTTGTACTTATTGTTATATTTGACCTAATTATAATATTCTCTTAATCTTTTTGAAGGCTAATATTCTCTTAATTAGTTTTACTTTATGTGTAGGATTTGTACTTATTTAGAAAGTTCAATTAGTGTAGCTAATTAATTCTTTTTTACATCATATATAAAGTGTACGGGATTTTACGAGATTGAATATTAACTTGAATGAAAAACATAGTGTTTTAAGAAAATTTTTTATATATATATTTTGGTTTTGTTTTGACATGATCAACATGCATCCTTTTCCGTTGCATCATTGCAACACTTCTCTTGGGAATTTGCATCACTACCCTAAACCCTAAATTCATCTATTTCTTATATAGTTAAGTCCAAAAACTCTCCTCTAAGAAAAAAATTCCATAAACTCAATTTTGACAACTAAATTCATAACATTAAAGTAATCTTACAAATAGTTAGAATTGATTATTAAGTGTGATTCACATGGCATATGTTATTGCCAGGTCACTCGGCTTTCACGTGGCATTGCCTATTTTCATAACCTATTTTCTATCGTTTAAAATTACTCAATTATATATTGTTGGTAATTTTCTTTTCAAATAGGATTTTTTGTTAAAATTACTTTACGGTGTTTGATTTATGATATATATAAATCCTAAAATGCATACACATGATTCTGTATGTAGTGTAGTTGATTGTGTTTCACAACAAATGAAAAGAAATGCTTCAGAAAAATTGTCTCCGTTGGACAGAAACAAAGCATCACGTACCCACCGATTCACATGTGTGCACCTTATTAATCACAGCAACACACTATCCCTGCATAACCCTGCTCTTTTTTCCTTGTCATTTTCTATTTTTCATTTATCGTACGCAAATTATTATCATATATATTATTACAATGCACTGAAATAATTAGCTAGAGATAAATATATTGATGTACGATATGTATCTTAGTGCTGTTACGCAGTACAATTAGAGATGGGCTCAGAAATAGAGCCTTGGATTCTTAGCTTACATGAACAAAAGACTCTCTCGTGACTAGGGTAGTAATTTGAAATAATTATATAATATATAGCTTCCAAGTTTTGACATATATAAATTTATCATATATGTATTCATAGTCAGGTGTAGGACTGTCAAGTTTATTGGCTCCTTTACGGTGTCCTTTTTTTTTTTGTCGATATATCTTTCCAGCTTGAGCTAGCTAATAAATTTATGTCAAATAATCTTATCTTATATATGTACGTTGCTATGCAGAGAAATTGTTACGAGTTCACGAGCCGGATCCGTTTTCTTGGTCCGGTCTATTTCGTAACATTGAGATGCAACATAAGATTATTTATTAACATGATTTCATGCAGCTATATCTATATATATTATATATATATATGGTATAGTAGTAAGTTGTTTTTTGCTTCGTGTATATATATTGAGGGTGGTTATGTTAAGAAGTACACGTGATGAGGTGATAAGTTATATTTTAGTGAGAGGGAGGCATCGATAGTTGCGACAGAAGCGTCAAAGGTTGTTTAGCTGTCAAAGTTTTATCCCTTAGAGAGATATTTGTTTTTACTGAAGCTTTGATTAGCGAGTTAATTATGGTATTGAGTCTCCGTAATATTTACTTTTACGGTTCTTGAATTTGGATAGAAGGTATGAAGAAATGATCTAACCATTGGAAAATTAATTTTAATTTTTTTTTGTAACAACACTTACCTAATATATTAACATCATGAATAATGCCCACTAGTTATTCCTCTTGTACCGTTCTTGAATTTGGATCGAGGCGAGGGTATGAAAAAATAATCCAACGAGTTTTTTTCATTACAAAAAAACATACAACACTAAACTTATAATAATATATTGCGATACATAATATTTGTTGAATATTGTATAGCTTAGTGAGTTACTTTTACCGCTTTTTATCTTCTTGTCATATTGGTGTAAATATCCAAATTCATGAATGAGAAAATATTTTTTCCCAATTGCATTTTACAATATCCATCAGTATACCTTTATTATGTAATTTAAGCTCCATGACAAGTACTACTGACTATATATAAGTGCCATTTTCAATAGAAATAATTTTATTTAGATTAGAAAGAATGAGTACGGCATATATAAGATTCATGTAGTTTGTTATTGTACTCTATTGACTTGGCGTTTTGCATTTTGAGCTTGTTCAGTTGGATGTATGGGACGTTTTATTGTTTATGTTGTAAGTCTCATACGTCTGTTTTGTTACTAAGGTATTCCTCCGCCATAAGTGAGGATCTATATATCTAATATATTTGGGATAGGGGTCACGATTCACTGATTATGACTCTTCTAAAAAAATTATAATAATGGTTTTCCTACGAAAATTATTATAGAAGGAAAACGAAATACAAAAGTTTTCGTACCCCAAACCATTAAAATATTTTAGGGCGTCGAATTTAAGAGTAATTTAACCCTCCAAGTTATTTACCAGATGATAAATATCATGGTGCAATAATATAGTATTTGTCAGGCTCGTGTGGCTAAGGAAATAGACAAGTAATCATGAAGCCAAGACTCTAGATCTAGTGCTATTCACTCCCTAAAGTTGCCTTTAAAATCCCTCTCATTCTCTCTATATATGCCAAGCAACTTAATAAAAAAAAAATATTAATCCAAAAGCTAGAGAAAAAGAGGAACAAATATGAGTTCTTCATCTAGAGACAGAAAAAGAGTAAGTCTCTATCAGAAGTTTCAAACCCTCCGAGCCATCACCAACTCCTCCGCGGTAATTGCTTCGGAATTTTTTCTAAGTGCTTTGGGCGATATGTCTGGTTTAAACTTTGTACATCAATGATACAAGCTCAAATACCAATCACCCGAGCAGCCGAGCTCTACTATAATTGTTGGAAATACATCTCTCGATCGCCCGAGCCCTACAAGTTAATTGTCGTTGTTGTTTTTTTCCTTCTTTTACGGCTGATCTGGTTTTAACAGGTGAACAAAGCCTCGATTATAGTTGATGCCTCCAAGTATATTGAGGAGTTGAAGAAAAAAGTGGCGACACTTAACCAAGAGATTGGTAGTACTTCTCAAATACAATCAATCAACGACAATCAATTGCCTGTGGTACGTATACATACACACACATATATATAATAGCAATAAAATGTATATTTTTTCAATATTCACATCATTAATATATATATATATATATATATTTGTATATTGAATGTTTCGTATTATTTACAAGCAGGTCAAAGTGGAAGCCCTAGAAAAGGGTTTTGTTATTAATGTGTTCTCCGACAAAAATTGCCACGGTTTGCTTGTTTATATCCTTGAAGCCTTTGAGAACTTGGGGCTTGATGTGCTTGATGCTAGTGTCACTTGCACCTATAATTTTCAACTAGAGGCAGTTGGAGGAGAGGTAAGAATATTATCTATAATTATATTCATTTATTATCTGCGGGTGAAAAAATAACCCGTACAACGAATATTAAATGAAAATCAGATTTACCGATACAATATATAGAGAATACCAATTTTAAACGGTTAAAGTCCAATGTACTGAATACAAATCAAAGACTTATATGTTATTCGGTCATGGTGTTCAAATTTATTAAATAAACCGAACAAAAAATCGAACCGCATATGACTGGAAATTAATATATAATTTTACATTATTAGTCTCAAGTTTATGTTAAGACTAATTTCACACTTAATAATTATGTTATTCATTTTATAATATTTATTGATTATTATCTTTACTCAATTTTAATCATATTATTTGAAGCCATAATTGCATACCGGATATGTCATAAATACAACTTTTATCTTTTCAAAAGGAGTATTCGGTTTTCTTTTCAATTGGAGTATTACCATGGTTTAAGGGTATGCCAACGGGTAACCGAAGCTGGAAGCAAACAAATCTAAAATCCAGTAAAAAAATCAATGAATCTTATATAAATATTGAATATAAATATAGATGATTATATCTAGATGGTATGCATCCAATAACATATGCACAAACCCTATCTCTCAGAACCGTTAATTAATATTTTTACTTGTGACACGTATATATCTCCTACATCTATGGAATATTTACGTAATCGTGGTAATTTTTTAGAAATCTATTTCTTTCTTTCTTCTTTGTCTGATATTGGTGAGAGCTTATATATATCGACATGAAAAAAGAAACATCACGTGTGATTAATAGATTTAAGTACTATCATCACTCACAAGTATGTCTGAACTCTGAAGTACCACACTTTTCTGTTAATTCTTGCTCTAGTAATGCTTACGCATGCATGCTATAGTAACAAAAATTTGAATGCTTCCTAGGGTAATACTTATGTCTGTATATAATATATATATATATATAGAGAGAGAGAGAGAGATGTTACAAATTTTGGGATATTAATTTATATAAAAAAAAATACATATACGTTTGTTTTTAAAGAAGTTTAGCGGTGATTATTCTTGCAGTGATATTGTATGTCCGTCACGGTGTACATCTCGTAAAATTTATCATGAGATTTCAAAGAATTGACAATCTTAGTACTCCTTGACTTAAATATGTAGCGTGCATTTGATTAATTTATTTTTATTTAGTTTTTATGAAATTAATTTAGATTAATCTTTTTTTGGTTTGTTTGCTTGGAGATTAATCTAATTCGTTTTCTTGATTTCAATGTAGTTAGAGAATCAAATTGATACTCAAATGGTGAAGCAAGCGGTCATGCAAGCAATTAAAAATTGGAGTGAACAAGATTAAATTTGTGTTTCATCCTATTAATTAATTGCTTTTCCATATTCCTTTCTAATCACGCTTCATTAGGGATGTCATCATTGTAAGTGGTAACATAATGTTTAATGAGAATTTTGTTAACTTTTGGGGCTTCTCTTTAGGTTAACTATAATTCTTCGAAGATATCCCAGATATTATAACTCCAAAAATGTAAATGATTTATAACTCAACTAATTATTAAGATGATCAAATCAAGATTAAAGACTAATTCCATGTGTTCTGTGTGTGTATATATATATATATATATATAGACTCGTCTACCTTATGATCTTTACTGGAAAGAAAAAAAAAAGGTGGCATAACTTCTTAAACGACATTATTGATGAACATTTCAGTGACATCTTTTGTCAAATAGACATCATAACTTGTCAAAAGAAAATAAGTTAAAAACGACATGAAATGAGGAAATTGGAGAAACGACAGGAAAGTCAACAAAAAGTGAGTGAAGAAACACTCATATGATCAAATTCAAAAGTAAAGAAAAATAAAAAGACAATATGCGTGTACATAACACGACATCATGAAAAGAAATTTTTAGAACAACACATTTCCATTAAAAAAAATAAAATTGATAAGACCTAGAAATTAAAGATAAGAATCTAACTTATGAAAAGAAAGAAAAAGACCAATTATTGTTTATGAAAGTCCAAAAGACAACTTAAGTAGTAGATATTTGTGATATTATCGGTTTAGCCTACACGGTTTTGCTACTGAGTCTACTCCTTAAAAGTCCTAAAATTTATAGGAGATCATGCTAATGTAGTTACTAATGAATTAATCAAGTTGCTAAAAAAATAATAACTTATAACGTGGCCAATGTGATGTCTCTAATCTTACTCGATATTATATTTTTTTTTGTGCATCTAGCCCGAACAGTTTCGCTCTTGGATTTACCCTTAAAAAATCTCGTATCATTGAAAAAGTGAGTGTCTTACTCTCACAGTCACTTACAATTTAGGGGTGAAAACCGGGTTGGGTACCCGGTTTTTTTAGGTACCCGGCACCCGGATCCGAAAACCGGGTATCTAAATATTGATACCTGGTACCCGAAAATCGGGTACCCGAATTCCAGGTATCTAATTTTTGATACCCCCGGATCCGGTACCCGGTTTTGAAAACGGATTAAGGTTTTAACCGGGATCCGTTTTTTTTAATTACTTTTTTAAATATATTATTTCAAAATAAACATTGTCTCATAAATAAATATATATATCCATTGTCTTAAAATTAAAATGCATAAAAAAATATAGTCTCGCGGTTCTTTCTTTGTTTCTACCATCATATTTCGTTCCGTGTATCAATCACCATTATCATCAATTGTAAATATATGATATGACAATAATAATAAAAAGTATTACAAGTCAAATATACATTAGATAATTATAATTAAATAAAATTAAAGGAAAATAAAATAAATAAATAAAAATTCGGGTATCAAACCGGGTACCGGGTACTCGGTTTCTATAATTTTAATACTCGGACCCCGAACTCGGTTTTAAAACGGGTCCGGGTACCCGGATCTGGAATCCGGATTCGGATTTTTACCCGGATACGGGTTCAGATTTATTGATCATACCCGAATAATGCACAACTAGTACTCTATCTTAGCCTCGTCAGTCGTCCCTCGAGGATTTGGGTCGTCAATAAAGACTAGAAGAGACTGTACGTGAGAGGATTTGACGGGGGTTAATCCAGTCACTATATATTTGTGAAACCTTTAGTTCCAAAATATAGTTCATGCTAGGATTTTTGACCTAAATTTTGAAATTCGAAAAACGGAAATGGCAAAAAGAAAATGAAATTCACATCAAGAATTATAGTAGTTCCCTCTCACGGTAGTAAGTCCACTTGCTTCTTGCGAATTTCAATCCACTATAATCTCAATATCGGAATTCTAGGTTACATCCTCAATATACTCTCACTTTCTTGTTTCGTACTATACACAATGCACCCGGTCCGGCCCACCTATTGGGCGATTTAAGCAGTTGCCCAAGGCCCACTTGTGTTGCAGGCCCAGACCAAATTATAAACCTATCAAATTCAAATTCAAAAAAAAAAAAAAAAATTTAACATTATAAAAGTCTAAAATACCCTAGTTATTAAACTTTAAGATTATAAAAGTCTAAAATACCCTAGCTATATATAACTCTATTTATTAGTTATGCCTGCTCTACGTTGTGTCTTAGTAGCGGTACATGTACATTAAGCTTCGCAACCAATACATTAACTTCAATTGTAGATCTACGCTCTAACTAGGTATGTTTGTTTTATCTATTCTAATAAGTGTTCGCACAACAAACAAAGAAAGTTGTTTAGTTTTGTTGATAGCGTGTTGAATAGACGCGTAGAAAGAAATGCATTAATACAAAGTAAGAATATTTCGTTGTGTTGATCAAATTGGCATCAAAGTTTATTCACACGGCCAAGGTCAAAAAGAAGAAATACCAACTAATTATGAAGAAAGATATGTCTTTTCGATCGATTCACAAGCATGCTTATAATTTTTTATTACTTTTTTCTATCAACTTGTAATTTTATACACTAAAAATATCAAATGATTCGATGGAATTTGGAATCTAATTAATATGATAGACTGATTCCGATTTTAATTTGAAATTATGTGTCATTGAAAAGTCAAAAGCTTTGAATATGAATGCATTGTGTTTCTGTTTCGTTAAAATAATTTTATGATTAGGTTGTTATTACTTTAGAGAAACATTATTGCTTGAAGAGAAGATCGTACGTAGTTTATCTTATAGTAACTGAGTATGATCACCAAATAAAATCAATATACTTATAGTGCAATAGTATCTATATGTAATATGTTCATACACACTGCTTATTATGCATGGGGACATAATCATATTGTATGGAAGAACGAATCAATTTTATGAAGAGAACGTTTTGAATTGACAAATTCGTAGTAAATTAAACTTTATATTTTACCAAACAAAGAGAGCGAAAAGACAAGACTTACGTTGATTAATCACATCAAACTACTGGTGTTGTTGAAAGAAATGACATGCATGCATGCATGTATTTGTTAAATCATTTGTAAATAGCATATATATATATATGCTATGTACTTAAATGTAAGATCAACATACTTTTGAGCTTTGACACGTATGAAATCGTGCATGAATACGTTAAATTAATTTGTTAGCTGGATTATTCTCAATAA
Organism: Parietaria judaica; assembly: GCA_954871525.1. Classification (NCBI taxonomy): domain Eukaryota; kingdom Viridiplantae; phylum Streptophyta; class Magnoliopsida; order Rosales; family Urticaceae; genus Parietaria; species Parietaria judaica. The sequence continues at coordinate 20,055,471 of OX940868.1, read as the reverse complement.
TTTTAAGCTAGGTATGAGATTTCTCGAAATATCATTTAACGTTTGAAAGATCATAAAACGAATAGTACGTGAACAGGGAACTTTCAATTCACTAAAGAAATAAATGTGATAAATGGCGTACACAAAAGAATAGTTTGACTAACAATATCATTGGTTCGATAAAATACATTTTTTGTTAATATTTTAGTTAGAAATGAAACTCCGAAATCTTGATAAGTGACTCGAATCTCAATTAAGTTGGAGAGTCACACTTCTATAAGATACATAATTTTTTTGAATGATTTTCATTTTATTTTTATCGTTTCACTATAAATAAATAAATAAAAAGGTATTCTGGATTGATATATTCAATCATTGATACTTTGTTAGAAGCAGGTTAATATTACGGTAATATAAATACTTGTAAAATATCATTTCAACGCCTTTTTTGTTTTTACTTATAAAATATAAATATAACTCTTTCAAAATTAAACTTAACCCCTTCTAATATAATTTTTGGTTCCGTTAATGAATAAATCACTAAATGTCTAAATCACTCATTGTTGCTTTGGCCACTGTGCTATTTTTCTTGAAAAGAAAAAAAAATCCTACTATTAATTTATATCTTAACTTCCTCTATTTAGAGATCCACCAAAAGCAAATGTTCACAAATGTAAGTAGCATGCAATGTTCAAAGAAAAAGCTTAGCGCATTGATAAATAAAAAATAATTGACTTATTATAATTAATTACTTAGATTATTTGACCGAGTAAAACACTTTTAGCCAGCAAAATGTTACACCCGGTTGGTATATAGATCAATAGCTCTAAGCCAATAGAGAAGAAAAAGACGGTAGTTTGGCCGTGGGAATTAGTATTTAATTATAGCTAGCATCTTTGACTTTAATGTCTTGCTTAATCAGGAAGAAAAATCAACAACTATACATGAAAGGGATAATCACTATATAAAGCAAGTCGCCAATTAGATTGAAATTAGTGCCTTCAATATTTTGCATTTTAATGCAATTTTCCTCCGAATTTTAATTTGTAGCAATTACACCAAATACTTCCACAAAATAAATTGTTTCTTATGTGTTAATAATAAAACAAGATGTCCACATATGCGAATGAATAATTTACGAATATATTTTTGTTCAATTACCGTACTTAAACTATTGTACAAGATAGTTATCTGGCTAATTTGATTAAAAAAATCACTAAATCAATTTATTTTTAAAACCTCGCAAAATTAGATAAAATAACAATAATATTATATAATAATACCACAAAAAGTCATTTATTTTCGACATTTAAGGAGAGCATGTTACTTTTAAAAATATGAGAGGTATTGTTGTATGAAAAGGCTAGGAAATCGACCGAAGTCTCCAAATTAGAAGAAAACCACGAACGGAATATAAACTTGACTCCAGAATTATAGTCGTTCACTCTCAATGTAAGAGCTACGCTCACTTGCCCCTTGTAAATCTCGATCCACTATAATCTCAATCGGGGTTTTTGGTTACTCTCTCTGTGTCGAGTCTCGGATTTAATTATGTACGGAACAAACTGCAGCGACATGTAAAGGAACTAATTACTCTTATTTCTGTTATCTCTAGCGATTTTATTGTTGCATTTTCTTATACATTTGACTGATAAAAGCGTTGCATCTACTATTTCATTAGCCATATGATCATTAGTCAAAAAATGAGTAGATCGATCACGTAGAAAAATGGCCGACCAGTTGAGTTGAATATTAGAAGCTTCTACGACTAACTTATATCCTGTCCTTATTAATTACTATTCACTTTCCTCATTTAGCATGCAATTATTATTAACTATTAACTAATCATATCTCTAGAACTGAGATTAGTAAGAACTATATATGATTAAATTTGAGTCGTGTTTACGTAAGTTTATTTACTCAAATAAATTGCTTGACTTTACAAAAGGTCTCCACTTTATTAGGTCCGCGTAATATATTGAAAAATATCGCACCTCAATAATTTAATCCCTGTAAAAGATATCTATACACATATTACATGTGCGTCCTTTATCCATGCAACGATATATTATATACTACTAATTAGTGGAAAATATCGATTTATGGTTATTTGCGGCGAAAATGCTTAATTTTATCACCTTGTTGCATTTTAATGTGGATGTTCAAAATCTGGTGGCAAAAATGTATGATTTGCCACTTTATTGTGATTTAATATTTATTTTCATAGTTTACTGGCAAAAATGATCAAAATTATCATTTTATTAGACTTCAGCACTCATGTTCGAAATTTGATGGTAAAAACGAGCATCGTTAACAGTTTATAACATTTAACACTTACGTACGTCATTTTTATTTTTGTGACGTTATCATTTAACAACCCAAAACGTTAAATGCAATAAATTATTTAATGTAGTACTTTTCGGCTATGAATTCGGTGAATAAATATTGAAGTATATAAGATGACAAATTTTAAGCATTTTCGCCACCAAATTTTAAACATGAGTTATTTTGAGTTATCTAATAACTTGACCGTAGTATAGTGAAAATTTTGAGTTATTTTCCAGCAAACACCCTATATATTTTGAATTAATGTAATTGTTGATTGAAAATTATCCTGAAAACAGAGCTCAAACTATAGATACAAAAAGAGAAGATATGATAGATTAATTGAGAAATAGAAAACACGTAAAAATAAATAATATTAACCACACTGCATGATTCTCATTTAAGTCAAGTTATCTTGTAGGTGTACTTTACTAGAAGATCAGAAAAAAAGCATATGAAGAAAATAAAGGAACACGACAAAGGAACACAAACAAATCATAGACATAGAGATATATATCTTGCGTGTGTATATATAACACTCACCTACAACTACAGCTAATAGTCAAACGCTTTATTTTAATAAAACAAAATTTACCAACCTATAAACCCTACAAATTACCAACCCTACTACACCTCGTCAAGCTCAGAAAGAAATACATACACTGATAAACACCATAATATTATATATATATATATAGTTAACTTAATTTGTTATATAGTAATATATACATATATGTAATGTAAACATTTGCTATATATATATATATATATATATCTCAAGGTTGACTCGGGAATCAAATAAACTTGGAGAGAAATAAAAAATAAATAAAAAAAGAACAGCAGTCCTCGCAAAATTTTACCTATAAATACACACAAAACCAAATAACATTTCCACAATCGATCATATACTCTCTAGAACCCTATATTTCTTAACCTCTTCCTTTTAGTTCCAAATCCTATAGTTAGTCAAAAATGGCTTCATCTTCCAGTATTAAGACAAGTTTGTTCTTGGTTTTGTTCATCAGTGCTGGTTTAGCTTCGGCTCAGCTCTCTTCGAACTTCTACTCTTCTTCGTGCCCGAATGCTCTTTCCATCATCAAATCCGCTGTCAAATCCGCGGTCTCTAACGAGGCTCGCATGGGAGCGTCGCTTCTCCGTCTTCATTTCCATGACTGCTTTGTCAATGCAAGTTTCTCTCTAATTACTATTAAAGTTTACATAATGATAATTATTATTTTACATACTTAACTAATTACGATTTTTCATGATTTTGTTATGAGTTGAGTATTTGAGCTTATATAGTTTACTTTCATATATCAAGAGTTCATAAGCTAGGAAGCTTCAAAAGTAAGAAAAGCCAAGAAATAAATTAGCTACTTTGTTTTTTTTATCGTCCTTGACTGAAAATTAAGTATGCATGATTTTCAAGTTTTCTACAGTACAAATAAATATAATCTAATATATGTTATATCACGAAATAGTTTTTGTTGGAATTAATCTATTGGTCGACTTGCATGCAAACAGTGATACCTTTTTCAAGAAGTCCACATATATGTTAGCTTTTAAAATTTGATTCGTTTCCTTGTAAGTTTTCTAAATAATAATTATTGATGCATCTTACATATATATATTTATTTATTATATCAAGCAATATATATATATATATATATATATATATATTATATTCTACATAAAGTAACGCGCCATGTAAAAGCGTTGGACCATCATGCCCCAAAAAAGATACAAATATAATACGACATCAAATATCTCGGAAAGCTCCTTCAGCCTTCATTAGAAGCTTCTATCACTTAATAAGATCATGATATTCTCTTATTTCATATTATGAATTCAAATTAGAATTACTTGGGTTTAATTCATATCTGTGTATGATAAACGACAGGGATGTGATGCTTCAATTTTGTTGGACGACACGTCGAGTTTCACTGGAGAAAAAAACGCAAACCCGAACGCAAACTCGGTTAGGGGATTTGAAGTAATTGACAGCATCAAGAAGCAGTTGGAGAGTAAGTGTGCTGGCGTCGTCTCTTGCGCCGACATCCTTTCTGTTGCTGCCAGAGACTCCGTCGTCGAGGTAATCCCACAAAAACCCTATACGTCAGCCAATTTTTTTTTTTTAATACAAATATTCACAGGAATTTGTGATTTTGAATTTAGTTGGGAGGACCAAAATGGAATGTAGTATTGGGAAGAAGAGACTCGACCACCGCGAGTCAAAGTACGGCCAACTCCGACATTCCCGCTCCAACGTCGAGCCTAAGTGCTCTCATCAGTGCTTTCTCTAAGAAAGGCTTCAATGCTAAAGAGCTTGTCGCTCTCTCAGGTAGGGTGTGCAAGAGTTGGATTGAACTGCTTTTTAATAAAATAATTCTTACTCGTAAATTAGTTTTAATATATATATATAGGTGATTATTTTTACTTGCTTTTACCATAATGTTAAGTGTAACATTAGTAATCGATTCATTTTCAATATCTAGGTTCACACACGATAGGTAAAGCAAGATGCACAACGTTCCGGGGCCGGCTATACAACGAAGCAAGCATTGATGCCTCTTTTGCTTCGTCAACAAAGGCGAAGTGCCCGTCGAGCGGTGGAGACAATAACCTCTCGCCACTCGACGTGACGAGCGAGAACAAGTTCGACAACGCTTACTTCAAGAACTTGGTGAGCCTAAAGGGACTGCTTCACTCCGACCAGCAGCTCTTCAACAACGGCTCCACTGATGCACAAGTCAGGGCTTACGGCAACAATCCGTCGACCTTTAGCACTGACTTCGCCCGCGCCATGGTCAAGATGGGAAACCTCAGCCCTCTCACCGGGACCAACGGTCAGATCAGGACCAATTGTAGGAAGACCAACTAGATGATATTGCTAGGGTTTTGGCTAAACATGGATGAATAATTATGTGTTGATCTTTGATCATTTTGAATTTTTGAGTGCTATAATTTTTACTTTGTCATCAATGTACTTGTTACTTTTCTTTTAATTGCGGCATAAATGCCCCATATTTATAGTTTGTTTGAGTCAATATTCTCTATGTTTGTTTTTCCCGGACCCAATATGTTTTATTTTTTTTATATAATTTTGAATCTATGACACTAAATGAACAGTAAAACTTTAAGTTTCTCCAACATACTCGGCGGTATTGCCGATGCACTTGGTAGTCTCAACGGTGTAGGTGACGTATGACTGGTGGCGTCGGCTATACATTCGACATTCTCGATAGTGTCTGTGATATACTCGGTGGTATTGGTGACGCACTCGGTTGGTATTGGTGACACACTCGGTTCTATGGACAGTACGAGTGATTTATAAATGAGCATTAGCGACAAAATTGGTAGTTTGGTGACGAATCGGCGGTACCGGCGAAGCGATTTGTACTTGCGGTATTGGGAGATTTATCTTAGTTTTCAACAGTAAAAAATGAATATATAAAACTAATAATCAATAAAATTGACAAATTTCACATACTTAACCGAAACTTAATGTTCATTGTCCATTTAGTGTCTAAAACTGAAAATTATATAAAAATATAACATGGGGTCTTTATGTCGAAGAAAAAAAAATATGCTTCACACAATTGAGAGACATGGGATATTTATGCCGCAAACATATCTCAATACTATTCAAACATATTAAATATTACTGTACTTATGAAATATGCCACTAGTAGATGATGATTTAAGGAACAAAATGGATTAGCAAAGACCTTACATAAAATGGAAAATAGAGACTTAGGGATAATAGAGTAATTTGACTAGAGTGTTGAAGGACAAGAAGTCACATAGATAAGATAAGATTACATCTTCTTTTTCTTTTTTCTTTTTTCATTTCACCAAATTTGTATCAATGAAAAATAATAGTTTCCAGCATTTAAATCTTGTTCACCTAGTGTACACCGGGATTGAGTATTAAAATTCAAAAAAAAAAAAAAAATCTTCCTGTCGGAATTCTACAAATTTTGAAAATTCATATCGGATAACTACTTTTGTAAAATGGATTATTTGGGATTGGTACCCGTATAAGTAAATAGCCGTATTGAACCGGATTTTAATTGGGAACCGATAAAAGTACCGATTACCATTTTTTCCGGAAAAAGTATTATTTTTAAACTGTTATTGGTAACGGTTAACTTTCACACATTAAAAACTATTTCTAATGTATAGTCTTTTTTAAGTCGTTTATCTTAAGCGTGTCGTTTTTAGATTGTACTAGAGTCCTTGTCATTGGAGTTGTAAAGGAACTATCGAATTGTTTATTAGGCCGAATTCTTAAAATATCAAGAGAGTATGCGAGTGATATATATAATTTTTCTTTTAATGAAATTTAGAATAAATCAATGAAAATTCTCCATAGAAATCAATTCAATTTATCGTGAAAAAAATAGTACATTTAAAAATGTCTAATGTTCATCTGCCAATGAATTGGGCCATCACGTTTTTAAATTTCTTCTACATAGTTTCGTGAGGCCCAATATACATATCCCTACATATATGTACGTATGTATATACTATATTTTCAGATGAATCATTTGATACTATGTCAACTCTGAACTCTGAAGTAGATCTATTATTTGAGAGAAAAAATATATATTTTTATTCATAAAAAAAATACCTTCATAAAAAAATAGATAGAGAACAGTTTGATTAAAAAAAAAACGAGTTATTTATATTATATTTCAAAGATTTAATTGAATAAAAAAATTAAGAAAATAGAAAGAGCTAAATGACACATAAGCTGCCATATACCCACTTACTAGTCTAAATTTAACCGATGCTAACAGAAGTGATTTATTTTTTTAATTTATTTTAAAAAAAATTATCATAAATATTAAATCACAACAATGATAATAAAATTTGAATGTTTTCGCAGATAATTCCTTCCTCAACCCGTAAAAACCTCCCCGCCTCGAAATATTAAATTGGGATTCATTAGCCGAGGTGAGCCTTGATAACTATTTAAAAACTCACTACGCCCCGCGAATTGAATGGAGCGAATCAATTTCGCTCCATTAGATGTGCAAGCCTAACGGGTTATGGGCCGGACTGGCCTACCCAAGCCCAATTGACCCCTCTAAATTCCTCGAAGTAATAACTATCAACATGGAATCAAGTGAAGGGAATTAGGACTAATTACCGACATGACGTCTTCGTATAATAAGGTTTTCTTATATTAGCATTTACCTGTTACATTTTTAATTAATTGAATTTTTGTAGCAAGTGCCCAACAAGTATTTAAACCAAGTAAAACAAGCTAACATGTCGAAATCTTTAGACCCATTCAATATATTTATATTTTCCTAACTAATCCATTAATAATTCATAATTGTGTTGACATTGATTAATTAATTAATAACTATAAAAACGCGGACCATTTAAAGATAAAATAAAAAATACCATAGAAGTTTCCGACTTTCTTCGAATCTTCTTTTTCTCAAGTAAATGTTTGGTTAATAAAAGTTAGATAAAATATTGGAGTTTATATTAGACTCTATCTTGAATCCGCATATATTGCCAATAATATAACGAGACGGAATATGATTCTATTGCCTTTTTTCTTGTTAACTTTCTCTTACTTGTTCATGACACCTAAGAGATATATCATATTTACCTAAGAATTAATACTCGATAAATTAATTTTGATTAAATAATAATTTTTGTCCGGTCCCGACTCGGGCCTAACTAGTTAAATTAATAATTTATTAAATTTATAAGATAATCATTTTTAAGGAGTATATAGGTCCTAACTTATATAAATTAATAATCCATATAAAAATAATAATAATATTACATAAATACAAATGAAATTATAATAACTAAAATATAACATTGCATACTAGTTATAAAATCATATTTAATAAAACAAATTACCCAATTTCCTAAATACAATATTTTAAAAATATAATTATGAAGTTATTTTCATATTTTTGAAATTTATGTCTCATGTTTGACTTCAACTTTAAACTATAGCATAGCATTAAGAAGGCCTGATATTGTATTTTCGTGACGTAAAAAAAATTGTTCAATCTCTATTTTAGTTGTATCATCTTCAAACTATGTATTGTGCTTACGATATTCTTGAAAATATAACTAATAATTTATTAATTAATAATTGGATAGTATGATAAATTTTGACGGTCTCAAAATTATTAATCTACAAAAGGTTTAACTGTGTATATAATATATTTATAATATATATAAATGATGAGAAATAAAGGATATTTACAAATGTCTTAAATTAGTAAAGATAAAGGTGCAATTAGTAAACTCTAGACTCTACATCATTTGTTATAAAATTAATTTTTAATTCACCAAAGTCTATAAGTTGATTTTATTTTTATTTGTAGTTTTTCATTCATATTTGTTTGATAGTTTCATTTGATTTGGATAATCCGTGGTCAGCACAAAAATAATATACTATTTAAAACCCTTACCGAATATTTCCAAGAAACTAGTCAGCCATTCAATTTTCTAAAACCTACTCATGTGACCATGTCCATTTTCTAACTAGTCTATCCCTAGATTTCATAAACAGGAGCTAAAAATAAATGTCCCTGAATATTCAAAGAGAAACAAAAAAAAAAAAAAAAAAAACAATAGTGTTAGTAAAAATCCATTAGCAACACTATTTTGTATAAATTTTTCTAAAGAAAAATTAAGTAATCGGTATTTAACATCTTATTATTACCTGTAAATATATTAGATGCTAGAATTCACTATCTTATGCATAAATTGATTATATTATATTCACATTGATAATATGGCGATCTTACCTTGATATATGTAAAATAATATTTCAACTTGGTTATACAAATAATATATCCAACAACAACTATATACTATAATATCTATCGAGAATTGGTCGGAATATCTAGCTCAATCTCTGTCGTGGACAATACATATACAAGTTTTTAAACATTCAATGACTAGTTCTCTATGATACCTTCGGTAGATTGCTTTAAGCAGCATGCAATATATTATTGGGATAATTGAGGTAAAAGTATTTAAGTCGTAGTCAATTTGAGAAGAGAGTACTTACGTTCTTTTTGTAGCGGACGATGTACACAAATAAAATAAAAGGGTGCGACTAGAAATTTCGTTGAAGTTGAACTGTTGTATCTTTGACTAGGCGCTAGTTGTAGTCTAGTGTGACTTTACATCTATCAGATACACATGGTAAAAAAGATAAAGTGTAAAATAAAGGAGGAATTGACACATGATGGCGGAACCTCAACGGAAGAGAAAACACGTGGACGGAATTGTATGGGTAGCAATTGTAGAGGGCGATTCGCACCGCCCTACAGTCACAAAAATACACGATTCAAACACACGAATAATACGAATGATGGGGTATCTTTGATTGATTATGATTACAAAGGGGATCGGTCTCTTCCGTTTGTAGCTTGGAACTTCGAAGAAGAATGCGATTAAACTAAGATTAACAATATCGAATGGGTTACACAAAGGCTCTCTCAATGCTATGCGATGACACTGTTTCTCTCTATTCTCTCGGTATCGACCAACCACTTCAAATGGGAGCTCCCTCTCTATTTATAGCGACGCTCGGACCTCCTCGGCTCGAATCCCCTGGATGATCTTCTAGTGGTCCCCCCTTCAAATATTCTGTGGTCCTTCTTTCTGACATCCTCGACGGCTGCCAAAGGAGCTCGTTCCACTAACGTTGTCCCCCTGCCATATCCTGAGCGCACTGCCCAGCAGTGGTCCCCCTAAGGCCGTACTTCCTTGTCGCATTATGGAGAGAAACCCTAGACCTTAATGGGCTTGAGGCTCCTCCTCGGTCATCGCTTCTTCCGATGGGCCGGGGGCCCGTTGCAATCTGACCAGCCTCGAGGAACACGGGCTCCCCCTCTCGGTCACTATTCGCTACCGATGGGCCGAGGGCCCATCGCCATTTTGCCCAACCCGACCTTCGTCGTTTTATGGGAAAACGACAAGTGTAAAGCGGAGAGGGGATTTGACCAAATCCGATCTTAACAGTCAGTCCCCCATTTTGCCAAGTGTGAGCACTTGGGAAAATGTAAGAAGAAGAAATCCCGCGCGACGATCCCCATCGGACGACAAGATCGCTCTCTCGAGGGTCATGGATCGCCGACAAACTCCTCGCGATGAGAAAATGCCCAGGAGACTCGTCGCGCGACGGCTATCATCGGGCGACAAGGCTAGGCCTCTGGGGGACCTCCGCTCGACGACAGTACCCTCGCGATGAGGAACCCACTTCTTACGCTGACGTGCCGATGTCTTGTCACCTCGCATGCAGCGACGCCTCGAATCCCACCCGCATTTAATGCGGGGTTTCCCAGGCACTCGAGTACCTGCTTTATGGGATTCCTAACGGCTCCTTCATCTCGACCGTCGACAGCCTGCGCACGCTTCCATCCTGAGCCGTCCGATCACCTCGCGCCCCTTCGGCTTCTTCCGTCCCCCTTCCTTATACTCGAAATTCTCTCTCCTTCTTCTATTTACTCTCAAACTTCTCATTCGCACTTCTTCACTCTCTCGACGCTCCTGTCTTCTCCCTGCCTGTCTCTCTCTCTCTCAGCCTTCACCCAAACATGGCAATGGCCGGCAAAATCTTTCAGACCAGGTCCCCTCTGTCCATCTTGACGGAGGCGCACCGGGACTACTTCATCAGGAATTACATCGATAGTGAGAAATACCTTCTCCGGCTACCGTATCCAGGCGAGCGCGCCGACGAGCCTCAAGACGACTGCATAGCCATCTACGAGCACTTCTTCACCGACGTCGGCCTTCACCTCCCTGTGCCTAACCTGATCGTGGCCTTCCTGGTGGCCTTCAAAGTGCCGATAACTCAGGTGAGCCCCAACTCTCTCCGGCTCCTCTTGTGCACCCTCGTGCTGGGCTTGGAACAGGGGGTCGAGGTCACCCTGGAGGACCTCATGACCCTGTATTACTTCTCGAGGAACCCCAAAAACATTGGGCGCCTCTCGCTGTTGCACCGCCACAACCCTCACATCCTTCTGAACCCCCCCCAACAAGGAGGCGATGTGGGAGAATCGCTACTACTTCACGCGCGTGAGCGCGTCGACGTTCGGACCCAACCACGCGGAGCTGCCTCGCGCCTGGATCGGCGACAAGGATCTTCCCAAGTTCTCGCCATCGACCGACAAGGGCGTCGTGGCCCGCTTCACGAGCATGCGCAACGCTCTTCTCGCTAGCGATCGCCGCGACTGGCTCCTCGACTTCAATGCCGCCCGGATCGTGAACTCGGGCATTTACCGCCTCTGTAACATCATGGGGCCGCCTCCTCGCTCGCTGTTCCCGCCTGGATTTCGGGCCGAGGAGGGCGATAAAAGCTCGTCGGCTCCACAGCGGAAGAAGACGCTCAAGGCTCCTGCGAAGAGCCGCAAAAGGAAGTCTCGCTTCGACGAGACCGGCGAGGAGTCTTCTCGCCAGAAGATCAAGACTGTCTCGACGACGGTGCCGCCCCCGCGAGATCGGTCCAAGGATGGCTACCTGGGATTAGTCCCCCGAGAAGGGAGGGACCGCCTGATCTCGCACGACGACCCTCCGCTCCGTGACGCCTCCTCCGAGCGTCGCTCCGAGCCCGCGGCCGACGCCGACGCGCCCAGTCGGGCTGTCGGCACGACGCCACCTGCCGCGGGCCATTTTTCGTCGGAGGCTCCTCCCCCCCAAGAATCTCCTCGCCCTGGCGTGGGCCTTGCCACGGGCCTGGCCCGTGGCTTTTAGGGTTTCGACCCTGGGGCTGCAGCGGCAGCCCCTGGTCCCCTTTAGCCACGGGCTGGGCTGCGCCTAGCAGCCCGCCCCACTTTCCCGTCACGATTTTTCGGGTCGGGAAATAATCTAACTTTAAATTAAAAATTAAAATATCTAGAAATAAATTTCAATTTTAATTATTAATTTATTCATCAAATAATTCTTTTAAACCTTTAAATTTAAATTTCGAAATTATTTATCCTGGAACCATAGCTCTGATACCAATTGTTGGGAAATCGATGATATCAAGTCGACTTCCTTACCACGATAATAGCTTCCGGGCCGTCCCGGTAACATTTAAAAATTCATTTTAAAGCGGAAATCCTGTTATCGGACTGACGACACGGATATCGGGTAACAATCAAAACGAGATCTGATAAATATTTCGAATTTAATATTTTTCATATTCATTATTAATAATCTAGTCGAAATAGGAAATAAATAGAAAGCAGTAAATGGTCGCATTTATTTACCCAATGCATAAGGCCGTACCTCAGTTGACGATTCCGGCTGCGCGTTCTGAAATTGGGCAGGGCTCCGCCGGTGCTGAGGGAAACTCCCGTGATCTTCCGGGATAGAATTTTGGATTCCTCGCTACCGAAGCGTGGGCTTCGCTGGCAGGACTCCGTCGCAAAATTTAACTGAAGGTTCTTTTAAAGCTACCGGAGAAAAATATCTCCTAAGCCGAACCAGAAAAAGAGATCAGAAGCAAAAACTCGCAGACCCTAGAGAGAGAGGGAGAGCTCGAGTTTTTACTCTGGGGAAAGGTGTGTTGAATGTGTAGAATGAGCTTCCCTTTTATAGGCTCAAGCTGTAACCGATTTGGAGATATTCCCTCCCTTTATTCGAATTCTTTTAATTAAATATAAATAATTATTTCAATCCAATAATCCAGATTCAATCTCATCTAGATCCAATGGATATAATTAATCAGGGATTTAATTAATTGAATAATATAAGATAAGATCATATCATATATTTTTCGAATTTTATTATATATATATATATATATTCAAATTCGAATTTGTTATTGATTATCTAGATCCAATGGTTAAAATTAAATCTTTAACCAATCCAATGGATCAAATCAATTAGGGACAAAGTCAAATACCCTAGGGTTTTACAAAACCCTAATTTGAACTTTTATCCTTATATTTATTCGAATTTTATTATCATATATATAATGTTAATTAATTTCTAATCCGACGGTTTAAAGATAAGATCTCAAAACCGATCCAACGGACAGAATTAATTAAGCTAATTCGAAATACCTAAACTTGGTCACCAAGTTTCAATTTCGAATTACATTAGGGTTTGAATCAATTATCTCAATCCAACGGTTGATACTCAATCATGACCGATCCAATGGATTAAATTGATTTCAGGGTTTTTGCCATTATACCAGACTTCAGGTATTTATGCCGCAAAAATAAAATCTCTCAAGATTGGTTATTCGAATTTATCTAGGGTTTGTTATACTCTAACCCTAATTCGAATTACACATTAAATAATACATGAATATATATTATTTATTTATTAATATAAATCCTTTAATTATTAATTAATTATTAATAAGATATTAATAATTAAATCCAAATAATCAAATTATATTAATAAATCATGATCTCTTTATCACACATTAAATGTCATGGTGCAACACCATCATTTAAATTCGTGACATGTGATTTGATTTCAAAGTTTATCGAACCGAGTCATAAACTTGGAAAATCCATAAATCACTAACCGTAAGTCAGAATGACTTGGTTCAAAAAGCAAAGTTGCTTAGAATTTAATTTAGAACAATATAGTGCTGTTCTATAATCTAAATTCTAACTTTCTTTTTATCAGTTACTTTCGTGTACCAAAATATGGTACTTTTGCCACGCTATCGATAAAACTATCTGACGTCTGTCACAGACTTGTCAGTTTTATAAGTCGAGCCAAATGATTAAACATTATCCAGAATGCATTTTAATCACGTACGTATCATCCGTTACGGGGCTATCTTGGGGACCATGGACCCGTATCACTTAAGCTCCAACGAACTGCTAGTTGTTCGTCAAACCTCGAAGTGATTCCACTATAGACCCGAGGCTGCACTCTTTAGTGATACAGTATATATTATTCCCTTATATACAGCAGGGTGTCCATTAGATTCAATCAAATACCGATTATTGTCCTTTCACTTGATGACTCACACATGAGCAGGCGGTTTATACCGTAATGCCCCTCAATGCATTTTCATCCTTGACTCAGCCAGTAATATTATGAGCAACCCACTTATGGTTTCGATTCATAAGTTGCGCACGGGTACCTCTCACTTCTCACCACTGACAATCAAGGGAATCATCATGACTCTGAAAAGAGCTGTGTGATGCCCATATCTATGATCAAGCAATCCTTTACTACTGATTATCATGTTCCCAAAATAATAGTGTTGGGAACAGCGGTAATGTCTTGTGTTCTTTAACGGTTAAATCAAAGAACAATCAAGCCAGTAGCTTGGACTCATGATCACTCAGGACTTAGAACTAATATCCATTTGATCATCATTTTGCGACTCAACTACAAGTTGTCAGTGACGGTCTTATATGACAACTTTCTTGAGTTTAAGTCAGGTCCAGTCCAGTATGAAGACGCTTCATACTTAATGCACTTCTAGTGAGTGTAGACACACACAAAATCCAGAATAGGATTGTCACTTCAGTCACATTAATGACCTTACCGATTAATGGGCTCCCACCCAGTTAATCAAGTCACGGACATTTTAAGTTCATTTATTATGTTTATTAATTCTCCCTCACATGACTCCTTTGTGATAATAATAACATAATTGCATCCTTTATGAACTAAGGAATCAAACATTCTATTTTACTCTACAGAAACTATAATAAGATTAACATAATAAGTACCATCTTTATTCAACGACTTGTCATAATCTTTTACAAATGGTTAAATATCTTGTTTAAGGACACACATGTCCAACAGAAATTGCCTATGTATATTTTGATTTTTCCTTTGCGACCTTTGCTGTTATTTTTTTTTTTTTTTTTTTGCTTTGGCCTTGGGCCTTTTCTTTGTACTCCCCGAACCCTTAATGAATGAAAAGGATTTTTATTTCCTCTACTGAACTTTAGTTATTGAATCGCGACCGTCGTTTTCCTCATGTTTCTCGTTTTATTGGGGTCAACTATTCTCACCCCTCTTCTCGCAGGTCGGCGGGCTACCTCTCGTTTCTTGTCCTCTGAGGCCTGACGAGGGCGTGATCGCATCGTTCCTTGCCGAGGATCCCGAGCATTACACCCTAGTGCGCGACCTGATCCACGACCTAACTCTTTGGGTCGCGATACCTTCCTCGGCGGGTCTCGAAGAGAGCTCCTCTGCGGCTCACCGCTCAGACCTGTTGCCGCCAACCGCCTTGACAAAGTTCCTAACTCAAGACCCGCGTCATCTGGCCGCCTTCTCGGACTTTGCCGGGGACATTCTCGACCGAGCGATGTCGGATTGCATCGATGACCTTGCCGACTCCTTTCTTAAATCCAACGAGGGCTGAAGCTGAACTATTTTTGTTTTTCCAGTTTACGTAATTTGTAATGGTTTGCCTACGAGGCTATGATGTAAATGTGAATGTTATAAGCCTTTTGGCATATGAATAAACAAAGACCTTCTGTAATTATGTCGTTGTTGTATATGTATGTAGCTTTCTTTGTACGGGGTCTTAGTGTGGAGGATGTTGGCTTGAGCATCCTCTCCTTCCCCCCCCCCCCCCCCCCCCCCCCCCCTTTTTTTTTTTAAATGATATGAACATAGTAAATGAAGGTGGAGGGGAAACTTGTCGCGATACTGTTTCTTATCGCTAGCTCCTTCGATACCTATGTCGAGGCCTTTCTTTCTTTTTCATGGTGCCATCGAGACTTTTGTCGAGGCCCTTTTTTCTTTCTCATGGTGCCATCGAAACTTTTGTCGAGGCCCTTTTTTCTTTTTCATGGTGCCATCGAAACTTTTGTCGAGGCCCTTTTTTCTTTTTCATGGTGCCATCGAGACTTTTGTCGAGGCCCTTTTTTTTCTTTCTCATGGTTCCATCGAAACTTTTGTCGAGGCCCTTTTTCTTTTTCATGGTGCCATCGAAACTTTTGTCGAGGCCTTTTTTCTTTTTCATGGTGCCATCGAAACTTTTGTCGAGGCCCTTTTTTTCTTTTTCGTGGTGCCATCGAAACTTTTGTCGCGGCTCTTTTTTTTCTTCCTCTTCCTCTAAGTCGCAGGCGGTGACGAGTCCGATGATAATGTCGTTCTCGCCACGGCGGCGTACTAAGAGGATCGATGACGATGGCGCTTTTTGCCTTTCGATCTTGCGTGCCGTATTTCGGCTCTGTTATTTTCGCTTTGTTTCGTGCTTTATTTAAATGTGTTTGACTTTGCCATCGATGCTCGGGTTGCGGCTGATCGCGCTCTGCTCTTATTTTGAGGTTGTTAGGAAATTTGAGCCTGTAAGATTGTTAGAAAGATAGTTTGCCATAAAGGCGAGCCTCATTAAACCCTTCGAGTCCCCCATACGGGTGCGGCTCGCGAGGGAAGAGTACTCCCTGTCTTTATTAGAAACAAGCCGGGGCTGTGAGCGGTCCCGAACAAGTGGGTCGGGACTTCCCATTTAGACAGTTAAGACAGCTAGTATGTAAATATAAGGAATTGGGGCAACAGGACCTACTGATAAAACTTTTTGAGGTGCTTGACATTCCAACTCCGAACCACCTCGAGGCCGGCCAAGTTCTCGAGCCGTGCGAACCAGTCGCTGGCGGGGCCCTGCAAATGATAAATAAAAAGACGGCATAGGATAGCCTCCCTTCGGGTTTCCTCGCCGCCGATGTGGTCCGTCGCTATCCTGTAGGATTTCACATGAGTTGTAGGATCGGTACCTCCTTTGTACGGCGCGAGTTTGATCTTTGGCAGCTCGTCCACCTCGACTCCTCGGATCCTGGGGGTGAAGAGGGTCACTCTGGCGTACTAGCTTGTCGATCTCTGGACCGGCGCTCGTCGCCTGGTGCACTCGCGACGCCACCTGCCCTATCTTTGCCTCCAGGGCCGCTGCCATGGCCGCCATGGCATTCATGATCTCTCCGGTCGCCGTTGGGTCGCCCGCCGGGGTCAGCGCTGACACGCTCAAGGGCGTGCTCGCCGTCGTTGTCGGCTGCGAGGTCATTGCCGGCGTATGGAACAGGTTTCGGACCAAGAGGTCCCGCGAGGCGTCGAACGCCTCGTTGTTCGCCGCGTCTCGGGTCAGGGCTCCTCAACTCGCTGCGACGGGGGAGTCAGCAGACCTGTTCGCCGCGTTCCTGCCCTCCGCCTGAGCGAGCAGGTCGGCGAGCTTCCGACTCTCCGTGGCTTGCTCCTCTGCTCTTCTCGTGGCTTCTTCCGCCCTCCGGTCGGCCGCCCCCATCCTCTGCATGACCTGGGTCATCTGTCGCCGCATCTCGTCCAGCACCTCGCTCTGGTCGCTCCGCTCTTCGTCTTGAGGCATCTTTCGCTTCCCCTCTTCTCGTTCCTGGCTGTGCGATAGGAAGAAACTATTGCCCCACGGTGGGCGCCAAACTGTAGAGGGCGATTCGCACCGCCCTACAGTCACAAAAATACACGATTCAAACACACGAATAATACGAATGATGGGGTATCTTTGATTGATTATGATTACAAAGGGGATCGGTCTCTTCCGTTTGTAGCTTGGAACCTCGAAGAAGAATGCGATTAAACTAAGATTAACAATATCGAATGGGTTACACAAAGGCTCTCTCAATGCTATGCGATGACACTGTTTCTCTCTATTCTCTCGGTATCGACCAACCACTTCAAATGGGAGCTCCCTCTCTATTTATAGCGACGCTCGGACCTCCTCGGCTCGAATCCCCTAGATGATCTTCTAGTGGTCCCCCCTTCAAATATTTTGTGGTCCTTCTTTCTGACATCCTCGACGGCTGCCAAAGGAGCTCGTTTCCACTAACGTTGTCCCCCTGCCATATCCTGAGCGCACTGCCCAGCAGTGGTCCCCCTCAGGCCGTACTTCCTTGTCGCATTATGGAGAGAAACCCTAGACCTTAATGGGCTTGAGGCTCCTCCTCGGTCATCGCTTCTTCCGATGGGCCGGGGGCCCGTTGCAATCTGACCAGCCTCGAGGAACACGGGCTCCCCCTCTCGGTCACTATTCGCTACCGATGGGCCGAGGGCCCATCGCCATTTTGCCCAACCCGACCTTCGTCGTTTTATGGGAAAACGACAAGTGTAAAGCGGAGAGGGGATTTGACCAAATCCGACCTTAACAGCAATTTTATTTCATTTGGTGTTTTGCCCAAAGAACTTGGGTACTCTCCTCTGTAGTTGACTACAACCTAAGTACTTTTACTTCAATTATCCAGATATATTATTATACATAGGAATTATCTCAACAAGCAAACATATATGGTACTTGGTCTTCATTCATAGACAACACTAAATACATAATATTAATCATATGTTGTCCAAGTCTAAGAGACAAAAAATAGCCTAATTATCTCTTTAGACTTCTAAATCTATAAATAGTGGTTAATATCAAGTTTAATCACATACCTAATATCTAATTTAATTAGCTAAGGAAGGTAAAAATATACAGTAACGGCTCAATCAAAACCAGCCTTAGAGCAAATGGCTTCAACGAGGCGTTTCTATACTGCAACGCTATTGGCGCTGATCTTCACTTCCGCGGTGGTGAGTTCATCGGCGCAACTCACTACGGGCTTCTACGATAAATCGTGCCCCAAGGCGCTGCCGACCATCAAGAGTGTTGTGAAGGCGGCGGTCGAGAAGGAAGCCCGCATGGGCGCTTCTTTGCTCCGTCTTCACTTCCATGACTGTTTCGTCAATGTAGGTCTTTTCACCTTGTAGTACTTTGGGTTTAGGGTTAGGGTTTTATTTTACTTTATTTAGTTTTTAGAACTTAGGGCTTATGGTTCTGATCGGTGATGTTTTGCGATGATTATAGGGTTGTGATGGGTCGATACTTCTCGACACGACGGAAAAATTTGAGAGCGAAAAGAATGCGAATCCGAACCGAAACTCGGCGCGGGGTTTTGAGGTGATTGACGAGATCAAAGCGGAGGTGGACAACGTTTGCGGTGGAGCCGTAGTTTCCTGCGCCGACATCTTGGCCGTTGCTGCCCATGACTCCGTGGTGGCGGTATGTGAATAATTATATATATGCATATATATATATATATATATATATATATATGTATATATTCTAAATCTTGTTTGGATTCAAGCAGTTTAATTACTTCTATGTTTTTTTAATTAATTGTAGCTCTATAACCCATTCATAATTTCCCTTACCTAAGAGTTCATAAGTTTATTGTATTTTCAATGTTCATTCTCAAACAAAACATGAATTTGAAAATGCTGGAATTATTATTATTATAAATGAGAAACGTTGGTAAAAGCAGAAACCCATCCATATCTTATGTTGTGCTAAAAATAAAAAAAATATTACAATTTTCAATATTTCATATTATTCTTTTGCAGCTAGGAGGGCCTTCATGGGACTTACATCTCGGAAGGAGGGACTCCACCAATGCGAGCATAGACGACGCGAACGCAAACATCCCGTCACCGTTCGACGACCTCGCAGGCCTCCTCAAGAATTTCGAGAGCCACGGCCTCGACGTCAAGGACCTCGTCGCCCTCTCCGGCGGCCACACCCTAGGGTTTTCTCAATGCGCCTTCTTCAGAAACCGCATCTACAACGGGGAAAATATCGATCCCGAATTCGCCGAGTATCTCAAGAAAAATTGCCCTAAGGACAGCGGCAACGGTGATGCCAATCTCGCTCCATTTGACCCGACTCCGTATACCTTTGACAAGAAGTACTTTGACGGTTTGGTCAACTACGAAGGGCTTCTCCACTCCGACCAAGTGCTCTTCAGCGGCGGATCCACTGACGGGCTGGTGAGGCTTTACAGTGAGAATATACGGATTTTCTCGGAAGATTTCGCCTACAGTATGATCAAGATGGGAAACATAAAGCCGTTGACCGGGTACGAGGGTGAAATTCGCAAGAATTGCAGGCTGGTCAACAAGTACTAGACTGTTAAAGGAAACAATTATGTGTGTGTGTGTTTTTTCTTCAATTACTAAACTTGGAGGGACTTAATAACTAAATTCTAGTAATGTGTGGTTCTATCTTCTATGAATAATTGAATGTGATCATGACATGTATGGATATAATATGGGACAGTTTATAATGATCATTTTGTAATAACTGAGAGAGTTATGTAACTATTATTTGATGTGGCAATCATATACTACTGAGTATCAAATCTATATGGTGTATTTTCAATGTAATTTTTTTTTATTTTGGAAGAAAAATGATATATTACATATTTACATTATGGTTAATCGTGGCATAAGTTCGTAAACTTAGGTCAAGTGAGGCGCCATGAGTCCAAACCAATTTAATAACGGCATATGTTCGTAATGTTAGCTATAATGAGCTTTTTTTTTCTTCATCCAATTTAACTAATGTCCACTTGGTATTTCCACGTCATCTACCTCATGTGGCATTTCCACGTCATCCGCCACGTGGTTGCGACATGTCAGGATATGCCGCCTAAAACCTATTTCTTGAATTTGCTCATTAAACACTATATTTATTCACACACAAACAAACAAAAAAAATCTAACTACAAAAATTCATCAAACACGAAACTTGTCTATTTTTTCTCTAATGTTTCCATTTAAAAAGTGAAAACACTTCTGTAATTAATTACCAGACAGTCCCTAAGTTATTAGTATTCTCTTATATGAAAGAGCTACTTCTGTTTTTATTTATAACCTGGAATCTCTCCGATGCTTTAAGACTTTTTATTCTCTCATTTTTATATACATTAAACAAAATTTTGTAACTATTATGCATACGAGTATATATTAAACTAATATTATTATCAAGTTGTTAATTATTAAATAGGTTAATTCATTAAACTCTTTATCATTAATCAATGTAGTATATAGTAATGAAAACATAGTAAGTTAGACGAAGTTGGAAAATTGTGGTTTTACTTTGATGAGAATTTATAATTGAAAGCAATTTCCGTAAATCACCGATTTAAATACATAAGAAATAATCAACTGTTATAAATTGCAACTAAATATTCAGCGGCTGAACGTGAATGATTAATAGTTTTGACTTTTGATGATAGTATATTATTACATATTCCTAAATTGACAACTTGAAAAGTATAAAAACAAACAAGGGATACGTGCGGCATAAGTATCTAATTTTATATTAAGTGTGTCAAAATAATTTCATTGTTTTAGTGACAATAGTACTTAAAGATCACAAAAAGCAGCGTCAAGGTTCAGCTCCTTCCATTATAAAAGAAACGTTTACGACTCAATTAATGTTTTTAGAGTTTGATCATGAGAGTATCGTTTGTGTAGCAGACCTTAATTGGGCAATGACGAAATCGGTCTTCAATATTGTTTTGTATCATTTAGATACTATTACCTAAAAATATTGAGAATATATCGAACGCACTTGTTAAACAATTGGGTTTTTATGCTGTAGATATTCTTAAAAATAATGACTCGAGCCTAAACATGGTTATTGGTGTCTCTTAAAAAATACCCTTTTGGACGATATTGGACAAACAAGAATTCAAACTAAATTCTGTTGGCCACGAGAAAACATATCGAAAGACTTTTATTTAATCTATAATAAAAAATATTCTAATACTAGATTATAGCCCACTGAAACACAAAGCGATCAAACTACTATATTAAAAAGCAAGGGTGATATCAGAAATGGAAATGGGGACTGTGGCCTTTTTCTGTCCGGTTTCCCGGAAGAAGAAAGTGAGAAGAAAAATAAATTAAAGTAAAACTCATATTTGAAGGAAATATTTATGTATGTATATAATTAAAATTAGAAATTGGGAGGGAAAATATGAATTTTAGGATCTAACACGGTCCTATTCGGTTCTTGAACCAGGATCCCAGACGTATTGTTTTTCGGTTTTAAAATAAAAATCTCTGAATTTGGGCTAGAATCATGCTAGGATATGGAACGTGAGACCAGGGGAAAAATGAAAACCGGGTACAAAAATTTAAGCCGTAGATTTAACCGAAAGGGTTCCAACCATGGAACACAATTGAGTCTTGAAATGGTAATACTATAACTTAGCCCACCGTAACCCAAAACGATTAGACTATATGTAAAACCATGGAACATCAACACCAAGAAGAAATTTCAATAGATTCAACCGATATATATATATATATATATATATATATATATATATATATATATATATATATATATATAATGTTACACATTAATCTCTATAGATTCAACCATAGATATTACTATGCAGTTCCTAAAATGCATGTCCTCCAACACAAAACTCAGGAGAGTAATAAGACTCTGGTCGACCTCACGTGATGCAAGGCCGTGGTGGGAGCACGTGAGGCCTGCTTCTGCGGATCCCGTCACTCCCACTACCGAGGCTTTTCTCGCGGACACGAACCCCAACAAGATCAACCTCGGACTGGTAAGTTTGTTTGTTTTTTTGTTTGTGAAGGTTTAAATTTTATTTTTTTAAATGAATTTAAGTGTTTAATAAATAGGGAGGTTATAGAGATGAAAATGGAAAGTTAGTTGTTCTTCAGTGTGTTAGAGAGGCTGAGGCCAAGATTGCAAGTTCAGAGTTCTGGTAAGTTCTCCTAGTCCTCTTTTATTATACGGGTAATTGCGGCATAAATATCAAAACTTTCAATCGTGCGAATTAAATATATAAAATTGTTAAATTTTTGTTTTGATTGATTCTCTTCCATGTGTCTCCATTAATTTTTAGTGTTTATTTTTTTTACATGTGTAGAGCTCAAGTTAACACTTATAATTTTTTTATTTTTTTTTATATATTTGTCATACTAAATACATCATAGAATTATATATATATGTTTGACGTCCACGGGGCATATCTAGAAGAGATAAAAAAAAAATGTGAATTTTCACAACTTTAGATATATATTATGCAATTATTGAATGTTTTGGCTTATGCCGCACAAATTTTAAAAACTTGAGTACTTTTTGTCGCAAATACCTTTTATGTATACACACTTATTCTATTATTCTGTAACTATTGGTTGAAATATATTTGTAATTAGTTATTTAGTTCAATCTATACATATAAGAAAAATCTCACTTGTTATAATAAAGGGTTATGAATTATGATAGATATAGTGGGTCGTTTTGTTGATATATGTATATGTCGTTTATCGATACTAGTGTCGTATTTGCATGTATCGAAATCATGTCGTTTACAAATATTAGATTCGTTCCCATTGAAGGTATAGGCGTTCAAATTTTCTTCTATTCGCTGCTAAAATTTCTAACACATTTGTCAGGGGGTTGACTTCTACGGCGGCCGGTGAAAATTTTGTCGAAGAGAGCCTGAATTTGGCGTATGGAAAACGCTCCGATCTAAGGGAGCGACTCGCTGGAGTTCAAGCACTCTCCGGCACCGGAGCTTGCCGGCTCTTCGCCGAACTCCAAAGGTGCTCGTACCCGCGATCACAAATATACTTGCCCGACCCAACTTGGCATAAGTAAGTTTCTAATGCGAGCTAAACTTATCAAATAATGTCAATATGTCTAGTTTAATTACTTGAGTATTTAAACCAAGGTTCTAAATGTCGCATGCCGCAAATACTGCATAAACTTCATGGGTATACCGCATGTCGAGAAATATCGACGGAAATTCTGGAAAGTAATTTTTAATATTTAGGCAAGATTTTTTTATAAGTTTAAAATTACTTATTTATCACCATAAAACATAATATATAACTAAAAAATCACACTTATAATATGATACATTATAGTTATATATATATATATATATATATAAATAAGAGTCATACTTGTGACGTATAAAAAAATATAAATATAGAGTAACCAGGGGCGGACCCAAGAAATGACATTGGGGGTGACGAACATTAAATAAAGACCAATAAATTAAATTATAATTAATAATTAATAATATCTCAAAGCACATAATTACATCAAAATAGACCGACAACTTGCTTTCATATCATGAAAATCTTTTACAATTGAATTAGTACTAAAATATTTATATATAATTTTTTCGGTATTATAATCTATATCGGTGTTATCGTCAATGTTTTAAAAATCGCTTACTGAGCAGTCTAATTTCCGAGTATATGAGGGTCGATAACATATCTTATGAGCAGAACACAAAATTTATTGGTATAAAATATATATTTATATGGTTAACTAATATTAATCAATAAAATTAATAAAATTCTAAAATAATATTTCTATTTGTTTTTTTTAATGGAATAATATTTCTATTTGTAAGCTGTCATATTATATCATTGCTATAACTTATATACTCTTTTTCTTTAGTCATTAAGTTTCGTATAATAAAATAAAAACAAATTGATAGTTATGTGAAAACATCAAATATCAACATCAATAAACATCGATTCATGTGCAAAAGTATAAAAATAGCTGACACAAATCAAGAAAAAAAATCAGTATATGTAATAACTAAAAACAAATAGTCCTTACAAGTTCATCTCCCTCCTCTCTCTCCCTTCGACGAGCATGGTCTTCTGCAACTCTTTTTTTTCTTCCCTTTTATTCATCTATTCCAAAAATTAAAGGAGACAGATTAGGGTAAGTGAAGAAGAGAAGCTGAGGGTGACAAAGTAGTAGGCGAAAGAGAAGAGATAGCCTATTTTATTATTTTTAATTTAAAATAGTTATATAATATTCTTTTTCTAAAAAATCTGGGGGTGACATATGCCACCCTCAGTAACACATGGGTCCGCCCCTAAGAGTAACAAAGACATTGTATCGATAGGTTATAGTTGTTTACAGACGTGCCGAATAACTCTCAGAAAACGGGCATGCTCGGGTTATTTAAAATCATGATTTAAACTACGATAACTGAATAAATAAATCTTTATAGCCACGTGACAAAATAATATAAAAAAAAATACTTTACCTAAAGAAAAGAAAAAAAAACTAACCAAAGCGTACGGAATCGGTAGACCGAGTCTGTCGCATAATAACCATGGTGTTTGTGCAGCCACAAAAGCATTTGGAGCGACACCGGGATCACCCCAAGAACCTACCGGTACTACAATCCGGACACGAAGGGCTTGAACTTCGGTGGACTGATCCACGATATCAAGGTTTTCGATGACGTGAATGATCAGTTTTAAGTTTCAAACTTCATGAAGAAATGAAATTCAAGTAGCTCACTTGTTTACTTTGCTTCCGTTTATCGAGTTTCTTTACAGAATGCGCCGAAGAGTTCTTTCTTTTTGCTCCATCCGTGCGCACACAATCCGACTGGGGTTGACCCGACTGAAGAACAATGGAGAGAAATTTCATATCAATTCAAGGTATATTCTCTCTAATCTATGTTCTAGTAAATAAATATTTCAAGTGGTTGAGCATTTGAACTTTAATCTTTTACAACACAAAGTTGTATCATAAAAATAAGGGTAAACTGCGGCTAATGTACCCAATGTTTGTTTTTGTGCGGATTATGTACACATTGTTTTATTTCGACGGCTAATGTACCCAATGTTTATTCCGTTAGATTTTTTCTAATTTTTCATCAATTCTCTGTTAAGTTCCACGTCACTTCCACGTCACCTCGCTCTTCAATGTTCGCACTTTTGGTTTGAGACTCTGTAGAAGGGTTTGTTTTAAAGGGATTGACTGTAAGGTTTCAGGGAAAAGTTCCACTTTTGAGGATTGTGTTTTCCGAGGAAGCTTCCCGGTCAGAGTAGCCTGAGCAGGTTCGCCACCGTTCGCCGTTGACCGGAGAAAGCCCGTCGGAAGCGCACGCCGGAGCTCGCTAAAAAAAAGAAAAAAAAAAGGGGATGAGAAGAAGCAGGTCACCGCAACACGATCGATTAAGCTTTCCTCGTCTCCACGCCGGAAAACTCACCGCAAAAGTCGGCAAGGCCGCTCAGCGCTCCGGCTCCGGCTCCACGGCTTCATGACTGAAGCCTCCGCCAAAGGCTCCTCAGCGACGGAGCCCCCTCGCCGGGCGACGCCCAGTCGCCGCTGTCCCTACTGGACCACCAAGGAGCGTCGCCGGACCCACCTCAACGCACAAGCCTCTCCGCGAGAAATCCCTGGCGCAGAGGATGCTCCGGCATCACGAGGCTTAGACGCGCCCAAACCGGCAACGGAATTGCTGCCACCCAGCTCCAGCGCGAACGCCGACGACCCCGAGGCGACCCCCGGCGCGTTTCTCCACCACCGCGAACCGGAGTTAGGACGCAGCCCATCACCGCCACGGCGACGAACTCCGGCGCCATCGATGGGCTCGCTGCACCCCTCGCTATCATCGCCCCGCCCGAGGTCGGGAGCTCGGGCCCACGAGTTTCCGCTGCCCACTGTCGCACACGAAGGAGATCCTCCACCGGAGCACTCGCCCGGAAACACCGTTGCCACGGCGACCGACGGCGAAGCTTCGGCGTTCTTATGGCGACGGCAAGTGCGAGGAAGCCGGAGACGGTTTCCTTTTGCTGGAAGAAAGAATAAAAAAAAAGGCCTCCTGATTGTCGAAAGAGAGAGGAGAAGAAGAAATGGGAAAGAGAAAGGAGGAAAGAAGAAAAGAAAAAAGAAAAAAAAAAGAAGGAGAAAACTTCCTCATCGAAGAAAGAGAAGATAAGGAAAGAGGAAAGAAAAAAGAGGAAAGCTGACATGGAGTCACACGTGGAAAGCTGACATGGCGACTGTAACAGAGAATGGATGGAAAATCGGAAAAAATCTAACGGAATAAACATTGGGTACATTGGTCGTCGAAATAAAACATTGTGTACATAATCCGCACAAAAACAAACATTGGGTACATTAGCCGCAGTTTACCCTAAAAATAAAAGAAAAAAGTTACTTATATAAAGGAAGTAATATCGTTTGACGAACATCATTTGATGCTATTGGCGGCAATATCAGGTTAAGAACCACTTCCCCTTCTTCGACATGGCATATCAGGGATTCGCAAGCGGCGATCTCGACGCGGATGCCAAGTCAATCAAAATCTTCATTGACGACGGCCATTATATCGGTTGTGCTCAATCATTTACAAAGAATATGGGATTATACGGACACCGAGTCGGCTGTCTCAGGCAAGAGAATCATCATACTTAACTTCTCAACACGTTTTTATTACTACATAGAGTTTTCAGTTCTCATCATTCATTTATATAATTCCTCATCCAAACGAATTTTCGAGCATCAGTTTCGTGGTTTGATCGTAATACTATCGTTGATTGAATTAATGCCTGATCCAGCGTGCTTTGCTCGGATGAAGCGGAGGCGAATTCGGTGAAAATGCAAGCTTTGCAGATCGCGATGGCTATGTATGGCTCTCCTCCGGGGTACGGTGCGTTGCTGGTCTCGACGATCTTGAGCCATTCGGATATTAGATCACTCTGGACCAGAGAAGTCAAGGTACAATACTTAAAATATTAATCTATAGAAGAAACCTCATTAACTATTCTCGAAAAGTACATTTTATTTTCTTTATTTCATTTATAATGAAATCCTTCGAGATAAAGTTTTGTGTCCTAAAATGAATCTCATTAATAGCACGATCGACCAAGTTTTTTTGGTTTTAAAAAATTGAAATGTGTTTAGTGCATATTAGATGTATTATTTGTTAATTATTTATAAGTTATTTAATGATTAATATAGTACATAGTTAATTAATAATTAAATAATATATCATTGAAATTATATCAAATAATAAATATATCATTTATTAAATTATTAAAATAATAATTATTCTCTCAGCAAACTAATGATCAAAAACAGCTTTAAATAGTTTTGGTTCCTTGATAAAGTATTAAACTATAATTTTTCGTTTTTAAAAGTAGTTTAAGGGCATTTATATAATAATAATAATAATAATAATAATAATAATAATAATAATAATAATAATTTAAAAAAGAAATTATAAAAGTTACTCCAATGCTGGTCATTTTTTGTTCATCAACTCTTACTTTCTTTGTGCCTTGACGCTCAAAAGGTGATGACCGATCGCATTAAGCAAAGCCGCTCGGCACTGCGCGATAATCTCGAGAAATTAGGCTCTCCTCTCGATTGGTCGCACATAACAAGCCAGGTATAATACCATATTAAAAAAAAAAAAAAGACAATAATTTAAAGCATAAAATTCTTAGCTTTTCCATTGAAACTACAGGTGGGAATTTTCTGTTACTCCGGCCTAACATCTCGTCAAGTTGATCGGCTTGCAAGAGAATTCCACGTCCACGTGCCCCGCGATGCAAGAATTAGGTATATATTTGCATGACCAAAATCTTATCATAGTCGGCCCTCGCTATAGGAAAAAGAGTGCGCTAGACCCCAAATTTTCGAGGTCTCCCTAATAAAACATTATAGCAAAATAGTGATAGGTCGTATACAAAACTTAAATCGAAATTCATATATACTTCTACATATAATTAAGTATTTGTACGTCTAAATTTATACTTGAATATTATTTTCGACCATATTAAGCACTATTAATTAAATACATAATTTTATGAGAGTTTCAAAATTTTACTTTGCTAAGAATTTTGACAAACTTGTAGTCAACCATTTCACGTTCATACAGCACATATCTATGATCTTAGTCAAAATGTCCATGTTTCATATAGTATGTTAAGTTATGTTGTTAATAAAGGACAACTGAATTAGATCATCCACGTATAAAAAGATGATGGTGGCAAAAGTAATCAATCTTTTTAAAATTTGGGCGACGTAATCACAAGCTCTCAATTGTGGGGGTTCCCAAAGACTGAAATATGTATGTCAATCAGTGTCTCCCATATACACCATAAGTCAACGTCAAAAAATAGTACACGTAGCTCGGATTTACATATTTTTCCTCAATATTTGTCCAAAAATTTTCCCAATTATTTACCTTACTAGCTATTTGGACAAAATATGTTAGGTCCGAGCTACACACTGTGTTTCTTTTTTTACTTTCACTGACGGTGCTATAACGGAAACACTGGTTGCACAAATTTTCATTATTTGGGTTCGAACGCTCACGCTCCAAAGTTTCTGCATTCCATTAGAACGCTTGGAAACCGCGTTTCTCAAACAGTACCATGCCCGACCGGAGGTCATCGAAACCTCTTGTTTCGACAACCACTAGGTCGATCCCCCGAAAGAGCATCCAAAGACACCGCGCGCCAACTTTTGTAAACGTTGTCATAATTGTCTAGATAATAGTTGGTAGCCTGATCCGCACAATCGGTAGCTTGGGCTTACGCGCCCAAACTTCAAAGAGATTCGATACAATTACTACAAACAATTATCCTTATACAATTTTTTTTTTAAATACCTAAAAGAAACAACATATGACTTTTATTATATGATTATTATGTATATCTAAGTGTGTCACATTAATTTAATATGAGGATGATGATGATGTTGGCAAATGCAGCATGGCGGGTGTGACCTCAAGCAATGTTGCTTACTTGGCTAAGGCCGTCCATGGAGTCACCACTACATCTTAGATATACAACATTCTTATTTTATTTATTTTATTTTTTATTTTTCTAAGTTTTGATTTGTGAACTTGTCAAACTAGTTTTTGTGATTGAATTCTGAGAATTTTGGACGTTATGTTTCTATCTATATTGAGATATATTGGTAAAAATAAATAAAATAAAAAGATGGAGATGGACCTACTAGTCACGGGCACATGGGTAATGGGCTTCGAGCGTTGACACTCGATGCTTCTGCTACAAACACTGCCCCATATGGGCCATACTTCACCTGCCGACAATATGAAACTTTATATTATTAAATAATATTATTATACATTTTAATATTTATTAAAATCGCTATATTATATTTTCATAAATTGATAATAAAATTTCCTGATCACAAATAATTTATAAAGTTTTTACTGTATATTAAAAAACTAAATTACTCTAGTATTTTTTAAGCATGAACTTTTTTTAATCACAATTACAATACATTGGGATTTTTTTTTTTTTTTTGTATATATGTTCACTTTTCAATTTTGTTCTTTCCATATATATAAGATTTCTTGAATGGCTTTAACTCTCTGCTTATCAATTACTTTTCTTTTTCCCATGTGTCTATAGGTCTTGGTTTCCGACATTCATTATTGATAACATAAAATGAGCATATATATAATGTCATTTTATTGTTAATTAAAAACACCTAACATTTTTTTATATATATTTCACTATTTGTAAGATATTATCAATTAAGTCTTTTTACATCGTAGAAAAATTGAACATTAAACTCCGTATTGCCAGAGATGGCTTAGAACCAATAGTTCATTATCTAATGGATTTTTCCGTTCTAATACTCCATCTGAGAGTTATCAGTATTTATCAAAACTGTTCCTATCTAACGAAACGCTATTGGATCAAATGACAAAGACATTGTTGAGAAAAAGATGGCTTTTCCCGGATGAAATGGTTGTTGCTATCTGCTACAATAACGAATCAAAGGCGGAGCTCGATGGAATTTGAATTACACTTACAGGCACCGCGCTTACTAAAACAACTAGATGTGTGAAAAATGTATTTATTTATCTTTCAATTATTATTATAAACAAATTATAAAGTTATAACATAAAAAATGAAGAAAAATTGATATCTCTCAATTTTAAGGACGGGCGGTTTCCCCGTCTGGAATCAATGCACGGCCCCCGAAAAACCCGTGACCGGTCAACCCCGAGTGGAGATCGCATGTGGGCAAGATATATAATGGCCTCTCCGTCCTGTATCTATGTATATATATATATAATATTTTGGGACCTAATGTGACATGGCTTGTTACCAAGAGTTCTGATTAGTGATTAATAAATGAGAATAATTGCAAAGGAATGTCCCAAATAATAAATATTTGGTACATATTATGTCCCACTTTCTTGCATTTTCCACATTTTGCATTTATCTAAAGAATAAAGATCGCCTGCAAATACAGACCTCGTGTGACCATTATTCACTTGCATTATATTGATTTGATATTTTACTAAATCTTAACTTATTATATCATCAATATTCTTGTCAATAATATTCTTGTTATACATATTATATATAGCTATATGTTACAAACAAGTAACAACCTAAGTCGTAGAAGAGTCAAAAGCTATTTTTATATAGCTATCTGATCAGCACGTTTTGGTTGAAAATTGCAATAGAAATTACGTCGTTTCACAAGTCTGCATGTCTGATGAGACTTGATAAAAACAATAATAAAATCGAGTAAATAATTTGAAATTTTCTATTGAGCTATAAAGTTGAGACAAAATATGAAACATTTTAATTTTTCTTAGAATCTGACAGCAAAAAATAATTACAAATAATAATAATAAGCTAGTAGATGAACTAGCTTATTATTATTATTGAACTATCTAAAAAATATTTTCAATCAAATTACTGTTTCATATAAGAGACAGTGGGGGGAGAGAGACCACTAGCTGTTGAGAGAGAATAGCTTCGACGCCATTAGAGGACTCGAAGTGAAGCTCTTAGCGATCAGTTCTTCGAAGGCATGGGCCTCCGTGGATGCATTGCTCAGCGATTCAGAGCTTGTCGGAGCTTGATTTCAGGGTCTCAGCTGAAGAAGAAAGCCTCGAATTCATGGCTCGTTGTTTAGGACACCTTCTTCTCCACCAAGGTTTGCTGGAAAATTTCTCTGTGTGGACCAAGTATTCGATAAAATGCCAGACTTAAAGTTCTCAGTCAAAATCTGTTTTTCGGCCCGCCTCTGCACCCAAATCAGATTGTTTGTGTTTTAAGTTCCGCAGTTTCGTTACAAATGCTTCATAGGTGCACATGAAGCTCCAAGTGAGAATGAATCACTTTATTGAAACCTTGCCTCGACTTGGTCTCTACCGGTTCATCGGTGTGAATCCTTGTGATTCTTTGTCTTTGTGCTACTCTGGAATCCTCTCCGGTGGTAGGGTCAGTTTTTCGGGACCATGTAACCCATTAATGGGAGTGATGGACCCAGTGATATCGGCGGCACGCCAAGGGCGGGCCGGCCGGAAGCAATGAAGATCCTTTGTTGGAACGCTCGGGGATTATGCAATCCCCGGGCGAGGACCCGCTTACGAAAACTTATTTGTGAGCGGAAGCCGGACATCGTTTTTCTTTCGGAGACGAAGTTGAGCGGTATCCGGGTGGAGAGATTGAAGCGTCAAAGTAATATGGCCAACGGGTTCGGGGTTCACGCCGAGGGCCTTAGTGGTGGAATTCACATCCTTTGGAATGACGCGGTGGAGGTCGATATCCGTAGCTTTAGCAGACGGCATATCGACGTGGGAGTTAGAGACGAGCTCGGGGTGACGTCAAGGTTCACGGGTTTCTACGGGGACCCGATCGAAGCTTCTCGACACCTTTCGTGGGAGCTTCTACGTCGGCTTCATAACGGCGATGCAAGCCCGTGGATGTGCGCGGGAGATTTTAACGAGGTGCTTCACGAGTTCGAGCACATGAGCCGGGTTCGGAGGAAGACAGCTCCCATGGAGCGCTTCGCCAACGCGCTCGAGGTATGTGATCTTCTCGACTTGGGTTTTGTAGGTGAACACTGCACTTGGAGCAATATGCAAGTGGGGGAGCGGAACGTCCAAAGTCGACTCGATCGAGCGTGCGCAAACCCGGCGTGGAAGTCGGCTTACCCGTCGGGGAATGTGAAGGTGTTGGGCTTTTGGGGCTCGGATCATAGAGCGCTTCTCATTAACACAAGCTCGGACCCGATGATGCACAATCCCAACTCGGCCATGGGGAGGAGATGGGCCTTTGAGCCGAGTTGGCTCTTAAACGACGGTTGAGCCGAGGTGGTCCGTGCTGCGTGGGGTTCGGGTGGGACCGACTGGGTTTCTAGAGGGTGTGCGGCAAGCCTCGGGAAGTGTCAAAAGGCTCTCCGCGTATGGGCGGGCACGACCTTTGGCAACCGGGAAAAGAGAATCAAAGCGCTCTCGGAGCAGATTGAGCATCTTCACAAAACGGATTTTACTCCGGAAACAAGAGCCGATTTGAGGTCCTTGAACGAGGAACGAGATTCGCTCCTCGTGATGGAAGAGTATCTTTGGAAGCAACGCGCGAGGGCCGATTGGTTACGCGGAGGGGATAGGAACACGGCTTACTTCCACGCCCGTGCCACACGTCGGAGGACGCAAAACCAAATCCGAGGTATCTTGAACGAGGCTGGGGAATGGGTGACATCGGAGAAGGATGTTCGAGAAGTGCTCGACAAATACTTCTCGAACATTTACTCTTCGAACGGCGCCTCGGAGAGGGATTTCGGCTTGATCACGACGGAGGACGTTGCTTCTATCTCGGCGGGGCAACGGGAGATCACCGAGGAGAGGTTCACCGCGGACGAGATCAATGCCGCTCTCTCCTCGATGGGCCCTAGGAAGGCGCCGGGCCCCGACGGCTTTCACGCGGTTTTCTTCCAAAAACTTTGGGGGACCGTGGGGCCGAAGATTCGGGAAGAGTGTTTGGATGTCCTTAACGGGCGGAGGAGTGTGAGAGAATGGAACGCCACCAACATTGTACTCTTGCCCAAGGTGAAGAACCCAAGGAGAGTACAAGACTTCCGACCGATTAGTTTGTGCAATGTGCTTCTCAAGCTCGTCTCCAAAGTGGTCGCTAATCGGATAAAAGGCGCCCTCGCCTCCATCATCTCGGAAGCTCAAAGCGCTTTCGTTCCCGGACGCTTGATTACGGACAATGCCGCCATCGCCTACGAGCTTCTTCATTCTATCCGGCAAATCCGTCATCAAAAGAAGGGGGCGATGGCCATAAAGCTCGATATGAGCAAAGCTTACGACCGGGTCGAATGGGGGTTCGTGGAAGCAATGTTGCATCGGATGGGGTTCGGGCCGCGAATTATAGCCGTGGTACGGGACTGCATTTCGACACCGGTCTTTTCCATCGTCCTTAACGGAAGAACCGGAAATTCTTTCTCGCCGACCCGCGGACTCCGGCAAGGTTGCCCTTTGTCGCCGTATCTCTTCCTAGTGTGCGCGGAGGGCCTTTCCGCGCTCATCCGAGGGCAAGAGAGGCTTGGACTCCTACACGGTTTCGCGTGCCGTCGGGGAGCCCCGTCGGTGACACATCTTCTCTTTGCGGATGACTGCATCATCTTCGGGGAGGCGAGTGTCGGGTGCGGCCAAGCTATTAGCGGTGTCCTCAAAGTTTACGAGAAGGGGACGGGACAAACCGTTAACACGGATAAGTCCATGGTGAGCTTTTCACGAAATGTAGTCGAGACACATGGCGGATCCATCTCACGGGTGCTTGGTATGCGGGCCGTTCCGGACCTCGAGTCTTATCTCGGGCTTCCGGTACACGTCGGCCAAAACAAGTGCGCAGTCTTTAGCAAGATCACGGCCCGGGTCAAGAAGCATCTCGGGACGTGGAAAGCGAAGCTCTTCTCGGCCGGGGGGCGGGAAGTCCTGATCAAATCAGTGGTGCAAGCCATCCCCACCTATCTCATGAGTCTTTTCCGGCTCCCCGTCCGCACCATCAAAGATCTTCACGCTACTACCGCTCGGTTTTGGTGGGGCGGGTCGGAGGAATCGAGAAAGATCCATTGGCGGAGATGGGACGTTCTCGCAAAGCCGAAAGGGGAAGGTGGTTTGGGCTTCAAGGACATGGGTGATTTCAACCGGGCCCTCGTAGCACGGCTTTCGTGGCGGATCATCCAAAATCCTAGTTGTCTCCTCGCGCGGATTCTAAAAGCTAAGTACTACCCCGACACCTCGATCCTCGACTTCAAATGCAAGGGACGTCCCTCATTCCTGTGCAAAAGTCTGTGTTGGGGACGAGACTTGCTTAGACGCGGCACGAGATGGCAAATCGGGGACGGCAACGTAAGGGTCCACGGCCAACCCTGGATCCCTCGGCCTGGGGCTTTCTTCGCCACCTCAAAGGCTCCGGACGACGGGTATCCGTGGCGGGTAGCCGATCTAATCTCCCACGGCCATTGGGACCTCTCTCGGGTCGAGGCCCTCTTAACCCCCTACGATGCGGAGGCCGTCTTGAGGATCCCGGTAGGGAAGGGTCTAGATCGACTTGTCTGGCACCACGAAGACAACGGGATCTACTCGGTGCGGTCCGGTTACCGACTAGCTAGGTCGGAAGCACGGTGCGGACCTTCGGGCTCGAGAAAGGGGGAGCCGAACTGGTGGAAAGCCTTATGGGGCACGGCGATCCCCGCGAAAGTGAAGCACATGGTGTGGCGCGCGTGGTCGGAAGCTCTTCCGACCAATGGGGCACTTCGGATCCGGGGGGTAGACGTTCTACCCTTTTGCAACTTTTGCGGGGTGCTCCCGGAGGACGCCTTACATGCTATTTGGGGGTGCGAGAGAGCCAAGGCCATTTGGGCATCATCGACGATCCACAGGTGGGTGGAAAAGACGGGGGAGATTCCGTTTCGGGAGTTGTGCTACCGGGCGCTCGAGAGTCTTTCCAAACCGCACTTCGAGCTCTTTTGCGGGCTAATTTGGGCGGCGTGGTCCGACCGGAACCTTCGTCTCTTCGAGCACCGCGTACGGGCCCCAGAGACTTGGGTGGAAGAAGTCGACGGATGGTTCACAAGTTTCAAGCGGTGTGCGTTCGCGACGGAGAACCACCGCTCGCCGAGGGAGGACGTACCGAGGGCTTGGTCCGGGCCGGCTGCGGGGAGCCTCAAGCTTAACGTAGACGCGGCTTGGGACAGGGAGACGGAACGGGCAGCGGTGGGAGCAGTTGTCCGGGACCACCACGGTCGGGTTATGGGAGTCATGGCTTCTTTGGTCGACCGTGTAGACTCGGCACTCACCGGAGAGTGCATTGCGATGCGACGGGGGCTTCTCTTCGCACGCGAACGGGGGTGGAAGATCGAGCATGCCGAGACGGATTGCTTGCGGGCTTCGCACCTCACCAAGGCACGAGACTCGTTGGGCTTGCAAGGTCCGATTATTGCGGAGGTGCAGGAGCTCGGCCGAGAGCTAGGCGGAACCGGAGAGTGGATTTGGGTTCCACGGGAATGTAACGAGGTGGCTAATGCTTTGGCCAAGAGACGTCTCTCTTCTCTTGTTTTGGATCTTGTGTGTCCTTATTGCCCGGAGTGGCTTGTAGCAACAGTGTTGAGGGATTCTCCTCCCCAACTCCTTTGATTGAATGAAATCAAATTGCTTTCAAAAAAAAAAAAAAAAAAAAAAAGCTAGTAGATGAACTACAATGACGATATTTTAGTGTTAAAACACGTGTAAAAAAAACACTTATCTAATATTATTATTATAATGTATCGTACGTCTAAAATTAATTCTGTAGTCTAGTATAAAATAAAATTAGCAGTGTCGGTCTACAAATATTTTTATTCTATACGTCTTATATAATTAAGGCGAAAATTTGATGTAATTTTTTCATCAGATCACTCTAATCAGTACAATAAAAGTAATTTACTCACATTAAACATTCAATTAAATGGCACTATATGTATATATGGTCCAGTTTTCATATATATAAATGTATCATTTTTGTTAAAGATTAAATATATCTAATTAAATGGCATGTATTTAAATTGTGGTGGTGGTTGTGTTCAGTGTTCAATGTTCAATAAGTGAGGGTTTGAATTTAACAAAAACCACTATCAAGGAAAAAATAAAAAATAAAATTATTGCTTTTAATTTATTGATTATCATAATATATACCCAACTATATGAATTAAATGACATTGATTACATATAAGTATATGACATTGCATCTTTAATTTGTACCCTCCAAAATATTTATTAAACATATTGTTGAATATTTATATATTTAAGATAGTATAAAAGTAATATAACTCATCAATTTTTACTAAAGCTACATAGAAAAATTAATTATGACATTATTAATTTAATAAGAAAGTTATGATTAAAATAAAATAACTCGTTCTAGTAGAAGCAATATATTACATGAAGATGTTTCAAAAAACAAATTAACATGACATACAAAACACAAAAATTTATATAGAGAGAGATTGAGAAATCACATAGAAAAAAAATCAACAATAATAACATAATAATATGAAGCCAAACCCTAATTTTATATATCATCGACGGTAACAGCCAAAAAAACACAGCGTCGACTTAGGAGAGCCCTCACCAACCTCGTTGTCATCCTCCTCGAAGGACGTTGTCGAGCTAGAGCTCGAAAACCAGCTGGCGCTCGTGCTCCGACCGCGGAACACCGATGTTTGACTCTCTGACGTGTCGCCCTCGGACTGAGAAAAAGGCGAGAATATTCGGCGTGGTTTGAGCTTGATGAGAGCATAGCGAATCCCAAGCTTTTTGGGTAAAATCGAGCTAAAAAAATTTGAAGATCTCCAAGCCCGGAGCTTGCTCGATTTTTGAAAGCTTGGAAAACCAGGACTATGCCGAAAAAACTCAAAACGCCCGGTTTTTTGCGTCGGTTTCACGGCCCCTAGATGATGTCGATCATCATGATTATGATAATGGTGATCTAATTTCTCCGTCGTGTCATGGCCGTTAAGGAAAAATGACGGTGGCGGCGTCAGCGGCGGAGTGTCTGGATCAGCAAAGTTTCGATCACGAAACGCTGTATTTTTTGGCGTGCCGGGCTCGGACTCCCAGAGGAAGGGGACAGAGCCTCGCCCGCCGGTGTAGTAGAGGCGGCGTGACGACGGGCTGGCCCGGGAGCTCTCCTTCGAGAGAAGCCTCGAGAAGAACTTGTCCTCTTGCGACATGTCGATCGCAGTCTTGTGATCGCCGGAGTAAACGCAAGACATTAGGGTTACGATGTCTTCGATCGAACTGTGGTTTTGAATAAAGTTTGATGAGTTTTTTTTTTTTTTTTTTTCTGGTGAAGAAAAATGTGAGAAAATTGAGTGAAGAACAAGGAAGAGAGTGAGAGAATATGGTGTTGAATTTATTTGGTGCCTTGAATTACTTACATGGAGAGGTACTTATACTGTATTTATATAGGTGTACGTATTATATATATATATATATATATGGAATATGTGTTATGTGGCTTATATGGAAGAGAATTATTGACAGTAAATGTCAAAAAAAATGTGTGGAGGGGTGTGTTATCGATCATAAATAGCAACTCTTTAAATATGAGTAAATATTACTTATGGTAATTGTACGGTTTAGTTAAACAACTTGCTTAAAAAATTTATTTCTCGATTTTTCTCTTGAATATCATTTGCGTCATTTACTCTTTTATTTTTTAATAAACAATTCCAAACAGACCCTAGATTAGATAGCTCACTTGCAACTGTTAAGTTTTAAGTTAAGAAATCGTCATTTCTAATAATAATATATCAAATTAACATGACGAGCTTGAAAGCTTAGTAAAATAGAACCTCAATAAATTAATAACATCGATTAACTAATAATTTTGTCCGGTCCTGACTCAGACCTAACTAGTTAAATTAATAATTTCCTAAATTAATAAGATCATTTTTTTTAGAAGTATATAGGTCCTAGGTGATATCAATTAATAACTCAATATAAAAAATAA
Source organism: Parietaria judaica (assembly GCA_954871525.1). Lineage (NCBI taxonomy): Eukaryota > Viridiplantae > Streptophyta > Magnoliopsida > Rosales > Urticaceae > Parietaria > Parietaria judaica. The sequence goes on along the minus strand of OX940868.1, from coordinate 20,016,810 downwards.
TATTACATGTATAATTATGGAATCACTATAAATAAAATATAATATTGCATAAATAGTTACAAAATAATCTTAAATAAAAATAAATGACACTAATTAACTAAATATAAAATGTATTTAATGATTATGAAGATATTTGTTTATTCTTGAATTTTATGTCTCTTTCAACTTCAACTCCAAGCTTACGCATGACATTAAGAAGATCCGGTGTTGTAGTTTCGTGAAGTAAAAAAATTGTTCAAAAAAATTGTCGCTATAATTGCATAAATCAAGCCTCATTTAAGTATTATTATCTTCAAAGTATCTATTAAGATCAATATTTATGTGACATGTTTAGGGATTTTTTTAAAATTATAATGAAATTTATATAACTAATACTTTACAAATTAATAATTCTATGATATAATAAATTTTGGCGGTCCTAATAATATTAATTTATAGAAGTTTTACTATATATTACTTAGAGATTATATATGAAGTTTAAAAGGCAATTGTTAGAGGGGATGCAAATAAAAAGATTGTCAATAGGTTAATTTACAAATTTTAAAAATTCATGGTAAGAACCTAGGGAATATATATTTTGGATCTAAATTTTAGTGATATAGAAATAAGCATTAAAGTTCGATGAAAAAAAAAGGTCATAGAGTGAATAAGAACTGATATAAAAAATAAAAAAAATCAGGGAACAAATAGGGCGATAAATTCAAAATGCTAACGAAATAAATTTGAATTAAAAAAAATGATAAGTTGGAGATAATAACAATAACAAGAATAATTAGAGATATTTGGGCTAAAATATTTAAATACTACAAAATGATCGCTTATATTTTCAATTTTTTTAACGAAAATTCTCAATTTGCACTTTTGATACTTACTAGATATCTGCCCAAACTAGTTCTAACTTTCAAGTGAGATCTAAGTTAAGATTTAATAATGGTGTAGTTGGTTGGTAGCACATAATATATATATATATATATATATATACATCTTTTATTTTAAAATTCTAATTGTTTTTGCAACAATACTTCTTAAAAATTTGTAATTTAACAATAAAGATTTACATGAATATATATACCACTACGGATCGCAAATTAAATCTTATTGCCTATCATAATTAAAGCATTAAAGAAACAATATCAAATCCGATAAAATATATTTTCCTTATAAAAAGGATTCATACATTATAATACGAAACTAATGATTGTTTGGACTCTAGTAACATTAATGGTATTTAATTGTATTTATAGATATACGGAAGTATACTTTTAGTCTTTTAGATATATAGGTGTCACTGTGACAGATCCATCATGAACCTTCTTTTGATCCGAGTCGAGTTATAACTTTTCATTAACCAAAAATTCAACCGCCTTGATTAAAAGATATAGGCTAAGTTAATTAATATATATATGTATGTATACGCAGGGGCGGACCTATGTATTAGTGGGGGTGGCTCATGTCACCCCCAGATTTATGAGAAAAAAAATATAATATCAATATTTTTAATAAATAAAAAAATCCTCCCTTAGATACATGACTTTGTCACCCTCAAATTCTCTTCTTCACTCATCTTCAGTTTGTTTCCTTCAATTTATTGAGAAGAAGATGAATAGATTAAAATAAAATTGCAGATATGGTTAAAGTCGAAGGTTGAAGATGAAGTTGTCAGAAATTATATCATATGTCCTTTGTTTTTTTTACTTTTTTGGGTTGCGTCAGTTTTTTTTTTATTTAAATATTTAATTAAATTGCCATTGGATGAATTGATGGTTTATTTTATTGTGTATGTAGTTGCACATAAATCGATGGTTATTAATGATGCCGTTGTTTAATATTTTCACATAATCATTAAACATTGATTTATTCCCAAAAAATTTGAATAGTAATTTTGTTTTCATTTTATTATAAGAAACTGAATGGCAAAGAGCAAGTAATTATAAGAAACTGAATGGCAAAAAATTAAATAGTAATTTTGTTTTCATTTTATTATAATTATTAATTTTATTTGAAAATTAAAATATAATTATGAAATAAATATGCATTCAGATCTTAAAAAAACAAACGGACTTAGTTTTGAGTCATTTAGATTCAGATGTACCATCTTAATATTCAGATGTGCATTCAGATTCAGACATCTTAATCTTAATGTAAACAAACACACCCTAAGTATAATTATGGTGTACAGTACAACTTGCAAATAGAAAGATTATTCTAAAATCTATTGATTTTATTTTTTTAACAATTTTTTTTTACTACCTATTAATTTTCTGTCAAATCTAATATCGGTATAATCGGCATTGATTTCTAAAAGTTTTAGAGAAAACCCACAATATATCTATACAGTTCTCGGATACCTATATATATTAGTATCGATTAAATTATGAAAGATTTCAATAATATGAAAGCAAGATGCTCACTATTTGATGTATCTGCTTGTTTTGGGATATTATTAATAATTAAAATTTAACTTATTCGTTTTTATTTCTCGTTCGTCACCCCCGAGGTAATTTTCTGGGTCCGCCACTGTGTATACGGTACCAGAACTTATGACTCGAATGCGATTCTACATACGTTGTTCAACTTTTTCAGAAAAAATTGAGTTTGGTTCATTGGAAGTTACGTGCCCTCTAGTCCAAATGCCCTCTGGTCCATATCTTTCGAGAAAAAAATAGAGTAGCCGATGCATTAACTAGTTTTAGAGCTCAAAATTTGGGAAATCACTAGTGGCCTTCGCACCCGGATTTTACTTTGTCTTTTATAAACGATGACATTTGTTCGTGAGAAAACTGTAGATTTAGATAGTTCTCTTTTGTTTTTTATTTGATAGGTAATTTTTGTCATTTTCATTTATATTATTCCGATCCCCGTTTCTTTGTTTGTATTTCTTCGGTGCCAACGTAGTTAAGATTCGAGTTCACTCGACGAGATTTCGGCCTCCATCTTTAATTTTTTTTAAAAGTATACATATGTATATTAAACTGATTATAATGTAGCACAAATACTTATTTATAAAAGAAAAAAATATTAGGTTGCTATTGATCAATAGTTAATTTTTTATCCATTAAATTATTCATAATTAATACAAACATTATTCATAATTAATACACATAAACTAACACATAATTAATTTAATACATTATTGAAATTCTAATAATACAAATTCAATATTTTCTAACTATCATGGCATCGTGTCCTATATATATATATGTATATATATATTTATTGTAATGACCCGATTTTTTCACACCTAAAATCTTAAGGAATACTAGATTGTATCTTTGGGTTACAAGGTACATTTTGATGATAATTGAATGATAAGTTATGGATCTTATTTGTTGTGGGTGTCTAGATGTTATGCATTATGCATTTAAAATTTGATGGACGGAAAAGAATTTCCGTAAGACACAAGTAATGTTACTCCCGCCTATGCCCGTTAGTACTCCTGCTATGCCAGCGAGTACTCCCACTATGCTTGTTAGCACTCCCGTTAGTCATTTCGGGGTCCCCATAAGACACTCATTGAGGCGGGGTTAATATAAAAGCTTCCGGAATCGGAAGAATGATGTCTCGTATCAATAAGTTTCTATAAGTAAGAAACAATACCGAGAAATAAAGAAAGAAAATGTATAATATAAACCATTTCATCATGATGGGAAAATATGATTCAAATTTTAAACAAAGTATCTTCAAAGTTAACTAAAAAGTCAACTAGCCCGGAGATAGTATTTTTGAGTCCCGAATGAAACCAAAGATATCATTTTTTGGAATCTACATGAAATTTTATTAAAAATAGGTGCGTTCAAACTAAAATTTTCATCAAGGTCCTCAACTTTTAGAAAAGTTGCACTATGGCCTAAAATTGCCAAAAAGTTTTTAGTTATGCGCCTATTCCGATTTTCAACATTCTAAACTCTTCATTGTTGTCCATACATGTACTCAACACTTCATGTATGCTGGAATTTGAAGAAAGTCCCTTTTAGAAATCAAAAGAAGCCTTAAGGTCATTTTGTCTTATGTGCTTGTCTCTTACACACCTCCCAAATGAACCAATGGCCTTATACGAGTGCATGGCAGCAATGATAAGATTCTAAAACAGCCCCAAAATGCCTCCCGTCACAAAAAAAAAAAAGGCAATAGATGGCTGGAGTGGTTTACAAATTAACCAAGAACCAATATGAAGCATTTAGAGTGAATGATTACACTCAATAGTGAATGATAGTGCATTTTTCTCTCCCTCTTTAAACAAATCCGACCCACACTCCATTCCAAAATCAGAAAATACGCTCTCTCATTATTAGTCTCTCTTTCTAATAAACACTAAGAGAATAGCCTTGAAAAACACCTCAAAAATCAATGCACGCCAAAAAGACGAAATGGGTAAGAACACCTCTTGCATGTCGATTCCCTAACGTTTTTCTCTCTGAAATTTATGCTCAATAATCGTGAAGATCTGATCTCAAACGCTCCATTTATCCCTCAAACATGTCATTGCTCAAAGTTCCAAAGAAAGAGGTAGGGAAACCTCTTGCATGTTGATTTTCTTCATGGCCATAAGATACGAACTTATTTTCATATTGTTCTCTCTTATCCTAGCTTAAAAACCAGCATTCTCTAGGCCAAGATCGTTGTGAAGAGCACCTAAGTTTTCAATTACACAAGTACTAACTTTGTTGGAGAAAGCTTAAAAAAGTTATAACCTTCAAACTAAAAACCCTCACTCTTTTGATGAATGGTTATCAGAATGTGTTTCATGCTTATTTATGATTTAAGTAAGACATTCATGAATGGTTTTGTGTATTTACATTAAATTGGCTCAAGAGCCTTATGTTTGATGATGATTGAATGACATGCATGTTGCTGGAATTAGGGTTTTGATAAGGTCCGATTTTGTAAGGGTATTTACCGGACCAAATGAAATCCAAATCGTCAAAATGACCTTTTTATAGATATATCTATGCGTCTATGATAACACAATGAAAATTTAGAGCCAATAAAGTTATAAGTTTTAAGATATGAGCCATGCACTATTCGTGCGCAAAACTTGTTTTCACTTCCAGAAAGATTTGGAAGTTCGGATTTAGAACACATTTTTCACCAACCTAATATTTTATAAACTCTTATAAAAATTATATGATATAGTTATGTTTCTTATTGAATTAATTAAGTTGGTTTTCCTGAAAAATATACTCGAATTATTTAAAAAAAAATCACGGAGTAATGACATGCAAATTTGTTTTTGGTTTTTAGACAGATTGTGAACTATATTAGTAAAATACTTCGAACGATGATCTATACCTTAAATTTTTATAGGATAAAAATATATGTGGTATTTAAGTTAGTTAAAGGGACACATGAACTGGTTTTGTTCCAAAACAAGCTCTGATTGATTTTATAAAAATCACGCACCGAAGGTCGTAAACTGTTTTTCTTAAAAATGACAAATTTAAGTTCATGCTTCAAAATACATAATATATGATTGAACAAGGGGGTTCATTTTCAGGAAGTGAATTAGATAATTTATAAATGTCAATTTTAGAGCAATCACAATTGATTTTATGTTAAAACAAGTTTTCGTTTATCGGATAGAGGTTATAAAATGAGCATATACAATTCTACCATTTGAGGCAGAATTGTGGCCCGAACTTAAAATAATTTCAATTTCGAGTAATGGGGCTATGATATTAAAAATAAAACACTGATTTTAAGATAATAACCTAGGTGATCTAAATATTTTACGATTATGAAAATGACCACACCTGAGGTTGTTTCAGATTTTCAAGATAAAGGCTATATTTATGAAATATTACAATACAAAACTCAAATAGTTATTAATGAAAGAAACAATTTCTATTTAAAAAGATATGAATCTTAAATAATGGCTTTACGGCTTGAAAACACTTGTACAGATACTTGAAGTAAGTCGTACAATGTTACGTAGACCTTTAAACAAAGGAACGTGCTGATACACAATTAGATAATGTTGAAACCTAAGTGCCCTAGAATTCCAGAAAGGTAGAGCATGTATGTAAACCTAGATCAAAATGACTGACGATTCGTCTAGTCGGATTAAACAGGGAAGTATGGTATTTATAATTGTGATAGGGTGTAGCTTGAAGTGCAGCGAGGACACCAGGTCAATACAGATCTCACTACGGCATGAATAGTTTTCAAAGAAAAAATGAAATATATATGTCATGATAATAATATATGTGATGTTTGAGAGTATTGACTCTAATGCATGAATGATTGATATGTGTAGTCCTTGATGGACATTGGTATGATTATATGGATCATTGTGAGTCCTATGATGTTAACGTATAATGTTATTCTAAGTGTTGATATTGGAAAATAAAGGAAGGTATGATGAAAAGAATGATTGAATGAGCTTTGATTTATGTCATAATGCGCCTTAATAATTAACAAAGATGGCCTGTTTTGAAAGCTCGTGTCGTGCCACCATCGGGGTATAAACATGTTATGAATGGGGCTTAAAGCCCAAGGTTGTGTTGGTTGGGGACCTTGCAACCCTCAGCCCGTCTACGGTTGCGCGCAACACATATGGGTGATCACCAGGCAAGACATGGTCAATCCCTTGAGCCACTTAAAGGAAAAGAAAGGAAATATTTTCAAAATTAACTCAATAATATAGCATAATTGAAGATACATATATGCATGATTGGCATATGTTTTTGTGAGGATAATGTATCATGTACTCGCTGAGCGTAAGCTCACGTAATATGTGTTCATGTTGTAGGTAAGAAACTCATGGCATGAATTTGTTATGGTGAACTCGCGGAGGAATGATGATGCACGTGGTGGTTATGGGTCAGGATGGGTAACCGCTAAGTTTCTGCATGTTTTGATAAACAAATTATTTGACGTAAATATTATTAACTAAGGTTTATGTTTTGGGAATAGGGTAATTATATTACCTCATATGTTAAGAATTTACGTATGAAATGATTTTCTCGGGTCATAATTCGAGTCAACAGGTACGAAGTATTATATTGGACTTTTCTAAAATAATTTTGGTAAACCATTTAACAAGCCTTCAAAGTTTTATGAAAGTCTCATGTTTTGACGATTGTTCGCTAATGGTCTCTTTTATATATTTTATGCTAAAACGTTGATCTTAATTTCTTATAGGAAGTTTAAGACGTGTGTGCTTAGGAACACACGTGAGATGATATATTTTTTTTTGTTAAAAAAAAATATGCCTAAATTTTCGTAACAAAGAGTTTTATGAAATCTTAAGAAAGTAAGTAAGTTTGAGTTGTAGCGAACGACGGCGCTAGGCCGAGTTGTTACATGTATATTATGTTAGCTATATTAGAATTAAGGGAGCTTAAGCTAATTAGCCATCTCAATGTTTTAAAATTGTTAAAATAGCCATTGTTTGGTTAATTTTGTGACATAGCCAATAAACCACATTAACCAATATACAATGACTTATTTACCCTTATCAATAATAATAATTAATATTAAAATTTGAATTAACAAATTTATATAATATTTATTATAACAATTAATAATTAATACGAAATTATTTTAATTTTTTTAAAATAATAAAATAATAAATTAGGAAACAAATATTTGAATTCTAAATTTAAATAAATTTTAAATTTAAATATAAGAAACGTTTTTCACTTTTTAAAATAAAAATTTCAAATTTCTTAAGAAACATTAATTCGAATTAACCATATTAATAATTTAAAACAATTTGAATTAATAAACATTAATTAAATTAACAATTCAAATTAGCACACCATTACAAAAATAAATACGAATAAACCAATTACAATTTGAATAAATACAAATAAACAAATCAACATGCATTTACAATTCGAATTAACATAAATTTACACGAATAAACCAATGAACTTATGTTTACAATTCGATATAATAAACATTTACAATTCAAATAAACACAAATAAACATAAATTACACGAAAAAATTAGAAAAGAAAAAAAATTGAATAGCGATGGGGCTTCTTCACTCCACCGGTAGTCGGAGCGGACTTCCTAGCCGCCTGCAAACATTTAACCTTCACTGTATGATCATCAAACGACAATACACTCTTCACAAATGCAGTGTAGAACTCCCCGGCTTGGAGATGAGATGAAGAATTTATCATTGGCAAATCATGGAGCACCGCATGATCGGCAAATCAAGAAGATAGCCAATTAAGATTTGTTTAATTATTGCTTTTATTATGGTGATTATATGTGATATTTGCATTTACATTATTTCCTTTATTTCTATGATTCATCTAGTTATTTTAGGATATTAGTCATGCTCCATTTCCTTTATAATTGTTGTCGACAATTGCATGGAGGTTAGTTGATGATGAAATGAAAATCGAGCTATAGCTTGTGAAGTCGAGTTTTATCTCGCAAAGACGTGTTCTTCGTGTAATTCATATTTTATCTACATCAGTTGGTATCAGAGCCACTCGTTTCTGTGCAGAGGCACCGATGAAACGAGCCGTTCGCGACGCTTTCGTAGACGATATGGTGAGACGAGAAGAGGTCGACGGATTCCGTGCTCAAGTGGAATTGCTGATCCGTCAGATGGCTGCGATGATGCAGAATCAAACGGAGCAACGACGCCGAGACGAGTCCGACATCGAGGACCGAGCGAACCTGTTCGGGCAGAATTTTGGCGGCTACAGTCACGCGATGCGTCGACGTGAGGCGGTCCCAGAAGATGCGCGATGGGTAGAGGCGTTCCAGGTGGCTATCCCGGAGTACGACGAAACGACGTACGATGAGGCGGAACACGGCGAGGCCGTGTACAACGAGTCGATTTACGGCGAGACGGAGTATGACGAACCCGTGTATGATGAGTATGCCGATCCCGTGTACGACGAGGCGGAGTACGCCGAAACCGTGTATGGCGAAGTCGTGTATAACAACGTGGAAAGTGACGAGACCGAGCACGAAGAGGTTGTGTGTGATGAGGCTGGGAATGAGGAGACTGAAGATGACGAAAATAAATTCGAGAGTGGTACGTTTATATTTCTTTTTGTTCATGAATCATGTTTGACCGCAAGTGAGACTCCGAAAATCAAGTCGAGCCCAACCATGGATTTCAGCAACGGAGGTACGGAGAGTAGTGATCTAAAGACGCGCATGTATAATTGTGACAGCCAAAAGAGAAGTGTCGAAAACGTTGTGCAACTTCGAAAGAGATGTTTATCGAAGGAAGTCATTTTACATCGACGACTTTGGCGTCGATACAAGTGTGGTGATGGTTGCGGAGGTTCGATGCGGGCCGACGACCCAAATTCGAGGACGAATTTTCTCCTCGTCGGGAGAATGATGAAGAATTTATCATTGGCAAATCATGGAGCACCGCATGATCGGCAAATCAAGAAGATAGCCAATTAAGATTTGTTTAATTATTGCTTTTATTATGGTGATTATATGTGATATTTGCATTTACATTATTTCCTTTATTTCTATGATTCATCTAGTTATTTTAGGATATTAGTCATGCTCCATTTCCTTTATAATTGTTGTCGACAATTGCATGGAGGTTAGTTGATGATGAAATGAAAATCGAGCTATAGCTTGTGAAGTCGAGTTTTATCTCGCAAAGACGTGTTCTTCGTGTAATTCATATTTTATCTACATCAAGATGCCATGAACTCCTCGGCCTGTATGATCATCAAACGACAACACACTCTTCAAAGCTCGCTTGGTGCATGTGAACAAGTCAGAGCTTATAACTCACAAAGCATGTCGTAGCGAATGAGGTGGTGGTGGTCGTTGACGGACTCCACGACTCTTCCGCCTGTGATGAAGCGGCCTTCCATTTTCATCGAACCATAAATCCATATCATCCTCGTCGAACTCGTCTAAGATCTGGTTCTCGGCCATGGCCTTTTTCTCCTCGCCATGGCAGCGACGACGGCGAAGGAAGACGTCGCACAGAGAAACACAGTGGAAAACGCTGGTGCAGCCGCGAAGCGCGATGACGATGGAGTTGAAATTGAGGAGGTCAATCTGCATGAGGCGGAGGCGCGCCACTGCACCGTCGAGGGCCTGGAGGTGCTTCGTCGAATCAGAGAGAGACAGATAAAAGAGAGAAGATGAAAATTGTTTGAATTTTTTGAAAAAGACTCAGTAAATGTTTTCTTTGCACAGATGCGTTGGATAATATTCCTCAAATATCTCAGTTAACATAATACGTGTGGATATATTATAGTAAACTAATAGCTAAAATCAAGGAACTTACCAACAATAAGCCATTCATACGTGTAGATTTTTTAAGAAAATAAATATTAATTAATATTTAAATATTTAATAGGTTGAGGAGCAATATGGGTATAGAAAAATTGGCATTTAACGCCACATCATCTAAATTGGCTATTTTTTAAATTAGAATCATATGTTTGTTAAAACGCAATCTAAACGTAGTAAAGAGGCTATTAGCTATGATTTCTCTAAAATTAAACTCTAATTCTCGAACTAAAACAACAAAGTCAATCAAATTTTTTTTAGTGACATAACTAATTATAATGATGTAGTCTTAATGTGAGAAATACATCTATATGTGCTTATAAATGGTAAGCAAATATAAAATTATAATGTATAAGCTGAAACTTGTTTAATGTACCGTAAACAATTAAATTATAAACATGAATTGTTTCAATCGGATCATCACTACACTTAAAAATTTGCATAAAATAAGTGAATCAATTCCTAACAACAAGAGAATGGTTATGCATGAAAGTCTCGAGGTCCCATTTTCATGAAGTCAATGTCACATTTATCACTTTGATAACAATATTCTTAAATATGCAATCTTATCTAAAGAGATGTTTATATTAATATATAGAAAGGAATTAATCTATGGATTGTATATAGATTTGCATTTTCTTAAACTTCTCGGAACTTTCTTTATGTTTTTATGTCAAACTATCGAGACTTTTGGCACTTGATTTTGTAGTGGCATCTTTTAGAGAATCAATTAAGTGCTTACTGATATTTATATAATAGACGGATCGTTTAATGGAATATTTGCGAGTAAAGTACCACAAAATATTTTATTGTACATCTTATATTTTGAATGTTATTTTGTTGTAACAAAAGTTTCAAAAAACCAAAAGAGATGTTGCCCTAGATTCTAAATTTTATTTTTATCGTAGTAAAAGTTTCATAAAACAAAAAAGTAGTATACCTCCTGTAAGATTCAAATTTTCTTACGATGTAATCTTTTTAATATATTTTGACACTTTTGCCATACTTTGTGGTACTTTTGCCCCGAATCCTTAGAGATAAATTGATGGTTTGAAATAAATAGATAGTGACTATGTAACATTTTTTTTTTTTACGAATTTGATGAACCCTAAGAAGGACATAATTTTTTTTATTTTTTTTATGTTCTTGTATAATTTCTTGAGTGAGCATAAAAGTGATGATAAGCAATTATGTATACGCGCAAAAGAAATAGACTTTACCAACATAAACACATTAAACATAACACATTGTCACATATATTTATTTGATTATGACTTTCCCTTGAATTTCATTGGTGAGATTCTCCTTATTCAATCCGTGTACCTTCATTTTGTTTTTTCTTTATACACATATCTATGTCTGTTTCTCTTCACGCGAGAAGGAAATAAATTGAGCTATTAAGAAAATTTAAATCGTAATTATTAACTAGTGTTGCCCACTTGAAAATAGTTTAAAAAACCCTAAATTCTACTTAATAAAAAGAATAAGAAAAAGAAGTATAGCCCCACAAGGCTATGAAATTATCATGAGAAATTTTCTCTTAGGCCATATTTGGATTTGGATATCAAATCGTATATTTAATTTATGTCTTAATAATTCCAATACACCAGCCATGTGCATTCTTGGTGTTTGCCTTCCTTTATATATTGGTTTTATGTGTGTGTATATACATACATATATATATATATATATATATATATATATATATATATATATATATATATATATATATATATGTATGTATTTAGGATCAAACTATGACATTAAGTCATTAAGATATCCTTAATTATTAATAAACAAAATATAAGCTAAATTTGTTTGTGCCTACCTCTTTTCCTAATCACAAATTGATGTCATAATATCAAAATAAAAAGAATAAAAAAGCATAACAATGCAACCTTTATAATGTCTTGTAACACAAAATCTAATTGGCATGAATAATATTAGTTAAGTCATGATAATTGCACAGGCTCAGGCTCGAGGGTCGTTTGAGGCAAGGTATGATTTTGAGGCACTAATTGACGTTAGTGTCACGTGCGGATAAGGGCTAGAGGAGTAAAAAGCGGGTTCCAAATGTGATTCTGTTACAGAATTGGAATTAATAAAACCTCACAACCTATAATCACTGAATAGCAAGGTAAGTTTCTAACTTATTAAATATAGGGATAATAGCGGTAAAAATGGCCAAAGTTAAGCCAAGTGTGCAAATAAGTGGCTAAACTGATTTAATATCGGCATAAGTAGCCAAAGTTTACCAAACCGTGGACAGTACAAATTCCATCCATTTCAAGTCAACGCCGTTTGCCACGTCATTTCCACAAGTGTTGAGTTTTGGCCACTTATTTGCACACTCGGCCTAGCTTTAGCCACTTTTGCCGCTATTATCCCTTATTTTTTTACGTTCCAAATTATTTTTTAGGGTTTATCTAGATTTTTTTCGTTATTTTTTTTTCTTAAGATTTGACTAAAACTTGATTTCCGAAATAACTGATTCTGTTTTTTATATTTAGAACGCTGAATATCGCTCTTAATTTTGAAAACATTAATATGTGTTATCGGTTTCACATGTAATTTACGATCATAGGATTTTAAATAAAACCTCTATATATTTAATTGTTAGGGACCATTAGATTTTTTAAAGGAATTGGTACGAAATACCCATTTAGCCACAAGTTTTTTTTTATTCAAATTATTCATTGCGTGTTTTAAAATGTACTAAAATAGGTATGTTTTAAAAAGTTTGTACAAAATAAAATTTTTGTTGATAATGTTGGCCTAACATTGTTAGTTAGAGCCGAGACTAAAATCGAGACTTTTTTACATTATTTTATTAAGATTATTAATTTTATGAAATTTTATTGTACCATGTAAGGAAATTTTATTGTATTTAACGAAATTTCATAAAATTAATAATCTTAATAAAATAATGTAAAAAGGTCTCGATTTTAGTCTCAGCTCTAACTAAAAATGTTAGGCCAACATTATTAACGAAATTTTTATTTTGTACAAACTTATTAAAACATACATATTTTAGTACATTTTAATACACACAGTGAGTAATTAAAAAAAATTGTGGCTAAATGGGTATTTCGTACCAATTCCTTTAAAATAATCTAATGGTCCCTAACAATTAAGTATATAGAGGTTTTATGTCAAATCCTATGATCGTAAATTACATGTGAAATCGATAACACATTTTAATGTTTTCAAAATTGAGAGTGATATTCAGCGTTCTAAATTTAAGAAACGGAATCAGTTCTTTCGGAAATCAAGATTTAGTCAAATCTTAAGAAAAAGAAAAAACAAAAAAAAAATCTAGATAAACGCTAAAAAATACTTTGGAACGTAAAAAAATAAGGGATAATAGCGGCAAAAGTGGCTAAAGTTAGGCCGAGTGTGCAAATAAGTGGCCAAAGCTCAACACTTGTGGAAATGACGTGGCAAACGGCGTTGACTTAAAATGGATGGAATTTGTATTGTCCACGGTTTGGTAAACTTTGACAACTTATGCCGATATTAAATCAGTTTGGCTACTTATTTGCACACTTGGCTTAATTTTGGCCACTTTTGCCGCTATTATCCCTTAAATATATAATACATCACTTGAAAACAAGGCTGGGCATGAGTTTAAGAAAGTGCTTCGTCGATATCCCAAGCTAAATAAATTTTTGAGGCCCCTTTAAGTATTTTAAAATTTTAATTCTTTTTTCATTTTCAAGTAATTATAAAATAATATATATGTATAAAGAATAAAGCCCTTACATTTGTGGAGCTTGAGGCGCCGACCTGCCTATAACGAGGGCCGGTCGGCTAGCTCTTACATGAAAATATAATATTTAAGTAGTTTTTATTTTTATTTTAAAAAGGAAAAGAAAAGTGTGAAATGTCACTATCATCATTCCATCAATGTATGTACGTTTGAGGTTCAAAATGAATTTGATTGTAAGGTTGCAACAGCACCGTACTTGACCAAACTTTTTTTTGCAGCATAAGCAACGGTCATTTATGTTACTTGCTTTTATTTGGGATTAATGACTGATGTCATTTTTATTCACCACTTATTGGCTAATCATTTATCAATTTACTCTCTTTAATTACAAAAATTATCGAACAAATGGGTCGACTAAAAGTATGTCGTTAAGTGAACATAAAAAAAAAAAAAAAAACAAATAAACAAAAACGGAAGACAACAGAAAATAGTGTTAATTGTTGTCAAAATACCCACTTATGGTCAAAATTAGTAGCAATTTAGGGGTGAAGCCGGAACTGGGAACAAGAAATTTCACCTTCTTCTTTTTTTTGTTTATCCTTGTCCTGAAAAATCCGGGACAACTTTTTTTTTTTCCGGTTCTGATTTGAAAAATCCTGTTTTTTTTTTTTTGTAATCGGAACCGGAACCGGGAAAAGCCAAAAAAATCCTAAAAATCTTGATTTTTTTGGGACAAAATCCGGGGTAAAATCGGGACAAAATATAAAAAATTCAAGTCTAAAAAATATGGTACCGTAGCATTATACCCAACCTCACCACAAAAACATTCCTTGGTACTATTGCCACAACTTTTTGAGGTTGAGTAATGTTACCAAATTTGACTATAAGTTAGGTATTTATGTCGCAATTAATTCAAAAAATATAGGAGGTCCTCTATATAATTTCTCACTCTCTGTAAGGTGATTATATTCTGATTTTTGTACTTTGGAATTTTGACTGTTTTTAGGATAAAATTTTCAATATTAATTTTTTAGCTTTGCACCTTACACATAGTGGCTAAAATTTGAAGCTCGTATTTTAATTTTATTAATCTTTGACATAAAATGTATTTAAAATTTTGTCTTGATTTTTATAAAAAAAATTCCATTCCGTTATATTTTGCATTTGTATTTTTATCCTTGTATAGTGTTAAGTGTTAACTGTTAACTAAGTAAATAATAAAAAAAAGTGTACGAAATATTAAGACAAAAAAATAAAAATAAAAATTATGACAGTCATTTTTTAAAAGGAAATTGTACGAAATATTCATTTTGTGTCAAACCTTTTAAAAAATTATCCATTGTGTGTGTTTTTTAAAAGGTTTACACAAAATGAGCGTTTCGTTAAATAGTCATTTTATAAATTAAAAAAATAAGATAATTAAAAATATGTCGATTATACCTTGTCGTTTTGATGAACCCACTCTTTCAGTCAACCAATTAGATTCCAAACTTTGAGTCAACTTAGATGTCGTTTTGGTGAACCCACTCTTTAAGTTGTGTTTTGTCAACCTTCCCAAAACGGCTGTCTAAAAAAAAAAAAATCTCCCAACGGCCAAACGACAACTAAAGCAACTGTCGGAACTTTCAGTTGTTTTGTCAGAACTTAACTTAAAAAGTAGATATCACTAAAGCAATCTTCTTCTCTTTTTTTTTTTAATTTTTTTAATTTTTTTTTAGCTTTTAATAATTACCAAAAAAAAAGCACAAATTGGGCCGTTGGAACCGAAATGTTCCCGTTAAGAAGCACAATAATTAAATATCCAACACGCGCGCGCTTTATTACCAAACTACCCTTCCGCCCTTTCCCAAAAGAAAAGCTCTCGTATTTATTTACCGTCTCACCCTCGAGCCTAGCCTCGATTATTTCACGATTCACGGCTTGATTTACTCCGTAATTCGTGATCCGTATCGGGGGTATTTTGGGAAATTGAGTGTAACGTCCACAAACACACTCGTGTTGTTCGTCGTCTTCCTCTGTTCAGAGAGACAGAGCCTCGAAGCTCGTACAGTCTCCATAGCTCACTGTGCAACAAGCTCTCTCTCTGTATTAATCCATTTTCGCTGTGTAATTTTCCTCACAATCGGAGAGAGAGAGGAAGGAGAAGTACGAGCTTGTGGTTGGTTTGGTGTTCAGTTTGGATATTCGGCGATTTTTTTGAAGGTGTTCGGTTCGTGTTTGGGTTTGGGTTTTCATGGCGGAAACCCTAGAGGCGTCGGAAACCACGCCGGAGAAGACGACCGGAGCGGGAATGGAGAGAGGTCACAGGGCGGAGATCGACACCTCGGCGCCGTTCGAGTCCGTGAAGGAGGCGGCGACTCGGTTCGGCGGAATCGGGTACTGGAAACCCTCGAACGCCGCGAAGCTTCATCATTCGGAGGTAAATTCTCTCTGGAATTTGAATTTATTTGTGTGGAAGTTCTTGTTTTGCTTCTTAGCTCATTGATTACGACAATGTAGTGTCAACATTGATGGCAAATGTAGCTTTCTTGCTTCGAATTCGAGCATGGCGACGCACATTCGGAGTTTAATTTCGTCCTACGTAATTAGGTTTAGCTGGTTTTCGTCTCGGTTTCTTGTTCTGAATGTGGATTGGAATCAAATGCATAAGCTGCGAGTTATTTTTCGGTTATTCTTTGCTACGATTCCGAGTTGTAGCACGTTTTGGATGCTTTACGCTCACTCGTGATTCGTATAATAGCACGAGTAACGGTTTTTCTTGTATCAGCGGCGTGAAGTGGAAGAGCTCGACTTAGTGGAGCTCGAGGAGCAGGCGTTATTCTTGGAGAAAGATTTGATGGTGAAAGAGAGGGATACGTTGGATGTTCTGAAGGAGCTCGAAAATACGAAAGCGACGGTGGAGGAGTTGAAACAGAAGCTGCAGAAAGAAGCGAACGCTCTCAAGAATGTCGCTCCGCCAATGGACGAAGCGGAGAAGGAGAATCACGGGAATAACGGAAGCCATTGCAATGCCGTGCAGGCCACGAGTCACGGTCCATCTTCGGCCCCGGGTTTGATCCTGATGGAACTGAAACAGGCGAAGCTGAACCTAAGCAAAACCACCACTGATCTCGCCGACATTCGAATCTCCGTGGATTCGTATAACAAGAAGCTGGAGAGAGAAAGACTTGGTCTGGAGAAAACCCGTGAGAGATTGGCCCAGAACTCTTCGAAAATCTCCGCTCTCGAAGAGGAACTGAGCCAGACGAAGCTGAAGCTGAAGCTTGCAAAGGAGGCTTCGGATAACCCTCTTGATATCTCGAAGGAGCTTCAACGCCTGAGCTATGAAGCGGAGCAATTCAAAAAGGTCGGCGAGGCTGCACGGCAAGAGATTATTAGGGCAACCCGGGAGATCGAACAGACAAAAACCCGTGTTCAAACCGCCGAAACCAAGCTCATAGCCGCAAGAAAGATGAAAGAAGCCGCCAGAGCAGCCGAAGCTGTTGCCTCAGCAGAGATCAAAGCCGCGTCAAATCCCGTTCCTTCACCAAACGACGGAATTACCCTCTCGTTCGACGAATATTCGTCGCTCGTTAACAAGGCTCGGGAAGCCGAAGAACTCTCCAAGAACAGAGTCGTCGATGCGATGCAGAAAGTTGATGATGCTAACGTTTCGAAAACGGAAATCCTGAAGAAAGTGGAGGAAGCAACGAAGGAAATCAGAAGCAGTAAAAAAGCGTTGGAAGACGCTTTGAACAGAGTTGAATCTGCAAACCAAGGGAAGCTCGTCGTTGAAGAGGCGCTCCGAAGATGGAGATCCGACCACGGCCAAAGACGACGCTCTTCTGTAAACAACTCCATAAAATTTAAGAACCCAAGTTGCTCTTCTTCTCACCATCGCCGAGATTCCCGTCTTCTCGACGTGAACGGGCTGAATCTCGTTTCCGATGGGTCGACGCCGGTGTTAAAGTCAACCCTGTCCATAGGCCAGATTCTGAGCCGGAAGCTCATGCCTCCAGAAGAGCTTGACGAAAGTCCCGGGAAAGTCTCGGTAAGACCGAAGATGTCTCTCGGTCAAATGCTGAGTAAGAAAAACGGCGATCTCGCTATCTCTTCGAGACTTGACAAGGAAAACATTGGCAGCAAGCAATTTTCTGGGAAGAGAAAGAAGTTCGGGTTTGCCCGGTTTTCGCTGCTTTTGGCGAAGCAGAGCAAGAAGAAGAAAAAGAGGACGTGCGTTGACTTGAGGTGAAGTGTAAGGTCAACCATCTGACTTGATTCTAATAATTAATTTTAGTATTATTATAATATCTAATTATCTACTTTATGGATTCATTTGTTTGTTTGGTGCTTGAAATTTAATGTTAGGATCTGATTGTATTCTCATTTCCTTGAGAAGAAGAAAATGATGCACTAATATATGAATATTGTTCATATATTATGTGCATGGATTGTATTGTATAATATTGTATTGGGTTGTGTTTTCCTTTTACTTTTGTCTAAATATTATATTATATATATATACAATCTTACTTTTGGATAATCTTCATTTACCCAAAGTTATATTCTGATTTCTGATAAGAAAAATTTGTCATGAGGGACATATGATTAACACAAGTCGAATTTTCTATATCTATTATTATACATTAAATACACATACATGCTCAATGTTATAGTATAATGTGTTAAATACCATTTGCTAATTACAGCATTTTCCTTGATTTAGTGTTCAACGATTTGGTATTTAACCATGCAAGAAAAAAAATAGTTAGGCATCTCCAACCATGAGTGTTCTTTTTTAAGGCAGTGAAGATTGAACCCACAACTTTCACTTTGGAGGTAATGTGGAATTACCACTAGGCTATCATAGCAACCACTATATTTGGTGTTGAAATTACACCAAATTTAGTGTAGTTTTAGCACTAAATTTATTTCATCTCCAACCAAAACACCAAATTTCACACTAAAAAGAATATTCTCTATTATTATATTATTAAATCATAGATTCTTTTTATTATTTAATAATTTTGATCAATCTTTATTATGTAATTATAATAATTTTAATTAATTATTACATAATTAATTATTACAAATTCATTAAATATAACAATAATAATAATAATATGTAATGCATGTTTCTAATGTTGGAATTGAACTTTCTTATGTATTTTTTTAATCAATTTATAAGTTTAATGTCTTATACAAATTAATACTATATATTAATTAGCATTCAAAATAATTATGATTATTATCATTTATCACACTATAAATAAAAATTACAAACTATATTTAATAACTTTTTATGTAATAATACAAATAATATTCAATTTCATACCATTGACTATACTATTTTAGTATAATATCTTATTAAAACTGAAATAAAAAATAAAATAATTTTTTTAATAAAAATAAATTAATCACATTATAAATTATAATCTAAGTAATAATACAAATTATATTTAATTTAATATCATTAATTAACTTATTAACACAATATATTATTTTAAAAAAAAATTGTCGTTGGAACAGTGTCGCACCAAATATGGTGTGACACTGTTCCAAAAATCAGCATCCCACAATAATGGCGTAGGCAAATGGAAATGGCGTCTCCTTAGAGGGGAAAGTGCAGCCCACTAACACGAAATTTGGTGTTATAGTGGCTCCTTAGAGATGCCCTTAGGGAATATGCTCCACTAAAATTAAAAATGAAGTTATTTATATTCCTTTGAATTGAAATATATTGGGATGTTTACGCTTTAAATTTTTTTTTGAATATCTCTTCGAAATACAAAAGGATATGGGGTATTACACTGTTTAAATGCAACTTAAAAAAAAAAAAAACCAATGAATTTTTCAGTGAAAAACATTGAATAAACACATGCTTCAGGAAACAACAATTGACACAAGTGAAGTATTTTTTTTTTAAGCAATTTGATTTCATTCAATCAAAAAAATTAGGGAGAAAGATCCCTCAACACCGTTGCTACAAGCCACTCCGGGCAATTAGGACACATAATGTCCGAAACAAGAGAAGAGAGACGTCTCTTGGCTAAAGCATTGGCCACCTCCTTATATTCCCGTGGAACTCGCATCCACTCTCCGGTCCCGCCTAGTTCTCGGCCGAGCTCCCGCACCTCCGCAATAATCGGGCCTTGGAAACCCCACGAGTCTCGTGCCTTGGTGAGGTGGGAGTCCCGCAAGCAATCCGTCTCGGCATGCTCAATCTTCCACCCCCGTTTGAGAGCAAAGAAAAGCCCCCGTCGCATAGCAACACACTCTCTCCGGTGAGTTTCGAGTCGACATAATCGACCAAGGAAGCCATGACTCCCATAACCCGACCGAGGTGGTCTCGGACAACCGCACCCACCGCTTCCCGTCTCGTCTCCCCGTTCCATGCCTGATGCAAACGTACTTGATTTGCATGGAGAATGCAAATTAAAACCAAATTCCTCTCAATCTCCATAACTTCCTTATTTATATATTTTGATTTTATTATTTATTGTTTTATCTAATTAAGCCTTTAAGCCTGATTGATAGAACATCAATCGTGGGCTTTATTTGAAGTTTATTTTACTATAATATTCTGTTAGTATTAGACGTGAGGTATTTTAGGGAAGCATGTTCTTAGAGCTCTTATATTTTCTATATAAGTGTAATTCAAAGAGTGAAAGGGTAGTCGATATTTTGAATGAGAAAAGAAGTCGAGCTTTAACTTGCAAATGTGTGTTCATCGGTTTTCCTATAAAGCGGATCTACACCAGTTGGTATCAGAGCCAACCGTTTCTACGCAGATGGTGCCGAAGAAACGGGCCGTTCGAGATGCTTTCGTACAAGACGTGCATAGACGTGACGAAAACGCAGGATTACGCGCTCAGGTGGAATTGCTCACCCGCCAGGTAGATGCACTGTTGTAGGATTCGGTGGCTCAACAACACCACATAGGTGGATCCGACACCGAAGATGGCCGTGACACTCCGTTTGGTAGGAATTTTGGCGGCTATAAACACGTGTAGAATCCGCGTGAAAAAGTCTCGGAAAACCGGCGGGGGTCGGCATTTACGGTGGATAATCCGAAGTACGACGAGCTTGCCGACAAGGAGGCAGAGTACGCCGACACCGTCTACGGTGAGCCCATGTACGATGAGTGCGGCGAGTTTACCGACGACGAATCGGAGTACGCCAACTTCACGATGAGCCCGTGTACGATGAATACAATGAAGAAAATTGTGATGATGACGTGAGCGTGCTCTCTTTTTTTGCGAGGTCCAACCGATCAAGATTACTACAATAATCTCCACAAACGTTATTTATGCTATAACAGCTCCCACAACAACGGTTCTTGCTACAATAACCCCCACAAAAACATGTATGTCAAAGAAAACTAATTGCGGAAACAGTTTGATTATTGACAACGGATGCCGATCCATTCAGGTCTTTGAAGAGCGAGATCGAGAATGATACAACAGCGCGGAGGCGTGACGCAAAGATATCATGCGAGACGGTTCAGATATGAAAAGGTTTTTTTACGGCGGTGGCTTTGGAGTCGACATAAGCGTGACGATGGCAGCGAAGTCCCGACACATGCACGTCAACTGTCAAAATTCGAGGACAAATTTTTTTCAGCATGGGGAGAATGATGCAAACGTACTTGATTTGCATAGAGCAAATTAAAGCCAAATTCCTCTCAATCTCCACAACTTCCTTATTCATATATTTTGATTTTATTATTTATTGTTTTATCAAATCAAGCCCTTAAGCCTGATTGATAATCAGAGCATTAATCGTGGGCTTTATTTAAAGTTTATTTTAGTATAATATTTTGTTAGTATTAGACGTGAGGTATTTTAGGGAAGCATGTTTTTAGAGTTCTGATATTTTCTATATATGTGTAATTCAAAGAGTGAAAGGGTAGTTGATATTTTGAATGAGAAAAGAAGTTGAGTTTTAGCTTGCAAATGCGTGTTCATCGTTTTTTCTATAGAGCAGATCTACACCAATGCTGCGTCTACGTTGAGCTTGAGGCTCCCCGCATCCGGCATGGACCAAGCCCTCGGTACCTCCTCCCTTGGCGAGTGGTGGTTCTCCGTAGAGTGCGCACACCGCTTGAAACTTGTGAACCATCCGTCGACTTCTTCCACCCAAGCCTGTGGAGCCCGTACGCGGTGCTCGAAGAGGCGAAGGTTGCGGTCGGACCATGCCGCCCAAATTAGCCCGCAAAAGAGCTTGAAGTGGGGTTTAGAAAGACTCTCGAGCGCCCGGTAGCACAACTCCCGAAACGGGAAGTATAAACGTAAGCGTTGTCCTTAAAAAATTAAACATACTTAAAAGTGTTTGAAAAGTTTTAATTTTAGTCATAGAAAATGCTAATATTTTTTCGTACGTTACAGATAGGTACTGACCAAAATATTAATATTTTATCCGGCTAAAACAAAAAAATAACTATTTAACGTTGGTTTTTCAAACATTTTTTATATTTGCCATAAAAAAAAAAACCCAATAATATCACTTGTGTCATCTGTCATGATCAAAATATATGACATTTTAATAATAATAATAATTATAATATTCATCTTAAACACGACCTTTGATTAACTTAACAGATATAAGTTGGAAATTATGAAATTTATTAATATTATTAATAAATATATTAAATGTTATAATCAACTTTACAAAGAAAGAAACACACGTAATCAATTTTAAATCATTTATATTAAAAATCAACATCTAATTGTTTAAATATATGCAAGATCAAAATTGGCTTAATCTCACTCAAAAGTCCAAACAATTAGAAGTATGGGCCTGGTGTGCAAATGCTTCGGCCTAGTGGGGCAGCCCATGGAGCTCAGTACACGTGTCAATCGACTATTAGAGAGGGGATAGAGACTCCATGGTGTCGAGCACAGAGGATGGAAGCACTACGCGACGACTTTATCTGGATGATTGCGGGAAGGTAAGAGCCAACAAACAGTCAGACTCTCTCTCTTTCTCTCTCGCGAAGAACACCACGACAATCAATCAGGTATCTTCGTTTCCTTCGATTCCAATCGTTGATTTCGTTTCGCGTTCTCGATCGATGATTCGCCGAGGTTTCATCGATGAATATCACGTCTTTTTTCTTATCTTCTCCAAGTTTTTCGGAGCTGTGAATCGCCGATTTGACTTCTTTTTTTGAAGCTCAATCCGTGTTCTCTGTCTGGTGTTTGCCTTCTCTGTGTGTGTTTTCATGAATCTGTTCATGTTTGGGGCCATAATTTCAACTTAATTTATAGCTTTCGCTGTTCTAGACGATTTGAGGCTAAGAATGTGAATATCTGATGAATTTAAGGCAAATCAGATGTGCGAATCATTGTTTTATCGGAAATTTCTTGAGTTTAAGTTTAAATAGTTGCTAATATAGCATTGAATAGCTCAAATAGCGAATCAGATTATAAACTTTGATGAACCTGAGTTCGAATTTTGAAGAAAATTTGTTATTCTTCGATGTTACCCGAATTTTGAACTCTTTGTGGATTGTAGCATGTATGTTTTCTTCTCCAATTTTTATTTTGGTCTATGTTTGCTGATGTACTGTTAGTTTAGTGATGGCGTTTTAGGTACTGCTCTAAAAAATTGTTGTATTTTCAGACACGATGAATATGAGAGCCGGGTTGTTAGTTCTTTTCCTGTTGGGCGTCAGTTGGCGCTGTGAGGCTAGACAATTCGGAAATCCTATGCCTGGTAAATATTCTATCTTTCATTCCTGATGTTTCAGGTCATTATTGGAATTAATAAAAGTATCGAAATACGATATGTCTCTATTTCGGATATACCCTTATTTCAGTTCATTCGGTGTGTTTGAAAACGCTATGATATACGTCTATATGAGCGAAGGGGTTGGCTCATGTTGTAATGAAAAAAATACTTACTCATCAGATACACCCTCTATTTTTTTCAGGAATGCAGATAGCGTACGAGGCAGAAGGTGTGTCCAAGAATGAAGTTTGCACGTTGTGTGAGCAGTATACGGATCAGGCACTCGACTACCTTAATCAAAACAAGACGCAAAACGAGATTCTTGAATACCTTCATCATTCGTGCTCTCAGTTGCACAACTTTGAGCAGCAGGCACGTAACTTCGCTACTTGAAATACCGATTTTGTTTGATGACCATAATAGTAGTAGTAGGCGAACCAAATCTATATATACGAGATTTAGGCGTTATAAATGAGCTCTCATAGCTTTATTGTTTAATTAAGAAATTATAACGTTGGTTTGGTCACGTTAAATGAACAGATTGCGCTGCGTTACCAGAGCTAGTATTTTTTTGTTCATTTTTTCTACATATTAACTCTTTGTTTCTTTCTTAACAGTGTAACAAGTTGGTGGACTACTATGCTCCTCTTTTCTTCCTGCAGCTTACGGACATCGAACCGGAAGCTTTTTGCAAAAAAGTCAACCTGTGCCAAAAAGTTAACATGTTCGCTGTGCAGCTTCGTGAAGATAGCTGTGGTTTATGTCGCCGGACGGTCTCAGATGTAATGACGAGGCTAAAAGATCCCGATACGCAGGTTTGCACATGTCAATTTTTTTACAGCAAAAGTATGCATAATGTTGAGATTCTCGAATCATGTGTGTTTTGTTTTATTCCCTGAAGTTTACTGCAAATTATTTAACCATTAACGAAACTTTTCCCAGCTGGAGATTCTCGAGCTTCTTTTGAAGGCATGTAAGACGATGAAGGACTTTGAGAAAAAGGTGAGAATGACGATAAAATTAATTCTAATAGAAACTTTATTGTATGAATTAATTTATAATGTAACGGGTAACAGTATGGGTTTATTGCTATTTTATCTTTATGCCCTCATAATAAAAAGCTATTGTAAGAGACTAAGAGTAACTATTCACGCCTTTTGAGCTTATCGTGTTGTCGCAGTGTCCCCTTGGTAATACACCGTGCCAATTTTTCACTAAACTTGTTAATTGTGATTATTTCTCTTGTGATCGCTAAAGTCGGCTAATTTTAAGCCACGAGGCTTAAAATTTGACGAAAACTGTCGATGATTTAACAATCAGAAGAAAAATGCCAAATTTTACAAGCTCAGAGGATATAATTATGTGAGAAACTGTGGCAACGCGACAAGAGGACATATAAAGCTTTTTCCGAGTTTTTCGGTCATGTAGCGGAGGAAGTGTTTGAGATTTTCTTGTCATGTAACAATTTATTTCATTCTTTTCTGTTAATTTATGACTCGAATAATATTTGTAATAACTTATTTTGCAGTGCAAGAGGATGGTTTTCGAGTACGGCCCGCTGATCCTCGTCAACACGGAGCAGTTCCTCGAGAAAACTGACATATGCACCGCTCTTCACGCCTGCACTTCACCGGGGGAAACATTGCTTTCTGCCTCGTAATTATCTCATCTTATTAAATTATAAAAACCGAGTGGGTCCGAAAATCGCAAGTCTCAAACATTATTGATACGTTAATTTATCTGTATTATATTCAAAACCAGAGTGTTGGGAGTCTTAAGTCTGTTGATAAATTGGTTTGCATTACGTATACGTTTGCTCTTGCTTGTACAAAGGTACTCTCTTCATTTTTAAATAAGGATAGCTTTGCCCTTTTTTATTATATGATATATTGGATTTTTATGCCGCTATTAACGAGGAATAATCTCAGACATACACGTGTGCAAGGTTTAAAATTACTTAAGAGGCGTAACCTCTATTATAAGAATTAAATAATTTTGATAATATATGTCTCATAAAAACTACACATAATCTCATAGTCTTAAACAAAAAAACCATAGTAACTATAAATAAATAAATAAACAAAAAACATTAGAAGCTATAAGATTTGAACTTTAATATGTCATTAAGAAATAGAAAGAATTAGGGTTTAATAGGAACTTTAAAACCCAAATATCTTATTTAAATCCATTTGATTTAGTCTTATAATATTTTAAAAAAGCCCGAACTTCACTTAATCCTATAACCTTAGCATCATCTGCAATGCAGCCACATCTCCTTTCTCTTTGCATTGTAACCCTAGCCATTCTCCTTCCTTTACTTCTCCATGTCATATCTCATTTCCTTCCATCTTCAACCTTCATCAACGGCAATCTCCCTTCTTCGACCTTCATCAGTGAGTAACACGCTGTGCGCCTCGCGGCAGCCTCAAACGCCTCTCCCGAAAAGAGGTGTACGCCCAGGAGGCGCCTCTAGGCGCGCTTCGGAGGCAAAAAGCTCCGCCTCGCCTGGAGGCGCTCCGCTAGGCGTACACCTCTAGCGCTTTTTAAACCTTGCACGTGTGTAGTTTGTAACGTGAACATGGATCAAGGTGAATGAGATGGACCAATTAAAAATGCATTTATATCTTGTTTTTAGTATTAATTAACGTGATTGAACATTTTTATGATACGACTAACCAAGTTTGTTTGGCCTAGTTGTAATTCCACTACGTGCCTTTTCAATAGATCATGGGTTTAAACCCCATGGGACTCAAATGCGTGCCCCTTTTACATATGTAAACTTATCAATAATGTTACCTATATTACACTAAATATATATACTAGTATGATTGTGCATTGTGACCTTGACCGATATTGTCACTCTTTTTAAAAAAATGTATGATACGATTTTGAGCAAGTTTCACATTTCATCTAAGTATGTAGAAAATATTAGAATTATGATAACTGAAAATTATTCATCTTAATTTATTGTATTTCACAATAACCTGTGATGTGAGCAAACTACGTACACATAAAATCAGACTTTCGGTATTGCATACCAAATATTATTGAAACAACACAAATAAGAAGGAAAGAAAGAAAAACCCAGTTAGTCATAACTGAATAAGTAGTCTCCGGCTTCAGACCTATTCTCCAGTTCCGATATTTTGTTTGTATTTTTATAAATATTTTTTTAAAAATAAATTATAAAGTTGGACACTGATAATAATTATGTATTGTTAAAGAATAATTGTAAATATATTATATTACGATATGAGAGTTTTTTTTCTAACCTTTTAGATTTAAAAAAGTCATGTTATAGAACAATGCTTCCAGAAAGATGTATATGATAAAAGAGAACTAGAATTTGATCAATACTACAATATTATTTATCTTTATTTATTTTAGAGAAAATACATCGGAGCACCACGTACAATACTACAATATTATTTATCTTCATTTAATTTAGAGAAAATACATCGGAGCACTACGTAGCTATTGTTTGAAATGTTGTATATATTACTTTCATTGAATTAAATAGTAATTTCTTGAAGATATTTATTTTGTTAATGTAGCTTAAATTACAATGCGGAAATCTTATGTAAATATAAAATGACTTTAGATTTCGGACTCTGACTTAGGCTCCTCTGGTTCAAGATAGCCATAGCAACCCTTCGCGCATTTGGCCTTGCATTAATTTGAGCTAGAAGATGACGTTGACTCACTATTTTAATTAATCCGCAATTAAGTTTATATTTTGTATAATGCAGTGGAATAGTGGATAAAGGTCCCTCCCAATTCTGAACCATGGCAATCCATGTTTAACCTGGAATTTTCGATGATCAATAAATTATGTGAAAAAAACAACGACCACTTTATCAAACCCGTGTGGGATTAAAAATGACTACCGAACTTACTCGAAAGACAAAATATTAGGATCGTAATTTGTGTCTAGATTCTAGGGTTGATTTTTAATAATTTTGTTAAAGGTAGAACGAGTAGTTTTGAATAGTTATTATAAAGATTCGTACAAAATAGGTATTTCGTATAATTTTTTTAATCAATTTTATATGGATATTGAAAAACTTCATTTAGTAATAATGTGTAACGAGTTAGGCTTGTTTATTAGTTTATGAAACATTTAACTCATTAAATTGGTCGTGGTGTGATTAAAGAAAAAATTAAACTCGATTTTAGATTAAGAAAAACTCATAATTTATAAATTTTAATCACTTAAAAACTTCTTTAAAAAAATTGTTGACATGATTTCCCACCTCAACGGTCAAAGTAACTTTACGGATGTATGATATTAATTTGCTTAGGTGGGATCCGATCTTTCGTGTTGCAAACTCTCAAACACTCTTTATTATATATATAAGTATATAAAAGCGAATAAATGAGACGATGAGTTTTTAGAGAGGTTCGTCTTAAAAGGATAGTTGATTACGTCATCTGTTACATTATTAATACAGAAAAAATAAACGGACAGCTAACTGCAACTGCCTTGTTCAGAGAAAAGATAAAAGTATAAAGAATATAAAAGAAAAGCTCTCTAATCAATATAAAGTCGGACATAAAGTTCTCAATGTTCTCTCTTGATGAATGCGTCTCTGATTCCTCGTCTTGAGTTGGTATTTATAACCTTCAATTCTTCTTGTTGGACTTCTTAAGAATTCGGGATCATCTCTCTGAGCAGACCGGGCTTACTAATTATCTACCTGACACGTGCTCTATGATTGCGTACTTTACGCCGAGTTAGATTCTTGGCTGAATAGAGCCGTTGTGGATTTGACTTTGTGCTCCTAGTTGTTTGCCCATTTTGAATTGATGAAGCTAAACAAGATTTTTGACGATTTCGCCGTTCATCGTCTTTGATGATAACGGGTAGCTTTTCGGCTTTTAGCCTGGTAGCTTCTGTTCATGGGCTTTACGGTTGCCAGTTGCCTTAGTGGGCTTTTGGGCTTCGTAAATGAGCCTATTTGAATATTTAATATTGTTTTGAGTCTTTAGTTTATTTTGCTATGACTTTAATTAATTCATAACTTATACGGCATGTCATTTTTAATAAAAATAACGAATTTGTACTTCAACAGAAATCGCGAAATCGCTTTAAACATGTACCCTAAATGCACAAAATTATTCATTTCTTCTTTAATTATATCTGACATTCTTACCATGTAATCGTATTTATGTCATGTCACGTTCTCCCGTCACATAATCATAGTCGATACGATTTGATCACAATCTAACTAAAAAATCGCCTCAAACTCGACTACACCGTGACGTGAGCGAGCGAGCAAGTCTTGCTTGACGTCTTACTAATTAATTACAATAATTATAAGCCAAAAAACGTGTCGTAATTTGCATAACAAACAGACACAAATACGAAGCAACTCGGCAAAGTACCAACACTTGTTTCCATGCCCTACAAGTTTTGTATGTGTGGCGTGTAATACAAGGCAGGTCCTTTTCTTGGAAAATAAAATCTAGTACACCATGCATGTATAGCAAATTCCGCAGCTAATTCCACGTACTTTCTTCAAAAAAAAAAACATGTTTCTTATTATTATGTCGCTATTAATTGTGTGGTAAACAACTCATACTAATACAAAGTTTACGTGTTGTTTTTGAGTGTTGGAACCTCGAAGACTCTTCAAACAATATAGTGGGCGTTTTTGTTTGTTGCTTTCTATTTTGGTGTTCAACTGTAAGTATAAGGATAATTGCTGTAAAAATATTTAATTTTCTAAACTAATCTAGTATCTTTTAAATTGCACTGTTAAGTATCTAAATTCATGAAGAAGAAAATTTTGATTAATTATTTTATAACTTTTTTTTAACCTTAGACCTGCGTATATATTTGAAACAGAAATATTCAATTAAAAAAAAAAAACTCAACACATATATGGTTAATTGAAATTGTACACGATTAAAAAATTTAGCATAAAAGAATATATGAGACAAGATGACTCAAAAATAAATTTCACGATTTTTTTGTTTAATAAGCGTAACTGAAATTGGAAACGTGATGCACTATTTAATATATATATATATATATATATATATATAAAATACATATATATGATATCAAACGATCTATATGTATTCATAAATAATCTTACCCCTTGGAAAATGCCAAATACTATGCATGTGCGTTGTGCTACATCTTCTTGACGAAATATTGTTTCCCCTTTTTTGGCTAGTGGGAGATTTTCTAAGGCGGCCAATTAATCTTCATAATTTTTAATCTTCTAACACCCACACATAATATGCCACTTGACATGATTTTAACACTGCCGCTGCCCACTGAGAAAATATTTTAAAGGATAAGATCGAGGGAAAAAAAATTTGTGTGGAAACACACCAAAGATTTAATCGTGTTCACTTATTTTGTAAGGATCCTTCTTCGAGTTTCGTGTCGTAATTGTGACGGGTTTTAATCATCTTTTTACTTATTTTATGTAATTTAATATTTTTTTTATTTATTAATCGTGTTAGAAAATGAGACCCAAATCTAACTCATTTAATACCGTGTTTATCGTGTCTACCCGTTTAACCTATTTAATAAATTTACATAGTTTAACATTATAAATTAGTTTAATTTATGATTATTTAATTTATTTTATTTTATTTAATTACATTACTTAAAATTTTAAAGTTTACTATTAATTTCTTATGTTCATCAATTACACAACGTAATTAATATAATAAAAATTATAAACGACATATGTGGTTTATTCGTTGTTTTAATGTAAACGAGGCTGATGTAGGCTCGTCCACGTGGTAAAAAATTACTATGTCAACAACTTACGTTTATTCACGTGGCAAAAAATTGCTATGTCAATAAACTGCGTTTGACCACATGGCAAGAGCTGACGGGTAAGTTCACTGCGTTACGAGAATGAAATGGTCAACACCTCAAATGTGACTTTGGGTACTTTTGTCACCAGTTTTAGACTTTGAGAACACGATGAGATTTTTCTACCAAACTTTAGGTAGTTTTACTGTCATTAACCGTTAAGTATTAAAAAACGTTACATAATATAATTTTCTTGCTTCTTAATCGTGTGTAATTAGGTGATTTAGGTCCTATCTTATTATCGTATTCGTGTCATATTTATCTATTATTCAATCGTGTTAAGTATAGTTTGAACTAATTATATTTATGAAAAAACCAAACCCGTTTAGTCGTGTCGTAACTCTATCATATTTGGTGAGCACCCCCAAATTGTCAAAAAAAAAAAAGAGAGTAAATATCTTGAAGATAACGAGAAATCTAAACGATACTTATCACAATCTTTTTCGTGCTTTATCTAGTTTTGTCGCTTATTGCGTTTGATAATTATGTTATTATTATCAAATATTGTTTATAATATTATTAGACTAGGCCGTCACTACGTTTGTTTGTTCTTACGAGAAGATAATAATAGATATTCAACCATACAAAACAAGTACTTATAAATATGTTTTTGTAACGATGGAAATCGAATATATATATATATATATATATATATATATATATATAATATTTTAGCGGTGATGTAAAAAAAATTATATTAACAAAAAACATAATAAAAATTATATAAAATATGACACATACTAACAATAGCATATATTATTTTATAATTTTATTTATAAATTTATATAAAATATTATTAGCCACCGCGTAATTGCCAAGGTTTTAGAGGTACATATGTGCTTTATAATATACATGTACTCGATGATTAAAAAAATAATGAACCCCTTAATTTTGAGGCTTAGTCAACTAATTTGCTAAATACAATGCATGTTTAGGCTCTATCTTTCCACCTAATTCGTTAATAAAATAAAAACTTAAATATTCACACGAACGCAATTTGACAATTATTGAGAGTTTGGTGGCATATTCTTTATTTAGATGCGTTAAACTTGTTTAAATTAAACATCCAAACCTACAAATATATCACCTCTGATAAATAATATTAATATAAATATTACCTTTACTATAATAATTTACAAATTGCGCAAGTAGGTGTTGAGCTTTTACAATTCGTGCAACTTGGAATACTGAAATTATAAGCTATGATAACGCGCAAATATTTAGTTAAATTGACCATGAATTTGCCTTCCTTGCTGAAATAATATACAAGCATGATTTTTTTTTTCTTTCAGAAATTTCATCAAGTCTGTTCGATTTTTTAATTAAAAAGGCTTTTGATTATAAGTGATTATAATTATATTAAAAGGGAATAAAAGATTGTAATAACAGTTGGATTAGAAATAATATAGGTAGGCCTTGTTAATTAAAAAGAAAGAGTTCAAACTCATTAATTTATTACAAATAATTTATTAAATTTAATTTTTACAATAAAAATTATTAACGTTATACTTTTCTTCCAAATGCAGTCTTATAACGTTTAATATGATATATTTTTATCATATTAGACGCACGCATTATTATTTATGCTTATGTGTCATAAGTGAGTTTTTTTCGACCGCGATATGCTGGCGATCTTATGGCATATTCAAATGATGAGAACTACTATGAGTAGAAGACCATCATCAGGAGGACGACGGTGACAACAATGCTCGTTAAGTTATACTCTTGAAAGAAGTTCACATATAATACGTAAATAATTAGTGATTTTTTTTAAAGAAATCAAATTCAATGACTTTTCTGATAGGAAAAAATATGATTAATTGGATGACTATAAATATATATTTTGCAAAAAAATATCAGAATAATGGGAAATTACTAGATGATCCTCCTTGCGGATCATGAATGAGAGGGTAATTTTGACATATGCCGAAATAGAGGATAAATATCACCGATATGTAACAGCATCTTGACTAAACGACCCTTCCTCAAACCAGCTATAAGCCACGAATCGAAAGGGTAAATTCGACTAATCCAGAGTAGAGTAGAGAGAGAGAGAGTAGAGACGAGAGAGCGGTCTAGAATCTTTGTCTGGAGAAAAGTGGGACCCGTACATCTTAAAAACAAATGACAGCGATGTAGATTCCAAGGACACGTGTACGGATGAAAAACAATGTTTTGAGACGCATATTATTGGTGGGCCCCACACACGCTTCTATTTTTGGTCACGTGCGTTGTATTGTTGGATAATTTGCTGACTGTGCTATTACAGTTCATCTTTATATAAAGTTTATATTAAAATATAGGGTAAACTGCGGCTAATGTACTTAATGTTTGATTTTCTGCGGATTATATACCCAATGTTTATTTTTGGCGGCTAATGTACCCAATGTTTGATCCGTTAGATATTTTTGGGTTTTCCGTCAGTTGACTGTTAGAGAGTTATATGTACACTTTTTGTATTTTTGACATAACTCACTCATTTTTTGTCCAAATTTTATGCACGACCTATGGTTGGAAAGATAAGAGATAGATCTACAACTTTAATGTTTTAAGTTTTGTAAAATCAGTTTTAAAAAAATACGAAATTTCAAGTACAACGTAAAACTGGACATTAGTTTAATGCAAAATATTTGTTTCGAGCAAATTTTAATATACTTAATAACTTTTTATGATGAAACGTAAAACTAAAAAGTTGTAGATAAACTTTTTATCTTTCCAACGGTTGTTTATTTATAAATTTTGGACAAAAAATGAGTGATTTATGCCAAAAATATAAAAGATGTGATGTGAAATAATATTTCATATTTTTGGCATAACTCACTCGTTTTTTATCCAAAATTTATAAATAAACATCCGTTGGAAAGATAAAATATTTATCTACAACTTTTTACTTTTACGTTTCATCATAAAAAGTCATTAAGTATATTAAAATTTGCTCGAAACAAATATTTTGCATTAAACTAATGTCCAGTTTTACGTTGTACTTGAAATTTCGTATTTTTTTAAAACTGATTTTACAAAACTTAAAACATTAAAGTTGTAGATCTATCTCTTATCTTTCCAACCATAGGTCGTGCATAAAATTTGGACAAAAAATGAGTGAGTTATGTCAAAAATACAAAAAGTGTACATATAACTCTCTAACGGTCAACTGACGGAAAACCCAAAAATATCTAACGGATCAAACATTGAGTACATTAGCCGCCAAAAATAAACATTGGGTACATAATCCGCAGAAAATCAAACATTGGGTACATTAGCCGCAGTTTACCCTAAAATATAATATTCTGGATTGAAGTAGAAAAATAAAGTAATAGATATTAATTAAAATACAATCAGATTTAGTATAAAAAACTTAAATTTTTTATAATAATGAATGTATGATAAGTTTGTATTATTTTTTCCTCAAAAAATAAAAGCTAGTAATATTTTATTTAACTAAATTAACATCAGCAAAATACTAAAAAAATATAACATAAGAGACTCACACTCACACAGTTAGCAATTAATTTACAATTCTTATTTATTTCAGTTAATTTCCAATTTTAATAACTAGCACTGTTATCAGAATATAGCTATAAATATTTGAAAGTAGGAATAAAAAAATGTAAATATAAATTAATCAAAAGAACCAAAAAAAAAAAAAAAGAACTATTTAATTAGGGGTATTTATTTTGAAGAAAAGTAACTGTTCTGCAACGGACTACTAAAGTGTTAATAGAATTATAGAAGTAACGAAAAGATGGAATAAAGACATTTGATTGTCCTCAAGTCAACCGACTCTAAATAATGAATGTATCATAAAACTCTTCAGTTATAATATTGACATCAATACAAAAATATCATTTTTATATTTTTAAAAATAGTTGCACAATATTAAATAAGAATAAAATTCAAATTTGTCTATTTACTAGGTTTAAATTTATTATATATATATAAGTGACTTTTACACATTAAAAAAATTAATTATTTAAATATGCTCTTTATTTATAATAAAAATTAGACAAGGTTATTTTTTTACTGAATAAAATAGTAGTATTGCTATGTGATGAATAAAGAAAAGAAGACAACAATGATTTTGTTGGTTGGCCCAATAAAGAAAGAGAGGGTGACTCAAGCCTTAGCGGCTGGCATTAATATTAAATATACACCTATAATAACTATTTGCGGCATAAATATTAAAAGTATTTAAAGAACTTATTGTATATATATTTTTTTATTATTTCAACCAAACAAAATATCAATATCTTCTTTATCTATTAATAAGTACTTTTTTGATACGGTTTTATTTTAATGTCTATTAATTACTATTTAATTGTAATTTTGAAAAAACTTTTGACATTTATGCCGCGAATATTTATTAAAAATAAAATAGTAATTAATATATACTAAAATGCATGTATATATGAGAGTGAATCTCGAAAGCGGAACCACACAACACAAACAGAAGAAGCAGTTTCTGAATTTCTTCGCGATAATCTCTCTCGCACCGTTCACTTCAAGCTCAAGGTATGACTCTCTTCCTTCTCATCTCCATCGTCATAGTCTCATGCATTCTCGCCCACTTTTCGATCCATATATACCTTCGATTTCGCTTTTTCCCTTTCAATTTCGAGTCTCTCGCGTCGAATCCCGAGAAAGATCCGCGATTTTCCCGCTAGGGTTTCATAAACGAAGTCGGTACGTGTGTGATGTTGATTTCACTGAGAATCGAACCAAATTCGAAGGTTTTTGCTTTGAATTCTGAGATCATATTCGAAAAGAGCCTAAATTCGTGAGATCTATATATATTTTTTGTTTTGCGCCGACTTTGTGTTATATATATATAATTTATGTTTCCTGTGTTCTTCTGTATCGGTGTTCATATCGAGAATTTCTGCAACAAAAAGATTTATTGTTACTATAATTATATAGAAGATCTGGATATTCTCAGTATGATGATTTTCGCTTTGTGTGGAATCTGAACTTTTGATTCTCGGTTGTTCAACAGAAGCTCGGAAAGACGGTCGTGTTTGTTCGGTCCGCCAAAGAATAATCCAGGGAATGCAGAAAAATGTGCTTGGAAGCCGAGATTGATCTGCCCGTAGCTCCGATCGGGTCGCCGCAGTTCACCATTAACGTCAAAACCGAGCACTTGACTCGCAGGCTGTTTCAGATCATCACTGCTCAAGAGCACAGATCCGCGAAAAATCCTCACGACCTTTGTGAAGATGGTTGAGCTTGTTCTCCCCTTTGACTAGGCCGTTCATAAGTAGAACGATTCGAGGAAGGTCGAGATGAAGAAGGAAGGCAGCATCCTGATGCAGCGGTACGAGGTCGGGAGGCTGTTGGGGCAAGGAACCTTTGCGAAGGTATACTATGGGAGGAACTTGAAAACCGGCATGGGAGTCGCGATCAAGATGATCGACAAAGAGAAGGTCCTGAGAGTCGGGATGATTGATCAGATCAAGCGAGAAATCTCAGTCATGAAATTAATCAGCCACCCGAACGTGGTCGAACTCTACGAGGTCATGGCGAGCAAGACGAAGATCTACTTCGTCATGGAGTACGCGAAAGGCGGCGAGCTCTTCAACAAGATGGCGAAAGGGAAGCTCAAAGAGGAAGTCGCCCGGAAATACTTTCAGCAGCTAATCTCGGCCGTCGATTACTGCCACAGCCGCGGAGTTTCTCACCGGGATCTGAAACCCGAGAATCTCCTCTTGGACGAGAGCGAGAATCTGAAGGTTTCGGATTTTGGTCTGAGCGCGCTCGCCGAGACTATCCGTCACGACGGGCTGCTCCACACAACGTGCGGGACCCCTGCGTATGTCGCGCCGGAGGTGATCAATCGAAGGGGCTACGACGGGTCAAAGGCTGATATCTGGTCTTGTGGCGTGATCCTGTTCGTCCTTCTAGCCGGGTATCTCCCATTCCACGACTCGAATCTGATGGAGATGTACAAGAAGATCGGGAAAGGCGAGTTTAAGATGCCGAATTGGTTCCCACCGGAGGTCCGTAAGCTGGTCTCCAAGATGCTCGATCCTAACCCGAGGACCCGCATCTCGATGGAGCGGATCATGAGGAGCTCCTGGTTCCGGAAGGGGCTCGAGACCAAACCCTTTGTCCGCGAGAGAGACGGGAGAGAACCTGTTGGTTTGGATGCTGACGCAATATTCGGGTCCGATGCCAATTTAATCTCCGATCCCGAAGCTAAACTTCCGAAGAAGCCATGCAACTTGAATGCGTTCGACATCATCTCATTCTCATCGGGGTTCGACCTCTCTGGTTTGTTTGAGGAGAAGGATCGGAAGAAGGAGGTGCGCTTCACATCCAACAAACCGGCCGGCACCATTTTCTCGAAGCTTGAGGACGCAGCGAAGAAGGTGAGGCTGAAAGTGAAGAAGAAAGACGGCGGAATTTTGAAGCTCGAGGGATCGAAAGAGGGGCGTAAAGGAGTTGTCGGTATCGAAGCCGAGATCTTCGAGATCACACCGAATTTCCACATGGTGGAACTGAAGAAGGCGAGCGGCGACACGTTGGAGTATCAGAAGATGATGAAGAAGGACATAAGGCCCGCACTCAAGGACATCGTGTGGACATGGCAAGGCGAGCCAGCACCGGCGCCGGAGACGACCGAGCAGGGGGATCCGCTTCCGGTGCCAGTCGCGGTGCCTTAGGAGGCACGTGGTCGGCGTTCCTCGGATTGACCTTTCTTGTTCTAAAATTTACTTTTAACAATTTTCTTCGTTAGCGTTTGCGGAGTCTTTTTGGTTTTATGAACTTTTCGATGTTTCGGGAAGTAGAGAAATACATGTCTTTTTCCGTATTATAATTTATTCATTGAGATCTATCTGTACTGATTTTAGAAGTGTAAAAACTTGATCTATATTGTCCTAACTCCTAAGTGACTCCAATCCAAAGGGCCATATTATACATTGGGGTATTTGCGGCAAAAGTATCACAAAGTGTAATAATTCACGGTATATTTCATTTTAGTTTGGTTGGCCAAGAAGTACTTTGTGGTACTTAGCTACAAATATCCTTTTATACATATATAAGTTGCTAGAGTTGAAACTTATCATGAAAAAGGGGATAAAAAACACGTCTTATAAATTAGAGATTCCTGATAAGATCTTATTTCTTTCTTGTTTTAAATACAATAAGTGGAGTATACTAGTTGACTTTCTAAACTAAGGACACAAACCGACCTTAGCTCAGTTGGTAGAGCGGAGGACTGTAGTTGTAACAACAGAAATCCTTAGGTCACTGGTTCGAATCCGGTAGGTCGGATTTTTTTTGTATTTATTTATTTTTCAAAAATTATTGAAGTAATTTTATAGCCCACTGCCCATCCCATCTAATAATGATTTTTATTTATCGGATGTTGAATGTCAATTTATATCCTTCATAAGAATCATGACCCGGTAGACATGTCGTTTTTAGAGTTGTAAGAGGTCAGAAATTTTTATATTTATTTAGTTTTTAAAAACTTACTGAATTAATTTTACAGCCCTAGTAATGATTTGTTATTCATCGATGTCGAATGTCGTTTTTATCCTTCATGACCCGGTAGAGATGTTGTTATTAGAGTTGTAAAAGGTCGGAATAATTAATATTTATTTATTTTTAAAAACTTACTGAAGTAATTTTATAGCCCTAATTACTAATAATGATTGTTATTCATCGATGTCGAATGTCGTTTTTATCCTTCATGACCCGGTAGAGATGTTGTTATTAGAGTTGTAAAAGGTCGAAATTTTTTATATTTATTTATTTTTAAAAACTTACTGAAGTAATTTTATAGCCCTAATTACTAATAATGATTGTTATTCATCGATGTCGAATGTCGTTTTTATCCTTCATGACCCGGTAGAGATGTTGTTATTAGAGTTGTAAAAGGTCGGAATTTTTTATATTTATTTATTTTTAAAAACTTACTGAAGTAATTTTATAGCCCTAAATACTAATAATGATTGTTATTCATCGGATGTCGAATGTCGTTTTTATCCTTCATGACCCGGTAGAGATGTAGTTTTTAGAGTTGTAAAAGGTCAGAAACTTTTATAATTATTTATTTTTCAAAAATTAGTGAAGTAGCCCCCATCTAATAATGTCGGATGTCGTTATTATCGTTGATGGCTATAGTGCTGTAGTTTTTAGATGTTTAACGGGTCGAAAATATATTTACATATATATATTTTTTTTCAAAAATTACTGAAGTATACCATCCATCTAATATATAACGATTGTTGTTTATTTGATGCCGTTTTTATCCTTCATGACCCCCGTAGTCATGTCGGCTTTTGGGTTGTTTGATCGTAAACGGCAAAATAAATTAGTTGTTACTCCACTTTTGGTGTTTAATGATCTTCATCTTTGATATTAATGGAATCCACTTAAAAGGTTTTTGTTTGTGCTTGATAGTCTTTAAAACCCTAACTTGTATTGCAAGAAAAGGATAATAAATTGCTGTAACAACCGATTTTGCCACAAAAAATACTATGCATTATGCAATAATTAATTATAGATGCTTCAATTGAAGAACCCACTGTAAGGCAGAAACTGAGAACTATTTCAAATTTCTTTTTTTTTTTCTTCCATTAAATACCTTGAAACACAACAAGTGCGTGAGCGCCACGTGTATTCCTTGCCGAGCAAGCTAACTAGCGTTAACGTTAAGTAAAGATGAAGAATGTCCCTTATAAAAAGAAGAGCACAATGTGTTTCAAGTGAAATTCTAAAACTCCCTTCTCACGAACAGGCTTTTATTTGCCTCTTCACAAGAAAAAGATGTAATCTTTTTTTCCCAAACTCCCTCGTACTCTTTTCCCTTTTTGTTTTATGTTTTTTTGTTTTTTTAATCAAACGACCAAAGTGACTGTACATCAGGGGTCGGAAATAGACCTCCGACGTGAGGTCTCGTTATTGACGCCTTGCCGACTCCTTCCCCTATCGAGCCTGGATTACCCCATTCTTTCCTGCAAAGAACCGAATCCAGAATTAGATTAAAGAGTTCATTTGTGATATTGTACATAATGCCAAGATTATCAACATTGTAAAACGTAAAAACATCGAAGACGGATACATTATAAAATGTATTCAGCATCGAAAACATTACAAGTAACATCAAATTACACAACTAATTATAATTCAAGTACATCACAGAATGGCGAACAATATAAACAATTTAGGCTTGACGCATCTCACGGTCATTTCAAAACTTTCACGTGCGAAGTGCTCAAACAATATGTCGGGACTCAACTAAACAAGGTTCAACCAGTCAAAAGATAGTTTTAACTTTTAAGTGTCAATTGTTCGATCCAAAACCCGACAAGATGTATAACCAATTTCTCCCAAAACTCCTCAGCTAAGAAAAGGAAACTCCGAAAAATACTATTGAACTCCTTAATAAAACACTGACTAGCAAGAACTGCCCACAATAATCCATTGTGACCGCTTTCTTAATCTTACTTTTTTCCTCCAGATGCTTCTTAATATTATTTTTTTCCTCAAGATGGATGTTATTGGCATATCTTCAGACATCAATTCTGACTTACAAACTTCTTGTCATAGGAGCAAATGGCAAAACGGAAATTGTCAGACTCGATATATAGAAATTGTTTTGATTATTTATTTTTAGAATTGTCTTTAGGTCGTTGGGGTATTTTACAGCATGGGATTAGGTTTCCAGTCCCGCATTAGGGTATTATCGTATTTTACAATAAATAAGAACGCCTAACCTATGTTGCTTTCCTATTTGATTAATGGAATTTTCTACTGAATATCATTGGGAGAGGTTTCCAGGTCTAACTCTTGGAATAGAAACCAAAAACCTACTTTAAGCCACAAGGCTTCAAGAGTTACATAGTGAATGACATGTGAGAAATGACTTCGATTCCGGATCAAGGATTGACAAGTTTCCATACCCAACTCAGCAAACTAAACAAACTATTCATGTACTACCAAACGATATAATAATACTAACATTATTTTCTAAATAAAACACCTAACATTGAGAATCTTTTACTGTCAATGAACAGAAGAGAATCACATGTACACCGTTATAAACCATTTAACATACCCAAATAAGAACGGTAATTTCGATAAACATACCACATTAAAATCAGCATAAATTCCGGAGAAAAAAAAAAAATACATTATAAAAAATCCTTACTTGGACCAAGAAGATGTCGGTGACTGCTCAAACGGATAATTGCTCACTCGATTAGGACTTCCATAAATCATTTCACTATGAGTAGCTTCCTCTGGATGTTGTTTGACACCAAAGCTATTCTCACTGGGAGACAAAGGTGGAAATAAAGCCTTCTGCAACCACGGATCAGAATCACCTGAACCAGAAACAGGGCTGAAACTTCCAGAAATGACTGGTTCGTCTTTTGCAAAAAGTGACGCCATAGTTTTATGAGCTGAAGAAGGGTGGACGAGATCATCTTTACTCGGGCGACTCAGCTCGGGCGGCATATGCCAGCTGGCAGGCCCACCAACTAGCCCTAGCCCGTCTTGACTGAGGGGACATGTGTTCCACATTTGCCACATTGCAGTTTCATTTGAATCATTAACCATAGCATCTTGAGACTTTGGTCTCGTTTGGAAGCGATTAGAAACTACATTATGCTTTTCCCGCGACATGGGTGACTCGATGGGAGACGGCTTTCCAGAATTAGCAGAAACATTTTTCAAAACCCTGGGCCGACGGGTGATTCCACAATCGACCGCGCGATTCCCAAAATCGAGCTGGAAATTATCCAGCAATTCCGAAACCGGTCCGAGCAAGGATGCAGGATCGGGAATGTAACACGGATCTTCGAAGAGCTCTGGTTCATCTGGTGTATGATCACGGTGAAATACCGGTTCAATTGAAGGAGTAAACCCTAGAGAGCTGTTTGGATAGGTGGAAAGAGAAAAAGGCGACCCGAAATCTATCGGATTGTCATATGATTGTGTTGTTGGTATTTGAGCAGATAGCTGCGGGCTTTGAACTTCAGCTTGAGACTTAGGGTTTGGTCGGCTTATAACACTTGCATTTGATGATAGAGGTATCGGTGTCGAACGAGTAAATAATTGCTGCCACGATTTTTTAGGTGTTGTTACGGGCTGTGGCTCGGAGTGCACCTGAAATAAAATGTTCATCATTATAGTAGGATTAACAAATGTCACTCTCGATACTTACAAGATTCATAGAAAATAAGAAGAAAATATTATTTTGGGCCACGCAAGGGTGAGATATAACATTGGGTCACACTCAAAAGTAGTGCTTAGTAATATAGCCCAATAACAAAAACTTTCAGAAAAATTACATTACATCAGATAATCAGATATAATTAACTAAACTTCCGATGCTAGAAGTCATCGAAATCGGAAAAACCAAAATATTCAGAGCATAAGCAATAAAATTAAATTTGCTAGGAAAAATCTATAAAATGTTAAGACCTTAGCAAACACTGATACAAAAAAAGGGAACTGGAACACCGGCTTCATCTATAACTTGAGAATATCAAAGTCAGCTTATAGAATAAGAAGAAGAAGAAGAAAAAAAGATACTTACC
Organism: Parietaria judaica; assembly: GCA_954871525.1. Taxonomy (NCBI): domain Eukaryota; kingdom Viridiplantae; phylum Streptophyta; class Magnoliopsida; order Rosales; family Urticaceae; genus Parietaria; species Parietaria judaica. The sequence continues at coordinate 19,974,767 of OX940868.1, read as the reverse complement.
AGGCGATTAACAGTCTTATCATCTCCATTCATGCAAGCTCTTGTAGCAACACGATCCGGTTGACCCATTTCTTTTCTTTGAACAGAGACGTGACCGGGATCTAAAGAGCTAATGGGTTTGCTTTCCTTCGCCATAGGAGCAACATTACTCGTTCCCCTTCCAAAGAAACTGCCTCCGCTAAATGCTTTAGAAGAAGACATAATCGTCCCTCTCATACGATCAAAGTACCTCGTTCCAGCATTGCCTCGGTTGTAATAAGTCTGTCCTCTGACAAGATCAAAACCTGATTTCTGATATTCTTTTTTCTCAAATTCTTTCTTTCGTTCACTTTCCTTACTTGTCTTCTTTTCAAGCTCTTCGACATCGGAGTTGCTCTTGCTAGAGCCCTTGTCCTTTTCCTTTTTTCTCTCTTGACGTTTTCGCTCTGCTTCCTTCTTACCATCTTTTTCTCTGACCGGAGTTGACTTTTGGCTGTGGTCTTTCTCTGCCTCGGTTTTTTCGTCTCTCAGTCTGCGACGCTCCTCAACCAGCCGAGCCACTTCTTCCCTCTGCTTTCTCTCTTCTTCCTCCAGAAGCTCCCTCTCTATCCTAGCTTGCCTCTTCTCTTCGGCTTTTCTCCGAGCTTTTTCCCCTCTACTCTCGGGAAAACTACCCTCATTCTCACCCCTCTTTGCTAGCAACCCCTTATCTGCGTCGGAAGAATCATCGTCACTAGACGAACTAACCCTAAAAATCTTTCTCAAAACCCATCTGACGCTCAAGAAAAAAGACGTCAATACCCTGCAGGCAAAAATAACGACACCTGAATAAGACTTCTCCGCCAAGCAATCTTCGTCTCCCCCGAAGACACCGCCCCCGTTCTTCCTCCAATAATTAGACTTTCCTTCAACCCAATTACCATTCTCCAACCAGTCTTGGCCACACATCCATCCATTATCAGACCACACTTTACTATTCAATATCTTACCACTCTTTCCAACCCATTCTTTTAGAATCCCCGCATTCCCGGGCGGAACGGGCAAATCCAAAACCGGTCTTTTCGAAATGTGCCCGCAATACGCACACATAAATTTACCCCCGCCGGGATTCTGATCCCTGTACGGGGTTAAGCAGTTCCTACACCTGCGCGTAGCTGTTTTCCGAAGCTTCTGCAGTTCTATCGCCTCGAACCGCTTCCTCTCTCTCAGCTGCGCATTCCTCCTCACCCGCCAAGACGAGAGCTGAGGCATCAGAATCTCGTACCAGAAGAGAGTCACCAAGAGCACGAAAACGCACGCCAGCCTCGGCGAGGTGATTTCGAACCGGAAAGCCGGCGGCAGAAGTTGCGAGAGAGCCCACAGACCTATCAGCGGAATCACTAACCACGGAAGCATCGTCGCAACCCGACGAGACCACTTCTGAATGACGCAGAGTATACACATTATCCACACCTATCTTCCCCGTCCCAAATCCAACCCAAGCCAAACCCTAGAAATCAGAGCAGAACACGCCGAAATGATGATAGATAACACCCACCAATCTCCTCACAAACGCTTCGAATCCAAAACCCTAGCTCCGCTTCCCCGGAAATCACCAAATCCCACAAGAACCCTAACGGCACGAGAATCCCCAAGATCCTCACAGACCATTAATGCCGCAGCAATCGACGATCAGACCGAGCTCGGACTTCGAGTAACGAAGCCCAATTTCGCGCAGGAGATAAAAACCGCGGCTTTTGGAAGGCGAAGAGGAAACCTAAGGCGCGAATCAAAGAGGTGAGGGATTCGGTAACGGACTTACGAAGCTCGGAGATGCTTCCATGGAGGTCGCCGGAGAAGGAGCCGGGCAGTGATGGGGCATTCGTCGGAGCGAATCGAAGCGGTGCGATTTTCCGAGAAAAAGCTCGCTGGTTTTTTTTTTTTTACGTTGTTACCTGCGAAATGAGTCTGAGAGGAGAGAGAAAAAAAGAAAAAGATAAGAGAGAGAAAGAGAAAGAAAATAAAGGAATGTAATGAAAATAATTTATAAAAGCAATCAAATATCATTTTAATAAAGGGTTAATTGCGGCAAAAATACCTAACTTTTGGTCAAATTCTCTGCTGTGTATATAACCTCCGTAAACGGCGGCAAAAGTACCCAAACTTACCATTTGGGAGTTGACCGAGAATATATATCCATGTGGCAATCAGTCTTTGCCACGTGGCATGCCACATGGCCCTTGGTTGCCATGTGGCATGCCACGTAATTATTTTTTATTTAAAAAAATTTAAAAAATATATTTTTTAAACAAAAATTTTTTTATTTTTTATTTTTAATATTTTTTTAATAATAACAAATAAATAATATTTAAATTTAAATATTCATTATTGGTTATAAATTTATTTTAAAAAAGTGGGTAGAACGAATTAATTTTCACCGCTCACGGTTCACTTGAACTCTGTTTCCGTTCCGGTTCACGCGTCGAATAAAATTGTTTAATATGTTTAATAATAATAACTAATAAACAAATACATAATGTTTGAAATTTCAAGACATAATTATATACACACCACTTATTCAAAAACAAAAAATAATAGTCATATTTATATTTAATGAAAAATTATTTTTATTTGTTTGCATGATATTTTTTTGTGTTTGCATTTTAGAATAATAATAATTGTTTAATATTTTTTTATTTATATATTATTCTTTTTTCAAAAAATTTATCGTTAAATAATCATATGATTATTATTGGTTATTATTATTAAACATATTAAGCGATTTCGTTTCACCCGTAAACCGGATCGGAGGCGGAGCTTGAGTGAAACGTGAGCGCATATTTTTTTCTTTATTTATTTCGTTTGATCCAGTTTTCTAAAATGAATAATTATATTTAAATATTCATCATTGGTTTTTATGGAAAAATAATTTTATTAAAAAAAAAGTTTTTTTTTAATAATTAAAAAAAATATTTAATAAAATAATAATTACGTGGCATGCCACGTGGCAAAGGCTGATTGCCACATAGATAGATATTCTCGGTCAACTCCCAAATGCTAAGTTTGGGTGCTTTTGCCGTCATTTACGGAGGTTGTATGCACAGTAGAGAATTCGACCAAAGGTTGGGTATTTTTACCGCAATTAACCCTTTAATAAATGAAATAATATATTGCCACTTTGTCCCCCCTCAAGTTTTATTTAGTGCACATTAGCCCCTTACTAGTAAATTATTAATAGATAACGTTTAGCATTTACCTTGTATTTCCACCGCGTGTTAAGATTTTCAATCTACATCTTTGAATGTAGAAAATAATGGTGAAATCAAAATGAATTTAAAATCAAAATTATAGTGGTTAGGTCCTAGTGCAAGAGGTCCGTCCGCTTGCTGTTTGTAAATGTCATTCTATTATAATCTATGTTGACCTGGTTTTCCACCTCAACGGTCAATAGTAACTTGTGGATGTATGATATTAACTTGCTTAAGTGGAATTCAATCTTGTGTGTTGCAAACTCTCAAACACTCTTTTTATATATATAAGTATATAAATGCAATTAAATAAAACGAGGATTTTTAGAGAGGTTCGTCCCGAGGCAGTAGTTGACTACGTCCTCTATTAGTTTATTGATTTAGAAAACATGAACGGACAGCTAAAGGCAGCTATCACGTTCGAGAGGAAGAGAAGAAGTAGAGAAAATACAAAGGGAATATCTCAATACAGTGTATAGCCGGACAGAAAGCTCTAAGTATGATTCCTAGTCTTGAGTTGGTATTTATAACCTTCAACTCTTCCTATTGGACTTCCTGGGAATTTGATGTCGTCTTTCCGAGCTGACTAATTATCTAGCTGACACGTGCTCCATGTTTGCGTGTTGTACACCGAGCTGGATTCTTGACCGAATAGAGCCGTTGCGGATTTGACTTCGTGCTCCTAATCTTCTCTTCATTTTGAACTAATGAAGTCGAACAAGATTTATGACGGTTTTGCCCTTCCTCTTCTTTGAAGATGGCGGATAGCTTTCGGGCTTTTAGCCGGCTAGCTTCTGTTCGTGGGCTTTACAGTTGCCAAATGCCTTAGTGGGCTTTTGGGCTTATTCGAATATTTAATATTCTTTTGAGCCTTTATTTTATTTTATTTTTCAAAATTAATTAATTTCATAATTCGTACGACATGTCGTATTAAATAAACGATGAATTTGTACATCAAGAATCTCAATAAGAGTTATTGATTATACCCTCAATTGATATCTATCTTTCTTATTCATTCTTCATAAAATGCACGATGACAATTCAAGGACAAATATGCTAATTTTGTGAAACTCTAAAATTTAATGTCTCTGCTACATAACTATTTAATTTAACTGTTTTGAATCGGATCTCGTTAGTTTTTCTGTGTAAATTAAATTTCACACTTAGCATGGTAGAATCGTCGGTTTCCTTTAGTTTTGCAACCTTTTTTTATCGCTCTTCGTCTTTTCATTGGCTTTCGAATTATTTGTTTCCATTGATTTTTTTTCTTCTTCTTCGAATTAGCCTTCTTTAAGGTCTGTTCTTGTTTGTTATTTTACTTTTTTGGTGACGCTAAATTTAACTTTAGTGAATATACACGGTCGGTGATGGTGTTTCGTGAAACGTAAATTACTATATGTAAGAGAAATACCGACATATGTATCCAAAATCTTTGAAAAGTTGACATTAAGTTCCCATTCTTTTTTTAGGCAAAAGTTGTCAAATTCTTATTTCATGTCTTCCGCTATGTTTTTGCCCATAATCGCATCACGTTTCATGTTTTTAAACCCCATTAAATATACCATTTCTAATTAAAAAATATTCTAATTTATCAATATTAAACAATGGTATATTTAATATATTAAAAAAAGTGACACGTGGCGCGATTCTGGAAGAAAAATTGACAGGATACACAAAATAAGAGTTTGACAACTTTCATCAAAAAAAAAAAATATGTCAATTTTTGAAAGACTTTTATATCGCTATTTTTTCTTGTAGTTTGTTCATAGAAGGGGAATAAATGCACTAAATTAAACTTCAAGGGGAGTATCAAGAAAGGGCTTAAATACTATATTTATTTATGACGTGTGAACGACGGACAATGAATTTAATGGTCGGTTTCATAAGTAATATAGTATATAGTCTAGTTACTTTTAGCCATGGAAATTAAAATTCAAAATTATATACGATATTAACGAACGTATTTTATACTTTTGGTCTTATCTATTTGTCAATTTTATTTTTGGCTAGGAAAATAATTTTTAATGGCTTCAAATCGTACTATTATAATAATAATGAGTGCAATTAATCTATTTTATATATAGGTATTTACCTATTTATTTGCAATATCTTGTTTAACTTATAGTTGTTTTTAGGAGCCTTCGTGATTAAGTTAGCGATAATAATAAAATATAGTTTTTAATTAGGAAATAGTTATGGACTTATTCTTAATTCGGATTAGTAGTAGTTTACTCATTTTTAATCATGGTTTTAATTTGAATTAACATTTTAGGGCAGTGATATCATCAATCGATACCCACAATTTTGATTCTTAATTTTGGCAACTTTGCGAATAATGTAAGTGTAATATTTTGACTGCGTAATATTGTCTGTTTTGAGCTTAATCCGCCCCAATTTATTTTAAAATTTTGGCCCGAAACAAATATAGTACATTACATCGCCTTATAAGTTATTATAATCTGCATAAATTAAGTGATTTGAAAACGCACACTTTTCATAGTACATATACATAGTGATATGTGCTTAGAGGTCTAAAGGGGTCTTGCTAAATTTTTAAAAACCTTTAAAATTGATCTAATATTTATATTTTCAAATTTATATCTTTGATTTTTTGTTTTCTTTTACTTCTAATTATGTTTACTCGTTCTCTCTCTCAATATTTAGACTGGAAATTTGTATCTCGATTCCAATTTGTTTAAGGTTAAAAGAGTTCTTAGTCTCCACACAAAAAAAAATGAAGAAGGTTACAATGTGCATCAAAGTATATGCTATACGAAAATCCTATATATATGTTCGGTAATATATATAATCCTTAATTAAAGATATAATTATCATACTCTAATTAAGAGATATTTATGATACGTCTTTATTTTTATACTAAATGCGTCAACATATTATTTTTGCGGCAATAGTACTATAAGTCACAAAATAATGTTGAATTCCACTTCCATTTACGCTTTGTTTAGCTATATAACAACTCGTGTTCGTGTACGCCAAGATTAAGTTCTAAAATTATAACAATTTAACACTTTTATTAAATTAAAAACATCCGCTTGTTTAGACTTTAACCGCAGCTAACCCCACATCAATATATTTATACCTCAACATTATTTAGTGATCTTTGAATATAATTATATCGTACTAAAATAAAATTGAAATCGACAAACAATTAAGAATTTATACGACAGCAATTACTAGAGGTTGTTCATATTTAGCATTGTTCGAGATATAGGGGCTGTTAGGTCATGGTCCAATATAATATATATGGATGTATCGAGAGAGACCGTGATTGGCATGTGAAAGATATTTTATGTATATAAACATGTATGTCTATATAATTATATATATGTATATATTTTGGAAAGTCAAAGTTGATTTGCTAGGTGTGGTGGCCAAAAATACGTGCACCACATTTTTGAGACCATATGTATAATTAGTCGTATATACGTATATAATATTACGTAATATCAATAGAGTATAGGTAATGTATGCATTTATATTTAGTGGAAAGTTTAAGGGAGTTTTAAGGATTTAATATCATGGGAATTAATACTCTACAAAATTACATAATTATTATTCCTAAATGCATTAAATTTATTATATATATAATGTGTGTCGTGTGTGCTAGTGAAAATTGAAGAAGACAAACTTTTTGTGGCAAATCAAACTTGAAATGGATCATTTAGATGTGTTATATGAAATATATAATAGACACACACGAACGATGAACATGAGCAAGCAATAAATAAGGATAATTGAGCGAAAAATACCTAAGTTTTTTTTTACTGGGGAGAAGAGTACTCAAATTCATTTTGTGGTGAGGAGGTGCTCAAATGATCAATAAAAATGTTCTTGGGTGCCAACTTAGTTGGGATTCCGAACCATTTTTGAGACTCCGAGCCTCCATCTTTTACTTAAAATATAAAAAAAAAAAAAATGTGCGACTATTATCGCCTTCTCGATTATGCATTGTAGTCCGTTTTGACTTCACATCTTCTGGTTAGGTGCACGTTGTCAAACAGTAAAACGGAAAATATGAGAGGTTGACACGTGGCAAAACCTTAAGTAAAGCGATAATAGTTAAATGGAACGGAACTATATGATCATACTTTTTTTTCTTCTATCTGGGCACTTAATTTACCTCAAAAAGAATTCGGAAAATCTCTTCCCAGTTGACTATTACTTGAGTACTTTTACCTCAATTATTCCATATATAAACATAATTAATTGTGTTTAGATTAATATGTCGTTTAATATGAGGAATTAGTTATATCATATATTTATCGTTTAGCAATTTCTATAAGCATATGATCATGATACGATTATGGTATTTGACAAAATATTATTATATATTACTATAAATATCTTTCAGATTTTATTATCCATTACGTATTGTAAACACTAAACAGCGAGGTTCGTGCTCTAAAAATGTAACTAAATTAATTAATCACTTGATATAAAATAATAAATTTAATTATATATATATATATTGTATACTTCTTAAATGCAAATCACATGAATTTTTTTTCATGAAGTTTGGTTTTAATCTTGGTTAAAAGTTCCGGCTACAAAATCAGAGCAGGTAGTGAGAGCCTCATTTGTAAAGGTCCGAAATCGAGAGAGAGAAACTTATGTACTCGGAAGAACATCAATATACAAACAGATATTTCACCATATTGTCATCATCTTTGAGTGTTTTTAGCTATTAAACGGGGAAAACTGAACCTCTTCTTTTAAAAACAAGGGTTAAACCTTGTGACCGTTGAGTGTGCAAAACGCCCTCAACAACCATGGATTTTGCACTACGGTTGCTTAAAACCCGTGCAACTTTTAAAATAGAAGCTCGGAACCTTGGACTATGATTTATTTGGACACAATAATATATATGGATTTTTATTTTTCTTTTATTTTGAAGCTTGGACTATGATTTATTTAGATTTCTTTTGGACATGACTATAGTTTATCCAAGTAATATTAGTTCAACTGTGTAATTAAATGAGTAAGTCCTTTTGACATAATTAAAATAAAATAAATTAGTAAAAACCTAATTAAAGCTTAATACTTAAGTACCAAGATGCTCCCGCAATAGAATATGAAAAAGTCATTTTTTTTCTTAAACAAAATACAATATAAAAACTCTTCATAAAATATTTTAATTTTTTTAGCACTTAATTGTTATATGTATCATGCCTATAGTTCCACAGTGTTGGCCGCGTATAAAACGTTACTCAGATTGACACTTTTTATAATGTCGGGCCTAGCCTGGCCCATCAAATGATTGAAGAACATAAGGACTTTCGTCTCCAAATCCTCGATATTTTTTTTTATGATATTCTTTTCTTCTCATCTCTTTTTCCTTTTATTTCAAGTGAGCTATTGGTGGAAAATGTTCTAAAGATCTATTAATATACTTGATTGAGAATAGTTGCAAGATTAAACTAAGAAAAATGTATTACTAATTCTTATTTTCTTTCAAATATCATAAACATACAAAATATATTGTTGAATTGAAATGTTACAAAAATTCAAATAATTTAGTCCCAATACACATGTAGTATCCAATCCAACATGGGCCACAAGGAGCCCAAAATTTTCAAACTAGACAAAATTTGGGCCCACTTTGAGTTACTGGGCTTTCAATATTAGCACTCAAACTAAATCCATCTTTTATAATGTGTTCAGTTTTGACAAAAGCAAAAATAGAAATACATATATGAATATTATTTAATATCTATATAAATTCTATGTGTGCTAATCTTTTGTACCAGACCACATTCTAGTCGAAAGGTGTCTATATATAAACAAGAATTATCTTGCCTTATAAACACATCCAAGCATGCTTCACACCAAGGTTATACTTCACTTCAAAAATAGGAAAGGATGAAAAAGATATTAAATTAATCAATTTAAAAAGGGGTGCGTTGCTATAATAATCACATGTTTAATGATAGTTACACAATAAAGAAACTTAAGAGGATCCAAGACCAAGTCAGAAGCGATAAAAAAGAACCGAAGAATTTAAGACGAGGTCTTTGGCCATGAAATTCGAGATAGACTATAAGATGATGAAATATGAAAATACTCATTTAAAAGAGCATAATATAATTTGTGGGTGCTAACCACTCGAATTGATTTATTTATTTTTTGTCAATAAATTTTTCGATGCTTAAATATAGAAAATTGTAAGAGTACGAATATGAATTTTTTGTTTGGGTAAACTACGGCTAATGTACCCCATGTTTGATCTTCTGCGGATTATGTTTCCAATATTTTTTTAGTGGCTAATGTACCTAATGTTTGATCTGTCAGATATTTTCGTGTTTTCCGTTAGTTGACCGTTAGATATTTATCCTCCTCTATTGCACACTTTTTGTATTTTTGACATAACTCACTCATTTTTTATCCAAATTTTATGCATGACCTATGGTTGGAAACACAAGAGATAGATATACAACTTTTATGTTTTAAGTTTTGTAAAATAAGTTTTAGAAAAATACTAAATTTCAAATACAACGTAAAATTGGACGTAAGCTTAATGCAAAATATTTGTTTAGAGAAACTTTTACTATACTTAATGACTTTTTATGATGAAACGTAAAACTAAAAAGTTGAAGATAATATTTTATCTTTCCAGTGGATGTTTATTTATAAATTTTGGACAAAAGATGAGTAAGTTATGCCAAAAATATGAAAGATTATTTCACACCACATATTTCATATTTTTGGCATAACTCACTCTTTCACATCACAAAAAATGAGTGAGTTATGTCAAAAATACGAAAAGTGTACATGTAGAGGAGGATAACTCTCTATCGGTCAACTAACGGAGAACACGAAAATATCTAACAGATCAAACATTGGGTACATTAGCCACCAAAAATAAACATTGGGTACATAATTCGTAAAAGATCAAACATTGGGTACATTAGTCACCATTTACCTTTTTTGTTTTTATAAAAAAAAAATCTATAATTATAATATTTAAATTTATTTAAAAAAAATATTGATTGAATATGAGTTGGCCATGATGGTATGAGTCATATGGCACATATTCTATTTCTTGTGATAAGCACTATTAGTCTATATAGCCTCACTGCTTTAATTATTTAATGGTAGTTTAGCAGGATGATTATAAGTGAATGAGATGATCAATCATACAAAATTCCGTCAACTATTGTATTAACCTATGTATCATAGTTTTAGTATAAAATATAAAACAATTTTGACCAACGACTTTGAGATTATGCAACAAAATTTGTCACTTACTATGAGATGGTTCTTAATAATAGAAAAATTGTGCAGACATGTGAGCAAATAATGCTATAAAATAAATATAAATACTTAATTTTCAATCCAAAAATTTAAATGTCGTTGAAGTGTTTGAGTTGAGAGACTTTGGTTGTTTCACTTTCCATATCACATTTATAGTAATAAATAAGAAAAATAAAAAAGGCGCTATCAGTGTAAGAAAATAAATTTAGGGTTAACTGCGGTAATAATGCACAACTTTTGGTCAAGAGTGGTTTTAGGTCCCCAACCTTTTAAAGTATGGGCAAAAATACACAACCTTTGTTAAATGTAAAATCTGTTGGTCCTGTTAGGAATGTTAAATTGTGCTGATGTGGCATCGTTAAACTGGCAAATGGACTGCCAACTTGTAATATTAATTGTATAATTTAATTAATAAGAATAAATTAAATCATATTTTAATTATGATTAAAAAAAATTAATACTTGAAATTAAATAAATAATTTTTACTCCCCCTAAAAATCTAACAGGCTCTTCGTCATACATGAATAAAAATTTGACGGATTATTAAACACGACAAAATTTGCAAAGATTACATAACGACGTTTATTAGAAACGACTAAAATTTTGAAAAAAAAGACCGATTATTAAAAACAACTGTAATTGAAAAACGACATAGTAAAGATGTGAATAATATTGAAGCACGAGTTCAAAAATAAAAACTACGCGTTAAACAAGTATTGCTCGTTAATTTAAAGTTTTAATTAATTTTTTGAATCATAATTAAAATATTTTAATTTATTCTTATTAATTAGGTTATGTAATTAATATTGCAAATTGGCAATCCATTTGGCAGTTTAACGATGTCACATCAGCAGAAGTTAACATCCCTAACGGAAGGACCAACGGATTTTATATTCAACAAACGTTGTGTATTTTTTCCCACACTTTGAAAGTTTGGGGACCTAAAACCCCTCTTGACTAAAGGTTGTGCATTATTGCCGCAATTAACCCATAAATTTATGTTTACTAACAGTTTGCAAGTTCAATTTATAAAAATATATCAGGATCGGTATAATAGTTTTATTTTTTATGGCGGCTTTTACAAAAACCGTTGTCGATTATCAGCGGCTTTTACAAATATACCGCAAAATCGATGGATATGCCAATAGATTTTTTTTATTTAGAAAATATGTAAATAATACTTGAAATTAATAATAATATCACGTATTTTAAGAAATATGCCCAGTTTCTTACAATAATATGGGGTTCATATGGGATTATGGAGCGGTTAATGTGAAGATGTGAAATTGTGAACAAATTTAAGACCGTTAGCATTTTTTTTGGTCAACTAACATTTTTGAAGCCCAATGACAATACTAGAAAATTTGAATTTGCACAGCCCCACCCACGATAATTCGAGGTTCTTAAACCTTTACTAAAGTAAATAGTAAATAGTCGTAAATTTAATTTGATTTGTGTTAATTCAATAATTTCAATTTGCAAAATCATGTTGTCCTTTATATCTTTTTTGGTCAACTATGATCATTCTTGTACCAAAAACTTATAACTCTCTTTTGACAACTTTCACTCCCAAGTTGTGGATGTGATCTCTCATGACTATGACATTTGCCAACTTATGGACATTAAAGCACCAATTATATTTCTTAAATTACTAAATCAAGAAATATGGAATGACACAAATAATTTTCAATAACTTTCTTTTGAAAAGTTTATGGTGGGAACCATTTATTCCAGCTAAGCCAACATTTTTTCTTCATAACATATTATGTTTGAATAATATAATCCTCATTTGCTTAAAAAAAGAAGCATATATTAACTAGGACTAATATGTTATAAAGTTCGAGCAATTAATGGCTGTAAACAGATATAAATAGGGAGGGTCAAATATTTATAAATTAATTGAGAGAATTCATAGTGTTAAGTTTGAAAAATAATAGGAATTGATAAGTTATCTCTCCTATATAATCAAAATTTTGCTTGACTTATTATCTTTTAACACACATGAATGTTATGCGAGGACAATATATATGTATATATATATATTGATAATAATTATATTACGTTCATTATCTCAATTATAATATTAACATATATAAAGGGAAAAATTGCTTAGTAGAGTTGTCAATATTTCATTATTTAATATAATGGAAATTATATAAAAAACCATTGGTTAATAATTCATATTAATTGCTGTAATTTACCCGTATAAAAGTATAAAACATAATTATTAATTAATTTTGAGATACTTGGCAAGTAACCTTTCTTACTCCACTATTTGTAATATAAAATCCTCAAATTCTCATAATTGAGAAATTAACCTTTTCAATAGTCTTACTATCCTAATATATGTTGGTGTCAGAAAATTATATTCTAATTTGTCTTCTAATTATAAATAATTTGAGAAGTAATTTGACAAATAATAAAGCAGAGAAATTCTACCAAAGTTCATTAGAAATAGAAAAAGAAGTGTTACTTAACTAATGAAAAAAAAATTAAGATTGCTAAATCAAAAGTAGCTTAAGTCTACGATTAAACTTCCGGGAACTCGTACGAGAGTTGTTTAATTGCCCGAACAATGGCGGAGTATTTTCTAGATGTTAGATTTAATTCTCACTCTATTCTAAGAGTAATATGCAATCTTTCGACTTTATGTATTTCCTCATGAATTTCTATGTAATATATATGGCTAGATTCATTGCCCTAGTACTATTTCTTGGCCACCAATGTCTCTCGTATTTATGATTTTGCTGCAACTTTACATGTATATAACTAATAATAATAATAATAATAATAATAATAATAATAATAATAATAATAACACATATGTGTTATATATTCATTGAATTACGCCTAAGTAAAGATTATATTTATGATTACCGTGTGGGGACACGCAAGAAAGTTCCGTACATACATCGTTCATTTCTCACTATCACTTGCTTGGAATAAATAAATAAAAAAAAAACGTCCTTATGGAATAAATTTGTTAAATTCATGCATAAATGATTATATTAGTGGAATCTCCACTAACCCAACTTAAAAGAAATTAAAATAATAATGAGTATTATTACTTCAATCAGCATGTGACAATTTCAAGTCATGACAAAATATGTGATGGAATATTACTTTCAAACCTTATAATAATATATAAGTACATGCTTTGTTATATCAAATAAAGAGCATATAACAATCAGTGAACGCATAATTGATATAATGTTCATTGTTCATCGTGGATCTATATATATATATATATAAATATATTAATCGTGGTATTATCTTTGGTGTTCATTCATCGTTTTGGACGAGAGGGTACACATTAGTGTACGTTTTCGATCATTAGAAAAAGAAAGGCATCGAGTTATTCCCAATGACAAAAATATATGAGATTTGCTTTTTCTATACTCTTAACTTTAACTTTTTGTAAAAATATACACTTATTATATGTTAAAAAAACAGCTAAGTATACCCTTAATATGTAAATTAACATTTTTAACTTTTATATTTTTGAGCAAATCTAAAAAAAAAAAATATAAATCCTGTTTCTTTTAGAGCCGCCACGCTGTCTTTCCACACCAGCCACCACGAGCGTCATTGCCATTAATTTATATATTTTTGAAGATATATTTTACTTTTTTAAAAGGTTTTTTAAATCAAATTTTCGATAAATGTTAGCAAGGATAACATTGAATTTTTATCAAATTTATATTAATGGCATAGATTGGTGTTGGTTTTGAAAGTTGAGGGTCTATATTTATAAAAATCGAAAGTGTGAGGGTAAAAATAAAAAAAAATAAAGGAATTGCAAACTAATTTCCTATTTGAAAAGAGAAAAGTAACAAAGAAATTGACACAAAAAAATAGAAGATATGTAAAGCTAAAGACACTCCTTTAAGTTTTTCTTTTCTTTTCAAAGCTTTCTAATAAGTTAAAAGCTAAGCAACAAGTTAGAAATCACTTATGGTTATTAGTTAGTATTTAAATTTGAGATTTATATTTTCGTTTTGTTTGTAAGAACTAAAAAATATTCACTTCTTTAAGCGAAAAATTCGGAAATAATTAATTCCAAAACGAGTTCTGTAGAAGACCAGCCAACGCGGTAGGTCTTGAACCGGATTGTTCGTTTTCGTTTTACTTTCCGGTAATTAAAAATAAACTATTAACACTGTTTACTATTTTACAAGCAAGTAATGAATATCGAATCTCAATTCTCAATACTATCACCACCGGGTACCGGACCGGCCCCTTCCGGTTGGAACACCAACCCCTCAAGTTGCGGCCACAACTTGCTTTTCCAAATTTTCGCGGCAGTGCTTTCTCTGACCTTAACCTCGACTACCACAAGCTCCGCCGTAAGCCGGTGAACCTCCACCGCAGCCGAAAAATCCCCGTTCTGCCCCTCCCCCTCCTCGACCCGGGCCCACCACCCCTCTGCCTGCCACGTGGCCTTCAACCCCTCCCCCTTTGCCACTTGGCCCACCCGCTCGACCACTCTCTCAGGCGTCTCCGCCGACAGGAACCGCTCCTCCAACGCGGACATATCGGGCTCGTCGAACAGACCGGAGAGGCTGAAACCGGACGAGAACGAGATTATATCGAAGGCATTCAAACTCTTCTTGATCTTTCCCTGCAGCCGGACCGACGGTTGCCGGTCTCGCATTTTCTCCACCGGAGAGATTTCGAGCTTGAGATCCTTCTTGAACCAGGGATCCCGGAGGATCTGGTCCAACGAAATTCTCGTCTCAGGATTAACGTCGAGCATCCGGGAAATAAGTCGCCGAAGCTCCGGCGAAGTCCACTTCGGGAAGCGGAACTCGCCTCGGTAGATTTTCCGGTACATCGCCATGAGATTGGCGTCGTTGAACGGCAGATACCCCGCCGTTAGGACGAACAGAACGACACCGCAAGTCCAGACGTCGACCTTCGCCCCGTCATAGCCCTTCTTCGCGAGAATCTCCGGCGCCACATAGGCGGGGGTCCCACACAGCGTGTGGAGCATCGGGTTCTCAGGCCGGGCTGGGTCGGAGACAGCGCTGAGCCCGAAGTCCGACACCTTGAGGTCCCAATTCTCGTCGAGGAGCAGATTCTCCGGCTTGAGGTCACGGTGGAAGACGCCCCGCGAGTGGCAGTATCGGACGGCGGCGATCAGCTGCCGGAAGTACCGACGGCCGAGATCCTCCCCGAACCGGCCCTTGGCGATCTTCGTGAAGAGCTCGCCTCCCTTGGCGAACTCCATGACGAAGTAGACCTTCGTCTTCGTCGCCAGCACCTCGTGGAGCTTCACCACGTGAGGGTGGCGCAGCCGGCGCATGATAGCGATCTCCCGCTTAACGTGCGCCACGCAGCCGCTCTTCGCCACCTTCTGCTTGCTCACCGCCTTGATCGCCACGCTCTCGCCGGTGCCCACCGTCCGCGCGTGGTACACCTTCGCGAACGCGCCGCGCCCGAGCAGCTTCCCGAGCGTGTACTTCCCGAAGAGCTCCGTCTCCGAGTTCGCCGGAGCTTCGCCGGAATTTTCCTGAGTCTCCTTCATCGCTCGTTCATATGCGCCCTTTGAGAAATTTTCTCGGGAAACAAACAGGATACGAAATTTGACTCTAAGCCACCGATTCAACACAGAGATAAGCTTGAAGACACCGAAACTGAGAGAATTGAGGAGTTCAGTTCGGCGATTCGGTGGAAGCTTACAGTGACGATCAGCTTCGAGAATCGCGACTGATTTTCTCGGGAAACAAACAGGAATTGTGAAGAGAAAAATAAGAAAGGCTTGTATTTAAACCGTTGTTGCGGTGCAGAGGTAACGCCGTTACTCCCACGCTTGGACACGTCACTCACCGCAGTCTAGTGAGAGCGCTGTTTTACTGTTGAAACATTGACGTCACAGCTAACGGCGATCTCCCACGTGTCCTGGGTTTCAGTTGGAGGGCTTGATACGGTTGTTTGTCCCTCTCAGCGAATCAGGGACGCGGAGATTGCGTGTGGTGGGCGTATGGTATAGTACGGTGCGCCCACTAATGAAAATCATGCGCGTTTACATTATTGATAGTCATAATGACGAAAATACCCTTCTGTTTGGTGATAAGTACAGTCTCACGGTGTACGCTAAGCGCGTAGTTCGTAGAGGAACATACTTAGATTCTTTCTCGAGATAAGTCTAAGGGAAAAGATTCCGTTTAATTAAATTATTTGGAAAAAACATAATTATGATTCTAATTTTTATTATTATTTGTTTTATGATTGGTTGTGAAAGCGGCATTATTGAAAATAAAAAAAGTTACATTGGAAATCGCACTGTGCAAGAGTTCGATGTAATAAATTAATAATGTTTGAATAGATAACATTTAAAATTTTATTTTTGTATTATTGATGTTAGGTAAAAATGATGGTGAATAATAATAATGTAAATCATTAAATGCTATTCATATTCATATATTTTAGTAACTTATTTTCTTTTAATTTTTATACATATCATAGAAAGTTAGAAACTTGAACGCGATTGTATGGTCAGATAACAAAATAAATTGATGGTCAAAATGATTTTTGACATGATTTTACGAAACAAATAGTCATAATCTCAAATGTAAGCAACACATGAAATTTTTTTTGGGTATCACTCCTTAATAATATTTCATGGTCACATGACTATATCTGCTTCGAATCAAGAAACAAATTAAAAATAAAAAACACTCAGCCCAAATATTTAATTATCCACAAAGAAGAGTAACAAGTTACAACTAGGCCACCCGAACCGTGCATAAGTATGTTTGTTCATGCACGTCTTTTGTAATTTTGTGGTTGTTCGATTTTTTTTATACCGAAGATCTGCTTTATTTTAATATTTTATTTAAATTAACAAACAGGCACTGGCCACGCCAAGATAAGATCGGCACAGGAGCCGCGGGTTCCCACCTTAATTTCGCCAACACTAATTTCGAATTATAACTAACTATATATATTACTATGTAGTCTTTTTCTTTTCTTTTCTTTCTTTCAATAGTTTATTCATCCATATCCATTAATATATTAAAAAATAAAGATATTTCACAAAAGCCTTAGTAAAAACTTACTCTTTCAATGAATCATTATATATTTTCAATTCAATTACTCAATCTCATATAGCATGTCCATTCTTATACACTTCAAGTTGGACATATATTCTATTATTGGTAGTTAGAAAGAATATATGGACTCAGATGTTATTTACTTCTCTAATCATGCAAATATTATCGTACGTGTTATCCTTTTTCTTTGATCTCGTTCTCCAAAATCAATGTGAACGATTCTAAAAGTGATTATACATTTGAGTTATATAATGTATACGAATGATTGAACACATAGCTTTTTTGATTGGGGTGATGTCACTTTCTGATTAGAGATAAGCATTAAGTACTTAATTAAAAAATATATATATTTTGGGTTAATAATGACAAATGTGCTCAAATTATATATTTTATAGAGACGGTATAATTTTTTTTTTCAATAACAAATGTATTTATGTTTTACTTTATCACAATTTAAATATATTTAAGTTTCACATTTTTACATTTTGAATATAGCCCATGTCCAAAAATAAACCTCTCAAGATCTTTGATAAAATAAAACATGAATATATTTATATTGAAGAAGAAAAAAAAACCCTTTAATGTATACCGCTATAATTGAATAAAATTAAATTTATTTGTCACCATTGATCTAAAAAAAATAAAAAATAAATCCGTTCAAAGAACGATAGAAAGTGAAGTTAAACCACAAATGACATCTGTAAAAGAAACACACATTTGTGATCTTTTGGAGAAGTATACAGTGAACTACTACATGCCAAACAAGTTTAGGTAAACAAATAAAACATCTTTGCATGGGATCTTTATCACATGCGGTAATAATCGCATTAAGTGCTATTTGACAATATAAAAGTAAACTTTGACAATGCATTATATAGATTCAAACATAATTAGTACATATATGATGATATAACGAGTGATGAATATAAATCAATCGTACGTATAGTCTTCGCCAAAACAAAAGTTCATTAATACATTGAAAGCATGAGAAAAAAAAAAGATTATTAATCAGAAACTATGAGTAGAAATATTTATATGATATTCTTTTTTCTTTTCTGGCTGTGATTTGTCACTTGAAAATCCGTTAGGCTTACTTAAATTTTGTGTGTATTATATATATATATATATATATATACAGTGATAGAAACAAATTTTAAAAAAATTATCTCATCGAGGGAAAATTGTATTGTTTTTCAAAATTTTGAAGATTTATTTCAAAAAAAAAATTATACGATTTTAAAATACTAGAACAAACCGAGTTTGCTTATAATGTGAGTATGTTGCTACAATGTGAGTTTGCTAATAATGTGAGTTTGCTTAAAATACGATATTCGTTGCTACAAATATCTATTTGGCAATATCACGATGCAGTGATTGCCGGTTATTTTCGAATTGGCCGTGTCTGTGTTCGTAGTTGGGACCAAAATATCAAAAATCATAGAATTAGTTTCGAAAAAATGATTCCATATTTTTTTAATAAGAACTGTTGATCAAATTATATATATATATAGGGATAATAGCGGCATAAGTCCTCAACCTTTACTCAACTGGGGCGGCATAGCCCCAACCCCATTTAATAGCGGTATAAGTACCAAAAGATGATTTCCGTCTATATTTGACTAACGGAAGTAGTCAACGTTTGCGCGGTCAGCTTCTCGTCAACGTGGACGCCACGTAATCCGACATGTCACCATACATGTCATCCTCGTGTCATCAAATTTAATGCAAAATTAAGGGTGATGGAGGGATTCAATTAATTTTGCATTAAATTTGATGACGCGAGGATGACATGTATGGTGACATGTCGGACTATGTGGCGTCCACGTTGACGAGAAGCTGACCACGCAAACGTTGACTACTTCCGTTGGTCAAATATGGACGGAGATCATCTTTTGGTACTTATACCGCTATTAAATGAGGTTGGGGCTATGCCACCCCAATTGAGTAAAGATTGAGGACTTATGCCGCTATTATCCCATATATATATATATATATATATATATTCAAATACCTCTAGAATTATCAACCAGTAGTTTACATTATACAGCCCATAGGATTCAAATAAATAAATAGATAATTTTCATTTTCTATGTGCTCAGACTTTCTCTTCGTTATTTTTTTTTTCTGCATGCATGGATTGTCACGCTTATTACGCACCATATATTACGATATATATATATATATATATTAAATCCGATGTATACACAAGCGGGAAAATACATATTTGTGGCAACAAAAAGTTGATTATTTTCCAAAAATAAAAAAGTGATGAAAAAGTGGGACCCAGGTTGTAGTAGCCACATGCCTTTGCTTAAAAGCTTCGATCAAAATAACGTGGAGTGTGACGCCAATTTTATTGCTGTTTCGGAACTTAGGGATTCTCTTTTCTTTGTGTAAAGCATAATTGATTATCAAGCCAATTATTTACTTTAATTATATATATGTATCATGTATGTATACGCGTGTTAACTTAATCCTTTAAACTATTACTATCTAGAACCCAAATATAATCCAGTATGCTTGCCAGAGAATAGCTATAAATTAAAGAAAAACATACAACCATTAATTAAGTTATTTTATTAAAGTTTACGAGACAGGTTTCGGCTTCATATACGAAGCACTATCTTACATAATTTTGGTGAAAAATATGTAAGTAATTATTTAATTTCATTAAATAATTTAAACGCTACTTATCGTATTCTGTAATTAATCAAGAAAAATAACAAAGTATAAAATCATAACTAAACTTCCTATAATCTCTTTAAATAATGAAAAAATAAAGAAAAGTATATAAATAATAAGAGTGTACGTGATCAAGCAAAATAAAATGCGATAAATCATATTTTATACGTAAAACAAATGAAATGTCTCAAAAATTTCAATGTGTTTCGTCGAAAGATTTGTAGGCAAAACAAATAAAATATCACTTGATTAATTATTTTTCTTTTGATATTTGAATTAGAACACGTGCCTACGTTCGTGCGTGTGTAGTTCCATCAGTTATTATACCGACCCTAATATTACCAAAACATTTTTATTTTATATATATAGAGATTGTTTGTCTACGTTAGAATAGTCTTTATGTAATAATTTCATAATAGATTCCACCTTAATAATTAAATATTAATTGATACAATCATAAGTGGGATGATACTTAAAAATATACTAGTTTTATTTCTCACTGACCAATGAGAAGTCGTAGCTTAACGAAGTTATATTTCGAAAACTAGATATAACCGGTTTTGATGATCAATTTGAATTTATATAGGGAAGTTATTAATGATTTGCTTCACTATTTTCGTGTTTGTATTAATAATATCAATCTTAATCATATTTGACTAGCTAGCTTTTATTCCGATTCATTTTTTTTAATTATGTGAGACTCTCAATGTTTAATAATTATAAATACAAACTCATTAAATGATCATAATATTAATGAATAAGAACTAATTTTTCAACCAAAAAAAAAAAAACTATTTTTTTTCTTCTAAATGTAAGTGTTAAATATGATGGCTAGTATATTGTATCTTTTTTTAATAAATAAACAATTGAATAAAAAAACTCATATTTGTCTTGTTAATAATCATGTTTAATAAGATCATATTTATTGTCGAATAAACCGGTATAAAAATTAAAAACTCCTTTACATGGCTTTGCAATCGAAGTCTCAAATAGTCACTGAACTGTCTATATATATTTATCTGATATATGCTCATGATCTCGTGATTCATGATAGCATTTTATAACGTGGCCCTAATTTCTAAGATGACATATATATAATTATAATATATAGTTATTTATGTCTTTATTTTTTGGGGTCAGAAGAGAAGAACATGCATGTGGTGGAGTTTCGTTGCTTAAAGTGGAGGATTTAAAAATAGTTGAATACGAAATCATGTCTTTTGCGGAAACAGATACATGTGGACCAAAGTTCGATGATCATCATCATCATCATATTATCACTCACTCATGGATTATTATCTATATTCAAAACTGCTTTCAAATTCATATGTAGAGATTATTATCTAACTTCAAAACCATGGTTCAACTTACCGATTTTACCGATAAACCGATTACCGTTTTCGACGGATTAATCGATAGCTTACCGATTAACCGACGGAAAACCTATAACACTGTAGCTTACCGATTATCGATACTTTTCGATGATTATCGACGGATTATCGATACTTTTCGAATACTTTTTGACAGAAAACTTATAAAATATTTTGATAATATCATACCACAAAACATATGTTAAATTATTAAGTGTATAATTATAATATTAATATTAGTTGAAGTGTATAATATTAAATGAATATACATATTAAGTGTATATGTATGTTAGGTGAAGTTAATATGTATGTTAAGTGTATAATATTAGTTGAAGTGTGTAATATTAAGTGAAAGTGTATGTGTATGTTAAGTTGTGTAATATAAGTTGAATAACAAAAAGTCCCACATTGATAGATGACAAGAGTTTGGTGATGTTTATATACCAAATATTAGGGACAAGGGCTTGGGCCCTTTGGGTCATAGGATTTTGTGGATGGGGGAGGACTCACACAAATGTTACACCACCACGCGCGCCGCCGCCGCCGCCGTCCGTCCGTCCGGACGTGGCGGGGTGGGGTGGGGTGGGGTTGTGCAAATATAATTATTTTTGCCGAAATTTTTTTTACCGAAAAGTACCTTTTTTTTACACTGATTTTACCAAAAATCGGTTGGTAATCGGTTTATCGAAAATCGTCGAAAAGTATATAAAATCGATAAGCATTACAACCGGCAACTTACCGGTAACTATCAAAAAGCCGAAAAATCGACGATTATCGACGATTATCGTCGAAAATTCCAACCTTGTTCAAAACTGCTTTTATGTAGATATATATATTAGAATTAGTAACGATATAAATATTTAAATTGTTTAAAAATAGAGTGGTATAAAATTAATCTTAAAAATTATAAAGTGATTAAGTATATTTTTCTCGAGCTGTAAACATGATCATTCACCTTTTGTTATATTTTTTTTGTCCACTATTTTAGTCGGTGACGACGTCAACAACAAATATAATAAATAAACTCAAACTATCAAACTCGCGAACATTAAAATAAATCTAGATGTATACACAATACTGAGAACATAAACAACACAAAATTTTCATTTCCTCTTCACTTTCTTCTCAAATTCTCAGTTCATCTCCTCAGCAACATCGCGATTTGCGTTGTTGACATCATTAATAAAAACAGCTTGGACACTTTTGTGGTTGATGATCTATATATATATGCACTATACATAATAGATATAGGTCTCGACCAGACTTTCTTTTTAGCTAATTAAGTAGTAATCTTTATGAAATGATTTGTCTTCCATTTTTTCCAAAGATGGTATGACATATCATCACCTATGGTTTAAATTAAAAATTAAAATGATTCTCAAATTGGTTGAAAAATCAAACTCGAGGGAGTGCTCTTTACAATTACAGAAAATTGTCTCGACATCCGAACAATATTTAGAAATTATACATCGTGAGTTTGTTATTTGGTTTAAAATTGTTTTTTATCATTATGGTTGAATTTGTTATTCGGTTTTCACTCTCAAGTTCGCAATTTCATGTTTCTCATTGTTTTATATATTCTGAGTTTTTTAGTAGCAAATTTAAAAGAAGTTCAGTTCGCCAACGGACTTTAAAATTATTATAAAATTCGTAGTCGTCCCATAATATCTCGAGTCCTGTTCGCCTAAAATCCTCAAATACGCAGAGGACACTAGTCAAATTTTAAGAAAAGCATTCAACGCTCGGAAATCCTTTGCGTTTTCTATTTTATAAAATAACAAAACACATTAATCAGTTCAACTTTTCGAGTCAAAACTACAATTTGACGCTCGTCAAATCCAAAACCAAATATACGAGTGATCTAATTTATTAGCTGGTACTTGTTATTAAAACATTCTCAATTTAATATCATCTTTATAAAAATATCTAACAACGTAATATCGGAGTTATCTCACAAATTTGTAGTTGATGATCCTTTTTTTTTAAAGAATATTTTTTAAAGCTCAAACGTGGCTGGAGTAGTTGACTATGTATATTATACATGTTATACGTAATCAAGTAGTTCAACTTAAGAGATATCAATCATATATCATACTTTTATAAATTCATGATTATGAGGAGAGTGATGACACTTGGACAAATAAGTGCACGGTGATTTCACCTACCAAACAAAATACGTACTCTTTAAGGTATCAATTCCACTGTGTTATATATATATATATATATATATATATATATCAAATTGTTAGGTATAACTATTAATTTAGTTTATCTCCAATTTTTACATAAAAATCCTCGACTGTAGAAGAATTAATTGATCATGTGATAATTATGTGTCATTATAAATTCCTTTTTACAAATTTACAAATGATGAGTTGTTTTCATGGCTGAATCATCATGTTTGATGTAATGTCAAAAAAAATATTTTGTTAAGGAGATGATTATTATTTTTAATGTTAATCGTCAATTATGTATTAATATCAATCAACTGTTGCCCTAATATATATATATATATATATATATATATATATATATATATATATTAAACATGATGATTGTGATGATGTTTATAATTTGTTTCTTTGCCTTAAGCTAGCTTAGTTAAGAATTTGAATATTCTTGGATCGGAATATAAATTTCAATAAAAAACAAAGACCGGATAAAGCGATACGTAATTACAAACTAGACATTATCATTAATCATTAACCCCATAAGTAAGTGTTTTAAAATCCTTATCAAACAATTATATATGTAGAGGGCGATTCGTACCGCCTTACAGTCACAAAAATACACAATGCAAACACACGAATTATACGAATGAAGGGGTATCTTTGATTGATTATGATTACAAAGGGGATCGGTTTCTTCCGTTTATAGCTTGGAACCTCGAAGGAGAATACGACTAAGATGAACAATATCTAACACGTTACAAAGAGGCTCTCTCCACACTATGCGATGGCACTGTTCTCTCTCTTTTCTCTCGATATCGACCAACCCCCTCAAATGGGAGCCTCCTCTCTATTTATATTGATGCTTGGGCCTCTTCGGCTCGAATCCCTTGAATGATCATCTGGTGATCCCCCCTTCAAATATTCTGTGGTCCTCCTCCTCTCTGACATTCTCGACGGCTGCCAAGAGAGCTCGTTTCCACTAACGTTGTCCCCCTGCCACATCCTGAGCGCACTACCCTGCAGTGGTCCCCTCAGGCCGTACTTCCTTGTCGCATCCTGGGTAGAAACCCTAGACCTTAGTGGGCTTGAGGCCCCTCCTTGGTCATCGCTTCTCCCGATGGGCCGGGGGCCCGTTGCAATCTGACCAGCCTCGAGGAACACGGGCTCCCCTCTCGGTCACTAATCTCTATCGATGGGCCGAGGGCCCATCGCCATTTTGCCCACCCCGACCTTCGTCGTTTTATGGGAAAACGACAAGTGTAAAGTTGAGAGTGGATTTGACCAAATCCGACCTTAACAGTCAGTCCCCCATTTTGCCAAGTGTGAGCACTTGGGAAAATGTAAGAGTAAGAGACTCCGCGCGATGATCCTCACCGAGCGACAAGATCACCCTCCTGAGGGTCATCGATTGCCGACGAACTCCCCGCGATGAGAAAATGCATAGGAGACCCGCCGCGCGACGGCTATCATCGGGCGACGGGGCCAAGCTTCCGAGGACCTCCGCTCGACGACAGTACCCTCGCGATGAGGAATCAACTTCCAGAGTCGACGTGTCGATGTCCTATCACCGCGCATGCAGCGACGCCTCGAATCCCACCCGCATTTAATGCGGGGTTTCCCAGACACTCGAGTACCTACTTTATGGGATTCCCAACGGCTCCTTCATCTCGACCGTCGACAGCCTGCACACGCTTCCATCCTGAGCCGTCCGATCGAATCGCGCCCATCCGCCTTCTTCCGTCCCCTTTCTTATACTCGGAATTCTTTTTTCCTTCTTCCATCCACTTTCAAACTCGCATTCGCACCTCCTTACTCTCTCGACGCTCCTGTCTTCTCCCTGTTTGTCTCTCTCTCTCTCAGCCCTCCTCCGAACATGGACATGGCCGGCAAAATCTTCCAGACCAGGTCCCCTCTGTCCATCTTGACGGAGGCGCACCGGGACCACTTCATCGCGAATTACATCGACAGCGAGAAATACCTCCTCAGGCTCCCGTATCTTGGTGAGCGCGCCGACGAGCCTCAAGACGACTGCATAACCATCTACGAGCACTTCTTCACCGACGTCGGCCTTCACCTCCCGGTGCCTAACCTGATCGTGGCCTTCTTAGTGGCCTTCAAGGTGCCGATAACTCAGGTGAGCCCCAACTCTCTCCGGCTCCTCTTGTGCACCCTCGTGCTGGGCCTGGAACAGGGGGTCGAGGTCACTCTGGAGGACCTCATGACCCTGTTCTTCTTCTCAAAGAACCCCAAGAACATTGGGCGCCTTTCGCTGTCGCACCGCAACCAGCCTCATATCCTTCTGAACCCCCCAACAAGGAGGCGATGTGGGAGAATCGCTACTTCTTCACGCGCGTGAGCGTGTCGACCTTCGGACCCAACCACGCGGAGCTCCCCCGCGCCTGGATCGTCGACAAGGACTTGCCCAAGTTCTTGCCGTCGACCGACAAGGGTGTCGTGGCTCGCTTCACGAGCGTGCGCAACGCGCTTCTCGCTAGTGATCGCCGCGACTGGTTCCTCGACTTCAACGCTGCCCGGATCGTGAACTCGGGCATTTACCGCCTCTGCAACATCATGGGGCCGCCTCCTCGCTCGCTGTTCCCGCCCGGATTTCGGGCCGACGAGGACGGGAAGGGCTCGTCGGCTCCTCAGCGGAAGAAGACGCCCAAGGCTCCTGCGAAGAGCCGCAAGAGAAAATCTCGTTTCGACGAGACCGGCGAAGATTCTTCTCGCCAGAAGAGCAAAACCACCCCGACGCCGGTGCCGCCCCCGCGAGACCGGTCCCAAGATGGTTACTTGGGGTTAGTCCCCCGAGAAGGGAGGGACCACGTGATCTCG
Source organism: Parietaria judaica (assembly GCA_954871525.1). Taxonomy (NCBI): domain Eukaryota; kingdom Viridiplantae; phylum Streptophyta; class Magnoliopsida; order Rosales; family Urticaceae; genus Parietaria; species Parietaria judaica. Next base: position 19,948,177 of record OX940868.1, on the reverse strand, counting down.
CACAGCGACCCCTCGCTCCATGACGCCTCCTCAGAGCGTCGCTCCAAGCACGCGGCCGATGCCAACGCGCCCCGTCGGGCTGTCGACACGCCGCCGCTTGACTCGAGCCGTCGCCCGTCGGAGGCTCCTCGCCCCCGAGAACCCCCTCGACGCGACGACTCCCAAATCGACCTCTCGCCCCGTCGGTCTCCCCTCAAGACCCTTGCCGACGAGACGGTCGCTCCCACACCCGGCCTCGAAACCGTGCGCGAGAACCTCTCGCTGGAGGAGTCCGAGGCCGCGACGGAGGTCACCCCGGGCAAGGGGACCGCCTCCGAGCCGATCGTCGTTACTCCTTCCGTCAGCCCCGCGACCGGATACTCTCGACGCCCCCGTCGGGAGGTGAATTTCGACGACGACTTCAGCAATGTGGACTTCTCTGATGTCGTCCTGCCCGTCGTCGACGCTCAGTCGACGACGCCTCTCGTCGATCCTCCTCCCTCTACCGCGGAGATCGCCGCGCAGGCTCTTCCGGATCCGGCCCCCGGGGTCGCTGGCGGCGAGGATGCCGGAGATGATTCTGCCCTCGGGGCCGACAAGATCTCCACCACGTTGCCATCTTCTCGCGAGGCGGCCGTCGCACCGGCTGAGGCTACCCCCGCGATCACTCCCCTACCGGCTCCCCAGCCTGATCAGTCTGCGGGAGCTCAGCCGGACGCCTCTCAGCCCGCTGCCGGACCTCAAGGCGAGGGGCCTCGGGAGGCCGTCGGCGCTCCTCCCGCAAGCACTTCGCCGCTCGGGCCGAACGTCTCCTGCGAGTCGTCTTCGATTGAGGTCTCGCCCAATGAGGAGGCCTCGGCAGCGCATGAGGCGACAAGCAGCGAGCGTTCGCTCCTTGCAATACCTCCTCACCCTTGGAAGAAAGCTCCTGGAGAGCCTTCCAAAGTGGTCGCCTCCTCGCCGGACGACCTTCTGCCGATGTTCTCGCAGGGCATGGCGAAGGCCTCGGCCGTCATTTGCTTTCCGAGCTTCCCTGATCCGCCTTCTCTGGCTTCCTCCTCGAAGGAATGGGAGACATACGCGGCCGATGCACTCCATGGACTGTCGATGTCTCCTCAACAGTTCCGTCCTTCCGCTAGCTCGTTGGCCGACTCTTCTCGCTATCGCAAGGCAGCAGCTCTCACGATCCAAGGTATCGCGCTCTTGAAGACTTGATCCACGACGAGCGCGATGCTGCCCTTGCCCATGCGGCCGAAAAGAGCGAGATGAACGCCAAGGCCGGAGAGCTCGAGAATCACCTTCAAATCTCCATCGCTGGGGAGCGAAGGTACCGGGAAGAAGCCACTCGAGGCCGCCAGGCCCTCGAAGAAGCCAAGGCCGCCCTGGAGAAGGAGGCCTCCCTTCGTCGGCAGGCCGAGCAGCAGGTCGAGGAGCAGAAACATGCCCTCGTCACCGAGGCAGAGCGCCATCGACGTGCGACTCACGACCTCACCGCAGCGCTCGAGAAGAAGACGAGGAGGCTGGCTCGCCTGAGCGAGGCCATCGGCGCGTCCCCCGAGGAAGAGAGTCGCTTGGTCTCGCGGGTGACTAACGCTCTGAAGAAGCTTGCCGACGAGCTGGAGGGCGCGCAAGCGGAGGTCGTCGAGGAACGCAGTGCACGGCTGCGTCTATTCGAGAAGGCTAAGGCCAAAATCCAGCGTCGCGATGAGAGGTTCGCAGCTCTCGACGAGTCTGTCGATCATCACCGCATGGTCGCCGGCTATAAGGCCAACCTCGACATGGTCGAGAAGCTTCCCCCGGCCGTGATGGTGGGGAAACTCCTGCCCCTCTTGCCGAAGTGGCGCGGGATCATCTAGGAGCATTCCACGAAGGTGGAAGAGCTAGAGGTGAGGTCTGCTCTTCCTCTGGATTCGCCGCCTCTCTCGCCTTGCGATCCTCCCTCCATCGAGTCCGAGAGGCTGGCCGCCTTTGCCGCGGGGACGACTGCCTCCGCTTCGGACTCCGTCGACGAGTACGGGACCAACGACGAGACCCTCTCGATCCAAGAGCCGACGGTACAGGACGATCTTCCATAGGGAAATTGCCTATGTGTATTTTGATTTTTCCTTTGCGACCTTTGCTATTATATTTTTTGCTTTGGCCTTGGGCCTTTTCTTTGTACTCCCCGAACACTTAATGAATGAAAAAGATTTTTATTTCCTTTACTGAACTTTAGTTATTGAATCGCGACTGTCGTTTTCCTCACGTTTTTTGTTTTATTGGGGTCAACTACTCTCACCCTTCTTCTCGCAGGTCGGCGAGCTACCTCTCGTTTCTTGGCCTCTGAGGCCTGACGAGGGCGTGATCGCATCGTTCCTCGCCGAGGATCCAAAGCATTACGCCCTAGTGCGCGACCTGATCAACGACCTAACTCTTTGGGTCGCGATACCTCCCACGGCGGGTCTCGAAGATAGTTCCTCTGCGGCTCACCGCTTAGACCTGCTGCCGCCAACTGCTTTGACGAAGTTCCTAACTCAAGACCCGCGTCATCTGGCCGCCTTCTCGGACTTTGCCGGGGACATTCTCGACCGAGCGATGTCGGATTGCATCGATGACCTCGCCGACTCCGTTCTTAAATCCGACGAGGGCTGACGCTGAACTGTTTTTGTTTTTCCAGTTTACGTAATTTGTAGTGGTTTGCCTACGAGGCTCTGATGTAAATGTGAATGTTATAAGCTTTTTGGCATATGAATAAACAAAGACCTTCTATAATTATGTTATTGTTGTATATATATGTAGCTTTCTTTATACGGGATCTTAGTGTGGAGGATGTTGGCATGTGCATCCTCTCCTTCCCCCCCCCCCCCCCTTTTTTTTTTAAAACGAAACGAACATAATAAATGATGACCGGGGAGGGGGAAGTTTGTCGCGATACCGCTCCTTATCGCTAGCTCTTTGTGGTGCGCTCAAGACTTATGTCGAGGCCCTTTTTTCTTTTCCGTGGTGCCCTCGAGACTGTTGTCGAGGCCCTTTTCTCTTTTTCATGGTGCCATCGAGACTGTTGTCGAGGCCTTTTCTTTTTCATGGTGCCATCGAGGCCCTTTTTTTTTTTTCATGGTGCCATCGAGACTGTTGTCGAGGCCCTTTTTTTTTTTTCATGGTGCCATCGAGACTGTTGTCGAGGCCTTTTATTTTTCATGGTGCCATCGAGGCCCTTTTTTTTTTTCATGGTGCCATCGAGACTGTTGTCGAGGCCCTTTTTTTTTTTCATGGTGCCATCGAGACTGTTGTCGAGGCCCTTTTTTCTTTTTCATGGTGCCATCGAGACTGTTGTCGAGGCCCTTTTTTCTTTTTCATGGTGCCATCGAGACTGTAGTCGAGGCCCTTTTTTCTTTTCCGTGGTGCCCTCGAGACTGTTGTCGAGGCCCTTTTTTTTTTTTAATGGTGCCATCGAGAATGTTGTCGAGGCCCTTTTTTCTTTTTCATGGTGCCATCGAGACTGTTGTCGAGGCCCTTTTTTCTTTTTCATGGTGCCATCTAGACTGTAGTCGAGGCCCTTTTTTCTTTTTCATGGTGCCATCGAGACTGTAGTCGAGGCCCTTTTTTCTTTTTCATGGTGCCATCGAGACTGTTGTCGAGGCATGGTGCCATCGAGACTGTAGTCGAGGCCCTTTTTTCTTCTTCTTCTTCTAAGTCGGGGGCGGTGACGAGTCCGATGATAATGTCGTTCTCGCCACGGCGGCGCAGTTAGAGGGTCGATGACGATGGCACTTTTTGCCTTTCGATTTTGCTCGCGTGCCGTATTTAGGCTATATATATATTTTTTTTTTACACTGCTCAGCGCTTTATATTAATGTTTTTGATTCCGTCGTCTATGCTTGTGTTGCCGCTGATCTTTCTTTGAGGTTATTCGTAACTTTGAGCCTGCAAAATTGTTAGAGAGATAGTTTGCCATAAAAGCGAGCCTCGTTAAACCCTTCGAGTCCCCCATACGGGTGCGGCTCGCGAGGGAAGAGTACTCCCTGTCTTTATTAGAAACCAGCCGGGGCCGTGAGCGGTCCCGAACAAGTGGGTCGGGACTTCCCATTAATATAGCATGTAAATATAAGGAATTGGGCCGACGAGACCTACTGATAGAACTTCTTGAGGTGCTTGACATTCCAGCTCCGAACCACCTCGAGGCCGGCCAAGTTCTCCAGCCTGTAGACTCCTGGTTTGACTACCTCCACGACCCTGTATGGGCCTTCCCAGTTCTGCCCAAGCTTTCCCGCGTTCAGCTCCGCCGTGTTCTGGAAAACCTTGCGGAGCACCAGCTCGCCGACCCTGAACTGTCGAGGGCGCACGCTTTTGTTGTAGAATCGAGCGATGGTGTTTTGGTAGTTGGCGATGTGCGCTTTAGCTCGCTCTCGCCTTTCGTCGATGTGGTCCAGTTGATGGAGGAGTCCTTGGCTGTTGTCGTCCGAATGGCCTGGAGCCCACGTTCGTCGCAGACTGGGTATTCCCACCTCAGCCGGTATCACCGCTTCGACCCCGAAGGCGAGTGCGAAAGGGGTCTCGCCGGTGGCCGAGTGGGGGGGTCGTGCGGTAGGCCCAAAGAACTCCGGGGAGCTCATCGGCCCACAAGCCCTTCTTCTCGTCGAGCCTTTTCTTGAGGCTGTCGACGATGGTGCGATTGAGCGCTTCCGCATTTCCGTTTCCCTGCGGGTATCTCGGCGTTGACGTATTCAGCCTTATTCTCCATCGAGCGCAGAAGTCCTGGAATCTCTTCGAGATGAACTGGGACCCGTTATCGGCGATGATCTCACGGGGCAGTCCAAAACGTGTAATCACGTTCTTCCAGACATAGCTTTCGACGTCCGAATCCTTGATGTTGGCGTACGCCTCTGCTTCGGACCACTTAGTGAAGAAGTCCGTTACTACCAGCATAAACCTCCGCTGTCGGGAGCCGGTAGGCATAGGACCGACGATATCCATCGACCACTTCATGAAGGGGTACGGGACGGACACCACCGACAGCTTCTCGGCCGGGCAATTTATCGCTGGAGCATGGCGCTGGCACTTCTTGCACTTCTTGGTGTGGTCGGCGCAATCCGCGACCATGGTTTCCCAAAAGAAGCCTTGCCGCTTGGCCTTTCGAAGGAGGGATCGGCCGCCGGAGTGATTGCCGCACTCCCCGCCGTGGATTTCTCCCATAACGTACTCTGCCTCCTTCTTGCCTAAGCATCGCAGTAGTATTCCCTCGAAGCTCGCCCTGTATAGCCTGCCATTCAGAACAGAATACTTTGCGCTCTTGGTTCGCAACTTCCTGGCCTCCTGCCTGTCATCGGGTAACGTTCCGTCGAGGATGTACCTTCGAAGAGGGGTGCGCCAATCCTCTTCTTCGTCATCGTCTACGATTCCCTGCTCGTCGGGACTCAGGTTCTCGCACTCGATGTCGAGGATCTCTTGAGCGTCAACCTCATCGTCCAGCTTCCCGGAGGTGTTGTCGTTGGCCCTACGCTTCTTCTTTGGCGGACCTTCTTCTCGCTTGATACTGGGCCTCTCGACCATCTCGACGGTGATCGACCGGAGCTCGTCGATTTCGGTTGTGGAGCCCAATCCTGCCAACGCATCGGCGTGGTTTTTATCGCCCCTCGAGACCTGCGATAAAGTCCAAAAGTCGAATTTCTTCGACAGGGATTCGACAACCCCGGCGTACGCCTCCATCCTTTCGTCGTTCTTCTCGTACTCCCCGTTAACCTGCTTGACCACTAACTGAGAGTCCGAGAAAGCGTTTACCTTCTTCACGCCCAAAGCCAGAGCCGATTGCATCCCGACGATGAGAGCCTCGTACTCGGCCTCGTTATTCGTGGCCCGGAAAGCGAGGCGACAAGCTTTTTCCACGACCTCTCCGATCGGGGAGACGAGCCTGATCCCGATGCCCGATCCGAGCGATGTTGACGACCCATCGACGAGGAGCCTCCACATCCCTGTCTCGTCGCGCGAATCCACGAGTTCCTTTGGCAACTCGATGAGGAAATCAGCAAGGACCTGTGATTTCAAGCTGGTTCGGAGTCGATACTCGATGTCGTACGCTCCCAACTTGATCGACCACTTCGTGATCCTCCCTGACTGGTTCGGGCTGTGAAGAATGGACCTGACGGGCCTGTCCGTCATGACGACGATGGTGTGCATCTGGAAATGGAATCTCAACTTTTCCGATGCGTCGAATAACGCGAGAGCCAGCTTTTCAAACTGGGGGTACCGCGTCTCGGCGTCAAGGAGCTTCCGGCTAATGTACGAAACGGGCCTCTGCTCCCCCTTCTCCTCTCGCACTAACACCTGGCTTATCGCGTGATCGGACACCGCGAGGTATAGGAACAGAGGTTCTCCTGGCTCCGGCTTCGTCATGACTGGTGGCGACGAGAGGTAAGCCTTCAATGCTTGGAACGCCTCCTCGCACTCCTGCGTCCACTCGAACTTCTTATTCTTCTTCAGCAGCTCATAGAAGAGAAGGGTTCTGTTCGTCTGCCGCGATATAAATCGCCCGAGCGCGTTGATCCGTCCCGTAAGCTTCTGGACCTCTCTTCGATTACGCGGCGAGGGCATGCTCTGGAAGGCTTCGACCTGGTCGGGGCTAGCCTCGATTCCGCGACGGGTCACCATGAAGCCCAAGAACTTCCCGGAGGAGATGCCGAAGGTACACTTCGTCGGGTTCAGCTTCATCTTATGCTCGTTGAGGACCCTGAAACATTTCTCCAGATGCTCGATGTGCATGGCCACCTTCAGAGACTTGACGACCAGGTCGTCGATGTACACCTCCAGCGATTCCCCTATCTGATCGTGGAACATCTTCGTCATGAGCCGCTGATAAGTGGCGCCGGCGTTCTTCAGCCCGAACGGCATGACCTTGTAGCAGTACGTCCCTCGCTCGCTGATGAAGGCGGTTTTCTCCTCGTCATCGGGGTGCATCCTGATTTGGTGATACCCAGAATAGGCGTCCATGAAGCTCATGAGCTCGTACCCGATGGTCGCCTCGACTAGGCGGTTGATGTGGGGCATCGGGAAGCTATCCTTCGGACACGCTTTATTGAGATCAACGTAGTCCACGCAAACCCTCCACTTGCCGTTCTTCTTCTGTATGACGACGGTGTTGGCCAGCCACTCGGGGTACTTGACCTCCCGGATAGTTCCCATCGCCAGCAACCTGTCCACCTCGTCGTTGATGATCTTGTTCCTGTCGGCCGCCATTTTCCTCCTCTTCTGTATGACCGGTCGATGATTAGGGTCGGTGTTGAGCCGGTGAGTGATCACCGGAGGATCGATCCCTGGCATGTCGTCGCTGGTCCAAGCGAAGCTTTCCTTGTTCCTCTTCAAAAACTCCACCAGATGGGCCTTCACCTCTGGATCAAGTCCCGCACCTACTCCGACGGTTCGCGTCGGATCAGTCTCGTCGATGCAGACCTGCTCGACCTCCTCGACCTGTGGCCCACCGCTCCGCTCTTCCGTCGCCTGGTCCTCCACGTCCTCGGCGCTAAGGATCCCCGGAATGCCGGGATCTCCTCCTTTCCCCCTCTTCTTGCGCCGCTTCCTTCGCTTCGTCGTCGGGGGAGGCGGGGCGGCGATGGCTAGTTGCTATAAGCCGACCTCGCGGCTTTCGAGAGCCTTCTCGGGTCTCTTCCCGCTGCTTGCCGCTCGATGATGCATCATATAACAGATGCGGTAGGCATCGCGACAGCCTTGGAGCTCCTCAATAATATACAACCCCATACCCGGGCTTATTACTTCGGTGTTAAGTATGACTAATATTTGTACATTTAATTCTTTTCGGTTAAATTTACCGATAGATTAATGAAATGATGAGACGATCGGTATTATGTATCTCGGAATTTAGTGAAGTTTACTGATATTGAAAAAACGAAAGACCGAATTTCATGGCTTTACAAAATTTCCTGTTTATAATTGATCATATTTATCTATTATAAACAGGAAAATTTTTATATTAAAATAAAAGAGACTACACATACAATTTTTTTTGTGTATGACGATGACTGGCTCTGTAGATGCAAGATGGAGAAAGAAAAAAAGAGGTATATATATTAGGGTTAAACCCGACAAAAGTACTAATACTTTGTAAATGTGGCCCAATAAGTACCAATTCTTCTTTTAAAGCGGACAAAGTACCAATTCTTTTTATTTGGACATTCCGTCAGCTCATCATCTCCAACCGTTACTCGGAACCACGTGTCAAGAACAAGACAAGACAAGCTCATCCTAAACAATCCCAACAAAAATATTACTAGGGTAAGAAACTTACCTAACAGAGGACCCTGTGAAGAACGATGACGCCAACTAGTGTCGTGTAATCCAACGTCTTCTCAGACATGAAGGCAATTTGAGGCGGCTAAGGGTTCTCGCGATAGCAAGGAAGTTGGAAAGTTTTTAGAGAAAGGTTTTTTAGGAAAGGTTTTTTTAGGGGAAACTATCGAGAGATTTAGGGTTAGAGTAGAGAGAATTTAATTTCATTATTATTACTTTTTTCTTTTTTAATTCAGTTGAGTAAAAAAATAATTTAAAACCTTTAAAATAAAATACTGAGAAGATTTGTGGGATTGACGCGTGGTTTAGAGTAACGGTTGGAGATGGTGAGCTGACGGAAGGTCTAAATAAAAAGAATTGGTACTTTGTCCGCTATAAAAAAGAATTGGTACTTATTAGGTCACATTTGCAAAGTAATGGTACTTTTGTCGGTATTAACCCTATATATATATATATATATATATATATATATATATATATTTTGTGGACAAAAAAATCTAAAAAAATATATAACTTAAAAAAAGGAAGTGGCGGTATAGATATAATTAAAAATGATATTTATATAATTGCACTATATATATGTATATATATATATATAAAATAGTGGTCCAAATAATAACCCAAGCTAGCTTGCACCGAGTATGTTTAGATTCTTTCGACAATTTGTAATGCGGAATTTCATGTCAATTCCTTCAACCAACAAGATAAACTTGTGGACTTCATGAGTTTATGTTTAGCTATCAATCCAAAAGACTATATATATCCAAATGACTGAATCTATCTGTATATTATGATATCACTGTTCCTTTCATATATATATATATATATATCTTTCACTAAAAAGTCAAAAAATTAATGAAAGATGAGAGAGCTATAAATAAAAGGAGAGTGACGGGATATGGTGATATGACACCAACTCTTGGCGGTACGTTATGGGTGAATGTGGCGACTATGTATGGCAATTGTCATGCCTATTTACTACCTTTGGACATTATTGACTTCACCACAATGAGAAAGAGAAGAATTATAAGGATGTTTTGAATTTGTTGCCCTGAAGTTTGAATTTTCTGAGGTTTTCATTTTTTCATTATTTTTACTTCGTCGTTAAGATTCTGGTAACGTGTGAGGAAACTTTGTCACGAGGCTTTTTATAATGGTATTTAGTTTGAATTTCTTTTATTGGTGTATATATATTTATGTTTTCGCGGCATATATTATTAGGTTAATACTTCGTTGACGTTTTGTTCTCGCTTGTATTCCACGATAGAAAAGACGTAGATATTTAGTATGATTTTAAAAAGTTAAGTGTTACTCCTTTGATTTTCAATTAATTTTAAAGTAGAATTATATGATAGTAAGTTCAAAACTTCAAATGAGCATCCAAATCAAGATAAATGAGCCATGTCTTGAAGAGGCGTGATATTTTAGTGTAGTGCTGATAATATTTGAGACCCTGTTTCCGTCAACGAGAACAACTTCTTTCAACTTCCATTTTTTTTAATGGGCTGACACTATCGGCAAAGTTACAATGCACTATCGCATATCACTAGATATATTAAGTACAGGAACATGTGACATTAATAACCAAGTCTAAAATATATAAAGGGATATACATTTGCGTCTTTATTGAGTTTAAACCCATAATCTCTTCGAGAAGTATGTAGTTGTGTTATTACTAAGTTACGCAAGCTTGTTAGTGATTTGATGTATTACTTCTTGACTTTTTACATAAGTTTCTATGTATTAATCTTGAATATTGTGCAAAAAATATCTCATATATATATATATTACAGTAATATTTTAGTTTCATCAAAGTCAGAGCTTCATATGTATATATATATATATATAATAAATACTTGATTAAAAGAACGTTGTCTGAAATGGGACTGTGTGTGTATATATATATATATTATATAAATATCGATTCAAAGAACGTTGTCTGAGATGGGACTATGAGAGCACAAATAAATGTCTGTCTCGGATATACCTTTCTGAAAAAAGAAGGAAATTTGTATATATAATATTTTTAGGTGTCGGTGTTGAGTGATCTTCCTTTTCTTTTTTTTTATATATATATATATATATATATATAGGGTCGGTCCTGATTATAGACCAGCACGGTTGGCCTTTTAGCCCTTAATCTATAAGAGTTCCAATTTTATAGATATATTATATACTTAATTAAACTTAAAAAATATTTTTAAATACTATGAGGATCTCCAAAATTTAGGTTAAGACCCCGACTAGATATAATAAACTCAAGACCGGCTATATATACATGTGTGTTTATATATGAAAAAGAGTGCTGAATAAAGGGATCGTTTGAATATATAATGGTGAATAACAAGTTGTTCAACTATAGTACATGTTCCCCCAAAAATAAATGTGTAGTTCTTAATCGTATTCATTTTGAAGACGACAACACAACTCGTGGCTCTGGTTTCTCAAGGGCCACAACAATTTAAAATTATATATATATATATATATATATATATATATCTAAACAGGTAAAACTTAAATGCGTACAATCGTAACCCTACCAACATCGCAATGGTCATCTAATGTATTGGAAGTTTATTGAACGTGGTGCATGGGAATTGCCGTTTTTAGATATTTTGAAAAAAAAAAAATATTTCAATCGTCGAGTTACGACAAGTAACTCTTTTTTTTTTCTCATTAAATGTGTATTTTCTAAATGTTTAGTGTTCGAAAATGACTCATTTATAATTAGCCTCGTCTTTGTGATAACTTTGATAATATACTCATTTATATACGAAAGCATATACGTACTTTGCTATATTTTGACGTTGACAATATTGTATATTATTATTATCAGCTAGGACCTCGTAGATTTCAAAAAAATCAACACGTTACAAGGTCAAAACGATATGAACCACTACTTTCAGAATTATATTGAACCACTACTTTGAAATAATCAATGAATAATATTGTGATTAACCTGCAGAATTTAAGGAATGTCTCTCATCAGCAGCATAATGCTTCTGAATTCCTTGCAAGTACTAGATCTCTCAAAGTGGGACGGACCGTATTTAGTCGGACCCGGGCGTGGGTTTCCCATCCCGGTGTTAAAACAGACGTATCGCCCAATGTGAGAACGGGCAGCCCATTTTTTATTTTATTTTTTAAATATTATTAATTGAACTGAATTATATGTATTTTATATGGTGGGCTAACAACTCGATAACATAGCGGTGTAAGCGTGGGCAACCCAACCCATAAATGAATGTTGGCGCGGCTGCACACTCCCACAGAGAATGAGTCCAAACGGGCTATGGGCGTGGATAACCCGCATTCTTTCGTTTGGTGAATACTGCCCGTAACCATGCAACTTAATACAATATTCCACTAAAAGTGGATTTTTTTAACGGATATTTATAGAAAATTCTTATGTGTTAGGTGAAAATGACGACATATTTTACTTCTTGTTAGGGTACCGAAACGGTATCCGCATCACAAATGGGACACAATAAGATCATTGCACAAGCTAAACCGCATTAATCTCAAGTATATGCTAGTTTGTTTGATTTTCTCTTATCTAAAATTTGTCAGTATTGTGTTAGTTTGTTGGGCTTGCAAGTTCCTCTTTTTTCAAGCTTGTCAGAGCTTTTTTGCATTATCGGTATCATAAGAGTTATTTTACAGGTTAATCAAAGGGGTGTGCACGAGTTGGATTTGGTTGACCTGAGGCAAAAATAAAACGCGACCCAATCTTATTGAGTTTTGAAAAAGCTACCCAATCTGACCCAAAAAAATGAAGACAAATCAAACCCAAAGAACTCTGGGTTGGGTTGGGTCAATGGATTGAACTAAAAATAAAAATAAAAAAATTACCTAATAAAACAATTTAATATATGTTTTTAAACATCCAATTAATAAACTAAGCAATATGATAGTATTAAACATACAATAATGAAGTACGTAGGATAATCGTGAACTAAACTAGACATGTAATCGTAAGTATAAACTAGAAACATAGTCGTAAACATAACATAATATCTAAATATAAAGATGAGACTCTAAGATTGTATATATATATATACTTTTATCTTGTTTTTAGTTATCTAAAAAATACATTAGAATATTAATTAATTATTAAAAATACTTGTTTAGTCATTTGAGTCGGCCAAACTGTATGTGTTTTACCCACCATCAATCCAATTATTTGTTTGAGTTGGACCCAACCCAACTCAATAACTATTGGGTTAATTTTGTGTTCGATTAGAATTGAGTTCATTGGGTTAAGTTGTTCGTTGGGTTGAATTTTTTTGCACACTCCACCCGCCAGTCTTCGTATAAAAAAATAAAAATAAAAAATAAGGTTTAGGCTGAAATATATTAATCCGATAAAATTCGGACTCCCCGGATTTTTGGATCATAAAAAATTATATTACGATCATAAAGCATAAGCACTGGAGCTACAAGAGTCGAGAAGGAAATATGGGCATTGATCTTTTGTTTCATTACTGATCTTTCCTATAAAAGTAAAACATGTACACATGCCAGAATTGGCCCACTAATTTTCTAACCAGTCTTTTTTTTATTTTTTATTTTTAAAAACCATATATATAAGTATAAGCCAATATTTATGAGTATATTTATCAAAATTGGAAAACGTGAAGAAGGTCTAGGAAAATAGAGAAACTTTAAGCTAAAAAAGATCAATCAAATAATACTTTCTCAAGTCTAGGAAATGTATCTATTTACAATTGGGTTATTGCAATGCAAGCCCATCTATAATCCAAAATTGACTCCCACCACCCAAAATTAAGCACTATATACAGATATTGGGCCTGCTATTGAAAAAAGGGCCCAATTCTTGCAGTACATGACATTGTAAGGGCCTTATGCGGCAAAAAATAGCCTCGTTAGTATAAAGAGCAAAACACAATTAACAACCATAAGAGACTAAAAAAAAAAAAAAATTCATCCAAAACGCTCCCTAAGTCGATAGAAATATTTCCGTATATTTTATTTTCATCTCTTATTACATTCCGTCCGAATACAAAGAAAACGACTTTTATTAGAACATCTCATAATGCCAATATAGCGGAGTATATACTTTGTTAAAAGTGCGGAATTACTATAATTTTCATGTGTCCACGTGTTTACTCATACGTTAATTTACGCGCGAGAAAACGACACAAACACCCACGACACCAAATCAATCAAATAGACGACTTAAAATGTTTATTTATTGCATTTTTCTTACATATATAAATCCTTATATATATATATATGTATATATTGTTATATACATATATCTGTCGGCCAGCAAGAGATTTTCCAAGAAACTGCATAATATATTTTAGGTAAGTATAATAGCAAGTTGTCATTTCTTAAATTTGAGGGTCATTGTAATAAAGGCCCAAACAATGAATGAATATTTGCCACAAAGATTGATATGTATGTATCTTAGAGACATTATAATAAATTATGTCCCACGACCACTTTCTATATATAATATATACGAGTGGTTATTCTTCTATTTAATTAAATTAAATTGTACAAACAAACATTTATATACTCAGAATATTGTCTGGATTGGGCCTTTCATTTGATCATGAAATGGATGGATCACAGCGATTAGAGATTTTTATTTATTTATTGATGAAATGCAAGATATATATATATATATATATATATATATATATATATATATCGGTGTCTCCAAAAAAATATAATTTGATTAAGTTGTTAAATGGTCACATAATCACACATATTATTCGATGAACCAAACATAGCTTTTGTATTTGTTGGTTGGTAAGGAATAATTCGCCAAAAAGAATGTATTAAAATAGGGTGAGATAATATGAGTGAATCGAATATATGATTCTATTATTCTGCTACTTTGAGTTATGATCGATGGGGATTTGTATATAAAATTCTGATCGTATAAGTAGATATGTTTATAAATGTGCTCCATAAACTATTCATGAAGTCATCAACATATAGAGAATTATACATGGCCACAATACTTAACATTTTATTGATAAAAAGATTATATAACAGATACATATCTCTAGTCTCTTTTGAATCTTATTGAAGTATTTATAATAAGAGTGGAGATGAAGTATATCACGTAGATAGATATACGTGTGTCGTATATATATATATATATATATTATATACTATGGTTATGTATAATATGTTAAGCCAGCTGTTAGTCCACTCGAAGAAGATAGAACTGTTTGATTTCAAGTGACAAAACTAGAGAACACATAAAACTCAAATAGGATTCCAAAAATATAATTTACATACATATTAAAAATATATATAAAAAAAAACCGATAAAAACACTGACAACGAAACCAGAAGTTGTGTACAAAATTTTCACCACTGTTGTAAATACCAAATACATTACAGAAAATGGCCACAATACTTATGAATTTACACTAATACTTCTACATAATATAAAATTATTTACTTTCATTCTAAACCGTTTGAAATTTTAGGAGTTACTGAACTATATGGAGCTGATATAACTTATAATAATAGAGTAAATGTCATCAATACCAATTCACTCAAAATTACTATTAAGTAATTTTAATCACAAATTTGGTTAAAAATATATTATAGAAATTTTAATATTGTCGTCACGATCAGTTCGGATTCACGACTTATATTTGAATAAGTTGATTGAAATTGACATATTCAAGTATAATATATGTAATTAAATATGTGACAAGTTGTACCAAATCATCATTAAATTATTAGAATAAAGAGGTGGCTCAATTGCGAACTTTCTAGTCCGACGAGCCATATTTGTTTATCTACTTTGACTTAACTTCGTATTTATAGTCAAAATACTCATGCTTTTATTGTCTGCTTTACTTAGTTAATATCATAAAATAAGTTTAGGAATTATTGCAGTTTTTAAATGCTAGTTTTCATCCAAATATTTCAAACTAAAGAAATGACAATAAATATGTCTAACACCACATCCTAGGTGAATTTTGAAGCATTAATATTGTTTATATACATATGTCTACGTTACACTTTGGACGAAAATTGTCACTTTTAACTTTTAAGCGCTACAACATTTTGTATGGGATTTTGGTTTTTATTAAGAATAAGAGTTTCTTTTTCATCGGTTTCTAAAAAGCCAATTATTTTTTGTCGTTGACTTTCAGTGAGATAGAAATCCTGGCAGGTGTGAGCTAGTATTGAGTATTATTGGGATGTGGATCATCTCACCACATGTTGTTCTCAGGTGCGAGTGGTGGTAGTGAGCTGGTATTGAGCATTATGTAGATAATTTGAGGGACTTCAGTGGATTACCTAACGTTTTGAAGGATTGGCCTTGGAATATCATATGTTGAAAATATTTGCTGGAATCTATTTTATGTAAATTCTCTAGATGTCATTTCTCTAATTATTTATGGCACTTTAGATATTCTTCCTAAGTCTATTGTACTTGAAGTAGAAACATCGTCTACACCATTTGGAGGTCGGTTTTATACTCTTAATTTTGAATTTGAGATTTTCTATTGTAGTTGGATGCTTTTTCTTAAATGGAAAATTTGAACAAATATTCTTTCTACTAAATGGACTTTTTACCGACCATCAAAATTCTAAAACTATATATTTTTCAAAGTTTTTGGACAACTTTTTACCTTTGTTTAAAAATATATAAATCGTCTGAAATAAAATTGTATTAAGACTGAAGTATAGTTGTCCAGTTTATTTTCAGGAATGGGTTGATGACGATAAAAATACACAAAGTTTGGTCAAAGAACTCTTCTGTCCAAAGTTTAAAAGAAGTGGCAAAAGTATCGAAAGTAGCATTTGGGGAGTTGACCACTCCATTCTCGTAACGCAGTTAACTTATCCGTCAACTCTGGCCACCTGGACAAACGTGGATTGATGACATGAAAAATGTTTACCACGTGGACGAGCCCAATTAGGGGTTTAATTCGTTGTTTTGTCGTAAACGTGGCTGATGTGGGCTCATCCACGTGGCGAAAATTGCTATGTCAGCAACCCACGTTTGTCCACGTAGCCAGTGTCAACAAGTAAGTTAACTACGTTACGTGAATGGAGTGGTCAACACCTCAAACGTGAATTTGGGTACTTATGCCTCCACTTTTAGACTTTGGGTACACGAGAGGTTCTTTGACTAAACTTTGGATATTTTCACCGTCATTAACCCTTTATGAATTAATTCTAGAGTTTTGGTATTTGGTAGGATAAAAAGTCAATAAGTGGTGTTTTGAGGAATATTTATTCAAATTTTCCTTTACATTTTCAAAATATTTTTCGGGTTTCCTAACCATTTATTATTTAATATTGGTTACTCCATCTATTCATTTATGATTTTTCCTTTATTTGATTCGAATTTTAGGGTCGTTATTTAAGATATTAAGGGCCTATAACTACCTTGTTGCTCTCGTACTTTTGAATTCAAGTTATCAAACATTAGAGGCTTCACAAGTTAAGTTTTTTCTTATTCTTGTAACTGAGCCTGTATCAATTTCGTTATTGCCCGAATTGAACAAGATTGCAAGAAAGCCAACATTAAACCTTGTAATTTGTAGAAACTTCAAGTAATGCATGTCGTTTACATGTTACGATGTGTCGTGATTCTAAAGCTTCTTCTTTTATTTATTAGAATTTTGACATAAATCTCCAAATTTAAAAAAGCGTAAATAGAAAGGGAACAAAATTGGCACAAAAAATTTATATGGTATATGCTAAATCTCAATCCATTATAATCTCAATCCGTTAGTCAAGCTCGCTTTTTTTTTTTCCTTCTCGTGCAACCCACTGCACAGCGACGACTTAAGGCCAAATATATGTAAGGAGCTTAGGAAAACAATGTAAATGATGTGAAACATTTACAATATTTGTGTTACATAACTCTTTAATCACAGTTTTGACTGTTATGCGTCAAGTCTGAAAAATGTTTTCATGTAGATTAATCTCCACAAATGGATCAAATTGTCTTATACATTAAGCACACGTGAACATGAATTGTCTTATCATTCATTAAAGGGACCAAATTTACGTGTGAACGATGTTATTTAATGAAATAATCTCACTAGAGAAGAGATAAGCAAAAGTACAACTTTGCTAGTGAAAGTCAATGAAATTCTCGTTGTATATATATATATATAGCATTACAAAGTGAACATGTGTTACACGTGCATTAATATGATGTGGAAATCCTATTCAAGTACGATAATTGTCTCTCTAGACTCTTGTCAATTGTTATGGTATTGTTTTAGGATCTGTTTATAGCATGTTGTTATATGGTGATAGAGATAATCGCGACAAAAATATATAAATTTTAATTAACTGAAGTGGCACAAATTTAACGTGAAAAAGATCTAAAGTCGACAATATATATATATTCGTGCACTTTCTTTTAAGGACGTTGGTCAATTATTTTACCATAATTCTATTAAATCATACTTAATATACACATTAATGGCTTATCTGGCTATTTAACATCTTCGTTCATTTGAGATCATTGAAAAACAAGACATGATAACGTGTTATCTTACATTAGATTATTTTAAGCACGTTTGCCTTTTTTTTTCACTCTGAACTCTTACCATTTCAATAGGTCAAAATTGAGGTACTTGTGCCATGATTATCTCTAAAATAAATAATTCTTTTTTTTCTTCTTCTTTAGTTTAATAACAAAAAGTGCACTTTTGTGGGGTAATAAACGAGGGTATTTGTGGAATATTCAATGCTCTATAATTGGATTAGGGAACTTGTAAGTACTCAAGTCCAAGCGGAAATCTTTTTGGTAAAAAAATTCATGTTGTGTCATGTGAACGAAGATGTCAAAATCCAATTAGTTAATCTCATACAGTTTTTTATTTTATTTTTATTCTTAATTAATATATAATACACTTATTTTGATAAGTCAACGGCCTTTCCTTATGAGCATGGTTTAATGAGTAATCGAAACAACGCCTTTGAATTCTGCGCCCTCATTATGTTTGCCCCCAGGTTTTTGTTTATTTAGCACTTATGTCCCTATTCTTTGTAAATGTCACATTTTACCTTACGCGTGAATGACGAAAAATGTTAATCTGTGACATATTATTTGATTTTGAGTTTTTATTTATCAATTTTACTAATTCTATCCAATCTCATAGAGCTTTCTTTATAAACTCTTTGATTGTCTCCCAAGTCCCAAGAGTCGTATAATGTATTATAGTTATCATCATATTCATTATTCAGTAATTATTTGACAAAAAAAACTCTCGAGCAAGCTATTTTATGCACATAAATTATCATTTTTCGAGCAAGCTATTAAGTAATTCAAGGAGCCTAGTGCATCAATATACAAAATTCAAGGGTATTATAGATGTTAAGAGTATCTTTCGGAACTTGTAAAAAGTGACGGCTCAATCCAAAAAAGGCATAATATATCATAGGCCCACAAAGTCAAACAGACATTTTCTTGAAGAAAGTCAACTCGGCCTGGTCCAAAAAAGTAAAATTGGCAGTTCAAAAATTCCACCTCACTCCGGCCTAGAAATACTGACACGAAGTTCGTTTGGAAAAACATGCTTTCAGGATGCGCAGTGCGCCTCAAAGACCAAAAACATGGCTTAGGGGGCCAAAGGCATAAAACATGCTTCGAGGTGGACAAGGCTTTCACCCTATATAAATACGAGGTCACTCCCCACCCTCCCTACATTTTGGTTAGATTGCTCGAAGCAAAAAAAAAAAAAAAAATCCTATGTTCGTCACTTTTACATTTCGACATCT
The DNA here is from genome assembly GCA_954871525.1 of Parietaria judaica. NCBI lineage: Eukaryota > Viridiplantae > Streptophyta > Magnoliopsida > Rosales > Urticaceae > Parietaria > Parietaria judaica. Next base: position 19,929,172 of record OX940868.1, on the reverse strand, counting down.
AAAATACTCTACTAATGTTGAACAACGGAGCTTGCGACGTAGGTCCCCCTCCCCCCTTAAGAGTTTATTTTTTCTACTTGTTCAAGAACATGAGCAGAGGCAGATTTCCAAAAATGACTATTATTAGCCTATTACAGATGAAGAAATGAACACCTTGCCTAGTTTGACCGCTACACGGTCATTAGGCCCGGTCTAAAATCGACCCGCGGACTTATTTAACTTTGATCAATCTTTTCGGCATTAACAAATAGCCAATTACACTTTCATATTTATCTCTTATGTTCTTATGTGTTCATTTCCTTTATATTGAACCAAATCCATTTACTCTCTTCTAATTTGGACAGATTATAATTATAATATTATAGTGAGACAACAACCGTTGCCACTTGCCATATATATAATCATATTAGAATAACATACTGAATAGCTATTAAGAAATAAGGATAAACACGACGATTAATTGTTTACGGTAAATTTGTTTTACTCAAGATTATTACTTTTCATAAAGTAGAAATTTATAAGAACTCATGAATTATGTTAATAATGCTCTATTTTCAACTCCTGTTATTGTCCAAAGACGATGGTTTGATGTAAGGTACGCCAAATCATAGGGTCCACAACACTAATAAACTATACATATTTGTTCCTAACCCAAAACATATATTTTAATAATAATATACACACATACAATATATATATATATATATATATACTAATCCTATACTTGGCTTAACATATTGATCCAACAAATCTTCCGCCAATATATAGTTGACATTTTACCAACTCCATAGGAGATATTGAATCAACATACTTATATATGTTAATTAAGTAAAAATATTTCATCACTTCTATTTTCACGTAACAAACTTTAGGTACGTTTCCTCAATTAAAAAAAGGACATATATAATCTTTCAAATAAAAAAATAAAGAGTGTTACTTAAGGATTTGACCCAACTTCTTAGTTTTTCCATTTTTAGATTTATTATAGTTTATCACATAATTTATACTCAATAATTGTAAGGGAATCTTTTTTACACCCTCTATCTTTTATTTTATTTACAAAAAAATATACCTTATATTTTCAAAATAATCAAAACATGGTACCCTCTATGCAGGGCCGGCACTGACTTCGGCGGGGCCCTAGGCGAAATAATTTTTTGGGGCCCCTTGTCAATTTTTTTTAATAAAAAAACATAAATATAAAAAATGATATTTATTCAAAGACACAAAATAAAACGATACATATAACAATAGAAGTTAATTATTGAAATATAACGCCGCGTCTAGCATTTTTAGATGCAAAAGAACTAATAAGACTTGTATAATCAAGTTTCTCAACCATATCTTTCTCAATAGATAACATAGCTAAGCCGCTCAACCTTTCTTGGGACATAGTCGACCGAAGATATGACTTGATCAATTTCAACTTTGAGAAACTTCTTTGATGGCGACATCAATTTGCATATCTTTAGTCTGGAGAATTTTGCTAACATTGTTAACAACAAATAGCAAATCATGCCAAATAACCAGTGCCAATAAGAACTCAAAATTCTGAATATTGTATACTGCTAGAGTCTCAGCTTCACTTTTAATTTTCGCATCTTCATTACTTCTTGCCAAACCGAGTAAAGCGTCTCTTATTTGTGGAGCTTGATATCTTATTGCCTTAATGTCAAAAATAGCTTCAATGTGTTTCGGATTTTTTTTCATGGCTTTGAAGTCGAGCTGAAATATTTTTCCAATCATTTACACCTTCATGAGAAAATTGGCCCACAAGATGATGATTTGTTGCAAATAACTTACAACAAAAGCAAAATACTTTATGAGCCGAAGATTAATATACCAACCATTTTCTGTCTTGCTTCTCATTATTTGGCAGAACTCGTTCATAATGAATCGAAGAAAAACTTCTACCAGATTCATCTTTTTCAAACGTTACATTCAAGTCTCTTCTTGGGCCTCGCTCAACAATAAAATCTCTAAGACTTTGACTAATTGAATTCTAATTTACCGGATCATCTTTATCAATGCCAATATCACTTCTTTTATCACCGTTCTCCTCATTGACATTATCATTGCCATCATTGTCGTCGACATCCACATTATCATTCTCTTCATTTTGACCAACTACTTCATTCTGAATTGTAATCGGATCTTCTATTCTATCGATAAACACATTTTTAAGAAAATACTTATCAAGAGAACCTGATTGAGATTTGTCCGAAGCCTCTTTTTTTTATTTTTCTTTTCTTTTTGCCGCTCCCGATTTGTAGATTCTACTTGAACTCATGTTTAACCTAAAAATATTATAATTAAAATAAATAGTAAGATACTAGTTTAAAGCATGGTTCGAATTTTCGACGATAATCGTCGATAATCGGCGATAATCGGTCTTTTCGGTAGTTACCGGTAAGTTGCCGGCTGTAATACTTATCGTTTTTATATACTTTTCGACGATTTTCGAGCTTTTCGATAAAACCTTTTCCAACCTATTTTCGGCAAAATTAGTGTAAAAAAAAGGGACTTTTCGGTAAAAAAAAATTTGGCAAACATAATTATATTTACACAAGAGCACCCCACCCCACCCCGCCACGCAAGCGGCGGCGGCGCGCGCGTGTGGTGGTGTAACATTTGTGTGAGTCCTCCCCCATCCACAAAATCCTATGACCCAAAAGGCCCAAGCCCTTGTCCCTAATATTTGGTATATAAACATCACCAAACTCTTGTCATCTATCAATGTGGGACTTTTTTTTATTCAACTAATATCACACATTCACACTTAACATACACATACACTTCACTTAATAATTTAACTTAATATTACACACTTCAAATAATATTATACACTTAACATACATATACACTTAATATGTATATTCATTTAATATTATACACTTCAACTAATATTAATATTATAATTATACACTTAATAATTTAACATATGTTTTGTGGTATGATATTATCAAAATATTTTATAAGTTTTCTGTCAAAAAGTATCGAAAAGTATCGATAATCCGTCGATAATCATCAAAAAGTATCGATAATCGGTAGGCTACTGTGTTATAGGTTTTCCGTCGGTTAATCGGTAAGTTATCGATTAATCCGTCGAAAACGGTAATCGGTTTATCGGTAACATCGGTAATTTGAACCATGGTTTAAAGTACTTACTGCTTCACAAAATTAAAACACACAACAATACAAACAAACATAACATAAATGACAAAAAGCGAATTCTTATTGTCTTCAAGATTTCAACAATCAATGACAATATTTTTTCCTTATTTTAATAATAATTTTCCTTATAGCTGGCACTAACAAGACACTACACATAGCATGGGGTTGCAGTGCTTTTCTCTACTGACACACGCCTAAGTCCAACACATGTATCAATGCATACTTACTTATCATCATATTCATTATATGTTGCAAACCTTTTTTCTTCATCTAAAATCTGAACCATTCGAGAGTAAATAAAAAAACAGCCATGAAAAAAAATCTCTCCTTCTCCAAATCAGATTTAGAAACTAGAACATCACAGGCAAAGGAATCGAAGAAAAGGCCGAGGAGTCAGTGAGCTTACTTCTTCTTCTTCGAAGCAAAACGAAAAATAATTGCCGATTGCCGTTCGCCGCCGTGAGTTTCTATGATCGATTAAGTCCGAGATTTAGAATATGAGCACCGATTTAAGGGTGAAGTTTTATTTGGGATTTTTTCTTGTGTTTAGAGATTTTGTATATGGTAAGTATATTTTCATTTTTTTAATTTCCTTTAATGCTATTTTTTTGCGTATTCTAATTAGATGTGATTTTTAAATTTAATTTTTTTTTTATAAATTTTTTCGTAATTATTTTTTAGGAAGTTACCGTATATAACTAAAAAAAAAATCAAGAGCCTATATATATGTAAAGATTTTTTTTTTTGGGCCCCCAAAATTCGGGGGCCCTAGGCTGCCGCCTCCCTTGCCTATAGGGAGGGCCGGCGCTGCCTCTATGTATAATTTGAAAATAATACTTTTTTACTTTTCTATTTTGAGAGTAACTTTAGAAATAATTACAATCTAAAACCTATTTAATTCTCTAAGTTTAATTTGAAAACATTTAATGTGAGACGATCATAAATTATGAAAATAATATAGTAGTATCGAAAATAAATTCAAGTACACTTTGATAGTCTATATTAATTCTTTTTTAAATTACATAATAGCACAATTCTCTAATTATAAAAAAGGACCCCACGATTTAAGAAACCCTCTTGAACAAGTATCTCAATATTATTACGTGTTTCTTCTTAACATCACTAATAATTTGGTCGAATATTAGAAAACGAGTTAAGCAATCTCATGTTCTTGCCATTGTGAAACGACATATACAGCTAAAAAGTGACGAAAACACACATACATTATTTCATATACACGCATCGATATATAACTTTATAAGCACATAGGAAGTCTCTTTGATTAATTAATTAAATATTATAATAATTTATTACCATTCTTTTTTCCTTTGTGATGGGCTTGGAAAAGGACAAACCGTTTAGGTTTAGAGAAAAGTGATCTTCGCGAATACATCAATATAGAATGTCTCCAAAAATGAATATGTCAAAATATAAATATTCTTATTTGGTATGTGCATGACGAGGAAGAAAAGTCCATAACAACTCTTGGATATTACCTCTCTCTAATATACATTAATATTATTTACCTTAATTACTCCATAGTTTGGTTTTAGTTAGTGCATGCCCATTTGGAAATTCATGCATATTGCAATTTGTACTTGACGTGACACCGAATTGTGAAACAAAAAAGCGTCAAAATTATTATGATTTATGAAATACTATAAATACGAATAAAATAGAGTATATTAAGAGAATAATCTATATTTGGAGACCTAATTAACATTGTTTGCTTTAATTAGAAAAAAAAAAGCGCAAATTTAAAGCAAAGATATATGTACAAAAGATGGTACTTTATGTGTTCAAGCTTCAAAACTATTAACATTATAATAAGACATATTAAGGACGATCAATATATTATGTTATGATTGTTTATTGACTTACTTTTAAGTGAGTTAATTTACCGTATGATAATAAAAAACTATGTATAAATATCATACCAGGGTTGACCTTAAGGAGAGACCCAACAAGCCTGCGCCTACGTAACAAAAAAAAAAAAAAACTAAACTTAGGGGCTTTAAAATGATCCTAAAATTATTTTTATAATTTTTTATCAAAAAATATATGATTAAAAAATTTGACTATATAAATTTAATTAATAATTTAGCTTTAAAAATACTAGACGCATTATATTTAACTAAATATTATTAATTGTACAAACATTTTTTTTTTGTATTTTCATATTAAAATTTATTTTTTATAATTTTGTAAGAGGCCTTAAAATTAGTCTTTACCCTAGAGGCTCTATAAGCTTAGACCAATTTGTGAATTATAGGAGTACAATTTGTCAATTGGATTTTGCCCAGAAAATAAGATAGAGCTCGGCGCAAAAAACATATTTTTTTTATTAAATCATTTCGTGTTTAAGAAATAACGTATTCTTTAATACTATATAATATAATATAATATAATATATAATATTATTATGTCATACACTGCATGCCGGCGGCCGTTAGGAAGGACTACTGCTCCATGATTGAGACCCGATCCAACGGCCCACAGTTTCCAATAAATACTATATTCTATCCTATTTTTTATTTTTATTTTCATTATACCAATAATATGACATATGACTTATCATTATTCATTTACCATATTCATTCTAATTTTATGCTAGCTCTTTAATACATATTTAAACCATTTACTAGGCTTCGAATAACATATATCATTCATAATATATAAAGAAATTATACGAAATATATATTTTGTGTCAATTTTTTTAAACAACTACCCATTATATGTAATTTAAAAAAAATTACACAAAATAAGTATTTTGTTAATTAATATCTTTAATTCCGCTTAAGTACTCATTAGCATATTGAAAACTTCGATTACGTGAGTAGTAATCTATTTTTAACATGAGTGCATACGATTTACAGTATTCTTTTTTGACATAATTTTTTTTTAAGTGGGCATTTCGACTGTGTATAAAAATAATATAAATATAAATATGCTATGGAAATTCAAAGAAACAAAATTTGTAAAAAGTTTAAGCTAACTAAAATTACCCAAAGCAGTCAAACCATGAAGCAGTCAACTTTAAACATAACAGAAAAAGATAATTCCCTAAAATCATTGTGCTAATCCACACTTTAAAACAATAATACCAAACTTTGTTTTCTTTTAAATAATAAAAAGAAAAAGAAAAGACAGAAAAGAGCATAAAAACAAGAAAAAGAAAAAAGAAAAAGCCAACTCAGGTCTCTTAGTCTTATTATCTATCTTGAATGCCAATTCAGCTTATGCTCTGTAATAAACTCATCCACCAAAACCAAATCATTCACTTCTTCTAATCCGAATTCGCTCAGTAGCGTCGAGTGGTTCGAAACGTTGATCCCCCGATTCCGATATCTTCATATCCAATGGCAATAAACCCGCAAGCGTTTCCGCCCCGGAGGCGGCGCCTCTCCAGCGACACCCTCCTCGACTCGCTCCTCGTCGTGACCCGGGATATCGGGAACACGGCCCCGCTGCGGTTCCCGCTCCGGCAAAACTCCGTCTCCATCATCCGCAAGGCCAAGCTCCTCGCCATCCTATTCGAGGAGCTCCTGCACGGGCCGTCGACGGCGTTCTCGACCTCGGCCATCCTCTGCTTCGAGGAGATCCTCATCGCGCTGCAGCGGGTCAAGGCGTTGATCGAGGATTGCTCGAAGGGAAGCCGAGTCTGGGCGCTGATGCAGAGCCAGTCGAAGGCGAACGCGTTCCACGAGCTCACGGCGGAGCTCTCAACGCTGCTGGATATTTTTCCGGCGAAGGAGATCGACCTCAGCGACGACGTTGGGGAGCTTGTTGGGCTGGTGAGGAAGCAGTGCTCGGAGACGAGGCTGGAGGTTGATTCCGGTGACGATGCTCTCCGTCACCGGGTTCTGGATTTGCTGGATCGGATCAAGATGGAAATTGTTCCCGATAGATCGGAGCTAGCCGATATCTTTTCCGGTATCGGAATTGGAGACTCGTCAAGCTGCCGAGGAGAACTCGAGCTCTTGCAAGACGAGCTTCAAACGCAATCGGCGGAAGACACGGGGAAATCCGAGCTTCTGGTTTCTTTGATCGGACTCGTCCGGTACGCGAAGTGCGTTCTCTTTGGTCCGTCGACACCGAAATACGGCGAGATTCTTCGTCGGAAATTTTCCCTTTCTTGTTCTTCATCTTCGATGGAGGTAGTTATTCCGACAGACTTCCGGTGTCCGATAAGTCTCGATTTGATGCGGGACCCGGTGGTGGTGGCGACAGGACAGACGTACGATCGGGATTCGATCACCCTGTGGATCGAATCAGGACATAACACGTGTCCCAAGACAGGCCAGGCCCTGGCCAATACGAATCTCATCCCCAATTGCGCTCTCCGGAACTTCATAGCCGTCTGGTGCCGCAAGCAGAGGATCCCCTTCGAGACGGTGTCGGATTGTTGCCGGGATGGCGGTGAAAACGGTAAGCCGAGAGCAAAATTCGGTTCAAACAAAACAGCAATGGAAGCGACAAGAATGGCGGCGGCGTTTCTGGTCAACCGGCTGAAGCTCTCGGAGCCGGACTTAAATGCCGTTATTTACGAGCTTCGGGTTTTAGCCAAGACTGATTCCGAGAGCCGAGCGTGCGTGACGGAAGCCGGAGCTCTGCCGTACCTCGCCCATCACATAGGCTCGGAGAATCCGAGCATCCAGGTCAACGCGGTGACGGCGATTCTGAACCTTTCGATTCTCGAGGCGAACAAGGACCTTATCATGGATACCGCCGGTGTGGTCAACGGATTGACCGAAGTCCTAAAAACCGGGGCCACATGGGAGGCCAAAGGAAATGCGGCTGCTGCGATATTCTCTCTGTCCGCCGTACCGGCCCACCGGAAGCGGCTTGGGAAGAAGCAACGTGTCGTTAGGGGGTTGCTTGAGCTGGTGAGGGCCGGGCCCGTGCCAGCTAAGCGCGACGCACTGGCAGCGATTTTAAATCTGGCTTCGGATAGGGACGGGTGTTACAGGCTTGTGGAAGCTGGGGTTGTTGACGTGGCAGCAGCGGTCATCGACGACGGGCTTGAGGAGGAGGCGGTGACGATAATCGAGGTCGTGGTGCGGCGGGGCGGGTTGTTGGCAGTGGCGGCCACGCACGCTGTGATAAAAAAGCTCGGGTCAGTCCTTCGGAACGGGTCCGACCGAGCTCGAGAATGTGCGGCGGCCACACTGGTGACGATATGCCGGAAAGGCGGGAGCGAGATGGTGGGAGAGCTGGCCGAGGTGGCGGGGATCGAGCGGGTGGTGTGGGAGGTGATGGGGTCGGGGACATCGCGGGGTCGGCGCAAGGCGGCTTCGCTTTTACGGATAATGCGGCGGTGGGCGGCGGGGCTGGACTTGATGGCGGTGGATTCCGGCGCGGCCGAGGTCACGTTGCAAAGCACGTGACGTTGGTTGTAAATTGTAAATAATAGAGATTCTTTGGTTGAATAGTTCTATTTGTTAGGGTTGACATTTCGTCATCCACGTAAATCATGCATGGATTTGTTCATTTGATCTTTTTTTTTTTTACATTCAAAGTTACGATATAGCCCACGGGAGATTTCCTGTAATGGGATTTCACTACAAACTTGACATTAATAGTATCGTATATCTTTTTTGCTTTATTTTTTTTTTCTTTTTTAGATTTGCATGATGGCATTGGCAACTGTATACAAGGGTAATCATGGAATATATGTTTAACGTGAGCTTGACCCTGTAAAAACTAAAAACAATTATCCAAAAAACAGAAACACTAATTTTTAAAGATAAAATCCAGAATTACAAAAATACAGAAATACTAGCTAATTTTTTATTTTGTAAAAATATTAGTTCAAAAAATCAGAACTACTTTTTTTTTCTTCTAATAAAATCCGGAACCAGAAATTCTGGTAAATCAGAAATATTGATTTTTTTCAAATAATATTCGGAACTTAAAGTTCTGATTTCGGGTTTAACATTAAAGTATGATCATAAAAATTAGGACCACAATTAGATGTTAAGATCCAATTAAGAATGACAAGAAAGAAAAAAAAAGGTTTTCCGAATCCAAAACGCTCCGGTTCTAATTTTATTCTTCAGAATACAATATTTTAGCCGTATTTAAAGGGTAAGTGACAAAAAAGGGGCGACCAGTAAATTAACAAGATATTAATTAAATTATTGACCTTGTAACTTGTTAAATCCTTGTTAATGGGCAATGGCTAGTCTTTTTATAATCACTTTCATCATGCCTAGAAAGTAGAAACATTCAAAAATCGACTGATTAATTCGAATATAATATTAATTGGCATGCCTTCTGCGCAATTGACTATATAATTAATCGTGATTCGTGTAATAGTTTTAATTTATGTATTTGGTTGACTTCAATCATGGACCTCTTCAAAAATTCATTAAAAAGTTAAAATATTTCTTCAGAAAACAAAAGCTTCCTTCCAAGTACCGAATTACTGCCGACTTTATTGATATTGTTTTTTTAAAGATGAAATTTTTGTGATTCATTCATAATATATATATATATATATTAAAAAGATGAAATTTACTCCTTTCTTTTGGTTTTATTAATTAAATTATATAAATAGAAGTTATTGTGGATTAAAAAAATCAGAACTAATGTAGATAAATCCGTCAATGAAAGAGATCACTTGGTTTCGTGTGAATCATTTGCCATTAATAGCTAGTAAGATGGTTATAAAATAATATATGGAGTTTATGATATTGCTATTTATTTTATTTATGGATAAGATCAGTACCTCATCCACGTTGGAAGTTTTCAAATATGGAAATTGTTTTAATACGTTGTAACATATAAAACGACTAAGACTAACTTTGCTTGGTCTGTGGTAAACTCACTACAAGACTCTTTAAGAGTCTTGGTTCAATCTCGATTGGACGCAAAAATCACGTATATTTGTAATCTTGACCGATCGTACATGCGGCTAATAATTTCAACCTGTTCAAACACTATGAATAAAATCTTGTAATGCGATTTCAGGTAACATTGACCAATAAAGCTACTCATTAGAAAGAAAAAATAAATAAATCTCTTTGACACTAAAAAAAATTATATAATAGGTGAGCATAAATATTCCGGTCATTAGTTTGAATAGTCATTGGATTCATTATATCATATAAACCTTAAACTCCTAACATTTAATACATTGATTGCATGTAAATTTATCCCAACTTCTACAAACACCTACAAAAAAAGATCAACGAAGGTATGTTTAGAAATGCTATGTGGGCTTGGCCCATGAACACACCAAGTCAGTATTGGGCCTACAAATACTTATCAGAATTGGGCTATCACTACACTCCACTTTAAAGTCCAAATGACAAGTTATTACACCATTTGTATTCTTGAGTTAAACTCATGTATGAAGTAATAAGTATGAACAAGTGTAATATGTAGCATGGTTTTAAATGCCCTGACTTACTTTCCGCATGCATTTAATATTTGGAAAATTTAACTTTTCGTTTTTTTTCTTGCAGTATCTGTTTACTCTTTTTTTTTTATATAAAAATATATAAATATTTACATCTAAAGATAGAAAAATAAAAATGGAAATGGAATAAGAGAGAAAAGAATATATGTGGGTCACATTTCTATTAATTATTAGATATAATTTGCATCAACTTGCAGTTATCTCTCTTATTTTTTAATACAATTATGATTGTAACATATATTTAGTTGTCGGCATACCTTTTTTTTAAAAAAAAAAAAAATCTATCGCTAATCCCGTTACTCATCGCTATAACAATAAAAAAACCATCAATTCTGATTTTTTGTTGTTGTTAATTTAATTCCATTAAAGCTAGACATGTAATTTGTTAATAATCTTCATATTTTCTTTTAAAGCTCATCCTTCACAGAATAAACACAAGATATTTAGCCAAAAGGGTTCATATCGTTCTCTCTTTTTTCTAGATACTCTCGAACAATGCCGAATTCCACAAGGTGACAAAGACAAAGAAACGATACAAAAATCAAGAGAGACAAAAGTGTTATACTCGTGAAAATCGAAATATTATTATTATTCCAAGCCATACCCCAAACGAACCCTTGGACAAACATTCTCCTCATAACAATCATAACATCAATTAGACGAGAACATGGAACATTTATTGCATGTATTTTTTTTTTTTTCTAAGTTCCAAATTTTAAATTCTCACCATGAAAAAAATAAAAATAAAAAATCAAGTGACATTAAGACAACAAGTCACAAAGCTTCAATGGTCCCCTATGCCCTAGCTTCGTAAAGATGGGTTGTGTGTTGTTGTTGGGTCATGTTCCTTTCAAAAGGGTCTCTAACAAACTTTGGGACCAAATGACTCGTGTAAAGTTAGGGTTTGCTAGCTAGGGCTGAGCAAAGAAACAAAACCCTAGTTTGATCAAGACTTTTGGCCAAGAGAACATGTCGTCTTCTTATCCAGCTACGATATGGTCGCTCTGCACAGAGTTACTGTATGCAAGTTGTACACATATAAATACATATATACATATATATATATATATATGTGAATATATTCCGACAACATCTAGCTGAAACTGAATGCATTTATGCATGAAATCATGGAGCAATAGATCTGCACAGCATCTATCTATCGAGTCTCTTTATAGTAAATTTGTTTATGTTTTTTTATTTATCGAGATGTTATTTTCATCCTTTCAGGGGAAGAAATTTGAATTATTGATGTGTTTTTGTGTTGATTTGGTTTTACCTTTCACCCTTATACATGATTTGAGAATCTTCAAAACCCTAATAAAATTTGAAAAGAAGTTATACTTTCACGTTAAGAATCCTCTAATATGTAGGTATTTTAAGAACTCAAAGAACAAAACCCTAACACTTAATATAAATTATAAATCATTATCTATGAGCTTAACTAGTAATTTAAGCGAATTCAATCGATTTAAAAAAGTTCAAGATGCGCCATAAAGTCTTAGACGACTAGTCATTTATTAATATATATATATATATATATATATATATATGTTTATTCTCTTTTCTGATATCCTTAAACAAATGTTATCAAAAAGTAGATTAGAAAAAAAAAAAACTTAAAAACTGAAAACTTCGACCATAAAAAAGGATAAGTTCTATGCTCCAACAAAAGATAAAAATGTTAAGCACTTTTATCGATATTACCCCTATGAATGTAAAACTAAGTTGCTTTATTATTGGAGTTTCAATTTCCTAGAGTTTTCAATTTATTTCATGATTTTATTAGAAAATAGAAAATGATCTATAACCATCTCAATTATTGATCTTTCTTTCTACATCAAAGATATAAATATTTACAAATTTTGACAAGACGTTGACACCGAAAGACTTTTTTTCTACTTGTATATATTCACAGACGCATGCATACATATGCACATACACATTTTTGTGCGTATGCATATATTAAATTATTGTGAACAGTTAAGTGGAAATCTATCACTATAGGTATAGGAAGAGTATGGGCTACTAGCTTGCTTTCTTTTTATTTTATTTTTATTTTCCAACCAAGACAATAAATCAAGTCAATCATTTAATTTATTACGACAGCAACAACCTATAATTAAAAATTGATGCTTAATAATACACATAATTCGTTATTCATTGATTCACGTAAGAATAGGGAAATTGATTAGACAAAACTTGGAATCAAAGTCTAATAATTTGTGAAGTTTGCAGACCATTTTGCTATATACTTTTTAATTTTTAATTTCGCAAAAAGTATACCAGCCAAGTAATATGTAATTAAATAATGTTATGCCCTTTATATGTTTATTTTCATTTAAAAAAAATGAAAATTCCTAAAATAGATCTTGAGTTGCTAAGCGCAAGCAAAATCCTATTATTTTTAGTAATCTTCTTTAAACTAATTTCTATTCCACATAAAATCAAGCACAATAAATTCTTCATACAGTGTATAAATACAAAAAGGGTTTTATATATAGGGAATTATAAAAAGTGTTGCATATATGACGCGTATAATTAATACCATACCCTCACCAGTAGAAATAATGTTTTCACCAACTGTTAAATCAGTTTTTATAAATTCAAATCAGTTGCTAAAATGTTTTTGACACTGAAAAATCACTTTCTAAGTTTAGTTAGTAATACCTTGTGGCTAAAGATACATTTTTCAACAAAATTGTTCCTACCAACTAGGAATCATTTCTTCCTATACGTAATAAAAAAAAAAACTAAACCAACAACATTTACAGTATGTACAATAAATATAATTCCCTAAAAATAAATCTGTACAATGACCAAAGAATCAATAATAATTATGTGTCAAAGAATCGTAATTGCCATTGTCATCACCATCATGCCCAGAGAAGAAAGAGCGACCTCGATCTCCCCCCGCGGTACACCACCTCTGACGGGGACGACGATTGGCTCAGATCGATTGGGCTTGAAGATTAGATCGTATGGCTCCCAGAGACTGTCCAGTGCAGCAGGCTCACCGGACCTGTGAACGTTGTCGCCGCTGATCCCGTGCTGGTTCCACCGGTGGTCAATGGCCTCCCCATTACCTCCGAACACCAGCAAGAATGGTGGAAAAGACCCAAGATCGTAGATCCGCTTCTTCCTCTGCACCTTCATTCAATTCTCGATCCTTTTCCTGTAGTTCCTTTCCCTCCACCGGACCAGATCCATCACCATCACGCACGGCCTCGTCCTCGACCCGTGTTGTGCTTGCAATACTGAGAAAAAGCAAAACCTCATTTTCCTTTCAACGGAATATGAAAAAAAAATCACAGGAGAGAAAGAGAAATCAAACCTTTAGGTGCGGTGGGTGGATTTTTGGATGGTATTTACAGAGAAGGGAAAATTAATAGACTTTAGAATAAGTACTTGCGCAACACCACTAACAAATTTAAAGTTAATTTCAAATTTTCAATGGCGCAAGATCATTCCCCCCTTACCAAATTCTTAAAATTTATTGCCGCCAAAACTTTCCCACATTTTTTTTATTTAAGAATATATGTTAAGAATTATTAAATTATTACGATGCATAGAGCCATAAACAGTAAACAATATCAGTAACATATTTATAATAATATTATTTTAATCTATTAGTCTATTGATAAGTAAATGATCAATGAAAAAATATAAAAAAAATACTATACGAAATTCTGCTTTTAGAGGCTAAAATTTAATAAATAATTGATAAATATTACATATAGTCAATATTCAACAATGCTATGGATATTGTTAGTAATTAATATTATTTCTTAGTGGTCAAGCAGTGGCATATTATGTGTTAAAATGATTCAAAATATTAATTTGTATGTTAGCTACTCCATCATTTATAAATTATAACATATCACATTTCAATAAATATATATATATATGTATTACACTATGCTAAATTAATAATGATAGTAAATAGTACTTTATAGTTCATAGTATACAATTTTAAAAGTTTATCGATAATCACAAACTATATCTATGATTCACTATAACTATATCTATGATTCAATGTTAGGAAGATAACATTATTGGGGACTAAGGGAAAAGATCTTGGAAACATAGTGTAACCACTATTTAACTAAATTCTATAAGTTTGGTTATGCGGATTGAAAAAGTACGATTCCTTATTTTTTCAATTTGAGGTTCTTAAATAGAATCGAATTATTTCAGCACAATCATTATCATCCTCTTTGATCCAAAGTGTCACACTATACTCATAATTATTGCTCTATCTTGATTTAATTAATTAATTTTAGAGTCTCCTGAGCTTTTAGACTATTATCAACTGATTTTAGAGTCTTACCGACTGAGCAATCAGTTGCCTAAAATACAAAATTGAATTTTACATATTTAATCATTGAAAAGTTTGTTGCTAATAATTGACTAATTAGTTGCTAAATGATACATCAATCAGCGACTTATATTGGATATATAGCTATTGAAAATTCAGTGGCCAAAAATCTAAAAATCATGTTTAGAAACTAATAAATCAGTAGAATTTTTTTTTGTTAGAATATATTATTGGCAACTGATGTTGTAGAAACAAATACTAAAAATTCAATGGCCAAAAATCTTAAATTCATTTTAAAAACTGATAAATCAGTAGATAAAACTCTTTGCCGGAATTTAAAATTTTCCGGCAAAGATGATAATTACCGACTGATTTTAATTCTTTAGAAACTAAAAAATCAGTTTCTAAAACTCAAATAATATAATGCCAATTATCAGTTGCTAAAAGATTAAAAATCAGTTGCCAAAATTACACATTCTAAATAATTATGCTGAACTCTTTAGCAAGTGATATATATTCAAAATCAGTGTCTATAAAAAGTTTATAGAAACTAATTATTCAGTGGGTAAAAATTCAGTTTCTAAAAATCATATTTTTACTAGTGCCTGCAAAAATGATCCATATACACATTTGAATACATGAATATACTCGTACGGATCCTCACTTTGCAACAATATTAACTTGTTTGGATCGAAATCAATAATATCTTTAAATTATTTTCAAGATTTCTAAATGGAAACTAGTTAACCTATGATCAAATGAATAGTTAGAGCCGACCCTCGATTGCTTTAGGTATGAAATGTGTGCGTCTAAAGTCCCGAATTTAAGAGGCCTTTTTAAAAAATTATACTCGATAATAATATTTTATAATTACATACAAAGCTCAAAATTTGTAACAAATTTATTTATATTTTTACATTAAAAATGTTAAACGATTCATTGAATGGTCTAAAAACTTAAGTCTACTATTGTTTATACTTTATATACACTGCTATTATTAATTTGTGAAAGGAACCCAACATTTTCTTTGCATTATGCCCGAGAATTTCGGATTCCGCTCCGATAAAGTGTGAAAAAGAGCTAAAGCAAAGAGAAATCTTATATGGTCACAATCATGAATGCATGATATGTATATATTTTGATTGATCGGAAATGTCGTTATAATATATAGATTTGCAATTTTATGTCAAGGCAGCTAGCTAGGGTTTGAGTGGGATATGTCATATGTGTGTAAATACTAAATTCTAATGAATGAAGGCTAAAGCTAGCTAGGGTTTGAGTGGGATATGTGTGTGTGTAAATTCTAATGAACGAAGGCTAATGGTTATGTTTGTTAGTAAAAATATTTGTATTATAATGTACATATATACATATATATTATATGACAATCAAACAAATGTGATGGGTTTGAACTTTGAAGTGATGTGAGAATTGACAGACGGACCCCTCCAAAAAAATTCAGAAATCAGAAGCAGTTGAAATAAAAACAACAAAACCATGGGTAATGCATGATTCGATTTTTATTTCTTTCATAATAATAAAATTAATAATATAATTCTCCAGAAAATTCGATACTAATAGTAAGTAATTATTACTGTTATTATAGACGTGTCACAACTCAGAAGCAATTCTGACTCGACGTTTTGGGGCCTAAATTGCATTTACTCTTTTAGATAAATTAGTGGCCATGAATTTGACTTACAAATTTATCAAATTACCCTTTTTGTATATTATTTGTCAAAAAGTAAATAGATTTATAAATATGCAATCGGACAAAAAAAATGGACCCGTCTATGAGATTATTATTTGTCAAAAACTAAGCTTTTTTGGGTAATCTATGATTGAGTCGTTTACTTTTTCATTTCAATTTAAAATAAATTGAATTTAAATGAAAATAACTTAGATACGAGTACCTTTGTAAATAGCACTTCTCTTATGCTAATGGTTGACATAAAATTTGAATGAGCTTAGTATTTTAGCCAAGGGCTTGGGTGTTTAGTAATACCAAACAAGGTCATTTTTGGGTCATTGGGCGCTTCTTGGCGCCCTTCCGCGCTAGAACGGACCAAAAACATTGATTTTTTGGTTGACTTTTAGGAGTGAGTCATAGCATTGATTTCAAGTTAACTTTTCCGGATCTGGTCGAAATGTTGACCAATTGGTTTGGGTCCGTTTGACTTTTTTGAGCAAGTCAGAGTTAACTTTTTGGACCAGGTCCGATTGCATTTTTTGAGACGGGTCAAAGTTGACTTTTAGACTTATCTTTGGGCGGGGCAAGATTGTCTTTTTCGGGCTTTTCTTCAATTTGAGCTTTTGGAACTCTAATTTTGAATTGAGCCGATGATTTTTTTCCAGCGTCTGAAAAACAGAGATAACACTCTATAATCTATATATATACCTTATTTATTTTTCTCCTTTTATGTTTCCTTTGATTATTGGTTCTGAAATATATGTATCACAAGAGTAATAAAAATTTGTTCTTTAGTTAGAGTGTGCAGGCACGCACGTGCATTAGGTTCGATACCCCACTGAAAGAACTTTTCTTGTTGTCCACATTATGATTTATTAATCTTTCTTCATTTCGTCGTATATCCCAATCTCATGTCACTCTAACATTACTACACAAAAAAAAAAAAATCTACAAATACTCATACATGCAAGTTAGGGCTTAGAGTAAGCTAAATATCAAGTAGCTGACAGATAAAGCTGCAAAGAGTTCAAACTTCAAATTACTGTTTGTTATTAAGGTTAATGGTGATAAAAATATCCAAATTTTGGTCAAAGAACTCATCGTATATTTAAAGTTTAAAAGTGATGGTAAAAATACATAAAGTCAAATTTAGAGAGTTGACCATTTCATTCTCGTAACGCCGTTAACTTACCTGTGAATTCTGGCCACGTGGACAAATCTGTTAAGTGTAATCATGAGGGGTTTAATTAGTTGTATTAAATAGTATTAATTAGGGATCCTTTACGTCACAAAAATTGTTATGTTAGCAACCCATATTTGTCCACGTGGCCAGAGCTAATGGATAAGTAAACGGCATTACGAGAATGGAATGGTCAACTCCCCCAATGCGACTTTTTTGCCATCATTTTTAAACTTTGGGTACAAAGGGGTTCTTGGACAAAAATTTGGGTATTTTTGCCGTCATTAGCCCAAATATTTTTCCTGCAATTTTAATACATAAAGTGAATTTTTAATATAGTTGTCAATGACAATGTAATACATAAAGCGAAGTTTTAATGGCGTAATATCTCATGTTGTCAATGTAGTTGCTCGGGAAACCAAGATTACTTATTTTTCGCAGAAAAAATCAAATGCAGAACTTCTGGTTCTAGATTTTCTTAGGATTGCATATTTACTAAAATATTTTACAATTTAGATTTAAATCATTTAAAAAAAATACAAACCCGGAACAGAAACTTTCGATTCAGGTACAATTCGAAATCTAAAATTATGGATTCGAATTTTTTCGGATCTAAAAATTTCTAATTATGATTTTTTTTTCTTTCTTTGAAATGATGAATTCATACCCGAATTTTAATTTAGTATCCATAAATTTTATTGTGGTATTTTTTTTTTTCATGTACATTTTGTACACTACACCCTATTGCAAATTGCAAATACACGTATAGAATATTAGAATTAGTGGTGGTGGATAGTGAAACACCTTCTGTGATGATCCTAATTCGTAATTAATATAATTATTTTATATACCATGTAATAGCATTAATATTTTGTTATATTGACGAATGACTTACCATACACGTTTAGATTCCCAAATGTTTTATATAATTATTTTATAGGGTTAATTGCGGCAAAAATACCCAACCTTTGATCAAATTCTCTGTTGTGTATACAACCTCCGTAAATAGCGGCAAAAGTACCCAAACTTAGCATTTGAGAGTTGACCGAGAATATCTATCTATGTTACACTCAGCCTTTGCCACGTGGCATGCCACGTAATTATTATATTATTAAATAATTTTTTTTAAAAATAAATGTTTTTGTTAATTATTTTTTAAAAAAAAACTTTTTAATTTTTTTAAAAATAAAATTATTTTTCCATAAAAACCAATAATGAATATTTAAATTTAAATATTCTTTATTTAAATTGAACGGAGTTCAAGTGAACCGTGAGCGGTGAAAATTAATTCGTTCTACCCACTTTTTTAAAAATAAAATTATTACCAATAATGAATATTTAAATTTAAATGTTCTTTATTTTTTATTATTAAAAAAATTATTAAAATTAAAAATTAAAAATAATTTTGTTTAAAAAAAACAATTTCGTTTAAAAAAAAGTTTTTTTAAATTTTTTTTAAAATAAAATAATAATTACGTGGCATGCCACGTGGCAGCCAAGTGCCATGTGTCATGCCACGTGGCAAAGACTGATTGCCACATAGATAGATATTCTCGGTCAACTCCTAAATGCTAATTTTGGGTACTTTTGCCGCTATTTACGGAGATTGTATACACAGCAGAGAATTTGACCAAAGGTTGGGTATTTTTGCCGCAATTAACTCTTATTTTATATATTCGTTTGGTAGCAATTTGTTTAGAGTAATGACGTCTCAACAAATCCCATTTTGTTACCTAGCTACCAAATTTTAAGATCGGTGACAATTGACAAATACCCATATCACAACACTATATTTGATTTAATGTCGGTAATTTCACTAAACATTATAATCATTCTTTTTTCATTTGTCTTCGTTAATATATATATATATACTACCTTCTCAAATTTGATTTATTGCCCATACTTCTTGTTGTTGTGTAATATCGTGTCATATTTAATCTATGGTCCATAATTAGACTATACAATGTAACCGGCCATTTACTATATGGTCCATAACGTGACTAAACAATACAACCTCCTTTATCATTTTAAAAGATTCCATAGGGGTAAAGTAGGTTATGCCCGAACCGGAAATTTTATCTATCGGGAATTCGGGTAACGACATGAGACCAGTAACCGACTCAACGGGCCCAATTTGGCCCGAGCATTAACTATGATACTATTAATTAATTATATTAATTGATTATAAAAGGACTAACGAGCCTTTTATAGAAAAAGCCCATTAGGTAAAAAACAAGGTTTTATAAATACTTGTTTATATCGTAATTAAAACCTAATCCAAAATATATAAGTTAGAGAGAATTCGAGCTCCCTTCCATCGGAACTCGAATTTGGCTTTTCTCCCGGTTCTTCATCGATTCATCGTCTAAGTACCGACAAGGATCTAACCTATCCTCCAAGCCCCGAGGTACTTTCTGATTATCAAACGTTCCCGCAATGACATGGTCGACGACGTAGAGGCACGGCAATTGGCGTGCTAAATCCCGGAGGCGGAGAAAGATTCGGCCTACCTTGAAATCGGCAAGAGTCTGCGTTTTTGGTACTGTTGGCATAAGTACCAAAGTTCGGTAAAGTTCCTGAAACGAACTCTTAATTTTTGAATTTATTCTAGATCTATATTGTTCGATGATATCCCATGATTTCCGTCAAGGGATTGAGAAAAAGTCATCGAAAACCCAACAAAAAGGTACCTAATATTTAGGCGTAGCCCTAGTTTTAGACGAGCAAGGCCAGCTTCGTGCCCTTAAATCTAAAGGCTTCGATTTAAGGGCTTCGGAAATTTATTTGTTCTTGTTACCAGAAATAATACGCCAACGTAGGGCCAACCGTGCTTATATTTTACATAAATACCACGGAAAGTTCCCAAGTTTTGTATGCGATAAAAGTTCTCAATATTATCCTATTATTGTGGCAAAATTTTAGATTTTTTATTGATAGCGAAAAAAGTAGACTATTATTTTTTCCGCATTAAGAGTTCTAAATATCATTATCTTCCTTTTAATTCCCATTAAACTCATTCGATATTGTTAAAAAAGAAGAAGTTGAAATTATCGTAAGTGTTATGAGTGATTTTTCCCCAAATCAATTTCGGCCCAAAACGCCCCAAGGAAGCCCATATCTCAAAACCGAGAAGCCCAAAAACCACGGAAACAATTTTAATTATTGAAATAAAGATTAATTAATAAAACGCACCATCCCCCCGCTGTAACGGGACGTCAAGACGCACTTTCGTGCCTAGAAAAGTTACCCCGCGCCGCCGCGGCGCGAACCCCGCAGCGCCGCGCCACAAAACCTGCGGCGCCGCGGCGCGTATGACCAAAAACGACAATATTTTATTGCTCCTAGGCCCCTGACCCCTCCTATAAATAGGAGCTTGATTTCATTCAAACGGTAACTCTGATTCAAACGCTCTATATAGCAATAAACACCGTTTTCTCTCTTCTATATATATATTCCGGCAGGTTTACCTTACTAAGGTCGGAACGGAGGTGTCAGCTAGAGCGGAAGCGCCTGATCGCCGACCTGCCCTACCGAGGCTCCGGCTCTCAGTGGTCACTGACCTATATCCCGAGTCCTACGAATTTGCGGTAACCGGTTGGAGGACCCGGTTCCGGTCCGGTAAGCGGAGGGTTTGATCTGGTGGAGGATCTAGCTAGAGCGGAAGCGCTGGAGAAATTCCCGGCCTACCGAGGAATCGCCAACTCCCCAAAGGAAGTTCCGAGCGTCGTCCTACTCCCACCAGCTAGAGCGGAATCGCCGGAGGAATCGCCAACTCCCCAGAGGAAGGTCCGAGCGCCGTCATACTCCCACCAACTAAAGCGGAAGCGCCGAATGAATCACCGACTCCTATAGAGAAGGCGTCGAACAAATCCACGTCTCCACGACCATTAACTCCCGGCTCGTCCAAGCCAGCTAGGAACGACTCTATCAACGCCTGCTTTGAACTACGAGATGACCTGATCCTATTTAGCTGCAAGTGGGTATGTAGGTAGCCTCACCACACTCAACGAGGCGCGGCATCACATCATCATCATCCCCAGACTCTCTCAATCATCGACTGCTCCAGCCACGATCGTCGACCTGCCTTACGGAAGTTCCAGCTCTCTGCGGTCGCCGACCTATATCCCGAGTCTTAGGACTTTGCGGTAACGGGTCAAAGGATCCGGTTCCGGGCCAACAGTAAGCGAAGGGTCCGAATTGTCAGATCTTTCAAGAAGTGAGTCAAGCATCTAGCCCAGAAAAGTCAACAAACGGTGATAGGCCCGTCCCAATTTTCAACTTTGGACCGCTACACTGTTTGATCCATTTTTCGGCATCAACAATAAGTACTTAGTGTTTTTAATCGGTACTTGATACATTTTTCTGCGATTACATATTAATATTGAGAACTTTCACCTCAAAATAATAATAAAAAACTTCTATCCTTGCTATGCAAAACATTAAGTACTTTTACCGTTATTATCCTTCCTATTCATATAAGATAAGTTGTACGATTTGATTTATGCTCCATAATTAAAGTTTATTTATAAATGGAGGAGAGGGAAAGAAACAGTGGGTAAAGAAATAGATCAAGTGGGACCCAGTGTCTGTAGCATGGAAGCCACGTAGGCGAAGCGGTTAGGAAAGGCATGCAAGGGCTCTGATTAGCCGCCGTACGACCATAAAGCTTAGCGAGCCTGTACACTCACTCACTCCCACTCTTTCCTACCCAAAATATCAATCAAAACACGTGTAGTATATTTCCAATTCAAAACCCAAAAACATTGTACTATTTTTTTTTTCTTTTTCATATTCTTCTAGCAATTATCACATTTATTCTAATTTGTTTTTTATTTTTTTACACATTGTTGGTTATTGAATTGTAGGTTAATAATAAACGAGAAAATAGTTGAGTGTAGAGGACGACATCTATATCATAGAGTAACGGCAAATACACCAAATATGTGATAGATTCCTAAACCGCCGTTAAAACGGTATTCATTGTAATTTCTTTTGCATACAAATTGGATGTACTACTATTTAACAGATCGAGATTCTAATTTTATAAATAGAAAAATAACCGTCTAAAATTATTATTAAGTGCAACGGCAGTCCGCGCTAATGTGCAGCTTGGCGCTTTTTATAAATTACAAGTTGAGCTTCCCTGAAGTGGCAGAACTAAGATGTTTGAACCCCATCTTTTTTGTGTTGTCTTCGCCCCATCAGCCTCTTCGTTGATTATTTTTTTGTATTTACAAAGTAATTTTAAAAATATACATACAATAACGAAATACACCCACCAGCCCGAACAATTCATTGCAAGTGGAGCACCTGTACCTAAATCCAATTACCCGGATCTAAAATGCCCGCCGCCTAGAACACATGACCGCCCATCCCGTCGAGACAACACTCGGTATAAGTAGTTTCATTACAATCTTTTCTGTCCATTCTTAGCGAGTATATTGTGTATCAAACTTTGACTAACTACATTGGTACGAGTTCAAAGTAAAAAAATAACAACAAAATATTAAAAGTTAACAAATACAAATTTTGATTAAAATTTGAGAACTTTCCTCACGATTGTGAATTTATTATCCCGTATTGCTAAGTAAATCATGTAGATGAATTAGAGTAAAAGAGCGGTTGTTCTTGTAGGGTCAAAAAAGAGACACTCATTCTACTACTAAGCTCGCACAAAGTGAATATATATATATTTACTATTTCACCCTTCTCCGTAACGCGACACCTCGCGATAAATCAGGCCATTTCCTACTCACAGACATTGCGTGCTCTCTCCCTCTCTTTCTCTAGCTAATCATCATTAACAAACCCTAATTACTTAACCCACGTGAGGGACCCACCCACTAATACAACACCCTCGTGGGCCCCACTTTCCCTCTCTATTTATCTATCCGCACACGAACCAGACACACACAGCAACGGCGACGAAGAAGGAGAGAGAAAGAGAGAAGAGAGAGAGAGAGCTCCTTCAATGGGGAATTACAGGTTCAGACTCGCCGACATGATGCCCAACGCCTGGTTCTACAAGCTCAGAGACATGGGGAGAACCAGGAGCAAGAAGAAGCCTCATCAGAAGATCGCCGCCATTGCCAAGAAGAAGAGGAGCAACGCCACGTTCCACAACTCGTCTTCCTCGTACTCGTCGTCGCCGTCGACCACGGCCACCACCACCACCGTCTCCTCGAAGCCGCACCACCACCCTTTCAGCCCCAGGAAGTCCTACTACTTCACCCGCGACCTCCCCGACGAGCAGCCGCCTCGAAAGTCGGCCTCGGCGAAGCCGAGGCCGACCCGGAGGCGGAGACGGAGCTCCGCCACCAAACCCTCGTCGGAATTCTCGCCGGAGAATGCCTCCTGCGAGAGCGACGTCGTGATCAACGTCGACAAGGCATCGCTGAAGCCAGACGACGACTTCGCCAAGCCCGAGCTCGCCCCGATCATCACCAAGCCCGGGCCGGACTCGAAGAGATGCAGCGTGAATTCCCCGGGCATCCGGCTCCGGATCAGCCACTCGCCGAGGATCGTCCCGAAAAAGGCGGCGGCGGCGACGAGAAAAGCGGCGGGGGCGAGGCGGTCGAGGAGCCTCTCGGACAGCTTCGCGGTGGTGAAATCTTCGGCGAATCCGCAGAAGGATTTCAAGGATTCGATGATGGAGATGATCGAGGAGCACCACATCAGGGCTTCGAAGGATCTGGAGGATCTGCTCGCGTGCTACCTCTCGCTCAACTCCGACGAGTATCACGGCACGATCATCAAGGTCTTCAAGCAAATCTGGTTCGACCTCGCCGATCTCCCCTGAGGAAAGTTTCCGATCAAATTCGCAAACTTTCTCGGGAAAATCGAACTGGGTACTTGGTAGAATACTGATCATGTGTTCGTTCGGAAAATGTAATTAGTATTATATGTCAAATATGAAATTAGAGCTTTTTGTTTTGTTGCTTAAAGATTCTTGAGGGGCGAAAGTGCATAAATTTAGGTAAATATGTGCTCGGTTATACGTGAAAGTTATTTGACGATCCAAAATAAAATAGGACGTGCCAAATGTGGGCAAACCAAAGACACACTTTATGGGGCACCAAAATTTTCACCGTGTCACCAATTTTTCCGTCGGTAATCCAAAGTTTGTCATTTCACCCATTTACTTTTCGGGCAATATTATAGTATATATATTATAGTATGGAAATTACGGTAATGCCCCTTGATGTTGCATGTTGGGCATTTCGTTTCCATAAAGTTAAAAAATTTGGCCAACATTTTTCATTATTTTTTTGGAGAAGTTCCGAAAGTTGACTTTAGCGGAAAGACTAGTTTTTGGCAATAATTATTCTTCGTCTTTAAGAAAGAAGCGAACGTGACATTGTTCTTAGGAATTTAAAATGACAAAAATATTAACTTGTGCGGAATATATAACTTAGTCGATAGTATGGTTTCAAAAATATTCCAAAGGAGATTGATATATTAGATTATGCGATTATTGTGTCTAGTTGGCGAAGAATTATTTTATGAAAATTCCACAAGCACGAGGAAAAATTATAATTTAAATAGTCTTATGTGCCCTTTCATAATAATATAAAAGTACGATTTAAATAAAATAAATTATAATTATGTGTTGCAAGAAATTTAAGGCTTTTTTTTATAGAAATTGTAAGAAATGCCCATTATGTGTCAAAGGTTTAAGAAAACTGCCCATGTGTGATAGTAAAAAATACACACAGTGAGCATTTTTCTTAAACCTTTGACACAAAATGGGAATTTTTCAAAATAACTTTTTTTTTTTTAAAGTGTAGGAGCAATGTGTTACCTTTTAAGAGCAAAAAAATATTACCGTCAAAACATGGGATATTTTTGTCAAATACTCTAATATAATGTAAAAAAATATATTATATATGGCGTCTGTTTTAATAATTGACACGAAAGTCGTAACACATTTTACCATCTTTTGTATTTTTGTGATAAAAAAAACGGAGTATTGTCGTGTTATATTGCATGTGTTATTATATTCCGTGATGAAGATAAGAAGCTTGTTATTTTAGCGAAAGAGTGTGTGGTGTTCCTTTGAGTTTTGGCTCTTCCTAACCACACGATACAATGCAAGGACAAATGTGTAAAGAGTGTGTGAAGTTTGTGCATTTCATGGACCCCGAGACAAATATAGGGTATGATAAGCCTTAACGCTGAAAATAATACAAGGCTTTAGTTACGATTTATGACATTTGGGTCCCTCTCTTACACACAATCACTGACGGCTTCAACGTCAAAACCCACATTTTTGTCCCCTCAAACTCCAAAAGAAGATACGCTTTAAGGACATGCTCAATTCTCTTTAACTATTTTTAACCAGATTTTTAGGTCATTCACTCGTATTGTATAACTAACTGCATAGTAGTGTACTGTTTGTGGTTTCGAATGCGGTAAATATGGGGATTCGGAAACTTTGGATCTTGTAAGTTGTTATCCAGTAAAATTCGAAGAGTATTAAATATAGTATCGGTGAAGGAAAGAACAAACCGGAAATTCGCATTCCCGTTTTAGTAGAACCGAGCTAACGGATTTTGGTAAATTTACTTTCATTTATACTTTTAATTCATCCGGCCAGTCTTCGGATTTTCGTTGGTCCAGATTATCTTGTTGTTATGAAAACAAAATAATATAGCCAGATACCGCTCTTTCATATTAACTAACACATATCGATGAAATTTTAACGCTGACACTGATGTTTAATGAAGAATTTTGTTTGACTAAAATAATAATATTTCGTTTTGTAATACTACTTATTGTAGTTAGTAGTTACTCTAGAGATGGAGGATGAAAATTTGTATATATTGTCAAGTTATATATATACACTAAAACTTCTTTAAAATAATATAGTTGGGGTCAGAGAATTGTATTATATTATCAAGGTTATTAATTTATCGAGGTAACATTTAGTCATATAAGTTACAGTCGGGACTATACAAAAATATTATTTTATCAAGATTATTAATTTATTGAGTATTAGTTTAACGATGTGCTACTGTTTATACAATATATATATATATATATTTTATATTTGTAGTGGCCTAGTTTAGGAGCATGGCAATTTCAAATTTCCAACGTACGGTCACTGTAGAAAGCTTTTGGTAAAACGGTAAACCCTATATATTATTAATATTTAGTATTGAGAGGTAGAAAATCAAGTTTCAAATTTGGTGCTGCTTTGTCTAATAAAGTCGTTCAAAAGTTAAAGTGACTTCGAGTTTTTCAAAAGCTCAATGCAACTTTTCAATCGTGAAAGAAATCCATGTGATGTGTGAACTAATTCCACACTTTTCATTCACTTTTTTTTACTTAATTAAGAGGATGTTCATATATTTGGCCTTCTATTATTAGGACACATCGGGTATTTTGATCCATTTTATACACAAGGTTTAGGCATAAGAGTTTCAGTACTCCATAAGTAAATTTGGATTCATTTTTATGGTCAATATATATTGATAATCTATACGTACATATATATTGCGGTTAAAATAACGACAAGTATAACGGGCGGCACGTATAAAGTCCGGGAATGAATTCTCATCGTGTTGTTGACCAGCGATTACTACAACATGAACCGAGGACGGGTTTTCAGAGTTTTGCTTACCCTCGCATGATCAAGACCATTTTTCCGGGCCATAGTAGCGCGTGTTCTTGACATCATCCTCACGTTCCTCCGGAACTCAGCGATCAAAATTCAACACGATACATGTGATTCTCTATTTTTCAGTCAACAAAGATAAAATCACATAAATATATACATAGTCATTCTCAGTCTTACAAATTACGAAAAGGGCAAAACTTCAACATAAAGAAAAGAATAACAATAAAATTAACGGCCTAAAGAATAACACAAACGCGACAACGGACAGTTCTTCGGAGAGTTGGCCACTCTACGTAAATTTAGGAAATTTTCAAATAACATATCTATTTTAACTCAGACAAATATTTCAAAAATAAGAGAAATATTTTCTTAGATTTATAAACTACAAAAAGGAATGGTGTTTATAAATTATACGTCCTTTCGATTCAACAGCATGTTATATTCACAACATGAAAAGGTAAATCACCAGAGAAGTAATGTCCTCTCTTTCAGGGACAAAGAGTGTTACTCAAGCTTGACATGCCCATCAATATATTATCACATAATTATTATAAAATAAATAAATAAAAATAAATAAAAGGATATTATTATCCCATACGTACATAATATGGACACGTAATAATTCAAGAAAATGGCCTAATTTTGCGGATATATAAGGACATTCATTATATTAATCATTAATATATTAATGACCTCTCATCTAGCCCTGTTCTTCTTTGACTATGTGTATACAAATATTATTGATTAATTACTGGTATCAATGTGTTCCTTTTATTTGATGGGTATATAATATATATATATATATATATATATATATCTTGGACACCTATAACGACAAAAGGTCTTCGCAGACATTTAGGTTAGGCCTTTTGTTAAGGAAGTCAAAGTTGATGAGTCATTATATATATGGAATAAATGTTAGAAATTCTAACTCATGTGTCATTTTCTTATGAGTAATATTACAGATACTACATAGCTAACAAAGTGATAATAATAATAAAAAAATTGTTCTAAGTGCAATGTTTTACACTTTGTATTTGATAGTAATATTCTTTTATTTTCTTTTTGACTAATTTATAAGAAGAAACTTAAATCTTTGGACTATTGTATCCTCGTCAAGTTTTATTGCCTTTTATTCTTGATCGGCTCGTCGAATTTTATACTAGTCTTCCCGATTCTTTCCTTTCCGACGGGTAATCGCCATCGACAAGTCAACGAGAATAACGTGAAAAAGGTCATGCACGTTGGATATTAACCCTACAGTACTAATATATCTAATGACTGTTTTTCATAGATATAATATTTTCAACTTAAAATACCACGTCTTTCACACGTTTCTAGTTTAATTAATTTAAACTATTGTAAATTCCGACAGATAAACCGTAAAACACCACATAAGTAAAAAATATTGTAAAAAATTTGGTACATATTTATTTTAGCAGTTACTTGGACTATCCTCTAAGCCTCATTTGCATTCTCTTTCAGTATTTTAATAAATAAAATGGTTGTATTAATTAAATTATGAAGCTCATAATTAACATAAATAAAGTGATTGATAAATTAATTAATGTAGTTGTTGTGGAAGACAAATCACACGTTTAATCATGATTATAGTACTGTGGCCTCATATTAATTCACAAATATTACACAGATAAATATATGAAATATGTATAGTTTTTCAATTGTATTTTATAAATCGATTGAAGGCACTTACGAACATGAAAATTAATGGTTGATAGAAATTGTTGACTTATGTATATATGAGTTTATATAAGTGAAGATATGGGATTAGATTCGATGGCAAGTTTGCGTGTATAGCAATTTATGAAGTTTGTTGAATTCAACACCAAAAATCAAAAATCAGCCACTGATTTTACATCAAACATATTAATGCAGAATGAAGCCAAAGCTGGCAAAAGGTCCACTTGATCATTTATTCTATTTCTACTACTTTACTATAATATATATATTCATATATATATATATATATCATGATATATTAAAATTGATATACAGTCAAATATAAAACGGGTGTAAATACAGCCAGCCACATCCGGAATCAAACACTCGGTTTCGATATTTTCTCGGATTTGGATTTACCAATTCTAGACTAACCTTGTAAAAAATTAATCTAGACTGTTGAATTTCGATTAGAACCCTGATTAAATAATGTTATGAAATCTAATACAAGATTTATAAATCTTTAAAAGCTAACAATTATTAATCTTATATAAATACAATTATAATACATATAAAAACTTCAAAGGAAATTTACTATAATATTATAATCCGTTCTACAGATAATAGTGGTGGAAGTACTTAAATTATAGTCAATTGTGCCGGTGGGCATTCAAGTATTTTTTAGTGGAATAAGTACCTGAATTTTTAAAAACATTAGCTCCGTCCAATTTTTTTCTTCTATAAACGTTATGATAGAAAAAAAGGGACTCAAAATAATTAAAATAAATAAGAAACATAGTTAATTTAAAGTAAGACTTTACTGCAGAAATGAGACATGGCCTTTCATTAATTTTTTTTTAATTAGAATTGGAATTGAATGAAGCCAATGTTATAAAATTAAATATTAATACCACTTCTTTTGAACTTGGTACCAAAGGATTGGTTCTTGCTTGTTCTTATAATTAATTCCATTATTTCCAATGTATATAGTACCAAATATTTATATATAAATATATATTTTTCTCAAATAATATATATGGCAATGGCTCATGTCAGTGTTTATGTTGGGTCAACAAAATCAAGCCGATTTGATAATAATGCAATAATTGAACAACAACGTACCTGGAGAGAATTGTGGATAAAATAAAGTGCACCTTTCTTCCTCTTATTATTATTGAAATTCCACCCACCTCTTATATTTTTTATTCGGACCACACAACTAAACCCACAAAACTACAAAAATACATTATTTTCGTTATATAGAATATTATTAATATTATTATTGTACATCGTATATTTAACTCTCCAGAGTGTAACTTGTTCATCATTTTGTATCAGTTAATCCATACCAACTATTTTAAAATAAAAATAAAATATATCTTCTAATGTATTTTAGTTCGTTTTTATAATATAATGCTTTTCTCTTATTAATATTCTAATGTATTTTAGTTCGTTTTTATAATATAATGCTTTTCTATATAAAAAATGTATTACCATTTATTATTTAGATATATGATTTCATTTTGTTTATAAAAATTATTAAAAAAAAAACAGAGGATATACTTGTCAAAATATATTTAGATAGTATATTTCTTTGCTTATTTTTATAATAAAAATTGATTTTTTTTTTGTTTGTAGGAAAATGAAATTATTGGTCCCATTAATTTATATTAGAATGGCCGAAACATGTAACCACTTTATGAATCAATAATCCCCCGTTTCAGTTTGCATGTTTTTCATATAAACTATAGTAATTGGAAAAATGATAAAAGAATATGAAAGACAAAGAAAACAGGATAATCTATTTAATAAGTGCATGCATGCATGGATTACTTTACAATTAATATTGGACACTAATATCAATATTATATTATCTTTTTTTTTTAGGTTTCTATGCATAAAAAATTTAACATGGCAAGAGGACGTGAAGATAAGAACCCTACTAAGGAAATTTATACATACATATATATATATATATAATTTGTTTTTCTGTTTAAAATATATGTGTAAAATGATCCACAGATGTCGTTATTGCTCTTCATTTATGTCAATACTATAGAGTGATGTGTACACATTTATAGCCTTTTATTCAATTTGCCCTTTGTCCAATAAATAAATAAATAAATAATCACCACACTAGCTACTTTAGAATGCATTCTTTACTTTAAAAAAAAAAAAGAATGCATTAAAGTGAGAGACCTACTAAAAAGGAAATAATAGAGTAAAAATCTCAATATATATCATCTTTAGGTTTTACAACTCTCTTTCATATGTTTTAGTAGATACACATGAATTTATTATGACAAAGATTTCGTTTAGACATTAAAAGAAAACCTAAAATAAAGATGACACAATAATGTATCACTGCATGCTTTCGTTATTTATTTTTGGAAAGCTGAAATTACAGTATAACAACTAAAGCTGGTAAAACTGAAGGGTGTTTCTTACATATAAATTAATTACACGCTGATAGATTTAGATACGGTGTATAGTAGATTCTCATCTAAATTATAATATTTCATACTCCGGTAATTAAATAATTTTAATTGAAAATATTTTTGTGTGGTTCCGAGTTCCGACTGTAACTAAAATTATTAAATTATTATTGATTCTGAAACATAATTTACTCAGAAACGAAGACGCGATGCAGAGATTAGAGATCAGTATAGTCAAGGGTATTTTAGACTTTTACTTGGTTTATAATTGCCATTATAGTTATATGTGGCCGTCATTAATATGGTGTAGTACAAAAAGAGTGAGAGCGAGACGAGGATTATGTGTTTAAACAACTCCGATTGAGATTATAGTTGATCAAGATTTACAAGTGGCTGCGGCATGTGCCCTCGTATACTAAGAGTGAACCACTATCATTTTTTAATTTTTTTACTTGAGGACTTAAATTATCTATATTATTTAGTAGACATAATTGACTTGTTATAGTATGGTTGATTTATTGTTTATATATAACATGGTGGTTAGTAATATAATATTACGAATATTCATTGGTCCAATTTTCATGGTTTTGGCCTTTTGGGTTAGAAATAAATGACTCTTATATAATAACAGAATAATTGATTGACGAGTCAAACGACAGAACCAAGACGGAGACGACATAAACCGCATATTCTGGCTTTGACTTGGACTATCGATTACTTTTGTCGTTTTTGGTTCTAGCTTAAAAATCTACCTGTGAATTGTGATTATAGAGTTAAGAAGATGTGACTCGTCAATTTTTACCAACATTTTCCACGTAATCAAGCAATATAATGACAACTGTCAAGACTTTTTATAAATTTTTTAAAATTAATTACTATATTATATTTAAAATTAAATCATAGCGTTTTATAAAGGAATTCTACTAATAAAAATAAAAATTATGTTTTAATCTTTATTAATTACGTAAGCTCATACAAACTATATACCGGATCTTAAGCCGAAATATTATCTTTATTATTATATTGGGACGGAAATATTATTAATAAAAGATGAGCGAACTCCCTATCAAGTTTTTAAAAATGTTCAAAGTTTATCTTAATATATTGTTTTTATTTTTACATCTTATTTGTTTCAAAATAGTTTTTGTAATTTATTTTTCATTATGCTTATTCAATCGCTTTCCAAATATTCAGTTCGATTCATCAAAATTTATATCACGAATCAATGTAATTACATAATGTTTAGCTTATGAAAAACACAATGAGGAAATTATAATCTTCCTTGACCATATGTTGATGATGTGAGGATTTTCATCTCAATATTATGCAGAAATTAAATGCTATCACATGGATGAAATAATTTGCCGTTTCGTTGATAAATTTGTATACATATTGTTAATGCCTAAAAATTGATTAACTTGAATGCGGCCCAAGTCTTGATTTTGGGCCGGGCCCAACGCCTGCATGGGGTCAAACCGGGCTTTGAAGCTTGATCTCCGGTCTTGATGGGCCGGAAATCTTCCCTGTAAAACCTGCCTCCGATCCTGTAAAAAGAGCACAAAACGTGAACTCTAGAAGGGGACAGATGGGGGGGGGGGGGGGGGGGGGGGGGGGCTCTGTCGCCCGCTCCGACGCTCAACATTAGCCGAGTATTTGAGTCGGAATTTATGAATAAACGGGAAACAGAGGTTTTTTGGCTTCGAGAGAGCTTACCAGTTTTGGTGGGGGTGCCCTCGTATTTATAGAGGGCGAGAGGCTCGATTTCATGCCTTCGGGGCGCGCGGCGCGCCCCGAAGGCATGATTTTCCTTTCGGGGCGTGCGGCGCGCCCCGAAGGCATGTTTTTGGCTTCGGGGCGCGCCGCGCGCCCCGAAGGCATGTTTTTTCCTTCGGGGCGCGCGGCGCACCTCGAAGGCATGTTCTTTAGGCCGGGCCGAGTCGACATTTCCCAACGAGTCCGGGTTGACGTTTTGGTTGACCTTTTGGATTTGGGTCGGTTTACTTTTCTAGGTCCGGTCCGTTGACTTTTTCATTTGACTTTTCCGGGTCAAGTCTGTTGACTTTTCCTTTTGACTATCCCGGGTCGAGTGTGTTGACTTTCCGGGTCGGCCCATTGACTTTTCTGGGTCGGGCCCGTTGACTTTCTGGGTCGAGTCTTTTGACTTTTCCGGTTGACTTTCCGGGTCAAAGTCAATTTAGTGGGCCTTTTTCTTGGGCCTCTTGGGCACTTTTTTAGTTCGGCCATTAATTTTTTTAGGCTCCGGAAAATACGCATAACACATATATTTGTAGAAAAAAGTAATAAATTTTATAACTCAACTCACAATTTACAAAGCAACAATAATGGCTGATCATACAATATTAAATAACTCAGTATCTACTTGTACAATTCGTTTTAAACATGCTTACAAATTCATATAAATAAATACAATGGTACAATACTTAGACGGATAATTAGGAGAAAATAATGATGGGACATGTACACGTGCAAGAGACAAAAATCTCTTGAATAATTTGCCAAAGATTTATTTTGGAAGAGTTTATATTATTTATTTGTTCTTGTTTCGTCACACGGGTGTGAAATAATCTGTGAAATCTTATAAATAATATATTAGTCTCTTTCAATTATTATTTTCACCCCAATTGCCAAGAGGAAATGGACAAAGATGAAGAAGATTTTTGGATCGATTTTTTGGACACGTCTCGTGGCTAAAATGTGAAAACAACAAACACTTTAATGTGACATTTGATTGAAATTCGTCGGTGCTACATTACATTTTATTTTTATTATTTTTACTGTTTAATATTGTTTGTTGGCCTTAGACTTAAAATAGCATTGTCAACCTTCACATTATTACAATTAAAGCCGACTCTAAATTTATCGTGTTTTTTGTTTATTTGGGTTTTTAGTTAATTAAATCTTGGAAACTTTTATTGTTTTTAAAAATTCACTTTTGATTAAGTATGAAATAATATGTATAAAATTTGGAACCTTTGAATCTGAAAAGCTCAAAACGGTGACTTTGCTCGCTTAAAGTTGTACTTAATTACAATGTTATATTATTGAAATCGGTCCAAACTAGCAAAGATTAGAATAAGAATATATGTACCTTTTTTTGTTGTTGTTATACGAATTAAATTTAACCAAAAAATTATTGAATTATTATTTTTAAATAAAAAAATATTTTAAAAAATTCCATGTGGCAATTTAGTGATGTGTCATTCCTTATCTCGTTTAAAGATATGCCACGTGGCATTTAATAGTCAACATTTACCATCAGAGAACTTTTTGTAAGTAACTGAAGAATTTAGGGACTTCAATCGCAAAAGATTAAGTTCAAAGATTTATCTATAAAAACAGAAGAGATTAAGGACTTTATCTGTAAATTCCCGTCATAATCAATAATCAACCGTTCAAAGAAAGCCAATCTCATTAACTAATTGATATATTAGTTCAACTTTCTTTGGTGGATTAATTGAATAAAATCGTTCTAATGATCTTTCACTAAATTCACAGCAGATATTTGATGGCATTGAGTGATTGCCAAATATGGTAGAGCTGTAAACCATTTAACTGCTTAAATAAGAAAAAATATATATCATTGGACCCGAAGTGACATCACAAATGAGTTAATCAATAGAGATCAATCTTTGGTTGTTAAATTTGTTGGGTTTTAACTAATTATTAATTAAGCAAATTGAGATTAGAAGTAATGAATCCGACAAATCACAATTAAGTCTAAGTACTAGGGTAGGAAATTTTATTTTGTAGCCGTGAAATAAGGTACATGATTTAATAAATATTAAATCAAATATATAATACACATATTATATTAATATTTAATATCAGGCTATCAACGATATTGGCTTTAATTTATTAGTGGAACAAATCCCATTTGTTTTCCATCATTAGATTCTTGTGGGGTCTTTAAAAAGCGACCATTTAACCAATAATTTTACTTGTTTTAATAATTAGAGGGAAACTTTCATGTAATATAAAGGTGAAAAAATTATAACATGGTCGATGGGAAAATAGTACTATATCATTATCAATTATCATAAGAGCAAGCAAAGTATTTTTTTTCTATTTTTTTTATAAGCATTAATAAAGTAGTTCTATAAAGTCTCATTAGACCTTTAAACCCATTTAAGGGAATTTATAGTGATCCAACACAACACTAATAATAATTAGACTAATATAGCTATACTTGGATTAGCTAGTTGGCAAGCATTTTGGTAATGGATATAACAACTTTATTATAAGGTATGAGAAATAATATTGGACATAATGATGCCTAAATAGTGTTTCTCAAAAAGAAAGAAAAAAAGTTTGAATAGTGGACAAAAGATAATGCCTAAATGAAAAATATATTGGACGTAATAATGCCTAAATGAAAGGACCAACTTTCAATTTTTCAAATATAATTTGTGTAACTTTATACAAACCATTGTCCATTTATACTCCATATATATACCATGATTGTACAATCATTTTTTTTTTTGTATAACTATTATGACCTCAAGTCAACACTCGTATTCTTTTCAGAGCTGGAATTTCGGCATGAAATATTTAAGAAAGAAAAAAAATATTAGGAAAGAAAAATAAACCCTTTAGAATGAAGTAAGAAATTGGTAGAATTTGTACAAGAGAGCGAATATTATTGCAAATATTATCTGATCGAAGATGGAGACTGTGGCTTTGCGATTTATGGGTAAATACGCAGAAGAAAGCTTCAATTCTACGGCGAAAGAGTGATCTCGGGTTGCGCGAATGTCGGGGGATGGCACAAATATCAGTTTCCCAGAAACGCATTTAAATTCTTGATCACTCCATTCCTACATTCATCGTAATAAGGACGTAAGTACGACATATAATTTTTCTCCATTCTAAAGAGAATGATGAATATTTACCTGAATTTGTTTCCCAATGGTGACAATTAGCGTCTCCGAATCTGCATCAAACGAGAAGTGATCTTCCTCGGATTGAACGTAAATTTGGCAACGCTCGAAGAAAATGTGCAAGATTAAGCACATTTGATCACCAGTGTCGTCTGCGATTTCTTCGTTTAGAGGTAATTGGTTTTTCTCTATGGAATTCTTGTGATTGAATCTGTATAAGCTGAGAAGAGCCTCTTTGTCTCTTGAAATTTCTGCTTTATGATCAATGCATTTCTTACGAGCATTTTCGAGCAAAATTTCACCAAGTTTTTCTCCAATTGCTTCTAATTTACTCGCTATGCTCTTCATGTTTTCACTGCAAATGTAGGGTCATGTCAACAGTATATATATAAATATATGTAGAGGGCGATTTTACTCACCGTGCAGTCACAAAGATAATCGAAAATAATAGATAATTATAAATAATACGAATATCTTTGATTTATTATAATTTCGAGAGGACCCGGTTTCTTCCGTTTGATAGCTTGGACAATCGAAGATTACACCCTCTAACCCTTGGGAAATCGAGAATAATATGAATAATCAGACTCGAAGACTCAAGGATTTATTCTCTCAAAACTCACGATAATATTGGATATTGAACACTGGATACTGAATGAATGAATTATGCTAAGTTTACATTCGTATATATAGGCTTGAAAGTCTTCTAGAATATTCCTCAAATCTTGCTAGGGTTTCCTTCTGTTTCGCTATGATCGTGGTTGACTTCCTTATTTTGCGTTGGATATCCCACGAAATCTTTAACCGAATAACCCAGTCTTCCCTTCTTTCTCGCGATCTCGAATGAATATCTTTTAATACGAATAGGCTTTCTCGAAGAGCTTTCTTCGATGAGCTTCCTTTCTCGCGATGAGGTGTTGGGCTGGCTTGGTCGGATGATGACTTTCCATGGGCTTCGCTTGTTGGGCCTTATTTCTTCTGCTCCTTAATGGGCCTGAACTACTTAGGCAGTCGTTCCCTTGTTTTTTACGTCGTTTACTTCATAAACGACAAAGGGTAGTGTTAGGGAAAGATTTGACAAAATCTGACCTTAACAGTTAGTCCCCTATTTTATCGAGTGTGAAGCAGTTGATAAAATAAAACAGGATTTATCTCCGATAAGGTTTTTGTCCGATGAAGTATTTTTCTCGATGACGTTTTTCCTCGAAGAGGTTCTTCCTCGATGAGGTTTTCCCTCGAAGAGGTTGTGTCCTTCGGGGACTCTTCCACTTCTTGCACGCTCACGGATGTCTTCGAGTTCCAACGTAGCGCTGATTGGGCGCGATTCTCCAGGCTGTCAGATCTTGGAAATCGTCGTCAATCATTTCGCATTAAATGCGGGGTTTTCTCGCACTCGAGTGCCTTCGAGCTTCGCACCGATTCTTTTAATCTTCACCGTTGGATGAATTTTTCCGCTTCGAACCTGGGCCGTCGGATCTGGATGTGTCTTTCCAACTTCCGCCTGCCTCTTTCTATAAATTTAAAACCTCGCCTTTGACTCAAACACTTCGTTTCAAACTTCTCTCCAAATCCTCTCTGCAACTTTCTTTCCCGACTTCCTTCTTCTCCAGAAAATCTTCAAACTCTCTTTCCGTCCAAATTCTTCTTTTTCGATCAAGAAAATGTCGAATCCGGGAAAGATCTTCAAGACTCGGTCGCCGAAGTCTATAATGACGGAGAAGCATCTCGAGGATTTGAAGAAGCACTACGTGGACTCCAATCCTTGCTACCTGCGTCTCCCCAAATCCGGCGAGCTTGGCGACGAGCCTCCGGAAGGGTACATCACACTGTACGAACACTTCTTCCGGTCGGTGGAACTGCACCTTCCACTGCCTCACCTCATCGTGAGCTTCCTCCATGCGTACAATATGCCGATCAGTCAGGTTAGCCCTAACTCTCTTCGCCTTCTTGTCTGCACCATGGCCATCGCTCTCGAGCAGAAAGTGGCTCTGACCCTGGAGGATTTGATGCGGCTCTTCAAGTGGTCGAAGAATTCAAAGAATCTGGGCCGTTTTTTCCTCTCCTCCGCCGCGGGTGTCCACGTCATCACCCACACGCCGAACAATGAGTCCGGGTGGGAGAATAGGTATTTCTTCGCGCATCTCGATCGTCGCACCCTCGGGCCGCATTGGGAAGCGCTTCCCACCAAGTGGGTCGACGAGAAAGAAGTGCCGAGATTCAGGCCCATCGCGAATAAAGAGGACGACGAGCGCTTCGCTGGGGTCGTTCGGGCTCTGCTGGAAAATCCTCGTCGGAATTGGACGACGGACTTCTTCGGGACCCGCGTTCAAGAGTCCGGGCTCTACCAGCTCTGCCACATCGTGGGGAGACCACCGGCATCTTTGTGGCCTGTCGGATTCCGCCTCGAAGAGGTCAAAGACGCGGACCCCTCGTCCCCCGCTGTTCGGCAATCTCCTAAGCCGAAGAAGAGAACTCAAAAGTCCACCCGTGGATCATCGGAGCCACGGCAAGGTCAAGGCCAAGATCCAGGACAAGGCCAAAATCCAAGGCAAGGCCAAGATCCAGGACAAGGAGGTGGGTCCTCCGATTCTCGTCGGGATCTGTCAAAGGCTGGCTTCATGGGCATCGGCCCTCGGACCGGTGCTGACCGGTTTGTTTCAAGTGATAAAGCTCTTCCTCCGAAGAGCAGTTCGGAGAGGCGGACAAAGCACAAGCACGACGCTGGTGCTTCTCGCTCCTCGGGGATATCGACTTCCTCGGGGGCGACTCGCCTTCGGGATTCATCTCGTCTTTCGGAGAGCCGTCGCGAATCCGAGTCCCAGACTTCCTCGCGGGAAACTTCTCGCGAGAAAGTTATCCTGAAAAGGAAAACCGCTGAAGGGGTACGCGACGCTCCTCTTCCGAAGAGGAATAAGACTTCC
Source organism: Parietaria judaica (assembly GCA_954871525.1). NCBI lineage: Eukaryota > Viridiplantae > Streptophyta > Magnoliopsida > Rosales > Urticaceae > Parietaria > Parietaria judaica. The sequence goes on along the minus strand of OX940868.1, from coordinate 19,889,837 downwards.
GAGTCGTCGGAGATAGATGCAACTCCTTCGGCTCCGGAGACTGTCACCGTCGCTTCTCGCGAGGGGACTGTTCCCGCCGAGGCGATCGCGTCGACCGCTCTTGCTTCGACTCCTCCGTCCGAGACCGGTGGAAACATCGATGGGGCTCATGGGACCCTTCGTCCTTCTCCCACTTCTCGGGAGCGGTTCCGCTTTGATGATGACTTTATCGATTTAGTGTCGTCGATGGATCTCTCGGCCTCCGAGGTAGCTTTTACTTCTTTTCCCTCTTCATTTTTCATGATGCTTGCACATTTCGGGTATCTAATGCATATTTCGGTATATACTTTTCTCGTAATTTCAGATTCCGGCTCGCGCCGACGCGCCTCCTTGCTTGGAGGCTTCTTCTTCAGCACCTCCCGCACCTGCCGCGGAAGGACTTTCAGTCGCTGTTCCTACGGCTGACGAGGAGGGCTTGTTGCTTGAAGGGGCACTTGATGCCGCCGACGCGCCCCTCGTCCTGGAGCCCGTCGGGCGGCCCGGCGCTTCGGAGGGGGTTTCTCTTCCTTCCGAAGAGGTTTTGGTCGGGGGCCATCCCGAGGGAGGGGATGGCCTCGTTGCGGACGTCGTTCATCCTGGCGTATCTACTCATCCCGAAGTGCCTCGTCCGGAGGGCGCTTTGGAGCCGACCGACGCTGTCGGCGCCTCTGGGGCTAGTGCCTCCTCTCCCGACGATGCCGGGATTTCATTCTCTCCACTTCCGAAGTTTCTTCCCAACTCCGGGCCGGGAGGCTTTTCTCTCCCGGAGCGATTTCCGGCAGCTCCTACTTCGGAGTCTCCGCCGGAAGAGTGGAAAGCATACTCGCTCCGGGTCCTTCGGGACCTGTTTTGGCCCGAGCCTTCGGGGAACACCGGCTTGTCTCTGAGCCAGATCAGGGGCTATGGCCGGGCTGCCTCTACGCTTTTCCAGGCTCTTGCCCGCTTCAACACCATTATTCTTAACGAGAATGGCGGCAGAGGCGAGAGCGCTCAGGAGTTAAACGACCTCCGGGCTAAACTTGCCGACACAGAATCGCTCCTCGGGGTTTCCGTTCTCGGAGAGCGCAAATATCGGGAAGCGGCCGAGCGAACTTCCGATGAGCTGGAGGTCGCGAGGGCCAAATTGGCGAAGGAGGCTTCGCTTCGCCAAGCTCAAGAAAAAGAGCTCGCCGAGTGCAAGGCTAGGGCCGAGGCAGAGGTTGCGGCGCTGAAGGCCGAGTTAGATGGGGAGCACAGGCGTCACTCCATGATAGTGGAGAGCTACGAGAAGCATCTCGAAGCGAAGAAGTGGCGGCTGGCTAAGATCAGCGAAGCGGTGGGCGTGCCTGTCGAGCAGGAGAGTCGGCTTGCCTCGCGAGTGGCCTCGTGCTTAAAACGCCTCGGCAAAGAGCTCGAGGTATCACAGACGGAGGCGAAGTCTGAGCGCGAAGCACGCCTACACCTCTTCGAGAGGGCTCAAGACAAAGCGCAACGTGCCTTGGCGAGGTATAAGGCCCTGGAGGAGTCCATCAATTTCCATCGTCGCTCCGCCGCATATGGGGCCAATGCTAGCCTTCTTGAGAAGGTTCCTCCCACGGCGACCATTGGGAGTCTTTTGCCTCGTCTTCCGAAATACAAGACTATCTCTGAAGAGAGTGAGGCTAAAGCCCGCGAGCTGGACGACAAGTCTCTACCTGACCCTGATTCTCCTCCGCTCACCCCCGGTGCTCCTTCTTCCGCTGGTATCGATTGGGCGGCTTGCTTCGTAGTTGGGGCTGCCTCTTCGGACTCCGATGGCCTCGATGAGTACGGGACCAACGATGGGGTCGTCACCTCTACCGATGGAGCGGTTGGTACCGAAGCGGTCACTTCTACCGTCGAGGGGGTTACCAACGAAGCGGTAGGGGGGAAGGAAGGCTCTTAGGCCTTTTCTTGTAGCTTTCCTATGTACATTATTCGCATTGTCTTTGTAATTTCTTCGACGGATTTTATTAATGAAAAGAACTCTCTTTGGCTTCAATTTGTTGTTTCCGTACTTGTTGCTTCTCTTGTGTTCCTGTCATTATTTCCTGGCTAAACTCCTTTTCTCAGGGTGACGAATTCTTCTATACTTCGGAGCCGCTGTTTTACTATGAAGATGTGCTAGCTTCTTTCCTCGCGGTCGACGATGAACATCCCGCCATCCTCGAGGAGTTTGTCCAAGATATGATAAGGCGTGCGGCTGCCTCTCTTTCCGGAGTTGCGTTCGACGAGACTCCCCTTAGTCCTTCTTCGGCCTATGTGATCGAATTTATGATGTTGAGGCCTGTAAATTATGCCGCCGTAGAAGATCTTCTTCGGGACGTCCTCTCCGAGAATGGGGAGTTCGTCATAGAACAGATTGCCGATAGGGTAGTTCGGGAGGATTCGCCTTCCCCTGCTGTATCTTGAATAAATTGTATAATGTATTGTGCTTGTAATGAAATTTCATCAATGGAATCTATTGACTTTTGCATACTATCGATGATGTATGGGAGTATGTGTACTCCGTTTTTTTTTTTTTTTTTTTTTTTTTTTTTTTTGGCGATGAGCTTGTCGGTGTGCACCGGGCTCTGTCGCGATGAAGTGCTTGGCACTGATTTGCCGGCGATGAGCTTGTCGGTGTGCACCGGGCTCTGTCGCGATGAAGTGCTTGGCACTGATTTTGCTATGCTTTCTATTCTTGGCTCTTTTGCCGTAGTGATATTTTGCTTGGCCCATTTGCCATAGTAGTTCTTTTGTAATGTTCGTCGATGAGCTTGTCGGTATGCACCGGGCTCTGTCGCGATGAAGTACTTGGCACTGATTTGCCGGCGATGAGCTTGTCGGTATGCACCGGGCTCTGTCGCGATGAAGTGCTGGGCACTGATTTGCTGGCGATGAGCTTGTCGGTATGCAACGGGCTCTGTCGCGATGTATCGATCGAAATTTGCGCCGGAGCGGCTTTGTATATTTTTTTTTGATTTGTCGGCGATGAGCTTGTTGGTATGCACCGGGCTCTGTCGCGATGAAGTGCTTGGCACTGTTTTGCCGGAGATGAGCTTGTCGGTATGCACCGGGCTCTGTCGCGATGAAGTGCTTGGCACTGTTCTCTTGCCTTTTTTTTTTTTTTTTTTGGTGCGTGTTTATTTGAGTCAGCGATAGAATATTGTCTTAAAAGACGAGCCTCATTAAACCCTTCGAGTCCCCCAATGGGTGCGGCTCGCGAGGGAAGAGTACTCCATGTTGTATTGAATAAGGCCGGAGCCAATCGCGCGGATCCCGAACAAGTAGGGTCGGGAGTCCCCTGTTAAATAAACTTTAAAATGGAATGTAAAAACTTAAGAAAAATAGAAAGGAAAACTTAACTAAAAACCGAAATCGTAAGGCGTCGATGACGCTCTTTACTGGTAGAATTTCTTCAAGTGCTTGACATTCCACCTTCTTATGACCTTGACTCCCTCGGCGTTTTTGAGTTCGTACACCCCTGGCTTGACGATGTGGGTCACCGTATAAGGGCCTTCCTAGCTTTCTCCTAGCTTTCCCGCGTTAAGCTCGGCTGTGTTTTGGAACACCCTTCTGAGGACTAGTTCTCCGACCCGGAACCTTCTCGATCGCACCCTTTTGTTGTAGAAGCGTGCGATGGTGTTCTGGTAATTCGCTATATGAATTCTGGCTCGCTCCCGTCTTTCATCGATGTGGTCCAGCTGATGAAGCAGGTCTTGGTTGTTGTCCTCCTCGTGGTTCGGTGCCCAGGATCGCCGGAGACTGGGAACTCCTACTTCCGCCGGGATTACCGCTTCCACCCCGAATGCTAGGGCAAAAGGAGTTTCTCCGGTGGCTGAGTGTGGCGTTGTTCGATAAGCCCAAAGTACTCCGGGGAGTTCGTCTGCCCATAGACCCTTCTTCTTGTCGAGCCGCTTCTTGAGGCTGTCGGTGATCGTCCGGTTGACTGCTTCGGCGTTCCCGTTTCCCTGAGGATATCTTGGCGTCGAAGTGTTTAACTTTATCTTCCATCGTGCGCAGAAATCTTTGAACTTCTTCGAGATGAATTGGGACCCGTTGTCTGCGATTATCTCCCTGGGGAGTCCAAAACGAGTGACTATGTTCTTCCAAACGTAGCTCTCGACATCGGAGTCCTTGATGTTGGCGTAGGCTTCGGCTTCGGTCCATTTGGTGAAGAAGTCTGTGACCACCAGCATGAACCTTTTCTGTCTTGCTCCGGTTGGCATTGGACCGACGATGTCCATTGACCACTTCATGAATGGGTAGGGCACCGACACCACCGATAGCTCTTCGGCTGGGCAGTTGATTGCTGGGGCGTGTCGCTGGCATTTCTCGCACTTCCTGGCGTGGTTGGTGCAATCCGCTCGCATTGTTTCCCAGAAAAAACCTTGTAACTTGGCTTTCCTTAATAAGTTGCGTCCGCCTGAGTGATTTCCGCATTCTCCGCTGTGGATCTCTTCCATGATGTAGTCCGCCTCGTCTTTGCCTAGACAGCGTAGGTAGGGGCCGACAAGGCTTTTGAAGTAAAGCCTTCGGTCTATGATCGTGTATCGAGAGCTTTTTGACTTTACTTTCCGCGCCTCTTGTCGATCTTCGGGTAATTTTCCTTCGACCAGGTATGCTCGGATGGGGGTCCGCCAATCCTCGTCTCCTGTCTCTTCTACTACTCCGGGTTCTTCGCCCTCGCTCTCTTTTTCTTCTACGAGCTGAATTTCTTCATTGTTTCCCTTCGGGGTTCCGTCACTGCTACGAGTGCTGTCCTCTTCGTTGGTTTGTTCCTCCTCGCTTACTTTTAGCTTCTTCTCATCGGGCTCTTCGCTTCTCTTGATGCTAGGCGTCTGTAGTGTCTCCACTGTGATCGACCGGAGCTCTCCCACTTGGGTAGTTGACCCCAGGCTCGCCAGGGCATCTGCGTGGTTGTTGTCTCCTCTGGACACCTGTGTCAATGTGAAGAAATCGAACTTCTTCTCGAGGGACCTGACTATCCCAGCGTAGGCCTCCATCCTTTCATCGTTCGTCTCGTACTCTCCACTGACTTGCTTGACGACTAGTTGGGAATCCGAGAAGGCATTCAAGTTTTTTACCCCGATGGCCATGGCTGATTGCATCCCGATGATGAGTGCCTCGTACTCCGCTTCGTTATTGGTGGAGCGATAGGCAAGGCGGCAGGCTTTCTCGATCACTTCTCCCATTGGAGAGATGAGCCGGATCCCGATTCCTGATCCCATCGAAGTCGCCGATCCGTCGACGCAGAGTTTCCAAGTGCCGGCTTCATCGCTCAACTCCACGGGCTCTCTGGGTAGCTCGATGAGGAAATCGGCTAGCACTTGCGACTTCAGACTCGTCCGCAGCTGATATTCGATGTCGTACGCCCTTAGCTTTATGTTCCACTTCGTGATTCTGCCGGATTGGTTCGGGCTTTGAATGATGGAGCGAATCGGTCTGTCCGTCATAACGATGATCGTATGGGCTTGGAAGTGGAAACGTAGTCTCTCCGATGCGTCGTATACGTCAATGCTAGCTTCTCGATGGTGGGGTACCTCGTCTCGGCGTCGAGGAGCTTTCTGCTGATGTACGAGACTGGCTTTTGCTCCCCTTTTTCTTCTCGAACTAGCACCTGACTTATCGCCTGATCGGACACGGCGATGTATAGGTAGAGCGGCTCTCCGGGCTCCGGCTTTGTCATAACTGGTGGTGATGACAGATATACCTTTAGCGCTTGAAAAGCTTCTTCGCACTTGTCGGTCCATTCGAATTTCTTGTTTTTCCTCAGCAGTTCGTAGAATAGAAGAGTTCGGTCTGCTTGTCGCGAGATGAACCGCCTCAGCGCGTTGATCCTTCCTGTCAGCTTCTGTACCTCTCGCCGATTTCTTGGCGATGGCATGCTCTGAATGGCTTCGACTTGCTCGGGGTTGGCTTCGATTCCTCGTCGGGTGACCATCTGTCCTAAGAATTTCCCGGATGAGACGCCGAAAGTGCACTTCGTGGGGTTTAGCTTCATCTGGTGTTTGTTAAGGACGCCGAAGCATTCTTCCAGATGCTCCACGTGCATTGCCGCTTTTAGAGACTTGACGACCATGTCGTCGATATACACCTCCATGCTCTTCCCGATCTGTTCGTGGAACATCTTTGTCATCAGCCTCTGGTATGTCGCCCCAGCGTTTTTCAGACCGAAAGGCATAACCTTATAGCAGTAGGTTCCTCTTTCGCTGACGAAGGCTGTCTTCTCTTCGTCGTCTGGATGCATTCGGATCTGGTGGTAGCCCGAGTAGGCGTCCATGAAGCTTAGGAGCTCGTACCCGTAAGTGGCTTCGACGAGGCGATCGATGTTCGGCATTGGGAAGCTGTCCTTCGAGCACGCCTTGTTGAGATCCGTGAAGTCGACGCATACTCTCCATTTGCCGTTCTTCTTTTTCACCACGACGGTGTTGGCCAACCACTGGGGGTATTTCACCTCCCTGATGGTTCCCATAGCGAGCAACTTGTCCACTTCGTCGTTGATGATCTTGTTCCGGTCTGAGGCCATCTTCCTTCGCTTCTGGATGACGGGCTTGTGCCCGGGGTCCGTGTTGAGCCGGTGGGTGACCATCGTCGGATCGATCCCGGGCATGTCTTCGTGAGACCATGCGAAGCTTCTTCGGTTCTTCTTCAGGAATTCGACCAGCTGAGCTTTGATTTCTGGTTCGAGTCCCGCGCCTATACCGACGGTTCGGGTTGGGTCGGAATCGTCGATGCAGACTTGTTCCACCTCTTCGAGCTGCGGGCCTCCTAGCCTTTCTTCGGCAGTTTGGTCTTCCATGTCTTCTGCGCTGAGGATCTTGGGGATGCCCGGGGGTCCTCCTTTTCCCCTTTTCCTGCGTCGCTTCCTCCTGATCGTCGATGGTGGAGGCGGAGCAGACGCGGCTAATTGCTATTGAGCGGCTGGCTTGCTGCCGCTGCCTTCGGCCTTCTCGACGTCCTTGGACGCGCTCATCGCTCGGTAGTGCATCATGTAGCAAATGCGATAGGCTTCGCTGCTTCCTCGGATTTCATCGATGGTTCCTTCTATCCGTCCGGGGAACTTGATGCATCGATGATAGGTGGACGGGACGGCCTTCATCGAGTGAATCCATGGTCTCCCGAGGATTACGTTGAAATGCGATCGCACGTTCAACACCATAAATTCGGTCATCCGATGCACGGTTCCGGCGTAGACGGGGAGATTCACCGTTCCCAGCGAGAGAGCCACATCTCCGTTGAAACCAGACACCTTGCGCGGACGGCCTCCGATGACCAAATCCTCGATCTCCATTCGCGTCAGACAGTCGTAAGTGATGACGTCGACCGAGCTTCCATTGTCGACAAGGACGCGAGCAACGTCGCATCCCCCTATGTTGAGCTCCAATACCAGGGCATCGTCATGCTCGTCTGCGCATACTTCTTCGTCGACGAACTCTATCGTCGTCTTCGGACCGGTCATCCGCGCATCTTCCTGAGCGGACTCCTTCCCTCTGCGTTGGTAGGCCTTGATGCTGTTGATGGAATCTTCGCAGAGGCGAGATCCTCCCATGATCAAGTCGATCCTTGGTCTTGCGACTGGCCTCCCATCGGTCGGGCGTTCCCCCGATGCTTCCTCGATCGCGAGGCTTCTTTTGGGGGCCTCCTGGTTTCCTCCCGCGCGCTGAGCTGGTGCCTCCCGCTTGTTCGGCCATGACCGGTTTTCGTTGTTCCACGGCTGAGTGTTCTTTTGGGAGACGTCTTGGAATTCCCCTTGTTCGATCCTTTTTTGGATCATCTTCTTCAGAGTGGCGCACTCGTCGGTTGCATGACCGTGATATTCGTGGAAAGAGCAGTACTTGCTCATGTCCCTCGGCCAGGGCTTCCTTTCGTAGCTGCCTCGACCGCCGGAATGACCTCCTCGGCCACCCGAAAATCCTCCTCGGCTTCCAGAATAGCCTCCTCGGTTGCCAGAGTAACCTCCTCGATTTTCCGGAAAGCTTCCCTGGTTGCTCGGGAAGTACCCTGGTTGTGAGTTTCCTTGCGGGACTGCCTCCTGCCGATGGCCCTCGTGATTGCCGAGCGCCTCTTTCTTTCCGTCCAACTGATAGACTCCGTGTCCAGGGTTCTCCCTGATCCTTCGCTCGTCGGCCCCGTCTCTGCTTCTCCGATCTCGTCGCTCTCCTTCTCTCCTTGTTCTGGACGACGATCCCTCTCGTCCGTCTCTAGTTTCCTTCCTGTCTGGCCTCGTTCGGCCCTCAGCTTCCTCTTCTAGCCTTTTCTTGATCGCCTTATTCTCTTCCATGTCCATGTAGATTGTTGCTTTGTGGAGCGCATCTTCTATCGACTTTGGCAACGAGACGCACAATTCGTCGTTGAACGGGGACTGGTAGTATAGACCATGCTTTAGAGCTTGGACCGAGACGACGTCTTCGATCTTCGGGATTCGGAACATGACGTTCTTGAATTTCTCTATATACTGCCGAAGAGGTTCGTTTTTCCCTTGCTTGACATCGAAGAGGTTGGACACCGTTAGCTCCGTCTGTACGTAGATGGAGAAGTGCTTTAAGAAGAGTGCGACCAACTCGTCGGAGGTGTTGATAGAACCCGGCGTCAGTCTCGCGAACCAGTCGCTGGCGCGGCCTTGCAAACTTGCGATGAAAAGTCTGCACAGGACGGCTTCCTTCCGGACCTCTTCGCCCCCGATGTGGTCCGTCGCGATTCGGAATGACTTCACGTGTGTGTGGGGGTCCGTATCCCCTTTGTACGGCGTGAGTCTGATCTTTGGTAATTCCTCGAGCTCTATTCCCCGAATCCTCGTCGTGAACGGGGTGATTCTGGCTTCTCGCACCATCCTGTCGATTTCTGGCGCCGAGCTCGTCGCTTGATGCACCTGTGAAGCGACCTGTCCGAGCTTGGCTTCCATCTTTGCTGACATTAAGGCCATCGCCTTGGCCACTTCTTCGGCCACTCTTGCCGCCACGTCCGTCGTTGCATTGCCCTGTGTGCTCCCCGGCGTGTCTTCCGCTCGATTCGCCGTGGTTGGCTGGGCTGCGTCTGTGTCGAAGAGGTTCCTGATGAGCGAGGGGGTTGACATGCCCACCGGTGTGTCCGTCGTCACCGTGTCTCTGCTGGCGCTTCCCCCTGCAGCTCGTGCGGCCGATTCTGCTATCTGGTTCGTCGGGCGCGGTCTCTCCGCACGCTCTAGGAGGCTTGCGAGGCGTCTGTTCTCCGCGGCCTGCTCCTCTATTTTTCGGGCAGACTCCTCGGCTTTGCTTGTGACCTCCGTCATCTTTGCGATGGCCTCGGCCAGTTGTTGTTGCATTCGCTGCATGGTTTGCTCCTGGGCGGAGTTGGCTTCCTCGGTTGACATTCTCCTTCCTCCCTTCGATTTCCTGGCTGTGCGATAGAAAGAAACAAAGCCCCCTCGGTGGGCGCCAAACTGTAGAGGGCGATTTTACTCACCGTGCAGTCACAAAGATAATCGAAAATAATAGATAATTATAAATAATACGAATATCTTTGATTTATTATAATTTCGAGAGGACCCGGTTTCTTCCGTTTGATAGCTTGGACAATCGAAGATTACACCCTCTAACCCTTGGGAAATCGAGAATAATATGAATAATCAGACTCGAAGACTCAAGGATTTATTCTCTCAAAACTCACGATAATATTGGATATTGAACACTGGATACTGAATGAATGAATTATGCTAAGTTTACATTCGTATATATAGGCTTGAAAGTCTTCTAGAATATTCCTCAAATCTTGCTAGGGTTTCCTTCTGTTTCGCTATGATCGTGGTTGACTTCCTTATTTTGCGTTGGATATCCCACGAAATCTTTAACCGAATAACCCAGTCTTCCCTTCTTTCTCGCGATCTCGAATGAATATCTTTTAATACGAATAGGCTTTCTCGAAGAGCTTTCTTCGATGAGCTTCCTTTCTCGCGATGAGGTGTTGGGCTGGCTTGGTCGGATGATGACTTTCCATGGGCTTCGCTTGTTGGGCCTTATTTCTTCTGCTCCTTAATGGGCCTGAACTACTTAGGCAGTCGTTCCCTTGTTTTTTTACGTCGTTTACTTCATAAACGACAAAGGGTAGTGTTAGGGAAAGATTTGACAAAATCTGACCTTAACAATATATATATATATATATATATGTGTGTGTATCTGCGAATTTATATAGCTCAAACTGGCATGTATATAACGAAGGACAATGAAATTGGACCAAAAATTCATCTTGATAGATATAGAAACGACACTTTGAATAGAAACGACATATTTCAAAGTAAATCAACAACACTCCTGAACCTTTAATTCAAATAATTATACACCAAGCACAAAAACGACACATTTTCCAGGTTAAGATAATTGACGTAGACAATATTCAGAGTGAAACGGAGCATATAGCGAAACGACACCTCATTCTAAAACGACACGCTATTGAAAAACGACAATTACGACACAGTTTCCTAATAAAATACATAAGTTACATGCATTTGCAAATTATTTAGTACATAATACATATAAGAATAATAAATTGCGTAAGACATGCATAAAATAGACGGTAATAGATCAAATAATTAATGTAGTGATTTTTCTACTATCATCGACGTTGTAGAACACAACTGAAATTAACTATAAGAAAATGTTTGTGATATAAAAAAATATTATGTGAAATAAATAAATAAGAAAAACGAGTCTATTTGGGGTAAATAATCTAGACCATCTTGATACGAACAATTAAACGACAATTATTTGCACTTAACTTGCCTTTGAGATGAAACTTATTCGTCTTCACAACCGCCAAGGCAGTGAATCGACCTAAATTTATGCGGAAGCGACATATTTTTACGAGAAGCGACTTAAAATGTGAAACGACCTTATGCTTAGAAACGACGATTTTATGAAATATAAGCAAATTTGGAACAATGTTTTCTATTAAACGACAAGTTTCACAACACACAAAAAATGGAAATGAAACTTGGTGCGAACGACATATTTCAGAAAACGACATAATATGGAAATACGACAATATGTCTGAACATTTAGCTTAGTTTCTGAAAGAGACTTTTTTTGCACGTAAACTGTAAAATCAGCAATAATTTGTGAAAGAATAAATATGAAAATGTTTCAAATCTTTTGTGAAAACCATGGTTAGATTCATTAATAATGGAAACAATTAATCTAGTATTTTTACCTCTGGCTCTGATATATCCGGTCTCGGAGCCCCGAGTCCGATCGGCCAAGCTCCGAACTTTCGCTCGGAGATCCGATAGATAACCGCAGTTTCTCTCCTAAACCCTCATGAACTCCGCTCCAATATCTCCCCCCCTGATCGACGCACTCTCCGACCAATCCGCCCATCTCCGCCGCTGAAAACCCGTGCCCTGTTACCCGGAACAGTCCAAAGTCCCGCAACGAACCAAGCACCCGCTCCAACAACCCGTAATCCTCTCCTGACAGCAGCGATTGGAGATCAGCCCTGGCTGGAGCGTGCTGATCATGACGTCCTGGGGAGGAGGCACTTGGCATCGAGAGTGCCGGGACGCGCTGAGAGCGGTCGAGGAAGCGCGTGAACTGCTCGTTCGCCGCCGAGCGAGCACCTTTGCCCGTCGGAACCGGCGAAGGGGGTGGCTCCGGCGGGTCCGGCAGGATGACCCTCCTCGATTTGTGCATGCTGAAAGCTGTAATTTTTTAATTTTTTTTAATTTTTTTTGTAATGGTTGGCTAGAGAGGTTTATCAAAAAAAGATATAGAAATACACATACATATATATATATATATATACACATATATATTTATGACCCGGTGAGCCCTTGGGTGGTGGGTGTGGCGGGGCATAAGTGCGAAGTGTGAACATTGATCGCTGCACGTTGATACGTAATGACTACGTAAAAAGCATGCTTATTGCTTACCATTACCAACATTATTCTTATTTATTAATTTATAATTAGTAGATTTATTGTGTGACTTAATGCTTCCACATCTACTATATGATGATCGAGGACCTATATTTTTTAATATATTTTTCTTATATTAATTTTTTGAAAAGTTCCAAATTATAAGTTGAACATTCATACACATATTTATATTTGCTATTTGTGATTCAAATTTGAATATTTTATGGATATGAGAGGGATCGGACAAGTATTTTCGCTATTTCGTTTTTTTTTTCTTCTCAAATTAGATTTTCACAAATATATATATATATATATATATATATATATATATATATGTTTGCAAATATCTTTATTTTTTTGTTGCTTAAGATGTTTGATATAATTTTCATGCAACTCTCTTATTATCTAAATAAATATTAGCCTCTTGTATAGCACATATATATTTAACAGAAAAATGATGGTAATTACATGTTAGTCTAGTAAAACATTCTTGTTTTGCACTAATTTATTTAGGGAAAACAGCGGCGAAAGTCCCTGACTCTGCACATTTGTTGCAGTTATGTCCCTGTACTCAAATGTTGGTGGTAAAAGTCCCTACAGATAGAATCTTGTTGCACATCCGTCCTCACCCCGTTATCACCTTGTTAAGTGCCAAATAGTTGCCCACTTGTCATCCATGACACCAAAAAAATTAAGGCAAAAGTACCAAAAGTAAAAAAATACTAACGCAAACATGTTAATATTTGGTGTATTTAGAAAAATTGAAGTTATTGAACTGTGTTATGAGACTTATTTTGAAATGCAAATATCTTGCAATATATATTTTGATTTGTTTTGAAACATTAAACTTAGTTTTGTTTGGTTATTTGGAAATACAAGTTCATATGTTGCTAATTATTTGGAAGCACTAGTTCCAATTACAGCGTTAATTACAAAATTTCAAGAAAGAAAATGAAAATATATGTTAACGACTTATTTAAATTGCAAAGAATAAGAAAAAAACAAGAATTTTCAAAATGGTGGATCCACTAAAAATGTGGCTTAATATCACCGCGACAAGTGGATTTTATAATTATAGTTTTTTTAGTATTTTTTACTTTTGGTACTTTTGCCTTAATTTTTTTTGGTGACATAGATGACAAGTGTGCAACTATGTGGCACTTAACAAGATGTTAACGGCACGAGGACGATATGCAACAAAATTCTAACGGTAGAGACTTTTACCACCAAAAATTTAAGTACAGAGACTTAAGTGCAACAAATATACAAAGTCAGGGACTTCGCCGCTATTTTCCCATTTATTTATTCGAATACATATATACGCGTAGTACTTGGTGTGGATACTGTTATATGGACACACTCACACACACATATATATATATATATAAATAATATGTGATAATCAATTTATTATCGTCATTTCTTTTTAGTATTAGATATATTTCCACCTCATGTAATACTGAATTGATTGTTGCGTAAAATGATAAAACATCTCAACTTTTAAAGCATAATAAGGTTGTCAATGGGGTCAAAACTTTAAAAGCATAATTAAACATGTTATGTTTATTTATTTATTTTTTATTCAAGAAGCTTCAATATTTCAGACGGCCATATTATGTCAAAGAAAAGCAAGAGATTTAATTATTAATATCGATGAAGAGAGTACGATCATGAATTTAACCCCACACGGAGAGATCTAAAGTAAAGTCAGTCACTACTCCTTCTTTCAAAGCATAAGGACCCCAAACAAGTATAGAACACCTAATTTTTGCATTTATATATACATATTGGTGGTGGGCTTATAAAACTAATTATTTGAAGCTCTCTTTATGAATAATTCGAAATCATGATGTGGTGTGCCCTTCTCTTGTTGTCCAAAAACCATGACCAATACTTTCCCACGTCTTAGAATATAAAACTATATATATATATATATATAATATAAATAATTGTAATTATGTATATATACGTGGCTCTTGGATATATATACACATTGAAATTGAAGTAATGCAGCTAAATATAGCATGAACAGCCAGACGTGCAGCTATAGATACATGAAATTCTTATAACTAGTTCATTTTAAAAACATATACGTACAATTTGATCTCGTCCCAAAAATATTTAGAGAGATTTTTTTTTTTTCTAAGTTGTGAAGCCTAATTCATGTAATTATATTTGAAGACTCAAATCAAAGTTCTTATGCTGGTATTTCACATGTGGTGAACCCTAATATTCGTGTCTAGGGCTTGAGGCCACATCTGTAGTATATATGTACACACAATACGAAACGTGAGAGTTGTAACTATTAAGAACTTCACTCGATAATAGGATCATTTGCAAGCAGGAAGTAGACGACTTTTCACTGTGAGGCCGAACCGCAATAAAATCTCAATGTTAACTTTAAGTTTTATATTGTTTGATTATTAATCTTTTTCTAATTTAGAATTAGGGATTAGTATATGGTGACACCGGTCGCTGGAAGAGTGGGCCGTGTGGAGGGTGGGGTTCGCCAGAGGAGAAAGGCAACGATCACTATTTTTTGAGCCGTATGTTGAGGATCACACCTAAAGAACATGATGATTTGATAAAGTTTATTATTATATCATGAGTTATTCTTTTTATTGTCAACCAATTCTGATGAACATAATTACTCATACACAAAATTATATCCTTTATTATATGACACATAGTTGTTTCTCAACAATACCATGGCTTTGTATCTACATTATCATCATTATCATTGTGCCACTGCACAAGCTCACCCATAACTTATATCATCATTATTCTCACAACCTCTCAATTTCTTACAACTTTCAAGTTTACCCAACAACCTTCAAACAAAATACACTACTAAGCATTTCTTACATACGTACATGTATCGAGAACCGGGATTGATTAGGGTTTCAGAAGGGCTCAGTGAGCTCGTGAAAGCCGATGTTCTCGACGGCGCCAACGGTGTTGAACATGCGGCGCTTGCTGATCTCCTCCACCAGTGAGCGGTGCAGCAGCTGGCTGCGCACGTCTAGGTGGGACCGAATCTTGGGAAGCCTCGGCCGCTGCTGATTGAGCACCTGTTGCGAGCGATGACTGGGGTGATTTCTAGGCGCCGATGTCTCTCCAGCGTTGGGACGAAATCTTGAAGCTTGGTGGGGCTCAAAGACAGGATCACCGTTGCCACCGGCATCATCGTTTTCGATGTCTGATTCGTTGGCGGAATAGTAGTTCATGTTGGAGTAGTCGAAGGAGCTCACGGAGCTTGCGTCGTCGTTCATGAACTGATCGTGGTCTGCATGGAGTTAAAAGTGTACGTTTAGTTTTAATATGGCATTAATTAGTTAAAATATGGTAAATGCTACATAAAAAACAAGTATAAAGCATGCATTCATGAATTTATCCATGAAAAAACATATAAATTTGGGCATGACACAAGTCTAAAACTTGTCATAAATATTGCCAAGAAAAACAATTTGTCCATTCAAATTTAACCAAATGTACTCGAAGTTGCGAAAGAAATAACCATATAAATTTCCAAAAGTAGCAACTATATATTTATGTATGCAATTTATAGTTGAAAAGAAAAGTATATTTTAACTCATAATAAAAATAAATAAAAAATTCGGCGATAAAGTATTTCCTAAATAAAAATTGAGTTCAATGTAAATGTAAATGTACGTCTTTCGATTATAACACTTAATCCAAAGATTAAAATTATTCAATATTTCATTGAGATAATAATGATATTTTTCGCCATTCTACTAGCAATTATAATATAATTATCTAAAATAAAGTAGCAACTATAGTATTTACTAATTAGTATGAAAAAAGGTGACAATAGTGAAAGTACCTTCAAGCCATTTGCGGTCGATGGAATTCATGGGACTCTTTAGAAGAGAAAAACTGGAAGAGTTGAGGGCCAAAAGAGAGTTATTAGAGGTTGAGCATGAAGATTCATAGAAAGGTCCATTGCAAAAATCTCCGTCATCGTCTTCTTCATCGTTGTCGTTTTCTTCTTGCTCTTGATCATAGCTCGTGAAGCTCTTGTGAAGGAGACTTTGATCTTCCTCAAACGAGGACCAACTTTTCCAATTTGTCACCAAACGGGATATCTGATCGTCGATCATCTCCGTGATCTCCGATGGTTTCCAATATTGACTAATCTTCAATTCTTTCACCATCTCTTTCGCGACATTAATGGCAGTGTCGTTTTCTATGTCGAAGACGAAGAAAACGTTCCTGGCTTCTGTTTCTAGACGATCGACACCAAGTTTACCAATGTAAGAACTTCACAGGCACTAATCTAAATTTACAGTTATTTTTAGAAATGAATTATTGTATGCATAATGCAAGATATATTTAAATTTTTAAACATCATTTAATTTAATAATGTTGTGTGATTAGTTAAATGGATCTAAAAGAGTTAGACAAGAATAGTAAGCTTGGTATATATGCGTTTTGCATTCTTCTTTTCTTTCGATATGATTAATAAATGAGGCGGTTGAGGTCTAACATGAAGGCACTATCACAATGATACAAAATCGCACATATTTAATATACTAAATTACGACAAGGATAAAAATGTCGTGTGCATACCTCTAATTTCAGGGATATGAAATTTTAGTATAATTGAATCGTCTTCAGAGTTCATCGTCCCCGTTATAGACAACTTCGCTGTCCTCTTCACTGCAACTTTAGATTCTTCGTCCTCGTATTCGGAACCCTCGAAATTTGGCAATGAATTGTCGTTTTCGTCTTCGTAAGCCAAAAACGGATCTAGCAAGAGTTCTCGAGCCGGCAATCTCTTCGAAACATTTTCCAGACATTGTTCCACAAACCGACGAGCCTCAGGGTCTTCAATCCGGTTAATTGATTCAGGTAATTTTCCCTGATTTTTTTTACATTATAGTTAATATATTTGGAAAAAAAAACATAGTTAACAATTAGGATAACTTTGTTCATTGGTTAATAAATGAGAATTGAGAAGTACTCACAGAAGTGACTTTCTTATAAATTTGGGCAGGGTTTGTGCACTCTTTGTAGGGATATTCGGAGGTCAACATCTCAAGAACACACATCCCAAACGAGTATATGTCAACAAGTTCATCATATTCCTCTTCATATAATTCTGGTGCCATGAACTCTGGTGTACCTGTTTTTGTTTTTCATAAATAATATTGTTTAATCCCAAAATTAACTAGAAATCTATTGAAATAAAAATAAAATAAAAAACCACAAATTAAGAATGTAGAGTGAGAGGGTTCAAATACGATAAAGAACATGGTAGGAAATAGTATGAGAAAATTTATTAAATCATAGAGCCAGGTTTGTGGAGTAGGTTACATAATTAAGATTTAAAAATTTATGGAAATTGCCAAATTGGAATGGACTCAAGTAAAGGCATCATTAGCCAACTAATAAAATCTAATTGCCTAAGTGGAAGCTAATAATAGTTTAATTTAAACGATTCTTCGTTACCGATTTCAAAATACGTACAAATCGAATATTTGAAGAGTTAATATAGTCCTATCGGTAAGAGGACCTTGTTTTATATAGAGCCTAACTTTATTGTTCAGTTTTTAATCTTCGGTACACAGTTTCAGTTTGTCGGTTTTTTTATTTTACCGCCCTCGTTAAATATATCAAAGAATTACCTATAACGCTGTGGGCATGGTGGGAGCCATGAAGCATGGCAGCCAATCCGAGGTCACCAATTTTGACTTGTCCGAGGTGACCGTTGACGAAGATGTTGTCGCACTTGATGTCTCGGTGGATGACTGGCGGGTCAAGCCCATGCAGATACGAAAGCCCATTTAGAATTTGACGGGCCCAATCCTTCACCGCTCGAATATCCACTCTCTGGTACTTTTGCCTGTACCTACAATATATATTATACCAATAAATTAATAAAAATATTTTCCAATTTCTACGAGTTTATATTTACAAACTTCATTCCAGTACAAACATTTTTTCAATTTTTTTTTTCTTTTTTGTGTAATGAACTTACTCTCTTAGGGTTCCGGAGGTGAACATTTCGGTGATGAAGTTGAAGTTTCTACGTTTTATATCGATCCAAGAGGCGTGAAATTTTATGATGGAATCATGGTGGAGGGTCTTGAGAATGTGAACTTCCGAGTAGAGGCGTTGAATTTCTTCCGGTGACCGGAAAACGTCGCAGAGCTTGATTTGGTTCCACGCCACTTCGATTCCTCTTGCCTCATCGAAACCCTTGTAGACCACCTTCATAGCTCCCTTTCCAAGTACTTCCTTGAACTGCTTGGCAAAATAGTTTCATTAATTAACATTATTAATTGAAATTTAATTAGTTTTGTTTAGGAATTAGTATTATATATAATATATATATATATATATATATATATGAGAAAAATATAATAAAAAACATTAATATAATCTTGGGACCATCAAGTTGTTACATTACCTATTTAGCTAGTGAGAATATTTGTCTCTTATGATCATTAATCAACTACATTTGACTTTTTTTTATTAAGAATTATATATGCTCTTCATGATAGAAAATAATTAACAAATAATATCACTGAGATCATTGTCACTAATTTTCAATTTCATATTAATTATGATATGAATTTCACATTTTGATTGCAAGTAAATTTAAAATATTTTGTATTACTTGTATCAAACAGGGAGGAAATGATCTGAATCCAATAAACTCATAAAATCCGAACTAGACAATAATAATTAAATAATTAAATAATTAAAGCATGGTTTGTGGAAGATTAATATTTTATTTGTGCCCAATAAAGTCAAACTAAGAAAAAGCTAAACTTTGATGACATATAGTGCAATTTATTAAATTCATATATATAAATTAAATAGTAAAATAAAAACTTTCACCTAGTCGTTGACGAAGAAACTTTAAGAAAAAAAATATTCCCTGTTACAGTTTTTAATTACTTTTTATTTAATTTTTATTTCTGAATAATTATTGTATCCCTAGAACTTGGTCCACTTTAAACCTAAACCCCACATCTGTACGTACAGTGAGCCATTCCTTAATCATAAATCCTAATTAAGCAAAATTAATCCCCACTAAGCATTAGTTAACAAAAGTTGCAACATTAAAGCCCATATATTCTGGAAAAATAGATGAAGAAAGAGAGACTAATCATGTTTTTTAGAAAGTAAATAATTGTTCTCAATTCTAATGTTATCAAGTAAAACTTAATTAATATGATTTTTATCCTAACATTAATCAGATATATCCAGCAATCATATTAATACCCTTCTGATCATTTCAACCGATTTAATCAATTTTAATTGGACATAATTGTATCCCATGGCATACAAACACTACATATAGATATAGATGATCTATAAAGATATTTTTTAAGAGTAGAAAGTCACTCGTCTCGAGATTATGTTCCTAGCTAATAATAATAACTAATTAGTACGAACGGAATAACGAAATAACCCTTGATTCTTTCACATAAACATAAGTTAAACCACCAAATGTATCAGAAAATTTAACATATGAACTTATATGAAGCAAATGGAAATTGCTAAAAGTTCCTAATAAAACCAATATATAGCATAATTAGCTAAGAAAAAACTTTGAAATTAAGAAAGAGAGAATATATATGTAAATATATATCATCAAAATTTAGCTAAGAAAAAACGTATATATATATATAGAGAGAGAGAGAGAGAGAATTACTCGTCCATAGCGGCCAGAAGGGTCGGTTTCGGCATATCCGTTTGTCGGATCCGATTTGCCACCACTCCTTAGCAATCGAGTGTTGCTCATTGTTGATGATCACAAGATTCACTGAAAACTTCTCCTAATTATAATTATCACTACTTTATATATAGTATATGTATTGAAACACTAATGTAAGGAAAGGGCTTGAAATAAACTAAAAATAAGCTAAAAGATCGGAGGCTTTCCTTCGTGATTTTCATAAGCAAACAGCCCAAAAAGCAACCAAAAAAGTCTCGAGTAAACGCTCATCAAAATCCATGACAAAATTCCAACACTTCGAAAACAAGACTGGTTTTGCTTTGAAACCATTATATATAACAAAGAAAACAAGACACTAAATGGATATTCCAGAAGAATATATATATTGTAAGTGTAACAACAAAACTCTAGGCTTATCTGGTAGGGTTTCTTCAAGAGGGTGTGTATTGAACTAGAAATTAAAAACAAGGGAGATTTGGAACGAGACTGAAGAGCTGGATGACCTAAACTTGAAAAATCTGTGACCACGCTTTGGTAGTACCATTTGTGGTTCTAAGATCAGCACAAAGATTTTCAGAGAATTTTGTCTTTTTGTTTTTTGTTGAAAAAGCTTGGTTTTTGAGAGGGTTTTGAAAGTTTTGAAAAGATTCAATCTATGGATATGAGAAGAAGAAGAGAGACACATGGGCATGTTATATAAATAAAGAAGCTATTCAGAGTTCAGACACTTTGATGAATAGTCTTATGCATATAATATTATATGTGTGTATATAATTATATATATTTTCTAAGTATTTTTTTTCTGCTTTTAATAATGTTCTTTTTGTTTATTGAGGGGTCACAATTCCGATAGGCCATTTACTAATAGGGATCAGCTTAGGTGTACTGCATGAAAGGGTCCAAACTAAAAACAAAAAAATAAAAAAAGGTCACTATATATATACAGTATTATGTAATAAATGTGTGTATATGACTATATATATGTGATGACTGATGAGTAATAATAAGTTTTATATGCAACGGTTTTGTAAGGATAATATTAATTGATGGTATAGTCAACGGTGTTGCATTGGAAAATTAAGGGTTTAAGTTAGGCCATCACAGCTCATATATAATTTCTATTTTATTATTAGGTGACATATTATTAAGTTACAAATAATTAGGTAATAAAGGTCGTGAAATAGAAAATGTTGATATTTCTAAAATATTTTGAGAATATCATTGAATTATTAGAGAATTGACTATGTTTATATATGTTTGAGGGCACAGCTCTATAACCATTTATTTTGAAGCAAAAATATTTCATAATTTTAAAAAATGATCTATAAAATCTTGTACGTGGAATGATGTTCATCATCAAGGCATGATTCTTTTTATGACATTAATTAGAAGTTTAAAACTATGATATATGGTCGAAATAAATAATTGATTTGGTATTTGTGACATGTATATGAAAAAGAGCTTACCATTTAACTTCATAGATGAATTCAACTTCTAAGTTTAGTTAGATTTAAAATTGCCTATTTGCGTGGCTAGTAGCTAAAACGCGACAAATATTATATAATTTCTTTGTATTTGCTATTTAATGAGTATAATAAATTGCTATTTTTTAAAAATACAATCCACCGAGCTATATAATACGTATATATCTTTGGATTCTTTGGTAGAACATGAATCGTATCAATGACTATGTAAATGCTTTTTTGTATTACTTTATTCCAAATTGTTAAGTAATTATCGTAGTTTTATAAAAATAAGAGACGGAGGTCCGAGTTCTCATAGTAACCATAATCTTAACTAGATTCGTATAGCAACCGAAAATCGCAATGCAAGAAACAAGACTCGTGATAAAATGAATAAATATTTAAAGAATTCAATGAAACAAGTATCTTCATCAACAAAAGAAGACTTAAAAACGAGATGAGACGGTCATCAATAATAACTTGAATTCTAAGTACAAAACTAACTTAGGCATCAATACTTTTGTCAATACTCTTCCTCGTAAACATGAGTTATTCTAAATTTAATAATCTCTAGTGAACGAAAGCATGTAGACCAGTGCGCCCGTAACTTCGATAAAAGTTAATCGAGATAGTAATCTCAATACACATGATAATGGAGTTACAAAAAGTGAAAAAAATAATCTTTTTTCTATACAACTATTTTTTTAGTGTCTCTAAAACAAAAGTGACATGAAATGACATATGCTTTGATCTATTCATTTCCTTTTTATGCTTTTTGATAATATAACTTCAACTCTAGAATAGTCGAAGGGACCATTTCAATACTGGTGTCCATTAACTTCTTATTTCATTTTGGTCCCTTCACTACTTAGTATGAGATTCTAAAACAGGCGCTTCTCAGGCTCTGGCTGACTATCATACATTTATTCTGGTATAAAATAATGGGTTAATGTAAGTTGAGGTATTTATTTTATGTTTTTTGTCTTTTTTCTAATTTTTTTGCTTCGTAAAAATGACCGCCATACACCTTGTATTTTCGCCCTATCTGATCATTTTTTCAATATTTGTTTTAACAAAAT
Source organism: Parietaria judaica (assembly GCA_954871525.1). Classification (NCBI taxonomy): domain Eukaryota; kingdom Viridiplantae; phylum Streptophyta; class Magnoliopsida; order Rosales; family Urticaceae; genus Parietaria; species Parietaria judaica. The sequence continues at coordinate 19,867,700 of OX940868.1, read as the reverse complement.
TTTAAATTTATATTTCATATGTATATGTTAATAAAACTTGTGTGTAAGTTTAACCTATTATAAACTTTAGTAATTTATTTATTTATTTTATCCTTATATATAACCCTTACTTTGTATTTATGTCTTTATTTAGCCCTTGTCTTTATACAGTCTTCTATTATGTAAATTGTTTTTGTCTCTTTTGACCCTACGGTAACTTGAGAGAAAAACTATATCAAATAAGAGCTACGTAAAGATTAAAAAGAAAAAACTTGGGAGGAAAACTATATCATGACAACAATACAAAATAAAAGCTACAAAAAGATTAAAAAAAATACAAAGTCAAAAGTGTGATATATTCATTTTACAACGTGAGAGATAATGTAAGAGCATAAATACAAAGGCAGAAATACCTAACAATATTTTATAAAATGATTTTAGTGATTTAATATGATATGTGAGTGATCATAAATCATAGCTAGCTTTCACCAAACACAAAATTTGCTCTTATGTAAAATTTTTCTTGTGTGTATTTAATTCAAATTACGAAATTATCATTTTTGTTTGTTTGTTTATTTAATGCATGATCAGATCTATAATTGGATTCCAATTCAACAATTTATAATAGTGAGCTCCACTAAGGAATGGGATTCTTGGTAGAGAAATATATATACTCTCAAAACCTACAAATTAGACTAATATTTTTTAGTAGATATATTAATATAGATTAAGTTATAAGAATAATTCAGAATTATTCCAAAAACGAAACTACATAATTATGTAATTAAATTTTTAATTTAGATATGGATGGTTTCTAAGCTATATATAATATTTAAACTATGGATTAATTAAGTTTATCTTAGACTTAGGGGTTCTAATATTGCCACCTTATATAGCTCATTCACTTTTTAATCATGAAAATCAATTGATGATGTGTCTCATTTCCTTCATTATTTTTCTTATGACAAATATCTATATAGCTTTTTGAATCAAAGTTTAATCTATATGTCATGATTTGTTCTTGACAATAATACATCAATATAAGAAGAAGATAAAAAAAAAAACAATAATTGAGTGTTGGTCGGTACTAGTATGTGGCCCATGATTAAAGTTAATTATGGATATATAGAGATAAATTTATCACATAATAGTAAATACTATATAATGAGACTTTCATGGAATTTATTTTTTTTATAAAAATAATCACGTGCACATACGGACATTTAGCATCATTAGCTCGTGACAAGCAAAATCTAAGTGATACGAGTAAAGTTTTATGTGACACTATGCTATAATCAGTCGAGTATGTATATACAATAATCTTTATATGATTTAATAAAGTCAAAATTATGGGCATGTACATCAAAATTATTAGTTTATCGAATATTAAATTTGATAATTTATATGTGAATTAAAATTTGATAAAATATAATTAAATTAAAATTATTCATTTGTAAAAAGCGTTAGCAAAAGTTACATATTCACCAGAATTTTCTGCAAAAGCGCCGGCAAAAAATCGTATTCTTGTAGTCATCTTGCCAACGGCTGGCCAAGCAAACCACGAACTTGCGAGTTACAGCAGCTCGCCACTCGACGAGTAGTTTTTGTTTTTAATGAAGAAAAGAGAGTGTGAGCCCGCTCGCAGTAGGCTCTCGGCGACGTTTTGAAATCCGTTACTTGTAAAAAAAAAATACCTTATTAATGACCAAATCACCGTGTTTAACTCATTAAGTTAACAATTAAAGTTATAGAAAACATTCTAATTTTCAACAATATGTTTAGATGTCTTCTTACGTAGCACTGAACACGTGCATGGTTCGAATTTGATGTCTTATTGCTTGACCTTAAACTTGCATTTTTTTTATATATTTACATATAAATATGTAATATAAACTCACAAGTAATTCCTATTGGCTTGCTTATGCGACGCCAAAACTTGATCAGTCCGATTTTTTATTTTTATTTTTCTTATTTCAGACAAAAGGTGTCATGTAATTTTCTTATAATTTATTTTTATATTATAATTTAAAGAAAAAATAATTTGGATAATGAGCAATGAAAAATTATATTTTAGAGTTTACAAAATTTGAAAATTAATCAACGATTTTAGAGACAACGTAGATACTAGTAAATTTGTAAAAGGGTTATTACGGATAAAAGTACGTAAGTTGTTCGAAAATAAGGTGACATAAGTCCTCTTAAAAAAATTATGGCAAGAGGTATTTAAGTTAATTGTTTTTTATGAATCAGGAGACCTCGTCCACTTTTTTGTTATGTTTTTTACTATAGAAAACCCATGAAATGCCAAAAAATCACTTAAGGTTTAAGGGAATTGCCCATAGTTTCAAACAATTCATTTATACCTATTTTAAAAATATATTGGACCATATTAACCCTGATCTTAATTATATTTATTTATTTTCGTATTTAATTTTTTATTATATATTTATTTTCGAAATTAAATTACTTATCCTTAAATTTTGGTTGAAAACTTCCCCCATTAATTAGGTTATCATTTAATTTTGTTATTTTGACCCAAAAATTAAATCTCTCTCTCTCTCTCTCTCTCTCTCTCTCTCTCTCTCTCTCTCTCTCTCTCTCTCTCTCTCTCTCCTTCTCACGTCGGATTGACTACCATCGCCGGATTCGGGCTGAGAGCGCGGCAACTTCGGGCGTGGCTTCGGCGACCGTGGTCGCGGTTGCCGAGGAGGCGACCATTGTCGCAGTTGCCGAGGAGGTGGTCGTGGCCTCCGTCGTGGTCGCCCTCCATCGCGCCTCCTTCCTCCGTCGCGGTCGCCCTCCGTCGCGCATCCTTCCTCCATCGCTCTCCGTCGCGGCGCGATGATCCTTTCCACGCAATCGTAACTGTAAACTTATTTACAGTTTTCTGTATATATGTTTACAGTTTTAAGGTAATATATTTGATTTTTGTAAATGATTTTACGATATTTTGAAGTGATAATTTCTCTTAGAGGGGCAATATTTTTGTAACTGGATTTACACGCTTTTTGTAAATGTTTTTACACTTTTTTGGAGTTATTTTACACAAATTTGCATTTATGGATATGTATATGAAATTTTAAAATCTTGTCAACAGATTTGTAAACAGATTTACATAAAATGAGGCAAAACGAAAACCAAATTTCGTAAATAGATTTACATAAAATGAGGAGAAACGAAAACCAAGTTTTGTAAACAGATTTACATAAAATAAGGAAGAAGGAAAACCAAGTTTTGTAAACAGATTTACACATAATGAGCCATAATGAAAACCAAGTTTCGTAAACAAATTTACATAAAATTAAGCAACGAAATCAAGTTTCATAAATAAAAATTCGAAATAAATCTATATATATATAAAAGCAAAATAATCTCAAGGCCCAAAAAACAACAATTTCAATCCTATTCTTTTTTCTCTTTTTTTTTGAATTATTTTTAATAAAAAAAATACAAGAGAGAGTTTACACGTTAAAGCTATAATGTTACAACTCTTCATGAAATAGGTAGTTATTTTAGTGAAATGGTAAGGTGGCAACCCTTGAATTTAACAACTCTTCATGAAAAGGTATGCCTTTTCACTCTCCTCTGCACGCCAAGTATCTCTCACTTCCTTACTCTTCTCTCAACCAACTACAACAGTCGCAACATATGATTAATAACCGCAAGCGGTTGAATATGCATCTTCTATATAAATATCCTTTCATTAATAAAAAGAACATCATCTTCTCATTCATCCCCACCTCTCTTCCGATTCTCTCTCAACTCTGCCTCACGTAAGTCAATAATTTTTTTTGAGCGTTTCCTCTTTCCGATGAGGGTGACTCATTTCTCTCTGTGTTTGCATGCTCGATCGCACAGTGAATCCACCGTAGCCAAGTATGTCAACGTCGCTCGCCACAAAGCCTTCCTTACAACCAATCAACATATTCATCTCCCTCCGATCATCGAGACTTTGCTCTTTGTGCTCGATTACAAAAATGTCGTTTTGAGAAGATATTTAAGGTCTGGTTTCACAATTTCATAATTTAGTGTATGAATTGCGTTAATGTTATTTCTTTGGCGTTGTATTTGGTTCTTTCAATCTTCGTTCTCAGTTTATTGTTTTGGATTTCCGTAGCATAATTTTGTTTTTTACGTGAATTTGTGCAGATAGCAGATTGAATTTGCGATTGTGTTTTTTATTTTTATTTTCGTATGATATTGGTTGTTTACCCATGCAACGTGTAATATTTCAGACCTTATTTTTACTTGAAGAAAGAGCTAAATATTTTCTAAGTATGACAAATAAAAATGATTCATTTTTTCTTTTCTTTTTTATTTCGGGAAATCGCCAGATGATGCTAAATTGCGTGGCAGGTAAGTTTTGTGTTTCCTTAGCGTTATAAAATAATGTTTTTGCATCCTTTTTTTTTTTCTACCAAAGTTCTTGATTCAATATTATGTTTGACTGATAAAGTACAACCTAACATTGGAATAAAATCTCTTCGACAGTAACAAAAAACTTTCTTGAAGCGCAAGGATTCTTGAGGTAAATGACGTTCACTCTATTTAAACGTTATCGTAATTCTATATTTTATAATATTTGTTTGGTTTAGTTTTATTTCTCATATTTTTTCTTTTCTAATCATTATTTGTTCTCCATAACAGTGTGTACGTTTTTTGGTTTCATACATGTCAATTTCGCGATCGGAAATTTTAGTTGTTGAGAAATATTATCGACACAAGTATCATGAGTAAAGAGGTATATTGTTGTTTTTTAAAACCTATTTTTTGTTAAACATATTTAGAGTAAACTATTATCCATAATCCTTGCTTTTTTTTTCTTACTCTCTAATTTTTGTAACTCTACCAATTATATTTCTATTTTCTTTTAGTTTTTCTCATGTCGACTACGCGAAAAACCTTACATGCATGTCTTTATGGAGCTAGGCTGAGAGTTGAATGTACTAGCATTTAAATTATGTACTTTTTATTTGTTTACTCTCAAGATATGTTCCTTCTCATTTTCATTTCATTTCAATCTTTATATATATATTTGAGTCTGATATAAGTCTCTTAAAACACATTTACGGACTAGCTTGTGAAATAAAACAACAATCGAGGCACTATTGACAATTATAACTTCACAAACAACAATCTAATTATCTAAGCTTCATATAAGCCGTTTTCATTTTCTTTTTCGTTTAGGATATTGTGTGGCTTTAATTACCAAGTTATTAGGTTGAAGTATATAGGTGACTTGTAAAGATAGACAAATGGTTTAGCAGGTATTCATAAAATAATGATAAAAAATTAGCAAAAAAAGTGAAAGGCCACTGGTGTTATATATATATATATATATATATATATATTCGGTTCATTTAGAATTCAATTTAGAGAAAGTAATATTCATAATCCTCTGTTGAGAAGCTAGACTTAGACTATCAATCACTCTAGAGAAAGTAGCGAAAATCATAAGAGAAGGAAGCTTGAGTACGTTCGGTTCACTCCTATAACTTCAATCGAACAATGCAACAGTTTATCAATCCTAAAACCGCTTCTTCCATTCTAAATCCTCCATTTTATTTAGAAAACCTATCTTCTCTCCCTTCCTCTCCTCTGTCTTAAATCTCTATGAAATTCTTATTAAACTTATCTCTAATCATTTTCCGGAGCCAGATTCTTCTCCGACGGTCAACGGTATCTCTTTCTGTCCTCAGGAAACTTAACATGATGTTTTTTTTTTTTAATTGGAAAAGATCATTTGGGAGTCTTCTCTTTTTTCATTTTTCAAGATTTGTTAATTTCATTTTCTAAGGAAACGTGGTGAAGAGAGTTTCAGTTACACTTGATTTATTAAATTATTCATGAGTTTGATTTATACATTAGTATCTTTATTCATCAGTATGGTTAAACGAATTTACATATTAAATTAAAATTTAAACACCATAAAGGGCAAGAAATACAACGAATTAGTATAGATTTTGATTGAATAAGTGTCAACCTTGGATCTATAGTTGTTTTCTTGATTTTTTTTTTCACTCACTGTTTTTTCCTTTCCATCAAGCTCTACTCTCAGTGTTTTTTCCACTGTTCAGTTTGATTTTTTGCTTAAAAGGTGTTATTTTTATGTTTACGAATTTCAGTAAGTTTTAGGCCTCTGATTCCTTTTCGGTTGGTTGTTTAGCTGATTGGAACTTCACAAGGTTGGGTCGGAGCATTTCGCAATAAGTGAGCTATGGGTCTATTGAGGGATTTGAAGGCATTTTCAGAGGTAATATATTACTGCATCTTTTCAAGATTGTCTTGCTCATATTGATCTTCATATCATGTTTGAATTCTCAAGCCTTATGTTTTGTCATGAAAACTTTGATCTTTGAAAAATAATATAATTTCCTACATGCTATTTGCATTATAAGTAGATTAATTTTTGAAATGCTGAAACATTTAATCTCAAGAACTTACTCCTTGACATTAATTAGTGTTCTTTTACAGCCAATTTATTTTTCAAAATATGCCTCTTTATCACTTTTTGATTATCGATGGTAGCATATGGTTCTTAGATTCACGTCTTCAAATCATTTTCTCCTCATGGGTTCACATAAAGAAATTCACAATATTTTGTTGATTGTTGATTGTGATTATTTAGTATACAAAATAAACATTAAATATAGTAAGTTGCTTTATCTCAGAAAAAATTATCTGGTTCTAAAATCAAATAGGTTAAACTGGATGCATAAAAGAACTACTCTTTGACGTTGGGCTAATGTGAATCATGTTACGTGGCTATGGGACTAGGTTTTCGTGTCAGTATGCAAATTCATGGTTCATCCAATGGACAATCATCCACTACTTTTCATTTACATATTTGTTTTGTTTAACTAATGTTGCAGTCTAAGGAATCAAAAATATTTTTGAGTTTACAAACTGAAGATGTTTTATAGAGTCGGTTGAGTTTTTGTAAACATGTCAACGATGAGAAAGGTAATAATCAACTATATCTAGATTCCAATTAGCTGTCTTTAAATCCCTTTTAGAATCTCTGTCTTGGTTATTTTTTTTCTTTTTCTCTTTTATATTAATTATGATGTAGGTTTGTGAAAGTGAATGTGCATGGTTATATTATGAGTACTTTATTTTTTTATGGAATGTTTTGTCCATTTATTATTTAAGTGTGATGTAATTTTTCATTTTGTTTCAACTTTAGCTAACATTAATTGGGTGTTCGTGTCAATCCTAATTTACAACTCTCTGGCACTTAATGAACTTACTGGCTTCGTGATTGAGTCCTCTGGTAAGAATAACTTAATTGAGTGTGTTCTCATTCTGCAGACTAAGTCTCTCGAGGTGGATTGAGATAGTGGACTTCAGAATTAGTAATATAAAAATGTGTGATATTTCCTTTTGATTCTTTGCAGAAAAGAAAATTTGAATGCATTTGGTGTAACTAATCAAAATTAGGTATCCATTGTCAGCGAATTTCGATGGATCCATCACCCGCTTACATTAAATTAGAGGTTTATACTTTTCTCTTTTATCTTTTACTGTTAATTTTTGGGAAATTTTTTCTTGTGCTTGCAGTCACGCAAATCGTTTGGGATATTTGTATGTTACAAATTGGTTGACATTTGCTTTAATGTCGTTGTGTTCTCTGTTGCATGATCCCAGGCCAAAATATTGATAGAACATGCCTATATGAACAATGAGACATCAGAAAGCCTTCAACAATAAGTATAAAGATTGTGTTATAATACACAGGATTATAAGCCTATTTATTACACGATACGAAATAAATAGGATTATAATACATAGAGTAAAAAATATACATTTAGATTTTAGAATGTGTGATGCGTAGAAAGAACCTAAAAATATACACAATCCAATTTCCATAGGATCAAATCAATCGTGTTTTGTGAATCAAATACCATATCTTCGTTTCTAAAATATATATATATATATATATATATTTGTATATGTATATGAATGAAAAGAATTTTTTCACTTGCTATGTTGCTCAATAACCTTCAAGTTATGAGAATTATTATTTTAACCGACTTTAGATCTTATTAGTCAATCGCAAACTCGGCCATTGTTTCTCTCTAGGTATTCTAATATTGTTTTCCGATAATTGTGTTTTTCGAAGTAGGTTAAATTTATTTTGGTAGGGTTTGATTATAATATCTCTACTGGACAATATTATTTATATTTAAGTAAATTGTACGAAATGCTCATTTTGTGTCAAACTTTTTTAAGAAATGCCCATTTGTGAGAGTAATAAATACACACAATGGGTATTTTTTTAAAAAGTTTGACACAAAATGGGCATTTCGTTCATTATGTGTGTCTTTGATAAATATAATCAATGGATCAATTCAGTCAATTTCAGGATATTTATTATGCTAATATTATATTATTTTATAATATATCACAAATTATTTATATCAATAAAAATAAATTGTAGTTTGTACACGTAAATTATAGACATCATGATTTATTATTTTAGAAAATTAGCTCTTCACTTAACTATTGATATTACGAATGTAGGGTCTTCCTTACTCAATATTTTTTCTTACCGAATTTGGGAATTATATTTTTTCCTTACAGGAAGAGTTATTATATTAGTCCTTTGTGTTAAAAAGATTGTGATATATTTAATTAAAAAAAAAATCATTGACCTCACTTAAGAAAATTTAGCAATTGTCGGATTTATATTTTGAAGTATGTCTTTTAATTAATGTATATAGATCAAACTAATCATTTTATTCAATGTTTTTCACATCGCCACACGGAGCGTGGCGTCGGTCCACTAGTATAGATTAATAGGAAAATAAATTTTAGATTTTAATCGTTAAAATAGGGAATATTAAAAGTGATTTGTTAGAGCGAATAAAAAATAATACTAATTAATAGGGGAAATTTGTTTTTAATTAATTTATTCAATTTGCTACATTTGAGGATAAAATTATTTTTTATTTTAATTTAAAAAACGAATTATAATTAAATGTGGTTTAAAAATTAGAAGGGCAATTTAGTCCATATTTCAATTTATTGGTAGTTATGATTTTCATAATTAGAAATTGGCATTTTTTTAAACCTTGAGCCGCAAATGGGCATTTGCCTCATTTATCCTTTTTACTATTTTCGCCAATGACGGCGTAAACAACGCAAATCGCAATGCTCTTGAAGAGGTTAACTTGGAATTCGAGAGATAAAGTGAGAAGAAAAATAAGAATTTGAGTCATTGATATTAAAAAAAATTGTTATTACTTATTGGCTCTATACCGCCCTATTACCGAACAACTTGGGTATTTTTACAAGCTAAGGACATAAAAACAATGATGTAGAAAGAAAGAAAAACAAAAACAAAATACTGTTTTTTTTCAAGATAAAATTCCAAATAAATAAAAAATTATTACGGCTAGAACATCTAGTATTCTAATTTCGGATTTGAACCAGATTCTTATATATTATAATAGTATTTAAACTAAATATATGATTTTCTGATTAAAAAATATATATATGTAACAGAAATTTCATGTTATGGCAAAATTGGAAACCGGATTTCTAGATTCAAGAAAAAGTCTAATTATGGACTTTTCCCAGAGTTGAAAATATAGACCCATAACCCGAATTTATGCCCATATTTAGAGGATATGTCGTGCTTAGTAAATCGAGCTCTTTAAATAAAATAGAGGCGAACAACCGGGTATTCAGTACGGTATTTGACAAATAATAGACCGGATACTATAATTTGATATTTTTATAATAAAACTCAAATATCCTATTTAAAAGATGAAAATTACGTTTATCGTATTATCGGCATCCGACTTCGGTTGAATAGGTTTTCGGTTAAAAAAATCGGTTAACGATTTCTCATCTTCGCCCCTGCTTCGAGAAGAACAGGAGTGTAGCACCGAACCTTGTCAATGTCGACCGAGGAAAAGACGAGTGACCGATTGAAGAACACTGAACCCTAGAGGGGTCTCAACAATGGTGACCAAGATGGGCTTTTGGGTCGAGCGAGAAACCGAGGAAGACGAAGAAGAACGTTAATCAGAGAGCTCTACAAGAAGCGATCTTGTTCGATGAAATGCTCGTACTATTGCAGGTTGAAACCTCCTCATCCATGAAGATTTCTGATTTATATAATGTGATTGAGAATCGAGCGTTTTATATCACTTGTTCAGGCTATCTTTATCTTCCTTGTCGAAACGACGCCGTTTCTCGACTCTGTTCACGCCAAACGCACAAGCAACTAACACTGGAAGCCATTTCAAAAAGACGTTTTCGCGGGTTTTTCAACAATGCTCCGACGGGGTGGCTCTGCGGCCAGGAAAGCAAGTTCATTCGAGGATGATTGTTTCCGGGTTCGAACCGACGGTCTTCGTCGCCAACTGTTTGATTCAATTGTACGTGAAGTGTCGCGATTTGGATTACGCGAAGAGGGTGTTCGACGAAATGCCCGAACGGGACACCGTGTCGTGGAACACCTTGATTTTTGGGTACGTCGGTTTAGGGAGAACGGAGATTGCGCTGTCGTTCTTCGACGCGATGCCGAGGAAGGACGTGGTCTCGTGGAACTCGATGATCTCGGGGTATTTGCAGAGCGGAGAGCATTGGAAATCGATAGGTGTTTGTCAGCAAATGAAAAGTTCCGATGTGGACTTCGACGCCACGACTTTGGCTCTCGTTCTGAAAGCGTGTTCGGTGGTGGAGGATTTTGGTTTGGGCATTCAAATCCATGGGGTCGCGGTTAGAACGGGCTATGTCGTCGATGTGGTGACAGGAAGTTCCTTGTTGGACATGTACGCCAAGTGTAAGAGGCTGAAACTTGCTCTTCAAGTCTTCGACGAAATGCCAGAGAAGAATGTCGTATCATGGAGCGCCATAATCGCGGGTTGTGTTCAGAACGAGAGGTTCGTCGAGGGTTTGATAGTATTCGTGAAAATGCAGAGGGAAGGCGTTGGAGTGAGCCAGTCTTGCTACGCAAGTCTTCTCAAGTCATGTGCGGGATTTTCCGCCTTTAGGTGTGGGACCCAATTGCACGGGCATGCGATAAAGACCTTGTATGGTTCCGATGTCTTAGTCGGAACCGCTACTTTGGACATGTACGCAAAATGCAGAAGAATGGACGAAGCTCAGAAGCAATTCGAATCAATGCCAAATCATGGCTTGCAATCTTACAACGCCATTATCATTGGATATGTTCGGAGTCTCCAAGGGCATGAAGCCTTACACTTGTTTCAATCACTGCTAAAATCTGGACTCGGCTTTAATGATATATCTTTATCCGGCGCACTCGTTGCGTGTGCCTTGGTTAAAGCGCATTTACTCGGAGTTCAACTACACGGGTTATCAGTGAAAAGCCAATTAAGATCGAATACATGTGTTTCAAATGCAATCTTGGACATGTACGGAAAATGCGGTTATTTAGCCGAAGCTTCTGTTCTATTTGACGAGATCGGAAAGAGAGATACGGTATCTTGGAACGCAGTCATTGCAGCTAATGAACAGAACAATAAAGGGCATGAAACACTTCAGCATTTTGTATCCATGCTAGCTTCGAAGATGGAGCCCGATCAGTTCACTTATGGAAGCGTCTTGAAGGTCTGCGCCGCCGAGCAGACTTCAGATCACGGGATGGAGATTCACGGTAGGATCATCAAGTGCGGATTGGGCTCCGACTCGTTCGTTGGAGGGGCTCTTGTCGACATGTATTCCAAGTGCATGATGGTTGAAGAAGCGGAGAAGATTCACATTAGAACCGAGGAACCGACGATGGTTTCTTGGAATGCAATCATCTCCGGGCTCTCACTTCAGAATCGAAATGAGGATGCGCAGAGGTTTTTCTCCCGAATGCTGGAAATGGGCGTGGGACCCGATAATTTCACCTACGCGGCGGTTCTCAATACTTGCGCGGATCTCGCAACCATTGGGCTCGGGATGCAAATTCACGCCCAAGTCATCAAGCAACAGCTTCAATCAGACGCTTATGTTTCCAACACTCTCGTCGACATGTACTCAAAGTGCGGAAATATGCATGATTCTCGAAGAATGTTTGAGAAATCTCGTAACCGGGACCCAGTGGCATGGAACGCCATGATATGTGGATATGCCCACCACGGCCAGGGAGAAGAAGCCATTAAAGTGTTCGAGGAAATGATCAGCGAGAACATCGAGCCAAACCAGGCGACCTTCGTCACCGTTCTTCGAGCTTGCGCGCACATCGGGAATGTCGAAAAAGGGCTTCATTTCTTCAGCTTGATGCAGACTGAGTATGACTTGGCGCCACAATTGGATCACTACTCGTGCATGGTTGACATTATTGGACGGTCCGGTCGGGTCAACGAAGCTATGAGGCTCGTTCAAGAGATGCCCTTCGAAGCCGACGCGGTTATGTGGAGAACTATGCTTAGTATCTGCCATTTACACGGAGACGTAGAGCTGGCCGAAAAGGCATCCACAAATCTCTTGCGGCTGGAGCCTCGAGACTCTTCCGGTTATGTTCTTATGTCGAACGTCTACGCCGATTCCGGAATGTGGGCTGAGATGTCGCAGATGAGAAGGGCAATGAGGTCTCAAAGGCTCAAGAAAGAGCCCGGGTGTAGCTGGATCGAGGTTAGAGATGAAGTACACGCGTTTCTCGTAGGTGACAAAGCTCACCCGAAGTGCGAGGAGATATACGAGTGGCTTCATTTTCTGGTTGGTGAAATGAAGTGGTTCGGATATAGGCCATACGATCATTTTGACGAGGAGATCGAAGAAGACGAGGCTGATGCTTTGATGGTAAGCGCGTAACCGCGCAATGCTTTTGATGTATGTGGGGTTTGAGGATATAGTTTTCGCAATGTGTAATATCATGGAATGTCTATTTATAATCATGTACTGTTTTTCTTTTCTTTTCAAAACGCGAAGAAGAAGATGAACCGACTTCGGATACGGAGCCCCGGAAGAGCATACTAGTGGTCAGTGAGTGTTTTTGTTGTGTATATGAATGCTCTGATTTGAGCCAAACAACACAAAATTCAATAGGCCAACGGGAATTCACAACGTCAAAATAATGTGTTTCCTTTAACGTCGTTTCTTCAAGAAATCTGACGTTCTCTTTGAAAGCTAGAGAACGTTTGCTAATGTTTCGTGTTCACATACATTAGTCATGGTTTGATCATGGTATATTAACGACAAATATACTCATATTGCCAAAAGTATTTTATTTTATCATTAAATTCCGACCGTAAAGCTTTTTATAGTGACATGAAAACACCCATTCAAACAAAAAAAAAAGTGAAAAAATATAGATTGTTGTCAAATTTTTTGAAACTTTGTAGTTTATATATAATAAAAAGGGGCAAAAACGTAAAAAAACAATTAAAATATATATATATATGTAAGTAGAGCTTTATGGTACAAGAACTTGATAGTAGAAACTAGAAAGTGAATACCCACCGATAAAATGAAACAAATTTTAGGAGTGAAATAATGGCTGAAAAGAACATTAAAGTGAAGTTGTATTTTTGAAGATGTATATAAATGTGTAGCTACAAAACAGAACCATTTTCGTCTAGTACAAAGCTAAGTCGGTACAACAACAACAACAACAATACGTTGTGTCTATCTACCTCCTAACCGATGAAATTACCAAAATATCCTCCTATATATGAACACCCTTCCAGAGTGAAACTGTGACCAAAATCATTAGCCCAAAATGTACAGGAAATGCCCTTTCTAGAGAAAAAGGAGAAGACGAAAACCAAACTCCGAACCGGGCTTTTTCCATACGAGCGAGCTGAGGAAGAAAGCTCAAGCTCGAGCCGGGTTTTGTTAGTTCTTAAGCTGTAAATTCTATCAAATGCCTTAAGAAACCAAACATGCAGATCGATCACTACACTTTGGCTCAGACGGATAACGGTGGGAAATCTTCTTCGTCTTTCAAGCGATATGATTGGACATCGACCCTACACGCCCAAAACAAAACTCACAATGACTCGCTGGGATATTCTGCTCTAAGTTGAAAGTTAAGGACATAAAATGCACCAAAACAAACATTCAGAGCAAAATGTGCAAGAAAACAAAGTTTCGTGACAAATTGCAGCCAATTGCTATTGAATATATTCTATAGTTGAAACTCCCATTACCTATCTGTCTCAAGCGAGAGCGGCGGCGGCTTGAGGTTCTCCGATCCGGCCATCGGAAGGCTTGCGCTCGGGCTCTGAACGGGACTCGACCCAAGGCTTGCTTGCCAGCTTCCTCTGAGCAAGGGTGGCTCGGGCGGCAGATGACCGATCGGCCCAGGCTCCACAAAATGTTCAGCCACATGCAAGAAGCCATTGACATTGTGCTCCGCCATCCTCCGAGGGGAGCAATACAGATCATCAAAAGACGCCGACTTTCCTCTACTACCTTTATGGGGTGAGATCGTCATTTGCGCCGCCACCTCACGGTTGTTCCTCTCCAGAAAACTGTTTTCAGGGGGCGGAATAACTGAACGGCCATTGTTACGAGGAGATCTGAGTTGCGATTGATTTCTTCCCCTTGGGGTTAGGGGCCTGTCCCTGTAATGATTCTGCCAAAATACACAGAGAGTAACTTAAATTCAAACTTATGGACCAATTAATATTATCTATTTAGTCCCTAAAATTGTGTAAATAACCTAATTATCTACAGAGTACGAAAATCAATTTAGCCTATCTAGGATATGGATTCTATGTAATATAATGATATGATCATACAAATAAATCTACAGTACCATATTGGGAATATAAGTCCCCGTCCCTCGAGGTTTTGGCATCTCTTCAAGCCCAAACCCGCCGCCACCAGGCAAAATCGGCGGACCGAGGTGGAAAAATGGCGGTCTGTGAACGATACCATTGGGGTTAATTTGGGAGAACATATGATGCTTAAGCTGCAAAGACCGTCTTATGAATTCCCACGATCTCTTTTTGTGTAGTGCAAGCAAAGGTGGAGCAGGATGAACGGGCGGAGACGAAGCACAATCATAGCACCATCTTCCATATTGCAGGCTCGATAAGTGGCTTTCGTAATCCCCACTGAGATCTGATAAGGTGTGGCAGGGATCGGAATAACCCGGATGATAGTCTTCGGCAGACGAAATGATTGAACTCAAGTCCTTGTGATTGTGAACCGATCGGTTTTCCTCTTGGTCAGAAGCTACATTAATCTCGAGAGAACCATATATTTCTCTGTTCTTCGTTGGGTCATCGTACTTCATTTCTCCATTTCCAAGCGACGGATGAGGAGAATACTGACGAGGAGATGATTCTTTTGGTATATCAATTGTAAGATTTTGAAGTCTGAGGGTAGCAAGGTCTTTTGCATCCCCGTTAAGCCGATTGTCGGTAATAGCATTCCCATTCATGGAATGGTCAGACCTAAGTTCTTCTGTCTCTGATATTTCTGCATCAGTTACACCACCATTTGGTAATCCCCTGTGATGCTGACCACATTCCCAAGCTGAACGGCTTGTGTGGTTTGCTTCATGAACGGCCTGGATGTCCGGCGACTCTGTATCCGATGAGAATGGATGGGTGCCAAAATCATCGTATCTAGACACAGAAAGAGGGTCTTGAACATCGGGTCTCTGCCCTATTCCGTGCCTTTCCATTGTGTTGGAAAAGAAATTTTGGATTTCGTCAACGATGTTTTCTTCAGGCAGGGAAAGGATGCGACGCAATTTCCTAGCACCGAAGGAGAAAGCGCTTCTAATACGGAAAAAGTTCCCTACAAAGTGTAAGAGTTCATTATATTTATAACAATCAAGTAAAACTATTCAAGTCCTCTCTCGTTTTACGAAAAAGAAAAGAAATTGTTACCCTTGCTCACGCTGCGTCCAAGGTTGTTGTTCTCTTTTAACGGGTCAACGATATTCAAATGCTTCGGTGAAAATGTTCTAGAAGCTGCTTCATATCCCCTTGAAGGAGCTGAGAACATTTCAACACATTCCCTGAGAAAATCGTCACTGAGCAACAGTCCATGGCCACTGCTTTCTGGTATCTCAGCTGCAAAAAGGAACCAAAACATATAAATTTCATCTGAAAGCATTACGATTCTAGAATAATCTGGAAATCGCAGACAGGCGGCACTCACCTATGAGTTGTGGAAGACATGATATTCTGACCGGACCATTCAAGCTGATGCAGTAATTGTCCCAGTCAAAGCTACTAAAGTAGTCCAAAAATTTATATAGAACCTATACAAGAAAAAATATAGAATAAGCTTTACATCCTTGTTTAACATATGTTATTGGGCGAAATGTTTATACCAAAAACCGGTAGTATCCGGGTTTGGCGACAAAGGATTTTCTATTTTTTTATATTTTTAATATTGAACTAGACTTACATTGTAACCTTTTTATATTAATATAATCGATGTTTCTTTAAAAAAAAAAAAAAAAAATTAATATTGAACATATTATTCTGATTTGGAATATGCACAATGGACAAGTGAACATGTTACCAATTTGTAGTTTAAATAATGAAAACGTAAATAAATAAAAAAAGGTACTAATTTTACTATATTCTATTACCAAAATGCTTTGACAACTCACCGCGAGAGGACCATTCAATGACGAATGAAAGAGGTGGAAGATATAAAGGACCAAGGTCTCAAGGGCATATGTAGAAATTAAACCATGATGAGCCCCAAGAATACGGCTCTCGTAATAGCACCAAGCCTTGATCAATATAATACTTCGTTTAAAAAGATGATCTTTTCCAATGAGGCAATCGACCTGTCACAACAGCACAAAAATTGCACAAAGCACATCGGTGTCTAATCCAAACAACATAAATAGGAATCAAACCGATAATATCAAGAAACGTTGAGTTTTATTAATAATAATAATAACAAAAAAAAAGAGTTACAAAACTACTCTAACCTAACTTTTACTCTAAGAGAGAATTAATGCAACATGCGTTAAATTCTAAGCCTAAATGATGCAACAAACCATATCTTCAAGTATTCCTTCAAAGGAAGCTTACAAACTAGTAGAGCGTTACAAAAGTCGGGGACGTAATGAATATGGTATCCACTACTTTGGTTTTGTAAGAAACGCATAAAGAGACGTGTAACCAACCGTTAAAAGCTTCCAAAATACACAATATAATGAGAGCTGGAAGAAAGAAAGAAAAAAAGAGTATTCGTTTTAAAGAAGTCATTTTCGAGATACCTGCTCGAGAAAGCAAAGTGTACAAAGCCCTCCCAACTGATTAAATGAAATATCAACCACGATATTTTGCACAAGGCACTTCACGAGCTTAACCTGTCACATAAAAACCCGCTTATTATCATATTACAAGCATAGAATGATTTAACAAAAAATAGAAAAAAAGAAATTAGGATATGTATAATCATAATTAAAGACCGTGTAAAATATTATGGTTACGAAGAATGGGCTATAATTGGCAAGCGAGTAAAGAATTATCATAAAAGGAAGCAAAATTTATTAAGAGGTAAAAATGTGTCGCCCAAAAAGGTGAAATTTTTAAGAACCTCCCAAAACAGAACGTATTGGTAGTGTTGAAAGTGGATAATCAAATCCGACTTGCAAATGTTTCGGTCACGAGGTTCCTTCTAAGATTTAATCATGCGGGTATCTTAGAGAACCTAGAAGTGAATCTGCAATTGAATGACAAAATGGTAATGCTAATGTGAGAACAGAATGGCTAAGCGAATTAATGAAATAAATATAGACGTTACAGACAGCTAAAGAAGAAAGCAAGAGAATAAAATCAATGATAAACTTTCCTTAAAAAATCGAGCTTTAAAACAATAAATTTATAATTTCAACGGTGAAAACCTCGGCTCGTATCAACTGCACGTCCTTGACCACAAATTCCGCAGCATTGTTCTGTTCCTCTCTTTCAAGGACTGAGCACACATCATTAGCCAGAGCCTCCTCTACATTAATACCGCCAAAGGCGGTTAAGTCAATGTCTCCATCAGGCAAATAAGTCTTCAAGGGTACCGATCCAAACGGGAACACCTGCAGATATGTAACAACGTAGAAAGTCAAACGTTCCGACAGAAATGTAAAAAATAGAAAAGACAAACGTTCCGACAGAAATCAACATGTTCAAGTAACCGCATACATGGCTCGCAAGCTTACCATACTTAACAAACCGTAATCTTCGGGGATAGTATGAATGAATATACAATTCCATTAACTATCATTTCCTAAAAAATGGCTGCAATCAAGAACAAATCTTATACACCACACATTCCCGCGAAAGATGGTGCAAAAACGCGCGAAATTCTACAGTTTCATTTTCTTTCTCGATAACGCCCGAAATTCCACAGTTCCCTCCGAACAGTTTTCTCCCTCGAAAACACGCGAAAAGCTACGAATGCATAAGCAACAGTACGCCATGCGAATCTATAAGCACGAACAAATCGATTCTATTCCGTACAACAAAGTCGAAGCTTCAGTGAAGAAAAACAATCACAAAGCTCCAGACTTTTCAATTAATCAATCAATCAACCATTCAAGAAGAGCAGCTATTCAATTCAATCGGCGAGAAAATCTCTCACCTCGCAGCCGAGATAGCCCTTGAGCAGCCTCTGGACGAAATCGATGACCGCTCGCCTCCTCTTCTCCGACACGACCTTCGGCTGAACCTGAGCGATGATCCCCTGCGTCGCGTCCTCAGCTCTGTTCCAGTACTCATCGCCGATCCCCGCCGCCCGATCCTCCGGCTCCGACAGCCAGTCGCGAAGATCGCCCATGGAAAACCCCAAGCGACCGAGAGAACCACCGACCGAAAACCCGAAACAACAATCAAACAAACAACCGAGCTCTCTGCACTTGTCACGAGAACGAGAGATTCTCCGGCACGGCCATGGCGTCTTCGGAGCGAGATTTTCCGGCGATCGGAGCTGGTCTTCCGGCGACGGCGAATGGGGAGAGATAGAGGCGAAATCTTTAGGGTTTGGTTGGGATTGAATCGAATGAATGCGAAATCATTGAATCGAAAGGCTTCTCATTTTTCCTTTTCAATCGCCCAAGTGATTGAATTTTGCCAACATTTTTTTAGTGGATTTTGACGAATTTCTTTGCTTTTTTATTTTTCGGTTCTTTAATTTTTCAAATTTTTATTTAACAAATTCAACATAATACGCCAAGGGAAAAATAATAATCGTCTTCAATTAATTTCATTTTTCATATTTTTCAGTCTTTTTGTTTGTCTCTAATTGTTAGTGGATAAATTAAAATAATTCATAAATCTATTGAGTTGGCTAATAATGAAAGAGATAATTGCGGCATATGTACTAAGTTTAAGCAAAATTATCGATTGTATATATACAAACTCTATTCGTAAAGGCCAAAGTACTCTGGTCGAGTAATAATGACTAGGATTTGTGTGTTTGCGTCTTTGTTTTGTCATTTGTATCCAGATTATATAGCTTTTTAACAAAATATGGTAAATGTAAGTCCAAATATTAGCGGCACACATATTAAAAGGGTTTGAAAAATCTACGTTAAGTACTCATGTTTTGTTTTAACTTTTATAAAATAATAATATTTTTCTCTCACGTTATAGACAGTTATCAAATAACCCCAAAAAATTATATATTTTTCTACAACGTAGGTGAGAAAAAAATATTAATATTTATCCCGCTAAAACAAAAATATAATTTTAAAATAAACTTTTGATACTTGTGCCACAAATAACCTTATCGTAAATTAACAGAAGACATAATGAAAACAAAAAACACAAATCCTACAATTTAACGCGATTTAATTATTTTTTCCATTTTGTACAAATGAAATTTAGGTATATGAACTAAGGCATATTTGCCGCTATTGTCTTACAATTAAATGTTATTTTCTTTTATATTTTATAATAATTCGCCGATTCTGACAATGAATTCTCTCACTATATTATATCAAAATATAGCATTGATGTAATTATTATTATTTTTTCTCGGAAAATAATTATTTAATTCGCATTATTGTCGTTCTGTATTAAATTCGGCAACGTATTGATTTTCATTCAGTCACATGTTCAACGTTCACCTAACTGTTATCTCTTCTTTCTTCTTTTTTCTCTATGTGCAATCATAAATAGGAAAGGTATTATAAGAAGGTAAACTACGGCTAATATACTCAATGTTTGATTTTTTTGCGGATTATGTACTCAATGTTTATTTTCGACAGTTAATGTATCAGAATTTTATTCCTTTAGATTTTTTCATGTGTTTCGTCTCTTGACCGTCAGCGTGTGATACGTACACTTTTCGTATTTTTGGCATAAATCACTCATTTTTTGTCCAAATTTCATGTATAAACTACCGTTGGAAAGCTAAGAGATAGATATACAACTTTTGTGTTTTAAGTTTTGTAAAAAAAGTTTTAATAAAAATACTAAATTTCAATTACAACATAAAACTTGACATTAGTTTAATGCAAAATATTTGTTTCGAGCAAATATGACATTATATAAATCTTTTATCTTTCCAATGGTAGTTTATTTATAAATTTTGGACAAAAATGAGTAAATAATACCAAAAATACGAAAGTTTTTTTCACATCACATTTTTCATATTTTTGGCATAACTCACTATTTTTTTGTCCAAAATTTATAAGTAAACTACCGTTGGAAAGATAAAATATTTATCTACAACTTTGTAGTACATTTCATCATAAAATTCATTAAGTATATTCAAATTTGCTCGAAACAAAATTTTTGTATTAAACTAATGTCTAATTTTACGTTGTAGTTAAAATTTTGGAAAATTAATTTTTTCTTTTTTTAAAAAAATTTAAAACACAAAAGTTGTAGATCTATCTCTTATCTTTCCAACCATAGGTCGTGCATGAAATTTGGGAAAAAATGATTGAGTTATGCCAAAAATACGAAAAGTGTACATATCACACATTGACGGTCAAGTGACGGAAAACATAAAAAAATCTAACGAGATAAAATTTTGGTACATTAACCGTCGAAAATAAACATAAGATACATAATCCGTAGAAAAATAAACATTGGGTACATTAGCCGCAGTTTACCTTATAAGAAATAAAGGTTGAAATCTGTATTACTGTATATAATTATATATTAACATCAATCCCTTCCTTTTTCCTTCTTAAAGAAAAAAATATTTCACAAATTGAAATGAATGAGAACTACTTAATTGTAGGGAGAAAAGAATAAAAAAAAGAGCTAATTAATTAAATTATCAATAAATTTTTCTCTTTTTTCAGCTCTTGTGAAACGATATTTACTTTTAATTATTTGCACAAATATACATATGTGGATTAATTTAGTGAAATTATATTTTTTTATGAGATGACACTATTGATCAAAATTACAATGCACTCTCATGTGAAATTATGGTCAAGTTTACATTTATAAAGGGCATTAATTAATTAAAGTATCAGTAAAATTGTGTTTCATGAGTTCGAACCCGAGATCTCTTAAAAGAATATATAGTGAAGTTATCACTAAGACAATTAAATTTAGCTATTGAAATAATTTAATTGGGATATAGTAATAAATTTGCATATTTGTGTTTCGTTGATAAAAGATTAATAAGTTAGAAAACAATTCGTGTCCTTCTTAATAAATGATGGTATACGGAATCTATAATATAATTAATATATAGCACATTCACCACTATCTTAATTAACTCCGAAAAATATAAGTAAAAAAATTAAATAAATAAAATAATGCAATAAATTCGTTTGTTTGGCGTGTAATCTTCTCGTGCCAAACTAAAAGTCAAAAACAATAGTAATTGTTGGGGGGTATTTTTGTAAAATATATTAATAAAGAAATATTATTTAATTAATCATTTCTTTATTAATTAAATCATTTCTAAACCCAAAAATCCTTCCGGAGGCCCGTTTTCGTAAAATAAAGTGTCTAGATGTTCCTAAAAATATCAAGATACTCAAAAACGACATAAAATTTGTGAAAAACGGGCACGGGACGAGTTCGGGAGCGAAAAACACTTCGGAAGCACCTTTGGGGGCCCACAGGCCCACATGTGCGCCAGAGATGACGTCAGCCTGCGCGCGTCAGCCTGCCCACGTCATCAGGGCCCACAGCCCTTCACTCGCGCGAGTGAACTGATGCAGCCCCACAAATAGCGCGCGTGAGGGCGCGTGAAGCGTCGGATCGGGCTGATTTTTGTGGAGTTGGAAAGATCTCATTCCGAGGACCCAAAAAACTATATTTATTTTCTTCAGGGGCCTCCGTAAGTGGGAGATAATTGCGTTTTAGTCCTCGGATTCCCTTATAAAAGGGAGCTCGGTTCATTCAAACGGAAGGGCATCGGAACTCGACCAAATTCTCTCGAGCCTCTCTCTACTCCCTATAAACTCGCCTCCCCCTAAAATATTCCACTAATGTTGAGCGTCGGAGGTGAATCAGGGGGTATTCCCCCCTGTTTTCCCTGACCTCGGGTATTCTTTTGCCAGGTCCAGAAATTGAGAGAAAGCGGAAGTTTCGGAGAAATTTCTTCAATAGATCAACCCGAGGGGAACCTCTAGAGAAAATCCCGGGATGATTGACGACCCCGCCTGTCTTAATTCTAGCTCTGTGCGGAACCCGTTCTGTTTCCCAGTCCGTATCTTTCATAGATATCGTGACTTTGTGAACAGTCTGTAGGACCCAGACTAGGATTGACATCACAGGCCGAGGGTCCAATCTCCTAAGATTCACTACTAGATCAAACACACTCTCCCGTTCGTGGGAACCCGATCCTGTGAGGTGCCCAAACCTGTAACCCGGGCCTAGTCCATTCCTGGCCTCGAGGTAACAGGTAGTGCGTATCCCCGGATCGCTGGATCACGAACGGCGAACGATACGTTTAGATCTCAGTGTCAGGAACTTCGCTCGGAATCCGTTTCATACACACCAAGAAGGGGGAAAGAATCTGTCATCCCCGTAATAGGGCCTACAAACCCAACACAAGTCATCATAAGCCCACCAAAAGTCAACAAAACGACATTGGGCCCGGTCCAACACCAACAATTGGGCCGCAACAGTGTTTGATCCAAAAAACGGCATCAACATTTTGGCGCTAGAAGGAGGGGGCTCACGAGTTTAAGCCTCGAGTCCCTACCAGCAAATTCGACCACCACGGTCGTCATACACTCGCTACAGCCGAGCCACCATGAGCTCGGATTCGCACCGACGAACACCGACGCATCATAGCCGGTCGTCAAGCTCCACACACATATATATATGCAAAAACAAAGAATTATATATATTATATACATATATGTATCAAATATATATATACAGCAAAAAAATGATACAAATATATATATATATATTAAACACACAAAAAAAAACAACGTGATCAGAAGCTTATACATATATATATGATATATGTTACATATATTATACATATAAAATAAATGTATATGCTATATACGCAAAAAGAGGAGGAGAAAAGAGCCGGTCTCCGGCAACGCGACCATGCCCTCGTCAATCCACGCCGGAAGCTTGCCGCAATAGCCAGCGAGGCCGCTCAGCACCCCGGCTTCGCGACTGAAGCCTCTGCCGAAAGCTCATCGGCGATGCAGCCTCCTCGCACGCGTGAGACTCTGGCCGAAGCACCGCTGCCCGCCAACTCTCTACCGGGCATCGCCGCACGCGCCAAGAAGGCCTCCGCGATATCGTCGCGAAAAACCACGACGACCTCCCCAGCTCCGCTACGAACGCCGGCGACCCCGAGGCGACCTCCAGGCGCGTTTCTCCGCCACCACGAACCGCCTCGCCGCTGCCCGCCATGTCGTGCACCTTCGATCTGGAGTTAGGGCGCAGCCCATCACCGCTGCGCACGGCGGCGAACTCCGGCGTCGTCGATTGGCTCGCTGCACCCCTCGCCGCCATCGCTCCGCCCGAGGTCGGGAGCTCGCTCCACGAGCTTCCGCTGCCCCACGTCGCACACGAAGGAGATCCGCCACCAAAGCGCTTGCCCGGAAACACATCGCCGCGGCGATCGACGGCGAAGCTTCGGCAGTCTGGTGAGCAAGGCAGAGAAAGCTTTCCTTCGAAGAAGAAAGCACCAGAGAAAAAAAAATCCTGCTCCTGATCGTCGAAAGAGAGAAGAGAAAAAAAGGGGAGGAAAAAAAAAAAAAAAAGGAAGCCTCCTGGTCGTCGAAGGAGAGAAGAGAAAGAAGAAAAAGAAAAGAAAGAAGAGAAAAGAAAAGAAGAAAGAAAAAAAAGAAAAAAAAAAAAAAAGGAGAATGGCCAGGATCTCAATCCCGCCGACTCGGCAAAAAGTCCAAACGCTCAAAGCGTCACTCGACACACCAAGCCACGCACAACGACACGACATCCGGCTAGCCTCCCAAGGCCGCCAGGAAACTGTCAGCTGCTCATCCTCGGGTAAACTCGTATCTTTTTCTACTAAACTAAAATTCCAAGAAGTACCCTTGAAGGTACACTGGGTTTTATAAAAAAGTGCTCCTCGAAGCACAAGTTTTCGCTTTTCAGCGTTATATAAAAAGAGCTCACACGCTCGCCCTTTTGCAAAAAAAGAAGATATGGCAGGTTATCTCTTGGAACAAACACCGTGCAGACATTAATGAGAGGTCATTTCAAAGGAACACCTACTCCACGCGCGCAAAAACACGGCTGGCAGGTCATCTCCGGGACACCCCCGTGCACACACGGCAGGTGATCCACGGGTAAACCCCCACGATCGTAAGAGCGTGCAACGGGGAGGGACCTGATGAGACACCCTCATAAACGCAAGCATAGGGTTTTTTCCCGGGACGCCCCCATACCTCTTCATAAAAAAAAAAAAAGAGCTCTCATGCTCACCCCGTTTTTACGAAAAAAGAAAAATACGGAATGTCATCTCTCAGGAGAGCTCCTGAAAACGTGAATGGGGGGTTGTTTCGAAAGAACACCGACTCCGCACACGCAAAAACGTCACTGGCAGGTTATCCCTGAGACACCTCCGTGCACACACGGCAGGTGATCTACGGGGAAGCCTCCACGCGACCGTAAAAGCGTACGACGGTAAGGTAACTAGTGAAACACCCTCATGAACGTAAACAGAGTGTTCATCCCAGAGACGCCACCGTACATCTTTCCAAAAAGTAAAGACCAAAAATCCCCCTGCGAGCAAAGATAGTTTTCCACAAGGCAAAGCCTTCCGCAAAACTGGGGGGTTAATGTTGGGGGGTATTTTTGTAAAATATATTAATAAAGAAATATTATTTAATTAATCATTTCTTTATTAATTAAATCATTTCTAAACCCAAAAATCCTTCCGGAGGCCCGTTTTCGTAAAATAAAGTGTCTAGATGTTCCTAAAAATATCAAGATACTCAAAAACGACATAAAATTTGTGAAAAACGGGCACGGGACGAGTTCGGGAGCGAAAAACACTTCGGAAGCACCTTTGGGGGCCCACAGGCCCACATGTGCGCCAGAGATGACGTCAGCATGCGCGCGTCAGCCTGCCCACGTCATCAGGGCCCACAGCCCTTCACTCGCGCGAGTGAACTGATGCAGCCCCACAAATCGCGCGCGTGAGGGCGCGTGAAGCGTCGGATCGGGCTGATTTTTGTGGCGTTGGAAATATCTCATTCCGAGGACCCAAAAAACTATATTTATTTTCTTCAGGGGCCTCCGTAAGTGGGAGATAATTGCGTTTTAGTCCTCGGATTCCCTTATAAAAGGGAGCTCGGTTCATTCAAACGGAAGGGCATCGGAACTCGACCAAATTCTCTCGAGCCTCTCTCTACTCCCTATAAACTCGCCTCCCCCTAAAATATTCCACTAATGTTGAGCGTCGGAGGTGAATCAGGGGGTATTCCCCCCTGTTTTCCCTGACCTCGGGTATTCTTTTGCCAGGTCCAGAAATTGAGAGAAAGCGGAAGTTTCGGAGAAATTTCTTCAATAGATCAACCCGAGGGGAACCTCTAGAGAAAATCCCGGGATGATTGACGACCCCGCCTGTCTTAATTCTAGCTCTGTGCGGAACCCGTTCTGTTTCCCAGTCCGTATCTTTCATAGATATCGTGACTTTGTGAACAGTCTGTAGGACCCAGACTAGGATTGACATCACAGGCCGAGGGTCCAATATCCTAAGATTCACTACTAGATCAAACACACTCTCCCGTTCGTGGGAACCCGATCCTGTGAGGTGCCCAAACCTGTAACCCGGGCCTAGTCCATTCCTGGCCTCGAGGTAACAGGTAGTGCGTATCCCCGGATCGCTGGATCACGAACGGCGAACGATACGTTTAGATCTCAGTGTCAGGAACTTCGCTCGGAATCCGTTTCATACACACCAAGAAGGGGGAAAGAATCTGTCATCCCCGTAATAGGGCCTACAAACCCAACACAAGTCATCATAAGCCCACCAAAAGTCAACAAAACGACATTGGGCCCGGTCCAACACCAACAATTGGGCCGCAACAGTGTTTGATCCAAAAAACGGCATCAACAGTAATATTGTTTGCTTGCTTTGAAATTTGTCATTACATTTATTTACATTTTAATTGATCATGGCAAAGATAGCCTATCGATCTCCCTTCTTTGGCTCAGTAACTAGACAATGCTGGTTGTTCATCTTCGCTCGCAGAACCATTACTCGATCTCCTTTTTCTAAGCTCTGTATTAGGTGAAAAACATCTCGGTCCCGAGCACAAGCTCTCACGGGCGCCGGAACAATCTTGAACCTTTCTCGTATGAAGATGAATAAACGTGAGCTCAAGGGGAGGATCGATTATTTGTCTAATTGTCTTGCCCGCTCCACCGTTCAACGTTAGGCGAGTATTTGTGTTGTCGATAGTGCTAGAGAGTTTAAGCGTAAATGATATTCTAAGGAACTCTTAAAGAGTGTTATAAGTTTGAGAGCATTTATGTGGCTTAGAGAAACTTCCAAAAAATATGGTGAATGAGCACATTTACAGGGCAGAGCTTGAATGCTTTTAAGGGAAAATGATAATTTTCGGGGGGCTTGGGATGGGTGTGTATGCACGCTCGCTAGCACACTATGGAAGCGCGAGGTGTGCTTTTGAAAGCGCGTTCTGGAAGCCTGTTGTTAACACGCTCCGAAGTCCGTTTTACGTTTTTTTTTTTCAAAGCATGCTCTAGCGCATCTTTCCGAAAATATGTTGTCATGTTTTAAAAATACGTTCAGTGGGTTTCAGGTTGTATTGGACTTTCATGGTTAGTTCTTTGTTGAGGCCGACTTAATATCAGAAAGGACAGAGAAGTGGAAATAAAACCAAATAGAAAACGGTAGTTGTATAAACAACAATGGCAAATTAGTAATTGCATTTAAAATCAACTATAAAAATAGAAAACGACTACATAACAAACGACATAAAGAGAACCAGGTATGTATAAAGCTAAAAACTGACTAGATTGAAGATCAATAGTTAAAATTCGAATGTAAATTGTAATACAAATAAAATTCGGGAAGGAATTTATATAGTAAAATGGGACGATAATAAACGACATCCGATTTTGGAACTTATAACTGTAAATAACTAAAAGATGAGAACAACATAGGTAAATGAAAAGGGAAACTTGAAGATATATTCCCTTAACAACAAATTCAACGTTTTCGGTTTTACTGAATCGGATAAATCATTCCGCAAATCGTATTTTGCCTTTATTTGAACAAAAATATATTTTTCTCTACATGAGCTATAAATGATCAAACTTTTTTCATTAAATTGTCAAACTTTGTGCCAAAAATTGTCAACTGAAAAAATGTCAAAGTTAAAATAATATTGCCCAACTAATTTTTGATATTTTCAAAGTTACATACTTATTTTGCTCTTTAATTGTTTTTTTAAATCCTAGAAACCGTTAAACTTTACTCATAAATCTGTCAAAGTTTATGTCATAAACTGTCTAAAATGACAGTTTCTCAACACAGGTAGAGAAAATAGATTTTTTATTCAAAATGAGGTGAATTAGAGTGTGGTAATAATTATTCTTATTCATTAAAGTAGGGAAGAGAAAACACTGAACTTGTGTTTGCGAAATATTTCTTCAACTTTCCCTATGATGTAGAAAGTAGAAAGGGATATTTGCATAGAAAATCACTTGTTAATAAAAGTAAGACTAAGATTTATATCATCTATTTTTTGGCAAATATTTTCAATGAAAAAAACTTTAGCGTAAGTAGTTTATTTACATTTTAATTTCTTTTAATTACGTATTAGCCAAAAAAAAACTTTGAAGTTGAGAACAAATACTAATTTATTACATAGTAGACGAAACATATTCTAATACAAAATCTAAAGCACTACATGTCAGTGGTGAAAAAATGAGCGAAGATTTTATAACCACGAATCAAAATGTGGATAACTTATGCGTCGCACTTGAAATTTTGTAATGAATTAACAAAAATAAATAAGTTACTTGTATCAATTTCTTTTTATATCATTGAATATTTGTGTAAAGAGATTTAGAAGATAAATTAATATTTTTTTTAAAGTTTAGGAGTATGTTTGTTGTAAATAATAAAAAGAAAGAACTATTTCCCGAAACATAAGAAGATAATGGGTGCGTTTGGTACAGCTTATTCAATCATGTTTTTGTTTTTAAAATAAACTTAACCGCTTTTCACGTGTTTGGCAAAATTGTTTTTCCAAAAAACACAAAATCAATTTTAAATTTTGGTACTAAAAGTTAGAATCGTAGCTTTTGTTTTTTCTAAAAAATAAAATACGATTTTAGTCTATTTTAGTCTTTTTAGCCTAAATAATTATTTTACCAAACGTTAAATTGATTTTGTTTCTTAAATTAAAACTACAAACAATTTTTGTAAAAATTAAGCTTTCCAATAAACGAAATTTAATTAATAAAACTTGCAAAACCATAAACGACAACTTGCAGTAATCCAGCAAGTATTGGATCTTTCACATTCACACTGACACTGACACTGGCCCAAACCCGAACCCGTATTTTAACCCGATCCGACCCGCTCGTAGTCTTCTTCTCCAGACACTGAGTCACTCTCCGATTCCAAATCCCAACTCGGCGAGTCAATCCTCGGACCAGAAGAATGGTCGGAAATGGAAGACCTTCGAGTTCCTCTCTGTTCATGTCTCTTCTTCTCCTTCTTCTTCTTCTCTCGCTGAGCTCGTCTCTCGCTTACAGACCAGGCGACATCGTCCCCACCAGCAAGATGGGCCAATACCACTCGGTTCGTATGCACCAATTCACGCTCCGAAGAAACCCTAGATTCCGATTTCGATCAATTCGCTGACTGTTTCGGTTTCGTTGTTTTCAGTCGAGAACTGTGTGGCAAGACGTGATCGGACGCCATTGCCCGATCTTCGCCGTCAATCGCGAGGTTCGATCACGATTTCTGCTGATTCCCAGATTAAGGATTTCCTCTTCGTTGTAATCGAGGAATATTGTTTGTGCGTACAGGTTTTGGTTCCTATACCTAAGCCGGTGGGTTATACTGGAGCTGATCCGTACAAAATGTGAGTAGTTCTTTCACCATTGTTAGCGAAAAGATCAATCTTGACATCATTGGAATGTTCTCATTTCTCAATGTATATTGTATTGAGTAGATCCTTATATATATAATATATATATCATGATCGTATTGTCCTGGTGATATGATATCAGAAGGTGATGATTACCTTTCCTGTGTACAGATCATTTCAAATCGGAAAGGAGAAGTTTTTGGTTCCGTGGCTTCTCGTAATCAATCGCAAGAGCTCAGAGGTTCCGATGATCGATGTGCATTTGGTAAAATTCCGGTTTCGTCGGCTTTTAAGTGTATCGAATACGTTAAAACGATTATTTCGTTGTCCATTTTCACCGATACAAATGTTTGTGTGCTGTAGAGATACGCCGGCGGCGATCTTCTCGGTGTTACTGCCAAAGTGGTGGATATGCCTCAACAATGTATGTAATTCCGTATCGCTTATTTCGGTTGTGTTAAGCTTTTTGGATATTAATTATGCTTTCCGAACAGACATAAAGGTTCATACGGAGATTCGTCAGCAATTCTGGGATCGTGAAAAGTGGCCCAAACATGTACTTGTTAGATATACATGGTTAGATATTCTAATCTTTCTTTGAACATTATGCTCTTTGCATTTCACTAGAATATTATCATGTACTTAGATCTATGTTTTCTCCTTGACATCTCAAAACCGAACCCTGTATTTCTTATTAATTCGGATTTTGCTTATTTTTATACAGGGAAGAGCAATCAGAGGTAGATGTGATTTCTGGATTTTATGTTCTGTTTGGATCAGGTAAGACTTTTATATGAATTGATTGGGACCATGCGTTTGTTTTAAATGTTGAGTAATTAGCCATAAGCTCCCTAACTTTTGCTCGTCGGTGCACTTTGCGCTCTGAACACCTAAATTTTGCTCGTCGGTGCACTATGCGCCCGGAACATTAATTTTTGGCGACAATGTCCCATAAACTATCAAAAAGTAGCCCATTGCCCCTACGATGTAGAAATGACGAAAAATGTATATAATTGCGCAACTCAAGACTTATTTTAGGTTTATTTTGTACCAATCCTTGTAGCAATTTAAGAAGGAAAGTTATAAACTCAAACTTAGGCAAGCTCCACAAAGTTGGTTTGTTGTTCCGATTCAAGGATATTATCTTGAGAGTATTTGGCAGCAATGCCCCCTCAGTTTTACTCAGGTGTACTTTTTCCCAAAAAAAAAATATTTGTAGTGCACGTTTCCTCCTAAATTTTAATTTGGTGCAACCACCTCTCTTCATAGGAGGTGTTGTGCACGATATAAAAATTTAGGGGAAAAGTGCCCCACAAGTGAAGATTCAGGAGCTCAATTCTTTGTATTGTTGTGGTTCACGCACAAAAATTATGAAAGTAACGGGCGGCAATTCCCACTAACTCTTACTCATAGGTGTAATTCGCTCCTTGAATTATTATATATAGTTGCACTATGCTCCCTTACCTTTTGTTTCTGAGCAATAACTTCTCTATGAAGGTGTATTCTGCACAAAAAGTAGAAATTTAGCGGACAAAGTGCACTAAAGAAAAGTTCAGGGGACTAAGTGCTTTATTAGAAGAGCGAGGAAAAAATCAACATGCGTCTGAAGATACTTAAATTTTGTGAAATTTATTTATAAAAATCATGGGCTTGTTTTGACAAATTGGCGTGTTATGTTATTTTTGCAACAGGTCTTATGCTTTCTTTCATCCTCTCTATCTACATTTTGCAATCGTCGCGGGAAAAAATCGAAAGGTATGTTTCAGAGCGATTAAAATCCTATTTCTCGCTTATTTTTCCGGTGTTTTTAATCGTTGCTGAAATTCATATCAGGTTCGTTAGGGAGACCGTCGCTGAGCACAGCACTTCTGTCGGAGGCATTGCTAAGGTTGAATGACAGAACCGGAAACTGAAAACTGAAAACCGTAACCCGACAACCGAGATTGAGTGGGCGAAATCAATTCGTGAAGTGATTCGGAGCTTCTAGACGATAGAGGGGCAAAAGAAAAGGTAATTACGTCAGAGTTGCACATAAGTATTGAGAGCCTAATGTTAGGGAAACAACTTGTATTAATTTTTGTATACTCTTACAAAAATAGTTCTCAAGAATCGAGAATTACGACGATATATCGTGAAGATTGAGTTTATTTTATAGTTTGGCTCATTAAGTTTATTCCAAATTAATGCTATTTAAGATAATCAATGTTGAAATGGCTAGATTTGAATCATGCATGAATCACTAATTTTATTGAATATCGAGCATCCTAAAAATATCTCAAGGTATTATTTATGCAAAAATACTCAGGATAAGACAAGTCTTTATTCGTTTTAAAATAAAAATATTTAACCAACAAATTTTTTAGATTATAAGCATTTAACATAATGTTGTTCAATCAAATATTAATGATTGATTAACGTGAGAACTCTATAATTACGTATAAGTTGGTATTTTTATTTCACATATTGTTATTAATTTATAATTTTTTGCACTATAGTAAAGAAATATGTTCGGCTTTCCAAACTACAAAGATCTATACAGATTCTGCATGAGTTTTTCATTTTAATTTTATATTCTCATCTATAATTGCTTCGCTTGGTAAAGAAGGGTAAAAAAAAGGTAATGTGCTTGGGCTGTGCTTATGATTTTAGGGTCTGAGGCTGTGAGTAATTTTGAAATATATAAGATATATATATAATAAATAACTACTAATCCAAATATGACATAGTCAAACATTTTTTAGGCAAAATTATTAATTAAATTTGTATAACCGAGTTTCTGTATTACATCTTTTTCGATAGACAATCTAGTTAAATTATTAAATTTATCAATATGAGAATGATCGAAGATAAAACTTGATCAAATTTACTTTCTAGAAACTTCTTTCTGCATGCGCAACGATGACTGATATGATTAGAACGTGTATAATGGGTGGAGGAAGTTCGAGAAGAAAAAAAATAAAAATAAAAATAAAAAGTTAAAAGTATTTTTGGAACCCTCAAATTGAGTTTTTTGGACACCTATTTGGGATCATTTTCTTTACTATAGGTGCGTGGGCTTATTCTGCCTCCCTCGGGTACGGCCTTGGCCTTAGTAACCATGTTTATGGTTTATCAACAAAGTAAAAAATTAGCGTATATATACGTTTATTTTCTTCAGCTTGTAATAATAATAATAAATCTCTACCATTATATATGTATAACTAGCGTATATATACGTTTATTTTCTTCAGCTTCTAAGATTTGTTTAATTAATGTTAGGCACCCCAATATAGTGCAAACATATTATTCAAGTACTAGCTTTTGCACTTTGTTTTGGGCTGATTAATTAGTGTTTAATTAAATAAATAATTGTAAGTGGGATATCTTATCAAGTGTGAAATAGACATTACTATTTGATAATAATAATTAACATTTAAATGCTTTTTATGTGTGTTGTAATTATATATATTATCTGTCAAAAAAAAATTATATATATTATGTATATTCAACATGACATGATAAAAGTGTTCTTCTTTGACACCCATTTTTTGACAAAGAGCTATAGTGCTTCATGACTCCAGGGCAACTTTTATGATGTCTCAGTTTTTACAACCTAAAATCTTTGTTCATCAATATAGTAATATTATTCTATTTATATATTTATTAAACTACTACATGAATGATAAATTTATCCACATTAATTAAGAAAACAATAATAATAATAATAATAATAATAATAATAATAATAATAATAATAATAATAATAATAATGTGGTGACTGATAAATCGAGATGAGATTATGTGCATCAATTATTATGTTTCATTGTCAGTATAAACTATAGACCAACATTTCATGGTAGTACGATGCAGTATAATTTCTTCAAATTAATACTATTTTATACCCCGACTCTATAATAATATTATTACATACCCCGATTCTAACTAACATTAATATTCGATAAATTTATAATTTCAAATAATTCAAAATTCTCTAGTTCAACTAATTAGTTACTGTATGAACAAAATATTAGGTCAGATTTTTTTTTTTATCACAAAAAGTAACTAAAATTATATAGGCTCTCATTATTATACGAATATATATATATTTAACTAAATGCGATGG
Organism: Parietaria judaica; assembly: GCA_954871525.1. NCBI lineage: Eukaryota > Viridiplantae > Streptophyta > Magnoliopsida > Rosales > Urticaceae > Parietaria > Parietaria judaica. Next base: position 19,834,194 of record OX940868.1, on the reverse strand, counting down.
CTCATCAATTACGTCATGAATCTTTGGTCAAAGATTTCGAGTGGTCAATGTTAATTAATTTTAGGGACTTCATTTAAGAATATAAAAGGAGTAATAATACGCTAAATCTACTTGTTAATAGGGATTTCACTTGAGAAAAAAATGTATAATAATGAGTAATGATTTTGTCTTAGACAAAGTTGCTATTTCATAGTATTTTCTAAGTAATGCATGATATGTCATGGATAGGGTCACTGTTCATATTTCATATTTGGTGTCGTGGTGTAAAGGTCATAATTTTTTTTAATTTTTTTTATACTTATTTTATGCATTGTATGCATATCAAGACCTGCCTCATATATTTATCGCGTTAGAATATGAGACTCAGACTCACTCCATTTGACAACCGTGTTTATTTTGTTTATCTGTTTTTTTTAATTGAGTGATACTATTGGTCAAGATTACATGTACTCACATTACAATATATTTGTCACGGTAAGAACAACCAGCACTATTGACCACAGGCACTATCGGCCAAGATTACATATATTACGCAATTTCTTCGTCTCAAGGGATTGAACCCAAGACCTCATGAAGATTCTTATTTTAGTGAATTTACCACTAGGCCAAAATTGCTTGGTTTATCATGTTTATCTATTTAACTCATTTAAAATTTAGGTATTTTAAAATGATAATTCAACTCGTTTAACTTAATTTATTTAATTATAAGATTATATATGTTAGTAATAATTTTCTATATTCATACATTGTCAACGATGTAATTAATAAAATAAAATAAAAACATAAGTTTCATATTTGATAAGTATTAAAACACATTAGTAATATATATGTAAAATGTAATATTTTGCTCCTTAATCGTGTTATCGTGTTTGTGTTGTTTTCAACCGTTATTTGATCGTGCTAATTGTGTTTGACACGATTGGACTCAGATCTTATTTAAAACGTGTCTTGATTGTTTCGTGTTTCGTGTCCAACTCCAAATTGCCATCCCCGTTTAGTGAGTTTTTTTTTAGCATATTTTTTATCTGTTTTTTTTTTACCCCAAGTAAATCATCGAACTTAGATATCCTAAAAATGTGAAACTTTACCATATTATTTTAACCCCGTCTTCACATCGTGGCTTAAGGGGTTTGTGACTTTTTGTAGTCACATTTGAAAATAATTGGCTTCAAAACTATACTAGTTTATACATATGAAAGTCTAAATAATAAAGCTGAATATATATTATTAAATAAACGGTTCATTTTATTTCTTATAACCAGTTCCACTAAAAATAAGTCTGATCAGACTTTTTTTGTTTACATTTATGGAAAGAGAATAAAATCAACTTCCTATAAGAGCTATATATATTCTTACTTTATAAAAGAAAAAAGAGAGACAATTGATTATTAAATCCCATCGCCTAGTGACTTTTTCTATAAGTAGTAGTATTACTTGAAAATGGTAAGATTTACATTAGTCTTTTTCATATAATAATTAATTTTTTATTATGCTTTCTCCAACTTTCAAAGAAGTAAAAATTTAAATAAATATAAAGATGTACTATGTCCTATATACATGTAATTGTAATCTAGTTGGACACTAAGTGATCTACTTGATATTAATAAAAAAGTAGATTAAAGAAAAGATCTGATTAATTATAATACTCTCTCTAAGCTTTTATAATTAGCTTTTGCAAAGCCAATATATATATATATATTGATGCTCTAGTTAATTAGATATATATGTATATATGTATGTATTTATGTATAGAAATATGCAATATATATTGACAAGTTGAGTAATTTTTTAGGCAAAGAAATCGCGAGATTGCATATGGCAATGCATTAATTGGTGATTAGGGTATCTAATTCGTACAAGCCAAAGTAATTTGATGGTCCCAGTTGATTAGGAACATGCGTATGTTATGGCACGCTTGAGTTTCCCTAGCTATAATAAGTACGGCTTATACTTGAATTATATCAGGAAAAAAAATGGCTAAAAGTATTTTCATAAGTGTAATATCAATTGTAAAAGTTTGTTAGTCATGAAACACGTAATAGAAAAGAATATATATCGCTAGTAATCTTGTGAAGGGTTTGGATTAGAAATTAGAAATATTATTTGATTTAGTGAAGTTTGTTAAGTCTCACGTAAAAAGACTGATAATTTATTATTAGTCATGACCATATCGTGTTAGAGCTCATTAAGTTCACACAAGCATAGGTCGAAGAAGAAAATGAAAAATAGAAAAAGAAAAGAGGATTCGATGAGAGCCATCATCTTGAGATCATGACATGTTTTAATGAAAATAACACCAGGTCGACATAGTAATGGTTTAAAAAGATCACGAGTTACTCATTTCATTACCAATTAATTTCAAGATGAAACGTCATAATAGTTCACACAAATTATTATTATAAAGAGACCTTCAATTTATTTCTTATAAGAGATTGACGCCCTTATACTTAGCTCCTTAAGCTAAAATAGCTAGGATCGATAAAGGTTCAGAGATAAGGTTTAAGCAGACGATATTATATCGAGTAGGGATGACTATCACAAATTATAAACTCGTATTGAATGAAAAATTGGGGTGAAAGGCATTATCTAATACTATAAGGTAGTTGCTAGCTGCTTTCAGTGAACATATTTCAAACTTAATAACTTCTAGGGAACCTAATATCTATTGAGAAAATATTTGCGAACATCGTCTGTTGGTTTCCACTTAACCTAGTTGCCAAGAGATATAAATTGTCAAATTCTTCTGTGAAAGCGATCAAGATTCATCGTTAAATCCGACTTTGCAACGTTAAAAGGGAGCTTTCTTGTGTCCGATCTGAATCACTTTCGTAATTGAATATCTTATAAACATTTGAAGTGTTTACTTAATTCGAACTGAGTTCACTCTAAAGATAGAGTACTGTTCATAATAAATCATGTGAATTATGTTGCCAACATTGTCCGTTTTGTAATTCTATTTATGCATGCATGTTTTGTCATACACACTTTTTTTTTTAATAATTAGTGTTGTAATATGATACATCATCTTGAAATTTTGTCAAATATTAAAAGTCTCACAGAAACAAAAATACAAAGTCCGATATTTTTTTTTCTTTTTTCGATCCCCATTATACTAAAACAAGTGATGACAATTTATCATTAGTGTCATGTGATGACTAACTTATATAAAGTAGAAAGAACCCTAACAGCAACACTAAATCGCTTTAATTCAAAGATTACAAGTACCGATATCATAGAGCCAAAGACCCTCTAAAGCTAATTATAATGTATATATCTCTATAATATGCTTTAAATTTAACAGATAGAATTGTGCTAAGCAATCAATTATAACCTCTCGTGGGTCATAATTAAGTAGCCTAGCTATAACAAAAGAGCTTGATTTATAGCAAATTTAAGAGCCTACAATACTAATTAATTAATATATATATATATATATATATACACTAAACAATATTATTGTAACAAAATTTTTTTATTATATTATCGAGGGATATATAATTAAGTTATGTTAAGTAGAGTTGAAAGCCTACAAAAGTATAGTTTACTCGAAGTAATTCAATTTATCGAGTATCAATTTAACAAAGTTCTATTGAATTAAAATAAATAAATTAGTGTTGTTGTTGTTATTATGTTAAAAATAATTATATATATGGTGATCTGGTGATTGTTTTAAGAAAACAGACATGATATAGGACACTCATCATGTTGTTTAGCAACCTTAAACAATTTGACTAGCTTATGAGAACCAATGCAATGAAAAAGTTATTATCTACCAACATAAAATAAACCCTAACTTTTATATAATGGATACTTATGACCCATTTTTCATGTACCTTTCCCTTGTATTAAAAAATAAATGCTTTTGGTATAGTAAATTAATTATTGTAGATTAAGTACATGGTGATATAATAAACTAATAGAATAAACAATTGTGACACTTTCATTGCTTTAAACTCCATTCTTTAATAGCATATGACGCATAATTTTAGGTCAAAAAGGAAGAAAAAGAAAAAGATCAGTTGGAGATTAATTAAGCTCTTTGCTAATTATAGAGTTGCTTAAGAGTTAATCAAATCCTCTTATGAAAAAGTGACCGTACAAATTATACAGCTAAGAGGGATCAAAGAAAATTGAGCCCTACGGTATCACGCAAGGCCATATTAATAGGTGACCAAGTATATATTAAGAAAAACAATTGAAGGGCATAATTCAAAGGAAAGTAAAAAGGATGAACCTTTGAAATGAGAAAAAAAGTTTGAGAGGGATAAAGTGCAAAGTGCCATGAACTCATTGAAGTCTGAAGCTGCAGAGATTGTGTTATGAAAGTTGTGCAAATTGTGTTGTTATTGAAAAGGGGCACATCAAAATTGGTTTAGTTTTTGTGTCTCTTTTGGATTTTTGTGTGGATATTTCCGTAAGGCAAGTGTTTTTCGAATATTTTTATGTCGTGGAGCTCGAATATTGTATCGAATGTCGTGAGTGAGCATGTATACAATAAGCCTTTTAAAAAAAATCCGCAACGTCTCTAAAGAAAGTTCCAGCCTCTCTCCTGTTTTAAATTTTGCTCAATTTTTTTTCTTTTTCTTTTTTTTTTAATTTACATTATGCGTATTTAGCCCCTCCCACATTATAGCCCGCCTCTTGAATTTGTATTGGCTCCGCCTTTGAATATCCATATATTTTTAGCAAAATATTTTTTCTTGTCGATAATAAACTTTGTTACATATACCATAAGATAAACAACTTTTTATCTTGAGAGAAAAAAGCATTATTATTCCCTTCGTACACTAGAAACTTGTCAAATTAATACTCGCTAAATTAATAATTTTAATTAAATAATATTTGTTTACGGTTCCGATTCTAACTAATTAATATTAATAAATTATTACTCGATAAATTAATAACTTCAACAATATAACAAAATTCTATAGTTCCAACAATATTAATTTATGAAAGTGTTACTTTATATATTTCGGTCTTAGTAAAATGAACATGTTAAACTGTTATAATATTCTATTATCAAAAAAGGGCATTGAAGGTAAAGTGGTAACAAACTACTAAGAGATGGTTTATTTAAATTATAAAATAGAAGTATTTATTAATCAGCATGGATTAGTGATATAATACCTAAACACTAATCATATATACTAGTGTTTATGCTAGTGTGGTTGGATAAGACAAAGCGTGATGCAAGTGAACTAACTTTCTGAAGTGTTTGCACATGGTGTCATTAAACGACCTAATTAATTAATTAACTCCATATCATAATTAACACCTTCTTAACTATATGCGTGCGTGAGATATAATTATGGTTCGACCGTTGAGATCGTACATTGTCGTCAAACAACTTCAATTAACAAACTAATTAACAACCGACCCTCTGATTATATGACTAATTAATTAAAAGCTAATTGAGATATCATGTTCTAACTATTCCAAATTATCTTTAATGGTTACCTTCTTAATTATTTGATTTTGTTCTTCAGTACTTTTGCCAAGAAGAAACAGCCTAGCATAGGACCAACCCAACGCCTATTTCTTTTTTCTTAATTTTCTCAAATTATTCATACGGAAAATAATTGTTTCCAGTGTAACTCGGTTCAATATAGCCTTTATTACTATCATATGAAGATTCAAAGCTTGATGTACACAAAAAATGCGATGATAGATTATAGAGGCTACAATAACTTAACTAGTCGTCGTTGTACCGGTTTATTGCGACGACTACATGCTATTATGAAGACGTGTCGTCGCAATAATGTAGTCACTTTTTTTTTTTCGGTAGTATTATTAGCTCTTTCAAATATATATTCAACGAGTAATAATATATGAGGATTTTCAACAAACATATAGTGCATGCATGATGCATGTGTAGTGGTTGTTGAGAACATTGATCACGAGGATTACTATAAGTACTAGCTATAATTATAGATATTTGCAGTGTATGTATATGTATATGAATATGACACAATTCACAAACACGCGTGCAAATACAAATGAACTTGTACATGTATGTTGGTCTTTAGTCAATACGTGGTTTGATAAAAAAAGAAGTCCTAAATTTGAGTACTAAGAACTTGGAATTATTTTTGGTGCTAGCTAGTCAATGTGACACATTAGTTACATGTCTATACATATTAATTATTTGCACTGTAAACGTGATAGAAAAACACATGACTGATTTACACTTATATTGCCACATTGTAAAACTCAAACTCGATCGTAGGATAGAAGTGTCGTGGATTCCCACATTATTTAATTATAAGAGGTTATACATCGACCTGTTATAGTTTAGAGGTAATACTGAGGTGTTACCTCTAAACTATAGCAAGCGGCTCCTGAACATGAGCCGGCGGGTTATTATTGAGAGATGAATGCATCACTTTTATAGGCTGTGTGTCACTATATATTTTAGCCGTCACTTATCTCGGGATTATTATGTTCATCGATCACGTCTCGGAAGCATGCTTGCAACCAAGCCACAAAATAATTGAGTTATTACGTCCATCGACGACATTCTAGAAGCGTACTTGTGCATTATAGCACCGCGACTCGAATGTTATGTCACCGCGGCATGGTGTACTTTCGACCACGTTTCAGATATGTGCTCAAATTGTGCTCACATAAGACCACTAGTTGATACATCACTCTTGCTTTTGCTCAAAGGTTTCAAGCACTATTTTAACAGTGCTTGAGATGCTTGAATCACATATTTATACTAGTTAGAGCCACTTGCTCAAAGGTTTCAAGCACTATTTTAACAGTGCTTGAGATGCTTGAATCACATATTTGTACTAGTTAGAGCCACTTGTTGAGGAGTTGGCAAGTAAGGAGCCCCATGTCATCAATTTACAAGTTAGGAGCCTACCGAGTTCACTTGATGCTCTCAATCATATCCGTCATATTTTTGCGTTAAGTCTCCGGCCGAGTCTATTGTTAATAAAGTGGAGATGCCCTTCTTGCTCATCTAACTCGGGGTTGAGATGAGCCTAGTGAAGCTGAGCTATAGTTTGCAAGGTCGCGTTCCATGATATTTGGCAAAAATTTTCCAACATTGGGAATAGTGGAAGATGGGCATCGATAAATTGATCCTGAATTATTGTTAACATCTTATTTAGAGCACCGGGATAACCCGTTTTGCGGGTTACCACCCTGCAATTTAATTTTCTACAGCATAACATAATTGCTAATTAATTCAAAAATGGAATATATTCCAATGTGTTCATAACCAATAGAAATATCCAAAAAAAGATATTACTAACAATGGAAAACATATATATAGTCATACTGTAAAATCCGAACCCGATCCGCGAGATAGATAGGATAGGAGTGTCCTTGAGTCCCGCATCATTTGAATATAAGGTGATACGTCGACATCTCTCTGAATGTTATGGTTTAGAGTTAGCACATGTTGTTTCCTGAAAGAACTTAGCCAAAGAACAACAAAGAAATAAAAATTGGGAGAAATGTTTTCTTTGATTGATAATCGAAGGCAAATTACAATAGATGAGTTGCAAAAATAAAACACTAACACTAGTATTGAAAGGGGTCAGAAAACGAAACCCTAGCAAAAAACTAACCTAAAATAAACTCAATCAAATTTCTACATTTACACGAATTCTAACAGAATCAGGAAACCAAATCAAATCCCCAAACTTGTTCCTTAAGTTTGGCACCTTTTAGGAATAACTTCTGTGACTTCTGGCGTGTGTCCCCACCAGAGTTGCCCAGGACATTTCTGCTCGGGACAATCCTGCTAGGGTCCCTTGCTGCTAAGGAGCATTTCTGCTCGGGCCCATTTCTGGTGGGGAGCTTTCTGGTGGTGGACAATCATGGTGAGGAGAGTTTAGAGGGAGATTTCTGCTAGAGGTTGTTGAGCCAAGTTAAGCTTAAACTCACAACACCAAGGTTAACTAAATATGTGGCCGACAATAACGTGACAATATAAACCCTTTATACTAGTACGTAGACAAGAATAATAAGTTGTGTAATCTCTCGTAATTCTCCTTATATTATCAAATATGATAAGTTATAAAGTGATGCATTCATCTCAGTCAGTGATAGCATATTTCTTGGTAAACTCAATATATATACAATATAATCTCTAGGGATAATAGCGGCATAAGTCCTCAACCTTTACTCAACTGGGGCGGCATAGCCCCAACCCCATTTAATAGCGGTATAAGTACTAAAAGATGATTTCCGTCCATATTTGACTAACGGAAGTAGTCAACGTTTGCGTGGTCAGCTTCTCATCAACATGGACGCCACGTAATCCGACATGTCACCATACACGTCATCCTTGCGTCATCAAATTTAATGCAATCGCCATTAATTTTGCATTAAATTTGATGACGCGAGGATGACATGTATGGTGACATGTCGGATTACGTGGCGTCCACGTTGACGAGAAGCTGACCACGCAAACGTTGACTACTTCCGTTAGTCAAATATGGACGGAAATCATCTTTTGGTACTTATACCGCTATTAAATGAGGTGGGGCTATGCCGCCCCAGTTGAGTAAAGGTTGAGGACTTATGCCGCTATTATCCCTAATCTCTATAAATTAATATTGTTTGGATCGGAGAATTTTATTATATTATTGAAGCTATTAATTTATCGAGGTAAAATTTAGTCATATACGTTAGAGTCGAGATTATAAAAAAAATATTATTCTATCGAAGTTATTAATTTATCGAGTATTAATTTAACGAGGTTTTAATATATATATCCTATTTGGTTTGCTTTTGGAGGTTATAATAACTTTTAAAAATTCACATCGTTTTGGGGACCAAATGAAGAAAACATTATCTTCGTTTTTCAGTTGATCATAACGCCATGCACTCTGTCGGTAAGCAACCAACAAAACCTAATTTCGCAATTGTGAAAAGTTATTAATTACATGACGCTCGTGCATATTAATTGGTTCTTCAACAAGTGTGTACAGTACATCATATAGAAATTTCTATTTATCCTTAGGTGATAGTACATATATATGATTTTCTATTTAATCCTTATAGTGAGCACCAATAATTAAGTTTAACTATAAATATGGGTCCACCAAGGTGCTCAATAATTTGTACTCTTAATTCAAAAGGCTAGAAGATAGGACTATGAGCACCTATAAATAGTGTACTTATGTGCCTAAATAACTTAATTATTTGTGGTTAAGTTATAGTTTATTAGTTAGTACTGTCCTTCAAGGCTTCTACAATTCTATATTATCATTTATAATATCTCATTAATATATTTTGACTAATTAAGCTAGTTCAAAAGGAAAGATAATATATATGTCCATGAATTAGTATATATAATTGTTTTCCTTATATAGATAGAAGCAGCCAATGGGTGTAAATCTTTTCTTTTCTTTCTAATTACAAAACAAAATTAATTGCTTTTTTTAAAACAAAAATTTGATCGAATACTGATTATGTACAGTTATGATAATATAATCTTTTTAATTAATCATATATTTGCTCGCAAACCATCTTAGTTAGGGCATAAATATTTAGGTGAAATCCTCAAAGCTGTCCTATTTTATTTGAATTTGACTTGAAGAAAAATTTATTATATATATATATATATATATATATACACACACGTATCTTATACGTATATATCATATATGAGGCACTGGTGACATATAAATATATATTTATTTATTTCACATGTGGCTCATTCTCTCCATGTGATTGGCAGTATAGGATATGAAAATAAAAAAAATCATTTCAGATAAAAATTACTAAAACAGGACATAAGATTCTCTTGTTAATATATATTAGTAAAAGAATTTTATTAAATAATTAACGGATTGTACTAAGGTTCTGTTAGAATATTCACTGAAAGGTACATGCATACAAATGAAAGTAAAAACACACACTCTATATTATATATATATATATGTGTGTGTGAACATTTGATTATTGTTTGGTCTACGCGACCAAATACTCTTCACTATATACACTCTCTTATTATTAGTATAACATAACTCAGCTCTAAAACTGAAACATAACAAAATGATTGGAGCCCTTCTTGTTTGGAACACATTATTGTGCCTCTTCTTCATAAATTTCTTTTTATTTCTATATTTCATGTATATATATAAGCACACACCAAGATATATATATATATATATATATATATCAAAATATAGTCCAAAATCAGAAAAAAATCAATTGAAGTGAAAATTAATATCAGAGTCATATTGGTTCGCTCTTTGTGCGAGGTACGTCGATGTGCCGCTTCAAATTGTCTTTGTTACAATCGAATAGAGTTTTTAATGGTTACAACCCTCTTTCTCAACTCTCTCTTTTGTGCTAGTAGTACTAAAAAGGTCGGCCACAAACCTAGATGGTCAAAAATTACGCCGAGAGTTCTAAAAACCGAGGTTAAATATTGAATGTATACCGACGAGTTTTTGTTTTTTGAAGTTGTTGGCAACTTTTTCATCATTTGTCGTTGTCGTTTCCCATTTACCGAAAACTTATTGTTGTTATGTCGACAACTTGCCGTTTTTACAAAGAGTAAAAATACTACTTTATTGACAAGTTACCCATGAATCCGAATATCTGATAGTTTTTCGATCTAGCACAATTCCACAAATTTTAACTAATTTCCCTAAATAATTCACTAATACGGGCCTCATTTTCTTTCATTTTTTTTAGAAATTAATAATTTTAATCCTACATTATATCAAATTTTGAAATATAAAATTTATTTTTTATATAAATTACCATCATATATAAATTCATCGGTAGATCCGTGACCCATCAGTAAACTCATAAAATCGAACCATCATTTAGTCTTTAGTAACATTATTTACAACCTTGGCTACACCAAAAAACATATAAAAATACTTCCCTTGATAGCTCAATTACTTTGCGTCGGATGTTAGTAACAGTTTCAGTGAATTGAATTCTACCCAACTTATTTTAATTAATTAATTAATTATATATATATATATATATATATATATATATATATATATATAGTGTAATGTTGTTCCTCTTCGGAGACAATATAATTGATAGCTACAAGTAATTATTTATATAAATATAAATAAATATATATATTAAATGTACCCACCGTTAAATCTCTGTTATTTCGCCCGCGCAACATATATTATAAAGGTAAACTGCAGCTAAAATACCCAATGTTTCATTCCCAACTTATTATAATTAATTATATATATATATATAGTGTAATGTTGTTCCTCTTCGGAGACAATATAATTGATAGCTACAAGTAATTATTTATATATATATATATATAAATATATATATATATATATATATTAAATGTACCCACCGTTAAATCTCTGTTATTTCGCCCGCGCGGCATATATTATAAGGGTAAACTGCGGCTAAAATACCTAATGTTTCATTTTTTATAATTATGTTCCCAAATTTTTTTGTGTGGTTGTAATACCCAAAGTTTATTCCGTTAACGCCAAACATACCCACCGTTAAATTTCCGTCGTGGCACATATATATATATATATATATTTACATGGCCCACACTCTCTCTCCCAGTGGGACACAAAATTTAAAGCGTACATGGTCTCGATCACACGCCCTCCTTGAACACGCAGACACACTAAGCCACCCGTCCACCTTCATCTATTGCTATGGTAATCGACATTTAAATTTTTTTATAAAGCAAGTGTACATATATTGTATAAATGTTACATTTCACATATAGTTAGACTTAAAATTGTGACATGTTAAAGTGTCATAAAATTTAATTAAATATAAATTATTCATATTAAAGTGAATGAAGTAAGATTATATTTTTAAATAATATAATAAGTAGATAATTTATATTTAACATTTATAAATTATATAATTTATAAAATATAACATGTAAAATTCAATTATAACTATATAATAAAATATGTTTAAAAATATAATAAAATAACATTCCATGTAAATATTCATAATTAATAGATTGAAATAAAATTATAAAATATAAAATAACATTATGGTAGATATATTATATATTACATTTATAAATTACATCATCTATAAAATATGTATATAAATGTTATTTTTTATAAATATTTATAAACAATATTATAAATTTTCTATTAAACCCTAAACCCTTTAAAAAAAATATGTGCCACGCGGGCGAAATAACGGAAATTTAACGGTGGGTAAGTTTGGCGTTAACAGAATAAACTTTGGGTATTATAGCCACCAAAAAAACTTTGGGTACATAATTAAAAAAAATGAAACATTGGGTATTTTAGCCGCGGGCGAAATAACGGAGATTTAACGCTGGGTTCGTTTGGCGTTAACGGAATAAACTTTGGGTATTACAGCCACCAAAAAAAACTTTAGGTACATAATTAAAAAAAATGAAACATTGGGTATTTTAGCCGCGGGCGAAATAACGGAGATTTAGCGGTGAGTTCGTTTGGCGTTAACGGAATAAAATTTGGGTATTATAGCCACCAAAAAAACACTTTGGGTACATAATTAAAAAAAATTGAAACATTGGGTATTTTAACCGCAGTTTACCCTAAATATATTAATAGACAGACACGCCAGAAACTGGTGCTTTATTACCACCTTTTCTTTCTCTCTTTGTTGTGTGCTTTTTAGTTAGCAGCTAGGTTTTGTTTTTTTCTCTCTCCCTTCCCTTTAATCTTATCATTATATAACTTGGATAAACATCTTATATATGCTCACACATACATGTATATGTGTATATATATATAGAGAGAGAGATATATATGTATGTGCATGTACTTATAACAAATAGTTTAATTATCACCATGTGTCCTGGACCTGAATCTCGAGGAATTATAAATGGCGCTGCTCGTGAGGCTTTGGGATCAAAGGATGGCACTCTCTGCGGCGATTTGTTCAATGAGGTCTCCATGGTGAGGCCCCGAGTCGCCGCACCCGACAGTGGTGGTGACGGTGGCTTCTTACAAGGGTTTCTTCGGCGCATGCTGCTTCCGGCCAACGACTTTCTCCGGAACATTCCGTACGACGAGGTTCCCCTCTCTCTCTATATATCTCAACCATTTGGAGATGACCAAAGAACATTCCAATATAACTGACATGTCAAATCATCACAAATCTTCTTCATCCTATTTTTATTTTTTTATTTTTATTTTCGGCATTTGGTCATTTTCCATTAATGTGGAGGAAAGTAACAAAACTATATATTATTATAGCTATAAAATCATGAAAAATATGTATAAATTATATATCTCATTTAAATGATTGACTAATTAAGTTTGAATTTGAATACATATATATGTACATATAAAGTTACTTGTGTACTTATAAATTAGCTGTATTGTTAGAATGTTCTAATATATATGTCTGTTATTAGAGATTATATTGCTGTAATTAATTAAGACAAAGCTTTTATTTTGGTCTTCGGGGTTGTAATAATGTAATACACTATTTTCTCCCTAAAAAAATAATTAAATAAAAAAGTCAATACGAAGGTTTGTTCATTTACCACTTTGTTTATAATATAGTATCAACAAGCTTTTTTATGTGTTTATTTCTTCTAATAATTAAGAAACTTGTTTTACTCTTTACTCTTGAAGAGATTCTCTCATTAATTTCTGCTTCATTCCTTTTAAAGATTAAGTAAATATATAGTGTTGATTGAAATATAGCGTATATTCGGGCTAGTGATGGGTCCCACTTCCTCTCAAGTTAATTAGCTCAGATTAGTGAATTAAATACAATATAATCCTAATCCATCTTATTATGGTAACCCTAGGGTAGCTTCTCTCGTAGCATCTATCTCTCCATGCATATATTTGGTTATTGGTCTACGGTTTTTGTTTATTGATTTCGGATTTATTGTATGATTGATATATATATATATATATATATATATATATATATATATATATATGTGTGTATGAATTGTGTGTGTGTGTATATAAATTATATACATAATTATATAAATAAATAAAAGGAAGTGGCAATTTTAATATTCCAGATTATATTTTCAACATTATCACTTATCAGAAGTCCAACCTAAGTGTTAAAAATATATACTGATTGAGTACTTAATATTTACATATTCTTATTTCTTACTGCATTTAAAATATAACTATAGTAAAATATTTATATATATTCTAATCACTTACTATTGGCTTGACTCTTGACAGACTGCGCCGAGAATAATTGTTATGGGAAACCAATAACTAGTTATGTAATGCCTCAAAAGTACAAATTTTTATTTAATCATATTCATACCTAGCAAGAGCACAGAAAACAAAATGATTTGTCACATAGTTAATAAATTCTTATACTATAATACTTTTTTTATTCATACACGTAAAAAATATGTAATATATTATATAAATTAAAACGATTATTAATTTACAATTATCTTTCCGAATGGTAGGTTAACGAGGAGCTCCGATCGCTGGTGAAGATCGCGTGCCCGATCCTGATGACGAGCTCGCTCCTCTACTCGCGCTCCATCGTGTCGATGCTCTTCCTCGGCCGCCTCGGGCAGGCCGAGCTGGCTGGGGGCTCCCTCGCCCTCGGCTTCAGCAACATCACGGGGAACTCCATCCTCCGCGGCCTCGCCACGGGGATGGACCCGATATGCTGCCAGGCCTACGGGGCCAAGCGCTGGTCCGTCCTCTCGCAAACCTTCCAAAAGACATACTGCCTCCTCATGCTTGTGTCCGTGCCAATCTCGGCGCTGTGGCTCAACATGGAGCCGATATGCATATGGCTAGGCCAGGACCCGGCGATAACGCGGGTCGCGAAGATTTATATGGCGTTTTTGGTCCCGGAACTTCTGGCCCAGGCCCATCTTCAGCCCTTGAGAATCTTTTTGAGGACGCAAGGGCTCACTGCTCCGTTGACCATTGCAGCCACTTGCTCGGCTGTTTTGCATCTTCCGATCAACTATTTTTTGGTCACTTATTTGGAATTGGGTGTAGGAGGGGTTGCTTTGAGCTTGGCTTGGAACACACTCAACATGAATGTGGGCCTTGTCATCTACATCATGCTCTCTAGCAAGCCCTTGAAGCCGTGGGCCGGACTCTCGATTCCCTCGACTTTGACCGGCTGGGGCCCGCTTTTGAAGTTGGCCCTACCGAGTTGCGCCTCAATTTGCTTGGAATGGTGGTGGTACGAAATCATGATGTTCCTGTGTGGCGTGCTGCGGGACCCGCAGGCGAGCTTGGCCTCCATGGGCATCTTGATCCAAACCACAGGGCTTCTCTACGTGTTCCCGATATCGTTGAGCGCGGGGCTCACCACCCGGGTGGGCCACGCGCTGGGCTCGGGGCAGCCGAGCCGGGCCCAGTGGACGACTTTGATCGGGCTCATCCTCGCGGTGGGGTTCGGGTTCGTCGCTTTTGTCTTTTTGACGCTCGCTAGGTCTTGGTGGGGGCGGCTCTACACCGACGAGCCGCACGTGCTGGAGCTGGTCTCGAAAACCCTACCATTGCTGGGCTTGTGCGAGCTTGGGAACACGCCGCAGACCGCCGCTTGCGGGGTACTCACGGGCACGGCCCGACCCAAGCTGGGGGCGAAGATAAACCTATGCGCGTTTTACGGGGTGGGTTTGCCCGTCGCGATTTTGGTGACTTTCGTGTTCGGGGTCGGGTTTGTGGGGCTGTGGCTTGGGCTGCTCTCAGCCCAATTGTCATGTTTGGCCATGTTGTTGTACACATTAATGAAGACTGATTGGAAACAAATGAGTCATAGGGCTGAGGAATTGGCTTCCCTTACAGAAGAAGAACAAAAAGAAAAAGAAATAGAAATAGAAATGGAAATGGAAATGGAAAAAGATGAAGAAAGTGGATTGCTTGATAGCAGTGATCACTCATGAGATCAATTTGCAATGAGAAAACTCTTCATTTTATTTCTATCATTGATCTTGTCCTCGTCTAGTTTTGAGAAAACTCTTCATTTTATTTCTATCATTGATCTTGTCCTCGTCTAGTTTTCACATATAGCCAAATTAATTATAATTATTTTAATTAAGTACAAATTAAATTTATTTCTCTTTGTCCAAAAAGGTAGATTTTTTTTTCTTAAGGAAGTTTTGAGTTTTGACTTATGATATGTCAATAGAATTTAAAAAAAAAAAAAATACTCTCATGTCGTGACATCTTCCGGGACATCTTAGCATAGTAACGCATGGCCCGATTAGTTGTGATAAAATGCTGAAGGTCGAGGCTTCCATGATGTTTGAAAATTAGGTTTTGAAAACTAATTTAAAACAATTAAATACAAAATAAAAGAAGGGAAAATAGCCAAATGCCCATTTGTAACGGAAGGTTTTAAAAAAAATATCAATTTCTATTTATGATAATCAAAACCACCAGTTAATTAAAATATCGACCAATATACCATTCGAATTAATTAATTAATATTTGGCATTTAAATTACCTTTAGAATTAATTAATAAAACAAAATAAAAATCCTTAATTGTAGATAAATAGAATAACTGATTAATCTTAATCATGATTTTAGAATATTTTCTCCATATTAATCAGTGTACGAACGATTTAAATTAAAAAAAAAATCAAAATTCTTTATATCGTAGGAAATAATGAGCACAAATTAATATATAATCTACAAACATAAATTGTATTTAAATATACCAATTCAAAACTGTAAATTTAATTATGAATCTTGTATATGTATATACAAATACTTTATACGGGAACTGTTTGTGCAAATCGTAATTATCAACCATAATTGTATACATATATATATATATACCAACACCAAATTGTCAATTTAATTACCAAAAAATCTGTTTTTTTAATTATGTATAATTAAGACCTGATTTCGTAATTCTATTTACGCAACTATATTCATGATTCATCTTTCCATGTATCGAAACCAAAGGCTTAAAAGGAAATATACACACAACAATCCAAGGATCTCACACGAAACGTAATTGTTTGTGAGTATATTAACGTATAGTTAAAAAGACTGTAAATACATTAACAAAATTTTATCAACCTGTAAAAACTGTGTATATATTTACAAAATTTTATTTACCTGTAAAAAACTGTAAATATATTTATAATATTTTATGAACCTATTGAACTGTAAATATATTTATAACGCAAACAATGAGGATAAGCAGAGGGACGTGTTTATGAGCAAGGGTCAACTGAAAGACACGAAGCAAAGATGTCGAGAGAGACGGTGAAGAAGATCAATCGATTGAGAAGCCCTATTGGGGTAACAAGCTTTTGGGCGACGGAGACAAGCTGGCGAGATGGATGAAGGAGACGGGAGAAGGAGACGGCGTGACGGCGGCGATGACGCGACGGAAAAGGAGGCGGCGTGACGGACAATGACTGGACAACAGAGAGAAGACTACTACGGCGCGAGAGATTGAGAGTCGAATTGGGAATGAAGAATACGGAGGAAGAGAGAGAGAGAGAATATGAGATAAATGAAAATAATTTTGGGAAAAAGTAACAAAATTAAATGAAAATGTAATTAATAGGAGAAGTTGTCTACCATAAATATAGGATAATTTAGTTTCGAAATTGAAATATGTTATAAATAAATAATAAACAAAAATTAATAAATATAATTAATATTAGGGTTAATATGGTCCAAAAAGTTTATTAATGGGTATAAATGAATTGTTCGAAAGTATGAGTAATTCTCATAAACCTTAGGTGCTTTTTGAGTAATTCTCGTAGAAGCCGCGGCAACTCACACGCCTTTTCAGAGATCTGCCAAAGTATATGCTCCTAAACTATTATAACATCAAAGTGTTTTTGCTTAGTTATATTTACTTTATAACAGAGTTGAATTGCATAATTGTTATGATATTATGTTACAAATATATCTTAATAATTCGTTGTGATATAATGATTATGGTTTGGAATGTCTGGCATTTGCGATCGAGTCCTTGTCAAAGGGGAACATTGACAATATAATTAAGTTGCTTCATCAAATCAAGCATTCCTAAAAATGAATAACTTATAATTGAGTTTTAGAGATAATTAAAGGAGAAGAAAAATTCAAAGAAAAAGACATTTAGTGGGACATTGTGCAAAGTTGATATTTTTAGTATTAAGAAATGTGACTATATATAATGAATGATCACGTTTTTTCTAATTAGATGGTCACATCAAATGGTTTTCTTTTAATTATAATTATCTAATTAAAAAATTGTCTATATTTATCAATAATAGTGTAAGGAAAATATGTCATAATAAATGTGAAATATGAGACATGGCCCGCTCTTTTTACTAATCTTTATTAGAATATGAGATTCATGCCCGGTTCATTTACTAATCTTGTTAGAATATAAGATCA
Organism: Parietaria judaica; assembly: GCA_954871525.1. Taxonomy (NCBI): domain Eukaryota; kingdom Viridiplantae; phylum Streptophyta; class Magnoliopsida; order Rosales; family Urticaceae; genus Parietaria; species Parietaria judaica. Next base: position 19,815,900 of record OX940868.1, on the reverse strand, counting down.
AGCTTGCTCATTTTAATAACCGTGTTTATCATGTCTACCCGTTTAACCAATTTAACTAGTTCAAGTATTTACATTAATTTACTTTATACTCCTTTAACTTAATTTATTTGATTATATTATCTATGATTTTAAAACTAATAACATTTTTTTATATATTTATTAATTGAACAATGTAACTACTAAAGTTAAATATAACTTTCATGTATAATTAGTATTAGAATACTTAATAACATATAAAAATGCATAAAATGAAACTTTTTGCTCTTCAATCGTCTCTAATTGGGTCTTGTCACATTGTCTTGTTGGTGGCATATACACATGTTATTTATCGTGTTAGACACGTTTGCATCTAAACCTATTTGTGATCCACCCAAATTCATTTACATTGTGTCATAATCATATCGTGTTTTATGTCCACCCTAAATTACCAGTCCTCCATTGTCCATAATTAAACCTGTGAACATTGGAGCAAAAGTGGTATCCGGTTCTGAATAACTCAAATCCGGGTAAATTTTGGTTTTGATTTTTTTCGGAACCATAAATTTTGGTTCCGGTTTTTTTAATCCAGATTTGAATATTTGGTTCCGGATTTCATACCACATTTTACAAGTTAATTTGGGCCGTTATTATTTTGATTTTTTATTTATTTTTAAAATACTTAAAATCTGAGTTTTTAGATAAAGAAAGTACGGAAATCCGGATTCGGATGAATCAGAACCAGAATGTTTTGGTTCCGAATTCAGAATGTGCTGATTCTGGAATTTTTTTCGGTGTTCCGGATTTATGGGTTCTCAATAAACAACTTTGTCAATAATACACACCAATTTTTTGTAGTAACCGGTTCTAAAATTGAATCAATCCCCTCTCTTAATAACAGTACTAATAAACGGGTTAAATTTCGTTTGTAATTTCTTTCTTTATAAATTTATTTTCAATTGCTTTTTTCATTATCATATGAGATGTCTATTCTTTTCTCATAAATAATGACTTATAAGAGAGTGATTGCACTTTTTTTTTTCTTTTTTAAATAAACTCTAACTCATTTGCATTGATTATATATAATGAGTTTTTGACTTTATACAACCCAATTACCATCTAGACACAAGACAATTTATAAATTTAATTAATTAGTTTAAAGTGGAAGCTGAGATGTCCGTTTAGCTACGTGAAGGGTTAACTATATTTTTTAATTACAAAAAGAAAAAGTAGAAGGCTGCAATATCATTGTTTTATTATGACCAAACGAGCATATAGTTTATACCAAGGTTCAACTTACCGAATTTGCCGGTAAATCGCTTGCCGTTTTCGATGGATTTTTCGATAGCTTACCGATTAACCGACGAAAAACTTATAATATTGTAGCTTGTCGATTACCGACACTTTTCGATGATTATCGACGGATTATCGACACTTTTCGATACTTTTCGACGAAAAACTTACAAAATATATTTTTAGCTTATATTTACTAAGTTTATAATATTGATAAAACATTAAAATGCCAAAAATAAAATAATTTCATACTCAAACACAGATAAACAAAATATAGTCTAACTCTCACATATGTATATATTCAATATAAAATCATCGAAGAAAAAGTAGAAGGCTGCAATATCATTGTTTTATTATGACCAAACGAGCATATAGTTTATACCAAGGTTCAACTTATCGAATTTGCCGGTAAATCGCTTGCCGTTTTCGATGGATTTTTCGATAGCTTACCGATTTTCAACAAAAATCATGGAAAAGTTCTGGCGTGGTCTTCTAACCGATAGCTACCGGTAAGACGGATAATCGAGGATTGTCGAAGATAATCGTGGAAAAGTCGAACCTTGGTTTATATTCAATTTTGTAGACTTTCTAATATTTCTTTTACCATTTTCACCCTTGTAAAAAAAGATAATTTGTTAAGTTATTTTATTAGAGAATCTGAATATCTGATTATGATAATTGATAAAGATAACCTGCAAACGGCCTTATTGAAACTAAAAACAAAAAGAAAGAGAAAGAAAAAGAGAAAGAGAAAGAGAAAGAGAAAGAGAAAGAGAAAGAGAAGACAGAGCCAACAAACGACAAAAGAATCAACAACGATGATGACTACAAAGTGAAAAACGACATAAAGCAGTAAAACACTCCAAAATCATAAATATATGATACGGACACTATTTGTGAATTAGTAACTAGATCACAAGCAGAAAACGATAATACTTGTTAGGTTATGATCCGATATCCGGTTTCGGGTTAGAAAAAGAATTATAGACCCGCTTTAACCGTTAGCTACTATACGAATATAAAGCGATATTAGAGCAAAAAATCAATTTAATAACATAACGTTATAAACAATCGTTGGCGGGATTTTTCAATAAAATATATCGATTTGATTCATACATATGTAAATGACTTAACATTAATAAATACATAAGACAAAATTAGTCAAAAAAGAAAATTAATAATTTTTATTATTTATTTAGTGTTGAAATTTTGTGGATGTTGTTTTATGTTGGAAGACCTACAAAAATAATGATAAAAGTCGAATTCACAAAAAAAGCTCAATTTATTTCATATCATTATCGTTTATAGAATTACATATAATGCAACCCTTAATTTAGATGATTGAAATTGATAAAGCTAAACATATAAGACATCAACTGCCATAAATCCCGTAATCAAATAAACTAACAATAACAACATAATAATCAACCTTAAATATCATAATATTCAAAAATAAATGTTGAACCCCAAATATCCCTATTAAATAACTTAGATAGATCGAGTATTATAATTTATACCAATTGAATCTCACACATAAAAGATATAAAGATAATATTTCAAAGTTTTTAATTCATCCGAGTAAGATTCTTCAAATAAACTCATGCAAATACGATAGCACCGGGATTTTTTAGGCCCAAATGTGCAAATATTAAAGGACCCCAACGTAATATATTTCATAGTTCGAGGACCAAATCGAAAATAAATCACACGTATCATATGGGCACAGTCCAACTTTTGAGGACTTTGGAAAACGACGTTTTTGTCTTTTCAAATGTGCTATTTTTCAGAGAGGGAATTAAATTAAATTATAATAATAATAATAATAATAATAATAAATAAATAAATAAAGCCTGTCTTGTCTCCGCACGAGGCAGATCATAGAAAATATATAAAAAAAAAAAGTAATAAATAATCCCAGTGGCGGGTGTCCACGTCAGCATCCTCAGACCAAGAGAAGTAAAAGATAAAAACGAAAAAAAGCCCTCGTGTCAATGCTCTCCACGTGTCTCTTTCCTATTGGCTAAATTGTTATTTCTTTTTTAAAATTAAATTAAATTGATTTAATTTAATATTGGGTTGGTGATTTAAAATGACGAAAAGCCCTCGTCGGAGCAGACTATCTTCTCGTCGGAGAGAGCACTCAGTGGGTAGAGAGAGAAAGTAAAGCATTTCTAGAGAGAGAGAGAGAGGTTCGCTCTGAAGAACACTCTAGGGTTTCGATTTCTCCAAGAGATTGCAGCGAGTTTCAGTTCAGTCGAATTGGAATTGTTTCGCGTTGAAGATTGCTTGGCTTTGTTCCGGAAAATTTGGTTTGCGTCGTCTGTAAGTTTCGCTTTTTCTCGGCTATTGATTCGGTTGCTTCAGCTGTTTGGATTCCGAGAATAGGTGGTTGTTTTCTCGGGAAAAAGGTTTCGGTTCTGGAGAGAAGCTCTGGATGTTTAATTGGGCGGAGAGAGACTGTTTGAGTTCGAGGAATCGGTGCTTTGAGAGTTTGACAAAAGAGTTGACCGATGAGAATTGAGTGAAATGGTGTCGATCGAGAGTGAGAGAGGAGAGGTTTGAGATAGGGAAATCGGGGATTATTTGACGGAGCTTTGTGGTTGCAACCATGAGTTGCGGCGAGCGGAGCAGAGGGAAGAGAAGAGGAGCGGAGGAGGAAGACGATGCGGCGCTATCGCAGCAGCGTCGGTCGGTGGAGGAGCAGAGGTCCGTTTCGCGGAACGGCTCGATCACCGCGCCGCAGCTGACGATCGACGCGAACTTGCTGGTTGACCCGAAGCTCCTATTCATCGGGTCGAAAATCGGGGAGGGAGCTCATGGGAAAGTCTATGAAGGAAGGTTAGTGCAGTGATGTCTGCAATTTGCAGAAACTTGACGTTGTTTTCATTGGATTAGTACTTGTTGTTATGGTGATTTAGAGGAAACATGACTCAAATGCTATTGTTAGCTTGTTTGAATTAAGCTTAATCGGTCGAATTTATTCGGCTAAATCTGTTTCCCTTTCATCTGGGTTCAACAATCTACTCGATTCCCAGGTATGGTGATCGAATCGTTGCGGTCAAAGTTCTTCATCGGGGGAGCACTTCCGAAGAACGAGCTTCGCTGGAGGATCGGTTTGCCCGTGAAGTTGTTATGATGTCTCGAGTTAAACACGACAACCTTGTCAAAGTGAGTTTCACTTTGTAAAGTTATCTCGTTATCTGCCGAAAGTAATGTTACAATTTGATAAATTTTCTTCATCTCTGCAGTTTATTGGAGCTTGCAAAGATCCTCTAATGGTGATTGTAACAGAGTTATTACCGGGGATGTCGCTTCGCAAATATTTAGTTGGTATTCGTCCGGAAAAATTGCAACTTCGTTTGGCAATAAAGTTTGCTATGGACATCGCTCGTGCAATGGAATGTCTACATGCGAACGGGATCATACACAGAGACTTGAAACCCGGTACCATATGTTGCCTGGTTATTCTGTTTCTCATATATATTAATGGATTTTTTCACTTTAGTGATAGTGTTGAATGTTTTTTAGTCTTTACTTCTCTTACGAAAATGAGGTTCTATGCTTAGTAACTGTAAGCATTTATATTGAGTTATTAAATTTTGGTAAAAAAAAATGCAGACAATTTGTTGCTTACGGCGAATCAGAAGTCGGTGAAACTTGCTGATTTTGGCCTTGCTAGAGAAGAAACCGTGACCGAGATGATGACGGCTGAAACTGGCACGTACCGTTGGATGGCTCCCGAGGTTCGTGCATATAACAATTAAATATTACCATTGGATAATTTATAGGATCGTATTCTTTTATGATGATAGCGTTTTCGATTTCATTTAAGGATCAAATTCTGAACCAAACTTTTTACGTTTCTTACATTCAGCTGTACAGCACGGTGACGTTGCGTCAGGGAGAGAAGAAGCATTACAACAACAAGGTCGATGTTTACAGCTTTGGAATCGTGTTGTGGGAATTATTAACAAACCGTATGCCTTTCGAAGGCATGTCGAATTTGCAGGCCGCCTATGCCGCTGCTTTTAAGGTAAAACATATTTCCATTAGGGTTTCCCTCCTGAATTGTAGATCGATTGTTGTTTCCATTTCTCGATTTGGTTGAAATTCTAGGTTGAATTCGTGAGTTTATTTCGTCTATCGTTGATTAATGTTCGAAATCTACTATACAGCAAGAGCGGCCTAGTGTTCCCGACGACATCCCCCCCGATCTTGCGTTCATCATACAGTCAAGCTGGGTCGAGGACCCTAATCTCAGGCCGAGCTTCAACCAGATCACCCGCATGCTCAACTCGTTTCTCTTCACACTCTCACCGCCGCCGTCCTTAGGGTACCCCGACAGTAACGACGCAGCTGCCAGTAACGACAACGACGCGATGAACGAGTTGTCGTCGCGGGCCAGGGGAAAGTTTGCTTTTATCCGGCACTTGTTCACCGCAAAAAAGACGAAGAACACCCCATGATTTTGGAGTAAATATCTTTTCGACTTCCGATTCGAGTAACGTAGGCAAGCGGTAGGATATAACGAGACTGCGGTAAATCGCCTTTTGATTCGGTAGCTGTGTAAATGCCAAAGGAGGAAATAAGAGAATAAGTCAAAGTCAACCATTTTACATTTGTGTAGTTAGGGTTGAGAAATCGTTTGTTCATATTAGGATAATGTTTATTTGACTTTAGGTGACAAAAATATATTATAACTTAGGTTTCAAGTCTTTGAATACCCAAAAATCATTTTAATATGATCTAGACATGAAAGTATTTTGTTGCCATAGCCATTTTCGGCACCGAACTCTAGTTTCGGAATTAAAAAAACATATTTTCCCGGTTCCCAAATGTGATAAGCCGGGACTTTGGAACGGGTCAAGAAAGATTAAAACTTGAAGAGCCATTACAATTTACAACTTATTTATTATGTCATTTTCTAAATGTTTTTGTTCTTTTCTAGCTTTGTTATATAGTTGAAGTTAAGTAGGGGTGTGCAAAATAACCGGTAACCGAATTTTAAATTCGTACCCGAAAATTATCCAGCTTAAAATAACCGTACCCGAATTGTTTTGGAAACATGTTAAGGTTAACCGTATCCGGTTTCAAACAGGATAAGGTTACATGTTATTTATTTTCCAAAACAAGTTATTTTGTAACCGGCTTTTATAACCGGTTTTAATATTAATTGTTTATGTAAATATTTTAGAATTAAATTAAGTAGGGTTACTTCTCTCTTCAATCAAAAGTCTTATTGACTTCTTGAATTATTTATAATTGTTGGTACTTTTTGGATTTATGTTTTGGATCGGTATGTTTATTTTTGGACTGAGTTGTTTTATTTACTATTTATTTTGGATTGATACGTGTTATTGTTGCGATAAAATGTGTTGAATGCTATATTTATAAATAAAAATTAGGTTAAGGTTATTAAACATGTTAATCAGATTTTGATAACCGGAAATTAGGTTAACCGGTTTTCGGTTAACCGATTTTAAAAACAGGTTAAGCTTATTAAAACATGATTAACCGTAATTAAGTTAAAAATACCAAATAATGAAAAATAAACAGATTACTCGACCGGTTGCTGCCTTAGAATGTGAAACCAATTAATTGAAGCCAACGTTTTAGCTTGTGGTGTGTGTGGTAGTGAACGTTTCTAATATTTTATGTACTTAAAAGTTTGAACTAAATTTTGACTTACAATTTTTACCCGGAACCGGAAATCCTGCCCCGACATTTCATAAAAATCCAAATTTTAAAAATAGAAAACCGGATCTGGAAATCCTGGCCCGACATTTTACCCGAGAGGAAGAGTCGTTAGTCGTTAGCCGTTAGTCGTTACTAGACAGCACCATATAGCGAAGAAAGCAAGAAAGCTGCTTTTCTCCGAAACATCAACAATGGCGAAGAAGAACCTCGTCACTCCAACAATGGCGGAACCCTCCAAACCCCTTCGTCTAGCTTAGTCCCTCGACCAACCTATGGCTGATCGACATGGCCACATGCACAGACCCCTCGTCCGTCTCCGACATCCTCCGCCGCGTGACCTCCACGCGCACCTTCGACCGGGCCCTGGGACTCGTCGTCAAGCAAGGCCTCCTCGGCCACGGCGCGCTCGTCGCGCGCCTCATCGCGTGGGCCACGCGCTCGCCGCGGGGCTGCCTCGCCCGCGCGCGCTCGCTCTTCGAGTCGACCGCCATGGACGACCCTCTCGCCTGCGACGCCATGATCAGGGCCTACTCCGCGAGCGTCTTCCCCGCCATGGCTCTGCGCGTCTTTGACCGGGCCCGTCGGCTCAGCGTCGCCTCGGACGGCTCTGCCTTCGGCTTCGCGCTCAGGTGGTCGGAGAGAGACTGTGGATACCACATTGTGGACAAGGGTTTGGAGATCCATGGGAGGGCTTTGAAGCTCGGGTTTGATGGTGACAGGTTTGTGGAGGAATACCTGTTGTTGTTTTATTCTCGATGTGGATGTCTCGGACTCGCACGACGGGTGTTCGACGGAATGCCTGAGAAAAGCGTTGGTGCTTGGAACGCGATGGTTTCTGGGTACGATCGCGTCGGGGATTTCGCCTCTGCGGACTGGCTTTTCGATCGGATGCCGGCGAAGAATGTTGTTTCGTGGAACACTTTGTTGTCCCGGCATGTCCGGTTGAATAGGGTAGAGGATGCGAAGCGGTTGTTCGGGGAAATGTCGGAGAGGGATTCGGTGTCGTGGAACATCATGATCTCGGGTTTTGTTGGGGTTAAGGATTACGGAAACGCATTGAGTCTCTTCCATGAGATGAGAAATTCCAATGTGGAAGCAACAGAAATCACGCTTGTCTCGGTTTTGGGAGCTTGCGCCGAGACGGGCTCTCTTGAGATAGGTATGAAAATCCACGATTCTCTGAAACATAAACACACCAAGATCGAGGGCTTCTTGGGTAACGCTATGGTTGATATGTACGCAAAATGCGGGGACTTGATCACCGCTAGGGAAGTGTTCAATGGGCTGGGAGTCAAGCCCGTTAGTTGCTGGAACGCAATGATCGTCGGTTTGGCCGTCCATGGCCGCTCCACGGAGGCTCTAGAATTATTCTCCTTTATGGAGAAGAAAGCCGATGATGTCAGCCCTAATCGGGTCACGTTCATCGGTGTTCTCACCGCTTGCAGCCACAAGGGTCTGGTCGACGAAGGGCGGCGGTATTTCAATCGTATGATCAAGATTTGTTCTATCAAACCCGACGAAAAGCACTACGGTTGCATCGTCGACCTTTTGAGCAGATGGGGTTCTCTACAAGAAGCTTACGAGATGATCCAAACCGTGCCTGAAGAGATGAGCGTTGTCCTGTGGAGAACTCTGCTTGGTGCTTGCGCTGTGCACCGAGACGTCGAGATGGCTGAGAAATGCTTCCGTCGTCTCGCGTCGTTGGAACTTCTTAGCGACGGAGATTATGTTTTGTTGTCAAACGTCTACGCCGAAACCGGGAAATGGAACGACGTCGAGCGTATCAGGAATGAGTTGGTCGGAACCGGAGTTGTCAAAGGGCTTGGCTCAGCCATTATTACAGAGTTGTAGGGATGATCATACCAATACCCAATCTACATGTCATATATTATTAAAAAAAATAAAAAATTCGGAGTGATTTGCAATTATTTCAGTCGGACTTGTGGTGTTTGGGTGAACAAACTGTAAACTGAATTTTTATCCGAAAACCTATCAATCGATACCGATTAAACCACAACCGCTATTAAAGCGGTTAAAACCGAATATACCGAAAAAAAACCAAATACTGAATCAGGTTAAAACGGGGTTTTCGGTTTTGATGTGAAAACCGCAACCGCTAACCCAATTTTACCGCTTTAACTAAATCTAATATTATATTTATTATATTCTATTTACCATATCTATCAACACATCAAAAAGATTTTTTTATCTAATCTCTCGGTGTAATATTGTGTAATAATAGCAATTAGTAATCCATTTATGTGTAATAATTTATAATATTAACATTTAGTAGTATGTTTAGGTGTGATACTAGTAGTCAATTTATAGAGATGTGGATATTAATTTAAAAGCGGTAGATGTGGGCGAAAAACCGATAATACTGCAACCGAACACCGAATACCGATTATACGGTAAATGCGGGTTTCATCTTAAAAAATAGGGTATTCGATTATCATTTCTAAAATACCAAAATGCGGTATTCGGTCTATTATTTGTCAAAAAACGCACCGAATACCTACTTGTTCACCCCTAGAGGTGTTGTGGTTTACTCCCTAAACTTCGTTTTGCAGCAATTTTCCTCCACCCGTTAAAAAATTGACGGTTTTTGCCAACTTCCAAGCCATTAACAATCCTCATAAGTCGTACCACTTGATTGTGTTTTAAAATTGATCGACAAAACATTGAATTATGATCGTTAGGAGGAAAACACTATTTGCAAAGTCACTACATAGACTTGTTAAAAAGAAAAAAACATATCAGAAAATTTGTGAAAAACACAAGCTCAACAGATATGAGTAATCATTTTTGTATAATTTTTTTTTAAACAATTTCTATATGTTTGTGCTTCTTCTTCTTCTTGATTAGTTCTAACATAACACATGGTAAATTTCCAGCTTGTTTAATTTCATAAATTCTTCAACTATTATTTGCGAAAAAAACAAGCCAGAATCTTGCATCAAAATAATTGGTTTCTTAAACTACCAATGTTTGCGTGAGATTGATTCTATAATATAAGGTTCCTCCGAACGGACAATTGAATCATACTTTTTTTTATTGAGAGGATGGAGTTTTGTATAGATTGCCAGATTGATGGGTGCGGGTTGCCTGCGTCCATTGCCCTATTTTTGGGCACCGGTGTCAGTTTATTTCTAATATTTTTTTAATATAAAATAACACAAAAAAGTTGTCCATTCTTAGGTTGGGCAGCCCGACCCGACCCATGCTCACTGTGGGGCTATCCACACTGAACAAAAGGGCGAGACGCAAGCTAACTTAATGTTCCATGTTGTTTACCTGCGTGTAAATCTTTTGCGATCTTTTATAAATAGGTGAAGGGTTGATTAGTAAACTCGGAATAGAGTCACGTGACTCAATAATAATGACCTCCTGCTATTTCCTACACGTGCAAACCTTGAAGGATTTATGGCCTTAGCAAGTTTATTCATTTGTATATACTTCTGACATAAAAACATGGCAAACTTTCTGCTTGTTTTAATTCATATTTTTTTATTTTTCATTTTTATTTTTTAAAATTTAGACATGAGGTCATGAGTTGTGCATTTTTTGCAAAAAAAAAAAAGCCAGAATCATGCATCCATATTTTATATTGTAACACTAACACGCATTAATCACTTGCGTCCAAATATAGTTTTTCATCGTATAATAGCAGCAAATGTATTCAACATTTCATTGGTAAAATCTAAATTACCCAAGTCACGTAAAAGTGTAAGTCCTATATTTTCCGTCTATGTTTCGTCACTCCCGTTGACCGTTGTTTATAATGGCGTGTCATCACTTATTACATACCTTCATAATCAAAGGCGCATAATAAAACGTAGTAAATGAGAGTCAAACTAAAGAGAAACTCATGACGGTGACGGAAAACACAGACTCTACACTTTTAGTTTTTTACGCGACTTAAATATTTCGTCTTTTATTAGTAGAACTTGAGTAAATGCATGACTACTAATTTTTTTCAAACTTGAGTACATTTATCGTTATTATCTCTTCTAAGAAAAGCTAGTTTCAAATAAATTTGAACAAAAATATAGATTATGAAGTAGGGTATGGGATGAGAAATCAGTTGAATTAAATGCAAATTTGACTGAGCTTGCATCAACAACCTAAAAACAATATCAAATTGACCCGTAACTGATGCTGTTGTCTGATTTTTAAAGGAATAATTTATAAATCTATGTCAAAATATCTCAATAATTCTATTAAAGATATTTTAATCTTGAAGAAATTGACTGGTCAATTAGCTTCGCATTATTTCTGCTATAAAGAAATATAGAAGGAATTTAATGCGAGGATACTAAGTGATACTAGCCATTGAATACGTCACTTGAATTATATATATTTGGACGATGAAGCTGAGATTAATAGATGATTTTAGGTTTGCCCCCTCATTTTTTTTTATTAATTTGATGCTTGATAGAAAAATTTGCGGCATAAGTTATTAACCTATTTTTTGGATGACATAGCTGTATATATTTATATGAATTTAGTAATAAAATCTTATGATTAATTTTCATTAGCAGAACTTAATAAAAAAAGGAACAAATAACATAATTATATTGTCCGAATATATTATTTTATGAATACTGATGCCACAAATATCCTTATTTGCTATAATCTAAATTTTAACCACAACCTAAAAAATTCTTAGAAATATCTAATCCTCAAAGTTTGTCTCTTTCTTGATTATTTCTGTTATCATCTTCTAGTCTAATTCAACAAATTTTATTTTTGTACTCTTGAAAAGTATGGGTGAAAGCGGGTCCAAAATCCGGATTCCGGATTTTGAAGGTCAAAACTCGGAATCCGGATTTTAAATGTTTAAAACCCATATTTATGAATGCAAGTTTAGACCCGGATCCACATTAATTAATAACAAGTAAATATAAAATATAAAAACATTATTTTCATAATAGAAAAATAGTTTTTAATACTAAAATCTTGTACAAAAACGTATGAATTAAGTTACAAAAATATGAAAAATAGTATGTGATTAATAAAGATTATAACAAAGATTAAAATTCAATAAAAATACTAAAAAATATAAATAAGTTAAAAAACGGGTTTAAGTACCTTATAATCCGATTTTTTTTTTTATCTTTAAACGCGGAACCCAAAACTGATTTTACTCCGGATGCGATTTTTAAAAAACTGGTTCCAATTTAATCCGGTTTAATACACTTGCAATTTTCTTTTTAATATATAAAGAGTTTACGGTCCGGGCGGTTTCAAAACCGGAATTTTTGTGTTTTACACCTCTATTGAAAAGTGCTCAAATTCCCAAATAAAAGGACCAAATTGTCAAGATATGACATTTTTTTAACCCAATAAGGTAGAAGAAAAAGGTAAGATGATGAAGTGAAGATCCATTTCATTCATTCATTCACAAATCACATCGCTCTCACTCCCACGTAACCAACCCGACACCAAAGCAAAGCAAGCTCCAACAAGTACATTCCTCGACCCATCTCGGCCGTCCGATCCGATCCGATCTCGAACGTGTCATAACATTCCCAAAGGTCAAACCTTTCACTCCACTCCGACCCCCAACAATCAAAGATCAACCAGACTCCCAAGTCAATGCCGTAGAATCAAATTTCGAGAAAAAGCCCGAACCTTTACCTTCGCTAATGGCGGACTCGAGGTGGGTCGCGGCGACCTGAGGCCGAGAGAGCCGCTGCTGGGTGATGAGCAAATGGGGGAAACTTCGGCAGCCACGCGCACCGCTCTGAGCTCCGTCCACGCGCTCGGGAGGGGCTTCGATGTCAACTTCGACGCGAGGTTGCTGTACTGCAAGGGGGTCTCCGGGTCCAGGCTCGTCGGGGTCTGCTCGGAGAGCACGAGGGATCTGTGGCTGTACGACGATGTTGTCGTGCCCGCCGTGTCCAGGGACATCAAGAACTCGCCGGAGCCCGGTGGCCGACAGAGCTCGGGGGTTTGCTCCTTCCACGAGGTACGGATTCTCGTCGAACGCATCGAAGCATGTCGGTTTGCTTGCCCGATTTGATCTCGTGATTTAAGTGGTTGTGTCGTATGTTTTCTCTTTTGGGTTGAGTTTAGGGCTGTTAAGAGTTTATGATCCGAATCCGTTTTTCTTGGCCCGTCTGGTTCGTTTCTAGGTTCGCGGTTCGGTTTAGTTATATCGGGTGTTTTAGCCTTTTGGGCTCCGTGGCGGGAGTAGAGGGATCCGGATAGGCGTGATCGGTAATTGGCGTTTTAGGGGTAATTAAACTTAGCGGTCATTTATTTGGGATACGTATAATTCTATTTGGTTGCTAAAATTGGAAGAGTTCATGATCCGAATCCGTTTTTCTTGGACTGTCCGGTTCGTTTCTAGGTTCGCGGTTAGATATAGTTATGATTGGATGTTTTGGGGCTCCGTAGCGGAAGTATAGGGATCGGGATAAGCCTGAATTGTAATAAGCGTTTTCGGGTTAATTAAACTTAGACGGTAATTGGGATACAGTAATTTTTCAAGCTGTAGAAAGTAGGAATTGGCCTCTGCTTGGTTTCAAGTTGGTTGCTAAAATTAGAAGAGGGTGAGAGAGAAAGGTGTTATAAATCGAGCACAAAATAACGACGAATGTGAAGATAAACCAACGGAGATAATTTACATGGGAACTCAATCTCGGAAGAAAATCACGGGCGAAGAAGCAGAAAATTCACTGTGACTGGACTGTGAAGTTTTAACAAACCCTAAAGCGCCAATTACATAAAAGCCCAAAACCCGAAAGGTCCCTGCTGCGGGGGCTTTGCGATGGGCTTTGCTTTCAGGCCTATACTGATGCCTCCGCTTCGACCACAGAGCCCTCAAAATATCTAATAAAAAAACATGTCGCACCCCGAAGCTAGATAAGGACCTCGCAAAAATAAAATAAAATAAAGATTTGAGTCACAAACTCTAACTTATAATGATTGAGTTACTTTATGTACAAGTGAGATATATGAAATGAAAATGTATATATAGTGAATGGGTATACTTATAACTTTACTTAAGCTGTCAGTATGCTAGTCTTGGTTTTTTCACTTTTAGGACGAGGATAACTTCCGGTCATAGTTTTTCTTATATATATCCCGCCTATTACCTTGTTGCATACCAAAATTTAAACCTTCGTAACCGAGCAATTGTAGAAGAATTTTCGTACCTATGAGCATGACTTTCGGATCTGGAATATTTGAGCGAATGATAATTTGTGTGTATGGCGATGAAATTGCAGATGGTTGAATATTTCAACCAAAAGGCTAACATCGCTGGGGATTTTCCACTCGGTAGTTTTAAGTCTGCATTTAACTTCACGGGTCTAAAACATATCGATTCCGCATCAACAAAGACTCTCTCCATGGACGGTTATTACATTCCACTGGCCAAACTTCAGCTTCTAGAAGCTCCATTAGTGTTGCAACAAAAAGTCAAACAGGCCATACCGACTAATTGGGACCCGGTATCCCTAGCGAGGTATGGATTTTGAAAGAGAATATCAGTTGCCCCTTTGAACTTGTCGCGTTGCCTCAGTTTTCCCCTCAACGGTTTTTATATATCAAATTTCCCAATGAATATTTAAATTCAATCAGTTTACCCAAACCTTTGTTAGATTTAGAGGAAAAAAATCGTCATTTTTTTCATAATAATTGATGAACATTTACTGGAATCATGGGTAATTTTTTTGACTTTTTGCAGCTTTATTGAAAATTTTGGAACGCATATTATAACATCGATAACGATTGGTGGCAAAGATATGATTTACGTCAAACAACATCAAGATTCAACCCTATCCACTTTGGAGATCAAGAATTATGTACAGGATATCGGGAATCAGAGGTTCTCTGACCCGGAAAGCCATACAATATTCAACGATAAGGCTAGTCTTGATCCCATAATTTTTCTCAATTTGATAGCCGGTGATTTTTTTTATTTTAATTTGTCCCAATATTGGTGGTTTCAGGGGATCGATCCTGGTCTATTCAACAGTCAAGGGATATACCCACAACCCACCAATGCTCCGTATCTTGCGGGGAAAGAAGTAAGTGAAACAAATATATACACACGCACATATGTGTGTGTGTTTGTGAATCAAAATCTGTATATTCTTTTGGAAACAGAACAAGAATTGTGTTTGGCCTATGGATTTTGAACTCCTGTTTGCGATTTAATAAATACGTTGGACGCGATGATTTTTAACATTTCAGGATTACTTTCTGAGAAGTTGACTGAAGATATTGATAGAGAATTCTCCAAAATTATTCATGATGCAGGACGTAGCAGTCATTTTCCGGAGGAGAGGTGGGGATGACCTAGAACAGAACCACTCACGTTGGGCAAGAACTGTTCGTGAATCACCGGATATCATCGACATGACCTTCTGCCCCATAACCGCGCTCCTCGAAGGGATTACTGGGAAGGAGCATCTTATTCGAGCCATCAGTCTTTATCTTGAATGTAAGATGTACAAATATAAATAGCTAGTACCTATTTATTTATGTGTTATCCTCAAAGGTGGCTTCTATCTATATCAATATTAATGCATTTTTTCTTTTCTTTTTCTTTTCAGATAAGCCTCCTGTTGAAGAATTGAGATATTTTCTAGAGTTCCAGATTCCGCGGATATGGGCTCCGCTACACGACAGAATCCCGGGCCTCCAAAGGAAGGAACCCGTTTGCCCGTCGTTGCAGTTCAGCATGATGGGACAAAAGCTTTACGTCAGCCAGGAGCAGGTAATAATTAACCATTCTTTGTTCCTTCGGCAACTAAAAAGCATGGAAATCGGTAATAGTGTATGAGAAGAACTATAATCCTTCATCGGTACCTTGACTGCCATTTATGAGTTCAAATTATATTTTGTGAGGCAGGTTGTTAATGCTTTTCGATTTCGGTTTATAAGCTGGTTTTAAAACCGGTTCCACCTTAACACCTGTATCTAAACACTAGCACATCGGAACTAAACCGGTTCTAAAACTGGTATAGGTTAAAACCCAGATTTTTTTTATTCTAAATTATTCGGCCTTTGGTGAACCGTCCGGCCTAAGGCGCACAAGTCTCATTTAAAAGCAGGACAATCGATTTGCTGCCATTTTTTTTGTCCAAATTCCGTTACAATTTCCATATTTTGCATTATGGGTAATAAAACTTTCTTAACACTCTCCGTCGAAGTATTACAGATATCGGTCGGTCGAAAGCCAGTGACAGGCTTGCGCCTATGCCTGGAAGGAGCCAAGCAGAATCGTGTCTGCGTTCATGTCCAACACCTAGCTTCTCTTCCGAAGATCCTCCAACCGCACTGGGACGCCCATGTGGCAATAGGAGCGCCCAAGTGGACTGGGCCCGAAGAGCAGGACAGCCGCTGGTTCGAGCCCGTGAAGTGGAAGAGCTTCTCCCACGTCAGCACCGCTCCGATCGAGAACAACGAGGCCTTCATCGGAGACCTCTCCGGCATCCACATCGTCACCGGAGCCCAGCTCGGAGTATGGGATTTCGGGTCCAGGAACGTGCTATACATGAAGCTGTTGTACTCTCGGCTTCCGGGATGCACCATACGACGGTCCTTGTGGGATCACGCCCCGAACGAAAAGACGAAAAAACCATCCCCTTCGAGTTCAGAAAACTCCGGGAGCAACAAGTTGGCGAAGTTCTTGGATATGAGCGAGATGAGGAAGGGACCAGAAGATCATCCGGGTCATTGGCTGGTGACGGGCGGGAAGCTCGGTGTGGAGAGAGGAAGGATTGTGGTGAGAGTGAAATACTCATTGTTGAATTACTGATTATGATAATGTGTAGAGCTGATTTTTGTTAGATTAGAGGCAGGGTTTTTATATTTGTTTTTTTTTTTTATAAATATAAATATTGTGGATGGAAAATTTAAGTTTTTGAGTGCTAAATTGTGTACGATTCCAAGTGTGAATTTTTCTCTACAAACTTGTGAAGGTGTTTAGATGCTTGTACATTTTTCTCAAATGACAGTGAATAATCAGTATTTGAAGCTTTTTTTTCCTTCTCTTTTCGGCCCCTCGATCAATGTACGGTCCGGATTTGACTTCTCCGTTAAAAATAGTAAAAATAGCCGTTCTATTACAGTTTAAGTGTAAGAATCAACAAAAGTTATTAAAAGGTGTCATCTAGGATTAGAATTTTAAAAAAATATAAATATAAAAAAATAAGGGTACGAAGTTCAATATTTTTATGTTTTTTATTGCGTTTATTATTACATATATTATAAATTTTAACCCTAAATATATAAAAATGTGTGGGTGGAGAGGTTCAAAATGTGAATTAAATGAAGTATTTTTCTTTTGGAGTGTGATCGATGCTCCATTAAATAGAACCATAATGTTACAAATAGTTACTGTTTTGTTGTTTTAAGAGTTACTAGCGACATAAATACTATTTTTTTCTTTCAAATATATAAAAAAAATTGCCGGACATTTTTTTTTTAAGGTAGCTTAGTTGCAGTGGGGGTCGAACCTCCAACCTCTTCATTGGAGACGGTGTGAAATTACCATTAGGCTATCCTAGCAACCATGCCGAACATAATTGTTAAACTCGAATATAGCAATAATAACATACCACATGTACTCTTTTTCTCTTTGATCAGCTATTCTAGTAACTGTGGTATATATATACTAATATTTATTAGAGTTTTGACAATTTGTCAGGCAAAAAAATATGTAATTATAGTTACTTTTTAGAAGAAAATTGATAATCTTAAATATTACTTATTTTATTGTGCATTAATGTATGTTGGTGGTGACAGTTACCATTACTTGGATAACTTGAGAGGTTGGAACTGACAATTCCAAGTTTTTACTCTTAACTGACAAGAGTAAACATGTTCTTTTCCTTCACTATTTAATTCAATATATGAGCCAAATCAAGCGTAAAATTTGCTTGCAAATAGATGGATCCCATTCTCACCAATATAATTAAAAAACATTGAATATTTATTTATTAACAATAGATGAAGTACAAGCAAAGAAAGAGTAGTACAAACCCCAACAAAATTCAATTTAATATAAGAAATTGTTCTCTCAAATTCATATAAGTTACGATATATATAACACCCAAAATACCACAATTAATCGTAATAATTACCTCAACCCCACTTGTTATCTCAAAAAGTAAAAAAGTTGGGGCTGATTAATTAATTTTTTCATAAATACCCTTTTGCCTAATTAATATTATAAGTAGATTATCTAAGCTCTTAAAGCCAATTCAAATCGATCTGGTGGGCAAAGTCTTTAATTCCCATGCCACCAAACCATAATTGTAATTCAATTTCAAGTTTCAACCATATTGATCAATCTCTCTCTCGCTCTCTCTACATTTCTTTCCCTCATTCTTATTTTTATTGGTATATTTGTGGCAAAAATACATATAGATTATGTAAAAGTGGCAACATATTCCATATTTTTATCATCAGAGTTGGCAAAAATGTAAATCCTAAATACCCAATTTCGATACTTACGATTTACACTTTTGACAACACTGGAAATATAAACTACGAGAAAAAAAAAACAGAAAATATACCCCCACGTTGACATAATATTTAGGTGTTTTTGCCGCAAATATTCCGTTATTATTTTAATCACAAAGTTTAGAATTGGTTGCCTTCAAAAGTCTGACCAAATTGCCACTTAGAAGGAACGGCGTCGTTGCATATGATGGTTTGGCCGTTGCTGTTCGTGATTTTGAAGGAGAGGCTTTGGCCGTTGAGGTATGAGTTGCTCTGCCAGTTTTGCCCCCAGTTTCGCGACATAGGCAGCCACGGCGACCTCGTCCCTTTGACCGACACGGCCTCGACATTCCCGGCACCGCCCACATTGGTGATCAGGACCAAGTTGAAGTACGAGTGGCCGTTGATTGTGAACCTTATGCCTCCCTTTTTCTCACACGGGACCCTATACGTACGTGCTCGTGGGATTAGGCTAGCCATGCAATAAATTACAACTCTACCCTTAGGTCGAGCTTTTATGTTAAAAGAGGAGCTTGAGGCCTTTTTGGATCTCTAATTTAAGCTTGTTGCGTTTGCATGAGATTTAATTACTAGTAACATAGATAATATATAGTTTGATGATAATAATTACACTCGTGATTTCAGACAATATTGTAGAGAATTTGATCTCTTGAAACCAATATTATAGGAGACACGATCTATCTATCTATATATATATATATATCTATCTATATATATATATATCGTGTGAATAAATTATAAGTACATCCTTCAGAATATTAATGAATAATTGATTACTTAATTAATAATATATATACATATATATATTTACCACCCCTTAATCTTATAGGTAATAATATCATCACAAAATTGTTAAAGAAGGTTGGTACAAATATTTATTCTTGTTGTTATAATGTGGACACTGTTATATGCCTATATATACTGATAAAAACCGATGATATTTACTATGTAATATAGCTGTAACTATAAGTCGGTAAAAACAGATGATATTAATACTGTCTATTTTGATCCACCCTAGTTAGCTTTAGTTAGAACTTTAAAGGGCCGGGCTGTTTTGAACTAACTATTCATTAGGGCATATTCGTCCTACAATGTTACTCCATAATCCTGCAATTAGGGCATATTTAGAGACGACCAATGGTACCTTCTATAGAGGACGGGGACGATCCCAGCGCGGTATTCCGCAATCTGAAGAAAAGCGGGCTCGGCGAGATCGAAGTGCTGGCGAGGAGGGTTGCACCAACCGCCATTGTCGTTGGCTTGAGCGGGGTTTGGCGGGCAGAAGTTGGTGGCGGTGACGGTGATCGAGCCGCTGCGGCACCACTGGGGGTCGTCGTTGCACTTGAGTTGGAAACACGCACCGCAGTTGGACCCGCTGTTGAAGAGAGCGGTGCTGAGCGCCGCCGTGCTCGTCCCGTACCCTTGGCTGTACAAATTCCCGTAGCCACACGCTCCTCCTGAAACATATCATTAAAATGTATATTTGACATTAATGTTCCCGCAAGCTTTTATTTTTAACTGCATGCATTCTAAACTTTCAAAATTGTAACCTTGGCCTCCGTACATGAAAAAATGACGCAAACATATATTAACTAATGCGCAAATAGATAACTTACTCAAGAGTATTTTTGTAAACGAGATCAATAACTTAGATTACGAGACTATTGTGAAGCCATAAAAAAATATAGTTAGGATTGAAGTCCACTAGAATTAGTCATATGTCTTCGATGTAATTTATTGAGAAGGCGGGAAATGTATTGTTTTTCGAAAAGTTTAGGTGGTCTTTTTGCCAAAAACGAAAATTCAGAGGCACAAAATGCGAAAATGAATAATTTTCAAGTCTGGATAATTATTAATTACTCAGAGATGTATAAAGTTTTATCGATGTTATACTATGAAGTATGATCTCTTATGGTATACATGTGTGTACATATACAAATAATACAGTTATACGTACATATGCATGAGAACATTTGTATTATCTTGAACCTTATATGATCACGTGTCGTTTTGTACAAACCCTTGGATAATAGATATAATCATAGAACAATTACAACATGAATCATGATGGTAAACTGTATATATGTCTAGGGTTACCCATTGTGCCGGCGGCGTCACTGCCCCCATAAAATGTGGCGTGGGCGGCCTGCCAGCTGCCATTGTCGCCGTCGCCCCCGGCCGCTTTAGTCCCTTCAAAATGGGTGTTGCATAGTATGATGAGCAAGAGAAACAAGGATTGTGGAATCCCCATTGCCCTAGAGAAGAGTTGGTGTGTGGAATTGTAATGTCGTTTTTTGCAATGTGAGATAGCTCAAGCTATGGGAATCGCTGAATTAGAAATGGCTATTTATAATATTATTAGGTCAAAGAATTAGCTGAGAGATTATTATCAACAAAAAAATGATAAATACATTTAGAATTTGATAATATCTATAATTCGTATTGTTGCCACGTCTGACCCGTCCTAACTGCCGAACTAAATAGATTTCAATTGAATTGAATTCAACTGATCACTGAATTAATGTTTACTTGCACATGCATTTTTTATAGCTTAAAGTTGTGGACCCTCTTTAACAACAATAATTAATATATACGAGCAAGAGAATTAATTAACTAATAACAACTTCTTATTGACAGTCTTATTTTTTTTCTTCCCCTTTTTATAATATAATGAAACATATTTTTATGACAGAAATTTGGATCATGAAATATAAATGTTGGTTCCTGAAATAGATCTTAGCCAAAACTACACACGAAGAACAACAAAGTAAAAGAAAGAGAATTGAGAGAATACGTTCCGGTTACTGTCGAAAAATAAATTACAAGACTTACTTAATAAAATTGACTAACGTTTATTTTTAGGGAGACAAAAAGACAACTAAGACTTCCTAAAATACATCCAATCAAATATTCTACATTTACACGCGGATCCTAACAAATCAGGATGTTAAATCATATCTACAAATTTGCTCCTCAAATTTTGCAGCTTCGAGGAATTGCTCCATTGACTTCTTGAGTGGACTTGCAGAGTAACTAGGCTTTTATCGGAACAGAGTTGTTAGTCGGTGTTTGAGCAATCGTGCTCTTCTTTTTATGTCCGTCTCACTTTCTGTTCATCTCCATTTTTGTTCGTCTCCATAATGCTAGTCTTCATTTCTTCTAGTCTCGATTTTGTTAGGCTCCGTTCTGCTAGTCTCAGTTCAGTAGAGTCAGGCTTAAACTCACAATATATAATATTTATATATATATATATATTAGTGTTAGGTTTATTAAAAGTTGAAAGCATTTACAAATTACAACTTTATATATATCCTCAATAAATATGACCAAAACGCTTTTATAGAGGTTGGATTTCTGACCACTCTATGTCCTATGTAGCTCGATTAGGACTATAGTACTAGAAGAGAGCTACAAAACAACATGTTGTCTTCACTCATGTAAAGAAAAAATAAATAACTTTATTTTTCATGAGCTTTTGTTTTGACGGTGGGTAATATATTAATGAATGTGGTATATTTCAATCGAATCCTTATGTTATGGACATTGGATGGACATTGGATCTTGAAAAAAGTTCGTAAAAATATTTTTCTTTCTCTAGGGTTTAAAATTAGTTTAGCATATATGACTGTGTAGGTAGGCAATTTTTCAGGTCATATATATTGATATTTATATGGTAAGTGGAATTGACTATATATAAGATATACTGAATAGTTTATAAATTGAACTTTTTTTGTTTAATCTCATAAATAATTATAATACGAATATGATATGTATGTGCAAGTCTTACGATAGTAAGCAATCTCCATCATCAGGTGATCGAAATTAGGTGATGAACTTAAATGAAGAAATTAGCGTTAATTGAAGGTCTAATGAGATTCATATATGGTCGAAAGACAAAAGAAAGTGAAGATAAAGCACATTCAAGGATATATATAATGATATAAATTAAATCGTTGAGCTGAGGACCAATAATGTCTAATATATCCAGGGGTGGAGCCACGTACACATGTGTATGTGTATGTACGGGCTGCGCCTGAAATTTTTCCGTAGAAATATATAGATACGATATTTATAAGTAATAATGATATAGTTAATAGTTATTACCATTAAAAGTTGTAATAGGTATGCAGCCCAGCGGTATAAATGCTTTTTGCTTACTCCTAAGGAGCATGGTTCGATCCTCAATGGCTGCAACTTTTTCTTTTCTTTAAAATCCTCAATGGCTGCAACTTTTTCTTTTCTTTTTTTTAGATGGTTCGATCCTCAATGGCTGCAACTTTTTCTTTTCTTTTTTTTAGAGATGATAGGCAAAAAGTTCCTCAAAGTATTATGAATGTACTTGATTGTTTGTTTAACATAAATACGTTATATTTTATACTGTAATTTATCTCTTTTGTCATTGTCATTTATCACTTTTGAGTCTTAACTAATCAAATGAACAAAAGAATAATGTGCCTAATTTAAATGACACAAGTATATGATATTTTTAATTAGATAATAACGATATAAGTATCAAATGTTTGATCAAGTGTATAAGGAGAGGCCTATTTCAATTGTTTATTTTTATCACCGTTATTTTTTTTGTTTTCATTTAGTATAAGCTTAATAACGACATAAGTACTTACACTAATTGTGATTTTTATTTATTTATATAGGGCTTCGCCTATTTTTCTGATAGATATTACAAAGTTACTATGAGATTTTTATTATTTATGTGCTTAAAAACAAATAATAATTATTTAAAAAATACTATTAAAAATTTATATTAGGCTTCACCTGAATTGAAATCCTAGCTGCGCCCCTGAATATATCACCTAGATATATCTATATGCATGGAAATCTAAGAAAAATAGATACAATATAGTGTTCATAAAATCAACTTAGACATGAATAATAAGAGCAGTTAATTAGTATTTAGTACTATATTAGCATTTGCTTGTATATATTATGTAACAATAAAATTTAGAATGGTTTGTTCATTTAAATCCAAGAGTAAAATATATTCTTTCTTATATATCTATTGTTCTCATGCTCCACAACTACCCTTATATGCTATATCTACCATGAGTTGGTGGAAATGATCATATAGTAATTACGTTACAAAGAATTTAAGTTCATTTATTTGAAAAAATGACCTAGAATAAGAACGCTTTGTAGATTATGAAAACAATATGTACATTCTAGATATAAGGACACAAGTCTAATTATTTGAAATCTACTTGTATTATTATATTCCAAGCAAAAAGATTAATCATATCTAGAATTTTCTGTACGTAGACGATCATTGAAAACCAGGAGTTCGAGAAAACCATACTCTCGAGAGAATAAATTTTGAATAATAAATTAGAAATTGACATGTAATTACATTATAAATTATAAGATTTCTTAATATTTTAAATGGATTTATACTAATTTATTATATGCATGCCCCACACATATGTGTGGTTAAATTATTTAATTGTAATATAAACTAATCTCTATGTCCATTTTCTTCATATATATAATATGTATATATATATTGGAATTTGGAAGGGTACTAGGCTAGTCCCATGCAAGGTTCTTAAAGAAAACTGCCAAGTCCATGACTTAGCCATAATTTAGGTGCATTAATACCAATTAATTAATTGCTATGGTTAAGCACGTTTGATGCGGTTAGATTTGCACTATTTAATTAACTGATCATTCATTATTGATAAACGCAAGTAAATATCTGGCTTGGCCGAATATATACCACACATCTATGCACCTAATATGTAACACACACACAATTTTATGTATATATGCATTTATATGTAGCTAACGTTAATATTTAGTTGATACTCCTGATCATGATGTACTATCATGAGTAATATTATCCCATGTATAAATGAAGAGAAAAAGTACACTAATGAAATGTTACTCTCATAGCATGATAACTAGTTTCTCTCAAAATAAGATTATTATAAATTGATATTACGAGGATCAAATTCTAGAGACGCTTACAAATCGTGTTTGTAGTTTCCGAAGATGAACTCTCTTCTCGTGACGTGTTCTTAGGTAGTTGTTTGAACGTGTTCTCGAGTGTTCTTGGTGAATCGAGATACGGGAAAGCTTGGATTCTCTATACATTTACATTTCCCTTTTCTTATAGAACTTTTAAAATGTAGTTGGTCATGTATATCAATGTAAGATGAAAAGCTACTTAACTTATTAGTTTTATTTGTGAAATAATTGAAAAGCGAAAAATATTTTTATTAAGTGTAAATATACATAGCGTATGGTTTAATTTGGAAGTTGATCTAGAAAATCATTGAACTAAAAACCAGTTATCAGTATTAATTGCATGCCAAACTAACAACAGTAATCTCTGTGTAAATTTATTGACCAGCTTCAAGATAGTAGGACAGACCGATCAGGTTTCATATATATTGTTGATATCTAATTATATATATATAGTTGCATTGCAAGTTGCCAATGTATATATATATATATATATATATATATATATATATATATATATACTGTTACGGGTAAAAACGGGATTGATTTTTATAAATAAATTAATTAAACGGAAATTATCTCAATAATTTCCGTTAATTAATTAATTAATTCAATTAGTCTTTTAATTAAGATTACGAATTAATTAAATCAATTTCGAAACCCAAAACTCCCTCCGGAGGCCCGTTTTCAAAAAACAAAGTATCCCGGTGTTCTTAAAAATATGAAAACACCCAAAAACGACATAAAGTTTATAAAAAACGGACACGGGACGGGCCCGGGAGCAAAAAAGAGGCCGGGAGGCATTCGGTGGGACCCACAAAGTCAGCAGCCCCCAGGATCACGCCACGTGGCAAGCCCAGGGGCTGCCTCCCCACGCGGGCCCCACCAGAGCCCACCACCCAGCCCACTTGCGAGGGGCTGGCAGCGATCGGCCACGTGGAGGGCCTGGATCGCCCGCCAGCCCCACTTGTGGGGTTCCCCTCGCCCACTTGCGAGGGGAAGGGCTCGGGACAGCCACGCGTAGGGCCCGGATGGACCCTAGCTGATCCCGAGCAGGCAAGTGGCCCCCTTTGGGGGCTGCGTGGCCGTCCGATCCCGCTCGGACGGCCGGGATCGCTCCATCTTTTTCCGGGGACCTGAAAATAAATAAATAATTGCCCGGGGACCCCTGGGATAATATTTTATTACACGTGGGCCCCCGGACCCTATTATAAATAGAAGCTCAGTTCAGTTAAACGGTAACTCATTCGAACTCACTCGAATCTTCTCGAGTTCTCTCTCTCTCTCTCTCTCTCGACTCCCTATAAACTCGCCTCCCCTCAAATACCGTTCTAATGTTGAGCGTCGGAGGTGAATCAGGGGGTACCCCCCCTGTTTCCCCTGACCTCGGGTGTTCCCTTTTTTCAGGTCCTAAAAAGTGAGAGATTTACGAAAAGCGGAAGCCCTGGTGAAATTCCCACTTGGTCCTTGGTCCGCCTGATAGGCCCAGTTCTACGCGGTGCCCAGTCTATCTCCCCAGTCCATTGCGCGGCTGAGGATATAGCCTGGGGACACGACCCTGGACCCACAATTCAGGATGAGGGGCCCGACCTAGGGGAATTCCCACTAAGATCCGGATGGCTGAGGGATTACTCTGAGAAGAATCCCCTGGAGAAAATCCTAGGGAAGGTCCATGACCCCGCCTGCCCTTGTTCTAAAAGATCTGCGCGGCCTTGGTCCTGTCTCTTAGTTCCCGGATCTGAATAAGATACCGGGGCTCCGAGGACAGTTCCTGTCCGGACTAGAACAAGCCATTCCAGGACGAGAGTCTAACCTCCCAGGGTTCACTTCCTGGTCAAAAGCGCTCCCCCGTTCACCGGTACCTACGATCTGAGCGGTTCCCGAACCTGTAACCCCGGCCATTGGCCCTGAGGTAACAGGTAGTGTGTAAACCCGTGTCGCCTAGGACCTCGAACGGCAAAAGAGACCTTTGACCAGGCTAGTGCCAGGAATACCTACTCAGGGTCCCCAAATCGGTCAACTAAAACCTCACCCTGAAGTCAACAGGCGACCACCCCGAAGTCAACAGGGGATCGGGAGGAACAATCATAAACAGCCAAATCTGTCATCCCCGTAACAAAGGCCAACCCAGGCCCACCAAAAAGTCAACAAAAGCCCACGACGTCAACAAACGACATTGGGCCAGGACCAAAACCCACAGCTTGGGCATCCACAGTGTTTGATCCAAAAAACGGCATCAACATATACATATCTTTCTTTATATATAAATATATATATCTATTTGTGTGTGTTTATTTTTATTTTTTGTTGCTCTCGTATAATAAAATAAATATATTATCCGACGGTAACAATAACAATTTTTCAACGCCGGTATCCAATATCTTTTCAAAATATTTCAACGTCGTAACAATAACAATTTTTTGTTAAACAAAAAAACTCACAAAAAATTACTATAAGAAAAATCAGAGAAAAAATGACGACGGACTGGGTGTGCAACGAGAACAGAGTCAGAACCGACGACTAAAATGGCCCGAGAAAAGATACATCATCGATTACCCCAAATTCTATAAGACTAATCAAGCATAAAAGACAAAATAACTAATATATGTAACTAAATAAACTGCAATATACCCATTACAAAATATAATACAAGTAAACAATATAGCACATTGGGTCTCTCTCTTATGTTTGCTCTTGTTTTTTTCTTCATGAACAGACCTTTACTCGTTTCTTTTTCTACATAATATCAGATAGATAATTGATAATGTAAATATCATATATGATGTGTATTGTTGTATCTCAGATTTTTACAGTATCTGTATGTGTATAAACAGAGGCATGGCTTCTTTGTTAAATGAAAAACTAAAAAAGTTTGAGCAAAAACTGATTCGCTTGAAAAATAACTAACAACTGGCTATAAACACGACCACGACCAGTCAATTACGTAAGTGAAAGTCGAGTGACAGCGACGGCGAGAACCGAGTCTTGGAGAGGGCGAGAACCGAGTCGGTTGCAACAGCGAGAGCAAGCCGCGGCGACGGTGAGGGCGAGAACCGAGTTGCGGCGATGGCAAGAGCGAGAACCGAGCCACAGTGATGACAAGGGCGCTGGGCGGGAACCGACTGTATGAGATTCACAGCGATAGCGACGGCAAAAACTGACTGGGTGTGGGATTCGCAGTGACAGAGAAAGCGAGAACCAACGGCGAGGAAGACGAGAGCGAGAACCGACGGCGACGGCAAGAACCAACGGCGTGAAAAACGAGCGCGAATCCGTGAGACCAGCGGCTAGGGCGAGAAAGACTGGAAGAGTAATAGGTCTGAACTTGAACTCTGAACGTGAGGTTGACGAATGAATTGATACGAGGAAGGAGGAGGAGTCGTTAACAGAATAAACTGTTTGAGGTGGTGCTCGTACACACATTGTTACGCCCTTTGGTAACACTTATGTTAATTTCCTTATATTACAAGCATTATTTTCTGACAAAAAAGTGCTTGTATGATCCCATTTTAATCGGACTATATATATATATAGTACTGAATAAGATAAAAATACAGATAAATACTAATTTATGAATGAAAGAAGACATGGAAAATTGACATATATGTTCTTGATTACCTGTTCAGACGTCTAAAAAGGCGAAGAAATTACCTGTCTTTTTCCTTTTTGATTTGCATGTCGTTCTATAGTTTTATTTATTTATTTATTATTATATCATTCATTTTATATTGCTTTGTCATTTCTCTAAATTTATATGTCTCGAGATCTTGTTCTTATCTTGGATGTCGTTTTCGTTTTGAAACTATATGCTATATTTCTTGAGATCCTGTCGTTTTATATTCCTTGTCGTTTTCTTCTTTTATCTGCGTGGCATTCTTGAAATTTAGTTGTTGTTTTTTTTTTATATATTTTTTCATTTTAGTTTTTAATATTCATGTCATTCTTTATATGTTCTCGTTTATCATCTTTGTCGGTTTCTTTTATAGTATGCATTTAATTTGTTGTGATATTGTCGTTTTAATCTTGCTTATTGTTCTCTTTTTAACTTGCAATTTTAACGTAACACTGTCATTAACTTGTCGTTTTCTTGTGATATTGTCGTTCTTGTCTTGCTTGTAGCTTTTCAAAATTTAAATTTGCATGTCATTCTTTATATCTCGTCGGTTTTTTTTTTCTTTTCACAATTGTTTTAAACATCATGCCCGTTTTTTCTTGATAAATCTTGATGCCATTTCCAAATAAAAAAGTATCGTTTATATGCTACTCTATCGTTTTGAAGTGACAGTACCTTGTGCCCAATATTTAAGTAGCTTAGTTAATGTTGAACACAAAAATTATTTAGTTATTGACCGTAATATTTATAAGAAAATATTCAAAGTTATATTTCTAATCAATTAAATTATTGCGGGATATTAATGTAATAAACATATATAACGTTTTTATTTAAGGAATATTTGTGGTAAAGATACCACAAAGTACCTTTTTGCATGTAGCATATTCAAAATTTAATTTCATCGTGAAAAAAAAAGAGATCGGGCAGTAAGTTCCAAATTTTATTTTTATCGTGAAAAAAAGTCTAAAATATATATAAAAAAAACATACGTTTCAATTTTTTACACGGCAAAAATTTATTAAAAAGTTTTTTTGAGAATTTTACCACGGAAAATAAAATTTAAAATATACAATGTAAAAAAAATATAAAAATTGTAGTACTTTTTTGTGTGCAAATTAACTATTTGTAAATATGCGTCGTAATTATTAGTTCTTCCCCTTTATACTTAAACGAAAACAATGATATATTGTCTGTGCCGTGTTTGATTTTTTTTAATTTAATTCACTATTAAATTGTACAAAGTCATATGTATTGCAATTAATTATTAATTTACCCGATGTGTCACAATCAAACAATTTATTTACACAATAGTGGCACAAATTTCGTGTCATCCCAAGAGAATGGGACCACCCAAAATTAATGTCGTTTTGGGTGCGTGGCAGATTGTAGTCGTTTTCAATGGTTGTGTTTTTCTTTTTCAGCCTTTAGACTTTGGTGTGTGTAACATGGCACAGTGCCCCAAGTTACCCTAATAAAACTAAATCTCTAACACGTAAAAACAAAGCCATTATAATTGTTGCATGAGATAGGGTTTTTTTTTTTCTTTCCATAATATATATGTTTGTGTGTATATATATCTCCTGCCATGTATATACATTGGTGCATGCAATTCCTTTTGCAGAACCCGAGGACGATGATATTTAGTGATTTTTTTTTGTTTTCACAATCGATCCACAATTTAATGATGTATATACAATGGTGAGATAATTGCATTTGCACGGAAGTAATTGAATATATTCACAATAAGGCCGTATATTTATTTTACAAATTAAACATTGAAAAAAATTTAAAATTGTGAAATTTATATTTTTGACTGATTTGTCTTCATTATTGTTTAGATGTTTTCGCATATGTATTATATATACTTCATGTTATAAGTATATAATGAAAGTTTTCAAAAGTATGAAAATGTAATAAAAGAAGAAAAAAAGTATACTTCGTTGTTAGAGAATTAAAATATTTTTATAATAATTATCTTCAAAATTATTTATCCAAATATCAAGCATATTGATATCGAAAGCCAGTGCTTCCAATAATATGTCACTGTTTGTCACGGCAACAAGTTATTTTCCACCTTAACGACGGATTCAAGACGTTATGTATGGACTTTGAATAAAGGTCTTTATATTTTAGTTTAAGTATATGATTTAATATTATCACTTATTTTATTTATTTATTTTAACTTTAACATGAATAATGCCCTATTATCGTATTAAGTTTTTCTTAAAAAATAGCCACACTCAAGGCTTGGTGCACAATCTTTTATATGGATGTACGTAGAGCAAGAAGTAATTCAAATCGAGTATGTCTAGTACCTTCGTAAGGAAATAAAAGTATTTTTAATGTCATAAGAGCAATAGTAAAGTAGCTAACCAACATATATCTATACAAGACTTTTTTCAATTTCACCCACAATTACTGTTCATCCACGTGGTGGGTACGTAACGCATGCACTGCTATAAATAAATAAATATAGAGAAAATAGCGGCATAAGTATTTAAAGTCTTTAAAAAATATGTTTTTTTGTCCCGAACTGCATCACATGTCATATTTTTAAACCCATTAAATATATCATTTTTAATTAAAAAGATTAAATTGATTTATCAATGATGAACAATGGTATATTTAATGAGTTTAAAAACATGACATGTGGCGCGTTTCTGACAAAAATATTATGGAATACTCAAAATAAGAGTTCAACAACTTTCGACACCAAAAGAAAAAATAAGAATTTAATATCAACTTTTCGAAACCTTCGAGTACTTATGCTGTTTTTTTTTCCTAATACATATTATTTTTTTGTTTTTCAAGGATCTCAAATATTAAGTCTCGTCACGTGAAAAATAAATGGAAACATAATAACAGTTTTAAAACTATCATCATGAGGAACTTTTCTTATTGTCATGATATCAAATCCTATTTTTGAATGAAATGAATACCAGTCTAAAAAATAAAATGGGTCCAAAATGAGGAGCTCGAAAGAGCTACAATCTTGATGGACATATTAAGTCCCACGTAAATTAACTTCTTCGTTTGAGCTTTGAAGTTTGAAGTATGAATGATTTACGAAGAGCAAGTACAATTGATGTGATCAAGTCATTTATAACTTAATTCTCCGTTTTTCAATATTGACGGTGATAAAAAGGTTATTGTATTGTTTAAAAGATATAAATTTATATTCGACCTTGAATCCTGCAAAAATGAGAAGTTATTTACGAGTCATATTTTTTAGTTTTTTTTTTTTTTTTTAATTCTGTATTTTTAATGACTCTAGAGTGTAGTAAGTGTAAGCCTCATAAAATACCATTTCACCATTCATAAATTAAAAAAAAAAAGGAAAAGAAAGTACTATGGAAACATTTGATATTATATATACGACTTCAAAGAAATAAAAAATGAACCGCACAACAAAATAACGCAAAGTTATGAAATTCATCTTATTGAGAAGTGTGTCAAATTATTTCAATCTTATTCACTGCGAAGTCCTTTTCAACTCTTAAAAATATAATGAATATTTAATAAATAATATACACCAATCTTTCCCTATATAAACCCTAGAACACTACCACATTTCCACTCACCTCATCTCATCTCATCTCATCTCATCAGCCTTCCAAGCTTCACACCAAAAACTCCTCTCAATCTCCCAAGCTCGAAACCCTAGCTTTCCCAAAGTAAAATGGCGAGAATTAACCTCCTTATTGCCTTAGCCGTCTTCGTGGCCGTGGCCGCCACTGTGGGTGAGGCAGCGGTGACGTGCGGGTCGGTGCAGGGCTCACTGGCTCCGTGCCTGAAGTACCTGACGACTGCTGGGGCTGTGGCCGACGCCAAGTGCTGCGCAGGCGTGAAGAGCCTGATGAAGGCGGCCGGCACCGCCCCCGACCGACGCACCGCCTGCAGCTGCCTGAAGACCTCCGCCACCAAGATTCCCGGCATCATTCCCGGCAACGCCATCAAGCTGCCTTCCTCTTGCGGCGTCAACATTCCCTACCAGATCAGCCCCAACACCAACTGCAACAAGTGAGTCATGTCCAATAAAAATAATAAGTACAAACCCTAATAGTTTACTCAAATACTATGCGAACAGGGATTAAAGAATTTTATCATATTAAAAGAAAGTTAATTTATCGAGTATTAATTGTACAATACACTGTTAAAGATCATGACCGGATAAAAATATATTTTTTAAATTTATTAATTTATCTAGTATTAATAACTTAACAAAATTTTATTTTTATATAAAACCAGTCAACGAGGTTAACTTAAGTAGTCATCGTTGAATATATTTGAATTAGTATCTCATATATATATATATATATATATATTTATATATTTAACACATGCAAAATATTAAAATTCTTACAGAAACATACTGTATTTTCTTAAAATTAATTTCCTGACCAAATTACTTAACAGTGTAGAAATAAATAAAAAGTTGTAATTATTTGATGAATGAAACAATAATGCTGCTTCTTAATCATCATTATGGTCGGATAATTTCTTGAAATACACATGGTAGTATATTATATGTCCTTATTTAATTTTATTCTAGATGTTTTTTAAATTGGTGTAAGAATATCTATTTTCTAATAGATCGTAAATAGTTTTCCTAATTTCTAATTTTTGGATTTATTTTGCAGCATCAAGTAAGGTAATCATGAGCAGGCAAAGAGGTCGTGAGAAGGCTGGGATATGAGCTATAGAAATAGTACTGAATCTAGCATAGAAGAACTACCTCGAATAATACTAGAAATAAAATAAAAATTACTGCTTAATTTGGATGTATTTCCACTAGATATTTAATCTCTTTGAGAGAGTCGTTTTGGTCGTATGTAACGTTGCCGATTTGAGTCGGTGATGACTAGTTTCAAGTGTCTTCGTCTTGTACCTTTTTGAGTCATCACAATAATACTATATTTTCATAATATATATATATATATATATATATATATATATGAGCACTTTTGTTGGTTCATTTATTTTTGTGAGCTCTGCCTTTTATTTTACACTAATAAAACAGTAAAAATGATCGTTAAAAATCTCGTCATATTTTACTTTTGTACGAGGGGATGATAATCTCTAGGTACTTACTTGGATTCATGGAGTATATATATGAGTAGATCAATATGGCTAAAATAATGTTTAAGATAAAAAATTTATCATGAATTGTGTAATATTCGATTTTCTAAATCCCCGATTTGTTATGGGTCGTCTTTGACATGCTTAAATTTTTACTTGTCTTTGCGTACTTCGTTACAATAAGGGGTTACTCATTAAAAAAAAAAAAAACACAAAAACTGAAAACAAAAAGAAATAGAAGATAACAAAGAAAAAAAGAAGAGAGAGAAGAAATCGAGAAAATAAAGAAAGAGAAAAAAAAAATGGCGAGGAAAAGTGTGATAAAGAGAGAAAAAAAAAGTACTTGACTTTAGTTATTACATTGAATTACAATTGTAACTTTTATTTTGATATGAAATTACAATTTGTAACTTATATTTACATAATCAAATTATATTTTAACTTACATTAAAAAAAAACTCATTGGTAAAAACTTCATTTAGTGGTTTACCGATAAAATTGATCGGTAACTTGATCATCTGTCGATAAACTTTTTTTTCAAAAAAATTATTGATAAATTCGTAAAATAGAGCCAAATCGATTTTTTTTATTATCGGGAACGGTATTTAGAACCTGCGTAACCCTTATATTTCTTTCTTAATAGCCGGGCTCACTTATTAGGTGAATCGGTCTCAAATTTTTAATAAATTCTAATATATTTGACTCAAGAAAATTGTAGGAATAAAAAATTACAAAAAAGGGGTGATATTTACAGATATTAAAAATTATTTTAAATATTGGAATTCGAAACTATGAATTGTAATTGTAATTAAGGGCTTAATGATGGATTATTCCTTATAATCAAATCATTTTATTTTGTGCCGGTACTAGACACAAATCATAGACCGAAATAATGTAATACAAATTTAAAAAGAACTACCTTATTTTATTATTATTATTATCATTATTATAATTATTATAATAAATTGGGTCACTGTCGGCCAAACTTACAATGCATTTTCGCATTATTAGATATATTGATCAATATAAGAGCAAGTGACCCTATTGACCAAGTTTAAAATAAGTAATGTGGCATTTCCATGTCATGATGTTTGAATCCGTGGTTTTTTAGAGACATACATAATGAAATTACTACTAAGTCAAATAAGTTTGATTAAATAAATACCTAGCTATTTAATTTGATTTTAGTATAGAACGAACATTTTAAATAAGAATTATCAGATATAGTATATTAATATACTGTAAATAATAACCGGATAAAAAAAAGTTAATATTAATGTATATTTAAAAAAAAATAAGGTATTATAATTAATTTGCGATTACATAATAAGTCCTACAAGAATCAATCAAAGTGACTTGCTACTGATCACTGGGCCACCAAGTATTAAAAATGTTACTTGGATTCTTGCAATAATAGCTTATCCACGTGTCACGTGTATAAACTGTTAATCCACATCTTGACACGTGTTCACCAAATAATAATATTTTCTCCAATTATTTTTTATTTTCACGGTAATTTAGCTAAATATTTATATCTATTCGTCTTTCTCATAACTGTAACCTAAACTTGATAATTGATACATATGCATTAACTTCGGATTTATTCCGATTATTAAGTCTTAATCTCTAAATCTACAAAATGAAAACAGCACTTGAAATTATTATAATTCACTTTTGGTGTCATTAGAGGTATATATTCAAATATTATTTTTTAAATTATCTTTATAATAATCGATTGAAATATTAATGCTGTAATTTTTTCGTCGAATTATCTCTTTCTCTTGTGCTTATATAATAAAGTCGGCCACACTATCAAACTGAAAAAATGGCTTCGTGGCGTAGCTTGAGGCCCCATAATGCCTTCGTGGGAAAGTCAATTCGGCCCAACTAAAAAATATGCCACAAGGGCGGATTGCTAAAAAAGGCCTTCGTGGCGTACTTTGAGGCTATAAAATCATGCCTTAGGGGGCGAAAATGCACCAGCAAACCGTGCAATCTTTAGGGGATAATGATTACACGGTTTGCTGGCAACATACCCAGAGGCCGCTAAAACATACCTTCCCGACATGCTGCGTCACCCCGAAGGTATGAAAACGAATTTCTCATGGTCTCTATGAATATGAGGGCACTCCGCCACATTCAGTAAGCCTTTCCGAAGCAAAAAAATATGAGTCTCTCATTTTTACTTACAATTTTTCCAGCTCAAAATACTCAATTGATGTTAAGCGTCAAAGCGGGTGAGGGAAGACTCCCCTCCACACCTCTTTAGACTTCACGTTTTCATGTGTTTCTTAGATACAAAGATGGAGGAAAAGATTCCGAAGAAGATTTTCGGCTCATCAAGACCGAAGATCAAGCTTCAAGTCCGGTTCAACCGTCAAGCGGACATTAGGCCCAGCCCAAGTCTTGTTTTTTAGCCGTGCCCAATGTCCACTAAATTAACAGTCGAAACCGTGCTTGAAGCCTTATCTTCGAGGTATTAACAAGAGTCTTATATGTTTTCAAGTTCAATGAAATCGAATAATAAGATCTATAAGCCATTTTAAGAATTAAGAGTAAAACCTAAAACCGATACTAAAAACTATATTCTACATTCGTAGTAGCACCTTAAGCTAACTCATGATGTACTTACCAATGGAGTCCCTGACATTCAAAGATGATCGGCATGAACTGTAAACTCACGTGGATTCGTTTTTAATTTCCACATTAACAGTGAGCTCATGTGCTCATTTTAAGTTTGGCATTCACAGTAATCAACTCACGTGAACATGTCCTACATTTTCAACAAATTTGAAAGAGTGTCGTACACGGGTAATAAGAGAAAGTGATGCAGAAAAAAGAAAAAGAAAAAGAAAAAAGAGAAGGTATATTTTGACAACTATAAATGTTTCTAATATATTAAGTGCGTGCATGTGGTTTTAAGCTAACTCACGATGTACTTACCAATGCATGTGGTTTCAAACTTTTCTTAAAAATTTCATCAATTTAACAGAGTTTTGAATGTGCCTTTAAATATTAGACACATGTAACTTTAAAAAATTCAAATATTTATTTTCTTATATAAATATATTTTTTGTATTTACGGAAATTTAATAACAAGTGGATAAAATTTTAAAAGAATCAAATAATAAACATTGAGAACTTTTGATAATAAAAAATCAAGTTTACAAAATAAATAAATAAATAAATAAAATATGTTTTTATCAACCCATTGTATCAACCCAATATTTAACGCAATGTTCTAAATGTTCTTAATTTAACATCAAATTTACAATTAGATAACTAATATATTTTTAACTAAAACTATTTTTTTATGAAAAAGGTAATAAATGTGAACAAATTATCACAACAACATCAATAAATTTAGTTTGCTAATTAATTATTGACATTGATCAAAATTATTCCAAAAAATCATCGAAATGAAAGAATTATTTATTGCCAACTGTAATCGACCATGAAAAGTACCCAAAGTAGTCTTTAGTCAATCAATTTAATTCAAGGCACAACTACCACCAAACAATATGCCACGTCACTGACCTTTTCTCCTATAAAATGGGACAAAAATCAACATCTTTCCTCACAACTCTAAACACTCTCCAAAACCTAGTACTACTTCGAAAAGATTTTCCAAAGTTTGCATTTTAGTCCTCGAGTTCTTAAAAAACAACATGGCGAGCTCCTCTGCTGTTGTTAAGCTACTTTGCTTGGTGGTCTTGGCCGTCGCGGTGGCGACGCCGGTGGTGGTTGAGGCCTTGACGTGCGGGCAGGTGGCGAGCGGCATCAGCCCGTGCCTCGGCTACCTCCGGAAGAGCGTGTCCTCACCGCCGAGAGGTTGCTGCAGTGGGATTAAGGGTCTCAGTGCCGCTGCCAGCACTTCGGCCGACCGCAAGACTGCTTGTCAATGTCTCAAATCGGCCGCCGGAAGCATCAAAGGCCTCGACCTCGGCCTCGCCGCCGGGCTTCCCGGGAAGTGTGGCGTCAGCGTTCCGTACAAGATCAGCCCCTCTACCAATTGCAACAAGTACGTGTTAAACCTTGATACTCTTGAAAACAAAGCCTTTATGATATTTTTGTGGACTTTTGAATATATATATATAAATATGTAATAGATTATATAATTATTTTTTATAGAAATTGTAAAAAATACACATTTTGTGTAAAAGGTTTAAAAAAATGCCCATCTGTGAGATTAAAAAATACACACGGTGAGCATTTTTCTTAAACGTTTTACACAAAATGAGCATTTTTTAAAATAAAACCAGAGATTATATTTGTTGTTTAATGTATCATTTTGTTTTGTGTTCTGATAAAATACTTATTTTTATTGTGTTTTGCAGTGTGAAGTGAGCATATTGATGGATGAGATTATATGAAAGAAGGATATAGCTAGCATAGGACCATGTGAGATTTGAAAATAAAGTGTGTGTGTGAATGTTATTTTCACACGTGCGTGTCTCCTTTCTATATGGAGTAGTGCTTCTTTGTGTTTTAACTACTTTTATTATATAAGCATATGACTGTAATTTCATCTACCACTATGTAATGAAGTTATTGTCTATAAGGCTATAATTAATGGTTAGTGTTTCTTGATGTTATTATTATCAAAGTTTTTACTTTGGAATGATTAAACCGCTCATAAAATGGATCTTAGAGATAGCTATAATTTATTTTTATATAGCAAATAATGTTTATACTTAAAACAGTTAAAGCTTAATTAAAACAAATTATTAATGGCTTAATATAAAAGCAGAATAAACAAATAAAAGAATTGCTTAGTATATGAAAACAAGACAATAAACAAACGCCCGCACATATATATATATATATATATATAATATATATATAGAAGTAAAGGATAAATAATTATTTTATACTTCTATTGTATTATTATATGAACAACTTCTTTGATCTTTTTACTCTGTTCTTCGATAATCAAAATCATTAGTGAAATATTAAAATCATAATAACAAAAAAAAAAAAGAAGAGATAAAATACGAAAACTCTAATCTCCAAATTAGAAAACAAAATTAACACGTAAAGAAAAAATTGACAAAAAAAAATCATTGTGACTTATCAATCGATATAAATATACGTTAACTTGTCGGTTGCAGATTGTCTTTAGCATAATCAATCGGAGTTTTTGTGGTTATAATTCTCTCTCTCACGCCATTTTTTTTCTTCCAAATAAGTGTACAATAATTAATTAAGCTTCATATAACTCAAACACTTTAAGTCTTTAACCATCATTGATAAATATTACATTACATGTATCCAAGAATTTCGTTTTTGAAATTTTATAAAATCATGAAAATCAGTATATATTCAAATACTATATTAATACTGCCACTATCCATCAGCATTGAATATAATGAATAAAAAAATACCCTCTCAGAATAAAAAATAAAAGTGGATTCCAGGTTAAATAAATAACATATTATCTCACTTAGCTAAGAAAATAAGTACAATATTAACTTATAATATAATATATATGAACTTAAATATATATATATATATATATATACATATATATAAACAGCAATTTGACTGCAAATCTATAAAAATATAATAAAATAAAAAATTAGGTCAAATAACATGAAAATTTAATGCATTGCCTATCTTAAGTAATAATGTATAACTTTCTTATAACACTTCCAATTTAAGAAGTGACGACAAACAACCAACCAATATTTGGTACGACATTGTATAATCCACAGAAACTTTATGTCGTTTTCCTTTGATCACGTGGTTCTCAATAAATGCACATATGTGTTGTTAGTTAGGTGAAAAGTCTTGATCTTCATTTCAAATAATTTCAAACCATAGTAAGCCATATTAATTGCATGTAGGACCAACGTAATAGCGAGAGGACACGTTTCACGTATTGGCTGCAAATGAAATCTAAACCATCGAATTATACTAATAAACATATTTATTCCTTAAAAAATTACAATTCAAAAATATTAAAAATTGTGATACACTAATGAACAACACCATTCTATTTTTTGATATCATGATCTTATAATTATAAGGTCGGTGATAAACTAATCTCTATATCATATGATGTTTTTTTGAATGTAGACACAATTTGTGCGGGTAAGGGCGAAAAAATATCATTAGTGTTTCAATTTTTTTTTTAATTGTTTTAACTTTTAATTCACTGAGACAAGACGTCGGTCATAAATTTGTCAGTCGTAAGTTATATAAAAATTTCGTGTTCGTTGCGAAATTTTATAGATTAAAATTTCACTAGTAATACGTGTTTGAGATGTGTTTTAAATATTAAATTGATTGGCTTTCATGACCTACAAAATTTTGCTAAAAGTAAATAATACCAATAAACAATACTAAGAAAAATTAATCTTCATTCTCAATTTCAATTTGACTTCTATAAGTATAACGACACCTTGCTCCAATATATATATCTGCGTCACTTAAATCTATAGTTACAATGGGGTGTATTATTAAAAAAACAAAAAAAAACTTGTTTTTTATTTCTAGAAACAAGTGTAAAATAAAATTTGGAGTTTTTAACAAATTTATCAGACATAAAATAAATTAGTTAAAGAAATTAAGACCAAAGTCGATGACGGTGCTCGCCTATATATAGCAAAGGTCGACCGTATATATACAATAATAACAATTCTCTTATAGTTAATAACTTAATACCAAACACTTTTGATGAAAAGTACAGATCGATTTGCCATCAGTTTATTTTCTTTTTAAAGAACTATTTTTCTCAATATACTCAAATATTAAATAGTCCCATTATCTCCTTAACTACTTTTATAGAAAACATTGATAACTGTTCAAAATTAATGTCATAAAGTCAAATTATCAAGTGATAGTTTATTATTTTTCCAATTTGGGTTGCAAGAATAATAATATATACAAACTTTTTATGCCGACAATATTGTAGCAACCCCACTGATATATGATCCCATTTTAGACAAAATAATTAATCGCCGTAAACGTACCTCAACTTTGATCAATTATGATGGCAAAGGTCTCAAGTAAAAAACTGATGGTGTACGAGTATTCAAAATCAATATATATATATATATATATATATATATATATATATATATATATCGGCATTTTTGTTCCGTTGAATTCAAATGAAAAAAGATAGTAGATATACATGAATGAACACATAAATATGTATTGGTTTAATAGCACTATTAAA
Organism: Parietaria judaica; assembly: GCA_954871525.1. Lineage (NCBI taxonomy): Eukaryota > Viridiplantae > Streptophyta > Magnoliopsida > Rosales > Urticaceae > Parietaria > Parietaria judaica. The sequence goes on along the minus strand of OX940868.1, from coordinate 19,775,596 downwards.
AATAAGTTGACCGATGTTGTCTGTTAAAAAAATTGGATGGAAAAATATATAGTCTCATAGTTGTTTATAAGGGTGAAAGCGGAACCGGGAACCGGAAATTTCGCCATTTTTTGACCCTGTCCCAGAAAAACCGGGACATAGTAATCCTGTCCCGGTTCTGGTTTCGAATCTGAAATTTCCTGGTTTTTTTCAAAACCGGAACCGGGACAGGAACCGGGACGCAAGCAAAAATCTTGATTTTTTTAGGTCTAAAATTCGGGACAATAATCGGGAAAAAACCGGGAAAAAAACCGGGACAAATCTGGGACAAAATTCAGGACAAGAAAAAAAATCTCAATCCAATCCAAAATTAAAATTACCATATTCGAGACCGAGTACAAATCCAAAATACGAAATCCAAGTACAAATTCAAAATAGCAAATGCGAAATCCGAGTTCACGTCGTGAACTTCATAACACTAAATCCGAATCTAATTGCAAAAAACGGAGTACAAACAAATCACTTTTTCTTCTTTCCTTTTCCTTTAGCCTTTTCCTTTTTGTTGTTCGCAATAGCACTCACTCCGGAAAGAGCAGTGGGAATAGAGGCGGATGCTAATGCCGGAGATTCGGAAACAGAATCTGTAAAAATTAACAAAAAAGGCAAACATATCTTATTAATTAAACAAAACAACCCATGAATTAACCAAAGCAACCTATAAATTATATTTAAAAAAAAAAAATACCTGGATCTTCAACTTTTAAAGCATCCATATACGAAGTCAATTCATCCATGTGTACGGCCAGCACAGTATATTCATTGCTCTCGTGTAACCAGTTCCTCAATAAGATTAAGGCTTCCATTGTATTAGGCGTTAAGGAGCTCCTATAGCAATCAAGAATGCGACCTCCGCACGAAAACGCGGACTCAGACGCCAGTGTAGAAACTGGCACAGCTAGTATATCTTTTGCCATCTTGGCAAGAACTTTGTAGTTCTGAGAATTAGCTCGCCACCAAACAAGCACGTCAAAGTGTTGAGTCTTCACATCCATCCCTTTTTGCTTATCCTTGAAATATCTTTCAATTTCATGCATCTCCGTTTCTTCCGTCTCGTTGATACTTTGCATAAATGACGAATCAAGCTCATCCACGCTTGTCATTAGCACGTCATTATCGGTGTCGGCTTCTTGAGATACAATAGAAGGTTCTTGAGCGGGTGTACCATCGTCGTATTCTTTAAAAAGATCATAAAATTTCTTGACAATTCCTGGAAAGACATTTTTACTAATCGTTTCGCCAAAGACAGTTTTGAGACAATGCTCAATATAAACCAATTTGTACCTAATATTAAACATCAATGCAACAAAAAAAAAATAAGATTAAAAAATTGTGGCTGATTGGCTATAATAAAATCAAATTCAACAATTGTGGCTATATAGAAATGAATTCATACCTCGGATCAAGAATTGTGGCAAAATAGATAACCAAATTCACTTTCTCGGGATCGCCCCCCCAATACTTCTCAAACTTGGATTTCATCAGCTTCCCCATGGCATTCAAAGGATCTCATTCCGGTTTATTGAGAAGCATATTTAACTCCCCTTTTACTGCACAAATATCTCTAAAGCACAAGTTTGATGTTGCATGCTTTGTACCGCTGAGCCGAATAGTTAAGTCGTAAAATGTCTTCAAGAATACGACGAATAACTGAGCTTGTTCCCATGCCAAGTCGTCGGGAAGATCTTCGCCTTCATAGTAATTGATGAAGTTGAGATCTCCACTCATCCGGTCGAAACATTTTCGAAACTTTATCGCCGAATCTAACATGAGATACGTGGAATTCCATCGAGTCTGAACGTCTAAGGATAAAAGTGCTTTTGATTTTATCTCTTCGAGGTCGATGCACTCTTTAAACCTCTTCAGGCGTGACGGAGAGGATCTCACGTATAGCACAACTTTTCGAATAAAGGTTATATGCTGCCCTAAATGCTTTAAACCATCTCCGACAATAAGATTCACAATGTGGCATATGCATCTCATGTGTAACATATCACCGTCCAACAGCATACTCTTTTCATCGTTTAGTTTCAGCTTCCTCTTAACTTTATCCGCAGCGATGTCATTGGCCGTAGCATTGTCCAACGTGATTGATTGGACTTGCGTAATACCCCAATCAGAAAAGCAATTCATCAACTGTTGCACAATCGTCTCCCCTTTATGATCAGAAACTTGAAAAAATCCGATAATTCTTTACTGGATCTTCCAGTCTTCATCAATCCAATGAGCCGCAACAACCATGTAATTAATATTTTGAATTGAAGTCCAAGTGTCAGATGTGAAACTTACTCTATGTCCTGCCAATTTAAGCTTCAGCTTTTTCTTCTCCACTTGAAACCTCTTCAAAGTATCTTGTGCGCACGTGATCTGAGAAACCTTCTCCCATTTTGGGTTCACATATTGCATTAACCTCAAGAATCCCTTTCCCTCGATGATACAAAATGGAAGCTCGTCCATAACAATGAATTCCAGCAAATGTTGACGATACCCAGTCGATGTATACTCTCGAACTGTTAATTGACCCTCGTTGGTATTGACACCAACCTTCTTACATAACTCCAAGGTTCTCTGCTTCTTGTCAATAAGCTTGTTTGGATTCTTGTTGCATCTCTCGTTGTGTCTCCTCAGCCCGCCTGTCGAACCATTTGTACATGTAATGTTCTTCTTGCAATATATGCAAGAAGCACTCCGTCCACCGTCATTTTTGGTGAAAAATTCCCAGCAATTGCTTGCGTTAATACGCTTCTTCTTCCCATCTCCTTGATCTTTTGTCACTTCTTCGGACTGTAGTAATGACTCCGTCTCATTTTCACTTTCCGAATCAGAAGATGTAGATCCTACAGCACTTCTATCCATAACCTATTAAATCCCACAACACTATACATATTAGTTCATGGAACGTGTGTGTCTTCAGCAAAAACGAAAAACAAAATCAAGGCAAATTCAAACATGTATATACTGATTCAGGAGAGCTCTGTTTAGGGGATCAAGAGATGATATAGGAAAAATCATTGGAGATAGTAAGATAAATGATAAATAAAATTTACCACCCAAGGTCGGGAACTGCCCCTGATCTTCATGTGCATATATAAATATTCATACCTTCTCGGAAGTTGGTAGTGAACGGCGAAGCGAACGGAAGCGAGGGGAACGACGCTGCGAACGGCGAATCGAGGAGGCACGGCGAAGCGAACGGAGGCGAGGGGAACGGCGCTGCGAACGGCGAATCGAGGAGGCACGGCGAAGCGAACGGAAGCGAGGGGAAGGGCGAAGGGAACAGTGCTGAACGGCGAAGCGAGGAGGAAGGAGGGAGTGAGGATGTGTCGGCGCGAGTGAGGGGAGGAAGAGAGGAGACTGATAGTGAGAGTCGAGTGAGAGATGGAAAAAATTAGGGTTAAGGGTGTGTTTGTTTGCATTAAGATTCAGACGTCTGAATCTGAATGCACATCTGAATATTAAGATCTTACATCTGCATCTGAATGGTTAAAAATTAAGTCTGTTTGTTTTTTTAAGATCTGAGCAGATCTGAATATAATTTTATTTTTTAATTACGTTTCATTCCATATTACAAAGTAAAAATTAATTATTTTTATTATAAATTTGGACTATAGCAATCATAAAATAAATATTTAAGATAAATTCAGATATACCATGAAATATAATATTAATTTTTGAATTACTCAAAATATTTATGATAACATGATGAATATTTTATAAGAAAATGTAGGTATTCTAATTTAAGAGCAATAGACACAAGCATAAATATTAAACAAAAGAGAAATTGCTATCATAAATTCTAAATTAAAAAGTAAGTATTACATTGTATTGTGGACATAAAAGAAAACATAAAATATATCAAACTATTCAATATAATTTATCAAGTGCTAACGACTTCATCTCCTTTGCATTAGTTGGAGTGCGATGTCATTCCGCATATTCTCCATGACTTGTACATCTTCGGTTCCCCAACCAAATCCATTTATTTCTTCTTCTTGTTGTTCTTGTGGCCCTTCTCGATCAAATATTACTTGTGCTTGATCATAGTGATTGAATAAATCATCATTGATGCGTTTTTTCCTGATAAAATTATTAACGGCAAAACAAGCTATAACAATATCTCTCTGGACATCAAAACCATAAGGAGCCATCTTGTCTAGTATCGGAAATCTATTTTTGAGAACTCCAAATGAGCGTTCGATAACATTTCTAAGTTGAGCATGAGCATGATTAAACTTCTCCTCTGGAGTCACGCCTCTCCTACGACGATAATCTCCTAACCAATACCGAGTATTACGATACGGAGTTAAAAATCCTCGAGTACTCGGATATGCTGCATCACCGAGATAGTATTTATCTGTAAATAAATAAAAGGACTAAATAAAATAATAATATTAACTACCAAACCAACATTGCTAATTGTAATAACTTACTTGGAGGAGGAATTGGAAAACAATTATTGGGGTTGGCCAATATCTCTCGAAGAACTCGTGAATCATGTGCTACTCCTTCCCACCCAGCATAAACGTAAGTAAAGACCATGTTAAAGTCACATATCGCCAAAATATTTTGATAGCATTTTGCCTTTCCTCTTCCTCTGTAAGCAGTTTGACTATTTGATGGTATAACAGCATGTACTAATGTACCATCCATTGCACCTAATGCCCCCTGCAATAAAATTTATGAGCTAAAAGTATTAAAGAAATTATAATTTTTATCATTAAAATTTAAATGAGTCATACCTTAAAAATTATTCGTAAATTTTTATGAGCATTTGGAACATCGGCTTCATTATTACCGGATGGTGTTGTTGGTACTATCATCTCTTTTGCAAATTCCATCATAGTTTCAAGAACTTCATGAAAATACTTATGAACCGTTTGCGAAGAATGTTGAAATCTTCTCTTGATAACAACAAATCGCTCATTATGTGCTATAATTGTCAAAAACATTGCCATCTTTTCTTCGAGCGATATATGCTTACTATCTTTGAGCCATTCTCTTTGTCGAAAATGATTGCATAATAGAACAAATGCATCACGAGACATCCGCATCAACTCTATACATTGTTGATTTGAGCCACGTAACAACTCTAACGTATATCGTGCACCGGATAGAGATGACGTGTTATCTCGAATTCTAGGTACATAATTGAGTTGAGAACGAACGTCTGTACCAATAAATTATTATCAAACACATAAGTTTTTTTTTTAAAATCCATGCCAATCTGTTGAAAAGGACAACTTTCAGTATATAACAAAAAATATATTAAGCTGTATAGCAAGTTTGAAGTCCTTATATGAACCAGCCACAAGGAAAAAAAATCAGAAAAATCATTAACATATAGGAAAAAGATGAACATTCAAGCTTGGAAGTGATGAACTCCCAAAACATAAACTTTCTAGCTTGGTAACACTTTTTAGCTTGTTAAATGATGAACATTCAAGCTTTAACTCCTAAATTGCAAACTAGGCTATCTGATTTTATATTACAGAGCCTACAAACAATGATGAACATTCAAATAACCTGATTTCATATGAGCATTGCAAACTAAAAAAACAACCTGATTTTATATTACAGAGCCTACAAACATGAGATTGAAAATACTACATATGTCTACTAACACCATTCACCACACAGAGGCTAAAAAATGAGATTGAAAGTAACCTGCAGTTTGGGTATATACTAAGCAACGAAACCAATCACATATGGAAACAAAAATTAGAAAATTCATGTGAATATAGGATTTCATCAACTGGGTATATAAAAAAACTCAGAACACTCATGAAGATCAATTGAGGATATAGAAAACTCATAAAATCAACCATAGTAATGAAACAAAAGGGAAAAAAATAACAAAATCTTCAACCCAGAAAAGAAATAAAAATCAGATAACTCACAAGAATCGATTGAGGATTCAATCGGTAAATCCACCCAGGTCGAAGAGAGAAGATCGTTGGTGGCTAAAAGGCTTCAGAGACGGCTGAGCATAGTCGCCGGTGGCTGAGCATAGTCGCCGGTGGCTGAGCTAGGTCGCCGGAGACTGAGCTAGGTTGTACGAGAAAGGCGACCTCTGATTTCACGGGACTCGTGAAGGGGAAGTGTGGGGGGCGCTGGAGAAAGGAGAAAAAAAGAGAGAGAATATTTGACGAGCGTAGGAATCGAAGAGAGACACAAAATATTCATTCAGATGTTAATGTGGGTCTGACCGAAAAAGAGGCTGGTCAGACCCATTCAGATTTGTAATTAATAAAAAACAAATGCTCTTAATAGCCTCACATCTTACCCATTCAGATTAAGAGGCTCATTAAGACTAAACAAACACACCCTAAGGCTGGTTAGGTTAGGAATAATAAAGAAAACGACATGTCACATGTGTTTAAAAAACGACAGATTTAATACAAAACGACATAAAACCGGAATCGGGACAGAAAAACCGGGAATTTCATTTTTTAAACTGGTTTTGGTTCTGGTTTTTTAAACCGGAACCGGGACGTCCCTTTTTAGGGTATTATAAAAAAAAAAACTGGTTTTTTACTAAAAACGGTTCGGTACCGGGACCAGAATCGGGACAAAACTGGGAACCGAGTACACAATTTTCACCCCTAGTTGTTTACTTTAAATATGTTTCCCGCTATTTCTCACTTTAAACCCCTGCTACATCATTTGGTCAATAATTTTGGTACTTTTACAACGATTATCCCGATAATTAATTTAAAACACAACCACTAACTACTAAAATCCCACAAAACTCACCTATAAAATCCTCACACAAATTTTCCTATGGCCACACCAAAACATACTAAAAAACCCAAAAAAATTAAGCACTCGAAAACTCTCGTCTCTTAGCCATCAATAACACTATATAAACCATGGCACTTAGCTTCTCAGTTGTGAAGCTTCTTTGCGTGGCAGTTGTTGCCATGCTTGTTGCGGCTACGGTGACCAAGGCAATAACTTGTGGCCAAGTTTCCGGCAGCCTGGGTCCGTGCATTGGCTACCTCCAGGGTGCCGGCAGTGATGTCCCGATGGCATGCTGCAACGGCATTCAGTCGCTCAACAGTGCGGCCAACACGCCAGCTGATCGCCAGACCGCTTGTGAATGCCTCAAATTGGCCGCAGGAAGCATCCGTGGCATTGATCTTGGGCTTGCTGCTGGGCTTCCCGGCAAGTGCGGCGTCAACGTGCCCTACGAGATTAGCCCCTCCACCGACTACAACAGGTAGTTAATATGATGCATCATGCATGATAATGACGTTAATTAATTTTTTTTTTACGTAGCAATTTTAAAATAAGTTACATGCATGACCATATTATTGTTATAATCTATCATGAGGATCTTACAAATCTTTTAACAATTTTCGTAGTGTTTTATCATGTGTAAGAAACTAATTTTTATCTTTTTTTTATTGTTTAATGAGTTGCAGCGTGCAGTGAGTTTGATGGAGTTGGATCGAGAGATTGTTGTTTAAAGTTTAAACTATAATATATCGAATATATAATCTATGTAAGGGAATAATAATGTGGGGGTGTTTTTTGTATTCGAATACGGAGGTTCGAGGTTTTACTATGACAATGTCATGTACTATCGAATGGTATATCTATGATTAATGATCAATGAGATTAATATTATGTTTTTTGGGGTACTATTGACGCTAATTTAGTTTCAAAAGATGTACAGCAATCACCTATCATAATATGTATTGGACCTTAAAAATATTTCAGAACAACACATATGCGCCTATAAGGATAGTTTGGCACAGAGGAAGCTCCGGCCATCCATAGCATTCCTCGGGCAAACAACAATAAAAAAATGTGATAATGTGGCATTAGATTACATGTTAGGGAAACATGCAGGGGCGATTTTACATTGGGCCGAGCGGGATCGGCTGCCCCCACTCAATCCGAGATTTCGAGTCAATTTTTTAAATATTTTTAAATATTTATACAATTATATGCATTATTTTCAATGGAAAATCTATATAAATTACTAAAAAGTTAAAAAAAATTTCCTTCTTCATAAATATGCATTCTTTTGAAATATGCATTATTTTCCGACATAAATATGCATTCTTTTGAAATATGCATTATTTTCCTTCTTCATTATTTTTTATTTTCAATGAAAAATCTATATAAATTACTAAAAAGTTAAAAAAATTTATCTATCACAACTAATATACATATATTTAATAAATCACACACATTTTATTTAAGTCTATTATTAAAAATTATTTTATTAACACATACATCATTAAATATCCCATATATTCATGTTATTCAAATATTAATTTATCATACAATAACTGAATATTTGACAATCTTTTTTAAAATTATCTTTCATAAAAAAATTAGGAATTAAGTATAAGAATCCAAGAAATATATATATACATATTTTTTTTATCAATAAAGAGATGATAATAAATTATTTTAGTTGATAAAAATTTATAAATGACAATTGTAATGCAATATATGTTTAAAAATTACATCTTGGTAACAAAATTACGTTATGTTATTTTTTGCCTCCACTCATGAAGTTTTTTGGCTTCGCCCCTCATGTACAGGTGAAATTCGATGAAACTCGTGTTGAATAGTGAAATATTAGTAAAAAAAAAAAATGAACGTTGGAATAATCTTTTTCGGGAAGTGTGTGGTAGCACAAAATAAATAAAGTCAACTGAAAAGTCTTATAGCTAGCATGGGTTATGACATCTTGCTTATAATCCTAATTGATAAGGAAGTCGTCATCGAGCTTGAAGACGATGTTGGGTTTTATGGATTGTTTTACAGAGGACACTGTCGGTAATTTTCCTTGAATCCCGAAAGATAGTCCGCAAACACAATTGTTTTTGCCATATGTAAAATAAAAAAATAATATATTTAGAGATTTTTGCCCGATAAAAAATTCAGGCATTTTAGTGGTTAAAAACAGATAATATAAGTAGTTTTGGTGGCAAGTAACATTTTAACATAATTTTCTCTACGTGCATAGCACATCATGTGTTGTGGTTTATGTTTAACACACTTGCATGACACTTAACATTTAACATTATTAAGTTGCAAAAAAAAAAAAGGTTATGTATTTCTTTGTTGAGAAAGAACCTTTTGCCATAAATAAACCCTAATGAGTTAATTGAAAATGAAAATTTTGCCACAAATAAACCCAAATGAAATCTGCTTCTTGATTTAAATAATATTTATAAGTAATCAGGGTGTATAATTAAGTACTTAAAGCTGAAAGTGGTAAAATAAATTAAATTCATGCTACGTTTTCTAAATTTTCCATTTATAAGTAAATGTATTTATATCATGTTGGCGCAGCAATGTGGACTTTCTTCTCAATCTACGGTTTCTCACGGACACGTGGATTCACTTTCAATTTGCATCACATGTTTCCAATAAAATCATTTATAACATTTGGCCATATTATTAAATACTGTAGGACCACCCTAGCAAACACGTGTAATATTTTGCTGCTTGTTTTACAAATATTGATCATACCATATGGATCTATTGATAGGTTTATATATATATATATATATATATATATATATATATATTGAATATTGGGGCTTCAAAGTTATATTTTGGAAAATACATTCAAACATGCATATATATATATATAGTTATATATAGTACGTAGTACGTACAATTCAACGTAGCATATAATTTCTAAATATAGTTTTTTTTTTCTCCTTCACTTTTGAATTTCATTAAATATGTAAATAATAATAATTTTTTGTCATTTTTAACTAGATATTCAAGAACCATAAATATTACAGTAACCTCTTATGCCGACCAATTGACTTAGAGTTAGAGCCAAAACCCTAAGTAGAAGCCAAAGTAGTGATCAATCTCAAATCACAAGCACAACTACCACCAAACACCCTCCACTAATTAATTAAGTCCCAACCCCACAAGACTCAACTATAAAATCACCGAAATATTTCTCCTTTTTCCACACCAAGCGCACTCGATCGAAGAACCCTAGCTTTCTAGATCGAAATCTCATATTATTCTAAGAATTAACACATTCATTAGCCATGGCACTTAGCTCCTCGGTTGTGAAGCTTCTTTGCGTGGCGGTTGTCGCCATGGTCGTGGCTGCTCCGGCGGCGGAGGCCTTGACTTGCGGACAAGTTTCTGGTGGACTCTCCTCGTGCATCAGCTACCTCAAGAGCGACGGCGCTCAGCCCGTCCCGGCAGGCTGCTGCAATGGAATCAAGTCGCTCAACAACGCAGCCAAGACGACGCCGGACCGCCAAACTGCTTGCAAGTGTCTCAAATCCGCCGCTGGGAGCATCAAAGGCATCAACCTCGGCCTCGCCGCTGGACTTCCGGGCAAGTGTGGCGTCAGCGTGCCCTACAAGATCAGCCCCTCCACCAACTGCGACAGGTGATTAATCACAATATCATTCTTAATTAGCAGTAAATGGTGATTAAAATACTGTATGGTAATTATTTTATTATTATTATACATGTGTCTTTTGTTTGTACGAGGTATGGATAACTTATATATTACTTTTTTTTTTTTGCAGCGTTAAGTGAAGATCATATTGATGTGGATTGATGGAGAGATTATCTACGAAACTACATTATAGTATATTTTGATGCGAATAAAACGTATGTATGGGTGTTTTCATGCATAAGCTTCATGCACTATCGTCTATCGATGAGTTATTTCATAATAACGAATCGAATATTGTACTTTTCGCTATTATTATTACTATTATTAATAATAATAATACAATCTAGCGTTGGCGACCTACTAGTACTACAATTATATGATTCAGAAGAATTATAAAAGGATGCAATAAACCAGTTCGACGTAAAGCAGATATCTTCGAACCGTTGAAAAATACTTACATATTATATGAGCCATTTTGATACGTTCTAATAAGGACATTGACAACATAAACAACTTGAAAAGCAGATAATAATCCACATCACATCTAATGCTAATAAAAATACTTGTCTATGAATTATAATCCAACTAAACCTAACATTTTGTTATCATATCATGTCTTTTAACTATTAGATATGGACTAAAATTTTGCATTCACTAAACTTTTCTGTTTAAAAATATTTTTTTGAAATCTCAATTTAACTGATGCAGTAATATTATATATATATATATATATATATATGTTCGTGTAAAAATAATAATATGGCTCTCACTTAGAACAACTTTCAAAATATTGAAGTCTCATAATTTTTTTTACAAATTATTTTAACTTAGTTTGATGACCTCTAACCGAGGAATTTAGAAATTATGTGAACTAGTACTTTAGAAATAATTTACAATGAAATGAGTCGCTTGTGAAATTTTTAAGCATTGCTAAGTCCAAATGTCATGAGAATTATCATACTTGATCGATCGTGAGATAGTGGCTTTTTTTTTTAGATCACTTATTTAAGAACAAATCTTTTATTATTAGACTGATTTTTATGTGAAATATATATCAAGTTTCACCTTAAAATTAACTAGTAAGAAGAGAGTAAATAATGGCCTTTTTAAGCACTCTAAGTCCATATATTTTTCACCTGGTACATACCAAATTGGATAGCTATAAGACGTTAAATTTAAACTCAGAATATTAATTAAAATGCTAAACATATAATAAATAATCATTTTATTTATTGATAATACCAAACGAATATTCTCTCAGATTTTTCAAAACAAATATATAAAAATTAGACGTATATGATATAGTTAGAGGTGTCACGTGGGCCGGGGTGGGCTGGCCCGGCCCGGCCCGGCCCACAACCCGTTAAGCCCGCATGTTAAACCCGTTACCCTACTGCTAATTTGGCTTTGCACCAACTTTCTTTTATCTCCAAGACCTTTGCATAATTTCGACCGTACCTTGGTTTCGCGCCTATAGTCAAATTGATGGAAGACAAATTTCAAGTTTACTGGAGTGGTTGTCCGTGTATGCATTTGGGACTATCTTGGATCCAAGATGCAAAAAATGGAAGGTACTGAGTTGTTATTGTCCGCAATTGGTTCGAATTTGAACGTTGAAATAGGTTGCACAGTAAGCTACATAAAAGACATGTTGGACAGCGTATTTGCAGCGTACTCACAGAAATATGGCACGAGTCCCCCGATAGTAGCCCCGAGAGGTCAAGTTCGACAGCCGCAATCTAATTCTTTTGGGAGTCATTTTGATTGGAACGTCACGAGACTCGCAAGCTTGTCGTCTTCAACGCAATCAGCCTCAAATGAGTTGGCAAAATATCTGTCTACAAATACTATAGAAGTTGATGACATTGTGGATTTGCTTCAGTGGTGGAAGGGAAAATCAGCTCGCTTTCTCGTCTTGTCAATACTAGCTCGTGATATTCTTACGTATCCTGTTTCTACTGTTGCTTCTGAGCAAGCTTTCAGTGCTAGTAATCGCGTGGTGGATGAAAAGAGAAGTAGATTAAAAGCAGATATCTTAGAGAGTTTGGTGTGTTTGAAAGATTGGGAAGACGCTAGACGGAGGAAACAAAATCAAGTTGATAATATGGTGGAAGAATTCGCTGCAACGGACAAGGAAGCATCACCTAGCGACGTTGGATCTAGTGCATAATTCATGGTAATTAATTAATTTTTTATTATTATCATGTATTGTTAATTTTTGTTCTCAATGATTTTATATATTTTTTTTAAATCTAAACAAGTTTCTATGCATGTATTTTGATGATAGTTGTGGTTAAATATTATGAACTAGTTCCAGTTTCTTCATTATTTTTGTGGTTTTGCTCTACTATCTGAAGTGTTTGATGCTACACGTTTCTAAGCATTTTGTGTGTTTTTGTGTTCTCATTCCTCTACAACTCAATGAAGTGTTTGATGTTTTGTGCTCATTGTTTTAGTTTTCTTTTCATGATCAATAGTTTCTAATTATGCAATTAAATTTTATTTACATTATACTATTCTACTTTTAAAATAAATATTTGAATATCGAGTAAATAAAAATTAAAATAAAATAAAATAAAGATATTAATGTTTTGTTAAAAATCCACTATCTTGTAAAATTATTGATAAAATGATTTCGTAAAAATGTATTTACTCTCCGTTGAAATCCAACCCGTTTTGGTTTGTGAAAAGCCCACCAAATTCGACCCGTAAAAGCCCACTAAACTCGACTCGTAAAAGCCCACTAAATCGACTCGTAAAAAGCCCACCCCGCCTCGCCCCGCAACATTGTGGGTTCGGGGTCATGGGCTGGGGTGGGCCTTGATGCCTTTTTTCAAAACCCGCCCTGCCCCGCACATTGAACGGGGCGGGTCAAGCCCGCCTCGTTTAACATGCGGGTTTAACGGGTTGTGGGCCGGATTGGCCCATCCCGGCCCACTTGACACCTCTAGTATGACTACGTAAAATGATTATGGCTCATTCCAATTTCGTTTTCGGTTTCCTTTTGTCTCATCTCTCAAGTAAATATACTATATATATAAATTTAATTATACTATTCTTAAGATAAATTTCATTGGGAAATTTCAATAACTATATATAAAATATGAAATCATGAGCTACTTTCGAAACGTATTATATATACCCTACACGTGGACTCGTGCATGTATTTAATCCTTGAATATGTATATGTAATAATCTACATGTATGTACTGATTACTATTAATGTTTTAGATTCATGTGATCCTCAATTTTCCTTGCAAAATTCATTAATATTTCTAATTTCCCAACTAAATCTAATTAATTACATACTAACAGCTGGCGGTCGATGCTAATTAATAAACACTGTAATAGAAACCACGCGTTCTCGTTTCACACCGTTGAATCTTGGTACTAGCTATATAGGTAATTTAATGAATTATCATAAAGCAATTGCGTTTCTCCCAAAGCCTACCTATATCTAATTTATTCTAATTATTATTAAGGTTATGAACGGCGTAAGTATCCAACATATTTATATATATTATAGTAAAACTTATTATTATTATTATTATTATTATTATTATTATTATTATTATTATTATTATTATTAGGGATAATAGCGGCTAAAGTAGCCAAACTTTCATGAATTGTGTCGGTAAAGGTCCAAACTGGATTTATAGCGGCTAAAGTAGCCATACTCGGTCAATCTGTGGCAAGCACTAATTCCGTCCAGTCAAACTTAACATCCGTTAGTCTATCGCCACGTCACTTACACGTTATATAAACTTTGGGTATTTATGCCGTGATAAAACCAAAGTTTGGGTATTTATACCGCGATAAACCACTTTATATATTTGTTCGCTTGTTCACGTAATCTAAATAAAAGTTAACATATTATAGTTTTGGGAGGACTCAAACTCATCACTTTCCCCCTCGTAAAAGGACAATATAATCATCAAACCACATTCACTTCACGTTATATCTTAACAAAAAAAAAAAAAAAATACACATAGAAACTTATTGATAAGTGATCATAGTAATAGAAACATATGTATTTTTTGCACCGAGTTTAGGTTGACTAATTTGGAACGGGGTGAGTTGAATTTTTCGGAGCGGGGTCGAGTTGACTTTCTTAGAAAGGGGTTGAGTTGAATTTTTTTGGACAATGGTTAGGTTGAATTTTTTGTACCGGATTCATGTTGACTTTGTCGGTACGAGTTCGGGTTGCCTTTTTCAGAATCGGGTCGAGTTAACTTTTTGAAACCGGGTCGGGTTAACTTTGTCAACCTGAATCCGGTACAAAATATTCAACCCGACCAAATTCTGTAAAAGTCAATCCATGGGTCTGAAAAAGTCAACCTGACCCTGTTCCAAACAAGTCAACTCAATCCTGGTCCGAAAAGGTGAACCCAACCCCTTTCCTAATAAGTCAATCCGAAACCGGTGCGAAAAAACATATGTTTCTATTACTATGCCACGTATTAATAAGTTTCTATTTATATTCTTATTTTTGTCAAGATATAACGTGAGGTGAATGTATTTAGTGGTTATTGCTCTTATATGTGGAGGAAGTGATGAGTTCGAGTCCTACCAAAACCATAATATTTTAACCTTTATTTAGATGATATCAGCAACCATTTTTTTTAAATAGTTTATCGCGGCATAAATACCCAAACTTTGGTTTTATCACGGCATAAATACCCAAAGTTTTCCACGTGTAAGTGGCGTGGCGATAGACTAACAGATGTTAAGTTTGACTGGACGGAATAAGTGCTTGCCACAGATTGACCGAGTTTGGCTACTTTAGCCGCTATAAATCCAGTTTGGACCTTTATCGACACAAATCATAAAAGTTCGACTACTTTAGCCGCTATTATCCCTTATTATTATTATTATTTTTACGGCCGAAGGTCTCAATAATTTCTCTTTTTCACTGTCGAAGTTTTCAGTATTTACTATTTTTCTTTTCTCTTAAATTTAGTTTAACATAATTTTATATGT
The DNA here is from genome assembly GCA_954871525.1 of Parietaria judaica. Lineage (NCBI taxonomy): Eukaryota > Viridiplantae > Streptophyta > Magnoliopsida > Rosales > Urticaceae > Parietaria > Parietaria judaica. The sequence goes on along the minus strand of OX940868.1, from coordinate 19,760,178 downwards.
GCCATTATAAGTCCTCGAAATATATCACTTCCGAGACAGAGAATCTTTTTAGAGGCACATCGAAATTTTGTTGTATCAATTAAAAAATTAGATGAAATTATTTTTTTTATGATAGTGAACATTGAGAACTTTACATGTAAAAAAAATATATATATACACAAGTATACAACCAAAAAAAAATAAATGGAGTAGGTACTTAAGCCTCTATTAGTTTGATGCTCAACTGCCACCAAGCACCAAACCCTAAAACCCACAAAGCTCAAGTATAAAACCCTCGTCAAGACTTTTCTTTCAAAACACAGCACAAAGTAAACCCTAGCAGCTTTCTAATACACAAATTAAGATCAACACCATCCAACACTATGGCTCTCAGCTCTTCCGTTGTGAAGCTTCTTGGCTTGGCTCTCATTGCCATGGTTGTGGTTTCCCCGGTGGCAGAGGCTTTGACTTGTGGCTAAGTTTCGGGCAGCCTTGGGCCGTGCATCGCCTACCTCCGGGGCTCCGGAGGAGACGTCCCGGCAGAATGCTGCAACGGAATTAAGTCCCTCAACAGCGCTGCCCACAATCCCGATGAAAGGCAGACCGCCTGCCGGTGCCTCAAATCAGTCGCCGAGAGCGTCAAAGGCATCGATCTCAACCTCGCTGCCGGGCTCCCGGGAAAATGCAGCGTCAGTGTGCCCTACAAGATCAGCCCTTCCACCGATTGCGACAGGTAGTTTAAGATTGAGCTATTTTCATGACTAGAATCTATATATGTTGTATTATAGAATATTTTTTTTTATTTATTATTCTGGTATTTTTTTTACAGCGTGCAGTGATCTTGTTTTGGAATCAAGACTCGAGAGATCATCAACTATAGTTTGGGAAGTAGTATTTATATATTAATATCTGAATAATATATGTCGCAATGTCTGTATTTGCGTACAGATTTGCATGGCTTGCGTTGTACTCGTTTTTCTACTATATTAACATGGACTGTTTCGTGTATTATTATCTATGAGTAATTATTAATAATGTTAATTAGTATGAGTTTATTATTTATGTTCATGCATGGTTAATGGTTGCACTTATTGAGCGCCAATTTTACTCACGATAATTTTTTGGCAATACAAGGTCTCATTGAACTGAGTATGATAAATCTTGATCATATTTGGCCATTTAATAGCATGAAGAGAGAGCGAGAAAAAAATGTCCGTTGAGAGTTTTAATAGCAGGCACCAAATCTTTATGCTATATATCTAATAATAAGTGTATTAGGGTTCCATTAAATGCTCAGTAAGTAAATTACGTGTTAGAAAAGTACCTACGCTCATTAAAGCTAAGAAGTATAAATAATGTTAAATATAGTTCGAGTAAAATTCAATCGAACCTACATTTTGTCGTTATTTCCAAATGTTAATTGTTTAATTACACCAATTCGCAGTCTTAATACTAAAAATATAGCTCAAATAAAATATCATCGAAACCGACAATTTTCATTCACAAAATTTCCGTAGATCACACACAAATCATGTTTTAATCTGAGTTTTTTTTTTCTTCACTGATGTTGTCATGTTGGGTCGATCTTTATGGATTGTTTAGCAAACAAAATTATTAAAATTTGTTATTTTTGTCGCAGAAAAACTTACTTATATACGTTGTCGCTGAAAGTGAAACTAGTACAATAGATTTAATTAATATTAGTTTATTTTTTTCTCGTATATTTCCTTATATACAGATACAGTACTCAAGGGCGGACCCAGAAATTCAAGTCGGGGTGACGGAATATAAATGGAATAAATAATAACATTTTTATTTAATTTTTTTCAATATATTTTTTTTTATAAAATTCAGAATAATTATTTATTTAGAATTTGACACTTTTTCATCGAAAGAATTATTTTTAAAATTATGAAATTTATAGACAGTTTTTGAAATTTATGATAATTTTTTTAAGTTAATATATATAAATAAAAATTTACAAAAAGAAAAATATATTACATGTTAATAATTTAAGTCCATTAATTAATTATTTATCCATGTCTTATGAATTTAAGCAACTCTATTTGTATTACAAAAAGAAACATATTAATATATATATATATATAATTATAAACTTTCGATCCTCATTCAGTGAAGAAAAAGAAACCAATGCGATGATGTGGAGACCGGAGAGAGAGGAAGTCATATACAATTTTCTATTATTTTTAATTGAAATATTAATATAAAAAATTTAAATTGAAAAGTAAAAAGTCAAATACTTGACGTGGAAGTGGATTGTTGGGGGTGGCATTTAAGAAGAGAGAGAAACTTTTTTAGTCTTATTTTATTACTTTAAATTAATATACTATTAAAAATTTCATTTTCCCAAAATTTTAGGGTGACATCAGCTACCCCTATCATAACGTGGGTCCGCCCCTGACAGTACTATACATGTATATCATTTTGGCGCAGTTATGTGCACTTTCTTCTCAATCTACGGTTTCTCACGGACACGTGGCTTCAATTTCAATTTGCATCACATGTTTCCAATAAAATCATTTATACACTAGGCCATACTATTACTGTATATAGGGCCAGCATATATAGAAGTTGCGAGTAATATTTTTTTTAATGAGATATCGTTATCAGCCAAGTAATTTTTCAGTGTAAAAACAGATAACATTGCCGATACTAGCTACGACTACGAGTAATATCTTTTTGCGCTAGCTTGATTTGTAATTATTATAAATATTATATATAGTATAGAGAGATAAGAAAAACATGTCACATATGGTCTGGATATGTCTTTATATCTTGTCGTGATAGACCTTGATAAGAACCCGAAGCAGTCCATTTGGTCAACCAATTTGTTTCAATGTGTCAGTAGAGCCTCCACGTCAGCACTCAAATGAGCAAGATCGAAGAACAGGCGCCACCGTATCTCAAATAACAGATTGCAAAATGTATGTAAATAGAACCATATGATGTATCAAAAACATCTTTTCAAAAAAAAAAAAAAAAAGTGTCAAAAAACATAGTTGAATTAATTTTCTCAAAGTGTGAGTTCTCTAGAGTTCATTTAGGACCAATCAATATGCCACGTCACACCGTTTCTTCTTCTGTAAGGTTAAATGTAATTTCGCTGTTGATTCCTTTTACAAATTTAATATAAAAATTATTTGCCAATCGGTTTTCCCGACATTTAATGCAGTAAATACAAGCTAAATGAGTCATAAAATTAAGCGTTAATTGCGGTAAAAATATTCAACTTTTGGTCAAATTCTCTATTAGGTGTACAATTTTCATAAATGGCGGCAAAAATACCCAAACTTAACATATGTGAGTTGACCGAGAAAATATACCTATGTGGCAATCAGCCTTTGCCACATGGCACTTAACCGCCACGTGCCATACCACGTAATTATTTTTTTATTAAATAATTTATAAATATTATTTAAAAAAAAACTTTTTAATTTTTTAAAAAAATATAAAATTATTTTTCATAATAACCAACAATGAATATTTAAATATAAATATTCATTATTAGTTTTATTATTAAATATAATTATTCATTTTAGAAAAGTGAATCAAACGAAATAAATAAAGAAAAAAATTACCGTTCACGGTCACTCAAGCTCCACCTCCGATCTGGTTCACGGGTGAAACAAAATCGCTTAATATGTTTAATAATAATAACCAATAATAATCATATGATTATTTAACGACAATTAAAAAAAAAGAATAATATATAAATAAATAAAAAAGTTGAAGAATTATTATTATTGTAAAATGCAAACACAAAAAAAATATCATGCATACAAATAATTTTTTTTTTGTTAAATATAAATATGACTACTATTTTTTGTTTTTGAATAAGAGTTTTGTACGTATTTAATTATGTCTTGACTTTTAAAACAATTTGTATGTGTTTATTAGTTATTATTATTATTAAACATATTAAACAATTTTATTCGACGCGTGAACCAGATCGGAAACGGAGTTCATGTGAACCGTGAACGGTGATTTTTATTTTGTTCTACCCACTTTTTAAAAAATAAATAATTATAACCAATAATGTAATATTTAAATCTAAAATATTAATTATTTTTTATTATTGAAAAATTATATTTTTTATTAAAAATAAAAATAAAAAATAAATTTGTTTAAAAAATAAAAATATTTTAAAAAATATATTTAAAAAGTATTAATTACGTGGCATGCCACGTGGTGGCCAAGTGCCACGTGGTGGCCAAGTGCCACGTGGCAAAGGCTGATTGCCACATAGATGGATTTTCTCGATCAACTCCTAAATGTCAAGTTTAGGTACTTTTGCCGCTATTTTTAGAGGTTGGGTACACAACAGAGAATTTGAGCAAAAGTTAGGTATTTTCGCCGCAGTTAAGCCTAAAATTAATATTTTGTCAAGTCATTTAGGCCGCCAAACAATAAGGCCGCCAAACAGTATGCCATATATGCCACGTCACACCATTTCTTCTCCTATAAAATCAGACAAAATTCCGCGTCTTTCCCCACGACTCACAACACGTTACAAAACAACTTCTGTATTCGCCTTTTAGTCCCTCGAGATTTTGAAAAGCTACTTGATCGCCGCCATGGCGAGCAATGCGGCAGTTGTGAAGCTACTTTGCTTTATCTTCGCGGCTTCAGCGGCGGCGGCGCAAACGGCGGACCGGGTCTTGTCGTGCAGAGAGTTTGGAGCCAACCTCGGCCTGCAGTCGTGCAATCCCGTCGACCGGCTCGTGCCGGACGATGGGACGTTACTATCACCAGCTTGCTGCAGTGCTATTTCTAAGCTCATATACTTAAGCAATGGGGAGGTCGACGAGAAGACTGCTTGTCAGTGTCTTTCCACGACGTGTAAAAGCTTTCCGTCCCTGCCCATGATTACTAAAGCCTGCAAGAAGTACGCGTAAAACCTTGATTATCTTGAAATCCTTGATGGCAAAGTCTTTTTAGTTGACTTTTGAATATATATAATGTGGACTTAATAATTATCGGAAAAACCGGAGATTATTTTTTGAAGTTTCCGGGATATCCTTTTTTTTATTAGCTGACTTTTTGAGTTTTAAGAAGCTCTAAGAGAAATCGCTATGCTTTAAGTTATACATATTTACTTGCTTCTTTAATAATTTAACAATTTGATTTGCTTATATTTTGTTTAGTGTCTTGTTTTGTGTTCTTATAAATTCTTATAACATTATTCTGTGCGTGATTTGCAGAATAAATGTGCTTCTTGGTTAATGAGATGCGGAGCTAAATAAAGTGTGGATGTTAGTCCACACGCACGTCACTTTTATATAAAGTTTTTTTTTCTTCTTCTTCTTCCTGTTTTTATATGTATAAACGTGACTGGCATCTCATCGACAACTGTATAACGTAGTTATTATTATCTATAAGGCTACAAAATTTAAGTGTTTCATTTGCTATATCTTGATGTTACGAACGTTTTTATAAATTTGAATGAAACTGCTCTTTGGCAAAATGGATTGGATAAACCATAAAATTAAACGACCATTATTTCATTTGAAAAAAAAAAAAAAAAACTGTTATATCTCAAAAGATTATTAGCTCTTACGATCTAGTTATAATGAGTTAATGGCATAAAATCTGATGTATCCTATAACACTAAAAATAAGATTTTACACTTTGATAATATTATAATCCCTCCTCCATCAGAAGATATATATATATATATATATATATATATATATATAAAAGGATAGTACATCTAGTAAAAGTGCCAAATTGTTGAAAATTATTTAAGCTACCAAACAGTTAACTTCCACAAAATATCAATATTTATTACAACATAAGTACTTAATTAAGTTATTATTGATGAAGTATATGTATTTGAGATATTATCATTTATTAACAAAATAAATATTTAAGTTAGTATCATGTACACGAAAGGGTTAATTACGGCAGAAATAAGCAACATATGGTCAAAGGTTAGTGGCATGTGTATCAAATCTCGAAAAGTGGCGGCTATAGTACTCAACAAATATTTTGAGGACTTGACTAGTATCACAATTTTTTTTTCCATCACTTCACACCACGTTTATACATATTTTGCCATATATGTATGCTCCATGTTTTAACATTTTCAATTTTTTCCTTCTTAATATAATTATAATTCCTTACCTATTATAACAAAAACTCACGATTATAGCACGTACTTAAAAACACTATTTATAATTAAACATCTATGTTTTATACAAAAAAATTATATTTCATTAGTGTTTTCGTTCTCAACGCAAAACATGTGGCGTGAAGTGACAGATAAAGAAACAACGATATTTGTCAACCCTTCAAAACGTTTGTTTGGTATTAAAGCCGTCACTTTTGAAGTTGGGTATATATCACTAATTTTGACCAAGTTGAGTATTTATGATGCAATTAACCCATAACATATATAAAATTAGTGGATAAATTACAAAATATATCATGTCGAGTCTTTCCGATGCCATTTAATTACTTCTCTTCGACCCATTAACTTTAGAAAAATCTTAAAATGCATAAAAAAATTATTTTTTTATTTTCAATTATGTTTAAGTTGGGACAATAGCAAATAGTCTTAATGCTAAATATAGTTCGATTAAAATTCTATCAAACCTGAATTTTGTCATTACCTCCAAATGTTGTTTAATTAGGCCAATCAAAAATAGGATCTTAAAGTTAAATAGAGTTCGAGTAAAATTCAACTAATTAACATATATTTGGTCATTACTTGCAAAATGTTGTATATTCAACTATCATTCACATTATTTTCATTATACAAACATATACTATAATTCTTTTAAAGGGTTTTAAATTCGACATCCCGATTTGCAGGGGCATATCCTATGATGTTCTCTGGGTTCTATGATGAGTTTTTCAATTTTTGAGTTAATTTTTTTGGGTTAATTGTGGAAATAATGCACAACGTTTGATCAATAGGGGTTTTAGGTCTATAAAACGTAAGCAATGACGTAGTGATAATATTTTGCTAAGCAAGGTTCCTTTTATCATTAACATCAAGTTTGCTTTATTGTTTTATTATATATGGTTTTACTTATCCTCCAAGTGTTAGGATATGATAGTAATTTTACCACAATTGTATTGCCTATATAAGGACTTTTTTTTTTGAAAGCAATTTGATTTCATTCAATCAAATAAGTTGGGGAGAAAAATCCCTCAACACCGTTGCTACAAGCCACTCCGGGCAATAAGGACACATAAGGTCCGATACAAAAGAAGAGAGACGTCTCTTAGCCAAAGCATTGGCCACCTCGTTACATTCCCGTGGAACCCAAGTCCACTCTCCGGTCCCGCCTAGTTCGCGGCCGAGCTCCCACACCTCCGCAATAATCGGGCCTTGCAAGCCCAACGTGTCTCGTGCCTTGGTGAGTTGGGAGGCACGTAAGCAATCCGTCTCGGCATGTTCAATATTCCACCCCCGATCGCGAGCAAAGAGAAGCCCTCGTCGCATCGCAATGCACTCTCCGGTAAGTGCCGAATCGACATGGTCGACTAAAGAAGCCAATACTCCCATGACCCGACCATGGTGGTCTCGGACAACCGCTCCCACCGCTGCCCGTCCCGTCTCCCCGTCCCATGCCGCATCGACGTTGAGCTTGAGGCTCCCCGCTACCGGCCCGGACCAAGCCCTCGGTACCACCTCCCTCGGTGAACGGTGGTCCTCCGTCGTGTGCGCACAACTCTTGAAACTTGTGAACCATCCGTCGACTTCTTCCACCCAAGTCTCTGAGGCCCGTACACGGTGCTCGAAGAGACGAAGGTTACGGTCGGACCACGCCGCCCAAATTAGCCCGCAAAAGAGCTCAAAATGCGGTTTGGAAAGACTCTCGAGCGCCCGGTAGCATAGTTCCCGAAACGGAATCTCCCCGGTCTTTTCCACCCATCGGTGGATCGTCGATGATGCCCAAATGGCCTTGGCCCTCTCACATCCCCAAACGGCATGTAAAGCGTCCTCTGGGAGCGCCCCACAAAAGTTGCAAAAGGGTAGAACGTTTACCCCTCGAATTCGAAGTGCCCCGTTGGTCGGAAGAGCTTCCGACCATGCACGCCATACCATGTGTTTCACCTTCGCGGGGATCGCCGTTCCCCACAAAGCTTTCCACCAATTCGGTTCCCCCCTTCCTGAGCCCGAAGGTTCGCTCCGAGCTTCCGACCTAGCCAGTCGATAACCGGACCGCACCGAGTAGATCCCGTTGTCTTCGTGGTGCCAAACAAGCCGATCTGGACCCTTCCCCACCGGGATCCTCAAGACGGCCTTTGCATCGTAGGGGTTTAAGAGGGCCTCAACCCGAGAGATGTCCCAGTGGTCGTGGGAGACAAGATCGGCTACCCGCCACGGATACCCATCGTCCGGGGCCTCCGAGGTGACGAAGAAAGCCCTGGGCCGTGGGATCCAAGGTTGGCCGTGAACCCGAACGTTGCCATCCCCAATTTGCCATCTCGTGCCGCGTCTAAGCAAGTCCCGTCCCCAACACAGACTATTGCAAAGGAACGAGGGGCGTCCCTTGCATTTGAAATCGAGGATCGATGTATCGGGGTAGTACTTAGCTTTTAGGATCCGCGCTAAGAGACAACCAGGGTTTTGGATGATCCGCCACGAGAGTCGTGCTACGAGGGCCCGGTTGAAATCACCCATATCCTTGAAGCCCAAACCACCTTCCCCTTTCGGCTTTGTGAGAACGTCCCATCTCCGCCAATGAATCTTTCTCAACTCCTCCGACCCGCCCCACCAAAACCGAGCGGTAGTAGCGTGAAGATCTTTGATGGTGCGGACAGGGAGCCGGAAAAGACTCATGAGATAGGTAGGGATGACTTGCACCACTGATTTGATCAAGACCTCCCGTCCCCCGGCCGAGAAGAGCTTCGATTTCCACGTCCCGAGATGCTTCTTGACCCGGCTTGTGATCTTGCTAAATACTGCGCACTTATTTTGCCCGACGTGTACCGGAAGCCCAAGGTAAGACTCGAGGTCCGGAACGGCCCGCATACCAAGCACCTGTGAGATGGATCTGCCATGTGCCTCGGCCACATTTCGTGAAAAGCTCACCATGGACTTCTCCGCATTTATGGTTTGTCCCGTCCCCTTCTCGTAGACTTTGAGGACCCCGCTAATAGCTTCGCCGGACCCGACACTCGCCTCCCCAAAGATGATGCAATCGTCCGCGAAGAGAAGATGTGTCACCGACGGGGCTTCTCGCCGGCACGCGAAACCGCGTAAGAGTCCAAGTCTCTCTTGCCCCCGGAAGAGCGCGGAAAGTCCCTCTGCACAAACAAGGAAGAGGTACGGCGACAAAGGGCAACCTTGTCAAAGTCCGCGGGTCGGCGAGAAAGAGTTTCCGGTTCTTCCGTTGAGGACGACAGAGAAGACCGGAGTCGACATGCAATCCCGTACAACGGCTAAGATTCGCGGCCCGAACCCCATCCGATGCAGCATTGCTTCCACAAACCCCCATTCTACCCGATCGTAAGCTTTGCTCATATCGAGTTTTAAGGCCATCGCCCCCTTCTTTTGATGGCGGATTTGCCGAATAGAATGAAGAAGCTCGTAGGCAATGGCGGCATTGTCCGTAATCAGACGTCCGGGAACAAAGGCGCTTTGAGCTTCCGAGATGACGGAGGCGAGGGCACCTTTTATCCGGTTAGCGACTACTTTGGATACGAGCTTAAGAAGCACGTTGCACAAACTAATCGGTCGGAAGTCTTGTACTCTTCTTGGGTTCTTCACTTTCGGCAGGAGCACGATGTTGGTGGCGTTCCATGCTCTCACACTCTTCTGTCCGTTAAGAACATCCAAGCACTCTTCCCGAATTGTCGGACCCACGGTCCCCCAAAGTTTTTGGAAGAAAACGGCGTGGAAGCCATCGGGGCCCGGCGCCTTCCGAGGGCCCATCGAGGAGAGGGCGACATTGATCTCGTCCGCGGTGAACCTCTCCTCGGTGATCTCCCGTTGCCCTGCCGAGATAGAAACAACGTCCTCCGTCGTGATCAAGCTGAAATCCCTCTCCGAGGCACCGTTCGAAGAGTAGATTTTCGAGAAGTATTTGTCGAGCACTTCTCGAACATCCTTCTCCGATGTCACCCAATCCCCACTCTCGTTCAAAATACCTCGGATTTGGTTTTGCGTCCTCCGACGCGTGGCACGGGCGTGGAAGTAAGCTGTGTTCCTATCCCCTCCGCGTAACCAATCGGCCCTCGCCCGTTGCTTCCAACGATACTCTTCTACCACAAGGAGAGAATCTCTTTCCTCATTCAATGACCTCAAATCGGCTCTAATTTCCGGAGTAAAATCTGCTTTGTGAAGATGCTCAATCCGCTCCGTGAGCGCTTTGATTCTCTTTTCCCGGTTGCCAAAGGTCATGCTTGCCCATACGTGGAGGGCTTTTTGACACTTCCCGAGACTTGCCGCACACCCTCTAGAGGCTCGCTCAGTCCCACCCAAGCCCCACGCAACACGGACCACCTCGGCGCATCCATCGTTTAAAAGCCAACTCGGCTCAAAAGCCCATCTCCTCCCCAAGTGAGAGTTGGGATTGTGCACCATCGGGTCCGAGCCCGTGTTAATGAGAATCGCTCTATGATCCGAGCCCCAAAAACCCAACACCTTCACATTCCCCGACGGGTAAACTGACTTCCATGCCGGGTTTGCGCACGCTCGATCGAGTCGACTTTGAACGTTCCGTACGCCCACTTGCATATTGTTCCAAGTGCACGGTTCACCTACAAATCCCAAGTCGAGAAGTTCACATACCTCGAGCGCGTTGGCGAAGCGATCCATGCAAGCCGTTTTCCTCCGCACCCGGCTCACGTGCTCGAACTCGTAAAGTACCTCGTTGAAATCTCCCACGCACACCCACGGGCTTGCGTCGCCATTATGAAGCCGTCGTAGAAGCTCCCACGAGAGATGCCGAGAAGCTTCAATCGGGTCCCCGTAGAAACCCGTGAACCTTGACGTCACCCCGAGCTCGTCTTTAACTCCCACGTCGATATACCGTTTGCTAGAACTACGGATAACGACTTCCACCGCGTCATTCCAAAGAATGTGAATTCCACCACTAAGGCCCTCGGCATGAACCCCGAACCCGTTGGCCATATTACATTGACGCTTCAATCTCTCCACCCAGACACCGCTCAACTTCGTCTCCGAAAGGAAAACGATGTCTGGCTTCCGCTCACAAATAAGTCTTCGTAAGCGGGTCCTCGCCCCGGGATTGCATAATCCCCGGACGTTCCAACAAATGATCTTCATTGCTCCCGGCCGGCCCGCCCTTGGCGTGCCGCCGATATCACTGGGCGTAAGCCCAAACAACCCTACCACTGGAAATGATTCCAGAGTAGCACAAAGACAAAGAATCACGAGGATTCACACCGCTGAACCGGTAGAGACCAAGTTGGGACAAAGTCTCAATAAAATGAGTCATTCTCACTTGGAGCTTCGTGTGCACCTATAGAACATTTTCACGAATCTGCAGGACTTAAAACACTAACAACCTGATTTTGGCGTAGAGGCGAGCCGAAAATCAGATTTGGACAACGTACTTTAAGTCTGGCATTTCATCGAACACTTAGTCTACACTCAGAAAATTCCAACATTTCTTGAGCCAATGTTGAAAACATCCACTCTATCATCTTCAATCCGCAGTTCGTAGCCTTGCCGAGGAGATCGTCAGCTTCGAGCAACGCCGCCCTAAACCCTAATACCTTCAGAGGCGTAACGCCGCGAACGTACCGCTTGATTTGCTGGAGGAAGGTCAGAATCGCGTCATTGACGCTTCTCTTCCTTTTTTGTGTTGATTGATAATAATTTGTATAACATTTTGATGAAGTGAATATGATTTTAGCTTCAAGTTGATAGGATTCCACGAGAGAGGTGGAAAGAAAGATGCCCACTTTCTAATCAAGAATAATCAAGAATTAGAACATTTAACCCGTCGTCGGAGAGGGAATCTACCGAAATAACTATTTTTGAGAGCGACTGTACTTTGCCCTTTTATGATTTTTCGTTGCGTTTTCTCGCGCTACATTGCCTATATAAGGACTTACTCTATCATTGTTTTGCAACTCTCCCATTCGACTCCACTCTATTAATCAGAGAGCATATTTGCTTCCAAAATATCTTCCTCCCTTATTTGTCTTATTCTTGTTGCCTTGCTCACTCACAGGATACATACATAGTTTATATATACACACTAAAATTATACGAGTGTTATTTGTATGAGTGTGAACTAATAAGGTCCTCAACCTTTCAAAGTGTGGGAAAAAATACACAACATTTGTTAAGTGTAAAATCCGTTGATCCTTCCGTTAGGGATGTTAACTTCTGCTGATGTGGCATCGTTAAACTGCCAAATGGATTGCTAATTTGTAATATTAATTACATAACCTAATTAATAAGAATAAATTAAAATATTTTAATTATGATTCAAAAAATAAATTAAAACTTTAAATTAACGAGAAATACGTATTTAAAGCGTAATTCTTATTTTTGAACTCGTGCTTCATTATTATTCACATCTTTACTATGTCGTTTTTTAAATTACAGTTGTTTTTAATAATCGGTCGTTTTTTCAATAATCACGTTTCTAATAAACTGTCGTTATGTAATATTTGCAAATTTTGTCGTGTTTAATAATCCGTCGTTTTACAAAAAAATTATTCATGTTTGACGAAGAGTCTGTTAGATTTTTAGGGGGCCTCATCACTAGTTGACTAACAATCATCCAATTAGTTAAATGAAATTTTGTGATTAGAGTGATTAGTGCACATTTGGGACTTTTGCCGTCATTTTTGGGCATTGGCATCATGCCTAAGGGAATTCGAAAACCTTGGCCACTTATGCCGCTAATTACGCTTTATTTAATTTAAAGTGTTAATCTTTTTTTGAATCATAATTAAAATATGATTTAATTTATTCTTATTAATTAAATTATTCAATTAATATTACAAGTTGGCAGTCCATTTGGCAGTTTAACGATGCTACATCAACAGAATTTAACATCCCTAACGGAAGGACCAACGAATTTTACATTTATCAAGGTTGTGTATTTTTGCCCAAACTTTAAAAGGTTGGGGACTTAAAACCCTTCTTGACCAAAGGTTATGCATTATTGCCGCAATTAACCTTTTTTTAACATGAATATCTTGCTTTATATAATATATATTCTATGTTTATTGTCATAACAGTTGTAATATATCTGTTGACGTGGTTTCCCACCTCAATCGGTCAAGTGTGACTTGTGAGCGTATGATATTTTTTAGATGAAATGACTTGGTGGAATTCGATCTCTCACGTTACAAGCTCACGATTCACTCACGATATATATATAAGTATATAAGCGATATAAATGAGACGAGGGATTTTTTATAGAGGTTCGTCCCAAAGCGGTAGTTGACTACTTCCTCTGTCAGTTTATTGCGACAATGAACATAGACGGATAGCTACAGGCAGCTAGATCACGTCTGAGAATAGAAAGAAATGGAGGAAGAGAGAAAGAACACAGTAAGATCTCAAATAGAAATAAATACCGGGTAGAAACTCTTCAGTGTATTCTCTCGAGGTTGTAAGTATGCGTGTGTCTTGATCTGAGCTTGAGCTTTGGCATTTATAGACTTCAATTCTTCCCGTTGAACTTCCAGGAATCGAGGGGTCTTCACTCCGTGCTGACCGGGTTGAATGGACGATCTGGCTACACGTGTCCCATGACTTCTTTCTCGTCGTCGTGTTTGAATTATGCCCGTTGGAGACTTGACTCTGTGCTCCTGGTCTTCCGTCTGAGTTTGAAATATGATGCCGGGTAGGGAATATGACGACTCTACCCTCGTCTTTCTGGGCTGATGTCGAATGGATTTGGGCTTTAGAGCTCATTGGGCCGAGTAGCCTGTATCCGCAGGTTCTTGGTCTGATTGAGAACTCTTTAGGCTTCTTCAAATGGGCTTTTACGAATACCAGTTTGTTTCTTTAAAGCCTTTTATCATGGTTTGCAAATTTAATTAATTCACAACCTTAGCACTTTATGTCACATTAAATAATGACGAATTTGTACATCAACAGTTAGCCCCCTACTATAAAAAATACGAAGTAAATTTTATAGTATTTACTCGATGAAATCATGTAAAATTCGTGCCGGATAGGATTAATTAAATTTGTGACTTTTGCCGCAAATCTGCATAATCCGGGCAGGATTTTGGATAATTTCGAGATCAGTTGGACGGATAGGGTCTTGAAGCCGTAACCGTCGCTTTGAATTTTGGGCGGGAACAGTTACAACACGTGTCCCATTTTGCGGAGTTCGAAGGGAATAAACTCTTCACATTCTCCTGACACAGCTGTCGTGCTGACGTGTCGCCGGATAGCTCGCTGATCTCAACCGTAGGATGAGGTTTGTTGCGTTTTTCGAGGAAACCCTAACCGTAGGATCAGCGACAATTTTTGAGTATAAATACTCGAGTGATTCGCATTAAATGGGCACGTCTCTTCAGCTTCAGCCCGTCGCACGTCTTTCGAAGGTAACCTCTTTTCTCTTTCCTCTATATATACTCTATGTGGTATTCGAATACCATTTTCGAATTTTTAGAGAGAGAAAACTTCGAGTTTTAGAGAGATAAACTCTGCGAATCGCCATTGGAGGTGCTCTGAGGTCTGTCTTCGTGTCTAGAGATCCAGGTTCTTCCTTTCTTCTTCGTATGTTTCTTTGTGAGTCTGTTAGAGGATTGTTCTAGGTTTCTAGATATCGTTTTTTCTGTTTTCTTGGATCTCTATATTTTCCAGTTTCTGGGTTTTTGTGCTCGTCTAGATTCCTTTCGGTTTTTTCTAAAATATTCTTATAGAATGGGTCCTAAAAATACGGTTTCGAAATGGCAAACGGAGTTTCTGACTACAGATTCTCCTAAGTCAGTTCTGAAACCTAAGGATCTGGTTAGGATCCGGGTAGAGTATAAGATTCCTTTGTCGATAGAGCTTAGGTTACCGGGTCCGGATAAACATGCCGACGAGCAGAACTCGGACGGCTGGATCTGTGTATATCAGAGGTTTTTTGAGTCCGGGGGGTTTAGATTTCCTATTCCTGAGCTCATCCTAAGGTATCTTAGTTACCTAGGGGTTTCTATCGGGCAACTCAGCCCGAATTCTATCCGGATCTTGATGGCCTTGCTTGTCCGGTCCCACGAGTGTTTGTATTCACTTACAATCTGGGACTTGTTGACGGGCTTGGTCATCAAGGCCAATTGTCAGGCCAAGGGTAGGTTTTTCCTATCCGTCAAGGAAGGGGAGATCATAACCGGTCTTCCCAAGAAGGAGAGTGCTTGGACCCACAAGTATTTCTTCTTCATGGCCGGTCAGGAAACGCTCGGTTCTTGGCCGGGCTATAGGAATGAATGGGTCCACGAGATAGGTAAGGTTCTGGGTTGGGTTTTCTAATTTTTCTTATTCGGCTGTTTTTGTATGTTTGCTAATTTCCTGTCTCCATCTTATGCAGTCGAGGACCCTGAGAAGCCTAAGTCTCGTCCGATTACGGAGGAGTGGAAAGCTTTGAAGAGGAGGCTTTTTCCTACTGGTCCGGAGCTGTGGTCGAACTTCACGAAGGAGAGGTTTGAAGCTGCCGGGCTTTGGATTGAGCCTGACGAGGAGGAATTTCCGGGTATAAATCCTAAATCTGTCTTTTTGGCTTTGTTTCGTATTTGTCTACTTTATTTTTTTTCTAAGTGTGGGTTTTTGACGTGTAGAGGATATGGATGCTCTTCGCCCGAAGGGTCAGAGTCTTCGCCAGAGGCGGAGGCAGGAGGGTCAGACCGGAGGTTCGGCCTCGGCTGGAGCTGCTCGTCAAGAGACGAGCAGGCGGGTTGAGGAGAGGGGACCTGGCGCGTCTGCGCCGGCTAAACCTGCTCGTCAGGAGACGAGTAGGAGGAACGATGAGACTCCTGCTCGGGAGTCTCTTGCTGAGGTCGCCTCTGGGGCGACCAAGAAGAAGGATGTCGTCGAACTTTCCGACGACGGGGAGAGCACCCCGGAGGTTACGCCTTTGGCGAAGCTTTCGGAGAGGGAGATTGTCCCTCCTTCTGCTCCTGCTCGTCCTTCCAAGGGCACGATCCGTCCTTCTCAGGACGGAGTTATTCCGAGGACGGGCTCGGAGATGGCCGCGAAGAGGCCGCATGAAGGAGGGGACTCTGGGGTCCGGAAGAAGGCAAAGGGGGATTCGGCCCCGAAGGAGGTGGCGAGGGGGGACTTAGTCCCGAAAGGAGGTGCGAGGGCCATGGAGAAATACAAGGGGGTTGCTCGGGAGAGCGAGCGCCTGAAGGAGGCCTCCCGAGGTGAGGCGAGGGAGACGGGGTTGGTTCCCCCGGTGGTTGAGGGGCAGGTTAGGGAGAAGATGGTCCCCCAGAAGGCGGGGTGCACTTGGATGGGGGACAAGGGTCTCCACAAGGCGCCTAAGGTGGCGGCCGGTCTTCTCCGGCAGATTACGAACGGTGGGGTCGGCAGGGTCCCCAGGAGTATTGCGGAGAAGAGGCCGTACAAGGATGTGGCTGCGGCTACAACTCTGGTAAGCATTGCCGGCTTTAGGTTTGGGCTTTTTACTTATTTCCTATTTTTTTTTCTAACTTTGGTTTTTGGACGTGCAGCTCGTCGCCTCTATCAACGACATGGTCCTCGATTATGAGGACCAATTATATGAGGCTAGAGAGGGCGCGCAAGCCTCCGAGCAGCTTGCGCTGAAGGAGAGGGAGTTGGCTGATGCCGTGGAGGGCATCCGGGTGAAGGCGGAGCAGATCGTCGTTATGGGCAGGAAGGTCGCCGCCTGTGATGCTAGGATCAAGGGGCTCGGGAATACGGTCGTCGATCTCCGGGAGAAGTTGTCAAACGCTACCCGGACGATTGAGGAGGCTCAGGGCGTGAGCGAGGCGACCGCCAGGCAGATGCTGGCCTCTGACGCGGCCAAAGGACGGGCAGAGGAGTTGGCCAAGAGGAAAGAGGAAGAGGCCTTGGCCTTGAAAGAGGATGTGCAGCGCCTTGCTGCCGAGCTGGCCGAAGCCCGGCAACGATCCGCCGATCGCGAGGCTGAGAAGAAAGCTGTCCGTGCCCGATATCGCCGAAAGGTGGAGGAAAGGGACGCGCTAATCGCGTGGTACAAAGGTACGGCTGCTGACAATAGTTGCTTGGATCAAGCCGAAGGCTGCCTCGAGCTGATCCAAGACATCATTGACGGCAACGTCCAAGATTTCGAGGCTGAGAAGGAGGTCCTAGAAGGCAACGCTGCTCGCTACCAAGCTCTCTTGGACGCGATTCCGGCACCGCTGATAGGGTCTCCGGCTCTGTCTCCAGATGCCGAGCTGACCGGTGTTCCTCTTGTAGATTTGAGCCTTCGGTCCGAGCAATCATCCGCCAAGGAGTCCGCCTCCGAAGATCCCTCCATCGAGCCCGTCGTTGAAGATCCCATGGCCGGAGAGACCGTCGTCGGTGAGCCCACCTTGCCCGCCGTTGCTGATACCAAGGAGGTGATCCTCGAGGAGCCGACCCTGAACGAGCCCGTTGCTGCCGAGGAGGCCGTCGCTGAGGAGATCGCCCTTGAAGAGCCGATCCTGGACGAGCCCGCCGTCGCCGAGGAGACTGCCGAGCATGGAGCCCAAGCCGGCGAAGGAGAAGGAGAAGAGAAGGAGGAGGAGGACCGAGAGGTCGTGGGGGTACCCGGGGTCGACACATAGAGTGTCCCCCATTTTTTTTTTCAATTAATAAGGCCTTAGGCCAAAACAATTTCTATGGGCAAGTCTACGGCGACTTGAACCCTTTTTTGTAAGTTTTGGATATGCCCGTGGTTAGGGCTTTTGCTATTTTTATTCTATATCATGCTCGTAATTTCTTGCCATACTCTACTTGTCTGTGTTTCTAAGTTATTTTTCTAATCGTACTTTTCTATATTTGCTTTTCTATTTGAGGTTCCGAATGTCCTATCGTATGCGAAAAAGATCGAAGGTTTGAAATCTGCTAAGTATAAAAAATGCACGGGTACCTTTTGTTGTTGTGCTCCTTTGACACTTCTCGTCTAATCTGTTCTGTCCGTCCATCACAATATTCCGCAGGTCGTGCTTTCTGAAAAACACATTTGTAAAAGCCAGACGTATGTTGTTACGTATTTTTTCAAGAGGGTTAGGCTTGTCGCCTTAAGGGACGGGTTGGATGCCCGGTTAGGTTTATTAACCATTGTGGTGGGTTTGTTACCCGGATAGGCTTGTTGCCCTATGTGACGGGTTGGTTACCCGGGTAAGCTTGTTGCCTTATGCAATGGGTTTGTTACCCGGGTAGGTTTGTTACCTTATGTGGGGGTTTGTTACCCGAATAGGTTTGTTACCTTCTGTGATGGGTCTGTTACCCGGGTAGGTTTGTTACCTTAGGTGATGGGTCTGTTACCCGGGTAGGCCTCTCGCCTTGACGGGAGTTTCGGGACATTTTTCCTTTCAGGCTGGCTCTATCGAGTCTTATGATTCGTATTTCTCGGGCCTGTTTGGTTTTGGGTTTGGATTGAGACTGCGCCCATTGTTTAGGATGGGCTGCCTACGTACCCCAAATTTGGGGATCAAGTCATTACGTAGTTCAGGGGAGACCGGGTAGGTCGGGTTAGGCGTAGTATTTCCTTAAGTGCATGGCGTTCCAGCTGCGGAGGACTCTTGTTCCATCCGGAGTGGCTAGCCGGTATACTCCAGGTTTTACTACTTCGGTGACGATGTAAGGTCCTTCCCAGTTAGCCCCGAGCTTGCCCGCATTCAGCTCGGCGGTGTTCTGGAAAACTTTTCTGAGGACCAACTCTCCCACTATGAATTTTCGACGTTTGACCTTTGAATTATAGTACCTAGCTATCGAGTTTTGATAGTTGGCAATTCTTATCAAAGCTTGTTCTCGTCTTTCGTCGATGTAGTCGAGCTGGTCTTCCCTCATTTCGTCGTTGAGTTCTGCGTCCAAAGGGGCGAATTCCCTTCGAAGGCTGGGTGTCTCTATCTCTGCTGGTATCACGGCCTCAGTGCTGTGTACCATTGAGAAAGGGGTTTCCCCGGTGGCCCTACGCGGGGTAGTTCTATAGGACCAAAGGACTCCTATTAGCTCGTCTGCCCATCGTCCCTTTTTGGTGTCTAGGCGTCTCTTGATTCCGTCCACTATTACTCGGTTAGCTACTTCGGCTTGACCATTGCCTTGAGGATATCTCGGAGTGGACGTGTTCAAGGATATTTTCCAGTTTATGCAGAAGTTTTGGAATCTCGTTGAATGAATTGTGGTCCATTGTCAGCTATTATCTCTTTTGGGAGGCCGAATCTACTGATGATGTTTTTCCATAGGAAATTTTCTACATCAACATCTTTAATGTTTGCGTATGATTCTGCCTCCACCCATTTTGAGAAGTAGTCGGTCACGACGAGTAGAAACCTTTTCCCAGCCGGGGCCAGGGGGAACGGTCCTACTATGTCCATGGACCATTTCATGAACGGGTACGGGACTGAGACTGATGAGAGTTCTTCTGTTGGTCTATGTATGTACGGGGAGTGTCTCTGGCATTTGTCGCACCTTTTGGCGTAGTTTTCACTGTCCGTCAACATAGTGGTCCAGAAAAAGCCTTGCCTTTTTGCTTTGTTTGCTAAAGACCTTCCTCCCGAATGGTTGCCGCATTCTCCCGAATGGATTTCGTGAAGTACTATTTGAGCTTCGGTCTTTCCTAGGCACCTTAGGTAGGGTCCGGTATAGCTACGTTTGTACAATTTTTCCCCGATCATGCAAAGCCTAGCGCTTTGGATCCTTAGTTTCCTAGCTTTTTGCTTGTCTCGAGGTTTGGCTCCGGTTAGGATGTAGTTAATGATTGGGGTCCTCCAATCATCCTCTTCCATTCGGATATTGCAAACTTCGCGGGTTACGCTGGGTTCGTCTATCGTTTCGACCGGGATTATCCTTTTGACTTCGGGATCTGAAGTCGAAGCTAACCCGGCCAATGCGTCTGCTGACGCGTTTTCACTCCTCGGTATTTGGACTATTTTGACGTGTTCGAATTGTTGAATTAAGCCTTTTACTACCGAGAGGTATTTTTCCATCCTGTCATCTCGGGTAGCATACTCGCCACTGATCTGACTGGTAACTAGTTTTGAGTCGGAGTGAGCCCTTACTTTCCGGGCTCCCACGGCTTTTGCTAGTTTGAGGCCGGCGATGAGGGCCTCGTATTCGGTCTCGTTGTTTGTCGCGTGGAATTTCAGTCAAAATGATTGTTCCAACACTTCTCCCGTGGGGGATATCAAACGAATTCCGATCCCGGATCCGCCTTGGTTTGACGCGCCGTCGACTTCGAGTTTCCATTCTCCGTCCTCGTGGCCCTCTTTTGAACCGTCGGCTGGTAATTCGATGAGAAAGTCAGCCAATACTTGTGATTTCGCATAGGTTCGGATCTTATATTCTATGTCGAATTCGCTTAACTCGACGGCCCATTTCGTGAGCCTTCCCGATTGATTCGGGCTGTGGAGGATGATTCTCAAAGGTTGGGTCGTCATTACCATGATGGTATGGGACTGGAAGTAAGGCCGAAGCTTCCTTGCTGCGGTTATCATTGCTAGCGCGAGTTTTTCTATTGCCGGGTATCTGGTTTCAGCGTCTTCCAAAGATTTGCTGATGTAGAAGATCGGCTTTTGCTCTCCGCGGTCCTCTCTCACGATTACTCCACTCACCGCCGATGGCGAGACAGCCAGATATAAAAACAATGGCTCTCCCAAGATTGGTCTGGTGAGTATTGGTGGGGTGGAGAGGTACCTTTTCAGCTTTTGGAAGGCCTCTTCGCACTCTTCGGTCCATTCGAACTTTTTATTACCTTTCAATAGTTTGTAGAAGGGTAAACATTTGTCCGTGGCTCTTGATATGAACCGGTTAAGAGCGGCGATTCTCCCAGTCAGCCTTTGCGTCTCTCGAACAGTCCTTGGGGAGGGCATGTTCTGGAGGGCATTTATCTGGTCGGGATTGGCTTCTATACCTCGCTGTGTGACCAGATAACCTAGGAATTTTCCTGAAGTTACCCCGAAGGTGCATTTCGTCGGGTTGAGCTTCATTTGGTACTTTCGTAGTATGTTGAAGTAGTCTTCTAGGTGGGACACGTGATCAGTTGCTTGGGGGGACTTTACCAACATATCATCGATGTAGACTTCCATAGTTTTACCGAGTTGTTCGGCCAACATTTGGTTGACTAATCTTTGATATGTGGCTCCGGCGTTTTTTAATCCGAAGGGCATAACTTTGTAACAGTATATTCCTCTGTCGGTTATGAATGTCGTTTTTTCTTGGTCCTCGGGGTGCATTAGGATCTGGTTGTATCCCGAGAATGCATCCATGAACGACAGTAGTTCATGCCCACATGTTGCTTCGACCAGACGGTCGATATGGGGCATTGGGAAACTGTCTTTTGGACAAGCTTTGTTCAGGTCGGTAAAGTCGATGCAGACTCTACCCTTCCCGTTTTTCTTCTTCACGACCACTGTATTTGCTAACCAGTCCGGGTACTTGACTTCCCTGATGGATCCGGTTTGCAGCAGTTTTGTGACTTCTTCGTTTACGGCTTGGGCCCTGTCCGGGCCTAGCTTTCGCCTTTTTTGCTTTACCGGCTTGTAGCTCGGATCTACGTTTAGGCGATGGGTTGTAATGCTTGGGTATATTCCGGGCATGTCTTTGTGAGACCAAGCAAAACAATCCCGATTTTTGGTCAGGAATTTGAGGAGATCTTTTCTGACGTCGTTGTCTAATCCTTTTCCGATTCCTACCCGGTGGTCCGGGTTGTCGGGATCGATCTGGACCTGGACTGTCATTTCCAGGTTAGGTCCGTCCGTATCAATGGTCCTTTCCTGTCCGTCGTCCTCTTTCTCATCTACCGCCATTAATTGCTACGCGGTAGATCGCTCTTTTCCGGCCTTAGCGGCCTGGATGTTCCGGAACGCGCTCATGTAGCAAATTCTGGATTGCTTTTGATTTCCCTTGATTTCAACGATTTTTCCCGCCCTATTCGGGAAGCGTATTAGTTGATGGTAGGTTGACGGTACGGCCTTCATCATGTGCAGCAAAGGTCTTCCTAATATCATGTTGTAAACTGACGGGCAGTCCAACACTAGGAAATTTTTGGTCTTCCCGACCCCTGCTGCTGCGATGGACAGTCGCACCGTGCCAATCGCGTTGATGGTTCCTCCATCGAAGCCGGTTAGCGGGATGGCTTCTCTGTTGATCTATGTTTCTTCTACTCTCAGTTTTAGCAATGGCTCCAGGAAGATCACGTCGACTGAGCTCCCGTTATCGATTAGGATCCTGTCCATCGTATACGAGGCAACTAGGAGTGTGACGACCAACGCATCGTCGTGCGGACCAATCAGTGTGGCCGCTTCACTATCTTTGAACGAGATCTCGAAGTCCGGCTCTTGCCTCGGTACGATAACCGGTCCGGCCTTGAGCTTCCTCTGATGGGCCTTGATGGAGTTTACTGAGTTACCATGCAGTTGGGAACCTCCTACAATAGTGTAGATTCTACCGATGGGCTCGGGGATGTCGCTGAGCTGCTCTCTGGAATTCTCCGTTTCTTCGTATGTTTGCTCGTCTGACTCCTCGAGCATATGTACTCGTCCTCTTTTGTTAGGCTGTATGCTTTCGCGCGGCGTTCTGTGTTGCTCTTCTCTTTTCTGGCCGGTTTGGTGTTGATTTTGGGGAAGGCTTTGCTCGATCGGTTGCCCACCTTTCAGCTCATTGCCGAAGTTTATTTCCCCCAACTCTCCATTGATGTACTTTTCCGCTAGGCGGGCACGGAGTACCATACAATTCTTCGTATGATGTCCGAACACCTTGTGGAAGTTACACCAGGCTTTCGGGTCGTGTTTCGGGAAACCTTCGTTGCTGTACGGGGGGAAGTCTCTCGAGCTGACCAGGACTTCTCCAGGAGTTTCTTCTGCTTCGACCTGTTCTTCGAATTTCGCGGTTTCCGAATTTACGTTGAAAACGTACGGGCTTCGCGGGTTCGGTCCGTTATTGGCCCTTGGATTCTGGGTTTGGAATGAGTGCTTCTGGACTGGGGGGGGGATTCCTTTGTCCCCTGAAAGGGATGTTGTGATTCCCGGCCCTAGGCGGCGGCTGCTGCCCGGGTGGTCCGGCATTTCGCTGGTGGACGGGTAGAGATCCATGTCTCCTTCGCATGGCTTCGAGTTCTTCGTCATGCCTGATCCAGTTGGATGATCTGTGGATTACGTCTTCGATGGATTCGTAACGATTCACGACGATGTCCGTTTTGAACTTCGAATCGTACCATAATCCGGCCGTGAGAGCGGCTATGGCGGTTTCGTCACTGATCCCGTTTATTTTGACCATGGTCTTTTTGAACCTGGTCATGAAAGCTCTGAGGGGCTCTCCTCTCTCTTGCTGCAAGGCATAGAGGTTCGCCGCCGTGATCTCAGTTTCCATAAACATGGAAAAATGTTTGAGAAAAAGGGTCGTTAGCTGTCCGAAGATGTCTATGGAACGCGGTTCAAGTTTCGAGAACCATTCCATCGCCGGGCCGACCAAATTTTCAGAGAAATATTGGCAGCGCCCAGCATCCAACTCGTGCGCTTCCAGATGGGCTCGCCCCATCGCTATCCTGAAGGACCTCAAGTGTACTTTGGGATCGGTCGT
The DNA here is from genome assembly GCA_954871525.1 of Parietaria judaica. Taxonomy (NCBI): domain Eukaryota; kingdom Viridiplantae; phylum Streptophyta; class Magnoliopsida; order Rosales; family Urticaceae; genus Parietaria; species Parietaria judaica. The sequence continues at coordinate 19,736,531 of OX940868.1, read as the reverse complement.
CCCGTCGTACTTTGGCACATATACTCGTCCGCCTTCCCTGAGTATAACGTTAGTTATGACGGGCTTAAAGGGTGTTCTTTTTGCCTCCTCCACTAGACGTTCTATCTCGGGGGCAGCGGTAGTGGCGTTGTGCACGCGAGAGCGCACGTGAATGAGCTTCTCATTCATTTCGGCCATTGAGCGTTTGAGCTCCTCCAGTTCTGTGCGTTGGGGAGCTAGTTCGGGACGCACAGTCTGGAGGGGTTCCTGTCCGTACACCGGGCTGGGATACCTCGGATACGTGACCGGGTGGCCGTTGAGGGCCTGGCTGATGTTACGACTTTGCTCGTACCCCGATTGTCGGTTTTGGGGTCCCGGGCGTTGGTGACTGCTCGAAGCAACATTCCCCGCATTAGACGGGTAGAGACCCGTCAAGGGGGTAAAAAGGGGTGTTCCTGTTTCAGGAGGCGGGGGAGGTGTTGCTGGCCTAGGGCCGCTGGGTAGTCGGGGCTGGTTTCGCCTTGGCGCTTGCGGATTGTCCACATCGGCGAAGTCGAAGTGGACAGCGTCGAGCCCGGTCCGGCCTTGATACCCAGAGTTTTGTCCCGGATCAATCCGGTTAGCGTTCTGACGACGCTCATTTCGGGCTTGGTTGGCTTCCAGAGAGTCGAGTCGCTGGCGCAGCTCTCGATTCTCAGCAGCGCTAGCCTCTAGCTGAGACTGTAGGTTGCTTGATTCCGTGTTTGGATGTGGGTTGTTCACCTCAGACCCGTTCACGATTGCGACTTCGTTGTTGCTCATGTTCGCGGAGTGCTTTGAGCTTTTAGGAGTTAGCGAGATCAATTTCCCACAGACGGCGCCAAACATATTCTTATAGAATGGGTCCTAAAAAGACGGTTTCGAAATGGCAAACGGAGTTTCTGACTACAGATTCTCCTAAGTCAGTCAACAAAGATGCACAAATAAAGGGTGTGCAATCTCAATCAAGGTGTGATTGAGTCAATCACTCCACGTATTGCCTTATAGAGGTCACGAATTAATCACATGAAGCTGATTGAAAGTAATTTTCTTTCATGGGAGAGAATTATGGAGCTGAATATTGTCATCAAGACGTGAAGATTTGCATTGCCATAGGTCCGAAATCGATAGCACTTAAAGAGATATTCTGAGAAAAATCTTCGGGAGAAGGCAACTTGTGATTCACGAGTGAAGTGAAGAAGCACGAGACGTTTGCTGCTAGTTGGTGCAAGGGGATCTTGCGATCATCGAGAATTAAAGTGTTGGATGTCAAAGCTGTTGTGTGACAACATGGGGGAGTTTTCTTTTATGCTTTGGGTTCATATGTATTATTGTTTGTAATCATCTCGTGTAACTCTTGGTTGATAAGTCAGGGTGAGTGCCCCACATAAGTAAGTTAGCCACAATGGATAGTCCGAACAGCATTAACATAATAATCTTGCTAAAACGTAAAAATATGTCATAACATTTTGTATTTGGTATGTTTTTTTTTTAGCTATAATAAACTAGTCAAATTGAAATTTGAAATCGAAAAAATAGTCAATGTTTGATTAATGTTGTGGACTAGCCAATTAACCTCATCAACCAATCTAAAAAGACTTTACTACCCTTACCCTAAATAAACTATGATGTGAAATTTTGATTATTTGAAATAAACTTCATCGATGCAAGATTAATGCGAAATAAAATCCATTAATGTGAAATAAATGCCTAGATTTTTTGATCGAAGACTACGCGAACTAAACCTCGACCAGAAGCGAGGTTGACCAGGTAAGGGAGAACTAAAGAGTTGGTGAGTGTCAATCAGCTGACATCCAAGAGGAAGGCACCGAGATCTGTGGGATTGTGAGAATGTCAACCTGTCTTTCTTTTTATGTATATAGGAATCAATGTAATTACCCTCGATTTAAGGGATTGGTTTTTAGTTTTAATAATATAAATAGAGGTGTATCCTCTTTGTAAAAGGTGAATTTTCCCTTCCTTGTAATTTTGATATTATTCAATGTAGAGAGTATCTTCCTCAAAACCTTTCTCTTTCTATTTGTGTCCTTGTCTGTGTGCTTTTGACTTAAAAATCTAGTTTGGAACCAACATTTGGTATCAGAGCGCCAAGTTTGTGAGTACATGTCGCCACCGCCATCATCCAGGTTAGCTGTCGCCCAGGAGATGACAACCACGAAGAACCATAAAGAACGGGATATCACACTATAATTGACGACACAAATACTTAAGTTATTATCATTTATGCTACACTTTTTAATTTTATCTACTAATTCTACATATTATATTTATATGATAATAATTTAAATATATATATCTCGGTAATATATGATCATAACTTTAGTACTTACGTCGTTAATATGAACTTTAGAACTTATGGTGCAATAAATTAATATCGATTGTGAAAATGATCAACGCTTTGGTACTAACGACATAACTAATAATTTTTAACAATTTGATACTTTTGCTTCTAATTAAAAATAAAATTTGAATTATAATGTGAAATTTGAATTACTTCATGATAGTTTTACCTGTATTTTCCTTTCAAACATTCATGCATATATAACTTATAAGAGTTTTCAGAGCTGCAACTTTTAGATATTCAAGAACTAATTTTGAGAAATTTACCGTCGATTTATATATATATATATATATATATACTGCTTTGAAACATACACGTTTGATTTATATATATATATATATATATATATATATATATAACATACATATACGTACCATCTAAATACAATTTTTTCTCTTTCAGCTTCACTTTTCAATTTTAGAAAGGGTTAATCCGGCAAAAGTACCAATATTTTCAAATAACGGACCAATAAGTTTCAATTCTTTTTTTTTTTTTCGGACAATACAAAGTTCAAACTCTTTAGTTTTGTGTCCCTATAGGTTCCTCCGTAAAAAAATTTGACCTCCAACGTTACTCACGCCACGTAAAAGTTTTGGTTTCGTATTCCAATGCTTTTTTTACCCGAATAAAGTTCCAATTCTCTTGTTTTGTCTCGTCATATCACTTTCGTGAAATTTTAAACCATGGATTATGCCGTTTTCGGTGTTGAATTAAAAAGTATTTTTTCTCCCTTTTAAGTACATATACACGATTATATTTGATCGTCCAACTTTCCGATGGCTAATTTACTCCGGAAATGAGGATAAAATTTTGTAATGGTGGCATGATTAACAATGGAAGACGGTTATTTTTTTCAGAGGTACCAATAGGGACACAAAACTAAAGAATTGGAACTTTGTCCGAGCAATAAAAAAAATTGGTATTTATTGATCCACTTTTTGAAAATATTGGTACTTTTGTCGAGATTAACCCTTCTAGAAAATATGTAAACAGTAATCAGTTTTTGTCATTTTTAACTAGATATTAAAGAATCATAAACATTATGAACTTTTTATGCCGACCAATAATTATTGACTTGGATCCAAAACCCTAACAAGAAGCCAAATGACAATTCAAAGCACAACTACCACCAAATACCCTCCATTAATTATAATCCCAGCCCCACAAAATTCCCCTATAAAACCACCGAAACATTGCTCCTTTTGCCACGCCAAGCACAGTCGAGGAACCCTAGCTCTCTAGAGAAATCACATCATTTTAAAGAGTTAATACATTCATCAGCCATGGCACTTAGCTCCTCGGTTGTGAAGCTTCTTTGCATGGCGGTTATCGCCATGGCCGTGGCTGCTCCGACTGCGGAGGCCTTGACTTGTGGACAAGTTTCTGGCGGACTCTCTCCGTGCATCAACTACCTCAAGAGCAAAGGCGCTCAGGCCGTCCCAGCAGGCTGCTGCAACGGAATCAAGTCGCTCAACAACGCAGCCAAGACGACGCCGGACCGCATAACCGCTTGCAAGTGCCTCAAATCCGCCGCTGGGAGCATCAAAGGCATCAACCTCGGCCTCGCCGCCGGACTTCCCGGCAAGTGCGGCATCAGCGTGCCCTACAAGATCAGCCCCTCCACCAACTGCGACAGGTGATTAAATTTTTTAATTAGCACTAACTGGTAATTAAGCTACTTAACTACGATTCAAAATACTATATGGTAATTAATTTTATATTATTATTATTCAGGATTATATGTATCTTCTGTTTGTACAAGGTGATGGATAACTAATTTATGACTAATGTTTTTATTTTTATTTTATTGCAGCGTGAAGTGAATATGATATTGATGTGGACCGATATTCGAGATTATCTACAAGACTAAATTATAGCGTAATCTAATGCGAATAAAACGTATTTGTATGGGTGTTTTGTATCTTTGCCAAAGCGAGTATAATTTCTATCATAAAGCTTTATGTACAATTGATGAGTTATTTCATAATAACAATTAACATGTCGAATCTAGTTCATGTTCATGTTAAATGTTCTCTATCAATATAATTAAGCGTTGGCAATAACCTAATATAATAATATGATTCAGTATCATCATAAAAGGATGGATCTGTAATTATACGTATATGCAGCGTATGATCATCAGTTAGTTTATGTATATATATATAAATAAGTCTAATCAATAATGGGAAGTGTTAATGATTTATATACCATAACTAATTCGGCGTAAAGCAGATATCATCATTCTTCAAACAGTTAAAAAATATTTACATTATCTATAAAATCTATCTAAGCCATTTTTAAATATATGCTTCAATTAGAGCTGCAGCTCACGACCAAATTGCCATCGCGACGCTCGCAACGGGGAAGAGGACTTCGCGATGGCTCGCGACGGGGAGGTGAAAATCGCGATGATTCGCGATGGGGTTCCGTCGTCACGATTTCTCTCTCTCTCTCTCTCTCTATCTCACACTCACTCTCTCTCTCTCTCTCAACGTCGCGACGATCGCGACCCTTGGCACCACGACGCATCGCGACGGGAGGGTTGGCGATTTTCTGGCGATTCCGTCGCGACGGGTCGCGAAGTCGTCAGTTTCAGCTCTAGCTTCAATAATGACAACATAAACGATTTGCAAAGTAGATATTAACTACATAATAAAAAAGGTTGTCGATAATCCAACTAAACCTAACATTTTGATATTATCATATCTCAATATTGGTGTGCAATTTTATATATACATATATGTAGAAAATAATAATGAGATGACTCACTCTTAGAACTATTTAAAAAAAAATTAGAATTTGATAATCATTTTGATTAAAAAACACAATTATTTTAAATTGGTTCGATCTTCTTTGTCCAAAATATTTAAAAATTATGTAAAGTATATCATGTAATTTTACTTTAAAATCATGGCACTAAAACAAATAATACATGACCTTTAAGCATTGTCAAAGTTCCTATGTCTTTTTCAGAACTAATAACTTTAAAAATAATAATTTAAACTTAAACTCAGAACATAAATTATGTTAAAACGTTTAATGAATAATCATTTTACTCGTTATTAATATCTCACTACTATTCTAAAATAATATAAAAAAATCAGAAAAATATTATTATTGATGAAAGCGATCACTGAATATTTATCACTGTAGGGGACTTTGCAAAATGAGTATGTCAAATTCCAATTTTGTATTTCAATTTGTTTATAGTTTCAAATCGAAATAATATATTTGATCACATGAATTCTTCTCAATCTCAGTTTCAAACTTCCATGAAGACACGTGGTTTTACGATTAAAATTGTGTCTAATATCTTAAATAAATCTTTTATGACAGTAGGCCCTCCTAACTAAATACGGTCGACTATATTAGAAATCACAAGGCACGCTTCATATTTTTGCCGCAATAGTCAAAGATTCGTTAAAATATTCCATATCATATAGTGATTCACGTCTCGAAAAGACTCAAACTCACAGGAAAAAAAAAAACTTTGATTGCAATTACAAAAAATAATGATTCTGAATCCTGATACATACAAGCGTAGTAATTTATTAAAAAAAATAGCAAACCACAATAAAATACCACGTACAATAATTCATCAATCATATGGAGAAATATAATCGAAAAACTTATCCATTTTTTAAGCTATACAATATAACCTTTGAATACAATATTACCTGGCTATATTATATATTTAAAAATACTCTTTAAATTAAACTTATTAGCGTCAAAATTTTTTTTTTTACTTTCTAGAAATAATAATCGAAGAACTTTATCCACTTTTTAAGCTATTATATGTATTTTAATTCCAAATATAGATATGTATATATATATTTATGTGATGAGACTCCAGCGTCTACTTCCATTTTGTAATTTCTTATACTATCAGCTGGATTATTTGGTTCTTATGCCGACCAAGTGTAAAACATATGAGAATCAGCAAACTTCTTATTAGAATATATGAACTAGTGATCAGCTTTTGGTCAAATCATAATTCAAAGCACAACTACCAACAAATACCCTCCAAACTCCCAACCCCACAAAACTCACCTATAAATTACGGAAACATTGGTCCTTTTGCCACACCAAGCAAACTCTAAAAACCCTAGCTTTCTAGAGAAATCACATATTACATATTCTAAAGAATTAAAACATTCATTCGCCATGGCTCTTAGCTCCTCGGTTGTGAAGCTTCTGTGCGTGGCGGTTGTCGCCATGGTCGTGGCTGCTCCAGCGGCAGAGGCCTTGACTTGCGGGCAAGTTTCCGGTGGACTCTCGCCATGCATCAACTACCTCAAGAGCGACGGTGCTCAGGCCGTCCCGGCGGGCTGCTGCAACGGAATCAAGTCGCTCAACAACGCTGCCAAGACGACGCCGGACCGCCAAACCGCCTGCAAGTGCCTCAAATCCGCTGCTGGTAGCATCAAAGGCATCAACCTCGGCCTCGCCGCCGGACTTCCTGGCAAGTGTGGCGTCAGCGTGCCCTACAAGATCAACCCCTCCACAAACTGCGACAGGTGATTAACATTCTTAAATAACACTAATTAAGTTGTAATTTAAAATACTTAAAAACTAAAACACTAAATGGTAATTAATTTATTCTTATTATCTTATTTTTGTTAAGGTCCCAGTGTTTTTTGTTTGTACGAGGTAGTGAATAACTTATTTATTTATATTTTCGCAGCGTGAAGTGAACATGATACCATGATGTGGATTGATCAAGATCAGATTATCGACAAGAAGACTATTAGTATATAGTATAGATATATTAATGCGAATAAAACGTCTGTATTGGTGTTTTGTGTTATGCATAAGCGACAAATACATATGGATAAATCTTCATTGTACTACAAATATAACTAAATTAAGAAAAAAAAAATTCCTCTGTTTAATACTGTGAGATCCCACTTTTTTTTAGAGATAGAAAATAGAATGAGTACATTTTTATTCTATATTTCTTTTTAATTAATTTAGGATTTTTTTAAAGCAAATAATATATCAAAGATTTAGTACATTATTGGAAAAAAAATGGGAAGAAAAAGGGAGCTGCGAAAATTAATAACTAGTTAGAGTTTTATATTAGACTTAGAGTTTCATATTTTTCAAAAGTCTCCCTTAGCCTCATTCTCTCCAAAACCTAGAAATTCTATGGAGAGGATATAGTGAAAAACTCACGAGTCTTCAATCTCATCAGCCTTCAAATTTATTCTTCTTCTTCCATAATCAAGGTATGAGTATGCTTATCTTACTAAATTCAATTTTATTTTCGTAATCCCTAGTAGCAGGATTTTGTCGAATTTTTATCTCCCAAACTACGCATATGTTTTGGCTGAAATTTTAACCACAACTTCGATTAGGTTCATAAAAGTCCCAGATTAAATTTCATAATTTTTGGAGTTCTGAATCGCTTGAAATCGTATTTTCAATTTTTCAATCTTCTGGAATAAACGATAAAATTCTGCACATCAGATTTTCGTTTTTAGTTTTTAATTCATAGAGTACGAATTAGAGATTTTATGCAGAGATATATTTTATAGAGAATCCAATTTCGAGAATGTTTTGTGTTTTAAGAAATTTGAAAATCGTTCGGGATCTAGCCCGAAATCGATTTATAAGATTCTGGCCGAACAGAAAAATAAGTATATCTCATAGTTACAGTTGTCTTTTGAAAAATTTTAAACACGAAATTTCTTCATTTTTGAAAAATAAAAGCAGTTTTTTTCAGAACGCTTTTACAGTTCGTAACCAATTTTATTATATCAAGAATAGACCTAAAAAGTCCTTTTATACGTACAAGCACAAATCTCGTTTTAGTCGTTAAGCTAAGTGTTAGGATATTTATGAGTGACCCGGTTCTAATTCATAGTTGGGTATCTATTACCTAGGAACGTCGATCGTAGAGGTGCCTTCGCCAGAGTCTCTAGTAAGACGATCGTAGCATTTCAGGTGAGTTCAACCTCATTGCAGTACGAATTAGTTTAACAATAAAAATACATTTGAGCATGTTTGTTGTGTGTTTTGTTTGAATATATTAGATGTGTGAAAAACGGTTGCTTGATTATATTGCTTCATGAATGACTACATTTGATATGTTATGAGGATTCAACGACGTTGAAACTTTGCGAAGGATTTATTATTATGTGACCATCGATGTGATTGTTGATATATGAAGAATGCCATTAATGATGAATGGTGATATGCGATGTGAGAATTCTTATTTTGGTTATTGATGAATCTTCTTGTCATTTATGCATGTTAACATTATAAATAAGTATAACATAGGAATTAAGTGTCCTGCCCCCTCTATCGAGCGAGTGGTGTGAGGCTTATGATGTTTTAAGAAGATCCCCAAAAAAAAAAAAGAATGGGACGATGATTATATTTCTCCCCGAGTTGAAAGGAACGAAGAAGGGATTAATCTGACGGTATCATGAACCATCCAATATATTGACCTTAGGCTTCGGGACATGTGCACCCCCGTCGATCTATTGAGTCTCGCGCGAATGAAGTGGTACGTACACAATGGTGATCACCTAGGAAAAGATTAGTAATAGATTCCTAAAACGTAAAAGTGAAGCATAATTGAACATTTGCATGTTATGTTTTCTTTACATTATTATTTTGTGAGAAAATAGTTGTATCTCACTGAGCTTTAAGCTCACACAAAAGATTTTTCGTTCGTACTGTAGGTAAGAAACCTATGCTATGATTTCGTGGTGGATTGGACGGTGACAGTGGAGGATGTGTGTGGGATTGGTTGAATGGGTAATCACTCTGAAGACGTTTTCCGCATATTTTTTTTCTTATACATTTTGGTTTTGAAAAAGGAATTCCTGATAAAGTTTTTTAATATTTACGTATTTACTTATTTACTATTAAGTTTAAAAAAAAATGGCCAAGTATTTCAAAGAGCTTTAGAGTAGTTAGTAAGTGACGACTCCGAAAAAGTCGGGTCGTTACAAATACTTTGCATTAGAACCTTGTTAAACAATACTCGATAAATTAATAACTTTGATATAAGAATATTTTTGTATGGTCCCGACTCTAACTACTATTTCTAAAACTCTCGATAAATAATAAAATTCTCTAATTCCAACGGTAATAATTTATAGATATTTTACGGTATATTTATTATATATGCCGATCAATTATCATAGTTTATATATATGTATATATATTAAAGGGGCAAATAGCCAAATAGCCAAACTTCAAAGTCTAATTAGCCAAATAGCTAATGTTTTAATTAATATTGCCAAATTGCCAATTAACCACGTTAATAAATCACGAAAGACCGGATTACCCTAATATTAACGTGGTTAATTTGTTTAAAAATAAATTAATTTTTTTTTTGAAAAAAATATTAAATTTTTTGTTAAAATTTTAATCACAATTTTTTATTTTTAAAAAAATTAACTCCGTTAATAAACGTTAATAAACATATTAACGAAGTTAATTTGTTTAAAATAATTTTTTTGAAAAAAAAATTAATTTTTTTGTTAAAATTTTAATCACGATGTTTTATTTTTATTAACTAAATTAACTCCGTTAATAAACGTATTAACGGAGTTAATTTGTTTAAAAATAAAAAATCGTGATTAAAATTTTCACAAATTATTTTTTTTTTTTTTAAAATAATTTATTTTTTAAAAAAATATTTTATTTTTAAACAAATTAACCACGTTAATACACGTTAATATGTTAAAAGGGTATTATAGGTATAAAATATGTTATTAAATAACCATTTGACTATTTTACAAACAAAAAGGAAAAGTCGGCTATTTGGCTATCCCATGTTATTTCTCATATGACTATTTAAGATGGTTTCTTTATGAAAGGACATGGTAGTAAACGACAGGGAACCACTAAACGACGTCATGAAAATAATAATCAACATAAACATACAAATACCCCCCTCAGGTCTATGATTTATCTTGAAACAGCATAGTGAAGGCATGAAATATATACATTAGGGGTGAACAGGCGGGTATTCGGTGCGGTTTTTGACAAGTAATAGAATGAATGCCGCATTTCGGTATTTTAGAAATGATAACCGAATACACTATTTTTAAAGATGAAAACCGCATTTATCGTATAATCGGTATTCGGTGTTCGGTTGCGGTATTATCGGTTTTTACCCACATTTACCGCTTTTAAATTAATATCCACAACTCCATAAACTGACTATTAATATTACACATACTACTAAATGTTAATATTATAAATTATTGCACATAAACGGATTACTAAATACTAATATTACACAATATTACCCCGAGATATTAGATAAGAATCTCTTTTTTGATGTGTTAATAGGTATAGTAAATAGAATATAATAATTATAATATTAGTTATAGTTAAAGCGGTAAAACCGGGTAAGCGCGCGGTTGGGGTTTCCACATTAAAACCGAAAAACTCAATTTTAACGCAATTCGGTATTCAGTTTTTTTCTCGGTATATTCGGTTTTAACCGCTTTAATAACGGTTGGTTTAATCTTTATTGGTTTGATTGGTTTTCGGTTGAAAATTCGATTTACAGTTTATTTTGTTCACCCCTAATATATAAACTTAGAGATAGAATTTCTACTGAAAATTTAGTGTGTCTACAAACTTCAAGCCTCCCTCTATTTATAGGATGACGATATGGTTCTTGCGAGCGTCTGATTGAGATTTGGAGCCTTGATTGAGCTTGTAGGGGTGGAACCATTTCTTGTGGTTGTGGAGAATTTGATGGATGATTTTAGTATCAAGATAAGGCTCTTGACGGAGCATTAATGTTCATGGAGCATAGCACTTGATGGAGTGGAGGTGCTGGTGTCAAGAGAAATGTATTTGATGGAGCCTTGGTAGTAAAGCATTATTGTTTTGTCAGAGTTGAGTGGTCGTGGTGGTGAGCTGGTACTGAGCATTATTGCTCTGTCTGAGCTGAGTGAGCTGGTCGAGAGTATTATTGCTATTTTATTTGATACTAGAATTGAGACGCTATTAAAAGTAAAAATAATAGAGCTGGATACATATTCTGCCCCTTCACAACAAGAACACGTTTATATATATGTTGAAACGACTAGAAGATGGGAAACGATAAGAAAAAACAACAACAAAATATTAAGGTCCGGTATCTAAAAAACCGACAACAATACACAATACTATAGGTTACAAAGGCAAGAAAAAAAATCAATTTAAAATTAAATACGACAATAAACAGAAAAATTGCTAGACACATTATCTCTGAAAAAAGACATAATAAATAGCGAGAAACTTACCCAAAATATGAAGTCGCGGTTTCTAAATAACAAGAATACACAATGCAAATAACGACAGGAATGAAGAATCAATATCTAGGAAAACGACATCATCAAAACGTTTGGCTTTGTGTTCGGTAGTATAATTTCTTAAGTAATTTTGAAATTTGTAACTGATTTTTTATAATTGAATTCTTTGAATCTATTATTGTTAAAATTAGTTATTGTTATGCGTATTTTTTCGAAGTATTAAATATATGGGCCTCAAAGGTAAGACTCAAAGCTCACTAAGCAAAGTCAAGGACCATTGGCTCAAGTCCAAACCCGTTAGACGAAGCAAGGAAGACAAGGCCCGAAATATGGGACCCAAAGACCGAAGACCACCTTCCAACGACCTTAAGGTGCCCTCGGCGACGACCTCGAAAGGTTCTCGACAATCCAACGAGGTTATGTCAACCTTAAATAGTCCCAGGAAAGATGACAACTACCTTACAGGCTTCCCAACGAGGTCCCTGTCAAGACAAGCCATCTAGACAACGTCCTGGTAAAGACAAGCTTTCCTAGCGACGACAAGCTCCCTTGGACTTGCAATACCTCGCCAAGCCTAACTTCTAGGTCAATGTGCAACACATCGATAATAAACTCGACAAGAGGAATTTCTCAACGACATCAAGCGGCAAGACAAACCATGTTCACGGGGATGCTAAGGACGTTCAAAAGATGCCTTAGGACCCGATATACGAGCTTGCAGAACCTGTCAATGAGATCAAGATGACGTACTGGGCGCTCGACCAACCCCACAACTAGCGAGCAAACTCGGTGAGCTCTCTCGTGGCAAGCTCCCATGAATTATGGCTTTGGAATTTAAATAAAAAGTGGTTCATGTTTTTCGTTTGAATAGAACCCCCATTCTACACATATTCTCACATTCTCTCCTCAAATATTCTCTCTAGTTTCTTTCTCTAGAATCTGCCATGTCCTCTGCGATTTTCGAAGCTTGCCATGTAGGTCGCCTTCACCTTGAAGGTTTCAAATAGGCCGCCTTCGCCACTAATCTCGCCAGACGAGCCATAATCGCCCCAAAGCTTGATAGGAAGAATAGTTTCGCATCGGAGTTCGTCGCAAGCATAGCCATTGACGACCACCTTCTTCGGAACTCTCCAGATCTTCAATATCGCGCTCGACCATGTCTCATGTGACCGTCATCCCCTGAAGGTCTCACTCATGAGGATTCATTTCCTCGTTAGAGACACTCATCCTCGGGTTTCACTAACCGTGAACTACGTGATGACTTGATTCCGAAATAATATGTAGGGCCTCCCTTGCAGGGCCTCCCTTGTTGCTGATACGGAGACATGAAAACCTTAGGAGAAGCTCGACGCCACGCCCGAGAAGACACTGTCATCTTCAGCAGAATCGAGAGATTATAGTAAATCCTCATTGACTCCATCTTGATTGCCCACACGAGCACAAGGTACGGCCCTAGGAAACATGAACTAGGTTATAAATTAATCGAGTTTCATGCATTAACCGTTATTATCTTATTAAATCATTTGAATTTTGGGTTTAATTTAAATTGAATTGTTGTAGTTATTATTGAACTTTGAATCTGTGAATGAAATTAATTTTAATCTAATATTGTTATTTAAAATATGTATATATATATGCTATGGGTGTTTTCTAAATTAATTAAAATTAAATCAATAAAGAAAATTTTTTTTATTAATTTTTCTTTACTTATTAAATATATTTGGCCCAAAAGCGGACCCCCGGAAGCCCAAATTCAAAAAAGGAATGGCCCAACAAAGTCAAAATTGCGCCCCTGGGGTAAAAATCACACCTTTAATAAAGACCTACTGCGCGCCCGAGGCGCGCGCCCACGAGGCCTATTGTGCGCCCGGCAGCGCGCCCTAACGCACCCGACAAAGCGTGCAACGTGCCTAACACGACGAGTAACGTTCACAGCAGGTCGCGCGCCGACGAGACATATTAGGTGCCCAACAAAAACTCGTAGCAAGCGTGCGAGGTTTATTGCGCACCCAGCAAATTGCTTAGCTCCCCCAACAGGGAGTGCAACCCATTCGACAGGGCGCATAATGTGCCTCACGGGGCGCTCAACGTGCCAAATAGTGTGGGAAACGTGCCCGGGAGCTTACTCGCCCACTAGGTGCACCCATGAGACTCTTAGGCGGGCAGCGCGCCCTACTAGGCGTGCAAAAAATATTAATATTGTCTAGGGTCCCAATCAAATTATTATTAATCGCACATTGGCTATTGGATCCTTCTTTTAATAGGAGCTCCATTTTAACATAACGGCATCACTACTAAACGTTATCTATATGTATAAAAGGTGGATAGGGAGGTACCTATACCTGTCCCCCTAACGGAGATTTCTGGCTCTACAAGAGCGGAGGTTCTGGCTAAAGAGAAGGCGGGGGAGGAAAATTCAGAGAAGGCGTCGAATGTATCTTTTACCCAGTGAAAGCAAGGTTTGAGTCTCGATCTGCCCGTATAAGCGAAGTTAACGGTTCTCTGTGATCACCGGCCAATATCCCTAGTCCGATCCGACCGCTCCGGTGGAGTTGCCGGACTTTCGGGTAACGGGCCAATAGACTCGGTTCCGATCCAATCGCGAGGCGGAGATCATCCCAGGGTTCTGAACCTCCACGTCAACGCCCCATTCCAAGGAAAGTAAGAAAAAAAAAGTGTTTGATCCAAGGTTCAATTTTTTGTCGAAAATCGCCGATAATCGTCGATTATCCATCTTGCTGATAGTCATCTGCAAATGTTCTGTACCAACAATTATCGTTTTATAATTTCTCCATCAAAAAGCTCAAAAATCTGCAAGAGTAGGCATAAACGATTATTGCCAAAACTTGTGTTAATAAATTATGGAAAAATTAGGTACTTTTTGACCTATACAAAAATTATTTTGGGGGTTTAAATAACATAATTTCGGCAAAGGTCTTAAAAGTTTATATTTTACGGTTTGTGATGTAATCTATTCATTTTTGTTGTTGTTTTATTTCATTAAATATTTTTTGAAATAAAAATATGAGGTTTTGGTATAATTTAATTGCATATTTGAGTTTAATTAGGAATTCGTCTCAATTGCGACAAAAGTCTTACAAGTTTGTCTTTTTCGATTTGTGAGGTAATTTATTCATTTTTGTTGCTGCTTTTTTTCATTAAATATATCTATGAAAATAATAATCCGATATTTTTGTGTAATTTAATTTCATATTTGAGCTCAATATGAGAGTTTTCCTTAATTACGGCAAAAGTCTTATAAGTTTTTCTTTTACGATTTGTGAAGTAATTTTTTTTTTGTTGCTTATCTCTTTGACTAAATATTTATGGAAATAATGATCTCAGATTTTTGTTGTAATTTAATTACATATTTGAACTAACTTCGAGGTTTTTCCTTAATTGCGGCAAAAGTCTTATAAGTTTGTAATTTAATTATGTGTTGGTGTATGACTTTATTTACAAATTTTTGTGTATGAGATTACTTATTGAGTACTCATTAGTGAATAGATATCATAACATGTTTTTTGGGTATTTTTAACACACTATTTAAAAATTGGGCAAATATTAACTTTTTTTTCCCATAAGTTTTCCATTGAAAAGTATCGAAAAGTGTCGATAATCCATCGATAATCCTCGAAAAGTGTCGGTCACGATAATCAACAGTTTTATAAGTTTTTTGTCGATTAATCGGCAAGCGAACAATAAATCCGTCAAAAACAACAATCGATTTATCGACAAATTCGGTAATTTGTCCCTTAGTTTGATCCCTTTTTTGGTATCCAACAATATCTATATATATAACACTTTCATCGCTAATAATAAGCATATTTATGTTACAAGTAGTAGATGACCTTTTTTGTCGTTGAAAATTCATCTCAAACTTCAAGTTGGACACGTGCTTTCACGACTGAACTAGTGTCCCTTTTTCGAACAAACAATTTATAACAATAGGGACTAATTAAAGACTCATGAACTGGAATCGGTACCATGAGGACACGTTTCATATTTTTGCCGCAAATAGTCAAAGATCGTTGAATCTATATCAATGGAAAGGCTCAAACCTAAATCAAAATTATAAATATCCTTAATTGCAATCACAAATGACTTAATATGAAGAGTACGTGAAAGAACGACCGAAAATAGACTATAACGTAGGTAAACGATAATGTGTAAAAATAATGTCGTTGTATATCATGCATTTTTTAAAGACATTAAAATTAATTTTAAAAATATATTCACTATAAAAAAATGTGTTTTTACCGAGACATATAAGTAAACGGCGGCAGTCAACCGTTAACTCTTGTTTCTCAACTTAGTAATGGAATATAAGTCTTAAGAATATTATAGAATCATCTAGAGAATATGTCGGTAAATTTTATTTTTCTGGCATTAAAAAACAATTTTAAGTCAATTTCTTAATCTTTGTATATTCTTAAAAACAATATTAAAAATGCTTTCCTCTATATTCGAAACAAAAATCTTAACATATACCTATTATTCTTTCTTTTATATATATATATATATATATATATATATACACGCACATAAAGATGGTGGTCGAGTATTTAATTTTAAATTTTTAATTTCTAAACTACCAACTGAATATTTTTTTCAATAATCCTAATTACGCCACAACATTTTATGCCGACCACGTAACTAGGAGCAAACCCTTTGTAGAAGACAAATTACTTATGGTCAAATCATAATTCAAAGCTCAACAACCAACCAATACCCTCCAAATTCCCAACTCCTTAAAATTCACCCTATAAAATCACCGAAACTTTGTTCCTTTTGCCACACCAAAAGCACTCTCGAAAAACCCTAGGCTATCTACAGAAATTAATCACATATTATTTTACAGAATACATTCATTAGCAGATATGGCGCTTAGCTCCTCAGTTGTGAAGTTTCTTTGCGTGGCGGTTGTTGCTATGGTTGTGGCTGCTCCGGCGGCAGAGGCCTTGACTTGTGGGCAAGTCTCCGGTGGACTCTCCCCGTGCATCAACTACCTCAAGAGCGACGGCGCTCAGGCCGTCCCTGCAGGCTGCTGCAACGGAATCAAGTCACTCAGCAGCGCCGCCAAGACGACGCCGGACCGCCAAACCGCTTGCAAGTGCCTCAAATCCGCCGCTGGAAGCATCAAGGGCATCAACCTGGGCCTCGCCGCCGGACTTCCCGGCAAGTGTGGCGTCAGCGTGCCCTACAAGATCAGCCCCTCCACAAACTGCGACAGGTGATTAATCACAACTATCATACTTAATTTATTAATATAAATTTATAAGTAATCATAACATTTTTAGTTTAATTTAGAACTAGCATATGATATACAAAAAAAATGAAAAATATCCTTATCTTATTAACTCAAATACTCATATATTAATACTTTATTGACTTGCACGTGTACAAATACCATGTAACAAATACCAATTTAACTTACTTTATTGACTTAGGACATGCATCTGTAAATATTATTAATCAAGGGTTTAAAAATGCTTCTATATTTTTAATGTATTTTATATATATAGTTTAGGTATTAAAAAAAAAATTGTCCTAATTAACTAATCGTACTTACTTATATGTCAACGTATTCCTCTTTTAATATATTTTTTTTGTTTGATTTTGCAGCGTAAAGTGAGCTTGATGAGCATCGAGAGATATTATCTACAAGACTACAGTATTAACCTTATACGAATAAAACGCATATGTGTTTTCGGCCATGCATATATATATATATATATATATATATATATATTTATTGTTAATTCCAATATAGATATATGAGTGAACAATTTCATGTACTGTCCATGAAATATTTATAAAAACTTGAGTCCTGAGATTATTAATAGCTACTTTTAAAAGGTGTCACCCTATTAAAATGTTGGGCATTGTAGCGTAATAGTCAAATATAAAATTGATATTTGCTAAATAATTAATTTTTGGTTTATATTTAAACATGGTCAATTAACCATGTTAATACGGTTTCTCTGATTAATTCGAAGAGCAAAATACAAAGAGATAACTCGAAACTCTAATGGACTCTGTACAACTCGACTATTCTCAACTACACACTCTACTCACGGCTTTTTAACAATGTGTACAATGCTAGGTTTATATAAGCCTCACATAGGCAAGACCCTAGCTAACAGAATCGCACTAAATCAGGAAACTACCCTAAATAATCTCGCCAAATCTTTGACTTGATTTGCTTGCTCCTCAAGCTACACATTTTCCTTTCTGGGTAGAGTTTCCCTTTCTTGCCCGGACAGTCTCTCTGTCCCCGAGCTGACATGCTCGTATGCACCGGGCTAAGCTTGCCTTCAATCCAGACTCTCTACTCATGTTCACCCGAGTTGGGTGAACGGCTGTCCGTCTTCTGTTCTGGTCGGTACCCAGGCTGACTCCTCGCAAGTGTTTATGCTCGTCCTGGGTTCTGGTCATTACCCGGACTAAGTCAAGCTTAAGCTCACATAGTATACCCCTAATTATCACAATTATACATTCTTCTTTTAATATTCAGTTATTACATTTCTTAAATATGAAAATTAGATTTAAAATATAAAATCTCATCGTGTATTAACCGTCAATTCATTTGAATTTTAATTTCATCAGTTTTAACCGTAATTCCATCGTGTAGTAACCGTTAATTCATAAATTTGTATATTAACCGTTAATTCATTAGAATTTTAACCGTATAAAGAAAGAATAAATAAAAAGGTATAATAAAAATAAAAATTGATATTAAAATGTCACCTCCTATATATTGGCTATTTTACAAAGATAAAGTAAGAGTTGACTATTTTGCTAATGAAATGTTTCTTATCTATTGAGAGCAAATTCTCTAAAATATTTTAGCAACAAATAAATTGATAAATAATTGGGGCAGTAGATATTCAAATTTGAAAAATCACATAATCCAGGCAAGTATTTCTAGAACTTTTCTATAGCTAGAACATATGAGGAATAAAATATAAAAGACTTGTTAATTGGCAGATCATTATGAGATCGGCCCTTAATGCCAATTGCAGCTAGTACGTAGCATATATGCATGCAATGTTACGTGTACTTTCGCGCGCGATAAATCGATTTTCTTTGAAGCGTCAACAAAAAATAAAAATAAAAAAATTATACTTTGTACTGTTGGTCCAAATTTATTGGAACTTTTGCCGCAATATCAATGAGAACACACACTACACTCAATGCAAATGCACTAAGATGAGTAACGACACCAAGAAAAACTCTCACAAAAAAATCTCAAGAAATCGTTTCTGATGTGGAAGATCCGACTGAACCGCAACTACAGAACATACTAAGAATTTCAAGAGACCTGACAACAATACAAACAACCTCGTTCTGATACCAAATGTAGGTTTTAAATAGTTGGATATTTGCCACAAATAACAAAAAGCCACACCTTCCACTATACGCACACACTCAATTATCAAGCAAGCACTCTCTCAATAGTATATATATATATATATATATATATATATATATATATATATTATATAATATATTATCAATCAGAGCTTTGTGTAAGAGACAATAGAGAAGATTTTTTTTTTTTCACCACTCACACTTCCTTTGTTTGTATATAAATATATTGTAGCTGATTTTGTAAAACAAGGAAAAAGGCTAGAGAGATTTTATTGGCTTTGCTAGAGGTCGAATGAGATACAAGGGAGAGATTGAGTGAGTAATACTACTTTTGTGTCGATGTACTGCCAACACGATGGGTGATCTTCAAGTTGTCGGAGCTATCAAGAAGCTCAACAGCAATAACTACAACACATGGGCAACATGCATGATGTCCTATTTCCAAGGGCACGACCTTTGGGAGGTCGTCGGCGGAAGCGAAACTACGCTGCCGGAGGAAGACGCTAACGGCACCTTGCGCAAATGGAAAATCAAAGCAGGCAAAGCGATGTTCGCCCTGAAGACCACCATTGAAGAAGAGATATTAGAGCACATTCGGGATAACAAGACGCCAAAAGAAGCATGGGAGACGTTCGTGAGGCTTTTCTCAAAGAAGAATGATGCGAGGCTACAACTCTTGGAGAACGAGCTGCTATCAATCTCACAACGCGACGTG
Organism: Parietaria judaica; assembly: GCA_954871525.1. Taxonomy (NCBI): domain Eukaryota; kingdom Viridiplantae; phylum Streptophyta; class Magnoliopsida; order Rosales; family Urticaceae; genus Parietaria; species Parietaria judaica. The sequence goes on along the minus strand of OX940868.1, from coordinate 19,716,814 downwards.
ACGATTGCTCAGTATTTTCACAAGGTCAAGTCGATATGCCGTGAGATTAGCGATCTCGATCCGAAGTCTGTCATCGGAGAGGCTCGTATGAAGAGGATTATCATCCTCGGGTTGATATTGGAGTACCGAAGCTTCGTGATTGATGTACAAGGATAGCCCATTCAACCATCACTTGTAGAGTTTGAGAATTTGCTAGCAAGCCAAGAAGCGATGGCTAAGAAGATGGGATGCGTCACAGTGAAGAACGAAGAGGAGAAGCACCCCCTGTTGACACATGAAGAATGGGTGGCTAAGCAGAAGAAGAACCATGGAGTTGAGTCTTCTTCAAGCTCGTCGAGTCGTGGCGGGTACGGCGGAGATATCCGAGCACGTGGTAGAGGCCGAGGACAAGGGCAAGGTCGTGATATGCGAGGTCGCGGCAGTAGCTCACCCCGCCAGGAAGGCACCACGGCCCGAAGAGACAAGAGCACGGTGAAGTGCTACAATTGTCAGAAACTCGGGCATTATGCATCGGAATGCCGCAGTAGGAAGCACGGCGAAGAAGCGAATCTAACAAGATTCCAAGAAGACGAGCAAATGCTGATGTTCGCCCAGCAAGAGGGGAAGGTTGAAGTGCAGAGAGATGAGGAGACGAGCGTCGAACGCGAGAGCGACACTGAGCCCGGGCGAGAACCGGTCAGAAAGAAGACCGACCTGGAGGAGCCAGTCGACGTGAAGTCGAGCTCGGAGCCCGAGCTGATGATGGCTGAGAAGAGGCCCAGCCCGGAGAAGATGGCCGACGAGACGGTCATGCTTATCGAGGACAAGGTTATTGTGAACCTCCTCGTAGACGGAGAGAAGAATGTCTATACCGACGTCTGGTATTTAGACAATGGTGCAAGCAACCACATGGCGGGAGATCGAGCTAAGTTTAAAGAGCTCGATGAGAAGATCACAGGGAGCGTGAAGTTCGGCGATGAATCAATCGTCGAAATCAGAGGCCGAGGGTCGATCCTGTTCCAGTGCAAGAACAGAGACCAACGCCTACTGACCCAGGTGTACTTGATCCCGAAACTGAAGAGTAACATCATCAGTCTCGGTCATATGACGGAGGTCGGAAACACGGTGGTGATGGCAGGCTCATACCTGAAGATGTGGAACCAAAGTGGCGCCCTGTTGATGAAGGTGAAGAGAACGCCGAAAGGGTTGTACAAGATACTCCTGGAGACGGGCCAACCCGTCTGCTTAATGGCGTCTCTAGCAGACCCAGCTTGGTTGTGGCACGCACGACTTGGGCACGCAAATTTCTACGCGCTCAAGATGATGGGAAAGAAGAAGATGGCGTTTGGGGTACCGAAGATCGAACACCCCAACCAGCTGTGTGACTGTTGCATGGTCGCAAATAAGGCAAGAGTGTCATTTCCGATCAAGGCCAAGTTTCGAGAAGAGCGACCCCTCCAACTAGTGCACGCTGACCTGTGTGGTCCAATCACCCCGGCCACCCTAGCTGGCAACAAGTACTTCTTCTTACTTGTTGATGATTACAGCCGGTGGATGTGGGTCTATACGCTCAAGGAGAAGAGGCAAGCCTTTGAGGTCTTCAAGAAGTTCAAGAGGCTCGTGGAGAACCAATCAGGACATAGACTGAAGACCCTGCGAACAGATCGAGGAGGCGAGTTCACATCTCAGAATTTTGTGAAGTACTGCGGAGAAGAAGGTGTAGAGCGACACCTCACCGCACCATATACGTCCCAACAGAACGGCGTGGTGGAGAGAAGAAACCGAACTGTGATGGACACCCAAGGAGTTTGCTGAAAAGAAGGCAAGTTCTGGCGAGATTTTGGGGAGAAGCAGTACGACATGCAGTCTACTTGCTGAACCGTCTACCGACAAAGGCGCTAGGCGAGCGCACCCCTTACCAAGTCTGGAAAGGGAAGAAACCTCATCTGGAGCATTTGAAGGTGTTTGGGTGCACCGCACATGTGAAGACTGTGGGACCAAACCTTAATAAGCTCGATGATCGGAGTCAACCAATGGTGTACCTTGGCGCCGAAGAAGGGAGCAAGGCACACAGACTCTACGACCCCCGACGCGGAAAAGCGCATGTAAGCAGAGACGCCGTGTTTGAAGAGGAGAAAAGTGGGAGTGGCGAGACAGACCGGAGAGCCGGAACAGAACTCGGTGGAGTTTATACTCGAAGAGGAAGAGACGATCGAGCAGGAAGAAGGAGAAAATCCCTTCCAAGGATTAGCAACGCCCAGTTCGCCTGGAACCAGCACGGCTGGAACCAGCTCACCTCCAGGCTCGCCTAACCCAAGATCAGGAATGAGCACCCCGATCCCAATGACAACTAGTTTGGGAGAAACCAGCTCGAGTGACTCGTCGATCAAGGACGGACCAAGAGGGTTCTGTACCCTGTCCGACGTCTACGAAGAAGCGCGAGAGCTTGATTTGAGCCCGGAGGAGCTCCTGCTAGTTAGTGAAGAGGAACCAACCAACTACCGCGGGGCAGCCACCGAGAAAGAATGGCGAGAAGCGATGAAGCAAGAGTTGGAGTCCATTGAGAAGAATCAGACATGGGAACTAGTCGACCTTCCAAAAGGTCATAAGTTCATTAGTCTGAAGTGGGTCTATAAGCTCAAAAAGGACTCAGATAGAAAAATCCTCAAGCACAAGGCCAGACTTGTCGCAAAGGGCTATGTGCAGAAACAGGGAATAAACTTTGAAGAGGTCTTTGCTCCCGTAGCCAGACTCGACACGGTCAGGCTAATCCTAGCCCTTGCAGCTCACTGAGGCTGGAAGATCCATCGCCTGGACGTCAAATCGGCGTTCCTGAATGGTGAACTAGAAGAAGAAGTCTATGTCGCTCAACCAGAAGGCTTCGTCAAAAAGACCGCAGAGCACAAGGTGTACAGGCTGTCAAAGGCCCTTTATGGGTTGTGACAAGCACCACGTGCATGGAACACTCGACTCGACGGGAGTACGAAAAGTCTTGGTTCAAGAAGTGTTCCCAGAAGCAAGCGGTCTACACGAGGAACTCAAGAGAGGAGGCCCTCATCGTCGGTGTGTACGTCGACGATCTGATCGTGACTGGATCCAGTGCAGAAGGCATCGATGGATTCAAGAAGCAGATGATGAAAGAGTTCGAGATGAGCGACCTCGGACTACTCTCATACTACCTCAAAATCGAGGTCGACCAGAAGAAGGAATTTGTCACGCTAAAGCAGTCGGCTTACGCGATGAAAATTTTGAAGCAGTTCAAGATGGCGGACTGCAACCCGAGCAAGTATCCGAGGGAACCAAAGCTAAAGCTCGGGAAAGATGCAGAAGGAACCCCAGTGGCTCCCACGGAGTACAGGCGTGTCGTCGGGTGTCTCAGATACCTAACCCATACCCGACCGGACATCTCATATGCAGTTGGCATAATGAGTTGTCACATGGAGAAGCCTACCGGTTCACACCAGCAGGTTGTGAAGCACATCCTTCGTTACGTGAAGGGAACAACGAGCTATGGGATCCAGTACGGAAAAGGAAATGGAGCTGAAGAATTGATCGGTTTTACCGACAATGATCTAGCAGGTGATATTGACGATAGGAAAAGTACCGGAGGGATGGCATTTTATCTCAACGGGAATCTGATCACCTGGCAGTCACAGAAGCAGAAAATTGTGGCTTTATTGTCTTTCGAATCGGAGTTCATAGCAGCAACGGCAGCGTCGTGTCAAGCGTTATGGCTCAGAAATTTGTTGATCGAGGTAATCGGAAGCTAGCAGAAACCAGTGACTCTCTACGTGGACAACAAGTCCGCAATCGCACTGATGAAAAACCCGGTGTTTCATGGACGTAGCAAGCACATTGACACTCGTTTTCACTTTATTCGCGAGTGTGTGGAAGAACGTGAGATCATCGTGGAATTTATCACCACCAAAAGAACAAAGTGCGGACATACTCACCAAAGCCTTACCTCGAGTCAAGTTTTTAGAAATGAGAGAGTTACTCGGTATGAATAACCTCGAACGACGTCAAGCTTACGGGAGAGAATATAAACGTAAGCTCTGACGTTATACTTTGCAAGTTGTGACTATGATAAGATTTATTATCTGATATGCTCTTACTTGTCTTGCAACTTGCAAGCTTATTACTTGACCACCAAGCTTGTAGTTTAGGATAGAGATGTAATTTCCTACACATGTCTTTTCTATATAAAGACCCACTCATGTAGCTTGTAAACTCACTTCTCTCTTTGCATTCGACACCTTATAATAAAAGAAAATCTTCTCTATTGTCTCTTACACAAAGCTCTGATTGATATATTATATATATATATACTATTCAGAGAGTGCTTGCTTGATAATTGAGTGTGTGCATATAGCGGAAGGTGTGGCTTTTTGTTATTTGTGGCAAATATCCAACTTCTTAAAACCTACATGTACATCTATTGTCCGTCCGCTGCAAATTTATTATGCTTCTTTGTGTATTGAGAATTGATGATCAACCAAAAAATATCACGTATATCATGAATCAAAAAAATATAAATATTATTATAAATATTTTTTTTCCTAAGAGCGAAAAGAAATATTGAGCAATTTTACTCGATTTTCTTTTGATTTATAGTAAATATTTGCAAACTGAAAGTGAATATGCATCTCACTCTTTATAATTGGTTTGTTAATTTCATTTTCTGATTTTGGAGGTAAAATATAATCCTAACATCAGAATCAATGGTGGAATCAGAATTCTTGCGTGGGGGGGGCAAATTTTTTTCTATATTATGTTTTTTGATAATATACATATGTCTATAGTACTTTATTTTATAGACTTTTTGGTATTTCATTTTATATCCTGGCTATAATACATTTATAATTTATATTTATATTTAATATGAATATTCGTTATAATAATTTTAAACATTTGTTTAATTTGTATTTCGTTTGTAAAAATGATTAACATAGTGTAATAGTGACAATTAAAGGGTGGTAGTGTAAAATATTATTATAATATTAATATTAATATTAATATTAATAAATAAGGAGTCTTCTCTAGTCGGTGTAATAAACTTAACATATAAGGGAAAAATAGTAATAAACTATATCTTATCTTCGTCATCTCCATCTTGCTGAGAACGAAGCTCACATGGCAGATGCTATAACTAATTGTGCAGTCACAACTAGCTACACCGTATGTATTGGTGCGAGATTGGAAATCTCATCATCTCAACTCATCGCATTTTCACTATCACAATTTTAATTAAATGATAAGTTTATTAGAGTTTACAATGCTGTTATATTTAGTTTACATTTCGTTTTTAAGATTTATACAAAGATCCATTTGAAATATTCTTCTAATCATAGAAGTCATGTGCCCCATGTTGGATGTAAAAAGAACATGATAACCACTTAATTGACAAAGATCCATTTGAAATATTCTTCTAATCATAGAAGTCATGTGCCCCATGTTGGATGTAAAAAGAACATGATAACCACTTAATTGGATAGAAAAAGAGACTCAAAATTTAGAGAAGAAATTTTCTTTACTGATAATGGCAGGCAAAATACAATAACAAAAAACAGCTAACACTCACGACTCGCCATATTTTACAAGGGGAACTTCAATAAATATGCCTGGTGGAGTAAGTTGGAACAAAAAAGTACCCGTTTTTAATAAGTTTCAAATTTATTCCCTAAGCCCTCATTTAACCACACCTTTGAGTTAAACTAACCACCCCTTTTTATCTCACTTTCTCTTTCTCCCCAGCTTGCCCACGACCTATCAGAACTGCCTCCTCCTCCTCCACAACCCCAACGCCTGGTTCGCCGACAACGGCGAGCGCCTCGGCACCTACGTCGGCCACAACGGCGCGGTCTGGTCCTGCGATGTCTCCCGCGACTCCGCGCGCCTCCTCACGGCCAGCGCCGACCAGACCGCCAAGCTGTGGGCCGTGCAGTCCGGCCAGCCGCTCTTCACGTTCGCCTTCGACTCGCCCGCGCGCCCGAGTACACAATATTCTCTTCTCGCCTTTCCTTCACGACCTTTCTGCACGTTGCTGCAGCACACCGGTGGAGCGATGCCACGCCACGACGACTCCGACTCTGACCCACGGGAGATGCCGCGTCAGAGAAGCTCCGATATGGACATGGAGGAGCTCGAGCTCGGGTCCTTCGAGGCTGAGCTCTAAGAAGACGACGAAGACGAGGAGGACGAAGACGGAAGCTTGCTTTTTCCATTTGAGAAGATGAAGGAGTGGCTGGAGGACCAACTGCTCGACGAAATGCTTTAGAGCGGCAAGGCCCAGTCCATCTCGTTTCCTGATCTTTCTGCTAAATTTTGTACTTTCTCTTGCTGAATTATAGTTCTTTGGTGTTTGGTAGAGCGAGAAGATGTTGATGGTGATGTTCGTTTCCTTTTTTTATCTTTGCTTCGCATGCCAAGTGTTCGACGCAAGTTCCGTTAGAAATGTCATGTCGTTTACGGCATTAATAACCGGTTGTGCTTCATTGGGTCGGGCAGAGGAGGCCAGTTAGGTGTTCAGTGCAATGCCCGTGAAAGACGTGGTCGCTTGGAACGCAAAAATGTCGGGTTAGGCACATAGCGGTCGGGTTGTGATTGAATACACTTTTGTTGTTAAGTTAAATACTTAAGTGATTTTATTTCAAACTTTAATGAATTTCTTATTTTTAAGTGATTTTATTTCAAAGTTTAATGAATTTCTTATCTTGAAGACGAGCTGTTGAAAACTATGTCGGGTTTTGATGATGTCGTGCTAATCGATCAACAAATGTTAAATTCCCTCGCGATTCTTCGTTGCCAATAAAGTTGAAAAATAAATAAAGTTGTTCAATAAATATAAGTAACTATTAATTAACAGGGACAAAAAACTGTTAACCCTCAAGACCAAAACTGTGTAAAGCGAATTTCAAACTGTGTAACTAAATTTTATTACGCTAAATTGTATACGAAAAATTGTTCACCCTCTAGGAGAAAACTGTGTAAACCGAATTTCAAACTGTACATTTTTTTTTCACCCTTAAAGATTAAACTTATTTCGTAATAAACAGGGACAAAAAACTGTTAACCCGCAAGACCAAAACTGTGTAAAGCGAATTTCAAACTGTGTAACTAAATTTTATTACCCAAAATTGTATACGAAAAATTGTTCACCCTCTAGGAGGAAACTGTGTAAACCGATTTTCAAACTGTACATTTTTTTTTTCACCCTTAAAGATTAAATTTATTTCGTAATAAACAGGGACAAAAAACTGTTAACCCTCAAGACCAAAACTGTGTAAAGCGAATTTCAAACTGTGTAACTAACTTTTATTACGCAAAATTGTATACGAAAAATTGTTCACCCTCTAGGAGAAAACTGTGTAAACCGATTTTCAAACTGTACATTTTTTTTTTCACCCTTAAAGATTAAATTTATTTCGTAATAAACAGGGACAAAAAACTGTTAACCCGCAAGACCAAAACTGTGTAAAGCGAATTTCGAACTGTGTAACTAAATTTTATTACCCAAAATTGTATACGAAAAATTGTTCACCCTCTAGGAGGAAACTGTGTAAACCGATTTTCAAACTGTACATTTTTTTTTCACCCTTAAAGATCAAATTTATTTCGTAATAAACAGGGACAAAAAACTGTTAACCCTCAAGACCAAAACTGTGTAAAGCGAATTTCAAACTGTGTAACTAACTTTTATTACGCAAAACTGTATACGAAAAATTGTTCACCCTGTAGGAGAAAACTGTGTAAACCGATTTTCAAACTGTACATTTTTTTTTCACCCTTAAAGATTAAATTTATTTCGTAATAAACAGGGACAAAAAACTGTTAACCCGCAAGACCAAAACTGTGTAAAGCGAATTTCAAACTGTGTAACTAAATTTTATTACCCAAAATTGTATACGAAAAATTGTTCACCCTCTAGGAGAAAACTGTGTAAACCGATTTTCAAACTGTACATTTTTTTTTCACCCTTAAAGATTAAATTTATTTCGTAATAAACAGGGACAAAAAACTGTTAACCCTCAAGACCAAAACTGTGTAAAGCGAATTTCAAACTGTGTAACTATATTTTATTACGCAAAATTGTATACGAAAAATTGTTCACCCTCTAGGAGAAAACTGTGTAAACCGAATTTCAAACTGTACATTTTTTTTTTCACCCTTAAAGATTAAATTGTATCCACTGTGTTAATTGGTTTTAAAACGGTGTAATTTATTTTTTAAAATTCTTAGAGTTTACAGAGTTTCAAAATACAATGTTTTTCCAAATTTTTTGTGTTTCTTGTATTTTCTAATCCTACACAAAAATTGTCCATTAAAAGTTTTGCCATTAAAATAATCAACAATTTTGCTATCAAAATATTAAATAATTCTCGGGATTAAATAAAATAAAAATGGGTTATAAAATTGTTGCTCTGTAGACTAAAACCGTTCAATGTTCAAAACCGAAGTTAGAGCAAAAGTAATATGCACTAGTAGTACCCGAAGTTAATAAGAGAACAAAATAAATTGCTTCATAAATAAACATATACATTGTTCAAAACCCAAATTACAACAAAAGTAATATACCTTCACGACCATACAATACAATGTAAAGTACAACAAAAATAAATTATCTCTGGGCATTGGCTAGTTCGAGCCTACAAACAACTAAAAAAATCAAGACACCGAAATTTGAACCGTGAGGTCCTCACGGTGAGGATAACCTCCAACAAACACCTCTGGAAACACTATGAGCTGAGACCCAATCCTTGCCGCCTCGGCCAACAGTCTCTCCGCTCTATCTACACACAAAAAACGGCCAAAATGTCACACCTCAAAGCAATATTTCTTCGCCACATATTCAGAGTCTCCGTGGACCGTGGGTGCAGTCGATGTGAGCTTCGTCTGCGCGGGCGTGGGTTTCGTCCGTCAGAAGTTGGGTATAGCCGCCAAAAATTTCAGTCACTCGATTTAAACACGTACACAACTGTTAAAATCAGCCCATAAATCAACCAAATAAAGAGAAAGTAGCAATGAAATTTCATAACACGCAGACCGTAATGCTAAATTTAATCCCAAAACCCTCAACCATGAATAATTCCAGACGCGTGCCTTGTCGAGGCGTGTGGGGTGCTTGACACGAATGATGGAGGGGTTCTAACGGTACTCCCACCAGCGAGGCTTCTGCACGAACCTAATCAGATCCGACTGCTTCTTCCTCCGAGGAAAAAATGGAGTTCCAGACCGACATAAACAAGCTAATCTCAAATCAAACCTACATAAACCTAAAATCAAACAGAAATAAACCATAAGCTAATCTAAAATCAAACCTTAATCCCAAACCTCAGGTCCGGCTTTCCCTTCTTGACGGTGGCCGACACAAGCGGAAGGAAACCTGTTAAGAAGACCCTTTATCGATCGTTCAACACTCGTAAGACAACAACGCACAATAATTTAATTGAGGCATGTCGACAAACACGTTGTGTGCATTCAAAAACCAATAGTCTTAATGGAACCTAAACCATATATTGAGCTATCTAAATCTGAAATAAAACCTTAAATCAACCTGAAATATCATGCCGAACTAACCTATAAAATCAAACCATAATTTCTAACCTAAAATCAAACCCTAGAAACTAAAAATCTGAACCAAATCTGAGCGAAAATTACAAATTAGAACCCAAAAAAGAACATACCTTGGTCTTTCATTGCGGCGAGTAAGAGAGAGTTTCACGCTCGTCTCGGTTCACACCTGCTCAACGAGGTATCTCGTGGGTTTCGTCGGCGAGAGGGAGCGAGAGAGAGTGGCCGGCGCGAGGGACAGCGCCGTGGTCGGCGAGAGGGAGAGCGAGAGCAAGAGAGAGAGCGAGCATGGGTGAGGCAGAGAGGCTCGTGGGTGAAGCAGAGAGAGATGGTCGGGAGCCGAGAGCGGGGAGCCAGGAGAGAGAAAGAGGGAAATAGAGTAAGAGAGAGGTTGGGTTAATTAACTCTATGGTTGAGTTAAAATATAATTTCGGGAATAGTTTTGTAACTTATTAAAAACGGGTATTTTTCCGTTCACACTTACTTCACTGGGCATATTTATTGAAGTTCCCCTTTTACAATGTGTACAATGCTAGGTATTATAGTCAGCCAGATCATGAAACCCTAGCTGGCTATGTCGCACAGAATCAGGAAACTACCTTAAACGAATCTATTACTTCCTCCGCACATATCGCGCTTTCCTTGATGGGTAATTACTCGACTCTCTCCTTCCCCGGAAAACTTCACTCGTTGTCCCCGAGTTGGCCTGCTCGTTGTACCCTGGGCTGGGTTCGCCTTCTGTCTGAACTTTCTTCACGTGTTCACCTGTGCTGGGTTGAACCCTTGTTCGGGCTAAGTTCTGGTTGTTACTCAGGCTACTCTTCTTCGTGTGCCAGACTAAGTCAAGCTTAAGCTCACATCCTATATATAGAGAATTAGATATGTTAAATATGATAAGACAATATTCATGTACTCACAAAGATTATTCAGTTTCATAGCGACCACGGAAAGATTTTACAACTGGATTACATTAATTTTCTTTTGAAGAAATCGACAATTGTTAATATTTTTTATTTTAAGTATTTCAAGCCAATTATCTGTTACAAACCTAATTATAATTTAATAATTAACTTTTAGTTGATTAATTACTGAGTATATATCAGCGGATAACCAAAAAAACTACGAATCTCATACAAAGTAAAAAATATACAAATAAAATAATACAACCAAACTAAACGTACATATCATGTCGATATATTACGCTAAAGATTTTTTTATATGTTGATAAACTTATTTTATACTAGATAGTAAGATTATTTTATAAAATATATGTTGAAAGGATATATACTTATTTGATATAGATATAATTATTTTACTTGGTCTAGTGGTAACAAGTACATCACTTAAGACATTAGAGGTCTTGAGTTCGAGTCACCATGAGGGTAGGGGTGAAATCCAAAGATCCTCATATATATATATATATATATATATATATATAAAAGAAATAAAAAATATATATAAATATAATTATTCTAAAATATATCAGCCGTGATGTATCAGTTGGTGACGCGTATATATATATATTCTAAAATCCAAAGGGTGCTCTAAAGAAAAAGAAGGTCTCTACAACGGACAAATCTGGTGTGCCTCCTGCCAAGAAGTCCAAGGTTGTGACTACTCACGTTGCTCCAGTACCTGCTAAGGAACCAGCTATTGACCCCACTGCCGATCCCGATGTCAAGACTTTTGGTTAATCAGCTACTCACATGCCTTTTGCAACTTCAAAGTCTAAATCTTCAGAAACTGCTACCATCATTTAATGAGACCTTCCAAACCAAAGATACGGAAGATCGATATGAGTGATACAACTCCTCTCGCCCAATCCATGCAGAGAGATTATTCGATGTGCCTTCATTCACACCGTGTGGGCTCATTCAGACTGTCTCTGACTTGAGCTTTCGCCAGTGGCTCACATCTCCCAATGAATACTTTCCAACCATGGTCAATGAGGTTCTAGTTAACATTGCTCCGTGCTCTAATGATCCCCCTAACCGTCATGTGGTACGAGAAGGTCTTTATTCGGGGCAAGGTGGTAAACTTTGTGTTGACATCATCAACAAGCTTCTTCACTGGGAAGCCCCAGACAATCATGAGGTCTACCCTAATGAGGATTCATACTGACGGACTAACATGGTGTCCCTCTGTACACACTAGGACATTGAGAATGCGAACGATCATGCCCAGATTTCAGCCTCGCATCTCTCCAATAAATACTTCTTGTTGTTCCGCATGGCGTCTTTCCTTCTCCTTCCAACATCGAATGGGTTACATACAGGTGTCCTAATACATGGTTCAATTGTTCTTCTACCTAGGCCAGTCTCTTTCCTTTAACATTGGTCATGTTATTTTCGATAATATGGCTCGCATGGCTGCTTTAAAGGAATCAATGATGTCCATTGCGCACCCTTTCCTCATCACCATGATCCTCATCGACCAAGGTCTGCAAACTTACCAAAACGAGTTGCTCTATAAGGTTGTGCCTTTAAAGTTCTACCCATACATGGTGAAAGAGAAGACACCAAGAGAATACACTGAAACTACGTCCTGTTGGTACCCCATGTCAACCCATATTCCTCGACAGTCAATATGGCTTCGTCCTCCAGCAATCAAGTAGAAAAATTTCAGTTCCAAGGCCTCATTTCCATAACTCTCCAGATAGAAGGCCTTCACAATACTCTACCTCAAGCTAAGCTAAGCTAATCTAAGCTCCGTCTCGCCGAGCTTCATATTCCTTCCGCTGCTCAGGAATGACGATCGAAGAACCAAATAACACTTTGGCATTATGTACATCAATCAACAAGGGAGAAAAGTTGTAATAGCTAGCTTAGATAAACTATGTATGTTTGAAGACAATTTCTTTTTAGTGTGTTTTGTTGTTATGTTTAAGACATTTGTTTGGTGTTGTTCCTTTTTGCTTATCTTCAAGACAATAATATTTTTAAATTGTGTGGTGATAAGTTATTGATCCGCATAATGCCAAAATGGGGAGTTTGTAAAATCAATGTTTAATTTATTTTTTCATTATGTGTAACACAAGTTGTTGGAAGACTTGTCAGAACAACAGAGGAATCGACAAGTGCACTGAAGATTTGCGCATCAACATAATAGATTTTCTATAGGAGTCAACAAACTTATTTATAGTTATTGTCACGATCTGCCAACTTATGCTTCATGAAGTTCTGATTGGATTTGGACCTCTTTGAATCGTTTTGATTGAAGGTTTTCGTTGTAGCATTTAATCCCAAAGATCGTGGAATCTTTTCTTGTCATATTTGGAAGCCAAGAAGACCACCCTTTATATCGACATTTATGGACATCAAGCCCTTCGAACGTAAACACACATTTTCTCTATTTGGAGGTGGAGGATCTTGAGATGTCGTCGTGGAGTGACGGCTGGTTGTCCGACAGTTGAAGCATCCCAAAATTGTTCTGAAGAAAAGCTCATAATATTTTTCCCTGGAGTTGGCTCACCAACTGCACCTAGTCTTAGTCTTGAGAAGGAGTATATTCCCTTATAAAGCTCAATTAAGCATCATGTATATCCGTGTAATATTTTGAATGTTTTCTAGTATATTAAAATAGTTGTGTCGGTGCCCCGTAGTGTAGGCTCCCATCGAAAGACCAAATATCGCGTGTCATTTGTCTTTTATTTGTACGCATGTGTGCTAATTTGGGCATGTATGTTGTATGTTGATATATTTATCATGACAAAGTCTCCAAAACATTTCATTTCCAATTCATGTTATGTGATCAATATCTAACTTCAGTTTCTTTGAAAATTTTGATAATAAAAGGTTAATTTATAATTATAAATAACGTCTATAAAACTTTATTTGGTTATTAATTTTTAAAAATTAATATCTTTAAAGCATTTCGTGACTTATCATCCTCTTTAATTTTTTCCTCTTATAATCAAAATTTATTCACATTCCACTGTAAGCATTTTTCTCTTCTAAACTTTGCCTTTCACTTTAAAGCTATAAAAAATTATAAATAATTAAAATTATATCAAGCAACAGATCATTTTAGTTTTTTACAAGGAGATGAAAGAGTTGATCATCGGAAATCCCCTGTCGGTGACGAAAAACCCATATTTTTCTCTGTGTATATTTAAATCAGAAATTGCACATTTATGTTTGTTAATCTTTGAATAGTAAATTATTGTTTTATTTTCAAGTTGATATATTAGTTACATAGAAATCATTTTCATAAATCTAATTAAATATCTTAGCTAGACGAAACAAGTTTCATTTTCGTACTTCGAAAATTGACAAAGCTACTTGTAGATAAGCTTTAAATTTTCCGGCTTGAATTTTAGGTATTATTATTATTATTATTAAGAAAATGTGGGAAAGGACATTTAGAAGAGTAATTACTAATTTATTTTATATTTCAAAATTTTAAAGACGAATATGATATTCACTATATATGCTTTAGACTTGTAGAGTAAATATGGATGAGAATTCATTTCGAAAAATCACTAAAAAAACGAATTTATTTCGAAAAAATAAAATGAAAGCGATATACGTGAATTTATCCGAAATTATCATTCCCTCGTGTATTTAACACATAATCAACTATTTTATATTTGTGATTTTTTTCTAATTTTTAATGAAGGTTTGAAATTTTTATTTTAACAGATAAAATTTTTGAATATTCCACCGCTCGAGCTATCAATACCAAATAAATTAAAATATATATAATATAATAATAGTTTATTTTCGAAACAACAATATTATCCATAGAAATAATATGAAATCGTTTCAATTGGAATAAAGTAAAATTCAAAATAGCTTACAATACGTGTAGATACTCATTGTTAATATACATATATTTTTAATTATGAAGATATTAAGAACGTAAATATTAAAAGTGTTTGAAAAAAATAATATTAAATACTTATTTATTAGCCAGATAAAAAAATCAGTATATTTCTCACGTTATATACAGGTATTAAATAACTTTGGAAAAATGTATGTCTATAAAATAAGAGCCTTTGTCAATTAAAATAAAAAATAAAAATTTTACGTTAATTTTTTAAATACTTTTGAGTATCTATACCAAGATTTCTCATTAATATACATATATTAATTTTATTTTTGCAGGATTTCCTGCGATATCTACACAAGAAGGCAAAAATGATGGTCCGCAGTTTCATGAATGTTCTTTGTCTATTTTGCTTACCAACACCGACACACTCCAATATTTTCTTTTCCAAGTAGATACATTAATTAACTAGCTACTAGACATCTCTTCAACGGACTATTATTTGTTTGGGCATGGTTTTTTTCATATCTTGATTTCAGTAGGAACTTTTATATCTATGTGAAGAAATTAATTTTCCAATTTTTAGAAACACTTAAAGTATTAATTTTGCGTATCTTATATCATAAAGTCGTCTTAAATTTTATTTCTGAAGAATTTCGTTTCTCTTTTCAAAATAATTTAATGAAATTTACATCATAATTTTAAAAATTATTATTATCTGTTGACTTTTGGTAAAATTAATGATAAGCAAATGATATTGTGTATAATGATACCGGTTATGAAAAATCATTTATTAGAATACACGAATAAGAGATAATTCATCGATGAATCTGGAGAACCGTCAATAATAAAAAGAGTTTTATAACCATCGTATATGACTTACTAATATTTTTGGAAAAAAGCAATATATGGTGAGAGATATCGATTAGGAAAAATCGTTTATCAGAATACATAGAATACATGAATAAGAGATAAATCATCGATGAATATGGAGAACCGTAGATAATAAAAAGAAATTTATAACCATCTTATATGACTAACTAATATTTTTGGAAAAGGGCAATATATGATTAGAGATATTGGTTATGAGAAATCGTTTATCAAAATACATGAATAAGAGTTAAACCATCGATAAATCTAGAGAACCGTAAATAATAAAGAGTTATATAACCATTGTATATGATTAACTAATATTTTTGGAAAATGGCGATATATACACGGTGGGAGTTTTTAGCCAAAAATAATGAGATTACCTTTATTAGTCGAAGAAAATAATCCATTTTAGATTACAACTTATATATACTTTAGCTATAATCCTAGACGGTATTAGGTTTTCGCACTGAATGTTTATTAGTAAATTCATTGATGATAAGATTGGGGACTACTTAAACTCAAGGTTTTGGACTTTGGTAGACTCAATGTTTAATTATTAAAATAATTACTATAAATTAATACTCGATAATTTAATTATTTTAATAATTTTGATTCAATAGTATTTTTTTCAAATCTTATTCGGGCCTAACTAGTTAAATTTATAATTTGATAAATTTATAAGATAATAATTTTTCAGAAGTATATTTATATAGGTCCCAATTAACTATATTATAAATTAATTTCACACTTTTTAAATAAAAAAAATTACATTAAATAACTAATATGAGTTATCATCTCAAGATTAATAAAAATGTTAAATGGTTAATTTTTTATAGAATTTAATCGTAAACGTACACATGTGCGCCGCATAGGACTATAGGTAATATCTTGTACAAACTTTGTGAGAGAGAGTTACTACATGTACATGCCATTGGTAAACACGCATGCATGTTACAGAAACCCTCTATATATAATTAGAAATTTAGAAGGAAAAAAAAAAAATTAAAACTTTTTTTTTCTTTCTCTCGGAACCAAGACAAAACTAAAAACTCTGTACAAAATTTTCAATCTATGTAAAACTGTAGCTGCCTTATGAGTTATGCTACATGTCTTGATATATATTGGAATCTGGCAATATAAAATTGGACAGTGTTTCACTCTCTTGTTTTCTTCCTAAATCTTCCAATTTGACAGAAGTATATATATAGATGATATATCTGTCTAAGTGTATATTTAGCAGTCTATATACGAGTCTCTGATGAGGATTGAGATCTAGTTATGTATCATGTATGGCAATGGTGGACACCACGTAATTGAATCCCATGTTGGATCGTCACCTACAAAATTTATGTAGTGATGGCCCCACTTTAATATTTCCATGCCCGTACTACATGATTTGTACCGATTGGGATTCAAAACTTATGATAATAAACATTAGGTTTATTGCGTGCCCGGAAATACGTGACCTCTTTATTTGTTAATTTTGATATTTTATCGCTAAATTTTCTACACTCGACTCATATCCTTCATTTGGTTTAAAAAGTTTAGTTACTTATACCACCAATATTTTTAAATAATATACAAATATTTCAAGAGATGACCCTCTCATTTTTTTTTGGTTTGTTCATATATCCCATTGGTATCCAGGGATGAGAATAATAAAGCATATAGTAAAATGCCAGATAAAATAATGTTACAAAGTTAGACCTAACATATGGATAGTAATATAAATTAAGATGTGTGTATACATAAAAAAAAAAATTAAGAAAATAAAACAAATTGTAACAAGACGTTTATATAATAAAGTTACTTTTAGTAAATCCCAGCAACTTATATATTAAAATAACCAGATAATTAATACACTTTTTTAAAAGGTCATTTTTTATTCCCTATATGACTTTTGACTTTATAATTTTTCCCCATAAATCTGTATTTTATTCTTAATTTGGCTCCGTAAGGGAAAAAAGGATGGACGTACATGCTCAAGGAAAGAGACGTTCACTAAGAAATATAATTTATTAAATACAATCCAAAATTGATCAATGCCTGCACATGCATGTAGGGACAAAGGTTTTTTTTTTCTTTCTAATTATATAATAAGGAAAAAATAATAATAATGATTATATCACATTATAAGCCAAAAATATAAAACTAGGTTTTAAATACCGCAACTTTCCTGCAATACTCATCGGAAAACCGCTTGCTAGAGACGTCCGGTAACACCAATACGGCAATACCCGTACATTTTCGTGATGTAGCCTACTGGACGTTCCTCAATGAAAATGACTTTGACAAGGGTACAAGTTTTCATTGCCAGCAATATAATTAATTAATCAAGTCGAATATAAATATCTTCATGGATTACAATTCCATATATTAGTAATGTTAGCTTTATTTTTTATCGTAATTAAGCTTCCTTAATTCCCATATACATCGACATCAAATAAGACCAAGGAAAGAATGTTAGAATTTGTGAATGGTTAATTTACTGTGTCAAAGTTACGTAAAACTGCTCTGAATATGGGCATACTGAATTCCGGAGAAAAAAAAAATTGAAAATCATAATTTTTTGAATAAAAAAAATTAGATTAAAAAATCTAAAATTCGGAATTTACCAGAACTGGAAATTCCGGATTTGGTTTTTTTTGTTATTTTAAATTATTATTTTAGGACTGCCAACAGTCCTAATTTACATATAATTTTTAACAATAGTCTAGTAAATATTAATCCGGAAAAAATCCAGAATCATAAATTCTGATTCTGTTGATTCTGGAAATATATAGCTATCTGTTTTCCGGGATAGTGTAACTATTTACAACATTAACGCCTATATTGTTGGTTATGCCCGAACCCGATATTGTATCTCTCGGATTATCGGATATCGACCCGATAACAATAACCGACATTATGGGCCCACTCGGGCCCAAGTATTAATTATGATTCATATTAATTAATAATAGATTAATTAATCCATGAATGGGCTTTTAGAAAGCCCATTAGTTGGGCTTTTAGAAAGCCCACTAGGTCATGACCATAGGGTATTATAAATACCACATCATGACTCATAATTAAATATACAACATAAAAACCCTAGCCTCCTAGAATTCGAGCTCCCTCCCTAGTGAGTCGAATTTCGTGGCTTCCTCCCCGGTTCAATCAACGGTTGATCATCTAAACACCGAAAAGGATCTAACCTATCCTCCGAGGTGTTTTCCGGTCATCTAAGACGTTCCCGAGTGACGTAGTGGACGAAATAGAGGCGCAACACTTGAGGCGTTAAATCCTAAATTCGGCAAACTCCAGAATCAAAGGAATCGGCAGTTATTCGGTACAGTTGGCAAAAGTACCGAAGTTTGGTAACAATCTCTAAACGATATCTTAATTCTCGTAATTATTCTAGATCTTTATTGTTCGATGATATCCCGTGATTTCCGCCTCGGGATTGAGAAAAGTCATCGAAAAACCCAACAGTGGTATCAGAGCCGGTCTGAGTAATTTTCGAAAAATAGATATCTTGACCGAAATAATTTTAGAAAATTTTTGGTGTGATTAGATTTTCAGTGGTAGCGTTAGAAAATTAATTATGATTAATTTTGTGTGTTGTTCGGAATCTTATTTAGAATCGGGATTGGATTTTATTTAATTTTAATGTGTATTATTAAATAAGAAAAGGGAAAAACAAACGACAGCACCACCACCGGAACCGGCGGGGATTTCACCGTCGCCGCCATGGTTCCGGGTGGTGCCGGCGTTTGTGGCTCCCATTCGATGGGAGCCAATGGGCGACGGCTAGGGTTACAAAACCCTAGCCGAAATAAATTATTTTTTTTTAATCGCGTGGGCCTGATTGGATCAGGCCCACGGGCTGGGTTTTAACCCAGCCCAATTTTTAATTCGAGGTGGGCCTGATTGGATCAGGCCCACGGGCTGGGTTTTAACCGAGCCCCACTTCACCCAGCCCGGATCGCGATGATCCGGGCACTCCCAACCCGGGTCTGACCCGGGTAACCGACCCGGGTTGGACCCGGGGCTTCGGACCGGGTCTATCCTGACCCGGGCCCACACCGAACAGACCCGGATCCGGGTCCTTCTTGACCCGGATCCGGGTCAAAAATAAATAATTTCGGGCAGGGCCCTTCGGCCCTGCCCGGTTTGCCCCTTCGTGACCGGGGTTGCCCGAGGGCAACCTGTACAAGCTCGGGTTTATCCCGAGCTCGTATCCCAGTATTTGATATTTAATTATATTTATGTTTAATTATTTTAAAATACGATTTAAAGTGTTTATTTTATTTTATTTATAATTATTATAAATATCTTTAAATATGAGTATTGAAAATCTAATATATGATATTAATTATTAATAAATATAATTTATTCAATATTATTATCAATCTAATGAAGTTTGTTTCCATTTAATATTATGTTATTCATTTATTGATTCACAAATTGTTTGTTTATAAATTTTATTTATAATCAATAATTCTTAATTAGATTAAGATAATGAATAATCTTTTATTTATTATAGTAATAGAAAAGAACTAAACGTTAATGGAAATAAAAGATATATATATTATGATTAAAGATAGTTTATCTATAAGATAGTTATTTATCTTTTATTTTGTATTATGACAAAGTTTGATTAAAGATATCT
Source organism: Parietaria judaica (assembly GCA_954871525.1). Taxonomy (NCBI): domain Eukaryota; kingdom Viridiplantae; phylum Streptophyta; class Magnoliopsida; order Rosales; family Urticaceae; genus Parietaria; species Parietaria judaica. The sequence goes on along the minus strand of OX940868.1, from coordinate 19,696,974 downwards.
TATCTATAAAGATAGTTATTTATCTTTTATTCATTTATAGAAAAGATAAATCATGAATGAAGATATTTTATCTTTAAGTGATTTATTTATCTTTTATTGAAAGATAAAAGGGTTTGTCTTTAAAATTTTCATAATATATATTTATATATATGTATACTTTCAGAAGTATATTTAATTCGAAATAGAATATGTTTTACAAAATAGGATTATGTATTACATATTCATTGTCTTAATTCTTAGAACATTTAAATTAGTTAACTATGTTCAGTTTAAGACAAAAGTTAGGATCACCTAAAACCCCTCAATAAATATTAGGTATAATGTCTTCCAACGGCTGGGTCCTCGATCTAATTGAGAAAAGTTTTGAGTGTGTCTCTAACCCAAGGGAGTGCTCTTATACCCTCTTTTAGACGCTTAGAGCGACCTATACTGTCCGCCGATTCACCCCGTGGGTCTACCTAAACGAGTACTCTAATTAGATTAGATATCGTAGACAATTCTTTTGAAATCGGTTAGAATGATAAATGAAAAAAAATTGTTTTTCTTTTCTAAACGTCAGAGATAATATAGGATATTAGAGCAATTGTTGACTTTCTCTGAGTGACTAATTAATGGAATTGATGAGTGTTACTTTTCCATTAACAAATCACGAAATATTATATAAAGTCCTTATAATATATACTTTTATGTAACATCTTTATTATAATAAGTAATTTATAATTTACATGTCGATACTAGAATTAATATTGTGCTTGAATATTTTACTTTTAACTTTGTAGAATATAATTATCTCTAACTCTGTCTGTCTATATATATATTAGATATGGACCCGTTGAATCTCATGGCTTCAGAAGCAGTGAAAGAGTTCAAAGCTGCAGTGGAAAACAATCGTCTTGACGATTCTAACTACATGACCTGGTCAGAGGCATTCAAAAGAATGCTAAGGAACGACGATCTTGGTTTCATAGCCAAGGATTTGCCGCCTACAATGCCTGACAGAAATACAAGCTCAAAAGAAGACTGGATTAGCTATATCATTATACAATGAAGTCCATTCATGTTCACCGACTCATTATGTCATCTGTGATGCCGATCATAAGACGTGAGATTGAGAGCTTGAATGCACGTGATACTATCTTATACCTTGAGAAAACTTATGGGGATCGGAACCCCACAAGAAGGTACCAATTGTTGTGGAAACTGTTTAATGTGAAGATGTCTATTAACAGTACCGTTAGAGAACATTACAACACGCTGATGAGCTATGCAGACAGACTTCAACAATCTGGATTCTATGTCAGTATAGACATGAGAAGATTTTGCATACTCCAGTCTCTCATTCCAGAACTGCGAAAGACAGTTAACATCCTTATAGAAGGAAACTGCAACTTTGACCACCTCGTCGATTTACTTGAAATTAGCGAAGAAAATATGAAGGCAGAAAGAAAAAGGAAATTGGAAGACATTGAAACTATGAGAAAATCAAAGATGAGTAAAGACTCACCAGACAAAGTCTCTGAGACTATCGATGTCGAACCCTCAAGCTCAGGCATAAACGTTATAACCAAAATCTTAAAGATTCATTGAATATGTAGTAATCTAGTTACTAACATGTGTTATTGAAATATTGTTTCTCACACAGAAGAATCTGATAAAGAAGAGGAAGAGGAAGAAGAAGAAGAAGAAGAAGAAGAAGAAGAGGAGTAGAGACTCTGAAAACTTGCAATGTCATGTTCGTGCAACAAGACATCCATGCTATCCGTCTTCTTTTACATCTTAAGTTTTAGTTTCAAGTGAATAATGATTAATTTATTTATGTTTAGACTTTCCATTAAGTTTGTTTTTGGAATAATATTTTGAATATTTTATTATCAATGATATTAAGTTTGTTAATATTAATGTGTTGATTTATGATAAGTCATAAATATTTAATTCTAAAGTGCATAATAAAACAATCTTATAGTTCCAATAGTTTTGAAATTATAGACATTCTTAAATGTCTATAAATTTTGATTTGTCAAAAGTGCATCACCTACATAAAGGAGGTTTCAGGTATTTCATCACCTTCACTGATGACTTCAGTCGATACGGTTATGTATACTTAATGAAACACAAATCTGAGTCGCTTGAAAAGTTCAAGCAGTTCAAGAATGAAGCTGAAAATCAGTTAGCAAGAAAAGTTAAAGCCATACGATCTGATCGAGGTGGCGAATACTTGAGCGATGATTTCAAAGCTTACCTCCGTGACATGGGAATCATTTCATCACTGACCCCTCCAGGTACACCCCAATTAAATGGTGTATCTGAGAGGAGAAATCGAACCTTGTTGGACATGGTTCGATCAATGATGAATAAAACTGACTTACCTGAGTCCCTATGGGGACACGCACTTATGACAGCAGCTACCACACTGAACTGTGTGCCATCTAAGACGGTTGCTTCAACCCCATATGAGATATGGAAAGGAAGAATACCGAATTTGCATTTCATGAGAATCTGGGGATGTGAGGCATATGTCAAGACTCTAATGTCTGACAAGCTCAGTCCCAAATCGGTTAAATGTAACTTTGTGGGATACCCAATGGAAACTCCTGGGTATTACTTCTATCAAAAACACACAGGCAAAATAATAGTTGCCAAAACCGGTGTTTTCTTAGAAGAAGATTTTCTCTCTAGAAAGTCTAGTGGGAGAAACATTGTTCTTAATGAAGAGCAAGAACCACAAGATACTCAAGAACAAGAAATGGACACAGAAGGTACTCACACATCGAGTTATGAACATCGTGATCAGATCATGGTTGGTAACCAAATAGAAAACGTTGTTCTAAACGAAGAAGTTGAGAATGAGATTGTCAATGAAGAACCTCAAGAAAATATAGTTCTATACGATGTGCCCATACAAGATGGGATTAGTGAGCAACCAGATTACACACTGACATCACGAAGATCAATTAGAGAGAGTCAACCTCCTCTTAAATTGAACCTTCTTGTTTCGATAGAAGATGAAACTGTTCATGAAGACGATGGTGAAGAACCTGAATCTTATAACGAAGCAATGTCGGGAGATGACTCAGACAAATGGCTGGAAGCCATGAACTCTGAAATGGACTCCATGTATATCAACGAAGTATGGGACCTCGTTGATGCTCCCAAAGGGTCCAAACCCATTGGTTGCAAATGGATCTTCAAAAGGAAGATCGACATGGATGGCAAAATACAAACTTACAAAGGAAGATTAGTCGCTAAAGGTTATCGACAAATTCATGGTATTGACTATGATGAAAAATTCTCTCCTGTTGCCATGTTCAAGTCCATAAGAATCTTGCTAGCCATTGCAGCATTTCATGATTATGAAATCTGGCAAATGGACGTGAAGACCGCGTTCTTGAATGGTGTTCTCGAAGAGGATGTGTACATGACACAGCCTGAAGGTTTCATAGACCGTAAAAATCCAAATAAGGTTTGCAAATTGAAAAGATCAATTTATGGTCTTAAGCAAGCATCTCGAAGCTGGAATCGTCGTTTTGATGAATCAATTACTGATTTTGGTTTTGTTAAGAACAGAGAAGATCCTTGTGTATATATCAAATCGAGTGGGAGCAAAATAGTTTTCCTGATTCTTTATGTAGATGACATACTGATAATAGGAAACGATACATCTGAACTCCAGACCGTGAAGGAGTGGTTGAGAAAATGTTTCTCAATGAAAGACTTAGGAGAAGCCGCCTATATACTAGGCGTAAAGATTCAAAGAAATAGAAATCAAAGAATCTTATCTCTAAGCCAAGGTACATATATTGACAAATTGTTAAAAGGTTTAAAATGGACAAATCGGAAAAAGGTTTTACACCGATGACCCATAAGACATACTTGACCAAGAAGCAATGTCTGGTTTCTTCAGAAGAAATCAAAAGTATGGAGAAAATTCCATACGCTTCAGCTATTGGTTCAATAATGTATGCAATGATATGTACAAGACCAGATGTAGCTTTTGCCTTAAGCATGACAAGCAGATTTCAATCAAACCCTGGTTTTAACCATTGGACAGCCGTTAAGAATATCTTGCGTTATTTAAACAGAACAAAAGATAGATGTTTGACATACGGTGGTGCAAAAGAATTAACTTTTGAAGGATATTCTGATGCAAGCTTCCAAACAGACAGGGATGATTTCAAATCTCAAACAGGATATGTATTCTGTGCAAATAATGGTGCTGTTACGTGGAACAGCAGTAAACAAGCTACGGTAGCTGATTCAACCACAGAATCTGAGTACATCGCTGCATCTGATGCTGCAAAAGAGGCTGTATGGATCAAGAAATTTGTTTCTGATCTTGGTGTAGTTCCTAGCATTGGTGATCCTGTGAAGCTTTTCTGTGACAACAACGGAGCTATAGCACAAGCCAAGGAACCAAGATCACACAAGACAGCAAAGCATGTACTCAGAAAGTACCATCTGATCAGAGACATTGTTGATCGGAAGGACATAGAGATGAGGAGAGTAGACACTGAAGAAAATGTAGCAGATCCGATGACAAAATCTTTATCGAAAGAAAAGCATTTTCGTCATGCGGAAAGTATTGGGATAAAGAACCCATAAATGTCTGTTATGATTTTATTATCTGAACCTGATTTTGGATCGGGAACAAATTTTATGTAATTATTATCTTTCATTAAATTTGAAGCACATTATTATTTTCTTTAAATGGCAAGTTTCATCATTTAAAGGTTAATATCAATATTTTATTCAAAACATTGATATCAAGCTATACAAATGTAGTTCCTAAGATGTCTTCGAGACATTCTTGAATTTCCCCAGTCAAAGAAATCATTATGAAGAAACAAAGAGGGACTATCAATGATATTCATAATTGACTGGTACATGTTGTTAAGATAAAAGGAAGGGGTCCTTGATATCTAAGAGATATTCTTATACATGTAGGCACTAGTAGGAATGACTAGCAGTGCTGGAAGACTCGTACTCTAAATATTCTCACATGGAAACAAAACCTTGATACAAGGGGACACTGAGAAACTTAGAGATATGAAGAGACTCCAAAGTTTGAGAACATCATGAGTCCATCACTGGGTAAGTTGCATGCTTAGATTACAGCTCAACGCTTACCGTAACTGGAAAGTCATAACAGTTGTAGTTGGGCATGTGATAAACCTTGTAGGATGGAATGACGTTTCAAGAAAACATGCATCCCCCCATTCCTTTTTGGGGATATACACTCGGGGCCTTCTGAATAGTATAAGTAAAATGAAATCTGTGGCCACAGGCAAAACAAAAGAGTTTTTGTTTTGATGTTTCAATACTTATACCTGAATTAGAAAATTAGATCAAGGCTTAACAGGTGTTCCAAACCATGACATGTGCCTCATCTAGAGATGTAAAAGGATGTCGAAGGAATCAGTCATATACTTTATTTTAATCGTAAGAACCACATGGTTCACCTCGATTAATCTATAAAAGAGGATTTAAAGTTTTGTAGATTGGGGGAAGTTAAGTCTAGGTGGAGGCTACTTACTTCTTGCATACTCATATGAGTATGTGGCCAACACTACAGAATCCTACAGAGTCACACCGAACTTGCAACGGAAACGGAGTATGATGATTAAATTACAATAAAACAAACTTCACATGTAACTTTGATGAACCAGGCATGAGTAGCTGAGAGAATGTACATCTAACCCAAGGCGGCATTCTCGAGTAATACTTTATGTGCAGTGCGTGCACGGAGATAGCCAATCCGGTGCGTTCGTGCAAGTGGGAGATTGTTGGTTATGCCCGAACCCGATATTGTATCTCTCGGGTTATCGGATATCGACCCGATAACCATAACCGACATAATGGGCCCACTCGGGCCCAAGTATTAATTATGATTCATATTAATTAATAATAGATTAATTAATCCATGAATGGGCTTTTAGAAAGCCCATTGGTTGGGCTTTTAGAAAGCCCACTAGGTCATGACCATAGGGTATTATAAATACCACATCATGACTCATAATTAAATATACAACATAAAAACCCTAGCCTCCTAGAATTCGAGCTCCCTCCCTAGTGAGTCGAATTTTGTGGCTTCCTCCCCGGTTCAATCAACGGTTGATCATCTAAACACCGACAAGGATCTAACCTATCCTCCGAGGTGTTTTCCGGTCATCTAAGACGTTCCCGAGTGACGTGGTGGACGAAATAGAGGCGCAACACTTGAGGCGTTAAATCCTAAATTCGGCAAACTCCAGAATCAAAGGAATCGGCAGTTATTCGGTACAGTTGGCAAAAGTACCGAAGTTTGGTAACGATCTCTAAACGATATCTTAACTCTCGTAATTATTCTAGATCTTTATTGTTCGATGATATCCCGTGATTTCCGCCTCGGGATTGAGAAAAGTCATCGAAAAACCCAACATATATAATAGTCTGATCTACTCTGAATTAATTAGAGTTTTAATACTGCTTTGAGTTATCATAAGAGGACAAATTCACAGTAATGGCACCATGCTTTAGTCTCTTCTCATTAATAATGCCATCCCAGTTCTGACTAACCCTTCATATCATTATTCAATACTACCATGTTTAGCTCAATCAACTTCCAGGTGGTTCGGTTATATATGGGTTTCCGGCGAATATCTGGCGGTTAGCCGAAGACTAGTGATGACGGGTAAATTTCTAAAATAATAACCGCTGTTCTCAAATATTGTTAATATATAGCTGAACAAAACTTTAAAAAAAAAAAAAAAAACAGTGACCGAAACATTGCGTAATTTTCTTATTTTATTAATCTTGATTATACTTTCAAATTAATTATATATATATATTATATATTTTGTATAGTATTCGTGAATGGTAAAACCTTTATGAAACGATCACACAATTATAACGAAAAGTTGAAATTTAATGGTATTGTTTATTAAATACTTGACCCTATCAACTAATCACATATATGTCACCATATATGATCAACATTAGCATTTAAGTAACTTGGTCATACTCACACCTTCATCAGAAGTTAAGTGTAACACACATATATAGATAGATAGATACACACACCAAGATCATATAAAATAAAATTCATGAACACTAACCAAATCAAGAAAAAGGCATTAAACACATCTCTTGAAGTACTTGATGTGATCAATCACTCACCACCACAAACATCAAAATTGCTAGCATTTAAGAGCCCCACCTACAATTTTTGACTCACACATTCACACTTATAGAGAGCCAAAAAACGCATTGAATTTCCAAACCTACCCTCAAACCAATAATACGAATAACCAATCCAAGTCCACTGAATTCCCTCACAAATTTTGCCTATAAAAACCCCACGCAATATCATAGCTTCTTCACTCCCACACACACACAACTACTCTTCAAGCACACTAAAACCCTAGTTCATAGACATAATGGCAGTCGCTAAGCTGGCATCCTGCGCCGCCGTGGCAGCGGCTATCATGGTTCTGGTGGCGGTGGTGTGCGCACCGGGCGCCGACGCGGCGCTGACCTGCGGGGCGGTGTCGAGCAACTTGGCGCCGTGCATTAACTACGCTAAGGGTACAGGAAGCGGGTCACCGCCGGGCCCGTGCTGTGCCGGAATCAGGAAAGTCAACAGCCTCGCCTCGAGCACAGCGGACCGCCAGCAAGCGTGCAAGTGCCTGCAGTCGGCCTCCGGCTCCATCAAGGGCCTCAACCTCGGCACCATCGCCGCTCTTCCCGGCAAGTGCAGCGTCAGCATCCCCTACAAGATCAGCCCCTCTACCAAGTGCCAGAGGTAATTATTTGCACCGGTTTTTTAATTACAGTTGAACTTCTTTAAATTAACCGATGAAATAATTCTTTTTGGTTGTCTTGACTCTAAATAACATAACTAAATTATCACTCGATAGATTAATAATCTCGGTACTATAAAAAAATTTGTTGTCCTAACAATATTAATTTATAGGAATCATACTGTAATCAGTTTTCATTTCGAAATAATTGCTCGAAACATTATCTTTGAAATACAGAGTTCAACTTTACGACATATTAAAATTGAAAGAAAAAAAAAAACACTAACTCTTATTTAAATAAGTATATATAACTAGGTTTATGACATTATGTGATTGTGTTATTAATTAGTCATAGAAAGAAACTATATTTAACTATAAGATTAAACTTATTAACTTAATGATATACTACATGCATGTATCGTAGAGTTTTTTTTTTTTTTTTAAATCAAAGGAATATGATTAAAAAAATGTAAATTTTACATACATCTATACATCCATGCATAATAAATGAGAATAATTTACATACATCTCTAAATTATGGTTAATTGTTGTGTGCTAAATGTGTTTCTTGTTTGTTTTGCAGTGTTAAGTGAAGAGATTTTCAGCAGCTGGAGAATAATATAATTATGTAATAAATGAGAATAAAATGTGTGGATTAATTATCAGTTGATGATATAATTATCCTCACTCATATCGACTTCTCTCTTTGAGAGTCGAGGCGTTTGAATACTTATATTCTCCTTTCTATCTGTTTGGATAGTGTTGTACCAATGTTTAATCTCATGTGACGTTTTTGTCCCTTGAAGTTTGGTGTTTTTGCAAGTCAATAAACGATTAAAAAAATTAAACAAAGATGTTGTATCCAAGTTCTATATTGAGCCAATTTGATCAATGAACTAAAAAATATATAATCTATTACAATTATATATATATATATATATGTATATATATATATATATACGCGGAACAAACTTACAAATTTAATGAATAAGACAATAGATGAACAAAATTAAAAAACTCGATGAGATTAGGGGTTAAATAAATATAATTAAAGATTGAAAAACTACAAATGAATTAATTTCAATAAAAAAATATAGATACACAAACTTTAGATGTAAAAATAAAATTTTAAAAAAATACTGAAATTTGAGATATATAGATAAATATATGATGAACGAGAATGCCTAATAACCTTATGTTTATTTATATATGTTTATGCTAGTGTCACTATCTCGGTGCGATCAACATTGAAGAATAATCATATATGTTTCTCCTACAATTATAAACATATTTTGAACTACATTAAATAGTGAAATTAAGATCTAAATGATATAAGCTTTTTTGTTGACTTTTTGATAACGAGATGTCATGCCGACCTCTCTTAGGCTCTTAACTATCCATGGTCATAGGTTTCATATAATTTATTGATCCTACTCAATTGGCAAATTAAAGGGACTATGTATAGGGTTTTTTATTTTATTTTTTTATGTAATACTTATTCAAGTCTCTCGATACAAATTGTAAAGAATTGTGTTATTATATTCGGAACGATTACTATAGTTTGATTTCTTTAATTTTTGTGGTTGTTAACATACAAAGTAACCATGTTTTCGTTTTTCAACCCCTACTTTGCATTTTTCGTTCATTTTTTGCGTTTGTTTTTTCGCTCTCAAACTCTGCTCCCAGATCTTCTTCTTTTCTCTCTCATTTTTCTCCTTCAACAATTTTTTCATCAAATTGAATTTCTGAAAATTAACTTATTAATCTTATACGATTTTGGATGGAAGTGGAGTTCCAAGAAAGACGCATGTATATCATGGAGTTTGTGGTTTTTAGCTGAAATCTACGTTTGGGCCCTCGGATAGAAATTTTTAATAAGAACTTAAAAAAATATATATTCATATATCTATTTGATGTTCATGAGTGTAAAATTTCATGTTTGAAGTTGTAGGCCCAAAAGTAATCAAATTTTAAGTTTTATAAATAAATAAAAAAAGATGTAAATAATATATATTAATCTGTCTTTTATGTTCATAATAATGTATTTGATTCTCAGTGTATGTATGTGTATTAGTGTATACATACATATATATATAATTATTCATAATTATATGTATATGATCATTATTTTCGCTTTGAGCTGTTTAAAATGTGTTTAGAAGTTTTAATTTCAAAGTTCAAATAAATTCAAACTTTTTCGGGCAGCAATTTTTTAATACGCTTTATCAAAAAAAAAAATCGGATTTTTAACCATCGTATAAGCTAGCATGCCGTGGCGAATTTTAGAGCTTTGTGCACATTTGCACGATGGTTAAAAAAAAAATCGAGTAAATTTGAGAGTTGGCACATTTGGTAAGAAAAATTATTGGCGTCGGTTGATGAAACAAAGTGTCGGTAGTTCTTAAAGAGATGGCTCCAAATCTGATCAATGACAGTGACGCCCTTATTCATCAAAATCTGGCCTTCACTGTGTGAAGAAGACGATATGTTTGGTCGCATACAGGACAATATAACATTAATAATGAGAAATAAATCATAAATTAATAAATAAAAAAACACTGCAAAGAAACAAGGATCACTGTACGTATGTATCAGTCTTGACTTTGTATTTATAGCTAAATACTTTAACAAAACTAATTTATATCATTTTTTTTCTCAAATTTCGCAACTTTATAAGGCTTCCTAAATCCATTTCTATCTTTTTTGGGTGATCTAACGCTAAGGCCTTCGTGATAATATATAAAACTAATTGTATCATATTTTTATTAGAACGTCTAATAATAATGTAAGTAATTAAGTTTAATATATATTTTGCTTGATAAAAATATATTGAGTTTTTGAGGGTTTTGTTAGGACTATGTTGATTGTATCGACCGTCGTGCAATATTGCACAACGGTTTTCGGAAGCGTCTTCCAATGTTCTTGTATAAAAATTAACTCGTCGTGAAAGATTGAAAAAAAAAATAGTCGCTTCAGCGAGATGTATATCGATACGATGACTGTTCTTCAAAAACATAAAATATAGTCGTTCATGATTTAAAAATTGTCCCCTAATGTAACGACCCAAATTTTCATATTACTAGGTCCTTAAAGAATGTTCGTTATTATCTTTGACTTACAAGATACATTTTCATGTAAATTGAATGTTATATGATGTGGATGTTTATATTATATTACATTGACCTTGCTGTTGGGTTTTTCGATGACTTTTCTCAATCCCGAGGCGGAAATCACGGGATATCATCGAACAATAAAGATCTAGAATAATTACGAGAATTAAGATATCGTTTAGAGATCGTTACCAAACTTTGGTACTTTTGCCAACTGTACCGAATAACTGCCGATTCCTTTGATTCTGGAGCTTGCCGAATTTAGGATTTAACGCCTCAAGTGTTGCGCCTCTATTTTGTCCACCACGTCACTCGGGAACGTCTTAGATGACCGGAAAACACCTCTGAGGATAGGTTAGATCCTTGTCGGTGTTTAGATGATCAACCGTTGATTGAACCGGGGAGCAAGCCAAAATTCGACTACCAAGGGAGGGGAGCTCGAATTTCTAGGTGGCTAGGGTTTCTCTGGTGTGTGGTTTTTTTTTTTTTTAATTATGAGTCATATTAGGGTATTTATAATACCCTATGGTTATGACCTAGTGGGCTTTCTAAAAGCCCACCAAATGGGCTTTCTAAAAGCCCAATCATGGATTAATTAATCTATTATTAATTAATATGAATCATAATTAATACTTGGGCCCGAGTGGGCCCATAATGTCGGTTATGGTTATCGGGTCGATATCCGATAACCCGAGAGATACAATATCGGGTTCGGCCATAACCAACAATCTCCCACTTGCACGAACGCACCGGATTGGCTATCTCCGTGCACGCACTGCACATAAAGTATTACTCGAGAATGCCGCCTTGGGTTAGATGTACATTCTCTCAGCTACTCATGCCTGGTTCATCAAAGTTACATGTGAAGTTTGTTTTATTGTAATTTAATCATCATACTCCGTTTCCGTTGCAAGTTCGGTGTGACTCTGTAGGATTCTGTAGTGTTGGCCACATACTCATATGAGTATGCAAGAAGTAAGTAGCCTCCACCTAGACTTAACTTCCCCCAATCTACAAAACTTTAAATCCTCTTTTATAGATTAATCGAGGTGAACCATGTGGTTCTTACGATTAAAATAAAGTATATGACTGATTCCTTCGACATCCTTTTACATCTCTAGATGAGGCACATGTCATGGTTTGGAACACCTGTTAAGCCTTGATCTAATTTTCTAATTCAGGTATAAGTATTGAAACATCAAAACAAAAACTCTTTTGTTTTGCCTGTGGCCACAGATTTCATTTTACTTATACTATTCAGAAGGCCCCGAGTGTATATCCCCAAAAAGGAATGGGGGGATGCATGTTTTCTTGAAACGTCATTCCATCCTACAAGGTTTATCACATGCCCAACTACAACTGTTATGACTTTCCAGTTACGGTAAGCGTTGAGCTGTAATCTAAGCATGCAACTTGCCCAGTGATGGACTCATGATGTTCTCAAACTTTGGAGTCTCTTCATATCTCTAAGTTTCTCAGTGTCCCCTTATATCAAGGTTTTGTTTCCATGTGAGAATATTTAGAGTGCGAGTCTTCCAGCACTGCTAGTCATTCCGACTAGTGCCTACATGTATAAGAATATCTCTTAGATATCAAGGACCCCTTCCTTTTATCTTAACAACATGTACCAGTCAATTATGAATATCATTGATAGTCCCTCTTTGTTTCTTCATAATGATTTCTTTGACTGGGGAAATTCAAGAATGTCTCGAAGACATCTTAGGAACTACATTTGTATAGCTTGATATCAATGTTTTGAATAAAATATTGATATTAACCTTTAAATGATGAAACTTGCCATTTAAAGAAAATAATAATGTGCTTCAAATTTAATGAAAGATAATAATTACATAAAATTTGTTCCCGATCCAAAATCAGGTTCAGATAATAAAATCATAACAGACATTTATGGGTTCTTTATCCCAATACTTTCCGCATGACGAAAATGCTTTTCTTTCGATAAAGATTTTGTCATCGGATCTGCTACATTTTCTTCAGTGTCTACTCTCCTCATCTCTATGTCCTTCCGATCAACAATGTCTCTGATCAGATGGTACTTTCTGAGTACATGCTTTGCTGTCTTGTGTGATCTTGGTTTCTTGGCTTGTGCTATAGCTCCGTTGTTGTCACAGAAAAGCTTCACAGGATCACCAATGCTAGGAACTACACCAAGATCAGAAACAAATTTCTTGATCCATACAGCCTCTTTTGCAGCATCAGATGCAGCGATGTACTCAGATTTTGTGGTTGAATCAGCTACCGTAGCTTGTTTACTGCTGTTCCACGTAACAGCACCATTATTTGCACAGAATACATATCCTGTTTGAGATTTGAAATCATCCCTGTCTGTTTGGAAGCTTGCATCAGAATATCCTTCAAAAGTTAATTCTTTTGCACCACCGTATGTCAAACATCTATCTTTTGTTCTGTTTAAATAACGCAAGATATTCTTAACGGCTGTCCAATGGTTAAAACCAGGGTTTGATTGAAATCTGCTTGTCATGCTTAAGGCAAAAGCTACATCTGGTCTTGTACATATCATTGCATACATTATTGAACCAATAGCTGAAGCGTATGAAATTTTCTCCATACTTTTGATTTCTTCTGAAGAAACCAGACATTGCTTCTTGGTCAAGTATGTCTTATGGGTCATCGGTGTAAAACCTTTTTCCGATTTGTCCATTTTAAACCTTTTAACAATTTTGTCAATATATGTACCTTGGCTTACAGATAAGATTCTTTGATTTCTATTTCTTTGAATCTTTACGCCTAGTATATAGGCGGCTTCTCCTAAGTCTTTCATTGAGAAAAATTTTCTCAACCACTCCTTCACGGTCTGGAGTTCAGATGTATCGTTTCCTATTATCAGTATGTCATCTACATAAAGAATCAGGAAAACTATTTTGCTCCCACTCGATTTGATATATACACAAGGATCGTCTTTGTTCTTAACAAAACCAAAATCAGTAATTGATTCATCAAAACGACGATTCCAGCTTCGAGATGCTTGCTTAAGACCATAAATTGATCTTTTCAATTTGCAAACCTTATTTGGATGTTTGCGGTCTATGAAACCTTCAGGCTGTGTCATGTACACATCCTCTTCGAGAACACCATTCAAGAACACGGTCTTCACGTCCATTTGCCAGATTTCATAATCATGAAATGCTGCAATGGCTAGCAAGATTCTTATGGACTTGAACATGGCAACAGGAGAGAAAGTTTCATCATAGTCAATACCATGAATTTGTCGATAACCTTTAGCGACTAATCTTCCTTTGTAAGTTTGTATTTTGCCATCCATGTCGATCTTCCTTTTGAAGATCCATTTGCAACCAATGGGTTTGGACCCTTTGGGAGCATCAACGAGGTCCCATACTTCGTTGCTATACATGGAGTCCATTTCAGAGTTCATGGCTTCCAGCTATTTGTCTGAGTCATCTCCCGACATTACTTCGTTATAAGATTCAGGTTCTTCACCATCGTCTTGATGAACAGTTTCATCTTCCATTGAAACAAGAAGGTTCAATTTAAGAGGAGGTTGACTCTCTCTAATTGATCTTCGTGATGTCAGTGTGTAATCTGGTTGCTCATTAATCCCATCTTGTATGGGCACATCGTATAGAACTATATTTTCTTGAGGTTCTTCATTGACAATCTCATTTTCAACTTCTTCGTTTAGAACAACGTTTTCTATTTGGTTATCAACCATGATCTGATCACGATGTTCATAACTCGATGTGTGAGTACCTTCTGTGTCCATTTCTTGTTCTTGAGTATCTTGTGGTTCTTGCTCTTCATTAAGAACAATGTTTCTCCCACTAGACTTTCTAGAGAGAAAATCTTCTTCTAAGAAAACACCGGTTTTGGCAACTATTTTTTTGCCTGTGTGTTTTTTATAGAAGTAATACCCAGGAGTTTCCGTTGGGTATCCCACAAAGTTACATTTAACCGATTTGGGACTGAGCTTGTCAGACATTAGAGTCTTGACATATGCCTCACATCCCCAGATTCTCATGAAATGTAAATCCGGTATTCTTCCTTTCCATATCTCATATGGGGTTGAAGGAACCGTCTTAGATGGCACACAGTTCAGTGTGGTAGCTGCTGTCATAAGTGCGTGTCCCCATAGGGACTCAGGTAAGTCAGTTTTATTCATCATTGATCGAACCATGTCCAACAAGGTTCGATTTCTCCTCTCAGATACACCATTTAGTTGAGGTGTACCTGGAGGGGTCAGTGATGAAATGATTCCCATGTCACGGAGGTAAGCTTTGAAATCATCGCTCAAGTATTCGCCACCTCGATCAGATCGTATGGCTTTAACTTTTCTTGCTAACTGATTTTCAGCTTCATTCTTGAACTGCTTGAACTTTTCAAGCGATTCAGATTTGTGTTTCATTAGGTATACATAACCGTATCGACTGAAGTCATCAGTGAAGGTGATGAAATACCTGAAACCTCTTTTAGCCTGAATGGGTATTGGTCCACATACATCTGAATGTATGAGGTCCAATAGTCCTTTCTTTCTCTCATAAGTTCCTTTAAAGGAAGGTTTTGTCATTTTCCCGACCAGGCAAGATTCACATGTGTGATAAGATTCATAATCAAAATCATCCAGTCTTCCTTGTTTGTGAAGCTGAGTAATGCGCTTCTCGCCTATATGGCCAAGTCGACAGTGCCAGAGATAGGCCGTATTGACAAGGTTGGGTTTCACTCTTTTATTGGAGATGTTATAAATATGATTTTCAGAGGTATTCAACGAATAAAGACCGTTTGATAAATAAGCAATACCATAACAAATACCATCCTTAAAAATCGCACAACGCTTGTTCCCAATTTTAAAATCAAAACCTAAAACATCCAATTCTGGAATAGATATTATGTTCTTGGTAATGGAAGGTACGAAATGACAATCATTTAATTCTAAAATCATTCCTGCTGAGGTGTTGAGATCTACATGGCCCACAGCTTTTGCAACAACTGGTGCTCCATTTGCCACGCGCATGTTGGTCTCATCCTTCCTCAGCATCTTACTTCTCTTCAGAGTCTGCATGTCAGTACAAATATGAGTACCACATGCTGTATCTAATACCCAATCTTTAGAGGTAGTAAGATTGACTTCTATAACATTTATACCTGTGGTGGAGTTTGAACTCTTCTTCACCTTCTTGATCTCTGCAAGGTACAAAGGACAATTCCTTTTCCAGTGTCCCTTCTTATCGCAGTGAAAACACTTATGATCGGGAGTGGCTCCAACTTTGGGTTTCATGGCACGAGCCTTAACCCTCAAGTTATATGGAGCCTTGCATTTATTCTTCTGAACATACTGCTTCTTTCCCTTGAACTTGCTATTCACAGCATTAATAGTTCTATTCTGTCCCTTGGGTACATTACCCTCAGCTGTTTGCAACATGTTGTGAAGCTGATGAAGATTCTTTGATTCAGGGGACATATTATAATTCAGTATAAACTGATTATAAGAATCGGGGAGAGAGTTGAGCACAATGTCAATGTATACTTCCTCAGGGATCTTTATCTCTTGTCTGGTCAGACTTTCTGACCAGCTGATCATCTTTAGAACATGATCATGCACATTGTTTCCATCAGTTAATCTTGCTCTCAGCAAATTTCTCATTATCCTGAATCTTGTATGACGTGCTTCATTTTCATACATCTTCTTAAGATGTTGAATCATTTCCCAGGCAGACATGTTCTCATGTTGCTCCATGAGATTTGGTGTCATGGTTGCTAACATGAGACAAGCTACTTCAGCGGCTTCATCAGTATGCTTCTTATAAGCATCTTTGTCTGCTCGGGATGCTGTAGCAGGAGGTTCAGCTGGAGGTTCATTCATAATGATAACCTCCTTCTTTTCGTGCCTGAGCACAATTTTGAGGCGTCTTTGCCATTCCGGAAAATTTCTTCCGTTTAAGATGTTTTCCTTCTCAAGGATGGATCTTAGTGAGCTACTAGACATTGTTCAGTTTCTACAATTTTAAATAAAAACTGAATAAGCACAATATTAATTCTAGTATTTACATGTAAATTATAAATTACTTATTATAATAAAGATGTTACATAAAAGTATATATTATAAGGACTTTATATAATATTTCGTGATTTGTTAATGGAAAAGTAACCCTCATCAATTCCATTAATTAGTCACTCAGAGAAAGTCAACAATTGCTCTAATATCCTATATTATCTCTGACGTTTAGAAAAGAAAAACAATTTTTCATTTAGCATTCTAACCGATTTCAAAAGAATTGTCTACGATATCTAATCTAATTAGAGTACTCGTTTAGGTAGACCCAAGGGGTGAATCGGCGGACAGTATAGGTCGCCCTACGCGTCTAAAAGAGGGTATAAGAGCACTCCCTTGGGTTAGAGACACACTCAAAACTTTTCTCAATTAGATCGAGGACCCAGCCGTTGGAAGACATTATACCTAATATTTATTGAGGGGTTTTAGGTGATCCTAACTTTTGTCTTAAACTGAACATAGTTAACTAATTTAAATGTTCTAAGAATTAAGACAATGAATATGTAATACATAATCCTATTTTGTAAAACATATTCTATTTCGAATTAAATATACTTTTGAAAGTATACATATATATATATATATATATATATATATATATATATTATGAAATTTTTAAAGACAAACCCTTTTATCTTTAAATAAAAGATAAATAAATCACTTAAAGATAAAATATCTTAATTCATTATTTATATTTTCTATAAATGAATAAAAGATAAATAACTATCTTTATAGATAAGATATCTTTAATCAAGCTTTGTCATATTACAAAATAAAAGATAAATAACTATCTTATAGATAAACTATCTTTTATCATAATATATATATATCTTTTATTTCCATTAAAGTTTAGATCTTTTCTATTACTATAATAAGTAAAAGATTATTTATTATCTTAATCTAATTAAGAATTATTGATTATAAATAAAATTTATGAACAAACAATTTGTGAATCAATAAATGAATAACGTAAACAATAATGGAAACAAACTTCATAAGATTGATAATAATATTGAATAAATCATATTTATTAATAATTAATATCATATATATTAGATTTTCAATTCTCATATTTAAAGATATTTATAATAATTATAAATAAAATAAAATAAACACTTTAAATCGTATTTTAAAAATAATTAAACATAAATATAATTAAATATCAAATACCGGGATACGAGTTCGGGATAGACCCGAGCTTGTACGGGTTGCCCTCGGGCAACCCCGGTCATGAAGGGGGAGACCGGGCAGGGCCGAAGGCCCCTGCCCGTAAATATTAAAATTTTTTGACCCGGATCCGGGTCTGTTCGGTGTGGGCCCGGGTCAGGATAGACCCGGGCCGAATCCCCGGGTCCAACCTGGGTCGGGTACCCGGGTCAGACCCGGGTTGGGTGTGCCCGGATCATTGCGATCCGGGCTAGGCGAATTGGGGCTGGGTTAAAACCCAGCCCGTGGGCCTGATCCAATCAGGCCCACCTCGAATTAAATTTGGGCTGGGTTAAAACCCAGCCCGTGGGCCTGATCCAATCAGGCCCACACGATTTAAAAAAAAAAATTATTTCGGCTAGGGTTTTGAAACCATAGCCGTCGCCCATTGGCTCCCATCGAATGGGAGCCACAAACGCCGGCGCCACTTGGAACCATGGCGGCGACGGTGAAATCGCCGCCGGTTCCGGTGGTGGTGCCGTCGTTTGTTTTTCCCTTTTCTTATTTAATAATACACATTAAAATTGAATAAAAACCAATCCCGATTCTAAATCGGATTCCGAACAACATACAAAATTGATCATAATTAATTTTCTAACTCTCCCACTGAAAATCTAATCATACCAAAAATTTTCTAAAATTATTTCGGTCAACATATCTAATTTTTGAAAATTGCTCAGACCGGCTCTGATACCACTGTTGGGTTTTTCGATGACTTTTCTCAATCCCGAGGCGGAAATCACGGGATATCATCGAACAATAAAGATCTAGAATAATTACGAGAATTAAGATATCGTTTAGAGATCGTTACCAAACTTCGGTACTTTTGCCAACTGTACCGAATAACTGCCGATTCCTTTGATTCTGGAGCTTGCCGAATTTAGGATTTAACGCCTCAAGTGTTGCGCCTCTATTTCGTCTACCACGTCACTCGGGAACGTCTTAGATGACCGGAAAACACCTCTGAGGATAGGTTAGATCCTTGTCGGTGTTTAGATGATCAACCGTTGATTGAACCGGGGAGCAAGCCAAAATTCGACTACCAAGGGAGGGGAGCTCGAATTTCTAGGTGGCTAGGGTTTCTCTGGTGTGTGTTTTTTTTTTTTTAATTATGAGTCATATTAGGGTATTTATAATACCCTATGGTTATGACCTAGTGGGCTTTCTAAAAGCCCACCAAATGGGCTTTCTAAAAGCCCAATCATGGATTAATTAATCTATTATTAATTAATATGAATCATAATTAATACTTGGGCCCGAGTGGGCCCATAATGTCGGTTATGGTTATCGGGTCGATATCCGATAACCCGAGAGATACAATATCGGGTTCGGGCATAACCAACACTTGCAATCAAAGTTATATGGTCCGAAAACATTTCCGTGAACATTCATCGATGTGGGCTACAATAAAGCTCCTAAAGACGAAAGAATAATGTCTCGTGTCAATAAGTTTCTATAAGAAACGGTATCGAGAAATATATAAGGAAAATATATTATATGAAAGACATTCCATAAAGAGAGAAAATAATAAGTCAAATTAGAGAAACAATAATCAATGAAAATTCCATGAACAAGTTAGGTCGGAAAATGCGATCAAAAGAAAATGTCATAAAGTTGACTAAAAGTCAACTATGGCCGGAATGAATATTTCCGAGTCCTGAATGAAACCAAAAGTATAATTTTTTAAATCTACACAAAATTTTATGGAGGATAGGTGTGTTAAAATTAAATTTCTCATCAGGTCCCTAAACTTCTAGAAAAATTGCACTTTGGCCCATAATTGCCAAAAAGTTTACAATTATGCCCCTATTCCGATTTTTGACTTTTCAAATTGATCTCTTCTTATTATATTCATGTCTCACACTCTATATGAGCTGATATATTAATTTAATATCAGATTAGTTCACTTAGAAGTCAATATAAGCTTCAATGTCTTTTGTCTTGCATGCTTGGCTTATATGCCTTCAAAATGGACCAATGGACCAATGGTGACATTGGAGTGTATGGAATCAATGACAAACCATTAAGGAAGCCTTAGCACGAAATTTATCAGCCAAATAGAGCTAATGGGTGGGTTGAAAGGCTTCCAAGATAGCCTAGAACCAATAGAAAACCCTAGTGGTCATAATTACACCCAAGGGTGAAAGTGCATGCATTTTTCTCCCTCTCCTCTCAAAAATCCGACCCAAACTCTCTCTAAAGATCAGAAACTAAACACTCTCATCACCCATCTCTCTCTAATAAATCTCAAGCCATTCCTCAAGGAGATTCATCCAAGAGCACCACAAAGATCCACAATATTTCAAGGAATGATGAAGAGGTAAAATCCCCTCTTGCATGCAAACTTTCCCAAGGTATATACTTATGAAAATCTGGTCATTTATGTATCCTTTTTGTATATTGAAGCCAAAGACTTATGGAGAAAGAATCGTGAAGATCCGGTCTCAAACACATCTTTTACTCATCAAACCAAATCATTGTTCAAAGTTCTTAAGAATAGGTAAGAACACCTCTTCCATGTGGATTTCTTTCATGATCTTGATCAATGGACTTATGTTCATGATATATTCTCTCATTTTAGCTCAAATCCAAGCTCACTTTGACCAAATCGTCGTGAGGAGTACACAAGTCCCTTACCTAAGAAAAGTTCGTAACCTTGTTGAAGAACACGTTACAAGGTATAATCTTTGGATTAAAAACCCCATCTCTCTTGATGAATGTTTACTATTCTAGTTGTTAATGCTTGTTTATGTTTTAAACAATGCATGCATGAATTTTTTATGTGTTTTCATGAATGAGGCTCAAGAGCCTTATGTTTGATTATGAATGTGTTACATGCATGTTGTTGGAATTAGGGTTATGGTGAAGTCCGATTTGGTCAGGGTCTTAACCCAGCCAACTGAACTCCAAATTTATCAAATTACATATGTATGGATAGATCTAGATGTCTAATATAACATACTAAAAATTTAGAAACATCCGTCATACGGTTTTTAAGATATAAGCCACGCACCATTCATGCTCCATGCTGTTTTTCACTTCCAGGCAGATCTGGAAATTGAGAGTTTGAACACGTTTTCATCACCCTAAAGTTATTTTAAATTCATAATAAAATTTTATGGTTAAGGTATGGATCTTATAGAAGTAATCTAATTAGTTTCACTGAAAAATAATCGATGGTTAATCCGAAAACAATTATGGAGTGACGACATGCAAAGTCGTTTCCAATTTTTATGAAGATTGTGATTGGTGTTGGAAAAATATTTTAAATGATGATCAAAGATTTAAATAAATATGGGGATAAAAATATATGTTATATATATGTTAATTAAGGAGCTACATCAATTTGTTTTGTTCCAAAATAATCTCTGACTGATTTTATAAAAATCACGCATTGAAGGTCACGAACTGTTTCATAAAAAAAAGGCAGATTTGAATGATGCTTAAGAAAAAGTATGTACTACTAAATAAATGAAAATATTTTCTAAAACTAAAAGTACAAACTATATATAAGATCAGTATAGAGCTAACGAAATTTGTTTCATGTTAAAACGGGTTTCCATTTATCTGATTAAAATTTATAGAGCGAACGTATACGAGTATCTTATGATGGGGGCAGATTTGTGATTCGAAATTAAAATGGTTTTATATTTTATGAAAATAAAACATTGAGTTTTAAGTTTAAGAACTTATGAAGGCTAAATAAATTGATGACCATAAAAATGCTCATATTCGAGGTTGTTTCGGATTTTCAAAGTAAATATTATGTTTTCGAAATATGAATTTACACAACTCAAAATTTTCTTAAAAGAGAATTATTAATAACAAAGTTTCATATAATGATTAATAACTTTTTATGATGATTTATATTATTTAATATTAATATGATCAAAAACTACTTTATCAAATAGTTAACCCACTTTGGGTAAGTGATTTAAGTTTGAAAGAATTTAGGTTTCGGAATAGATGACTAGGGCAATCTATGCTATGGGTCGAACCCCTAAACGACCTGAAAAACTAGTCAACCGATCGCCAGTTAACTTATCATAACCCGATTAAAAATAATCACTCCCTAATCAGCTCGTTGAGCCGATTGGCACCTCTAGAGATTAGTCGATTGTGTAATCAAAGTGTTTCCGATCGACACCATCAATATTGCCTTATTGA
The DNA here is from genome assembly GCA_954871525.1 of Parietaria judaica. Taxonomy (NCBI): domain Eukaryota; kingdom Viridiplantae; phylum Streptophyta; class Magnoliopsida; order Rosales; family Urticaceae; genus Parietaria; species Parietaria judaica. The sequence continues at coordinate 19,674,670 of OX940868.1, read as the reverse complement.
TTTCTAAATAACTAAAATGAATAAAGGGATGGATGTATACCAAGATCAATAACATTATACCATAAGTACCCTAGAAGTCCAACAACATAGAGTATGCATGTCAACCTGGATCCAAGAGACTGACGAGTTGTCTGGTCGGATCAAACAGGGAAGTAGAGTGTCCATATTTACGGTAGACTGTATCTTGAAGTGCAGCGAAGACACCAGGTGAGTACAGATCTCACTACAGCATGAATAGTTTTCAAAAGGAAAATGGAATATGTCATGATATGCATATATGTGATGTTTGGAAGAATTGACTCCAATACATGAATGATTAATATAAGTGATCCTTTATGGTCATTTATATGATTACGTGGATTAATGTGAATGTCATGATGTTAATGCGTGATGACCAAGTAATAATATTAGATTAATGCATGATGAAATATAATGAAACTAATGATTGATTGGGCTTTGATTTATGTCATATTGCATGTAGTCATGAATAGGGTCACCGTAATTAAAGAGATGACCAAGGTTTTCAAAAGCTCGTGTCGTGCCACCCGATCGGGGTATGAACATGTTATAAATGGGGTTTTAAGCCCAAGGTCGTGATGGATGGGGACCTTGCAACCCTCGGACCATCTGCGGCTGCGCGCAATTGGCACGTACACATATGGGTGATCACCAGGCAAGACAGGGCCAATCCCTTGAGCCATTTAAAGGAAATTAATGTAATGTTCAAAAAAAATTTAAGCATAACTGGACATACATATATGCATGATTCACATATGTTTTCGTGAGGAAATTGTTTGTACTCGCTGAGCCTAAGCTCACATTTATATGTTCATGCTGTAGGTAAGAAACCCATAGCATGATTTTTCATGATGGGCCCGCGAAGGAATGGTGATGTGCGTTTTGGTTATGGGTCAGGATGGGCAACCGCAAATGTTCCGCATGTTTTGAATAAGAAACTATTTTGACATATGTTTTATTAACTATGAATTATGTTTGGGAGTAGACTATTTATATTAAATCCCTACGTTAAGAATTTATGTAAGAAATTATTGTCTCGAGTTCATAATCCGAGTTAACAAGTACAAAGTATCATAATGAACTTTTCTAAAATAATTTTGGTAAACCATTTAACTAGCCTTCATATTTTATGAAAGTATCATGTTTCGACGATTGTCTGTTAATGTTCCCTTTTAAATATTTTACGATGAAGTGTTAATCTTAAATTCTTTATAGGAATTTTAAGACGTGCGCACTTAAAAGTACAAGCAAGACGATGTTAAAAAAAATTATTCCTAATTTTCACAACAAACTTTTTTTTTTTCAAAGTTAACAAAGAAAGAAAGTTTTATGTCGTAACGGTCGGCGCTAGGCCGGGTGTTACACCTGATATTGCCCCATACGACATTATCACCGCGACTAAATCATTTTTTATTAAAAAAATAAGATTATAATATTTAATTGCAATCAATAACCAACCAGAAAATACAATTAGACTGTGGCCTAAAAGTGTCCAATTAGGATGTGTTAGATTTTTTTTTATTTTTTTTTTCTCGCTAATATTGATGAAGAAAATAACTTTCCTTGTCATTAATAAATCATTTTAAAGGCATTAATTGTGACATTGACCCCCATATTTCTCCCACAAGAAATACACGGTCCTTGTTCAAAACGACCCAACGAGCTTCCCTGCCAATCTACCATGACATTATTAATGAGCTCTATAATAATATAGTCTAGCTATAACTCTATGTATAACGGCAAATGTGCTAGAATTTAAGAAAAAAATAGCGGTATATATACTCATATTTTTATTTAAAAAGATCAAAGTACTCAAATTGCCTAAAAGTGTAGGGCTTGTATTTTCCGGCTCTATTATGTCTTTCATGTTAGTAAAAAGTGACGTGTCATTGGCCTCTCATTTAAATCGTTTTATTTACATTTATTATGATTTCTGAGAAAAAGCGGTAAATGAGAATATAAAGACACGCACGTCACCGGAAACCAATGGGAGTGACAGAATAAAGATGAAAAACACATACTCTACACTATACCGCGACTTATTTACAAATGAAACTTGAGTACATAATCGCACAATTTCGCTTTACTTCTACTTCAAATACATTTGTTGTTATTATCTCTTTATATATATATACCATAAAATATCCATATATAGAACTCAAACCACATTCCAAATAAAAAAAATATATATCTCTTAATTCTCTCAATATACTATGAGTAACTTGCTTCTCAAGGTAACTATCGTCGTGCTTCTGTGCATGTTGGCGAGTCACGGCTCGAAGGCAGTCACATGCAACGAAGCCGTGGCTTTCATGGCGCAGTGCGTGCCGTACCTGAAGGGAGCCAGTGGAGCTAACAACCCTTCGCCCCGTTGCTGCCAAAACGTCCGAACCCTAAACGGGGCGATCCGGTCCCGAGCCGAGCGCCGCACTGTGACTGCTTACGCAACCGCGGCTCGACCGTGCGCAGACTGAGGCCCGAGCGCGTCTCGAACCTCGCCAGCGCGTGCCGCGTGAACCTCGCGTTCCGGATCACCGTCTCCATAAATTGTCGCAAGTATGTGCTCCGATATGGTCTTAATTTTGTAATTAAATAAAGATATAACTTTAAATGTATTTCGATATTTAGTCGATTATAGAAAAATATATATTAATGTTATTAGATTGAATTGTTTTTATCTGACTTCTAGTTTTGTTAAACACTTCTATAAGTTTACAACACTGTTTAGCACATCTATTGCGATTAATTCGTTATAAAAATAAATTTCATTGCAGGAATTAAATTTTGTCTAATTAGTGTTTTTTTTTTCTTTTCAGCATTCCGTGAGAAATACTTTACAGGAATATATGTGGATCCATTCGGTATATATCTACCAGCTCTGAGGATTGTGTGTTGCTATATTAAATTTGATCTGATTGGCGATTATATAATAGGACATTTTTAGTAAATTTTCTGTTGGTTTGGAATTTGTCTTGTTTATATATAATTATTTTGTGTTGTTGACAACACAAATCCATTGAGCCACGAGGATAACACGAGATAGGTTGTGAAGTCTCGTGTCGCTCAAGTATGTTTTGGAGAGAACAAAATCGTGCAATAAAAGAGTCATGTATATTAATGACCGCTAGTATTATAGTAGAACTGTTTGGTAAAAAATCGGATCACCGCCACAGATACAAAACGACACCAACAGGAGGCACACTCACTTGTATATTATATATATATATATATATATATATATATATATATATATTAGGGGTGCAACCGGGTAGGGTACCCTGTTTTTTCGAGGTACCCGGTACCGGAATCCGGGTATTTGAAAACTTGTACCCGGAACCGATACCCTGAAATCCGGGTACCCTGTTTCTGGGTATTTGTATTTTGATACCCGATACCCGGTTTTGAGAACCGGATCCGGGTACCCGATTTTACCCTGTACCCTGTTTTTTTTATAATATATATATATATATATATATTATTAAAAATAAAAACATACATTCATCTTTAAAAAAACTGCATAAAAAAATAATCTCGCACATCAAGCATAAAAGAAAAAACAGCCCAAAATGCATAAAAAAAAAAACAGACCGCATCAAGTATAACATAGTCCCGCGAAAAAAAGAAAAAAAGAAACATATTCTCCGGCATCGGAGGGAGGCGGGATTTTGATGAAGTCAGCGAGATGGGAGAGAGGCTGGATAAATGAAGTCGAGCCCTAGTGTAGAGAAGTAACTCTAAAAATTAAATTACCATAAAAAAAGAGACAAAATTAAAACAGGGTAATAAACCGGGTACCGGGTAGCCGGTTTTTTTAATTTTACTACCCGGTACCCGGAACCGGAATTCGGTTCCGATTTCGGTTCCGGTTATTAAATCCGGATACCAATCCGGTTCCGGATAATTACCCGCTTTCCGGGTATTATTTGCACCCCTAATATATCGCGCTGAGAAGGGAAGCGAAAGTTCTCTCTCTAATAATATATGAAGACCAATACAAATTTTTTTGAAGTGTTATTACATGTAGTAAGGTGGTGTTTATATAGCAAACATCTAGTACCAGAATTACCAAACTATCCTTACCAAAAACGTCATCGCAAGTGCTTGAGCTGCAAGTAAGAATGACAAACTAATAAAAAAACAATATAATTTTCCTTGCTAGGCAAGAATTGTTGGTTATGCCCGAACCCGATATTGTATCTCTCGGGTTATCGGATATCGACCCGATAACCATAACCGACATAATGGGCCCACTCGGGCCCAAGTATTAATTATGATTCATATTAATTAATAATAGATTAATTAATTCATGATTGGGCTTTTAGAAAGCCCATTAGGTGGGCTTTTAGAAAGCCCACTAGGTCATGACCATAGGGTATTATAAATACCCTATTATGACTCATAATTAAACACAACACACATCAGAGAAACCCAAGCCTCCTAGAAAATTCGAGCTCCCTCCCTTGGTAGTCGAATTTTGGCTTGCTCCCCGGTTCATTCATCGGTTGATCATCTAAACACCAACTAGGATCTAACCTATCCTCCGAGGTGTTTTCCGGTCATCTCAAGACGTTCTCGAGTGACGTGGTGTACGAAATAGAGGCGCAACACTTGAGGCGCTAAATCCTAAATTCGACAAGCTCCAGAATCAAAGGAATCGGCAGTTATTCGGTACAGTTGGCAAAAGTACCGAAGTTTGGTAACGATCTCTAAACTGTATCTTAATTCTCGTAATTATTCTAGATCTTTATTGTTCGATGATATCCCGTGATTTCCGCCTCGGGATTGAGAAAAGTCATCGAAAAACCCAACCGTGGTATCAGAGCCGGTCTGAGTAATTTTCGAAAATTAGATATGTTGACCGAAATAATTTTAGAAATTTTTTGGTGTGATTAGATTTTCAGTGGGAGCGTTAGAAAATTAATTATGATTAATTTTGTGTGTTGTTCGGAATCCGATTTAGAATCGGGATTGTTTTATTTAATTTTAATGTGTATTATTAAATAAGAAAAAGGGAAAAACAAACGGCGGCACCACCACCGGAACCGGCGGCGATTTCACCGTCGCCGCCATGGTCCCGGGTGGCGCCGGCGTTGGTGGCTCCCATTCGATGGGAACCAATGGGCGACGGCTAGGGTTTCAAAACCCTAGCCAAAACGAATTTTTTTTTATTCGAGTGGGCCTGATTTGATCAGGCCCACGGGCTGGGTTTAACCCAGCCCACCCACGATTCGGGTGGGGCCTGATTGGATCAGGCCCACGGGCTGGGTTTAACCCAGCCCATTTTCGATTCGGTGGGCCTGATTGGATCAGGCCCACGGGCTGGGTTCTAACCCAGCCCAAACCTGCCCAGCCCGGATCGCATTGATCCGGGACCGGGTCTGACCCGGGTACCCGACCCGGGTTGGACCCGGGGCTTCAGCCCGGGTCTACGCTGACTCGGGCCCACACCGAACAGACCCGGATCCGGGTCCTTCTTGAGCCGGATCCGGGTCAAAATTAAATATTTCCGGGCAGGGGCTTTCGGCCCTGCCCGGTCTCCCCCTTCGTGACCGGGGTTGCCCGAGGGCAACCCGTACAAGCTCGGGTCTATCCCGAGCTTGTATCCCGGTATTTGATATTTAATTATATTTATGTTTAATTATTTTAAAATACGATTTAAAGTGTTTATTTTATTTTATTTATAATTATTATAAATATCTTTAAATATAAGAATTGAAAATCTAATATATATGATATTAATTATTAATAAATATGATTTATTCAATACTATTATCAATCTTCTGAAGTTTGTTTCCATTATTGTTTATGTTATTCATTTATTGATTTACAAATTGTTTGTTAATAAATTTTATTTATAATCAATAATTCTTAATTAGATTAAGATAATAAATAATCTTTTAATTATTATAGTAATAGAAAAGATCTAAACTTTAATGGAAATAAAAGATATATATATATTGTGATTAAAGATAGTTTATCTATTAGATAGTTATTTATCTTTTATTATAACAAAGCTTGATTAAAGATATCTTATCTATAAGGATAGTTATTTATCTTTTATTCATTTATAGAAAAGATAATTCATGAATTAAGATATTTTATCTTTAAGTGATTTATTTATCTTTTATTTAAAGATAAAAGGGTTTGTCTTTAAAATTTTCATAATATATATATATATATATATATGTATACTTTCAGAAGTATATTTAATTCGAAATAGAATATGTTTTACAAAATAGGATTATGTATTACATATTCATTGTCTTAATTCTTAGAACATTTTAATTAGTTAACTATGTTCAGTTTAAAGACAAACGTTAGGATCACCTAAAACCCCTCAATAAATATTAGGTATAATGTCTTCCAACGGATGGGTCCTCGATCTAATTGAGATAAGTTTTGAGTGTGTCTCTAACCCAAGGGAGTGATCTTATACCCTCTTTTAGACGCGTAGGGCGACCTATAATGTCCGCCGATTCGCCCCTTGGGTCTACCTAAACGAGTACTCTAATTAGATTAGATATCGTAGACAATTTTTTGAAACCGGTTAGAATGCTAAATGAAAAATTGTTTTCTTTTCTAAACGTCAGAGATAATATAGGATATTAGAGCAATTGTTGACTTTCTCTGAGTGACTAATTAATGGAATTGATGAGGGTTACTTTTCCATTAACAAATCACGAAATATTATATAAAGCCCTTATAATATATACTTTATGTAACATCTTTATTATAATAAGTAATTTATAATTTACATGTAAATACTAGAATTAATATTGTGCTTATTCAGTTTTTATTTAAAATTGTAGAAACTGAACAATGTCTAGCAGCTCACTAAGATCCATCCTTGAGAAGGAAAACATCTTAAACGGAAGAAATTTTCCGGAATGGCAAAGACGCCTCAAAATTGTGCTCAGGCACGAAAAGAAGGAGGTTATCATTATGAATGAACCTCCAGCTGAACCTCCTGCTACAGCATCCCGAGCAGACAAAGATGCTTATAAGAAGCACACTGATGAAGCCGCTGAAGTAGCTTGTCTCATGTTAGCAACCATGACACCAAATCTCATGGAGCAACATGAGAACATGTCTGCCTGGGAAATGATTCAACATCTCAAGAAGATGTATGATCATGAAGCACGTCATACAAGATTCAGGATAATTAAAAATTTGCTGAGAGCAAAATTAACTGATGGAAACAATGTGCATGATCATGTTCTGAAGATGATCAGCTGGTCAGAAAGTCTGACCAAACAAGAGATAAAGATCCCTGAGGAAGTATACATTGATATTGTGCTCAACTCTCTCCCCGATTCTTATAATCAGTTTATACTGAATTATAATATGTCCCCTGAATCAAAGAGTCTTCATCAGCTTCACAACATGTTGCAAACAGCTGAGGGTAATGTACCCAAGGGACAGAATAGAACTATTAATGCTATAAACAGCAAGTTCAAGGGAAAGAAGCAGTATGTTCAGAAGAATAAAGGCAAGGCTCCATATAACTTGAGGGTTAAGGCTCGTGCCATGAAACCCAAAGTTGGAGCCACTCCCGATCATAAGTGTTTTCACTGCGATAAGAAGGGACACTGGAAAAGGAATTGTCCTCTGTACCTTGCAGAAATCAAGAAGTTGAAGAAGAGTTCTAACTCCACCACAGGTATAAATGTTATAGAAGTCAATCTTACTACCTCTAAAGATTGGGTATTAGATACGGCATGTGGTACTCATATTTGTACTGACATGCAGACTCTGAAGAGAAGTAAGATGCTGAGGAAGGATGAGACCAACATGCGCGTGGCAAATGGAGCACCAGTTGTTGCAAAAGCTGTGGGCCATGTAGATCTCAACACCTCAGCAGGAATGATTTTAGAATTAAATGATTGTCATTTCGTACCTTCCATTACCAAGAACATAATTTCTATTCCAGAATTGGATGTTTTAGGTTTTGATTTTAAAATTGGGAACAAGCGTTGTGCGGTTTTTAAGGATGGTATTTGTTATGGTATTGCTTATTTATCAAACGGTCTTTATTCGTTGAATACCTCTGAAAATCATATTTATAACATCTCCAATAAAAGAGTGAAACCCAACCTTGTCAATACGGCCTATCTCTGGCACTGTCGACTTGGCCATATAGGCGAGAAGCGCATTACTCAGCTTCACAAACAAGGAAGACTGGATGATTTTGATTATGAATCTTATCACACATGTGAATCTTGCCTGGCCGGGAAAATGACAAAACCTTCCTTTAAAGGAACTTATGAGAGAAAGAAAGGACTGTTGGACCTCATACATTCAGATGTATGTGGACCAATACCCATTCAGGCTAAAGGAGGTTTCAGGTATTTCATCACCTTCACTGATGACTTCAGTCGATACGGTTATGTATACCTAATGAAACACAAATCTGAATCGCTTGAAAAGTTCAAACAGTTCAAGAATGAAGCTGAAAATCGGTTAGCAAGAAAAATTAAAGCCATACGATCTGATCGAGGTGGCGAATACTTGAGCGATGATTTCAAAGCTTACCTCCGTGACATGGGAATCATTTCATCACTGACCCCTCCAGGTACACCTCAACTAAATGGTGTATCTGAGAGGAGAAATCGAACCTTGTTGGACATGGTTCGATCAATGATGAATAAAACTGACTTACCTGAGTCCCTATGGGGACACGCACTTATGACAGCAGCTACCACACTGAACTGTGTGCCATCTAAGACGGTTCCTTCAACCCCATATGAGATATGGAAAGGAGGAATACCGGATTTGCATTTCATGAGAATCTGGGGATGTGAGGCATATGTCAAGACTCTAATGTCTGACAAACTCAGTCCCAAATCGGTTAAATGTAACTTTGTGGGATACCCAACGGAAACTCCTGGGTATTACTTCTATCAAAAACAACGGAGCTATAGCACAAGCCAAGGAACCAAGATCACACAAGACAGCAAAGCATGTACTCAGAAAGTACCATCTGATTAGAGATATTGTTGATCGGAAGGACATAGAGATGAGGAGAGTAGACACTGAAGAAAATGTAGCAGATCCGATGACAAAATCTTTATCGAAAGAAAAGCACTTTCGTCATGCGGAAAGTATTGGGATAAAGAACCCATAAATGTTTGTTACGATTTATTATCTGAATCTGATTTTGGATCGGAGACAAATTTTTTGTAATCATTATATTTGATTAAATTTGAAGCACATTATTATTTTCTTTAAAAGGCAAGTTTCATCATTTAAGAGCTAATATCAATATCTTATTCAAATCATTGATATCAAGCTATACAAATGTAGTTCCTAAGATGTCTTCAAGACATTCTTGAATTTCCCCAGTCAAAGAAATCATTATGAAGAAACAAAGAGGGACTAACAATGATATTCATAATTGACTGGTACATGTTGTTAAGATAAAAGGAAGGGGTCCTTGATATCTGAGAGATATTCTTATACATGTAGGCACTAGTCGGAATGACTAGCAGTGCTGGAAGACTCGCACTCTAAATATTCTCACATGGAAACAAAACCTTGATATAAGGGGACACTGAGAAACTTAGAGATATGAAGAGACTCCAAAGTTTGAGAACATCATGAGTCCATCACTGGGCAAGTTGCATGCTTAGATTACAGCTCAACGCTTACCGTAACTGGAAAGTCATAACAGTTGTAGTTGGGCATGTGATGAACCTTGTAGGATGGAATGTCGTTTCAAGAAAACATGCATCCCCCCATTCCTTTTGGGGCTATACACTCGGGGCCTTCTGAATAGGATAAGTATAATGAAATCTGTGGCCACAGGCAAAACAAAAGAGTTTCTGTTTTGATGTTTCAATACTTATGCCTGAATCAGAAAACATTAGATCAGGCTTAACAGGTGTTCCTAACCATGACCTGTGCCGCATCTAGAGATGTAAAAGGATGTCGAAGGAATCAGTCATATACCATATTTTAATCGTAAAGAACCACATGGTTCACCACGATTAATCTATAAAAGAGGATTTAAAGTTTTGTAGATTGGGGGAAGTTAAGTCTAGGTGGAGGCCACTTACTTCTTGCATACTCATATGAGTATGTGGCCAACACTACAGAATCCTACAGAGTCACACCGAACTCGCAACGGAAACGGAGTATGATGATTAAGTTACAATGAAACAAACTTCACGTGTAACTTTGATGAACCAGGCATGAGTAGCTGAGAGAATGTACATCTAACCCAAGGCGGCATTCTCGAGTAATACTTTATGTGCAGTGCGTGCACGGAGATAGCCAATCCGGTGCGTTCGTGCAAGTGGGAGATTGTTGGTTATGCCCGAACCCGATATTGTATCTCTCGGGTTATCGGATATCGACCCGATAACCATAACCGACATAATGGGCCCACTCGGGCCCAAGTATTAATTATGATTCATATTAATTAATAATAGATTAATTAATTCATGATTGGGCTTTTAGAAAGCCCATTAGGTGGGCTTTTAGAAAGCCCACTAGGTCATGACCATAGGGTATTATAAATACCCTATTATGACTCATAATTAAACACAACACACATCAGAGAAACCCAAGCCTCCTAGAAAATTCGAGCTCCCTCCCTTGGTAGTCGAATTTTGGCTTGCTCCCCGGTTCATTCATCGGTTGATCATCTAAACACCAACTAGGATCTAACCTATCCTCCGAGGTGTTTTCCGGTCATCTCAAGACGTTCCCGAGTGACGTGGTGTACGAAATAGAGGCGCAACACTTGAGGCGCTAAATCCTAAATTCGACAAGCTCCAGAATCAAAGGAATCGGCAGTTATTCGGTACAGTTGGCAAAAGTACCGAAGTTTGGTAACGATCTCTAAACTGTATCTTAATTCTCGTAATTATTCTAGATCTTTATTGTTCGATGATATCCCGTGATTTCCGCCTCGGGATTGAGAAAAGTCATCGAAAAACCCAACAAGAATCGTAGAAGGCCCAATCAAGTCTTATTTTCACAAGAACTACCTATGTAAAATTCATACTGCTTAAAGTCTTAAACGGTACGCTCGATCATGATTAATGTTTATTTTATTAGCGATTTCATAATTATGTCAAAACTATAATATTAATGAGGTAGTAGTAGTGTTCAGCAACTATATAAGATACTTTTTCTTCTACATATATTTTTTATGGTAATTGGGTTAAGGTTTTCATAATCTTATTCTTATACTTATCTAAGCTTAATCACATCACAAAACAAAACAAAAAACAAAAAAAAAACAAAACAAAAAAAACGAATCCCTCGTGTTATCTAATTTCAAGGATAATCTATTAACGTATGTATATATAGGGGCGTGAAGCCATAAATTTTTACGGGTGGAGGGCGGAAATACTAGATATTGCGATTCAAAATAATATATGACACTGAATCTACTTTCTTAATGACATTTCCGTTCGGTTATGTATTTAGAAAAATGAACTTAGAATCAAGTTCTTTTCTTAAAATTTACCTTGAAAACTGAAAACAAATAAAGGATGTTTTCTACTTTATTCCACATGATTTCTTCATTTATCTCTCCTGGTATAACTATTTTAATATATATTTTTCTTTTTCTACGAACTTCGATGGACTCATAATATACACTGTTGGAAAGCTTACGCCGAAAAAATCCAATAACAGGTTTGGAAGCAATAGTTTTGACGTACTTGTTTAAAAAATTTATTTTAATTTATTTTAATTTTTCTTTATAATTCAAAAAATAGAATACACAAAAAACATAATCAAACGGAAATACGACTCAAGTTGGGAAAACTTAAATGTCGGCCCTGAGATAATAAGGCATGAGGCAAGTTAAATTGTTATTACTCATAGTAATCACGTACATAATAAAGAAATCGTAAGTATTTATAAGTTAATAAAAAAATATATATGCATAAATATCATTAATTATTTATAAGTTAATAGAAAAACAGTAATAACATAAACCAAAATTGGTTCTACTTAGTAAGAAACACATTCATAAATGACACAATTAGATTACGTAAAATAATTTTAATTGTGATTTTTTGGGTGCCCTTAAACTTTAATTTTGATGCTCTTTATTTAAACTAAAAAATTGCTAAAAGAATAGGACCCGAGAGATGTGCCTCATCGACCTTTGTAAAGGGCCCAGTTAATGCTTAAATGGGTCTAAGTTTACTACACTACACATCAATTTTTAAAAATATATATAATTATATTTATTTGTGTTAATACGTATGTAATCACTAGTGTCGGTGTTAACTTTCATCGAAGTTACGTAAACGTGCAATTTCGGATCTTGGTCCCATATCACTCATTTCTTGTTCAAATTGTAAAATTCTAACTTTAATTGTGAACTTAAAAGAAAGATTTACGAGTTTTTATTAAGATTCAAATTTTTAAAATAGTCCCTTAAGTAGGTGCAAAATAAATCTAAAGTTGTCTTCATCATTATATTGGTCTTCAAATTTCGCAATAATATTTCAGTCAAATTTCATAATAAACCCTTGATATGTATCTCCTTTTAAACTTTCTAAAGACATTTTATTCGTCATCTAGAGGCCTCGGAAAAAAAAAATCATGAATTCCGAACATGTGAATAAGAGAAAAAAGAAATGCATGGTAGCAAAAATAGTATTTTGGGAAGTGAACAGTGCAAAAAAGTAGTTTTAGAGTGAAAATCGATTTCAATGAATATTCATCTCTATTTACTGAATTTTCCATCGTCCTACTATTATCTTCACTGTCGTTTTACTTTTACTGTCGTTTGATACGTATTGTCGTATGTCATTTCTCAGGTTTCGTGTCGTTTCTCAGTCCTTCATCGTCCAAATCTCTCAGTTCTTCCTTCTTCAAAGTTTTGGTTCGAAAATTCTGGAACTTGCAGAGAGAGAAAGCTATCGACTTGGGAAGAAAAGAGTCCCTAAAACTTCCATCAATGGAGGACGAAGAGACCCTCTTAGAGGAGCTTCTCAAAGTCGAGCTAGAGATTGAACAAGTTCAAGGTGTGCTTGTTTATCATTCATAGATGAGTTCTTATATTCGTTCTTTTATGATAATTATATATGTATTTGGTATATGAGTGCATGATTCGTATTGGGGTTTATATTGGGATTATATATTAAGTGCAAACCAGATGCTTGTCAAAATGCTTATGATAATCGCATTTTCGAATCACTGTCTCGAGGCTTTCGATTTTCTAATGAACGCTTTTTTCGGTTTTATCATCGTCGTTTTAAGATTTTTCTTTTTCTTTGATTGCGAGCATTGTAAGTGTTCGTATTGTATTTTTCGTTGTTTTGTTTATGCTGTGTCTCATTTTTTCGCAGAAAGTGTAAAGGTGTTGCTTGACAAGCAAGAAATGTTGTATAGCAGACGATCCGAACTGAAGGCTCTGCTTGAAACATCGAAAGGGTCGGAACAAAACGGAAAAGATATCGCTTCAACCGCTGTTGAAAACTGGTCTGGTTCGTTTGAGTGGGACTCGGAAGCCGATGATGTTCGGTTCAATGTTTTTGGCATATCTACGTACCGTGCAAATCAAAAAGAGGTGAAAATCTTTTCATAGGATGTTGCTCATCGAAACGGACCCTTGAAGTTCTCCATTTTTAGCCCTATTTGAAGTCTTACATACACTGTTTTGGGCTGCATCAGATCATTAATGCTGTGATGAGCGGGAGGGACGTAATGGTAATTATGGCTGCCGGTGGTGGGAAGAGCCTTTGCTACCAACTCCCGGCTCTTCTCCGGAAAGGAGTTGCTCTTGTTGTTAGTCCTTTGCTTTCGCTAATCCAGGATCAGGTGATCTAGACTTAATCCGATAAAGCCAAAATTAAATATTAATTAAAAAAGTTTAGTGTGCTTCACAAAGACCAGGATTTCAGGTTATGGGTTTGGCCGCGTTAGGAATTTCGGCAAATATGTTGACGTCAACCAGCGGTAAAGACAACGAAAAATTTATTTACAAGGCTCTTGAAAAAGGAGAGGGTGATTTGAGAATTTGGTATGTCACACCGGAGAAGATCTCGAAGAGCAAGAGATTTATGTCAAAGCTTGAAAAATGTCATAACGCAGGCCGTCTTTCTCTAATTTCAATAGATGTGAGTAATTTTTTCGATAATTTTTTCCGGCTCTGCTTGATTTAATCATATAGTAATTTATTCATTGTTTGCTTGAAATATTGCTTCAATTATATGAATTTTATTAGTTTTTATATCATAATTAACTTTTTCTATGTTTTATACTTAATTAGAATCTTCCGTAATATAGGTTTCTTTAGTCAAAATAACAAGAAAATTACTCAAAATAATAATTAAAAAATGTTCTTCCTTACTTCCTTTCTTTTTAAGTGTTTAGGGTTTATATGTATGTCTTGCAGGAGGCACATTGCTGCAGCCAATGGGGTCATGATTTTCGACCCGATTATAAAAATCTCGGTATTCTCAAGACTCAATTTTCCAGCGTTCCGATGATCGCTCTTACGGTATGCATTTCTCTACATTGTATTTTCTTTATCTAAAGTAATATTATTATGAAGTTTGATTTTTTGCATTGTTATTATCGTTTTGTTTGCCTAAAATTCGCGTATATTATTGTCGTTTTGAAGGCAACTGCTACACAAAAGGTCCAACATGATTTGATGGAAATGCTTCACATACCACGATGCGTCAAATTTGTCAGCACTGTGAATAGGCCAAATCTCTTCTACATGGTATGAAATGAAGGAAATAAATTTCACATATTAACACCCTAATTAATTATTTCTGACCAATTTACCTCTGAACTTCGTGTATTTCAACAATACACATTATTTAATATAGATTTTCGACTCGCACAGGTACGAGAAAAATCTTCCGTGGGCAAGGTGGCGATCGATGAAATTGCGGAATTAATTGAAGAATCTTATTCGAGTAATGAATCTGGAATTGTGTACTGCTTGTCTAGAAAGGAGTGTGAACAGGTTTGTGGTTTAAACATTAATTGTTAAATTTATTTCTAAAACCAACTTGATAAGAAGACTTGTATTGTTACAATTATATTTTACCGAAACTTCCTTAAGAATTGGAACTATTGAATAATCTCTATCTCAGAGAGTTCGAATACGAAATAGTTCAATCCTAATCTCGGAAGAATGGCCTCATTCCTTACTATTCTCGAACAAATAAGCTCTTTTTTAAGCAAATCATCGGTCTAATGTGACTGCATACAACATTATAGTCTTTGTACACCTAAATATTGCAGGTCGCGAAGGAGTTGCGTGAACGAGGAATCTCGGCTGATCATTACCATGCAGACATGGACGTGAATGTTCGTGAAAACGTTCATATGAGGTAAATTATTTTCTTTTTCTTTTTCGTTTGGGAGATTTGTGGCCATAGATTGACGGATAATTCATTTCTTATTGCATGTTTGATTTTCGGGGCAGATGGAGCAAAAACAAGTTACAAGTCATCGTTGGCACAGTATGTATGCATGTCTTGTCTTTAATGTTTCTCGAGTTTTATTTCAATATATGATCAATAACTTGTATAAAATTCCAGGTGGCATTTGGCATGGGAATCAATAAACCGGATGGTTAGTGAATCGAAACCGCGGTTCTTGCTTTGATCCCATTTATTGATATTTTTCTTTCTGATGATAACATATAAACAAAACCACGTTTTGTACGTGTTTAAAATTTTATTTTGATTTTAGGAACCAAAAACGATATGATTTTATACACTGTTTAATGGTATAAGGTACATTCAGTTGATATTAGTGCATTTTTTTCCTTTAATTTTTTGGTAACTCGGTATCATCTCGATGTAGTCAGGTTTGTCATCCATCACAGCTTGAGTAAATCCATGGAAACGTATTATCAGGTAGTTCTTGATACTTAATCATACAAATATTATAATGCTCGGCAAATTATATCATATTCCTATTATTGTACGATAGGAAAGTGGGCGAGCTGGCCGAGACGGACTCCCTTCTCAATGCCTACTTTATTTTCGACCTACCGATGTTTCTAGGCAGGTAATAAACTATACTCTCAAGCCGTGATTTTCAATATATTTCTAAATATCAGAATTTCTTACAATCTTTGGCAATGCGTTTTTGTGGCAGAGTACAATGGTTTTCTATGAAGCCTCAGGATTGCAGAATCTTTACGATATAGTTCGATATGCTCAGGTACGTAATATCAGTTGCAAGATTTCTGCAATGTATGCACTCTGAAAATTTAACATAATGTAGCGTCGATTTTTATTGAATTTCAGTCTAGAAAACAATGCCGTCGGAGTTCCATTTTCCGACATTTTGCTGAGCCACCAGTGGACTGTAACGGTAGTTGTCATTTACATTGTATTTAATCTGACTCTTCAATTAGTTGAAATTGCATATTTATTCGTGCTGTTGAAAGACATCGGTATTTTGTTTAAATTTTTAATATTTTCTAGCACTCCCGAGTTCCGGTATGATTGCATTTTTTATGGTCTCAGGGATGTGCGACAATTGTGCATTTTCGAGCGAGGTTAAGGAAATGGATGTCTCGGGTATAACCTCTTTGATATCTTATGAACTTTTAATTTATTAATTATGTTGCAAGTGGCTTTTTTTTTAGATTTTAAAATTAAGCGGTTTCATCATGTTACATTAATCTTGCAAAAATTAGTTCGAAATCCCATTAATAATCTCAGATTGTTTCAGTTGCAAATAAATTTGCCGTTTTTATGTTTCATCGTGATATCGGGCACGATGGTTCGTGTGCAGGCTTTGCGAAATGCATAATTTCTTTACTGCAAGATGTTCAAGACAGTGATCAGAGATTGACAATGCTACAGCTCGTTGATCGATTGAAAAGTCAACGCAAAAGTCAAGGTGGGACTGGGTGGATCTTAATTCACATTTTTTTGGTTCTGAGAGAATTAATCTCGTTGGCTTGAATTCCATAGGTCCCGATTTGAAGAAAGAAGAAACGGAGCAGCTTATCGTACAGCTTATTGTAGACCGCGTTTTGGTAACGACATTCTAAATTTTAATTTTGTAGATCATCTGTCGGAAATCAAATTACTCTAAAGATTTTCACGAGGTGACATAATTTTTTTCAATGTCGACGTAGAAAGAAGAATTTCAACACACGGCTTACGCTACAAATGCTTACGCAAGTATTGGAAGGTACAAAACATCCTCTTTTTTTAAAAACACGAGATTCCATTTTTGTTGAACTACTAAATACTGTACCGTGTTTTGCAGGGCGACGAAATATTCTGCTCGAGATTCGGAGTGTACAAAAAAAACTAGCGCGATCGCAATCAGCCAAACCGAACATCGCCTCTTCTGATCTGGAATTAAAGCTCGATGAACTTCGCAACGAACTCTCTTCGACGCACGGTGGAATATTTCCGCATTCGATTCTATCTAGTCAACAGATCAGCATGTTAAGCGCCCAGAAGCCGAATTCAATGGAAGAGGCAAGTTTCAATAAATTACCTTTTTTAAGTGTTTATGTTCGTAAATTGTAATATTTAAGTAAATGATTATTTTAATTTTTTTCGGTGCAGTTGGAGAAGATCATCGGGAAGTTGAAGACGGAGAAGTACGGAAGCAGAATTCTTGAAGCAACGAGCAAGTATAGCGGTTCAGAGTTGCCGGAAGAACGAGGGAGCGAAGAGCCGGTAAAGAAGAGGATGAAAATGAAAACTAAAAAGGATGTCGTTGTCATAAATAGTGATGAAGATGCATAGAAAGGACACTTCTAATTCTTCTAGTCAGAAGTAATATATTCTTTTAATTGCCGTTTTATGTATTCACTGTCGTTTCATGGACTATCACGTTGTTGCGTTCAGAAATTTTAGGATATGACGTCGTTTTGATAAGATTGGGTTTTGATCTATATTTTATTTAATTTGATAATATTTATCTAACAATTCAAGTAAAAAAATAAGTTGAAATTTAATATTAACGTCAATAAGTATTAAAAGGCCTTAATGTATAGAACTTCGGTATTTACATTGCTATTTTTTTAGTAAAAAAATGATATGTAGTTTCGAAGTTTGATAAAAAAAATTAACGTACATTTGAATTTTGTTATTGCCAAAAAGAAAAAGTGCCTCAATTTTTCTAATGGTAAACTCACTACAGGACTCCACGAAATTTCTTGATTTCGATCTTAGCCAGACGTAAAAATTGTGTATGTAATTAATTGTGATTAATAGATCAGTTATCCTTATATTGCGAATATATTTTGTAATACAAATATATCTAATCTGATCAAAATAATAAAAAATGAGGAGAACATATTAAAATTATTTTTATTTATTTACTTTATTAGAAAAGCATGTGAAAGGGATTATTAAGCATATGAAAGGGATATTCTTTAAGATAATTACAAAGCTTATGTTACATTGTTTAATTAATAAGCTGTCGATCACATTAAAGGTGTGTTCTTTAAAGTTTATTAGTACTTTATGACTGTTCGATATAAATATCTAAATTTGTTTATCCTATCTTTAATTTTTTTTATTCCGCTAATTTTTGTATTATATGATGGGTTTATTATTATTATTATGTAAATATAAAAGCCGTACGGTAAAACCAAAAAAATGTCACACTGCTCCAAATATTCGTTTGAAAAAAATAATAACAATATAACAATTGGAAAGAGATAAGAACATGTGCTATATAATTGTATGCATTGTCATCACTGACAATAATTGAGTAAACATTAAAACACATCAATTAAATTAAACACATTCATGAAGAATCTAACGACCACAAAGGACTAAAACAACATAAATAAATAAACTATAAAAAATATATATTTTTTTAATTCTGTCCACGGTAATTAGGAAAACAATTTTTTCTTTTCTCTCTTACAAGGAGTTAGTGCACCAATGGCCGTGGAAAAAATTGGAGTCATTAGTACCCCATGATGTACATTTTGCGCTCTCACAGTCTCTCCCAATAAATTTTGAAGGATATTTGAATATTAATATTTAAAATATACCACTGAGGCACTGACTATATTTTGAAGGATAAAATCAATTTTATATCTATTTAATCATTTCAACTCTTAGAATTTTATATTTCAATATAGTTAGTTAATATTTGCATACAATTGTTATATTTTGATACAATTAGTTTATATATATATATATATTAATTTTTATACAATTAGTTTTTAAATTTAGTCACTTTATATTTTTCAAGGGTAAAACCGTAAAATGTCTTTATTTAGGAGTCAAAGTAATTTAATAAATATATAAGTGCTAAGGGTAAAATTATTATATTATTATTCTATTTAGGGATTAAATTGACTACAAAAGTTCTAAGGGTAAAAACTTAAAGTGATTATATATAAATCGAAGTTATCTGTCAAAATATATAAAATAATATTTTTTAATATTTCTATCCACATAATTCTCGTTAAAAACTACAATAAAAGGATAGTAAGAGGCTTAGAGCGCAAATTTTTATGAGGAGATATTAGCATCAATTAATTTCAGAGCGATCATAAGCGAACCAACTTCTTATAAAAGGGACTGTTAGCGCCAATTTCGTTTACGAGAGGCTTTTGAAGCACCAACGCCTTTTTAGAAAGAAAAAAAAAAAGACGAGCCTCATTAAACCCTTCGAGTCTCCCTAACGGGTGCGGCTCGAGAGGGAAGAGTACTCCACATCAAATTACCACTGGCCACAGCCATACGAGCATCCCGAACAAGGGTCGGAACTCCCTGATTACATCCAGAATCTTTCAAAAGAAGAGGTTCAACACTTGTTGGAACATACTCCAACCAGACAATATTGCCTTTAGACTTATTAGCGAGCTTCACGAGGCCATGCGCGATTTCATTACAACTTCTCGGATTAAAGTAGGATTCCACTGAGTCCAGCCGAGTAGCTATACGATGAGTATATGAAGTAATGGATCCCAAATTTGAATGGGAATTGCGTTTGCTATTGAGAGTTTTAACCACCCATCAACGCTTATTGGAAAGACCAAAAAATAATCTTAGAAAAATGAAACTCGAAAGATAGAAACGATATATTTAATGCAGTGCATTGCCATCACTTATTATTGTATATATTAAGCACATAAAACACGTTCATGAACCATATCTACCCACCAATTTTACCAGCTTTTACATTTTCATTATTATCCAATTCTACTATAAATATACACCACTAGAGACACCTTCTTCACCACGCTTATTCAGATCAAACCCTAGCTAACTATATTTCCTTGTCGGGAGAAAAAAAAATATGGCAAACCCTAATCAGGCTCTCAAGCTCGCCTGCATTATCGTCGCGTGCATGGCGCTGATCGGAGCTCCCCGCCCCGCCGACGCAATGGGCTGCAACCGGTTTCTCGACTTGTTCGCGAAGTGCATTTACTACGCGAGAGGCCTCGGCCCGTTGGAGCAGACGTGCTGCAACGGCCTCAGTACCATCAACACTGAGGACAGCACAGTGGCGGCTCGGAGGGCGACATGTACGTGCATGGTGAATAGCCTCATCTATGCCATGGGTCTGGCCCAGAACCCTCTTGACCCCACCGTAGCCGCCGCCATCCCGACACGCTGCGGCGTCTCTCTTCCTTACCCCATCAGTATCTCCGCTAATTGCAACAGGTATTATTATTATTATTATTATTATTATTATTATTATTCGCATTTGCGAGTTTAACGTTATTGCTATGTCTTAACATGAATAAATGACATGATGCAAAATTTAAATTACTTTTATTTTAATTTTTAAATGACATGAATATGTATTGTTTTTTGTTTGTTTTTGCAGCGTCCAGCAAATTGGACCGATCACAACCAGTGTTTCTGCAACAAAATGAAATTGGCTCTCAGCAAGGACTCATATGTATATTAATTAATTATGTATAATAACTATGTCAGCGATATTATATATATATATATATATATATATGTGTGTGTTCTGTTGGCTTTGTACGATTTCCTTTGAATAAGAGTCCTTCATAAAATTTCAGTCACGGAACTATATCATTCTCGATGAACTTTTCTTGAAAATTACATTTTAATTGGACCGTTAAGATTGATGAGACACTTGATGAATTAAATGCCTAATTAATAAAAACCACGAGGAATAATAATTCGATTTCTCCTTGGTAGAAATCATCAAATCAATAGTCCTTGATTTGTTTAAGTGGATTATATAATGTATAAAAAGTAAAAATAAAAAACAGGTTTCTATAAGACTAATAATAACGACATGGTGAGCGAAAGAAAGAAAAAAAAACAAATGATCACGTCTTAAAAGTTGAAACCGCATAGCGAAGACCCAATTTGTTCAAATAATATACCGAAAACCTTACCGGAAATATTAATCAGGCTTAGGGTCTTTTGTATTAAAAAAAATTGGTATCTTAGATTTGGTTTTTTCGATTCTTTTTACACCCCCTAGCACAAACATTGTTTTGTTTCTATATTAGTTTTTAATCAGCTTGTTGTCATTTTCAGCTGACTTCGGCTGTCGTTTTTGATATTCTGACGTTTACATAGTTCATATAGTTTTCATTTCCTAAAAGTATTTTCTTTGTATTTGTATAGGGTTCATAACGGCGAAAATATTTAAAGTATAGTCAAAGAGTCCCTCGTGTACCTAAAGCAAAATGGGTGATAAAAATATCCAAAGTCGTATTTTGGGCGTTGACCACTCCATTCTCGTAACGCAGTTAACTTTCCCGTTAACTCTAGCCACGTGGACAAACGTGGGTTTCTGACATGACAATTTTTTGCCACGTGGACGGGACCCATTAGGGGGTTTAATTCGTTGGTTTGTCATAAACGAAGCTGATGTTGGCTCGTCCACGTGACAAAATATTATTATGTAAACAACCCATGTTTATCCACGTGGTAAGAGTTAACAGGAAAGTTAATTGCTTTACGAGAATAGAGTGGTCAACGCTTTAGATGTGACTTTATAGGTTCCCAAAAACTACCGCACAAATCAAACAGCAATTACTTAGATTAATATGGCACTCTCACAAACTCTATCACACTCAAATATACATACACTCACACTATGTATGTATATTAAATATAAATATATTGAAGAGTACAAAAAGAGGAGGAGATGATCAAATACAACTAATGGGTGGACTGGTGCATTTATAGCTAGAGAAACACAAGTGAAAATACTATACTACCCCTAAGAGAACTTGGTGATCAAGAAAACATCAGACACGTTTTCTTTGGCAAGTGGTATTAAATAAATTATTTTACAATCTTGCATAGCAAGTTGTATTTGTCAAGCTTATCCAGAATAGGCTTTAGATACTTTTGCCACTATTTTTAGACTTTAGATACATGGAGACTTTGTTGACCAAACTTTAAGTATTTCTGCCGTCATTAAATAACCTCATTTCATAAATACTTTGTCGTTTCTTTTTTTCTATTTATCAATTTTTTGAGTACTACTTTCTATTTTCATAGGGTCTAAGTCCAACAATGCTCTCTATTTCAAAGCGGTTGAAGTGCTTAGACGTTATATGTATAGAGATAATCGCAACAAAAATATATAAATTTTAATTAACTGAAGTGGCACAAATTTAACGTGAAAACGATCTAAAGTCGACTATATATATATATATATATTCGTGCACTTTCTTTTAAGGACGTTGGTCAATTTTTTTACCATAATTCTATTAAATCATACTTAATATACACATTAATGGCTTATCTGGCTATTTAACATCTTCGTTCATTTGAGATCATCGAAAAACAAGACATGATAACGTGTTATCTTACATTAGATTATTGTAAGTAGGTTTTCCATTTTTTTCACTCTGAACTCTTGTCATTTCAATCGGTCAAAATTGAGGTACTTGTGCCATGATTATCTCTAAAATAAACAATTTCTTTTTTTCTTATTTAGTTTAATAACAAAAATTGCACTTTTGTAGGGTAATAAAGATGGTATTTGTCGAATATTCAATGCTCTATAATTGGATTAGGGAACTTGTCAAGTACTCAAGTCCAAGCGGAAATCTTTTTGGTAAAAAAATTCATGTTGTGTCATGTGAACGAAGATGTCAAAATCCAATTAGTTAATCTCATGTACAGTTTTTTATTTTATTTTTATTCTTAATTAATATATAATACACTTATTTTGATAAGTCAACGGCCTTTCCTTACGAGCATGTTATTGCATGTTACGGCTTATACTGAATCTTTTTACGGCCCGGAATTTTGCGTGTTATTGCATTTTTCACAAGACTTCTGTTGGGATTTCGAGGATATTCTCATCACTGGAAGCGAAAATTCTGGCAATCCTCGAATCTATTAAATCTAAATAAAAAGACTTAATCAAGATTAACCCGGTTAGAATAAATTCTCTAGACGGATCCCTGTGTTTTTATTACAAGCCAGATCTCCAAGCAAATAACGGAGATTTAGCACCGCCGCCTTTAAGCTCTAAGCCGCCGCAAGCGATCACAAGCAGCTCAAATGTTCGGCCTCTGCGTCGTACACCACATCTGTAACGACCCACTTTTTGGTCGCTACTTCTCATACTTAAACTTTTCAAAATTTTAAAAAGGAATAAGAAAAGGTATCTAAACTTGTCGTCAAACTTTTTTTTTTCTTTATATATATATAATAAGAAATACCTCATAAACATATTAAAAATAGACCTCGTAATTATCCATAAAACATAATAAACATCTTAGAGCCAAAAGACAAGATGTCGATATTACAATACTTAGGTTCATAATGCTAATCCTCCATTGAGGTTTGAAAATAAGTTCCTAAAATAAAATACGAATATGATAGTTTGCGGAAAACAAGTCTCAAAAATCGGTTCCACCACTATGCACTGTATAAGCCACGATGCTGGTTCCGCTCCATCCGCTCCTAACTCCCAACTGGTTTCTTACCTGAATCTACATCACAACTATAATGAGCTAACGCCCAGTACGTACAAGCTATTATAACTCACAATACAAATAAATAACTTAAGAATCATATAATTCACTCATGTTGTAAGATTTCGTACAACATCAGTTTTAGAGGCACATATCATAACATAAAATCTTTAAACATATCGTAATATTTATATACATATTCATAACATAATTTTGGGCCCTGCGTACGTACCTTTGCGCGCAACCAACGAGAGATCGGGGGAGCTACCCAAACCGAATCATTCCCGTGGCATCATAACATATCATAATGAGACCTTAGTCGTCTCTGGTACTACGCTTTTAAAAACATGTCTTGTAAAATCATATATTTGCGTATATATATATTTGTATCATAAATATACGTATCATTTTCATATCATAACGTCATGCTTAGATAAACAATCTCACATGCATATAATCACAGCTAAGTAACAATCATACGAACCATATTAACCATACATAATAAACATTCTCACTTATAGATATAACACACAATACTATTGTCGTGATGTAGGTGAGTACTTGTACGTACCTTAGTCCTTACGAAAATATTTCTTAACGCAAGTTGGTTCCTGCAGAGCACGAGTTTCCTGATATTTAACTTTCAAACATCAGATTTTCCAGCACTATGAAACGTAACTTCTTATTCCAGAATCTGCTCATGAACTAATCCTATAATCCACTAAAAGGTTGTGTTTCTTCCGAACCTAATAATGCTTAGAACCTATTCATACTATCAAAAAATGCACCTATAGAAAAAAACAATAATTGTACATATGCATGTCTAAAAAGGTTTCTATACTGACATACAATATAAATAAAATAGGCTTTACATTATATTATTGATATTATATATATATCGCTAGAAAAAAATGTAGAAAGCTTGAATATAACTCGAAAAATATTATCTATACTACATGGGCTTAAATATGATTAAAATAACTATTTGTATATATTTAAAAAAATAATAATAATCATTGTACTAATCATCTACTAAAATTATTCGTATATTTATCAAAATACATAACATCGGTATTTGAAAATATCAATTCTCTTAATAAAGAAAAAAGTTTAGTTAATAATAAAATAGGCATTAAATCTTAATAATCCAAACTTGTTTTATACACTTTTGCCACAAATGGACAGGAATTGAAACCTGTATATGAGTACCTTGAATATATATATATATTATATTATATGTATATATATAAAAATAAAAGCTCATGATAAATACTATATACATTATATAACTATATACACATTTAAGAAGAATACACGGATCCTCCCTTCTTCTTCGCACATAAAAGTATAGAGTATATGTATGCATACATATATATATATATATATAACATAATCAAATATTTGTTTATTAATGCATCAACTCTCACATCCACTATTATTTTCTAGTTTCTATGCTTAAGTTGCTACGTGCATGTGCATGGGAATGCTTGTGACCATTTCACTAACTTGCATGGACTAAGCTATACTCCTATAACTCCATAAAAATAAAAATAAAAAGCTTCATGCATATGTGAAACAAGAACGCTCACCTTCACTCGCAAATGTCGGAAACGATCAAAGTTTTGATCTAAAACTGGCCTACGCACTTCGGATCTTGCCGTCGCGCTTTGAATCCCGTCGGTGTAGTTTGCGGTTCTTGTCGCTGCACTCCAAGGACTCGTGGTTGCGCTCCGAAACTCGCCGACACAGTTTGCGGTTTTGCCGCCGCGCTCCGGAAACTCGCCGATGGAACTCGGAACTCGGCGGTGTGTTACGAGAACTAGCCGAAACGCTACGGAATCGTGCCGACGAAGTTTAGAACTCGCCGGTGCGCTTCGGAAACTTGTTGCGGCGACGGTACGAGATCGGCTCTCGGAGATACATGAAAACGTAGGTATTTTGAGTGATGAGAAAAAAAAGATCTCTTGAGGACTCAAGTGTGAGTGAGGGAGCTCGGAAAGGTTTGAATGTGAGAGTCAAAGAGAAAAATGCCAATAAGTACCCTTGAGAGAAAACATGTTGGGAGGGGGAACTGACATCGTTCAAAACCACTTCATTTCAGCTAAGGTATGGTCCAAAAATATCACCATACTCTAACCGTAGCTCAGAGTAGAGCGTGAGACCATGCCCTTAATTTATGGGATCCTAATATGACCTTAATCTTTTGATTTGATGGTATACTGAGCGTGTAAATATATGGCCACATCGATAGAAGCAATACCCATCACTCTAGATATAGGCTTTTCATTATATATAAGGTTAAGTATAGAATAACGACAAACAATACGTTTCTACGCATGCATGATACTTTATTTGATAAGTCATTATATATATTGCGATAGAGTTTTGACCATGAGATAAACTAGTAAGCTCATAATATTAAACACCAAGGCATCATATTCAAGCATAAATCTCATCATAGATTTTGTATGCACGCAATATATAATGAGGGACTTACGATGCATGAATAATGTGTCACTTAGAGACAGATAATTATGAGCATGTGTTTCAAAATATCTACATCAATTCATGTCCTATAATTTATAAATCATGAATAAGCAACACATGAATAACCATTAGTTCATAATATTTTTCTCTTAACATAAGAGATAATACTTGGGTATTACAAATCCTCCCATCTTATAAAATTTTCGTCCTCGAAAATCTAAAATAAATGGGGATATGAAGATCGCATCTCATCTTCTCGCTCCCATGTTGCTTCGGAATGTGAGTGATTGCTCCAAAGAACTTTGACAAGGGTGATGACCTTGTTACGTAATGTCTTCTCCTTGCGGTCAAGAATCTCTATTGGTTGCTCCTCATAAGAAAGATCTCCGCTTACCTGGATAGGCTCGGGTTCTAGGATATGCGATGGGTCGGATATGTATTTCCTTAACATCGAGACATGGAATACATTGTGAACACCAGCCAAGTCTGGTGACAAGGCGAGCCTATAAGAAACTTTTCCGACATGTTCCAAGATTTCATATGGCCCAACATACCTTGGGCTCAACTTTCCCTTCTTACCAAAGCGCATAACCCCCTTCATCGGCGTCACCTTGACGAACACAGCATCGCCTATACCAAACTCCAGTGGTCTCCTTCGCAAATTGGCATAGCTCTTTTGTCGAGATTGAGCAGTCTCCATACGTTGACGAATCAATTTAATTGACTTTGTTGCATCCTCGACAAAATCTGAGCTTATTATTTTACTTTCTCCTGTCTCATACCAATGGACCGGAGATTGGCATTTTCTCCCGTATAACGCTTCATATAGAGCCATCTGGATTGTAGATTGATAACTATTGTTATATGAAAATTCGATCAACGGTAAATACTTGCACCACGAACCCTTGAAATCAAGAACACAAGCGCGAAGCATATCTTCCAATATTTGATTTGTCCGTTCAGTTTGACCATCAGTTTGGGGATGGAACGCCGTGCTGAACTTCAACTTTGTTCCCATCTCTTTATGAACACACTTCCAAAATCGTGAAGTGAAGCGACTATCACGATCAGAGACAATGGAATTTGGTACTCCGTGTAAACGTACAATCTCCTTAACGTATAACTCTGCGAGTTGCTCTAGGGTGGCTGTAATCTTTATGGGCAAGAAATGCGCTGACTTAGTAAGCCTATCCACTATAACCCATATTGAGTCATATCCTTTCGTCGTCTTTGGGAGTCCAACGATGAAATCCATGGATATATGCTCCCATTTCCATTCAGGTATCTCAAGAGATTGGAGCTCTCCTGCTGGTCTTTGATGCTCGGCTTTTACCTTCTGACACGTGAGACACCGTTGGACATACTTGGCAACATCTTTCTTCATTCCAGACCACCAAAATTTTTCCTTTGATGCTAGGGTTTCCCCTTTGATCTTTCCTTTATCGTCATCGGCGTCTTGAGACTCTTTCATTTCATTGAAAATCGTTGGGGATAAAGTTAGCGAAGCCAACTTCCCCACACAAATTTCTAGGCCCAAAGTGTGGATATCCCTCTGAAGTGGCTGAGGCAAGGTGTGCACCGACATCAGCTTAGCTACAGACTTCCTACTCAGAGCATCGGCTACCTTATTTGCCTTTCCTGGATGGTATTGAATGTTGCAATCATAATCTTTGACCAACTCTAACCACCTTCTTTGTCTCATGTTCAACTCCTTCTGTGTGAAAAAGTATTTCAAACTCTTGTGATCGGTAAAGATCTGACAATGAACCCCATAAAGATAATGACGCCAAATCTTTAGTGCAAAAACAACAGCTGCCAATTCTAAGTCATGAGTAGGGTAGTTTCGCTCGTAGTCCTTTAGTTGGCGCGATGCATAGGCGATGACCTTTCGATTTTGCATCAAGACTGCGCCTAACCCCATCTTCGATGCATCGCAGTAAATGTCGAACCCATTTTCCCCATCCGGCACAGTGAGTATTGGAGCCGTAGTTAACCGTTTCTTAAGCTCTTGGAAACTTTCCTCGCATTGTCGTGTCCATTCAAACTTCTTGTCCTTCCTAGTGAGTGTAGTAAGGGGACTAGCTAGTTTAGAAAATCCTTCAACAAATCGTCGATAATAGCCAGCCAGTCCTAAAAAGCTCCTCACTTCTGTGACGTTGGTTGGCTGCACCCATTCGCTGACCGCCTGAATCTTCATTGGATCAACAGAGATCCCGTCTGCCGACACTACATGGCCTAAGAATGCCACTCGGTCCAACCAAAACTCGCACTTTGAGAACTTTGCGTAAAGTTCATGTTCCTTGAGTAGTTTCAAGACCACCCTTAAATGTTCTTTATGTTCCTCTTCAGTTTTCGAATAGATAAGGATATCATCGAGGAAGACAATGACAAACTTGTCTAGATAATCGCTGAAGACACGATTCATGAGTTCCATGAACGCCGCAGGAGCATTGGTTAAACCAAAAGACATGACCAAAAACTCATAGTGCCCATATCGAGTGCGAAAAGCAGTCTTCGGTATGTCGCTCCCTTTGACCTTCAACTGATGATAACCAGATCGTAAGTCAATCTTTGAGAAGACTTTTGCTCCACGGAGCTGATCGAAAAGGTCGTCGATCCTTGGGAGTGGATATTTGTTCTTCACGGTGACTTTGTTGAGGCCTCGGTAGTCAATACACATACGAAGCGAACCATCCTTCTTCTTTACAAAAAGGACTGGAGCTCCCCAGGGCGAGTGGCTTGGTCGAATTATTCCTTTGTCCAAAAGATCTTGCAGTTGGGCTTGTAACTCTTTCAGTTCTATCGGAGCCATCCTGTAAGGTGCCTTGGAGATTGGGGTCGTCCCAGGGAGAACTTCAATCTCAAACTCGATTTCCCGATCTGGGGGTAGCTCTAGTAGTTCATCCGGGAACACTTCCGGGTAATTGCACACGATCGGTACATTTGGCAAAGACGTGTGTTCTCCCTTATCCATATTCTTATCGACTATGCTGGCTAAATATCCAAAGCATCCTTTGTTTAGAAGTCGTTTAGCTCTCATAGACGATATCAATATCTTCGATGTCACCTTCCTTGGATATCCCACAAACTCGAACGTTGACCCATCTTCGGAGTTAAACACCACCTTTTGCTCTTTGCAATAAATTGCAGCGTCATACTTTCCTAGAAAGTCCATCCCAAGAATGACATCATAGTCTTTCATCTCGAGTACGACTAGATTGGCCGATAGTTCCCTATCAGCAATATTTATTGGCACCGCTCGGAGCCAATGAGTAGACATTAAAACCTCCCCGGAGGGTAAGGCTACAGAAAAAGCATCTCCTATCACATCTCTAGGTTTATCAATCTTAGTTGAAAACTTCCGTGAAATAAATGAATGAGTAGCACCGGAATCAAACAATACGGAAGCTGAAGCATTGACTACAGGGAGCTGACCTGTCACCACATTTGAAGTCCCAGCATTTGCATCCTCTTTTGTTATGGCGAAGACCCTCGCATTGGTCTTCGTTGGTGGCGCTTCAATTCGACCTTGGTTAAGTCGAGGTCCGTCAATTCTCTCCTGACTGCGGTCTCCAGACTTATTAGGGCAGTTACTAGCGTAGTGCCCTTCTCGACCACATGTGAAACAAACATTAGTGCCCTGTCGGCACTGCCCTGGATGCTTTTTCCCGCACTTGGTACAAGAGGGAAATTCGGCTCCCTTATTGTACTGAGCGTCATTTCTTGGTTGCCATCGGGAAGATGAATCGTTTTTGCCTCCCCATTTCCTCTTGTTATTTTGAACAAACGGTGCGTTTCCTCTAGCTCCATTATGTTTCACAATTGGTCGTTGACCATTACCCTGATGTTTATTACCTGACCTTTCTTGAGACTTAGCTTTGCGGGCCTCAAACAATTTGTTGCGCTCCTGTTTTGCCTGGGCCAAATGGTACTCGGCACGGAGGGCTCGATCGACACAATCTCCTACTGTTGCCGGGGGTGAACCACCACAACCAATCTGGAGTGAAAATTCTGCACGAAATATATGCATCATTCGCCGCACACGTTCACGCTCGTTAGGCACCAGATCAGGACATAGTCGGGCCAGCTTGTCAAATTTACGGATTGCTTCAGTGACGCCCATACCACCTTGCTTCAAGTTGTTAAACTCATCGATTTGAGTTCTCATGGCTGCAGGATTGTAGTACTTTGCATTGAATTCGCGCAGGAAGTCTTCCCACGTCATTTGGTTAACGTCCATCCTTAGCTTAATCGTATCCCACCAGTAACGTGCATCGAGCTTGAGCACAAAGGATGTGCAGAGGATCTTCTCCTGATCAGAAAGCTGCATGAACTCGAAGATGACTTGAATCTGTGATAACCATTCTTCCGCGACTAGAGAGTCGGTAGTCCCCTCAAACTCTGGTGCATGCATCTTTCGAAATCGCTCGTACAATGGTTCAGTCCGGACCCTCGGTGGGGGGCGAAAGGCTTCATTTTCTCCTTCATCCTCAGAAACAACGTGCTCGGCCTCCTCTTCTTCAGTCGCGACCTCTTCAGTCTCTTGTTCCTCCCGACGGGCATTTAATTGCTCCGTAAGATGCTGAATCTGGGCAGCTTGCTCATCCAAACGGCGCCGCAAGTATGCCAAGGTTTCTCCTTGGTCATTGGGCCCGTCGGTGTGAGTACTATCGTCCTCACGACCACGACCACGACCACGACTAGGTATTCCACCGCGAACTTGGGCCCTTCGACCTCTTGCCCTTGTCATCACCTCGTTGACATCTTGAAAACGTGCCATCTTCTGACACATAAATATTCATTTAGATGCTATGATTTTTATTTTTATTTTTTTCTAACAGAAACATGAATACAAAATAAGAAATCAATGCTAAAAAAAAATGCCCAAAATATTCACTTCATAGAATTCATTAATAACATACATCGTTCATTCGAAACATTATATCGATACATAAAAATTAGAATAGTCTAGCGTCTCCTAGAGATACAAAAAGGGGGAAAACGTAGTATCTCATCGCGACAAACGATAATAATGAGATATCCTAATATCTCATGTAAGATAACACAAAAAAAAAAAATTCCTAACAATCGTACGACTATCTCAAACGTCAGTGCCAGGGTTGTAGTTGGTTTCTTCTTCCTCTTCTTCTTCCTCTTCCTCTTCCTCTTCCTCTTCCTCTTCTTCTTCTTCTTCTTCTTCTTCTTCTTCTTCTTCTTCTTCGGCTGGTGCTGCTGCAACATTTAGGCTTAGATCACGCTCTTGATGACCATTTGCTACTCCGCCATAGCTAGTTCTCGATCCACCTACCGGATTTACCTCTACACGGTTCTCGGGAAGATCCGCATCTGCCATCTCCACATCTACATGTGTAGGAGGATGCGCCGGAGGTGAATAGATTGGATATCCATAATTATTGTGTGCGATTTCCGCTCTGATGGCGCCTTCTATGAACAAACTAACATCCATATAATCATCAATAGATCTATGCATCCGAGCTTTAATGTAGGGTGGCAGCGACATGGAGAACTTCTCCTTCCAGAACTTCGAATCGAGGACAAATGGGAAATCATCCATGAGCTCAGAGTGAAAACGGTTCTTATACTCAATGATATTCTCATCTGGTTTATAAGACCACTCCTCGTCCCTATCGTAAAACAAGGCAACGAGGGTATAATAGTTGAACCTCTCCACGATTTGTTCCTTAAAATAGTGCCAAGGGGTATCCTTGACGCTCCAGCCAAGTGATTCCCACCACGTTCGTGCAACACCCTTGAGCTGTAACACTACTAGCTCAACGAACATGGACCTCTCGACATTGAGACCAACAAGCAATCCTTCAACTTCGGGGATAAAGTCTTCAATCATTGAACCTTGTGGTCCATGGTACACCGGTGGATGACACTTTCTGAAAGCAAAGAAAGCATTTTTTCCAAATAAGATGGGTCGATGACTGACCACATCGACTTCGACGTCTCGGGGTGGTGATCGACTCTGCCTGACACGCTCGTTAGCCGCCGGAACTGCCCCGTTATCCATTCTCTGCATAAACCTAGCCTAAGTAAGTTTCAGGAAAAGAAGCTTACCAGCGAAATGTCTCGGGACCAACATGGCGTGCATATACAGTGGGGATAGGTGAACCGCTCTGATACCAACTTGTAACGACCCACTTTTTGGTCGCTACTTCTCATACTTAAACTTTTCAAAATTTTAAAAAGGAATAAGAAAAGGTATCTAAACTTGTCGTCAAACTTTTTTTTTTCTTTATATATATATAATAAGAAATACCTCATAAACATATTAAAAATAGACCTCGTAATTATCCATAAAACATAATAAACATCTTAGAGCCAAAAGACAAGATGTCGATATTACAATACTTAGGTTCATAATCCTAATCCTCCATTGAGGTTTGAAAATAAGTTCCTAAAATAAAATACGAATATGATAGTTTGCGGAAAACAAGTCTCAAAAATCGGTTCCACCACTATGCACTGTATAAGCCACGATGCTGGTTCCGCTCCATCCGCTCCTAACTCCCAACTGGTTTCTTACCTGAATCTACATCACAACTATAATGAGCTAACGCCCAGTACGTACAAGCTATTATAACTCACAATACAAATAAATAACTTAAGAATCATATAATTCACTCATGTTGTAAGATTTCGTACAACATCAGTTTTAGAGGCACATATCATAACATAAAATCTTTAAACATATCGTAATATTTATATACATATTCATAACATAATTTTGGGCCCTGCGTACGTACCTTTGCGCGCAACCAACGGGAGATCGGGGGAGCTACCCAAACCGAATCATTCCCGTGGCATCATAACATATCATAATGAGACCTTAGTCGTCTCTGGTACTACGCTTTTAAAAACATGTCTTGTAAAATCATATATTTGCGTATATATATATTTGTATCATAAATATACGTATCATTTTCATATCATAACGTCATGCTTAGATAAACAATCTCACATGCATATAATCACAGCTAAGTAACAATCATACGAACCATATTAACCATACATAATAAACATTCTCACTTATAGATATAACACACAATACTATTGTCGTGATGTAGGTGAGTACTTGTACGTACCTTAGTCCTTACGAAAATATTTCTTAACGCAAGTTGGTTCCTGCAGAGCACGAGTTTCCTGATATTTAACTTTCAAACATCAGATTTTCCAGCACTATGAAACGTAACTTCTTATTCCAGAATCTGCTCATGAACTAATCCTATAATCCACTAAAAGGTTGTGTTTCTTCCGAACCTAATAATGCTTAGAACCTATTCATACTATCAAAAAATGCACCTATAGAAAAAAATAATAATTGTACATATGCATGTCTAAAAAGGTTTCTATACTGACATACAATATAAATAAAATAGGCTTTACATTATATTATTGATATTATATATATATCGCTAGAAAAAAATGTAGAAAGCTTGAATATAACTCGAAAAATATTATCTATACTACATGGGCTTAAATATGATTAAAATAACTATTTGTATATATTTAAAAAAAAAATAATAATCATTGTACTAATCATCTACTAAAATTATTCGTATATTTATCAAAATACATAACATCGGTATTTGAAAATATCAATTCTCTTAATAAAGAAAAAAGTTTAGTTAATAATAAAATAGGCATTAAATCTTAATAATCCAAACTTGTTTTATACACTTTTGCCACAAATGGACAGGAATTGAAACCTGTATATGAGTACCTTGAATATATATATATATTATATTATATGTATATATATAAAAATAAAAGCTCATGATAAATACTATATACATTATATAACTATATACACATTTAAGAAGAATACACGGATCCTCCCTTCTTCTTCGCACATAAAAGTATAGAGTATATGTATGCATACATATATATATATATATATATATATATATATATATATATATATAACATAATCAAATATTTGTTTATTAATGCATCAACTCTCACATCCACTATTATTTTCTAGTTTCTATGCTTAAGTTGCTACGTGCATGTGCATGGGAATGCTTGTGACCATTTCACTAACTTGCATGGACTAAGCTATACTCCTATAACTCCATAAAAATAAAAATAAAAAGCTTCATGCATATGTGAAACAAGAACGCTCACCTTCACTCGCAAATGTCGGAAACGATCAAAGTTTTGATCTAAAACTGGCCTACGCACTTCGGATCTTGCCGTCGCGCTTTGAATCCCGTCGGTGTAGTTTGCGGTTCTTGTCGCTGCACTCCAAGGACTCGTGGTTGCGCTCCGAAACTCGCCGACACAGTTTGCGGTTTTGCCGCCGCGCTCCGGAAACTCGCCGATGGAACTCGGAACTCGGCGGTGTGTTACGAGAACTAGCCGAAACGCTACGGAATCGTGCCGACGAAGTTTAGAACTCGCCGGTGCGCTTCGGAAACTTGTTGCGGCGACGGTACGAGATCGGCTCTCGGAGATACATGAAAACGTAGGTATTTTGAGTGATGAGAAAAAAAAGATCTCTTGAGGACTCAAGTGTGAGTGAGGGAGCTCGGAAAGGTTTGAATGTGAGAGTCAAAGAGAAAAATGCCAATAAGTACCCTTGAGAGAAAACATGTTGGGAGGGGGAACTGACATCGTTCAAAACCACTTCATTTCAGCTAAGGTATGGTCCAAAAATATCACCATACTCTAACCGTAGCTCAGAGTAGAGCGTGAGACCATGCCCTTAATTTATGGGATCCTAATATGACCTTAATCTTTTGATTTGATGGTATACTGAGCGTGTAAATATATGGCCACATCGATAGAAGCAATACCCATCACTCTAGATATAGGCTTTTCATTATATATAAGGTTAAGTATAGAATAACGACAAACAATACGTTTCTACGCATGCATGATACTTTATTTGATAAGTCATTATATATATTGCGATAGAGTTTTGACCATGAGATAAACTAGTAAGCTCATAATATTAAACACCAAGGCATCATATTCAAGCATAAATCTCATCATAGATTTTGTATGCACGCAATATATAATGAGGGACTTACGATGCATGAATAATGTGTCACTTAGAGACAGATAATTATGAGCATGTGTTTCAAAATATCTACATCAATTCATGTCCTATAATTTATAAATCATGAATAAGCAACACATGAATAACCATTAGTTCATAATATTTTTCTCTTAACATAAGAGATAATACTTGGGTATTACAAATCCTCCCATCTTATAAAATTTTCGTCCTCGAAAATCTAAAATAAATGGGGATATGAAGATCGCATCTCATCTTCTCGCTCCCATGTTGCTTCGGAATGTGAGTGATTGCTCCAAAGAACTTTGACAAGGGTGATGACCTTGTTACGTAATGTCTTCTCCTTGCGGTCAAGAATCTCTATTGGTTGCTCCTCATAAGAAAGATCTCCGCTTACCTGGATAGGCTCGGGTTCTAGGATATGCGATGGGTCGGATATGTATTTCCTTAACATCGAGACATGGAATACATTGTGAACACCAGCCAAGTCTGGTGACAAGGCGAGCCTATAAGAAACTTTTCCGACATGTTCCAAGATTTCATATGGCCCAACATACCTTGGGCTCAACTTTCCCTTCTTACCAAAGCGCATAACCCCCTTCATCGGCGTCACCTTGACGAACACAGCATCGCCTATACCAAACTCCAGTGGTCTCCTTCGCAAATTGGCATAGCTCTTTTGTCGAGATTGAGCAGTCTCCATACGTTGACGAATCAATTTAATTGACTTTGTTGCATCCTCGACAAAATCTGAGCTTATTATTTTACTTTCTCCTGTCTCATACCAATGGACCGGAGATTGGCATTTTCTCCCGTATAACGCTTCATATAGAGCCATCTGGATTGTAGATTGATAACTATTGTTATATGAAAATTCGATCAACGGTAAATACTTGCACCACGAACCCTTGAAATCAAGAACACAAGCGCGAAGCATATCTTCCAATATTTGATTTGTCCGTTCAGTTTGACCATCAGTTTGGGGATGGAACGCCGTGCTGAACTTCAACTTTGTTCCCATCTCTTTATGAACACACTTCCAAAATCGTGAAGTGAAGCGACTATCACGATCAGAGACAATGGAATTTGGTACTCCGTGTAAACGTACAATCTCCTTAACGTATAACTCTGCGAGTTGCTCTAGGGTGGCTGTAATCTTTATGGGCAAGAAATGCGCTGACTTAGTAAGCCTATCCACTATAACCCATATTGAGTATTATCCTTTCGTCGTCTTTGGGAGTCCAACGATGAAATCCATGGATATATGCTCCCATTTCCATTCAGGTATCTCAAGAGATTGGAGCTCTCCTGCTGGTCTTTGATGCTCGGCTTTTACCTTCTGACACGTGAGACACCGTTGGACATACTTGGCAACATCTTTCTTCATTCCAGACCACCAAAATTTTTCCTTTAAATCCTTGTACATCTTCGTCGCACCGGGGTGGACAGAATATGGCGTTTTGTGCGCTTCTGAAAGAATTTGTTCCTTCACCTTATCATCATTCGGGATGCAAAGTCTTCTTTTAAAATAAAGGACTCCATCCCTCGACACGCTAAAATTGGCTCGTTCGCCAGCTAGGGTTTCCCCTTTGATCTTTCCTAGATCGTCATCGGCGTCTTGAGACTCTTTCATTTCATTGAAAATCGTTGGGGATAAAGTTAGCGAAGCCAACTTCCCCACACAAATTTCTAGGCCCAAAGTGTGGATATCCCTCTGAAGTGGCTGAGGCAAGGTGTGCACCGACATCAGTTTAGCTACAGACTTCCTACTCAGAGCATCGGCTACCTTATTTGCCTTTCCTGGATGGTATTGAATGTTGCAATCATAATCTTTGACCAACTCTAACCACCTTCTTTGTCTCATGTTCAACTCCTTCTGTGTGAAAAAGTATTTCAAACTCTTGTGATCGGTAAAGATCTGACAATGAACCCCATAAAGATAATGACGCCAAATCTTTAGTGCAAAAACAACAGCTGCCAATTCTAAGTCATGAGTAGGGTAGTTTCGCTCGTAGTCCTTTAGTTGGCGCGATGCATAGGCGATGACCTTTCGATTTTGCATCAAGACTGCGCCTAACCCCATCTTCGATGCATCGCAGTAAATGTCGAACCCATTTTCCCCATCCGGCACAGTGAGTATTGGAGCCGTAGTTAACCGTTTCTTAAGCTCTTGGAAACTTTCCTCGCATTGTCGTGTCCATTCAAACTTCTTGTCCTTCCTAGTGAGTGTAGTAAGGGGACTAGCTAGTTTAGAAAATCCTTCAACAAATCGTCGATAATAGCCAGCCAGTCCTAAAAAGCTCCTCACTTCTGTGACGTTGGTTGGCTGCACCCATTCGCTGACCGCCTGAATCTTCATTGGATCAACAGAGATCCCGTCTGCCGACACTACATGGCCTAAGAATGCCACTCGGTCCAACCAAAACTCGCACTTTGAGAACTTTGCGTAAAGTTCATGTTCCTTGAGTAGTTTCAAGACCACCCTTAAATGTTCTTTATGTTCCTCTTCAGTTTTCGAATAGATAAGGATATCATCGAGGAAGACAATGACAAACTTGTCTAGATAATCGCTGAAGACACGATTCATGAGTTCCATGAACGCCGCAGGAGCATTGGTTAAACCAAAAGACATGACCAAAAACTCATAGTGCCCATATCGAGTGCGAAAAGCAGTCTTCGGTATGTCGCTCCCTTTGACCTTCAACTGATGATAACCAGATCGTAAGTCAATCTTTGAGAAGACTTTTGCTCCACGGAGCTGATCGAAAAGGTCGTCGATCCTTGGGAGTGGATATTTGTTCTTCACGGTGACTTTGTTGAGGCCTCGGTAGTCAATACACATACGAAGCGAACCATCCTTCTTCTTTACAAAAAGGACTGGAGCTCCCCAGGGCGAGTGGCTTGGTCGAATTATTCCTTTGTCCAAAAGATCTTGCAGTTGGGCTTGTAACTCTTTCAGTTCTATCGGAGCCATCCTGTAAGGTGCCTTGGAGATTGGGGTCGTCCCAGGGAGAACTTCAATCTCAAACTCGATTTCCCGATCTGGGGGTAGCTCTAGTAGTTCATCCGGGAACACTTCCGGGTAATTGCACACGATCGGTACATTTGGCAAAGACGTGTGTTCTCCCTTATCCATATTCTTATCGACTATGCTGGCTAAATATCCAAAGCATCCTTTGTTTAGAAGTCGTTTAGCTCTCATAGACGATATCAATATCTTCGATGTCACCTTCCTTGGATATCCCACAAACTCGAACGTTGACCCATCTTCGGAGTTAAACACCACCTTTTGCTCTTTGCAATAAATTGCAGCGTCATACTTTCCTAGAAAGTCCATCCCAAGAATGACATCATAGTCTTTCATCTCGAGTACGACTAGATTGGCCGATAGTTCCCTATCAGCAATATTTATTGGCACCGCTCGGAGCCAATGAGTAGACATTAAAACCTCCCCGGAGGGTAAGGCTACAGAAAAAGCATCTCCTATCACATCTCTAGGTTTATCAATCTTAGTTGAAAACTTCCGTGAAATAAATGAATGAGTAGCACCGGAATCAAACAATACGGAAGCTGAAGCATTGACTACAGGGAGCTGACCTGTCACCACATTTGAAGTCCCAGCATTTGCATCCTCTTTTGTTATGGCGAAGACCCTCGCATTGGTCTTCGTTGGTGGCGCTTCAATTCGACCTTGGTTAAGTCGAGGTCCGTCAATTCTCTCCTGACTGCGGTCTCCAGACTTATTAGGGCAGTTACTAGCGTAGTGCCCTTCTCGACCACATGTGAAACAAACATTAGTGCCCTGTCGGCACTGCCCTGGATGCTTTTTCCCGCACTTGGTACAAGAGGGAAATTCGGCTCCCTTATTGTACTGAGCGTCATTTCTTGGTTGCCATCGGGAAGATGAATCGTTTTTGCCTCCCCATTTCCTCTTGTTATTTTGAACAAACGGTGCGTTTCCTCTAGCTCCATTATGTTTCACAATTGGTCGTTGACCATTACCCTGATGTTTATTACCTGACCTTTCTTGAGACTTAGCTTTGCGGGCCTCAAACAGTTTGTTGCGCTCCTGTTTTGCCTGGGCCAAATGGTACTCGGCACGGAGGGCTCGATCGACACAATCTCCTACTGTTGCCGGGGGTGAACCACCACAACCAATCTGGAGTGAAAATTCTGCACGAAATATATGCATCATTCGCCGCACACGTTCACGCTCGTTAGGCACCAGATCAGGACATAGTCGGGCCAGCTTGTCAAATTTACGGATTGCTTCAGTGACGCCCATACCACCTTGCTTCAAGTTGTTAAACTCATCGATTTGAGTTCTCATGGCTGCAGGATTGTAGTACTTTGCATTGAATTCGCGCAGGAAGTCTTCCCACGTCATTTGGTTAACGTCCATCCTTAGCTTAATCGTATCCCACCAGTAACGTGCATCGAGCTTGAGCACAAAGGATGTGCAGAGGATCTTCTCCTGATCAGAAAGCTGCATGAACTCGAAGATGACTTGAATCTGTGATAACCATTCTTCCGCGACTAGAGAGTCGGTAGTCCCCTCAAACTCTGGTGCATGCATCTTTCGAAATCGCTCGTACAATGGTTCAGTCCGGACCCTCGGTGAGGGGCGAAAGGCTTCATTTTCTCCTTCATCCTCAGAAACAACGTGCTCGGCCTCCTCTTCTTCAGTCGCGACCTCTTCAGTCTCTTGTTCCTCCCGACGGGCATTTAATTGCTCCGTAAGATGCTGAATCTGGGCAGCTTGCTCATCCAAACGGCGCCGCAAGTATGCCAAGGTTTCTCCTTGGTCATTGGGCCCGTCGGTGTGAGTACTATCGTCCTCACGACCACGACCACGACCACGACTAGGTATTCCACCGCGAACTTGGGCCCTTCGACCTCTTGCCCTTGTCATCACCTCGTTGACATCTTGAAAACGTGCCATCTTCTGACACATAAATATTCATTTAGATGCTATGATTTTTATTTTTATTTTTTTCTAACAGAAACATGAATACAAA
This sequence comes from Parietaria judaica, assembly GCA_954871525.1. Classification (NCBI taxonomy): domain Eukaryota; kingdom Viridiplantae; phylum Streptophyta; class Magnoliopsida; order Rosales; family Urticaceae; genus Parietaria; species Parietaria judaica. The sequence continues at coordinate 19,634,238 of OX940868.1, read as the reverse complement.
ATAAGAAATCAATGCTAAAAAAAATGCCCAAAATATTCACTTCATAGAATTTATTAATAACATACATCGTTCATTCGAAACATTATATCGATACATAAAAATTAGAATAGTCTAGCGTCTCCTAGAGATACAAAAAGGGGGAAAACGTAGTATCTCATCGCGACAAACGATAATAATGAGATATCCTAATATCTCATGTAAGATAACACAAAAAAAAAAAAATTCCTAACAATCGTACGACTATCTCAAACGTCAGTGCCAGGGTTGTAGTTGGTTTCTTCTTCCTCTTCTTCCTCTTCCTCTTCCTCTTCCTCTTCCTCTTCCTCTTCCTCTTCCTCTTCTTCTTCTTCTTCTTCTTCTTCTTCTTCTTCTTCTTCTTCTTCTTCTTCTTCTGCTGCTGCTGCTGCAACATTTAGGCTTAGATCACGCTCTTGATGACCATTTGCTACTCCGCCATAGCTAGTTCTCGATCCACCTACCGGATTTACCTCTACACGGTTCTCGGGAAGATCCGCATCTGCCATCTCCACATCTACATGTGTAGGAGGATGCGCCGGAGGTGAATAGATCGGATATCCATAATTATTGTGTGCGATTTCCGCTCTGATGGCGCCTTCTATGAACAAACTAACATCCATATAATCATCAATAGATCTATGCATCCGAGCTTTAATGTAGGGTGGCAGCGACATGGAGAACTTCTCCTTCCAGAACTTCGAATCGAGGACAAATGGGCAATCATCCATGAGCTCAGAGTGAAAACGGTTCTTATACTCAATGATATTCTCGTCTGGTTTATAAGACCACTCCTCGTCCCTATCGTAAAACAAGGCAACGAGGGTATAATAGTTGAACCTCTCCACGATTTGTTCCTTAAAATAGTGCCAAGGGGTATCCTTGACGCTCCAGCCAAGTGATTCCCACCACGTTCGTGCAACACCCTTGAGCTGTAACACTACTAGCTCAACGAACATGGACCTCTCGACATTGAGACCAACAAGCAATCCTTCAACTTCGGGGATAAAGTCTTCAATCATTGAACCTTGTGGTCCATGGTACACCGGTGGATGACACTTTCTGAAAGCAAAGAAAGCATTTTTTCCAAATAAGATGGGTCGATGACTGACCACATCGACTTCGACGTCTCGGGGTGGTGATCGACTCTGCCTGACACGCTCGTTAGCCGCCGGAACTGCCCCGTTATCCATTCTCTGCATAAACCTAGCCTAAGTAAGTTTCAGGAAAAGAAGCTTACCAGCGAAATGTCTCGGGACCAACATGGCGTGCATATACAGTGGGGATAGGTGAACCGCTCTGATACCAACTTGTAACGACCCACTTTTTGGTCGCTACTTCTCATACTTAAACTTTTCAAAATTTTAAAAAGGAATAAGAAAAGGTATCTAAACTTGTCGTCAAACTTTTTTTTTTCTTTATATATATATAATAAGAAATACCTCATAAACATATTAAAAATAGACCTCGTAATTATCCATAAAACATAATAAACATCTTAGAGCCAAAAGACAAGATGTCGATATTACAATACTTAGGTTCATAATCCTAATCCTCCATTGAGGTTTGAAAATAAGTTCCTAAAATAAAATACGAATATGATAGTTTGCGGAAAACAAGTCTCAAAAATCGGTTCCACCACTATGCACTGTATAAGCCACGATGCTGGTTCCGCTCCATCCGCTCCTAACTCCCAACTGGTTTCTTACCTGAATCTACATCACAACTATAATGAGCTAACGCCCAGTACGTACAAGCTATTATAACTCACAATACAAATAAATAACTTAAGAATCATATAATTCACTCATGTTGTAAGATTTCGTACAACATCAGTTTTAGAGGCACATATCATAACATAAAATCTTTAAACATATCGTAATATTTATATACATATTCATAACATAATTTTGGGCCCTGCGTACGTACCTTTGCGCGCAACCAACGGGAGATCGGGGGAGCTACCCAAACCGAATCATTCCCGTGGCATCATAACATATCATAATGAGACCTTAGTCGTCTCTGGTACTACGCTTTTAAAAACATGTCTTGTAAAATCATATATTTGCGTATATATATATTTGTATCATAAATATACGTATCATTTTCATATCATAACGTCATGCTTAGATAAACAATCTCACATGCATATAATCACAGCTAAGTAACAATCATACGAACCATATTAACCATACATAATAAACATTCTCACTTATAGATATAACACACAATACTATTGTCGTGATGTAGGTGAGTACTTGTACGTACCTTAGTCCTTACGAAAATATTTCTTAACGCAAGTTGGTTCCTGCAGAGCACGAGTTTCCTGATATTTAACTTTCAAACATCAGATTTTCCAGCACTATGAAACGTAACTTCTTATTCCAGAATCTGCTCATGAACTAATCCTATAATCCACTAAAAGGTTGTGTTTCTTCCGAACCTAATAATGCTTAGAACCTATTCATACTATCAAAAAATGCACCTATAGAAAAAAATAATAATTGTACATATGCATGTCTAAAAAGGTTTCTATACTGACATACAATATAAATAAAATAGGCTTTACATTATATTATTGATATTATATATATATCGCTAGAAAAAAATGTAGAAAGCTTGAATATAACTCGAAAAATATTATCTATACTACATGGGCTTAAATATGATTAAAATAACTATTTGTATATATTTAAAAAAAAAATAATAATCATTGTACTAATCATCTACTAAAATTATTCGTATATTTATCAAAATACATAACATCGGTATTTGAAAATATCAATTCTCTTAATAAAGAAAAAAGTTTAGTTAATAATAAAATAGGCATTAAATCTTAATAATCCAAACTTGTTTTATACACTTTTGCCACAAATGGACAGGAATTGAAACCTGTATATGAGTACCTTGAATATATATATATATATTATATTATATGTATATATATAAAAATAAAAGCTCATGATAAATACTATATACATTATATAACTATATACACATTTAAGAAGAATACACGGATCCTCCCTTCTTCTTCGCACATAAAAGTATAGAGTATATGTATGCATACATATATATATATATATATATATATATAACATAATCAAATATTTGTTTATTAATGCATCAACTCTCACATCCACTATTATTTTCTAGTTTCTATGCTTAAGTTGCTACGTGCATGTGCATGGGAATGCTTGTGACCATTTCACTAACTTGCATGGACTAAGCTATACTCCTATAACTCCATAAAAATAAAAATAAAAAGCTTCATGCATATGTGAAACAAGAACGCTCACCTTCACTCGCAAATGTCGGAAACGATCAAAGTTTTGATCTAAAACTGGCCTACGCACTTCGGATCTTGCCGTCGCGCTTTGAATCCCGTCGGTGTAGTTTGCGGTTCTTGTCGCTGCACTCCAAGGACTCGTGGTTGCGCTCCGAAACTCGCCGACACAGTTTGCGGTTTTGCCGCCGCGCTCCGGAAACTCGCCGATGGAACTCGGAACTCGGCGGTGTGTTACGAGAACTAGCCGAAACGCTACGGAATCGTGCCGACGAAGTTTAGAACTCGCCGGTGCGCTTCGGAAACTTGTTGCGGCGACGGTACGAGATCGGCTCTCGGAGATACATGAAAACGTAGGTATTTTGAGTGATGAGAAAAAAAAAGATTTCTTGAGGACTCAAGTGTGAGTGAGGGAGCTCGGAAAGGTTTGAATGTGAGAGTCAAAGAGAAAAATGCCAATAAGTACCCTTGAGAGAAAACATGTTGGGAGGGGGAACTGACATCGTTCAAAACCACTTCATTTCAGCTAAGGTATGGTCCAAAAATATTACCATACTCTAACCGTAGCTCAGAGTAGAGCGTGAGACCATGCCCTTAATTTATGGGATCCTAATATGACCTTAATCTTTTGATGATGGTATACTGAGCGTGTAAATATATGGCCACATCGATAGAAGCAATACCCATCACTCTAGATATAGGCTTTTCATTATATATAAGGTTAAGTATAGAATAACGACAAACAATACGTTTCTACGCATGCATGATACTTTATTTGATAAGTCATTATATATATTGCGATAGAGTTTTGACCATGAGATAAACTAGTAAACTCATAATATTAAACACCAAGGCATCATATTCAAGCATAAATCTCATCATAGATTTTGTATGCACGCAATATATAATGAGGGACTTACGATGCATGAATAATGTGTCACTTAGAGACAGATAATTATGAGCATGTGTTTCAAAATATCTACATCAATTCATGTCCTATAATTTATAAATCATGAATAAGCAACACATGAATAACCATTAGTTCATAATATTTTTCTCTTAACATAAGAGATAATACTTGGGTATTACAACATCGCTAACGGAACACCTTTCTTGGTCGTAAATCGCCTCGTCAGAAGACTAGTTCCTCCTCGGCAATTAGAACACAAATCAAAGACTCATCGGCTAGGGAAGAAATCGACATCTCCTTTGTCTTAAGGAGAAGGCGAGTTTTCTTTGTATTTCTCTTAGTCGGGATACCTAATATGTATATTTAGGGTTTTACATGACCACTCATGTTCATTTATAGGCTTAGAGTTATGTCTAATGTGCTTTAATAATCGTATTAAACTAAGCCCATTAGTCATATTATCTCATGCAGGCCTTAATGCTCAATCCTGAATCTTTTGACATTTTTGCCACATTGATAATTCTTACAACTTCAAATTTTCGTAAACGCATAAAATAAAAAATTAACTACCTTATGCGTTAAGATATGTTGAGGAGCACAAGCCAGCTCAGCAAACCGACTTAAATTCAGTTTCGCCAGCTCAGCATTTAGAGCTTGTTTAACAAGTTAATCACGTCTCTGTTTTGACTGTGTGTTGTACTTAAGGGATTATCATGTAATCAATTCATTCACTCCTTCTGATTGAAACAAAGCAAATTCTCTCATCACATTTCTATCTTGGTATCAGAGCTCCAATTGTTTCATCAATGGAGTCACAAAATTCCTCGATTTTTTCTCCAGCTCCTTTCTCTCCATCTTTGAGTAGCGTTGTTTCCGTGAAGCTCGATAATACAAATTATCTAGTTTGGAGATCTCAGATTCTTCCAGTCATCCGAGGATATGAGCTTGAAGAACTCATCAATGGCGATCTTCCATGTCCACCGCAATTCTTAGAGGTTTCGGAAGCTGGAGTCACAACTAAGGTACTTAATCCAGCTTTCTCAAAATGGAAGCGCGATGATCAACTGCTTCTGAGTTGGCTCCGATCAACTCTATCAACTCCGATTCTGAGTAGCGTTGTGAGGTTTCATTCTGCGAGCGATGTCTGGAAATCCTTGGAGAAACGGTTTGCTGTCAGATCTAGGTCACGAGCTCTCCAACTTCGAACTCAGATCCAGACAATCAAGAAAGGCGCAATGACGATCTCGGAGTACATTGGCAAGATCACGGCGTTGTCCGACGCCTTGGCGCTTGCAGGACACTACATCTCCAACGAAGACTTGATTCTTCTCACTCTTGCTGGCCTTTCTTCAGAGTTTGAGGTAACCGTGGGAATGATAAGTCATAGATCTGAATCTTCAGATCTGACTCTGCAAGACGTTGAAGCTATGCTACTCTCTCAAGAATCGAGAAATGAAATGCTCAATGCATCTCTCACCACTGAAATTGGTCATGTCACAGCCAATTTTGCCGAAAACCGTGGTCGAGGAACACGAGGACCTGATATGAGTTCTCAATACAAAAATTACACCAATTCCGTGAATCCACCCTCTCACAGAGGACGTGGACGAGGCAAGGGAAACATATATGGCAGAGGTATGAAACCTACATGTCAAATTTGTGCCAAATCCGGCCACACAGCCAAAGTATGCTGGTTTAGAAATGAAGAAAGCTCCAATTACAGTGGATCTTCGTCACGAAACTCAAACCAGCAAGATCGATCATCGGCAATGTTTGCGAGTCAAGAAGCTGCCTTTGATCCGGCGTGGTATGCGGATTCCGGTGCTACGGATCATATCACAGCAAATCTGGAAAATCTGCATGTGAACAGACCCTACGAAGGCGCTGACAAACTCATGGTTGGAAGTGGTGAGTTGCTGAACATTTCTCATATCGGTTCTAGCAATTTTCAATCCAAATCTCCCGTAAATCACTCCCTTAGACTAAACCATATCCTTCGTGTTCCTAAAATTAAAAAGAACTTGGTTTCTATCTCTAAGTTTACCCGAGATAATAACACCTTTGTTGAATTTCATCCTCAATTTTGTGTTGTCAAGGACAAAATCACAAGGAAGGGTCTGCTCAAAGGGATCGTTAGTCATGGACTTTACAAATTTCCAAGCCTTATCAACACCACCAAGTTCGGTTTTGGTGCTTCTTCAGTGTCAACAAGTGAAAATGCACTTAAGAAAAACTCTGTCTCTTTCAGGAGTAGCTCTAGGGGTAAAAATGTTCTTTTATGTACAAGGTTTGATATTTTTCATCAACGTATAGGACATCCTTCCAAAAGTACTCTATCTCTTGTGTCAAAGAGTTGTAATCTTCATTTCCCAGCCAATAAAACTGAATTTTTTTGTTCAGCTTGTCATATTGGTAAAAGTCATGCTTTACCGCTTAAACTCTCGAACACAAAAACGCATGCTCCATTTGAGCTTGTTCATGCAGATCTTTGGGGACCGTCGCCTATTTTAGGTACAAACGGATTCCGTTATTACATACACTTTCTTGATGACTATACCCGCTACACGTGGATTTATCCATTAAAAGTCAAATCGGATGCTCTCGCTGTTTTTCAATTGTTCAAGCAACTGTGGAAAACCAATTTTCTGCCAAAATTAAAATGCTTCAATCGGATTGGGGCGGAGAGTTTCGTTCTTTCGTGCCACTTCTCAACAAATTAGGTATAGGCATGCGTCATCCTTGCCCACATGTCCATGCTCAAAATGGCAAAGCCGAGCGTAACATAGACACGTTGTTGAGTTAGGAATGACACTTCTCTCTCAATCCAAAATCCCATTAAATTTTTGGTGGGAGGCATTCTCAACTGCCACATTTCTCATAAACAGATAACCTACCCCTATATTACAAAACCTTTGCCCATTTACTGCTCTATTCAATAAAAATTCTGATTATAACTATCTTCGAGTTTTTGGTTGTTCTGCCTTCCCGCATCTTCGCTCATATAACCGCCATAAACTTGATTTTCGTTCCACTAAATGTCTATTTTTAGGATATAGCTCGAAACACAAGGGATATGTGTGCCTTCATCCATCGGGTAGAATCTATATCACGTGTCATGTTGTGTTCAATGAACACGAGTTTCCTTACAATGAATTGTTTCCTTCACAGTCCCTTGCTCCTGCTCATTCTCATGAAACACAACCTGACATCTATCTCCCTTCTCCAATAGCTCGCACAAACTTCCCAGCTCAGCCTACTACCCAAATAACTCCAGAAATTCCAGCACTACCCTTCTCTCCCATTCCTCAACAACCTGTGATTCACAATCCAGATACCTCCCATGATCAAATCAGTGAGTCTAATACTCATGAAAATGTCCCCACCACATCTATAGACCAGTCCATATCATCCCTCCCAACCTCAGATCCATCTTCCACGATCAATAGTCACCCAATGCTTACTCGTGCCAAGCGAGGTATCTTCAAACCCAAGGCATTGTCAGCCACAAAGCACCCTCTGGCTATTGACTGTGGCCCTTCTGAGCCCCGTAATGTAGCATGTGCTCTTGCCGATCCTCGTTGGAAATCTGCTATGGATGCAGAATTCGACGCCCTTATGAAGAACCGAACATGGGATCTTGTTCCTGCTTCGCCAAAGTACAACATTGTTGGCAACAAGTGGGTTTTCAAAGTCAAATTCAATCCGGATGGCAAAGTTCAACGCTACTAAGCAAGATTAGTGGCCCAAGGCTTCCTACAATCACCGGGAATAGATTATTTTGAGACATTCAGCCCTGTTGTCAAAGCCACGACTATACGGGTTGTCTTATCTCTCGCTGTTCTAAATGGATGGGATATACGACAAATGGACGTAGATAACGCGTTTCTGAATGGACTTCTCTCGGAAACTGTCTACATGAAGCAGCCAAGAGGCTTTGAAGATTCTTTACGACCCACGCATGTATGCAAGCTTAACCGAGCCCTCTATGGTTTGAAGCAAGCACCTCGAGCGTGGTTCGAACGTCTTCGCAAGGCTCTACTTGAGTGGGGTTTTGTCAATCTCCAAGCAGACATTTCTCTATTTGTCTATAGACGTGATGGTAATATCATTCTTCTTCTCGTTTATGTGGACGACATAATCATCACCGGTAACTGCATTAAGCTTCTACAGCGCTTCACTATGGAGTTGAACAAAATCTTTTCTTTTAAAGATCTGGGGCCATTACACTACTTCTTGGGAATTGAAGTATTTCGGGACAAAACCGGTCTCTATCTATCACAGTCCAAATACATTGTGGACCTTCTTAAACGTGTCAAAATGGAGCAGGCAAAGCCGTGGTCCACGCCTCTGCCACCAGGTTTATCAATCTCACGAAATGATGGTAAGCCTATGCTCGAACCCTTACTTTACAGGAGCACAATCGGCGCCCTTCAATACCTCACCTTCACTAGACCCGATATCAGTTTCGTTGTTGGAAAATTGAGCCAATTCCTTCAGCACCCTACTGATGAACACTGGCAGTTGTGTAAGCGCGTCTTGCGTTACCTCAAGGGCACGCTTCATAAAGGGCTTCACTTCACTCCGAACCGTTCACGAAGTCTCACTGGTTTCGCCGATGCTGATTGGGCCAGTTGTCCCGATGACCGGCGCTCTACTAGTGCTTATTGTATATACTTTGGTGGTAACCTTGTATCTTGGAGTTCGAAGAAGCAACCCGTTATTGCGCGTTCCAGCACGGAGGCTGAATACCGAGCTCTTGCACATACAACGGCTGAGCTCACTTGGCTTCGTGCACTGCTCTCTGAGATTGGTCTTTCTAATATTGAAAAACCAATTATTTGGTGTGATAATGTTGGTGCCGCTGCCCTTGCTTCCAATCCCGTGAGTCATCAAAGAACGAAACATATCGAGATTGATATACACTTTGTGCGTGACAAAGTGCTTGACAATTCCCTTGAGATACGCTATGTGCCTACAGAGGATCAAGTGGCGGATCTGCTCACTAAAGGTCTCTCGGTTCAACGTTTTCTTCTTCTACGAGGCAAACTGAAGGTCGCTACGTCTCCCTTCCGTTTGAGGGGGGGTGTTGAGGAGCACAAGCCAGCTCAGCAAACCGACTTAAATTCAGTTTCGCCAGCTCAGCATTTAGAGCTTGTTTAACAAGTTAATCACGTCTCTGTTTTGACTGTGTGTTGTACTTAAGGGATTATCATGTAATCAATTCATTCACTCCTTCTGATTGAAACAAAGCAAATTCTCTCATCACATTTATATCTAGATACGATGAAAATTAACTACCCAAAAAATTACGAATATAATAGTCTCTAGAAGAAACTCTAAATAATAAATCAAAACAATAGATATTAGAATAACAAGTCTGATACAATCATGACCTCGCGAGAAAATAAATGAATTCAAGCCTAAAAAAGATTGTAACTAACATTTTTAACCGGATTGATCACTTTACTTCTACCGATCGGGAAATTAGGACTTACATCCATTCTAGCTTTGTGAACCATTATGAGAGTCAATTGAGTATATTAGCGTAAATTAAAATTTTACTCGCGAAATCTTTTAAAGTTTAAACTATACGTGTGATTGCAAATAGACACTTAATTATCTCGTTCTGAAATGAATCAGTAGCAAAAGAATAAGATAACTAGCGGATCAAAAATTAAGGACACGTATCGAGTATAGACAATACATTGCTTCACTGGATCGAGAAGATATACGATCGCAAGCATTTAACTACATTGTTCACACAAATGGAAGCAGTACTTGTATTGTATGTATCGTTATTTCTTCGATATTAATTAATGGTCGCATATAATGTACATGAGAGTTTTAAAAATCTATCGGCCGGTGCATGTCTAGTTTTATTGTTCGCAATGTTATATTACTATATTGTGTTTAGGTAAAAATTTTGCATGTATCTAACATTGTAGGTCAAATTTGTCATTAATCTATTTTTATTTTTTTTTTACTTTTCACATGATTTCTATATTATAGATATACTGAGAACAAGAACATCAAAATTGGATTTGGAAGAGGCAAGTGATTAAGAGGGTAGGTCATGATTAACATTAACATCTGACACATAATTAGTTGCTGTCATTCAAATTTATAAACGAGCCTTGTACTATAATAATACATTAATTATATACTTGTACGCTCTTAATTACAAGAGGCTGTACCAAGGTAAAAAATAGGTGAAGCAATTTAAATTTTGTGTCATGTGCGTGTTGGGTCTTAATCAATTGTTTAGTTATTTATGTAGAATATGATATGCAGCCCCGCTCTATTTTTTAATCTTTTATAAGATGAGACGCGGACCGCCCCATTTAAATACCGTCTTTATTGTGTCTATATGTTTAACCCATTTAATAAACTCATGTATTTTAAAATGATAAATCAATTCAATTTATACTCATTTAACTTAATTTATTTAATTATATTATCTAACATTTTAAAATTCACTATTTTTTTTTATTTTCATCAATTATACGACGTAACTAATAGATTAAAAAAAATTAAATGACATACATAATAATTACTAAAACACTTAATAATGTAACTTTTTGCTTCTTTAATTTGTCGTGTCATGTTGAGTCCCATGGTATTATCGTGTTTACCTAGTATTTACTCGTGTTCGACAGGGTTGGATCCAAACCCATTAATGGTATACTCAAACCTGTTCAAATCATGATGTAAGTGTTTTGTGTTTCGTGTCCGACCCCAAATTGCTACTCCTGGTAAAAAAAAATTGAAAGAATTAAATCATCTTGAGTAATTGGCAATAGCAATATATAAAAATGTAACTGAAATCATATACATCTAGACAGAGCTGTGTATAAGAGGAGGCGGAGTAGGCCCACGTCTATAGTAAGAAAAAAAATCACATTTAGGGGCCCAGAAAAGTCTATTTAAGGGCTTCGAAATTACTTTTAATTAAATTTTACTAATACTTTTGCTTTTAAACACGGTAGACGCATTATATTGAATGAATAATTATTTATTATACAAGTACATATCCTATATACTTTTGCATCAAAATTTAATTTTACAATTTTGATAAGGCCATCTTTAAAATTATTGTAATTCTCGAGTCCCTAAATTCTGAAGCACAACTATATTAATTACATCTTCAAAATATATTTATGAAATTTGAACAAGCGCCTCTACGCCCATAATACTCGTATTTATTCCACATGGAACTCTTCTCCGACAATCCTATCTCTCTCCTTACAATTATTTTGACATTGTTGTTTTTCCTTGCTAATTCTCATGACCAATTTCGTCGCCTTTTTTGGCAACATCCAAAGCACAATATATATATATATATATATATATATATATATATATATACACACACTATATTCTTTAATCTAAATCATATGATATGTTCGTGGCTTAATTATTTTCATATATAGGTATAACGTACTCAATAACGCAATTGGTCTCCATGAATTAGTATAGTTGGCAATAGAGTTTCCAACCACTAACTATAGAATTAAAAGGACAAAATAAAAGAATTAAAATCCATTAAATTCACACAATGACTCAACAACAACACTAACAAGTGATCAACTTTTCTTCCCTATATATAAACCCCAAAACAATACTCTCTTCATCACTCACTACAACTTTCAATCACTCTAATCACGATTAGTACTAATCACCCCTCAAATCTTAATTATCAGAATATTAATCATCCAATGGCGATCACAAGCTCCTTCGCTCTGAAGCTTACGTGCATGGCTTTGGTCTGCATGGCGCTGGCTTTAATGCCTCGTGGCGACGCCATGTCTTGCGGGCAAGTGGCGACGTACGTGGCGCCATGCATATCGTACCTGAGGTCGAATGGCGGGTCCGTGCCAGCGACGTGCTGCAGCGGAGTGAAAGGCCTCAGTGCCGCCGCCTCCACCACATCTGAGCGCCAGAGCGTCTGCCACTGCCTTCTGAATGCCGCCGGCACTATTCCCGACATGAACGCTGACCTCGTCGCGGGACTGCCGGCGGCATGCGGGGTTTCCCTTCCGTTCAAGATCACCACCTCCACCAACTGCAACAGGTAAGTATATTTATCTCATATATATATATATATATATCGATTCTTTGATAACATTGTTATACATCATTTATCCATTAAGCATGCATGCATGGCGATCGCTTATACATTAGGGTTTCAAGCAGTACCTATAGTACCCAAATTAAATAAATAAAAAATTGTATACAAAAATTTTCAATCAAAACATCTCAAATTATATTATATCTTAATAAAAAAAAGGCTTCCTAATAATTTAAACAAGCCTGATATTTTTTTTTCTTGAATCCTCGAAACAATTGGGCCGTATTTTGAAGATCCGGCACTGCCCTGTCTATTTGTTTAACCCGTAAAAAATTAATGGGCACAAACGCTTATGACTATAATTTAAAATTTACCCGCCGGCTAACGTGACTATACAATAACGATCCTTCCACGGAGCAGTATTATATTAAAATATATAATATTTTTAGCTGTAAATTATTTTGATTTTGCCTTGGATTATTGTAATAAATTGCAGCATCAGGTGAAGATGGACATTGAAGCTATATGAAGCTGAAGAATCAACTTTTTATTTATGCTTTGAAGAATTAATCAATGTGTTGTGTTGAAAAATAAAATTGGGTGTTAAAAGCCCACGCTCATTCTCATGTGAGAATTTGAGCTTATTCTAAGTTTATCTAATGTAATGAGTGTGAGTGTGTGTGAACTCTTCATGTATTCGATAAACTTGAAGTATTGAGCTTTCTAATTATCTTTGATCATTTCTCACTTACTACTCTCTGATCTGTTAATTTAGATTTTATGGGATTTATAATTGGCAGTGCTAATGTTATAAATATATATTATATAGTAATGTAGATAATAGAAGTGTATATATAGATAAAACCTTACTATTTATAATATAGGGTTATTCGCGGCACAAATATATATAATATTTAAAAAGTCAACGTTAAATAGTAATGCTTTGTTTTCCCGAATAAAATATTAATTTTTTCTCTCAAGTTATAGACAAGTAAGTACTTGATATTAAATATTAAAGTATTAAAATTTATTAATATTTTTTCCGGCTAAAAGAAAAAATAAGTACTTAATAATTGTTTTTTAAATACTTTTGATATGTATGCGACTAATATTAGCATAATATTACAACTTAAAAAAAAGTAAGGTCTTATTAGTCAACTTGTGCAACCATACGTAATACAATTTTATTATATTATCAAAAGTAATAACTTTCAAATATTAATTCAATTATATTTTTTCAAAATTGGAAATCAGATAAAAATTAAAGCATGATATATATGTAGTGTACCCAACCCATGTTGACCGAACCCAAAACCCTTTGGTGTAACCCGGCTTTGGACCTCCAAAACCCGTTAGATGCCCAGCTTTAATTAGTAGTACCTAAATACTCTAATTAACAAATTACTTTATTATTTTAATTTTTAAAGTCTTTCTTGAAAATGACTTTGTGTAAGTAATTTTAGACCTTCAAATTAGTATGTGATTAGAAAATATTATTTTTTAGCGACACCCAGGATTTGAAACCGAAGGCGAAGGGAGTTAGACTGTTTTCGGGATTTATTTAAGTGTAATTAAGAATAACGGATATAATTTTTAATAAAATATATTATTAGAACTTTTATATAGCTAGATTTAGTTTGTACCACTCTACATGATATATCATTGTCACTTACTGAAAGAAATGGAACTTTTTTAGTTGAAGAAATTTTAATGTGATAAGACACAAATAATAGTGAATATATAGAAACTTATTTACACCACCTAAACATAATTTTAGGCTCCTAATTATTTTAAATGCGCTAATTAATTTCCACACATATTGTAACATCAATTAATTTATATTGGATAGACTCGGACAGTACTGAAATCAAGCATATATTTATTATTCATGAAGGAAAAGAAAAACCAATAAAAAAAATAGACACTGAACAATTCTCCTTTTAAGGTCAACTGATATTTAATTTACTCAAGCGAAAAAGAGACGAAAATAAGAAGCTCATTTCTCCTTTTAAGGTTTTTTTTTGTTTAAAGATATAATCTTATGAAATATTATTACATATATGATATGAACATACAATTCACAAGATGTATTATTGTTAGGGTAAATGAACGAAATGTCCATTTTGTGTCAAACATTTTGAAAAAATGCTCATTGTATGTATTTTTTACTCTCACAAATGGCCATTTCTTAAAATGTTTGACACAAAATTGGGCATTTCGTACAATTTCTTTTATTGGTTATTGTATGTATATAACCTAAAACTCCCGGTAAGATTTCATATATATATATTAATCATGCAAATCTAACTATACAACATTGTTTTAGAGGTTCTTCTACTTGTTATCAGCAAATCGTTTTCATTATAAGTGATCATAATTTTGTTGTTATTATAACTCTCTTCTCACACTATCTAATAAACATTAAGAAAGCATATAAGCTCCAAACACTTATAATAACATTAAACACGTGAATATACCTACTTTGCTAATTTATTTAGACTCTCTGATTAATGCATATGTTTTAAGAAAACTTCATAAAAATCCTATTTTATTTGTCTTATTAGAAGATTTGATCACCATTTTCATGTTGTTTTTTCTTACTAATTTTCGTCACCTTTCTCTCAACATTTCAAACCAATACCAAAAAAAAATTACACTAACTATCTCTAATCTAAATCATATGATATATTTAGGGCTTAATTATTTTCATATAATTTACGAATAAATCAATAACTTATTAATCTCCATAAATTAGTAGTTGGCAATTGGCATTAAAGTTCCCAACTGCTAGCCTATAGAATTAAAAGAAAATAAAAAGAATTAAAATCCATTAAATTCACACAATGACTCAACAACAACACTACTAACGTACGTGTCCTAATCCTAAATCAACTTTTCTTCCCTATATAAACACCAAAAATATACTCTCTTCAACACACCAAAACAATAAAATACCTTCTTCAACACTCACTCTAATCACTATAAGGGCCTCATAATCTCTCTTAAATTAATCTTAATAGTCATAACCCTAATGGCGATCACAAGCTCCTTCGCTCTGAAACTCACTTGCATGGCTTTGGTCTGCATGGCGCTGGCTTCAGCGCCTCGTGGCGACGCCATGTCCTGCGGGCAAGTTGCGACGTACGTGGCGCCATGCATATCATACCTGAGGTCCAACGGCGGGTCCGTGCCATCTACGTGCTGCAGCGGAGTGAAAGGCCTCAACGCCGCCGCCTCAACTACATCCGAGCGCCAGAGCGTCTGCCACTGCCTTCTCAACGCCGCCGGCACTATTCCCGACATGAACGCAGACCTCGTCGCCGGACTGCCTGCGGCTTGCGGGGTTTCTCTTCCCTTCAAGATCACCGCCTCCACCAACTGCAACAGGTAAGTATACTTATGTATATATATATATATATATATATATCCATTCTTTGATAACATTGTTATACTTCATTTCTGAGCCGGCCCGATAAGTGGGCGAGTTGGGCGACCGTCCAAGGCCCCCATTATTTAAAGGCCCCGTATATTATATAACTTAACCATTAAAAAAATTGAATTAATAGAACGCTTATAAGATAAGATGAAATAGCCCTCCTCATTGGTGTTGTAAGTGATGCAACTTGAAAAATAAAAAACAACAACATACTTACTAGAAAAAAATATAACACGCTTACTAGAAAAATCAAGAAAAAATATATTTCGTAGAACAATTATAAGTATTTTAAGCATGATATGTTTTATCAAATATATTATTATTTAGAAATTAAATAAGTGCCTCGTTTTAATTTTTCGCCCAAGGCCCCAAAAATGTTTGGCCGGCTCTGCTTCATTTACTTATTGAACATGCATGCATGGCGATCGCTTGAAGCACGACCTAAAGTACCCAAATTAAATTAATAAAAGTTTGTATACAAAACTTTTCAATAAAAAAGTTTCAAATTATATTATATCTTAATAAAAAGGATTTGTAATAATTTAAACAAGCCTGATAATTTTTTTCTTAAAACCTCAAAACAACGGGCCCGGATTTTGAAGATCCGGCACTGCCCTGTCTATTTATTTAACCCGTAAAAATTTAATGGGCACAAACGCTTATCAATTTTAAAAGGTCTACAATTTAGCCGCCTCCGGCTAACTTGACTGTACAATAACAACGATCCTTCCACAGAGCAGTATTATATACAGTATTTAATAGTTTTAGCTGTAAATTATTTTGATATTTGTCTTGTGTTATTGTAATAAATTGCAGCATCAGGTGAAGATGGACACTGGAGCTATCTGGAGCTGACGAAGCAACTTTTTATTTATGCTTTGAGAATTAATTAATGTGTTGTGCTGAAAAATAAAACTGGGTGTTAAAATCCCATGCTCATTCTCATGTGAGAATTTGAGCTTATTCTATGTTTATCTAATTGTGTGTGTGTGAACTCTTCATGTATTCGATCATCTAATTATGAATTTGATCATGTTGATGTATTGCCTTCTAAGTTCTAATTTTCTTTGAGCTTCTCTTGAATTGCTACTCTGTGATCTGCTAATTTGGATTTTAATAAAACCAGGGATTTAAGTAGTTGGTAGCATGGTTTAAAATTTTGGGAAATTCGCAGCGAAATTCGCTCGAATTTCGTTTTTCGAGGAAATTCGCTCTCGCGAAATTCGCATGGGCACGGGTGTGGAAAATCTTAAAAATTGCAAAATTTAAATACCAATTAAACTTTCGCCAAAAATATTTATACTTGCTCAAGACCCCACCTCACCTCGGCTCGGCCGGCGGCAGCGCGCGCGTGTAGTAGATTAGAACATTTGTGTGAGTCCTCCCCCATCCACAAAATCCTATGACCCAAAAGGCCCAAGCCCTTGTCCCTAATATTTGGTATATAAACATCACTAAACTCTTGTCATCTATCAATGTGGGACTTTTTGTTATTCATTTAACTAATATCACACATTCACACTTAACATACAAATACACTTCACCTAATAATTTAACTTAATATTATACACCTCAAATAATATTATACACTTAGAATACATATTTACTTCACCTAACATACATATACGCTCAATATACATATTCATTTAATAATATACACTTCAACTAATATTAAATTTGTTAACATACATATACAATTAACATGAATATTCACTTAATATTACACACTTAATTAACATACATATTCACTTCACATAATAATTTGACTTAATATTATACACTTCAACTAATAAAGTGACTTAATATTATACATGTCACCTACATAGTTAATTTACGAATATCTTGTATTTATTAAATATGTAGTTTTGAACTTATATAAATATCTTGCTTAAATACTCAAATATTTTTTTACAGAATATCCGTCGAAAACCCCATCGGCATGCGGTATGCCCATGCGAAAAGTGCGGTATATGCGGCATGCGGTATTTCTTTTTTTACAATTTTTCCATCGGCATACCCATCGGCAAGCGATATATCCGTAAAACGAAAAATGCGAAACGAAATTGGCAAGCGGCATTTAAAACCTTGGTTGGTAGTGCTAAAATTATATATGTATATAATATTATATAGTAATATAGAAGTATTTATAATACTATAAGACTTTAGTACTACTTAATATAGTTATATATATATATATACATATATGATTAAATATTAAGTCTCCTTATCGGTCGATTTTATGCAACTACAAATAGTATAACTTTCATAAATTAATGGCGTGAGATCATTAAATTTTATTATATTATGAGTTTTTTAACAAAAAATTGAGTGTTAATTCATACATTTTTTTAAAGGAATCGGATAAAAATGAAAGCATGCATGATTATTATGTAGCCAAATTTATATACGAAAGAGAGATCGAGATTCGGGTGGACGCACGTTGACAACCCAAAAACTTCCGGTGTAACCAGGCATCGACTTTCCCGACGGCCTACTCGCCGTCTAATTTTAATAGTGCCTAAACACCCTCTAATTAATGATTTAATGAATTGATTTATTCTGAAGTCTCTTTAAGACGAGCTATATAGTGATAGTGTAAATAATTATTATTAGACCTTCAAATTAGTTTGCCTGCCCATGACTCGATATTTAGTAAAGATAAGAAAATAATATTAATTAATTAGAGACACTCAATATTTGAAAACTTGACTAAGTGTAATTTAAAAGGGGGGGATATAAATTTTATATGTATAATAAGGGTAGTTTTATAAAAATGAATTAATTTTGAATAAAAGTTCGAACGTTAATTGGAGACTATACGCTTTGATATGTTGTACGACGATAATTTTTTTCTTCTAGTACAAACAAATTATAGAGACGTAGCTTATGGTTAAATAAATTCTAAAATAATAGAAAACCAATTAATTGAACTTTTAGACCAATTAAATGAATTCTTATTAGATTTAGTTTGGACTACATATAATATTTCCTTGTCAGTTAATTGAACTTTGAAGAGATTAAAGTTTTTTAGTTTGAAGTTAATTAAATGTAATAAGAAACCATTAATAGTGAATGAAGAAATTTATTTGTACTTGTGATGACGTGGCTTTAATATAAGTAGGTCTCATTTGTGAGTGCTTATAAAATCTAGCATTTTAATTTTATATAGAGTTAGAGAGTGAGAATGTGATCTAAAAAAAAAGAGAATATAGTGTGACATCTTCTTGAGAGAAAAGAGAAAGTCTTGAGTGCTTGTAATAATCTTTGTAATCTCGGATTGATTTTATTAGTGAAATCGCTCTCCAAGCAGGAAGTATGACATTTGATTTGGTCCGAACCTCGATAAATTCTCTTGTCTCAATCTTTTATTTTCCGTAGATTCATTGTCTGGTATTTGAGCTACATATGCTATATATACATATATGCTAGCATACCTTCCGTAATCCGCATGTATCCGACCCCGAAACAACACAAGAGTACTAATTATAAAAATTAATTTAGGTCCCTTATTTTAAATGCACTCATTATTTTAACATAATGTAACATAACATCAATTATTTCACTGGACAGAGTCGGACAGTACGGAGATCAATCATATATTTATTATTCCTGAAAGAAAAAAGAAGTTCAAATAAAATTAATTTATTATCAGTGATGAGATATTATGACTACCATAAATGTTACTAATAGTCATAAAGGTTATTGGTTCAACTAATTCTTGAATTAGGATTTATTGGACATCTTAATTAATATTTAATTTACTCTACTCAAATAATTAAGAGATCAATATAATTAGAAGCACAACTTTCCTTTTAAGTTTTTTTTTTTAATGATCTTATGAATTGTTAAAAATATATATACATATATGATCGTACAATTCACAAGATCAATTATTGTATATGTATATAGCTTAAAGCTTCCGGTAAGTTTTCATATACTAGTACAAGAGCTCGTCCACTTGTCGCTGCTAGCAAATCGTTTTCATTATAATATATCGGAGCTTTAGCGGTTATAATTCTCTTTTTAACGCTCTATATTGTATGTTCCAAACATGCATGGTTGCATCAAATACATAATACCTAATGAAATGTCGCTAATTAAATAAATCTTCATCAATTATAAACATCACCCAGGAACTCTATGATAAGTTTGATTACTTTACGGCGGCTCTTCAAAAATAGTTTAACGAATTAAATTTCACAATAACTCAATATTTCTTTTTTCATATTCTAATGAGTGTCCTGACATAGGTTAATGATTGTGAAAAATAAAATAATGACTATTTTTCTGTGAAAATAGCATTCTAGAAATCAGAATTTCTGATAATATTCGGATTCTGAATCAAAATTCTAATTTAATTTTTTTTCATATGTAAAATTCCAACGGTATTAATTAAAAAAAATACAAAATCAAAACCATATACCAATTTCCGAATTAGGAAATTCGGACCTAGAATTCGATATTTTGCCCGTATTTATAGCACTTATTATGACCATGGATGGTAGATAATACTTTCTTATATCTTGCATTGTACATTCGTCAGTCATCACTAACCAATCCCTTCCATATAAATATTTGACATACATATATAATGTTACATAGACGGTGACTATTAATACACGTAACCCTAATTACTAGAAGAATAAATTAACGACAACAAACGTGCCTTATTTATTACCCGGCAAAAGTAAATTTATTGCATGAGCATGGCCATTCACAGCAACATTACACGTACGTACCCATGCATTTATCTTTCTCAACCAAACTCAACTACCATTTTCACTTTCTTTCATTTACGCCCCTCACTCTAACATTATTGCTCACCGTGCACCACTCTTCGATCCATCACTTCATGTCCCCTTGAATTTCCTATATAAACGACCCACAATCAAACACAACAACCCATCAAACTCCTAAAACCCTAACAACAAAAAAACCCTCAAGACCTCTTCATGGCAGGCCCTAGATTCGTTGCCCTACTTGGGTTGGTGGCGGTGGCCGCGTGCATGGCGCTCGGCGCCCCGAAGGGAGCCGAGGCAGCGGTGACGTGCGGCGAGGTGGTGAGGAGCCTGCTGCCGTGCGTGTCGTACGTGCAGAACGGCGGGGCAGTGCCTGACACGTGCTGCAACGGGATCAGGACGCTCAATGGGATGGCGAAGGCCACGAGCGAGAAAAGGAGCGTGTGCGGGTGCCTCAAGAGCGCCGTCGGCGGAGTCTCCTTCAGCTCGCGCACCGCGAACCTCGCAGCCGGTCTCCCCAAGAAGTGCGGCGTAAACATTCCCTTCAAGATCAGCCCCTCCACCGATTGCAACAGGTTAATTATCTTTTAACTTTGTGTATCATATTCTTAAAGATTTTATAAATCATTAGCTTTTAAAAATATGGGTAGTGTATTACAATAAAATAAATAATATTAATCGTACATATTTAATGAATTTTAGCATAAATGCATTGGAAGAAAACTAAATTATATTTTAGTAGTCGTGGGAACCCAAATGAATCATAAATATAAATCTAAAAACATCACAACGTAACACAATATATAGATCACAAAATATACTATATTTACAATGAATATATGTATGTGTATAAATATATATATCATAAATCGTATATATCTAAATGAGTTATAGCATAATTAAATAGGAATTGGAACAAAACTAAATCACAGTGTTTATCTTGGTAATGGGACATCAACTATAGATCCAAAGTTGACTAATAGTATTGAGAGAATACTATATATATGTGTGTATATATATATATATAAACTCTTGCTAATTAATCTGATGATCTTATTATTGCTAATTATGAATTATATTGTTTTGCAGCGTCAAGTGACTTCAATGATGTTTTCTTAAGGATATGTTGCGGTTCTAAAATAAGAAAGTGGTGCTTTATTAAGTCACTCAAATCATGTTTTGTGTACTATGTTGTTAATGGAATTAATGATGAGTACTTTTCGGTTTTTTGTTTTTGTTTATTGCAATCCTAATTAACTCCCAGTCTCGAAGACTTTACTTAATATCTAGTGTTTTTCTTATTCTTAAGTTTCTTTCAATTAAGTTGGATTTGTCTGTTTGAAAATGTGAATGAAATATGAAACAAAACAAAAAAAAATGAAAAAAAGACTGAAAGAAAGGGAATTATAAAACATAAAGGTTGAATTAAAGCATAATTACTTTTTTGATGACGCCACTTAAACATAAACCAGATTTTGAAGAGAGCATTATAATTTAGATATTGATGTTAAGCTTGCACTCTAAACTATTAGTTATTTAGTAATTACTATGTAGTGGCAATCCATATCTCGTGTTGTTCAAGCGTCGATTTTTGCTAATTTTATATAGACCCACACTCATTATATACGTGTAAATTGTGTCTACTTGTTTAACTCATTTAACGATAGCTTACTTTATTCTAGATGTATTTAACATAATTAATATAATTAAAATGATGTAAGAATTATAAAATAATTAGCAATATTCTATTTTAAAATAATTCAAACGCATAAAAAAAAATTGATTATTTTAAATCGTGTTCGTGTCAATCAAACCCAAATAAATCTTGGTCATCTCAAATTCATTTATGTACGTCGTAACCATTTCGTGTCTCGACTGTACACCTAAATAGCCACTTCTAATTTATCATTTAAAAGGTTATCAAGATTCAAGAATTAATATGTTGATTGGCATAAACAATCTAGCCAAAAAAATTAAATAAACACGACAACAAAATAAGAAAACAACATGCAACTTAAAATTTTCATTTAAATCTTTTCGGGCCTCCAAATTTTTTTACCGGATCTTCGCAATGCTCGTCCTGCGTAAGTTTCTTCGAGACATCCAATATGGTATGTTAAATAACTTTAGTTTTTGGTCCCGTTTACTCAATAAATCCTGTTATTTTTACTCCAAGTTCCCGAATTGTAAGCCATTTTTAACAAGCCGACACGGTTTTTTGAACTATAAAACAGGACGAAATTTTTCGGTCATGGTTTCACACCTATAAACAGCACTAGAAGTCTTCCATTAGCCCCAAAAATTATGGAGTCAGTCGTCGGATTTGTGCATTTTCTTTGAAGTTACAATGCCTTGATGAGCAAGCTATAACTTATAATATAAGCGATACAAAGTTAAAACCCTTAAAGCAATGCTATACATGAGATTACAAACTATGAAAGGGAATTGGAAACCTAATTTTAAATAATAATAAAAAATATATTATATAAGCCTTTTTTACCTAATGTTCTCATCAGCATTTTCATCATAAACAATTCTCTCCAGTCGAGCCACTAAATTTCTGTACATGTCCACTTTGCTCTCCAGTTTGTGATTTTCGTCTAAATCCGAACCGGATTGTCGTTGACTTTTTAACAGTTCATTTTCTGTTCTAAGCCTGTGAATTTCGGCCTCTTGTTTCATGTTCCGGTCTTCTAATATCCGAATCCGGCTTCTCAAATCGTCCTCCTATGAGATTGGTATATATTAATCAGTTTCAAACATAGAACAACATTACAATATAGACTGATAAGGATATAGTCTTACATCATCGATAAGAATTGTCGGATCGGAATCGTTTGATATGACTACTAGATCAGGCTGCTTCGGTTTTCTCGACAAGATAATTGGTGTTGAGCAGCAGGATATAATCAGTGATGGACTATCCAAATTAATCTCTCGTTGAGCTAATTTTTCGATGATAGGACTTGCTTCCGACCCGGTTTCGACTTGAACTAATTCTTGATTCACCAATTGTCTTTGTCTTACGATAATTGGACTAGTTTCGACTTGAATCACTTCTTGACTCACCGATATCATAGTTGTTTCGGTGTTAACCTCCTGTCAAACGGACAACTAAGCTCTGTAATTTTTATTTTTTTAAAATAAAGTAATGTTGATAAAACTATATGAAAATGCATAAACTCACCCTCACTGTTGGCAAATTATCAGAATGAGTTTCGGCTTCAGAAGGCTCTGTTCTGTTACGCTGTGCCTCCAATAATTCTTTAATTATATCGACTTTTGATTCCCAAGAAGTTGGTTGAAGATCCCAAGTCACCTGAAATTATAAAACTTAAAACTTCATGCGGGCAAAACGGTCCAGTCCAAACGCACAAGTATGTCCTTGTTTCTCATTCTAGTTATATCCTAAGTGAGAGGTGGAAAAAGATTCATTTACCCGGCGATGCTCGAGATCCTTGAATTTCAAATCAAGATGTTCTCGAATATGGGCTTTGGTGGTATCCCATTGGCAAACGCGAGGAAATGCTACCGAGCTATCAAGCAGGGCTGGCCGAGCTACATCAATGTGCTCGAAAGACCATATCTGTGTTGTATTGTGTAACAGAAGCTTAAGATCAACCTTGAAATGCAGAGAAGCATAAAACCTATAACACAACAATATCGTAAACTCACTTGAAGAAACAGAAGACAGCCGCCAATATACTTAACACCCGTTTCTTTCCGTTTATCCAGCCACTTGATTAAGTGCTCGAGAACGGCTGCACCCCAAGCATAGCTACCGATATCATCGACGTTCTTCACAAAAGTAAGATAGCGTGTGTCGACTTTAGCGTTTGCGTTGGGGAAAAGAAATGTCCCGAATGTATAGAGCAGAAACGTGCGGACGAAGTCGTCATTGCAAATACCGCTAAGGGAATCAAGTCTACTTTCTATGGATGCAACCGTAACACTCCTTCTCCACAAAGAGCCTCCAAAACCAGTTTCCAAATCGAGAAAAGGTGCATTATCATCAAGGACTACGGGAGCACCGATCACGCGCAGGCCCAGCATCAGAGCGATGTCCTTTAATGTGAGACACATTTCTCCACACGGGAGTACCACGGAGTGTTTCCCGACATCCCATCTCCGCATCAGTTCAACCAACAAACTCTTGTTCAGAGTCTGGTTGGGAATCTCGAGCAAATTCCCGAAACCCGCTCGTCCTACTGCTTTCCTTTGATCAACCGTGAGTCTCCTCACTTTCTTAAGGAATCCATTCACAGAATATCGAGTGTTGAAATAATCAGCCTGAAACTAGTTAATCAGTGTTTTTTTGTTAACAAACTGTCAATAAGAAAATTCACTATAAAGATTGAATTAATAGTAAGAAAAAAAATAGATAATAGCGGCAAATATACCCAAGTTTAAGCGAAATTAGCGGTCATGCACCAAGTTCTATTTGTAGAGGGTAGAGGTAGAAGTACCCAAGTCTTGTAAAAGTGTAAGGCCTGTGTTTTCCATCTCGTTTTTACAAATGGAATATTAGTACATGACCCCTAATCTCGCCTAAAATTGGGTACATTTGCCGCTCCTATCTCTCAAAAACAGTTTGTTCAATGATATGAACATCATATCCATCAGAAGAACAAACCGTGTAGTTAATTAGTCACAAACATTCAGAAATTCACAAAAACAAAAACAAAAATCAGCAGAAGCTCAAGCTCAAGCTACTAACTTTGCCGATGAAAGCAACCTCGAACAATTTGGGAATTTCTTTCAAAGATCTCCAAGGGTTTCCACGATTCTTCGCGAACCAAACAGAAAATGCCGAAAGAAGTGCGAAGACGAAACTAACCGAATCCTGAGACTCCGACGATCCGACGCCGACGGAAGATAGCCTCAACGATCTCCTCATCGTCAACCTCGAGAATCGCCGGAAAGCCAGAGAAGGATTTTCACGTTGAAGCTGAACTCTGAGTGTTCACTGTTCAGTCTCTGCGTCTTCTCAATCTCAAGCTTGCAGGAGAAGCTTCATATCCCCATCATTTTGCAAATTACCATTGTACCCTTCAGCTAACAGTAATCTATTTGTTCCTCGAGATTTGGAAAGACAAAAATGCCCTCACCTTCTATTTTTCCCGCTAAATGCTTCTCAGCTCTCACAAATCATTTTGTTGCATTATAAAAATAGACATTCACGGCATAAGTTTCTAAAGTTATGCTATTCTCCATCAAAAGTATTTGAAACGCGGTTTTATTTTTAACTTTTTCACATAAAACTTTAAACCTACAACTATTAAGTCTAAGATTCGTAGACTTTTAAATGGATAAACGACATGAAACATTTATGGGTTAATTGTGACAAAAGTACCAAAAGTACCTCTTTACAGGTGGCTTATTCTAAATTTTGTTTTTACTGTGGTAAAAGTTACAAAAATTAAAAAATATTTATGCCGGCTGAAATTTGGAACATAAGCAAGATCATTATTTAGTTTTCTAGAACTTTTGCCACGAAAAAACTAAATTTTGGAACTCGAGGCAAGATTTTTTAGTTTTTTAGAAATTTTCCTACCATAAATGAAATATTAATATGCCACGTACAAGGAAATATTTCGTGGTATTTTTGCAGTAAATATTTCTTAAAATATTAGTTTAAACTACATGAAATTCAGAAACGACACATAGATGTGGGAAACACGCTATAAGCTTAAACGAGAAAAACTTTTAAACGACATCATCTTGGTAAGCTACAAAAACATGAAACGACAAAATTGAAAAATGGAAATGGCAATCATCATGAAAGGCGCACGATGAAGAACAGGACAAAAAATAAACATTTACGTACTGACGACAATGATTTTAAACATCATTTAAAAAGGACAATTGAGAATAATATAAACAACAATGGTTTAAAATTTTAACGGGAGTTGAAATTGAAAACGTGATTTTTAATCATTTTTTCTCAAATCAGAATTATCATATTTTTTCCTATTCTTTAAGATCATATCGTTTTCAATCCGCACTAAGAGAATATTTACACCTAATCAGGGTCGACCCTGACTTTGTCGGGTCCTAGGCGAAGACTGATTTAGGGCCTCAATTATAAAAATAAATTTCAATACAAAAAGTACAAAAATATTTGAAGAATACATTACTCGTTTAAATATGACACAATTTTTTTAAAATGTAGACACAATATATTTTTTTTCTTCCACATGGGGCCCTCAATTTACAAATTTTGGGGCCCCCAATTTACTAATACATTGTAGGCGGCCGCTTACCATGTATACCCTCAGGAACGGCCCTGCACCTAATTATACATATATGTATATATAGATATATCGAATGTGCGTAAGATAATGACATTGTTTGGTATAGCTTTATTTTTAGAAAAATTGCTTTCAGTTTCTGCTTTTTTTATTAAAAAAATATTTAAAAAAAATTGATAAATTCTTTATAAAATAGTTGTTGTTGGTAACAAAAGCTAATTTGGCTTTTAGTAAAATAAATATATTTAGGGTAGAAAGACTAAAATAAGCCAAAAATGATTTTTTTTTTTTTTCAATCAATAGCTACGAATCCTACCGTTTAAGCATGATGTACAAAAATCTAAAATCGTTTTTATATTATTTTTTTTAAGTTTTGCCTAACACATAAAAAGAAGTTTAATTTATTGTAAAAACAAAAACATGACTAAATAATCTATATCAAACGCAGTTGTACGCAAAGTCGGGTTTGAGGAGAGGTACTAAGAGAAAAACTCAATTTTTGAGGGCTTCAAAATGATCTTTGAAAGTAATATTTATTTATTTTTCATCAAAAAAAAGTAATATTTATTTTTTATTTTCTTATTTTTATACTATTTTTTTCTCTCACTTTCCTATCATACTCCCACCTATTCAAACAGCTTTGAATGTTAAACTATTCATATTCTTATTGTTTGAATCATTGTATCAAAATTAAATTATGTTTCATACCGTTGTGTTGGAATCAAGGTATTAAATTTCTCGAATATCCATCGGCATATCCATCGAAAATCTTTTTTCGAGGATATGCGAAACGATATATCCATCGGCATATCCATCGATTTACCTATAAGATACCAATCGACAAGCGATATATCCGTAAAATGAAAAATGTGAAACGACATCGGCAAGCGGTATTTAAAACCTTGGTTGGAATTAAATTAAACCGGTAGAGCTCAAAATTATTCTTCGCATGAGGCCCGATCGAACTCCCTACTCGTGACCGGCCGTGGCGATACTCAATGTGATAAGTGATAAAAGGTAACAATATTAATTTTTTAGAAATTTGATATCATTCTCAATCTTTTGTGGATAATCAAGTGTATCTTCTTTATTCCAACATCCCATATGGTCATACTACACATGTAAAGCCCTAATATTCCATATGAGCTTTGTGTTTGCCACTCTCAAGATTCTCAAAAGTGCTCATTTTATATACATTACACACCATCAACTCTAGTACACTACAACTCACTTATCACTTGACTAATAAATCAAATTAAATCTTATTCACAATACATAATAAACCATTTTTCCCTTGCTACTTTTCACTCTAACACACCAAATCAATCATATTGTATGACCAAAAAAAATATTACTTTCCAACCCACTTGAGATTCTTAGTACATTATATCATCAATGAATTATGAAGTTCTATTTTATGTTTAAGATAACAAGTAATATATATTTTTGTAAACAAATTAATGGATAAACCCATCATTAAGATATTTGAGATAATAATATAATTTTTAATGTTGTGGATTCAATAATTAATTAGCACTGCTATATGTAGCGTGTGGACCCGGATAATTACCTAAAGCATGATCATATTAATTACTTTCTCAAATCAAAATAATTAATATGGTTATCGAAAATCAAGACATCAATGATTTAAAATTAAAGGTGCGAGTAGTTTCAACTGCCAAACAACTACATGTTATTTTCTCACCTAATCTAGCTACACACACATACAACTACAAGGTCATTGTGTCACATATCATTTACTAAATAAATACATTTTAAATGTTAAAATCATAAAATAAAAAGTTAATTGCGGCAATAATGAACAACTTTTGATCGATGAGTTTTAAGTCATCAACTTTTAAAAGAGTGGAACGGGCCAGTAGGCCCGCCCATGTCCTGGGAGCTCTTTTTACATAGGCACTTGTATTTCGAATTTGTAAGTTATATTATATGCTTGATCAACTAACAACATTAGTGTGGCTACCAAGCTATGTAATTAAATAAAAGTTCATTTCTGTTCTATGAATTTTAACTTTACAATTGACACACTGAAGCAATTCATGAACACAGATGTATTTTTGTACCAAATATATAGTGCTTCTTTTAACATTATCCGTACCCTAAATTAAATGATCAACTAGTCTTCACTTTTTGAACGGTTCAGATATCGTTCCCATATCACTTTCATGCTTTGGCAATCAATATTTCTAGCTCAATTGTTAAGATTTATGTGCTCATATTTTTAAGAGGCAATAATAACAGTAAATGTACTAAATCGTTTTAACAAAAATACTAATCATATACTCAAGTTCTATTCGTTTCGCTAAAGTACTTAAGTTGTGTAAAAGTGTAGATTCTATTTTTTTTTATCTCTATTAATCATTATCTTTGAGAAAGTATGCACTTATAAATTATATCAGTTAGTCGGAATTCTTTGTGGCGATACGATCGCCTAAAAAGAACGTGATGAACTCTATTCTCGAGGCTTATAAGCACATTATAGAAACATAAAACAAGGCCCTTATATTTTTATGCAAGTTGAGTAGTTAAGTGATATTTTCACCTCAAATGGGATATATTTGCCTTCGTGAATCTTATCCTTAATAATTACCTTATTATTTTATCGTCTAGGAGAATATCAGCACATAAGTATCTTTGTAGGCAACAAAGGAGCAAAAAGCAAGATATTCATTGGTGAAAATGAGTTCTTTTTATTATTTGAAATTGTGATACTTATCTAGGTTTGTGACACAAAAGCAAAGCGTGACCAAATGAGCAAATGGCAACAAAATAAGCATTATGCAAGCAAAGTCACATCATAGTTTATTTAAGTTAAAAACATATGTGATTACTACTCATTGGCTGCTCAACAACAACTGTACAATCGAAGGATTTCGGATTAGATTGTTACCAGATTACAAGATCTTTGAGGCTTAAACTAATCGCTAATCATGATTAGTTGTACACTCAAAAAAAAATAAAAAAATAAAAAGTTGAAACGTACCACGTTAGATATTTACACTTTTTTTTACACGTATGCTCTTGATATTTAGCAAAACATGTCACAATTTTGGTGTAATGTAACACCTAAGATAAGAATTATTGGGTAGCACTAAAAATAATTAACAAATAAATAAACAATTGTCATTAAGTGTTAATTTGAAGTTTGATGTAAAAATGAAGTTCAATAGGTGTACATATTGTCCTCAAAGGTTGATACAATAAAAAGTTTGGATATAATTTTTTTTTTTTAAGAAGAAAGAGGTTAATTATGCATAATCAAAGATAAAAATGAAAAATAAAATTATAATAAATTCTATATATCAATCAGCATAGATATCGACCGCCCTAGTCGACGGAGACAAAACTATAAAATTAAAAATGAGATAGTAATTTTCAAAAGAAACAGCACATAAACAGAATAACATATAGTAAGAGGTATTCAAAAGAATTTTTTCTATACACTATAGTTAATTTATTTCATGTTTCTATCTACTAATAATTAATATAAGCTGCTCAAAGTATAAAAATCAGACAACATCATAAAAGCTGTGTTTGGTAGCTAGTTCATCTTTGAGGATCCAAACCCACCATCATTTTTTTCCACCTCATCAACTTCCTACTCTATAACCCCAAAAAGAATTATTCTAAAATTTTAATTTATAAAAAAATCACTCTAATTTATTATTCAAAAAATGATGACTCACCCTTTGTGTTGCTCAGTATATAATACATGCACAATAAATAAAAATAGACTCCAATCCAACAACACAATATCATAAATTCACAAGCTCTCAATCACTCTCTATATTCATACACCACAAGTGTCATCATCCTATTATATATCTATCTATCTATTTATACATACACTACTATAGTCTTATCAATTTGATCAAGTTTGAAACTTTTCCCAGAAACTTGAAGGAAATTTCCTTTGGTCATTGATTCCCTTCAATTTTTTCTCTTTTAATTTTGAGATTATCCCAAAAAATATCCCAAGAAAATATGCTCTTTCTGTGTCCTTTTCTAGCTGGAATCAAGACAACATGATTTGTGTAACAGTATAACTGAAACACATCTCCAACTCCCTTCTGTTATCTTTTTCCGGGTTTCGAGGATACAAGTTCAAATACTCGATCGATGGATACGAATACCATCGCGTACCGACGTCTTCTCGGTGATGTCACTGTCCCGCCGCAGCCGAGCCACGCTGCGCGGGACTCGTTCATGAGCGAGTCGAACTTCGACACGAACATGGTGATCATCCTGGCGGCGCTGCTGTGCGCGCTGATCTGCGCGCTGGGGCTGAACTCCATCGTGCGGTGCGCGATGCGCTGCAGCCGGCGCTTCGCGCGCGAGACCCCCGAGCAGGCCGCGGTGCGCCTCGCCGCCACGGGCTTGAAGAAGAGCCACCTCCGGCAGATCCCCGTGGAGGTCTACGGCACGGCGGGGATCCCGGCCACGGAGTGCCCCATCTGCCTCGGCGAGTTCGCCGATGGGGAGAAAGTCCGAGTTCTGCCCAAGTGCAACCACGGCTTCCATGTCCGGTGCATCGACACGTGGCTGCTGTCCCACTCGTCGTGCCCGAATTGCCGTCACTCGCTGCTCGCGGAAGAGGAAGGTATCGGGAAAGCTCAGCCGCCGGAGGCGGTGGCGCTGCCGTAACGGCCCACAAGGCAGGTTGAGCTAGGTTGTGATTGAGAGTGGTAATAGCAATCCTCTTAGTTGAGCAATTTTAACTATGGTCCACACTTCAATACCGATTACCGGTTTCAATATCGGTTTCCGAGATCAGATCAAGAGATGTTTTTAGACACGATCGAGGTCGGTTTATCGGTTTTCTTTCAGAAATTGGTTACCGGTTCAAGCATAATAGCAACGGTCTTTTATCAGTTCCGGTTACTAGAAAACCGGGGCTGCGAAAATACTATGTTCGGTCATATTGTCACCTCTGAATTTTTGCTAGTTTTCTTTTTAGGAAGAAAAGAAAATCGTTGAGTTATGATTTTGCTATTTTAATTTTTGGAAATGAAATTGTAAGCCGAAAATCGATTACTTATTTTTATCTAATGTGTTCGGTTCGGTATTATTAGATGCTCTGTAAAAAATAGTTTTGTTCATTATTTTTGTTCCTTAAAATTAAGCATATCATATGGAGAGATACTCTTAAGGAGCTCAATAATGCAAAAGGCATAAACATGCATCCATGATTGATAATTGATAGGACTTTCTTCAATCACTGAGGCGAAGCTTATAAAAATATTGAATGTGTTGAATTTTCCGATGATTTTTTTCAGTTCCGAGCGGAATTCACGGGATATCATCGAATATAATAGATCAAGATTAATCTCGAATATTAAGAAATCGTTTTGAAATCATCACCAAAGATTTGGTACTTTTGCCAACTATACCAAAAACGCTGCGGATTGTGTCGTTCTTCTCTTGGTCGAATTCTCTTATCTTGGGGATCGAGCACATCAATTGATGACCGGAAAACACTTTGTCGGACAGATTAGGTCCTTCTCGATGGTTGGATGAGAAACCGACGAAGAATCGGGGAGAGGAAGAAATCACGAGCTCTGAGTTAGGGATAGGCGATTATCTATGTGTTTAGGGTTATGATGAATGCTTTCTTCAGAAAAGAAAAAAAAAGGTTATGATGAATGCCTAATTATGAGCTTTAAGTGTATTTATAATACACTGTATTTATAATACACAACATCAATTGACTTAACGGGCTTGGGCCCATTTAACAGATCCAAGCCCGTTAAGTGATCATTAATTAATTCGTATAATTAATTAATGACCTCATAATTAATTCTCGTGCCCGGGTGGGCCCGTTGCCTAAATTATGCAATTGGGTCGAAATTCGAGAACCCGGTGAATCCAATATCTGATTCAGGCATATCCTACAAAATGTTCATCTAATTCAATATAATTACTAGGAAATTGGTAATATAATTAAAGTTACTATATACAAATTTTTTTAAAAAAAAATAGCTACTAAACTTATCATTTACAAAACTCGAATAGGCTTTTCTCTCTCTTTTTTTTTTTTTTTGTACAATAGAAGAATTAATGTTTTTTTTTAAAAAAAAAAAAGAAAAAAGAAAATTGACAATATTAATTTGCTAATATGAATATTCAAAATCCTTTTTTTACCTTCAAACTCGGAGCGAAATCATTGAAAAATTCAAATGAGTTAAGTTAACTACTACTAAAATTGAAAATCGCAGAAACCGAAACACTAGAGTTAACTATTAGCAAAAATGAAGACCTAACTACGTCACCTACTCGGGATGTTGGGTCTTTTTCACGTTTATCAGACAATAATAAATTCAAATTTTTTATCAACTTTTTTTTCTTTTATTCTTTTTGCAACGATTATGTTTTCTAATATGATAAGTCATCTCAATCTCAGTTATTATTTTATTTTTACGATAAAAAAAATATGTTAATAAAGTTAAGTAGAACTACACAAAATTGTAAGTATACACGTTATTAAATTCCATAAGATCCACCAATAATATTGATGGAATTCGACACAAATATTAAATGCCACTAGAACAAAAATATCTTCAACCTAATAAAGATCAAAATATGCACATTAAATAAACTAGGTGAAATTTGAAAAAGGCATTTGAAGAATGGAGCTAGGGTTTTAAAAAGGTTATTAGCGGCATAAATACTCAAGTTGATAAAGCTTAGAAAACACATAAATACTCTGAATGTGTATTTTGGTCAACGATACAACGGCATTTGACCACCAAAAAAAAAAAAGTGGACAAAAATGTGCATCGCTTCGATTTTTTTTACTCTAGAAACTTTTGGCGATATTTTTTTCATTTTGGACTTATGTCGTCTCAGCTGGTGAAAATTTGACTATTTATGCCACTAATATTCCTATACAAAATATCAAGGCCTTCACGAGAATCATACCATAAGTGGACCTTAGGCCACCCATCAACTACATTTGTATTTGTATTTTTCGGGGTAATTTTGTGCATATAATTTATAAATATATATAGAATTATATATATAGAATTTTCATCAAATATTCGTAGAATTGGCCAAACCCAAGTTAAGCAAGCAGCGATAATTTTGATACGACAAGTTGGGTTTTCAATTATGCACGACTTGCAAGTTGCGTAGCTTTGAATCAATTGAATTTATTGAACGGATTTGAAATTTCTTGATAGCCATAAATGAAAATCAACAAAAACATACCTGAAATGTGATTCCATTTATCATCTAAGACATGAAGTTCTTGAAAGTGACTTCACAAACAAACGACAGTGAATTGGGTGAACGACGTGGACTTGAAATTAGACTAACTAAACGACAATACAATTCGGAAACGACTCTACGTACCACATTATTGCACTTTCTCATGATATATATTAAGAGGAATATATATATATATATATATATATATATATATATATTAAGGTATATAAATATATATATATATGCATACTATTTGGTCGGTGCCTTAAATTTGTTCTTTTGGTGCATATTGCCCCTTCTAGTTAAAAAAAAATGGCGAATTTTTCGTGATTTAGTTATTGAACATAGTCAATATACTATTTTACAAGGTTATTGTGATTTTTTTTTTATTAATTTTTTAATAATTATTAAGACAAAAAGTGCTAAATAATGAAGAACAATGATAAATTTTACAAAAATACTTTTAAATAAATCACGGTCGCATAAAGCCACAAACTAATCGCATTTGAGATATAACAAACCACTTTCAATTGTTTCTTAATTTTTTTACTTTTTACATATTAAATAAAAATATACTCTTATTGTGATTTTTTTGTAATCATTTATTTCTACATTTTAATTTAATTTGAGGGAAAACTTAAATTTAAAAACTAAATTCCTAAACCACCCCTCACCCTCACTGAGCTTTGTCGCCCCTATGCATGCAACTGATTCGTCGTCGTCGTCTCAAAGTTCTTACGTTCGTCTACCCGTCATTGTCAATGCGTTAAATTGTTATCGTCGGTTCATCAGCTTCAAAACCCGTCGGTTTATCGCCTTGGTTCGTTTGATTTAAGGGTGTATTTTGATTTTTTAGAAATATATGCCATATTTTTGTGAAAATTATAAATAGACTAGATATAAAATCAAAAGTCCATATAGAATATTGAATATATATTTGTATGTCCGGTAGAGCATGTGTTTTTTAAAAAGTACCCGATTTTATTAAATTATAAAATTATGCCCCAACACACTTTTTGTCTTTACATAAACACTTTTAAACACTTTAAGCTATGCTCCAAAAACTGTTTTTGTTACATAAACACTTTTTGTTTTTACATAACTACTTTTGGGGCATAGTTTTGTAATTTAACAAACTCGGCTACTTTTCCAAAAATACATGGTAGATCCAAAAACACATGCTCTACCGAGTATACTTATTCAAGTTTCCCCATATATATATATATATATATATAGTCAACTCATAGCCAAACTAAAATAGACCTCAAAGAAAATGAAAGAAAGCCCAAAAGCAAGAAGATCCATTTTGTACAGCATATATAGTATACACTCCATCACGACCCGAATGGTGGATTACCGGGTCAAACCCGGATCCGCGAAGCCCAATGGCAGTCAAGCTTTCTCCATTCTTGAACCCCTTCTCCAACGGCTAGTTAACGGACGCACAGCAGCAATGCAAGCAGAGACCGAACCGAACCAGCCATGGCGAATCCAGGTTCGAGCGAAAGCCAAGCGATTTGATTTCGAACTCGAAGCCGCTAAACTCTCACCCGCTTGGAGGCTCCACAGAATCCGTGTTCTCCTCCACATTCACAAGCTCTTCTTCTTCCTCCTGAATTCGAAATCCGGACATTCGTATCCGAACCAGCCTCGGAGAGCTCTGAGGTCCAGATTCCTCGGCGCCTTCGAGAAATTCTGTTCGATCTTCGCGAAGAGACCGCGGAATCGCCGGAAATCACGGCCTCAAAGCTATCTTGATCGGTTTCAATTCTGTGCAACAGAGGTAAATATATTCATTTGTAGTTTTTTTTTATAAGATTAATTTGTCAAATTATTTGGTGAATAAGGAAAATTAGGAACATAACAACTTAACTATTATAAACTGTAATTTTAGGCGGGAAATTCGGTTACGATATGACAATTACGATTAATTGACGGCTTAGAACTATGTAACGCGTTAGCTATTATAGAAAAAAATTGTAACAAAAGATAAATAATCTTTAGGGTCAAAAGCGAGTTTCTTGAGGAAAATTTTTGGGGTAAAGCAATAGAACACCGTGATTTTGACTGGTTAGTTTTATAAGAGGGACTACATAAGCTTAATTAAAGATAAAAATTAAAAATTTGAAAATGTTGAAACATTTTTTTATAAGGACGTTATTTAAGTATTTTGAGAGTTTTTTTTTTTAATTATTATTAATATAATAGACCTTTAATTGACATTTTTTTAGTGGTACAGAACCAAAAAAAACCCAAAAAATTATTCTATTCATTTACCTCCACCGTTGTTTTTTTTTTTTTTTCATTTTTTATAATTGGAACAAATGGATTCGGATAATAATCCTCACACTTATTTTTTCAGGCCCCGATTAACTATATCACGCCCGTGTTTGTGGCGGCCGTTCTCGGCTTTGCGTTGCGGAACAGTATGTACTTGAAGTATGTATTGGCGATCTTGCTCCTCACCGCTCATATATTTATGAAGAAACGTGAAGCTTCAAAATCAAGTAAGCTTTTTGCTTTATTACCAATGGCAATAGTTGTGGCCTTTTGTTTTGTGTCGAGTGATTTGTATAGTCACTACTATTGTGTGAAAAAGGTTGAGAGTTTTTACTCGAGATGGGTTTGGTATTGGAAGATTTGGAAATTTGTTGGGTCTAAAGTATTGGACGCAATGTGAAGCAATGTCTTTTTCAATTTTTTATTATTTTCTTGACATTGAATAAGTGATTGTCTTTCTTGAATTAGTAGATTTCTTTTGCAATAAATGAGTGATTAAGGTGTGTTTTATTAACCATGACTTGAGTCTCATCAATTGTATTTATTCAATGAATACTACTACCCGATTACGGCCTCGTAGGCCGGAAATTGGATTTTTATTTTTTATTTTGATCTAAAATGTGAATGTATTTTTCAATTATAAGTTAGACTGTGTGACCTTATAATGAGTATTTTCCGTCTTTACAATAAAAAAGAATAAGCTTACTATAGTTGAGATCTTATATTATTTTCTTAAAATATTTTTCGATAAACTTATATTTATCCGCGATCTAATAAACACAAATGAATATTTTAAAAAGTTATGGAGTTCTACAAAATACAAATTATACAATGGTATCAGATATTTTCTATTTATATTATCTCTAGCTTTTTTTTTACTGGTGTTTTTGAATGCCATATTAATTAAGATTCGAGCTTTCAAAATTCAGGCTTCCATCTTCTTTTAATTTATTTTTCAATAAAAAATGGCATACTTTTTAGTGTAATAATTTTTTTTTTCGTCGTGAACATAGAAATTAAAAATGGTGTGAAATATTTGCTAAAATAGTAGAATTTCTTAATTAAGATGTAGCTTAACCTCATTGTGTATAGTTAGTGCCTCATTGGATCCAATTAAACAAATAGCAAAATTTAGATTTTTTGATGATAGATAGATATAGTGATATAAGATATGTTGAGGTTTAGGGTTTTAGATTAGAAGACATTACTCATGCCCATACATAATTGATTATGATCCTTACAATGATCTCATTAATAAACATTGAATTCACATCCTCTATTTTAGTCAAATGTTTTGACCACCAACTATTAAAGATTGGATCTCTATTTATTTATCAATTAATAGAGATGTATATTTTGCTTTGACCATCTTTTTTATATTATTGATGTATTTATATTGAATAAAAAAAATGAAAAGATAGTTTATATATTTCTCCAATGTCTACTCGTTATCATTGACACCTGTTAATTATCTCATAAATATATGATAAAAACTTGTCCAAGAAATTCATCTTAATCTAATTTTCTTAATTCCATACATCGAAATCAACATTCACAAATCTCTAACAATAATAAATAGTAACTAAGCGATTTTTTACCGCAGGTAAATCTTGCGTGATTCCTCACTTCTCTACAGTCCCACGCGCAGCGTGAGCGCGTGACAAAATCCACCCATTAATTAAAGGACAAAAAAATGTTGATGTCAGTGGGTCCCAGTGCACTTTGAGTAATCTGATCTCCACCGTCAATATGTCCCTTGCAAGCGAATCCAACGGCTGAGGATGCGAGTCAAAGACCCATCTCGATAGGTCTTTTTGACCACACTGATAACATGCCCTTTTTATTAATTAATAATTATATACATTATTATATATAATATTGTAGATAGAATAAATAATATTCAAAAGTTTGACTGGCCTGTCACTTCAATCGAGGTGCTCTTCGTTGAAAAATGAGGGAATTCAAAAATTACCTTTCTACCCTTTAATTTCTCAAATTTGTGCTTCAATTTATTGGTGGGGTCAAAAGTCCAAATTGCCCTTCCGTGTGTGAAGAATCATAGTGGATTTGGTTTTTTAAGGTTTGATTGGGTTGAATTAGATCTCTTATTGCATGACGTTTTGGCATATTGTGTAATAATTTTCCAAATAAATAAGTTAAGGTTTGAAAAATAAATAATTTAGAATTTCTCATTACAAAAGCTTGAGTTATTTACATATTTTTATGTACTCTATTTACAAAATTTGAAATATAATTTTTCGTCGTCGAATCAGTTACTATAATTCGTTATGATTTACTAATTACGTTGGTAATTAATGTCATCTTAATTAAAACATGCTTTAAGCTAAGACAGATAAAGTACATGTCTCTGAGACTAAAATTTCTAGCTCATTTAAAATATGATATAACGGCCTCAAAATATTTCCTAATTAATAATATATGCTTAGAGTATTAAAAACAATTAAAAAATTACAATAAATCGGTACTCGCTACTTATTGAACAAAAACTTGATAATTTATATATAAAAAAAGTGGTATAAAATTAAAAACTAATATAGTTTACCAATAATATAAGCAAAAGAATCCAAACAACATTAAGAAAATAAGGAAAAAAAATATGAGAGAAGTTTTGATGGAAAATAAAAAATAATTTGAGGGAGAGTCAAGTCATTTTGGAGGGGCATATATATTTTCCGAACCAAAGAAAAACTCAAGGCGTTGGAGGACAAAACCGTCAAAAATAAATTAATAAATTAAAAAGCAAGAGATTTATGTAAACATAGAAAAATGAAACCAACTTTTTTCAAAAAAATAAAAAATA
Source organism: Parietaria judaica (assembly GCA_954871525.1). Lineage (NCBI taxonomy): Eukaryota > Viridiplantae > Streptophyta > Magnoliopsida > Rosales > Urticaceae > Parietaria > Parietaria judaica. The sequence goes on along the minus strand of OX940868.1, from coordinate 19,595,208 downwards.
AAAAATGCTAATTATAAAATTCTTGTTGCTTTCTTTCAGTAGGTTTGACCACTGCTCTCTCTCTCTCTCCTACTTTCTCTCTCCTCGCATCTGCTTTCTTTGACTACCAAAGCCTCTCGCTTTCTCTCTTCTTCTTCTTCTTCATCGCCATAACCACACAGATTCCCACCTCCCCATTTCCTCCGACGACCAAGAAATCCGAAGTCCATACCCATTCGCAGCTCCATTCGGACTCTCTGCAACCTTCGAGCAATCGCGTTCGACCACTCACAGTTTCCTCTCTCTCTCTCGTGGAAGATTCGTACTTGTTTGGCTTCGGATTGCGCTAGGTAGGTGAATTCTCGCTTTACGCTCTTCGTACTTTCGCTGCGAGCCTGCTCTCTTCGGTGCAGAATTTCGATGCCTGTTCTGCTGGTTCGTTTATCGCGCGATTGCGTCACGGATCGCGTGTTCTAGGTTTTTGTTGTCTTTTCTTTGATTGATTTCCTCGATTCTTCGGATCTGGATTGTTGATGGAGGATTCCGTAATGTGGCTTCGTTCCGATGTTCGGGAGATTTGGGCGTCAAGCTATGCTGGTGAAATGGGAGATGAGCCTTCCTTTCACGTTTGACGATTTCAATGGAGGATTTTGAGATTATGGTGGAATAGCTCAGGGAAAGAGACGTGAAAAGTCTGCCATAGCCGTCGAAGTGACGTGCTTTCATTGCTTTAGCTCCTGTAGATAGTTACTCCATCGCTGGATAGCTTGAGTGTTTGATTGGAGATTGAAAATTCTGCACGATATGAGTATATACGTATATGTGTAGGACTTGATGGTTCTTGAGCTGAGACCTTTGCACGTTTTGTTTGTTTGTTTTTTGCAGCAGCGAAGGAGTTTATAAGATGGGCTGCTTCCCGGCATTGAAGAACAAGAAGAAGAGGTCGGAGCAGCCGGTTTACAGCATCAAACGTGTGAATCATATTGAGCAAGCGCCGCCCACGACACTTCCAGAACCCAAAACCCAAACCCGATCGCTGCAGTCTGCGCCGCCGAGTTTTAAGACCCGGGTGAAGCCGATTCAACCGGTTAGTAGAATTTCGTTTAATAGGGCTCGTGCGTTGTCTGCTCCCTCGACGCTTGATGCTGAGCAAGATGCTCTTGCTGCGATGGAGTACGAGGATGGCGAAGAGTTTAAGTATAGGACTGTGTCGGGGAAGGAACAGCGACCGCCGAATCCGCAGCCTCTTCCTCTCCCCTCACCGCTGAGCTCTGCTGCGCCGCTTAGAGCGATGGGGAGCTTCAAATCAGTGGGTGGAAGCGGGCCCCTCCATGCTGCTGAGCCGCTGCCACTTCCACCGGCAGGGACGCTTCGGAACTTTTCGTTTGAAGAAGTGTCGCATGCTTGCCTTAACTTCTCCTCCGACCAGTGCATGTCAGAAGGGCTTTCTTCGACGATGTACAAGGGCTCGTTTGGAGATGATGCTTCGAACTCAAAAAGATATGAAGCGACGGTTACTCGCCTTCACCCTTCAGCTCAGGTAAATTCGCTATATCTTCTCTATTAAATGTAGGAACCCTACCTTCTGTACTTGATTATCTTACTAGGGTTTCAAATTTTATAACCAACACAATAAAAGAACATAATACGGTTTTTTCTCTCGAAAAAATGAATACCGGTTTTTACCAGTACCTGTTCTCCGTTTTGGTATTTAGTTTTTTTTGTATCGCTTATTCTATACGTAAATTTTAGCATTAGGGTTAGCATGGGCATTTAAGATATAAATAGTTGACAATCATATGTTTAATGTTGATTCGGAAAATTTTCTTTCATTAAACTTTCTGTTATCCTCTTAAAAACCAGATATTTACCGGTTTTGATAATGTCCAAATAGGGTACTGCCGCAACGTTTAGGGTTTCACCCCATGTTTAATATTGGAATATTTCGAAGACCTCATTCGGTAGTATCTTTAATCATTGGAAAAAAAAGAGTAGTTTGTTTCCTTGTGGATTTTTCCATATAAAGCGTTAGGATCTAATAACGGGATAACTTCCAATCAGGCTTTAAGGGAGTTCATTAACGAGATCAACACCCTTTCCTCTCTGCAACATCCAAACCTCTGCAAATTGCTCGGTTATCATGCACGTGAGGGTTCGGATAGAAGGATGCTAATCTACGAGAGACTTCCTCACGGAAGTTTGGATCGGCTCCTGTATGGGCGACCCGATGGCCCCCCTATTGATTGGAATACGAGAATGAAGATCGCTCTATGTGCTGCTCTAGGTCTCACTTTCTTGCATGAAGAAGGCCCTTTTCAGGTAAGAGTTTAATATCATCAAACATTACGTTATCCTACACGAATTTGAGATGCGTTACATTGATGGCCAAAGATATGATCATTTATTACTGTTTCTTACCATATCTAGATTTTCCTGATATAAACCTCACCGTAATTTTTTTTTTTTTTAAAATTGCTTGTATATCGTGTTCAAAGTTCAAATTTTGAGTATCTTAACGAACGATCATAATTTATTTTTCGGCAGGCAATGTACAACGAATTTTCAACCGCCAACATACAGATCGACAAGGATTTTAGCGCAAAGCTCTCGGGATATGGCTGCGTTGGGCACAATCCCGAGGCTGAAATTTCCAACACTTCAGTGGTAAGCTCATATATTTCACTTAATCTGGCTTGCATATTTTCCAGTATTTGTGTGTGTGTATATATCTCACTTTTTGTATATTTATAGGCTGTGGCTAATTTATCTGTCGAGACGCTGGAGAAAGGGATGCTCACCCCGAAGAGCAACGTGTGGAGCTTTGGGATCGTCCTTCTTGAGCTCCTCACCGGTCGCCGGAATCTCGACAGCCGCCACCCAAAGGAGGAGAGGAACCTTGTCAAATGGAGCAGACCCTTCCTGACGGACGACCACCGCCTCTCTCTCATCATGGATCCTCAACTGAAAGGACGGTTTCCAGCGAAAGCCGCTCGGACGATGGCGGACATTGCCCAACGGTGCCTCCAGAAAGACCCGTCTGAGCGGCCCACCATGAGGACTGTCGTCGAGCGCCTGAAGGCTATACAAGATCTGAAATACTCGTACCGGTTCCCGTTGCAAGAGCCCGCAACATTCTCCGGGAAACAGATGCTGAAGTCACCAAGCCTCAACGGGATCGTCATGCCGGCGCCGAGGCTGAGCTTCTCGCCGTCGCCGCCTTCGAGAGTCCGGGTGTCGGTCTCGCCGACCCGGCGGCTTGAGTTGGGGTTAGGGTTGGCGGGTTCTCTCCCTCCTCGGGCTTGTTCTTCCACCATCTCGCTGGACGAGCTCGACCGGCAGGAGAGCCGGAAATCAGCGTCGGCCTCCGCCATCGGGCGCGCCAGCTTGGAGGGATTTTGATGAGGTGTAAAGGGTTTTCGTTTTTAGTTTATTGATTTATTTTTCCTTGGTGTTCTTTTGTGATTCAACACAATATATAGAAGAAGAAAAAAAGATAAAGGTCCTTTGTAGATAGTGTCCATTAGTACTATCAAAATCTAGAATGGTTATTATCTATATACACAACAAATTTTCACATTATTTTTCTCTCTAGGTGTGTCCTAATAATTTTTTTTATAAAGGTTTGAGCAAAGTTAGGGGATAGTATACATAATACATGTATGTATATATTATTGTAGCAATTTGCTATATTGTAAATTTAAGGCAATATAAATTTTGAGACTTCAAACAAATCTAAATTTTGTTCATGAAATGGTAAGGTTGTCACAATATGTACTTTTTTGTACATTTGTTGTAGCAATATATTTTGTTTCATGAAGATAAGGTGTCATAAATTTACTCAAATAGTTAAATGTTAGGTGTAATAATAGTGTTTCAAGGTTTAACATCCACAAAGGTACTATCGATAATCCGATTACTTGCACACCGATAAGTTATTTCAAAGGTTTAGAATCTCTTGTGGTATTATGAATAATTTGATTTTACCGGTATACGAACTATATATTGTAGGTTAGTTTTACGGGTATATCAGTTGCCGACGGGTAAACCGGTGAGTAAATCGGTTGAACAAATTTTGTTCAGTTTCAATATTATTATGTTTTTCTCATCTTTTTGGTATGGCTTAAAGTATTTTTCTTTCTAGTTCTTAAGTTAGAAAAGTTGTGATTTTTTATTTTGGAATCGCTTACTTGTTATTCTTACTTTAAAAGGGTCAAAAGAGCCTCTATTTTCATCTACTACTATAAGAATTTGGACACTTTGTGTTATGTGTTGCCAAATTTGATTCTAATGTCAATTTGGTCATTTCATTTATTCTTATGATTTTGAGAAACATATATATATATATTCATTGCTTTGACTAGTAATAACCACACAACACGGTTAGCTGAATTAAAAGAAAACAAATAGGAAAGCAAGAAAAATTGAATTCAAAAGCAAAGGCGACGTGTATCAATTGAAGACTATAGAGTTAATTATTTAGTTATAATAACAATTTAATACATCGCTATTTCAAATATATATATATATAGATATAAATATAACATTGATAAATTAATAAAATCTAGACACATAAATTTATTATATTATTAAGATTATTAATTTCTTGAGTGTATATTTGACACGTTAATTTTGAATCGGAATAAATTTATTAATTCGTTATAGATTAATTTAATAAAATACTACTAACAAGTATTCACGGACACACGTATATATTCCAAATGTGACTAATCATTTTACAAAATGATTATATTATATCTATGCGAGTCACACAAGAACAAAAAAAAAAGGGTTGCATGGAATATTTGTCCATATATATATGGTGAGTGTATATATCTTTTTTCTATTATCGTTGAAAATTGTAGCGATAGAGACCATTTTGAGAAAAATAAAATTAGAGATTTGCTCATTTCTTAATGAAAAAACTATTTTCAATTACTGTCGTTTTCAACATTCTTCTTTTGTGATTTGAAAAAAAAAAAAAACATTCTTATTAATCTTTATGACCAATCCAATGGTAGAGAGTCCAAGTCAGAAGTTGAGACGTCAATTATTGTCGTTTATCTATATATATAATATGGATATTTGCAGTAAAAGTGCCACGAAGTACCTCTTTGTATGCGGTATGTTTGAAGTTTTATTTTATCATTACAAAAGTTCAAAAAACTAAAAAGATAGCTGTAAGTTCCATTTTTTTTATTGTGTCAAAAGTTTTAAAAAATCAAAAAATGATTATCCGTTAAGTGTATAACTATCTTTTTGGTTTCTTAGAGATTTGGGAAAATAGCGGCGAAAGTCCCCGACTCTGCACATTTGTTGCAGTTAAGTCCCTGTACTTAAATTTTGGTGGTAAAAGTCCTTACCGTTAGAATCTTGTTGCACATCATTCTTCACGCCGTTATCACCTTGTTAAGTGCCACATAGCTGCATACTTGTCATCCATGTCACCAAAAAAAATTAAGGCAAAAGTACCGAAAGTAAAAAATACAAAAAAACTCTAAACTATAAAATCCACTTGTCGCAGTGATATTAAGCCACATTTTTAGTGGATCCACCATTTTGAAAATTCTTGTTGTTTTCTTTATCTTTGCAATTTAAATAGGTCATTTACATATATTTTCATTTTCTTTCTTGAAGTTTTGTAATTAACGTTGAAATTAGAACTAGTGCTTCTAAATAATTAGCGACATATAAACTTGTATTTCCGAATAACCAAACAACACTAAGTTTAATGTTTCAATAAACATCAAAATATAAATTGCAAGATACTTGAATTCCAAAATAAGTGCCATAATACAGTTCAATAACTTCAATTTTTCTAAATACACCAAACTATTAATATGTTTAGAGTTTTCAGGGTTAATTACAAAAATTCAAGAAAGAAAATGAAAACATATGTAAACGACCTATTTAAATAGCAAAGAATAAGAAAACAATAAGAATTTTCAAAATAGTGGATCCACTAAAAATGTGGCTTAATATCACCGCGACAAGTGGATTTTGTAGTTTGGAGTTTTTTAGTACTTTTTACTTTTAGTACTTTTGCCTTAATTTTTTTGGTGACATGTGTGACAAGTGTGCATCTATATGTGGCAATTAACAAGTTGTTAACGGCACAAGGACGAATATGCAACAAAACTCTAACGGTAGGGACTTTTACCACTAAAAATTGAGTACAGGGACTTAACAGCAACAAGTATACAGAGTTAGGGACTTTCACCGCTATTTTCCCTAGAAATTTTACTTTGAATACACCACAAGCAAATAGATACGTTGCGATATATTTACCGCAAAAATATCCTCTAAGTACATCGTTCATTCGTTCATATGGTTTCTTATTTTGATTTTTTTACATTTGAATTAAGATTTAGAAATTAAATTGAATATCACGTCAAAATAGGATGGCAACGTAAGAGGATCTCAAATTTTTCTACCTTATCCTTCATGGTCAACGAAAAAGTTTATTAAGATGATAATGGGAAAGGAAATCAAATCACAAAACCACACTTCTTTGACAAACTAAGATCACAATTCACATTATCATTATTTTTTATTGAAATATGAATGAAGAAAATAAGTTATTCTAGTAATTAAGAGATGATTTGGCTCAAGGATTGTATAAGGTCATCTTGCTTGTTACAATTTATAAGCTTTTTCCGAATTTAAAGCAGCAAAAAAGATTATATTAATATCTTGAATTGTCGATGGCATACATAATTGTCGTTACTAATAAGACATGGTGACCCCGTTTAAATTAAACTATTTCGATAACGACCTTCTTCAAACTTGGAGCTAATAATCCCTATCTTGAAGCTCTTTCCTTTGATCAAATCCGATTCACCTGATTTTTTCTTTCTTTCAAAAGTTACAAACGTATTTTCAAAATATTTACAAGACTTACGGAGACCTATTATTTGGCATTTGTTTATGTTAACATTTAGAAAACCTGAATCTATATATATTATATTCATTTTTGTTCATAAATTTACATGACATAATTTATGAAAGAATTAATATTATATTACTTCTCACATTATTATAGTTAATTCATCATGAGTCAATTTATAATTTGAATTTATAAAATAGAAATAGGGTGAATGTAGGAAATGAGTCAAATCTCAAGAGCAATTAAGTACTTAATAATTCAAATTGCATTAGATTCAAATTTAATTATTCGTATTAAAAGCAATATTATGAGTAATGATAAAAATAAAAATAAAAATAAAAGCATTCACTCCCACAACATCTGCTATAATTTTGTAAAAATATATAATAATAAAAAAAAGGAAAGAAAAAATAAATAAATATACAAAATAGAAAATAGAAAGGCAACATTCAAACTTTCGATTGAAGAAGCACACTGTATGAAAGCAAACCTGTAATGATGAGTTGTATAACCCCATTAAAACCAAGGGTAGAGAGAGAGAAGCTTCTGTGATTGAGAGAGAGAACTACATTTCAACACATATATATATATATATGTAGAGTGAAAAACTTCATCAGAGAGGATCATTCTGGCTTTGATCAGCCTCACCCTGATCTCCGGCAGCGACACCTCCGGTTTCGTGCTCACTAGGTTGCTCCTCGCTCTCGTCGGGAATCTGAGCTGGCGATGGCGAGCTCGTCTGTTGCTGTTCAACTGCCAAGCTCGCCAGCCCATTCTGCTTCAAGTACGCCTCCAGCGGCCGGCTCGCCACCTGGACGAGGCCCACCATGCTGACCCGTCCAGGGTCATCCCTGGACGGGTCGCAGTTCAGGTCCAGTGCCGCCTCACTGGCACCGGCTGACTCCATCTCGCTGGCGTCGTTCTCGGACGGGGTGATTCGCAACGCGCCATCCGGCTCGGGCTTGTGCGCGCGGGCGGCGAGCTCGGCCTCGCGCTCGGACTGGCGCTTCTTCTTGTTGATCATGAGCGTCTTGAAGCGGCGCTTGACGGTCATGCACACGTTGCATGTGCATGACGGCTTGTGCTTGCCCTTCCCGCTCGGCGGCTGGATGCACACGATGCACGAGCACCCCGGCCGGTGCCGGGGGTGCCGCGTCGTCGTCGCCACCGAGGCGGAGGCCGCATTGTCGCCGAGGATCGCAGCGTTGGCTAAGGCGTCGAGGCCAGGAGAATCGTTTTCCAGGGCCGGCCTGTGGTTTGACATTGGTTTGTGTCTCTTGAACTCTGTAAATCGACATGAAGACGTGTGTCAGTCTTACAGAGCCTTCAAAAAACGGGTTACTACACTTTGGAACCTCGAAAACCGTTATAAAGAGACGGTAAAACCCTAACCTTTGTTCATTCTGAGAAGGTTTTCCACTTCCCTTGGGGTCAGTTCATCAGGTGCTGCACATGAACCCCTGAGGAACCAAATTTCCGGAAACACGAACAGCCGTGAATTGAATAAGATACATAATTTCTTACAAGATATATTCAGAAAGAAAAAAAGAGTAGAATTCCGAACCTGCTCGGATCCCAAGCATTATCCGCGCATGTCCACTTATGAGGAAGAAGCACGTCAATCGGCAATCTACGCCATTTTGAGCAACCGTCACACTGAGCCCACTGCTCGTTTTCCCTACAGATCAGTCTCGTGGTTAAAAAATTTAAAAAATAAATTTTGCTATGGACAAAATAAAAGCGACAGATTTATCCATATTAATTATAAGTGCAAGTGAATTGTAAATAAATATAAACATAAATACACCCATATAAATAAATATTGACAGAGTTTCACTCACCCAGTTGACCGAACTATTGAAATACTTCTCTTCCCAAAAACTGGAGGTTCCTGCAAAAATAAAAATAAAAATTAATGCCATAATTATCTGGGAATTAAATATATTAAATTTAGACATCTATAAGCTTATTAGAAAAATGTAACTTTTGGATTTCATAATCATATAATCATTGCAATAATATCATTTTAAAAAAATGAATTCATAACCGTACAATTATGCAATAATATCATTTTATATAGTAAACAAAATTTGGATTTCATATCCCATAAGATGAACTTACTTCGTACTCTTCGAACTCGTGATCCTCGATCACAACCGTGCTCGGCTGGACAGATGGTGGCGGACGAAGCAGGTCCTGCGCCTCTTGCCACGTCAGCCTTATCTCGAGCGCGTCTTGGCTATCAATATGCAGTCTCTTACTTTTGGACCCGATATTTCGAGCTCTCTTCCTATCCGAAGGAGTCAACAACCCCTCCTTTGACTTCCCGTCAATCTTACTATGCCAGCTGATCTCAGCGCTGCTTGATGACAAGTGTTTGGACAGCGAGTTTAGATGGGTTTCGTTGCTTCCCTTCAGCGACTGAAGAAGGCCGGAGTAACCGCTTATAATCGGCAGGTTCTCGAAAACGCCCGTACCCGTAAAGAAAGGTTCACTTGAATTGGCAGATGGATGAGTATCCTGTTTATTTTGATATAAATATCTATATTAATTGTAAATATATAAAATCAGGAGTATAACTATATACTATATAGCAATTGTATAAAACTATTCAAAAGTTATCTAGTATAAGATGGAATCTAATTGTTGATTAATGATATCGGAAAATAATAACCCCGAAACCAACATGGTATCATAGCTAATTAATCATTAATCAACAGTAAAATAATTGACATTTCTTCTTGACTCTTTACCTGCATCGCCACTGAAGTCGACGCTTTCCGAAATCCCATAATAAGCTTTCCTTCCGGATCCATTCGACTGAATGTCACTGATTCAAAGAAGAAAATCAAACATATTTTAGTAATCTAAAGGAGCCTCACTTCACGAAGACGGGACCAATTTTTAATTTTTAATTTTATTTTACCTCAATTTCTATAATAATAAGTAAGAGAACTAAAGACTAAACTTACATAGCTTTAAACGTACTGATAAGTTATGTATTCAATGTTATATATATATATATATATACACATACATATGTAGCATGGTCAATGAAAGATACCAGTATCTCCAGCTTGCAACTGCATCGACTGTATGCAGGGCGTGACACCTTCTAACACGTACATTCTGCTGTTGTTATTTGGCCAAAACCGGAACTGAAACACCCATTCTTTTCCCTTCGCGTCTTGAATCTTTAAAGGAAGACCTTCTGGTTGAGAAATGGGCGGAAAATATGCCTGCATTGTTATTTAGTGGCGCGTATTAGTAGAAGCTCTATTAAATTGATCAGTTTTTCGAATTGGAATATAAACCACTTACCTCAGCACAAGCTTTAGGAAGAACCAAACGGCCGATTCGACCGGCATCGCTGGCACTGAGCATCTTTTCAAATAATGGCACGATGGTGCAATTTGAGCTTCATCGATAATTTATCAAGGAAACAGCTATCTAGATTCAACAATGTCGATAATATCATAAACCTAGCGGGAAAAATTAAAAGAGAGAAGAAAAAATAAAAAAGATTACTAAGGATACTCTCCGGATATCTGTTGCAACTCTTGATCGGTAATTCTGGGCCAGTAACGGGGAAGTAACTGGTTCCTTCCCCGTCCCTCGGCAGGTGGCCGAGCAACACGTATCTGAGAGACTGTTGAAATACATGAAGTTAGGTATAAATTAGCTGTAAATAGTTAAATATAGCACTAATATATAATATATAATAAAAGATAAACACTCATAAATATCCAAACACAAAATAGAAAACGTACTTGTATTTGCATCCAAACTCGTCCCAATGGCTGACCTCGGGGGTTTCGGCAGAACATTCCGAGACCTTCCGCCTTGCAAAAATGGAGAAGCTGATTTACTTTCCCTCTCATCAGCAATAGTCAACGGATTACCGATGGTCATAGTCAAATTTGTCTGGGGTAGTGCGTCGTATATATTTGCCTTGTAAAACTCTGGTTTTGTTGCTTCCGATGGGCCGGAAGATTCGTGATTATGATTCGAGAAATACGAGTATCCAATGTCTCCGATAGAAGGTGGCAGAAGATCCTCCTGTTTCAGTTTGTGTGAAAAACCATTTGTGCCCTCATTCTGAGATTGAAGCAAGTGCCTAAGCCCAATACCCTCTGGATGGTTGCTCAGATGAATGGGTTTTGGTTTATCGACATTAGAAGACGTAAGTTGCAGCTCACTTACTTTGGAACTTCCAAATCCATCGGTTTTATCTTCATTTGGAACCTGTGGCAGAGTTAATCTGTTAGAATCTGAAAACCGAGTTTAAGACCAATTACCGGTTTAGCCAAAGTTAAATGGTTAAAAGTGAATATTGATCACTCATTTTTCCACTTAAGTATTGATTATCATTTACTATCGGTATGCGTGTATTATGACTTCACTTACTATTAGATATGTTTATATTTAGTTTTGTTGGTCATGTTCATATAGCTTAATGATAGTGTGTTATGTCTCCAAACAAATTTTTGTGTGGTCTATAGTTTATCCGTAAAGCAACACAGTCTTCGATAATTGCGATTTTTGCATTCCAAAATCGGATAATCATTTTTCCTTAGGAAAATACCAAAAAGGTTCGGTATTGATTTTGGTAAAAAAAAAATCACACTGCAATTACCAGTTTCGCCCCTTCCCTATAGTGATAGAGAAAGCGCCATTCACATACATAGAGGTATAAGGTATGACCCTTTAAAGAGCTAGTCAGACTAGAAAGACTATTTGTTAAATTCGATATTTTTATATTTTTGGGCTATCAACATCGTAACTATAAATATAAAAAATTCATTTCTATAAAGTAATAATGTAGAATATCGAAATATCCAACTTACCAAGAGCGATCCCGGATTCTTCACACAGTTTACACACTTCACCCCTCCACTATCAAGAAGCTCGAGCATAAACCTCGATACAATGCACCCGCAATGGAGACGCTGCAGGCAAAATATGTGCTAAACAAGCGGAAAACAGGACAGGACAAAACAAACAGAACACGAGATCTTGAGCTTGTCGGGCTCGGCCTTACCTTGCCACAGCAAGTGCACTGTCTCCAACCAGAATCCGCGGAGTGGAACACTTCACAAAAAATCGATTGCTCATACGCAGACCTACATTAAAATAAAATAGGGTTATTGGCAACGAAAATATTGAACTACGACGAATATTACACTTTAATACCAATTTTCTCTTTTTGACGGTTAAAATACCTAACTACGACGAATGTTGCAATTTAATACTTATTCTCATTTTTCGACGGCGAAAAATACTTACAATTTTTTTTTTAAAAGGGCTTGTCATAGTCTCATAGAAACTATTCGAGCTCTAAAAAAATACAATTTTTTTTTACGGACATTTCACGATAATATTGCAAGATAATTAGACAAATTTATTCATTACTACCAATAACTATAAGAAAATTTCACCGTAAACTTAGGAACATTGGGTTTACTTTTTTAGCTCAAAGTTTAGTTCAATAGGAATTATGGAAATTTTGCTCCAATCATCATAATTTATGGCTAATTGTAATTTTTGAATTTATTTGCCTCAAATCCTAAACTCATACAAATATATATATATATATATATATATATATATATATATATATATATTCCCCTTATATTTCTGTGTATATATATATATACACAAAAAAAGGGGGAAAGAAAGAAGAAAGAACAAAAATCCAATGAATCCGAGGAAATAGGACCTGGGAAACTACAATTGACCCAAAAAGAAACAAAATTTCTAAGCCTATATATGTAACATGATATATATATATATATATATAGATATAGTGAGCATATATAGAGAAATGAATTTGAGGTGGAATTGGGGAAGAATAGAATACCCGCAGGTGTCGCAGAGATGGGCGAATCCGGCAGATCGCAGAGGCCACCCTTTCTTCCACTCAATCGAGCTCGACACTCCACACGACGAGTTCATACACGCCATGCCTCCCTCCCAAATCCCTAAATCCAATCCTCTTTCCACCAACACCAAGACGAGATCAATCGACCGAAACGCGAACCAGAAAGCTTCGAGCTGCTCCGACGAAGACTGGCCTCGAAGAGATACTCCGGTCACCGTCGTCTCCGGCGACGAGCTAGCTCACTTCGCTGACCTCGAAGACTACGCATATGCGTGACTCTCACTCTCTCCTTCTCTGTCTCTGCTTAACGGCGAGTGAATTGGAAGGGTCGAGAGGCACGGAGAGGTGGTCGGCGGAGAGGAGGAGCGGAGTCCGGCGAGAGAGAGGGGGGGTTTGGGGATCGGTGAGGGACGCGTGCATGGAAAGTTGAAAAAGAAATATAAATATTTAAGAGAGAGAGAGTTTAGAGAGAGAAAGTGATGGGCACGAAATGCATGCACGATGATGATGCTTCAAGGCTCGGCCAACTCAACTCAACTCAACTCAACTCGCCACTTTCTCTTCTTTTTTTCTTCCCTAATTTGCCCTTTCTATTTTTTTCTTTAATTGGTTCCAAATTAACTACTAACTATATTCTTAACTAACACTTTGACATAATAAAAATAAATTAAAAATAATTACGACCTAGGTGTTGTGCCAACCTGGCCAACTGCCGGCTTGCCGTGACATTTATGCCGGCCGAGAGAGATTCGTTATAAATATAATTATATATATGTATATATGTTAAATGGTTTAAAACAAAAAAGAGAGCACAATCGCGAAAAATTCTTAATTTTGTAAATTTCATGATCTCAAATTTCTTGGCCATGGATAATCTTGTAAATGTAAGACCACACCTGATGAGTCGTTTTGAATTCAAAACTGGATTACTCAGGCTCTGCATAACAACTCTTTAATATGAGTCGTTTTGATTAAACATCCAATAGCCCACATTAATTAAGAGTCGTTACCTTTTTAAATAAATGAATAAATATCAGAGACTGAATAGTCCGGCTCTGGTTTTTGGTAGACTCGGAGCTCCAGCTTCATGTAAAAAGTAAAATAAATGGAGCATTAGTCATGGGCGGAGCTTATAACACTCCGGACCCTCCTACATTCACAACACTAGTCACAGCCGTATCGTAGTAGGATTTGCAATCGTCGCTTTAACCGGATTTAGTCACCTCTAAAAGCCTGTAACTTGTTATTTATAGTAGGATGTAATTTATAATCCAAAGGGACAACTCTCTAAAATTAATTTTTTTAATTACCACATATTTTTTAGAAAAATTATAATGTTTCACTTCACATTATTTCTTCTTCCCCTCCAAAATTCATGTGCATCTCATGAACCATTATCGACAGAGAGCTAAGTTATTATTTATTAGGTTATATTTGGTGACGATATATTTTCTTGTATTATTTATTTTCTCAAAATTATACTCTTTGCTCTCTGGTAGTTGAAATTTGAAAATATAAGGTTCTTGCATGGCATGCTTTATGCATATATTAGTACGAAATTGTTGTGTTTTCATAAGTACAAGGTTGCTTTACGTACTTTTCCATTAATATAAGAGTATATAAATGATGAAAAAGGCATAGGGGATTTTATTTTAGGTGAAAGAATAGAGACACTAGATATTATATTCATTATAATGTTTAAGAAAAAATATATATAAAAAATATATACAAAAATATAAAATGCAACGTGGCGGTTAAATGCATGTGAGTTGACGGAGAACCAATTTGCTTAACATAAGCAACTTTCGGTACTAGCCACCAAATAAAAAAGTTTAGGTACATAATTCAAAAAAATTTAAACATTAAGTACTTTAGTCATAATTTAACCAATATCCGAAGTCCGACATAGGACACCGCTAAGGGAACTTGACGAATGAAACTAAAGTCATTAACATAAATAACTTTAGGTAATAGGTACTATAGCTAAAAAAGAAAAAGAAAAAAAAAAGAAAAGAAAAATAAAAGCTTAAGTACATAACTCAAAATATTTGATACATTGAGTACTTTATCCGCAACAGTTTATCCTATAAATTAAATTGAAGACTAATCATCTCATTTTTAAATCACAAGTAAATAAAAGCTAGCGTGTCAATAAAATAAGTAAAAATACCCACGAATAAAAAATAAAAATAAAAAGTGATGCTATTGATAGCAGTAGCACTCATTTGACGATTTTTTAAATACAATTTCACACGTATAGATTATTAACTAATTTGAGAGCTACGTTGACTATAATTATAAAAGCAATTCATCCATGCTTTAATATATTTATTTTAATATATTAAACAATCACAATCTCAATTCTCAAGCTATTAAAATCAAAATTAGTCTAAATTTTTATTTCAGTATGGGAAATTCAGTAAGTAACATTCAAAATATTAATTAAATTATTTAAAAAACAATTTGGATAAACAAATTCCTCAAACCTCAAGGGAGTGTTTTGAAGCGTTTTCCAAAAACATTTTGTGTTTTAGGAAAAGATTCCTACGGAATATACTCTTAAGGCTATGATTGGTTATCTTTTTTATAAAATATTTTGGCAAAATGCATTTTGGTTTTACTTACTTTTGCTTGCAAAATGAAAACACCTAAAAGATGTTTTTATTTTCTTATCTACCTTACATGTCGTTGTCTTACTCATATTTCTTAATTTTAATTTTTCTTTTTATACCTCTTATCTCGCAAGGTTTAAAATTTCGTGAATTTCTATGCGAAATTCGTTTTTCGCAGAAATGCGGTTCGAAAACCCTTTCGTTTCTCTTTCGTTTTACCAAATTTCGCGAAATTCGCATGGGCACGGGTGTGAAAAATCTTTTTTCGTTTTGTAGTGTAAAAATTGCGAAATTTGGACGGAATTTCGCTAAAAATTATATTTTTGGTAGATTTTGGCAAAAATACCAATTAAACTTTTGGCAAAAATAATTATACTCACACAAGAGCACCCCACCCCGGCCCGGCGGCGCGCGCGTGTGGTGGTGTAACATTTGTGTGAGTCCTCCCCCATCCACAAAATCCTATGACCCAAAGGTAGAGCTGCGTTTGGCGACTCCGCGACGCGTCGCGATGGAATTCGCCAAAATCGCGAGAAGGCGCGTCGCGATGCGTCGCGGCGAGTGGAGTCGCGACTCGTCGCGATGTTGATCGAGAGAGAGAGAGAGAGTGATTGTGTGAGTGAGAGAGAGAGGGAGAGAGCGGGATCGTGACGACGCGCAGGAATCGCGACTCGTCGCGACTCCACGCCTCGCGTCGCGATGCGTCGCGACTCCCACCAGAACATCGCGACTCGTCGCGATTCTGGGATTGGAGTCGCGAGTTGCAGCTCTACCCAAAGGGCCCAAGCCCTTGTCCCTAATATTTGGTATATAAACATCACTAAACTCTTGTCATCTATCAATGTGGGACTTTTTGTTATTCATTCAACTAATATCACACATTGACACTTAACATACACATACACTTCACCTAATAATTTAACTTAATATTATACACTTCAAATAATATTATACACTTAGAATACATATTAACTTCACCTAACATACATATACGCTTAATATACATATTCATTTAATATTATACACTTCACCTAATATTAAATTTGTTAACATACATATACAATTAACATGCATATTCACTTAATATTACACACTTAATTAACATACATATTCACTTCACATAATAATTTGACTTAATATTATACACTTCAACTAATAAAGTGACTTAATATTATACATGTCACCTACATATTTAATTTACGAATATCTTGTATTTATTAAATATGTAGTTTTGAACTTATATAAATATCTTGCTTAAATACTCAAATATTTTTTTACAGAATATCCGTCGAAAACCCCAT
This sequence comes from Parietaria judaica, assembly GCA_954871525.1. Classification (NCBI taxonomy): domain Eukaryota; kingdom Viridiplantae; phylum Streptophyta; class Magnoliopsida; order Rosales; family Urticaceae; genus Parietaria; species Parietaria judaica. The sequence continues at coordinate 19,578,552 of OX940868.1, read as the reverse complement.
CGGCATTCGGTATGCCCATGCGAAAAGTGCGTTATATGCGGCATGCGGTATTTCTTTTTTTTACAATTTTTCCATCGGCATACCCATCGGCAAGCGATATATCCGTAAAACGAAAAATGCGAAACGAGATCGGCAAGCGGCATTTAAAACCTTGTTATCTCGTGCATTAAATATGGAATATTATATATTATATGTATTATGTAGAATAATGGTACATATGTATGTAACACTGTTTAATATATGTTATATATAGGTAATATAATAAATACTTACATATTATATACAATTATGTATATTAAATTATACATAATTAGTAATTTACATACTATCTTTAATTACATATTATTATACAGAGGTGTATATTATGTGTAAATACATATTACAAACGTGTATAGTATTCCATAATAGTTTGTAATTTTATATGTATACAGTGTATAATGTTATCGATAGGATAATAATTTGTATGTTTAGAGTGTATAATTTTATTGATTGCATAATAGTTTATTTGTAAACAAAGACGTATGATATTATGTATCATAATTTTATAGTATTGTATAATCGAATATTATGTATAGTGTAAACAGAGGTGTATTATGTATAGAAAAGTGTATAATGTATATCTATATATAATTTTACAGATGGTTTTAATTAATTACAAATGATCTTTTTAACTAAAAAATTAAACCAACTTTTTTTTTAACTTTTTGACAATAATAATACAAAGCAAAACTAAATACAAAAAAATAAACCAAACACTATTTTAGTTTTCTTTTTCAAAAAATAGTTCATCAAAATTGTAACCAATCACATTTTCAAAACGTTTTATAAAGCTATTTGAAAAAATAGAAAATGCAAACGTAAAATAAAAATAGAAAATGCTTCCGAACACTACCTCAAGGACAGTCCCCAGTCCCGTAATATGCGCCACCAGCGGTTTGTTTATCCAATCGTAAACTTCTGCATGCAGAGTTCTACTAGACACTTGAATTTACCAGATTACCCCCCATATTATCCTTCTATAATTTGTATACACCAATCAACCCCTAGAGTTATGATCAAGTGTGGGCAGGATCACACATTACCGTATGTATATCGAGTTTTGAGCCCTTCGATAGAGCTAATAGGCTTCCCGATCTACGTCGATGCGTGACACTTGGATGACATCATGGTTATGGGCGTGTGACGTGAGATGACATACCTAGGAGCAAGATTCAAAATGCCTTTTTTGTCGAAGACAAATCTGTTGCCGTTTGGAGGATTATCGATGAATTTTCAAAGATTATAGATGGAAAACTAATAAAATTGTAGTTTATCGTAAGCGAGACTTATCGAGGATTATCGATGGATTATCCATAAAATACCACTAAAATAGTTTTAAGAATATATTTACTATGTTTACATATGTAAATAAAATATAGTCCAATCTCACACATGTAAATATCAAATAAAATCATGTCATACTCAAATAAAATCATGTCATTCTAAAATAATTATTTTTTTCATTGAAGGTACTTTTGGCAATAATTATTGAAAAGTGCAAAAAAAAATTCAAGAAGTACCTATACGGATAATCGATTACTGTTAATTACCGGCAATACAGATAAACGACAATTGTCGATGATGAAATGGCAAAGAAATGGCACGCTAGCAAAGAAATGGCAACTCACGCGCATTTCATAGCGACTGGGATTCGAATTCCTTCAATACTCGTCTCTCTATTTCTCAAGTAAACAATTAATAAGAAGAGTTAAATATATATATATATATATATATGAGATATATGATTATGTGAAATTCAATATTATTTAAAATTTATATTGTTCGTAATCATGACTGACCCTAATTCGGAGAGGCAAATATATAATCAACCCGCAAATATAACAATAAATACACTTACTAAACGAAAAAAAAAATCAACCATTTAAATACAACGCATCTAGCATTGTTTCTCAATCATATATTTTTCAATAGATAATATAGCTAACGGCTCAATCTTTCTAGGGACATAGTCGATCGAAGATATGACTTAATCAATTTCAACTTTGATAAGCTTCTTTCTGCAAGGGCAACCGTGACAGGTATGGTTAGCATATTTCTGTAACAATAATGCACTTCTTTTATGTAATCAAAACATAAATTGCCATTTTTACGTCATTTGGCACAGTCTTGGCTTAACAATTTCAATACCTTGAAGATATCATCCTTGCAAGATCAAAATTTTGATTATGCTCCATTGATTTTGCAAGAATAGTGCAAAATCTCTTTAGAGTATCTCTATCCGCAACGTTTAGTTTATCCAAATCAAATAGCAAACTGAATTGCTTTTCAAAAGTTTGAAATTGTTCAAACCTAATTAAAAAATATATAACTAGGACATTAAAGTGTGAATAAATAGTCATTTCATAAAATAATTAAGAAAGTAGTAAATATTACTAGTTTAACTTGGTTTCTAATGAAGATATGGTTTGATCAACGATATGAAAAAATGGGTGATCTTGAGTGATCTTGAAGGATTCTTCGCTATATAAGATGGAGTTACTAACATGTTGGACATATGTGTCCCTAAACAAGATATTTAGCCATTTGTAAAATATTATGATAAGTCGTTGAATAAAGATGATACTTATTATGTTAATCTTATTATAGTTTCTGGTAGAGTAAAATAGAATGTTTGATTCCTTAGTTCATAAAGGATGTAATTATGTTATTATTATCACAAAAGAGTCAATGTGAGGAAGAATTAATAATCATAATAAATAAACTTAAAATGTTCATGACCTCATTAATTGGGTGGGAGCCCATCAATCGTGTAAGGTCATTAATGTGACTAAGTGACAATCATATTCTGGATTATGTGTGTGTGTCACACTCACTAGAAGTGCATTAAGTATGAAGCGTCTTCATACTGGACCGGACCTGATTTAAACTCAAGAAGTTATCATATAAGACCGTCACTGATAACTTGAAGTTGAGTCACAAAATGATGATCAAATGGATATTGGTTCTAAGTCCTGAGTGATCCTGAGTCTGAGCTACTGGCTTGATTGTTCTTTGATTTAACTGTTGAAGAGCACAAGATATTACCGTTGTTCCCAACTCTATTATTTTGGGAACATGATAGTCAGTAGTAAGGATAGCTTGATTATAGACATGGGCATCGCACAACTCTCTTCAGAGTCATTATGATTCCCTTAGTTGTCAGTGGTGAGAAGTGAGAGGTACCCGTGCGCAACTTATGAATCGAAACCATTAGTGGGTTCCTCATAATATTACTGACTGAGTCAAGGAGGAAAATGCAATGAGGGGCATTACAGTAAAAACCGCCTGCTCATGTGTGAGTCATCAAGTGAAAGGACAATAACCCGAATTTGATTGTATCAATGGACACCCTGCTATTATAAGGGAATAATATATACCGTATCACTAAAGAGTGCAGCCTCGGATCTATAGTGGAATCAGTTCGAGGTTTGACGAACAACTAGCAGTTCGTTGGAGCTTAAGTGATATGGGTCCATGGTCCCCAGGATAGCTCCGTAACGGATGATACGTACGTGATTAAAATACATTCTGGATAATGTTTAATCATTTGGCTAGACTTATAAAACTGAAAAAGTCTTTGGCAGACGTCATATAGTTTTATCGTCAGCGTGGCAAAAGTACCATATTTTGGTACACAGAATTAAATGATAAAAATAAAGTTAGAATTTAGATTTTCTATCAGCACCATATTGTTTTAAATTAAATTCTAAGCAACCTTGCTTTTTGAACCAAGTCATTCTGACTTACGGTTTGTGATTTATGGATTTTTTAACTTTGTGACTCGGTTCGATAAACTATGAAATTATATCACATGTCACGAATTTAAATGATGGTGTGGCACCATGAAATTTTAATGTGTGATATTGAGATCAGGATTTATCAATATAATTTAATTATTTGGATTTAATTATTAATATCTTATTAATAATTAATGGATTTATATTAATAAATAAAATATATATTTATATATATTAAATGTGTAAAATTCGAATTAGGATTTGGTCTTTACAAACCCTAGCAAGTTCGAATCATATGTTTTGGATATTCCATATTTGCGGCATAAGTACCAAATATTTTGGTATTCTAGCAAATTCCTATAATCAATTTAATCCATTAGATCGGCTATGATTTAATATCAACCGTTGGATTAAGATAATTGATTTTAACCCTAAAGGAAATTCGAAATTAATAGGTTGGTGACCAAGCTTAGGTATTTCGAATTTGGTTAATTAATTATATCTGTTAGATCGGTTTTAATATTTAATCTATACCGTCAGATTAGAAATTAATTAATATTATATATATATATATAATATAATTTGAATTAATAAAAGGTTAAGAATTCGAATTAGGGTTTTTGTAAAACATAGGCATTTGATTTTATCCCTAATTGATTTGATCCATTGGATTGGTTTAAGATTTATTTTTAACCATTGGATCTAGATAATCATTAAACAAATTCGAATTTTAAATATGTATATATATAATTCGAATTTAATTAATATGATGATAAGATTAAATATTTTGATCTTATCATGTATTTTTTTTAATTAAATCCCTGATTAATTATATCCATTGGATTTAGATGAGATTGAATCTGGACTACTGGATTGAAATAGGAGGCTCATTCTACACATTTTTCACACCTATCCCCAGAGCAAAAACTCGAGCTTTCCCTCTCTCTTTAGGGTCTGCGAGTTTTCTGCTTATGATCTCTCTTATGGTTCGGCTTAGGAGATATTTTTCTCTAGTAGCTTTAAAAGAACCGTCAGTTAAATTTTGCGACGAAATCCTGCCGGCGAAGCCCACGCTTCGGTACAAGGAGTCTAGGAGAATATCCCAGAAGATCACGGGAGTTTTCCTCAGCACCGGCGGAGCCCTGCCCAAGTTCAGAACGCGCAGCCGGAATCGTCTTAGAGGTACGGCCTTATGCATTGGGTCAATAAATGCAACCATTTACTACTTTCTATTTATTTGCTATTCGACTAGATTATTAATAATGATTATGAAATATTAAATTCGAAATATTTATCGGGTCTTAACGAAATGGTAATTATCCGATATCCGTGTTGTCAGTACGGTAACAAGATTTTCGCTTTAAAATAATTTTTTAAATGTTACCGGGACGCCTCAGAGGCTATTATCGTGGTAATGAAGTCGGGACTGATACCCCGATTTCCTAGCCATGGTTCAAGGATAAATAATTACGTAATTTAATTTAACGGTTTAATGAACAAATTATTTGATGAATAAATTAATTATTAAAATTGAAATTTAATTTCTAGATATATTAATATTAATTTAAAATTAGATTATTTCCCGACCCGAAATATCGGACCGAGAAAGTTGGCCGGGCTGCATGGCGCAGCCCAACCCGCGACAAGGGAGGACAAGGGGATGCCGCTGCAGCCCCAGGGTCGAACCCTAGCTGCCACGGGCCAGGCCGATGGCAAGGCCCATTTCTTCTCTGCCAAACAAAGTAATTTTTGAAGCTTGATATCTTATTGCTTTAACATTGTCGATGCAACTCTCCTAACATATTTCTGATAATGCCTTGATAGTAAGACCCTGCACATGATCTCAATTTTTTTAATCTTTTCGTAGACGCCGAGAACAATGTATAAATATGTTGCAAGACACAACCGTCGTTCAACAATTAGTCATATTACAAATCATAAGATTTAGATAATGACAAGCAAAAGGTGAGTAAAAGGCTCAAGAATCTTTTCAAGCATTCAACTTCCACACCTTTGTGTTTCCCTTTTGTGTTAGCTCTATTATCATATCATTGCCCTTTTATGTCATCAACATCAAGCCAAGAGTCTCCAAAATCCGAAGAAGTTCATTAAGAGTCCTAGCGCTTTATAAACTCAATAAAGAACTCTTCATCCATGATCGGGCTTCTAGAAATATTCAGGCACCTAACTATAAAAGACATTTACTCTTCGTTACTAACATCTGGACTGCAATTAAGTATGACTGAAAAATACTTTGCTTCTTTGATTGTAGAAACAATGGAGCTTTTCACCTAACATACCATCAATTGAATCATTTTTTTTTTTTGAATTTTCTGACTCAAATAATGGTAATGAACTTCGCAGTTCTTGATACGACAAACATGTTCTTGCATTATGAGATTATACTCAGAAAGCAACTCTATCATTTGCAACAAAAGCCCGTTATTTTCCTCATATAGTTTTTCTACATCTCTACGAAATGCCAGATTCTTTTTTCCAAGCCTTTTAACAACATCAAGTATCCTCTTTCAACGTTGCTAATTGGTTAATCTCTATCTAAAAACTTGAATCAATGTTTGTCAATTTTCAATCTTTTCTCCAAATCCAACCAATTAGCAATAACTTTAATGTGTATCAGATTATTCTCGTGGCTATGAAGTCGAGCTGAAAATAATTTTTTCAATAATTTACACTCTTATTAGAAAATCGGCCTACAAGATGACGATTCTTTGCAAATAACTTACAAAAAAAGCAAAATATTTTACTAGCCAAAAATGAATATACCAACCACTTCATGTCTTGTTTCTCATTATTCGGTAGAATCCGCTCATGATGAACCGAAGAAAAATATATAATTTATGAATTCAATATTCAATCGCACGACAACACACAAGCTTTAATACATAAATACAAGCACACATTTGTTTTAACCACTGACTCACGCAAACACACAGACATAGGCGAAGGCAAGGAAGTAAATAAAATGTCAAATTCTTGGAAGAACAAAGTTGAATGGTTTGAACAAGAGCACAAGCGTGAGGAGAAAATGATAGTCAAAATGTCAAAGAAAAGGGAAGGGACAAGCTTACAACTTACTCTTTAGGATAAAGCTTCGAAGCGAGAAATGTCAATCAACGACGCTAATGCCGAGTTCCTGACGTCTCTGACTCTTTTTCGATTACGCGATTTTCATGAAACCATCTACCAATTAAGTTAAGGATGGAACTTGATTTAAGATTCAGGTAGTATATTGGTGAATATGGATTATTTCGTCTATTTTCAACATAAGTCACGTCAAACAAAATTCAGTTCAGAAAGTGCCAAAAAAAAATACACATTTCGTAAACAAAAGGTTCTTTTCGGGGGACCCACTCCTTATAAAAGAATAATGTGCTTTTCTTGTACTTCACTCTTTGTTTTTATAAGAAGCTTTCACTACCTTGCTTCTTGTACTCTTTAGATGTTGGACTTGTTAGCATTGGCAAAATATGAAACAAACATCACAGATAATAAGAAATTGAGAGCTCCCAAAATGTGGGATTTGAAATGGATAGTTGGCAATAACCAAACTTGATAGGCCTAGTGGTAAATTCACTACAATAAGACTTTTTATGAGGCCTTTGGTTCAATCCCTTGAGACGGAAAAATTGCGTATATTTGTAATCTTAGTCGATAGTGCATGCAGCCAATTGTGTCGATTGTTCTTACCGTGATAATATATATCTTCTAATACGAGTACATATACTCTTGCCAATAGTGTCACCCCATTAAAAAATTGGATATTTGGCAAAGTTAAACATGATCATATAATGCAATTTATTATTCAATAGATTATATATTTAACTAATAATGCAATTTAACACACTATATAATAATGCAATTCAATAGATTATTATTCAATAGACTTTTTCGTACTTTAGATCTAATAATGCAATTATTTAATAGATTATATATCTTTTACACACTATACAAAAATGGAGCAACTATATTTTAAAAATAATTTAGCGGTTTTTCATCTAAAAGTATCGAAAATTGTCGATAATCCTTGATAAGTATCGGTAACGATAATCTATAATTTTAGCAGTTTTTTATCGATTAATTGGTAAGCAAACGATAAATTCATCGAAAAATGACAACTAATTTATCGACAGAGATGACATTTTGAACCTTGATTTTAGGTTGTATATTGGTGAATAATTACAATTTTCAATTTCAAAAATTGAAAAATTGAAAACTCAAATTTTCCCAAATCATTTGCATATGTACACACACAAGCTATCATTGTTGATTAATAATGAAGTATGATTATTCACCATGTGATAAAATAAAATAAATAAAATGCGATTTCAAGTTTCAACTGTAATCATCATAGGGGAGGTAGTGGACGGCATGGTATGGTGTTTACAATACTAACGTGATTCATTTTCCATGTTATTATAATTAATAATACCAACTTCTATGAAGTTGATTTGGAGATTATTATTATTATTATTATTGTTATCGAATATAATATAGGGTATATAATTTCATGAAATATATGTCCTATCAAATATATTTGGAGATTGTTGGTGGGTCAACTATTAAACGCAAACGTGCTTAGGTTAATAACTTATACAAAGTTGGCGTCTATAATGTGGATTACCTAAAATTGTCGAGAATGTATATATACCAAATTATTTTATTTTTGGTGATGATAAGGCGCACTATGAAGAAGTAGAGATAATGTTGTTGAGTTTTTATACGATTATTTGTATTTAATTATTTTCTTTATATACTATAAACCACGTGAACACAAATTACTCGCGTGTTTAATAATCACGTGCATACATGATTCTTTGTCCAATTAGAAAGGTTAATGGTTACACAATTGACATTATCTATTTGTTAGATGCTTAAACTTAAGTGTATTAGATCATTTCATTTTGATTTAGTACACAAAATAAAATTATGCGTCACCTACTTTAATACTTGCTTTTAAAAATTATTTACATAACTTTGTAGATTTCCTTACAATTTATGTCATTTTATTTAGACATCTAGAATGAATGCTTCGTCATACGTACGTCATATGATATCACACAAAGAGTAAATGTCTTTAATACCCATGAACCTATAGCGAGTTTCCTTTCCCTGTGAGTCATGTTTTATTAGTTTAACATGGAATTCACCATTGTTTATAAACAAGTTTTTTTACGTTATCGTGTCTTATATATATATATATATATGTATATATATGTATATACTATATAATGATATTTTTTTAACTGTAAATGAAAATGTACGACATTATGCATTGATATACCTTTTCTAATTCTGATTTGAGTTACTAAAGAGAGTTATAACGTATTCTTTGTCTCTTAAGATTCTTATGCATTGACAATTATCATGTATTAAGCATAATATTTAACGTTTATACGGCATCAAAATAATTAATTGATTGCAGGATTTGATTAAAAAAATTATATATTCTATAAAAAATTGATATCCTCAATACATCCTCCTCATTGTGCTAAAAAAATTCAAATTTTTTTATAAAAATGTGAATTCTCAATACGTTGTCTACATGTGTCACATCACTTGTGAGTTCTTCTTTTGAATATATATAGAATTGCTTAGACGGTGAATTGGTGGTCTCGATGGGGTCGGTTTTGTATTTGGCATCGGTGACACACTCAGCGTTCTCGAGGTGTCTGTGCTCTCGACAGTTGTTTCGGTGATGTAAAAGCGAGAGCATATTAATTATTACACATGATGTGTATTTTTTATTTTAGAGTTTAGGAAAATACTGAATTTCGCAATGCATATATTTAGAGAAAAGGTAAGAAAAAGAATTATAGCACTATAACTTTAATCTATAACAGTAGATACGATTTTAGAACCAGTAAGTGAATTGTCATAATTCTCCGTGTCACTTTTATTTTTTATTAGATGACGAGGATACAATACTAATAATTAGTGATATACTCATAAATGTATAAGTTGGTAATTGGCATTTCATTAAGTGTATTATGGTTTTTAGTACCCCGACTTACTTTTTACATGCCTTCGATATCTCCAAAAATATAACGTGTCGCTAATTTTTTTGCAGTAGCGGTTTACTCATTTAAAAAAATATAGAAAAAGAGGGGGGGAAAGGAGGGAAAATAAAAAAGAAAGAAGAAGACAGAGAAAATAATCTACGTCACATTCCTATTTTATTAAATATAATTTATATCAAATTGCATTAGTATTTATTATATAAATATAAAATTACAATTACAATTTATATTAACATAATAAAATAATAATTGTAACCTATAGTATCTAAAAATTCGTCGGTAAACGGTTTACAGCTTACAAATAAAATCTTATCGGTAATTTTAGTTGTGGTATATTTTTTTCTCAAATAACATTATCAATAAACTCGTTATCGGTCAGTATATTAATTAAAATGGAGGTTGCGGTTTTTATCGGTATCGACATATAAAAGTTAAAACCTAGACGTTCGAAGAAGAAAATAAAAACTAAAGAAAAACTTTTTTTTTTTTTTTTGAGGGAAACTTGAAAGAAGCCTTATCTAGGACTAGCAGAGAGACTAGACATTTTCTTGCTCATTTTCTCGCCAACCAAACACCTCAGAGCTCGCTTTCCATCCATGGCGGGAATCGCACCCACCATCCACTCCTCCTCCTTCCTCGCCGCCCCGTCGCCGCCACTCTCCGCGAAGCTCTCCTACTCCGTCTCGCTTCCGGCGAGGACTTTCCCGCGAAGCTCCCGACTGCGCTCCCGAATTCCCAGTGAAGCACTGTCGCTCTCCTCTTCGATTCACATCTCTCCGCCATCCTTCACTGCTCGATTTCCTTCACTGCTCGATTTCTTTGTCTCTAATGGTGTGGTGTGTGCGCAGGAATCACGGCGCTGACTAGCAACGACATTAAGGTCGGCACCGAGCTTGAGATCGACGGAGCTCCTTGGCGAGTTCTAGGTCAGTCTCCTCCACTTTCTCTCTCCTAGGGTTCGGCTTTGAAGTTCAATTTCATCGACATTGTTGTCTGGGAGAGTAATGTGATTTACGAATCCGTTTGCATCATATCCAAACAGAATTTCTTCATGTGAAACCTGGGAAAGGAGCTGCGTTTGTGAGGACGAAGATTCGCAATTTCATCACCGGAAACACGATCGAGAAAACGTTCCGAGCCGGATCGTCGGTAAATACTTCAATCTTCGCTTGATGTCGGTGGAATTACTCCGTGTTTGCGTCGTTTTTCGATCATTTTATCGGTTTCTTGTAACAGTTTCTTAGAAAATTTAGGATTGGGAGCTTTGAATGTATTGTGTAATTTGTTCCCAGCTTGAAGAAGCAAATGTATACAAGGAAACCAAGCAGTTTACGTACAAAGATGGTCCTCAGTACGTGTTCATGGACCTGGTATGCTCGGTTTTCGCACCGTGATGTTCAATCTTTGTCTCGAGAGTTTGTAACTGTTTCTTAATTAATTAGTAGAAAAACGAATATGTACTATGTAGTTACGAGCTTTGTGTTGTTCGTCGTTGGCAGACCTCTTTCGAAGAAACGCGTTTGAATGAATCGGATGTCGGGGATAAAGCGAAGTGGATAAAAGAAGGAACTGACTGTCATCTGATGGTTTGGAATGGAAAAGTAAACGAAATCCCATTGATTAGGCGATTATGATATGCATAATTACTTAATTATTCTGTTATTAGTGTCCGATTATTCCTTTTCGACTGTGATTACTCTTGTAAATAACAGTAGAAATACAATTCAAACGTGTCTACAATATTTCTTGCAGGTCATTGGTCTTGAAATCCCGATCGTAGTGCCCTTGGTTGTGACCGACGCTGATCCCGGGTTCAAAGGAGACACTGCTCAAGGTAGTGCGATTACATTATCACTTTTTTACTTTCAATGATTGTCTTTTGTCATTTTATGATTTTCTATGGCAGGTGGAAGCAAGCCGGCGACTCTTGAAACAGGTGTGACCGTCAATGTCCCGCTTTTCATAAATCAAGGTGATACGATCATAGTCGATACTAGAACCGGGCAATACATAAATCGCGCATAGTAGCTTGTATTGTCTTGCCATTAGCCGGGAAATTTTGGTACTTAATATGTTTACTTGCCATATAAGAGTCCTATTGTATATTAACCTTGCCTATTTGGCCTTTTTGGGGATATTTCCACCCATTTTTGTATCGAATGATTGGGACTATAATACTATATGATTCTGAAATATTGTTTTATATTGACTGTATTCATGAACCCTAGCTTAAGAAAGCACTGTACGATAAAAGAAGCAAAGTTTGTTTGAGCTTCGATGGTCCTAGTTTAATCATTCATTTACATTAGACCGTGGAGTATTTATCATGGTTTCTGAGTTTTCAAGGGTATTTCTGTACTAAAGATATAGTTTGAGGGGGATTAGGGAAAAGTAACTATTTTCATTACTGTGGCTTCATGCTCGAAATTACGCCTCGCTTCACTGCCGCACCGTACAAACCACGAGCTACGAAGATCTGCTCGCTCTTATTGAGCTTGTGAATCAAAAGCTCATAGCACATTCTACCGGGAACTCTGCCTGTTTCATTCAGCAGAATGAGAAGAAACAACGCCTCGGTTATCTTTTCCTCTCCACAAAGTGCTCGGAACACGCCATTAATCGTGTTCGTTCTTGGAGAGTACCCCATTTTTATCATCTCCTGCAAATTTCCATTAGCCTCGTCTGATTTCGTCCCGGCACAGAGAGTCTGAACCATCACGTCGTACGAGCTGGGGTTCACGACCGCGCCGTCACGCTTCATCGTCTCAAACAATTTCCGAACAATCTCCAAATACCTCGTTTCCCCTTTAGAGAACTTCCCACACAACCCGATCAAAAGAGCGTTCAACGTTTTATCCTCCGCCCTAAACCCGACCCCTACCATCTCATCATAAATCCTAAACGCCGCCTCAAAGCACCGCCATTTCAACAAACCGAACAAGAAAGTGTTGTAAGTGATTTCATCCGGCACGAGGCCCCTCTTCCTCATCAGCTTCAAAACCTTGATCCCATTCTTCGGCCTTCCTTCGACGCAATACCCATGGAAGAGCGCATTGAACGCAACCACATCAAGTTCGACCCCTTCCTCCAAACCCTCCTTAAGCAACTCGAAAGCCTCGTCCGATCTCCCGACTTTGCACAGACCGTTTGTGAGAGCCGTGTACGAGAAAACGTCAGGCTTTTCTAACCCGTCCTTCATCTCCGTCAACATGTCAATCGCATCGTCGACTCGTCCAACGTAACACAAACCCTTCAACAATGAATTATAGGTCTGAACCCTAGGATTGAACCCAACGCTACTAACCATCTTATCCAAAACACTCAAAGCTCTTGTCAATTTGCCTCTTTTGCTCAGAGAATCTATCATATAAGCAATTGTCCCATGATCTGGCTGAAGCCCGTTTTCCAGCACGTGCTCTAAAACCCTCTCGGCTTCATCGAAATCGTAATTCTTGCAGTGACACCTACGGGTGAAAAAAGAAAACGTAAACCAAATATTAAACCTAAAAAGGATATATTGATACTGTATTTCGACGGTTAAAACCGAATGCACCGAATAAAAACTGAATAATTTATATATGTCATCCCGTAGTGGTGTTCGATTACTATAAAATAAATCGAATTTATTGCATATGGCTAGAGTAATACATATAATCTTATATTCCTCTAGTTATATAATACTTATCGAGTTCATTGAAACCTTTACTTATTATCATTACTCAATATTTATATTATTAAAACATTATGATACAAATTGATTAATAATTTTACTCAATTTCTTGGAAAAAGGTAAAATACATATTTTATCGCAATTAAATACGGAACATGTCGATAACGATAATTTTATCTTTTTAAATTAAATATTCAATTTTCAAATAAAATACCGAATGCAATATTTCGATGTAACGTTCAGTTGTTCACCACACCTTATGGAAAGAGACAAAGTCCAAGAATTTGGCGCCAAATTGCGAGACGGCATTTCGTCGAACAGCTTCAGGGCGAGCTCGGTCTCGCCGGCGACGAGCAGAGCTTGAAGGAGGTCGTTGAACTCGGCGATGGATTCCCAGTCGTCGGCGTGTTCCAGCTCGGAGGCGATGACGTCGTTTCTCTGTCGCGGGGTCAACGCCTGGATTCTCTCGACAGTGGCGTTGACCCTCGATTTCTTGTTGGAGTGGGGATTCTCTGTGGTAGGCGAGGCAGTGGAGTCTTCGTGTTTGGGGTGGGAGAGGTGGGTTCTCGTGGCTCTGTGCTCGCTGTGTCTGAGAAGAGGAGACTTGGTGGGACATTGAAGGGCTGTTGATGAAGGTATGAAAATGGCGGAAACTGAATTCATCACAGATCCAAGTGATTTCCTAGCTAGAGGTAGAAGAAGGATAGTGAAGTAGTGGCACTAACACGTAAAAACGACAAACAATTTGTACCCAAGGCATATAAGTAACTAATATTATACTATATGTACCGGTATATTCGCACTCTATGCTTAGTAGTAAGCAGTGTATTCAAAGGCTACAAAATATTACGGATGTCTAATTTTGTATATGTCGAGTTAATGCATGTTAAGGTACATACACGTACGGGTGGCAATTTGAGGCTGAAAAAACGAAACACGATTTAAATGGGTTTGGGTACACTATAGATGAATTTGGGTCCAACTGTATCAAACACGATAAAATAAAGGGTGAACATGACACGAAAATGATAATTAAGGAGCAAAAAAATTAAATTGTATGTATAATATTAATTGTTTTAATAATTATGTTTTTTTTTTCTTCATAAATTATATCATTCAATTGATAAATATATAAAAGAAAAATCTTAAATAATATAAATAATAAATTAAGTTAAATGAGTGTAAATTGAATTAATTTATCATTTTATAATACTTGAATATGGTAAATGAGTTAAACAGATAGACATGCTAAGGATAAACACGGAGGTGGGTCTGGGTATCATCTTCTAACACAGTTAATCAATGGTGTGGACCAGCATCTATATATAATATGTCAAAAAGCTATTAAAGTCCGTCACGAACATGACATGAAATACGAATGACCACTCATAATCTTTACTTTAATAAAGTTGGTAAAATAATAAATGCTTTAAGACTTCCATCGTAAGCGTATTCATTCTTTTTTATGAGAATTTCGTGAAATATGGATGAAATTGAACTCCAACATTATTTTGTGACTTTTGACTATGACTTTTGAGTACTAAGAAAATAAATTAAGAGTATGTCTTGACACACTTACGAATGGTACAATATGAAATTGATTAACGACAGTAAATGAAATCTTAAACGACAAAAAAAAAAAAAACTTCAAATGAAAAAAGGATAAACAACTCCCAAAAAGGACATGACAGGCAGATTGTAAGAAACGACATGAACGTACTAAAGTAAAAACGACTATAAGAACAACTAAGATGGCAAACATTACATGAAGGAATCGGCATCAACCGGAAATGTAATGAAGACAAAAAAAAAAAAAAAACATAAGAAAATCCCTAGAAAAATATAAAGAAGCGAAGCGACAAACTTACAAAGTACATGTAGAAACGACACAAACTAAACCAAAAGTACAACAACAATGGAGAAATATCATCTATAATAAGGGTCAAACCGAACCCGTATCGAGATTTTTTTTCTTCTTTTCTGTCAAATTAAAATCCAAAACCCAATTCCGGGTTTTTTAAAATTGAAACCAGAACGGACGCTCTCATTTCTTCAATTATTTCTATGTGAATGGCTCGAATTCTATGAACAAAGCAAATCAGAATGACAAATTATTTACAAGAACATAAAAGAAAAACCTGATTCAAATACCACAAGATTCTCTCAACAAATAGCATATACAAATATTTCAATGCATTAATATCATATATATCTATATATGACATAATATAATTAATATATATATATATGATCATTAACTACACACATCTTTTCAAAACGACAACAAAAAAAAACTCACGAACTTCAATCCTCAAAACCTCATAGACCTGCTAAAATCCTTCCAAAACCTGGGATCTTTCAAATCTGCCACCGCCTTCTCCTTCTTCTCACCCCTCCCAAACCCGGCCGCGATCGGTCCGGAGAGCCTCTTCAGCGCGTTCCTCAGCGCTGTGGAGCTCCGCCGCCGCCTCGGCCGCTCATGTCCCTTCGGTGCTTCGAGACCCTCGGGCCCCGCCACCGTTTGTGCCGGCAGATTACCGAGGGCGACGCGGGGCGTGTCTTTGCGGTACATGGCGCCGGGCTCGGAGCGGCTGCGGCCGAGGCGCATGGCGGTGTGGAGGTGGGCCTCGAAGGAGAGGCGCTCGAAGTTGTCCAGCAGACTGCTCTGCTCGTCGCCGAACTTCTTCGTCGCCATTGTTGCTTCAACTTCGTCGCTCACCTTCGCTCCCATGCTTATATATATATATAATATAGATATAGATATAGATGTTTGGGAGTGTGTGTAGTATATATATTCACAGTTCGAGTGAGAAATGGAAGAGAAGGTTTTGTACGGCGTTTGAGTGGTTTGGGAGTGAATGCTTACTGAGTTTTATACACTTGGTGCAATGTACTACTATATATATATATCAGTATGCATTTAATAATTTATTCAAAAATATGTTAGATCTAATATTTTATCGAGGTTATCTATCTATCAATTACTAATTTATAATTGGATCCAAACATTTTTTTTATCGAAATTATTATTACGAGATTCAACTTTATATGATATTTTAAATAATTTTTTGGTGAATATTTAAAAAAGAATTAGGTGCTTGGATTAAATACGGGGCCGGCTTTAAATAACTTATAAATGTCCAAAAATAAATATGACACATTATAACTAGTAACTACCAAAGTATAGTAAAGCAATAATGCTTGTAAGTCTATGATTGAATTGAAGTACAAACTAACCCTAATAAGCCCTTAAAAAATTAATTAATGGCTTGGAAAAATAAAATACTCAAATGATATGACAACTTATATTCTTTGTACTTTAAAGTTTAATAATTTGCTTTTTCTTTTCTTTGTCTCTTCCTTGCGAAGGGTGACTAGCATTAGTAAGATGTGACGCTAAAAGCATCTATTATGCTCTTATGCAAGGTATTAAATTTCTCGAATATCCATCAGCATGCCAATCGAAAATATTTTTTCGAGAATATGCGAAACGATATATCCATTGGCATATCCATCTATTTACCTATGAGATACCAATCGACAAGCGATATATCCGTAAAATGAAAAGTGCGAAACGACATCGGCAAACGGTATTTAAAACCTTGCTCTTATGCATGTGTATACAGTGTATATAATTATTTATAGTATAAATGGTTTTCTTTTACTATAGTGATATTATTGATTAAAATTATATATATTCGCATTACAATTATATATTTACAGAGTCACGGTGTATGACCGCCAAGTAGGCCGACTTTACGGGGCCCTATGCGAAGATCAATTTTGGGGCCCCTTTCGTAATTATAAATTAAATTTCAATGCTAAGTGTATAACATATTTGTTATTTATTATTTGTGGCCCTTAGTATCACTAGGTGAAAATCTATTGTAGGTCCATGCCTACCATGTATACCCTCAGAGCCAACCTCACTATTACTTCTCGTGGAGTCGTGTAGTGACTTCATCATTATGTCAAACAAGCTTGGTTTATAATATAATGATTTTAACCATGCTAATGTTAAATATTGAGATTTCAAGGAAATATCAAATCTTATACTTTAGTTTAATATTTTGTATTCTCATAAATACATTGTCAAAGCTTTTTTTTTTTAAAAAAAAGCATTAATAAATAATCAAAATTGATAAGTGTTTTTTTTATATATATAAAGTTTGAAACCATAAGAATCAAATTTTATAATATGAATATTTTAAGGTTAGTTTTTAGAATTATATTTTAACTTACGTCTTTTTCAAGTGTTAGATTGGGCTTGTTTTAGAAGCAAGAATATTGGCTGTAATAATAGTGAGAAAGAAGAAGAATATAAGAGAGGCAAAGAATCAATTAGGGAAAATGAAAAGGCTGTCGTTTATTTAATTCTATTCGAACATACCAAAAAAATGTATGAATATATTATATATATATGTGTGTGCACTGTGTAGATATATAAATATAATTAATGTGATATTATGGCGATGAACTAGAAATGGGTCATCATCTAGCTTTAAATTTAAACTCTTGTCAATTTTTCGATTCTGTAAATCTGAGGTAGGTCAACATTTTAAATAGATTCACGATATATATTAATTCAGTTTGTCTACTTTTATTTCTGCGACAATAAATAGCATCATAATTCGAATTTGAAAGTGGGATTTAGAAATTTAAAATAATATAGCTATTATTATTATTTATATTTTTCAATGTTCCACTTGAGTACATGTTCTATAAATTTTGACTGCGATGTGTTGTAAGTTGTAACTAATGCTCTTTATACATTGCATTTATGTAGACAACTACAATATATATATATATATATATATATATATATATATATATGTATTATACGCCATTAACATCTCCATGCAGAATTTACTTTACTACCATTCTTATCATCTCCTAATCAATGAATTGTTAGGCTATTAATTGACTAGCTTTATTATGACCATTTGATTAGTCAACAAAACAATTGTACTTGTTTTTTTTTTTTTAAACCAAAACAATTGTACTTGTACATGTACATTTTTATTTTTATTTTGGTGATGAACTATAGTTATAGAAGTATTTTGAGGTTAAATCCTCATAACACTCTCCTAAATATATGGAATATATTATAAGTTATATGTAAGATGTTAAGGTTTCACCTGAAATGTTCTTTATTAATAAATTTGAGATGCGCTAAAATGACCTCAAAGGTGGTCATTTGGCCGCGGCACCATGCATTGGACGTCATTTGTTTGCGGGGGGAAGCCACTGTTTGGACCCGGCCTCTAGAGGAAAGTTCGCGACGGGCAGGTTTCCATCAGGATTCTTCTAATTCAGTTGTGGCCAGTTGGCCGACCACGAGTTCGCAGCCCGAGGGCAACCCGGCCTTATCAAAACGTCTGACAACTCTAACCTTAATGACTGATAGACCTCGTAATGGTAAACTGCCCCAAATATAGAGCCATCAAATGGAAGCAACGTTTTCTGCTCCTGATGAACTTAAACGATACCGGTTATCCATCATATATCTTGCAATCATTGGTCGTGCATGTTTTATTCGAAATATTAGAAAAAATCAATTTTATTTTGTAAATATTCGAATTCTTCGTAACTATAGGATCATAACATATACTTTTACTTATTAAAAGTTGGAAAAAATAATGTGCAATGTTATTTAGACAGGTGGGCGCAAGTTGCCTGGTCCCATAACTCATTTGGGCAACAAATCCCAGGTTCCGACCAGTTTGTGCCTACTGATCACGCAGTTTAATAATTATATCTAAATAAATTATTTTATTAAAATAAAAAATAATTTTTAAAAATATTTCTTGTCTTTGACTAGAAAACGAGTATTTCCTATTTAAAAATACATAGTGGGTTGAGCATAGAGCTGCACACCACGGCGCCGTGGCGCGTCGCGACGAAGTCGTCGGAATCGCGAGAAAAAACGTCGCGACGCGTCGTGGCGTGCAGAGTCGCGAGAGAGAGAGGGAGAGTTCTGTGAGACGGAGAGAGAGAGAGCGGGAGAGAGAGAGAGGGGGAGTCGCGACGAATCGCGATCGGAAGCTCGGAATCGCGAGAGTCGCGACGCGCCGGAAACCACCGCGACAAGTCGCGATCCTGGTTGGCGACGAATAATGTGCAGCTCTACTTGAGCAACCCAAGCATGGATTGCCCCGCCCCCTCCAAAAAACGGAATGGGCAGCCCCTCTCATGAGCTGCCCCGTCCCACGACGGTTAAGAGTGAAATTACCGCTATCGGTATCGCTTAGATAAAACGGTTTGACCCCTCCACTCAAATAATCATTTACCATCAATTAGTATTTGGAAGACTTGGACCACTATTATTGGGCCTAAACCATATGGATCCTGGGCCCAATAAGCTTAGAATCCGAATCCAGGAAGGCCCAAATCATCAGTCCTACGTGTCACCGACTCTCTCTCTCTCTCCGAAGCTGAATCTTGTCTCTCCCAGAACCAGAGAGCTCGAAACCCTCATGAAGATCCCATCTTTCCTCGATCCGAATCCCTAACCTCCGAGCTCAATCGATCGCGTTTCGGTGAATCCCTGGGAATTCGCAGGGCTTTGATCTTCCACGGACGGCTCCGGATCCGAATTCGGGATCCGAAGCTCCCGATCGACGTTGATGGACAGACATGGATTCGCCGTCGCGCTTCTCTTGCTGTTCTCCGTGCTCGCGAGCTTCTCCGATGCTTCGCTGCTCAACAATCTCAGAACCTTCGTCGTGAAGAGAGATTCCTTACCGGTAATTCTCGACTTCAGTCTCTGTGTATCAGTGAAAATTTGTATCCTTATCAAGCTCATGGTTTCTTCTTCTTTGGGTATTAGGGTTCTCCAGTACCAGTACAAGGCCAGTCGAGCCATGAAAAGAAACCGGATTCTTTAGGGGATAGTGATAAGAGTGGGAAGAGTTTGGATAAGAGTGAGGTGGTTGAATCAAGCAAGGAGAATAAATTGGATTCGGGATCAGAGAATCAAGCGAGTAAGGACAAGAGTGTTGATCATGTTGAAGGGAGTAAGAAAGTGCCGTCTGAGGATACGGATCCGGCGAAGAAAGGGAGCGAAGAGAAGAAACTAGACTCCGAACCCAATAAAGAACCGAAAAAGGAAGAGTTACCGCAGCCGAAGCGGCCGGAGGAAACGGGTAAGGAGAAGGAAAAGCAACAGTCCAAGCAGACGGATCAGTCGAGTAAAGAGGAGCAGAAACCGGGTTCGGAATCGAAGAATGATCCGAGTCAACAGAAGAAAACGGATCCGGGAGAAGCAAAGGAAGAAGTCAAGCAACAGCCATCTCCTCCGCCGCCTAAGGAGGAAACTGTTACCAAAAGCTCGGAAGCCAGTGCAGCTCCTCCGCCACCGCCGAGCGAGAAGCCACAGAAAAAGAAGGAAGATAAGGTGGCGAAGAAGGGGGAGAAATCCGGCACGGGGACGGTAACCGATGAAACTTGTGACGGGTTGAATCCCAGCTGCTCAGTTCAGGACTTGGTCGGCTGCATTAAGAGCTCTGATGGTAAATCCCTATTGGTGAATTGAACTTATTTGAGCATGTTATCAATACAAGGGACTGACTATATATATATACACTTTACTATTTGGTGAACTTGCCTACATTCCATCACTATACGTATAGTTTTTAATTGGGTTTGCATCATCTAGCGTAATGTTTTTAAGGCTTATTTGGCTGAACATTCTTGGTATATGAAGTAGATACCTGCTTATTTGGTAGTCAAGTCCTTATGAGCTATTTCTTGAATGCTAATGTGGTCCTCTCTATTAGGCAACTTATTAGAAAATTGGTAAACCTAGTAACTGATAGCATAGTTGCTCTTATACTCTTAATTTACAGCCGCATTTGCGCCGGTCTTTGTATCGATTTTTTGTGTCTAGCAATGGAACTTGTTTATGTGCCAGATTAGCAATTTGGTAGCGTTGACTTTTTCCTTCTAATAATATGATCTTTTTTTTTTTTTTTGTGGGACTGTTCAGTGTATGTTTTGGTGACACGCTAATTTACGATTCGGTTTCAGGGTCACGGGTGGTGGTTCTGGTCCAAAACAAAGGAGAGAGCATTTTAAAGGCAAATGTTGCTGAAGGAAATTCAGGGCAGGGTATAGAGACAGATATACCCAAAAAGAAAAGTAAATTGGTAATAGTTCTATACTTTTGGTTTTTAATTAAAAAAATTGCTTCATCATTGATAATATGATGTCAAGGTTCGATTTCACGTCTCAAAGTAGTGCAGAGTTATAAATTTTTATCATATAACATCCAATAACGTACGTTTTATTGTTTCTGATAATGATAACTAACAGATACAGAAAAAGCTCAAATCCAAAATTTCAAAATTTATAAAATTTGAGAAAGTAAAATTTATCATTCTTTATTTGTCGATCGGATATGATGTGAGATCTCTGAAAGTTCCGTTCTTGCCTGAACTTGTATTTTTTTTTCTTTCTATTTACATCAAATTCAGCCCATAAGCGGTAGTAAAAAACATAGTTGTAGAAACTGAGACCTAGTTGTTAGTTATTAGTTTAGTTTTGCCCTGAACTTGTCTCAATTTACCCCATCAAATTTTCCATGTCTCAGTTTGCCCCCTGAATTTGTCGGTTTGTAATATTTTGCCTCTTAAACGTATTTAGATTATTTGAGCAATTTACCTTCTCCCCTCTTAAATATATGACGAAAAGAAGAGCTGAAATGCTCCATTATAAGTTAAGGGGGGTAAACTGAGACAAAGCAACAAGTTGCAGCGAAAAAGAAAAAGGCGGCAAAATAAGACAATGGCGAAGAGTTCAGGGGTAACAGTCGATAATAACTCGTTAAATTAATTCCATTAACACTGATCTTTCTCATTCCAGATTCCCATATCGCTTACAAGTGGAAAAGCTTCCAACATAGTGGTAAACGGCAAATGCGAGCTTCCTCTACCCTTACCGGGCGACGAAGAGAACTCGTTCCTGCGGATCCCGACATACAATAAGCTTGTGAACCCCGTGAACGGCGCGTACCTCGTCATCCTCACCGCACTCATCTTCGGTGCGACCTTCGCCTGCGTCAAGTTTAGCCGGAGAAAACGCCAGGGCGGCGGCATCCCATACCAGGAGCTCGAGATGGGCCTGCCGGACTCGGTCTCAGCTGCTGACGCCGACATTGATTCAACCGAAGGCTGGGATCAGGGCTGGGACGACGACTGGGACAACCACATCAAGTCGCCGAGTGCTCCTCGCATCTCCGGTAACGGCCTCACGGCACTGTCTCCGGTCAAAGACGGATGGGACGACAGCTGGGACGATTAGTAAGCACGGCCCATTGGAAATGACGAATTAACCCCCAGGGGAAGCAGAGCAACAGTATCACACATAAGAAAATAGGAGAAATGTAAATCTTTCTCTCACATGGTTATTGATTATAGTTTTTTTTATGACGATGAAGCCCCTGGTGTAAATGGGGTCTTTTTTTTTGACAGAGAACAGAGGTTAATTCTTTTTTCTTTTGTAAAGTATATTGAATATTCTGTGCGTGTTCATTGTCGTTTCTTTTTACCCAAATTGTTGGATGATATAAGCTCAACTTAATAAATTACGGTCCAAAGTTGGACGATCATTGGGTATCAAAGTGAAAAGTTACTTGAATTTCGTGTATATAGATACATACATTCGAAGATTATCAGTCTTGAGTTGACCGCATTAACTCTCACTAGTGCAACGAATTATATGGTTTTTGAATTTCATTTTCCCATTTAGAAACAGAAATGGAAAAGGCATTTGCTGAAAAAAGAGGGAGAAGTCGGTTTCTGCTTCCATTTCTTTTTTTCAGAAATCAAATTTCCATTTTCGGTTTCGGTTTCGGATTACGCATGTCCCGGGTGAATATTTGCACTACTGACGGTTATGTTCGTTAACTGCAGAAAGAGCAAGAGCAAATGGGCCACTAACAGGCTCGGCCCAAACATTGGGCCGCCAACAAATTACCGAGGGCCCCTTTAAATATTGTAGCCGTGTACTACATCTACAAGTATGTTGCTACTACATATCTTTTAAAAATCATATTTGCATCTAGGTCCCCCTATTTGTGGGCCTCATGGTTTTTTTATTTTATTTTTTCTATTCTTCCCTACACTTTATATTTTAAAAATTTAGTATATATTTAATGCTAAATACCATTAATGGTTAATTTGTGGAAGCTTTAATTCTTATAAATTAACAAAAATAAAAATAAATAGAAGTGTTATTATCAATTATAATAATACTATAATAATACTTAGATATTTTTAATAATTTTTATTACAAAGAATATTTTGAAATAATAAATTGTAAAATCTTGTTTCTTAAATTCATAAGTATTTAATAAAATGAAAAGGCCCCCTTTTAACGTTACTTCTTCGGTCGTCGTCTCTAATAGAGGACGAACGACGTGTCTTTTCGGTTAAGACGTTAAACTGCGTGTCGTATTTTTTTACACGACGACAAACAATATGTTGTTTTGTCCGAGGACAGAGTCCTACATCAACAATTGTAAACTGTGATTTGTATTGCAACATCCAAAGATGCCGAAAAGAACTAGCTTTCATGGTTTTTAATTAAATGATTTAGAGTATGTTGTTCCACGGTGACCATTGACCAGCCTCGTCATCACTCCGAAGGGGAAGAGGGAGTGTACTCTTCCCAGACCTGAAACACGAGCCAAAAATCAGAAGAAGAAAGGGGTTCGCTATGCAGAAGGCTAACCTAGCTCCTAAGCTAAGGTTCAGACGAGGAAAGGGTATAAGTACCACGAGTTCTTGCATGCAAGCCCTAACGAAGGTTTCTACAAGATAATCACAACCCAGAAACGCTTCAAGAAGTGCGTTACTCCTAGATCTAGCCCTAACAGATCTAGGGTTTCTCAGAAACCAAACAGAAAAGGAAGAAGGAGGGGAGAGAGAACGTACCACATCGTCGGAGTTGTCAGCGGGCTCAGGAGGAGGCTGAGGGACTGAAGAAGGCGAGGCGAGGGAGGCTCGGTACTCCGCGAGGGCGATCTCCATCATCCACTCCTCAATCCCCCTCTGTGGCTTGGTGCGGTATTCACGCTCTTCTCTCACGCGTCTCGCCGTAGCAGCACAGCGGTGAAGAAGCGCCGTCTTGGTAGCGTCGCGAGTCCGGCGAGCCACCGGACCGTCATCGGAAGGCGGTGGAGTCTTCATCTTCTGCAAACCTTAGCTCGGGTTAGAGAGAGAGAGTGAGAGGAAGAGAGAGAAAGGCGAGCTGAGAAATGAGATGTAATTCGAAACCCTAATCTCAATAAAGCTCGTGTGTTTCATGATTTCTGTCGTTTCGTTCAAAAGCGACGTGTCGTGTGGAACCGTGTGTTCGTGTCGTTTGGTAGATTTTCCTCCCGGGATAGATTTCCATTGATACCCTGCATGTCCCACAACAAGCCTTAATGACAAGGCAAATATATGGCATCAAAGGCTCGGACATGTCAGCGAGAAGGGTCTGAAAATTCTACACAGCAGATGCTTATTTGGGAAGGAAAAAATCAACCACATGGATTTCTCTGAGCATTGTGTGTATGGCAAGCAACACAGAGTCTCCTTTGGGAAGGGCCAACATACAACAGGGGCAGTGCTTGACTATGTCCACTCGGACCTATGGGGCCCTTCTAGAGTAAGCTCAAATGGAGGAAATCGATATTTTATTTCCTTCATTGATGATTACTCTAGAAAGGTCTGGGTCTACTTAATTAAATCCAAAGATCAGGCCTTCAACACATTCAAGACATGGAAAGCTCTCGTGGAAAATCAATGCAGTACAAAGTTGAAGAACTTAAGAACAGACAATGGATTGGAGTACTTGTCTGAGGAGTTCAACAACTACTGCAGAGAGCAAGGAATAAGAAGGCCAAAGACAGTGAGATTAACCCCTCAACAAAATGGGTTGGCTGAAAGGATGAATAGAACCCTTTTAGAGAGAGTGAGATGTATGCTCTCCAAAGCAAAACTATCCACTAAGTTCTGGGGAGAGGCAGTCTCCACGGCCTCCTATTTGATTAATAGATTTCCTTCCTCAGCAATCAATTTCAAAACCCCACAAGAACTATGGACAGGCAGAGAGCAAGACTACTCACACTTGAGAGTTTTTGGGTGCATTGCTTACTTTCATGTAAATGAAGGCAAGCTGGCACCTAGAGCTAAGAAAGAGATTTTCCTTGGCTACCCAGATGGATTCAAAGGCTACATGATTTGGAATTTAGAAGCAGGAAAGTGTATCATCAGCAGGGATGTCACTTTTCAAGAAGAAAGTTTCCTTGCCTCACAAGGACCACCTATAGACCAAACTGATTCTCTTATACAAGAGGATAGTTTCAATCTGCAGGTGGAGACAGAAGGCACAGAGAGAGATGACACGGTAGAAGGTGGAGCGGATCAGTTAGAAACTCAGACAGGCAGTCAGAATGAAGAAGAATCACAGCCTAATGCCGATGAGAGTTTTGAAGAAGATACTTGCAGAGGTAGCAGAAGACCTTAATGGTGAAGAAAATTCAGACCTACAGCAATACCAGCTAGGGGTGAGCATTTTAGACCCAACCCGATGGCCCAACCCAATCCGTTGGAGACCCGACCCCAATCTAACCCGCTCAAAATTGGGTCGGATCGGGCCGGACCCGACTATTATTCGGGTCGGGGTCGGGTCCAAAACCTTGGGTCGGGTCGGGGTCTCCGACCCGACCAATATAATTAATATATATTTCATATTAATTTTTATTCAAGTATTGCAATCTTTAGTCTTTAAAAAATTCTAATTCTCAATTTTATTTACATTCAAAGACCGTTCAATCTCTCATTTTCATGTTTTACATTGTTTAGAGTATGTTTGTTTGATTAAATTTGTTTGGTGTATTTTTACTTGAATTTTGAGTTACATTGATGTATTTTTTTCATATTATTTTTTGTTATATAAGAGTAATTTTTAATTAATCGGGCCATGGCGACCCAAACCAACCCAACCCGATTTTTATCGGGTCGGTTTGGTTCGGGCATTAAAAAATTTTGGGTCGGATCGGGCTTTTTTTTAGGAACCCGAAGTGATCGGGTTGGGTCCATAAAAAGCGTCGGGGCGGCCCAACCCAACCCATGCTCACCCCTAATACCAGCTGACTAGGGACAGACCTAGGAGGCAAATTAAACCACCCAGCAGATTTTCTCATGCTGGAATGGTAGCTTATGCTCTCATGTCTGCAGCTGAAACAAACTTGGAAGAACCTCCGTCATTCCACGAGGCAAATCTCTCCAAGGATTCAGCAAAATGGAAGGAAGCAATGCAGGAAGAGATGGACTCACTGACAAAGAATAGAACTTGGGTTCTAGAGCCAAGACCCAAGAACTGCAAGGTGGGCTGAAGTGCTTCAACTGCCACAAGGAAGGACATTTCAAAAGAGATTGACCAGAGAAGAAAGTGTTCAAAGGATTTCAGAAGAGACAACACAACATGGATGACTCAGCAAACGTGTCACACAACCAAGGTGGCTATGACAATGCCGAGGTCATGTGTGTCTCTGTACCTGAGAACATGAGGGATGCTTGGATTCTAGATACCGGTGGATCATTCCACATGTGCCATGTCAAGGAATGGTTTGACACTTTCCAAGACACGCCAAATGGAGGAATGTGGCAACAGGCACCGAGGAGATTTGTCAAGTCTAAAGGAAGGGATCACTCACCCTAAAGCTTGATGATGGCACATACAGGAAGCTCGAGGATGTGAGGTATGTTCCCGGTCTCAAGAGAAATTTAATTTCACTTGGAGTATTGGAACAAGTGGTATCAGAGCCTTTTGGTTACCGATGGAGGAGTGCAAGAATCCGGTGGAGCAGTTCAAGAAACCGGTGAGGAAGTCCATGATTCCGAGGAACAGTTAAAATCACCGGTGAAGCAGAACAAAGACTCGGAGATAAGGGAAGCAGAGACTCAAGAAATGACCGGAGCAAAGTTCGACATGGAGAAATTTACGGGGAAGAATGACTTTGGTCTTTGGAAGATGAAGATGCGAGCCATGTTGGTTCAACAAAGAGTTGAGGTTGCCTTGTTTTATGAGAAGGATCTTCCAACCTTCTCCTCAGCAGAAAAGAAGAAGGATGTCTTCTCCAGAGCCCACAGTGCTCTGATTCTGAGCCTTGATGACAGGGTTCTAAGGGAAATCTCACATGAGATGACAGCACGAGGAATCTGGGAAAAGCTCGAAGATCTATACTCAAATAAAAGCCTATCAAGCAGACTGGTTCTGAAGAAAAGGTTGTACTCATTCAAAATGCCTCATGGGAAAAGTTTTGAAGATCACTATGATGATTTCAAAAGAATCATCTTGGACCTTGAGAACTGTGGAGTGAAGATTGAGGAAGAAGACAAGGCTCTCTTGCTTCTAGGGTCTCTCCGGATCAGTATGAGACCCTGTATGACATCCTAGTACTCGGGATGGAGACCCTGACCATCAGTCAAGTCACGGAGGCCATTTACTCAAAGCTTGAGAAGAAGAAGGCCACAACAAAGCCCGATCAAGGGGAAGGGCTAGTCACAGGAGGGAGGCAACCAATCAGGAAGGGATTTGGAAACAGGCCTCAGTCAAGGTCAAAGTCCCGAGGCAAAGCTGGGCATTAGCCCAACAGAGTAAAAAGTTACTTTTCGTAACTTGCCCTAAGTTTTGGTTTGATATTTATGCTTTATAATGTTAGCATATAAATTTCCAACTCCCAAATAAATTATTGCAGGAGTTATTCGGTATTTGTCATAGCATATCTTTTTAGTAATGTGTAGCTCCTGTAATACCGTATTTTAGGCCCAAAAAATGCGTAATATTAATGATTTGCCTAAGGCCCCAAAAAGAGTTGGCTGGCCAAGGGGCCTATATGTCATATAACCTTTCCTTCAACAACAAAAAATAAGAATGTTTTTTTTTATCGTGAGGTGATTGTAGCCATCAAAGCGGGTGTCGATAAAATGAGAAATATGGCTATGGAGATCCTAGCTAGCTTGATGAAATACAAAGAATAAGTTTTTTTTTAATGTTTTTTTTTATTAATTTGTTGTTGAACACATAGATACAACCGACGCAAGGCGGGTGGCAAGGCCGGTGAAAAGGCGGGCGGCAAGGACTCCAAATGCTCAAGGGCGTCCTGTTCAACTCGTTTAGTACCCTACAATAACGTAATAGAATAAGTGAGTCATACATATTAAAAAATTACTGCATAGCTTTTACAATACTGTAAAAGTACTGGTCATTAGAAAGTTAATGATGAAAACTATCTAGCATCTTACAACTTAAGCGTTGACGGATAATTCATAAACGCTTTAATTATAAAATGCATTTTATTTTAGGGTCTATTCGGTCTTCATCATTGCATAAATTTTTCGATACCGTAGAGCTCTTGTAATACTGTATTGCGGGCTCCAAAAAAACCTCATACTTATGATTCGACTAAGGCCCCAAAAAAAGTTAGGCTGGCCCAGCTACTAACCAGACACGGTCCGTCCGACCCAATGAGAGCTTGAATAAAAGATTTAAAAAATTATATATATATATATATATATATATACATACATAGCACTATAAAACAAAATACTTATTGATTACAAATTTAATTTACATGGAGCTTAGGGTAGGGGTGTGAAAAAAAAACCCAACCCAACAATTTAACCCAACCCAATTGAACTCAACCCCAATCAAACCCAACCCAATTAACCCAATAGTTATCGGGTTGGGTTGGGTTCAACCCGAATAAATAGTCGGGTTGGGGTTGGGCTAAATGCATTGGGTTGGGCCGGCCCAATTGACCCAATCAAGGTTTTTTTTAAATAATTAATTAATTTTTTAAAATATATTTTTGTAGTTTAAATAAGTAAAAGCAAACAACAAATAAATAAAAAAATGTATTTCTAGAGTCTCATTTTTATGTTTAGTCATTATTTAATGTCTATGACCATGTTTCTAGTATACGATTACGATCACATTTCTAGTTTAGTTTACGACTATGTTCCGTACTTGTGTTATTTAATGTTTAAGACTATAATAACGTTTAATTTTTGAATTTGGTGTTTACAGACAATAATATGAAATTTCTATTTATTGATCGACGGTTTAAATTTAAGTGTTATTCGGCAAAATATTTTTATATATTTTTTAAATTTTAGTTCAGGCCAATGACCCAACCCAACCCAACCCAGAGTTTTTCGGGTTGGGTTGGATTGGGCCTTCAAAAATTTTGGGTCGGATTGGGTTATTTTTTCCAAACCAAATAAGATCGGGTCGGATTCATGTTTTACCTCGGGTCGACCCAATCCAACCCATGCCCACCCCCAACTTAGTGGAATATCGCTGTCAATGTGATTCAGAACTTCCTTGTGGCCCCAAATTCATGGCTAGAATGCCATATATGGCTTATTCTCGGTCCATCTTTATAAAAAACAGAAAAATAAATTGTGACGACTAATAATTACCATATGGATATGGTATAATAATGATAAAATATGCCCTTTGTGTGAGTGTCCCATTTGTCTTGGTGTCACGTCACTCACGTCCACTCCAAAAATTCTTAGTTTCCACGACATACTCTATTAGGTTTTTGTTGCACTTTCATATCGGCCCAGAAATTCTAATCAAGACAAGGACTTCAAAAGAATCCAAAATGTGAATATCTATAATACAGTGTCGTTTGATTAGCTTTTGTAGTTTGGAAGTTAATCCCAAAATAGCGTACGAAATTACTTGTAAATTGTTACACAATGACTTCTATTCAATGCCTAAACTCTATTTGTTGTGGATAAGTGCGGCAGTAAGTACTATTTTTTTTAATAGCATGGCATACTCTCAATCCTAAATATATATATCTTAAGCCGTAAAATTTGTATTTATGATTGATTCCATCTCATGTGTTTCGGTTAATCTTAAAAAAAAAAAAAAAAAACATGTATCCCTTATGTAAACATCTCTTTTTTTTTCACGTCTTGAGAGTTTTTATTTTCATGTTAAATATACATCAATACAAGGCGACATACAAATATAAACGGTATAATATTAACAAGGACAAATAAGACATAATGAATCGGGAATGCAAATTTCGTAACTCCAAATAAAATTTCAACGCAATTAAAAGCTTATGCTATTTATAATTATATAAAAATAAAAAATAAAAAAACTTTTGAGTATTTGTTTATCTCATTCGTGCCCTTTATCTCTTAGAAAAAGTCCATAATACTATATCATGGTTATTATTTTGATTTTGATTATTTAATTAATTTGTTTATATTGACAAACTCGATCATTTATATGTTTTATCTTAATTTAAACACTCACCTTAAAACACAAAAATCAAATTTTACCCTAAGTTTAATTTGCACACCCTTTTGTTGAATTTAGGTATTTAATGCACCACAAACTTCTCATTTCTTGGGGAACGATCAAATAGGTTTAGGATTGCTTGAGCTAATATCGGTCTTTAAGGTATGCAAAAATTCAAGTTATAGTAAAACCCCATATCATTTTAAGTTTAATGACATATCTAATTTTGCTATGTTGTTGCAAAATTTGCTTGTTTGACATTGGAAACTACATCTTTATAACATAAACTAATTTAAAAAGATCAAAAGCACAAGCAAAAAGAAAAAAGAAAAATGCTATCAAAATACATGATTGTTGTAAATGACATTGACAGTAACCAGTGATTCACCATGATGGAATCCTTACCATAATTCTTGTTGCTTTGCGTTTATATAAATCAACTATAATTGGTGTCGATAGTTTATGGTTTCCCATCTCAACAATGAGACATGAGCGACCAAAAGCATTGAAAAGTTTCCCATTGTAAGACATGGAATGATTGCCATGCACTAGAGTCGTATGTAATACATATATAACTATATATTATTATGTGTGTATATATAATTATTTTTGTAGTGTTTTTGGGGACCCCCATGTGATGAGCTTTTATGATGGTGTCCAGTCTCATTTGATTAGGTTCCTCTTGGGTCCAACAACCATCTTCGTTTTTCAATACATTAAAAAAAAAAAAAAAAAAAAAACCCACAAAATATGAAAAAAGACCATATGATAAAGATAATCTATGATTTGCTACACTACATTTTGGAGCTTTACTTTCAATTTCAAGGAATAAAAATACAATTTGTATCAACATTAGTGGAACAAACAGATAATGCACTTAGAGAATATTTAAAAAGAACAACCCTACCAAGTGCTAAAGTGTATGCCAAGTTATCTTGATTAGATAAAAGTAACTAAAGTTTTAATGCTTCGAGAGAGTTATGGTTCGCCGGTTCGTTCTCAATATGGCGTACGTACACTTATCGCTTGTAAAATTTCTACTACACTCTAATTAAAAATATAGTAGAATTGTTTTCTTCCGTCATCTTCGCTATCAACGTGATTACACTTAATAGAGCGTTCATGACGATTTAGGCAAATTTTAGTTCGTTCTTTTGTGAGATGCGTAAGAATTCTCATAGATGCATATACAAACTTCAACGATCGAGGAGAAAGCAGAAGATTGTTTCTTCTTTTAACAGCATGACGTGCTTTTTAATAAACTATAGTCTATATTTTATAATTTAGACTTCCTTTTTTATTAAAGAAAAAATGTTATATTAATAGCTGTTTAGGGTAAGCACTCAGTAATTAATTAGTATATACATTTCCACATTTTGTTCGGTTCCGTTTTTTACAAAACATGCATTTGCGATTTGAAACTCATAATTTTATTACGAAGATAGTGTGAAATTACCACTACACCAACAGAAAAATATCATCATCTTAATCAAACTTGATCTACCATTATACAAGGTAAAAAAAAACTACAAAATAATGACATGCAAATCCCTTAGATTTGGGTTAAGGTCTCATCATGCTTATTAATTATTAATCTAATAAAGTCTTTCTGCTTAATTACTCAGAAAACATATTTAATCATTAAAGTCTATATTAACATATATAAATATAATAAATAAATCCTGAAAATATTTCTATATATTCCATTTAAAACCGGTGAAGAGGAATCCGGACAATACAAATGTAATAAAAAAATAAAAGGAAAAAAATGTAGAAAGAAACTCCACATAAACAAAAAGGTTAAAACATCAAAACCTTTTTTATACCTATTTTTACTATTTTTTTAATCTCTTTATATCTATCTTTTTTGGCTAATTACCCTCAACCGGATTACTCTTCACCGGAGTAATTTTTTTTTACTGTCTAAGATTTTAAAAACATAAAACAAAAATAATAATTAAAAAAAAAAAAAACAAGTTCACAATCTTAGTTCTTCTTGTCCGTCTGAAGGGCACTGAATAAGATCCAAGATGTTCACAACTTCATCCATCTCCGGCCTGTTTGACGGCACCTGAGAGGCGCATATCAGCCCCAATTTGATCACCGGAACCGCCTCCTCCGCTGGAAACTCCCCGGCCATCCGACCGTCCACGCACCCCTCGGCCCGCCCCTCCGCCACCGCTGCCCGCACCGCGTCGCACAGCACCGCCACGTCATCCTCCGCGTACTCCACGGGCCGCCGCCCCGTCACTGCCTCGAGTAAAAGAACTCCAAAGGCGTACACGTCGCACTTCTCCGTGATCCTTACCCCCCGGCACGCGATCTCTGGCGCCGTGTACCCGAGCGCGCTTCGCACCTTCCCGCTCAGTATGCCCCCCTCGATCTCGGGCAGGAGCCGGGCAAGCCCTGCGTCAGCGAGCTTCGCTGACCCGTCCCGCCCGATCAAGACGTTGCCCGACTTCACATTGTAGTGGATCGTCTCCGCCCGGTGGAGGTGGGCCAGCCCTCTCGCCACGCCGAGGATTGCTTCGAACCGCTGCCGCCACATCAGCGGCGCTGCGGCATTGCTGTGGAGACGGCTGTGGAGGGTCCCCCCAGGGATGTACTCGTAGATGATCAGCTGCAGCGACGGTAGCCAGTAGTACCCTTCGAGCGCGACGAGATTCACGTGCTGGATCTTCGCGAGGTTCCGCACCTCCCGTTCGAAATCGCCCCCGGATTTGATCAAGCTCGAGGTGAGCTTCTTAATCGCAACGGAGCGCCCGTCGCGGAGCTCCGCCCGGTAGACCAGACCGAACCCTCCGCGGCCGAGCTCGCACTCCTTGTTGAGCAGCGCCTGCGCGCCCGAGACGAACTCAGCATTGCCGGAGAACATCACAAGTTTGCCGTGCGTTTGGTCTGACCCGGGCGAGCAGCTAGGGTCCTCTCCGTCGGCAAATGGCAGAGGCGGCGCGGCGCCGCCTCTGCCAGACGACCGGGCGCGGATGTTGAGTACAGTGACAGCCACGACGCCGACGATTATTGTCGCTGCAGCGCCGATTGCGACAAGCGCGGAGATGCTAAGGATCGTCTTTTTACGGGCGTGGTGCAGCGGGGAAGAGGTATTCCCCGAGTCAGAGGAGTTCGGGTTTAGTACAATCGGTTTTGGGTGGACATTCGGACACGAACGACCAACTACAGAGCCACAGAGAGACGGGTTTCCAGCGACCGACGATGCAGAAATTGTATTGAAGAAACCGCCAACGGGAAGCTCGCCTTCGAGGCGGTTTCCGGAAACATTGAATGCCGCAAGGTGCGAGAGATTTGTCAGCTCTTTCGGCAAGTTTCCGGTGAGTTGGTTGAACGAAAGATCGACGTATCGGAGATCCAAAAGGTTCGCAATGGCCGCCGGAACCGGACCACTTAGATTGTTATTGGACAGAATCCTGCAAATTCAATAAGCAGTACACTTTGTACGGTTATTGGTCCAACTTTTTTTTTTCTCCACCGGTTATCAAATGTAAAAAACCGGTGTACAGTTTACCATTCCCGGTTTTACTATAGCAGTTTTAAACACTTGTTACATAAGAGGTTACCGGTACCGATTTTCTAACTTGTTATCAAATTAAAACCGGTAAGCATCATTTTTTCGGCGGTTAAAAATAAAATCTCAAAAAATACAATTTCTTTTTACCGGTTTGATACCAGCTATTATAAAAAGTTAAAAACTGGTATTGGATATTATAGGAAAAAATCCGGACCCGGTTTCACCCCTAAAAAAGACAAAAATACAACTTACAAAGACGTCAACGCTGAGCACTTCTCGAGTTGCGGCGGAATCTCTCCGGTCAAGAAGTTCTTCTGCAGCCTCAGATCACCGAGCGAACTCGCCCCTCCGATCTCCGAAGGAACGATTCCGCTCAGTCGATTATCACTCAAGTCGAGAACTAACACATCTTTCAGTTCCCCAATGCTCGTCGGAATCGAACCGGAGAGATCGTTGCCCGACATATTCAAGAACCGTAAGCTGCTAACAGCTCCAATGTCCGACGGAAGCTCGCCGGAGAATCTGTTCACCGACAGACTCAGTACCCGAAGACCCACCGGAGAAGACTCCAATGCCGAGGTACGCACATTGCGCCTGAAAATCCACTGCGGGAGAATTCCGCTCAACAGATTCCAACTGACATCGAGCTCCGATAATTCCGAGCAGTTCGAGATCGACTCCGGTAAGCTTCCTCTTAACTCGTTCGCCGACAGGTTCAACCTTTCCAACAACCGGAGATTCCCAATCGAAACCGGGATTCGCCCCGCGAATTCGTTCGACGAGAGATCGAGCGTCACGAGGCTTCCGAGCTTCCCGATCCATTCCGGGATTTCTCCGACGAGCGAGTTTCCTCCTAAGCTCAAGGAGGAGCACGAGCTCAGCCTCTGAATCGAATCCGGAATCTCACCGTAGAGGAAATTCTCGCTGAAATCAACGGATTTCAGCATCGAACAACTGCCAATTCCCTTCGGAATCGTCCCCGAGAGCCAGTTCTTCCTGAAGCTGATCGCGCTCAGTCCGTACAGATTCTCGATTCCTTCACGAATCTCTCCCTCCAAATGGTTATCCGCTAGGTCAAGCACTTCGAGCCCCCGCAGATTCCACAGCCCGACCGGCAACTCGCCGGAGAGCTTGTTCGACGAGAAGTTCACCTTCGCCAACGGAAAGCACTCGCTCAGCGACTCGGGAATCCGGCCGGTGAGCTCGTTCATGGCGAACGAGACCTCCCGGAGCGACCCACATTGCCTGAAGAAGCCCTCGGGGATCTCCCCGGAGAGCGCGTTGCGGCTCAGATCAATGGCGGCCAAACCGCCGAGGTGAGCGAGGTCGGGGTTTATGGAGCCCGTGAAGTTGTTGCCGGCGAGGGAGAGCCGCCGGAGGAACTGGAGCCTGAGGATGCCCTTGCCGATGTGGCCGGAGAGGGAGAAGCCGTCGAGGACGACGTCGGAGACTCGGTTGGAGCCCTCGCCGCAGCGGACGCCGGCGAAGCCGCAGGCGTCGTCGGCGTCCTCGGTCCAGGAGGCAAGCTGGCCGAGCGGATCCTGCAAGGCGGCCTTGAAGACGATCAAGCCGAGGACGTCGTCGTTGAGGGGCGTGTCGAGGGAGAGAGCGAGAAGAGGAAGGAGGAGGAGCAATGGCGGAAGAAGGTTGAAGACCATTCTTGGTCTGTGGGTGGCTAGAGCTAGAGAGAGAAGCTGGAGATGGGAGGAGAAGAGGTTGGGAGTTGCAGAGAGGGAATGTGAGGATTCGAAGGAGAAGGAGAAGCCATTAAAGAAGGAGAATGGAAGTCAGGGTGTGTCAGTGCGTAGTAGAAAGAGAAACTCATAATTAATTAATAACTCTTGAGGTTTCAAACACAAATATATATATATATATATATATATATATATATATATATATATATATATATATATATATATATTGTAAAAGCTTGCTTGTAGCTAACGGCGAAATCAACCCAATGCTGGGCGTGCCAGTTCTTGTTTTTTTAATCGCGGTAAAAGTACTCTAGTTTTAATTATGAAGCTGTAAAAATTTAAAATGAAAAATAACGGTAAAATTATGTGAAGCCAATAGATGTTCATGTGAGTGTATTTTTGTCCAATTTTTTGGATGGATTTTTGTCAAGTCTTTTTAGCAATAATGTTATTAATTCATATATAAAGTACACATTTACGTGCTCATTCAGCTTTCGAAAATCTTCTCTTATTTGAATTAGAAGGAAAAGATTAGACAATGAATGTGTTTGCTTCATATTTTTTAACAATGAGTACTTCTGCCTGAATTTTTTTCATTTTGAATCATTGTTTCTGTAGTTGGTCAAAGTGAAGATACTTTTGCCGCGATTATCCATTTTCTTCTTTTAAGATTGTTTTTAATAAATAGAGGGATAATAGTGGCATAAGTCCTCAACCTTTACTCAATTGGGGCGGCATAGCCCCAACCCCATTTAATAGCGGTATAAGTACCAAAATATGATTTTCGTCCATATTTGACTAACGGAAGTAGTCAACGTTTGCTTGGTCAGCTTCTCATCAACATGGACGCCACGTAATCCGACATGTCACCATACACGTCATCCTCGCGTCATCAAATTTAATGCAATCGCCATTAATTTTGCATTAAATTTGATGACGCGAGGATGACATGTATGGTGACATGTCGGATTACGTGGCGTCCACGTTGACGAGAAGCTGACCACGCAAACGTTGACTACTTCCGTTAGTCAAATATGGACGGAAATCATCTGTTAGTATTTATACCACTATTAAATGAGGTTAGGGCTATGCTGCCCCAGTTGAGTAAAGATTGAAGACTTATACCGCTATTATTTGAAATGTTGTCTCAGTATTACTATCTATCGGCACGGCAATACATTTTGGTCAACGAGAATCCAATGTGTTAATCCACGTGTAACGTTTTTTCATGCACGCTTTTAATTTTCTCTCTCCCCCTCGTTTACCAACCACCGCCGATATTAATCAAAAATAAAAATAGAAATAGAAATAGAAATTGGAAGAGAAATATTGATTTAATTGAAATCATTAAGTTACCAAGTGTGTAGTTGAATACTTCTACTCTATCGAGTAGAGACACTACGATCCATTCTTCCAAAAAATAAAAATAATAATAAGACACAATGATCCACATGATTTATTTACAAGTTTTGAAATTACAATTAAAGGTGTCTAATAACGTATTCAAAATGAGACACTATGATCGATAAAAATCATTTACAAGTTTTGCAATTAGAATTAAAGGTGTATAATGAATCCGAAATGAGTCGGTTATGGTACGAATGTAACGAAAAGTAATGCGGAACTAGCAATTTTTTAGTTGAATTCGGAAACGACTCGCTTGCAAGACTCATTATTAAAGTCACGGAATTTTAATTGAGTTCTATAAATTTTTTTCTTCACTCTTTTTGGAATTTTTATTCGCTTTAATTATTTATTTGTTTCTTCTTTCTGCTTTCATTTCCAAATAAATAAAATTTTATAAATATATTATAAGATATATAAGAAGTTATAAAATTCGAGTCTTCATTTTTTTATCTTGTTGATATACACTCATATTCATCGGTATCCAGTAGTCCCGACAACATCGTCAGTCGGGCCGTCAATGAGTGAGTTGATTTTTTAATGGTTGGACGGGCCTAAAAATTAGGTTATTTTTTTTATCATGTTCACTCTTTTTTTTCGTTTATGAAAATTAGAAGTTCTAAACTAAATAATGAATCTTTCAATAGTGTAACTTATATTGATGGATGTGCGACTTTTTTTTTCAGGTCACGCATGAATATATTATGCTATAATTTAATGTTGTGTCTCTTTAATACACTCTAGTTAACTCGTCAATTTTATAAAGAAAATATATAGAATGAAAAACAATGAATTCATAGAGGTGGGTTTCTTCGTTCTATGAATTATATGTGACCTTTCAATTTCGTACGTGCTTTAGTCAAATTTAATATAAATTTTCATGATTGTTATATTAATAAAAATTAAAACGAGACAATGAATCTCAACCTCTAAGAAAAAAAAAGTTTGAAATCGTATCGTTATTATTTAGATATATATATATATATATGTATATATCGAAGGAATTTTTGGCACATGCAAATAGTTAAAAATTGTAATATTGTCACGTCACATTAATCATACACAATCTTGGATTTATACGAAAATATGAGATCGTGCTTTGGACTTGAAGGGCTCAAATGGAATAAAAATTGCAAATATTATATCCAACACAAACATGCTGTCATATTATATAGTCAACAATATATACGTAACATTGCCAGATATGCCAATAAAATATGAGAGTCATAATTTATTAAAAAAATTATTTCATAATGTTCTAGACTTCTAGTAGTCTTCATCGAGGTTTCAAATATCCCAACTTGCTTTTCTCAATATATTCAATTTTTTAACTTGTTGACATATCTTTTTGCAGTAGTGTAATCCTTTTTAAAAAATAAAATACTGAAAACAAAGTAAAAAGAAATAGAAGAACAAAAGATAGGGAAAAATCGAGAAAATGAGAGAATAGAGAGAAAGATAATACATATAAAATTTATATCCTGTTGCAATCAAATAAATCTCGTTTGATATAAAATTACAATTGCAATCTATATTTACATGATAAAATATAATTATAATTTATATTTTTTGAAAATAAGTTGGTAAACTCGTCAGTTAGCAGTTTACCTGTATAATATGATCGGTAAATTTATCTATCGACAAACTTTTCTTCTTCTTCTTCTGCAAAACTCATCGTTGAACCCGCTACCCATCAATAAACTCATAAAATAGAGCTACCGGTTTTAAATTTTTTAGTAGTAGAACCTTGGTCTTCATTATAGTCAACGAAATCTCATGCACGATAAGAATAAGTCAAACTACTGGTTCTAAATCTTACTTTTAAACTCCCAATCAAAAGTTCTAAAACCGCATTATTTTATATTGGACAAGTTGTATTTAAGATCTCTTAGCAATTTATATTAGGCTAATGCTCGCTGTTTGACTAACTTATAACCTTAATGCTATTGATTAGTAAAAGATTAAGCACACTTATATATGTGTCGAATTATACTCGTCACTTCTTGTACATTAATATATGACAATCAAGTACCACTGGTTTTGGCTTAGATACTATATAATTTAGTTCTGGCCGAAAATAATTTTGAAATTTTCGATACAAGTTTTGGCCATAGGCAGGGACGGAGGCAATAGGCAGTGGCGGATCTACGGCCAACGCTACGGTGGCTGTGCCCCCCCCCAGATTCTCCGGCGTTAGTCTTGTTCGACTCTCCGGCGACTTATTCTATTGTCGATCTAACCTTGCGGCCCCCCCTCACATTGTTTTTCGTTTGCCAAGAGCTGAGTCTTTCTTTTCTTCACCATCGCCTCTGAGGCCGAGCTTTCTCCGATGAAGATGACAGACTCATTTTATCAGATCTAGCTTTTCTTAGCAGCACGAAGAAGAGGATGAAAAGAGAAGGGTTTAAAAAAGTGTTATTACTATTTTATCCTTTAACTTTAAAAGTTATTACAAAAACATACAGCTCTATTAAATTTTAAATATACATCTTTGCCCTTATATTTTGTTGTTATTACACGAGAGTCAACTAAATTTACTTAATATATTATTATGATCCATTTTATTTAATTCAAAAAAGCGGTGTATTTAAATTTACATGTCATAAAAAAAATTCGGCCCCCCCTATCCAGGAATCCTGGATCCGCCACTGGCAATAGGGTCCCAGAAAAGGCATGTGCCCTAACTGAGTTTTGATATAAAATTATTTTAATACATTCATTAGAAGATTGTGACCATAGCTCAATGGCACAAACATTTTTGTGTCACGCTCCAAACCCACCCAACCCAACAGTGTTCGAATCCTATACATTCAATTTTATATTACTACAACGTGAAATAAAAAATATTGGACTAGAACAGAATCTTTTTGATATAATTTAGTTAAATTATGAACATGTTAATTAATAATTTATTAAATTATTAAGATAATATTTTTTATGAATAATTTAGTATAAATTAGTAAAATTATAGCATACTCTGTAGTTAAATTTTGATAAATTAGTTAAATATTAATTTCAAAATTAAATAATAATTTTATGACATGATTAAAAAAAATTATCTCTATATATACTATAAGATATATATATATATATATATATATATATATATATGATATATGTATTGTATATTCTAAAGAACAAAATTATCTAATTGTGCCCTTTTTCAACTTGAGAGTTGGCTCCGTCACTGGCCATAGGATATCTGTGGAAAATGAAGCCAGAAAACGATAAGAACTATTGGATAATTCAAGGTTTTTTTATTAAAATTAACTCTTCGATTAAACGGCATATACCAAAGTCGACGATTTCATAACGTGATTTAATGTATTTTCTGGCTCTTATAAAGGGATGACATATAATGAGATTAGAGCTTTCTATAGACGAGTAAGGTAGTGTAAATGCAGACAACGCATGCCCTAATGGACGCGAAGTCGGTGATTATATATTTTCGATATCTAGTTAAATCACTCTCTTTATTATTTTATTTTTCTATTTATTGCTTGATTCGTGTTTATATTCAACGAAGATAATACGATTATATCTAAAAGCTTATGTATAAAATAGACGAGTAAGTAAATAAATACATGCACGTTTGATGTGAATAAAGAATGATGCTAACTTTTGTCCTTTTTACAATTACAAGTATACTTTTATCAATTTATTTAAATTCAGGCAATACATTTATTATTATTTAGTAGTGTATCGAAATATTTTTACCGAATTCCAATGAGAATTGACCTTAATAGTTCCAAGAACGTAAAATTATTTTAGCTATTTACTTTTACTTTCACTTTCAAGTCTTCACTCCCCCTAATCGATGTGTGTTATATTACAATAAATATATATATGTTGATATAAACTTTACAAAGTTATAAATATATATATGTTTTGCCCTTACGTACATGTGATTCTTGGGAGATGCCAAAGATTGCATATCAATGGCGTAAATAGCGCCTCTCTATCACTATGTATTTTACTATATAACTATTTTAAGTTTTGACTAAATTATTTTTCACCCTTCTTGTGTGAAAAATAGATATATAAAAGATAAATAAAATTTTTATTTGCTACATTTTTTTTTTTGGAAGAATCATGATATATTAAGAATTAGGTAAAAAGGAGAAACCATAACAAAATTTAGAAGAATACCAATCCCCATTTTATAAGAAAAAACCAAAACACACTTGAGATAGACAATTTAAAAATAAAACGTGAAAGTTGATTTACCAAAGACAGAAGACAAACAATTAATAAATATTTGAAAATCAAACTCAAAGAAACAATAATCTCGATCTTTTTGATTTCACGAATACATAAATTACTACGATGAAATTTGGCCCTAACCGTAGTTTAGTTATTGCTTTATGATGATAGTAGGGCTGTACGGGTTCGTACATTATAGGAATTCCGGAATTCAAGTTATATATTTTTAAACTCCGAAAATATAGAATCCAGAGCTTTGAATACATTTTTTAACCTAGATCCAGAATCTATGGATTTTCAGATGAAAATAAACAAAATTTTAATATTTAAGAAAAATTAACATGAAAGTTAGTAGATTCAGTCTTGACTTGTTCATTTAAATATGTATCTTATTGTGTTATAATTAATAGGTTAAGAATGTAAGATTAATTAATTGTTTATGGAGAGAAAATTGGTGCTTTCTTATACGCTACGCACTTGAGAGCTTCAATATGTTGCTTCTGCCGCAGAAAATGTAATGCAATTATAAAATAGTCATTAAACACTAATCAAGCAATTAAGTTTGACGTGGCAAGTAGTTATTTGGGCCTTTCTGCTGAAACATTACGGGCCTAATTTCACAAATATGGCCCAACTTTGGCTTAAGCTATGTACCCACACATAAGAAGTCATAAAATTAATGGTGTTTTGTCAAAAAGGCCTAGTTTATTGTTATATGATTTGCCAACATATAACACAAGGATTTAAATAGCAAATGTTTGAAGTATTTATCGGTAAGTATTTCCGAAAAAATCCAATCTGTAAACAAGTTATCCGGTATACCAGTAAACTAATATTTATAGGTTATAAATTTATATAAAAAGAGTTATATTTGTAATTAGTATAAATATTATGTTACAATTATAATTTTTATGAGAATTGATGATAATAACTTATAAATTGGACCATTTGAATTTTCACATTGATCTGGTCATAGACATGTGGTTGAAATTGATATAATAATGTTGTATATATTGGCCATGGAAACCCTAATCAAAGCATAATCATAGCAACAAAAAGACTCTAATAATAATAATATGACATAAGTGAGCTACTAAACAAACCAAAAAAAAACTAAGAAAGATCATTTGCTACTAATAAAATAAAATGGGCCTTTTATGCAAGGAAAGAAGCCCAATTAGAGGATACATGTCATCATCATGGGCCTTTACAATAGATATTCTTAGCCCAAAAGGGGTGAAAAGAACAAAACAGAAACGCCCACCATGGGGCTCGAACCCATGACCACAAGGTTAAGAGCCTTGCGCTCTACCAACTGCTCTACCAACTGAGCTAGACGGGCAGTTGAGGATGGGCTCTCAATTTAATTTGATACTAAATAATTTTATCCAATTTGATTATTTCCAACACTCCAAGAAGTACATTAATGTAGAAAAATTCACTTGGCAAAAATGATTTATCACAATTGGTTACTGGTTTGTTTTGTGTCTCAATTTGTAATAGTGTTAAAACTGTAGATAATTTTATCATTTTCCGTTCATCTCGTCGCAACGGATCAAAATTCAAAACCGAGTCGACTTACGTAGATTCAATGGGACCCCAATTTCATAAATATTGACCCAACTTTGGCGTGAGCCTTGGACCTAACAATATAAAATTTTGTAAATAAAGTAAGATCTTGATACGCACAAGCGTCGATATTTTGTCCAATAAATTTTGCTTTAATTTTTTAGTATTGAATTTCTTCTCATGAGATATTTTTTATTCTATTTTATATCGTAAATACTAAAACCATTTGAGCTAATTCTTTCGCACATAATTGTGTTATGGCAGTGCATTCTTCTTCTTCTCTTAGTAAAAAATAGAGATTCGAAATCTTCCGGAGTGATTCTAAATGTCAAAGTGATTGACATCAAAGAAATACAAAGCAAGAAAACACAACTCGTAATAATAGAAAATAAAATAAGAGTTAACAAACTTTTTCGTAGTGCATTTAATTAAATATGAGAAAAATCTATGTAAAAAAAAAAAAAAAAACTATTGAACTATAAGATTATTTAAAAGGTGCACGAAGATATCATGATTTAAATAAAACTACTAGATTTATATGGTTTAATAAATATTTACGATTTTTTAAATTAAATTGTAAGGATTAAAGGATTGAAGAAAAATAAAATAGCAGATTCGTTTCTTGCCATTTATTTTTAGGTGCCTTACTTGTCTATTAGGTCAAAAGTATCCAAAATGACCATTGTTTTGGTACACAAGTATCAATTCCTTTCTTGAATCTACAAACATTTCGAAATGGATTCTCCTACCAATAAATTTCTTGGGTTTAGCAAAGCTTTTAAATGTAACATTGAATTAATTAATTAATCAAACTATGTATCAGTAGATTGTAATTGTACACATAAGCGAAATCAAGAATCGGAGAGAGGAGAGACTCAAAACTCGTAACGTAGTTTATATAAAAGTTGTAGGGACTTAAGTCCCTGTGACCACCCCCAGTTCCACTTCCGCCTATAATTTTACATGTTAAAATAATATATATTCGAGAAAACCTACTATTACAATTATCTAAGTTTAAAACTTGTAATTTTTCCCAAAAAGTTCAGAAACGACTTGTGTTTCAAGCTATTGACACGTTCATTCATTCCTTTTGTAATATAACTAATTAACTATACAAGTTCACTAAGTTACGAATATAATTTTATCATTGTCCTTTCAATATGAGACAAATTTTGATCATTCCTACTTGTGGTATACTTTTGTTGCTAAAAAGTAATGTTGCCCTTCTTCACTTAATTTTGTTTTGTGTATTTCTTATCGCAAATATATATATATATATATATATATAAATATATATATTTATTTAAGATACGATCATAGCATAGTTTAGTATATTATTAACGTCATAATTTTAGTGTTGAATAAAGAAATAAGAGTAATCCAAGAAACATTATAAAGTATTTGAAGGAGAATCAAATAATTTCGCGTTTAAAGTAATACAGCATTTATCATGCAATTTTGTAAATTAACATTGACCTTTCTGTTACTTTATGAGTGAA
The DNA here is from genome assembly GCA_954871525.1 of Parietaria judaica. NCBI lineage: Eukaryota > Viridiplantae > Streptophyta > Magnoliopsida > Rosales > Urticaceae > Parietaria > Parietaria judaica. The sequence goes on along the minus strand of OX940868.1, from coordinate 19,533,854 downwards.
AAGTAAAAAGACAATACGGCACGAAATTTTCAGTTCAAGAGATATTTGAGCACACTTCAACAAATCCAGGGGCATATATACAAATTACTCAAAATAATAAATAATCACTAGAAAAACATCGGACGACAACAAAACCAGCTGCAGGAGGGAGCTCCGTACACCGAGTCGCAGCGGATCAAACCCGGGTATTTTACATAGATTCAGTGGGACCCGCATCGTAGCCATACGATGATGACGTGGCGTACGACAGTGCGCACGATACCACAGAGGTGTATTTTAGAGCGACGTAAGCATTCACCTCACTTCTCTCTCTCTCTCGTTGGTTCGGTTCGGTGTCCATTTCTCGTTGTCTCTGCTTCGAGTCTCTCTCTCTCTCTGCGATTTCTGATTGTCAGTCTTCGTTTCGATCGTCGCAATGCCTGTCACTCTGGAGGCGGTGTCGCTCGTCAGCCCTAACCCTAGCTTCGCTTCTTCTTCGCTCTTCCCGGCGAGGAAGCCCACGCCGGCTTCTCTGCGGTTCGATCCTCTGCTCCGGCAGCGCGGCCTCGGAGCGCTGTATCTCCGGCGATGGAGCTGTCGGCGCCGGCCGGTGCTCGTCGCGTTCGCCGCGTCGCATGAGGAATCGGTGAGTGTTGTGTTTGGATTGAAATGCGGCGAGTTTTAGGGTTTGTGTGGAAATGAGGGGATTCTGAGCTCGTTTTTTGGATTTAAAGCTGGTTTTTTGTGAAAATTTTGGTGGTGTAAACTTGAAGGAGATTTCAAGGTTTGATTTTTTTGTTTTTCTGAGCTGAGATTTTGAGTTTTGGTGTTGCTTTAATGGCTTTTGAGCGTTTCGGATGAAAGAAGGGTAGTGGGAAAGACTTTTTCCTAATGCATTTCAACTGTTCGACGAAAAGCTTATTAAGGTTTTGGCGCTGATCGATGATCGGTTCTCGAGCTTACCATTTTGGTTTATAGATATGGAAATTCTGGTGCATCAAGTTTATTTATATTTGGTATTTCAAAATTTTATCTTGTTATGGAGGCTAAATGGTCTTGTTTTTCTTTGGTCCTTGCTGATTCTGTTCTGGCGGCGGTAATTCATAATCCTTTCAAAATTAGATAGTTGATACTTGATAGGACATGTCTGTATCGATTGATACTCTTTGTTGTTTGCTGAGAAAAAAATCGTAATGTCCTCTTGCGGTTACGTAATTGGTCTTCGTACTGGGATCGTTTGTGAAAAATATTTCCTGATTCAGCTCGTTGCATCTGTATTCTAGAAGCACTCGGATATTGAAGTGGAGAAGGAAAAGGATAATATCAAATCCGGAGGTGAAGATTCTCAGGAAGCGTGGAGAGAGGCCTTAGAGTCTTTCAAGGACCAGGCACTGAAGATTCAAAGTGTATCACAAGAAGCATACGAGGCATACTCAAAGAAAGCAGTGATTATTTTGAGGGAAACTTCCGAGCAGTTGAAAATACAGGCCGATAAAGCACAGCAAGATTTGAACGAGATAGTGAAGGAAATCAGTAAAGAGGGAAAAGAATACATCTCGACCGCTGCAGAAAAGTCTCCCGAAGTTAAGGATATTATGGAAACTCTCACCGCTCCCACCGATGATCTAACCGACGTGTCAAGCATTCCCGACTTTCGTATTGGGATTCCATACGGTATGAATAATCGTAAAATAACGTTATTCAAGACTGATTCAAGTCAATATTTGAGTACTTATAATTATTTAATGCCTTGTTTTCCTCCTCCAATCTTATGCCATTTCGGCTTGCAGGTTTGCTTCTTTCCGTCGGTGGCTTTCTCTCCTTCATGGTAACGAGAAACACTGCTCCGATCAGATTTGGTGTTATCCTCGGTGGCGCCCTTCTAGCTTTAAGTGTTTCAAGCTTAAAATCACAAAAACGAGGAGAACATCTTCCTCTAGCTGTGAAAGGGCAAGCGGGTTAGTCAATTTTATATTTAATTTAATAAGCAGCTATATCCGTTTTTGCTTTAATTGTTGAAGTGTTTAGTTTCATATGTTCTCATGACAACCTGCAGTTATAGCCACTGTGATTTTTCTCAGAGAAGTACGCTTGTTGGCACAGGTAAGAGTTCATTGATACCATTTACCAATATGTTCTTGATACTAATTAAAATTTTCCGGCCCTTATCATTCCTTAAAATTTTTAATATTTTCCGTCAATTTTCCTCTTTGCAGAGATCCGCGTTTACCAGCCTTCTAACTACAGCTGTCAGGTATGGATATATTTTATAACTATCAACGTTTCACAATGTTGTAATTTTTTAGTTCCGTTTCTCTCACTTTAAAATCTCTGATCATAGACCGAACATGTAATTGAGTGTTCTCATAGGCTCTCCTTAAGTTGCCTAGTTATATTCGGTGAATATTTTCTGATATTTTCATTATTCACTAATAATGCTTTCAATGCCCGGAAGGCCGAAGGATTTTATGCGATAAATATAAGACTGAATAAGCCTACATTACATTAAGTTTTAATGAAAGTATAAACATAACCATAATGAATGAAGGGGTAATAAAGTAAATAATTCAGATAAAATTCATGTTTTAATAGAAAATTTATTTCTATGCAGTGGAGCTGTCGCAGCTTTCTATATCTATAGGATCATACGGGAAGGGAAGCCGGAGGACGGCTCACGCTTCGGAAACAAGGCAGAGGAATAGAGCAATTTCAACGGTAGGACTTGATTCGGGTTTGATCAATAAAGTCCTTTGCTTATTAAAAAAATATAGAGCCTTTCTTGTGCCGATAAATTTGTAGGGTTGGAGAGTTCGGCACAACTCGGGAACCTTAAGGAGCTAAAGAGGTTGAATTCGGGAAGCGTTTCGGGAAACGTAGACACAGCAGAATAATTTGGTTGTAGTTTTTGGTTTTATGATTTTGTTGTATGTTTAGGCCAAACACATTCACACATTAGAGAGATGCAAGAATCAGCGTTTTGTAATTTTCCCTTGATATTTGTGGAAAAGCATAAAAGAAATTGATGAAAATTAAGATTGAGATGAGATTTATAATCTGATAAAAACTAAGCGAGTGTTTGGAATATATTTATCATGCAAAAAGTGTGATGAAAATTTGCTAGAATGGTAAATAATAGTGTTTATGCTAAGGTGCAGAATGTAATTTTACTTTCCATAAGATCTTATCTTTTTACCTAATAGACAAATAATCTCAACATAACTTAACCCACAACCATGTCTAATTGAGCCATATTTAAGTGAGTTTATTCAAATATCATTAATTACGTTTCTTTTCCTTAATCATTTCCTCGTTAGTGGTCGACTTAATTACCTAAAATTAGGTGCTGAAAATTGGGTAATTAGTTTTAATTCAAGTTCTATTGTAGTTGCTATATTAGTGTAACTGATTGTACGTACGAGGGAGATATGATTTTGAATGAAAAAATAGAGAGAAAACTTTGAGAGTTTACTAAAAAAAAAAAAATGGTTTTCTCGATCAAGTTGGTGCTTGAATTGAATATCTATTTCGGTCGAGATTGTGTGTGGTGGACTCACGATCGAGACTCGCTCTCGCTGGAAGATAAATGTGGTAGACGTTTAGATTTTTGGTATTGGTTACTTTTTCGACGACGAACGCGTCGCCGGCTATTTTCGATGCATCAACTAATGACTAATCACATTCGTATCGGAATACTTACTGTTTTAATCTTATCGATAAAAATAAATAAATTACAAGTCACTCCGATTACCCTTTAACTTAAAAACAAATCTTTTATTCATATTAGTTTATCCTTATTTTTTTGGGATAATTAAGATAAAAGTAACTAAATTATATTTAACTAGGAAGAAGAATACTTAGTTCTGCCTAATCTTCCGTTAAAATTCCACTACATATATAAAGCCTCTACGTATTTTTCGCTTTAGCTTCACATCTACACATGATTTATAAATAAAGTGTGAAATAAAATATATTAACTCAAATGGAATCGATGACAGTTAAACGGAATTGTTTAATCATAAATTTTTATTCCATTTGAATACTTCGCTTACTATAAAAAAAGTTCGAGTAATTTTTCTCTCTAATCGATTACAACTTAGTTACTTTAACTATATATATATTTATTTTTTTGCGCCTAAATCTTTTTTTTTTTTTTGTCTTCAATTATACATAATCTGCCCTCCTCTGAAGCCCTCAGAAATCCCGTAGCTCTCCGGTATTTGACCTTGAGTCTCGATATTTGTTTCGATCAAATTTAAATTCATTTAAAAACTCACTTCCATCAATTTCGTGTCGTAACTAATTAAATTCCCTCTGCCGGACCTAGTTACCGTGCCGTCCCAAGTAATAATGATGCAAATTACACAGAAGTTCAGCGAAGTTATATATTATACATATAGATAAATATATAAAAAGAATAGTGATCACTAAAAACTCAAAAGTTCCGAGTAGAAAATCGTCATCACAACTCCGATTTTCACATCCCCTCAAATACGCAAGCGAGAGGGCTCATAGTAACTCTTGTTCAAAATGACAATAAATAAAATAATTAAAAAACCTTACTACGCGGGGAAAAACTTCAACGAGCTTTCCCTCGGAGTTTCAGAACATCACGGCTTCCGAAGTTATTTATGTGCAACCCGAGCCATGTAACTAAATAAATAAACCGTCGACGAGAAAAAGGGTCCGAGAAATCCGAAAAATGCTAAACTAAAGAAAGCCATAGTGATACAACACTGAACACCGTATTTACTCTCTTCTCTCCCTAGCAATAGGGCTTCGCTTCTAGATGTTCCCGACGTGCGTCGGGATTTCGCCCTGATTATCCAACGGCATGTACTGCGCCATAATCGCACGAATCTCCGAGTCCATGTATCTCTGCACACAACAAAAATCTTTATAAGTTCATGAGGCTAACATCTAGGGCTGGTGCGTTTTAGTTAGTTTTTCTTTATTTAGCTGTGTCTCCCCGAACTTGTCGTGTCGTTATAAATTTTCCCTGTAATTATTAAATAATGGACGATTTCCGTCCGATCTCAAGCCACTTGGAAAGCAAGGGAAGAAACTGCAACAAAAAAAAGTTTTGGGGAGAAAACGCTGCACAACAACAAATTCAGGGGCATTGCTGGAAATTACTATTTTCTTTAATAAATGCGTGCACGCGATAAATGATTTGTACGAGCATATGTGTATATTTGCAAAGAAGTGCTTTTTTAAAGTCTATCAATTGGATAAAAAGTGAAGGTTTGAAGGAGAGAGCATTGTACCCGAATTCTGTACTTGTAAACGGCATAAACTCCGGCCCCGACAGCAGCCAAACACACAATAACAATCAGAACACCTCTCAGGCCGGGACGCACGGAATTCCCAACACCGCCTATATATTTCCAATATATAAAATAACAGACATATTAGAAAGAAACAAAACAAGAAGGCTGGAAGTGAATTTTTGTCCTTTTCCATTTTGGAAATAACTACTGAAAGTTAGGAAATAATCCCTCTGAAATAATGAAATCAATTAATCTATAGCCGCACAATTACTAATTACATAGTTGCATCTGTAATATAAAAGACTCAATGACTGTAAATTACCGATGCAAGTGTCGTGTTCCTTCATATAGATCAAGCCGCTGTTGCAGCTGCACTCGTAACTGCCCCACGTGTTTTTGCATTTGCAGGCCGGGCACTGGCAAGCCACCTTATCCTGGCATTCATCCACATCTGGAAACAAGACCAACGACACGCAGATTTAATTATAATATTCTTCGTAATGATGATTCCATGGTTATATTGGCAACATAGCATTTTCGAAACCCTAAAATATTAGATACATGTACGAGTCTACGAGATACAAATGATTAACTACCTTACTGGTTACTACCGAGAGCAATATTTTAAATTTATTACGAACATAGATATCGAGTACCTTCACAATTATGTACTCCATCTCCCTTGAAGCCCGGGGGGCACTTGCAATCTTTCGTATGATCATCCTGTACATTTATCAAGAATAAGATGAGATCAACCAAGTACGTCTATCGTTTTTATGTAATTTCTGATGAGGTATTGATTAATTTCAGAAGTTGTTAATTGCGGTACACTTACAACACAAGCAGAGTAAGTCCTGCCATTTTGGGTTTTCTTCCAGCAGCCTCCATTGTTAATTTCACAACGTAGCGGTCCTGAAGCTGCAAAACAGACCAAAAACAGACCAAAAACAGATTAAAATAAGGTATTGATTTTCACCAACCATTTAATGTATTTTTTTAAGACCTACGATTAAAAGGTATAAACCCGATCAGTTATGGTTCTAGTCCCAGAAGAGGCACATATTGAGTATCTTTTCCATAAAAACAATACGAACACCAGACTTGCGAGGTTCAGATAAAAAATTAACAGTGAGTTAAAAGTATTTGTGCATCATAAAACGCCAAATTTCATATTTGTAATTTTGACAGAATTACCCTCTGTGAGGCATTTACCTTGACAGTGAGTATAGCCATCACCTACAAACTTTACACCCTGCACGATTGGGCATTCACACACTCTCCCCCGAAAAGTATCCTACAATAAGAGATCGATGCGATAAGAACAAGGATTAGATTTCAAAATAAGTCAATATATCATTAAGAAATTATTTAAATGAATTCCAGAGACATACCCTGCATGCAGAGACATTAGAAGCCTTGTCTCTCCAGCAGCCGCCGTTATTTTCCAAACACTCATTCGTTTCCACGTCTGAATAACCCGATAAAAAGAGAGCTCTCAATACAAGCAAAATATAGTGCTCCAACTTAGATTGCAATATATACCCAAATAATGCATAATTAGATAAAAGAGTAAGTCAGCCATGAGCCCTGAACTTGTCGTATTTGCAGCAGTTTCTCCCCTACAATTGATTTTTACTGTTTCCCCCTTACATCTGTATATATTGTAACAATTCCCCCAAGTTATTAAAAATAAGAAGGTTTTCATCAAATTTTTAAGACATACTAGCACATGCATAATATGTTGCTTAACAATCTTTGTTAATGATTAGAGAGTAATTAAGAATAATTTACAAATTCAAGGGAAAATCGTAGCAAGAATTAGTTTAGGGGGAAACAGCGACAACGCGATAAGTTCAGGGGTCATGGCTGCAAATAACTCTAAACAGAATAATAAATTGTATTAGCTACACCAAAATGACAGAAAGTGGCTATCGCAAGCCCTATGATTTTTTTTTTAAAGGCAACACAAATATAACAATCAGATTCTATGAGACTATGACTACCAAAAAAAGAGGCAAAAGTGAGATGTGATACCTTCAGTTAAACAAATTTCAGGTTCAGTGGTCTCTTGAAAACCGGAGCAGATAGCCTTGAGGACTGCTCCTCGGTCCAATTTTCCTGGAAAATGAGAGGGAACGGAAAAATCAGAAGCACTGTTGAAACGCAATAAAAATAATAAAAAAAAAGACTAGTGTAATGCAATGTGGAAAAGCCATTTGTGACCTCTGTACTGTCTGTTGTTTATTACAAGAGTTGGCAGTATCGTGACGTCTCCACGGGTTCCTTTTCCAATCTACAAGAGGAATCAAAGAAGTTACTTAGGAATTTCCATAAAATAGCTTTTATAATTACTATTCTATGCTAAAAATAATATCTCTAATCCAGGTAATAATATTTATAATAATAAAAACCATACTGGGTAAATAATAATAATAACTTTATTACCTAGAAAATCAATCCGAAAAGAAAAATATATTTAATTTTTTACAAACTATGTGTAATTGCTTAATGTTGAAAACATATGAATACAAGAATCAAACAAAAGTGGAGCTACTAACGACCAAACCTGTGCATCCTGCTCGGCTTTAAGAATTGGATTTTCCTCATCAGCATTAGGATCTCCAACGCAATCTTGTATTTTGTTAAGATCGACATCTAAGAATGTAAATAAGAATATGTAAGAAAAAAATACATTCCGAAGTTCAGAACCGAAAAAAGATAACTCATGATGATGTTAAAAGAGATATGGCATTATAGTTTTAACTTCAAAGAAGGATACGACATTCAAGCACATCCTACTTCCTAATAACTCTTTTGATAGAAATCGTTATTTATCGTTAACGGACAAAAGTGTATTTATATCTTCCCACTTACATTAATTGAACTGCACCAAAATGAGCTTTGAGCGGGCAAAACTAATGACATCAACACTATCATTAACTATTCCAGCTACTTTACACCTAACGGAACATATTACTACACAGCATGCACGTTTTGCAGAAGTAAACCGTCACATACCGAGGGATTTGATGACTTGGTGAGCACATTCTTCAGTGTACTTCTTCTCTTTCATCGGACAACGAATTGAAAAGTCAGTCACATAGTCCCACCAAAGCCACGGTTTTCCACTCTCGTTGGCCACTTTGTGGAAACAAGCCTGGCGCAGATTCTGAATCACAACATCTTTCCCATCATACCCCCGGCTGAAATCCTGCTCGGGATCGGGAGCGCAGTATCGCCCGTGATTGATGCACTGAGACTTGCACTGCTTGCTCAGAAGAAATGCTTCCGGACAGTACCAGGTTATATAGTGTGGCGTGAACTGCGTGTATCCTTTTCGCTCGAGAATCTGAGCTGCTCCTTTGAAGTTCTTCACAAAGTCGATCTGGCTATCACACTTGGGCCCACATTCGTCGTTACTATTAGTCCATAATTCAAACTCAACTCGTTCATCCGGGTGCGGAAGAGCCTCGGTCCAATCTAGGTTAATGTTGACCATGTCCTTGTTGGCTAGCGCTTTCTTGATGCTGTCACCGAGAGATTTGCTGATCAGAGCAGACGGGATCGTGATTTTCTCGACGTAATCGGCGTCGGCGTGCTCTTCTTCGGGAGTGTCCATGGTGATCAACGGCTCGTCCCTGTCATCAGCAACCAGAATCGCCGCCGCTCCACCATTCTGCGCATTCCACGCCTTCAGGGTAAAGAAACAATCTGGCCGAACAAAAGGGTAAAAAAGGTAATTAAGCATCCGTCTACTTTTTCGGCATTTTTAGTATCGGTTACCGGTTTTTATTTTATTTTTTTCTCTTTAGAACCGAGTTTACAAGTAACTCGAATCGAGCTTGAATCAACAAATATCGAAAAACCGAATACCAAATCCTACATTCAACTCTCAAGAACTTAGCAAATTCACTAGCTTTATCACAACACAATAGTCATTATGATTAAACATAAATGCGAAATCATGCAAAAAATCAAGTAGAAAATCTTCAATGATAATCAACCAAACATGAACAAAGTTACTTCAGATTCGTGATTCTGACATGATTGCTTTTCAAAATCAAAAGAACTGACTAACCTCCTCGATCGGCGAGCACGAAGATGGGCAGGCCTCCGGGTTTCGATTTGAAGGAGACACTGAAATCCTCGAAGCTCTTGCATGCTTTCTGATTCGCCTGGGGATAGATTACAGTGCCGACCAGAGTCCCTCCGTACTGAGGAACTCCGAAATTCCCGATCGCGCATTCGTAGACGCCTTTCATGGCAGTCGGCGACGTCACTTTCAAGCTGTTCTTCTCGACGATGAACCTCCCCAAGCACGAACCCAAGAGAAGGACCCAAACGCAAGCCAAAATCCCCAATTTTCCCCTCATCTTCACAGAAACGGATTCGGATCGGAATGCGATTGAGAAGAGCAGCGATCAAATCGAAGAATCGAAGCGAATTTGCCTCGACGAATCCGACAAAGAAAGCCCTCGGAATTGACGATCGCGAGAGCTGAATTCGATGAATCGAAGCTCTGTGGAATCCAGGTACAGGGAAAAGATGGCGAATTTAGACGAAAGTAGTAACGAAAATCAATGCGTTTATCTTAAGAGAGAAGTTTTGTGGTGTTTGGATGAAGGGAAAGTGAAGGAAAACGCGAGAAAAGAACATAATTTATTTATAAAAGAAAATTTTGCGGCGGAAGTAATCGAACTCATCAGAATTTGAACGAAATATCTATTTTGTGTCAAATCTTTTAAAATATTACTCATTGTGTGTATTTTTTACTCTCACAAATAGACATTTCTTAAAATGTTTGACACAAAAATAAATATTTTATACAATTTCCATATTAATAAATTAGTCAATAACGTTAATTTTTTGCTACAAAAATCACTAATATTATAACTTTGTTGCAAATGCACTTTAACGATATTAAATGTCATATTTTTTTTTGTCATATTAGATGTGCTACATCACCACATATGTTTAGATGTCATATATGTTGATCGTCTTCCCGATTGTGATCTATTGCTGGTATTACAGCTTATTATGGAGAAGACAAGAAGACGAGGACGCTCGCCAATTGCACGGTCAAAAAACTTAAAAAAGATTTAAAATATTAAATAGTGAAAAAAAAAAAAAAAAAAAGTTAACGACTGGTTTCACTTTCACCTCGACTTACATAAGTGAAGGGTGATGTGTCTATCAGCGAGAAGTGTGGCGTTAGCTTTGTAGTGGTGCATTTACAAGAAAGCTACAATATATGTGATTTTTGCTATATAAATGAGTTTAATAAATTATTTGTTAAAAATTAATAAACTCGATGACTTTCGCCGTAATTTTTTTTAATAAAATTAAATTCGATATTAATAAAATATGGCAATTTTCTATGCTTTGATTTCGACGTGGCTCCTCCAATCAATATACAGAGACGAAGAGATTATTTATTTTTAGCTTTAAATAATTCTATATTTTTTCTTCTTCTGCTATTTTAATAATTGAATATTTAATGTGGAAAAGATAAATAGGTTTGGATATTAAATTTAGTGGGGGCGGATAAGTCATGGGACCCACGTGACAATTATTTCAATCTTCTTCTTTTTTTAAAGACAATGATTTCAATCTCTTCAGCATGGTTTCCACGTTTCCTATTTTAGCCGTAAAATAAAATAAATTTACCATTGAAGTTCGAATGTTATATTAAAACATAAATATCGCTTAAGTTTAGTATTTTTATTGTAATTGAAATACTCAACTAATCCGAAATATTTTACTATGTGACATGATGCAATGTCACGTGCGTTTAAAAATGTTTTACTATATTTCATTGAAGGTTTTTTTTATCGTCAAAATCATATATTTATGGGTTAATGAGGCAAATGTCCATTTGTGACTCAAGGTTTAAAAAAATGTTTATTTCTATTTTTGATAATCATAATTACTAATTAATTAAAATATGGACTAATTTGCCCCTCTATTTTTTTTTAAATCACTTTAAAAACTAAATCACGGTTAATATTAATTCATTTTTTAAAATTAAATTAAAAATAAATATTTTTCTTGAATGTAGCAAACTAAATAACTGATTAATCTTTATCCTTCCTTTTCGAATTTATCCTCCCTGTTAATTAGTATTTTCACGATTAAAAAAATCTTTTTTTTCCCTTCGAACTTCCCTATTAATGAGTTCATCCACTTGAATAAATCCTCTTAATTACATTATCGTATTTATAGTTACGAATTTGCAATTTTATTAACTTGTAAATATATTTACGAATCTATTAACTTGTAAAAAACTGTAAATATATTTACAAAACGTTTTTAACATGTTGAGCTGTAAATGTATTTACGATTTTTTTTATAAATTCTGTTAGGTACAGTCTCGTATTTATAGTTACGAATTTGGAGTTTCATTTATATAGTTATAAAATCGTGTTTATAGTTACGATATTAAATAGTATTTAAATTTGTAAACATTTTTTTATAGTTTGATGTCTACAAATTACGAAATTACAATATTTATAGTTATAAACTTGTAGTATTGAGTTACTTATTGAATCACATATACGTATATGAAAATATGGATAATATAACTGATGGATTCACATTTTTCTCTATTGTCTATTTTTGTGGATCAATATGTATTTTGGCTCATATGCATTTGTGGGCTTCTCTTATCCTTGGTTTGGGTTCATAAAAGTGTTCTACTATTTTGGGCATATAGGACATGACTTGTCCTTTTCCCTCAAAGAGTGTTTCAACTTGGTGACACTTTTGCCCCTCCATTTTTGAACCGTTGGATGTGCAAAATCAGAAAAGAGAAAGGACCTCTCTTTTATCTCTCTTGGAACTCCATTGTTGTTTGCACTTCACAAAAACTACAACTTCAAAACACACTGAAAAATCCTTTGGTGAAGGTGAACGTCAACCACTGTGTCGGTAGCTGAAAGGAGTTCAGCGTGACGTTCCGCAAGTGGAGCTTGCACCATGGATCATACGGAAGATGAAGGATAGCTTTGCCTAAGCTTGTTACAACATTAAGGGGGAGCCTTTTTATGTTTATTTAATATGGAATATTCATATTGTAACAATCCTTCTGTAATCTTTGTTTGATCAATCTGAGCAAGGGCTCCCCAGAAGTAGACTATCCAACATGGGATTTTGCGAACTGGGTTAACAAAAACTCCCGTGTTGTGTTTATGTTTTGTTTAATGTTCTAACATAAGGTTTAACATAAACTGTGAGAAATCTGACTTTACATTTGGTATCAGAGCAGGTTCACTGCATACATTTCTTTGGTCTCAAAGACAGTGAAGCTCGATCTCAGTCATCTCTCACATCACCATGGGAAGCAAGGAAAACGCCTCTATTGCTCGTCCTCCAATTCTCGATGGGACAAATTACTCTTATTGGAAGGCTAGAATGACAATTTACATTCAAGCTATTGATGCTAAAGCCTGGCCAATGCTCCTAAAAGGATGGTCCCCTCCAAGAATTAAGGATGACGACGGTGTCGAAGTTGAGAAACCACCAGAATCATGGTCAACCGACGAAGAGAATGCGTCCCTTGCAAACTCGCGTGCTCTCAATGCCATTGTGTCGGCCGTTGACGAAAATCAGTTCAAACTCATATCAACGTGCAACACAGCAAAAAAGGCATGGGAAGCTCTCCAAAATCTTCACGAAGGAACCAGCTCTGTCCGCTCTTCTAAACTTCAACTGCTCGCCTCAAAGTTTGAAGACTTGCGTATGTCCGATGAAGAATCTATTGCCGACTTCAATGGAAAAATCAGGGAGATTTCTAACCAAGCTTATCAACTTGGTAAAACGTATTCTGATGTTAAACTTGTTCGTAAAACCCTTAGGTCTCTTCCGGATAAGTTTGGAGCTAAAGTGGCTGCCATTGAAGAGGCTAAAGGTGTCTCTAAAATGAGTCTTGATGAATTAATGGGGTCCCTTCAAACTTATGAAATGAATATGATTCAAAACAAAAGAAAAAAAGGAGTAGCTCTCAGAAGCTGTGTAAATGAAGAGCTAGAAAACAAAAATATTGAATCTGTTTCCGATCTTGCTTTACTAACGAAAAACTTTGGGAGGATGCTTAAGAGATTTGGAAACAATCGGCCCCCCATCAAATCTGGAAGTAATAATGAGCATGGAGGAATTTCAAACTTCAAGAACAAATCCAATGACAACAAGAAGCCTAGCCGTGGAATTCAATGCAGAGAGTGTGACGGATTTGGTCATATTCAATCGGAATGTGCCAATACTCTCAAGAAACAAAAAGCTAGGTCATATGTCACTTCCGTAAGCGATGATGAATCCGATGACGATGAGGAAGGCGGAACAGTAAGCCATTATGTTGCGTTCACTTCTTTGGTCTCACCCTCAATTCAAGAACCCGAAGTGCATAATGAATCTGATGAAGAATCTGATCTTGAGCCAAGTGATGATGATGTTAGAACATTATATCAAACAATGTTCAAGAAGTGGATAGAGGTATGTGACTCAAACTTAAAACTCAAATCTGAAATTTCTGATGTTACCTCCGAGAATGAAGGAAATATTTCCGAAGTAAAAAGCTTAAGGAATCAAGTTGCGATTTCGAAGAATCAAATTGAGGAGAAGGATACAAAAATTAATTATCTTGAAGGTATCCTCTCAAAATTCAACTCCGGAAAAACAGCTCTTGATGATATTCTTAGCCAAGGAAAGGTAACCGGTGATCATTCAGGTATTGGGTATTCTCCATTCAAAATTGATTCTCCTCTGAAAAAAACTACGTTTCACAAAGCCAAAATTTTAAATAGTCAAAGTTCTAAGGTTCATCGTTCAGGATTTAATGTTACATCGCATGTTAAAACATCTGGAATATCACGTCCTGCAAATTTCTCTCACAGTTCTCACTCATATCACTCGGTCTCTAGGCATCAAAAGGGAACTGTGTGTAGCTTCTGCAATCGCCTAGGACATGTAGATTCTCAATGCAACCAACTATTTAAATGTCTTATGGAAGGTAGAAAAATCATTGTTAAAGAGGTTGATTCGGGAAATATTAGAACCTTCAATGTTGGAAGCTTTCGTAGACAATGGGTTCCTAAGAATAGATTAAATTGTTGTGTGGCATATACTTCTCTTCACTCTTATACAGATGACGTGTGGTACTTTGATAGTGGTGGTTCCAGGCATATGACTGGACATCCCGAATTTCTCACAAATCTTACCAAGAAAGGTGAAGGGAAAGTTACGTTTGGTAATGGCGATAAAAGTACCGTTCTTGGACGTGGCAAGTTAAATCTTCCAGGTATTCCAAATCTAAAAAACGTGTTACTTGTGCAAGACCTTAAAGCTAATCTATTGAGTATAAGTCAAATATGTGATGATGACCTTAAAGTTCTATTTGAAAAATCTGGATGCACGGTGTTTGATGATATGCAAAATGTTGTTATGACGGGTATTAGATCATCGGATAATTGTTATCAACTATCCAAATCTGAATCTTGTCTTAGTTCTTCTCTTGATACTTGGAATCTTTGGCATGCCAAACTTGGCCATATAAATGGAAAACACTTGCTTAACATTTCTAGACAGGGAAGTTTACGTGGCTTACCTTCCCTTCGAAAAGACCCAAAGAGCATATGTGGACCATGTCAAAAGGGGAAACAAAAGCGTGCCTCTCACAAAGCCTTCAAACACATAACTACAAACAGGCCTCTTGAGCTTCTTCACATGGACCTGATTGGTCCTACTCAGGTAACTAGTATCGGTGGCAAAAGATATATATATGTGTGTGTTGATGATTTTTCTAGGTACACGTGGGTGGACTTTCTTGCGGAAAAATCAGAAACTTTTGACAGGTTCAAAGCTCTATGTAACAATCTTCAAACTCAAAAGGGAATCACCATTGGAAAGATCATGCGCATCAGAAGTGACCACGGTAAAGAATTCGAGAACATCGCATTTGCCGAATATTGTAACGAACATGGCATCGCTCACGAGTTCTCCGCGCCGATAACTCCTCAACAAAACGGGATCGTTGAGAGGAAGAACAGAACTATTCAAGAAATGGCAAGGGTCCTTATTAATGCCAAAGATCTTAATCCGAAATGGTGGGCCGAAGCCGTGAATACCGCATGCCATATTATCAACCGAGTCTATTTCCGTCCCAAAACGGATCAAACTCCGTATGAGATCTGGAAGGGAAAGAAACCTGATGTTTCTTATTTTCATATATTTGGAAGCTCGTGCTATATTCTGAACGATCGTACTCACGTTAGCAAATTCGAAGCAAAAAGCGACGAAGGGGTATTTCTTGGTTATTCTCGTTCAAGTCATGCATATCGGGTATATAACAAGCGAACCAAGGCTATCATGGAGTCCGTGAATGTAGTTTTGAAGGATACTGAAGAAGAAATCAGCAACAAAGATAATGAGGAAGCTGCTCAGTCAGTATCAGAAGCCGTTTTTCCCAGTGTTGAACCTGATGTTGAAACATCAACTTCGACATCAAACTGTCCAGACTCTGTCTGCACTGGAGTTCCAGAAGAGCTAAATGTTGCTGGTCAAAGCGAAGATGTCAATCCCGGGAGATCTCCGATCCCTTCATCGCGAGTAAGAAAGAATCATCCTACTGACCAAGTGATCGGAGAAGTAACTGAAGACCGTCGTACAAGGGAAACCACTCGGATCAATTATCGCGATCTCGCTGGTCTATCTTGCTTTATCTCCAAGATTGAGCCGAAGAATGTTGCTGCCGCTCTCAATGATGAGTATTGGATTGGTGCAATGCAAGAGGAACTAAATCAATTCCAAAGGAACGATGTGTGGTCTCTTGTTGAACGTCCCGCCGGCATTAACATCATCGGAACAAAGTGGATCTTCAAAAATAAAACCGATGAACAGGGTGAAGTATTGAAAAATAAAGCAAGGCTCGTGGCACAGGGGTACACTCAAGTGGAGGGGATTGATTTTGATGAAACATTCGCTCCCGTAGCTCGTCTCGAGTCTATTCGCATACTTCTCGCTATTTCGTGTAGCCTAAACTTCAAGTTGCATCAAATGGACGTCAAGAGCGCATTCTTAAATGGAGTCATCAATGAGGAAGTCTATGTTGAGCAACCCCAAGGGTTTGAAGATCCATACTTACCGAATTATGTCTACAAGCTCAAAAAGGCTCTTTACGGGCTAAAACAAGCGCCTCGGTCGTGGTATGACCGTCTCACCTCGTATATTCTCAAGCAAGGATACGTCCGTGGAGGAGCTGATCAAACCCTCTTTATTCTCAGGTTTCACCCTCACACTATCATAGCTCAAATTTATGTTGACGATATTGTCTTTGGATCCACCTCAGAAAATCTTGTCAAAAACTTTGTCTCAACTATGGAAAGAGAATTCGAGATGAGCATGGTGGGAGAGCTAAATACCTTCCTTGGATTACAAATCAAACAGCAAGATGAGGGTCTATTCATTTCTCAAAGCAAGTATGCCAAGAATCTTGTGAAAAAATTTGGTCTGGAAAATGCTCGGCATGTTAGAACACCGATGTCAATTTCTGACAAACTATCTAAGGATGATGATGGGCAGTCCGTGAATGAAAAGTTGTATCGCAGCATGATCGGAAGTCTATTATATCTCACTGCGAGTCGCCCGGATATATGTCAAAGCGTTGGTGTGTGTGCTCGATATCAATCCAATCCCAAGGAATCTCATCTCATCGCGGCAAAGCGAATCATCCGTTATGTCAATGGTACTCTTGATTACGGCTTGTGGTATTCTAAAGAGTTTTCTATTCAACTTATTGGCTACAGCGATGCCGACTGGGCCGGTAGTGCCGACGATCGCAAAAGCACCACAGGGGGCTGTTTTTATATTGGTGGAAATCTTGTCTCATGGTATAGCAAAAAACAGAATTCGATATCTCTATCTACTGCTGAAGCGGAATATATCGCAGCCGGGAGTTGTTGCACTCAACTCTTATGGATGAAACAAATGCTCATTGATTATGGAATTTCTCTTCAAGGCATCACACTTCTCTGTGACAATCTCAGCGCCATTAGTATATCGAAGAATCCGGTTCAACATTCTCGTACCAAACACATCGATATTCGCTATCACTTCATTCGGGAATTGGTCGAGAACAAAATCATTATCATGGAGCATGTTGGTACCACGGAACAACTCGCGGATATTTTCACAAAACCACTTGATTCAAGTCAATTCGAGGAACTACGAAGCAAGCTTGGAGTCTGCAGAATCTCCTAACTCCACAGACTAAGCTTTTCTTTCATTGCAATTTATTTATTGTTTTGTATACATATTGTTCTAAGTGTGTTTTTTTTTTGTGTACTTATTATTTTTTATATATATATATAAAAAAAAAATCAACAAAAAATTAATTAAATATATATATATATATATATATATATATTTGTTTGTGTATGTTTGCTCTTTTTTATTCATGTGTTTGTTTTTTTTTTGTTCGTTTTATTGTATGTGGCTTTGTCGTTTGTGTGTTGCTCTGTTTATTTGCTCGTCATTTTTTTTATTCCACGTGCTCCCTCCCTAGGCCTCTAGTTTTCTCACGTGTCAAATTCTCTCTCTGTCTATCTCGCTCTTTTTCGCGCGCCCTTTAGCCTTCCTCTCCTTTGAATCCTGTCTCTGACATTTCTCTTTTCCTCACGCTATCATCTCCTTCCTCTCTCTCTCTGTCTCTTACCTTCGCCTCTCACCAAAAACAAAACACCCAAATCCTCTCTCATGGCTCCTCGTCAGTTTCGCCCTCGTCCACCCGCTTCACGGCGTTCGTCTCGCCTTACCCAAGCTCTCGCCATCACTCCGGCTCTGATTCTCGAAGAATTCCCAATCGCTGCCATCTCCACCGAAGCTCCCATGCCGATTTCTGGCGATCCAAACCTTGAATCTCAGTCCGTTGTTACCTCGCCGACCACTGCTCATGCACCATTGCCTTCTCGGTTCGGCAAACCTGTCGTCGATGCGCTTTTGTCAATCATTGATGGTTCCTACTCCTCGGATGTCGTCCCTCCGCAGCCATCGGTTTTGCCTGAATCTCCGCCTCACATCGTTGTCCCTCCGCCGCTCGCAGCTCCGGGCCCGTCCTTCTCTCCGTCCCCTTCTGTCTCGCCTGCTCCGTTGGTGGGTCGCCGAAAATCCGAAGCTCGAAGGGGCTCTCTCAAGTTCCAATATTCTCGTCGTATTCGTTCTCAGGTTCAAATTCTTCATTTTTCTCTCTCAAATCTGAGATTTTTTTTTGGAACTTTAGCTTTGTTCTTAGGTTCGCTTGGCTCTTGTCCTTCTTGGTTTGTTCTACAGTCTGATTCTTGTACCTTTTATTTGTCTTGATCAATTTCGTTTATGGCTCGATAAGATCTCTGATTCTTGCTCGGTGTTTAGGCTTTATGTGTGCTTCCGTGCTTTTCATTGCTCATTTCTTTTGCTTGGATTATATACGGTGTGGTTATGGTCTTATGCTCAACTATCTGAAACTGATGCTAAATATTTTACTTGTTTGTCAGGATGTCCAGACACCGCTATCGACCTCTCATGATGGTCCTGTAGTTTTGCCGTCACCGGTTTCCGCCTTTGTTGAATCCTGCGTCCCTATTGCTCCAGTTTTTGCTAGCAAATCTGCCCCTATGGATGATCCCGATATATCGGCCTTTGATGATGTTCCTCTCGCATCTTTCCTTCG
The DNA here is from genome assembly GCA_954871525.1 of Parietaria judaica. Lineage (NCBI taxonomy): Eukaryota > Viridiplantae > Streptophyta > Magnoliopsida > Rosales > Urticaceae > Parietaria > Parietaria judaica. The sequence continues at coordinate 19,514,912 of OX940868.1, read as the reverse complement.
CAAGAAAGCTGCTGTGTCTCATTCCTCTCTCAAAACCGGTCCATCTCGCAAGCGGAAACGCAGCTCCAGCGATATCAGCAAGCCTCATCTTCCCGCGCCTCTTGAAGATAAATTTTTTGACCGTGCGAGCAAGAAGCGTTGGTCTCAATATGCTTCCCGTCGCATCCACAGTGAAGAATATCTAGACAAGTCTAATTTTGTTTCCACCTCTATGTTCGCCTATCTCGAAGAGCGTCATCTCCATCACGGCGTGACCAAGATCAAAGGATTTCATATCTCCTTGGTCAAGGAATTCTACTGCAACCTCCGCCAATCTGTTTTGGATTCCACATCGCCATGGTATCACAAGTCATATGTTCGTGGGAAGTTTGTCGAAGTTTCTCCGTCCCGCATCAACCGTCTCCTTGGGCGTCCGGAACTCGACGGGTGTTTTCCTCTCAACCATGATTCTCTTTTGGATCGAGATGAGCTGATCTTGACGCTTTCTGGTGGTACTTGCTCGACATGGCCGCGTGACAATCCTCAGTTCTCTTCCGCGTTGCTCACTGCTCGGTTCTACATGATGTTCAGGATTTTGTCGCTGATCCTCTGTCCCACATCAAACCAATCGTCCGTCACATTTGAGATAGCTCGGGTTTTGGTTTTTCTCCATCGTTAGGACCCCTTTGATCTCGGTCTCTTCATCATTCAGAAGATGACATCGTTTGCTCAAATTCAGCAGTCCAACAAGAAGAAGCTCATATATCCATGCCTGATTACCCGCCTTCTTCGTACGCAAGGCATCTCGGTGAAGCCCGATGAATCTCTTATTCCTGCTAAGGCTCTGTCCTTCACTGCCAAGAGCACGTTCGCCAAGGAGGACGACATCTCTGCTGCTCCACCCGCTGCCTCCTCTTCCGACGATCTCTCCTCCCGCATTTTACGTGAGTTTGCCCGGCAGTCCGAGATTCTGTCTGCTGCCCTCCGTAGCCACGCCTCTCTTACTGGTCTGGTTCGTCAAGCGCTGTCTCAGACGGGTGTTGATGATCGTCCTGATGCTGCTCCTCGCGACTCGTCCTGAGCATTTACAGATGCACCTTTGTGTTTTTGTGGCCCAAGGGGGAGTAGTTTTTGGATATTATTTTGTCTCCTCTCGGATATTATTATTGTGCTGCATGTTTGGTTATGTGGTATCTAATGTCTTCTATTATGTTTCGACATCAAGTCTGATATGGTCCAGTTTATTCAGCTTCATTATTCTCAGATCTCATCAGTCTTCTATCCACAAATTGTTCCACAAAAAGCCAAATGGGGAGTTTGATGGATTCACGTTTTTCTCTATTGTCTATTTTTGTGGATCAATATGTATTTTGGCTCATATGCATTTGTGGGCTTCTCTTATCCTTGGTTTGGGTTCATAAAAGTGTTCTACTATTTTGGGCATATAGGACATGACTTGTCCTTTTCCCTCAAAGAGTGTTTCAACTTGGTGACACTTTTGCCCCTCCATTTTTGAACCGTTGGATGTGCAAAATCAGAAAAGAGAAAGGACCTCTCTTTTATCTCTCTTGGAACTCCATTGTTGTTTGCACTTCACAAAAACTACAACTTCGAAACACACTGAAAAATCCTTTGGTGAAGGTGAACGTCAACCACTGTGTCGGTAGCTGAAAGGAGTTCAGCGTGACGTTCCGCAAGTGGAGCTTGCACCACGGATCATACGGAAGATGAAGGATAGCTTTGCCTAAGCTTGTTACAACATTAAGGGGGAGCCTTTTTATGTTTATTTAATATGGAATATTCATATTGTAACAATCCTTCTGTAATCTTTGTTTGATCAATCTGAGCAAGGGCTCCCCAGAAGTAGACTATCCAACATGGGATTTTGCGAACTGGGTTAACAAAAACTCCCGTGTTGTGTTTATGTTTTGTTTAATGTTCTAACATAAGGTTTAACATAAACTGTGAGAAATCTGACTTTACAATAACAAAGATTAATATAAGTACGTGTAAAAGTAAACTGTAAATATAGTTACAAAATTTCATAAAGTTGTAGTTATAAAAGTGTAAATATAGTAACGCAATTTTGTTGGAAAAAGCTACGTGCACTCATCTTGCGGCAGAAGAAGGTGATATAGAAACCAGAGAGGCGACGGAGCTCGATGGAGGAAGGCGAGGGAAAAGAGAGAGAGATCTTGGCAATGGAAGAAGCTTCTAGGAGAAAGTTAAGAGAGAGTGGAGGAAAAAGTAAATTAATATGTAATAAATGATGAATAATTTTTGAAAAAGTAACATAATTAAATGAAATTGTAATTGATTGGGGGAAGTGGTCAACCACAATTATAAGAAAAATTATTTTCGAAAATAAAATATAATATTAATAATTAATACAAAAATATTTAATTATAACTAATATTAGGGTTAATATGGTCCAAACAAAATTATTAATGGGTATAAATGAGTTTTAAAAAACTATGGACATTTCTCTTATACTTTTAGTGCTTTTTAATCATTTTGTGAGTTTTTCTTATATTTATTATTTCCTTTTGTCAAGTTAAATCATAATAAGTATAAACCGTAGATATATATAAACTAATTAATTAAAGTTGGACAAGGACGTGGACGTTATAACTAGATCACATTTTATATTAAACATGTATAATATAAAATGTGATCTAGTCTATCAAAATCTAATCTTATTTTGTCCTCGTATCCACATCACAGATTCACATTCCATAAGAAATAAATAATTGAATTTTAAGTATATGATAAGGTTAATGTAATATGCAAAATGGTTTAAATAACATATATATATAATATAATATGGCCTAGCGTGTTACAAATATTTTAAAGAAGAATAAGAAAAAGAGTTGACGACATATAGGTCAAGAAAATTAATTATTTTTCAACTATGAGGAGAAAAATTACATATTAAGCGGCAAAAGTACCCTATCATCACCAACATCAATGTAATTTTTTGTTTCTACTCCAATATAAAACCCAATTGGACTAATTTACATTCAACAAGACATATTTTTACATAAAATCATAACAGAGATCAGAGAGAGAGAGAGAGAGGGAGACTTTTGCTACATAACTTACCAGTTGCTTAAGAATTCAAGTTTCTTGTTTGCCCAAACTATCAAGAAACCAGATCGATAGCGATTTCGCCTGCAAATATTTTAATTGTGCATCAAAGGAAAACGGGTCAAGCATTGAATTTAGATTTGCAGAATAAAAGTATAATGTGAGCTATATTGTTGGGATGAAGAAAGGGATATTTGCCGGGTGAAAGTGGCAGCATATTCTACTCTTTTTTTTGTCGCGGCATATATTACTAATGTTGTCAGGAGAAAGTTGATAAAAGTTACCATGCATGGACTTGATGAAGTAATCGAGATCTGAGAAGCTCATTGTTCCTTGAACTAAAGAAGAAGGCTGTTGGTACACGAAGTACGAGAAATGGCGGCGATCGGGATCGGATCTTGGTTTTGCCATCTCCACTAATCTCATGAACCGTTCTCGGTCACAACAAGGGGGTGCATTTTCCCCGGCTATAGTCAATCCTCGATCCCAGGCGGAATTGAAAATCTGCCATTACCGACGAGATAAGCATAAATATTATCAGAGAAACTTTAATATACAAAGTACAGAGCAAAAAAATATAATAAAACCCCGAAACCTGAGTGCTTCAATTACCGAGTTTCCGAACACAAAAGAAAAGCTTTTACTTCATATATGATATATATTAACTATCGTAAGTTCCGAACACCACCCTCATTTAGGAGAAATATGGACGTTTACCTGCCAATTTAACCCGTCTGGATCAGCCAAAGCTTCGTTGTTATCTTCACTAGACATCTGCAATCCCGAGCAAACAAACTTTACGGTAACCGAATATTTCTTCAAAACCTCAAAAACCTGAGAATATCCGTCCTGGTTTGTGGGGTTGTAGTATCCTGAAGTTAGTTCGGCAGCGTGGCTAGACGTTTTGTACCACCAATAAACTGCAGGAACCTGCAAAGATGCATCTTCTAGTTAATTATTTGGTAATAATTGTTAATCAGTTATGACGTATATTAGCTAATTAGTATTTATATAGAAATTATCGTGTTCGTGTCACATTACTAAGGGAAATAAAATTCATTTTCCAATTCTTCCTAATCTAAAGCACAAAGAGGGCACACCCAAGGCAAATAAAAATCATTTGGGGGCCGATCACTGAATTTGTTCGATTTTTATTTATTTATTAGGATTATATTTTATAAATATTTACTTAATATTTTCTTTGCCTATTTCATGTAAAGTTGTGGATCAATAGACAAATAATAATAATAATAAATAAAAAAATATTAAATGAGCTACCTTAACGGCGATTTTAGTGTCCTCAAATGCAAGAGCGGCAAGTGATAAAACATTGTCTGCATGGTCCATTAACGATTGAGCATACCATTGGAGGAAGAAGCGTCCATAGTAACTATCGTAGTCGCCTCTTTCGCAAAAGAAGCCGGTTTCATGTGGCCTAGAATTGTATTGGCCGGCATTATCGGGAGCTCTTGCCCAGAACGAGTGGCCACGCGATTTGGCAGCTTTCTTTAGACTTAGCTGAAGATACTTATCATAGCACTGAACAAATGACACTTCATTATTTACAGAATAATCAATGGAAGCAATAATCGTTCTATGATCCGAGACGCAAACCGGTCTCTCTCATGAATAGTTTCTTAACTCTCAATAGATTTCTGCATAAGATAAGCTATGTAAAACAAACACAAAAACCATTGCAACTACAATTAAAAACATAATTAGAAAATTTTACCCAAAATAACCTTAATTAATCCAAATGCCCTTATTCTTATACTTGTGCATATATGTTTCCCTAGATAAAACTTCAAAATGAAAGAGAATAACTCGGGCTTACGATAGTAGTTTCCATCAAAAGAAGACTTTATATACTCTTACTTTCAGTTCCGAAGTTCTTATCCAGTATTCTGAAAATTAATAAGTATAAAAATGATATTTTCATGATATAAGGGTTGGTTTAAAAGTACCTGAAACTCACCGATGCCGGGATATCTCCATCCCATTCTTTCTGAAAATGAAGGATATTTTAGCTCCCCAGAAGCCCCAAGCCCAATTTCTACACCATGAATGACGCCATCCACGAACAAATCATCAAACTCAGTGCGAAAGCTTCGCATTAATTCAAAATACACCTGCATATTAATTGTAGACAATTAAGATGTTAGGTGCAAGCTACAGAAGCCGAGTGTGAATTTCTTTTGGGAATACATCATCGAATATTATTACAAGTTTTTCACACCTCGATACCAGTTCTTCCTTGAAGAACTCGTTCTTTATCAATGCCCCAGGTTAAACATTCGGTGTTCCTCCTTCCTTCACGATCAGTGAAGAATATGTCCTGGTTTTGCCTCCCAATTTCCAGAACCCATTGAGGAAGAGTGATGAGAGCATCGCCCGATTCATTTCCTCCACATTCATGGAAGGCCATTACGACCTTAAAAAGAACGCGTTCTTGAAATAATTAGCAATACTACATGATATAACAAAAACATTCAATCATATATAATATATCAAACGATTGTATGTTCCTGAAGTCCGAACCCGAGCACTAGTAATACTTTAAAAGGAGAAAGATATAAGCAAGATTTAAGGTCTTCAAAGTAAATAAGAATAGTTACCTGCAACTTTAACTTGAACTCACGGACGATGTTAAAAAGATCACGATAGCCGGACCATATGTATTTTTGTGGGCTCCAACTTTCAATGATACCCCACCAACATTCGACGACGACACCATCAACGTTCAAAGACTGGAAATGGCTCAGCTCTTGTCTAACACCCTCGGGGTCAACCAGTTGACAGAAGTTGTTGATGGTACCTGTCTGCCAAAGAACGATATATGTAAAAGTGCGGAGAAAATTCCAATTACAATACATTCATTTGAGTAAATCACAAAAATAACCCAAAACTACTTACTGGAAGCTTTATAAATAAAGGGACATAAGGTGTGCCTGTAAAATCTTTCCCATGCTCAGCGGAACGAAAATCTTGCATAAGCTGCACCGAGCAAACACACGTTTCCAAATTCAGAACCGTTTGTAAACCGACATAATGTAATAATAATAATAATAAAAGAAAACAAGTAATTCACTTTGTGGCGGTAAACAATAATACCTGGTCGGCCTCTAAGCATTCCGTTGAGTTTATGGAGCTCGCATTTGCGTATTTTTCATTTTTAGCGTCTCTATCGGCTATCACAACAGAGCCAAGAGAAGTTGGCGACAAGCTCTCGTCGATCCCAATTAGCGATGGAGGTTGACACTCCAATGGTTCTTTGGAGCAATTCTTCAAAGAGCTAGCTGAAACCGGACTTTCTACCGACCTAACTGGATAATTCAACTGCTTAATCGAGCAAATTAAAAAAAAATCCAATAAATATTCAAGCATATCAAAGAGCTTGAGATTATAAATGAGCATCGAAAGAAGCAAATCAACAAATTTGTTGCAGATATTCACATTTAAAATAGACATGAAGGGGAATGAACATAGTTTACTCTTCTCTTCAATTCTCCCGCTAAATTATATCGGAACATTCGAGCAATAGCACGCTCACATATACGCCGTCAACAAAGGGCTACCGTAAACGAATCGAATTCCCACTTCTAACAAGCATTAAGGAGATGAATCCAGTAAGAGAAATTGAAAAATCAAGTCTCAAATTCTCGGGCTAAATCGAACCTAAGAACAGTTGTGAACGATAAACGACAAATCGCCGCAGGTGATCTCTTCTAAACTGCATTATGCCGCAAATGAATCCTATGAGAAAATCGCAATGCAGAACTGGAAAATTCGGCTCAAGCTTCTTGATTTTGACTATTTGTTTCTTCCTCGAATTTTCTTCTTGAGCTAAATCGAACCCGATAACAGTGGCGAACAACAAACTGCCATGGCTGATCTCTACTTACCAGCATTGTGAGCCTCAAATGAATCCAACAATGAGAAATTGAAAATCGAAACGCAAAAACCACATCGAATCGAGAGCTGAGAGAGAGAGAGAGAAGGACCATGTGAGAGGGAGGGGGAGAGAGGCGATAGGTGGTGCCGTCGGGGTCGACGGTCCAGCCGGCGTCGCGGGCGAGGGCGGCGAGGACGTCGTTCATGTCGGCGCGCACGGGGAGGGGGAAGTTGCCGTACTGGCGGAGGCCGGCGAGCATCCGGCTGGTGATGGCGCGGCGGTGGCGCTCCCGCAGCTTGGTCCGCTCCTTCTCCTTCTCCCTCTCCCGCCGGCCCTTGCTCGCCGCGGCTCCTGGCGTCGCCGCCGCCGCCGCGAAGCCGCGCGGGCGGCGGGGCTGGTGGAGAGGGTTAGGGTTTGGGAGGTAGTCGGTGCTCTGGTCGCTCTGAGGGTCGAGATCGTGTCCGGCCATGGCGTCCTCTTCGTCGCCGTTCATCGGAAGAATCTCTCTCTCTCTCCAGCGTTGAAGGGCAAATACGTAAGAACAAATTGGCTAAAACACCTTATTTGGGATTTTGAATATAAGAAGGATTTTCTTTTAAAATTATTTTTGACCCCTCGTAAATCTAACATGTCTTTTATAATTACTAGGGGACCGGCAGCGAGCTTCACGCAAAAGCGTTAAAAATATTAATTAAATTAATTACGTGATATCATAAAAAATATAAAGTGTGGTAAATAAATTTTGTTGTGTTATGTTACTCATTTTTATTATTTATTTAATGAGATCATATATATTTGAGAAATTTGATACTACGTATATTTATTTTAGTCCCAAATTATAAATAAACAAACTAACTACACTAAGTACATGTATCTATTTTTTTAAAATGTTTTTCTTAAACAATATGATTGGAATTGGGAAACTTTCACCGTGGTAAAAAAATGGAAACTCTTGCTGCAAAAAAAATTGCCAATTTTTTATGCTATTATATGATGAGATTTGGAGCTTTCACAACGATAAACAAATTGGGAACTTTTTGCTCTATTTAGTAAGACATAGGTTTTTTGTTGCTAATATCACCTTTTAAAAAGGGAGTTTAAGCTAAATAATTAACTTGATAGTATTGACAAAATAGTTAATGTATTGTAAATATTTGTAAAATAGTCAATTACCTATTAATAAAAATAATCATATTAACTATTATAACCATATTAATCATCGACAAAATAACCAATATTTGGTTATTTGCAAATAAAAACCTTAAATTTGTTAAAATGTAAACATATAAATATGTATTCATTATAATTTCTCTTTTAAAATTACATACATTTTTCTTGAATAAAAATGCGTATATTTATCATTTAAGTGCTCTTATGAACTGTTTTCAAAGGGAAAAAAATGCATATATCGTAAAACAAATAAGTAACTCAACGTTAATGTTAGAATTTTGACGTTAAAGGTGTTTTAAAAAAATATATTACTTAACCTGCTAAAAAAACATTAGTACTTCTCAGAAATTCAATGTAAAAAATCTATATTTAATATTCTAGAACTAATTCTCTACATATGAACTTGTGCTTAAAAAAAACATGTAATAAAAACATGCATTCACCTTGAATTTGAAAATTGTTCAATTTTAATAAAATAAATATTTGCTCTTTTTTTTTTTTTTTTATTAACAATATGATTGTTATAAATTTTGTTCCGCAATTAATTGACTATTTAAGAAAAAAGAGAAGACCCAAATTCATTTATTTTTTTAGCATGTAAGACCGACGACGACGACGACGACGACGACGACGACGACGACGACGACGACGACGACGACGACGACGACGACAACGACGACGACGACGACGACGACGACAACGACGTCGGCTCAGTTTCATGATAAAAGATTATTGCGTTGGTTAAGGGATTGAATTTCTATCAAAATATAAAATGTCATATATAAGTTTGTTCAAAGTTCAAATCTGAGTATTTTCCTTTACAAATCTGAGTAATTTTTTTTTTATATAATTGTTGTTTAATATATGAAAAATATCAAAATTAGGACTGCTATGATGGTTTGGAAAATATAAGAGATAAGTGAGCAATTTAATAGAAGAAAATAAATTATTTTAATTACTTAACGACACTAAGAAATTTAATTTGGCAGATAAAGTACAAATAAATACAAACTAATGCCATCTCTTTCTTCTGCTTCCAAGTGAATTTGATACAAAACCAAGTATTATTATTATGATATTTTTTTAAGAACGTTTAAATTGACAAAAAAAAAAAAAAAAAAACAGATTACTGAGAAAACACAGTAATCATAAATAACTACATAATTTGAGATTGAGACCAAAAACCTATAGAACTTTAAGAGTATATTGTTATTGTTTCCTTCCATTATAATTTATGAGAATTTTTTTACTTCATTAATGAATATATTTTACATTACTTTGAAAATATATAAAGTCTCCACTTGTAAGGTATTATTTTGGATTACCTAAGAGATGATATCACAAGGTATTATTTTCTCATGGTCATGGAAGCTTCGGCCAAGTGAGCTCGACGGAGGCAAAAACAGTTCATGATTATTTTTTTTTTATTTCAAAAATTTAGAGAGAGTAAGTTTAGCATAATCAATTAGAAGTGAATATGTGAAAACACATTTAGCATATAATAATAATAATAATAATAATAATAATAATAATAATAATAATAATAATAATAATAATAATAATAATAATAATAATAATAATAATAATAATAATAATAAAAAGGGTTTAATGCACAATTGTCTCCATTTCATGGGATAATTGCGCCAAAATCTGAATTGGAGGATCATTACAACAAAAGAAGACAATGACATTGAGATCTCACCACTTTGCTTCATCACTAATGCCACTTTGAAAGATAAGGCTTTTCATGAGTCATGCCACAATCAATCCAAGAGATTTTATAAAGAATCCGTAAAAGTAATATTTCGCGGGATCATTTCCGTCCCAGTCGAATTTTTTGGCGTCGCCCCTTTATAAGAAATCAACTGCGTTGACGAGTAAATGTTCTTTTGCTTGTAAGAAAAGTAAAAATAAAACAAAATTACTAAAACAATAATTTCGTTTAATTTATGTCAAAATGTTAATAGAATAGAAGGATCCAAATAATAAAAAGATGAATAGAAATAAATATAAAATTGAGTGAAAGTTACACATACTATATGAACGGTTCATAAACGTTTTTAATTGAACTTTAGAACTTTTTTTACTAAAATAAACTACTGATACTCGTCGAGGTAGTTAACTAAAAGTTAGATGTTTTTGCCGATATTATCTCTAAATAATATAAATATATGTATTAAGATGGGTATGATGTTATGTTCTTTGGTTCTAAATTAGATATTGAGAATTATTTATTTTTACTTAGATATTTGCGGCAACTTATAAAAAATTAGACTGCAAGAAGGTGACAACAATGTTTGATTTTGATTTTATTATTATTATTTTCCCTTTCTATTGTAATGTGACATATGGCACATTAACTTTTGATGTGTTGCTTACTTTTGAAAAGATATTTGAATGTATCGATATAGTAAAAAGTAAAAGTGATAATTAAAAAGAGAGCTAAAAATTGAAAAATGGCAGAGAACAAAGTTCACAATGGTAAAAAAATAATATTTTATTCCATTAAAGGGAAATTAAATCTTCTCTTAATTAAATGACTATTTTACTGGTACAACAAACAATGATACAACACATACGCACACCAATAAGTGAGCTATTATGTAATAAAGTAAGGTTTTTAATTTTTATGGAAAAATTTGATATAAATAAAATAAAAATCCAAAGCAAACATGCTTGAAATGAAAAGGGCAATTTTGCTCTAAAGAATCTGATATTTGTGTTACCTTCTTAATAGTTTTAGTACATCTCCCACCAGATGCAGTGACCCTGTTACGAGAACCTGAACGTTTCCATATCGAGAAAATTATTGTTCGGGTGAAGATAAAAATTGTGGAAAAAATCGGGTAAAGCTCGTTCCAATTACAATAATGAAACGGGAATGAAACTTATAGGACCCGAAGCGAAAATCAAACCGAAAGAATAGTAATAAACATAACTCGTTCTATAATACGAGAGTTAGACCGGAAAATTCTTCTATGATGTTAAACGGGAAATGTGACCAAACAAGACGGCTATTAGATGATAAATAACAGCTAAACATAGTAGATAATTAAATAAGAAGATAATAAAATGAGATAATTTAATATATATATTAAACTAAATTATTAAGGTATCATTATCATTTGAGAAGCAAATCTTACCTGAAGTCTTAAAGAGGGATTTTCCCTGACGCAATCCCTCAACCATTTTATCGTCAGAGGCAATGACGGCATCACGGCGCTGCTATTATAACCTTCCTCGTTAAGAAAATCGTGAGACAATACTGTCGAAGTATCGATCTTGCACTTTTCATTGCTCACTTCTGCACGAAAGAAATTTACGACCAAAAGAGGAAGCGGTTATTTTGAGGTCAAAAGATACAGAGAAATTAGCATTTATGAAGCCAACGAGTTACCCTTGTTGTTGGCAATCTTCTGCCAGAGTCTCTCTAAGCTAAGCTGCCATGACAAGTCTTTGGTCGGAATGCCCGAAGGAATAACCGACGCGCCAGATGTCACTTTATTATAGGCAGACATACTCGGGACAAAGAGCGCTTTAGAGAAATGAGTACCTTTCGACCAATTGATAGGAAGGTTATTTGGTGAAAATTATAGGATACATAAATCATATTGTAAATTAGGGATAGTTAGGAGCTAAATTTAATTTACAGAATTATCGATGTCAAAATTAGGCCTAAAATTATGCTTATTGCTTAGTGTTCTGATAGGATCTGAACACCATCCGACACAAGAAATTCGGTCGACGGGAATCCAAAAACCTATACTTCATTAGATGCAGATAACAATATAAAAAATATCATCCTTTCATTTGAGCGAAAAGATCGACCGCTCTCCTACGACGGTAAGCAAGAAAGGACAAAACCCTACAGACAGGACCCTGTGAAAATACTAAATTACCCTTAGTGACTTAATTGATTGAAAGACCCTTAATCACATATTAAATGAGACATAAAAGGACTAAATATTCAAAGAATAAATGACAGCTTTGACCTTTCCTATGATGATACGTAACCACGAGTCGATCATGTTTATTGTTATTAATTCTTGTCAATTGAGAATTAATTAAATTTGTCAGATGTATAAATCAAGGCATTTGCACAATCACATTCAATCTCCGAAAAATCACCAAAACAGACTAAGAATAAGCGATATGTACCTGACGCAGCACAAGTATCCAAAAGCCGTGGAAGCAAAACTTGCGGGTCTCGGACTTCCATACAATTGAACAAGAGAATCTACGAGAGGTTTAGAATACCATTACATAAGCACCCAAATATACATTTTCGACAACATATTCTGCTCGTATTGCGGTCTTTACCTGTTTTGATGCTTTGCAGGCGCCATTCATGTTCCCGAGTTCATGTCGAAGTTTACCGTTATTGCAAATATTATCCATATTTACGTCTCCGACATTATATTTCAGGGGATTATCGTTTCCTTTAATGGCATTAGAGAACCACTGAGCACAAACTTCCATACTTTCCGGACTATGAGCTCCATCTAAATAGAAAATTAGATCTCCACAAGAGATTACGGACACCATTGACGAGTTATACGACATTGAAGAAATATCGTGAAATATCTGAGCTCTTCCCAAAATGCGTGCACTCGAGAGACCTCGGAGGAAGGCTTCTGGTAAATCAGCTTCCAAGTTATGCTGGCATTGGACAAAAAGTTAATTAAAATATAAACTGATGAATTAAACTAAAAATAGATGAACACGGCAGGCAAATAAACTGATGAATTATAGTTTAACAAGAAGACCACGATTGCATAGAAAACATCTAAATTATTTAATACAGAGAAAAAGAAATCTGGTTTGGGAGAAAATGTGTTGCATGAAGCCGGACCAAACACCGATATTATTCTGTAATTGTTCACCCGAATGGTAAACATGCAATTATATAAACTGGTAGAAATATAGAAATTTAGGGAGGATTTTGTAACTGGCGATTTTGTTTGATTGCTGATGTAGTTATAGCTAATCGTACCATTTTGCAGTGAATTATTATTATTATTATTATTATGTAAGGAAGAGAACGAGAATTATTAAATTTAACCGACATTTTTGAAGAGCTTTTCCCAGTTTCCCGTTCTTTGCAGCCAAGATTGGCACAGGGAAACAGCAAGACCGGCATTAATCAACTGATGATCCCCAGACAAGGTGAGTTCAACGCCTTTCAACATTTTGCGGTCTAACTTTGCTGCAATATTCAGAGGAACCTGCAATAACAAGTAAGCTGGATTGTGAATTTGAATTTGAGAAGTTGACGGCCATGCCCTTTAAAACAAAAATTTAAATTTGAATCTCAGTTAATGGTAAAACTCCTATAAGAAAAACATAAGACAGTAGTTTTTTCCTGTTGATTCGACTTCAAGGGGAATATTAAAAGTAATTACCTTAAGCTCGCTGGCTCTCTCCGTAATTACATTCATAGCCTCGGGAAGTTGCGACACCGTGAATGCTGGAATTTCAGGCTTCATTGACATCAACCAAATTCAGAAAAAAGAAAATAAAAAATGTCAATTTCCATATCTTTGCCTATAGATATTAAACAATTCATTAGAGAGTTTTATCATTCGGCAAATAAATTTACACCTTGAAAATTCCGGCCTTGTGTGAAGCTATCTCCGGAAGAGTTGTTCCTAAAAAACACGAGAAAGTGCCGTTACAATGCCTCTCTTTTTTTACACTAACGTTTAACAAATAATTTCAAACAATGAAGGAATAAAGACACCAACCCAGTGAGTCTGTGTGATCTAGTCCCAAAGAAGTTACGCCACAAACAATGGGTTCTTTAATCTGCAAAAATTACAAAAGTATCCTTATCATTTTCTGTCATGGTCAGTTATTTGATTAGATAACTGGTCAGTGCATGAAAACCGTATTTCTCGTCACTGTCATAAGATTCATACCACATTCGTCGAATCCTTTAATCCACCGAGGCCAACTTCAATGATAGCAACATCAACCTATACGAAAGAAACTAGTTTTAGAAGCAATATAATAAATAGTATAATTCTTAAACAAGAGCGTTCGCATGATGGCACAAACTGGGAACCGGGACAGGCTGAGGCTTTCAAAAAACCAGCCAGCCTGTTTTTAGTATATATATATATATATATTTAATAGATTTATTATAATTTTAACTTTTAGGGTTCTATCTTTTAGCTTTAATCATGTACTGTTTGAATTTTAGACTATGTTTATTATTTGATTTGAAGGTTTTTTTTTTTTTTTTACTTATTAGTAAATAAGTTATATAAAAATATCTTCAAAAACTGGGACGGCCCAGTTTTAGGCCCGGTCTGATTTTGGCCCCAAAAAGGCCACAAAGTCCATTCCTGGGCGATTCGGAAATAAAATGAAACATTGATATATACCTGTTCAGAGACAAAGATTTTGAAGGCTAACACTGTAAGGAACTGAAACAATGGAGGCATTGGCAGATCTTCGGTTACATTTTCCTGCATATTCAAATTTTAGAATCGAGAAACTAATATTTATTGAAATTAATACGTTAATAATAAAATCAAATTATCAGTCAACTGAAGTGCACAGAGTATCCACCAAACTCGTATTCCAAGCCCAATTATCAACAGTCAAAACTTCCGAATTTAGAATAATAATTTAGAGCCGTCTATCGGGTTGGTATCCGAACTCACCCAACTACTATCTTTCCTCTCTGACAATTTTTTACATATTGTCACTTTCAAATTTTAAATAAAAACAGCGAATAGTACCTCGAGTTTGTGCCAACAATCCCAAAAGTAGAGGAGAAATTTCTCTTCACTTATTTCCAACCTAAGCAAACAGTTCCAGCCAAGTTCCAATGAGAACGGGTATAAAATTATTAGACCAACAAGCTATAGATTAACAGTTGAAAGTCCATTATCCGGTGTTTACCCATTAATACGGATTCTCTCTCTCACGTCAATTAGATGAGGGGAAGTGAAAAGTCCAGTACGGAAACCACATTCCCTTAAAATAGCCTCGCAGAATGTGCACGTTGATCCCTGAAATGGCGAACCGTGAAATAAACAGAGACAATTTAAGAGAAAACATATATCAGTTTTTCTTCTTCATATTAGACAATTTACAAAGCTAAAATGATATTCATTGCGATAAAAAAGGGGATTTTGAAACTACATACCAACGAATTTCTAATGTACCGTGTAAAAAAGTCATAATTGTATTGCTTTTAAGATCAGATTGAGTTCATATTTTCTAGCAAATCATTTCGATGAACTATTCATAAGCGACAAGAGTTAGAGTTGTTAACAAATCAAAGCCTAAAGATAAGTAAAAACCGAGTGAAACGATAAATTGTTGAAATATAGCTTCAGTTTCTTTATTTGTAAAAAAAATTAGACTCGAATATATAATTGCTATGTTCATACTTAGTTATAGTCTTATGTGATGTGAATTAACTTAGTCTGTTAGGCATAGTTAACAGATATTAAGTGATAAACGTGAATAATCTATTGATACCTTCCCCTTTGTTCCGGCAACGTGAATAATCTTCAGTTCGCGTAAACATTCTTCCAATCCAAGTATCTGCGATCAAAACACCATGTTAGATTTAATTCAACTATAAATTAAACTATTACCTCATTTATATTTTAGTTTATTAAGGGTATTTTGGGTAGTTTGTAAAAAAGAGAGATCAGGGTTTCCAAATCCCTATATCAGGCGTCACTCCGGAGGGGTTTTGGCTTATTGAGTTTGGATCGTTTTCTGAAAGGAAGGGCTATTGTTATCCGATTCTATTCATTCAATAAAACTCATCTCTTGGGTTCGAGATCTACCTCGGTTGGCATCACACTGTAAATGGTGATACAACAAACAAACAATACATATGTAGATAGATAAATGGGAAAACACATCATTCCAGTTATTTTCTAAGCTCTTGAAGTTGCAGAAATATTTAGGCGTACCTGAAGATACATTGACATGCGTTGCAATTTTGCATAGGTACCAGCAACGGGTGTTCTATCTCCACGCTTCTTACGAGTAATAAGAGAGGAAAGTGCTTCCATGGCAACTTCATATGAAGTTGCAACGTCTTTAGTGACCGCATTCTTCTCCATAACCAGCGATGATATCTTTGTGCTACTATATCCTAGAACAACAGATAGCTAAACACTTCCGAAAATCTAAAAGATAGAAATCTTTCCAGGAAATACCTCGTCTATGCTGCATACCTCGCCATGTTGGCAAGTAAATTGACCTCCATGCCCTTCCACAAAGATTATGGGAGCATGAACCTCCTCCGGATTTTCCACACCTCAGACTCGTGTTCATGTGCATCAGGAGGAAGAATATATATATATATATATATATATATATATATATATATATATATATATATATCTCAACCTGAAACCCGTAACTGTTATTTTATAAATGAAAAACTCTTCTTCAAACAAAGTTTATATAAATATATAAAATTAAGTAAGTTAGTGACCCGAATCCATTTCCTGGAGTGAGGCGAGCGCCTCCTCTGGTGTCGAAAATCCCTAAATCTCTTCGACTCTTTCTTCTCTCCTTTCTCTTCCTCTGCTTCTTCGACGCGGACGTTTACACTTTTGTGGATTTTTTTTTTTTTGGTTAAGACTTGTGTAGTTTTTTATCTGACTATAGTTTTTATTTTATAATTAATTTATTATTAAAAATCGAGAGGCTTACGCCTTTTGAGGCGGTGGTGGTGAGAAAACGCCTCGCCTCGAATTTTAGTACAGTTAAACCTTGCCTAGCATCACTGATTGGATCTTTGGGGGCGACGATTATGGTTTTTTTTTTTTTTTTTTCTAATTGGCATTTTAAGACTAATTAAACCTAGCCATCGTTTATTTTTCGTACTCTCTCTTGTATTGTAGCAGTAGAAAAAGAGGGTTTGAACTTGACTCTTCATTAATCGAGAAAAGGGTTATATACAACCAATTAATACATGTCATCATATATTAAACTAATTACATGTATAACTAATAGACTAATTATAATTCTCAACACTCCCCCTCAAGATGGGCTGAAAATATCAATCAAGCCCATCTTGTTACATAATCTCAATTGGTCTATAGGGCCTAGTCCCTTGGTGAGGCCGTCCGCGACTTGCTCTCTTGTACCGATATGCTTCAACTTCAGTTCTCCGCTATCGAGATGGTGTCTGACGAAAAATCGGTCGATTTCGATGTGCTTGGTTCTGTCATGTTGCACCGGGTTATTGGCAATGCTAATCGCCGCTTGATTGTCGCACCATAACTTCATCCCGGTGCCTTGGTTCATCTTCAGTTCCTTCAGAAGCATCTTCAACCACAGCAACTCCGCCACACTAGAAGCCATCGCTCGGTATTCCGCCTGCGCTGTAGACCTTGCTACGACTGACTGCTTCTTGCTCTTCCACGACACCAAGTTGCCACCGACAAACATACAATACCCGGAGGTAGACTTCCTATCATCAGCGCAACTGGCCCAGTCGGCATCACAAAATCCTTCCACCTCGAGATGGTTGTTATTCTCGAAGAGCAACCCTTTTCCCGGAGCTCTCTTCAAGTATCGGAGAATCCGATATACTGCTGTCATATGTCCATCTCTCGGATCATGCATGTAGCGGCTCACCACGCTCACAGCAAATGATGTTGGACATGTGTGTCCTTAAACAAGATATTTAACCATTTGTAAAAGATTATGACAAGTCGTTGAATAAAGATGGTACTTATTATGTTAATCTTATTATAGTTTCTGTAGAGTAAAATAGAATGTTTGATTCCATAGTTCATAAAGGATGCAATTATGTTATTATTATCACAAAGGAGTCATGTGAGGGAGAATTAATAAACATAATAAATGAACTTAAAATGTCCGTGACCTGATTAACTGGGTGGGAGCCCATTAATCGGTAAGGTCATTAATGTGACTGAAGTGACAATCCTATTCTGGATTTTGTGTGTGTCTACACTCACTAGAAGTGCATTAAGTATGAAGCGTCTTCATACTGGACTGGACCTGACTTAAACTCAAGAAAGTTGTCATATAAGACCGTCACTGACAACTTGTAGTTGAGTCGCAAAATGATGATCAAATGGATATTAGTTCTAAGTCCTGAGTGGTCATGAGTCTAAGCTACTGGCTTGATTGTTCTTTGATTTAACCGTTAAAGAACACAAGACATTACCGCTGTTCCCAACACTATTATTTTGGGAACATGATAGTCAGTAGTGAAGGATTGCTTGATCATAGATATGGGCATCACACAGCTCTCTTCAGAGTCATGATGATTCCCTTGATTGTCAGTGGTGAGAAGTGAGAGGTACCCGTGCGCAACTTATGAATCGAAACCATAAGTGGGTTGCTCATAATATTACTGGCTGAGTCAAGGATGAAAATGCATTGAGGGGCATTACGGTATGAACCGCCTGCTCATGTGTGAGTCATCAAGTGAAAGGACAATAATCGGTATTTGATTGAATCTAATGGACACCCTGCTGTATATAAGGGAATAATATATACCGTATCACTAAAGAGTGCAGCCTCGGGTCTATAGTGGAATCACTTCGAGGTTTGACGAACAACTAGCAGTTCGTTGGAGCTTAAGTGATACGGGTCCATGGTCCCCAGGATAGCTCCGTAACGGATGATACGTACGTGATTAAAATGCATTCTGGATAATGTTTAATCATTTGGCTCGACTTATAAAACTGACAAGTCTGTGACAGACGTCAGATAGTTTTATCGATAGCGTGGCAAAAGTATCATATTTTGGTACACGAAAGTAACTGATGAAAATAAAGTTAGAATTTAGATTTTAGAACAGCACCATATTGTTCTAAATTAAATTCTAAGCAACTTTTCCTTTTGAACCAAGCCATTCTGACTTACGGTTTGTGATTTATGGATTTTCTAAGTTTATGACTCGGTTCGATAAACTTTGAAATTAAATCACATGTCACGAATTTAAATGATGGTGTAACACCATGACATTTAATGTGTGATAAAGAGATCAGGATTTATTAATATAATTTGATTATTTGGATTTGATTCTTATTAATAATTAATTAATAATTAAAGGATTTATATTAATGAATAAATAATATATATTCATGTATTATTTAATGTGTAATTCGAATTAGGGTTTGAGTATAACAAACCCTAGATAAATTCGAATAACCAATCTTGAGAGATTTTATTTTTGCGGCATAAATACCTAAGGTCTGGTATAATGGCAAAAACCCTGAAATCAATTTAATCCATTGGATCGGTCATGATTGAGTATCAACCGTTGGATTGAGATAATTGATTCAAACCCTAAAGTAATTCGAAATTGAAACTTGGTGACCAAGTTTAGGTATTTCGAATTAGCTTAATTAATTATGTCCGTTGGATCGGTTTTGAGATTTTATCTTTAAGCCGTCGGATTAGAAATTAATTAACATTATATATATGATATTAAAATTCGAATAAATAATTAGGATAAAAGTTCGAATTAGGGTTTTGTAAAACCCTAGGGTATTTGACTTTATCCCTAATTGATTTGATCCATTGGATTGGTTAAAGATTTAATTTTAACCATTGGATCTAGATAATCAATAACAAATTCGAATTTGAATATGTATATATAATAAAATTCGAAAAAATATATGATATGATCTTATCTCATATTATTCAATTAATTAAATCCCTGATTAATTATATCCATTGGATCTAGATGAGATTGAATCTGGATCATTGGATTGAAATAATTATTTATATTTGATTAAGAGAATTCGAATAAAGGGAGGGAATATCTCCAAATCGGTTACAGCTTAAGCCTATAAAAGGGAAGCTCATTCTACACATTCAACACACCTTTCCCAGAGTAAAAACTCGAGCTCTCCCTCTCTCTCTAAGGTCTGCGAGTTTTTGCTTCTGATCTCTTTTCTGGTTCGGCTTAGGAGATATTTTTTCTCCGGTAGCTTTAAAAGAACCTTCAGTTAAATTTTGCGACGGAGTCCTGCCAGCGAAGCCCACGCTTCGGTAGCGAGGAATCCAGGAGTCATATCCCGGAAGATCACGGGAGTTTCCCTCAGCACCGGCGGAGCCCTGCCCAATTTCAGAACGCGCAGCCGGAATCATCAACTGAGGTACGGCCTTATGCATTAGGTAAATAAATGCGACCATTTACTGCTTTCTATTTATTTCCTATTTCGACTAGATTATTAATAATGAATATGAAAATATTGAATTCGAAATATTTATCAGATCTCGGTTTTGATTGTTACCCGATATCCGTGTCGTCGGTCCGATAACAGGATTTCCGCTTTAAAATGAATTTTTAAATGTTACCGGGACGGCCCGGAGGCTATTATCGTGGTAAGGAAGTCGACTTGATACCATCGATTTCCAACAAATGAAATATCCGGACGAGTATGACACAGGTATATCAAACGGCCCACAAGCCTCTGGTATCTCTCACGATCAACTGGCTTCCCCGACTCGTCACTCAACTTGGTCTTCTGATCAATCAGAGACGTCGCGGGCTTGCATCCTAGCATTCCAGTTTCTGTAAGGAGATCTAGGGCATACTTTCTCTGGTTTAGGACTATTCCCTTTGGTCCTCGAACCACCTCAATCCCCAGAAAGTATTTCAGTCCCCCTAGATCCTTCACTTCAAACTGCTTCCCGAGTCTCTCCTTCAACCGAGTGATTTCGCCCTCATCATCACCCGTGATGATTATATCGTCCACATACACCGCGAGTATCGTGGTCCGATCTCCTCGCCGCTGATGGAAGACCGTGTGGTCAGCGTTGATCTGCTTGTATCCGATATCTATCATAGCCTTTCTGAATCGATCAAACCAGGCTCTCGGAGATTGCTTCAGACCATACAACGACTTCTTCAGCCTGACCACCTTCCCTGTCGTCTCCTCAGTCCCAAATCCTGGCGACATCTCCATGTACACTTCCTCCATCAAGTCTACGTGAAGAAACGCATTCTTCACATCAAGTTGGTGCAGCTTCCATCCACGATTGGTTGCCACCGACACAAGAGTCCTCACGGTACTCATCTTCGCCACCGGTGCGAATGTCTCGTCATAGTCGATGCCGTATGTCTGACTATACCCCTTCGCAACTAACCGTGCCTTGTATCGCTCAATTCGCCCTTCCGGGTTTTGCTTGACTGTGAATACCCATCTACACCCCACAGCCTTCTTCCGCGCTGGTAGCGAGACAAGATCCCACGTCTTGTTCTTTTCCAAGGCACCGAGTTCTTCCTTCATCGCAGCTTTCCACTTCGGATCCGCCATCGCTTTCTGCCATGTTTTGGGAATAGTGACCGCATCTAGTGACGTGAACATTGCGCGAGCTTCATCCCCGAGGTTCTCATACGAGACATAATCTCCAATGTCGTAGCCGTATCTGTTCGGAGGGTATCCTGCATTGCTTCGCGAGCTCCTCCGCAAAGTGGCTTCCACAGGTGTAGGTGGCTCGAGCATTGCCTGATCCTGTCGCCTCCTCCTCGTATACACCTTCAGCTCCCCCTGAGCTGGACTTTCACTTTTCTCTGCGTTCGTCTCTGTCGGAGCACTGAGCTCCCCCTGAGCTTGATCTCGGTCCCCGTCAGTCACATGAGTCTCCTCGTCACTCTCTGACCCCGAGCTCTCGCCGTGAACCTGACCTCTGTCACCTCCGCTGACCTCTATCACCTCAGTCTCTGACTCCGAGCTCGAATCATACGAAACAAGACGTCTCACCACAGTCACCGTGGATGGTCTGGAACAAGAACCAGGGCCACTGCCACCATTCTCCCCCTCTCGCGTATCATGCGAGTCTCCAAAGAGGGAAGAAACAGGCACGTCGTAGTAGGATTCATGCTCACGGAAGGTTACATCCATGCTCACAAACTGTCGCTTTTCGACAGGGCTCCAACATATATACCCTTTCTGAGTATGAGAGTATCCTACAAAGATACACTTCACGGCTCTAGGGTCCAACTTCCCGACTCCTGGCCTGTTGTCCTTGACAAAACACACACATCCCCAAACTTTGTTCGGAACAAGTCTGTCGGTGCTTAGTCCCAACATCTCTATTGGTGTTCTTCCATTTAGCACCCTCGACGGCATCTTGTTCACTAAGTACGCCGCTGTCATAATAGCTTCCCCCCACCAATACTTGGGAACATTCCTCTCGATCATCATACACCGAGCTATTTTGAGAAGATGTCGGTTCTTCCGTTCAGCAACTCCATTCTGTTCTGAGGTATACGGGCACGTAGTCTGATGATCGATCCCATATAAGGATAAATAGTCTCTGAAGGCCTTATTGACGTACTCCGTCCCATTATCTGACCTCAGTGTCTTGACCACAGAATGATACCGAGATACTAGAACCTTCAACACTGCACCGTAACGAGTCTGAACCCTTTTGTGAAAGTCTTTGAAACATGTAAGCACTTCACTCTTGTTTTTCATCAGATATAACCAAGTAACACGAGTATGACAATCAATAAACGTCACAAAATAACGATACCCATGCATTGAAGTCGTGGGACATGGTCCCCATACATCTGAATGAATCAAATCAAAAGGGTGAAGGCTTATCTGCCCGAGCTAACATAAGAGCTCCGGGTATGTTTTCCAAATTCACACGAATCACATACAAGTTTCTGTTTATCAGACTTTTCATACAATAATGGATATAACATCTTCAATGTTCCAAAAGATGGGTGTCCCATGCGTTGGTGATGCAACATCAACTCGCCAACCGCACTTGCCCCAGACATCTTTGTGTCTTCCTTCTCCACCATGGACGCCAACGCCGCATCCAAACCTTCTCTATCCATGTACCACAGCCCGTTACACCAAGTTCCAGTCCCAAGCACCCGACCGGTTCCTTTCTCCTGAAACACCACCTTAGGGATATCAAACTTCACTCTACAATTTAGTCGGATAATAGTAGCACTTATGGACAAAAGGTTCACTGGAAATGACGGGGCATGTAACACATCTTCCAAGGTCATATGATCCGTACACCCAACCATACCCTTACCAACAACAGGTCGGAAAGTGCCATCGACGGTTTGTATCTTCTCAGGGACTGATAGTTTGGTATATTTGGCGAACTCATTCGCATTGCCGGTTACATGTTGAGTAGCGCCTGAATCCACTATCCAATCTTTCCTTCGTATAATTTGACTAGAAGAAGGAGCCTTACCAGTGAACATCGCAGCATTACTCTCTTCAGTCATAGGCTTCTTGCCTGCTCGCTCCACCGACCTATCGTTCCTGAACATCTCGAGAACCTCTTTCTTAGTGAAGATCGGCTCTGTGTCTTCCTCTTCATCGTCTCCAGCCGTCAGGTGTGCACGATGGCTACCGTTGTAACCCCCTCTACGACCACCGCGGCCACGGCCTCCAAACTGTCACGCTCACGGGCACTAGACTGTCCTCGATTGCCGTACTCCCTATCCTTCGGTGCCTTTGGACATGCCGCCCTCAGGTGGCCAGTTGCACCACAGTTGTAACACTGCCGAGTTTCTTTGTGGTCTCTACTGTCGCTTGCTCCAACAGTCAGTGCAGACCTCATCCCCGGAGCATCTCCGGTCTCGGCATGTACTCGCATAATGGTCTCTTCCTCGACCATCGCTGCAATTGTCTCGTCCAATGACGGAATTTCCTTACTTGATAGAATTATTGACCTCCTCTGATTGAAGGCCGGGTTCAACTTCTCCAGGAATCTCATCGTTCTGATCTCCGCCGTTTCTTGACTCTTTGTGCACTTGAGAGAATCACAACTTCCGTGCACTGAGAAATAATCAAATTGAGCCCACAACCTTTTCAGCTCTCTCACATACTCCCCGATTGACTTGTCTCCTTGTACCACTAGCCTGGTGTCTTGAAGGATCTGGAACACTCTCATCTTGTTCTCGGTGCCTGCGTATGACACTCTCAACTTTTCCCAGACATCTCTGACGGTTGGGAGCATCTGAACTTCACTAGCGATCTCCCGAGTCGTTGAACCAAGTAGCCACGTATAAATCTCGCTGTGAGTGGCCTTCCATTCCTTCCAATTCGGAGCATTTTCAGCGGGCTTTTCTTCTTCCTTTGTAATAAAGCTCTCGAGGTTCCTCGCCTCTAAAGCTCTCGATACTCAGAGGAACCAATCCAAGTAACTGTTCGGCCCATCGAGCTTCAAATCTATCGATTGGAGATCGAGTTTCGCCACCTTTTCTCGTTTAAGAAGACCCGACATTCCAGTCCCTTTCCAAACTTTGAAGAACTCAACCAATTCTCCAAGTTCTGTCTCTGTCATTCCTTTTAAATCGGCCGCCGACATCCTGTTTTTCTTTGAACTAATTGCCGGATCCTAGCTTATGGCTCTCCAAACCCAATCAAAGTTCAACAAACAAAAAAGGAAACAAAGAAATGACCTTTAACCGTTTGCGTGCACCCCGAATGGCTTATCAGGACAGATAGAAATACTCACGAATCCTCCACTTGATCTTCCACTGTAATCCTAACTCCGATTCACCAGAAGCTTCTACTTGATTTCAACTCAATCAAGCATTCCTCACAGCCCCAAAAGAAAACGACAACTCCTAGAGCTTAACCGACACTCCTCAATCGATTCCAACTTCGACGAGCCTCCGTCACCTCTTCACACAACCTCAACTCGATTCAACGAGCCTTCTCCGTGCGACCCCGTCTCCTCCGATCTCTGCAAATCGATTTTCAGCCTCTGATCCTCAGACCTCGGCAAAGCTTCACGATTCTCAGCAACTCGAGCTTCAATCCCGAAAGCTCCAAAGCTCTGCAACCGAACGAAGCCAAGAAATCCAACCTCAGCTTCTCTCTCTTCGTCTTCTCAGGCGAGAATCTCAGGTCAGCCGCCGAACCTCGCAGCAGCTCTTCGCCACGCGACCTCCGTCGTGCTCCGCCGCGACGACCACGACGAACGCCTTGCTCAGCCTACCTTCTTCTTCCTCCGGCCAGACGCACTTACCCAGCCAGATTTTGCCCAAATCTGCGAACCAGGTCTCGATATCCTCCAGCCCGAAGCTTCCCCTCCGACGCTACCTACAGCTCGTCCTGATCTCCGACCAGGTTTCTCCGGCAACATTCATGCTCCGGTACGAGTCAGGGTTTCAACGAGCCTCAGCTCTGATACCAAGTAGAAAAAGAGGGTTTGAACTTGACTCTTCATTAATCGGGAAAAGGGTTATATACAACCAACTAATACACGTCATCATATATTAAACTAATTACATGTATAACTAATAGACTAATTATAATTCTCAACAGTAGCACTTTTAGATAAAAGTCCCGTGGTTATCTTCCCAAACTAAGTTTCCACGTAAAATTCATGTGACGATTTATGTCTACGTTAGTTGATATTAAGTGTTTAATGTTAACACACTGATTAACTACGCTTTCCCAAGAATTTAATCTAGAAACTGCTCTTTTTACGATCGATAAAACAATCAACAGACATACGAAGCTGCCATCTTTATACTATTCCGAAAGCCGTTATCTACAAAGTTCAAAGCTGTCCCTTTTTTCCCAACTTCAATACAAACCCGATAACCACCGAAATTCACAACAAGGTAACGGAGTTCCGGTAAAACATAATAAGATACAATTCTGGTAACGGTCAATCTTTTCAGCTCTCTATATTCACTAGTTCCTGATTCGAAACATTCCGTTAAATGGAAATTGAGCTTGCATCGAGCGGTTCGAAACAATGACCGCTTTCTGCAATTGCCCGGGGGATTTTTCCCGACGTTCAAATGCTACCTAAATATATAGCTAAGCTTGGAAAGAAACTCAATTGAGGGAATCTTATCCTTGAACTCATCAAACCAATGTTCTTTTTCCGACGAACTTGATAAAACACACTAAAACTTAACAATATCTTCTCTATTTCCTTCACTAAACGACACATAAAAAAAAAACCCAGAAAAATGCAAGAAACGTGTCCGAAAATGAACCAAGGAAAGAGCTTTCGTGGAGAATAGACACATGGGCATTCGAGATTGAAGCATAAAAGAAAAACCCAGAAAAGGAATGAAGAGAGAGAAACGCACGGAGTGGAAGAAGAGGAGAGACATGGCGGTTGGCAGGCCCGGCCCAACCCTTTTCGAGGCCTTGGGCGAATCAATAATATGAGACTTTTTTTGAGAGTCTGAAATACAATATTGCAGGAGCTATTATGCACTAAATTGCTGGAGCTACACGATATACCAAAATTTATACAACGCATTAATAAACTACTCGAAAAAGGGCCTTGGGCGACCGCCCAACTCGCCCATAAGTTGGGCCGGCCCTGGCGGTTGGTGAGTGTGAGGATTTCGGGCTTCGAGTTCGGACCACACACTATTGCATAATGCAGACAATAGAATATGATATGAAATATGAAAGATTCGATCTTCATATCGTCCGCGTTTCACATTAAATAATCCAACCGATGAGCTCTTAAACTTGTTAAACGTTGACTGGAAACATAGAAGATAAGAGGACGAATATAGCGATTCGTGTGAATGAGAATCGGAGCTTAGGGTTTCGGCTATGAATGAATATTGGGAGGTCGTTGAAGAAGATGAATAAATGAGGAGAGAGAAAAAATGCGGGAAACGAATGAAATATAATATAAAAAGGAGGAGAGAGAGGGTAGCTCGATAAAATAATAAAAAATAAGAGGATGATTAAATTATAAAATTACCCAACATTTTTACCCTTTAATGAAGGGTACGAATGCAAAATACGAACATTAATAAGAGAATGTGCTTTTTCAAACGTCCAGTGAAAGTCATCATTCTTGCAAAACGCCCGATCCTTAATCTTCACTTCACTGCTTAGTGTCTCAGTTTCATGGACAAACTTAACTTACGACAATTATCATTTAATCTCAGAAATAAAATATTTTAATAATAATTTAAGCTAATTTTAATATTTTAATAATTCGATGCTAAATTTTCACCGTAAAACTAATTTGTCAAATTATTTCAACCTCGAGGCTATGGCTTCTCCTCAGCCGCCGATCCGGTTCCGGCGACCGAGCGCCGGAGCTCCGGCGGCGAGCCGCAACCTCTTCGTGGCCAACTGCGGGCCCGCCGTCGGGGTCTCCCACGCCGCGGTCGCCGCCGCGTTCTCCGCTTTCGGCGCCGTCGAAGCCGTCCACGCGGCGGATGACTCCGGCGCTCGCGTCGTCGTCTCGTTCTCCGACGAGAGCTCCGCCGCCGCCGCCCTAGAAGCTCTGGACGGTCGTCCCTGTTCTCTCCTCGGAGGCCGTACTCTTCACGTTCGCTATTCGCTTCTCCAGTCCCTTTCGACGGTTCGTACCTCTCTGATTCTCTCACCCTCGCTCTCCTTGTGTATACATGTAGACCGCCAATTGCTTGAAGATTTGCTTCTGAGAGTAGCGATGATTATATATGTGTATATTGATGATCATTCTGATTTGGTTGTGTAAGTTCTGAACAAATCTATAAACACTATGGTTCTTGCATATATGAACATAAAGTTCGCATTTTTTGTGTCTTTAGAGATGATTGCCTTGATATTATATATATATATATATGGTGTTGGCTTCTCATGAGAAGTTTGGTACTTTTACATCTCAGGAGCGAGTCGATAACTCTCTTCGGGTATCTTTGACAGCTTCGGAATTGAACATTCCGGGACTTTACTTGTTGCACGACTTCGTCAGCGCTGAAGAAGAGGAGGTATCAAGAGTGATATCCGTGTTTCGTTCAAAGAGTTGTTTTAGTTACATCGCGATCCATTTCGTCATGTGCTGTTTCTTGTTGGTTGTTGCTTAGTGTTTGATTGCAGCGGTTGATGGAAGGCCGTGGAAAAAACTCGCAAAGAGACGGGTTCAACATTATGGATATGAATTCCGCTAAGAAGTAAGCTTAGAAATGAACTTTTTGTTAGTGTACAAGGCTTGTCATTAGTATTTAGTAAACTCAATACGCGGGTGACGCTATTAGCGTACGGAAAATTGTGTGGTTTGGTCCTTTTGTTTCGTCGTTACTTCTTAGTCTGTTCTTTGTTGGAACAGACGAGGAATGTTGACGCCGAACAGCAGCTCGGAGAGCTTCCGTCATTTGTCGCTCCCGTGCTTCAAAAAATGTCAATGTTCAACGAGCTTGGTGTTACGACAAATGCAGATTTGGACCAATTGACAGTACGGTTCTAACTACCTAAATTATAGTTCATCCTTTTTTGGAAAAGATTTTTTTTTACAAGAAGTTAAATATACATTAGTAAATTATTTTGTGCATTAAAAGATTAAACCGAGTTGACCATAACGCAGGTCAACGAGTATCCACCTGGCGTGGGTTTGTCCCCGCATATTGACACTCATTCGGCTTTTGAAGGCTTGATTTTTAGCCTTTCATTAGCAGGGCCTTGCATTATGGAGTTCAGAAGATATCAGGATGGCTCCAAAAGTTCACTTAGTAGTGAAAATAATATTGAAAATACAGAAAATAACTCAAGTTTCGTAAGGAAGGCCGTTCATCTTCCGCGTCGGTCGATGCTATTGCTATCCAGCGAGGCACGTTATGCTTGGCACCACTACATACCACACCATAAGGTACGGACTTTAATGTGCATATTATGCTGCTCCTTAAGATATCAGGAAGTACTCGTGTTGGGAGAGTTTTTTCCGATGTAACTCTCGAATTAGAAACCAAAGTTATGTTTATCAAAAGAGTGTTCCCGTTTGTGTTCGACTTATGTCGCGGTTCCTATCGATGAAGATGCACGTTGCTTTAGCATTTTTTTTGCTGACAAAGTTGAGTGGCAGATTGATGTTGTAAATGACAAAGTGATAAGAAGAGCTTCAAGAAGAGTGTCTTTCACGTTTCGGAAGGTACTTTTCAAGATCATGCCTTCTTTCGCGTGTTCAGATTTAGGGGAAAATGTTACCTTGTGTTTTCAATTATCTTAATAATATAAGGGATAATTGCGGCAAAATCAAGTTGTAGTCAACGGCGAAGGCGTTACTTAAGTTCAATAACATAGTTACTCCGTCCAATTTTTTTAAAAAAATTTACGGACATGTGTTAGTCGCCTCATTATCAACGTTTATTTAATGGATTTGGACAAAACTGCAACTTAATTGAATTTGGAACATTTCCCTCTAAAAAAGAACCTACGAATTTGGAATTTGCCGGCAGTTGAGTACAACTTAAATACTTTTGTTACTATTATCTGATGTCATATTATTTTTCATGTTTTGGTGACGACTTCGTTTTGCTATTTTGCTTTCAGATTCGAACAAGCCCTTGCGAGTGTGACTTCCCGCAGTACTGCGATTCACGACAATATAAGCACAAGAATCTTGGAGAGAAAGTCTAGCTGTTGATCTTTGACTTGCTTCAGTAGCGGCAGAGTTTCGGAGGCCGGAAAATGTGAGCTTTTTTCGCCATTCAAAGTGGTGTAGATTTTTTTATACAAGCCCAGGAGTGCAATCTCACAACCGGAGCAACCGTGACTAATTATACGAGACTAAGAACGCTAATCGTTCCCTTAAATCGATTTTGGTTGAAAGACGACTTTCAGTGAATGAGAAGATCCATTTATATGTTGGTTGACTTACTCCGTTTATGAGGGAATCTTACTAAATAAAAATCATTTCAATTATTTACTAACAATAAACCCCAACATTTAAGTAAAAAACCGCGCTTATAGGTTAGTTACACGCTCGGCTCGATTTCTAAGTCCTTGTTAAAGAATCGTTATAAGTTATAACAATTTTCTTTCATCCAAAGAAAGTGCAAAAATTGATAAAAGCCAAGAGATTTGGTAAAGAAGGCTCTTCCTCAAAGGGACTTGACTTTCAAGAAAAAAAAAATGGTACAAGAATAGTTTCAAACTACAAATTCAAAATTACAACAATGCCCTTGCCCTCGAATCATATTCACAAAATATCGCCACCTGGCACAACTCTCGTCACTGCCTTCCGATATCCGGCTCTAGGCAAATTGAATTCCGGGTAGTTCAGTCCATTTCTACGGGCGAGCACAAAATGTACATCGAGGAAATATGACTAGTTTCGGTATAAAATGAAGACAGTAGAAAAGGACTGAACTTCCTTCGTGTCGAACTCAAAACAAAGTCGTTTTGGTTGTCTCTGAAAACTCCGGCTTAGTTATTCACTGGTAAGGATTCGGGTCTGCAGATATCTCCACGGCAAAGGGGGCAAACTCTGCAGAAATGTTTTTCAGTAACGGAAACAATCAGGATTATATTCTTTTAAAGGAAACGTGTCTTTCTTGTTATCGCCTAACGAAAAGCTGAGAATTACATTCGAATTTATAGGTTTATAACTCATTCAACTAATACTAATAAAATAATGGATTATGTGGAACTCAAACCTAACTCCTAAACCTATTTGTAATCGAGCTACGTTCTTAATGATCTTGCTAATATAAGCATGCCCGATACGTACCTGTGAATCTCCTTCAGCCATTTGTCGACACAAGTTTTGTGGAATTCGTGATGGCACGGCAGGGTTCTCATTCTGTCTCCGTCTTCGTACTCCACGAGGCATATGTAACATCTGTTTGATACAACAAATTGACGATGTAAAGCGTAAATGAATGAGGATATAGTCGACACGGGAGAATCAATAACTTATTATTATTTACACAGTAGCTTCTTCAAACACACACATACGCAAGCATAAACTAGACCACTTTAATAAGAAAATCCGTGGTTGAGAAACCAGTCTTTCGATTCATAAACTCGGCAGAGTTATTTAGCATATACAAAACGCTAGGTATCAGTTACTTATAAATTTAATAGTAGGAGATTAAATACTTACTGTGCCGCTTCCTCGTTTTGATGTTTTTGCAGCTTCCTGTATAGTTTCACGGGCAATGATTCCACAACTTCAATAGGTGCAGGGACCGATCCGATTGAAGATACAGAAGGTCGAGTGGATAAAACCACGGATTGCTGGTGAATTTCATCCAGAACCTAATTAAATTAAGTAAACTAGATTCAAGTAATAAAATAGGAAGAAGTAAAGTCGCTCAAAAGGTTTTAATAATACTAAAATCACCTCAAACAATGCCTCGGCCAACATGACGATTCTGGATATGCTTGCTCTGGCACTTGTATCGTCATTTAGATGCGAATCTCTATTATTTGTGCGACATGTGCAACGACCTGTTCTGTGTTGACCGGATAAGATACATGCCCTCTCATGTCCAGATAGGTTCTCGAAACGGCTTCCCAATCGCTGAAGAGCACGGACCTAAAACATTTTGAAATGACATTTGTAGAAATGTATGAGTTGTAGTTAATTCGAAAGCTAACATGATATCAGTAATTGTCTTCAGCTACTTCTTTCGAAATTTCAATAGTCGTGATAGATTCTAAAGTAATGACACAATCAAAGTATCAAACAAAACATCATTGGTTCATTATGTTCATACTAAAGCTGAAGCCGAGACACAAACCTGGGAACGAATTCGTCTCCTTCTTTCCAGGAAATTGGACCTATGCTCCAAAAGGTCATGATACCTCGGCTCTCTTGATCGAGAAGTCTCCACTTCATAATCGTGGATGCCAAACAGAGAGCTAGAGATACTGGATGAAGCGTAACTGGATGAGCTTAAGGGGACAACCTCATTACCATCAGATGGTAATGATCTAGTCTGATTAGAATCTCCCACTTCTTGTTGCACGGGACAAAACGAGATGTCGGGTAACGATGTTCGACGAAGAACTCTGTCACGAAGTCTCCCAACACTCAGAGTTCTGCTGAAACGAACATTCCGGTCAATGGGTTCTCGAGTTGCTAGCCTATCTGAAACCCTCACGGCAACATTTTCTGTTTCAGAATTATTTCTAGGCAAGTAGGTGTTCGCATCGACATCTTGATTATAAGAACTTGCTTCCGGGTCAATAGAGTTGACAGAGTAATTGGCCTGAGTGTTAACCCTGAGGTTTTCTGAAGTATCTTCACAGAAAAGTGTAGGAGCTCTTCTACTAGGCGGTGCAGACGATGGAAGGCGTTCGCTACCGTGCTGCCTCTCATCTCTGTTTATCGATCCGCTGACAGGTCCGGTTTGTAGGCTCCCATCGTCTTCACCGTTCAGCATCAAACTTGTTGAAGAAACGGGATAAGACCTCGACGAGCCTAAACTGTTTGCCCTGCTTAGCCTGAAGCTTATCGCGCCCGGAGTTAAACTAAAGCGAGAAAGGAAGCGATTCGAAGGGTTCGTGGCTTGGCCTGAACTGCTGCCGATGGTGGAAGCAGCGTCACCGATATTAGCTCGACTCCATTCACTGAAATCTTCATTCGAAGATATACAAGGGATTTCATTACATTGCCCAACCTTGGCCTTTCTGTAACACTCGACTTTCCCATGGCACGACTCGGCACCACCGAGGCTTCCGGGCGGGGCATTCACTCCATTTCCTTTGCTCCGACCATCACAAACCTAAGAACAGAGCTTCAGTCAGTTGCATATTCAAACAGGCATTTGAAGCCTAAGCCAACTACAAAGAACTAGAATAGACATCAAATTGCGAGTAAATACATCGCATATAAAATCTTAAGCAAGATCACACTGAACCGACCTGATGGTCGTCGTGGCAGTGGCGAGATCGCGAGGTGGTCCCGAGGCACGAGGACTGCAGAACTCTGTGCGCTCTGGATCGGGCCCTGCGAGCACCGCCGTTGGGCCTGGGCGTTGAGGACGGCGGAGGGGCCGATCTGCTCCCGGCGGATCCCATGGGAGGTCGGAAGCGGGTCGATCAGGCTCGGAAGCAGCTCATCGGTCGGATCTGGAAGCGGGATCGAGCTCGGAATGGGCCATTGCTGAGAGAGGTTAGGTTTTGGTTCTGGAGAGAAACGGGATGTGATATCGGTGAGTGTGCATGGAAAAGGAGAGAGAGAGAGAGTGGCGGTTTTTCAGGCTGTATTTCTGCTCACTTTTTTCTCTCCTATTTATTTATTTAATATTATTTATTGGGTTTTTGGAAAATAAAAACAAGTGAGAGAAGAGCACTGTGACTGTCTTAATTAAAGCTGAGTCACGAGTCTCTCACTAATCCAACTTTCAGTCAAACCCCGCTTTTGGGCCTTTTTGGCCCAAACCAATAAAGCCTCTTATTTTACACACAAAAATAAATGTCTCTTTTTATTTTACTTCATTTTTTTATACTACTTTGATTTGGAGGTAACAGGAGAACAAAAGAAATGTTCAATTTTGTATTTTAAATTATTTAAAATAGTTTGATATATTGTAAGACTTTTAATTGCGCTGATTAGGTATCTAAAGAATTTAATTTTTTTTATTAATTCCATATCATGTGTTTCTTTCCTTCTTTGTTTTTTTTTTTAAGATCGATTGTTTTATTAGTATTGAGGGTTTTTTTTTACACGGTACACAATTTCAATTAATTATCTTTTATTTCCTCTTGAGATTTTTTCTGTTAAAAATATTTCAATATGTGGTTCACAATTCACATCAATTCAATAAGAGTAGTAGGTTTTGCCGCTAATTTTATAAGCATAAAAATCAAATACAAAATTTGATAAACTTTGAGATTTTCGCCGCTAATATCACTTATAGAAAGTGCAGATTAAAAAACGGCAACACTAACAACCTTTTCTCTAAAAACATTAGGCTTCTTTTTTTATTTTGTTTTTCGCTTAAAGAAGTTTTAGTTTAAAGCTAAGTAAGTTTATGGGCCATAATGATAACTTGCTTTTTAGTCATTTATTTAGGAAACAAAAAGTGGGCAAACCAAACAAAAAATAGAGTGGGTGAAACCGGGGCCGGCTATTGGATTTATTTTAATGTTATTTTTTCAAGCCATTTCCAGTTTTCCTGGCTTTCAAAACTCGGGCCCAGTTTTTTTTTAAGAATCGGGTCCATATCGCTAAACCAAAAAATCGGTTCTCTCATACATGCAAAACATGATTACAAACAACATTTACAGAACAAACATCTGCTGAAAGAGACGCTTTGCATCGATGGTTCTTCATCTCATTGACTAGTTTTGTTCCGACACCGAGGAAATCTCGAAACAAAGATTCTCATCGGAGGGCTGATAGCGATCCACCTATAGATTTTTCCGACCTAATTGCCAGGCAAATTGGTCAGCGGCGGCCATAGCTCGCGACGCTGAGCCAATGGCACCATCGTACCTGTCACACAATTATGATTGTGATTATCATTGATTCTATTATTTTGTTTGTTTAACTTTTAATCGACTGAGATTAATTAGCAAGATAAGTCAATAAACGTGTTTTCTTCGAGAATTGCTCAAGGCTAATGGGAAACAATGGTTTTGTTGCTCACTGTGTAACTAAGATGAACGATGCAGTTTGAATGACGATAACGCCCTCACCGGCCGGTTTTGATGTGTTCACGCACCTTGCAGAGAACAAGTTCTCATGGATTGATGTCACAATATCTGCCATACAAACAAAATACATCAACATCTAAGAAATAAAATGTAAAAATAAAAAATAAAAAAATCAAGGATGCCATATACCCCGAAATGCCAAAAAGATATACGAAATTTTCCCTTTTATCAGCAATGCCATTTTTCTTATACTGACAAAATTATATACCTCATTATTTACTGTAAGATAACATTTCAAAAACTTACTAGATAATTTAATGCAGAAAAGTAACTGTAATTTCATATAATGTTATATAATTATATATATACACACATATATACTTACACTGGTTTGAGCCAATAGAGAAGATCTCTGTCTGTACTTTGTTGCGTTTTATGAAGTTCATAAATTGGGTCAGCTCAATTGGATTTGCTTCTATTCCAGCTTGTTCTGCACTGCAGAAAATTTACACAAAGAAATTCATTTTTTAGAGTATAGATATATAAAGAACACAAGAATAATCTCTTATATAAAACTATAGAAGAAAACACGGAAACTATCGGGCACGAGCTCATATATAATGAAAGTCGCACCTAAGCACTGGAATGCTGATTGACTCACACTTGTGCACTGGTTATCAAAGATAATGGTTAATTTACGAAAAATTAACGTTTTGACAGACGTGTCAAATGAGTTTGAATTCAAAAGCAAATTCCTCGCGTTAACTAGACCATGGTTTGCTTCGATTTATGAGATACAAGTTCAACAAGTTTCTATGAACGAAAAGGAAACGGAAAAAAATTCAATTTTTGCAGAGCCGGGTTCGATCATCAGAAGCCGACTTTCAAGGAACTACGAGATTCAATAATTAATAAATACAATACAAGCTCCACAAGTTTCTATGAACGAAAATGAAAAGGAAAAGGAAAAAGCTTCAGTTTTTGCAGAGGCGGGCTCGATCATCACAAGACGACTTTCAAAGAGCTACGAGATTCAGTAGATACAAGTTCAACAAGTTTCCATGACCGAAAAGGAAACGGAAAAAAAGTTTCAGTTTTTGCAGAGCCAGGTTCGATCATCACGAGACGATTCCCAAAGAACTACGAGATTCGACAGGAAACCCGTGAGACGGGATTGTATTCTCAATCACGAATCGCAGAACATGTTATCATCTTTCTGTGTAATTACTTTATTGTCATCAATAACACAATTCATTGCCTCTGTAACAAAAATCTCCACATTCTGTTCTTCGACTTATACAAGAAACCCTAGCCATTATTGGATTCGGAACCATGAAGAACAATGCAGTGCAGTACCACGAAGAACAAAGGCAAAGAGAAATCAATCCGAGACTTACATGGTAGACAACAAGCGAGACGGTCCTGTTGGATCATAGTTGATAAGAATGGCGGATTTCAATGGCTCCTCTGAAAAGAAACGCAAAAATGATCACTTGTGTACAAAATTCCTTCATAGTTTGCAAAAACTATTCAAATTGATATCGAACCTGAAGATCCGACATTGAGAGAAGCCCATTTCTCCCAAGCTTTGTGCAGGGAGTTCCAATCCATTGAAGCTTCACTGTGCTAGGGCTGAGCTGAAAACGGAGCTTCGATTTGGGGACGAAAGCGCTTAACGACATGTCGTACTGATGCTTCAGTCGAATCATATCATTGTCGTTTTTTTCGCTATTTCTCTATTTATATTTATTCGTTAGATTTTTCTTTTAATTATTATTAGGAGAGTCATAAGCAGAAATGATTATTTTCGAAGAAGAAAAAGTCCGTTTTGGTGTTCGGTTAAAATGGTAGCGTGGAAGCACTCTCGGTTTAATATTTTAGTGCGGTATTGAAAAAAATAGCGGATTTGGCTTTTTAGTTGCGTTCACCGGTATATGAACGGTTTTCCCTTGTATAATTTCAATGTTTTGAAATGACTATGACTCTATGAGTTATGATGACGATTAAATTAAGTAAAAAATTATAAATTATTTTTATTATATTATTTAAAGTTAAATTTTGTCATTTCCCGTATTACAATGCAATGGTACTTTCTCGATAAGCACTTAGTAAAAAAACTTAACCAAATAGTTCTCAGGAATTTAAGGAAATGGTCTTCTGAAACCAGCGCTACCAATAATAAGTTCAAGGTTTTTTTTTTTCCTTACTTTCTAAGCTGTAACTCAAAACTTTAAGGGCTTGTTTGGTTAGCTTTTGATAAACGTGTTTTTGTGTTTTGGTCTCAAAAAGTGTTGAATTGGTTTGATAATTCAAGTTTGGTTAAGATTTTTAAAACTGATTTAGAAAAAGTATTTTCTGGTTTGTAAATTTTACAAAGGAACATAAAAAATAGGTATATGGTGTTTTCCCAAATGTGTTTTCTATTTTTATTTTAATTTTCTCTCTCGTTACTTCCACTTTTCCCTCCCTCTCCTTTTTTTTCTCCCTCACCCCAGTGACCACGATTTATTTTCTTAAACCACTATCTTCATCACAACTACCCTCTATTTGTTTGCCCATATTTTCTTGAACTATTATATATATATATAATATTCCTTATCTGTTAAATGTATATACATATATGTATATTTTTTTCTTTATTTACGTTAGTTGTTGTCGATTAAATATTATATATATATTAGTATTATGATAACAAATATAATGCATTAAATATGTTTTGTGTCTATTTAATAGCTTATTTCACAATTGAATTTATACTATATATATTATTTAAAAAATAAATTAAAATTTAAAAACTTAACCAAACATGATTTCAGTTTTTGTTTCTAAAAATATGATAAATAGAAAACTTAACCAAACAATATTCTAAAAACATGATTTATCAAACTAATTCTCCAAACCAAAATTCAAAACCAAAACATTAAAAACAAGTTTACAAAAAGCTAAACAAACAGGGCCTAAAGTTGTCAGGAATTTTGACTTAAATCCTCAAATCGAAAACAAATATCATAAACGTGAAAATATACGAAGAATTAGAGACTTATAGTGGTTTGTCCTCAGTTTGAAATAATTTTGCTTGTCGCTTGCACATTTTCTTCACTATAATCTAACTGGGATTCTAACAATGACGGTTACAAGCCTATACTTGATCAGCTCGGCTTGACTACTCTGCGTCAAAATTTCATAATAGGTTCGGTAAATTAGATTTCATAATTAAAAAAAAAAAAAAAAACTATAGCTCAAAGCTATGCTTATAAAAATGAAATTAATTTTTTTCTTTCTTTCTTAAGAAGCTCAAATAGTGTTGACTTGTTTGAAGACATGTTTCCCACTTTAGAGACTCTGTTGGTCTCACGTTAGCAATTATGATATATATATATATATATATATATATTATATGTATATATATATATATGTATATATATACACACATTTGTATTTCTTTCTTATTTTCCAAGTTATGCTACATACGTTGGAGACTATAAATCATTTGGGACAGACGTGCCTTTCATGTAGCTTGGCCGTGACCTTGTTTGTTTGTTTATTTGTTTTTATAAGTTACAATAGGCGCGGTGAGCGCAACAGTGGACGGACCCGGATACCATATATCTTTTAAATAATTAAAAAAAATTATTTTCTTTTTTCAAAATAGAGAGACGGATTGCTCATCTCCAGAATCTGGTGAGCGGATTTTGTCCGTCCAAAAACAGTTACAGGCTGGAAAGCCCGTGCCTGCCCGTTCCAAGTAGCTAAGACTAGATGGTAACAAGAAAGTTAGATGCTTATTTAACAATTCGGCAAAAGTAACATCATCGTGGAAAATGAGCAAATCCATACCAATATATATCTTCACTCTCTCACATGATATTTACATCCTCAAGCAAGCACATTTCATTTTCTTCCAATACAAAAGGATTAGATCATAACATAATATAAAGGACCAGATAAATAAGGGTAATTTCTAGGCATCAACGGAAGTTGACTTTGCAGGGGTAGGACGCCCCGACGCGCCAATTGGCGGGGGCAACCTTGCGTGCGATAACGGTCTGTTTGGTGGTGTAGGAGGTTAGCTTGAAGGAGAGAGATTGGCCTCCGAGCACGGAGAAGGCTTGGTAGGAAGCGCCCCAGTTGTGGCTCATCCTTATCCACGGGCCTCTGTCGCCCTTCACTGCCATGCTGGCAATATCGCCGCTGCCTCCCACGTTCATGACGTACACTAGAAGCCAATATCCGTTCCCTTGGAAGGCGAATCTCAACCCTCCCGTCCTTGCACAAGGCACACTATACGGAAAAAAAGTTATTAAAATTAGCTCTAGTAGTTCGGACACAAGATTCAAACCCGGACGATGATAAATATATTTTGAAAAAAATAGTATTAATCTATAAAAATAAAAAATATATAGAAATTTATGGGTGCTTAATTTGATTCATAATGTACATTCCTTGTTTGGCAAGTAGCCATTTTTTTTATCAAATGAAATATCATAAAGCTAAAAAATATAAATTAAATATACGGTGAGACAATTAGAATCAAAATATTGATTATCAGGTCTTCATTTGGTTCATAATGTATTCCTTGTTTGAATATTTTCACTATGGCAATTAATTTATAAAATTTTAATTTTTAATTGTTTTTTTTTTTTTATGTTCTGTCACATGAACTAGAAAAAGACGAATGTAACGTACCGGCGGTATTGAATGGGCACAAATCCAGCAACCGGCTCGGCGATCTCCATGAAAGCGGGCTTGGACATGTCGAAGTGGTCTCGTGGCGGGTTGCACCACCCGCCATCGTTGGAGTCCTTTGACCAGTTCGGAGGGCAAATGTTGGTAGCCGTCACGGTGACCGAGCCCGATTTACACCACTTAGATTGCTCGCACGTCATCTCAAAGCATTGCCCACATGAATACCCGGTGTTGAACAACGTCGTACTCAGCGCTGCCGTGCTCTTCCCGTACCCGTTGTCGAACAAGTTCCCGTACCCGCACGCTCCTCCTGAATCATGAATTCCGTTAGGAGATTTCATTTTTAGATTTTTGCACTTTTAACTTTGTATCTTAAGTATATTAGAGCTTGATTTCATTGTTTTGTCATTGTTTTCAACATGTATAATATTGATTGTAAAATATTTTTAAACAATCATTTTAATTATAAAACACTTTGAAATAAAAAATAAAAGAAAATGAAAAGCTCTTAGATCATATTGCAAATTTTGCGTACCCAAAGTCTCTCGGGCAGACTCGTCCCCGTAAAATGTGGCATTAGCGGAGCGCCACTCACTCGGCTTGTAGTAGACGGCGGCATCATAATCTCGGACCGCGGCGCATACCATGATCAATGAAAAGCTCATAAAGATCCGAAATCGAGCTAGAGAAGCCATTTTTCTCAAAGCTTGTAATCTAATTATTTTGTTAATTTTTCCTTTGTCATTGATAAACTACTATTCCAATGCCTTATATATAATTGTGC
Organism: Parietaria judaica; assembly: GCA_954871525.1. Classification (NCBI taxonomy): domain Eukaryota; kingdom Viridiplantae; phylum Streptophyta; class Magnoliopsida; order Rosales; family Urticaceae; genus Parietaria; species Parietaria judaica. Next base: position 19,475,002 of record OX940868.1, on the reverse strand, counting down.
AAATGCTTGATTTGTAGCAAATAAATAAATAAATGAAATTCGACATGGTCGTGCCCTCACGATATAATGTCGTATAGTTAAATTCGAAGTTTGTGTAATAAGATATAGTGAGAGATTAATTGAAGTATGAAATTATTTATTTTTATTTTTATTTGTAAGTTTGTGGTTTAATAGTGCTGATTATGTTCATAAACGTGTTTTCCACTTTGTCACGTTATATCAATATATGTATCGGTATACATATATATACACTATGTGTATGTGATATTATAATGAATCAATTTATGTGTAATTCAACTGATAATTATATGACACACATACATTTGACTAAAAAAATTATATAATAATAGATTAGTTACAGGTGTCTTCCTTTTGATTTTTGTAGATATAAATAAACTTATATCTGTTATTAATAAGTAATTAACATATAATTATAACTGAGTTATCATCAATTTTTGTTTTCCCTTTGATTTTTAAGTACTTGAAGAGATTACAGTCTTTTTGCTTTTTGAGCTTATTTACTTACTAATAATAAATTATTTAGTAAGTCTTCCTTCTGACTTATATATATATATATATATATATATATTCATTTATGTAGTATGATTAATTAATGCATATTTATAACTAACTAGTAATTAATAAATAATTATGACTAATATATAGTTATAGACTTTAGTTAACCAAAAACTAATAAATAATATTTTTACAGGGATTAATACATAATAATAATAATAATAACAACAATAATAATAATAATAATAATAATAATAATATTAGCTGAATAGATGTATATATATATAATATTTATATATTTGATTTTTCAATATGCTGGGCCAATTATTTATGATCAGACAAGACTTATTTTTCTTTTTCCTTCCATTTATGCCCTTTGCATGACATTGCCATTGGTATATCACAAGTGGGATCAAATTGATCTTCATGAGTTCACACAATTTATTGGCGATTCGGTATATTTCTAAAAATCTTTGTCACTAAGTTAAGTTGGATGATACATAATGGATTATTTACCGGTAATTATACTCAAAAGCCACAATCGTGTCAAGATTCAATTTCGTCCATGTGCAAATAAAAACATGTTAAGTCAAAGATACTCTTACATTTATATTTAATAAAAATATTAAATAGCTAATAATCTTTTAAAGTAGTAGACCTAGAAAGTACATGTGTTTCTTGTGTAACGGACTATATTGTGACTTTTCATTATTGTTGAGATCGAGAATATGCCACTGAAATGAAATTGATATAAATTGAATACTTATGCCATAAATATATATTTTCTGACATTGTAACTATGGACTCATCATTTCTACTTGATTGGGCTGGATTGGATTTCGATCAATAATGGGCCCTAGCTTAATTTGAGACAGCGAGCTTATTCCATTGAGATAATGCGCATAAAAAGTTCATGTTTATATTTTGCAAGAAATAATATTTTTTTTATGGCATAGAAACTCAATATTTATTTTTTATAGGATTAATCCCGGAAAAAGTACTAATACTTTCAAAAAGTGGATCAATAAATACCAATTCTTTTTATTGCCCGGACAAAGTTTCAATTCTTTAGTTTTGTGTCCCTATTGGTACCTCCGAAAAAAAAATCGTCCTCCATTGTTAATCATGCCACCGTTACAAAATTTTATCCACATTTTCGGTGTAAATTAACCATCGGAAAGTTGGACGATCAAAGATAATCGTGGATATGTACTTAAAAGGGAGAAAAAGTACTTTTTAATTCAACGCCGAAAACGGCATAATCCATGGTTTGGAATTTTCAAGGAAGTAATATGAGGAGACAAAACAAGAGAATTGGAACTTTATTCGGGTAAAAAAAGCATTGGAATACAAAACCAAAAATTTTACGTGGCGTGAGTAACGTTGGAGGACAAATTTTTTTACGGAGGTACCTATAGGGACACAAAACTAAAGAATCGGAACTTTGTCTGGACTAAAAAAAGAATTGGAACTTATTGGTCCGTTATTTGTAAGTATTGGTACTTTTGCCGGGATTAACCCTTATATATATATATATAATTTTGAACCTCCGTCACAAAATGAACAATAAATAAAGTTCATGTTAATTTTTCAAATGAAACTAAAGAAATATAAAAGTAATCTTCAGTGAAATTTTATAAAATTAACACGTATCATATACTTAACGTAAACTTAACAATCGCTCTCCACTTAATGACGGAGACTCAAAGATAATAAAATATTAAGTCTATATGTTGGTAAAAAAAACATTGAGAATATAGTTCAAAAAAATTGCAAGCATGAATTTTTATGCGGCAAATTATCTTCATCGATCCGAACTCTTAACAGGCTAAAAATAATGTATATTTTTCTAATCTTGCAATATATAAGATTCGAATATTAATCTAATAGTGTCTTTCAATTGGAAAAAAAATATGATTTAATCAAGATTATTCAATTTATCGAGTGTTACTATAATCAGATTAGATTATTTATTTTTTTTCTTTTTAAAATTGAATCCTAGAAGAATAAAGATCCAATGGATTGAATTGAACCACTTTATAAGATTAAGCCAACAACAATTGAATTGCAATAATTGAATTGGATAGTGCTTAATCAGTCGCTTTCTTCTTGTATTTGCTAAAGCAATACATACATGTACTATATCTATAGGTCTGGTTTCACTCAAAGTTCCGGTTATGGCAAGTGGGGTTGCACGGATACGGACAGTCTATTTTCTGGAACCCGCTCCGGTCATAATACCAATCTCCGACCGCCTTCGCAATCGTCTGCAGATCCGAACAAAACCCGAGCTTAGGTCCTCGAAAAAAAAAAGAGAGCTTAACATGGGAAACAAAAAGCTAAAACCGAGCTTGTACCGTTTTCCCGAGCACGGGCGAGTCGGCTCTCATCCACGTCTCTTGCATCTCGGTTTGGCAGTGAGCATAGCACCCGTCGATGAAGAGTCCTTTCGACGCGCTGCCGCTCACGCCGCTTATAGCGCTCAGAAACTGCGTTCGGAACGCTGCAGAGAGAGATCAGATGAAAATTGAAGGGTTAACTTGAATTGCAAGGCAACGGAGATTGTTCGGGAAAATTGTTCGTACTTTGCATCGTCTGTAGTTGGCTGGACGAGCATTTCTTTATGTCAAGCTTGCACGAATGCCACGTCCCGTGGGGGTCGGCAACACCGGGCGCTAAAATGTTCTTGATCTGATGAACAACAAGACGGATTGCGATCAATTTGTCGAGGTTGACTTGAAGAAAGAACCGTAATCGAGCTAACCTGCCACGAATCGTAGGCTGCGTTTATGAAGAAGATCGGTGTCTGGATCTGCGGAGCCACATTTTGCGGGAAAAAGCACTGAAAATCACGGAAACAAAAAATGTGTGAGAACCGAGGAGTAATCAAAGAACACGGGGATTCGAATTGAGGAGGGAAAACGTACGAGGCCCGGGCTCATTTTGGCGGTGCAAGACGCAGGCAGATTCTTCGCCGAGCCCTGCAAAAGACGCGTCAAAATGACTTAAACCATAATCGAAGAATGAAAAGCTTCATCAAAATGCATGGATTTGAGACGGGATATCGAACTCACGTGCGTTGCGATGACTTGGCTGTAAAATTCCTGGATATGCGCCGCTCCGGAGACGTCCTTGCTGTCACCGAGCACAGAATGACAGTTTTTAGCCATCTTTGACAATAGGATTCTCTTGAAATTTACTCAATCATTCAACAGTGTGTCGATTCCCAAGGCCCCGTTTTAGGCAACGGCTTTGATATACACTAAAGGCGGTGTGACGCTAGCTACGAAATCGCTTACGTGTTAATGAAGAAACCGGCGTCTGCGAAGCACTTCACTTTGGTCGTAGAAGGAAGGAGCGATCGGAACCGGTCGCAGTTGAGAATCGACGCCAATCCGCCGGCCGAGCAACCCGTCAGAACCGCCTGAAGTCACGGCCTCAAAACCGAGTTAGTAGAAATCCAAAAAGAAGCGTGATCAAATGAAAAATCTAACGGCTAAAAAGCTTGATACATTCTTGGCATTCTTCATTCCCTTGGCAAATAGTTCGTCAATAACCGCACGAAACACCCTCGCGCCTCGGTAATGAAGTTTTGTTGCTGGGTTGACTGCTTCAACGTCGCCCGTGAAAGACGAGCCGTCACAGTACCTGATTCTGATCCGGTTCCAATCATAAAAGTCTGCCAATTAACATGAAATTCGCGAGATTTCAGCGACCAAGACGAGAGGAAACCGTTGCGAAGCATCGAAACGGAATAGAAGGGAGAATCTTACCGGGGTTGAACTTCTGCTTGTTGCTTAGGAGCCCGGAGAAGGACATCGTCTTCACCATCGCCTTTGACGAGCCGAGACGCGCATCCCTGCGCGCTAGGCACGTCGTTGCATTGTTGCACCAACCTCCACCCTGCGAGAAAAACCCGTGACCGTTACATATTTAGCCGAAATTAAACTAATTAATCACGAATTCACATGATTTTTTTCTTCCTCAAACATTGAGAGCAAGAGATCGAACCTCCAAAGTAATCAGCCAATTGTCGACCCCGGCACCGGATCCCGGCGACATGTGATACGCGGGCGGGCTCCCGTCAAGGCAAACTGCTCAAACAAACACGCTTTCAAATAAAAAATAAAAAAGGTTCTTAATCCGAGTTTTTTCGAGGTTATTGCCGGAATTCCTCACCGGCGCCTTTGGCCACGGCGTTCTGGACGTAAGTTATCCCGACCGGAATGGCGTCCACGTGGAGAAGCAACAGAGCACAGAGAAGCAGAGCTAGCCATTGGTGGCCTAACCTTGCCTCTGCCATTCTGCAAGATCAAATAATATGAATATATTACATATATATATATATGATACTGAGCAGAGGTATAAATAAGTATGTGCATTGCTTAAAGAAGCTGAAGAAGCCAAATCCGCCATTGACGTTACCTGGAAGGAAAAGGAAATGTGCAGGCAAGGAGTGAAGCAGAGAGTGAAAAGGAAGAAGAGAGCTTGCAAATGGCAATGAAATGGAACAAATATCCAAACTTTTATGTGGGAATCGTGTCGAGAGAATAACTTCTTTAAATAGAAAAATAAAGAATTTACTACAGATTTCTATTATTATTATTATTATTGAACTGTACTTTGTCTTAATATGGCTTCCGTTCGCTGACAGAGAACAAAGAGATGACAAATATTCCTTATTTAAATATAGTAATTAAGTTAAACAGATTAGTAGTTTAATTATTTTGATCAAATTTATCCCGATACTAATCCAATAAAAAAGCAATTTGGCAATGTTTAAGTGTTACTTTAATAGTTAAATATTGTTTCCAAGACCTTATAATTTTTATTATATTATCGAACTTATTAATTTATGAAAGTATAATTTAATGATCTTAGCTAGAGTTGAGATCGTACAAAAATATTACTTACACGAAGCTATTAAATTATCGAATACTGATTTAACGAGGTTGTACTGTTATATATGTAAATCACTTAATGTTAGATATTAATGGTATAAGTACCTATATTAGTCGAATTTGACGTTTCTCCGTGAATTCCTTCGAGCGTTTTTATTAAGTTTCTCCGTTATTTGTCACGAAGAAAGTGCAATTTTTGCATTATTTTAGTATAATGTTTCATATTAATATCACTTCATAATTTATTTATTTTTTGAACTTTTGAGTTTAATATCATTTCATGTTATGTCTATGCATGCATCTATTAAATGTATAGCTGAAGATAAATTGGTCCCAATCACATAGATTCCTACACTTTCCTAATTCAATCATCTTAATATTATTTTGGCATGGATTTACTTAATGAATAATTATTTTTAATTTATTTTACTGAACAATACATAACATTTTCGTTTTGACGATGGATTTTGACTAAAAAAAATAAAAATTCCATACCAAAGTCATAGATCTTGCTCGTTTGGTTGTTTGTACGCAATAATCATTAATCACAAATATTTTTCGGAATACTTTGTATTTTCTTAATATATTTGTAAAAATATCGTGGGTTTTTTTCAATTATTTATCACTTTTTTTCTTTAAAATATAATTTATAGTGAATTCTTTTGTTACTCGTTAATAAATCATAAGAACAAATATTTTTTTTTTTTATAGTTTTTGAAATTATATATAACAACGATAAACTCGCAATAACCGGTCGATTTTTTTTTCCTTATCTAAAATCGGGTAAAAAATCCAATCTAATGAACCAAACACAATTCTCAGTATTTTATTCTTATCGGTTCACGCGTTGCTTTCCTTCTATAGGATGATCTTCAGTCGAAGACAGCCGCTACCATCTCAGTCAGTTTCAACCGTCCGATGCACAATCAACGATCACGATTGCATAAGTGGAATAGAATTAAATTGGTGAGTAAATTCGAGATATGCATATTGCTTTCCTTCTATTTATTATGAGTGACATATTATTGTGAGTCAAAATAAACTGGTGCAATTTATTACAGTCGGTGGATAAATAGAGATATAAATATTGCATGGTCAAATTATAATAATTTGCACGTCACGTGTTGAAGTTGAACTATCTTGACTGTTGTTGTAATGAAGAAAATGATAATGTATTTGTTTATTCTTTTATTATTCATGTTATAAATGATTGGTTTTTTTAGCGGCAAAACTATTCATATTGTTTTGAAATAGAACGGCTTAAAGTTAATATAAAAAATTATGGCGAAAGTACATAAGTTTTTTTTTTCAGATCGATAAACCTCGTCAGTGATGATGTATTGTCAACAACAGATAAACAAATAAACTCAAACGACCAAATTCACGAATTCTTATTTTCCTTCCCATTTTTTATCTCGATTTCTCGGTTAATGTCCTCAATAACATCACAATTTGTGTTGTTGACATCATCACTGATGAATATAGTAAAAAAAAAAAAAAAAACTAACGAAAGAGTGAATGAGATCTATCGATCTACTAAAAAATGAACATAGATACTCTTGTCACAATTTTTCTTAAATTGATTCAATGCCGCTCATTTTTAAATAACTTGGGTAGTGTTATGTGCATGCACGTGTCTGCTCTACTAAATAAATCCATGATTTAACTTTACAATCAATCGATCTTTTGAACCCAAAGTGCAAAAGAGAGTAAGTTGGGAGATCGTGATGGGACGATTTCCAAACTGTATAAGTATCAGATATATACATAAAGGTGTAAATACAGTAAGACAACTAGTTTTCTAATTTTGAATTCGGTATTTTTGTTAAAATTCGAAACCAGAATAACATGATCCGGATCGAATTAAAATTCAGCATAAAAATTTGGTTTTGATTTTTAATTACTTTTAAAAAATTATGTCGATCAGTTTGGATAAAAAGTATTCAGTATTCTTACGTTTTTGTTTTAACTGTTTTTTAATTTTTAAAATTAATCAATTTAAGGTTTAAAAATACCAACCGTCTCGATTGGTCCAAAAAACGTAATCTGTTTTTGAATCAAAATCCAAAAAAATAAAATTATTATCTTTTTCGGATTCAAAATATTCTGAGTACGGACAAAATTGAAACCAAAATTTAGATCCTAGATTATTATTGTAAAAAATCATAATTTTATATTTCTAGATATGTGAAGAGAGATATTTTGTCTTATTTACCGTATATGTATAGGTACAGTGGCTAAGCCATGTTATGACGAGTGGGGCAACAGCCCCCACTTGCTGGTCCTAGTCCGTCCTCATAAGATAGAGTTTTGCCCCCCCTTGAAATTTAAGAAATTATATCTTCATATATCTCTACTTATTTTTTTAGACATTGCATTTATGTTTTCTCGCTTAGGGTATCGTTGTATGCGCAACGTTTTTCTTTGAGAATAAACGACGCCGAATTTCCAAACTAATTATAAATTAAAGAAATTTACGAGGAGGAAGAAGCATTTTCGGTTTGAAAACTATGTTGTTAGTGTTAAAGCTGAGAACATACATTAGTGATTCAGTAATTGGCTCATTGTCTTGTTGATGACATCATTATATTTTCACAGGCTAAATCATCACTTTAAAGTGATTTTGTATAATTTTTGCTTATTACTTTAGCTTTTCTTATGTGAATTTAGTTTGAGTTTAACTCTTCAATTTTTTAGAGGTGAAAAATTGTTATTTCTAGTCATCTCACTGAGCACGTGACTTATACATGTCTAACGGTTAAAAGTATTTACACACAATTTTGATTACAAAAACATTAAGTTGTATAATATATTTAAAAAAAGTTCTTATATCTGTTTATTAATTATAAGAGTTGTATATATTAACAACAAATTTATGTGATTTTTAGTTGAAAGGCCTTACGATTTATTTTTATTGTTCGTATATTTATTTAGAATAATGTATTACATGTTTATTATTTGTGATATATTAAATTGTATAACAAGATGATCTTAAAATTTCTTTTTACTTAGCCCTTATTTTATGAGCGGCTCTTATAATGGCATTATAATGGCAACCATAAAGGTTGATTTTATTTCCGCCTCATTTATAATAATTCTTAACTTAGGTCTATAAGAAGAAATATAAATAGATTTGAAGCACAAAATTCAACGTGTCTTACTTCCTTTTTTAATGAAGATTTTACATTACATCATTTTTTACTCGCGTGATAATATTTAACTATTTGGCAAAATTATAAGTGTAAAGGTTTAGAAATATTTTTAGCAACAAAGTATATATATTTTTAATGAAACAAATATATCTATATATCCCTATATATATATATATATATATATATAAAATCTAGAGTTTAGGATTTGGTGCTCTTAATAATTCGATGGCCTAAAAAGCATTATGCACAAATCAAAATTCTGTCGGTGGTATTTTCAGGAAAAAATAATTAAGATAAAAAATCATTAATAAGATTTTATTTATTAAAAAAAAAGTAGTACGATTTACAGATTAAATTATGCGTTATTGCTTTCATACCTTTACCTCGTATAAAGTTGTAAACAAAAGCTCATCGTGTTGTTTTATATTTTTTTACTCCTTTTTCCTGACATTTTATAAAGTATAAATAAATATATCTGTTTGAAATTATAAAATAAAATAACGATTTATATTTAAATAATAAATTATTGAAGACAAACGATGGGCTGAACAGAACGGTGGATTGGGCGTCAGTCACACTCACAGTCGCAGGGATGGAGACCCACCACGCATGTGTTGCCACGTGGCACGTGTCTATTTGTCGGTGACGGTGAAGCTTCGAGGCTGGCTAGTGATTAGCTAGCTGGTGGCGAGTCTAAATAGACGAGACGAGACAATGTCTAGAGTGTGAGCACATTCGCACATGAGAGAAGCCACGTCAAAATTCAAACATATTTTCTAGTTTTAGCAGTATTATTAGGTGAAGTGCGTAAAATGTAAAATGTAAAAGGACACCATTAGTCCGATAAATTTTCTTTAACATAGTTCGGACTATTCATTGTGGAAAACTTATTTATACGGGACACTCATTTATATTGATCAATCTAGAAATTACAAGATATGATTACAAATAGTAATATGTATGGGCCCAAAACGTAAAAGAAACTACCCCTTGATGTTACACCACTAGTTTTGACATCCACTGATCCACCACTTGAACTTTTGATAATCTAAAGATCTCCTTGCACCAACCAGCAGTGAACGTCCCGTTCTTCTTCACATTACTCGTGATCACCGATTGCCTTATCCTGAAGGTTTTTTCCTCAGAATATCTCTCTAAGTGCTATCGATTTAGGACCTCAACAGCCGGGACATCTAGGAGATGCACAATTCAAATCTTCACGCCTTGATTACAAGATTCAGCTCCTTGATAATCTTTAATCATAGGCAATAATGAGCATGGTCTTCCTTTGATACAACTCATCATTCTTGTTAAAAGCATGGAGAGGTCGACTCAATCAGAGCTTGATTGAGGATGCGCACGAATTTGGACATGTGCGACTAATAGACCTGCTTGAAATATCCTACAGTTGTTATAACATTGGATATGACAAGAATTTTCCATAAATAGGTCAACAAAGAATCATTGAGTAACTGAGATTGAAATCATAAAACCATGATCCAATAAAGTCACCATTTGGCAATATATGGCACAACTGATTTCAGGAAGTCAGAAGATCTTCAGAAGTTCAGATACAGATCAAACAAAGCACATAAGGCAGGGATACAATTGGTATTATGGGTTATTTTTAAGATCCCAGAGAAATTAAGCCCAGCCCAAAAAACATGCCCAAGAGGCCAAAACAGCTAAAAGCCCAAAAAATCAACAAGACTCGGCCCGAAAAAAGTAAATAAAAGAGTCTAGTTACTTATACCGCAAAAATGGGCCCATGAATATATTTTTTAAAAGTCATTTTGATCACTTATCAAAAGCATCGCGTATCGCTCACTGAGAACCGCGCAAGCAATATCTTAATTGCTTAGGGGCCCAACAAAGTAATTATTAGTTAGTAAGAGGTCGTTGCACCCTTCTATAAATAGAAGCTCATTTCAATAAATCTGATAACTCAAATAAACTCGAAACAACTCACAAAAAATGCTCTCTAAAGCGATAAAACCTCCTTTTTTCTTTCTCTTAAATATTGCGACTTAAATACCCGACTAATATTGAGCGTCGAAGATGGATATGGAGGCACCCCCTCCATACCCCCTTTGAGTTCATGTTTTCTCGTTTTCTCATATACGAAGACAAATGCGTTAATTATGGAAATATTTTTGGCCTATCAAGAATGATGAATCAAAGCTTCAAGCCTAATTTGATCGTCATGGAGAGATTGGGCCCAACCCAAAATAAAGACTTGAACTGCTTTAGTGTTGATCCATTTTTCGACATTAGCATTATTGATTTTGATTACATCTTGTAAAATTAATTCTTCGGCCCTTCTCATTAAAACTAATTCTCATAAAATTAAAATCACGAGTCTAACATAATATAACCGAGTTTCAAACTCCTTTAAATTTATAATTTAGCAACCGAATGTAAGTGTTATATATTAAAAAAAAGAATTATAAAATCATTAATTATTTACATATAATTTAAAGTGTTCTTTTTTTCTTTTATGAATAATGATCTTACCTTAAACACTAAAATGTTTTTTTTTTCTTCTTTCACATTGATTAAACTAAATCAAATTTGGTTGATGGGATTTGCATTTAGATTAACCAACACGTGAGATCAAATTCATTCCCCAATAATCTAAAAGTGGATTATCTAAAATTAATTATAATACAATCTAATCTATGTTGCTATTTGCTAAACACTATGAGTGGATGACACTATCTAATATTGATGCGATAGTTTGGTACGTAAAATAAAGTCATTGTTTTCTTTCTAATATTAATTAATATAGATTTATAAGCTGTCCTCAACTACTGAATGTATTGTTGTACACCTTCTCTTGACTTTTTCTTATTCTATATATTCTTTTATTAATTTACAGAGCCTTTGACTTTTCGTTTGACACTTCATACTCATGTTTCTCTACATAGATTTCATTCAATCTTTTTATTATTTATTTGTCTATCTATTCTTCAATAATTGCATGTGATTTTGCTGGTTTTACGTAAGAAGAAAAATAGCTATAAATTGCCTTAAAAAATAGCTACAAATTTCATTTAAAATTAATTTTAGAAATTTTGCGGTTGCCTGCTTTTTTATCATTCATTTTTTTTTACGAGAATGGCTTTTCTGAAACCGGAATCAGACCGATAGAAATAGGTCGAAAGCCAGGTCTCAGTTTTACCTTTTTCTTTAATTAGAAAAAATTAATTATATTTTAAGTAAACAAATATAAACAATTTAAGACCAATATACTGATGATGATAATAATAAAATTATTACTACAACCACAATATATGATCTATTTATTAGCTCATTACATATTAATTATTATTAACATAAGATATAAAGATCAACTTTGACAAATTTATTATAATAAATTCAGTTCTAAAATTCACCATTTTCTTCGTTGTCTATAAAGGCTAATTAAGTAAATTATATATTCTGAGCCCACCATAATACTGTGTTGTCTACCGCGTAATAATGATTGATAATAATGGTGAAAACCTGTACATATTAATTGATGAAGAATTAATTTAAATACAAGGACAGTGCAACTATATCACAATTATTGCTATGTAAATTGTATATAATTAAATGAATTAATACTGAAAATAAAATGATAACTTTAGTTGGACAATTTGTTGTTATCTGAGTCATTTAAAGCTCATATTTTGAGACACGGTCTTGTGACAAAACTGCTGACCATCAATGTCAAAACTCTAATTATATTTATTGCTCTCATTGATTATGGATATGATATATATATATATATATATATATGTATATTTTCAACATATTTTTGCTTAGAAATTGTTGTTATTTTACGACTATAATTTCGAACGTGCGATACGAAGAATGGGAATATTTAAAAATGGATATTTGCTGTAAAAGTATCACGGAGTACCTCATTATAAGTCGATATATTTTAAATATTATTTGCCGTAGCAATAAGTTTCAGAAAAACTAAAAAAAAGTTATGCCGTTATAAGTTTTAAAATTTTATTTTATCTTGCGGTAAGTTTTAAATTCGTAACGACAAAATTATTTTTTCATTTTTAGAACTTTTGCTACGATAATAAAAATTTACAATATGCCTCAAATATCCCTTAAAACATTAATATCTTATATTAATTTTGTTTAAAATATCTTCTCATAATCACTGTTTATATATAATTACTGATATAAAGTTCAGAATGTTGGGTTTTTCGATGACTTTTCTCAATCCCGAGACGGAAATCACGGGATATCATCGAACTATAAAGATCTAAAATAATTACGAGAATTAAGATATCGTTTAGAGGTCGTTACCAAACTTCGGTACTTTTGCCAACTGTACCGAATAACTGCCGATTCCTTGGTTTTGGAGCTTGCCGATTTCTCTTTGATACGGATTTAGCGCCTCAAGTGTTGCGCCTCTATTTCGTCCACCACGTCACTCGGGAACGTCTTAGATGACCGGAAAACACCTCGGAGGATAGGTTAGATCCTTGTCGGTGTTTAGATGATCAACCGTTGATTGAACCGGGGAGCTAGCAACGAATTCGACTCACAAGGAGGGGAGCTCGAATTCTAGGAGGCTAGGGTTTTGATGTGTTATTTAATTATGAGTCATATTAGGGTATTTATAATACCCATGACCTAGTGGGCTTTCTAAAAGCCCACCCATTGGGCTTTCTAAAAGCCTAATCATGAATTAATTAATCTATTATAATTAATATGAATCATAATTAATACTTGGGCCCAAGTGGGCTCATAATGTCGGTTATGGTTATCGGGTCGATATCCGATAACCCGAGAGATACAATATCGGGTTCGGGCATAACCAACAATCTCCCACTTGCACGAACGCACCGGATTGGCTATCTCCGTGCACGCACTGCACATAAAGTATTACTCGAGAATGCCGCCTTGGGTTAGATGTACATTCTCTTAGCTACTCATGCCTGGTTCATCAAAGTTACAAGCGAAGTTTGTTTCATTGTAATTTAATCATCATACTCCGTTTTCGTTCCGAGTTCGATGTGACTCTGTAGGATTCTGTAGTGTTGGCCACATACTCATATGAGTATGCAAGAAGTAAGTGGCCTCCACCTAGACTTAACTTCCCCCAATCTACAAAACATTAAATCCCTTTTATATATTAATCGAGGTGAACCATGTGGTTCTTTACGGTTAAAATAATGTATATGACTGATTCCTTCAACATCCTTTTACATCTCTAGATGAGGCACATGTCATGGTTTGGAACACCTGTTATGCCTTGATCTAATTTCTGATTCAGGTACAAGTATTGAAACATCAAAACAAAAACTCTTTTGTTTTGCCTGTGGCCACAGATTTCATTTTACTTATACTATTCAGAAGGCCCTGAGTGTATAGCCCAAAAAAGGAATGGGGAGATGCATGTTTTCTTGAAACGTCATTCCATCCTACAAGGTTCATCACACGCCCAACTACAACTGTTATGACTTTCCAGTTACGGTAAGCGTTGAGTTGTAATCTAAGCATGCAACTTACCCAGTGATGGACTCATGATGTTCTCAAACTTTGGAGTCTCTTCATATCTCTAAGTTTCTCAGTGTCCCCTTGTACCAAGGTTTCGTTTCCATGTGAGAATACTTAGAGTGCGAGTCTTCCAGCACTACTAGTCATTCCGACTAGTGCCTACATGTATAAGAATATCCCTTAGATATCAAGGACTCCTTCTTTTTATCTTAACAACATGTACCGGTCAATTATGAATATCATTGATAGTCCCTCTTTGTTTCTTCATAATGATTTCTTTGACTGGGGAAATTTAAGAATGTCTTGAAGACATCTTAGGAACTACATTTGTTTAGCTTGATATCAATGTTTTGAATAAAATATTGATATGAACCTTTTAAATGATGAAACTTGCCTTTTAAAGAAAATAATAATGTGCTTCAAATTTAATGAATGATAATAATTACATAAAATTTGTCCCCGAACCAAAATCAGGTTCAGTTAATAAAATCGTAACAGACATTTATGGGTTCTTTATCCCAATACTTTCCGCATGACGAAAATGCTTTTCTTTCGACAAAGACTTTGTCATCGGATCTGCTACATTTTCTTCAGTGTCTACTCTCCTCATCTCTATGTCCTTCCGATCTACAATGTCTCTGATCAGATGGTACTTTCTGAGTACATGCTTTGGTGTCTTGTGTGATCTTGGTTCCTTGGTTTGTGTTATAGCTCCGTTGTTGTCACAGAACAGCTTCACATGATCACCAATGCTAGGAACTACACCAAGATCAGAAACAAATTTCTTGATCCATACAGCCTCTTTTGCAGCATCAGATGCATCAATGTACTCAGATTCTATGGTTGAATCAGCTACCGTAGCTTGTTTACTGCTGTTCCACGTAACAGCACCACCATTTGTACAGAATACAATACTGTTTGAGATTTGAAATCATCCCTGTCTGTTTGGAAGCTTGCATCGGAATATCCTTCAAAAGTTAATTCTTTTGCACCACCGTATGTCAAACATCTATCTTTTGTTCTGTATAAATAACGCAAGATATTCTTAACGGCTGTCCAATGGTTAAAACCAGGGTTGGATTGAAATCTACTTGTCATGCTTAAGGCAAAAGCTACATCTGTCTCGTACATATCATTGCATACATTATTGAACCAATAGCTGAAGCATATGGAATTTTCTCCATACTTTTGATTTCTTCTGAAGAAACCGGACATTGCTTCTTGGTCAAGTATGTCTTATGAGTCATCGGTGTAAAACCCTTTTCCGATTTGTCCATTTTAAACCTTTTAACAATTTTGTCAATATATGTACCTTGACTTAGAGATAAGATTCTTTGATTTCTTTTTCTTTGAATCTTTACGCCTAGTATATAGGCGGCTTCTCCTAAGTATTTCATTGAGAAACATTTTCTCAACCACTCCTTCACAGTCTGGAGTTCAGATGTATCGTTTCCTATTATCAGTATGTCATCTACATAAAGAATAAGGAAAACTATTTTGCTCACACTCGATTTGATATATACACAAGGATCGTCTTTGTTCTTAACAAAACCAAAATCAGTAATTGATTCATCAAAGCGATGATTCCAGCTTCGAGATGCTTGCTTAAGACCATAAATTGATATTTTCAATTTGCAAACCTTATTTGGATGTTTGCGGTCTATGAAGCCTTCAGGCTGTGTCATGTACACATCCTCTTCGAGAACACCATTCAAGAACGCGGTCTTCACATCCATTTGCCAGATTTCATAATCATGAAATGCTGCAATGGCTAGCAAGATTCTTATGGACTTGAACATGGCAACAGGAGAGAAAGTTTCATCATAGTCAATACCATGAATTTGTCGATAACCTTTAGCGACTAATCTTCCTTTGTAAGTTTGTATTTTGCCATCCATGTCGATCTTCCTTTTGAAGATCCATTTGCAACCAATGGGTTTGGACCCTTTGGGAGCATCAACGAGGTCCCATACTTCGTTGCTATACATGGAGTCCATTTCAGAGTTCATGGCTTCCAGCCATTTGTCTGAGTCATCTCCCGACATTGCTTCGTTATAAGATTCAGGTTCTTCACCATCGTCTTCATGAACAGTTTCATCTTCTATTGAAACAAGAAGGTTCAATTTAAGAGGAGGTTGACTCTCTCTAATTGATCTTCGTGATGTCAGTGTGTAATCTGGTTGCTCACTAATCCCATCTTGTATGGGTACATCGTATAGAACTATATTTTCTTGAGGTTCTTCATTGACAATCTCATTCTCAACTTCTTCGTTTAGAACAACGTTTTCAATTTGGTTATCAACCATGATCTGATCACGATGTTCATAACTCGATGTGTGAGTACCTTCTGTGTCCATTTCTTGTTCTTGAGTATCTTGTGGTTCTTGCTCTTCATTAAGAACAATGTTTCTCCCACTCGACTTTCTAGAGAGAAAATCTTCTTCTAAGAAAACACCGGTTCTGGCAACTATTATTTTGCCTGTGTGTTTTTGATAGAAGTAATACCCAGGAGTTTCCATTGGGTATCCCACAAAGTTACATTTAACCGATTTGGGGCTGAGCTTGTCAGACATTAGAGTCTTGACATATGCCTCACATCCCCAGATTCTCATGAAATGCAAATCCGGTATTCTTCCCTTCCACATCTCATATGGGGTTGAAGGTACCGTCTTAGATGGCACACAGTTCAGTGTGGTAGCTGCTGTCATAAGTGCGTGTCCCCATAGGGACTCAGGTAAGTCAGTTTTATTCATCATTGATCGAACCATGTCCAACAAGGTTCGATTTCTCCTCTCAGATACACCATTTAGTTGGGGTGTTCCTGGAGGGGTCAGTGATGAAATGATTCCCATGTCACGGAGGTAAGCTTTGAAATCATCGCTCAAGTATTCGCCACCTCGATCAGATCGTATGGCTTTAACTTTTCTTGCTAATTGATTTTCAGCTTCATTATTGAATTGCTTGAACTTTTCAAGTGATTCAGATTTGTGTTTCATTAAGTATACATAACCGTATCGACTGAAGTCATCAGTGAAGGTGATGAAATACCTGAAACCTCCTTTAGCCTGAATGGGTATTGGTCCACATACATCCGAATGTATGAGGTCCAATAGTCCTTTCTTTCTCTCATAAGTTCCTTTAAAGGAAGGCTTTGTCATTTTCCCGACCAGGCAAGATTCACATGTGTGATAAGATTCATAATCAAAATCATCCAGTCTTCCTTGTTTGTGAAGCCGAGTAATGCGCTTCTCGCCTATATGGCCAAGTCGACAGTGCCAGAGATAGGCCGTATTGACAAGGTTGGGTTTCACTCTTTTATTAGAGATGTTATAAACATGATTTTTAGAGGTATTTAACGAATAAAGACCGTTTTATAAATAAGCAATACCATAACAAATACCATCCTTAAAGACGGTACAACGCTTGTTCCCAATTTTAAAATCAAAACCTAAAACATCCAATTCTGGAATAGAAATTATGTTCTTGGTAATGGAAGGTACGAAATGACAATCATTTAATTCTAAAATCATTCCTGCTGAGGTGTTGAGATCTACATGGCCCACAACTTTTGCAACAACCGGTGCTCCATTTGCCACGCGCATGTTGGTCCCATCCTTCCTCAGCATCTTACTTCTCTTCAGAGTCTACATGTCAGTACAAATATGAGTACCACATGCTGTATCTAATACCCAATCTTTAGAGGTAGTAAGATTGACTTCTATAACATTTATACCTGTGGTGGAGTTTGAACTCTTCTTCACCTTTTTGATCTCTGCAAGGTACAAAGGACAATTCCTTTTTCCAGTGTCCCTTCTTATCGCAGTGAAAACACTTATGATCGAGAGTGGCTCCAACTTTGGGTTTCATGGCACGAGCCTTAACCCTCAAGTTATATGGAGCCTTGCCTTTATTCTTCTGAACATACTGCTTCTTTCCCTTGAACTTGCTATTCACAGCATTAATAGTTCTAGTCTGTCCTTTGGGTACATTACCCTCAGCTGTTTGCAACATGTTGTGAAGCTGACGAAGATTCTTTGTTTCAGAGGACATGTTATAACTCAGTATAAACTGATTATAAGAATCGGGGAGAGAGTTGAGCACAATGTCAATGTACACTTCTTCAGGGATCTTTATCTCTTGTCTGGTTAGACTTTCTGACCAGCTGATCATCTTCAGAACATGATCATGCACATTGGTTCCTTCAGTTAATTTTTCTTTCAGCAAATTTCTCATTATTCTGAATCTTGTATGACGTGCTTCATTTTCATACATCTTCTTAAGATGTTGAATCATTTCCCAGGCAGACATGTTCTCATGTTGCTCCATGAGATTTGGTGTCATGGTCGCCAACATGAGACAAGCCACTTCAGCGGCTTCATCAGTATGCTTCTTATAAGCATCTTTGTCTGCTCGGGATGCAGTAGCAGGAGGTTCAGCTGGAGGTGCATTCATAATGATAACCTCCTTCTTTTCGTGCCTGAGCACAATTTTGAGGCGTCTTTGCCATTCCGGAAAATTTCTTCCGTTTAAGATGTTTTCCTTCTCAAGGATAGATCTTAGTGAGCTGCTAGACATTGTTCAGTTTCTACAATTTTAAATAAAAACTGAATAAGCAAAATATTAATTCTAGTTTTGACATGTAAATTATAAATTACTTATTATAATAAAGATGTTACATAAAAGTATATATTATAAGGACTTTATATAATATTTCGTGATTTGTCAATGGAAAAGTAACCCTCATCAATTCCATTAATTAGTCACTCAGACAAAGTCAACAATTGCTCTAATATCCTATATTATCTCTGACGTTTAGAAAAGAAAAACAATTTTCATTTATCATTCTAACCGATTTTATTAGAATTGTCTATGATATCTAATCTAATTAGAGTACTCGTTTAGGTAGACCCACGGGGTGAATCGGCGGACAGTATAGGTCGCCCTACGCGTCTAAAAGAGTGTATAAGAGTACTCCCTTGGGTTAGAGACACACTCAAAACTTTTCTCAATTAGATCGAGGACCCAGCCGGTGGAAGACATTATACTTAATATTTATTGAGGGGTTTTATGTGATCCTTACTTTTGTCTTAAACTAAACATAGTTAACTAATTAAAATGTTCTAAGAATTAAGACAATGAATATGTAATACATAATCCTATTTTGTAAAACATATTCTATGTTGAATTAAATATACTTCTGAAAGTATACACATATATATATATATTATGAAAATTTTAAAGACAAAACCTTTTTATCTTTAAATAAAAGATAAATAAAGCACTTAAAGATAAAATATCTTTAATCATGATTTACCCTTTTCTTTAAATGAATAAAAGATAAATAACTATCTTTATAGATAAGATATCTTCAATCATATTTTGTCTTAATACAAAAATAAAAGATAAATAACTATCTTATAGATAAACTATCTTTAATCATAATATATATATATATCTTTTATTTCCATTAAAGATTAGTTCTTTTCTATTACTATAATAAATAAAAGATTATTCATTATCTTAATCTAATTAAGAATTATTGATTATAAATAAAATTTATGAACAAACAATTTGTGAATCAATAAATGAATAACGTAAACATTAAATAGAAACAAACTTCATAAGATTGATAATAATATTGAATAAATCATATTTATTAATAGTTAATATCATATATTAGATTTTCAATATTCATATTTAAAGATATTTATAATAATTATAAATAAAATAAAAATAAACACTTTAAATTGTATTTTAAAATAATTAAACATAAATATAATTAAATATCTAATACGGGGATACGAGCTCGGGATAAACCCGTACGGGTTGCCCTCGGGCAACCTCGGTCACGAAAGGGGAGACCGGGCAGGGCCGAAGGCCCCTGCCCGGAAATATTTATTTTTTGACCCGGATCCGGGTCAAGAAGGACCCGGATCTGGGTCTGTTCGGTGTGGGCCCGGGTCAGGATAGACCCGGGCCGGAGCCCCGGGTCCAACCCGGGTCGGTTACCAGGGTCAGACCCGGGTAGGGTGTGCCCGGATCATCGCGATCCGGGCTGGGCGAAGTGGGCTGGGTTAAAACCCAGCCCGTGGGCCTGATCCAATCAGGCCCACCTCGCATTTAAAAATTGGGCTGGGTTAAACCCAGCCCGTGGGCCTGATCCAATCAGGCCCACACGATTTAAAAAATAATAATAATTCGGCTAGGGTTTTGAAACCCTAGCCGTCGCCCATTGGCTCCCATCGAATGGGAGCCACAAATGCCGGCGCCACCCGGAACCTTGGCGGCGGCAGTAAAATCGCTGCCGGTTCCGGTGGTGGTGCCGTCGTTTGTTTTTCCCTTTTTCTTATTCAATAATACACATTAAAATTAAATAAAATCCAATCCCGATTCTAAATCGGATTCCGAACAATACACACAATTAATCATAATTAATTTTCTAATGCTCCCACTGAAAATCTAATCATACCAAAAAATTTCTAAAATTATTTCGGTTAACATATCTAATTTTCGAAAATTACTCAGACCGGCTCTAATACCACTGTTGGGTTTTTCGATGACTTTTCTCAATCCCGAGGCGGAAATCACGGGATATCATCGAACAATAAAGATCTAGAATAATTGCGAGAATTAAGATATCGTTTAGAGATCGTTACCAAACTTCGGTACTATGCCAACTGTACCGAATAACTGCCGATTCCTTTGATTCTGGAGCTTGTCGAATTTAGGATTTAACGCCTCAAGTGTTGCGCCTCTATTTCGTCCACCACGTCACTCGGGAACGTCCTAGATGACCTGAAAACACCTCGGAGGATAGGTTAGATCCTTGTCGGTGTTTAGATGATCAACCATGGGAGCTCGAATTCTAGGTGGCTAGGGTTTTTCTTGTGTGTTTAATTATGAGTCATATTAGGGTATTTATAATACCCTATGGTCATGACCTAGTGGGCTTTCTAAAAGCCCACCCATTGGGCTTTCTAAAAGCCCAATCATGAATTAATTAATCTCTTATTAATTAATTATGAATCATAATTAATACTTGGGCCTGTGTGGGCCCATAATGTCGGTTATGGTTATCGGGTCTATATCCGATAACCCGAGAGATACAATATCGGGTTCGGGCATAACCAACAATAACTTGAGTATAAATGCTCCCATGCTGCTAATATTATATATATATATATATGAAATTTATTTAAAAAATTGAGAATAGCTGAATCCCATGAAATTTTTAATGTCATCAAGGCAAATTAGGAAGCTACTCCAAAGATTGAAACCATACTCAAGTGGTTTAATTTATCACCTATTTATAACAAAATTGTCATCCTAATTTGTATTTAGGATGCCACTAATCTCACGCCAACATGAAACTATAGTTATCCATGGCGATGATGACGTAAGCGTTGCACACAAAGTCGTCGTCAACTAATTTATCCACACGGATTTGTTTCTTCTTTGCACCTGCACGGCAGAAAATAAGCGACGAGTCGTTTTATTAGAAACCTTTTAGAAGTAATGTAATAAAGTGGATTAATCTAATAGGAGGAGATTAATGTAATGTAACTCAAGTGAATAATAAACGACAAGTCGTTTTATTGAAAACCTTTTAGAAGTGATGTAATAAAAAGATAGGGTTCATTGCGACAATAGTGCACAACCTTTGGTCAAGAAGGGTTTTAGGTCCCCAACCTTTCAAAGTATAGGCAAAAATACACAACTTTTGTTGAATATAAAATCCGTTGGTCCTTTCGTTAGGGATGTTAATTTCTGCTGATGTGGCATCGTTAAACTGCCAAATGGATTGTCAATTTGTAATATTAATTACATAACCTAATTAAGAATAATAATTAAAATATTTTAATTGTGATTCAAAAAATAAATTAAAACTTTAAATTAACGAGCAATACTTATTTAACGCGTAGTTCTTATTTTTGAACACATGCTTCAATATTATTCACATCTTTACTATGTCATTTTTTTTAATTTCAATTGTTTTTAATAATCGGCTGTTTTTCAAAATTTTAGTCGTTTCTAATAAATTGTCGTTATATAATCTTTGCAAATTTTATCGTGTTTATTAATCCGTCGTTCTTCAAAAAATTTATTCATGTTTGACGAAGAGCCTGTTAGATTTTTAGGAGGAGTAAAAATTATTATTTAATTTAAAGTATTAATTTTTTAATCATAATTAAAATATAATATAATTTATTCTTATTAATTAAATTATATAATTAATATTACAAGTTGGCAGTCCATTTGGCAGTTTAACGATGCCACATCAGCAGAATTTAACATCCCTAACGGAAGGACTAACGAATTTTACATTTAACAAAGGTTGTGTATTTTTTCCCACACTTTGAAAGGTTGGGGGACCTGAAACCCCTCTTGACCAAAGGTTGTGCATTATTGCCGAAATTAACCAAAAAAGATATATGTAATGAAGGGAAGCTTTTCGGCAATTATATACTTTATGAGGTGCTTTGCCCAAAGGAAATTCATTGCCCTCCTATATAAAATTCATATAATTGTATATTCTTTATATGTAGTTCTCATTATCAAGAGATAAGTTAGTTAAACAAATTCTGAGATTGGTTATCAATCAAAATAATATTATATCCTAATTGTAAGCTAACGTATGGGAATTCCTTTTATTTTATTAGGCATCATTATGGCAAAAGCATCAAAACTTTGACCAATTGAAGCATCAAGGGTCTAAAGTAAAAAAAAAATAACGATAAAAATAACTAAAGTAAATTAATTAATGTGAGGCAACACATTTTTCGCTCAATTTTTTTCACATTCAAATGAGAGAAGATGTTAGATCGTTAGATGAGCAAATAAATGTGTATCTTAGGTATGATTTCATAGCACTGTGTTTAGAAATTGGCGAATGTCCGTAAAAAAATAGACAAAAACATATGTCGCCCCTTATTTGCCGACTTTGGATTCTTTTACCGCTAATTTATTGACTTTAGAGTTTAGACCCATACCATCTCAATTAGTCCAAATTTAAATACTTTTGTTGCAACTATGCTTTTTATATTTAAAGTTCTTATTAGCTTTTGCCATATGTTTAGCTAGAGAAAATTGTATACTAAAAAGGTATTTACCTAACTTATGTTATTAAATATCAATTAAAGGCGACTAATCATAAAGAGTTCCGCTATATATCCACAATTATTTTTTAACATACACTATATATTATATTTAAATATGAAAAAGGTTGGCAAGTTTTGGCATTTCTTAAGATTAGTAATCCTTAATGTCCACTATATGCATACATGGCTAGAAGTAACCAAGAAGAGCCAATTACCATAAAGAAAGGCCACATATATACATGTATACATACATTTATACATGTATATATATATATTGCGTATTAATTTAGCAATTTCAAATAACAAAGTTTGAAGGATATCATCATATACATCGATAATCAAGAAGAGCACGATGGTTGTGGTTTTGGAGGCCATAATTGTTCCCTTTAGTGTGTTCCTTATGGTGGGCTATCATGTCCACTTGTGGTATTGCTTGAAGAAGAAGACCTCACAAACCACCATTGGAGCCAACGTACACTCAAGATTGGTCTGGTTTCTGCAGATTATGGAGGTCAGCTTTTGCTTTTTGTGTGTCACATATGTATAGATATATGTATGTTGTTATATGTTTATTCCTTTACAAGTGACGAGTGAAATTGAATGTATGTTTGTAATATAATTAGTAAATGATAAACTATATGAAAACAATAGCAAAGAAGATAAAAGAAAAGAGATACGAAAAGTTTTTGCGTGGAAACTCAATTTGGGAGGAGAAACCACGGCATATGTGCTAATCTATGATGATCGAGGACTAAAATCGTTATTTATATCGCTCACGAAGGTTTGACGGACTCGTGTAACGAACACTAAGAACATATTTTGGAATATATATGTGCTAATCAAACATATTTATGGGTTCTTTCATTATAAAAATTTGAACGAATTGACATATATATTATGTTCATGGTAACATGTATAATGTGCCAATTATCGGATATTTCAATGGACTATCTACGCATTTGGTATGAAAAATGATCATGATTTTTATTAATAAATATAAGTAGTAGCATAATTAGTGCATTAATTATTTCCTCTTAATATTTATCAAAATTTTGTATTCAGGACGTTGAGAAGAAAGGCATGTTCGCCGTGCAAACCTTGAGGAACATTCAAATGGTGACGATCCTCAACGCCACAATCGCAATCATCCTCAACACTGCATTAGCGGCCCTAATCAACAACTCCTACAACGCGACCCGCCTCTTCAAACTTGCGTCGTTCTCGGGTTCAAAATCGGGACAGATCTTCGCTGTGAAGTACGGAGTAGCTTCGTTCTCTTTGCTGCTCAGCTTGTTCTACAGCTCTCTAGCCCTAGTGTTCTTCATGGACGCAAACTTCTTGATAAACGCTTCATCGCCCGAGTTCACGTCTTTCGAGTGCTCGAAGACGGCCCTCGAAAGAGGAAGCCTCTTCGCCCTCGTCGGAAATCGCTTGCTCTTGCTAAGCATTCCTCTTCTCCTATGGGCTTTCGGTCCTTTGCATGTGGTTTTATCGTCCGTGGCTTTGATTTGGCGGCTTTACGAGCTTGATTTCCCTAAGAATGACACAAAAAACCCAAAGGAAGTGTGCCATGATTAATATATATATATATATATATATATATATATATAGTGGAAAAGTGTAAATTACTAAATTTGATCTCTATATATATGTGTGTGTTAATTTCTGTAATCTTAATTATTTTAAATATGGTTCTATTAGTTAGATATTTCTATGCATGTTATATATATAGTTCTTTCTTCTAAGTACTTGTTTAATTATTTTCTTTGTACTACATGCTTTGTATAATGATTATATTAATTATTCTCATGACGTCTTCCTTCCATATATGACATGTATCTCCATAATCCTAAACTATACCAAACATCTAATTTGTTTTTGTTCTTGTTAATATTTAGAGAAAAGACGAGAAAGCAAAGAAGATAAGAAATTTAGCGTTATCAACTTTTGCTTTGCGTGCATGAAATGATGTCTTGTTTCAATTACGCCCACAAACCTATATATATATATAGTGTCCATTATATATATTCCACTAGTGACTTACCAAAAGCATCAATATAAATTTATGCTTATTGACACAAACCCCACTAGCTAGACAACCCCATTAATTAGAATATATGTATATATACACGCTTGATCTTTCTGTAAAATAATAAGAGGATCTGTACTTAGCTTCCAGTGATCGAAGGGTCGAAGATATAATTCATGGGTTTGGTGGTGAATTATTTGGATACAATATTGATCCCATTGAGCTTATTTGTGACGGTGGGTTACCATGCGTATCTATGGCACAGCTTCAGGAACAAACCCTCTCTCACCACCTTTGGCCTCAACTCCTTCAAGAGGAGAGCTTGGTTCCAAGACTTGAGCTCTGTAAGTATATATATATATATATATAAATGTTACTTGAATATATATTGATTCAAATATTTTATGTACCTTAGTTTGCATCTAGCAGCCAAAAAAGTAAAGTGTCATGTTGAAGGCCTAAGCGAGTAAATATTAAAAAAAATAAAGACGATGCGTTTAATTTTGTTTGTTGAACCGATTCTACTCGTATATCGTTTTCTTGTTGAGTTGTGAAACCAATATTATGTCAAAGCCGTTTCGAAGACCCTACATATTGAAAGCGACTATTATAATCTCGTGTGTCGATTTTTGTTTTGATTGTACTTCATTTTCTGATTCGTCGATTAGGGTTTAATCCCGACATTTTGGACACTGTAGATTTTAGTTATTTATTCGTCGCCATATATCTCTCAGTTTCTTCTAGCTCTACTTCACTACACGTATACGTGATAGTATTTCCTTGTTTTGGAGATCCCGGGTGACGAAAAGAATGGCAATTTGGCCGTCCAAAGCTTGAGAAACGCTCTCATGGAGTCCATACTCACGGCTTCCATATCGATCCTCGTTGTTCTGGCGCTGTTCGCGCTGGTCAACAACGTGTACGGAGCGACTCATCTCTTCCGAAACCCGCTCTTTGGCTCTCACTCCGCCAAGATCACCGTTCTCAAGTGCGGCTCCGCTGCCCTAACCTTGTTGATGAGCTTCCTCTCTGCGTCCCTGGCCGTTGCTACGCTGATCGACGCCAACTTCCTCATCAACGCTGGTTCGTGTTCGCCGGAGGAAACACGGAAGATACTGGAGACGGGGTTTGTGCTCGCGCTAGTGGGGAACCGGATGCTCTGCGTGAGCTTTCCTTTGCTTCTGTGGATGCTTGGCCCCATGCCGGTTTGGCTCGCTTCTTTGGCTCTCGTTGTAGGGCTTTATCAGCTCGATTTCGCAGGCAGATTAAGAATTACATAATTATCAAGTAATTAGCGTCGTAATTTACAGGCTATTATCTCCTTTCTGTTGTGAATATATGGTGTCTGAGATGCTAGAAAATGTATATGTCACATAAGTTATGTTAATATATGACATTATGTAGTTGTGATATTGTTACTCTTTATTTTTAATTGTCTTCATAAATGGAACATTTTGTGAACTTTTTCATATTTACTTATAATTATAGATACTCATTTGCATAAATAACAAAGGGTGGTTTGGATCTGAATAGAACATTTTTCAATTAATACTTGATAAGTTAATAATATCTATTGACGTATGCTTTTGTCATGTCTTGAATCTATATGATTATATCATCGGATTGAATTAATACTAGATGAAATAATAACTTCACTAATAATAATTTTCTATGGTCCCCACAATTCATAGTCTTGTAAAGACAATGGTCAGACAGCGACATCAGAAAATATAAACGACACGAAAAAAAAAAGAGAGAAAAATACTAGGGAACAAGTAAAACGACATACTTAAACACTACCTCATGCTCATAAACATGTGAAACGACAGAAGTTAAAAGAGAAGAAGTAAAAAGTAAAACGAAATTTTTTGAGGTAAAAGTAGTTGTAGTCAACTGTGAAAGAGCGATCACAAATTCTTTGTGGTGGCAAAGTACCAAAATGAAGTAAGAGTGTGCGAATAGACAATTTCGTCTAACTACCCTCTTCGACTAGGCGATGTAGTTTATTTTTATTTTGACTTCACATCTATCAGATACACGTGGTCAAAAAGTGATGTGAGAATTAAAGAATGGTTTGACACATGGCGGAAATTTAATAGAAGATACCATAGGTGGGCGGAGCTCTATGGTCACATACTTTTAATCCATTTGGGTATTTCGCCGACTACAAAAAGAATTAGGGTACCGCTACAACATTAACGATCACGGCTTTCTTTTTGAAGCTCTAACCAAAACATACTCTCACAACAATCAGCTGTTTGTGGTCAAATATCTACTAATAAACAGTATTATCCCGTCATCGCTTTTAAGAAACGTTGTTACTCCGTGACGGAGAGTTCTCGATCGTACCTTTCTGGAGTTGAGCATGAAAAAGATTCGGTTGAAGTTTTGATATATCTCGTTCAGGAACATTTCAGTCGTTAATCCTCTGTGTAAGTAAGAGCAACATTATTATTACTTTCCGAAACGACGTCCGTTTTATACGATCGTCCTTAATCCTTCTAGTCCTAAGCATTTCAAAGATAGAAGAAGAATCACCTGTATAAGTAGCTAAAAAGCAAAATCCGACTCGTCTGAGATTATATTCTTGGATCTTAGCAGAATTCTTCCTCTCTTCACCGAGTCAACCACGATATTTAAGCCGCTATCCAGAATCCGAAACTACATAGTCATGAAAGTGAAAAAGAATGAGAAGCCAAGTAAGAAAAATATCGTAAGGACTGTACGAACTTGACAATAAAACCGATAAGATCGGACTGCGTCGGTTTTTCTAATATGCAAAACCAATTAATGACAAAGCCTAGTGAAAGAAGGAATGATTGTAAGACTACAAAAAAGGGAATCCGAAAGACCTGACAGATATATCTCGGCAACTTTTAGGGTGTCGAATTTCTGAGGGAGGTCGTCAATGGCGCCTTTCAACGTATTCATACCGGCACCGACTCTGGCTCAACCGATTTTAAGTCGTATCCCAAAAACATGGCCATACTGAAAATTTCCCGAGACCTTGGGTGTGACTCATCGCTCGCCGAGAAACCGTGCAGACTCATCGACCCGCCAACGTCGGCCCAACTGAAGCCGACCACTTTCTTCACTCCCTTCCTTCTCATACCTCTCCTTATATCCGCCACCTTTTCCCAATCTCCCTTCTCAGCGTACAAGTTCGATACCAACATGTATGGACCCGACTCCACTGGCTCTAATTCCATCAATATACGGGATATTCTCTCAGCCATCTTGGAATTTCCGTACGTCTGACATGCGCCGAGCAAGCTTAGCAGCACCGAAATCCCAGGCTGACCAGGAATCCGATGTATCATCTCCTCCGCTTCATCCAATTTTCCCGCTCTGCTGAACAGGTCCACCATGGTGTTGTAGTGTTCCCTTGACGGCTCGATCTGGTAGTTCTCCACCATCGAGTCAAACATTGTCCGTCCCTCATTGACCATCCCTTTTCTGCTACACACGGTTAGGACGGAAAGGAACGTGATGGAGTCGGGTGTTACTCCTTTTCTCTCCATTTCGTTAAACAGATTTACCGCTGATTCGTAGTCTCCGTGAACAGCATAGGCCGAGATTATTGCTGTCCAAGCATATTGGGTAATCTCGGGTGTCTCGTCAAAGACTCTTTGAGCTTCGTGGATACTTCCACGCTTTGCGTACATATTGAGAAGGGCACTCGAGACGATTCGATGGGCGTTGAGTCCAAATTTTACTAAATATGAATGGCATCGTCGCCCGTAATCCAAAGATATGTCTTCAGCGTCGGCAATTGCGCTCAAGGCACTGCCGAACGTGAAATGATTCGGTTGAAACTCTGTTACGGCTTGTAGGAACGTTTCCACAGCGTTGCGGTACAAACCGTTTTGAGCACAGCCTGAAATTAATGAGTTCCATGACGTGATATCTCTGTATCTAAGTTGCTCGAAGAATTCGAAGCACTCGTCCATGGAGTTAAATTTAGCATACATGGTAATGAGGCTGTTGCAGATGTCTAGTTCGGACAGAAACCCGGTCTTTGTACAAATTCCGTGAGCCATTTTCCCTTGTGGGACCAAATTATTGGTTGTTATGGAGTGTAGTAATCCGACAAACGTGACTTCATTTGGATAAACCCCTTCGGATCTCATGCCGTTGAAAAGAGACATGGCGTGTTCTTCGTCAATAGAGATAATCGAAGTCCATGATACTACATTCCGTTCTTTCATGCCCCAAAAGACTAGCTTTGCATCTTCGATTTCCTCAGACTTCGAATACGCTGATATCAACAGATTACAAACCGAAACGTGCATTCCGTAGCCGGATTTCATAGCCAAACCGTGCATCTGCTTCCCGAGCTCTAAATTTCTCTCGTGCCCGCAAGCCGAAATGGCACTTGTAAACGAGATATGATCGAGATCCATGCTCGCTCTTACCATTTCGACAAAAACCGCAATCGCATTGAGTCCATTGTCTCCTTCCTGAGAATACCCGGATAGCATCGCGTTCCATGAAACTAGATCCTTGTAAGGCATTTCGTCAAATACCCTCTTCGCGTCCGATAAATTGCCACGCCTCGAGTAAAAAGAAACGAGCACGTTTCCGACGAACAATTCACTATTGAATCCGGCTTTTATACTAAGACAATGCAACTGAATTCCAAATAAAATCTCTTCACACTCCGAGCAAAAAGCCAGAATCGTAGTGTAACTCACCGGATCAAATCGGATACCGGCATAGTTCATCTGAAGAGCGAAACCAAAAGCGTCCTCGCTCGTTTGAAATCCGGAGAGGATTGTATTCCAAGCAACAATATCACGATTCCACAAACTCTCAAACACCCGCAAAGCTTCCCTCGATTTCCTGGATTTCGAGTACATGTTCATCAACGAATTCGAGACCGAAGAGCACGAAACAAACCCCGAACAGACCGCAAAGCCATGGACTTGACGGCCAAGCCTTGGCTCGCCCCGGCACGCCTTGAGGGCAAGCGCAACGGTCGGAACATCAAAATTCCAAGCCGACCCTGATTGAAGCCGGCTCTTAAATATTCGAAGAGCAATATGGGGGCAGTTTCTGCTGACATGGTGGAGCATAGAGCGGCTAACCGAGGCCGAGTCCGGTCCGGTACTTTCATCGAGCATTTGGCGCCCATTTTCGAAAGAGTGATAAGCTTTTAACGAGTTTGATCGCTTGTTCAGTGCCCTGTGAAGAGTAAGTTTGAAATTCTTTTGGCGGGTAATCATCAGAGGCTAAAAGCGAGAATTAAAGCGCGAAATTCAATCTGAAAATGCCATCAGAAAATGGAATTTGACAACATGAACATTGAACAGAAAAAGAAAAAAAAAATCGATTTTCAGCGAGGATAATCAATGCATGCAAAAAACCCAGCATTGAAATCGAAAGCTCTGAAAGGAATCAGAATCTTTCCCTACGATTAGCAGCGAGTACGTGAGATTGAAGACGATGTTTCAGTGAAGAAGAGTACGATCAAAAACGACAATTCAATCAGAGCCGAAAACGACAAGATAAAAGATAAGGGCTGCCAAATGAAACGACGGTTTAGTTTAGAAAAACGACACCACAAATGCAAATGAAAAATGACAACAACGATGTCCATTTATTATTAAATAAAAATTGTAATAAATACCCATTTTGTGTTTTTTAATAAAGGATTATTTAAAAAAATACCAATTTTGTGTAAAAGGTTTAAGAAAAATGCCTTCTTAAACCTTTTACACAAAATTGGTATTTTTTTAAATAATCCTTTATTAAAAAAAAAAAAAGATAGTCGCGAAAATGTGCTCAAATTCTGACCCTTTTACTTATACTATTTTTGGAACGGGTGGATTCAATTCTCATAATCTTTATAAAACAAGAGTCAATATATAATGCTTGCAGGGCAGGCACATCATATTAATTAACACATTTAATATATGCTTTTCTTTCTTTTCAAATTGGAACTACTTTGTATAGATTTTCCAGGAATCAACCTAGAATATATTCAAAATTGGAAGTTAATAGATTTTCCAAGAATACCCTAGATTGAGTTTGACCAAAATGCTAACGTCTCTTTTTGGAGTCCATGGTTTCTGGCGTTAATGTTAAACTATACATTATTCTTACACATGCTTTATTAGACTAAAAATAATAAAATAGCCAAAAAATAGTAGGCAATCAGTAAAATAAGTATAATAAAAGTAAAAGGACCATGATAAATTAATTTCTTACACAACTCATTATATTTATTTATTTTTCTATTATAAGTTCTCGCGGTATGATTTTGTGAATATATTCTTTATATAAATCATCAAATATATACAAACTGCACATCTCTAGCATCATATATAATTTTCGATCAAAAGTAAGAGGATATGAGTTCAACATATTTTTTTTAATCAAGCACTAAAATAAATCATAGACTTGGTCCTTAGTATCAATGGAGAGCCAAAACGTGTTAATACACACACACACACATATATAATATGTGTATATGTCATGTTTTTGTCTGTATCATAAAGTAAATAGGTCCAAGTCCAAGATCAATTTGAATAAGGTGGAAAGTTTTAAGTACTATAATGATACGGTACATGAACCTTTTGATGAAGTGTGACAATGATCATTGTTTCCAAACAAACAATAAATTAACTATCATATTTAAAGGTAAACTGCGGCTAATGTACCCAATGTTTGATCTTTTGCAAATTATATACCCAATATTTATTTTTAGTGGCTAATGTACCCAATGTTTGATCTGTTAGATATTTTTGTGTTTTCTGTTAGTTGACCGTTAGAGAGTTATCCTCCTCTATATGCACACTTTTTGTATTTTTGACATAACTCACTCATTTTTTGTCCAAATTTTATGCATGACCTATGGTTGGAAAGACAACAGATAGATCTACAACTTTTCTGTTTTAAGTTTTGTAAAATAAGTTTTGGAAAAATACGAAATTTCAAATACAACGTAAAATTGGACGTAAGTTTAATGCAAAATATTTGTTTTGATTTTTTTTACTATACTTAATGACTTTTTACGATGAAATGTAAAACCAAAAAGTTGTAGATAAATATTTTATCTTTCCAGCGGATGTTTATTTATAAATTTTGGACAAAAGATGAGTAAGTTATGCCAAAAATATGAAAGATTATTTCACATCACGTATTTCATATTTTTGGCATAACTCACTCGTTTTTTATCCAAAATTTATAAATAAACACCCGTTAAAAAGATAAAATATTTATCTACAAATTTTTAGTTTTACGTTTTACCATATAAAGTTATTAAATATATTAAAGTTTGCTTGAAACAAATATTTTGTATTAAACTAACGTCTAATTTTACGTTGTATTTGAAATTTCGTATTTTCTAAAACTTATTTTACAAAACTTAAAGCAACAAAGTTGTAGATCTATCTCTTATCTTTCTAACCATAGGTCGTGCATAAAATTTGGACAAAAATAAGTGAATTATGTCAAAAATACGAAAAGTGTACTTGTAGAGGAGGATAACTCTCTAACGGTCAACTAACAGAAAACACGAAAATATCTAACAGATCAAACATTGGGTACATTAGCCACCAAAAATAAACATTGGGTACATAATTCGCAATAAAAATCAAACATTAGGTACATTAGCCGCAATTTACCCCATATTTAATATTTAGTCAAACAGGGTACCGCTCGCTAGTTATAATGAATCTAATCGAGTTGTATTTTTCTATTAATGTTGATTTTCATAATCATATGTTTGGTCTTTAATATATACTAGTTATAATTATATACATATATATTGCTTTTGTGACCCATCATCATTATATAACGCCAACTAGGTCTACGATAAATATAAAATTCAACCAAGTGGTATTTTTGTCACGTTTTCAAATTATAGCTATACGTATGCATATTATATATAAACACATACGTATTTTGTAAGAGGACGTACATAGGTATACAAAATAAAAAGGTCCATATACATAACTTGTAAAATTACCATGTATATAATTAAATTGACCTAGATCCTAACAATGAAAAATTAATTTATTAGGGTATATTTATAAGCAGTTAATATTTTTTTTGTATATATGTAATATCATATTATTTTTCCATTTCTTAAGCGGCTAGGTGCCGAACTATAAAGGAGATATTTTTGCAATTTTTGAACTATAGTTTTCAATTGTTGTGAAAAAGTCGTATACTATGGTTAAAGTTAATCATTGAATTATATTTATCCAAAACTTATCAAATATTTAGTCCGTGAAATTTATATCCTAAATCCGCGCTATTAGAAGCTACATGGATCAATTTCGTGCTCCGGTCACGTAGAACTTTATATATATATATATATATATATATATATATCTTTTCTTTATTTTTCAAGGGGAGTACTTAATCTTTTATCACTTGTTTTAACAAAAGTCTAAACTGAATTCATAACGACTAAAATAGTCAAACAATACAAATATGTGTTGATTACAAATTCCATCCAATTTTTCTAACATCCGTCAGTCAACATGCCACATGGCAGTCATTAAATGCTATGTGACTCGCCACTTTTCTAATTTATGAAATGTCCATTTTTTCCAATTACTTTCTTTGCTCAGTATCCATGCCATTGATATTTTACTCTCTCTCTTTCACCTTTCTTGGTCGTTTTTTTTGTTTGAAGGTAGCTTTGTTGCAATAGGGATCGAACCCACAACATACACTTTGAAAGTGGTGTGAAATTACTACTAGACTATCCTAGCAACTATATTCGTTTCTCTTCTTTTTATTTCTTTAGGACTTTCACCTGTTCTTAGTGGCATAGCGGTATATAATTATATACATATATAATATGTATATATAGAGAGAGAGCTCCCATGTGACGTGGTTTGTAATATGTACGTTTGGCTTCAACATTGGCAGATCTTTGCACCTATCCACAAGCTTTTGTTGGAAAAGTTTTCCACAAGGTCGATTTCTAAATTAAAAATCCAAAAGAGTATCAAATTCCACAAATTCATAACAACTCACACAAAACAAAACCTTTACACTAGATTGTAATGACCATATATTCTATATATATGGAATTACCTAGGACTTTCTTTAAAAAGGTTGGTGTTCTTTCTCTCTCTCACTGATCGAAGGGAGACCGGAATTGGTACTTTGACACTTTTATTTGTCTTAGTCTCAGGTTTGAAAAATCCGTAATTTTTTCATATTCAGAAACTAGGACGGGACAACAAAATTCTATTCTTTTTTATATTCGGGACGAGAAAAGAATAATATAAGGTGATCCAAAACACTATCTAATACTGCTAGACATAGTTCAAATATAACAAAAATGCTTTTTTTTTAAATAATTTTTTTAATATGAAAACATATTAGAAATTAAGGGTGTACAAAAAAAAAATCAATTAAGGGATCGAAAACCTTGTTACCGAAGACCCTAAAGACTGAATAATATAAGGTCTGGGTCCATAAAACAAGGTCTTTGGTTCATTTGGACCGCATTCGGTATTCGATTTCAACTTTAAAGAACTAATATGGAAGACTCATTTATACCGAAGACCTTATTTAATAATTAATTTTTATCTTATTATGAGTTATTATAACACTAAAGTAAAATATATAATTATTCAACTTATTCTAACTCTTTTATATTGTTTATGATATTCTCTAGAATCCAAATAAATAACATGTTATCAATATCAATTGAAAAGGAAACCATCAAAATAGAAACTTTGTATCTAATATTGATTGAAAAATAATAAATAAAATCATTACATGATATAACATGTGATTCATGTCCTCCCAGTCTTAGTTCCCAGAAAAACAGCAACAACGACAACATACGGGATGGGGACAAGCTCGGAATAGAATCTAGGCAAAACCAGGAACCTGTGTCAAAATTTTCATGTCTATATCACTGTTGTTTGAGTCAACGGTGAAGTATAACAAACACTAATTAAGAAAGATTCAAATGTTGACATTTTACATGTAAACACTCACGTGTACGAATTTTCTCTTTCACATCGAGAGATTTTGCCAAAAAGTCAAACAAGGAAATCATTCATTTCTGTTACAAGTACTCATTATTAGTCAATCATGATTGCATTTAGCTACTATGCATTAATTGACATGCAAATTTTTGTAAGCTAGAGCCCAGAGGTGTAGAATTTTATTTTTAATTAGGGACAAATTGAATTACAAGGAGAATCTCTATAAATTAATATTATTTTTTAATACATTGAGACTCATGATAAAGTTAAACATAATTAAATAGAAACATCAAGAGCATATTTAAATCCTCAAATTTAAAATTAGATAAAAATTCTAAGAAAAAATAAAATCAAAACACTAAAAAATAGATACCGACACAGAGAATTATAGTAGTTCATTTTCAGTGTAAGAAGTATGTCGACTTGGTGATTACAATCATTTTAATAAAACGGAATCGGAGTTTTAGTATTATAAATAATTTTCTCACTGTCTATTTGTGCAACACGGCACACGCCATAACTTAAAGATTAAGGTCACGCCAAATATGTGAATACTTAAAATATTCTTACTAAATAAGTTTTCAATATAAACTTTGCTCAGCAGAGTAGGTGTACATAGCAAATCCGGTGAATTCTAATTAATTCCTTCCCAACTCAACAAATATATATATATATAATTATATATACATATATATACATATAAATAAATAAATAAAGTGTTAACCCATCATAATCATATCAAACTACCATCGATATATATACATATGATAAAAATGAAGATATACAAACTAGCGATAATTTACCATTCCATCACTAACAGAAAGATTATAATTTGATTAACAAAATCAATTATTTTTTCTTGAGTAATCAAGCAACCTAGACAACTTAGACTCCAAAACCATGACATTATTTTTCTTGGTATAGACTCGTCTCCAATATTACATGCTTCACAACAGCACAAAATCTTATCATAAAGGAGAAATTAAATCATAATACAGATGTCGAAAAATATCATCATCAAAAGAATCCATGTCCATCATGTCATCAGGCTTCAGATTTGAAGACGGATCGAACACCGAGCGCAGATCATCGCGATCATCCCCGGGCAAGACTAAGCTGCTTGTTGAGGCCGAACCAGATCGATTGCCTGACATGTTCATCACGTCACCATCCAAAGTAGTCGACACCTCATTGCCCAAGAACTCTTGCTTGATATGATTAGTTGTCATCGGGAAAAGAGGTTGCTTGGTTTCCGGGAATCTCGGATCGTTGTTCGGGCTGTTGAAGCTGAGAAAAAACGAGGAGTTTCCGGTGGGGCTAGGGCAATCCAAGACCAGTTCAGGAGCCATCGGAATGTTTCTACACGTGTGGTGACCGTAGTACGTTGTTCGGTACATCGGAGGCTTCTCTTGAATCCTTTGGACATGTTTGGTCGCTTCGCATTTTTGCTCATACTTGTGAGTGCACCTGTAATAGTTCCTGCATATTTTACATGCGATTTTGTGTGAGCGGAATCCCCGTTGTTTTAACGTACTTTTTCGTTATTTCTTTATTAGTTTGTTGAGCAGAAATGAATGTTTTATACTTTATATTTTTTGTTTGCCTAGAGTAACCGATTCTTCTAATTGTTGGTTGCAGGACTTTAGGATTTGAACGATTTTTTTGGTTTCGAGATAACGATTTTATTAGAGTTAATTTAAACGATATAGTTTCTCCTCGTAATTTTTGGTAAATCTCCCCATTATAATTTCTAAGAAAATTCACATGAAATCAAAAAACTTATGTACATGTATGTTTATTATGTGCATGTATCATACACTGATACACATATATATATATCCATAAATACATATAGTTTGTGTACCTAGGATAACTGGCCTCATGAATGAGTTTCTGGCCGTACTTCCTCCATGCATGACCATCATCAATCAGATTCGGAGTTTCTCTTCTCCATGAGTTTGAGCTCTTCCTGAGATCATAATTAAACAATACTATGATATCAATAATCTAATTAGCAAAACGAAATCGAAACTTAATATTACAAAGCTCACGTGATCTACACTCAATTAGGGGTAACGTTTTTGTCCCAGAGCCCAGTAAGCTAATTCCCGGTTTCCAGTTCCTGGTCTTGATTGATATCGGTTACATTTAATTTTATATATTATAATTTTAGACTTTAATTGT
This sequence comes from Parietaria judaica, assembly GCA_954871525.1. NCBI lineage: Eukaryota > Viridiplantae > Streptophyta > Magnoliopsida > Rosales > Urticaceae > Parietaria > Parietaria judaica. The sequence goes on along the minus strand of OX940868.1, from coordinate 19,437,655 downwards.
TTTTTAATCATATCTCATGTATTATTTGAAATTTTGAGAATATAATTATTATTTGATTTGAATATTTAATTTCAATATTTCGAACAACTCCGGAAACCGGGATTCAAGATCTCGAACCCTTTTCCTCCACATGAAATGACCAACTAATCTCACCTTCTCTTGTAACTTCCCCGGCGATCGTTCTGGCCCTTCGTACGGGGAGAATTGTTCCGGGAGCTGCTCTCCCCGGAATCCTCCATTTTTGGGGCGTCCAAGCGCTGATTCGAGCTCACCGGAGAAGAGTTTGTTACCACTACGGCGTCGTTTTGGCCAAGAAATTGGAGGCCGTTTGCGAAGCTCTTCATTACCCTCGAGGTCAGATCCCTGGCTGAGATCTCCGCATCCTCGTAGGAGATCTCTCCCGCAGCGACTCGGGCAAGCAGACCTCGTACCTGAATCGTGAGCTTTCGGCCCTCCTCGAGCCCGTCCATCATCATCCCCTTTTTCTCATCATAGCAGTAGGCGGCCATACATTCTGGCAGATCAGAAAAGGAGCAAGAAGATGTCATATATATATATATATATATATATATGTATGTATATAGTTATGTGTGTATGGCTTAAGTGAGTGATGAGAGTATAGAGGCGAGTAGGGTTTGAGGAAGATGAGCCGAAGAAAGGTGTCAAAGAGACGCTTTTATAACCATGATTATATTCATGTGTTTAATCAGAAATTCCAGGAAGATAGATCGAAGCTTGTTGGAAAATGCCTAGATTTCGAAAAGATTAATTATGGTAATTAAAATAATTAATGCGCGTTTAGAGGGAGAGTACGACAATATTTAATGTATTATCTAAAGTGATTAAGTTTCGAGTATTGGTCCAATTTGGAGTCATTTCACGACTCGTTTACACGTCACCTTTAGACTAACATAGGGTTGAGGAAGTGCTAATTATATATCTTTTATATAGGTCAATATATACATTTATTTTTGTATAACATGCTTACTATATAAGGGTAAGAACTAGATTCGTCATCATCATATGAATTAGTAATCTATAGAAGCTTATTTATAGTAAATATTCATGCAAGAATTTAATCATGCTATGGCCTATGTGGTGAAAATACCACTGTGATTCGAAATACTGATAGCTATAAATGTATCCTTATACATTGATATTATAATAATAATAATGACATTTTTTTGAAAAAAATTACTTTAATTACGAAAACCATTAAAATAATAGAGTAAAATCATGTTCAATTAGTATTAAATAGATTAGTAATTTTTAATTAAATAATACTTTTGTATGATCGTAGCTCTAATTAATATTATTAAATTCATATTCAAAATTATATAATAATTTTTTTTATCCTTACATTATTAATTCTATAAAAGCTCTAATGAGGTCATAATGAATTAATATTCTATTGTAAAGTATAAAATTAGAGTACTTTAAAGTTTAATCATTTCTTTCCCCTTACCTGATTCTTTTAATGTTTAATAAACTTTAGTATCATCGCACTAATTAATTTTTCATTAGACATATACATTTTATAGTGAATAATACACCGTTGAGATTTATATACACATAATATCAAGAGTACCACATGATTATACTAATAAATAAATAAAAATACAACAAAATACGTGACGTTTTTATGGTGACATCATATAGTGTCGTCATATTATTCCCACTTGCTAGGGTTCCACGTTGTTTTCTTATACTTGTAACCAAATATTCCTTTTTAAATGACTATATAAATCTATATACTTGCGTGCTCTTAAATCCCATTTAATTAAATAACGTCCTTATCCTTTCAGAAAGTATTATTCACCTAAAAGACAAAAACGCCCTTCGCAATGCCTCCTTATCTTGCTAGGCTCCAAAATAAATAGAGGTTATATTAGGGTTTTGGTGTTTTGGTAGTTGAATCTCCATGTTCAAGGTTCTTGTTATAATAAATCTTTCCTCTAATGAAGTGATAGTATGTTTCGCAGGTTTATCCTATTTTCATGGACGTTCACATCTCAAGAAAATCCCTATATATACATACATACATACATATATATAATAGTATAAAAGGGAAATTTCTGCATAAATATTCTAAATCATTTAAAATTTCAGGTATATTTAAAAACAATTATAAAATACTTAAAGTGTTAATATTAGAAATTCGTTGGTTCTATTTTTACGTCAATGACTTGACAGGTGTGGCATGTTGATGGTGCGACATATTATCCCCTTTCAACTAAAGTCTTATGTTTTGCGCCGACATGTACTGTCAGATGTTTTTTCCTTCACAATGTTTCATGATTATTAAGAACGCGAAAATTTGGCTAAAATAGTTGTAAAGGTTGGCAAAATGTGTGCCATTGTCAAAGCGCTACACATTGTTGGTTCCAATTAAAAGATTTGCAGCCAAAAGAAGAACACAAAGAACAAAAACAAAGAGAAAGAAGAAAAGTTCAGGATAATTTTCTTTGATTATTTCGAAGAGCAAAATTGCAATAATGGAGTTACGAAAAATAAACACTTATACTAGTATTTATAAGAGACCAGAAAAATGAAACTCTAGCTAAACTTCCTAAAATAAACTCAATCAAATCTTCCACATTTACATTCGAATCCTAACAGAATCGGGAAACCAAATCAAATCAATCTCCAAAATTGCTCTTCAAGTTTGGAACCTTCTAGTCGTGTGTCCCTAGCATGGCTACTGGGGTGTAGTTCTGCCCGGGACACTCCTGGTAGGGGCTCAAGTGGTAGGGAGCCACTTCTGCTCCCCCTCATCTCTGCTAGGGGCATCTCTGGTAGGAGCATTCATGGTCGGGTCATTTCCTGCTAGGGGAAGTCTCTGCTCGGGTTCTCTGCTAAGGGTTGAGCCAAATCAGGCTTAAACTCACACACATGTCATTTTGATGACGTAAAAGATGAATCAAGGAATTTTAATATTTTTAACATTTTAAGAGTTTTGCCCCTACTTTCAAATCTTAGAATTAAATCTGTAACTTGGAATGTTTTAAAGGTATTTATAGCGTTATATTTTCTAATGTACACAACCCTTATATATAACGTATCATGATCATTTTTAATACATGTTATATATGGAATTAGCTCTCTCTCTATATATAATTTAATTAATTTGATTGTCTCAAATTCAATTTATAAGGTCGTGTGATTGTGTCGATACCTTCAATATTAATTAAGTATAAAATAAGATGAAAATCACATGTAAACACTCACAAGTGTGAACGAGAATTCTAATAATGGATCCTAAAATGTCAAATGCGATTTTAATTTGTCTAGTTGCATTGCATGCTAATTAATTTCACGCAGAATATGTCATTTCTTTGTCGTTTATCAATTTTCTAAGTAACCTCTCACATTAGGTACATATATTTTCTTATAGTTAATTACTCATATATATCAATTTTAGATCTAACTTTTCACGCGACAACCTATAAAAGTCATTTTTACTTTCAAAAGAATATTATTAAACTTTTAGATGCACTCAATATAATAATATAATTACTAGTTACTCATTTAATTATTTATTTCTTGAAATTTAAAACCTCATAAATTAAAGAAAAATAAAGGGAAATCATAATATTTTACTAATATATATGTAGGCAATGGTAAATCTAAATTACATTATATTTTAATATAGAGTATAGTAAACCTGCAGTCAACTAAGCTATGTATATTATTAATTACAACAAATAATTAATAATCGGATATATCTAGTTCTAGTGTACCATATTGTACCAAATTGTATTAAGCACCATGACCATGAACATAAATATAGTATAGTTGGATTGACAATTAATTAATCTGTAATGGAAGATTAATTAATAGTAACTTATTCTTAGTCGTGCCACGATTCATTTTTATTGTCACGAGTCAATTATGAAGTAGAGGTATTGTTTATTGTTGGAACATTTTAAATTCGTCATCGTGTTCAGGGCTACTTCCGTAAAATTACTTATAATATGGTGAAAATAAATAATGAACAACGTTTGGACATGCAGATTTTTGTAAATTACAGGTGTAAAGATAGTTATTTATGCAGATTTCTTTGCTTAATAGAGTAACAAAATTGAATAATAAATCAATCAAAATTAGAATATATTGTTTAATGTACCTTGTCATCTTTTATTTATATATATATATATATATATATATATATATATATATATTGGTTAGTAATGTCATTGACAAGATGTGCTTGGTCTAGTGGTAACAAGTACATCACTTAAGACATTAGAGGTCTTGAGTTCGAGTCACCATGGGGTAGGAGTGAAATCCAAAGATCCTCATATATTATATATATATATATATATATATTATATATATATATATATATATATATAAAAGAAAAAAAAATGTATTGTGTTGGGGGGTATTTTTGTAAAATATATTAATAAAGAAATATTATTTAATTAATCATTTCTTTATTAATTAAATCATTTCTAAACCCAAAAATCCTTCCGGAGGCCCGTTTTCGCAAAACAAAGTGTCCAAGTGTTCCTAAAAATAGGAAAAACCTCAAAAACGACATAAAATTTGTGAAAAACGGACGCGGGACGAGTTCGGGAGTGAAAAAACACTTCGGGAGCACTTTTGTGGGCCCCACTCGCATCCAGGCCCAATCAGGGGCTGCCACATGGCAGCTAACACCCCCACTCGCCCTCCACTCACCCACCTGCCCGCTGACCTCATCGCTGACGTCATCAGAGCCTGTTTCTCTCTCCTGGCGCGTGGACAGCGCGTGGGCAGCGCGTAGCCGCGGAAAACCCGCGCGTGTGGGCGTGTGGAGCATTGGATCGGGCTGATTTTGGTGGCGTTGGAAAGATCTCATTCCGAGGACCCAAAAAACTATATTTATTTTCTTCAGGGGCCTCCGGAAGTGGGAGATAATTGCGTTTTAGTCCTCGGATTCGCTTATAAAAGGAAGCTCGGTTCATTCAAACCGGAGGCAATCGGAACTCGACCAAATTCTCTCGAGCCTCTCTCTACTCCCTATAAACTCCCTTCCCCCTCAAATATTCCACTAATGTTGAGCGTCGGAGGTGAATCAGGGGGTATATCCCCCCTGTTTTCCCTGACCTCGGGTATTCTTTTGCCAGGTCCAGAAATTGAGAGAAAGCGGAAGTTTCGGAGAAATTTCTTCAATAGATCAACCCGAGGGGAACCTCTGGAGAAAATCCCGGGATGATTGACGACCCCGCCTGTCTTAATTCTAGCTCTGTGCGGAACCCGTTCTGTTTCCCAGTCCGTATCTTTCATAGATATCGTGACTTTGTGAACAGTCTGTAGGACCCAGACTCGGATTGACATCACAGGCCGAGGGTCCAATCTCCTAAGATTCACTACTAGATCAAACACACTCTCCCGTTCGTGGGAACCCGATCCTGTGAGGTGCCCAAACCTGTAACCCGGGCCTAGTCCATTCCTGGCCTCGAGGTAACAGGTAGTGCGTATCCCCGGATCGCTGGATCACGAACGGCGAACGATACGTTTAGATCTCAGTGCCAGGAACTTCGCTCGGAATCCGTATCATACACACCAAGAAGGGGGAAAGAATCTGTCATCCCTGCAATGGGGCCTACAAACCCAACACAAGTCATCATAAGCCCACCAAAAGTCCACAAAACGACATTGGGCCCGTTCCAACACCAACAATTGGGCCGCAACAGTGTTTGATCCAAAAAACGGCATCAACATATTGGTTAGTAGCTCTTTTACTATTATATATATGTGTGTGTATATATATAGCTAAATCGCTGATAACTTTTCATATAGGATTTTTATATAACCACATATTTCAATCTATAACAGTTTCTTATTTCAATGATTTTTGGCTATAAATTATAATCAGCCAAATATTTATCGGAGTTGCTTGGTGAATGTAAAGGGGTATTAACCAAAACAGAAACTGATAAAAACGAGCACAAATCGATCTTACTTGGTTCGGTTTCGATATCAATCCTACTCAAAGGGAACATATTACCGAGAGCCCTTAATTTGCACGTTAATTAATCAACTGATTCTTCAGTTGAATATTATTTTTGTATAAAAAGGCCCTAAAATTTATTCCATTAATGAGTGACAGGTTCTAATTCCGGAAAAAAAAATAAAAAAATTTGACTTCAGTGTCTCACAGAGGACCATAAAATCATTTTCAGAAAGAAGTGACGAGTTCTAATTCTGATAAAAGAAATATTAAGTTTTCGAAAAGGATCCTAAAATCGATTTATAAGAGTGACGAGTTTGAAAATTATTGTGTTTCATAAAAGACTCTAAAGATTAATTTCACAAATGAGCAGCAAGTTATAATTCCGAGAAGAAGAAAAAAAAAACAATTTCATTTTTCACAAAAGGACCCCTATATAATTGACTTTGCAAATGAGTTACAAAGTTCTAATTCCGACAAAACAAGTAATTTCAATGTTTCACAAAGGACCTTAAAATTGATTTCATAAAGGAGATCTAATTTTGGCATATAACCAATTTTTTTATTTTTTTTCACAAAAGACTCTACAGTTGATTTCATTAAAGAGTGACAAGTTTGAATTTCAACAAAAAATCAGTTTGAGTTTTCATAAAAGGAACTTAAAATTGATTTCAGAATGAGTAACGAGTTATAATTCTGATGAAACCCGATTGCACCGTTTCACAAGGAATCCTTGTATAGATTTCACAAATTAGTGAAGAGTTCTAATTCTGAGAAAAATAATTTAAATGCTTCACAAAGAACCTAAAATTGACCATAAGTGAATGACGAGTCCTAATTCCGACAAAGATTAATTTCAACATGTTACAAAGGACCCTAAGATCGAATTGAACAAATACATGATCTCAATTGAAAAAATGTGGATTAAAACAATTGACTATAAAATATATATCTCAAAAGTGAATTAGAAGCTTCCATAAAAACTTAGAAACATATAGGACAATAAAAACTATGCAACTTTTGAATAAAATTAGATCATACTATCACATTATTTTCCAGCCAGAATCATCCCCAAAATACATGCAATACATTTATCCAAAATCTAATCATAAAGTAGAAACTAATTCAAAAAGTCAAATCTTTGAAAACATCATCATCATAAGAATCCATGTCTATCATGTCAGGCTTCAGATCATTCGCCGACTGATCGAACACCGAGCTGGGCCGATCATTGCTATCATCGCTGGGAAATACAAAGTAGCTCCCCGAGACCGAACCGGATCGATTGTGATCCAAAGTAGCCGACACCTCACCGTCCTTGCAGTACTCTTGCTTGACATGACTGGTCGTTGGAAAAAAGGGGTGTTTGGTTTCCGGCAATCGGAGGTCGTTATTCTCAGCGTCAAAGCGGAGGAAAATCGAGGAGTTCCTGGCGGAACTAGGGCAATCCAAGATCAGTTCAGGGGAAGTCAAAAGGTTTCTACAAGTGTGTTGACCATAGTATGTTGTTCTGTGCAACGGAGGCTCTTCTCGAATCCTTTGAACGTGTTTGGTCGCTTGACATTTTTGGTCGTACTTGTGAGTACACCTATAATAGTTCCTGCATGTCGATTCAAATGTATAGTTATATATATATATATAAATATGTGTGTGTGTACACACACACTTGTACAAGCGGACGCATATACAACTCCATATGAGGATGTAATCGCCCCGAACTTCTAAAAATGTTAAAATTTACTCTCTTTTCTTTTTACTAATTTTTAGCTTTGATTTTTTTTAAAAATCTTAATTATGCTTTGTCGGTATCTCCGACATTACTTAGCCCTTTGAAATCTATATCATGGGTCCGGACATAACCGAAATTCTAATTTCAGTAACCGGATTTTCAGTTGCTAAGCTTGACAAATCACTCGCCGATAGATTTGGTAGTCATAAAATTAGTGCCTAAAATCTAGTCCTTAAGTACTAGCAAAAAAATAAAAATGAAAAATCAGTCGCTATCTTCATGGCACCGCAATAAATCATTTAGCGATTGACGATTCCGTCTATATATTTCATTGATTGGTGAGAATTCAAGAGCCTAAACTTTAATCTAATTAGTGATACAATCTTGAACAGTGATTTGCAACTTTTATTTAATTATTAGCAAACCTAGTAAGTTTGCATATGTATACAAGTATATTTTATGTATATAGTTCAAGAGTTGGTCCGAGATAATAAGCCTACACACAATAAATATAGCCTAACATGACGGACTTTATACGACGGTTTTCAAAATCCGTCATGCAAAAGCTTGTTTACACACAAGACGCCAAGAAGGTCACCATTAAAACCGTCCTACAAAATTGATCCTTGAATTTGACAGATAATTGAAGTGGCTATGTTCTTTGGGAGTTAACAAATGGCATGAAAATCAAAATGTTTCATGAATAAATAAAACATCAATTTGAAATGCTTTTGATTCATACTAGTTATGTAAATACTCGACTATAGGATAAAAGAATATATATTATATACATATACATATATACCGAGGGTACTCAGAATGAAGTATTGGCTTCTGTCCGTATTTCCTCCATGCATGGCCATCATCAATCAGATTTGGGGTTTCTCTTCTCCATGTTATTGTGTTCTTCCTGAAACCATTAAACAAGAATATCATACAGCTTTAATCACATAATCAATTACCCAAATCAATACCTAATCACTGAATAATCTAATTAGGACTTGCAATGTTCAAGAAGTTCTCAAACACTTTGTTTTCCTTCACTTGGAACGAGCAAACCCTAATAGTTTGAGCTCTAGTTGTTGAGAATTGAGATCACTAAACCCTAAACCCAAATCATTAATCGGTAAGTAAATAGGGTTAAGAATGAAGGGCAAGTTGGTCATTAGCATTCAAGATCCCAAATTCTTTCTTCTTATCCACCTGAATTGGAAACCAAAGCCTAAAACCTAATTTGTGGAAGTAGGGTTATGCTTAGTGAAGGGCAATTTCGTCTTAAATTTGTATCCACACTCAACTATGAAAGGAGTAAATAAGGACCAACAAGATCTCAAACTATTCATTATCTAGTTCTACTCTAAATGACCAAACTACCCTCACCTTCTCTTGTAGCTCCCTCGGCGGTCCTTCACCGGATTGGAGTCGTTCCGGCAGCTGCTCTCCCCGGAATCCTCCAACTTCCGATCCGAGCTCGCGTCGTTCCCGATCACGGCGGTGTCGCCTAGGTTGAGCAAGGAAATTCCGTTGGTGAAGCTCGTCATCATTCTCGCTGTCAGATCTCTGGCGGAGATCTCCGCCTCCGCATAGGAGATCTCCCCGGCGCCGACTCCCTCGAGCAGACCCTGCAGCTGAATAGCAAGCTCCCGGCCTTGCACGAGCTCGTCGACCACCGTCACACTCTCCGGAGGAGAAAAAGAACAAGAAGATGCCATATTTCTATTATATCGTGTTCAAATACTCAACCGACCGAACTAGCTCGCATTTACCGGAGGGTATGCTTATATATATTATTATATATGTGTGTGGTTGTGAGGTGAGTGAAGAGAGTATAATAAGACAGTTGAGAAGGGTTGGTTTGAGAAGAGATGAGACAAAGCGAGGAGAAAATGCATAGAAGAGAGGGTTTAATAGGCGTGGAAAAAGGAAAGGAAAGAAAATTAATATAATAATGATAATAATTGGAACCAATTAATATTATAAAGTCACATGCCAGGAAGTTAGATCGAAGCACGTTGGAAAATGCCTGGATTGAAGAAACCCCCACGCGCAGCGCGCGTGTAGATAGTACCACTTGACTAATTAAAGGTGTTAATTTTAACTTCACATTAATTAAATACGCTCTTAACTTTTAAGTTTATGTATTTGGTATTGTCCATATTAATATTGATAGCTCAAAAATCACCTTCGTTTCTAAGAATAAATTTTTATTGAAAGGATACTCACTTTAAAAAATATTTATTAACTTACTTATTCTTTTCAATTTTCTTTACTAAAATTACTAGTCCTTAATAAATCGTGTTTTCTTAAAAAAAAAAAAAAACTTTATAGCCTATTTCGTTAGTTTCGAACAAATTAAGATAGTTTTATATCGATTACTAAATTTTTTTATTCGAATCAATACAAAAAATATATATAATTATGAAATGAACCATTATTATCTTTCTTAGTATTATATAATTTTATATGTACCGAAAAGTTTTACTTTAGAGATTTAATTCTCAATTATTAAAATTACATATTTTTCACCGTTTTAATAAAATTAACTATTGAATTTTATCATTTTATTACAAACAAATGAAGAATTAAAACAAAACAAAAGTTTCTAAGAACTGAGAACCACGCGCCAATTTTAGGATCTATCCACATTCACACACATGTCACTGACGTAATCACCATGACATCATGCTTGTGACGTCACGCTCCCACTTGCTAGGGCTCCGAGTTGTTATTTAAAAAATAAATACTATACTTTATTAAAATATTGTAAAATTAATTAGCAAATATAATACCATACAAGTGTACTATACTACTCCTAGGTCATAATACTTTAATAGTTTAATTAAATACCAAGTTGTTTAGCTACTAACCTTATCCTGACCGAAAATATTCATTCGCTACAAAGACGAAAACACCCTCCGCTTTGGTTCCATAGCTTAGTAAGCTCTTAGATGTGAACGGGGCTATTTTCGGTTTTTCCTAGTGAAGTTGAATCCCCTAGATTATTATAGTACGATCATTTTTTTATTATCTAGGAGTGGATAATCATCTACACCACGGAGTACTGATCCTATGTTTCGCTTCGCAGACCTATCACAGCTTCATTGTCATTGTCATGGACGTTTACACATGAATTTAATAAAAGGAGAGAATAATATTCTAAATGATTATATTAAACCTAAATTAGACTTTACATAAGGGCAGAGGAACATACCGGCGCTGCGTGTTGATGGCGCCCATTGTCCGTCTGGCCCGTAGTTCAGTGGTTGCTGGCTCTCATTGTCCGGCCCATAGTAATAAAAATTGAGCCGAACATGACTACTAGTTGGGGTCGATTTCTATTTAGGGCCCAAAAGACGTAACTCATGGACCCTGACAAAGGTCATGTGAGTCACAAGGAGATTAGCAAGAAGGAGAATCACGCGTGTACCGAAAGATGCCTCTGCGGCTAAGTACCCTATCGGGCTAGTCCGAGTCGATGCCAAAACCGGATCGATCAAGGCTACCCGATAGAACGCAATCATAAGAACCCAGGGCGATAATGAAGGAGCAAAGAAGATTCACCCGAAACTCGAAAGAAGGACATCAGAAACCCACACGAATGAAAATGCTCCCCACGAATCCATACAAACAAGGTCATGCCAACGGAATGAGACCACTAGATTAGAGTTTAATTACACTAATTAGAGCCCATTAAGAGACCCAAATGTATTCTTATAAATAGTATAGAGTGTCGTTCAAAAGGACTAACGATAGACAATCGTAAAAGGCATATTCACTATCAGAAAAAGTACTATCGTCGATCTCATGAATACATTATTTCATCCTATTTTTATCCATTGTTGTACTAAGGAATCCTAGCTTGTACTTGTTTTTATAACAAATTTGTACAAGAAAGGCATTGAAATAGAGGGCATAGAGCAGACTCGTACACACATTTTATTCGAACTTTCATATTCTTCCTTTCCTTTGGACTATTTATCATTTTGCATACGATATTAAACGAAATCGTACGGCCTATTTTCGCTCCTCCGAAAACACTCTCTAAACTTGGCGTTGCCACGTACGACGCCATGACACTACTCATGACGTGTTTATATTGTTTATTTTTTACAATCTTTATGTAAAAGTGTAGATTTGTAAGTATATATATTGATCATATATCATATGGCATATATCAAGGTCTCTTTTACGTTAATAGTTGTGTAAAAAGTCTCATTTTACTTTTATCATGGGATCGTTGGGTGGCGGAGCCAGGATATCAAATCAGGTGAAGCCTAATAGAAAATTTTAACTTTTTTTTTTCTAAGTAGTTTTATTTTTATTTTTTCAAACATAAATAACAACAAAAAATTAACATTATAACATTTATTAAAATAATTAAGGTGAAACACAATATAAATAAAAAAATACTCGAATATAAAATATAAGAATAGCAGCCCCTGTCTCAAAAACAAGCATGAAAACATCAGTAAATCAGAAGGATAAGGTGAAACACAATATAAATAAAAAAAAATGCAGGGATAATATATATTAGGTACTTCAATCTTTTTATCAAGTTTAAATTAAATAAACAAGAAAATAGTGGCGATGATTTTTTTTTCTTTCAAAATAAACCGTTTTTGAACACTTGTTAAAACATTTGGTACGTGTGTCGTTCTTATCCAATTAATAATTATAAGATACTTATACCATTTTAATTTAGGTACATAATTATTTTGTTCGTTGTTTTATTTAATTTAATGACTTGTATATATATATATATATACATATTTTTCAGTGACAAATGACAATGACAGAAATTTTGAAATAAAATATATAATATAATTAGAAAATTAAAAATATCAAGTATTGAAGTCAATTTTAATATTTTTCAAAGAAACATGCATAAATTTTAAGCGCAAACAAACGATTAGATTAAGTTCATTCAAAAAAATTATTGGGAGTTTTTGGTGCTAAAGAAAGAGGAAAATGTTTTGCAGGAGCCATAAATCGAAACCTAGTCGCTAGGCTTTAGAAAAAAGTCTTTTGCCACTATGCTGCAAACCATTTACTCTCTAATCAGTAGATTAAATAGTTATTTATATACTACCTATAATTTATTTGTAAATTAAACATACTTATATTATTTCGAGGGATTACGGTTATACTGATAGGGTTTTCGTAAGGCCCAGTTTATTTGGCTCCACTAGCTAAACCTATTTCGGAACTATATTCACCATTTCGCTTCCTTGTTGTTTTCACTTCGAAGAGTGCACCACTAAGCTCGCCGCCAATCATTGAAGTTGCACTAGAAAGACAGGCGACAAGGATCTCTGCGCTCTCGGAGCGCGCGAGAACAAAATTTATCCTTGGTCATGCCCCAGGAGATGGTGGCTTTAGAACGAAGTAACGATTTCCTTGACCAGGCAAGGTACGTAGATGTTACTTTGCAAATTTTTTGCAGACCTCAACACAACAGATTGATTTTGTCATTGTGTTCAATTATCAGAAACTACAAGAGCTTGACTCGTCGATAAACGAATTAACCGATTGTGTCGATACACGAATTATATAACAAGTTTTCATAAAATAATGGTAGTATTAAAAAATAATAGTATATCAACGGAATTTTATAGTTTACTGGAACAAATGAGTCATACATGTACATAAATTACTCTATAGCTCCTGCAATACCGTACAAGTATTGGTGATTATAAAGATAATGATGAAACCAAAAAGAAGCGAGCTACGTCTGAGTGAAACTTGCATCTTACAACTAAAACGTCGATAGATTGATAGATTATTTATCAACGTTTTAATGGTAAATTGGAGTTTATTGTATTATAGATTTGGTAGCTCTTGCAATACCGCATTGCAGGCCCAAAAAAAATATCATATTAATTTTCCCCCAATGCCCCAAAAATGATTGGGCCGATTTGATCTCACGCATTAAAGAAACATTTTAATTTCCAAACATATGCATTTATTTTCTTTTATAACTATTACTGGTGGACTGCACCGTGCAGTGACGTTGTATTACGTATAAATTTGAAAAAAAAATGATTAATTTAATTGCATGTTGCAATGTATCAGTATTGAACTCATCAAGCAGGAACTTATTATGTAATCTCATTGAAGATTTAAAAAAAATCATGTATATATGTATACAAGAATAGAAGAATAGAAGAGTCTAACTAAATTTTATTAAAAAATTATAGAATAATTATGAACATCTACTCATATTAATAAAACTTTAATACGGGAATAATAAAATTTTAAAAAAATTAATTTCTTGTACATAAGTTGACGTATAAATTGACTCTTTTTTATTCATGTAAATTAATTCGTACTATTTAGATTAAAATAAAAGTGTAAGCGTATTAATATGTGAATTGCAAAGCGAGTATACCGAAAATAAGTTATAATTATAAATTTTATCATCAAATGTTGAACAAATCTATTCCTTAGATTGTTTGTTGAAATCGAAAGACATTCAATTACGACTCATCCATTTTTAATTCATTTAAATAAACTCTAATTATATCTCGATACATTTTAATTTTAAATGTATAATTTGAGAAAATAATATCAAATATATGAGTAATTGACAATATAACACTTAGGTTTTCACAATCGATGAAATAACACTCTCAATTTTTTTTGAACAGAAATACTATTAATGCTATCTTCTTCTCTCGTTCACTTATATCTCTTACATTCTCACAATTTCTCCATGTTCAACTCTTTATTTTTTATTATCATTATAAGCGCGGTGGAGGGATTAAAAATCGTTACGGATTTAGAAGATAAGACTGTTATTTTCACTTAGATTACATGTTTTATTTTAGTATAAATTGCGAAAATAATTATTGAAATTTAATTATACATAAAACTTACTTCAAAAATTGGTAATGTTTCGTCGAATAATAGAATTAAGAATTATTAAAAGCATAAATGTCAAATTGTTTAAAAAATCAATGTTAATTGTTCATTGTTTATTTTAGCAAAAGAAAAATAAAATCAATATTTTTCTCTTACTTTATAGAAAAGTACATTCAGATATTTCATATTTTTTATTTACTCATTTTTATACATATTTGTGTCGGAAAAACAAATGCGCAAAATCTCCCTTCAAATCTTCAATTGAATAAAATTGTAAAAAAACATTTTGTTTTACACTAACACGTATCTCAAAGTGATTATATATTTAGAGGGTTTAATCATTACGTGTGAAATAATGTCTTCAATCGCAGTAACATGATAATATTGTATACCTATGTGGGCTCAATCGGATATATTATTTAATTCCTTAAATCACAAATATATGATGTAATTTTAGCGACTAATGCTTTCGCAAATATATGAACCGTAGACAATAATAATTAAGTGCATGTATATAATCTATTTATAAGTGACCAGAAGGGTTTGTGAAATTTGATTATGAATTATTATTTTTATAAGACATGATCTAAGAAATTAAGTCACACAATATGTTAAAAAAAATGTTCAATTTATATTACCAAATTAGCCTTGGTTGGATAAGCGCTAGTTCAAGAAACTCTTTTATTCATAGTTATAATTCAATCAAGTCACTTTGATCAAGAAAATTGCTATAAACTTTTTTTGTTGCTGTTGTGAACTTTGTTGTTTGTTCATAGATTGTAAATTATTACATAGCATATATTTTCTTAAGCGTTTCCAACGGAGAATTCCGTATTACAATTGCAAATATTTTACGTAAAATAATTTTTATTATACATACACGTATATTCTATAAAATTTAAAGCAAGTAAAGGTATTATACATAAAAAAGACAATCACGAGAAAAATGTCCAACCTTTTGGCAATGGTCCAAAGTGAACAAAATAACAAGTGTAATCAAAGTTAATAACTATTAAGGGATTAAAAAAAAAGAAGTTAATAACTATTAAGTGACACATTGTTTAGTCGAACTTATTAGACGAATCTTAGTCAATTGTCTCGCAGAGTGCTATTAAATCATAACTTAGATACATATTAATGCTCTAGTTTATTTATCTAGCATCTTCTTTTCTCGTTTAAATTTAACGAGAAAATGTGTTACCTCACATTTGTTGACTTTGGGTACGTTTCTTCTTACTTTCACTTTGAACCCATAACACTCAAAACTTAAATAAATCACCGCGATTTTCGCTAAATAAAATGTATATTATTTTTCATAAGAACAAAATACTCTACTGTAAATGCATTTCGATTTGGAAGGCCACATTTAAAAAGAAAAGTCTTCCAAAATCTATTGGGCCCAAACTCTCGAAGCCCAAAGAACTCGTTCACTCTCTCTTCTCAAGCTCGTCGTCGTTCTCTCTCCGACCGAGTCAGAATCGTTCGAGTCGTGAAGCTCAGAGCAATCCACCGCCATGAACGCACCAGATCGGTACGAGCGCTTCGTCGTCCCCGAAGGAACCAAGAAGTAAGCCGAACTCCTTCTCAATCTCTGTGATTGTCTTCTTCTAGCGTTTGAGTTCCCTTTTGGTTGGTGATTTTTGTCCTTCAATGGTTTGTGGTTTCGCGAATTGAAGGGTTTCGTACGAGAGGGACACGAAGATCATCAATGCGGCCTCGTTCACCATAGAGAGGGAGGAGCACACCATCGGCAACATCCTTCGCATGTGAGTTTCATCCCTTTCTCATTTCCGTTTGTTTCGTTGTATACGACTATATCTATATATGTTTCTGTGATGTTGAGATTTTGCTTGTTTTCTGGGAATCAGGCAGCTTCACATGGATGAGAATGTGCTTTTCGCTGGCTACAAGCTTCCTCATCCTCTTCAGTACAAGATCATCATTAGGGTTAGTGAGGCTTTGAATTCCTGCCATTTCTCTTTCGAAATCACAGTCTCTGTTTGTATCTGTGTTTGTTAATACACGTTGAGATTCTTAATACGTTTACTACGAATTCGATTTGTTGAGTAATATCTGTTTTCATCAGAGATCAAATTGAAAAAAGTGAAACACAAAGTATATGTATCTGTTTATCGTGTGATTCGTGTACTGCGGTTTCCTTGTTTTGATTTTGCGATGTTCTGTAGATTCACACGACGAGCCAGTCTTCCCCGATGCAAGCGTACAACCAGGCGATCAATGATCTGGACAAAGAGCTTGATTATCTCAAGAGTGCTTTCGAAGTATGAGATTTTCTGATTGCCCTTCAATAATTACTGCTTTTGCTTTCTATGATCTCGGTTTAGTTATTTAGCATAGTTCTTTAGCTCGGGGCAATGTCTTTGCTTCCTTTAGTTACCATGTCTTGTAATATACACGAAGCCTGCATGTACGCATCATACCAAGTCTTTAAGTTTGAGAAAGAAAAAAAAACTTCTTACTTAGTACGAGCAATACGCTTGGCTACGGATAAATTAGAAAGACCCAACATGAAATCTTTTCGAATTGCTACTTGGATCGTGGCAAGTTTGGTGTTTAGTTTAGGGTGCTTGTGAGTATCATAAATGTCTAAACTCACGGTGTTTAATTCTTATGTTTGCTCGATACAGACGGAGGTGGCGAAGGAACAACGAGACTTTTAAGGCGCAGTTGGACACTCGTGTAAGCCATATTTCCCCCTTTTGTCAGGTGTAAATCATGTTAAATCAACTGGGATTTCTGTGGCTGACTGACTCTACCCTAAATTGGAGGCATGTAATGAACTTTCGAGATTTTCTTGCCTTAGAAAACGGGTATATTTGGAATGTTATGAAATCAGTTGTAGTATCAGTAATGTTTTTGGTGCTGTTATATATATTGCTGAGTCATGTTATCCGGATGAAGATGATATCATCAATGTTTGAATTCTAAATACCGAGGTATGCTGCGGGCATGCTGCAAGAAGCCCCGCTTTGGTGGGTATGCGGTTGATCTAGGGCCAAAGTTAGATCGTTTTTCTAGTACGGTTTTTTAGCTTTGAAATTTTTTCTTTGATCAAGAAATTTATATTTTCTTTAATTTTTTTTTCTTTCTTTTCTATCTATGATATATATATATATGTATATTTCTAAGTAATGTTGCTTTTTTTTTAATTGTTATTTCATAGTATACTTGTCGGTTTTGCGGTATACTCTTAAAATTGTATTGACAAAAATCGGTAGTGGTCTTTAAAAAAATTATGAAATCTATTAATATACTTGTACCGTTCCGGTGTACTCGTAAATTGAATTTAACTGAATTTGTGGGCAGCTGGTTACTAGTCCATGGCTTTTGGCAAAACTTCTAACAATACATGAAATTTACTTAAAATAAAACTCTTTTAGACTAACTAATTAATAAAGTTCGATAAACTAGAGAACTGGGTGGGGCCCAGTTTTTGTGCTGATATTATGACGATTATTTATTGATAGAGTTAAATATTCTAAAGAATAAACATCCAAATGATTTTGGGTCGATTTACTATTTTTGGTCGCAGTCGAAGGTTGAATTGAGTTATCAGAAGAAGTAACAAGAACTATGAAAAAGTAAAACCATTTAGAAGTCAACCAGGTCAATGGCCAATGACAGCCACAAACGTGTTATTATGATTTTTTTTTCTTCCAAAAAACCAATTTATTAGAAGTTTGAAAATAAATTTTGAGTCAAATATTAATACTGTGAGGCGTTGACAAACATTAATTAGACAATGAGAATTGAAATTACATTGGTCGTGCAAAGCTGCTTTGTGGAAAGATTTTATCACAATTTCTTCGAAGCTTGATGATTTTGTCTTAAAAGTATCACTCTCGCTTTTAATTAAGACGTTTTGAATATAAGTGAAATATTAAATATTTATTAACACAAAATCAATATATATATATATATATATTGAATAAATTGAGACAAGCTATATTTTAACAAGTTAATGCCAATATTTTAGATTTGAGAGTAGAAGAAAGTCACTCTTTGAAAAGTATTTTTATAACACCTTTCTATTGATGGTTTGACTTTATTTATTTATATATTTTTTTTTTGTAATTAGTGGTTTAATTTGAATTGTTCAAATGGAAGATCAGTAATCCAATGAACAACGTATATATATATTTGAGAGTTATTGCTAAAAAAAACTCTTCTACAAGTGCCGGTGTCGGTGTATTTTGTCTTTTAAATTTTTGGTAATCGTGACGATGTTCTTTTCGAAAGTATAAGGACAATATCCGCTTCACGTTAAAAATAATAATAATTTTTTTTATTACATCGCAAAACTAGCATGGATTAGTCTTTGTTAGTAAACTGCCGAACGAGATCAATATACTAGGTTGTGCGACTATTATGAAGCAGTAAAACAGAGTGAATTTCTCGAGAGAAAAATGTTCGGATGTTTTATTTAATGAGTACGGGGAAAACGCTACTTTTTATAAGCATACGAAGCATTATTGCGAAAAACTAAAACTCAAGGGGCAAAATGTTCCAATTAACAAATTTGAAGGGGCATTTACGCAATTGCACTATTTATTTACAAGAACAAAACCACACATAAAAACACTAGTAGCAAAACAGGTGAATACTTGGAGATCGAACATGGGATCTAAGAGACAGTTTCTTCTTGTCTTGGCAATCTATGTCGTTTGGCTATCTTCTCGCAGAG
This sequence comes from Parietaria judaica, assembly GCA_954871525.1. Classification (NCBI taxonomy): domain Eukaryota; kingdom Viridiplantae; phylum Streptophyta; class Magnoliopsida; order Rosales; family Urticaceae; genus Parietaria; species Parietaria judaica. The sequence continues at coordinate 19,418,422 of OX940868.1, read as the reverse complement.
CTGTGAACTCCTCCATTGAAGCAGAGACCGAAGCTCTGCTCCAATGGAAGAACAGCCTTCCAAGCCAAGCAATACTCGACTCTTGGGCTCGTCCTAACGGAAACTCGTCTCTATCTGATCCATGCAGTGCATGGTTCGGAATCTCATGCAACAATGGAGGAAACAGCGTCACTGTGATCAACCTAGCTTACACTGGGCTTAGAGGTACCCTTCAAAACCTGGACTTCTCTTCCTTCCCCAACCTCCTCCGCCTCGACCTCAAAGTCAACGCCTTGACCGGGTCGATCCCGGCCTCCGTCGGGCTGGTCTCGAAGCTCGAGTACCTCGACCTCTCGACGAACTCGCTTAACGGCTCCCTCCCTCTCTCACTCTCCAATCTCACCCGGGTTTATGAGCTTGACATTTCTCGGAACAACATCACTGGAGTTTTGGATCCGGGTTTGTTTCCGGATGGAAAACCGGGCTCGACAACTGGGCTAAGAAGCCTGAAGAACTTGCTGTGTCACAGAACCCTACTCGGCGGGAGAATTCCCAACGAGATAGGGAATCTGAAGTCACTGGTCCTTTTGGCTCTCGACGAGAACGCTTTCCACGGTCCCATCCCGCCTTCTCTCGGAAATCTCACTGAGCTTTTGATTCTTCGCTTGCCGATAAATCAGCTCTCCGGAACGATTCCTCCGAACCTGGCATCGATGAAGAAGCTCTCTCAGTTGAGTCTGTTCATGAACAACCTGTCCGGAACCGTCCCTCGGGGATTCGGAAATGCCTCGTCGTTAACCGTTCTTCATCTGGCGGTGAACAACTTCACTGGGCAGTTACCTCCTCTTGCGTGTAGAACAGGGAAGCTCGTGAATTTCAGCGCGGCTTTTAATGACTTCACTGGTCCGATCCCGACGAGCCTGAGAAATTGCCCTTCATTGTTCAGAGTCCGACTCGAATACAATCGGCTTACCGGAGACCTCGACCGTGACTTTGGTATTTATCCTAACCTCAGTTACATCGATCTGAGCTTCAACAGACTGCGAGGTCGAATCTCGCCGAACTGGGCCGAGTCAAAGAGCCTAACCTTTTTTAACTTAGCCGGAAATCAGTTAACCGGAGAAATTCCGGATTAGATTGTCACTTTAAGAAGTCTTTTCGCTCTCGATTTTTCTTCAAATAACTTGTCCGGCAAGGTACCGAACGATATCGGAAACTTGTCCGGATTGTCCCTTCTCCGCTTGAAGGAAAACCAGTTTTCGGGTCCGATTCCGGTGAGTATCAGAAGGTTATCTGGACTAAAAACACTAGACTTCTCATTCAACAGGCTAACCGGACAAATCCCGGTTCAGATAACCGATTGTTCGAAGCTCAGTTTTCTATCTTTGAGCAGAAATCAGTTGAAAGGTACAATCCCATACCAGATTGGAAATCTTGTGGAATTACAAGAATTACTTGATCTCAGTTACAATTCCTTAACCGGAGAAATCCCGGAACAGTTCAGAAATCTCAAAAGCTTAGTTTCACTCAACTTGTCCCACAATGATCTCGCCGGATCAATCCCGGATTCGCTCAAAGACATGTCGAGCTTAACGGAGATCAACTTCTCGCACAATGAAGATCTCTGCGGCGAGATTGGCGGCCTTAAACACTGCCCCGATGAGGCATCAAGCGACAATAAAACCAGCAACAAAAACCGGAGAGTGATCATTATCACGGTGACGGCTTCTTTAGCGAGCGCTTTAATTCTCGCGATTGCGCTAATAATGGTGGCGTTGGCTTTCGTGAGACGAAGGAGGAAGTCAACTCGCGTGTCGCGAGACGAAAAGTCAGTGTGGTTCTTCAACGGTAGGATTGCGTACAGTGACATCCTGGAGGCGACGAAGAACTTCGACGAGGGGTTCTGCGTCGGCTCGGGCGGGTCCGCGAAGGTTTACCGAGCCGAGGTGGCGGGTTTCAAAGCGGTTTTGGCCGTGAAGAAGCTAACCAAGCTCGAGAGCAGCGAAGATCTCAAGGTATTCGCGAGCGAAGTCGCGGCTCTGAGCGAGATCAAGCACCGGAACATTGTGAAGCTTTTTGGGTTTTGTTCGCAGCGTGATCATACGTTTCTCGTGTACGAGTTCGTTGAAAGGGGAAATCTCGGAGATCTCTTGAAGAACGACAAGGCTGCGAAGGAGTTGGATTGGTCGAGGAGGCTCGGAGTTGTAAAGGGCGTGGCCTACGCCTTATGTTACATGCATAACGACGTCGTTCCGTCGTTAATTCATCGCGACATTTCTAGCAGAAACGTGTTGTTAGACGCTGATTTTGAGGCTCGGGTCTCGGATTTTGGCACGGCGAGGTTCTTGAATCCCGATTCGGCTAACATGTCTGTCGTTGCAGGCACTTATGGATACCTTGCACCAGGTATATGTTCACTCACTTCGTCAAATTTTCATAATTTTTTTTTATTAATAACTAAGATAAGCTCAAATGGTTGAGCTAGATGATTGAGTATTTGAACTTGTATCCTGAGATTTAAAAAAAAAAAAAAAACTAAGATCCAAAAACAATTAATCATTTTTATATATGTAAAAAAATAAAGCATTTATTCTCATGAAATCAAGCATGCAAGAGAAAACAGAACAATTTGCAAATTAAAGAAATAATATGTGATTTTTTTTCTTTTTCGAGCACCACTTAAATGATTAAATAAATATGTGACTAGATAATCAAGAACTTATGATTAACTTATTCTAATTTATAATTCAATTATTCATAATGGTCATTGATGATTTACGCACATATATAATTAAGATTTTTGTTGGTGCATAGTATAAATGAGGCAAATGGATGGAAGCATAAGTACAAAGTAATAATTTAAGAATTTTCACTAAAGAAAATGTAACATAAATTTTTATTAATAACAAAATCAATAATATTAGAATTTTCACCACCAAAAGTTAACCTAATGACTTGTGTATAACAAAACCAATGACATATGTTAACCTAAGTATTTTCATTGTCAATTTCTCTTTCTTTCGTTTTCTTTTTCTAAAAAGACGTGTTGTATTGTAAGTTACATATATGCCCTTCGAAAGAGAAAAAAAAAACATTTATCATATATTTGCCGGGATAATTAAAAACCAATGCAACCATAAAATCTTATCTCCATTTGAATCGCAGAGCTTGCTTACACCACAGCGGTGACGGAAAAATGCGACGTTTACAGCTTCGGAGTTTTGGCAATGGAAGTTCTCTTGGGAAATCATCCAGCAGAGCTCATCACCAGTTTGCAAAATCCGGAAATTGCTCAAACCCTACGTTTCGAGGATTTGTTGGACAGTCGACTTTCCCCACCGGAGAGCCAGGAAATACTCGATAAATTAGCTCTCATCGCTAGGATTTCCGTTGCATGCTTGTCTTCCAAACCGGAGTCTCGCCCTTCCATGAGAACCGTGGTCAATCTAATCGAAAGTCACTAATCTTCGAACATTTTGTGCAATAATCTTCGAAATGATTTACTACATATATCCTTTGAGTACTTCTTTGCTTTTATATTAGTTCCATGCTTGTGAATCTAATGGTGTGTTCATATGAAAGCACAACGTTAACTGAAGAAGTGTAAAAAAATTCATTATTACATTAAAATTAATAAAAAGAAAGATAATTCGGACTCCACAGACGGACCTTTAAAGTCTAAACAAATTAACACCCAGTACTCGTATCCGGTTCTAATCTAGATACGGAATCCAAATGCTGACTCGGATTTTAAATAAGGATTCAAATTTTTGCCATGCTTCCATGTTTTATTTTCAACCTCCATGCTAAATATGAGATGATTAAGACACTATTTAGTATTTACGATGTTTGCTGCACCATATTTCATATGAATATAAATATGTATGATATTTATAAAAAAAATCGGTCGACTTGACTTTAATTGGAAAGGGGAAAATGACAGGCCAAGTGGCCAACTAATATTTTTCAGCAAAAAAAAAAAAAAAAGAAAAGAAAAAAAGACTTTGATAATTTAAACTTATGACTGTCCTAAAATACGCAGAAAAAAAGAAGATAATAAGAGACTAATGATAAGTAAGCAATTAGAATGAATTGAATAATAGCTAGAATTTCTTGTACTTGAAGCAAATATAAATTTCCGCGTATATTAATTATTTTCTCCCTGAACTTTGAATTTGTATCATAAAATTGTACTCTCTTAGACTAATCAGTTATATTTTATCGATTCATCAAATTTTGAAAGAACAATTTAGCCCCCCTAATATACAAATAGAAAGTTAAAATTTCAGGAGGTAAAAAGTGAAACAAAATTGTTAGTCCAGGAAAAATATTGGTAGAAAATTAAATTTAGGGAATAATATGACATGACACATGAGTTCGGAAAGCAAATGGATATTAAATAAAATTTGTGGAGTAATTTGATACATATAAATAAATTCAGAAGTTATTATTATTATTATTATTATTATTATTATTATTATTATTATTATTATTATTTTGCTATTTAATTATTCTAGTCAACATTTATGTACTATTCTACTAAATATTCACGTGAATTGGTACGTGTATACGTGGATACATTGTAGACGATGTTATTAACTATTAAATATTAGTAGTGTTACTGTTAACTGTGTTATTAATATTTCTTCTCTTGATTTTTTTTTTTCAAGTAATTTGACTAAATCACTTAAAAGAAATTGACATGACAAGTTTCTCTATTCAAAGTCAATGCAAATTTGTCATATAGTATTATATTTATTATTCACTGCATGTCTTTTTTTGGTTTAGTATGCATACTCGAAAACAAGTATGACCAATTAATATAATATCTTATTTAATTATAATCTTATACTTATTTTTTTTATAAATTACAAGTATAACTTTTATTTTTATATAATACAACTATAACTTATTAATATGATATATTATTATTAGTGTGATTTTTACTTATTTATGTCGTATATGACGAATAAGTAAATTTGAACCAATATAAAAAATTGTCGAAATACTTAAATTATTTTTTGAGTTTTTTGTTGATATTTCTGTCGGCATGCGGCATGCCTTGTAAAATTTATGCGCCATTTGCATGCATCAGGGCTTTTTTTTTTTTTTTCCTTTCTCGTTGATATTTCCATCAACATGCCTTTTTTTTACTTTCCCATTAACTTTTCGTTTTCCCGTTAGCTTTTAAAAACTTTTCAATTTTTATAATTTTAGTTTGATTGTCTGACAACATATAAAAGGTTAGTCGACAAAGATAAATATACAAAGTTCAACACCTATCTTGAAAAATCTCTATTTTTGTTTTGCTTTCTCATATTAGTTCTTAATTTTATATTTATATCTTTATATATATATATATATATATATATATATATATATATATAAACCTTCAGTTAGAAGACGGTAATTTAACGGAATGACTACTTATGGACCACGCGTTTGAAGTCAATAAATTTTAATATAAAGTTAAAAAATGTGATATAATTATATTAAGAGATTAGAAAGAAATTATGTACTTAATATTTGTCATAAATAAGTTAAATATTGTTCATGCTTGCTTTGTGGAGCTTACGCATAAGAATTGAATTAAAAGTTTGAATATTTTTCAATCGCTGGGTCAAGAGTAAAGCCTTTCTTTTCCTTGAAGCAAAAGAAGAATTTTTTTTTTTCGTTTTGCAAAAAATGAATAGATTTTCTCAACTCTCAAGTAAATTGATTCATTTTCAATTAGCATGTTAACCGCGGCCATTAGAATTGGTCATCCAGCTCAAGCTGACAACATGGTTTTAGTTGAAAAAAATTAAATAAATTAATGCCAGATATAAATTCTTTAGTCTCAACAATATTAAATTATGTATGTCACTCGAAGTTGTCCCCATGAAATTTGCAATGAAATCTCCGCAAGCGTTGTTAAAATTATGAAGATTGATTTGTAATTTGTAGCGGCTTGCTACAGTTCAAAAGAAGCAAATCGCCCAGATCAACGTTAAATAGGTGACAAGAAATGGTAATATGTACGCGTTACTTACTCAAAGGAATTTCGTCCCATAAGTACTGAAGTCCGAATGAGATGGGACAAATTCCCACAAAGTTATACTAGAAATGATAAAACTATTTTTAAACTTGTCTTATATTTTTTTAGCGTGTAGGGAATAATATACTTTTTTATTAATTAAGGAGCAATGCGGCCAAATACTTGAATTAAGAGAGCATATTGCAACAAAATGCTAAATTCAAAGGGGTAATTTCATTTTCATTATACATTAGTGAATATTCAACAAATATACACATCCATAAACCGCGTGTGTAAGAAAAAAAAAGGTTATATATATAGATACATACCACACACAATATTATATATACACATATTGGTGATTCAACGAAAATGGCTCTGAAAAGCTTTCCTATTATGGCTTGGCAGGTTCTGTTCTTAGCAGTTATGCTCATCTTAGCCATGGCTACAGCTTCAAGGTCTCTGCGAGAGATTCATCGTAAGTTTATTATTTATATTAGTATATATTTCTGGCTTTATATCATATATATGTCTATATGTAATATATATCTAGGATTTTGAATAGTAAATACTTAGATGAAATTAGTAATACAATATAATAAGCTCTTATCAGTTATCATTATATCAATAATGATTACAAATTATTTATGTAGTTATTAATTCATTGACGATATTTCAGTATATATATATATATATATATATATATATATATATATATATGTTTGATTTTTTATTTTTGTCGTTGCAGACGTGGTCTACCTTGATGATCCTTGGTGCTGCCACTTTCGCAAAGCTCCATGACTCAATAATTGAGATTAATTAAGACATATATGTAATATTTAATATTTATAATGAGTGTGCGTATGTCAAAACAAAACAAAATTATTTTACTAATTACAATAATAATAATAATAATAATAATAATAATAATAATAATAATAATAATAATAAGGTAGTCCGCAGTTGATGTATATGTGGTTATACGACCTGGTACTAAATTGTCAATTTCTTTCTATTGTAACAACTAATGATCTTTTAGTTGTTCGAAATTGAGTTTATGGATAGTCGTTGTTGATGTAGGACTTCGTCCTGTCAAAAAACGACAATGAATTTGTCTTCCAAATACAAACGACGTTCACCATGTTCATACGACATGAAGGCTAATAACATACTACGAATGGACCTTTATGTAGAATGGGCCCATCTCACCAAGAGAGCTCGTCCAGATCTTCATACTGTGCACATCATGATCTTTCCCAGAGACCGAGCAAATTAACCCAAGACCAGGAAAGCATCTCTCCAAGCTGACCAATTCGATGAATCACCAAGTCAAGTCACTGAGGAGCGAATCCAAGTAATAAGGAAACACCTTTACACGTGGCAATCATCGAGGAAATAGCATGGGATTAAGTCTATATACCCGTTGCAAGGATCAATGAGAGAAATATGAAATCCTTAACCTATAAATAGAATGTATTATGCTAATCAAAACAGACGTTGTTATCTGACAAGCTACCCTATTGTTACACTTTGTACTCGTCTCGATATCAAGAAACAATATTCTCATTACTCATAATCTTCAATTTGTTCATACTTGTGATCAATCGTTACATTTGCTGCCTTATACAAAGTGGATTCATTACAAATTATTGAGATCCATCATCCTTCACATTATATCGAAGTGCGATCACTTCGTGACAGCTGGTCATGATTATTCACATCAACAGTCGTTCAAAATTGAGTACTTTATGGATTTAACTTTCATAAACGACTGTGTTTGATGATTTAGTCACAAATGTTTTCAAATTAAAAAACATCACATGGCAATCATAGAATGACATGCCAAATATTCAACGTGCAGTTACCTGTAACACTAATTAAACAATCAATTATGTTTAACACAAACAAAACTCTAATATTAGTGATTTTAGCCGAAAAAACTAAATTCAAGAGTTTATATGTTATAAAGTGACGAGTTTGATGAATTTAGTTACAAATTTTTCAAATGGTTTTAGTACTTTCCGAAATGAATAAATATTTGCGTAAATTTATTGGATTTCTGAACTAAAAAAAAATATTAATTTGTGTGGTTCAAAATGGATACAGTTAAAATTTAATGTGATTAAATCTTCATGATTAAAAACCTTCATTAAAAAGCCTCGAAAGGAGACTAATTCTTATTATAGGTCTAAATAATCTAACATTTAAGTTCTTTTTTTCTTAGGGTTCTGTTCTGTGTAGCAAAATACCAAGTCTTCTTAACACTTAAATGCCATAAAATCACTTGTCAATGATATATTATATGTGACCCAACAGTAATATATGTACGCACATCATTAATACAACAGTCAACATCAATGATTTATGTTATAAAATCACTTGTTTACTTAAATAACCCGCCAAAAATGATCTTTACTAATTAATACAAGCTCGATTGCATGTTGACCAGGTCGATTATTGGAATTTGTCAAGCTCAACTACTACTTGACACAGTATAGTTTTAGTTTTAATATAAAAAATAATTTCGGATTTAAATATATTATCATAGGGAAACTATCTTCACTTATATATTGTTTTAGAGTATTTGGTAATGCCACTAAACATTGCATGTTGGGGTCAACTTTTCTCCAAGACTTATAAATTTGGCCAAAAATATTTCCTACACTTTCAAAATATAGCATATTGCAATACATATCTTTAAAGTGAAAAAAATACATACTTTTGCACATGTGAATTACTAACTCAAAAATATTTTTGTTAATTAGTTACCGAAATATATAAATATGCATATGAAGAAATCAAGACACAGTACTATAGTTAGATTTTTTCTTCTTTTTTAATGTGCATAGAAATTTGTTACTTTTTATAAATATAGATGGCAATACTGTCAAAAACTAAAATTCATGAGACAAATTGCACCAATATACAGAATTCAAAGGGCATTACCTCCAACCACTCTATTTTTTTAGTAGTGATATTACAAACTTACGTACACCAAACCGCGTGTTTGTACATATTAATATATTGGGTTATATATATATATGTGTGTGTATATAGAGTGGCTCTATAGAGAAAATCTCACAGCAAGCTTTGTGTGTACTAAATAAAACTCGACCAAAATGAATACTAAAAGTTTTTCTATTTTGGCTTGGCTATTAGTAGTTATGCTTCTGTTCGCCATAGCCACAGCTTCAAGGTCTCTGCCAGAGCTTCATCGTAAGTCTGTTAAACTATATCGATCAGTAAATATGTTGGCCTGTATAGTGTATATAATACCTTTTGTATTGTTACCTCCCTTCGTACAATAATCGCACGTAATATGCATGCATGATATATATATATATATACAGGGGCGGATTTAGTGAGGGCCGAGTGGGGACGACCGCCCCCACTTGACTCAAATCCGTCATTTTTAATATATAAATATATACAGTTTTATCAATATATATTAAATGTATCATAACTAAACAAAGTTAATACTCTAGTGTAGTGGTTATTTGAGAACAATTTTAACTCTTTCTTCTAGAAGACCAAGGTTCAATTCCCATCAATTTTATTTTTTTAAAATATTTATGAGCTCTATTATTACTCGTCTCTTAATATAAAGATTCTTTTATTATACATTAGTTATAATCTTTGTCTAATTGTATCACTAAATATTTTATCGATTATTAAAAATTAAATATAAAAATATTTTATTTATCATATTACATTCTAGAAATTTCGGCTTAATTTTTTTCGCTCCCTCTTGGTAAAATCCTGACTCCGCCCAATATTTTTTGAAAAAGAAAAAAAAAACTTTCTATATATATGTTGATTTATATAATTTGTATTCCAGAAGGAATAAATCTACATATCCGATCTCAATAAGTTTATATAATTTCCATAATAATCGAATCAACGAAATTCTTATATATATATATGTTGAATTATATAATTTGTATTCCAGAAGGAATAAATCTACATATCCGATCTCAATAAGTTTATATAATTTCCATAATAATCGAATCAACGAAATTCTTATATATATATATATATATATATATATATATATATATATATATATATATATATTCATTGCCTTTGTTCTTGCAGACGAGGTTCGCCTCCGTGATGATGATCCTTGGTGCTGCAACTATCACGAAGCTCCATGATTTTATTAAAATATAGTAATTGTGGGACTAAGATCGATGTAATATATGTATTATATATATATAATATATGCACGTCTTAAAATAAAGATCTTACAGTAGTGGATAATTATGGTGTTAGGACAACAAGCAGCGCCGGCCCTCCCTATAGGCAAGGGAGGCGGCAGCCTAGGGCCCCCGAATTTTGGGGGCCCAAAAAAAAATCTTTATATATATATAGGCTCTTGATTTTTTTTTTAGTTATATACGGTAACTTCCTAAAAAATAATTACGAAAAAATTTATAAAAAAAAAATAAATTTAAAAATCACATCTAATTAGAATACGCAAAAAAAAATAGCATTAAAGGAAATTAAAAAAACGAAAATATACTTACCATATACAAAATCTCTAAACACAAGAAAAAATCCCAAATAAAACTTCACTCTTAAATCGGTGCTCATATTCTAAATCTCGGACTTAATCGATCATAGAAACTCACGGCGGCGAACGGCAATCGGCAATTATTTTTCGTTTTGCTTCGAAGAAGAAGAAGTAAGCTCACTGACTCCTCGGCCTTTTCTTCGATTCCTTTGCCTGTGATGTTCTAGTTTCTAAATCTGATTTGGAGAAGGAGAGATTTTTTTTCATGGCTGTTTTTTTATTTACTCTCGAATGGTTCAGATTTTAGATGAAGAAAAAATGTTTGCAACATATAATGAATATGATGATAAGTAAGTATGCATTGATACATGTGTTGGACTTAGGCGTGTGTCAGTAGAGAAAAGCACTGCAACCCCATGCTATGTGTAGTGTCTTGTTAGTGCCAGCTATAAGGAAAATTATTATTAAAATAAGGGAAAAATATTGTCATTGATTGTTGAAATCTTGAAGACAATAAGAATTCGCTTTTTGTCATTTATGTTATGTTTGTTTGTATTGTTGTGTGTTTTAATTTTGTGAAGCAGTAAGTACTTTAAACTAGTATCTTACTATTTATTTTAATTATAATATTTTTAGGTTAAACATGAGTTCAAGTAGAATCTACAAATCGGGAGCGGCAAAAAGAAAAGAAAAATCGAAAAAAGAGGCTTCGGACAAATCTCAATCAGGTTCTCTTGATAAGTATTTTCTTAAAAATGTGGTTATCGATTGAATAGAAGATCCGATTACAATTCAGAATGAAGTAGTTGGTCAAAATGAAGAGAATGATAATGTGGATGTCGACGACAATGATGGCAATGATAATGTCAATGAGGAGAACGGTGATAAAAGAAGTGATATTGGCATTGATAAAGATGATCCGGTAAATTGGAATTCAATGAGTCAAAGTCTTAGATATTTTATTGTTGAGCGAGGCCCAAGAAGAGACTTGAATGTAACGTTTGAAAAAGATGAATCTGGTAGAAGTTTTTCTTCGATTCATTATGAACGAGTTCTGCCAAATAATGAGAAGCAAGACAGAAAATGGTTGGTATATTCATCTTTGGCTCATAAAGTATTTTGCTTTTGTTGTAAGTTATTTGCAACAAATCATCATCTTGTGGGCCAATTTTCTCATGAAGGTGTAAATGATTGGAAAAATATTTCAGCTCGACTTCAAAGCCATGGAAAAAATCCGAAACACATTGAAGCTATTTTTGACATTAAGGCAATAAGATATCAAGCTCCACAAATAAGAGACGCTTTACTCGGTTTGGCAAGAAGTAATGAAGATGCCAAAATTAAAAGTGAAGCTGAGACTCTAGCAGTATACAATATTCAGAATTTTGAGTTCTTATTGGCACTGGTTATTTGGCATGATTTGCTATTTGTTGTTAACAATGTTAGCAAAATTGTCCAGACTAAAGATATGCAAATTGATGTCGCCATCAAAGAAGTTTCTCAAAGTTGAAATTGATCAAGTCATATCTTCGGTCGACTATGTCCCAAGAAAGGTTGAGCGGCTTAGCTATGTTATCTATTGAGAAAGATATGGTTGAGAAACTTGATTATACAAGTCTTATTAGTTCTTTTGCATCTAAAAATGCTAGACGCGGCGTTATATTTCAATAATTAACTTCTATTGTTATATGTATCGTTTTATTTTGTGTCTTTGAATAAATATCATTTTTTTATATTTATGTTTTTTTATTAAAAAAAATTGACAAAGGGCCCCAAAAAATTATTTCGCCTAGGGCCCCGCCGAAGTCAGGGCCGGCCCTGGCAACAAGACATTGGTTGATTAATACTTGATACAAATAAAAGTAGAGGTTCAAAATCTTTAGAATCTTTGAAAGTGAATTTGAATTCTAATTAAGTTAGAAATAATATTATGGCTATTAATTAATTTATTAAAAAAATGGAATTGTTAATAATGAGAAACACAAGAATTGTCTTGGTCGTTCTTAGAGCGTTTCTAAAAGTTCTCAATCACACCGATACCAGACTCTGTGTCACCCATCATGTTGACTGAAGACACATCGAACTCGTCGAACAATCATTAGTCCGAAGAAAACGTTACATCGAGAAATGCTACTTCCTACACGGAGGGAATACGGGAGAGGTTTTTTTTTACTCGGGTATTAGAGGATTAACTTTTCGAGTTAACCTTATTTAATGAACATAAGTGTTAATTATTTTCCTATCATCATTTATGATTATTAGATTAGCCATGTAAAAAGAAAGTAAGCCTAAAATTGTCTACGATAGTAACAAAAAGTTGAATAAGACAACTACGCGTTAAGGGAAAGACGTCGTATTTGGGGATATTCTAAAAAAATCAAACGACAGAAATAGACATAAACGACATGAATCTCGGCAAAGAGAAATATCTCATTCTATCTCAAATGACCTGAAGTATTAGGAGTATAAATAAGTGTAAATCTTATGTGAGAAACGACAAAAAAATGGTATGTCGTTTTCTAGTACGAACTTCATCTACATACAAAGTTTTGAGGACATCATTGCCGAGTACTCAGAATTTAGCCGCATGTCGTTTTTTTATAAACGACAAGTGACTAAAATATAACAGCATAAAAGTCAGGACTTGATTTCCATAAATGCCCTTACATTCCTGTCTTGCATTCACGTGCCGTTTGAAGTCATTTTCGTCCAGGGATTTTTTACTTTCATCTTCTCCGCCGAGCTCTGTAACCATTTCCAAATCCGAACCCTCTCTCTCTCGCTTCTGTTCTTCGATTAGGGTTTGATTCGGTTTCGTCGCAGAGAAGAAGCTCAACAATTTCACACAAGTCCTTGTCTGTCTTCCTGTATCGGCACTTCCAAGCTCACTGGTGAGAACATCGGAAAAGTACCTGCATTTTCAGTAACTGTGTTTCAACATTCGGAACCCTAGAAAGTCTAGGGAAACAGTAGTTATGTAGATTTAAACTTGAATAGTGGAATTGTAATTGTAGATTTACATTTGGATTGGATTAGGGTATAATGTTGGATCAAATTCGGTATTGAACTTTGGATTGAATTTGTTATCGATATGTTCTTTCAGAGAAAAACTAATGGTGGTAACAACAGAAGAAAATTTTCTACGTATTTGTTTATTGTTATAATTTTTTTTTATATTTCAGTAGGACAGTGTGTGGAATTCTGACACCGGAAACAAGAGGACGGTGATATTTGGACGATTTAACCGGAGAGACTTGCAAAGGAAGTAACGAAATGGGTTGGATCGGGGAGTCCGTGGATTCTATCAAATCCATTCAGATCCGGCAGCTCTTAACTCAGGGCATCAGTCTGGGTTCGTTTTCGGTCGTGTAATCTGTTTGTTTGGTTGCTCGGAAATTTTTCTTACTTAGCTTCTATGCTAGTTCTTATGATTTGGTACAATATAGTGTAAACACTAATGTGCAGCTTAATGCTGGGCTCGGTTTGAAATGATTTTCATTGTAAGAGAATAGCTATCGTTTTCTCTATATTTCATTTTAGTGATCATTTTCCGGGTTTAGTGATTACTTATCTGTCAAAATAGTTTCGTACGTAGTCGAATAGAGGAAGTAAAGTAAAGAGAAAAAGGAGTAAGCTTTATATAATATTATAATTTCCCTATCTGTTACGTTAATGTTGGTTGATGTCACTGCTTTCTTTAGACGTCGTATTAAAAAGAGAAATCATTTGTGGAAAGTCATGTCATCGGTTTTGGTTGTCACAAACGCAAATTATGTTATGTGTTTGATGTGGTATTCATTCAGGCATGATCGTCACATCTGCACTTATAATATGGAAGGTGTTGATGTGCGTAACTGGGAGCGAATCTCCGGTAGTTGTTGTCTTATCTGGAAGCATGGAACCAGGATTTAAGAGGGTATATTTATTCAGTCTATCAATTAATTATGTTCTGTATATATATCTATACATGTATTTTAATTTTATATATTGCTTATTTGGTTTTATATGACCAAGTAGTTCCCCTTCTCGAGTTTTAATTTAGGATTGTTATAATAATCGTGGTGAATCACACGCGTATAATCTGCAGGGGGACATTTTGTTCTTGCACATGAGTAAAGAACCTATTCGTGCAGGCGAAATCGTTGTTTTCAATGTCGATGTAAGTCGTGTCATATTCTATTATTTCGTTTTGATTTACCGGCTTTTTGTGTATATGACATTAACCGTCACACGTGGTACTTCTCCAGGGTCGTGAAATTCCGATTGTACATCGCGTCATCAAGGTAACAAATCGGGCAACTTCCTTCCGATGTTTGAAACCCTTTTATAGATGATGTGGCTTTTTCCCATTGATTATTACTAAGGTTATTAAAATTTTCTAGGTTCATGAACGAGATGATAGCGGAGAAGTAGATGTCCTCACAAAAGGTGCCTTTCGGGATTTATTTGGACTCTCTTATGTTCTTGCCTTAATGTTATTTTTCTTTTATATTTCTTATTTCTCAGGCGATAACAATTACGGGGATGACCGTCTTTTGTACGCTGAAGGTCAACTCTGGCTCCAAAGGCACCATATCATGGGCAGGGCTGTAGGGTAACAATTTTGAACTCTGACTTTTGATTTGAAGGCATAAATATCTGTGGTTACCCCTCACTTTGTAAATTTGTCTCTATGTGACCCCTCTTTGTAAAATGATTATTTTACATCTGTAATTTTGTATCTTTGTCTTTATGTAACCTTGATTTGTATTTTATCCTTAAGTAGCCCATCGGTCAAATTACTTTCAGTTTTTTAAGAAAAATACATTTTTGATTTGAGGGACTGAATAGGGATAAAACTACAAAGTCAGGAGCTTCACAGGGGCAAAATGACAAAAATACGACAGAGTTTTAATAATTACAAACTGAGGGATGTAATAGTAATTTGGCAAAAGTGAAGGCCCACATAGGAACAAATGTAGAAAGTGAAGGGTGTTTCGCAAAATTTGTCTAACTTTTTTGTATCCTTGGTGTATTTAAACTCGCTTTTCTCTGGGTGAAAATTATTTGCAGGTTTTTACCTTACGTTGGTTGGGTAACGATTATCATGACGGAGAAGCCGATCATCAAGGTTAGTTTTCAAATCCCCTAGGCTTTCACGTGTGCCTTTGTCGCCGACATACGTATACTGATTCCTGTGCCCTTGTCGCGCAGTATATTCTTATCGGTGCGCTCGGGTTGCTCGTCATAACATCGAAGGACTAAGCGAAGCCAAGAAAAAGCTAACCGTCGCTCTCTTCCTCGTCGGAATATTTTTGGTTTCGTTATCCTCGTGTACTTGAGAGATTGGTTTCTAGGTGATAAATTATACCATGGTTTCTAACTCCTTAAATCATATTAGCTAACATCTTCTAAAATGTTTTGCAATTTAGTGGATGACTCCTTGTATAAACGCTCACATATAGGCTACGTTTTCTTTAGAAAATATCTTAAATTTTGATACAAAAATTAAAGAATTTGAAAATTCCGGAGCCGGCTCACTGTTAACCTGAAAACCCCCGATGGCCAAGAGTTCACCGGTCATGTATAAATCTGACGGTAGGATGCTGAAACATTGATGTAGTAAGAGGTTCGAAACGAGGTTTCAAACATTTGGCAATCATTAGTCACAATTAGCAAATTTTTGGTACTTCCGCCACTAGTATCTACAAAAAAACAACGGGCCAGAAACAACTGGTTTCTGAAAGCCTCGGTCTGGTCTGGTTCTTGATTTGTTGACAAAAAAAGGTTGAATTTTTCAAACCGGGACTGGCCGAAACTGATCGTGGAGGCCAATAGCTTGCACCCTTGTTAGTGTTTAGGTTTTTAGACAGTTGCTTTGAGTAAATGTACTGTCGCACCACAGGCAATCGAATATCTTTTAGATTCGGGGTAAATTTATGTCGTTTGAGGGTTGAGATTCCACTACATTGTATTATCACCGCAATTCCGTCCTTATTCAAGCACATGGTCCTCTCGATATACTATTGTAAAGTTTTCATAAATCATTTTCTTATTAGTATTTATTTACATTGTCCATTTGCTAACATAATTGACTAGTCAATGTATTTATTTTTTTCTTTTTAGCTATTATGATTTCCTTTTTATACATATTTTTTCGCTATATTATAATAATTTAAATCAAGGTTTAAAAATCCGTAATTCACCCACGAAAGTCTCGTAAAAAAGCAAAAGATACGCGATTGGCTACATATGATATCACATACTTCGATATAAATTTAATGAAAAATTACGTTTATGTTGCATAAATCCGTAAAGAACCTCGCAATCATACAAAAACACAAAAATCCCATCTAATATTTATTAATTTTAAAAATGAAAAATAATTTTACTAATTTTATAAAAATGCCATAAAAATCCCAAAAATCTATATACATCCAATAAAAATCCCGAAATCATTTTGCATATATTTTTAGTTAGATTCTTTTATAAGCGATTACGATTGATAAACTTTAGAATTTAGATCATACGTAATAAAAACAGAAAACAGATATTTTCAATAATATATATATATATACACACACACAGACTCGAATCTCAACATACGAGAATAGGGTTTATGCTGAAAGATACTTTCTTGACCTTTTTAGCCCCACTCTCCCTCCCCACTCTCTTTCGTTTCTTTCACCAACTCTCTCTCTCTCTCTCTCTCTCTCTCTCCGAGCTCTCATCGATCCTCCAACAATGGCGTCCATGGCCAATCTCCTCCGATTCTCCCCTCTCTCCGCCCAAAATCACACCCCTAACCAAAGCACCATTCTTTCCCCTACTTCGCCTTCCCTCCCGTTCGCCTCCTCCGATCAAAGATCCCGATCGCTCTCCTTCTCTTTCCTCCCCAAACCGCCTCGCCAAACCCTAGAGCCCGCTCTCGCTGCCGGCGGCGGCGGCGGATTAGGAATCGGCGGCAATTCCGGAAGTGGCGGCGGAGGAGGAGAATGGAGTGGAAGCCACGGGAAAGACGGCGACGATGACGATTCAAGATTCAAGGGTTTGGGACCGTTGGGGCTTTTCCTGAGCGGGTGGAGGTCGAGAGTCGCCGCCGATCCGCAGTTTCCGTTCAAGGTTCTGATGGAGGAGCTCGTCGGCGTGACGTCATGCGTCGCCGGCGACATGGCGTCGCGGCCGAACTTCGGGCTCAACGAGCTCGACTTCGTCTTCTCCACGCTCGTGGTGGGCTCGATCCTCAACTTCACGCTCATGTACCTCCTGGCGCCGACGCTGGGATCGGCGGCTGCGGGGCTGCCCGGGATCTTCGCGGGCTGCCCGACGAGCCACATGTTCGAGCCGGGAAGCTACGGCCTCGCCTCGCGCCTTGGCACGCTGGTCTACAAGGGAGCCGTGTTCTCCGCAGTGGGATTTGCGGCTGGGCTCGTCGGGACGGCAATCTCGAACGGCCTCCTCGCCGCCCGGAAGAAGATGGATCCGGCGTTCGAGACGCCGAACAAGGCGCCCCCGACGCTGCTCAACGCCATGACGTGGGCGATCCACATGGGCGTCAGCAGCAACCTCCGGTACCAGAGCCTCAACGGCGCCGAGTACGTGCTCGAGAGGGCGTTTCCGGGGGCGATTTTCAAATCCTCCGTCGTGGTTCTGCGGTGCCTGAACAACGTGCTGGGCGGGATGTCGTTCGTCCTTCTCGCGAAGGCAACGGGGTCGCAGAGCTCGGGCAATGCCGAGAAGAAGGAAGTTGCGGAAATGACAGCCGAGGAGGAGAAACTGGTGGCGGCAGCCGCGGCTGCAGTGGCTGCAGTTGAGGAAAGCGAGAATCAGTCGACTTACAACAAGTGAGAAAGTTTTGGGCTTTGGGGTGTAAAATGGAAGGTCGCAAGATTTTGCGGGGTGAAACGGGAAAACTTTAGAAGTGGTTTGTGTTGTGTTTGTTGTGGCTGACGTGTGTTTGTTCATAGCTGTGAGAATGTGTGACCTTTTTGGGTGATGATAATAATAATAAGAATCATAGAGAGTTTCCATCGACAGTGATTTGTTCGATGAGTTCTGTGTTTGTGTTTGTCATTTCTGTACTGTTTGAGAGTATCTGGCCTTTGGTCGTTCTAGTCTTCTAGAATGCTGCTTAGCAGGGGCAAAACGCAGTCGTATCGGACACAAGACAAGACATGAGACCAAACCTAAATAGTGTACGAGAGACAGTGACATCCGAAACACGAGTGTCAACTGTCACCCAACCAACCTAATTAGTACTTGGTACACTTTCCTTATCTGTCCTGATTTCATTGAAAAGCAGATCAACTACAAACCCACCAACCTTTTTCATACCCGGAACTGCGGTTCCGGGTTTTTATTTCCTGAATCGGACAAACCGGGTTAATCTACATTTAGAAACACTTTCATGAGAAGAAAAAAAAAATATATAAGATTATTACTAATAAATTGGTATCACAAGTTGTGTATCAATTCAGTTGTTTGGGTGTACAAGGGAATTCAATTCCCATATCTGAAGCGCCTATGAATCGACTTCTTGAGAAACTCTTCTTTCAGTCTAATGATCTCGTCAGCCGGGATTTCGGCTTATCGAAGCCGAGATGAAATCTCATTGGGTGATGCAAAGCCGCCTCATCTGACGGCCTCGGGCGCGGAGTTGCAGTATGGCGTGTGCAGGCACACCAACTTGGTGCACGTGAGGCACAGAGTAGCGAAACCGACCCCGACGACCACGCCACCTAAGCACTTCCTCGAGTCCAACCTCCAGCCCCTCTTCACTACCTGCCAAAAGCTTGGAACCAATCCGCCGCAGGCGAACACCATGACGTGATCCAGACCGCTGTAGTCGATCCCAGCAAGGATCGACCCGATGGCCGAGACTGGCCCCACGAACCCGATCAGAGCGGCTGCGGCAAGTGCCGCCTGCCAGCTGTCAGTTGCGCCGTAAATGCAGCTCGCCACTGCCGCACCCCTTGGGAGCCCGTGGAGTGAGACTGGAAGGACCATGTGCCGGCCCAGCCCGTAAGCCTTTGGCGCCGCCACGCCCAGAGCCAACCCCTCCGCCACTGCATGAAGCGCCACGGAGCCGCACGAGAGGAACGCTTGTAGAGTGTGGGCGCTCACTTGGAGATTACTTCCGGCGTTTAAGTCGTTCACAGAGGCTTTTCTCCGGGCAGTTAGTTTTAAAACATTGGAGGTTAAAGTTTGGACGAAAATAGCCCCAGCGGCAAGAAGGAAGGCGAAAGGGGAGATTCCCATCTTTGAGGAGAAGAGTAACTGCAGGGGTCTCCAGGCACCAAGGACAAAGGCGATCCCGGAGGCAGCACCCATGAGGAGAGCGTGTTGGAGTCGGAAAGCGAGAGCAAATGAGACAAGAGTGAGTCCACCGAGCAGAGGGCCGAGGCCGAAGAGGAGCGAGACGAAGAAACCAGAAGCGTCCTCAGAGCTGCGTTTTAGAGAGAAAAGAAAGCATGTTAATGACGGGATAAGCTCGTTCTATGCACGAGCGTTTAGAGTTTCACATAGAGGTCTATGGTTTAGGGTTTATGGTTTAGGCTTAAATTATCTTTAATTAGAGTAAAAAACAAACTCACTTGTAGTCATGGCTGAAACTCTGAAACAAAGTGCTAAGAGCTTCCATAAACGCCACCGAAAGTGTCGCTGCAGATGCGACCTGTGACGCAGAAGCCTCCTATAACCAATCAACAGCCCAAATTAATATTACGCTTTTGAAATAATATAATTAGATGACACATATTACCGCAAAATACTTTTGGAGATTGTTATTTTCAAGTTCACAGAACTTAAATTGAACGGCATTTAAAGAAAATAAGTTAAATAACAAAAACAATACATAATGCATTACCTTGAATGCATCGGGAAGTACTTCAGCGACAACCATCCAGATCATACACCCGGCTGCGAAGCCCGTACAAAAAGGTAGGAACTTACTAAAAGCATCAGCACACATGAAAGCAGGAACCGCTACAATTGGCTGCAAGAAACCGGAAAAATAAAATTAGAAAGGGGTATCAACTAGTTCACAATTATTAATACAAAGTAATGATATGATCAACAGTTAATGAAAATGCCTTGGGTTCACTAATTAGAAGAATTCGGCCGATGAATGAACGGAAGAGATTCTAAAGAAATGTTGTTTTTACTAATCAGTAGAAATTCTTAAACCAATCTTTTCTTTTCCATAACGTTTATTAATAGGGTCATATCAGTAACCGGTTTTAAAAACGGATTTGTTTTGGTTTACGCTATGAAACTCTGACCCCTACTGATGATCGTTCATTACTCCCCGGTAAAAAATCATTAAATATATTTGAATGCGAAAAAATTCAAACACACTAAAGCAAATTCTATGCGGTAAAGTTATACCTGGGGTAAAGAGGTAATTATACTCCATAGCATAGCATTTTGCGGGGACACACCCCTTGATGCAAGCACCATACTCACAGCTAATCCTTCTGGAATATTATGCACCGCAATCGCCAGAGTTACCAAAAGACCCTGAGAAAAGCCTTTGGAGCCGGCAAAGGAAACCCCGACTCCAGAGCCCTCTCCAAAGGAATGGAGAGTCATTATTCCGATCACGAGCACGACTTTAGACGCATCCGCACCTTTAATGTCCAACATACTCACTTCACCGTATTGCTCGAGAAACTGAGACAAGAAGACAACAAAAAACGAGAATATGAAGCTACATAAAACCACAGCGATATCCATTGGGGGAAACCAGAGAAATCAAAGGTTGAAATAGCTTTTTAGTAAAACCATTATTTTCGTTTTTTTTTCTTCTTCGAAATTTGCTAAGCCGGAAAACACCTTAACAGAAGCCCATTTTTAAACAAGTTAGTTTTTGGTAAAACTTTCACCCAATTATTAAACATAAATCGCAGAAAATTCCCACCCAAATCTAGCAGAGACGTTCGTATCACCTGCTTACAAAGCCATATAAAAACGCCGCCAGCCAAGATCCCGAAAACAACCCAATTTCCCGAACCATGTTCCTGCCCTTCTTGTACAAGATCAAAGCTCGCTGCCAACATCACTCCGGCAGCCATTCCGTTGCACAATCCCGCCCATTGAGGATCAAGCTCCACAAAGAAGAACGGCACCGCCCCCAACCCCGTGGCTGCAGCCATTGCCAGCGTGAACAGCGCGACAGTTGACACAGAAACCTTCTTCTTCTCACTATTTACACCATCGATTCCGAAAGTACCCTCGGCGCCCGTGCCGTCGATGACACTGCTCCTCACATTCTTGTGGGGCGACACTACCCTTTGAGGAATCTGCTCAGACTGTGCTGTAGCGTAACGGGAGATCACTACGAAGACGAGCAAAAACGCAACTGCTTTAACTTTAAACTGCATTTTCCCTCCTCGGTATACGATTATCGAGGAAGAAATTCAGCTCGGGAAACTCCACGAGCTCTCTCACATCAAGAGAAACCGCTCCACAATGGACCTGAATCATAATAGAGGGCAATAAACCATTAGAAACGATTTCACGGAAACAACTGATCCGAATTTCACGAGATCAGACTGATTTCATACTGCAATTACCAAATTAGAAATCCCCAAGTCCATATGATTATATGTATATATATATACATAGATGGATGCAATTCAAGTCGTATTTGATTTGAACCAAGTCAATGCCTTGGTTCCATAAAGCTCTCTACTTGAAAACCCAAAATTCAAGCCATTTGAAACCCAAAATTTTCCCGATTGTCCCAATTGAAAACCCAAAATCGGAAGGCAATTTCAAAAAATTGGGATTAAAACGAGCCCTAATTCACTGCAACTGATCTCCAAAAGGTACAATCTGAAATTGAAAATTGAAATCAACCCGCGAAATCTTACCGGTGTGAAGCGAATCACTCCGAGCAAAGCAATCGAGCTCCGATTTGGCCTTAGGAAGAAGAACAATGGAAAATCAATTTGATTTTGATTAAAAAAATAAACAAAACTGGAAAGACAGAGAAGGATAGAATCCAAAGGGAATATTACAAAACCCTCTTTTGAATCACTTGGAAATATAATTTCATGAAGCTGTATATATATATATATATATATATATATATATATATATATTCTTGTAGAGTTTGACAGAGGAAGTTTGAGATCAGAAAATAATTAAATAAAAATATTGGGTCTTCGTCAACAGCTCGTTGTTTTTGGGCAAAACCAGCTACTGCAAAATAAGAGTAATTTTTGGATTTTATCCTCTTAAATTTCTTATGTCATAATAATACTAATAAAAATTATGTAACAAATCTATGAAATATAAAAATAATTAATAGTGTTATGAAAAATATATCCAAGTAAATCTATGTCATAGTGATATATATTATTAAAAATAGTCAAGCTTGTTATGACATTTCGAGGATTTTTTTTAATGATTTCTCTTTAAAATAAAATTTTAATAAGTGACATTTTTTTATGTTAATAATGATCTTTTGTCCTTAGATAAAGTTAAAAATATCTTTCACTAATATTTTTAAGATAGCTAATGATTTTGGATAAATGTTACAGGAAGCTCCTAATTTTATATTTTTGTTTTTATATTATTTTGCTCTCTGTAAAATGATTACATTATCACTTTAATTAATTTATTTTTGTCTTTATACAGTGGTAGCGTTTGGAAGCGTTTTGTATTTTCATTTTGTATTGTATTTGTAATTTTCTAAAATAACTTTATAAAATATTTTAAAAATGTGATTGATTGTTGTTTTGTTACACTGTTTTTTGAAAATAAAAAATAAAACAGTGTTTGGTTTAGCTTTTGTAAATTAATCTTGAAATTGAATTAAGCAATGTCGTATTGGTTAAGTTTACTATTGATTAATTCCAAGATCCAAAAGAGAGGACCTATATCTATATATCATATCAACATAACCAAATATAGTCAAAATTATATATATCGTAAGATTATGCCATTAGAAAATACTAACACAAGTTTACGCAAAAACTTATTTGTACAATAATTTATATATATAATAATACAAAATATATAATATTCTAGGTATCTTTTATTGCAAAAGGTAAAAACGTTTTGCCAAAACGTTTTGACTTCTTAATATTTCACCTTATATATGAGACCGTAAAACTTGTATTTAGTTTTTCTAAAAATAAAATAAAATGTGTTTAGTTTAAAATCTTAGTTATCGAAACTCTAGCATACAAATTATAAAAAAAATTGTCCGTATTTTTGTCCCTATGCAACTATACACTTCTTATAATTGTGTTTATATAGCCCGTTATTTTTTTAATCTATCCTTAGATTAGATAACCTTCAATTTTATACTTTTATCTCTATTTAGTATTTTATTGGTACATTGGTAAATTGATAGAAGGACTATATATAGACAAATATGGACAAAAATATAAAATCATGGATTTACTCTTTAACATTTTTACAATGATCTTTATACCTCAATAGTCTAAATAGAAAATCTAAAATTAATGATGCTTTGGGAGAACATTACGTAAATTTAGTGGGTATGTTTGCTGGAACCAACTTATATTATATGTGAAGTGATCTTCTGAATTGTTTAATGTGTATTTTCTTCACCAACTTTTGTATATATGTTTGGCAATTTAGCACATTTTTTTGGTGAGATTCTGAATCTTAATTTGTATATATCTTTTCAGAAAAAAAAAACTTGGGATTTTCTTTCTACAGAGTGCTCGATTAAGGAATCGCTCTTTTTCCTGAACCGCAAACCATTAAAATAACCAGGTTGAAGTCAACAAACTTGGAAGGAGCTGCAAATAACACGTAAAACTTATGCAAATAATTCAAATTAGTTTGTGTAATCCGTATCCAACATCGCGTTTTTATGTTCTTGACCTTTCGGAATTTACTCGTGGCAATTGCTCAGTTGTTACTATTTGCGACGGAGTGAGTGTATGGCTAATTGAGGTAAGTAAATTTTTTAAACTATAAGTTTACCCGTGTGACGAAATACCTGAGACACGTTAATCTAACTAAGTTATGCTATTATATTAAGGGTTGTTATGGGCAAAAATACCTAAGTAGTTTGAAAATGTAGCGGCATAGAGTCAAGTTAAAAAAATCATGACAATAGTACCAAAGTTTTACTTTTTGGAAAAAAAATAAGAATTGAATCCATGTTGACGTTAGTTCCGTTAACTTATTTGCATATATATTTTTTTAAGATTTATCATTGCCCTTTAAGAGCTAAACCCCGACTTCGGAGTTAGCAACGCCGAATTCGGAGAAAATAACACAACTTTCATATTTTTGGCAGCAAGCTAAATTTCAGGTACTTAACGGTCTTTTGTAATAAAAAAATAAAACTACAAAGTTGTAGATCTATCTCTTAGCTTTCCAACGATAAGTTATTTGTAAATTTAGATAAAAAATGAATAAGTTATGCCAAAAATACGAATTAACGGAATTAACGTCACATGGATGAAATTTTAAAATGTTTCAAAAAGTAAAACTTTGATACTATTGTCACAACTTTTTAACTTGGCTCTACGCCGCTACATTTCCAAACTACTTGAGTACTTTTGTCCGTAATAATCTTTATTAGAATATAGTTATATATATATATATATATCGAATTTCATTTCAATTTTTTTATTCAAATCAAAGAACATCAAGACTTAGAACCTAGTCGAATTACAATTAAGATTCAAAATTAATTGTGGACTCGACTTGTAGACTCTTAAAAGGTTATAAGTTAATTCAGTAAATAAAGTTTTTTTTTGTTTTCATTTTGATAATATTTTTATTTTGTCATTTGCAGTGATTTCGGTCCTAAAACGGTCCTAAAATTGTACATGCGAAGAAAATTGCACAACTTCTAGGCCCTCTGTTAAATGTTAAAGATACCTAGTGCGAAGAGCTGTCCATGTAGATAGGATGTGAGAAAGGCATATTTCAAAGCTATACGGTTCGTCTTCTTGCTCGAACTACAACCTTATGTGTGTTTCTTGGATATATGGTTAATCATTATGAATATAAAACTTTAGACATTTCTGCCAAGAGTGTTAACATTTCCAGGGATGTTTTCTTATAAGCAGATTAGGCATTTTATAGATAATAAAAGACCAATGCTCTCTTCTAGAAAATGAATGTGGGAGAAAAATTAAGAAATTTCGGAGAAACATATCATAATGTGTTGTACATAGCCCACTATGAAAAATTTGATACAAAATCTAGCATTATAAGCTTTGTTAGAAGATAATTATAGTATTATCATATAATCTTTTCAACGAGTTGATTTCTAGGAATATGTTTGAATATGATAGGAAAAAAAAAAACTGCTATAAAATTAAGTTAAGAAAAATATATATATATATATATATAAATGTGTTATTAGGGTTGACTTCAAATATTAAAAGGAATATAGAACATGCATTACAAAGAAATTGAGGTCAACTTAACAAAAGAATTGAGTTAATTTAGCATTTGACTTTAAAAAGAAAAGAAAAAACGGAATTTGGCCATTGAATTAATTTTGGTGAAAGTGATTTTTCTTAGCTATAAAATAGTTAGGATTAATGACGGCGAAAATCCCAAAGTTTGGTCAAAGAACCCATCGTGTACTCAAAGTCTAAAAGTAATGGTAAAAGTACTTAAAGTTACATTTGAGGTGTTGACCACTCAATTCTCGTAACGCAGTTAACTTATCCGTTAACTCTGGCAACGTGGAAAACGTGACTTGCTGACATAACAATTTTTTGTCACATGGACGAGCCCAAATCAACCTCGTTTGCAACAAAACAGAGAATTAAACCTCTAATTGGGCACGTCCACGTGACAAAAAATGTCTTGTTAGTAACCCACGTTTGTCCACCTGGCAAAAAATGTAATGTTAGCAACCACGTTTATCCACATGGTCAGAGTTAACGAATAAGTTAACTGCGTTGCGAGAATAGAGTGGGCAACGCCCCAAATATGATTTTGGGTACTTTTGCCACTGCTTTTAAACATTAGATACACGAAGAGTTCTTTGACCAAACTTTGACTATTTTCGCCATCATTAACCCACCCAAATAGTTACATTAAAACGAATTACTCCTCAAAATAAATCAAAAGAAAAATGAACGAATGATTATCAATCTTCACGTTCATGATCTCTGTAACTTAATTTTATGTTTATTTTCTAATTTCTAATTATGTTATTGGTGAAATTGTTAATTATCCATGAGGGGCGGATCCAGGAATCATAGTAGAGAGGCCTAATTTTTTTTCTTCTAATAGAGTAAACCGTAAAATTATATGATGCATTCAGTGTTTCATTTTTGTACCAACAAAAAATGAAACGGGCCGGGTCAGAAACGGGCTATAAAATTGACCTTTTTCTCTTGCAATTTTTACCCACTAACCCTTACGTTAATCTTGATCATCATCAAATCAAAATATATTAAGCATCTTCGTCAATAATTTTAATATGTAAATATAAACATAATTACAATACAACCTTGCAATTTAAACACTTAAATCGAACAAACAAACACAAACTCAAATACCTTAATTAAATTTTAAGAATGAAACACGAAAAAGTGGCGACGGTTGTTGGTCTCTCAGTGAGGGAGGGAGAGAGACACAATCGATTGATTCAATTTCAACCCACCTCGACTCAAGTGGGTCCCACTCAGTGCAGGTGAGACGAAAAAAGAGGTGACGAGGCGAATTGTATAGCTTGATCGAGTCATAGTGAATGAATATTTATATCAAAATAAATATTCTTTATGCTTTAGAAAGAACGATAAAATACACAGTGAGGCTCCCAACATTACAAAGATAATTCAATAATCAGTTCCTAATCAACCTCTTAATTACACAACACCTATCTAGAAAAGACCAACGATCGGAGACCTAGCGGGGCGCAATGGTGGGGACTACGCCGCTGACGAGGTCGCTCCCCGACATGGACGACGAAACGAACGAGCTTTTCGACACAAGCGACGACGGCGGCGTAGTGGATGAGTGGGAAAATGCCGACGTCGACAACGAACCGCTAACGAACGATTCCGGCGTCGTTTGGAGAATGTCCTCGAGCTCCCTCACCACGGCCAGCATCGACGGCCGGTCCTCCGTCTTGTCGGCGCAGCAGCTTAGGGCCAATGCCGCAAACCTCTCAAGGCACTCGGCGGGGCACGACCCGATCCGGCCGTCGATCACCGAGAACATCAATCCGGACTTATGCGCCGTCATTACCTAAAACCGGCAGCCTTTGTGAGATTCACGCTTAAATAGAAAGATTGTCGTACTTTGTTTTACACGAAAATTCTTGTGTATATCAAATAAATTTTTCATGTAATTATATTGTATTTTTCTTTTTAAATTGTGTTTCTCACGTAAGTTCTTGTTTATTTGTCCATTATCCTAATTCGTAACAATGTCTTATCTCGCCGGGCCTCTCTCGCAGACTTTTCGGAATCATAAGCTCAACAACAAGCAGATATAGATAAGAAAGGGCAAGAGGAAAGAGGCGTCGAGTACCTCCCGGACGAGGTTTTTGCCGTGTGATATAGGATGCATCCCCGTCAGCAGCTCGAGAAATACGACCCCAAGGCTGTACACGTCGCTTTTGTCGGTCAACTTGTGAGTCAAGAAGTATTCTGGATCTAAGTAACCCTGCAAACAAGATCCCCAAGCTCAATATACATATACATGAACACGTTATTCGAGACATCGATGGGGCCAAAAACCAAATACTTATGTATTATACTTCACCGAAAACTTAACTAGGATGGAACTAAAAGAAAGCATTTGTGGAAAAACTGCAAATGAAAAACCCTTCGACGTCAGAATGTTTCAGGAATCGGACATACCGGTGTTCCTTTCACGACAGTTGACACGTATTCAGGCACGGCCCCTTCAGAATCGAGTATTGGCGCGAGTCGCGAGAGCCCGAAATCAGCCACTTTTGCGGTGAAGTTGGCGTCTAGAAGAATGTTTGTGGCTTTGATATCCCGGTGGAAAATTGGAGGGTCGGCTTCGGTATGGAGATAAAGGACGCCTTTGGCTGCGCCTAATGCAATTCGCAGCCTCATGCTGAAATCCAGGCTCGCCGTTGCCTTATCTGTATGAAAAAATTTTAGCTTTAGATTTGGTAGTCAATGGAAAAAACAAGGGTAACTAGCGGATTTGGATGGGGTGTATGTAATTTACCGTATAGGGTGAATCTTAACAACGTTAAACGTTCAAAAATTCAATAAACCATTTAATAGTTTCAAAACACACACGCACACATAAATATACTCCAATTCTTTTAGTCATTGGTCTAATTTCCCCCTCAAACTTTATTTTAGATCTGTTTGTCTTGAAAAGTAGGCGTGGTGCCATTTGCTCCTCTAGTTTTATTTTGATGCACTTTACATCCCTGAAATTTATGTGTGGTGCAATATGCCCCATTTTTTTAGTGCACTTGTCGAATGAAATTCCATTTTAGTGCACCAAAATGAAAGGAAAAGTGCAAAGTGCACCAAGTTAAACTTTCGGGGGGCGAAGTGCACAATTATAACATTTTCAGGAGCAAAGTGTACAAAAAGGTCCAAAACAAAATATTAAGAAGGCTTACTATTTGCTAAAATACCAAAATAAAAAATAAAATAAAATATCAGAGTAGATTCAGGAGATTGATGGGTTATAGATCGAAAATTACCACAAAGCCAGTCTCTCAAGGTTCCGTTGGGCATAAACTCGTACACTAGCATCTGCAAGAGCCACGAAAAAGTTGTGTTAGCACACAATTTAGAACATCAAGCACAAAGAGTAATAGAATATATATGTATATATATGTGTGTGTGTGTGTGCAGATAAAAAAAGAGGTACCTGCTCATCTTCTTCCTCACAATAACCGATCAGTGAAACCAGGTTTCGGTGATGCAACCGTGATAGCAACTCTATCTCTGTCAAGAACTCTTTCTGGCCCTGAAGCGATCCTTCTTCTGCGCGCTTTATGGCAACAACCGAGTTATCCGGTAAAACACCTCTATAAACCTTTCCATAACCTCCACGGCCTACTTGAGCTAAGCTATTGAAACTATCAGTCGCTGATGCCATTTCCTTGAAAGTGAACGCCTTCACACCGTCGATCTTTATAGAAATCGTCAAGGCTGCAAAAGAAATACATAATAAAATAAGTTATGCTAAAAGAAGATCATATAAAATACCTTGATGGTAATGCACAATAATCGTTACAAAAATTATTAGATAATTTTTAAGACTGTCATCACAGTTTAGAACTTACATCCTCGTCTCCTTGATGGTGCTGATCGATATCGGGAACGTCGAAGTATCAGAAGAAGAGCTATTGCAGAAATGGTAAGAACACAAGCAATAGCCCCTACTACAATTGCAACCAAAACTCCTTTGCTAAAGCCTTCCTTCTTTGCTTCGGGAGGAATCACTGAAAGCAAAGAAATTAAGTATTATCATAATTTTATAATTTCCGTTGTTTTCTGAAAAAAAATATGAATAAGGAAAAAAATAAGTTTTACTAGAAATTAGGATAGAATATGTACCATTATAAGGTCCCAAAAGAGTGAAGTTGAGAAGCTCGTAAGGTCCAAAAAAGTCGGTGCGGTTGAACCTCCATGAGGTAAATATGAATCTGATCCTACGGACTTCATGCTCATCGAATTTATGATTCTCGTACTTAGGGAAAAGCTTCAAGTACATTTTTAGACGAGGGCCTTCTTCCCAAGAGAATGAGTCGATCAACAATTGAGACGCATCCAAATTCAGAGAAGCGCTTAGATACATTTTAAACTCATTATAGTAGGGTCGGAAATAAGTAAAACTCGGGCTCTTTAGCCTGTACCCGATTCTAATGGGCGCCGCACAAAAACATTGAGGTGAATCCGGAGCATATTCATAGAAATTATCGAACGGGCATGACTGAACAAGACAGCCGGGTTCGGTAAGGTTTCTTGGCTCTTCAGGGGTTTCGTACTGAACAACGATGGGTCTGCAAAACTGGGTTATGTTTTGGATGCTTGAATTTCTGCAGATTGGATTATTTCCGAGCCTGAGGAAAAGCTGCAACAAATATTAGAATTTGAGATAGTAATATTAACGCCAAGATATTGATGTCATCATTGGACTATGTTTTAGCTCTGATTGGAGTTCTGGATATGTTTTAATTAGACTATGTAGTCTATGTTTTCTAATTTTGGATTTTAGCTTATATTTTGGAGTTTGGATATGTTTTATTTGGAGTTCAAAATTTAGTCTTTAGAATATTTTGATATTTAATTGGGATGTATTTTTTTTTTTGCTCTTTAAACATGCATAATTTGCATTTTGATTTTGAAGAAATTGTCAAAAAGGCAAGAACCAGGCCTGGCCCAATTTCGTAAAAAAAAAAAAAAAAGTGGCTCTTTTGGTCTGGCCCGGTTCCTGGTTTTGAAAATACTGAGTTTTTCCGAAGCAGAATTGAGCCCGGTTTTGAGAGGCCCGAAACAGCCCATTATCGGGTCCTGGTTCCGCCCATTTTAGAGTTATTAAGACTACATTACACAGGACTCTGCTAAGAATAAACATTAATTTTGATTTATGAAGTGATTAATTCGAAAAATTAAAATGATTTTTCTCACACACGATAAACCCATCTGGAAGAAATAGATTTATGATAAATTGAAGCCTTAACATATGTCAGAAATATAGTATAATATAATAATATATTATTGCAATGGAAGCATACCCCAGCGTAGCATTTCCCGGAAGATTCAAACTTCCCGCTAGGCCTGAAAATGAATTGTTCTGAAGATCCCTGAAAACGTAAATAAAAAAAATAAAAAATTTGCACACAAAATATAAATATGAAAAGTTACTGCTTCGTAAATTCAAGTAGTATTCAGGATACGTCTGGTTGTCTAGTAATTATTATTCAGGATACTTCTGATTAAGTGAGGAAAATACTAAAACCTAATTTACCACTAAAAAAAGAAACTTCCATTAAGCAAAAAGATACTTACAGTTTCTGGAGATTCGGAAGTTCAAAGAAACTTCCGGGGATCAGTCCATCAATATGGTTATACGAAAGATCTCTGTGATAGATATAGCAATAAAACTCGAGTGAGAATGATGATCTCACAAATTATATCAACATAAAATAGTATCGCGGTGATTTCACGTCATGTACTTACATAGTTGTCAC
This sequence comes from Parietaria judaica, assembly GCA_954871525.1. Classification (NCBI taxonomy): domain Eukaryota; kingdom Viridiplantae; phylum Streptophyta; class Magnoliopsida; order Rosales; family Urticaceae; genus Parietaria; species Parietaria judaica. The sequence goes on along the minus strand of OX940868.1, from coordinate 19,386,778 downwards.
ATTATGAGAGAGCTTTTGTATAGGCAATGGCCCCGTAAGCCGATTCCGACTCAAGTCTCTGTAATATGAACTTGGTCAAACTATAAACAATATCAATTTATCAAAGACTTAGATTTCAAAAGTCAAACCGTAGACTTACATATAGCTTAGGTTAGCTATCCTGCTAAAATCAGGAACCGGTCCTTCCAAACTGCAATTCCTAAGACTTCTGCAAGTCAAAATAAAGAGAAAAAAAATAAAAAACTGATTTAGGCGAAACACATAAATTTCTGAGATCATAGTATAAATTTTCTAATCTTTTCTCACTAGTATGATTAAGTTGTGTGAATGCAATGCTAGTAACCAAATTCAAAATGATGAAATCTGAAAAGTCTTCCATGAGACTTACAACTTTGCTAATCTGGAAAGGTTTCCATATGTAGCTGGAATCTCGGACCCACTGAAGTCATTGTTATCGAGTTGACTGCGAAAGGAACAAAGATTTTACACAAGGAAAACACAAATATATTACTGAAACTGGGTGGACCGGACTTCTATTTTGCAAATAACTCAGTCATTATCTCAAACGTATTCGACGAGCTTCGTCAAATCTCAGAAGAAACTGGGTAGATTGGGATTCAGAGTAAATTAGTGTGTCATTTCCTCCCCCTTTAATTTTTTTTTTCTTTCCGTGCAAGGCCATAAAAAATTCCATAGATATTTCAAGTACTTCAAATCAAAAAAATTAAGGTCAACATGATAGCATAGTTAGATTAATTACAGTATCCGAAGATCAGTCAACTTGTAGAGTTCTGATGGAAGATTCCCGGTGAGATTGTTACTATCCAAAAGCCTGCAAAGAAGAAAAGTTGGAACAAGAGAAGTTTTTCGCTCCAAAACAATTCATAATTAAACAAAGTATTTGAACTCACAAGTGAATAAGAGTGGGCAACCGTGAAAGCTCGGACGGAATTTGACCACTGAAAGAGTTGTTATTCATGTGCCTGAAAAATTACAAGCACGCACATAAGACTCTGCTATATATATATACATTTATAAATTTCTTTAGCTTTTGTTTTGGGATATTTGGTATCGGTTTTGAACTGTTTTCTGGATAAGAAATCCACTTACAGATGTTTAATACTGGCCAAATTCGCAAACGATTTTGGAATTGGACCTGATAACATATTCTGATCAACCTGGAACCGATCTAATTTGGCGAGATATCCCAGCTCCGGGGGTAACGAACCGGTAAGCTTGTTTCCATTCAATAGTCTGCATCATCAAATATTCAAGATCAAGGTTAATTGATTGAAGCAGAATCATTGAATCTAGTCCCAATGTGACATTTGACACCTAAATCATGCAATTATATACTATAATTTCATATGAAATGCTTGGGTCAGAAGCATTTCATTCAGTAACAGTTGGTAAACAATGGAAAATCGGTGAAGAACAAAGCGGGGAGATCAAATTTCCATCGACAAAATGAGAGGTTAAAACCAATGTTACACACATGAGAGATATATCTATATACTTTCACATATCTGTATGTATAAAACATTTCAAACTTACAAGAGAACCAGCGTTGGAATATTTCCGATTTCCTTCGGAATACCGCCCGTTAAGTCGTTCCACATGAAATCCCTGCCAAAATATAAGAAACAAGAAGAAACTATGAGCATAATCGAAGTTAATCGAAGCGCAGTCAAATAAGGAACGTAAGAACTCACAAAATCCAAAGCTTAGACAATCGACCAAGCTCGGGCGCTAGCGTCCCTGAGAGCTTCAGGTCCATAAGCTGACTGAAAAGCACAAATCTCGACTACGTCACCCTCGATTCGAAACGAGCAACTAAACACAGTTACAACAAAAACCGATACTATAGCAATTCCGGACATACAGTTCGAAAACGTGAAGAAACCCGTCATCTTCGGTTTTGTTTGCGCAGATAACTTTCGTCCAATTCGAGTTGCAAGGGTCTCCCTTGCCCCAATTCCTCAGGTAATCATTGGGATCAACCAAGCTCTTCTTCACAGCTCGCAAGGCTTTCACTGCAAATCAGACCAACCAAACACTTCAATATTCCAAATTCAGACTGCAAAACAATGGCGAAGTATGATCCTAACCTTCCGATGGATCCGTAACTTGGGAGCTCGCGAGGAAGACGAAGCAAGAACCCAAAAGCACGAAGAACCACCCGAAGATTCTCAGCCTCTCCATCTTGAATCAGAGCCTCGAAACCACAGTGAAATGCAGTGAGCTCAGGACTCCAATCGATTGCGTGTTTTCTAGTGCTTCAATTTTCCCGGGAAACAAACAGGAAACTCCCAACCACTTCAGGCTAAATATAGGCCGAGCAATAAAGAGAGGAAGCAAGGAGAAGACAGAGCTAAACTGAGGAAAACGCCATGATTGCGAGCTCGAGAGAGAGAGAGAGGTTCGTTGGCGTTTGGAAAGTCGAAAAGAAGAGGAAAGTCAATGGGTTTTCGGCGATGAGGCGCATCAAGAAGAAGCAGAGATGATCTGAAGCCAACCATCGTTGTCGTCACGAAGATCCTCAAAATGTATAAATATTATATATATATATATATATATATATATATATATATATATATATATCAATTTCATTTTCTGTCATACCTGAGATAATTATTTAAATTTTAAACATAGAAATGGATATTGATATTTCATGATGATTGTCACCAAGGTTTAAAATGCCGCTTGCCGTTATCGTTTTGCATTTTTCGTTTTACGGATATATCGCTTGCCGATGGATATGTCGATGGGCAAATGGTAAAAAAAGGGCATGTCGTTTACCGCATTTACCGCATTTTTCGCATGGGCATACCGCTTGCCGATGGATATGTCGACGGATATTCTGTAAAAAATATTTGAGTATTTCCAAATTCCAACCATATTTTTATATGGTATTGAATTATTAATTTATAAATTACCTATTTAATAAATATGACACACAACCAAAAAAACATATATTAATAATAAATATGACACCATAGAGTTTAGTACACACTCATCATAAGTTCATAACACACTAGTAGTAAAGTCGTAGAGTAAGAAGTACAAACACACATAACCATAGAGTAGTAGAGTACGGTACACAATCATAAAAACAAACTGAAACCAAAGTCATATAATACCCAAACATAGAAAACTCAAAAGAAGCTCGATGAACGTGGCTGTTGGAAAATGTGAGGCTGCACAGTCTGGTAAGAGCAGTAATCATACCACGACATCATGGAGGAGTAGTTGGCTACGTACGTCTGAACATGAGATTCATAGTTGTGCTGGTCTAAACCGACGATCGTGTTGAGAATAGGGAACTCCACATATTGACGAATCGCTGGACGTTGTATAACTTCACCAGTGGGTGCCCGGATGGCGCCGTCTGACGTACAGAATGACATTACTTCGAATCTAGATGACAAACTGTCGATATCGGTCGACCGCGGCGGCGAAGGAGACCGCGGCGGTGGTGAAACTGGCGGTGTCGGCGGCGCGCCTAGCCAGAAGCTATCAAAATAACGATCAAAGTTTTGGTTCGCATCATAATACTCATCACGTGGCGGCTGGGCACTAGGCGTAGTCTCAAAGAAAGCCGGGTGAAATAACCCATGCGATGAGGTAGTCGTCCTGCCGTGGGATGATCCACCGTGCGTGCTCACATCACCGTAGTATTCCGCTGTACGGCCATCACCATAGGGGTCTGGGTCTGCGACATAACCGCCGGTGATTCCTCCACCTCCTCCTCCGTCATGGGAGCCTTTCGGAGAATCTCCTCAATGAGGTAAAGAACCCGTCGGAGATTCGTCGCCCGTCGGTGAGTTGCCTGTGGATGTACAATCAAATATCTCATCCGAACCTATTCTTGGGTTGACGTGGGTGCGAAGCGTCTCAAGAACGTTTGTGCCCTGCTCCTCTGCCGCAGCAGCTACCTCGGGATCAGGGTTCCCAAGATCATCATCGAGGTGTGTCTCTGATACCCACTCCAAAATCTCAAGATCGTTGGTAGAACCGGTATTCTCCATTGCAGCCGCGATCCAATCGAACGGATCAGTGAACTCGGGGTTTTTATGGGCTGCCACAGTATCCCTGATTGCTAACTTGGTGTTGTAGATGCACTTCACTAGGTCGGCTATCTTTTTGTACGCCAGCCGATTCCTTTCCTTTGTGTGCACCAGCGCAAAGGTGCTCCAGTTGCGCTCACACGCCGAGGAAGAAATGGTCTGCGACAAGACCCGGACGGCTAACTTCTGGAGAGTCGGACACTCTCCGCCAAACATGAGCCACCAATCAGCTGCAATAGTGAAGTGTAATTAGGATTCGATAAATGTAGATTTACAAAAAGTGAAACTCATCCCAATATGTTGAAGATTTACCTGGTGCCACGTTATTTCTCGCAGCAATAGCCGTTCTTGAGCGCATTTCGCCGTTACACGCTTGAAAGTGAAGCATCTGCATAAATAAAACAAAAAGTAACAAAACGTATTAATCTAATTCGAATGAAAGCAACAAAAACATTTTACTTTCACAAGGTATTCCACGAACCTCGGCGGCCAAAGTCGCGACAGAGTCGTACGGAAACAAGACCTCATAAACTTTCGAGACCTTCAATTGGCATTTATCTCGCATCTTGATCTGAGGGTCCCATTGGTGATTGGGATTCAACCAATGGGCAACCTCATGTAGCGGATGACAGAGTTGGTCCTTCCATCGCTTGTGCACGATGTTGACGGCCCAACCCCGGCCTCTGAGGCCCTTGAGCTTGCTGTGCAACAATTCGTAGACACGATACATCATGCCCATTGTGGGATGTATCTCCGAGTCGGTGAAGCGTAAGGCCAAATACATGGGGTCGTATATCTGGATACAGTGGTCAATGCCCTCCCAAAACTTTGAGGACATTAACAAATCCTCAACAGCTTGCCCTTTCGCCGTCTTTTTCCATGAGCTTTCGAACCACCACGACGAACTGAACATTTGGCGGAGGCCGGCTTTATTATCCTTCACGCTTTTCACCGTCAGATAATTTGTGGCAAAACGTGTGGCACCGGGACGGAGGAGTTCACATCTCGTCGTCTTCCTCATGTAGTCCAGGACGATGGTGTGGTTATAGATGAACTTCACAATCGATCTTGCCTGGTCTACCGGGATCTTGATGAGGTCCCGTTTCCCAAGATCCTCAAACATGAGGTCCATGCAATGGGAAGCACATGGGGTCCAGTAGATGTGGAACTTTTTCATCAGTAACTTACCGGCTTTGACGTAAGCCGATCCGTTATCGGTAACGAGCTGGACTACATTCTCAGGACCGACCTCGCGTATGACTTCCTTCAATACATGGAAGATGTACTCTGAGTTCTTGATCTTATCAGAAGCGTTGATGGACTTCAGGAAGACCGTTTTCCCCGCCGAGTAAACCATGATGTTAATGATCGAAAGATTGGTTGGACCCGTCCACCCATCCGACATGACCGTGCACCCTTTTTCTACCCAAATCTTTCGAGCCTCTTCTATCATCCGATCGGCAGCCGCCACCTCTAAAGGCAAATACTTCTCCGAAATTTCGTAAGGTGAAGGCATCGGACAACCAGGACCTGGAAAAATAAAATGTTATTATCATTAATCCTCGACTATAAATAAAAAAATTATATACATCGAATCTAATTACTTTTATATGACCTTTACCTGCTTCTGCGATGCTATCCGTCATATTCAAGAAGTGTGGCGACTTCACCTTTCTGAACGACACGCCTTCGTGAATAAAGAACTTACTCACATTATGGCAAACTCGGTCAATCAAATGGGGGACTATCATTCCCGGCAACTTCTTCTGTTTCGACTTATCCCTCTTCAAGTGTGAGAGCGAAGACGGAATCACAGGCGATGAGGTCGGCTGCGAAGATGATGAGCCACCTGGCACACTGCCTACAATGTGTGGGCATTGTTCCAAAAGGAATTTATCGGCCGCCGCTTGTCGTCTAGCTTTCTTTTTTATGCGTATTATCTCAGTCTCCGTGGCCTCGTCGTCTGAATCTACTTCATCTCGTATCTCCTGATATCTCTCGTAAACCTCAGACGGGACACCCGCAAGGTTGGAGCGTATCTGGCGCCTAACAATCTCTTCCATCTTGTTGTCATTATCTTTTTTCTCTCGAAACTTCCCGAGAATGCCCCGACATACATCTCTCGCCTCCGACGGCGCACTTGGGCACGGTTTAGTGTTTCTTCGCGGATCGTTCCCCGCAATGTGATGCTTCATCCGGGTGATGCCACCGCCTTTTATTATATGTCCGCAATAATTACATTGAAATCCAGCGCCAACTGGAGTACAATGCTCCCTGGCGGGATCGACGGGAGGCATGACTCACCTAAATCAAGAATCAAATTTATATATACATTCAAAATTCTAATAACCCATTTCATTTAATCAATCAATAAATCAAAATGAATCAATAAACATATAATTTGTTTATTAAAAATTTTAACATATACTTTGTTTATTAAAAAGTTTAACAAAGTTACAAACTAAGATTTTAGATTTATACAAATTTATCAACCACATCATCAAGAATAACACAACATGTATCATTCAAAATTAAGAAACGAAATATTAATCAAGAATTCAAGATATTAATCAAGTTATGAATCACAACATCATATTACATTATTAGTCAATATATCACGATATTAACACGACTAATTACTCTAAAATTAAGCCTAAACCCTAAAAAATCGCAACCCTAGAGTCCATCAAACACCCGACGACATTTGGGAAAAATTCAACACACGACCTCGGTTACCCACACTCGTACCTGTTGATTTCTCGCGAAAAATGGTAACTTTTGTGAAGGCGAGGTCGGAAATCAGTGCGGCAGTCGGGTGAGGTGCGAGAGTCGATGGCTGCGTCGCGAGAAATGAGAAAGAGCGAGAGAGGGATGCGTGTTTTAGGGTTTCAGCGAAAGTCGACCTCGCTTTCGTCGTTTTGAAGGCAAAAAACGACAGACGATTTTCCTTGCGAATGTCGTTTCATTTTCCGCGACATTTGGTAAAACGACAGCGAAACGAAAGGGTTGTCGTTCCGCATATCTCTCAAAAACGAAAGTCGGTCCGAAAATCGTGCGAAAATCGCGACATTTTACACCTTGATTGTCACTGCTAAGTTGATCGCCCTCTTTGTCTAATTACCGTTTTATCCCTGAAAATTGTTAATAATATTTTTTTATTTGAAAATATCAAATTGTATCTTCATCTTTAATAATAGTATAAAGGGAAAATTGCGGCAAAAATACCCAACCTTTAGTCAAACTGCCTCCCGGGTACCCAACCTTTAAAATTGGCGGCAAAAATACCCAACCTCCGTTGACCGTGACTTTGGCATGAAAACGTTAATTTTTCCGTTAAAATTCATCATGTGGCCGTTAGCGGCAAAAATACCCAACCTTTTTTTTTGAAAAAATTAATTTTTAATTTTTTTAATTTATTTTTTTCTTTTTCTTTTATTGATTAGTGATAATTACTTGAATTCCAAATACATGGAATGACACAAAATTTAGTCAAAACATCTATTGATTTCTTAATGTGCTTGTATAAGCTACATTTGGTGATAAAAATCTTATTATTATGAGAAATTTTAAACATAATGTTACGGGTATTTTAAGTAATTGAACATGGTTTTGATAATAGATATCCAGATTTTTGGATATTTGGATTTCCGGATCCGGATACGGGTAGAGATATTTGGACACCCGGATCCGGATACGGGTAGTTCAAAAAAATCGGATAACCGCTCTGGTTACAGTCCTAATTACCCTTTTAATTGGTAATTGACCGTTTTAGATCGAATTAATACAATCAGTTATTGTCTCTATATTGAAAAGAAATGGCTTAAGAATATATGCCAGTAAAAGAAATATTATCAATAATCAATATGCTTGATTAGTAATCCGGATACTCGGAAAACCAGATACCTATTTTCAAAACCCTGTTCAATTACTTAAAATACCCATAACATTATGTTTAAAATCTCTCATAGTAATAAGATCTTTATCACCAAATGTAGCTTATACAAGCACATTAAGAAATCAATAGATGTTTTTACTAACTTTTGTGTTATGCCATGTATTTGGAATTCAAGTAATTATCACTAATCAAGTAAAGAAAAAATAAATAAACTTTTTTAAAAAATTTAATAAATTAATTTTTAAAAGGTTGGGTATTTTTGCCGCTAACGGCCACATGAGTGTTGTTAACGGAAAAATTAACGTTTTCATGCCAAAGTCACGGTCAACGCAGGTTGGGTATTTTTGCCGCCAGTTTTAAAGGTTGGGTACCCAAGAGGCAGTTTGACCAAAGGTTAGGTATTTTTGCCGTAATTTTCCCTAGTATAAATGAAAAATAGTAGTTTAGTAAATTAGTATGTCAACATAAAACTAAACTACATGGTTTTAACTTTTTAGTTAAAAATATAAAGATCTGGAGTGACTCGAACACTAAAGTCTAAACTAACTTACACTTAAGAAGATTTTTTTTTTATAATAATATAAATAAAAAATATCAAAATTTATAATAAATCGAACTAGCTAAATTTAAAGTGCTCTCACAAACATATATGTATAATCCAATTAGTGAAATTAAAGCATCAAATATGACCAAGTTTTAAGTACTATAACTAATGAATACACCGGTTATTATGTTTTCCTCGTGATTGATATGAAATAATGTTAAATTAGTGACTTTCACAAAGCGGATGCATTTAGACCAACGAGTTTGTAACTTCTAAGGAGCCAAATTTGATTTCTTCTGAAAATATTGATCAACGAATATCACTCGAGACGTTGTAAACTATCTCAATAAAATTTCATAGCATTTTCAACCGCGGAATACTGTAGCCATTACTTCAACTTCATATGCAAAGTGGAGTCAGTATTAAAAGAGAATAAGCCATGAAGAAATACATTACAAAGTTCTAAAATGTCTCTCGCCCCCCATCACTCCCGGAGTACCATAGAATAATAATTAGTGATATATTTTGACCATGCTATAGAAGGAAAACGTTACACAAGGTGATTGATTTTTGGAGCTTCTCTAGGTTGAATGTCAATATCGATTGTTTTTGAAATCCGAAGGTCCTCCGTCAAATTTCCCCAACTTGAAATTTTTTTAATCTTAAATAAGTCCATAAACATATCTAAAAAAAATATGAATTTTAAGAATCAAATTACATGTATTAACCAGGATATTTAGTATAAATAAATATTTAATGTTAGTTCTTAAAACTTAATTAACTTTTTCTAATAAGGATGGGTCTCTATTATTTTTTTAAAGATTTTTGGTAGTAAAATATCGGTTAACGGTTTCGGTTTTTCGATTTTTCTTTACCGACATACTTTAAACTATATTTAAGAATCAATTTGAGTTAACAAATATTATTCAGTCAAATTATTGTTTTTTAAGGAATATTTGTAAGAATACCACTTCAAGTGGAATAATGGGAATAAAGTTAATGGCATATCTTTTTTTTTTTTGGATATATATGATATTTCTTCTATTATTCTTTTTCTCTTTCTTATTTTGCCTTTCTTTTCATTTCAAATATTATAATAACAAAAAATATTTGTTTAGCCTTAAAGGAAAATCCAAACAGTGGTGGTTGTTAGGTTTTGTCTTTGTCTACTCCTTTGAGAGAAATAAAAAAAAAGAAGCAAGGGCACAAAATTATAATGTATACAATATATTCTATAATTTATCTAAAGAGTTTAAAAGTAAAAAAAAAAAGTAAATATTAAAAGTTTTTAACATGCATATTGGTCAATGGTACATGGACCAAGTTATAAGTCAAAAAGTCCCACTTGGAGCATTATAAAACTAATGAAAGATACAATCATAAACTATATAATACCTGAATTAATGTGTCACACATTAAAAAACCTAGTTTTCCGAGGGTTCACATGTGACATTTTGTTATTCCCTGTTGCATTAAATTCAATTCTATCCAAATACTATTTTAATTCCAATTGAGTGTACATATTTGATCATACATTTTAATACTTCATTTATTTATTCAAGTCACTTGTCATGCCAGCAATTTGGCATTGTCACATGTTTTAATATCAAAATACACATTTATATCGATTGGTCTGTTGGGTTTTTCGATGACTTTTCTCAATCCCGAGGCGGAAATCACGGGATATCATTGAACAATAAAGATCTAGAATAATTACGAGAATTAAGATACAGTTTAGAGATCGTTACCAAACTTCGGTACTTTTGCCAACTGTACCGAATAACTGTCGATTCCTTTGATTCTGGAGCTTGTCGAATTTAGGATTTAGCGCCTCAAGTGTTGTGCCTCTATTTCGTACACCACGTCACTCGGGAACGTCTTAGATGACCGGAAAACACCTCGGAGGATAGGTTAGATCCTAGTTGGTGTTTAGATGATCAACCGTTGATTGAACCGGAGAGGAAGCCACGAAATTCGACTCACTAGGGAGGGAGCTCGAATTCTAGGAGGCTAGGGTTTCTATTGTGTGTGTTATGTTTAATTATGAGTCATATTAGGGTATTTATAATACCCTATGGTCATGACCTAGTGGGCTTTCTAAAAGCCCACCTAATGGGCTTTCTAAAAGCCCAATCATGGATTAATTAATCTTATTATTAATTAATATGAATCATAATTAATACTTGGGCCCGAGTGGGCCCATTATGTCGGTTATGGTTATCGGGTCGATATCCGATAACCCGAGAGATACAATATCGGGTTCGGGCATAACCAACATGGTCTACATCTAGATAACATATAATTCTTTTTTTCTTCTTCTTCTTTTTAGGATTGTTAAGCATAATTTATCGAAAGTGTTATAAAACCCGATATTAAGTTATTAAGTTGAATGAGCTCGTCGGATGTAGAGAGGATGGTAAAACCAGAGTTGAAAGGATTAATTAGAATAATTTAAAAATTTATTGAATAATTAATGTAATACATTTTAAATTATTCAGTTTGTGGTCAACATTCATAATGTTTATAGCACAAAAGAGAAAACATGAGAACGAGAATTTTAACATTAAAACTCCTATCGATTATACTAAAAAAAGGATATGCAAGCAGTAAGTGTAAGTGAACATATTTCGCATATCACAAGCAAATTGGTATAAATTTTTGTATCACTATCTATTTTTAGTTACATTTTCAATTTAGGATAAGTACTTAATCCTAAGACTTTGAACATCTCTTGATATAAATATAGTAAAAGTCTTATGTTGGATTGATTTGTTAGTTAATATTTTAAGCTCAAAATAGAAGTCAATGATGTGGTTGTAATACATTTGGTAAATTTCCACATTAAATATCATTAGACTTTGGACATAATAAAAAAAAATCCAGTTAAAATAAAAGGAAGAAAACAAGAGGTCAGTCGTTCATAATAGAAAATAAGCTGTTACTTGCAAGTTATTTATGATTATTTTTTTTCTTCTTTCTTCTTCTTCATTTTAATAATTTGGGTTGAATTTTATGCTTTAGATTCATAACTTGGTCATTGAAAAACTTGAATCACAGTCTCATAAAAATAAAATAGACGTCAACTCTTAGAGCCAACGATTTTAAACTATTGTTCATTGTGATTGAAAGCATAGAAAAGACATAAGCATAAGCAAAGGCATTCCGCGTCAAATTTCTATACATTCTATCTTATTTCAAAAAGACACTTACTGATTTTTGTCAAGTTTATATTATTAGTCAAATTAACATGTATAAAAGAGACACACTTCTACGTTCCCCGGAGTCTGAACTAAAAAACGCAAAAAAATAAAAAAGATGTAATGGAGTTATCATTAGGTCAAACAATTCAGTTTAAGTCGATGAAATTTAACAAGAACATATTCCATTATTATAAAGAACCATATAAACATTGTACAATGTTGGTTCGCTACCTTTCTTTTCAATGGCTTTAGACTTTAGTATTCATGGACATCACTAAACCCTAATGTCATGTGCTTTATACTTAAGTGTTTTTTTTTTAAACTTCTATAAAGCTTTATTAACCTTTTCAAGTAAAAAATAAAGATATACATATTTGAAAGTAAATATTTCATATATAATATTTTTAATTTTATTATTGAGAATAAAACATTATAGTATTTTGCCAAAGATTTAATCGTGTAATTGATATTAAAATAATGTGGTGCGTATAATATCTAAACTTGAACACAATATACGAGAATATAGATATGATACTTTATTTTTCAGACAATATAAGATACAAGCAACTTCATAGGGAGAATAAATGTTGCATTGCGTAATTTGAATTGAGGGCGTAATTTGTTTATTTATTACTCTGAGCTGTCACGTATATTTAGTTTATATATACACATTTATATTACGGTTCAGTTTGGCATTGTTGTTCTGTCTTCAGAATTACTTTTAAAAATTACTGTCAGATGAAGTGCTGGCAGAGAAAGTAGTTTAATGTTTGGTTAATTAAAATAAAAAATAATTAATTTAAAAAAAAAATTAGTTTAGTGTTTGGTAAGTATTTATACTTAATCAGCTTTTAAATGTAAGAAGAATACTGAAGTAGACATAAATAATATATTATAAATTAAATTTCAATAAAAATATAAAAAATATTAATTAATGTAATTATTCAATAAATAAAAATAAAAACCGTTCGTAGTTTGTTGTGCCTTTTGTGCTTTTAATTGACAATAATTATGGTGAAAGTACTAATTTTTTGCATCTACGTTTCTTTCGTCCACGGTAAAAAAGTAGTAATTTTACTAACTAAAAATAATTAATACTTAACTGCAGTAATAATATGTATTTGTTTTTTATATATACTTTACCTTCCAAAATGAATTGGTACTTTAACTATAATAGTTTAAGAATGTGAACGTAAAAATGGTACTTTTACCACCTAAAATAATTGGTACTTTAACCGCAATAGTAAAATATTTTTAGTAATTTAACCACCCAATAAGAATTGGTTATTCAACCAAAATAATTAAAAAAACGGACGTAAAAAGTTAGTAATCTACCATACAAAAAGAATTGATACTTTAATCACAATAATTTAAAAATATAAACATATATATTGATACTTTTACCACTTAAAAAGAATTAGAATCTTAACTCCAATTATAATATATGTTTTTGGTACTTTTACCATTCCAAAAAAAATTTATATGAAGATAAAGAAGAAAAGCAAAAGTAGATTTTAGCAAAAGCATGTATTACTTGCTTTTGAATTTTGCTTATAGAAAAGCTAAACTTTGTATTGAAGTGCTTCTATGGTAATTTACCAAACACAAATATTAGCTTAAAATTCTTAAAAAAGCAAAAGCACCTATAAATAAGCAATACCAAACGGGGCCATAACATAACATGGGATATCTAAGGTAAAAGTACACAAGTTGTACTCAACTGAAAAAGAGAGTATACGGTTTGTTTATTTGTTTGTTTTTGGCAGTGAACGAAGTGCTCAAATAAAATTAAGTATGCGATTAGACAATTTCGTCGAAATGCAATCTCTTCAACTAGGTGTTGTCGTCTGTTTTTTTTTTTTAACTTTGTAGGAACTTTGTTGAATTATTTGTTTTTGTCATTATGTGTAAAAACAAGTTGTTGGAAGACTTGTCAGAACAACAGCAAAATCGATCGACAAGTATGTTGAAGATCTGCGCATTAAGAGAATAGATATCATGTGGGATTCAACGATCCTCATCATAGTTATTGCCACGATTTGTCAGCTCATGCACCGTCAAATTCTGATTGGAGCTGGATCTCTTTGAACTGCTTTGATTGAAGGTATCCGTTGGAGTCTTTAGTCCTCGAGATCATGAAATCTTTTATTGCGTTATCTGGATGCCATGAAGACCGACCTATTTTAGTCTTCGTTGGATGTGGATGAACATCAAGCACTTTGAATGTAAGCACACATATCTGCTTTATTTAGAGCTCGAGGGTCTTGATCTCATTAATACCGACTGATGTTCAGCAGTTGAAACATCGCAAGATCGTTCGGAAGAGAAGCACTTTTTTTTCCTAGAGTTGGATCACTAGCAGCACGCGCCTGTCCTTATGGGGAGTTGTCTATTCCCTTGTGAAACTCAATAAAGTATCATGTATAACCATACGTAACATTGTTAAATGTTTTCAGTGCAATAAAGTATTTGGTTTAGTGTCACGCAAAGTAGGTTCCCACGAGGGGTTCGCGAACTGCGTTACCGAATATCGTATGTTGATTTGTCTTTTACTTTATGCGCATGTTTGGTAATTTGGGCAATTTTATTGTGTGTTGATATATTCCTGTCTCGACAAAGTCTCCAACATCGTTAGTATTCGATTTCAAACTTCACATTTATGGAATACACGTAATTAAAAATAAAAGTGGAAAATAAGAGAGGGATTGAGACGTGGTGAAACCTTAACAGAAGTGACGACAATAAGACAAAAATGTATGATCGTTTATTTCATTTGAGTACTTCACCACAACACAAAAAGAACTTGGGTACGATCTCCTTAGTTATCAACAACTTAAATACTCTTACCACAATTATGATAAATCATATTCATACATAATATATTATTATTATTATTATTATTAACGAGGCTTGATAGTTGGAATTACATCACTATCAAGGTTGCTTCCATGGTGAAGATCATAAGCTGATAATTCCAAGCTCCTCTCAAAAGCATTATTTCCACTGTGAATTCCAGTTGATGAAGAAGACCCTGTTGAATTATTATTATTATTGGATTGAGGAAGAGTGGAAGAAATGTTCTCCAACTCTCTGACGATCTCCAACATCAAAGGCCTTTCTGAAGAGTGATCTTGAGAACATCTTAAGGCCAACTCAAAGAATCTCTTGACACTATCCGAGTCATAAGATCCCATGTTTCTGTCTACAATGGTCGACAAATTCCTCCGAGATTCATACGCGTCAACAACCTGTAGTTTGTATTTTCGGACGGGACGTACAGTGTCAGTGCCGGAGAGAAAGAGTGCGAAAATAAAAAACGGTTAGGTTTAAAATTAATCCAAAATTGCCAGAGCCCTTGAAAAATATCTATTGAGATAATACAAAAACGAACGATGACTAGATCAAAACAACCATGAATGCCATTATTAAAAATATATATATATATATATATATATATAATACGAAAAACATACGGCTGATCTCTCCGCTTTCACCATTTAACGACGCTTAAAATACCCACACACACGCACCGTGCCAAGAAAACGGATGTACAATACAGTTTTTCGAATTGTTAAAAATCAGTAGTATAATATTTTCCATTTTAATCTTAATCAAATACTATCTAATTTATAGGCATTTGATATAGTATCTTTTTTTTTAAGTGATTAACGTCTTATGTAATATTTTTGCCACAAATTTTATGCATGGTGAATTAAATATATTGTTTATGATGAGATTATATAGAAGAAAAAAAGAGAAAAGAAACAGAACCTCATGAACAATGTGTGAGCCATTGAAGATAGGAGGCAGGCCAGTGAGGAGCTCAAGAAACACAATTCCAAGGCTGTAAACATCACTCTTCTCTGTTGGTTGCCTAGTTTGGCAATATTCTGGATCCATGTAACCCTACATTTACATAAAAAAAAAACCTATATATAGTTATTTTCAAGAACGGCCTGTGTTCGGCGTATTTTTTCGGGGGCCTATAGGCTAAATAATTTTTTAGGGCCTATAAAAGTATTTAAATTTATTTTTTTCCATATTTAATTAAGAATAAATAATGTATATAAAAATTAAGGCCCTTGAAATATGGGTGCCTGAGGCGCCGAACCGACTTTGCTCGCCTATAATCAGGACTGACCGTGGTTATTTTATTTTTCTAATATAATTAATGATTTAGTGGGTTGTGTATTATTCATGTCTAGAAAAATATAATGAAGGGAAACGACACTAATAAATGTAGGACCAAATTAGAAACACAACAAAAACGACAATAAACCAAGAAAATAACAATAAATAAAAAAGAGTACAAGTAGAACAGAAAATCATAAAAACGACAAGAATTCGAAAATGACATGAAAATATAGCTAATAGTTAATTATATAGATTTTTAAGTAAGAAGTTTTTAGAAAAAAATCAGTGATCAATAAGAATATATCATATAACTAAACTAAATAAGAATATACATGGATTGCAGTCCTAATTCCTAACTCGATATCATATGACATATTTTTTCGTTCTCAACTTAACTGCTCGTCACCTGTTTATCGTACGTAGCGATTCTAGTGAATTAGATTTCACAACGAGACATATATCTTTTTGTGAATCGTGGCTTGGGCATTTCAGCTTTAGAAGTATATATTTATCGTCATAATACGCTTAACAAAGCTTATAATTTATTAATTGTTTAATTACAAAGAAAAACGAACCGGAGTCCCTCTCAAGCCGCCGGTTATGGTTGGCGTGTCTCCTCCATCAGGCAGCTGCCCGATCTTGCAGATTCCGAAATCGGAGACTTTGGCATTGAAATTGGAATCCAACAATATGTTGTTGGCTTTAATGTCGAGATGCAATATCGGAGGATGAGCCTCGGTGTGAAGATAAAGAACGCCTCTCGCCGAGTCCAAAGCGATGCTCAGCCTCATTGCAAAGCTCAGAGAGCCTCCAAATCTAGCTGCTCATAATACAAGAATTCATCATCTAATTGTCATATATATATATATATATTATATTCTTATTATACAAGAAAATTCTTCTTTCTAATCTTTAATATGTAACACTAAAGCCTTGAATAACGATCAATTTACTACATACAAAAAAATTCTACTCAATTTCTAATCTTATAAAGTTTCGTTTACATTAGATAAGACTCGTACCACGTGTTGGGGGGTATTTTTGGAAAGAATATTAATAAAGAAATATTATTTAAATAATCATTTCTTTATTAATTAAATCATATTTAACACCAAACTGCCCTCCGAAGGCCCGTTTTCGCAAAACAAAGTGTCCCGGTGTTCCTAAAAATATGAAAACACTCAAAAGCGACATAAAATTTATGAAAAACGGAGGCAAGACACATCCGGGAACAAAAAGATGCTCAAAAGCACCTTTTTGCGGGGCCCACCAGGCCACATCCTCCCGGATCATGCCACGTGGCACGATCTCCCTTGCCGCGTCACATCGATCACATCGCCAGCGCGCATCCCCATGCGACCGGATGGACAGCCGAGATCGATCCTCGATTTGCGCACCATTTACTTTTCATAAAGTAAAGTATACTTTTGGTCAAATCAACGATCCGGCGGCTGAGATGGATTCTTTTCATAGGGACCAGTCTGGAGATATAATATTGCCTAGGGACCCCTCGGACAATATTATATTGCACCTAGACCCCCGGATCCTATTATAAATAGAAGCTCAGTTCAGTTGAAATAGGATGACTTCGAAACTCACTCGAGTTCTCTCGATTCTCTCTCTACTCCCTATAAACTCGCCTCCCCTCAAACACCGTTCTAATGTTGAGTGTCGGAGGTGAATCAGGGGGTAACCCCCCCTGTTTCCCTTGACCTCGGGTGTTCCCTTTTTTCAGGTCCGGAAAGTGAGAAATTTACAAAAGCGGAAGCCCTGGGGAAATTCTTACAAGGTCCTCGACTCGCCTGATAGGTCCCGTTCTACGCTGTGTCCAGCTTATCTCCAGTCCACTGCGCGGCTGTGTGTATAGTCTGGGGACACGTAACGGGACCCACAATTCAGGTCGTAGGGTCTGACCTGAGGGAATTTCTCTAAGATCCGAATGACTGAGGGATCACTCTGAGAGGAGCCCCTGGAGAAGATCCTGGGCAGGTTCGAGACCCCACCTACCCTTGTTCTAAGCTCTACGCGGCACAGGTTCTGTCTCCTAGTCCCTGTATCTCTTAAAGATACCACGACTCTGCGGACAGTTCCACCGGCCCGGACTTAAACAAGCCATATCAGGTGGAGAGTCTAACCCCACAGGGTTCACTTCCTGGTCGAACGCACTCCCCCATTCGCTGGTACCCCCGATTCGCGTGGCCTCCAAACCTGTAACCCCGGCCTTGTCCATTCCAGGCCCTGCGGTAACAGGTAGTGAGTGACCCGGATCGCCTGGACCCGAACGGAAACGAGGCTTTCGAATCTAGAAGTGCCAGGGACACCTACTCAGGGTCCCCATATCGGTCAACTAAAAACTCAATCAAAGGTCAGCAGGCTACCACCCAAGGTCAACGGAGTCCCATCAAAACCACAAACAGAGGGGGAAAATCAACCATCCACACGACTAGGCCAACCAAGGCCCACCTAAAAGTCAACAAAAGCCCGCCACGTCAACGAACGACATTGGGCCAGGCCCAAAATCCACAACTTGGGCCTCAACAGTGTTTGATCCAAAAAACGGCATCAACACCACGTATATTATATAAGCTTAGATTGCTTTGTCTATTTTTAGTTTATATATATATATATATGAGATAATTTTTTTCTTCTAATTTTAGAAAATTTCAAGTCTTTTTTTTTTTTTGTCAAGGGTATTTCTCCGCCGTACGTAAAATATTATTGTACATAAAATAAAAATAGAATCACCCGACATGAGATTTTACGAACCCGAAAGGAGACTCCCGAGAGAACCCTTTGGCATGAACTCGTACACCAGCAACTGCGAGGTAATTAATCCAATTTAAGTTGCACGTTGCATTAATATTTATATATAATAATAATTTAATATATCAAGCAGTGTCGTTACTTGTTCGCTCTCCTCGTCACAATATCCAACCAAACTGACGAGGTTGCGGTGGTGGACTCTTGACAAGACTTGGATCTCCATGAAGAACTCTGTCGAGGTCTGGAGCGACACACGGCGAGCACGTTTCACTGCCACGGCCCTGCCGTTGGCTAAAACGCCTCTATAAACCCTTCCATAGCCTCCTTTTCCAATCTCTAACTGGTCATTGAACCTATCCGTTGCCTCTTCGAGCTCGGGAAAGCTGAACCCTTTCACGACTTCAGCCACCAAATTAGGGTTTCTTGGAACTCCTGGATTTAAAGGGTATACTATATTAAGTTCAATTATTGATATACATTAATTTTTATCCCATGATAAACCTCTTATCGATTACTTCAATTGATTTTGAGATGGAACTTCATGATACTTAAAGAGTGAATATATATATATATATATATATATATATATATATATATATATATATATATATTAGATGTACCTGGCGGGTTTTGCATCTGCTTAGGGTAAGTTTTCCGAACGATGCATGCGATAATGATAACAAGCACGATTCCACCCGCAATGGATCCTATTACTATTCCAGCTATAACACCTGTGCTTATACCTGATTTATTTAGAGGCTCAAGAACAACTACAAAAAAAGTATCACAGAAGAAAAGTTAGATGAAATTAATTAGATTCTCTCAGGAGACATAGTAAACGGAGCTAGTTTGTTTGAGTGCTCATGATTCGAAGTTCGTACTTTAAACTTGTATTTTTGAGATACAAAGTTTACGCTGCTAAAAGGAAAGGTTTACAACACTACTACATACCATCTTGATAAGGTCCTTGAAGGACGAAATCGATGAGATCGTAGGGCCCAAATGTGTCGTTCAAAGGGATCGAAAGCGTCGCAAACCGGTCCCGGAGCCGCTGAATCTCGCTCGTGTTGAAAATCTGAGAGTCGTTGCCGATGATCGCAGGGAAGAGTTTCACCTCGATGCTAACCCTAGGCCCCTCTTGCCATGTAAACGATTTGACGATGAGTTGGTAGAGGCTGAAGCCGAGGTTTGTAGCAATGTACTCTTGAAACTGTGCCACGTAGGCTCGGAATTCTTGCATGCTAGGGCTTCTGAGCAATATCCAAACGACGAGAGGCGCTGCACAAGAGCACGGCTCGGGTGCGTCCTCAACGTACTCAAAGAATCCGGCGGTCGGACAGCTGAGGCGCGGGCATTCTGCACCAGAGACGCTCGGGTTTTTGGTCGGAACTTTCTCGGGTTCAATGTTTTCGATCTCGCAGAGCTCGGTTATATGTAGGGCTCTTGCCCTATCACATACGGAATTTCCTTTGAGCCTAGTTCACCGATCACATCATCATTGGAATGTAAATGTTAGTAGATTTTACATATACACACATACATACATACTGAAATTGAAAATTGTGTCGTTCGAGAAACAATACACGCCATGTTTAAAATTAAATTCGTTATAGCGCACTATTTTCACGTTGTAGGTAACAATGTCGGAGCGTATCCAAATTCTTTTTTTAGTAGAAAAAGATTCAAGTTCATTAAAATTTTACTTCCATTTTTTTTATTATAAAAAAACTTTAACAGATTGTCCAAATTTTGTTGATAAAACACTCGTGGAATTGTATAATTAA
This sequence comes from Parietaria judaica, assembly GCA_954871525.1. NCBI lineage: Eukaryota > Viridiplantae > Streptophyta > Magnoliopsida > Rosales > Urticaceae > Parietaria > Parietaria judaica. The sequence goes on along the minus strand of OX940868.1, from coordinate 19,366,391 downwards.
TATTTGAGTTTTCTTCTATTTACGATTTTTTATTAGACTCATTTATTGTTTTACTGAACTCCAAGATACTATTACAAAAAAGAACATAGATATTTATCAGAGCAGTTTACTATAGTTTAATGTATTTTTATCGTTATTACCAGTCTTGATATATATAATGTAAATATACATATATATATATATACGTATACTAGTTTGAGAATTTTTGTAGTCTTACTGGATTGTCACATTTGGAGGAGGATTCAAATCGCTTGATACATTTGAAAGCAAGTTATGCTTAAAATTCCTGCAAGAAATACAAAAAATAGTTGTAGATTTACATATAATACAATTATAGCTCTAAGCACACAAATAATTAATTTATTAATGAATGAATTTCATGTTCGCATTCTCTTACAAAATAAGTCTGTTTTCCCCGTTAAACGTCACATTCTGCCATAACGTCGATGGAACATTACCGGTCAGCGAATTTCCCTCAAGTATCCTATAGATCATTAATCAAAAATTTCAAAACTCAATACATCCATAACGCGATCAAACTCGAACATGACACAAATACTTTTTCAAGTTGAGATTTTTTTTTTTGTATTCTCTCAATATATTAACCATTAATTACAAGCCAACTGACTATATATTAAAAATAAAATTTTGTCTTACAATTTTTGAAGATCAGGAAGGCCTGAAAAGTTTGAAGGAATTGGTCCACCAAGCTGGTTGTTCGATAAATCACTGAACCACAAAATAAATAAATAATATATAATTAACGACAAAATTTTCTTGTTGAAGAATATTAGTGAATTAAAATAATAATTATTGCGTCACGTATTACATGGTTGTGATTCTACTAGAGAGCTTGTTTGTAGGTATAATTCCACTTAATCTGTTGTAACTGAGATCTCTGTGTCATTGATTAAATAAAAAAAATCATAATAAGTTATAATAAGAGAATATTTAGAAATATTAATTAATATAACATTATAAATTGATATCCTATATTTCACAAAAAATCTTACAGGTAGAGAAGTTTCGGCACAGTGCTAAAGTCAGGAATACTTCCTCTCAAGTTGCAATTCCTTAGACTCCTGAAAAAAAAAAATCAAGAAAATAAGTAATTAAATTTATTTCATGATCAATAAAGATAATATATATTTTGAGACGAGAAAATCAATTGATTAATTAATTGGGATAGAGTATTACAGCTTCAACAATGTAGACATGTTTGCATACAGAATTGGAATTTCAGATCCCTCGAAATTGTTATTGTCAAGCTGGCTGCGATCAGAAGAAGAAAAATCAAACGTAAAAATAGCGAGGAACGAAAAGAAAGAAAAATCGATGCATGAATAATTTTACATGAAAAGCTTTTTTAGAATAAAAAATCAAGGGCTATTGAGAAAATAAACCATGGCTAAATCAACTAACTCTAAAACACCAATTACAATAAATCACAAGGCCGGGATTAAGAGTATCTAATAAAAATATCGCTACAAACAAAACAAATTTCGGTCACAAACTCTAACAAGAATTCATAAATCAAGCTAATCTAATTAAAAACATTTAATTTGTTCAATTCATTTGGTCAAGTCACGACTCATGACGATATGATTCAAACCATACAAACAATGCATATTAACTATATATAATTATATAAAACTGCATTTATGAATATTGGAGGTTAAATAAAAATAAAAATAAAAATAATGTGAGCAAATTAAGAAGAACATACATAATCCTTAGCTTTGGCATCTGAGAAAACTCCGGTGGAAGAGTTCCTGATAAATTGTTATTATCCAATAGGCTGCCAATGTGAAAAGTGAAAACCGATTAAAAACCGATGGTTGCATTTTAATTTTTATCGATAGGTAACGACGGGTTTACCAATTATGTTTTTTATAAAATAATCTTTCAAGCATTAATTAAAGAATCGAGTATTCGTCATTTTCTACGAGAAGTCTAGATATATACTATATTATATATGCAGGAACTATAGTATGAAGAAGATCATACACTTAATGAAGAGCTTACAAGTGAACAAGTGCAGGCAAAGCAGAAAACTCCACAGGAAGTTCGCCGCTGATTGAATTGTTGTTCATGTGACTACAGATATGATCAAGAACAAATATGATACATAATTAGTCAATTAATTAATTATTCTAATTATACATGTCAATACTATTTTATTCATATTTTTACTAGCTAAATATATATATATATAAAAAGAATGTTTATCTAAATATATGGTGAAAATTTTGCTCCTGAGAATAGGCTGATGCTTTCAAAAATCGGGCCAGCTCGGTTTTTCAGCCAAGTTCTTGTACATTTTACTTTGATAAAATTAATTTATTATAGTTTTAACTTTTAGGGGTTTTATTTAATTTTGAATCGAGTACTATTTTATTTTTTAATTTATCCATTTTTCTTCATTTTTAACCATTTTAAAAATCTGTGTAAATATTTATGAAAGTCGGGCCGCCTCGGTTCCCACCTCCGAAAGACCCTAGAAATACCTATAGCACTGGACTAAGGAGAAGATAAAAAAACATGTGCTCATTTTATTTTTCGTTCCTATTAGAGGGGACGGACCTGACTATAGGCGACCAAGGGCGGCACCTCGGGCCCTCAAATTTTAAGAGCCCAAACTTTTTATATATTTCACTGTCTACCTATTAAAATATAAAAAAATAATTATTAATTATTTTGAGGGCCCTAAAAATTTATTTGGCCTAGAACCCCCGACTAAAAACGACAAACGCCGGATATAACTTAATGACTTAACTAAATATCTATAAAGTAATCATAATGAAAAATAGCTCAAAGTTGTTATTGTTTTTTTCTTTTCTTTTCTTTCTTCCTAGATTAATTCGAATGAATTTGAAAACAATGAGAAAAAAAAAATACATACAAGTGTAGGACTTTGGAAAGATTTGCAAGTGACTTTGGAAGTGAGCCAGAAATGTTATTTAAGTCAACTTGAAGTCTTCGAAGGTCAGAGAGATTGCCAAGCTCTTCTGGTAAATGACCTGTTAATTGATTTCCAGTCAACAGACTGCATGCAAGTAATTACTGTTAATTAATTAATTGCTTGAGAAACAACATAATATCAGGGTCAACTTTGAAATAATTACATTAAAAAAGAAATTGATCATATAAAAATATGTGCAATTATTGCTAACTCAATTATTTTTCGATTAATTAGCATTTATTTGGTGCACTATATATCTCTATATCTGTATAGCTATATATATATAAATGAGAAGCAGAATATGAACTTACAGAAGTTGCAAAGAAGTGAGTCTTCCTATCTCCTTTGGTATACTTCCACTTATATTATTCCACATAAAGTTTCTGTAATTATCAAGCCCACAAAACAAATAACATAGAAAAAAATATGTGAATGATCAGATGACTCTTATTAAAAAAATATAGTAAAATAGACATGTACCATAAATTGGAAGGACTAACTATATAAATAACTGTATATATCACACTCACAAAATGGTCAAATTAGATAATTGGCCAAGTTGGGGATCCAATACTCCAGTGAGATTCTTATTCAATAGGCGCCTGCAATTATATAAAATGAAATTATCAGATAAATGATCATTATATGCATATATATATATAATATATATTTTATACATAAATAAATACTTATGATAAAAGAAATTAATCGTGATAATAGTTAGAGAAAGCTTAAGTACTTATGTACTACTATAATTGCAGGTAACACATTTCTACATAATAAAATAATAATTACGAAATATAACATATGGGCATGCATATTATACCGAGTCAGAGTTATTGCAAGTCAAGAGTTGACATATTATAATTTTTTTTGTTGATATATATATATATATAAGTCGGTAAAAAAAAAAAACCTACTTTTCTTGGATATATTGGAAAATACACAGAAAAACAGATTACAATAAATTTGATAAAATATTTCTCGTAGTACGTAAGATTTGTGAAGCACCAACGAAGTTTAACTTTAGAAGAATTATTAAAATAAAGTCTAACAAGATTATTAGAAATATTCCGAAAAAAAAAAGTAAAAATTCTTTCAAATAAGCCATTTGACGCATAACAATTTTTTTTTCTGTTTTTTTTTCTGTTTTTTTTTTAACATGGCAATATGCTACTTTTTGATCAAAATAATGCATTATCAAAAATCAAAACTTAGAGGGCAACATGTACCCACTAACAAAGTTATTTAGAGGACATTTTGCTCCAATATTCACTTTGTATATTAATGTCACTGAGTCTAGAGATCAATATGATACTCATAAAATTATAATATTAATCGAGGATTAACGATTGACTAACGTACAATTCAACGACATGAAGATAACTGTCGTTTTGATCGAAACGGCAGATGACTCCGGTCCAGTTCGAAGTGCAAGGATCGCTAGACTCTGTCCAATTTCTGAGTCTCGTAAATGGATCTTTAAGTCCATTATATATCGCTTCCAAAGCCCTCACTGCAAATTCATGTGCCACAGTATATACATACACATATATATATATATATATTTATTGTACGCGATCAAGAAAAAAGAAAGAAAATTAATAAAGAATAGAAAGTATACAAAAAAATCACCTTCCGCTGGATGAGTTATTTGAGAAAGTTGCTGAGAAGAAGCACAAAAACACCACGAGAAACAAAGAAGAGCTCCTAAAAAGAAATAAATATTTCTCTCCATATGTATTTGTCTAATTGTATTTGTGTTTATGGTTTTCTTGGCATGCACAACGTTATGAAAATAAATATGAAAAAGTTTTGAAAGCAAAATTATTGTGCAAGGAATTATGACTATGCATGGCTTCTAAAAAGGATTCATAGAAGAAGATACATGGTATTTGTTCTAATATGCGTATGCTTGTGTGTATATATCTAATAACATAGATTTTTGAGTAAATATATAATTTGGTAGGTATAATATGGATATATAGAAAGTTGAAAATGTTGCTTTCAGAGTTGGTTTTGGCTAATTAATTGCCTTCTTTGATATTATTATATGTATGTATAATATAAGAGAAGCAAAGACTTTGTCTACGTGGTTATTTTAATGAGAGTTGGAGGTTCGGCCAAATAAATAATGGTATAAATCTGATTTAACTAACCTTAGTTTTGTTGAAGTTTAACCGACTTATTATTATCATTATTAAATACATATTTCAAGATCAAATTCTAATTCTCAAGTGAGAAACAAAATCAATCCCAATGAATAATAATATATATCACAAAGAAGCATTTGAGTGTTTTATTCTCAATACGAGTAAGTTCACTTGAATTTCTTTTAGCACTTAATTTTATGAAATGTCCCTATTTTCTGAATCTATTTTCTGTTATAGTAGGAAAAACAGGAAACACACTAGCTTTATAATTTATAAAATATGTTGAAGTCGTGAAAAGAAACAACATATACTTTGTAATTAATCAAACTTAATAATAACAAGGGGAATTTTTCAAGAGATATTTCCTTTGACTAGCACCAGATATATAAAACAATGTATTAAACATATCTATATTTATCTTTCAAGTAGACCAATTATATTCAGTATTGGCTTAGAATGTTGAAGCAAAATAATTTTATTTACACTTTTGCAACTTTCTAACAACAACTTATTACCTAAACTCTATGACTTAGTCTCTCCAAATCCAATATATTCTGCAACTTAATGGTTATTATATTATAATTACTTTGAATTTACGCAATACAAGAGTATATCCAATTTCCAAACAAGGACGTTTTGATTTCGACCAATTATTGCTTTTCTCTAATGAAATAGTAAACTTTATACATGGGTTTAAATAAGGAAATTATATGAATTAGAGGGTCAATAGAGATAGAATCAAAAGTAAAAGATTAACTATGGGGATTACAAAGTTAAGTGTTAAAGTACTCTTGAAAAAATATCAAATGTATATTATTTTTCCATTACTAGGTGATAATGTTATGGTCAAATTGAGATTTAGATTAATTTCACTATCTCATCTTTGACATCTCATTTAATTATTTAATTTAGATTAAGTGGTAGTATAATAATAATTAATTATATTTTGGATTAAAAGTACACATACTACATACTGGCTCCGTTTGGTTCAGATTTACAAGTCTTATTTTATTTTTAGAATAATCTAAATTTCTTTTTAGGTGTTTGGTAAAATTATTTTTTATAAAAAAATACAAAATCGATTTTTAGATTTTTGTACATAAGTCATAAAAGCTAGGATTCCTAGCTTTGTTTTTTTCTAAAAACAAAAACAAAGTTTTTAGTCTATTTTAATCTTCTTTTTACTTTTTATATATTTATTTTACCAAACGTTTAATCAACTTTTGTTATCAACAATAACTGTTTTAATAAACAGTTGACCAAACATTGGTCTGTTTTTTTTTTTTAAATTAAAAATATATAAAAAAGAAACAAAGCTATGCCAAAAAGTGTCACACTATATAAATCAATACAATAACAATCACACTAAAATTAAAAATTGTATCAAAATTCAGGGAAGCATTTTTCATAATTTCATTATAGGGCGCTTTGGATAAATAGCCAAATCTGAAAGTGTGTTTAGCAAAATAGCCAAATTTTTGTTAATTTTGTAAACTAGCCAATTAACCATTTTAATGGAATTCCAATCAAATTATTACCCTCATGTTTTAATAAATTTAAAAATTCATTTATTTTCATTAATTGATAATATTGCTATTAATTGAAATAGCTATTAATATGGTAACAACCAAAACCAAACCTTTTTTTTTTATATAATTCAAATTTTAAAATAAAAAATATATATAATTTTTGGATTTATTTTATTCAAAAAATATTTATATAATTTTCGGATTTATTTTATTCAAAAAATATAAACAAATTAAAGACGCAAATTAACGTAAACCAACAATGAATTAACGTAAATCAACAACGAATTAACGTAAATCAACACTTTAATACACAAATAAACACAAAATTAACACGAATAAACACTTTGATACACAAATAAACACAAAAATTAACAAAAATAAACACTTTATTCTTATTAAAATTTAAATACAAAATAAACGTGAAATAACGAGGGCGACTTCAGGCGCAGCGACCACGGCCATTGACGAAACCTTCGATGCCGCGCCCGGTCAATTCAGCATTGTCCTCGACGACGAACACCATCGGATCGCCATCCTCGCTGGCCTTCCGATCAGGTACCCGTCCCACGACGCCCTCGGCTCGTCAAAGGAGAAGCGACGGCACTCGTCGAGCGACATCCGAGCTGCAATGTCGACAGAGAATCTCGGATCTGTGTCGCAAGATCTGCGCTCACCGCCGAAACCATACTCCCCCACCTCCAACTGAGTTTCCCTCGCCCTCGCTCCGTCATTGTTTACGGTCACCGAATCGCCATTCTCTCCGGGGAGCTTCTTATTCTTCGGCTTTCGCCTCCATTTCGTGAGTTTCTTGCTCAGACCTGAAGCCGCTTCCCAAATCTATAAACTTCTTCATGGTCTTCAGCTCCGCCTCGTCCTCTTCGTCTTCTTCGCCTCCGTTCCTCGGCGCGCCTTTCTTCTCGTCGTCGAGGCTGAACAGAGCGCACAGAGAGGTATTTTTGCCGCGAACCCTAACGTCGCACGATTTTTCCTGCGCTGCAAGTCGGCCGCGATGTCGTCGGATCTCGGGCCTCCGGAGCACGATTTGCTCCGCCGGAGCTCCGAGCCGAGAGAGAGAGAGAGAGAGAGAGAGAGAGAGAGAGAGAGAGAGAGGGATGATCGATGGAAAATGATTCAAATTGACTATTAAATTCCTAAATTTGTGCATAATTAATTAAGCTTGATTTGTGCTGATTTTTTTTAATTAATTACGAAAATTATAATTAAAATGATTAATTAAAGGGTATTATAGAGATAAAAAATGTTATTAAAATGCCACCTCATGTTAATTGGCTAGTTTACAAAATTAACCAAAGTTTGACTATTTTGCTAATCCTATGTTTCAATTGGCTATTTGGTCCAATTTCTCTTCATTATAAGGGAAAGAGAAAAACTATGTTTTGTGACTTTTGAGTACTAATGCCATTACAAAGAAAGAGAATGAGAATACGGTGCCGCACTTACTATAAGATTGCATATTTATGCCACAAATATCGTAATATTTATATTTTATTAAAGGGACCCAATATTTAAAAGGTCCAACAAAACCTTCTACAAATTTACAAAATTCTATTCCGTCACCCAATTTTACACATGGAAACAAACCTTAAATGTCCGGATATACATATATGTCGTGATCATGATTGAGCACACCACAAAACCCCGTGTATATGTGTATATATATTCATATTGGTAAACCGTTGACCGGTCGTGATCAGCGAGGTTTGATGTCCGGAAAAACTCCGCTAACGAGGTCACTCCCAACGTAAGTATTCCCTCCGGAGTAGACCACGGACGACTCCGATGGTGCTCCGCCCGAATAGGCAGCGTAGAGGCCGGGCAATTCGGACTCCGGACGCTGGGAAATAATGGAGCTGAGGATCTCAAGCTCGCGCACAACCTCCGGCATCGTGGGGCGTGCCTTGGTCTCCTCTCGGCAGCACCGGAGTGCCAGCCTGAGAAGCTTCCCAGTGCAATCCGCGTCGTACGTTCCCATGTTCCGGTCGATCATCGCCGCCATCTTCCCAGATTCGAAAGCCGATTGTACCTGTAGCAGATTCGCCATCACCGAGACAGAAGCTTTTTAGGGCAAATAAATACAAGTTAACAAGTATATTTTCAATCCACCGTTTTGGGATACATTGTTTAAGCCACACGACATATACAAAAACGAAAAAACGCTTACACAAAGAAGAAGAAGAAAAAAGACGAAAACGCTCAACTTATACCAAAAACAAACATTTGATTTATCAAAACAGTTACCTCTCGGACTATATTTCTGCCATGGGAAATCGGTGGCCTCGCCGTGAGAAGCTCGAGAAACACAACTCCGAGGCTGTAAACGTCGCTCTTCTCCGTTAGCTTGCGAGTCAAGTAATATTCAGGATCGACGTAACCCTGCATGGAATTGTGAGATCAATATAGAGATAATATATGTGATAAGGTGCCCTACTTCAAATAATACACTATGAATTTTTTTTATTTTTTTTGAAGGCAACTGAAGTAGGATAAACCACAACCTCCACTTTGGAGGTGGTGTGGAATTACCACTAGGGTATCCTAGAACTATAATACACTATGAACTTTGCACAACGATTGTACAACTATAGTGCAAAGTAAAATTTCATAACGATTTGCTCAATGTACACAAGTATAGCAATATATATATATATGAATAGTTTCTTTATAATACTCACCGGGGTTCCTTTCACAGCTGTTGACACGTGAGCCGTGACATCGATGTCGTCTGACACCGGTGCAAGCCGCGAGATTCCAAAATCGGAGACTTTTGCGGTGAATTTCGAGTCCAACAGTATGTTGTTTGCCTTAATGTCGCGATGAATTATCGGCGGATCAGCATCCCGGTGAAGGTATTGAATTCCCTTCGCTGCGTCCAGCGCAATCTGCACTCTCATTGTGAAACCGAGAGGGCGTCGGAATCTATCTGATATATTAAAATTTTCCGGTAAAAAATAAGTCAGCACGACGCGCACGACGGGTGTGGTTCATATGGCGACTAAAAAGAAAGTTACCGGAGAGGAGACTGTGAAGCGAGCCGTTGGCCATGAACTCGTACACTAACATCTGAAACATATCACGATTCAAAATTAATTTTGTTTATATTAATTAGACGGAGCAAGATGCGAATTAATCTTAGCACTCAAGTACTTGAAAATCTCATATTTTTCAAGTATATTACCAATTATACACAATATATTACCAAGCAGAAGTACACAATGCTCAAGAGAAAGAGAGAGACTAGGGTTAGATGATAAATAAAGTCTGTACCTGCTCGTCCTCTTCGTCGCAGTAGCCGATCAACGGGACCAAATTCCGGTGATGTACTCGTGAAAGAAGCTCGATCTCGGTGAAGAACTCTCTCTCGCCCTGCAGTGAGCCTTGTTGAGCGCGCTTGACTGCAACCACCGTGCCATCTACCAAGATGCCTTTGTAAACCTTCCCATACCCTCCTTGCCCTATTTGAGCTGTGCTTTCAAAGCCACATGTTGCTGATTCGAGCTCGGAGAAGTTGAATCCTTTCACGCCCTCAATTTTGCACAAAGTTTTTCCTATCAAAGACACAAAATTATCGAATACATTATCGCAGAATGTTCCGAGATATTAAGAAAGAAAAGGAAAAAAAAAAAGGTGAAATTGGGACTCGGAAGTTTTGAGATTTTGTTCTCGGCTTTTTCGGTATCTTCGAATTCGGTACAAATGTACCTATTAGTATAACTAGTTAAAGAGAGTAAACAAGTAACTGATATTCACCGAATTTAAACAAATATCTAGTCAAAAATATAATACTGGTGAAATCCGGTTTTAAAAATTAATAGAATTTTTTATTTATTTATATATATATTAGGATCTTTGGATTTCGCTCATACCCTTATGGTGACTCGAACACAGACCTCTAATGTCTTAAGTGACGTACTTGTTACCACTAGACCAAGCACATCTTGTCTAATAGAAATAAATTAGTACTGGTAATATGTCGGTTTTTTGAAACTGGTTCTGGCTCTCAAAACCGATATAAACGGGTAGAAACGATACACTCCTAAAAAACATTTGAAAGATGCGAATAACTTACGAGGTTTCCTTGTCACAATTTTCGCTTCTCGTTTAGACTTCATCTTAGTATAAAAAAATGCCACTGCCAAAATAATCGTCAGGCCGCAAGCGATTGCTCCCAAAATAATTCCAATCATAAGCGATTTGCTCGTACCCGATCCCGAACTACCGCTATTTACTGCGACCAAAACAAAATGAACAGAATCGTAACAAAGAAAAAAGTATATGGATTCGTATTAAAAGATCTTAGTTTATTTTATTGAAAACATTTGAGGAATATTAACAAGATTACAAAGGCCGATAGTGCCACACTGAATATATTACACTGAATATATCTAAGTCATGCGAGAGTGCATTGTAACATTGGCCGATAGTGCCACCCTATTAAAAAAAAACAAGACTACAAAGGCATTATTTTAGGTTGGTGAGTATTTGCCCTAGTATAAAGTTCAACATGCGACATAAAAATTGAAAATGTTCACCTTATCAATAAAAAAAAATAGGCATTACCATTTTCGTAAGGTCCAAGTAGGCTGAAATTCAAGAGATCATATGGCCCGAAAGCCGGATTCGAAGGAAACGAAAACCTGGCAAAGGCCTTGACAACCCGTTGGAGCTCGGTGTCGTTGAAAATGAACGTGTTGTTGGAGCCAATGTCGAGACGAGGGAACACCTTAATGAAGAGCCGGACACGAGGGCCCTCTTGCCACGTGAACGAATCGATGATCACTTGGTAAGGCTCCATGCCGAGATTGAAAGAAATGTACTCCTCAAACATTCCAATGAACGGCCTGAAATCAGAGAAACTAGGGCTACGCAGCCTCATTCCCACGCCGATAGGCGCGGCGCAGAAGCAAGATTCTGGAGAGCCTCGAACGTATTCGAAATTCTCAGAGACGGGACAAGATAGGGTGTTGCAGTTATTTTGGGGAACGGTGGTTGCATTTCGACCGGAGTATTCCGTAGAATCTTCTTCTCCTTCATCTTCTCTTTTTGGTCCGCAAAATTGCACAATGTCTAGCTCGTTCGCTTGCTCGCAAATGGGGTTCCCTTGAAGCCTGAGGTTTTTCGGGCAGCATTGTTGGCAAATACACACAAGAATTTTACGTAGAAATTCTAAATTAAAATAGGAAAAAAAAAACAATAAAAAAACGGAGAGACAAGAAAGTCAATATATTCTTTTTTATTTTATTTTTATTTTTTTATTTACATTAGTGAAGGTATAGTAGGTGTTAACTCGTATGTTAACTACTAATCACATGCTTTAACAAATTCGTAGTACAAAACTATATAAATGTCACTTTATCGCCCCGATCCGGAATCATACTATTGAGCCCCGATAATATTCAACTTTATGTCGCGAGACGCATGAAAATTTTTATGCATGCTTTTTGTGCGAAAAACGTCTGAATTCTTGTATATTAAAGGGATAATAGCGGCAAAAGTGGCCAAAGTTAGGCCAAGTGTGCAAATAAGTGGCCAAACCGATTTAATATCGGCATAAGTAGCCAAAGTTTACCAAACCGTGGACAGTACAAATTCCATCCATTTCATGTCAACGCCGTTAGCCACGTCAGCGCTAAAATCGTTATTTTTTCAATTGGTTTGAGATTTTAGGTCAATATATGAAAACATGATATGAACATCAAGAAGACTAATACTAAAATCAACATTAAAAATAATATATGAATATCAAGAACACTATATGAACTTCAAAAATGTTACATGAACAATAAAAACAATATATCAACATCAATAGCACAAAAAACTTCTCTAATAAATATAAAAATATTGCCATAAGCAAAAATACCCATTTAGCCACAAGTTTTTTTTTTTTTAATTACTCATTGTGTGTATTAAAATGAACTAAAATATGTTTGTTTTAATACGTTTGTACAAAATAAAAATTTCGTTAATAATGTTGGCCTAACATTGTTAGTTAGAGTCGAGGCTAAAATCGAGACTTTGTAATATTATTTTATTGAGATATATTTAATTGTTAGAGACCCGAAATTTTGTTTAAGGAAATACCCATTTAGCCACAATATATTTTTAAAAATATTACTCATTTTGTGTATTAAAATGTACCAAAATGGGTAGTGTTTTAAAAACTTTGTAAAAAAAGTGATAATCTCGTTAATAATTTTGGCCTCATTGTTAGTTAGAACCGGGACTAACGGTGTTGACATGAAATGGATGGAATTTGTACTGTCCACGGTTTGGTAAACTTTGGCTACTTATGCCGATATTAAATCGGTTTGGCCACTTATTTGCACACTTGGCCTAACTTTGGCCACTTTTGCCGCTATTATCCCTATATTAAATAAAGAATGAACTTGCACGGAATACTTCGTGTCTAATCCGGAAACAATTTAATGCAATTACTATTTGAAATTCTTTTTCAAAAGACACTTTTAAAAGCAAAGATGGTCTATCGAAATTGAGTTCAGGCCGTTCGACAGATCTCGGTCAAAATGTATATCGGAGAGTTAAACTTACTCGATAGTGACATTTGGAGGAGGATACAAGCTGCCGGAAATATTCAAAATCTTGTTATTCCGGAAATTCCTGCAACAAAGACAAGACTTACCATATGTCTTTCAAGAATATGCTGTACGGAATACTAATTATACCAGCTAGAATTACAATCTCGGAGAAAAACGACTCAATGACTTTTCTTACAAGTTGAGCAGGGTATCCGAATTGAACATGATGTTCTGCCAGAATGATGACGGAATCGTACCGTTCAGCAAGTTGCTTTGAAGCGACCTGCGAACAAAAAAAATATATTTCATACAAAAAAGTAACTGGATTGAACATTCTATTTTTTATCAGTTTGTTGACTCAGGTCCGAAATACAGAGAAAAACTGAAACCGAGATCGATTCTTACAGCCTCTGCAGAAGAGGAAGGATGGTGAAGTTCGAAGGGACCGGTCCTGTAAGTAGGTTCTTCGACAAATCACTGAAAAATTGATTAAGCAATTATTTCATCTTCCGAGAAACCGGGCAGTTAGACGTGTGAACACTAAAACTGACGTACATAGTTGTGATGTTCTCGGACAGCTTGTTTGTCGGTATAGTTCCCGAAAGCTGATTGGAGCTAAGATCTCTGGATCACGGGAAATAGCAACTCTGTTAGCTAAAACTATGATATGAAATGCATATTTAATATGGTATATGAATCAGTTTTCCGCGTCATACAAGTAGCGAAGACCCGGTATCGTGCTGAAATCGGGGACGCTACCCTGCAAGTTGCAATGCCTAAGTGTCCTTCAGAGACGAACCAAATGACATGTCTTGTCAGTTCAATGGCTTGAAAACGGAGGGCCGTTTCCGTTAACAGAAAAAATAAATCGGAGAGAGCTTACAGTTTAAACAATTTGGACATGTTTGTGTAAGATTCGGGAATAGAAGTTCCACTAAAGTTGTTGTTGTTCACTTGGCTGCAACAAATTGTTAATGAGGTTTAAGAATTAATTAGCAATTTTTTTCAAACTCTTAATTAAATAAGATTTGGAAGAGACATACAAGATCGTAATGTTCGGCATCAGAGCAAGCTCCTCGGGAAGATATCCGGTGAGTTTGTTGTTATCTATCAGGCTGCAAGCACGGAAACGACACTAATTTTGACAACGGTAATCACTGAAGAGGCGTGAAGCGGTATTTTTTTTTAGAAGAAGAAAAAGAAAAAAACAACATAAGCTTTTAGATACGAAACCAGAAGGACAACTAGCGAAATCTGAAGTTCTCTCCGCACAAGATTATGAAATTGCGGTGTCGTGTTTTTGGAGGAAATGTACTCACAAATGCACTAATTTCGGCAATCTAGCGAGCTCCACCGGAATCTGGCCGCTGAATGAGTTGTTGTTCATGTGACTGCCAATCATTTAAGAAAGCTTAATAAGCATCAGATAATTTTATTTATTAATTTTTTTTTGTAAAAAATCATGACTAATATTTGTTGAATTATAAATGTATCACTCACAAATGTTGGACTGTGGACAAATTTCCAAATGATTTAGGAATTGGCCCTGATAAAAGGTTAATGTCTAGTTGGAACTTGGTTATGTTTGGGAGGTTTCCAAGCTCATCTGGAAGAGGACCTGATAATTGATTTCCACTCAGAAGCCTGAAGTTAAGACAAGGTTAGCAATTTAATTAAAATAACTAAATAAATAAATAAAACATTGCTTTTTGCAACAAGTTACCAGTAAATTTCAGAAATCAGCTAAAAAAAATAACATTCCTTCATGGGGTAACATTAATGTAAAATTAATTTGTTTTAATTAAATTACGTTTTTAGGGAAATTTGCGACGAAAGTCATCGAACTCATCATTATTTTACAAATAAGTCATAAACTCATATTTGAGCGGAAAATGTAATTGAACTCGTATCTTTCTTCATTAAAAAAAAGTCATTAAATTCTTATTTCATATTTCAAAGGTAAATTTTCAGCTAAAATCATTGAACTGGACCATTTCTTATAGATAAGTCCTCAAAATTACGTTCTACGACTAAAGTCCCTAACGTTAGTATTTTCTTATAAATAGCTATAGTTGATTACTAAGTGCCACATGGCGTCCAATTGATTGTCATGCGACACTCAACTTGACACATGAATTTATTTATTTATTATTTATTTATTTAAAATTTTAATTTTATAAAAATATATAGGAAATTTTAAAATAATTAAGAAAATGAAAAACCTCACATGAGAAGGGCACGAGGCAGTCCAATGGAATGGCAGTGCCGCATGACGGTCAACTTGACGTCATGTGACCCTTAGCAGTCAACTTAATTATTTGTAAGAAAATACTAACGTTAAGCACTTTAGCCGCAAACAAATAAAAATTAAAGCCATATTCGAAAGAAGTGGGAGAGTTCAAAATCTTTAGATTCAATTTTTTTCATTTTTTTAATAACATAGTTATTCCAGATTTGAGCTCAGAGAGTAATATATAAATATGCAGATTCATACACTTACAGTAGGTTCAAAGAGCTCATGTTTCCTATTTCCTTTGGTATGCTTCCACTTATATTATTCCACATAAAATTTCTATCAAAAATAAAATATATTCAATTAGAAGAACTAAGAAAAAAAGAAGAAAATAGGTAAATCAATAATTATTAAACACTCACAAAATGGTCATCTTAGAGAATTGGCCAAGCTGAGGAGATAATTTTCCAGAAAGATTCATGTTGAGCAAGCGCCTTTGTATCGAGAAACGTCAAAATTATTTTTCGGTTTTCTGTTATCTTAGTGAAGAAATCATAGCCAAAAATATGAATGAATGAAATTATAATTCTTGGACATGATTATATCCATCTGCCGAATCCATTACGCATATTACGCCAGTCCACTTTAAAGCACACGGATTGTCCGATTTCCAGTTGTCGAGTCTCCCGAGCGGATCTTTGAGCTCGAGCCGTACTGCTTTCAATGCGGTCACTGCAAACCATATAAGAGTAAGGAGAAAAAGTTATCTAACCAAGAATTCTTAAGATGAAAAAAAAAAAGTCAAATGAATCAGAAATTTGTCAGAGGACCTTCCAATGGAAAAGTGAGTCCCGAAAGTTGTCCGGAATCTTGACCCGAAACTTGCAGAGCGAAAGGACACAAAAACCAAACAAGTATAGCGCCAAATAGTCGAATTCTCATCGTTGAAATCTATAAAATCGGAGGAGAGAAATGAAAAATTATATCATCTTTACGTGAGCATAGTTTAATGTTATAGTGATAGTAAGGAATGTTGGAGAAAATGAGGAGAAATTTCTAACCTTGGCTTGTGAGAGGATAATTAAGATTGAAGACTAATGTGCGAGTAACATTAAGATATTTTTTATTGTATAATTATATGCCGATAATCTATAGATATAGTGAAATATATTAGACACACAATTTTGTGTTTGAAAAAATTAATAGATGATTTGGTCATGAGGATATGAGAGAGTTGCTTTCCAAGTGGTTAAAAAAAACTTTGCATACACATTAAGATAATATTAAAAAAAATAGAAAAATACTATACTATACTCACACTTCTAAACAAACTATATTTCTGGTTTTCGGTATAATCTATGGTCTATTGCTTTAAACCAAGGTTTTAAATGCGAATGTCGACGACGGTTTCGCTCCCTCCACTTTACGGGCATGCCGCATGCCGATGAAAATATCGACGGGAAAGTCAAAAAATAAATCTGAGTATCTTGACATTTTTTAATATAGGTTCAAATTACTTATTTATCACTATAAGACATAAATAACTAAAAAATCACATTTATTATAAGATATCATATCGATATGTTATAGTTGTATTTATATAAAAATAAGAGTTATACTTTCAACTTTTAGAAAATATAAATATAAAGTTACAATCATTATAAAACAAAAGTTGTTCACGGGCATGCCGCATGCCAAAAACATGCCGCAACTCTCAAAACACGGGGATGCCAAAGTTAAAGAACCGTAATTAAACTATATTTTTAACAAAAAATAAACTTTAAACACTTAATAATGTGTAATTGTATCATTTTTACTTTTTTTGATTTCATAAATAACGAATAACTATCTCTTAGTTTCTATAATAGGTTGTGAAGGCGTTAAAAGCGTAATTGAAAAATATTGAAATTTGATTTTCTTACGAGAGAAAATATGATGCATTCTTAATGCGAATTTGCTAGACTTTTATTACGGTGGTATTATTCAAAATTGGATTCTTTTTTGCAAAATATATTTTTGCAATTCCCCTCAAAGCTAGTTCCAACAATTAATGCGTATTATTGTATATGTATATACTAATATAAATATGGTATATCTTTTATTAGTAAAATATTGCATCGAATGTACACGTTCACCCCTAGTGGCAGGTTTAACAAATCAAAGTAAAATAGAGCTTATTGTGGCACTTCATTATACTAATACCGATTTGTATTTTTTTTTCTTTCTTTTTAATGGTGTAAGTTAGATTCCCATATGATTAAATTTATAATATTTAGCCAAAATGTTAAAAAAATAAATCAGCTAAAACGTCCACCATTCAAAATATTGAACAAGAAAGTATGCTTTTCATTTACCAACCCTCTAGAACAAATAACAGAATTTGTCAACTGCCTATTTAATAATTTATTTGTGAAATTGTCACAAAAAAAATTTGTAATTAGTTGGAGAAGTATATATATATATATTGCCCCTGTATTTTAACTTATAATTATGATCATAGAAAATCTTGTAATTGGTCTTTCATTACTTGTGCCAAAAAATTATAATTCCATAAAATAGAACACAAGTTGAAGGTAAGAAAAAATTATGATTCACTTTTCAAAGCTAATTCTCTTCTTTTATAATAATGACAAAATATTTAGAATCATCATATGCAAAATTCAATGATAATGCTTAATGCAGTTGACCTAGTAAAATAAAGATATATCTGCTTATATGGTATGTTTTTTTTACTTCTTTTTTCTTTATCAGCACAGAACAGAATCAAACCAGTAAATAATACAGCAGATGCCACGTCAGCGTAGGTTGACTTTTTGGTAAACTTATCCAACAAACATACGAGGTTGACATATATATTAATTATTCAGAGCCAAATCCAATCGTAAATATTAACATGTATCATTATTTCTGACCAAACAAATACTATATATTTTCTTCAATTTGTTTGAATTAATCAAAGATAAAATATCTAGAAACGACAAACCTTCATTCCCTCAAGCCTTGGAAATTTTCTGCTGCTTGATGTCTTGAATATAAAATATGTAGAAACAAATCATATGATATGAATATATAACCTGGTCATATATATATATATATGCGTATGCAATGTCATTAGTTACTACTATGTATTTCTTCTAAAATGATTATTTTAAATTTTTTTAATAATTTCGAAAGTATGAGTTATGTTAATTATTGCGGCAAAAGGCCAAATTCTAATTCATTTGTACGTTTAGCTAATAATTATTGCGGCAAAAGGCCAAATTCTAATTCATTTGAATACGTTAAGCTTATATAGCCATTCGATTTTGTGTCTCTTTTTTTTCTCTCTTCTTTATTTGACCTATGAAACTCTTAAGTCTTAATTATGTAATTGTATGTATTTGCCATTTTTATGAAAATTCCATCACATAAGGGCCAAATAATGACAATTACAAAATCAGAGATGTCAAATAATCATTTAATAAAATTAGAGGCGATGCGAAAACAAGGCGGGCCTCGGAAAAAGCCTGATATCGTGGTCCTGTCCCGGTTCCCTGTTTATAAACCCGAGACCAAGCCACACCCAGTTCTCTTTTCTTTCTTTTTTTTTTCACAAAAAGGTCCGACTTTAGGCCGAAACCGGACTTCGGGGCCAAAATGTAGTTGAACTAATCTCTGAGCAGGAGAAGATGGTCATAGTCAACGTTGACCAAGCCCAAATCATAAGGAGAAGAATCACTTGATAATAATTCAAATAAAAAAGTCAAGACCATCACCCTATTTACTTCATAAGATATACAAACAAAGCACAAAGGAGTAATTGATTATAATTAAGATATATAGGTGAATATATTAAAAGGCTCCACCATCAGTTTTACAGAAGTCTCCCAAATCATATTCTTGAATAAAATAGTTTGGCACAAAATAATAAATAAATATGATCAGTATCTTGGGTACCAAAACATACCCTTAATGCCCTCAGGATCAGGTTGAAATCCCAAATTTTGATAAAATTCAACAACTGCAAAACATGCATAAGAGAACAAATTAACCGGAAATCCGAGTTTTATTATATACATGTAAATCCCGTGAACTCGTCGTGTTGTCGTAGTTTCTCATTTCTGGCAATTCTCCCTCGTCGTTAGAAAATCGACGATTTTCATAAAATTTCAAGTTGCGTGCAATGTACTATTTTCATAAATGTGCTACTATTTATACTGCTAGGTGGCATAAAATTTGATTAAAAAAAATGTCGATTAGGTAACAACCACGGGGAGTAATTATTGGTCGGTTAGGTAACAACCACGGGGGGAACTGCTTGAACGCAAAAAATTATTGGGGAAACTGATGACAACACGACAAGTTTAGGAGGCGTAGCTACAATGTTCGGAAAAATAACATATATTTTTGTTGTTAAAAACTCAGAGGAACGGTAACACGAAGAACAATGATCGAAATCTGGATTCGATTTATAGAAAATAAGTATTGTTGTCATACCTTGACTATCTGCAAAGAGTGTAATATTCCCAATGTCCCTTTGAAGAAGTGATCTTATAAGCTTCTCAACGAGTGCCTTACCCAGACCCCGACCCTGAATGATTAAGAAACCGATACCAGAATTGCGTCAACCAAAAAATTACCGATATAGGGAAACATGTGATACACGCTTCGATACAAACTCGTGCTAGACACACTTAGATTGTCCTTTGTTTTAGTTTTTCAGCGTCTTTTTCTTTATTTTCTGAAATTGGTACATCTGATAGTTTATTTGATATATGCAAACCCGTGTGTGTTTTGTTACCACGGTATCTTCCGGTAAAAGCTGAGACGAGCATGAAACAAAAAAGAAGTGTAGACGTGTCACGCACTTGGTAGCTAGGATCAACAAGAACGTCCCAGATCGTCGCATTGAAGGCGTGATCTGACGTGGCACGAGCCATTCCGATTAGCTTCTTTGGTTCACTTTCCTCTGTCAAACAACTTCAAGTACACTAAGATGTTCATCAAATAGTTTTGTATAGCCTTATCAATCGCACCCAAAAAAAGGCCATTTCCGCTATGTACCTGATCCCGGCAACTTCCGAACGGAATGCAATGTCGCTACCATGTAGCTATTTTTCAACGCAGCAGCCAGTTTCGAAAGCGGCCTCCGAGGCCAGCCTACCTGTTACAATATATTTTCCCAAATTAGATTAAAACTATTTAATTAATTAATTGGCCTCCGAGGAATTTGTTGTAATTGCGTAGTCTTAAAAATAAATAAATTAAATTATGCTTAGTCTAGATAATTACTAAAAATAATTTATAAACGGTGGGTAAACCTTATCGCAGAGAGATTGAAGATCATATATATCGATTTCGCCACCGGAAGAGAATATAATTTGTTCGACCGTTCCATCCAAATCGGTCTTCTCGACAAGCACAAACTCCTCAGGCAAAAGCTCTTCCTCTTCTTCGAGCGACGATGGAGGTTCAGCGACCTGTGTCGAATTGTTCTTTAGAAAGCTGTGATAACATCATTACAAGAAAAAAATATTATGCAACCATAAATAATGTATTAAATCTGTCTGAAAAACAATATTAAAGACGGAAAAATATTAGCGATAAACAAATTCAGTTACCCGGATTTGATGCTGTCCCAGAACCCGGCTTTGAGTCGGAACGCCCTGCGCTTCCTGCTCGCTGCAAATGTATAGATACACACCTTTTCACATTGTATTCACAGCCAAAATTTGAGGAATCAAATTCTCTTGTAATTTACTAAAGCCATCTTAGTAATGTTCATAATTCTTCACATATTAAGCTAATAATACTATATAATGATCTAACGAAAAGTTACTATAAGACTATATATATATATATATATATATATATATATATATATATTTGATGTTAGAAATCAGATTATAAGCTAGAAATCAGATTTTTAGTTTATATGTAATGCAAACTGTATAAACTATATAATATATACAATATAGATTACATTTTGCTATAGGATTGGGTATATTATATGGAGACATTAACGGACTCCTCTCACGAACACCCAATGAAACATTTGGGAACCTGCAATAAAAAACCCAACCCAAACACAAATATTATTTCTCAGAAACACTAATTATCAACAAACAAAAAAAAATGGAACTTATAATTTGATTTAAGCATTAAAAAAAAAAGAGAGATTAAATTCATCAGAGCCAATCCCAGATAAGCTTATAGCAACTGGGTATCAATGGAATAGCTAAAAACTGGTACTTTCTCACTGAAAGAAGTGGTCTTTACGAAAATATCAAATAATCAAAATCTGGGTAAGATCGAATTCAACTTCGAATATTTTGAACCGAAAGAGAATGAACGAAGAAGAAGAAGAGATTCTTACAGAGAAGAAGGCGCGAGTGTTGGCATGGTTTTTTCGATTTTTTTTTTTTGGTTTTTTTTTTTTTGGGGGAAATATGGTGGATATTGAGTCTCGTCTCGTCTCGGAGTTCCTGAGGGTTGGGGAGAAAAATAATATAAAATATCCCGTTTGGGAAATATTTAATGGTCCCTGTATTTTGTGCAAATTGTATGATTGCCCACAAAACTTCATAGTTTCTCTGTAATGAGCCACAAGCTTTATCTTCTAAAACTAGTTTATCTAACTGGTCTGTTTAATTTATCCCAGATATTATTATCAAGTTGCCAAATAAACCTTTTTCTAAAGTGCACCATAATGTAAATCATTGTCGTTTTATTGCCCTTAAATGTCCATTATACCTGTCGTTTTTGTTCATTGTCGTAATAGGTAGCCAATCTTTCTACACAATACACATAATTGTGTCGTTTATTAGTTTTAGCCTTGACAGATGTAGTAGTTTTGTCATTACGATGTCGTTTCTAAGTATTTGTCGTTAGATTAAATGTTATGGATAATCAAATGTACTTTGACGTTTTTAGATTTGATTATTACTCTTTTTCTAATAATTTTATGTCCCCTTAAAACATACACATATCTTTACTATATAGTTTTAGACTATCTTTCTTTAAAATATTATCATAAAAAATGTTTTTGTCATAATCTATAGTATACTATAGGAATATCTTTGTGGTCAATTAAAATCTTTGAAGAAAAAGATTAAATTGCGTTGCTCATGAGTTATGACTTTAACTCTGAAATCAATTGCATTCTTTATTGAGTTCCGTGCCTCTTTAATTGTCACTTTTTCTTTTCTGTTCTTTCTAGAAATGTTGATTTATGATTCATGTAGCGTGACACATTTGTGGTTTATAATATAGTTTTAATCTCTACTTTATCATCTTCTCTTTTTATTCATCGATTGCTTTCTCTGTTAATTTTGCATTTTCTTTCTCTCTTTTTTTTTTTTATCTTCTATATATTTTTCCAATCTTCTTTTTCCATAAATTCTTTTTTTTTTTTGAAGGATCCATGAATTCTTTTTAGCTGCGACCAACATACATCAACTTTTGAACAATTTCATTCATTTATATAAATACAAGGAAAAGAAATCCCTTCTCTACAAATTTTCTCTCCAATCATGTATATATTTCGCTATTTATTGATCAAATATTACGCTAGACTTTGAGGATTTACATAAATTCAGTTATATATACTTATTGTAACGCTAATACGTTATACCTTACCTTATATCTCATTTATACATTTTGACATTATCAAAACTGAGCGTCTATAAAATTAAATTATCAAGATCTTTATTATTATTATTATTATTATTATTATTATTATATCACGTGCTTAATTATAGCGATGATAAAATGTGACTTTGAAGCCCTGTCGCATTAAGTGCCATCATATTATGCAGAAAAGTTGCTCTAATAATATTATCTCTATTTCATATATTCACGTGCTAGCACTAATTAAGTAGTAATTATATATACTTGTTACAATTTTGTATTTCTATTACAAGGATTTAGAAAAACTGTAAAGATTTTTTTTTTTATTCTAATCTAAAATCGGAACCGATTCAATATAAGAATTATATTCACTTGCTTCTTATTAATTCGATTCACTATAATCACATTCGACTCGAGGTTGACTCAACTGAAAAATGTTTTATAGTAAGAGTATTTATAATCACTATATAAATACTCTTACTATATAAAATCTTTTAACATGTCAACATATCTAGATAAACTCAGCTGAAAAATGTAATGGTATGGAATTATAAGATGTATTTGTTCATGTTAATTAATATCTCAAACTTGCATATTTCTGCATTAATGGATAACTTTTTTTTATTTATATGTTGAGAGTAGGCTTTGTTGGGTTGAGAGAAAGAGAAGCGTGGGTTCAGAGACACAACAGCTGGATTTCCAACCAGACAAAACATTTCTTTTTCCATTTAACACAATATATATATATATATATATGAAGACAAACCTATAAACTAACTAGAGTCCTGAACTGATCATCATGTTTTCTTCTTTTAAAAGCGAAAGAAACGAGCAAAAAAGTGTGTGCCCTTGTGACTGACTGACTGTATCATCTTCTTCAATATCTGATCGATCACACACAGACAATGATTCAGTCAATGTAGTGTGTTTGTGCATGCATGGAATTATGATATTCATTGTAGTTGTTCCATGAATGCACATGGACCCTTTCAAGTTTGAGCTGCATAGAGCTTAGAAAGTGACAGACAGACAACAATGGTGTCTGCTACTTCTTTCTCTGCCTCTAATCGCCCCTCTTCAAAGCTCTTCAACCCCTTCACTACTCGGTTCGTCTCTCTCTCTCTCTCTCTCTCTCTCTCTCTCTCTCTCTCTCTATGATATATAACCTTATGAGTGGTGAATAAGTTTGAAGCTTATGCACTCAAATTATTATAATTATAATTAAATATGAAAAAAAAAAAAGCTTCGAAATTACATTGAAAGCAAAATTTACTCTTGAGAAATTAAGAAAAATAGACATGAATAATATTATGTTATTTTTTGGTAATTAATAATAAGCTAAGATTAAGAGGTAATTAATATATGATATGTGGAAAATAGGATCTTCTCGGATGTAGCTGGAGACATCACAATTGTTGTCGATGGAGAATCTTTCTTACTCCACAAGGTTATAATTATTCTCTTCTTTCTTACTATCTTCTTCGCTTTCATATACTAATTAATTAATTTTACCATATTCATATAGTCCTTCAAATTACTTAATTATAAACCCATATTAATTCGAAAAATTGAAACTAGCTATTTACAAATTTGAAAGATATAATTCCTTCAAAGAAGCACGCAATTTTTATCTAGACAATTATTTATTTATATTTTTGTGATTTAATTTTGACCTAAGTGTATTCATAAGCAAATATATATATTACTCAACAAAGTGGCAAAAATTACCTAATTAAATAATTTATGACATGATCACAAAATTGATACGTTGTATTTTGTATCCTTGATTCCGTTGCAGTTTCCGCTGGTCTCAAGAAGTGGGAAGATCCGGCGGATGGTGGCGGAGGTGGCCGAGGACTCGAGCGTCTCGAAAATCGAGTTTAATGACGTCCCGGGCGGGCCAGCGAGCTTTGAACTTGCCATGAAGTTTTGCTACGGCATGAACTTTGAGATCACGCCAGCTAATGCGGCGCAGCTCCGTTGTGCCGCCGAGTACCTGGAGATGACCGAGGCCTGCCGCGAAGACAACCTCGTCCGACGAGCTGAGGCCTATATTAATGACGTTGTCGTGCGGAGCCTCAAGAATTCCGTGACGGTCCTCGCCTCATGTGCGATGCTGCCGACCAACGTGGCCGAAGAGGTCGGAATCCCGCGCCGATGTGTCGACGCCATCGCGGTCAACGCCGGGAAGGAGCAGCTCGTCTCCAGCCTGGCAAGACTCGAAGGGTCGGAGCCTTTGTTAGCAATGCAAGATCATCAATACGTACCTCCGTCCAAGAGCACCCCTCCCGACCGGTGGGTCGAGGACCTCTCGGCCCTGAGGATCGACCACTACGGGAGAGTGATCCGCGCCATGTCGCGGACAGGCGTCCGGCAGGAGAGCATAGTCGCGTCGCTGATGCACTACGCGCAGTCATCGCTCAAGGCGTGGAACGCCCGGGCCGCTCCCGAGCAGCGCACGGTGGTGGAGGCGCTCGTGGGGCTGATCCCACCAGAGAAGACAGCCGCGGTGCCGCTGAGCTTCCTCTTCGGGATGCTGAAGACGGCGATCCTAGTCGGCACCCGAGTCGAGTGCAGGGACGAGCTCGAGCGGCGGATCGCGCTGCGGCTCGAGGCAGTGTCTCTCGACGACCTCCTGATCCCGGTTGTGAAGCCTGGCGTGGAAGACACTGCGCTGTTCGACGTTGACGCGGTGCAGCGTGTGTTGGTGAGCTTCCTTAGGCGGATCGAGGCAGAGGATGAAGAGAGCGAGGATGAGGGGTACGAGTCCGACGGCGGTGGCGGGGTGTCGCCAAGCCACGAGGCGTTGTTGAAGGTAGGGAGGCTCGTCGATGAGTACCTTGCGGAGATCGCGCCTGATCCGTTCTTGGGGTTGCAGAAATTCACGGCTCTCGTGGAGATTTTGCCGGACTACGCTCGTGTCATGGATGATGGGATTTACAGAGCGATTGATATCTATCTCAAGGTAAGTTTCCATTCATTTCAGCTATATAATCTCGAGCCACTATAATCTCAATCGAAATTTGACCGTACACCTTCGAGCTCGCTCTCGGTCTTTTCTTTTCCGTGCTACACAATGCACAATGACTGACTAAAAGTCATGAAAGCGAAAAACTTTGACCAATAACATAAAATGTGTGAAAATTCTAAAATACTGTCCTTAAGTAATTTTTAAAGTAAAACACGTGTATTGTGTAATGACTGTTTTACTCCGTGTCGGGTCTCGGAATGCAAATGAAGTACAAAAGTGTACTGTGTAATCAACTTTTTGTAGTTATAATTATAGGTGAACCCGTTTATTGTCATTGTCAATTGATTTTAAGATGAACGTCCTTGAGACACCACCAAAAATAATGAGATCCGTCTCGTATAATTAAACCGGTAGAACTCTTTTCGCAAACATTGCAGGCCCATCCTTCGCTAACCGAAGGCGAATGCAAGAGGCTGTGCAAGCTAATAGACTGCGCCAAGCTCTCCCAGGAGGCCTGCAACCACGCCGCGCAGAACGAGCGGCTGCCCGCGCACGTCTCCGTGCGAGTGCTCTACCTCGAGCAGCTCCGCCTGCGCAGCGCGCTGCCGGGCGGCGACGGGCTGCTCTCGCAGCGGATCATGAGCAGCGGCGTGCCCAGCGCCGCCGTGTCCCCGCGCGACAACTACGCCTCGCTGCGCCGCGAGAACCGCGAGCTCAAGCTCGAGATCTCGCGCATGCGCGTGAGGCTCAGCGAACTGGAGAAGGAGCAGGTGTGCATGAGGCAAGGCATGATGGCCGAAACCGAGAGAGGGAAGACGCTTCTGGCCTCGATTTCTAGGGGTATTGGTCGGATCGGGATCTTCGGCAGCTCCGACACTGGCGAGAAGAGGAGGAAACCGCGCGGAATGGAGGGCAAGGGAGGTAGAAATAAGAGGGTTTAAAAAGTTAACCGTGAACTAATACTCTTGAGATACATAATATAATTCACATTGGTGGATCCAATATCAAAGATACCGAATTTTGAAGCTATAAAGCTTGGATGTTACGGAATGTTAATCGGTGCAGTTGATGTCGGATCAATCCAAATACTCATATGCATAAATTAGCTTATTTTTGTGTAATATGAATCTATTTATTAGAATATTATTTTATTAGGGATATCTAGTCTAAAAATATCTATTTAAGCTAGGTGAATGTCTTGGACACATTCTGGTTTTATTTTTGTTTACACGTTTATTTTTAATGTTGTTAAGATTGTAAATTTTGGATATCCATTGCGGCAAATATATATATACATTGAGTGACTGGCGGTATGTGATCTATTTTCTAATTTGCGTGTGACTTATATTCTTAATGTTGTAAAAAAATGCTAAATTAGATACAATTTAGTTCTTTTAGTTAGGTTCGACTCTTTTTAAGGGATTTTTTCCTTTATTTTAAGTGTATTTTTTGAAATTATTTGCGCTTCACCGGATGTTAAGTGTTACAGGAGTCCACTTTTTAAATTAATCGACAGTTAAGAGAGTAACGTAACTTTATGAACCTAGTTAAATCTCTTTATATATTTCATACGAAATCCTTTAACACCTAAATTACGATATATCTTCTCCGCTACTTATAAATAAGTTTACGAAACTCGAATCTCTATTTTTTTATTATTTATTATTTATTTATGGTATTTACTTATTCATTTCAACCATGGAAGACCCATCTAGCTAATGGAAAACACATTTGTTTTAGAAAGCTTATATCTCCATAACTATCTCTTTATTACAATATTGCCTCTAAAGTTTTGAAGAGGCAATTGGGTAGGTTTTAAAGAAGCATAAATAAGTATTAAGTATTAATATCAAGGAACAAAGTACATGGGATTGGGAATCTTGAAAGTGCGATTGCCCAAAAAGTCACCTTGAAGATCACTCCATTGGTCTCCCACGTTGCCCCAAATTCTATACCCTTCTCTCGTTATTCCCCTCCTTATCTCCGACTTGTAACTCACTGCGCTTTGCCCTTTGTAAGCCTCCGTCCTAATTCCCAATAAAATCCTTAATTAATTCCATCAAAAAACCACTATATATATATACATTGGAGTTAAGAGTATAATATAGTATAAGCATCTTTGTAATGAGCATTACTGATTTTCATTGGTGTGAAAATTTTGGTCCAAAACACGGGCGGAAATCAAATTCATGAAATCGATACTAGAATGTCCGGGAACCGAGAAAGGGCCGAGGCCGTGTCATATGAATTATATACCCCATATTTAATTATTAATCCCATCTATAAATCACAATATATCTTTAGAATTTCAATATATATAGTACAAGCACGTGTTTGTAGCGAGCATTTTTATTTTATTTTTTATTCGGATGAATATTTCCGTCCAGAACTCGTATTTTTTACTCGTAGAATAATTAATCCCATCAATAAATCACAAAACATCTAAGAATATATGGTACAATCCATGTGTTTTGTAATGAGCATGTGTGGTTTTTATTAGGGTGAACGAAACTCGTATTTTGACTGTAGAACTTCGAATATGATGAGAGTGAAATCAAATTAATAAAATTGATACTGAAAAAATTAACTTATTAGATGAATCCATAGATTGTAGATGAATCCATAGATTTAACTTATCTAGTAATTGTTTACATTCTAAAATTGAGTCTCGTTTGATTTGAACTTTTGTTATTCCTTGTATTAAAATAATAATAATAAAAACACTATACCAAACTTAGCCACGTAAATTAAATTAAATTATCCCTATTTGAAGCAAAGTACGTAAAGCAACAATATTCACAAACATGATTAATAGGCATATATATGTGTGTGTGCGCGCTCAAAAAAATGTTGACACGTGGTTCAAGGATATTGTTATTGTAATTAACTTCTAATATGAGTAATCTTGAGAATATAGTTTTTTTTTTTAATGTGGTTGCACTCTTTAACTTGGTCTTGCCTAGGTTTGGACTTTGGAGTATCTTTGTGCTTCTTATATATCAAGTCAACCCACTATGACTTTGACCAACATAAGAAGAAAAGAATATTAAACCCATTAAAAAAAAAAAAACATTGAAATCTCTATCCACAAAACAAAAAAGTTTAGCCCATCATTATCCACGTTTGACATATGCAGTTATAATGGATCATGACTGCACTAAAGGCATATGAACTTCTTTACAATATTACGACCTATTTTTCTCAAATATATTTTTCTTTTTTTGTAATGGAATTACCATTAAAGAATTCAACAATTTCCTAGAAATTAAGTTTAATTATACCTCTCTCTCTCTCTCGTATACAATTCATATGAGCTTAATTACCAATTCTCTCAATCTCTCAAATTCATAAAAGGTGGGGCTAACTAATTTCTATATTTTAAAACAACAAGAAATTAGTGTGATTGGTCAATTTAGTTTTTTTTTTTTTTTTTAAACTCTCCCTCTCTCTACTATTATAACACTATTATGATGTTAGTGAACTATTTCTACGTAGACTTTCATATCGATTTCTCTTCACTTGTATTTTTTTATTTATAGCAATATATATAGATGCAAAATTATGGATAAGGAAAAGAGAGACTATATTATATACCTTAGAATGAGCTTGTGATAGCCCCTAAAACCTTGAGTGTGCAAGTTGGCCATGGTGGGTTGACCAAGAGTCTCCTCATCTCTGCCTGTGATTAGGAATATCTTGAAACCCATTTCCATCAACTTGTTGAACAATTCTAACATCCCCGGAATGGCTTGGCACATCCCCCTCACTGCCCATGCCTTGAATCTTGATGGGTCATATGGGTCACACCTACAATCCACAATACTCGTCCACAGTTACGGAACCGGAATTTATTTTCATAATTAAGAACCGTTAATACTAGCATTTTTAGAGAAAAATAAAGATAGTTTCTCCTACAACGCACGAATTGCCGTGGATTTACCACTAAGAAAAATTATGCTCTTTTATTGTATCTTAGCAAGTAAATTACAAGTTCAAAGTAGGTTACATGTGTGTATTGGCTAAAATCTCTAAAATAATAAAAATCTTACATATTAAATGTCTCATTAAAAAGTTTCAAACTTCCAAATAAAAAAAATGCCTCAAAATAATTTAAACAAGTTATTAATTTATAATTTGTGCAAAAAAATCGAAAAAATTGTGGGTGGGGCCTGATATATTAATATTGAACTAAGTCGCAAACTTGATGCTTGACGATTTTGAATATAATAACTTATTTTGACGATAACACCACGTGATATGAAATGTAGTGGTGTCCATGTTGATTTGGTCATTTTTTAGTATATGGATGAAAACTAACACCATTGAAAATGTATATTTTATTAGGTAAGAATATTCCCATGAAATATAAACTATAAAGTAATAATTGATTTGACTATAAACATTGCTAATCAAATAGTATTACCAAAGAAATAGAACATTTTTATGCGCCATTATGCTTACGTACATCACACATCAATTAATTAAGAAAACTTTATTTTTTGCATACTTTCTGAATAAACTAACTATAATAAGTCAACTCAACAACCCACATTTACCATATTACTAAAAAAATGAAATATGTACAGATTAATTAATTAAATTAAAATAATTTTTTTATATAATTATATTTATAAGATATTAGCCCAAATATCCAACCCATTAACGCAAAGAAAAATAAACTTACCCGTAACGCTTTCCCCTGTAGTACATGACATTAGAAATGCAGGTATCGTCAACGTCAAAAACCCAAGCGTCCATCCCGTCGTCACCGACGGATATCCCACCGGCAAAGCCGAGGATTTCATCAGCGACGAGCTTCACATCGCTCTCGTACTGTCCTCCGACCATATACGCCTCAACGTGTCTCAGGCACTGGGCCGGTACCGTGCGCCACATGCGCACGTTGTTGGCCTCCACGCCGAGCCGCCAGCTCAGGCAGTACGCCGCGCTATCCGCCACCGCCGGCTGCATCGGCCCGGTCCGCTCCCGCAACCCCCACGGGCTCGGCTTATTCGCCCCGTTGGCCTTGGAGAAGAGCGCGAGGAAGAGGAAGATGAACAGCTCGCGAGCCCTCTGGACCATTGCCCTAATCATAGATTTATCGCCGGGTTTAATACTAGTCCTGATCAAACCACCAAACGATTATTCAAAGTCAGCAAATTACTTAGCAAATGTGTGTCTTTGACTGGAAACATATATAAATAATATTATACACAAATATACATATATATATATATATATATAAATATATATGGTGTTCTTGTCCGCGAAGTTGGCAAGGAATAGCTTACCAATTAAGATGGAATTATATATATAGTGTGTGACAAACTATAACTTTTTGATTATTGGATTAGATAGCGTGAAACCAAAGCATTTAATTTTTTACTTAGAAGAAAGAAAGAGAATTTCCTGCAAGTGTGCAA
This sequence comes from Parietaria judaica, assembly GCA_954871525.1. Lineage (NCBI taxonomy): Eukaryota > Viridiplantae > Streptophyta > Magnoliopsida > Rosales > Urticaceae > Parietaria > Parietaria judaica. Next base: position 19,334,958 of record OX940868.1, on the reverse strand, counting down.
AAACTGAAAAGAAATTATTCCAAAGGCACCGAAAACAGCAACATGGTTAGAAAGTTACTGCAATTTGTGGCTGTAAATTGGAATATATACAAAGCGATATATATATATGTGTGTATTGTTGGGAGATTAATAAAGTATAATTACAAAATTTAAAATTCGGATAAAATTTAAATATTTTTTGAACATTTAGAGCGATTATAACCCCGCAATACATAGATCCGCCGTGTATATTTATATATGTATATATATATATATATAGAAAGTTGAAATATATAATGTACCTTGTCTTCAACCTTTAAGCAAAGTTGATAGAAAGCCTTGTTCACACATTAACAAATGTTATTTGATATTCTCTCACTCACTCTCTCACTCTATATTATAAATATATATATATATATACTTATGACATGCATGTATATATATGGTGTACAACTTACCAAGGAAACCAAGAGGGATGTTCTTAGAAGTTGAGTGTGAAGCATAGCAAAGACTTAAACTCCATATCAATCCAATTGGGTAAACTACGGCTAATGTACCCAATGTTTGATTTTTTACGAATTATGTACCCAATGTTTATTTTTAGTGGCTAATGTACCCAATGTTTGATCTGCAAGATATTTTCGTGTTTTCCGTTAGTTGACCGTTAGAGAGTTATCCTCCTCTATATGCATACTTTTTTTTATTTTTGACATAACTCACTCATTTTTTGTCCAAATTTTATGCATGACCTATGGTTGGAAAGAAAAGAGATAGATATACAACTTTTATGTTTTAAGTTTTGTAAAATAAGTTTTCGAAAAATACGAAATTTCAAATACAACGTAAAATTGGACGTAAGTTTAATGCAAAATATTTGTTTCGAGAAAATTTTACTATACTTAATGACTTTTTATGATGAAACGTAAAACTAAAAAGTTTTAGATAAATATTTTATCTTTCTATTGGATGTTTATTTATAAATTTTGGACAAAAGATGAGTAAGTTATGCCAAAAATATGAAAGATTATTTCACATCACATATTTCATATTTTTGGCATAACTCACTTGTTTGTTTATCCAAAATTAATAAATAAACACCCGTTAGAAAGATAAAATATATATACAAATTTTTAGTTTTACGTTTCACCATATAAAGTCATTAAATATATTAAAATTTGCTCGAAACAAATATTTTGTATTAAACTAAAGTCTAATTTTTACGTTGTATTTGAAATTTCGTATTTTTCTAAAACTTAATTTTGAAAACTTAAAACAAAAAAGTTGTAGATCTATCTCTTATCTTTCTAACCATATGTCGTGCATAAAATTTGGACAAAAAATGAGTGAGTTATGTCAAAAATACGAAAAATGTACATGAAGAGGAGGATAACTCTCTAACGGTCAACTAACGGAAAACACGAAAATATCTAACAAATCAAACATTGGGTACATTAGCCACCAAAAATAAACATTAAGTACATAATTCACAAAAGATCAAACATTGGGTCATTAGCCGCAGTTTACCCCAATCCAATTAGATTTATAGCAGTGACGTTTTTTTTTAATTTTTTGGATTGTTCACGCTTACCATATCTTGGAGCCCACCAACACTTTTAAATTGTGTTTGACTTTTTTTTTTTATTTGGGAAAAGTGTGCAATTTTTTTTTTCTTTTTGCCACTATTTTTATTACTCTCTCACAGCAAGTTTTTACCCAACAATCCCACTTTTCAACCCACGAGGATTTGGTCAACGGGCTTATATATTTTCCGAGAAATTAGCATTATATACATAGATATCTATATCTACGTGTATATGGCTATGCTATTGTCTTGATTATAATTTATATATTCATTAAGGATGTAATCGGAGTGGGTATCTGGTTTTTTTTAACTACCCGTATTCAGATTCGGTTTTTCTGGTATTCGGAAATCATTACTCTTATCCGTTACTTATTTTCAAACCTCGTTTAATTATCCGTATTCGATTTTGAAATCGGATTTGGATATTATTCGAAAATTCAGAACTTTTAACAAATGAAAATGAAACTGTAGAAAGAAGAGTAACCCTAGAAAATGAATAACAGCAAGAGTAACCAACAGACGAAGGTTTGGAGGCGAATGAATAAGAGTAACCCTAAAAAATTAAAATGAAATGTCGACTGTCGAAGAAAAGAGAGTGAGTAACCCTAGAAAATGAATAATAAAAATAAATTAGGTTTTAAACCAGATACGGATATCCAAATTATTAAATTACAAAATCCGTATCCGTATCCGGTGGGCAAAAAATACAAAGATCATTTATAGTATTCTAAACTATTATAAGATTAATTGATCTATATAAACGTATATAAAATCTATGACGTATTGTTACGCTATCCACCATTATAGTTGGTTCGAAGTTAATTGAAATTTTATGTCTAAAATTATATTTTATTGTCGTACACTTTTTTCCCGTTATTCTTATCCTTGACTTTTATTTTAGTGGAGTATTTATACCCAAATCCAATACGAGGTGTCGTACCCTCGCACTGATCGAAATTATGTATTAGAATTACACACATGTCAGAATATCAGTATTGGATATATCCATATTAGGCATAGCAAAATTACTTACATGATCTATTAATTAAGTACTATATATATATAACAAATATGTGTGTGTATATATATATGTTTTCTATTATTATTTTAAATAAAATAAAAAACATGAAGTCACATTTGAATTTCAACTAAATTAACACCTAAAATAAATAACACGAATAATATAAATAAATAAACATTAAAATACCTACCTGAATTAAAAGAGAAAATAATCATCTAAACCGAAGAGATATATTGGCCATTTTATATTTTATAAATTGATTACATACACAAAGATTATATATATAATCAAACTTGGTTGACTCGGTGATAACTCTACCACACACCTCCAAGAGGTCCCTGGTTCAAACTCATGAACACAAATACGTGTCCCCTTTACACATGTAATTTTTCCCGTTCAAAAAAACAAAGATTGTGTACAGCCGATGTATACTATTATTACTTAATATATATATATATATATATATATATATATATATATATATATATACACACAAATAAAACCTATAATTGACTATATTAATTGAACAATTATGAGGCTAAGTTTGTCATGCATGTATCTAAAGATCTAAATACAATGTCTTAATCTTATATATAGGGTACTTACCGGAAGCACTTAGCCTTTTGAAAGGTCAACTGCTGGTTATTCCAAGTCTTGACTTTGTATAATATGGTGTCTTTGCATGAAGAAGTAGAGACTATATATAGGGCTAAACATGATCGCTATTAGCTACTAAGGAAGGAGATAATAGTGGGTGATGTAGCAACAAAAGTAACAACACATAGTGGGATCAATAAACACCAATACATTGAGATTAGACGGCAAAGACGGTGCAAAAAACAATAATAATACGACTTGGATTGGATATATATTCAATGATCGTCATATTGAACCCTAGCTTTGTGGGAACAGGTCAGACCCCATTAAAATCTTTTGTAGAAATGCGATAGGGCAATTTCAAAAGGGTCGTCAAATATGTATGTATATGCATTTATGCTCCTATGAAATTTATTCCGAGTGATGGGAGTCTGATGTCATTTTTTATTTGGTTATATCTAACTATCATATATATATATATATATATAATTTTAAGTGACACGGTCATAATATATACTACTCTTGTTTCAAATATTTATATATATATATATATATATTCATAGCCAATATAATATATATATATATATGTTTACCACACAATCACTCTATATGCATCAAAAAACACTCTAAAAATATTGAGAATGTATGACGAAAGAAATAGTGATATATATATATATATATATATATATATATATATATATTAATCCTAGAATATATTAAAAATTATTTGTACATCTAATTAGCTGGGGGCGCCCGACTCTACTTGGCGGCCTAATCGTTGTTGTGGGCCTACGCCTCGCCTCCCCTTTGGCGAATTTTTTTCATTACAATTTCGGTTGAAGAATAACCTTTTTAGTAGAAGGAGAGATGAACTGCTAAATTATGGTATATATAGTTAGAAAGATGTTTCGAACTATATTGATAACGAGATTTATATGAAATGAACGACTAGAATTAAGACAATCATATACTATATGTACAATGTATAAAGATCCACTTACCGCAAACCATCCGCAAGTTTAATTTATGAGTATATCAAGGGTAATATAGATATATTGATAAAATTTTCGTAAGATTTTTTAAAATTTATTAGTAAACCATAAAATTTCATTAAAAGAATATTACTTAAAATTTAAAAACAATAACATAATTTTTTTATAAAAAAATAAAATTAAAAAAATCAACGTTCTTGTTTTGAGGGGATTTTGAGAGATTATATGATGTGAAATTTTGTGAAGAAAGTAGAAGATTTATTCATCAAAAAGATTAATTTAAGAGTCAAAACTTGGTATTAGTTTTTACCGCACTCATTCTAGAAGAGTATGGGATTTCAAAACACTTGTATATTGTAATATTATGTTAGAGATTCCGCCCCTTACATTTAATAATCTCGTAAAATTTATATTTTGTGCACGAACGTTTGTGGGACGTGTCATTTCAATATTATTATGTAGTGATATATTATACATATATATACTATATATATGTGAGACCGTCGTAGTTGCGATCGAGTGTGTTCATGTAGCATGCCACGTCAAAAAGCGTAATGGTGAGTTTTGTGGAACCAATAAAAAGAAGAGTCGACTCAAGAGTGGAGATTCTCACTACTTTATATAAAGTTTTTTCATTTCAGCCAATAAATTAATGCATGAATCTAGGATATATATTGACTTTGAGATCACTATCAAGTAAATTCAACCAACTTCGTCACATGATGATTATCGATTTGACAACAAAATTTACTGCTAGATGTCATAAACCACATATGTTTAAAGAATTAATTAATAGTAAAATGACTACTTTAGTAGTGTTCTACTAAGTTGCAATTGCATGGCCTTAAACGAATTATATATATATATATATACTAAAAACTTATCCGGTCAAATGTCATATGTTGATGTCAAGAGAATATACAACTTAATACTCTGTAATATAGTCGGGGGTGTTAAGTTAGGTTAAGTAAGTTTTTAGGGCTCTTATACAATATTGTAGAAATAAATTCTTCTATATATAATTAAGTATATAATGGTATATCTAATAAAATTGATGCCCTTAAAATTTAGTGGCCTGAAGCGCTCGTCTTGTTCGCCAATAATCAGGGCCGGCGCCCTTGCTTACAAGTCATGTCACTCCATCATCATAGCGAGATTAAAGGTGTTATTGTTTTTTTAGGAAATCGACGGAAAAGTTGCACAAACAAAATTTTAAAATAAAAAACCACTAAAAATAATTATCCATCAATAATATAGTGATCATGGTGAGGTATTTTGAATAAATCCTACCCTTAATTTATTTAATTTTACACTTTAAATTAATTGTTACATGATAGGTTAGGTGGATAAACGAATGGACGTGGCATGTACATACACATTATATGTATATATATATATACATATATATTATCCGTGTGGTATAGTTGTGGAAGGATATGTTTGTCATGGATTCCTCTAGCTCCAAACCTTATAGTATAAGCAATTACAAGTTAAAATCACACACAAAAACTTGGAAATATAATCCAATTATATCTCCATTATAGGGCAATATATAAGAGAGTCCAGTGATTTTGAGTCTTGAGTATTCTCTTGCCGATTTTTTTTTTTCTACAAAGATGTCGAATAACCAAACCGTGACCTTATTATGTTATAAGTCTTTAAATATAAGTATAAACCCGGCTAAAATACTCAAAACACGTAAACGGAACCGTGATCTGAAGTGTATGACCTTTTTTTCACATTTAAAGTATATTGAAAGATATTATTTGTGCGTTGGCCACGATCCTCTCTCAAAATTCATTTGGGTGGACACGAGGCAGCATGTTAGGCTACCACATATGATACTAAAAAAATTATACTTATAATTATTTTTTATTTCTGGTCCCGCCACCCTCTTTCTCTCTTAATCTATGTTTACAATTACTTTTTGGTACTTTAGCCGAGATTATTCTTAAATATATTATATAATAAAGGAATTGACTCGGAAAAGAGAATAAAGAAAGAGAGAATAGGTCAAATGAGTGGAAATGAGAGTATTGACCTAATTATGTACATTATATATATAATAATTGAACGACAAATAGAACGACTTGTATATTGACCATTAAAAGCACTTACCGAATAATTTCCAAGAAAATTAATTCAAGGGAATATATTGTACATGATGTGATCGAAGCTAGATAAGATTGGTTCAATAAGAGAACTACATTTGGAAGTTTCAAGAGAAAGTACTTAATGGAGATGGAAAAGTTGGACGGAGTTTATTAAATCCATTGGACAAATTGTAACGTTGTTCTTTATGATTTTCACTTTAGAAAGTTATTATTAATAAAGTCACTTATAATTTATATTTTTATATTTATATGTAATAGACACCAGTGGAAGTAACGTTTTTTATCCACTGTTAATTTAGTTCTTATAAATTTAAACTAGTTGCTAAAAAAAATTGACACTGAAAAATCACTTCTTCTTAAGTGTAGTTGTTAATACATAGTGTCTAAAAGTACATTTTGCAATTAAAAAATTTTAGTAGCCATTCAAGTTTTTAGCAACTCAGAGAAACTAAAAGATCAGTCTCCTAAAGTATAAGTTTCTGGCCATTTTTTCGCCGGAAAAAGACAATCAACAACTGAATTATCAGTTTTGAAAAAAAAACTTTCCGGTGTGCATATTAGCAACTGAAAAATCAATTTCTGAAATGATAAAGTTCCGGACATTTTTTCCGTCGGAAAATTGGAATCAACAACTGAAAAATCAGTTTTAGAAACTTTCCGATATGCATTTTAGCAACTAAAAAATCAATTTCGGCCATTGACTGAATTACATGACATATTCAAAGAACACGGTTCGTTTAAAGTGACAATAATGATCAAAATTAAATGTTAATATCATTAGTGTACAACCCAAAAAAGAAAATGACGTCTACCTACGTAAGAAGAACGCATTTGCCCCTTATAGAGTTTAATCACATAATCGCACCGTAGACAATGTACAGAATCACCAATAGACCAATAAACTAGTAGAAAAGCACCGCGTTTCGCGCGGTGGCGAATAAAATATTATTATATATAATATATATTGTTTAAATATATGTATAAAATAAGTATTTAAATTAAATATGGTATAATTTTTTGTAATAAAAATTATTCTTCAATAAAAAGTTGTCAATAATAATAGAAAACTCAGTCCAAATTTAATAAGAAATATTATTGAATGTGTAAAGACAAATTAATACTAACAATAAATATAAATCAAAATTAAATTAAAACCTCATATATATAATAGTATATATAAATTGATTAAAAAAAACTCGTTTCTTATATTTGCCTTTGGAGTACTAATAATACTATAAATTTGACTAAAATATTGAAAATTCAGTTAAATTTGATTATGTGTAGTAATTGAAAGACATAAAATTAAATTATTAGTTACTCAGTTTCGTTATACAATATCATTCACTCATAATTTAATAATACATATTTCTATAAAGACTAAGGATCGCACCCGCAAAAGTTATATCTTATTAAGATCTAAATTAAGAGTTCATCCCAAAAATTTAGCTAATAACCCATATATATATTTCTGTCTAAACACCACATAGATTCATCCCAAAGCTCAAATATAATAACTATATTTCCGTCTCACCGCCTTATAAAGTGAAGCATATGAATGCTTATACATTTGTTAGAGTTTTCAGAAAATAAATACCATGAAACTTTGCTAAGAGAACTTAAAATTAAATGAAAAGGCTTACTTTATTGAATTATCAATTTGATCATAATGTAAAAAAAAAAAAAAAAACTCGAATGTTATTCCTATAAACTTCGACATATATACCTATAATAATTGGAGAAATGCCATTGTTGAAAACAAACGTTCATATAATTGTATTATAGAATTCTTGAGACAGAAAGTTCTATATATAATGGAATAAACCAATGTTCTCTGAAGTAGAGACCGATAATGTCAATAGCAAAAAATTATTTGTTAATATTTTTCATCCGATAAGGAACTAAATTGATCAAGGGTAAATTGGTACCTATTCTCCACACGCAAGGAACGGAAAGTCTGTAGCAAAAAAGTTCTTCGATTAAATTTAATCAACATTTCATCAATGCTTTTCAAATTTAATTTAGACTTAATCAATTTAGTTTATTGAGTGTTAGTTTGTATAAAATATAGTGTTAGATTAGTATTGGTTATTAAACTTCACTTCCATTGTAACTCCCAATAATGAATACGTACGATCAAAATCTTAAAAATAACAGGACTCCGTTGTTTGCAGTACTTTCGAATTCCAATCTTATCAACTTTTGGAACCTTAGTTGCAGAAACAAACCATTAAAGTGTCTTTGTTTTTATAAGACCTTCCCTACTTCCATCCTATACTGAATATTTTGTTAACCACCAATGACAAAAAAAGATGTAACCAATTTCTTTTTCATAATCCAAAATGCAACATATAATAATATTAATACAAAAATTCAAATCAAACAACAAAAACAGAGCAACCTATTTAAGCAAGTGTAACACCTTTTCATAAGTTGGAATGAAATAGTAATTATCCGGAGCACGATGACTTTTATCCTTAACAAACCCATTGAGCGTGCAAAGTGAACCTAAAATTAAAACAGACCTTTCTCAGCATAGGGTTTAATTAAGCTACAAATAACTTCACTCATAATATGGATAAATTAATAAACTCTTAAAATAAAATAAAAAATCATTACGCTGACCATCATTCATATCTTACGCAACCACTAATATAACAGTTCGTTTCGTGGTTCCAACTTTCGAGAACTCTATATACAATAAAAATAACTTCTACATAGCCGATCAACACATTTTATATAAAGCAATAAAAAAATACATGTATATAACAATTTACTTTTGTATATATATAGACTACTATTAAAAATCGCAATTCCTAAAGTTCTAAACAATTACAAAATATGCATATAGAAAATGCACTAAACACTTTAAAAGCCTAAATAATTTGAATTCTCAAACTCGTAAATTTTCAAGAATCACAAAAAAGATGAAAAATAAAACTACAGTAAATTAAAAAAGAACTGCGATATTAAACAATTACAACTATGAAAAATAGAAAATATTTTTGTATCTGCATGCATTTGAACTCATAAGCATAACATAATAAAAAGAATAGAACAATTTAGACAATTAATATATGAGTAAATAAACCAAAATAATGCGAAACGGGAGTACCGAAAATCACCCAATCGTATAATAGTGTAGATTAAGATATAATCTATTGTGCTCCTTGTGGTCAACTTAGATTTTTACATGAAGCCATTTCCTGCATTTTTTATCTACTAAATATTTAAGCATGTTAAACAATATTATGCAACACATATATATTACAATGAACAAAATATATATTGAACAAATGTAAAACTGAGAGAATAAAATTTACAATAGAAAAATAATTTAAATAGATTTAAAACACAAACTTACAATGAAAAAGACCCACAAAATTTATCCAAAAATAAATATATATATATATATATATATATACCAAAATCACAAACACTCACCGGAGATGCGACTGAAACAATGAGGGTTGTGCGAGGTCGTTCAGGCCATTTCCTGGATATTTGTTATGTAAAAGTATTTAAGCATTTTAAACAATATAATGTTAACACATAATGTTAGAAGAATAAAACACATATTGAACAATTGTAGGCTGAGAGAAAATAAAAATTACTATAGTAAAACAATCTAAATAGATTTAAAACACAAAAACAAAAAACCACAAAATTTACACACACAAAAAAACAATATACTAAAATCACAAACTCTCACCGAAGATGTGAGTGGAACAAAGAGGGTTGTGTAAGGTTGTCAGGTCGATTGGAGAGGAGTTGATGGTGAATTTCCGAGGAGTAACTAAATTAGGTAAGATGTCATAATCTTTGGAGTCCGAATGCGGCATAACGATTAGATAAGTCGAAACATGGATAGCTCGATCACAGAGGGTCGAGAAAGCTGGGGCTATATATAATTTCTTGAGGAGGACTTTACGGTGCAAAATTTGCTCACCATTAGGTCTTCTTTATTGAATGAAATAGTTATTGCATTAAAAAAAATTAATGCACTTGAAAGGGCAGATGAATAGTAAGAGTTTTTATATGTTCGTATCAAAATGCTATATATTATTACTAAATAGATAGAATATAGAAGACCTTACTACATAGAGAAGATAGAAGGCCAAATATGCTATAAGGATAATAATTTTTTGCTTGTACACATGAGAATTATTAGACACATAGAATTATTCAATCTTGCTTATATATAATACATTTTTAATGGAACACATTGAACTATTCGATCTTGCTTATATATAACACATTTTAATGGATTAATTAAATAAAATGTGCAAAGTTTTAAAGGCCAAATAAGAGGTATGAAGCTGATAAAAACAAATGAATTTCCAATGGCATAATCAATATTTTGTTCATTTAATACACACATATATATATATATAAACATAAACGTATATGAAATAAATGAATCAACTAAATGGGACATTAACTTCATCTCATTGTGTTAAAAAAAAATATTCTAAGAAAATTAGGATGTGAGAATTACTTGATCTCAATGTGCCATGTCATTCTCATGAGATTTTCCTTTTATATATATATATATATATATATATATATATATATATTATTGAAGAAGTAGAAATTATATTGTGATATGGTATTCAGAGACAAAATTGTTAAATCATAAGGTTACATAATTAGGACAAAATCAATGGCTAGGTGGGACCAAATAAAGAATAGAAAAAATATAAATTTTGATCAAGAGTTTAGATTGTATAGTTATCTTCATATAATCTAAGGGTAGCAAGTCTAGGTTTAAATTTAAAATTCAGTTAAAAGTTGGCTAAAATGTTGCATAAGGGCAAAATATGTAGTTGAAAGCGTCCTTATTATACAAATTGAAGGTCCACACAAAAATAAAGAAGAATGCAAAACGAGAGGTGTGACAGTCACTAATCCCGTGAGCCACAAGGGCAAGACCGGGTAAGCTGTGCAATCCCACATCGCCTGGGCTTAGAAATTGTGCTGATGGGACGTTCCCGAGACTGTGCTGGTATGGGACTGCACGGTTATCGGAAATCATACAGGTATGGGACTGTATGATCAAAGAGGCTTAAATGAATTGATTGGTACTAACTATGTCAACAAGATGCATCTTATTTTCGGTTGCCCGTTCATAGGAACTCCAAAGTTAAGCGTGCTTGGCTTGCAGTAGTACTAGGATGCGTGACCTCGTGGGAAGTTTCTCGAGAAGCGTGCGAGTGAAGACAAAGCACGCTGAAAAGACTTGTGTTGGCCTGTGGGGACAGTCGTCGATTCGATTGAGCAGCCGGGGGATCTTATGGAATTAGTGCTAAATTATTACTTGTTTTTATCGTTCTATAATACTTTCTAGTTTCTAATTTGTATGACTAAATTAGTATAAATATAATGAATAAAAATCACTTTTTAATCTATCCTTTTTTTTAACAAATCCTAGTCTCATTAAGCTTTTTCTTTTCTTTTCTTTTCTCTGTCGTTTTTAACACCCAAATGTCCTTTCATCAGTCATATGTGCTTTCTTTCAGCGTGATGTCGTTTTATGCTTGCACGTCATGTAATATATGGGATATTGCAGCACAGGTACCGATGCTTTTTTTAATTGTAGCATTAGATATATTTATTTATTTATTTTTGCCTAACAAATTAGCAAAATTTTGATATTACATATAACATATGTACTTTTTATTGGGTTTTTTGGTACCTGTCTATACATACATATATATATATATATATATATATATATATCATAGTATTGACACATTGTCCTGCTAAAAGAATAGGTACTTAGGGTTACAATTGTGAGAAATATTGGTACTTGTGCCGAAAATATCCATTTTTTATAAATATTTCTGCTCTTATACACATATTAATAAATTGTCGTTTTGACTCTGTGACACTTTTCGTGCAACTGTCGTTTTAAGACTTTGATGTCGTCTATATTGATGGCATTTTATATCCCCTGTTGGTCTTGGTTGAAAAACAATGTTGTTTCTCTAGTTCATGTCGTTTTTAATATATTGTTATGTTATTTTACATAAAGAGCAGAGGAAGAGAAAATAAATAATTAACAAAGACGTTATGGCAGATAGAAGCTTGATTTCTTTATATATATATATATATATATATATATATATATATAAAAAACAAACGTTATATATTATATATTTGTTGAAGATATTTTTGTTACATATATACCCCATTGATATTGCACATTCATAATTCCTTGCATCATTTGATTTGTAAGCTTTTAAGTCGTGTATTATTTCATTACATGCCCTACAATCTACATGATTTGAGTGAGACTAAAGGTCGTCGACCACATGCCATGTCTTTAGGAAACGTTTACGTATATATATTGAAACTTCATAAAAACATCCCTCAAAACACCATAAATTATTTTATTACACCTCAAAACATCATAATTGTAAAAATATCCTTTTCAAATTCATGGTACAAAAATACCTTTAACTTAACCCCAACAACATCTTAACTATAGTAACCCTCCTTCAATAAAAAAAAAAAAAAAAAAAACTATAGTAACCCAAACATCTCATTTGTCTCTCTCCCACTCTCTATCTTCTACCTTTTCTCCCATGTTTCCCCCCTCAATATATCATTTATTTATTCATCTTTTTTCTTCTCAAGATTATAACACTAGTGAAAAAAAGATAACAATGGAGTTAGGTTGATTCCGACACAATTCCATTTTCATGGCATGATGATTCTCAGTTCTTTCTTTCTTCTCAAGATCACATATTTTTTTTAAGGGTTAAGATTGTGAGGTAAAAATTAATTTATTAACCAAATAAATTTAGTTTTCGCTCTAACAACTTGTAAGGTTCATTTCTATGGTTTTTTAGGTAGGATTTTGAAAAGAAAAAAAAAACGCAGAAAGTCGATTTTTTTTTATGCTCGAATGAACAGTAAAAATGCTTGCGAAGACGGAGTCCAAAATATTATACATTTTATGTCTTTAATATTGGACAACTTGTTTCTTGAATTTTTGGTCAAATGTATCTTGAATATTGGACACAAATTGTCTTGAAATTCGGACACCCAATGTCTCGAATATTGGACTATATTTTTCGGGATATTTGGACAATTAATAAACATACTTTTTCCAGTTTTTTTTTTTTTTTTTTTTTGTGCAGATCTTTATAGAAAATTCATGATAGTAGTTTTTTTGATAATAGAAATTTCACTTTATAGAAATTTCATGATAATAGTTTTCTTGTTTTATTTTCTTAGCTGCGATTGTGGCATCTATGCTTTGAAGTACTATGAGCACCGTCTACGTGGTGAGAAACTGGATGTCATCAAGGTCTCATATATTATCAAGAAAACTATTATAATGAATTTCCTATAAAGATTTGCACACACAAAAAAAAAAAAAAAAAAACTGGAAAAAGTTTATTAAATTTCTAAATTTCCTGAAAAATATAGTCCAATATTCGAGACATTGGGTGTCCAAATTTCAAGACAATTTGTTTCCAATATTCAAGATACATTTGACCAAAAATTCAAGACACAAGTTTTCCAATATTAAAGACATAAAAGGTCCAATATTTTGGACTCCGTCTTCGCAAGCATCTTTATTGTTCATCCGAGGATTAAAAAATAAGTTGACTTTCTGCGTTTTTTTTTCTTTTCAAAATCCTACCTAAAAAACCATAGAAATGAACCTTACAAGTTGTTAGAGCGGAAAAATAAATTTATTTGGTTAATAAAGCATTATTTACCTCACAATTTCAACCCTAAAAAAATATGTGATCTTGAGAAGAAAAAAAGAAGTGATAATCATGCCATGCCATGAAAATAAAAATGTGTGGGAATCAACCCAACTCCATTGTTATGTTTTTTCAACAGTATTATAATCTTGAGAAGAAAAAAGATGAAGAAATGAATGAGATATTGAGGGGGGAAACATGGGAGAGAAGGAAGAAGATAGAGAGTGGGAGAGAGAGAAATGAGATTTTTGGGTAACTATAGTTAACATGTTGGGTTAACTTAAGGGTATTTTTGTACCATGAATTTGAAAAGGATGTTTTTACAATTATGATGTTTTGAGTGTAATAAAATAATTTATGGTGTTTTGTGAGATGTTTTATGAAGTTTCCATATATATATATAGAAAAATATTTATATGTGCACAATACAATACAATTCCGGCCAAAACGGGGCCTAAATCTGTAATCGAGTCCAAACTTTTGATGCTACATTAGGATATAATTGATGAGCTAAATGTCCTAAAATTATCAATAAATTGCCTAAGCCCATTAGAGAGACACCTAATCAAACATATATATAGAAAATTCACTAGTTACCCATGAATATGCTCAAAATCGAAATCTAATGACGGATTGTCCGAAATTCAAAAACTAGTGATTTTCACTGTTTGCGTACGAAAATATCCCTACCCAGCATATATGCCCGAATATATTGATAACTGCCTGAAATCTATATGTATAGCTCTCGTATTTTTGGCATAAATCACTCATATTTTGTCCAACTTTTACAAATGAACTACTATTGGAAAGGTAAGAGATAGATCTACAATTTTTATGTTTAAAATTTTGCAAAAAGAGTTCATTAAATATACTAAATGTCAACCAAAACGTAAAATTGGACATTAGTGTAATGCAAAATATATGTTTCGAGAAAATTTTAATATACTTAAAGAAATTTTATGATGAAACTTAAAAAACAAAAGTTGTAGATATATCTCTTAGCTTTCCAACCGTGGTTCATTTCAAAAATTTGGATAAAATGTGAGTGATTTACGCCAAAATTACGAACGATGTGCAAATCTACTACGGATTTAGTATCTCCGAATTCGGCGTTACAATATCTGAGGTCGACGTTTAGCCCCTAACGGTTGGTGTTAGCCCCCTCGAGGTCGGTGTTAGGAGTTCAGAAGTCTAATTTTGACATAAAAAATTGCTACTACCGGAGTCGGGGTTTCTAAGACCGAATTCGGAGGTTCTAACACCGACCTCGACGCCGATTTCAGAGTTAATAACTCCGAGCTCGGAGATACAATGCACAGTTTTGGATTTTTGGCATAAATCACTCATATTTTATCCATATTTGACATATATACTACGGTTTGAAAGCTAAGAGATAGATTTACAACTTTTGTGTTTTGAAAAGTAGATATTTTGCTTTCCAACCGTATTTCATTTGTAAAATTTGGATAAAATATGAGTGATTTATGCTAAAAATACGAAAACTGTGCAATTTATCTCCGAGTTTGATATTGCTAACTCCGACCAAGATCTGCACAATATCATATTTTTCCACAACTTACTCATATATTGTCCAAATTCTACGATCTAGATATTATTTTGAAGCGATGAGATGGATCTACAACTTTATAGTTTAAGTTTTAGCAGAATCTTTTGAAAGATATATTGAAATTTGATGAGTTCGTCTCCGGCTGACAAGCATAAGACGAACGAGCGGTGCTTCCGAAATCGCAGTGGGCGAGATAGAGCTGGCGCTTCCCCGATGGATTAACACTCGTTAATTGTGATGCTCCCTACAATCTTGACGTGACAAATTCAAAAGATCGAATCCGAAATCGCAAATTGCTTACAAATTACAATGATGACAATTTCCCTTAAATTTCTTATTCATTTATTAATTTGTGATATTCGGGAATTCTCTGAATATTTGGACAATTTGGAATGATATTTGTATGGATTTTCTCATAATATGTAAGCAAATTGAACAAATGCCTCCAGTATTCATGTCTTCATAACATCTTTCCTTCAAAGCAACTTTTTTGTTTTTATCTCTGGTTTTCATTATATATAAAAAAAAATCCAACATAATAATTTATAATTAGGTGTAACCTCTCGAATTGACAACTAAAAGTCATTTCCTTTGTCATATATTAAACCTTTGATACGTAAATTATGTAATTACAGTAAACGATTATATTGTACCATCAAAGTTATTCCAATAGTTCATTGAACTAAAATGTGTAGTGATATTGCGTTATTGACATATTATTGATAATTAGATTAATCGAATATTTACGTTGTGTATATGGACAAACATTTTACTATAATTGTATATTTTTACTCAACCAATGAAGACAAAAAAATTATATACATATTATCTTATAATTATGTAGAAGACAATATTTTGATTATTATTTAATCAATTAGTTCATGCTAAATATTGTCTAGCTCATTGAGAAAGTAGACACGTGCATTAAAATAACTTTTTTGAATTAAATTACTTATGTATGTCGGTGCCCATTTGTACAAAAGTTCGGTAGAAGTTGCTTTAAAAATAAATGTTAAATACATAAATTAAATTGCAAGCATTGTTAGTTGAACGAGACATTCTTTCTATGAGAAATAAATAAGAAAAAAAAAATTATATATACAAGGGTCCATATAAATATTCGCAATCACATCTAATAAAGTGAAAGCAATAAGATTAATAATACAATAAACTCACTCCAAGCCCGGATTTCGTTATAAACGGACAAGACCGGCATTTCGTCCTTATATATTTAAGAGCCTCAAAAATTTAGTTAGTACAAAATCATGATAGTTCACCACCAGTAACAAGTGAATATAGTATAATTTTTTGTATTTTTTTTATTAATTGGACATAATCACCATGGTATATAACCTCATGTTACAAACATAGTACTTAAAATCCATTAATATTACGTAAGAAACTGTATATTCCGTTAAGTGGTATTATACAATAACTCTTCTTTTTCTATTTTTTTTTTAATGTCACACATTTATCTATGGAAAATTTAATTTAAATCAAAATAAATGGCCCATGACTATTATTGAGTATATTAAATTAATGCATGTTATATTTAGTGTCATTTCAACTTCTTTGTTCTTCTTGAACTGCATAGATAACGATGAGGATCTTTTCCTTCACAACTCTGTCGAGTTTTTCGCTCTAGTCAATCTGTTACTTAACGTTGTTACTTAACGTCTTCTCAAGCTCGGAGTGTCTACAAACATCAAGTGTTCTTCTATTTATAGGAGGATGATCTGCTTCTTGTGAACGTCTGATTTGAGCGTTAGAGTCTTCATTTGAACTTGTAGTGGTGAAGCCATTGGTTGTGGTAATGAAGATTGATGTAGTGGGTGCTTTTGGTAGTAGAGATTGATGTAGTGGATGCTTTTGGTAGTGGCGATGTTTTTGGTAGAGATTGATGTAGTGGAACCATTTTTGTGATAAGGAGTGGTAGTGGAGATTGACGGGGAGGATGCTTTTGGTGTCAAAATAAGGAGCCATTTTTTTGTGGTAGTGGAGCTTGATGTAGTGAATGTGCTGGTGTCAGGAGCAGTGTATTTGATGGAGCATTATTGTTTTGTCAGAGCTGAGTGGTGGTGGCCAGCTGGTGGAGAGCATTATTGCTACGTTACATTATTGTTGCTGGGAAGCTAAAATAAAATGTTAAATACATATTCCGCTCCTTCAGAATAAGAACAAACAACTTTTTTTTTTTTATGTGCGTATCTCACATATTGATTTTTTCCATTTCTGACGATAAATAGTCTTCATCGTCATCGTTTTGATTGTCGCCGAAAGTTGATTAGCCAGTCTTAGATTGCATGATCTGTTGCATAATCGAAAAGTATTCTTCCTCTGTCTTGGTTGCCGCTAGCATTGCACTTGCATGCGACTTCCTTGCTAAAAAAGTTGTTGTTTCCAAAGTGCATAGTTTCTCTTTGTCTTGTTGTTTTAACCATGTTTGGACAGCCTGTATTTTGATTGTTTGCGGGACTACATAGTTATCTCACTATTTGACCAGGAACACCCATGATAATATTCCATCTCCCTTATCGTCGAAGAATTGCTTCCACGACAAAGACCAGGGAAGATAGAATTTTATTGAGAACAGTAAAAGATGATTGAGTTGTTTTTCTTCGTTACTAGGATTAAGGAATTTATTGAAATGGTCAGAACTTTCTTTGACCTCACGATGAAGAATATCTGGAATGGAACCAAAATAACTCTACCGTAACTTGAACTATTTTGGGAATGTGTATTGGTTCCTAGTATTGAAGTAAAAAATCCAGGAATGGGTTTGGTATGTATTTTGGAGGAAAGGTATTGAACCATGCTTGTTGGTAATCCCAATAGTTGTAAGTGGGGGCGTGTTTGTATTTGGTGGTAAATTGTAATGGGAAAAGTATTGGTTGCATTGTTGACGGTGGATAATTTTCTGGATGTTGCATGTTGAGTAATCTGGAGCGATATTTTTGTCTGAGCAAAAAAAGTATTTGAACCTCGCCGAATCCGTGCACTCGAGGATTGGCATGTAGTATTCCTGCGGTTTTTGGTGAGATCCCAGGGTTTAGAATGCCAACCTTGAGGCAAAATATAGGAAAAAGGTTGGCAACGATATCTTTTGCCTCGTGCTCTAGAAAATTGGTTTTCGATGGTTATAATGGTTTAGAATCTTTTTTTTTTTTTTTTTGCATAAGGTCAGACTGATTTTTCCTAAGTTTACTTGGATCTGCTTTTACTAATATTTCGTTGGAATTTGTAATTTTAACAAGAACTTTGGTAACTGGGATATTTTGAATATTGGACGGAAGGGCAAGGTGAAACTTATTCTGTTGACGCTTCTACCATATCTACCCAAGAAGTAATGGCTTGTTTGGACTTACCTCGATCTTTTTGTTTCCCTTTTGTAGTCCTTTATGATCTGTCTCTCTGGTCAGAAAGTCAGGTATTGAATTTGTATCTCCCTTTATATATGCTATATTAAAATTAAATATAGATTAAATCGTTTGTCATCTTGCGAATTTTTTTTTATATATAATATTTTGAACATATTTTTCAAGGATTTCTCTTGCACACTTGCAACCAATGCGTAGTAAAAAATATTTAATTGAATAAATCGCTTTGAAACTTTGTGATGCACATGACAATGCATAATATTCCTTTTTTTATTGTAGAATATTTCTCTTGGCAATCATTCCAATGAGCTAAAGTTAATTGTACAACGCATTCTTTATTGTTTTGGATTTTTTTTTAATATCTCCCCATAACCAATATCCGAATTATCAGTTTCAACAATCTTTCGCGCTAGCGGATCAGCTATGTGAAGGCATGGGATTTCAAGAATTTATCGTTTGATAAGTTGAACAGTTTTTGTGTGAACTTCATACCACGGTACATGATTCTTTTTTAGCCTATCGTGTTTGCAAGTCTATTTATATTCGGGCAAAAATCCAGGACATAATTTAAGCTTCCTATAAACCTTTGTAATTAAGTTTTGTAAATTATTTTATCAGGGAATTTATTGGCAAATTCAAGGGACCTTTTCTATTGGAGTAATGGTACCTTGGGAAATATAATGACCAAGAAACCTTATCTTTGTTTGAAAAATATATATTTTTTTATTTTGAAATGGCTAAGCCGTTCTTTTTTGTTAGATGGAAAAAAGTTTTTAGGTGTTTGAAATGTTGATCGATTGATTGGGAAAATATTAGTACTTCATCAATGTAAACAATGCAAAAGTTTGCATGTACCCCTAATATATCATTCATTATTCTTTGAAAATCGGAAGGGGCATTTTTTAGACCAAGGCATTACGTTCCATTCAAATTGTCCAAAAGGTACTGTGAATGCAGTTTTGTATCTATCTTATGAATCGATTTGTATTCACTAGAATCCAGATTTCCTGACAAATTTTGAGAAAATATTTGCATCATGGAGTTTTTATAGAAGGTTTTGTTTATTTGGTATATGGTAACGAATCCATTTTAAAGTTGTATTTAGATGTTTTTAATGTATCACAAGGCGAGGGGCGCCTCTCCCAAGTTCAGCGCTTTTATTGACATAAAAGGTCGCGCAACTCTAAGGGAATCTAGATTTAGAGATTAAAACTTTTTTTTGTAAGTCATTGATTTCTTTTCGGCAGTGGTTTTCTAGATCTCGGTTCATCTGGATCGGTCTTGCTTTGGTGAGAATTAGTTTTTCATTAAAATTCTTTTCACAAGGAATGTCAACTAGGTGATGTTTTCGTTCTTAAAAAGCATTTGGCGGGTATGAGCATAATTCAGTTTCTATTTGGTTTTGTAAAAAAAATTATTCTCTCTTGGACTATTTTTTGGTGAAGTTGTGTAGTATTTTTTGATGTAATACCCTTCGCTTTGTATCTTTGAGATAATTTTTTTCTCCCATTATTATGAGGTTTATTTGATTTTCATAAATAGAACAAGCTTTTATTGTATTGAAATTCCTTGTTTTGTTTTTTCTAAGAACGGAAGATTTATTTTTACATTCTTTATTTTGATGATATATGGTCGTGGTTAAAATTTATAAGGAGTTATCATATTGATAAAAAAGGGTACCTAAGATTACAGTGTGATGAATGTCTGGGATAAGCATGAAAGAGGTGACTATTGAACTTTTTTTTACTAAAATTGAGGCATCGAATTTTGCACTAATTTTCATTCTTGAATTATTGGCTGCATTAAGTTTTTTGTTTGTTTTAGATTTGTATTTGTTTGGTACAATACTTTCTTTAATGCAACTAAGATCTGCTCTCGTGACGAATAGAGCAATTGTGTCAATCTTGAAATTTTGATCAAAGACAATTGTTATTTTAACGAGATACTTTTGTGATGTTACTTGTTTTAGAACGAACAAGAAATCTTCAGGAATTTTTTCTATACTTTGAATTTCATTTGTACCATCTTCTTGATCTGAATCAGATCCGTTGTTTTCATGAAGACAAGTTTGGACAAGGAACTGAAGTGTCTCGGAATCCTATTTTTGTTTTTTTTTTCGTAGGATCTGTAAATCTGTCTTCATAGTTCTTATTTAGAATTTAGGATTTTCTATTGTAGTTGGTTGTTTATTCTTAGACCGGTCAAGTTTTGAAATGTTAGGAGTAACTTGGGGTTTTGATGTTGATGGTTGTTCAATGTTAATTAATTTTTTTTGAAGGTATTCATTATGCAAATTAGGGTCATTAATATGTTTTATTATTTCAAGAAAAAGTTCTTGGTCTTTAGTCAAGACATTAATCTGTTTTGTTTCATTTTCAGGTATTGATGATGAAGATGAAGAATTTGCTTCTTCAAATCGGAGAGGATCTTCATTTTCAGAATCTAAAGATGTTGAATATTCAGAATCAGAAGATTCAATGAGGAGGAAAGATATTTTATCGAGGAGATCATTAGTTAATCCTAGGTTGTTAAGTTTTTTTTATTAATCTGCAATATCTCTGGGTGTATCCAAGTTTTCCACAATTGTAGCATTTTTTATTGGAAAAATCTTTCTTTGTAGTTTTTTAGTTTTTGTTATAATTTTTTGTATGGAGTTTTCTTGTAATAATTTTCATTTTTCTTTTTAAAATGATTTTTTCTGAATTTATTATATACGGGCTTTTTATAACTAGTGCACTCATTGCATTTTTTAGAAGGATCCCGAGTTATATCAGATTGTTGGCAGAAAGACCCAAGTTCCTTCTTTGTTCTTTTCATTTCTCATTTGAGGTGGTTTTGAAGTTTTAAATCTTGGCAAATCTTTAGGCCTTCATTTTGTGTAAATCATATTAGTTCGTCATAAGTGAGGCTTGAGTAAAGAATATTTTCAACGTTGTAAGTGTCTT
Organism: Parietaria judaica; assembly: GCA_954871525.1. Classification (NCBI taxonomy): domain Eukaryota; kingdom Viridiplantae; phylum Streptophyta; class Magnoliopsida; order Rosales; family Urticaceae; genus Parietaria; species Parietaria judaica. The sequence goes on along the minus strand of OX940868.1, from coordinate 19,313,066 downwards.
TTATTTTGTTGCGGACTTTTTCACCGAGGAGGTTTGGGAGTCCAACCAGGAATTTTTCTTTCCAAAATGGCTTATTTGCATCACCTCGTAACATTAAGAAAAGTGTCTTTATACCATTTAAAGTAACTTAAGTTTTAGGTTTGAAAGTGTTGGACATGTGTGTCCTTAAACAAGATATTTTATCCCTTTGTAAAAGATTATGACAAGTCGTTGAATAAAGATGATGCTTATTATGATAATCTTATTATAGTTTCTGGTAGAGTAAAATAGAATGTTTGATTCCTTAGTTTATGAAGGATGCAATTATGTTATTATTATCACAACAGAGTCAATGTGAGGAAGAATTAATAATCATAATAAATGAACTTAAAATGTCCGTGACCTGATCAACTGGGTGGGAGCCCATTAATCGTATAAGGTCATTAATGTGACTAAGTGATAATCCTATTCTGGATTTTGTGTGTGTCACACTCACTAGAAGTGCACTAAGTATGAAGTGTCTTCATACTGGACTGGACCTGACTTAAACTCCGGAAGTTATCATATAAGACCGTCACTGATAACTTGGAGTTGAGTCACTAGTAGATGATCAAATGGATATTCGATCTAAGTTCTGAGTGATCTTGAGTCCAAGCTGCTGACTTGATTGTTCTTTGATTTAACCGTTAAAGAACACGAAATATTACAGCTGTTCCCAACACTATTATTTTGGGAACATGAGAGTCAGCAGTAAGGGTAGCTTGGTCATAGACATGGGCATCACACAGCTCTCCTTAGAGTGATGATGATTCCCTTGATTGTCGGTGGTGAGAAGTGAGAGATACCCATGCGCAACTTATGAATCGAAACCATAAGTGGGTTACTCATGATATTGCTGACTGAGTCAAGGAAGTAAATACAATGAGGGGCATAACAGTAAAAACCGCCTGCTCATTTATGAATCATCAAGTGAAAGATCAATAACCCGAATTTGATTGTATCAATGGACACCCTGCTATTATAAAGGGAATAATATATACCGTATCACTAAAGAGTGCAGCCTCGGGTCTATAGTGGAATCACTTCGAGGTTTGACGAACAACTAGCAGTTCGTTGGAGCTTAAGTGATACGGGTCCATGGTCCCCAGGATAGCTCCGTAACGGATGATACGTACGTGATTAAAATACATTCTGGATAATGTTTAATCATTTGGCTTGACTTATAAAACTGAAAGGTCTGTGTCAGACATCAGATAGTTTTATCGTTGGCGTGGCAAAAATATCATATTTTGGTACACGAAATTAACTGACAAAAAGAAAGTTAGAATTTAGATTTTCTATCAGCACCATGTTGTTGGAAATTAAATTCTAAGCAGCTTTTCTTTTTGAACCAAGTCATTTCGACATACGGTTAGTGATTTATGGATTTCCTAAGTTTATGATCGGTTCGATAAACTTTGAAATTAAATCACATGTCACGAATTTAAATGATGGTGTGGCACTATGACATTTTTATGTGTGATATTGAGATCAGGATTTATTAATATAATTTAATTATTTGGATTTAATTATTAATATCTTATTAATAATTAATTAATAATTAATAGATTTATATTAATAAATGAATATATATATTTATATATATTAATATGTGTAAATTCGAATTAGGGTTTGTCATATGAAACCCTAGTTAAATTCTAATAGCTTGATTTGGTATTTCTATATTTGCGGCATAAGTACCAAATGTTTTGGTATTTGGGCAAATCCCTAAAATCAATATTATCCTTTGGATCGGTAATGATTAAGTATCAATCGTTGGATTAGGATATTGATGAATTCAAAATTAATAACTTGGTGACCAAGTTTTATTTTTCGAATTTGATTAATCAATTATATCCGTTGGATCGGTCTAAGATTTAATCTATACCGTCGGATTAAGAATTGATTAATTATATATATATATCTATATATATTCGAATTATGTTTATGGATAAATTCGAAAAATTGTTTTAATAAATTAATTTATCCTAAACTTATTTGATCCATTAGATCGGTTTTAAGAATCATCTCAACCGTTGGATCTAGATAATAATGATTCGAATTTTATATATATATATATATATATATATATATATATATCATAATTCGAATTTTATGATGATAAGAAGATAAGATTGGATTTTTGATTTATCTAAATCTTTCTTATTTAATTAAATCCCTAATTAATTATATCCATTGGATTTAGATGAGATTAAATCTGGACCATTGGATTGAGATAATTAATTATATTTAATTAATGAAATTCGAATTTAGGGAGGGAATATCTCCAAATCGGTTACAGTCTTGAGCCTATAAATAGGGAGCTCATTCTACACATTTTTCACACCTTTCCCCAGAGAAAAATTCGAACTCTCCCTCTCCTTCAGGGTCTGCGAATTTTCTCTCTGATCTCTTTCTTCTGGTTCGGCTTAGGAGACTATTTCTCCGGAAGCTTAAAAAGAACCATCAGTTAAAGTTTTGCGACGGAGTCCTGCCGGCGAAGCCCACGCTTCGGTACGAGGATTCCAGGAGAATATCCCGGAAGATCACGGGAGATTCCCTCAGCACCGGCGGAGCCCTGCCCGATTCAGAGTGCACAGCCGAAATCGTCAAACGAGGTACGGCCTTATGCATTGGGTCAATAAATGCAAACATTTACTGCTTTCTATTTATTTCCTATTATGACTAGTTTATTAATAATGAGTTATGAATATTAAATTGCATAATATTTATCAGATCTTGGGATATGGTTATTATCCGATATTCGGACCGTTGTTTGGATAACAAGTTTTTCGCTTTAAAATAATTTTTAAATGTTACCATGACGGTTCGGACGTATAAATCGTGATAATTATACGGAATCCGAGACGTGATTTCCAACAGAAAGAAGTTCAGCATTTTTATCCTTCATTATGATGGGATCACCTATGAAATGAAGAGATATTGTTAATATTAATATTGCAACAACATTATGTATGGGATTTTAGTTTTTATTAAGAATAAGATTTCCTTCTTCATCGGTTTCTAAGGACACACTTATTTTTTGTTTTTGGTTTTCTGTGAGATAGAAATCCCACCAACCTTTTAATTGTCATGATAATTCCGCAATTAAAAATTCAGCGATTGCTTTTATCCCTCATGTGTGGTTGGCCCCTGTACATGTTAGCACACATCGTCATTTGTTTGAGAGTATCTCACATCAAGTGTAACTATAACGGATTGTTCGTTGTTATTATTCAAAAATTCAGCGACTTATAGCGACGACGACTATTTTGCTTATATTACTTAAAACTTTAGTCATTATAGGATCATTATGAGCAAAACTACGAAGAAAGAAAGAGAGTTTGTTTTAAAATTCGACAAAGTCGGTGTTGATTATCCTCTATATTGAATTGTAATATGTTCGAGTCTAAACTACTTGTAGTCTTTACATATATGAAGGTCCGTATATAAAGGGACTTAGAGAGCTAACTATTTACCCAAACTAAGAAAATTATACATCGGTGTGCTTCTATTTTGCTCTTCGTTTGTGTATTTGGAACAGCATGTTATAGGGTATAAGCCTACTTGTTTCGAGTTATTGGCGCCGCAAGTATATGAAGTCAACGAGCCACATATATACTCTCTTTTTTTCTAGCATTAATTAATATAGAAAGAAAAAATCGACAAAAAGAAAAATTTGGACAAGCTGGTGTTAGAGGTGTCAAGTGGGCGGGGCTGGCCCAGGCCCACCCACCCCGACTCGTAAAAAAAGCGGGTTCGTCTCGCCCCGCTCCGTTTTTTTGTGGGCCGGGCTAGGCCCGCCCCTGTCAAAAGGGTCAGGCTGGGTTATGCTTTCTTAGGCCCGCCCCGAACCCGCCTCGCCCCGCCCAAAAAGCCCACCCCGCACCGTCCCGTTCAAAAGCCCGCCTCGCCCCGCCCCGAAGCCCACCAAACCCGCCCCGTGGCCAACTCGCCCCGTCCCATTTAAAAGCCCACATAAACCATATTTTTTAAATTAAAAAACTATTAAGTTGTAATACTTATACTAATAAAAATATTATAAAAAATTACTAAAATATTTCATTGTTATAAAAATTAAAAATTATCTTTATATTACATTATCTATTAATTTATTTTGTATATATATTTTACGTAATGTAGCTCTTAAATTTTTTAATTAAATTTTAACTAATCGAAAATTTCACTAATCGATTTGCATTATTTGATTTTAATTTTAGTTTGAGAATGAATTAATCAAGTACAACATTGATTAATTTCATGTATAAAGCATATTCTTAATTCACTAGTTTCAACTTTACAATTTATTATTAGTGGCCACGTTCATGAATCACTATTCTAATTTTTATATTCAATAATTTATTTCAAAATCACTTATTATCATTTTATTATTCAATTATCACTATCATGATCACCATTTAACCTCTACATCTTGAAGGTCACGAATCAATTCAACGTTCATTAATTTTAAACTTTCAAATTATAATTCGCTAATTAATTTCATAACTTACTAATCAATTTCATTATTTGACTCGTAAAAGCCCACTAATTTCGACCCGTAAAAGCCCACTAAATCCGACTCGTAAAAGCCCACTAAATTCGACTCATTAAAAGCCCACCCCGCCTCGCCCCGTGACATTGTGGGTTCGGGTTCATGGGCAGGGGTGGGCCTTGATAGCTTTTCCAAAACCCGCCCCGCCCCGCCCCGCACATTGAACGGGGCGGGTCAAGCCCGCCCCGTTTAACATGCGGGCTTAACGGGTTGTGGGCCGGGCCGGCCCACCCCGGCCCACTTGACACCTCTAGCTGGTGTTAATGGGCGTCCCCGTGTGAATTTAAGCCAGACGAGCCATTGGTGCGGGCAGCTCGTACCATCCGTTTGGCCTTTTCATTTTTATGTGGTGCCGGATTATTATTTGCGTCGCTTGTTTTTTTTAATATATATATAATATATATGGTTAATGACGGAAAAAATACCCAAAGTTTAGTTAAAGAACCCTCGTGTACTTAAAGTCTAGAAATGATGGAAAAAGTACTCAAAGTCGCATTTGGAGAGTTGACCACTTCATTCTCGTAATGTTGTTAACTTACCTGGCCACGTGGACAAAAGTGGGTTGCTGACATAACAATTTTTGCCTTGTGGACGAGACCACATCAGCCTCGTTTACGACAAAACAACGAATCAAACCCCTAATTAATACTATTTAATACAGCTAATTAATCCCCTAATGATTACATAAACAAAACAGATTTGTCCATGTTGCTAGAGTTAACGGGTAAGTTAACGACGTTACGATAATGGAGTGGTCAACTCCTCAAATACAATTTTAAATACTTTTACCACCACTTTTAAACTTTACTTACACGACTGATTCCTTAATCAAATTTTGAGTATTTTCATCGTCATTTACTATATATATATTATTATTATTTTTTGGAAAGTCATTTACCCTATATATGAATAAGCGTAGAAGAATTGATTGTGAAAGAAGTCAACATATAGCCATACCAGTCAAACACAAGAAAATGCTTGGTATGTTAATTAATATTTTGTACCCCAGCAATGCGTTCAGATGTTGCTCTCCCACAATTTTGTGGGGTTTTTGAAGTTCATGCATGTACACGATTTATAATTCGACCAAAAAAAAAAATAGATAGATAATTATATATTTATGTGTATATATATATATATATCACTATATCTGCATGTGGAGACCCATCATATCCACGTGTGACACATTTAGTCCAAGTGATGACCAGCCAACATATTAAAAGCAAACCACAAATTTGTTTTGTTCGATGTGTATAACTCTATATTATATATATATATATATATACACACACACATTTAATATATGATTAATTTAGGCTTAATTAATCCGTACGATTAGGATTAAATATCATTATCTTACCATTATTAACCATTCTTTTTGCCGAAATTAGATCCTTGATATATGTAATGTACGTACCAAGAGGTTTGAGGCTTATTAGAAATAGAATCACCAACTAGATAAATTATATTAAGACATTCCAAATAAACGTAATAATTTTTATAATTATGAGTGGAATTTTTTTTAGCTTTTAGAAACTTGGAATCGTGAAATGTAAAACGATGTGAGCTAACTGGATTACGGATAGATACGGCATTTTGTCAAGAATCTGCACTAACCTTCTAGTTTTGACATTTTGGTCAGAATTCTTATTTCGGGGCTCGAATTGAACAATTTTCAACTTTTTGACAATTTTTTAAATTTTTAGAACAGTTTTATATTCTCAAGTTTATATTCGTAGATACGTAGCTCTATAATTTCTTTTTAATTTTCGGTATGTGTGTCCTCAGAGCCGGCCTTGGGCTAAGGCGGGCGAGACGATGGCCTTAGTCCCGCCCCAAAATTTTGATCTTATTTAAGGTTAATTCAAGGGCCCCAAATATTATATCTTAGGGCCCAAAAATATTAACATATGCTCTATAATCAATAATCGTTGACCGATAAAAATGGAAGAAATCACATAAAGAACATCATGGGAGAGTTTTGTTATCTTCTTCCTTCACCATTCTATAACGAGAAACGTTTTATCTTCTTCTTTTAGGGTTTGCTTAAGATGAGAGAGAGTGAAAGTGGTGGGGTCCACTGTATTTTCTTTTTAAGTGCAAATTAATTTATTTTTATTATTATTAATAATATATGGGCTGCATTATGAGAAGAATAAGCCCGTCAGAAATTATGTTACCTTTTTTATTTTACTTATTAGCTTTGAATTAATATACTGGTAGCATCGCATCGCATGCACTGATGCATACCTTTTTTTTTTCAAATGATAGATTATCGTGGTCTTTTTTAGTGTTATAAGAAAATAAAATTCAAGCATTTCAATGAAGTATAGTGATTTGTGAGTGGTGTACGTCGATATCATTTTTTAAAAATATTATATGTAATATTTTTTTGTACTAAGGCCCTGATTTTTCTCCCGCCTAGGGCCCCGAAAACGTCAGGGCCGGCCCTGTGTGTCCTTGTTGATTTTTATACAAATCTTGCATTCTTCTTATTTTTTAACTAACTTAAACCCTAATAAATGTTTAAAACCCCAATTGTTTTTTTCTCAACCATATCTTAAATCAAGTACTCAATTTTCTAATTTTGTTTTAATATAAACCCATATCCATTGTCTAAAATTGATCAAATTTTGCATGTTTTTGTTTTAGCTGGTTATATACTTATATATTATTTAAAATAAAAAATAAAAATGTAAATCTAACTATATTGAACTATGCATCATCATATAAATATCTTCTTCTTATGCATCAAAATGGGATATGCAATTTTGTCACGTAGTCTTATTTTTATATATTGGTAAACATAGCATTTAATATAGGAAAAAGAAAGCTTAATAATATACATTATATATGTAATGAAAATGAAGGGTCAAGGATATCGGCGGATTTTGCATTTAAGCCTATATATTTTTTTATTTTTTTTATTTTATAAATTATTTTAGGAAGAATATATACCTATTAGGGATTATTGTTTTGTGAAACATATTAAAAAATTGAATATTTATGTGGCTATTATTGATGTCGGATATACGTGTATCTTTGAAGGTTATTGTTATCTGAGGAATCAAATAATAATCAACGACGAACCATGATTCATCACATGGGCTTATTCTCATGTCGGCCCATTATAGCATTTCGTTTTCTATCTTATGGGTCCATTAGCGAATGGAATTTCTCAAAATGTCTCTTTCAGTCGGATTTTTATTAGGGAATTTCTTTACGTAATTTATTTATTTATTTATTTATTTATTATTTGATCATTTTCAAAAAATACATTTTATCATCTACATGTTCACTAATATACATTTACTTTGCTTTATTTCGATGGTGAAAAGTAAAATTTGATCAGCTGTTTTTGAAAATTGTTCCGTTTTGACGACACATTTTCGTCTCTATAACTTTTAAATAATTAGTTCAAGAATCATAAAAAATAGAATCGCTAATTGCTTTAAGGAGGAAACTAGTGACTTTTAACTCGTAATATTTGGGCAAAATATATTTTGGTTGGCGATACTATAGAGTACATATAGACAATTATGAAATCAAACATTAAGACATGAATCTCTCTAACTTATGGCAAAAAAAAAAAAGTCACCTGCTAAATTACATCAAATCGATTATTGATGTTTTAGCCTTACAAAAATCATGAATCTATGCACTAGCCCTTTTTCTAAATTGAAGAAATTCCAAATTTTTAATTATCTAGAATATGTGTGATTGTAAATTTTTAATTCCAAATCTTACTTTAATATAGTCATATCGATTAGGGACTTGCAACGACCTAATCGACACGATTATGTTCTTGCCTAAGCTTCATAAAATTTTATATAATTAAGAATGAACACATCACTTTATAAATCATCATTAAAGCGATATGAAAAGGCACAAGGCGTGAATATTTTCAGTTAATTTTCTATGTTTTTTTTTTTTTCCAGGAGCAACATTTAACTAAATGAATATTTTGTGGTAAATTACACATCAAAGACACAAAAGAAAAATTAGAGTGGAAAAATAAATATCTTAAAATATGATTTTTGTTGACCTAAATCTCCTTTGATTGTGATAATAGATTTGGGTTGTTGCCGTGGCTTTCTATTGTACAAAAGAAAACAATTGTTTAATTATAAAAAGAAGAAAAAAAGAAACAAAAAACATTTTTCACGCTTCATACGTCATGTGAAGCTCAACTACCTAAAATTTTGCGAATAAAGTAACTAACTGTTTAATTAGTCAAAAACTCAAAATAATAAAATACTTTTCTTTTAATCCTTTCACAACTTCTTGGTTGGTTGAAAGCTAAAATAAGGGACCCAATTTTTTTTAGTGAATTAAATGCAATTGCCACTTTGCAAAAGTCTAATTAAGTGGGCCTGATGGCATGATTTTGGCTTAATCTTTAATATCCCAATCCTCAAAAGGGCTTGATTAAAAAGCTTCCCCATAATTATGTTAATCTAATTATTATTATGTAAAGGGATGGACACAAAAATAATCAACTAATTGACAGGAGAATCTCGTTAAATTAATATTCGATAAATTAAAAAATTTAATTATTTAATATTTTTGTACGGTCCTCACTCTAATTAACGTCACTAAATTATACTTCGATAAATAATTAACCTCGATAATATGATAAATTTCTCTGATCTAGTCAATATTAATTATATAAAATCTGCTAAATATATACTTTAGGAAGATAGAGTGTCTTTTTAAAAGTAATTCAGGATGTACGGTTATGTATGCAATCTAATAATACTCGTGATCGGTAGAAATCGACATCTTTATTTTGTTGGAAATACGATGATATTCTCATCACCGGAAACGAAAATTCCGGGAATCCTCAAATTAATAAATCTAGATAACAACGCAATAATCAAGACGAACCCGGTGATAATAAATTCTCTATACGAATCCTTTTGCTTTCCACTAACCGGATCTCCGAGTCAATATCGGAGATTTAGCCGCCTCCACCGTTTAGCTCCACGCCACCACTGTTGTGCTCCTCGTCGCTCCATCGATCACAAGCCGCTCAAATATTCGGCCTCTACGTAGTTCACCACGTCGCTAACGAAACTTCTCTCTAGAACGAATCGCTAACGAAACTTCTCTCTAGAACGAAAAATCACTGAATCCGAATACTAGATCCTAATTAGCGTTTGGAAACAGACAAAGACTGTAGGGAATACAAGAAATTCGATCACTCTCATGTGTCAAATGAGGTGGTCGAATTCTCTCTTATATAGAGAGAGGAGAATATACACTCATTGATGTGTACTTCGTATAATCAGTAAGTTTCCCTTTATGAAAGTTCTCATCCATATAAGGGTAGGGATATATGTAATTAATAGCTTGATTCATCAAATAAGTCAACCCTGTTTTTTTACATATGATTCTCTAATCAATACTGTGAATTAACACATTAACTCACGTGGGCCCGTCTAGGTCCAATGCCAAATATTTAGGCACTTATGCCGTAAAGTTCTATCATTTTTAAGTACTTATTTGTAAAATCGAGCCATCAATATTTATTAGATATTAAAAATAATCACTTATTGAAAATAAATCATTCTTAAATTGAAAAAAATAAATCTATTTAAAAGACAAATGAATTTGTGGAATGGTGAATAAATCACATTAGTATTAAATCCAATTATCTCTTGTAGAATATATAATGTTTATAATTGGGTTATAAAAAATAAAATAAAATTGGACCCTACTACTATGTCATTGTTCTAAAGCAATTTAATATTTAATCTCCCATGTCCCAACTACTGCTACATCTAATTTCTTCTTTGCATATAATATCATTAGATAATTATTTATTTAATTTTATATAGACTGAGTGAGGTTTGGTGTTTATTGGTAGCTCAACTTAATTAGAAAAATACCTTGATTTCATGGTTTACATAATTAAATATAACAAAAAGAATAACAAGAATGTAAAAAATAACACAGAAACAAAGAAGATGAAATCAATAAACATGAAAATTTTAGAATAAACCGTCCGGGTGGTTTCTTTTCCCCGTACCGAGTATAAGTCATACTTTTTGTCTATGAAAGAGAACTCAGACCGCGTGAGGAAAAAAAAGATTAAGTTCCCGCTTGGTTACCGATTTTAAATTCTTTTTTAATTGATCTTTTATAGTTATTATACACATTTACACACTATTAGGTGTTAACTTCCAGATATTTGAATTTTTTATTTATAATAAAGTTTACACTAAATTATATCTAAATATATTATTTTTATAGTTTGGAATTATGTGTATTTCTTTGAATCTTATATTTTCCGTAATTTGCGTATGAAATCTCACTCTTTTTTATATATTTTTAAAAGGTACAAGCAAAATAGGTTTTGTGCCTATGTTTTGAAGGAACAAGGCGAGATCGGTCACGACCCGCGAAGCTTTTGCGAAACTTCAACCGAATCTTATTTTGGTATTCCGAAAACTCAAGACCAATCCTAAAAAAATCGATGTCATGTCTCGGCTCCACTTTTAATAAATAATTTAAAACTAGATATTAAGATCTCTGATTAAAAGAATATAAAAAATAATCGAGCCAATAATTACAAAAACAATTCATTAGATTCCGTTGTTATTCCATGCTGCCATTTGTTCTATCTGGTTTTAATGAAACAAATAAGGAACCTACCAGGGTTTATCATCAGATAAATAAAGAGATTATTATGTAAAATTTGTTTTTAAAAAGTTAATGTTAAAGACTTTATTATTTTAGATATTTAAAAACATGGCTATATATATATGACGCATATTCTTATTATTCGTTATAATCAATTTATTAAATTTTTCGAATATCTATCGGCATGCCCATCGAAAAACTTTTTTAGAGGATATACGAAACGATATATTTATCGGCATACTCATCGACATACTCATCTACATATTCATCGACAAGCGATATATCTGTAAAATGAAAAGTGCGAAACGACATCGGCAACCGGTATTTAAAACCTTGGTTATAATTAGAGCTGAAACTCGCGTCTTCACGAGCCGTCGCGACCTAATCGCCAGAAGTCGTCGGTCCAGCCGTCGCGATGCGTCGCGACTCTTCACGTCGCGATGGCTCACGATAGCAGAGAGAGAGAGACGCGATTATGAAACTCGTCGCGACTGGTTACGATTTTCACCGTCGAATCGCGAAACGTCGCGACGCTCCGATAGATGTCGCGACGGGCACCTTTAAGTCGTGAGTTTCAGCTAATAAGTTTGTATTTTTATGAATTAAATAAATATGGATCTTGAATCTGACGCTTAGGAACTGTCTGTCACTGCCATTGCGTTTTCGCTCAGATCTGGAAGGAACCTCTCTCCCCTGTCACTCCCATATTCTCTCTCATGTGTGTCACACTTCCTTTCTTTTTTTTCTCTTTTTGCACTATGGCCCCCCACTAATCTTTATTCGCAATTAAGTCCCTCACCACAAATAATCCCGTAAAAAGGTCAACCGGAAAGAACCCGAAAGTTAAAATTAGAATCGGTATCATCACCTTTGATTAATATATTACAAATTATTTTAGGCAGAGAAATTATTTCGACTAAACTTATATTAAAATATTTATTTGGAGGAACTTAGGAAATTCATATATTAAGTTAATATAAGAGTTCGTTGTTAGCGCCTAGCGGCTAACAATTTAACTACTTACAAGTATGTGTTTTTTAGAATTTTGACTTTGTATTGAAAAGGAATCCATAATGAAATGATTTTTATTATCGATTTATTAGTAAAAAACTTTTTCCGACGTCCGAATTCTTGTGTCTGATGAGGACGAAAAAAAATGATGTTACTATTTTCGTAAGAGGGTAGTATAACTAAAAAAAGGTAAATCGGATACCAAGCCCGAATACTGAAAATTAGCTTTCGAGAATTACTCCTTAAACTAAATTGAGGGACCAAACTGCAACTAAAAAAAAGTTGAAGGACCATAAGAGTAAGAATCCAAAATAAATCGCCAAAACTAAAAAAAACACTTAATTTGACGAAAATAGAAACTCCAGAGTCCAAGAGGAGAAGAGGAAGACGAAGCTCGCTCGGTTTCTATTCTTCCACTTTCTCTCTCCTCTGCTGAATCCAACGCACTTTCTCTCTCTACAATGGAAGATTCACACTGAGAGAGAGATTCGACGATGAATCGGCACTCGAGAGACTCGCTGATCGGAGCTCGGAACTTTCCGGCGTCTCTGTCGCAGCACCGGCGAGGCCACAGCCTCACTCTCAACGGAGCTCCGGCCGGGAGAAGCTCCGGCGCGCCCGACGAGAACCACCTGGATCTCTTCTCCAAGAACCGCCGGAGCCTGTCGGTCACCTCCTCCGACGAGTCCTCCGATGGTACATTCCGCCGTTTACCTCATTCTGACCGAATTGCCCTCCCTTCCCGCTGTTCTCGGCTCGATTCGCGCCGAGGATAGTTCCGTCAATTTCGCTCGCTTTGTCGCGATGTGAAGTTGGATGAGGCGGTGCTTATCCGAATTTGCATCGCGCCAAAACTGCTGATCCTCGTCGAATCGTTTCCTTCCTGAGATTCGCTCCGATTTATTGTTGATTTAGATTTCGATTTTGCTTGTAGTTTCGGTGAAACTGGGAAGATTGTCAGTTGGATCGGCGAAAGTATCGAGAAATGGCATTGACGATCTGCTGTCTTCAGCCGATGGAGGCAAGCACGACTACGACTGGTCAGTTCTCGATTCCCTCCATTATCTTCGAGTCAAATGAGATCTGTTCATCTTCAATCTTTTCCTTTTCAATCGATCTTGTTCAGTCACTTTCCATGTTGTTTGCTTCAGAGTAGCATTCAATCACTTCTGTGGGGTTTTTCGGATTAATTCATTTATTATTCTCCGATCAGCTTGGTTGTTTTGTTTGATTGGTCTTGTTATTTATAGTTAATCCTGATTTTGATACTAAATTTAGTGTTTTTAAGATTTTGATTAGCGATTAACTTTGGATTGATAAGTTTGGGACTTATATAAAGTTTCTGTATATATCAAGTAAAACATTTAGAACTTGGCGACCGATCTCGTGACTTGGAACTTTGCAACCGTTTTCGTCAAGTTAGCGACGGATTCTTCGGTCGTCAAGAGACAATTTGTTTTTTGTTTTGACTGATCATGTTATCATTTAAGTTATGAGTTCTATGATCTGCTTTATGAATTATGATATGCAGCGATTCATGTCTCCAAAGTGTAGGTTTTTCCCGTGTCTAGTGCATGAGTTTCGTTTACGCAATCTAGGGTTACTTTATGTTTGATTTCTCTCACTGCTTGTTATCTGAAAAATAGGGAGCGTTTTCTTGGTTACTCCTATGTCTTTTTTGTTTTTGTTTTATTTATATGTTAATTTATGGACTAGTTTTGTCCGATTTGTTCTTTCATTAGGCTTCTCACTCCTCCTGGAACTCCTACAATGTACCCTCCAACAGAAGGAACCGAGCCTCAACGTGTTCTCGGACCTTCAAGAGGCACCCCGTTAGCTCGATCGTCTTCTACTACCAAAGCCTCAAGAGTATGTATTTTCATGTTAAAACTCCACGTGCTAAAATTGAAGGGATTATGTTGTAGCTCACTAATAGTCACTGATCTCGCACGATTTTTCCGTGTCAGCTTTCAGTTTCGCACACCGAGGTCAACACTCCATCGAGGCCGGCGAGAAGCAGCTCGGTGACCCGCTCTTCAACCTCTTCATCACTATACAATAATAACTACTCCTCAAACAGATCTTCAACAATGCTCAACACAAGCTCAGCTTCGGTTTCGTCATACATAAGACCTTCATCCCCAGTCTCGCGCTCTTCATCTTCAGCTCGGCCTTCCACTCCTACTGGCCGCCCATCTCTATCACGACCAGCCACTCCTTCTCGGGCCCGCCCCGCTCCGCCGAGCTCTTCCGGTGACAGGAGCCGACCGGGTCAAATCTCCCGACCCTCAACTCCTAGCTCCAGACCACAAATCCCGGCCAACTTGAGCACCCCAAGTGCCCGATCAAACTCCCGTCCTTCCACTCCCACTCGCCGGAGTCCCGCACCTTCCATCTCTCCAGCGGCAAGCCCTTCGATCTCCACCACCCGGGGTCTTTCAAACGGTCGAAGCTCCGCTCCGTCATCCCGACCGAGCTCTCCGAGTCCCCGTGTTCGTCCCCTTCCTGCGCCCGTTGTTCCATCGGATTTCCCTTTGGACACACCACCAAATCTCCGGACCACTTTGCCGGACCGGCCGGTTTCCGCCGGAAGGTCCAGGCCCGGTGCTCCATCCACTCCGAAGGGAAATTCTGAATCTGTGCCAGCTGTCAGTGTATCGAGAAGGCACTCTTTTCCCATTGTGGCGAGAGGGAGATCGGTTTCTGCTTCGGAAGCCTCAGGAAGGGCTCGTAGCTATGGGAATGGACATGCTGCTGAGCCTGAGCAGAGGAGGTCTGTTTATTCGCCGGATATGAGCATGAGGAAGCCTGCGAAGCCCTCAACGAATTCTGCCGATAGCTTGGGATTTGGAAGAAACATCTCGAAGAAATCTCTTGACATGGCCATCAGACATATGGTATGTTTTGTGTATCGCTCGTCGTGTTTGTTTATTGATCTTCTGAAGCTCGGCTTATAAGATTATAGTTTCGATCTGAGGAATTATCAGTTACGTCCCTTGAATTGGTTTTATCAACGGTTTTTGTCAAATTCTAAATCACAAACTAGCCAATTCGTATTCTTAACATCTGAAATCTGATGCTCTAATGCAGGATATTAGAAACGGCGGGAATATCCGACCAATTTCCGGATCGACCCTCTTCCCTCAGAGCATACGATCGTCGACCCCAAAAGCTCATTCCGCTCGGAGCGTGAACGGTCAATCGCCAAACAGCGCCAACGGCGGGCTCCAAGCGAGCTATAACGGCCTCGTTTTGGAGAACGGGAATCACCACCACATGTCTTCGGAGAATGGACGGGAAGTGGATCTCGGTCGCCGCCTTGCGAAATTAAGCGACGTGGACATATACGAGAGCTCGAGGTATGACACGATTTTACTCAAGGAGGACCTAAAGAACACGAATTGGCTGCACAGCATCGACGACAAAGCCGACGGGCCGATCTTTGACCATGGGTTCGAGTCTCTGCCCGAACCTTTCGGTCTCTTGTAACATTGAAAGAGTGGTGTTCTTGTTCTTTATTTTTCTTTGTATTACTATTTTTTTGTATGTTAAATTATCGTTTCCGTGAAATTATTTGGTTTCTTCTGTAACGGAATCCGTCAAATCTCTCCAAAGAGGATGAAATGAGAAAGGGCAATGTTGTGTTTTTCTTGCATAGTGATCAATGGATTTGTGATATTTGAACTTAAATTCTAAACCAAGCCCGGGATTAATTTCTATCCTTATAAAAAATACTGAAGAAAACGTTTTCTTGTGATTCGAGAACAGAAATCGGTGAAGTGACACGTGCAAGGCGAAGATTCCACGAGGTCCATGGCATACTTGAGTTTTACGTCCAAACCGTGACGGTGGGCTGTGTCGGTGAGAATTTGCAACTGGCCTGGCTGGCCGAGAGAAAGGAGATGAAGAGAGCGTGAGAGAGAGAGACGACATGCAGTTTTGGTGTAGTTTGGTGACTTGAGCTGAATATCATTGGAGCGGGATCGAGATTTAAGTGCGTAAATACCGACGATACTTAGTGCGTGACGTTCTGGGATTTCTGCCATAGCAAAGAGTATATGTACGTCGGAGATCGGATTCAATTTCCAGCCAAACAACTCTAAAAAGTTGTCTCGTTCTTCTTTTATGATTTTCATTTTCAATTATATGTTTACCAATCAGTGATCAAACAATATATCTATATCTATATATATGATCAAGTTGTAAATAATCGAACCCAATAGTACATTACATATTAAAATGCAAATGCAAGTCATATTAATACTTGGAATGTTTTGAGACTAATTCATGGTTTATTTATGTTGCTCTTTAAAATTTGTTTTGTGGTTTATAATCCCTAAACACAGAGATTAATACATAGATTAGTTTCAAGAAAAAGAGTTTCAATCGGAGAAGAAGCTTCGCAAAACGAAAGAGAGAAAAATGGATTTCTTTAATGATTGAATTAAGAAATTACAAACAAAGATGATCAGTGTATATATATATATATATATATATATATATATTGATCACCGGGATCGATTCTCAGCTTGGAATTAGCCGTTGGAGCTTTATGCGTAGTCTTATAAAACGACTAAATAGCTCATAGCTAAACCAGGCCAAAAACGACACCAATTCATCAAACGATAGAAATATTTAATAAGCAAATAATAGAGCTAAACGACGTCAAAGGAAACAAACGGGTTAGTCGTTAGGAGTATATAAATGACACAATATAATTTGAGAATTAGTATGTACAAAAGCTTTTCGATATGTTATAAATTACCCACTTACCTTGAAAATTGTGCCAAAAGAGCAACATTCTTGTGTTTTTGTGACAAATTACTACTTAATTATCTTACCCATTTGAATGTTCATGAGGCATTTGGTTATAACTTTCTAATATTGTGCTAAAAATGAGACATATTACACCAATACAAATAAGTTTTAAGAGAACAAGGACCACAACCTGGACATGTCAAGTGGACCGAGCCTTAAACTGTAAAACAGACTAGGTTGCGGGTAGAGCCGGGATTTTTTTTCCGAGAGATATTAGTCTCACCCCACCCGTTATGGGTTGACCTACATTGTCATGACGAGTGAGGACTCGGCTTTCCGGGGCAGGCTTTAGCGATTTAGTGTTAAAGCATGGGCATGTGTCGGCCCGGCTGGGTTTTCATACGGGTAAGTACGGACATGGGTCGTTCCTTTAAAGATCAAACCAAGGCGGTTCGTATATATACGACCGGGCCTAGTCTGGATCGTTAAAAAAAGACAGGGCTGAGCTGAGTCAAGCCCACGGATTTACGGGTCTGGGCCGAGCTGTTATGGGCCTGCAGAGCCCAACTAGACTAGTGTGAACACAGCTCAAGTTTGTATTCAATTGCTTTTTTTTTTTCTACATTATGAGGTCAACATGTATAATTGTTCAATTAATGAAATTACTTGAAGAAAATAATAGTAAAAAAAATGTAAGAAAGTATAGGCCACTATTTTTATTGAAATGTAGATACCATAAAAACGACATATATTAATTACTAATTCTTACAATTGATGAAAGTATATATACCATAAGAAGACCAACATGTAATTAAATGGGCATAGAAGAGACAATCTCCATATACGTGCGAGCATATACATATAGTCATATACATATTCATGCATACATATATATATATATATATATATATATATATGTAAAGCTGTAGCACATGCAAGTTATTTAATATATAGTTCGGCACTAGACAAATATAGGAGAATCATTGGCAATTTTTAATGAGGTGGTTCGATCCATATAGTCAACTTAATATGTTGGGGTGGTTATGCCACAATCAACTTGATATATATATATATATATATATATATATATATATATATATATATATATATATATTACATATATATATTTAATGTTAATTAGCTTATATTGATGTTTATTTCTGATCCTATCATATAGTCAACATACATTTTGCCAAAAACAAGGAGAGAAAAGTAAGTCAAGTGGAAATGATTTGTGACTAGAATATATGACGCTATTTATAATCTCAAGTTGTTTTAGAAGTCATTTAGAGTGTGTTCCTGGATTATTTTTGTAATTGGGTCTCGGAAAATAGTAAGATTTTGTCTCTCAATTTTTTGTTTTCTTGTAAGAAGTATATTATTACTAAAGAAAATAAAGGACACTCTCTCTTTTATTTTCTCTTCTAGTAAACTATTAAGAAATAGCTCTTAATTCATAAGTAAGCTACTACTATTTGGACTAATACATTCAATTTTTTTGGATCAATTGGATCAATAAAATAAAGTTAGAATGAAACATATCATGCAAATAAATAGCCAAATATAGTTTAAAAAAAATAACAAGTTAATTGTAAAAATAAATCAAGGAAATTTATGATCCAAACATACACATAAAATTTTATTCACTTAATAATTATAAGGGATAGCATAAAAAGTTACCCAAATTACTTTGGCAACTTAAGTGGCATGGGTCTAAAGTAAATAAAAAATTAACGGTTAAATACTCGAAGTCAACAAATATGAAGCGACACATTTTTTTTCCAATTCTCTTGACGGAAGTTAGTCAATTTTGTACCATAAAACTATTAAACCATACATAAGATACATTTTTATGTGCTTATCTAGTTATCCTCATTTGAATTTGACGAAAAAATTTAGATAAAAAATGTGGCCTCATATTTGTTAAATTAAATACTTTTGTTGTTGTTTTTACGTTGAGCTCTTACACTTCAATTGATTAAAAATTGGGTTTTTTCCCTCCCAAAATTATCAATAATAATAATAATAATATATGGGACTTTAGTATATAACTTCGTTTAAGACATTGACTTGGGATATTGTTCAAACAAATTGACTTTGGTGATCGGTCGCTAATCATTTTTTATGTCAACATATCATCATCAAAAATAGTTATGTATGATAAAGACGATTATATACGAGAATATTCTTAATATTGTTGTTTTATATACATACGAGCTGAGAGAGAGAGAGAGTCTCATCATAGGATTCTAGATCTAAAAGAATAAGAAGGACCACATATTTGGCTGTTTTTTGGCTACAATGCCCTAGTAAAGAGCTCAATCAAGACCTTCCTCTTTTGTCTTCACTAGTCTTCCATTGGCTCTTTGCTAGGGCTAGTATATTATGAATGTGATCGTCTCATTTTGTAAGGGTCCAAGATAATATATATATATATATAGGGAAATTGGAAAAAATATTCCCAAAAAGCATATTCTAGGTTTTCTATTCCTTAAATAGATGTATCTGAGTATCTATTCCCTAATCTATATTAAGCTACATTTTGGACAAAAACACCTTTTTTGAGAAATTGTCGAACTCTACTCATAAAACTGTCAAACTTTGTGCCAAATATTGTCAACCCGTACTAAAAAATGTCAAATTTGACTAACTAGCTTAACTCAACCAATTTCCAAAAAATTGTACTTTTGCCGCAATAAAGTCATAATTCGGAAAAACGTCAAATTACAAAAATAATTATGTCAAACTAAAAGTTTCCGAAATATATACAATGTTATAAAATGAAATTAAATAAAAAAAATTTAAAATATATCTCAAATTAACTACTTTTCAGAAAATTGATACTTTTGTCGCAATTAGAAACAATTCGCATAAACCCTAAAGTAAAATCCAAACTTGCAAAAAATTTAACAAAAATCACAGGAACCATCTTAATTCATCTATATTCCATCATATACCTAAAAAAATCAATTTCAACTACAACATTTGATTCAAAACGGAAATTGTACAATTAAACTAATATGAAACTCAAAGTTTAACTTTCATTTAACCTAATAGCTTTCTAAGTAACTACTACAAATATAGAATAAAAGTGTAAAACTTTGACCTGATTAATATATATACACCATTTAAACTTCAAAACACTCAATATCTACTAAAAAAAAACCTAAAAATACATTTAAATTCCAAAATTAAAAGAAGTTGGAACTTCTGCTGCGAGGAAAAAAAATTTATACCAGGGTTGACTTATCATTTTTGACCGAAAAAGTAGCTTGCTTTTCGAGAAAATACACTTAATAAGCTTGAGAGATAAGTAGCTTGCTTTTCGAAGAAAAATCGCGATAAGTATAAAACGACAACGATTAGAGAAGATAATTATCAAGAAGTGGTTTTCAAAGATTAATCGCTTGATTATCGCGAAAATCAATTCCTTGCCGAAAACTGTCCAAAATGACAATTTCTCAACTCAAGTAGAGAAAATGGTATTTTTGTATAAAATAAAATTTGGGGAACAATTACTCAGATACATCAATTTGGGGAATGGAAAACGTATAACATGTTTTTTGAGTGTCATTTTTCAAGTTTCCCTATATATATATTGAATATTTCTGGCAAAAATACTTATATGTCACAAAAAGTATGACTTATATTCTTAATCTTGTTTTTTAGTGGCAAAAATTTATAATAATATCAAAAAGTTTGGTAGTTTTTCTGTTAAGTCTCTACCATGAAATTTCATGTGATTACATATTATTTGACCATGTTTTCATTCATATTAACCATAGTTTTGTCTATTTTGATCACATGGAAAAAAAAGTTGACGTACATTGCCTTGGTTTTTGCATCGAAGAACGTGTTTTGGCAAATAGACGAGAATTAAGTGCTCTTTGTCAATTCTTATAAGTTTTTGTAGCTCATGTGTGGTCAAAAAGAACAAAAACATGATCAAATCATGTGTTTCTACGTGGAACTTCACAGTAGAGAATTAACGAAAAAACTTAATTACTTATACCAATTTTTTTGACATCATTTAGATTTTTTGCCACCAAAAGTAAAATTGAGAGTATAAATATCAATATCACGTAGATATATGTATAGTTGAAAACTCAAAATATATCTTTTTTATTTTATTTTATTTTATTAGACTATAATTATGGATATATATATCACTTTCTAGTCTACGTGCATGGCTTATATACAGAGCCGGCCCTGTGGGTATGTGGACTAGGCATGGGCCTAGGGCCTCACTTTTGAAGGCAAAAATAACACTAAGTTAGGGGCCTCCAAATTTGTGATAAAGGGCCCTAAGAAAAGTAATTTTTAAACCTAAATAACAATGATGAGTCAACTATTTCTACTCTGAATTGAATATGCCCTAACGTCACTATCCAAAAACAATAGAAGCAAGTGAAAAGCGAAGGTGACATTACTTTCCATTATAATTTCTTCTACATTTGATTTGTATATGTAATATAATATTATTTTGTTGTTGGCTTGTTGCCCTTGGTTCGTGAGTGTTCTTAAATATTTATATATATATAATATTATCGTATATGAAATTGGAGTGGAGTTCGATTGATCAATAAAAGATACAAGGTCGTAATATAGAGTATTTTAGTTCGCTTATTAGGTACTAAAATATTTATAAAAAAAATTATGATTCAATTAAATTAGAAAGAAATTAACTAATATTTATATTTTTGGATTTATGTTTTTAGGATCAAATTCAATGAGTTCATTTAAAAAATTCAAGCCGGGAGCCGTAAAGAGAAAAGAAAAAACGAGAATAGAGGCTTTAGAGGAATCTCAATTTTCAATTATAATACGCACTGAAATTTAATTTCTCAACTTTAATAGATGCCTCAAAATTATTTTTCGCTTAGGGACTCGACAAACGCAGGGCCGGCCCTGCTTATATAGGCCAATTAGCATGTACATATAACAATCCCTATTATTATTCATATTGGTAATAGTAGTATAGTACCTCTCTCTTTGGATTGGAAGAGATAATTAATTTGATAAATTATTTTATGAATTCATGATAGAAAGGGAAAGCAAAAATCATTTCCAGGTGGGCACTACTATTATACTACGTGACAACAAAATTTTTGTAGTTTTGTAATTACTGCCCAATGTCGTATGTTACCAACCATATTCAATTCTCTTCCATTTACCGATACGAAAACAATTATAAAAATAAAATAAAAAAGACAAATAAATGATGATACCAACCTTTGCAAATACTTGGTGGCTTTATTTCTGTATAATATTTATATACCAAGTATTTAAATGTGGTGAAAATTTATATCCGCAAAAACTAATAAATTCTTATCTCATTATAATAATGTCTTTTATCTCGTGACAGTTAGATGTCGGTGGACGAATGAGTATATATATATATATGATATAATATTATAACAATTTATCACAAATAGTAAAATACGATACAATTATACAACTGTTACTCTTGAAGAGGAAATAAAATTATGTTCATTGCTCATTCGATATTTATTATGTACTCTGAATTTACAACTACTTTTTATTAAAAAAACAATATCTTAAAATGGTATTAATTATAAATATTATAGTGTTTGTGTCAATTTAATGAGATAATTAAGAAAGGAATATAAATTGGTCAATCTAATGATAATGACAAAAGTTGAATACAAATTAATACAGAATGAATAAATAGATAGTATGATGATCGTGATCAATTAATGAATTGTACATTAGAATTTTATGTGTATATAATGGTAAATACTTAATAACCTGTTCAATAAATTCTTTAGTCTATATATACCATTAATTTACATAGAGTTTCTTGGATTGAAGAAGTCACGTTGCTAGATCGCCATTAATTAGTATACTTATAAAATTATGCCATTGACCATAAAAATATACTTACTGGATTTTACAAGTTTGTGATTTGCCATAGATGTAGAGCGCGATTTTCACCACCTTGCAGTCACAAGGAAAACCGTAAAGAATGCAATAAAAATATATACACGATTATTCCCTGATTTATTTATCCCGAAAAGACTCGGTTTTCCCCGTTTATTAGCTTGGACAATCGAAGAATAATGATAAAAATATGATTTGATGCCGCACCACGCCGCTCTCGACGAGGCTGCCTACGTACCCGGCGAACCAGGATCAGGTCATCACGTAGTTCAATGAGTTTTGGCTTGATCTCTTCATTCTTTCTCTTCTCTGTTTCATTGGTTTTCTTCTCTCTTCTTTCTCTTTCCTCTCTTTTTCTTCCTTCTTGGCTGAATGTCTCTCGGCTGATTTTCTTGGATCCCCTCTTAATGAGGTTTCTTTTATTATTTATAGGGTTAGGGTTTATTGAGCCTTTTCACTTTGGGTTTTTTCTGCGAATTGGGCCTTTCTTCATGGGTTAAGCCTTCCTTCACAAACTGGGCTTTTATGTTGACTATGGTCAACATATTTCTTGCCTCTATTCGACGTCGTTTTTGGGCCATAATGGCACGCGTTATGTTAAGGATGGATTTGACGAAATCTGACATCAACAATAGACTCGACTATATTAAAATACATTCTTTTTTTAATCTCAAATATTTTTATGTCAATTAATTATCGAACGAGATCGATATATTAGACAATAAGAAGAGTGCTCATGAACCAATCAACAAGTCCGATTTTTCAATAAATATTAAGATATAAGTGATAAAAGTCTTGTGTAGCGCATAAACTTGTAAACTTAAGTAGTATATCACTTAAATTCGGATCTATCCAGAACCGTAAATGTACTAATTTTATTTTTTAAAAAGAAAAATATAGTATAATGTATTTTAGATTTAAACAATTGGATCTTCATTTCGGATAAATTTGAACTGTTGGGAATTTTTTTGTTCTTTCGGAATTAGATTTTTTTTTAATTTCAAGTTTAAGTAAGTAAACCAGCGCACATTTTTTTTTTTTTTTTGTCGTTTTTAATACTAGGGGTAAATGTGGTAAGATTAGAGTATACGGGTTATTCTTGCCGAAAACTAAAGTTGTAGGGATTTGATGCCAATTACTTTGTTAGTAAGTTGTGGTTTGACTTAGTTGACTTCTAATCCAAATTATTTTTTGTAAAAATAGATTATAAGTATAACTAGTCACACTCACATCCTTAATTTCATAACGTTCTTCTAATTATTAATTCACCACCAACGTTTTATTTCATTTATTATTTATTATTTATTTATTACAACAATAAATTCGTTATTAAATGCTCTCTCTCTCTCTCTCTCTCTCCGAGCTCTGCTTCTGAGCTTGCAAATGGCGAGAACGTGACAGACAGACAGAGAGAGAGAAACTGGTCAAGCTTTCGTAACGGAGAGGTTTCATCATTCATGGAGCGAAGAAGAAGAAGAAGAAGCGCGTTGAGATCTGCGTGAAGTGAGAGAGACACGTTCTTGTTCTCGGTCTCCTCGCTTTTGCGAGACCAAAAGGGAAGCTTGCTTCAACCTGAAGCTTCAATGGCGGTAACTACACTTAGCCGTTGAATTCAGCCTTTGGAGAGAGAGAGAGAGAGAGGAGAGAGATTTCTTCTCTTTATCTTTTTGCTTTTGGAAAACCTCGCTGCGTGGTGGTGGTGAAGCCTGCTTGAAGAGGAGCTTCCGTTAAAGCTCTCTCACTCTCTTTTCTCTGCTCCGCCATTTTCGAGCTCAGAGAAGCTCGGGATCGC
The DNA here is from genome assembly GCA_954871525.1 of Parietaria judaica. Classification (NCBI taxonomy): domain Eukaryota; kingdom Viridiplantae; phylum Streptophyta; class Magnoliopsida; order Rosales; family Urticaceae; genus Parietaria; species Parietaria judaica. The sequence goes on along the minus strand of OX940868.1, from coordinate 19,288,389 downwards.
AGACATTCTCGCTCGTCTCTCTCACATTTTCCCTAATTCCAGGTTTTGCTCAACACTCTCTCTCTCTTGCATTGTATACATATGCTTATAGAGAGGATTTCGTTCTTCGGAGAGATCTATGCTCGATTTTGAACTGCTTCTGCTTGAAGACCTGAAGAATGTAGGAAATTGCAGACAACTTTGCTTGCTTGCTGCTTTTCGTAGTGAATTTCTTGAGGATTTGTGGAGAGCGAAGTGAGGATTTTCCCTTTCAATTTTTGAGATTCTAGATTCTTAAGTCTTGTTTTTGGATGCTGATTGCTCATACCTTAAATGCATTATAGCATAATTGGTGAATATATATACTGTATGACTATATCTATATCTTTATATGCATACAAATTAGGTTGTTCTATGTGTTCCTTGTTCTAGATTGTTTAGATTTTTCTTATCCCCTTCGAATTGGACCAAAGTTATGCGTTGATTATGTACCGACTCTTGGTACGGAACCGGTTCCACTCTCCGTTCGGAAAAACGATTTATCTCGGCATATTGCTCGTCCCGGCCTCCTCTCAAGCCACATACCGAAAAATCCCGCAAAACCGAACCCTAGAAGTGCGCAAACCGACACTTCTTAAGTTAGTCAATTTAGCCTCTTTGCTTTAATACACAAAAATCAGTTGTTCTGTCAAATTAAGTAAGAAGTCACCAAAATACTTGAGATATTAAGAGAGGTTCTTTCAGAAATTTGTATGTATATGCTTTTATGCTTTCTCTTTAGTTGAAAAGGATTTTTCTTTTGCTTTATATTATTATAGACTCTTTTTATGACTTTGCTTTTGTTCTTGGGGATAATGTTTATTATGTTCAATGTCTTCTTGAATCATTTTTTGTCTTGACATATATTCTGCCAAACTATTCTGAAGCAAAAAAAAAAGGTGGTCCTTGAAGAATAATTGGTTTTGAGTTTTTTCTTTAAGCTATCTTGCTCACATATTATAAAGAATGTAAAAAAAAAAATTAACAAAAGAAATCACAATTATTTTGGCTTTTAAGGGTGTTAAAAAGATCAAAAGAAGGTGTAGTGTAATGATATCTTTATAGTATGATTTCAGGGGAAGCAGAATGCTGAGATGATAAACCGTCCGGTTCATCGTGAAAAGTTTCTCGGCAAACATCAATTCATGAAGCCACGAATATTCTCAGCTTTACTTTTTCTTGCACTTGTGTTGAGCAATGGAGCAGAAGCTGACATAGATTCAGACAAGAAAGCGCTCCTTGAGTTCATTTCAGTCGTCCCACATGGCCGAAGAGTTAACTGGGATCCCGACACCTCGGTCTGCAGTTCCTGGGTGGGCATCACTTGCAGCTTGAGCGGCTCTAATGTGCTCGCCATCCGGCTACCAGCTGTCGGACTATATGGTCCAATTCCTCTGAACACGCTCGGAAAGCTCGATGCTTTAACGACGCTCAGCCTCCGATCAAACCGACTCAATGGGACTCTTCCCTCTGACATCCTATCTCTTCCTTCGCTCCGGTATGTATATTTACAGAACAACAGATTTTCCGGCAGTATTCCCGCTTCTCTGCCGCCGAATCTCACCTTCTTTGATCTATCCTTCAACTCTCTCACTGGAGAGATTCCGGCAGTCTTTCAAAACCTAACCCACCTGACGGGGCTCGACCTCCAGAACAATACCCTCACTGGGTCCATTCCTGACCTTGACGTTCGCGGGCTTAAGTATCTGAATCTTAGCTATAATAACCTAAACGGTTCGATCCCTTCTGCTCTCAGAGGATTCCCTGCTTCCTCGTTCGAAGGGAATCTGGTGTTATGTGGACCGCCGTTGCTCCAATGCACATCGCCATCACCATCGCCGTCCCCTGATGTTTTACCTCCAAAGCTAGAGAAAGGCTCCAAAAAGAAGCTAAGTATCGGAGCAATCATTGCAATTGCCGTCGGGGGATTTGTTGTGCTGGTACTTCTGGTTCTCTTCGTCTTTCTTTGTTGTTTAAAGAAGAAAAAAGACAGCACCGGCGGGACTGGGGAATCGAAAGCAAAGAGCGGAAGAACCGAGCCGCCGAAGGAGGATTTCGGGAGCGGAGTTCAAGAGGCGGAGAAGAACAAGCTGGTTTTCTTCGAGGGTAGTTCTTATAACTTCGATCTCGAGGATTTACTTAGAGCTTCGGCAGAGGTTTTGGGGAAGGGCAGTTACGGAACTACATATAAAGCCATTCTCGAGGAAGGAACGACGGTGGTGGTGAAGAGGCTGAAAGAGGTGGTGGTTGGGAAAAAGGAGTTCGAGCAGCAAATGGATAATGCCGGGAAAGTGGCTCACCACCCGAATGTCGTGCCGCTTCGCGCCTATTACTATTCCAAGGACGAAAAGCTTCTCGTCTACGACCACATGACCGCTGGAAGCTTTTCGGCTTTTCTACATGGTATGTATGACCAATTCATCAGATTAGTTTTGTTTTTTGAATTCTACTTTCTTTATTTCTGTATCTAAGTTTTTAGGTTGTTCATGACACGGTTTCTCAAAATTTATATTCTCAATTTCCAAAAAAAATCAGGAAACAAGGAAACCGGACAGGGCCCACCGGACTGGGAATCGAGACTCAAGATCTCGCTCGGATGTGCAAAGGGCATCGCCCATATCCACTCCGCCGCTGGAGGAAGATTCGTCCACGGAAACATCAAGTCCTCCAACGTCCTCCTCGGCCAAGACCTCACAGGCTGCGTTTCTGATTTCGCCCTCGCCCCGCTCATGAACTTCCCAGCGGTCCCCACCCGGACAATTGGTTACCGAGCTCCGGAGGTGATCGAGACCAAGAAATTCACCCAGAAATCCGATACGTACAGCTTTGGTGTCCTCCTCCTCGAAATGCTAACCGGAAAGGCGCCGGTGCAGTCCCCGGGACGCGATGACATCGCTGATCTCCCGAGGTGGGTCCAGTCGGTCGTCAGGGAAGAATGGACGGCCGAGGTGTTCGACGTCGAGCTCATGAAGTACCGAAACATCGAAGAGGAGTTGGTTCAGATGCTTCAGATAGCAATGGCGTGCGTGGCCAAAGCGCCGGACATGAGGCCAACAATGCCGGAAGTCGTGAAGATGATCGAGGAGATCCGTCCACCAGATTCCGAGAGCCGCCCGTCCCCGGCAGACAGCAAATCCAAGAGCCCCGAGACGCAGACCCCGTGATAGCCTTTTAGCATTTGAAGTAAGGAATTTATCGGATTAAGACGAGCCCGAAACATTTGATTCTTTTTTCCCTGCATTATGAGTAACATAGTTTAGTTTCTTTGGCATTCTTTTAGCCTTGCAATTAGGAGAAACAACTTCTCAGCAACATTCATGGCTTCCTTTATTTGTTAGTGTAAATCTATTAATGTTAATCACTTGTTTAAGTTCTTAATCCAGCTCTAATTTCGCACGTTGAACAAACTAGTGGGGTTTTCAGGAACTAAAAAAAAAGGTAAAATAATTCAAAACGTGCTAAATTATGGAACTACCGCGAACTGAACTGGATTTGCAAGCCCCGGCCTGGTACCGGAACCAGATAAAAATAAATTTCAAGGCCAAAATGCCCCTACTTGTACGCATTTATCCTTCACCCATATCGTAATAGTGCCTATAGTTCACTCCAATAAATTGCATTTATGTATATATATATATATGTATATATAAACTTAGCGGATCGAAGTTAATATTTTGGTGTACCAAGGTTACAAATTACGTATCCGGCACGAAATTAGTGAACTGAGACACGTGAAGACCATTAAAGACTCAAATGTGAATTATTTATTTATTTTTATTTTATTTTATAAATAACTTCATCTTAATCTCATGTGTCTTCACAGAAGGCGAAGTCGGGACCGAGTACCTTAATTTCGGTCTTTCTTCCGGCCCCATTCTGGCTTATAAAAAGCTTTTTCTTTTAACCAGAAACCAGGCCAATCCGATTTCAAGATAGCCTCGTCTGCTTGCCATTTTTGAATTTTTCTCGGACCGAAATCAGACCCCGACCTGGCGAAAACCAGGCTTATAGGCCTAAAATTTCATCCCTATAAATTTACATATCTTATAATTTATTAGTCTTCCAATACTCTAAAGAATAGATAATAGGTAGAATAGATCAAACTAAAGAGTATATCTGTAATGACCGTATACAATCTAATGTATATGAAGTCAAAAGTGCTAATAAAATTTGCCCACGTGTCATCTTGGGCTCAATGTAAAAAAACGAAAAATTTAGTCCCAAAAAGTCAAAATAAATAAAGATTTTTGGTTAGAGTTTCTTTAGAGTCGCTGGGAATTTTTGTCCACCAAATCAGCACCACTGACGTATCTAGAGACAAAGTACATGAACCGGAAAGGAGCTCCAATCAGCGGGGAATCCGTGAACGGGACGTGGTCGTTTGCATCGTTTTCCGCAGCTTGTATCTCAAGATCTCGGGAGTCGCTCTCTTCCAAAGGAATTTGCACAATTTCACCGGCGTAGTCGGATTCTGAAGCTTCGGAAATTTCATGGGAAGGCTGGCCATTTACATTGTTTATCTCGTTACTTTCCTCTTTGACCGGAAAAATGTCTACGGCCTCCCCTAGTTTTGACGTATCAACATTGGTTTCGGGTTCCTGATAAGAGAAGTTAATGAGTTCGGTGGTTCCATTGAGCGGCGGCTCGGGTGATGTGGTTGAACCCCGGCCTGATGCGCCTCCCTGTCTGTCGAGCTCAACAAGAAGCTCGCTGACCTGAAAAGTCAACCGAAAAGACAGTCACTAAAAACTGAATATCATCTAGAATAGTCCATAAGAGAGAAGAAAAAAAGTACTACTGCATCATCATTAATTGTGTTTTAAGTAAGGGCAAAATCATTTTTAGTAATATTATTAGCAGAAAATGAGAATAGAAATAATGTCTATTAACGAGAACACATGGATAACGATTTCTATCGACTCAAAATCGAGGGTTATTTTGCGTCAAAATAAAACTTAAAAGCAAAGTAGGCAACGTGCACCAGTTTAGTGGGAATTTATGCCGTTATTTTTTGATAAAAAGTATAACATTAGGTTGATGTAACCCGAGAGTCGATTAGTCTTGTCGTTTAGTTGTTGTTAAGCGTTGTTTAGGAGTTAGTCGAGTCGAGTCAATGTCGTTAATTGAGTCTATTAGGTTGTAAGCTTCTTTCCCTATATAAGGGAGTTCATGTAATGAGAATGGTAGCCAATAAACCAATCACAAACTTGAGTCTCTCAAAGAGGGGATTCGGGTTTGTGAAGGTTGGCCTTGTGTGTTCAATCGTGTTCTTGATTCCGAGAGTGTCGATCTTGGCACATAACATAGGTTTTGATGTGTGATGCTGAAGTTTACCTTCTCAGCAAGCCCTGAATTCTCTTGAGTTAATTTTTCAACTTGAGACTTCATCTCATCGCGCTCGGAAGCAAGCTATAAATTAGACAAACACAAATGATTTATGTGAAGAAAAAAAAATGGAGAGCAAAATGAGCTTGTAATAATATAAAAAACTAATAACCTTTGTAATTTCATCCGATGACTGAGTTGAGGCAATGCTCTGAGTATCCTTAATTTGCAGTTGAAGCTCCGAAACGTTTTCCATCAGTTGTTGTTTCTCGTACAAGGCCTCGTTTCTGGACTGTTCTAACTCCATCACCTGCCAAGCTTTGGTTTTTAATCCCATGTCAGAAAGAAAAAAAAAACACAGATTACCGAGCTCGGTCCTTTTTCCCAATCAGAAAAAATCACGTATAGGGAATGATAAGTATTATTTACTGCGAGGGTTTGGGAAATTCAGGATGTTGAATGAATAATTTCTGACGAATTTAACCCAGACCATCAGGAAACTAACTATCGGCTATTTACTAACTGAGCCGAAAACAGAAGTAATATTACACGACTCACGCATAGCATCAGATGGCATCACTGCATTGATCATACCTGAGCTTGTAAACCGGCAATAACATCATTCAAATTCGCAATCGCTACATTGTTTAGATCCTGCAGAAGAACATATAGTGGGATGAACATATATTCGGAAAATATTTTTGGATATAAAACTTAAGATATATTGGTAGATAGCCATTAAAAAAAAAAAAAAACAATTTAGAGCTTTCTCCCAAATCTGAGTCCAATTCGCACACTAAAAAATTATAATATATATTTATATAACCATTTCTCTTCTAAAATTCAGATGAATCATAGTATATGGTGAAGCATATTAAGCAGGTGAGCTAAAATCCAGATGGCTTGCTAATTATTATGAAAAAATTATATAGAAATCATCAACACATATTAAGAAGGAAAGTATATTTTTTTTACCTCCTTTAGAACCCAGGTACTTTTTTCTTCTTCAAGATTTTTAAGTCTCTCCTCTAAAGCTACCTGCAGAACACCACAGCAATAGAACGCCAAACCGATTAAAATCTTATTTCAATGTTGAAACATCAAGCGTTTAAACAAAAATCTGAAAAAGTGAGTAAGCAATATAAAAGCAATTATAATAAATAAAAAAAGGGAGGAGAGGAAAGTTAATATGCTACACAATGAAACACCTTTTAAAATATTTTTATATTCAACTGAGACTAACCAATTTCAAACAGAAAAGGTTTTTCTCTTCAACTAACTGACTTCGCGTCTCCTCCAATTGACCCTGCAATTAAAAAAATCAAATATATTTCAATTAATAAACCCGTTTGAATAAGTTGCTCCTTTGAACACATTCATACTTTAAGAAACTGATTCTATTCACCTCTTTTTGAAGCCAGGATTCCTTCTCTCTCTGTAGCTCAATGATTTTTGCTTCTGCGCTGGCCTGAAATTACAAAAGGAACTTTGAGATAACTTCTTCGAGACACTTGAAAGAAGTAATGTCACGAGAAAATTCAAAAACTGTAAACCATTTCTATCAATAAACTCGATTGAATGCATACATATGTTACCTCTTTCTGTATATATGAATTTTTTTCATTTTGCAATTGTTTGATATCCTCTTGAAACTGAACCTGCAAGAGAATCGTACGGTTTACAGGGCAAAACTAAAAACAACGAACAACAGCCTGAATATGCAAATGGTTTGCGTTTTGCAGTTCATTAATGGTATCTACCAAGGTAGCCTGTCATAATTAAAACCAGTTTCGACATTAAAGACCTAATCCAAACACACTAAAACAAAGCACCGATCCTTTAAAAAATGTCCGAACAACTACCTCTTTCTGTATGTAAGAATCTCTTTCGGCCTGTAAATTTCGAACCGTTTCTTCTAAAGCCGCCTGAAAATGGTAGCTATTCGAAGTTTAAAGACATGATCAAATATAATTCCCGAACAAGAGAAAAGAACATGGTCTCGGAACTCGCAAGGTGACCTTGGAAAAAGTAAAATCAAGAAATATACCTCTCTTTCGCTCCATAGTTGCTTTTCGTGTTCGGATAAAATCGCCTACGCAATAACAGCCGGTGAAAAACCAATCATCAGTTGGAGATGAAAAAGAAAATAATAAAAAACTCAACATCTGGTCTTTAGATTATCAAATTTTCTTAGCATTTCTTCCATCACAAGCTAATTTCCTGCCATTTTCGATAACCGAACGAGATACCTAACAACTAACAAGAAAGCTCAATCTCAGTAAACCCTAGACAGTTCTGAGCTTAAACACTTCAAACTTGCAGAGAAATGTCCCAATCGTAAGATTCCATCGCCATTATTGTAAGGTTTCAACTACCGCAGTGAAGAAGCTCAAAATTTCAGATAACACTAACGTTACCTCATTGCCATTGCCATTGCCGTTTCCACTGAGAGCGACCTCCGAGTCTTCGCCGCCATTTCCTACATTCTCGACCCCGGAGCTCGCCGGAATCTGAGCACGCGACACCGAATCTCCGCCGTCGATCGAAACCTCTTCCGATGCGCTACTCTGTTTATTGGACTTGTTGTTCTTCTTCTTCTTGCTCTTATTCTTCTTCTTAGCGTCCTCCATTGCCAAACCTCGAATTTCTCAAGCACAATGCACCGATTCCAACGGAATCCGAGAATCGAATTCGCGATTGGCTCTGCAAGATGAAGAATCGATTGAAAACCGAAGCCCTGAGAATCACAAAATCGTAAAATTGATTGAGAAGAAAAAACGCAGAGAATTTAAGACAATAAGAACAAAGAGATCTCCTCACCTTTTTTTTTTTTTTTTTTTTCAGTTTAATTGTCTTGTCACTTCTGTTGCGGTTTACAGAGTAATTGGCAATGACCTCCCTGCAGTTTTTCATTTGTGCACTTTTCTCTATAAGTTTAAAGTGTTAACAGATACACCTCTAATTCTTTTAACAAATGACTAAATTATTCTTTACCCAATAGAAAAATGAAGGGAAATTATTTTTCTGTGCTAAATATGTACGTCTCCAAGAAATCTCGAGTTCAAAATCATAAGACGCAAATACGTGCTCTAATTATATATTGTAAATTTGTCCGATAATATTGTTGATGTACAAATTTGTCGCTATTTAATACGACATAAAGTATTGAATTGTGAATTAATTAAATTTACAAATTTTGGATCAAAGTCCAAATAATAGTTCATATTCCAATAATAATAAAAGTATTAAAAATAATAGGATTTATTTTCAAGAATGATGATAAAAGGCTTTAAAAGAATAAATTAATATTCATAAAGGCCCACTTGTGAGGCCCATTAGAGCTTTCAGAAAAATGAAGCCCGACAGATATGAATTCACTCGGCCCAAAAGCTATCTGTCGCCAGCCCAGAAGAAGAAGAAGGGTAGAGTCGTCATATTTTCTACCCGGCGTCTTAATTCAAACTCAAGCTAAAGACCAGGAGCACGAAGTCAAGTCTTCAACAGACACAATTCAAACTCGACGAAGAGAACACAGTCGTGGGACACGTGTCACAAGGCGAGCCATTCAACCCGGTCAGCTCGGAAGGAAGACTCCACGATTCCTGGAAGTTCAACAGGAAGAATTGAAGCCTATAAATGCCAAGCTCAACCTCAGATCATCACACACAACCCTGAGAGAATACATCGAGAGCTTTTAACCCGGCATATTTGTCTACTTGGAGATTTCGTTGTATTATGTTCACACTTTCCTTTTCCTCGTTTGTTTTAAGACGTGATTTGCTGCCTGTAGCTATCCGTCCATGTCATTTGTCGCAATAAACTAACAGCAGACGTGGTCAACTACCGCGTTGGGACGAACCTCTATAATAAAAACTCCTCGTCTCATTTATACCGCTTTTATTTATATATACATATATTGAGAGTGAATCGAGAGCTTGCAACGTGAGAGATCAAATTCCACCAAATTCCTAGTTTAACGAATATCGTACACTCACAAGTCACACTTGACTGTTTGAGGTGAGAAACCACGTCAACAAATATTACATGTTTTTACACTGAATATATGTAATAATGCGAGAGTGTATAATTAAATTAACTAAAAATGGCAACTGCCAATAATATCACCTTCATTAAAAAAAAATAGTAAAAGTGGTAAGAAAATAATAGACCGTCAAATCATTCACATAAGGTTAATATTTTTTTTTTTAATTTAACCGTTAGAGGCAAAGTCTTATTTTTTAAAAGAATGAGATATAGTTTCTAGTTTCTACTATAATTAAAGTTTAGAGTAGTAAAGTGCACTAACAAGTAAAATTCAAGGGCATGAGTGTCAATTACTCTTTCATTACAGGTTTAAAGCCGTCGGATCGTTTATAATCACATGTGTATGTTGACTCGTTAGCGTGAGCGCGAAGCAGCAGATTGTCCCACCTCCTCCGACGTGTCTTTTCTGCCTAAATTCATACAGCCATATAAATTTTAATATAAACAAATCATTTAAACATTGTTGTACTTTCGGCGTTTAATTCGTGTAATAAAAGAATTTTTTAAATGATTAATTATCTAATATATTTTTGTAGTTTTATACGTGGGTTTTTATATGTAATAAATTAGATCAAGAAAAATCTTAAATTGAGTAATTAATTATTAAATATCTAGCATTAATTGAAGTCACGAGTTCTGCTTTTTTCACGAGAGACACGTGCCACTTAGTCGTTAATTCCGGTGCGGGGTAATTTCGTAATTGAGGGTCGTAGCCTTTTTTCTTCACCGTGGATTTTTCTTTTGTTTTGGAACTGTCTCATGTAATTTCCATCACTTTGATTCGCTCCTTTCTCAATTCAATCCTTCGTCTGAATCTGCGATTCTAGGGTTTCCATTCCGTCTCTCTCTCGATCTCTCATGGTAGAGATTCGACTGGTCCTTTTCAGGTAATCCAATTCCAGCTTCTTCTTTCTTTCCTTCGTTTTGTTGATATTGATCTCGATTTAGTAACAATCTGGATGGATATGAATTTGATTCGAATCGCACAAGCCTTATCCAAAACCTATCTGAATCGCCATTTTCGTTGTTATAATGCTTCATATCCGGTTCTACGATTACGTGGCTTTGAATCTGCGTTGTGTGTTTGTTTATTTGGACCTGATTTCAATGGTCTCGCTCAATTCAGCTGCTTCATTATCATGATTTTGGGGAAGTCCGTGGGTTTCTCCATTATCGTGATTTTGGGGAAGTGTCGTACACTAATTGATCGTTGATGGGTTTTGGGCGAAAAGTTTATGGAGAAGTGAAGGACTTTGAAATTGGTTATTGGAGTATCTCATTCAGATTTTGACACTGTCGTAGACATAAATAAGTTGCTATTTCTATCTCTTGTTATCTGGTTTTGGTTGATGAAATTGTTCTTCTTGAATTTTCAGCGCATTGTTGTACCGCAGTTTGGTCTTCGAACGTCAGAATGGGACTTTGCATGCCCAAGGTCAGTGCTGACTAACCAGTGACGACGATTTATGTTCGATTTTAGCTTGTGGAACATAATTAAGCTTAAGAAGTTGTTAGGATTGTTGAACTCTGTCACATGATTTTCTAAATGATTATTTTAGATACGTACTATATATTATAAAGTATATAGTGTATAAAGAGGTGTTTGTTTGCTTTTATGAGGCTATAGCTAAAAGGGGAAATAAATTAAAGAAAAAAAAAACATTACATACAAGATTATTTGAGTAATAGAAGAATAAAATCCTGAAAAACTGAAACCTTCCTTTTAGATTGGATGATACGTATTTTATCCTAAACTTTAATATTATAAATGCACAATAGAAATCCGTTCATTTCTCAAGTAAAGTGTTGATATTTTCAGTTCCTTAAATATTGAGAAAAGAGGGGATTTCAGGAAGAAAAAAAAATGCATTTTATGTTTTCATTATAAGCTAATCTTTTCTAACTTCTTATGGCTCTGTGGCCAATCATCTTAATAGAACCTGAGATTGTATCTACATTTTGCTTTTGTGTAATACTCTTGTAGGGTAAATCAGTTGACGATGACTCTGATCATAATGTCGAATTTGCCGGTGGCAATGTGACGATAATCACTACCAAAGAAAGTTGGGACCAGAAGCTGGAAGAAGCAAAAAGGGATGGAAAAATTGTGAGTTGTGCTTGTAAACCATGATTTAAATTTTCGTGCACATTTCATGTTTGACGTTAGCTTATGCTGATTGAATAATTTTAGGAGCTTACAACTTCTTAGTTCCTGTTTTCTAGAGAATTACAATTGATAAATGGTATATCGTTTTTCTGTAATCTCCTTGAAAGAAGAAAATTCCGATTAATTGAGGAAAATAGATAATAAAAAAATACCTTCATTTCAATTGGAACTCTTGTGCTCAACAGGTCCTTGCAAACTTCAGCGCAACCTGGTGTGGGCCTTGTAAAATGATTGCACCCTTGTATTGCGAGCTATCCGAGAAACATCCTTCCATTCTTTTTCTTCTGATCGACGTCGATGAGATGACCGTAAGTGCTGAACTAGTCTTTCAATTTTTTTATTCTAATTCCATTGCAACAAAGCTGTCTATATAGAAATACAGTGAAATTAGTTTGCAATTAGGAAAATAATGAAAGAAGAATCCACCAAGGTAATGGATCCTCATTTCAAAACTTAATTGATAATTAGGATAACCAATAACCCAAGCGCTGGTCTTTCCTTCAAGAGCAAGAACCAAACTTTCCTAATGATTTCTTTGGAAATTTAATCAATCTATGTAATGAAAGTCTAAAGATGAGCGCTTATAGGCTTAATACTAAACACGAAATACCATTTATACCCCTGCTTACTAAAAATACCAAAAGTACATAATTAATGGTCTAAAAACACATCTTGTAACCAAGATTCGTAAACCAAAGGATTTTTCCTTCCAATATACTCGTAAAATTGTCCGAATTTTTTTCTGATTAATGCATCATTTCGGTGTATCATAGTTTTGCATATTATGTCCTTAATCGGTTACTATTTTATGAGTATCGGCCATGCCTACTGCCATTTCCATACATCTTTTTTGACCGGTCTTTAATCGTCATTATTATAGCATGTGCATTTTACGCGTCTTAGAAGCTGTGAGAACACGACAAGTTCGAAGGGCGAAGCTGTAAACTTTAATCTTGTTTTTGCATGGCACAGGAATTCAGCTCGTCATGGGACATAAAAGCCACACCGACGTTCTTCTTCCTGCGGGACGGGGAACAGTTCGACAAGCTCGTGGGAGCGAACAAGCCGGAGCTGCAGAAGAAGATAACCACCATTGTAGAATCTATTACTTGTGATGAGAAGTGACAAGTGAGTTTTTGTGTCGTTTTTCAGTTGTGCTATTTAAAATCGAAACGCTTTGTTGTGTGTAAGATGGCTTCTCTTGTATATACTTCTATGTATTTTTTGGAGAAGAGAATACTGATTTTTGAACTCTAAATTTGAGTATTTCTTCATGAAAGTATATATACACTTATATATATATATACATATATGTATATAGATCGCCACATTTTGATTATTTGTTTCTTTACCTCTCAATAATCCCACTGCAATGAAGAGTTACTATGGAATTTAAATTGGGATAATAGTTTCCATGTCTGTAAAGTAGAGGTTGAATAAAAAACGAAATATGGAATTTTAAATCGAATATACCAGATATTAAATTTAAAAAGGTTAAAATTAATTCCGTTGCGCTATAGGTATTCGATCAGAAAAAGTGAAGGAAAAAAAATCGCAAACTATTTTATCAAACTTTGTGTTGCCTCTTGATTTTTGAGATAATAGTAACAATAATCCCATTTCATATTTCCTTAATTTGATATAATTATTATTTCATCCCACTATTTCTTCACGCGATAGACAAATTGAAGTCTTTTATTCCTTTCAAAAAGCCGCATAAATCAAAATAAATTAATTTTTGTTGCATAAAATAGAGGGCTGTGAGTGACTGTGAGTAGAGGCTGCACCTTCTTAATTTAATATGTCAATTGTCACGTCACGTCTCGCCTTTCTATTTGTATATCTATAAATATGATATCTAGCATGCGAAAAGAAAACGACACTTTATTCTGTTTATATAATTTTTCACAATTCTCTCTCTCTACTCCTCTCCTAGTGACAAAATTAACAATAGGAAAATCAAACAACTTCCTACATATATTAATTAAATATACATATAAAGGGTTATTGGCGGCGGAAGTACCTAAATTTGAGCAAATGAGAGGATATAATTTGCGGCAGAAGTACCAGATTTGACAGAATTGAGGAGATGCATAATTTTGCAACTTTTTTTTTACGGACATTGGTAAACTGTCACGTGGTATGAAGGACATTGGACAAAAATGAACCAACATATATTTAGGTTAACTTAATGCCATGAGCTGTGGCCTTTGACCGACATCTGTAAAAAAAAAAAAAAGGATGAAAAATATGCACGGTCTTGGTTTTGTTGACTTTTAATACTTTTATTGTTATTTTTCATTCTAAACTTTGATTGCCTAGTTAGTCAATTTTAGGTGTTTATACCGCTAATATCCCTTATATGAAAGCCCACAACATAGAGCGTCACTGTTGATGTACAAATTCGTCATTATTTAATGTGACATATAGTGCTAAGGTTGTGAATTAATTAAATTTACAAACCATGATAAAAGACTTTAAAGAAATAAACTGGTATTCGTAAAAGCCCATTTGAAGAAGCCCAAAGAGATTCTTAGTCAGACCAAGAACCAATGGACATAGGCTACTCGGCCCAATGAGTTCTAAAGCCCAAATCCACTCGGTAGCAGCCCAGAAAGACGAGGGTAGAGTCGTCATATTCTCTACCCGGCATCCCATTTCAAACTCAGACGGAAGACCAGGAGCACGGAGTCAAGTCTCCAACGGGCATGATTCAAACGCGACGACCAGAACGAAGTCGTGGGACACGTGTAGCCAGATCGTCCATTCAACCCGGTCAGCACGGAGTGAAGACCCCTCGATTCCTGGAAGTTCAACGGGAAGAATTGAAGTCTATAAATGCCAAGCTCAAGCTCAAATCAACGGACACGCACACTTACAACCTCGAGAGAATACATTGAAGAGTTTCTACCCGGCATTCTTGTCATTTGGAGATCTTGTTGTGTTCATTCTTTCTTTCCCCATTTCTCCTCGCTCTCAGACGTGATTTAGCTGCCTGTAGCTATCCGTCTATGTTCATTGTCGCAATAAACTAACAGAGGAAGTAGTCAACTACCGCATTGGGACGAACCTCTATAAAAAACCCCTCGTCTCATTTATATTGCTTATATACTTATATATATATATCGTGAGTGAATCGTGAGCTTGCAACGTGAGAGATCGAATTCCACCAAATTGTTTCATCCAAAAATATCATACACTCACAAGTCACACCAAGTCACACTTGACTGATTGAGGTGGGAAACCACGTCAACAGTTTGGTGCCGTCTGTGGGAAATTGATCTCGCTAACTCTTAAAAGCTCAAAGCACTCCGCGAACATGAGCAACAACGAAGTCGCAATCGTGAACGGGTCTGAGGTGAACAACCCAGATCCAAACACGGAATCAAGCAAGCGCCGAGGCGAAACCAGCCCCGACTACCCAGCGGCCCTAGGCCCGCAACACCTCCCCCGCCTCCTGAAACAGGAAAACCTATTTTCACCCCCCTAACGGGTCTCTACCCGTCTAACGCGGGGAACGTTGCTTCGAGCAGTTACCAACGCCCGGGACCCCAAAACCGACAATCGGGGTACGAGCAAAGCCGTAACATCAGCCAGGCCCTCAACGGCCACCCGGTCACGTATCAGAGGCATCCCAGCCCGGTGTACGGACAGGAACCCCTCCAGGCTGTGCGTCCCGAACAAGCTCCCCAACGCACAGAACTGGAGGAGCTCAAACGCTCAATGGCCGAAATGAATGAGAAGCTCATTCACGTGCGCTCTCGCGTGCACAGCGCCACTACCGCTGCCCCCGAGATAGAACGTCTAGTGGAGGAGGCAGAAAGGACACCCTTTAAGCCCGTCATAACTAACGTTATACTCAGGGAAGGCGGACGAGTATATGTGCCTAAGTACGACGGGACGACCGATCCCAAAGTGCACTTGAGGTCCTTCAGGATTGCGATGGGGCGAGCCCATCTGGAAGCACACGAATTGGATGCCGGGCGCTGCCAATACTTCTCTGAGAATTTGGTCGGCCCGGCGATGGAATGGTTCTCGAAACTTGAACCGCGCTCCATAGACAACTTCGGACAGCTGACGACTCTTTTTCTCAAACACTTTTCCATGTTTATGGAAACCGAGATCACGGCGGCAAACCTCTATGCTTTACAGCAAGAGAGAGGAGAGCCCCTCAGAGCTTTCATGACCAGGTTCAAAAAGACCATGGTCAAAATAAACGGGATCAGTGACGAAACCGCCATAGCCGCTCTCACGGCCGTATTATGGTACGACTCGAAGTTCAAAACGGACATCGTCGTGAATCGTTACGACTCCATCGAAGACGTAATCCACAGATCATCCAACTGGATCAGGCATGACGAAGAGCTCGAAGCCATGCGAAGGAGACATGGGTCTCTGCCCGTCCACCAGCGGAATACCGGACCACCCGGGCAGCAGCCGCCGCCTAGGGCCGGGAATCACAGCATCCCGTTCAGGGGACAAAGGAATCCCCCTCCAGTCCAGAAGCATCCATTCCAAACCCAGAATCCGAGGGCCAACAACGGACCGAACCCGCGGAGCCCGTACGTTTTCAACGTAAATTCGGAAACCGCGGAGTTCGAAGAACAGATTGAGGTAGAAGAAACCCCTGGAGAAGTCCTGGTCAGCTCGAGAGACTTCCCACCATACAGCCACGAAGGTTTCCCAAAGCACGACCCGAAAGCGTGGTGTAACTTCCACAAGGTATTCGGATATCATACGAAGAATTGTATGGTACTCCGTGCTCGCCTAGCGGAAAAGTACATCAATGGAGAGTTGGGGGAAATAAACTTCGGCAATGAGCTGAAAGGTGGGCAACCGATCGAGCAAAGCCCTCCCCAAAATCAACACCAAACCGGCCAGAAAAGAGGACGAGTACACATGCTCGAGGAATCAGACGAGCAAACGTACGAAGAAACGGAGAATTCCGGAGAGCAGCTAAGCGACATCCCCGAGCCCATCGGTAGAATCTACACTATCGTAGGAGGTTCCCAACTACATGGTAACTCGGTAAACTCCATCAAGGCCCATCAGAGGAGGCTCAAGGCCGGACCGGTAATCGTACCGAGGCAAGAGCCAGACTTCGAGATCTCATTCAAAGATAGTGAAGCGGCCACACTGATTGGTCCGCACGACGACGCGTTGGTCGTCACACTCCTAGTTGCCTCGTATACGATGGACAGGATCCTAATCGATAACGGGAGCTCAGTCGACGTGATCTTCCTGGAGCCATTGCTAAAACTGGGAGTAGAAGAAACAGAGATCAACAGAGAAGCCATCCCGCTAACCGGCTTCGATGGAGGAACCATCAATGCCATTGGCACGGTGCGACTGTCCATCGCAGCAGCGGGGGTCGGGAAGACCAAAAATTTCCTAGTGTTGGACTGCCCATCAGTTTACAACATGATATTAGGAAGACCTTGGCTGCACATGATGAAGGCCGTACCGTCAACCTACCATCAACTAATACGCTTCCCGAATAGGGCGGGAAAAATCGTTGAAATCAAGGGTAATCAAAAGCAATCCAGAATTTGCTACATGAGCGCGTTCCGGAACATCCAGGCCGCCAAGGCCGGACAAGAGCGATCTACCGCATAGCAATTAATGGCGGTAGACGAAAAAGAGGACGACGGACAGGAAAGGACCACCGATACGGACGGACCTAACCTGGAAATGACGGTCCAAGTCCAGATCGACCCCGACAACCCGGACCACCGGGTAGGAATCGGGAAAGGACTAGACAATAACGTCAGAAAAGATCTCCTCAAATTCCTGACCAAAAATCGGGATTGTTTTGCTTGGTCTCACAAGGACATGCCCGGCATAGACCCAAGCATCACAACCCATCGCCTAAATGTAGATCCGAGCTACAAGCCGGTGAAACAAAAAAGGCGGAAGCTAGGCCCGGACAGGGCCCAAGCCGTAAACGAAGAAGTCACAAAACTCCTGCAAACCGGATCCATCAGGGAAGTCAAATACCCGGACTGGTTAGCAAATACAGTAGTCGTGAAGAAGAAAAACGGGAAGGCTAGAGTTTGCATCGACTTTACCGACCTGAACAAAGCTTGTCCAAAAGACAGTTTCCCGATGCCCCATATCGACTGTCTGGTCGAAGCAACATGTGGGCACGAACTACTGTCATTCATGGACGCATTCTCGGGATACAATCAGATCCTAATGCACCCCGAGGACCAAGAAAAAACGGCATTCATAACCGATAGAGGAATATACTGTTACAAAGTTATGCCCTTCGGATTGAAAAACGCCGGAGCCACGTATCAAAGATTAGTCAACCAAATGTTCGCCGAACAACTCGGTAAAACTATGGAAGTCTACATCGATGATATGTTGGTAAAGTCCTCCCAAGCAACGGATCACGTGACCCACTTAGAAGACTGCTTCAACATATTACGAAAGTATCAAATGAAGCTCAACCCGACGAAATGCACCTTCGGGGTAACTTCAGGAAAATTCCTAGGTTATCTGGTCACACAGCGAGGTATAGAAGCCAATCCCGACCAGATAAATGCCCTCCAGAACATGCCCTCCCCAAGGACTGTTCGAGAGACGCAAAGGCTGACTGGGAGAATCGCCGCTCTTAACCGATTCATATCAAGAGCCACGGACAAATGTTTACCCTTCTACAAACTTTTGAAAGGTAATAAAAAGTTCGAATGGACCGAAGAATGCGAAGAGGCCTTCCAAAAGCTGAAAAGGTACCTCTCCACCCCACCAATACTCACCAGACCAATCTTGGGAGAGCCATTGTTTTTATACCTGGCTGTCTCACCATCGGCGGTGAGTGGAGTAATCGTGAGAGAGGACCGCGGAGAACAAAAGCCGATCTTCTACATCAGCAAATCTTTGGAAGACGCTGAAACCAGATACCCGGCAATAGAAAAACTCGCGCTGGTAATGATAACCGCAGCGAGGAAGCTTCGGCCTTACTTTCAGTCCCATACCATCATGGTAATGACGACCCAACCTTTGACAATCATCCTCCACAGCCCGAATCAATCGGGAAGGCTCACGAAATGGGCCGTCGAACTGAGCGAATTCGACATAGAATACAAGATCCGAACCTGTGCGAAATCACAAGTATTGGCTGACTTTCTCATCGAATTACCAGCCGACGGTTCAAAAGAGGGCCACGAGGACGGAGAATGGAAACTCGAAGTCGACGGCGCGTCAAACCAAGGCGGATCCGGGATCGGAATTCGTTTGATATCCCCCACGGGAGAAGTGTTGGAACAATCATTTCGATTAAAATTCCACGCGACAAACAACGAGACCGAGTACGAGGCCCTCATCGCCGGCCTCAAACTAGCAAAAGCCGTGGGAGCCCGGAAAGTAAGGGCCCACTCCGACTCAAAACTAGTTACCAGTCAGATCAGTGGCGAGTATGCTACCCGAGATGACAGGATGGAAAAATACCTCTCGGTAGTAAAAGGCTTAATTCAACAATTCGAACACGTCGAAATAGTCCAAATATCGAGGAGTGAAAACGCGTCAGCAGACGCACTGGCCGGGTTAGCTTCGACTTCGGACCCCGAGGTCAAAAGAATAATCCTGGTCGAAACGATAGACGAACCCAGCGTAACCCGCGAAGTTTGCAATATCCAAATGGAAGAAGATGATTGGAGGACCCCAATCATCAACTACATCCTAACCGGAGCCAAACCTCGAGACAAGCAAAAAGCTAGGAAACTAAGGATCCAAAGCGCTAGATTTTGCATGATCGGGGAAAAATTGTACAAATGTAGCTATACCGGACCCTACCTAAGGTGCCTAGGAAAGACCGAAGCTCAAATAGTACTTCACGAAATCCATTCGGGAGAATGCGGCAACCATTCGGGAGGAAGATCTTTAGCAAACAAAGCAAAAAGGCAAGGTTTTTTCTGGGCCACTATGTTGGCGGACAGTGAAAACTACGCCAAAAGGTGCGACAAATGCCAAAGACACTCCCCGTCCATACATAGACCAGCAGAAGAACTCTCATCAGTCTCAGTCCCGTACCCGTTCATGAAATGGTCCATGGACATAGTAGGACCGTTCCCCCTGGCCCTGGCCGGGAAGAGGTTTCTACTCGTCGTGACCGACTACTTCTCAAAATGGGTGGAGGCAGAATCATACGCAAACATTAAAGATGTTGATGTAGAAAATTTCCTATGGAAAAACATCATCAGCAGATTCGGCCTCCCAAAAGAGATAATAGCTGATAATGGACCACAATTCATTTCAACGAGATTCCAGAATTTCTGCATAAACTGGAAAATATCCTTGAACACGTCCACTCCGAGATATCCTCAAGGCAATGGTCAAGCCGAAGTAGCTAACCGGGTAATAGTGGACGGAATCAAAAGACGCCTAGACACCAAAAAGGGACGATGGGCAGACGAGCTCATAGGAGTCCTTTGGTCCTACAGAACTACCCCGCGTAGGGCCACCGGGGAAACCCCTTTCTCAATGGTACACGGCACTGAGGCCGTAATACCAGCAGAGATAGAGACACCCAGCCTTCGAAGGGAATTCGCCCCTTTGGACACAGAACTCAATGACGAAATGAGGGAAGACCAGCTCGACTACATCGACGAAAGACGAGAACAAGCTTTGATAAGAATTGCCAACTATCAAAACTCGATAGCTAGGTACTATAATTCAAAGGTCAAACGTCGAAAATTCATAGTGGGAGAGTTGGTCCTCAGAAAAGTTTTCCAGAACACCGCCGAGCTGAATGCGGGCAAGCTCGGGGCTAACTGGGAAGGACCTTACATCGTCACCGAAGTAGTAAAACCTGGAGTATACCGGCTAGCCACTCCGGACGGAACAAGAGTCCTCCGCAGCTGGAATGCCATGCACTTAAGGAAATACTATGCCTAACCCGACCTACCCGGTCTCCCCTGAACTACGTAATGACTTGATCCCCAAATTTGGGGTACGTAGGCAGCCCATCCTAAACGATGGGCGCAGTCTCAATCCAAACCCAAAACCGAATAGGCCCGAGAATCATGAATCGCAAGACTCTATAGAACCGGCCTAAAAGGAAAAATGTCCCGAAACTCCCGTCAAGGCGACAGGCCTACCCGGGTAACAGACCCATCACCTAAGGTAACAAACCTACCCGGGTAACAGACCCATCGCATAAGGTAACAAACCTATTCGGGTAACAAACCCCCACATAAGGTAACAAACCTACCCGGGTAACAAACCCATTGCATAAGGCAACAAGCCTACCCGGGTAACTAACCCGTCATATAGGGCAACAAGCCTATCCGGGTAACAAACCTAACCGGGCTTCCAACCCGTCCCTTAAGGCAACAAGTCTGACCCCCCTGAAAAAAATATGTGACAACATACATGTGGTTTCTTACAAATGTGTTTTTCAGAAAACACGACCTGCGGAAAATTGTGATGGACGGACAGAGCAGATTAGACGAGAAATGTCAAAGGAGCTCAACAACAAAAGGTACCCGTGCATTTTTTATACTTAGCAGATTCCGAACTTTCAATCTTTCGTTATTTATCTTAGCATACGATAGGACATTCGGAACCTCAAATAGAAAAGTATATATAGAGAAGAACGATTAGAAAATTAACTCAAAAATATAGACGAATAGAGTATGGCAAAAAATGACGAGCTTAGCATAAAATAGAAATAAGCAAAAGGCCCTAACCGCGGGCATATCTAAACATTACAAAAAAAAGGGTTCAAGCCGCCGTAGACTTGCCCGTAAGAAATTGTTTTGGCCTTAGGCCTTATTAACTAAAAAACAAAAAACAAAAATGGGGGACACTCTATGTGTCAACCCCGGGTACCCCCACGACCTCTCGGTCCTCCTCCTCCTCCTCCTCTTCTCCTTCTCCTTCACCGGCTTGGGCTCCATGCTCGGCAGTCTCCTCGGCAACGGCGGGCTCATCCAGGATCGGCTCTTCAAGGGCGACGGTCTCCTCGGCAGCGGCGGGCTCGTTCAGGGTCGGTTCTTTGAGGATCACCTCCTCGGTATCGGCAACGGCGGGCAAGGTGGGCTCACCAATGACGGCCTCTCCGGCCACAGGATCTTCAACGACGGGCTCGATGGCGGGATCTTCGGAAGCGGACTCCTTGGCGGATGATTGCTCGGACCGAAGGCTCAGATCTACAAGAGGAACATCGGTCAGCTCGGCATCTGAAGACAGAGCCGGAGACCCTATCAGCGGTGCCGGAACCGCGTCCAATAGAGCTTGGTAGCGAGCAGCGTTGCCTACTAGGACCTCCTTCTCAGCCTCAAAATCTTGGACGTTGCCGTCAATGATGTCTTGGATCAGCTCGAGGCAACCTTCGGCTTGATCCAAGCAACTGTTGTCAGCAGCCGTACCTTTGTACCACGCGATTAGCGCGTCCCTTTCCTCCACCTTTCGGCGATATCGGGCACGGACTGCCTTCTTCTCAGCTTCGCGATCAGCGGATCGTTGCCGGGCTTCAGCCAGCTCTGCAGCAAGGCGCTGCACGTCCTCCTTCAAGGCCAAGGCCTCCTCCTCCTTCCTCTTGGCCAACTCCTCTGCCCGTCCTTTAGCCGCGTCAGAGGCCAGCATCTGCCTGGCGGCCGCCTCGCTCACGCCTTGAGCCTCCTCAATCGTCCGGGTAGCGTTTGACAGCTTCTCCCGGAGATCGACGACCGTATTCCCGAGCCCCTTGATCCGAGCATCACAGGCGGCGACCTTCTTGCCCATCACAATGATCTGATCCGCCTTCTCCCGGATGCCCTGCACGGCATCAGCCAACTCCCTCTCCTTCAGCGCAAGCTGCTCGGAGGCTTGCGCGCCCTCTCTAGCCTCATACAATTGGTCCTCATAATCGAGGACCATGTCGTTGATGGAGGCAACGAGCTGCACGTCCAAAAACCAAAGTTAGAAAAAATTTAGGAATAAAATAAACACCTAAACCTAAAGCCGGCAAAACTTACCAGAGTTGTAGCCGCAGCCATATCCTTGTACGGCCTCTTCTCCGCGATACTCCTGGGGACCCTGCCGACCCCACCATTAGTAATCTGCCGGAGAAGACCAGCCGCCACCTTGGGTGCCTTGTGGAGACCCTTGTCCCCCATCCAGGTGCACCCCGCCTTCCGGGAGACCATCTTCTCCCGAGCCTGCCCTTCAACCACCGGGGGAGCCAACCCCGTCTCCCTCGCCTCACCTCGGGAGGCCTCCTTCGGGCGTTCGCTCTCCCGAGCAACCCCCTTACCCTTCTCCAAGGCCCTCGCGCCTCCTTTCGAGACTGAGTCCCTCCTCACCACCTCCTTCGGGGCCGGATCCCCTTTCGCTTTCTTCCGGACCCCAGAGTCCCCTCCTTCGTGCGGCCTCTTCGCGGCCACCTCAGAGCAGCTCCGTCCTGAGAAGGACGGATCGCGCCCTTAGAAGGACGAGCAGGAGCAGAAGAAGGGGCAACCTCCCTCTCCGAAGGCTTCGCCAAAGGCGTGACCTCCGGGGTGCTCTCCCCGTCGTCGGAAAGTTCGACGACATCATTCTTCTTGATCGCCCCAGAGACGACCTCAGCAAGAGGCTCCCGAGCAGGAGTCTCCTCATTCCTCCTACTCGTCTCCTGACGAGCAGCCTTGGCCGGCGCAGACGCGCCAAGCTCCCTCTCTTCGACCCGTCTGCTCGTCTCCTGACGAGCAACTCCAGCAGAGGCCGAACCTCCGGTTTGACCTTCCTGCCTCCGCTTCTGACGAAGACTCTGACCCTTCGGGCGAAGAGCGTCCATATCCTCTACACGTTAAAAATCCATACTTAGAAAAAAATAAGATAGACAAATACGAAACAAAGCCAAAAAGACAGATTTAAGAGTCATACCCGAAAATTCCTCCTCGTCAGGCTCAACCCAAAGCCCGGTAGCTTCGAACCTCTCTTTTGTGAAGTTCGACCACAGCTCCGGACCGTTAGGGAACAGCTTCCTCTTCAAAGCCTTCCACTCCTCCGTAATCGGACGAGACTTAGGCTTCTCAGGGTCCTCGACTGCACAAGATGAAGACAAAAGAAAATTTAGCAAACACATAAAAACAGCCGAATAGAAAACCTAACCCAGAACCTTACCTATCTCGTGGACCCATTCATTCCTATAGCCCGGCCAAGAACCGAGCGTTTCCTGACCGGCCATGAAGAAGAAATACTTGTGGGTCCAAGCACTCTCCTTCTTGGGAAGACCGGTTATGATCTCCCCTTCCTTGACGGATAGGAAAAACCTACCCTTGGCCTGACCGTTGGCCTTGATGACCAAGCCCGTCAACAAGTCCCAGATTGTAAGTGAATACAAACATTCGTGGGACCGGACAAGCAGGGCCATCAAGATCCGGATAGAATTCGGGCTAAGTTGCCCGATAGAAACCCCCAGGTAACTAAGGTATCTTAGAATGAGCTCGGGGATAGGAAATCTAAGCCCCCCGGACTCAAAAAACCTCTGGTAAACACAGATCCAGCCGTCCGAGTTTTGCTCGTCGGCATGTTCATCCGGACCCGGCAACCTAAGCTCTATCGACAAAGGTATCCTATACTCAACCCGGATCCTAACCAGATCCTTAGGTTTCAGAACTGACTTAGGAGAATCTGTAGTCAGAAACTCCGTTTGCCACTTCGAGACTGTCTTCTTAGGACCCATCTTATAAGAACAGTTTAGAAAAAAAACCGAAAGTAATCTAGACGAGCACAAAAACCCAGAAACCAGAAGATACGAAGATTCAAGAAAACAGAAAAAGCAATATCTAGAAACCTAGCACAATCCTCTAACAGACTCACAAAGAAACATACGAAGAAGAAAGGAAGAACCTGGATCTCTAGACACGAAGACAGACCTCAAAGTTCCTTCGACAATGGTGATATGCAGAGCTTCTCTCTCTAAAACTCAAAGCTTTTCTCTCTCTAAAAATTCGAAAATGACATTCGAATACCAAACAGAGTATATATAGAGGAAATAGGGAGAAGTTACCTTCGAAAGACGTGCAACGGGCTGAAGCTGAAGAGACGTGCCCATTTAATGCGAATCACTCGAGTATTTATACTCTAAAATTGTCGCTGATCCTACGGTTAGGGTTTCCTCAAAAAACGCAACAAACCTCATCCTACGGTTGAGATCAGCGAGCTATCCGGCGACACGTCAGCACGACAGCTGTGTCAGGAGAATGTGAAGAGTTTATTCCTTTCGAACTCCGCAAAATGGGACACGTGTTGTAACTGTTCCCGCCCAAAATTCGAAGCGACGGTTACAGCTTCAAGACCCTATCCGTCCATCTGATCTCGAAATTATCCAAAATCCTGCCCGAATTATGCAGATTTGCGGCAAAAGTCACAAATTTAATTAATCCTATCCGGCACGAATTTTACATGATTTCATCGAGTAAATACTATAAAATTTACTTCGTATTTTTTATAGTAGGGGGCTAACTGTTGATGTACAAATTCGTCATTATTTAATGTGACATATAGTGCTAAGGTTGTGAATTAATTAAATTTACAAACCATGATAAAAGGCTTTAAAGAAATAAACTGGTATTCGTAAAAGCCCATTTGAAGAAGCCCAAAGAGATTCTTAGTCAGACCAAGAACCAATGGACATAGGCTACTCGGCCCAATGAGTTCTAAAGCCCAAATCCACTCGGTAGCAGCCCAGAAAGACGAGGGTAGAGTCGTCATATTCTCTACCCGGCATCCCATTTCAAACTCAGACGGAAGACCAGGAGCACGGAGTCAAGTCTCCAACGGGCATGATTCAAACGCGACGACCAGAACGAAGTCGTGGGACACGTGTAGCCAGATCGTCCATTCAACCCGGTCAGCACGGAGTGAAGACCCCTCGATTCCTGGAAGTTCAACGGGAAGAATTGAAGTCTATAAATGCCAAGCTCAAGCTCAAATCAACGGACACGCACACTTACAACCTCGAGAGAATACATTGAAGAGTTTCTACCCGGCATTCTTGTCATTTGGAGATCTTGTTGTGTTCATTCTTTCTTTCCCCATTTCTCCTCGCTCTCAGACGTGATTTAGCTGCCTGTAGCTATCCGTCTATGTTCATTGTCGCAATAAACTAACAGAGGAAGTAGTCAACTACCGCATTGGGACGAACCTCTATAAAAAAACCCCTCGTCTCATTTATATTGCTTATATACTTATATATATATATCGTGAGTGAATCGTGAGCTTGCAACGTGAGAGATCGAATTCCACCAAATTGTTTCATCCAAAAATATCATACACTCACAAGTCACATCAAGTCACACTTGACTGATTGAGGTGGGAAACCACGTCAAAGGTGAGCCTTTCCTTATGTTCTCCTTTTGACAAATATGTTTGTGTGTGAATTGAATGTAGTTCAAGTCTTCAAGATCATCTTCTCTTTTCCCTCAAATAAAAAAAAAAACAGATCATCTTCTCCTTTTCGTTCTTTTTCCCAAAAAATAGTTTTAAATTTAATAATTAGTGGAGCCTCTCTGGATCATCGTGTGGACCCATAAATCTCCACCTTCTACGTTTTTTTTTTTTCAATATAAAAATGAGAAGTGACCAACCACTAAATATTTAGCTGGATTTCAACAAATTTTATTGTTCAAGAGGTTGCATTAACTCTGTTATCATAAATAAAAACTTCCTAATCTAATATTATTAATCATAGAAATTTTCCTCTATGCGTACCAAACACCAATCGATCAAGATCAAACTATCATCTTGGAATTATAAATATATATAGACCAATATATGATGATCAGTATATCTTCAAAGTTCAAACAAACACATCAAATTGGTCAAATTCAAAAAAAATCACCTGAAAACTCCATGTAAAAGGAAAAAAAAAAAAGAAAAAAAGAGCCATTCTCTGTTCTAACTAGTGTTGTAATTGTATATACGGAACCGAGATTCCGGTTCCTGTAACGTAGCGAATTCCATACAGAGAAGATGAGATCATTGCAAAGAAAAACACAATTTTAGGAAAACTTGACTACACTCTACACATGGCTCGGTCACCTTATTTTTGTGTAACGAGAAACCGATCGTGACATCCATTATTCATAAAAAATAGTAAGCTATTATAAATAATCAACAAGTAACAACCACTTTGTTTAATCTGCCAGCTTTTACGATATAGAATTATATAAAGCAAAAGAATAATACAGCCTAATATTGCCCATTTTGAAATATAATCAAGTCATTTTCACATATTAGACGTGTTGGGTGGGACACAACTCATGGTGGACCCCATGCACATGCGATAATATACCCATTTGCATTTCCAATCTTCCATGTTCATATCTTAAAGCAATAATTTTATTATATCGTTTTTAATTTAAAATTATAACAAAATGAAAATATGAATCAAACATTCCTATGATAAGAACGATTATAATTTGAGGTTTGATTGAATAAATTATATAATGAAAAATATGAATAAAATCCAAACCATAGTACGTATTCGTCAAAGAACAAACAAGGAATGTACGTACCATATAACTTTTAGTAACTTTAGATACAAATTATAGCTAAAATCGGTGAAAAAAACACATAATAATATAAATGAAAACCGAATTCGATCACTTAATAATCGACTGAAGACCGGAAAAACAAACCGCAGTACACGTGTACCTCAAAGTCAACGCCCTTTAGGGTTCATGATCTGAGAGAAGACCGCACTCGGGGTCAACCCGTCCGAGTCTTCGCTCGCCAGGCTCCTCCCGCCGATGCTCATGCTGATCCCGCTGCTTCTCGAGTCCGTCGCGGTGTCCTCGAATCCCGGCGACGCGTTCGGGTCCTTTTTTCCCTTTCCAGAGCCGGACATGAATGGCTCTTCCTCCATCATCTCGATCTTCCCGAAACTCTCGCCGGATTCTTCAGCGCTCTCCTGGAGCTGCAAGGCGAACTCGAGGTTCCACAGGACGTCTCCCATGGAGGGCCGCTCGATCCCCTGGTCAGAGACACACTTCATGGCGGTTTCGGCGAACTTCTTGAAGCACTCCGGCGAGATCTTTCCCTTGAGGTAAGGGTCAAGGATCTGATCGAGCATTCCCTTCTTGTGGCAGTGAGCGGCCCACTCTGCTAAGCTCACTTGCTCTTTGGCGAGCGTAGGGTTTAATGCCGGACGAGCGCAGAGGATCTCAAAGAGGACGACGCCAAAAGAGTAGACGTCGGATTTGTCCGTGAGTTGTTGCCTTCTGAAGTATTCAGGATCTAAGTATCCGAAACTGCCCTTCACGACAGTGCTGACGTGGGTGTGATCCAAGGTGGGGCCCGTTTTGGATAGCCCGAAGTCAGAAACTTTTGCAACCCACTTCTCGTCTAAGAGAATGTTGGTCGTCTTGACGTCTCGGTGGATGATTGTGTGCTTAGCGCCCGTGTGGAGGTAGTGCAAGCCGCGGGCTGCTCCGATGCAGATCTCGAGCCTCTGCTTCCACGGCAACGGCGGCTTCTGGGTCTTGTACAGGTGCTCACGGAGGGTCCCATGAGCCATGTAGTCGTAGACGAGGATCATTTCGTAATTCTCCTCGCAGTACCCAATGAGTGAGACGAGGTGGCGATGGCGGAGCTTCGAGAGCATCTCGATCTCGGTTTGGAACTCGTGGACACCTTGCTCGGCGAGCGGGTTCCCGCGCTTGATCGCCACCTTGACGGTTTTGTTGTCGATTTCGCCCTTGTAGACCTTTCCGAAACCTCCAACGCCAAGGAGGAGAGCTTCGTCAAAGTTTTTGGTGGCAGCCTTGATCTCGGCGAAGGAGAAGTGTCGGCAGAGGTTTGACGGAAGTGACGAAGTGTAGCTTCCCGTCGTGTTTGTCTTTGCTGAGCCTGCAGAATGCGAGTTTCCGTACAAAGAAATGGGCAGCCAGCCTGACGGGCCTTCGCTTGAGCCTGAGTCCTTCCCTTGCTTACGGCGGCGAGAGACAAACACGGCGAAGAACCCAACCAGAAGAGCTAAAACGATTCCACCGCTTATCCCGCCGGCGATGATCGCTGTTTTACTCGACTTTCCATGGCCGGATAGTTTGACCCGAGATGGGTCGATCTCTTTTTGTATCGGAAGAGGAGTGGGGTTCATTCCACCGAGATTTCCCGTAGTATCGTTTATCTTAAACACCTCAACTCCATTCAGGATCGCATCATAGTACTGAGACTTTGACTCAGTGTATGGATGCAAAGCAATCCAGAGATCTTCCTGCGGGAGTCCTTTCCGAACAAGAACCACATAATCCTTGTACAGTCCAACCCCGTTCTGCTGGTCTCCCCAGGCGACGACATCGGCTTCTGTTTCGGCGGTCTGATTATTGATGTAGATCGAGAACACCCTCTGATTCGGCTTTGTTATGACGGAAGCGACCTCGCAGAAATGGAGCCTCACCAGGTAATTGAAACCCGAGTCCACCGACAAAATCCAGCTCAAATTGTAGTTCAGGTTGATACTTGCGGTAGGCCCCATCGATCTAGCGGTAGAGTAGACATTTACAGGTGCTGAATATGTCGGGACTCCACTAAGATAACCGATCGTCATATTCGGATCAGCAGTTTCCGGAACCCCAAAACCCGCCCCATACAGATACGGGGTGTCATCGTACCATGGCCTAAACAGACCTGTATCCCCCGAAGGCGAAATATCATTCCCACCGACGTTTAACCGATACACATTCTCAAGAGCAGTGCTGTTATCAGTCACGAAAGCAACATTTGTGCCCACAATCATAGTGGTTGGGCCAGCGGAATACATATCAGGCATAGATAAAACCTCAATGCCATTAACAAACGCAAACGCATTGGCAACACCTGAAGAGGGCTTGAACGTGAGCATCAGGGTTTTACCTTCGACGAAAACCGAGTACTCCTTGATGACGGAGACGTAATTCAGAGCCTCCACTGTTTGGGCAGCGCTGAAATTCTTCAGAACGGTGTACGACTGAGCGGTGACGTCAAACACTCCATTCGTTGCGTTCAGGCCATCGTAAGTAGCAGGGTAAAAGTAGAGCCGGACAAATTTACGGCCCGGTGCCACCGAAATGTTGTAAGTGAATTCTGAGCGAAATACTCTGGCAGTCATAAACGGGATTGTCTGTATCGAAGGGTCTTGATACGATGCTTTCGATGCAGTGGATTTCGCATCCTTCGACAAGAACAAAGACCCTACATCGGAGGTCCATTGCTTCCCGTCGGAGTCCTTATCGGTGGGTCCACCGCAGTTGAGGAAGATCTGATCCGCAGGAACGTAGCTCGCGGCCAAGGTGACATAAGCCGAGAAGCTTATCAAGCACAGAAAACACAAAACCCCAGCACTCTCCAACTTCCTCATGGACTCCAAATGCAAGCAAATTACACCTGTGATCAAACTCTCAATGTCACAATACTGAAACTTTGCTCAACATATACATAAGCCATAGGTTTTAGATTCTCCAGTCCATCCAAATTCCAAACACCATTTCAAACTCAAAGAAAATTATACAAAAATAGTAACACTAGACCAAGATCCATCCTCAACAAATGTGATACGCAATTAAAGACGCAACAGATCTGAATCAACCGACCCATACAGAGAGAGAAAAGAACCTGAAATTCAACCAGCATAATAACGCTTCTTCGTTGATCGAAAATTGAATTTCGATCTCTCCTCCTTCAAGTCCAAGCTCCGAGAAGGACAACAGATCGACAAGCTCAAGCTGCAAAGGAGATGATCACCGCCATGGAATCAGTACATTGCGATCTCCGTAAGGAATCAAAAATAAACGAAATGAACCAAAAAAAGAGCTCATTTTCAGATGCTTCTGTGTCAGCAATCAACTCGCTCACCTCAATCTCTGCGAGCACCGACGAACGAGGCGAGGACGAACTGAGTCACTGAGTCCGACTCGGAAGCAATGGGGTGGGGTTTGTAGAGAGAGAAAGTGGGAGGAGAGAGAAACGGAAACCAACGGTTTCAGCAGCACAGAGAGAGAGCTGACTTTATAGCTAAGAAGTAAAGAAGAGAGTTTTCACTGTCCGTTTCTCTACTCTTCTTCGTTAAATGACGGTTCTGCCCCTGGAGAAGTGGGATATTATCGCGGCGTGGCATGGGTCGAGTGGCCACGTAGACGAATATAATTGGCTGACAGCTCAGTCTTAGTTAGAGAAAGAAACGCGTCATGAGAGAGAGAGAGAGAGAGTTGAAATTCATTGAACTTTTTTTTGTTTTTGCTGAGACGCGTTTGTCTAATAGCTGGGCAATTACATACATTACAGATAATATATATACACAATATATTACATAATGTCATAACACATTTTTTTTTTTAAGTATTACAAAATACACTGGTATACATATAATACACTAGCGACGAGAGATATACCAGAGTTTTCAACGGCGGTCAAATAATTAATAAAGGGTTAATAGTAGTCGTACATATTTATATATTCAAGTTGTATATGTTTATACATTCAAGTCGTACATATTTATATATATATATATATATATAAAATGTTTATACATTCAAGTTGTAAGCGGTTTAATTATATACTCAAATTAAATTGTTTTGTGGTTTTAGTGTACTCAAATTCACTGTGGTTTCAATTATTCCTGAATCCTGAGTTTGTTCACTATCAGAATTATTGAGTTTCCAGTGACGCCGTCGATAACGATGAAGACTGTTGCATTATCGCTATTGTTGCCGCCGACAATGGTTCGTCCGCCGTGGATGAGATCGAAAGATGAAATCGAGATTTCTAGGATTTTAGAATTTCGAAAAGATGATGTAAATTATAAGGGAAAACATTTTAGGTGGAAAAAGTACCTAAATTTTGTGGTCCTTAACGCTGAGACGAAACAATAAATGGAATGAATTATAATTACAATAAAGTTGAACTCGAATACATTGAAGCCACAGTAAAATTGAATTAGAGTATATATGTCACTAAAAATAAAACTTACGTCTATATCGCTCCGATAAAGTACATTAATCCTTAAATAAAGTATACAAAGAGAATTTTTTGTGACGTAAGTATTTGTCTTGTTTCAATGTGCCCAGTGACTGAAATAAGAATTACTAGCGGTTAGATTTATAGTTTTACCAAAAATATAATTGAGAAGGTTAAATTTAAATTTTAGTAAAAATTAGACGGGAGTGAAGATAAATTTTAACATAATTACACTAAAAAATAAAATTGAGTTATAAATGTAAAAAAAAAAATATGAAGGGGATTTGAATTAAAAGGAATCCCTCAAGCCTCTGACGACGTGTCGTTTAAACTATAGTCCTGCGACACTAAAGGCATGTCGTTTGAGATCCTAACGACAATAGTACGAAATAAACGACATGCTTATTGATAGTCGTACCTCCAAAACGGTACGTCGTTTTATTTTTCAATGATATTAATCTATTTTTATTTTTAAATTTCATTTTGAGAAGGTTTTTGGGGGGAAATCCATGGCGGATGAAACTCCCATGGAAGAAGAAGGCGCGCCAGAGAACGTCTCCAATGTCGAAACTCGAGCTTTTTCTTTTAGCGCTGATACAGTTCATGTATGTGGATTCAAAGCATTGAAGCCATTCGCTTTCTTCACAGGCCGATTCATTTGATCTCCCCATGAAGAAGAAGAAGAAGAAAAAGAAGAAGATTCCTCATAGTTCTCCGTACAAGCTCGCTGAGGAGTTCTCCAGAAGCTTCCCGAGTACGAAAAATTTAAGCTTTTTCCTTAGAAACATTGGAAGAATCCAGTGAAATTTACGTTGTGATTCGTTGTTTTTCTAAGCCAATTCCGTTACTTAGTGAAGATGAAGATGGAGATGATGACGACGAAGAAGAGCGCGGTTTCGAAGGAGATTACGGGTATGAGAAGGTATTTCTTGACCCTTAAGCTTCCATAACTAAAGCTTTGTTCTTCATTTTATTCTGAGACGTATGTTTATGTTTCGCATTTGCGCCGATGAACGCGCCGTTTACTTACCGCGCTTTCTCGGCTCGATTTCTGGTCTCGGAAAAGATTTTGATTGAGCTGTTGGGACCTTTAGCTTTGTAGATTTAACATGTTTGATGGAAGAATGTATATGCCGCCTTGCAGCTTTTGGGTCGGGTTTTCAACAACCTCCGTAAGCACAATCCCGATATCGCAGGGGATAAGCGTCGCACGGTTTTGAGGCCGCCGGAAGTTCTTCACGACGGCACAATGAAAACGATCTTCGTGAACTTCATAGATCTATGCAGAACGTATGATCATTTTCAGTTAACTTTATACATCAGTGATGTTAAATACTCCGAGTTCGAGATTATGAGCTTAAAATATTATTCTCTTTTTTTGTTTTTAGGATGCATAGAGACCCCGATCATTTCGTAAGCTTCTTACGGAGCCAGACCGGCACAAGTGCGTCTCTCGATGAACAAGATCTTTTGATCGTCAAGGGCCGGTTTTCTTCGAAGAGCATCGAAGTCGTCCTCCAAAAATATATAGGTAAGTTCATTGCTTTTATAGATATTTTGGGAGATTTTCTTCACGGCTTTTGAATTAGCATTATTGGGCTGGAAACCTTGTCGTGAATTTTGTTGACACGGAGAAATTAGTCGGATATTTCAAGATGGATAATTAACGAAAGCTAACAAATTTCTCTTGGTTCTTCATCATTTTAGCCTGTGCTAGTACACTAATGAATCGATATACAGACAAATATGTATTATGCGACACTTGCAAAAGTCCCGACACAGTTCTTTCGCACGAAGGTTGTCTCATCTCCCTCGGATGTGAGCAGGTACAGATTAATACGCAGAAATTATACGAATTCAGGAGTAAATTAGCTATAAATAATTAATTTTATTTCTAAGTTGTAATTACTAATTTTATATAACCCGTGTTTTATTAACCTGTATTCTATTTGCGTTTTTTTTTTTTTCCGTCTTTTTAGTGTGGCTCAGAAAGGCGCTTGAGCTGCAGATGACCGTGGATCGACTCTACCTGCAAATTTTTAATTTAGAGAGTTAGAGCATTTTGTTATTATACTTTTCTGATGGATCATATTATACTTGTGTTCCAATTAATTAATACCACATTTCATGTGAGATTAGTTTGAATGAGATTTCGGAACACAAACGAGATAAGCCAACGGTAATTCGCTGATGCGATGAGCGCTCGGATAAATTAGTGCAATCAACGAATGTGTCTAACCGCCGTGAGCAAGACACATATCTTCGCTAGATGTCTGTACCGCAAAATAACAAAGAACAAAAACAAAGTCTCTCCATTTCCAATGGGTCTGTAGGCATTACACAAAACAAATGTCTTTGAAATTTATAACGTTCACACAGAAGATACAAAGCGACATTTTTTTTTTTTTTTATTATTATAAAGCACACATTGGATATGATGCTGAATAAATGATATAATTTGGCTATGAATATTAAATTTAGTATCATATGAAATAATTGTCAAATGATCACTTGACAATACAACCAAGCAAAAATTATTTTTTATTCCTTTGTCCCACATTGATCTTCTTGAAACGGGTACTTGCCCCTTTTCAGTTATAAGTAGATATCAAACTATACTCGTTTTAAACAAAATGAAGAATATAACTTTATGTATTGATTTAATTAATAAAATAAAAATAATAATCTAAATGACCTAAAAGAATATTTGTTGCAATGATGCCAGCTACTCTTACCTCTGAGTGTGACGACGTCACACAACATAAGTACATCTCAAAGTATCTGATTTACATTCATGATTCATCTCAAGTATATGATGCTTTGCAGATAAAATGTCGTCACAAAACGCCAAATTGATCCCTAATAACCGAAACGACTAATGTCAAAAGTTTCTTCGGAACACCTTGTCCCAATCGGAGACAACGGGCTCTCGAAAACCCTGCAAGTGGACAATTTCCCTGAAGAACACCTCATCGATGATGTTGTGTACGGATGGCTAATTAATTATTATTCTTTTTAATTTTAATTTTTATCATTATCAAAACACTTTGACAAACCCTAAAGAGCTTCTTTAGGACAAATGAGTTATAACTGGTTGTATAATAAGTATTCTATTACACATTAATGCTATGTAACAAAACATTTTCTTGATTCACTTATAAAAAAAATATTTTCTTGTTTAGTCTTGATTTCTTCTTTCAAATAGTTTGTCCTTTTATCATTTGCCCTTTAATCTTTAATCTTGTAAAAGTATTCAATTGCCCGATCTAAAAACAAAAAAACAAATAAACAAACAAAATTCGCAGCGAAAGTCACGAACTTATCAGTCTCTTAGACATAAGTGACTAAACTCATTTTTAGGCGGCAAAACTTACCGAACTCATCAGATTCTTACCGATAAGTCACCTAACTCTTTTTTTTTTAGACATTTACGTCATATTTTTTTTACCATATATACACCCTTACACTTGTTAAATGTCACATTTTGTGTAATCTTACACGCTCTACATAAGTAGTTATTGTTGACGTGGTTTCCCACCTCAATCAGTCAAGTGTGACTTGTGAGCGTATGATATTTTTGGATGGAACAATTCGGTGGAATTCGATTTCTCGCGTTGCAAGCTCACGATTCACTCACGATATATATATACGTATATAAGCAATATAAATGAGACGAGGAGTTTTTTATAGAGGTTCGTCCCAAAGCGGTAGTTGACTACTTCCTCTGTTAGTTTATTGCGACAATGAACATGGACGGATAGCTACAGGCAGCTAGATCACGTCTAAGAATAGAAAGGAATAGAGAAGGGGAGAAAGAATACAATAAGATCTCAAATGGACAAGGATGCCGGGTAGAGTCTCTTCAGTGTATTCTCTCGAGGTTGCAAGTATGCGTGTCCGTTGATCTGAGCTTGAGCTTGGCATTTATAGGCTTCAATTCTTCCCGTTGGACTTCCAGGAATCGAGGGGTCTTCACTCCGCGCTGACCGGGTTGAATGGACGACCTTGCTACACGTGTCCCATGACTTCGTTCTCGTCGTCGTGTTTGAATTATGCCCGTTGGAGGTTTGACTCCGTGCTCCTGGTCTTCCGTCTGAATTTGAAATGGGATGCCGGGTAGAGAATATGACGACTCTACCCTCGTCTTTCTGGACCGCTGTCGAATGGATTTGGGCCTTAGAACTCATTGGGCCGAGTAGCCTGTATCCGTTGGTTTTTGGTCTGATTGAGAATCTCATTGGGCTTCTCAAATGGGCTTTTTCGAATACTAATTTATTTCTTTAACGCCTTTTATCATGGCTTGTAAATTTAATTAATTCACAACCTTAGCACTTTATGTCATATTAAATAATGACGAATTTTTACATCAACAGTTATACTTACATG
Organism: Parietaria judaica; assembly: GCA_954871525.1. Classification (NCBI taxonomy): domain Eukaryota; kingdom Viridiplantae; phylum Streptophyta; class Magnoliopsida; order Rosales; family Urticaceae; genus Parietaria; species Parietaria judaica. Next base: position 19,252,547 of record OX940868.1, on the reverse strand, counting down.
TCAAGCAGTAGAACGTGGTTGAGAGAATGCTCGAAAAAACGTTTACATATGACATGTAAATATATATAGTGATATGACGCGTCTAACATTCCACAAAATGTGATATTTAACAAGTGTAAATGTATCTACAATAAGAGTGTGACGTTAGTAACGTTGATCGCTAAAAATGAGTTTATTGACTTAAGTGTAAGAATCTAATGAGTTCGATGAGTGTCGCCTCAAGAAATTGAGTTTAGTAACTTATTTGTAAGAAAAGAAACTGCTGAATTCAATGACTTTCTCCGCAAATTTTCCTAAAATGTAATGCCCGTCATCTCTTTTAAACTTGTTAATGCCTAAAAATTGATTAACTTGAATGCGGCCCAAGTCTTGATTTTGAGCCGGGCCCAACGCCTGCATGAGGTCGAAGCGGGCTTTGAAGCTTGATCTCCGGTCTTGATGGGCCGGAAATCTTCCCTGTAAAACCTGCCTCCGATCCTGTAAAAAGAGCACAAAACGTGAACTCTAGAAAGGGACAGAGGGGGGGGGGGGGGGGGGGGGTCCTCTGTCGCCCGCTCCGACGCTCAACATTAGCCGAGTATTTGAGTCGGAATTTATGAATAAACGGGAAACAGAGGTTTTTTGGCTTCAAGAGAGCTTGCCGATTTTGGAGGGGGTGTCCTCGTATTTATAGAGGCCAAGAGGCTCGGTTCATGCCTTCGGGGCGCGCGGCGCACCCCGAAGGCATGTTTTTCCCTTCGGGGCACGCGACGCGCCCCGAAGGCATGTTCTTTAGGCCGGGCCGAGTCGACATTTCCCGAGCGGGTCCGGGTTGACTTTTTGGTTGACCATTTGGATTTGGGTCGGTTTACGTTTCTAGGTCGGGTCCGTTGACTTTTTCATTTGACTTTCCCGGGTCAAGTCTGTTGACTTTTCCTGTTGACTTTCCCGGGTCGATTCCGTTGACTTTTCGGGTCGGCCCGTTGACTTTTCCGGGTCGGGCCGTTGACTTTCCGGGTCGAGTCTGTTGACTTTTCCGGTTGACTTTCCGGGTCAAAGTCAATTTAGTGGGCCTTTTTCTTGGGCTTCTTTGGCACTTTTTTACTTCGGCCCTTAATTTTTCTAGGCTCCGGAAAATACGCATAACAAAACTTATTTTATTTTTAATTTTATTTGACTTGAAGAAAAAAAATTATATCTTTTTTTTAAAAAAATTTAAAGGAGAATTTAGATAATAATGACTGAAAAATTGCAAAATTAAGAAACAACGATATGTCGTTTTATGGCAATAAAATTTACCTAGCTCTTAAAAAATTAATAAAAAAGAAAGTATTATTTAGATCTGGTCATCTTCTCAAAACGAAAGCCATCGGAGAAGAACAGCCATGGCTTCGTCGATGCTGCGATCGCTCAAATCCGCCATCGCCAGAGGCCAAATCCATGGCCGTGGCTTCTTCCCCCTCGAGCTCACTGCTGCCGATCCCATCAGCTCCGCATCTGAGGTATATCCATGGTTTTTGCTGCTTCTTCGATTCGAATTTCGTTTGGTTTCTCGTGTGATCTGATTCTGAAATTATCAGATATTTCGTGTTGAACCTGCGATTCGGTGATCGATTTCGGCTCTCGAATGAATTTGTTGTTTAGATATCGTGGATATATAGCTTCAATTCAAACGAGATGAACAGAGAAACTGAGTCTAGGCTTTTTTTTCTTTCTTTGAGATGGAGACTAGGAATTCCTTTGAATTTTGTTCGGTTTTTGGAAAATATTTTAGGCGATCGCCAAGTACTCAACAATGGCAGGAGAGTCTGATTCCACGAGCAGCAGAGCTCAATATGATCATCTTCTCCGATCGTTCTCGCTCGCAAACTCGCCTCGCTCTCGATTCCATATCGCCAGAGGTGATTTCTTCTTTTTTTTTGTTTGATTTTGCGATTTCCGTAGAGAAATTGCATCTTTTTGATTGTTGCATATTTTAGTGTCGATTGAATACTTTCTGGCTCTTTGTTGCATAGTGAAACGCGAATGTTTCGATTTCATGAACTATGCTGTTATCTCTATAACTTTGTGATATATTGAATGAATAGCTTTCGAGTTCCATAAAGTAATTGATTGAAGCTCATCAGGTTATTCGTCTGATTCGATTGCCCTTCAAAACGAGCATAATCTCGCACGGGACGTTCATGCGACCGTAGCTGCAATCAAGAACCCAACTGCAGAGATAGAGTATGACGAGCACAACCACGAGCGGTACCCGCCTGGCGACCCCAGCAAGCGGGCGTTTGCCTACTTCGTGCTGACGGGTGGCAGGTTCGTGTACGCCTCCTTGCTCCGCCTCCTCGTCCTCAAGTTCGTGCTGAGCATGTCGGCCAGCAAAGACGTTCTCGCCCTCGCCTCCATCGAGGTCGACCTCTCCAGCATCGAGCCCGGCTCCACCGTCACTGTCAAGTGGCGGGGCAAGCCCGTCTTCATCAGGCGCCGAACGGAGGACGACATCAGCCTAGCCAACAGCGTTGACCTCGGCTCGCTCCGTGACCCTCAGCAAGATATCGAGCGTGTCAAAAACCCAGAGTGGCTCATCGTCATCGGGGTCTGCACGCATCTGGGCTGCATTCCGCTGCCCAACGCCGGTGACTTCGGTGGATGGTTCTGCCCGTGCCACGGTTCTCACTACGATATCTCTGGAAGGATCCGAAAGGGACCGGCCCCGTACAATCTGGAGGTACCAACGTATTCGTTTTTGGAAGAGAACAAGCTATTGATTGGTTGATCTTCTTAGTTAGCTTAATGTTGAATAAGATAATGTCAAATATCCGTGAAAGACGGTCTTTTTGCCGTTATAATCTGTTGCCAATAAGCTTCATAGCTTCCACAGAGCTAGAATTGTGTTGAGCTAATGTTTAAATGGTGATATACCACAGTTTGTTATGTATATTTTCTTCTTCTTCTTCAGATTTGTCTATTAAAATTATAAACATGAGAGTTTTGTTCTCAGATTATTTTTTATTTTTTAATATAATAATTTGTTTCTCATTTATTGCACTTTGCGCACGTTGAACGACGGAGACTGAAGCTTTTCTCGCCTAAATCGTTTTTGTTTGGCAATTTTTCGTAGACTTAGCACATGTCGTTTCGCTCGGTAACAAAAGTTGTTTCCGATTTCGCACTATATAATTGAAGTTTTGAAAACGATACGCTGCCATGGAGGCGAAGAAGAGCATAAGGGAAGAATAAAAAGTAAATACCATTCCCGGAAAAACTTTAATGACTTCCGTGATATATATTTTTTTTAATTATAACTATAAAATAAGAAATTCGTCGGTAAATTTTATGAAAAATCTGTTAAAGAAAAACTGATAAAATTAAATCATAAAATTTTCATCGATAGCGTACGTGACTTAAAGTTTAGCTACACACGTCACTCACACAATATTGTGAGTGTTTATTAAATGCGATAATCGTTATCATTTTATTCCAATATTGCTTGTTTATCGATTACCGACTATAAAAGGGATAAATCGACTGAAACCTGATAAATCTTTAATAAATTTTTATAAGGTTTCAGTCGATTATCATTTCTTTAGGCTATTGATAACTTAAATCGTTATCATTTTATTCCAATATTGCTTGTTTATCGATTACCGACTATAAAAGGGATAAATCGACTGAAACCTGATAAATCTTTAATAAATTTTTATAAAATATCGTTGGTTTAAATATTAAAACAACGTTGTTTAGCTTTGCTGCATAGCGGTAATTGATTACATCCATTTGATTTACTTGGGCTCACCTATATGACAAGTATTTACGAATTTTCATCACCAACTACATGTCGTGGTTTGATTATTATCATTGAATACTGATGCATTATCGTATTTTAGAGAATTTACACATGGATTGGTTATTATGTCTTTATATAATATAACTTATATTATTGTGATAATAATTAGATTATATTTGGTTACACTGCTTAAATAATAGTAGTTAGAAGTAGTTTTGAACGACCTTCGGTGCCAGACCGAAGCCTGAATAATTCCGAGCAATCGGGAAAACAATTTAATGAAAAAAAAAATATTTTTTACAATGAAATTGAAATTTCAACTTTCTATTTAGCTTTACGTACGATTAATATTTATAAAAGATATTTTTAAAATTTTTAATTTTAAAACTGTCGATTAGCTCGTAAAATATGATGAGCACAAACTGTTTTGGATGTTCATAAAACCTACAATTTATTATCCATCAACTAACTCGTAAACTAGCGGTAAAATTGGAGTACGTACGTGGTCATTTGAGAGTAACATATTATTCTTTCATAACTAAGATTTGTATCCATTTTTATATTACAATATTTTACTCTGGAAATCTCCATGGATGGAAGTTGCAACTTTACTCGTACCCTTCATTGGATAAAGTACCACAACTTAGCCAATAATAATAATGAAAATGAAATATTAATTTCGTCCCTTCAAAGCTTAAACCACTGTTTTTCCTCTTCAACACTCTTCTTGTGCATCACAATGCTTATCACTACAATCATAAGTAAATATAAATACACACACATCATGGAGATATTCATAATTAGCTTCAATGCTATGGATTCCCCAAAGAAAAAACTTGGGCTTAACATCTTCATATTGGTGATTACTTTGGTTTTTGTTAATCATTTGAGTGAGTTTGTTTGTGCTAGAAATGAAGAAGCTGAGCAATTGGGAAGTGATTTCTTGGAAGAAATGCAGGGTCTCTCTGAATATTATGCCTCAAATTATAGGTATTATGTATGCACAAATATCATAGGAAATAATTTTCAAATTTATAATTTTTTGTTTTGTTTTGCATAACTAATTTTTATAGCTCCCTTTCTTCTATATTGCCTTCACCTCCCCTCCTATGATTGGTCAAATGTCTGTTTATGAGAAGAAAAAAGAATACCTTATAATGATTAAAAATGCAAATTTAACATGACCAAATTACAAATTAATAATTATAATGAATAGCCACATATGTTTACACTGCATTTTAATAAATTTAAAGTTTTTATTTGCAAAATAGCCAAACACTGGCTATTTTTACAATGATTAATATAGTTATAATGGTTATAGTTATAATGGTTAATATGACTATTTTTTTATAATGGTTAATATGGTTAATTGACTATTTTATAAATATTAACCAAACATTAATTATTTTGTCAATTTTAAAATATGCTATTTAGCTTAAGCTCCTATTAATAAAAGAATGCCTTATTTTGTATTTGTACTTACAAATTACAAATCATTGATCCCAAAAAAATCTACAGTAAAATTAGATAAGTCACTAGTATAATTTCTCGTATTATATTTAATTATTCTTTAAATATTTATTAATTTCAGGAGTGATGAAATGAGTAAGGAAGATGAACAATGGATAATGGTGAAGAGGAAAGGGAACCAATTTGTGATCAATGACCAGCCTTTCTACGTCAATGGCTTTAACACATACTGGCTCATGGTGTTCGCCGCCGACCAGTCCACGAGAGGAAAGGTGTCCGAGCTCTTCCGAGAGGCGTCCTCGGCGGGCCTCACCGTCTGCAGGACGTGGGCCTTCAATGACGCCCAGTGGCGAGCTCTGCAGAAATCCCCCGGCGTTTACGACGAAGATGTGTTCAAGGTAGCCACTTTACATGGTGTTCAAGTTACCCCTTTTGTTGCTTCTCAATTTTCAATAGAAGCCATCTTTTAATTTTTTATTTTTATTTTTATTGAGTAATATCACAGTTAAGACTTCGATTATCGCGGTTTTTCCGTTAATTATTATTACTAGTTTTCTCTGGAACTTGTAAATTTTAGCAGTTTTCTCCGTAGAAAAACCGTCAATTGGTTTGCCGGTTAAGAGTAGTTGTTGCAGCAATTTAAGAGAGACACTGCCTAAATATTAGGGAGACTCTTTACCAGGGGTAAAAACCGGGACCAAGTACTGGACCTTTGCCTCTTTTCAGGCCGATTCAGGCTTTCCGAAATTAAGCACTGTCCTGATTTCTAAAAAGCCGTTTTTGTTTTTTAAATATAAATTAGTTCTATGGAATAACATAGGAAACCAATTTTTGTACATCGGTTATAAACGAGGGACGAGCCGGGCCAGGTTCTTGGATGTCTAACAAAAACCAAGTTTTCGGGACAAAACTGCGACGAGGCTATGGGGCCGAAATTTCACCCCTACGTTTTTATTTTATTTTATTTTATTTTGGTTAGTGTATCTATCTGCTATGTTGGTTATAAGAATTACTGAGAAATAATACTAAATTTGAGTCATTTTCCATTCGGAATTGCAGGCTTTAGATTTTGTAGTGAGCGAAGCAAGAAAATACAAGATAAGGCTCATACTTTCACTAGTTAACAACTGGGATTCTTTCGGCGGGAAACCACAGTACGTTAAATGGGGAAAATCCGCCGGATTAAATCTGACTAGCGACGACGAGTTCTTCTCCGATCCGACTCTAAAAAATTACTACAAGTCCCACGTTAAGGCAAGTTCTTATAAAGACAGAAAGACCCTTTTGCCCTTGTGAACATTTGTGATTGCCAAATGCTAAGAAATTTTTGCATTCGCAGACGGTGCTAAACAGAGTCAACACGGTGACAAACATAACCTACAAAGACGACCCCACGGTTTTCGCCTGGGAGCTGATGAACGAGCCTCGATGCACCTCCGATCCCTCCGGCGACACGCTTCAGGTTCGTATACATATCTCTAATTGAAAAACTAGTTCCGATGGGTGAAATGTCACGTTTCTGTCTCGTTTTGCTTCGGAATTAACTCCATAACCGGTTCATCTTCTAGGGGTGGATAGAGGAAATGGCTGTGTATGTGAAAACTATCGATCCGAAACACCTGGTTGAGATTGGATTGGAAGGGTTTTATGGTCCTTCTACACCTAACCGGGTTCAGCTTAATCCGAACACGTATGCTCAACAAGTCGGAACCGATTTTATACGAAATCACCAAGTTCTCGGCGTTGACTTCGCTTCGGTTCATATCTATGCAGATTCTTGGTATGAACATGCCCACTTAATATTTTTCATTCTAGAGTTAATTTTCGTTATCTTTTTCCTAAAAAATCTCCGATGATGATGAAAGGATATCTCAATCGATCTCCGACGCGCACGTCCAGTTCACCAAAACATGGATGGAAGCTCACATAGAGGACGCCGAAAAGCACCTCAAAATGCCGGTCGTGTTCTCCGAGTTTGGGGTTTCTTCCAAGGACCCCGGCTTCAACTCCTCGTTCCGGGACGCTCTCATAACGACCGTGTACGGGACCATCTTGAACTCCACCCGGAGAGGCGGTAGTGGGGCCGGGAACCTCCTGTGGCAGCTGTTCCCCCGAGGGACGGATTACATGGACGACGGCTATGCTATCGTGCTGTCGGAGTCTGCCTCAACGTCGCGCATCGTGTCGCTCCATTCGCGGCGGCTTGCCATATTCAACGCTCGATGTGCCTGGAAGTGCCGTTGGGGTTGCCGGAAACGGAACTCGGCAGAGTCTTCCTTTGAATATGATGAGTTGTGAAGTGTGTATCTTGTAACTACTTGTATCTGTAATATGTCTGTTTGTGTATCTACTTGTATCTACAAATGCTTGATTATTCTTATAGGCTGTAAATTTTGAGAAAAGTAAATAAGACATTTTAGATTCTGAAGATTAAACATGTTTTTCCATACTTGTGGTGTGTATCTGTATCTACTTCTATCTATAATTGTAAACGGATACGAACGCCAAAACAAGAAAACGACACGAGAAAGCCACGGGCAAAGGTGCCGATCCACTGTGATCAGAAGAGGAAGAGCGAGAGAGCGACGGCTATAATTTGAAATCCTAAAATCGCACAATAAGGTAAAATCCGTAATCCGAAATACATAATTGGGTCCACCGGGTAAAATCCTCGTCAATTTTATCCCTCCACTTCTACCACAAAGCCCTTAAAAACCCAGATAATTTAATGTTTCAGAACGCATCAGGGCTTGAAAATGGTTACTTTAATTAATTAGGGGCATTTTTGGTAGTTTGCAATAAGTTTGATTAGTTTCCTAATCTCTATATTAGACACCAACCCCGAGGGGAGCATTTTTGGGTTTTGTCTTTTGCTTCTAGGTCGTGTTTTCGAGATATTTTGGAGTCGAATTATTCTCGAAGAAACAAGCCAAAACCGTGATAGAGCGAAAGTCTCGTGCACAACATATTTTCTATAAAAAATTGCAAATACGAGACATATTTTGAAGACCGAACACATCCAATCATTTCAATTACAAAAATCATTATATAAATTTCGGCTATACATGTATGAGAAAAAGAAGAGATTATTACCAAGAGGAAAGCTGTTCAAATGGTCCCGTATACTTATAGGGCTCGGAATTTCAGCAGAAGTCAGCTTGGAGATAATTTTCTGACTTCTTCGTGTTCATCGTGTCGGTTGATCCTCGTGTCAAACGATCTTCGAGTTTATGCTTTGAAGTTCGAATACATTAGAAATTTCCAGCACTGAAAAAAGTCGAAGAAATCCTGTTGGGCTGTTAGCCCTGTTACAGTGAAATAGGGGGTGTATAAGCATATTACATCATTCAAGTTGAGCAATATAATATAATAAAAAAAATGAATTCATGTGCTTACAATTCCGAATAGATCAGTCCCTGGTAAGGCTCAACTTCGAAAGAACCAGAGCAGCTTGGTCTCCACCGAGCAAGAAATACGGATGCCTCAAAGCAGCTGAGGCCGACAAGCGCCCTCTTCTCCGCGAATCCCGGTCCGAGATGAGCTTTGTTGCCAAATCCCAACCCCGGCCCGAATCGAGATCGAGAATCGTGAGGTCGGGCAGCCTCCGGCTGAATTCTCGCCACTTTTTCAAGTCGTATTTATACGCTTTGAGTTCGGAATTGAAGTTCTTCAATCCCGGTAATGTCCTCAAAGTCGGTATTGCCATTTGCAAGAGCACGATACCAGCGGAATACATGTCGAACAGATCCGGGCTATTTAGCTGCAACAGAAATTGGAAATTCTAGTAAGAACTTCTTAAGGTAAGGGCATTGCTGGAATGATTTTCACGAGCGTCATTTCCATTTTATCACGTAGAACGGTTCGAAATGATCAAGTAAAATACCTGCCAAATGAAAGGCGAAAGTAAGGCGGCGATCGGTTCAGATGGAGGACTCGGAGTTTCCTCCGGCATGACGTACAACTCAGGAGGGCAATAGTCCGGATCAAGAAGGCCACGGTTCGGTACATAGTTCTTTCCGATCCGTAGATCCGTAGCTGCACCAAAGTCAATGAGTTTGATCCGTCCCTGTTTCGTCACCACTAAATTTGCCGGCTTTACATCACGGTGAACAATGCCCGTGTCGTGGATTTTCTTCAGTGAAGTAATAATCTGCCGCATAATTTGCTTGATGATCAAGGCACTCCGTTTTTTAGAGTCTACTCCTTGAAGGACTTGTCCAAACATGACGGACTCTAAGTTGGACGGGAAGTTCCGATCTTTCATATAATCTGCAAGACTTCGATCTCCCTGGGTATATAAGCAGCTAATCATTTAGTCCACGAAGGGGGTGAAAACGCGGTTCCAGTTCCGGAATTTGCAATTTTGAAAACCAAACTGGATATCCCGTGTTTGAGAAATAGAAAACTGAAACGAGTTTTTTCTTGTTACGCCTTTAAAAACGGATTTGGTTAAAAACTGGTATGGAAACAATTGAACCAGTTCCGGTTAAAATTTAACTATATGTTTTCAAGACAAAGAAAAAAAATCTTTAAAGTGGGTGTAATAAGATACCTCAAATTTCCAAACTAGCCACTTTCCGCCCTTTGTAGATTGGGAATTGGTCTTGCCGGAAACGAAACTTCCGAGGAACTCAGCACATGTTTCAGGTGCCGCTCTCGATAGCCGGTAATTAAACCACTCTTCAAATTCCGCACATTCTTGAGCCCCTTGCACGCCGACTTTGACCTACAAATTCTCAAAGCCCAAAAATTGCTGAAGCCGGTTTAGGCAAATGAATAGAATGTCGAAAAGAAAAGCGAAGATACTTCGTATAGCTAAAATGCATGAATTTTTCGAACTCGATGCAACATGTACCCAAAACTTGAGCCGAAAAACATAAACACTGATCATTTTTACAGCTTGAATGCATGGAATTTCGAGTTCAATAGTTGACCTGCAAAATGTGAGAAATGATCTTAATCTAATTGTGAACAAAACAGCCCATTTCTTGCTTCACAATCCCTAGGATTAATTGACAACCACTTATCTCAGAAAACCCAGATACAAAATCCAAAATTCATAAATAAATTCACACAAATAATTTACGAGTAACTCTTATTTATCGGAAGGGAAACCGAGCGGATGCACTAGCTGTTTTTGGGGCTCAGAATTCTAGTCATTATTTGGTATTCGCACTCGAACTTTACTTCGTCTTTTATAAACCCGAAATTACCTCCGTGACCCTAATTGTTGCGTTCACGGGAAATCGAACCCGAAATGTGCAAGATCCCAAGTATCGGCCTTACTACTAAATTAACCCCTTGCGATTATTTACGGGCCACATTTACACATTGCCAAAATTAAAATAAAATAATAAAAGATCAAAATTTGACCAATTTCAAGCTCACCATCTTAAGAATGACCTTCTCCTTGAACCTCCCGTCCAGCTTCGCGGCCCTCCCCGGTCTTCGAGACCCGTTACCGTCACCGTCGACGCTCCCATTCCTCGGCACCACCGCCCCGGTGTACACCACCCCGAACGACCCCTCGCCGAGCTTCTCCCCGACGACGAAGTCCGACCGCTTCAGCCGCCTCCGCCCCGTCAGGCCGTCCAAGCCCAGCTGCAGCGGCGCCAGCAGGTACGAGTCCACGGCGCCGACGAGCACGCCCGGCCGCGCCGTCAGGTAGAGCCACGTCAGCGCCGCCAAGGCCAGGAACCCCACCCTCTGCGTCTCCGAGAGATCCTCCGTGGCGCGCTCCAGCTGCGCGAGCGCCGAGCCGAGCGCAGGCGCGTGGAGGAGCGCCTCGCCCACGCGCTCGCCGACGAAGCCGCTGCACTTCACGGTTCGGCGGCGCGTGAGGAAGGGGAAGCAAGGTGGGGTTGGAGGTGAAGGAGCGATGTTGCGAGTGAGAATGGGGTTGTTGTGTTTGAGAGTGCTCGCACTCGGAGATGCGAGACACGCCATTGATGAACTTAGTTCAGTTCAGTTGTGTTCGGTCTTTGTTTTTTTTTTTTTATTATTATTATTTTTACGTTCGTGTGTTTTAGAAAATAAATAAATATTTAAGAAAAAGCGAGTCAGGCAGAGGCTGGCCTTCGTACGCGTGTCCGGCTTTATCCAAGTTTTTATAAAGAATATTTGCGGCAAAAATAGTAATACATATAACTTAAATTTCCAATCTTATTTTTCGGGAAAATTCTTTATGATAAAATAAACTTGACATAAATAATTAAGTTCTTAACCTTTTACCATGTAACAAAGTGGAGGATCCACGGCCAACCTTAAGGTGGTCGTGGCCCCCCTTGCTTTTTCTATATTAATAATGTTCGACCGTTCAGGCTGCTCCGACGACACTATAATAATACTCTCAACTTAATCGGTGACACTATACTATGCTAACTCTTAATTGTAGAATAATAGTCAAAATGTGTTCAACTTTCTTCGACGCCAATAAAAAGTCTGTAGATAAAATGTTGACATGCTTAAGATGTTATTACACACGTGAGTAGTAATAGTCATATGAGATATAAGAAAAGAATGATTCGTTACTTTTTTGTTAAAATAATTTTAGAAGTAAACTAATTATAATTAATTGAAACTAATCTAACATATGCAACTATGATTATGATATAAATTGGTTAAAATTAATAGGTTCAGTTTATTTATTTCATTATATATGCTCGATTTGAGATTCAAATAATAAGAGTATTGAAAGAAGAAAAAAAAAAAAATATATATATATATATATATATATATATATAGTATTTTTATCAGATTCTTTCACACGTTAGAATAGAATCCAATAATAGTCAGCTTAATTGTTAGCATTATTTTATATTGGCCAAAAAATAGACTATAACTCCTTCAATTTTTTTAACAATATGTTTATTACAGTCATATATTAAAAACAAAACAAAAAAGAATATAATATAATATAATATAATAAAAAGTAAAAACAACGAATCCATCTTATAGGCTAATTTATAAATAATTAATATGGTAATTAGCATGAATAGAGCCTAACATAGGCCAACAAATTAATGATAACAAAAAAATTACTTATGAAATTACAAGTAAATATAATTTGATTAAGAGGGAAAATAGTCTTACAAGCTCCATCAACAAAAAATAAAATAAAAATATTAGTAAATCCCGCCCGCGATTTTTCTCCGCCAAAATGAGGTAATTCCTCATTAGAGGCGCTGGATCTTCATCTCATATGAACTTTTAAAATTAAAACCAGTAAAATATAAATCCAATATTCTTATTCGGTCTGAAAATAAGAGAGTAAAATCAACCATATCTACGTGTAATACTAGTAAGTACGAAAAGAAGATATGAAACTGGCAAATATAGAGCTCATTTCAACCACATAAACTCAAACTCATACAAAGCAGGTCAGGTATATAGATATAACTCTAAACACACATACATGTTTGGCATCGTCATCCTATACGAGAACACGTGTGAAACGTACTAGTCCATCACAATATATAGACTAAAGCCGGTCACTGGCTGAGAAACGAGGCAGCGGGCTTAACGTAGGAGAATCCGACGAAGTTCCCCGCTCCGGTGGGGCTGGCCACCGGAGAATCCACGAGCGACATGTCGGTCCACTGCTTCTCGAAGTTGGCAATGCAGTGTTTCCCGGCGACTTTGGGCCGGAAACTGGGCTGAATCTGGCGACACTCCAACTTCCGCCAGTTGATGAGCTTGAACCACTTATGGCTCTTGATTTCCTCGCTGCCTTTCGGCCCGCTTCCTAGCCGCTTGTCCACGTCTTTTTGCAGCAGCTGAGAATCAAAACCATTTCGCCCAATTTACCATATATAATATTTTTTTATTAAACTATTACTATTGAACGCAAAAGCCTAGATAGCTATCTCATCATTTGAAGCAGGTTATGTATGAGTGTACATTAACTGTCATAAAATCTAAATTTATACCAAATAATAGCAAGTAAATAAGAGTAGGCGAGAGAAGTCGTACCCCTTTCAACAGAGAATGCGCCTCGCTAGTCAAATATGCTGGCAACTTGACTTTATCCTTAACTATCTTCTGTTGGATTTTCTCTCTGTTTCCCGTAAACGGTGGCTGCAAGGTATCCGGAAAATCGATTATGTGATGTCCGAAACTTGGCTCTATGAACTATATCGTGTAACTCATTCACCAAGTAAAGTTTAAGATTCTAGCAAATGGTCATCTTCTAACAGAAAAGAGAGCTGAAGGCAGTATGAAATTATCGAGGAAAAAGACGAGCACAAACCTTTCCAGTAAGCATCTCAAATAACAAGACTCCTACACTCCACCAATCTGCAGCTTTATCGTGGCCCTTTCCAAGAACAATTTCTGGTGGCATATACTCGACAGTTCCGCACAAGGAATTCGATCTTGTGTTCTCTTCAAATTGCTTAGCAAGCCCAAAATCAGTCAGCATAGCCTAATCAATAAAGATCACGTCAGTATCGATAAAATTCCCATATTTGATCTTCTCCATAAAAGTCAAAAGAGAAAAAGAGAGAGAGCTAAGTACATGGCCATCTTCGTCTAATAAAATATTTTCCGGTTTAAGATCCCTATGCATTATGCCGTTTGCATGGAGATGGGAAACGGCAGAAACAATTTCAGCAGCATATATACGCGCCAGCTCCTCCCTGAAAGCAAACAGAAAACAACATCATGAAACGAAATCGGTGTCACTAGTATCCAGTCGCTTCTCATAATGATTAAGAGTACTATGAGATCTACATAAAATTTACCTAAAAAGGCCTTGATGATAGAGTTGAAAGAAAAGGTGGCCTCCATTGACAAAATCCAACACAAGGTACAGCCTGTATTTAGTCTGTGCAAGAGAACAAGCTCAAATTAGTGCTCTAAATGAAAAGAAGGCAAAATTAATATCAAATAATATGTAGTTCCCTTAGTTTATTGTTAATATGATTACCTGGAATGAGTATCTGAGTTGGACGATGAACGGGTGGTCGATTATAGTCAAAATGTCCCGCTCGGCTTGCATGTATGCAGAGTGGTTCTTCTCCAGTATCTTGTCCTTGCGCATAACCTTCATTGCGTATATTTCCGATGTTCCCTTCTTTCTCACCTGGTATACTTTCGCAAACGCACCTTGCCCGACAACCTTCAAAACCTCAAAGTCGTCAATCCCCACGGACTCAACTTTGGAATCTTCATCAACCTCATTCACAAACTCCTCAACTAAGCCACTGCCAAAAGAAGCTTCCTTGCTTTTCGGTACGAGCTCTGCTAGTTCCTCCGCATCATCCGCCTCGTGTATGGCGAGCTTGCTGAGCTTCAAGGATTGACTCACATATGAAGATGGACCAACATAAGAATGTGAGCGGGTGTGAATCACTAACGGGTCATCAAAGACGATCTCATTCGACTCTTCAATGGAGATTGAGAGATCCAAATCGTCGTGAGCAGCATCAATCGGTGCCTGAACTGATACAGGACCAAAAACGTCGGAGAAGTCCAGTTCAACGTGATCTGAAACAAGGGAATCTGGGGGGTTCTTGGAGAACAGGACATGCGTCTGATTCGGCATGCGGCCAGGGTTCTTCGTCAAATCAAAAAGGCGAGATGAAACCATTTTGTTGACCTTAAATTAAGACCGGAAGAATCGCAGAGATGACGACAACCTCAATACTTTCTACGGGCTAATCTCCTCAACTGCCGACGGGCTGCGGTCAACAGCCTTAATCAATAGGAAGTTCACGTACGCGAAAGGAGATCCCAAGAATTTCGGAAGGAGGCAAAACAAAATCCAGAAGAAGCAGAGGTCGCTGGTGTTTCCCGATTCACAGGAAACCACGGATGCTTCGATAGCTTTTGAATTCATGAAGATCAAGCTGTCAAATCTGCAGAGCAAAGAACATATTAACACACAGTTCAAAAACAAAAAACTACCAATCATAGTTTTGTACTAATCCATGTTAATCGGCAAATCCAACAAACTAACTTTCCGAATATTCAGAACCGCGAAATCATTCAGAATTTTTGCCGCCTTCAATCGAAATTCCGAAGTTCAAATCAAATTAGGTCACCAAGCCAAATCGATCTCCAAGTCCAATCCCATGAACAAATGACACCAAAAAAAAAAAAAAAAACTCCGATCCCTAAATTCCGCGCCAACTTTCCCACGGATTCTCGCGAACCGAAGAAGAAGACGATGAATCAAACAAAATAGAGAAGAGAGAATCAAACAAAATAGAGTATAGTACCTGAGAATTGAGAAGATCGCAGAAGATGAGACCAGAAAGGAGAGAGAGAGAAAGTTTGCTTTGTTCGTGGTGTCGAAGATAGTCGCTGCCTCGCGTCGCCTATTAAATACTTGGCCCTCGAGATTTGACGCGTTGTTGAGACCCTGGATTACACGTGGCGCGATCTTAGTAGTGGATAGAGCATAAACTGAGAGCTAATTTAAATCCAATTAATATTCTACTTGGAATATCCTTTTTCCTAAGCTACGATGTGATCTGTCTTAAACGACATGTTTCTTTTAAGTCCTTCAAAGATCTGATAAACGACATCATTAAACGAGCCAAATATATTGAGAAAAAAATCAATAATAAATAATTAAAATATTCATGATTAGGTATAAAATATAAATAATAAGCTTTTTAAATGTTTATGAATTCTTTCTTGAGTTCGAATAAGTGGATATTTTGCACCTTAGGTTGTATTTGTTTTTTCTTTTTTTAATTTAGACGTTTATAATCATTAGTAAACTTTGATTATAAATTATAATGAATAAATTGGTATAAAAGATCGAAAATTAATAATTAATTGATATTTAAATCTATAATTTGATAAATTGTTAATAAAATTGTGCATTAAAATGATAACCATAATACTTTATCAAAAGATATTGATATTAAATATTCCACGATTAATATTTCAATTACAATTTTTCTTTTAAAAACTAAGTATTACATTGGCATATAATTTATCAAAATTAAATGTATCCTCTCCTTTACATTAATTTGAGTGCAAGGTTCGCTTGCAAATTCTCCTTGCATCTTCAAATCCATGTAATCTGTTAAGGAATGAAAAATGATGAAATCGAGAGATAAAATATAACATAACGGAGTACAAATCCTAGACACGCGCTACACTAATGAAATCATGCTCTGCAAATTAGAGAACTCAAAACAAAGTTTGAATATAAAAACAATTGATTTGATGTTCAATTGGGCAAATTATTGTTAATAGCAAGATTGGATTCTTTATCTCAGTGGAACCCAGATTTTAATTTGACAACTCAAAACAGAGTTCTTAAAACCAGTTGAGAAATAATTATAAGTTGTATTCTAGCAAACCACAAACACTCTATAAAACAGAAGGCATCGAATTGCTTAATCACGAGGGCATATGCAATCTAACTGCGTCACTGCTCATCAAGCTTAATTCACTGCTTTTAACTCAATCTCATAATCAAACTATCTCAACCTGATTATTGACCTCTTCAATGAATCAAATTCGTTTTTTATTTCTCTACCTTGATGGGTTTTCTAGGTTTCTAGCTTCAATGGCAGCAAACGTCCATGGCAACGTCTTCTCCAAATCGCAAATAAATGAATATATATATATATATATATATATATATATATATATATATATATATATATATAATATTGCCTCAACTTAAGGCTATGATTTGTGGTCAAGCATCTTTTGTAGTCTTTGCCATCATTACTGAAATTCAAAAGCTTCTAATGTCGCGTTTCTAAGTTACAATTGCTTGTGAAATGCTGAGAGAAGAACTCTGACGACAGATATATACAGCTTTTTTTTTCTTCTTCTTCTGAAGTGACAAAATGGGTTTGTTAATCCTTTAAGTTAGGTAAACTGCGTCTAAAATACATAATTAAAAAAAGGGTTAATGACGGCAAAAATATCCAAAGTTTGGTCAAAGAACTCCTCGGGTACCCAAAGTTTAAAAGTGGTGGCAAAAGTACCCAAAGTCACATTTGAGGAGTTGACCACTTCATTCTTGTAACGCCATTAACTTACCCAATAACTCTGGCCACGTGGAAAAATCTGTTTCGTTAAGTGTAATCATTAGAGGTTCAATTAGTTGTATTAAATAGTATTACGTAGGGGTTTAATTCGCTATTTTCTCGTAAACAAGGCTGATGTGGGCTTGTCAACGTGGAAAAAATTATTATGTCGGCAACCCACGTTTGTCCGCGTGGTCAAAGTTAACATGTAAATTAACGGTGTTACGAGATTGGAGTGGTCAACTCCCAAATATGACTTTGGGTATTTTTACCACCATTTTTAAACTTTGGGTACCCGAGGGGTTCTTTGACCAAACTTTGGGTATTTTTGCCATCATTAACCCTTAAAAAAAATGATTCATTGGGTATTTTAGCCGCGGGAGGAATAACGGAGATTTAACAGTGGGTACGTTTGGCGTTAACGGAATAAACTTTGGGTATTATAACCACCAAAAAAAAACTTTGAGTATATATATTATAAAAAAATTAAACATTGGGTATTTTAGACGCAATTTACCCTTTAAGTTATTACTGCGAATAGCAAATTAATTTTGCGTGATGGGGGCTGGTAGCAAGTACCAAATGTCGGGGCAAGCCGTAAACACGAGCACATTCGTGACGCCGGGCCGGCAACAGGTAAGTGAAAGAAACCACGACGGTGATAACGACCCATTCTCAACATTTGTTTGAATATAGGATAGCAATGACAAGAAAGACAGATAAATGAGAGCACTATCTTGACTTTGGACCTATAAATTCTACAAATTACAAAACAAAACAGAACTGAACCGACTGCAAATTACAGATCAACCCGGCGATGAATACAATGGATTTAATTAGAGAACCGAAAAATCAAAAAGAAAACAAGTATCTAAAACACTTGAGACCAATCAATCAAGAAAAAAGAATTAGGCAATGAATCCAAGCCAATAAAAAAATCAAGTGAAATTTAGCTGTCGAACTTTTTTGGTTGATGCCACTGCGCAAAACTTCTGGCTAATGAGCTCAGGAACGACGAAACTTTCACCGGAGCTCCTTTCTTCCCGTACAGATTCTTCCCCCCCAAATCCGTATACTTGGGACCCATCTCGCTGCTTCTCTCAATCTGCAAGAGCATACATTTTATGCCATTTGTTCTGCTTCAAACTCAATTTTCGAACTGAATTTGATTGCACATCACATACGTACCTTGCTTATCTTTCCATCCTTTAGATGATATCTGATACCCGACCAATTGATGGACTGAGAGAAATGGGAACGCACCGCCGAGATTGGGTACAAGAAGTTGTCAACCAGCATCGCAATAAATACCTGTCATTCGCAATTGCATTAAACAACACACAGAAGCATAGAAATGAGAAATGAAATTAATGTGAAGAAGAGTAAATGTTTACGAGGCCCCAATTGTAAGAAGCAAGCGAGAGCCGAGGTGCCTCAGGAGATAATATATTGCATAAATGAACTTCGACCCTCGTCAAGTTCCACATCGAAAGAAGTTCAATCAGAGTGCATGTTGCGAGAGAAGCCACGAGTTTCAACCCTGATACACGTGGCACACACAAACTAAGTCAAAAATACTACTTTCGAAAGAAAAAAATCACCAATAAGAAGTAATGCATACCGGTGGAGGAAACAGTTGTGTCGTCAAACGAATAGCCTTTAATGTAAATACGCAGAGCCGACGTAATATGAATCACGGCCATTGCATATGGCATACAAAAGCCCCATGACAGATAGAAGTGGGTCGTAAACAATGCACGGTTCATAATCCAATTTACATTAGATATATATGACTCCAGTACAAAAGTTTGCTTCCTCAAGTAATTCCAGTACCTACAAAAGCAGTCACAAAGTTCAGCATAAAAACCAATACAAAACGGTTGACTAAAACAAACTAAGAAACCGAACCTGGAGAAACTTAGATCACTTGATAGAGGGTGCGGGAAAACTGCCACCGGAGGTGACGTGATGAGTCTCTTATGGTCGCCTGGGAAAGAATGAACAGTGTGAAATCAAAACATATATACCAACTTCTTAGCTTGAAGAAGGTGTAATTACTAATTAGTGAACATAATTACCGGCTATAGCTGCAAGGGTCATATCGTCAGAATAGCCACCGTTTCGAAGTCCCGAGACCACCCCGTAACGATCTAGTCTGAAGTCGTCAGCGTGCATCTGGAAATTATTTACAAATAATTAAAAGCATACTTCGACATAGTAGAAGGTATTAGACGAAAAGGTAGCGACTACTTGCCATCATGCAACCTCCCCATAGAAAAAATGTCTTGCCCCCTGTAGCAAAGCCCATTGAACAAGGCTGCAAACACAAGAAAAATAAAGAAAAAAACTCCATATCATTATGGATTGAAGGAACATACAATGGACAAAAATCCAAGCCCTTGTTATATATAAACGAGAAGAGTACCATATGATACTCGTAGATGCAATAGCTGCCCAAGCTTCCTGAAGGCAAATCAAGCGGGTATCCAGTTTGGATAAATATCTGAAAATTGTTAAGATCCGGGGAAGTATACAGTTAATATTTACAGTCGAAATAGAATTATAATAAATTACAGAATATCGTCACTGATCTATGTATAGCTTAGATTTGGAATGTGTTGTTACCTCGGGATTCTTCTCCATCTCAACGGTGAGAGCTCCTATAGACCCCGGGTGAAGCCTAACATCATCGTCCAAGAACAAGATATACTTGGTCTCTTTATGCATTTTCTCCACTCCAACCTTGAAAAATGTTTTACTAGTCAAGCAAGTAACAGGATCGAATACTAGGAAATACAAATCAACCAGAAACGAAAGCTCAATCTAGTCTGCTAAAAACGAGATATCAAGGAGGTTGATTGATAGGTACCAACTGATTGTGAATTTTCTGACTGCAGGTCGTTGAAAGCCCAGCAACGATAATCTTAGCTTCAACCTCATCCTGTGCAGATCAAACACATGTGTCACGGTACGAGATTTACAGATAAATAGACAAAAGATAATGATGTATTATATACCTTAAAATCTGAGATTAATCGAGATACGGCATGGTACGCAGGGTCTTCTGTACTCTCCACAACGAAAAGGAATTCCAGCGGACCACCGTAGAGAGATGTAATCTGAATTCATAAATGTACCAGTACAACAGAATTCAATAATCTAGAATGTTTTACTTCTCCTTACTAATGCAAAGCTGACCTGACTTCTCCAGTTATGCAAGTTGTGTTCTCCGAATCCCTTTAAGGGCATGACGACGGAGACCCTGGGCAGATTGATCTGGTAGGAGTGCTCGAGGTGATTGACATCGAGAGAAAGAAACGCAAAGCTGTTGCCGTTTTTCATACTGCGATTCATCCGCTTGATCTCCCGGTTCCTATACTCAACAAGAGAAGAGAGAGAGAGTGATTAATCATAAAGTAGCAAAAGAGTGATTGATCCAGAGATCGATGATACCTGACATAAGCTGCCAAGGCCCACCCCAACGCAAGAAGCAAGCAGATTACACATCCCTGCAATGAAACCCGTAAACCATCAACCAAACTAGCTTCTCGTGATTGAATTGGGGATGCAGAGAGAGAGAGAAACCTGGATCTGGACGAAAACTGCGAGAGGAGAAGAGAGGGCCGTGCTCAGGGAGAAGAGCAGGGAATCGAGGGAATCCATTGCCGAGCCCGAGATATAATAATAATAATCCTATGCTAGTTTCTTCATCACATTCTCCCAGATCGCCATGGATAGATGGATTCTGAGAGATAGAGAGAGAGAGAGAATATTATAATTGGAGGATGATAATCATCATAACAGGCTTCATTGACCACACAAATCAGTGTTAGCGAATTGGGATCCCAATATTCAATGTTTACATGAATAATTGGTATTTCAAACTTCAGCATGTGCTTAGAAGCTTTCTCAAGAAATTAAAATGAAGAAATCCAGTGATTCAGAATGTTAAGTTAAATAAGATTATAATAAGAAGGTATTGATGATTTTTATTCATAAATATGATGATATCATGCACATTACTCTCGTATCAATCGTTATTACACGCAAAATCAACAAAGTATCACAAACTAAATTTCCGAGTATTCAGAATCCCAAACCGCGAAATCGAATCTCAGATTTGCCGCCTTCTATTGAAATTCCCAAGTTCAAATCAAAGTTAGGTCACCAAGCCAAAACAATCTACAACTCCAATCCCATGACCTCCGATCCCTAAGTTCAGTTGCAAATTTGCCACGGGTTCTCGCGAACGACGATGAATCAAGCAAACTAGAGAAGAGAGAATGGAAATCGAAGAGAGTAGTACCTGAGAATTGAGAAGATCGCTGAAGATGAGACCAGAATTAGGAGAGAGAGATTGCTTTGCTGATTGTTCGTTCGTTGTGTCAAAGATAATCAGTGCTTTCCTTCAAAAAAAAAAAAAAACACGAAGATAATCAGTGCTTCGCGTCGAGATTTGACGGGTCGTTGAGACGCTGGCTTACACGTGGCGCGATCTTAGGGGTGGATAGAGCATAAACTGAAAGCTAATTTCTACTTGGAATATGCTTTTTCCTAAGATTTGGATCTGTCCTAAACGACATGTTTCTTTTAAGTCCTTCAAAAATTAAACGACATCATTAAACAACCCAAATATGTTGAACAAATCAATACGTTAATAAAATATTCATGATTAGCTATAAATATTAAGCTTTTTTAAATGCTTATGAATTCTTTCTTTGAGTATCAATATTCATGATTAGCTATAAATATTAAGTTTTTTTTAAATGCTTATGAATTCTTTCTTTGAGTAACAGTATTTGGAATTAATGGATATTTTGTGCCTTAGTAATACAGCATAGGATAGAAAAACTACTTAACAGAATAAACCGGTTGTTTATGCCCACGACCGGTCTGGACCTGCATTTCGTGGGTACGGACGGCCCGTGTCTTTGGGCTTCGGCTGCGTGCCTACTTAAATAATTTTTAAAAAATATATTAAAAAAATAAATAATTTAAATTAAAAACTCGCACAAAAATAATGTGACGGGCAGGCCAACCCGCGGGTTGCCCAACGTCCCACCTAGGATTTAACATTTGGAATTTTACTATAAATGCCATTTATAATCACCCCTTTTTCATACAGAAAATTAGCTTCAATTTTCCAAAAGAATTAGAATAGAAATTCATTTACAACTTTTAAATGCCTTATCATACTAGTAGTAATAAAATTCGCACCTAGCTAGTTACGAAGAACGGAAGAAAGTGCATGAGAAGAGAACCACCGTTATAATATATATATTATATATATATATATATATATATATATCAGCCCACTCGGTCTCTCACTTCCATTTCTTGAACTTCAGCGCCGTCGACCGGAGTCATGGCGCCGAGTGCCACGTGGCAGCACAAGATAAAAAGGTGTCTCGAGGAAGACGAAGGCGACTTCTTGCAGGTCATCAAGACTCTATCGCCGGAAGAGAAGGACGAGGCGTTGCTCAGCCTCATCATCGACCACTTCGACGCCGGGCACGCGCACCCTGGCCTCACCCGAATAAACTCCATCCTAAACGAGTTTCGGCAAGTCAATCAAGAGATCATCGCCGTCCGTCGCAGACTCGCCCTCTTCCACGAAGTGATTCCCAGCCCCGGCGATCTTGTTGGGCCCTCAGGCGATGGTGGTGGCCGGAACTCTGGTGAGGATACCAAGGACAATCATGTCGGACACACCGAGTATGTTGGACGTGGCAGCAACCCCGATGAGGATAGCAAGAACGATGTCGCCGTCACTTACGATCAGGTGGCAATATCGCAGGGTTCACAAAGGGCGAACGATCATGTCGAATCCTCCGTGCCCGTGGCTTGCGGGGCGAACAATCTTGTCAAGCCCTCCCTGAGTCTTGTTCTGCCCCGCCCCGGTATTGCATCGTCTTGTCGGGCGAGCGGTCATGTTGGGTCTGCCGCGGCTGTGGCTCTGCTGGGGAATTACTTCACCGGCGATGGTGGTGGCAGAAACTCCAACGAGGGTAACAAGAGCGATGTTTTTGCCGAATGCAACGGTCGGGTTAAGCGTCCGCGATCTCGCCGGTGGAAAAATCGTGCCAGGCTCTCAGGGTATGGCGGTGGTGGCGGATATTCTGTCGAGGATAGCAGGAACGATGTTGCCGGGGGCAACGGACGGGTGCCGTGGCGTGGATCTAGTTGGGCGAACAAACCCGTCGGGTCCTCCGTGATTGAGTATCTACCGCTGGTCTTTGCCTCTGTTGGCAGAAACTCCGATGAAGCTTCCACGAGCTATGCTTTCCCCGACAACAACCGATCTCGCCGGGCAAACAATCTTGTCAGGCCCGCCGTGACTGTGATTCTGCCGCCATCTAGATATTTCTACGCCGACAATGTTGGTGGCAGAAACTTCGGTAAATGCCCAGAGAGCGATGTTGTCTCACGTAGCAACCACCAGGCGACGTCGCCGGGATCTCGTCCGGTGAACGATCATGCCGAGCTCTCAGGAAACGGTGGTGGCAGAACCTCCAATAATGAGAGCACCGAGAGAAATATTATCGCCCATGGAAACCGTCATGTAGCGACGCCGGGACCTTGTTGGGGAAACGATGGCGCCAGGCCCTCGGGTTATGACACTGGTAGAAACTCAAATGACGAGGGCACCGAGAAAAAGGTTGTCGGCCACGGATACCTCGAGGTGGCACCGCCGGTTTCTGATTCTCTTTGGGGAGGAGACTATGGTGCCTGGCCTTCAGGATATGGCGGTGCCAGAAACTCCGCTGACGGGGTCACCGAGAGAAATGTCGTCAGCTGTGGATACCTCCAGGACGCATCGCAAGGTTCTCGTTTGGGAGACTATGGCACGGGGCCCTCGGGATATGGCGGCGGCAGAAACTCCGACGACAAGGACACCGAATGGATGCTTTCACTGGGCGATGACGGCAGTGACTCCGGTTGGAGCATCATACATAAGTAAATTTTGAGTTGAGAACGTGTCTGTCTCTTTTAATATTCCTAAAGATCTACGGGTAGTACATATCGAAATGTTTTTCCGATATATAAATGCAAGTTTTCATGTATGTATCACCAAGTATATAATTATTCACATTACAACAGATCAAACGCGACATTTATGGAGTCTAAGATATCAAAATTTGTGTATAATCGATATATGTATGTAAGATATATTGATAAGTGATTTGGTTCTTTCTATTATTAAGATATGGTCTCTTTTTCATTTCACAATAACCCACATTCTTTTTTTTTGACAGAAATATGGATTTCATTAATGGGAAGGATTAATGAAATCTTGTTTGGTCATTTTATAGAATACAACATGTTCTTCGCCATGTTTGGCACAGATTTAACTGGAAAGTTTATAGTTTCTTATATTATTGGAAATAGATACTTTTAAAAATCTTGAGTCTAAATCGATTCTAGCAAAGGGATTTTGCTATATAATATACATATACATATATGTGTATATTATAATAGGATATAAATTAAAAAGGTCAACAATTTCGAAGAAAGCACAGAAGAAAGAGTTTTTTTTTCTTTTCATATATATCATATTTTTATTTTGGGTAAAAAAATATCATGTCTATTTTCAAAAACAAATAAAATATAGAGTTAATAACGGCAGATATACCCAAGCTGTTTAAAAATGTGTAGATATAGACTCAAGTTTATTTTCGTTGTCTATTCAGTTGTGATTTTCAGCGTTTCTAGAGATTTTGTCTATCTCCGTTAATGTTATTTCTATTGCGTCCTGCCATTTTCATTTTCCGAAAATACATAGCTAGCCCTTTTTCATAATTTTCGAATTATATTAGATACCCATAGTTTTCTTAATTTGTAGTTTTTTTTTTTTTATATATACATGCCACTTATTTTCCAAAATCGCCAATTTAAAGATGTTATATTTTTAAAAATCAATTAATTAAAGATATCAGAATATAGAAAGAGTTCTAGTTTGTCAAATCACATTAATAGATTATGTTTTTAGAAAGGGATAGTAGCGGCATAAGTCCTCAACCTTTATTTAACTGGGGCGGCATAGCCCTAACCCCATTTAATAGCGGTATAAGTACCAAAAGATGATTTCCGTCCATATTTGACTAACGGAAGTAGTCAACGTTTGCGTGGTCAGCTTCTCATCAACATGGACGCCACGTAATCCGACATGTCACCATACACGTCATCCTCGCGTCATCAAATTTAATGCAAAATTAATGGTGATTGCATTAATGATCCCCTATGATACCGAGGCAATCCTAAACTAACAACTAATGCAATCGAACACTATCTGACGTGGAACATACAGTAAACCAACGGAAGATGGAATCGGGAACTTGTTACATCATTGATGATCCCCTATGATACCGAGGCAATCCTAAAAATCCCTCTTGGGCCCTCCGATCACCACAACCGATTGGTTTGGCATTACGAGGAAGATGGCATTTACACGGTCCGCTCGGGGTACCGTCTCGCACGAAGGGACTTGAGGGGGGAGCCGTCGGCATCAAGCACCGTGGAACCACGGTGGTGGAAGAAATTGTGGGGACTTCAAATTCCGCCCAAGGTCAAGCATTTAGTGTGGCGCTCGTGGTTCGACATCCTTCCGACTTTTGGCGCTTTACGCGGGCGGGGCGTGCCGTGCTTGCCTTTTTGCAGGTTTTGTGGAGCAATGCCGGAGGATGCCTTGCATGCCGTATGGGGGTGTGAGAGAGCAAGAGTAATTTGGGAATGCTCCTTTCTTCAAAGGTGGGTTGAAAAGACGGGGGAGGTTCCTTTCCGGGAACTTTCCCTTGGGCGCTTAAAGTTCTTGGCAAAGAGGACTTGGAGCTCTTTTGTGGCCTCATTTGGGCGGCTTGGACCGACCGCAACTCCCGGTTATTCGAGATCCATCCACAAGGACCGACCACATGGGTGGAGAAAGTGGTATGTTGGTTCGCTAGCTACAAGTTGAGTAATAGGGTGGCGGAGACGGCTGTGATAGCCGAATCGACTAGACAAACCAATTGGTGTGCCGCGGCTAACGGGGGCATAAAGCTCAATGTGGTTGCGGCGTGGGAGGTGGAAACGGGACGTGCGGCGATAGGTGTCATCGTGCGGGACCATCGGGGCGACCTCCTCGGTGTACAAGCCTTGCTTCTTGAGGAGGTGGACTTAGCACTAACTGCGGAATGCTATGCGATCTACAAAGGACTTCTCTTTGTCAAGGAGCGTGGATGGCGGGTTTCGGAAATGGAGACGGATTGCCTAAGAGCATCACAACTCGTCAAAGGGGAACGACTCAATAGCGTACAAGGGCCGATCCTCGCGGATATTAGAAAGCTCTCCCGGGAGGTTGGGCTGCCCGGGACTTGCTGATGGATCCCAAGAACTTGTAACAAAGCCGCTAACCATGTTGCTAAGACACGTCTTGTAGGGTCAATTCCCGACATGTAATCGAGTAATTGTCCCGATTGGCTTGTAATTTTCATCAACAGGGATTTACCCCCTAGTTTTACTTAATGAAATTTAGTTTCCATAAAAAAAAACATATTATATAACAGAGCCACTAATAATATTTAGACACGTGCAGTGGCGAAAATAACGAACTAAACTAACAACTAATGCAATCGAACACTATCTGACGTGGCATGCAGTCATGTTGACGAGTAACGTATATCCCGATTCAATTCGAATTAGCGATAGCGCCAACTAATTGAATTCTTGAATTTATTCGTGACTAATTAATTACTTAATTCTTGAATATTAGACTTTAAATTCTAACTGTTAAGGTTCAAAATCTACACTAAAAAGCCTTATTTTTTTGCTATAGAATTAAAAAAATTGTGTCTAATAGTCCTATATCAAGGGGATTGCAAACACAAATAGTCAAATACAATGCAACATTTTTATATATTCTGATAGGATATAAATTATATATATATATATATATATATAAAAAGTAATCATAATTATCTGATAAAATTTCAAAAGCAGAGAAGAAAATATGGAGTTTATTAATTTTATTTCTTTTTATATATGTTCTATTTTTATTTTAATTATAATAATATGTCTATATTCAATATATAATATTAAAATATAGGGTTAATTGCGGCAAAAATACCCAACCTTTGTAAATATTCTCCGATAGGTACCCAACCTCAATAAACGTAGGCAAAAGTACCCAACGTCACACTTTTGTCGCCGACCAACTAACGTCGTTAGACACTGCCTACGTGGCCGTTACGCTGTCTCATGTGGAATGCCACGTGGCCAAAGGTTGGGTATTTTCGCCGCCACATGATCAAAGGTTGGGTACTTTCGCCGCCACGTGGCATTAAAAAAACAAATTTTTTTATAATTTTTTCTTTCCCGTTAGCCAATATGTTTTTATTTTTTTTATGTACATCAAACATGATCAAATAATTTTATAAACAATGTACTTATAAAAAAAATGTTAAAGAAAAACCAAAAAAATGTTACTTTTCTTTTTTCACTTTAAAACAAAAAATAATAAGGTTAAACATATTTTTACCAATCACCAAACTTTCAGTTTAAATTAAGCTTGAACTGTATTTGATACAATTATTTGTTTTAATCATGCCTTAGTTTCAAATATGTTATATGTCTGCAAAAATCATATCATGCCTTAATATTAATATTAAAATGCTCGTGTTATTATATACAATAATGTTTTAGTTTCAAAATTTTAATATAATCTATTAAAAAATTATAAATTATCCCTATAAGAAAAAATATTTTTTATAAAAATATTTTATAAAATTATTTTTTTTAGATTTAACATATGTAAAAAAATAAAAATATGAGTCACGGGAAATATTTTTTTTTAAATAAATTAAAACTAATAAATTTAAGGAATTATTTGATTATTTAAAAAATAACATAATTTTTTATAAGTACATATTTTATGAAATTATTTGATCATGTTTGATATACGTAAAAGAATAAAAACATACTGGCTAATGAGAAAGAAAAAATTAAAAAAATTATTTTTTAAATGCCATGTGGCGGCAAAAGTACCTAACCTTTGGCCACGTGGCGGCAAAAGTACCCAACTTTTGGCCATGGGCCATTCCACACGAGACACCCTAACGGCCACGTAGGCAGTGTCTAACGGCGTTAGTTGGTCGGCGACAAAAGTGTGACGTTGGGTACTTTTGCCTACGTTTATTGAGGTTGGGTACCTATCGGAGAATATTTACAAAGGTTGGGTATTTTTGCCGCAATTAACCCTAAAATATACTATAGCGGAAATAGTACCCAAAAACCTGTTCAAAAACGTATCCGCATATTAAACCGCATTCAAAAACCCGTATCCAGAACCGGATTCGGATTCGGATTAAAACTGAATGTGATTTCCAGTTTTTAGTTTTTAAAATACGATTATCCGAAACCATAAAAGAACTCGGATTTGATATCTTTTTTATTTTTATGCTTCTTTCATTTAGGGTTCCTTCCCTCTCTCTTTACTTGGTCATTTTTCCTTTTGTGAACCGCACTGGCCCTTTCGTTTTCCCTCACTTCATCGAGCTTCTCCATTCGATCTCAGGCCTCAACCCCTCCTCCGTCGTTCGCACCAATTTTGTGTTCCAAAAATAATATCTTTTTCATAATAATAATTAATAATAAAAAAACCCTTTAGTTTTTTTTGGACAAAAGCAAGCCACTCATTTTCCGAAAAAAATTGCCATTTTTAGCGATATTAATTTTGTTTACAATTGATTAACTAAAAAAAAGGAGATATAGAAAGTGTTATTGTTATATACGTTTAGAGAAAGTTGAAAAATCAAAATACAATAAGGAGAGGAGAAGAGATCTAAACAAG
Organism: Parietaria judaica; assembly: GCA_954871525.1. Lineage (NCBI taxonomy): Eukaryota > Viridiplantae > Streptophyta > Magnoliopsida > Rosales > Urticaceae > Parietaria > Parietaria judaica. Next base: position 19,223,494 of record OX940868.1, on the reverse strand, counting down.
CTGCTCATAGAAAATATTATTAGACAATATACAGTATATAAGTATTATTACAAGTAACAACCGACTGATCATATAAAATATTCATAACAGACCATTTAGCTTTAGACACGTGTCCGAGCTAGCCTAACTAACTAACTAACTAACGACCACTATATGATCCTTAACACTATCTCGCAGACTTACCGTTAAGTGTCTATATATATACAATATACAGTATTTCAGTATTTCTCATACAATAAGAACTCCAGAAAAGACAAAGCTCTCCAGCCCTTTAAACCGGAAGATCAAGAACTCGCTTTCCGATCTCCCCCGAAAGCAGCGACATGAAGAAGGAGTCGGCATGTGCCGCGTGCAAGTACCTGAGACGTAGGTGCAAGCCGGAGTGCCCTATGGCGCCTTACTTCCCGGGCAACGACCGCAATCGCTTCATGATTGTGCACAGGCTTTACGGCTACACCAACGTCCTCAAGAGGCTCCAGAGCTTGCAGACACCGGAAGAGAAAGACTCGATGATGCAGACCATACATTTCGAAGCTGTGATGAGGTAACACGACCCCGTGCGCGGCGCTTCTGGCGTGCTTTCCGACCTCCTAGAAATGATCTCCCTTGAAGAAAAGAAGCTCAATATCATCAACCATTACGTCAGGGACCTCGCCGCTGCTGAGGGTGGGACCGCTCGTGGCATCCCTCCTTATAATCCGCCGTTTTCGTTCGACGGTAATTCTTGGGTTGGTAGGAACACTGACGGCACCGGGACTTATGTGGCTCAACCGGGGGTTTTCTGCAGGGGAGAAAGTAGCTCTCAGGCCGTCCAAAACCCAAACCCGGCCGCCGGTATTCATGTGGCTCCGTCGGGGGTTTTCTTAAGCGGCGAGAATGGTTCTTGGGGCGATCAGAACCCCAACCCCGCCGCTATTCATGTTGGTCCGTTGGGGTTTTCCTTAAGCGGAGAGGGTGGTTCTTGGGGCGGTCAGAACCCCAGCCCCAGCGGTACTCGTGCGGCTCCGCCTAGGTTTTTCTCAAGTGGAGAAAGTAGCTCTCAGGGCGATCAAAACCCCAACACAGTCGGTATTCATGTGGGTCGACCGTCAGGGATTTTCTCAACCGGGGAGAATGGCTCTCGGGACGGTCAAAACCCAAACTCTGCCGACATTCATGTGGCTCGGCCGCCGGGGATTTTCTTAAGCGGAGAGAGTGGCTCCAACCCTTCGGCCGGTATTCATGTGGCTCCGCTGGGAATTTCTTTAAACAGAAGGACGAGTGACTCTTGGGGCGGTCAAAACCCGATCCCCGCCGGTGCTCATATGGCTCCTCCAGGGAGTGTCTCTTGGGGCGGCCAAAACCCAAACCCCGTCGGTGCTCATGCGGCTCCACCAGGGATTTTCTCAAGCGGAGCGGGTGGCTCTCTGGGCGATCAAAACCCTAACCCTGCCGATGTCCATGTGGCTCCATCGGGGATTTTCTCAAGGGGAGTGAGTAGCTCTCGCGGCGGGGTTCTAACCACTGGAGTAACAGTGCCAGCCGGGAATGTGGCACCGCTTGTTGAATTTTACGATGGAGCTAGTGGCTCTCGTAACAGTGGTGAACCGAACATCGACACCGAACTTGGCTTATCTCTGCCGGGGGTCCGCGTCGGTGGCTCTATAACCAGGACTGCAGCTGAACAGGGGGTTGTCATTGGCGGAGGGAATGGCTCTCAGGGGGTCGGTCAGAACCCCGCCGAGGCTCGGGCTCAGCCAGTGGATTTCGACGGTGGCGTTGGCTTGCAAGACGGCCTGCAGGACCCCGCAGCCGGGATTCACGTGGCCCAGACGCAGCCGGACGGCACGTAGTCCTATAGCGATGGCGGCTCGGAGGCTACTCAGCGAGATTGAATTGTATGCGGGATATTTTTGTAAGCTTGATGATTCATTAACTTTGGTCCGTAGACTCTCTACTGAATTTTGTGATTGTAAAAACATGAATATTGGTAAATTTGAGTCTATGAATTTTGTGGATGTATGTTGAATAATACTCTTTGTGTAACTTCAGTTCTTGATTATATACTTTTTGGAAATATATATTCTTGAATAATCTACTATAAAACTGTACAAATACAATACGCTTTAAGAATTTCGCCTTATTTATGATAAATTCCAAGTGTACAGCAGATTATTATAACAGAGCCACTTACCTTTGGACACGTGTAGCGGCTCGAACTAACGACGAGTGCAATCTAATACTATCTGACCTGGCATGATGGGATGACGTGTCATGATTGGTTAAGAATTTTGTAATTCTACGTATAATATTTTGGTAAACTTACTTTTAGTCTATGGATGATCTTGTGGTGCGGCGCGATGAATATCTTTGAGGTAGCTAAATGCCTAAATCTTTTTTTATTATAGTTTTATAATTGTTCTACAAATATTATAGACTAAATTGTAGAATACATGCAAATAATATAATATGTAACAAGCTAGCCAAGATGAATAAAACATAAATATTCTGCAGACACTTAGCTAGCTAGCTAGAACATACAACATATTATGCTTTTTTTTGCTTATTATAGAGCTGTATATTATTGCTTATTGCAACGACTATAGTAAAAACTTTAAAAGACAGAGATAAAATCAAAATAAATCAACATTATGTATTAATATATTGAAGCTAAATATATATATATATATGAATAGAAGCGAAAAATATGTTTCAGCTGATGAAAACCGTGGTACAGCAAAAACCGACCAAAGTCAAAGAAATCGAGTGATTCTTCACAAAATTTATAAAATAACAAAACCGAAACAAAAATAAAAATATAATAAAAACTGATGATATCATAAATGACAAATCAATAGTATAGTTTTGTACCCATATCATTATCAACATTATTTAGAAAATTAATATTGAAGTGTAATACATGACATACTTATATAATATAAATTCAATTGTATTATTTTATATAACACTTGTATAGCTTTACCCGTTGGTAACCGCTGTACTCGTAAAATTTGAATGGTAAAAACTCTTACCCATGGGTATCCGTAAGGTAACACCCGTGAATTCGAAACATCGATTTCGCAGTATCGGCAACTAGAACCTTGGTCCTATCCTACCCTTATTTGTTACTTTTACATCTATAAGTAATCGTTATTAATTAGCGGATGTTAGTACTGTAGTACTTAGAATAACAGATAAGGTTAAGCTGGGGTAGTTTGGTAATATCCTACTTATAATAGTACATTTAAAGATGTCTCAGTTCAACGTTCATTTTTAAACATCAACACTAAAGCAAGATATCTCCCGCGCGATCGATCGAGCAAGAAGCCATCTTCTTGATTATGGCCGGAGATCAAAGAACTGATCCCGCTTCGCCCAACCGCCGACCAGCCTGTGTGTACTGCCTCCAGTATGGTCCATGGTGCAAGCCAGACTGCACTTTCATGCCCTTGATGCTGACCGTTCAAAACGTCCCCGTGTATTCCCGGAAACCGATTCAGTCAAGCCAAACCAACATTGGCGAGAAGGGAGTTGTCATTGGCAGCGTCCGTGGTAACGGGAGTCCTCCGGCTGATTCTTTTGACGGCGCAGACGAAAACCCCGTCGGGAAAACCAAGAAGGAGGTTATCATTCCTAGTTGGGATCGCAACCGGATTCCTCGGGTTAATTCCGTCGCCAGGGCAGACGAAATTCCCATCGGGAAAACCCGGAGACCGTTTCAGCAACGCAAAACTAAAGTTGCCAAGAAGGCTGTGGCTCAGCCGGGAGTTGTCATTGGCAGCGCCGGTTGCCACCCGAATCCTCCGGTTGATTCCTTCATTGACGTGAACAAAAACCCCGTCGGGAAAACCCGGTTTCATCCATGCCAAGCACAAGCTGCCAACAAGGGAGTTGTCATTGGCAGCACCATTGGGAACCCGACTCCTCCGATTGATTCACTCGTCGCGGTAGACAAAAACCCTGTCGGGAAAATCCAGAAACCGGTTCAGCAATGCCAAACTAAAGTTGCCAAGATATTAACGGCTCAGCCGGAAGTTGTCATTGGCAGCGCCAATGGCCACCCGAATACTCTTCCGGTTGATTCCGTCGGCGTAGACGAAAACCCCGTCAGGAAGATCCAGAAACCAGTTCAGCAAAGCCAAACTAAAGTTGCCAAGAAGGTTACGGCTCAGCCGGGAGTTGTCATTGGCAATGCTGGTTGCCACCCGACTCTTCCGGTAAATTCCTTGGTCGGTGTCGACGAAAACCCCGTCGGGGAAATCCAGAAACCAATTCAGCAAGGCCAAACTAAAGTTGCCAAGAAGGCTACGGCTCAGCCGGGAGTCGTCATTGGCAATGCCATTGGCAACCCGACTCCGCCGGTTGATTCTATCATTGGCGCAGACGAAAATCCTCAAGGGGAAACCTGGGAATTGGTTCCGATAGGCCTAACTCCCACAAAGGCTACGCCTCAGGGGGGAGTTGTCACTGACAATGCCGGTGGCGACTCGAATCTGCCGGCTAATTCCCTCATCGGCTCCAATGAAGTCGCCAAGAAAGCAACAGCTCACCCGATAATTGTGATATCTGACAGCGACAGTGACGGCCCGACTCTGCCGGTTAATTCCGTCAACGGTGCCGATGTTCGTAGTAACACCCCAGGCCCTCCCAGTCCCAGCCATGGCCCGCCGCCTTTCGGCATCCTACGATGAGAAGCTGTAGTTTCCGACGTGTTGCCAGGTGGAACTTCTGCCGGAATCTACATGAGATTCCTTAATCAGCTTGATTAGTATTGGTAAATTTGTTTCATTAGTTTCAGTCTAAAAATTTTGTGGTTGCAATTAAAAAATTGTTTTGTACTCGATTTATTGACTACAGTTTATGAATTTTGTGGTAATTTGTATGTATAAATATGCTTTTGATTCGTTTGTTGAGACTTAAGCGCTCATTTTTTTATTAAAATATTAAAATAATATTAGTTTCTATTTATATAAAAAAATAGAAAATGCCCATTTTTTAATATCGACGATTCTACTATCATAATAACTAATAAATTTATTTTATAGTATCTAAAATACACCATGGGTTATCTGTGACAATTCAAATCTAAAAGAGGAAAAATGCGACAAAATAAATGTAAAGGGGGAAATTGCAATTAATGTCAAACTAAGAGGGATAACACTGATTAATTACTTTATAATATTTTAACGAACTTGATTCATTGATTTTTGTACGTATGCACCAAATACCCGAAACCAATTGCTTTACTCGGAACTGAAAATTACCCGAAATAGGTTGGTGCTCGGAATCCGGATTTGGATACCTGAAACTGGCTTGCAATCCTATTCCAGTTTTAGGTCCTACTTTTTAAGAACAAGTTTTTTTTGGAACATGTTTTTTAAACTCGATTATATATAATATAATAAAATAACATAATTTTGCGAAGTCGAGGAGGACACCAAAGTAAATAATATATAGTCGCGCACATCTTGAAAATTGAAATCTCCCTAAGCGGATCGTTCTGTTCCGTTCTAAATCGTCCCTCGCCTGCATTTAATTACTCGTTGACCGTATCATAAGACGAGCAATCCGAATTGTAATGATGCGCTTAGGGTGATATCAGTTTTAACGATTATTTATGTATTGAATTAAAAATCTAATGATTTCCAAACTAAATTGTTTTATCAGAAATGATTTGTTCTGTCGTTTTTCGGTTTTTGCTATCTGACATTTCACAACCCTTTTTTTTCAATATTTACAGCCTTTCGAGGGACTTAAGTCATGCGTGAACTAAAATAATTAAGGATAAAAGTATCAACATAATTAAATATCGATGAGACGATAATAAAAATTGAGACTCTCTAATCTTACCCGGAATCTACGTGATATAGCGGTCAAATCTACTGGGGCACACATCTGGAAAACGGAAATCTCCATGAGTGCACCGTTTGGTTTCGAAATGGTCCTTGCCTAACTGCATATACGCATTGACCGTGTCGGAAGCGAGTCCGGCAAGGATCATTTCGAAATCAAACGAGGCAGTCACGGGAGAGGTTTACCCGGAGACGCAATACACAAGGGAAATATAATATTATGTTATCACTGACTCGGTATTAGTGTTTATTTATAACAGGGTTAGAGAGAGGGAGATAATCAGCTAAGGAAAATAAATTTAGTTGAGGTTTTCTCTATTTATTTATGTATTTATTTCTACAAGCTTTAAATTACTAAGTTCGTTATTTTGTTGTTCCAATTAGTCGTTTTTATGATCATGATTTTTCGGAATTTTTTTTTATTCGTAGTTCAAAACTCTTTGATGTTTTAGTCTCGTTTTACTTGTTTCTGTCGTTTTTTTCTGAGTTATTTTCTAGCATTTTTAGGATTTGGTGTCGTTTCCGTCATGTGTATAACGATAGGCCTTTGTACTCTACATTGAAAATGCTAGTGATCGTTCGTGGGTTTATTAACCTCGTAGCTTTATAGTATTTTGTGTCGTTTGATCGTGTGTATGTCATTTTCATATTCTTGTCGTTTTAACGTACCCATGTCGTTTTCAATGCTGATGACAATGTTTTGATTGCTCTACATGTTTATGTGTATGCTCTACTATTCAATGCTGATCATGTGTATGTTCTTATTGTTCTACATGTTTAATGTACCAAATACCTGGAACTAATTTTTTTACCTGGAATCAGGGTACCCAGTTTTCTCGTTCCGGGTCCAAAACTCCCAATTCCCCGAATCTGTTCCGGATACTATGTCATGAAAAAAAAAAAAAAAAGTAATGAATCCGGTTTCAGCTCTAGATTTTAGTTTACACTGTTTGCCGTTAAAGTAAAATAGTTGTATATTAATCTTGATTTTCATTTGTTTAAGTATCTGCATTATGTAGTTGTTGTCCGTATTTTGGAAAATTAGTCTGAGAACTTTTAATCTAGATATATTGTGGTTCATAAGTTTATGAGTTTCTTTAAAATAAAAGTTGTTTTTTCTCTTTTTTAAAGAGTTAAAAAATCATCGACAACTTTATATTCTTGTAACTAATGCACAATTAACCATGAAAATAATAAAATTGATTATTACCTAGGCATAAAACTCTATAATTGTTTTCTACAAACTTCAAATAAACTAATAATATATACCGTTTGAAAGCTTAAGCCGAGAAGAATTTAATGATAGGTGGTAAGCAATAGTTTTGATTTTTTTAAAATAAAATGTTATATGTAAATTAAAATAATAAAACATAAGCAAACGTTATTTTTTATTTTTTATTTTTTATATAGCCGAACAAAAAACATAACAAATATTATTTTAAATATTCTAAAAATATAATTCTAAATTTATTTTCTGAATTAAAAAATAGAGTACACATAAAAAAAAAAAACAGCCCAGTAAATAAAATAATAAAATAATATTTGAGGCGGAGAAAAAAAGAACATCAGAGACAAATCGAATCTGAGTTGTAAAGGTCTTAAGAAAAGATCCATAAAATATATACATTAGTTTTTTAAAATAGTTTTAGCCTAGGGCTATTATTTTATAATTAAAAGGGCCATTATTCAGAGGAATATTTTCATAAACTCCGAAATAATAATAACCTGACTAGGATTATTAACAACATAAATCATATGACAAATTGACAATAAGATTATGTTACGTGTTGTATATCATCTCATGGACAAACCCCACGACGTCGTTTCTTCAGAATCCCATCATCTCATCTTCGATAATCGCGCCAAATAAAGAGCATCGGGATTAGTTACCATTTTCTTATCTTTTCTTATTGCATAGCTCGCGGCAAAAGTATCAAAACTTTGAGCAATTAAAGTGATACGGCCTAAAATAAAATATAGTAATAAAAGTACCTAAAATCAGTGAATGTGAAATAAGACATTAGTCAGTCTGTCCAAATTTTTTGACTGACCTTGGTCGATTTTAGACTAGTGCTTTTCAAATAATACTTAAAATACACGTTTTATACCATGGTTCAACTTACCGATTTTACCGATAAACCGATTACCGTTTTCGACGGATTAATCGATAGCTTACCGATTAACCGACGGAAAACCTATAACACTGTAGCTTACCGATTATCGATACTTTTCGATGATTATCGACGGATTATCGATACTTTTCGAATACTTTTTGACAGAAAACTTATAAAATATTTTGATAATATCATACCACAAAACATATGTTAAATTATTAAGTGTATAATTATAATATTAATATTAGTTGAAGTGCATAATATTAAATGAATATACATATTAAGTGTATATGTATGTTAGGTGAAGTTAATATGTATGTTAAGTGTATAATATTAGTTGAAGTGTGTAATATTAAGTGAAAGTGTATGTGTATGTTAAGTTGTGTAATATAAGTTGAATAACAAAAAGTCCCACATTGATAGATGACAAGAGTTTGGTGATGTTTATATACCAAATATTAGGGACAAGGGCTTGGGCCCTTTGGGTCATAGGATTTTGTGGATGGGGGAGGACTCACACAAATGTTACACCACCACGCGCGCGCCGCCGCCGTCCGGACGGACGGGGCGAGGTGGGGTGGGGTGGGCAAATATAATTATTTTTGCCGAAATTTTTTTTACCGAAAAGTACCTTTTTTTACACTGATTTTACCGAAAATAACTATCGAAAAGCCGAAAAATCGACGATTATCGACGATTATCGTCGAAAATTCCAACCTTGTTTTATACTATCATTTAATTATTTAGCATATTCTCTTGCTCTTGGATAGAAAAATGTGCGAGTTCGCATTTGTTGACTATGAATTCTTTTATCACTATTTTTTTCACTTAATAGTTAATACCCATGTTATTTTAATGGTTAAAAATTTGAGTATTTTTACCGCAATTATCCCCTTTTTTTTATCAAGTAAACAACAATAAAGCCATAAACCCTGGCTTTGTAGCCGTTACCGCCACACGAATTCAAATTCAAAACCCCACACTCACTAACAAACACACTGAAATCTCATCTCTAAATCTCACTTCCTTCGCATCCAGATTCCAGAGAGAATCCAATTAATCAGCAACCATCGTCGCCGGAAAATGCTCGCGGCGAGAAACCCGGTCGCCGGAGACCCGAAGCCGCGGCCAAAGAGCGCCCGGAAGCCGCTCCAGCCGAAGAACATCCAGTCTTACCCTGCGGCAGAGCTCACCAAGCCGCCGCTGAAGCCGAAGCAGGAGAGCGCGAGAGCTCCGGCCCCGGCGACTCCTCCTCCCGCGGCGGCGAAGATCGAGACAATCGACGCGTCGCTGGCGGAGGAGCTCTGCGCGATCCGGAAGCGCCTCGAGCGGCTGCGGGCCGAGCGGGATCGGACCGAGCGCGATCTGAAGGAGCGAGATTCGATTCTCGATCGGCATCGGAAGGAGATCGAGCGACGGGGAGCGATCCAGAAGAGCCTGGAGATCGAGGTCGATCGTCTCTACAGGCTCAATCAGCTCCATTGTCAAGCCATGCTGGTCAGAAACAGTCTCTTTCCGTTTTTGATTTGGGGATTCGGGCTATTTCGATTTTACTGAATCGATTTTATGCTTTTCTTGATCAGAGATTTTCTCCGATTCGGTCGCTGCGAGAGAAGGAACAAGCGAAGATCGCGGAATCTCCATCAAAAGTAAGCTTTATATGAATCTGGAGATTGCTTAAAGCTTGGAGCTTTGGACTTTGAACATGTTCATCTTACTTTGTTCATTTGGGTTTCCGTTGATTTTTGTTCCAGAATCTGAAAATCGAATACAGAGAAGAAACTGAAGAGGAAGAAGTTGAAGAAAAAGAAGAGCCACTTGGTGAAAGCTCGCCACAACAATCAAGCAATTCAACAGAGAACAAGTGAACCAGTTTCGATATACAATAATCTATATATATAATATATATATATATATGTTCTCTCTTCGGCGTGCTTACAGCTTTGTTTGTAGTTGTACAATGTAATAGCTCATTACAGTTTTGTGTATTCTTCAATATTGATTTTGATTGGCACTGTTTTGTTACTGTGGTCTGTTCTTGCAAATCCCTTACCTCTTAGTTGGTGCTGACAAGTTAAATGGCAAAAGCTTTTGTTCCCATAGTGTCAAGTTCGAAAACGGCACCAAAATGTGAATTAGGTATCCGGGTTTTAGCCGGCTTTTCGCCCGGTGTTAGGTTCAAAAAGAAAAAACTTGAAAGACCGAAAGGGTGTGAAGAAAAACAGTTGCAGTAACCGGTCCAAGCAGTAGATTAGAAAATGACAGTAAAAGTACGTCAGAAAAAGGAAACTCTACATGAAAGCGACATGGATGCGAATACGACAATATATAGTCAACTTATCAGAGAAACGACAATATTGTTATGAACAATAAGAAAAACGAAACCATCACCTAAACGACACCTTATATAAGATGAGAAAAAACAGAAAACGACACTACAGCATTAGCAACATAATTTAGTCGACCCAAATGATCAACAAAATTGAACCTTGTTAAACTAATAGCCTACGTAACATTGTTAATTTTTTTTAATTTTTTTCACTCGAACACAAAACTCCGTTTCGGGGAGACCGACAACGTAAAAAGAAGCACCGGTTTTTAAAACTCGGAAAATACTCTATGATTCTAAAGACTTGTATTATTATAGTGAGTCAATAAAAACAGCTACATGATATAATACCAACATGCAAATAAGTACAAAACATCAAATATTTAATGTCAATAACTATTTCCAAAGTGTATAATACCAACAATTTTCCTTTCACACACACTTGGTCTATAAGTGGCCACACAATAACAAAATTAAATTAAAACAAATTTAATAAAAAAATATCCCAATATACATTGCCATGTCTCAACTACTTCCTAGGATTCCGACAAGAAGCTTGTTTTTTCTCTGCTTCCATATTCTAAAAAAAATCAGGAAAATACACAAACCATGTGGGAAAAATAAATAAAAATGAATAAAAAATAAAAATAATATACTAAAATAAAGAGATACATTCAACATTCTGTGGCACCCATGTGGGATTTGCTTGCAATTTATTGTCTTGGGGTCACACTAGTACAAGACAAAATAAATAAAGAATCCAAAGCAAAATAAATGCAATACATTTTTTAATAATAATTCCAATAACATAACATCAAAGGTCTCCAAAGAGACAAAATTTGTAATAAAGACTCTTCTTACATACAAATTAATACAAAAACTAAAGAATATGGAACATGAAAATTGAAATACCTATAAAAATAAAAGTAAAAGCCCTTTCTATGCCCTAGAGTTTTTTTTTTTTTTTTTTTCATCAAGATATATATAATATTTCTCACACTTCTTAAATGTCACTAACACAAGAATAAATCCAATTAATGTATTAAGTCCACATATAATAAAAAATAAAATAAATAAAAACTGACCTCACCAAAACCTAAACTCAACATCCAACTATATGAATATTTTCTTCATTTTTTACTTTCTTCTTTGGCTCGATTTTTCTTTGTTGGTTAGCCTATGTTCTTCGAGTTGGACTGAGCAGAGACGAATGGTATGAAAAAACGACAAATGTGATTTCATCGTCCAGTTTTAGCGCGTTTCATACCGCTTGTGTTGAAGGGAGAGACGCTGCCGCTCGGGCCGGGGCTCTCTTCTCGGAAATTGGAGTTCAGCATCGCTAGCTCCCGTAATTGCTGCCTCTTGATGAAGTCTTGTGACTCGTCCTGTGAAAGAAACGTTTCATCCGAAAATAAAATAGGCAATCAAGAGCTAAGATCGAACAAAAGAACATACCATTCTTCAATAAGGGGATCAAACTGTTGTTTTTCGGTTATTTATTTTTCGGAAATATTACACTGAGCTTCCCTAAACACGATGGTCAATTTCAGAGAAAAGGGCGATTGTTTTAGTTTAAGTGTGAGCATTTTGCCCCTATTACAAAGAAAAAAACAAGGAATTCAGACCTAACTGAAATAGAATTGAAACAGCAGGCTTGATATTATACATATACATATATATAATATGACCGAGAATTCGCTCTCATTACAGGCCGTGAATTCACAGCAAAATCACTTAAAACTGCCCATGCATGTCTCGATTTCCTCTTTTGCTCTAAAAATATATCAGATAAGTAATGCTTGTTCTTTATTGAAACCCCTGGCGCCTAGGCCGGCCCAGTAAAAACCACAACCACATTAAAACCCGAACAGATAAGTCGTCTAAATATTTAAATAATGTCTTGGAAGATTGAAATAAAACAAACAGAAAACAAGCAAGATGCATAGCTCCACTTCTACTTCAGCAAAATCAAAACATTTCGGTTAGCTACTCGAAACTCGCCCGAATCCAGAATTCAGAAGAGGGCAAAAAAAGAAAAAAAAATCTTCAAGCACATTTTTTATTAAAAAAAAATCTGGAAGAAAATATGGAAATCATAACAGAATTCCTTCATTATCTAATTATTTTCATAGCCAAATAATTAAAAATGAAGAGCTAATGTTGAAGAAAAGAATTATTTATACAAAGTTACAAAATATATTTATGTTTAATTATAAAAGAAAGGTTCCGGTAAGCTACTCGAAACTCTCACATAACCCCTTCTCACTATCCTGCAAGAGAACTTGAGGTGAAAAGGGTGACTTCGGATTCAATCTAGATTTAATGACGGTCTATGGCTATCATGAAATAAGGGTAAAATAGCTTGAAGAAATTACCACGGGTTTGAGCAATTCTTCAATAATTTCCTGAGCTTGTCTGAGCCTTAAGTCGACAACATTGGCAGGCAAGTCTGCCTCGATTAGAATATGGAGCGGTTCATTCAGATGCTCATAACCCGGTCTTCCCCGAAGCTTCTCTTCCTTGAGAAAATATTAACCAAAAATATAGTTTAATAAAAAAATCTTATAAATGTTCGAATTAATCTCATTTAGACCGAGAAAATTAAATTACTTTGTCTGGGTCTTTGATCGAGCCCTTGCCTCTAATATACACCCGGCAGCCTGTTGTAGCCTCAACCCGTTTCAGAGAGTTCCCTCTCGGTCCGAGAAGCCGTCCAACAAAATTGAACTAAAGAGGGATGAATTAGTAAAATTGTCTAAAAATAATTAACTAATTACATAACATATCAGCAGCTAGTCCAAAGCTTACATTGGGGTAAGTATCTACCGGAATTTCCAGACGCAGAATTCTCTTAACGGTGAATGAGCTAGGGCTTGCCGGTGCTCCTTGCCAGTCCATTGTCATTCCCGGTGGTCCGCTTAGCCGCTGCAAGTTTAAGTGAAATGCTGTACGTTAGCAAGATTCTGATATGAGCTAATTAGTGTATATTAGCAAAACGGAGTACATTAGCCAATGTCAATAGGTGTAATTTAGCAAAATGGTGTACATTAGCCAATGTAATACATATATTAGATAAACGGTGTACATTAGCCAAAGCAAAAGAAATTCAGTTTACATAAGCAAAAGGTTGGATGTTACACTTGTCCCTTGCACTTATGTAGGATATCAATGAATGATCAGACAATTATCACTGTGCTTAACTAATATTTAATCTGTTAAATGCAGAAATTAATATAATTTATCGGAAAGGATTTTGAAACGTCGTAAAACTATATAGCCAGCGCATAGTTTCTGTCCTCTTTATCTAATTTAAAGTTAGGGCACAGAATCTCTTTTATTCCGAGCTTAATCCTGTGCTAATCTGTTTTCTCAATTATGTTTCCACTCGTGTAAAATAAATACCGTCGAGTAATATTAGCAATTCACAGTAAGATAAATCAATAAACTTCATAATAGATAATAATGGAAGATATTTTTTATGGCCTATTAAACTTTTCAAAACTATCTTGACTACAAACCCTAGTTTAAATTTTCTTTTCGTGCACATTTTACCTTTAATGTCACATTAATACAATTAAAATATTAGAAAAAAAAAGTTAATCACCTCTTGAGGAAGTCCGTTCCAGCCACCTAAACCCGATCCCGTGACATTTGACATAAGATTTGATGAAGCCATAGGACTAGGGCTTCTATGCCGAAGCCTGTCAAAGTCACTAAAACCCTGGTTTGACATCATCCCAGAAACCCGTAAAATTTCTGCAAATTACACATTTATTACAAAAAGACACTATGTTAGAAGGTACTTTAACAAGCAACCACCAATTCATTGATGAAAACGGAAAATGATTTATTGCTCTATAGAAAATATTAGTTAAGAACATATAACTCGGCTCAAAACAATAACATCACATAACAAGGTTGATGAAACTGGAATATAATTAATTCTCGATAGAATCCCGTAAACGTTTTGCAGCGTGGTATTATAGATGGAAATACACAGTTAGAAAATCATTTAACAAATAACAACATATACAGAGTTGGCGTAAACGGAAAATAATAAATTTGTGTAAAAATCTGATGGTCGATTAGGAAATAAGTAATCACATTTAAATCCGGGTCTGTCATCTTTTCGACAAATCCTTAACGCTTTAGCAGATCCGTTTCTCGCCTCAACAACTTTTTTGATCAAAACAGAGTGTATTAACTCACTCGAATCACATAAACTGCACTGACGAGCAAGTGCAATACTCGAAAATTATCCAAAACTGAATAAAAAAACAGTCGCTCGTTTAGCTTCGATAATTCCTTGACACACTCAATCAGACAATATCAGTTAGTAGTGAAAGTCATCACTCCAATTTTCCCAAACACAGTATTCTAAGGCCACTCTGCTCTTCATGAAAATTGTAACGAGTAAATAGATCCAAAAACAAAAGGAACCACTTCTCAGATCATAATTAATTAATTAATTATACAACCAAAAGGTCATCCAAAGAGTTTATAAATAATTTTTAAAAAAAACCCAGAAAAATCTAGATCCAGAAAACAGACTAAACCTTGATTCAAGAGACGGCTGCATATCGGAAGCACTTGCATGAAAGGTCCAAGCTTTTGATGCTCGGCCAAGAGCTCTGACAAGTACTGACTGCATACACATATAGATAGATACACTCATATACACATGAACAGATCGCAAATCACGCAATAAACTGAGCAAAGATTGAATCTTTTTCATGTGGGCACTTCGATTTCGTTAAGATAATCAAATAAAGATCATTTCTTTCACCTGTCAACATCGGAGGCGCTTCGAATCTGCGGAGAGGCAGCTCTGGCAGGCGAGAAGTTGGGATTATACAAACCTGACATTTCTTTATTTTTACTTTTTTTTTTTTTCCTTTTTTCTCAGAGGATTGGATTCGAAGGACCCAAAGAATGGGTATGGAAAAGGGTTTTACTCGCTGCTGAAGAAGAAGGAAAAGGAGGCACACAAAAACACACACAAAAACAGCATCATCAATGAGGGACTCGTTTGTAATTACGAGAAAAAAAATATATAATTTAATGGAATATATTAAATATAAATGGTTATTTATGAGGGAAAAAAGAAGAGGAAAGGGAAAGCTTTTTCTCTCTGGGTTTTGCAGAAAGGCAATCGAAAATTTTATTATATGATTTATTGTGATTTTCGGCGACCCTTTTGGAGTTTTGGTTGATGAAGGTGTTGAAGCAAATTATTGGCAAAAATAATAAAATAATAAACAAATTAATAAATAAATAATAGATGGAGAGACAGAAAGAGAAAGTGAGAGTAGAGTTGGACTAAACAAAGGGTAGTGACTGTAGGGAGAGACCAAAGTGAATCGGCTTTGTTTCCATTCTAGGAAAAGCTAAAAACAAGGTGGTAAAATATTTGTAGATTAAATGGTTTATTTCTTATTTTATTAATTTTCACTACCTCACGGTTTCCAAGGAAATAGAATTGACTATTTGACTTAGTATAGTTTTAGACTATAGTATTGAGGGCAAGCATGGGTGGCCCGAGAGCCCGCCCGACGTCCCTAGCTCGGCTTAATTATTGTTACGGTAGTGCCGGTCTTGAGCTTATCGTGTGTTATCGAGGCTTTAAGTTTATTGAATTTTTTAGACTTTTTAAGATTTAAAAAATACTTTTATAATTAATTAGTGCCCTTAAATATCGTGACTCGAACCACCGAGCCTTGCTCGCCTATAATCATGGTCATACTTGCATTTCAACAATACAATTTATTTAATTTCCGACTTCGAGACCACTCAAATTGATTTTTTAGCACGTCCAACTGAACAACTAAAATTCGAGTGGTATGGGATTTAGACTAGAGATTTCGGTGGTGAAATTGAATGATTAAAGAGATTTTGACCACGTATTCTTCAAAATATATAATTAAAAAAAGAACTTCTAATTTTATTAAAATAAAAAATACTATTTATTGTAGGTCTCTCTGAATTTAAGATGAAGCTTAAGTTTTTTGGGATATTCTTTGGAGTAATAACTAGTATTGGAAGGCTAGTATCCGGGTTTTTCCTAATGAATTATATATATATATATATATGTGTTGAAAATTTTGATTAAAAAACAAATAAAATTAAATCGGGTCGTTTCATATTTGAGATATATGTTTCACGGCGCTTGGTAAAACGATTTTTCACTCAGACTTTTGTACTTCATACTCTGAAAGTATTGAAATCTTATGGGCGACTGGCAGCGTATCTCGGAGTTTAAAACACCGCTTATGTAATATTAATCACATTCCGACTTAAGAAAGAAAAAAAGTTTTTTTTTTCCTTTCAATTCTTTTTTTTATATATAAAATTCATTTGCAACTTTATTGTACATCTTGATCTATTTGACTGATGACAATTAATTATTTTTTAAGACTTTTCAAATTGGAAGTTGCATATTATAGTGCTTGGTATTTTATATTTTTCTTTGTTGAAGTGTGAAAATATCATCAAAATCCTTTAATTACGTATCAAATTTAAAAATCTTGATTTTATTATATAATTATAAAGTATAGGCTACACAAGTCAAATCTCAAATTGATTAAATTATTGTCAATGTTATATTTAGTGAATCTAATATTATAATTCTAATTATTAATATGGTTAAAGAAGGTAAAGTAAATAAAATGGAGTGGTGGGTCTCTTGGAGATAGTTGATGACACGTGTCAAGCATGCATGTGAGGTGAGTGAAGATATTCTGTTTCCAACGCACCGTTAGCTGGACTTTTCAACCGTTGGCTTTGCATGTCGTTTTCCTAGATTCACTGTCGTTTGCTTCAATTGTTGTATGAACTACGAAATGAAACGATCCGAAGGAGAGATATTGCCTTCACTTCACCGGGCCGTTTTTCAAGGAGTATGTGCGGAAATAGTCCGTCTGAAAATAAATAAGAGCCGGAATATGTTCCGTCGTAATTTTTAATGGTAATTAAGCAATTTATATTTTTCAATGTAATTAGTTTGAGACTTTGAGTAATTATGATATATCTGTGAACTTTCATAGCTATATACAAAAATTACAAAAGTCCATTCTATAAATTACAAAAGGACGATTGTTCCACCAGAACATAATTATGAAGACTTATTTTTTTATTTTAGTTTTTAGCATGACACTTGTTGTATACATTACGATTGGAGTCAATAATTCAAGTAAAAATTATTTGCGTGTATTTTAATTAAAATATACATGTTAAGAATAAGGATATTCGGGCATGCCTAGTCAACCCGATCCCAATATTATAATTGGCCAGCGTTACCGGAGCCCCTAGCTACTTTTAGGGTTTAACTTTATAACTTAAAGTTAGATGTTGGTATCTTGTGAGAAGAATATCGAAATTCAAATTTCTATACTGTATTTAATATATTGATTCAAATTAATTTCGATACTTAATTGAGACTCGCGAAGTTAGTAAACCGATATAAATTAATAATATTGTGACCGAGCTTATACTCGTTGGATATAATACAAATCAAATATAATATATTGCCTTGCTAATCATGTGGTTGTGATATGAACAACAAAAATAATAATTCATCCTATCTACCTAACTACGCGCTTAATGTGACGGGTCGTTTGTTGACAAGGATCTATCCCAAAAGAAAAATATTTCTCAAGTTTTTTTTTTTACATAAATTAATATAAGCTTTACCCCCTAATTTTTCTTAACAACAAAGAAACTAGGGTGATTTGAAAATATAATATTAATTATAATGAGAATATGTATCTCAATGTACAAAGCCGGTTTAACATTTTTAAGCAGAATTAGTAACTTCATTTATTTTTAGATATATATTTTTTAAGAGTAGCATCATAATAATTTTCCGTGAAATACTTCCGTAATAGTTGGGTTGAGCCGGTCTCGTAAAGGATTTTTTGAGCTAAGGTAAAAATTTATTCGGAGTCGAAGAGGACGATACGAAAAATAAATTGATTGGAAACTAATTTTTTAACGAAAGTTAAATAAAAAAAAAAAGTTTCAAAATGTTTGGTTGTAAAATGCTCTAAACTTTTTTAAGCAAACGACACAAAATCCCAATTGTCGTAAATGCAACGCCGAAAAACTAAACGGGGCATTAATACCAATACCACTTAACTTCAGGGACTAACACCGTAAATTATTATTTCCCAAATACATAAAGATCAAGTCCTCTGGAGAGAGAGAGAGAGAGAGAGCTCGGAGGAAGACGAAGATGGCACTGGCATGGCTTGAAGCAATGTTGCCTCTCGGAATCATCGCCGGACTGCTCTGCGTGGCGGGCAACGCTCAGTATTACATCCACAGAGCCGCTCATGGCCGAGTAATTCTCCCTTTCTCTCGTTTCGATTGCGAAATTAGGGTTTTGGATCCGGTTCTGACGAAGATCCGTCTCCTGCGATTGAGTTCTCGCGGTTGATTTTTGCGTCCGTTGCATGTTTCTCGCAGCCGAAGCACATCGGCAACGACGTGTGGGACGTCGCCATGGAGAGAAGGGACAAGAAGCTCATGGAGAAAGCTGCCGAGGCTTCTCAGTGATCGAGGTCTGCTCTTGGCTCTCTGTGTTGGATTTCTGTTTCTCTTGCGCTTCAATTGTGATAGATACACGAAGCGGATTTTGTTTGGGGATTGGATAGACGAAGCTTACATCATACATAGGATTATACAGTGTATACACTTATAATTATCATTGCTAGTATAATTCAGGATTCAGGATTCTACTCAATTAGTCTGTTGGTGATGATGGGTAATTGTGGCGTATTAGAAGTAGGAAGCCATGGATGTGAAGATTCCTTCCCTTATCGAGGAATGTACGAGTCGATTATGACTCGGTGATTTGCTGATTTATACAAGCGTGGTGGGAGTGGGACAAGACGGGTTAGGAAAGTGCGTGTAGGATGATGCATAAGGCTGGAATTTCGACAGAAGGGTGTCGTTTTTACACCGTGAAAAACCTTTCATAATGTACTTGTTAATGAGCTAACAAGTATACGTGTGTTCAGAAGGATTCCATAAGCATCTTCTCTTTTAGGTTAATGATTCTATTTGGAAAGCCCTGTCTTCTCCTTGCCAAATCTTTCTTCTCGGTCTGTCGGTTGTTCTGAATGTATTGATGTTTTCTTACTGGTATTGAATTATCTGAGAAGCGTATATGTGGGGTTCACGAAAACAGATTAAATGTGTGTACCTATCTGGTTGATGATAGCTCAGATTGATTCTTTTTTTTTTTCCTTCAAGGTTCTCTTATTAAAGGCTTTTTCTTTCATTCTAAGAGATATTTTTTCCTTTTTCTAGAAATAGCCTAGTTATAGCTTAAGTTATATATGTTCTTCTCTGGAAACACTTAGGGAAGAACGAAATCTGCGAAGTACGAACAAAAAGTTATATACACTAGTAATGAGCTTGAGCAAACATGTTATGCGAATTATGGGTTTATAGCGGCGCGTGTAGGGGTGAAAGTGGTGCTCTATCAGTTTCAAAACCGAATCCCGGATACTTGGTATACAAGATATTGTAACTGCCTAACTGGAACCAATTTTTTCTTTAATGTAAAAATCAGTATTTTAATGCCGATTTGTAAATCAGTACTAGTGTAAAACCAGTTTTTATGGAGAAAATATTAGGACAGCGTTTGAGAAAAAGTATATATATAAATGAAGATACGAAAATGATCTTAAAGGGCTGGTTGGTTGACTGATTTGACGTGTTGTTTGTTTTTGACATGTTATGTGTTCTGATTTCTTAGAGACAGAACCATTAGGTAAATAATCAATTTATTTTTCTCAAAGATGGTAGGGTTTAGTGGGAGTTCCAAGCACAAACTTAAAAGTAAAAACTCAAAACCCACAATACACTTGTGGATAAAACTGGAGAAATTTATGAAGTTAGGTGAAAATTGGTTATTGATAGTTAATTGTAGTGATAATATGTAATTTGTAATTGCAATAGTGTGGACTATTATGAATATAATATTCTGAAAATTATGAAATATATATTTATTTATTTTTCTGTATACATGACCGGCTTATGTAACCTGGTGCAAAAATGCAGGAATCTTTGCTGATGGAATCATGAAGTAGAAATAAAAGTTTTCACACCGACCGAAGAAGCTTCGTATCGACTTTAAGCTCATTGACGTTTTCCTTAATTTTTCTTCTTCTTAATTTTATGTGGATTTTCCAATCAAGCTTTCCAAACATGGGGGATGAAGACATAATCTTTTTACTTATAAATCATGCTCAAAATTGTTGGAGCTTTGTGTGGTTTGGAGTATCATTGTATCTATAATCTGGTTTTCATAATCTCCTTCTTCGATCTTCGTAAGATGCATCGTTGGTAGGGGTGAAATCTTTTGGTCCCAGTCCGAAAACCAGCCTTTTCTTTATTGGGTAAAAATTTGCGAACCGGTTCCAGACTGTTCCCAGTTTACATACCGAGAACTGATATTACACTAAAAAAAAATAAAAAAAACTCCGTCTCGGTCAAGCTTCGGGTGTTCTTTTAACTCTAAATGAAGGCTCATTATTACTGAACAAGATTTAGGGTTAAGCAACTTTTGGTTGATGACGTGGCAAGATAAAAATCAAGCAAATGCGTGTTCTATTTTTAAAGGTTTACTAAATTGTTTAAAAGAAAAATTGTAACTTATTCAATTGTTAATGTATACCAATACAACACATCCAACAAAATCGTTTGGTTTTGTGTCTTAAATACATTCATTGCTCAATTTTGTTTATGCTTAATTGCATGCAAAATGAGTGTCATTTATTGCTTATTTTATGCAAAAAAAAAAAAAAAAGTTAACCAATCTATTATTTTTTTCCCTTCTTTTTTTACGTTTTTTTAAACACGCTACATCAATATGTTTCTTATTATTAGTTTTCGTGTAATATTTTTTTCATTTATACATCTATATATAAAAGAAAAATCTTTGTTAGATGAAATGGCAAAATAAAAGTAGAAGAATTCTCATATCTTATTTATTCAATTATTTATGTTTTTTTATTTAATGGCAACATCATTTATTTAATGTCTCCTTTAATGTTGTATTTAATTTATTCTTTGGTTTTAAAACGTTAATTGGTATATGAACGTAACTCTAGCGTTCAGTATTTCCTAACGGAAACTTGCAAAAATGGCTCAAAAAAATACTATAATTCAACTTTTAAGCTCATATTAAAAAATACATAATTCTAAACTTTGTCCAATTTAAGACATTGTTACCCTGATTAATTAACTCCTAAACTGTCCCCAAAATTCAAATTATTGTCCCCAAAATATGAAGAAATTATCTCAAGAATGTTACTCATACAACGTCCCACAAAACTCTCCCTAAATTATCAAAAATTGTCCCCTAAATTAACATTATTGTCCCAAAGGATTATAGAAACTGTCCCAAGAATGTTAATCATACAACCTCCCCAATGTTAATCAGGGGTAAAAATGTCTTAAATTGGACAAAATTTTGAATTATGTATTTTTTTAATATGAGTTTAAAAGAGTTAAATTATAGTGTTTTTTTAGCCATTTTTACAACTTCTTATTACACATAAAAAAAAAAAAAAACACATCTCATGAAACGAGAGTAGACGTTCCATCACTCAAAGAAAAAAAAACCTTTATAACCTATTTTAATTCTTAGCATTTGGTTATTTTAAAGTCTTATTCTCTTTTTTAAGAATCATAAAAAAATGTAATAGTTGTTTTTCATGTAGTAAGATTGAGACTTTTCATTTGTAGATTTTATTGTCTACAAATAGTTGTTTTGTAAAACATAATTCATGTATCCAAAATCGGTTTCATTATCGGTTTTTCATGGAACAAATTGATTATACAGGAAGTCCGGAACCGATTTGCCAAAAAATGTATCTGGACTACATCTCTATATATGAGATATATTGTAGCATAGTTTATTGAACACTTATTGTTTCAAAATTATTGAATTCGTTTGTTTATTTTATTTTGAGGTTTTTCTGTGGATCACACAAACTCGCCTATTGGACGTTGAGGTCTTCTTCAGTGTAAGATTGACAGAAAGTTAGGGAAATTTGTGGCTAATGTTTTCAAATTTGTTTGTTTCTTACAGTTAAATATTTGAGCTTAATTTTTTGCGGTTAAAGTCATCAAACTCATTAAATTCTTAAATAGCCCATTGACCATCAGTAAGTGCCACATGAATTTTTTATATAATTTTAATTAATATTTTTAAATTAAATAATCAATAATTTTTTAACAATAATAAGTTCAACTGTACTATGTACAAATATGTACGTGGCACAAATAATTTATATGTATCAAATATTTATATAAATTAAGGTACCAGTACCATGGCCCTCCATCTTTTATTTAAAAAGGGTTATTACTTGTAAAAGTACCCAAGTTATTTAGAAAATAAGGCACCATAGAGCTAACTTAAAATAATAGTGGTAAAAGTACCCAAGTTCACCTTTTTTTTTGGGTAAATCGGTAGACATCATCCACTTTTTCATTAGTGTTTTTACTATTTCCTTCAATGATGACGTCCACAACGCAAATCGCAATGCTATTGAGGAGATGAACTGGTAATTCGGGAGAGAAAGTGAGAAGGAAAATAAGAATTTGCGTTGTTGATGTTCAAAGAATTTATTTTTACATACAGTTTTATTCCGTGGTTTGATCGTTCGAGTTTATTTGTTTGATTTACGTTGACATCAGTGATGACATGAATAGTAAAAAAGCTTACAGAAAAATGGACGAGGTTTACCGATTCACCAAAAAGGTAAACTTGGAACTCACTATTTTTTTTTAAGTTGGCTTCATCCCGGCCTATGTTCAAACAATTTAAGTACTTTTGCCAGTAACAACCTATTAAAAATATGTACTTACTATGTATAATTGATTTATATTTATACGTACACATAATTTTGTATTCATATTATTGTTATCAATATTTTTATAATTTAAAAATATTATTTATTTAATTTAAAAAAATAAATTTCCTTGATATAAGAGTAATTTTCTTTTGTTGTTGTTCTTCCTTGTGACATTTAAATATTTATTCTAGTAAAGACTTATAATTATTCTAATAACAAATTCAAAATATAATTGTTTAAACATTTTTTTTAAATGTCAAGTGGTAGTTGAGTGACGTGATAATGCCACATAATTACATAATAATCTACACAAATGGAAAATAACTAATTTGTAAGACACTAACGAGTTTGAGGAATTCGCCTACTAAAAATTGAATTTAAAGACTTATCAAATAAGAACCAAATGAGTTTAAAAAGTTTAGTTACAAATTCTCCAAAAAATTATGATGAGATTTTATTTTATTTTTTGGTGTCGTTTATGTCTTGTATGCTCCAATTATTAATGTTGTTGTTTTCTGTCTTTCTTTTCTTGATATCGTTTTTATATCTTTCAAATTTGTTTTTGACTGATTGTTCCCTTTTGTATTGTGTTTCTTTATATATAATTGGAGTCTATAAAATAGCAATGTCTTGATATGACCAATAATGTTTCTTTAATCACAATCGAGCGGCTCTGATACATGAAAGTCTAAAACATGAAAATACATGAAAGTGATACTGCTAATACAATCACATAACTATATAACACTATTTTTTTTATAGCTTCCACAGCCGCATCTATACCACTTTGTAATTTTTCGAGAGTGGTGAGGGCTTGACGCTGGACTCGTTCGATGGTTGTGATGGTTGTGCTCGCTTTCCTAAGAAACCATCAATTTTCTCCTCATATTTTCTACATCAGTGAGTGTCTCGGAGCGAAGATCATTTCGACAAATAATCCCTTATTCAAGGGTGGAGATAAATAGGAAAAAAGCTCATCCTAAAGGTCATTAACACCAATAGGCAAGGCCAGCCTAACCCGTTTTGGGGCCTTGGTATAAAGCTTTTTTTTTTCCTACATGTTGTACGGTATTGCAGGAGCTATCCGATATTACAAGAGTGATGCAAATGACGAAGACCGAATAACTACTACATTATATTTATAATCGCCAATATACTTTAACGGTTTAACCATCATTATCAACGGGCTCAACAGGGTCATCCATAACCTCATGGCCTTGCTCATTAAGAATGGGCTCATCGTCATGAACATAAACAAGGCTTACTATCGTCAGGGTCAGCAAAAGCAGAGCCATTTCTTGTAACGGTCAACCAACATCACGAGATATATCACGAACAACAACAAAAATATAATTAAGAATATTACCATCACCATGATTAATGTTCCTATGTTGTTAACAATACTCTAAATAAGACAACGCATTTCATCCATGTGTGCCTTAATTACTATGTGTTTCTCGGTCAACCCAAATCTCGGCATCAAGATCGAGATCCATAGAGAACACCGAAGGTTACTCTGGTGAGAACTTTCTATTTTAATTCATTCTAGGCCTTGTGGTATCAGGTAGTGGTGTGGCCCGGTCACGGTCAGTGGAGGGTCAGGACTCCATGCCCAAAGCATACAAAAGTCAGCAAAACGACGTTGGGCCCGGTCCAACACAAGTAATTGGGTCGCTACAATGTGTGATCTTAATTTCAGAATCAACAATAGATATATACTTTGTAGAACTCAGACCGCTGAGAATTTAATATTTACGAATTAAACTAATTAAAATAATTTTTTATATTTCATATTTAATTTAATGTTACTTAAAAATATAATAAATATATATTTTACATTTATTAACATATTTTTATTATTTCTTTAGTTAGACGAGTTTTTTAAATTCTATTATGAAAAAAATCTTAAAAACCGTTAACACGTATAAAGTTATTTATTAATAATTAAATATAACTATTTTACGTGTGTTAAGTTATTTTGCTATAAAAAAAAAAGAGAAATTGCTCAAAATAGCCAGATTGAAACATAAGATTAGCAAAATAGCCAAACTTTGGTTAATTTTGTAAACTATCCAATTAACATGAGGTGGCATTTCAATAACATTTTTTTATCCCTATAATACCCTTTAATTAATCATTTTAATTATAATTTTCGTAATTAATTAAAAAGGAAATTAAATTTTCAGCACAAATCAAGGTGTAACTAATTGTGCACAAATATTGGAATTTAATTACAAAATTTGAATTACTCTCTCTCTCTCCTCTCTCTCTCTCTCTCTCTCTCTCTCTCTCTCTCTCTCTCTCTCTCTCTCGCAGCAATGGAGAACGCAAACAACAACAGGCTCGGAGCAAGCAAAGTGCGGCGAAAGATCGAGATGAAGAGGATTCAAAGGCACGCCCAAATCGGCAACGGACTCGCCGCCACCCAGCTCCGGTGCGACCTCCCGGCGCATTTCTCCGCCACCGCAAACCGCCTTGTCGCTGTCCGCAATTTCCCGCACCACTGAGGAAGCCCGATCAGCATCATCGGTTTCTAAAGCTTCAGATCTGGAGATAGGACGCAGCCCACCACCGCTTCAGATCTGGTGTTTTGTGTTAATGGCAAGTAATGGGTTGAGCTTTGTGGACCACGGGCTCGGCGAGGCTGATCCCGAGGTTCGGACGATCGTGGACAAGGAGAAACAGAGGCAATTCCAGAGCCTCGAGCTCATCGCGTCAATTTCACGTGCAGTGCGGGTATGGAGGCCGCCGAGTTGTGCCTCACCGACAAGTACTACGAGGGGTTGCGCGCTCCGAAACACAGAGGCTACGGCGATCGACGGTGAAGCTTCGACGGTCTTACGGGAGAGAGAAAGAGAGAGATTATTTTTTGTATTTGAAATATTTGATTATCGTATTTACATTTTAATATGAATAATATTTTTGATTGTTAATTTACGTTGATTCGTTGTTAATTTACGTTGATTCGTTATTAATTTACGTCGATTCGTTGTTGATTTACCTTGATTCGTTGTTGATTTACGTTAATTCGTTGTTAATTTACGGTTATTCGTTGTTGATTTACGTTAATTCGGTGTTGATTTATGTTAATTCGTTGTTAATTTACGGTTATTCGTTGACACAGAGGCTACGGCGATCGACGGTGAAGCTTCGACGGTCTTACGGGAGAGAGAAAGAGAGAGATTATTTTTTGTATTTGAAATATTTGATTATCGTATTTACATTTTAATATGAATAATATTTTTGATTGTTAATTTACGTTGATTCGTTGTTAATTTACGTTGATTCGTTATTAATTTACGTCGATTCGTTGTTGATTTACCTTGATTCGTTGTTGATTTACGTTAATTCGTTGTTAATTTACGGTTATTCGTTGTTGATTTACGTTAATTCGGTGTTGATTTATGTTAATTCGTTGTTAATTTACGGTTATTCGTTGTTGATTTACGTTAATTTGGTGTTGATTTATGTTAATTTGCGTCTTTCATTTGTTGATATTTTTTGAAAAAAAATAAATCCGAAAATTATATGAATGTTTTGAATTTAAAATTTGAATTATACAAAGAAAAGGGGTTTGGTTTTGGTTGTTACCACATTAATAGCTATTTCAATTAATAGCAATATTTTCAATTAATGAAAATAAATGAATTTTTTAATTTTGTTAAAACATGAGGGCAATAATGTAATTGAAATTTCCATTTAAATGGTTAATTGGCTAGTTTACAAAATTAACCAAAATTTGACTATTTTGCTAAACACACTTTCAGATTTGGATATTTCTCCAAAGCGTCTTAAAAAAATAAAAAAAGAGGAAAAAAAAGATTGTCAACGTCAAATACTTCAATTTTAACATAATTTTTTATTTCTTTTTATATATAGATATTAAATTATTACGTATAATAAAATAGGAAATGTCCCAATATTTTCAGGGAAATATATTAGAAAACCCTAAAGCCTTTTTCTAAATAAGGGCGATGACTATTAAAAAAAAAACATTCCTCATCTTCTTCCGGCGAGACTTCCAACAAACGAGGGCAAATCCGGTGGCTATCTCCGAGCACATTCTTTTGCATCAGTTTTCCAACTTTGGTACTTCTTTATTGGGCTATTCTCGGTTCTTGACTATAGCAAGTAGGGGTGAGCATGGGTTGGGTTGGGCCGCCCCGATACTTTTTATATGGACCCGACCCGATCACTTCAGGTTCCTAAAAAAAAGCCCGATCCGACCTAAAAATTTTCAATGCCCGAACCAAACCGACCTGATAAAAATCGGGTTGGTTTGGTTTGGGTCGCCATGGCCCGATTAATTAAAATTTAATCTTATATAACAAAAAATAATATGAAAAAAATGCACCAATGTAACTCAAAATTCAAGTAAAAATACCCCAAATAAATTTAATCAAACAAACATACACTAAACAATGTAAAACATGAAAATGAGAGATTGAATGGTCTTTAATTCTAAATAAATTTGAGAATGAAAATTTTTAAAAGATTAAAGATTACACTACTTGAATACAAATTAATATGAAATATGTATTTATTATATTGGTCGGGTCGGAGACCCCGACCCGACCCAAGGTTTTGGACCCGACCCCGACCCGAATAATAGTCGGGTCCGTCCCGATCCAACCCAACTTTAAGCGGGTTAGTTTGAGCCGGTTAGATTGGGGTCGGGTCTCTAACGGATTGAGTTGGGCCATCGGGTTGGGTCTAAAATGCTCACCCCTAATAGCAATTACAGTATATACGTAATTACTGGCTTATTTCCACAAAGAAGTAACAATCGCCAATTATTTCAGTGTTTTTTTTTTCTTTATGCGTGTGTTTAATACAAGTTGTGCATATTAATCAATACTTGTGTTTTCTTATTGAGATTTTGAATAATGATTGAATAGTGTTCCTTTTGGATATCTCTCTAGAATGGCGAATAAGAGACCTTTCAGCCCGTCAAGGGTCTGGCGACTCGATGGCTAATCTTCCGGTGGCCGTCTTTTACGAGATCATACTGAAACTATCAACGTGGAGCATAGTGATGACCAAGAGCGTGTGCAAGACTTGGTACGGCTTGATTTCGGACCCTCATTTCGCTAAGCTGCACTTTGCACAAGCCAAGCCTTGTCCTCTATTTTCACACAGGCACGGGCTGGGCATCATATTAAACGCAATCGGTGGCATCACGTTGAAAAAGTTAAATCTGTCTTGAAGATCCAGCTGACAAATGTCCATTCATTGCTTAATATTGTCGATGGTCGTTCCGACGTGGTCGACAAGATACAGGCTTTAAGGGGGGTGAATTTTGATACCAGAGATCTCGGTTTTAGGGTCATCGGATCGTGCAACGGCTTGCTTTGCTTTTCCGAGTCGTTAAAATGTACTATTGTCTGCAATCCGATCACCAACGAGTTCATCAAGCTGCCCAAGCCTCGCTTCACGGTAAAAATACGGGGTCTTCTATGTTTTGGTTTCAGCCCCAAGAGCAGTCAGTACAAGGTGTTTCAAGTGCCCACAATGACTGAAAACGCTATGGTTATACACACGCTCGGGAAAAATACATGGAGGCGTGTTTGTGTTGTGCCATCGAAATGGAAAATGGACTACGGAGTTTCCCGAATCTACTTCAATGGAGCTTGTTACTGGTTTTGCTCCCGCAATACAAAAAACCCCACTAGTTGTGTAGCCTGTTTTGACTTGGAAGATGAGCGGATGCGGTCCTCAATTCCGCTACCATTATGTCTAAATAAGATGACTTCCCAAGTTGGCGTGAGTGTTCTCCGAGACCAGCTTTGCGTATACGGAAGAGTTGACGATGTCATGAAAATATGGGCGATGGACGAATCCGGTGTCAGCGAGTTGTGGACGATATTGATCTTCATCAAAACATCAAGTTCGCAACCTTTTACACCTTTGAGCCGCTCAAGCGACGGTGCTTTTCAGATGTTCGATGAGACCACAAGAATGTTGGTCGTCTACTCTGACAAGTCGGGAGGGTTGAGGTTCAAGAGTGTCAATTATTCTTGCCCTACTTCGATGCTTAATGCCATTGTCCACACACCGAGCTTTGTTTCTCTCAAGGATATGTCCACACACCGAGCTTTGTTTCTCTCAAGGATATGGTGAGCACTACTAGTGCTATGGAGGTCTTCGATGTCAACTTGGGGTAATGTATACATTTCTTTGTTAGATATATAATATTTGGTGAAAAGTACATAAAACTTGGTCGATACAGGGGCAAGAAAATTAAGCTCATGGAGGACGCTCATCCGCTTATTAAGGAATGTACAACGGGAAGATGAGAGGGTCTTACATTTCTTGGTTTCTTTATATGCCGGACGGGACGACGCTCAAATGGAACTTTTGTTTCTTTGTTTAACAATGATTATATTTTTATCACGGATTAGGAAATACATTATTTTTATAAAGAGGGGAATAAGGTCACTGATGCATTAGCTCGTTATGGTGCCAGCGGTAGAGATAATTTGTTTACCAATTCTAGTGATCTTCCTTTTCTTATCAAACGTTTGTTGAGGTTGGACTTGTTTAATTTGGCGTTACTGTTTTGATTTGTTATGAGTCTTGAAGGTTGTTTTGGATTTTTGGGGTATTTTGTTTCAATCTTGGTAAACCTCTTTGATCGTTTGTTACTACGGTTTTCCTCCACCATAAGTGAGGGCTATATTAGTAAATTTGAGACGGAATCACGGTTTACGTGATTTCCGGCTATTCTAAAAAAAAGATTTTTTTTTCATTTGAGAAAAGGAATATTCTTGTTTTTTATAAAGATTATAGATTATACATTTGCTTAAAAATTGTTTTAATCGACCCATAAACATTGCAAACTCAATGATTATTAAAATTTATTTTCTTGATAAAAACATTATACTCATTAAAAAATAAATGATCAACACTATCTGAAAATGTAAAAGATGCAATACAAACTGTCAAAATCGTTAAAATAAAAATAAAAATTGATGAGGTTTCTAGAGAAACATACACATATATACATGAAAAGATAATCACGTGCAATTGTATATGTGGAGAATTCAAAGTTGATTAATCTTTATAATTGCAGATTAGCAAATTGTTCATGTGATTCAACGATGAATACATCTTCCTTTTTCTGTTGGATATGCTCATAATTTATTTCTTATCTTGTTCCTCATTTTATCACAGTGATGTTTTATAATTTTCCGACTTCGTTTCGAATTCGTAAAACATCAGCATGTGTAGTTGGAAAGTTACATACGCTACTCGTGGCCGTTGGCCTACGGGTCCAGCTATCTCGGGCAGTGGGTGCAGCCCGTGCCCACTATGAGGCCATACTAACTGTTAAATTGTTAACAGTTAGTATGGCCTTTGAGAAGCCATGATACCAACTCAATACTCATGACTTATATCTAGAGCTCTCCAAACGGGTGGGCCGTGCCTATCATCCGCTTGGACCCGCCCTTTACGGGTGCGAGTAGTCCAAGCCCACACCACTCCGAGTTGGGTTACCTGTAAAACATAATATGCGATATTATAGTGTTCTTTAACATAATGAACACGAAAGTGCGGAAGCAAAAGGATTGAATTACCTCCTGCCATTGTTTCGCTCTCCGGTGAGCTTCGGCTTCGATTCCGGCGACCCTTTCTCGGTCTTCTAAACTCTCGCTCTCACCCGCTAGATGGTGTACGTTTTCTGAATGTGTGAGTCAGTTTAGGGACCTCAAGGTGGTGTATTTATAGCCTCCATGACCATCAATGGAGAATCGTAATCCCACAATTAACGGCATTAATTCGCTTGATTTCCGGCAATCAATTAGAGCTGATTGATTTACAAATCAGTGGTAAATCGTTTTATATATGGATCACAATATGAAGAGAATATTTTCTCATTATTTCTCAATTAATGAGAAATATTCTTACATTCTCCCACTTGATCCATATAACTAAATGCTCATTTCTAGAAAGAACCAAAATATATGAATCATGGCGACAAGTTCTCTTTGAGCGAGTATTATCTTCCATGTATTACAATATATCAAGTTTCTTAAATTAATAGCCTTTTAGACTTTAATGAATAAACCATATGTTTATTCTGTTCTAGGTCCACGCAAAACGATAAATCTCAAGATCTAAGTGCGCACAATAATAAGAGAAATATCAATTGAATAAGAGTTTTATTGATAACAAAATGAAATGTAACAAAATTACATTATGGAACCAAGTCCCATGTTAGCTACATGATCCTTGAATTTATTTATTGGCATGCCTTTAGTCATAGGATCAGCTAGCATTTCTTCAGTGCTAATATGTTCAACGACCACTTTCTTCTTTTGAACACGCTCCTTTATGGCCAAGTATTTTATGTCGATATGTTTACTTCGACTACCACACTTGTTATTCTTAGCCATAAATACAGCAGCTGAATTATCACAATATATCTTCAATGGCTTCGAAATAGAGTCGACAACTTTAAGCCCAGATATAAAACTCTTCAACCATACACCGTGCGATGTAGCCTCAAAACAGGAAATGAACTCAGCTTCCATAGTAGAAATAGCAATCAATGTTTGCTTGGCGCTTCTCCAAGAAACAGCTCCATCGGCAAACTTGAACACGTAACCAGATGTTGATTTACGTGTATCAATACAACCAGCGAAGTCTGAATCTGAATAGCCAACTACTTCTAAGTTGTCGGTTCGTTTGAACATAAGCATGTACTCTTTGGTACCTTGGAGGTACCTCAACACTTTCTTCACAGCTTTCCAGTGGTCTAAACCCGGATTATTCTGATATCGTCCTAGCATTCCCGCAGCAAATGCAATGTCAGGTCTTGTACAGACTTGAGCATACATCATGCTTCCAACAGCAGAGGCATATGGAATGTTCTTCATTTGTTCTCTTTCAAGATCATTTTTAGGACACTGGTTTAATGCAAATTTATCACCCTTCACAATGGGAGCAACAGATGGTGAACAATTTTCCATATTGAATCTCTTCAAAACTTTGTTAATGTAGGTTTCCTGAGACAGACCCAAAACACCACGGTGTCTATCTCGATGAATCTTGATTCCAATAACATAAGATGCATCACCCATATCCTTCATTTCAAAAGATTTAGAGAGAAATTGTTTCACTTCACGAAGTAATCCATTGTCATTGGTTGCAAGCAAAATGTCGTCAACGTATAAAACAAGAAAGCAAATTTTACTCCCACTGACCTTCTGGTATATACATTGATCCATAACATTCTCTTCAAAACCAAATGAAGAGATGATAGTATGAAATTTTAAATACCATTGACGGGATGCTTGTTTTAATCCGTAAAGTGACTTTTTAAGCTTACACACCAAATGCTCACCAGTACTAGAGGAAAAACCTTCAGGTTGTTTCATGTATACCTGTTCCTCTAGATCACCATTAAGGAATGCGATTTTCACATCCATTTGTTGTAGTTCAAAATCGAAATGAGCAACTAATGCCAAAATCACTCGAAGAGAATCCTTTTTAGACACAGGAGAAAAAGTCTCTGTGAAGTCAATTCCTTCCTTTTGAGTAAATCCCTTAGCAACAAGTCTAGCTTTGTGTTTCTCAATGTTGCCTAATGAGTCTCTTTTCGTTTTATAGACCCATTTACACCCAATGGCTTTCGCCCCTTTAGGCAACTCAACTAGATCCCAAACTTCATTGCTTTTCATGGAATCCATTTCTTCTAGCATGGCATTGTGCCACAATTTCGATTCTGTACAACTTATGGCTTGTGAAAATGTTTCAGGATCATCTACAGCTCCGATGTTATAGTCACATTCTTGTAGATACACTTGATAGTCATTAGGAATAGCCGATTTCTTTGCTCGAGTAGATCTTCTTAAATGTTCACCACCAGATTCAATTAGAGTTGGTGGTTCAACTTGTTGAACAGGCTGATCTATGGGAGCAACATCAACAACTTGTGGTGGCTCAATGATTGGTTTATCCACACCGATTTGAACTGAAGGGGTGTTATGAATGACAACCAATCGATCACCTGTGGGAGTTTCAACAACTGGATGATCTTTCTCAGAAACAAAGTTTCTTGAATGATCACTCCCACTAATCAAGTCATTTTCTAGAAATTTAGCATTCTTTGATTCAACAATCCTAGTAGTATTAGATGGACAATAAAATCTATAACCCTTAGACTTTTCAGCGTACCCAACAAAATAACCGCTGATGGTTCTTGGGTCTAATTTCTTTTCTTGTGGGTTATAAATCCTTACTTCAGACGGGCATCCCCAAACGCGTACATGATGTAAACTTGGTTTCCAACCTTTGAAAAGCTCAAATGGCGTTTTTGGAACAGCCTTGGTTGGAACACGGTTTAATATGTACACAGCCGTCTTAAGAGCTTCGGTCCATAATGAGCTCGGAAGTTTAGAGTTGCTACGCATACTCCGCACCATGTCCAATAATGTTCGGTTTCTTCTTTCTGCTACACCATTTTGATGTGGTGTACCAGGCATAGTAAATTGGGCAACAATCCCATGTTCTTGAAGAAACTTCGCAAATGGACCATGTGCTTGTCCATCTTCAGTGTATCTACCATAATATTCTCCACCTCTATCAGATCTCACTATCTTAATCTGTTTTCCACATTGTTTTTCAACTTCAGCTTTAAATATCTTAAAGACATCTAAAGCCTCGCTCTTATGTTGAATCAGATAAAGATACGTATAGCGAGAAAAATCATCTATAAAGGTGATAAAATATTTCTGACTATCTGAGTCTATGTCAGGACTACATATGTAAGTATGGATGATTTGTAAAATTTCAGAACTCCTCTTTGCACCTTTCTTTGATTTGTTGGTCTGCTTTCCCTTAATGCAGTCCACACAAGTATCAAAGTCAGTAAAATCTAAAGTAGTTAATACTTCATCTTTCACTAACCTTTTAATTCTCTCAATGGAGATATGACATAATCTCCGGTGCCACAACATAGAGGAATCGTCTTTCGTAACACATCTTTTAATGCCAGTGTGAACATGCAATGTATTATTAATGATTTCACTATGTAAATGAAGAAGATAAAGACCATTTATTAAAACACCATATCCAATCATTTCAGAAGCATAAGATATACGCAAAGATGCATCTTTAAAAGTGAATGAATAGCCCAAAAGATCAAGTCTTGAAACAGAAATCAAATTCTTAGCAAACCTTGGAATGTAAAGGTCTTTTCTAAACATAAAATGAAACCATTCCTTAAAACTAATTTGCATGTCCCAACAGCTTCCACAGTTGAAGGAATCTTATTTCCTGACAGGATATCACACTCACTGTTCACCGGCTTCCTTAGGTTTGTCATACCCTGCAGGGAAGTCGAAATGTGAACAGTTGCTCCTGAATCAACCCACCATGTGTCAACATTTACATCAACCATATTAGACTCGTAACAAACCAGAGAAATGTTACCTTTCTTCACCAGCCAGGCTGTGAATTTGGCGCAGTCTTTCCTTTCATGCCCCTTCTTCTTACAGAAGTGACATTTCCTCACTTTCTTGATCTCCGCTTCGGGTGGTATTTTACCTTTCCCTTTGTCCTTATTGAATGGTGTCTTCTTTCTAGCATGAGTCACCATGTGGACAGTTTCATTTTTCTCCATAAGGAGCCGACTCTCCTCTTGTACGCACATGGTCATAAGCTCATTAATTGACCATTTATCCTTGTGCGTATTGTAGGAGATCTTAAATGGCCCATATTTCGAAGGAAGAGTGGTCAAGATATAGTGAACAAGGAAGGATTCAGACATATCCACTTCCAGGTTTTTCAATTGAGCTGCAGTATCCCTCATTTTCATTATCAGGTACTCGCGCACTCCTTTTTCACTAGTGAGTCGAAGCGATGTGAACTTCATTATCAGGGTGCTTGCCAGTGCTTTGTCGGAAGTTTCAAACTGCTCATCAACGGCTTTCATCAGAGAACGGATGTTGGTATGCTGATCGATTGAACCCCGAATACCAGAAGAAATTCTCGTCTTTACGTACATTATGCTGAGACGATTAGATCGTTCCCAACGTTCGTAAAGAGCAATTTCAGCAGGAGAACTGGTATCGGTGATAGCAGGTGCGTCCATCCTTATAGCATAGTCCATATCCATCCAGCCTAAATGAAGCAATATTCTTTCCTTCCAGATCTTGAAATTGTCACCGGTTAGGTCCGGAACATCGCAACGAATATCAGACATACCAGCGGGTAAAATAGATGTGAATATTAAATACATATATGCTTAGTTCATGACTTTATATGAGACTATTTTATATGTTAAATAATATGTTTATCAATGTAAAACATATATATAACAAAACACAACATAAATCAATGACATAAAATTGCCTGTGGGCGAAATTTTAATTCAAATAGATTTATGACAATATGATAAAGCAATGAGATTATATAATACTTAAGTCCTGTGGGACGATTAAGAATAATCAAATTCTTTATCTTAGTTAATTATAAGAATATTTAAATTTCTTATAATAAATATTTAATAAAACACAACATAAATCATAAAAGAATATAATAAAATTCCTGTGGGATAAGATTATTATATCAATTATAATTAACTACAATTCAGTGTCGTATAACATAATGTAATCTTAATCATAAAGTATGGTTTAATAAAATTTAGGATGCTGTGGCTCTCCAAAATAAATCAAACCATATAGATCACACGACATTTATTATAAATAATGTCTTATAATATAATCTTTCACAATATAATCTTTACTAATCAAAGAAGCTAGAGCAATTCTCAATTAGAAAAATTATCAGATTACTAGACCATTATTTAACTTATTTTCGAGGTTCTTTAATTATATTGACATATATTCGCTTTAGGAAATACCATAATTAAATACATACAGTAAGATTCAATAAACAAATAATCAGAACCATGTGTCATTTAGTTTCTGTCAAACTACATGTCATTTTCTTTATGCTGAATCACGAAAAACGACATCAGAGGAGCAAAATGACATTAAAAAGTGAAACGACAGAAAACAGAGGAAAACGACAATTTATTTTAAAAAACGACGTCAGAAACCAAACGACGTTATAACTGAGAAAACGACAATGTCTGGAAACGACAATAGAGATAAAACGACGTGTCGTTGGAGTCGTCTTCAACCTTTAGACGGGTCAGAATGACCCGGTTACGACCCAACTTATGACCCGGCTCGTTCTCACTCGTTTTTCACCAAAATCATCGTTTTAAAGCCCAGAATTGTTAGGAAAAAAATTTCCAGAAGATTGGTCAAATAATATCGAGGTTTTGACGTGAAAAATGAAGACCCGACATGAGCCATGAACGACTTTTTCAAAAAAAATTGAAAAAACAAGGCAGAGGCTTTTTAATCGCTCTGATACCAAATGTAAAACATAATATGCGATATTATAGTGTTCTTTAACATAATGAACACGAAAGTGCGGAAGCAAAAGGATTGAATTACCTCCCGCCATTGTTTCGCTCTCCGGTGAGCTTCGGCTTCGATTCCGGCGACCCTTTCTCGGTCTTCTAAACTCTCGCTCTCACCCGCTAGATGGTGTACGTTTTCTGAATGTGTGAGTCAGTTTAGGGACCTCAAGGTGGTGTATTTATAGCCTCCATGACCATCAATGGAGAATCGTAATCCCACAATTAACGGCATTAATTCGCTTGATTTCCGGCAATCAATTAGAGCTGATTGATTTACAAATCAGTGGTAAATCGTTTTATATATGGATCACAATATGAAGAGAATATTTTCTCATTATTTCTCAATTAATGAGAAATATTCTTACATTACCTGCACTCGCCCCGCAGTAATGGATGGTCGTGTTGCCCGTCCACTCAAAAAGAAATCATGTATGTTTATAAATTACAAATAATTTGAAAAAGAAAAAAATGGGGTTGGGCAACCCGTCCTTAAACGCAATGGTGGATTTTGCCCGTTTGCAGCCTAGCTGCAACCCGGATATGAGTTGCCCGTGCCCACGAAAAATACCCACGGCCATAGACTGCGGCATTCCACGTAGAGAGAGCATACATCTTTTTTCATGCACATTTTCTTTTCATGATGGCGATTCTTAACTTTATAGCAAACATAATGTAGAGTCAAGCTCAATATTTTTTTAATCATTGAAGAGTTTGGTCCACAGTCAACATATATTACTTCTATGGCTATCAACAGAGAAACGATTTGTGGAATCCGACCTGGTCCAAACTTGTAATGGAAGATTGTAAAAATTTCGGTGGCGTTTTCGAAGGCGAGAATCGGAGCAAGAGATGTGTCATTGTGCTTGTTACTTGTTAGTCTTTCCTTATTTCAAGCTTCAATTTGTTGTCACAATCACTCTAAATTTGAACAATAAATCTAGACTTCATATCAACGTTTAGCTTGAAAGCTTTAAAGTATCTCAATGTGGCTTTTTGATCAAGTTTGATATGAATACAAAATTCAAGGTTCATTAACCATATTTTTATGAGGTGTCAATGTGACATCCTATGTTACATTATATATATGACATTTTATTGAAAAAATGTTGGTGCATAATGTGGTTTTGAGAAATGGAGGGGCAGTCTTTGATGAAACTAGTAAGAAATAGAACCGCGTTTAGCGAGCTCGGCGAGTGCAGTCTTGGAGAAGCGCATTTAGCGGAGCTCGGATGAAACTATTAACGACTGGACGCATAATATCTCCCTAAAATAGTTTTAAGATTATCCAAACAAGGCAGAAACAACAATCCATTACATAAAACAGTCTTGATCGATGTAGTTAGATAGATAGCTTTGGCATTCTAATATCTAAGTCTTGTTGAATTAGTAGAAGAGAAATCCACTCGACCATCCCGCGAACCTCCTTGTATTGTCAAAGTTCCTTGCTCTCGCCTTCCACGTCCCCGCCCGCACTGTCTTCTTCACTGCTCTCGCCTTCCGAACTGGGCTCATCGTCGCCGACTGCTTGAAGACTTGTACAAGACAGAGAGAGTGTTTCAAATCCCGCACTTCATACGAACAAAAGGAAAATCGAGACAGCATAAATAAAACCATCTTACTTGCGGATAGCCGCATGTGTCACGAGTATCGCCAATCTTTGGTTGAGAATGCGTTTTTGAATCGCTGTTTTCTTCGCCAATCTTTTGTTGAGAACACGTTCCCCATTTAACTAATTCTGCCAAGAATTCTTGGCCGCTCGTGAAAGACATCGGCGATTTTGCCATATCTGCTCAGACTCAGATTCAGATTCAGATTCAGAGCACTTCATAGCTAAGAATTAAGCTTCATTATCTA
Source organism: Parietaria judaica (assembly GCA_954871525.1). Classification (NCBI taxonomy): domain Eukaryota; kingdom Viridiplantae; phylum Streptophyta; class Magnoliopsida; order Rosales; family Urticaceae; genus Parietaria; species Parietaria judaica. Next base: position 19,185,062 of record OX940868.1, on the reverse strand, counting down.
CTGTCTCGGCAAAGAATCGATTGGGAATCAAAGATTAAACTACAAGAGAAGATTCCGAGGGTATTTTCGCCACATTTTTGAAAATCGTAACAGAAAGAGAAAAGCTACGAAGAACAAAGAATCAACCGATAATCAAATATTAAACAACAAGAGAAGATTCCGAGGGTATTTTCGCCACATTTTTTAAAGTCGTAATAGAGAGAGAAAAGCTACGAAGAATCAGCAGAGAATCAAATATTAAACAACAAGAGAAGATTCAGAGGGTATTTTTGCCACATTTTTTAAAATCGTAATAGAGAGAGAAAAAAGCTACGAAGAACGGAGAACGAAGAATTAACCGAGAATCAAATATTAAACAACAAGAGAAGATTCCGAGGGTATTTTTTGCCACATTTTCAAAAATCATTATAGAGAGAGAAAAGCTACGAAGAACGAAGAATCAACCGAGAATCAAATATTAAACAACAAGATAAGATTCGAGGGTATTTTCAAAAATCATAATAGAGAGAGAAAAGCTATGAAGAACGAAGAATCAACCGAGAATCAAATATTAAACAACAACTCCTCTAAAAAAAGTACTAAACAACAAGAGAAGATCCGAGGTTCTTTTCGCCACATTTTCGAAAATCGTATCTGAGAGAGAAAATCTACGAAGAGCGAAGAATCAACCGATATAAACAACAAGAGAAGATTCCAAGGATATTTTCGCCACATCTTCGAAAATCATAAGAGACCGAGAAAAGCTACGAAGAACGAAGAATCAGCTGAGAATCAAATATTAATCAACAACTCTTCTAAAAAAATATTAAACAACAAGAGAAGATTCTAAGGGTATTTTCGCCACATCTTCAAAAATTGTAACAGAGACAGAAAAGCTAAGAAAAAGCAAAAAATCAACCGAGAATCAAATATCAAACAACAACTCTTCTAAAAAATATTAAACAACAAGAGGAGATTATGAGGGTATTTTCGCCACATTTTTGAAAATTGTAACAGAGAGAGAAAATCTACGAAGAACGAAAAATCAACCGATAATCAAACATTTAACAATAAGAGAAGATTCCGAGGGCATTTTCGCCACATTTTCAAAAATGAGCTACGAAGAACGAACCTATAGAGCTCGGAAGAAAAAAAGTGATTGGCTGAATCGCGGATGGAGTGTGAAAAAGAGAGAGTGCCCTCGGGTTTTGTAATTTTTTTACTTTTGCATTTAAAATTTGATTTGTAATTTCAACAGGGTTCTTCTATTATTTCTCTTCACCAACAGGGTTCAAAAATATATACTTGTTCATGCTCTTTCTGTTTCGATGTTGATTCTTAACCATAATAGCAAACAATAATTCTGAAAAAAAAAAAACAATAATGTGCTCAACAAGTGGCGGAGCCACGATTTCGATTCAGGTAGTGCCTTATAAATTTTTTTATAAAAAAATCAAGCATACAATTAACAACAATCAATAATAATATTGTAACCTATATATATATACTTTTTATCTATATTTTTATGTATAATAATGTATCCATATAATAAATAGTAAATATAATATTTTTAATAATATAATAAGCGAGTATAAAAATGCATCTATATATTTTAATAGCTGAAAAGGAATAAACAAAAAAAAACTTAAAACTTAAAAAGAAAAAATAAACAAAAACTATGACTAGCCCAAGAGTTGAACTCAAGTCCTCTCTCTTGGGAAAAACAATTTTGCAAGTTGGGCTGAATGCTCTATAACTTCTTATTTGGGCTCATAAAATGTTATAATGATAAATAATTTTTTTTTTCTCAAACACTATTATTTGAATATTTTTCACGTTGTCAGGTGGTACCCGGACATACACTATGTCCCATATAGCTCCGCCTTTGCTCAACCTCAATATATGTATTTTATTAATTGAAGAGATTGGACCACAGTCAACAATTAATTTATTATATGGCTATGAAATATGAACAGAGATATAATATTTATCTGTAAAAAAAAAAAAAAAAGAGATAATATTTGTCAGAATTTTTTATGGGCATTTTCCACGGCGAGAATCAGAGCCAGAGAAGTGTCGTGCTTGTTTGGTATATTTTTATGGGTAAGTAAAATCAATCGTAAGCCAGAAACCGTATATACCATTACCGAATAGAAATCAAAAACTGATATATTATTCGGATATTATAAAATAAACCGAATTACCGCATATGACATAAGTTTAGTATATAATTTTATATTTTATATAGTAGAATGTATTAACTTCTAGTCTTCTACTTATAGTTATATATTACTTACTAAGTTTATTAGTTTCATGTTTATATTTATCTTTCTTTTATTACTTAATGCTTATGTTATTGAAAATATTTAATATATTGACTAATATTTTGATTTAGTTTTTTTTTTCATATTTATTGAAGTGGTAAATACAGTTAAAATACCAATATTATGACAACCAATTACAGATATGCCGTAAATGTTATTGTTATCTTTTTAAATAGGGTATTTGAGTTTTCATATAAAAATACCAAAATACGAGATTCGATCTATTATTTTGGAAAGAATAGAAAAATAAAAATCCGCTCCACAGTTGTTTACCCCTATTTCCTTACTTCAAGCTTTAATTTGTTGTCACGACAATTACTCTAAATTTAAACAATAAAGCTAGACTTCGTATCAACCTTTAACTTGAAACGTTTAAATGTGGTTTCTGACTTTTGATCAAGTTTGATACAAACTACAAAATTCAAGGTTCATTAACCATATTTTAGGAGTTTTCCTTAAAAAAAAAAAATACTTTAGGAGTTGTCATGTGACGTCCTATGTTATTGAATGATATTTTATTGAAAATGTTGGTGCATAATGTGGTTTTGAGAAACACATTATGCACAAATTCTATTTTTTACAATTGAGAAATAGCACCAATTTCTATTATAAACAGTTAATGATCTCGATTATTCATTTTATCAATGATGATAGGGCTGAAACCAGAACCGAGAACCGGGAATTTGATTATTTTTTGTTCCTGTCCCGGAAAAACCGGGACACAGTTTTTTGTCCCGGTTTTGGTTCTAATTTTGGTTCTTAAAAGTCCTTGTTTTTTATTTAAATCAGAACTAGGAGCGGGACCGGGACACCGATTAAAATTCCGGTTTTTTTAAGACCAAGAGTCGGGACAAAAACCGGGACAAATCCAGGACAAAATCCAAGATAGAAACATGAAAATTACCAAATCCGAGTAAATCCAAAATGTAAAATACCAAATCCGAGTAAATTCAAAACGTAAAATACCAAATCCGAGTACAAAAGCAATATAAAAAATAAACAAATGCAAGATCCGAGGTCACGTCGTAAACTTCACAATACCAAATTCAAATCTCAGTGCAAAAAACCGAGTCTAAAATTCTAAATAGTAAATACCGAGTACAAACAAATTATTACGACATATAAGAAATGACATGTTAAATAAAATACCGTGTGATGGCTGAAAATAAATGACATGTTAAAATAATGGGGTGAAAAAAATAAAATAATGGATTAAAACATAATAGTAAACGACTTATAAGAAATGACATGCTAAAAAACGACAAACTTATAACAAAACGACATAAAACCGGAACCGGGACAAGAAAGCCGGGAATTTTGAATTTTGAATTGGTTTGGTTTTTCAAACCAGAACCGTGACGTCCCTTTTTTTAGGTTATACTAAAAAGAAAAAACTGATGTTTTGCCAAAAACGGCCCGGTACCGAGACCAGAACCGGGACAAAACCAGGAACCAAGTACAAAATTTTCACCCCTAGATGATAATATTATCGGTACAAGAGAGCTTTCGATTTTAACTCATTTATATTATTATGAGTTTTATTTCTTGCTATGCATTTTTTGCATGTCAATTTCTTTGAGATTCAGGTTATCTCTGTTGAATTTTGAACCTTCATGTTTCAAAGAAAAAATTATAATTAATGACGAAATTTAAAACTATATATAAAAAAAAAAAAAATCAAGGGAAAACTAATATTTAGCAACCTACTAGTACAACTGTACAAGCATAAAAAAGCTTACCTACTTTTTTGCAGTCAAATTGGGTTTAGTCTATAACTATAACTAATCTATTGCATTGCCATTGAGTATTTTCACTCTAAATGACCAACCGTTTACCCTAAACACACCCCAAATTATGGGATTGTCTTCAATGTTTTTTTAATTAGTTATTTTTTTAAAGAGGATTGTCATCAATTTTAAGAATATATTTTTCCAAGTCCTTCCAAAACTTTAATGCTCCATGATGTTCATGCACATAAGTCAACCCCAAAACTAAATATCTTTATTTATGTTAGGTAGAGAAACACAAAATGTTTTTAGGTTTAAGTTCCATGGGAAATGTGATATATCATGATATAGTACCACTTTTCACGTTTCTTGATTTGTTAGTTGCAAGGACAATTTCCAAAATAATGGCATCTTGCTAGAGATAAAGTTCGACAATTAAGGTATATCCTTTTAAATGTGTAATGTCTGTCTTTTATATTTTTCTAAAAAAATGCACTGTATTTTATTAAGTTGATAATTTTTGAAATAGTATTTAATAAGCTCTTGTATGGCATAATATATAAACATGGGTATGCTAATTAGTGTTCAACCAATCGTATGAATATGAGTCCGGGTTTGACCCATTTCCGATAAAATGAAACACGAGTAAACAAGAAACTAAATTGTTTTTTTTTTAATTCGAAATACGAATTTCAGACTTCCATATAATATAGTGTTCAACTATATTTTCTCATAAAGTAGTATTACACATTTCTAGTTTATAATTGTATTGGCATATCCCCACTTTGACTTGAAATTCCATATTTAATTCAATGTGTTAAAATCTTGGATTAAATGAATGATAGAGACAAAGCAAGTCCATATCAAATAGGAGCTTTATAATCACATTAAAAAGATGATATATTTATTTATTACATTCTTAAATGCCTAAGACTAAGCTCTTATTAAGGCGGAATAAAGATAGGCTATCTAAAACCGCATTGATAGCAGATATTCATGAGAAGGTTTACTTTTAGGCTAGATTTTATGACATGTACTTCATATTTACATCTTGTTAATGAACAATATTATAAAGTAGGTGAAAAAATAATCTTAAATAAAGAGGTGTGCGAAATAAATAAAATAAAAGAATAGTTGTCTTTCTTCATATTTTTTTTTTGAAGGAAACAGAGCCAAATATCATTAACAAGAGTTAAAATCCCTTTGAACCAACAATTCAAGCCACACCGGGCTAATACAAGATCGTAGGTCCATAGAAACATCGTTCATGCGAAAATTAGCTAAAGCGTTAGCAACCTCATTGCAACAACGAGGGATCCACCTAACTTTCCCGTGCGGCGCTACCTTGTCAAGCAAGGAAATAATCCGCTCTACTATTGGCCCTTGCATGCTATTGAGTGAACGTGCGTTGACGAGTTGAATTGCGCGAAAACAATCCGATTCCACCATTGAGATTTGGCACCCCCGTTCGTAGGCAAAAAGAAGCCCATAAAGGATGGCTAGGCATTCCGCCGTGAGTGCTGAATCCACATCGTCCCTTCCCGTCGCCATGACGCCAAGGACCAAGCCCCGGTGGTTCCTAATGACGCCTCCCAAAGCTGCCCTTCCGTCTATGCCCTTCCAAGCCGCATCAACGTTGAGGGTAAGCCCTCCATTCGCCGCCCCGGCCCATCTCGCTTGCCTCTTCGAGGAACCGACCACCGGACGTTCATCCGTGCTTCGGTTAGCTTTTTGAAAGCTTGTGAACCACCCCGCTACCTCGTCGATCCACACCTCCGGACGTTTGGATAGATTTTCAAAGAGTCTAACGTTACGGTCCGCCCATGCCGCCCAAACTAACCCGCAAAAAAGCTCCAAGTTTGGCACCGAAAGGTTATTCATCGCGCGGAGGCAAAGATCTTTAAACGGAATCATTCCGGTCTTCTCGGCCCATCTTTGGATCGTGGAGCTTCTCCATATTGCTTGTGCTCTCTCACAACCCCAAATCGCGTGGAGGCCGTCCTCCGGAAGCGCCCCGCACAATTTACAAAAAGGCAAGCAATCCAAACCGCGTCCTCGAAGCGCACCAAACGTCGGGAGGGCTTCAAACCATGTTCTCCAAACTAAGTGTTTGACTTTTGGCGGAATTTGGAGACTCCACAATGTCTTCCACCATCTCGGCTCTTGAGAAGACGAGCATGATGGACCTTCCTTAGAAGCCGTTCTCGCGAGGCGGTAACCCGACCGAACCGTGTAGTTTCCAGCCTCCTCGAAATGCCAAACCAACCGGTCTTTTTGTTCTACATCACCCAAGGGAATCTTGGTAATCGCTTCGGCATCAAACGGGTTCAACACACTCCGGATCAAATCCTTATCCCACCGACCTTCCTTGATAAAATCCGCCACTCTCCATGGGTAGCCATCATCGGGTTCCTCGGTAGTCACGACGAAGGCCCCCGCTCTCGGAATCCAAGGTTGCGAGAAGGCCCTAAGATTGCCATTCCCTATTTGCCACCGAATACCCCGTCGGACTAAATCGCGCCCCCAACAAAGACTCTTACAAAGGAACGAAGAGTGTGCCTTACTTTCGAAGTCAAGGATCGAGGTGTTCGGGAAATACTTCGCCTTTAGGACTCTAGCCATCAAGCACTCCGGGTATTGAAGAATGCGCCAGGTAAGCCGTCCCACAAGAGCGCGGTTAAAAACGCCAAGATCCTTAAAACCGAGACCCCCCTCCGCCTTCGGTTTTGCAAGAATCTCCCAACGTTTCCAATGTATCTTCCGTTTGTCTTCCGTGCCGCCCCACCAAAACCGGGCAATAAGCCGATGAAGCTCATCGATGATAGTTGTCGGGAGTCGGAAGAGACTCATCATATAAGTCGGGATGGCTTGAATCACCGCTTTCACGAGGACCTCCCTTCCCCCGGCCGAGAAGAGATTAGCTTTCCACGCCCGTAGGAGCTTGCTAACACGGTTTGTTATGTTGCGAAACATAGCTACTTTTTGCCTCCCAACGTGTGTCGGAAGCCCGAGGTACGAGTCAAGGCTTTCTACAACGGGCATATGAAAAGTACTAGCAAAACGGCTTATCTCCTCCTCCCGAAGATTGCTCGAGCAGCAAAGCATAGACTTATCCGAGTTAACCACTTGGCCGGAGCCTTTCTCATAGGTCGCTAGAGCGGAAGTAATTGCATTGCAACAATCGTCGTGGGCTTCGCAAAAGACAATACAATCATCCGCGAAGAGAAGGTGTGAAACCTTTGGAGCCCCGTAACGGCACTCAAAACCCCGCAGGAGACCTAACCTTTCTTGACCACGAATAAGGGCGGAGAGCCCCTCCGCACAAGCAAGGAAGAGATACGGCGAGAGCGGACATCCTTGTCGGAGGCCCCTTGCCGGCGAAAACGTGCTCCCGGTTCTCCCATTGATGACCACGGAGTAAGTCGGAGTGGAGATGCAATCTCGGACAACCTCGACGACTCTCGGCCCAAAACCCATCCGCCTCAACATAGCACCGATAAAACCCCACTCGACTCTATCATATGCCTTGCTCATATCAAGTTTAAGAGCAAGGTGCCCTTTCTTCCGCTTCGTCTTACGCTTCAAAGAGTGTAGGAGTTCAAAAGCAATAACGGCGTTATCCGTGATGAGGCGCCCCGGAACAAAGGCGCTTTGCGCTTCGGAGATGACGGTGGATAGCGCTCCTTTGATCCGATTCGCCATCGCCTTGGTGACAATCTTAAGAACAACATTGCAAAGGCTAATCGGTCGGAAATCCTTAACCTTCGTGGGGTTCTTCACTTTGGGGATGAGCACGATGTTTGTGGCATTCCAAGATCGTGCACTAGCTTTCCCGTTTAAGATGTCCAAGCATTCTTTTCTCACCATCGGTCCGAGAGTCTCCCAAAATTTTTGAAAGAAGAGGGCGTGGAAGCCGTCGGGTCCCGGAGCCTTGCGAGGGCCCATGGAAAAGAGAGCCTTGTCCACATCATCTTCGACAAAGGCCTCCTCAGTGAGATGTTGTTGCCATTCCGGGATCGAGCGGACGTCCTCATGGGTGATTGTGTCGAAATCCTCTTCGGAGGCCCCATTCGAAGTGAAGATGTCACAAAAGTATCTTTCGAACACCTCCCGGACTTCCCGCTCTTCCGTGACCCACGAACCGGCCTCATTATAAATACCGCGAATACAATTTTGGGTCTTTCTCCTCCCTACCCTTGCATGGAAATAAGCCGAGTTCTTGTCGCCCCCTTTTAGCCAATCCGCCCGAGCTCTTTGCTTCCAATAGTATTCCTCCACTAAAAGAAGGGATTCGAGTTCGGATCCCACCCTTTTTGCTTCTTCCCTAGAGACCGCCACGAGTTCGTCCCGATTGACACGTTCTAGAGTGACCGTCAATTCCTTAATCCTTCTTTCCCGATGCCCAAGGGACTTGCAAGCCCAATCACGGAGAGCCCCCTTACACTTGGCAAGACCACATGAGACGGTGCTCCCCGATCTCCTTCCGATTCCCGCTAACCACGCTTCCCGCACAACCTCGGCACACTCTTCGTTCATAATCCATCCCGGTTCGAATGCCCATCTCTTTTTCGATATCCCCGAGCCCCGAATCATCGGTGGGCAAACCGAAGTATCTAAGAAGAGGACGCGATGGTCCGAGCCCCAAAAATCCAACGTCTCCACACTATACTTTGGGAATCTTCTCTTCCAAGCCATATTAGCGCAAGCTCGGTCAAGTCTACATTGCACATTATGCGTCCCCTTTTGCATATTGCTCCAAGTGCACATCTCCCCTCTAAACCCGAGATCAATAAGCCCACATTCCTCAAGAGCCTCTCCAAACTTTGGCATCTGGGGCCTTAGGCGCCGCGTATAACTAACATATTCGAAATCATATAAGACTTCGTTGAAGTCTCCGGCACAAATCCACGGGCTCTCATCACCGTTGTGAAGACGTCTTAACAATTCCCAAGAGTGAGCACGAAGAGCCTCGTTCGGCTCGCCATAGAAACCGGTAAATCTTGCCTCCCTTCCTTGTTCGTCTTTGACCATTGTGTCAATGTGGCCTTTACCGAAGCTACGAATGGTGACCTCAACGTTATCATTCCAAAGGAGGTGCAGTCCGCCACTCCTCCCATTAGCATGAACTCCAAAACCATTGGTGTACCCTAACTTCCATTTCAAACCGTCCACCCTTCCTCCCCTAAGTTTCGTTTCCGACAAAAAGAGAAGGTCCGGTTTCCGCTCACGGATAAGCCTCCGTAAGCGGGGCATCGCCCGAAGATTGCATAATCCCCGGACGTTCCAACAAACGATTTTCATGATGTCCGGTCGGCTCGTTGGATCCGAGCCGCCGATATCTTAGTCTTAGCGTCCACTTCCCTCACTTCTACCGGTCGATCTAGGCAAGCCACCCCTTCCGGGTCGATCACACCATTTAGACCTCTCGGATGGTCCTCCCTAGAGGGGTGGGGTGGGTCCCACTCCGGAGTGGCCCTCTCCTCCAGTCTTCGGCGTTTGCTCCGTCCCGCCATAGTTGTCTCATCTCCATTACTAGAAAATCCAGAAACAGGGCCTTGACGATTCTCAGCCGGAGTCACTTGACTGGCTAGAACAGAGGATACCTCCTCTGTTTTGTGTTGGAGACAAGCTCTCGGGTTAGAAATCGCGAGCTGCTTCTCAGAAGGGGATTTTTTAAATGACGTGGCATCAGAGGGCTTTGGTTGGGCTTCCACACTCATCAGAAGGCCCATAGCTGAGCCCAAAAGGAGTTCTCTCTTCCCAGATCCACACGTGGGCCCAGTGAGAGAAGCAACCATAAACTCAAGCCCCATATCTCCTCCCTCACTCAGACCCTCTTCATACGACACCTCCGCCGTACGCCCCTTTCCTGGCTTTCCTCTCAGATCTGTACTCCTCAGAGTGGCATGGACTGCATTTTCCTCTGACAAGCCTCTGTTCGCCGTACCTCCACCATTTCGCTCTTGATCAGACCTTGGTTGTCGCACCTCCTCAGAGCCTTCTCTTCCCCGATTGTCTTCCAAAAGGGTAAGGTCATCTCTTGCTTTCCTTCTGATGTTTCTTGATTGGCCCTCTCTAGCTATCCTCTTGTTTGTCCATCGCTCTGTGCCATGTCCAATCACAGCCTCCGAACCAGGTGTCACGATCATAGCTTGTGGGTAGGCAGCCTTTTCGGTAGCCGGGTCTTCGGTTTCGGCAGGTCCGTTTGAAGGGATGCTCTCCGGCGCGTGCAGTTCAGCTTCCACCTCGGTTGCACTGTCCGTCTTCGGGATGATTTTCCGGCCACCATTGGCAAAGCAGGACTCCACCCTAGTTCCTGCGTCGAGCCATTCCCCGAACATGGGGACCGCAGCGAATCCCTCCTTGCAGATAAGGGTATCGTCCTCCTTGCTGCAGTCCCCGGCGCCATGACCGATTAATCCACACCGGAAGCACACCTGCCCTACATTCTCATATCGTGCTTGTATCCAAGTCGATTTCTGGTTCGGTTTATCAAGGAAAAAACCTGCAAAGAGAGGTTTAGAGACGTTCACCTCTACCCGGATCCTTGCGAAGGCCGCATATTTAGCCTCCCTACCTATCTTGCAATCAATCGCTTCTCCGAAAAGCTTTGCGATACGTTGTAGGGTAGTCTCCGTAATCATTGCCGGTGGAAGACCCGTTAGTCGGATCCAAAAGGGGCAAATATCGAACTGGACTTCGTCCAGTGCAAGGTATTCCGGCCAGCTGACTATAGCAAGCTGCGTGCCCCTGATAGTCCACGGTCTTCTGGAAAGCACAGAGTCCCTGTCTTTGCGATTTTTAAACGTAAACTTGAAGATTCCGTGCTTAACCTCCGTCAAGCTCCAACCTTCTAGCTTATCCCACGCTCTGTTAAGAACCGCAAGAATCGTATTCCGGCTAGGGATTTTCGTCGAAAGAGATTTTCCAAGAAGAACAAAGTTCCCAGATCCCTCGCCTTCGATCTCTGCCGCCTGAAGCTTAGGATCCAGCCCCAAGTCTGAGAAACAGAGGGAAGTAGTCATAGCTATCACGCTCACAAGAAACCTGAGCACAACGCTCAGCACCACACGCTTATCGCCGGGGAGAGCACCGGGATAGCACGAAGAGAAGAACCCTGGAGGTTCACGCCGTAACGAACGGCATCACGCTAATATCAAAAAATAAAGACAAGTGGTTGAGAGAGAGTTCTTCTAATCTCTTTCTTCATATTCATAGTGCTTAGAAGTTAGAAGAAATCTTATTTCCTGACACCCACTTTTTTTTAAAATGTATAAAAACTACTTTATATTTCTTTACTATGCGCTGTCCAAGCCATTATTAGCCACTCAGTACCCAATTGACTATTTATTACATTGCCAATGTTAATGTATATATCTATTAATCTATATATATGAATTAATTAATTATAAAAAAAACTCAACGTTTAAACCTGACAGGCACGAGGCAACTCAAAAAAATAACTACCACGGTCGAAAACGGGTTTCCGGGAGGTCTCCAACTGTTGGCCGGGACCCACGACCACTCAGTTCCCGCTTCCCGGCTGACAGTTTTGGCCACTAGATTAAAAAAAAATAATTGAGACATTAAAAAAATATATATAAAAAAATAGATGAGAGCTCAAAATTTTAATTTTGCGGTCATAAATTTGGTGAGAGAAAAGAAAAACCTGATTTTTTTTTTCTCTATTTAGATTTTTTATTTTTATTATGTTTAATTAACTCATTTACCATACTTAGCTATTCTAATAACGTGAAATTAAAAATCTATATTCCAAGACCAAAATAAAAATAAAATGCAATCCAAAATATTGCTTTTTTTTTTTTTTCTTCTTCATTGGGTCCACGTTATTAAGAATCTTCTCATTTATATACATTAAATAATGTATGCACTTTTATTTATTGTGTTAGCCTGTTAGGTGGTCAAGAAGACTCAAGCCAAGCTCAGTACTTTAACAACTAGTATAATAAAAATCATAAGAAAAGGAAAAATAAATAAAGTTCAGTGTGTAAAAAGAATACTTATTTATATTAATTGTATGTTTGAACTTAACTACATCAATACGTTATTCACCCTTAAAAATTTGAGCCTTCCGTGGTCGTCGGACCAGGCCATGCAGCCCGTCTCCAAGTGCCGCGGCAGCGAAATAATACTCGTCTTCGCTGTCATTGTTTGAAATGATTAGTGGCTGTCCGGGCCAGTCGCGAGCTCACTCAGACCCGTTAGCGTAAGTAGGGTGGGGTTCAAGTTCAAACCCCTATTCAGATTTATTTTTTTTGAACACTTATTACTTTATTTTATTTTTAGTATAAACACACATATATATTATTTTTAGTATAAAAATATATTAAATTTCATCTTAATATTCAAATTTTTAATAAAATTTAAATATCTTCCCAATGATAATTTTTACAAGAATTTAAATCTAACACCCGATATGTAATTCCTGATTTCACCACTACTCGGACCGGACAGACCGAGGCCTAGAACACTCGTGTTCGAAATAGTGATTGTCTCTATGTAATTATATGTGTGTGTAAATATATATATATATATATATATATATTAGGCTCCTTGCAATGACATTGTTGAAAGCTTGGAGCTGAAATGTGTCATTGTTATGTTTTGTGTCATTATTAAATAGAGCACTTAAAACCTTTTTTCTTCATGCTTTTCATATCGAAAGCCATCTTTATAAGTATGGAATTTATATTTTAAGAGAAAAAATATATATTTTTGTAGTAAATAAATAATCATTTGATGATATAGATTAGTGACTATATGACCATACACCAAGTAAATAATAAAAAATTATCGATATTTTATGTATACTGAAATATAGTACTATATAAAGACTATGTTTTGGACGCTTAACAATAACATTAAATATTTCGTACGCTCCGACACAAAGTTAGAAGCATATTTATTTATAAGACATTATGTTTCTATTTTCATTCTCCTTCAATAAATGCTCCTAATTTCCATGCACAATCTCAAGATGTTTTACATATACTACACATATAATAATTATTTTATAAACCTTTTTTTTTTTTTTGTATGCCTTGCGATTCGAACACTACAGTTTATACTTCAATGACACATGTTGAAATACGAACCCGATGAATTTGGTCTCGTCGAGTATCGATAATATATAACAAATTAGTAAAACATGGTTGGTTAATTAATGAATTTCAACATTAAAATAGAAATTTAAACAAATCCTTTTAGTCACGTCACCAATAAATATATATATATATATATTGACTTGACTTTTTGTGAATGATCATATTCATATATAAGATAATGAGCTCAATCAACGTCAAGCCGTTTAGAATTAGATCCCCTCTTAACTATCATTTTCTTCAAATAGTGATGCAATCATATTAATAAATTACTTTTGTTGTTTAAATGTATAGTTGATTTTGGCGTACATTGAAGATATAAATAATAAAACCAATATAAATATATTTGTGTGTAATATATATTAATAGATCTGATATATTATCTGATGAACTACATGAGATTTGAAGTAGGTGAAAACACTCGAGGAAAGTAAATTTTGCCAGAAAATAGTTGATCCAAACTCACATGTCTAATTTTGAATAAATGCTCAAACTTACTCAATTAAAACTATTAGTGACTAACAATTCTACGTCAAGTGAGCGCGACAAAAATATAATAAAATTTGCACACGTGAATTTTACGTGAAATTGTAATTTAGGAAGAAAACAACGGACACGGGAGAATATTTCACTATGATCGAAAATAATAATTACAATAGCGAAGAGGATGCGAAATAAATGGAGGTTTGGTTAATGATAATCAACCCTTAAACGCCCATTACAAAATTCCCTAATCTGATTCCTAGGGAGTAAACCCTAATCCCTCCGTTTTTGCAACCGAGCTCCCAAAATATCAAATAAAATTAGGTCAGCACCGTGAAACTACTAAAGAGATCGGGCCGAATTCACTATAATTCGTATAAAATTTCAATTCCAACCCCCTCTTATTTTTCACTAAAATTTAAATATAACCCTCGAGTATAAAATTTGGCGAAAATTTGAACTGATAATATATATATACACACATATATATATATGTATGTAAATGTATATGGTTGGGACACAAGAAGAAGAAATATATCAAATGGGAAATTTTATTCCTTTTTGGCAATGGAAGAACTGAATTCATCACAAAAGAGAGAATAAAATGAGAATCTGACTACTAAATAAATCCACACCACAAAGAATAATATAAGAAACACAATAAGGTGAGTCATCCACAGATTTACACAAAAATTCTATATTACTCACACAACTAACTAAGCAAACTAACCAGATTGAGGACAGACAAGGAATTTCTCACTTTCGAGTCAAGGCACGTACTCGCTCTCGAGGACGGGTTGCGTCCTCGTCACCGTGGCAGCCGGCGCCTTAGTGTTACCGACGGGTGTCATGTGGAGAGCCTCTCCGGTCTCGGCGGCTCTCTCCATCTGTTGCATCTTCTTTCTTTGCCGGAATTTCCGACCCCAGATCACCAAAACCGCTAACAACCCCAACAACACTAACCCGCCCAGCACGGACCCAATGATGATCCACATTTTTCGATTTCTCTTCTTTACGCTCTTGCCCTCTCCTCTCGGCTCCGGTGAAACCGGCGCAGGAGACGGAGCGATCGAAGGGACGGCAATGGAAAAATGCCCTTGCTGAACGGTCGAACACACGTTGCTTGACACCACATTGCTGAAGCTCGGAGATCCATTAAGGTCAAACCAGACGCACTTTGCCACCGTCCCCGCCGGAACTTGGTCAGCATTTCGGAATCTGATCAAAATAGGGTCTCCGGTGGCTCGGAGATCCAGCTCCGGAAGATTCTTTGCCGATAAATCCAAGGCGTCATAAGCGATAAGCCCCAAAACCGGGGTTAAGTAAGTGTATCCCGGCAACGGGTAATACACCGTCGACCAATTCCCCAAATTCCGGTACACCAAAACGAGCCTCTCCACAAACGGAGTCACCGACACGCCGACAGGAACAGCAAACTCTTCGTACCCCGCGCCTCTTCTAAACAAGCTCCCGCTCCTGAGCCTCAAAGCCGAGAGGGCAATCCCGGTCAGATTGGAAGGCACAGCAGCATCGTAGGGAACCCCCGTCCTCGGCCGGGCTAAAGCCCGGTAAGCATAGTCTTGGAGAAGCGCATTTAGCGAGCTTGGAGAGCTTGTACTTGGACTGGGCTGCGCAGCGAGCTCCGGGAGCCACGGGAACGACGCCAGAAGACAGAGAACGGCGAGCGCACGGAGAATCACGGCCATCGAAGAAGACCAAGAGCTCCAAACACCCGAATAGTCAACTAGAGAATGTATATTTGAGTCCCTCGGAATCTTTTCAAGGCCTCAACTCCCTGAAGAGAGTAATATAGTTGGAACCACGTCTCTTATCAGGGACAGATTGGTCTCAACGGGTACAGAATATTGTCGATAAAGAGACCAATTCCCAAATCTCGAATCTCAGAGAAGAGATTGAATAAATATTATTTAATTTTTTTCCGAAAAAGAAAGCAACTTTGAAGGTTTCAGCCGTTGCAGAGACAAACCCAAATGGCCTTTTTCCTTCTTCTTCTTCTTCTTTCTCAATCAATCTGAGGAATCCCCTTTTCACTTTAGGAATCCTTGTGAAGCAAGCTATACACGACGACTCTTCAATGGAGTTCAAACCCACATTGAAAAAGCATTTACCTTGAAAGCCCTAACGGGTCTGCAAACGGGAGCTCGGGGGCTCTTCAGCAATGGCGAGAGCTCTCGCCAGCGGGACGCGGGATTGGGAGGAGCTTGAGAATCTTGAGTATTATCATGATTTAAGAGTCCAACCAACGACTCGTCCCGGAGCGAGTTAGGTGAGGCGAGATCAGAGCTTTAATGGCGTCTTGGCTCTCTCGGATTGGCCAGCATTTCGATCCCGAAATGGGGTTTTGAATTTGTTGAGAAAATCAGGGAATCGAATGAACAATAAAAAATAAAATCTTTAATTGAAGTGAAGCTCTCTCTTCTTCTTCTTCTTCTTCTTCTTCGCTAGTCCTGTAGATTCAGCAGAGAAGAGAAGATGAGAGAGAGAGAGAGAAGATCCTTTAAAGCGTTGTGTTTGGTTTGAAGGAAAATAATAGTTTCATTTCACTCACACTCACGGAAGTCACAGCTGTGTGTGAATGTGAGTGTGAAAAAACACACTCGCTTTTTTTTTTTCTTCTGAATTTCCTAATAGTAAATTAATTCTTTTTCTTTTTCTTTTAGCTTTGAGTAATTTGCAATAATGTCCCCTTCAACTTTTATTTTCGGTGCAATTTGTCTTTTGAATTTGAGGTTCTTATAATAAGTTTCCTGATCGCAAAAAATTATAAAGATAATAGCGATAGGTAGGCCTGCACATAAAACCTGCTAATACGGGTTTTAAACTGAAACCAGACCGAATCCAGTTTTAAAAAAATCAAAATTGAATTAAAATTGGGTTAAACCGAAACTGAAATTTGAAAAATCCCTAACCGAATTAAACCGGTTCCGGGTTTCGAGTTTTGAGTTATAAAACCCGAAACCTGGTTAGTAGGTCACTAAAACCCGAATTTTTAAATAAAGATTTATAAATATCTAATTTATTTTTATAATGTTTATAAACTTGTTTTTACTAAGTATTATATTTATAAACTAACATTAATACTACATCTATGTGTAGAAAGTTTGGATTGGTGTATTTAAGATTAAGTAATATTATGTATTATTTGCTTTATAATTATTTTTAATTCAAAAAAAAAATATAAAAAAGTGGGTTAAAACCGGGTTCGGATTTAAAATCCGAGTTTTCAAATAAAAATCTGGTAATTACCCGAATCCGGTTTTTCGGGTTTTGTCTTTAAAGAACCGGATTCGGGTTTGAAAAGTCAAACCCGAAAATCCGGGTTCGGGTTTCAGGTAATGAAAAAAACTAGGTTTTTTACCCGGTTTCAGCCCTAGCGATAGGAGTACTTAATTTATAATCAACTGGGTCAACACGTACCGTACTGACTTTTTCATAGCCAAATCAGTAAAACGTAAAACAATAGTTCAGTCCATTTTTTTGTTAAAAAAAGTTGACGGACCATCTAAATTAACACTTATTAAGAAATTGAACAAAATTGAGCAAAACTATTTGTTAGTAGTGAATCTAGGTAACTTTTTAATGATGAAATAGAATTATAATGTAATCTAAGTATGTTCATCTTATTCAATAATTCATTAACAAAATACATTCGATTTAATCAAATTTTTAACAAGTTATGGGGTAATATGCTAAATTTTTGAAGCATGGTGAGTTTTACTGTCAATAATTAAAATTAATTGAACAAATTGCACCAAATTACAAAGTATAGGGGCAAATTATTCTGTAACTTTTACTTACCCCCTTAGCCTACCAGTTTCTTATTTATTATTATTATTATTATTATTATTATTATTATTATTTTATTTACGATTTCTATTTTATAACTTTTCTTTATTTATTTTCATTGCTGTTCTTGGACTTTACTATATTGACCAACCTGGCTTGTTCTGTCCTGTTCCCCTTTTTTCATGTTCCTCTATTGGAATCCAATACAATGTATTTAACTATTCATTTCTTATTTCCTAAGAAAATTACATATTTATTATTTATGGACTGTATACATTTCCAACAATTCTTAGTATATTAATTGAATCAGTAAAGTTATATTTTGTTATCACTCAAATATAAATGTTCTAAATAACATCACACGTCAGATACATACAAATATTATTTAACTAAATTTATTTGACCTAGTGGTAAACTTACGATAAGACTATTCAAGAAGTCTTAAATTCAATCTTAGCGTATACCCTATAGTGTCAGCATACTCTTGTAATGCAAGTGCGTGTAATTTTGATCAATATAGTTATCTTATTAAAAAGGACATATATTAATTCTATATCGTCGATTACATTATGTTAAAAAATAAAACATAATTTCTAATTAGCATTAGTAATTCTCTAACATATAATCTTTTTAAGTTTTTTCGGGATTGATTTATTAAATAAAATTGCCATCGGTAGGACTTAGTTAAAAAAGTAGCGATTTTTTTAACTATTTTTATCGATATTTATTAAAAGGCCCAAAATTTTTGGTAAATTAAATTGGGTTATAATTAAGATTTAAGATTAATATCTCACTTTTAGGGCTAAAATTATTTAATTGTAACTATTCTGTTGTTAACACACACTTGAACTTTAGTTGACCTCTAGATCTCCAGTCTCCCTCGGTCAATAACTTTTGACTCAACCTTGTTTGTCAACCAATCTGGTTTATGTTTAATTTATTATTTTATATATTTTTTATTATTATCCAGAGCAGATCTAATTTGAAAAGTGTTTTATAAAATGGGCTAAGAATCAGGGCGTTATTTTTTATCTTATTATTTTATTTTGGTGACATCCTCAGTTGGCCTTAAAACTATCAGTATCTGATGGATAAGTATAGTTACCTATAAAGCCCAATATATATTGGGCCTATTGGGCCTAATGAGACGGTTTATGATAGTGAAGTGTGTTGGGACTTGGGATAATGGACAAAAAAACTCATGTTGTGATATATTGTGATTTGTGCCCTTAGTGATAAATAAATAAAAAATTAAATAAAATTATTCGTAGATGACACACGTATTTTCAATAATGCTTTTAATAAAAAATAAACAGCCCATTCACATTTTGTAACGCAATAAAATGGGATCAATTGGATCTCACCCGACTTGCAAGTTAATGACTTATTTATCGATGCATTGGTCTCACAGATAGAGCTGAAACTGAAGACTTCGCGACCCGTCGCGATGCGTCGTAGTGCCGAGGATTATGATCACTGCTAGGGGTGAGCATGGGTTGGGTTGGGCCGCCCCGATGCTTTTTATGGACCCGACCCGATCACTTCGGGTTCCTAAAAAAAAGCCTGATCCGACCCAAAATTTTTCAATGCCCGAATTTCTCGTCGATTAAATTTCGATTTGTGCCAAGGAAACCGACCCGATAAAAATCGGGTTGGGTTAGTTTGGGTCGCCATGGCCCGATTAATTAAAATTTAATCTTAAATAACAAAAAATAATATGAAAAAAATGCATCAATGTAACTCAAAATTCAAGTAAAAATACCCAAACAAATTTAATCAAACAAACATACACTAAACAATGTAAAACATGAAAATGAGAGATTGAATGGTCTTTAATTGTAAATAAAATTGAGAATGAAAAATTTTAAAAGATTAAAGATTACACTACTTGAATAAAAATTAATATGAAATATGTATTTATTATATTGGTCGGGTCGGAGACCCCGACCCGACCCAAGGTTTTGGACCCGACCCGACCCGAATAATAGTCAGGTCCGGCCCGATCTGACCCAATTTTGAGTGTGTTAGATTGGGCGGGTTAGATTGGGGTCGGGTCTCTAACGGATTGGGTTGGGCCATCGGGTTGGGTCTAAAATGCTCACCCCTAATCACTGCGACGTCGAGAGAGAGATCGCAGCGAAGGAACCCCATCGCGATTTTAACCTCCCCGTCGCGAGCCGTCGCGAAGTCCTCTCCCCCGTCGCGAGCGTCGTGATGGCTCCATTTTGGTCGTGAGCTGCAGCTCTACTCACAAGTCTATAAATACCAACTTTCCTACGGTGTATAACAAGTCAAGTTTACAACCAAGTTTGCTTGACCTGGTGTATAACAAACATTTATGGGACTCAAATGAGTGCCCCTTTTACATATTGTAAACTTGACCATTAGTGTCACTTGTTCTTACACTGAGTACATCTAAGTCATGTGAGAGCGCTTTGTAACATTGGCTGATAGCGCCACCTTAATCAAAAAAATTTAATCAGCTCGATAAAATAATACTTTTAGATGACATTTACAATAAATAATTTTATATAATTATTTTTTGATAACTAATGTAATGTGCATTTTTTGAGACATATAAAAATTGAGCTCCATTGCAAAATTCAAAGTTCATTAGTGAAAGTCAAAGCCCACCGACGAAGTCGAAGACCAAAGATCCAAGACCCAATGCATTTAGCGAGGCCCGGAGCAAAAAAGACAAAGAAGACAAAGCCCTTGATCGAAAAGGCACCTCTTGACAACGTCTCCAACGAGCCTCCCGACGAGGTCCTCACCATGACGAGCAACCTCGCCATCAATGTTGATGAAGGAACAATTCACTATAATTGCACACGACGAGGAGATTCGAGCTTGCGAAAGTCATCGGGAAGTCCTCTAGATTCCCCAGACACAACATACAAGCTCGCAGACACCCAGAAGACGCTATGGACGAGCTACGAAGCAACCGACGAGCACCTCGCCACGACAAGGAGCCGCGGCAAGGGTCCATGACAAGGCAAATTCGTTTTCCTTTCTTGCTCACTAAGGAAGGATGTTCTCCATTAATTCCCCAGATTCAGGGTGATGTGGTTACCTCATTTACAAATAAATAGGACCATTATTCTACTCATTTCAACACATTCTCTCATAGCTTTCTCCAGAGCTTCTCTCTCTAGAAAATCGCCCTCCTCCTTTTCTCGCCTAATTCAGTGCCTTCTCCACCACTAAAGGCTCGTAATGAAGGACCGAATAGAGTTGAGACTTGTCAAGGGGTTGAATTTAGCCTGAGAGGAGTTGTTCGACATAGTCATACGCTTCGCCTGATATTGTCCAGGCGTCGACCAAGACTACCCTCGTCGGTCAAGGCCCTCGTCATACGAGCTCATCTACACATGCGTCGTCTACCACAACA
Source organism: Parietaria judaica (assembly GCA_954871525.1). Classification (NCBI taxonomy): domain Eukaryota; kingdom Viridiplantae; phylum Streptophyta; class Magnoliopsida; order Rosales; family Urticaceae; genus Parietaria; species Parietaria judaica. Next base: position 19,164,229 of record OX940868.1, on the reverse strand, counting down.
CCCTTGCCGGTAATACCCTCGCCATTGGCGAAGATCACCCCCGCACCGCCAACATCGGCATCTCCGACGAGCCAAACCACATTGTCAGTCATCCGTCTTTTACTAACCCTGAACTACTTAGGACATGATTTTCTTAAACTGAGATACGTAGGCCGCCTCGCCCAACCATAAGCGACAGGGTTCGGGCCCGATCTACCTTTTTCAGCAGGTCCTCCTTCGCCACGGAGCTCACAAAGGAAGGAAAATCACCAGGAATCATCAAGAACACCTCGGAGCTTCGCCAAGACAAGGAATTCGCCTAGACGAGGAGCTCGCCAAGGAGGGAAGTTCATCAAGGATCGTCAAGAACAGCCCGGAGGCTCGCCACCGACAAAGGACTCACCTCCATTTTCGACGATCATCAGTCAACCCGTGTTGACTCTGCTTCAGATTATCCGTGGATCAACCAAGTCTAGCTCAGGGCCCTGAACCGTGAACCGGACTCTTAGTTAAAGCTACTTTTACGTATTAATAATTTATAACAAAGATAATATGATCAATTGATACTAATAATAATATTATTATCAATAACCATTATACATAATGTTTCAGTCAAGTAAATTGCATAATGTAATAACTAATAAGTATCTTATTTTATCACTTTCCAATTTGATTATTGGTAAAAGATATCAAATAAATAATTTTAGCCACATATTATTACATCATTCAAATGTCACAACTCACCACTAAAAGATTCCAGTAAATATTAACATATCAAAACAAAAAGGAAAATAAAGAAAACAATGAACTCAACAGATAATAATAATACCATTATCTCTTTCTCTCTCTCTCCTCCCTGAATCGATCGAATTTCTCGCTCCTCGTCTCTCTCGCTCTTCCTCGAACAATTTCATTATATATATTTATATATGTATATACGTGTATTTCGATATATATATATATCGATAAAGTATTAGCCACAGAAGAAGACAGGAGCGAAGCATCGAAAACTCACACAGACAAAGCAAAGCTAAGCGACAAAAGCCAAGAATTTTCTTCTCCAATGGTCAGAGTCAGACCCTGAGACCTCACCATCGGAGCCTCTCCACCGCGGACCACCCCTTCTCGCCGGAGCTACCTCGAGGTCCGCCGATCGGGCCGCGAATCGATTCGCCGGAGAACGTTTCCATTTCTTTCCGCCGCGAGGGTTAGGGTTTGCCGCGATGGGGTCTCGCGCCTGAGCCCCTCCCGACGGAGCTTCGCTTTCGCAGGTTCGTCTCGTCTCCTCTCCGTCATTCCTTCCATTTCGTTTTGCTGAAAACCTAGGTTTGTGATTTTGGTACGGACATGATTAGGGTTTCGGCAATCCGGGAGATGGAAACGGCCGGTGGTAGTTCGGACTCGTATCGGAGTCCGTCGGCGAGTAGTACTGGTAATGGTGGTGGTTCCAGGAGGTTCGGATTGCCGTCGGCGACGAGTATCATCCAGGCTCCGCTCTCCGCGTTGTTGGAGTACTCGGGGATTCTCCGTGGTGGAGGACGAGGCGCTCACCACGAGACGGAGAGCTTGATCGGTGGGAGGCTTTCGAATTTCAGGGATCACCTGAACGGCCTGGTTGATGAGCCTGCAGGGGCCGCTAACGACGGGGAGGTTTCAATCAGGATAATCGGAGCGACCGAGCAGGAGCATGATAGGGAGGGGACTGGCTTGGTCGTCGGGCAGGTGAGAGAGCTGACTGCCGCTTCCAATGAGGCGGTCTCCGGTCAATCTGTGGCCTCGTCGGCGCTGGCGCCTGATGGGCTGGCTGTCTCCCGGGCTGATCGCGGGGTCGGGGAGGGAATTTCGCAGACGGTGAATGGGAATGGCGACGCAGAAGGAGGGGAAGGGGGTGGTGCCAACGGACGGGATTCTTCGTACCAGAGATACGACATTCAGCAGGCTGCTCGGTGGATCGAGCAGGTCCTGCCTTTTTCTTTGCTTCTGTTGGTGGTATTCATTCGGCAGCATTTGCAAGGTAACTCGGCTTGAAGTTTCGGCTTTAATGCATTGGAGGTTTAGATTCTGTTAAAATTGTCTTTTTTGATAAATATAAGCTTATTGTTGAACTCTAACTGTTACCCGGCATAAGATTATTCAATGCTTATACGAGGCTTGCATCCATTTTTGAACTGTTAATCTATGATTCTCGAAGAAATTTACTTGTATATAATCTTGGATAGTCCATATTCATGCAGTTATGCATTGATCACGAAGTTATAGGTTATGGGGGATTGTTTCTATGGGAGTAAAATCGGAATAGTCAATTTAGTAGATTGAGTGATCAAGTATAGTTTAAGAACTGAAAAATGTAAGGGTTTATGGGGATGATTTTTCGAATGCAACCCTAGTAATCTCTTGCTTTTTCAAAAGCTAAATTCTTAAAAATGTAGAGAACGAGTTCTCGAGTTCTCAACACATTTTATCCGAGGTTTGATAATAGCTTTTTAAATTTACCGGGATTGTGATTATCAATGTTTTACTTTTTTTTTTTCTCAAATTTATTTCTCATTTGGAATATACTTTTTTATCTTTATGTTTGTAGTTTTTAATACTAATTCGGAACTTCTGTTAAGCTCTCTAAACCTAATTAAGAAGTGTTATTAATATTTTCTTCCTCTTTATTCTTTCTGGTACAACGATTTTCAGGTTTCTTCGTCACATTATGGATTGCAGCAGTTATGTTCAAGTCTAACGATATTTTAAGAAAACAAACTGCTTTAAAGGTATCAAACATAATTTTGTATACAATTTATTTTCATTCCTTTTTTGTATGAGTGAGTGTTTTTCTAAGCAGAGAATATCTTGGCTGCAGGGAGAGAGAAAAATCTCTATTCTGGTTACGATTTGTATTGCTTTTACCGTACATGTCATCGGCGTTTATTGGTGGTATCAAAATGACGATCTTTTATATCCGTTGGTGATGCTTCCTCCCAAAGCAATACCCCCCTTTTGGCATGCTGTTTTTATCATTATGGTCAATGGTATGAAATTTAATCTATTGATTTTTTATTGTAATAAACTAATAATTGTATACATTTATAGAACAAATTGTCGGAAAAAGAATTTAGAATTAAAGTGTGATTTTTAGATCCCTTAATAATATTAAGATGCTGTTTTAAGGAACCCTTTAAACATTTAATAGGAAATGAAAAGGTAATAGTTTCTGTAAGAGACGAAAAAATCATATGAGTACCCACATTTTTATTAATGTATATCTCAAACAGTTAAATTGCACAAAAAGACACAGGTTCTTATTATGGCAAGAAAATTTTCTTTGCAAAAGATGGGGATTTTTATGTCTCGAGCTTTTAGACGTATCTTTTAATTGTTATTTTTCACTTCTCTATTTCTTTTGATAGTTCCATACGCTGTCAATAGTTTCGTTCATTGTATATAATTATATACCTTTTTATCTTCCAGATACATTGGTTCGGCAGGCAGCGATGATCCTTAAGTGTATTTTATTGATGTATTACAAAAACAGCAGAGGGCGAAATTATCGTAAGCAGGTTAGTTACTATTGATGGAAGTTTGACTATGTGGCATTCACGATATAATTTTGCCCTTTTTGGTAAATATATTAGTGTAACTATCAGCTCGGCCTCTGAACTTGTACTGTAGTCGCCTTTTTTCTTTCTGTGTTGTTGATTGTACCTATTTTTCTCCCAATTCTTAGAAAATTGACAGTTTTCGTTAAAATTCAATCCCCGTAGTATTATATCGGTGATTTTTTTTTTCTTCAAGCTTCAATATTATTGAAGATTTCTCATATACTAGTGAATATTTCATATATTAAGAAGTAATTTAATACGCAGGGTCAATTTCTGACATTGATCGAGTACATGCTCCTCCTTTACCGTGCTTTATTGCCAACGCCTGTGTGGTATCGGTTCTTCTTGAACAAAGAATACGGAAGCCTCTTTTCCTCGCTTATGACAGGCTTGTATCTAACATTCAAGCTCACATCAGTAGTCGAGAAGGTAAGATCTCATCAAAGGATGTTTTCTTCATTAATTTTTCTGTATGGCTTATTCGTTTTGCTTTATTATCTGGACAGGTGCAATCCTTCTTTGCTGCTTTGAAAGCTTTATCGCGTAAAGAGGTCCACTATGGAGCATATGCTACATCCGAGCAGGTACGTCGTATCTCTGATGTTTGGAGAAATATTTAATTGCCAAAAAGAATTGACTGGCTCATAATAGCGTTTATTTTGTTAATAAAAAAAACTAAAACATATGTTTTTACTTTTACTTTATGATTTTATACATATGGTAGACTTTACATTTTAAATTTGGAATTCCATCTTAATGTAAGGGTAATGTATCACGTATGTATTGTCGAGATTACCTAAAGTGCATTGCCAGGTTGATATTGTTTTTCATATATGCTATGATGAATTTCTTTAGTGTGAGCTTGTAGTGATATTCCGCTTCCTCTGAAGTGAAGCCTGAACTAGTTGACGTTTAGCATGGCCTGCAGTCGTTTTCGCGTTCACGTGTCTAATAATTTGTGCTAATGTCAACCACCTATTTGTCAACGTTATAAGAGCTTTTCATTATGCGATTCATTATTAATTGCAGGTCAATGCAGCCGGTGATCTGTGTGCTATATGCCAAGAGAAGATGCATGCTCCTATTCTGCTTCGTTGCAAACATATCTTTTGCGAGGACTGCGTGTCTGAGTGGTGAGTTTTTTTTTTCTTTCTCGTTAATATTCTATTTATCTCTAATTTTTTTAGCAAATGCTCTTCAATTCTGATAGCTGTATAAATAATTTTTAATTTTTAATTAAGCTCTAAGATTCTCATTTTATAGTAAAATAATGTTTTCTTCCTTCGCTTGAAGCAAGATAGAGCAATTGAATTTGGGATAGTTCTTTCATACTGGTCTTTTTTGTGTAAAAATATATTTTTGGGGGCTCACATACCTCTTGCTCTTGATTTCAATTTTTTGGCTGAAATACCCCTGTTTTTTTTTTGGGCGTATTTACGCGTTCACTGTTTAAGGAAATTTTAAACATCAGCACCATATTTATATTTTTAGGACTGTATTTTTCATATTTGGCCTTTATTTATATGCCATTTTGTCTCCATACAACATGAATATTAAAACTTAATTATATGGTCACATATTCCAAGTTTCTAGCAAATGAGCAAGGGCCAAAAATGACAAAAGTACCCTTAAAATATGAATAGAATGCTGATTCTGTCAAAATTAAACGGTTATGGAGTCAAAATAAGTCGTGGTAAATGAACCCCCAAAAATGAGATCATGAAGTACTTCTGCAATTAATTCTTTTGAATATCTCGAGTTTAGGGTTTAGGCGATTCCAGATTTAAGCTTTAGGCGAATTCATTGGTGCCTTATTTTTGTAGGTTTGAGCGGGAGCGCACGTGCCCACTCTGCAGGGCTCTGGTGAAGCCCGCAGATCTCAGATCATTTGGCGACGGATCAACGAGCCTCTTTCTTCAGTTGTTCTAAAAAGGCCATATTAGAGCAGCTTTGTTCCTATTATCCATACAAATATATTATATATTATATATATATATATGGCTTCTTCACAGATTGGCCTTGCAAAGTAATTTGCAGCGGTCGGACACATTATTAACTGCTTTTGTTCATAAGTTGTGATGAGAGTAATTTTAAAGAAAGTGTAAATTAATGCGACGATTAACGACGGATTTCTCGAGTACTAACATCTTTGTCGCTTGTTTGCCGTGAATGAAAAGCATTTAGCTCTGTAGTTCATTAAGCTCTTCGTTTATGGAAATTAATGGCAGCAATATTTTAAGTGTGAGACATCTCCGTATTTGGAATAGCAATTTCTGTCAACTAAGAGAACCTTGAGATCGAAAGGAAAATGAACTGAAATTGCAGAGTTAAAATTCTGAAGGGCCAAAATGGAATACTTAAACCTAATAATTAGCGTTACTTAAACCTAATAATTAGCGTTATTAGTGACAAAAACAATCAATTTGTTTGGAAATAGGCGGTATTAAGCTAATTTTAAAAATTATGAAAAAAATTGCTTAAATTTATCTTTTATAGCGGATCGGTCGACTTTACCCATTATCGTTAGTTTTTGGTCGACTTTACCCATTATCGTTAGTTTTTGGACTATTTTCTTCAGTAATTACATAAAAAACAAAAAAACTCAGAAGATCTACCCACAAACTTCAAAATAAACTTGGATGTGAACAAAGATTCTTGGAACATAAACTACGTAAATTCTTATTTTCTTTCTCATTTTCTCTATCAAATTCTTAGTTCTTCTTCTCAATAGCATCGCATATGCGTTGTTGACATCATCACTGAAGAAAATAGTAAATAAAATTAACGAAAAAATAGATAAGGTTATCGATTTCCCTTTTTTCTTTTTTTAAGTTGGCTCTGTATCGTCTTATTTTCAAATAACTTGAGTACTTTTGTCGTTAATAATCCTAATAATTAGTATGTTGCGGTGGCAATTTAAACCAATTCTTATGTCTTTAATGATCAATCATGCATTATGGTAGTCTCATAAATGGCCATTATCTTATCTTTATTAGTGTTTTAAAATTTATTTAGTTAAATATTTAGCTATCCACAGTTTCCAAATAAATTTGGATTAGATTAACCTAAGAATCTCTCCCAAGATTAAAATCCTCAAATATTGGTCACTTGTATCTTCCCTACGAATAACGGGACCAAGCAATTTTTAGTCTTTTTTCAAGTCGAATATCAGAAAGTTTCATACAAAAAACTTGTAAATCTTTGATAATTTTTCACTAAGAGTTTGTAATGGATTTATAAGTAGACTTCAAATAAATGAGTCAAGGCAAATAATAATAATAATAATAATAATAATAATAATAAATATCAGGTGCATTATGCAATGTTTATGGCTGTGTTTGGTACGTCATTGGATTTACTTTTTTTACTTTTTGGTTTTGAACACTGTTAAAAAATAAATGAGTCAATTGTTTGGTACGTACTTTTTATTTCAGATCTACTTGAGTCTTATTTTACTTTTCTTCACAAATTTAGAGTGATGTTTTTTAGCTGTTTTCCTTATTCTTCACTGGATTTTTTCTCGAACATTTTCTTGGGTGCTCCCCTCCCTCAACAATGGCTTTTGGTTTCTCATGTTGACCTCCGACCTCCGACCGCACCTCCGACCTCCGATATACGGCCGCACCTCCGACCTCTGACCTCCGGCCGCACTTCCGACCGCCGAGCGGTGGCCGCCGTCCACAGCTCCGACCGTCTCGAGGTCTGACCGTCGACTGCAACTCCGATCTCCGAATATGACCTCTATTTCATACTCAGGACCTTCATAACGCTCTGATTTTGCACTCTCGACCTCCGACTTACTCCAACCTCTAATTTTGCAATCCCGACCTCCGTATTGCCTGCTCTGAAGTCTAAACCACGAATGTCTCCCAATTTCTTCAAATCTGTGATCTATAAACCATAGTCTTAATTCTTAGCGAAGACCCTCACCATCGATCGACTCATCACTTTAATCAGACTTCCAATTTTCTTATTGCTCATGGTTTTGATTTTTGTTTGTGGTTGTTATGTGTGGAGTTCTAAGAAGAAAATAATTTTTATAGATGATAAAGTTTATAGATTGATATATATATATATATATATATAGCATCTGAGTGTTTGTCGATATGATTCAAAGAAAATGTTTTAAAGCTTGATTTACAAGGGTTGATAATTTAATTACGTTACTGTATTGAAAGATTTCACGATATAGTATTATTGCCGGAAAATACATAAGATTTTGGTATGCCATTAACTTTTGTAAAAATTTTGTTACTTATGCCATAATATTTAAAAAATAAAACAAAATCATTTACCAAACAGTTATTTTAATTTTTGTTTTGAAAAATAAAAAAACAAAACGATGTACCAAACAGTTATTTGAAAACATCTCCAAATTCTTTTTACACTACAATTATAAAATTCTGAGTAAAGAAAACAAAAATAATTTCAGTTAACTACCAAAAACAGCCTATAATTCTCACAAATGTTATCTTACTTATTGTCCGACGTTCGGACATTCTTCACATAATTTTTTTAATTATATAAATTTATAATCGATAAAATATAGCTTAAGGACTCCTTCAAATAATAGAAAGGACCAAGAAAGTATGGTCTTTGTCTAAATAAATAGAATTTAATCATATCAATGATGCAGAAGTAAGTGAAAATTGTGCGGTTAATAATACCAAAGACCCTAACTAAAAGAAGGCAGATAAAAATAAATTACCCAACTACAGAGATTTCCAGTTGACAGTGAGTTTCAAGATCATCCAAACAAACAAAACTTGTACAAAGAATAAGTTACATACACAAAAGAATCTCAACACCGATTTCATCTTCACCCAAAATCATACATGTCTTCTCTTCAAACATTTGAAAAATATATATAATTATACTATCAACACTACGCAATCAAAAAAGGAAAATGACCATTTACTTGCCAGATTCAGGGGGTCTCCTGGTATCATCTTCCTCCGGGGACGGGTCCGAGGCTAAAACAACGACACTTTTGGTTTCTTGAAACCGGTTTTGCGGAGGGAAGATTTGTTCAGTTTCTGGAAGGATTCCGGACGAGAGAATGTCTTCGGTAGTATGTTCTTCCTCGGGGGATGATCCCGAGGTTAAGACGACGCCACTTTTGGTGTCTTGAAACCGGTTTTGTGGAGGGAAGATCTCTTCAGTCTGTGGAAGAATTCCGGATAAGAGAAGATCTTCAGATTCGAGGTGTCTCTTGGTGTGTTCTTCCTCGGGGGACGATCCGGAGGTTAAGACGACTACACTTTTGATTTCTCTAGACTGATCATGAGGAGCGAAGATATGTTCAGTCTCCAGAATGGTTTCAGATGAGAGAAGATCTCCATATTCAAGGGCTGCTTTGGTATCTTCTTGCTCCCGGGAGAATACCGAGGTTACAACGACATTTTTTATTTCTCGAGACTGGTTATGAGGAGCAACGATATCTTCAGTCTCAGGAAGATTTTCAGATTCGAGGACTCTCTTGGTATCTTCTTCCTCCGGAGATGATTCCGAGGCTATAACGAAGACGTTTTCGATTTCTTGATGAGGGAAGATCAGTTCAGTCTCGTGAGGAGTTTCAGAAGAAGGAAGATCTTCCGAGATCGAGGATCTTGGCGTGATGGAGAGCACTCGAGAGATTCCAGAAGAGCCGTTTACGGGATAAACCTCCGTAACTTCTTCACTGCATTCGTCTAAGTACACAACGTCCTGCATTGTGAGCTGATGATATTCCACGATTTCCCTCAGAAAGCGATTCTCTCGAGCGTATATCGAGTTTTCGTTGGCTAAGCGCGATTTCTCTGCCAAAAGGGTCTCCAATTGAAGCCGGATCTGAAATCAAAGCACGACCAGCGCTTAATATTAGAAAATGTGGGGGAATAGTAATGAAATTAGAGGGCTTATGCAATGTCATACCAACTCATCGTCTTCGCGGTGGTCACCCTTATCCCGATTCTCCCTAAGCATCTTGTTTTCCTCTTCCAGTTGCGAACACCGTTCCTTCGCAAAAGCTAAGTCTGCTTTGACGGTTTTCAGCTCCCGGAGTAGAAGTTTCGCTTTGGCAGCCGTGGCCATCGCAACCTGTGATTATGAGAAAGATTAACGACCGGTCTGTTTATCGAGCTTTAAAAGAGTCTAGAATAAACTTGGACATGGCTAAAGCACAATACACACTACTAATCTTCAATCGAAGGTAAACAAACTCAACCATAAGATCACGTCATTTGAGTTTCCTTGGCCTGCAAGTTTCGACAAACTTGTTCCGTCCACTCGATTACATGATCAGATACACACAAATCACAATAACAAAGCTGCCACCTTACGTCGCGTGAGGCTTTGAGTTGCGTTTCTTGGTTGGCTTGAGTTAGAGGCTGAGTCGGTTGCATCTGAGGCTGCCACGGGTTGTGGTTCGCGTACTGATGAGCTTGATATGGCGCCTCAGCATTTTGCCCTTGTCGCTTAATTTGCAGCTTTCGAGTTTCTTGTATAATATCAGCCGTCTTGTTCTCCACAATCGTTCGACCCTCCTAGAAAACGAACAAGTCATATCGTGACAAGAATATTTCGAAAACAGAACAATCGATTTCAAGCATCCATTTCGCCAAAATCAACTACTTTGCAGGCAATCATAATCAATGAAAACACAAAAAAGAGCATCAAATCTACGTAACAAAATATCGAAAAGTCGGTTTTGTACCTCGAAGGCCTTCTCGAACGTGTCGCCGATATGATTTAGAGAGCTCGCGATCGCATCCAAGCCCTTTCGAAACTTGTGATTGTCACTCTTCCTTCCGTTCTCATTCGACTGATACGATTGCTGCTCGCAGAAAACAAAACTTTTGTTTCCTAAGCTTGATTCAACACGACGGAACATTTATATGGCTGATAAATAATCATAGATTGTTCACCTGGTTCGGCGTCGAGTTATTGAACGAGACCGACGAATTCTGGGACGCCGCTTCGTGCTGTGGCGAGACGACGACCTCGTCGTCGAGCATGGCTTTTGCTTTGCGAGCCAGAACTCCCCAAAACCCCGCCTTCGAATCGCCCGTCTCTTCGTACGCATTGAATTCCTGAACACGTTTCGCCACAGAACAAAAAACAAAACGATAACAATCCGATCAAAATTCGTCACAGATCCAGAAAAACCAGACGCCATAGCCGATGAAGACGATACCTTGGCGCGATGGTGGCGATCCAGGGAGAAGGACGACTCGCGCAGCGCCGACGAGGCTCGCATGGCCTTGGAGGCGAGGGTCGAGGACGGCGAAGAAGCGGCATCGTTGGTGGGGAGATGAATCTCCTCCTTGAAGGTGGAAGCTCTGGAGATCCCTTGCCTTCTTCTGTACGCCATTGATGCTCGCTCTGGTTTCCTTCGCTCTTTCTCTCTCTAACCTTTTTTCGCTCGCTTTCTCTCTCTAACTAACTGATTCGGTCGTTTTTCGTTTTCTATTATTAGATAGACTGTATTAAATAATTAATTTATTAATTAATAATGTCTTTAATTTATTTGTCTGAAAAACGATAAAAAAAATTAATTATTAATATTTAAAATTGTATTTTTTTAGTTAATTAGTATTAACTAATAACTACCAGTACCACCAATTTAACTAAATATCTGCTGATATTACAGAGCCACAAATATTTTTAATAAAATAAAACAAATGATCAGAAATATAAGTATATGACTTATTTTTTATTATTTTGTTGTGTGTGAAATATATATAAATATAATATATAGTCCATATGTGGAACTCAATGGAATATTAATGTAAATGTAAATAAGCTATGTGTAGATAATTTATTCAAGAGACGAAATAACTTTCTGTTGGAAGCACGTCTCTTACGTAATGCAATCAATTCGCTGAATTTAATAAATAAACAATTACAATACTTTTTTCTATAAATATATTTAAGGAAATTGAATGAAATGTCTAATTTTGTGTCAAACTTTTTAAGAAATGCATATTTGTGAGAGTAAAAAATACACACAATGAATTTTTTTTTTTGAAAGACTTGACACAAAATGGACATTTCGTTATTTACCCTTATATTTATTCTTTTATTTAAATATATATATATATATATATATATATATTTGACTTAACTAATATATATAGAGGCTTTGAATTCCATCTATAGGATAATATATTTTCCAAATATTGAAATGATCTACAGTTATAGATTATAAACATAATCCTATTTAGTACACGTATAATCAGGTAGACCAAAAAAAAAAAAAAAACTAATATACATATATAAACTAAAATTAAAGGTAATTCATTAGTTAAGAGAGTGAATATTGAAGGTGTTATTAAATATTAAATAAGCAAAATACTGTGTCACAACTCAGAAATGTTGTTGCTTCGTTAAGAGTTGGTCCACCCAAAAAGGGTATTTTTATAATCAAGATTTTTTGCTTTTGCTTTTATTACAAACATCAAAACCAACCATAAACCTTTAACATAATAAAAATGAATTAATCTGAAGGAAAAAAAAAATGCCCAAATGAGTTGTTTAAACTTTAAAGAGCCCTTTTGAGAAAATATATTGGAAAACTTAAATATATAAATTAAATAAGCCTAAAGTTTTCTATTTTATTTTAATACGTTACATTTCTTTGTCAAAGACTTCTCTACACGCTTATTGCTTTATAATATGTACATGCTTAGTGTATAAGTCTTGTTTTCCCTTGAATTGTAATTGAATAATAATTTTATTTTTTTTGTAACTATGTATTAAATCACCTCTATAATTTGGTGATATGTGTCAGAACTCAGAACAATAAAATCTTTTCTCACTCGAAGATAATCTTTTGAATTCACAAGTAGAGAAGGTATTTTGAAAGAAACAGAACCAATTTCAAACAAAAAAACACGAACACTTTATTGATAAACGGACGATACGAAGGCTCGTTCTTTTGAGTGTATGGCCGCGACTCTTCCGATGTGCCTTGGAGTCCTTTAAATGACCCTCCGCGCCATTTCTTCGTACTTGCGTCAAAATGACGGGTTTGTCTGGGCGGAGGACCGGGGTCTATCATACTTTGCATATATAAAAAGTTATGATGCCACATTATCCAACGTTGCATAAATTGACTCGTTTCCCGCGCTTTCGAACTGCAAAAACGAGAATCTTCTCGATTCTCCGGCTCGAGTCATTGATAACGGAGAATGCGCTCTGCTACTTTGTTCTTGATGTACCTTGTCACTTAAGCAAAAACTTGGATTAGTAGAGACGCTTCGGTTTCGAACCTTATCTGCGGAACTGCGAGAGCTAGGGCCCGATTTGAGTAGTTTCCGCCTTGCAATCATCTGCGCTACCGGTCCTAAATCTTTGACAAACAGCTTCAAGCTTTCGCTGTATCTGATTTCCTGTTGAATGGTCTGTTCAAAGCAATGAGGCATCATCACATCTAAAAGTTAATTTATGATCTTATGAAGAAACTATATGAATTAGCTATTACATAAAAAAAAAAAAGCAAATACTTACAATCTCGAATTGTTTTTTGCTGCTCGATAATGTCGAAATGCATGAATCGTTTTCGCTCAGGAATAATTTCTGTGGTTTGTACGTACAGCGTTTATCTACATCAACGGATCTCGATTTTCTTCGATCACCGTTACCTTCACGAAATTCTCGACATTTCTACCATATTTTCTTCTTGCCTGTAGGAATTTGGATTCGAAATTCTCCAAGTGCGTTTTGAGAACGTCGAAGATCTGGACAGCCAGTCACTGATCGCTTGTGCCTGTAAGTACCACTCTCATAAACTTCCGATTTTCTTTTTAGAATTTGGAAAACGATTCATAAAATTCCGATATTGTAAGTTGGATTTTGTCTGCTTTACCCGTCTATTAAATATCGAGTAGAAGAGTTGAAATACATCGCGTTTTTTGTAATCAAATGTATATCGCGCTGCATGAGACAAGGGCGGACCCAGGATAAAAATTCCTGAGAGACATACTGGTTGATAATATTGGCATATTTTTAACAAAGAACGTACTCAAATAAGTAAAATAAAAGGTCAAAATGCTTGAGAACAGAGACGAAACCTCCAACTGAGCAAGATTCGCCTACATTCCTTGTTCATTTAGAAAAAAATCCACCATTTACCCCAATATCTTGTGGAAATACTGTCCACTATCTCTTAATATTAAAAAAAAAAAAACGAGTGCATGTTTTGAACAAAAAACCGATTTTCCTGTGCACTTAATTTTTATTATAAAAAACGGACAAAATGCCGAAAACCGAATGAAACAGGTGCTTTTTTCTCTTTTTTTTTTTCTTTTTTTTTTTAATATCACGGCGGTAAAACTAAATACTGTATACCTTTTAGGGATCAACTTGATGAACAATTTTGACTTTTCTGTTAGTCGTTGACCTTGTCCCGGAGGCTGGTCCACGAGCTTGGTGTTGACTTTGACTTTGACCATTGTGATCAGTAGTCATTTTATGAGGGCAAGCGGGTGGCTCGCGTGAGAGTCACGTGTCTATTTTGTAAAGTTAAAAAAAATCGACATTGTACAATTTTTTTATAAAAAAAGTATGAAAGAAAATATATCAACTTTTTATAGGCCGGTCGAGCATTTTTCAAATTTTTGTACGCAATGACGTTTTTACGGCGTATCGTAAGATTACAGATTCATGTACTGAACGAGATAGCCGGTTCGGATCACTTCTTTTTGTCAAAATTAAAACCGTTTGGTGCACATATATAGTTCCTTTGCTTTGAAGCTATGAATGAATCAAATAAAGGGTGTTTGGATTGACAGAAAATGGGAAATGATTTCAGATTAAAGCCTTTTTAAAAAGCAAAACCCAGCTCACAAATAATATACTCAATATCATTAAATTTTATTAAAATTAAATTACCAAATTTTTGTTTATAAAATATTCTGATGATACTGTTATTATATCTTTTATAGATGTGCGATACGAATAAATTGAATTAATATTTTGTTTATTATGTGGATTTGGACAATATTATCCGTTTCAGCTTGAGATTTTGTATAATAAATGTAATATTTATCTATGTATAATTTTTTTTTTGAATATCTAGATGTTTAGCCTGTTATTAAAAAAAAAACATATATCAGATGAAAATCATCCAAAATATTCAGCTAGTTAATAAACATATATCATGTGTTTGTGTTATGGAATCGTATTATAAAAGCCAAATACACTTTCTCAACTACATATTTATTTTGTATCTCTAGAATTTAATTATTCCCCTAAAAGATTAACTCTAGAGGTGCCAAAATTTATAGTCATTTATTACAAATTTAATTGTAGAGCTAAAATTATTTGTAGTTTTGCCGGGCAAAATAAAATGTCTTTATTTTTGTTAACATTTGGTAGTTTGGCCGAGCAAAACACCTCTCCAAATATTTAAATATTGGATAGTTATGCTGCTAATATTTCATGTAAATATGAGTATTTTTTTCATTATTTTATTATGTCTATAAACAAAAAATACAGCGGAGATCAATAACTATACTTGGAATATTTTTGTAAAACTCCTACCGATGAAGGGTGTAATTGCTAATGACTTTTTAATAGAGGGGGAAAAAACATATTCTAACAAAATACGTGGGTGCCACTATATTTATATTTTATATACCCAATATTCAATAATAAAAAAGTGTAAAGCTCAATGCATGGTAGGGAATGGGAATCAATTAAAAATAAATAAATAGCAAAAGCTTTTTGCAGTCACGCGCTCCGAGGAGCGTGGAGTTCCGTCGCTGTGGTAATTTCGCAGTGAATTTCGAGCCTCAACGAGAGACTGGTTCTGCGATTTATTCCTCGGATTCCTTGCGATTCTCGGAGAAGAAGCCCTTTTCGCTCTTCTTCGATTTTGTAGATACACTATCTTCGTCGATTCAATGCTCGAATCGGTTTCTTTCTTCGTTGATGATTTGTTGTGATATTGGGTTGAGAAGAAAGGGCTCAATCGACTGCATATGAGCTTGTTGTCGCTCTTCACAGCAAGATCGAATCAGGTCTTAGCGCTCTTGGATGACCTGGTATTGCTCTCTTCTTTTTCATTTTTTATTTAATTTGTATGTTTTTTGTTCTGGGTTCGTTGAGTTTGTAGCTTTTTGATGAATGGAAGTTTTGTGTCCAGAATTGAGATTTCATGGCTTAATTACAGAGAAACAGTGATCATAGAAGCTCTGAGTTTACATTGAGTGGTGATTCCTGGAAAATTCGTATCAGGATTCAAATGGAATGAGTAACATTGGTAACTTTGTTTTCGCTGGTTAATGGCGAAAACGCGGAAAAAAGTTGTGATTTTTGTAGCCTTCTTGCTCGGTTTTCGCAGAAGCTATGTAGTCATTTCAGGGTTATCAGTCTTTATATTGGGATTTTGCAATGCTTTCTCTAAAATCGCCTACCGAAAAGGCTTGAATTTGTTGCAGTGTTCTTTGAAATCTATTTGTATATATGAAATTGTAGTAGTATGTTCGACGGTTTATGCATTTAATCCGTCTTTTGGTTGTTCGTGCTTTTCATTTTTCACGTTTCTTGCTTAGATGGAAGACAATCCTCGGAGAATGTCGCAAGAATCGCCTCAGTCGACTACCGATAACAGTGTTAGCGGGGGTACGCCTGGCCGTGCCGTGTGTTCTCTGTGCGAAACAATTCTTTCGCCCGAGCCTGAAGCGATTGATGAGCTTGAATACATTAGCATTTGCGGGGACTGCAAGTTTCTGCTCCTCGAAGATCTCGAAACGCCCTCGCGTGAGTCTCGTCAGAGGAGACCACTGAGCCGGCGAAGGATCAGGTACAGCAGCAGTGAGTCCGTGGAGGATCGTTTCTCTCAGCAGTTCTCGCACTTGATCAACTCGGTGCGGCCGAATCTTGATGATCATCCGCTGGAAGGCGATCAGACCAGTCGGTTGCTCCACCGAACGAGCGCTCGCACCACCCCGGATGGGTCTAGAAGATGGCGACGGGTTTTCTCCGACACCGAAAGCGAGGGCTTCGATAATGCGGATTCCGTTTATGCTGAAAGTGAATCTCTTTTCCATTTCGGGGGGGACTCGGATGCTTCAGTGGACCTCAACGGTTTTCTGGATATAGATGAAGGAAGCGATTACGAAACAGACACTGATATCGATCCGATGCATGCCGGGCTTAACCATTGGAACTCTGATGATGTAAGACGAGGAGAAGAAGAAGAACAAGTGGAGGAGGATGAGGAGGAGGAAGAAGAAGGTGAGTGGGAAGAAGGTGACGCCATAGATGATGGAGCTCGGAGGTCCGTCTCTTCTTCTGACTCGGTTGACGTGATGCGAACGGACGACCCGCTTTGGGCAGTTCACGTAAATGAGAGAGGAGTGCAGGAGTTTCTCCTGATGCTCGCTGGAGAAGAACACTTGAGACGGGGAGCGCCTCCGGCGGCGGCGACCTTCGTGAACAGCCTGCCACGCTTCGTCATCAGTAAGGATTACGCGGAAGACGATGACATGTCTTGCGCGATATGCAAGGACGCGCTAGCCGTCGGATCAGAAGTGAACCGGCTTCCGTGTGATCATCTCTACCACCCGTTCTGCATCCTGCCGTGGTTGAGCTCACGGAACTCGTGCCCGCTCTGTAGATACGAGCTGCCCACCGACGACAGAGAGTACGAAGAAGGGAAGCGCCGGATTATCGCAGCAGAGGATATCTCTGTTACCTTTTCCGATAGAGAAGAAGACGGCGAGGACGACCGTGAGGTCGGGACGGAGCGGGGAGAGTCGCCTGCGGCTAACAGCGGCAGAGGAAGGTGGCTGTATCTTGCGGCGCCGATTGTGGGATTTGTGGGCATTGTTCTTGTCTTGTGGTTGGGGAATCGTCGGAATGAATCTTCGGGTCAAACGGGCGGAATTCAAATTAACGGAGGAGGGCCGTCTTCCGGGCGGAGGGGGGACCGGAGCCGGAGATGGTGGTCGCTGTTTTGATTAATTTGTGATTAGTGTGGTAAATATGTATTGATTGTTGCTGATTGTGTTGTAACCAAGCTATCAAGTCTTGGCTTGAGTAGTTCTTTCCATTTGACCGTTAACTTTCCACGTTTGAGGGATTAATTTCGATGAAGCGGTGTCGTTTCATTTAGAAAAGACAAAGTCAAATCATCAAAGATATAATAAAAATCTTATTAAATTCACATCTTTTAATATGTTTTTATCAAAAAATTCACCAATTTATATCAGAATTACTAAAAATTTAGTACATATGTAAAAACAAAATTGTCCATATCGGGATTGACTTTTTTTTTCTTTCTCTAAATAGTCCATTATAAGACTTGTCAATTGAATTCCGAAAACCAGATTCTTAGATTTATTGAAACGGGACGGAAAATTAGTTTTATATTAAAACAGGATTTTATAATTTTTTCGGGATCAGAATTCTAAATAAGTATACACCATTATATGAATTTCCAAATTTGTTATTTGTTAAAATATTAAGACATCTAATCTTAAACCATCAACTTAGATTTAGCAGTTATATATATTATTTTTTTATTTAATAAAATAATTTATATATTACTCCATTTATATTAGTAGAATTTTTCTGTTATGTCATAAGTGAAAGATCAATAATAGTCTTGAGACAGATAGTAGTATATTACTATATTATATATATATATACATACTCAAATAAAAGAGGATCACAAAGCTGATTTGCTTCTTTTAGTATATTTTGATTAGAGGAATAGAAATTATTGGCTTCACTACCCATATTTGAGCCAAATTCGAATAATTACAGCAAAAAAGTAATGGGAAATCTATACAAAATAATGTTGGAATGGCCATTGTGGCCAATCTCTCCACTACTAAATAAATAAGCCTCATAAATTGATCTTAGTATAATTAAAAATAAATAAGCAATGTGTCCAAAAAGATTTTGGCCCTTCCTATGATCTTCCGCTTCTGCACCATGACTTCCTTGGTATGAATTGCTTTTTTTCTTTTTAATTTCCATGGAAATAATCAGAAGAGAATGTTGAGGAAGAGAACGATCCAAGCCGCCATGGAGAAGACGGCGAAAATGTGAACCCAAAACAGCACCGCGGCTGCTTCCTTCCCGCAGCCTCTCAAATTCGCCACAGCACCTGAGAACAGACGAGCGTTTTTTCAGTTTTTTGTAGCTGGAGAATTTTAATTCATATATATATATATATATCAAACATTGAAGAAAGGTCTCACCGGCGAGGATGGAAGTGGGCATAGAGTGTTGAAGAAGCAAGACGAAACGGAACATCTTATCTCCGGCGGGAAGGAAACCGAGCTTGTCGGCCATCATCACGATTCCGAGCCCGACAGGTGGCACCAAGACGAGCCGCGCGAAGACTATAGCCGCGGTTGTTCTTAGGCCGAGCTTGGAACTTCCCGGACCTGCATGCGAGAAGGGCGGTATAGGAATTTGTTCGGAATAAAATTGAAAATCTTATTAAGAAAGTGAATATAGTTAAAGTCAACTTACCATCTATGAGGTTGCCACCAAGAGCCAAAAGAATGCAAGGAATCATCGCTTGCCTGAAGAAATCAAAAGATCATTAGTTGTATTATTTTAAAATAATATAAAGTTTTTTTTTAAAAATAATAATAAAAAATTTAAAGTAGTCATATCATAAGTAAAACTATATTATTAGTATCATCTCAATTCTCAACCATGCTTTATTCAGAAAAGTCCAAAGCACATTGTTTTCCCTTTGTTGATGATTAGAAAACGTAAATTTTGACAAAATTACCCCCCTATAAATTACTACTAGCTATTTGACCCGCGAGTTCTCATAATTGGAAAATTGGCCACTTCGACTGTCCAATTTTGAGAACTTAAAGAGTTATTTAAGAGTTATTTAGACAAACAGTGAAACATCGAGGGTTTTCCGATATATATTCCTATCTTACATCACTAGAAACTTAGAACGAAAAGTTTGTTGCACTAACATTCAAAGGAAAGATCAACGAAAACAAAAATCAATTGCTATTTATATAAAAGAAAAAGAAAAAGCTAAGGCTTACATAATTTGATATATATATATTTTATAAAGGTGATATGAAAAGCATACCCTAGAATAATGCAGCTATCAGTGAAGAAGAAAAGCGGAGCATCATTTGTGAAGATCAACCCCTTCAGAAACGGTACGGCTCCAAGAACCATGGCGAGAATCTGTGACAAGCATGAAAATGAATAATTATTCAGACTAAGAGCAATTTAAAAATTAATCATCACAAGGCAAATATATTCTGATTAGTCAAACTTACCGAAGCTATGATCGGCGGCTGAAGAATCTGTTTGAGCTTCAATTTGTCGTAAAGAAACACAACTAGCTCTCCGAACTGCATACGAAATTAACGATTGACTATTTGTTCTTAAAAAGACGTGTGTAAAGAAAAGTTCGATATAGTCCTTACCTTCGATCTTTTCGAAACGATGGTTTTATCTTTTTCCGTCTCCTCATGTGTAAGCAGCGGAATTTGCTCGGGTTTACTATCTTGCTCGGGGGCTTTTAAAGGAAGAGCTCCTTCCTCGTCGTAGAATCCTTCCGGTGGCGGAGCCAACATTTGAAACACGTAAGTGTAGAGAATAATTGCACCAACCTGTTTGACATAATTCCAATTTTAAAAAATAATCTATGATTGAGATAAAATTGACTTGGTGCAAATGCTTAGAGCTTACCCACTGGCCGAAGGAAATATAAGCCGTCCCGGACTTGCTACATGTGTCGGAATCCCCGAATGGGTTGTTTTTGTCTCTGCATAAAGCGGCGATCAAGACAAGAGGTACATTGCCGATGTTTCCTGAGAAAAAGAATTGCAGGGAACGATTCAGATTACGATCTTAAAGTTATAATGCATATAAGTCGATCTGAAGTCGTAGTGATTTGACCGTCTTACCAATTCCGATCTCTATGATTGTGAATTTGAAGAACGCTTTAGGAGGACGAACAAGGCACGCCACAATGAAGCCGATTATCGAGCCTGATATCGAACCGAGAACGACATTCATAGGAATAAACCACCTGCAAAATATAAACACTAATCATTGATTTCCTAATATATATATATATATATTATATATGATTACAAACAACAGTATTGAACTCTTACCATTGCAGCATTTTCTCTAAGGTGATGGCTTGTCCTAGTTCAGAGAAGATCAAACATGGAAGCAAAAGCGAAAATACCAGCTGCAATACAAGGAAATCAAAGGTGAGTTCCGAAATCACAACATCAAAAACCCAAAAAATCGCTATTTACGTAGCAAGAAGATCACAGAGCACAAACAGTACTAACCCCATTCAAGAGCTTCCTTCCATTGGCGGGCAAGATGTTAACGTACTTCGACGCCATGAGAAACCCCAAGAAGCAAACCACAAAGACCTTCGCAATGGGCAAAACCGCGATTTTGATAGAATCCATCAAGGATTCGCCGCCCACCTGACCGCCCATCACCACGGACATGACCCTATCCATCCTCGAATTCTCCCCGCTCTTCAACCGGAGAATCAACTGCTCCTAAACGCCGCCGTTTTTAATCACTTCCCGGGTCAGACGCAAAAACAGACCCTGAATTCATACACAATATTATTAAGTATTAACAACCCTTTATTTGAAAATTGGAATAAGTTATCACTGAATTTCCCCTGAATTCATCAAATCAACTGACCAAAGCCTCATACAACGTAACGAATCATATACCAGCCCGAGACCATAAACGATATATATATATATTACATATATAGACGTAATATCTTGAATCTGCAACAGAATTTGACAAATTCCACGAACTTAACGCTAAAAACGAAGCGAATTCTTCAGCGACGTGATAAAACAAAACAAAACAAAATCAGATAGCCAAACAGAGTCCAAAACATAATCACAGAATCAACTTCAGAAAGAGAAAAACAACATAATAGCTTGAATCCGCAACAGAATTCGCCGATTTCGCGAATCTCAAACCCCGAAGAACAGCGAAAGCTAGAAGCATTACCGTGAGGATGAATGAAACGCGGAAGAAACCGAAGCGAGTCGGAGAATCCTTGCGATCATGGAAGAGACGCGAAGGGATTCCAATGGCGCGAAGGAAGGAAGGAAGACGATGGAATCCGAAGCTGTGCGAATAATGAATGCGCGTTCTTCGTCTTCCGTTACTTTCGTTTCTTCTGTTATTACTTGTCACTCTACCATTCAACACCACCAATAACCTGAGAGCGAGGGCTTTCTCGTAATTTCACGCTTCGAGAAGAGAATGTTTACGAAGAATTGAAACTGGGTCGAAACCGCCCCTCTGGAAGTTATTTATAGGCTAATTCACCCCACTTTATCTTCGAAAACGACCCGCTATTTATCTTTAATTGCGATTCGGCCACGGACTCCTTGAATTCCGTACGACCGAAACTTTCGTCGAAGCTCGCTTTTTGGCATTTAGTCCTTCTGTTTTAGTTATTGACTATTATCTCCTTCTGTTTTTTGAAATATAAAAAATTATTACTAGCCAGTCTATTTATTACATTATTATTATTTATTATTTATTTTTATAAATTTTTTAACTTTTTTCTTTTCTATTTTTTAGTAGTGGTGAAATTTTAGCAAACATTGCAATTTTGGAGTGTGAAAAAAAATCTAAATATTAAATACTTGCATGGCTATTAACTAAATATATTAATTATCTTTATGCATAAAAAAATCATATCTGAATTCAAATTAGATTTATTTAGAAATTGTAATTAGCTAAAACGTGTCAATGATTTAATTGAATAATTGATATAATTCACATTATCGCCTTATCTCTAGCATATTATTCAAGATAACTCGTAAGAATTTTATTATTTAAATCCTAAATTGATAAATAAAAAGAATATCAAATCTACTGATTTATCGATGATATTGAGAAAAATAAAATAAACTTTTGGTTACTATTGATTCAATTTGCTCTCTCTACGGCAAAGTAATAATCTAAAATAATTAATTAGTTTTAAGTCTTTATCTTTATTTTTTGAAAATGATGCGTGAGCTATAAATGTGTTTAATGAAATACTGAATTAATTATCTATTAGTCATCAAATTTCTTAATACGCATTTCTCTTAAAAGGTATTAAATTCAAAGATTTAATTAATGTAACAAGAAAAAAGCAACATAATTTTCGAACAACGATAAATAAAGATAGTTCTATAACTTTGGAAATCAGTTCTCAACAATTAAACTACTAATTAAGATCTGATTTATTATTTAAACTTAACATACTGAATTATATATATTTACATACATATATATATATATATTATCTTTTGGTATATTCGTCGTGAGAGAATAAGATAATATGCTTAGAAACTTAGAATGGCACGATGGAATCACAATCCTTATAAACATAAAGATACTTAATTTATATATTTAATAAATTCATAAATCATACTTGTATTTACGTAATATTCGTATGACCAAAATACCCTGAGAGGCAAGTTAATTACACAATTAAATTAGTATAATATAATACGTAATAATGCACAAACTTTTTTTTAGTTATGTACATAAATAATACCTCAATTATTCGACTAATATTACAAACAAAATAAAATAAATTAATTGCAAATAATGATGGCATAGTCATAGAATCATAGAAATAACAAAAGTGACGAATGTCGCACAGTCACAGGTTGCACATAAAACAAAGAATTGAAGGGTAGTTGAACATGACGTTCTCTTGAAAAGTACACACCTTTCTATTAAAATAGACATTTTATTTAATGGTTTTTTAAAAATAGTGCGGCATAAATACCCCTTTTATATCTAGTGTACCAAATATAAGTATATTTTCAACAAACAAACAAAAAAAGCTGTAGAAGTGCCTAAAGACCAAATCAGTAGAAGTTCAATTTTGTTCACGCCATGTTAACATCTGTTAAGTTGGAAACACGGATTCACATTTAAGTTTAATAAAATCGTTCAACATTGACGGTTTTAGTGTTTAATCGTAAACATATACATGTTCGATCACGTAATATATTTTAACGAGACACTCGTGGAATTAGACATCAATTATTTTTTATTTTATTTTTATCTATAATAGGATACTATTGTTACTAAAAAAAAAAAATAGAATATGCTCTTAGGATACTTTTTGCCTACAAATATCCGGAAAAAATATTTGATGAAAATTATACATTTGATTTTATTTTAAAAATAATAATAGTTCCCAAAATAATAATACATTTTATTAGCTAATCTTTTTCTTTCTTTTTCAATTCTTTTTTATTTAATGGTGGACCATGTGCCATGTGACACCAATTGGACACTGGGACGATACAGTCCACTCGAATTTTGTTTTAAACATTCTTTACTATAAATCTTGGTACTTTTAAATCACGAAAATATTTTCATAAATACATCATTCAATTGATTTAATGTACCAAAAAAGTAAACATTATCTGCATACATATCCTTAATGTTTGCAATTGCTCTATTGCCATTTCAGCCCCTCCATTAAAATGCTATATAATTAAATAATAATTATAGAAAGAGTCAATTAATTTAAACAATATCGAGATAAGGTCATCTCTAACCGATCACTCTATTTTCACTCTATTTCTTACTCTGTTTTCAATAGACAATAAATCACACCAACCGAATTCTATTTCTCGCTCTACTTTGCACTCAATTTATCGTTCTCTTTATATTGTATTTACACTCATACCCCTATATTTATTTGTTGATTCCTAGTTAGATAATTTATTTAAATTATTTAAAATCACTCACATTTATTAAAATAAGAGTTATGACACAAATAAAATAAAATAAAATTACAACACACACAAATGTCATTGTTGTCTTTTAAATTATATAAAATATTACATTTTATAAGTTAAATACGTTTGCCTACCAAAAGTAATTTTTGAGACAAATAATTACTCAGTATAAACACAAATGTCATTTTTGTCTTATAAATTATATAAAAATAATATATTTTTATAAGTTAAATACTTTTGACTACCAAAAGTAATTTTTGAGACAAATAATTATTCATTTCAAATAATATTGAGGGTAAATATTAAATAATTTTATAAATTTGTATATTTATATATATTTAAGAGTTTTAAAAAGGTAAAAAATAAAAAAAAATTAGCGCGATGAACAGTACCGCGCTTCATATAGCGCAACACTGTTTATAAAATCAACTCCACTTTAGTATAAAGTGGAGTTTACAACTCCATCTGAGTTGTTACACTATTTTAGTTAAAATATAAAGCTCTATTAGAGCTGGTCTTAGATGCTTTTTATGGTTTATCAACAAGAGATTTTTGGTTATATACAGACTTAATACATATTGAAGGTAAGGGCTAGGATTTACGCCGCGCTTGTTAATTGTACCACGAAACGTTGTAGTTATCACTTAGTTCTTTTGGCCGTGAACTTTTAAAAAAAATTATAAATAAAATTATGAAATAAAAAGGAGACCAGTCACGGTCTCTAATTTTTACAATTCTTATCATGTAAATTGTCGAAGACGAATTTATACCCAACCCAAATAGTATTTTCAACATTACCGTTTGATGTTCGAAATTCTAACATTATTTATTATGGTCTTAATTTTCAAGTATTAAAGAAAAATAAGTAAGATGTAATACTCTAATATCTAAAGTCTTTTTCTCCATCTTTTAATTGATGTTCATGTATTTTGAATTATGAGCTGTTTTTCTTTTCCTCTATTGTTCCATATCATTCTCAATCTCATTCTCATAGCAATATTTGTTTTGGTCCTGTTACATATTTTGGTCAACTTTGTAGTGACTAGTGTGCTTGCTTACAGCTTACTCAACTCTTCATATCTTGAAGGGTAAAGTGACTCCTATCTATAGTGTCACCCTTATAGAAAGAGTCATAATTTCTATATTTTTTTTTTCTCTTTTAATTCATTTTATACATTAATTTAATCGATACATGAAAATGGTTGGTTGGGCATGAAACTTAATTTGATTGATGACAAGTTTCTTAAATGTGATATTGACAATAACATATCCATCAAAATTGCGATATTGACAATAACAACTCTCAATAATATTGCTCTAATTTAAATTTTTATAGATATGTTATATGGAAAAGGTCAAAGTAATTAAGCAATTTCACATAAGAAGAGTTCTAAATATGGCATTGATATTAAATGAATGATAGTTCTAGCGTGGTAATTAAAATGCGTGTATATCTATGAGACTATGACTATAATCAACGATATACTTATCTATACAATTGAAATTTGAATACATGTTTCTAAATTGAATTAGATAATGAAATTATAGACTAATAAATATTTACAAATTTTATTAGAATTGAAAATTAGTCAAGCAAGATGATTAAATTATGAAATCTCTAATTATAACTTGAATACATGTATAATTATTATTACATTTTTTTAATAAATAATTAAACATAAAAATAAAAATATACATTTATACTCCCCTATGAATCTATGATACGTTATTGTCTGTTATTTTCATATATTTCACTTCTTCACTAGTAAAAAGGGCCAACAAAATCAAAATATATAAATAACTAAGCAAGGTTGGCGTAGTGGTAACACCACTACACTTTTATTCAAAAGGTTACAGGTTCAATTAATAGGGGACTTAAATGAGTGTCATCTTTACAAATGCAAACTTGGTGAATAGTGTCACATGTCTTTACACTAAATATATCTAGTAATGCAAGAGTGCGTTGTAACCTTGATCGACAGTGCCAACTTATTTATAAAAAAAAACAGAAATATATAAACATATGTGTATATATATTGTTAATTAGGTTTGTTGACTTTAGAGATCATTTGTGCTGCGTATGGCATTTAAATTTTAATCCACTATATAATCATTTAGGATACACTATAATATTTAATCAACCATGGACACGATACGATCAATTAGAATATTTATAAAAAATATATATACCACAAACAAAGTATGCTTGTGGCATTTCCCTTTTTTTATTTTTTTGCAGCAATAATACCAAATAATTTTAACGTCCTATAATTTCTTAACACCAAAAAATATGTTAGATTAGTCACGGTGACAGCACATGATCATTATTTGACATCAATGGTCTGTTATAAACACATAATTCAATTAATGAATTCGTTGAAAAATTGCTAAATAATAAGGACGTGTCCATAAGAATTTTATTTATAGTGACGGGGTGTGTATTTGTGTATCTTATGTAGAGCAATCAAATTTTAATTATTTAATTGTTTGCTTAATATATACGGGAAATGATTAAAAATAATGCAATGATGTATTACTGTTGATAATGTTTAATTTAGCAATATCATAATTAGAGACCATTTAAAGCAGAAGATGCTTAACAAATTAACTCTTATTAATACGTTTAACTCAAAGATGAACCTGGCCAATATTCTGGTGTGAATCAAATAATCAATTATATTGCATATATATATTTAGAAAAAATATTCCTTGATAAATATAAATTCCTATATATAGTCGTGTATCATGAGTTTTATTTCGTAATTATTGATGACAACATGGCAGCATGTTCGATTGTATTTGGTATCTTTTCAGAGACATGTTAACTTTCGTTTCAGCTGACATATAATAATAATATACATGGATAATTATGGGAAAAGTATCTAAAGTTTGATCAATTGAGACGGCAAGGGTTGTAAGTGAAAAATATCGAGGCCTAACATCAACTAATGTGAGGCGACATATTTTTTTTTTTTTGGTCTAATTTTTCAATATATTTGTCAATTTTTGTTTTAATACTGTGCTATTAAATCGTGCTTAAAATACTCATTCATATGCTCATCAAGTTATCTAGGGTATCCTCTCTTTTGAATTTGAGAGAAAAATTATATGGAAATATGTATCATATCATATTATTGACTTTAGGTATTTTTACTTTTTTTCACTTGGACTATGGGTCAAAACATAGGTATTTTTACCCGGGTATTCCTAATATATTTATATATATGGTCTATTATTGAAGGATGACGACAGAAGTAGTGTCGATACATCAATTACTAGTTTTAATCAATACGTCATAATTCAGGACACAACCACCGTGACAACTGACAATCATTTTTATTTTTATTTTTACATTATCACTTGTGACTTTATACTTGATAGTTTATACTTTATATTTATACTTTATATATACTAATATACTATGCTTATCCTCTTTGTTTGGCCGAAATTTCAGAAAATAAATATGATTGAATTATCATGGAAATGCAATAGTTTAGAGTTCGCAATAGTACGTTACATATTGTATTATTATTATTATTATTAAAGGTTACTACTTGATGAACTACTTACACATAGATTGTTCCTAACCAATTAATGAATTAAAGATGACGTTTGTTTCCTTGTTTTCTAGTCCATCAAGTGAACGAGACAATAAATCAAGCGTTTATGTGTATGTATATATATGTATCATATACATACATACATGACGCATATACATATGAATGTAATACATTTAAGTTGCAAGCTCGTACCTCCAACTTCTTTCTCTATAAATATCTTCCATCAAGGTTTTAAATTTTTATATATAGTGTTTTCCAGCTGAGTATTTCTCGGAAAAACCCTTCGTGGCGGTCGGCAGTCGGTGCGAAGTTGTAAATGATTGTTAATTTGTTATGGAGATGATATATATGCATAAAAATAAAAGTCGAAAGGTCATTCTCATACGGTGAAAATCTACTTAGTTGAAGTATCTGACTTACTTGAGTTTTTTATTCACATAAATAATTGAACTTGTCATTCTTATAATTGTTAAAAAGTTATAGTCGTAACAAGATGTAAATAATTATATACATGCATCCAGGAGCGGACCCAGAAATTGAAGGTCGGGGGTGGCAAATTAAGTTATAATATAATAATTTTTAATTAAATACGGAAAAATTGGTAACTAAACTTTTTAACTAGATATTAAATTTGATTAACATAATTCTTTCATTATTAAATTTATTTAGTTTGAATATTTTTCAAAATATATTGTTGTATCTACATATATACGTATTCTTATACAATATTCGTCACAATTTATTGTATCAATAATATTTATTCAGTTATATATACTTTATGTTGAATATTACTTACTTTAGAGATGGATATCGTGGCAAATTTTTTCACTAAGCGTAATAAAAATTAAAAATACAGTACGGGTAGAATGGGTCCCACTCCCATCATTATGGTAGACTTAGTTTTCTGATTGGATAACTATAAATATTAAAAAAGACAAATTGTAAAAAGTCTTGTCATTCTGCAGTGGAGCACTCCAAAAAGTCTTTCTCTTTCTTGTGAGCTATTAAACTTACTGAAAAAAATTACAGAGCTCTCATAGCTCTACTTCAACGCTCCCATGGCGTTTTTTTTTAATATTTCAACTGAGTGTTAACTAATAATATTAAACTAGGGTGTCTGAGTCGGGGGTGACATGAGCCACCCCCAAAGAAGGCTGGGTCCGCCCCTGCATGCATCATTGTTTGTTCTGCGTGTTTTTTTTTTACCAGTAAAAACGTGAAGGCCTAACTCAAAAGCTATTTCGCTATGAATACAGCCCAAAAAAGCGGGCATGGAAAAGTGAACGGCCAGACTCGGAAAAGCCAACGAACCGAATCTAAAATTTAAAAAGTCAACAAAAGTCAATTGCCCAACCCAAAAAAATCAACCAAAAAAGTCAATAAATACTCAACGGCCCGACCCGAGAAAAGTCAAGTCGCCCTGTCTAAAAATATGCATGTTGAGCGCCTTGAAGGCCAAAAAAATGCCTTCGGGGCGTGCGGCTTGCCCTGAAGGCATGAAGATGAACTCATCACCCTCTATAAAATACAAGGACATCCCTGTCACATTCGGTAAGCCATTCCAGAGCCAGGAAAAAAAAACAACAAACAAAAACAAAAAACCTTTGTTTGTCTCTCTTACTCCCCGAGACCTAAATTCCCACCTAATGTTGAGCGCCGAATTGACACTACAAGAAAAAGCACTTTTGCTAGCGCAAAAAACGTCGGTAAAAGTATCCAAAAACGTTGGTGAATGCTTTTCGACTTTCACCGGCGCAAAAAAGCGCCGCCACCATGTGTAAGGTTACTTTTGTCGGCGCGTTTAAGCGCTGGTAAAACATCTACTATTCACCGGCGCAAAAAATAAAATGCACCAGAAAAGTACCTCCTTAACCGGCATGTCTCACCAAAAGCGCCAGCAAAAGTGTTGTTGGGAATCTAATAATGGTTATTTTCACCGGCGTCTTTTTGTGCCTGGATAAATCATTATTAAATATTTATTATATTTTATACTTCATTATTAATTACATTACATATATACAATAAAACCTCTATAAATTAATAATGTTGGGACCGTGAAATTTATTAATTTAGAGAGATATTAATTTATGGATAAAAGAGTATTTTCGGAATTCCAAGAAATTTGACTCGATTAGATAAATGTTGATGGAGTTTAAAAACACAACACCAAAATATTTTGATGTGATAAGAAAAATTTGAGGTTAGCTCTAACGTGATTAAAGTTTTACGAAAAATATGCAACACTATGACTATATTTACCTAAATCATATTGGTTCTAAATATAATTTTCAAGAATTATTAATTTATGATATTAATGGGACTCTATATTTATATAGAGTTCTCTTAAAATATCTTATCTTATATCTTATCGAGATAAATCATTTTTTACACTGGTCCAAGTCGGGACCGAACAAAATTATTATCTTAGAGAGATTATTAATTTATCGAGTATTAATTTATAAAAGTTTTACGGTATTTTTAATGTCTTTAGACATAAAAAAAAAACACGCACATTCATAAATATATGAACAAAAAATAAATATGCATAATTCTTCATATACATAAATACATATTTACACATATTTAGTTTTCAATACATAAGCCCCACATGAATTTTGCATAAACATGCACTTTACGTTATTTTTGTAATTGTAAACTGTTATTTGGTACATCAAAATTAAATTAACAAGGATTTCCACATGTGAGAAGCTCCAGGGCCGGCCCTGACTTCACGGGGGCCCTAGGCGAAGACTGATTTTGGGGCCCCTATCGTAATTATAAAAATAAAAACCAATACAAAAATTATAAAAGTATTTGAAGAATAAATTACTCAATTAAATATGACGCGTCTAGCGTTTTTAGAGGCAAAAGTACAAATTAAATATGTATAGTGGAGTTTTTGAACCATATCTTGTTCGATAGACAGTAAAGCTAAACTGTTCAATCTATCTTGAGTCATGGGTTGATCAAAGATAAGACTTGATCAATTTCAACTTTGAGAAGCTTCTTTCTGCGTGCGCAACAGTGATCGGTTTGGTTAGCACAATCCGACAAGCAATCCAAGCATTTGGATAACTACAATCTAATTCTTGAATGCAGTTCAAAACATCTATGGCTCTCTTCATGTCGTTCGGCACATTCCGACTTAGCATATTGCAATTCCTTCAAGAGGTCGTCTGCATCAATATCTGAAATTTCATTGTGCTCCATTGACTTTGTAAGATTGGTGCAAAAACTCTTCAAACTATCTCTATCTGCCACTTTTAGTTTCTTCAAATCAAGTAAAAGCCCAAACTGTTTCTTAAAACTCCAAAATTGTTCAAACCTAAATGAAATAATAACAAAATATCGCATCAGATTATGATGAAAAAAAAAATATGTATAAGAAAATAAAAGTATTATAAGAAATGTTCTAACCTGATACCGAAAAAAGAAATCGCTTGATCAACAATATATAGAAAGTAGTTTATTTTGAAGATTTCTTTCCCCCGAAAGTGAAGCTACTTCACCAGTATCATCAAATTACCTTTTTCTCTGAACTTTTCGTTTTTTCCAAAAACTTTGGATCTATTTCCATCCCTCTAGCTATATCTCTGAAGCATCCACCATAGCTTGATCGAATCCAATTTTCCTGTAGTCTTTAAGATAGTCAAGTAGACTACCTAATTCTTTAACGGCAACATCAATTTGCATATTCTTATTCTAAAGAACTTTGCTAACAGTATTGACAGCAAATGACAAATCATGCCAAATTACCAATGACAACAAAAACTCAAAATTTTGAATATTGTAAACTGCAGGAGTCTCCGCATCACCTTATGTCTTTGCATCTTCGTCGCTATTTAACAAATCAGGCCTTTTAAGAGTGCATGGCCCAATTGAACTTTTATATCATGCCTTTTAATATGATTTTTTTAAAAATATGAATGGTGTATATAATTTTTAAAACGTGAACACATTAATACCCCCTAATTTTTTTCTCCATCTTGGGGCCCCTAATATACAAATCTATTATAGTCCTGGGTCTACCATATATACCCTCAGGGCAGCCACTGAGAAGCTCCCGCAGAAACATCTCATTCCCTCTGCTAATCATACTCTTGTAGATACTGTTTTTCAAAAACAACAAATAAAAAGATTAAAAAAACGATTAACCGAGTGTAATCGAGTGCAATTTCAAATCCAGCTCCTGTTCCTGAGTGTCGCTGACGTGCAAAACGAGGAACACGGTATGAGTTAAGTGGTGTTGCGGATGACAAGTTCGGAAATAGGCATAACTTTCGTAGTTACTTCATTTCCATCAATACTCATATATTTTTGCAAACTATATACAGTAAAACCTCAATAAATTAATATTGTTGACACCGGCAAAAATTATTATCTTATCAGATTATTAATTAATATATAAATTAATATTTTATTAATTCATACATTAATGAAGAAAAAATTATTAATTGGCTTAATTATATAAACATCTTA
Organism: Parietaria judaica; assembly: GCA_954871525.1. Classification (NCBI taxonomy): domain Eukaryota; kingdom Viridiplantae; phylum Streptophyta; class Magnoliopsida; order Rosales; family Urticaceae; genus Parietaria; species Parietaria judaica. The sequence continues at coordinate 19,131,883 of OX940868.1, read as the reverse complement.
CTAACAAAAAATTAATTCAAATTCTTATATTGAGAATATTAAAAAATCAATATTAAGAATATTAAGAGATATTATTATGATTTAAAGATTTTATTAGAGTACCAGTGATAGAAATATTAAAGAGCTAAATATTATTAAATAGGAATAACAATAGCTTCTTAGAGTAGTGATAAGAGTTGTCCATCGGGGACATCCGATAAAATTGGAGCGATACAGAGAAGATTTGCATTGCCCATGCGCAAGGATGACACACAAAAACCGAGAAATGGTCCAATTTTTTATTTTTAAAAAGTAGTGATAAGGGTTTTAGGATACATGATTAGTGAATCATGTAATGTTAGGTACAATAGTTTTTATAGTGATAGCTTCAGAAACAAGTTACTATAGAATCATATTTTTAAAAGACTACATGATTATTGATGTAATGTTATCTTTTTTTTAATGTGATTTCATAGTTATTTATGTTATATTTGATTTAATAGTAATTTTATAATAATTTATGTAATTTTATATTGAATTATTAATTTATATATCATTTGGGACCTATATACTTTAAAAAAAATTATTATCTTATAAGTTTAGCGAATTATTAATTTAGCTAGTTACGCCAGAGTAGGGACCGGACAAAAATATTATTTAATCGCGATTATTAATTTAATGAGTATTAATTTATAGAGGTTTTACTGTAATAGGAAGTACCTATAAATGGTCTCAGCTTAAGCAATAGAGTCACAAACTTTTCAAAACATAAACAAAAATCTACAGTTGGCTACAAATTTAGTGACCTTGACCTATACAAATAAATTTCACTTATCATAGAGAAATTTATATCATAATTAACCTACATAGCACAAAAAAATTGTGCATAATATGACACTAAGTCCTTTCATCACAGCAGAGTGAAACGCAAAGCACTGACCTTGTCTCAACCTAGCGATCTTGACGAGCTCCAACAGAATGGCTAGGATGTCTCACCTAATTTTTTTTCTGACAATCTGCAAACAAAGTGAAGTCCAAAAACAAAACTTAGTGATTCAAATTAACAAGAGATAAATAAGAAGAACAAGAATGTAGCAAACCGTTGAATGTAACAAGTTTTGAGTTCACACCTGTAAGCATCAATACGAAGATAAACAAAAACAAAAATAAAATGGAGATGAAATCACTATTAGTCGGGAACCAACAATTTACCAAATAAAATCATCTCGGTTGCTGTATTGTAGTAGCATAGTTCACGTTTCTTTCTCTCTCCTTAGGTACGAAGATAGAGATGAACCTCCCGAAAATAACTTCCGATCCACGCAAAGACGAAGAAGAAATACTTAGTCCATCGCGATCACTATCTAACTTTGGGCCAGGCCCAAAGTAGGTTCGTGGGCCAAATTTTACGTTACTATATTTTTAAGCATTAACAATTTTATCAAAAATTCCTCCATAAAAATTTATAAAAAATAATTATAATTGAAAACCTCTTGATTTTGTGTCATTGATCGCGGTTTCGTGAAGGTTCAACTTACCGATGTTACCGATAAACCGATTACCGTTTTCGACGGATTAATCGATAGCTTACCGATTAACCGACGGAAAACCTATAACACTGTAGCTTACCGATTATCGATACTTTTCGATGATTATCGACGGATTATCGATACTTTTCGATACTTTTTGACAGAAAACTTATAAAATATTTTGATAATATCATACCACAAAACATATGTTAAATTATTAAGTGTATAATTATAATATTAATATTAGTTGAAGTGTATAATATTAAATGAATATACATATTAAGTGTATATGTATGTTAGGTGAAGTGTTAATATGTATGTTAAGTGTATAATATTATTTGAAGTGTGTAATATTAAGTTAAATTATTAAGTGAAAGTGTATGTGTATGTTAAGTTGTGTGATATTAGTTGAATAGCAAAAAGTCCCACATTGATAGATGACAATAGTTTGGTGATGTTTATATACCAAATATTAGGGACAAGGGCTTGGGCCCTTTGGGTCATAGGATTTTGTGGATGGGGGAGGACTCACACAAATGTTACACCACCACACGCGCGCGCCGCCGCCGTCCGTCCGGACGGACGTGGCAGGGTGAGGTTGTGCAAATATAATTATTTTTGCCGAATTTTTTTTTACCGAAAAGTACCTTTTTTTTACACTGATTTTACCAAAAATCGGTTGGTAATCGGTTTATCGAAAACCTCGAAAATCGTCGAAAAGTGTATAAAAACGATAAGCATTACAACCGGCAACTTACCGGTAACTACCAAAAAGCCGAAAAATCGACGATTATCGTCGATTATCGTCGAAAAATCGTACCTTGGTTTGAAACCTCTATAGTTTTCGAAGTCGAAGACAAATGAAAGTAATTAATCCTCCAATAAAATAAAATGCATCAATCAATCAAATTCAGAAAGTATTAGCTGTCAGTCAATTAGTGAATTACTCAAGATTAACTTAGGGCCAGCTCTAGCATTATTAGACATTTGATCACAGCATATATAGACTTTAATTTAAAAATAAAAAAGAACAGGTCGAAGTCGAATAGTTATTTTAGAATTAGTAGTTGTAAAAATACTCAAGTTACTTAGGAATAGAGCAATATAGAGTTAATTAGGAAAAACAAAAATTATGGTGTAAGTATCCAAATTTACCTTTTTTGGCGGATAGATATAAATCATCCACTTTTCTTATAGTTTTCTTTTTTTATTATTTTCATCAGTGATTAGTGATTACGTCAACAAGAAATAAAACAAATAAACTTAAACCATTAAACTCACGAACATCAAAATAAACCTTGACGAAAACACAAATTTTTAAAACATCAACAATGTATGTTCTTATTTTTCTTTCACTTTCTCTCTCAAATTCTCATCTCATTTCTTCAATAACATCACGATTTGCGTGATTGATGTTATCACCGACAGAAAATATTAAAAAAAACAAAGAAAAAAATAGACGAGATCGACTGATCCTTCAAAAAGATGAATTCGGATAGTTTACTATAATTTTTCTAAATCAACTATATATCACTTTATTTTCGAAGAACTTAAATACTAGTTTTATGCTAATAACCCTTAAAATAATAATAATAAAAATAACATGTCTTATAATTATTATTTTATTGGTTTCACTTTCATCAATGTATCAGATGGGAAGGTTCAACAAGGCCACACGACTCGACACAACTTGCATGTGTGTGTGATCACAATAATACTTATTAGAATAAATGTTGGCGTTGCGTTTAAATTCCAAATAATATTTCATTCATGTGGTCACATCACACCACACATGTTTAAACTTTAAAACCAGTCGACATGAAAATGATATAAGAGAGAGAAAATCTGCATGGCCGTACATGCCGTGATCCGTTTCTCTCTCTTATCACCACCCAAACAAAAAAGACACATACTTATACACATTTTTATTTCTGACTTATCTAAATCCATGATAAAAAGAAATAATGAATGTTTTTAGGTGTATGTCAGTTTCAATTAGAGGTGCACGTATATAATCGCCACTGGCGATTCGGTGCGTCGCGATGGGTTATCAGAGTTCGCGATGCATCGCGATTTTTGCGGCAAAAGTCGCGATTCGTCGCGATTTGCTGCTCCAATCGCGATGCGTGGGTAGACTGATCCGCGCACTCCATCCGACCGCCAAGATCTCGCCACGTCATCAATTCGTGTGACGGATTGAAATCGCGAACCACCGCGACCAGTCGCGATCTCCTCCCTCGCGATGCGTCGCGACTCCCATTTTGGCGACTTTTGGCGATTTAGTCGCGACCAACCGCGACCAACACATGTGCAGCTCTAGTTTCAATGATAAAAGGGTAGAACGGAAAATTATGATTTATGAGTGTTTTTAAGATCTTGTTCTCGATGAAAAATTGATAACCTAACCGTAAATTGTTACTGTAATCGGTTAATCAACGTTTTAGCCAACGATAACTTTGGTATTCTAAACATAATGCCATTAATGAATTACTCCGGCGCTTGAATTTTATCTTTACAAACTCAGATATACTAAATATAACTTAAGTTAATAATATGTGGACTTAGTATGATATCTATATATGTACTAATCTTCATTATCATTTACGCATTAGCTCACTTTAGCTTTTGACTTGACCTTCCTTCTAACACTCGGAATATTAGGAGCAGTGCCGGCTCGTGCGGCCGCGCCTACAGTAAAAAAAGATATTTCACATTTGAGGGCATGGGCGGAAGCGGAACTACCCTTGTGAGTTGTGGGTAGTGGGGTTAGAACCACCCCTATTTTTTTTTTATATATATATTTGTTTAGTACTAATTTTTAATTTTTTACAAATAAACTCTTTTTATTTGCAATACAAATTTAAACCAGTCACCCCGAAATTTAAATCCTAGTTCCGCCTATGTTTGAGGGTCCCAAAAAAACACAAAAAGGTCCCGGAGTTACTTTAAATCATATTCGACCAGTATTTTTGTCTCTAAAAATTCTAAACGCGTCATATTTAAATAAATAGTTATTTATTAGATACAAAATAAAATATTTAAATATATAATAAAAAAAATATTTAAAAGCACGCTAATAAATAATAAAATTAATATTTGTAAAAATTTCCATCTATTCAAGAATCTCTATTACAATTTACCTGTAGTGTGCCAAAAATAAAATACAACGTTATTTGAGGGAAGAACATGCTTGCATGCATGCAAATTAACGTCTGAGCAAACTGAGACAAGTGAAGCTTCCATGACTTGCATAATTTATTGCTTTCTTATATAATTAATGAACCATGGACAAACAAATAAAGTATGGATCTCTTGCTTTTTCTTTTCAATTTTTTGTTTTAATTTTGGTGATTTTTTTATTTACTAATTTTTGGTTGTTTTGTTTGGTTTAGAAATATTATAGGAAGGAAGGTGTGGCTGTAGCTTCGTCGTGGTGCGTGTTCCCTTTGGCTTTGTGCATGTCACGGTGTCGGTCTCAATGGGACCTCCAGCTTTCATCTGTCTTTTCCTTGTGATTTTGTAAAATGGCCGTATTTATAAATTTATCATTTTGTGCTTATAATTTAATGGTATTCTGATGGAGTCAAAATTAAATAAATAATAATAATAATAATAATGAATAAAAAAAATTACTCATAAATATAACGTCCGAAGGCTACATAAAAATTTAGAATAAAAAAATCTAATAAAATTTGTGTTACACATTTAATAAATTAGAACAATTACAAATTATCGCACCATATATAAAAAGGACAAAAAAATAAATTAGGTGTGTAATATATTTGGTCTATAAACTAGGTGTGGAAAAACTTGGATTTAGAAGTTTTGAATCTGGTTTTTTTCGAAGACACATTTAGGCTTCAGTCCAGTCTGTTGGATATTTTAATCTGACGGCTGGATTGAGGGATGAATATTTTTTTAATATAATTAAAATCTTTTTGAATTTTAAAGTAATTGTAAATTCGTAATATTGTATTATATAACCCAAAATTTTGAAAAAATCATTTTACCTTTACTAATACCAATTTAAAACGACCCTTCTCATTTCATTCATATCGTTCTCCTTCTCTCATACATCAAAGTCAAAGATGTAAAATTTTCCGTACTTTTAAATTTGCAATATCAATCTTCTTATTTATATGAATTTTTTATTTTTATTTTTTTTTTCTTCTAAAAAGGGCCCTATAAAAGCAACGGTCAACATGCCTCCTTAATATAATATTTTAAATTAGCAAAATTTTGGAAAATGTCTTGTTTTGTCGAGTGGGAATGCTATTTAAACTTTATCGAGATTATCCATTTGATAATAATGTCTATCTTTGTCAACATTGAAAAATCAGTTATATTATAATAAGATGCCATACACAAGACTAGAGCTGTGCACACGACGTCGCCACTGACGACGCGACGCGTCGCGACGCCTACAGTGCGAGTCGCGACGCGTCGCGATTTACGCGGCAAAAGTCGCGATTCGTCGCGACGAGGAGGAGAAATCGCGACGACCAGGGGCTCGATCCGCGCACTTGATCGTGTGGCTGAGATTACGCCACGTCATCGATCCGAGGGGAGTGAAAAGTTGTGTTTGTTGGTGGCGAAAATAACACAATTTTTACCCGAAATTTATTCCCCAACCACAATTATTACCCACTTTACTCGAATTCCAACCCTAAAATTTCAAATTTCAAAATTTTTTCACCCACTTTCTCCTCACAATTATTCACCCACTTCACCCACCACAATAATTATTCACCCACCCCACCCTCTCCCAAAACCCTATAAATACCACCTCTTCCTCCCTCATTTCCTCACCAACAATCTCTCAACTCTCTCTCAAATTCTCTCAACTCTCCAAGTTTTTTCCACTCTCAATCTCCAAAGTTCTAAAGTTCCAAAGTTCCAATTTTCTAAATTCCTAAAGTTCTATCATTATGTCTCGAAGAAGCGGCGGTAGTTCCGGGGGTCGGAGGGCGGCCAGGAATTTGCAACCCCAATTTCTACAAGGGGGAACATCGGATACTTGTCCCGACGACTACATTCCCGTTAGGCTGCCGGCAGAAATATTCCCTTCCCCTCACAATCCAGATTATCCCGACGATACAGTACGGTCTCTAAGACCTAGTCTAGTCCGGGCGGTGGCCCAGCACCACGCCAATCCCGACCGTGTGCCCCAAGAGTTGGTCGACGCGGTGGCTCAATGTAGGGGGGGAAACAACGATCCTTTTTTCAATCTCATGTTACGGGAAGGTGCCGAATACGGAGCTCAAGGTCCCGAAGGTGCCGATCCCGACGAACCTCAAGGTCCCGAAGATGCCGATCCCGACCAAACTCAACGTCCCGACGATGCCGATCCCGACGACTATCAAACGCCGCCCTCGATCCGTGGTTCAAATATCGGGGTGTACAACCGCGGTTCTCCTCAACCTTCCAATCAAGATAGCGGTGAAGCCTCCGTTGCCCGTCCTCGACGAAGTCGACGTCCTTCTACCGGGTAATAACCTTTAATCCTTTTTTTATTTAATTAATTATTAATTTTTTATTAATTAATAAGTTAGTACTTAATAATAAATAATAATTAATAATTAATAAGTAATAAATAATAATTAAAAAAAATAATTGAAAAAAAATAATTAATTTTTAATAATTAATAATTATTAAATAATAATCACTTGAAAGTCTTAGTATGCTCTGTGGTTGCGGTTCCGACTGATCTTCCACATCAGAAACGATTTTCTTGAGATTTAATTATCATTTAATCATATTATCTTAATTAATTAATTTCGTTTAATTTTTTTTACGATAAATATTATAGTTTAATTACCTTTTAGTTTAATTAATTAATTTGTCACGTCTCTTGAAAGTCTTAGTATGCTCTGTGGTTGCGGTTCCGACTGATCTTCCACATCAGAAACGATTTTCTTGATATTTAATAAGTTAACGGGATTAAAAATGGTAATTTGTATGTGTGGTGATTATTATAAAGTTCTTAATGGAATACGGTGTCTTAGAAAGATTGGTTTTTAAATAAGGTTTGCTTTGCAATCTCCTCCAAGCTAGCCTGGGAACCTCGGGGAGTTCTGTCTAGAAAAGCTTGGGCCTAAAGCGAGATCATAGCATCCTTTCCAGTCGATCTGGCCGTGGAACCTCGGGGAGTTCCGTCAAAAAGAGCTTGATAATGATTTCCACACATAGAAAATACCATTTTTAATTTCGTTAACTCTTTTAATTAACTATATGAAATTTAATTAATTAATAGGATTAATATTAATATTTAACCCATGTAAAATTAATACCCATTTTTATTTTGTTAACCTTTTTTCTCCCGTATATTTTTAATAGGGAAAGTCCTCCTGCCTTGTTGTGGGGACGACCAAACAAAGCGAAGGTGTGGGATTATTTTCACGAGGAACGACGGGTGGAGAACGGTGTTCGAATCAAGATCGCCACGTGCAAGAAGTGCCATGAAACCCTCGATGCGTTGGGGGACAAAGGAACCGGCTACTTGACGCGACATAAGAAAGCGTGCTACGGAGACGGTAACGAGGTAAACACAGCACAGGTAAGTGCTCTTACCACCGAAAATTTACGGAAATGGACCCTCGAGTGGTTACTGTCTACGGGCGCACCGATGAGTTTGGTGGAAAACCCTGCGCATACACAATATATGCAAAGGGTTAATCCGTCTTACGAACAGTTTTCCCGTACGACGTATACAAGGGACATGGAAAATGCTTACAAAATGCAAAAAAATTATTTGGTCGATTTTTTCAAAATGTCCAACATTAACGTTGCTTTTACCACCGACTTGTGGAGCGGTCCGAGTCTTAACGACTATTTGAGTCTGACCGCCCATTACGTCGACGAGAATTGGGATCCATGTCAAAAACTTTTAAACATGTCACCATTCGAGTGTCGCCATACCGGCAAAAACATTTCCGATAAATTAATAGAATTATTCAATGATTGGGGTTTGCAAAATCGTATCATTTCTATTACGTTAGACAATGCCGCAAACAATAACGCCGCTATTACTATCTTAGAAAATAGTTTGCCCGGTTCTCCTTTTCGTAATATTTTACATCAAAAATGTGCTTGTCACATCATTAATTTAATTGCTAGAACGGGGGAACGAAATATTTCAGGGCACGTTGACAAAATACGCGGCGTTGTCGATTGGATCCGGCATTCTCAAACCGTTGTTAGGTGGAGACGATTTTGTAAAGAGCACAATCATAAAGCTAATAAGTTTGGTTTAGACAACAATACACGATGGAACTCTACATATCTAATGCTTTCAGTTGTTTGTAGACAGAGATTACCATTAAGCGCTTTCCTCCTCACCGAACTAGAGGCCTCGGAGCGGATCACGGAGGCAGAATGGGAAATGGCCCAGAAATTCACCCAATTCCTTAAACCCTTTTACGCTGTTACTTTAAATTTTTCAAACCAAAGACAACCTTCCTTGAATCATGGTCTTTCGGGTCTTTACGAAATTACAAACACTTTTTCTGAATTCGCAAATGACCCTGTTATTTCGCCCATGATTGAGGGAATGGTTGCAAAATTCAAAAGTTATTGGGATCCACCCCCTTTTTCGTATTGTTTCGGTGCTATCTTGGATCCCCGTATTATGTTTACATTCGGGCCGTTGATGTTAGCAATCGGGATAAACCTAGGGGTGGATTACACTGATTATATTAAGGTTGTTAATGAAGCTTTTTATGAACTTTACAGTGAATACGACCGGCGGTTCCCACAGTTCAACGTGGAGGCGGAGCAAAGGGCAGTTATGGAAAGCCCAACCAAGACCGGCCTAGCATTTGTCCGGAGACTGAAGCAAAGACTGGATCGCGGAGAAGCATCGGGATCCGGTACGCCACCGGCACGAGCGGAGGAAACGGACGGTGCCCCGCAAGAACTGAAGCGGTACTACGGCCTGCGGATCGACGAGGACTCCGTCGAGTTCGATGTGATTGGATGGTGGAAGAATCAACGGGAAAGATTCCCGATATTGGCGAGAATGGCGAGGGATATACTGTCCATCCCCATTTCCAGCGTTGCTTCGGAGAGCGCGTTCAGCTCGGCTCAGCATATAATCGACGACCGGAGGGCGTCAACAACTCCCACACACCTCGAGCAAGCGGTGGTGTTGAACGATTGGATGTTCCGCAACCCCACCATCGCCCAACGGACCGAGCCAACCGACCTAGAGCTTATGACGCAAAGGTTTAACGACTGGTTCCCCGAGTGACGCAATGTAAACGCCAATATGATGTGCTCTTTCCTCTCTTGGTTTTATGTCCCTAAGGAGGGTTTTACGAGAGAGGTTTTAGTGAGGCATCTTGTAATATTTACACTGAATATTTACAACTTCTTCCACCATATTGTAATATTCACAATGAATAATACAACTTTTTTTTTAATATCTTGTTTTATCATATTTACTTATTTGTTTTAGAATTTTAATAATTATTAATATGGTATACGTACATACTTATTAACATATATTACAACTTAAAAATTAACTTATAATTTAAAATTAATAATATGTTACACAATAATAACATACTAAAATATTAATTTTGAAATAAATAAAGTTTAAATAATAAGTTTACATAATTTAATACTTTAATTCGGATAAAAACTAATAAAATTAAACATTGGAAACAAAAAATAACTTTTGCCGCAGCCCTTTTTTTGGTCCTTCCTCGCTAAATCGCGACCACGTCGCGACGCATCGCGACCAGACACGCCGCGACGCATCGCGACCGGCCAATTCGCGATTTTGGCGACTTTAGTCGCGATCGGTCGCGATTGGCTCGTGTGCAGCTCTACACAAGACGTCGATGGAAGACATGAATGCTTTTTAGTCTTTACCACTAGATTTAAAGCCTCCATTGATGAGTCAAATTTTAAAGAAAATGGATTAAAAATATTATAATATCATTTGAAGCCTCTATAGTAATTTCTTCTTGGATAAATGAATTTGACTATGGCTAAAACAATGGACAATGAATTTAAAGCTCAAATAGGATTGTCATAAGTGATTAAGTGAAGCTTATTATTACCATACGTAATAATTTAATATGTCTTGTTATATTCTCTATTATATTAGTTTTTTTAGGGAACTTCTAGTGCGAGCCGCCGTGGTCGGACACTCTGCGCATTTGTCCGCCCATCCTTTTTATTTTTGTAAACTTTGTCTAGTAATATAACCGTTAGTCCGTTACCTACCGCTGCTTAAAATAAATAAATAAAAAACACGTGCCCAGTCCCCAAATAAGTGTCGTGGGTTCGTCCACCAAGCGTCGTTGCATGCGCGTGGTCATATCCTAAGAAGGGTCGCACGCCGGTAGTTTGCCAGTCGTGGATGATGGTAAGTGAAAGTAATGTAATGGTACAATAATTAATATGCGTAGACAACAGATTTTAACGACGGATTTTAAATGTCATGTAAAATTTATACTGATGTAAACTTCTTCTTTTCTTTTTTTTTGCTAGTGATGAGTGATGACTTCTATTGAAATAAACGTTGATATATATATATATATATATATAAAAGTTCTTCGTTGGTAAATTATCATAAATACATTGATTATGCCCTCATGAAGTTCAATATATATATATATATAGTTTTACTATAAAAAAAAAACATAAATAAATTAAATACTGAAGTTAGCAATATTGGCATCCAAAATTCCAATTGAATTGCAAGTGACCTGCATTTAAAGTTGTAGATATATATTATGTATAATGATCAAATCAACAAATACGACATTAGCGAAGCATCATTTTCGGTGCAAGTTTATGTTTTCAGTACTTATTTATCACTACTTTTTTCAAACATGGACCATAAACATAAATGATAATAAAGATCGAAGTAGGGTTTTTCCACATCATGATCATGAAACGTTACATTATTGGAGTTGAAGGACTCATTCGACCCAAATGAAAGTGAGGAAAACAAGGTTCGAAAACCGTTTTGAGTATTCGTTGAATACTCGATGATTAGTCGGTAATTGAAGGTTAGGCGTCACTAATTGTTTTCTTATATGTTTTTTGTCGAATATTTGACAATTTTAAAGTTTATTGAACCTTAAAACAGAGAGAATTATAGAAAGAGTAGTGACGATAATCTGCCTAATTATCTTAAGACCCTATTATCGTATAATCTGATCATATGCGTATGATCATCTTAGAATTTGTTCAATCTCATACTCACACATTCTCGAAAACCTAGCATGAGTACATTACTTGCCAAGTGATGTGAGATTGGACCACTTACTTATTTTTATCATCTAGGCTAAGGGATGGATGACAGTGATATTACACATCATATATTACAGATGTACATTTAAAAATAAAAATAAAAACAAATTATGAGCAATATAATTTAACGGTTTAATTTGGTTGGGTTGAAACTTTTTTTTTTTTTTATCACTGTTGTCATGGGCTCTGAACATTGTAGGGTAATATATAATGGGCTTATATGATATACACATACATGTAAAATGCATGGCCCAATTGGTAGATTGAGAGCACTTTAATTTATTCGAGTATCTGTACATGCATATATTTAAATAGTTGTTCTTTGCTAGAGGGTGATATATAATAATATAAATCGACATGGGGACGTTGATTTTATTCGAAATATCAGTTGGATCTTTGTAGGATGAATATTTTTTAGAAGTTTAATAATATATATATATATAAGTATTAGGTAAATGATCATCGTTGATAAGCCTTTCATAAAATAAATTTCTATTTCAACTAATCAAGTATTGATAAGTGTCGAGTAGATTCCATATATATATATGGTTAATTTATGGTTTAAGAATTTTTAAGATTAGTTGGTTGCATTTTGCTATCACAAAATAGCAAAGAGAGTTGCACCAACAAATGGAAATATTGAAATATCAATTATAAATCATATGAAGAATAAATATCAATTATATATATAGTAATAATAATAAACTAGCTAGATTGCTTTAAGAGCAAATAAATATTGGTCAAATTTTAAGTAAGACGGTGGGAAGTCAGCATTAAGGACCATCCCTAAATGCTGCAAAAATATTATTATATGTCACATAATTTAATTATTCTCCTTAGAAAATATATGTTCCTTGTTTTAAGCCTTGAATGTATTCAAAGGCCAAAGAATTATATGATTATTTTGATCACTTATCTAAGCCAATCCTTCTCAAAATTCATTATTTTATTAAAATATTAAAATGATAAATCTACGGAAAGGACGCACGGAATCTTGATAGTTTGTATATCAATATCAAGAACGAATCAAATAATTATCAACACCTAATTATTTATTTATCGTCATTTCTCAATTAGAAGGGACTAATTAATAACGATGAATATATTGACAAAAAAGTCACAAACTAACTATATATATGGAACATTAAGGAAAATATTGTTAAGTAATTCAAGTTGTTATAAATTATTTTAGCCAGTAAGATATAGACAATGCATCAAACCAATATATTTATCTTAAACTTGTAGTTAGGTTTAATGTGGCAAATGTATCTAAATTGTACTCAGTAAGGACGGCATAGATCCAATTATTATGTACATTAAAATTTGTATGTACATTTAAACTGTAATAAAGTGAAGATTAAGTAACACTGATTTTTTTTTTTTTTTTTTTTAATTTACTCCGCTCCAATACGAATATAACTTAAGTACATTCGCCGCCGCCATAAACCCCATCAAATAATCCACAATATATACACTTATGTATTATGTATAATATAGATATAGCCCATAACAAGTTATACTCACCGTGCATGTACTCTCTCTCTCTCTCAATATATAGATACTTTCATATACATTATGCACCGCTGATAGTTTCCTCAAACCGCTGATCAACATGGTAACCACCGCAACGAGAGCAGATTTCGACCTACACATCCAGAAGAGCTTCTCCTTCAGCGCCTTCAAAGAATCCGCGGTCGGATTCTTCTCTGACGATGACGACGACAACGACGACACCCTAAAGCCGCAAAACGACACCGTCTTCAACTTGACCGACGACAACTCCTTCATAGAAATAGCCCTGGATCACAAGAACTCCGACTACTCTAAATCCGCCTGCAACCTCGCCGGCTCCGACCACCTACGCATATCGTTCTCCTCGAGCTTCCCGTCGATCCCGGAACCAGTGCGTCGTTCCGTGGTTCAGGTACATATAACACCTAAGAACTAAAAGTGTTCGACGTTTCGAAACTCGATTTTTATTTTATTACAATTTTGTTTTTAAGCAGATTTCTCCGTCAGCGAGCCTGAGATCGTCGTCTGTGGGGACGACCGGCTCGATATTCCCGGGGTCGGAGTCGTTCAGCCTGCACGAGAGCTCTCGCCGGCGAAATCAGTTACCGGCGTTCAGTCCTTTGGTCCACACGCTGCTCTTCACGCTGGATCAGGCACCGTCCCCTGCGCCGGAGATTGACGATCGTGATCGGATCATGGACGGTGAGGATCACTGGAAGAGGAATCAGCATTTACAGGTGGCGATGATCGACAGTGACGTATTTAACAGGTACTGATCATCAACTCACATGTGCTTCGTATCTTGCTTTGATTATACAAATATATATATACATAATATATATATATATATATATTTATATTCTTCAGTTTTACGTAGAGTACAAGATCGAGTTATCTATCAGTTTAGATTATTCTATACGTGTTGCGTAGACTATGGACTTCAATGTGTGAACTTTTTGAACGCAAATTAATCAAGACAATATATAAATACATATAAATATATAATATTATATACAATAAGTTTCCTCTCATAAATCAAATTAGTGTATCAAGGACTAATCCATGAGCTAATTAGTGTTTTAAGGAGCTGATCATAGCTAAATTATTAGTCTCGCCACGATGTAAACTTAAGTACTTAACGACTGAAAATACACGTATGTGAGTATTTTAATAGTATTTTATTTCACTAATCTCATAATTAATTAGGAAAGTATCGAACGTTACACCAGCAAGAAGCAATAATGGAGGCAATAATCACCAAAGTTATGGCATAATGAAGTTGTTGATGATCAAAATATTCCGAGTAGCCAAAGTCCGAAAGCTCTTCTCTTCACTTCTCACCAAATCCAGAGGCCAAGTCAACTATCATCTCTGCGACCCCAACAAACTCCAAAACGACATGTCGTACAACACCGCCAAGAGATCATCAAAACCCTACAATTCCAATGAAACGACACATTCAGACTACTATACAAACGACCTGGGAGTGTGCTACGACGGCTTCGGCGTCGTTTCCGACGCCAAAAGGTTCTCTCCCCGCGACAGGGAACGGCGCCGCTCGGTCAACCAGAAGCCAGTGAGGGCTTTGGACGTGAGTTTGGGTCCGGTGGGAGGTGTGCTGGAGGCGCTGAATGCGAGCGGGCGGAGAAGAAAGACGAGCAGCTGCCCAAGCTCGATAAAGTCGTCGCCGATTCACCAAGGCCTCGGCGACGCATTTTTCGCAGGCGAAAGCTCGATTCAGGCCGCGATCGCCCACTGTAAAAGCTCGCTAGGGCAGTCCACGGAGTTTAGGTTTTAAGTATATACACTATATATAATATAATTATTATCAATTACTTGTATGAGATCTTAAACCTTGATCAGGAAATATGAAAATTATATATTATTTATTTCCCACTTATATTCATATATTGGAGAAATTTGTGGCGAAAATAGTTATATTATGGATTTAGGTATAATAAATTTTATGTTATATTTTTTGTGGGGAAAGTATTTAAGTATTGGCTTTGTGTTATAATTAAGTCATAAAGTTATATTCTTCTATTGTGAAAGTCTTTAAGTTATCATTTGTTTAGCTTTCTTCTATCGCCTATATATGTACTAAAATCAATAATATAAGTATATTTGCCACGAAAATAACATAAATATTTTCGTCCCTATTTTTATTTCATTTTTTACCCATGTCACGTGCGAGGTGAAAACTATGTAGACAGTTATCAAAAACAATGTATGAAAGTCAACAAAATAACATTTAAAGAACTTTCACCATAAAAATATAACATAAAATATTTATTTACAACAAAATCGGATAATTTTATTACCAACTCTCGTTTTATGTTTTCAGATAGAACATGGCATAATAAATATATATATATATATATGGAAACTCCAATAAGTATGCTCGGTAGTCGATAGAGTATTTGGAAAAATACCCGAGTTTGTTAAATTACAAAACTATGCCCAACATATCTTTTGTCTTTAAATCAAACATTTTTAAACACTTTAAACTACGCTCCAAAAACTGTTTAATTTTTTTAAACACTTCTTGTCTATACATCAAACACTTTTGGAGCATAGTTTTATAATTTAACAAATTTGGGTACTTTTTTCAAAAACACATGTTATACGAGACATACTTATTGAAGTTTTCATATATATATATATATTATATTATGCCATGTTATATCTGAAAACCAGTCACGAGAAGCTTGTAAATCAAAAATTGATTTTTATCGTTGTATATAGTTGGTGAGGTGTAGATCACCTTTCCCTAAAAAAAAAAAAGGTGTAGATCACCTCACATGGTTCAATAAATCGAAGGAAAATTAAATATATTGTTTAGTATTTGAATCACAAGTGTCAATTTTTGTTATTATTATTTAATGAAGTATATTTTTATTTTTTGTGACTAAGCACAATTATTCATATATAACAAGTGAATTGCTATCTAGGCATACCAAGATTTATTCGATGATGAGTAATCTTACAAGGACAACTATAATTTGGTGTTCAGAGAATATATGCTTGGGTTGTTGGATTTAATTTATGTACTGAAGACAATTAATGTGTCGAAATAATTAAAATAAGAGTAAATTGTGGCTAAAATACTCAATGTTTCAGTTAAAAGGGTAATTAGCGGCACAAAAGGCCAAAGTTTTTAAATTCCCTTAGGCATGATGCCAATGCCAAAAAACGACGGCAAAAGTCCCCAATATGCACTAATCACACTAATCGCAAAATTTCATCCAACTAATTGGATGACTGTTAGTCAAATGATGATGTGGCAGTGTTGACCGCCACGCGGATATCTACATTGCATGCCACGTCATTTTTAATTTTTCCACGTTATTATTTTTTGCAATTCTTTTACGTGGCCCACTTTTCTTCTCGCCTTCTACCGTTGACACGTGTCCATTCTCCCCACACTATGACATGTGCCATCCAAATAACTAGCCTTTTTTTTTGCTTTTGTAAGGTTGAAACCCAGAGCCCAAAGAAACAAAACACTAAACCACCGAAGTTATTTGGTGATAGATTGTACTGAATATGACAATTTAGATAGCAAACATATTAAGAGATTATCAAGATAAGTATAATTAAATAAACCAATAGGAAATAATCTCGTGTAATTGGCATGCAAAGTAGACCACATTATCTAAAGTTTGGTTTTAGTTGGACTTTATCAAGATAAGTATAAAATTTCTCAACAATAAAAAGGGTTTACGTTAGTTGAGTCCCATTATTCATTTTTTAAAAATTTCTATAGATTTATGATCATCATGTTTATTAACCAATCATAATAAGCTAGCTACAGTAGTTATGCTAAACTCATTTTATTTATTTAATTAGTCGTGATATTGTTAATAAATAGATAAATTTATTTCATAATTATTTTACTTTATTAAATTATCATAAGATGTAAGTATTTAAAACTTATAAGTAGGATAATATATACAATTTTAGTAGTATTTTCAGCCACTACCCGAAAATAAACTTATAAGTAGGATAATATTTACAACTATAGTAGTATTTTCAACCACTACCCAAAAAAATGACGGATAATAATCAAAAAAATATCTCACATATTAATGGATATGCTTGCTATTTAAATTGTTATACCCATTACATTTTGACACCAAATACTTTTGATCTAGTAATTTAGTACTTTGTTTATCTGGGTTTGGTCATGGGTTCCAAAATATAAATACAAAATATTTTGGTTACTTATTTGGATGACACGTGGGACAATGTGGGAGAGAGAGAGAGACAGAGAGAAATTGTACACGTGGCAACGTGGGAGAGGGCGAGAAAATAAGTAGTCCCCGTGAAGAGATTGAAAAAGAAAAATCGAAATAAAAAAGATGTGGCAAATTTTTTTAATAAAATGATATGGCGTGCCACGTAGATGTCCGCGTGTCAGTCAACACTGCCACATCACTAGTTGACTAACAATCATCCAATTAGTTGAATGAAATTTTGCAATTAGAGTGATGAGTGCACATTGGGGACTTTTGCCGTCATTTTTGGGCATTGGCATCATGCCTAAGGGAATTCGAAAACTTTGGCCACTTATGCCGCTAATTACCCTTTTTTTAATTATGTACCAAAAGTTTTTTTTTTGGCGGCTATTATACCCAAAGTTTATTCCGTTAACGTCAAACGTACACACCGTTAAATCTCCGTTAATCCTCCCTAAGTGGCACACATCTCGCTGCCACGTCATTCTATCCTGCCACGTCGTTTTTTCGGCTAAAGTACCAATGTTTCAAACATTTGCGGCTAAAGTACCCAATGTTTTTTTAAAAAAAAAATTGAACTTCTCGAGTGACTTATTTAGATAGATTTATGGGTTGAATTTTTTACACTGAACTCGGGTTGACTTTTCGGGCCGAGATCTGTAAATACAATATATATAAACTGTATATATATATATACTATATATTAATTTATATATTTAGTATAGTATATTAAGCTTATATATAATATTAAGTATAAATATAAAGTATATTTCAAGGGTATAAATTAATATAATATAATATAAAGCATATTTCAAGGGTATAAATTAGTATAATATAAAGTATAAATATAAAGTATATGTTAAGGGTATAAATTAGTATGTATAAAGTATAAATATATAAATAAATATAAAAACTGTATATATTTTTACTTTATATTATATATATATATATTTATAATTTAGATTATATATAAACAATATATATAAAAGCTGTTTATATGGATACTTTATATTATATAGAAACTGTATATATTTATACTTTATATTATATATAAACTTTATACTATACTAAATATATAAATTGATATAAAATATAAATATATACAGATTTTATATATAGTGTTTATATATATATTGTATACACAGAGCCCGGCACGAAAAGCCAACCCGAGTCCGGTGTAAAAAAGTCAATCCTAAAATCGATCTAAATAAGTCACTCAAGAAGTTCAATTTTTTTTAAAAACATTGAGTACTTTAGCCGCAAGAATGACGTGGCAGCGAAATGTGTGCCACGTAGGGATAATTAACGGAGATTTAACGGTGAGTACGCTCAGGCCCGGCCTAATAGTAGGGCGACTTGGGCCACTGCCCAAGGCCCCCAATCGTGGAAGGCCCATAAGCCTCGAAGCTTTAGCAATTAAAACATATATCTTATTATGCCAAGAAAATTGCCGTGTAAATAGATGAAATTGGTCCAAAATTTGAGCTGAAATGTTATTTGTGGGCCCCGTAGAACTAAAATCTGAAATTAAAATGGATGAAATATCAACTGTGGGCCTTATAAACCTAACCTTTGAAATTAAAAATTACTGAAATGTCAATTATGGGCCCCATTAATCGGTTGATTGCAATATACTAGGCATTACTCTCGATCCTTACCTTACCCTACATCCTGCATCTCTATTTTTTTCTTTCTTCTTCATTTCTATTGATAATTGATAACTAACTGACTTTTAGTTTTTCTCCTACATAAATTAAAAATATTATTTTATAGATGATAAAAATAGAAGAAAAAATAAATTTTGTTTATATATTTTATGCGGTAATTCTTCTTTTAAAAGTGAAAATATTTATTTAAAAAATTGCTAAGCTCATGATTGAATCTTTGGAGACTACTCGCTGTGTAAATTGAAGAACAAAGATACGAGCGGTGGCATATTTGAGAAGCGTACTAAAAAAATATGCTCACTTAAAAATGTATTGGTATTTAGAATATTTAGTTTATCGAATGTATGAACCATGAAAAAAAAGGCCTCATTAAAAATTTTTGCCCAAGGCCCCTACAATGCTTGGGCCGGCCCTGTGTACGCTTGACATTAACGGAATAAACTTTGGGTATTATAGCCACACAAAAAAATTAGGTACATAATTAAAAATAAATGAAACATTAGATATTTTAACCGCAGGTTACCCTTAAAATAAATTAAATTTGTAGTTTTATGATATACCCTAGAGAAAGAAAGAAAAAGGGTCAAGCTAAGCAATTGTGAAGCTGTATACTTTCGTGAATTTCGTGTGGTTGGGATATTTATTGGGCTGGGCCTTGAATAAATCTTAGGTCTATATTAAAATGAGGCTTTCATTGACAAGTCTAAGAAATTGTATCACATATTTGATAAGATTGATTAATATTAAAAGGGATAATAGCGGCAAAAGTGGCCAAAGTTAGGTCAAGTGTGCAAATAAGTGGCTAAACCGATTTAATATCGGCATAAGTAGCCAAAGTTTACCAAACCGTGGACAGTACAAATTCCATCCATTTCATGTCAACGCCGTTAGCCACGTCATTTCCATAAGTGTTGAGCTTTGGCCACTTATTTGCACACTCAGCCTAACTTTAGCCACTTTTGCCGCTATTATCCCTTATTTTTTACGTTCCAAAGTATCTTTTAGGGTTTATCTAGATATTTTTTGTTATTTTTTTTCTTTTTCTTAAGATTTGACTAAAACTTTTTCCGAAAGAACTGATTCCGTTTTTAAAATTTAGAACGCTAAATATCACTCTCAATTTTGAAAACATTAAAATGTGTTATCTGTTTCACGTGTAATTTACGATCATAGGATTTGACATAAAACGTTTATATACTTAATTGTTAGGGACCATCAATAATTTGAAAATAAAAAATTTAACAGTAGCATCAATGATTTGATATGGGTTTTGAGATTAGAGAAAGTGACTAATACCTTCTTGTTCTATTTCTTGTTCCGTAAGATGGTTTTATTTTTATTTTTTCTATTTCGACCCCTAAATCACGATCAAGTAATTTGTACAGGGCCGAGAACCTAAAAAATTTGTTAGTACTGTCTATCCCGTACCCTGGTGAACCAAACAGAGGTAAGTCTTCCAAGCATGGAGAGGCTAAATTAATCACTAGTAACCCCTACATTTTGCGCAAAGTTAACAAAAATGGTTTTTTTTCATAAGTTATGTGTGGTGATTTCAAATGACTAAGTCCATAAAAGCATGGTACAATAAAATTTCATAAAATTAATAATATTAATAAAATAAAATAATGGTCCCTAACAATTAAATATATAGAGGTTTTATGTCAAATACTATGATCGTAAATTACATGTGAAACCGATAACACATTTTAATGTTTTTAAAATTGAGAGTGATATTCAGCGTTTTAAATTTAAAAAACGTAATCAGTTCTTTCAGAAATCAAGTTTTAGTCAAATCTTAAGAAAAAGAAAAAGAAAAAGAAAAAATATCTAGATAAACCCTAAAAATACTTTGGAATCCAAAAAAATAAGGGATAATAGCGGCAAAAGTGGCTAAAGTTAGGCCGAGTGTGCAAATAAGTGGCCAAAGCTCAACACTTGTGGAAATGACGTGGCTAACGGCGTTGACATGAAATGGATGGAATTTGTACTGTCCACGGTTTAGTAAACTTTTGCTACTTATGCCGATATTAAATCGGTTTGGCCACTTATTTGCACACTTGGCCTAACTTTAACCACTTTTGCCGCTATTATCCCGTATTAAAATACTATGTGATTTTTTAAATTAATATTCAATAAATAATAAATTTGATTAAATAGTATTGTCTTAGTTGTAAATAATACACGAAATTCATACGCCATAAATGTATGATGATCTCTATAATAGGATAAATTAAACGTTCTATTGTACTTGCAACAAAAAAACAAAAAAAAAACTCTAAATTGTTTGAATTGGAACTGCATATTTTCAAATTCTATAAATATGTTAAGTTCGACTTTTAGTCTGATATTTTCTAAATGGTTTAAATGTGTTGTCATGGTTAAAAAAAATAAAAAAAATCATTATGGATTATTTTTTTTTTTTTGGTCCAAATTGTACAGTTCTTAACTCTAACTTTAAAGGGAAAAAAATACATCTCTTTTTTTATTATTTTTACAGAGGATTTTTAAAAATATATTTTCAAATGATGAAAATGGTCCGACGAATAATTTTTCCAAAATGTTAATATCCATGTTATTTGTTACTTGTTGCCTTGTTGGTCTACTTTTCATTCCCTTAACATATCTTTCTTTAGTAGACATTCCAAGAAATGAATGAATGAGCGAGTTACTTATGCATATTTCTTTTATCTTTAGAGGCTTCGTGAACCTTTCTCTCTCTTTTTTTTTTTCTTTTTTTTTTTTTCATTTGAATAACTCTATGAACTTATGCCGGTATTATATTACATTTCAAATCTTAAAGGTTTGATAGGTTTGGTCCATTCATGATTCTCTGCTATCGCTATATTACATAGTTTTGGTGGAATAGGAATATATATTTATTATGATTTGTGGGCCTATAGCTATTTTCAATCCAGCTATACACGGAGAACGGGCCACATTTATCAGTATTTATAAGTTGACATTATAATTTCTATACTTTTTGGGTTATTAGTTGTAAAAGTATTTAAATTATTTAGAAATACGTGTTATAATTTTATTTTTTTATTATGATAAAATATTCACATTCGCCTTTTTTTACGGATCGGTAGACCACTAGACCTTATCCACTTTTTATTACTATTTTTATCAGTGATGATGTCAACGCAAATCAAATAAATTAACTAAAATGATCAACCACACGAGCATCAAAATACAACCTAATGTAAACACATATTCTTAGAGAATCAGCCATGCAAATTCTTATTTTCCTTCTCACTTTTTCTCTTGAATTCCCAGTTCATCTCCTGAATAGCATCGCGATTTGATGTGTTAATGTCATCACTAGCGTAAATAGTAAAACAAAGAAAACTAACGGAAAAGTGAATGAGATCTTTCGATCCGTCAAAAAATATAAACTTTAGTTCTTTTTTCCGTATATATATTTTTTAAATTAACTCTATACGCTCATTTTCAAACAACTTAGATATTTTTGCCGCGAATAATCCTATTTTTCTACATAGTTTTTTCGTTTAATTGTTAGGGCGAGTTCACTCCACCCTGTTTATTTTCAAAATTATTTGAAAACATAGGGTGAAGCCAAAATAATATATAATAAATATTTTTACGGACAAGAAATCCACCCCAGACGGGTTGCAAAGCCCGAGCCTACGTGACTAAGTCAACCCATGTACGGGTTGCCTGTGAGCAAAATAAACCCGGCTGTTTGTCGATTGTAATTACTTAAATTATTTTAAAATTACAATGCGGATTAATACATACGTCTATAATTTCATACATAATTAACAAATAGAGCATAACTAAGTTCATATAAAATTAGTTATAAGCGATTGTACGAACATGATAAAAAAGAACTTATCACGAATTGCCCGTCAAAATTCATAAGATAATCGGAGAACAATAATGTGTCAAACAATGAGAAAAAGACGACGTTCTATGAAGATTTACATAAACAACATCCATATGCGTATATATATATATATATATATATATATATATATATATACACATATACATATATATATCGTAAGATTAAAAACCAAGATGATCGTTGACTTGGCCTAAGTCAAGCGCTTCGCACGATGACGCTGCGCATCATGTCCTTGAATTCAAAAAAGTCAACTCGGCCATCCGAATTGCGGTCAACGGAGGTGATCATCCTCTCGACGCGATCCATCTCCGCCGCCTCAGCCAGCCCGAGCTTCCTGAGCACGGCTTGGAGCTCCCTCGCCGAGATATACCCGTCGCCGTCCACGTCAAACACCTTGAACGCCTCCGACAAGTCAGCCTCGGCCGCCGCCTCCGCCTCCTCGTACGCCCCGAAGAACGCCTCGTCCAGCGTCTGGTGCATCCGCCGGAACTCTTCGAATCCGAGCCCCTCCCCGTCCGCGGGGACGAACCCCGCCACTGTAGCAGCCACGTCACCCGGCGAGGCCTCTAGCCCGAGGAGCTGCAGCGCCTGGCTCAGCTCGGGGACCGAGATCACCCCGTCGCGGTTCTTGTCGAAGAGGTCGAAGATGCGGCGGAGGCGCACCGAGTCGAGGCTCGGGCTGCTCCGGAGCCGGAACGAGGCCGAGAATTTCGCCTGGCTGAGGCTGCGAGGTTTCGCCGGGGCTGGCTCCATGTATATACGTGTATATATCTTTGAAATAAACGGTTTGAAATGATAATATAAGATTGAAAAACGTTGAGATGAAATGTGATTAGTAGGAGAGGAGAGAGATGTAATTATAGATGTTTGAGAGCAGCCAGAGAGGGAGAGAGTCGGATTTTCCCGGGAAAATGGATGGGAAAATATGAGGGAGTTGAATTGTTAAAGGGAAAGGAATAGTGGAATTATTGAATGAGGAAAAATAGGAGATTTTTAGTGGGCAGTGCGTCTTTGGCGGCCTCAATAATATATATATTAGGAATGCCAAGTTTGAAAAAATTTATGTTACGTGAAAAAAAAAATGAAAATATGGGAAAATGGAAATATTATTAGCTATTAAAATTTCACTAGTAATAGTCTAATAGGAACTCGTCGGACAAGAACATGTAAAAAAAAAAAAAAAAACCGTTGATTATGTTTAAATAATGAAAAAAATAAAAAAATATCGAGATGACCTTAATTTGAATGCGTAAAGAGAGAAATATGGAGACAGAAAACTAAGAATATTTTTCATCAATTTTTTAATACTAATTATGTTAATTCAAGTGTTATTTTATCAAACAATGATAAAATATTAAAATTAATACCATTTTTTCTAATTATATTTTTTTACATTATTTTAAGGAGGGAATACAAGTTAAGAATTAAGTTCTCTTAGAAGTTGGAACAGTAGAAGCTACTTGCGCATCATACGGATTACTAACTTAAAGAAGTAAACTTTAAGTGTCTCGAAAGATTACGTACGTAGGGGCGGATCCAGGATGACAAGTTGAGGGTGGCGAACTATAAACTAAAATGAACCATTTTTAATTATTTTTACAAATTTACAAAAAAAATATATATATTAACACTCTTTAACGAAATAGTGATTTTTAACAATAATATAAGTTTTTAATATTTAATTTTTATAAGTATTTATCAAATCAGGTCGTAAAAAATCTAGAAAAATAAGAATATATTTTATTTCTAGTTATAAATATGCCTTGATAGTTACATGAAAAAAAATGTTCGACTCTACAAGTATAATTGTAATAAAGTATTTCTAGAGGATGCATAAAATGTTAGATAGAATATGTAAATTTCATTTATATTCGCTAGATAGAAGCTCTAAAAATATAGATAAATATCTTCATATATAAAGGAAAATAGAGGTGTAAAAATGTTGATAAAATTAGAGGAATATGAGGCAGCTAAATTACCAGTAAAGGTGGTGTAAAAATGTTGATAAAATTAGAGGAATATGAGGCAGCTAAATTACCAGTAAAGGTGGTAGGCTAGTGGTAGGTTCTTGAACTAATAGAAATTTCTTAAAATGTGGGGTGACATCAGCTACCTTTAAATGAACTTGGGTCTGTCCCTGTACGTACGGAAACGGGAAATAGGAAACAAAACAGAATGTATCGGATTTTTAGAACATGCTCTATCCCGACTCCACCTACAGTTAACTCCTAACGCTTTACTTATTTTTGGTTCCCGACACGAGTCAATTTCCGATTTGAGCATAACATTAAAAACAATAAGTTTGTTATGATCAATGTTATTTACGAAAAGTTATTTATGTCGTACGTTTTATAGCACTTAAACGTGTAAATTAACGTCATATTTTTGTCTTTTTTCTATAGTTAATGTCGAGGTGGCATGAATTTGTGGGAAAAGGAGATAGAGGTGTTGGACTCACGTGTGTCCCATTGGGCACAATTAATTATTGGGTTTAATAATTATAAGATAAATCTAATTGGTTTAATTAAATAAAGGTAAATTCCTATTATACCCTGATGGTGGGTCTATATAAAGAGAAACCCTAGGAATTGGTCCTCTCTCTTCCTACGTAAGTTTTCCTCTCCATCAAAGAAGGCTTGTCACTCTAAAGAGGTTAAGAGAGAGAAACGCAATTCCGTGATTAATCGTTTCCGCAGTTATTCCGATCATGGATCAAGGTACGCTTTCTCGAATTAATATTCATATGTGAAAATCATCTCGTTCTAAGATCTTGGCTAATAAAATTTTATGCAATATTAAGAAATCGTTTTGCATAATCATGTACGACATTAAATTAATGCTTACAAGAGGTACTAAAATGTAAATTTAAGTATTTTTATTGTAAAAAATAAGATTTAGCTATTTGAAAACAACAGAATAAATAATATATGATTATATATATTTACAAAAGAATGTTGCTTCATTATTATTTATAATAAATGTTGGTTTAAAAAAAAAGTCAGATAGAACAAATGAAAAGTCATCCAACTCTGAATTTAAGGCATCACGATGTGTTGAAAATGAATAATTACTTCGTTGAAAGGTCCATAATCCCAGCCCAAAATTCAGTGTTTATAATAATTATTATTTTAGTGGTCCTCATCAACCACCAATTAATGACGATAATAATACTAATAATTTCCATTCTTTAGTTCTCCTATTTTCGAGAACGTGAGACCAAGTGATAATTAATAGCTATAACTTTATGACCTTATTAATTAATATTAATATATGGCAAATTGATACGAAAAGAATTGGTATATGTAAAGTTTATATGTGCATTAATTGACCAAGTTTAGAGCTCAAGAGAATATAGTCTATGCGGTGTCGACGTAAGAGTTGCATGACAACTTATTCTTAGTTTATTACTTCTCTTTAATTATATTATTTAATTTTATTTCAGTAACTACCTAGTTCTTGGATGATTTATTCGACTCTTTATCAGTATATAGTACAATTTAATGTCTTTATGGTAAAGTCATGTTCATACCTTGAGTTTTTAGTTGTAACTGAAAGAGACTACACTACAAATATAATATATGATGTATATATATTTTGACTATTCTCAAATGATGTAGATATTATTTGACTATTTATTACATTCCCCGAATAATAAGTCTTATCTTACTTAATACACGTTTGCTCTGTTGAAAAAACTATACAATACAACAAGCATGAAATAGTTTGTAAATTGCAATGATATTGCAAGTGTGATATTGATATATATATATATAGGGCTCTCCGCTCTCGGCCCGGTTTCGGGTTTGGAAAAGAAAATAGGCGCTCAACCCGGTTTCGACCCTCATCAAGTTTGTGGGAATTTCTTCCGCTTTCTTGTACAGAACAAAGACTAGCTAAGTATTGGCCATTTACAAGCGACAAAGCCTTTTCGAAGTAGTGTATGACATTTTTTTTGTTGTTGTTGCCATTGTTTTTTATTTTTATTTTTAGAGAGCAATTGTTATTTGTTACTGTTAGCTAGTTAACAGTTACCTCCAACTTATAAGTCATATTTTTTAACTTTAAATCTCCCAGTGACCATTCAAAAAGTATTTTCGAACAACGTTAAAAAAAAACTACTGTTACGATAATTTTACTTTACGAATTTATCGTCGCGTAAATGCTTTATTGATGGATTTTTCATCAATAATAAATTTATTTTTAATATATTTATCAATTATATTATATCAGTATCGACAAGTTTTCTTACATATTTATAGTATACTTGTAAATGTATCGTTTATCTATACTAAATAATTCAATAATCATAGAATAATTGTATTAATATGATATATATGTACATTATGTTGGGTTTTTCAAAGATTTCTCATCCCTAAAAGCAACGGGGAATCTTTAAAATTACGGTATAGATGATAAGGACAATAATAAAAAATTAGCCGGTGTGAACACTCAAGAAGAATAACGATTGCCCCAAATTCACATTCTCCGACATGTCGCTGGAAATGTCCTCCTCCTTTTGCTCATCATTACCGATCTCGTGCTCATAACTCGGGACCGATGAAGACCGTGGACTCTATCTCGTTCACCACGTCGATGTGGTCGAAAACCACCTCGTCGGAATACTAGTTCCTCCTTGACGATTGGATGACGGCTCTCAGCTTCCTCGAAAAAGAGAAAGTTCGACCTCTCTTTGGTCTATGAAATATTAGGCGAATTTATCTCTCTCAATTAGGGTTGGGAATTACTTAATGTGACCCTAATCATAATATCACTTAAATATATTTAGGAGCTATGACTTAATGAGCCTTCGCAATTATATTGGTCAAGCCAATTGGATCGTATTTAATTAATAAATAGTAATTAAATGTGCATTACTTTAATTAACATATGTGAGCCTAAATGGATCTTATCCTTAATCTATGAACACTTATAAACACTTATGCCCTTTCATATATATTATATGGTATTATCGATATTTTTCTTTTGCATTTAATATCTTTTTTTAATAACTATTGATACATTTATGAATGAAAATTTGTAAACTTTTATCATTTTATGTACAATTTATAAAGAGTATTTAACTTCGAAATATAAATGAATCACGCTTTAATAAAAATCTTAAATTCAAGTATTTAAATGTCGCACTCAACAACACACATGCAAATCTCGATCTCACATTTTAATAGCATCATTGCAATGGAACTTATTGCGATCTAAATCTAAACTTATATAATTGAACTATATATGTCTGAATCGAGCTCATATAATTTCACGACTTATATATTGCTTAAGAACGAAGATACACTACTCATGATCATAATGTTCATGCACGTCTGACAACAAGATGTTTCCATGTGAAATCCTTGGATTCTATTTTCAGGAACATGACAAGGAATCATATGGAGCCACATGACATGCCCTTCATTAAATCATATTTATTTAATCTCAATTATATATATATATATATATATATGGGACTGCTATTGGGATCATATACAAATAGAATCCTATGTCCAACACGAGTGCAATTATTTAACTATATTTTTTAATGTGTATTTAAGAGATGGAATAAGAAAACAAAATCCGACCATATAAATTGATGAGAAATTAAATAATTTAATCAATTTATATCAGCATCACAATTAAAAAAGTGTCCCTCTAGCTTTGAAGAAACAAAAAATAGACGGTGGTTGAAATATTTTGTCGGGTCTTATTTTTCTATTAAATAAATAAATAAAAACAATGGTGCGAAAATTCAAATAGCCAATTTTTGTCTGTATTGTATTGTTTTGAAAATTAAATAATGAAGAAAGCTTAAGTAAAATTACCCACTATTGAGAGTGATTATTAATTAAATAAAAAAGATTAAGAGAAAAAATACCCACTAAAAAATCTAAAATAAAATTCGAGATAGAAAATGAGGACATAAAAAAAATATAATCACAAAATCAGATTATTGTCTAGTGTCTACAAATTACAATACACTTATTTTGTATATTAAATATTTTAAAAAAATTAAAAAGAAAATGATTCAATTAATCTACCTTATGAAAATAAACCTCTACACTAGGTGGGCCCCACTTAACTCACTTTGAAGAGATAAACTCTGTCTAAAGTAAAAACGAAGTGGCTGAGTTAGGATTTTAGATCCGGTTTAAAAATAATTATAATCAAAATATTAAACTGACCGACAGTGATTGAAAAGAATCTAACTAATATATATATATATAATTAATAATTATTTACGCATTTTCGTTTCAATTTAAAATTTTAATATAAATTAAGGAAACAGCAATGTTCGCGCTTAGCTCTCTCTCTCTCCCGCCGCCGCGCCAACTCTCTCTCTCTCTCTCTCTGCAATTCTTCAAGCTTCTCTCCGTCGAGCTCTCACTCCTCTCCTTCTTCTCCAGGTGATTTCTCAGGTATTTTCGTCACTGGTCTCCATTGATTCACTGCTGGTTCTAGGTTTTGTGTTTCTGCTATGCTCAACTTTTAGGGTTTTTCTCTTTCCCCCCAATTTTGCGTCCGCGTTCGGTGGATTCGGTTTCGCTTCGTGTTTGATTTTGAATCCCTAGCTTCTGGTTTCTGGTTTATTCAGATTTTCTCGATTTTCATCGAGTTTTTTGGATGGTTCGATAGAGAGTTGGAAGCTTTCGTGCTGTTCTGTAATGGAAGTTTGTGAAACCCTGTTTGTTGGGAGAGATTTTGGCTAATGTGATTATTTTGTGCTCTTCGTTGCTTTCAGTTGGTAACGCTCTGCGATTTTTGCGTTGATATCTTTTGACTGTGACAATGGGCTCTGAGAATCGCTCCAGTGAAGTTGAGAACATTCAAGATTTGTCGATGAGTCCTCCCGAGAAGCTCGGAGCGAAAGATGCCGTGGAGCCTCGCAAGGAGATTCTCGACGTGACGGAAGAAGATCCTCTGAGGCCCATCACTCCCGATGCCGAACGGGAGAACGGAGAATTACCGGTTGATTCTGACTCTTCACCGTCCTCGGCAAAGAAGGCGAAAAGCCTGCCTCTCGATGACTCTGATGAAAACGGGAGTCCTCAGACGCCGAAGGACGGCGTGTTTGACCCGTTCGCCCCTGGTCCGGACCACATGGCGTTAGCCCCGCAGTGCAAAAAGCATGTCAGCAAAGCAAGGTGCATCGCAGCAAGGAGGCTGAGCTTCGATTTATCCGGCGAAGAATCCGCCGAGGAAGATAGCATCGCAGTTTCGGTCTCAGACGAGGAGATCATTGAAGCCGTGTACGAGAATCTATTGGAAACTATCGTTTTGAAGCAGTTGGAGGAAAGCTCTAACCACAAGTGGGAATCCAGTGACTGCAGAACGCCGCCATTGGCACTCCATTTGAGCGGGATCGCCACCACTTGCCCCGGCGCTCCCAAGAAGCCCTTGGGAACGCCAAGGAAGATCGATCCAGTGATATGCCGGAGGTTGCAATTCTCTCCTTGAGAGATCTCGGGGTTTTATTTCGGGAGAAGCTGACGGAAAAATGGTAACTAATTTTAGTAGATGCGTCGTTTCGCCAATGTGAAAACTAACTTTGGCGAACGCAAGTGTTGATTCTGTGTGGATCTGAGGATTAGCCGAAAGATTTGTCTGACAAAGCTAGAAGTATGGTGATTGCTTGTATAGCAGATGTTGAACATTAATTTGTATCTTCAAGTTACTTTCTTTCTTTCTGGATCGGAATAACAGAATGTTTCATGTTTCGCGGCGTTTACAGGTATCAACCCTAATCCCCTATTATTTATGTTTAACGCTACTATATGTTGAGTTCTGTGCTAATTGAATATGTTTGTGTAGTAATGGAATAGATTGATCTGATAATTGCTCCTCTTATTCGGATTCAATGTCAATCAACCAACCGACTCTGCCGCCCTGTTTAAACATGGGGTTTGGTCGTTTCGGATCTGTTAGGGTGGAAAATTGAACATTTGGTGCTATTTTGGCAAGGAAAGAGATTAATAGTTTGTGGCTTTGTGCATCGATTTCCCGTTCCGTTAAAATCCTAGTTAGTAATCACTGGTGTTTCTTACTCGTCCCGTTCTGCAATTTGAAGAAGATACTGAATCTGAAACATATTGGATTGTCAAATGAATTTAGGATGTTACAGAAGCATTTTGAAACAGAGTTTTGACGATGTCTTATTGGGAACAAAAGGAACCATTGACAGTCACAGTCGCTACAAACGGTAATTTTACAGTCTTGTCTGATATATCATACTAGATTTGGTTTTTGTGTCAAAAAAATCCCATAATTACCCCTGGTGTTCTCTGAAAATGTCGCAATTCTCAGTAAATAGAAGACTGATGCTAATGATCCAGATGTACTATGATTGTTCTTTAGTAGTGTATGTGAGCAATATCTGAAGATTTTTTTTTTTTTTTTATGAGAGTGGAACAGAGGCATTAGGGTTTCTGTTTCCTATGAAGTATGAACTATCATCTTCTGCATGCTTAATACTGTCTCTTATATTTTAAGCCTCGTTTTAAAGACCATTTATTCATATGACTAAACAAATTTAAACCGACGCGCGTAAATAAGATGGAAAAGATTCGAGCTCATATTTCAATTATATTTACGAGCTCAAAGGCTCCAAACGTACAAATTCAAACGTTCAACCATCGGAGTTACTGTTATCGACGGCACAAAAACATTGTTTCATTTAGTTTTTCTCTTCTTTTCTTGCAAGTCGTTGTACTCCTTTCTCTCAGTAATGGTTTTGTGGATGAGCTTAATCGCTTCTTTTCTTACTATATGATATGATGGTCCATCTTCAAAATGATATTTCTACTGGCTCTATCCAACTACTTTGATTTTGCCAAAATAACTTCTTTTTTTGTGTGTGATAAAGTGCAATAAGGTAGCATTCTTCAATAATTATATGGATTCTATTTCTATCTTTTAAGTGTAAATGATGAGCCTTTCTGAATCGGGTCATGATATCTTTCGAAACTACATAAAAAGGCGTCCTTTCTGTCCAATGGTACCTTTTCTTATGTCATTTTGGGACAATATACGATCTGCATTTATTTTAAATCAATTATCAAAGAAATAAATATACGATTGAAAACGTACTCAGCCGTGTTGGCAACACATTTGGTGTTCTTGACGATATCGGTGACATACTTGACTGTAACGGGGACACACTCAACGTTTTTATGTTATCGGTGACATACTCGGCGGTGTTGACGACGCACTCGGTGTTCTTGATGTCGATGATGTATACTCGCGACCTACTGCTTCCTCGACACCGCCAAGTACGTCAGGGACACCTTTGAGATCATCGAGTGCAGTGCCGATATTGTCAAATATGTTGCAAAAACTTAATGCTTATTTTATCAGAAAATAAAACATTAAATCTTTATATCGACAAAACTAACCATTTAAGATATACTTTCAACAAAATACAAATATAAGCCGTAATTTTTTTAATAAATAATAAATTATAACACTTTATTGATTATGTACATACACATATATACATAATGCCATTTTTCAGTTGTATAATTACGGAGAAGGGTAGGTATTGAGTAGGTGTTTATTTTGGTAAATCAAAAGTATTTAAGCTATTGTTATGATGCTTTTCTTTCATCATCGTGTTATAAAATTACTACAACTCTAAATGGTCATGAATAGGTTAATGGGAAAACTTACATGATTTATCAACAAAATAAATTAAAATAGCAACAACTAAACCTAGTGATGGAAATTTATCAATTTCAGTGTAGGCACGTGCGAGCACTCATGCACAAGTGCCTCCGCCAGTGGACACGAAACCGGAAACACCAAATAGTTACGACACAATTTAAAGGAGTCTAAGTTTACCGTAAATGGATCAGGGTCCAAGCGTGTCGAACACAATCAACACGATTAAATAACGGGTAAACACGGCATGATCATGATAACACGATTGGACTCAATTAGACACAATTAAGGAGCAAAAAGTTACATTTTATATATGTTATTTAGTATTTTAATACTTATTATATATAACATTTATTTATTTTACTTATTTATTATATCTTTCGATTGATGAACATAAAAAAAAAAGTGTTAGTAAATTGTAAAATCTTAGATAATATAATTAAATAAATAAAGTTAAATGAGTATACATTAAATTAATTTAACATTTTAAAATAAATGAATATCTTAAATGAGTTTAACTGGCGACACAATAAACACGGTATTTAAACGGGGCGGGTCTGGGTCTCATCTTCTAACACGATTAATAAATGAGGCGTGTCTGGGTCTCATAAAATAAGTAAAAAAAAAACGATTAAGATCCGACACGAACGCGACACGAAACCCGAATCGCCACCGCTATACATAAGAGAAAGATATTGGTACTTTATGTAGCTAAAACAAAAAATAATATTTAACAAAAGATTTTCAAACACTTATAGAGTCTATGCCGCTAAATCTAATAACTCTCTTTCTCTCTCGATTCTCTCTGTCTCTTTCTCCGTCGATATTACAGAGACTTCGAGAAGAGAAGCCAGGCCAATATCGAACTCAATACTAGGTACTTCCAACACTTCAAATCGCCGGTTCTTTATCTATCTCATATTGCAATAACTTGTGTCTTCAAATTTAATTTAGATATTTGGATTTGTGTTGGATTCTTCGATTTAAGTGTTTGAATTGCAAGTAAATTGTATTTGTATTTTTCAGATGAAAATAATTGACGAAATCAAGTTCTTTATAGTTTTTAGTACAAATATGGAAAATCGAGTCCGTCATACGGTTGTACAGTTTGCTCCATTAGAAAAAATGTGTAGATTATGATTTTCTAGACCTGTCCCTGTTTGAATTACTTAGAATTATGGATTTAATTTAAATTCTGTGTTTTTCAAGCTTAAGCTTAAAGAGCTAGTGAGTCTAAATTGCAAGAGTTACTTTACAGCCCGTTCTTGTCCCGGCCCCGGCCTGAAAACCGGTGTTTTTTAGGTACAAAAAATGAGGATCGAGCATGTCGCCATTTCACCCTACTGAAAAAAAATTGAAGTACTCTTCAACAAAATTCCCAAACCGGAGTTTCCTGTTCCTCAATGTGTATGTTTTAAGTCAAATGGCACGTCGTTTAGATCTTTGAGACTTTAACGGCAACATTCAACAACTCTAATGCATATGGGAAATTAGCTTATTTAGTTTTCATAAAAATATACACCCGAGTTCTAAAAATAGCTAAAGTTTACCCCGTAGCTTGTGAAGCAGAGTTTAATTCACAATCTGTGTTTCTATCTCCGAGGACTTGGAAGCACTGAAGATGCAGCTGACTCTCGAATTCGGGTAATCGTGTGCTTTCATCGGTCATCTTCCCTAGTATAGGAATCTGAAAGTTATGTAGTCAGTTACATGCTTCCAGAAACTAGTGCGTTCGAATTAGATATGGTCACTTTGATTCGCCGCTTTACTTTCAGGATTTCGTTGTGCTTTTATCAAATCGATAACCTACATTCATTATTTTGCTAGTTACATGCTTCTAGAAACAAGATATGTATTTCTTGTAAAGGATTAGATAGTTTGGAATCAGACCTGGTGTTTGATCATGGGGTCTCAGAACTTTTCCCTCCAAATTGTATATTCTTGTATGCTTCGCTTGCTAGTGCATATAAACGAGTAATTGACGCTTGATACAAATGCCAAGGACTTTGGTCGTTGGTGCACTTTACCCCGTGAACTTTGATATTTCACAGGTTTCCCCCTATTCTTTCAAAGAGTAGCACATTGACCGATACCCGTTAAAGATTTTCGTTTGAAAACTAATGGATTGGAGTAAGTCATGTGTTGCTGAAATGTTCACATTTTCCATCGTTTTAAAGCGCTTGGGAAAATGTGCTAATTTTTGGAATTATAGGCAAGGCTGCTAAAAACTAAAAGTTTTGGGGGGCAATGTGCACCAACATGCAAAGTTGAGTGGGGCATGTAGATTGTTGTTTCTTATAATCTTGTTTCGTTTTAGATCTCATTTGAAAGCTTTCTGTTATGCAGTGGAGGACTAGAGCTCCTTTGCGAGTCTATCAAGATTCATACAGTCAATCTTGAGCAACCGAAAGGATCCGAGCAGGTAAAACTTAACTTTCCCGGTTCGGCTAAACTCTTTATTGTTGACTTATTATTATTTTTTCTTCAAAAGAGTTTATTGTTGACTTATTTATTGGAAGCGATGTTTCGCTTTTTAGCTAACCATGAAGGATTTACTGGCATGGGTTCGTGCCAATTTGATAAAGGAAAGACCCGAAATGTTCATGAAAGGAGATACCGTGTAAGTCGTCTTTCAAGTGTTATAAAGTGAATAGATGTAATTACGGAAAATATTACCTTACGAAGTTCGTAAAAGCGATTCCAAATGTTAGCCTCTAAACTCTCGCAGCTAGGAAACTGACCATATGCGTTTCTGTTACATTCCTCTTATTTAAGAAAGAGTACATATCGCAAATACCTTGTAAACTTATCACCTTTTTTTTTTATATCGATTTTCATGAAATTTTCTTGGTATTATTTTCCTTTGAATTTATCACTTTGCGTATTTTATCAGAAGTTTAAGTGGAAAATTGTTGTTAAATGATAAGTTTTTAGGGCAAACGGATTAAAAATAGTTCACGGTAATCCGATACAAAGTGATAAAGTTTAGGAAGCAAATTGATATAAAAATGAATGATTAAGATACGAATCTCTTTTACAGAAGACCCGGTGTGCTCGTTCTCGTGAACGATTGCGATTGGGAGCTGAGCGGTCAACTGGAGACCCCTGTGCAAGAGAAAGATGTGGTGGTCTTTATTTCAACCTTACATGGCGGATAATCTTCCTTTTAAATATGGTATTTATCTGGTTTTGCAAACATGTTTGTGAAACCTGTTACTAAAGAAAACAATGGTTTGGAAATAGATTAATTAACTTTTTTGTATCACTATATATATATATATATATAAATTTAAGCATGAAGGTATTGAAGAAGCAATTTTGTTTATTTATATATTTAGGTATATAAAATGAAAAAAAGGCAAACATATCATAAATAATATCAAAAGGGAGACAATATATTTCAGGCCACTGGGTTTGTTTAACTGAGTCCAATTGAAGCCCAACATAAATAAAGTGTCGTATACAATATGAAAACGAAAACGACATGTTTATTGTGTGTCCTTGAAAGTTGATACTTGATATTGATACAACATTTCTATTTAAAATAAAACGGATTTTCGAACTTAATTACTTACAACTCGCTTTCATTTTATCAAATATATCAAAGATTTTTAAAATATTAAATATTTGTATTTGTTCCAAAATTAACATTTGCGGTGTATAAGACCACAAAGCAGTGATGATGTCCAATTCCGTCCATGTATAGGTAGCAATTGTTACTAGGGGTGCAATCGGGTAGGGTACCCGGTTTTTTCGAGGTACCCGGTAC
This sequence comes from Parietaria judaica, assembly GCA_954871525.1. Taxonomy (NCBI): domain Eukaryota; kingdom Viridiplantae; phylum Streptophyta; class Magnoliopsida; order Rosales; family Urticaceae; genus Parietaria; species Parietaria judaica. Next base: position 19,095,395 of record OX940868.1, on the reverse strand, counting down.
CCGGAACCGGAATCCGGGTATCCAAAAATTGATACCCGGAACCGGTATCCGAAATCCGGGTACCCGGTTTCCGGGTATCTATATTTTGATACCCGGTACCGATACCCGGTACCCGGTTTTGGGAACCGGATCCGGGTACCCGGTTTTTACCCGGTACCCGTTTTAAAAAAAAATATATATTATTTAAAAAATAAAACATACATTCATCTTTAAAAAAATTGCATAAAAAAATAATCCAACGCATCGAGCATAAAAAAAAATGTCCAAAATGCATAAAAAATAGTCTCGCGCATCAAGCATAAATAAAACATAGTCCCGCGCATCAAGCATAACATAATACCGCGCAAAAAAGAAAAAAAAAAAAAAACATAGTCTCGAGAACCCCGAGAGGCAGAGATGGAGGGGGGAGACTAAGTCACAAAAGGTTAATTACACGGAGTAAAAAGGGCCAAGCACAAACCCTAAAAATTTAAAATATCATAAAAATTAAAAAATTCGGGTAGTAAAACCGGGTTCCGGGTACCCGTTTTTTTTTTTATCTTTAATACCCGGTACCCGTATCCGGTTTTGAATCCGGATACGGGTACCCGGAACCGGAATCCGGATCCGGTTTCGGTTCCGGTTTTTAAATCCGGATACCGATTCGGTTCCAGATAATTACCCGATTTCCGGGTATTATTTGCACCCCTAATTGTTACACGATGGACGTGTGTACATTTACTATCTCTATCTGTACATTTACTATCTCTATCAATCTCTAAAAATATTAGTAGAATTATAAACGAGAAATAAAATATATAGATAACATTATCAGGATGGACGAGCTTCATCATTGATTCGCGCAAGGATATCTGGTCTAAAAATATTCTTTCACCTATTGATTCGCGCATAGATTCTAAACTTAGGACATCCAATCACCATTTATTCGCGGACAAATATCAACTATCGGGCATCAAACTTAACGATTGCTTACGAGGCTCGAATTTGGGGAAAACTTGCAATTAATTTTAGTTTCATTATCAACTAAAAATTACAAAATAATTTATGCAAATACATGAAGTCTAAAATTCTCGAAGCAAAACTAGAAACTATCCTAAACAAATAAATAAAATTATATGAGCAATTAAACCGTAACAAATAAATAAAATTGCCGAAATTGAAAAACGTGATATCGACATTTGTTATCTTCAATAACTATATAGATTCTATCTTTTAAGTGTAAATAATGAGCCTTGCTAAATTGGGCCATTTATATCTTTCAAAATTACATAAAAAGGTGTAATTTTTACTCGAAGTTACCTTTTCTTAGTTCATTTTGGGACGAGTACTTATGTTCTGCTTTGTTCAGCCAACAAGTTTATTAGCAAAGACTTTCAATAAGTACACTACATAACTGCTAACATATATATACACACACATATATATACAAATATAACTCCCAGTCCTCTTCATTCTTGTAAAATTTAGAAAGTCATAAAAAATATTAAGCAAGGAGTATGTAAAAAGTATGGTCCTCAATAACCACTTAAAGCAAAGAATAAGATACCTTTCCTTAAGAAACACAAAAACGAATTGACTTATTTATTTATTATATATACAAATATAACTTAATTCAAATGTGGAGAACTGAAAATTTCACAAACACAAGTATGAAACTAAATCGACAAAACCTGTATATGAAGTATGAACTGCCCCTAATTAACAAGAGTGTACAAAAAAATCCCGTGCCAGTGTCGGCCTTGACTCTGAAGCTCGTAATACTGTCCTAGCTCCCCCGTTTTTATTTTTCGACCAATGCGCGTTTTCATTTTTTTTGTATGTCACGTAACTTGAGCCTGTATTATAAAAAATACTACAATAAAACCTCGTTAAATTGATACTCGATAAATTAATCACTTCAATTAAATAATATTTTTGTATAATTTCGACTCTAGCAATTATTCACAAATTATTCATTAATAAATTACTAATTTAGATAATATGATAAAATTATTTGGTCCCAGCTAGTGATTTTGATCTAAAGAAGTTTTTCTGTATTAATTAATTACAAAACAGTTAAAATTATTGCTACTACTATGTATTATGTAAAACTGAATAATTTGTTTCCGTGTCCGTTTTCGAGTTTTATAGATTTTTCATTTTCACAGGAAACAATTTTTTTTTTTGTTTCTATATAAAAATGGAACTGAAATTTCTATTTCCGCTCCTGTTTAAATACTCAATCAACTGAACTAACCTTGTATCTCCGTCACAGCTCGGTCTTGCTCTCGCAGTCCTGGCTCCGCAGCTTCAGGTCTAGAATCCCGAAAACAAACCGGCACTGCGACACGGCCACGACGTGCCTCTTGATGATCCCCAGAAACGTGACCCGCCCGGGGATCCTCGTCCCCGCCTCCACCGCCAGCTCCCCGGCGAGCACGTCGCTTACCAGTCCAGCGAGGTCCGACCCGAGCTCGTCCACCTGCAGCGTCAGCTGGCACGGTACCTCGACTGATCCCCGAGCAGGAATGTTCCCGGGAAAGAGCTCCGCGGAACCGATGCGCGACCCCCGGTAGAGCAGCACGCTCTCGGCCGCCCCGTGCCGGAAGCTAGCGTAGTTCCGGTTCTCGATGCGGAGGCGCAGCGCGAGCGTGATGTTGAGCTCCACGCGCACGGCGGGGAGCTCCACGCGCGGCGAAACGCCGTCCAGCTGCGCCGAGACGAGCGTGGTCTTCGGGTCTTTGGTCTTGAAGACGGTCAGCGCGAGCGAGACGGCGACGACCACGAGGAGGATTATGATGGCGACGGTGACGGTGCAGCAGACTTTGAGAGAGCGACGCCGTTTTGAGCGTTGCTCTCGGCGCTCCACGTCGAGGGCTGAGTAGCTGTTCGCTGATCTCTCCGACACTGCTTTGTTCTCTTTGGCTTCCATTGGATCTCTTACTAATAATATGGTTTGGAGGTAGAGCCGTAGAGGTGATAGATCTTTAAAGTGTTTATGTGTGTGTGAATGTTATATATACATGGGATAATTTTGGCAAAAATACTTGAATTTGACATGGTTTAAACTTTAAAGTATAAAATAACGGCAAAAATACTTAAGTCAACAAAGTTGGGGTGACATATTTTTTTTGTTAAATCAAATGAGAGAAGATGTTAGATAGCTAGATGAATATAAATGTGTATCTTAAGTATGATAGTACTATGTTAAAGAATTGACCAATCGTTCGTAAAAAAAAAAATTGGACTAATAGTTCATCGTCTCATATTATTATATTTATTTATTTTTAGTCAAAGATGGAGGTCCGAAATCTTTCTAAGCGAGCTTGAATCCCAACTAGGTTGGCACCCAAGGAACGCAAAGTAAGAATCGGGGCTCGGAATAATATAATGAAAATATCAAAGATTACAAACAAAATAGAAGAGAACTATCTAAACCTAAAGTTCTCTCTCGAATAAATGTCATCGTTTACAAAAGACGAAGTAAAATCCGGGTGTGAAAGCCACCAATAATAACCAAATTTTATCGTCTCATAGTAATTGATTTTAAGTACTTTTGCGCTATTTTCTCACTCTATACTTTGCCGTCTCCATGGGAGTTAAATTTATTTTTATAGAAAATAAATTAGGTTGTAGACTTAGATGCTATACATGTTAAGATAATAATTTGTTCTATTAATTATAATCGTCATCATACAGAATGTTTGTTCTAATGAGATATAATCATGAAGTTTATTCATTTTTATGTTAGATATGACGCCTAAAATGTTATTATGTACTTAATTTGCTACCGGAATATTTTTATTCAATATTTATTTTATTATATGAGATAGTTTGCAACTTTGTATCTATAAATCAAACTTTTTTTTTGTATTACCAATTGTGAGTGTATTTTATTAAGAGGAATTGAAATTCGAAACTAAATACTTCAAATATTTATTTCATTGAAAGTACTCAACTTTTTTTTTTTCACTTATATAAATTTTTGACGGAATCACTACCGTCGAACTTCCAACTATTTTATAATATTGAATATATATATATATATATATTATGGGCGAGTAATATGGTTAGGAGGTAGTAATGGCGAGAGAGAGCGTTTGAGGCTATAAATGCGCATATGAAGGAGTGAAGAAGAACATGACATGAGGAGTCATGCATGGCGGTTGGGAGTTGAGGCCATTAATTTATTGCGCGGAGAAATCAATTAATGAAACAAAACTCGCCTTGTATTTTGTTTGACGTTTCTAAATTCTATTTTCTTCACACTATGCCAAAGGCAAAAATATTGGTCCTTCAATTCAAAGAATCACTTTTCTGAGTTGTGATCTCCGAACCCATAACGTAAATTCTTTTGTGAGTTTTTGTCGCCTTATCAACATCTTTCCAAAACTTTCGAATAATTGGCAAAAATAACACCGACTTTAAGAATACTTGCGGGAAAAATACAATAAGTACTACTCATGTTCTTAATAACTTTTCTGGGATAGTGATATAACTTTTTTGGAGTTAGTAATTAATTTTTTTTGTCAATTCTCTCTCGTGAAGTTAAACGTGGTGACAGTTCATGTTTTTACGCATTTTCAACATGTTATTACTATTTTTTCAAGATAATTGAAGAAAATTTACGAAGAGCTGAACAAATGGTAAAAAAGAGCTGAACAAATAGTTGAAAATGCATATGCATGTGAAAGTAGCGAAAATTAAAAAAAAAAGTAAAAAATATTTTTAAAAAAAATCATACGTCGTAAGATTTTGTGACAAAAAGTTCACATATAATATTTTTTTTTCCTTCTCAATATTTAAGTGTTTTTAATGCAAATATCGTTGACTTTATTAAGGATGTGTGTTTTGAGTCTTCTCACACGTTTTTTTTAAACTCTCCATTCATTGTAAAGGGTGTGTTGGAAGGTTCAACTTATCGAGATAACCGATAAATCGCTTGCCGTTATCGACGGATTACCGGATTATCGACGGAAAACTAATAATACTGTAGCTTATCGATTACCGATACTTATCGAGGATTATCGACGAATTATCGACAATTTTCGATACTTATCGACGAAAAACTTACAAAATATTTTTATAATATCATACCCCAAAACATATGAAGATAAAATCATACACACTTCCATAAAAATAAAAATAAAAAGTCATACACACACATTTAATTCCATCACAAGTCTCCAATCTAAAACACTAATAAAAATAGTCTTACAAATATCAACTATCAAACACATAATCTAAAAACTCAAACACATAATTGATAGATAATGAATAGATAATACTCAGAGTCTCAGACCAACTTCTCCGATCGCAGAAACAAGACGATCTCCTAGGGCACAACTTGCTTCTATATGCATCTTTAGATATTTGTTCCAAAACAAGTCATGCACGTTCGAAGTGCGTACAATCTCCTGCACAAAATTTTTGTTCTTATCGGTGCCGGCCAAATGTTGTTTCATCCTCGTGATTCCGCCAACTTTGATCTCCTTCCCGCAATAATTGCACTTGAAACTCGAGTTGTTGCTCGGATCCCCATAGTGAGTGCAATGCTCCCTCACAATATTGTCTATACTCATCTTCAACCTAAACAAAAAGAAGAATTATGAGACTAGTTAAAAACAGTAAGACAAATGGCAAAAATAGGTACTTTTGCCGCAAAAAACAAGTTTACCTCAAAAAACAAATTTAATTCCACAAAATCTCACATTACTTTAGGAATAAATATTTAAGAAAGATAAAATCAAGAAAAGTTGGTAGATTACGGGAAAATCACAAGAAGTTAAACTTGGAAGACTTTTGCCGCAATTATGTGAATAGCCAAATTATCGTCAAATATGAAAATAAATTACACCAAAAACTCAGATAAATATTTCAAAAAATATTTAATGAATGAAAACACCCAAAAAAATAAGTAGAATATTTCACAAATCACGAAAAGATCAACTTCAAATACTTTTGCCGCATTTATGAGGAAATCCGAATTATCATCAAATATGCCTGAAAAAATCACCAACAAACACATATTTCTTACTAAATACTAACTAGAATCTTTTAAAGCATATACACACAATAAATCGTCAAAAAAATATCTATATTTTGCGCAAATTTAAAAAATCAAAACTTTGTACACTTTTGCCTAACAAGCATACAAATCCGAATTTCCTATAAATCTCACAAAATAATTACAAACTAAGTCATCAAAACAAGTTTTCATCAATATATATTCACAAGAATGAAAAAAAAAACAACTCAAAATCACAAAAGTACTAATCTTTACCCATTGAATAACATAACTCATTTGAAGAACTAACTCTTTAGTTTTGAACTCATGTAAATCTTCTATAAATCATAAAAATGAGTAAATATCAAAGAAAAAATGCATGATTCATACATATCTATGATTATAACTCTTAAATTTACCAAAAAGTTTGCACAAATTTGAAGAAATTCAGAGAAAAACACTTAAATCAAAACTTTGTAAACTTTTGCCAAATTTTTTTAATTGTACCGAAAAGTGCCTCAATTATACACTGCAAAAAACGATAATCCATTGGAGAAGGATTTATCCATTATCTCGATTATCGGCGATAAGTTACCAAAACGATAACTAGTGTAGTTGATTATTTATCGGTAAACATCGGTAAGACCGATAATCCTCGATTATCCACGATAAGTCGAACCTTACTGTGTTGGATACATGGGATTTTTTATTCGATGTATTAAATTGATTGTTTACATCATTTAAGAAAGTAAGACTTTTGGTTCATGCATGGATTTAATTGAAAAATTATTTGTGAAATACCAATTGATCATTAACGTGTTTGAAAACAGTAGCTGAACCAGGATTCAGAGACAGGGGGTTTAAAAATAAAAATTCATTAAATTTACATGATAAATACAACATCAAAATACCAAATTAAATAATTCTAAAATAAACTTGATTCAAGTTATATGATAAATTTGGACATAAATTTAAAATATTTTAATACTATTAGTACAATTTTTAAAATGTTGGGGGTGGTTTCAACTTTCAACTTTCAACCACACCACCCCATGATATAGATCCGCCCATGTTTGAAAAGACTCGTGCGTAAATATTGGAATTGGTTCAAGTATTCGCGAGAATTAATTTACGATAAGAATTAAATTTCAACATTTTAAGAAAGTGGGATATATACACATATATCAAATTAAAACGTTAGGTGTAATCGTGATAAAAATACTTAAATTTTCACTAAATGAAACTTGAGACATTTGTCAATAGTGGTCTAAAAATTTAAAAATGTAGCGATAACAAATTTAGGATAAAAAATACAAAAAATCATTTTTTATATGTTTCTTTTATGAATGTCGGTCAATTTATAACATAATGTTATTGAATCTTATTTAAAATACAAATTTATGAGCTCATCCAACAATCTACCATATTCTCTAATTAGAATTTGACTGAAATATATATATAAAAAAAAAAATTCACTTTTAGATTTATATCGTTTCAATTTATTATAATTTAATATTTTTACCGTAATTATCCCTGAAAATTGTATGAATTATGAAAAGGTGAATTCGTGCGGGCTCAGCCTTAAAATTTGGGCCTAATTCAAACTAAAATTCAGTCCTAAATCCTAATTCAAATCATGCTATATAAAAAACTCACCATATTCAGATCTCGCCTTTTGAAATTCCCTCGCTCTCTCCCGCCATTTCTTCATACTGAAGAACAGTCCGAGCTCTGAACCAAACAGCTCAGAGATCACCGAAACCCTAGCCAGATCATGAAGAAGAGAGCCGTTCGCACTCGCAAGACCACTCCCCTCGCCGCTCGCAGCCGCGCCCGCGCTTACCGCTCGCCGGAGGCGGCGGCCACCGCGGCGGCAGAGTTTCTCGAGACGCCGCTGGCGACTGCTTCCTCTCCGAGCCAGTCGCCGGAATCGGCCGTCTTCGGGAACAGCACGAAGCGGAAGAGGAAGACTACCGCCGCCGCTGCCGCCGATTCCTCGGTCGCACCGCGGCATCTGTTCGCGTCGCCGTCTCCGTCGCGTGCTCCGGCGAAGGCCCTGGGCTCGATCGCCGATCTGAAGGATCTGATGTCCTCGCGCGTCGACGATCTCAAGCGCCTCGTGGATCGGTCGCACACCGTCATCGTGAAGGAGCTCGATGCCTCGTACTCGCGCCTGCACAAGCGTTACAAGGTATTTCTCTCCTCTCTGAGCTGGTCTTCCTTCATATCTGGTTGATGAGAAAAGCGAATCAGGTCAAATACATAGTTCAGGATCCCTCGAATTTGTTGAATCAATGTTGATTGTGCTTTCTTCGACCAAACTTGTCTGATAACTGTGATATAATAACAATCGCTCACCTCTCTAGATCTATAGAGTATTTTCAAGAGGAATCATTCTCCATATCACTCAAGGTTGCTAAATAATATATGTATATGTATGTGTATATATGTAGTATATGTATCTGTTCTTTATTGGCGCTATGCAGAGTTGTTCCATAGAAATAGCTACTTCTGATGAGCTTCATTAGTGTCTACATGTGTAATACTTTACATGCTTAGTTTTGATCCGACTCATTTGAAACTCCTAATATTCTCAATCGCATTCAATTCGAAAAGTATCAAACAAAGTTTATCGAAATCGTCTATGTAGGAACAATCTGCTATACATTTGTTCTTGCCTTATTTGATCTACTTCATATTATGAATCATCAAACCATATTTTACAAACCTGTTGTACTGCCGCTAGCAGCTGGAATTCTAGCTAATTTTGGTACTTTTGCTCTGTTTTCTATGTTAAATAGATTCAGAATCAAGAATGCCAAAAAGTGTCGGAGGAAATGGAGAAAGAATATAACAAGATGTCTGAGCGGATTGCGGAAAGTCGAGAAGCGACAATGGTATTCGCTTCGTAGCAAGTTGTTAGTGGCGTTTTTAGGTCTTTCTATTCCCATATGGATGGCTGACTGGTTAAGTTTCAGACTTCGTATGCAGAATTCATAGCAGATGCCCACGCCAGCATGTCTCACGGTACGTTCGATGACCATTTCGAATTAAAACACACGACTTATTGATCGTAAGTACACTGGTAAATGGTATAAAATGTCATAAAATCTAAAGATTATATGATGATTGAACTGCAAATTTTGTTTCATATTATCAGCGTGTAAAACATCAATCACCAAACTATCACAATCGTTTGAGAAGTCCATGGATGAGCTACGGAAACGCTACGGGATTTCCTCTTAGCCGGTAACGCCATTCAGTTGTAGGAGGTACGTATGAGTTTTCTATGGCGTAAATGGCTTATTTTGTTTTGATTGAACGAAGGAAAATTATCTGCACTAAAAAGAATACTTTTACCGTGTTTGTTTTCATCTTCATTTCCGTTTTTGTTCGAATTCATGTTTAAGCTTCCTAAGAGATTGTGTCCTGCATTAGCTAGAGTGAAGTTTATACTTTATTATACAATCTTCTATTTCCTTGTTCTAAAGGAGAAACTGGAAAGTTTTTTTTAAACCATCTTATTTGCAGTTCGCCCCATGTATTTTCGTTTGTGGCGTCTTTTTGCCCCCACTGCACTTTCAACCATTTTATTTGCAGTTCGCCCCATGTATTTACGTTTGTGGTGTCTTTTTGTCCCCTCTGCACTTTCATGAAAGTTCAGAGTAACCCCTAATACAGAGGGGACCAACATAAATGTCAAGTATGCAAAGTGCACCATAAATAAAATCTCAGAGAGAAAACTGCTCCACAAATGATAGTTCAAGGGGCATGGTGCACCGAAATAAGTTTCTAAAGACAAAGGGCACTAGTAAACTAAATTCAGGGGTATTTACCCCGATTTATTTTATTTTTATGAGATAATAGCAGCAAAAAGAACCTAAGTTAGTCAAAATTAGTGGTCTTCTATGCAAGTTCCATTTGTAAAGGCCAAAGTACCGAAGTCGCGTAACAGTGTAAGGCCCGTGTTTTCCTTCTCAATTCCGTCACTCCCATTAGTTTATAGTGTCTTCGCATCGTATCTTCATTTACTACGTATCCTCGTAATAATAGACATGTAATAAAAACGTGGTAAACGAGAATCCGATGATACATCACTATAAACTAACATGATAAACATAGTGGAGACGGAGAACATATGCCGTACACTTTTATGCAACTTGGATACTTCGGCCTTTATTCGGTACAGGACTGCTAATTTTGCCTAAACTTGAGTACATTTTACCGCTATTAGTTATTTTTGGTTTCGCGTGACTATACACATTCTAATTCCTTGATTGTTTTTTCAGAATACATAGTCAAAGACGACAACACTGGAGATTTTAGCGAATCTTTTACCACTACACACGAAATCGTGAATGTGAGACTTAGATACACTAATTTTTGGTTTTGAATCTCAAATACGCAATTTCCCAACAATTGGTAAGTGGTCGATTGCTTCTTAAGAGTCCGATGGGTCAAGAATTCGTTATAGGAATATGTGTCTTATTACACTTTTGAGCCATGAGAGCTCAAAATCCGTTACTTGCGGAGGAAGTTAGAATGAAGAGTGAATATGTCGTTTGCATTCTTTCCTCGTTAAATCTCAAGAATTCAACTTGAAATATATATTGCATAAAGAATAATTGTGTCGATTAGAGAACAAAGTTAACTGGAAAACGAGTCGATTAGAAAACATTTTGGAAAGACCTGATGATTTTCAATGAGCGATATTTTATTAATGACTTGCTTATTAAAAAAAATAGTGCTACATTCAACTACAATTACATAAAGAAAGAAAGAGCATATACAAAATTCATGTATTTTATTTTTTAGTCAACATTGAGAATATATTAATATAACCATGTGCTTATTGTACATCACATGTAATGGTACTACCAAAGCCATAATTACTAGGAAACTGGAGATCAATATGAAACTGATTGTGAACTTATAGTCAGCTAATTTAAAATTTACCATTTCCTACTTTTCTATAATAAAAAAAAATATTGACCCAATTATATTTTCACTCTCTCTCTCACACACATACAACTTCTAAGAATGATAGCGAAACCACTCCAAAACGACATATTCGTCGTAAACTTGGGTACGAAGATGAGAGAGCAACAAGACACAGAGTCAAAGTCATCCAAGCAAATGGACATCAAAAGTCAACTCCACTATCACTGACTTCGACTCAAACGGTTAAAAAACAAATTAGAATATTCATCAAATCACCTACTACTCACAATTCTCTTTTGTCTCTATATAAATACATTTAAACTCCTCACTTCAACGTATAATACACACAAAAAAATGGGTTGTTTTTCTCTAACTCTCCTTTTCATCCTAATTACCAAAACTACCCTCAGCTTTTCTTGCATGGAAGAAGAAAGATCAGCTCTTTTACACTTCAAATCCACCTTCACCCCTGAAACTCACTCACATTCTGTACTCTCTTCCTGGAATGGCACAAACTGCTGCGAATGGCCCGGGATTTCCTGCTCGAATCCCACGACGGGACGCGTGGCAAAGCTCGATATCCGGAACCGGGTGTACCCGGACTCGTTCGGGTACGTCACCGGCGGCGCGAACCGATTGAAGGCTGCCGAGCTCAGCCCCAATTTGCTGAAGCTGAAGCAGTTGGAGTACTTGGATTTGAGCTGGAATGACTTCTCGGAGAGCGAAATTCCGTCGTTCCTTGGCTCCATGAAGAGTCTACGATATCTGAACCTCTCTAACGCGAGGTTTAGTGGGCTTATTCCTCGCGATTTGGGCCGTCTTGTGGGCCTTCAGGCGCTGGATCTCAGCTCAGGCCCAATGGAACAGGCCCACGAACTGTTTGTCGACGATCTCGAGTGGCTTTCACGGCTTGAATCACTAGGTATTATAAAGGACATGTTTGTAATTTGTTGTCTTATCAAAATTTGTTTCGAGTTAATTTTTTCCCTTGCAGCTTCTGTTTTTATATTAATGGTAGGTACATAATCTTATTTTCTTATAATGAAAAAAAAATGTACACAAGTATTTTCTTCATAAATTTAATGTTATTTTAAATATAAAAATATTATTTAAATTTTAACATTTTAGTATAAATGTATTGTGTAAATTTATTTGGTTGTTCAGATTTAAATGCTTTATTTAAACGAGTTTTTGGTTCAGTATTTTATAAATAAAAGATCGAATACCGTATTTTGGCATTTTTATAATAAAAATCTAGTACCTTATTTGTATGATTGGCATTCGGTTGCGGTAATCAGTGTTTTTATTGCATTTATTGCTTAAAAAAATATGACTAAAATTAGTAAAACTATTAATAAGTATATATCTTAAATTTTCAATGACATAATTATTAAGTATGAAAATAATGATAAATATAGACTTGAAACTAAATATACTTGATAAGTATTTGTATAATTATTAATACATTTTGCGATGTAAAGTATAAAATTATATGTTAAATTTGATTTTTGGTTGAATTTAATTTATAATAACTGAATACCGCTACTGAAATGATCAGATTTTTATTCGGTATATTCGATTTTAACAATTTAAATTTATATATGGTATTAGCTATCCGATTTTCAGTTAAATATTCGGCTTACAATTTTTTTCTGTCCACCATTATCTGAATTAAATAAACTATTTCTTTTACGACCGAGTCTTATTTAAATGGACTATGTCGATCACAAGCCCGCGGACTAATTAATAATATAAAAACAATTCTGAAATAATAAAATTGAATTTTATATTTGAAAATGGAATAAAAAGTTCCATTATCTATTTTTTTAAAATCACGCTATAAAATAAAATATATTAGTTCAATATTCAATAAATTATTAATTATAATTACATAATATATTTTTACCTGATCTTAATATAAAATATTTTTTTACTTCTAATAATATTAATGGGAGAGTTGTTTCTTAGTATGTCTAATTATTTTACTATATTAACAGAATCAGTTGACTTTAGCTGGGTCAACCTCACTGAAGGTTTGAGTCAACTGTCAACGGTACTGAACTCGCTTCCTTCGTTGACTTTCCTGCGACTATCCTCCTGCGGCCTCGGCGATCATCGCCATCATCGGCTCGATTCATTGCTCGGCGACTTTGCCAACTCCAGTTCTCTGAAACACCTCGATTTGAGCGTCAACGGCTTTCGCGGATCGATCCCCGACTCATTTCGGAATCTGAAGTCCCTCAGAGTTCTCGATCTCTCGGCGAATCTCTTGAGCTCCGCGATTCCTCCGTGGATCGGTCGCGATCTGCAGCGCCTCCGGATTCTCAACCTTGGGTTCAATTACTTGCGAGGTACGGTTCCTGATTCCCTGGGGAGCCTCGAATCTCTCGAGCTTCTTGACCTGTCGTTCAACGAACTCGAGGGAGATTTTCCGATCTCTCTGTGGAGTCTCTGTAGATTGAGAACCCTAGATTTCAGAGTGAACAAATTGAGTGGATCGATTTCGGTTGATCCTTTCGGTTCGAGCTCTGTTCGGAGGTGCCACGGCGGGAATCTGGAGAAGTTGAGTTTGAGCTTGAACGAGTTCGCTGGTTCTTTGCCTGAATGGTTTGGACTGAACTTGGTCAATCTCAAAACCCTAGTTCTTGCGAACAACTCATTCTCCGGACGAATTCCCGAGTCATTTGGGAATTTTTCGAAATTGGAAACTTTAAATCTCTCTCATAACCGATTAAACGGCTCGATCCCGGCTAGTTTGAGGAAACTTTCCGAGCTTAAAGTGCTGATTCTTTCCTCAAACTCACTGAGAGGAACCGTGTCGGAGAATCACTTTGGTAGCCTCTCTAAATTGAAAAAACTCGACCTTGGAAACAACGGTTTGGGTTTCCTAGTTAGGCCTCGGTGGTTGCCCCCATTTCTGGTCATTTACCTAAATCTAGGGTCTTGTAAACTCGGTCCTGGTTTCCCGAGATGGCTTCGAAACCAGAAAGAAATTGTCACTTTGTACCTCTCAAACACGAGCATAGCGGACACTATCCCGACTTGGTTCCCGAGCTTGAAGTTTACCTTTTTAGACCTTTCGAACAATCGATTAACGGGAAGGCTTTCGCGGTTTTATGCGGCTGATTCGCTCTACATGAACTTGTATTTGAGTAACAATAGATTCGAAGGCCCTTTGCCGAATCTCCCGCGCAATCTCAACCGGTTGGACCTCACAAACAACTTGATTTCGGGACCGTTTTCGTCCGACATTGGGACAATGACACCCACATTGGACAATCTGCTTCTTTCAGGGAACCAAATTACCGGTCCTATCCCTGATTCCTTATGCAAAATTAGAACCCTTCGAGTCATTGATCTCTCGAAAAACCGGCTTTCTGGGGAAATCCCTGATTGTTGGAGCGATTTCAAGATTCTTGTGGTTCTAGATCTCTCTGAAAACAATTTTTCCGGGGTCATTCCGAGTTCATTCGGCGCTGCAACTTCGCTTAAAAATCCTTACACTTAAGTAACAACACTCTTCATGGAGTTCTGCCATTGTCCTTGAGAAATTGCACAAAATTGGTTATTCTAGACTTGGGCGACAACGATTTGTCTGGAGTTCTTCCTAAATGGATCGGAAACAGCTTATTAAACCTCGAAATTCTCCGCCTTCGTTCAAACAATCTTACTGGTCACATCCCTACCGAGATATGCCGGCTCGCTCAACTTCAAGTGCTTGATATTTCGCACAACAACATTTCGGGAACAATTCCAGTCTGTTTTGGCGATCTCAAGGGAATGATTTCAGGAAATGGGTCAGCCAGCGAAATCGGCGTGTACAGATGGTCAACGACATACGGAGAGAATACAATCCAGTTCATGAAAGGGAAAGCGCTAGAGTACACGAAAACGCTTCACCTTCTGATCAACATGGACATCTCGGGGAACCAAATTACCGGCACAATCCCCGAAGAGCTGACCAAACTCGTCGCCCTCCGTGGTTTGAATCTCTCCAGCAACTTATTGGAAGGGGAGATCCCGGCCATGATCGGGAACATCAAGTTCTTAGAGTCTCTAGATCTCTCAACGAACAATCTCATCGGCCCGATTCCCCAGAGCTTGTCTTTTCTCAACTATCTGAGTCATCTGAACCTCTCCTACAACTCCTTCTCCGGCGAGATTCCGATCGGGAACCAGCTTCAGACACTCGATGATCCTTCCATATATGCCGGTAACTCGGGACTCTGCGGGGCCCCGTTGCGAGCATGTGCAAGTCAGGAACCTTCTGGGACCGGAAATGATGACGATAGCGACAACAACGGTCTAGCTTGGCTGTATGTATCTCTATCCGCAGGCTATGTTACAGGGCTATGGGGGGTCTTAAGCACAATGTATTTTGTGAGAAGTTGGAGAATGGCATATTTCAGGTTTGTGGATAATATCAAAGAGAGAATCTTTTCAATGGTGAGAAAAATGGTAGGCTCACTGAAGAAAGAGGAAACAAGTACAGAAAATCGGATCGAAGAATGGAGATGGTAAGCTTGAAACCCTTAAAAAAAAAAACTAAAAGAAAAACTTGTCCCGGTTTTTATTTTTGTTATACTAGTATATATTTCTACAAAATCCATAAAATCCCGGTTTATGACCGGTAAACCCCCAGTCTATAATGGCATTCCAAGTTTAAAAACCGGTATTCTCACTGATCCCCTAAAGAACTGGTTTTCACAAACCGATACCGGGAGGAGCTTTTAAAGTTTCTGGAAAAACTATCGAAATCCCGGTTCCGAGACCAGGCTTTACCTAGTTATTACAATTGTTAGTTTCTGATTTCCTTTGTTCTTCATAGGACAACCGTGGAAGAAGTGGAAGATAGAAGGTAATCAATGAAGCAGTCTTTAGAGGGTTGGACTCTGTTCACACAGCATCAACGTATACATACATAGTATTTAGCTCATAGGTAGATAAATTATTCATATATAATTCAAACATTTGTATTTTATGTACTTTGCGAACTCACAAAAGTCAACTAAAAGACATTAATTTTGCATGGCTCGTTTTCTTTCAATGCTCATCACTTGCTAGAATTCATTCAAAGTGTTCCGTCTTCTTTTCTTTCTTTTTTTGGGATTATTTTATAGCATTGGCAAATGTTCACTTTGAAAAGATCATGGTAGTCAAAACTGAATAAATTCATCAAGATCTATAAAGCAGGCTTATGATCGAAAAATGTTACAATAGTATAGCCCAAAAATAATAAATGACGATTAGGTTAATTAACCCCTAAAACGCCTACAAAAATCCATTCCAAAAGGTCTCTACCCAACAATCCACTAAACTAAGACCGCACCACAAAGCATCAAAACGGGCCGGCCCGAGAAAATGAATTCAGATCATAAACTCTTAACCATTAGAAAAATAGCGTAGAAACTATGTTAAAAGTCTTTGTTTCAAAGAAAGTAGTAGTACTTGACTATATCACCTATTCATTCAAAATAGTTGACCTATTAAAGGAGAACTTATGTAAACATAAGAAACAGTTATTAATTTGTACATTATGTTATGTACAAGTATTAAAAAAACTATATAAAAACAGAATATAAGATTTAGTTTAAGGTTAAGATACAACAACAACATCAAGATCAAGTTCTACAGAGAGCCCGAGATCGCATTTAAAACGCAATCACATCGGTGAGAACCGCAAACCCTTGATAAAACATTTCCATTTTTATCAAATTTCTAAAAACAAATAAATAAAAACTAAAATGAAAAAAACAGCTTTATCCTAAGAGCCTCCGCACCACATATGTTCACCAGAAACGGTACCTTAATTTTTATTCCCGGGTTTCACGCTCTGAGAGCTTCGTCTTCGATCAAAGCATCGTCCTCTCGCCGGCCGTCGTGAAGATCAGGTAGATCCGTGCTGATCGAGAATTTGAGCCAACCTTTCTTCTCCGCGTGTTTGATGAGCGGATGAACCATAAACCCGATCGCTATGGCCCCGATGCTAACCACAAAGATTTTGAGAGACGAAAGGGCTAAAACGACGCAGATCAATATCGTCGGAGGGATGCACATGAGAACTGCCCCGATGGTCCCGACTGGAATCTTGTACGGGCGAGGCACATTCGGGTGTCTCACCCTCAACAACACGAACGCTATGAACTCGAGGATCATCCCAAAGCAGTATAAGAAATTCTCTGCCGCCACAATCTCTTGGAAGCTCAGCCACGATAGCAATAGGACGCCGGAAGCCGAGAAGAGAATGCCGACTAGAGGGGTCCCGTGGCGGGACCTACGAGCAAAAAACTCTGGAATCATCCCTCTTTCGGCCATTCCGAGAAGCTGAAAAGAGTCACTGCTCATTTCCGCGACAAACATACCCATGTTTGACATGGCGGCCGCTGCCTGAATCCACCATCTCAGCCAAAGTCCACCGAGAATTTTAGCGATTTCTGCGAAATACCCGTCAGTCCACAACGCCCGGTTTGTAGGCACGGCTCCGGTCCCCGCTAATAATGGGAAAAAATACGAAAAAACCACGAGGACTAAAGCGTAAAACAACGATTTTGGGAGGGTTTTCTTCGGGTTCTCCACTTAACCAGCCAATGTGCTAATCGAATCCCAATAGTTTAGATTCCAAAACAGAGTGTTGAGATACAAATTCCAATTCACATTATGCAAATCCACTTCCAACCATCTCGAAGGCTCGATCTTCGGAATCGAGATAAAACCCATGACCACGAAAGGAAGGATTGAAAAAACTCCCAATGCGATCGCGATCCAGCCCACGATAGTCAAACCCCGATAATTCATATAAGTGAGGGCGGCGGTCAAAACGAGCACGGCGATGATTCTCGGCCATCCGCCACCCAAAGCCGGGATTTCCGACTTTAAATAGTCTAAGAACAGAACCGGGTATAAAGCATTGTCGATCACTCCGCTCAGCCATTTCATCCAACCCTGTTGAAACCCCCAAAACGGGCCCAAAGCCGACGAGACCCACACAACATAACCTCCATTTTCCGGGAACATTGTGCCCATTTCCGCAGTAATTAACGCCTCGGGAACGCTCCAAATGATAGGGAACACCAAAAACCCGACGAGAGCTAGTAAAGGCCCGGCGGCTCCGACGCTGTCCTCCACCCCAAACGGTCCCCCGGAAACCTCATAGAAGATGAGGAAAACCAAGGGCAGAAGGGAGACTTTCTTGATATTGTCTCTCCTTGGCGAATGAACTTCGCCCACCGAAATGTATTCATCGCCGTCGGTCTTTCTCATCGCCGTTTCCGCCTCTGCACTGATTGAGCGCCTCAATTTCTGCAATAATTAATTAAATTTTAAGCCCAAATTCGAATAAAACCTCAAAATCTGCATGAAATCAACGTACTTAAACCTAATTTTGTCTGTATCACCAAAAATTATATAAACCCCTAAATTCCTCAAACCCAGAAATTACCAATGGAACACCGCAAATCAACCAAAATTCAAACAATAGATATACAAATCGCAGCCATTATCGAGCACATGCAGAAAAGTGGAATGAAGAGATGAATGTCCGAGAAAGGGCATGCAATTGATTTCGGAGAAGCTAAGAAAAATGGAGGTTTACGAATTGATTCAGCAATCGAAGTTGACCGAGACGAACAAACAAACCATGCAAGAGCCGCGACGATGATTACTTGAGGGCGTGTCAGATGATTTCCGCCATTGTTGAGAGCTAAGAAACAGCTCGGAGGAAATGCAGAGACGACTCAGCAGTGACAACACATAAGCTGCTTTCTGATCTATTTTTCTTTATATAAATATTATTTTTGGAATTAATTTAGACCAAATAAATATTAATAAACTAATTTCATAAAACCACAAATAACGATCAAAGTCAAAGACATTCTCATGAATTTAGTTAAACTAAATTAATCATGTGCTGGGTTTTTATGCAAAATATTGTATCGCTGAAATTAGTAAATTTGAATTAATAAACAGTATATTACATAATGAAGAAAAACGTGTTGAGTTTGAATAATTGAATTAACACATTAATTAAATATCATGATATTTAAATTATTTTTTTTATTATTATTAATTGATCTGCAAGAGGTGTGGTTAATAATTTAGATCTCACGAAATGATAATATATTTTATTCAATAAATAAATATAGATAATATATGAATTTATTCGTCCATAATTGCAGTGTGGTTCGCATGTTGATGAGGTACAATAGTCCAAGCTTTGCTGAGTGATGTGATGTGAACAACTCTATTTAATTGCATTAAATTTTATTAGTTACTTTTACATTTAATTTTGTTTAAATAAAATATTTCGCTATATTATTATATGTAAAAAAGTGGTTAATTCTTGAGTAAATCAATGATTGTATTAAAATATGGCTTATGGTATTTAATCGAAATATATTGAAGAGAAAAACCATAAAATTAAATATATGAATGGTTGATGAAATTGAGGCATATAATATATATATATATATGTATATTCTTTCAAAAATATATATTTATATGTATATGTAATCAAATGAAGTGTGCTTATAAGTTATATTATTAAATGCCTCCCTCTTATGGACCATAAAACACATAGATTACTATTTAATCATTGCCAAAAAAAAACTCAGACAAGAATTAGTTTGAAAAATAATTATGTTGTTATAACTTTCATTAGGGAATATTTTATTAATATTGTTTAGTACTATATATTCTATAGTTAGGTACTTTCCAAGTTTCTAGACAAGAATTTCGTACTAAAAATGGCAATTATAAAAATAGACTTTAGCATTTCTATGCAATTAATGTAAGGATAACATGTGCTCTGAGCCTCTGACTATTCTTGTCAAATGCTCAGAATATTTATCTGACACGTGTGTAACGTGAGATATCAGAAATTCATCACCGAGTTAAAATTGTGCATATTATCGAGGAGAAATATTATTTGCGGCATAAGTATCTCTATACAGTTTTTTTTAAGGAAGAAAGCACAGTTTCTTAGCTTGTTTTTAAAAAAAAAAAAAAAAAAAAAAACCGGTTACTCTTATTTTCAATCGGATATTTTTCGGTTACGATTTTTAAATTCGATTACCGAATATATTGCACACTCATATTAAGACCCTTGTGTCTTTCATGCACTCAATTTGAACCTTAAGAAGAAACATACTAAGCAATATTATATATAACGGGGCAATGTCATCCTAAGCATTACCTTATAATTATTTATGCCGTAAGTATTTCATTATATTATTTAATTATATAAAATTGTAGTATTTTAGCACTAGAGAAATACACGCCAATGTCTTCATTAGAAGAAAAAGAAATACTAGTAGATTTTACTTAAGAAAGTAAATAAATAAATAAATAAATATAAGAGATAGTGTTCCTTTAATCATGTAAGCGTGTAGATAATTATTACTATTTAAACTAACTTTTCTTCTTTTCGTATATGCGTTTCGGATAATCAACTTCTTCAAAATCGAAGAAGATCACTAAGTGGGGTATTTATATGAAATGATCTTCTTTTAAACCACTTTACACGAAAAGGCTATTATAGTCATTAGTCAGCGATGCCATACTCAATGTCAGCATGACATCGTTGAACAAAATTAATAATAAAAATATTTCAATTTTATTATTATTTTTTTAATATTACACGCCTTCTAAAATATCTCAAACTGTGTACTAAATGAAAATCGGTGTAATCAGATTATTTATAAAATAACAATAAAAAGTTGAACCCCAAATGTCAAAATATTGTGCACAAAAGCAAAAATCTTCTTTTTATTTGTAATGTATAATTATAATAATAAATATATCACGTTATCATAGAGTCTACTAATTTTGGTTTGAAATGTTGAATTACTTTAAATGACCTTCAAATTAAGTATACGGCATTCTTATACATTTTGATATTATTATGCATTTTCCTTATCTTATGTCGTGTCACTAAGTATCTTCGACAAAATAATTCTCAAAATTATTGTTTCCTAACCTTGATTTTCAATTTCATGCATTTAGAAAAGAAGTGTCATTTTTTAAAAAGTTTTAGTGTACATTAATGTTGTATTTTATAGACACGGCTTAAATTGGGTAAGAATGGCAATAATTAATTTTGGGTTTATTCCTTTAGCAAAAAAATGAATAAATCATCCTCAACTTTTGTATATTAAAATATAGAAAGAGAAATAAGAGATTACTTATATCAAACGACAAATATAAGGATTAAGGACAAAATTATATTCAATTTTTTATTCGATGTGTCTTAACTTAATTGGTATTGATTTTTGGTATATTTATCACTTTTCTCTTAAAGTTGGTCAAGCGTGACATGTTAACAAACTTGTCCCCTTTGAAATTATAAATAAAAAGAAATCTTAATTAATTCGACACATTTTATGGTACTTATTTATTTATTTGTTAGAGAAAATTAACTAAAAATCATAGCATGAGCATTGTCCACATTACTTGCATGTTGCATCTTATCCGTTCCCAAATCCCAAATTTCAATAGACATTTAAAATATATTAAATTTAAATCATGGTCCAAACATAATAACAATATTAAGATTTTAATGAACATCTTCTTCTTATGCTTATCATGTGATAGCTAGACTCAATGTCCTTAACTCACTGTACAAAAAATCCAAACCAGACAATAATTATTTTTACTTATAACTACCGAAGAAGTTTCTTCTTCAAAAAAAAAAAAGGTAAGAAAAAACATATTTTTCATATTTAAATCTATTAATAAATTATGATAAATGGTCATGATACACGTGTAGAATTAGAGCTACTAATATTTACTCACACTTTTCTCTCTTTTTTTTAACATAATTATATATGACACTTATCTCTCTAATATTTTAGAGACATTCCCACAAATTAAAAATAAATATACCCCCAAAAAAAAAGGATAATTAATTCCAAATAATAAAAAATAGAAAATTGGGCTCCACTCTTAGCCTCTAATATGTATAAATGTTATTATAAGATAATATTATTTAATTACATAAATGGCCATCCTTATTATAAATTTTGGGATAATAAATGTCCATACATAATAGACAAGAATATAACACAATTTACAATATTAAATACGAAATATTCAAGATTCAGTAATCCATAGAGACAGACAGATAGAGAGAGAGATGAGCTAGAGTTACAGTACCTCGTCACTGGCGAGAGAAGCCTTGCGATCGTCGTAGCCAATCACAGCCTTCGATTCAACATCCGCAACGGCGCGGTCACCGCGCTGACCCGCAGCAGGATCCGCTGCGGCTCGGCCCACCGTAGCATCCCCTGCGCTCCCACCGTCGACCGAATCTGAGCCGCTCCTTCGCATCATCAAGACCAACACTAGTTACTGGCCTGTAAATATATATTGACGAAAAAGAAGAAAAGGGGTTGGGATTTTGGGGAAGAAGAAGAAGAAGGGACAAGAGGAGTGGCAATATTTGAGTATCGAGTCTTACAAGTGTGTGTATATATATACGTGTGTGTGTATATGATTTCTCTTTCTTTTTCTTTTAATGTTTTATTTTTTTTAATTAACTTCATCATTTTATGATATAGTATTTTTTTTAGTTTATCTAATTAAAACATCGAATTAGATCCGAGTATAACTGAATTGCAAGTCTATAACATCGGCGTATCTATTATATTACATATCTATAGCGGGGAAAGTACCTCATGTTTTTATTTTTAGACTAATCCTAATTGCCATAATCCTTTTTTTTTTTTCCTTTTACGGTCAAAGTTTTTCAATATTCACTTGCTTTTCATTCAAATCTCAAAACATTTTTTCAATTAATTAACAAAAGTTTCTATGAATCGGTAACAAAGTGACATGTGTTCAGAGCTTAACGCCACATGTAAAACTATGAAATTATTAAAACTAATAGGCAAAATATTAGAGAGAAACAATACACTGAACATGAAGAACTTCAGTCGTGAAAGATTGTAATGTTGAGAACAGGAGAAAAATTAGATTATCACAAAAATAAAAATATTAGCAGCTTAAGTTGCTATTAATCTCGTATATTATATACTTTTAGTAATCAATAATATTATTTTTATTAAGGATAAAAAAATAAAAATAGTTATAGAAATTCAATTGCATCGGCAAATATTCATAATAAATATTATCAAAGTTTTATTAAAAAATATTAGCTAAAACTAAAAGCAATAGAGAAATATTGTGTGTCGATTACAATTTTACCTAATAATTTAGATGCCCTTCTATTAGTATTTCTTTATAAAAATCAGAGAAAATTTGGCGACGTTATTGTTTAACCAAATTTAGGTACTTTTAAATTATAATTTTTTTTTTCACCTACACCGGCGTAGTCGATTACAACTTAGATACTTTATCCGCAATTACATCGTTGATTGTTATTAATTATAAGTTGAATGCAATGAGTAGGTATGCTTGGCATGAGATCAACGTGTGGGGCGAAAGTTTGACATTACCTTTTAATGCACTCAATCAAAATGTTTAGCACGCATGCTCTACTTTTTTATTTTATTTTATTATTTACTCATTTGAAAATTTATAATATTATTATTGTATCTTCTTTAATGGCTAATTGCCTAATTCCATATACCAAAGTATCTTAAAATCGAACTCTCAAGCTGGTGTATCAGTGTATGAGACTGTGAGTCTTTAATCTTTTGACTTATGTTAACAAAAGCTATATATATATATATGTATATATAAGTTACAAAAAAAATCACAAATTTAGCAATGTCGGTGATTATTTTTGTATAATTGATGCATTATCTATATTATATTATATGAAGAAACAAATACTTTAATATTTGTAGTCGTAAAATGTCACCTTAGCTAGCAACCTTGGAATTATCCACTATCAAAAATGAAAGATTTTTTTATTTTTATTTTTTTGCTTTTTTCATTTGATGATTTTTTTTAGTGATGGTGTATAAGAGATAACACGCGGTCCACATACTTATGGACGGTGATTAATTAGCATGAATGAGTACGGATTTATATATATCCATATATTTCAACATTAAATGTTTATTTATTTGATACCAATATTTGACATTTTAGAAAAATTCCAACATTTTTTGTTCATTTATGAGTGGAATCATAATAAATTGAAAGAGGTTATTTATTGTTTTGATTGAATGGCTAGTCGGTAAAAGAGAAGAGAAAATGTAGTCGTTTGACGTTTCAGTTTTCACATATGATGTCGTATAAGAGGCTTTCAGTGTACTTGTAAGTTGTAACTCACACCACAGTTCACAGATAATTTTAGGGCTCTTAAGGGTAATAGCCAAATTGAAACATAGGTTTAGCAAAATAGCTAAATTTTGGTTAATTTTGTAAACTAGCCAATTAACCATTTACAAAATTTTGGTTAATTTTGTAAACTAGCCAAATTAAAAATTCACTTAAATGGTTAATTGGCTAGTTTACAAAATTAACCAAAGTTTGACTATTTTGCTAAACTTATGTTTCAATTTGGCTATTTGGTGCAATTTCTCATAATTTTATTCGTCTGTGATTGAACATATATAATTTGTCATTTTTAACTTAGATCCAAAATTTAAGATGAATTATCACAGCTTAATTACAAGTTTAAGCATTAAACAAAATCAACTTGTCGTCATGGTCGTTTAGCACGGTTTCTCTCAATTTTGAAACTTTCCGAACAAAATTATCGGTTTGATGCTTCGGCCCTCCGAGGAAGGAGAGCAAAGGAGGATAAGCTTCAGCGGCACCTAAGCCGAATCTATAACAGACAAGGGATCGGGTGGGTCCGTGAAAATGAAACTTGGAAAGTGTGCCAAAAGCACGACGGTTAGTCGGAGGAGGGTACAGAATGAGAGAAAAGGACGAGGGGAAAACAAAAAGGAAAAGTTTCGAGTTGTTCCATGTTCTATTTATTTATTTTCACTTCGGTAAAAAGATGAGAAAGTTGCGGGGTTAACAAGTTGGCGTTAATACGGTATCCCAGAATCCAAATTTTTTGCTGGAACTGGAATTCCGATTATTATAATTGATCTGGGCTGACAGATCATCGAGATCCGAATTAGGCATTTAAAAGTACAGAATTTTGGATTCATATTTTTGATTCTTCTTCCGGAATTTAAACATACTGAAATGGTATTCCGTATTTATAATATTAACACCCCAACAACCCCAAGAAACCCATTTTAAACCAGTTTGTTCAACAACCATCACAATTTCAACAGTGCAATAAATACTTTCACACATTAAGCACAATCCATTAAGGTTTTTGTTGGGTATCCCTCCTATTTGGAGGCCCAACAATGTGGGTTATTTTTGACCCATTGATTCATGTACCCGGCCCATGAAGCCTAGGTCATAAATGACTTAGATGAGATGAAGAAATACAAGAGTGAAGGAGTGAGAGTAAACAAGAGAAAGAGAAAGAGAGTAAATTCGCGGTTTCCGCCCAGTTTCGTCGACCCTCAGGAAAATCGTCATTGCGCACTCGTTCACCGATGGATCGTCGTGATTTTTGGACAGAACGTTCCTAAGACATAGAGGTACGTTCTGAACGGTGGAGATGTGGTTTGGATGTTTCTAGGTCGGTCTGAAGAGTGGAAACCAGAGGCTGTTTTGTGAGAACGTTTTTCACAAATTCTTCTCTTGCTTGTATGTTGTAATCCGAGATTGGTGTTCGATCTTGATGATGATGATGTATGCCTCTAGTTTTATCTAGGGAAGACTTCGTTTGTACCTCACTCTTGATTATAGTGGATTTTAAGCGGCCTATGGGTCCCGTGGTTTTTTACTCCGTTTTGGGGGTTTTTCCACGCTAAAATTGTCTCGTGTTCGTGGTTGTGTTTCGATTATTATCGCCTTCATATTTCAGCGGTTATTGGGAGATATTGAGATTCCGTTGCGTTGCGCTTTCTCCCAACAAAGTGGTATCAGAGCCGTGGTTTGATTTTGTGCGACTATGGAGGCGAACACGTCACGAATGGAGAGTTTGAACGGTTCCAATTACAATGTTTGGAAAGGGAAAATGGAAGACTTGCTCTTTGTCAAGAATTTCCACTTGCCGGTTTTCTCTACCGAGAAACCCGAAGGAAAAAGTGATGAAGAATGGAATTTGTTGCATCGACAAGTTTGTGGGTACATTCGACAATGGGTGGAGGACAATGTTCGGAACCATGTGGTTAGTGAAACTCGTGCTAACATCCTTTGGAGGAAGCTTGAGGAGCTTTATGCACGGAAGACCGGGAATAACAAGATGTTCTTGCTCAAGCAAATGATAGCCTTGAAGTATCATGACGGTACGCCAATAACCGATCACTTGAATAACTTCCAAGGAATTATGAACCAAATGGCGACGATGAATCTTAGATTGGATGATGAAATTCAAGGTTTGTGGCTTCTTGGTACTTTGCCGAACTCGTGGGAGACGTTTAGGATGTCGTTGTCTAATTCCGCTCCGGATGGTATTATGTCAATGGATTTGGCTAAGAGTAGCATTTTGAATGAAGATATGAGAAGAAAGTCTCAAGGCTCCTCTTCACATTCCGAGGTATTGGTTACCGAGTCGAGGGGGAGAAATCATGCACGGGGTTCAAATAACCGTGGTGCATCACGAGGAGCGTCGCGTGGAGGTTCAAATAGATGGGCTAATGTTGAGTGCCATCATTGTGGCTTGAAAGGCCACATTAGAAAGTATTGCCGGAAGTTGAGAAATGAAGGCAAGGGAAAGAAGATCAACCACAACAACAACGATGTCAAGAAAGAAGGTAACAATAATGAAAATGTTGCTATTGTTGATGATTTCTTTGTCGTTTGTGATGATTATGAAGAAAGTGTCAATTTATCTCGCGATGAGACGAGTTGGGTGGTTGATAGTGGTGCTTCTTCGCACGGGACTTCACGACGCGATATTTACTCCACTTATAAGGCCGGTGATTTTGGTATTGTCGGCATGGGTAACAAGGGATACTCAAAAGTTATTGGAATTGGAGATGTATGTGTTGAAACTAGTAATGGCACTTCTCTAGTTCTCAAAGATGTGAAGCATGTTCCGGACCTTCGGTTCAATCTCTTGTCGGTTTCAAAATTGGATGATGAAGGTTATGGCAACTCTTTCGTGGAAAATGAATGGAAGCTAAAGAAAGGCTCAATGGTGATTGCAAGAGGAAAAAGACGCTCAAATTTGTATGTCGCGCAATTTGGGAGTTCTAAATGCTACGTCAACACTTGCGAGGATGAAAGTTCTTCCGAACTATGGCACAAACGTTTGGGTCACATGAGTGAGAAAGGTTTGAGAATCTTGGTGAAGAAGAATGCACTATTTGGAGTTTCCAACGCAAAGTTGAAGAGATGCTCGCATTGTTTGGCGGGAAAGCAAAGGCGCGTATCGTTTCGGTCTTTTGAACCAAAGAGAAAGTCACAAGTGTTAGACTTGGTACATTCCGATGTTTGTGGGCCGATGAAGACACGGTCCCTTGGCGGTGCTTATTACTTTGTGACTTTTATCGACGATTACTCTCGGAAAGTTTGGGCTTACACCTTGAAGACAAAAGATCAAGTGTTAGATACCTTCAAGTCGTTTCAAGCGTCGGTTGAACGAGAAACGGGGAAAAAGCTCAAGTGCGTCCGAACGGATAACGGGGGAGAATACATCGGTCCTTTCGATGAATATTGCCGAGAGCAAGGTATACGTCACCAAAAGTCTCCTCCGAAGACACCGCAATTGAATGGGTTGGCCGAAAGAATTAATAGAACTTTGGTTGAAAGAATGAGATGCTTGCTTTCTCAATCAAAGTTGCCGAAGTATTTTTGGGGCGAAGCATTGAGTACGGTTGTACATGTGCTAAATCTCACACCTTGTGTGCCTTTGAAGTTTGATGTTCCGACCCGTGTTTGGAGTGGTAAAGATGTCACGTACGACCATCTTCGAGTGTTTGGGTGCATGGCATATGTGCACGTTCCGAAGGATGAGAGGTCGAAGTTGGATGACAAGACCAAGAAATGTATATTCGTTGGTTATGGGCTCGATGAGTTTGGATATCGTTTCTTTGATCCGGTTTCAAGAAAGCTTGTTCGTAGTCGTGATGTTGTATTCATGGAAGATTACACCATTGAAGATATCGACAAAGTTGAGAAAGAAGTTCCAACCTTTGAAGACGACGAATTAGTTGATGCGGAACCAACTAATCTTGCTCCCACCCCGACCGTTGTCGAAGATGTGCAAATTGAAAATCAAGGTATGGATTTACATGTTAATCATTTAAATCCTAATGATTTTGTTGATGTTGAAAATGAGGTTAGCCGTGAAGATGAAAGTGAGCAACCTTCTAATGAGTTGAGGCGGTCCACTCGTGTTAGACATCCTTCCGTTCGATACCCCTCGAACGAATATGTCTTTCTCACCGATGACGGAGAACCCAAAAGCTTTGAAGAAGCTTTGGATGACGAAAACAAAAAGGAGTGGATGGATGCCATGGAAGATGAGATGCAATCGCTTCGTGAGAATAACACTTTTGAATTGGTGAAGTTACCAAAGGGTAAAAAGGTGTTAAAGAATCGATGGATTTATCGTGTGAAGCAAGACGAAAGCACTTTGCAAAAACGGTTCAAGGCTCGCTTGGTGGTAAAGGGCTTTAGTCAAAGAAAAGGCATTGACTTTAGCGAGATTTTTGCTCCCGTGGTGAAGATGCAATCCATTCGGGTAGTTCTTGGGCTAGCCGCTAGCCTTGATTTGGAAGTTGAGCAAATGGACGTGAAGACGGCTTTTCTTCACGGTGATTTACATGAAGAGATTTACATGGAGCAACCGGAGGGTTTTCGAGAAAATGGTAAAGAAGACTATGTTTGCAAATTGGTAAAGAGTCTTTACGGTTTGAAACAAGCACCACGACAATGGTACAAAAAGTTTAACTCGGTGATGGTTAAACATGGCTACAAGATGACAAATGCCGATCATTGTGTGTTTGTGCGCAATTTCTCCGATGGTGATTTCATTATCCTTTTGCTCTATGTTGACGATATGCTTATTGTCGGAAAGAACATTGCTCGGATTGAAGAGTTAAAGAAGACTTTGAGTGAGTCTTTTGCGATGAAGGATTTGGGACAAGCGAAAAAGATCCTTGGAATTGAGATGTTTCGTCATCGAGAGGCGAGGAAGTTGTACTTGTCTCAAGAATCATACATCGAGAAAGTTCTTCGGCGTTTCAAGATGGATGAAGCAAAAGCGGTGAGCATTCCGCTTGCTTCTCATTTCAAGCTTAGCCACCAACAATGTCCATCTACCGATGGTGAAAAGTCAAGTATGAAGAACGTTCCATACTCGTCGGCGGTTGGTAGTTTGATGTACGCCATGGTTTGTACGAGGCCGGATATTGCCCACGCCGTGGGAATGGTGAGTCGTTATCTCTCAAATCCGGGAAGACATCATTGGGAGGCCGTGAAGTGGGTTATGAGATATCTCCGGGGGACTTCGAATTTGAGACTAGCTTTGGGATGCGAGAAGCCTACGTTAGTTGGTTATACGGATTCGGATCTAGCCGGAAGCTTGGATGATCGAAAATCTACTTCGGGGCATATGGTGACTTTTGCCGGGGGCGCCGTGGCATGGCAATCGAAGTTGCAAAAGTGTGCTGCACTCTCTACTACCGAGGCCGAGTTCATTGCCGCCGTTGAAGCGGCGAAAGATTTGTTGTGGTTGAGGAAATTTACAATGGAGCTTGGAGTCAAACAAGAAAAATATGTCTTGTTTTGTGATAATCAAAGTGCCATTCATTTAGCGAAGAACTCCTCGTTTCACTCAAGGTCGAAGCACATTGATGTTCGTTATCATTGGATCCGTGACGCATTGGATTCTAAGTTGATGGAGCTCGAGAAGATTCACACCGATGACAATGGTTCCGATATGTTGACAAAGGTTTTGCCGAGAGGGAAGTTTGAGTTTTGTCGCTCGGTTGCCGGGTTGACATTGCCCTCCAACTAGTCGGTCGGGGGAGTTTGTTGGGTATCCCTCCTATTTGGAGGCCCAACAATGTGGGTTATTTTTGACCCATTGATTCATGTACCCGGCCCATGAAGCCTAGGTCATAAATGACTTAGATGAGATGAAGAAATACAAGAGTGAAGGAGTGAGAGTAAACAAGAGAAAGAGAAAGAGAGTAAATTCGCGGTTTCCGCCCAGTTTCGTCGACCCTCAGGAAAATCGTCATTGCGCACTCGTTCACCGATGGATCGTCGTGATTTTTGGACAGAACGTTCCTAAGACATAGAGGTACGTTCTGAACGGTGGAGATGTGGTTTGGATGTTTCTAGGTCGGTCTGAAGAGTGGAAACCAGAGGCTGTTTTGTGAGAACGTTTTTCACAAATTCTTCTCTTGCTTGTATGTTGTAATCCGAGATTGGTGTTCGATCTTGATGATGATGATGTATGCCTCTAGTTTTATCTAGGGAAGACTTCGTTTGTACCTCACTCTTGATTATAGTGGATTTTAAGCGGCCTATGGGTCCCGTGGTTTTTTACTCCGTTTTGGGGGTTTTTCCACGCTAAAATTGTCTCGTGTTCGTGGTTGTGTTTCGATTATTATCGCCTTCATATTTCAGCGGTTATTGGGAGATATTGAGATTCCGTTGCGTTGCGCTTTCTCCCAACAGTTTTAAACATAGGAGAGTAAATAAAAGTTGAAGGTAGATATTAAATTACTTAATTCTTAAACACACGGTAAGAACGGATCATGCACAAGCTGCAGCCGCCTCCAGCAGCGCCTTCACCTTAGTGATGTAGTCGCCCATGGCTTCGTCACACGATTTCCCTGCCAAACAAACGTACACACCTTAAGGACCGAACCAAAAACACAAAAATTCAAGTAGAGAATTATTAACTATCGCAGGTGTTTTTTACCTTCAACAGCCTTCCACGCATCCCACTTCGCTCGGTCCCTCATGTTGAAGATTCCGGGGCGGGCTGCAAATCAACAGCAGAGGCAAATACATGAACTGCAACACTTTTATCATGTTTTCTTTTAAGTAATTACCAACCATAACCCCTGAACATGTCGTGTTAATCGCAGTTTTCCCTTACACTTATTTTTGTGGCCGAAACTTGCAAATTGTATCAATTTCCTCCATGATCATGAAAATTACAGATCTGTAGCATTTTAAGTCACATGCGATGCAATCTTCCAGGGACCAAAACATCATCATGAAAATTAATATATTGGCATGCTCATTGTACGTGGCTTAAAATTTGAGGAAAACCCGTCGATTTTAAAAGGTTTAAGGAGAAAACAGATACAATTTAGAAGTTCAAGTTTAAAAGAGAAACTGATCCATAAATTTAGAGGCTCAAATCTGTGAAATTTTGACAACTCGACAAAGTTCAGAGGCCATAAGATACTAAATAATCACCCCTTATTTTTGGGTCAGCCATAATTCAGTCGAAACAATGAAGTAGCGGCTATTATGTACAGCAAATAAACAACTTACAGGTGTTGACCGATCCAACGGTTGCTTGCTTGAACAGCCCGTAGAGAATAAGCTTGTCGTCATTGGAGGTCGACTCTGGCAGCGTCTTTGCCTTCTCAGCATGCTCCTCGAAATCCTCCTGTACACATGAGCCCAAGCATTTTAGAGGAAATCATAATCATTCAACTTGACTTACAGGGAAAAAAGAAAAATAAAAAGAGTCAAGCTTCAAATTTTTTAGGCAGGGTTTATAGTTTTTCCATACTATAATTCTATAATTTCTAATCAAAGAATTATAGAATGTACGAGGTGGATTAAACCAATTATAACAGAACTAAATTCGGGGTAGTTTACGAGGTGACCACGACTCTCGAAATGGGGGCACCAATGATCCAAAACCGAACAGGCCGAAGACTGTGAAACAGCTCGTGGGATGACGACGGGTGTAAGTTTCGGATTTAATTCTCTCAGATTGAGAAATTGAACTTCATCTAGATCATCTATGTTTTTTCCTTTGTAATCAAATAAAAATTGCTCTGATCAGATCCACTTTGATCTTCAAATCAGATGTATACGCATCATCATTTTACTCAAGAAATGAACGCTATCCATTAAAAATGATTGCACGCCATTGAAACACACGATACACTAATCGGATCTCTTAATCCAGTTGAAGAAATCAACAATCCATACTCAGAGTATTTTCATCAATTTCTTATCATGGTTTTTTAAGAATTATCAAAGAGCCTCGGCTGTATCGCCAAAGATGGATCATAGTTCTTTCAAACAATGAATCATAACTCGTTTCCACCAAGTGAAATCTGAAATACTGAACGATATATATATATATATATATATATATATATATATATATATAACTGATATGAATGCGATCAACACAAGCGGGGAATCGCAGATCTATGAAACGCCATGGCGATTGAGAAACGAGACAAGAGAAATGGAATTGAAAGAGCGAACCTTCAAACCCATATCTTCTTCGGCTTCTTCGGTGAAGGATTCTCTGAAACTGAAATGCTTCGTGTGTGTGTGTGTGTGTGTGTGTGTGTGTATGAGGTGCGTCTTTGCGTGATGGCTTATTTATAATAGACGAGGATCTAAGCTAACCAGATAAATAAAAGGGATATTTGCGGCAAAAGTGCCACGAAATACCTCATTGTAACCGCTATATTCTAAATTTTATTTTATTGTGGGGTAAAAGTTGTTTAAAATTAAAAAATCCTGCCGTAAGTTTTAATTTATATTTTTATCGTGAAAAAAGTTTTAAAAAATCGATAACAATAATGTTGTTATAAGTTTCCAAATGTATTTTTTATCATAGTAAAAATTCAAACAAAAAAAAACATCTTGTCGTAAGCTTTTAATTTTCTTATAGTTTATTTTTTTAAGTTTTACCATGGTATTTTTGCCACAAATATATCTTACAAGTATCAACAAAATAAGAACTTATAGGTTTTTATTGAATATTAACAATATAGTTAGGTTACCTATAAATATAAATAATTATTTTACAAATTTTGAAATTAAGAAATATTTGTAGTACGACTTATTCAACGTTATGTATAACAAAACGAGCATTAAAAAATCTGATTTGATTACGAGGCAAATAATATTTTAGTCCTTTTTTTTTACTAAAAAGAATATCTTAGTCAGTGACAACAAAATAATATTGGCAATTAAAATTTTGAGAAAGTGTAAATAAATAATCCAAAAATATATTCGTACCAATCACTTAAGTTGGCAAAAAGATATAACGTGACAGCAAATTATTAAAAACCACAGTTATAGTAATCCATGAAATTTATCTAATTGCTACAAAACTTATAGTGAAAAGGACTAATAAGTATAATTTTTTTTGTATATTTCGATTTCAACCTTAATAATATAAATAAATATTAATAAATT
Organism: Parietaria judaica; assembly: GCA_954871525.1. Lineage (NCBI taxonomy): Eukaryota > Viridiplantae > Streptophyta > Magnoliopsida > Rosales > Urticaceae > Parietaria > Parietaria judaica. Next base: position 19,062,118 of record OX940868.1, on the reverse strand, counting down.
TTATTTTGAGCGAGTGATGACAAATATTGAAGAGCATATTCGTTGCTTGGTTGACGATAAAATCCAGGTGTTTGCAAAGTTGTCGTTTTGGAATGGACGGTTGGGATGTGAATCTGTGTCTATTGTGGGGCCAATTTTAAAACAATGCCACGTGTAATGTTTGTTGGATCAACTAACAAAACAAAGAATACCATGTGACCACTAATGTTATTTAAATCCATCATAATTCACATTAATAATAAAACAACTCTTGCAGGGTAGCCCATTTTATATTTATTTCGGTTAAAATATAATATTTAGCATATATAATATAATTAGGATTTTTGCGGTAAAATACGCATGATTAGATATAAGTGACGGTATATTTTGCTCTTTTCGAAAATTTTGTGTCTAATATTGTTAAAAGTGTAAAATTTAAATATCCAATGAGCATAATTTGAATACCGAGAGTTAGTTGAGTTGAAATATACACTTTAAACAATATTGCGGAATATAAGTTCCTAAGACTAGAGCTGCACAGATCCATCGCCAGATCCGACCACGACGATGCGTCGCGGCGTTCTTCGGCGCATCGCGATTCGGAGCCAAAAATCGCGACGGTTCGCGGCAAGACCAATCCATCGCGATGCACCTCTCTCTCTGTCTCACATAGGCTGGCTCTCTCTCGCGCGATCCATCGCGATGCATCTCTCGCGCGATCCATCGCGATGCATCGCCAGACTCTCTCCCACGACGCGACGCGGCGCGACCCGACGTTTGGCGATTCTGCCGCGACCGGCCGCAACGCCATGATGTGCAGCTCTAGGTAAGACAATGAAGTAGAATAATATACCGTCACTTTTGCTTATTTTTTGGTATTTTTGTCACAAGTATCTCATAATATTATAATTATTTATAATATATTTTATTATTTTTTAGAGAGCATTGGAGATTTCAAAATCAATATTAAAAAACAGAGTACAGGGGATAATGAAAATAATCCGGGAAGAATACCTCTTTTTAGCATCTTAATACTAAAAACATTTAAGAATCTAATCAACAATTAGTTAGATCATACTATCATGCTTACACGGGTTAAAAGCTAATCGGATCTGTCGATATTTTCACGATTAGGATGGAAATTGCTACAATTTACAAATTCATGAGGTTCATATACAAAAAAGATAATTTACGGGAAATTACGGGCAACGCGACAAGTTCAAGTGGCATAATTGATAATCGCTCTTTGTTTCCCGATAGAGATTCGAGAAGAGTACCGGTCGGTCAGTCCTGCAATCTACTGAACAAAAGGGTATCTGGACACGTAGTATTCCCTAACCCGAGAAGCCCCTTCTCCGGCGAGAATCCCTTCGAGATCTCCGATGATCCTGGCCAGCCATATCTCCAAGTTTCTCTGGATTTCCCTGAAGTTACTTGCAATGGAATCCAAGGACCGTTTCGTGGTGAAATTCGCGAAGCTTCCGATCTCATTCCCGCAATAGCTTTTCGTGATTTCTGTTTGCAATGCGATCAGCTTCTGTGAGGTCTCGGACGCCCGTTGCTGAAGTCTGAACGCTTCGAGCAAGAATTCGGTCTGCCTTTGGGTGCGGAATTCCGGAGTGAGAGTGGCTTCGCAGGGATCACTAGCTTGCTGCGCAAACATATTGATGTTGTTAACTTATCAGCAAAGAAGTATCAGAAATACCAAAGGTAAAATGCAATACGTGTGACTCAATCCGAGAAGCAACTAATAAGCAGGCCCGGCCCGGACCTGAGGGTAGGCAAGTGCCCCGAGTCCCCCAAAATTTAAAATAATGCGACATAACTTTTTTACAAAAAAAACTCGGATATTGATATATATATGAGTAATTGTAAAAATAATTTTAGCTTCAACAAATTCATAAACGGGCCGGCTGAAAAATTAAAACATTTCTTCATTTTGGCGCAAATGCCCTCCAAAGTCCAAAATAGTCCGGAGGTGCCCAATTGCCTTGAACTTAAAATTCTACGGCACGCACCGTCCTTTATACACGTTGAATCCCGTCGGAATTAATCGAGCATGTGAGTTTCATGTGATTTCGTAACGGTACAAGTGAGACTCGTGCACAAAAGTTAAAGGTTCAAGAAGGATTTAAGCAAAAGAAATTATTCAAAGGGCATTTGCGTCAATTACACTATGAAAGCGAAAAGGCATTGGAGAGTTACCATTCTTCGGCATAGATCATCAATCTTTCCTGCAAGAGCTTGATACCTCTTTGCTTGCTTCCTCATCAAGGAAGGTGCCTTCAACAAATCACTCTTCCCAACTTTTTCCAAGTTGATTAGCTCTTTTTCGAGCAATTTCAGCTTCGAGGAAACCCCGGATGATTCACCGTCTACCTTCCACGGAGACTCTCGTCTGAGAAAACAAAAGTTCCGGGTTTTTAGCAACACTTATTTTTGTATTTAGCCGTAACTAGACTGGAATTTAACGCTCACCTCGCTACAAAATGCTTCACATCGTAAGCTGACTGAATAGAATCAAACTGTACATCCTACAACAGTTGAATTTGAAAGTTAATAATTATTTCAAAAAGCAAATCATCCAAAAAGACTAGATAACGTTAACGAGGAAATTGGGACGATCAAATCGAAAACCTAACTATGCAACTTTTGGGTTTTAATTCCACGCAAATAAAAGCTCCCTTTTGAACAATTTTAGGTAACTATGCCGCTTTTAGCCCTATGTTTAATTCTTGTTTCTTCTTATACTAATATCTGGGTCACTTATAATATCTTCGGTGAATATAATCAACAGCCACTAATTTAATAGAATAAAATTAACTTGGTTTAAACAAAATAAATATAGAACTTAATGGTGCAATTTATTATTCACTACAAACTCGAGAGAAATAATAATTACTACATAAAAAAAGCAGATACATAAAGTTTAAATATAGTACCATACTTCACAAGGTACATCTCTTGATGGTGATGAGTAAAAAATCAACGAGCCAACATGGGCTGCCACGTGAATATAATGACTAGAACTAAACCCATCAAAGCTTTAAGAAATCAATATGAGAAAAAGAAGAAAAAAAGTTGTCAAATCTGTTAATTATATACTAGCTCTCACAAAATTGACCACCTTACACTGAGACTAATTCATCTTATTTGCAATTTGAGAAGGGTGAAATCGGGCCCGGTCCCGGTTTTTTGGGGCCTTCCAGAGATGAACTTGGTCATGGTTTTTGGGCCTTCTAAAACCGGACCCAAACCCGTTTTTTTTTTGTTCCTTCCAGAACCAGATTCAGTCCCAGAAAAAATCCAGCCCAATTACCGTCCGGCCTAGTTTTGAAATAAAAGAACAGTCTAAAATTCATACAAATACAGGACACGAGACCGGCCTGTCCCGATTTTGAAAGCCTCTGCTCCGTCCCCTTTTATTAAGTGAGACCGGTTCGAGAATGTCTATCTCAGACCGAAGCGGTCCAAAACGGGGTAAAAAGTAGTATCTTTTTTAAGGACGCATGAAGATTCTGTGAAAAATATGGCTCATGTGTCTGGTCCACCCAAATTATATGGACATATAATCACAAGATACTTATTGCCCAATTGGACAGAGATTTATTTTTATAGTATATAGTTGTAGCATGTGCTCAACCAAAAAAAAGTAGCTTGCAATTGACTATTCGACTTATTACAGCCAAATAATCACCTTTCAACCTCCAAGTTGATGGCAATTGATCTATATTTGGATGATATTTCTGAGCTGGAATTCATACATATATATATATATATTATAATATAGAAGGGCCTAGATAATCAATCTTTTTTACAAGTGACCAAATTGTTGATAGAGCTTTTCCTTTTGAGATTGTAGAAAACGTAGCCAAAAACTTCAAGAGGTTGATTTCGACTCGAGAAAGCTACGTATCACCACGCTTCCAAACAAACCATGGCACAGAACTTCTTTTTCTCTAAAGAGACAAATATATATATATATACATATATATAAAAAGTAGACAAAGAGTTGTCGGATAAACGACGTCGTAAATCGTTATTTTCACTGAGCTCAATTCATACTCTTATGAGCGAGATTGCTTTATGTGAATAATTAGCTTAAAGTCTCTTAAAAAAAGGGATTACAACTAAATGGATCGGTCGGGGCCCGACTAAATGAAACCTTAAAACACAAAAACCAAAATTTGAATATAATTAATTAATTAAAACGACATAGTAAAACAACCAGACATAATTAAATAGCCAAAATAAGATAATTAGAAAACTCTGATTATTCCTAAATAGCAATAAACTATTGAAGAAAAGGGCATGAAAAGCAAAAAGTCCTTACTGAAAAGACTAAGATCTAGTAATTGGGTACCCAAATTATGTGCCATTAGACCGAGTATTAATGAATCTAATCACGATTAAGCATCATAAGAAGAGGTTTTGTTTGCTAATTCTTTTACTTATTGGATCAGCAAACAGACAAACAAAAACTTGGAGAAGTGACTTGTCTCATGACTTTGTCAATGTGTTTCCTTTGTCTTATCTAGATTCTCATCTCACCGACCAAGCACTTTGTAGTGTCATTATCAACCAACACCATTACACTAATCACGTGATTAATCTCTTAATACAGTCACAAAAACATTAATAATCAAAAGGAAAATTTGCGGCAAAAGTACCACGAAGTAATTTTTTTCGGGGTCATATTTCATTATGGACCATGGTCGTGGCAAAAGTTTCAAAAAAAAAAACATGCTGTAAGTTTCAAATTTTTTATGAGAGAATTAATATTTAGGTTTTTAGTTTTTTCATGACAAAATTAAATTCATACTTTGTGGTACTTTTGTCACAAATATCCCAAAATTAATTATAAATATCCTAATTTTGCTTATGATTTGCTAATTAGTTCAATGAAGAAACCAGTCCTGCCATGGAATCTTCGAAGCTGAAGAAGCAAGAAACTAGGAATCAAACCCATCCGAACGACGCCATTGACGTGAAAGCAAGAAGATACGATGAATGATTTTGTTACTGTTCTAGGAGATCATTACCAAGTTTAAGCAGAGAACAAACCTGCCATGGAATCTTCGAAGCCGAAGAAGCAAGAAACTCCGAATCGAACCCCTCCGAACGACGCCGTTCGAACTCTCCGGACGCGTCGTAGTCGAACTCGTAATCGTCGCGGTTGCGATCGCCGACGGTTTCTCCGTCGTTGTCGTCTTCTTCTGCGTCGGAGCGTGACGACATGAAGGCGATGACGCGGTCGCGGTCGGCGAGCTCGGCCTCGAGCTCCGCCTGGCGGCCCGCGGAGTCCTCCGCCGCGGCGCGGAGCTCGGCGACGGTGGCGCCGAGGTGCGCGATCTCCTGGTTCGCGGCGTCGATCTGGCGGAGCAGCCACTTCTCGTCGGCCTGCCAGGCGCTGCGGTGGCCGGCGAAGATCTCCACCACGCGCGCGTTCGCCTTCGCGTCCTCGCGCCGGCGCCACCGCATCTGGCGCACCTGCTCCTCCGCCGCGGCGGCGCGCGGAGCCAGCGCGAGGAAGACGCCGAAGCTCACGCCCAAGTAGCGCCTCAGAAGCTTCTCCAGGCTCTCCTCCTCCTCCGTTGTTGTTCCTCTTCCTTCGTCTTCCTTGTCCGCCATTGGAGCTCTGGAGTGAGAGTGGCTTTGTGGAGTTTTGGGCATTTTTTCAAAATGGCATTTGTGGTCTGAGTTTTGGGATTTGGGTTTTGTTTCAAGTGAGTGATGCTTCAGATTTCACATTGTTTTGGGGATTTGGAGGGAGCTTTTTGGCAGAGATGATAGAAAAAAGTTTGTGGATTTTGGGTTGTGTTTATTATTATTATTATTATTGCAGTCTTCTTGGGTTCGTCAACGGGTCCCTCTTGTGTTTTTTAGTTTCATTTGGTACGAACAAAAGTGCCTTATTAAAATAAATTGAGCGGCAAAAGTATCTATACACTACAAAAAATATATATATGTTTTTTTTTTTTTGTAAAGAAAACTTGCAATGATATAAAAGTTTTACATAGTTAATTTTATTTTTTGTCGTTAACTCTCTACCATGAAGTTTCAAGTGACAACATGTGATTATATCATAATTATGTCCTTCTGAGTTTTGACCATACACGAGTTATAAAAACTTAATAGAGTTCAACAAACACTAAAAATTCTCGGATAGTAGTCAAAATGTGTTCTACAATACAAACACTAAGGCTATATAAGGCAATTTTGTCGCAACGTGGTCAAACAGACAAGACAAGAGTATGATTATTTTGAGCGAATACGTGGTCGAATAATATATAGTCGAATGAAACTTCATGGTGATGAGATAACAAAAAGTTAATTCCTTATATTAGACTTTTTGACATTAATGAAGGAAAAAAAAATCATCAAAAATTTTGATTGAGAATATAAGTCATACGCTTTTTTTTTATAACATGTATAAATTTATGCCACAAACATCTCTAAAATTTCATGAATTTTAAACTCTTAACTACTATTTATTCAACTTCTCTAGAGGTATTGGTTGTAATCCATGTTTTCGATTTTGGTTTTATTAAATTTATCGTAAATAATAGGATTATCAACGAATTTTATAGAAGATACTCTAAGAATATTAATGTAATAAACCATTTATCTTTTTACAATTATAAGATAACAAATTAATTTCCTACAACATTTTGAATAACTAAAAGCATTTGCCCCCCTCAAGGATTCGAAGCTTACGCAAATGATATCAAATAATTACGATAACAATTAACAATTATTCATAGATAATCGCAGACAACTTATATTTGGCGAATAATCGATGTCATAACGTGAGCTTCTCTTGAAATTTAGTATACTCGTTCTAAATTCTAATAGTCTTTTTCGTTAACAACTTGCGCAAATAGTTTTTCCACACAAAGTTAGTCTTCATGTTATGTTTTAGAACATGAATGGTCTCCATCGTAATAATAATAAGGTTTAATCGCGATATAAGTCTTTAATTTTAAGTCAGTTGGAGCAGTATGATCCTAAATTTATTTAATAACAGTAAAGTATCAAAAGATAAGTTTCGTCCACGTTAAAATGGCAACTATTAATCAAAAGTTGCAAATGGTAGTCTGATGAATGTCCACGTGGCATGCCACGTAACCTAATGTCCATGTGGCATTTAATACATTTTTACAAAATTTAATATGTTATCAATACCACGTGGACGTTTTAATATTAGTTCAAAAATATATCAAAATGTCACGTGGAAATGCCACGTGGACATCTGGTGATGTTGCAATGCCATGTGGACGTTTGACTGTCATGTGATACGATTGACTAACAACCGTCATTTTAACATGGTAGGAACCCATCTTTTTGTACTTTTACTGTTATTAAATGAACTCGGGCCATACCACTCGACTTGACCTAAAGTTAGGGACTAATGCCGCAATAAACCAAAATAATAATAGAAAGATCGTTTTTTGAAAAATAAAAATAAGAAAATATAGTTGAGACTTAAAGACCTACATTGCTCATTCTATATGGGAGCGACTATTTTTATATTAAAATTAAATAGAAGGATCCTTCTCGCATGAAATAATTAAAAAAATGACTAAATGAGTAAAGACATCAATTCTTCGCATAACTTATAGACATTAACGCCTATTAAAAGGAACATTAGAAAAAATTATCGATTTTTACAGTATATAGTAAAAGTAAAACAATGCTGCCAAAATGACCCATTGCTAGTCCAAGGCCTAGTTAGTATTTCAAAGCAAGGTTTCAAATGTCTTATTTGACGTCATTTTACTCCTCTAATTTTATGGGCACGCCGCATGTCGACAGACATGTCGGTGGGCAAATAAAAAAAAGGATATGTCGCATGTCGAAAATACCGCATAAATTTCACGGGCATCCCGCATGCCGATGAGAATCTCGACGGAAATTCTGGAAAATATTTTTGAATATTTAAGAAAGATTTGTATGTAGGTTCAAAATTACTTATTTATCACCGTAAAACATAAATAACTAAAATATCAGACTAATAATAATACATCATATTGATAAGTTATAGTTGTATCTATAAAAAAATTAAGAGTTATATTTATAACTTATAGAAAATGTAAAAACAAGGTTACAATTAAAATAAAAATTATAATGATAGGTTGTAGTTTTTCACACGCATGCCGCAATTCTCAAAAAACGGGATACCGAAGGCATGTCGGGGCATCAAACTTCAAATAGTTTGCAACGTGTTAACATAATTTAATTAGACATCAACATGTATATGAATCAGGATTTAAATTTGTCGATTACCTGCGATTATCGAGCATGTCGGTGGTCATCGGTAACTTTTCCAACTTTTTTGGGGTACGTTGGATGTGAGAGAGAAATGTGTGATATGTGGAAGTAGCAAAAAAAAAAAAGACACGTGACACTTATAAGTTAACCGATATACATGGATGGAAATGAATTGGAACTTGCGGTGTACATAAAAATATTAATTTTGGTACTTTTACTTCTAAAAAATAAGACATGAAATATGCCGTGAAATTTTACATACTTTAAAGTATTTTTACCTATATTTTCCTCTCTTTTTTTTCTTTTCAATTTAAGCTGATTTTTCTGAATTTTTTGATAAATTAAGGGAGATTAATGATTCATAAAGCTAAAAGACATGATTTTTTTTTATGAAATTTTTGATAAATTAAGGGAGATTAATGAATCATAAAACTAAAACACATGATTTAATCTTTTTTTATTTATTTGAAATCTACTCATTTAGATTATGTTTATCAGGTTTTCATTAATTAAAAACTAAAGTGTTAACCATAATGTTAGTTTATGTAAATGAAAAAAAATTCTTTTTTTTTTTCATGTTAGACGCACCACATCACTACCAGGGGTGCAAATAAAACCCGAATCCGAATCTGTATCCGTATTTAAAACCCAAATCCGAATCCGAATCCGGATTCGGATCCGGGTACCCGGTACCCGTTTAAAACCGGGTTCGGGTACCGGGTAGTGAAATCTTAAAAACCGGGTACCCGGTACCCGGTTTAATACCCGGTTTATTTAATTTTTAATTTAAAAAATAATAATTTAGGGTTAGGGCTCGACACTTATCTCTCATTTTCATTTCTCATTTTAGGGTTTCATTAAAATATTTTTTTAATTTTTGATGCGCGGACGGTGAAATTATGATGGAAAGCCGGAAGAACTCGAAGTGCTTTATCATATGTTTTTTTAATGCATTTTAAATTTTAGACAATGGATGCATGTTTTTTTTATGTACGAGACATGTGTAGTGTTTATTTTGAGATAATTTAGTTTTTCTATTAAAAAAAATAACACGGATCCGGGTAAAAACCCGGATCCGGTTGAAAATCCGAACTTGATTTCCAAACCGGGTACCGGGTACTAAAACCGGGTACCAATTTTCAACTACCCGGAAATTCGGGTACCCGGAATTCGGGTACCGGGTACCGGGTAGTGAATTTCAACTACCCGGAAACCGGGTCCGGGTACCGGGTACTTCAAAAAAACCGGGTACCCGACCCGGTTTCACCCCTAATCACTACATATACTAACATGCCATGTATGAGCATTTCTCGAGTGTCCTCCTGGTCGCGTTCTAGTGCCCGTATTCAGGCTTATTCCAGCGATGAGAGCTATTACGGGTAATAGGCCGCAGTCAGAAGGACGAATAAGTTATGTGGCGCGTCTAACATTGTGAAAAATGTGGAATATAACATTGTACGGATGTATTTGCAATAAAAGTAAGACGTTAGTGACTTTCGCCGCTAAAAAATGCGTTTAGTGACTTATCAGTAAGAAACTAATGAGTTCGATTACTTTTGTCGCAAATTACCCAACTCTTATTTAAAATATTTTCAAAAAATCAGGAGCATAATACGAAAAAAGTGTATTCTTAATTATTCGCCTAAAGCCCCAAAAAAGGTTGGGCCGGCCCTAGGGCCCAATATTATAATTACGCAATATAACCCTTCCTTGCTAGGGTTTCAACAAATTTATCATTCAACAACAAAAAAAAGGTTTTTTTGTTGTTGTGAAGTGTTAGTGGTGCTGAAGGTCTATTGTGCCATCAAAGCGGGTCTCGACAAATGAGAAATATGGCTATGGAGATCCGAGATAGCCTGATCAAATACAAAGAAGAAGGTTTTCTTTTCTTTGCTTTGGTTTTTTGTTAATGATTTTTATTAATTTGTTGTTGAACACATAGATACAGCCGGTTGCAAGGCCGGTGGCAAGACTCTTGATGCTCAAGGGCTTCCTCTTCAACCTGTTCAGAACCATTTCGATGATCCTCCTCAACCCGATGATGGCAATGATGATGGTAAGATATTTGAAGGTAACGACTATGGCGAATTTGGATACAATGAATATGGCCTTCCGTCGATCGACAACAGTCTTGCCTGCTTTAGATGATGACGGGACTGGTTCAGTTTCTAAAAGCTAACAAAATGCAATTTATCACGGAGAAGAAAAAAGGCGATTGTAAGTTAAAACTAATAAGAGACGCTATTACTCTTGCAAAAGGTAAAGAGGAGGTTGAACCAGCGAAAAAGACACTAATGTGAAAGGACTTTGATGAAGCGGTCAAAACCATCATTCGTCGAGAGACACGTGCCTTTTATAATCTCGAAAAGTTGTAGGATGTTATAATGATGCTAACAAGGCGCTCCTCAATATTAGTGATCCTTAGTTAGTGTCTCATTTAATCTACTTAGTGTTTTTACCTTTTTTAGCATATTTTTGTAGCGTTTTTAATATCTTTTTATCTATCGAATGTCATAGAAGCTTTACTCTACATTGATCTGTTGTTGATGAAATTTTTTATTATTAACTCTACATTACTTAGTTTTTTATCTTCACATTTATAATAAACCATTGCATAGCTCCTGCAATAACGTAATAGAATAAGTGAGTCATACATGTTCATAAATTAGTGCATAACTCCTGCAATATTCCAAAAGTACTGGTCATCAGAAAATTAATGATGAAAACCTTATCTAACATCTTAAACTTAAGTGTTGATTGACAAACTATTAACGCTTTAGAAATGGCCGAGCTCCACTAAGCTTTTCAAAAATTCCCCGAACTTTGCAATCACCCCCCAATCTGCTGGCGGAGTATGAGTTTTCAAGAGATCCGAAAGTACGGCCTTGAAAAGCTGGAAGAGCAGCTCGGACGCAGACAGACGAAAATTAATCAAACCTAATAGAGAGCAAAAATTAGAGTAGATCGAAAGTTAAGAGTGAAAACCGAGAATCGACTGGTTACCTATGACGACAAACGCGAGGATCCTCACGAGCTCGAAGGTCGGCTGAGCAATTGTGACACAACCACTATAGTGGCGTTTGATACAATCTCTCTGGTGATCATACTACCCTCCGGTGTAGTGTATCTCACACTTGCCACGAAAAGAAAATTAAAATCAAAAGCAAATTAAGGTGAGAATCTGAAATGAAATGGAAAGCATTGGTTTATAGTTATACCTATTTTTTCTATAATTATTTATAAAGTCCCACAAGTTTGTTTGGGAACTCGCCTCACTTCACATCTAGGTCTCTATATTCTTGCTAAAAACACTAAACTCTTAGTCAGGGCCGGCCACACTTTTTTCGTTCGGGCGAATCATTAATATGAGACTCTTTTCGCAGGCGCAATACAGTATTATAAAAGTTGCGCAATGATTGAAACCGAATAGATCTTCATCCTACAATAAATTGCATTTTATTATTAAAGTGTTAATGGATTGTCCATCAACACTTAAGTTTTAAGATGTTAGATAAGGTTTTCATCATTAACTTTCTGATGACCAGTATTTTTACAGTATTGCAGGAGCTATAAATTAATTTATACATGTGTATGATTTATATGGAATTGTGATATTAATTTTAAAATGTTAATTAGTTCGGATGCCTTTTATTCTCTCCATGAAATTGTGATATCAATGCAAAATATTTTCATCTTTGTAGAAATTCATATGGGTATAGGTTTTGTACTCTTATAGATAACAATTTGATCCGAGTTCAAATGTCGTGTTTTGATCAGTGGAGTTTCTTATTGAGCATCAAATAGGTCCATAATAGGGGTGCAACTGGGTAGGGTATCCTGTTTTTTCGAGGTACCCGGTACCGGAATCCGGGTATCTGAAAACTTGTACCCGGAATCGGTACCCTGAAATCCGGGTACCCTGTTTCCGGGTATTTGTATTTTGATACCCGGTACCGGTACCCGGTACCCGGTTTTGAGAACCGGGTCCGGCTACCCGGTTTTACCCTGTACCCTGTTTTTTTTAATATATATATATTATTTAAAAATAAAAACATACATTCATCTTAAAAAAAAAAAACTGCATAAAAAAAATAATCTCACACATCAAGCATAAAAGAAAAAAACAGCCCAAAATGCATAATAAAAAAATAGTCCGCATCAAGTATAACATAGTCCCGCGAAAAAAGAAAAAAAGAAACATAGTCTCCGGCATCGGAGTGAGGCGGGATTTTGATGAAGTTGGCGAGATGGGAGAGATGCTGGATAAATGAAGTCGAGCCCTAGTGTAGAGAAGTAACTCTAAAAATTAAATTACCATAAAAATAAAAGACAAAATTAAAACAGGGTAATAAACTGGGTATCCGGTTTTTTTAATTTTACTACCCGGTACCCGGAACCGGAATTCGGTTTCGGTTATTAAATCCGGATACCAATCCGGTTCCGGATAATTACCCGCTTTCCGGGTATTATTTGCACCCCTATTCCATACACCAAACTATATATATAAAATATAAAATAAAAAGAAATGTTGTTATTCCTTTTGTCATTTTAATTACATCTACATACATATCAATGCTTTTGATCTCTCCAATGGCATCGCCGATGACCAATCTGGTCCATTTCTCATTAATCGCTACCATTGGAAATCTATGAACAACTTCCTTGATTGCAATGATTGATCTTTGGAGGCATGACAAAGTTACTAGGCTCGATTGTTCGTAGAATATAACTCGCAACCTACACAACTATCAAACCCTTACATAAATTTTCACTTAATTCAACCTTTGACTTCCTAGAGTATCCAATAATTATGCACATCAAATAATCTTATTGGGAAAAAGAATCTGATGATTAAATGTCAAAGTAATTACTTTTATCATATTTAAAAAAAATTAATATTAATAATGATGATTAGGATTAATCCGGAATAAATACCAATACTTTTAAAAAATGGACAAATAAGTTATAATACTTTTTTTTTTCGAGCAAAATTCTAATTATTTGGTTTGATATCTCTATTGGTACCTCCGTCAAAATTTCAGTCAGCCAAGATTAGTCGTTAGTCATGGTAACCATGGTATAAAATTTCGCATGGAAATTTGATGGAATTTCGTTTTTCGGAGATATGCGGTTGGAAATTCGTGTCTTTTCTCTGTCGTTTTACATTTTTTTGCGAAATTCGCATAGGCACGGGGGTGGAAAAACTCTTGTCATTTTTGTGTGTAAAAATTAGGAAATATGGTTGGAATTTCGCAAAAAAAACATATTTTTGGTAGATTTCGGCAAAAATACCAATTATACACATACACTTCATCTAATATTATACACTTACCATATATTAACTTCACCTAACATACATAGTACATACACAATTAATATACATATTCATTTAATATTATACACTTCAACTAATATTAAATTTGTTGACATACATATACAATTAACATGCATATTCACTCTTATAAAAAAAAAACATGCATATTCACTTAATATTACACACTTAATAAAAATACATATTAACTTCACATAATAATTTGACTTAATATTATATATTTCACCTACATATTTAAGTTACAAATATGTTTGTTGTATACAATTATGTCTTGTATTTATTAAATACGTAGTTTTGAGCTTATATAAATATCTTGCTTAAGTACCATTGGCATGCGGTATGCCCATGCGAAAAGTGCGGTATATGCAGCATGCGGTGAGTCCTTTTTTTACGATTTGCCCATCGACAAGCGATATATCCATAAAACAAAAAATGCGAAACGACATCGGCAAACGAAATTTTAAACCTGTAACGGTTACCGGATGAACAGGCAAATACAGTAAAAAAGGGCAGCACATCAGTCTGTCAAGCCGTACGATTATATAAGGAAACGCCAGTGTTAAAGCCCTTTGTCTCCTCGTAAACCAGAAGCCACGAAGAACTTATCGGGTCTCTTCTCTTCAGCTTCATGTGAGTACTCAGTAGCAGATAATCAAGCTCAAGACCCACACCCCACAAGTGTAAAAACCAAAGACTAAATCGGAAGCGCATACCATCCGTTTGCTTTATTGAGCTTCGAATTCCATCCAGATACAGAGGTATTTCTTCAACTGTAGCTTCGCTTTTTGTTTGATGTCGATTTCGGTGAAGATTGTTTGATGTTCTTGTGCACGTAATAGGTTGAGATTCAGTATGTTCTTATGGTCAGGATGTTGAAGCTTCACCGTCTTTAACAACCCGGTAATCGATCCGAGAAGAGGGCAATGCCGAGGTTTAATCGTCTTTCTCAGCTCCATAAGAACAGCCCGTTAATCAGTAGTCGTGTTCTTAGACTGTTCAGCCATTGTAGTTTATCATCCGAAGCTAAGGAAGACATGGAGAGAATCACGAGAATGATCAACGACCACCCTTTTCCCGACTTACCCCTTCAACCCGCCCTCCTCGAGCATATCCCGCCGCCCGTCCTGTCCAACAAATTCGTGGAGAACGTTCTCGGTCGCCTCTTTGCAGCCCATTCCAACGGTCTCAAAGCCCTAGAATTCTTTGATTTCTCCCTTACCCACTCGCAGATCGGTCCGAGCAGGGACGCCTTCGAGAAGACGCTGCACATACTTGTACGGATGAGATACTTCGATAGAGCTTGGGATTTGATGGGAAGAATGAAAAGAGAACACCCGTTGTTGCTCACTCTAAAGTCGATGAGCATTATGCTATCGAAGATTGCGAAGTTTCAGTCTTATGAGGAAACCCTTGCAGCATTTGAGAAGATGGAGAGAGAGGTATTCGCGGGGAGGAAATTCGGCACGGACGAATTCAACGTGCTTCTTCGAGCGTTTTGCACGCACAGACAAATGAAAGAGGCGAAATCGGTGTTTGTGAAGATGCATTCTAGATTCCCGCCCGACAAGAAGAGCATGAACATCTTGCTATTGGGTTTCAAGGAATCAGGAGATGTCACTTCCGTAGAGTTGTTCTATCACGAAATGGTTGCAAGAGGTTTCGAGCCGAATTCCGTCACTTATAACATTAGAATCGATGCGCATTGTAAGAAAGGCCGCTTGACCGATGGTTTGAGGCTTCTTGAAGAAATGGAACGGGATAATATCTCTCCAACGGTTGAAACCCTAACCACGCTGATTCACGGAGCTGGGATTGCTCAGAATCCAACCAAAGCACGGGAACTGTTCGAAGAAATCACTATGAGGAATTTGAGCCCCGATACCGGAGCTTATAACGCGTTCATGAGCTCTCTAATTCGGTGTAAGGATCTGAATTCTGCGGTTCTGCTGATGGATGAAATGGATAAGAAGCGTATCGGCCATGACTACATGACTTATCACAACATTTTCTTGGGCATGATCAGAAGCTCCGACTTCAAGGGCGTATTTTGGCTGTACGACAAAATGATCGAACAGAAAATTGTCCCCAAGACTAACACAGTCGTGATGTTAATGAAATTTTTCTGCCAAAATTCCCGGATCGATAAGGGCTTGCATTTCTGGAGCTACCTCGTGGGGAAGGGGTATTGCCCTCATAGCCATGCGTTGGAGATTTTGTTGACTGGACTATGCTCTCGAGGGTTGACGGAAGAAGCTTTCTTGTGCTCTAAGCAAGTTCTGGAAAGAGGAAGGTGTTTAAGCGAAGCAGCGTTCCGAATGGTGGAGAGGTTACTGTCGGAAGACGGCGACGTGGATAAGTTGACGAGCCTTCACGAGACGATGAAGAAACTTCAATCACATTTGCCTCCCGGGGGAGAGGATAGTAATTTCTTGCCTCAAAGTAATAGCTCTTGATAAGAATGTAAGTTTCCTCTCACTGTATTTGATTTTTCTGTATTGTCGAAATAGGCTATTATATATCGAAAACTGCTAGGCGTGTTTTGATTTAGTTGCAGCGCCATCGATTACTGAAGATCGGGCCCGTTGGAATATAAACATGACTACTAACGTACAAGCCATTCCTTTTCAGTTAAATAAGTATCGATCGGTGCAAGGTACGAGCCATGAAAATGCAATAGACCGTCTTGTAGGTCGTGAGATTGAGCAAGTCCCCTCTTACAGTTCCTTGTGTGCATCGGTTTCAGTTATTTTACGGAGATTGAGCTCTTGAAAGGATGATTCGATGCCGCTTTCTCGTTCAATGAGGCTTTGTTGTCAGGACCCGGAGCTTCAAACTCAGGTGCTGCCCGGAGATGGCTGTGTTATAATACAACACTTCCAAGTTCCAACTGAAATTGATAAAGCATTGAATAAAATCACCTTAATTAGCAGTTGAAAATCTGGTTAAAGTGATAATTCCAAGGGGTGATTGAGGATGTTGTTGTATGATTAATCATTGTTTATTTCGAATCGGTGCCAATGGAACCTCAGTATGTATTTAAAAACTATATATTATTTGTAATATTTAACTTAAAAAACAGTTCTTAATATACACTAACTAATGGAACTTGCTTAATGGGCTGGTGGCACGAATTCTCATTATAATAATTTTTTACTTAAGTTATAAACTTTTTTCCTAACTCCGGACTAGGAAGTTTCATGTGGCGATAATTTATTTGTCTACGTTTTTGCTTTTTTTGAGCACGTACAAACTACAAGAACTTTAAAGAGTTATTTTTTTAAAATGAAGTGGTACTATCGGTCAATGTTACAATAGCAATCTCGCATGACTTAGATATATTCAGTGTTAAAACAAGTGGCACTAATGGCCAAGTTTACAATATGTAAAAGTGACACTCATTTGAGTCCCATGAGGGTTTGAACCCATGACCTTTTGAACAGAGGAGTAATGGTGTTACTACTAGGCCAAACAAGCTAGGTTAACTTCAAAGAGTTAAAAACAAGCATTAATTTGTAAAAAAATAGTCAAAACATGCTTTATAATAAAATCTAGTGTGGTCTCAGAGGTCAGTTTCTAGTTTTAGTTTCAAATGATGTCTCAATCTCGTATATAATGTTTGGTTACTGATTGTTTTGACTTACAAACCACATGAATTTTAATAAAAAAAAATAGACAACTTTAAATTATTTTCTGTTTTTTTGGTTTCAACCAAATCAATTATACAAAAAATAGCTATATTAATGTATTGCCATTCTATAATATTATATTATTTTATTATAAGATATTACTATAGTATTAACTCATATAATTATATTAGTATATATTATAATTATAATACCATAATATCAAAAAATCTAATTAAATTATTCATATTATTATATACTAACTCAATTAGAATAATTAGAAAGATATAGACCAATGTAACTACATTTATTACTACTTCTATTATATTATTTAAACATGTTAGTGTAGATTTTTTTGAATGGTGTGACTTAGGGGTGGCAATTTGGGACCGGACACGAAACACGAAACGGTTACGACACGATTTAAACGGGTCTGGGTCTACCACAAATGGATTTGGTCCAACCGTGTCGAACACGATTAAATAATGGGTAAACACGACACGAACATGATAACAGGATGGGACCCAATTAGACACGATTAAAGAGCAAAAAGTTACATTTTCTACATTTTATATATGTTATTAAGTGTTTAATATTTATTATATATGAAATTTATGTTTTTATTTAATTAATTACGTCTTACAATTAATGAATATAAACATTTGCTAGTAAAATTTTAAAATCTTTAAAATTATAGTTAAATAAATTAAGTTAGCTGAGTATAAATTGAATTAATTTATCATTTATAAATATGTATCTATTAATTGGGTTAAACGGGTAGACACGATAAACACGTTATTTAAATGGGGTGGGTCTGGGTCTCGTCTTCTAACACGATCAATAAATAGGGCGGGTATGAGTCTAGATAAAATAAATAAAAAACGATTAAGACCCGGCACGAACACGACACGCAACATGAAATTGTCACCCCTAGTGTGACTAGTATAATTAAATTTTAATATATTTTTGTATTTATGTAAATATATTAAAGCATAGTATTTAATATATATATATATACATTGCTTTCCATAAAACATACTTTCTTCATTAATATAAATTGTGCTTGATTTAACTATTGCATTTATTTTTTATTTCAGATCAAACACGGTTTAACAAAAGTTTAATCAAACACTGTTTCAAAGATCAAAACTCTCAAACTGATTTGCTAGATTGATTTTTCATATTAAATTGCAAAATTGATTTCACGATCCAACTAACCAAACGTTATCTAAATTCTAATGCACTCTAAGTCTCGTTGTTAAGTGGTCAAAAGAGACGAAAACATGATAATAAAAAATGAGAGAAAACATAAGAAAAATTACTAAATTGGAATTTCTTTTGGTTATATTAATCATACTTTATGTCACAAAAAAAATAAGAAATATATCACATTTTTGTATTATGCTGATATTTTTGCGCAAATAATTTAAAAATCAAAGGAGTTCGAATGTCTGAATATATTTATGAATGTACCACTCCATAACGAGGATGGAGTCTCGTGCCGTGCCACGTCTTCAAACCGCGATTCGGACAAAGTGACATAGCGCGGAATCCACGTGGCGTCTCGTGACTCGGTGACTGAGTCATCACCAACTCACTCCACTGCACTCGTGCATTTTTTTAAGCAATAAACAAACGTTTACACTTTTGTAATGAGATTATTATATATGATCAGCATGGAGCTTGAGATCCATGGAAAATGCACTACTAACGATTTCGCCGAAGACGATCGTCGCATTTCGCCGCCGTTCGCTCGCGCCGCTTCAGGCGTTTCCCGGTCGGGTTCGTTCAGTTTCTCGATTCGTTCTTTCTCGACTATGACGTCGTTTTTGAACTTTTTTGTTTGTTGGTTTGACCGTAGCTCAAAATGGAAGCATGATTGTTCGATCGATTCGATTCACGGTTGTGAATTTCTGCTCCTAGAGTGATCACAGCTTTAAGTATATGATGGTCAGTAGCTAGAAAAGCAAGCATGGTCAATCGTTTCAGTTTTTGGTTATGAATTTGTGTATATATATATGTCCATCACTCTGTATGTTTGTCTTCATCGTTAGAATCTGTTCACTCTATTGTTTTTGTGAGCTTTTGAACTGTCATGTTGAACAGTTGAAGCGCGTTCTCTAATGCAAGTTTTTGGTACAGAAATAAGTGGCATTTCGAGAAGTTATTCACTCTAAAAATCGCTTTGAAGATGTCCGGAATCGAATCCGTCACCGAAGATGCATCGGGCCGTGACATGATCTTCGAGCCCGTCTTGGAGGAAGGAGTGTTCCGGTTCGACTGTTCCGGGGACGATAGAGATAACGCTTCCCCGAGTCTTTCTTTTCGAGATACCAGTCTCAGGGATACGCCAATTAAATCTCACGCAGCACCTTCGTATGTCCCCACTTTCAAAACTATAAAGGGGCAACAGATTGTCAAATTTGAGGTACTTCTATAACCTGTAAGTTTGAATTGCTGATTGTTTTTTATTTGTTTGCTTTGTGTGAGTTTTCCTCTGTTTTAGTTTCCTGCAGGAACCTCATTCTATGGGACTGGTGAAGTAAGCGGGCAGCTCGAGCGCTCGGGGAAAAGGGTATTCATACGCCTCTTTTTTTAGTCATTTGGACATTTGGTACATCTGATAATGATTGTTTTTTCAATGTGTTCCTGATCTATGATGAACATTTTCAATGAATCATAGGTTATTACATGTTTTTTGCTGATATGAGTTAAACTTTTGCCATGAATCATAGGTTTTTTCATTATTTTTTGGCTATGTGAAGAAATTTTTCCTTGAATCATAGGATATTACATGATTTTCCCAATCTGTTATGAGCTTTTTCCATCACTCATAGTTTTTTTCCTCATGATTTTTGTCCCAATTTGTGATGAACTGTTTCCATGAATATAGGTCTTTACATGGAATACGGATGCGTGGGGATATGGTTCGGAAACTACATCGCTGTACCAGTCACATCCTTGGGTTCTGGCTGTTCTTCCATCTGGAGAAGCCATTGGGATTCTCGCCGACACGACACGACTCTGCGAGGTGCTGGCATATCACTCTGCTGTATTATTCACTGCATGAAAATTTAGTCTTTTTTTTTTGTGGATTTATAAATCTTATTCCTGCTAACTTGTGCAGATGATTTGAGAAATAAATCAGTAATACAGTTCATCGCTTCATCCCCATATCCTGTTATCACATTTGGCCCATTTGCCTCACCAACTGCTGTTTTAGAATCGCTCTCACGTGCAATCGGTAAGCTCCGAAGTTTGTTCTTTTTGTTTAAAATTCATTACTTTGATGATTGATTTGATTTTGTTACTGATAAATTTCTGAGTAGGTACTTTATTCATGCCTTCAAAGTGGTCATTGGGCTATCATCAATGTCGCTTTAGCTACAAGACTGAGAAGAGAGTCCGTGAGGTAATTGATTTTCAGTTACCCCCTACCAGAACTTTATGAATGATAACCGATTATGTGTTACCAAAATCAGAAACCGAAGAAGTTTCCGTGCTCAATGAATGTATCTCTTACTACTTTCCAAATCAACAAATGTCAAAAGATTGTTATGTTTTTAGTTGTTTATTGATGGACCTAGTTTTTCAGGTGACCAGTAAATTTCGAGAGAAAGGTATACCCTGTGATGTCGTATGGATGGATATCGATTATATGGACGGTTTTCGCTGTTTCACTTTTGATCAGGTATGTTATATATTATGATAATATGTTCCTTCTTTATATGTGTATGCTTATTCCACTTAGTTGTACTGATCCTTCAGATGTACTAAATAATCACAATATATTTTGAACTTATTATTTCAGGAGAACTTTCCTGATCCAAAAACTTTGGTGATAGATCTTCACGATGCCGGATTTAAAGCAATTTGGATGCTTGACCCCGGGATCAAGAAGGAAGATGGCTATTTTGTCTATGATAGTGGTTCGAGTGACGATGTGTGGATTCAGAAATCTGATGGGAGCCCTTTTGTTGGTACAATTTCTTTAATCTGTTATAAAAGTTTAAGTTCTCTATTTAAATATAGTTTTCTAGAATTAATATAGTTTCCATGCTATCTAGGGGACGTGTGGCCAGGACCATGCGTTTTCCCGGACTTTACACAGGCAAAAGTTCGATCATGGTGGGCAAATTTAGTGAAAGATTTTGTTTCCAACGGCGTTGATGGTATATGGAATGATATGAATGAACCAGCTGTCTTCAAGGTAGTATAACCGTTTTTTTTCCTCTTAGACATCACATTTTTTCCCTTCATTTCTGTATTAATGTGTAGTATTTGGTTACAGGTTGTGACGAAGACAATGCCTGAGAGCAACATTCATAGAGGTGATGCGGAAATTGGAGGCACCCAGAGTCATTCGCATTACCATAATGTAATCTATACTCATCTCATTTCTCGTGATTCTCGAAACATGTTTACTGTGTCGTGACATCATATGAGGCACCGGATTTTCATATTTAAAAATTAAAAACCGGAACCGTTTAGTTTATTTACATTAAACCTTAAAATTCGGTTCGGTGTGGACCAAAACCTGGTACTGTTTCTAGGTTAAGAAACCATTTGCACGGGTTTCTCCTTGAAGACCGTATCATTGTCTGTGAATATTTTTTCGGTTACTTGTACTAATCTGAACTACATACTGAACTTTAACAATTATGTTGAAAATTAGGTGTATGGAATGCTAATGGCTCGGTCGACTTACGAAGGTATGAAGTTGGCTAACGAAAATAAGCGTCCGTTTGTTCTCACGAGGGCCGGATTTATTGGCAGTCAAAGATACGCTGCAACATGGACCGGTGACAATCTGTCTAATTGGGAGCACCTCCATATGAGTCTTTCCATGGTTGTTCAATTGGTGCGTAATTATGACTAAATTTATGATGATATGCTAACACATATTTTATCTAACAAATATTAACCTTTTGCACCCAATCATAATCTCATTTTGGTTTTCTTTAAAGGGTCTGAGTGGTCAGCCCTTATCTGGCCCTGACATTGGTGGCTTTGCTGGAAATGCAACTCCAAAACTGTTTGCAAGGTGGATGGGCATCGGTACTCTGTTTCCGTTTTCCCGAGGTCACTCAGAAGCCGATACCCACGATCACGAGCCATGGTCTTTCGGAGAAGAGGTTTGACTTTCTTAGTCAACAATATCTTATTATTTTGCAATTATATAATTTTGAACTAATTAATATCTAAATTGCTATTAAGTGTTGTGATCTACACTAAATTATTCATGAACAAAATCAGTTATGGTTCATTCACATGTAAATAATAATTATTATTAATTATATGGTACCCAATACTTACTTTGATTTATGTTCATTAGTGTGAAGAGGTGTGCCGACTTGCGTTGAAAAGGCGCTATCGTCTTCTACCGCACATTTACACTCTTTTCTACATGGCTCATACGAAGGGTACTCCGGTGGCAGCTCCTACCTTTTTTGCCGGTGAGTCTTCACTGAATTACGAAATAGCCCTGGAAAATGTATAATTATAGCATGGACTGACATCTGATAATTGCATTTGCAGATACCAAAGATCCGGGCTTAAGAAATCTAGAGAACTCTTTTCTGCTGGGTCCACTTCTAGTCTGTGCAAGGTTCCTATTTACGTTTCTTTTTCGTTTTCACGGTCGTAGATCACAATATAATATTTAAATTTTCGTTAGAAGTTTAAATTTTACCTTGGTCCACTAAATATAAGGTTGAGGTTTTAGTTAAATTTGTAAAGGGACATGGAATTGTGTCAAGTTTATATAGAAGTTTAATTATACTCAATTCATCAAGAATTTTTACGTGTCTAACTTCCGGTTTGTTTACTCAGCACGGTGCCTGATCAGGGGATTGACGATTTCCAGCCAGCACTTCCAAAAGGAATCTGGTTGAGTTTTGATTTCGAGGATTCACATCCAGTACGTACCGTTTCGAGACTCAACTTATTTTCTTATATGCTCGCTTCTGCTACACTATATTGTATTTGTATGTATATATATATATATATATCTCATGGCTTGCTTATGATTCCAATTTTGGTCGTTTCAGGATTTACCTGCTCTGTATTTGCAAGGTGGAGCAATTATTCCTTTTGGTCCGCCACATCAGCATGTTGGTGAAGCTAGTCCGTCGGATGACTTATCACTCATCGTGGCCTTAGATCAACATGGTATATATGTAACTAATTAGTTATCGGTACTGACATGCCCCTGAAAACCCGTTTCAGTTAAAAACCGGTACCGGAACAGCTTCCAAACATAAATAGACTGTTTAGCTATAATATACTGAGATGGAAACTTGGTATATGTTTATTTATTTTTTCAAGGGAAAGCGAAAGGTGTGCTATACGAAGATGACGGTGATGGGTACGGATTCAATGAAGGCCAATATTTGTTGACGCATTATGTTGCTGAAAGACAATCTTCAGTTGTTACAGTTAGAGTATCCAAGACTGAAGGGTCTTGGAATAGGCCAAACCGCCGTCTGCATGTGCAGCTGTTGCTCGGTGGAGGTGCAATGGTGAGGACATGTCAGAGAATAGGATAACGTTTCTCGTTGCATTGAATAATGAAACTACAAGCCGGTTTATAAATTCGAATAAAATCTAACACCAAAGGTTTTATTTCAATTCAGCTTGATATGTGGGGCACAGATGGGGAGGCTCTTGAAATAATGGTGCCTTCAGAGACGGAAATATCTGAACTTGTAGCCGCTGGTACAGAAAAACTCCGAACTCGACTAGGTAAATCTACGGTTTCGAGGAGATAACTACATAGTGTTTATAGACTTAAAACATATTTAGTCAAAGTTTTGATTCTGAACTGTTTTATTTTTACTGTTCTGCTAAATTTTCCATCGACTTGCATATAACACTGACATTATATTTTCTTCTAATGGGTATTTTTTTTCCTTCAGAAAATGTGAAGCCGGTTCCGGATATGGAAGATGTTCCTGCACGCAAAGGAATTGAACTTTCAAGGACTCCGATCGAAGTGAAAGGCGGTGATTGGGCTGCAAAAATAGTTCCTTGGATCGGAGGCAGAATGATTTCTATGACACACGTTCCTTCGGGTAATATTTTCAAGCGCAGAATTATTTACTTTTAAATTCATTTTAAATATGTTCTTGGTTAATTTTTCTTGCAAGATTTCACCAAAAGCTCAATGTTTCATGGCCTATTATACGGGTCAACTTATGGGTTGCTTACTACATAAATTCCCCCACTCGATACTTAAAACGTAATAAAGGGCTTAATATATATGTGGTCGAAATTTTTAGGAATACAATGGCTTCAGAGTAGGGTTGAAGTTAACGGTTACGAGGAGTTTAGCGGCACTGCATACCACTCTGCTGGATGGTCTGAAGAATACAATGTGATTGAGTGAGTTCTATAAATAAGACGCTTGCTATTTTTACTATTTTCTAACCTTTACTTTTTACCCCAACCGGTAAAATAACTGCATTCGCTAATTTTCCGCCAGACGAAAGCTTGAGCATGCAGGAGAGGAGGAATCAGTTGAATTAGAAGGAGACATAAGTGGTGGATTGGCTATAAATCGTAAAATTCAGATCGCGAAGAACGATCCCGGCTTGTTACGTATTGATTCCAGCATTGTTGCACAAAACATCGGTGCTGGTTCTGGCGGGTTTTCCAGGTTTTTTTCTTCAGTAATATCAGCTTCCTCTGATTCAGTGAAAGTTTATTTTTTGTTTACTTCTTATCATAACTATACTTTTGTATCGTAGATTGGTATGCCTCAGAGTTCATCCAATGTTCAACCTCCTTCACCCGTCTGAATCGTATGTATCGTTCACCTCCATCGATGGCTCAAAGCATGGAATCGGGCCAGCGGAAGAAGAACAGTCCTACGAAGGGGATCATCGACCAAATGGTAAACTTAATCTTGAACTACACCATTTCTAAGATTCCGAGAACTTTTGTGAACTCACCGTTGAAATGCTTATGTAAAAGAGTGGAAGTGTGTCAATTCATAACACTAGTGATAATTGTTTAATTATTATTTTTTTGACAAAAAGCGTCTTTACAAAGCCGGAGTGGAAATCGGTAAAATTATCACTCCATTCACTAGTTACGTGTTTTAGTCTTTTTGATTTACATTTACGGGTTTCATTTCGCTGAAGGTGAATGGATGCTCGTTGACAAATGTCAAGGTGTGGCATTAGTCAACCATTTTGACGTCCAACAAGTGCACAAGTGCCTAGTCGACTGGGGAATCGGCACCGTGAGTCTAGAGCTCTGGTCGGAGCAGAGGCCGGTTTCGAAAGAGTCACCGCTCAGAGTCACCCACGGCTACAAGGTGGTCAATATTTCTTAGCCTTTGGGCATGAAAGAAGAGCTTTTCTTTGTGTGCCAAAACTTTTGTGCATTGAATCATGAAAGCTTGTTCTCAGCTTCGATTTATGTTTGATGCTCTTTCAATGTTGATTTCCATTGTAAGTACTTATGTTTTTTATGCTAAATTCTTACTGTGAAATTCTACGTGGCGATTGATGACATGTCGATTTTTTTTCTCCCTTTGTTCTTGTTTGGTCTACGAACATTTCAAAACGTTGAAAATGAAGTCTAAATTATCTCATGATAGTCACAACTTGCTCTACAATTTATAAAGAGTATTTATAGCATAAATACTCCAAGTTTGGTCAACTATATCATAATAGATCCCTAGTAAAAAAAATAGCGATAATGATACTCAAAGTTACTTAAAAAGTGTTTGACCTATATTTTTCATCCAAATGACTTTACATCTATTAGTCAATGCTACATGACATGATTTTGACTTCCTTGTGGCAATGCCATGTCACCGGATTGTCATGTGGAAGTCAACATCATGCCATATAGCGTTGACTAGCGTATGTTAAGTCATTTGGTTGGAAAATATCAGTCAATACTTTTCAAGTAACATTGTGTATTATTGTTACTACTTTTCGACTTTGAACCTATTAAGACAAAGCTTACCAAATTTTAAGTATTTATTCCGTAAACGCTCATTTTAAATTTAAGTATTATAGGTCAACCGTGTCTTCGCATGATCAAAGTATGCGAAAAACGTAAACAAATCATAAATCGCCACGCGGAACTTTATGATGGAGAGTTAGTTGAAAATTTTAATTATTTTAGTAAAAAAAATAGTTTATAATATTAAAAACGTGTGCCGAAAAATCAATTTAGGAATGTAAGTTATGTTTGTAGGGTTAATAGTTGTATACTAAACTTTTGGTCAACGAAAGTGACATGCACTTAATGTTTAATACTGTGGAAAAAACGCACAATGTCCATTTGACAACCAAATCCGTCATGTTTTCTGTCAATGCCGTTATATGATGCCTATGTGAATGCCGTTATGTAGTTGACAATGTGCATTTTTGCCCGCCGTTTCAAATATTGAGTATATGGCATTGGCATTCCTGTTGATCGAAGAATTACTGCCATCATTAACCTTTTTTATTATAATTAAATAGTTTTGCCGCAAATATTAAAGGGCTCACTATATGATTAATGTATTATTAATTCATTTCACACATGTAATGTAAGAATATAATAATATAGTAATATACCACTCGAATATTATTGCGTGACGAGGTGAGACCAAGCTACGATGTTCGGTCACACGTGGCGCGTCCTCAGACGATGCGAATCAGGCAAAACGACAAAAACAAAAGAAAGCCACGTGGCATTCCGTGACTCGGTCACTGAGTCATCACCAACTCACTCCATTTTCAGCAATAAACAAAGAGTTACAATGAGATTATATATAATCAGCGTGGAGCTTCGAATCCATGGAAAATGCACTGCTAACCATTTCCACTCTCACTCTCCAAACCGCCGTTTCGCCCAAGACCATCGTCGCGTTTCGCCGCCGTTTCGCCGCCGCACGCGCGCGCCCGAAGCGCGGCCTCTGGCGTTTCCCGGCGGAGTCGCCCATCGGGTTCGTCGAGGTTCTCGATTCGTTCTTTCACGACGATCACGATATCGCTTTTCGAATTAGTTCTTTTGTTTAGTAGCTGAAAATGGAAGCATGATTGTTCGATTCAGTTTACGATTGTGCATTTGTGCTCTTGGAAATGGAGTGATCATAGCTGATAGTGAATTTGTTCACTCGAAATGATTTTACTCACTGTCTTTGTGGTCTTGATTGGATTAGCTTTTGCAATGTATACTATTCTAATCAATCTTATGTAATTCCACTTGAAAGAGTGATGATGTTGAAGTGTGTTTTCTAATGCATGTCTTTTGTGTAGAAACAAGAAGTTATTCACTCTAAAGCTCGCTTTGAAGATGTCCGGAGCCGAGTCGGTCACCGAAGATGCATCGGGTGACATGATCTTCGAGCCCATCTTGGAGGAAGGAGTGTTCCGGTTTGACTGTTCCGGGGATGATAGAGATAACGCTTTCCCGAGTCTTTCTTTTCGAGATACCAGTCTCAGGGATACGCCAATTAAGTCTCACGCGGCACCTTCGTATATCCCCACTTTCAAAACTATAAAGGGGCAACAGATTGTCAAATTTGAGGTACTTCTATAACCTGTAAGTTTGAATTGCTGATTGTTTTTTATTTGTTTGCTTTGTGTGAGTTTTCCTCTGTTCTAGTTTCCTGCAGGAACTTCATTCTATGGGACTGGTGAAGTAAGCGGGCAACTTGAGCGCTCGGGGAAAAGGGTATCCTTACACTTCTTTTTTTAGTCATTTGCATATTTGATTAATCTGTTAATTTTTATTTTATTTTTTCACTCTGTGACGTCCATGATGAATATTTAGATAAATCATAGATTATTATATGATTTTTCCAGATCAATGATGAACTTTTCAATGAGCCATAGGGGTTTGCATGATTCTTCGCAAACTTTTTCCATGGATCAATGGATATTAAATGATTTTTCCCAATCTGATATGAGCTCATTACACGATTCGAAGGTTTTTGCATGATTTTTTTTTTCCAAACAGTGATGATCTGTTTCCATGAATCATAGGTTTTTACATGGAATTCGGATGCGTGGGGGTATGGTTCGGGAACAACATCGCTCTACCAGTCACATCCTTGGGTTCTGGCTGTTCTTCCGTCTGGAGAAGCCATTGGGATTCTCGCTGACACAACACGACGTTGTGAGGTGCTGGCTTATCACTCTGTTGTATTCACTACATGAAAAATTAGTTCTTTTTTATTTTTGTGGATTCATAAATCTAAATCCCGTTTTCTTGTGCAGATTGATTTGAGAAATAAGTCAGTAATACAGTTCATCGCTTCATCCCCGTATCCTATTATCACATTTGGCCCATTTGCCTCACCAACTGCTGTTTTAGAATCGCTCTCACGTGCAATTGGTATGCTCCCAAGTTTTTTATTTTCATTTAAATGACATTTAGTGTTTATATTCGTTACTTCGATGATTTATTTTTAATTATCAGAATATCAGTACCTAACTATGTTTTATTTTTTAACTGATGAATTTCTGAACAGGAACTCTATTCATGCCTCCGAAGTGGTCATTAGGCTATCATCAATGTCGCTGGAGCTACAAGACCGAGAAGAGAGTTCGTGAGGTTCGTGATTCGCAGACATCTCCAACCAAAAATTCATCTTTATCAATGATAACCAATTAGTGTGTTACGAAAATCAGAAAGTGAAAAATGTTCTTGTATTCAAAGAATATCTTTTACAAGTTTATCATAAAAAAAAAATTATAGATTAGTTTTGTTTTTTGTTGTTTATTGATGGACCTAGTTTTGCAGGTAACCGGTAAATTTCGGGAGAAAGGTATACCGTGTGATGTCGTATGGATGGACATCGATTACATGGACAGTTTTCGCTGTTTCACTGTTGATCAGGTATATTATTTAATAAAAGTATATGTTCCTTTTTTTTCGTTCATTACAGCATTAATTAGTATAAATGCATCATTATATGTATGCTAACTTCACTTAGCTGTACATACTTATCCTTAAGATGTACGATATCATCAAAATATATCTTGAACTTTATATGATTCAATTTCAGGAGAGCTTTCCGGATCCGAAATCTTTGGTGAAAGATCTTAACGATGCCGGATTTAAAGCAATTTGGATGCTTGACCCAGGGATCAAGAAGGAAGACGGCTATTTTGTCTATGATAGTGGCTCGAGTGACGATGTGTGGATTCAGAAATCTGATGGGAACCCTTTTGTTGGTATAATTTCTGGAATTTGTTATTAAAATTTTAAATTATCTATTTCTTTTCTTAAGAAGTTAAGCTCCAAACATAACCTTGAAGGAATCATTTTTTTTCTTTCTAAAATTATATAATTTCCATGCTATCTAGGGGAGGTGTGGCCAGGACCTTGCGTTTTCCCGGACTTTACACAGGCAAAAGTTCGATCATGGTGGGCAGATTTAGTCAAAGATTTTATTTCCAACGGCGTGGATGGTATATGGAATGATATGAATGAACCAGCTGTCTTTAAGGTAGTATGACCCTTTTTTTCCTCTTGGAGATCACAATTTTTCCCTTCATTTATGTAGGTTTAATGTGTAATGTTTGGTTACAGGTTGTGACGAAGACAATGCCTGCGAGCAACATTCATAGGGGTGATGCGGAAATTGGAGGCACACAGAGTCATTTACATTACCACAATGTAATTTATACTCATATCTTATTACTCGTGATTTCGAAACATGTTTATTGTGTAGTGACATCATATCAGGCGGCAGTAAAACCGGATTTCCAGATTTAAGAATTGAAAACCGGAACCCTTTAATTGTTTATATATATTGCATGAAAGACTGGTCCTGAAACTGGTTTTTAAGTAAAAAAAATTAACTAAAAAACCCTGAAGGACCTATAAAAAATGAAACCCCTTAAGATTCGGTCCGGTGTGGACCGAAAACCGGTACTGGTTCTAGTCTAAGAAAAGAGTTACACAGTTTTTTTTTTCCCTTGAAGACCGTACCATTGCTTGTGAATGCTTTTCAGGTTACTTTTGCTAACCGAAATACTTACTCAACTTTAATTGTTGTGTTGAAAACTAGGTGTATGGAATGCTAATGGCTCGGTCGACTTACGAAGGTATGAAGTTGGCTAACGAAAATAAGCGTCCGTTTGTTCTCACGAGGGCCGGATTTATTGGCAGTCAGAGATATGCTGCAACATGGACGGGTGACAATCTGTCTAATTGGGAGCACCTCCATATGAGTCTATCCATGGTCGTTCAATTGGTGCGTAAATTATGATTGTAATTCATGATGATATGCTAACAAATATTCACCTTCTATAACTTTTGCACCCAAACATAATATCATATTGGTTTTCCTCAAAGGGTCTGAGTGGTCAGCCCTTATCTGGCCCTGATATTGGTGGCTTTGCTGGAAATGCTACTCCAAAACTATTTGCAAGGTGGATGGGTATCGGTGCTCTGTTTCCATTTTCCCGAGGTCACTCCGAAGCCGATACAAACGATCACGAGCCATGGTCTTTCGGAGAAGAGGTTTGACTTTCTTCGTAAACAGTATCTTAAAATATACATTGCAACTATATCCTCGTTGGTTTTCCATTGTTTTTTTTTTATCTGGCATGATACTGCTAGTATGCTACAATGTTGTAGAAACATAGAAAGTTAGAGAGTATTTTATAAATAGTAATTATATAATTTTGAATTAATTAGTATTTTTATTGCTATAAGGTGCTGTGATTTACTCTAAATTATTCGTGAACGAAGTCACTGATGGCTCATTAACATGGATTTTAAATGATCGTGTATGATAAATCATTATTAACTGAATGTTACTTAATACTTTGATTTATGTTCATTAGTGTGAAGAGGTATGCCGACTTGCGTTGAAAAGGCGCTATCGCCTTCTACCGCACATATACACTCTTTTTTATATGGCTCATAAGAAGGGTACTCCGGTGGCAGCTCCTACCTTTTTTGCTGGTGAGTCTTCGTGGTTGGAATTACGAAATTGCCCCAGAAAATGTTCAATTTAGCATGAACTGATTTCTGTCAACAATACCTGCAGATACCAAAGATCCAGGCTTGAGAAATCTTGAGAACTCTTTTCTCCTGGGTCAACTTCTAGTCTGTGCAAGGTTCGTATTTATGTTTCTTTTTCACTATTCAGTCTTTTTGCGAGATCACTATTATACATTTTTAAATTTTGTTGGAAATATAAATCAGCCGTTGGCCCTCCAAATATAAGATTAAGCTTTTAGTAAACTTTGTAAAAGAAAATGGGATTTTGTCAAGTTAATATCAAAATTTAATTATGTTCAGTTCGTCTTGCATTTTTCCATCTCTAACTTCCGGTTTGTTTATTTAGCACGGTGCCTGATCAGGGTATTGGCGATTTCCAACCAGCACTTCCAAAAGGAATCTGGTTGAGTTTTGATTTCGAGGATTCACATCCAGTACGTGCCATTTCGAGACTCAATTTATTTGCTCGTTTCTGTTACAGTATAGTATATGTATATATCTCACGTCTTGCTTGTGATTTTAATTTTTGTCGTTTCAGGATTTACCTGCTCTGTATTTGCAAGGTGGAGGAATTATTCCTTTCAGTCCTCCACATCAGCATGTTGGTGAAGCTAGTCCGTCGGATGACTTATCACTCATCGTGGCCTTAGATCAACATGGTATATATTTATAACTAATTAGTTATCGGTACTGATACGCCCCTGAAACCGGCTTCGGTTAAAAACCGCTACTGAAAACTCTGATCTTGGAAATTTTGTATATGTTTATTCTTTTTACCAGGGTATGCGAAAGGTGTTCTATACGAAGACGACGGTGATGGGTACGGATTCAACGAAGGCCAATATTTGTTGACGCATTATGTTGCTGAACGACGATCTTCAGTTGTTACAGTTAGAGTATCCAAGACTGAAGGGTCTTGGAATAGGCCGAACCGCCGTCTGCATGTGCAGCTGTTGCTCGGTGGAGGTGCAATGGTGAGGAAATGTCAGAGAATAGGATAACGATTCTCGTTGCATTGAGTACACATCACAACCCGATTTATGGACTTAGATATTCGAATAAAATTTAATACCAAAGGTTTTATTTCAATTCAGACTGATACATGGGGCATAGATGGGGAGACTCTTCAAATATCGGTGCCTTCAGAGAAGGAAATATCTGAACTCGTAGCCGCCAGTTTAAAAAAACTCCAAACTCGATTAGGTAAGTTTATGGTCTAGAAGATACATAATATATATGTAAATATATATATATATATATATATATTAGTGTTTTTTTTTTTACTTAGAACGTATTTTGTCAAAGTCTTGAACTATTCGCTTCACTGTTATATCCAACTGGCCATTGACTCGAATATATACACTGACAATCATACTTCCTTTTCTTCTGATGGGTATTATATGTACTTTCTCAGAAAATGTGAAGCCGGTTCCGGATATGGAAGATGTTCCTGCACGAAAAGGAATTGAACTTTCAAGGACTCCGATCGAAGTGAAAGGCGGTGATTGGGCTGCAAAAATAGTTCCTTGGATTGGAGGCCGAATGATTTCGATGACGCACGTTCCTTCGGGTAATTTTTTCAGGCATAATTATTTACTTTCAAATTCATTTTCCTTCAAATGTTTTGTGTTGTTCTTAGTTAATTGTTCTTGCAAGATTTCACCAAAAGCTCAATGTTTGATGGCCAATGATACGGGTCAACTTATGGGTCAAACATATAGTCTGTTAGAAACAAATTCATAACAAATAGAAACAAATTGGTGATATGAACCAATATCGATGACAAATAGAAACAAATTCATAAGCCAACGATGGTGATGATTACTAGTTACTTATTGATAATTACGTAACTAACCCCAGTCGATACTTAAAACATAATAGAAGGCTTAAAATGGCATAATCTAATAAATTAGATGTCTTACTTGCTCTTCCTTCTTCCTTTCACTCTGTATTAATTATATCTGGATGTTTATATATAAATATATATGGCTGAATTTTTCAGGAATACAGTGGCTTCATAGTAGAATCGAAGTTAACGGTTACGAGGAGTACAGCGGCACTGAATACCGCTCTGCTGGATGGTCTGAAGAATACAATGTGATTGAGTGAGTTCTATGAATAGACACTAATTTTACGATTTTCTAACCTTTTTCTTACCACAACTGTTTAAATTATTGCAGTGCCCTAATTTTTTTTACCGTTGTATTAAAAATAAAATTCATTTTCCACCAGACGAAAACTTGAGCATGCCGGAGAGGAGGAATCAGTTGAATTAGAAGGAGACATCGGTGGTGGATTGGCTCTAAACCGTCAGATTTACATCCCGGAGAACGATATCAGTTTGTTACGTATTGATTCCAGCATTGTTGCACAAAATGTCGGTGCTGGTTCTGGCGGGTTTTCGAGGTTTTTGCTTCACTAGTATCAAGCATATTCTGATTCAGCTAAAGTTTATTTTTATTCATGGTATAAAAATTCTTAATATAACTTACCTGAACTTTTGTATCGTAGATTGGTATGCCTCAGAGTTCATCCAATGTTCAACCTCCTTCACCCGTCTGAATCGTATGTCTCGTTCACCTCAATTGACGGCTCAAAGCACGAGATCGGGCCAGAGGAAGACGAGCAGTCCTATGAAGGGGATCATCGACCAAACGGTAAACTCATTCTTGAACTGTAGTGCTCGGATAAAAGTGAACATTAGTTTATATCCACTCTATTTCGAAGATCCAAAAAACTTTTGTGAATTCACTGTGAATTAAGTATCGGTTTTACGACACTGGCGATAATAATTTAATTTTTTTGACAAAAAGCATCAATTATGTATCGGTACTCGGAGAAATTGCTAAGTTAATGATTGCATTCGCTAGTTACTTTTTTTTTTAGCCTTTCTGATTTACATGTCCGGGTTTCATTTCACTGAAGGTGAATGGATGCTCGTTGACAAATGTCTCGGTTTGGCATTAGTCAACCATTTCGACCTCCAACAAGTTCACAAGTGCCTTGTCCACTGGGGAACCGGCACCGTGAATCTAGAGCTCTGGTCGGAGCAGAGGCCGGTTTGAAAAGAGTCGCCGCTCAGAGTCACCCATAATTACAAGGTGGTCAAGATTTCTTAATCGTTTGATCATGAAACAGGAGCTTTCCTGGTTCTGTATGCCAAAAAACTAGTGCATTATATCTTGAAAGCTTCAACAGTTTGGCTCTTTTTATTAAAGACATGTTTACCCCTGGTCTGGAAATCCAGAAATATGAAATAATATCATACTATGTCTTAGATAGATATATTTGCATGATATATGAAATAAAATATTTGAAAATAATGTGGTTTTAATGTTACAAATCAGAAACATGTAAAAAAAATACAGAAAAACGCAATGAAAACCGAAAAACACGGAGAACGACAACAATATAGTACTTCAAATGACAGTATATTAAAAACGACGTGGATACTATAAACGACAAAAAAATTAGAAACGACAATGAATGGAATAGACAGTAACGCTTTAAACGACAATGAAGCGGACAAACGAGAAGAAAATAGAGGAATAAGAAACACGGTCGTCTGTAAAGTTTCTTTCTCTCTTTATGATGTGATTATATGTCAAATTTGTAAAATTTTATTTTATTAATTATAACAGTTCAAAATTGTTAATGAATTTTAAAATTTTATGCTATATAGTTATATTACTTTAAAAAATATATTTAATAAAATCAAGATAAGCAGGAGCAAGAATTATCTACGGTGGGGGGGATAAATAATATGGACCTAAGCGTCTCTTTGGAGGGTTGTCGTCATTAGAACCGGCTATAAAATCAGGGGGATAGCTATTTGAATAATTTTTGGTTTTGGGGAATTTATTTGTATAAATTTTCAAAAACCACCCCCACATTTTAGATACTTCTAAAAATGCGGTGTGGTTTTGATCCCAAACTAAATTCAAATAAGAAAAGTAAAAAATGATAAACAAAAACTCCACAAAGCTACTTTAAAGTGATGATTTTGCCCGCGGAAATTCAGCTACCGCTGTCGACGCTAAGTCTAAAAAATAAGCGGAGAAACATAAAGTCAAAATTTTCTATAAAAAAAAAAATTCTCAATTTTAATTTTGAGGGGGCAAACTCATAATTCCTTCAACGAGCTTGGACCGACAAGTGGGACAGCTGCCCCACCCCACTCCTCACCATGTGACTTCGCCACTGAATATAAATTCACAGATTTTTGCCACCTCCAAGAAAACAGGGAAATATGAACCCAATTAATATGAGAAAATAAAATATGAAAGAAAAGTTTACTAAGCAGAAACAGAACAAAAAACGCCTCACATTCCTCTATTACACCTTGTATTTTTCTTATACTTTATCATAAATCGCAAACCAGAGTATTCACAGATTTTTTCAAAGAGACAACCAAAAATATTACTTCTATCAATTATACGTTAATAATTTCATACAGCTTCAGACCACAATTCAATAATGAAAAGAACCAATTTGTAACACTTTTTTAGCATTTCCAATCCTTCATCGATATATACAAATCTCCAGCAGTGTATTTATTTATGTATTCTTAACAAAACTCAATGTTCTTCAATATTCAGTGATACCCCAGAGGGGCAGGAGCGTCTTTTAGCTCGCGTCCCTGATAGTGTATGTCCTGCAATTCCAACCAAACCATGAAAAGCGTGTTAGAAAAAATATATATTAAAAAAGATAATTGGGGTTTAGCTAAAATGATTAAAAAGATAATTGTATTTTAGCTAAAATGCCTTTCGTAACAGGTTTTGGGATGGGTATAGGGTTTCAGCAGAGTGGCGGAACCAGGAATTACTAACTGGGTGTTTAAATTATTTTTTAAAAACATTAATTTGAAGGGGTTATTTTTAATTTCAATAAAAATTAAGGGAGTTAAACTAAATTTTATATGAATCTACACTAAAAATTTGATATTAGAGTATTATTGTACAAAAAAAATTTAAGAGGGTGGTTCCTCACAATAAGGCTACTTCCGCCATTGTTTCCGCGGGTTTTGACAAAACGAAAGGGGTGTGGCCCAGACGGTTTTTTCAACATTGGTTGAAAAAACGTTGAAAAAACCAAAAACCTTCTTAATACTTGAGTGACAACATGGTGTACTTACCGAAGCAAAGTGGTTAACGTCACGGTGATGCGCCTCGTCGGCCCTGACAACGATGACAACATCGCGCAGGGTGGCGTCGGCAGGGAGGCGCCAGTAGTCGATGGCGATGGCGGGAGCAGGGACGTTGGCGATGTTGCCTTTGTCGAGCTCTTTGAGAAACTCCGTGTAGGAGTGGACGGCCTCCTCCTCCAGGTAACCCACCACGCGATGGGCAAACTTGGGGGAGATCAGGTAGCCGAGGAAGTAGGCGTTGAAGAAGACGCCCTGCACAGCCATCACCAGCGCGCGCTCGTACCACCGCGGCTTGGCCACCTCCATGAAGGTCATGAGGTGCATGCGCTCGTTCTCTGCTTCCTCTAGAAGCGCGCGGATCCAACCGCCACTGTGCTCGAACCGCCTAAGCGACTTGCAGTGGAGCAGAGCCCCACCTACCATCCCGGGTACGGCCGCCACCGTCTCAAGCATCATCGCACGGCACCCGTATCGCCTCTGCACAGAAGATCAGTACATAAATCAGATAAGATAAACGCTCATTACTTGAAAATAAAAAATAAAGAAGTTCATAATCATATATACACCAAAAAGATCAAATATATTATATATATATAAAGATCAAATAAAAATCAGAATTTTGCTTAGTATTGACTTGTTAAAAATATTTATAAAAATATATTGGATTTGTTAATTTTGATCAACTTGATCTTTTAAAGTACTTGACATTAAAAAACGTGATTAATTATCGAGAAATTAAAAATACATCTAATTGAATGCTTGAAAATTAGTATATGCATGATGTTAAATATTACACTCATTGAATAATATTATACATTTGCACCGGATTGTATTTAATCAAGTGTGAGTTTATGTTTTCTCTAGCAATCCGAAATGAGATTTACCAACATTCTTAAGAAATAAAAAAATAAATAAAATGGTAAGTTTAGGATTAGAGAATTGAATTTTGACATAATTAAAGGAAATGGGACGGTAAAAGTACCTGAAAGAAGATGTCAGTGGGCCAACGAAGAGACTTGACGGACCAATAGGCCATTTTGTCCATGAAGGTGGTGGGAGCATGGTGCTTCTTCAAGTCAATGCTTGTGTCCGCTTCGTATGTCTCCCACGGCTGATATCATCACATTCATCCATTAATTAATTCACGCCTCAATACTCCTTAGTACCTTACCGGTTTTACTCTTATACTACCGGTCTTATTACCCATTTTAAAACTCGATATTTCTAGGTCAAGACAGAAAAATCCCGATATTGAGAAAGAAAATCGATTTTACCCAAGAAGAATCCGGTATATACCGTGATCTTAAAATAGATCCCGACTTCATTACCATTATTGTTATTTAATATTTTTAGAACACAGTATACCGGTTACGGATTCTGAAATGCAAAATACCGTCTGAAACTTTTACTCGAAAAGAGCCGGTTTTGATCGAGACAGAGACCGAGACTAATCACTCAAATACCGATCGGTTTCAACCAAAGACATTATACGTGACACATATAAATACTGTATCATATAATTATACGTATATAATACAACCTAGCCTGAAACCTGAAAATAATATAATATAACCTACCCTGAAGCAGGACCATTGCCACTCAGTACCATCTTCCTTGGTGACCCTGCTCGGCGGCACTCCCCAGTAGCTGATAATTCCCTTCTCCTCCTTCTTCCCGCCGCCCGCGGCCTCTGCCGGTGGTGCCTCGGCCCGCTTCTCCTCCTCCTCGGCGCCCATCGCCGCGCTACTCCCGTACCTCGCGCCTGCGCCGAGCCCCCTCCATGCTGGAAAAACCGCTGCTGGCGAACCCGTCTTCGCCACGCCCGCAGCAGAGAAGAGGCGCGCGCCGGCGACGCCCAGCGCGTGCCTGCACGCGCCGCCGGCGAGAGTGCTGCCCTGACTCAAGGCCATAGCTAAGAATTCAGCTGATTACACACAGTCAGTGGATCGATATATAGTGGATTATATGAGAAGAATGAGAGCTCTTTGGATTGATGGAGAGGAGATCTGTTCTGGGTTTTGTACGGATTCTCTGTTGGATGAGTTTAAGGGGAGATTTGAGAGGCTTAAATATGTGGGTTTATGCTTTAGAGAGACAGACAACTCATGAAAGCTGGTCTGGTCTGAAAAGATCAGAGTCATGCGTGACGAAGCTGACTTGTATGGTCATCGCTTCGACACGACGGTCTTTGTCTCTGAAATTTCTTGCTCTCTTTCCTCGTGTCTTTTACGGAAATGCCCTTTTTCGGTGAGTGAGCACAGTTGTGATGTCCAAAATTATGGGAACTAAATTTATGTATAGGTGTGTCATGAACATGGCGTTGCTATATATGTATCCCAAAAAAAAAATTTAAATTAAAGAATATTTGTAGCAAAAAAAAATTATCTAATAAAAATTTATTGTTAATGATTTTATGAAAATAAAACAAAAATATTTAAATTTTTTTGTAAATTTTTAATGTAAATAAGTATGTATGTTTGTCTACGTGACGACAAAATTAACATATAGTGTTTTAGTTTTTGCATCGTGTAACATGTTGCAGCTACTATACAAGAATTTAATATTTGTTTGTCAATTTTTTTAAGTTCATGTAGCTTATTATGTGATTAAAAACTAATTATAAAATTTTACGGTGAAGAATTAACGAAAAATAATTGTTTACATAAATAACTTATATTTAAAAAATTATAAAGAAAAATTATCAGTTGTTATGTAATTTTTATTTGTTATTAACATATGAATAATTTTCATAATTATTTCAAAATCTAACAAAAATGTTTTTTTAAGACACTTTTGGTAGAAAATTAATGTGACATAAATAGGGAGGGGTGTTTTGGGTATAAATCCCGATGGTTCAGGAGAGCCTCAATAAAAGCGGTGGAAATAAAAGGGATTGTCTTGGGCACCAAGCAAATTGGAGTTGCGTGGGGTCCAAGTTTACCAATAATGCTGATTCTAATATTTATTGTTTATTTATCATCGTGTGATTGTGGATCTCAAAAATATTGTATTAACTATTAACCAAGGTTTCGAAAATCGCGATTATCGAGCGATTATCGTTCGATTAATCGAAGAAATGGTGTTCTCGGTAACTTATCTCTGGTAATCGTTGCCGTTTTATACTTTTTGCGATTTTTCGAACCGAAAACTTAGGTACTTTTCGCTGAAGCTTTTCGAGTGTAAATAAACGATAATCGGGGGATTTATCGTGCAAATATGGGTAAGTTCGAAACCCTAGTATTTAAGCCTCCCATTTTCTCTTACCACGATTTTGGCCTCTCTTCTCCACCTCCAAACCTCTCTTCTCGCCGAATGCTTCCCATTTTTTATACCTTGCCGCGATAATCGCCTGGAGAAGAGGCTTGCTTTTCGTCGATTGCCCAGCTTGTCGAAGCCCTAGTTTTCCCACGGCAAAAGTTCCAAGTTCGTTTAATCTCGGAATATTAAGGTATTTTTAGGGTCTTTTTAAGTAATTTTTTAGTGTTTTATAGATTACATGTTGTATATGCATGAATTATGTAAAAAAAATTCAACAATATTCTATATTTCTAGTATTTACTTAGAAATGTATTAAGTTAAAATGAAAGTTCAACATGAAGTTCATATAACTTTGATCTTTCAATTTGTAATTTTGAATCAAATATTGTTCTTGAATTTGATTTTTCTTAGGTTTATTGAGGAAGAATGATGGATTATGATGGATGGTGTGCTTTTTGTTAATTTTTTTGCAGATTTGGGGCTGATTTGGGGCTGATTTCAAGCTTTGTCCGAATTTTGTATAATAGCGGCAAAGGTATTTATGTTTTGGAAATTATTGAACTTGAGCTAGATTTTGAGCATTTTTGATGTAATTTCATTTATTAAAGTCGTGTGTAATTAGAAAGCTCAGGGTTTGACATATTTTTTTTTGTAATTTGATGTTTTCTCGAATTTTCGGTTTATTATGACAAAAGTACATATGTTTAAGAAAACAATGAGTTTGAGCTAGTAAATCGATCTTTTTCATGTAATGTCGTTTTATAAAAAGGTATATGATTTATAATGTGTGAGGCTGGAATTTTATTTTTTTTATTTTGACTTTTTTCCGAATTATAAACTTATTGCGGCGAAAGTACATATGTATCGGAAATAAGTGAATTTGAGGTACTTAATGAACTTTTTTGGTGTAGTTTCCTTTTATATAAAATATTATAATTTACAATCTGTGAGGTTGACATAAATATTTTTATTATTTTGACTTTTTCCCGAATTATAAACTTATTGTGGTAAAAATACCCATGTTACGGAAATAAGTGAATTTGAGGTACTTAATCAACTTTTTTGGTGTAGTTTCATTTTATAAAAAGTATTATAATTAACAATCTTTGAGGTTGACATATATTTTTTGATTATTTTGATTATTTTGATCTTAAGTACGTGCATAACCTTCACTAGTTCACGAAAGGTTGGATAATGTTTTTTTTTTTCCACTGCTTTTTACTACGTGATATTGCAATAATGCAATATGACATCATATAAGTGACAAAAATCCATTCATCTATGTATTCTAATTTCTATATAAGGACGTCGAATCTAAAGTTAAAACTTATTTTGGCTGATTTTTTTTATTAACCAAAAAGGGCCTCTTGGCCCAATACATTTTTAAAGCACAAAGGGCCCATTGGACCAACAATATTTCTTCAAAAATCACCGAAATTTCATATTTATGTAGCTTAAGATCTATGCAATGTTATTCCCAGAGTAAATTATATTTTTACTATCCATATATTCTTTTTTACGTCCTCCTTTATGAAAATAACTCCTGATCTAACATATTATATATATATAATTATATATATATATATATATTAAAATATGAATGTCATATTATATATATATATATATATATATATATATATATATTTATCATTTTGATGTTTATCCAAATTGTCAAATTATTGCGGCAAAAGTACCTATGTATTAAAAATCAGTTGATTTGAGCTAGATAATTGATGCGTTGGTATCGTCCTTTTCAGGAAAATGAGTAAAGACGCCGCAAGGAAACATTGTTCTCCTTTGGGAGACGGGAATAACTCAGGCTTCAAGTGCAACTATTGCGGGCATGAAATAAAAGGTGGCGGTATAACTCGGATGAAGGCTCACTTATCGGGATACGATCCGAAAAAGAATACAAGGACATGTGACAAGATTCCGCCCGAAGCTCGCGAAGAAGTTCGAGGATCACTCGAGAGCTCACAAAAAAAGAAAGAAAAGAGGATCAATCTTGAAAAGGATGAGGCAGATCACATTAGGTCAAATATTTTACCGCCTTCGACTGAGGAAGATATGGAGGAACTCGAGAGAGAAATAGCCAGACAAACCAAGATTGTACGTAGGCAGGCACAAGCTGCTCAATGGACGGAGGATCAATTAGCAAGTCGGAGAACCATCGGTTCTGGTGGTAGTAGTACAGCTCCCTCGCACTACCGTTCAGAGTCTGCGAAGCAAAAAAAAATTGATGCGTTGTTAGCCCCAGAGAAAGAGGAAGCAATGGGCAAAGCAACGGGGAAGTACTTTTACAACAAAAACGTTCCGTTCGCTCATGCCGATGACCATCATTATAAAAACATGATGCATGTTGCTCAGACCTTAGGTACGATTTAATTCATCATTTCTAATTTCATATTCGTAAAACTTTAGTTTAAACTTTAAAGATATAATATTTGGTTTTTGTTAATAATATTCCATTCTTCTTCGTAGGCCCCGGAGTCCCGACACCGTCAGCGTATCAACTTACGACCAAGTATTTGGATATGGAAGTAGCGGAGTGGATGGAGTACAAGGATAGTATGAAGAAATTGTGGCGTGAATTCGGGGTCACCATCATGTCGGATGGCTGGACAGGCCCGACAAATATGTCCATCCTCAACATCCTGGCGTACTCTTGTGGAAAGATGATTTTCATTAAGTCGGTCAACGCGAGCGGTAAAGTAAAGAATTTCATATTACCTATGCAAGGTGCTGGGCCAAGTGATTGAGGATGTCGGACCGCACAACGTGGTCCAAGTCGTGACAGATAACGCTGCTAATTATGTTAAAGCGGGTAAAGAATTAATGCGAAAGTACAACCTGTACTGGACGCCGTGCACTGCCCATTGTATCGATTTGATCTTCGAGGATGTAGGCAAGAGGAAAATCATTGAAGAGCCAGTTACATCTTGTAGGCTCATCACGAAGTTCATTTACAACCACGGCGTTGTATTGCAGCAGATGAAGGAAGTATTCTGTCACGGTGAGATTATCCGGCCAGCGGCTACAAGGTTCGCAACGAACTACCTTTCGTTGAAGAGCTTAAGGGCCAAGAAAGCCCCACTCCGAGCTATGTTCACATCTGAGTGGTGGGAGAGTTCCTCGTTTCGAAGGCTAAAAGAAGGTCGAGCAGTAGAGAAATTGTTGTTGAACCCAAAATTTTGGGTTTCGGTTGACCTAGCCATATCCATCTTCCATCCGATGTACGTTGCTTTACGCTACGTGGATGCAGAGGTACATCCGACCCTCGGGATGGTGTATCGGCTATTCGAGGTAATGAAGCAAGAGATAAACCAGTTACAGGGAAAACAATGGGTGATCGATATCATTGATGCCAGATGGCAAAAAAACTTAGATCATCCATTGTATACGGCTGCCCATTTTTTGAATCCGAGATTAGCATACGATCCCGATATCGAGATGCCCGAAGACGCTATCGTGCAAATAACTATGGTTTATGATCGCCTTTTCCCTCATGGAAATGTTGAAACTCTCGCCGAAGAAGTAAGTTCCGCACTTAATATTATCAAGACTTGAATTAAATTGAACTTTTCTCATTATTATAAAATACATTAACGTTACTATTTATCTGTTTACTGTAGGCCGTGCGTTTTCGTGATGCTCAGGGTCCGTTGGGCCGGCGAGCAGTAGTAGCTGCTAGAAAAACTTTGGCGCCGGGTAAGTATAGATGATAAACCATGTGCCTGGAAATTGTTTACATTACTTGATTAAGCATACTAATACAGTATTTGAATTTGCAGCTGAGTGGTGGAATGTATTTGGAAAGGAATGCCCCACATTGCAGAAATTGGCGATGAGGATCTTGTCGCAACCCGCTTCTGCTTCTGCATGCGAGAGGAATTGGAGTACATTTGCTCTGGTCCACACAAAGTTACGGAATCGTCTCGCTTATAGCACGTTGGAGAAGCTCGTTTTCGTTAGCTATAATCAGAAGCTAGCTTTACGGGACAAAATAGCTGAGCTTCAGGAGACTGAAAAAAAGACAGATCCGTACGAGTTCCTCCAACGCTCGATGGAGATGGCCGCAGCTGGGTGCGATGTAGAGGATGCAATAGTCGAGTGGATTCGACCAATCCACCTTGACGATGATGACGGTAATCCTGATCCTAGAATTGCTAGGGAGGCTGAACACTACGGGATGGTTATCAGTTCAGTTCTAGGAGAGCACGGCCTAGGACCCCCGGTCGATCGTTTTGATGCTGCCTCTAGGACCAGCGGTGGTTCTCGAACTTCTCGTCGATCGTCTCCTCCCCACAGTCCGTCGCACGATGGATGGGGTGGCGGAGGAGGTGGGACTACCGAGTTTGGTGGTTGGGGTGTCAGAGGAGGTGGGACTTCCGAGTCTGGTGGTTGGGGTGGCAGAGGAGGCGGTTCCCAAGAGGATGATGTTTACCGTCCGACCTATTATCAGGACCCTACTCCCGGGGGATACATCCCGGATACTCGCTATGGGGATACTCCAGCTCCCAGTGGCAATGTAGACTACGAGGGATGGGCTTCAAACAACTACTACGATGAATCAGGTTCACGTGAATATGGATATTCATGTGACAACAATGTTGATGACTTGTCGTCACGATTTGAGACAATGTCATTTGGCAGTAATTATCAATCAGACTTTCCCGCTCCTCCTGCTCCTTCGAAAGATTTGATGTCACTTTGTGCTGAGCAAAATTGTTCGCCGGTATGGGAAGGAGGTTTTTGGACCCATCCTATCTATCTTTCTCGCGGAGCATTTAGCGATCAGGCCACATATGACTACCACTTAATGAACTATCTCCTCTATTGGAAGAACACTGGAGTAGAGTGGAATTCGTATTTGCTAAGCCAGGGTA
The DNA here is from genome assembly GCA_954871525.1 of Parietaria judaica. NCBI lineage: Eukaryota > Viridiplantae > Streptophyta > Magnoliopsida > Rosales > Urticaceae > Parietaria > Parietaria judaica. The sequence continues at coordinate 19,017,655 of OX940868.1, read as the reverse complement.
GTTGGGATGCGGTCCGCCATCTTGTGGGGTGAAAATGTATCGACTCTTTGTCTGTGTTTATGATTGTATTTACGAGACTTGGTTTGTTTAAATTTTGTATGAGACTTAGTTTATGTTTGGTTATATTATTATGATGAGACTTGATTTGTGACTTATGTTATATTATGTACGAGACTTATGTTCATATTTTGGTGAAATTAGTATTTTATGTTATGTTTTTTAGTTTAAAATATGCATGAAAATGTATTATAGGTTTTCCATCGATAAATCCATCGATAACCGATTAATCCATCGATAAGTTCGATAAGTTTCGATAACGGCAAACGATAATTTTTATAGGTTTTCCATCGATAAATCTCTCGGTAAACGATTACTCCGTCGATAACGGCAAATGATTTTTCGGCAAAAACGGCATTCAAATCCTTGCTATTAACTAATAATTAGGTGACTGACTTTACATCACGTTGCTTTGCTCAAATGTTCTTGCGACATAATGTTGACCAAAGTCGCCATTGGCCGCTATGAGGTGAATATGCATTAATTAAGCAAATAAAAAGCATTATAGATTTTCTTTGAATTTAGGCAACATAAAACGTTATAATTTTGTGATTTGACATACAAATTTCAAGTATCAAAGAATTTCTTGTCCTTTTTATCACCGCAAATGTAACGAGTCTTGTTTGGTTTAGTGGTAACTCCGCTATCTCTTCAAGATGTTACAGGTTCAAATTTCATGGGATGCAAATCCGTGCCCTTTTTACATATTATAAATTTAGCCGGTAATACAACATGTTCTTACATTGAATATGATATATTTAATAACACAAAATTGCATTGTAATATTTGCCGATAATGTCACCTTATTAAAAGAATCACCGTAAAGGCCATAATTCTTATTTCATTGTACTTTACTTTTGAAATTCTCGCCTCTAAATCATCAATAAATAACATAATTACTTTTAAAAAATTCAAAATTTTGAAAAATAAAAAACCTAAAATTTGTTTTGTTGTTGTGTCATGTAATACCTCGAAAAATCTTGTTTTAATCTATATGTGTTTGTGATAAACACATATTTTAATTAGTTAAATTATATTAATGGTATTTAAATGATGGTATTTATTTACTTTTTTTTTAAAGTCATTAAGGGTATTTAAGGATTGTTTTCTAATCTCTATATTAGACGCCTCGATTAGCCGTCATAGTTTTTTCACACTGAGTAGATTCGAACGTATTCCTTGAACGATTCGATTAATTTTCCATTATTATTTTCGACTTTATTCAACAAAGAGGGAAGAGATTACCACCTTGATAATCTTTTTTGTCCGGAATATTATTTTTGCGTGTTCTTTTGGTTGAGTTTCTATACCGGAATTGGGTTTTTACTTTTAGAGGTCTTGAATTCCAAACATATTTCAACTTCACGAACCGTAAAAAATAATGAAAATATTATCATTTTCGGGGTTTCATCCCAAATTTTCTCTTTGAGATTCATATATATATATTTTTAATGCTTTTGATTAGGGGTGAAAATTTTGTAACCGTTTATCGGTATCGTCTCGGTTTCGGTATCGATCTCGGATTGGTTTTAAAACAAATCTGATAAATTTAGTTTAAAACCAAGAACCGATATTTATCGGTTATCGATTTCCTATACCGATACCGAGAAACGATACTGATACTAAATTTCTCAAATTTTAGTATCGGTTTCGGTTGTGAACTAAATGTCGTTTTAAATTATACTACATGTTGTTTCTATCATAAAATTAGGGTACGTTTAGACGTTTAGCAGATATTAGTCATGATTTAGTTCTTAACTTCTTATGATATATACATACACACTGTATAATCCTGAATATTGATGTTAGCATTAACTTGATTAAATATGTATATGTGTTTAAGCAACTAATGGATAATAGTATTACTAGGTCTACAACTTTCGATTATGATAGTAGTGAAAATAAATCAAGAGTCGAGTCTACCGGTACTGTCCGAAGAAGTGACAATGAATCGGTTTGTATTAGACATGTATTTTTATGTTTCGGATATGGTATTTTGTATTATTTTTGAATTTTGTCCCGGGTTATTCCCGGTTCATGTCTCGGTTTATTTATCGGTTTTCTTTTCTTTTTTCTCGGTTTCGGTCTCGGTTTGATAAAAAACCAAGAAATTTTAGAACCAATATTAATACCAATACCCAAAAAAAATCTCGATTTTTCAATACCAATACCAAAAAAATACTAATTTACCGGTTATCGGTACCGGTTTCACCCCTACTTTTAATAGTCTCTAGGGGGGGATATTTGTATACAAATTTAAAATTTAGGGGGCAATTTGGTACATGATGATAAATTCAGGATAATTTGACACAAATAAATAAGACATGCAATGATTTCCCGCGCAGCCACTGAAATGCAGAAGTATTTAATTTTAAAATAAATAAAGAGCAACTTCTCGTCTTCTCCATCTCTCCCAGACTGCAGAAACCTTTCAGCTGTAGAGGGCGATTTTACTCACCGTGCAGTCACAAAGATAATCGAATAATAATAAATAATTATGGATAATACGAATATCTCTGATTTATTATGATTCCGAGAGGACCCGGTTTCTTCCGTTTGATAGCTTGGACAATCGAAGATTACACACTCTGATCCTTGGGAGGTCGAGAATACTATGAATAAGCAAACTCGAGGACTCAAGGATTTACTCTCTCAAACTCACGATAATACTAAAAATACTCGATACTGAATAATGAATATATTTATGCTAAGTTTACACTCGTATATATAGGCTTGCAAGTCTTCTAGAATATTCCTCGAATCTTGCTAGGGTTTCCTTCTCTTTCGCTATGATCATGGTCGACTTCCTTATTTTGCGTTGGATATCCCACGAAATCTTTAACCGAATAACCAATCTTCCCTCCTTTCTCGCGATCTCGAATGAGTTCCTCTTTTGGTGCGATTAGGCTTTCCCGAAGAGGTTTTCTTCGATGAACTCTCCTCTTCGCGACGAGGTCTTGGGCCGGCTCTCTAAGGTGAGGACTTCTTTTGGGCTTCGTTTGCTGGGCCTTACTTCGATATATCCTTGATGGGCTTTGGTTCTTCAAGTGATCCTCCCCTTGTTTTATGTCGTATATTTCACAAACGACAAAGGGTAGTGTTAGGGAAAGATTTGACAAAATCTGACCTTAACAGTTAGTCCCCTATTTTATCGAGTGTGAAACAGTTGATAAAATAAAAAGCAAGATTTATCCCCGATAAGGCTTTATCCGATGAGCTTTTGTCCTCGACGAGGTTTTACCTTCGAAGAGGTTATGCCCTCGAAGAGGTTATGCCCTCGAAGAGGTTATGTCTTCGAAGAGGTTATGTCTTCGAAGAGGCCCGCTCCCGATGAGGGTCGTGCCCTTCGGGGACTCTTCCACTTCTTGCATGCTTCACTGATGGCCTCGAGTTCCCACGTAGCGCTGATTGGGCGCGACTCTCCAGGCTGTCAGATCTCGGAAGTCGTTGTCAATCATTTCGCATTAAATGCGGGGTTTCTCGCACTCGAGTGCCTTCGGGCTTCGTAACGATTCTTTTGATCTCTACCGTTGGATGAATTTTCCCGCTTCGAGCCTGGGCCATTGGATCTAAATGTGCCTCTTCCAATTCGCAGGGTTTCCTCTATAAATTCAAACCTCGCCTTCGAACTCAAACACTTTGTTTCCGACCCTCTAAACTTTCTCTGCAATTTTCTTTCACGATTCTCTTCTTCTCAAGGAATCTTCAATCTTCTCTGATCAAGAAAATGTCGAATCCGGGAAAGATCTTCAAGACTCGATCGCCGAAGTCTATAATGTCGGAGAGGCATCTGGAGGATCTGAGGAAGTACTACGTGGATTCCAACCCTTGCTATCTGCGTCTCCCTCAAGCCGGCGAACTGGGCGACGAGCCCCCGGAAGGGTACATCACTCTGTACGAGCACTTCTTCCGGTCGGTGGAACTGCACCTTCCACTACCTCATCTCATCGTGTGCTTCCTCCACGCATACAAGATGCCGATTAGTCAGGTCAGCCCTAATTCGCTTCGCCTTCTTATTTGCACCATGGCCATCGCTCTCGAGCAAAAAGTGGCCCTGACCTTGGAGGATTTGATGCGGCTTTTTAAATGGTCGAAGAACTCGAAGAATCTGGGCCGGTTCTTTCTCTCCTCCGCGACGCGTGACCACGTCATCACCCATACGCCGAGCAACGAATCCGGGTGGGAGAACAGGTATTTCTTCGCGCATCTCGATCGTTGCACCCTCGGGCCGCATTGGGAGGCGCTTCCCACCAAGTGGGTCGACGAGAAAGAAGTGCCGAGGTTCAAACCTGTCGCCAATAAGGAGGACGATGAGCGCTTCGCTGGGATCGTTCGGGCTTTATTGGAAAATCCTCGTCGGAATTGGACGACGGACTTCTACGCGACCCGCGTTCAAGAGTCGGGACCCTATCAACTCTGCCACATCGTGGGGAAGCCACCGGCAACTTTGTGGCCGGTGGGGTTCCGCCTCGAGGAGGTCAAAGATGTGGATCCCCCGTCTCCCGCTGTTCGGCAATCTCCTAAGCCGAAGAAGAGAACTCAAAAGTCCATTCGTGGATCATCAGAGCCGCGGCGATGTCAAGGCCAAGATCCAGGACAAGGCCAAGATCCAGGACAAGGAGGTGGATCCTCCGATTCTCGTCGGGATCTATCGAAAGCTGGCTTCTTGGGCATCGGCCCTCGGACTGGTGCTGACCGGTTCGTTTCAAGCGATAAAACTCTTGCTCTGAAACTCAGTTCGGAGCGGCGAACAAAACATAAGCATGACGCTGGTGCTTCTCGCTCTTCGGGGGTATCGACTTCCTCCGGGGCGACTCGTCCTCGGGATTCATCTCGCCCTTCGGAGAGTCGTCGCGAACCCGAGACTCAGACCTCTTCGCGGGAAACTCCTCGCGGGAAGGTCGTCTTGAAGAGGAGAACTCCCGAAGAGTCACGCGACGCTCCTCCTCCGAAGAAGAATAAACCCTCCGAATCTTCTAAGGAAATCGATGCGACTCCTCCGGCCTCTGAAACCATCACCCTCGCTTCTCGCGAGGGGACCGTTCCTGCCGGGGCGACCGCATCAATCGTTATTGTTTCGACTCCTCCGTCCGAGGCCGGTAGAGGCGTCGATGGGGCTCAGGGGACCCCTCGCCCTTCTCCCACCTCTCGGGAGCGATTCCGCTTCGACGATGACTTCATCGATTTAGTGTCGTCGCTGGATCTCTCGGCCTCCGAGGTAACTTCTACTTTTCTTTTCTTCTGCCTTTGTAATGCCTGCAAATCCCGATTATCTAATACATGTGTCTGTATATACTTTCTTCGCGATCTCAGATTCCGGCTCGCGCCGACGCGCCTCCTTGCTTGGAGGTTTCTTCTTCAGTACCTCCCGCACCTGCCGCGGAAAGACCTTCAGTCGCCGTTCCCACGGCTGACGAGGAGGGTTTATTACCCGAAGGGGCATTTGGTGTCGCCGACGCGCTCCTCGTCCTGGAACCCGTCGGGCGATCCCGCGCTCCGGAGGGGGCTTCTCTTCCTTCCGAAGAGATTTTGGTCGAGGGCCATCCCGAGGGAGGGGATGGCCTTTTTGCGGACGTCATTCCTTCCCACGTTTCTGCTCTTCCAGGAATGCCTCGTCCGGAGGGCACTCTGGCGTCGACCGACGATGTTGGCGCTTCTGGGGCTAACGTCTCTTCGTCCGACGATGTCGGGACTTCTTCTCCACTGCCAAAGTTTCTTCCCAACTCCGGACCAGGAGGCTTTTCTCTTCCTCCTTGGGAGCGATTTCCGGCAGCTCCTACTTCGGAGTCCCCGCCGGAAGAGTGGAAAGCATACTCGCTTCGGGTCCTTCGGGACCTGTTCTGGCCCGAGCCTTCCAGGGACAACGGCCTGTCTCTGAGCGGTATCAGGGGTTATGGCCGGGCTGCCTCTACGCTTTTTCAAGCCCTCGCCCGCTTCAACACCATTATTCTCGAAGAGAATAGCGGCCGGGGTGAGAGCGCTCAGGAGTTAAGCGATCTCCGGGCTAAACTAGCTGATACCGAATCGCACCTCGAGGTCTCCGTCCTTGGGGAGCGAAAACATCGGGAAACGGCCGAACGGACTTCCAGTGAACTGGAGGTCGCGAGGGCCAAGTTGGCGCAAGAGGCTTCGCTTCGCCAAACTCAGGAAAAGGAGCTCGCTGAGTGCAAAGCTAAAGCCGAGGCGGAGGTCGCGGCGCTGAAGGCCGAGTTGGATGGGGAGCATCGACGTCACTCCATGATAGTGGAAAGCTACGAGAAACATCTCGAAGCGAAGAAGTGGCGGCTGGCCAAAATCAGCGAAGCAGTGGGCGTACCTGCCGAGCAGGAGAGCCGACTTGCCTCGCGAGTGGCCTCGTGCCTGAAACGCCTCGGCAAAGAGCTCGAGGTGTCGCAGATGGAGGCGAAGTCTGAGCGCGAGGCACGCCTACATCTCTTCGAGAGGGCTCAAGACAAAGCGCAGCGCGCCTTGGCGAGGTATAAGGCTCTGGAGGAGTCTATAAACTTTCATCGTCGCTCCGCCGCGTATGGGGCCAACGCTCGCCTTCTTGAGAAGGTTCCTCCCACGGCGACCATTGGGAGTCTTCTGCCTCGCCTTCCGAAGTACAAGACTATCTCTGAAGAGTGCGAGGCTAAAGCCCGCGAGCTGGATGACAGGTCTCTACCTGATCCTGATTCTCCTCCGCTCACCCCCGGTGCTCCTTCTTCCGCTGGTATCGATTAGGCGACCTGCTTCGTAGTTGGAGCTACCTCGTCGGCCTCCGACGGCCTCGACGAGTATGGGACCAACGATGGGGTCGTCGCTTCTACCGATGGAGCGGTTGACACCGAAGCGGTCACTTCTCCCGTTGAAGTGGTTACTAACGAAGCGGTAGGGCGGGAGAAAATTTCCTAGGCTTTTCTTATAGCTCTCCTATGTATATTATGCTGTCCTTTCTTTGTAACTCCTTCGACGGATTTTATTAATGAGAAGAACTTTCTTTACCCTTACCTTCTTTCCGTGTTTATTTTTTTTGTGTTCCTATCATTACTTCCTGGCTAAATTTCTTTCTTCAGGGTGACAAATTTTTCTATACCTCGGAACCGCTGTTTTACTACGAGGATGTGCTAGCTTCTTTCCTTGCGATTGACGAAGACCATCCTGCCATACTCGAGGATTTCGTCCAAGATATGATAAGGCGTGCGGCTGCCACTCTTTCCGGAGTCGCGGACGACGAGACTCCTTTTAGTCCTTCTGCGGCCTATGTGATTGAGTTTATGATGCCGAGGCCTGTAAATTATGCCGCCGTAGAAGATCTTCTTCGGGACGTCCTCTCAGAGAATAGGGAGTTCGTCATAGGACAAATTGCTGATAGGGTAGTTCGGGAGGATTCACCTTCTCCTGCTGTATCTTGATATACTTGTATAAAGTATTGTATTTGTAACGAAATTTTATCAATAAGAATCTATGACTTTTGCACGCCCTCTATGAAGTATGGGAGTATGTGTACTCCGCTTTTTTTTTTTTTTTTTGGCGATGAGCTTGTCGGTACACCGGGCTCTGTCGCGATGAAGTGCTTGGCACTGTTTTCTTTTTGCTGGCGATGAGCTTGTCGGTATGCACCGGGCTCTGTCGCGATAAAGTGCTTGGCACTGTTTTCTTTTTGCTGGCGATGAGCTTGTCGGTATGCACCGGGCTCTGTCGCGATGAAGTGCTTGGCACTGTTTTCTTTTTGCTGGCGATGAGCTTGTCGGTATGCACCGGGCTCTGTCGCGATGAAGTGCTTGGCACTGTTTTCTTTTTGCTGGCGATGAGCTTGTCGGTATGCACCGGGCTCTGTCGCGATGAAGTGCTTGGCACTGTTTTCTTTTGCTGGCGATGAGCTTGTCGGTATGCACCGGGCTCTGTCGCGATAAAGTGCTTGGCACTGTTTTCTTGGTACGTGTTCACTTGAAATCATTGATGGAATTTTGTCTTAAGAGACGAGCCTCGTTAAACCCTTCGAGTCCCCCAGTGGGTGCGGCTCGCGAGGGAAGAGTACTCCACGTTGTATTGAAATAAGGCCGGAGCCAATCGTGCGGATCACGAACAAGTAGGGTCGGGAGTCCCCTGTTAACTAAACTTAAAAATAGAAAAACTTAAGAAAATAGACAAGAAAACTTAACTAAAAAGAAAACACCGAAATCGTAAGGCCGTTGCGTTCTTTATTGGTAGAATTTCTTCAAGTGCTTGACGTTCCACCTTCTTATGACCTTGACTCCGTCGGTGTTCTTGAGTTCGTATACCCCTGGCTTGACGATGTGGGTCACTGTATAAGGGCCTTCCCAGCTTTCTCCTAGCTTTCCCGTGTTAAGCTCGGCTGTGTTTTGGAATACCCTTCTGAGGACTAGCTCTCCGACCCGGAACCTTCTTGGTCGCACCTTTTTGTTGTAGAAGCGTGCGATGGTGTTCTGGTAATTTGCTATATGAACTCTGGCTCGCTCCCGTCTTTCGTCGATGTGGTCCAGCTGATGAAGCAGGTCTTGGTTGTTGTCCTCCTCGTGATTTGGTGCCCAGGATCGCCGGAGACTGGGAACTCCTACTTCCGCTGGGATCACCGCTTCTACCCCGAATGCTAGAGCAAAAGGGGTTTCTCCGGTGGCTGAGTGTGGCGTTGTTCGGTAAGCCCAAAGTACTCCGGGGAGTTCATCCGCCCATAGACCTTTCTTCTTGTCGAGCCGCTTCTTGAGGCTGTCGGTGATCGTTCGGTTGGCTGCTTCGGCGTTCCCGTTCCCCTGAGGATATCTCGGCGTTGAAGTGTTCAGCTTTATCTTCCATCGTGCGCAGAAATCTTTGAACCTCTTTGAGATGAATTGGGACCCGTTGTCTGCGATGATCTCCCTGGGGAGTCCGAAGCGAGTGATTACGTTCTTCCAAACGTAACTCTCGACATCGGAGTCCTTGATATTGGCATAGGCTTCGGCTTCGGTCCATTTGGTGAAGAAGTCTGTGACCACCAGCATGAACCTCTTCTGTCTTGCTCCGATTGGCATAGGACCGACGATGTCCATTGACCACTTCATGAAGGGGTAGGGCACCGATACCACCGATAGCTCTTCGGCCGGGCAATTGATTGCTGGGGCGTGTCGCTGGCACTTCTCGCACTTCCTGGCGTGGTTGACGCAGTCTGATCGCATTGTTTCCCAGAAGAAGCCTTGTAGCTTGGCCTTCCTCAATAGGTTGCGTCCGCCTGAGTGGTTACCGCATTCTCCACCGTGGATTTCTTCCATGACGTAGTTCGCCTCTTCTTTGCCTAGACAGCGTAGGTATGGGCCGACAAGGCTTTTGAAGTAGAGCTTTCGGTCTATGATCGTGTATCGAGAGCTCTTAGTCTTTATTTTCCGCGCCTCTTGTCGGTCTTCGGGCAACTTTCCTTCGACCAAGTATGCTCGGATAGGAGTTCGCCAATCTTCGTCTTCGGTTTCTTCTATTACTCCTGGTTCTTCGTCTTCGCTTTCTTCTTCTTCTATGAGCTGAGCTTCTTCGTTATTTTCCTTCGGGATTTCGTCGCTGCCACGAGTGCTATCCTCTTCGTTGGTTTGTTCCTCTTCGCTTACTTTTAGCTTCTTCTTATCGGGCCCTTCGCTTCTCTTGATGCTAGGCGTCTGTAGTGTCTCTACTGTGATCGATCTGAGTTCTCCTACTTGGGTGGTCGACCCCAGGCTTGCCAAGGCGTCCGCGTGGTTGTTGTCTCCTCTGGACACCTGTGTCAATGTGAAGAAGTCGAACTTCTTCTCGAGAGATCTGACGACCCCAGCGTAGGCCTCCATCCGTTCGTCGTTCGTCTCGTATTCTCCACTGACTTGCTTGACGACTAGCTGAGAGTCCGAGAAGGCGTTCAAGCTCTTTACTCCGATGGCTGTGGCTGATTGCATCCCGACGATGAGTGCCTCATACTCCGCTTCGTTGTTAGTGGAGCGATAGGCAAGGCGGCAGGCCTTCTCGATCACTTCTCCCATCGGGGAGATGAGCCGGATCCCGATTCCTGATCCCATCGAGGTCGCTGATCCATCGACGCAGAGTTTCCAAGTACCGGCTTCGTCGCTCAGCTCCACGGGTTCCTTGGGTAGCTCGATGAGGAAATCGGCTAACACTTGCGACTTCAAACTCGTCCGCAGCTGGTATTCGATGTCATATGCCCCTAGCTTTATGTTCCACTTCGTGATTCTGCCGGATTGGTTCGGGCTTTGAATGATGGAGCGAATCGGCCTGTCTGTCATGACGACGATCGTGTGGGCTTGGAAGTGAAAACGTAATCTCTCTGATGCGTCGTATACGGCTAATGCTAGCTTCTCGATGGTGGGATACCTCGTCTCGGCGTCGAGGAGTTTTCTGCTGATATACGAGACTGGCTTTTGCTCTCCTTTCTCCTCTCGCACTAACACCTGGCTTATCGCCTGGTCTGACACGGCGATGTACAGATAGAGCGGCTCTCCGGGCTCTGGCTTTGTCATGACTGGAGGTGATGATAGATAGGTTTTTAGTGCTTGGAAAGCTTCTTCGCACTTATCGGTCCATTCGAACTTCTTGTTTTTCCTCAACAGTTCGTAGAATAGAAGCGTTCGGTCCGCTTGTCGTGAGATGAACCGCCTCAGCGCGTTGATCCTTCCGGTCAGCTTCTGTACTTCGCGCCTGTTCCTTGGCGAAGGCATGTTCTGAATGGCTTCGACCTGCTCGGGGTTGGCTTCGATTCCTCGTCGGGTGACCATCTGACCCAGGAATTTCCCGGATGAGACGCCGAAGGTGCACTTAGTGGGGTTCAGCTTCATCTGGTGTTTGTTGAGGACGCCGAAGCACTCCGCCAGGTGCTCCACGTGCATTGCCGCTTTTAAAGACTTCACGACCATGTCGTCGATGTATACCTCCATGCTCTTCCCGATTTGTTCGTGGAACATCTTTGTCATCAGTCTCTGGTAGGTCGCCCCGGCATTTTTCAGACCGAAAGGCATAACCTTGTAGCAGTAGGTTCCTCTCTCGCTGATGAAGGCTGTCTTCTCTTCGTCATCTGGGTGCATTCGGATCTGGTGGTAGCCCGAGTAGGCATCCATGAAGCTTAGGAGCTCGTACCCGTAAGTGGCCTCGACAAGGCGATCGATGTTCGGCATTGGGAAGCTGTCCTTCGGGCACGCTTTGTTGAGATCCGTGAAATCGACGCATACTCTCCATTTGCCATTCTTCTTTTTCACCACGACGGTGTTGGCCAACCACTGTGGATATTTTACCTCCCTGATGGTCCCCATGGCGAGCAGCTTGTCGACTTCGTCGTTGATGATTTTATTTCGGTCGGAGGCCATCTTTCTTCGCTTCTGTATGACGGGCTTGTGCTCGGGGTCCGTGTTGAGCCTGTGGGTGACCATCGTCGGATCGATCCCGGGCATGTCCTCGTGAGACCATGCGAAGCTTCTTCGGTTCTTCTTCAGGAATTCGACCAGCTGGGCTTTGATCTCTGGCTCGAGTCCCGAGCCTATACCGACGGTTCGGGTTGGGTCGGAATCGTCGATGCAGACTTGTTCTACCTCTTCGAGCTGTGGGCCTTCTAATCTTTCTTCGGCTGTTCGGTCGTCCACGTCTTCCGCGCTGAGGATCTTGGGGACGCCCGGGGGTCCTCCTTTTCCCTTTTTCCTGCGTCGTTTCCTCCTGATCGTCGATGGCGGAGGCGGAGCCGACGCGGCTAATTGCTATTGAGTGGCGGGCTTGCTGCCGCTGCACTCGGCCTTCTCGACGTCCTTGGGCGCACTCATTGCTCGGAAGTGCATCATGTAGCAGATGCGATAGGCTTCACTGCTTCCTCGGACTTCGTCTATGGTTCCTTCTACCCGTCCGGGGAATTTGATGCATCGGTGGTATGTGGACGGGACGGCCTTCATCGAATGAATCCATGGTCTCCCGAGGATTACGTTGAAGTGCGATCGCACATCCAACACCATGAATTCGGTCATCCGATGGACGGTTCCGGCGTAGACGGGGAGATTCACCGTTCCCAGCGAGATAGCTACATCTCCGTTGAAACCGGACACCTTGCGCGGGCGGCCTCCGATGACCAGATCTTCGATCTCCATCCGTGTTAGACAATCGTAGGTGATAACGTCGACCGAGCTTCCATTGTCGACGAGGACGCGAGCAACGTCGCACCCTCCTATGTTGAGCTCTAATACGAAGGCATCATCGTGCTCGTCTGCGCACGCTTCTTCGTCGACGAACTCTATCGTTGTCTTCGGACCGGTCATCCGCGCGTCTTCCTGAGCCGACTCCTTTCCTCTGCGTTGGTAGGCCTTGATGCTGTTGATGGAATCTTCGCAGAGGCGAGACCCTCCCATGATCAAATCGATCCTTGGTCTTGCGACTGGTCTCCCATCGTTCGGTCGCTCCCCCGATGCTTCCTCGATTGTGAGGTTTCTTTTTGGGGCCTCCTGGTTTCCTCCCGCGCGCTGGGCTGGTGCCTCCTGCTTGTTCGGCCATGATTGGTTGTTGTGGTTCCATGGCGGAGTGGGCTTTCGGTAGACGTCTTGGAATTCCCCTTGTTCGATCCTTCTTTGGATCATCTTCTTCAAGGTGGCGCATTCGTCGGTCGCATGGCCGTGGTATTCGTGGAAAGAGCAGTACTTGCTCATATATCTCGTAGCTGCCTCGGCCGCCGGAATGTCCTCCTCGGCCTCCTGAAAATCCTCCTCTGCCCCCAGAATAGCCTCCTCGGTTGCCAGGGTAGCCTCCTCGATTTTCCGGAAAGCTTCCTTGGTTGCTCGGGAAGTATCCTGGTTGTGAGTTTCCTTGCGGGAGTTCCTCCTGCCGATGGTCTTCGCGGTTGCCGAGCGTCTCTTTCTTTCCGTCCAACTGGTAGACTCCGTGTCCAGGGTTTTCCCTGATCCTTCGCTCGTCGGCCCCGTCTCTGCTTCTCCGATCTCGTCGCTCCCCTTCTCTCCTTGTTCTGGACGACGATCCGTCTCGCCCGTCTCTAGCTTCCTTCCTATCCGGCCTCGCTCGCCCCTCAGCTTCCTCCTCTAGTCTCTTCTTGATTGCCTTATTCTCTTCCATGTCCATGTAGATCGTTGCTTTGTGGAGCGCGTCTTCTATCGAGTTCGGCAGCGAGACGCACAGTTCGTCGTTGAACGGGGACTGGTAGTACAGACCATGCTTCAGAGCTTGGACCGAGACAACGTCCTCGATCTTCGGGATTCGGAACATGACGTTCTTGAATTTCTCTATGTATTGCCGAAGAGGTTCATTCTTCCCTTGCTTGACGTCGAAGAGGTTGGACACCGTCAACTCCGTCTGTACGTAGATGGAGAAGTGCTTTAGGAATAGTGCGACCAACTCGTCGGAGGTGTTGATGGAGCCCGGCGTTAATCTCGCGAACCAGTCGCTGGCGCGGCCCTGCAGACTTGCGATGAAAAGTCTGCATAAGACGGCTTCCTTCCGGACCTCTTCGCCCCCGATGTGGTCCGTCGCGATTCGGAATGACTTCACGTGTGTATGGGGGTCCGTATCCCCTTTGTATGGCGTGAGTCTGATCTTCGGTAATTCCTCCAGCTCTATCCCTCGAATCCTCATCGTGAACGGGGTGATCCTGGCTTCTCGCACCATCCGGTCGATTTCTGGCGCCGAGCTCGTCGCTTGGTGCACCTGTGATGCGACCTGTCCGAGTTTGGCTTCCATCTTCGCTGACATCAAGGCCATCGCCCTGGCCACCTCTTCGGCCACTCTTGCCGCCACGTCCGTCGTTGCATTGCCCTGTGCGTTCCCCGGTGTGTCTTCCACTCGATTCGCCGTGGCTGGCTGGACTGCGTCCGTGTCGAAGAGGTTCCTGATGAGCGATGGGGTTGACATGCCTACCGGTGCGTCCGTCGTCACCGTGTCTCTGCTGGCGCTTCCCCCGGCCCCTCGTGCGGCCGATTCTGCTATCTGGTTCGTCGGGCGCGGTCTCTCCGCGCGCTCTAGGAGGCTTGCGAGGCGTCTGTTCTCCGCGGCCTGTTCCTCTATTTTTCGGGCGGACTCCTCGGCTTTGCTTGTGACCTCCGTCATCTTTGCGATGGCCTCGGCCAATTGTTGTTGCATTCGCTGCATGGTTTGCTCCTGGGCAGAGCTGGCTTCCTCGGTTGACATCCTTTTTCCTCCCTTCGATTTCCTGGCTGTGCGATAGAAAGAAACAAAGCCCCCTCGGTGGGCGCCAAACTGTAGAGGGCGATTTTACTCACCGTGCAGTCACAAAGATAATCGAATAATAATAAATAATTATGGATAATACGAATATCTCTGATTTATTATGATTCCGAGAGGACCCGGTTTCTTCCGTTTGATAGCTTGGACAATCGAAGATTACACACTCTGATCCTTGGGAGGTCGAGAATACTATGAATAAGCAAACTCGAGGACTCAAGGATTTACTCTCTCAAACTCACGATAATACTAAAAATACTCGATACTGAATAATGAATATATTTATGCTAAGTTTACACTCGTATATATAGGCTTGCAAGTCTTCTAGAATATTCCTCGAATCTTGCTAGGGTTTCCTTCTCTTTCGCTATGATCGTGGTCGACTTCCTTATTTTGCGTTGGATATCCCACGAAATCTTTAACCGAATAACCAATCTTCCCTCCTTTCTCGCGATCTCGAATGAGTTCCTCTTTTGGTGCGATTAGGCTTTCCCGAAGAGGTTTTCTTCGATGAACTCTCCTCTTCGCGACGAGGTCTTGGGCCGGCTCTCTAAGGTGAGGACTTCTTTTGGGCTTCGTTTGCTGGGCCTTACTTCGATATATCCTTGATGGGCTTTGGTTCTTCAAGTGATCCTCCCCTTGTTTTATGTCGTATATTTCACAAACGACAAAGGGTAGTGTTAGGGAAAGATTTGACAAAATCTGACCTTAACATCAGCTTCAATGGCGTCCGCTCTCGCCTCAGGCCATGAACGCGAATCTTCTTTCAAGAACGCGGTTAGTCTCCTTCCCCTAAGCTTGAGCTTTTCCTCTTCTCTTCGCTTCTCTGTACTGAAAACGGACTCCTTCGCTGGTGAACGCGAGCCAAGATATGCTTGTTCGAGTGGTGGTTGATCAGGCCCGACGCCGCGGGGAAGAAGACGATCGGCGTTGCCGGCTCGACTTCTAGACAGTGAGTACATGCTCTGCTTCTTACTGCTCCCTAGGGTTTTATGTTTTCCGGAGCTTAAATTGGTTTTAATGGCTTCCGCAGGAAACAGGCGGTGTGAGTGTTCTCGTCGGCGCCGATAGTGAAAAGGCACGACATATTCACTCTCGAGACCGTTGACGATGTGTGTATCGTTCTTAAGGGCTTGGTCAACAGGCGGAGGACGGAGGAGAATGGCTTTGCTCCCGAGGCATGTGTAGTCGATTTCGGTAATCTCGATTTCGAACATGAAAACTGTATTATTGATCTTAGTACTACCATTGTAAGCAGGTTGCGAATTTGTTTACGTTCGGATTTCCGGTTGATTGGGAAATTGTCGCTGAAAATTCCTATAGGGAAGACTCTACCGACGGTACAGCTTGAAACTCTGCACGGAAGTATTAGCTTAATGCAGGAACCTTATTACGTCATTTGTATTGCGTAGGCTAATAATGATATAATACGAAGCATTAAGAAATGTGCTCTTAGTAATTTATTGAAAATAGCTTGATTTGGTTTACGCTTTTTTTTTCTTCTCCGATTTATAGATCACTCGTGAATTCGGCTTTTGATTTCTTCTTAGCAACCATGACTAAGGGTGTGTTTGTTTAGTCTTAATGAGCCTCTTAATCTGAATGGGTAAGATGTGAGGCCATTAAGAGCATTTGTTTTTTATTAATTACAAATCTGAATGGGTCTGAACAGCCTCTTTTTCGATCAGACCACATTAACATCTGAATGAATATTTTGTGTCTCTCTTCGATTCCTACGCTCGTCAAATATTCTCTCTTTTTTTTTTCTTTCTTTTTTTTCCCTTTCTCCAGCGCCCCTCACACTTGCCCTTCACGACTCCTGTGAAATCAGAGGTCGCCTTTCTTGTACGATCTAGCTCTGTCTCCGGCGACTATGCTCAGCCGTCTCTGAAGCCTTTTAGCCACCAACGACCTTCTCTCTTCGATTTGGGTGGATTTATCGATTGAATCCTCAATCGATTCTAGTGAGTTTTCTGATTCTTATTTCCTTTCTGGGTCGAAGATTTTTTTTATTTTTTTATTTTGATTTATTACTGTGGTTGATTTTCTGAGTTTTCTATATCCTCAATTGATCTTCATGAGTCATCTGAGTTTTTTTTATATCCCCAGTTGATGAAATCCTATATCCACATGAATTTTCTAATTTTTGTTTCTCTCGGGTCAGCCATCCAAGGTTCACAGAGCAATAATTGAAAGATAACAAAAGAAGAACAAAATCGACCTCTGAGTGTAAACAAAGTTCACAGAGCAATAACAATGATTGTAAACCAGTTTATAACTTTCATGTTTTTTGCTTTTTAAATGGATTTTATTAGTCTATTATAGTTACTCTATATTTCCCGATTTAAAACATATTAGTCTATTATAGTTACTCTATATTTCCCGACTTACGATTTGTTTGTATAGCCAGTTTGTGGTGTTAGCTTCCGTTAGTGTTTATAATACAGATTCATTTCTTGATCTGAAACATATTCTATTTTTTCTAGTGAATATGGAACACGCTCCTGAGAAAAGAACTCTTTGGAGGAATCCTGACATAGAAAAAACATATTTGGAGACGTGTATTCAAGAAGTATCTTTGAATGGAAGAGTTGGAAGTAACTTGGAACCAAGTTCATGGATTAAAGTTAAGGAAGTATTAGAGACTACTCATGGTTTTGCGCCTTCACAAAAGCAGATGAAAAATCATTATGACTATTTGAAAGACAAATATCAAGTTTGGTTGCCAATAACCATGAAAACGGGAAATGTTTATGATCGTACAACTAATGCCATTCTAATGTCAAATACAGAATGGGATGAGTATATAAAGGTAATTTATATCCATCTAGTATTAAATTTATTGTTTTTAACAACTATGCTCTTGATTAATTTAATTTGTATTTTGGTATTTGGTTATAGGCACATCCAAAGGCTAAAGCATTGAAAAGCTCGCCTCTACCATTTCCGGATCTTTGTAGAGCGCTTTTTGAAGGTATTACTGCAACAAGAGTTTATGGTTGGAGTCCTAGTTGCACGAACCCCAGGCCTCGGATATCTTCTTCATCTCTGGTTATTGACCTAGATGCTTCTCTTGAAGAAAATGGGCCCGCTAGCGAAAATGATATAGTTAACGTTTCTCAATCTCAATTGTCCAATCATCTATGCGGACAGAAAATGAGAAAGAAAATAAAAGTTTCACCTTAAAATGAAATCGATGATGAGATGCATTCAGCATTGAAGATACTGAATCAAAATGACGGTGGCCCTACTTATGAAGAGTGTAAGGAAAAATTAGATGAACTTGGATGGGAGGAGCCTTTATACTCGGGAACTGCTCTTGTTTTTTGTGAGGGAGCGATATATCGAAAGGCATGGATGAGCTTCAAGGAGGTTAATACTTTAGAGATTTGGGCAAAAGCTGCGGGGAAGAAGTTCGGATTTTTCTAATTTAGTATTTTGATGTATATTTTTGTCGTGAACATATACTTTGTGTTTGTGTCATGAACAAATATTATGATGTGCTCTTTTTTTTTTTCTTGAACTAAGATTTTGATGTGTTTTTTGTCATGAACATGTGTTTTGTTTCATGAACAAAGTTGTTTGTGGATCTTAATATTATGTTGTTCTTTTTAATATTATGATGTTTTTTATCACGAGTTAATATTTTGATGTGTTTTTTTTGTCATGAACATGGGTTTTGTGTCATAAACGAGAGTGTTTAATAGATTTTAATTATGAACAAGTATTTAAATTAGTTAGTATTTATTTTATGATAGGTATAGTCTAAATTTATACTAAAAATAATTACTTTTGACTTAATATTATATAAATAACTTAATTACAAAAATAAAACACATTCAGACCTGTATTCAGATCTTAAAAAACAAACAGACTTAATTTTTAAGCATTCAGATCCAGATGTAAGATATTAATATTCAGATGTGTATTCAGATTCAGACGTCTGAATCTTAATGCAAACAAACACAAGAACTGAGCCGTCTGTTAATCACATTATAGTTCCAAAGGTAGGAATTTGGGGTTTGTTTATGCTTAATCACGTTATTTTGATTTTTTTTTATTTATTTATATCTAGCATAGGTGCATTGAGGCCAAACGTACATTGATAATACACATATAAATCACATAGTAGTTATGTTCATATTGGTGATTGTCTTTGATATATAAATTTCGTCTTCATTTCTGCAATTTATAAAAGCAAAAAACAATGTATATGCTCTCTCTAGATAAAACCATGTCAAGTATAAACGAAGACAATTCAAGATAAATAAATAATAGAAAAAAAAACAATTCAATATCGAAGAAGAAGAAAAAAAAAATACAATAACCCAAAGCCATATTCTCTCAACTTACCACATTTTTTATTGGTTTTTTTATTATGTCAACGTTGATATACATGTGAACAGTAGAGAGAATAACTAGTGAAGTTATATTAAGTACACAAATATAGAGTGATGAGACCCAAAACCGTAAGCATGAGATTAGTGAGAAACTACTCCTTGGAATTATACAATTAATACTAATTGAAATTCTTCTCCTTTTAGTCACCAAAAATGCAACCAGGCGGCCATAAATTTCAAAGAGATTACGGGTTTAAACTTCATGAGACGCAAATGCGTGTTCTCTTTATATATTATAAACTTGACCAATAGTGCCACTTAGTCTTACACTGGATATATATACTAAAGCGAGATTGCATTGTAACAATGACCGATAGTGCCACATCATAAAATAAAAATAAAAAAACTCGCCGTAAATGCCATAATTCTCGCTTCATTGTACTTTACCTTTGGAATTCTCGCCACTATATCATCAATAAAGAACGCAATTACTATGTAAAAAATTATAAATTCAAAATTTTGAAAGATTAAAGACCTAAAATCTTGTTTTGTTGTTGTGTGATGTAATACCTTAAAAAATCTTCTATACGTGTTTGTCATAAACACATATTTTAATTAGTTAAATTATATAATTAGTATTTAAATAGGGTATTTATTTACTTATTTTTAAAGTCATTAAGAGTATTTAAGGATTGTTTTCTAATCTATTAGACACCTCGACTAGCTGTCATAGTTTTTCACATTGCGTAGATTTGAACGTATCCCTTGAACGATTCGATTAATTTTTCATTATTATTTTTGCGTGTTCTTTTGGTTGAGTTTCTATACCCGAATTGGATTTTTATTTTTATTTGTAGAGGTCTTGAATTCCAAACATATATCAACTTCATCTTCAGCGAATGGCAAGAAAGGAAATGGGGGAGCTTTTAGTCACCCACCTTCTATCGTGAAGGATTTCGATCATTCTTAACCGAAAACCTCTATGGCAGAAAGCAGAAGCGCCGGGAAAGACAGTTGGCGGTATGTATAACAAGCAGCTAAACGATTTCCGGCTTCACCTGTGACTATTGAATTGGAATGTCCTTCCCTATCTGCCTGCGGCTATAGAACCTTAGGCTTTACCCTAAGGTCTGTATACCCTTCGTTCCATTCATCTTTCTTAAGTAAAGTTAGTGAGTTCTGAAGCAATTGTAGCATCTTTCTTTTGTTGAGTTATTAGTAATAGCAGCAGGTGCGCAGCAAGGTATTTCTTTCGCATTACCAATTAAAATCGAAATACTGTAAAAAAGCATGAACTAGAGACTAGAGAGCATGGAAGTGAAACTCTTAAGTATTGTCCCCAAACATTGCTCGTTGGTGCACTTTGTCTTTGAACTTTAATTTTTGGCAAAATGCGCCCATATTCTTGATAAAGCACTATACTGCCTTTTATTCGTAAAAAATAAAGAAAATATTAGATAGCGTTTGGTTAACTGGTCTGAGAAACAAATTTTACAATTTGGTTTGGGAAATCAGTCTGATAGTTTAGTCTTGCAAATCAATTTGAGAGTTTGATTTTCGAAACATTGTTTGGTTAACATTTTTGTTAATATGTGGTTGAACTAAAATGAAAATAAATATAATAATTAAATCAACACAATTTATGTTACATTAAAGAAGGTATATTTGATTTGAAATTTAATATATATATATATATATTAATATTATGCCTAAAAAATATTTACATTAATACAAAAACATATTCAATTATTCTAACTACATGTCTAAATAATATAATATAAAGTAAAAAAAAAATGTTACATGAGTTTATATCATTATAATTAAGTTTGTATTTAATAATAATAATAATTTAAGTTCATTCGTTAATATCATATTAATATATCAATTATACAAATAATTTTAATAATTTAATTAAATGAGTTAATATTAGAGAAATAGCATGAGATAGCCAAATTGAAATGTTTGATTAGCCAAATAGCCAACCTTTTATTTTTCTTTGTGAAATAGCCAAATAGTTATTTAATAACATATTTTATACCTATAATACCCTTTTAACATATTAACGGTATTAACGTGGTTAATTTATTTTTTTTAAAATAATTTTTTATTGAAAAAAAAATATTTTTTTGAAAAAAAAATATTTTTTTTGTTAAAATTTTAATCAAGGTTTTTTATTTTTAAACAAATTAACTACGTTAATACGTTTATTAATGTGTATTAACGTGTATTAACGGAGTTAATTTGTTTAAAAAATAAAAAAAATCGTGATTAAAATTTTAACAAAAAATTTGTTTATTTTTTTAAAAAATTTATTTATTTTATTTGAAAAATTTTTATTTATTTTTAAACAAATTAACCACGTTAATACGTTAATAAACGTATTAATGTGTATTAACGGAGTTAATTTGTTTAAAAATAAAAAATCGTGATTAAAATTTTAACAAAAAAATAATTTTTTTTTTCAAAAAAAAAATATATTTTTTTTAAAATAATTATTATTTTTAAACAAATTAACCACGTTAATACACGTTAATACAAGGGTAATCAGGTCTTTCGTGATTTATTAACATAGTTAATTGGCTATTTGACAATATTAGTAAAAACATTGGCTATTTGGCTAATTAGAGTTTGAAGTTTGGCTATTTGACTATTTGCCCCTTAATATTATAATAATATCCTATCATAAATAATTGTTATATTATATTATATAATGATAATATATTATTATAGTTATATTTTGTACGATTAGGTTGAAGACCAAAACACAAAAACAACTTCAAGTCGTTTTCTGGTTTCCTTCACTAAAATTTCACTGGTCTGCGAGATCGGTCTGTATAAACAGAGACAACTTGTAATCAAACGTGATCTGCGAAACCAGTATGACACTGTTTGAAAACAAAATCAGAAAACTGGTCTCTGGGCCCGTAACCAAACGCCACCTTAACAGGACTTTCATCCCAAGTTTTCTCTTTGATATTTGTATTTTTTTTATTGCTTCTTATAATCGTTTCTAGAGGGTGATATTTTGTACAAGTTTAAAACTTAGGGGGCAATTTGATACACAATGATAAATTCAGGGTAAATTGACACAAATAAAGAAATGCAATAATTTCCCGCGCGGTGACTGAAATGCAGAAGTATTTATTTATTTATTTTTTAAAATAAATAAAAAACCGGCGAAAAGAGCAACTTCTCGTCTTCTCCATCTCTCGCAGACTGACCTCTGAAGAAGCCTTTCAGCTTCAATGGCGTCCGCGCTCTCCTCAGGCCATGAACGCGTATCATCTTTCAAGAATGCGGTTAGTCTCCTTTCCATAAGCTTGAGCTTTCCCTCTCTCTTCTCTGTGCTGAAAACGGATTACTTCGATGGTGAACGCGAGCGAAGATATGCTTGTTCGATTGGTGGTTGACCAGGCCCGACGCCGCGGGCAAGAAGACGATCGGCGTTGCCGGCTCGACTTCAAGACAGTGAGTACATGCTCTGCTTCTTACTGCTCTCTAGAATCATTCGCTCGCTTTCTCTCTCCTAGGGTTTTATGTTTTCCGGAGCTTAAATTGGTATTAATGGCTTCCGCAGGAAACAGGCGGTGCGAGTGTTCTCGTCGGCGCCGATAGCGAAAAGGCTCGACATATTCACTCTCGAGACTGTTGATGATGTGTGTATCGTTCTTAAGAGCTTGGTCAACAGGCAGAGGACGGAGGAGAATGGCTTTGCTCTCGAGGCATGTGTAATCGATTTCGGTAATCTCGATTTCGAACTTGACAACTGTATTATTGATCTTAGTACTACATTGTAAGCAGGTTGCGAAGTTGTTTACGTTCGGATTTCCGGTTGATTGGGAAATTTTTGCGGAAAATTCCTATGGGGAAGACTCTACCGACGGTACAGCTTGAAACTCTGCTCGGAAATATTAGCTTAATGCAGGAAACTGGGAGTTCAGGGATGATTGTTGCTTGTACTATGTTTTTTTCCCATGATAGGAGGTACTTTGAACAAAACGAAGAAAGCGGAAGGTGAGGAAGCTCATGTGCGTGAGGTACTTGATGAGGTATTTGAAGACGCTGCTAACGAATTTCCGAGTGGTGCGGGTTTGGATGGAGAAGCTGCTGATGAGACAGAAGGGAAGGGTGTTGCTCCAGTTGATGATTCTGGGGTTTGTATTGGAATGAGAGATCTCGAAGCTCCTCATAACGACTCAACTCGATTTAGTTTAATGTTGAATAGTCTCGATGGCTGTCAGGATAAATCTGTTTTCCAAACCCCTTTGAACTTTGGAAAGTGTCTCAGTCCCGTGTCGAGGGTGGTCAACGAAGCAATAAATGAAGAGAGACCCAAAAGTTATTCAGGTTTGGCTACTCGGTCAAGAAGGAAACTTTTAAGTGGTGCGGGTTTGGATAGAGAAGCTGCTGTTGAGCCAAAAGGGAAGGGTGTTCCTCCTGTTGATGATTCTGGGATTTGGGTAGGAACTACGGATCCCCAAGTTAATCAAAACGAGTTAACTCCACGTAGTTTAAAGTCTAATAGTCTCAAAGGTTGTGAGAAGAAATCTGTTTCCAACTCCCCTTTGAACTTTGAAAAGTGTCACAGCCCTGCGTCGGGGGTGGTCAACGAAGTAATAAATGACGAGAGACCAAAAAGTTATTCAGGTTTGGCTACTCGGTCCAGAAAGAAACTTGCCGAATTTCCAAGTGGTGCGGGTTTGGATAGAGAAGCTGCTGATGAGACAACGGGGAGGGGTGGCACTCCAGTTGATGATTCTGGGATTTGTGTTGGAATGAGAGATCTCGATGTCAATCAAAACGACTCGACTCGATGTAGTTTAAAATCAAATAGTCTCAAAGGCTGTCGGAAGAAATCTGTTTCCAACTCCCCTTTGAACTTTGGAAAGTGCCTCACTCCCATGTCGGGGGTGGTCAAGGGAGCAATAAATGATGAGACACCAAAAAGTTATTCAGGTTTGGCTACTCGGTCCAGAAGGAAACTTGAGATGTCGGGTAAGTTTATGTTTCATACCAAGTACCAACCGTTGAGTGCCTTTAATTTTTCAGCTAATGAACAGAGCAATTTGCATGAAACAAGAATTTCACATTTTGATAGACCCGAAAACCAAAAAGAGTCTAGAACCGAAGGGAGTTGTACCTAATTTTAATTTATAATTGCAATGGAATATTAAAAATAAATCCGAGCTCTCCACAAGATCCAGGAGTGCAATTGGCAAAATCCAACTTGGAAAAAAAAAAAAAACAAGCCCTAGGCTGCCATCTATAGGATAGGACTACGGTTTAGGAAAGTACCTAGACCTATTTATTCATTAATTACATGCATGACCAAATTCTCCTTAGCTCTCCTCCGGTAGGTGAGGATCAGCCTAACACATTCACTTATAGTCGTCCGGGAAATGATGTAATAAGTAGCTTCTGTTATGTAGGAGGGGTAAATGTGCCATCATCACCTCGTGACACACATCAAGAAGTTCTCCAAGATCCTGATTATAAAGAGGAAATCACTACTGCCAAAAAGGCAAAGAGGAAAGTCAGTCTACCGGTGAACGAAGCCGGAGTTAAAGAAAAGAACGCAACTAGGAAGAAAATCAAAAGACAAAATAACTTTGAGGCACAAGTAAGTTTGGTCACAATTATATCATTATCTATATTGGGCTGATTAAGTCTTTTAATTCAACAGTTCGTTTAGCTCCGACTTTGGTTTTGTCATGTGCTGCAATATCAGAAGGTCCAATTTATCTTGGCTTTTTGATAAACAAGAAACAAAATTTACAATGTTCATGAGAATTTATTTAGGATTTATACCTTAAGTTTAAGCATGATGCAATAAGTTTAATTTTTAGCTTAATACAAGGATTCATTAAATAAAAACTTGAGTTATGACTCTGATCTATTAGAATTATCATATTCTTTATCCTTTACTTTTTTGTCATGTGCTTCAAAGTCAAATATGTTGTTACTTTCAACTTTGATCTCGAATTTCATATAAAATTACTGTTGTCTGTTTCGGAATTCCCGGCACTTTCTACAAAATAGTAATACTTATGAGTTTCTGCTTCAGTTGGACTCTGACGCTCTTGTTTGTTTGTTCATGTTCTGTAAGCCATTTTCCATTTATTTATGATAAACCGTCATTTATTTTTTGCTGTTTATTAATCACGAAAGGGAACACCGGAAGGTCGAGAAGATAAAGCAAGAAAAGATTTACTCTCTCCAGAATCTTTGAGTGCCGGTCGAACAAGATCTGGTGACTTTTCCAACCCCCCCCATGCCATACTATATTACCACATCTTTCCATGATCATTAACATGAGATTATTTGTCACGTGATTTATGTATCATTTGATTTTCTTACAGGAAGGATACGACTACCAACCCTCGAATTCTGGCGAAATCAGATACCGGTTTATGATAAGGTGATAACTAATAACTATGTAAACAATTTTTAGATTTTTTTTTTGTTTCTTAAACGTGTCAAACATATTGGTGGTGACTATTTCCTCTTAAGAATTCAGCTCAATTTTTTATTTTTGCTTCCAAATGCAATTTTTGTGGGAGTATGGCTGTCTCTTTGTTATGGTCTATGAAATCAAGTGATTTAAGTCACTTAGAATACAATGAATCGTCGCTAAGTTACTGACAAGACCTAGAGAATAGAAATCCAAGATAAAGAGAAGACATTTAGTGATTGAAGCAATTTTAGTTCTAATTCTTAGGGTGGTAAAAAATTTCATTGATGCTTAATAGGCAGTTGGACTAATTAAAACCTGGCAGTAAAACGTAGATTAGGCACCTATATATAAGATTAGAAACTATAGTATCATATTTCTTGTAAATACCCTAATAATACGGTTAATACCTATACTGGCATGGCATGATACAATAGTAAAAATTCTTTCCTATTTAGCAGGTCCAACAGTTACTTCTTTGTGTGTTGTTTTGGTGAATTATTTTATAAATCTCTCATTCAATTGTAATAAATGGGATATAGTATATATATATATGCAACCAAAGTATATCTATATATGCAACCTAAAGTTAACTCTTCTTAGATAAAATCTACAGTGTGTAGTTTATTCGTATAGCAGACTTATCACATATTGCTTGACCGTAATTCAGGAGAGGAATATTATCGGAATAAAGGAAGATCTTCATGTCCAATCACCTGACACAGGTATATACTCTGAAACATAGCTAAGTTTTTCACATTGTGACTGTTGAAAGACGAGCCATATATTTTCTTGTACTTCATAATGTTTATATATGCTAGTTAGATTTGCTAATTACAGCCACCCATTTGATCCTCTGTTTGTGTATACTAAAAGTTCAAGAAGCTAAAATAAATAAATGAGGCTTTTTCTTTCTTTCCATTTTGAGTGGTTTATTTGATCTTTGATTTCCTTAGTCATTTCCATTTAGCATGTGATAGGAACCGAACAACACCAAACACAAAGTAACAGGCATTTCGCCAAGACGTAACATCCCCAAACACTCTTTTTTCGATAACCAAACGTAACAAATATGACTTCCCCTTCGATAAACACTCTTTTTCACAATGTGTCTTTAAAGGACATACTAAACTTAAAACATTAGAAACTGAGGAACTAACTTATGGGGCTGCCATGTCATATGAGGATTTGAGCTGAAGCCTTCATCCTCTCATTAAGTGAAAAGTACCCAAAATACCCTTTTCTTAGCCTAAAGACGATTAAGGATATAAATTCCTTTGCTAAGTTACAAATTTGCACTTCCTTCTCCTATATGCCTCGGTTTCTAGGGAAATCGAGCCGTCGGAAAAAGCACAAGGAATAGAGGGCATCCTGCCACTTGGGTTTACATGAAGAGCTTTTAAGGTAATCCCGTTTCTTTAAATTATACAGGGGAGAATGATCATCTGGGCTACGGATTATCTTTATGTTACTGATCGCTTATAACAAGCAATAATCGTGACACATCGGGAAATCAACGAGAAAGAACCGGAATATATGTTTTTCTTTTTTAAACATTAACCTATACCCATTTCTTTCCTCTTGTCCTGGCCTGATCTCACTTGTTAAAAAATTATATCTAGCTGCAGAATATCATATGATATAACTCATCCCAGTTCAAAATGAAAACACACTTCATAATATCATTAATGCAAGAACATCTTTATGTCCTCGGTTCCCGGTTTCCCAGTTCAAGGCAAACGAAACTGGGAACCAGGATTTTAGGGTCTTTTTTTTTGTCCTGCTCTTGGAAAAAATTGGCAGCCCCTGTCTTCAGCTCGGAAAATTTCCATTTTTCTGGAAATTGGGAACCGGGGAACCCCCGGCCCGGACAGAACCGGGTCATGCCGTCATGGACTAAGATCCTGATTTTCTTTTTCATATTCGGGCAGGGACAAAATCCAGGAAGAAAAAAAAAATCGTAAAATATCTACGATTAGTATGAAAGTGCTACAAAACATAACTTATCGATTCAGGCTTAATTGTTTGGACTGGATTAAGATTTTTTTTATTTTATTTTTGCAGAAGCGGGTATATATCTGGTGTTATTTTAGGTTCCTACAAACGGAAGCCTAATTTTGTGATGATTTGGAGCAGTAGAAACTAGTTTAATAAGGTCTCCAAGATGTAATTATAAGGATACCTTATGTTTCTTTTGTTACAGACAAATATGTTGTCACGCCTTCGACTAACTTCGACCTTCGCTGTATTATCTTATTTACTATTTAGAGGAGAAACCGCGTAAGATGTATTATTTGGATTAGGGTAGATTTTATTAATATATTTGTTTTATAATCTTCATATTTTACACAAGGGAGCTTAAGCTAAATGACCAACATGATAGTTTAAAATTAGTAAAACAATCAATATTTGGTTAATATTTGTAAAATAGTCACTTAACTATATTAATCATTTTATAAATAAGCATATTAACCATTATAACCATATTAACCATTAATAAAATAAATAACCTTGTTTGACTATTTTGTAAACAAAAACGTTAAGTTTGTTAAAATACATTCTAAACATATGAATGCGGCTATTCATAATAATATTTAATAGTAGACAGTCGATAGATAATATCAATCATTGTATTGCCTTGTGGATTTTTTCTTCGTGCAACGAGCTTTCAATGTGTTTTCTCTTGGATCTTTCTAGAAATTCGGTTGGCTCTTTTTAACGACTAGTCCTATTTCTTCATCTTTTTATGCTAGATTTTAGTCTACACATCTGGTCCCGTTTTTGAATTGGTTGATTGTAAATCACTCTCCATCCTTGCATTATAAATTTATTTTATAAGTGAGGTTTCTCTTAAGAAAAAAAAAAAAAAACCTCAGTACTACGCAATTAAAGATTCGTTGAAGATTTTCCTTGATTCGATGGTTAAGAATTCTAGACAAATCCATTTGGAAATTAAATATCAAAAGAAAATATTTCTCGAAAGTTCTAGCATAGTGTGAAGAAAAAGGGTGACAAATACAGAATACTCATAGTGAAATTCAGTGAGAAACGTGCATATAATTATATATGTTTTAAGTTTTTTTTTTCTTTTATTATTATCAGTATTTTTTTATGGTGAGATTAGTTTACTATCCTCAAGTCAAGAGACAGCAAATTTGCTTCCAATATTGTTTCTTTCTTGCAACTTGCCCGGTAATTTAATCGAAAGAAAGCAAATTTGGGATTTGCTTCCCAATTTTTACCTTTTATTTATAAAATATATTTTCTTCTAAAAACTATCACAATTACATTAAAGGCACTCGAACATTTATTTTCATATAATATAACTTTGTGTCGGCACTTTGCACTCACTTTATACGTTTCAAGTTCTCTAAGTGTCTTATAAGTTTTAACTACTGCTACTCTTCAATCTTTGCCCCAAACACAAGTTATAGTACTTTTAAGTTAATCTCTAATATATATTTTTATATATATACACATTTCATGCCCGTTAAAAATTATCCGCTCGGCAAATTTTTTCCTTGGGACTAGCACTTAATGTGATGATACTTACCGAAGTCATTTATATCCGGACAACTACACGAAAACGGTCTTAAGGTTTACTGTCGAAACCGGCAAGCGAAACAAACTTTACACTCATTTCGAGCAAGTAACTTCGATCGAAACATATTATACAAGAACGGAATAAAAACAATAATACTTTAGAAATGACCACATTCGATTTGTACAAATGTCAATATACACTTTACGAGGAATCAACGGCTAAAAGAGATTACAAATCAAGAAAAATGGAGGAAAACAAAAAAAGAGAGGGATAAATAAATGACTCACCGAGAGGGAATTGACTTTTGCATAGAGAAGGAAAACCGAGCGCACACTAACAACGAGATTAACAAAATACCGAATCACCGCCGGAATACCTCCGGCGACCCGTTAACTGCTCACGGGGCATGATAACGAGGCTGGCCATCTTCAAATTCTGTAAATCTTCCGAAAGAATGAACGAATTCGACGGAGATGATTTGCCTTTTTGGCAGATACATGGCCTCTTTTGATCTTTAACTTTACGTCTATAATGAGAAAACGGGGTTTCAATCGGAGTTGGAATCGTAAAAGTCGCTGGGGCACGGAGTCATGACTTCGGACTCCAGAAGCTGAACCACTCTGTGCATGGTGGGTCGGTCATCGGGATTTGAAGAAACGCATTGGTACGAAATCGAGATCAGGGCATCGAGGCTTTCGGACTGCACCCCTTCGCACTGATGATCAACTATCTCTCTCTGTCTATTCTCCGTCACCAAAAAATTCAACTGTGAAACCGAGAATACAAAAAATCAGCTCAAGATAATACACAGAATTTACTTTTTGTCCCGCGTAAGATTGGGGCTAGAAACCTAGTCGTTTTGCGAAATAGGCATCGGTAATAAGCCCATGGTTGGCCAATATTTTTTAGTCTCGCAATGTGGTAAACACAAGCTAGAGGTAACCAAGACAAGTTTTTTGAAACCCAAGACACCTTTTCTAATTTAAGGGTTCCCGGTTTTCATGCATGTACGACCCGAGCTACCACCTCGGGTTCGTTTTCTACATGCCGCATATGCATGTCTATGTGTTTGTATATATCTAGAGTCAAGACTATTGGAAACAAATCATACAGAATCGAGTTGGTAAGAAAAATTACCCAGCCAACGATATTTAGGCCCTTTTCGATAAAGGACGCATCGGTGGGACGCTTTCGGCTCAATAGTTCAAGCACAAGCACCCCGAAACTATACACATCGGTCTTTTCAGTTGCTCTGCCGCTTTGCATGTACTCTGCCAATCAAGCGTGTATACAATCAGGAAAACTAACTTCATAATATACAATGCTTGAAACAATTTACATTGCACCATTAGGCTATTTTTTTTTAATTCACCGGGTAGTTATGACGAGATTCGATCTTAAAACAGGAGCTTCACCAACCTTCACGAAACCCAACCTCTTTTTTTTAGAGAGATTACATCGTTCATGAATGGTTATAGGCTTCCTTTTATCATTCACTAAAGGTTTCTTAAGTAGACCAAGAATTACAAATTTTAATGAATAACCCTAGTTGTTCCTATTTATGTCAAGAATAATTGTTTTATTTTCTGTTCTTCTTCCTAAATAAGATTTGAGTCGATCAGGAGACATCTGTGAAATATTATCCGCAAGTGAAATTCTAAGAGAGACAGGTATTTAAAACTTCTCAGCTTTTATTTTAAAAATGGTTACCTGGAGCTAGATAGCCAAATGTTCCCGCAACGATAGTGGTGATGTGAGATTCTTCATCTTCCAAGAGTTTAGCCAGCCCAAAATCCGAAACTCGGGCTTCAAGATTCCCATCAAGCAAAATATTGCTCGACTTTATGTCACGATGTATAATCCTAGGCGAACAATCATGATGCAGATAAGCCAGCCCTTTTGCAGCTCCCAAAATGATATTCAAGCGTACATCCCAGTCTAATTGCTCGGATCGCTCTCCTGAATTCACTATAACGAAGTCAATGTTTCGATCATTAGCATTTCTCTCTTTTTAGTCCTTCCGTTTTTCTTTTGATGAAGATCTTCAAATTAAATTCTATAGAAGGCATACGGGTGCAATGTAATGCATAGATGTTGGATAAATTAATGATTTTAATTTCATTAATCGAGAATTAGAAACATCTTATAATCATAGTCTATTGTAAAAATAATCCCTAAACTAACAACTAGCTATTTAGTTAGTTAACTACATTAACTAAGTGAAGGTAATGAATATTGACAATTTAATTGCCGACTTTCAATATTTCTACAGAGTACGATGCCACAGAATCACAGATCTATGTGAAGCTTTTTATCGTACTTAATGACTGATGTCTGAATCTATAACATTACTTATTATGCTGCAATGAAATAAATGACTAATCGTCATTATTAAAATGTTTAATCCAAAAGACAAAATCTCACCATGAAGTGCTTCATCGAGGCTACCACCAGATAAGAAATCGTAGATTAACAACTTCGAAGTGGGAGAGTTGCAATATCCTCTCAAGTTCACAAGGTAACGGTGTTTTATGCTTCCAAGAATCTCAAGCTCCCTCTCGAAAAAACGATCGAAGCCTTCATTTATCTTCATTATTCTTTTTAAAGCAAAGACATTCCCGTCATCCATTGCGAGCTTGTACACTTGTCCGAAACCCCCGGTACCTATGACATGTTCTTCAGTCAAAGACTCCAACTTTTTAATGATGTCTTTTGAAGAGTAGGGCAAATCTCCATGGAACATTACAATGGATGCACCTGCAGTAGCAAAAAGCATATTATCAGATTACTAAACCTAGAAAGAAAAAAGAAAGAAAAAAAAAAAACCGAAAAAAATGAAATAAGTATATATAAATGAAAAGGGCACAAAAGATAATTGAAGTACCTCGACCAACATCCATCACGAGACTCTTTTTGTCGTTCTTTCCGAATTTCTTGTAAAGGAAGCAACCCCAGAAGCACATGAGAGCAACAAGGAGTAGTGCACCGATAGTTGCCGATGCACTGATTAAGAGCCGACCAGAGTATTTCTTTTTTCCTTGATTTAATGCTGTCGAAAAGGAAATTTAAAACTAGTTAAGTCGTAACTCGCAATTATCAATTTTCAACCCCCAAGCTTTCTAATACCAGATAATCACTCATTATACTGCTGAAATATTATTAGGGTCTGTTAAGTTTGATAGTTAGGGTCTTAAGTATTATGGCTTTATTTAACCTAATATTAGGGCCCACAATTAGTAGTAATTATTTCTGTCTTTAAGCTTTATTGTTTTGGAAAAAAATAGTCGGAAATTATTCCCAAAATTCAACACCTTTCTTCACAGCTAACAAAATCTCACCCGAGTTTGGATTTCCGAAGCCTGATCCATTAGTATCATTTTTGCAAATCACATTGATTTGCTTCCCACACAAACCACGATTTCCTATGAAACTGCAAGAAAAAATAGAAATCCGTGGTCAAACTCTCCCCCTTTTCCCCCTTGTTATATCATCTTTCAAATAAAATACAACAAATTGGAAACAGAAGATGAGAGCAAAAAAAACTTCGAAAGGTGCAATTCAGAATAATCCTGCTCCCAAACTCTGATAGTAAAATATAACCGAAAAAGAAAATTCCGGTACAAAACATCACTTTAAATCACATGCGGTTGATATCTATTTCTTTAACTGACATTACGCACAACAAATTATCCAAGATAAACAAACTGTACTTACGAGCTCTCCACAAAGTTGATGAATACACCATCCGAAGGTATTTCTCCGACAAGAAAATTGTTTGAAAGATTCCTTCATGAGCCAGAAATAATAGATATGAGACTCAAAACATACTAAGTATGGAGAAAGATACAGTCATTGCATAAATTATATCTCGAAAAAATAAGGTTCCTTACAAAGTGCTGAGTTTATCCAGCTTCCCAAGTGACAAAGGGATACTCCCACTAAGGGAGTTGCTTGACACATCCCTGTAAACAGTAAATTTGGAGACCATTATCATAAAAGTTTAAACTATACGCATATAACTATGTATTGATCCTGATTCTGAAATTATATCATAATTTTCTTGACAGAGTGTGAGGAAGAAAAGTTAGTCATTGTAGAAAGCAAAAAAACTCACAGGTTCTTCAGCTCTTGAAGCTGTCCTAGTTCATTTGGTATCAATCCGCTTAAATAATTACCCTGCAAGTATCTGCAGAGACCGGTTATTAGCATTTCTCTCAGATGATACAGAAAGGATTCACACTGCAGATGGATCTTTGAAGCCACCTCTACATTTGGCACTAAGTAAGGGTTATAATTGTAAAGCATATATAAAACCAGTTTTCCACCTATGGTATTAAACTGCAAGCCTTTTTTCTAGTTCTTATTTACGAAAACAAAAAGAAAGCACGATATAATGGTAAGTAAACATCCTTCTTGAGTGAGACGTAAAAGGAAGAATTTAAAAGAAAAATAAAACGGAAAAGAAATAAAGGCAGAGCACGTGCAAATAATGTACACTTACATTCCTTGTAATTGCGTGCAGTTTCCCAATTCTGAAGGAATCGTCCCATAGAAATTGTTACTATGAAGGGCTCTAGAATATGACCAATTATAACAACATTAGCTCAAGAAACTTCGCTAATATAATAAATGCATGAGATATTGTTGAGAAATAGCATAAATTTTTTGGTATATACTTACAAAGTCTTCAACTGGGCTAGCTTCCCAAGGTCGGGTGTCAGAGACCCACTTAATTTGTGTCCAGAAAGACTCCTAGAAATAATTTATGAGAAATAAATTAAGAATAGGAAGTAGAAACAACATCTCAAAAGCAATAATCTCTTCCTTTCCCAGAAAATTTCAAAATATAAGAGGTCAAGATCTTAGATTAATTATGTATAACACTGTAACTCTACTATGAAACAGGTGATGTGTATTCAGGTAACAAAAAAACATTAACAAAACGAGTAACATGTACTGATATATATGCAGATATAAATATATATAATATATATACACACACAACGATATGTCTAGGGGAGTAACTTTAATTCCATATGTACTTGCTTTCTAGTACAGGAATCCCCGTCATTGAATGTCAGATGTGCAATATTGAAACCTTTTAGTTTACCAATTTTCCTAAAAGCTTAAACGGAAGGGAGGTGCTTAAAAGAATGCAATTGCAGAGGTTGAACTGATGACTTCTAATAAACAATTTATCTTAAAACCTTGAGCTTGATGGAGGGGGCCGAAATTACTTACAGATGAATTACTCTTTTGGTTACTGGATCACATGTAACTCCCTTCCAATTGCAAGGGTCCTCTTCCTGAGTTTTCCATTTAAGAATAGCACCATCCGAACTAACAATTGCGGTCCTAAAGCTCAACAATGCCTCACCTATAAATCAGCTAGCGCTGTTTATGTTAGCTCACCAACCAACATAGAAATAAACCGCAAAGAAAATGTTCTGTTTATCTAAAGGACCAGATCACAGAAGAAAAAACAAATCAGAAGATGATAAAAACTAAAAGCTTTTAGCTTCGTACCAGAATCCCCACAGATAAGTAGTTAGATCGAGCTATCTAAATTTCAAGTTTCTTACACGACCCTAATGATCCTCTCTAATTTTTTTTTTTTAAGAAACAACGATCTTCTTGATAAATAAAAGGAGATTACAGTGCCCGGACAAAGAGCTGTTGAAAATCAGCCGGCCAACAAACCGACCCAACATCTAAACCAAGACTCAAGCCGAAAGAAGAGAGATAATAATAAAGAAAGCTGCTCCTTAAAGAGAACCAACCGAACTCTCGAAAGATCAAGAAGATAATACATCGAAAAACTCATTGCACGAGGAGAAAATCCATACAGAAAAATTTGATCCTCTCTAACCACTGCGTTAACGTCGGAAAGACTCATCGGATGATTAATCATAAATGATTAATAATATAACTTCTTAAATATTCGGACCAAACTTAGCAACGGTGATCAAGCAAACGTAGCAAAGTAAAATATAAAAAATCAGCAGTACTCA
Source organism: Parietaria judaica (assembly GCA_954871525.1). Classification (NCBI taxonomy): domain Eukaryota; kingdom Viridiplantae; phylum Streptophyta; class Magnoliopsida; order Rosales; family Urticaceae; genus Parietaria; species Parietaria judaica. The sequence continues at coordinate 18,983,080 of OX940868.1, read as the reverse complement.
CCGTCGGGACTAATAGCGCCCCCTTTATAAGCCACGATATAGAGCACAAGACTGTGAAGCCACAACAATTGCCATTTCACCCGACGAATGCCCATATCGGCACACCTCGATCGCACAGTAGCTACCACAACTCATCTGATACACAGAGCTCGAATATGCTCCTTGACTGATGTTGACATCCAGCAGCTAAAATCAAAGATAAAGCTACCTGCAACAAGCAATGAACTACTTCATGAATTTCCAGCAAAATCGCATATGATCATATGAGCTCAACAACTGCTCAAAAGCACGAAACACTTCAATGGACCTAACTATCTATCAAGAAACTTTCTATGAGAGGCACAATCGCGAATTCGAAGTCCATTGCCAGTCCAAATTCACGATCCTATCACCACATGGATCCAAAATGACCGAAAAATTCCCTCGGAATTCAATCCAGTCTCCGAAACCCTCACAGCGAGCTCAACCTACGCAAGACGACAAAAAGAAAATGGAAAAAGCAGGAACCGAAGCGAGAGTTACCGAGAAAACGAAGAGATTCGATCCGAGGGAAATGGCGAGGTGTTCTGCGATTGAGCTCGGAATCGGAGATGGAATCGGAGCAGAAGAATCGCTCGAACAGGAGAGGAGAGAAACCAGTGACGGAGATTCGAGTAACGTTCTAGAGAGAGGAGAGAGAAAGTGCGTTGAGTGGAGAGTGAAGGAGTGAGAGAGAGAGAGAGAGAGATGTGATGGGAATTTTAGAAAATAAAAATATTAAAATAAATAAATAAATAATTGAGTGGTAAAAGTATCTAAACTTTGATCAACTAAGACGGTATGGTTTAAAGTAAAAAATATCTAAAAATTATTTAAACTATAAAAATATGGGATAACATTTTTTTTAATGGCGTGACACTATCGGCTAATGTTACAATGCAGTTTCGCATTACTAGATATATTCAGTGTAAGAATATGTGGCATTATTGGTCAAGTTTACATATATGTAAAGGGGCACTCTTTGGAGTCCCATGGGTAGAGCTGCACATTATTCATCGCCAGCCAGGATCGCGACTCGTCGCGGTGGTTTCCGGCGCGTCGCGACTCTCGCGATTCCGAGCTTCCGATCACGATTCGTCGCGGCTCCCCCCCCCCTCTCTCTCCCGCTCTCTCTCCGTCTAACAGAAGGCGCTCTCTCTCTCTCTCTCTCGCGACTCGCCACGACGCCGCACGCCACGACGCGTCGCGACGTTTTTTCTCGCGATTCCGGCGACTTCGTCGCGACGCGCCACGACGCCGTGGTGTGCAGCTCTACCCATGGGGTTCAAATCCATGACCTCATGAATAGGTATGTAGTAGCGTTACCACTAGGCTAAGCAAGTTTGGTTAACATATTTTTTTGTTAACTTTTTTTTTTCTTCAGACATTGGTCGATTTCTTTGCATAGGACTATTGAATCATACATAAGATATGCATTTTTATGTAAATTTATTCAACTTTGTAACATATTCTCTCATTTGAATTTGACATAAAAAATTAAATGAAAAAGTTGATTATGTTACTTAATGTTTGTTTGGCTGTTACTTAATGTTTGTTGACTTTACATACTTTTACTTTTATTCCTTCACTTCACTATGTCGTCTTAGTTAGGCAAAGTTTAGATACTTTTGCCATGATTATCCTGTTAAATAATTAATAGTGAAATTAAAGGTAACAGCCAATGGGAAGGCTTGGCTGACCATTCACTTCGTGTGACGACCGACCGACGCCTTCTCACCAATAAACCCCCGCATTAACTAAATATCATAACAAAAATATAAAAAAATAAGAATATTTATTTTTGGACATCCCTCACATTCTAATTGTGTAACTTTGTGGCAACCTACTTTATAGTACTGACTATATGACACTTTAACTTGTGTATTTATCCTTATTTAGTCCATAACCCAACATATTTTTCCCTATATCGCCCTCTTTATTTTATTAGGGTTAATTGCGGAAAAAATACCTAATTTTTTCTAATATTCTCCGATACGTACCCAACCTCAATAAACGTAGGCAAAAGTACTCAACGCCACACTTTTGTCGCTGACCAACTAACGCCGTTAGACACTGCCTACATGACCGTTAAGTTGTCTCATGTGGAATGCCACATGGCCAAAAGTTAAGTACTTTTGCCGCCACGTGACTAGATGTTGGGTACTTTTGCCGCCAAGTGGCATTAAAAACAATTTTTTTTAATCTTTCACGTAGCCAATATATTTTTATTTTTTTTACGTATATCAAACATGATCAAATAATTTTATATAATATGTACTTATAAAAAATATGTTATTTTTTAAATAATCAAATAATTACTTAAAATTATTAGTTTTAATTTATTTAAAAAGAAAATCTTTCCCGTAGCACATATTTTTATTTTTAATTTTTTACATATTTTAATGATGATCAAATAGTTTTATAAAATATGTTTTTATAAAAAAATAAAAAAAATCTTACATGATAAATTTATAATTTTTGAATAGACTATATTAAGTTTTTGAAACTAAAACACATTGTATATAATATCACGGGCATTTTAATATTAAAATTAAGGCATGATAGGATTGTTGAAGACACATAACACATATGAAACTAAGGCATGATTAAAACAAATATTGTATAAAAAACGGAAAGTTTGGTGATTGGTAAAAAAGTTCCATTTAAACATAAATAATTGTACCAAAAAATAACGCTATTAAGGTTAAACACAATTTTTACCAACCACCAAACTTTCGGTTTAAATTCATTTTGAACCTTTTTTTATACAATTATTTGTTTTAATCATGCCTTAGTTTCATATATGTTATATGTCTTCAAAAATTATATCATGCCTTAATTTTAATATTAAAATTCCCATGATATTATACACAATATAATATTTTAGTTTCAAAATTTTAATATAATCTATTAAAAAATTATAAATAATTCCTGTAAGATTTTTTTATTTGTTTATAAAAACACATTTTATAAAATTATTTGATTATATTTAACATATGTAAAAAAAACGTATGTGCTACGAGAATGATTTTTTTTTAAAATAAATTAAAACTAATAAGTTTTAAGTAATTATTTTTATAAGTACATATTTAATAAAATTATTTGATCATGTTTGATATACGAAAAAAAATATTGTTCAACGGAAATATATATATATTTTTTTAAATGCCACGTGACGATAAAAATATGTAACCTTTAATTACGTGGCATGTCACGTGCTACAGCCTGCCACTTAGGCAGTGTCTACAAGTATATGCAGTCTTTTTTTTTAATGGTATATATGCAGTATTCTACAAAGAAAATAAGATAAAAATTTCTATTAATTTAATACTTTAATGTGAACCGATAATTAATCACATCAGCTTGTAATCAATTTTCAACATCACCCAAAAATAATAATAAATTTTCAGTTTCTTTTAGAAAAAATCATTTAATTATATATATTTTATTTTATTTTATTTCTAGTGTCTTCTTCAGAATCACATATTTCTCTCAGGGAAGGAAGAAGAGAGTGAGAGATGACGCGAGGGAAGCAGAAGATCGAAGCTCAGAGAAAAAATGCGGAGAAGAATCAGAAGTCCAAAGGCTCGCAGTTCGAAGCCAGAGCCGTTGCGCTCAAGCTCACCTGTCCCATCTGCAAGGTTCTCTTCTTCCCATCGTTTTCACCATTTTATCAGTGAACGCGAATTGCGTTGATGCTCATCGTTTTGACCGAATTGAGTTGATCTTTGAGCTTGTTTGATTCGCAATTAGCTTCGTGATCCTCCATATGTGCTTATTGAATTGAGTTGATCTTGATCGAGTTGAGTTGATACTGCAGCTTTTGAAATTTGGAATGGGTTTGTTTGATTCACAGTTAGAGATTTATAATCCTTTATATGGGTTTAACGAAAACCCTAAAATGCAGGTTTAAAACCGTATCGGATCGAGTCCCGTTACATACCGATGCGGTTTTAAGTTTTCCGAAGTTGGGAATCCCATCTGCAGTGGCCGTGCATTGAATGAATTGCGGGTCGATCTTGAGCGAATCTTGATCGAATTTGTTTTGATTGAATTGAGTGGATCTTGCAGCTTTTATATCAGTTTGTTGGATTCAATGTTGGTATGTTTAGAATCCTTTGCATGTGCGTGTGTAGAACTGTTATCAAGATCGTATTAGGTCGATCTTGATCGAATTGAGTTAATGTTAGCAACTTCTGACATTCGGAATCTGGTTATTTGATAATTTACAATTAGAGCTTTTGATCCTTTCTGTGTGTAGACGTAATACAATATTGAGGTTTCAAAATGTGGTTTTCCTTTGGTATTGTCTTGTGTAATAACATATAGGATAATAGTCTGTAGCTGAGTGATTGAATTTTGAGGGCCTATTTAGCCGTTGGGTGAGTGTCTTGATCGAATTGAATTTCGAAAGTTTTTCATTCTTGAACCACTGCTGAAACTTCAATTGGGTAATGGGATTAAGAATTTGCTTTGAGTTTGTGAATATTCTGATCCCTTATCTCAATATTATCGATTGATCACGTGCTCTCGAGTTGATTAGGATAGTTCGCCGTTTAAATCAAGTGTCTAGTAGTTTAATTGAGTCAATGTCGTTTAGAAATTTAATCGCCATTTTAAAGATTAATTGTCGTTTAGGTTGTAATCATTAAGTTCTATATATGAGAGCTTAAAAGAGGGGAGACTTGGGTTTAAAAAGATTGGCGAAGCGTGTTGATTCATTGTGTTCTTGATTCCGAGTTTACCGATCTTTGCTCTATTCCATGTTTGAATTGCATGTCTATTCGAACACACTAAAAAAATGGAACAAGAAAGTGCCGTTTACTTCCAAAACTCACATATAATCTTACCTTGGTATCTGATGACTCTGCTTTCTTCCAGGTGCAACTAGCAAATCCTAAGCAACTCGTCGATCATTACGGCTCCAAACACCCAAAGGAAAAGCCTCCGAGCGAAACTGAGTCTGCCTCTCAATCATAGCGATCCGTGTTCCTTGGAACGAAGAGGAAAAGAAAAATAAGGGTTTCCAATCTAATTTGGGATTCCATCTGTACTTGTACAACACTAAATACAGTGCATTGCTTCAAGTTGTTGCATGTATGGACTTGGTATGACCATGAAGGATGGTTGATCATCACATCTGGAGTTAACTGCTTGTTTAGTTTGCTATTGCCATGAATCACTTTCACCAAGAACAATGAATGTTTCACTTTCACCATTAATGCAAAATGCAAATCACTACTCTTCGGACTAAGTAAAAGAAAAGTGAGGATCGTCAATAGAGCTGACAGATTCGAACAGAACATGCCACATTGTGAACCATATGCGGCAAATGTAATGATCATGTGCTAAAATTTCATTGTAACGGTTGTTTTTTGTTTTTACTTTTTGCTTATAGGCTTCGTAAATAAAGTATATCACGTCTTTTTTGGACGATCATATTGCAACTGAGGCACGGCCACAAAAAACACAAACCCTATACTTGGCTCCGTAAACAAAGTCAATCATGTCCTTCTGGACGATCATATTGCAACTTAGGCATGGTCACAAGAAAAAAAATTAGTTTCACCAATATGATCTACAAGTGCCTACATTTTTATGCAACTTAAGTACTTTGACCGCTACAAATAGAACTTTGATACGGTTATTTTTGTTTAAACTTAGGTATGTTTGCCACAAGCACAACACAATTGGTCAAAAGGTAGTATCGTCTTTACAAAAGGTGAAATGGGAAATAAGATGAGATAAAACTTGGACTCAAGCATATTCTCAATACCAGTACACTGGTATTGATGCAAATCCTTACTGAAGACGAACCTTTTTGTTACATAATTTAGGGGCTTTCCGAGTTGGCGACTACAAAACTCGAAACTGAACTGAGAGAACTTGCTACACTATAAAAAAAAACCCTATGAGATAACATAATACACAAACGAAACAACCGCTGAATATGGAGTTTCAGGCACTGTGATCGTCGATGAGACTGTTCAAGAGAGCAGTCAAAAGCGTGTCTCTCCTCTCAGCCCGGCTCTCTTCTCTCGCCAGCCTCTGCTCTTCCCTCTCTCTCCAAGCCTTATCGGCTATTAATCTCTCCCTCTCGAGCTTCTCCATCGCCAACCGCCATTCCTGCTCGAACAAAGCCTGCTCGTTCGAATGCCTCTCCGCCATCTCCATCCACTGCTTCTCCATCCTTATCTGCTGAAGCAGCAACTGCTCTAGCGTTTCCATGATGTCGCTCCCGCTCTGGGATTGCTTCTTGGGAACAGAAGCCTCGGCTTTTCTCTTTCGGCGCTTGATCTGAGCTGGTGCTTCCTCGTCGCTTTCGTCCAAAAACTCGTCAGAGGACTGTCCTGCGTCTGATCTCGGAATCTTCTTCTTCGATCCCGTTTCTGATTCCAGAAGTAACCGTTGCATGTTTCTCGACCTTTGTGTGAACAGCGCTTGTAGTTCGTCAAAGAACGGGCATTCTCGGCCATACGCAGGATCAGAAGTTTCCTTCCCCTAGTATTAAGATACAAACATAAAATCCGTCTCAAATACACCCTAACATATTAAGATACATTATTTACGGACTAATCACATATTAAAAGACTAATCTCAATCTAAATACTTACTAATGTATCAAAGCCAGTGGCAGAAACCACAGCATTGTGGGAAATTTCCCCTATAACTTATAAATTATTCAAATTTTCTCCCCAATTTTTCATATTTCTCGATTTCATACCCCTAAAACGTTCATATATGCGTCGATTACGCTTGATATCCGGCCCCGAAATTTATAGCCCGGTTGAGCCGCTATGTTCAAACTTCAAAGCAAGCCTGGCTGAGTTCTTGTCTGAGCTTGTTTCCACAGAGGAATCTAAAACCAGCAGTTCAATTCCACAGCAGAATCTTAAACCAAAAAAAGCTTAAAGCTACCCAATTTCCATGAAAATGACGGATTCGAGGAAGTAAGCAGCGAAAATGGCTGAACCTTGTATCTGTTGAGAAGGTTCTTCCACTTGCACTTGCACTGCTCCGGCGTCCTGGCGAAGCCTCCGGCGAGCATCTGCGCGCTCACGCCCTCCCACAGCGCCTTGCTCGGCGCCGGCGAGAGGCGCTCCATGTCGGCGCGGATCCTGATCAGCGCCTTCGCCTCGTCCTGTCCCCACTGCCCCTGCGCCTGCGGCACCGCCACCGGCGCTTTCGCTGCCGTCGGAGGCGCTGATCCGACGGCGAAGCTCTCGTCGGGATCTTGCCACAGGCCGTACATCTCTCCGATCCCTCCTCGATACGACATCGGAGACTTCGCAACGACTTTGTTTTTTTTTTTTTCGTTTCTTTTTTTTACTTGAAAATACTGATATGACGAATATACCCTTGGCAAGCTTTAAATAATTCTTTAGCTTTTAATCACAATGGCTAATTTTTTTTACTAAGGCTATATTTTTTTACTTGTTAAGTGGTTATCGGATTGACTATTGATTCGGACTAGGAATTTATCTTTTGGGATTGAATTTGAAGATGGATAAATATTCAAATTAAAACATAAAATTCTGGGATAATTGCGGCAAAAAGACCTAATTTTTGGTCAAATTATTTCCCGTGTACCCAACTTTCATTGAAGGCGGCAATAATACCCAAATTCACTGTTTGAGAATTGACCGAGGAAATATGTCCATGTGGATATTATTAATTTTTATTTTATTAATCCGTCTATATGCTATTATTAAATTTTATATTATTAATCTGTCAATGTGGACGTGGCAAATGCTAATAGCCACATGGACAAATTTTTTCAGTCAATTCACAAACATTGAGTTTGGGTTTTATTGTCGCCATTTATAGAAGGTACACGAGAGAGAATTTGACTAAAAATGAGATCTTTTGCCGCAATTAACCCGAATAATAAAAGTAAGGATTTTCTTGTCGTTTTTTTATTTATTAACGAATCGTTGACAAGAATTAAATTTTCATTAAAAAAAATTATAATTCATATATCTCTTCAAATTTTAATCATGGGTACATTATCTATGTTAATTTTTATTTCTCATTTTAGCCTTTTTTTTCAAAGTTATCTATTCAATTATCAAATTTTTTCATTTTAACAATAAATAGATAATAAGTTTAGAGTTATTTGAAGCACAAATATCAAAACATTAAAAAAAATAACAATTAATAAATAAAATATGAATATTTTTCTCTAACATTAAAGACGTAAATTCTCAGTGAGTATTTGATGCTGATTGAAATAGAAATAAATAATGAATATTTATACAGCTTATAAATCAGAATTTTATTTCTTAATAATAATACGGCAACCTTTAAGTATGTAATTGTTAAATCAATCATTATATAATCCGAGTATCCGACTTATGCTCGAGGGCAAAATTGGAACTTCGTTAAAAACGGTATATATAATGTAAGAATAACTCGTGCACATCGTATCTGAAGAATTAAAATTCCCTTTTCTCTCTCTGGTTTATCCCTCTTTTTGCGATTAGGATTTTTCTGATTTCTAGGGTTTGGTTTCGTCTCGAAAAGCCCCAAATCTCACGCTCCTGCTTTCAATCCCTATGGAAAGCGAATTCCTCTAATCGGTTCTTATAGTTTTCAATCGCAAGAGGAGATCGATTTGGGGTTTTGTTCATCGTGAATGTCTATAATGTTGAACTCATCATTCTCGAAGCCCGTTCTCCAGAAGCTCCGTGTTCTCGGCCCCGGTCTCAATCCCTTGTCCGCCAACTTCTGCATCGCCAATTACTCTCGCTAATTCCCTCTCTTTCTGTCTTCGGAGTGTGATTTTCTGTGTTCTCTTCGGATTTCTCGATCTCGGAGAGGGGTTTTTCTGTCGATCGTTGCTATTTTTGTTTGTCCGTGATCGAATATTCCTTAGGAAATTTCTGAACTATAGAGATTCTGGTGATGGGCCAAGATCAGATCCAGGCGGTTCTGTTTCGCCGGAACTCGTCGAGAAGGCTCTCTTTCAGATCCAGAGATGGCACTGACGATAGAGGCTGGACTCTGCTTCATGTCGGAGCTCGCAAAGGTGACATCAAACAGGTAGAATTCCGCAGCTTTCTCCTTTGTGAATTTGTGAGCTTTTTGCATGGTCAGTGCCTGAATTCACTGTGCATAGCGTTGAGTTATTGATATTGTTAAAGTTTGTGTTGAGTTTAAGTTGGAATTTGAAACTTTTAAGTAGATTTTTATAGTTCAAATTTCCGTTACGCGACTCGTTAGGAGTCTGTTGGGTTATTCAAATGGTTCTTAGTCTTGTGACTTTAGGCAACATTAAAGTTATTCAGAGAAGCTTTCTTGTGAATGATTCGATGATTATGCAAAATGTTCTACCCGTGTAAGTTCAGAGTTAAACTTTAAGTTAGTAAGTTGTAGTACCGAGTTCTGTTTATTCGGGGTCCCCGGAGACACTGAGGAAGATTGTTCCCGCATTGTTATGAGGTTATAGCTTTGTCTTTCTATTTTATGCAACGTGAATGGGCTGTTGATTTTGTGATTATTGGGGACTTTTGTATGTCAATCCTATTAAGGGCCACGCTTTATACTGTCGTGTTTTGCTTGTCCCAGTTATCCCGGTCCTTTTTTCTTTTACCATGACATAAAATTTAACTTTAATAAAGGATTTCGATCCTTCCATGCAGTTAAATTATAAATTACTAATTCTTAATTTGAGAATAGCTTGTCAATGTTAAATCCTTCTCCTAATTCATTGATTGTCTGTAAACCAAGTAGTTGAAAACTTGAAACCCTTATTTCTTTGCTTAATTTCGGTGGTTTTAATAGGTAATTCTTCATTTGGGTAACAGACTGGAGATTAATTTGATTAGCTTTGATTCGGACAGGTGAAGCGACTTCTTGACGAAGGAATGGATGTTAATGTCAGTGCGTGGGGCCCCAAGTCTCAAGGGGTGACCCCTCTCCACCTGGCAGCTGAGGGCGGCCACCTTATCGTGATGGACGTGCTGCTCGAACGCGGCGCCAATATCGATGCTCGAACAAAGGGTGCTTGTGGCTGTAAGTTTCTTGAATAAGTCGTAGAATCATTAAGCTAGGGAGTATATTGTAAATATCAGTTGTATTTAATTATTTATTTAGTCATCGTAAGCAAGAATATATTGGAGGGTAGGTATATTGATATATTTGCTCATGGTGATGAAACTTGGAAATTATTAATTGAGCTTATCTGCTATTCTCACTTCTCTCTGAAAGCCATTTAATAAAGTTGAGTCTGATCATTTTCTTAGACTTTTTTTTTTTTTTTTTGTGGGCAGGGACTCCTCTTCACAGTGCAGCCAAAGAAAGGAGGAGAGAGGCGGTGAGGTTTTTGGTGGAGAACGGAGCGTTCTTGCCACCTGACATCAGCGATTGCCGCTTCAATCCGCCTGTCCATTATTGCCCGGGCCTCGAGTGGGCCTACGAGGAGCTTGAACGTCTCCAAAACGAGAGCTCGTCCGCTGGCGAGACTTCTTCCGGCTCCGAGAGCTGAATCTCTTTTTCACGGTTTATATTGCGTGATCGCTCGTGTTATGCTGGTAATGACACAGACGATATGTTAAGTCTTAGCCTCGTTGTCGGGGCAAAGCGAATTGCTACTTTTTCATTTTCTATTTCTACGAAGGCACTTGGGATTTGGTGTGTGATATATGATAAGAATATTGCATGACTATGGGAAATTTTATAATTTGTTATATATCTGGATATTGTATTGCATGAATTATAAATTTTGTTTTATTTTATTTTTATAAATGGTTTTAATGACCGTTAATGCGATTTAGATGTGCTTACTAACGATTTCCGTTTTAGTTTTACTAAGAATGGACGAGAAGAGAAAAAGCAAAATAATTACGTTTATGAGATTGGTGTGAAATACTATATGATAAGAGGAATAGCATGAACTAATGGGAAATTATATTGCTTTTTTTGATGTGCCATTATCAATATCCCATGTTTGGGTTTGTGGCGATTTTATTGTTTTAAATGAGCATTAATGGGATTTCAAAGCTTGAATGTAACTTATTATTGTTAATGATATTCTTGGACCTCCATTTGTTTTGCTTGGAAATATGATTGGACGTGAAAGAGTGAGAAAGAGAAAGAGAGAGAGAAATAATTACGTTATCAAGCACTTATGTAAGTGTTGGCCAAGATTGGGGATTTTATTTTCTTCATTTGCTTGATGAACAAAAGGGTATTAGTATTACGTTAATCAACAAGTTAAAGGACTATTTTCATGACCCTAAAAAGCACTAGTTTTTGTGTAATCGCCGAAAAGTCAAGAGGGTGAAATCTAATCTCGTGCCATTCGGCAACGTACCGTACCGATATGACGGTCTCGTGACTATGCAACTGAGACGAACCTAAACATAAGCCATAACTATCTTCACCAAAATAGTGTTGAAACTGACGAGGAAAGAAAAAATTCCACCAAATTTGGATGCTTAATCATAAATATTATATTTTAAAAAAAATAAAAGTGCATTTGTCGTCTGCTACAGCTGCAGTGGATCGTCAATTTTGCGGGATACTGTAGCAATTATACTGTTTACACTACAATAATGCTTAAAGTGTTTTTTGACATTTCTAAACTAGAATGGTGCTGTAGGCCATCTTCTAGGACTACAACACCATTTATTTAGCAACTCCCTAGCCTGCAAGGCTAACCTTGCTCCATAACGCAGCTTAGTTCCACTATTCTACATTGTTGTTTAAGATTTCGGATTGCTCGAACAAAGAATGACTGAGAATTAATCACTATTATATTAGACCAAGCATATGGATTTTTTCTCGCTATTCAAGTACCAATAACACAATGTATGTGGAGACATTAGCAACGTGAGCGTTACAATACAACTTCGTTGTCATGTTTGGGTAAAATTTATCATGTGAATTTAGAATAAGAATATATCAATTTTAGTATCTGTGCCGCTAGAATTCAGAAACCATAATTCTGAATTCTGTATTAAAAACGGAATCCGAATTATGATTATGTTTTTAAACAAAATTCAGAAATCTGGTTTATGAATTTAATCATAACTGAGTTCTGGTTTGTTTTTCGGCTAATCTCGTCCGTTGGTTATCTTGATCCAACGACCCAGATTTGATGTTTTAAAAAAAATCAAGTATTAACGTTACAAATATAGTCGTTGCTTTCATATCGGTTGTGTTTCCAAGGGAACAATTTTTACCCCATTCTCAAAATTTTATCACTTCTCCACCTATAAATACCACTCTTATATCAATCAACCCGAATTTCTCAACTCCAATTCTCTCTGTATTCTTGACCCTCTTTCAAATCTCAATCCGATTTTTAAAATATAACTTATATATCATATTATTATTTACATATACTACAATATGAAATAACGGATCCTTACTTCTATTTTTACGACTCGACACTGGCTCGTCCTGATGGGCGGAGATCTTTCCACCAACATTCCGACCACCGGTGGCTTCGCTGGCTACGATGGACGAGGCTTCGTCGGGGAACGTACTACTACTAGTCAACCCCTTCATCAACATTCGTACACCGACACCTTCGTTCATCACCAAAACGTCACGACAAATCTATCACCTAATAATTACGGCGGTCATCCGACACAACAACCTCAACAAAATCCCAGTGAGAATGTTTATGATATAAATGACCCATAATCCGAATATGCCAATTATATTTTAGGTGATCCAGATACGTTAGACTTTGAACCGGTGGTATCTCGAGCCCCTCCGCCGGTTCAAGTAAACCCGAGTCAAGGAAACGACCCCGACGATGCTACCTGGGATTCCTGAGAAGAAGGACGCTCATGACACGACCCCGACGACGAGTCCGAGGACGAAGGAAAAGACGAGTTTGATGATGACGATGAGCCCGAGGCCATACCCGACTTACAACCTGTGTCGGGGAGGTCCAACCTAATTAGCCGAGGCCGACCACCAGCGGTGCTGAGGTCCCTTGCAAATCCGCTCCCGGTCCGGAAGCACAAGAAGCTCACTTATGACGTTTGGATCAACGACTTTGATGCAGTATACGAATATAACCCCGTGAAATGCAAGGATAGGCGCTACACGGTTTGCCGAAAATGCAATTAGAAGATCAAAGCCTACTCCGACTCATATAGTACAAGGTACCTCCGTATACACACCATGCATTGCAATGGTCCACCCGCCTTTTCAAGCGAGGTAAGTTCTCTATCTTTAGAAGAGTATATGAAGGAAATTGTAAAAATGATTATTCGTGACGATATTCTAATTAGTTACATAGAAGCTCCGGTTTTAATAAAATGGTGGCTAAGGTAGTCCCCATAATTTATAGGATGGTTTCACGACGTAGGACATATATAATTAAATTTTATAAAGAGCAAACAAAGGCGTTAAACAATTTAATAACTTAGGTTATCTCTATAGTTACGCATTTCATAGACAATGATTGGAAATTTTAAAAACGCATCATAGGTTTTGAAGCTATGCACCTTAGGCACACGGGGGCTAACATTGCGCAATCGATATTAGGTGTTTTAAGAGAGTGAAACCTAGATAGTCGTGTTATTTCAATTTAGATAATGTTGTTGTTATTCGTTGCATCTTGAATTAGTCAATTTTCGTGCGGATAATTTTACAGTAAAATATGCAGATTGGAGTTTACAATTATTTATTTATTATAAAGTTTGAGTTATATAATTAACCCTTAAACGGTATTGCTTCCTGGTGCTTTTGGAGCAAGTGAAATGACAGCAACTGCTTCGTGGAAGAGTAATAGGGAGACATCTAAATTGATCTCTTAATTCTTATACATTCCTGGAAATTCAGTTATTGCCAAATAAAAGACAAGATAATAATAATACACACACATGCCTAGTAGGTGACCACACACATTGATATTTTCTTCAAAAAATAATACAATTCAAATTCTGACCTCTGGCTTTGGATCTACCCTTTCGGTTTTTAATTTCCTTCGCATTTATTGTGGGAAAGAAAGATGTCACACTTACATTTAATGTTATAACATCCTCTTTTTTATGGAATGACCGAACATTTATTATATATATTATAACTAAAACTTTGCCATATGATAATAATATATTCTAAATCTAAATAGCCAGCTCTTTTCTGAAGCATGGAATATGGTACATGAACATTAGCTAAAAGGCACAACAAAATCAATAAAATAAACAAAAAGAAGCATAGATTAGGCTTTAACATGATCACCCACATGCTTCAAAAGTAAGCATAGCCACACACTTCTCTATGAAAATGGACAAATTTCCACTTTCCAAACACACCAAGCAAACTCAATAAATTATTTGAAAAAGAATCAATCACAATAAATAAATCAAACCCCTTTACACATCTTCCTTTGACTCTCTTCGAGTTCGTTGTATAAATCTAGACCCTAATAAAATAAAAATAAATTTATTTTAAAAAATGAAGCAAATCTATCATTAGGAGGCTAATACTATAATTTTTTTTGAGATTATCCAATTTATAATAATATTAAATTATTAACTATTGCTAATTATATTGTCGTTTATACCAAACCGGCGTTCCTTCTGGGCAAGATGTGAAGCGCGAGAACGTCGAATCCCATCGGCGGATCCAAATTCCACATCCGACCCACTTCTCCGGCGACATCCACGACGGCGATCCCCTTTCCTCCGGAGAGAACGACGCATACTTTTCCGGCGCCGGCGGCGACGTGCTCAGCCCCCTTCAGCCTATCGGAGCTCGCTACGTCATCCCAACCATCCTTCTCTTCGACGTACCTCGTCAAAACCCCTCTCTCGTCATCCACCGCGAACAATTCCTCCTCGTCTATCGCCGCGGCCGGGCCCCGCCACCCGGCTAGCATCCCGGGCGGCAAATCCCCCCACGCGCCGCTGTCCACGTCGTACCACGTGCCTTCTCTAGCGACGACGTCGACCACGCAGAGCTTGCCTCTCCATCCGACGGCCGCGATCGCCTCGCGGCTGAACCGCCCGTCGCGGAGCCCAGGGACACGCTCCCACCTCGCGCGGCGCTCCCCGATGGCCCAGCTCTCAGCGGCCCGCGCCACGTGGTGGGAGAATCTCGCGCCGACGCCGCTCGCCACGTAGGCGCGGCCGCGGAGCGCGCCCGCCGCGCACCAGCGCCGCATCGAGGCGAGTGCCGGGCCGGGCGACCACGATCCCGCGAGCGGGTCGTAGACGAGGGGGCGGCGCAGGGCCGGGGAGAGGTCGTGGGTGGTGGCGGCGATGAGGACGAGGGAGTTGACGGAGACGGAGAGGGATTGGACGGGGAGGGCGCGGGAGAGGAAGGCGGGGTGGCGGAGGAGGAGGCGTAGCGGGGGCGGGGGGAGCGGGGCCCAGGAGGCGGCGAGGGGGTCGAAGGCGTGGAGGTGGAGGGTGTCGGAGTCGGTGTCGGTGCACGGGGCGGGGCGGGAGAGGAGGGCGTGGAGGGCGAGGAAGGGCGGGAAGGAGGGCGCGTAGAGGAGGCGGCGCCAGGCGCGGGAGACGGCGAAGAGGGTGGAGGGTGGGAGGCGGGCGAGGCAGACCTGAGCTAGGTGGTCCGGCAGACCCGGAAGCAGGTCGTTAACGGCGTCGTTTTGGGGAGAGACTCGCCTTCTCTTCGCCGGAGAGGGAGTGTCGTTTGGGCCCATTCAATGAGAAAGTAAAGAGAGAAATAGAGATGGAAGTGAAGGAAGCAAAGGGCTTTATAGAGAGAGAGAGAGAGTGAAGAAATGGCGTTGGTGTTTTGGAGAGAGAGAGAGAGAGGGGAAAGGGGTGTTGTGTTGGGAGATTGCTGTCGTTTAGTAAGGGGGTGGAGTGGAGTAGGCGATAAGGGAGGGAGAGTAGGCAATTGGGTGAAAAGGCGAGATGTCAGATTGTCAGTCATGAATGCCAAAAGTGCCACGCTTCACCTTTTTGCAATCTATCTGTCTTATTCCTCCATCTCCTTTTTTTTACTTTTAAATTTGGTAATATAATAATGGATAACGTTATATAGAATTTCAATCAAAACTTAGGGAGTTAGTTGGTTAACTGGTTTGAGAAACCAGTTCTCTAATTTAGTTTGGGAAACTAGTTTAGAGTTTAGTTTATCAAATTAGTTTGGGAATTTGATTTTTAAAATATTGTTTGGTTACTCTTTTGTTAATCTGTAATTGAATTAAATGAAAAAATGCAATAGAACATAATTTATATTACTATAAAGAAAGTATGTTTTATTTGAAAGTAATATATTTGCCATAATAAAAAAATTATTCATATTTCATGACTCTATTACATGATTAAATATATAAAGTAGTAAATATTCCGTTTCAAGAGTTTATATCATTGTAATTAAGCTAGTATTCAATAATATACATAATTTAAGTATATTTGTTAATATGATAGTAATATCATTAAAAATTATAATTATATATAAAAATAATTTTAATAATTTATTATAAGTAAATTTCATAGTTAATATATTATTATAAATAGTATAATATATTATTAATGTTTTATTTTGTACGATTGAGTTGAATACCAAAGATAGAAAACAACTTCAAGTCGTTTTCTGCTTTCTTTCATTAAAATTTCAGTGGTTTGCAAGACCGGTCTCCGAAAACAGAGACAACTGACAACCAAACGTGGTCTGCGAAACCAATATGACACTGTTTGAAACCAAAACCAGAAACTGGTCTCGGAGACCATAACCAAACGCCCCCTAAGAGTTCTCAATAAATATGTAAGAGTTATTAGCGGCAAAAGTATTCTAGTTGTTTTAAAATGAACGCCATAAAACCAATTTAATAAAACTGTTGTGAAAGTATTCTGATTCACTTTTTTGACAGATCGGTGAACATCATCTATTTTTCAGTTAGTTTTTTCACTATTAATGTCTAACGTCAATAGCAGATAAAACAAATAAACTCAAACGATCAAACCTACGAACATCAAAATAAACCTAGATGTAAGCACAACTTGTTAGAGCATCAATAACACAAATTATTGGTTTCCTTCTCATTTAATCCCTCGAATGCTCGGGTCATCTCCGTAATAGCATTGAAATTTGCATTGTTGACGTCTCACTCACAGATATGGTGGACGAGGTCTTCGATATGCCAAAAATGGTAAATTTACGTACTTTTGCCATAATTTTTTTAAATTGACTAATTATGATGTGCAAATTCGTCGTTTATTAAATACGTCATGTAGCATAAAGTTATGGATTAATTAAATTCGTAACTAAGAAAATAAAAGGGCTTTAAAGAATAAACACTATTCGTAAAAGCCCAGTTACGAGGCCCAAAGCCGATCAGAACACCTGACCATCGCAAGGCCCAACGAACAGGAAGTTATTCGGCACAAAGCCCAAAAGCTATATGTCACTAACCGAGGGAGAGGAAGGGAAAAAATGTCATACTTCCTATCCGACCTCATTAATTCAAATTGAGCGAAAGACCAGGAGCACGAAGCCAAGTCCTCAACGGATCTATGTGGTCAAGAATCCAGCTCGGCGTAGAACGCGCAGTCGTGGGACACGTGTCAGGAAGGCGAGCCAGTCAGCCCGGTCAACTTGGAAGAATGACTCCAAGATTCTTGGAAGTCTAACGGGAATATTTTAAGTCTATAAATACCAAGCTCGGCCACAGATCAACACAAACAATTCCTGAGATAATACATCGAAAGCTATCTTGTCCGACATTTCAGTCTACTAAGAATTTTCCTTGTATTTTCCCCACTTCTTATATTTCTCCTCTCTTCTCAGAAGCAATTTAATGCATGTAGTTATCCGTCTATGTTCATCATAGCAATAAACTAACAGAGGACCGTAGTTAACTACCACCATGGGACGAACCTCTATAAAAAAAAAAACCTCGTCTCGTTTATTAGCTTATAAGTATATCTATACATATACGTGCGGAGTGATCGAGAGCTTGCAGCGCGAAGGATCGAATTCCACAAAAATCATATTCAAAATATCATACATTCACAAGTCGTATTGACTGATTGAGGTAGGAAACCATGCTTACAACTATGCAGCCTGATTTTCAAACAACTTGAGTACTTTTACCACTAATAACCCAGTAATAAATAAAAGTAATTGTTGATGCGCGTTTACGTCATTATATGACTAAACTATATGTCACATATTGAGAATGAAATTCTATGATAAAATGAGGGTTTATTTAAGTTATACATAATTAAACCTGGAATTTACAATGTCCAACGTGGCATAAGCCACGTCGGTAACATGACCAAATCAACCCAGTCAAAATCAACTTGTCAACAAAAGCTAAGTTATTCAGCTACAAGTTCGAATCAGGCCCAATAAAGGACCACTAATCCAAATTTCATAAAGACCCAACCAAAAGAATTTGCCACATGGCACACACCCGACTCACGAAAGGTCAAAGTGTGATTCTTTCGGGGTTCCACAAGCTGACCAAGTTTACTCGGGAACCCAATTCACCACAACACATTCAAACTCTCCAGCGGCTATACAGTTCAATTGTTGGATATCGGTTGATAATCGATTATCTGGGCCACGTGTCAACCTGTGAGGATTCCTGAGCCCACGAAAGCCCAATTACTCGGACACGTGAGAAATAGATGGAGGTTTGTTTAAGCGAAAGAAAGAACGCGGGGAAGGGGATTCGAGTTCACTTTTATGAAGATATACAACGTTGTCTTTCAATACATTTGAATTCTCTTTTCTCCTTGATATGTACTCTGAAATCATCAGTAAATTCTAGAGGAAGTAATCAAGTACCGCTTTGGGACGAACCTCTCTTAAATTTCTCGGTGTCAACGTATACATATATTTTTATAAGATGCGGGTTTGAGATTCATACGACAGATACACACGCATATAAATAAATCGGGCTAGTATAAGCTTGAGACGGTTGAGGCGAAGATCCACGTCAACAATAATCGTGTTAAAAGTATCTAAATTTTGATCAACTAGACGACAGTGGATCTATGTGAGAAAAAAAAATGAGGGTAAAATTATTCAAAGTTAACAAATTTGAGGCGCATATTATTTTTGTACTTTTTTTTTGTGTGGAATTCAACGAGGAAAATTGCTAGATAGCTGGCCGAGCACATAAATGTGCATCTTAAGTATGATTTGAAAGCATTATGCTAAAAAATTTACCAACGTTCATAAAAAAAATAGACAGAATAATACTTTGCTTCACGTTGACTTTAGATATTTTGCCTTTAGTTTTTTAACTTTTGACCTCTATTAATAAAAAAATATATATTTTACCGCAATTATTCTTACTAAATAGTAAATATCTAAAATATACAAAAAATAAATTATAACGAGGTTCCGGAAGTTAGAATAATCAAAAGATATAAAAAAACTAAAATGTAGTTTAAAATTGTATTTTATGTATCTTTGAAAAATTTATAAAAACAAAAACGCATAATTTTAAAAATCAAAGCAAGATTGCTTTTGAATTTTAAGAGAGCGAAAATTCTTTCTCGTCACAATACGAATCTGAATCTCTAATAACTCGATGCTTAAAAAAAAACAAAACGTAACTTATAAAAAAATTACAAGAAAAAAAAAAGTTGAAAAACTAACTAACAAAGTATAAAGCTTGTGTAAATGCAAAACAAAATATAAAGCTCGTAATAATATAAAAATATTACAAATAATAATTAAAAAAACTAAAAGAACTGAGAACTAACAACGATTCCCAAATCACTGTATTATTCACATGTTTCTTAACCACAAAAAGTATTGACGTGTAAATCATTCAAAACTCACTATTTGCCATTTGGTTATCACGCTGATCTTTACAGTATGTATTTTATTTAACAACAAAAACGACATATTTATTTTATAGTATTTTATTATTATATGGTGAGAAAAGTGACATGTTTCTAATCCACTTTCAATTTTTAAAAAATATTTATTGAGAGTTGGTGTATAATTTTGGCAATTGGGAGGATCAAAAAGTGGAAGATGCCAATCAATAATTTTAAATAAGCACCTTTTTCCATGCATACACATCATCAAGGAAGGTCTCACAAACAAGAATATTTGCATGTCATTTCTATAAAGTGAATTTCAGTTATTTATGAGTCATAACTAAGATTCTTTCGAGCTTGTTTGTGACCTACGAATGGATCTAAACCACTTAGACTTATGGGTCGATATTTTGATAATCAAACTCATTTTAATATTATAGTATTCTTGGGGATAAGGAATTGAATTTTTTGGTATAAATTTAGAGTAGAATAATATCTTTTTGAAGAGCTCATGAATTCAAAATTGAAGTTTAAATACGTAAGAATTGACTTTGATACTTTTTTTTTTTTTTCTAGTGGTTGCACTTTCATAGAGGATTCCTTTCCAAATGCCAATTAATTTTATTTTCACAAACATCTAGAAATTGTAGAACCATCTTGGTTACTTAATAATTTACATTTTCTCTCTCTTATATACAGTGAATCTTTTTTATAATTAATAAGATTGCGAATATTAAAATTTATTATACTATTGAATTATTAACTTACAAAGTATTATAATTAGAGAAAAAATAAATCTTTATATATCGTTTCAAGAATATTGTAAAATCATAATACATAATTTAAAAATAATATTAGTGTAGGTGAGCTTGTTTCATGCAATGGTGTAATTGTTGTGACAATCAATTTTAAGAATTTTTAGTCACATCAAGAAAATACATGACCGGACCTTCTTTATTTTCTGAAGAAACTTAGAATTGAGTTGAAGGAGACATAAATATAAAGAATAAGCAAATAACTTCAAAATCATAGTTTAAAAACACTACACAATTAATTAATTAATTAATTAGTGTAATTTAATTCTATTTAAGATGATTTCTCTACTAGTTATTTAATGTTATATTCTATTTATAGTTAATTGTATATGTAATGTTATTATTTTTATATTGATTTATTAATTTATATATCAATTGAGACCTATATAACTCTAACAAAAATATTATCTTATAAATTTAGTGAATTATTATTTTAATTAGTTAGGCCCGAATCGGGACCGGGCAAAATTATTATTTAATCGAGGTTATTAAATTTGTGGAGGTTCTGTTGTGACTATTTCATAAATCATCATAATAATAAGAACCACCAAAATGTGAGTAATTATATTTAATTAAATAAAAAATTATAATCAATAGAAGAAAACTTATCCAAAACGAAAAAGATTCAGAACAACTCACAAAAATAGAGCTAAACTTTAGTAGTGATATTATGTGAACGCGCGACCCTATTGATTGACCACGACACCAACATAATTACATCCTATCATCAAATCAGTATCATCCATAATAGCATCTAACTCACTAATGCCTTATAGGTCCATTGATGACGTCAACAATCCTTGCGATAAACAAATTCCATTGTGATTGAGAAATACTATATTCTTTCGCGAAAATGAGGCCGTGTCGAATAGCAAATACTTCTCCTATGGTTGTCATAGCGTAACCCTATAATAATATCCAAATACTCCCATCACATTTCTAGTACGAATCCGAAAAATATCATAGAGCCTGCAACCAAAAACACCTGAACAAAACGATTCGTAAAAATGTCTTAGAGCGTGCGACCAGAAGCACCTGAACAAAACGAAGCGTCTAACGCTAAGCTTTAGGAGAACTGGCCTTATTTCTACGAGCAGATCATTGAGTAAATCTTAGTGCTCAAAATATACTTTTTCATCAGCTATCACTTATCATCAGTTATGTTTTCTAATTAAATATCTCTTTTGGTTGTTGTATGACTTTTTCAAAAGCATGAAGCAACCTTCTGTGGAAAAAAGTAAAAGCAAAGGCTATGATCATGAACGTCCTTTTAGAAAAAAGTTATATTGTCATTTTCCTATGATTTGGTCTCTCTTACTCAAATAACTACTTTTGCTTCTTTTATAATACAACTTTTCGAATTTAAAAGGCCATGAGAATATCTTTCATAACAAATAAAAAGGCCATGAGAATATAATGTCATTGTACATATATGTTGGTACCAAATGACATAACTTTTTTTTTCTTAAGGACCAAGTGACATACTTTAAGTGTCTAAAGATTAGAGATCAGACCCACCCGTATTAATGAGATTAATTTATATTTAATTATGAATTTTATATTGCTCAATGGATTTGAATAATCTAATTATTAAAGCTCATTAGGTCTTAACTTAAACTCTTAAAGCGTATATTAAACCCTAGAAAGTTAGAGAGAAATTCAACTTTCCAAAAGAACCCTACATTAACTTCTTAATCGGAAATTTTTAATTTTATCACCCTCTTAATGCTGGTTTACCATTTATATTGTAACTATAAAGTAAAACTATATCTCAATTGGGCTATATTTTTATATTTGGATACTAAACAAGTCTAAATTATATTATATAATATTATATTTATATGGGTAAATTGTGGCAATAATGCACAACCTTTGGTCAACAGGGGCATTAGATCATCAACCTTTTAAAGTGTTGGCAAAAATGCACAACGTATGTTGACCGTGAAATTCGTTGGTCCTTTTGTTAATGATGTTAACTTGTGTTTATGTGGCATCATGTTATTGTCAAATGGATAGTCAATTGGACATGAGGTGCCAAGTATAACATTAATTAACATAACATAATAGGGTAAATTGCTGTATATACCGCATTTTAAGTTATGGTAATAATGTTAAACTTGTCATTTCCTGCCAAAATGGCTATCCATTTAACAATAATACAATGCCACATTAACACAGTTAACGTCCTTACCAGAAGGACCAACAAATTTCACGGTCAACATACGTTGTGCATTTTTGTCAACACTTTAAGAGGTTGGGGACCTAATGCCCCTGTTGACCAAATGTTGTGCAGATTGCCGCAATTTACCCTATTTATATATAAAGTCACAATTACAAAATTAAAAAAAAAAAAGAATTACTAACTAGTGACGCAACACTATCATTTTATTAATAAAACGGCTCAATGAAGGCATGCTGAGCTAAGAATGTTTTCTTTTTTGACTAATTTATTTTAATCATATAATTTGAACTTTGAATATTGAGATGTGAATAGATCTTTAATTAATTTTTAAAACCATTTAATTATAATATCAAAAGTTGACCCACATATTATGAGATTTCCCTCCACTTGTGCAGCCCTAAAGGCAGAGGCATTTTTTTTTTAATTGTATATTTTCATGTAGAAATCTTGATCTATTAAATTTAATTAATTAATTAATGTGCACTAATTCTGTTTCTTTATGAATGTCCTCCTCTACAAACTACAATGGACTAAAATATTGTGCAAATTAGGGTGCGAAATTTTCATAACTTTGTCCTCTTTCATTAATTTATTTGGCCTTTCTTTTGGAATAATTTAGGAGTACATGACTCTCATTAACTCTCATCATCATCATCATCTTTTTTTTTTTTTGGTTATTATTATTATTATTATTATTATATATATATATATATATACAAAATAATTCGTTTGATCATGTCAAAAATTGGATCCACTTTAA
This sequence comes from Parietaria judaica, assembly GCA_954871525.1. Taxonomy (NCBI): domain Eukaryota; kingdom Viridiplantae; phylum Streptophyta; class Magnoliopsida; order Rosales; family Urticaceae; genus Parietaria; species Parietaria judaica. The sequence goes on along the minus strand of OX940868.1, from coordinate 18,959,587 downwards.
GCATTTAATAGAGACAGAAAGGCTTGGCTTGGACATTATTGCGTTCAATAATATCAAACACAATTAATATTAGTATTTTTTTTTCTTTCTCTGCCGGCCCCTTGGATCAGTGATTTTTCTTCTTCAGAATGGCCCTCCATATTTTAGTTTTATACCAATTTGACCCTTCATAAATATAGTTATGCTCGGTTGCTCACCGTTCAATTTAATGGGCAACCTTGTTAAAATGCCAACAAAACACTATAAGTACTTTTTATTTTTAATTTAAAAAATTATAAAATTTGAAACTTCACCATTTTCGGGACCCTTTTACGGTTTAAATCCTTAAGTTTCTTGTGTTATTAATGACAACTTAAGCCAATTTTTCGTGCTATCAAGGACAATTTATAATAAATTGTCCGTGATAGCATAAAAACTATCCCTATAACACAAGAAGCTTAAGGGTAAAAGCGTCTGAAAATAAATAAAAGTACTTTTATAATTGAGGCTAAAAAATTAACTACAGTTTTTTGTTTGTTTTTGTTTTTGTGTGATTATTTTGACAATGTTTCTCATACTTAAAATTTTAGCTCAGTGTTATTAAATCTAAGTCAAGCTATCTAATATATTTTTGCATTTGAATTCAACATATAAAATTGGATAGAAAAATATTTGCTCCGTATTTGAATATTTGATGAATTTGAATACTTTTATTTTGTTTTGCTTTTTTTTTTTTTTTTTTTTTTCTAGACACTTGTCGGTTTAGTTATCAAAATTTAAGTACTTTTAGTGTTATATAAATCTATATTTTATTTTGTTGGGTTGGGCAGTTGAGGAACACAAAATAAATGCATAAAGTTGAAAGAAAAAAATAATTGTTTGGTGGGGCGGCCGAAATAAAGTAAATGAGTGGTTCGCTAAAGTTGCCCTTTCTATATGCTTCGAGCCTTTATCAAGCAACCTCACTTCCAATTCACATCATAATATATACATATTTTTTAATGGGATAATAGCGGCATAAGTCCTCAACCTTTACTTAATTGGGACGGCATAGCCCTAACCTCATTTAATAGCGGTATAAGTACCAAAAGATGATTTCCGTCCATATTTGACTAACGGAAGTAGTCAACGTTTGCGCGGTCAGCTTCTCGTCAACGTGGACGCCACGTAATCCGACATTTCACCGTACACGTCATCCTCGTGTCATCAAATTTAATGCAAAATTAAGGGTGATGGAGGGATTCAATTAATTTTGCATTAAATTTGATGACGCGAGGATGACATGTATGGTGACATGTCGGACTATGTGGCGTCCACGTTGACGAGAAGCTGACCACGCAAACGTTGACTACTTCCGATAGTCAAAATATGGACGGAAATCATCTTTTGGTACTTATACCGCTATTAAACGAGGTTGGGGCTATGCCGCCCCAGTTGAGTAAAGGTTGAGGACTTATGCCGCTATTATCCCTTTTTTAATTACTTATATTTGTCTTTTTGAACAAGGGAGAAAAAAAATCACCTCTTCAGTCTTTTAATTAATTAATTAATTAATTAATTTAGGTTTTGTTAGACACATTGTTTAAAGGTGTTTCCATTTTTTTTAATAATGTAATATTTGCCAAAAAAACCACGTGATATATATCGTCATTCACAAATAAGATTATTTGAACATTAAATAAACACATGAGAAAAAAGAATTTCTATGTATAGAGGCTAGGGCAGTAATTAAAACCCTGAATCCGGTTTTAAATCCGCATTCGCACCCGCATCCGATTTTAAAATCCGAATCCGAAATCCGGATACGGATATCCGGATCCGGATTTAAAATCGGATTCGGATAAGGGTTTTGGTATTTAAAAATCCGAATATCCGGATCCGGTTTAAAACCCAGTTTATTTTAATACTTTAATTTTTTTATTTAACTTTTTTTATGTTACTAATTAGGGTTACTCTTTGACACACATTCATAATTTTATTTTTATATGTATTATATGTGACAATATGTATTAGAATTGTTCGGTTTTTTGGACAACGGGAAAATATGTAGACTTGTACGGGTTTTTTAGTGGTTAAATGAACTTTTTATCTTTTTTTTTTTAATAAATACAAAACCGGATACGAATACCGGATCCGGGTTTTGAAAACAGATATCCGGATTTCCGGATATCCGGATATCCGGATATCCGGTTTTTCGGATCCGGATATCTATTTTTGGATATCCGGATTTCGGCTCCGGATTCGGATAGTTCCAAAAAACCGGATATCCGCTCCGGTTACACCCCTAATAGAGGCACGATTTTTTGGATTCTATTGTTGAGAACCTATGCCCATTTGTGGGTCAAAGTTTTTAAAAAATGCCCATTTTTAATTATAAAAATTATAACCACCAACAAATTGAAAAATGGACTAAACAGCCCTTCCAAGTTTTAAATCACGATTAATTATAATTTATTTTTTTAATTAAAATCAAAAATAATTTTTTTCCTTAAAATGCAGCAAACTAAATAAATTAAAAACAAATCCCTCCTATTAATTAGTATTATTTTCGATTAGCTCTAACAAATCATGTTTAGTATTCCCTACTTTTACGATTAATCATTATTTATTTCAAATTTTTATTTATGAAACTCGATTTTCGTTTGCTTAATTTTATGTAAATTTGTTTACCAAACTGGGTTTTTGTTTTGTTTCATTTTTTGTAAATCTGTTTACAAAACTTGGTTTTCGTTTTGCCTCTTTTTATGTAAATCTATTTACGAAAAAACTTGGTTTTGCCTCATTTTATGTAAATATGTTTACAACTTTGTTGACACAATTTTGAAATTTCATATACATAACCACAAATGCAAATTCGTGTAAAATAACTCGAAAAAAGTGTAAAAACCTTTACAAAAAGCGTGTAAATCCATTTACAAAAATATTGCCCCTCCAAGAGAAATTATACCTTCAAAATATTGTAAAATCATTTACAAAAATCAAATGCATTACCTTAAAACGGTAAATGTATTTAAAAAAAACTATAAATAAATTTACATTTACGATCGAGAGTTTGGAGAGGATGATCATGTGAATCGTAGTGGCCAACTCTTTGCTGCACTTTATTCTGATCCTGACGTGGCTAGCCAAGTCGCCAACGACGATGAAGGCCTTGAAACGAGTGTTGGTAAATCTGCTATATGGAGGTGATTTTACCTCCTTCACGAGGCGACCGAGTTTTGTGATTGAGACCCACTTTTCCTTCTCGCGACGACCAGTTTAGGGATTAGAGAGAAAAACATATGCAGAACCCAAATTTATGATTAAACACAAACAAATATGATTGTAATTACCTGCTTCACCAGCATCAATGTCTTTTCTCTTGATTAGAGGTGTACAAAAAGGACCCTAAACCGAATCTGAAACCGATAACATTAATTTACCGTTTTTTTCACTACAAAAAATTTATGCTTTTTTTGAAATACCAAAAGATGCAGTTTAAACCGCTACCGCTTTTTGCTAAATGGTAGCGGTTTACGGGTTTCAAGGTAAAAAAACGTTACCGATTACCGATTAACCCGATAGTAATTTTTATGTTTTTATACATTTAAAAATACATAAATGTAAGACTTTAAGCATTCAATATCTATATAACAATGTTTTGGCATTGATTTTCTCATTCATTGATTCATTCAATCTTATTTTATTTTGAACAATTTTTGTTGTTAGTGCAATTATATCTTCCCATTTGAATAAGAATAATGTCAAGAGAATTGACTCTATTTGAATTATTTCATCATTTACTTCTTTTTTTATACTTAAGAATATGTAGTTCTAATTTGTTTTTACAAAAATATGATGATATTATTGTGTTTCATAAAAATGCGGTTAAAACAGAATTTAAACCGAATTTAAAATCGATATATCGGTAATTGGTTAAATTGGTTTTAAATATCAATAGCGCGGTTTTCGGTTCTAAAATTAGAAAAACTGAAAATGCGGTAATTTATACAAAATAAGTATGAAAACCGAACTGAAGACTCGTTTGTTCACCCCTACTCTTGATTATCTTTGCCTTCCAACCAAGCAACGAATCAATCATTCCCATTTCATGAATCCAAAACATGATATGCATTTCTATTCTATACATCGTGGGGTGGGGGGAGAGAGGGAGAGAGATTTAATTTTGGGTCAAAGTAATATAATTAAATGATAACTTAATTAATAGGGAGAGTTTTCAACCAAAATTTTAGGATTAGTTAATTTTAAAAATTAAAATAAATAATAAATAATTAAATACCAAAATAAATAAATATTATTAAAATCAAGGTTAATATGGTCCGAAATATTTTTAAAATAGGTATAAATGAATTATTTGAAAGTATTGACAATTTCCTTAAACCTTAACTATTTTTTTTGACATTTCATGGGTTTTATCTTATGGGTTTTATCTTGCTTTAATAAAAAGCATTTTGCTCCATCATTGTTGTTCGTAGCTTTTTAGGGATTTTTGCAGCAGAAGCACCAAGAGGTATCATTTCATTTTTCTTGACTTATTCCAAACTAATTTTTGTGTGGCAATAATGCCAAAGGTCATGATTTTTGCTCAAGATTTTTTTTTGTTTGTGACTATATACTTTTAAGCATTGATTATTTTCTTCTTTTTACATTGTGTTTTATCTTGGTGTATGAATTAACTTTTCTATATTTTATTGAGTGAATATGGAGATATAGAATTACGAATGAAAAAAAAATACGGACGAGAAATTCCGATTTGGTTTGTTTTAGAACTTGAATTTTCTAAAAGCGTACCTTTTTATTTCACGATTAATTTTTAGTTCCAAAGAAGGGCATTTACGAAAGAAAAAAAACCCGACGTGAATTAACACAGCGTGAATGATCAAACGAAAAAGAAATAATACAATAATTACACCAAGAATTTTGAAAAAGACGACGTGATATAAATTAAACGACGAGGATGATAAACGACAGTTAAATACACATATAATGATGAAACGACAGAAAGTGAAACTACATCGTGAATAAAACGACAGAAACCACTAACACAAAGGAGGTTCGCTTTCGGAGCTCCTCGTTGGTCTGTCTCTCAGCTCCAACGCTTGATTCTCACAACGTACTTTCATTCATCTTCTCATTCTCTGGATCGAAACTCTTCATGTTTTTGCTACAATGGATTCATATCGGCAATATGTTTGTACCCAAACATTTGATTTCTGTGACACCCAGAATTTAGATTTTTGATCTGGAAAAGTTGTCGATGATCGATACAAACGAACCCAGTTTGGCAATTTTTGATGGGTATTTCCCATAACGTGATTTGAGTGTGGTTATGTTTCAGTTTGAATATATATAATATATTTCTATAATAATATATTTTATACTATGGTCATTCGTATATGTACTCTTGTTTTTTGCACACATTCTGTTTGCGAAATGTCCTCACAGGAAGATATCACGATAATTTATATTATTTGTTGAATTTTTATGAATTTAATTATAGCATATGTTTGTTTTGTGTTGTCAAGAACTTCGAATTTGCAACGCTCGTTATGCCTTCGCGCATGGGAGCTGAGCAAATGAGGCCGGTAACGGAGAGAGTGGCTACTTATCTGTGGACGAAGTATGCCGATTACGTGTACACGAAATGGGAAAGAATGCTGATTTGGAACATGGTTGAGCCGTACAGAAGGCCAAAGTCTTTCACACCTGTGGTCACGACCTACGTCGTTGCGTTCTACACCGGGGTTGTCGGAGCGGCCATTAACGAGCAGCTCTACAAGGTATTGCTTTTGTTTTCATATGGTGCATTTCATTCGGTTTCTGTTAGCGACCACGTTTAGTATTCGAAAAGGCCTTAAACCGATAATTTTTTATTAAAATCATTTCGAGTGAATTAATTTAACTCTAATTCGGAGGACTCCTTTTATTAAATAAACTAACAGTATTTTTAATCAAATGTTCTTAATTGACATTATATCACATCTGTAAATATTTTATGACTCGATCTATATAGTTACGGTCAGCAATACTTGATCACTTGAATTCGGTTGAGCTCGGTTTGTGAGTGATAGAGCCAGTTTTTTTTTTATTATTTATTTTTAGCAAGATTTATCTTTCTGAATTAGGCCCAAGAGGATTCAAATTAATTTTAAGAACCCATTTGACTTGTCACTATTGGCTTAAAACCCCTTTGGATTATAAGCTTGGACCTGTAAACATTATATTTATATCGAGAACTATAGTAATTTTGCTGGAAAACCGGCTTGGAACGGGTTTGAAGAGAATCGTAAAAATGTTTTGTAATTTTCAGATGATGTAAAAATTTTGTAATTAAAATTACTGTATGTAAATAGCTCGATTATTTGTCGAAAATAAGGAGGATTAAGTTTTTGACTTCTCTTCAATTTTCGGAGCTGATTTCAGGATATTATTATATGTTCCAACTTATGGTTTCTGATGTTAAAATTCGGTTTTGTTCAAATTCAGGAGAAATACTGGGAGGAGCACCCTGGCGAGGTCGTCCCTTTAATGAAGCCGTCGTTCTATTCCGGGCCTTGGAAGGTGGCGATGGGCCAGGTCCCGGCCCATATCAAAAGGAACGCGTAGACTAGAACATGTAATGTAATTGTCTGAAATTACCTGATAATGTTTGAAATCTCTCTGAAGTAGATGTAATTGCTTTCATACGATTTTACTTCCCGACTTGTCAATGTCTTGCGTTTAAGTGCAAGGAAATCGGTTCATACATATATATTTTTCTTTTCATTTTTACTTCGAGTTAAGATTTTATCTGAATGTGTTATCAGATAGTTCTTGAAGAAGTGGTTATAATATATGTATTCATCTTATGCAATGATGTAAATAATTATTTAAACTTCAACCGTTTTACAAAATTTGAAAAATGGTTTAAAAAATTCCTTGTTTTATACGATATTTAGAATAGTAATAATTAAATTAAATTAAATTATTTTATTTTATTCTTTTTTAATAACAATTTTTATCCGTTTAAAAAGCTTTTTATGTAGTAAGAATTGATATAAATAATTTATTCATAAGACATCCCATTTCATTCACGTCCACAATTTTAGTTGTAAAAATTACTAATTAGCAATAACGCTTTTTTCCTTTATAAACCTTTTACATAACGATTTTTTTTACATCAATTTTATAATAACGTGTAGATATTTTATACTTTTTTTTATGGCGAAATGCACCATATAATTATTAATTATCTCATAAAAAGAGGTATTTTATTATTATACCAAAACAAGAATTAAAGATCCTTCTGAACACAGCGGTTTTCCATTTAAGCTATCGACAGGAAATTACCGTAATTACACAATCTTTTATGCTCGTGAGTCCATTGAATAAATTGCATAAAAAAATGTATAAATTAGCACATACAATTATTGTACATCAATTACCTTGTCTTTAATCCGAAATTTGCGATTAATCCCGATATAAGACTATGCGTTTTGTGAAAAAGTCCACGGTTTGACTTCTTCACATTGGAAACGAGCCATTCGTAATCCGCTAGTGTGGACTCCGTCAACGGCTCCAAAAACTCGCACTTACTCACAACATCATGCGGCGGGACCCCAGCCACGAGGTTGGTGTCAAGTCTCGGTTTGCCATTGTTGAGCTCCTTAGGCACTTCGAGCGGGGCATTTTCTAGGGCGGAAGGGGAAGAACCAGGGATCACCTCTTGCTTGAACGGAACCGCTCGAGCCGCTTGCAAACAGAAGTCAACCCACTGATGAATGAGCGGAGACGGCCCTCGCACGCGGCCTCCAATCCGATCAGTTTCGAGCTTTGTGGTGGCGGGAATTGCCTGAGGAAGATACAAGGTTTAGACTAGTTTCGTCAGCGGGCCAGTTAGACCGGCCACAATTTTTTTGGAACCTAAGTGCTTAGGGGGTTCGTCATCAATTAAAAAAAAGAAGAGAATAAAATAAAAGAAAAAAGAGATCGCAGGTTTATCGTGTACTTTTGAACTTGTGTTTTGGAGTTTTAAGGATTGGCTTTGGTTATGAAAAAAAGTAGCTACCAAGCAGGGTGTTTACGTGTGTAGATTTCGGAAAAAAAGTAACATACCCAGAGATCTGCCCATAGGCTGGCGCCGGATTTCGGAACAATAACCGTGACATTAGACATGCGCTTGGCGACTGGAAGAATATCGCTACTCCAACCAACAGCCACCCAAACATCTCCGATTCCAAATGCTTTGAGATAGTGAGCGTTGTCGAATAACTGAACCTGCAAAATAATAACAGAAGCAGAACAAATCTAACTTGAATAAGTTGTTCCCTAGAGGTGGACCAAAAGATGGTTTGTATTAATCCTCTTTTACCGGTTCCTATCTATACCTGATTTGCAAGTGATTCCAAGTTCTGAAGAACGGCGACCTTGCCACCATCCACTTCCGAATTGATGTTGCTGGTGTTATAAGATGCTCCCATATACTTCAAAACCGCACCAACAACCTCTCTGGGAGAATCAACCATTGATATCCTCCCTGCAAGTTCAGGTCGCCATAAATCTTCCCAGTCCTGCAATGGCAGCTTATATTCTTAATTCTTAAATAGTTAAATCATCAAAGTAAAGATGGCGTATTTATGTTTAGTGGAGACATAGATATTGGAAGGCAGATTGGGGTGAAACCAGAACAACGTAACCGGTTTTTAACCAGAACCGTAAAACCAGAAAAGTACTGTTTTGTAAGACATAAACCGTGCAACCCGTTACCGGTTTTATTACTTTTAGAACAATTATGGTATTTTAGGGATTTCTTAAGGTTTTTAGGTCTAATTGTGGGTTACGTAGTTTTTTAAGGATTTTTATTATTATTTAAAGAAAAACAGGTTTTTACACTGGAACCGGTTTCTAGAGAAATAAGATTTTATTTAAGACAATGGATTTCGATAGTAATAAAAAAACCATTCTGGTTCTCAATTATAAAAAACCAACAATCCCGTACCGGTTTTGGAAGTGTTGATAGAACGGGAACCGGTTAGCAATCTCACTCGTAAAATATATAATCTTGAGGGAAATTCACCTCTATAGGAGCCAGGTTATACTTTCGAAATTTATTTTTCTTGTACGCAATGACCATGCAACCCCACCGATACGGGGCAGCCCATACTTTGCCATCTGGATCGATATCCCCTTCGCTGTTCCTGCGTAGATAAACCTGTGATTCTTTTAACAAAAGCTAAATGCTTCTCTTCTTCCATGAAGAATATACCGTAAAACACAACATATCATCGAATTTAAAGCCAGAAAAGAGGGGCAGAATCAGAAGCAAATTGGCCTAATGAAAGGATTAAATCCTAGATTATTACTCCTACTAAGAGAGCAACTATGTTCTTACTTTCCATTTAGAGCTCAAGCTTTTATACCAATCTTGATCTTCGACCCCATCTATCGGCTGAATCGCGGCTTTCTTGATAGCCATATGCAGCCATGAGTCACCGACACTAACCATATCTGCTGCCACAACAGACGACGGTCCGACATTTTTCTTATTGAAAGGTGCTGTTAGATCAGAAAAGATTCCCTCAAGACTTCCGGAAAGCTTCAGCTGAAACTTTAATCTCTTTCCTTGAGATTGCATAAATTCCTTCACGTCGCAAAGAAATTTAATAAACAAGAGACAACAAATTATCGTAAATAAATCTCGTTGATTAGAGAAGAATCGGTACTGACCTTGACCCACGAAGGAGGCACGGAGCTACGCAAAGCAACGACTTTCAGAGGTACTGTCAAAGCATATGTTTTCGATTTCCATTTCTGGAATTCTTCTTCCAACTTTTCGTCTTCGAATTTTAACCCGCTATCGAAACTTCTCTCTTCTTGATCATCTGTCACAGCAAGCACATTCTATTCAATGTCAACCAAGAAATTCCCAAAGTCAAACCCATGAGCAAACTCTGATGAACCCAATTCAATCCCAGAAATTCAACCATGAATATTTCGAACATAGTATGAAGTTATACAGCTTGAAATCCCAGAAATTTCTACGCATGAATTCAACATTAAAAGTCACCCGTTTCATCACTCACTTTGCTCTGATACAAATCGAATAGAAGATTGTTCTTGGTGAGCCACGCGAGGATGAGAGAGAAACCGGGAGACATTCGCGGCGGAGCAGGGCCGAGCTCCGAGCGCGAAGCCGATGCTGCCGAGGACGAACGCTGCCGCGGCAGCGGCGGAGGCGAGGCGAAGGGGATCGTGAGCGGACTTCGCAGGCGTCGGAGAGGGCTGCTTCAGAATCCGGCCGTCGGAGAAGTCGCCGGAGAAGCATCGGAGAGGGAGAGACGCGGCGGATCGAGGAGCGAGGCGAGTAGGAAGTGGCGAAGGGAGTGAGGCGTAAGAAGGAGAGAAGGCAGCCATGGAAACGGAAGCTTCAGCGGATTGAAGCTCACTCCTCTCTGTTGTATTTATACGTTTAGTTTTTTATCAAATAAAAAACCGGTGACTCGATTTTACGGGTATACCGATGAGTTTTTACGATTCGATACCGGTTTTGGCATTTTTCTTCTCGGTTTTGCTTTCGAAAGAGTCCAGCTTACGTAAACCACAATTCGATACTGGTTTTGGCATTTTTCCTCTCGGTTTGCTTTCGAAAAAGTCCAATCTCAAACCATGCCGAGTCTGAGATGAAACCGGGCGAACTCGAAATGGCTAATTTCTTTTATTAATTTATTTAACAAAAACACTCCTTACTGGACATTTTATTGCCCCGGTCCAGTCTCCAGCTCCCAGTTTTGGGGACAGACCGGACCAAAACCGGAATTCGGGGCTTACATTTTTCACCCCGACGGGATAGTTTTGTAGAGCTAATTTCAATTATGCCAAAATCTTAAAGCAGCAAATTTAATTGATATATCAAAAGTCAACTACTTTCTTGATATAACTTTTTCTTCTTCTTTTATTTATTTCATTCTTTGACCAAAATGACAGAAGAAAATAGTGGGAAAAGGTTGATAAAATAAAATATTGACTTATTATTATTTAATTTGCAACTTTGAAAATGCAATGTATCTCCAGATATTCATACAACTACTTTCCATATAACAGCTTATAAATCACAGAGACATTATTATTTTTACACACATTTTTCTTATTCTTCACTTAGCACCTTAAAAATTGACGCTATAAATTACACAATAAGCAGGAGAATATACATATATATCGCGACAAAAATAATTAATACAAATTATCGGCCAAAAAATGGCCGTTCACGTGATTTTGGTCACCACCGCCTTGTCCTGTCGTAGAACATAAGCTGACGGAAACCATCCCGAGTTTCCATTGCATAATCCTTCTGACCACCCGTCCGCAGCTACCTGGTAACGCCATTAATTATAAACAAAAATCACAGCCTGTAGGGTTTTATTTATTGAACTATGAATTACTAGCGTATAATGCTGATATAGGTACTTATTTTTCTGGCAATTTCAGGTGATTTCTAATGTTTTTTGTCGGCCAAAATGTAGATTACGAATTGATTTGAGAACAAACTAAAACTTGGAGGCGGTGAAAGTACCTGGTGAACTACAACAAAATCGTCCACTGATAGACTCAATTCACCTTCGGCTTGAGCATCAAATTGGTGAATTACCTGTAAGGTGGCAGAAAAACTTAACGAAATGCGAGAAAATCATGTAGTAAGTCTTATCTTGTAACTCTTTAGTAAAAATTAAGGACCAAAAGCTTTGGTTTTAAAAACTCAGTAAAATGTCTTACTTTGGCTATGAAGAATGCGTCATCTTCGTTTGTGTTCTTGTGATTTGCGAATCGATCGTTCTGCTGGTTTTCAAGCCATTCGTCCACGTCTTTTTGGATTTTACTCGAAGGCGACGATGGAAGATCTTGTGGCTGCTTCTCTAGGGTCATCTAGCATGAACACGAATATAATAAATAAACGATAATCTAAGCTTGAATATCGAAAAAGCTTTGATAAGATTTTTTTTTGACATGATGGGCTCGTCCCATTATTGGATATTATAGAGGAATACCTCGTCGTGTAGCTGATCTAAAAGGGAAAGAGCCTTTTGGTGGTAACATCTTTCAGCATCAACCTGAAATACATAAGGTATTAGAGTCGACAGCGTTGAGATATGATCGTACACTTCGGAGGGAAAGATTTCTAACAAAAAATCAATGATCAAACGGTGCTGTATATCAATGAAAATTCATGATTATTAAAGCTATAAAATGATAAAAGTCCGCAATTAATATAAATTGAACTTATTGCACTGAAAGGTGAGTATTCAGAAATTAAAATACCATAGTAAGAAGCATATTGAATGTCATCTCTTGCTGATGCTCCTCAACCGACAACATAGCAGCGCTTGCTTCTCTCCCAAGAGCCATAATAGAAGATTTAAGCTCGTTTAATCTCGTTTCCGCGTTTTGAAGCTTTATCAAGCTCTCTTCGGATGCTGAAGGGCCCGTTGACTTTGACCGCCGCCTCAGTACTTCCCCCACCTAATGAGAGAAAAAAAAAATATTATTACACTGTAAATACTCGGTAAGATTGTTTTTGCAAACAATTACCTGAGCATCGACATCCAGGCGTAGCTTGTCGTAGCGGTGAGCCAAATGACGAGCATCCTCCAGAGGCGCTCCATTTATTTGTGCTCGTAGTGGATCACAAACCTACATATTCAAAGTCTGTGACACGATTACAAAAAAATAAACAAGAAAGGAATTTATGATAAAACTAACACCAAAGCAAAAAGGGGGAAATAAATTGCAATGATCAGCAAAGCTATTTCAAAGATTGGGTTCTTCTGAAAAGATAGAAATACTTGAAACATTTCACGCTAACATTATTAAAACTGGGTATCACGAATATGAACGAATGATTCCATGCCGTTTTCTTGACTACCCAAATTGAATTTACGACTTATATTTGGCAGCCACTTTTATCCCTCGAATGCCACAGGGTAAAGCCAGTACATTCAATACTCAAATTATCAAGCTCATTGAACGCGTATTTCATGAAATTCATGATTTAAGTTTAAGCACCATTATTAACTTGAACCCCTTTCACTTAATTGATAAGGAATAAATTGCAGGATTCTGAATTCTAAGCATGATAAAAAACTAAAAACATCGCATATCGATCACAAAATCAAAGGGTTATCCCGTACATGGCACGTTCCTCTTGAGATGGTGAAGAAATTACCTTCTCTCTAAGCAACATAAGCAACGACTCTCTCTCCTTTTCCATCGAATTATGCATCGAACCAAAATAAGTAGAAGCTCCAGCCAGAGGAGGATGAACAGCTTCGTTCGTGTCTCCGTATTTGCAACATTGCTCGGCCAACTTTCTCACTGAGTTTTTCGAACAAAATTAGCCTCGAGAAAAGAAGAAAAATGCAACACAACCCTCTTGGTAAGCAAGAACAGTTCAATACCTATCTCTATCTGTTTTGAGCTTATGGAAATAAACCCTTCAACTCCACGAACAATACTCCGTTGAAAATGCTGTAGACAAATTCTCGATCAGATATTGTAACTTAAGTTGTACGTAACGTGCGAGGGACTTGAGTGTAAACCTTTGCAGCCTTTGTCGAATTGTACAAGTTCTGAATTTGTTGGTGGCATAAGAGCTCATCTTCATCGATCATCGCGGTCTCGCTGCTCAAGCTTCCCAATCGTCTCAATACCGCCTGTAACATGAAAAATAAAATAAAAATCTGTTGAATGTGAAACCTAATTTACTTGGAAACACTATGGAGGCCCGACGCAGAGCTGTCAAAGCTGCAAAGTTTATTTTGAGCGTTATGTAGCTAAGGTTTTTTTAGACTTTTCACGCAGCTTATTGTTGTCCTACGTATTTTCGCTTATATAACTTTGTAGCCGTCATTTTAGTACGGTGTAGCACAAAAACGAGTGAGAGCAAGCAGGAGGGTGTATTCGAGCAAACTTCGATTGAGATAATAAGTACTACTATAACTTCAATTTCGACTTGCGTTTTGGTGTTTTTTTTTTATATGGAGTTATAAGTCGAAATTCCTAACAATCTCAAACCGAAATGAGAACATTAGCTCTAAGCAATTTATCAGCAGCGAATCCAAAACCGAACCCGACTCAACACTTTGTCCTCTATACGATCCGAATTCGCCAAGCCAACCACTCGATCACTCTAATGTTGTCGAAAATTCATGATTCTGAACCCAATTTTCTTCACAACCAATCTTGTTTAATGGATCACTATCACTATGCGTTCACGGTTGCTCATGTATACAGATCTGTGGCATACTAATGGAAGCTCAACTACACACCTAGTTCTCGATTCAAACCAAATTATCCCAACTAAGGAAACATTTCGCGACACTTTATCTACTTTAAAGCGACCGAATCATGCACAAAAACTCACCTCGATCCTCAACGAACAGAGAAAAGGACCCAACAAAACAAAAGAGACGAAGAAAAGTCCAACTACTTTCAGAAAGCAAGAGCTCACACCTGTTGCTGCTTGGCGACTTGCTCCCTGAGCTTGGTGGCCTGCTTCCGAATAGCTTCCATGGCAGAGCTCAGAGCATGGAATTGGCCCTAACAGCAATCAACAACAGAGGAGAGAGAGAGAGAGAGAGTTGATGATCGGTGAAGGCATTGATTTTGAGAGGAGAGAGAGTGAGAGAATATATTTTGGGGTCAAAGGTCAAATCTGTCACGAGTCAAATTGTCGGTCAGAGACGTAATAATATTAGTTATTTCACCAATAATAACGAACTCTATCTCTATCTCAACTTCTAAACTCAACAAATAACAATAATTTATTGTTTGCAAAACTACTTAAAAATTAGTCCATAAAAATATATATATGATTTCGTTAAGAATTCGTAATATCCTTTTTTTTTTCGTGGTTTACGTGATACATGTGAAGCTAAAACAGACTAAAACGCGTAGTAAAGCAGACCGTAATTAGATGAAATTATTTAGTCACGCAGATATTTTTGCCCACCACAAAAGAAAAAACTTAAATACTCCCGTTCCTGATTAATTTTTACTGTAGCTTTATCTATTTATTGGGTTGTTAAGTAGGATTAATACCAACCATTACAAAAATTAATAATAATAATTAACATGGAAATTTATGATCTAAGCATAACTTTTTAACATGAAATCTGGCAGCTTTGTAGTGATCCAATGAGCTTTGAACTTGGAAGTACAAAAGAAAAGAGACAAAAGCTTTTAGAACAAAGAGAAAATGGACAAACATGGTGGAGTGGTTACTCAATGAACAATTGGGAATCGGGCCCCACTTTCAATTGGTTTTGAGCTTCATTATACACCCAATATATGGATTGTTAGAGGCTTAGAACTTAAAGACATTTTATAATATTGATGCACTTATATATATATATATATTATCAATGCAAGTATATATAATTATATAGTATATACATATGCTTTATTTGTAATTTAATCACACAATTATTGTAAGATACGTCGTTGGTTAATCCATTTTTAGGAAACGAACTTTATAGAATTACAAGAATATTTGTAGTGCATATGATATTGATAGGAATATTGATTTCGTCTATGTTATAAGTATAATCTACCATTTTCTCTGCACAGTGAATGAATTTAACAAAAAAAATATCAAACAAAAAAAGAGTAAATGGCGTTATTAATTCCACCGCTCCCCTTGCTTCTTGTTCTTGGAGCATTATGCCCCATTAGTTTTAGTTTTAGACTATGGCAGAGATACCCCCAAACTTTCAACAAGTAGCATATTGCCGCATACGCGTTAAAAGATGATGGAAAATACTAACCTTTGCGTGGCACATAACATTTTTAATGGTAATTTCAGCAATTTTATTTTTTAATCAATTTTTATAGACTTCTATCGCAAAAAAGTTTATTCCAAAAAACATTAAATAAATCATGTATTGCACAAAATTTTAAAAGAGCCAATATCTTATATTTTAAAAAAAATTAGATTGTGTTACGGGTATTTTAAGTAACTTAATTAATTAAGAAAAAGTTGTTAATCTATTTTTTTTCTTAATTAATTATAATCAATTTAGCCGAAAAGATTCTCCGGAAGTCCATTTTGTAAAAATGGAGTGTCCAGATGATCCCAAAAATATTGAAATACCCAAAATTGATATAAAATTTGTGTAAAACGGACCCGGGACAAGTCCGGGACCCTACAGGACAGCCTAGGAGGGCCCCACCACGTGGCTGAACACTGTGGGACCCACCAGCCAGCGAGGACACGTGTCGTGCATGCAGTAGAGCCGCGTCGCTCCAGCAGCGAGGCGACGCGTGTCTCCCTCGCGTGGAGGGCTGACGTCAGCAGCTTGGGCTCCAAGCTTCCAGCGAGCCCGCCGTCTTCCGACCGCGCGTGAGGGCATGTCACTTCTCCGATCGCCGTGATTTTTGCGGCGTTGGATCGGCCACATCTCGAGGATACAAATAACTATAAATAGGAGATAATCGCAAAACAGGAGGCTTGGGTTCATTCGGTTTCAACACAATTTTCACCTGAGAAAACACTTGGGAAACGCCTCAAAAGCTCCCAAAACCGATCTTCACTCAAATATCCCCTAATGTTGAGCGTCGGAGGTGAATCGGGGGGTAAAACCCTCGTTTCTCCCTGACCGCGATGTTGTTTTGTCAGGTTCCGGAATAGAGAAATCCAACTAGAGCGGAAGCTCTGGAGAAAATTCTGGCACGATATACAACTTCCCCTGTCTAGGTTTAGGATCAGCGTGGTGCTCGTTCTATCCTTTGGCCTTAATATCTCTCGCAGATATACTGACTTTACGGATAGAGCGCAGGACCCGAATCTGAATTAATGACGCAGGCCGGAGGTGTTATCCACCAGGGTTCATCTTAAAGTCAACTCTGCGATCTTTTCCACGTGGAGACCGAATCTGTGTGGTGCCCGAACCTGTCATAAGGTAGTGTGCGGGCCCGGATATGGTCCCGTGTCAGGAAAAAGACCCGATCGACTTTGAGGTGCCAGAAGCCCAAACTCAAAATCCACGAAAGTCAACAAACGACATTGTGCCCGATCCAACACGAGGCATTGGACCGCTACAGTGTGTGATCCATTTCTCTGTATCAACAGATGGTATTGCTGCTAAAAGTTGAAACTCAATAGAAAAAGTAAACCGATTCAAAGTTTAAGGACATTCCTATGTACCTATTACTTAACACAAAAATATATGATTTATTTAGATTTTTACACTTCTTACTTTATTGGATAAATTTGTAAGAAAAGTTGAATTTATTTAATTTATTTATTTTATATGTACATACATATATAGATTTTTTTTTGAGGGACGATAGATATTATTATTTTTCTTTTTCTTTATATGTATGTTTGAGCAACCGTGTTAATAATTTCTAATTTCTACATGCAGTTATGATTATTCAACGCTTATAAGTTTGTACTTTTTCATCACTATCACAGATTAAGTCTTAAGACGATCCACATAATTGCAAAGAAAAAATAGAAATAAATTATGTGAAATAAATCACACATTTTCAACCTAACACTTAATAAAAAGACTATGAAAGCCCTACAAAATAAATGCATTACACATCAAAAACTCACAATCATTTCTTTCAAGAACAACACACACGTAGACATACAAACATAAAAAAATACACATATACAACACCAACATTGTTCATCATATAACCATCTCAATATCAATTGTATTACAATATGATCACGATCATGATCGGTTAGTTCATATTATTAAGAGGATTATTACTCTTACAAAGAAGAAGCTAAAATCCATTATGGTTCACGGAGCTGGTGATCCTCCTAGCCGACTTATCCACCATGCAATGTCATGTATCTTCTCGTCCGTGAATTTTGTCGATTCAATTGATTTTGAGTCATTAATTTAAAATTTATAAAATTTTAAAGAAATGAAAAGAAAAGCCTACTGAAGCGTGCAATTTTCTCGCAATGCAAAGACATACTTCGGTCACATCAGCCGCGAGTGTATTGCGTTGAAAAACAATGCTAATATGTTATTGCGTTTGACGAGATTTCGTGAGTCATGGGACTCCGAATACTATTATACTTGCCAACTTGACCGACCATTATCTAAGGATCATATGTAGCCGTGCAAATTAAAACAAGCCAGGTCTTGGTATTCAAGATCATAAGCGACTTTCCTTAAATTATCGAGGTGAACTTTGAGCTTTCCGCGCCGGCAAGCCATGACTTAAAATGACATTCATATATCTTATTATATATAAACTCTTTCAAATCGCTTCATTCTTTGTGAATGTCGGATCTTTTCTTATCTTAGTTCTCAAAATTGCTTCATTCTTTGCTCACGTTGAATTTTCATTTTCTCACAAAATTGGTTCATTCAACATAAATTATACATATACATTAGAACTTTATTAAACTAATACTCATTAAATTAATAACTTCAATAAAATAATATTTTTGTATGGTCTCCACTCTAACTAACATGACTAAATTTTACCTTGACAACTTAATAGCCTCAATAATATATAAAATTCTCAGATCCCAACATTATTAATTTATATTGGTATACACATGTATATTAATCCATGGTTTTAAATGTCGGGAAATTATGGGCACGGGCATGGAAAATCTTTTTTTTGTTTTATAGTCTAAAAATTGCGAAATTTGGATGGAATTTCGCTAAAAATTATATTTTTGGTAGATTTTGACAAAAATACCAATTAAACTTTCGCCAAAAATATTTATCATCTATCAATGTGGGACTTTTTGTTATTCATTCAACTAATATCATACATTCACACGTAACATACACATACACTTCACCTAATAATTTAACTTAATATTATACACCTCAAATAATATTATACACTTAGAATACATATTTACTTCACCTAACATACATATACGCTCAATATACATATTCATTTAATAATATACACTTCAACTAATATTAAATTTGTTAACATACATATACAATTAACATGCATATTCACTTAATATTACACACTTAATTAACATACATATTCACTTCACATAATAATTTGACTTAATATTATACACTTCAACTAATAAAGTGACTTAATATTATACATGTCACCTACATATTTAATTTACGAATATCTTGTATTTATTAAATGTGTAGTTTTGAACTTATATAAATATCTTGCTTAAATACTCAAATATTTTTTACAAAATATCCGTCGAAAACCCCATCGGCATGCGGTATGCCCATGCGAAAAGTGCGGTATATGCGGCATGCGGTATTTCTTTTTTTTACAATTTTTCCATCGGCATACCCATCGGCAAACAATATATCCGTAAAACAAAAAATGCGAAACGAAATCGGCAAGTGGCATTTAAAACCTTGTATTAATCATTATGCATATATCAGACTAATATTATAATCAAATTATAAGTATATCTTTCATTAAGATAATAATATGAAATTTTATAATTATTTCCCAAAAGCCGTCGTACCAATTTACTCGTAAAATTAAATCAGTAAGTTTACTTATCGGTAAGATTGTCTTCTCATATACTCATAATTTGTAAACTCATGATTTCCAGTCGGTAAATCAATAAAATCGTGTCATTGGATTTTCATTGATAAAATAGTATCTGAAACACTGATACCGTTGTTTAATTTATTTATGTGTGGGTAATATATCTTACACTAATGTTGTTGTTGTGTGTGTTTTTATTTTTTATTTTTATATATATAGTATAATAACGTTCTAAGCCATTGATAATTCAGTTGTTGTAAATTTATATCAATTATTAAGTTAGAAAATCAATTCCGAAATTACATAAACGAAATGGTTCAATTCCACTATCTAATAGTTATTGATATACCTTTTCAATCATAGTCTAATATTTTTTTTAGAAATTGATTATTAAATGTCTAAAAGTTAGTTTTTAAAAATCACATTTTTTTGTAGTAATTATATCTTATATTATGCCCCGCTGTCTTTTTTATTTTATTTTATATATATTTTTATATATATCTATGTTTCAATGTCGTTTCTACATAATTATGTCGTTACGACTTTTTTCATATCAAAATTACAAAAGCCCTTCTCAAATTCTAATGTCTAGTTATCATGTTTGATGGTAAGATAATCGCGGTAAAAATATTATCTTTTATATCAATTAAGAAGGTTAAGGCATAAAGTAAAAATATAAAAGGATCAACAAATATGAAGCAATATATCTTTCGTCTAATTTTTCTGCCAAATTCAAATGAAAAAAGATGTTATACAATTGGATGAGCACATAAATGTACATTTTAGATATGATTAGTAGCACTAAGCTAAAAAATTAATTAACGTCCATAAAAAAATATTGGACAAAAAATAAGTCACCTCATATTTGATAGCTTTATATACTTTTATCACTATGCTTTACTAAAACAAAATATCCTCATGTTTTTCACATCATTTAAATCTCTTGCAAAGAAAAAAAAAATACATTCCCTTCTTACTCTATTCTCTTTCTACATGACTCGTTTCAGTTTATTAATTGATTCTCATCTTCGGCGAAAGCGGCAAATATCCTGGATTTGAATTTAGGTGATGTTCACTTTGCTGTAATTGGTCAATTATAGCCGTAGTGTTGTGGATAGAAAAATACTTTGCAACAGAGAGAAAAATAAATAAATACGGCTATTAATCATACAACGTTTTAGTAGGTACAATTTTCAGAATTATTTTACTTATATATATATATAATCTTATGGGAAATAATCACACATTTTCAACATAATGCTCAATAAAAAAAAAAGGACAAAGAAGCCTTTCAAATAAATGCATTAAGCATAAAAAACTCACAATCATCCCTCCAAAAACCACACACATAATACGTAAGTATATATATGAATATATAAACCTGAAGGCTTATATCCTTCAAAGCTCAACGTCCATGGCCGCACAGTCAGTGGGCTTGAACGACACAGTCCCTCCTTCAAGATCGTACCCGACGAGGAAGTTCATCTGCGCCAAGTTCCCGAAGATCGCCACGTCCTCCGACGCGATCATCGTCATGCAAACGACGTCGTCCTCCACCCTCGCGAACGTGTTCACGGGCTGTAACACCACGTCGCCGCCCTCGAAGTGGGCGGTCACCATCGGTGCCGGGAACCTGTCCCCGGCCCGGAAGCATACGCTCATCACGCCTCGTGGGTCGCTCACGCGCTCGGCGCTGTCGCCCACCGCCTCCTCCACCGCCGACGCAAGCGCGTCGTGGAACCCCGCCGGGAGGAACGTCAGCGTCGTGCCGGAGTCAATTATGATGTTTCCCTCGTTGGACGCGGCACGGCTTTTCCTCGAGGTTGACGTCGCGTCGTAGACGAGCCTCTTGTCGCCGACACTGATGCCGCGGAGCGTGAGGTAGTAGAACGTGTTGGGCTCTTTGGCGACGAGTGGGGTCGTGACGACTCCTGCGCCGGAGACGGAGGCGGAGTCGCCGAACGTGATCTTGCTCATGACGCGGGACTCGTCGGATAGGGGAACGAGGCAGTACGAGAACTTTGCAGTTCCGCCGAGCTGGGAGACGAGCGAGAGTTTACCGCCGCCAAGGCCGATAATGCCGGAGCCGGACTCGTCGAATGTGCCACCATTATCGTGTCCGCAGCCAAAGGCAATGCCGGGGAGGGTGGCCGAGCCAAGCGTTAGGGTTTCGGAGGCGAGCGTGCCACGGGTGAAAGAGCGGTCCCCATAGGAGTAACTATACCTATTGGAAGAAAAAAAATGGTGTAAATTGAAATTGTAAAGACTAAGTTAAGCCTTAAAAAAAAAAAAAAAAAAAACTTAAAGTTAAAAAAAAATCATGATTTTTTCAACGATTTTTTACCCGCAAGCGTTGTCGTCGGCAACGGAGGAAGTGAGGCAGGCGGATTCCGGGAGCTGGCTGCACAGCTGCGACGCGCATGTGAGGCTGCGGTAAGTCGAAGAGCGGCTCGGGTCGTACATGCGAGGGGTCTGTTTAAAGCACTGCTCGCACGGCTTGCACTGTGTCCACGTCAAATCGCTGCCGGTGTCAGCAATCCCGAGGAGCGGCACAGGCGGCGTGCCGATGGAAATGTTCATCAAGTACTCGCCTTCGCTGGGGACAATCCACGATTGTATCGGGCCGGACCTGGCCGCCAAAGACGAGGTCAACGACTTGTAGCGGCCCGCACGATTTACAGAGCGGGCAAAAGCGCGTCGGAGGCGGGCGAACACGGCGGCTTTAGCCGGGTTGTAGGTGGGGGAGAAGGGTGAGTCAACCTGTATGAGGTCGGTTGAGAATGAGTAGCCATTAGAGAAATGAGCCAGTGCGACTGAGACGAGACAAGCAAAGAGGAGGCTAGTTTGACTTTTGTATGAAGCGTTGACCGCCATGGTTTTTCTATTCTTGAAATGATTCGAGTGAAAGCGACGACAGGGAATGAGAGAGTAGAGCAAATGATTGTGATATTTATAGAGAGATTGTGATTTTGTTCGTTATGAAACTTGGAAGATCGAACGATTTGAGAGTAATCAAGAGTGTATAATAAAGAGAATTTACAATGGGATTGTTATGGAATATCAAGTGCTTCATTAAGAAAATGTGTACGCGTTTTGGAATTCTTTTCGAACAATTTGTGTCTATAAGTTTATGATTGACCATTTAAATTTGATGGAATTAAAGGCAAAGGTGATGAATTAAGCGTGAAATGCTATTCTAAAATACTCATGAGCAGAGACGTTTTACTACTTAATGGTAATTAGTATATTATATTCCACTTAAATGACTGCGATGAAACGACATGCTAATTAATCACACATAATTAAGATTGTATTCTAGAAAAAAAAATATGCGGCAAATGTAATTAAGTTTTAAAAAAATTATATGCACTTAAATTTGATTTGTAAAGGTTAAAGTACCAAATTGAGTAAAAGTTTAATGGTTATTTTTTCCATCTCCATTTTGTCTTTCTCGTTAATTTATAGTGACAAATCATTAGATTCTCATTTACCACAATAACACTATAAGCCAGACACTCTACACTTCTAAAATTTTAAAGAATTTGGGTACTTCGGTGTATTAAATTAGAATTTGGATACATGACTGTTAATTTTGTAAACTTAAATACATATGCCTCTATTATTTCGTATTTATACGATAATTAGCAGTATTATATATGTCCATTTTCTTTTGATCATTGCACTAAATGCACTCTCTACTACTGTTTAAGAGCATATAGTCAGTTACGGTTTTTAATTGGATTCACGGCTGGCTATTCTATCTCTTGTAAATAAACTAAATTACTCAATCAACAGATTTAGTTCATGAAATGATCGGAATATGGAATCTGCACAAATTATAATCCGATAAAAATAATCTGATTCCGTCACCTAAACATATAAATTATAATCCGATAAACATGTTCGGATTCCGCCACCGGAACATCCAAGTATTTTTTTTTATCTTATTAATATTAATGTGCACAAAGACAAATTAATACAAAGAGTACTACCTCACCAATTAACATTCTCTGTAAAACATATATTTTCTATGTTCCAAAACTCAAAAACAAAACTTATATATAAAAAAAGAATCCGATTTAACGACGGAATTCCGAACAATTCCGGCGAGTTTTAATCGTCGCTGAGCTCGGGCGAGGAGAAGCTGGTCTTAAGGGAAGCTCGCTTGCCCAGCTTCACCATCTTCCTGGCCTCTCTGCTGATCTTCCTCTGCTCCTCCATGGCCTTCCTCAGGATCTTCCTCTGCTCTTCAATGGAGAAGCTCCCCAGATCCTCCAAGAGCTCCTCGCTCTTGCTCCAACCCAGATCGGAATCCAGATCAACCTCTCTCCTCTTCTTCTTCTCTTCCTTCTTCTTCTTCTTCGGCGAGCACCAGAACAAGCAGCCCGCGGTTTGCAGAGCGATTGAACACTCTTTCTCGCTCGTGGCGGCGCGCGAGCGCGGGCGCGTGGGAGGGAGACGGACGGGGCCGCGATGCCCGCGCCGGGACCGGGTGGAGCCTGGGCTCGACACGGAGCTCGGTGGATCGGGCTCCGACGAGGCGGCGCGTGGCGTTCGCGGGGGAGACGTGGTGCGTGGGCTAGTGACGGAGCTGGGGGGATCGAGCCGGGACGAGGCGGCGGCGTGGTGGTGGCTTGATTCGGAGCTGTGAGTTATGTTTCGGGGAGAGGCGGCGCGTGGGGCGGCGGGGAGGGATTTGAGGCGGGCGAAGCGGGATTCGAGGTCGGAGGAGAGGTCGGCGCGTGAGAAGGAGGCGCAGTTGAGGTCGGAGAGCTGCTCGAGGAGGCAGAGGTCGCGGGTTTGGGCGAGGAGGTCGTCGATGGCGGATTCAGAGGTGTCGGAGAGGTTGGAGAGGAAGGAGAAGCCTGCCATTCGCGGCGGCGCGTGGAAGATCGCGTGCGTTTTGGGGGAGAAGATGAGGGAAGACTGGTTTGGTTGATCAGGCGATTCGTGTTTTTGGGTAGGCAGCCTCTAACGGCTAATACGTGAGTTGGTCGTTGGTGGGTCCCACCTTCTTTTAGTGTGTCAGAATGATTAAATCCATATTTACTAAATCTATGGCTTAATAAAACGACATCTTTATTTGGTCGTTCTATAAGGAATCGGTTGGCAAAGTTTATGCCGATAATTTGAGTAATTTCTCTTAGCGTTTTGTTTATCCTAGAGTCATTTAATGTGTTTCTTTTAGTGTTTTTGTTTGTTTTAGGAGTTACATGAGTGGATTGTGATTTAATTGAAGATCAAGATGAATCGAGTCATTTGGACGAAGTTTTACATGCCCGAAAATCCGAAATTGAAGAATACCATGCAGCAGCTTGGTGCCGCGGCACAGATGTTCGGTGCCCCAGCACCACTGTTTGGCGAATTAGGATTTTTTTTATCCTAATATTAACCTAATAAGGAGGCTATATAAGGGAATCATAAAGATGGATTAATGGACAAATTTTGGGAGAGGAAAACATCACAAGAGGCTAGGAAACGCGAAGAACGCCATTGGGGATCGAGTTTTGCGAAGAAGAACGGTGGAGACGAAGATCACCTCCGAGATTCTCTCCATTAGTATCACTTTCTTTTGCTGAATTTCTTTCCCCATAATGTTTACCTTTGCGATTTGTTTATGCTCTAGATTCATCATGAGCTAAAACGTTCATAGGATTGTAATCGAAACTCACATGTAGCTCGTTTTGGATTATCGTTTCTTTGATTAATGACAATTGATTAAGTTTGTTTATTCTATCCTTTGCTTATTGCTTTTAATTGCTTGATCACCAATAAAATTAATTTGGTAAACCTTAGGAACTTTGGGAAATAAAATGAAATTTGTGTTTAGCCGTAGATAGGATAACACATGATCTATGATGGAAATCTTGAGTTTATGTAGGATAGGATTATACTTATGTAACATGTGTAACCCGTTAAGAACACGTGCTTAATGAATCGTTCATAATTTAATTTACATAGGAATGTAGTGAATTATTTAGGAAAGATAACTCGAATTGAATATCGGAAGAGTTCTTTTTGATGCATTAGGGGTCTTGGTTAACAACTTGTAGAAATTTAATAATCATAGGAATGATATGAAGAATCGGGTGAAGTGTTGAGGAAAGATTGTAATCCTATATTTCTCTATTTGTCCAAAGCTCTTATTTTTAGTTTTTATTTTCCATTAGTTATTTACTTGATCATATTACAAAATTGGTTGTTTAGATAAAATTAAGGTGACATAAAACTAGTAATTAGCAAAATTAATAGTAACAATTCTCCGTGGATCGACTTTTCTTATCAATATATTACTTGTTCTCGATACGTATACTTGTGTAAAAAATTCACAACAAGTTTTTGGCGCCGTTGCCGGGGAATTGTTTTATGTTATTTTTGTTAATATTAGTAAAATCATATTTAATTTTAATCTAAACGTTGTGTTTGAGTTCTATTTCTCAGGTATTTAGGTACTTGCATGCGGAGTAATAGGAGTCCGAGTGGAAAACTTCTTCCTATAAATCTTGAAATTGAAAAGACTTGCTGAAAGAATAGGAAATAACGACAACAAGATCCAAAAAAATTTGGAATGCGGTTGACACGTGGCAGAACGTGGAGGAGGCCAAGCGGTGTAAATCAAAATTTAACGGCTAGTGTGAACATTAGTCGTTAACAGAATAATGTGGCCGCATTTTAAAAACAATAACAAGACATTTTAAGCCGGATCAAACACACCCATAGTATATTAATATATATATATATATATATTATTTGCAAAACAATAATAATGAAAGAACATTTGAAAGATGAAAGTAAAAGAAAAGTAAATGTTATTATATGGAATTATCCGATCATCCGATGTATTCCTAGCTTATTTTAAATGTGGCAGAATATATAAGCGACCAAACACTAGAGAGGGCAAAGACAAATACACAAAAAAAGAGTGGGCACGACACACGCACGAAAAAGAATCAAGAAAACAACGAAAAAGGAAGCGATCACCTTTATTAACACAAACATGCAATGACTACATACACATACACTGATAGACAGTGATATTGGTTATGTCTTCACTCGAATTCTTAGGGTTTGACCATGCATAGAAATGATCGTGGACGAAAGAATACGAAAGAAGCAAACTATAACAATTAACAACAATAACACGTGATTATATAGTAAAAACTAATAAGGACTCAACTAAGTGCATTAATATTTACATATATATTTAATTAGAAGGATATATGACGTTGTTTTTCTTCATGCAGATTGCAGACGAACATGATCAGTAGAAAAAGCTGGTTCCGAACAACCTGTATGTCCGAGGCGGTCGGTGAGCTTGAACTCTGAAGAATCCTCTCGTGTCCCACCACAAGTAGACGACGTCTCCGGCCCGGAGCCCTTTCTCCGCCACAAACGCATGCCATTCTCTGCGCTGGAACTCCGGCTTCGTGTAGTTACTACCTCGCTGCAGAGAGCGGACTTTCAGCATGAAAGAGTGGCGGTTCCCCATCTCGTCCCTGGTCGGCACGGCCACCGCCTCTGAACCTCTGGCCGGCATCGGCAGAAGTTTCCCGGAGCCAACCCATCTGGTGGGCACCGCCAGCTTCGAGGCAACATCGGATTGCGATAGTGTTTTAGAGACGTACATCTCCACGTTGAATTGTGAATCAAGTAGAAATCAGGTGTAGTGTGAGTTTCTTTTTTCTCTTTATGATGAGTAGCTTAGAGCCTTAGAATGATATCGGGCTTGGCTTAAATACTGAACGATTGGTCTCAGTTGAGAATTGTAATTAGTCTCAATAATTTCATGTCTATTAGCTTAAGCTGTAGATATACGGGTCGACCTTGACCAATTAATAAAAAGGGTACATAAATTCAATTCAAACCCCAATTAATTTAGGGGTATCATTGGCAAAAGTAGCTATCTGTTGCGTTTGTACCAATTATGTAGCTAATGCGATTTAATGTTGACAATAGTGGTTAAAGTTTGCTAATTCGTCTTGTTTGTAATTTTCCATCCACTTAACTTAACATCCGTTAGTCAAACTGTGATGTGGCACTATTGACCGCCACATAGTTGTCCCTGTGGCACGCCACGTCAATTTTTTTTTCTTCATTTTAATGTTTAAAAAAAAATTGCTTTTGCACAGACGCTCATGCTGCCTCTCTTCTCTTTCTTTCTCAAGCCCACCCTCTCTCTCCTTAACACGTTGCAAAGCGTCATTTTTATCACAAATTAAGAAATAAAACTGCTCTGGTTGAATTTGAAGTGGTTGACTTTCTGAAGTGGGCTTGGGTTGACTTTTCCAAGCCAGACTTGAGTTGAATTTTTTCGGCCTAAAAAATCAAACCTAACCCGCCCAAAAAAACAACCCGAGCTGCTAGCCTTAAAAAGGTTATCCCG
The DNA here is from genome assembly GCA_954871525.1 of Parietaria judaica. Classification (NCBI taxonomy): domain Eukaryota; kingdom Viridiplantae; phylum Streptophyta; class Magnoliopsida; order Rosales; family Urticaceae; genus Parietaria; species Parietaria judaica. The sequence goes on along the minus strand of OX940868.1, from coordinate 18,931,737 downwards.
AGCCCGGTCCGAAAAAGTCGACCTGAGTTCTGCTCTAAAAAAAAAAGTAAACCAAGTCTAGAAAAATTAGCTTGAGCCTGATCTAAAAAAGTGAATTAGACTCGGCCCGCAAAAGTAAATCTTGACTCAACCCCTATAATTTAACCGTAATCTGGTCCGCTGACACTCAATTCTTATATTTATCATTATTCATCATGATAAATATAAGAATATGTCGCTATATGTGTTTCCTATATAAATTTTTTTTATATTTATCAGAGTTTATAGTGAAATGATCCTGGTGTAGTGGTGAAAGGCTTTGACTGCTATGGATGGGTCGTGGATACAACTTTCAGCAAGCCCAAAAGGTAGCTTGAGAGCACTAGAGAGATAGAGCAGTGGGGGATAAAGAGATAGTAGGACCTACGGCATTTAAAAAAATAATTTCAAAACATAAATAAAAGAAATTAAATTCGAAAAAATAGTAATTAAAGTTTGCTTAAAAAATTGTAACTACAGAATTTCAAAAATTAAATTTAAAAAATCTGACGTGGCATGTCACATGGACAACCATGTGGCAGTCAATGATACCACATCAGTGGTGACTAACGGAGGTCAAGTTAAGTGGATGGAAAATTGCAAACGAAACGATTAGTGAACTTTAACTATTATTACCAACATTAAATCACATTAGCTACATAATTGGTACAAACGTAACAAGTTAACCACTTTTGCCAATAATACCCATTAATTTATAATAGTCACACAAGAGGTTTTGTGGGTATGTTGATGTGTTTTTTATTATTACGTTTTGTGGGAGATGTGAGGTTTTGTGGGTGACGTGAGTGATGGGTCTTTGACCAATTAATAAAAAGGGTACACAAACTCAAATCCCAATTTACAATATAGTCACACTGAGGTTTCGCGTTTGTGCCTTGTGATTTTTCATTTTATTTTATTTTTATAAGTTTTGCGGGAGATGTGAGGTTTTGTGGGTGATGTGAGTGATGTGTGTGATGTCGATGTTTCGTGGATCATGTTAGTTTTAAGAAACTTCTTAAAACATCATTCAAAAACCCTATAAATTATTTTATTACCCCTCAAAACATCATAATTGGAAATACATCCTTTTTAAATTTTATGTACCAAAATACCTTTAGTTGTGTCCATTTTTCCGGACACGAATTGTCCATTTTTCAAGAGGCAATATGTCCATTTTTCAGGACACAATATGTATATTTTGAAAGGGTATTTTGGTACATAAAATTTAAAAATGATGTATTTCCAATTATGATATTTTGAGGTGTAATAAAATAATTTATGGTATTTTGAGGAATGTTTTATGAAGTTTCCCCTTAGTTTTCTCTTAGTAATGTACATGTTCAACTTTGTTGGGTTTTTTTTTTTTTTTTTTCTTTTATATATATATAGTTTATTGTCTAATAATGTTTATTAGCTATAGCTGTACTTGTATATAATGCTGTACATATGGTATAGAATATAGTTTCTTGTTCTATTTCACAAAAAATCGATAAAATTCAAAATTAGAATTTATAGATTTCGAATTTTTTCGTAACCATAACTTGTGGTTCTGTTTTTTATCCAGACCTAATATTCGGTTTCGGTTCCATTTCGTATTTTATTTTTTTCATATTTAATTTATAATTAACCGTCGGATAAAAAATATCAATCGTTAAATTAAACAAACAAAAAATTGGAATATGGATTTTTTGAAAATACAGAACTAGAAATTTATGGTTCCGGATTTAACCGTAACCAGAACTTCTGATTCCAGAAAAATCCGGAACTAGAAAGTTCTGGTTCCGGATTTTTTTTCTCGGATTTATACCGAAATTCCGGTTATGTTGATACTGTATTTACATGATTGGTTGTATATATGGGTCTTTGACTAATTAATTAAAAAACAAATTAAAACCCCAATTTACAATAGTCACACAAGAAGTTTTGTGGGTCATGTTAATTAATTGTGGGAGTTTTGAGTTATTTTATTAAACTTTGTGAGATTTTGTAGGTTTCGTGGATCATGTAAGTTTTCTCTTTGTAATGTACAACTTTGTAAGATTTTGTGGGTTTTAATTAGTTTATTGTCCAATAATGTGTATTATCTATAGTTGTAATAAGTTGTATATATGTGTCTTTGACCAATTAATTAAAACACAAATTCAAACCCCAATTTACAATAGTCACACAAGAGGTTTTGTGGGTCATATAGGTATTTTTTGAGGTTTAGATGTGAGGTTTTGTGGGTGACGCGGGTGTTTTGAGTTTTGTTTGTAATGTTAAATTTTGTGAGATTTTGTAGGTTTTGTGGATCATGTTAGTTTTCTATTTGTAATGTACAACTTTGTGAGATTTTGTGGTTTTTTTTTTTTAATTAGTTTATCAAAACACAAATTCAAACCCCAAATTGCAATAGTCACACATGAGGTTTTGTGAGTCATGTTGATTTATTTATTTTAGGTTTTGTTGGAGATGTGAGGTTTTGTGGGTGATGTAGTATTTTGAAGGGTTTTTTTTTTTTTTTTTTGGTAATGTTGAACTTTATGAGATTTTGTGGGAGATGTGAGGTTTTGTGGGTGATGGTGGTGTTTTGAGGTTTTTTTTTTTGTTGTAATGTTGAACTCTGAGGGTTTTGTGGATCATGGTAGTTTTCTCTTTGTAATGTACAGCTTTGTTAGACTTTGTAGGTTTTTTTTATTAGTTTATTGTCTAAAAATGTTTCTTTAGCTTAAATTGTATATATGCGTCTTTCTTAAGTTGTCTGTATGAGTCTTTAACCAATTAAAAAAAAACACGAATTCAAACCCCAATTGCAATAGTCACACAAGAGGTTTTGTGTGGGTCATGTTGATTTTTTTTGTTGTTTTGTGGGTTTTTTTTTTTATTTTTTTATAACCCAATTTAAAATAGTCACACAAGAGGTTTTGTGGCTCATGCTTTTTTAGGTTTTGTGGGAGATGTGATGTTTTGTGGGTGTTGAGGGCAAAAAATACCAACAAACAGTCTCGAGGATATCTCCTCGAGTTTAAAGAAAGGAGTTCGGGTTTAATCTCTTTTAGTGTTAAGAATCGGCAAGAGGAGAGTGATAATCACTATAAACTCTTTGAGCATTTTTCTATTGATGGAGTCTCAGATTACAAGTTTATGAATACAAGTTCTCGCTCTTTCTCTTGGTCTTTCTCTTGGGATAACTTCCGATCAAATCTTCGGATCCCTTTACAATGGTGATTCCCTCGGGCTCAGTTCTCTTGGTTGATTCTCATGTGGTCCTTTCTCTGAAAAGCTTTGTGGTCCTCACTGACATTCTCTGCAAGAGTAAGAGGACACACTTCCACTAACGTTGTCGCCTGCCACACTCTGAGGACAACCTGAGCAGGTAGTGAGCGTACTGCTCCTCCTTTTGTCAGTTTCGCCGACCAAACCTCGGTTGCATTTATTGAGGTCAGAACGTACGTCTCTGGTTCGTCCTAGTCGGCAATCTTTTTGGTCTCTTGAGCTTCCCATCCGAGAAGCTTCCTCGAGCATCTTCTTTGAACATGTTTCTCCGAGCGTCTTCTTCGAGAGACATCTTCGTACATCTTCCACGAGGACACCTTCATCGAGGATGCTTCCTTGAGCATCTTCTTCAAGAATACTTCCTCGGGAATTTCCTTTGGGTACCTTCCTCGAAGATACTTCCTCGAGGTGCGATGAAGTATCTTTTTGTTGACCAACAGTCAACGAGTCTTCTTGCCTCCATTTCACGTCGTTTTCAGGATAGACGACATGAGTAGTGTTAAGGAATGATTTGACAAAATCCAACCTTAACAGTGGGTGCTTTGCGACGGCAAGTCAATGAGTTTTTTTTCCTATGCACTTTCTCTTCTATTCTCCTCGATGAAATCGCAATGAGTTTTTTTTTTATATTTATTTTAGATTGACATGGCAATGACTTAGCAACCGATTTATTTATTTATTTATCAATGTGAAACTGCATTTTTTTTATTATATCTCAGAATTACTAAATTTTGGTTCAATTTTTTCGGTTAGTGCTCCTGAATAGATCCCTCTGTTGAATATCGCAGGATTATTGCACATTGTATATCGGTGATAATAGTCGATGTGCCAATTACATCAATGTGCAGTCTTTCGATTTGCAACGGAAGGCTATGTTACGAGCAAACAGCATAAAATATAGTTTAATATAATTTTAGTAATTTAATTTATTTGGAATGTATAAATAAATTTTTTTTTTATCTATTATTGGTTATGATGGATGATGTACCAACAATGATCATTGATGTATCGGTGACAATTATATTGCTTCGCCATCCTGTAGGCACCGCCAGCTTCGACGCTGCCTCGGATTATAAAGACGCACGTCATAATGAATCAAGTAGTGTAATTTTCTTTTTTTCTTGTTATGTGTAGCTTATATGAGATCGGTACCGGGGCACTCGCTTGGCTTAAAAACCGAGGAATGGCCTCAACAAGTATTGTGGACCTTCTTAGAAACTTGTCAAAAGAAAAGTAAGACTAAGTGGGTTTTTTAATATCATATATCTATCACTATTAGTGAGAGTCTTGCCATTCTATTGTATAGTGTATACCTTATTACCTTCACAATAACGCCCTAATATTTTTAATTTAATATATACACCTTCTCTTATGACCTTGCAAGCTGTCAAATGACTTGCCATTCTATTGTATCAGGAAAATCAATTTGTACAAATGAAACTCCACTTTTAAACCCCAAACTAGGGGTGAGCATGGGTTGGGTTGGCCCGTCCCGATGCTTTTTATGGACCCGACCCAATTACTTCGGGTTCCTAAAAAAGAGCCCAATTTGACCCAAAATTTTTTAATGCCCGAACCAAACCGACCCGTTAAAAATCGGGTTGGGTTGGGTTGGGTCGCCATGGCCCGATTACATAAAATTTAATCTTATATAACCAAAAACAATATGAAAAAATGCATCAATGTAACTCAAAATTCAAGTAAAAATACCCCAGATAAATTTATTCAAACAAACATACACTAAACAATGTAAAACATGAGAATGGGAGATTTAGTGGTCTTTAATTGTAAATAAAATTGAGAATGAAAAATTTTAAAAGACTAAAGATTACACTACTTGAATAGAAATTAATATGAAATATATATTTATTATATTGGTTGGGTCGGAGACCCCGACCCGACCCGACCCAAGATTTTGGACCCGACCCCGACCCGAATAATAGTCGGGTCCGGCCCGATCCGACCCAATTTTGAGCGCGTTAGATTGGGCGGGTTAGATTGGGGTCGGGTCTCTAACGGATTGGGTTGGGCCATCGGGTTGGGTCTAAAATGCTCACCCCTACCCAAAACTACCAAATTCTAATACAATATTTTCCGTCATTGGCTTGTTAAAATATCTTTTTCCCAAATTAAATAATTATTGCCACATATATTTTTTACATTAGAGATTATTACGGTGGATTAATATTAACGTCAGGAATTACTACCGCGTGTTTTTGGATTCAAGAATTTAAAAGTAAGTGCAATAAATATTACAATTCGAAGATTTTTAGGCATTTTTCTCTCTTTTATCATTATTATTAGTATTATTATTACCATTATTATTATTAATTAATTAATGAATTAGTCTCGCTATTACTTTGAACACATGTACATTGCTCAATAGCTCATGTATGGCAATTCGGAACTTTCGTTCCGTTGGCCTACTGGCTAATTTTATTTTATTTTTATATTTTTTTAGTGTAGTAAACTAAAGGTCAAGTGGCTTGGCCACTTAAAAGAAAAGTCAATAAACAAAAGTATATCTAAAGAGGCACTCATTTGAGTCTTTCGGGGTTGGAACCCGAACATATATTTACAATATATTCGGTATTTAGTTGTAGTATTATCGATATTTTAAGCACATTTACCACTTTGAATAATATGCAAAAATTGAATTAAAATATTAATCATTATATATTAATAAATCCAATAACATAATCATTAAGTAAAAAAATATGATAAATATAGATGTGAAATAAATAAACTCCATAAATATTATATAAGTAAAACTTAATACACTGTGCAATATAAAATCTAAAACTAATATTAAACTTTTATTCACATGCGGTAAATTCGATTTTTCAGTTTTAGGTTTATTTTATAATAACATAATACCGCAACCAAATGATATATCGGTTTTCGGTTTCTATTCGACACATTAAGTTTTAGTCATTTAAATTCGGTATTTGCTATGTATGATACCGGTAAATCCGGTTTTCGGTTTAATATTCGGATTATAGTTTATTCTGTTCACCCCTAAACGATGGTGTAGTTTTTTTTTTTTAAGTAATCAGCACCAATATTCTTGCATCGTCACTCTTTGACTTTTTCTAATCAATTAGTCTTTAAAAATTTTAACATTTACATTTATCTTAGGTTGGTATTTGGTACATTATAAAATGTTAAAAGGGTTTGTTCATAAAAAGATACATCCCCCCACCAAAAAAAAAAAAACACTATAATTGGTAATTTGATATCTGTTAAAAGTTTTAGGGACAAGTGGATAGTAAAAAGTGATAAAGAGTGATGAACTCAAGTATTTTGGTGACGTTTACTTAAAAACCTATACCTTATATAATGTCGACATTTATAGACAAAGTTGTCTTTCAGATATCCCTTAAAAATATTAGTTTTCTTCTTTCTCTTTTTTTTTTTTTTTTTTCCCTTTTTAACATAACTATTGTGTATCAAGCTGATTTTTGCAAGAAAAAATAAGATCGGATCCAACTACTAACATACAAATATAAACCAAAAAGAGATAGGAATCAACATAATTAATTTCATAGTGGTTCGAATTGCAATCTCTGACATATGTCCACTCTTTGTTAAGGCAAATGACCCTAACAAAGATGTATCATCGAGGTCGTCTTCTTTACACACACAATCTCCCACTTTATTATAGATTTATGAATTTCTCATTACAAGAGAGGAAAATGCGAGAGAGTAGGAAATGGTGTGAAAATAAAAGAAAAACCCAATTTTGAAAGCCTAACACAATTTAATTAACTGTGATCTACCGCAACTAATCCAATAAAATTTGGTCGAATTGGACTCAACCTAATAAAATAGTCGTATTGGTGTTGAACCAAATATATTGAGGTTGAGCCGGCCCGATCAACTTGACCAAATAAAAAACTTATTATTATGATTAATTTTTAGATGTAAACACTTAAAAACGAAAAACAAAAGAAACAAATTATATAGTTAATTAATTTATTATTCTCATTGAGTTGGATGTTTAAAATTATAAAAGATATATTTATCAATTGAATATTTGAGGTAATTTTAAGTATCATAAGCTAATTTTTTTAAAAATATTTTTTTAGTATAATTCAATGACCCAACCCAACTTAAATTTTTTCGAGTAGGGTTAGATCCGCGTTTAAGTTTTTTGAATTGAATTGAGTTTATTTTTTTATCATCTAATAAAATTAGATTGGATTTAGTTTTAGTATCGCTTTGACCAAATTCTAACTCATTGGCCCATTTTTTATACCGTCGAACTTCTACAACGCCTATTTAAGAGGATATAACAAATTTGGGCTTTTTATTGTAGCCACACTATCTCCATCATCAGCTTTCCATTATAAACTCATAAGTGAAACGTCATATTAAGCCCTCTTTCTCATTTGGGCCTTTATGTAGGCTCCATATTCTAACAAGTGATAAGAAAAAGAAAAAAACAATCCAAGATAGCAATGAATACATATTGATTATAGATTTAAGAGTATTAGTGATATTACTAAGGGTTAATGATGGTAAAAATACTTTTGGCGCCAACGGAGTAGAGCCATCTGGTTCAAGCATGGGGACATAAACTCGAAGTTCTATCTCCAACGAGCTTCTAGTCGTCGGAAAAAATAAAATAAAAATTGATGGCCTTTTTTTACAAGATGGGTATATGGCATTCTGGAGATAAAAGGGGTGGCCAATGTTGTAGTGGATTATTTTTGAGATATTTTCACGTCTAGCACACCATCCGAAGAAGACATCGAGGCGGGTCTTGTTGGAATCTCCTCCAAAATCTCGGCCGAGATGAATAGTTTCCTTATTATCCCTTTCACAGCGGAGGATGTTTAAGGCGTGGTCTTCTCAATGGAGGCTTTAAAAGCCCCAGGCCCGGACGGCTTTCCAGCCCTTTTTTACCAGAAGTTTTGGAATGTTGTTGGTAAAACAGTGACATAGGTCTGTCTAGAGATTTTGAACCATAGGAGATCCGCATCAGTCTTCAATAACACAGTTATTGATGTAGAGCGGACTATGGAAGAACACAAGAACGCGTCTCAACGAGTATGAAATTCGGGAATTCAAAGCAAAAGCTTCAATTTTCTATTAATTCAAATATGAGAAATACAATAACATCCACCACTCTTATATAGAGCTAGGGTTTAAACCGAAAAGCAAGAAAAGAGGAACTAATTCCCTAAATCTCTCTAACTAAAATAGAAACAAATAAATAATAATTAAACTTAAATATATTAATAAATGATCGACATCATTCTCTCGGCGTTGAGAAAATTCGTCCTCGAATTTCTTGGGGCGGATTGGTAGTGGACTCTGGTGGTTCGTTGGAGTTGGGCGTCGCGATCATTATGTCGGGCAGCTTGTCGGGTGTCTCCTTCGCACGCTTGTTTATTGGCTTCACTTGGACCTTGTCACGTCGCTCTTCTTCCTCGGGCATCTTCTTGGATTTTAACCCAAAAATAATTTTGGATTCTTCCACTTCTTTCTCAATGCGAGTCTGATGCTTTGTTTCCGGGAAAAGGTTGCTCGGGCTCCGCAAAACATCTATCTTTACCGTTGCGTTCAAACACGACATATGAACAACACGAAATATACTCGTGTCACTCTCAAATTGCTTCTCGTCCTCATCGTCGGCTTCCTCAAACGCGACCTCATCATACGCGGAATCTTCTTCATATGTGCACACGTTGTCGTCGTCCACGACCTCGTCATGCACGATTTTGGCGTACTCCGCCTCGTCGTAAATAGGCTCGTCGTAAACGGCTTCGTCATAGTCATCGTACACGGGTTTGTCATACTCCGTTTCGCCGTAAACCGATTCGTCGTACACGGCCTCTCCGTGCTCCGCCTCATCGTACGTCGATTCTTCGTACTCCGGGATAGCCACCTCGAACGCCGCTACCCTTCGCGCATCTTCTGGGACCGCCGCACGTCCAAAATTATGCTCGAACAGGTTGGCCTGGTCCTCGGTGTCGGACTCGTCTCGGCGTCGTTGCTCCATTTGATTCTGCACCAGTGCAGCCATCTGACGGGTTAGCAATTCCACCTGAGCGCGCAATCTGTCGACCTCTTCTCGTCTCACCATATCCTCTATGAAAGCTTCGTGAACGGCTCGCTTATTCGGTGCCTCTGCACAAAAACAAGTGGCTCTGATACCAACTGATGTAGAGCGGACTATGGAAGAACACAAGAACGCGTCTCAACGAGTATGAAACTCGGGAACTCAAAGCAAAAGCTTCAATTTTCTATTCATTCAAATATGAGAAATACAATAACATCCACCACTCTTATATAGAGCTAGGGTTTAACCGACAAGCAAGAAAAGAGGAACTAATTCCCTAAATCTCTCTAACTAAAATAGAAACAAATAAATAATAATTAAACTTAAATATATTAATAAATGATCGACATCAGTTATCAACCTCATCCCCAAGATCTTAAAAGGAAAAAAGGTAAGTTATTTCTATCCCACTAGTCTCTGCAATTTTATCTATAAGATCGTGTCAACGTGTCTCACGGACCGGTTGAAAGTGACTATGTGTTCGCAATCTCGGAGAACTAGAGTGCCTTTGAGGGCGGTCGCCAAATCTTTGATAATGCGATGATTGGGTTTGAAGGAATCCATACGATGCGGCGCGTACGTTTTAGAAATGGGGAATGTGCGGCTCTTAAACTTGATATAGCAAAGGCGTACGATAGAGTTGAATGGTCATTTTTTCGTGCGGTGATGATATGCTTGGGATATGTGAATGAGTGGGTTGACAAGATTATGGGTTGCGTAACGTCGGTAACATAGGACGGTTCGTGGCCGAGTTACTCCTCATAGATGTCTTCGTCAAGGGGACCCGTTGTCCCTATTTATGTTCCTTTTTTGCTCTGAGGGCTCTCTGGTCTTCTTCGAGATGCGTAGGAAAAAGACATCCTCAACGGGCTTAGATTTGGTGGAGAAGGATTGTGGATTTCCCATCTGGTCTTTGCGGATGACAATCTCATCTTATTTTCGGCGATTGAGGAGGAAACCGAAACCGTTAGAGAGTGTCTGCGAATTTACGAGAAGGCGTCGAATCAGATGGTTAATTACACAAAGTCGGATGTATGTTTTGGAAAGTATGTGGAAGAAACTAGAAGATCACATATTTCATGTTGCCTCGGAGTGTCAACTACTGAGTGCCACCAGCGTTATCTTGGCCTCCAAGCATTTGCTGGTCGTCGGAAAAAAAATTTGTTTGCCTATGCTCTAGACAGGGTGTGGAACAGAGTTAAAAGCTGGAAGGGTACAAAAGTCTCGCAAGCAGGTATAAAAGTTCTTATAAAGGCTGCTATTTAATCTATTCCGACGTACGTGATGAGTTGCTTTCGTATTCCGACTAGTTTATTGATGACATCCATAAAATTTGCGCTGAATTTTGGTGGGGTGATGGAAGCAACCACCGAAAGATCCACTAGTCAAAATGGATTAAGCTTTGTCGGAACAAGAGCGAGGGGTGGGCTAGGCTTTAGGCAGATGGGATGCTTTAATCAAGCTTTGCTCACGAAGAATATGTGGCGTCTTATCAGATCCCCGAACTCGCTCGTGGGTAAATTTTTCGCAGCCTGCTACCATCCTCCCGGGAACGCCTTCTCGACGCAGATGGATTCTGCTGCTTCTTATGTATGGAGGAGTCTCCTATAGGGCCGCTCTATTATTCAAGCATGTTCTCGCTGGCGGGTAGGCAACGACAAAAATGTAGACATTGTGAATGACAATTGGATCCCGAGGACAGGCTCCTTTCATCTCATTGATCCCCCTCCTTTGCCTCGGAATATGCGGGTATGTGAGCTAAAGACAAACTCAGGTGAATGGGATGACGAGCTTATTTGGACAATGTTTGGATTAGAGGATGCCACATCCATTCTTAGCATTCCCCGGGCAGACAATGATCAGGAGGATGAGATTATGTGGCACTATTCTACAGATGGTGACTACTCAGTCAAAAGCGGATATTGAATCGGTTTTGCGTCGATGTTCAAACTTGGATCGACTTCCTCTTCCGGTAATGGATCAACATGGTGGAGTAAGATTTGGAAGGTTACAACCCCTCCGAAGATTAAACCCCCCATGTGGAGGGTTTGTAAAAAAATTGTGCCCACTTACACGGTTCTCTCCCGCCGTGGAATGATTTTGGGCACAAGATGCACTCTATGTCATCTTGAGCACGAGACTGTTGGTCATTGCTTTTGGGGGTGCAAATATGTTCGTAAATTCGGGAAACTTGTAGGGTTAGGTGGTATGTTGGACTTGTTTGAATCAGGACTCGACCCTCTTTGCCTCGTGTCCTCTGCTCTCACCTCTCTTAGCCCGGGTGAGTATACACTTTTTGCAATTCTAGTGTGGCAAATATAGAATAATAGGAATAGTGTTGTGAATGGAAGCAAATCAAGGACCCAAGAGAATATTGTTGATGGGGCGCTCAGTTACCTCTCAGAGTTCAAGGAGGCCCAGAAGACGGAGAACCCAAAGAAGCTTGATAAGACACCTACACCGGCTGGGATTCTTACTGAGTTGGGATGGGTAGACATTTGTGTTGACGCTGCGATTGATGGCCGTGGAGAGGGGTACATAATTGACTTTGTGGCTCGTAATCACGAGAATTGTGTCCTTGCCTCAGGGATTAATTTTTATAGGCACGGATTGTCTCACCAGCTTGCGGAGGCTTCAGGTATTCGTCAAGGAGTTGAACTGGCGTATGATCAGGGAAGGTAGAAGATTCGTTTATAGTCATATTGTCTGGGGGAGGTTAAAACTCTCAATAACAAACGCAGTCCCCTTTTAGATTTGGGATCTATTACCTCTGATACTCATCTTATAGTTACTCGGCTGGACTCTATGGAACTCTACTTTAATCCGAGAAGTTGTAATGAAATCGCGCATGGCCTTGCGAAACATGCTACTAAGTATAGAGTCAATATTGTCTGGTTGGAGTATGTTCCATCAAGTGTTGAACCTCTTCTTTTGAAAAATTCTGGATGTAATCAGGGAGTTCCGATCATTTTGCGGGACGCTCTTATGGTTGTGGCCAATGGTTTGATGTGGAGTAGTCTTCCCTCTCGAGTCGCACCCGTTTGGGGGACTCAGAGGCTTTAATGAGGCTCGTCTTTATTTTAAAAAATGATGGTAAAAATACTTAAAATTTAGTCAAAGAATCTCTCGTGTACCAAAGTTTAAAAAAGTTGTGGCAAAAATATATTCAAAGTCGCATTTGAGGAGTTGACCACTCCATTTTCGTAACGCAATTAACTTACCTGTTAACTCTGGCCACGTGGACGAATGTGGGTTGCTGACATAACAATTTTTGTCACGTGGACAAGCCCATATCAACCTCGTTTACGACTAAACAACGAATTGAACCCATATCAGCACTATTTAATACAACTAATTAAGCCCTAATGAGTTAACGGGTAAGTTAACGGCGTTACGATAATAGAGCGGTCAACTCCCCAAATGCGACTTTGAGTTTTTTTGCCACCACTTTTAAACTTTGAGTTCACGAGAGGTTATTTGACCAAACTTAGGATATTTTCGCCGTCTTTAACCCTATTACTAATTCTTATTTACTGCGAAAAAATTGCCGGCTACTAACTACCGAAATTACTGTCAAAAATAGATTATTCATAACTTTTTTTATAAAAAGGAAGTGAAGCCCAAGAAGCTCAAACGACGATCGACTTGAGAAACGACACAACATGGCTCACTCTTCACAGCTTGACTGACGGTTACAAAGTCTTGTTGCATTGGCTTTCTAATTAGTGACATCTAATTTGTAACAGGGTTAAGGATCCTTCGTGGTTCTCTTCTTCTCTTTATTTTCTCTGTCAAAATCATTGTAAGCTCCTGTGCTTCCAATTCGATTTGAGAGAGGATTTCAAGGTTCTTGATAGTAGAAAATAAATATTATAAATGCGTAACCAAAAACATTCTATGGTGCAATCATTTGGAAGTTTCGTAGGAATTCGGTCTCCATTTGAACCACTATAAAACAATGTGTCCGTTTTTTTTTTAATATTTATTTTCAGTTCTAATGCTTGGTTCGCTCTAATTTGCTTTCATCTATGCGAAGGAGCATCTTAAAATCACCTAATAATCTCGTATTAAGATTTTCTTTTGGAGCCATCTTATTCATAAAAAACCCATATAGCTACATCTTAATGAAAAAAACTTCATAATCATTTAAGTAGGTAATGCTAAAAGAAAATTTTCCAAAATCCTTAAAATTATCAAGCAAAGCTTGAGAGTATCGCAGTGCCATTTCAACATACATATAACCAGGCTCGGCCTTTGCTATAAGTGAGTAAAACTGATACCTTACGACGCTCAAATTTGAAAGTCTACTTTCTTTTTATATATGATTTTATATTTAATTAATCATGTAACTTAAATTTAAGCTATAATTTTAAAATGGATTAAAAAGTTACTTAGCGAAAAACTCCAACAAAATTCGATAAACTCAAGCCCGACCCTACATATAATATTTGTTTGTGCGGAGTTTTTTTTGAGCTACCCTTGCCTGATCCACATTTCCTTATATTCAGACTAACCACTAATGTCATTAAAAAAAAAAAAAAAAAGACTAACCACTAATGTTAGTTACTAAATATAGCCTCAAAAGTGAAATGGGTAAAAGGGGACATAAGTGAAGAGAAATAAAGAGAAAGAGGGAGAAGAAATTAAACTTCTTTGATTTTATAACTATTTAGTTGCCTAATTACTCATGTGTATATATACTAGATCTGCATCTATTTTGAGCAATGACATATAAAATCATTATCATATAGGAAAGAGGAAAAAAAAAATGATAAACCAAAAGATAGTTGAAAAGTGATCAGAAGCGGATCCAAGTCAACGCCAATAAAGTCCACGTGCCTTCTTAGACTTTGTAGCTCTTTAGAAACATATAAAAGATCCTAGTCGCAACTCCACCATGCTTTGATATTACTTAAATCTAACAATACCATTTATGAATTTCTACAAGTAAATCCACAAGTAAGATAATACAAATACGAAACCGTATAAAAATATTAAAAAAATATATATTTTGTATTTATTAAGACAAACTATATATATAAAAAAAATAATTAATTACCCGTAAAATGACTTAAAATACTTTGACCACTATTCTTTGACGTTGAGCTCATGGCGCCGCTCCAGTTGGTCATACATTAAATACTTATACCGTTATTTTCCCGAGTTTTTTTTTTTTTTTTACAATAAAATTACTTTTTTTTTTCAAGAAAATAAAATAAGTAACACTAAATTCTTTTATTATAGTCTGACTCTGTTTTAAAACTACCCTCCTTTGCTATTCATGTGCCCATGAGTAAATAGCGCCTCTCTCTCTCTCTCTCTGCGTGAGAAACGTACTGAGATAGAAAATTCCAAGCTTTGAGCTTGCTTCAGTGCGTGTTCATCTTCCCCACTTTGCCATACTTTTCAGCAAAGCCAGTCAAATCTCCACATATTATATCACTCTCATGTCCATTATCATCCCCACTAATCATCTTTCCCAGCTTCCAAACCCGCCATTCATGGCCTCCATCACCAGCAAACCCAAGAAGCCCGCCATGGCCATGAACTCCAGCCTCTGCACCACGCTCTTCTTCGTCGTCCTCTTCACCATCCCCGCTCTCTTCCTCCTCCACACCCCCACCACCACTTCCATCTGCACCACCCTCGCCGGCGCCGCGAAACCGTGGTCGGGCGATCTCCTCGCTGTGGAGTTCGCGTGGAACCGGCTGGCGTTCGATGAGCGGAGCCCGCCGCGAGTGGCTCTCAAGATCGCTGTGTTTTCACGGAAATGGCCGGCCGGGACGGCCCCGGGAGGCATGGAGCGGCACGCGCACACGCTTCACACCGCCCTTGCAAGGCGAGGCCATCGGGTATTTTATTCTTTAAAATTAGACGTATAATTATGTTATGTGTTTATGAAATACACGTATAATTATTAATATTAACAGTAATCAAATAGGTCCACGTCTTCACCTCGCCTGCGGCAAAAGATGCTGGAGCCGGGGACTCCGACTTTGGCGAAGCATCCGCGTCGCCGTTCATCCACTCCCACGAGGGCGAACCAGGACGGTGGCAGTACAACAAGGCGTGGGAGCAGTTCACAGAAGAGGAAGGCCGCGCGCCTTTCGATGTGGTCCACTCGGAGAGCGTGGCTCTCCCGCACTGGCTCGCAAGGTCGCTCCCCAACCTGGCCGTGTCGTGGCACGGCATCGCGCTCGAGAGCGTTCAGTCCGACATCGTGCAAGACCTCGCTCGCCACCCCAGCGAGCCCATGTCCCCGGCCTTTAATGAAAGTCTCCGCGGTGTAATCCCGAAAGTTCTCAACGAGATCCGATTCTTCAAGAGCTACGCACACCACGTGGCCATAAGTGACAGCTGTGGCGAGATGCTCCGTGAGATGTACCAGATCCCCGGCCGCCGCGTCCACGTCATCCTCAACGGCGTGGACGGAGAAGAATTTTCTGTTGACGCAGCCCTTGGTGCAAGCTTCCGGTCCAAGATCGGCATCCCGAAGAACGGAAGCCTCGTTTTTGGAGTGGCCGGGCGGTTGGTTAAAGACAAAGGACACCCATTACTCCACGAGGCTTTCGCGGCTTTACTGAAGAAACGCTCCGATGTGTACCTCGTTGTCGCGGGCTCGGGGCCGTGGCAAAGCCGGTACAAGGATATGGGCCCAAACGTGCTCGTGCTCGGCTCAATGAGCCCGAACGAGCTGCGAGGCTTCTACAACGCGATCGACGTGTTCGTGAACCCGACGATGCGGCCGCAAGGGTTGGACCTGACGCTGATGGAGGCGATGATGAGCGGGACGCCGGTGATGGCATCGCGGTTCGCCAGCATAAAGGGGACGATCGTGGTGGAAGATGAGTTCGGGTTCCTCTTCTCGCCGAATGCGGAGGCGCTGCAGGAGGCACTGGAGCGTGCGGCAGAGGAGGGAGTTGCGCGGCTCGCGCAGCGCGGGCGGGCGTGCCAGCGCTACGCGGCGGCAATGTTCACGGCGCGGAAGATGGCCCTGGCGTACGAGAGGCTGTTTTTGTGTATTAAAAACGCTACATTTTGTTCATACTCTTAGGCCTAGATTAAAATAGTATTATTATTAATAATTATTATGATGATATAATGTACACAAGAAGGAAAGAGAATTGTTGACATTTTGGGGTTCTGATTTGTTTAATTCTTTGGGGTTTGAGTCTGGAATTCTATGAATTGCATTGCATGTGATTTTGTCCGTTTTTTATGCCATATTTCACACATCATTTGTTTATTGATTTGGGAGAGAATGTGATTAATTAACTATAAGTTCGGATTTATCAAGTTGAATAAAGCGAGAGTGATAGAGATTCGGCTCTTCTAGGATCATTATTTAACATGAAAAATCAGGATCCCAAAAATTATAATTTTTTTAGTAAATGCTTGACGACTCATAAATCACTATTACAAGATAAATTTACATAACGAAATTTAACTGTCGTATAAATGCATATAGTTCAAGCTTACACGAGAGTAATGTTGAGGGCGATTTTCACCACCCTTTCTCAATCACGAAAATAATCACGGTGCAGCATAAAACAACACAAACAACAAATAATCTCGATTTATTATGTTTTCGGAATAGGCTCGGTTCTTTCGTTTCATAGCTTGGATGAAGTGAAGGACTCGATTACAACGGGCTCTTTGTTTTTACTCACTTTTCCTCTCAAACTCTCGAAGTGCTATAGACTTTAGCAATCGAGCACTCGAAATACACTCTCCTTTTTTTTTTTTTTTTTTATGTCCCCTTCTATGGGATTTTACATGCATATTTATAGTCTCAAGGTCCACTTGACCTCCTTTCCCCTTTGTTCCAGGGTTTCTTTGATTCATTCCCTCTTTTGGTTCCTCAAATTTCGCTCTCTTCCAGGGTTTCTCTGCTTCGTTCCCTTTTTGGTCCCCAAATCTCGCTGGGTTCTGGGGTTTCTTCGTGATTGTTGCTGACTTCCCTCGATTACGCTGATAATTCAATGATTTCCTCAACTGATTTGACTGATACTCCTCTACTTACGCGGTTCTAGCCTCATCCTTTTATTCGGCGGTTTTCTTTTCACAATGCCTTCGGTGAGCTTTTACGCGATGAAGTTCCTCTGCGAGGAAAACTTGCGAGGAGCTTCGTCTGAGAGGAAACTCTTCTTTTACGGATTGCTCTCAAACTGTCCAACCTCGCCGCAGACTAATATTTCCTCGGGCACGCTCCTTCGTTGACCGAGGGTCAACTTATTTCTTTGCCTCCACTCCACGTCGTCCCGGGATAAAACGACATAGATAGTGTTAAGGAAGGATTTGACGAAATCTGACCTTAACAAGTTTTACTGCTGTGTAACCTTTTTTACACAAGTAAAAAAAACATCGTTTGAGAAGTCCCACAATAGCCTTATTATCCTCTCAACATTGATGATGAAATTATTTAAACTATAAGAATAGATTAAAGCTAATCACCAAAAAATAGAATGAAAGTTCAACACTAAATCGAAAAAAATAATACAATTGATGATAAACTCTAAAGTTAATGTAACATATCATATTATTGGAAGAAGAAAAAAAAAAACTAATATTCAAGAGACAAAGCGCGTCAACTTATAAAGTTTGAGACAATTTTATTTTTAAAGAAAATAAAAATTCAATCCTAAAACAATTTACTTAAAAAGTATTCTCTTCAAAATTTTGGGTAGCTGTGCAGTGCTGTGATTGTGAATCTCTTATAGTTTAATTTTTTTAAATTAAAGTCAAACATATCTGTACATCTTGGAATCATTAGCTCACACAAATTGACTCAAAGTCAACCCAAGGCCTAGCTCAGTTGCGTGGTCCGTTTATGTTCAAAATAATCGTAGGCGTGTTTAGTTCTGAAAAACAAGAGAAGGCTCGAAGCCAAGCCGAGCAGCGAGGCGCAGCCCCACCACACGAACGTCAGGAGGTAGCAGCGCCGCCCCATGCACACCACCGTGTCGCCCCCGAGGCCGGCGGTGACGGCGTTGGCGTCGTAGACGAGCGCCGCGAGGAGCCCATAGAGCAGCGAGCCAAGGGGGATGTTGGTGATGAGAATGTTGTGGTTGACGCTCACGCTGTTTGGCCCGAAGAGCTCCGATGTTATTGACACCGCGGCTGCGAATATGAAGCCCGAGCTTAGCCCAACTAGTGCTGTGCCCGCGTGGAGCGCGAGGGCACCCCCGGACGAGGCGAGGAGGAAGAAGGCGATCGGGGTCGGGAGAAGCGCGATTGTCAGCCATCCTGTTCTAGCAAAATAGAACTTCCTGCCCAATTGTTAAACGTTAATAGAGTCGTGAGCATGCAAAAATATATTATAATCGAAATTATTAGTTTATCGATATTGATTTAACGAGATTCTTTTGTATTTGTAATAATAAATTAACATGTTAAATATTGAACAAGACAAATATATTGGAGTTTGTGATGAAACACTTACGCACGCACGTAGTCCGGCGCAGCCGAGAGAAGCCGCCCGAAGAACGAAAACGATGAGTACAGCGTGAGAAGCGTTGTCGTTTTGGAGCTCTGCCCGAGCGACTGCGCGATCTGACCAAGATTGTTGCTGAAAACCAACCCTATCGTCCCTCCACACAAGTAAGCCACATAGTAAAGCCAAAAGTCCAGCTTCCGAACCAGCTCCCCCGCCGAATGCTCCTCCCCGAGCATCGCCAGCCCCTCGCAGCACGGGTTGTCCCGCCCCTTCCTCGTCTCCAGAAGCGGCGCCTCCGACCCTGCGTCAATGTCCCCGGACTGTCGGGCGAGTTCGTCAATGTCGACTAGCAAAAAACCCGAGCTATCAGAAATTCCGATCTTGCTCCGGAGCCAGTCCCGGGCGTAGACTACGCCCGGGACGGCTAGAGGGAAGGCGAGGAGTACAAGAGCTCCAGTGAGGAGAAGGCGCGACATGGCGGTGGAGGAGTCGGAGGAGGAAAAGAGGAGGAGGTAGGCGCCGGTGAGGACGGCGAGGGCGTTGAAGGCGAGGAAGATGAGGGAGTCTCGGCGGACAGCGTCAGGGGGAAGGGATGGGACGGGGCCAGGAGGCAGGCGGAGGATGGGGGGGAGGGCGGCGAGGGAGACGAGGAGGGGGAGGACAGCGTTGAGGAGGAGGTAGAGGGGGGCGGAGGAGGGGTCGATGGCATTGGCGGCGAGAGTGTAGAGGGCGGCGCTGACGCCGTTGAAGCTGACGGTGAGGGAGATGGCGAGGGGCTGGTTGGAGGGGAAGTTGCGGATGCACAGCACGAAGCATACCGTGTTGAACCAGCATATGCTGCAACCAGCGAGTAGGCATAGCAAAAACACCTGAAAAAACAACATTATATATATAGTAGTCTCATTAAACGACAATAATAAAAAAGTCTCATTAAACGACAATAAACACCTGAAACGGTCCGAAAATCTAAGCTTTTGATCAATGTAATATACACTAGTTTTAACTTTTGTTATTACCAAATACTTTTTTTTAAATAAAACTAAATATATATATATATATATTTTAAATTAAACTTTACCAAATGGACCTACATATATCACGTGTCATGACTCATGACCAGTTCAGTTTCACTAATTAGTGAGTGAACATGATTTCAAATTTGAAAGCTGACGCTCGTCCGAATTGCATGGCAATGACTGTGAACTAATATCCTTTCATTTTAAATAGGAAATTCAAATTCTATGTAAACATAGATCTATACCCTGTTTCGTATCCATTAAAAAGACAATAAATGTATGCAGTTACATTTAAAAAAAAAAACTTCTATCTTTCTTTCTTTTTTCTTTCAAAACAAGCATATAATTCTGAAGAAACGGCCCAAAAATTTCAAACCTTTGATAGATTAAACAATATATAAAGGGAAACTTCAGTTTGTATGTCCGGAAAACATGTGTTTTTAGAAAAGTATCCGAATTTGTTAAATTACAAAACTATGCCCCAGAAGTATTTATGTGAAGACAAAAAGTGTTCATGTATACATTAAAAGTTTTTAGAGCATATTTTAAAGTGTTTAAAAGTATTTATGTAAAGACAAAAAGTGTTTTGGGGGCATAGTTTTGTAATTTAACAAATTCGAGTACTTTTTCAAAAATACATGCTCTACCGAACATACAAAACTGAAGTATAAATATATATATATATATATATATATATATATATATATATATAATAAGTAAGCTGTTACAATTCGATGAGGTTTGTTTTCCAATAAATGAGGAGGTTGTATATATCATATATGGTGACAAAATATACTTGAATGTTCCATCTTTGAGCAAAGGTTATTGTCACGGTTCCTATATTAAATAGGCATGGGAGAAAAATAGTACACGTTCCCACAAACTAACAAAACAAATAAATACACAAAACAAAGTGACAACTCACAAAAAAAAAAAAAAAAGTTATTAATTTTCCATGAACTAGAAAAAATTTGTTCACAAAGGTACCTTTGATTCTATACCTACCGTTCCTGAATAGTTCATGATATACTGTTATAATTTTTTGAAATTAAATCTTGTGGTCCAAAGATGTGAGTGACAAGTGTAGAAAGTACAAAGGAGATGTTTGTGGTGAGAATTTTTCATTTAATTTGTGTCAATTAATAGTAAGATTTTTAGAGGAAATTACTAGAAAATTTTTGTAGCATATATTTTGTGCAATTGGGTAGTAAATTTCAAATTTCAAGTGACTACAACTCAAGTCTCTCCCTTTCAAAGCAAAAGGTGATAATGATGAAACTAGCAGTGTAAGGTCGTTCTTTCATGACCTTAATCAATTTCAAAACCTAGTAGTCATTAAAAGAATAAAATTGTAGAATGAAACAAGAAGGAAGAAATATCAACACATGAATCTTGAATATGACAGAAGTAGTTTTAAAATAATAAAATATTTATGACAAAAGTATACAAACTTAGGTCAAGTAGGACGCGATATGTCTATAAA
The DNA here is from genome assembly GCA_954871525.1 of Parietaria judaica. NCBI lineage: Eukaryota > Viridiplantae > Streptophyta > Magnoliopsida > Rosales > Urticaceae > Parietaria > Parietaria judaica. The sequence continues at coordinate 18,910,459 of OX940868.1, read as the reverse complement.
GTATTTAATAGCAGAAGTATATAAAATTAGTAAAACGGAGGTGACATGTATCCAATATTTTTTTTTTCAACGAAAAAAGTATACATTATTAGAAAAATTGGGGTCGCGTGTATGTAATATTTTTTTTTTCTAGTGATAAATGTATATTATAAATTTACAAAATTATGAGATGATTATTTTCCATCCATGCCTTGTTAATGATGTTAATATTTTACACGTGGCGCCATGTATCGACCAAAGAATATATCGGGATACAACCTCATAAAGAAGAAGGCGCCGTAGTTTAAAAATGTTAAGGAAGTTGACAAGGCATGGACGGTAATTATCATCTCACAATTTTCATAAGTTTGTATACTTTTGCCAAAAAAGATAAAAATACAATATCAATGCTGCCTAATTTCTGAATTTTTTTTAACGGTAAAAGAACGGTATATATGCCGCTCTAACTGATCTAACTTGTATATTTTTGCCGCAAATATTTTTAAATATAATAAAAGAATTATCTTTTAGTTATTTACCCACTTTTCTTGGCAACGTAATTTATTATTTGTTTTCACAAAATATCTAATGAATGAAAATTTTGAATGGCATATATGGGTTACGACTTAAATTCTCAATGACGAATAACAATTCAGTCCCCAAAATCCTTAAAAATCTATCCAATAATTCAAAATCAAACACATGAAAATTATATTTTCAAAAAAAAATCACGATCATCAAGCCCTAGAAGCTAGAACACACAGCCACACAACGATTCAAGAAACAAATAAACTCGCAACAAGATTCTAATCGATTTGAAATCAAGAACCACAGGTAACACAACAAGAACAAGAAAGCGAATTAGACGGAGTCACGAAACATGTGATTTTCGGTTAATTTTTTTTATTTTTTCATAAAAAAGAACAGCATGAACACGGACTTTATACTATAAGAAAACGAACTAATTGATTGATTAATTACCAGGAAATAAGGGAGAGTAATGAGCTGCGTGATGACTAGCCACTGCAGGCCGTAACCGAGGACGCCCATGAGCGCAGCGAGGAGGAGCACGGCGGGGAGGGGCAGGTACATGAGCGCGAGGCCCGACGTGCAGCCGAAGAGCTTCCCAAAGTCGGAGGCGACGGCCAGATAGTTGAGCTGCACCTGCGAGACGCCCAGCACCGCCTTGAGTGCCGTCGAGTAGGCCGAGAAGTCGAAGTTGGTGCCCGTCCACGCCTGCACCCACACCGTCGCCACCAGCGTCGCCCACTTCCGCGACTGCCCCGCCATTGATGAGCTTGCTTGTGCTAATAGTGTGGCTGTGGAGGCCTCTTCGCGGCCTTATTTATATGCACACACACAAACGACGGGTTTGTCAATACTAGTGATGTTGACTTATAGTTTTCGGTCGTTTCTACTTTTTTTAATAATTGTCGAGGATGGTCCCTAAACTTTTAGTCGTTCGTGCAATTTATCATGGAACTCTGGAAGTTAAGTTTTAGCAACAACATTCTTTAGTCTTTTAAAAAGTTACAAATTGTTCCGTTCATGTTAAAAGAAATATTATTTCGTACATTCTTTATTCTCTAATTTATTTTATTATTTTTTCAATGGTTAATCGCGGCATAAGTTCCCAACTTTAGGTCAACTAGGCGGCATGGCCCCAAATTCATTTAATAGCGATAAAAGTACTGAAAGATGGGTTCCCACCATGTTAAACTAACGATTGTTAGTCAAACGTCCCACATGATAGCCACGTCCATGTGGCATGCATTAATACATCACTTGATGTCCACATGGTATTTTGATATATTTTTACCTAAAATTAAAACGTCCATGTGGCATTAAAAATATATTAATTTTTTATGAAATGTAGTAAAATGCCACATATGGACATGTGGCATAGCAATGCCACATGGATGTTTGACTGTCATGTTGGACGTTTGACTAACAGCCGTAAGTTTAGCATGGACAAAACTCATCTTTTGGTACTTTTATCGATATTAAATAGATTTGGAGCCAGATGCCGCCTTAGTTTGCCTAAGGTTGAGGACATATGCCACGATTAACTTTTTTTCTTCAAATCTTATGAAGTTTTTGTCTTTGATAATTATTGAAGAATAATTTTGGGTTGAAAATTTTGTACGTGATTCTTGATTTTATTTCAGTCTCGATACTGGTCTTAAATAAAATAATTAGTTTTAAAACCGAGAACCAGGACGTCCCAAAAAAATTTTGTGGTTTCGGTTTTTATCCTATTTTTCGTCGAATTTTGTCCCAGTTCCGAGTTTGATTCCTAGTTTGAGAACAAAAACAAAACAAAAACTTGATTTTTTATAATCGGAACAAGAAAAGTTAAATTTTCGGTTCTCGGTTTCGGTTTCACCCTAAAAAAATCTAGTATATTGATTGTATTTGGTAACTTCATGATGAAAATATATTCTATCATTTTTTAAAGGTTAAGGGCAATGTAATTACTTTTGAAAGAATGAGAACGTTGGTGTCAAAATTAAAAAGTATGGGCCATTGGCACAAACATGCAAACTTCAAAGGGTATTATTGCAAATTTGTGGGAATTATTTTTAGTTGTTTAACTTTAATGAGTGGAGAATGGAGATATTGAATATTGATAAAGAATGGGAAGGTATAGAATTGGTGGCACGTGGTGGCTGGAACGTCAAAGTACCTGAACAAAATTTGGTATTTAATTAAGGGATAATAGCGGCTAAAGTAGCCAAACTTTCATGATTTTTGTCAATAAAGGTCCAAACTGGATTTATAGCGGCTAAAGTAGCCAAACTCGGTCAATCTGTGGCAAGCACTTATTCCGTCCAGTCAAACTTAACATCCGTTAGTCTATCGCCACGTCACTTACACGTGGCAAACTTTGGGTATTTATGCCGTGATAAAAAAAAGTTTGGGTATTTATGCCGCGATAAACTATTGAAAAAAAAAATTGTTCCTGAAATCATCTAAATAAAGGTTAAAATATTATGCCTTTAATAGAACTCGAACTCATCACTTCCCCCACATATAAGAGCAACATAACCACTAAACACATTCACCTCACGTTATATCTTGACAAAAATAAGAATATAAATAGAAACTTATTAATAAGTGGCATAGTAATAGAAACATATGTTTTTTCGCACCGGTTTCGGATTGACTTATTAGGAAAGGGGTTGGGTTGACCTTTTCGGACCTAGATTGAGTTGATTTTTTTGGAACGGGGTCAGGTTGACTTTTTCAGACCTATGGGTTGACTTTTACAGAATTTGGTCGGGTTGAATATTTTGTACCGGATTCAGGTTGAAAAAGTTAACCCGACCCTGTTACAAAAAGTTAACTCGACCCGGTTATGAAAAAGGCAAATCGAACTCATACCGACAAAGTCAACATGAATCCGGTACAAAAAATTAAACTTGACCACTGTCCAAAAAATTCAACTCAACCCGTTCTAAAAAAGTCAACTCGACCCCCGTCTGAAAAATTCAAATCACCCCGTTCCAAATTAGTCAACCCGAACTCGGTGCAAAAAATACTTATGTTTTTATTACTATGATCACTTATCAAGAAGTTTCTATGTATATTCTTTTTTTTTTGTCAAGATATAACGTGAAGTGAATGTGGTTTGATGATTATATTGTCCTTTTACGAGGGAGAAAGTGATGAGTTCGAGTCCTCCTAAAACTATAATATTTTAACTTTTATTTAGATGACGTGAACAAGCGAAAAAATATATAAAATAACATGAGGTGAATTTGTTTAGTGATTATGTTGCTCTTATAACTTTTATTTTTGTCAAGATATAACGTGAGGTGAATGTGTTTAGTGGTTATGTTGCTCTTATAGGGGAAGTGATGAGTTCGAGTTCTACTAAAAGCATAATATTTCAACCTTCATTTAGATGATTTCAGCAACCAATTTTTTTTAAATAGTTTATCGCGGCATAAATACCCAAACTTTGGTTTTATCACGGCATAAATACCCAAAGTTTGATATAACGTGTAAGTGACGTGGCGATAGACTAACGGATGTTAAGTTTGACTGGACGGAATAAGTGCTTGCCACAGATTGACCGAGTTTGGCTACTTTAGCCGCTATAAATCCAGTTTGGACCTTTATTGACAAAAATCATGAAAGTTTGGCTACTTTAGCCGCTATTATCCCTTTAATTAATGAAGATAACTTTATAAGATTAGTATTTACTGGACCGTAACTTTAATGTTGGTTGTGATTGTGAAGATTTAATTAAGGTTCAAGTATGTATATTTCAAGATATATACTTTAAAAAATGAATATGCTTAGACATGGTATCTTTTCATCATTTTTTTTATAATGTTTTCTTATTTCTAGAAAATATAGGCTCTCATATATAATCCATAGTTTCATTTTATTAGGTTAGCTTATTAGGTTAGCTTAGTTTGTTGTTTGAATCAAGTGCTTAAGTCATTCAATAGTTTAATTGAATGACTTAAATACGTGTTTTATATAAGAGAACACGTATTAACGGAAAAGGCAGTCAATAAATATTCATAAAGCTTAATCTTTCTCAACGACGAGAGATTGCATTCAGTGAACATCGGCCGAATTTATCGTTTCGATTCACCATTCTTGCTTATGATCAGTTCACTGATCTTTGGCATGTAACATAGAATTAATGTATTTTGATAAACGAGAATTTTGTTTCGTTAAAGATTTGGCTGTATAAAATGTATTTTGGAGCTTATCTTGATATCGGGAAATTCTCTACAACTAAGCAATAATAAATGAAATAAAGTTGATGATAACAATAAGAACAACAGGAACACAAATAACTAACGTCCCCAAAATTGAAAACATCAGCCTTTAATTGACTTATTTTGGAGGCTAATTTTGCAAAAGGTTGAGACACAGACGGAAAGCAAACACCAATTTCGGTTTCTGTTTTGACCAACTTATTAGGCTGCTCATTCGTTTCATTTTATAAACTCTTTAAATTATTTTTTGAATTTCTAAGTTTAAGAGAACATAAATACAATTAGGGGTGGAGATTCGGGTTCGTGTCGTGTTCGTATTAGATCTTAATCGGTTTTTACTTATTTATGTAGATTCATATCTGCCCCATTTATTAATGTGTTTTCCTGTCTACCTATTTAAAATTCATATATTTTAAAATGATAAATTTATTCAATTTATTCTCATTTAACTTAATTTATTTAATTATAGTATCTATTATTTTAAAATTTACTAATAATCTTTTACGTTCATCAATTGTATGGTATAAACTATGAAATAAAAAACATAAATGTCATATTTCATAAGTATTAAAACACTTAGTAACATATATAAAATGCAACTTTTTTTCTTCTTAATCGTGTCAGATTGGGTCTCAACATGTTCGTGCTGTGTTTATCCGTTATTTAATCGTGGACAAGGTTGGACCCAAATTCATTTATGATTGACCCAAACTCATTTAAATCGTGTCGTAATTGTTTTGTGTTTCGTGTCTGGCCTCAAATTGTCACCCTTAAATACAATGGTACATTTTTCATAGTTGGCCGAGTCACATAAGGTGTTTCACAGTACGGGAAATCTAGCTCTAGAAAAACGAAAGCGAGGAAAAATAACTAAGACCCGGAACTATACATTTGTAGTCGACAATGTCCATCTCACCGGAATAATACCCTTGGGTTGGGTATGTTGAAATATGTTACAATCCTTACAGAACATATGAACAGATTTGATCAGAAACTTAAATATGGTTAAGCGTGCAAATTATTGACAATAATAAAAATGAAATACCCATTTTGTACAAATCTTTTAAAAAACTACCCATTATAGGTAGTTTTTACACACACAATGGGTAGTTTTTCAAAAAAAAAATTGACACAAAATGGATATTTCGTATAATAATAATAATAATAATAATAATAATAATAATAAAAATAAAATTGGTCATTGACCTCATACCATTTCTATTATTATTTGTTAGCACAACTTTCAAATTTGTTCGACCTAAATTGACACATGAACAAATGGTTTTTGTTGACAAGGTTATTTCACAAGTAACAATCTGATAATTGATGATTACTGTTGCTTTTAATATTTATGGCTATTAGTGGCAAAAGTACCTACATTATTTGGAAATGGGGCAGCACAAAACTAATTTAAAAAACTAGGGTTAATTGCGGCAATAATGCACAACCTTTGGTCAAGAGGGGTTTTAGGTCTCCAACCTTTCAAAGTGTGGGCAAAAATACACAACGTTTGTTGAATGTAAAATTCGTTGGTCCTTTCGTTAGGGATGTTAACTTCTGTTGATGTGGCATCGATAAACCGCCAAATGGATTGCCAATTTGTAATATTAATTACATAACCTAATTAATAAGAATAAATTAAAATATTTTAATTATGATTCAAAAAATAAATTAAAACTTTAAATTAACGAGCAATATCTTATTTAACGCGTAATTCTTATTTTTGAACTCGTGCTTCAATATTATTCACATCTTTACTATGTCGTTTTTTAAATTACAATTGTTTTTAATAATCGGTCATTTTTTTAAAATTTTAGTCTAATAAACTGTCATTATGTAATCTTTGCAAATTTTGTCGTGTTTAATCCGTCGTTTTTCAAAAAATATATTCATGTTTGACGAAGAGTCTGTTAGATTTTTAGGGGGGGTAAAAATTATTTATTTAATTCAAAGTATTAATTTTTTAAATCATATTTAAAATATGATTTAATTTATTCTTATTAATTAAAGTATACAATTAATATTACAAGTTGGCAGTCCATTTGACAGTTTAACGATGCCAAATCAGCATAATTTAACATCCCTAACGGAAGGACCAACATATTTTACATTTAACAAAGGTTGTGTATTTTTTCCCACACTTTGAAAGGTTGGGGACCTAAAACCCCTCTTGACCAAAGGTTGTGAATTATTGCCGCAATTAACCCAAAAAACTATGAAAAAAAATACTTAAGTTCACTTTTTTGACGGATTGGTAGACCTCATCCATTTTTCCATTAGTTTTCTGACTATTTCAGTCAATAGTGACGTCAACAAAGAATAAAACAAATAATCTCAAATCATTAAATCCACAAACATCGAAATAAACCTTGATGTAAACGCATATCCTTGGAATATCAGCAATGAAAATTCTTATTTTCTTCTCATCTTTTTTATCGAATTCAGATTTTATCTCCTCAATAGCATCGCGATTTACGTTATTGAAAAAGTATTGGTACTTGTGCTGCAATTATTTATCCCTAAAGTTAGTTAATCATGATCAAAGCTCGCAGCCTTGCACAATTACACTCAAAGCGGTCAAACTTTTGATTTCGTATCTCGCAATTTTAGAAAGAAAACGATTTTTCAAGGCTCTGGGCAGCTTAGCAATTAGAGAAGAATCTTGAGAAAACTGTTAAACTTTTGACCAAAATGTTTAAGTTCATGCATTAATTGTGTGTTGTTATCGGAAGATATTACTTTGTTTTAAAAAAATAGTCTTAATGGTTGAATTTTTTTGAATTTTTTTTACGAAGATCTCAATCTCTCATAATTCTTGCAACTTTTTTTATTTAATCTTTTACTAAATGCATATAAGATTTATACATGGACTTCTCTTTTTGACGATAGAGAAATGTTATTTTGCATCAAGTATTTTGACAATAGTGTAAATCCTTGCGGTTAATTATGGAGCAACTTAAGTTTATTTTTGTTTCAAAACAATCCCATAAAATAAAATAAAGATAAACATCATTTTTAATTCAAATGTCAAATTCATATCCGAAGATCTTAAGGACCAAGTTTGTTGTATTTCTTAAGGTAATGAAGAACAAAGCAAAATAAGTTTCTGAGTGTAGTGTAGAAATTCGTAGTGTCTAAATAATTGAACATAATCTGATTTGTATTTTCCTGAATTATTTCAGATAATCGTAAAAGTAGAATCTCATCTATTGATATTTTTTTTGTGTGTATTATGCACAAATACTTGAGCATCTCTAGGAAAAAGTACATTGTTAACGTTGTTAAATTAATATAATTTACTCTTCATATTAACTTTATACAATTTTTTTTTTAATTGTACTTTAAATTATTTATGAGCTATATAAAAAAAGAAGATCTAGAAGAAAGTTGAAAGCAATTATAATTGAAGATTTGATTTTGGTATGTTCTTATGAAAGGATGTCAAAGTCTTAAGAGGTTCCTGATGCATGCCTTAATAAGTAGAGGATAAAATTAAGTTGAACTAGAAAATCTTTAAAAAAATAAAATTAAACTTAATTCTATTCATAATACTAGAAATTCAAACATAAGTATATAACCAAGTGGTCACTTATTATTCACTCCCCATTAGAATGTAAACCGATAGCTTCACCAGCACGCAAAGCATACCAAACATGAAACAAACTTAAGAAAATTAAGCCAAACCTACCGAATCAGTACTCGTCTCTCTTCCGAGATCTCCGTGCCCATTCATCTCACTGCGCAGGCTCTCGACCTAGATGTGTCGACGATCGCGAAAGCAGCACTGCGTGAGCCCGGGGGATGGTGTCCCGCTGCCCTACAAGAAAAATATATATATTCAAAATCCACTACAGATGATGATAAAACAAATGCTCTTCACGAGCGCAACTATGTTTGGGTTTTTATGTTTGGCTATTTAAGAGACCCTAAATCAATGAGAAATGATCCAAGAATTGTTCGGTAAATTAGTTCATAATTAAGCGTCGGTGCTCTCTAGAATTTGTTTAAATATGATAAAGAAGATCACCCAAAACCGTAACAAGTCCGGTGTCATCAAGATATGTAGATGTACAAAATGATCATCAAAAAAATCCACCACGAAAGATAAAAAGATAATCATTTAAAATCGACCACAAAATATTAATGGAGGAAGAGAACGTACCTTCAACAGCCATTGGAACCACCCGAGCCAGGCGGGCGCAGCGGCGGCGGCAGCTGATGCAGCTGCGCCACCCACTGGTGCAGCAACTTCTCGCCATTATTCTGCACCAGATCCGGAGAACATATGAATGATTGCTATTCAGAATCAGCATACACTTCCTCATCATCGGACAACTCATCGGGCGTCATCATGTCAAGCTGATAACGAAGAATTCCACCTATGCCACCAAATCCTTAACTGAACTGAGCGCCCTCCGGAGACTTATTGGTCACAAATTCAAGCGAACACCCAAATTTATGGTATTCATTGGCAAACCACTCGAGCAACAACGTCTTCTATGGAGTTTCCAATTCGACGTTGGTAACCGGATCCCGGAAATTGTTTGCATCGCTTTCCTTTTCCTTGTTCAAGAGCGTTACAATAATTTCACCAGTAGTAAAATTCTTCAAGTCGTACCTATTAATGTCCAAACTTTCCCATACTATGAGAATTTCCACAGCACCCATTTCAAGAGCTTTCAGCGTGTCATCGACACCAACAACGTATTTCTTAGTTTCTTGATTTATCTCTGCGAAATATTTTCCAATCAAGAGTTTTTCTTGGATGAACTTAACATTGGAAAGGATCTCCGAGGACAGTTTGACCGCCTCGTTAAAACCGTCCTCCCCTCCATAAGACACGTCCACAACGTTCAAAATCTTGGCTTTAAGCCGAGGATCAAACATGTCAGACTGACTCAGCTCGGTTTTGAAGTTAGCGCATCCCGCAAGAATTAACCCTGAAACATTGGGTTGGCTAGTAGCTGGGTTTATGTAGAACTGAGTTGCAAGTTCTGCTGTTTTCCTCAGATAATTGTGGCGCTTCTCCATTCCCTGTCGGGCGAAACACAGAGCTGATTGCCCTCCTCTCCCATGCTTCTTTGGAAGGTCAACACTGAACTTATGCAAAATTTCTCTCGGGTTACCACTCAGAGTCGCGAAAAGGGTACCATGTCCATCCTTCACAATGAAGCCAAACTTGTCATCAGATTCGGGCAGCTCGTTTAGAGCTTCGGTGTGGAACTTGTTGTCACAGTGGTACAACGATGCATTGATCGGCCTGAAAGGCTCGAAACTAGTGGTCACTTTCTTCTCTTTGCCATCGTCTGTGACAATTGTGCCCGTGTAGAGAACGAGCCCATTTGGAGGGACCTTGTTGTAAAGTTTCAGTCTCTGCTGTGCAGATGTAATTGCTCCTAAAACAGACTGACGATTCACTATACTTTTGATGTTGGAAGCGGTTCCAAATTCATCCTCAAGCATCTTAGTGACCCGAGACACCTGATCACGAGGAGGCATGATGAGAGAGATCATGATCGTGTCCTTTCCCTTTGCAGCTTCGAGTTCTTTAATCAATTTCTTGATCTTCCAGATCTCAACGTCACGATTGGTATCTTGGGAATCCACCATTTTAAGTTGTTGGTTAAAAAAAAGGGTAAACTGCGACTAATGTACCTAATGTTTCATATTTTGCAAATTATGTACCCAATGTTTATTTTTGGTGGCTAATGTACCCAATGTTTGATCTGTTAGATATTTTCGTGTTTTCCGTTAGTTGACCGTTAGAGAGTTATCATCCTCTACATGTACACTTTTCGTATTTTTCACATAACTCGCTCATTTTTTGTCCAAATTTTATGCACGACCTATGGTTAGAAAGATAAGAGATAGATCTACAACTTTGTTGTTTTAAGATTTGTAAAACAATTTTTATAAAAATACGAAATTTCAAATACAACGTAAAATTAGACGTTAGTTTAATACAATATATTTGTTTTGAGAAAATTTTAATATATTTAATGAATTTATATGGTGAAAAGTAAAACTAAAAATTTGTAGATAAATATTTTATCTTTCTAACGGGTGTTTATTTATAAATTTTGGATAAAAAACGAGTGAGTTATGCCAAAAATATGAAATATATGATGTGAAATAATCTTTCATATTTTTGGCATAACTTACTCATCTTTTGTCCAAAATTTATAACTAAACATCCGTTGGAAAGATAAAATATTTATCTACAACTTATTAGTTTTACGTTTCATCATAAAATTCATTAAGTATGGTAAAATTTTCTCGAAACAAATATTTTGCATTAAACTTACGTCCAATTTTACGTTGTATTTGAAATTTCGTATTTTTCTAAAACTTATTTTACGAAACTTAAAAACATAAAAATTTTAGATCTATCTCTTGTATTTCCAACCATAGGTCATGCATAAAATTTGGACAAAAAATGAGTGAGTTATGTCAAAAATACAAAAAGTGTGCATATAGAGGAGGATAATTCTCTAACGGTCAACTAACGGAAAACACGAAAATATCTAACAGATAAAACATTGAGTACATTAGCCACTTAAAATAAACATTGGGTACATAATTCGTAAAAAATCAAACATTGGGTACATTAGCCGTAGTTTACCCTAAAAAATCATTGTAAAAATTATATTACGATTTAATAAATCAAAGAAGATTTTGAGTTTAATAATCACAATTCTTCTTTATATAATAACTAGTGGATAGGCACCGCGCAAAGCGCGGTGGTGATAATTTTTTTTAAAAAAATTAAAATGATAAAATTTAACGTTTGTAGTTATTAAAATTCACATTAAAATTTGGATAGAAAAATGCGTCGTCTCACGTTCGTTATCATAGCGCGTGAATATTTATGGCATAATTAACATTCAAATATCTTATATATATTTAAGTGTTCATTGTTCAACATAATTTAATGATATATATATATATATAAAGTGTATATATAGATAGTAAATTACTCTCTGGATTTTATATATTCCAATAGAATACCTTAATTAATAGTATATGGATCAGCGTTAAAGATCAACATATATCTACATTAAAACTCATGAGTGTCCCATTCAAAAAAATAAAAAGAAAAATTCATGAGTGTTACAATAGCTATATAAAAGAGCAGGCCAACTAACACTATTTTTAAGCTTTTATACGAATAAAATAAATTATGACCAACAAAGTAAATAAGATAAATTAAACATCAATATCTCTAAATTGAAATGGAAGACCCGCTACATGTGCATTCACGCGTAAGGGATTACCCGTATTTCGCAATGATGAAAAATAATACTGGTAAAATATAGTTGAAAATATCGATAAATTTAGGGATATGATAGCATTTTTACACTATGAATATGTACGTTTAGAAAATTTTGGTGATATAATATAATGATCTCAATGTGGCTGATTAATACATGAGATATAGATTAAGTTTATTATTTACATTGTGATCTTAGTACCTTAGGCATAATTGTACGGGATCAGAGAAAATGTTTTTTTTATTAATATTTTGAAAACTGTTATGTTCATAGATTCATTTATCAATTTTTATCCCTCTGTCAACTACTTTATATATATATATATATATATTTATATATATGTATACACACACATATATTTAACTTTATTTCATTTACCATTGTTTTTTTTCATCTAATCATACTCTATTTTCAAATCTTTTAATCTATTGACACTTCTAATCTCTACATAGTATAGTGGTATTCTATTTTTTATATATTTGTAGAATTACAACAAACCCAAAAGCTATACACAAATCTCTTACGATTTCATGAGATAGTAAACTTAAGAATAAGAAAGTTTCAATGCTTCATCCATTTAACACATAAAGTATTAAGAATACAAAAGTTTCAATGCTTCTATTCTATCATTTGGCACATAAAATATCATCCATTATTTTTTTATTTCTTAATTAGTTTTACACTTATGCATTGTAAATGTGTTTAATTATATTTTATTGAAAAATAAAATATACCAACATCCACTGTTCACCACCCAATACAGTACTGATTTTAGAATAATTACTACGATGATCAAGATTTTTCTTCTATTATAAACTCGTATGTGGCACAATTTTTTTATGTACTAATTTCTTAGAATCAACATTGGTCTTTTATATATTAACACAAACAGATTAGTTGTCATACGTGTTTTTGTTGTTATGAGACTTTTATCATGGAAAAGCAAAAAGCTCTTCACCATTGCCTTGCAAAAAGATGTAGCGAAATAGACTAATAATTTGTTGAGATTTATTTCTTTGCTTAACAAATTTTTGGTCATATATCAATTTTCCAATAGACAACTGATTACGCATTTTACTGAGAGATATAAAAAAGAGATATAAAAAGAAAAACATGAAATATGGTAAAGATGGATATTAATAATACAGTGATAGTAGTTGAGCAAATGATCTGAATAATGTGAGGCAAATATTGATATGTTTATTAAATTGAGTATGAATGTCTTACCGTTAGGCTTCTAAAAAAACCTCAGCAATCGAAGTATGTTAAAGCAAGCATCACAAAAAGGAATTGTTTATAATTATTCTAAACAACTTAACAAAAAAATAAATCGATTATGGATATATACCTATAATTGGATTGGACAATGAGACATGTTTACCACTTCTGGTTATGGTGATATAATCAAGACACGCGCATTAAAATATGGGGCATAACGAAGTCCAAAGCCACCCGGAAAAGTTTGCGCTATAGAGAGCATGACTGCATGAGAGAGAGATAATGTCCGTTGTGAGCCCGAGCGATGTTGTGACGGAGAGAGCAGCCTAACGACATTGTTTGAGCAATGATATAGCGACGTTGGAGAGCAACCGACTCTGCCATCAATACAAATACAACGATATGGAGAGAGCGTTGCGACGGAGAAAGCGAGCTACCAATCGAAGCTGCAAGGGAGGTTGAACGAATAAGTATGGAAAAAAAGAGAGCGACCCTATAACTGAGAGAGAAATCGAGCGACCAATCAAGGTTTCTACGGAGGTTCTTTCCAGTACGGAATATAAGGCATGGGAACTTAGTTTGTAAGCTTCTTTTGCACCTGTTAGAATTCCTCAATGAATAAATGGAGTAATTATGCTAAACGTAAAAGATGGAGGCTACAATAGCACTGATAAGTCTCTTGGGAGTCTTGATGAAAGCATTAAAAAAATGAATCAATGACAGTTCGTGTGTATACAGTATGGACAGGTTAATGCATACCGAATAATTTGAAAACAAATTAATAACGTTTTAGTTATGTAAGCATAATGCATGCACTTTCAAATAAATTCATTCAAATGTAATGAATCGATAGTGGATGCATATTAATGATTAATTACATGAATAAATAAAACTAAATAAATGGCCAAATATGTTTATTCTTTCAAAACCTAATAAAATCACTTAAATGCTATGGTCTCGCGTTTTCTTCTTTATAAACATAACTAAGTATTATTTGTTCATAAAAGAAAATTATAAACTCTAAGAAAAATGAATCCAACATTCTCTTGAAATCTAGAGTGCCATGTCATACTTGTGGATTTTTCTTTTATATATATATAGATACGGAAACTAGCCGCATTAATATCTTATCTTTTTCGCTTTTGGCAATATCTTGTCACTATCTTTAATATTGTATTTATTATTTATGGAACGTAAGTCATTTTATTAAAAAATCATTAAGTAATTTTTAACTATACTAGTTGAAATCGCGGTGACGAAAAAATATCATTTATTATTTTGATAAAAAAAAATAATAATATTTTTTTATTGTGAATTATAAATAAAAGAACTATATCATTAAACTTTACAAATTGCTTCATTTTAGTTATATTTTACTTATTTTTTTTATTAAAATAAGTAAAATAAAATACTATTCTCAAAATAAAATAGTGGATAAATAAAATACTATTCTCAAAATAAATAACCATTTAAATTTGAAGAGCCTGTCAAAATATTAATAGGAAGATTCATTGGCGGAACCTGGATTCGGAAGGAGGGGGCACATATTTTTTTCCATTAAACTTATATAATAAATTCAAAATTGCAATACAAAACTTACATATTGTAAAATAAACCCGATTAAATAAGTATATATCGCCAACTTAGAAAATTTCAATATATTACCTTGATTTAAGATATGTCGTCGACGATGATGAAAGAGAAGTGGGTGAAGCAAGCGAGAGGATAAGCGAAACCCAAGAATATAATTGATAAAGCCCGACATGAAGAGAGATAGACAATTTACATGAAGAGATAGACTATTTTTTTTATAGACTATAGAATAACTTGTATAGACAGAGGGAATAAATAAATAGCAAGATAGATATAAAAATTACTATAGCCTATAGTATATAAAACTTGTGTGTGTATACAAAGCTTGTGGACGCCTATAGAATAACTAAGGCTATAATGAATTGAATGCATTGGATTTTTTCCCGTGCTAATAAGATTTTTCATAGTTTTGGGAGGCTTTGACCATGTAGCTTACTACGTAGTTTCGCTATCGGGAAGATTGTTGAAGGGCCCTCTATAAGTATTATCAATTACCTTTGGAAATGTTTAGGTTCAAGCTAATATATGTATTCTTTAATTTAAAAAAAAAAAATCAATCTGTGAACTAAATGTCAAATGGTAAGATGTAGCGAAATGACTAAGATTTCGATTTTTTAAATTTGGAAATGAAAGTGTTGAGATTTGTCAATATTTAGAATTAGTGAATTCTGAGCGGTGACGAAATAATATCGATGATTTGCCAATAATGGAATTGCCATGGACAATTAAGAAAGAAAAAAAATTATTTTTATACTATAATTTATTGAAATAATTATGATACGTTCCTTCATAAAGATCGTGCGCTACAATGTTTATAGATAAATGTTGTTACTACATCTTCTTTTGAGTTTAATGGTCACAAAAAACTGAACCAAGCTTGTTTGGCCTAGTGGTAAATCCACTACAATAAGACTCTTCCATGAGGTCTTGGGTTCGATCCATTGAGACACATAAATTGCGTAATATATGTAATCTTGGCCGATAGTGCATGCGGCCAATAATACCGGTTGTTTTTACCGTGACAAATATCTTGTAACATGAGTACATGTATCTTTGCCAGTAGTGCCACCCAATTCAAAAAAAAAATGGTCACACAAAACTGTGATTAGATGAGAGCAAAAATTGTAATTTTGTAATTGCCAAGTGTCTTAATATATATGTGTTGTTTTTTTATTTATGTAATTGAACAAATGGTAAAAAAAACATACTTCTTTTGAATTTTGTATTAGTGATAATGAATACATTTCACATTCATTATGAGTAACAAATGGTAATTTCTTTCTTTAGATCTACATGCTAATAGATGGAGTTTTTTTTTTTTTTTTTTTTTAATGATATCGGTCATTAATTTAAGAAAATTAAAATATGAAAAAGGAGAAATCTAATGGAATTCGGACAGTGATAAAGACTAACAAATCATGTATGCAAAAGGAAAAAAAATTATAATTAAATCATTAAGAGCATGCAATAAAAAAGTTATAATTAAATTTATTTAAAATTTTAAATTCAATATGCAATAAGAGCATGCAATAGTAATGTGGGTAAACAAATCTTAAACCTCTTGTTCGCTTGTGCATAATTTATCGACCAATTGGCAAGAAAATCATTATCAGTCGAGTTTCGGCGTATACACTTTTGCAAAAAGAATTGGGTGCAATATATTTATTTTGAAATAGAAAAATATTGTGCATATTTAAATCATTAAGTAACCTTGGTTTTCAATGTTCCCATTTGATCAGAGTAATCGGTTAACTCTTTGAAATAGAAAATATATTGTGCATATCTACTTAACTCTTTGATGTAGATTCCTGTTTTTCCAAAACCAATTGGCAAAATATTATTTATTTTTGCGGATAAAAAGAATACAATCTGTAATGAAAATAATCGTATAGCAAAGGAATAGAGAAAATGTTCTTTTATGTATATAGATAGGTACATATTGTAAATAAAGACATAACAATGACAATAAAATAAATGAGAAGTGTCGTGCTGAAATTAGCAGCATGTACAATATAAGGTAATTCCAACAAAATATAGCCCTTGAAAACTATTTGCTTGTCCAACAATTAAGTTGAGCAAAAGAATAGAAGCATATTTACAATAAAAGTAATTGAATACAAATATTTCTTGCATAGCGCTCGAGAAGGAATTTGCTAAATTCTTTAGTGATATTGCTAAGAACAGAAAGCAAATAACACATTTCAATCAATCTATCTATATATATAAAAGCAAAATAACGTCAAACATAAAAAACACCGTTTTTCTACCTCACTCTATTTTCTCCTTTTTTTAGATTTATTTTTAAATTAAAAAATACAACTCGCTCGTCGTCTTCTTTCGAAGGGTTCGAAGGCATTTGTCGCCCCGCTTTCAAGAGAAGCCTCGACTCCAAGTGAAGCATCTCACAGAGCAGACGAAGAAACACAAAACCCAAAGAGAAGCAACTCCTCACCAAGAGATGTAAAGGAATAACTGCTTCTTTTTAAGCCTTTGTTCGATTCATCACACGCAGACTACTCTTCCGAACACGATCGGACTCCAGCGCAACAGAAACCTTTTCCCAAACACGATCAAACTCCGTTTCCATCGCTGTAGACTCATCTCCACCGCCTATTCAATGGTTAGTCGCTCCTGCATTTTTTTTCTAAGATACTCCTCGCTATTCAATGTTGAATGTCGATCATGTATTCTTTTTCAAAGAAACTCCTTGCTATGCATATCTTCAATGTCCATCAATATCAATCAGACTCCTCTTTGGTTGATTTTTGTACGTTTAGCTCTTTGTTTGATTTTCAAAGAAAAAAATCAATGAATTCATTTCTAATTTATCTTTATATAATGCTATGTAAAAGTCTTATTGATCTGAGTACTATGTGTTTGAAGAAATGCTTATGCGAAACCTGATCATGATCGAAATTCTACGGAAATATTTTTAAATTCTACAAGTAATTGTTGTATTAATATATTTATGTACATATCCACCTTCAATAAAAAATGAGACTTGATTATGAGCAGGGATTGTTTATACTGTTGGTATCTCTCTAGGATATCCTCAATATGTTAGCCTTTCGAAGTTTCTCGTGTCAAATTATTAGTTCCGGATTTCAGTCTCAAATTTTGTCATAAAGTTTTCCTTAATCGATTAGTTTCAACGAGAGGTTGTGTCACCTCATTCTTCCAACGCGATTCTTCGAAGCATATGAACGATTATTAATGTCTTAGTGGTTGTCGTGTCTTTGGGGAGAGATGCTAACCTTTAACCTCCCTCACAACTTTCGCACCCTTGGATTCTCCCAGAATCGACTTTTTTCTATAGATTGTGTGTTGTGAAATTTAAATTTTTCAGAACACTCATGCTTCATATTTCTCTCTATTAGATGCCTATCTTGCTACGCCTTCTTCAAGCCGAAGCTTTGATCGGGATTCTCCCAGATTCGAAACTTTTATAGGTATGTCCGTGTCGAGTCACTTTTTTCGATTGATTCCGATGGGTAAGATTGGTTTTTCTTTGGATTTTTTTTTTAATTTTATTGATTCTGGGTTGTGAAATTTCGCTTTCTCAGAACTCACTCTCGCTACACATTCTTCAAGCCGCTGATTGATTGGGATTCTCCCAGAAGCGAATGTTTTTCCAGGTTTGTCGCTTAAATTTTTTTGATAATTCAATACAGTAATGGGACCAAAGAGATTAAAAGAGCAAGCAATTAAACTGATTCTTTAATATAATATTAGCTGCGATAATATTCGCAAAACTGTTGAATCGAAATATTATTTCTTAATCTATAGTTACAGTGTCACAAAAATCTGCAATAGGTTTCATTATTTTCCAAGTTTAACACATTGACAATATTATTACTTATGTTATGATCATATTCCGGGTTTGATCGGTTTTTGGAATTTGTTTAGAACAGATATTACTACTTATGTTTTGAAAAGATTCTGGGTTTGATGGTTTTTCAGAACATTTTGTTCTACATATATTAGTATTTATGTCTTGATTAGATTCCGGATTTGATCAGTTTGCAGAACTTTTTAAGAACAGATAAATACTATTTATGTTTTCATTAGATTCCGTGTTTAATCTGTTTCTGGAACTTGTTAGTACAGATATTACTATCGCTTATAAGATACTACTATCTGTTTAATCTGTTTGCATCTTTTCGCCTTTTCAAGCAGGCATCCAGTCTCCCGCTCGAATAATTATCGTTCGTGTAGCCTGGGTCGATTGCCCACGATCTCTCTCCCCGGCCATGTGACTCGGTAGCTTCTATGGTGTCCGGCGACGCACGTGACTCTTGCTGATTCTCTCTGGTGGCGCGAGTTTGAGACATCCTATTTCACGACCTTGCCCTTTTACTTACGCACCCCTTTCCATCTCTCTGGTGTTTAAATTTATTTATTTCTTAGTGATTTACGGTTCTGTTTTGTGATTTTGTTGTTTACGGTTCCACATTCCATATTATTTAATCGCGACTATTAATATATAGGTATTAATATATAGGGTATTATTTAATAAAAGTTTTACTATTAATTATGTCAAGTAAACTCTCACGTGAGAAATGGTTATCTACAAATAAGTTCATCTTGATCGCTAATCATTAGTTACAAAAATTGCTTCTTAAGTAAATGCTTCGATATTTAAAAGGATTTTTGTTTGATGTCTTTACGATTAGTTGCATAATCATCCTTGTAAAACTCATTATTGTATATAAAATATCACATCTCCTCTGGTGTTTAGTGCATATTCGTATCTTGATTATATATCCGGTTCTAGAGAAAATGAATTCACCGGGTGAACTCCGGTGAGAGATTCTAAGCCACAATTAGCACAATGATATCTTCTGAACTGCATTAGACTTTAGATATCACAAGATATGTGAAAAATAAAATATATCTCACTTCATAAGAATTTAAGCTTATTAACTAAGAGCGGAAAATTACGTAAGTATCCCCTGAATTTTGTTTCCGTTCACCATAACAACCGGAGAGCGGAAAATTACGTAAGTATCCCCTGAATTTTGTTTCCATTCACCATAACAACCGAATTGACCCTAAGATCTCGCATCTTTTTTGCTGCAACATAAACTGGATCTGATGGTGATACAATTGCAACCCTGAAATCAATTTGGCGGTCATAAATTTTCAGAACAAAGAGAAGAATCTAAACAGTTAACCCAAAACGGTTTTACCACATTAGTGCGAGTAAAACTGTAAATCATAATTTGAACTTTCGGTAATTATGGTTGACAGAGCTGGCTTGAACATCCACTCCCTTAGGGTAGGGAGCTGCCACAATGACCCAAACCAGGAATTTTAAACTTCATAATAAACTGCTAGCAAAATTAAAAGAACCCAACTTCCACATTTATATTAAGAAATAAAGTGATGATATCTTACTAACAAGTCTATACTGCAATGAACTGCATCATAAATATAGCATATGTATTAAACTGAGTTAGCCAATTTATATGATCATAACTTTACATTTATATATATATATATATTTGTGTTTTGAGATTTAATTTTTATTATTTTACAGTGATCAACTTAAATTTCTGGTTTCTTAATCTATATAAATGCTAAATATCTTCACAGGTGTGGGACGATAAAAAGGTGTACGGACACTAGACTGAGAAAAAACGCAAAAAAATTCCCGAGGCTCTATAGTTATGAGAACTTTTTTTTTTTTGGCACATATCATCTGCCATCTTATATTGATTATGTTTCTGTACATAAAAGAGATATAGTATGTGTTTTTTCTGTTGTGATAGTATATACAAGTGTCTTTTCTCAGACAATGAATGCAAATATCGTTCAACCATTGGTGCAGTGATTAGACGTCAACAAATTAATCACCCTATTCAGATTTTTTTTCAAACTCTGACTTTTTATGATACATTTTTTTCTCTATTTAGTTATTTTCGATAAGCTCGCAGAAAGCATAAAATATGCATGAAATCTAATGTCGTTGAAACGCAACACTATTATGTTTTATTTTCTAGAAAATTTCATTGATTATAGTTTAGTTTACAATATTACTATTTAATTCTTTCTATTACAAATTTAGAGTATTGCTTTTAAATAAAAAATATTATATTATTGGATTGATTTTAACGTTTGAATGTATTGTATAATTTGATATCTGATTAAATTTATATATATATATATATAGTGTTATAAATAAGTACTAAATAAATAGTATTTCTACAACTTAATGATGGATGTCCAAATCTATTATTTTTAATGTCTTCAACTTTGCTTTGTTTTAAAGTTTCCAAACCTCTTTTTTGCCTGTGTATTAAATGAATTTACAATGGTTCAATATAGATTATGGATTTTAAATAGTTTTTAATTTTTGCAAAACGTTTGTTTATATACTTTAAAATTATAATTATATCTTTTGAACTAAATGAATGTGCTTTATATTTCCTAACAGCCTAAAAATGTCCGACTTTATTGAAGAAGATTGTGGATTTATATCTCAGTTCTCACACATAGCAAGACACGCATGATTTGCAAAGTTAAAGCTAAAAAGAAACTGTCGAACTAAATATTTTAGCAATGATACTCAAATAAGGATTTTTCTATCAAGTAAAATATCCAAACGTGCTAGATTTGTAAGGAAAATTTAAATTATACAAGAGGCCCAACAAGTCATACTCGAACATAATGAATGCAAAGCTTCAATTCATAAAGTTGGCCTCAACGCATGTCACCACAATTTATAATCTACAAGGTAAATTTATATTGTCATCATGTACGTTCATCTATTTTATAAAATGTAAGTTATCAAAATATGACAATACATTTTTTTTTACATTTACGTACATTGATTTATTATACTAGACTTTGTTGCAACAGTAGTTTGTTTAATTGTGACATACATTTTTTGTTAAAAAAATGATTTTTTGGAAATGCACCAATGCAATTACACGATCAAACCAATGAGGAAAATAACAAATATCCCCACAAAGGTAGTTTACACTACTATTATTATTGTAACATGAATACTATTAATTTCATCATCATATCATACAGCTGTAGACAAAATAAATATTCACCGCTTTCAAATCGGTCAATCATCAAACACTAATATATTGAGAAATAATCACTCCAATGAAATAGTTAAAAGAAATTGTTTTTTTTTCATCTTATTATATTACAGATGCATTGAGTTTTCAAACTCTCATATATATTGAAAAACATTAAATCAAATGTAATAGTTAAAGGAAGTTGTAGCACACATCCATTTTTATAAAATTATATATTTACCATTAGACTACATTAAAAAAAAAATAGACTACTAATGGAAAATTTATTATTTATATGTATAAAAAACCAAACAATAATCACAGGTGAGAAATGGCATATTTGGAATATTGGGAAACCAACTGACAAATGTCCGTATTGTGGGGCTATTTTTTTGGCGTGAAGAACGACCAAAAAAAGAAAAAAAGTCCTCTACTCCGAAATTCATGTTATGCTGCTCCGTAGGGCATGTGGAGTTGCCGCTAATCAAACAACCACCACAAACATTGGCATTTCTTCTTGGATCATATTATGAAACAAAAGGTGTTTTGTTTAGGAACGAAATAAGGACATATAATTCAATATTTGCATTCACATCAATAGGGGGACATATTGACTAAAAAAAACCGTGGAAGTGGATCGTACGTGTACAAAATTAGTTGCCAAAAGTATCATCGGATAGGTTCTCTACTCCCTAAATTCGGGAAAAAACCCCAATTTTCTCAACTATATATTTACGATACCCAAAATGAAATTTCCAACCGTTTAAACACGATGAACCAGAAATTTGAAAGATCTGGAATTGATCCCCAAGTTATGTTGGATCTTTCAAAGATGTTGGAAGAGAACAATGTTTTGGTGACATCATTTCGTACGGCAAGGGATAGATACGAAGCTAATCCAAAGACATCTTTTAGCCTGCGACTTATTAATAAACGAATCATAGATGGTCGCCAATAATAATATGCCCACCGCCGATGAAGTTGCTGGATCAATAGTTGGTGATTTCAACGAGCAAAATTTTGAACATGATGTGATTGTGGAGCATCCGACTACTGGTCTACAAAATAAATACGATTGTGTTCGTCGTGATAATGGGGTCAAATTTCGTTCAACGAGTACTTGAATTGCGGGGATTCTTGACGTCGAAGAACTTTAGTTTTTCAATGAGTCTTTGGGTCTCTTCTATGAATTTATGTTCATAGATAGGATTTACTTTGAGATTTTAGTTAAGAATAATTTTCTATGTTTCATCGCACTCAACTTATACCTACTGTTGTCCATCATGTTTGATACAATAAGAAACTTTTTTAATAATTTCACTTATACACTGAAGAATCATACATTTTCTTCAATGTTTTATTAGCATTTGCTTTTTTATTTTTCTATTGAAGGAAAGTATCCTATATAGATGTTTAAAGCGTATTGCTCTATTTTTTTTCTTCATTTCTGTCTTTTATTTTTAATTAAATGAGAAATCAGTATAATTATACGCTAATGACCTGTTTTGTTGGTGTGTGACATGTCATCTCAAGAAGGCGTAGAAATATTGTTTCAAACATCAACGGCAAAGGTTCATCGGATATTTGGTTATATCGAGTATATGTCATTGGATATTTGGATTTTTTTTAATTGTGATTTTGATGTTAGCCATGTTTTGGATGTTTTCTTAATCATCGGAGTTAGATTCGCTCTTAAAAAGAAGGTAAGTTTGACTTTTTTCCTTTAGATTTCCGTGATATATCATTGGTTACTATCTTGGACACAACGAACTACAATGATGGTCTGCAATAAGTCTGGATAATGTTCCGCACGACATCGGTTTTATATAAGATTCGTGCCGACTGCATTCTGACGATAATCAATGCAAGCAACATTTGTCTGGCCGTTTACAATTAGTAAGAACAAGGATATTACATTGTTTTATTGATTGCTTGTGTATTTAGTTAGGTAGAAAGTAAGAACCAAAATCATCTGTCATTTATTTATGAGTGTATTTCTTTAAAATATTCAATCACATTAATATTATGACAATCATGGCATGAAATTTTACAACATTGGTTTGCATATTTGACATATATAAACTTGAATAGTAAAAAACTGCAAAATAACAATAGGCGCCATTGTTTTTTCATTTTACATACATCTTAAAAAAACATTCATTTTCCATTGTTCGTATATATAAAAAGTACTAAATTTACATGTTAATGAATTATTCGGTGAGGGTGTTGTTTGAAAATATTTAAGAAAGTAGTTTTAACACGATTAATATATAAAGAAGAATGTAAGTATCATTAACGTTAATTATAATTGTGGGAAGTATATGAAGTAAATAAAAAAATGACAGTGAAAACTATTTTGACGTCACAAAACTTCGTATTTCAAATAGTAATACCGCCATATTTTTTTGAGAAAAAAATTACACCTTCAATATACATTCCGGCCCAAAATAGCCACACAAAAAAAAAAAAGTTATATATCTTTGTCCGAGATAGCCAAAAAATTAGGATGATATAAGCGAGAGAGGTAAATTTACAGTAATTTTTGCATAAAAAAAGTACGAAAGTGCTATTTTTTAAAACGTGTAATCTTAAATGCTATATTATCAATTTACGACAACAGAAATATTATTTAATCAAACTTCCATTTGGTATTATGAATATAGTTTCTTACACGTTTTTCTTTATTGAATTTATATATATTAATTATTCTTAGATAGATATTTAGAAACAACATTTATATTAAATATATATAATAGTACATATCACAATTAATTTGATATGAATATGTTTTTTTTAAAATAATAATAATAATCAATAAAGTTATTTAGTTTTACAATGTTTTCAACACCACCGCGCAACGCGCGGTGTCGGTCTACTAGTACTACATTAAGAGTAAAAAAAAATTAGGACAATTTTATAAAATTGGCACCGTGGTGGTGGTGTCGACGGTGAACTTGACTTTGTTGCAGGCGAGCTAGGGGGCAATGTCTAGTGCATTTCATAATGAACAATGAATATAGAAAGAACAAAATATTAAACGTATGAAGGATATGAAAAACCACCGAATGGATACTATTGCCTATTTAGTTTAATGCATGGTTTGTAGTAATTATGATACATTACGTCTAGAGGTGTGAATGGGATTTTATTTACCTAATTATCAATAATTAAAACACTAACTTAATGCATGTAATACAATGTATGTAATATTCTTGTAAAAAAAAAAACAAAATTTTAAGAAAATAGGAAACATGTAAACCTTGAGTTCTATTTTGCCATGTCATTCACTTGTGATTTTGCTTTTATATATATATATATATATATATATATATATAAATATATATATAGATTATCGTCAATTTTTATTATGGGTAAATTAAAATAATAGATATTAAAAATGATCATATCTAATAAATAAAAATAATTTTCTATTTTTATTATATTCTTAGATTACTGATGGGCCGCTTCTATGAAAATATGAAACTTTTTATGCAAGAGTATTGTATGCTTATAAATGCTTTTTCAACCATCAAATATTGTATTATGCACTAAATTTGATGAAACATAGTCAACAATTTTTTTTAAAAGATATATACTATAAAAAGAAAAAGTACAGTCCAAAAATTTTAAGACTAATTTTTTTCCAGAAATATGCATATATATTTTATTTTACCTAAACTTACAAATTATATCTAGAAAAATTATATTTTACACTTTAAATATATATATATATATATATATGTATATTAAGAAAAAGTAACAATGAATAATAATATACATCGTTAAAAATATTTTTTTTAGCAGACCCAGATCTCTTTAATTTGTGATTTTTTAATTGTCTTTTGCTTTTAGGCTTTTTTTAAGTTGTACTTTTATTTTATTTTTAATTTATATTTCCAAGAGATTGAACTCAAAACAGAAAATCGTTGATGTTGTGAAATTATCACTACAAGAGACTCGAGTATATATGCACTCTTACTCTAATACTAGTGGAAAGACACTGCGCTACGCGAATGACGATAAATATCTTTATAACTTTAATGCAAAAAATCAATTAATCTATATATAAACAAAATCTTCACGATAAATATCTCTATATAAGTTTAATGCAAAAAATCAATTAATCTATATATAAACAAAATCTTGAAGTGTCACTTGGCACAACCTAAATCAAGGAAATGAGGATCATTAAAAATCCGAAAAAGGTACTTGTTTTACACAGGAGAGAAAAGTATTGATATTTTCTCCGGTTAAAACAAAAAATGTGTACTTAACATTTGTTTTTTTAAAAAAATTGGTATTAATGCCGTTAATATCCTTCAAAAATCACATTAGCCAAAAACGACGATATTTTAGCAATGCATGAAACGAAAACGACACTCAAAAGTAAATCACTAAAATATTGAAAGGACAATTTTGGTAGCACTTAGCAGCAACAGTCGTTGTAATTTCAATATAAAAAGGACTCAATCTATATAAAATATTAAAAAGGACTCAATCTATATATATATATATATATATATATATAACACAAATGACGTGGCATGATAAGATTAAAGTATCAAGAGTTAAAATAGTAAAAAATAATGATTAAGTTGTAGTGATTTTATGATATTTAAAAAGAGATAAAAATGAATGAAAAAGTTACAAAAATTAGATATCTTAATGATTTGATCTTATTAAGCCGAATTGTCTAGTTGCTTTTTTTTTTTTTTTTTTTCTCAATACGTTAATCTTATCATGCTACATCGCTTGTGTTTCTTCCTTTTAATATATATATATATAGAGATTGTTATTATATATAATGCCGGATCTCGTTACTTATAACGAGGCTACCTACGTACTCATTTTACTGGGATAACATCATCACGTAAATCGAAGTGGATGTTGGGAAATTTTATCGCTATAGAGAGCGTTTTAGCAGTTGTGTTTAGTTATGAGTTCGAATGGAATCGATCCGTTTTAATGAATTTGAAGCTCCTATTTATAAGAGGGTCTAGAGACCTTTGTGTAGTAAAATAACTTCATTTGGTCCCTAGGCAATAAAAGTAATTGTATTGAAAAGTAAGCACGCCCATTTTCAGGGTGTTTCCAGGGCGCCCATTTTCATGAAGGACATTCCAAGAGCGTCCATTTTCAGCGCGCTCATTTCTAGTGTGCCCATTTCCAGGGCATTTGTAGGGCGCCCATTTCAAGTGCACCCGTTTCTAGCGTGCTCATTTCCAGTGCGCCAATTTCTACCTGTTTCTAGCGCGCCCATGTCTAGGATGTTCATACTTTTCGGGCTTTTGATCATCTTGGGCCTTATTTTTTGGTACGCTCTTGGACCTTAATTTTTTCAGGATCTGAAAATACTCATAACAATGCCCACTACTCGTTTTCAATTTTTGGAACATTTAGCATTACTTAAGTTTGTCCTCCTAAATGTGCTACTTAGTTTAGAAATTCACAAGGAGCAGATGTTCTTAGGCCTAAACGATGTCATAAGATTAACTAAGCATGGAATTAAAAGTAATATGATATCTTCAAATGAACGACAGGAATTCTACGACAGTTGTGCAAAAACGACACCGTGCAGTACGCAAAAGCTCAATCCTCAAGAAGAACACAGAGGAGAGCGACACACCACAGTCAGTCACCATTTCTGGAAGCTCAAGCTCTTGAATAATGGAGCTCTCCTTCTTCACCAGCTTCGCTCCGCCCACTCCGCGGCTATGCTCGCCCACTCCCCTGCTCCTCCTCCGCCGCATCTCCTGCTTTCCCGTCACCTCGCCGGAGCTCCGGCGACGGATCTCCGCTTCTACGGGCAGCAACGGCGGCGGCGATTTCTGGAGAGACTCCAAGCTCGTGGAAGTGATCGCCATCGGCAGCCGCAAGGACGCCGTCCTCAGCTTCTGCATCGAGTCGCCGTTCCGGTCGCCGTCGCTCCGATACTGGTGAGCGTGGACGACGGACCTGGAAAATCTCTTACGCTTGCTTAGGCTTTTCTGAACGTTTGATTCTTTTCTTGTAGGAGCGTTGTCTCGAAGGACTCGATGAAGGTGCAATTGCAGCAGAAAGTCCTTGGAAATGGTACTGCCGTTTTGACTTGCAAAAATTAGTATCATCTTTGTTGAGCTGAAAAGAAGATCAATCTTGTGGTGCAGATCCGAACCCGAGCCGTTTCGACATTCCGACGTCGTCGTCTGCGACGTCTTCAAAGACTATTGTCCTTGTTTGTACATTTCTTACCCTTTCTCTTTGACTGTTTGTCTTGTTTATCTGCTTGTTGGTCACTAAGTTTCGCTGCAATTCAATCTGTAGGTGGCGAGTGCGGGTTATGGCGCGGACCATATCTCGACCATCAATATTCTAAAAGCTGTAAGATCTGCTAATGGATTTACAGTCGCCATTATCCTCAAGCCATTCAGCTTTGAAGGGCGGAGGCGTCAGGACGAGGTAGTAGTAGTATGCAGAAAGTAAATCCCGGAAATTCGCATGTTTATAATTTCTCGTGAGTTCGATTGCAGATTAAGGATCTAAAGGCAGAGCTTCAGGAGCATACTAACTTGTTTATTGGTCGGTAATTTTTCGTTTTATTAACATTTATGAGGACATACCTTAGTTGCAAATTCACTTATCCAACCGTTTGTATATTATGACCGTTTTGTGCTCTATTGTACCGGCAGATCTTGACACCGATAAGCTTTTGAAAAAGGATTTGGTTACTCTAGACGAGGCTGTTAAGACTACAAATAATGCTGTATTGTTGGCCGTTACCGTTGTATCTGTCCTTAAATACGTAAGCTTATCTCTTCCGTTCTGACTTTTCAACTACTTTTGGATACCATCATCACTTAACTCGTCGTTGTTCTTTCAACAAAACTTAGGGCATGTACCGAAAGGTTATTGGGGCGTCGATAAAAAAGATGGAAGTATCAGAAGTGGTCAGAGTAAGTCTCCAAGTTTTTGCGATTTAGTAGATGTTCACATGATCTAGAAGTTTCTGAGGAATTGAGTTTATTGCAGACTCTGAAAAGATTCAAAGAAGCAAAGATTGGATTTGGTGCTGGTTTCAACCTCAAAGCTTCTGTTTTGCAGTCTATTTATGACTGCCCTTTCCTTAGTACTGGTGTCAAGGTACACTCGCTCTTGCGTCGTACCGCATTACATGAAAATCCTCTTTCAGCTTTAAACTTTCAAAATTACGATGCACGGGACTTTTTTTTTTTGTGTGTGTGTCATGGCGGGATACGACTGCTCGTGAAATTTGTTAAATTTAATGTTACGTGCAAAAACTTAATTAATTTTCACCGGCTTGGTTATATAATAAAGGTTCGTTGCTTCAGATGTCATTGATCAGTAATATAAAAAATTTTGAACTCATATTGTGCTCAATCTTATTGTAAATTTTTAACCAATCTTCTGGAAACTGATATCGATTTGTTGTGTAGGATTTGGACGGCATGATTATATGTATTATTGCATGTTCAGATGTAATAAGTGAAGCAGATATAGATGCTTTTGAGAAAACTTTCCGTGAGTCAACCGAGTATTCGAAAGAACTCTTATTATCTACTATCCACGAACCGAACTTGGAGCCCAATCTGATTGTGACAACGGTTGTTGCTCTTGGGTAAGTGTCTCCTTCGTAAAGTTATTATCTGAATTTACTACTTTTTATTTATTTATTTCAGGGCCTATTCTATCGGACTAATCAACTGATGTTTCATTCTGAATAGTACCAATTTCAACGGACAACTCGCTTCTCAGAGAAGTGACATATTGACAAGACTGGCCAGGCGTTTCCCATTCTTTCTTAATTTTTTGCGGAGTGACAACCTTCAACCAAGTAATTCTGAAAAGAAAATTCTTCCTGAAGAGAGTCAAGTTTCAACTTTTGTCGATGGCGTTGTCAAGTCCGATGAAAATTTTCAGAAACCAATTATAAACTACAGGAACGACCGGTCTTCAAGGTTAACTTATCTCTAACATTTAGTTTTATAAAAAATTAGCTACACAAGGGTCTGATTTTGGAGTTGACAGTGAATCTGACGATGAATCCGGTGATGCTGATATCGAGTCTTCCACTTCTCAAGATCCTATAACTGAAGGTAGCAGCTACTAAACATCTAAAATATTGAAGATTCTGTGTTAAACATAACCATGGAAATTTATTTATATGGTGAAGGAGCTTCTGGCTTTCAAAGAGAAGAGCTTGTTGGGGTGACGTACCAGATTGCTCGGGAATGGGCTAAAGAAAGAGAAGATGAGGCCATTGACAATAAGCTAAGCATGTTTCCCCTCCCGGTCGGTGTGAGACCTTCACAGGAATTGACCAGATTCAATGTATCATCGCCTACACAAAAGAGCAAGGATGCTGTGAAAGTGAAACCCAGCACAGCTTCTTTGAATGAGTTGAAAGATTTGTATAACACAGCCTCGGGACTGCTCAAGGGAAGCCCTTCAAATCCTCCTAAGAAGCAAGGAATTCTCTCTGCCCGTGCAGCATCGATGCTGGTATCGCTTTTCTTCTTGTTTGCCAATATATAGAGAGCAAATGGTAATCATTGCGATCCACTAGTAAAACTTAATTCTATTTGGCGCGCTTTCCCACAGGAAGCAGAACGAGATTCGCCAAAAAGTTGGAGTCCTGTCGTGGAAATGAAATACCGGGGCGGGGTTTATAGAGGACGGTGCCAAGGAGGTCTTCCTGAAGGAAAAGTACGTAGATACCCCTAACTAGGTTCCTGAAGATGAGCTCTATAGATTTTTCGTTTCAAGTAACCAAAGCCGACTGGTATATATATTAGGGTCGCCTGGTTGTCGGAGATGGAAGCATATATGATGGAATGTGGCGTTACGGCAAGAAGTCAGGTTCAGGCACACTCTACTTCAGTAACGGAGACGTGTTTCAAGGCTCATGGCGAGATGATGTCATGCATGGAAAGGTTCGACTCCTTCACTTTTGCACATGTACCGTTAATCTGAACTTGAAGTAGTCTCGGGCTTTTTATTGTTGTATTGTAGGGTTGGTTTTACTTTCACAGCGGGGATAGATGGTTTGCGAATTTCTGGAAGGGAAAGGCCAACGGTGAAGGGCGGTTCTATTCCAAGTCGGGCGATGTCCTTTTTGGTCATTTCAAAGACAATTGGCGACACGGCGAGTTCGTATGTATCGATGTCGATGGAAAGAGGTTCGAATTTGTACTAGTGAATTGAATTATTAATAACCCTACATCCAGCGGTAATGGAATTTTTTATTTTATTTTGAACAGGTGTATCGAGAAGTGGGATCACGGTACTCTGTTGAGCCGAAACTCATCGGAGTTTTAATAAGTATTATTATGCTTGCGTTGTGAATATTATTATTTGTATATATGATTCTTCACTTCTTAGAGATATACTCCAGACACCAAAATTATATGTACAACCTCTTGAATTGAATATCAATCTGTATCTCTACTTGTTGCGAGAAAACAGTCCTTAAAATATTTACTAAAAAACAGTTAATTTTACAGCCAAAACCGTCGTTATTTCTGGTCATACAATCTCGTCCTTTTGATGGAACTCGTGAAGAGCATCGAGGCTGAAATGAAGCACAATACAAGTAACTCAAAAACCCATAACAACGGAGTAATCTTGAAATCAAAGAAGCAAATAACTTACCTGCAATTATCCGGAACCCTCCACGTAATCTGCGGAGAGCTCTGCCAAGTTGGTGGCAGAGAAACAAACACCTTCCAATCTTGAAGCATCACTCGGAGATCGTGAAGCTTGCTGCTGATACCGAAACAACAGTTCGCGTGCATTGTACACACCAAATTCAGATCTCTGCTCGGTTCGCATAGCCCTCCGAAGAAAGCCGTGTCCAAAAATCGCATCCTCAGTCCGCTGTTCTTGATGAACGGATCGAATTTGATAATGTTGAGGACATCCTGATCGTGGTACCCGCTGTAGTTTTTGTGTGAATTGTACCAGTAATCATAGAACTCGATCGTCCTATTGTTGGACTTGACATGCATGAACCCTCCGTTGGGCCGGTTATGTAGACTGTCCGGATCGCCAAAGAAATGGTCGCACGCAACTTGGAAATCTGCATCCGAAAGAAACCGAGGAAATGGGTCTCTGAACCACATGATATCCGCATCCTGCAGTAGAAAGAAAAAAAACCGTAAAGCAGTGCCAATATAAAGGGAGAAAAACGTAGTCAGAGGTTCGCGATTACCGTGAAAACGAAGTTGTAGCCCAAACGCAGAACGGAGCGGAGAAAATCAATCCGTGCCCACATCATCTTCAAGTAATCCGGTGTCATAAAAAAGGCCTCGTTGTGAAAATCGACTCCGGCGAGAGAAAAGCAATATTTGTGGATCTCCAAGCAACGCTTATACGCATTCTGGTCTAAGGCGACGATCACTAAGTGGTTGAGCAGCTTTGCAGTGCCGCTTCCGATCCTGAAACTCTCGAGAAAGAGATCGATCACCGAATTCGGAGCTGCCCATGCCTGGTTCAGTGTCGTCAAGATCACCGTCTTGTCCCCCATGGATGCAGCCTCCAAAACCTTTCCAAGCCTAATGTATTCTATAGCACCCTGTCAAATCGAAACTCAAATTCAAGATTCCATATCAAAAACTGAAACTCTTTATGAGAGATCAAGAAAGCTGACTGACCGGAGAAGGAGAAGGAGAGGAAGGGAATGAACCATCGGTGTGTCGGTGGTGGTGGGTGAGAGACGCGAACTTCCAGAGGACAAAGATAGAGCCCAACAAGAAGAGCGACACGGAACCGGAGAAGAGCGCGCCGCGACGCCAGGGTTTCCGGCGCGGTGGCGCCATGGCGGTGTAGAGAGTAAGACTTGAAAAGCGTAGTAATCAGCGAAAACAATTTGCCAATCGAAGTCCCACAGAACATTAGATTGGAAATTGGGAACCTACGAAAATTAAGGCATTATAGAAAAGATATCGGTCATAGTCTAAACTCATATCCCAACTAATACTATAGCTATCCAATGTTCAACTACATTGAGAATTGATTAATAATATTAATTATATTACAATCTCAACTTCTATTAGTCTGATTCACAAATTTGACTCATAAAGGAGTATCACAAATCAAAAACACATCTTTCATTCATTGATACAGATAGAAATCCACTCCACTCAAGCTATTATTGAAAAACAATATATTTTCCAACGCCGAAACCCAGATTCCAATCAACAATTTCAAAGAAAATAATAGCAAAAAACGATCATAGTTTCAAAGTAAAAGAAAAGGTAAATCGATCATAGAGAGACTCACGTGGAGAGGATCCGATAATCAGTAACAAGAAATCGAGAAAGAATTGGGATTGAGAATCAAAGAATTCGAGAGACACGAGTTGGGTTTACCTCTGAGAGAACGAAGGCTCACTCACTCGCGGGAGAAATCGAACAAGATTTTGGGTTTTAACTTTCACAATTCTTCTTTCTTTATATAATAATCCTACAGAAATTAGCGGCATTAATATCTTATCTTTTTCACTTTTGGAAATCAGCGGCCTAATGATTGGGAATATGCTTTGCCAAAAGTGAAAAGATTGGACGTTAATGCCGCTTATTTTGCTTATGACTTATGAGTAAAGTATTTAACTTTATCTTTAATATTGTATTTATTAATTATGGAACGTAAATCATTTTATTAAAAAATCATAAAGTAATTTTTAACTATATTATCCTCAATTTTTACTGTGCCATAATAATCAATGAAAAAAAAAAAAAACAGGTCTATAACTCTTACTTGTATTGTGCCACTATACATATATGATATATATATATATATAATACACACAGAGTTGCGTATTTCTCATAGTTCAATATCTATAGAAAAGCTTAACATGCTCAAACGACAGTTAACTAAGTTGCTTCTCATTGAAAACGATAATTAATTTATATTCCAAAATTATAACGTAAATAGGAGAATTTGTCCACACAAAAAAAACGACATACGACATACGTGGTGTAAATAAAACCTTGAAATGCGGGTTTAAAACCGCATCCATACCGTAACCGCATTAAAAAAAAAACGGAACCATATTAATCCGGGTTAAAACGGAACCGATTTATTAAAAACTCGCATCCGGATTAAACCGAATCCGGGTCCCGGATTTAGAGAATAATAACCCCGGAACCCGGTTAGTAGGTTACTAAAACCCGCTTATTAAATATATATATACATATAAATATTTAGAATTTTTTTTACCCAAAAAGTACCTCATTATTTCTCTAAGTGGATTAGTCATGTTTTAGTAAAAACTGATGTCGTTTTATTTAGCTCAAAATGATGTCGTTCAATGTTTTTGTGCTATCCATAGCAATCCGGATGTTTTTTTTTTTTTTTTTGTACTATGTGTAGCAATCCGAATGTCAAGATGATTAATGATGTTTAGCGATGTGGATTTTTAAGATATAGTATGAACTATGTTTAAGATATAGTATGATATTCGAACTTTGATTATAATTATTTCAAGTTTTTTTAAATATAAATTCAAGTTCAAATTCGGGTTATTACGTAAAACTTTATTTTAAAATTAAAATTGCATGAAGTCCGTACACAGGTTAACCACTCGAGATTTATTGGTCACAAATTCAAGCGAATACCCAAATTTATGGTATTCATTGGCAAACCACTCGAGCAACGATGTATTCGCTTGAGTTTCCAATTCGACGTTGGTAACCGGATCCCAGAGTTGTTTGCATCGCTTTCCTTTTCCTTGTTCAAGTGCTTTACAATAATTTCACCAGTTGTATCATTCTTCAAGTCGTACCTATTAATGTGCAAACTTTCCCATACTATGAGAATTTCCACAGTACCCATTTCAAGAGCTTTCAGCGTGTCATTGACACCAACAACGTATTCCCCAATTTCTTGCTTTATCTCCGCAAAATATTTTCCAATCAAGTGTTTTTCTTGGATAAACAACACTCGAAAGGATCTCCGAGGACAGTTTGACCGCCTGGTTTAAATCGTCCTCCCCTCCATAAGACACGTCTGTTGATGTCGGATTTCGTCAAATCCATCCGGCGCAAAGCCTGGTACGTAAGACGCTACGGCGCATACCGGGAAAATAACAAAACGCTCTGGCGCAACGCCTGATACGTAAGACGCTACGGCGCATACCGGCAAAATAACTAGTCGCTCCGGCACAAAGCCTGGTACGTAAGACGCTATTGCGCATACCGGCAAAATAACAAGTCGCTCCGGCGCAATGCTCGGCACATAAGACGATACGGCGCATACCGGCAAAATAACAAGTCGCTCTGGCGCAACACTCGGCACATAAGACGCTACGCCGCATACCGGGAAAATAACAAGACGCTCCGGCGCAACGCCCGATATGTAAGACGCTACGGCGCATACCGGCAAAATAACAAGTCGCTCCGGCGCAACGCCCGATACGTAAGACGCTACGGCGCATACCAGGCAAAATAACAAGTCGCTCCGGCGCAACGCCTGATACGTAAGACGCTACGGCGCATACCGGAGAAATACAAAGCCGCTACGGCGCACAGCCTGGTACGTAAGACGCTACTGCGCATACCCAGGAAAAATACAAAGCCGCTCCGGCGCAAATCCTGATTGATACATTGCAGCCACAAAATAATTTACAAAAGGAAATAGAGGAAGGTCAATCATCCCGAACAACTTTGTCGGCGACTTGCTCTATGACGAACTCCGCGCTCTCAACCAGGACATCCATAAGAAGCCTCTCCACCGCGGCATAATGCTTCGGGTCTCGCCTCATGAACTCGAGAAGAATGCCCGAAGAAGCTGGGAGAGCCTCATCGTTCGGGTCCTCGGAGAGCGTGGCGACGGTACTCCTCGAGGATGGCAGAGTGCTCATCGCTCTCGTCGAGAAATGAGGCTAACACGTCCTCGGGGTATCTCAACGGACAAGAATCGTGACAAGTCTCATCAACCTGCGAGAAGGAATTTGAAAATAGCCGGATAGTAATGAAAGAAAGAATGCAAAAGGAACGACATGGCGACGACGCGGTAAAAGGGAAAAAGTCTTCTACTTTATTGATAATATTGTCGGGGAGGAGATGTACATTCTGACATTTTCATCAAGCTAAAAAAAATAATAATAAATAAATAATACAAAGTAAGTACAACAAGAGAAATAAATGATCATCTTCGAAGATGCTTGTCGTTGAGAAGCTTATCGTGGAGACGTCAATTGATAATAGCGATAAGTTTCTTCAAGAGCTGCTCCGACGAACGACGAAGAGCTACTCGCTGGACAGCACGAGGGCTGTTTGCGGAGAGGAGGCTGAGCGATAAAATTCATGCCCGATAACAGCTAGGCGATAAGCTGGTCGAGGACGCATACCACGAGAATAGTTCGTCACTATTAGAGGAGCTTATCGCCGAGAAGAAAAGATCGTCGTAGGAAGAAGTTCATCACCGCGATGAGTTCATTGATATAGCGAGCTCGTCGTCACGAGGAGTTTGTCAAAGAAGACGTCATCGCCATGAGAAAGATGCTCCATCCGTCGAAACCAACTACAACTCAGCAAGATTCTGCATCAGCCTCCCAAATGAAATCCACCAACCAGCAGATTACGATAAATTTCTCCGACAACATTTCTCGGGGTAATCGCGTCAACCAGAGTGGTCAACAAAGTTCGAAATTAATAGTTTATCTTTCATTTTACCAAGTGTTTTACACTTGATAAAATGGGGGACTAACTGTTGATGTCGGATTTCGTCAAATCCATCCTTGACATAACGTGTGCCATTATGGCCCAAAAACGACGTTGAATATAGCCAAGAAATATGTTGACCATAGTCAACATAAAAGGCTAGTTTGTGAGGGAAGGCTTAACCCATGAAGAAATGCCCAATTCGCAGAAAAAGCCCAAAGTGAAAAGGCTCAATCAACCCTAACCCTATAAATAATAAAAGAAACCTCATTAAGAGGGGATCCAAAAAAATTCAGCCGAGAGACAATCAGCCAAGAAGAAAGAAAAAGAGAGGAAAGAGAAAGAAGAGAGAAGAAAACCAACGAAAGAGAGAAGAGAATGAATAAAGAGATCAAGCCAAAACTCATTGAACTACGTGATGACCTGATCCCGGTTCGCCGGGTTCGTAGGCAGCCTCGTCGATGGCGGCGTGGTGCGGCATCAAATCATATATTTATCATTATTCTTCGATTGTCCAAGAAAACGAGAATAACCGAGTCCTTTCGGGATAAATAAATCAGGGAATAATCGTGTATATATTTTATTGCGTTCTTTACGGTTTTCCTTGTGACTGTAAGGTGGTGAAAATCGCCCTCTACAACGTCCACAACGTTCAAAATCTTGGCATTAAGCTGAGGGTCAAACATGTCAGACTGACTCAGCTCGGTTTTGAAGTCAGCGCATCCCGCAAGAATTAACCCTGAAACATTGGGTTGGCTAGTAGCTGGGTTGATGTAGAACTGAGTTGCAAGTTCTGTTGTTTTCCTCAGATAATTGTGGCGCTTCTCCATTCTCTGTCGGGCGAAACGCAGAGCTTATTGTCCTCCTCTCCCGTGCTTCTTTGGAAGGTCAACACTAACTTATGCAAAACTTCCCTCGTCTTACAACTCAGAGTCGCGAAAAGGGTACCATGTCCATCCATCACAATGAAGCCAAACTTTTCATCAGATTCGAGCCGCTCGTTTAGAGCTTCGGTGTGGAACTTGTTGTCACAGAGGTATAGCGATGCATTGATCGGCCTAAAAGGCTCGAAACTAGTGGTCACCGTGTAGAGAACGAGCCCTGATCATGCTCAAAATGTACTCTCGCTAAGCGGTCGTGTGTAGCACAACGAAAGCGAAGTCGTATCCACAAGGAGGCGAAATAAAGAGAATCTGATTCTCAAAGAACAATTGTTGAAGATAAATAAACATGAAAATAATAATTATGAGATCAAGAGGATAATAATGAAAACGAAAGTGAGAATTATATGTAGAGAAACGACAAAGCTTCGGGAATCCTTTTATTATCTCGTTAAAAAGTTACTAATAATAATGCTAATTAGATCTCTGATATTGTGTTGATATGAAAAAGTGTGCAACGATATATTGGAATAATGCACTATAAAAATCACATAGAAAAAGCATGACTGAATCTATATGAAGAATGATAACACATAAACCGAAAAACTAACATATCTTGAACATAGCAAAACTAGAAGAATAATTGCATTAAAATTTAATAATGAAAAACTTGATAATAAAATTCATCTTTAGCCGTATATGAGAGCTTAGCCAGAACTTGACATGACTCCAAGATAGAAGAAGACTAGAACACTAAATTAATCTCTCTGTATTTTCTCTCTGCGTCGAATCGTTCTCTCACGAGTAAAACCCTATGGCTCTTATTTATAGCACTCCCAGAGCGTGTAATCGATGGTCAATTATTTGGGGTTATTTCTTTTATTTGTGCGATGACTTTGTGAGTGAGATTTGGTGGGATTTGATTTTGCTCCTTATTTAGTGGGCTTTCTTTGAAGACGTGTGCATGGTACCAACATAGTGCAATTTGCTCAAAGTCCTTATTTAATTTATTTCGTGAAAAAGTATCACAATAAAATCAATTCAAATAAAAACAAGCTAAATCCAAATCAATTAGATAAAATCACATGGAGTAATCTCAAGCGTGTTTCGGGATATAATTAGCATAATTACCATAGCTTAATTCTAATAATCTCACAATTATTATCAATTAAACTATATAAATTGTAGTTCTTTTCAGCACTGATCAAGCCCATTTGGAGGGACCTTGTTGTAGAGTTTCAGTCTCTGCTTGCTGTGCAGATGTAATTGCTCTTAAAACAGACTGACGATTCACTCTACTTTTGATATGGGAAGCGGTTCCAAATTCATACACCTAATCACGAGGAGTCATGATGAGAGAGATCATGCTCGTGTTGTTTCCCTTTGCAGCTTCGAGTTCTTTAATCAATTTCTTGACCTTCCAATTTCTTGACCTTCCAAATATCTTGGGAATCGCCATTGTAAGCTGCTGGTTAAAAAAAAAATCACTTTAAAAATTATATTAGCGAAAGCAACTGGCCAAACGAAGTCCCACAGAACAATAGATCGCAAATCGGGAACTATTAACCAACGAAATTAAAGCATTATAGAAAAGAAACGTGAATCGAGTGCAGTGCAAGATAGCGGTCATTATCTAAACACACATCCCATGCATAGACTAATACTATAGCTATCCAATGTTCAACTATACTGCAATTGAATAATAGCGTAACAATCTCAAGTTCTATTAGTCTTATTGACAAAATTGTATCACAAATACAAAAAACAACTTCAAAACTAATAGGTTATGGACATAAATCAAATCATGTTCGCATAAACAATCAAAATCTTCTTTCATGCATTGAATCAGATTAGAAAAAATGAGATTCCAATCAACAATTTCAAAGAAAATCATAGCAAATGACGATCATAGTTTCAAAGAAAAAGAAAAGGTAAATCGATCATCGAAATTATTTCAAACAGAGACTCATATTGAGAGGATTTGATTATCAACGAGAGAATAACAAGATCAATAAGGAAATCAAAGAGAATTGGGATTGAGAATCGAAGAATTCGAGAGAGAAGAAAGTGTTAAAAAACGAGATTCCAATCAACAATTTCAAAGAAAATCATAGCAAAAGACCAGCGCCGGCCCAACCCTTTTCGGGGCCTTGGGCGAATTATTAATATGAGACATTTTTGAGAGCCTGCAATACAATATTGCAAGAGCTGTTGGATTACGGTATTGCAGGAGCTATACGATATAGCAAAACTCATAAAACACATTAATAGACTAGTCTAAAAGGGGCATTGGGCGATCGCCCAACTCGCCCATAGATTGGGCCGGCCATGCAAAAGAAGATCATAGTTTCAAAGAAAAAGAAAAGGTAAATCGATCATTGAAATTGTTTTAAACAGAGATTCACACTGAGAGGATCCGATTATCAACGAGAGAATAACAAGAAATCGAGGAAGAAAAAGAAGGAAATAAAAGAGAATTGCGATCGAGAATCGAAGAAATTGAAGAAACCGGGGTTTACCTATGAAACTCTGAGAGAGAAGGCTCACTCATTCGCAGGAAAAATCGAAGAATATGTTATATGCTAATCTTACGCACATTAATATGTCATCACCATCGGACTGAAGAGGAGCTTTGTCATGCTGCTTAGGCGCCGGAGGAGCTTCATTGTGCTGCTCAGCTGCCGGAGGAGCTTCACCAGGCGGAGAAAGATCGTCGCATTTGACCTCCACCACCTCAACTCGCGGATTGCGCCTACTTCGATGAACTCGCACAGTCTCTTCCCACCTCAGATTCAAATGCTCTCTCCTCATTCCGAGAGAATTTTGGAGGCAAACAAAAAAATCGAAGACTACGAGCCAAACAGAAAATCAAATCTGAAGCTTATTTTGCCTTAAGTTCAACAACACATAACGACACAAACCAAGTTGTAAACGACATCAAATTTCACGTTATAGAAATGCTAGCGATGAATGGAAATTATATTATAATAGATTTTAATCATTGTTTTAGACGTGTATATCCATAGTCGCGAAAATAAAATATAAATAAGAGCTGAAATTGTGAGGCAAAACTCTCCATGTTATTTGTGAGCCTCAAACATATGATTGGGTTTGAAAACGTAGGAAGTATTGGGTTTTTTCGTGGATTATTTTCAATCTCGAGAGATCCTTGAATTAATTATCTAGATTAAACACGTAAATTAAGAGACTAAAGTTTCGACACGTTACCAAACTTCAACGACTTTTGCCGCCTAGGGATTGTCGCCGATTGCTCCTCAGATTGCATGCGGCTTGTGCTCAGATCACGGCTTGAAAATTATCAAACCTACATGTCGTCCACCAAGTTGTTGCGGAAACTCTATATGGTATAGCTCGAAAACACCTCGTCAGATTTACTACATCCTTCTCGGCCTTGGATGACGGCTAGGTCTCCCACACGGGTGCAAATTCTCTTGAGGAAATTATGTTTAGGATGCCTAATGTGTGTCATTAACAGGGTATATATAACTCGAAACTTTAATAACCTAATGAGTTTTTTATCATTAAATGAGTCATCTATTATGTCATCTAATTAAAAATAATTAATTTATGACAACTTACCGGGCTCCGAGTGGGCCCCGAAAGCCCCTTGGGAGTGTGGGCCCGTTTGGGTCCAATGCCAATA
This sequence comes from Parietaria judaica, assembly GCA_954871525.1. Lineage (NCBI taxonomy): Eukaryota > Viridiplantae > Streptophyta > Magnoliopsida > Rosales > Urticaceae > Parietaria > Parietaria judaica. The sequence continues at coordinate 18,869,423 of OX940868.1, read as the reverse complement.
TGAGGGCATTGTGCGTGTGGGCCCATTTGGGTCGAAAGCTATAAAATAAATTTAGCTAATTTATTTACGCTATGACGCTACTGCACATAATAACATTTAAAAAATTTACTACGTTTTTTTTTTTTTGCAGAATCGAGCGTCGTGCAAAGTTCTTGCACGACGGTTTGAAAACGTCCGCTATTTTAATGACCTAATAATACTATTACAACTAATGTTCCAAAAGTCCCAACAACATAAAAATATGATGTATGTGAGCTAAAACAGTGTTTCTTTATTCATCGAGATACTTTTTTTTTTTTTTTCTTAGGAATCTTATGGTAAACCTGGAAGTAGGCAGATTCATAACACACAAAGGCGGAGCCCTGAGCCCAAGTCAAGAACACGACCGACCAAGAAGATCTAGGCGTCAACCCTAGGTTGCTTATAACTTTATATGTATTATTAGGCTAATTATGCTATTTATTTTGATAGTAACATTCAAATTATTTCTGTAATTATTATTGGGCGGTACATGTGCACGCCGGGGAGCTTCTTCGCCGCGCCGAAGTATCGGTAGCCTGCGCCGCGGTCTTCGGGTTGGGGACGTCGACAATGTTGCCGTCGAGGTCGGTCATCTTGGCGGAGTGCTTGGCGTAGTTGGCGCCGCCGAGCTCGACGATGCGGCGCTCCCAGTGGGCCTTCTCGCGGATGAGCTTGTTGATCTCGTCGTTGAGGTCGCGGAGGCGGTGCTCGCCGAGGCCCTCGTTCTAGATCTCGGCGACCTTGCGGCCGATCTCGCGGAGGATCTGCTGGCGCCACTTGTCGGCGAGGTCGCGGCACTCGGAGGCAAGGAAGGGGCGGCACTCCTTGGGCTTCTTCTTCTCCTCCTCCCCCTCCTTTATGGTTTCAAAGAAAAAGTAAATCGATCATCGAGATTATTTCAAACAGAGACTCTCTTTGAGAGGATCCAATAATGAACGAGAGAAGAAGAAATCGAAAGAGAATTAGGATTGAGAATCGAAGAAATTGAGAGAGACGAGTTGGGTTCTGAAACTCTGAGAAAACGAAGGCTCACTCACTCGCGGGAGAAATCGAACAAGATTTTGGGTTTTAATTTTCACAATTCTTTTCTGTATAGTTATACGGAAATTAGCTGCATTAATATCTTATCTTTTTCACTTTTGGAAAGTCGGGGTCTATGTCGTGTTCGGGTTGGATCTTAACAGATTTTTACTTATTTTATTTAGATTAATACCCGCCTAATTTATTAATCGTGTTAAAAGATGAGATTCTGATCCGTCCCATTTAATTAACATGTTTATCGTGTCTACTCATGTATTTTTAAAATGATAATTCATTCAATTTATACTCATTTAACTTAATTTACTTAATTATAGTTTTTAATATTTTAAAATTTACTAAGAATTTTTCATGTTCATCAATCGAACGATGTAAATTATAAAATAAAAAACATAAATGTTATATAACATAAGTATTATAACTCATAATAATATATATAAAGTGTAACTTTTTCCTCCTTAATCGTGTCCGATTGGGTCCCATCGTGTTCGTACTTCGTACTGCGTTTATCTGTTATTTTATCGTGTTAATCGTGTTCATCACGGTTGGACTCAGATTTATTTATGATAGAACCAAACCCGTTTAAATCGTGTCGTAATTGTTTCGTGTTTTGTGTCTGGTCTCTAATTATCACCCCTAAATACAGTGCATTTTCATAGTTGGCCGAGTCACATTAGGAATCCATATTGAATCTTGAATTCAATCTCCGTAACACTAAAAGGAGGACATTAGGCGATTTCTATTGAAGGATTAGAACGTCGAATCCACGGTCTCCGATAGAATTTTCGGATATGATGTTGAATCGGGTCTTTAATTAGTTGACATGTGTAGTGTCCATTGTATGCTAAATAAGGTTGACGTAAATGTTCTCTGGTGGCAGACTCGGATTCATAACACACAAAGCCGGAGCCCTGGGCCCAAGCCAAGAACACGACCGGCCAAGAAGATCTAGGCGTCAACCCTAGGTTGCTTATAACTTTATATGTATTATTAGGCTAATTATGTTATTTATTTTGATAGTAACTTTCAAATTATTTCTGTAATCAAATTCAATCTCTCTTAAGAATCGAGTATTATAATTCTGCATACCAATTTGTGTCCTTTATGCGCGCGAATTCGCCATGGCTTTCCTTTCGACGACGGATTATCAAGCTTAATGAGCTACCAAGTAAATGAATAAAATGCCGGAAAAAATCAGTATGATTAACCCGTGTTCACATGTATCTTTTTTCTGTAAGTATTGGCCTTGTCAGCCCCTCGAGTTTAAGTTAAATGCATCATCCCATGAAATTCAATAATTTATGCTCGTCAAAAGGAGCACACATCCGCATTCCGTTTAAAAACTGACGTGTTCATCAATACATTATAAACAAGACTCGAAAGATAGAAAGGCCTATCTAGCTTTCCTTTTCTGTTTACGTTGTTCTATCACGGTTTCATCCTTCTGATCCGCTGCAGTTGTACCATCATCCCACTCCAATAGGAACCGTACTTTTTTATTCGTTTCAAAAATCGAGAGTTGATCCAACGCAAGGCGAAATTGATAGTACTCAGATCCCATCGCTTTTATCACTCAACGACAAATCTCCATTAAAATTGTTGGAATATGAAGCCCGAGCCCAAACGACACCACTAATGGAGAAAAACGACATCTTATATGCATCCATTGCATAAGCTGCTTCCATAGCCGTTGGATGACATGAATGGCTGAGATCAAAAGCCCCAAAAGCTCTCCTCCTTCTTCTTCTTCAGTTTGACGCTCGACAGAATGGCACAGTCAGAGAAGAGATAGTCTTGGTTCTCTTTCATGGAGGTTCTTCATGGATTTTCGATTAGGGTTTCTCGTTTCTTAGTTCTTCCTCTTCTTTGTATCTATTCTCTCTAGGTTTATCTCATGGTGGTTGTAATCTCTGGTTTGTGGTGACCGGGTTGTGGTCTCACGGTAGTCTCCGATGAAGCTCGGGTTTGAGCGAAGTGTGAGATATGTAAAGAGTGTTACGGTTCTTGAGAGTGAAACTGTGATGAGAGAATGAGGGTGTAAATATCGACGATACCTAGTGCATGGCTTCCGGGAAGATTCGCCGGAGCAAAGAGTGGACGTACGTCGGAGATCACGTTTCGATCTCCGGCCGAACCACTCTCTAAAATTGGTTGTCTCATTTTCGTTTCCCGTTTTCATTTTCGTTTCAGTTTTTGATTGACAATGATTCGACATTAATCACTTTGTATTTCATGCAAGAATCACCGAGAATCGATCCCGAATCACAACAGTGGTATCAGAGCACATGTTCGTGTTCTTGGAGTAATCAGCTCGACGGTTTGGTCGAGCCATTTGAGTCCTACGATGGCGGGCGATTTGGGGATTCCGAGTTCTGTTTTTGAGCTTCCGCGATGCTGACGGTTCATGGATGTTTCCGACGAGAGATGAGCAATTCCGGTGTGATGCACGTCTCTGACAAGGCTTCTGCTTCAGCTTTAAGATCACATCAGATTATTGGGGAAAATTTCCTCAGCTCATTGAAGATGTCGGTGAGTCCAATTCGCAACTTCGGGAACGGTTCAAAGGTGATATGTATTTCCCTATGTCTCTGTATTTATATAAGTTTGCATAATCTTGATTCCAATAATAGTATCGCGTATGAATTTCTCATTGATATTTTGTCTTGAACCTGTGATTTGGGTTTTGTTTGCTGGTTTTTGGGATAATTGTGATTTCTTGATAATTCTTCATATTGAATATGTTCATGAAATATTTTTCTGAACATGTTCTTCGTTTGTCAATTTATCTAGAACTAGCATGTGATATAATATCTAGGAATGCTATTGTTTTTCTATTAAAACATGTTTTCCAAAACCTGTTGCAGCTTAAAGCATTGTAGAAAATCTGGTCTTAATTTGTGACTTAGATTTTGAGCATGTTAGTATACATTGCTTCTGACTTGTTTTTCGGTGAAGAAAAAAAAAATTGAGATTTTTTTGTGATTTTATTGGATGTATGTTTCTCAGTATGATTATCGATAGATCGTCAAATTTTTAGGTTCAAAGATGGAAGCATGTAGTTTTGGTTATAACTAAGTCGTATGCTTTGGACATTTTTTGCCTATGCTGAAAAATCATAATCTTGATATGCACTTGTATGTATTAATGTTCTTATTTTTAAACGTTGTGATCTAACAAAAGTAAATCGGTTAAGTAGATCTTGAAAATGAAAGTTTATCCTAAGTTCCTGAGATTAATTTTGTATCTATATGGAATATGTTTATTCTAAATTTTATTTTATCTACGAGTTATGATTTACAGTTAGATCGGCTTCAAAAAGGAACATGATGATGCTTAGCTTTCTTTAATGTTTAATCTGTTTTGGGCTGGTTGCTTTGTTGAGGATTATTTATCTTTAAGGTCTGAAATTATTGTATGATAATTTTTTTTTTCAGATTTGGTATTTAAAGATAAATGGTAGTAAGGCTAATTCACATGATTTTATTTTGCCTAATTTGTGAACCTGTATGATTTATATCATAATTGTGATATGTTTTAATCTCATGGATCGTTGAGTGCCAAGTTTATAGTTTTTCTATTTAATTTCTTTTCTAGAGGTTTGAGAATTGATAGTGGGTTTATCAGTCATTTTTTAAAGAAATAGTGAGCCTGATCAACTCATTTATGTCTTAGTTTATCTATCTTGTCTGCCTCTGTATTGATTTGAAATTGTTTAGAGTTCCTTAACTCAGTTTATTCTATTAACTTGTGGTTACTATTTTTGAAAATTAAAACGGTTAAGTGATTCACATATATATGATAATTTTATGCTCTGGGCTGATTGATTAAATTTGTGTGAATAGTCTGTTGAAAAGATGAATTCCCTTTTGTGGCAATTTTTTGATTCTAGGATAATGATCATAGAATCTCCTATAATAGGATCCACGATATGATCAGGTTACAAATTATTTGTCATGGGTTATTCTTTTTTTTTTTTTTTTTTCCTCTCATGTGCATGATAAAGCTTATAGGAAAAAAAAGGAAGTAAGGATGTACAGAGACTAGGAAATGTTATTTGTGATGTATTATGATAAGGAAAGATTTTTTTTATGTATGTGAAAAATGCATGTTTTAGATGTTTTGAATGTCTAAATCGGGTATGAGTCATTGTTTCAAATTCTCAGGGTAGAAGTATCCAAATCTGTGTCGCCTATTTTAGTTAAAGATAGGTGGAGGTAGTGCACCCGACTAGGTAGAGTCGGGTTGTTCATCCGTCTAGGTGGAGTCGGGTGATTCACATGCCCAAGAAAGCGCGTGTGGTCGACATGTCGAGATAGAGGCGTGTGGTGTGAGTGAACCCGCGAAAGATAGCATTAGTCATGAGATTAGTGTTGAGCTGGTTCCGGTGTCTAGCTAGAGAGAGTTTGATTACTACCTATTAGCTAGGGATAGGGATAGGCGAGAGACCTACTGATTCCCTTAGGCAGATTTGGTATTTATCGGCTTTGGTAGCCATTGATGAGGTTTAGAAATCGAACCTAGTTTCTTCCCTGAGGTATTGAAATCTAAATAGATGAGCCAATTGTGATGGCTCCACCCTAGGGGGTTGTTTAGATAGTTCTTTATTATGGTTCTGATTGCATTTTTCTTGTCTTGGTATGAATTATTTTTCCAGAAATTATAATGAATCTTGTAATGAAATGAATTTGTATGATTAAGTGATTATATTGGTTTTTTGATAAATATGCATATTTTGATTATGTATATCTATTCTACACTTGTTGTTTTTCTATTTGAGACTAACCTAACAGGACTTTGAGAAGTGGCACCCGGTGCTCGGTTAATTGAGCAAGTCAAGAGGGTTTAAAGTTCTTCTCGGCAAAGGTAGGTTGGGTAAGTTGAACTAAACTTTACGAACCTTATGTCTTAAGGAGTTCAATATAGTTTTTAGTTCTCGTATGGACATTCATGTAGCTACTCATTGACTAGATCTCGAGCTCTCTGTATGATGAGTTTTATTTTTTGAATATGTCCATGTTCAATGGTCAAATAGAAATATTGAGAAGCTTTTGTAGATGTGTATTTCCTTAAGTCTAGGTTGTTAGATTAAGGTGAAAAAACCATATATGAGAATCGGGCGGGTAGAAAACATAAGGGGGGTTAGGACTTGTGATGTCTTTGCTATGATCAATTTGGGTACTGGAGGTAGTTTTTCGGTAGTGTCTTTGGGTGTTCGGTATAGGTTATTCCAAATGATAAAAGTTGACCGTAGATCCTGTCCTATATGTTTTCTTGATTTAGCTTAAACGTCATAGAGCCATTGGTATGCGTTTATGGGAAAGAGGGGGGCTAGAGCAAGTGCTTTCCCATATAGGTCGTCATGAGAAGAAAAGAAAAAGAAACCTAGAGAGTCCATGAAGCGAGCGTTCTCGTATGTACCTCGATTGAGGTGGAGTCCATGAGTCATGAATATTATGTGAAAAGGGAGTTGCTAAGTCTTGTATACCGATATAGGTGGTGGTAGTGAGCCTGTGGGAGAGAACACCATGATCCGGGTGGATATGAGTGTTAACAGGTCTCGGGGATTCTAACTAGTGAGAGTTAGATGGTATACCAGCTTGGTTTCTTGACTATAGGGAGTTAGGAAAATGTCCAAGCAGCCAGAGAATATGGTAGGGAGTGTGATGTGTTTCCGTCCTGGATGTATTCCTATGCAAGCTTAGGGTGTTTAACTAGTTAGTTGTTCCGTATGTTCGGGTAGATGAACCTTGTTTGGACCTTCTCATGGACCATAAGTTTTATAGCATTGTGGATAATGGTTTATAACCATGATTAGCATGTTGAACTCGTATAGGTCAAATTAGATTTGGGAATATTTTTAGTTCTAGAATTAGACTGTTATATTATATGTGAATAGACGTATTCATCATATCATTTGGTTTATTCTAGTATTTATATAGTTAGGGTATTCTCGCATTTGTATTTGTCCTAGTTTCGATGTTATCGATTATGTTGAGTTCATAGATGCATGCTATGACTGTATTAGATCGACTTTGGTGCTTTTATGGGTATCGATGTTAGGAAAACTTATGGTTTGATCTTATGACTTATCATGTGACTATGATTTATATATTTCTGTTTGACACGGTTTATATTTATGAAATACCTGTTACGTTTGATCTTGGTTGGTGTGGCGTTTTAGATTTTGCAGGAGGGTAATACCTACAGGTATATGAAGTGTGCTAAAGGCGCCAACCTTGTGAAGATGAACCATCGGTGAGTATTTCGGTTATCCGCGAGGATGGCGAAAAACTTCGTAAGCGATGCACTTAGGTATCCGAGGGATATAATAGAGTGAGGATAATGTAAAGAAAGAGTTGAACGTCAAGGTAGAGCTACAAAGCATGTTGAGGAGACGACGTTTGAGCATCGGACTTCAAGGTGGAGATTGTTGGAATATGAAGCCCGAGCCCAAACGACACCACTAATGGAGAAAAACGACATCTTATATGCATCCATTGCATAAGCTGCTTCCATAGCCGTTGGATGACATGAATGGCTGAGATCAAAAGCCCCAAAAGCTCTCCTCCTTCTTCTTCTTCAGTTTGACGCTCGACAGAATGGCACAGTCAGAGAAGAGAGAGTCTTGGTTCTCTTTCATGGAGGTTCTTCATGGATTTTCGATTAGGGTTTCTCGTTTCTTAGTTCTTCCTCTTCTTTGTATCTATTCTCTCTAGGTTTATCTCATGGTGGTTGTAATCTCTGGTTTGTGGTGACCGGGTTGTGGTCTCACGGTAGTCTCCGATGAAGCTCGGGTTTGAGCGAAGTGTGAGATATGTAAAGAGTGTTACGGCTCTTGAGAGTGAAACTGTGATGAGAGAATGAGGGTGTAAATATCGACGATACCTAGTGCATGGCTTCCGGGAAGATTCGCCGGAGCAAAGAGTGGACGTACGTCGGAGATCACGTTTCGATCTCCGGCCGAACCACTCTCTAAAATTGGTTGTCTCATTTTCGTTTCCCGTTTTCATTTTCGTTTCAGTTTTTGATTGACAATGATTCGACATTAATCACTTTGTATTTCATGCAAGAATCACCGAGAATCGATCCCGAAACACAACAAAAATCAATCTTTGCAGCTTTCAAGCCGTGATGCCAACACATCCTCTTGGTCCCCTTGCAGCACGACCGGTCTTCGCTTCGTAGCAGCTTCTCACAGAGAATCTATACATAGCATTCAGGATTCACAAACAGAAGAAAAGCATACTCCACAACTAAGAGATTTATAAACCTGTAGTTTACACAAAAACTCCATAAAAAGGAAAATCAAAGCGGAACTTCTCATACCTTTTGGAGACTAATCTCGACATGGTCAATTGTAGCGAAAGATATAATCTTCGGACGACAGCTCCAGAACACTCCTTCCAAAAGAGCAGCAGAACGATCTATACAAGTCTGGCATTTGAGTTCCAAATGATCCACTTTGACTAATGTTGGATTCTCATCTTCTCCCGCCGCTTTTGAATCAAAACAGACCTACCACCCGAAAAGAACCAGTCAACAGCGAGAAGAACCCTTTGTCCCAAAGTCAATAGAAGAAGAAAAAAAGATACTTCGAACCTAAATTAAAAGCCACACATATATACCTCGTTGCCAAAGAAAGATATCGTCAAATATTTAAGCCGAGTTGGGATTTCGAGGAATCTTCTCAAGTCAACAAACTTAGAGCTGTCGAGTACAACTCTAGCCGGAGCGTCCAAGTTATATATCACATCCACGTTGCCACGAACAAATTTTGACGACAGTTGAGGAAATTTCACAATGGTAGCTTCGTATGTGAATTTCGATAATGATGGGGCATTGATGAAAATAGATTCAATCTCACTGCAGTGATTAATCTTGAGAGACTTGAGCTGCAAATGCGAGATCCTAACCTTTTCTAGATCTTGGCAAGAGGTAAGTGTAACAGCCTCGAGGCCGGGAAATCTCGACATTAATACACCAATTTCCTCATCAATGATTTCACTATCCTCTACCTCTAAATCTTTCAGAGCAAGGCAGGACTTCAAATCAGACACCCAAGGCATGAAATCCTGGCACCGGAAGTGCAGCAGAGATGGGGCATCAATGACGACCCTCTTGTTTTCATCCACCATCGACATCTCTAACCACTCGAGTTTGTTGAGTTTGGAGATCTCGATGTTCTTAACGCCAGAGATGCGCCAAAACACAAGCTCCGTGATGTTGGGGCAGTTGCTAGTGATGTCTCGGATGATTTTCTCGCTCACGTTGACGTCAAACAAAATCAACCTTTGAAGATTGAAAAACTTGGAGGAACCCGCACTTGAGTTTGTAGAAAACGTTGTCCCCGAAAGAGGATGGGGTATACGTTGGTCGGCCGGATGGAGAAAGGCTCGGAATGTCAATTGACAAAGGCCGCTGCGAAGAGCAAAAGGGAGCCAAGCATTGATGAGCGGAAACGAGCAGGCATGGACGCCACGAACATGGAGAAAAAAGCTGTCAATCCGTAGCCTGCTCTGGGCGAATGTTTGCACGGCTTTATCTACAAAGTTCAAGAACTCTTCGAGTTGCTCCCGGTAGTCCGGCGCGTTCTTGTCTACGTTCTTCATCATATGATCGTCTTGGTCGAAACAGAGTATGGGATTGGACTTAAAAGTAGAGATTTAATGTTTAGATAGCAAAGATGTTCTAACAGCCTCTGCTAGCGGAAGATACGACTGAATATGATGCAAGATAAATAGCGGCAGCTCCGAGATCAGATCGCCGTTACACCCCATACTAAGCTTTCAGGCAAAATCCAAATCCTAAATTTCAAACAAATGATTATGAAACAGATATAACAGTTAAACTTAAAGGTACCAATCAAATTAATTATTTGAGGCACAATTACCAATAGTTTTCTAAACAGTAATGATAAGTACTTATTCTTTCTTTTCTCTTTTTGGCCGGAGAATATATAAGTTGTGCATGTCTTACAGTATTGATACTTCTTTGTCCGGCTAAAAAAGTGATATTTATCGTCACCGTTTTAAAATATATAGGTACTTGTGCCGCTATTATCCCTAAAGTTAGTCATGAAATTAGAGAAAGAATCAAGTATAAATCCAACCCCACATCATAAACTGTAAAGTGTAGTAACATGTCAGATTATGTATCGAACCAACCCTCTAAAACTATAATTATAAGGAGAATCAAAACCCATCTAAAAAAATCAGAAACCGAAAGTTAAATCGAAGAATCTCAAGCCTGAGAACTATCTGATGACCGATCCCATTAGATAAACCTAACCTTAGGGAAGCGAGAAGGGCTGATATATACGAACTTAATAATAATATTAATTGATTGAAAATATATTATTTTATATAGCCATTCATATATTGCTTTATTGGTAGCTTGACAAAAAAAAGTTCCTTGAGTTTTAAACGACACCGAAATTCACCTAGCTGTAACTTTGATTTTCAGTGGTATAACTTTGTATTTAGAGTTAACCAGTGAGTAAACGTGTTTCTCCTATCTGTAAATATGTACTTACAAAAACAAAAAAGCATCATGAGTGTGGATTTTTTGTGCAACAATAACCTCGTTTTGGCACAATTATCGTTATTTTTAATATCTTTTGATCTTAATATTCAATATTTGACCAATAAAACTCTATTTTCCTTGATTTTTCCGTATCTCCCTTTACATAAGCTCTCCACATCCCTCCAATTTTTTAATAATATTTAGTTTTTTATGTAAAATCAGCTTTGCGGTTTATCCATCTGAACCGATTTTTAAAAATACTAAAAAAAAAGTGTCATTGGCATATCCGTTAGGCGTTACGCCCTTGGCACACACGTAAATTAAACTTGCAGTCAGTTTACGAGCATTTGAACCTAAGTTACAACTAATTACGAGAGCAAGGGCAAACTGCATTATATCTAGAACTTTGTGCTGTAAAAAAACCAGACATTGTCAGTAAAGGGTAACTTCTCAGTCCAAATCTCAGCCAAGAAAACAAACCTCAAATGTAATTTTTCAGGCATTCAACATCAACAAAACGCACGCAATCTATAGCTCAATGAAATTATGTTTCAACAATGCAACGAAACTGAATAGCATTGTCAAACCCCACGTCAAAAGTTTCGAATAATTCGTTGCCAACTCGTCCAAGGAGGCGGGATTCCATACTCGTCATATCAACTGTCTGAGGTCAGTGTCTATCCAACATTGTTACAACATCAAGATCCTGCTAAACCAGCAATCATGGAGAAAAGAAAAAATACTACATTTCATGTACATATTATGTTTCAAACAAAAAACATAAAAGCTCAGATACCATTTTACATCAGACAAATCAACTTTCCCAAGAAGTTGGCAGCACCAATCAAGATTCTAATTTGAAATCGCCTACCGGAAAACTAAGGCAACTACGAGTTAAGCATTCTAAGGCCACGATTCAAAAACAAATGTAATCATCAATCCGAACCATGAACTAACCAACAATTCAGCTCGGGAAAGATGGTAGCCTCGTATCATATGTTCCTTTCACGGGCCAGTCAATGTGCAGTTTTTGTCCTCGCTCGCATGCTCTTGATTCCGTTCACTAAGCCAAGAAACACAATCAAGTAAATATAAAAAAACAGTCAGATACAAAACAAAACATCCTTAAGAAAGCTAATAACAAAAAATGAAATTCAAGTAAAACATCGTAGCCTTTTCAGAATAACTTCAAAACAAGCACAAGTGTTTTGCAGTACTTTTGATTATTAATTGGGATAATTGACCTCTTCCATTTGTGATCAGGATCAACCCAAGTTATATACACTGATAGCTTATTTCTTTAGCTCTCTTTTGCTTTCATGGTTGCTTTAGTTCAGTACAACAAGCCTAAATGCTAAATCTTTATCTTTCCAATTTTTCTTAAGCATTTTTATAGACTCTCCAACCCGTTAAACATCGTTACTCAAACATTACACTACGACTGATCAAACCTCACCATACAAATATAAATATAAATAAAACTAGTCTCTTTTCCATTATAAACTCTAATGATCCACAAGCATTGAACATTCAGAAGTCAGAACCAAGAGCCTAAAACTTAGTAACCAAAACATCAAACAATGGAAGAACTAATCAAAATCAAAGCCTTCAACACAATGACAATTGATCGAACACAACACACTGTACTTCTCTTCTGCTTTCATGGTTGATTCAGTAACATCCTCAGTCGCACATTACACTAACAATTGATCAAACCCCACCATAAAAAGCCTAAAACTTTGCAACCAAAGCATCAAACAATGGAAAAACTAATCAAAATCAAAGCCTTCCCACAATGAAAGAGACGTATTCACCTAAGCTTAACGCTGAATGTTGAGCATCTGCTTGGCCTCAGCCTGCTCATCCATGAGATCACTGCTAGTGTACTTGCTGAGCAGCTCCATCTTCTTCTTCTCCATCACCATCTTCTCGATTTCCTTCTCGTCCGGCAGAGGCACGTGCACCACGAACTCCCGCTCGCTCTCGTTCCGCTCCTTCAGTTCCCTCTCCCGCCGCTCCTCCTCCACCACTTCCTCTTCCTCCTCGAACAGAACCTCCCGCGCCACGGCCGCCACCATCGCCACCTCCCCGCTCTTCACCGCGCGCCTCGCCTCCACCCGAATCTCCTCCATCCTCTGCCACTCCGCCGCGGCCGCGGCCCTCATCCGCGCCTCCGCGGGCGCCTCCACGCGGTCCAGGACCCCGTCCTCGTCGTCGCGGTACCCGTAGTAGCTCGCGTCGATCCGCTTGTAGATGTCGTAGCGCGTGCGCCGCTTCCGCAGCACGGGCGGCTTCTCGAAGAGCTCACGCACGCCGGGGAGCTTCTTCGCCGCGCCGAAGTATCGGTAGCCCGCGCCGCGGCCGCCCGGGTTGGGGACGTCGACGATGTTGCCGTCGAGGTCGGTCATCTTGGCGGAGTGCTTGGCGTAGTTGGCGCCGCCGAGCTCGACGATGCGGCGCTCCCAGTGGACCTTCTCGCGGATGAGCTTGTTGATCTCGTCGTTGAGGTCGCGGAGGCGGTGCTCGTCGAGGCCCTCGTTCTGGATCTCGGCGACCTTGCGGCCGATCTCGCGGAGGATCTGCTGGCGCCACTTGTCGGCGTCGGCGAGGTCGCGGCACTCGGAGGCGAGGAAGGGGCGGCGCTCCTTGGGCTTCTTCTTCTCCTCCTCCTTCATGGTGATGAAGCGGTTGAGCATGGACTGCGCTTTCTCCTCGTTACGAGCCATGGTCGCCGGACTGGTCGGAACTCCGGCGAGGGTTTTGGTTCGAAACCCTAGCTACGGAATGGGGGAGGGATTTGCGAAGAAGAGAAGATTACTCTCTGGAGACTCGCCGCTACGCCAGAGGTTAACAAAAGAGATAATTGCACAAATGATGGACACAATGAGTTTGTTTTTTTTTTTTTTTAATAAGCGGCACAAGTTCCGATTTAGTGACACAAAAAAAACGGATTGAAAAATGATTTTTTTTGTTGAAATTAAAAGTACTATTATAATTTTATACATTTAAATTACAATTAATATTGTATTAAAAGGTTAGACAATTAGGGGTGTGAAAAAAAAAATCAAGCCAATCTAATTGAATCCAGCCCAATTAACTCAATAATTATCGTATTGGGTTGGGTTCAACTCGAATAAATAGTCAGGTTGGGGTTGGACTAGATGCATTGGGTTGGGCCGGCCTAATTGGCTCAATCAAGTTTTTTTTTTAAATAAATAGATAAGTTTGTAATATATTCATGTAGTTTAAGTTAGTAAAAGCAGACATCATATAAAAAATAAAGGGGCTCTACAGCCATATAGCCAAACTAGAAAAACTATTTCGCAAAATAGCCAACATTTTGATTAATATTGCCAAATAGTCAATCAACCACATTAATAAATCACAAAAGACTTCATTACCCTTGTATTAACGTGTATTAACAAAGTTAATTTTTAATAAAAATACGAACACTTGTCTTACAGAAAAACTATATTAACGTGTATTAACTAAGTTAATTTATTTAAAACTAAATTAATTTTTTGTTAAAATTTTAATTAACTTTGTTAATACACGTTGATATATTAAAAGTGTATTACAGATTAACTATTTGGCTAATCAAACGTTTCAATTTAGCTATTAAAAACCATTTCTCTTGGTATTTTTATATCATAAACTCATGAGCTGAAATCAAGTTTGTCGCACCAAATTGTTCCAAACGAATCCAACGTGTACATTTTCTTGACGAAGCACTTATCTTCCGAAACAATACATTAAAATTTTCTTTATTACTCTTATCAAGTTTCATGACGAACAATATAATTAAAAAAAATACAAACACATCTCTCTCTAAATATTAACCAAATATCGAATATTTTGCTATAGAGCCCTTAATTAAAATAACCTAGCCGAAAAGCTTGATTCATCGCTCTTGATAGGCCAGAAATATCATCCGAAATGGACGCCTCTATTTCCGTATTTGAGCAAACAAAAAACGTGAACTTGAAGAGGTACGGATGGGATGCCTCTGTATCCACCTCCGACGCTCAATATTAGTCGGGTATTTATTTAAGAGAATGAAAAACGGAGATTTTATCCCTTTAGAGATCGTTTTTTGTGAGTTGATCTTAGTTGCCGTTTTGATTGAAATGAGCTTCTATATATAGAAGAATTTAGGGATCTCTAAGTAATTAATAATTATTTTGTTGGGCCACTGAGCAATTAAGATATTGCGTTGCGCGATGCTCGATGCAAATAGTGATCTCTTTGCGATAAAAGTAACTGACTTTCTACTGAACTTTTTTCGGGCCGAGTCCTGTTTACTTTTGGGCCGGGTCCTGGGTGACTTTTTTGTGGAAGGCGCGTTGACCTTTTGGGCATGTTTTTGGGCTAGGCCTAATTTTTCTAGGCTTCGAAAAACACCCATAACAATAGCATTATAGCTGAGAAGTCATTAAGACTACGTATATGAATATAAAAAGTATATCCCACTTCAGGTAACACGATAAAATCTTTTTGCAAATTTAGTCGGGTTATTAGTGGTAAAAGTACTCAATTTGTTTAGAAATAGGGCAACATAGAGTCGAATTAAAAAAATTATGAGAAAAGTATTCAAATTTTTTTTTTTTTGTGATCGGTACACCTTTTGTTAGTTTTTTACTATTTCTTTCATTAATGATGTCAACTTTTTGCAATTATGTGATATTCAAGATCCGATTTGTCAAATTTATTTTGAGTTTCGCATATTTTCTTAAATCAACATTTTTATATCATTCCATATTTAAGATAGCAAGTCATATTTTTTTTTATTTTAAATATAAGCATGGGAATTCTGAAATTTGTAAATCAGAATCCCTACGAGTTTGTCACCTTTATATTAGCTGTCGTCTGAAACGATTAAGTGAAATACAATTTACTTTTTTCTTATTCTATATATATGTCTTGTAATTTTTGTAACTATATTTTTTTTTATAGTGAAGCCGTTTTGTCGTATTATTTTGCTGTCGTTTTCTAATTTTAACGGCCAGTATTCAAAGAAAGAACGTCGTTTATCTTTCTTTTAAGTCTATCAATTGATTGTATTTATCGTTCGTCAATTAAACTGCAAGTGAACTAATCTGATAAATTAATAACGCGTCACCTTTTTGAACAACTTAGCACAACAACAATTCATCTTTTAATTTAAAAAAAAAAAAAACAATTCATCTTTTCGACTAACAAAATGAACACAATATTTCCATTTTTCAAAAAACAAATGGACAGAATAATTATAAAAATTAAAATTTAAAACTCTTTTAACAACATTGATCTCAAATTTCGGTCAGGACATTGTCCAGTCAAATATGTCGTTTCGGTTTTATTGGTCAACAACCGCCTTTCACTTTTTCAGTGTCGATCAGTCCTTGATGTTTCTGGCTAAAAAATTGGTACTTATCGTTTCTTTTTGAAATACTATTAGAACTTATGCCTCTAATATGCCAATTAAATTAATAAAATAACAATAAGGGCTCGGCTGGGTCGAGTGGAGTCGGCTGCACTCGCTAGGCCCGTGTTGGGAAGGTTTTCATATTATGCACGTTTGCTAGTATATTTAACAAAACAAACGAGCTGAAAATAAATTAGACTCGAAAGATTATGTTTCAGTTGCTATAACATTGCCAGCTGCGCAAGGGCTTTCCGGCTTTTCTTTTACGTTTGGGTAGCTCTACCGCGGTCTGATCTACGGTAGTTGTACCATCATCCCAATCCAACAGAAACCGCACTTTTTTATTCGTCTGAAAAATTGACGGTTGATCCAACGCAAGACGAAATTGTTCGTATTCAATTCCATCGCTTTTATCATTCAATGAAAAATCTCCATTAAGATCGATCTTCGCAACTTTCAAGTTCTGATGCCAGCACATGCTCTTGGTCCCATTGCAGCACGATCGATCTTCGCTTCGCAATAGTTTCTCGCAGAAAATCTACACATCAATCTTAGTATTCTGAATTCGTAGACAGACAAAGAATGTACTCCAAGAATTATAAACCTCTAGTTTAATCACAAATGTGCTATCTAATACATTAACATAATAAAGAGTGAAAGATTCTGTACATTTTGTGCAAAAACATTTAATAAACCTACGTTAATAAAGAAAAACGAAAGTCAATCTCGAACATTCAATTATGTACAATGGATTAAAAATCTAGAGGAATTGACTAAAAAGTATTGGTGCCGCACACGTGAACATAAAGAGCCTAGTTTTGTTTTTGCCTCGGACCACAACAAACTAACAAGATACACGAAAATGCCATAAAAGAGAAAATTAGAGCAGGATTTTTCATACCTTTTGGAGACAAATCTCGACATTGTCATTTATTGAAAAAGATATAATCTTCGGATGGCAGCTCCATAGCACTCCTTCCAAAAGAGCAGCACAACGAGTTTCGTCTATATAATATAGACATTTGAGTTCCAAATGATCCACTTTGACTAATGTTGGATTCCCGTCTTCTCCCGCCACCTTGGAATCAAAACAAACCTACCACCGGAAAGAAAAAGAAAGGAAAAAAAAAGTCAGCGCCAAGAAGAACCTTTTGTCGCAAACTCAATAGAAAAAAAGATACTCCGAACCTCAATTGAAAGCCACGCATATATACCTCGTTACCAAAGAAGGATATTGTCAAATAATTAAGCATAGTTGGGTTTTCGAGGAATCTTCTCAAGTCAACAAACTTAGAACTGTCAAGTACAACTCTAAGCGGAGCGTCCAAGTTATATCTCACATCCACGTTGCCACGAACAAAGTTTGACGACATGTGAGGAAATTTCACAATGGCGGCTTCGAATGTGAATTGTGATAAAGTTGGGGCATCAATGAAAATAGATTCAATCTTACTGCATTGACTGATCGTGAGAGACTTGAGCCGCAGATGAGTGATCCTAACCTTATTAAGAACCTGGCAAAAGGCAAGTTTAAGAGTCTCGAGGCCGGGAAATCTCGACATCAACACACCAATTTCATCACCAGTGATTTCACTATTATTTACTTCCAAATATTTCAGAGCATGACACGAACTCAGATCAGACGCACCAGGCACAAAATACTGGCACCGGAAGTGTAGGAGAGATGGGGCATCAACGAAGATCCTCTCGGTTTCAGGTACCAACAGTATCTCTAAGTGCTCGAGTTTATGGAGTTTGGAGATCTCAATGCTCTTAGAGCCATAAATGTGCCAAAACATGAGCTTCGTGATGTTGGGGCAGTTTTCGGTGATATCTCGGATGATTTTCTCGCTCGCGATGACCTCAAACAGAGCCAAGTATTGAAGATTAAAAAACTTGGAGGAACCCGCATTTGAGTTTATGGAAAACACCGTCTCTGAGAGAGGGTAGGCAATACTTTGGTGGGCTGGATGGAGAATGGCTCCGAATAGCAGCCGAAAAATACCGTTGCTAAGAGCAAAGGGGAGCCAAGCATTGATGCGCGAAATCGAGTGGGCTTGGATGCTATGCAAACTGAGAATCAAGCTCTGAATCCTAAGCCCACTCTGAGTAAATGTTTGCAGAGACGAATCAACAACGCTCAAGAACTCTTCGACTCGATCTTGGTAGTCCGGCGTATCCTTGTCGATGCGCTTCATAAATTCTTTTTGGTCGAAGCAGAACGCGGGATTGGACTTATGAGCAAAATTCCAATACTTGGACAACACAGCTGTTCTATAAAATTCAGCGACATGGAGACGCATCTGAATTTGGTGCAAGATATGCACCGGTAGCTTGGAGATCAGATCGACGTTGCAATCCATACTAACCTTTTTTTTTCACAAACTCCAAAACCTAAATTTCAAACAAAAGATTAGTATGTATTTAAAAACAAAATCGAGCATTGGGTATACAAAGTGGAAAAAGATACTCAAAGAAACGAGCAGTACAAAACTCATTTTTCAAAAAGCATTTAATAATCATGATTTTCACAAAGACATAAATTTTTTTACATAAAATTTTATTTTTACATTTTTTCGATTTTATCTATGCTCTTGGAGGTGGTCGTTGCTAAACCACGAATCGATTTTAACCTAGATATGGTTTTGAAAAAGAACTAATTCCAGTTTAATGCGGTTGTGTGTTTTTTTTTTTTTTAAACAGTTCAGATCCAAATGCGATTTAAAACCCATATTTCCATTTTTTTTTCACCCCTACTTAAAAAGTTATCTTTTTTTTTTTCTCCCCACATGCATAACATATAATAAATTATCATTATGATTAAAATACCAAAAACTTTTTTAGCACTGAAATATTAAAAAAATAATTATGGTAAAACCGTAAAAGTACAATCCTCTGTCTCAAAAAAAAAAAAATACAATCCTTTTAGAATATACTTGTTGATGTGCAAATTCGTTCCACAAATCGGAATTATGAGGTCATTAATCAAATTTAAATATTCAAACGAAATTAGGCATGTGAAAAGCAAAGCCCAAAAGCCCACTAGTCACTTGATCATGTCTGGGCCCGAGCAGAACTAAAAGCCCAGAATGCAAAATATTCGCCCGAGCAGAATATGCTCAAAAGAAGTCTGAGCAGAGTTCCAAAGGAAGAATCCGAACAGAACTCAAAATCTCACTTCAAACACTTGGTTAAAACCAACACCCAAAGCTCCTCCCGAACTGATTGTCTCAAAAGGGAACCGAGCAGAAGCCAAATAAAACCCCCCGAGCAGAGAAGAGCTCTACGTTCAAGCACGAGCAGATCTGGTCAGCCACTTCAATTCATGCCTCCGAAGACCGACCAGAAAAACAGCCACGACCTGAATTCAAACTCCACGATGACCAGTCAAGGTCCACTACTACGACAATCTCGCAAGACGTGGCCCACGTGTCAGCTCGGCAGCAAGTCAAGCTCCGGACTCGAAGCCACTACCAACGACCACCTCCAACGGGCAGAAGCAGACGTCTATAAAAGCAAGAAGGCAGCCCCTCTACACGCACGCAAGCATCCACATTTGAGAGAAAAGAGTCTTGAGAGTCCAGATCTTCAGAGTGTTTTTCTTTCATTTTCGATCGATCAGGAATTGGCTTGTGGTTTCGATTGATCAATCTTTCTAAAGCAATAAACGTACAGAGGACGTAGTCAACTACCGCATTGGGACGAACCTCTCTAAAAAACTCTGGTGTTTTATTTGTTTATTCCGTTCTCCTATTTCGTGTGTCATCGCCACTAGTATTGACGACGCGGAGATCAGGATCCATAAGAATCTTAGCACATTCGAATCGAAATCTCATTCGCAATACACTCGACAGTTGGCGTGCGAAACCACGTCAACAATACTGACAAGTGACAAGTGACAAGTGATACTGATAATTGATAACTGATTATTTTTGGACTATAATATCGATTTTTAAAAAGGTTTTTTTTTCTTCTCCGTTCATGGGTGTTCGAGACAAATGCGTGAGAGGGATTGAACCGAACCGGTTTCCCCTTATAAGACGTTCATTCACGCAAAAATCTTAATATTTTATAAATGCACCCATTTCAACAAGAACAGGCTTTCATGGACCATTCAGGTCAAGCCTTTTAGCTCTAAGATGAATCCGATACAGGTGTAAGTTGTCATCGCCATTTGTTATATCGTTCTTCTCTGTTTTTATTCATATGAACTCAGTATGATTGTTGTGGAAACATGTTGTTTAATGGTAATGAACTAACCGGGATTACGAATAGTTCCAAAATGTGGTTCATCAAAGCGTATCCATTATCATTTACATTTTTAACGGGAAACGGTTTTCATAATCGATAACCCAAAAATAACTTAATCCAAAGTAGTGAATTTTGGTTTAGCCTTTTTGTTTGAAAATGGTCAAAACTGAACCAAACCGAACTGGTTCCCCCTATAAGACTGTTTTAAATAAGCTAAATATCTATACATTTTACAAGTACAACCATTTCAAATAAAACCGGCTTTCGAAAACCATTCCGGCCAAGCTTTTTAGCTTCAAGGTGATACTAAGACCAGGGCCGGCCTTGGGTATTCGGGGGCTCTAGGCGATTTATTTTCATGAGGCCCCTAATTAGTGAATATTGATAGTTTACTTTTAGGGCGCTTTGGATAAATAGCCAAATCTGAAAGTGTGTTTAGCAAAATAGCCAAACTTTGGTTAATTTTTTAAACTAGCCAATTAACCATATTAATCTAAATAAAATTACTACAACACCCTTAATCATTAATAATATACATTAATAGTTATTTTTCACTTATTATACGTAATTAAGATCATCAACTGAATTATTTGTTAATTAGATATATTAGGCAACAATAAATGCATGCATATCAATTAGTGGTGCTATAAATAAGGTAACAACCCAACTACACCTTAAATGTCTCGTGTAAATATATTGACTAATAGTCATGTTACACACTCACACTAATATTTTAATAACGCATTTTTAATTAGAAAATTAATTAATTAATCAATTATTTTTTAAATTAACCTTATTTATTAAAAACAGGAAACTAATTAGCAATGAAACAGGGAAAAAAATATTTGAATTTACACACACTTTTAGCTAATAATTTTCACGTTTTTAGGGTTTAATTTCAATTTTTCATGGTTCCCAAAACAAAAATTTTATTTTTCGTTGTCTTATATACGACGTTTATATCTGTTAATATATGTTGTTTATTGTGTTGATATACGTGGTTAATGCACGTTGATATCTGTTGATGCACATAATGAACGCGAGTTTTTTTACCGGAACAAGAATACACGTTGCCGAGTAAATATGTTGGATAAAGTCATATTACAAACACTAACATGAAATCCTTGATCGAATTAACCACCTTAACAATTCAAAATAATTTGAAACCATATACATTGACACGAATTAACCTATATATTAACAAGAATTAACTATATTGATTCGATTCATTTTAAATGTCTCTGCCTATCCTTCTCCATAATTTCGTTAATCTCCTGATCATCAACCTTGATTGGCTAGTTCCTTCAAACTTGAGTCTTCCTCCTCGTCGGGGAGCTTCATCTCCGAATCCTGTGACTATAAACACACACTAACACGAATTAATACACATTAACAAAAATATTTTGAAATTAAAGCGAGACAGATTGTAACCTATTAATCAAAACAAGACAACCAACGACAATCAACAGAAATTGAGGGAGATTTCAGCAAGGAAAAACAGAAAATAACACAATCAGTGAACTCAATTCAAGAAAAAACATAAACAAACACATTAAAAAATGGATTTCAGCAAGGAAAATACATGATGAAGATGCAATCGATGAATAAATACGCGAGACTGATTGTAACCTATTAATTTAAACAAGACAACCAACATAAATTAAGGGAGATTTCAGTAAGTAAAAACAGAAATTAACACAACCAAAGAACTCGATTCAAGAAAAAACAGAAAAAAAACACATACAAAACGGATTTCATCGAGGAAAATACATGATGAAGATGCAATCAATGATAAGAATAAGATTTAACAACGACGATGAACATGCAATCGATTATAAAATTCATGAAAATAAACACGTGCCAAACATTCTTAATTACATCAATATAAACACATGAAAAAATTCGTAAAAAATACATGAAATCGATTTCGGAATTAACCCAAAAATCGCAAATTTACAGAAAAAATCCCTAACGAAAATCGTGTATTTAAACATCCAAAACACAATGCATGTGTTGAATAATCAAATACCATACCCGTTAATAGCAGGTGATGAAGATTATCGCCAGTGATGGTTTCGCCGTTAATGGTCGTTTATTGTTTCGCCGATTATGGAAGCTCGAAGAAGATGGGAAATTGGGGAGAATCTGCGCGTTCGTCAAGTCGTCGCCGATCGTTCGGAAGCGGATGCCCTCCATCTTGTTGCAAGCCTAGTCCTCGCCGGCGTCAGCCTCGTCTTCTTCGTGATTGGCGTCAGCCTTGTCCAGCGGAGAGAGAGAGAGAGAGAGAGAGAGAGAGAGAGAGAGAGATAGAGAGAGGGAGGGAGGGAGGGAGGGAGGGAGGGAGGGAGGGAGGGAGGGAGGGAGGGTCGATGTAAAATGATTCAAATTGGCTATTAAATTGTGCATAATTAATTAAGCTTGATTTGTGCTGATTTTTTTAATTAATTACGAAAATTATAATTAAAATGATTAATTAAAGGGTATTATAGAGATAAAAAAAATGTTTTTAAAATGCCACCTCATGTTAATTGGCTAGTTTACAAAATTAACCAAAGTTTGGCTATTTTGCTAATCCTATGTTTCAATTTGGCTATTTGGTGCAATTTCTCTTACTTTTACACTTAGTTATAGAATCACCATTGCCATTGAATTCACATAGAAACAATGTGGTACTAAAATATTCAATTCTTAGTGAAGTATAAAATATTCAAAAATGATATGTTGGCGAATTGGGGAAAAAATATACAGTATAAGAAAAAAATTATAATAGAATATTTTTAAAAATATTAACAATAATAAAATTTATTTTTTAATCACATTGTTATGAATAATTAATCAATTATTATAGAGATGTATCTTGTTTTAGATAGAAAGAAAAGCATGTCAAATTATTAGCGTTTTATAAAAAAATATATATTTAATTTAGAAAGAGAAAAAAAAAAAGCAGTTTATATATTTTGTATTGGTGGAAAGAAATACTGATCTCTCTAGTTGCCACTTTTAATTGATAGATGAAAAAAAAAAGTAGTATAGCATGGCTCGAACACAGGAGCTCTTGCGTGAAAAAAAGAGTAGGTTTCCTCTGCACTAGCCGAATATAATATAAGTGTGTGTATGTTAAATAGTAATATTATAATTTTGAGGCCCTTTTAACCAGTGGCGAAGCTACCTTTTTCAACCGGGAGGGGCACTAATATATATTAAACATAATTTATCTCTTAGTATTCGGTTTTTTATTAATTTTATATTTCCTAAAAAATTATCATGTTATATGTCAAACTTCTAAAAAAAATAATAATATTTCACAAGATATTACACATAATTTGTATGCTTAATCCATATTCAATAACCTTTTTTTTTCATTAGCAACGATATTAAGAGTACATCTACTTTTTAGCTTATTTAGTTTTATATCTATTGGTAAATTAAAACCCTTTAATATATATGCACGTAAAATATATATATATATTTATAATGTATATATATAATCAACGTTGCAGGTTGGTTCCTAGCTATTTCTATGGGTTGGTTAGTATACACAATTTACACGTACTTAAATTTAGTATTTATGTATATTGTTTATAATTTAATATTGTTCCTATTGCTATGGGTTAAGTAACGCATCCTTAACCTATTTTTATGGGTGACATGAGCTACGCCAATCAAGTTTATGTATTTATATATCAATAAAAAAAATTAAATTTAAAAATAAAGGGTGGGCACGTGTCCCTCCTCAATCCTTCATAGCTTCGCCTCTGCTTTTAACTAAGCTTATTTTAATCATTTTTGTGGAGCCCTAAGCACGGGCCTAGTCCGCCTTTGCCTAGGGCCGGCTCTAACTAAGACCTATACACGTGTAAGATGTCATCACTCGTCACCATTGGTTATATCGTTCTTGGTTTTTTGACATATGAATTCCTAAGATTGTTGCGGAAACAGGCTGTTAGATGGTAATGAACTAACCACACATTATATGTTTGGCTGCCCGAACACAAAGTCCACCTGCGCCACCGGAAACCGCCTACCCGCTGACAGCACGAACGCCGGACCGCCCTGCCCCAGCACGATCTTCGACGTCATCAGCCCTGGCTGGTGACTTTCCACCCAGTCCACGAGGTCACGGAAATGTGCCCCGTTCGCCACCGCGGAAGTCACCACGTAAACCTTCCGTGCCACACCAACGAGTGGCTTCCGCTCCAATTCTCCCATGTTGCCTCCTCGAAGGCAAGCGACAATACGTTCCCGACGTAATCCGATAGGGATTCCCGGTCTCCGCCTTTGAGTCCGGCGCGCCCGTTATCGAGCCACCCCATTTTGCACGACACTCGCCCCACATGGCCCACCTTATTCTATTCGCCACAGTTTTCCACACATGCGCCGGAAACGCCTCGATCTTTGTCAGGCCAGGGGCAACTGGGCTGTGGAGGCGGTCGACCTGCATGGCTTCGATGAAGTAGAGGCGTCGGAGCAATACCGCCGGCGTTGGGATTCTCGAGATCTCTGCATGCGGTACAGGGGTCGAGCTCGGGGCGGTGACATGGCGGTTCGCGCGGCGTGATGAGGCAGCAACGACGGTGGTTGACGCAGCGCGTGAAGGGCACGTTCCTAGCTGCCTCGCTCCCACGAGACGAGGAAGCGCCAGAACGCAGCAACGTCGAAGTGCACGAGGTCAAACATGATGGCGAGCGACACGTCGCCGCAGGTGAAGCGCGCGACCTGGACTTGCAACGGGAAGTCCGGCGTCACGGCGACAAGCTTCATGAGAGACTCGTCGAGGTTGTTGAAGTCAAGCTTCTTCAATGGGACGTTGGCTTCAGGCTCGGCGCCGGAGTTGTCGCAGACTATGTACGGCTGGTTCGTTTAATACTTAGATTCTAATAATGGTTCCTTTTCTTCACGCTTAGAAGCTTCACGTTCCATTGCTTCTAGTAATACTTAGCTCCCCAATGTTATTGCTTCGATTCTATATAGTTTCTACTTTCCGCTTAAAACATAACATTCAAAGGTTGAAATGAATCATATAATGAGTAAGATACATTTATAATATTCAATATATTGGACATGCAACAAAAATCTCAAAGGACACTGTTATCAGTACGTGATTAAAATATACTCGGTTGATATTGAGACATATATAAAACTTAGTAGGCCATTTTATACGATAATCTAATGGTCACAACTTTTAGAAGTAGCAATGTTGTAATTTGTAAAAGGCAATTTTATTATGACGTGAGCATGTCACATGACAATTAACGATGTCCATCTTTGTTTTACTACATTTAGTGACTTAAGGTATTTTGTCTTTAATTTGTGTTAAAATTGACTATTTTGGTCTCTAATATTTTTTCTTGTCAAGTTTCTCTAAATTTTTGTAAAATTAAAAATACTTATAGCTATATACCATCGACCACGAACAACTTTGATCAAATATTTACTCTATTTACTTGAAAACCACACTATAATTAATAGTTTAATACATTATAATATAGATATATTATATATTGTAAAACAAAATATAATTAGCAACATAAGTCCAATTTTTCTCTGAATTATTTTAAAACAGCCTTCTACAAATATTCTCGCTTGAGTGACATGTATTTTCACCAAGGATTTGAATGCCGTTTTTGCCGATAAATCGTTTGCCGTTATCGACGGAGTAATCGTTTGCCGATGGATTTATCGATGGAAAACCTATAAAATTTATCGTTTGCCGTTACCGAAACTTATCGAACTTATCGATGGATTAATCGCTTATCGATAGATTTATCGATGGAAAACTTATAAAATATTTTCATGTATATTTTCATACATAAAATATTTTTTATAACATAAAATACTAAGTGTATATTTTCCTTAATAATTGAAAAACGTCAAATTACAAAACTAATTATGTCAGAATCACAGTATCAAAATTATATACAATGTTACAAAATGAAGTTACATAAAAAAACGAAGAACTAGCTCAATTTAACCAATTTCAAAAAAAATTACTTTTGCCGCAATAAGGTTGCAATTCGGGAAAACGTCGAATTAAAAATAATTATGTCAACCTCACATTTTATAAGTTATATACAATGTTATAAAATGATTTTACATAAAAAAAAAATAGACTAACTAGCTTAACTTAACTAATTTCCAAAAATATGTACTTTTGCCGCAATAAGGTCATAATTCAGAAAGACATCAATTACAAAAATAATTATGTCAAACTAATAGTTTCCTAATTATATACAATGTTACAAAATGAAATTACAGAAAAAAAAAATTAAAATATATCTCAAATTCACTATTTTTAGGAAAATTGGTACTTTTGTCGCAATTGGAAACAATTTGCATAAACCCTTAAATTTAACCCAAATCTGCAAAAAATCAATAAAAATCACAGAAACCATCTTTATTCATCTATATTCCATCATATACTTTAAAAAAATCAATTTCAACAACATTTGATTCAAAACGTAAAATGTACAATTAAACTAATATGAAACTCAAAGTTTAACTTTCATTCAACCTAATATCTTTCTAAGTAACTACTACAAATATAGAATAAAAATGTGAAAAATTGACATGATTCATACATATACAACATTTAAACATCAAAACACTAAAGATCTACTAAAAAAAACCCTAAAAATACATTTAAATTTCAAAATTAAAAGAAGTTGGAACTTCTGCCGCAAAAAAAGAAAATTTTATACCAGAGTTGACTTATCGTTTTTGACCGAAAAGTAGCTTGCTTTTCGAGAAAATACACTTGATAAGTTTGAGAGATAAGTGACTTGCTTTTCGAATCGAAAAATCGCGATAAGTATAAAAAGATAACGATTAGAGGAGATAAGTTACCGAGAAGTGGTTTTCAGCGATAAATCGCTCGATTATCGCTCGATTATCGCGAAAATCGAAACCATGATTTTCACACTAATCATCGTCGCTCCTTACATCTTTGAAGGTGAGGGATTTCGCTTACCAGATTTTCTTGGGTTCACGAGCCAGTTTCACTTTTCAGGCCAGACCTGTTTTTTAAGAGCCGGCATGAAACCGTGACGTGGATGAAACCGAGCCTTTCCGGTTTTGAGATACATTTAAAAAAAAATTACTGGTTGACATAAAAACTTGCAAGCGGTCCATACTTTCTTTTTTTTCCTCAACCCGAACTTGATTCTTGGCTTTTCGGCAACAAAAAAACAAAAGTTGGGTTTTCGAACCGGACTTGCACCATTACCAAATAAGGCTAAATAATCGGTTTTCATTTTTGTGTGTCGAACTTCAATTTTCCGATTGTGACTAGTTTCACATTTGAAATTTCTATAGATATATCGGGGAATGCTATCGAAAGGGCAAGTAGTCGCCATTAAAAGAGCTCAACAAGGATCGATGCAGGCACGTGGTTGCATGTGTGGCGGTCAACGTACAAGATCGCAGTTATATTACATTGGCTAATTTAACAGTTCAAATGGCAATAAGTTGGCCACTTTTTCCGCAAATAAGCCTACAATAAAATTGCAAAAATCGGATCTTGAATGTGACATAATGATCCATTACCTAATAACTAATGGTATGACAAGTTAGTAATGATTGTGACGATAAGTAATAAATTAATCAAAATTTGACGCTTTAAATCATTGTGTCTCCCATACTTCATCGTTCAATAAAAAATTTGGTGCAAATGTGCAGCCACAAGTGCAGCAAAAGGCCGTGCTCCATATTGCAACACAACGGAATTATATCAAAACGCACGATTGATGCGACACCAAAGACATGTATCAAGTGGGAAACATAAGAGCCAAAGTCCACACACAAAACTATATATATATATATATATATATATATTAATGACGGTGAAAATACTTAAAAGTTTATAAGTGATGGTAAAAATACTCAAGTCATATTTGGGGAGTTGACTTACCCATTAACTTTGACATAACAATTTTTGCCACGTGGACGAGCCTACATCAACATTGTTTACGACAAAACAACGAATTAAACCCCTAATTAATACAATTTAATACAACTAATTAAACCCCTAATGATTATACTTAACAAAACAGATTTGTCAACGTGGCCAGAGTTAACAAGTAAGTTAACGACGTTACGAGAATGGAATGATCAACTCCCCAAATGCGATTTTGGGTCTTTTTGTCATCACTTTAATTTGGGGTACACGAGAGGTTCTTTAACCAAACTTTAGATATTTTTACCGTCATTAACCCTATATAATTATGAATATTTAGGCATAAATATATATACATACATATATAGCTAGTGATAGAACCGGTCGATATGTATAATTATGAAAAAGTTATGTATATATAGCTAGTGACGGAACCGGTCACTTAGGAGGGTTCATAGTGTATTCACAACATTATTGGTTAAAATTATTTATATATCATAAATTTTCCGTGTCTTGTAATAGAGTCTCTACGGTAATATAGTTACAAGTGGAATCATATGGAATCATAATTGCACACTCTTCAGAATACTGTAATTATGGGCAAAGTACCAGATTTTTTCCCTTTCTCATTGTTTTCTGGCATTTTATATTAACAGGCTTACTTTCTTCATCAATATAATTCTATTAATCCTATCCTAACAATCATTAAATAATGAGATTTATTGATCGCTTCAGCAGAATCATAATTTAGTATATAAATCCACTTCGCTAACAAATTATCGACAAAATTGACAATGATTTTAGCTTGCAATTTTTTTTAAGATTAGAGGACTTTATTGTCACAAATTAAAACTCATGGGACAAATTGCACAAGACATCAAAAGCTCAGAGGCATTAGTGTCTATTAGAGTAGAGTAGTGTTGTAATTAGATACTTAGAGGGTTAAATATGTAATTGTACGTTTAATTAATCTGTTATGATTCACAGATTCTGACATTGTGTTTTGTAAAATTGGGTAATTAGTTTGTTAATTACTGTTTTACCATTTGAGAGCTTATATATAAAGCTGTATATATTGTATTCATATTCAATCAAATATAATTCAGAGACATTTTCTTCTGTCCTGTGATTTCTCCGAAAAGAGTGTCAGTCATTTCCAAATGGCAGGCACAAACGACGCCAAATTCGAAGTGCGTTTCATCGGAAAACATGTCGTTAAAGCCTCCACCAAACCTCACGACCGTGTTCTTCACCTCTCCAACCTCGACCTCCTCTCCGGTCGTTTCCCGGTCACCTACTTCTACTTCTACCCCAACCCGCTCCCCGAGACCGGCACGAGGCCCTCGTCGTCTTTCGTGATCATCGACGGCCTCACGAGCTCTCTCTCCGCCGCTCTCGAGCGCTACTATCCCTTCGCCGGCCGAATCGTCGACAACCCCGCGACGAACGAGCCGCACATCGTCTGCGACAACTCCGGCGCGCTCGTCGCCAATGCAGAAGCCAACGTCCCGCTGAAGAAGCTCGACTTCCACAACCTCGACGAGTCTCTCATGAAGCTTGTCGCCGTGACGCCGGACTTCCCGTTGCAAGTCCAAGTCACGCGCTTTACCTGTGGCGGTTTTTCACTCGCCTTCACGTTTGACCACGCGCTCGGCGACGCTGCTGCGTTCGGGGGCTTCCTCGTCTCGTGGAGCGAGGTAGCCAGGAACGTGCCCTTTACGCGCTGCCCAGACCACCGTCGTTGCAGCCTCATCACGCCGCGCGTACCGCCATGTTACCGCCCTGAGCTCGACCGCACCTTCGCCCGCTGCACCGCAGCGGAGATCGCGAGCATCCCCACGCCGCCAGTGTTGCTCCGCCGCCTCTACTTCATCAGTGCAACGCACGTCAGCCGCCTCCAGAGCTTAGCTGGCCCGGGCCGAACAAAGATCGAGGCGTTTTCAGCGCATGTGTGGAAGACCGTGGCGAATACGGTGGGCCATACCCATACGGGGAGAACGTCGTGCAAGATGGGGTGGCTCGTCGACGGGCGCGCCGGACTTAACGGCGGAGAGCGGGAATCCAAATCAGATTACGTCGGAAACGTATTGTCGCTCGCCTTTGCAGAGGCAACGGTGGGAGAATTGGAACGGAAGCCATTCGCTGACGTGGCACACGAGGTTCACCAGGCAATTTCCGCGGTGGCAAACGGGGCACATTTCCGTGACCTCGTGGACTGGGTGGAGAGTCACCGGCCGGGGCTGATGATGTCGAGGATCGTGCTAGGGCAGGGCGGTCCGGCACTTGTGCTATCGGCGGGGAGGCGGTTTCCTGTGGCGGAGGTAGACTTCGGGTTCGGGCGGCCCGTGCTGGGAACGGTGTGCTCCACTATAGAGAGAATCGGCGTGGCGTACATGAATCAGAGGCCGATCGCCGCCGGCGACGGGTCGTGGACAGTTTCGGCCATTGTTTGGCCGGAACTCGCAGCAGTTTTGGATGAGGACCCGGTGTTTGAGCCCATGACGGCTCGTCATCTTAATTTGATGTAGCTTGAGCTATTTAATGCTCCTTTACTTTTAATTTTTGTAAATTGTAGATATGAAACCGTAGCCCGGAACCAGTATTTTTGGGTCAACCGGTCCCGAAAGTTTCTCGGTATTTTTGAACTTGATGCTGATTTCCGATAAGCGGTAACAGTTCTCGGGACGGTCCGGACAAATAAACCTCAGCTCCCATTTCACGTTAGGGTTAATGACCACTCCATTTCGTAACGCCGTTAACTTACCCGTCAACTCTGGCCACGTGGACAAGTCTGTTTTGTTAAGTATAATCATTAGGGATTTAATTAGTTGTATAATAAAGTATTAATTCGGGGTTTAATTCGTTATTTTGTCAAAAATTATTATGTCAGCAACCCACGTTTGTCCATGTGGCCAAAGTCAAAGGGTAAGTTATCAACGTTACAAGAATGAAGTGGTCAACCACCCAAATGCGACTTTGGGTATTTTTTACATCACTTTAAACTTTGGGTACACGAGGGGTTCTTTATCTAAACTTTAGATATTTTCACCTTCAATAACCCTTCACTTTACGGCAAAAGTATCGTTTTTTAGCATTTTCTTTATTTTATCAGTCGTTTAGAATTATTTGATTCTATTTTTATCATTAGGCGTCGTTTTTGTTTCAATGTCGTTTCTATATATTCCCTTTTTTGTTGTCATTGAGCAATTTAATAGTTAAGACCTTCTTCAATTATCATGTCGTTTTTTAACTATCTTCATAATTGTATTAATCTCTTAATTAAAGAAATCAATTATTATTTAAAAAAATATCTTTTATGTAATAAAATTATAGTTCTTCAACTTGTCTTCTCATTTTTCTCACTTTTTTTTTCACCACCGTTCATTAAATTTACAATTTATGAAATGCATTGTGTAAAATTACGAGCAAAAAACTTTGGTTTCAAAGAGGATTGTGACGATTAAAGGAGTCTACACACTTCTTTGAGTTTTGATCTTTGTTATATACAAAATTTTGATCTCAAATCCGCACCTACAAACGAGTTCGGAACATGTTTTCGCCAATTACTCCATCAATTACATGCTTATAGTTAAAAGTTATGGATATGAGACATTTTAAATGAAATAAAAGAATGCAAAAGCTTATAATTTTGAAAAATCAATTGTATTCATTAATTATTTTTACCCTTCTTATTTGCTTCTACATAATATATTTATAATAAATATAAAAAAACTGTAAAAAGTGTATCCATTCTCGTCGAAAAGATGATATCTTTTTTTTACACCATTGAAAATTCCTTGCAATGCAAAAAGCCAAAAACTAGAACAATGGACATTTTTGAATAAAATGGACATTTTTGAATAAAAAAGCCTAAAACTAGAACAATGGACATTTTTGAATAAAAAAGCCTAAAACTACAACAAAATGCATATTTAATTAAAGATGAATTCTTTTTGAATAAATGTCACGATTTATTTATAGAGATAATTAGATATGGCACATCGAACGTGACTCGTGTCGGACGACGAGGATTTGCGTAAAAGACTATGTGAAAAAGTCAAACCTATCGCTTAAGTTTGACCAAGGCTTTTCTAACTAACATGACAAACGACTAAAAATAGTCAACGCCGACGGAGTTAAATATAATCCCTCTTGTTGTATCAAGGAAACAGTCTGTGATCTATGGCTTGGCTGCTAGACATTGACAAAGTGTCATTGTATTTTCTTAGGACAAATATGTATTGCAAATTGAAACTTAATATCCAAAAAAAAATTATGTGTTACATTTTTTTTTCCTAAATAGATTTCAATATAAGATCTAGGGTTTTAAAATTTGGGACACAGCCCGGGTAGATTGCGAATGCAGTTATGTAGTTTAAAACCGACACTCTCGATTGTCGTTTTACTAAAAACCGCACATAATATGTCTTAGTATTAAATTCAGCTATGAAAAATTCTATATCTTAATATTATTTATAAATATTAATACTGCTACGAAAATAATTGCGGTGTTCCCA
The DNA here is from genome assembly GCA_954871525.1 of Parietaria judaica. NCBI lineage: Eukaryota > Viridiplantae > Streptophyta > Magnoliopsida > Rosales > Urticaceae > Parietaria > Parietaria judaica. The sequence continues at coordinate 18,836,779 of OX940868.1, read as the reverse complement.
TTGATTTTAAAGGTCTATGCATCACTTTGTGGTTATTTATTTTATTTTTTACCAAAAAATATGTCGATCTACCCGTTGTGCTTGCGGTATACTCGTAAATTGAACTTGCGGCCGCTTTGCGATATACAGGCATTTTTAGCCCTGATATGAACCATATTTTATTGCGAAAACTTAATACCCGAAAAAAGTTACAAAGAGGCAATCTCTACGAACAAAAAGTATTACTGTATAAAAAAAAAGTTCATAGTCCTAAATGTCGTTTGTGATCCTAGCTCAGTAAATCTCTAAAATAGACCGGATGAGAAACACGAATTTGGGTTACGAACTTTGAAATTTTACGTCATTCACCATGATATGAGATTATAAAATACTTCAGTGATTTAAATTCTCCCGAAGAAAGATGTCAGTAACATAAGATTATGGCAGTGTATTTTATTTTCTTACATAGTTTACTGTTCGGTATGAACACAATAAGTTTACTTTTTCGTATGGTTATAAATCTAATACAAAAAATAAGAAAAGAAAAAATCAGTATCTAGCTATTTACGTGTAAGCATAACTAATTATCGGATAGAATTTTGTGCTATAAATAAAGGCAAGTGGAAATGTTGATAACGATTAATGTCAACAATCAACATGATATTCATAAATAAATAAAAAAATGAAGGATGCACGTATTAATCTATATTTCATAGAAAAAGTCGACATTGTCAAATATTTATCGTGTTGTTGAAGTATACCACATATATTGAACTATTTTATTTGATAAATTTGCTTTCTAAATTTAAATTTAATATCAATCACCCCTAAACCTTAATTCATATCAGTTTCCGAGTCAATTAATTAATCGTTTTGTACCGATTTTCCTTTGAAACTATGTTTGTATTTTTTTTATAAAGTTTTAATATGTATGATATGCTCTATATTCGTTATGCGATGAAACGGTTTTCTATAAAGCTTCAAAGAAAAATGACTATTTTTCAATAATATGACAGGAATGATAAGTAAATTTAAAGCTTCATGAAAGCAAAAGGACAAGAATATACAATAACAAAAATACGATGAGAAAATACCGAGAGGGATGTAAGAAAAAATTACAATTTTATCCATAAATATAGAAGAAGAAGTGATAAACATCTGACGTAGTAAGGGAAAATTGATACTCATAATTTACGATGTCGATGCTCTTTAAAAGACAAATTGTAGCTATTGAACAATCGGAAACTCTACATTTTTTTTGGTATATTTTTTTATTACAAGTCCGGGGAACTCGTGGCCTGAAGAACTTGAGTTCCGAACGACCATTGGCCATATCTAGTAAGAGCATCTCCAGTGGAGCTGCATTTTGCTCTCCATTTTGAGGTTCAAGCTCAAGTGAGCTCTAATTGTTACGCCATAATAAAGATGTATATGAACAGTGTCGCGCTATATATAGCGTGGTACTGTTCGTTGCACCATTTATTTTATTTTATTGCTTTTTGTCCCTCAAAATTATTGAATTTATATACAGGTTTAAAGTTTATAAATTTATTTAATATTTAATCTCAATATTATTTATAAAGAGTAATTTTTATCTTAAAAATTATTTTTGGTGGGCAAAATTATATAACTTATAAAAATATGTTAAATTTTACATAATTTAAAAGACAACAATGAAATTTTGCACAAAACACAATTACTTTAGAATTTATACATAACAGGATATATTAGAAAGTAGCACAAAACACAATTACACTAGAACTAAAAGAGAACATATTTAATGTGTAATTATATTTTACTCATATCATAATTCTTCTAATTTATCTAATTAGTAATAATAATAAATAAATATATATGGGTATATGTATAAATAAGAGATAAGAGGGAATAAAAATAGAGTGAGAAATGGAGTTCGGTGGGAGAGAAATCACTTTTTATAAAAAAGAAAAAAAATTGAGTAAAATTTAAGTGACAAATAAAGTGATGGTTGGAGATGACCTACGTAATGGAGATGTCTATGTCGTTTTAAACGCTCAAACAACAACTGTAAGATTCAAGAAAATAAATAAAAATAAAAATAAATAAAAGAGAGAAGAGAAAACGACAAGACAAAATTTAAAACTGCTCTTTTAGTTCTAAACTTCTAATTTCTAATTGTAGACCAAGACAAACAAAAATCTGGAAAGAAAAAAAATGCACTTTCCCAAAGAGATACCCCAATCATGACTTTTATTTGTCAAACACACGCCTAGATCTATTATTATTATTATTATTATTATTATTATTATAATAGATATATAATATATTATAGTGGAGCCATTAATATATGGGATAATAGCGGCATAAGTCCTCAACTTTAGGTTAACTGGGCGGCATAACCCTAACCCCATTTAATAGCGGTATAAATATCAAAAGTTAAATTTCCATCCATATTTAACTAGCTTCCGTTAGTTTGCTAGACTCGTGTCCACGTGGCTGCCACATAAGCGACAAGTCACCCAACATTCCTCTCTCCGCCATGTCAGCACAGGGGAGGGCAACGTTCGAATCCTACCCATGCCAAATATTTTGCAAATGTTTGATGACGCGCTGACATGGCGGAGAGAGGAATGTTGGGTGACTTGTTGCTTATGTGGCAGCCACGTGGACACGAATCTGGCAAACTAACGGAAGCTAGTTAAATATGGATGGAAATTCAACTTTTGGTATTTATACCGCTATTAAATAGGGTTGGGGTTATGCCGCCCCAATTGACCTAAGGTTGAGGACTTATGCCGCTATTATCCCTTAATATATTATATTGAAGTAACTATTGACAAAAGCGCTTTTTTATTTAATTATTTTTGAACTTGTCCGTCTTAGCATGAGTGCTTGTGGGACCCTTTCCACCTAACGTGCAACTGTCATATTTATTTATACTTATGCTTATTAGTTATTAAACAATTTGGACACAATATCCAATCCAAATTATTTTTCATATAGTAAAAAATACATAATTTAAAAAGAAAACTAATCAAAAGAGACCATTGAGAAAACAATAATTTAGCGGTTGAGCATGTGCGTTCATTGGTCAAAAGACTCAAAACACACTTTGTTTAGTTGCTAAGTGCTATATACTTAAAAATTTAATGTGAATGTCAATAATTTTTTTTTATAAAGTTTGGTTTCGTTTTGTGTTGACAAATTTGCATGGTGTGTGTGAGCCGGCGGAGGAAACAGTGAAAGATTATAAATTAGCAATAATTATGATTAGGGTTTTATAAATACAATAACTATGGTTTAATTATGATCATGATGATAATTATGTTGTGTTGGGAAACAATAGAAATGAGCTGTGCCTAGATGGATTTTTAAGATGTATCAAATTGAGGGGCATCAAAGTTTAAATACTATAGGTCCCCAAGTTTTTTTTTTTTCCATATATGTTACACTTTTATATTTAGTCATAAAATGTTGCGATTATTATATATATAGAAAAGTAGATAACCGTATAGCACTTATATTAAAAAAAAAAATTAATAGATGGCTTTTTTTTATTAATTTTCTCTTTAAAATTTTATTTCCATGGATTTTTCTTAATGAACTTATAAATGTAGCGAAAACTCATTTTATGTTAGATGTGAAGGTTTTAGAAGAAGAAAAAAATTATATATATATATTTAAATAAATAGGTATTAACTTAGACATTTAATATATATGAATTTGCATAATTAATAATAATTTTTATTTAAAAAATAAAAACTTTTAAATTAAAAGAAAATTAGTAAAGGAAAATTCGGAATGAAATTTATGTTGAAAATCCCACATTATAAAAAAGGCTATTCCAAAAAAAAAGTAAAAAAATATTACCTATAATGCAATCTCAAAATTTAAATATGGCTATTACGTGAAATTTATCTTTTATACAAAACGGTAAGTTTGAATGACATGGTATTATATATAGTGATAAATTCATGAGATAATTAAAACAAAAAAAAACTTAAAAAATAATAATTTCAGCTGCAAGAAAAAAAAAAAAGTCGAGCTGGTATTAATGATGATTATTCCTAGTAAAACATAGAAATAAATAGCTAAGCCTTTAAAGCCAAGAAAAGGTGAAGCTACTAATAGTAATCACTTGGATCACTGTGGTACAATAAATACTTAAGTAATGTCATCCTTTCTTTGTCACTTTGCATCAATACAATTTGACTTTTCTTAGCCTAAGTTAATTAAGGCCATTTTTCTTGTGCAAACTTTCATGATAAACTAGGTTTTATTAATCAAATAAATCATAACAAAATAATTGAGGAAAAATATATGTTGCAAAACTTGAACTTCTCAGTATAATTGTGATGGAATTGTAAGAGTATATTATCATATTTCACTCAATCATCGACGTATTATCGTACATGATTGTTGTAGTAGTTATGTCAAATTTATATTATATAATTTGTAATTATTGATTCTTGTTAGAAAATGAGGACTTTATTGAGAAGCTTTGGATCTTTGAGGGTCCAATTGAGGATAAGAAGAAAAATAAGTTATATTTGGAAATTGAGAGTACTAGTCCTCTTTGGAGGCCAATTTAAAAAGAATAGAGAGAGAAAATTAATACGAACATTGCCTAGTGGGAGATGGTAGTGGTGGACTACTAGTGGTGGGGGGAAATTATAAATAAAATAAGTAATGTTTGCGGCAAAAGTCTCACAAAGTACCTTAACATATTTTAATTTTAATTTTGTCATGGTAGAAGTTCTAAAAAACCAAAAAAATCATGTTGTAAGTTTTACATTATATTCTTAAGGAAACTTCATAAAATAACCCTCAATACACCACAAATTCTATTACTAACCCCCAAGTTTTTATAGTTCTCAAAATAACATTTTCAAATTTTATGTACCAAAATATCCCTGCAAAATAGACATATCGCGTCTTAAAAAATAGACAAGTTAAGGGTATTTTGGTACATGAAAGTTGGAAACGTTATTTTGAGAATGAAAACCTGGGGGTTAGTAATAAAATTTGTGGTGTATTAAGAGTTATTTTATGAAGTTTCCCTATTTTTATCGTGCCAAAAATTCCAAGACTACTTTAAGCTTCTGGCTGAATCGTTTTTATTTTATTTTTTGGAACTTTTTTCTCGATTATTTTTTAAAAGATATACTGCGAGCAAGGAGACAATTTATGGTACTTTTGCCGAACATATCCCATAAATAAAATTATACTTAAATAAAATAAGCGCTAAATTGGCTTACAAGACAAGGTAAAATCATTTCATTTAAAACAAACAAGCCAAAGACTAAGCCAAAGCTTGTCTCTCTCTCTAACAACCTCTCTCTCTCTCTTCCTTTTCCCATCAAACAAACAGAGTGTCAAAGGAGAGAACTTTCTCTGGGTCAGAAGAAGATCACATCAAAAATGCTCTTACCTTTCCCTGCCTCAGGAAGATTATGATCGTGGGTTCTGCTTAGAAAAGCCAGTTTTGTTTTATTTAGCAATATATTAATCTCTCTCTGTCACGTATCATACTGCAAGCGCCATGGGAGCTTCGAAGCTCGAGCTCTGCTTGGCTTTGCTCTGTGCATGGCTTCACTTCGCTGCCTCCGCGACCGATCCAACAGACGGTGAGATTTCCATTGTTCATCTCTCTTTCTTATATAACTTCTAGTTATTGATTAATTGAAATTCATATGAGTTTTTATTATTTATTATGTTACATACTATAGTAGAATTGGATTTTCTTTTTCTTTATTGGGTGTCAACAATGTAAAACTCGGTTGAATTATTCGTCAAAATGTATTTTATTGAAGTTAAGAGGGTTTATATATACTAGGGAGTTTGTTTCTATGCATAGTGTATTTTTATATTTTTAGAATATATATTTGAAATTGGAGATCTATTTAATTTGGATAATGTAAACATTCGATATGAGATTGGAGATTTTCTTAAAAGAAAAAAGGATTTATGCTTTTTAGTTTATATGTTCAGTCGCGTTAGAAAAGGCCGTTTTAGTTTTTTATTATATGTAAAAAAATATATATCAAATAAAGTATTGGTAATTTTTTATATTTGGAAACTTATTTGAGAAATGGTAACAAAAGAAGAACAAAAAAGAAAAACATAAATTGGCACTTTGACTTGGTCAACATCTTGAGGCTTCTACCATATAATTCAATTTGCTTTCTAAACAAAATTTTCACTTTGATTTATCATTAGAAATAATGTTATTGAATAATGGCGATAAAAAAAATCCCACACATAAAGACTAGATTAATTATATATATTACAATGGGATAATATAAAATCTACCAAGAATGTATATTTAGACAATATAATCTCTCATTGTTTGTAAATCAAGGAAGGTTTGTACAAGATCACATATTTCACATCCTTGTTTAAGCAGCTCTTAACAATTTTGGGATTTCTAGCAAATGTCGTGTTCATCGTTGAATTTGACCGTTTGATTCCCTTTGTTTCCAGTTGCGGCGCTCAGTTCTTTGAAGCAAGCTTGGGAAAACTTACCACCGAGCTGGGAAAAATCGAACGATCCGTGCGGGCAGAACTGGGAAGGAGTCACTTGCAGAGGCCAAAGAGTGACAGCTTTGTAATCACTTTTCCAAAATATAACTCTTTTGAGGAAAAGTTGTATGAATTATACAATATGATCCTTATATTTCATTGCAATGTCACACCTTGCAGGGGATTGTCAAGCATGAATCTCAAAGGGAAGCTCGAAGGAGATATCGGAAGCCTCTCCGCGTTGACTTCTTTGTGAGTTTTAAACCGGAATATATTGCTAATCTTGATTTTCTCTGCTTGGTCTTGATGTAATTGGAATGTTTCTAGTGAGTTTTAAAACGGAAAACAGAAAATCCGGTTTCGGTGGCCAAATACCCTGTAACCGAGTTGCAAACCAGTAACAGTTTAGGCAACGGTTTTCATTCCATGCCATAAACTGAAACGAGTTTGAAAATGCTACAAAGATTGGAACCGAATACCATTTCACCCAATGTCGATGATCGAACTTGCAATGTTGTTGCAGGGATTTGTCCAATAACAGAGACCTCACAGGCCCGTTGTCTCCTCGGTTGGGTGACCTGAAAAACTTGAATATCTTGTAAGAAAATCTTCACTAACCATTTACATCTTGAATCAATGTTTCCGGAACATGTTTTAAAATGGTGCTTGTTCTCGTCATTTCAGAATCCTAGCAAATTGCCGCTTCAGCGGTAAAATTCCCGAGGAGCTGGGGAATCTCGCAGAGCTCTCTTTCTTGTAAGTAAATCCGTGATGAACGTCCCTAGATTCGAGTGCTTTATTGAAAGAGAGTACTGAACTTTGTTGCGTTTCTTTGACAGAGCGCTGAACACGAATAACCTCACGGGAAGCATACCGCCTTCACTTGGCAAGCTCTCCAATGTCTACTGGCTTGATTTGGCTGATAACCAGTTGACCGGGCAAATCCCCGTTTCGAGCTCGACTCAGCCGGGATTAGACCTCCTTTTGAAGGCTAAGCACTTGTGAGTACTCATAGTTCCAAAATATGGTTTTTGGTCGTCACATATTTAAGGAAAAAACGGTTTTTAATAACCGGAGCTGAACTTTTAAGGCGGTTAATCAATCAGTAACTGAAAAATAACTTAACCGAAATTCTTAAATGGTCAAATGCGAACTAAAACGAACCGGTTTTCACCCCTATAAAAACTTTCATTCGGCCAAAATATGAATATTCTACAAATGCAGCCATTTCAACAAGAACCGGCTTTCGGGAAGCATTCCGGCCAAGCTTTTTAGCTCCGGGATGATACTAATACACGTGTAAGTTGCCATCATCACTTGTTATATCGTTCTTCTCGGGTTCATATGAACTCATAAGATTGTTGCGTAAACAGGCTGTTTGATGGTAATGAACTAACCGGGCCTATCCCGTCAACATTGGGGCTTGTTAAGACTCTCGAAGTTCTGTGAGTAAAATCCACCTTCACTCTCATCTCTTATCAATTACCTTATTTAATTCATCCTCCTATATAAACTCATAATTGACCTTAAACTATGGAATTTTCAACAGACGGCTTGATAGAAACACTTTCTCAGGGGATCTCCCGTCGAATCTCAACAACCTTACTAATGTCAATGAAATGTAAGTATTCTTTAGATAACTTCTTTTCTCCGCTTAATAATATCCGGCTCGTATCGATCATTTGATACTTGAATGTTTTCCCGCAGGCACTTTGCACACAACAATTTGTCAGGACCTTTTCCGGACTTTAGCGGAATGAATAACCTCAATTATCTGTAAGTAGAGCGACTCAATTCATCCATGAAAACCGGAACCGGGTATCAGCTGTATGAACTAAATATCAATTCCGAAACGGGTTTCAAATCCCGAATAGATGGTGTTTTGTGAAAGCAAAAACCCAAATATTTCGGTTATTCATGGTTTTCGCTCGTTCAATCTTTTGTCTTTCTAAATTTACACTGAATGAATATTCTTTTTCATCTTCAGGGACCTGAGTAACAACTCGTTTGACGCGACGGAACCGCCTTCTTGGCTCCTAGACCTGAAATCACTCACAACTCTGTAAGTCATCAACCGTCCTGATCTGAAACCGTCTCTGAATTACTTCAAATTCGATGCTCAAGATCTTCTCTCAACGTGAAACCAGGGTCGTGGAATACGGACCGATCAAAGGGGTTCTGCCTCAGGCTCTCTTCGGCTTTCCTCAGCTGCAGCAAGTGTAAGTTCCGATACTCGAATCGAATTCTTCTTGTTAACTTCAAAAATGTAAATATGATAGTGTATGCTCAATTCACCTCATTATTCTTGACAGGAAGCTGAGGAACAACCAAGTCAACGGCACGCTGAACATGGGAACCGACATAAGCCCGGTTCTTCAGCTCGTCGACTTGGAAAACAACGACATTGAGTCCGTGACGCTCGGCTCCGATTACAAGAACCCCTTAATGTGAGCGATTCCGTGCACTAATTTTGCTTTCCATGAATGATAAACTGTGAATCACAACTAAACGGTGTTTACCTCTGCAGACTCATCGGAAATCCAGTCTGCGAAACGACCGGAATCTCGTCCAGCGAGTACTGCCAGCTTCAGCAGCGAGGCTCGCAGGCGTACTCGACGAGCCTGGCCAGTTGCAGAGCCATACTCTGCCCTGGGGGAAAAAGCCTGAATCCGCAGAGCTGCGAATGCCAATACCCGTACCAAGGGACCCTGTTCTTCAGAGCTCCTTCTTTCAGGGAATTGTCCAATGCTGATCTCTTCCATGAGCTGGAGTCGAGCCTGTGGACGAAGCTCGGCCTCGCTCAGGGATCGGTGTCGCTTCAGAACCCGTTCTTCAACATCGACGACTATCTGCAGGTGCAATTGGGGCTCTTCCCGTCGGACGGGGAGTACTTCAACCGGTCAACGATTCAGAGGATGGGGTTTGAGTTGACCAATCAAACCTACAAGCCGCCTGAGAAATTTGGGCCCTACTACTTCATTGCAGCTCCTTATACCTTTGAAGGTGAGGGATTCACTTACCGTGTTTTTCGTGGTTTCGCGGGCCAGTTTCAGTTTTCAGGCCGGACCATTGTTTTAAGAACCGGCATGTAAGCGTGACATGGTCGAAACCAGTCCTGTCAGGTTTTTTATTCCTCAGAAAAACTGGGAGCCGGGCCTTCTTTTTCTTTCTTTCCTTTTTTTTATTCCTCAGCCCAGTCTTGATTCTCGGCTTTTCGACAAAAGAGTCAGGTTTTCGAACCGGAAGCGCATCGGAACCAAATAAGGCTAAAATCAAACTCTACAACCTAAAATTATAATAAATCAATTATAAACTAGAACTGGACTGCAAATCGAGAATTGGGAAGGGGTTGTTTATCTCGGGCCATTCCCAGTTCCTGGATTTGATATAAAATACTGTTTACGGGCCGGAGGTCAAAACTGGACTTCAGAGCTAAACTTCCACTCTTAACTTCAAATGTTTCGGGGAAGTTTGTATTGTGTCGTTTGTGCGAATTTTGTGAGATCTGACGAGAGAAATGGCAATGTTACTTATGGCAGGAGAGAGCGGTGGAACGAATATCAGCACGGGAGTGATTGCCGGGATTGCCGTGGGGTGTTCGTTGCTGGTTCTTGTGCTCATTGGCGTGGCAGTTTATGCCGTGCGCCAAAAGAAACGTGCTGAAAAGGCCGTGGGATTGAGCAGACCCTTCGGTAAGGAACACACATTTCCTATATGGCAAAACAATGTTTAGTTTTTAGTCAAATGAAATTATTAAAAAACAACTAATATAATGCTATGATTAATTGATAATAAATTATATATAATTTGAATCAAAATTATCGGTCATGTACCCAAGCTCCATTTATAAAGGCCGAACTACCCAAGCACATAAAACTGTAAGGTTTTGTGTTTCCGTCAAAATTATGTCTTTCTCATTAGTTTATAGTGACGTGTCCTTGTAATCTCATTTACCACATTTTATTACACGCCTTTTATTATGTGGATACACTCTAAATGAGGATACAATGGCACATCACTAGAAACTAATTGGAGTAAAGACGGAAAACACAAGCCCTACACTTTTACACAGCTTGGGGACTTTAACCTTTACAAATGCAACTTGTGTACATGATCGCTAATTTTGTCTAAAATTGGGTACATCTCATATAAATAGTAGCTATAAGCTGTTTTAGATCTAAATTTTTGTAGTTTTAGGGTTTTGAAGTTGTGTCATTTCATTGAATGGTAAAGTGCTTTATACAACCTAAAGCTATGAACAGTAATTAACTTAGACTAATTACACTTATTTACAACAATTTTTTTTGCATTATCTTCTCTGTGTTTCAGCTTCTTGGGCACCGGGTGGAATTGACAACGAAGGTCCTCCACAGCTCAAGGGAGCAAGATGGTTTTCGTACGACGAACTTCGAAAATGCACAAACAATTTCTCCGACAGCAACGAGATCGGATCTGGAGGCTATGGCAAGGTGAAAATCCCGTCTTTGGTCACCGTTTTTGTGTGTTAAACTTCAATTTTCTGATATTAACTAGTTTCACATATGAAAATTTTATAGGTATACCGGGGAATGCTACCGGAAGGGCAAGTAGTCGCCATTAAACGAGCTCAGCAAGGATCGATGCAGGGCGGGCACGAGTTCAAGACCGAGATCGAGCTCCTCTCTCGAGTCCATCACAAGAATCTCGTCGGCCTCGTCGGATTCTGCTTCGAGCAAGGAGAACAAATGTTGGTGTACGAGTTCATGCCTAACGGGACAATGAGAGACAGCTTGTCAGGTATGGCGATCGCGAGATCATATTTGTAACTTATGTATATATGGAATTTTCGATGACGTAGTAATCTTAACATATCACGGGATGCGGACAACAGGGAAATCCGGGATTCCGCTCGACTGGAAGAGACGGCTTCGGATCGCTCTGGGGTCAGCGAGAGGGCTGGCTTATCTGCACGAACTGGCGAACCCACCGATCATTCACAGAGACGTCAAGTCGACAAATATTTTGTTGGACGAGAATTTGGGAGCGAAGGTCGCAGATTTCGGCTTGTCTAAGCTTGTCTCGGACAGCGCTAAAGGACACGTCTCAACGCAAGTTAAAGGCACCCTGGTGAGTGTCGTTTTAGTATGATACTGTCCGCTTTGAATCTTTGTTTTTTCGTGAGAGACGTAGGCGTTACGGTTTCACGCCGAAGACCGGTAACCGAATGTAACCAGTTTTTAACATATAACCGGTGTTCAATTTTTCATAATCTGAACATTCAGACGTGACGGGGATAGTAAAAAAAAAACAAAAACCGAGACACTAATTTTTACGTGCCGTTTCTGTCCGCAGGGCTATCTGGACCCCGAATACTACATGACGCAGCAACTGACCGACAAGAGCGACGTGTACAGCTTCGGCGTCGTCATGCTCGAGCTCATAACGTCGCGGCAGCCCATAGAGAAAGGCAAGTACATTGTGCGCGAAGTGCGAACTGCAATGAACGGGAACGAGGAGACCTACTTTGGCCTGCGCGAAATGATGGACCCCGCTATAAGAAACACGCCGAACCTCGCAGGGTTCCGGCGGTTCCTCGAGCTCGCGTTGCAGTGCGTCGCGGAGTCGGCCAGCGAACGCCCATCGATGAGCGAGATCGTGAAGCTGCTCGAGACGATGCTGCAGAACGAAGGGATCAACACCAACAACACGTCGGCGTCCTCTTCCGCGACAGATTTCGTGTCGTCGAATGGTGTCCCAAAGCACCCGTACCTCAACAATGCCTTGCCGAAGAAGGAAGCTTTCGACAGCGGCTCCTTCGATTACAGCGGCGGATACGCACTAAACTCGGGGAAGATTGAGCCCAAGTGAAGGGTTTTGGGTCTTTTTGGGGGGTATATGCAAATTTATTTTTTGGAGGGGTTTCTTTGTTAATTGTTTTTTGGGGGTAAAGATTCGTGCATGAAGCAATGCTTGTAGTGACTTTTCTTGCTATTGAAGGTAAAGATTTGGAAAAGTTTGTAAAGTGTATAAAAAAAAAGTTGTAGTGAGCAAAAAAATAGGCCATTTCTTTAAAAACAATATTTGACTATTTCTTGCCATTAATTTTTGGTGAGAAAATCTTTATTTTCTAAGTTTGAGTATATAATCTTTTTGGTATTTTTTCTTTTTAAAGACTATGATTTGTAGTGGATTTATTTTCTTCTGTTTTATAAATGAATAGTTATAAAATTGTAAAGAAACTTTGTAGTGAGCAAAGGGTCGGCCATTAATCACACTTTCTACTATTGTCATAGCTTCTTCCAAATTATTTCTAGGGTAAATGAGGGAAATGCCCATTTGTGGCTCAAGGTTTAAAAAAAATGCACATTTCTAATTATGGTAATTTTAACCATTAACAAATTGAAATGTGGACTAATATGCCCTTCCAATTAACTCAGTTAATTTTAATTTCGTTTATTTAATTAAAATTAGAAAACAAAAATTTTCCTTAAATATAGCAGACTAAATAAATTAAAATAAATCTTTCTTATTTTAACATTAAAAAAATATTACTCGAATTATTCTTCCCTATTTGTAACAAATCCTATTTTTTATTTTTTGATCCCTATTAATCAATATTTTAAAAATAAAATTTCAAATTATTTCTCTGCATTTTACGAATCTGTAATTATATTTACGTAACTATATTTACCATTCTTTATTTACAGTAAATAAATTTACGAAATTTCAATAAAACTGTAGTTATAAAACTGTAAATATATTTACGAAAGTTCAATGTAACAATGAAACTGTATAAAATATTTACAAAGTTAATTTTGTAACTACAATTACGAATTCGTAACTATAAATACAAAATTTTAATTACAAATATGAAACTGTAAAACCATTTACAAAAATCATTAACTGTATAAAACTGTATAACCATTTACAAAAATCATTTACAAAACTGTATAAACATTACCGTAAACAGATTTACATTCGTAAACATCTACAAAACTTGGTAAAACTATTTACAAAAAATATTACCAATCCAATAAACATTACCAATCAAAAATCGTGTAAACCCATTTACAAAAATAAAAAATCTTACCGTGTTTGATCCGGCGAGCGAGAGACGGTGAACAAAAGGAGAATGACGGAGGGCGACCGCGACGGAGAGCGATGGAGGAAGGATGCGCGACGGAAGGCGACCGCGACGGAGGAAGGAGGCGCGATGGAGGGCGACCGCGACGGGGGCCACGGTCGCCTCCTCGGCAGCCGCGCCGACGGTCGCCAAAGCCACGCTCGAAGTCGCCGAGCGCGCCCGAATCCGGCGATGGTGGTCAATCCGACGAGAGAGAGAGAGAGAGAGAGAGAGAGAGAGAGAGAGAGAGAGAGAGAGAGAGAGGCACGAACGTGTGTGTGAGAAGGGGAGCGAATGAGAGAGAGATCTATTAATTTTTAGGTCAAAATAACAAAATTAAATGATAACCTAATTAATAGGGGAATTTTTCAACCAAAATTTTAGGATAATTAATTTAATTTCGAAAATTAAAATATATAATAAATAATAAATACGAAAATAAATAAATATAATTAATATCAGGGTTAATATGGTCCAAAATATTTTTAAAATGGGCATAAATGAATTGTTTGAATGTATGGGCAATTCCCTTAAATCTCAGGTGGTTTTTGGGCATTTCATGGGTTTTTCTTTATTTCTAAAAGCTAAACACGGACCACCCGGTCCGGTTCTTAGCAAAAACGGGCTGGTTTTCAGTCCGGAATGGGGCTGGCCCGAAATCGGGTAACATGGGTAGTATGCTAATGCTTCTTCAAATAATATTTAACTATTTGTTTTTGTTTTTTTAATCTTATAAGTTTGGTAGCTTTCTTGCAATTGAAGGCAAAAATAAAATAAAAAATCAATACGCGACAAACATGCAAAATATGAGGCTTTTGCTGCTATTTTCCAGTGGTTTATGTTTAGTTGAGAATATATGTTTCTATTAAATTATAGTACTTTGTTACGTATAGCTTACGATATAATCACACATTAACTTTATCATATCATCATTAGCAAATATATTTGTTTTGTTTTTGTTTTCCTTCTTTCAGACTCTTAATTCTTAATTATCCAAAAAATAACACCGATAATTCCACATATTTAGTGAGCGAATATATTTAAAAGTAGCTTTTGTTCTTATTTATTCGACCAAGAAAGTGATAAAAAAAAATGATGCTTTTTGTTTTGAAAATAAATAAATAAAAGCATGTTACATTGCCATGTGAGCTTCACATGTTAAGGGCAATATATTCTCTAAAATTTATTTTTTTCGACATTAATATTAAATAAAAAGAAAGTAAAACGTAAAAAAAAAAAAAAAATAACGAAACTTTATTTGTGCACATCACATAATTTCTTAAGAGTATTTTAATAATTTCTTCTATTTTTTTGGGATTTTTCTGTAACACTTTTGATCGTTCATTTTTATATTCTAATATATTGATATAGTTAAAAACTAAAATTCAAGAGTGAAACCGTATAAACATACAAGATCTAGGGAGTATTTACTATTTACTGCTGATTACCATAAAAAAAAAAAAAAAAAAAGCATAGCTTGAAATGAAAACGCAGACATGCTCTTGTCGTTTCCCTCGAAATACCAGAAACGAGAAGCCTGTCGTTTCGCTCCAAATGGCAATGAAACGCAGTGGATCTCACACAACCTCCCTCACTTCGCGGGTAACTTTATCACACACCCAATCTCTCTCTCTCTCTCTCTCCTTTCCCTTTTTGTCTGAGACCAATGCCTGAGAGGAGAGAGATCGAACCCACTGGGATCTGAGACCAACAATTTTCTCACAATCCCAAACGAATCCTGAATCTTCGCACAGATTCCATTCGAACCGACTCAATTCGAGCCCAGAAAGCAGTTGAAATGGCTATAATGTCCAACTGATTTTCTTGGTTCGCCATTAATTCTCCTTTATTTTGCCTTTTATATATACATATAACGCTCAATCTATATATACACATATACATATACATATATAGTACATTTGGGGATCGAAAGTGGAGTGAGCGATGAAGAATGGCGGCGGAGCGGGAGGGGCTCCGGCGACGAAGCGGCGATGGCGCGGGCTGGTGGTCGGAGTGCTCGGCCTGGTGATTCTCTCGATGCTCGTGCCTCTCGCCTTCCTTCTCGGCCTCCACAATGGCTTCCAAAATCCTGGTAAAACTCTCACTCGATCTTCACTCTCTCTCGTGGTTTCTTTCGGTGGCGGATCTCGGCTGTTATGGCTTGGATCTGCTTCTCCGTCACGGTCTCTTTGATTTGGCTCAGATCGAAGCTTCTCCGGTCTCGGATTTTTGATTGATCACACAATTTTGCTTGGTTTATTGTGCAGGATTCGCGTCTGATCAAAGCTCGGGCTCGGTAAGTAATGGAAGTATACATGACTCCGAATGTTTGTGGTTTTGGCATTCTTGCTTATCTTTTTCGCGTTTGCTCCTTGTTCATGTTTCAGAATACAGTTCGAGGTTACGATAGAGAGAGCATTGTAGATAAACCTGATCAATCTGAGGTATGTTACGCATTTCGCTTGGTGTTTTTGTTGCCATTTAGTACAATGTGAGAACTTGGGTGTTGAGAAATTAGTTTCTGACTTTGTAATTTTTCATTGTTGGATCTTATTCGCGGGAATCAGTCACAGCACGTCGATGATCTCGTGAGAAGATTGGCACCAAATCTTCCCAAGGTTTGTTACTTACTGCTCTAGTGGTCAATGGTCAAATGTTTTCTACAATTGAATATAGGCACTGGTGTATATGATGTTTTTTCATGGTAGTATTTGTATGTATTGAATCTTTTGATACGTGGCAATTCTTAGAGCTTTAGGTCTTTCAGTAGCTACTTCATCTATAATTAATTGTTAACCAACAATAGATCTTAGATTAGATAGCAAGAGTGTTGACATTTGAAACTAGCACCTAGATTACCAATTAAACCAATCAAAAAGCAGTGATGAAACAAGGATTACAAATCTACACAAGAGTTTTTTAGGGGGGCAAAATGCATAAAATGTACTTATTTTAAAAACAATTATGGGAGATTTTAATCAAGTTTTAATATTAGAAGGGACCAAGGTAAGTATTAGCTTGGCTGTAGGTCTGTCGGTCAAAAAGCTTGTGAACATTATAGATGTGTATTGCAACTTGTCTTTCTTCTTGGGACTTTCCTTGTGTTAGTAATTTCAACTTATTCTTGCCCTAGGAAATCTAGGGCACGAAATCTAGGTCACTGATATGAACCCGTCCTTGTTTGTGACCCAATACCAACAGATATAAGCCCGAAAGTAGAACTCACCCGTAGAATAGGTTTTTGTAGAGGGAGGAACCATCGACTTCAGTTTCAAATCTGTCAAAAGTTTAATAGTGTTGATACTTGATACTGGTAGGACAGTTCACTTCATAGGAATCATGATATACGATGGTGTAACTTCCGTATTCTTGGTAAATAATTGTTCATTTATAATGTTTTTGTCAATGTGTCTGTCCCACTCATTCACTTCAACACAAGTTTGGTCCGTCTTATACATGTTATATTCAAAATCTATCACATCAAACAATTTTCAGTATTGACGTTGCTATTGTTTTAAACTTTAAGTAATTGCAAGAGAGTGAATTTTAGTGGTTTAGTTGCTTGTGTTATCAGCTTCGTACATTTTTAATTCACCTTCTTTTCCTTTTCTTTTTTTAACGGAGAGGCAGGTCCCACTTTGTATGTAATTATCTTCCCCTTGGATTTACACAACATTTTTGTTTCTGACAAACATCTTACACTTAATATATTTCAAAAGAGTGAAACCCAAGATTTTCACTAATTCCTACAGGCTACAACTAAGTGAGGCTATGTGCTTTTTTTTAATGGCTAAACTCATTAAATTTTATAGATTCATGAATTTCTTTTATTTAGTGTCGAAGTTAGGGCTTATATTACCTTAAATTTAAGCATTCGGCTGAACCACTATTTTTTCCTTAAATGCTGGCAGGATATTTTTAAAAAATCTACACATGCACCTCAACAAGTAAGCAGCAGCAGTGGGATTGCGCATAATAATGTGCCGAAGAAAGGTTTTCTTGAAATTCTTCATTTATATATATTGATAACATAGCATTTCACCTTCTTTTGTATATGTTTTAAAATAATTTATAATAATTGCAGTATTACCAGCACCATCTCAGAAAGTTCCGGTGCCATCTCCGAAAATACAGGTATGCGTCTGCGGTATTTGCTTAAAATTTGGCAACGTTGGTGAAATATAGAAAATTAATTATGCTCACTAACTCAAATGGTCTCAGGAAGTAGAATAAAAACAAACCGTTTAATTAATTTATTAAATTTATCGAATATTTAATTCAAACCTGCTAATGAACTGGCAAAAAAACATAGAAGTGAAAGTGATATTTCTACAAACTTATAACCGTTAAATTTTTAACAGAAGAGTAGCAGTGAAATCAGTCCAATTCGCAAAACCCTGCCTCAGAAACTTGTTGATGAAAATGGCAAAGAATGCGAGTTGAAATATGGAAGCTATTGCCTATGGCGAAATGAACACAGAGAAGAAATGAAGGATGCGATGGTGAAGAAATTAAAGGACCAATTATTTGTGGCAAGAGCATACTATCCAACCATTGCGAAACTTCCGGCGCAAGACAAGTTGTCTCAGGAGATGAAACAGTGTATCCAGGAATTGGAGCGTATATTCAGTGAGGCTACCACAGATGCTGATCTACCAGCACAGTGAGTCAACTCATGCTAACTTTTGACCATTTTATTGAATTAATTTTTTTTATTGCTGGATTAATTTGTTGGTTCAGCTTGAAAATTGGTACCTAAAATATTTACCGTTTTTTTTTCTTCGAGTTTTTTGGATTTATTTTTCCAGTATCGCATATTCATGCAAGCGTGCGGACAGAATAAATGAATAATGATCATAAATAAAATGTTCCAAGTGTTAACGACGTCAATAAACAAATTATAGCTGCTTGCAAATTGTAGTTTGTGTTAGGTTATTGGTTTATCTTTCTACAAAAGTTTGTAGAATATTGTATTAGGAATCAAAGTTTTATCCCGGAAACGTGATTTATCACCGGAAACAGGAAAAATCGGGTTTATGAGGACTCAATCATTTACAGATTTTTATTTTAATTTGTCGGAACTGGTTTTCAAACCAGTGGCCTTATACTCGCCGCCAGAAGTCAGTTACCCATTTTATTTTATATTGAAGTCAGTTACCCAAATGTTTAATCAGGGCGGACAAGAAGCTGAAGAGGATAGAAACTGTCATAGCCAAGGCAAAAAAGTTCCCGGTGGAGTGTCATAACGTTGACAAAAAGCTGAGACAACTATACGATATAACGGAGGATGAAGCTAACTTTCACATGAAGCAAAGTGCCTTTCTCCACCAGCTGGCCGTGCAGACCATGCCGAAGAGCCTTCATTGCCTCTCGATGAGGCTGACCGTAGAATATTTTAAATCCCTGAATGATGAAGAAGAGCTTGCACTGACGGAAAAGTACAAGGATCCTTCTCTACACCACTATGCACTATTCACCTCTAATATTCTTGCTTCATCAGTTGTAATTAATTCAACTGTAATGCATTCCAAGGTACGATCCGAGCATTTCTCCCGTCTGTGATTCTGTTAGACCTTAAATTATTATTAAATATTAATGGAATAAAATCTTCTACTTATGTCAGAGTTAGTTGGGGCTTTTTTAGCTATTTAATAAGTATTTAGGGGCGTTTTTGGTAGTTTGTAATAAGTAGGGATTTGGGTTTCCTAATCCCTGCATAGGCGTCGATCCTGAGGGAAGACAACACATGAGTTTTAGCATATTCGCTCATGCGTCTTTTTTGGAGATCTTGGATTGTGTTCACCAAGGAACGGCCGTCATGTTTGTAGTTTTGTTCTATTTATGCAATAAAATATTCGGAATTCATCTCTTTGAAGAGTTCTGTTTGATAATTGGCTGGCTCGGTCTTATCAAGAGTCACATGTGTGTAGGGTGAAGTGAAAGTTCTATACTAGACACCAGTTTTGGGTAATGACGTGTAAGATATTGTCAGTACCGGTTTGAAAATTGTTTTTTAAGAGATTAAAATTAGTACCAATTACCGCTTTTGAGAATGTCGAAGAAAAAAAGTACTGATCACCGACTTCACCCCCTATTAATTAGTCGATGGCTTTGAAATTTTGTCGCTCACTCCGTTTTTTGCTGTTTCAGGAAAGTGCAAGACAGGTTTTTCATGTGCTAACGAGTAGACAGAATTTCTACGCGACCAAGCAATGGTTCATTAGAAACACCTATAAAAAAGCAACAGTTCAAGTGATAAACGTCGAAGAGCTCAACCTAGACAACAAATTAGATCTCGTGTTACCCATGGAATACCGTGTTTCTTTACACACCGTTGATAGAACCGAATACTTGTCGACCTTTTCTCATTCGCACTATCTGCTGCCCCAAGTTTTCCCGAATTTGAACAAACTCGTGCTATTGGACGATGATGTCGTTGTTCAGAAGGATTTATCACCTCTTTGGAGTATGGACTTGGGTGGTAATGTGAACGGAGCTCCACAAATGTGCTCGGTTAGGTTGAAGTCGCTAAAAAGGTACTTGGGCGCTAACGCTTATGATGAAAATTCTTGTACTTGGATGTCGGGATTGAACGTGATTGATTTAGACAAGTGGAGAGAGCTCGATCTCACTGAAAGGCATCAACGATTTGTAAAGGAGGTTGGTGATTCTGAACCCGTAACACAATACTTATGTCAATTCACTAGATTAGCTTGAAAAGCTTTTTTTTTTTTATTTATTTCCGTTGTTTACTCCGCAAATGTGTAGTTATTATCAGTTATGCCCCTTGAACTTTTCGCGTTTTTAAACTTGCTCTACTTAAACAAGTTTTTTTGTTCCTTCCTTGCACTTGTAAATTGAAGCAATATCTCTCCTGATTGTTAAAAGATCGACGCTTTTTCGTCAACTTTTAAGCCTCGTTTAATGCACATAGATGTATTAGCATGTACATCGAGAGTGGCTTAAAATTTGACAAAGACTCTTGATATTTTAATGATGAGAAAGGGAATTGCTACAAAAAAAAATAATCAGTGGAGTAAGTGTAACATCATGAAGTTCAGCGGGCATAACTTAATATTAATTTATATTCTCCTTAACATTTATGCCCGCTCAATTGATGCATATTTTAACGTCTGTGCAGCTGAGTAAGCGAGAAAGAACGAGTGAATTCGTGGCATTGGGTGCAACCCTTCTCACGTTTCAGGATACAGTTTATCCTCTTGATGATGCTTGGGCTTTGTCCGGGCTCGGCTATGACTATGGCCTCGACATGAAATCCGTGAAGAGAGCCGCCGTTTTGCACTACAACGGAAACATGAAACCGTGGCTCGAGCTGGGAATCCCGAAATACAAAAATTTCTGGAGAAACTTCCGGAACCAAGACGAGCAATTCTTGAGTGACTGCAATGTGAGTTTATGACAAACGGATTCTCGTGCTTCTAAAGATTCTTTGCAGGCGTAGCTCGGAGGGAACTGAAACAGTTAGCTAATGTCGATTTTGTGAGCGCTGACACTATTTCGCCGAAAACCTAAACAGGTTTAGGGTTTCGGAAAAGAGACTGCTAAATTCTTAATTTTTTGGGTATATATAAGAACTTATCCCCTTAAGCGGAGAGCGGATGGATCGGGCATTTTTTTCCGAAATTGAAACCGAAATTCGGTGGATGATCCGGAGAGTGACGTGGAGAGATTCCTGGGTTCTGTAAACTGAAAAGAGTGAAAAAACAAAAAACGATCCAAAAATGAAAAAGTAAAAAGCGTGAAAGGGTGATTTGATGATATAAAGGACTAGATCGGCTGTAAAGCTGCCTAGTGTTGTACTTGTATTCCTTATTGAGTAATCATTCTTCCTTCTCTACCATTTCTATTTTTTTATTTATTTTTTACATTTGAACATTTGTTTTTAGATCATTTTGTTTAGATTGTTTCAGTACAAAAAACCCGGCGAGTTTAGGAAAATCCGGATTCGGATTTCCCACATACCCAGATTGTTATATCTATCAGTAATTCTACACAAAACGGTTATCTATATTTGTTATGTCTTTGTGAGTGGAATATTGCATAATTAGTAGCTAGAGAAGCTTAGAAAAGGCGGCGGGTTTCGGAAAAATCCGGATCCAGATTTACCAAATACCCAGACCGATACATCTATCAGTAAATCCACACAAAATGGTTATCTATGTTTGTAATGTCTTTATGCGTGGAATATTGCTTAATTAGACTAGAGAAACTAATAAAATAACTCTCCCATACTTCATAATGTGTCAACAAAGTCTTCAAGGTTCTTAAAATAATAATCTTCAAGGTCATAATTGAGAAATTAAAAGTTGAAGTCAGATTAAGACGGTTTAAGATGATCTTAAGACTGATTGAAAATGTTAATTTCGTATAATTACGAAATTTGAGAGTTATTTTGACAAACAGTGATATATATTTAGTAAACATAAGATGATACTTGAAAGTTTACAGATAGTTTAATATTGATGTGAAAAAGGCTTATCCGATCTAATCGTATCCGTTCTAAGTCAATTGTTTGAGCTCCATGCTTTTATAACTTGGCATGGTTGTTTTGTCAAGTTTCCTTTTGATAATCAAACCGGAGATTAGGCTTTATTCAATAATATGAGAGATGGGTAAAGATAGAACCACATAAACAAGATCTTAGATGTGGATTCTATGTTCTATAAAGACTTGTTAAGTTCTAATTCTTTATTTTCATCGGATAACATTTCAATACTTTTTTATCATGTAAAGACATGCATTTTTTATTATATATTAGAGAAAAATATTAATATTTTATTCAACTAAAATAATTGATATTTAACGTTAATTTTTCAAACGTTTGTTAATATTTATATAGCTAATATCACCTCGTATGAAAATGAACGGGCAGTCTATGAAATAGGCTACACCAATTCAAGGATCAATGAATACAAATGTTGTTATAATAATAGAAAAAATGGTGTCAATTTCTTATTGGCTGAGTGAGTAAAATTTACACCATATGGTTCGAGTATACTATATTCATCTGGTCTATTCTAGAAAAGGTTGGATATCTTCCTTTTTTGTGATGGGTGAATTACAATTGTCACAATTATGCCAAACATTTATATATGAAGGAGCAACAAAATACTCCTACTAACACATTTATTATGGACCACCTATATCTTTTTTAAATATAAATACTGTTAAAAAAATATAAAATCAATATCAAGGTTTAAGATTGCTGTTGTCGAGTAAGAAAATTAATAGCTAAAATTTTACGGCATATGTATATCAATAGATAACGAGTTTACTAACACGTTTTTTATAAACAATAAACTATCAATAATATTTTTGCTGATCAGATTTTACATATAAATCGTTAACTAACGAATATTCACATGGGATTTAGACCCGTGTAACTCACCTCATTTCAATAAAACTCGACTCGGCCAACGAGCTACACGTCGTATTTGTCAATATTATTGAAATGTAACCTTATATTACCATATGTCAATATCATTTATCATAATTTATTTACCGGTCACTGCATCTAAGCGGTTTTCCAGTGAGTACTCGTCGGAAAATTCCAGCAACTCGAAAATAAGTAGAGTTACAAAAAAGAAAAGTGAAAAACGAATAAATAAATAAATAGCAATAATAAGGTACATAAGAGTTTAAAAAGAAGAAGAAGAAAAAAAGACTGAGATTGGGTGGCTCATGAAAGATGATTTTGCATACTACTATAAAGCATATTCAAACTCCTCAGGAACCTACCAATAACAGCCATTGCTTACAACGCAAGTTACATCCTCTCTAAACCCTCAAACCCTAATACCACCATAAAATTTATATAAAAACATTACAAAAACATCCTCTAGTAGTGAAGGGTCCCGGCCGCGGCGGCGTTGGAGTGGTGGAAGGGCGGGCGCCAGGCGGAGGCGGTAAGGAGGCAGAGGTCCTTCCACCCTAGCTTGAGCGTGCCGTTGTCCTCCACGAGCGTGTACCCGTCGGACGGGAACATCCCGAGGAGGAGGGTCGCCTGCGTAGCGGCATTGCCCGCGAGGGAGATGCCGCGGAAGCCCGTTTGCTGCAAGCGCTCGCGCCAGTTGTGGAACTTGGAGTCGCCGGTGCGGGCTGGCCCGCCCACGGCGAGGACGTTGCGGATCTCGCGCGATAGGAGCTGCTGTTCCACCACGTGGCGCTCCTCGCTTTCCTCGCCGTAGCTGGCGCCCAGCGAGTCGAAGAGGGCCGAGTAGTAGTGGATCGCCTCCACGAACCGCCCCAGGAAGGAGCCGGCGTGGCTCAAGTCCTGCTCCACCACCGTTACCACCTTCGGCGCCAATCTGCGGACAACAAAACCCTAGTTAAAACCCCGGTTCAGATAGCGCGAAGAAAACATGGTACTAAGATTGGCAGATACTTATTAGCAAATGCAAACTGGTAAATAATTTGATAGTTCAAGGATCGGAAGAGAAAAACATTACAAATACAAAAAGGCAAAATGAACATGGAAAAAATTATTGCTAAATTATTTGTCCTTTAAATAGTACTTATTATAACAAAAACATGGAAGAAAAGGATGATACCAGCATACTAGAAAATCGGATTTTTGGTTTTTTTTCTTTTCCTAGTAAATCTAGAGCCGGATTTTCTTTTCTCGGATTATTATATACTATTACTATATAATTAAAATAAATCATAAAATCAGGGTTAGTGTTCAAACTTCAAAACTAATATTTTATTCATTAAAGAATCGGATTTTCTTGTTCTGGCAAAATTTAGAATCCGATTTCTACAGCCGGATCCCATATTCCTTTCCATATTTACACCGTTATGTACAGTGTATGATTCAGATTAAATCATATAACATTAACAGTACTTAAGATAATAACAAACATGGAAGAAAAGAATTATTCAAATTTCCAACTATATTAGTGCATGCTTTGAGACTTTAGATTAAAGTTTAAACCTTCTTAATAATACTAAAACACTATATGCTTTAAGTAGCTATGATACACATGAAAAGTGCATCAACTCAAACAGGAAAAACACCCAATTAATTATCATTTTATTCAAATCATATGCCAATTCTAGAGATCTAATGACCCTTTTCACAAATGTGTCAGTTATATATATCTATATATAATATTATATTATATTATATTAGATTGAAGTGCGATTATTAAATGTGCATGGTCAGACATTCCCAAGACAAAACGATACATAAATAATGCACCACTTATCAGCATCGAAATCTCGAAGAAAAAGTGGTTCATAATTACACCTTTTCGACCTTGATAAGATGATTATCACCATTGATTAAGCTTGATTACGAGTTTTAATGTCCGAGCTTTATTGGACCATCTTCCAAAACAATCCAAACCCAAAGTCTTCGTCAACAATTCATAAAGTAATGATCGTCAAAAAAGTGCCCATCAAAGAAAGTTTCGATCTTTACTTTCCGAAGAACAAAAACTGCAAACTTTTTCGAACCCTACGTTTCACTGTATCGCCATAGCTTATTCATGATCTATATATCTATATAATGTAAGTATCTATTGGTTGAGTTTTAGTTCGGTTTGGTTTGGTTTACCTCTGCAAGAGCCAAAGCGTGTTGGTGTCGGAGCCGGTGACGTCATAGAGCGAGTGTTGCAGCCAATGAACGGCCACGGCCTCCCTCTTGCTCACGTTGAGCCTCTCGGGGTCGAGGTTCCCGACCTTCTCAGCCACGGGGAAGAACTCGAACGGGAGGCCGAGCTTGTCGGCGAAGTCGGAGAGGCGCTTCCCCGTGGCTTCCAGCGCCTCCATTGATGTCCCGAGGCCGGTGAGCCGCACGTAGGGCGGGCCGCCAGCACGGGAGGCGAGAATGTGGAACAGCCCCGGCCACTGCAGGCCCTGCATTATGTCGAGGTCGATGATATGGACTCGTTCCTCGCGCTCGAACGCCTCCTGGATCGCCTGGTTCGCCGTGAAGTGCGAGAATTTGACGAACGGGCTGATCCCGTTGAACACCTGGAATGCTGACGCCATCTTCTGCGCGTGCCCAGCTGGGGCCGATGCCGGCGGGAGCGCAGCGTAGATTCCCAGGCACGAGCTGACCAGGCGTGCCGACATGGCCTCGGAGAAGTAGGCGGCCACGCGCTGCGCAGAGGTCCCAAATGGCGTCGAGAGCTCGGAAATTTCCAGGAGGATCCGGTTCGCCTCGTCGTAGTTGTCGGCTGAAACGGCCTCGGCGCATTGAAGGAGGAGAGTTAATAAGTGCAAACCCTCCTCGTCGCGCTTCTGCTGCCGGAGCTCCTCCTTCCGCTCGCGGATCAACGCAGCCGACGGAGGCCCGGGAGCCGGAGGGGCCGCATCGGGGACTGAGGCCGCCGGAGGGGACGAGCTGTTCACGTTCTCGTGCTGTTCCAGCCGCTGAGTTTCCTGCGGGGAGACGAATGGCGGGTTCGCATTATTCTGCACCGCGCCCCACTGCGAGAAGAGCGGGTCCGGGGTTGTGACCGCAGATTCCGTTATCGAGCGGAGGCGGTACTCGAGGAGCGAGGCGAGGTTGGGGTTGCAGGGGTAGATGATGTCCCTCACGTTCTGGATGAGCTGAGGGATGGACACGTTCGTGGAGCTGTGGATCAGGTCCTTGATGATCCCGTCGATCCACGCCGTGGCCGCCGAAGCCGACCCCGCCCCCGCCCCCGCCCCGCTGCCGTTGTTGTTATTGTCCTCCATCGACGATGAATTCGCGCTGCCCGTCGTCGGGGGGCTCACCGTGGCGGCGCTGCAGAGGCTCGGGGCCCGTACGGTCTCCGGCGGGAACAGCGGAAGCCCGGAGAACCCGCACACTGCCGGGGAGGGGGACGGGGACTGGACGACGCTCGGTTCCGGCAGCACGGTCGCTGTCGCTGCGGCTTGGGATCTTATGTGGTGGTGGTAGTGATGGAGCGGGATGGAGAATGAGGAAGCAGGGTCGGAAGAGGAACAATTAGGAGAAGATAAAACGGAAACCCCACCAGGGGGTGACGTCATGGTCGTCACGCTCGTGGAAGGTAGCGACAACAATGGTGGCGCCACCATGGCAGTGGAAACAGTAGCAGTAGTGGAGTAGTTGGGGAGAAGAAGAAGATTATTACTAACCACCGTACTCGCCACCCTCATGCGACTGGGATTCTGTACATTATTATTATTATTATTATTATTGTTGTTATAGGCTTCGGCCATGGCCGGGGCCGGGAACGAGAACCCGCCTCGGCGCGACCCCGTCGTAGCCGCGGCATCCATCTCGGACGCCATTCTCTTCCGGACCATCTTGCCTTCGGAACTAGCAGAAGAAGAGGGCAAGCTCGTGGTCACTGGGGTGGACTCGCGGGCATTGGCGTCGGTGATCAACAGACCGGAAGCTGCCCTGGAAAGTGGTGAGACTGAGAAGTGTTGGAGAATGATAGGTCGAGTGTTATATTGAAGAGAGAGAGGGATGCTTACCTGCAGAGGAGAGAAGAGAGGTAACATGGGAGGCCAAGCAGATAACGGCGTGGAGAACTTGACAACGGCGCTTCGGGATTCCTTCTCTCTCTCTATCTATACATACATATAGATATAGGCCTAGGTTGAACACGAGCTTCTATGTATAATACTAAACTATCTGAGGAGTTCTCGAGGAGGAGACCGAGAGGGAGCGAGTGGCGGGAAGCGAGGCGTCTTGGCTTGGATGGAGGAACCTGGTTTGGCATCACTCACTACTCACTGGTTCGGCAGCTTCCTTCAACAAACCCATGTTCACAGAGGCAAGGCAATGGCACACCATGAGAATACGAAACCATTAAAGAAAGATCTCATCTTTACGATGCTACTGTGTGGGATTGTGCACTGCAATTTGCCAAAATGAAAATTATCCTTTTTAAAATTTTGGGAAATGGGTTGCAAATTAAATGCAAAAAAATAAAAAACTTTTGCTGTTTGAAATGGGTTGTTTGAGGCTTGTGGAGAAATGTGAATGAGGAATCAGGAAATGAGTAATTAGTCCAAAATAAAAACATAAAAACAAAAATTGCCCTTTTGTTTTTTCTTTTGAAATTTTATGAAATGGGTGGTGAATTGGTGATAAATGAAATGAAACTTGCACAAAAAAAAAAAATTAAAAAAAATCCTCTTAAAAAATAAAATTTTATGAAATAGGTAATGAACTAGTGATAAAACGAAAATTACGAAATAATTGATATAAAAAGAAAAAAAAATGATCTTCGAAATAGTGGGTTATGAAGTGTGCAATGAGGAAATGAAAAATGCAATGTGTAAAAGAAAAATACCCTTTGTTATTTTGAGAAAGTATAGGGTAGGGTGGTACGAGAGAGAAGTTGGTCGTCGTTATGGTGTTGACGTTTTCAATGGCGTCAAAGGCTACAGAGCGGCCATTTCTAAGAAGTCCGAGGCACACATACACTACTTTTCGAGCCAAGCAAAGAGAAGAAAATAAAAACATGTATTTGGTATGGTTTTTTTGGCTTTGACATTAATTAGATTTATTCAATGCTTTGTCTACCCTTTACATCAAACGTCCTCATCAACATCATCTTAATTAATTTACTTTTGGAGATTTTCTTTTTTTTGTAAATATTATCAATAGCCTTTAATTGTATAAATATTTGCGGCAAAATTATCCAAACTTATTAGAAAATACGTAGCATATCCTTCAATTTTTAATTGTGTTAATTTACTTAATATTATGAAATATGCGTTTTCAATTTATTTTATCTCGTTTATCTCTATTGATGTTGATTTTTATATACACGTGTATAACTATAATTGACTTTATTTTTTCCACCTTTTTATCTTTTTTCATGCGAAATAATTTAACTTGAAGCATATATGTATATATGACTTAATGCTACCGAAAGCGCATAGAAAAAAGAAATCAATCGAAAACACAAATTTCACGCTTTTGGGTATTTATTCTACGCAAAAGAAAGCTTAAGATATGTCGTACTATTTTAAATTAATCGAAGTACTTTTGCCGCAATTTTCCTTGATTAAGTATACATTATTTTTATAATTAGTCCCCAATGCTTTGATAATGACACTGCCAGCAATATCGCCCATCAAAGGAACAAGAATGTTTGTAGTTTTTATTTGATTTTATTTTCTTATTAAATAGCTCTAGTGTTTGGGACTAAGGTATTTGGTTGAGAAGAGAATTACAAAATAAGCTTGGCTTCTTTTATTCGTCAATATCATAGATGAACAGAAATTACAATGAAACAACAAACTTGGGATTTAACACAACTCTCTCAGTTAATTTGTAATTTTGCAATGAGCCGGATAACAGAATATTTATTGAAGTGAAGCCAATGTTATGAACATAGGTACATACTTTAATTGGGCTGTTTTTTCTTTCCAAGATAATTTTTTGATATAAGATTTTAGGATTTTAATGTGTTAAAAGTCTTATTTCATCTCATTACTTAATTAGATACAAGTAATTAGCTATTTAGATAAAAAAAAAATATTACAGCATAAGATATGAGAAAATCATTAATACAAACACGAGAAGTGTCAACTCACTCTAAATAGTCAAATAAATTATGAGGAGCAATAGCCAATATGAGATATCTAAACAAATAAATAGCACTTATACAACTTTAAACAATCCAAAACTAAATCATAAAAAATTAAAGACATAATAGCAAAAAATTTTTAAGTACTTGAAATCACATTTAAACAAACTTGATCTAAATGTCATCTTTTAGTAATTGATGGTACCGACTGCGCAAGTATGAAACTTTCGGAAACCCGATTATTTTTCTCAATGGAAATGGCTTCCAGTTATGGATAATTTTTTTTTTTAATATCAATTTTGATAATAAATACTTAATTTAGACCAACCATCCAAAATGAAAAAAGAAGAAGTATAATAGTATTCGGTGAATATTGCGGTGAGATTTGGATTTTTTTTTTTTTTTTTAAATTGCGATGTTGAATGAGTAGATTATAGAAGTGGGTTTATAGTGTATTGTAAAATCTTTCTCATTTTTCTCATTTAATTGTTTCTCTCTCTTTCATTTTATCAATGACGGTTATTATATACACTTATTTTTGTATGTTATTATATTTTATTTTATTGATGTTTAGAAAAATCAAGAAAAAAGAGAAATGTATCAAATCATATTTTTATTAATTTTTTTTTTCAATTTTTCAAATAATTGAAAATAAACACAACAATTTATTACAATACAATTATAAATAACTCAAAAATATATATATATATATTTTTGAATTAGTTACTAAACGGACCCTAATTTTTGCTTCCCCGTGTATTTTCTATATGCATATTACATACCATATAAATTTAAATTGCATTAACTAGCAAAGAAATAAACATTTTAGAACAACCAATGTTCAAAACAAATAAAAGCTTCAACGTCTACGATAAAGTTGTAATTGCAATTTTTTTGTAAGCTGAATTGTGTTACTGTATTGCAAGGCATATTTATAGAGAGACAAGCATTAAGCATATGATAAAAATGGGAAAAAGTAATTAAAACATACATTTTGCTTGCGTACTTGTGTAAGCAATAAGCATTGCGAGAGAGAGTTGTTTATTTATTTATTTATTTATTGAAGGTTGGGATATAAATGAGCAAATAAACAAAAGCAAGAGAAGGACATGAGAGAAGAAAAAAGAGTTCGAACACCAAAAGGGTAAAACGTACAACAGAAACTCAAAATATTAATTAAAAAAAAAAGGAGGTGTCAAACGCAGTTCCCAAAATGAAGAAAACCCATTGCGTTTGACATTTTGCTTTCAACTGCGGTGCCTTCAACTTTTTCCCCTTATTTAATTATTTATATATATATTTTTTTTTCACTTTTTAGTAATTGACCTTTGAACTTTGCAATGTGTGCACTTTCCTTGATCAACCTTAATTTTTGTTAAAAATGTATGTTAAAGACTTCAAACTCATGCATTGCCTTGATTTGTATGGCCGAAAATGTTAACATGTGTGCTTTTACGTGACTTATAGTAGAAAGATTTTCGATGATCGTTTTTGCCACGATAACTTTTTTAAGTACTAATTTTTTTACTTTGAATCTCGGTCTCGCCTGAATTCCATATGTTAGGGCAAGGATTTCAATTATTGAACTGATCTTAATCCTAGTAAATTATCATAGTATTTTGTTCTTAATGAATGTATTATAGACTAGTTTAAGCATTTTAAAATTTAAATTATTATAAAGTTTAGGCTTTAACTCTGTTTATCGTTTGATTTGACGCATTTGTAATTTTGTATACTCACTCATCAATAATCAGCAGCTTATTTACTTATCTTGTTAATGTTGATGATTCAAAATTTTGTGTATAAATGAACAATATCATTATTTTAAAAGTGTAGGTACAAGATGTATTTTCTTACCAAATAAAAATAAATTAAGAGACATAAATGTGAAAAATTAAATACGAATAGATAAAATACTTAGCTTACAAAGTTGAGGACTTTTTTGCTAATTGATCTTTATTTTTCATTTCTTTGATCTCAATCTCAAAGTTGAGTAGTAGAGTAGTATAGTAACATGTAACATAAGTGTATATATATAATATATATATGTATATATGTAATGATGTCCTTTATCTCTTGTCTCTTTCACTTTTTTGTGGATTAAGTATTTGGCCTTGTTTGACTCTTCTCCATCTCGGTTACATATATATTATTTTATTCCATTTTTTTTATTTCTCTTAAAACATTTTGGAAAGTTGTGGCCTTTGTTTGTAGGCACATCACACGAAAATTAACATAATAAATATTTATATATATAATATAATATAAATGGTAGAGTCTCTTTTTGTTTTCACATTTTTATCATCGAAAAGGGTTGAATCGAAATAAATAAATAGAATAGGGGTGTGAAAAGTTTAACGTCTTTTAGATTGAGACCAAGTTGCGTTGGAGTTTGAAGCTCTTTTACTTTTTTTACTCCACGATCTGACAAACCCACTAACTACTACACGTGAACCAGAGACTTATCACACTATTTTAAATAAAATAAATAAATATATTCATTACACAAACCCTTTTGGGTTCAGATTTCAGAAGGGTAAAAAGTGACTCCAAAAGAAACACGTCCCAGATTTCATTTCAATTTTCAACCAAAGGTTTTAGGGTTAATTGTGGCAAAAATACCAAACTTTTGGTCAAATTCTCCTGTGTATTTATTTATTTCCGTAAATAGTGACAAAAGTACCCAAGCTTAGCATTTGGAGTTGACCGAGAATATATATCTATGTGAAAATCAGCCTTTGCCACTTGGCACTTGGCTGCCACGTGGCATGCCTCGTAATTATTATTTTATTAAATATTTTTTTAAAAAAATAAACATTTTTTTTAATTATTAAAAAAAATTATTTTTTTAAATAAAATCATTTTTCCGTAAAAACCAATGATGAATATTTAAATATAATTATTCATTTTAGAAAAGTTGATCAAACGAAATAAATAAAGAAAAAAATCTATGTTCACGGTTCACTCAAGCTCCGCCTCCGATCCGGTTTACAGGTGAAACAAAATCGCTTAATATGTTTAATAATAATAACCAATAATAATGATATGATTATTTCACGATAAATTTTTTTAAAAAAAGAATAATATATAAATAAAAAACATATTAAACAATTATTATTATTCTAAAATGCAAACACAAAAAAATATCATGCAAACAAATAAAATAATTTTTAATTAAATATTTATATGACTACTATTTTTTGTTTTTGAATAAGTGGTGTGTATATAACTATGTCTTGACTTTTTAAACATTATGTATGTGTTTATTAGTTATTATTATTAAACATATTAAACAATTTTTTCGACGCGTGAACAAGACCGGAAACGGAGTTCAAGGGAACCGTGAGCGATGAAAATTAATTCGTTCTACCCACTTTTTTAAAATAAAATTATAACTAATAATGAACATTTAAATTTAAATATTCTTTATTTGTTATTATTAAAAAATTTATTAAAATTAAAAATTAAAAATAATTTTGTCTAAAAAATAAAATAATTTCGTTTTAAAAAAATATTTTAAATTTATTTTTATTTATTTTTTAAATAAAATAATAATTACGTGGCATGCCACGTGGCAGCCAAGTGCCATGTGGCATGCCACGTGGCAAAGACTGATTGCCACATAGATAGATATTCTCGGTCAACTCCCAAATGCTAAGTTTGGGTACTTTTGCCGCCATTTACGGAGGTTGTATACACAGCAGAGAATTTGACCAAAAGTTAGGTATTTTTGCCGCAATTAACCCAAGGTTTTAAATATTGCGTTTTTGGGCCCAAAAACCGCCTACCGGAGCCCATGGTGACCGGTAAATAGTTTTCAAATATCTGATATCTCTAATATAAAATTGATGCTCGGAACCGGAGACAGGGTTCAAAATTTATCCTCCTTAATTTTTTGTATAAATAAATATAATTTTTTTTTTATCGTAATCACTTTTTTATATCTTATGTTTTATTGAAACTTAAATTCATCTACTACCAAGTATAATTTTCAGTAAAAATTAAATCTAACTTATTACGGATGTAAATTCGTAGTTCCGCCAGGATACTCGGATGCTGATCACAATTAGACGCACTATTTTTTAGTCGATAACAAATGAACTCTTAACAATTACCGGTAATTTTCTAGAAAAAGGATTGTCTATCCCAAATTCAAAACAAGCGTGTCTTGTCCGCCTTTTCAAGATACACAACCGGGAAGCCAGAGTTCGCGGTACCTACGGGCCGAAATTTCACGAGACGAGCCGGCTCACCCTTCCCATGTGTCCAAATCCCAAGACGTACCATTTTGGATTCTGATGAAAATAAAAAAGGTGAAATTCCAAAAGAAATGTGTTCGAATGTATCATAATTCATATAACAACCACACCAGTTGTTTTCAAATTTTGCCACGATTTTTCTAGTTTCTTGCTTTTTTCACCTTCTTCCATAAATCTCTGCAGTAAATTTCTGTGCTTGTTTGTTTGTGATGAATCTTCTTTTTTTTTTGCCCAATTTTATTTAATTTTAATTATTAGCCACAAACATACATAGCGTCCTTGATTTTTCTTGGCGCATGTGATTCGTACAGTTTTGACAATATGTGACCAAATTATATTTTATGATATATTTTTTGCTAAAAACATGCATAGAGTATATTCTATATAGTTCGTGTGAATTGAAACCATGTTTAACCAGGTCGTACAGTGTCACAATTCTTCAAATAAATAAAAATTATGCCCCAAAAACATTCCCTACATTGGGCCACAAGCGCCTATTTTATTCTATTTTTCACAAATATTTTGTCGCCTCAACAGGTAGCAAATAAATGTTCGTACTTTATATTTAAAAGAAAGGAAAAAAAACGAAAGAATTGTTAATGAGTTTGTGCATTAAGTTTTGTAATGTATACATAATAAGCAATTGGTATGTTTCTTGAGTATTCAACATTTTGCATTAACTTATGTCAAAGTTTGCTTTGTCGTTTTAAGAGGGTTCGTTTATTGGAGTAAAATTGAGAGTATATATATTCCGAAAAAATTGGTTTTAGGAGCGGTTAGGTTTATTTAGACCCGAAAAATAAGATTCAGGTTTCGGATTGGAAGTATGAAAACATGGAAACTGAGTTATAGGTTACACTTATCGTC
Source organism: Parietaria judaica (assembly GCA_954871525.1). Lineage (NCBI taxonomy): Eukaryota > Viridiplantae > Streptophyta > Magnoliopsida > Rosales > Urticaceae > Parietaria > Parietaria judaica. Next base: position 18,802,544 of record OX940868.1, on the reverse strand, counting down.
ACTCTTACGTCCAAGCCAATCCCTATTCTTGAAAATTCGTGATTTACAAAAGAAAATATCTTATTTTCTGTTTATGCGGCATCATATGTTATGGTAAGAAAAGAAAAATATATTAATTAAATGGTAGACTTTTAGGGACCTTAATTGATTAGATAGAGAGTTATGAAATTCCATTTGAGTATAAATAGCATTGCACGGTTATGGTCTCCGATACACTAAACTAATTTAGTAGATAAGTCTCTTCTTCCCAATAAAAGCAAAATTATGTTCGAATTCTACGAAATTAATTAAGAATAAATCAAAACAGGGGCGGAACTATGCACGAATCACTGTATAAAAATAGAGAGCTTGACTTTGGTTCCGTAACCGGATCGTGCAACTTGTTTCTTGGACCAGTTATGCAAAATCCGACAATCTTTTTCAAGCTTTCTACTTTAAAACTAACGTTCTAAATTCTAATCGAGTGGTGGACGTATGCCCTAGCTCAACGGAGGTTATTGGTCTCGTGATCTATTAAAACATATTTATGTATCGAAACTAGACTTTCGCATATAAAATGTTCAGACATCTATGCTAAATAACTCAAGCCTTCGGCCCCTCGGTCTTGGTTAACTTTTCCCGCAGCCTACTCCCCTCGCTGACCTTATCCCACTATTCTTTCATCAACGTTGTATGATCGGGAACTCACTTTCTGATCAATGATATAGGTCGACCGACCATCGACCTTATGTCGTAAAGTTTTTAACACTCAATATGGAACTTAATATAGCTTGCAAACCTAAAGGTTTAATGAATTCATAAAATAATAAAGCAAAAATAAGTAGAAAATAATTAACAGATATAATTGTGACATATATAGCAAAGGTCAATATGCATGGCATGGACTTATAAGTCATATCCCACTAATGAATTAATTTGTATATCATGAGGTTATAAAATGTGTTAAAAGTGAAGAGAAAAAAGAGAGAGAGAGAGAGAGAGAGAAAAGAATTACATAATTCGATCATGAGAGAGAGAGAGAGAGAGAGAGAGAGAGAGAGAGAGAGAGAGAGAGAGAGAGAGAGAGAGAGAGAGAGAGAGAGAGAGAGAGAGAGAGAGAGAGAGAGAGAGAGAGAGAGAGAGAGATTTGCAATATATTTGAAAACAAAAAAAAAGGAAAAGATGGAGAGAGGTGTGACACCAAACATTCGAACTTTATGCAACACAACAAAGGCAAAGGTTTAAAACTAAACCCGAAGATTTAGAAAACGTTCACAACATAAGCCAAAAAAGCCCTGCCCATTGTGTCTCGAATTCTTCTCAATTATATTATACATATATTCACTACACTATTATCGTCACTTATTTTTTACTAGACTAAAATCTAACTTATTAGTATATAAATATATATGATCTTTTGATTGATAGGCTGTGATATAGAATTACGTGGTGATCTCGTACATACGTGAAGATAATTAAAGCTTAATACGTAGACACATTTATAAATAAGAATAATAATATAATTATTGACCAGCTTGAGTATTTAGAGGTTTTCATTGGTTGATAGACTTAGTACATATGTTGTAGTTATATATATATATATTAATTATGAACTCGTAAATCATAAGTAAGAAAATATAAACTCGATATGACACAACACGAAACACGAATTATCGCCCTCTAATTTTCAATATTGATTTCCATTTGATTGATTGACGTTGTGCATGTGTTTATAGTATTATATATAGATATATAGATATTGTATGTATTGATGCAGTAGTGAGTGATTCAATTCACCCCATGCAGATTGGTCATAATTGGATGATGATGATGTTGCAATTATGTGCCCACTACTACTACTACTACTATGTATAGTTTCTTGAAAAGTATTTGGTGATTTGACTTGAGTTGTAGAGAGAGTGCGGTTTTATCTTCGTGTTTTTTTCCTCCTAAACATGCAGCTTCGTGTTTCTTCTCCATGAGATTCTGTCCGCTATTACTATTTTTACGTTATCTCAATCAGATCATCATTTTATCATCAACTAATCTTTTTTGTGCACATGGAGTTTATAACACTCTAATCCCGAAATCAAAATCGATGATGGATAATAAGTAAACGCTCTAATCCCAAATCGAAAATGAAATAAAAACAAAGCGAAATTAATAAATATTATTGTTACAGAGAAGTGAACTGGTTTAATCGATTAGGGTTTACAGTGTTACATCCCTCTATTCTCCAAGTTCAATCTATGGTTTAATGCTTTTATGTGAAATTTATATGTGCCATTTCAGACTATATATATTCTACAGATGCTTAACATCAGTAATTTAGCAGCTAATACATTTCAAATAAAATCACAATATATATAATATGCTAAATAATTAATAGAGTTCTTGCTCATATGTACTTGTGTGTATAAAATATTCACACACACACTATATATATATATATATATATATTATAATATGTTGGCTTTGAAATATTGTAAATTTAGTTTATAAGGTGTGTGTGTGGTTTTGTTATAGGTGGTGTCGTTGGATATTTGACCTAAAGCTCATTGGCTCGGAGCTGTTTCACCTGAGAAGGGAATATAATAGCGACCAAACCAAACCCTCCTTTTACATCTTAATCTTACTATCTTTTTCGGCTCCCTTTTCTCTTTAGCCTCAGAATTTGGGCAATGGACATTTCAAGCTTATTTATGTCAATATCCATTCCTATAACCAATGTTTTAGAGACCATTTACCACGTTAATCGATCACAATTGTCTAAAACTTACGCGTCTTAAGAGCAATACGGGTATAGTGTCTAAAATTTATTCGCGTTATTAATCTAGATTATTCGACTGACCGAAATCCAACAAAATTATTAGTCATGTGAAACAATAAACTTATTTTTTATTTTAAATGTGAGATCTAACTCACCCTTCACACTGACGCTCGGTTAAATTAAATTGTAAGATAAATATCAGTTTTGTAGAATTTCTTACATTCTTTATTTTATTTTAATGTGTGATTATTTTTTATTGGAACCCTTGGCCGATCATTAAGAAAGAAATCATAAATTCAGGTATCCAAATCTGATTAAGACCTAACACAAGTTTATGAATAGAAAATACCAAATTAATGTAAAATTAGGTATGGGCCTTAGGCTGGTAATGGGCCAGAAGGACCCTTAGTGGGCCGAAGATGAGTGAGTGGGGATATACAAAGCCCCACAAAGACATTTTGCAGGGTTCGAATTGATAGAGTGTTGGGCACAGAAAAGATTGATGGGATTTGGTGTTTGGGAAAGGAACACATGATTTATTGATCATTCCCACATACTATTCATGAAATAATTTTATATTTCTAAGGAATAAACGGATTAATTTGCTTTAGTTTGGCAACTTGGTTGGTCACTATTATTGTATTGATGTGAAAGGATTGAAATTGTGGTGATACATATTCCGAAGAGCTATATAATATAATTGTGAAAGGATTGAAAAAAACATAGTTATATATTTCTAATAGTTTAAAATTTGAAATGTTTTAAGATTCGAGTTCATTTTAGGATGATTGTAGCTCTGGCCCGGGGCATAGACCGGGCCAATCACTGGCAAGCATATTTAGCCGACCTATTTTTCAAAAATCTATTTCATAGATTTGATGGTAGGAATTAAAATTTTAAGAGAAAATTGAAGTTAACATATCATGCACCGTCTACCTAAATAGTATGTTGATTAGACGTTTCGAGCATGCATATATGTAATTGTAGACTGAAAGGTCGAAAACACCTAAAAAATTATCAAGTATACGAACTACACTACTATTACATATGTCAACTAGATACCTTTTATTTATGGTAAAAAAAATTGCGTAATATATAATCATCAATTTGATAGAGCATAAGAAGAACAACTGATTTTTATTTTTATTTTCCTATTAAAACATAACAATATTTTTTTATATAAAAGAACTACTTGCGTCATATTTAATTTTGTTATATTTTGGAAGTAACAAAAGTATTCATGAGTAGTGACTATCAAATAAAATAATAGTGATAGCAACTACATATGAATATGATACGAAAATGACATTCTCCAAAGTGGGTGGCATTGGAACCAAATTTCCCCTTTATTTGCGGCGTTTTCACTTATTCACTCGCCGTTAAGTCATTTTCGGCTATTTATTTTAGTGAAGCAATATAGATAGTAGATACATATTTAATACCATAAAAACAATACTTGTGTAGAGAGCTAATACTTCTAAAACCATTCCTTTATTTCCACTTATAATTACGGCATACAATGATTTAATCCGATTATTTTCCTGAGTATTTATTTTGGAAAAAAACGAATTAAGGCGTTTTCCATGGCTAAAGAATCATTTAATTAAGGTGTATTTGTGTGTATTAGGGACACAAGTTTACGACTATGTACCGTACTTATGTTATTCAATATTTAAGACTATAATAATGTTTAATTTATGAATTATATGTTTAAAAATATTAATATTAAATTTATGTTTATTGATTGACAATTTATATTCAAGTGTTATTCGGTTTAAAAAATTATATGTATTTTAGTTTAGTCCAATGACCCAACCTAACCCAGAGCTTTTTGGGTTAGGTTGAATTGGGCCTTTCAAAAAAATTTGGGTCGGATTGGGTTGTTTTTTCAAAATCCAATAAGATCAGGTTGGGTTCAACCCATGCACAATCCTATACGAGTGTTTTTTTTTCTTCGATAAATTTTGTATTTTGGATAGGCCATGCATAAAATATTTGATTTAAAGATAAGTATTTTATTTATTTCTGAATATATTTTTTTATTATATAAATATATGACATTGGTGATAATATATTGTCTAAAAGAAGCCAATAAATAAACATATATATAATACTTTCATTCGTCAAACAGTTGACTTTGACCTACTCCGCAGCTAATGGGCCTGTGTTTAGCCCATTACAATTAATGGGCTTGAGTGTGGGCTTAATATTACAACAAGCCCAAGTCTTCAAAAAATAAAATTAAAAAAAAATTCAGAAAAAAAAAACTCAATGAGCATCAGCTGAATGTTCAAACTTCAAACTACAGAATTTTGTTTCTTCGTTTTCTACCATTTGATCTTCACTATTCTCCTCATCCAATCCATACAGGCAAAACCCAGAAGCCAGAATCGGTGGATTTCGATCCAAGGAGGATATATATAGTGTTCATGGTGCTCGGGAATCTTCTGCGTCGAGTCCCAGCTCGATGGAGCAGAACGAAGAGCGACACAGTGACGGGTCGGAGAATTCAGTTCACGACGATGACCCACCGAAGCTTCATCGAGAGCGACAGCCATGGCGGCCAAATCCTCGTGTCTCCCGCTCTGGCTTCTCTGGACTTCCCTGATGTTTGGGATTCCGAGGCCAAATGTGATCGTGTTCAGTCGCGGAAACAATGGTGTAACTGTAAGCTTTGCTTTCATGTCTATATACTTGCTTATCTCTGTTAAGTTTGTTTATTTCTTATTGATTTCACTTGGTTCGTTGTTGAATTAGCAGTTATCTGTTTGTGAGAATGTATTCAAGATAATTTATCTGATTAGATTTATAGTCAACCAGAATCAGATTATATGAATATGATATCATCATGATCATATGTTGATGGAAACAGCCCTTGCTTTAGATTAAGATTCTCTGGCTTTAACGCTCCTTGTGAAGGGGTATGTGCGGAAATGGTCCTCCGAAAACAATGAAACGGTTCCTCTTGTGTTGTTAGTGCGGCATTAGTCCGTTTTCTATTTTATTTTATTTTATTTTAAATAATGGTTCTTTTGTAACTCGAACGACGACAATCGGCTCATACTTTAGAATATATTACTTCCGTGATAACGTGATTACCCTCCAAAGTTTAAAAAAAATCGATATCTGTAAGTTTCCATCCGTTTTTCTATCCAACGTGTATAGTCTTTTAAGTATGGAGATATTGACCTACGTGAGTGTCAAATCTATTTCAAATTCCGAAAACAATATTGATCATTTGATCTTCGCAGCAGCCAATGATCGTACGGCTACAGTAATTGACGGGCAGTTGATTGCAGAGGAAATCCGATCGAGAGTTGCCTGCGAGGTGAAGAGGATGAAGGAAACGATCCGGAAAGTTCCCGGCTTGGCTGTCATCTTGGTCGGACAGAGACGAGATTCGGAGACATACGTTCGCAACAAAATCATTGCTTGTGAGCAAGTTGGGATTGTGTCATCAGTAACGGAGTTTCGTGATGATTGTGCAGAGGAGGAGGTACTCAACGCCGTTGCCTGTTTCAACAAAGATCCGTCCGTGCATGGGGTTCTAGTGCAGCTTCCTCTTCCTCAAGTAATTCCTAAATTTCTCGATTCCTCTTCCTCAAATAATTCCTAAATTTGTCGAGGAAATTGAAACTCGTTAATGGATATGATGATTAGAGTATATGGAATCTCTACTGATGTCAGTTTGTTATTCTTAATTAGTGAAGAGTATAGGTAAGTAAAATTTAGTAAGTTAGTGAGACTGAGAGTACTTATAAAGGAAGACAGTGAGAGTGTAATAACTTTTAGATATTAAATAGAAAATATTCGGGTCATATCAGGAAATATTATGCAGATGAAATATTGTGTGTGACGTCTTACAAAGAAGTAAAACCTCTATAAATTAATACTGTCAGGATTAGATAATTTTATTATATTATCGAGGTTATTAATTTATCGAGGTATAATTGAGGGATGAGTTAGAGTCAACCGCACAAAAGTAGTATGTAATCGAGGTTATTAGTTTATTAAGTATTATTTAATAAGGTTCTACCTGTGTGGACAGCATTTGGATGTGGGCAGAATCTCGGACGTGCTAAGCCTGGAAAAAGATGTTGACGGATTCCACCCGATGAACATAGGGAATCTCGCTATGCGAGGAAGAGAGCCTCTCTTCATCCCATGCGCTCCCAAAGGCTGCATCGAGTTGTTAATCAGGTCGGGTGTCGAAATGGCGGGAAAGAAAGCCGTTGTGATTGGCAGAAGCAACATTGTCGGATTACCGGCTTCGCTGCTCTTGCAGGTAGTACATGATGTATATTATTATTATTTTTAAATTATTCTTTAGGTTTAATTTTATAATTAGCAAGATTAAACCCCCAAAAGTTATTGAAATCAACACCAACTATTTGACTCGTAGGGCATTAATATGTTTTTCGAGTTTCCCGGCCCACCGAGAATAGTAGATCTGAACTATGCACAATATCGGTAATACATAATATAAGCTGATTCCAATTCTGTTAGAAACAAGAAAGATGGTTTCTTTCTCATTGACCGGCTAGTCCAAGCATGTTGATCTTGTCGCGTTATTATTTCACAGAGGCACCATGCCACGGTGAGTCTCGTTCATGCCATCACAGAAAATCCCGAGCACATCACTCGCGAAGCTGACATCGTGATTGCAGCCGCAGGAGTGCCTAATCTGGTCCGAGGCCACTGGCTAAAGCCCGGCTCCGTCGTCATAGATGTGGGAACCAACCCAATTGAGGTACGAACTTCGAGAATTTCTCAAATATAAATATTGCGAGTTTTTACGCTACTTAAGTGACCTTCTCACACTAGTATTAAATTAAAATTAAATCGTTTAGTCTTTTAACGGAAATAAACAAAATAACGACCAAAAATGTGTAAATTTTGGATTACAAGAGTTATGTAATTCTGCAAATATCATAGATGATTAGGCGTGTTTAAGGATGATACTCCCGAAACTACTCTTTGGCAGGACCCGAGCTGCGAGCACGGTTACCGCCTCACGGGTGATGTTTGCTATGAAGAAGCAGAAAGAATCGCGTCGGCTATAACTCCGGTGCCTGGAGGAGTGGGACCGATGACCATAGCCATGCTTCTTTGCAACACACTCGATGCTGCCAAAAGAGCATACAAGTTCGCCTAACAACTTCAAAATTCCAAACATTTTGCCGGTAAAACAACAGAATTTTCCCGGGAAACCAGAAGGGATCGACTCGTTTTCTGGAGAAGAGTAAATATAGTTTTAAGATTATCATAGTTCGTCAAGATATGATTTTGGCCAATTTTGCTTGCTCGTATATAGTAGAGTTATTAACGCCGTTCCGCCCTCAAGTTGCACTCGGTTATATTTTACATTACTGCGTTAAACTATTTTGCGAGTAAAAAACTCATTTTCTGTACAAACGAGAAAAATATCAAAGAAAAAAAAAAGCACATTTCTCTCCAACAATCTCGTTTAGATTAATTATTGATGAGTTTTATATCATAGCAATTAGCAACTAACAAATTTATAATATTTCAAAGGAAAAAAAAAATCCCTAAAAAATTAAAAGTAAAAGAGAACACCACAAAACAAACCTAAGAAGGAAATTGCGCCAATTAATATAAATTATAATATAGTGAATTTTTGGGTTTAGTTTGATATAATAAGCAGCAAACTTTATTCTTTCTCAATCCAACGAATAAGAATATTTGATTTTGTGAAATATACAGGGAATTGTACAGAGTATGAAGCTGCTACACTGTTAAACTTAAGACGATCAACTTTCAAATAAAATGAGCATCGAAAAAAGCAACGTGAATAATGAGTATCACCAATGTCATATAGCTACAATAATCTATATATATATATATATATGGATGGATAGATAGATATATATTGTCATTCTTCAAGTTGGGACTCAGATGGCAATGCCTCAGAAACAGGAGGTATACAATCCACCTTGTACTTCACCACCTGTTCAAATTTATAAAATGTCCAAGTGATGAGCAACACAAACAACTTCTTGTAAATATTTCACTAGTTTCGGGTAGGGGTAAAATCGACTGAAAAGAGATGAAAAAAGAGAAGTAGATATTTACATCTGAATTCGTCCAGATGTAAATTTTTTATTTGAATGTATTTTATTTCATATTTTTTACAATTTAAATATCGGTGTAAAACCAAAAAAAATCACCTCTAATTAACTAATTTATACAGATGTTTTAGAAAAACGGCCCGGCCTAGTTACCAATGCTTTTTTAGATCGAGTTTTTTTAAGCCAGCACAAAAAAAGGCCAAGAGCCTTGTACCCGGGCTCGATTTTAACCCCTATTTTCTGGAAGATCCACATGGCAGTTTCTACTCATCGCTAGACTATTGAGTAATGACCAAACTAGGCCCAAATAAGAGCATAGCCTTAGGATTAAGACAAAAAAGTATAACGTTAATGACACGTCTAAAATTTCCCGAGTTTTTTAAGCCTGGAAGGGTAAACCGTAAAGTATTTAAAGCTTAGTACATGTCAATGTGTTACCTTTTTGAAAAAATTGGCATATGAATTGTCCCAAATCAGCTTATAATTTCCAGCCATGACCGTGCAGAAGTTCCCCTTTAAGAAAATCAATGAAAATGAGCAATTATTACTGTATAAACAATAAAAATAGACTGATTAGAGTTGAAAAACTGTACTCACTTGATCAGATTCGTAACGTCGGTAGGGTAAAATTAGCTGTTGAAAGTTAAACAATATTAGTGGGATATAATTAGAAAGAAAGTAGTTGCTTGCATAACACGTCAGTCAACTTACAGTTGTTTCTCCAGAAGGGTTTGTATATTCCACACTGAAGCCAATATCCTGAACACACACAAAGTTTATCATAAGTTAAATAAATAAATGTTTTGCAAGAATATCAGCTTATATGATAATACAAAATATTTAACAAAGCTTGATCGACGAACACTAAAAATTAATAAATACATAAAATGAATATCAGTTATTTAAAAAGAATAAAGTGATTCCATGAAGTTTAGAGACAAACCACTGCTATCTTCCCTTGTACTACTGAGAAATCCCAAGCGATATACGAATTTACCGAGTCGACTGACAAGAAAACCTGCGAGATTAAAAATATGAGCATTTAACGAGAAATTGAAAATGGCAATAAAAAAATTTCTGCTGTTGTTTTTGGATTAGAATTATTTTTCTTATTCCCACAACTGAATAGAAATACAATCAAATAATAATGTAAAAAAATAGACCTTAGAGAAATTTAAAAAATAAAAAGGGATCCTAGTTTTCTACGAGAATAAAATAAAATAGAAAAGATCCCATCAGTTTACTACGAGACAAAAGTACTATGTACAATTCCCGACGAAATATCAAAACAGACCTCGTGACTTTTTCCGGCCGGAATAGTTATATCTTTGTAATCATCACTTTTCCTGTTCAATAAAGAGGAGAGAACTGAAGATCAACCACATTCTTATATCAAGTAAACAAGCAATTGAAATTTCACCTCGGATCCAATGCACCGGCAGCATCTGCGGATATGAAGAACGGCGCATTTGCAAATACCTCGCTGCAAAAAAAAAATATAGTCGGTTTAGGAATGAACTTATTAGACGAGAATCATATACGAATTACAGCAAAACACATATGTATATATATATACCTAATGAATGCAAGGTATCTTTCAAACTCGGTGGTGTAAACCTCAACAGCCTGTTCTAGCACAGCCAGGTTTTGCTTCGTTCTGCCGAATTTCAACAATAACAGATTGTCAAATAATGAATAAAATAAGGTATAATCTCAGTGCCAGGATAGACCGAGATGAGGTAGTGAATCCATGGAAGAATACATGGAAGATCTAGTTTATATATATCTCATTTATTATCTTACAATTTTCCAGCCTCGAATCTGCCCCAAGCCAACATAAAAAAGAGTCGAATAGAGAGCGCCATTGCTGTAAGGTTATAAAGAGGCGGTCCATAGCGACTTCGTTGCTCTTCCATTGGCCTGTATTTTTTAAGATACACATTTTTTGGTTAAACGCAGAGTTTAAAACACCTTGATTCAAGTATAAATATGGACCAAATAGTAGCAAATATAACTCCATAATATAAAATAGAGAACATACCCATCATCATCATTTATTTGGCGAATAAAATCAAGCAAAACCTGCATCACCGGAGAAAGCCAGTCATGAGTTAAAATCAATAGTTCGAGGCATCAAGTGACGAACAAATGCATCATCGAGATCAAGAAAACCATTTCTAAATCTAAAGTTTAGTTTTAAATCCCATAATTAAATGAATCATCCAGAAATTCATCGAGGGAAAACCATGGTAAATTCCTAAGACAGTGTTAATTAAATTGGCATATAAACTGTAATTACAGCTTCTAGAATTAGATTCCTACACTAGAAAGCTTATCATAACGCACCTATTGTCGTCATGATGATCAAAATAATGTTTCCAAGAGTACAGATATTATTTGCACATGTTTAGGAATTAATTCGGTACCATAGTTTTGTATATATCCAACGTGATATTTATAAAAAAATAAACCGAGAATTACCTGTGGAACCCCGACTAAATACTTCACTAGCGTTTTGTAAACACCGGTTGCAGAACCAAGCTGAGCTAGTTGTTTCCTCCTAAGAGCAAAATCAGCAATCAATTAGTTATTTTATTTTATCTAAATAGAATGTTTCTACTTAACATATATATTTTTTTTATATCTTTTCAGATATTTAAAAGGAAAAAAATGAGTTCTTATTAAAATTAGTTTGATTTTTTTTTCCTCATAAAGAACCAAAAGGAAGTTCGGTTATACAACACACCGCATGCCTTACCTCTCCATTTGTTGGTTCCAAAGAAGCGCGTACCGGTCGCGAATGCTTGCTCCTGAGTTTATTAGGGCATCAACCAAGGCTTGTTTATTCCTTTCTGACCGCTCTTTTTGTTGTCTAATAATAGTTCCCCGAAAATCTTGAGGCATGTATGTCATAACTGCAAAATATTTATTCATTCTTTAAGTCTACTCTACGAAAGCAAACTTGGTTTTGGGAATTTTCTGAATTCTTTCTTCATTGATGATCCAATGGGATATATACAGCTTAAAACTTAATACTAACTTAAGCTAGGAGATAATTTAACTAATCCCTTCAAAAGGAAAATAACTAAGCTATTTTTACGGCCAAGGTAGCTCTCCAAACGAGAGCGCTGCCATATCTTCACTGAGCCCAATTTCCCCTCTTTTGAGAGATATTAAACTTGTAATAAGTATTGCACTGCCCATATCCTTAGCTGTTTAGGGGGCTAATATTTTTTTTCCATTAACTTAAGGTCTAGACCCAAATGAAATAGCATAAATTACTTAATTAAATAATGATACTTAATCCTTAAGTTGCGAATGTAAATACAGCTATTTACACCTAACTTCATATACTTCTATAGGAACAATGAGTAAATCCCCGCATCACCATGTTTGTAGTTTGAGATTCCGTTAATGATTATTAGTTACCAATTGGCATTTACCAATTCTTAGTTTCCTATAATTATTCGTCAACTTATTTGACCCGCCCAGAGTTACTTTCTATGGTAAAATACCAGAAGAGCCAAAGTCATTAATTAGCTTCCAATTTTTTTTCACGAAACTTGATCTTAAGAAAGAGAATTTAAGTTCTAAAATTTAGTACTGTCAGCCTACTTGATTCACTCCCTTAACGTGTTAAGCAATGTCAGATGTTTCACTCATCGAAACCGAAATCAGAATTCAACATGCTCTTTCGCAAATTATTGATTTTCATAACCAACCTGTACTGAAAACGCGGTCAGAATTCTTGGCTTGGAAATTTTCCAGACTCTTCAAAGCATTACGGACTTTTGCTCTGATCTCCCCGATGGTAACAGCGAGTTCTTCATCCTCGGGTGTTGCCTGCCGCTGAAGCTGCGATCACAACAAGCAAACCCGCGATATGAACAAACCCCATCGTTCGACTGATAAAACCACGAAAATCCGACACGAAATTCTTACCGCGAGAGGGCAGTGCGATCTCTCGAGCAAGAAGAGAATCTCTTCCATGTGCTCTCGATTCTTCCACATGTTCTCGTCCATCTTATGAGGCTGTTCGGCATTGGCTTCGTTCAGCACTAGGTCTTCCTCTGCATCATCGAGTAAGAATTTCTCATAAACAAGCCCTAATTTGCGAACCCACACAAACCTAACCAAATTCTGAATCACTCGATTTCGATTCGATCCGACCCTCTACACAGTACCAAAACCCTCGAGAAAAAATTCCCCTGAAAAAAAAATCGGAGCTTTAAGGTTCGATCGGCGTACCTTCGTTCGGGGGGAGGTCGGCGAGGAGATCGTCGGCCATAGCGCGGACTTGGGAGGAGAGGCGCGAGACGTCGCCGGAGAGAGGAGCGAAGGGGTACTTGTCGTAGAAGGCAGCGAGGAACGTCCTGGTGATCGGGACCAGACCCTCCGTGGACGCCATTGACGATCCGAGAGAAAGAGAGAGAAAGCTTCTCTCTTTTCAGGTGGGTTTTTTTTTTTTTTTTTTTTGTGAGAATGTAAAGTCCACGCAACACTGGGTTTATTTTTGTTTGAATTTTCTGGGTTCTCTCTCTCTCTCTCTCTCTCTTGCTTCAGAACAGAGCAAAGAGATGAATCTCTCTCTCTCTCTCTCTCTCTCTCTCTCTACGGCAGAGCTTCAGAAGAAGAGAGCAAAGAGACGATCTCTCTGTGTGTTGTGTTGTGTTGTGCTTCCAACGAACAGCATTAATTAAGCTGATCTGTTAGAGCTACAAGATAACTCCTAATAAATTATCTATTTTTTTGTTAATAATTTACATTATCTTTTCTCATTAGTAGATAACACGGTTTTTTTTTATATATATTTCGAAAAATATTAATATATATTTTAATTCTTATTATGACATAAATTTATATTCTATGATTAAATTTTTTTATTGTTAGCTATTTTATGATTTTGCTTTCTAATTTCTTTTTTATCAATTTATTGTTAATGTTTGGTAAGAAATATATAAAATTTTATATCATCGACATACGTTCCAAATTATGTTAAGTTGATAAGTTGATTGAAATATAATTAAAATAATATATAGTAACTTGACTATTGTTGATTTCGAAAAACGGATCGCACACCGCTGCGGCCCAAGTCTTGTTTTTGCGTCGTCGTTTTGGTTGACTATATCAAGCTTGAAGCTTGATTCTTCGATCCTGGTCACCCGAGACTTTCGTTTTTCGGCAAAACCAGACTCGGATCGTAGTGAATTGGGAATTCTGTTTATCGGCCAGACTGGACTTGGATCTTGGATCGTCGATCTAGGAGAACCAGAACCAAGACTTATGTTTCACGATCAGATTGAACTCAGATCTTGAATCTTTGATGTCGGAGAGCCGGAAATACTATGGTGCCTTTGCTTTGGCGTGCTCTTCCATCTTCGTCTTTCAAAAGAAATAGAAAAATCAAACTCCAGAGAAGTACGAATGGGGGCCTCCGTAAACCGCTCTGACGCTCAACATTAATTAAATACTTGTAGTTAGGAGTAAGAGAAACGAAAAAGAAAAATAGACTCTAGCATTTTGATCGTAATGCAATGCCTAGTGACATAATCTGTTTGTAGATTTTTATTATTGATTCATGTTTACGTATTTACAATGCTTGCTTCAGAATTCATTTCCTCTCTGTTCTTAGATTGCATACTTAAGTTTATATGGAAATCGGGTTGTTTAATTATTTCTTTGAATATACGTTTTGAATAGATTATGGAGCCCTCTGATGAGTCTGATGAGGAATACGAGAGAATGGAAGAAGAAATAAATCGTAATAACCGGAACCAATTACAGTTATTGGCAATGTTCGCTGCGGTACAGTCATCCAAGCGAGTTGAATGCGTTAATCGGAATCGACAACACGTTTCAGAACTAAGTGGTATTGGTTATGCATTAGAGCAGATTAATGGTCATGAAACAAACCTTTTTAATATGTGTCGTATGAACCGAGCACCGTTTCTCGCAATAGTCGAGCTAATTAGGCCATCTTTAAAAGAAGGACGACTACCATTAGAAGCGTCATTCATGATTTTCATGCATATTCTTTCACATTCCAATCGAAATAGAGCAGCACAAGATAGATTCCAACTTTCGGGCGAGACTGTTAGCCGTCATTTTCGCAAAATTTTGTATGCTATATTAGCCTTGGCACCAAGGGTGATAACTCAACCTCCAGTTGGACAAACACCTCCTGAGATCGAACAAAGTAGGAAATATTATCCTTGGTTCAAAGTAAGTCTTCATTACTTTAATTTATATTTGTAATTTTGTGTGAGTTTTATCATCATAATTGACTGAAACATAGAAAAATTCCAGGATTGCATCGGTGCCATCGACGGCACACATATTGAATGTATCGTACCTAGTGAGGACCAAAAAAGGTATCGATCACGCAAAGGCACATGCAGTATGAACGTTATGGCAGCTTGTACATTCGATATGAAGTTCACATATGTACATACAGGCTTCGAAGGTTCCATGGCTGATTCCCAAGTCCTACGTGAGGTAATGACCCGCGAACAATAGTAGTTTCTTTGTACCGCCAATTCCATTTTACTACGTCGTCGATTCCGGCTATCCAAATATACCGGGGTTCTTGGCTCCATATAAAAAGGCACGGTATCATTTGGATACTTTTAGAAACACTTATTCAGGGCCTCCAAATGGCCACGAGGAAGTTTTTAACTACAAGCACTCGTCTCTTCGAAACGTTATAGAAAGATGTTTTGGCGTTCTTAAAGCCCGGTTTCGTATTCTTAAAAGCATGTCATGTTATGACCTAGAGCGGCAGAGCGACATAATCATGGCATGTTTCGTAGTTCATAACTTAATCAAGATGTACGCCACAGAAGATAGTTTATTTCAGCAGTGGAGTCAAGACATACCGATCGGAGAAATCGATCCGGAAGCAGAAGGTTCGAAATCAAGCACAAAGAGGAGATGATGTTGGAAATTGGCCCAATAATGTTGAACGAGTTGCATGGGGAGAGTATAGGGACCATATTGCAAATTTAATGTGGGGTTATCACAATGACAGAGTAATAATAGTTTGTAATGTTTGTTTGTAGCGCGAAAAATTTAATTTGATGTAATATCGTATGGTATAATTTTTCTTACTAATTAGCATTTATTTAATTAGTTTCAATTAAATAAAATTAGTTTTTTTTTTTTGTTAAAACCGATTTTAAGAAAAAATTAACCAAACACTGTTTTCTTTTTCCTTTTCAAAAAACAGTGTAACAAAATACTAACCAATCACATTTTCAAAACGTTTTGATAAAGCTGTTTTGGAAAATTAAAAATGCAAACACAAAATAAAAAAACAAAACGCTTCCAAACACTACCTTAGTGTTCCATAGGAGGACCTCCTATTTATAAAAATGGTTAGAAACTTTCTCGGGAAGCGTAAGCTTATTTTCTTTAAAATGTTTATTTACATCCTTATGGTACACAATAATCTTTGAGGGGGCTTTTTAATGCGTCAAATTTAAGCTTGTTCATTTTCAAATCTATTATAATTTATCAATAAGGGAACTTAAGTTAAATAGCTAAATTAATTTAAATTGACAAAATAGTCGATGTTTGGTTGATATTTATAAAATAGTCAACTAACCATATTAATCATTATAAAAGTAGTCATTTAACCATTATAACCATATTAACCAATATTCTAAATATCAATACGATGTCGTTTCACACTCTACATTTTACGGAAATATCGCTTGCCGATGTCGATGCCGATATCGATGGATAAATCCGAATAAATAGACATATCGCTTGACGATAATACCGCATAAATTTCATAAATGAGTGTCGTTGTTAATCTAAATTTAAAAGCCTTGGATGAGTTCGATGATTAGATCGGCTAGATTTTGTGTCGATTGGAGAATGGGTGAAACTTGAAAGTATTAAAATTAAATTGTTCCTTCGTATTATGTTCAAATGGGTGTAGATGAATATTTAAAAGGTTATACCGTTTCTATTAGATTTATGTTTATTTTGACGTGTATGATAAGTAAGTTATTTATGTGTGTTAATTTTGTTGGGTGACAATACTAATTAATGAGTGTACATACATTTGTTATTTCTTCTAAAAGGATAATTTCTTTTTTAATAGAGTGACACTTCAGTCAAGATTACATGTGCTCGATATTTTTCACTGTAAGAATAATCGATACAATTTGTCGCAGGCACTATCGTCTCAATAAATTGAGCCCATGACTTCTTGAAGAGTCTTATAGTGGATTTATCTATAAGTTTACATTTACTCGATATATTTTCACTGTAAGAATAACCGACACAATTAGTTGCAAGCACTATTATCTTAATGGATTGAACCTATGGCACAAAATATATTAAATTAAAAAAGGAAATATACTCATTAGCAAAATACTCAATTAGAAATAAACTATTTTAAAAAATACTCAAGGTTTAATTAATCCAAATCATACTCATTTTAAATATTATCTTCCAAAAATACCCCTGTCATCCTCTATCGATTGCTGAAATTTGGCTCTCGCTGAAACCATCGCTGAAGCTCGACTTTGTTGGAACTCTCCTCTCGCTGAAGCTCGGCGCTCGGCTCTTGAAGATCGCGTCCTCAAGCTCGAATCCTGTGCTGAAGATCGAATCCTCACGCTCGAAGCTCGATTTGTTCAGATCTCGTCGGCGCAGGCTCTTTACTCGGTGGAGAGATCGTGGCGCTGGACCTCGCGGCAGAAAGTCGGTGATGCGGAGGCGGCGGAGCTCGTCGAGGAAGGCCGTGTCGTCCGACGATAAGCGGCGGTGGAGGTCGTGGATGACGAGGCTGTGCTTTTCATTAGCTTCCTCGAGCTAGTTTGTCGTGTCCCCCCTGCGTATGAAGCCATCGCCCTAGCTTCTTCTTCCTCCGCTGATGCTCGCCTTCTCCGTTAGGGCTGCTGCTTTTCGCACTGGTTTTCTCTCCTCGCTCAGTGATGACTACCTCTCTCGCCTGAGTTCTCGGGCACCTCTGGTCTAGCTCCCCTGATTCAGGTTTTTCGTTTTGCTCATCGGAGTAGCATCGTTGTTTTTTGGAGAGCTATGGTGCTCATCTCTTGTAGTTTAGTTGAGAAGTATAGTTTATTCTGTTTGCTTGGTGTAATTGAATACTACCCACCATGTGTTTGCTGTTTTTTCCCAAAGAACTCTGCAGCTTTTTATGTATCCAAATTGAGTTGTAGAGTTTCTTTATGCTCTCTAGACACTAGAGAAGCCCTTCTTCGTTGGATTTCTCTATTTGAGACATTCTCGTTATATTGATAATGGAAAGAGACCCAAAGCCATACGTCGAAAGTGTAACTTTAGTTATACAATAACTCTATTCGAAACCTTTGTAATCACATTTGTAACTCTCGTTACAAAATTATAATTGCCGTTACAGAAGTGTAACTTCAGTCACAAATATGTAACGGCCGTTACAAAAGTGTAGTTATCGTTACAAAAGTGTAATTGCAACAAAAGTGTAACTTCGATTACATAAATGTAACTTCAGATACAAACGTGTAACTTCAGTTACATAAATGTAATTTTAGTTACATAAGTGTATCTAATGTGTTTAGGGCATAATTGTCCATATAAGATCAAATGAGTATTTCTTTAGTTATGGTAAACTTTTGAGTATTTTTTAAAAAAGTTTCACCTAACTTGAGTACTTTGTTAAAAATATTAAGATATTAAACTTAGGTATATTTATGAAATCTTGATAAGAGTGTCGATTTTTATTATAGTGTGAATATACTCTTAAGTAATAATGTGACGGAAGAACAAATTGGTAAACAATATAGCTATTTTTAGAAGTAGAGTGCATTGTGGTAGTGAAACTAGGAAACACTAAGTAGATCAGATGCTAGTATATCGTGCAATATAAAATATAAAACCATATATTAAATTCTAGTCATGAATACGGTTTGCGATTAAATTTACTGTAACACGTGGTTATTCCACTTCTAGATTTACTTCCAACGCGGGATCAATATTCAATATAAAATAAGATAGCGACGAGAAATATAAATATAAAATATGCGAAGGGTAAATGACATAAGGATATATTTAAAAAGGTTCACCCGTGTTCTGCTCACTGTAGTTACGTCTTGTGTAATGTGTTGATACTTGATACATGCCAATAAGAGACTACATGCCAATATAAAAAAACACTATTTTATATGCTCCCAAATTAATTCCAATAAAGAAAAAAACACTATATTATCTGTGTATTAATAGCATAGGTTCGAGGGATAGGGACAGCGAGAGAATCATGGAAGCTGTAACTTCGGTTACGATAATGTAACTTCGGTTACAAAACTTTAATTCCAATTAAATTAGTGTAACCACATTTACATTAGTGTAACTCTAATGATTGTGGTCATATTATTACATAATTGTGGTCATACTATTACATAACCATATATGACTAGAATTACGAAAGTGTAACTCCTATTACAAAAGTGTAACATCGGTTACGCTTATGTAACTTGAGTTACAAAAGTGTAACTTCAGTTACAAAAATTATTTTAATACTTCCAAATGAACTCCCAAAGCACTAAATTATTATTTGAACAAATATATTGAAATTGTAACTCTGGTTACAAAAGTGTAACTACAGTTACATAAGTGTAACTTCAGTTACGATAATGTAACTTCTATTACGATAATGTAACTTCGGTTACAAAAATTTAATTCCAATTAAATTAGTGTAACCACATTTACATAAGTGTAAGTCTAATGATTGTTGTCATAGTATTACATAATTGTGGTCATACTATTACATAATTGTATGTCACTATTTTTTGACAATATTTCAATTTAAACTCTTTTTTGTACCTCAAATTATGTGAAATTATTGCTACACACCTTTAGATGGAGACTGGATTAATATAATTATATAACATAAGTGTAACCATATATGACTAGAATTATGAAAGTGTAACTCCTGTTACAAAAGTGTAACACCGGTTACACTTATGTAACTTGAGTTACAAAAGTGTAACTTCAGTTACAAAAATTATTTTAATACTTCCAAATTAACTCCCAAAGCACTAAATTATTATTTGAACAAATATATTGAAATTGCAACTCCAGTTACATAAGTGTAACTTCAGTTACGATAATGTAACTTCGGTTACGATAATGTAACTTCGGTTACAAAACTTTAATTCCAATTAAATTAGTGTAACCACATTTACATTAGTGTAACTCTAATGATGTGGTCATATTATTACATAACCATATATGACTAGAATTACAAAAGTGTAACTCCTATTACAAAAGTGTAACACCGGTTACGCTTATGTAACTTGAGTTACAAAAGTGTAACTTCAGTTACAAAAATTCTTTTAATACTTCCAAATTAACTCCCAAAGCACTAAATTATTAGTTGAACAAATATATTGAAATTGTAACTCCAGTTACAAAAGTGTAACTCCAGTTACATAAGTGTAACTTCAGTTACGATAATGCAAATCAGTTATGATAATGTAACTTCGGTTACGATAATGTAACTTCGGTTACAAAACATTAATTCCAATTAAATTAGTGTAACCACATTTACATTAGTGTAACTCTGATGATTGTGGTCATATTATTACATAATTGTGGTCATACTATTACATAACCATATATGACTAGAATTACGAAAGTGTAACTCCTATTACAAAAGTGTAACACCGGTTACGCTTATGTAACTTGAGTTACAAAAGTGTAACTTCAGTTACAAAAATTATTTTAATATAACTCCCAAAACACTAAATTATTATTTGAATAAATATATTGAAATTGTAACTCCGGTTACAAAAGTGTAACTACAGTTACGATAATGTAACTTCGGTTACAAAAGTGTAACTTCGGTTACAAAAAATTAATTCCAATTAAATTAGTGTAACCACATTTACATAAGTGTAAGTCTAATGATTGTTGTCATAGTATTACATAATTGTGGTCATACTATTACATAATTGTATGTCACTATTTTTTGACAATATTTCAATTTAAACTCTTTTTTGTAACTCAAATTACGTGAAATTATTGCTACACACATTTAGATGGAGACTGGATTAATATAATTATATAACATAAGTGTAACCATATATGACTAGAATTATGAAAGTGTAAATCCTGTTACAAAAGTGTAACACCGGTTACACTTATGTAACTTAAGTTACAAAAGTGTAACTTCAGTTACAAAAATTATTTTAATACTTCCAAATTAACTCCCAAAGCACTAAATTATTATTTGAACAAATATATTGAAATTGCAACTCCAGTTACATAAGTGTAACTTCAGTTACGATAATGTAACTTCGGTTACGATAATGTAACTTCGGTTACAAAACTTTAATTCCAATTAAATTAGTGTAACCACATTTACATTAGTGTAACTCTAATGATGTGGTCATATTATTATATAACCATATTTGACTAGAATTACAAAAGTGTAACTCCTATTACAAAAGTGTAACACCGGTTACACTTATGTAACTTGAGTTACAAAAGTGTAACTTCAGTTACAAAAATTATTTTAATACTTCCAAATTAATTCCCAAAGCACTAAATTATTAGTTGAACAAATATATTGAAATTGTAACTCCAGTTACAAAAGTGTAACTCCAGTTACATAAGTGTAACTTTAGTTACGATAATGTAAATCAGTTATGATAATGTAACTTCGGTTACGATAATGTAACTTCGGCTACAAAACTTTAATTCCAATTAAATTAGTGTAACCACATTTACATTAGTGTAACTCTAATGATTGCGGTCATATTATTACATAATTGTGGTCATACTATTACATAACCATATATGACTAGAATTACGAAAGTGTAACTCCTATTACAAAAGTGTAACACCGGTTACGCTTATGTAACTTGAGTTACAAAAGTGTAACTTCAGTTACAAAAATTATTTTAATATAACTCCCAAAACACTAAATTATTATTTGAACAAATATATTGAAATTGTAACTCCGGTTACAAAAGTGTAACTACAGTTACATAAGTGTAACTTCAGTTACGATAATGTAACTTCGGTTACAAAAGTGTAACTTCGGTTACAAAAAATTAATTCCAATTAAATTAGTGTAACCACATTTACATAAGTGTAAGTCTAATGATTGTTGTCATAGTATTACATAATTGTGGTCATACTATTACATAATTGTATGTCACTATTTTTTGACAATATTTCAATTTAAACTCTTTTTTGTAACTCAAATTATGTGAAATTATTGCTACACACCTTTAGATGGAGACTGGATTAATATAATTATGTAACATAAGTGTAACCATATATGACTAGAATTACGAAAGTGTAACTCCTGTTACAAATGTGTAACACCGGTTACACTTATGTAACTTGAGTTACAAAAGTGTAACTTCAGTTACAAAAATTATTTTAATACTTCCAAATTAACTCCAAAAGCACTAAATTATTATTTGAACAAATATATTGAAATTGTAACTCCAGTTACGATAATGTAACTTCAGTTACGATAATGTAACTTCGGTTACGATAATGTAACTTCGGTTACAAAACTTTAATTCCAATTAAATTAGTGTAACCACATTTACATTAGTGTAACTCTAATGATTGTGGTCATATTATTACATAATTGTGGTCATACTATTGCAACGATCTACACGTCAAAATAGCTGGTTTCTGGTGAAACCCTGATACCAAATAAGCAATTTCCCAAATATTCATTTCAATGAATGGAAAATGAAACTCTTTATATATTTGATCCACATAGTTTATATATTTCTTATGTCTATATTTAAGTGTACTCCCACAAAGCAGATAGTACGATCACACAGAAGCTTTTCCAAACACGTGCATCTTCTCCGAGCTACGAAAAAAGGGTTCAACGTGCACTAAAAGCTTGATGATAAGACACTGATTTATGAAAATAGTAGAAATCATATCTTCACAATCGTCCGCCACCGCCGCTCCGTCTACGTCCATCTCCGGCAACTTTCTCTGGTTTGTGAGCGACCCAGTCGGCGAACATTACCCAAACCCAACCGCACTCTGATGCTCCTTCTTCATCGAGCCTCGGTTCGGAGCGACTCGTCTCAGCTCTGAAAAAACTCGAAGCTTCCTCAACTCGCTCTTCTCGCCGAAACCCTAATCTCCGGCATCAGAACTCCGACGCGAATCTCCAGCCAGGTCACGAACGTTGCGATCGATTCTCTCGATCGCGCTGGCAGTGACAGCGTCCTCGGAGATCGAGCACAGCGACAAAAATATTCAGAGAAGAAAATTGCACGGGAAGATCGAAGAGGGATTCAGAGAAGGAGGGTAAATTTGTCCATAAAACCCAAATGAGTATTTCTTTCATTTTAGCAAACTTATGAGTATTTTTTTAAAAAAATTGACCCTAATCGAGTATTATGTTAATAAGCCCTTAAAAATATTATATATTACTTTTTAATACTCTAGAATTAAACTATCAATGTTTTTAAAGTGACCCTTCGAAAATATTTTATTAAATTTTTTAACTCGAATGATACAACACTAAAGGTCAAGCGACAATTCGAGCGGGATAGGCTGACTGTGGGTTCGAGTGTATTTTGGCATGAGTATAGGATTCGCCTTTTGAGTTTGAACGTGGATACGGCGGCAACTTTTGGGCATGGGTTCGAGTGGGGGAGAGAATGAGTTTAAGTCTAGTGTTAGAGAGACGATAATCGAGTTAATGCGACGAGAGAGTATAGTGTGGTTCGATTGAGTTAAATTTTGAAAAATAATTTTGAGTCGATTTTTAAGAATAATAAAGTTCTGTCTCGTCTTATTGAGTATTAATGTACAAGAAGCCGCTTCTAACTGTTGTTCCTCTCCGAAAATCCGGTTCTTACGTGTTACTACTAGCCCGTTCGGTGTTCGTCATTGAAAATACCAATTCTCGTCCGACTTGCATGTGTTTAAGCATGCCGCAGCTTTTATCCCGAGTCAAGATTGAACCCTCCATGAAGTATTAAGTAGCTTTATGTTCGTATAAAAGGTGAATTTAATTATTAATTTTTATTTCAAAACATAATTCGTATCTATAATACAATATTTTAAGGGTAACTTAAGCAAGTTTTCTAAGCTACTTTATGATCTATAATATATTACGTATATGATTAATAATATAGCTACTTAATAATTTTCTTCTGAGTATTTAAATGGAAGATTCATATAAGCGATGATGTCATAAATCGAGTGGGACAAAAATATTCAGTTTCCAATAAAAATAAAAATAAAAAGCATTTTTATTTCTTCCAGAAATAGAGCGAAGCAAGAGAGAGAGAGAGAGAGAGATCGATAATGGCACGAAGCTAAATGTGGGAATTCGATTCTTCATCGCTCATCGAACCTCAGCTTCGTCGCTCCACCTCCAAACCCTAAGAGAGACGAGAGAAATGGATTCCGAGGCGTTGAAGTCGGAGAGCCTCCGCGCCTGGGCCAAGCTCGCCGCGGTGTGCCTCATCGGCGGCGCGGTCGCCGCGGCGGCGGCGATGGCGGCGGCGCGCGACGACCACGGGCCGAGGCTGCCGGTGGGCGTGCGGTGGCGGCGGTGGGGGAAGAGGAAGAAGGCGGTGAGAGTGTACATGGACGGCTGCTTCGACATGATGCACTACGGCCATTGCAACGCCCTGCGCCAGGCGCGCGCGCTCGGCGACGAGCTCGTCGTCGGCGTCGTGAGCGACCCGGAGATCATCGCCAACAAAGGACCTCCGGTCACGCCCCTCAGCGAGAGGTATTCGACCTGGTTCTTTCTTTTGAGCATGGATTTTTTTGGTTTCTAGGTCGAGAGATTGGACATTGAATTGGGGGTGAGTGAGGCCTAGAATTTGAACGCATTGGCTCGTTGGATTGCTGCATTCTATCTACCACCATCAAAAGCTCTGAAGTTTGTTGATTTGAAGTCGATTCATTTCATCAGTTTGGATGGAAATTCCCAAGGCTGGAAATGTGTAGATATATATAGCTTGTCGAAGGATCACCTTTGATTCTTATACTCCCATGAGAATCATTTCTCTTAAATTTTGTTGCGTTTTTTATTCGTCATCATGTTCGGGCATGAAAGCGAGTTACTCGCAAAACGGGGTTAAAGTTGGAGGCTTGTAATTAAGACTTTTATAATGTTAGATATAATTGTGGGATTGAAAGTTTGAGGCTGTAAATCAGCGGGGTTGGTGATCTATGTGAGTATAACTTTGTTTTCGTTTAATATGGTAATTAATTAGGATGATCATGGTTAATGGGGTGAAGTGGGTTGATGAGGTTATCCCAGACGCGCCGTATGCTATAACAGAAGAGTTCATGAAGAAGCTTTTTGATGAGTATAACATTGATTACATTATCCATGGGGATGACCCGTGTGTTCTTCCTGATGGAACCGATGCTTATGCACTTGCAAAGAAGGCTGGTCGGTACAAGCAGATCAAGCGCACGGAAGGAGTGTCGAGCACCGACATTGTTGGTCAGCTTTCAAACCATATATCATTACTGTTTTTTCCCTTGTTTAATCTATGAAATGTGGGAAGCATCTGTTCTTGTTTCAGTATCTCTCATTATGTACAGTCTTAGGCTTGTTTGGTCGAGAGGAGCGGGAACGGAAAAGCATTAAAATCGTATAAGCTAAATGATGAAAGAAGTACCGTGTAGATAAATTTGTCCCTTATTTTGTTTGATATCATTCTGTGATTAGGGTGTACCGTGTACGGCAACTCGTTCAGTTTTTTTTTTTTTTTTTTTTTAAATTGATTTATTAAGTACCAATTCTTGGGTTTCTTATTATTACTAAATTGTTACCGGTTATTATCTCTTAAAACCTGTTTAAGAAAAAAAAAGTCCAAATTATAATACAACCCAAAGCTAGTGTTATTGGATTTTTCTGAGTTTGGTACCAAAAAGAAGAAAAAAATCACTTTTAAGGTATTCTTGAATCAACAATATGGCCTAGCTCATGATAGTGACAACAATAGTCTGCTCAACCCCATTTAACGGCCCGCTAATCATGCCAAAATCACCTAATTTTATGCCTCCCACCAAGTAAACCTTAAAGCCCTCTTTGTGTTTCTATCTCAGGGATGAGGGTTTGTATGAAACATCAAAATCTGTATTAATAGTATGGTTGATTTGGAAATAAATTTGTGGACTTTTATTCCCAACTTCAATATCTAGGCACTTTATTTCCATCAAATTAATTTCTACAATAATTCGGTTGATGTGTGATGCTCAATTTTTCTTATGAAATGTATACAGGTCGCATGCTTCTTTGTGTAAGAGAGAGATCCAGCAGTGACAGTCACAATCATTCATCCTTGCAAAGACAGTTCAGTCATGGTCACGGCCAAAAATTCGATGATGGCGGATCTGGAAGTGGGACTCGCGTATCTCATTTTCTACCCACATCTCGCCGAATCGTTCAGTTCTCCAATGGGAAGGTATATGTATGTAATATATGAGTTAGGGACTAATTAAGTTTGTAATATATTTTGTTCAGTTATGCTAATTATATTATGTCCATATATATTGAATCTTGTCAGTGAATTTATGGTTATCTTGTTATTAACCTAGTGTACGATTCAATAAATATTACTTAATTATGTTCTCTCAGTAAGGTTTTATGCTTGGACCTGAAATTATTTCAGTAATTTGTCATTTTCACTCTTTGCTATCCTTTTGAAATCTGATTTTAGTGTTTCGATTGCAGGGACCAGGTCAGGATGCTCGTATAGTTTATATAGATGGCGCTTTTGACCTTTTTCATGCCGGGCATGTGGAGGTAAGAAAAAGATTCCTTTTACTAATTAGTCTATTTTTATTTGATATACCTTTGAAATAAAAGTGGTCTAAAAAAATAACTTTAGATTTTTTTTTTGGAAAATATATATAAGGGCAAACAATGACAGAAGTATTATGTTCCCTATTAGAATTGGAACAAAAGTAACTCTACTTTAGATTTTCATTCACCTAGGGATTTTATGGTAATTTTTCAATAGACAGGGACAAATTTGAAATATGATCCATATGTCAAGGGCTGGATATGTATTTTTTTTATATTTATCTTCATGGGCTTTTTCACAGAAATGCTCGTATTAATTCATTTTTTTCTAATCCATTTTTTATATAGATTTTGCGACTTGCCAAAGAGCTTGGAGATTTTCTTCTTGTTGGAATACACACGGATCAGAATGTCAGGTTATGCATCTCCTTTTATTTCTTTAGACTTACGAAGTTTTATTTCTTTCTTTCTCTCTCTATCTCTCTCTCCGTATATAATATAAATAATGTTTCAATATATGAAGCTTAGTGAAGAAATTTATTCTTTCACTGTTTTTATACGCTCTAACAAAATTTATCTTCACTCAGCTTTCCTTTATTTAAGAACCATTTTCTTAAGAATTTAATTTATTTTTCGACAGTGCTAAGAGAGGAGCACATCGTCCAATCATGAACCTCCATGAAAGAAGCCTCAGCGTTTTGGCTTGCCGCTATGTGGACGAGGTGATAATCGGTGCTCCATGGGAAATCTCTAGAGACATGGTCAGTTTCTTTCTATATATAGTTGCAAAAATAATAGTTTGTGCTCCTTGGTAAATATGGATATAACATAATGAAATTCTTGCAAGTACAGATCACCACCTTCAACATTTCGCTTGTCGTTCATGGCACCGTTGCCGAGAACAACGATTTCCAGAAGGTAAGCTAAACTACTTTACAACTGTTCCGAGAAGAGGCCATGCCTTTGGAGGAAGGATAAAGCTTTATTGGCTCCAACTGGCCCCTTTGTAATAAGAGTGGATTTGGTCCTTCTGTTACACTTTTGGTGCAAAAATGGTCCTCTATCACCAAGTTAAATGCCCCGAGACCATTTTACAGTATTTTATGTACCAAAATCGTAACAGGACCATTCCTGCATCAAAAAGGTAACAGAGGGACCAAATCCGCTCACAATACATTTCATATGTATATATAGTTAATATAGTTGCAGCTTTTTTTTTTCCTAACACTATTGAGCTTGCAGGAGGAAGGAAACCCCTATGCTGTGCCAATAAGTATGGATATCTTTAAAATTTTGGATAGCCCATTGGATATCACCACAACCACGATTATCCGAAGGATCGTGTCCAATCACGAAGCCTACCAGGTTTTCTAGTCATCTCTTCTTATAATTTTTTTGGAATTTTTTCCGAAAAAACATTGCCGGGTAATAATATTATATATAAGGACTTCCTCTAACTATGATCCAAATGTTAGACTAGATAAGGCTACATTACATATGACTCTTACTAAGCGTAATCACTGATAACAATAATAAATCAGGAAATAGTAAACTAAATAAATTAATGATATAGAAGTCATATTTCAATTCTGATCTTCTGGATATTTCGTGTTTTGTATGGTTATGTGACGATTTTACTTTTCTGGTTGAGCAATTACGTGTTTAGCTACATAAGACTCTAGTTAAGCATGACAAACATTGATAACAATAATGAATTAAGAAGTAATAAACTA
The DNA here is from genome assembly GCA_954871525.1 of Parietaria judaica. Lineage (NCBI taxonomy): Eukaryota > Viridiplantae > Streptophyta > Magnoliopsida > Rosales > Urticaceae > Parietaria > Parietaria judaica. The sequence continues at coordinate 18,774,197 of OX940868.1, read as the reverse complement.
AAGAAATTAGACATATGTTAAGTCATATTTCAATACTAATCTTCCGGGTATTACGTGTTTTGTGTGGTTATCTGACGATTTTAATTTTCGAGTTGAACATTTTGCATGTTCCGTTAGCTTCGATCTTTTTGGCTGCAGAAACGTAACGAGAAGAAGGCAGAAAGCGAGAAAAGGTATTACGAGGGTAAGACGTACATCACCGGTGATTGAGTTTGTCTCGGAACCCGATCTTCGAAGCTCGTGTCTATTCCCCTGAACTACCCGGTTTTGCTTTATTTATTGACGACCCCTTTCGAGTTAGATTTGATTATGTTAAAAGTCCTTAAATCCACTTGGTAATGTTGTATTACTAGATATGTAATCTGAGAGTGAAATTAACAAGCATGAGTTTTAGGAAATAGATGAGCAGTTAATTAGATTCATATTAGTGTAGTGTTCAAGGGCTGAAGGGTATTTTTGACAATTACACACCTTCACTGTTGTTTTTCCTTCTCGACTTCAAGGGAAGATGATAAACACCGAAGAGACATATAAATTTTTATTTATTTATACAAAGTTCTACACAAAGTTTTGACTAATTGCCATATACTATAATATACTAATAATAATATCATATATATATATATATTGAGCTTTCTTTGACTCAAACTTTTTAATTATTTTTTAATTAAATCTAGTGGTTTCAACTTTCAATTTTAAATTTTGTGGACCAAAAATATTAATTTACAGTTAGTGCTATAAACAGTAACAAGCATATTATATTCTGTTGCATTTGCTTGCCTCACAAGGAATATCAGTAATAAAATAAGCTTGGTGCAATCAAGGTATCAAATTTTGCGATTTTTCATGGAAATGTCGACCGATTTTCGTTTTTCGAGGATATACGAAAGGAAAACTCTTTCGTTTCGCTGGATTTTTACCATTTATCGCGAAATTTGCATGGGCACGTGGATGGAATATCGTTTGTCGTTTTTGTGAGTAAAAATTGCGAAAAATGATTGGAATTTCGCAAAAAAATATATTTTTAGTAGATTTCGGCAAAATTACCAATTAACTTAATATTATACACTTAACATACATATTAACTTCACCTAACATATATACACACTTAATATACATATTCATTTAATATTATAAACTCAACTAATATTAAATTTGTTTCCATGCATATTCACTTAATATTACACACTTAACATACATATTCACTTAACATAATAATTTGACTTAATATTATACATTTCAACTAATAAAGTGACTTACTATTATACATTTCACCTACATATATTTAAGTTACAAATGTGTTCTGTTGTATACAACTGTCTTATATTTATTAAATATGTAATTTTGAACCTATATAAATATCTTGCTTAAATACTCAAATATTTTTTACAAAATATCCATCGAAAACTCCATCGGCATGCGGTATGCCCATGCGAAAAGTGCGGTATATGCGGCATGCGGCATGCCCTTTTTTTTACGATTTGCCCATCGACATACTCATCGGTAAGCGATATATCCGTAAAACAGAAAATGCGAAACGACATCGGCAAGCGACATTTTAAACCTTGGGTGCAATAGAGGACAAGCTCGACAGTCATATTGCCGCCTGGTCACGAGTTCACGGCGGCCGTCACAAAAAAAAAAAAAAAAACTCAGATAACACGGAGGAAAAGAAAGGGAAACGCGCTCTTGAGCGTCTCGGAAGTTGTGACGAATTAACTATTATATTTTTTTGTCGCTTTTGTCTATTTTCTTCCCGTTAATCACGACATATTAAGGGAAATTTGTTTTTTTATACCCTCAACTTTTATTTTTGACAAAAATATACCTTCAAGTTTCAAAAACGGCTCAAAAACGGCTAAAATATACCCTCGAAGTCTATTTTCTTTTCTTTTATATACCTTCTAATAAATAGCTTTTAAAAACTTAAAATTACCCCTCATTAATAATTTAAACTTTTTTTTATATATTTCGTCTACTTTCATTTTAAACTGAAATATATCTTGTGTTTAGAATTTTATTTTTTAAAATGTTTAAATAAATAATTTAAAAAATAGGAAGATGAAAAGGTAGAATTATCAAATCATACACCAATGTATACTTCAATTTTTTATATTAAGTATTAAATGCTATAGAAATCAATATGCTCGCCGAAAATTTCCTGAGCATTTAATTAATCTTAAATCAAATGAACAAGTTTCATGTTTTTTTTTTCATATACAATAGAACCTCTATAAATTAATATCTCGATTAATTAATAATTTTTTCCAGTCTCGATTATATAACGTCGTTCAATTTTTACCTCGATAATATAATAAATTTCTTTAGTCCCAACATTATTAATTTATAGAGGTTCAACTGTACTTATAATATTATAAAGTTTGGCCATGAGAAAACCTTTTTTTCTTCTCTTAAAATATTGATTCTATTTCTATCATTCATGGCATCACTTTAATCTTCTATTTGTCTAATAGTGCTCCAAAATAAAGTTCATGACTTTTCATTTTTCAATTTGAAGAGAGATAAGCATTTAACAACCCACAATTCTATTATGTATATATTTATTAATATACATGTCAAACATATAGCAAAGAGCAAAACTTATAAACATCCTATGATTTTATTAACATCATATTTATGACGTAATATTTTTATTTACTCAAGAACACAAAATTGGCGCGTAGGGTTTGGCACAGATGCGATCCAACACCACCACAAATGACATCACGAGCTGCGCGTCGAACCCGGGCCGGACGACGAGGCTGAAAACGTCGTCGCCGAGCACGACCTTCTCGTTGACCTTCTTCCGCGATATGTTCGCCACCACCTCGCCGTCGCCGTTCCTGATCCGGCAGTTACGTCGCCAGAAGCTGCCCTCGATTCTGAAATCTGGCGCCCGCCGGTCGAGGGCGCTCTCTTGCTCGTTTTGCCTTGCGGGGCTTTCCAAGAACACCTCGGCTTCGGCTCCTTTTCCGACGCTGTGGAAGAGCGTCGACCCGCCTCGCATCGCGAAGACTTTGCCGGATTTGAGACTACCCTTTAGGCTTCCTTCGTCGCCTCTGTATGCTTTCCATTGTTGTTGAAAGCTCAGAACCTATTATCGCCACAAAACCATTCATTAGTTCTTGCCAATATATATAATTTTTCATACAAATTTTGTATCATTAATGTATACATATATATTTTGCATGAAGGTATTTATAGATCATTATGATTTGTATAAATGTCATTCTACAATAAGATCTACATATATATTTATCTTTTTTTTTTCTTTCTTTTCTTTCAAATATTACATACTTTTATTATATATATGTATATTTGTGTAGAAACTAGATACACACCTGAGGTTTGAGAGTAAGCAATGCTTTCCCAGCTCCGTCCATGAGAAGAAGGCCGCCTTTAGAGCAAGGGTTTCGGCGAGAATAGTTGTCGACTCTGAAGGCTAATCGCCCGCCGTGATCGAACACCGTGAAACCATCGGTTCCTTGGAAGCTCATGCTCGATCGCTTCCACACCGTCAGCACCGATGGCCGTTGATCGCCGTGTTCTTGCCGTAATGGCCTCACGACTCTTTCCTCTAGCAATCCGCGGTTTTGCCATTTACTCTCACCAGCTGGATGAACTTTTGACATTCTATATTAATATATGTGTATATATGTTTTATATATAAGAAATCAAGAGAAGAAACAGGAACTATAGTTCTTGGTCTTGGCTATGGAAACGCAAAGGAATGTGTGTTATGAGCTTTGTTGAGTGATAGATAGATATGTCATGGTTATATATATATATATATATATATATATATGTGTATATGTCTATATAGAAGTGATATTTATGTGTATATTATTATTATTAATCTATAGTGGAGAAAACGACATGTTACGTAGGTCATTACTCATTAGCTTTGTAGATTTATTAATTATATACTAAATTAAAATGGGTAAAATTGTGGCTAATGTACCCAATGTTTTACCGGCTGGGAATTATGTACGCAATATTTATTTTCGATGGCTAATGTACCCAAATTTGATTCCGTTAGATTTTTTCGTGTTTTCCATCACTACCGTCAGCGAGTGATTCCTCCTCTATATGAACAATTTTCGTATTTTTGGCATAACTCACTCATATTTTGTCCAAATTTCATTAATAAATTGGAAATCTAAGAGATAGATTTACAAATTTTGCGTTTTAAGTTTTGTAAAAAAAAATTCAAAAAATAAATAAATTTCAACCACAACGTAAAATTGAACATTAGTGTAATGCAAATGAATTGTTTTGGGCAAATTTTAATATACTGAATTACTTTTTTTGATATAACATAAAACTACAAAGTTGTAGATAAATCTTTTATCTTTGCAACGGTAGTTTATTTATAAATTTTGGACAAAAAATGAGTGAGTTATGCCAAAAATATGAGGATTCACTCTATGACGGTCAAGTGACGGAAAACACGAAAAAACTAACGGAATCAAGTTTGTGTACATTAACAGTCGAAAATAAACATTGGGTACATAATTCGTAACCGGTCAAACATTTGGTACATTAGCCACAATTTATCCAATTAAAATTTAATTATAAGCTGTTGGTTTTGCTCTCTCCGTTTTGCTTATTTTTTATATTATATCAAATAGGGATTCATGAACTCGATGGGTATTACATAGCACTTTGTCTTTCTTTGGTCATTAGTGGACCCAGCACTAATATATACAATACATATATAATATATATGTATATAGTTAGATAGATAGATATGTGCGTATACATAAAAACATAGGGTTAGGTTCACTAATTCGTACATCTTAATAATTAAGTGTTGTATTTACTAATTATAGAATTCCTGTTGTACATAAAATCTAAGGATTTTGTGAAGATGTGAATTATATCTAGATTTAATATAACTAATGAGCACATATATTCAAGCATTATTCTTTTAATATAACTAATGAGCACATATATTCAAGCATTATTCTTGTAACGCCCCGGCTGCTCAATCGAATTGACGACTGTCCTTACAGGCCAATACGAGTCTTTTCAGCATGCTTTGTCCTCACTCGCACGCTTCCCGAGAAACTTCTCAGGAGGTCACCCATCCTAGTACTACTCCAAGTCAAGCACGCTTAACTTTGAAGTTCCTTGAACGCTTAACTTTTATTTATAAATTCATAAAATACGAAGTGTGATTGTTCTTTATGCAACACCAAAATTACGTTGTCGATGTTAGGCATGATATAATTATTGTAATTTAAGCACTTATTAAAAAATAAAAAAAAACCTAGACATAATCATCAATGCCTTACTTTAAATTTAAGAGCCAGAATTAATTGTAGGCCATGAAAATAACTCAAATTTAAAGCCAAGGGGCTCAATTGAGGTCCATATGTTGCTCAACGTGGGAGCCAAATTAAGTGCTTAACATAATGATAATTTCAAATTTCTATTATTATTATTATTATTATTATTATTATAAATGTCCCATTTAAAATGTGAACAATATAATTATGTCGTAAGACAAATACTAATTAATAATTATGATCATGATTCGATGTCACAATTCATATTGCCTCACGTGAGTGGATACCAAATATTTGTCACCACATTGAAACTCTTGTCATCATCTTTCTCACAATAATATATCAACTTGGTGTTATATATTTATTTTTCTATTTCTCGTATGTAAAACCCTAAGGAAACTGATATATTGTTTCTTAAGTAATTGGCATAAATGGTCCTTAAACTTTGTCACTTTCTTCATCTTGGCCCCTAGACTAGTTATTTTGGCAATGATCTCCACTATTCTTCCCAAAAGTTGCCCCTTTTAGTAATAAAAATGACGGAAAATGTTTTAGGCCATTTTATTATTTCTCTCGAATCTCCTTATGTTATATTAGAACTTCTTCAAGAACTATATATATTGTGATTGCTCAGAGAAAACACAATGTAATATATCGATTGCGTTCGACAACTAATTGATAAAAAAATCCTCGAGGAAGTCATTACTTTTAAATTTACATCTTTCGTCAATTTTTTATTTTCCGTAATGAGCAATGCATTACTTTTAAAAAATAAAAGCCCTTCCTTCCAAAAAAAAAAAACAAAAAAACAAAGTTAAGAGGGCATGCTTAATTACTCTTTTTTGTTATTGTTTTCCAGCTATTTTCTTTATTTCTATTTTTGTAATTTGGAGTAGAATATTGTATATGTCTTGTTTTTATCTACTCGTCATCATTCAGAAAATTTGGCAGTCAAGAAAATTCGATCATATTATTCGGCTAAATATAAAGTGTGCAAAACCATAAATGGGTGACGAATTAGCCGAACTAGTTTGTTTGGATTAGAGAAATACGAGAGACATATAGTAAATTCAAAAGGGTTTGTCTTACTCTTAGCAACTCATGAAATTAGAGTATTAACTATATTAAAAATAGTAATATTCCACTAATTAAGGAGATTATCAATTGAGCAACTTGGAATTAGTGCCCCTAATTTTTTTTAAAAAAAAATTTATAATAATTTTTTAGTCACAAAGCACTCGATCGAAAGAAAAACACTCGACTTTGAGTGAGAAATGATATTATTCCTCGTGAAAACAACACCATATTCTATGTGCTATGCTTTCTTTCTTTATTATTTATTTTTTCTTTAATTAGAATATAGAGCACTACAATACGTGCATGTGTGTGCACATTAAAATAGGAATTAGGCACGTAAAATAAGGAGAACTTCTAAAAAGAAAGAGACATTCTTAAAGATATATTATACAAACATAGGATAAATTAGTTAGGTGCTAAACATCCATCCACTAAAGCAATATATATCTTTATATATATCCTCGCATGGCCGGGTTGGTATCTACAAGGCACAAGATAGAAATGAAAATAATATAGTATATTTGTTATTTTATTTTCATGGTCACTCGATGCTTATTTCCACGAAAGGTCATCTTCGTATAGTTTAAGAAAAATCAAGTTGATCAGTTCACAACGATGCGTCACTTATTTTCTACAATGAAACATGTAAGAAACTAAGAAAGGAAGAGCATAAAAACTCCCAACGACCGAGGAAAAAACATGCGAACTTTGCATTATGTTTATCTATATATCGTATTTGTATGTACGTATATTATATGTGTGTAAATCTTGCATAAGAAAGCAGTTCGAATATACATTATTATATTGCTTACTAAAGAAAAACTTATACCACATCATTCTTACGTGGAATTTTTCTTAGCAAGTGATAAATATACTGATTAATAGATGATTATCATAAGCACTGGACCAATTTTATATTATCGAGTGCATGATTAATAACTTTGTTTATATAAATACAATTTTGAGTACTATTGACATAAAACTTAGAGAAAATATAATAAATAGCCAATACGTATTGTGTAAAATCGTGGTCTCACTCCTACAAATATGAGATTATATCAGTAGTGTGTACACCACTTCTCAGAAATGGTGGCATGAGTGATCTCTTTTATCTGGATATATAATATAATTATGTTAAATACATGCACGGAAGAATAAATAGTGAATATTTTGTTACTCCATTTTGTACGATCTAATGTGGATAACCTATACCTTGGGTGCTTTGCGGAATTATCGACCTCCATTGATTCTAGATAACAAAAACAAAAAAGATCATATTTTGTGACAAATTCCTTCAAATACTAACAAAATATACTCTGATTATCACTGACGATTTAGAAACCTTACCAAAATGTAAATTTATGAATTAGGAACGACCTGTCAAAATTTCATGACAATATAAACTGAACATTACGATGATTTTACTTTGTCTCCTCATTCTCTTCTAAGTCCCAAAAGATCTTAGCAACACTGATCATGGGCTAATAGTTGAAAAGCAATCCACATTGTTGTTCTACCACTGTATAGGGAGTATACTCGACGAGAATCAACAATAATCACAAAAAAAAAAAAAAAAAAAGCCTGATATTTACACGCTATTTTACAACATAGACAAAAAAACTACCATAGAACTTACTTCACTTGCTTGTAGTGTAATTGTTAAGTAGGGTTAATGACGGTAAAAATATATAAAGTTTAATCAAAGAATCTTTCATGTATTTAAAGTTTAAAAATGATGACAAAAGTACCTAAAGTTGCATTTGGGGCGTTGACCACTCAATTCCGTTATGTAGTTAAATTCCCCTTTAACTCTGGCCACGTGGACAAACGTGATTTGCTGAAATAGCAATTTTTTGCCACGTGGGCGAGCCCAATAAGGGGTTTAATTCGTTGTTTTTTCGTAAACAAGGCTGATGTCAGCTCGTCCACGTGGCAAAAAATTGTTATGTCAGCAACCAATGTTTGTCAACGTGGTCAGAGTTAACGGATAAGTTAACTGCGTTACGAGAATGGAGTGGTCAACGCTCTAAATGTGACTTTAGGTATTTTAGCCATCACTTTTGAACTTTGAGTACACGAGGGATTTTTTGATCAAATTTTAAGTATTTTCGCTGTCATTAACCCTTGTTAAGTATTATTCTCGCAAAAAAAAAAAAAACAAAAAAAAACCTTGTTAAGTATTATGAAGTTCACCCTAACAATGAGAGCAGCAGCTTATGACTTTATTTAAACACTGCTAAATATGTATGTGTTTTTCATATCGAATACTTTGAAGATTAAGGTGCGAAACTTCTATTTCTCCTCTTCAAAAGTAATTAATAATAGGCCAACGGAGTTGATATATTAGAAAATCTAATCATCAATTACAACCATGTACACAAATTCTATAATATATCTATATGTGTGTTTGAATCATATCATAAATGCTTCGAAGTTGAACAACCCAGCAGTTGGTCAACGATTACGACTCGTTGGGACAGTTTTTTCATGAGTATTATTTAATATTGGCTAAGTGAAACGTCTAAAGAAGCAGATATATTTACGTTTAAAATAAATTATCTCATATGATAATGACAAGAATATGCGATAAATGCACAAACCAAAGGCCTTATTTTCTTCTTTAAAAAAAAAAAAAGGTCTTATTCTGTGAAACTCTGACTATTATTGCCGAGTGTCACTATAAGAATGTTAAAATCAAAATATATTATATTATATTATATGATTTAAGTTGGTGGAGCATATAGTAAGCTTTCATGATTAATTTAGTTATAATTTAGACCAATAACTTCGTCAATTCTCCATGAAACCTGCATTTGATTGAGCGTTGTAGAATATTAAAATATTAGTCTATTAATTGGATGAATATATTTATTTATTAATAGGAAAAACAAAGTTTTTTTGCCAAACATCATGAGCCACTTCTTATAGATATAATATAATTGAATAGAGATAATTATTAACACTTATCAATCAATCTTTAATTAAGGTGTTTAATTTTACTTTGGTAACATTTTTTAATCTTAGTGATTGTTTGGATAAAATGGTTAAACGATATTATATTAATAGGAACCACAAAAAGTATTGACATATTATGCTCGTAAATTTTAAAGGAGGTTCTTCTTTATATAGAAAGAGTTCGATAACTTTCTTTATATATACATTATATATATATATATATATATATATATATATATATATATATATAGATTCCAACGTAGCCTTTGAGTACAAAACATCATAGAAGATACGATCGTTGTTAAAACTTAAAAGAACAAAATTAGTATCATTAAGTTGAATAAGATTTTGGGTAAACTGTGGCTAAAGTACTTAATGTTTGATTTTCTGCGGATTATGTACCCTAATGTTTATTTTCGGCGGCTAATATACCCGATGTTTGATTCGCTAGATTTTTTTAGGTTTTCCATCAGTTGACCGTCAGAGAGTTATCCTCCTCTATATGTACATTTTTCGTATTTTTGACATAACTCACTCAATTTTTGTCCAAATTTTATGAACGACCTATGGTTGGAAAGATAAGAGATAGATCTACAACTTTGGTGTTTTAAGTTTTGTAAAATCAGTTTTAAAAAAATACGAAATTTCAAGTACAACGTAAAACTGGACATTAGTTTAATGCAAAATATTTGTTTCGAGCAAATTTTAATATACTTAATGACTTTTTATGATGAAACGTAAAAGGAAAAAGTTGTAGATAAATGTTTTATCTTTCCAACAAGTGTTTATTTATAAATTTTGGATAGTAAAACGAGTGAGTTATGCCAAAAATATGAAATATTATTTCACATCACATCTTTCATATTTTTGGCATAACTCACTCATTTTTTGTCAAAAATTTAAAAATAAACAGCTGTTTGAAAGTCAATCTATGTGGCCTGACATCATTAATCACCATATATAACATGATATATAGTTAGCTCATCAATCATATTCATAAAAAAATTTACTCGTATTTATAAATCTTTTTTTTTTCTCATAAATATATCAGTATGTGATTTGTAATAATGCTGCTGTCTATTTCTATTTTGTTAAAAAAACTCGGAAAGAAGAAAGAAAAAAAATCTAAACTCTAAACAATCTTTTCCCCCAAAGTTTGCATCTCCCTCACCAGTTTTGTCGCCTCGTCGCATTCAGCCGATTTATCACCTTCAACTCGTCACGCGTTTTGCATTTTCTGGGCCGCACACTCGCTATGAGCGTCATCGGCTTCTCGTCAACTCATCATCCTATTGGCTCATTAGCTTCCAACCTCATTGCCATCTTTCTCAACTCGTCTATGCCTGTAGGTTCGACTAGTTTAACGGTGTAATTTGACTTTTTTTATTTTATTTTAGAAATTAGAGGATTTGTTTTAGTTAAAAGTACTGTTAAGTTGAATTGTAAAACTGTGAATTAAAAAGATTAAACGTGTAAAAAAGAGCTAAAGTATATTTTGAAGGTCTATTTTGACTTCTTTTTTTTTGAATATATATTCAAAAGTTCAAAATATAAGGTGTGTAATAATAGCTAAATTCCCTAGTCACCATTTCAACAAACTAATTATTTTATTTTTGTAAAGCACGATAAAAAAAAAATGCAAGATAAGTGTCAAACGAGAATTGGATAGTTGATGCATAGGCTCGCATTAGTCATGCAGTAATAACGTGGATTATTCTAGTAATACAATATTATGGTTATTATAATATAGGTTAATCCAATCCTACTAATGAGATAAAATTATATATATTAAATAGGTTTTGAATGGAAATTTTAAATGTCTTGTTTAGAGTAAAAGGTTTTGCAACATCTCGTTGCTTCGAATTTTATGATAAGATGAGCTAACTTTGTGTATAGTGGATGCATTGCTCACATCAAATTAATTGATTACTTACGTGTAATAATAAACTATAATTTCAAAAGCTATATTAGGTTTGAGAGTACTGGACAACTTTCGAAGGCACGTCATTATAACATTAATGCGTTGTCCATTTTGCTTGCATTTGTTTAAGAAGGGAATTTGTGAGCCATTAAATTTGTATATTCGGTTAAAGATTTAAACGGCGATTTTTTATTAAGAAAAAGAACTATGTGCTGAAAATATTGCAAGTATTTTCACTTGAAATTCACCAAATATGTGCATTTTTTTCGGCATGCTTTAGATACTTTTATAATTTTTTGAAGGAATAATGAATTTGATATCGATATAAAGTTTTTATGAGTTTCAAGTTACACGTGAGCAATTCGTTAACATTTCATAAAATAACAAGAGTCATAGATAAAATCCTGCCAATAATGTGAAAAATTTGGCTGCCCAAATCCCATGATTACCGTGGACACTTTGAATATTGGCTATGATCTATGTTACATTTCTTTTTTCAATAATCTTATTACAGTATACCCATCAGTTTGCGGTTTACTCATTGAGACTTGTTTTTGGAAACCTTACAAAATAAAAAAAAATCCATTAATATACTCGTTGCGCTTTCAGCATTCTCGTCAACTAAACTTTTACCGTCGGTTTTTCGGGCATTTGAACTTTCGTTTGAACATTGATTAAGATCTATATATGTTACTTTAATGCAATGTATTAAATTTCTCGAATATCTATCGGCATGCCCATCGAAAATCTTTTTTCGATGATATGCGAAACGATATATCCATCGACATATCCATCGACTTACCTATGAGATACACATCGACAAGCGATATATTCGTAAAATGAAAAGTGCAAAACGACATTGGCAAGAGGTATTTAAAACCTTGCTTTAATGTACTATATGATATATTTTTATTTATTTTTCTGTAAGTTTAGGGTTGATATTGGAAGATACCTAATAGGACAGGACTAGATGGGGCCTACTGAAAGTTATGGGTCGGATTTTGGCCCAAACGGCCCATCTTCACATGTTTTCCTTTCTAAACTTAAATTCCTATATATAAATTAAAAACCATCTTATTTAAGTCCATTTTATTGAATTATTAATCAAAAGTAGAACTACCTTCAGAGTTCAGCGGCCGTAAGAAAATAAAAATTTATTGATGTCTTCAGCTTATTGAGGTTATAATAATTCCATAAGTCTTGGTATGTTTAAAAACTTGTTGAAATGAAAATGCTACAATAATCCCAAATATAAGCTTATATGATGAATAGTGTTGAAACAGTAATGAGGTTACTCCAACTCCAAGCTTACTTTTATCGTCGGGTTGTCGGGCTCCATTAGTAATCTCGCGTACTTTATTCGAGCTAGAATGCATGAACAAAAAATAAATTATGAGACAAGGAGAATTTTCGAAATAGGTTAAGAGTGAGTTTATTGGCCACGTCCTCCCATTTTATTGATATTCGTCTTTGATTACAATCGAAGAAAGAACAACAAAAATGTACACAAGAGCATTATTTCATAGTACTTAGGCGTAAAATTCTATTGGAGTTACTTTTATCTCGTTGCGAGGGCTATATAAAGTTATTGTACGTTCGACCTTCAGTGGTTTCTTATCGATCTGTTGATTTCTCGATCTAATTCTTCTTCGAACTTCTAAGACTCGTTGTCCTCACCCTATGTATTTTAAATGATACATTTCAATCCGCATTTTCAATGAATCTGTAGTTTTATTTCACAACGTTTAAAAACGGATTTCCCGACCTATTTTTTTTGTGTCTTGACCCGAGTTGGGTCACGTCTTTCTCTTTGATTAGACTTGTAGTTCGCTTAAGGCTTGGACTGCCAAACTCCCTACTAAAGTGGGTAAATAAATTTGTCATTTTCGTTAAATAAAAAAATAGAATCAAATAACACTCCAACAAAATAGGTATATGTTTGCCTTTTCCAAATTAGTTAAGGTTGTTACTTTTATTACTAGGCGTTATGTAATTCGGTATTTTATTCATCGTACTCAACTCTACTTTAATTTCATTCAATAGGTTTATTTATATATATAGTTATAATATAAAGTTTCATGGTGACCAATTAAAGCGCCAATTGTGTTGATAGTTTGGTAGACAAGTCGAGTCAAGTATGAGACAGCAAATAATGATAAAAAATGAGGTTGAACACATCTAATAAACCAACTTTGCTAGCTGTTGAGAGAGACCTTTCTAAAGAAGATATATGCAATAAAGAAAAGTAATATATATAATGATGTATTGGGGTCACACCAAGGTGCTTCTAAGCCAACACAATGCTAAACTACTACTATTAATATATTAATTTATCGAGAATTAATGAAATAGAATGGCTCAAAATCAAATAGTAAATATTTTAATATAATATAAGTTACCTACAACAAGACCCAATGTGATTAGAGAACTCAACTTATGCTAATTTAATTTTAGGGATAATAGCGGCATAAGTCCTCAATCTTTATTAAATTGGGGCGGCATAGCCCCAACCTCATTTAATAGCGGTATAAGTACCAAAAGATGATTTCCGTCCATATTTGACTAACGAAAGTAGTCAACGTTTGCGTGGTCAGCTTCTCGTCAACGTGGACGCCACGTAATCGACATGTCACCATACATGTCATCCTCTATCACCATTAATTTTGCATTAAATTTGAATCCCTCCATCACCACATGCGAGGGCAATGGTTCGAATCCCTCCATGCGATGACACGAGGATGACGTGTGTGGTGACATGTCGGATTACGTGGCGTCCACGTTGACGAGAAGCTGACCACGCAAACGTTGACTACTTCCATTAGTCAAAATATGGACGGAAATCATCTTCTGGTACTTATACCGCTATTAAATGAGGTTGGGACTATGCCACCTCAGTTGAGTAAAGGTTGAGGACTTATGCCGCTATTATCCCTTAATTTTATTGGATGATGAAAAAGACCGCACTGAAAATTGGGTCTTTTTTCTTTCTTTCTATCTACCTTCCTTTTTTTCTTTTTTTTTCTTCTTCTTCTAATTTCAAATATACGGCTTCAACTTGAAAGAGAAAGTGAATAATAATAGAAAGTAACAATTCATACCATTTTTTTTACCTGGTCCTCATACTTCTCGTGATATGGCATCTTTGTTCTGTTGTCATATCTCTTTGAAGAATTTGCACCATTATTAGAGTTGAATAGTATTGCTTTCGTCCTTATATGAATACTACTTTTTTTGATGTCTCACCATCATCAATACGTACCTCTTTGATAAGCTCGAGAATATGATGTCCAATACATTCATAGTGGAGATACCATATCTCAATTGATTGTGATCCCATTATATCTAATCCTATGCATTTCTATTTTTTTTTTCATTTCATTTATGTGACGAATAATTAGATCATTTACCACAACAAATAACACTAATATCTCTCTATATATATACGTCATAAATTCATTTCTTAATTTATAGCAAATTTCCATGAAACATCTCTTAATTAATCTTCAAATTAATCATCCGAATAACGCACACTATAAAGGCTTTCGAGATCATCTAAATTTAAGCGAAATTAGCAGTCATATATTCAAATTTCATTTGCACAAATTGAAGTACTTTAATCACATAAAAGTGTACGGTCTGTGTTTTTCTTTTTATTTGTTGCTAGTTAGTTTATAATGATGCTCATTGTATCTTTGTTTACCATGTATTCTCATAATAAAAGCGTGTAAAACTAAAACATTATATTTTTATTTTTAATTAAAACTTTAAATAAAAATTTGATGGCACTTTATTATAAACAAACATAAAGACGGTGAAAAACACAAACTTACACTTCGATGCAACATGTATACTTTTGGCCTTTACATATAAAACTTCAACTTGAATATTTTAGGATTTTTTTTACCGAAATCCCCATAACTGAAAACGAAATAGCAAAGCAAAATGGAAATTGACACTGAGAATATCTATTTGCCGCTTGCAAGAATGATCCGCTATAATCTTCACCGTCATCGGAGTTATTAGAATTACTCCCGATCCATCTCTAATTTTGTGCTACACACCAGAATGCCGGCCACATGCCAAATAAGAGAAAACCTAAGACAACAACATTACATCATATGATAAGAAGTCTAAAATACCGTTCGGTACATAATTATAAGTAAAACATTGTTCAAATCCGCTTTGATAATTCTTCGTCGAGTCTTCGTCGCGTGTCCGGAATGAATTCAGGTTTGCACTCAGTGGAATAGTTCGCTCGCTTTAATCTCTTAAAAATAATAGACGATAATATTAGCGATGCGATGACTATGGGACTATATATATATATATATATATATATATAACAATATGTTTTGAGAATATAAAAATTGCCAGTTGGTCACGTGGTGGGTACAAATACAATACAAACAACACTTTGTCTAGCTAGCAAATATTCATGGATCGAGCAATTCCATTTCTTTATATTCGTTTTTCCATGACAATTAGTCAAATTACTACACTGCTCTCTGACACTCGATGCTTGTCACTTTGTATTTTTCCATACACTCCTGCTATCTCACAATATATAATATATATAGATCCATATATATTGACCAATATCCCATATTCAGTTTCACACCCCAATCTTCATTACATACTGTAAATATATACCATACATTACATAAATATTATATATATCGTTGCCATGATCAGACATGTTCAGACCAACCCAACAACGAGATATTATTATATATAATCTAGGGAACTTTTATTTTTATATACTTTCAGAAACAGTCAAAATGTACTTTCAATGTCTAAGAAGAAATTTCTAAAATATTAAAACCCAATTAAATCACATTTGTGATGAATGATTGGTGAATTTGATATATTAAAAATCATATGATGATCACAGCTTATATAAGTAGACATTGAAAATACATTTTAGTCGTTTCAAAGAGTAGATGATATGCTAAAAATGTATATTTAAGAGTGTCTAAAAGAAAAATTCCCTGTATTATATATAGATATCAAGAGTGGCAAGAAGTGCAGTTGCAAGTCTTGGGGACGAAGGCACAGACGCCGAAGGGCTTGTTTGGCAGCTGGCAGTCGATCCCGAAGCAGCACGGCATCGACACGCACGTGGCGCCCGCGCAGCACTTGCACAGCAGGCACAGCTGGAACGGCGCCAGCTTCCGCCTCGCGCCGCCGCCGCTGCTCAAATCCATCGTCCGGTACTCTGTGGGGCCCACCGGAATCATCGTCTCCGCCGCTGCATGGTATGGTAATAACCCAATAAGGCCTATATACAAAACACATATACACGTATATACATATACAAATAGAGATGTGATTCGGGTTGTACCTGGAAGAACTGTGATGGGCAATAATTGGAAAGTGAAGAGGAGCATCAAAAGGGCTTGTTTTGAGAGAGTAGAATTATTCATTTCTTTAGAGGGAGAGAGAGAGAGGTTTTGGGTGGTGAGAAAGTGTTTGAAGAAGAGATTTTTGTATGTGTGAAAAATGGAATGATATATTATTGGCCACTCATGGCTTTCTTTCTTCCATATATACTGTTTTTTGTGTGTATATATAAGGACAACCAAAAGTTTGGCATCTAGGGTTTAAGATAAATATTTAGTAAGATCCGACCCGATTCTGTTCCATCGGGTCAATGTGTGAAAAAGTAATTACCATCTACTTTATTAGAGAACATTGTGTTTTTATGAGTGATAGAGTGTAATATATATATACACATATATATAGGGTTAATTGTGGTAAAAATACCTAACATTTTCTCATGTGTTCCGTCGTGTACTCAAACTCTAAAGTGATAGGTGAAAGTACCTAATGTGGCTATTTGTTGCAAACTAACAAAATTTCGTCCAACACCGTGAGCATTTTTAGGGTTATTTAGGGTACCTTTACCTAAAAACCCTACCAACCCTAACAAAAAACCCTTCTAAAACCATTAAAATAAAACCCTAAATTTTGCTGGTCTGCAACGAACAGCCACGTATAGTACTTTCACCTAGCATTTTAGAGCTTTGGTACACGACGGAGCATACAGGAAAATGTTGGGTATTTTTACTGCAATTAACCCATATATATATATGGAAACTTCAATAAGTATGCCCGGTAGAGCATGTGTTTTTGAAAAAGTACTCGAGTTTGCTAAATTACAAAATTACGCCCCAACACACTTTTTGTCTTTACATAAACACTTTTAAACACTTTTTAAACACTTTTAAACACATTAAACTATGCTCCAAAAACACATGCTCTACCGGGCATACTTATTGAAGTTTCCCTATATATATATATATATATATATATATATATATAATATTGTGTTTTAATTAGAGAATATTGATGAAATATGTAACTTACATATTTCAAGATTATCTACATCTTTAAAACTAATTGATTTTTTCATTATATCTTACGTGCCTGTTGATTAGGTTAAACTATTTAGACTTAAAATGTAGGAAAAAATGTCCACAAAATTTTGAGAATCACTGACAAATTAATAATATCAACCAAAGTTGTTGATCTCCGTGACTCTGTCTTATCTTTTAAACGAGTTTTAAGCCTATTTTTAATTTTTAATTTTACACTGCATTGTTTAAGTTAAATATGTCTTTTTCAAATGCTCATAAAGGTAGACTTAAATCTATAACATCATCATACATTGGTTTTGAGATACTTAGCAATTGGACTAAAAATAGATCAAAGAAGAAATTATCAAATTTTGTATCGGTTTATAAATTCGACAAAAGATTTTTTGCTTGCCCACAATTTTTTTCATTATATTTTTCATAACATCCTCATTTCAAGTAAAAATAAATTGGGCCAAAGCTCATTTAAGATTTGACAAAGATCTATTACTTTGTCTGAAATATGTTATGTTTTGATTTTGAAGAAAAAAAAAATCATATTTTAAATGGAAGAAAATAGTTTAAATAATATATCTTATTGATCAATCGATTTTTTTTTAATAATCTCACTAACTTACCAAAAGATAAAAAATAAAAGTTGCAGACAGTGACAATCGATTATTCGATTTCATGGCCGAACTCTGCAAATTCTTAGGAATAAAATCAACCAAGATTTTAAATGACATATAGTTTTTGTTGTTTGAAAATTTGAGGTAAAAGATAGGGTTGCAACCGGTCAGTTAACCTGTTCATTTTTCACTATTTGGTATCCTTAACCTAATTCCGGTTAGTCATGTTTTAATAACTCAACCTGTTTTTGAAACCGGTTAACCGGAAACCGGTTAACTTAATTTCCGGTTATCAAAATATCTAATTACCCCGTCTAATATCCTTAACATATTTTTATTTAAAAAAATATAGCATTCGACAGAGTTTATCGCAACGATCAAACATATCGGTCCAAATGAAAAATAATAATAAAAGTTGAATAAATAATATCAAGCATAATAATAATAGATAATGAACAAGATCAAGCAAAGATTTAGGCAGGAGAAAAAAAAAGTCGAGGAGCAGGAAAGAAGAAAGGGTAGGCGAGAAGAAGGAGAAAACCCTACTTAATTTAATTTTAAAATATTTAAATAAAAATATTAATATTAAAACTGGTTACAAAAACCAGTTACTAAAATAACCTGTTTCAAAAAATAATAACATGTAACCTTATCCTGTTTGAAACTGGATACAGTTAACCTTAACATGTTTTAAAAAATAATCAGTTTCGGTTATTTTAAACCGGATAATTTTCGGTTACGGTTTTAAAATTCGGTTACCGGTTATTTTGCATACCCCTAGTAAAAGATACCGGTTTCAAAATTTCAAGAGATAAAATAAAAATATAAAGAAGCGATAACTAAGAAAGTGCGTGTTATTTTAAGAAAATATACAATCATCAAAATATTGGTGTGAGAAAGGAAAAGATAAGTATAGATTTAATATGAAATACATGGAGAATATATATATGTATAGGGAAACTTCAGTTTGTATGCCCGGTAGAGCATGTGTTTTCAAAAAAGTACCCGAGTTTGTTAAATTACAAAACTATGCCCCCAACACACTTTTTGTCTTTACATAAACAGTTTTAAACACTTTTGAACACTTTAAAATATGCTCCAAAAACTGTTAATGTATACATAAACACTTTTTGTCTTTACATAAACACTTTTGGGGCATAGTTTTGTAATTTAACAAATTCAGGTACTTTTCTAAAAACACATGCTGTCCGGGCATACAAACTGAAGTTTCCCTATGTATATATATATATATATATATTACCCTAATCATATTAATCACTCATGACAATTTTGAAGGTAAACTAAATGAAGGAAACCAAACCGTACGTTTTTCGGTATCTAGACACAATACTAAATAAAGTTAGACGTATTGAAAATTCGAAACAATATTTCTTGGAAAATTGAAGATTGAATCAGTTATGTTTCCATTATTTGATTTGGTGAATGACTAAAACTTACATGATAATAATGGAAATAAAATATGAATATGCTACACATTGATTTGGTTTAATGGAAAATGAAATAATTTGACAATTGTAGATTTGTAGTGCTTTAATAATTTATGTACCATACATTTTAATTTAATGCCATTTTTATATATATATATCTATATATATATATATTCAATCACTCAATATAAATTGTTTTGTCAGAAAGAACTTAAACGTGATTAGATCTCATATAATTTTCACATTTGTTTGTTATCTTAATTGATCGAACTCATTACATTATTGCATGCTAGCGTTTTAATCTTATTGATCAACGCTTATCTATTTAGGCAAATTATTTTTTTCTGTAATTAAGAGGTCGGAAAGTTCGCGGTGGCAAATAAGTATTGCTTATAAATATGAACGGAAACAATTTTTTATTTTTATTGTGATTTGTCTCAAATATAATTTTAGATACTTTTACCACCACTTTTAAACTTTAGATACACAAGGAGTTCTTGACCAAACTTTGAGTATTTTTGCACTCATTAACCAAAATATAATCTTAAAAGATATAATATATAGTACTTCTTAGTTTTAGCTATCAGTTGATTAATTTGTTTATTGTTTGATAATTGTATCGGAAATCTATTTTTTCACGGGTTAATTGCGGCGAAAATACCCAACCTTTAGTCAAATTCTCTGCTGTGTATACAACCTCCGTAAATAGCGGTAAAAGTACCCAAACTTAGCAAAGGCTGATTGCCCACATGGATAGGTATTCTCGGTCAACTCTCAAATGCTAAGTTTGGGTACTTTTACCGCCGTTTACGGAGGTTGTATACACAGCAGAAAATTTGACCTAAAGTTGGGTATTTTTGCCGCAATTAACCCTTTTTCACGCTATATTTGTATTGGGAAACTTCAGTTTGTATTCTCGGTATAGCATGTGTTTGCAGAAAAGTACCCGAGTTAATGATATTACAAAAATATGCCCCAAATTTCCTTCCTTGGGTTAACTTAACTCAGCCTTTGCCTAAAAAATAATCCACCCTTTTCCCTTTCTCTTCTTCAACAGTTCTTCGTCTTCTTCTGAACCACTCCTCCCCGAATCTGCCCTCAATTCGCCATGGAAATGCCCTCAGCTTCTAGGTTTCACTTCGTCTCTCACAATTGGGGCTTCTCTTCGCTTTTGAGCTCTCCTACTGGCCATGGCTGTGCTGCAGCGAGTGTCGCAGTCGAGCGTTGTCAATAGCAATGGCGCGGCGAGCGGCTACGATTCGTGCAAGACTGGCCTCGGCTCTCAGACCGTCGTCGCCGGAGAGCAGGCGGTCGCGGATCAGTTCCCGGCGAGGCTGAAGGTCCTGGTCGTCGACGACGACGTCACTTGCCTCAGGATTGCCGAGTAAATGCTTCGTCGGTGTCTCTATCACGGTCTGTATCGCCATTCCTCGATCTTTTCCAAGTACTGATTTTGGAAAATTATATCCATTGGTTTGCTTGGTCAAATTAAGTCGTGAATCATTGTTAGTTTGTTTGTTCTCTTGGTTGATTTTCGCTCAGATTCGCTTCAAATATTTAGTTTATAGGGTTTGATTTTATGTTAGAAATTATGGTTTGATGTTATGGGTTAGTTCGGCATGATATTCGGGTTGATTTTAGGTTTGATTTCAGATTTAGATAGCTCAATATAGGGTTTATGTTTCATTGAGAATATTGGTTTTTGATTGCACACAAAGTGTTTGTTGATATGGCTTTATTAGAAAGTGTTTTGGAATTCACACAAACTTGGCTCTGACTCCGACTCGCTCTCCGCTTGGACCCTCTGGTAGATTGATTGCATAAAATTGAGACCCCGCCGAAGCCTTGCGAGGTTCGCTGAACATCCCTATTTGGATGCCCAAAAATTGAGATAAAAAAAAGCTGATTTTATGTACGTTTGAATATTCATGAATTTGCTAAATTTAGGGTATTGATAGCTGATTTTAAGGTGTTTTAAATTAGTTATATGTGAGTTATCAATGATCAAGTCTTGTTCTTTTGTTGTAGCGGGTGTGTGTTTCTAATTTTCGATATGTACCTTTGAACAAAATTGTGCTTTCAAGTTCATGCATTTTCCGCAATCAATGCGCGTTGGGTCTTAGTTCCGTTTAATTATTATGAAGTTTTGTTTGGTATCTACCGATTTAGATACCAAACAAAACTTCATAATACATCGATTTTGGTTTTTCTCTTTCAGATTAGCGGGTTATTGGTCCATGCCGTGCTGATTGGCTTTTGACCCGTCTTCTCCACTATGGATCGAAGAGCCAAAGTTTCAGGGAATCAAGCATATTTTTCTCAAGCTGATGATATTTTCAACATGCTGGGGATTCGCATCGATGGACCGAGCTCGGGGCTCATTTACTTTGATGTGGGCTTCATCTCTCGCTCTCGTTCTTCGAATCACCAGTTTTTTAGCTATGTCACTGTTATCATATATGTAAACAATTTACATATTTTATGATTAAATAATGGTTGTTTTTAGCACTTCTAGTGTGTGTATGTTTGATAGAGGGTCAAGCATCAGTGTTTTCATTTGTTGTTTTTTCTAAACTTAAGGTTTATTAAAAAAAAAAAACAGTTTGAGAGGCTTTACAATGTTTATTTGGAAAACTGTGTAAGGAAGTATTAAACTGGAGAAAAATTAATTGAAAAATTGTTACACGTTTTTGCCTAAATCAACATAAACAGTTTTTACCTAAACATAAACAGTTTTTGCCTAAACATAAACACTTTTTTGTGAAACCGAAAAATAAAATAAATCTATATAAACACTTTTTGCTTAAACATAAACACTTTTTGTGAAACTGAAAATAAAATAAATCAACATAAACACTTTTTGCCTAAACATTAACAGTTTTTGCCTAAATATAAATACTTTTTGCTAAACCGAAAATAAAATAAATCAACATAAACAATTTTTGCCTAAACATAAATACTTTTTGCTAAACCGAAAATAAAATAAATCCACATAAACACTTTTTGCCTAAACATAAATAGTTTTTGCCTAAACATAAACACTTTTAGCTAAACCAAAAATAAAATAAATCACCTTTTAACACTTTTTGCCTAAACATTAACAGTTTTTGCCTAAACATAAATACATTTTGCTAAACCGAAAATAAAATAAATCAACATAAACAGCTTTTGCCTGAACATAAACACTTTTTTAAATAGTTTTTTTAAACCAAAAATAAAATAAATCAAGATAAACACTTTTTGCCTGATAAACATAAACACTTATCGTTTGCACATCAATCCGATAATGTTATTATTTTTAAGTGAGAAATTTATTAAACTTTATAAATAAAATCACAAAAAAAAAACCCGTTGGTTTGAAGAAATAAATCTATTTAACCACTTTGTGCAAGAAAAGTTTATCATACTTGTTTCATTGGATTTATTTTATTTTTGGTTTAAAAAAAAACTATAGCAAAAAGTGCTTATGTTTAGGCAAAAACTGTTTATGTTTAGGCAAAAAAGTGTTTATGTTGATTTATTTTATTTTCGGATTAAAAAAATTGTTTAAAAAAGTGTTTATGTTTAGGCAAAAAATGTTTATGTTGATTTATTTTATTTGTTGGTTTAAAAAAACTGTTGCAAAAATTGTTTATGTTTAGGCAAAAACTGTTTATGTTTAGGCAAAAACTGTTTATGTTGATTTTTTTTATTTTCGGTTTAGCAAAAATTGTTTATGTTTAGGCAAAAACTGTTTATGTTTAGGCAAAAAGTGTTTATGTTTAATTTTTTTTATTCTCGGTTTAGCAAAAATTGTTTATGTTTAGGCAAAAACTGTTTATGTTTAGGCAAAAAGTGTTTATGTTGATTTATTTTATTTTCGGTTTTAAAAAACTGTTTAAAAAATTGTTTATGTTTAGGCAAAAACTGTTTATGTTTAGGCAAAAAGTGTTTATGTTGATTTATTTTATTTTCGGTTTAGCAAAAACTATTTATGTTTAGGCAAAAATTGTTTATGTTTTTATGTTGATTTATTTTATTTTCGGTTTAAAAACGTGTTTATGTTTACGCAAAAAATGTTTATGTTTTGGCAAAAAGTATTTATGTTGATTTTCGGTTCAGCAAAAACTGTTTATGTTTAAGCTAAAATTGTTTATGTTTAGGCAAAAAGTGTTTATGTTGATTTATTTTATTTTCGGTTTAGCAAAAACTATTTATGTTTAGGCAAAAATTGTTTATGTTTAGGCAAAAAATGTTTATGTTGATTTATTTTATTTTCGGTTTTAAAAATTGTTAGGCAAAAAGTGTTTATGTTTAGGCAAAAAGTATTTATGTTGATTTTCGGTTTAGCAAAAACTGTTTATGTTTAGGCAAAAAGTGTTTATGTTGATCTATTTTATTTCCGGTTTAGCAAAAACTGTTTATGTTTAGGCAAAAAATGTTTATGTTAATTTATTTTATTTTCGGTTCTAAAAAACCTATGGAATGAAGAACAAAACTGTTTATGTTTAGGCAAAAACTGTTTCACCCATGAGACCACATGATTTAAATCCTTAATATTTTTTCAAAGTCTAAAAAATAATCTCAAAAATCATGTCATACTAAATTTCGTATCACCCATATATTTTCTTGAAGTCTAAAAAACAAACAAAATATCAATGAAGACAAATGGTTTAGTCCTTGAGTAAAAAAAAATAAAAATATGTCCAAGCATAAGTCCATAAACAAATACAAGAAAAACCAGAATTTAATTAAGACATATAAACAAACACTTTGTGAGCATTCAAAAACTAATACACTCAATAAAACATAAACTCTAAAATGAACTATCTAAACCAGAAATCATGCTAAACCCTACAACACAGCCTCGGGGACTCAAACAAAGGTCTCATATTCATCGCCGTTGCACCGCCCGAAGCAACATCAGTATCGATCAGAGAAGCGGTTTTACGGAACATCTCTGTCAATGGAGCTGCAAAATTGTCCAAACACTTTGTCATCAGATTTCGGTAGAGCATCGCTAACAGAGTTGCGTCTGGAATTACCTGACACCGACGTACATTCAGAATCATGGAGAGACGCAGCATCTGTGGACAACGGAAGCTCAAATCAATCACAAGCCAAACCGAAAAAGATAACAAGAACGAGATCTAACGCGGAAAAGAAAACAATACCGTCTGGAACACTTTGATAATCATCGTCGCAATCAGAATCAAACGTGGGAATCGAATCAAACCAAGTTTCGTCCGTCGTTCCTGCCAGTACCACACATTGCAGCAAGTATGGTCAGCCACATATCGCTATACAAATTCAATCAGAAAAATACAGAGAAATCGCCCAAACATCAACCCGAATATCATGCCGAACTAACCGATAACATCAAACCATAATTTCTAACCTAAAATCAAACCCTAGGAACAAAATATCTGAACCGAATCTGAGCGAAAATCAACCAAAAAAGAACATACCTTGGGTCTTTCATTGCAGCGAGAAAGGGAAAGTTTCACGCTCGTCTCGGTTCATCCCTGTTTCAACGAGGTATCTCGTGGGTTTCGTCGGCGAGAAGGAGCGAGAGAGAGAGTGGTCGGCGCGAGGGACAGCTCCGTGGTCGGCGCGACGGACAGCGCCGTGGTCGGCGAGAGGAGAGCGAGAGAGAGCGTGCGTAGGTGAGGCAGAGGTGGGGACGCCTTGGTCGCGGGAATGAGAATGGGGAACTGAGCAAAGGGTGGAGCTTGGCTTCGTCATGAAACCCTAAACCAGGGGTCGGGAGCTTTTCTTCAAAATCAGAGAGAGAGAGAGAGTGAATAAGGGTTTTTTCGATTTTTTTTTTTTTTTTTTTACAATGGGTTAAGTTAACTCACCTGGGGCGTATTTCTGTAATATCATTAACTCGGGTACTTTTCCGCAAACACATGCTATACCGGGAATACAAACTGAAGTTTCCCTTTGTATTATTATTCATAGTTACATTTGCTTTCAAAAAGAAAGTGGCAAAAGTCACTAACTTTATCTAATTGCTCTGTTAAATTCTTATTATCAGTAACTGCGTCAATGGTTATAACTTATAACTCTGGCGATTGACCATCAAAATTATCTAACTCACCTCTACAAATTGATACATTTTCTTTCTAGATATTCTTTTACAAAGATTAATTTTTATGCTTAAAGAAAAATAATTAACAAGGCCATTATTTGTCCCTTGGTCCAAATCAGTATGTTATATATAACATAACACGCTTAACAACACGCTAATTTCTCCATTTCACAAAAACGGATGGCGGAAAAAAGCACACGAAAAACAAGTATACAAATCGCCCGCCTCACCTAACTTTGCAAGCCGGAGCTCCAGTAGAGCAGTTCGGGTTCGGCGACCGGCAGATCGCGCCGGGACCCACATTGCCGGGAAACCTCTGCCGCATCCGGTACTCGGGGACTCCTGTCCGCCCGAACTGGCCGGTGGCACTCAGCGAGAACGCAGGCGAAACTACGGACCCGTCGCCCGTGCTCTGAAGCGGCTCTAGGGTTTCGACGACGTCGCTCATCAACGGCCGCGCTTTAGGGTTTTGGCTCAGGCAGTAGTACGCCAAACTGCAAGCTTTCTGTGCTGCTCTAACGGAGTACTGAGTGTCGAGCCTCGGGTCGATGATTTGGAGCATCTTTCTCTTGTCTGTCAGCTTCGGCCGGGCCCAGTCGACCAGGTTCTGCTCTTTGCTAGGTCTCGTCTTGTCGACAGATTTCCTACCTGTCAGAAGCTCCAAGAGTACGACTCCGAAGCTGTAGACGTCACTCCGGGCAGTCAAATGGCCTGCAAATTTAATGTTACGACGTCGTTAGGAAAATCACGGAAGTAGAAATACAGATGTCTAGCTCAATTTCCTGTGTAAGCTCAGATATATATTTATCGAATACTCCATTTTTCTAAGCACTACTCTGGAATACCTCAATTACACGAAAAACGAGTGAGCTTTTCAGCTTAAAATTGTCAAGACGTCAAGAAAGACTCACCAGTCATTACATATTCAGGAGCTGCATAGCCATAGGTACCCATTACTCGGGTGGACACGTGAGTTTCATCACCTTGCGGTCCAGCTTTTGCGAGACCAAAATCCGAGAGCTTGGCAGTATAATCCTAAATCGTGATAGACAGAAAACGTCAATTTTCAATGGTCAAGTAAAAACCAAAACACACAACCGCGTAGTAACTCAGCAAGGTTTAGAGTCGAGAATCACTCACAGAGTCCAATAATATGTTGGACGTTTTAAAATCCCGATAGATGACCGGCTTCTCCGCATTATGGAGAAAGGCGAGACCTTTCGCAGCTCCCAGAGCAATCGACATCCTCGATGCCCATGCTAATGCAACCGATGTTTCTGGATGTTCCAAAATATATATATTAAAAAAATTGTAACATTATAGTGAGTTTAGTTGCAAACTATATACAATAACGAAATCAGGAACAAATCGAACCCAAAAAAAGGGCAATGCTGAGTTTGCTCTATTGTTACACATTGAGAAAATCATCTGACAATTTGGAACCCGTGGCTTTTGAGCGTTTACACAGTAGCGGAACAGTAATATGGTCACAAAGTTTTGTGCAATTTCTTGTCGAAACCTATATCAGATTATCCTTACAATCTTATTCAAATGCAGATTACACTAGCATCGACATCACTATGACAAATTTAGCAAGAAAAAATTTCGGACAAATATAGTAACATAAGGAATCAGAGAGGAATGAATTTGATCAGTCCTTACTCCGGAATAGGTGATTCTCGAGGCTCCCGCGGAACATGAACTCATAGACGAGTAACCGGTGCTCGTCCTCGCAGCAGTATCCGATCAACTTGACCAGATTCGGATGCCTGAGCTGCCCGAGAAAGTTCACCTCTGTCTGAATCCACAAAATTCAACCAAATCAAGAAGTCAAACGTCATGGAAACAAATAAATTTTGAACAAAACGAAACAAAATCGATAACAGAATGAACCGTACAAGCCACTCTCTATGCCCCTGAAGACCTTCCTTGTTGAGGACTTTGACTGCGACAGGGAGCGACTTGAGCCCAACGCGGACGTTCTCGTCAATGTAGCCCTTGTAGACGGTTCCAAACCCTCCTTCGCCGAGAATGTAATCGGAGCGGAAGCTCTTGGTTATAGTCTCGAGCTCGTAGAGCGTGAACGCAATGACATGCGTGTAGAGCAGGGAGTTCTTCCCCGAGTCTTCGAAGTTCCTCGGCGTCGAGGGATCGCTCAGATCTGAGACCGAGCGACTGTGGTTCTGCTTCCTCTCGCCGGCTTTCGCGGCCATGGGCGATATCGAATTGAGGTGCTGAACTGTTCCCCAAACCAAACACAACAAATCCAAAACTCAGAAACCCTAGACATGAATTTCCACAACAATCCCAACTCAGTCCGAGAACCCAAGCTCCGATTAAACGAAGGAAAAACGCATGCAGAGAGAGAGAGAGAACAGTGAGAAGATAGTTCACATTGTTCAATTCTCAGTCAAATCACCATTTCCTAAGCTCGTACGAAATTCGGAATCCGATAAAGTCGCGGAAAATCGAAAACCCAAAAGAGAAAAAGCTCGATGGGTTAGATCTGGAAATGGGGTTCGAAGAAAAACAGGAAAAAACCAACCTTGAGCATTGGTCACCACTGCCGATTCCTCTCTCGTGCCACAGTTGCCCATTTTCGCCTTCTTCTTCTTCTTCTTGGTCTTTGTCTATCTTGCCTTGTGGGTTTGAGTGAGTGTAGGAGACACGGAGAGAGACAGCGAGAGCGACAGTGAGAGTGAAATCAGTGAGTCAAACTCGTTGGGTTGGTCTGAAAGAAATTCAAGCGACGGTTGATTTGGCTGTTGGTTCTTCTTCTTCTTCTGTGTAGCTGATGATGATGATGATGATATGGCACTGAGTTTCATTTCATTCTTCTCTCTCTCCCTTTTTCTTTCTCTTTCTTATCTTTTCTTTTTTATTTCTCTCTCCATTTTTTTCACTTTCTTCTCTTCTTTGAATATAAAACATGAATGTTCATACACATATACATATATACACATAAGATCTATACTTGCCGATAAATTGCTTGCCGTTATCGACGGATTAATCGGTAACTTATCGGATTATCGACGGAAAACTAATAATACTGTAGATTACTGATTACCGATACTTTTCGATGATTATCGACGGATTATCGATAATTATTGAGGATTACCGATGAAAAATTACTAAAATAATTTTAAGAATATATTTACTAAGATTATAATATTGATAAAACATTAAAAATACCAAAAATAAAATCATTTCATACTCAAACATAGGTAAATAAAATATAGTCTCACTATCACATATGTAAATACTCGAATAAAATCATCGAAAAGTGCAAAAATTCTTGAAAAGTACCATATTTTTGTCATTTTTAAGATGTTTGCCGATTTTCCGCAAAAATCATGAAAAAATACTGGCATGGCCGTTTTGCCGATAACTACCGGCAAGACGGATAATTGAAGATTATGGAAGATAATCGTGGAAAAGTCGAACCTTATGAAGTAAATTTGTAATTTTATGCGTTTTTTTTCGTCGATATTATTATTGACATTTTATAAAATGACATGACATATGACGGGAATTCTACTGGTATTAAAATTACAATTTATCCATGGTATATTAAAATTTGATACATAATAATATTGAATTTTTTTTCACGTCACGTAAATATGACTTGGGAATCGGGCTTGATTCATAATACACTTGAAATTCATTTTTTTCTCAGTATAAATACAGCTGCGGAGTTAGAGCTTAAAATCTCTTAAAGACAAAGTTGCGGAGCTATTACCGTTCAACCAAGCTTGGTTACTGAAATTTCATATTGTGGTTTCTTAATATATATAAATTCCATTTAATAATAGTTGATAAATTAGTTATTACAGTTATTCCATAGAATCAATTATCAATGAAAGAGTCTGATAATGTGAATATACGTCATTAATCGGAATCTCTTCATTTTAATTTCATATTTTTATGTTAAAAAATAAATTTAAAGTCAAGAAGAGGTCGTTACTAATATAATGGGTTGCGTCACCTTTATTTAGCTCCTATGATATTGGTTCTTTATTTTATGTCTTTATTGTGACCCCCACAAGAGTATAATTCAAAATGACCATTATCACTTATTAAAACATAAATGTGTGTATATACATATTTATTTATATATATTAAAAATACACTTGTTATAACGTTTTATTTACTATTGATGGTCTTGATTGGAGGCCTCAAAATAAGATAAAGGTTGTAATTATTAGATTGGTTTTTTTTTTTTTTTTAAGGTTGCATGTGGAATTTATTAATAGATCATTTTATAGTGGGGAAGAAAATGATCGACTTATAATGCATGCATATGTATATGGCTATGATTGCATAAATTCTTCTCTTTTTTGAAGTGAATTGACATTTAGAAATAATAATAAGTAACGTTAAACAAATATCTTGCTGGTGAAGTGATAGGACCTCTCCAAAAGTTTGGACCAAAAAAATAAAATGAATTGAGGGCTTTTCTTTGGAAAATTAGATTTCTCAATAACTTAGTACATTGACGCATTATTTAGAAATATATCATAAGTTCACAACTTAACCTAAAGATACATTATGCATGGCTTGTATTATAAATTCGGATAATAATTGTTAGGTGTAATATCATGTTAATTTAATGAGAACCTTGCATCTATTTATCAACATGCTTAAATTAATTGGGGTAAATCTTTTACACTGTTAGTATTTTTTTTTAAACTATTGTCAGCAATTAATATAATCCGGTTAAATATTGGTAATACGCCCAGGGTTGAACATGGGTTGAGTTTGACCATCCAAATGTTTTACCCAGGCCCGACCTGCTAATAATGGTTTCACAACAACAAAAGTCCGACCATTGAATGGCCAAACAAAATCAGAAAAATTGAGTTGGATTGGTTTGGGTCGTTGAACCCGAATAGTAATATATATATATATATAGACAAAATATGAATCAAACAAACATATTCTTACAAATTATATAAATATTTGAATCAACGCAACACAACCTATCAAGAAACTTCAAATGAAACTTATAAAACTATTTTAAATTATATAAGATTACTATGCATTTTCAAACATATTCAAATACGAATTAATTATTACTAACTAGATTTCAAATGAAAACAAAGAGTTGCGTGTGAGACTGAAAAATGAGAGATTGAACGGTCATTGACTGAAAATAAAATTGAGAATACTAAGTATTTTAAGGAAATCTAAAAATTGCATTACTTAAATATATATAATATTAATTATATTGGTCGGACCGAAGAGGCGACCCAAACCCAATATTGGTCTGGCCCCAACCCAACCTCGAAGAATAGTCGGTTCAGCCAAATGCCCTGATCCAACCCAATTTTTGAGCGGGCTAAATTCGGACCTGGTCTAAAACGGATTGGTTTTGACCATCAGGCTTAGCCTATTACACCCACCCCTACTTACAGGTCTAAGTTTCTGGACCAATATAAAAAAAAATGAATCCGAAAAACAAATTTTTGTACTAAATTAGTAAAAATTAGCTTTTCTGGGTCCTTGTTCCATCTCTGTTTAAAGTATATAATCAATATATTTAAATATTAAAATACCCTACATTTAACATATTTATTACACATAAGACTATAGTGGTTATGATTTCCAAGTACCATATGAGTTGAAGAGACTTAAGGACCATATATAGTACACAGTATTTCAGAGTTTAATTTTTAATAATTTTCAATCATTGTTCTATTCATTTGCATATTTTAAAGACTAAAAATATTTTATTGAATGATTAAGTCATTATAGGTAAAGTAGTCATTTTTATGGGTGAAATTTTTGTAATCGTTTCACAGTTTTATCACGGAACAATATTAAATGAAAGGGAAATTTAGTTTGAAACTGGGAATCGGTACTTCTCGTTCACGGTTTATGCAACCGCGAACCGGTACTCAAAATTTCCTGATGGTACCGATCGGTTTTAAACTACATGTAGTTTTACAATGTTTTCTCATTATGTTGTTTTTAAATATTTTGTATGCTTATTGTAGTTTTTGAGTTATATGTCGTTTTTATGACTTAAACTACGCGTAGTTTTTTGTTATTAGGGTTTAATATTTACCATTTTCCATTCTCGACCCTTTCAATCTCTCTTTCTCTCTCTCATCCATCGCGCCGTCGTATTCTTATCTTCGCCGAGAAGCCTCCACCGCCGATTACATGTCTTCGTCTTCCAACTAGAAGATTTCGCTCGTAAACGAAATGTATATCTTGTATTAAGTTTTTGTTTTGGCCATTGATTTTTGTCTCGTGTTAAGTTTTTGTTTCATTCATTGATTTTTGTCTCGTGTTAAGTACCGATTTTTTTCATGAATTTTTCTTACTTTTTCCCAATACCGGTTCTGGTTTTCAAAAAAATAGGGAAATTTACAACCGGAACTGGTACCAAAAATAAAAAACCCAATTTTTTTGGATAGATACGGAAAACAACTAATTTTCCGGTTCTCGGTTCCGCTTTCACCCGTCATTGAATAGAAAAAATAAAATAAACATGGCATAATAATAGTCATATATATCAAAGCTAAAAGTACATCATGATATTTACATCTTGAAGCTTTTTGTCTAATGGAAATCACTAACACAAAAAAGTGTTAAATAAAAATTTAAAGAAATATATGTAATTTTGAAAGGAAGAAAAACACTAGATGTTTTTTAATTAAAGTAATATTATTGATTAATATTACACGTACTCGCATTTTCGCATTTGTTAGAATAATAACCCTTATTAGCCGCAATAATTTTTACGTTATGTCGAGATCAAATTCAAGACTTTTCGTGAAGTCGTATAATGAGTTGCAAAGAAGGTTGAGTACACCGATTATTTTTCTTGGATTTTAAGTTTGAAGCCATTTCATATTATTATTATTATTATTATTATTATTATTATTATTATTGGAAAGATCCATTTCATATTAACTAAGAGTCCAAATACTTGATTTTTGACTGAAAACGGGGTAGGCCTTTCACTAAACCCAACAAAGGAAGGACACTCGAAGCCCGTATTGGGCTTTTGATTCTGCACGCTATTCTCTAAGCCCATCTTTCAGTGTAAATTCTAAAGGGAAACTTGAGAAAATAGCTAAAAAAACACCATAATTGAACTTTTAAACCCATTCTAGAAAAATCTGTGTTTCTAAACTTTACCTAAATTAAGACGATTTTACCCTCGTTTTTTTTACAATCACATTTCAATAAACAAACATATTACTTTTGCCACAAATCAAAATTTTTTCCCCTTTTTCCACTTTTTCTTCTCTTCTTCTCTTCTTTTCTTCTTCTCTCCTTCCTGACCTGACCTCACTCTTCTCTCCTCACCGTGAAATTTCAAACCCACCTCGCGAACCCCGCTCCGCCCAAATCTCCGGCCAAATCGTCGCCGATAGCCTCAGGTCTCCACGCGCAAGCTTCAAACGTCAATAAGGTTCGATTACATAATGTTTTAGGGTTGATTCTATTCTTGATAAAAAAATTTAGGGATTTCAAAGTTTCCTTTGATTTTGGGTGTTCGTTAGGGTTCGTTTCACGGTTTGGGTTCACTGATCATCGGAGTTAGGGCAAAATTTCACGGTTTGGGTTTGGGTATTCGAAGTGTTATTATGCCATTTGTTGAGGGTATTTTCTAGCTGTCTAGGTTGGGATTCATTGCTTTGCATCTGACTGAGAAAACTCGGTTTTCTCTCATTGTGTCTCTGTATTGTTGTAACATTGTTTTGGTATGTCCTTTTTACTATGCTTGGATCTGAAACTGTTGTTTTGCATTGCAGGAAAACGTTCCGAAGACCAAGAAGACTTAATGCAAGAACAAGGAGTGCAAGAAGCACACTTTGCATAAGGTCACCCAATACAAGAAGGGTAAAGACAGTCTCCCTGCTCAGGGAAAGAGGCGTTATGACCGCAAGCAATCCGGTTACGGAGGTCAGACCAAGCCCGTCTTACACAAGAAGGTAAAATTCTTGAATTTACGATTTCCCCGTTTACCATACCTTGTGATTATATATCTTCTGTACCAAAATTTCCATCCCTAATAATCTCGGTAAATCAAAAATCACAGGCTAAGACCACGAAGAAGATTGTGTTGAGGCTCCAATGCCAAGGCTGCAAACACATCTCTCAGCACCCAATCAAGGTTGGTTGATTCACTGATAAATATAGTTATCGTGTGTATTTATGTATATTTGCTAAATTGCTATATTTATGTTTGTCTTGATTTGGCAGCGGTGCAAGCACTTCGAAATCGGTGGAGACAAGAAAGGAAAGGGAGCTTCCCTCTTCTAGGTCATATGTTCTATTTATCTTTGTATCTTTAACCCTTTGCTTTGTTTTGCTTGGAAAATTCAGAGATATTAAAATTTTATCTAAAATTATTTGATAGTTAAGTCTTGTTTTTCCTGTTGAAACAGCTAAGCTGGTGAGACATTGCCAATTTTACATCTTTTTGGTCCAGATTATAGTTTAAATTATGTGCTTTTTGATATTATTTTATTATATCCTGGGAAAAGAATATTATTCATTAAAGGAAGTAGTACGAAGAGAAGAGATTGGACAATATTATTCATTAAACATGTTCGATTTAATCACAATTTGGATCACTTATCGAGACAATAAAATAATATTAAAACTAATCCTACAGTGCTACCTTCTCTTTAATGATGTTACCGACCAAGAGAGCTTCAACAACGTGAAGCAATGGTTGAACGAGACAGTATTCACCAGGGACAGTTTTATGTATACTCGGGACAACTTTTATGTATATTAGGACAGTTATTGTTTTCACCCATGACAATTTTCATGTAAACCAGGGACAATTTTAGGCCGTTACTCGGGACAGTTGTTGTGTATATCTAGGACAATATTTGTGTTCACCAGGGACAATATTTGTGTAAACCTGAGACAATTTTAAATATTTACTCGGGACAGCTTTTGGGTATATCAGGGACAATTATTGTTTTAACCCGCGACAATTTTCATGTAAACCAAGGACAATTTTTTTTAAACCAGGGACAGTTTTGGAATACAGATTGGGACAGATTCAAGCAGAATCATTCTTACTGAAAAAATTACCCCCTTCATTCAGGCAGATCAGGCATATTCATACTTACAATAATACCACAAAATCCTACAGAATTGTTATAATCTTATTTTTCAATACTGGAGTTACGTAGAGTATGTTCTTTCCACGGCGAAAAACTTACCCTAAATCACCAAATATTGTCTCGAAAATGCAAATTACTGTCCCCAAAATCTTGAAAAACTGTCCCAAAAACGGACAGTTTTTGTGAACATCGGGGACAATTTTTGTTTTCAGATGGGATAATTTTAGGGAAATCCACGGACATTTTTAACAGTTATTCAAGACAGGTTTTATGTTCACCAAAGACAGTTT
Organism: Parietaria judaica; assembly: GCA_954871525.1. Lineage (NCBI taxonomy): Eukaryota > Viridiplantae > Streptophyta > Magnoliopsida > Rosales > Urticaceae > Parietaria > Parietaria judaica. Next base: position 18,739,062 of record OX940868.1, on the reverse strand, counting down.
TAAACCGTTACGCGGGACAATTTTTGTCTATATCAGGGATAATTTTAAAAGGCTACTCGGGACAGATTGTGTGAATATCGGGGAGAGTTTTTGTTTACACGAGGGTCAATTTGTATGTATTTCAGGGACAGTTTTAAACAGTACTCGGGACAGTTTTTGTGAATATCAAGGATAGTTTTTGTGCATATCAAGGACATGTTTTGTGAATATAAAGGACAATTTTTGTGAATATCAAGGACAATTTTTTTGAATATCAATGACAATTTTCGTTTTGAACAGTTACTCGGGACAATTTTTATTATAATCTGGGACAGTTTTTTATATAACCTGGGACAGATTCAGGCAGATTCATTCTTACTGAAAAAAAAAAAAAACAATACCCCTTTCATTAAACTCTTGTTAGCTAATATGGTATATATGTTAAAATAAAATATAGTAGGCATTTAATATATTCATTGAATTTCTGCATCAAAACAAAATATATGTTTCTCTAATTTTAACTATTTGAGATACAAAGAAATCTTCAAATTTCGGTAGCTCATAAGCTTTTCTTCAAAAGCCACACTCAGTATAGCATAATTTCGGAAGCCTACAAGAAAATCCGTCCGAGGGATTGAGCATCGTGACTACATTAACACTCAATTCATAGTGTCGTAATAGTCTAACTTGCCATTGTACTCGAGAACCTTCCTCCTTATCTTAGAATTGGGATTCAAATTGATGAAGTCTTCCATGTTCCTCGTCACGAGAAGTGCAGGGTCAGTCACCGTTTCAGGACCCACTCGGATGTGTCCCTGCTCTATGTACGTGGCTGCCTCTTTCACTCGCTGCGCATGCTTCAAATGCACCATAACAGTGGCGAGCCTGCGCCTGCAGCGAGGCAAAATATCGAAAGATGAGGTGGTGAACGAATCTAAAAGCTTTGAATTCAAATGCTCAACTTATATAGTAGAGGGCATGATGAAAATGTAAACTCTATTTTTGCTTGCTTTTAATGTGTAGCTTGTAAGGATTACCTGCAGAGAGACGAGACAGACAACTTCTCGCACAGCGCCAAGCTTTGCGTTGAAGGTATCACGCCAATGTTGTACCTGTCGAGACACAAACTCAGACCATCAACAACAATAACCACGATCGCAAATGCTTACGAGGATTCAAGCAAAACATGAAGACAATACATCTTGTAATGTCAACTTGCTTTAAACATTCAAGTCAGAACAAACGCTTACCAAACAAAATCATGGGTAAATTATCTACATCGAGTACTTCTTGTCTTCCAGAAAACTGATACTTGATTTTAATTCGATAGCCGAACTTTACAAGCTGTGCCCGTCTTGCACTAAGGCACATGAGAAGGAAACTTTGGGTGTTGAAATTCCAGCCATAATTAAGTTCAATTAAGGACCTCAAATTCAAAAACAGCTTGTAAGTCCTTTGTTTCTATCTAAGCTGGTTTCGGTTTCTCATTTGTGTCTCCGCAAACTGTTCTTTTAAAGTATATCTCAGAAAAATTCGACCGGTTTAGCAGCACTTTCTCTCGAAAACTTTATTACGTAAATTTGATTATTACTTTTCCATAAAAAAAAACGGCCGAATCATATTTAGATTAGTACTTCCGCTTCGAAAACTAATTACAAAATTCTGTTAAGGGCCCAAAATCATATTTCGACTACGCTCTGAAGAAATTCAGGACCAGCCCATTTCGCAAGCGATTCGACCTGAATCAAAGGGGGAGAAGAACTCACAGATTCTACAAGAGCATCTTCGTCATATCAATATGCTAAAACCGTAACCAGCCCTAAACTTCCATGACCAAGCTAAAACCGTAAATCAGACATCAAACCAAGCTAAACAAACCGCAGAAATCAAACGAACCTCAAGAGAAATCAATCAAACTAGAAATAAACCAAGAAAAAACCCTAAATTCGAACGAACCTAAGGAGACCGGAGGACAACGACTTGCTCTCCAACGGACCGCCGGAAACCGCCGCTGAGCGGTTTGTCTAGGGCTTAGAGTTTGGATTGAAGCTCGTACCTATTGTGCGGATGAAGATCGAAGCTTGGAGATCGTCTAGGGCTTAGAGTTCGGATTGAAAGAACGACGGGAAGGAGAGAGCTCGTACCTGTTGTGCCGGTTTGCGAACGGGAGAAGAACGACGTCGGGAACGTTGTGCGAGAGGTCGGTTTGAACGAGGGAGGCTTGGAGAGAAGATTGAGGTCGGGAGAAGAACGGGAGAAGAACAAAGGAGAGAAGAAGAAAAGAAGAAGATGAGAATTTTTTTTATTTGTGGCAAAAGTAATATGTTTGTTTACTGAAATGTGATTGCCAAAAAAACAAGGGTAAAATCGTCTTAATCTGGGAAAAGTTTAGAAACACTGATTTTCCAGAAGGGGTTTAAAGGTTCAATTATGGTGTTTTTTTAGGCTATTTTCTCAAGTTTCCCATTCTAAATTTCACAATATTTTCCCTTGTCATTGAAATTATTTGGACTTAGAAGAGATTGTTTATAATGGAGTTTCTAGAAAGAAAGAAATAGGTGAAAAATGGAAGTACTAAAGTCAAGTGCATTTTAAATTTTGATGCATATTTTTATTAGATGCTCATTAATTTTGTAGACGAGAGTCTCACTTAACGTTTTTCGTAGATCCTTTTGTTCGATGCCCGATCTAGCTCGAAGAAGACTACACTGATGTTGATTATGGAACGCATAAAGCGCACTTGAAGCATTTATTGTTCGGTTTTTGGTTTATCTCTTTTAACACCAAAGCTATCTTTTGAGTCCAAATATTTTTTTTGCCCGACGTTCGCGTTTTTCACAATATTTGGTTCAGTTTGGGTTACAAACTTGTCGTATCATGCAGTAAATATTTTTCGTACATGGATCCCTTTTTCGTGCGTGTGCCTCCGACGTCCGTCTCGAGGACACCAAGAAGCCGTAGCGATCCCATCCTCGCATGCTCTTCTTCTTCTGCCTTTTCCTCGCTACCCTCCACTAGTGCAGCAAGCTCAGTCCGGCTTGGGCACTCCTGAACTATGTGTGGTCCGTCACAAAGGAAACACTTAATGGATCTAGGTTTCGGAGACTCACCCTTTTTCCATCTTTCGCCTTGTGACTTTCCCGCATCCTTGTTCCCTTGAGTGATAGGCTTGCTACCTTCATCCGCGTCCTCCTCGTTGAGAACTATCCTCGATTCATCCTTCCTCCCGTAATCCTCCAAGCCGTCCGTGGCAACAATTGCGGCCGATAGCGTCGTCACTCCACGCCTCCGCAACTCTTGCTTAGCCCACGGTTGAAGTCCATCCATGAATGAGAGAAAAGAGTCCTTCTCCGGATACTCGGGCAGCTCCAACAACAATTCTTGGAACACTTGGATGTACTCCCGGATCGATGCATTGTGTCGAAGGTGACAGAGCTTGCACCATGGCTCCTCTTGAGTGTTACTTGGGTAGAATTGCGCCTTGATCTCACGCCGAAAATCTTCCCAAGTGTCGATCACACACGATCCCCGCTCCTTCTCGACACGCTTCCTCTTCCACCACACCAATGCGGTGTCCTTCAAGAAAAGAGGCACCGTTCGCAGCTTCAACGCCTCGTCCTTCATGTTGAGGGCTTCGAAATACAACTCCATGTCGAGCAAGAAGTTGTCCGACTCCCGGCCATTCCGCTCTCCACCATATTGCTTCGGCTTGTGCACTTCTACACTTGCCGACGCTTGGGTAGCTCCCCCGGCCACCGCCTTCTTGCAGAATTCCCAATCTTCCTTCACTCTCTCCACCTCGTCCTTCAACGACTCCATGCCCTCTTGGATGGAAAGGAGAAGTTCATGTATAGTAGAAACTGAAACTTTTACCTCGTCCTTGAGCTCCTTCTTCGTGAGCTCCATGACACCCTCCCAATCACGACCGAGGCCTTCGTACTTCTCCCGCAAGTCTTCGATGGCTTCGTCGTTCTTCACCAAGGTATCCTCTTACTTTCCCTGTCGATCTTGTAGCAAGCTCACCACGTCTCGTGAAGACGACCTCTTGGACTTTGTCGGATTCCAGTTCTCCTCACGCCTCACCTCTCCATCGTTGGTAACATCCACCACCATTGACGAATCTCCCGCCATGTCTTTTAGTCTTCGGTCTTCAACACCACGCTTCCCTTCGACTCGGCTCTGATACCAACTGTCACGTGCTTAGAGTTTTCACCTTACTCGTAAGCCCCGTGCAACACTTAGCTTTACTCCCCCGAGCTACTAAGTCAGCCTAACCCGAATCCTCCTAGGCAAATCCTTTGAAGAACACTCTAACTCACACAAGACAAGGGAGATTAGTTTATAGAGAGAAACTTTTAGTGAGAGAAACTCTAAATTGTATTTCTTGGATACTTGGTCGATTTACAAATGAATGAGCCACACCTATTTATAGGCTCCAAGGATTACAATCAATGGCTAGGATTAAACTAATCTAATGGCTAAGATTAAGTGTCTAGATAATTCTACACCATTCTACCTAGTCTAGAAACCAATACATATAACTAGGACTTCCTAGAATGCTCTAGAACACACTCCATCCTTTAGGACTCAATAACTTTCTCAACTTCTCTAGGGAACTCTAGAATACTCCACACCCTTCTCCATCCTTCAAGAATAATGTAGGTTATTCTAGAGAATTCTGGAGTCTTCCTTTATAAACCTCCATGAAGTGCGGCTTTTTGAATGGAAAACGTGCGGGACGTGACATAAGGCCTACCACTATATGCGTCGTGCAACAAAATTCTCTAAGGATACTTTTAACGTATATGATGATTTATCTTATCAATATATGATGGTGTTGTTGGGTTTTTCGATGACTTTTCTCAATCCCGAGGCGGAAATCACGGGATATCATCGAACAATAAAGATCTAGAATAAATTCGAGAATTAAGATATCGTTCAGAGGTCGTTACCAAACTTTGGTACTTTTGCCAACTGTACCAAAAATAGCCGATTCCTTGGTTTTGGTGCTTGCCGATTTCTCCTTGATCCGGATTCCAGCGCCTCAAATGTTGCGCCTCTATTTCGTCCACCACGTCACTCGGGAACGTCTTAGATGACCGGAAAACACCTGGGAGGATAGGTTAGATCCTTGTCGGTGTTTAGATGATCAACCGTTGATTGAACCGGGGAGCTAGCCACGAATTCGACTCACAAGGAGGAGAGCTCGAATTCCTAAGAGGCTAGGTTTTGTGTTGTGTGTTCAATTATGAGTCATGATTGGGTATTTATAATACCTTATGGTCATGACCTAGTGGGCTTTCTAAAAGCCCACCTAATGGGCTTTCTAAAAGCCCAATCATGGATTAATTAATCTATTATTAATTAATATGAATCATAATTAATACTTGGGCCCGAGCGGGCCCATAATGTCGGTTATGGTATCGGTTTGATATCCGATACAATATCGGGTTCGGGCATAACCTACAATCTCCCACTTGCACGAACGCACCAGATTGGTTATCTCCGTGCACGCACTGCACATAAAGTATTACTCGAGAATGCCGCCTTGGGTTAGATGTACACTCTCTCAGCTACTCATGCCTGGTTCATCAAAGTTACAAGTGAAGTTTGTTTCATTGTAATTTAATCATCATACTCCGTTTCCGTTGCGAGTTCGGTGTGACTCTTTAGGATTCTGTAGTGTTGGCCACATACTCATATGAGTATGCAAGAAGTAAGTGGCCTCCACCTAGACTTAACTTCCCCCAATCTACAAAACTTTAAATCCCTTTTTATAGATTAATCGAGGTGAACCATGTGGTTCTTTGCGATTAAAATAATGTATATGACTGATTCCTTCAACATCTTTTACATCTCTAGATGAAGCACAGGTTATGATTTGGAACACCTGTTGAGCCTTGATCTAATTTTCTGATTCAGGTATAAGTATTGAAACAACAAAACAAAAACTCTTTTGATTTGCATGTGGCCACAAATTTCATTTTACTTATACTATTCAGAAGGCCCTGAGTGTAATGCCCCAAAAAGGAATGGGGAGATGCATGTTTTCTTGAAACGTCATCCCATCGTACAAGGTTCATCACACGCCCAACTACAGCTGTTATGACTTTCCAGTTACGGTAAGCGTTGAGTTGTAATCTAAGCATGCGACTTACCCAGTGATGGACTCATGATGTTCTCAAACTTTGGAGTCTCTTCATATCTCTAAGTTTCTCAGTGTCCCCTTGTTCCAAGGTTTTGTTTCCATGTGAGAATACTTAGAGTGCGAGTCATCCAGCACTGCTAGTCTTTCCGACTAGTGCCTACATGTATAAGAATATCTCTTAGATATCAAAGACTTCTTCCTTTTATCTTAACAACATGTACCAGTCAATTATGAATATCATTGATAGTCCCTCTTTGTTTCTTCATAATGATTTCTTTGACTGGGGAAATTTAAGATTATCTTGAAGACATCTTAGGAACTACATTTGTATAGCTTGATATCAATGATTTTTAAATAAAATATTGATATGAACCTTTTAAATGATGAAACTTGCCTTTTAAAGAAATAATAATGTGCTTCAAATATAATGAATGATAATAATTACATAAAATTTATCCCCGAACCAAAATCAGGTTCAGTTAATAAAATCGTAGCAGACATCTATGGGTTCTTTATCCCAATGCTTTCCGCATGACAAAAATGCTTTTCTTTCGACAAAGACTTTGTCATCGGATCTGCTACATTTTCTTCAGTGTCTACTCTCTTCATCTCTATGTCCTTCCGATCAACAATGTCTCTGATCAGATGGTATTTTCTGAGTACATGCTTCGCTGTCTTGTGTGATCTTGGTTCCTTGGCTTGTGCTATAGCTCCGTTGTTGTCACAGAACAGCTTCACAGGATCACCAATGCTAGGAACTACACCAAGATCAGAAACAAATTTCTTGATCCATACATCCTCTTTTGCAGCATCAGATGCAGCAATGTACTCGGATTCTGTGGTTGAATCAGCTACCGTAGCTTGTTTACTGCTGTTCCACGTAACAGCACCACCATTTGCACAGAATACATATCCTGTTTGAGATTTGAAATCATCCCTGTCTGTTTGGAAGCTTGCATCAGAATATCCTTCAAAAGTTAATTCTTTTGCACCGCCGTATGTCAAACATCTATCTTTTGTTCTGTTTAAATAACGCAAGATATTCTTAACGGATGTCCAATGGTTAAAACCAGGGTTGGATTGAAATCTGCTTGTCATGCTTAAGGCAAAAGCTACATCTGGTCTTGTACATATCATTGCATACATTATTGAACCAATAGCTGAAGCGTATGGAGTTTTCTCCATACTTTTGATTTCTTCTGAAGAAACCGGACATTGCTTCTTGGTCAAGTATGTCTTATGGGTCATCGGTGTAAAACCTTTTTCCGATTTGTCCATTTTAAACCTTTTAACAATTTTGTCAATATATGTACCTTGACTTAGGGATAAGATTCTTTGAGTTCTATTTCTTTGAATCTTTCACCCAGTATATAGGCGGCTTCTCCTAAGTCTTTCATTGAGAAACATTTTCTCAACCACTCCTTCACTGTCTGGAGTTCAGATGTATCGTTTCCTATTATCAGTATGTCATCTACATAAAGAATCAAGAAAACTATTTTGCTCCCACTCGATTTGATATAGACACAAGGATCGTCTTTGTTCTTAACAAAACCAAAATCAGTAATTGATTCATCAAAACGACGATTCCAGCTTCGAGATGCTTGCTAATAACCATAAATTGATCTTTTCAATTTGCAAACCTTGTTTGGATGCTTGCGGTCTATGAAACCTTCAGGCTGTGTCATGTACACATCCTCTTCGAGAACACCATTCAAGAATGCGGTTTTCATGTCCATTTGCCAGATTTCATAATCATGAAATGCTGCAATGGCTAGCAAGATTCTTATGGACTTAAACATGGCAACAAGAGAGAAAGTTTCATCATAGTCAATACCATGAATTTGTCGATAACCTTTAGCGACTAATCTTCCTTTGTAAATTTGTATTTTGCCATCCATGTCGATCTTCCTTTTGAAGATCCATTTGCAACCAATGGGTTTGGACCCTTTGGGAGCATCAACGACGTCCCATACTTCGTTGCTATACATGGAGTCCATTTCAGAGTTCATGGCTTCCAGCCATTTGTCTGAGTCATCTCCTGACATTGCTTCGTTAAAAGATTCAGGTTCTTCACCATCATCTTCATGAACAGTTTCATCTTCTATTGAAACAAGAAGGTTCAATTTAAGAGGAGGTTGACTCTCTCTGATTGATCTTCGTGATGTCATTGTGTAATCTGGTTGCTCACTAATCCCATCTTGTATGGGTACATCGTATAGAACTATATTTTCTTGAGGTTCTTCGTTGACGATCTCATTTTCAACTTCCTCGTTTTGAATAACGTTTTCTATTTGGTTATCGATCATGATCTGATCACGATGTTCGTAACCCGATGTGTGAGTATCTTCTGTGTCCATTTCTTGTTCTTGAGTATCTTGTGGTTCATGCTCTTCGTTAAGAACAATGTTTCTCCCACTAGACTTTCTAGAGAGAAAATCTTCTTCTAAGAAAACACACTGGTTTTGGCAACTATTATTTTGCCTATGTGTTTCTGATAGAAGTAATACCCAGGGGTTTCCATTGGGTATCCCACAAAGCTACATTTAACCGATTTGGGACTGAGCTTGTCAGACATTAGAGTCTTGACATATGCCTCACATCCCCAGATTCTCATGAAATGCAAATCCGGTATTCTTCCTTTCCACATCTCATATGAGGTTGAAGGAACCGTCTTAGATGGCACACAATTCAGTGTGGTAGCTGATGTCATAAGTGTGTGTCCCCATAGGGACTCAGGTAAGTCAGTTTTATTCATCATCGATCGAACCATGTCCAACAGGGTTCGATTTCTTCTCTCAGATACACCATTTAGTTGGGGTGTACCTGGAGGGGTTAGTGATGAAATGATTCCCATGTCACGGAGGTAAGCTTTGAAATCATCGCTCAAGTATTCGCCACCTCGATTTGGTCGTATGGCTTTAACTTTTCTTGCTAATTGATTTTTAGCTTCATTCTTGAATTGCTTGAACTTTTCAAGTGATTCAGATTTGTGTTTCATTAAGTATACATAACCGTATCGACTGAAGTCATCAGTGAAGGTGATGAAATACCTAAAACCTCATAGCCTGAATGGGTATTGGTCCACATACATCTGAATGTATAAGGTCCAACAGTCCTTTCTTTCTCTCATAAGTTCCTTTAAAGGAAGGCTTTGTCATTTTCCCGACCAGGCAAGATTCACATGTGTGATAAGATTCATATTCCAAATCATCCAGTCTTTCTTCTTTGTGAAGCTGAGTAATGCGCTTCTCGCCTATATGGCCAAGTCGACAGTGCCAGAGATAGGCCGTATTGACAAGGTTGTGTTTCGCTCTTTTATTAGAGATGTTATATATATGATTTTCAGAGGTATTCAACGAATAAATACCGTTTGATAAGTAAGCAATACCATCCTTAAAAACCGCACAACGCTTGTTCCCAATTTTAAAATCAAAACTTAAAACATCCAATTCTGGAATAGAAATTATGTTCTTGGTAATGGAAGGTACGAAATGACAATCATTTAATTCTAAAATCATTCCTGCTGAGGTGTTGAGATCTACATGACCCACAGTTTTTGCAACAACCGGTGCTCCATTTTCCACGCGCATGTTGGTCTCATCCTTCCTCAGCATCTTACTTTTCTTCAGAGTCTGCATGTCAGTACAAATATGAGTACCACATGCTGTATCTAATACCCAATCTTTAGAGGTAGTAAGATTAATTTCTATAACATTTATACCTGCGGTGGAGTTTGAACTCTTCTTCACCTTCTTGATCTCTGCAAGGTACAAAGGACAATTCCTTTTCCAGTGTCCCTTCTTATCGCAGTGAAAACACTTATGATCGAGAATGGCTCCAACTTTGGGTTTCATGGCACGAGCCTTAACCCTCAAGTTATATGGAGCCTTGCCTTTATTCTTCTGAACAAACTGCCTCTTTCCCTTGAACTTGCCATTCACAGCATTAATAGTTTTAGCCTGTCCTTTGGGTACATTACCCTCAGCTGTATGCAACATGTTGTGAAGCTGATGAAGATTCTTTGCTTCAGAGGACATGTTATAATTCAGTATAAACTGATTATAAGAATCGGGGAGAGAGTTGAGCACAATGTCAATGTACACTTCCTCAAGGATCTTTATCTCTTGTCTGGTCAGACTTTCTGACCAGCTGATCATCTTCAGAACATGATCATGCACATTGGTTCCTTCAGTTAATTTTGCTCTCAACAAATTTCTCATTATCCTGAATCTGGTGTGACGTGCTTCATTTTCATACATCTTTTTAAGATGTTGAATCATTTCCCAGGCAAACATGTTCTCATGTTGCTCCATGAGATTTGGAGTCATGGTTGCTAACATGAGACAAGACACTTCAGCGGCTTCATCAGTATGCTTCTTATAAGCATCTTTGTCTGCTCGGGATGCAGTAGCAGGAGGTTCAGCTGGAGGTGCATTCATAATGATAACCTCCTTCTTTTCGTGCCTGAGCACAATTTTGAGGCGTCTTTGCCATTCCGGAATTCTTCCGTTTAAGATGTTTTCCTTCTCAAGGATAGATCTTAGTGAGCTGCTAGACATTGTTCAGTTTCTATAGATCTTAGTGAGCTGCTAGACATTGTTCAGTTTCTACAATTTAAATAAAAACTGAATAAGCACAATATTAATTCTAGTATTGACATGTAAATTATAAATTACTTATTATAATAAAGATGTTACATAAAAGTATATATTATAAGGACTTTATATAATATTTCGTGATTTGTTAATGGAAAAGTTACCCTCATCAATTCCATTAATTAGTCACTCAGAGAAAGTCAACAATTGCTCTAATATCCTATATTATCTCTGACGATTAGAAAAGAAAAGACAACTTTTCATTTATCATTCTAACCGATTTCATAAGAATTGTCTACGATATCTAATCTAATTAGAGTACTCGTTTAGCTAGACCCACGGGGTGAATCGGCGGACAGTATAGGTCGCCCTACGCGTCTAAAAGAGTGTATAAGAGTACTCCCTTGGGTTAGAGACACACTCAAAACGTTTCTACAATTAGATCGAGGACCCAGCCGGTGGAAGACATTATACCTAATATTTATTGAGGGGTTTTAGGTGATCCTTATTAAAATGTTCCAAGAATTAAGACAATGAATATGTAATACATAATCCTATTTTGTAAAACACATTCAACGTTGTATTAAATACACTTGTGAATATATATATATATATATATATATATATATATATCATGAAAAATTTAAAGACAAAACCTTTTATCTATAAATAAAAGATAAATAAATTACTTAAAGATAAAATATCTTTAATCATGATTTATCTTTTTCTATAAATGAATAAAAGATAAATAACTATCTTTATAGATAAGATATCTTTAATCATACTTTGTCTTAATACAAAATAAAAGATAAATAACTATCTTATAGATAAACTATCTTTAATCATAATATATATATATATATATATATATCTTTTATTTCCATTAATGTTTAGTTCTTTTCTATTACTATAATAAATAAAAGATTATTCATTATCTTAATCTAATTAAGAATTATTGATGATAAATAAAATTTATGAACAAACAATTTGTGAATCAATAAATGAATAACATAAACATTAAATGAAAACAAACTTCGTAAGATTGATAATAAAATTGAATAAATCATATTTATTAATAATTATTATCATATATTAGATTTTCAATACTCATATTTAAAGATATTCATAATAATTATAAATAAAATAAAATAAACACTTTAAATCGTATTTTAAAATAATTAAACATAAATATAATTAAATATCAAATACCGGGATACAGGCTCGGGATAAACCCGAGCGTGTATGGGTTGCCCTCGGGCAACCCTGTCGATAAAGGGGCAGACCGGGCAGGGCCGACGGGCCCTGCCCGGAAACATTAGTTTTTGACCCGGATCCGGGTCTGTTCGGTATGGGCCCTGGTCAGGACAGACCCGGGCCGAAGCCCAGGGTCCAAACTCGGGTCGATTACCCGGGTCAGACCCGGGTTGGATCTGCCCGGATCATCACGATCCGGGCTGGGCTGAAAAACTGGGCTGGGTTAAAACCCAGCCCGTGGGCCTGATTCAATCAGGCCCACGCGATTTAAAAAAAAAATCAATTCGGCTAGGGTTTTTGAAACCCCAGCCGTCGCCCATTGGCTCCCATCGAATGGGAGTCACAAATGGCGGCGCCACCCGAAACTTTGGCGGCGACGGTAAAATCGCCGCCGGTTCCGGTGGTGGTGCCGTCGTTTGGTTTTCCCTTTTCATATTTAATAATACACGTTAAATTTAAGTAAAATCCAATCCCGATTCTAAATCGGATCCCGAACAACACACAAAAATTAACATAATTAATTTTCTAATGCTCCTACTGAAAATTTAATCACACCAAAAATTTTCTAAAATTATTTCGGTCAACATATCTAATTTTCAAAAATTACTCAGACCGGCTCTGATACCACTGTTGGGTTTTTCGATGACTTTTCTCAATCCCGAGGCAGAAATCACGGGATATCATCGAACAATAAAGATCTAGAATAAATTCGAGAATTAAGATATCGTTCAGAGGTCGTTACCAAACTTCGGTACTTTTGCCAACTGTACCGAAAATAGCCGATTCCTTGGTTTTGGTGCTTGTCGATTTCGCCTTGATCCGGATTCTAGCGCCTCAAATGTTGCGCCTCTATTTCGTCCACCACGTCACTCGGGAACATCTTAGATGACCGGAAAACACCTCGGATGATAGGTTAGATCTTTGTCGGTGCTTAGATGATCAACCGTTTATTGAACCGGGGAGCTAGCCACGAATTCGACTCACAAGGAGGAGAGCTCGAATTCCTAGGAGACTAGGTTTTGTGTTGTGTGTTCAATTATGAGTCATGATTGGGTATTTATAATACCTTATAGTCAAGACCTAGTGGGCTTTTTAAAAGCCCACCTAATGGGCTTTCTAAAAGCTCAATCATGGATTAATTAATCTATTATTAATTAATATGAATCATAATTAATACTTGGGCCCGAGTGGGCCCATAATGTCGGTTATGGTATCGGTTCGATATCCGATAACCCGAGAGATACAATATCGGGTTCGGGCATAACTTATAGGTGTTTTTCACGTGGTCACTTATTATTGGTTGTTTTATCAGTATGTGATTAAAATTTAGCACATATTATTGCAAATATATAATCGGTTGTCGGTTGATATTGGGACAAAAAACTTAGTCGGTCATTTTATACGATAATCTTACGGTCACAACTTTTAGAAGTAGCAGTGCTCTAAAAGCAATCTTTACTTAAAAAAAAAAACCTAAGTATTAATGCAACAATAATTGAAATTTGATATTTTAATTATATTCATTGTGAAACTTCGTGAAGTGATAACACGTTAACAAGTAATGTGTTGTTAACGATGTCCGCCATTATTATTGTACATTTTAGAGACAAAAAGTATTTTTATCATTAATTTTTATATTCAAATTATAAAATCGAAACTAACTATCCGTTTTTTTTTGGCTGTGTAAGTCTTACTATTTTTTCCAACCAGTTCTTAGCATTTTTTGTTTAACTTTTCAAAGCTTATACATTGACTCACGAACAACTTTGATCAAACAATCTATTTCCTTGAAAATTATAACCAAATGTGAATGCAGGACTGTTGGATCCGGAGTCCCGCATTTAAAAAAAAAAAAATCAGAATTTTCATTTCGATGGCGGTTCTAATAATTTATGTTTTTTTTATTTTTTATTGTTAAAATTAAAACCAATACATTTGATTCATGGGCTGAGATACTGATACACCAGCATTCGCACGTGTATGTGCCGAGTTTTTAAAAAATTTATCACTAAGTATAGTACTTAGTTGATGGTGGCTGTAGTTTTACTTAGGTGATGTTGATGTTATGTGATTATTTTATTTTGTTTGTATGTCTTTATATCTATGTATATATACATTGACTGCTTCATGATTAATTATTTGCTATTGACATACACTCGGCGGACATACTCGGTTGTGTCGACAACATACTTGATATTCTCGATAAAGTCGATGACGTATTCCATAGAAGTTGTGAAATACAGTGATTTACTTGTGCTACATTACAAATAGTCAATTCATTACATCACAAAGATAATAATTTAACTATCTTTAATTTAAAAATTATAATAAATCTTCTCTAAAACCCCAAATTTCGAACCACAATCCTCTTTAAATTAGACTACAGTCACCGGCTACGGGCTACCGCAGTAGAACTTAATTTATAATTGGGTAAATTGCGGCTAATGTACTCAATATTTTATTTTGTGCGGATTATGTACCCAATGTTTATTTTCGGCGGCTAATGTACCCAATGTTTGATCCGTTAGATATTTTCGTGTTTTCCGTCACTTGACCGTTAGTGAGTGATTCCTCTTTTATGTGCACTTTTCGTATTTTTGACATAACTCACTCATTTTTTGTCCAAATTTTATGCACGACCTATGGTTAGAAAGATAAGAGATAAATATACAACTTTGTTATTATAGGTTTCGTAAAAAAAAAAATTAAAATACGAAATTTTAACTACAACGTAAAATTGGACATTAGTTTAATGCAAAATATTTATTTCAAGCAAATTTTAATATACTTAATGACATTTTATGGCAAAACGTAAAACTATGAAGTTGTAGATAAATATTTTTTCTTTTTAACGAGTGTATATTTATAATTTTTGGACAAAAAATGAGTGAGTTATGCCAAAAATATGAAAGATTATTTCACATAATATCTTTCATATTTTTGGCATAACTCACTCATGTTTTGTCCAAAAATTATAAATAAAAACTTGTTATAAAGATAAAATATTTATCTACAACTTTTTGGTTTTATGTTTCATCATAAAATGTAATTAAGTATATTAAAATTTGTTCGAAACAAATATTTTGCATTAAACTAATGCTCAGTTTTACTTTGTATTTAAAATTTCGTATTTTTCTATACTTTTTTTTACAAAACTTAAAACACCAAAGTTGTATATCTATCTCTTATCTTTCTAACCATATGTTGTGCATAAAATTTGGATAAAAAATGAGTGAGTTATGTCAAAAATACGAAAAGTGTACATATAGAGGAGGAATCACTCTATAACGGTCAAGTGACGGAAAACACAAAAATATTTAACGGATCAAACATTAAGTACATTAGCCACTGAAAATAAACATTGAGTATATAATCCGCACAAAATCAAACATTGAGTACATTAGCCGCAGTTTACCCTTTATAATTTATAGAGCATTTTGTCAAAATTAACGTTTAAATTTTTTTCACAAATGCCCCTCAGAATTTAAGGACGACATGACCTCACATCAAGCCAGCCTGCTTCAGAGCCCTCTCAAAATCTTCTTCCGTGTTCTTAACCTGTAAATCACATTAACAAAATACTTTAATAATTAAATACGTTTTTGCAATTAGGATATCACTTTCTACTTTTGTAATTGTGACCATTTCCCTTTAGATCATTGAAAAATGACGGTTTCGTCAAATTTTAATATCTACAATTGAGCCCGGATAAAAATTTGACCAAAACTGGTCACTGTTTAAAAATCAGAGAAAATTGCTCACGACTTTGATAGGTTCAGGGCCGTAGTTGATAATCGGTAATGATAAAATACCTCGGTGGTATCACTCTGAAAGTAAAGCTCAATCTCCCTCTCCCCGCATATGAAATTGAAAACAACTCCTGCAATAACACAGAGAATTATTAATTTCGTTTCTAAGATAGTGGGCCCGTTTGGCACAGCTTAGGCCCTGTTTGGTTAGCTTTTGATAAACACGTTTTTGTGTTTTGGTCTCAAAAAGTGTTAAATTAATTTGATAATCCATGTTTGGTTAAGTATTTTAAAATTGATTTAGAAAAATTATTTTCTGATTTGAAAATTTTACAAAAGAACATGAAAAACGGGTATATGGTGTTTTCCCAATTGTGTTTTCTATTTTTGTCTTTCTCTCTCATCATCCAACTCCCACTTTTTCCTCACTCTCCTATTTTTTCTCTCCCTCGCCACGATATATTGTTCTTACACAACTACCCTCACTATGATTAACCGTATCTTCATGCACTCACACACACATGTATATATATATTTATACATCAAATCATGGGTGTGTATTAAATATATATATATATTAAATAGTATACGATAAACAATATAATGCATTGCATATATTTTTTATATCAAACTATGGGTGTGTCTATTAAATATATATATATATTAATTATATATATTATATATATATATTAAATAGTATACGATAAGCAATGTAATGCATTGCATATATTTTATGTCTATTTGTTAGCTTATTTCATAATTGAGTTTATATAAATTTTATTTTAAAAAAAATAGATTAATTAAAAAAAAAAAAACCTTAACCAAACATGATTTCAGTTTTTATTTCTAAAAATATGTTAAATGGAAAACTTAACCAAACAATATTCTAAAAATATGATTTATCGAACTAATTTTTAAAACCAAAACTTAAAAACAAAACATAAAAAACATGTTTATAAAAAGCTAAACAAACAGGCCCAAAAGTATTTTCAATCACACTACTCTCGGATAGAATTCCTAAAACGCAAACGCTAAGTGAACTTCATCTTGTCTTGTAGAAAAATGATTCCAAGAGACCGAGATTCTCAATTCGAACTTCTACTTATTTTCTCTTTGGATCTTGCTTCCTTGTACAATTTCTGTTATTCTATATAATGGTTGAAATTGATCGAAGCAAATGACCTGAATGGCGAGCTCTCTTCTCTGGTGGGCTTGAGGAGCTTTCTCCTTGGGATCCACGCGAGACAGAATTCCAAGCAAGTGGTCTTCCCCGAGCCATTGTGAGCCTGCGCGATCAAATCCTTATACGGAGCCTCCAGGATCATCGGCACTGAGATCGATTGGATCTTGCTCGGCCGACGAAACTGCATCTTCACATACAATCCCGCGAGAGATTCAGGTCCTCGAATGGGCGAGGAAGTGACCTACAAAACCTCGCGAGCTCCTCGGCGAACCGGAGGATTCGAACATCAAAGCGGTAAGCTTGCCGAGGAGCTCGCTGATCTTCTTCTTGTCCTCGTCGATCGCGAGGTTCGCCGTGGTCTTTTCCAGCGAGGAGCTTGATGATGCTGGATTTCATCCCACACCCGAAAACGACAACGTAATTCATTGAATTACACACACTTTTAAAAACGACATGCTCGTACCAAAAGTCCAAAGAGGATTGGGCCTTACAACAATTCTGGGAGCTCGAAGAACAGCCCAGCGTCACAGGCTCATCAAGAATCCACTCCGAGGCTCAGTCAACCGAGGCCAAGTCATCATCGAGACCAGGCCCACGAAGACCAAGCCCACGGAGGACCAAGCAAGATTTCCAGAAGATCCAGCAGCCCCGAAGACCAGGCACATTATCCATCTATTGACCAACCAAAAACCCTCCACGGCGCCGTCTGTGGGAAATCTTTATAGATTCCTACCCAACCAAGTTCCCAGCAAGCAAACGCACGAATGGCAAGCAGCGCATCTAGCAAGAATCCCACGAGCAACCCCTCGGAGACCGCGGCAGATTACGCCGTAAAAGCCATGTTGGAGACTATCCTCAAGCAGCTCGAAGAAGGCGCTCAGTCGAGAAAGGATTTTCAGACTGAACTGAAAAACCTCACCCAGAAACAGTCCCAGATCGAGGGGACGTTGACCGAGGCGGTTAGCTCCATTAAGGCCCAGTCTTCATCAACATCGCGGAGGGACTTCGGACAAGGAAGGACCCTAGATTTTTCCGGAGTCCAGGTCACTCCCGGACCAACCGAGGTGGGAAACACCTCGGGCACATTGGAGGGGCAAAACCCCACCACGGGCCCAATAAGGCCAGCAGATCCCGGGGCGAAGGCAGACCACGCCTCGGATGAGCACCCCGGTACCGGATTGGGGGGGATCCAATCCAACTACGATGCGCCCGGTCAACCAGACGACCCCGGGTTCCGGACCTCGCCAAGGACGATCCGGAACACCGACATTCAGGCCCCTCAGGCGCCAATACGCCCGGGCCCAATGCGGATTGGGAACGAGATGAACAATCCCATTCGCATCCAAGACGACTAGACGAGACACCCACCGTAACCCGACAGGGTGTCACCAACAGCGATAGAGACAATCCTTTCGCTTACAATGCCGACATGTCATTTCCGGCATGGCTCAAAGGGCTCGAGTCCACGGTTGAAAAGGTTCAGTCCGAGGTAAAGGCAGTGAACTCAAGGGTTCATCACACCACCTCGGCGGCACCCGAAATAGATCGTTTGGTTCGAGAATCCACGAGCACGCCGTTTACCTCGTTAGTCACCAACGAGAGGATCAGGGACATTGGAAGGGTTAACGTCCCCCGTTACGACGGAAAAACCGACCCGAAGGCTTACCTCCGGGCATTCTTTATCGCAATGGGGAGAGCCGACCTCCAACCCTCCCAGCGAGATGCGGGATACTGCCAAATATTCGCCGAACACCTCGTACAAAACGCCCTCGACTGGTTCTCGAGATTGCCGCCGGCCACAATCAGCTCGTTCGAACAGCTGACGACACTCTTTCTAAAGCATTTCTCTATGTTCATCGAAACGGAGACCACGGTGGCACAGCTTTACGCACTACAACAGACGAAAGACGAACCGTTGCGGAACTTTATAGCCAGATTCAAAGGCGTGCTATCACGTCTTAGCGAAGTAAGCGACGAAACAGCCATCGCGGCCCTAACCGCAGGGCTATGGTACAAATCAAAATTCAGGCAGGACATCTGCGTGAATCGGTATACCTCGATCGAAGACGTAATGCATCGCGGGGGTAATTGGATCCGAGTAGAGGAAGAGCGAGCTGCCCTCGCCGCAAAATTCGATCCAACCCCGGCGACACCCAAGTTCAACAACGTCCCAAGGCCACCACGGGATGCCGGCCACAGCAAAGCGGCCGGGCCCCACCGAGGTGGTGCGCCTCAGCCCAAACGAAGCAACCTGCCCCCGGGTTACGTCATGAGTTCGGAGAAAGACGAGGTCAACACGACCCAAGGCGGCAGCGCGACGGCACAAGCAGATCCGTGGCCAAAAGACCCAAAGGCCTACTGCAAATTCCACAAGGTTTTCGGACACGCAACGGCCCAATGCCGCAAGCTACAAATGGCCCTGGCGGAAAATTTGGAGCGAGGCGAGATGAGCGACCTAGACATCGAATCCTTAAACCCAAGGTTACAAGGAAACATAAGCCCGGAGGAAGACCCGGCAACCTCGAAAAAGAGGAAGCACAAGAAAAACCGAGCTCCCCCGCCCGGGGAAGCCCCTGACACCCCCTTCGAAAAAAGGGGAAAACAGGTCAATGACGTCAAAGACGCTAGCTAAGAGAAAAAACCCCATGTCATCAACGTGATAATGGGGGGATCTCAATACTGTAAGCCGACGATCAATTCGATTAAGGCGCACCAGAGAAAAATGCAATCGGATGCACTTCGCCATACTTCACAAGGACCCGAAGCCCTAATCACCTTTAAAGAAAGTGAGGCTAGAGGGCTCGCGGGGCCGCACGACGACGCCTTAGTAATAACTCTCAACGTTGCAAATTGGGAGACCAAAAGGATCCTCATTGATAACGGAAGCTCCGCGGACGTGATTTTCCCATGTCAACTCTAAGCCAAATGAAAATAAGGCCAGAGGACATCAATAGGGAAATAGTTCCCCTCACCGGTTTCAACGGCCATTCCGTAAACACCATCGGAGAGATTAAGCTCCCCGTAATGGCGGGAGGTGTCAACACAACGACTAAATTCCTGATCATCGACTGCCCGTCACCCTACAACGCAATCCTAGGGAGTCCATGGCTGCACGCCATGAGGGCGGTACCTTCAACGTACCACCAGAGCTTGCAATTCTCAAGCGACGAGGGGATCAAGGAAATTCGAGGCGATTAGGCCATGGCGCGAAGGTGCTATATGAACAGCTTCCTGCTCGCCAAGCAGAGCACGATAAATCAAGCATAGCAATCACAGCACCCACAAATAAACAAGGTGAAAAACACCTCGGAGGAAGACAACGAGTCTCCGGCAATCGAGATGGTACGACAAGTCCCAATCGACGACAACAATCCCGAAAACACCGTCGGGATCGGAAGCGAGCTAAAAGGCGAGCTCCTCAAGAAGCTCATCAAATTCTTAAAAAATAACAAAGAGTGCTTTGCCTGGTCCCACGAGGATATGCTAGGAATCAGCCTTGAAATCATCTCACATCAGCTGAACGTGGATCCAAGCTTCCGACCGGTTAAACAGAAAAGACGAAAGTTGGCCCCAGACCGTTCCAAAGCAGTGAACGAGGAGGTCGAAAAGCTCCTCAGGACGGGGTCGATCCGCGAAGTGAAATACCCTGACTGGCTGGCCAACACAGTGGTGGTAAAAAAGAAGAGCGGAAAATGGAGGGTATGCATCGATTTCACTGACATAAACAAGGCATGTCCTAAAGATAGTTTCCCGCTCCGCACATCGACAGACTTGTCGAAGCGACGTGTGAGCACGAACTGCTTTCTTTTATGGACGCCTTTTCCGGTTATAATCAAATTTTGATGCATCCCGACGACCAAGAAAAGACCTCGTTTATAACTGAACGAGGTATCTACTGCTACAAGGTAATGCCCTTCGGACTAAAGAACGCAGGGGCAACATACCAACGACTCGTGAACAAAATGTTCTCGGAATATCTCGGAAAGACCATGGAAGTCTATATAGACGACATGTTGGTCAAGTCCAAGCACTCGGAGAATCACATCGCACACCTCGAACAATGCTTCGAGATGCTGAAGAAGTACCAAATGAAGCTGAACCCCTCAAAGTGTTCATTCGGGGTGTCGTCGGGAAAGTTCCTCGGGTACCTCGTCACACATCGTGGCATCGAGGCAAACCCAGACCAGATAAACGCCCTGTTAAAAATGCCCTCACCACGAAGTGTGAAAGAAGTTCAGCGGCTCACAGGGCGGATCGCGGCATTAAACCGATTCATATCGAGATCGACCGAAAAATGCCTTCCTTTCTACAAAATGCTGAAAGGAAACAAGAAATTCGAATGGAAGGACGAATGCGAACAAGCTTTCCAGGAGCTAAAGAAGTATTTATCCACCCCGCCAATACTGGTCAGCCTGATCACCGGCGAACCACTCCTAATCTACCTCGCAATAACAACCCACGCTGTAAGTAGCGTTCTCGTCAAGGAAGACCGAGGTGATCAGAAGCCCATCTTCTACACCAGCAAGTCACTAGAAGACGCAGAAACTAGATATCCCACCATGGAAAAAATAGCATTCGCCCTCGTCACCGCGGCAAGGAAACTAAGGCCGTATTTCCAGGCACACACCATCATGGTAATGACGCTACAACCACTACGATCAGTGCTACACAGCCCAAACCAGTCCGGAAGGCTAACGAAGTGGGCAGTGGAACTCAGCGAGTTCGACATCGAATACAAAATAAGGACATGCGCTAAATCGCAAGTCCTAGCCGACTTTGTTGTAGAACTAAACACCGAAAGGCCGGAAGACGAGTCCAGAGACGAATCATGGACACTAAAAGTGGATGGTTCCTCCAACCAGAACGGGTCAGGAGTAGGAATTCATCTCGTCACTCCAAGCGGCGAGGTGATCGAGCAATCATTCCGCCTCAAGTTCAAAGCCTCAAATAATGAAGCCGAATACGAAGCCCTGATTGCCGGCCTCAAGCTGGCACGAGCAGTGGGGGCACAGAATGTCAAAGCTTATTCTGACTCAAAGTTGGTAACGAGCCAGATAGCCGGAGAATACGAAGCAAAAGATGAAAGGATGAACGCATACCTAACCGTGGTGAACCAAATGATCAAAACATTCGAGAAAGTCGAGATAGACCAGATCCCGAGAAGCGAGAACGCGCAAGCCGACGCACTAGCAGGATTGGCATCTACCTCGGACCCCGAAGTAAAACGCATTATCCCGATAGAGACGATAGACACACTAAGCATAGAATTGATGGTGCATAACATCGAACTCGGCCCGGAAGACTGGAGAACCCCGGTAATCAAATTCTTGCGAGGTGACGAAACACCTCGGGACCGACAAGAGGCCAGAAAACTGAGGGCCAAAAGCTCGAGGTTCTGCCTAATAAACAACACTCTCTATAAACAAAGTTTCAGCGGGCCATACCTCAAGTGCCTAGGGGAGGACGAAGCAAAAAACGTCACCTACGAGGTGCATGAGGGAAGCTGCGGAAACCACTCCGGAGGGAGATCCTTGGCTAACAAAATCAAAAGGCAAGGATTCTTCTGGCCCACCATGCTAAAAGACAGCGAACTACATGTCCGAAAATGCGACGCATGCCAAAAGCATGCGCCTACTATCAGGCAACCCGCACTAAAGTTGTCTTCAGTCACGGTACCATACCCATTCATAAAATGGTCAATGGACATCGTCGAGCCAATGCCGGAAGCCAAAGGGCTAACAAGGTTCCTACTAATAGCAACCGACTACTTCACGAAGTGGGTAGAAGCCAAAGCATACGCACACATAAAAGACGTAGACACTGAAAATTTCGTATGGAAAAATATAATCTGCAGATATGGCCTCCCGAAGGAGATCATCGCGGACAACGGACCGCAGTTCATCTCGAGCAGATTCAAAAATTTCTGCGCTACACAAGGAATATCTCTTAACACCTCGACCCCAAGATATCCACAAGGGAACGGACATTCCGAAGTGGCAAACCGGACAATAATCGACGGGATCAAAAAGAGGTTAGATAGTAAGAAAGGAAGATGGCCCGAGGAACTAAACGGAGTGCTCTGGGCATACCGAACCACACCTCGCCGGGCCACCGGAGAAACGCCCTTTGCGCTGGTATACGGATCCGAAGCGATGGTACCAGCCGAGGCAGAATCTCTAAGTCTAAGACGAGAATTTTGCCCGGACAAACTAAACGAAAACGAGGAGATGCTAAAAGATCAACTCGACTACATCGAAGAACAAAGAGAAATGGCTTTGAGCAGGATCATAAATTACCAAAGGGTAATAAAAAGATACTACAACTCAAAAGTTCGACCTCGTTCGTTCAAAGTAGGATACTTGGTGCTCCGCAAGGTGTTCCAAAACACCTCGGAATTAAACGCCGGAAAACTGGGGATAAACTGGGAAGGACCGTACATCGTGTCCGAAATAGTGAAACCCGGTGTTTACAGACTGATCAATTCGGAAGGACTAAAAGTCCTCCGAAGTTGGAACACCCAACACCTAAAAAGATATTATTCTTAAAAGAACAAATATCAATTCAAACTACGTAGCGGCTTGATCCCGGAAAACTCGGGTACGTAGGCAGCCTCCAGCAGGCACAGCCCAAATCCCAATAAATTATGGAGATCAAATACTATTCTTCCTTGCCGAAATTTCCCCCGGGGTGGGAGCATGGGAACGGCCCAACTCCCGCCACTTGAGAGCAACATCGAAGCTCAAAAAGACGAGGAAAAAGTACTTACAAACATATAAAAGCACCTCGAGTCGTACAAACGCACCGAGAAAACACCTCTTCTAAGCCTACATATCTCGGCCGCACACACACCGAAAAATCTCCTCGGACTCGATTTCGAAGTAGGGAGCACATTCACACCCCGACGTGAAGAAATCCGAAAAGAAAACGTCCGCGGGATCAATTAATCGGGTTGCACGAGAATGTACGCAAATCGAAATATCGGGGTACACGAATCAATAACAAGGAAGCAATAACAGGACAACAAAGCCGAAATTTATTGAAGGAAAACAAGTCTGGAAAATAAAAAGTCAAATCGTCGAAACGAAGTGACAACACCCAGGTCGGAATCCCGACCAAAAAAAAGGTGCAACTATTCAAAGTGATAACATAAAGCACCCGGGTTGGACTCCCAACCCAAACAGGCACACATTGTCTCAAAAATGGTGGAATGGGAAGCAAAAAGAAAACAAAACAAAACATAAACCTTCATGATGCTTAAACCTCCTCGTTGACTTCGTCGTTCGGGTCCAAGATGGCCTCCTTCCCGGGATCGACCCCCGCAACCTCGTCCTCGCCGATACCAGCGCCTAGGATCTCCTCCGCATCAGCGGCAACGTCAGGGGCCTCCTCTTGGTTCCCTTCGGCGGGGACGCTGTGCGTCTGAGGCACCGGGAGGGCGAGACGAAGTGGGGCTCGATGTTGGAGAGGATCCAGAGCCGACGGCACGAGACGGAGCACCACCTGGGAAATGAAACCCATTACTGTCACGCCAGCAAAGACCCCGACACAAGCGGCGAATCTGAAAACACCACGGAGGAAATTCGGGCATTTACCTTGGATCCCCTCAGAAGAGGTGAACTTCGCAAGCTGGAGTCCAAGCTTGGCAATGGTTTCATTGCGACGCTCTATCTTTTTGTTGAGCTTCTCGGAGACCTTCTGCACGGCGAAACGAGTCGCCAAAACCGCTTCGCTCCTAGCCTCCTGGAGCTCCTCGGTCGCTTTCAGCAAACCGTCCCGAGCCACTTTCAGACTTCGCTCTAGAGCCCCGACCCTGGCGACATCGTCCTGGAGCGACGACACCTCGTCCTGCAAGGCACGACACTTATTGCGCTCCTCCGAAACCCGAACTTGCAGCTTCTCGGCCGTCTCCTTCTGGAAGTCGGCGTCTAACCTCGACGAGTACAAACAGTCCTCGGCCTTGCGAAGCTTCCCTTGGACGTCTCGAACCTCTTTCTCCCGCGCTGCGAGCTGAATCTCGGCCTCCTTCAGGCGATCGCTAGGTCCAGCCTCTTTAAGCTCAAGCTTCGCAGCCGCGATCCCCTTCTCATAGGCGAGAACCATCTCATTCATCGCGTTCAAGAACTGCGAACAGTAAAACACGAGGTGAGAAACATCTCGACAAAATAATATCCCCGTTAAAACGCGGAAATTACCTTCACCCCGTTATGCGCCGCCTTCTCGTACTCCCTCCCGTGCGACAAGGAGAGCACGTTGAGAAGATGTCCCCGCCGGGCGGAACTGGCCACAAAGCGAGAGGACGCCCGAGGTGAATCGACAAGGGAGTGAGCACTCGCGAAGTCAATAGAGATCGTTTGTACGCCTGCACGCTCCCCCGAACCGGAGCGACTGATGCTCCCCTCGCGAGCCACCGGGGCCTTCTGCTTGTCTTCCTGTTGACGAGGAGGCGCAACATACCCCTGAGGGTTCGACCTCGTACGGGGAGCTTGACGCTCCGAAGCGACCCTGCCTCTCTTAGGGGGGGCGACGTTCACCTCGATGCGCTCAGGGGAGCAGTCACGCTTCTCATGGCGGGCCGCAACACCCTCCGAAGGTTTCACGACGACAGCCTCGACCTCAACGCCCGCTCCAGAGCGCGCCTCGGCAGTAGGCACCACCTCGCCCTCCATTTTAACCCGCCGAGACGATTGGGCCTCCTGCGCCTTCGCAACCAAAGATTCCAACGAAGCGTCCTTGGGGGTCTCATCAGTCCCAGACGAGACGTGATGGACGAGGAGAGGAGGGTCCTTGCGATGATCCGGCGATGAGGGCTGACTGCTTGAAGATTTCATGGATTCTTCAGGCGCTGCGAGATAAAAAATGAGTTGAGGTAAAACACCTCGGCTGCTCCGAATGATAAACACTCGGCCTACGTTGTTCCGATGCCTCCAGTAGCCGGAGCTTCGGATCCGACTGGTTGGGAACTCGCTCCAACTCACGCCACCCTTCGGAAACAACACCTTCTTGAGGCCTCGGAATCTTGAATCGGCCTCCGGGACAGAAATCCTAGCCGCTGAAAAGCAGGAAAAATTTCCAGGTCAGGCCAAGAGAACAGAAAACAAAAAGCACGGGGAAATATAAAACTAATTCCTCAATGCCAACCCGAGCCAGAGCTCCATCTCGGAGGGACCACCGCGTCACTACGAGTATCGCGAAAAAAGAAAAAGCGCTCAGTCCAACTTCCGCGCACGTTGGGGGTTCCGCTAAGGATCTTCTCGGACCTCCCGTTCAGAAAAAACCTCCCCGTAGACTTCCCGGCCCCTTGGGAAAATAGAGGCGAACAAGGTCATCCGCGGTAAGGACAACCCTGTTCTCTCGAGCCATAACCCCCAATGCGACGAGGTTCCGGTAGGCGTTGGGAACTAGCTGGCCTGGAGCCAGATCCAGGCGCAGGAGGAACTCGACAACCACCTCGGGGAGCGGGAGCTCGATCCCGGCCTCAAAGGAGGCTTCGTAGAAACCAGACCACCCGGGCTTCTCCTAAAAAATGCGATCCGCCGGCCCCGGGGCCTCCGTCTCGATGAAATCGGGAACGTTGTACAGCGTTCGGAGCTCCCGGAGGTACGCCGGAGTAATCGTAGAGAGAGCGTCATCTCCGACGACTGAATCGTTCCTCGAGCTCGAACCATACATATTTTTTTTGGTTTCTTGAAAGAGAGAGAGAGAGAGAGAGAGCGAAAGAGAAAGATGAAGGGAAATTAATAGCAAAATGGGTTTATAAAACCTTTACATGTTAACCACGATCTCCCTCTTCTCGAGCGCACGTTCTCCAAAACCAAGTGATGATGGAAATAACCGGCGAGTTAATGGGTTTTAATAACCCCATCACGTCCGAAATTGGCGAGTTAATGGGTTTTAATAACCTCATTGAACGACACAATAGTTCACCAAGTGACAATCACTTAATGAACTGGGGGGCTCACTGATGATGCTGGATTTCATCCCACACCCGAAAACGACAACGTAATTCATTGAATTACACACACTCTTGAAAATGACATGCTCGTACCAAAAGTCCAACGAGGATTGGGCCTTACAACAATTTTGGGAGCTCGAAGAACAACCCAGCGTCACAGGCCCATCAAGAATCCACTCCGAGGCTCAGTCAACCGAGGCCAAGTCATCATCGAGACCAGGCCCACGAAGACCAAGCCCACGGAGGACCAAGCAAGCTTTCCAGAAGACCCAGCAGCCCCGAAGACCAGGCACATTATCCATCTATTGACCAACCAAAAACCCTCCACGTGGAAAGGCATTGAAGACCACGTCGTCCAGATTTTACACGTGGTGGTCATAGGAAAGACAAGGAGATATTTGCCCAGTTTATTAGCCGTTGCTAATCTTTAGGAAAATATACGTTGTAACTTAGGTTATATAAAGGCCTACGAGACAATCAAATGGAGGGGCAATTCGTTCTACATTTTGCACTAGCTATTTACTCTGTATTCACTTTGCCATCAATCAAATATATACGTTCTTTACTATCGCTCAATCCTTCACAAATTCTTGATCTCGCGACTTTATTCACCGAAGTGGATTTTATCTCGTAAAGTTAAGATCTACAGTCATATTCACCATAAACAGAGTGCTATCACTTTGTGACAGTTGGTCGTGATTATTCACATCAACATAGCTCGATTCCGCGTCAATCACCATTTATCTCCAACAAAGATAACACGTTTGTGTTAAAAGTTAATACATTATTTAAAATTAAGATATTTACGGTAAAAGTTCTCTATTAACCGAGCTATATTTGTTGGGCCCAAATTTACCCACTCTTAAATGGGCATTGCAAATTCCGGGTGAAAGTTTTGGATTATGTTCTCGGTTTTGTCCCGGTTCCGGTCCCGGTACTGAACCGTTTTGATAAAAAAATCAGTTTTTTATTTATAAAATACCCTAAAAAGGGAAGTCCCGGTTCCGGTTTAAAATCTGAAATTCCCGATTATTTGATCCCGGTTCCGGTTTTATGTCGTTTTTTCATTACTTTGTCGTTTCCTTTTATAATTTGGTTTTCAGCCCATATCTCTCGTATGCCTATTCCTCTCCCTTTCTCGCCGTTCTCCCGCTTGCCTCTCGCCGGTCGACGGTCGCCGGTCGCCGTTCCACTCTCTCTCTCTTTCTCGCTGTCGCTTGGCTTCCCTCGACCTCGGCGACTTCTGGTTAGGGTTTTCTTATTCTCTGTTTGATTTTTAGTTGTTTATCAGTTGATTCTTTGATTGATTTCCTGTTGTTTATCGGTTGATTTTTGGTTCTCTGAGTTAGGGTTTAGTAATTTTCATATTTGGGTTTGAATGCCAACCATATATACTGTTTAATTACAGAGAGAAAAACTATATGAATATGTGTTATAGTGTGGAGGAAAATTTTAATTCGTTCCTTTTTTATTCTTTGATATATGTATGTTTGCAATATAAGATTAACAGTTTGAACAGAGAGAATCATGTTCATGTTTGTACAGAGAGAATTACTTTCATGTTTGTTCATGTTTCATGTTTGGTATTTAGCATTTTGATTTGTGTTTGGATTTTTTAATTGCATTTTGAATTCGTACTCTTTTTTTTTTCCTAGTTTCTGTCCCTGTTTATGTCCCGGATTTTGTTCCTTAAAAAACCAGATTTTTAATATGTGTCCTGGTCCCGGTTCCGGTTAAAAAAAAAACATGATTTTTCACTACAAAAACCAAAATCAGTTATCAAAATCTGCATCCCGGTTTAAAAGGGACAAGGTCAAAAAACACTCAAATTCCCGGTTCCCGGTTCCGGTTTCAGCCCTATTGCAAATCGTTCAAAAAAAAAAATATCCTCTCTAATTCGCACTTCACTCTGTTCTCGCATCTGAACCTCCATGGTTAGGGCTCATAGGATTCAGAGTTTCCGTCAGTGATTTCCGCCTCGAGATTAAGAAAAGTCATCGAAAGGCTCGTTGGATTCAGAGTTTCCATTGAAATCTCGCACCGAAGCTTCATTGCCATGTAAGGCGCTGTTTGTGTGATTTCTGATAAATTGGCCGGTGAAGTGTAGTAATGGTTGTTGATTTGTGATTTTCTGTGGTGTTTGGGTTACAGGGCATTTGTGAAGTTGGAGCGTCCCCGAGTTGAAGGAGTCAATGTCGATCCCGAGCCGGATTGGAGCTTCGATGACATTTTATCGGAGCTCAACTCCTTGGAACTCAAGCTCACTGCTTCTTCCAAGGTTCCACTACCGTTTACTAAGGCGCCATCGAGGTAGCTTTGTGGTATTTTTACTGATTTTTCTCTATGTTTTGAATTTTTCGATATCTGTCTAGGCATGTCCCTCAAGGGAAGAGCTTGGGGAGGAAGTCGAGGGCTTTTGTAATGCGTGTTACGGACGATGATTTTGATGTTGGTGGTGAGAGCAAAGGAGATGATGATCATGGCTGGAGCCTTGCCACGGTTAACCGGTTTGGCTGCCGCGAACTGTATCTCAGGTGCGTTGCCACAGCTTTCTTTGTCTTTATTAAACAACTTGGTAATGTTTTTTTTTTATTTGAACGATTTGCAGTGTGATTCGATGAGATTTGTTTCCTTAATGTACTGTTGATTACCATTTAGTGATGGCGATTCCTCAAACGATGACGGGGCTATCGAAGCTCAGCCTTACCTGATGGAGGAAATGGGATTAGTGGAAGGAGCTTTTCGGGAGAAAAAATGCAATTACAAGCTTGGTGTTGAGGTGCTTATTTGATGGTGTTCTTCAATAGTTCAAGATTATTATCATTTGATGACTCGGGCTTATAATATAAAAAGCTTCTTGGCGTATGAATATTAACGTTGATTTACTTCATTTTCAGGAGGAATTAAGGAATAAATTGTCTGCGCTTAAAACAAGTCTCGTGGGTGAAAATGAAAAGTATGCTTCTGCACTTCTTCGTATTGAGAAATATAGAGAAGCAAGACGAGAAAGTGATACAAAGCTTGATACTCAGTATCAAAGGAAGATGTAAGATTTCTTGTTTTATTTCTTATATATTAACCAAAAAAACAAAAAATTGTCTGTCCTTTCAAATCCTATATCATCATAATTTTGCAGAGGTGACTAATTGCGTTGTGCTCTTGTTATTTTATTTGTTTATGAATCTAGAGCCGAAGCACTTGATTATCACTTGACTGATATCCAACGAGAACGCGAACTCAGATCACAAATAGAAGAAAGAAAAACTAGTGCAGCTATCGAAGGGGCGAAAAGAAAGGAGAAGGCTCAGTTAGAGGAAAAGCTTCGCATAGAGAAGGCTAAAACAGAAGCCGAGGTGTGTTAAATTTCGGTTCCCCCTTTGGATAATTAGTTAGGTCTAGATATTTTTATCTTCCTATAAAAAATTAGATATAAATATAATTGATCAAGGATGTGGGAAATCGGTAGGATCCAGACCATTCTGACACGAAATTGGGCTAACGAGGATGCAATAATGTTAAGCGAGGATTCTGTTATAATGAATCAAGAGGAAAATTGGATTGGACTGAGCAGTACAGTTTTACGATTTATGTTTGATATCAGGCAAAAATCAGAGCGGAAGAAGCAAAAAAGGCGGCTTTGGAAGCTCAGAGAAGAGCCGAAAAGGAAGCTTTGGAAATGGAAAAAGAAGCTACTGAAGCCGCAAACAGGGCTGCAGCTAAAGTGGCTCAAAATGAACTTGAGAAAAAGAAATCGGAACACGGTTTGTTGCTATTAAAGTAAATGATACTATGTCATGACCGTCACTTTATCTATGTTTGTTTATGTTATATAATTATGTTATTTTCGTTTTTTCAAGTATGTTTAAGGTTTGGGTTTGGTAGAAAGTCAAGTTTTTCATTTTTCAGTTAATTAGTAAAAATAAGCTGAGATTTCATCTTGGGTTTTATGCTAGATACCATAGGTTAAAAAGTTTCATGGGTTCTAGACCCGGGACAGGATCCAGAAAATGGGTCCGTGACACGATTTGTATGAAATATTAACTATCAGTTTTTTTTTTTTTTTTTTAATGAAAGTTTGATACTTAGTCCATAAATATTATATAAAAAAAAAAATTAGCACTCCATTTCTCTCTCACATTTGGCTTAATCACGTTCTTGAGTAATTTGCGGGTTAATATTTTTGATGATACAGATGAGATAATTAAAGCAGCAGAAAATGCTCTGAAGTTGGAGCATGAGAGATTAAAGAAGTTGGAATCC
This sequence comes from Parietaria judaica, assembly GCA_954871525.1. Taxonomy (NCBI): domain Eukaryota; kingdom Viridiplantae; phylum Streptophyta; class Magnoliopsida; order Rosales; family Urticaceae; genus Parietaria; species Parietaria judaica. The sequence goes on along the minus strand of OX940868.1, from coordinate 18,707,942 downwards.
ATTACCCAGGAAAACAATGCATTAGGTTTCAATTCGAACAAGGTTTTATTTTGTTTTTCTTCTGTAATTTTTCTTCCTTTGTACGGGATTCAACCTAACTTTTCAGCTTGTTTTTATTATACTCTCATTTACAATAGTGTGTATTACTGAAATCGTTCTCATGCTGTGATTTCAAAAGATATTTTTTGTTGCCAAGAAGATAATGTATTATTTGTAGGAGTACGTCCGCCATGAAAGGAAAATTGCTAAAGCGTTAGAACAAATTTCAGGAACAAGAGATGCTGTCAGGTGAGATTTGAAGTTCTTGATCCAATAATATCTTGATTAATTGGTAGTAATGCCCCTGGGATTTTCAATTCCCCCATTAGTTTTAAAAGGTAACGCATTGCTTGTGCGCAAGCAACACATTGCTTACACAATTATTTTTTTCAACCGAACGAGATCTTTTATACTAGACTCTTGTGAAGCAATTAATAAGCTAGTAATTCAAGAACTGTTAAGATAAAAAGTCCAAATAACAGTCATCGTTACGCAAAAGTCAAAACTTCCCATAATTTTTAACGCCCAGGGGGGCGCGCAGGCCTCAGCAATATGCTACTTTTTGGAAGTAAAGGGGATTACTACCCAATCACTCTTAAATTTACCTTCTATGATAATTACTATAGTTTGATCAACTTTTCTGTAATTAGTTTGTTCCATTAAAATAGCCCCGTACTTTTTCATGTGCAGACAAAAGGCATCAGAGCTTGCGAAGCTTCTTAGAAGTCCCCATATCCCACAATCTATCAGCTATGCAGCATTCGTTAGAAGGGTAATTCTACATGCGTAATGATGAAATGTTAGGAATATGTTAGTAAATTCGTCATTTAATTCAGTCTTCAGTAATTTAATTATGCTTATGGGTAAGCGTTATAAATGCGGGGCCCGTTCCGGCCCATTCATTGGTCTATTTACGAGCCTTTGTAAAGTTAGCCAAAACCATTCTAAAGAGGAGATCGGGTTTGGTGACAGTTGGTGAAGCTGCTCCCGTTTCGAGAACTGATTTTTGGGTCGTAGCAGTACTTTGTTTATTTTTTTTAATGGCTTGAAATTTAACTTTTACTCTTATCAGGTCGTCTCGTACGGTACGAAATCTACTTATGCTTCATATGCATGCGCTTATGTCGTCGTTCTAATTACTTCAGAGGTTTGTTATACAACAGAGTCCATGAAAAGAGATAATTTAAAAAAAAATCATTCTTTTCATGTCTGAAATCTTCAATTTGAATTTATTACTAGATTAGTTCTGATTTCTTTTGTATGTTTCAGATTCCCCTTCTAATGGATCTTATTCTAGCGGAGCTACACAGAACTTGCATCTATTCGGTCCAGAAGCACATTATGTACTCAAAGGTGATTTTTTTGTTTTGTTTTTGGAATTTGTAATTTCTGTTTACGGTATGTTCGTTGATTGTAGTGATTGACCATAATTTCTTTCAAATATGTCAACGAAGAAATAAGCTGTAAATTGTTGTATTAAGATTGCAAATCTAACAACTTTAAGAATCTATCAATTAATGCAGTCGGCATTTGAATCAGAAGAAAAGTATTACAAGACCATCGGGTTTTTAGAAGACGAGGGAAAGATAGAGAATGTCAGTAAATATAAAAAACGAGTAGTAGCGTACATGAAGCTATATGGTGCACTGGTTCAGGTTTTCTTTTCTCTCCCAATATCATAAAATATAGTTTGTTTATTATTCTCTAAATTTAACTTTAATTACTTTTGGTAGACGGAAATTCCTGGCATTCAAAACCCGCATGGCTTGAAGGAAGGCTGGCTTTGGATTGCAAGATTCATAAACGCACTTCCTCCAAATCAATACTCTGCAACTGCGCTTTGCGCATTCTTACGTGTAAGCTTTACCGTAAAAAATTGGGAGGAATTGAATAACTCTACTTGTGTGTATTTTATTAATGGAAATATTCAACTAGATTGTCATATGTCTACAAATTAATGAGAATATCTAGAGCATAGAACATTAAATGTTTTATAGTTAATTCTAATTTATTAACCGGTTCGGTAGAACAATTTTAATCTATTTTTCTGAACTTGAATGTCCATCCAATGTAACAGATGGCAGGATATGCTCTATTCAGAAAGTACAAATCTCAATTCAAGAAGATTTTAAGCACAGTCTTTGACCATTTTCTGAAGGCACTGAAAGATAAAAATGATTCGACGTTGACCGATGTCATTCTCGAAATTCAGTGTTACATTGAATATGCGGAGTTCCTCCAAGAGCCGAAAGGGAGAAGCTTGGAGGGTACGTTAACGTCAAGTGGTATGCCGCCCGCGCTGGATTATCCACGCGCCGGCTACTATTAAACCCACTTGGTACGCAGCTTATTCACTAGTTAACCTGTGTCTTTACTTGTAATATGGTACTTGCTAAAAATATAAATTATTTCTTCAAGCAAATGAGAAAAAGAAGAGTTCTTGTAGTGAACACTAGTTCTTGTAGTAAACCGCCCGGAGGCGATAAAATATATTAATTATTATTTAATTTTTTTACTTTTGGATGTAATTTATTTTACATCTATTTTTATTAATAATATTGTATATTCTAATAGATAAACATACATTCACATCAAATTTATCAATTGCTAAAAAATATTATTGCTAAACTTTATCGATTCATACTGTTGTTAATATTATAGTCAATAAAACAGAATTTGTTGATTGGAAATCAAATTAATTGCCTACAATTAAAAGATCTTGTCCAGCTGCACAATCCTCGGATTCTTGCCTCGATCTTTTTTATTGATAAATTCTATGTGTCTAAATATAAGACAAATTTCCTTACGTCATCTAGATTTATCAGAATCCCGAAGCAATGCTCCAACAACGAGTACCCGCGTATTACGAAAAATAAGAAAACGGAACACAAATTGTAAAATACAATGCAGTAAACTTGTTTTTTTTTTTTAAATTCTTATTTTAGAGTTTCCCTGCAATGTAATTAATTTTGTTTCAATCTAGTGTAGAACGAGGTATAGAATCCGCGCTTTGCTGCGGGTTATAACTTTTTTATTTCTCTAATCAAGAGAAATTCGATAGCTTTGTGTTTTTTTTTTCAATTTTAAAATAATTGAGTAATTTTTTTTGCCATTAATCAATCATTTTAAGTATTAATTATATTATATCTATATGCAATTTGATAAAAAGAGCAATCACGTGGTAGAAGTTTATTGTCGTAAAGAAATACATTTGATAAAAGATTTCTACAATATCGATTTCTAAAAAGAAGTATTTCTCATAGACATATTTATATTTATCTATATATTCACATATTGACGAGAATATCCTTGTTGTTCATGCGCATAATGTCGTCCTTTAGATTGATTTCCCACCATGTTACATGACTGACCATAAATTTTAAGCTCATTAAAGGCGCGGGGAAATTTTTTTCATTTAGTCGTTGGGACACCTATTTGATCGTTTCCCCGAGTCAAGACTTGTAAATTTAGTTCACATTAATTCTACAACATATTATATGTCTTTTCGTAATTAATTAACAATAGTCGATGATAATACTCTCAACTTTTCCGCAGAGAAATAGAAATTTTTCATACACCACCAGTTTCCAAGAAAAGTAAGAAAATTGGGCATTCGAACAATATTATTGTCAGAAACTAAAAATTAGGGGCAGAATACATAAGCATGGAAAGTTCAGGGACATTTCTACTAATTACTCCTAATTAATAAGTGGGTGTAAACTTTCACAACGGTGTCGTTTGAGGTAAGGACTTGGTAGTTGGTTCTTGTCTCTGCGTTTGGCTGGACATGGTGGAAAACTCCGTGACTTCTTGTCGGAAAACTAATTAAATATTTATTTAAAAAAAGGGTAGTAAAAGTAAATCTAAAAACTAATAGCTATTTACTGATAATCACCCCCAACTTTTTTGGTTGTTCACTTTCGCTTTCAATTAATGCACTTCTACCTAATTACCTTTTCTAGTTTGAGGTTGATAAGCCTATAATTACGCTAATTGACTGACTTCTTCATCACTCTTCAATAAGTAAATGAAATGAGTTACAATTATTATTACTCTTGCATTTTGGTTGACAACTTCAGGTTGAATCATGTGATAATAGAATGTACATTGTATTCAATCACTTGTGATGATTGACTCTTAGAAATATATATAGTCCCAAGCTAAAGAAAAAAAAAAGAGATAAATAATGAAGAAGAAAAAAGAGTGTCCCTTACATGTTAAGGAAAGGAGCAGATACTTCACTAGAAAATTCTTTATATGTTAAATCGTCTATTTCACCTATAAATTTAGTAATTTCACTATTTCGACAGTGTAGACAATGTATTCGTGACCGAGTGCATCGCCGATACCGCTAAGTACGTCACCGACACCGCCAAGCACATCACATAACTTAAAATTAGGTTTTGTTTAGTGATAGAGCTCAAAGTTATGCTGAAAATAAAATAATGAGCCATTTAATATTGATCTTTTATATTTAACAAAGTGTTAATGTGTAGTCTTTTATGCTGTAATTAACTTTCTATTTTTCAAATTTATTAAATAATTTTTAAAAAATAATTCGTTATAAGTGAAATACAAAGATCTGATTTAACCAAAAAATTAATGCTTTCTTGACCTATAATATTTCACTACCTCAAAACTTTATATATATATATTCAAATATGCTTTCACCTCATAGCTAAACATAGAGTTAATAGCGGCATACTCAAGTTGTTCAAATATGGGTCGATATAGAGCCACTTTTTTTCTTCCCGTTACATATATTCCAAGTAGTTATTTTCTGTGTGTTTTTTTTTTTTAAAGATTTTCATAAAAAAAAAAAATTGCAGCAAACAACACTTGGAAATATAAAAAAATATTATAATAATGACAGAGTTAACGACATTAATATTTCTTAATGAGAATCTAATATATATATATATATATATATATATTTGCTACTAAAAAATTGACTCTATGTTGACAAATATTTGAGCAACTTAGATACGTACCATCATTAACCCTTATATATTTCTCACCTTCTCACCGATCTCACTCTCACTCTCACTCACATCTCTCAAATTCATTTATCTATTTAATTTACTATATAGTTTTCATATATATATATATATATATTAATAATCAATATATCCGCGTTGGGGTGTCATAGTTTGTGTCATAATGTGTGGGACTCAAATTCAATTGATGACTTAGAGAAAATAAAGAAAACCCTAGATTCATATCAACTAGTACATACACTACTAGTTGAGTCAAAAACACACTAAAAACTTTCAGAAACACCAAAAAACTCAATCACCAACCGACCTAAATATAAAGTCGTCGGTTGCCGACGATTCACACACTTACTTGCCAAAAAGAATTTTCCCTATATACATGTGTATCTATATATAAGTAAGCGTGTGTGTATATGGCTAAGATAAAGGTGTGGACTTTGAGCACTTTATTAAGGTTATTTTTATTTTGGGAAAAGGTGGTTCTGATCTAAATGTAGCCAAGTTGGACTTAATAAGTTACATGTATTCATGAATATATGCCATTTTATTTTCTATGCTTTTATATTATCTTTCTTTTTTGGGTTCAATATATTCTGTAATTACCAGCTATTATATATGTTTGTGATGGTGAGGTGGAGAATCAATGGAAGTACACGAACTTAAATATAAAAAGGAAGGATTAGATTCCACTTTCCATTTATTAGAATATTTTATGTATTGTTTTAAGTTAGAGACAATTGAAGTAAAAGTACTCAGAGTTATAGTTTATTTATGTATTGTATTGTTTTAAGTTAGGGACAATTGAAGTAAAAGTATTTAAGTTCTTTTACGGTTATTAAGATAAAGCGCTTAAATGAAATAAAAGTGTGTGATTATACAATTTTATCTAATAATTGTCTATTCTGTTAAATTTCTACCACGTGTCAATATCTTTATTATTTTCTATTTTACCTTTTTAAGGGCGCTATAGATGTGAAACCAAAGCAAATTTCAACCCCTAGTTGAGGCAGCCAAAATTGTTCAATCGCACGGTTTTATTTCATCTGAGTAGTACTTCTTTCCACCATTAAAGAACATAAAAATTACCTTTCCTGACTAACTACAATCTAAATACTTTTAGCTCAATTAACCTTTGTTCTAACTTAAGTCTTTTTACGCTTACCATATTATCGCTGCAAAACAAGAACACACACACATATATATGTATATATTATGTATATTATGTATATATATGTATTATGTATATTATGTATATATATATGTATTAATATTAGATATTTTTCCAAACTGAAAATATCGAGGTCTTAATCGTGCGCATGAATCCTTTTCTAATGGTATATATCTTGAATATCAGAAATAGGGTTTTGATCTATTGAATTGCCACAAGTAGTTATTGAGAAAAATAATGTCGTTTCCTTGAATACTCGACCGTAGTAAGTTGGAACAGTTATGATCTTTCAATATAAACGACATATTTGTTCGTGAACGAGGAAGTCAATTCATGATAACGATTTTTCACTGCAAAAGCATAACTATTAACCGACCAAGTCCTAAGTTAACGTACGGCTCGCTTCAATGCTACGTACTCAAATGCGCATAAAAAATGCCACTAGCTAGTACTAGTAGTAGTTTTTTTATTATTTTTATTTATGTAACATATAGTATTTTTTATACGGAAACATATATATCATTTCGAATCTAATATGGTCGTGTATTTATATATATATATATATATATATATATATATATATATATATATATATATGGCCGGCCCTGGCTATAGGCGAGCAAGGCGAGCGATTAGGGCCCCGAAATTTAAAGGGCCCAAATTCTATTAGATATATTATTGTATATTTTATTAAAATATAAATAAAATTTTATTTTTAAATACTATAAGTTCCCTAAAATTTTACATAGCCTAGGGCCCCAACTAAAAACGACAAGCTCAGGGCCGGGCATATATATATATATATATATATATATATATATATATATATATATATATATATATATATATATACCTAATACCCTAAACCCTATATATGGGGTTATTAGTGGTACAAAAATACTTATATTGTTTGGAAATGGTAGAGCCAATTAAAAAAATTATGGCAAAATTACTCAAGTTCACTTTTCTGGTGGATCGGTAGACTTCATCCACTTTTTAATAGTTAGCTTTTTTTATTATTATCAATACCGTAAGTTATGACGTCAATAACAAATATAACAGATAAAACAAATAAACTCAAATGATCAAACCCACAAACATCAAAATAATGTAAATACATATTTTTGGAACATCGACAGCGCAAATTCTTTTTTCCCGTCTCATTTTCTCTCTCTAATTATGAGTTCATATCCGACCAATAACATCACAATCTGCGTTGTTGAAGTCATCACTGAGGGAGATAGAGAAAAAATTAACGAAAAAGTTGATGAAGATCCGCCAAAAAAATTAACTTAAATATTTGCCATACGCAGTTTTTTTTTTTTTTTTTTAAGTTAACTCTATGCCGCACAATTCTAAATAGTTTGTGCAGGCGAAGAATTTTGAAATGACATCAGCAAGGAGAGGGTTTCAACCGAGAGTATTTTTACTGCTAATAACCATATATATAAATATCTAAATATTCTTATGCACATACGTCAATGTCGGCTATAGTTTTCATATCAAACCGTGATCAAACGATATTATTTTCTCACTTGTACAACTAGCCAAACTTTTTCTCCCTTTATTTATTTCGGCGCTCCAAGTTGTGTAATGGAATTATTCTAGAATAAAAGGAAGAGAATTTACGTGATTACATCAGAATTAATTGTACTCAAAGGGGCGGTTTGATCACGTATGTATCATGACCATGAGTACATGACATGCATGCACTATTTTGCATGTATCATTACGTAACTTTGATAGCGGCTTTGTATTTTAATTATTAAGCATTAATACATGAACTCCTAACTCTTTGTCCAATAATGACCTAATTCTTATCATCGTAGAATAACTCAAGAACAACAAACGATTGTAACTTTTTCCATATAAAGCAATTTAGGATGAGAGATCTTTTAGTAAACACTTCTCTCTTTACGTTTTTTTTTTCTAATTTCCTTCAAACATAACAGCTAACTCACTCCATAGTCATTCGCACATGGATGTTTATATGATAGAGAAAAATGTGACACTATTATGATACATGCATGATTCGGTAATAATCAAAACTTTCAATTAATTAATAACATTAATTGTTTAGCTAATTCATTTGACCTGAAAATTAGGACTCATCGACGAAGATTACATATAATCGCATTACAATACATATTTATAGTGTTAAAATATATATACTGACATTATTGACCGCACATTACTAGCCAAGATTACAATATACGCAATTTTCACATTCCGCTAAAAATAACCCAAAATCAATCTAAAATTTTTATAGTGATTTTACCACTACGATCAAACATCGGATATAGAAGATATTGAACTATAACATGAACACAACATAGTTATTTCTCCACCACGAACTCAAAAGATTGAAGATTTTTTAAAATGTATTTCTTTTTAAATGAGTCATACATAAATATATGTATATATATTTATCCTTTGGTTTGGTGTCACCGTCCCTAGCCCACTTTGGCTCCACTAATTCCCACACCATATTGACACAAAGAAGACGACATTTTGGCATGAAATTGGAATCACTCATTTATTTCTCCAATTATGACACCCACACGCTTCACTGTTCATCTACATGTGCTACAGAAACACCTCTTTTTCTATCCAACACATATACACACACCAAAATGGAATCCAAATATTTAGAGTTAGTGTGTTTCTTTTTCATGTGATCGAATCTGGGTTTTTGAATGAGACGCGTTTGTAATAGTATAGATTCTCATCAACAAAAATATTGGGAGATCCTTTGGAATTCAGAGGGGGTATTATTCCTTTTTCTCTTCTTGTTTTTGTTATTTTAAAGAAATATATGGAACAAGTGGAGATTAGGTTAGAGTTCTTAAAAGTTAAACTATGAAAGAATTACACTAAATTAAGGTTGTAAGAGTTGGAGTGTTTGGATTTTTTTATTTAATAAACAAAATGGAAATTCGTTTTCAATATAAGAGTTACATACACTTACCACTTTCCGTTTTCTATTTAGATCTCAATCTGAGTACTTTTTAGTTATATTCTTTTTTTTTTTAATTTCTTTCTTTCTTTTTCTTTTTCGTGCTAAAAAATCCCCAATGAAACTTCAAAGCCATATGTATATATATGCAAAATAATAATAATAATAATAACAATAATAATAATAATAATAATAATAAGGCAACAATATAAATCGTGTGAAACATCTAAAATACTCTTGTTACATAACTCTTTAATTAAAATTTGATTAACTTTAACCACTCTATGCTGAGTTTCGATAACACTTATACGTAGATTAAACTTCACAAATTGATCTATTTTATTATATAACAAAGTGAAGTATGAATCTAAATTGGTTGAATTAATATATTGTAAACAAGTTGTTATGACTTATAAGTACTTCTAGATTGATTTTTTACATAGAGTAATTGGAATTAGTCGCTCTAAATTTTGTATTCTTGTACACTTTGCTACTTTAGTTTTTGGCAGCAATTGCTCGTGTTCTTTTGAAACATAACGTATTACGTTGAAAATGGCATAAATATTAAATTATACATAACATATGTCTTACTCGGGAGTATTTCTTTTATTATCATTTAGTTATACTGCTATAATTGTATGCATATGCGGACTTATGCGTTAACCCCACTAAATATAAATTTTGGCAAAAAAAAATCTAATCCCTCGATAATAAATCTTAGGTCTGTCACAGACTATAGAAAGCAGTCGAAGAAGTTAATTATCAATTAGAAATTGTAATAAATGGCTATTTTGTGTAAAAGGTTTAAGAAAAATGCCCGTCTGTGAGAGTAAAAAATACACACAGTGAGCATTTTTCTTAAACCTTTTACACAAAATGAGCATTTTTTAAACTAACTCTTATCAATAATATCATTGATGAAAATAGCTTTGTATAATTCATGTGATGCGAACAAGTTTTTTTTTTTTTTTTTAAAACGTTAGGGACCATTTCTCTTTCTTAATTACAATAAGAATTTGAAGGGCATTAACTAGAAGTCTACAACAATGTTGATGTGCCTTTCTCAATTTTCATTTCGACCCTAGTATTTAAGAAGTGGGGCTTCATTTTAAATGTGACCATGTAAACATAGAAAGCTTTTCTTGTGATGATCTGAAACAATATTAATGATCCGCAACTTTAAACGACAACAAAAACTACCTTTCATGAAATTCATTTACGCACATTATTAGGTTTGTCTTGATAATTTAATGGTTTGTCGATATATGTTTTCTTTTTTAGATCAACATGACATGTTGCCTAGGATCGAAAGTGATTAATTTTTAAATATTCTTCGGCTAGTATTTTGAGGTTTTTGATTATATCAAAGTTAATTAATATAGTTTAACTATAATGATTATATATATAAACAATATCCGTATTAAATATTGTATCTAAATCAATAGTGTTGCATATATTCTCATCTATGAAAAATATTTGTCATCTATATAGGGTGTAACTTTTCAAACAGTGTATCTATTGGAATATATCAATCCTAATTTTATCAATTCCGAATTTACCAAATTAAGTTTTCAAAACCGATAGGGTTACTAATCTAAACTTAGATATACTAAAAAATCGGGACGAAGACTAAAAAATCTTAAAATATTGATTCTCGATCCTCTTTTCACTTATTTAATTAGAACACAAAATTCATTTTTATTAGTACTCTAATTTGTATATGACTTTGATCAGTCCATGTCTCCAACTAATTTAATCAATGAAATTATGAAGTATAATTTTCAAGAAAACCTTTAAGCATTGAGTAGTCCTACTCGAACTCAACTACAATTAATTCTACATTTTTGGATGGACTTAATTATAGAAAATTGTGTGATTGAATTGTCTTCTCCATATTCTCTTTGTTGGATTTAATTCAATCTTTTTGTGTTTCATATCTTGTTTTTCTTTTCTTTTTATGTAATTGGTTATAGTGTCATACCATTTTTATCATTATTATTGTTATAATTTCCCATCTCCCACATGTATGTAATGGTCATTGATAACGATGTGCATGATATATACGATAAGGATGTATGTTGTGACCACTCAGAAACTTGTGAAACTAAATATTAAATAAATAAAAAAACCATTAATATGTATAATATAAATTTAAAATTTCTATTGTTTCAGTTGAAAAAAAAAATCTATTGTTATGTTAAATCCCTACAAATGTTAAAAGGGCTTAAAAATTTTTTCATTTCTCTCAGTCATTTTTTTTATCATAGTTTCTCACATATTTTTTCCCAAAATATTTTGACTAATAATGTGGCCAAAACAAATTTGTTAATGACTAGAAGTTAAAATTATCGTGACTCATTAAGATAATTAATTAGTATAAGGTGTAGACTATACTAAAAAAAGTATTGCTCTAGTGAATAACTGAATATACTTTAGTCAAATGTCATGATCACTGTAAAAAAAAGTTCGTAATTTAGAAGAAGAAGAACTATAGTTAAAATTATCCTCCACACAAATTCCACCCAAATTTAGACTTATTTGTGGATAGGGACGAGGATGGGGATAGATAAACTTAATTGATATATACAGACACACACAATATATATATATATATATAACTTAACTGATATATACATATGTATATCTTGATTCATAGAGCCGACTTCATATAAAAAACTTGTGAATGTTTTTTATATATATATATAATTTATAGTTTTATACTACTAAATGATTAGACATTAAACTACTCTCTCTCTCTCTCTCGTGACGTTACAATCAATATATACATATAATCATGTATACACATTTTTAATAGACGTGATATGCTTAAATAATTGATCGATCGAGGACATCAATTCCATAAATTATAGTATTCATTGTGATAGTATTGTCTAAACTTTTAACTATACTTTCCAATAGTCATAGAATAAGATTAATACACGTTTATTAAACGGATATATATGCGCAATATATAACATAATTCACGCACAAAATTAAGCTACATATAGTTTATTAGACACACTGCTATTATTAATATTTTCTCTTCAGTGCTCAATAATGATGATAAACAATTGAAGGAGTCTTTGGTCGTGTTAAAGAAGAATATAATTCCATTTGACAAGGTTCCCAATACAAACAAATTAAGCATTCTTATCTCTTCAATTAATACAAATTAAGGGCACGCATTGTAAAATATATTTTTATATTTAAACGAAATTATTCCTGGTTCATATATTTAATTAATTACTAAAAATATACACATAATTATCGACGATTAGAGTTATAAACACGTCACCATGATTTCATATTCATGATTTATATCATCTTAAGGAAATCTCTAAAATTTAAAGAACCGACCCATTTTCTTAGTCGCGGAGATGCATTAACACGTTAATTGTGGTTTTTCTATTAATAAATTTAGATTTTTATGAAACATGTATATATGTCCATACAAAAATGTCGAACGTTTATCCACATATATATAGGTTAATGACAGCAAAAATATTCAAAGTTTGATCAAAGAACGTCTCATGTACCTAAAGTTAAAAGTAGTGGTAAAAGTACGCAAAGTCACATTTGTGGTGTTGACCACTCTACATTCATAAGGCAGTTAACTTAACCGTTAACTCCGGCCACGTGGACAAACGTGAGTTGCTGACATAACAATTTTTTTTGCCACGTGAAGGAGTCCACATCAGTCTCGTTTACGACAAAACAACGAATTAAACCCCTAATTGGACTCGTCCACGTGGCAAAAACATTGTCATCTCAGCAATCCACGTTTGTCCACATGATCTGACCTGAGTTAATGAGTAACTTAATTCTGTTACGAGAATGTAGTGGTCAACACCCCAAATGTGATTTTGAGTATTTTTTATACCACTTTTAAATTTTGGGTACATGAGGAGTTCTTTGACTAAACTTTGAATTTTTTTCGCCGTCATTAACCATATATATATATATTCACAAAGAAGTTTGTGTGACCCTTTGAAGCAAAAAGAGACACAAAAAAAGAATAAAATGTGGACAAATGCATTAGATACCAAAGCAGAATACGTGAGCAAAATTTAGTAATAATTGTTGGGTTTTTCGATGACTTTTCTCAATCCCGAGGCGGAAATCATGGGATATCATCGAACAATAAAGATCTAGAATAATTACGAGAATTAAGATATCGTTTAGAGATCGTTACCAAACTTCGGTACTTTTGCCAACTGTACCGAATAACTGCCGATTCCTTTGATTCTGGAGCTTGCCGAATTTAGGATTTTGCGCCTCAAGTGTTGCGCCTCTATTTCGTCCACCACGTCACTCGGGAACGTCTTAGATGACCGGAAAACACCTCGGAGGATAGGTTAGATCCTTGTCGGTGTTTAGATGATCAACCGTTGATTGAACCGGGGAGGAAGCCATGAAATTCGACTCACTAGGGAGGGAGCTCGAATTCTAGGAGGCTAGGGTTTATGTTGTATGTTTAATTATGAGTCATATTAGGGTATTTATAATACCCTAAGGTCATGACCTAGTGGGCCTTCTAAAAGCCCACCTATTGGGCTTTCTAAAAGCCCAATCATGAATTAATTAATCTCTTATTAATTAATTATGAATCATAATTAATACTTGGGCCCGTGTGGGCCCATAATGTCAGTTATGATTATCGGGTCTATATCCGATAACCCGAGAGATACAATATCGGGTTCGGGCATAACTAACAATAATATCATGGTTTGTACAAAATTTTGTATTTAAAAAGTAAACTTATATTGATTGTATTAATACCTATCCATTGAAATAACATCCAAAGTTTGGCTTTATATAAAACTAGGTCATAGAGGCCTAAGATAAAGTTAGGAATTTTTAAAGGAATCATACAAGTCTAAGCCGCCCAAGGCCAATCAAAATAATTAATTAATAGCTAAAAATCAAGATTAGTATAGTAATTTTATTGTAGCACTAATGAAAGCAAGCTAATAGAGACCAATGAAAAAATATCCAATCTAAAGGAGGACACGTGTCCACTCTCTTCACCACGAAATTGGTCTCATCTCATTTCTTAAAATTAAATTATAGACTAAGTAAGGGTGATTATTTTATTTTGCCGTAGAAGGGAAGAGAGAGGCTAATATAATGGTTGTCAATTCAATTTAGAATATCTTAGTATATAGTTATTTAATTTCGCACTCATTGTTTACATCACTACAACAAGAATAATGTTTCTTCCACTCACCAATCTTTGGAATTTATATATATATATATATATATATATATATATATATATTCCAACTATGTTATATATCTACACTTGTATGTGAAACGCATTGCATGGATAATTAATTATAAACGACAATTAGAGATACCATAAAATATCATATGTAGTGTTTGACTTTTATATTCCAAATGATTAAGATATTAACAACACTAGATTTACCGATTTTTTAATTTATAAAACCTAAAAATCATACTTCCATTAATTGAATTCAAAACTTCAAATGTTATCTTTAATTTGAATGAGTAGATGTCATACTTTGATCTAGTGGCTAGATGGCCGTGGTTGCTCGCGCTCAATTGCCCATCTCGGCTATGTTGTGTCTCGAACAAAGAATGTATGTGACGCTAATTGCGAGGACTACTTGACTCGAGCTCGTTCTGTGAGTAGATGTTTTTATTCGCTAGATAAATTATTTAATTTTTTTAAAAAAGTTTCAAAATAATGTAGAATAAAATTAAAAATATTTATTAAAAAAAAAAATTGTCCCCAAGTTTAGAAAGGGCGGTAATCGCTCTACATGATAAAACACGCGGCCAAATCAACCGGACTAGAGTTGCCCATGGGCCAAAATTTCACACGTTGCCTATAGACAGAAAGTTTAGGACATCATTCTTATAACTTATAAATGTTTACGTTTCATATGTCCAAAACTAACTTGATCTATATTTAAATACAATAAAATAAAATATAAACATATATAATTATCAATTCGTATGTTTAGAGATAATCATTCAAAGAAATGGCTTTTCAAAATCAATTATACGACTAAACACGCGTATTTGAACATCGATTATACTTGCTAAATAATATTATTTCATCTAATTCTTATCAATAATGTTACACCACAATGAATGATAAATTACCATGTCAACATCATCATCATAAATTCATAATCATCCACTAAGGCCAAAACTTTGATTTTTTTTTTCTTCCAATTTTTAATTATAGGAAAAAAAATTGCAAAATAAAACCCTAAAATTTACTATTGGTTCATTCAGCCTACTTAGACAAAAAGCATTGCTTGTTTGCTCGTTCATAATCCAAGGGACCCACTCTTCTCTACTACTAGTCTTCCTATATAAACACCACTCGCTCAACTTGCAATATATTCAATGACAACTTGCTTCTCTCTCTCTCTCTCGGATCAATCAAGTCTCGACAAAGAGAGCTAAAACTACTCGTTTTAGCACCCTTGTTTGCTCATTTATTAGAAATTATGACAAAAGTGTACCCGAGTTTGAGCTCCGGCAAGACCGCCGAGCGGCTCATCAAGCCGTCCGGCAGCTTGGAGCTGCTGGCGGAGAGATCGCCCGTGTCGCTCACGGTGTGGACGAAGTCGCTCCTCTTCAACTGCAGCGGCTTCACCGTCTTCGATGTGTCCGGGAACCTCGTCTATCGCGTCGACAATTATCTTGCTGGGAACCGAGGCGAGATCGTCCTCATGGATGCCTCCGGCAAGCCGCTCTTCACCATCCGCCGCAAGGTAATATATATAGATTTATATTTTACATACAATGAATACATTATGTATTGGAATTTTTCAAGCTAGGGTTTAATTTTGAGTTTGTTGGTTTTCGATCACGCAATTACGAGCGGAATTGTTAGGATTTTTTACCCGAATCGTGATACGGTATAAAATTGTAGAAGATTAATATTTTCGTTCCGGTGATTTGTGGTTTTCATACTGTAAAATTTTAGGCATAAATTTTTGCTTTTTTCTTTCTTTCTTTCTTAAATTCGGTTTTCATGTAAATCCTTATGTACGGGTATCGTTTATTCCGTTATTTTGCGGTGGTCGAATTATAACAGAAATGTTTTCGTTTCCGCAGAGACTGAGTCTAGGAGACAACTGGCAGATCTTCGACGGCGAGACAACTGCAAACCCCCGGTTCACCGTCCGCAAACACGTGAACTTCCTCAACTCGCGAAGCCTAGCGCACGTGAGCGCGGGCAGTGGCAGCAGCGGATCTCCACGCTCAATGAAGCCGGTGTACGAGATCGAGGGCTCGTACTCGCAGCGGTCGTGCGCGATTTTCGACCAGAAGAGGCGGAGAGTGGCCGAGATTAGACGGAAGGAGGCGGCGGTGGGCGGAGTCGCCATAGGCGGCGACGTGTTCCGCCTCCTCGTCGACCCGCAGCTCGACACCGCCTTGGCCATGACACTTGTCATTCTTCTAGACCAGATGTTCGGATCCTCGTCATCAAGGCGATGACACTCATGATCCGTCGTCGTTTCGATCATTTTGTCGCCGATCAAACTTTTCTCCTTTTTTTTTTTCACAGTAAGATCATCGCAATCAAAAAATAGTTTTTCTTTACTGTGTTGTACCCCTGTACTTTAGTTTTTAAGCCTAGCGACCCCTCAAGGCTTGATTCTTCTCCTTTTTATCCTTTTTTTTTCTTCCTAGTTTTGAAGAAATGAGCCGAGGAGTGACGTTGTATATATCAAAATTCAAAATTGAAAAAATATGAATAAAGAAATAATATTGTCGATGATTTTTAGTTTATACTTTATATATCAATGTTCTTTGATCTTGTTCGTATATCAATTTCAAGTTAGTTTCCTTATCGATCAATAAATTAGTAACTTCAAAATATATTTTAGATTTTTTTCTCCAATATTTAAGTTCTAAACGACTAAACCTAATAAGCTTAGTATATGATTAATACCTAATATATAGTGTTAGGTATTAACAAAAAAAATGCTCTTTGCTCAGCTCACCCATGAATATGATGCCGTTTATTTTTGTATTTTTGTTCTTGTATATCACCCAAAAAGGTATATATTGTATAGTCCATATCTGTTCCTAAATACTTGTTCACTTCACGTCAATAATATTATGTATATATATATATATATATCTTTTCTGTACCCGGCAAATAATGCAAAGCCAGCACTTAATAATCGAGTAAAAATATAATTATTTAAGTATGAAAACTTTGGTTATAAATTAATAAATAATTTGCAAAAATTCTCTTGAACTTTTCTCTTGATATTCTTTCCCTTAAGCTTACTTTTTAGAAGCAATTTTGTTCATCTCTAGACTCTATAATGATAGAAATCAATATCAATATCAATAAAGTAAGTTACACAAATATTGTGAACCACTAAAAAAAAGTTAATTTTAAATAAATTTTTAAAATGATTTTAAAAAGTTCTCTTTTAAAGAGTTTTTTTTTTCTTTCTTTTTTTCAAGAGCTCGAATAATTATAAATTCTAAAAAAGAGGGACTACAAAGTAATTAATGCCTGAACCCTTCTTTGAATGTTCAGAGCCTTAATTAGGTAAGCAAATATTACACGATTTTTTTTTCTTTGGTCGGTTTGATATTTGATTATTAAATTATATTACATTTTTCCGCTAATTTTTCTTTCCTTGCCTCTAAAAATATTGGAAAAGAAAGGAGGTATTATTGCCAAGCTTATACTATTATTACATCACATCGTTGTCAAATTAATATACTTTCATATTTTCAAAATTGGTCTTCTCTTTTTTGTTTCCATTTGACTGCACAAGATTTGCTTATTATATGAACCAAATGTTTGCGTTTGACTATGGATTTTTTTTTCCCCGATTATTTTCTCACAACTAAACAAATATCTACCGAATATTTATTGACAATTTTGTCGTTAAGGATCTAAAATTATGAATAACAATTAATTTTCATTAAAAAAAAAAGGTTTAGAGAAATAGCCTGTAAGCATTCATTTTTTTCTTCAAAATAATTACTAATTATACATCGATATAATTGTTTTAACTATTATGTTAATTGAAGTATACATCATGATTTTTTAATCACTTTTAGAAACAACATTATACATTGGTTATATATCTTCTACTAAACATTATTACAATATTAATTGGCAAAATAAATCATATGTTATGTATCATTCAAATATCCGAAAATCCAAGCAAAACTTTCTTTTTAAATTTTAGGAGTATATAAGAAAGTGGGAAGCTTGTAAAAGCTCAACATTAAACCGATCATAAGTAATGATTAAGTCGCGAGTCATTTGAAATAAATAAATTGCAATTTGAATGTTCGGATTTATATAAAGTATACAGAAATACATGACCGGCTCTGAGTTGATCGGGTTTTGTCGTAGCACTAAGTTAAATAAATTTTTGAAGTCTTTAAAATATTTATAAATATAATTAAAAATACAAGACCTGCTCGCCTATAATCAGGCCGGATCTATAAATATATGTGGCTGCTTTAAACTAATTGAATGATGTGGCAATCCATCAACAAATACCAACCTTCTTATTGGTTTGGTGGTCCACAAAGTTCATCATCACTTTGCCAACAAACATTGACATCATGATGAGTTTCAATTCCCAAACTTATCTAAACAACACTACTACTTGAACATCCTTGTGTATTACTTGCTACTTGGTGCCATTTTATTAGTATTTGGATGAATCGATTGATGTTTTTAGTTTATGAGCGTGATATGAACCTCAAAAATTTGTTTTAGTGTGATAGTGAAACCCAGGGCCGTTGCTAAGTAGAGACGAGTGTATTAAATTAACAGTTGAGTAATAAAATGAAAATGTAGCAACGTTGATTGTTGTCTTGATTTCAAAGTTTCTTTTTTAAAAGATATAGTATCGAATCACCAACAAAACATGTAAATTCAAAGAAAAACATAATTTATCATCTTATCTCAGACAAAATATTGCAGTATAATATAGTATAGTCCTTAATTTATATATATATATATATATATATATAATATTGCAGTATAATATAGTATAGTCCTTAATTTATATATATATATATATATATATTTAGAGGTAAAACTTTCAAAAATATTTTTGTTTGTTTGTGAAAATAGCTTAAAAATTGTTTAGTCTCTATCATGAAGTTTCACAGAGAGACATATCATTATTTTACGTTTTCGCTCATTTTGATCACATTTCTATAGAGTTTCAACATAATATAACTATTTTATTATTATTATTACGATTTTTCCACTTTTGGTTCTATTTCATTAATTAAATATAACTCTTTCAAAAGTAATTTAAATAGTAATAATTATTTCTTAAAAACGAAGAATCTATTATACAATATTTTTTAAAATGAAAATTGATTTAATATTTTTTTAAAGTAACATTATCTTTTTTATATATATAGATGTTTCAATGTTATTATATGATTTTGGTTAGTTTGGTTATAAAAAAGTTAAAATTACATTAAAAAATATTTTAGGCATCACCTGAAACCTATCACTGAGTCTACGACATATTTCTTTATCTTCCAGATTTCTTTTTTTTTAATCATACATCAAATTATTTATTACACATTGATAAGTTAAATACCACTTAAACTCCAATCTCATTCAAGCAAAGCGTTTATTTTTTAATGACACTCAATTATTATATGTATTTTTTTTTTTGCTCGCATTTTATGAAACTCATCGAATTGCCCACAAGCTGACAGAAACATTGAAATTGACAAATCGAACGACAAGTTAGAGTATGAAAAAGAAAAAAAATGAACGACAAAATCGTAAGTAGGGACATTCTAATGGAGTAATTAAACGACAAGAAAGGAAACGATAAGCTGTATAAAAATGACATGAAAGTTTAAACGACAACAACGAGACTCACGCGATGTAATATGGTAAAAGGCATTATAAGTGATATCAAACACTTGTAAACTACATTGCATGTGGTAGTAGTGATTGAAATTGATGATCGAGAGATAAACGACATGATAATGTAAAACGACTTGCACCAGACCTGAAAACGACATCGATAATGAAACGACATGTAGACAAACTTGTTAAAATAGGAAGCGACAGAATTTGGAAAGCATGGTTCAGCTCGATAAAGCTTGAATGAAACTACGTAATAGATTATATAATTTATAATGAGAAAAAAAAACATAATACTGGATTGACTCAAAATTTGATTATTTATTCGAACCATATAATAATTTACAATGAATCGTATATTCGTATCTAGAAAATTTCATATAATATTATGCCACAATTTTATTTTTTTATATATATTTAAAGTCAAACAAGTGAGATTCCTTTTTTGTTAATTTATTCATTTTTAAACCAGTTATGTATATTTATAAGTCCATAGATTAGTAAAGTAATGAGACTTAAAGAATAATAGCTAATTAACTATACATTAAATAATTATTATCAAGAAAATAATTTGAAAGGAGTGGTGTGGTGTGTGTGAACTGTGAGTTCGTGAAGAGAGTTAGGTGAGTGAGATTCTCGAATATGCTTTTTTTTTTTTCTTTTTCTGACCAAACTTTAATCTAATAATACATTTCCTCACTTACTACTACTAGTTACTATACTATTATTTAATGAGAATAAATAAAACAAGGAATCACGTGCATCAGCACACTCACGAGTCACGCCTCACGTGCAACGTCACGCCCATGCTTGCTTGGTGCCGTTCTCAAAATTCAACGCCTAGGCTAATTGACACTATTGCCTCTTAACTTTATATATTGTGCATTTGTCCTCCAAAATTTTATTCTTTTAGCAATAATATCCTTGTACTTTCACAAGATAGCATATTGCGCGCTGTTTACAAGAACGGACCTTGTTTTTAACTAGTACCATCAATACGTGATTTATTTATTAATATTTTCATCAATTATAGTACTTTAAAAAAAAAAATTTAATTTTGATCTCAATTATTTTAGAATGATTTGTATATTATTGATTGCTTCACAACATATGCGGGTTTAGTATAATATTAATATCGTTTAATGATAAAGTCACCAAAATACCTTGTTTTAAAAAAAAAAAATGTGGATTCTTTTGTTTTGTTTTAACGCTTACGGAGAATTTGGCCAGTCATTTTGAGAGCATGAGGGAAATTTCTGTAAAAACATTAAGTTCATGAGAAATATTGCAGAATCACGGAAAATTCAAGGATCATAACTAACGGCATACTCCAACAACGTCAGAGATGGACGCGCTCACTCCACTACGATACACTCGTCCACACCCGAACACTGGTGGGTCCCACTGTCAGTGTACCCTAGCCAATGCAGATGTCGAGTAGTGCACAACTTTACTTTGTGTTCTTCGCCTATATATATACACACACATATATACGTGTATGTATCGATTGAGATTTGCTGGTAGAATCGGACTCTGAAACTCTTCCATTTCTTCGAAGAATTCGCAGACTCGTAGCTTCTCGATCCATTTCGTTCGATTCGTTTGTTTCGATCGAGTTTTCATGGAGTCTGATTCGTTCTTTGTTTGGATGCAGAGGAACCATGGGGAGCTCAGGATTTTCGTGGAAGTTGGCGGATCACCCGAAGCTCCCGAAGGGGAAGACCGTGGCTATGGTGGTTCTGGACGGCTGGGGCGAGGCTAACCCCGACCAGTACAACTGCATCCATGTCGCCGAGACTCCGACCATGGATTCCCTCAAGAACGTACGGTTTCTATCGCAGATCTACTGTTTTGGGTTTCGTTTGCCTGGGTTGAATCGATATTCATGTTCGTTTTGCTTTTCATATCAACCGTATTATGATTTTTGATATATATTGCTTTTATACTGGATTGGAATTTGTTTTGTGAATATTAGGTTTTAGAGTCTCAAGATCGGTGCTTTGCTTTATATACTGAAATCAATATTTTATAGACCGCTTACCTCTGCAAGTGCGATGTACGGGTATACCAACGTTGTTATATTCAACTTTTGTGCCAAGATGAGGTTTTGGAAGGGGTTTGAGGGAATATGGAGGGACTGATGTGAAAAAAATTGAAAAAAGTATGGAGTTTTCTTTGTCATATATCGAATTTGAGGGCTTAGAAGGTAATTTTGGGAAGACGGTCGCTACTTGGTGCAATTTTTGCCCACACTCATGCCAAAAAGAGAGTTATTGTAGGAATACCAGGGCTCTCAAACATTGAGTGTAATATTGCTTCATTTCATAACTCATATCCATTCATATATGTTAGTTTATATATATCAAGTTTTATTACTTGTTGGTCTATGTGAAATGGGTCGATTTTCGAATTGTGATTTCTTCCCAATTTTGAAAGTTATGTTGGTCTATGTGAAATGGGTCGATTTTCGAATTGTGATTTCTTCCCAATTTTGAAAGTTATGTTGGTCTATACTAAGTATGTTATATGAATTGTATTGAACTGAACTATTTGAGTTTTCAGGGTGCTCCTGAGAAATGGAGATTGGTGAGAGCCCATGGTAATGCTGTGGGGCTTCCGACAGAGGATGACATGGGCAACAGTGAAGTCGGTCACAACGCACTCGGGGCTGGACGCATTTTCGCACAAGGGTGAGTCTATGATGCTTTCCATATGTTTGATAATATCTACGTCTTTGTAATGTAGAGCCATAAACGTGCTGAATTTTTTTCTCGAATCTTGATTTTCTTTTCTTGATTAGCTTGATTATGTTCTTCACATTGTTTTATATTGAATTTGCATACTTTGTTTTCTTAATCTCAGAGCAAAGCTCGTTGACCTTGCTCTTGCCACCGGAAAGATCTACCAAGGAGACGGTTTTAACTATATCAAGGGTTCTTTTGAGACCGGCACCTTGCATCTCATTGGGTTGTGCAGCGATGGCGGAGTTCATTCGAGGCTTGACCAGTTGCAGGTTGGGTTTTTATATAAGTTCAACACAATCACGGCATTGCAAGCTCATATTTTCATGAAAATAACTATAATGGGTTCTTACTACTCAAAAAGTCAAGAGACCTATTCAAACTGTCTAATATCTCTTTTCGTGCAGTTGTTGCTCAAAGGATGTAGTGAGAATGGTGCTAAGAGAATTCGTGTCCATATCCTTACCGATGGCCGTGACGTGTTGGACGGTTCGAGTGTGGGATTTGTCGAGACACTTGAAAATGATCTTGCCGAGCTACGCGCAAAAGGTTGTGATGCTCAGATTGCATCGGGTGGTGGTCGGATGTATGTGACAATGGACCGTTATGAGGTATGAAATAGCTCAGCTTTTGAGGTCTTTTCTATTTACGAGTGGAATATAATGAATTACTTTTCTCCCATGAAAATTGGCGATACTTTGCGAAGTTTTGCTACTTTCATTTTCTCATTTTTTATATATATATTTATATTAGAAAAATTGATTACAATTACTGATTGCCCATTAGTTTCCATGATGGGCCCGTACGAAGGGTTATAAGCTCATAAAGCTGAGGCGAATACTGCGTTTATAAAGGGATAAAAAAAAACTTACAAATGATTAAAAACCTCAAAATAATGAATAAATGCTTCCAACGGTTATCTGTCATTTGCAGAATGACTGGGAAGTTGTGAAAAGAGGATGGGATGCTCAAGTTCTTGGTGAAGCCCCGTACAAATTCAAGAACGCGGTCGAAGCTGTGAAGACATTACGTAAAGAGCCCAATGCCAACGACCAATACCTCCATCCGTTTGTTATCGTCGATGAGAGCGGGAAGCCCGTGGGTCCCATAGTGGACGGTGATGCTGTTGTCACGATCAACTTCCGAGCTGATCGTATGGTCATGATGGCCAAGGCGCTCGAATACGAAGACTTCGACAAGTTTGACAGAGTCCGATTCCCGAAGATCCGCTACGCTGGAATGCTCCAATACGATGGTGAATTGAAGCTCCCGAACCACTACCTTGTCTCCCCTCCGGAAATCGATAGAACTTCCGGTGAATATTTGGTTCACAACGGTGTCCGAACTTTTGCTTGCAGGTATTTCACCAATCAAATTTTAGATATAAGCTATACAAATTTGATTTTAATTCAATAATAGGGATCGGATGATACAAAATAAATCCTCTCAATTAACCATACAAGAAATCCAAAGACAGTTAAGTATCGGGAGTAACACATCGGAGTTCTTCACTATCACGTTTATTGCAACACATTGCAGTGATTTTGAGGCAAAATATGAATATTGTGAATTTTTCTAGTGGTAACTACTAAATTTTCCTTTTGTTTCTTAACAGTGAGACTGTTAAATTCGGTCACGTAACTTTCTTCTGGAACGGAAACCGTTCTGGATATTTCAAAGCTGACATGGAAGAGTACGTGGAAATCCCAAGCGACAGCGGAATCACCTTCAATGTCAAACCAAAGATGAAGGCTGTCGAAATTGCTGAGAAGGCAAGAGATGCTATTCTTAGCGGGAATTTCCACCAGGTACAATCTTATATCTTCTCATACATAAATAAAGAAATTTTGTTCGTATCCCGAAAATGTTCGTTTAATTTTTCTTTTTCAGGTTCGTGTCAACTTACCGAACAGCGACATGGTGGGACATACTGGTGATATTGACGCCACTGTTGTGGCTTGCAAGGCCGCTGATGAGGCTGTCAAGGTATATATGGCTGGCTAAGTTCTTTTTTTTTTTTTTACTCATTCAATTTTTTAGAAATATTGGAATAAATATTAAATATCAGTTAGATGGTTAATTATAATGCTAATTTATAATTAGTAATTTTAATCTGATGGATTAATTATTTCTTAATCATATGGGCTCTATCGTATTTAGCCGTATACATTAATGCTTTTTTTTTTTTTATTGTAGATCATACTTGACGCCATCGAGCAAGTTGGGGGAATTTACGTAGTTACTGCCGATCACGGAAATGCCGAAGACATGGTGAAGAGAAACAAGGCCGGGAAACCGGCACTAGACAAGAACGGCAACATTCAAGTCCTCACTTCCCACACTCTTCAGCCAGTAAGTTTTGGTCAACCCTTAACTTAAATCTAAACATTAACCTAAAAGTGATTCTAATAAAAATGGTATGTTTTTATCAGGTTCCGATCGCCATCGGAGGTCCGGGACTGACAGCTGGCGTCAGATTCCGCAATGATGTCCCCAACGGCGGCCTTGCCAACGTCGCCGCGACGGTGATGAATCTTCACGGGTTCGAGGCTCCCAGCGACTACGAGACGACCCTGATTGAAGTCGTCGACAACTAGGAGTGCAGCTAGGAAAATCGGCTTTCTCGATTTTGTTTTTGTTTTTCTTCGGTATTTTCTGAGTTTTGACTCAATTTAAAGCCGCGCATAAACGAGGTCGTGCATTATGAAAGAAAAAAAATGCTTCCTAATTTAATAAGTTTGAGAAAACAACTTGATTCCATTGCCACATTGATATTTACTTGTGTGGCAGTGAACAGAAAGAGTATAATATTTTGCATCTTCTTGTTCTTGGTTTTTTATTTTCATTTTAATTATGATTTACTTTATCTTATTTTATATATTAGTTTTAGGATGATATAAAGGCAAATTGAATCTTGGATACTTATAGGATGATAAATGTAAAATTAAGAATATAGGATGATAAAGTTGCCATACAGCATAATTTATTACTGCACTTTGGCATTCGGAACTTTTATAAATTATTTTACTAATCTAAAATAATAAATAACCGATTATGGAGATATTCACTGCGTTAAAATTTAAGAAGAATAATTATCTAAAATTGAAGACGCTGACCATATATGTATTCCATTCTATTTAAAGTATCTAATTTATTAAATATACAAACGATAAAAAAAAAAAGAAGCCATGTTTCGCCCAAAGCTCTTGAAATGATCGGGCCGGCCCTATCTTTATTTATAATATAGTAACCAAGGTCCAAAATAACCCTATATATAATTACTAGGGATAATAGCGGCAAAAGTGGCCAAAGTTAGGCCAAGTGTGCAAATAAGTAGCCAAACTGATTTAATATCGGCATAAGTAGTCAAAGTTTACCAAACCGTGGACAGTACAAATTCCATCCATTTTAAGTCAACGCCGTTTGCCACGTCATTCCACAAGTGTTGAGCTTTGGCCACTTATTTGCACGTACAACCTAACTTTAGCCACTTTTGCCGCTATTATCCCTTTTTTTTACGTTCCAAAGTATTTTTTAGCGTTTATCTATATATTTTTTTTGTTTTTTCTTTTTCTTAAGATTTGACTAAAACTTGATTTCCGAAAGAACTGATTCCGTTTCTTAAATTTAGAACGCTGAATATCACTCTCAATTTTGAAAACATTAAAATGTGTTATCGATTTCACATGTAATTTACGATCATAGGATTTGACATAAAACCTCTATATACTTAATTGTTAGGGACCATTAGATTATTTTAAAGGAATTGGTACGAAATACCCATTTAGCCACAAGTTTTTTTTTTTTTTTTTTTAATTACTCATTGTGTGTATTAAAATGTACTAAAATATGTATGTCTTAATAAGTTTGTACAAAATAAAAATTTCGTTAATAATGTTGGCCTAACATTTTTAGTTAGAGCTGAGACTAAAATCGAGACCTTTTTACATTATTTTATTAAGATTATTAATTTTATGAAATTTCGTTAAATACAATAAAATTTCCTAACATGGTACAATAAAATTTCATAAAATTAATAATCTTAATAAAATAATGTAAAAAAGTCTCGATTTTAGTCTCGGCTCTAACTAACAATGTTAGGCCAATATTATTAACAAAAATTTTATTTTGTACAAACTGTTTAAAACATACCTATTTTAGTACATTTTAAAACACACAATGAGCAATTTGAATAAAAAAACTTGTGGCTAAATGGGTGTTTCGTATCAATTCCTTTAAAAAACCCAATGGTCCCAAACAATTAAATATATAGAGGTTTTATGTAAAAAAATATGTGAAACCGATAACACATATTAATGATTTCAAAATTGAGAGTGATATTCAGCGTTCTAAATATAAAAATTGGAATCAGCTATTTCGAAAATCAAGCTTTAGTCAAATCTTAAGAAAAGAAAAAAAATTACGAAAAAAATCTAGATAAATCCTAAAAAATACTTTGGAACGTAAAAAAATAAGGGATAATAGCGACAAAAGTGGCTAAAGTTAGGCCGAGTGTGCAAATAAGTGGCCAAAACTCAACACTTGTGGAAATGACGTGGCAAACGGCGTTGACTTGAAATGGATGGAATTTGTACTGTCCACGGTTTGATAAACTTTGGCTACTTATGTCGATATTAAATCAGTTTGACCACTTATTTACACACTTGGCTTAACATTGGCCACTTTTGCCGCTATTATCCCTAATTACTATCATTACTTTCACCGCCAATGATGATGTGGATCATCACGAGAAGAGACTATGGATAACCAATAGAAACGCTATTGAATACGAAATACTCAAGATGGACATCACATGCGATAATACGGTAGTTGAGAATCGGGATAGCCAGTCTGATAAGCTATACCAAAAGAGTCATATTAGGGGTGCAAATAAAATCCGAAAATACGGATTTTAATCCGCATCCGGACCGTAACCGTATTTTAAAAAACCGGAATCGTATTGATTCGGGTTAAACCGGAACCGGTTTAATAAAAAATCGGAACCGTATTAATCTGGGTTAAACCGGAACCGGTTTAATAAAAAAAACCGCATCCGGATTAAACCACATCCGGGTCCCGGATTTAAAGAATAAAAAACCCGGAACCCGGATAGTAGGCTACTAAAACCCGCTTATTAAATGTATACATATATTATCTAGAATTTTTAACCAAAAAAATACCTTATTATTTATCTTATTATATGTCTTTCATTTAGTGTCGTTGGTTGGTTCATTTTATTTGTTTTTCTAGTCAAAATATGGATTTTTTAAAGATAATTGATAAAAAAAAATTTACTATAACTATTTCAAGTTTTTTTTTAATATAAAATTCAAGTTTAAAACTAAAATTGTAAAAAATCCGGATCCGGTTTTAAAAATCGATTTTCTATTTCAAAACCGGGTTTTAACCCGGATCCGGATTTTCGGGTTTTTAAACAAAAAATATGGATCCGGTTCTCAATTTCAAAAAATCCGGAATCCGGATCCGGGTACCGGGTATGGCAAAAAAACCGGGTACCCGGTCCGCTTGCACCCCTAAGCCATACTATTGTCTCGTCACTCAATGCTATGGTTCTTTTGGTAGAGCGCATCCAATGGTATGGCTATCCCGACTTCCGTATCGTCATATATGATGTCGATTTTGATCCGTATTCAATAGTGTCCTTACGGGTATTGACTATCGTGAAGTTATAACCAGAATCAGAAACCGCTGTGTTCATCTTTTACAACGTAAGCATACCTAATGTAAAAGATGAGTTCCTTAAATAGTCTTTGTTCCCGGAGATTCAGATCATTGGCAGTATAGCTATATTGCTATATAGCTATAGGAGCGTCTTTTCATCTTCTCAAACCCAACGCGGCAACGTGGCTTCTCTAAATACCGCGATTTGCTCGGGGGTTGCACTCGGAGGAGGCTGTGGATAAACAAGGGCGTAATGCACCATCCCGAACCGGATAAGATCTGCGACAAACCTTTCAAAAAAATTAAATTACTTGATCATTTGATCAATTCAACACAATCAAACACAATATCCAATGAAATTATTGGTATAGTTTCAATTCATTTCAAGCGAAATATTAGCATATTAGAATCGATACAAAAACTTGAAACCACAAAACCTAGCTAAAATTCACACTTCATTTCACGAAGCTCCGACGGCAACCATCGGAGCTCCGAAACTCCAGCGAGAATCAGTGGCGATGAAGAGTGAAGGCAAACTCGCCGAGCTCAGTGTTGATTAGTAATCAACACTGATTAATTATTATTATTATCAATGAAGTGTATTACACATTGTTTATATACACAGGTTTCATGACTTGGAATTGCAACAACCATTAATTTGAGGGTCAAAACAGAAATGACTTGGCGTACATTAAGTATTAAAAATAGTTGTTACAGCAGAAATGACGACGAGTTAATTAAGGTCTAGTGTTTTGGTGAATCACAAAAACAATTAACAAATTGTACGATTATTGGCGGCAAAAACACTTTATCACGACTAATGTTGCACTTTAATACCTGTTTTTGTTTTTTGACGGCATAAATTTATAAATACAACGAATGTTGCACTTTAACATCTATTTTCATTTTTGACGGCGAAGTTACTTAACTACGACAAATGTTACACTTTACTTTATTAAGGCAATAGTACTCATTTTATCATGATGTCTTTCTCCCTTACGTTATCTCGTGTATAATATATGAGTATTTTTGCCACTAAATAATAACTTCGTTTTAGCCAACAAAAAAATAATTTAAGGATTTGATTACATACTCTCATGTAGAAAAATATGAGTACTTATGTCGTTTAAAATTAAAATGCAACATTCGTCGTAGTTAATATTCTTGCCGTAAAAAAACGAGAATAAGTATTAGTAAAAAAATACTTTAAAAAGGGTATTAGCGTCAAGAGTACCCAAGTAGTTTGGAAATGAGGCGGCATAGAGCCAACTTAAAAAACTATTGCAAAAGTACTCAAGTTCACCTTTTTTAGCGGATCAAGTAGACCTCGTCCACTTTTCTATTTTTTTTTTATAACTATTTTTGCCAGTCATGACGTCAACAACAAATAAAATAAATAAACTCAAACGTTCAAACCCACGAACATCAAAATAAATCTGGATGTAAACACCGATTTTTGGAACATCAACAACGCAAATTCTTATTTTTCCTTCTCACTTTCTCCTCGAATTCTCTCTTCATCTCCTTATTAGCATCACTGATTTGCGTTGTTGCCGTCATTGCTAACAGAAATAGTTAAAAAAAAAGTATTTGAAAAGTGGATGAAGTCTATCGATCCGCCAAAAAAAAAAGGTAAACTTGAGGTACTTTTACCAAGTTTTTCTTTCAATTGACTATATGCTACCATTTCTAAACAATTTTGATACTTTTGCCATTAATAACCTTTTTGAAGGAAGTTAAGAATCCTTAAAAATGATATAAGTTTGTTCAATCTTAATGAATTATTAGTATAAGTCGTTTAAGTGTTTATTAGTGACCAATGATATAAAATGAATTTCGTGGAATATCTATTTTGCATTTATTAGTTGGAAAATCACTAGCATTGTAGGTCATTAAATAGAGAAAACGTATGAGCATGGACCAATAGTTTCTATGGATAAATTAATCATATTTGTTGAAATTTCCAAGCAACAAACAAAATAAAAAAATTGAACCTATCACAAAACAAAAATTTTGCAGCAAATTTTGGGAGAAATATCAAAATATAATAATTACTTCACTTTTTGATATCATTCACTACTCGCCTGACCTAATCGGGTCGAAATATGATTAATTAAGAAAAAAAATCATGTTCAGAAAGTTAAGCAATGCATTCAAACATATATCAAATAAAAATATAGATTATAGACTAAGTTTCTATGTCTATGCCACTGACAGCCAATTGACTATAAATGGGTTTTCTAGTAATTTTGTTTTTTCTCAAGATCAGTAAAAAAGAATGGTATATATTTATGGATGATTAATTGAAAATAGAAATAAGAATACATACTAATCAGTAAAATAAATGTACACGTTTCAAGGTAGTACTAAACGGTATCATTGTTTATATACATAATAAATGCATTAATTAAAATATTTTCATGTAAACTACATGTTACACAGATAATAAAATATAATTTTACCGTTAACGAATACTGAATACGTCATTAATTCGAGGACCAAAAACTTTTATAACATTTTCGCCCCAAAAATATTATATTCTTCCCGTTGAGAAATTGATCAACTAAACAAAGAAATAATTGCGGCAAAAGTTTTAAAACTTTAACCAATTAAAACGACAAGAGTTCAAAGTGAAAAAAATGATGATTTAAAATACTCAAAAATAACAATTGTGAGACCACTTATTTTTTTGGTCTAATTTCCCGTGAATAGCTTAGATGAAAACACATAAATATGTATCTTCGATATGATTTAATAGTCTATGCTAAGAAATTCTCCATTATTTGTAAAAAAAAAAAAAAAAAAAACACATTTGTTGACTATTTTCACTATAGACCCTTGCCGCATGAGTTGATCAAAGTTTGAGTATAAAAATAGACGGAAAAATTTATCGATTCACATTTGTTGACTATTCTCACCGTGGACCATCGCGGCCTCGGTTGATCAAAATTTGAGTAATTTTACTTTAACAAATGTCCTCTTTTAGTGGCTTCAAATAAATAATGTTAAGAATGGCCCAAATCAACTACTTTATTTGCATAATTGCACTTCCCTCCTCTCTACAATTCAAATCTCGGAGCGTCTCTTTCCCTCCAACGGTTACTTTCTCCAAATCCTAGGGTTTCTTCTCCTTCTTCTTCCTCCGATTCTCTGCAATTCTAGGGTTTCGAGATCTCTGATCGGCGACAATGGAGAAGTACGAGAAGCTGGAGAAGGTCGGCGAAGGCACGTACGGCAAGGTGTACAAGGCCAAGGACAAGACCACCGGCCAATTGGTCGCGCTGAAGAAGACGAGGCTCGAGATGGACGAGGAAGGAGTCCCTCCCACGGCTCTCAGGGAGGTCTCGCTCCTCCAGATGCTCTCCCAGTCGCTCTACGTCGTCCGCCTCCTCTCCGTCGAGCACGCCGACGCGCGGAAGGACGCGACCAAGCCGCCGAAGCCGGTCCTCTACCTCGTGTTTGAGTTCCTCGACACGGATCTCAAGAAGTACATTGACTCGCACCGGAAAGGGGCGAACCCTAGGCCGATGCCGCCCGATCTGGTCCGGAACTTCCTGTTCCAGCTCTGCAAGGGCGTGGCGCACTGCCACTCGCACGGCGTCCTCCACCGCGATCTCAAGCCGCAGAACCTGCTGCTCGACAAGGAGAGGGGGATCCTGAAGATCGCCGATCTCGGCCTCGGGAGGGCCTTCACCGTGCCGCTCAAGAGCTACACGCACGAGATCGTCACGCTGTGGTACCGCGCGCCCGAGGTTCTGCTCGGATCCACTCATTACTCCACTGGCGTTGACATGTGGTCTGTCGGCTGTATCTTCGGTGAGAGAACAGTGTGTTTTCTGTGTTGAATTGAGCGTTTTTTTTGCGCCATCTTTCTGACTTGAATTTTGATTTCTCGGTTTCGTAGCCGAGATGGCGAGAAGGCAGGCTCTGTTCCCCGGCGACTCCGAGTTCCAACAGTTGCTTCACATTTTCAGGTAATTTGTGGTGAATTCCGAGTTCCAAGCAAACATTTTACACATTGAAGCCAAGCAATGCCTAAATTTAGAGCAAATTTTCTGGATGATAGATACAGTTGTTTGTATAAATCTTGGTTATGGAGATTGTGTTGGATCATTTGCTTGAGAGTGAAATCAGCTGGTTCTTGTGCTCTACATGATTGTTGATTGTCTATGACTGGCTTTTTTGCAGGCTTCTGGGAACGCCGGGCGAGAAGCAGTGGCCGGGAGTGTCTGTGCTGAAGGACTGGCACGTGTATCCGCAATGGGAGCCGCAGAACTTAGCGCGCGCCGTACCTTCTCTCGGAGCTGACGGAGTCGACCTGCTTGCGGTATTATTTCATCCAATTTCATTACCAAAAAAAACTGAAACTTTTAAAGAAAGCTCCATAATCTAAACTTTGTCCTGAAAAAGCTCAATTCTTGAAAGCAAATATGAAAGAAGAAGAGCAAAATCGGAGTCGAATTATGGAGGATTATATAAAAAACCAGACTTTGGAGTGATTCGCCCATTCATATTTGGGCTTGATTTGAAACGTTTTTCGTGCAAAAAATCCAGCATTAAATCATCCTTATTTCGACAATGCAGAAAATGCTGAGATACGATCCGGTGGAGAGAATTTCAGCGAAAGCGGCGTTAGATCATCCTTATTTCGACAGCCTCGACAAGTCTCAGTTCTGAAAGTGTCCAACTTATCGCCAAGAACGCGTACAAATCAGCGACTTGAGCTAAATCCTGTGTTAACAGAAGTCTCTCGTCATCGTCTCGGTGATCCAAACAAGTACTGTCTGATGTTTGTAATTCAAGTGCTGTTATATTCTGTATGTTTAAACAAGTTTCCTTTGTGTGATACGAAGCTTATAATAATAACGGTTTAATTATTCGGTCTACAAATTCTATTCAGAAATTCATAATTTTTTGGCAATATCTTACTGATATTCGCGCTCGTGACCCTACAAAGAAAAATAACTAAAAAAACTCTATTTGATTTTCAGACATTTTTTATTTAAGCGATTCGTCAATTATATAAAATCCGCATAGTGTAAATGGTTTGAATAGCCCCGGAACAGGTCGGGTGCTCCTTTCCTTGAACTTAATTTGCTGCGCGGATTAAGATCCCGTTGTAATGGTCACGTCTCACGTGCATTTTAAAGGGTAAGCAGTTTTTTTTCCTTCTTTCCGGCTTCAATATGTCTCTTCTTAATATCGTAGTCGCTTTGTCTAGATTTTTCCGAAGAAAACCGCGACAATTATTGAGTTCCAGGGTATTTACTCATCAGTTTATACAAGTGAAACAATGGATTGAGATATAATCCTATAATTACACATTGTCGTTGTCTCCAAAAAGTAACAAGTTTAGACCATACATTTGATCGCTATGAACATTTGTGTCTCTAAATGGTCGATGCGGTTTTGGTTGATGCGAGCAATAATGGAGAAAATAACATATACGAAAGAGAGTTGTCAAAAGCAGTGCTTGAAAATTCACGATAATTGTTCGATAATCGCTGAAAACAAGGTTCTCGCCTCTCGGTAAGTTATTTATTCTAATCGTTGCCTTTTTATACTTATCGCGAATATTTGAGTTGAAAACTAAGGTACTTATCAAGCAAAGTTTTCAAGAGCAAATTTTTGCAAAGTTAAGGACTTTTCGGTTAATAATGATAAGTCAACCCTAGTATAAAATTTTCAAACCATGGAAAAGTTGCAAAATATTATAACTTCTTATTTTAAAGGTATTCTTTGGGTTTTTTTAGTGTATCTTAAGAAATTTGAAGCTTAAATGTTATATGCTTATGAATCATGTCAAATTTTTATAGTTTTATTCTATATTTGTATTAGTTCCTTAGAAATATATTATGTTGAATGAAAGTTAAAATCTAAGTTATATGAGAGTTTAGTTATACACTTGTGATTTTGATATATATTGTTGAAGAAATTAATTTTTTTGATGTTTATGATGGAATGTAGGTGAAATAAAATTGTTTATGTAAATTTTTCGGATTTTTTTTTTTCCAGATATGATTGATATTTTAGGGTTTGTCCGAATTGTTATATAATTGCGACAAATATAGCAATTTTTTGGACATTGTTGAATTTGAGCTATATTTTTAATTTTTATGATGTAATTTCATTTATTAAAAATGTATATAAATAGGAAGTTGTGAGTTTAATTTAATTATTATTTTTTTGTAATTTATGTTTTCCAAAATTGTCCAATTATTTTGGCAAAAGTACATATTTTTTGGAAATTGGTTCAGTTGAGTTAGTTCTTCGATTTTTTTGATGTAATTTGATTTTGTACATTGTATATAATTTATAAAGTGTGTGCTTGACTTAATTTTTTTTTTTTTGTAATTTGTTGTTTTCTCGAATTGTGATCTTATTGCGGAAAAAGTACATGTTTTTCAGAAATTTGTTAAAGTGAGCTTGTTCTTTGATTTTTTTTTAATATAATTTCATTTTGCAACATCGTTTATAATTTTAAAGGTTTTCCAATTAATAAATTCATCAATAACCGAAATTAATCCATCGATAAGTTTGATAAGTTTTGAAAATGGCAAACGATAACTTTTATAGGTTTTCCATTGATAAATTCATCGGTAAATGCATTAGTCCGTCGATAACCGCAAACGATTTATAGGCCAAAATGATACTCAAGTCCTTCGTCAAAGAGAAATATGACTATCTCACAAAATATTTTAGGCATATTTTTAAAATTTAACATTAGGAATCATAAATAATTATGTAAACTTTCTCAATTGATTTTCAGTGTCATTTTCTTAAATAGCTGGAGATTACTCACAGAGTAACTCCTTCTTAAATTTATTTATAGAACCTGCATGTACGGCGGAGGAAAACCCTAGATACATGATAGAATTTGAGAATTAGAAATCGTACATTAAAACGATCTCAAATATCAAAACTATCTTAATACTTAAAATCACTCGTTCCAACTAGCACAAAAGAAACATTAAATAAGTCAAAACTGAAGATACATGACAAAATTTAAGATTTACAAATTGAACATTAAAAATATCCCAAAAAGAAATTTATCTTCATAACAAAAACACACGAAGGAATTAGCACAAAAGAAACATTAGATATGCCTAATATACGCAGTATTCTTGTTGTCTAATCTAAACAGACTTTTTATATTTCCAAGAAACTGACTAGAGTTTGTGAATATATTATCTCTACCCTCAGCATCCAGACAAGTCGACGCATCTACAACTAAATTTTCTTCTCTATAAAAGTGTTGTATAGTGTAGTTTGAATCCTCTAATAACGAAAATTTTATTATTATTATTTTGATTTTCTTCAAAATTCTGTTTATTTTTACAACAAATTTAAAAAAACTTCCGTCGCCATGTACTGCCATTCGCACCCCGAGGCAATGGTTGACAAGTTTTTAGTGTAAAACTAAGCTTCTAATTTAGCGATAGCTTCAAACCTAATAATATCGATCTTCAATCTTTGCGAAAAGCTGCAACCATTGATAAAAAAAAAAAAAAAAAAAATCAAAATAGTAATCGGAAGTAATGCATTTTTTATAATAAAAAATTGCAAACATGTTTTAAAACCAGATTTGTTGAACAAGTTCCGCTTATGAAATTTTCAATACCCAGACAGAACCTAGATTCATCCTCTTCGTATCAGAAAACTCTAAAGACACCCCTTCAGTAGTTCAGTGACATTATTTCCCCAAAAGTAATTCGATAATATAATTTTTATTTTATTTTATTTTTAATCAAAAGAATGCCTTGTGAATATCAATATGGACGTCAATGCTAGTTCTTCCACTTCTTCTATACATGGAAGAGATACGATACTGAATAGATGTTGCGATGAAATATACTATGCCTTACTCGGTGAAATATCGAATGCCAATTACATGTAAGTTAAATCGATATGTGCTTTCATATATAATTTTAATCTCAATTGACTCGATACATACTTTTAGGATACAAGAATTTAAAAGGAAAAACATATTACCGAAGAGATATAAACTCCGTTTAAGGTTAACCCATTAGTCCCGTTCTAAAGATTTAGTAATCCATTATATTTAATTATGTATCATCAAATTTTTAGGGGGATCAACGCTCCTGAGATTAATCAACAATACATCACCAATTTTTTTAGGGGGGTCGATGCTCCGAAAATTAATCAACGATACAGGGTATACGTATACACGGACGATGTATTCATTCTAGTTTCAAAGTAGACATCAATGAGTATTTGATTGACGTCGTTGCCCCAAGCTCAAGATATGTTTCATAACAACACCCAATCGGGAGGCTCGGAGAGGTTTTAATGAGGCCCTTCCACTCTTTTAAAAAGAAAACAACACACTTCTATTTATATCACCCTTCATATATGTGGCCTTTGTAAACTTTTGATATGGGATTCTAAACTCCCTCCCTTTGTCTTAAACTGATATTATTATAGCTTATATGTTTCTATGTGGGATTTTTCTGGTTAGCTTTCTCACTTGTAACTCATCTTCAAAAGAATTACATCATACTTCACAATTATTTTTTATTTAAAATGGAAAATTACGACAAAATTCTTATACTCATTAGTTTATTCGCGTCGGCATGCCTGTCGGTATGCGCATAAAATAGAGAGTGCGAAACGGCATCTGCATCGGCATCGGCTCTATTTTAACACGTAATTTGGTTAGAAAGGAAACCAAGTAAAAGTTGATCCTCAATACCATATAAATCTATCATATTTGACTCCAATATATATATATATATTCTCATCGATGACAAATTTAAAAATAAAAAAGGGATTTTTTTTGTACTCTTTATTTTTATTTTTTACAAAAAGATATCCTCTATTTTTAAAACAGCCAAAATATATCTTCTAGTGATTTTTGCATTACTGCCCTCTACGTTTCTAATTTTATTAGTTTATTATTTTTTAAACTAAAATCCTTTAAATTGATTATTGGTAATATTTTATTTTTTTTGCAAAGCATATGTTAAATCCTTGTAAAAGATAAAACTAAAGAGTATGTATACTAAAATTTAAAATTATGAACAAGGGCAATTTTGAGGTTTTCGAAAATGAAAAATGGTCCAAGGATATAAAAAATACATCTATTAAAAATATAGGGTATATTTTTGCGAAAATTAAAAATAGAAGGTATATAAAAAGCAAAATTATCTAAAAAGAAATAGTGGGTGTATTAATATTATTTGACCTCAAAAAAGAAAGCAAGGAATAAGTAAGAAAGTGAGAACTATTTTTATGGAATAGGCCAAGAAAATAGGAGAATTTATGGATGGTGATTCCCTTCAACTCTGGCTTATTATTGTTCGTTAGCATTCTAACCATCAAATTCTAAACCCAATATCAAAAAATAAAAATAAAAGAGCATCAAAGATCCTAGTTTTTGGTTTGGATTAATTGGAATCCAAATAAGTCAATCGAGTCACACACTTACATGCATTGCCTCTCAACAATCCTGTTTTGATCAAAGAAGGAAGTGTATCTACACATATATCTCTGTATATTGTGGAAATTGGAATGGAAGGTTTGGATGGGTTGATAGAAAGACTGTTGGAAGGAAGGAAGAACCGTGGCAAGAAGGTTCCGTTAATCGAATCCGAAATCCGGCAGCTTTGCACCAAAGGCAAGGAGGTTTTCCTCAGCCAGCCGAATCTTCTTGAGCTCGAGGCGCCCATCAACATTTGCGGTACATTCTTAATCTATTTCTCAATGCCAATCGTTAGAAGCCCGGTGCGTTTTAGGTAGTGCTCGAATGCTGGGACAAATCCCGGTAATTGCGGAGAGCACTCGCTCTAATACTGAGTGATGACGTTTCGAACCGTTTGATGCTTACATGATGAATTTTTAATGGTCGAAGATTTGGTAAATCTACACTTTGCTTGCTCAAATAAACCGGATCAAACGACCAATTTCTGGATGTGATTTAATACCGCGGTTTTAATTTATCTTTAATGCTAGTTTATAATTCTCAGATTAACATAACAATCTCTCAGATAAATAGAAAATTCAATAACAAATAAATCAATTTCTCATCAAAATGGTTCTTGGATCTGCTCGGGCCTTCGGGTTGCGGGCGACATACACAGCCAGTTTCTGGATCTGCTCGGGCTGTTCGATAACGGCGGTTTCCCGCTCGAGGAAAATTATTTCATCATCATAATCTTCCTTCATTGATTAGTTAATTTTCAGTCTAACACGGTAATCTCTTGGGTCGAAAATTTAGTAAATACTTGGCTCTTCATATGATCATCCTGACCCTAATCCGGCGGTATAGGCGACATACACGGCCAGTTCCAGGACCTCCTCCGCCTCTTCGAGTACGGAGGTTTCCCGCCCGCGTCGAACTACGTCTTCCTCGGCGACTACGTGGACCGAGGCAAGCAGAGCATCGAGACGATCTGCCTCCTCTTGGCCTACAAGATCAAGTATCCCGGCAACTTTTTTCTCCTCCGTGGCAACCATGAGTGCGCCTCCATCAACCGCATCTATGGCTTCTATGACGAGTGCAAGCGCCGCTTCAGCGTGCGCCTCTGGAAGATCTTCACTGACTGCTTCAACTGCCTCCCCGTGGCCGCCCTCGTGGACGACAAGATCCTCTGCATGCACGGTGGCCTCTCGCCCGACCTCGAAAACCTCGACCAGATCCGGGCCATCGAGCGGCCCGCTGACGTTCCCGACCAGGTCTAATGGCACATAATAATATTAAATATCGCGGTATTATTACTGCCCCTTTGAGTAACATTCCTGGCTCCGTCACTGCGTGCAGGGCCTGCTCTGTGACCTGCTCTGGGCCGACCCCGATAGGGACATCAAAGGGTGGGGCGAGAACGACCGGGGCGTTTCGTACACTTTCGGAGTCGATAAGGTCACTGAATTCTTGAAGAAGCACGAGCTTGATCTCGTGTGCCGGGCCCACCAGGTTCTCGTCCTTAACGTTCCTTTTCTCTTAAAGCTAACATTGCTTAACGAGCATCTCTCTCTCACGGTTCGTTACGGATACAAATTGCAGGTTGTCGAAGACGGCTACGAATTCTTCGCAGACAGGCAGCTCGTGACGATATTCTCG
Organism: Parietaria judaica; assembly: GCA_954871525.1. NCBI lineage: Eukaryota > Viridiplantae > Streptophyta > Magnoliopsida > Rosales > Urticaceae > Parietaria > Parietaria judaica. The sequence continues at coordinate 18,668,412 of OX940868.1, read as the reverse complement.
GCTCCGAACTACTGCGGGGAGTTCAACAATGCCGGCGCTCTCATGAATGTGGACGCGAGTTTGCTCTGCTCATTTCAGATACTGAAACCATGGAAGGCAAATAGTAAACATGATTGAATGTAGCCCCAAAGAAAGAGACCATTGTTGAGGAGCTTCACAAATAAAATTACAAAGCAGTTTTGTTTTGTCTAGTTTCAATTTCATGATATGTATATACACAGCTTTTGAATTTCATCATTTGTATATATAATCCATGTAACTAATTGCATCACAAAGCTGTGTCAGGTACAAAATTCTTGCTGCTAATTGCTCTTTCTTCTTCAGTTCTTCTCCATTAGCATTCAAAATTTGTGCAACTAAAAAATACCATTTCTCAATTTTGTTTTATTTTATTATTTACTTATTCTATTTTTCAAAACACTAGTCCACGTCGTGACATTACATATGTCACGTGACATTTGACTTAATGATGTTTACCGTTATGTTGATACGCATAATGCTATAAATATAGTACATACATAATTCGGAAGTTGGCTCCAGATTTAGGACTTTCGCCAAAATTTGGAGCCGTACTCTGGTTTTGGATTTTTACTAGGAACTCAAAAATCCAGTTCTGGTTTTGTTGTTATTTTCGGTTTCGATTATTATCCAGAATCAAAATTCTGAATCCGAAAAAAAAAATTCAGAATACTATGGTAAAAAGTATGGTACCATATTTCTAGTATACTATATTAACAGGACTAGCTATACATTTATAACTATTTTGCCGTCAAAATACGAACATATATATTTTACTATTCTAATGCGTTGACAAGTTTGTGTAATTGATATATACTATTTCTTATAAAAAAAAATAAAAAAAAAAGTTTGTGTAATTGATACATACCAAAATCTTATAATAATCTTCATTAGATTAAACTTCCACTAATGCATTTATGAATTTGTTTGTAACATATAACTTGACTAGTGATGGTTCTTTCGTCCTCGTATCATAATTTCGATTGATACGTTCATTCAATCACTGGCTAAGTTTGTCGACTTGTTTTCGTCCTCGTACATGAAAATGTAATAACACAAGCTTGATTGAAATGGCGAATGAGATTTATTTTGGAAGGAAAGAAAAATAAAAATAAGTTAAGTACCGAGCTTAATCCGGGACATGACCGGGCCTCGGAGCCAGAATATTCACTCTTACAGAGTACACATGGGATTCCCAAAGTTATTAATGGTACCTCGAACTAAAACCATGATAAAAAATTCCGAATCTCAGACTCAAAATCTCAGCTCACTATATTTACCATTTCCGCGGCCAATCCCATCGCCCCAACTCCGCCTTGTTCGAGAAGTGAGAGAGCGAGTTCAGGTTCCTGCCACCACCTCAGCCTCCCCGCCAACACCTGCAGTGTCTCTGCCTTCACATCACGAATCCACGTGGGAGTGAACTTCAGCATCAACCCCACCAAAGCCGCCACGTAAGTCTTCCAAGTCAACTCGTCACCGACTATCAATACGTCCCTTCTCAAGGACCTTGCTAAAAAGTCCATGTGGAACCCGACGCCCCCGACGCGGTTCATGCGTATCCACTTTGGCGGTTCGGTCCGTACACTCCAGGTCACAGCGCCCGTAAACACCGTGAGATACGCCATAGCGTACCCGATGAACGAATCAGACACTACGGCCCCCTGCTCCGATGTTTCTTCGAGCCAGGTCGGGACGGTCTCGATGTACAGCTCTTGCACCAGACGGTACCTCGCCGTCGCGCTCAAGAGACTGGCGCCGAGCATGGCCACCTCGTTCAGCTTCGTGCTGGCGAAGGCGATCGAGGCTTGGCCCGGTTTTAACTTAACTTCCCGGGCGTAATCTGCCACGAGCTTAACGATCACTTCTGTGACGTAAACGACATTTTGTGTCATCCGGCACGATCGGAGATAGAGGAACCCGGGCGCCATGCAGGCGGGGGAACTTTGGGCGGTGATTTTGAAGCCAAGCAAACCGCTGACGCTCCCTTTCTCAGCCGATAATGTGGCGCCGGGACCGCCGGCCGGAGGGCCGAGGAATGAGGCAAAGCATCCTCTGATGAGGAGGGCCATGGCATCTTTGTCTTGCTTGAAGACGGAGTAAGCGCACGAGACGACAATGAAGTCGTGCCAGCGTCGGACTTTCTGGGCCCACAGACTGGCGATGATGGGCATGCCGGGCCAGACACAGCACGAAGCGGTATTCTCTAGTGCGAGGCCCGCCACAACGTGGATGAACTCTCGGCTCCGGTCCAGCTTGAAAGTGATGGTCAGGCTTGCTAGAATAGCCATTGGCAACGGGAGCATAAGCTGCGTGCCGTCTGCCAAGAGAAAGAAGGAACAAGGGAACGATCAGGAGAGAGATGTGATTTTTTGTTAAATTCAAAATGATAGTAGTGGCAAAAATACTTAAGTTAATCCCATATATTTTACAGAATCCGGGTGTACAATTTCCAAACAATGCTACAAATTTTTAAATATATATATTTTTACAGTAAAAATATTATGTTAAAGTGTTTGCATGCAACTTAAATATATTTGCCGCCAATAACCCAATCAAAAAATAAAAAATTCCACACAATCTGTACAGAATATAGAAAATTAGGGAGTAATTTTGAAAACAGTAATTATGCGGGGTTAGTTTTTTTAGTTATTATCGTTATTGCTATTAGCTTGCCGATTAGAAAAATAAATAAACAAACCTACCAGATGAACATCTTGGAATGGAGCCTGGCATGTTGACACCAACAGATGCAAGTATTTCTCTCAATTCAGACTCGATCAATGGAAGGAGTGGCGCTGGACTCGGCCAATCTATACCGTTCATCGGAACGTATTTCCAAACGCCACGTGTCACTTCTGCCGTGAAGTAACTAATAATCGCCGCGAGCGATGCCGGTAGAAAATCAATAAGGTCTCTCAAGACTGCAAACATTCAAGAAGTCATAACTACATGCACTGATCAACAGATAATTCAGTATTACGTTCTAAAGAAAAAAGTAGGGGTGTAAGTCTTATACTGAGAAGTGAGAACCAGAAACTGTAAAAATCCCGTTTTTGTGCTAGAAAAATTTTGTGGCCAATTTTTAAACCGGTACAGGTATCGGTTTTTTGGTACCCGGGCTGGACACTGTTGTATTATTCTTTGTTATATATCTGTGGACTAGGATTTCATAATGCTATTTTGATTTGGAGGAAGAACAATGGATAACTGGACATATATTGATAGAAAACCAATTTTACGACGGAACTGGTTTAAAAACCAGCCTGCTGATAAGAAACAAAAACCTACTCCGAGTTTTAATTTAAAACACCGGAAAATCAGTTCTAGTTCTGAAAATATCAAAATGACCGGAACCGACAAGAATCAAAATATTAACCCAAAAAAAAAAAAGCATAGTCCGTCCACAAACCTGTCGTGAAGTTTCGAGAGGAGAGCCTCCCATGGGCACAAGCATTCAAAAGCGCATAAAGAACAGAAGGAATAGCTTCCAATATCTGTGTAGAAATATACAGTTTAGGAATTATTGATTATATTCATTTAATCATTGTAACTATAGCTAATTGTTCAGTTTTTATTAGACCATGTATACATGTCTTTTAGTATTTAAAGTAGGGGTAATTTGGTCATTTTATGTTTTCATTTTTGCTAGTTGAATATTTTCTAACATAACATCTCTTTCAAGAGTTTCGGTCGTGCTCTCGAAGAAAATACCATTTTATCTTTATTTATCAATAGTGTTTGAGAATCTCATCACCTCAATGAGTTTCACTTTGATTATTGATTCTGGTCCTCCCAGTTTCCTTATGCACAAGATGAAATCCAATCATTAACGAAATTCGAAATCAGAATCTGAAAAAATATGACCTGCCATGCGGGAACCATAGGACGCTGCGAGATATCCTCTCCATTTGTCGAAGGAGATCCACTACCCGATGAAATCGAAGAGTTATTATCAACTAAGGGCCCGCGCTTACTGATTTTCACATCAATCATACTCAAGATCTTGTTAGCAATTTGAGCAACGGGGCTTTCAGTTGGGAATCCTCTTATAGTTGAAGAAACGCAAGCCATGTTTTGACGGTACCAAGACCATAGATTCGGGTAAGAGTCTATGTGCACGGGCTTGTCACAGGCGTCTTCGTACATGTTGGTTATTTCGTTCTTCACAAATGCGTTGCTGCTGTTATGCAACAACAGAAGGTAGTTCAAGTTGAGCTCGTTTCCGATTGCTCGGGTGTGCTCGGTAATATTCCTCTCGAGTTTCGGCCTGTAAAATCTCCATAAACGAATGAGAAAGAGAAACGCCAACGAAAAAACCATGTAAGCCGAGGGTTCATCGTCCTTGCTAGAGCTTTTCTGCAATGTTGGTTCGAGCGACCCGAAGACCTCACATAATGGGACTAAGTAAGCAGCTACATCAGGAGCCTGGATATAGAAAGAAAAATGAGAGACCGGAAATTTTATGTGTCGAAGTAGAGAAGTTAAATTAAAGCACGAAAAAGCAAATAACTGTGACTCTGGGTTAGTTTACACCGGAAACAAGTTTAAACAGCGGAAACCAAATCACCAGAAACCAACTTCGGGTTTTAAAAACAAACAACCTATTCGGTTTTTAACTGAAACCAGTTTTAGAATTAGTTTTCCATAGTTTTGATACCGGATTTATTAAAACCGGTTCAGGGGTATAAAGCTTTTTTAAGGAATTTTTACCTTTGAAAATGCTAATTTCAATTTGGTCATTACAAAATTCATTTCTCTTTTTAAAAAATGAATGTAGGATAAAAAGAAGTGTTGATAGTTAGTCTCTCCATTTCTTCATTCAAACGCATTGTAGACCGGTATTAAAAATTCCGGTTTCCATTTCTCAAGCTTTCCAGTTCTGAATATGGCAAGAAAAAGGAACTGGAACACCAATTTTACCCGTATACAAATTGGTCGCTAAGTCATGCACTATAGAAAAAGGTATTCAACTTTATAACCGTGAACAAAATTAAACATAACAAAGCTAAAAATACCCGTAAAGTACAATGGAAAAGCTCGGCAAACGTTTCTTACCATTCCGTGCAAAGCAAGTATATGCACAGAGTCCATAGAAGATGCACGAAATAGGATAGCACTGAGCATTGGCATATAGTCAATTAGGTGACTCCTTGAAGAAGTATAATTCGGAGGAATTGGAGGACGAAGAAGTTTGACCACAACACGCACGACGTGTTCCTGCCAACAAGATGTTCGACTGTTACTCAAGAAATTGGCAGTATTACCCACTCAACATTGTTTCTTGGTGGAATTTTCCACCTCAACTTTGTTTTGGCAGAAAGGCTGCCAAAACTTCCAAAAAGTAGCACACTGTCCCCTAAGCGTTAAAAAATGACGAAAACTGTTAATATGCCCGCAACACGTTACTTCCTTTAGTTATTTTTGTCAACTTGATTATTTTTCCCTAATTTTATCGGAATTCAATCATAACATTTTTGTTGAGAGCTAGACTTCTTGATTGCTTCACGATAGTCTCATAATCTAATATAGTATACCGATCTCGCTCGATAACTAATTAATGAAAATACTCCCGACTAAGTCAGGCAATGTGCTATTTTTTGAAAGTTTCAGAAGCATTGCTGCCAGAAATTAAAGTTCAGGGTGGCATAACTGCCAATACTACCGCTATTGTTGTAGTATGACACCCAGAAAGAATTACTTCTAAACAAAAACAAAATTCATAAAGCCATAATTGGATACTCAAACCGAAAAGGGGAGAAGTAAACATGCTATAATAACAGTCATAAATTATAATATCAGTACATAGATCTACTAGTCAATACCCTAGATTAGGATTATCATGTAGAATCTACAACATTAATATTCATTCAAAAGAGCTAGAATGTTAATTTTCTTTTTTCTTGAGTGTAAAATTTGATTCAAGGAGTTGGAAAAGATGGCAATTAGAATTCAAATATGATCTGTAATTAGGAAAGAAAGAATATATATATATATCACGCGGGAATTTGCATATTGGAACCACAAATCAAGTAAGCTTTAAATGTCTTCAAAACCAATTTTATATTGTAAAAGATCTACGGTCTCAACATCTCTAGAGTTCATTTTTTATCTACAATAATATATTTTTACCGCTACCAAATATTGAATTTATTCTTTTTCCTATGACTTTAAAATTATTCCAATCAATAAGAAATTGTATCTTATTTTCTCATACTATCATCGATTTTTACCTGAATATTCCATCCACTTCTCAGAGACGCACCACATAAAATCTTCGCCGCTGCCTTCTTCTCCTCGTCGGACGCATTCAATGCAATATTATATAACTTCTCTATCTCCACTAAACTTGAGACGAGACCAAATGAAAATCAGTGAACATAAATTCGCTTCATTTCAATTAGAAATATCATTAGTGTTCATTGTGATTGTACCTTGGAGCAGGAACTAAGACGAGGGAATTGATTAAGGGACCATTCAACGGCTCTCCTTCCATGAATGTTAACCAAGGAGATTTCTGACAAGGTGTTGGTTCTGATGATGACGTTAATGCTTGCTCCGTCACATAATCCGGCCAAAAATAAGCTGACGTATCAATTAAGTTTCTTGCAATGCAAGCCTCTACAATGAGGTGTCTCATGTTTCCACCTGAAAATGGATACGACTGAGCTGAAACTCTAACAATGCTAGACCTGAATTCGAAACCTTGCACGAAAACATTACACAAGAATACGACCCCAGCTGTATAAAACTAATAAATATAAAGTGATGCTTATATTAAGTTTCCCGTCAAAAAATTTCCGATTTTCCTTTAATCCAACACCAAAATTTAAGTAAAAATGGTTAGATTGATAGAAATTGAACACACCACATAGGTACACATTCATGACAAATCCAATACAAATTTTGAAGCCCAAAACTAGTATATACATTACTCGTGGATAATTTTAATGGGTGTCAGAAAAGGATCATTGCAAGGGTTCGAACTCAAGACCTTATCTTATAACCAGTAAATTAATCCTGAAGCTTAAGCTTTTAACTAATGATAATTTCATTCAAACTTTAACATAAAAATCTCAAATTGAGGAATAAATGATAAGACTTCAAAGCATACCTCTTTTGGCAAAACCCTGATCATGAGAGTCAGAATCTAAATGACCATTTTCATTTCTAGCATTATGTACAAATTGGGCAGCTTTTGTAGCTGCATCGTTTGCTGCATCAATGACCGATGAAGGAGGGCATAAGAGGCTAGAATATTGTCCAAGAATTTGAAGGGACGAAATCAAACTCTGCTGCTTTGAGCAACTAGCTTGTGCATAGTCGGAAGATTGTGTCTTGTCTTCCAAAATCTTAGAGATTGCCAAAGGTACTATACACAAGAGAGCACTAAGACGGGCCTCGAGGTGGGGAATTGGCCCTTCAACCGGCTCACGGTCCTGAAAAAGACGAACAAAGGATAAGAAATCTATTCCTCTTACTCTTTCTTCAGAAAGTTAGGCAAGTGCATTGAATTATCTCAACTCGTTGAACAACTCGAAGAGCCGAAAGCCAAAACGCTAGGAAGGTCTGTTGCCATGTTGCTTGGTTGAGTATTTGAAGCGTTCTAGTTAATTCTGCAGTTAGAGAAACAAAATAACAAAGCAAAGAGTTTAATTATATCTGTTTTCATACATATCTATTTCATTTAAACTAGAGATTATATAGTAAAATACCCCCCTTTTGTTATGAAATTGATGAAAATCTTTACTAACGAACTTAATTGCAAAATCATTATTATGAATATTGTTAACGTAAAATGAGTATATAGAAATACATTTTTTTCTCATTAACAAGGTTAACGATATATACTTGACCAGTAACACAAAAAATGAAGTTTAAGGAGGACAGAATTCCCTTGAAAGAAAGAATTAAAGGGCATTGATATTTAGAATAAAGAAAAACACATTATTTCGTTAGAACTAAACGTTACCACCAATGCATAAATGAATTAAATATTGAAATTTACCAGCTAGGACATCGATCGATTTTAAAGGAAGCTGTTTTCCATCCATTGCACTTTCCATGAGAGTGTCTAAAGCAACCCACGAAGCAGAAGGTGGAAATCCAGAACTGCGATGTTTCGGTTTACTTGGCACACTATCGATGAGCCTTCCTAGGAGACGATGTTTCCCCAGCTCATGCTTTAACCCCGTAATCTTTTGAACATTTATGGAAACGTGTGCCAATAGTTGCAACGGATTCAAATCCGGAGATGTCGTCCAATGGGTCTTGAGAAGGTGAAGCTTCTTCAGAAGGCCATTGAACTTTTCAGGCCTACAAAAAGATCATTAATTGATTAACTAATTTAAAAATTGACCAGTCAACTATGGCAAACATATACGAGGAACGACATACATACATATTAATGTGAACGAGCCGAAGTAGAAGCGTGGCTTTTCTGCTTTCTGTTATATTTCTCAGAACCTCCATAGCCTTAAACGGAATTCTCCGCATCAAAAAATCCTTATGGCTTCGTTCGTAATCCACATCCATATCAGTGCTATGAGATCCACAATCATCCAACAAACTATCAACCAAACCGTCAACTACGCTGAAGAGGAACAGCACGAGCACGTGCCCGAGCTCCAAACTACAGACACCGTACGTTTCCGAGAGACGAAGGGCGTCATCGACAGAAATGATTATCCTGTTCGTATAATTCAAAGAGCATTCACAGATTGCAATGTGATGAGAAACCAGAGAGATGAACAGGATAGATAGAACAAGAAACTAACTTCTCTTTGGAGCCATCTTTCGGCAGAGCATGAAAATAAACAGCGTAATGGCTCAGAAGCTCCATGTAAAGCATAAAGGCCTCTGGTTGTGCTCGTCTGTTAGGAACTACCCTGTATCGACATCAATGGCGAATCAAGTTCAATCATCGACACTGAAACCAGATTCTTACTGTTGAGCATTTGATGAACGAATTCATGAGGAAAATGATTTTTTGTTCTTCATTACCAACAATCTAGAATGCATATACGATTTGAGGGGAATTTTTTTTTCAAAACACGTATGAGCAAAATCGATACAATGCTCGAATCTCTCTTCTCTTTTGCGAAATGCGAAATCGGATTCGATCGAGGGAAACTGGGAGAAACCTGACGGAGAGAAGAGAGAAGACATGGGGAACGAAGACGATCCCGGCGACGATCGACTCCTCGAGGAACTTCCATACCGGAGCTCGGTTGTGGGCGAAGCAGAGGAGGGAGACGAAAGCTTGCCCTAGCTCGGGGCTCGGCTTCGCCGCCTCCATGGCCCACTCGAGAGGCACCGTGTTCCGGTCCTCGCAGCATTGCACCGTCCTCAACACCAATCGCTCGTAGAAGTCGCTCCCTCGCTCCTCCATGAGCAACCGGAGGAGAGTGTATGTATAGGTGTATCGCTGAAAGCTGACAAGAATCAGGATTGCGCTTTCTGCATGGAGAAGGGGAACAGTGATTTCTTTATTATTTTATTCCATGTTTATTCTCTCATGAATCATTTCTTTTCAACTTTTTTAAGGTTTAAAATAGGGATTATTGCGGCAAAAGTATCTGAGTTTTTAGCAATAATCGCAATAAAAGTACTTAAAAAAGATCAATTATGACGGTAAGGGTTCGGAGTGAAAAAAAAAATGGTTGTAAAAATACTCAAAGTAAAAAAATGTGAGGAAACGTGTCGCCTCAATTTTGTCAAACTTTTGATATTTTTATTGCATTTTTTATACCTTGAACTTCTACAACTTGACCTTAGTTGATTGAATTTTATGTATTTTCAATTGACCTATTAAACTTGAGATAATAAAAATTTGCATTTTGTAATTGATTTTTCCTTATATGTCTATCAATATTGATACTTTTACGCGTGTACAATCCAATTTAACAGTGTTTACATATATATATATATATATATATCTAATTTTTGATGTTAAATACTTCAATTTACAGAATAATTTCGATGATGAAAAATTCATTTGTCGGACTCGACAAGGTTACATATATGGAATTGTTTGTCTTGGCGTTCTTGTACTTTTATTTTTGCTTTGGCGAAACAAGAGCAACGACTTGGGAAAGCCCATTTAGCTCGTCCAAGTGTTAAAATTGTCGATTGGGTATTGCGTAAGGTCGTTTTTTTGCAAAACATGTAGAGATTCAGATCATTGTTTTGGTTCCCAAATATATAAGTGTGCTTGAATTGGTTTTGGCGCAGTGTTTTTTTTTCAAAGTATTAGGAATTTTTACCGGGATTAACCAATAATTAAATATTGAAAAGCGTTATCTATGTGACGTGAGATACAAAACCAAAGAATTAAAAAAACAAATCAAGAAAAAAAACTTGAAATTTACAGATCTACTTTTTGAAAAGTATTGAAATTTTGCTTGAACTAACCCAATATATTAAGGGATCCCTATATCAACTATTTTATTGCGCTTAACTAAAAGTGGAACTTATCGGATGTAATTTGACCTTTTCAATTGATATTTATGATAAACACCAAATTTTTGATTTATATATATATAATGAAACACGTGTTAGTGCAGAAAAAAAAAACGACATTGTGCAGCTCAACCGTTTTACATGGAGAATGACATGTCACTTAGTGTAGTTAACTTGGACTCATCTTGACTAATAAAAAACTTGGACTCATCTGGACCATTGATGGCAGATACGATCATAAGGCTCAGATTGTAATCCCTTTGTGCCTTTTTTGAACAAGAATTTTTATAAATTAATATTATTGAGATAAAAAAAAAATAATCTATTATAAATTTATTATTAATTTATCGAAAATATATTAGTGTGCATATTATAGTTGAAATTCATAAATATATTATTTGATAAAATTTATTAATTTATTAAATAGTAATTTAAAAGTTATTGTATCATATTCTTCTCTCGTGTTTTAGTCGTTTTTTGGGCCAATCTTTTTCTATTAGAATCTTGGATCTATAGTCCAATTATGGGTTTTTTTCAATGAATTTATCTATATATTATAAAAAGAATGAACTATCACAAATACATGATAAATTTTAGTGAAGGTATTGGGACTTTTAAGGTTTAAGAATTTAGAATTTTTTTAAGCATCAAATGTGAAAGTATTGAGGATATAAGTTTTTTGAGAACTAATAATTTTTTTTAATCATGTTTTAGTTGATATAATTAATAACAAATACAAATTTTTTTTGTTGAAAATTTAAATTTTTCTAGTCTTGTTTTATTTGCTACAATCAATAACAAATACATTAGATATTTATGGATTTTAATTATGAAATTAACTATACAATTAATAAGTATACATAAAACGTTTTTACCATCAAAATAAGGGTTATTGGATTTGGTACTATTCCTTTCACTATCCAAATCATTAAAGTGATTTATTTACATATATAGTAATAGTAATAGCTATTGGGATTAAGAGTGCAAGCACAAAAGCTATCCATTATATAGGATATACACAAACAATCAAAATAAAGGCAATTTGTATTAGGAGTCTTTTCATTTTTTTATTCTCTCCAATTTCTCTATCCGTGCCTAATCCTCTAAATACAGTACCCAGAAATACAGAATTTTAGTAAAAATTCAGAAGAAAAAAAATCCAGAATCGGAAATTTCTAGTTCTGGAAAACTCAGAACCATAAATTCAAAAAATTCGGATTCTGTTTTATTTTCTTTTCAATATGAACCGTTGATATATTTTATCTGACGGTCAGAACCGGATTTTACTACCCCGGATAAAAACCGGAACCAGAAATTCTGGTTCCGGATAAAACCGGAACAAAAAATTTCTGGTTTCTGGTTTTTTCCGGATTCGTGAAATACAGTACGGGATCCGGTTTTGTGCCAAGCTTTAATATGTGGCAAGCTCCGTATTGAAGAAAAATTCACAAATAAATAAAATCATATCTTTATTTTCTCATCTAAAAAATACTACTAATGTCCTGTTATTGGATAATTATTTTTATTTATTTATTATCATGAACACAATAATATTAATTAAAAACATATAAATAATAAATATTATAATATAATGATTTGCAATTATGTTTTTTTACGGCCTGCACAAAACTAGTTAAAAGTGAAAGTACGTGTACAAGCGCAATCATTCAACTAGTTAAAATTTAAATATGTCGTAGACTTACTTAACCACTATATTAAAATGGTTCTCGTTTTTTCATTTGTTTTTAAGTATTGAAACATAATCCGGTAATAGTCTTTCATTTATATGTGTGAAAGTGAGGAAAAAAGAGAAAACAAGAGAAAGTTCAAACTCAGTATTGTCCTCTGAAAAGTTGACGCTGTATATCGATGGAGATGTGGTTTAATGTTTCTAGGTCGTCATGCCGAGTGAATATCATAGATAATTGTGTGAGAACATTTGAACACAAAACCATCGATTGCTTGTCATAATTCGAGATTCAGATTTGATCATGATGATGATGTTTTTATTTTGGGAAGACTTTGTTTGTAATTTAGATTGAGCGATCTACGAGTATAATTTTTTTTACTTATGCATTTGTTTTTCTCTTTCACGCTAAAGTTGTCTTTTGTTCGTTGATATGTTATGATTATCACCGTCTCCATACTGAAGCGAGTATTGAGAGAGAATGAGAATTTCGTTGCGTCGCGCTTTCTCCCAACAACTACTCTCCCTAAAACTCGCAGCCAAGATTTATGCGGCACATCGCTTCGGCGTATGCCGTGTTTACGTACAGTAGTACTCTTCAAACTCTCAATGCGCATAAAGCGCACCGTTTAGTCCAGTTTTAAAATGCCCAATATCACATTGGCTTGCGTTTGGTTCGATTAAAAAAACTGTTTTTGTTTTTAGAAACAAAACTACTTTTCAAGTGTTTGATAAAACCATTTTTACAACAACAAAAAATACAATATTGATTTTAGATTTTTGTACATGAATCATAAAATATATGATTCCAAGATTTTGGTTTTTTTCAAAAAAACAAAGACAGAGTTTTTAGTCTATTTTAGTCTTTTTACCTTAAATATATTAATTTTACTAAACCTTAAATATATGATTCCTTTTCCAGTGTCCCTTCTTATCGCAGTGAAAACACTTATGATCGGGAGTGGCTCCAACTTTGGGTTTCATGGCACGAGCCTTAACCCTCAAGTTATATGGAGCCTTGCCTTTATTCTTCTGAACATACTGCTTCTTTCCCTTGAACTTGCTATTCACAGCATTAATAGTTCTATTCTGTCCCTTGGGTACATTACCCTCAGCTGTTTGCAACATGTTGTGAAGCTGATGAAGATTCTTTGTTTCAGGGGACATATTATAATTCAGTATAAACTGATTATAAGAATCGGGGAGAGAGTTGAGCACAATGTCAAAGTATACTTCCTCAGGGATCTTTATCTCTTGTCTGGTCAGACTTTCTGACCAGCTGATCATCTTCAGAACATGATCATGTACATTGTTTCCATCAGTTAATTTTGCTCTCAGCAAATTTCTCATTATCCTGAATCTTGTATGACGTGCTTCATTTTCATACATCTTCTTAAGATGTTGAATCATTTCCCAGGCAGACATGTTCTCATGTTGCTCCATGAGATTTGGTGTCATGGTTGCTAACATGAGACAAGCTACTTCAGCGGCTTCATCAGTATGCTTCTTATAAGCATCTTTGTCTGCTCGGGATGCAGTAGCAGGAGGTTCAGCTGGAGGTTCATTCATAATGATAACCTCCTTCTTTTCGTGCCTGAGCACAATTTTGAGGCGTCTTTGCCATTCCGGAAAATTTCTTCCGTTTAAGATGTTTTCCTTCTCAAGGATGGATCTTAGTGAGCTGCTAGACATTGTCCAGTTTCTACAATTTTAAATAAAAACTGAATAAGCACAATATTAATTCTAGTATTTACATGTAAATTATAAATTACTTATTATAATAAAGATGTTACATAAAAGTATATATTATAAGGGCTTTATATAATATTTCGTGATTTGTTAATGGAAAAGTAACCCTCATCAATTCCATTAATTAGTCACTCAGAGAAAGTCAACAATTGCTCTAATATCCTATATTATCTCTGACGTTTAGAAAAGAAAAATAATTTTTCATTTAGCATTCTAATCGGTTTCAAAAGAATTGTCTACGATATCTAATCTAATTAGAGTACTCGTTTAGGTAGACCCAAGGGGCGAATCGGCGGACAGTATAGGTCGCCCTACGCGTCTAAAAGAGGGTATAAGAGCACTCCCTTGGGTTAGAGACACACTCAAAACTTTTCTCAATTAGATCGAGGACCCATCCGTTGGAAGACATTATACCTAATATTTATTGAGGGGTTTTAGGTGATCCTAACGTTTGTCTTAAACTGAACATAGTTAACTAATTAAAATGTTCTAAGAGTTAAGACAATGAATATGTAATACATAATCCTATTTTGTAAAATATATTCTATTTTGAATTAAATATACTTCTGAAAGTATACATATATATATATTATGAAATTTTTAAAGACAAACCCTTTTATCTTTAAATAAAAGATAAATAAATCACTTAAAGATAAAATATCTTAATTCATGATTTATCTTTTCTATAAATGAATAAAAGATAAATAACTATCTTTATAGATAAGATATCTTTAATCAAGCTTTGTCATATTACAAAATAAAAGATAAATAACTATCTCATAGATAAACTATCTTTAATCATAATATATATATCTTTTATTTCCATTAAAGTTTAGATCTTTTCTATTACTATAATAAATAAAAGATTATTTATTATCTTAATCTAATTAAGAATTATTGATTATAAATAAAATTTATGAACAAACAATTTGTGAATCAATAAATGAATAACGTAAACAATAAATGGAAACAAACTTCATAAGATTGATAATAATATTGAATAAATCATATTTATTAATAATTAATATCATATATATTAGATTTTCAATTCTCATATTTAAAGATATTTATAATAATTATAAATAAAATAAAATAAACACTTTAAATCGTATTTTAAAATAATTAAACATAAATATAATTAAATATCAAATACCGGGATACGAGTTCGGGATTGACCCGAGCTTGTACGGGTTGCCCTCGGGCAACCCCGGTCATGAAGGGGGAGAGACCGGGCAGGGCCGAAGGCCCCTGCCCGGAAATATTAAATTTTTGACCCGGATCCGGGTCTGTTCGGTGTGGGCCCGGGTCAGGATAGACCCGGGCCGAATCCCCGGGTCCAACCCGGGTCGGGTACCCGGGTCAGACCCGGATTGGGTGTGCCCGGATCATAGCGATCCGGGCTGGGCGTCTTTGGGGCTGGGTTAAAACCCAGCCCGTGGGCCTGATCCAATCAGGCCCACCCGAAGTGAGAGTGGGCTGGGTTAAACCCAGCCCGTGGGCCTGATCCAATCAGGCCCACGCGATTAAATTTTTTTTTTGTTTGGCTAGGGTTTTGAAACCCTAGCCGTCGCCCATTGGCTCCCATCGAATGGGAGCCACAAACGCCGGCGCCACCCGAAATCATGGCGACGACGGTGAAATTGCCGTCGGTTCCGGTGGTGGTGCCGCCGTTTGTTTTTCCCTTTTTCTTATTTAATAATACACATTAAAATTAAATAAAAACCAATCCCGATTCTAAATCGGATTCCGAACAACACACAAAATTAATCATAATTAATTTTCTAACGCTCCCACTGAAAATCTAATCACACCAAAAATTTTCTAAAATTATTTCGGTCAACATATCTAATTTTCGAAAATTACTCAGACCGGCTCTGATACCACTGTTGGGTTTTTCGATGACTTTTCTCAATCCCGAGGCGGAAATCACGGGATATCATCGAACAATAAAGATCTAGAATAATTACGAGAATTAAGATATCGTTTAGAGATCGTTACCAAACTTCGGTACTTTTGCCAACTGTACCGAATAACTGCCGATTCCTTTGATTCTGGAGCTTGCCGAATTTAGGATTTAACGCCTCAAGTGTTGCGCCTCTATTTCGTCCACCACGTCTCTCGGGAACGTCTTAGATGACCGGAAAACACCTCGGAGGATAGGTTAGATCCTTGTCGGTGTTTAGATGATCAACCGTTGATTGAACCGGGGAGGAAGCCACGAAATTCGACTCACTAGGGAGGGAGCTCGAATTCTAGGAGCCTAGGGTTTCTATTGTGTGTGTTGTATATGTAATTATGAGTCATATTAGGGTATTTATAATACCCTATGGTCATGACCTAGTGGGCTTTCTAAAAGCCCAATCATGGATTAATTAATCTATTATTAATTAATATGAATCATAATTAATACTTGGGCCCGAGTGGGCCCATAATGTCGGTTATGGTTATCGGGTCGATATCCGATAACCCGAGAGATACAATATCGGGTTCGGGCATAACCAACAAAATACACACATAAATACATTTTTTTTCACAATAATATCTAAAAATCAACTATAAAAAAATAATATTTTTACCTTGTCTTAGAAGTTGGAGAATGATAAGAGAATCAATTGAAACGAGCCCAAATTCACGCTCATTTCCATGATTCCATCATATAATTGGTAGTTAGAGTATGAGAGAATGAGAACATGAAAAATTAAGAAAAGAAAACGAAAGAGAGAGAGGGGGGGTGAGAAAATCAGATTCGAAGTGGGTAGGAGAAGGAGAATTCGGATGGCCATTAAGAAGAAAATAACATTATTTTTAATTAAAATTTCAGCAAGTAATGACTTTTGCATATTGGGCTTTTTAAGTTGATTACTTATTAACATCAGAGGCCTTTTTAATCTAATTAGCTTTTTTAAATTCAGGTTTTTTTTTTTTTTTTTTTTTTATGCTTAAGCTATATGATATATAAGGCATATAAATATTGGGGGCCTTTAAATTTCGGGGGCCTTGGGCGGTCGCCCAAACCGCCCAGCCAAAGGGCCGGCTCTGCTAGCAACAACTGTTATATAAACAGTTTACTAAACACTTTTCCGTTTAAAAAATAAATAATTTTTATTTCATAAACAAAACTTGCCCATTGACACTTTAATTGAAGATCTTCATCACTACACGAGGAGTTTGACTTTTGTAAGTACCGATTCAATCATGGCCTACATGGATCAAGACAATTACCTAACAGCAAGGTTTTAAATACCGCTTGCCGATGTCGTTTCGCATTTTTCATTTTACGGATATATCGCTTGTCGATTGGTATCTCATAAGTAAATCGATGGATATGCCGATGGATATATCGTTTCGCATATCCTCGAAAAAAGATTTTCGATGGACATGCCGATGGATATTCGAGAAATTTAATATCTTGCCTAACAACGCATTCGAATAAAATTAATGATATATAGGGTAAATAGTGGTATAAGTCCCTATGCTGTAGTAATTAATAGTTTGGCTCAAATTAGTCTTCAAGTTTTGTTTTTGACGGCGTATATCCTCATGTTATATGTTTGTTAGCACTTTAAATCTCTTGGACTTACATTTTCATTTGTGAAGTGTTATTTTTTTATTGATTTATTTTATTTCTAATATTAGTTTTTTTTAATTAGTTTGAATATTTAAGCACTCGGTAAAAAAAATAAAAAATAAAGTGAAAGTTGATGCCCGTGTACTTAAAGTGCTAATAGAAATATAATATGAAGTGTAACACTGTTTGAAGACTTATTTGCATGAATATTAAAACATGAAGATTTATGCCGCTATTTACTCTTATGTGCAGAAAATAATTTTTTGGTCAAATAACATATCTTTGGTGACAAACGATTGTCAAACTTGATTCTCTTGGCATTTTCAATGGTAAAATCTTGCAAGCAACCGTTCTTTAAAAAAATTGTTGATTAAAAAAAATCTAAAGAATTTTAGCTGAAAATCAACGTCTAAATAGCAAGTTACAGGATAAAATTAGTACAAAACTCCTGTAGCATAAAATATTATTAATTTTTTTTTTTCAAGAAGTAAGATAAAATTATAAACCCAAAAATGAAGAAATCGAAATCCGTAAAACACTCATTGAACAGCTAAGATTATTAGGTGCACGTATCTAAATTATGAATCCCATGTTCTGCTTCAATTTCTGATTTTAAAAAGGTTGTTCATTTTCAAATATTGATTTTGTAGCATATTATAAAGAATTTCCATCTAATAAACAACCTTAACGTAACAAAATCAACCGACACTTTGACACAATACCTTCGACTTCGGGTAGTGTTTAATATTCTTTTCTTCTCTTTTTTCCCTCAATGATTCTAATAGAAAAATTGGAAGAGAAAAAATTTGTTAATATTATTATTTTATCTCGCAAATAATCGTATGACACCACATGTTGTTAGAAAGGAGATAAATATAACTTAAGATAATCCGAATAGATCATAGTAAAACTATAATTGTTGTAAATAACTTCCAAAGATAGGACAAGTTGCAACGTGACAAGTGAACGACGGGGTAGTCCGACGCTACATGATATTTGATCAATGTCCGTCAAATTTTTTGAGCAAAAATACGAGTCAACTTACTTTTCTCGATTTTACATACTTTTGACGTTATTTTTTCACTTTGAGTAAAATAATAAATTAACTGATCAATCACCAAAGTATAAGCACTTTTGTCACAATTATTTTTTTCTATTAAACTCGACATGAATATAACTGAACCCTGATATTATTTTATAGCTTTTAAATATGACAACCTCGAGAGAGAAAAGATTGAGAATACATCAACACACTTGATATATATATTTAGATACTTATGCCGCAAATATTTATTTATATAATAATAAAACGAAATAATCGTGTTTGACTTGTTAAAATATTACACGTAAACACAAATTAGCTCACAAGCATCAATCTCTCAGGAGTGAGTTGTTAGTGAGAGAGTGAATCCTATTTATAATCTCCACACAAATATAGCCAAACACTGCTCGCAATCCTTCATTGATTCCTAACCGTCTCCAATCAGCAAACCCCCAAATCGCCATGGAATCGCAGACCAAGCACGATAAACCGCCGCACGATCGCCGGCGCCGCCGAACCTGCCTCCGCGCCGTCGCGATCGTCGCTGCCGTGGTGGTCGCGCTCGCCGTCGTCCTCGCAATCCTCTCGCAGACGGTGTTCAAGCCGAAGCGGCCGGTCACGACTGTCACCGCCGTGTCGCTCAAGGACCTCGACGCGTCTCTGTTCGGCGCCAACGGCGTCACGCTGAACGTCACCGTCGGGGTGGATCTCACCGTGAAGAACCCGAACCGAGTCGGCTTCAGGTACTAAGGGTCGATGCGGTATTTTACTAATAATAGAACGAATATCGCATTTATTAATATTTGGTATTTAATAAGGGTGGAAATAATTTAACTATTTTTATTATTTTAATTATTTACTAAATTAATTATTATCAATTTTTATTCGGTGTATTCAGTTTTTTTATTATTTAAATTTAGTATTTATTTAGTGTCGGGTTTCGGTTTTTAGTTATTTTTGTAAATTTTGTTCACTGCTATCAGGTACCGCGACAGCACAGCGGAGCTGAGCTACCGCGGCGAGGAGGTCGGTGTGGCAGCAATTCCACAAGGGAAGATCTCTGCCGGCGAGACGGCGAGGCTCAATGTGACGCTAACGGTCATGGCGGATCGGCTGCTCTCGCGGTCGGAGCTCTACTCCGACGTGCTCGCCGGGAATCTGCCGCTGAGCTCGCACACGAGAATGGCCGGGAAAGCAACCATCCTCGGGATCTTCAAGCTCAACGTCGTTTCGTCGACATTTTGCGATTTCGTCGTAGACATTTCGAGCAGAAACATGACGAGTCAGAAGTGTACTTACAAGACAAAATTATGATTTTTTAGTTTTTAGTCAATTTATTTATTCCAAGTTTAGTTAAACTAGATTTTTGAGAGCCTGTGTTTAATATTTTGTGTTTATTATTACTATCATTTTTTCTTTCTTTCTTTTTTCCCAATGTTTGTGCATTTGCATAGTACTTGATCTTGATCGTATAGAGAGTCCATTTGCGGGCTAGACGGAAAATTACCAAAATTCGGCTAGGCCCGCCCGAGTTCGATTTCAATTTAGGGCTGGCCGGTTCGCTGTAATCATCTTTTCTATTTACTTTCTATTTTCAAACTTGTTTCGCATTTTATTCTGAATTAGGCCGGATTTTAACCCGCTGCTGAGCCCGACGAGCCTCCAGTTCTTAATTAATCAGATTTTTTTTTTTGGGTTGTTGATGTTTGATAATATAAAATGCGGGATTAATTGATTTGCTTCCAAATGAATAAAGTTAAATTATATAACCAAATTTAATTTCCAACCTAACAATTCAATTTGTTCATAATTTTAGGCATATAACTTTAGCTTTAATATTTGTTGATATATCTCACTTTCCTCTATTTTACAACATTTTTTTGTTTTGTTTTTATATAATGAAATCACATTTCATTTAATGGAGTCAAGTAAAATCATAATAGAAGAGGACCTCTCCAAAGTGGAGTAGCCCAAAAATCAATTAAAAAAAAAAAGAGAGAGCTAACATACATTTCGGCAGCAATATTTTGTCCGGTCGTGTTGATTATACGCGGAATATGACCCGTTGATGGTGTCAACAATCTGACACGTGTTAGATTCTACCGTGAGTTGCAAAATTCTATCTTTTCGTGAGAATGAGGCCGTGTCGAATTGCAAGGGCATCTCACATGTCCCCGAAGTACAACCCATCCAATTATGTCCAAACACTCCCATCACGTTTTTGTTAGTGTCCTGAAAGATGTCACTAAGCCCTCACTAAGAAGCACGTGGGTGAAATGAAGTGTCAACGTAAAGCTTTAAGGTGTTGGGACAAGGGACGTTGAACCAGGCCCCTCCGAGGGGTGTCGACTTTAATTTTAGGAGAAGATGAGCAAATCTTAAGCGCTTGAAACTCGGGAAGCACCATGTTGGCAAAGTCAGTAATTGCTGGGGCAGAGCGACCTTCCCCACCAAACACCGATTTGTTTCTTTCTTTCTTTCCGTATAATCTATCCGAGGGCACAAAACACGAGCTCCAAGTCGGAGCGATAGCTAGTGCGAAAGATCTTTATTAGGCATACGTTAGCAAAGTGACGCCCATGACCGTAATGAAGATCAACCTGTGACAATTGACAAGACCATAGACCCGCGAGTGGAGGGCAAGCTACCATAGTGAGGGACTGTAGGTGTTTGCCTCCCTGTCAAACCCGCGACCAGAATAGTTCGTCGGGCTTGTATACCCGTCATTGAAAGTTTGTCAATGTAGGGAGATTTTCGTTAAAAAAATTCTGTAAGTGAACATATTAATTTATTTTGGATTGAATGTTGAGACTCCACAAAACCTTCCACATGCGTTTATATTTTTTAGGATTTTTTTTTCTGATGCATTTATTTTAAAGGACAGTTGTGATGTATATATATAGGGAAACTTTAAAAAATAACCCCCAAAAAGCAAGTTATTTCAGTTTTGTTCCCCGATTTAATGTTTTTGAAAAACTATTCCCGAACTTGTATTTTGCCATGTTCTTGTCCAAAATACCCTTTAGACAGTTTTTTACATAAGTTTGACAGTTTTTCCTATCAAGGTAGACAGTTTTGACGGGTGGACAGTTTTCTATACCAAGTTTGAGTGTTTTCTCTTTCGGCGTAGACAGTTTATTTGAAGTTAGATAGTTTTCTGGGTAAAGTTAGATAGTTATCCTCTCGAAGTTAGACAGTTGGTTGGTTTCAAAATATTGCAACTTTGTGTAAACAGTTTTCCTCTTAAAGTTAGATAGTTTTCATCTTGAAGTTGGACACTTTGACGACTTAGTGTCAATCCAACACTTTGACGACTTAGTGTCAATAAGTTAGTTTCATCCCCCGTCATAAAGTGTCGGATAGTTTTATACACGAAGTTAGATTGTTTTCTCTTTCGGGGTAGACAGTTTGTTTAAGTTGGATAGTTTTTCCCGTTAAATTTGATAGTTTTACTCTTCAAGTTAGACAGTTTAATGTTCCATAAAATATTGCAAGTTTTTGTAGACAATTTTCTTCACCAAATTGAATAGTTTTTTTTTTAGTGAAGTTAGACACTTTGACAAGTTAGGGTCAAGAAGGATAGTTTTATCCCCCCCTCATCAAAACATAATTTTTAAAATTAGATAGTTTAATACATGAAATTAGATTGCTTTGTCTTCCGTAGACAGTTTGTTTAAGTTCGATAGCAAGTTTTTTTGACAGTTTTCTTCACCGAGTTGGATAGTTTCTTTGGGGAAGTTAGACACTTTGATAAGTTAGGGTCAAGAAGGATAGTTTTATCCCCCCGTCAATAAAACATAATTTATTAAGTTGGACAGTTTAATACTTGGAGTTAGACAGTTTTCTCTTCTGGGTTAGACAGTTTGTTTGGTTGGATAGTTTTCCTCGTTAAGTCGGACAGTTTGACCCTTCAAGTTAGACAGTTTGATGTTTCACTAAATATTGCAAGTTTTTTTGGACAGTTTTCTTCACCGAGTTGGATAATTTTTGTGGTGAAGTTAGACACTTTGATAAGTTAGGGTCAAGAAGGATAGTTTTATCCCCCGTAAATAAAACATAATTTATTAAGTTAGATAGTTTGATACTTGGAGTTAGACAGTTTTCTCATCTGGGTTAGACAGTTTGTTTAGTTGGATAGTTTTCCCCGTTAAGTCGGACAGTTTTACCCTTCAAGTTAAACAGTTTGATGTTTCACTAAATATTGCAAGTTTTTTTGGACAGTTTTCTTCACCGAGTTGGATAGTTTCTTTGGTGAAGTTAGACACTTTGATAAGTTAGGGTCAAGAAGGATAGTTTTATCCCCCCGTCAATAAAACATAATTTATTAAGTTGGACAGTTTAATACTTGGAGTTAGACAATTTTCTCTTCTGGGTTAGACAGTTTGTTTGGTTGGATAGTTTTCCTCGTTAAGTCGGACAGTTTGACCCTTCAAGTTAGACAGTTTGATGTTTCACTAAATATTGCAAGTTTTTTTGGACAGTTTTCTTCACCGAGTTGGATAATTTTTGTGGTGAAGTTAGACACTTTGATAAGTTAGGGTCAAGAAGGATAGTTTTATCCCCCGTAAATAAAACATAATTTATTAAGTTAGATAGTTTGATACTTGGAGTTAGACAGTTTTCTCATCTGGGTTAGACAGTTTGTTTGATTAGTTGGATAGTTTTCCCCATTAAGTCGGACACTTTGACCCTTCAAGTTAGACAGTTTGATGTTTCACTAAATATTGCAAGTCCTTTTGGACAATTTTCTTCACCGAGTTGGATAGTTTCTTTCACGAAGTTAGACACTTTGATAAGTTAGGGTCAAGAATGATAGTTTTATCCCTCGTCAATAAAACATATATTAAGTTAGACAGTTTATTACTTGGAGTTAGGCAGTTTTCACTTTCGGGGTAGACAGTTTGTTTATGTTGGACAGTTTTTCCTGTTAAGTTGGATAGTTTTACTCTTGAAGTTAGATAGTTTGATGTTTCATACAATATTGCAACTTTGTGTAGACAGTTTGAGAATTTTTTTTTGGTAAAAAGGGTATTTTGTGTAGACAATTTGGGGAATAATTTTTTAGATACATGAAATCGGGGAACAAAACTGAAATAACTTGCTTTTTGGGAGTTATTTTTTCAAGTTTCCCTATAAATATATATGTATATATATAATATATAAATATATATAAACTACGAAATAAGAGCAAAATATTATTCTATCACCAAAATGTACCAAAGTATAACGTCAAACATAACATGTTGATGTGTTATATGACAGGGGTTTATTATTTACAAGAGAATAAAAATACACGATTTCAAAAAAAAAAAATTGCACTTAAATTCTTAATGAAACAAACTATTGATTATTCTGATCTTAGTCTTTTTAAGTTAGAGGTCCAATTTTTTTTAATTTGATTTCTATTATTATAATTATATTTTAGTTAATAGATATATTTTTCATGCGCTATCGCTATGTATATAAATTGGTGACGTGCGCTTTTGTATTTTGTGTTGTTTTCTAGAACATTGTCGTTTATCGACATACCCTTGCATTCATTTTACCGTCGTTTCAGTGTCCTTGTTAAACGCAGGGCCGGTCATGGGCCTAGGCCGACGCCACATATTCTTGAAAATAAATTACGCTAAGGAAAGGGCCTCTAATACTAAAAGGTAACTACCAAGACACGTTGATTTAGCATTAAAAAGAAATACTCATTATTATGTAATGCACGTATATAATAACCTACCCGTTCATATCTTAAAATCATAGATCAATAGAATAAAGTAATTAAGTTTTATTAAAAAATAATATAAAGTTGTGAAAAAATAGAAATATTTTCATTCTTTTTTGAGGAAGTGGCATGCCATCCTCTCATATTATTTTATATATAAAACGTTTAAGCAATAAAAATTAGTTAAGATAAAATTAAATAAAAGAAAACGATATTTTATTGTGTTACCTATGAATGAAGAAGTTAAAAAAAAAAAAATCTCATGAATGTGAATCTTTGTATTTTTAATTCATTATATCACTTTGAAGCTCTACGGCCATGGAACTTAAAAAAAAAAACACTATTTAGTGTGATTTTTACACTAACTTTTCTAATATGACTCTATAAATACAACTATTTTAATCAAATATTACACCAAATTTGGTGTGATACTATTCACAACACGAAACACTATTGACTTATTTTATTGACAAATTGATAAGCTAATTAAATAAAAATTGAATAGATAAAGTAAAAATTAATAAAATATTATATAAATAGTATTTAGTGTAATTTTTGATGTTACAATTGGAGTAGAAAGTTTTTTAGTGTTAAACTCCACAAAAATAGTGTAGTTTTTGGTGTATAAGTGGTCGGAGACTCGGAGTTCCCATAAAAAATCATGTATGAATGTCTTAATATTTGGTTGCACATCACCTTAGTGTTCGCCCTCTTTTAATATAATACAGATGTAAAGAAAATTTTGAAAAAAAAAATAGTAACCTTTTCATTCTTTTTTTGTGGTTGTGCCATGTCATTGTGTCCACTCGCCCCACGGCCTAATTTAATAATAAATATAGTCAATTATGTAATATAAAATTATCTATAATATATAATTATAGGGTTAATCGCGCATAAGTCCTTCATCTTAGGCCAATTGAGAGCGTGGGTCCAAATCCATTTAATAGCGTTTTAAGTACCAAAAGATGAGTTATGTCTACAATTGACTAACGTCTGTTAGTCAAACATCCACGTGTCATTGACACATCATCTATCCAATTCCCACGTGGAATTTCCGCTTAGCATTTTAATCTATTTTTTTGAACTTTAAAAAATTATAAATGTCTCAATAAGATTACTTCACCTCTATTCTAAAAAAAAAAGATTACTTCACCTCTTGTCACGTTTGAGTTATTCCTTTTATAGTATACAAATTTATAATTTCATATCTTACCAAATCGCATATCATATTTGCCAAATAAGATTTGAATAATAAAGTAATGCGCATCACGTACACAGACAGATCTCCGTTCCTAAAACGTACGTGCATGCATGTATCTCCGACAGAAAAGCTGCTTATAAGCCCACCAATAGACCGTAGAGAATAAAAAATGGCGGTTGACAATAGTCACACCGAGCTAAACAACTTCGCCGAGGTCTGGCTCTTAGCCTGTGCCTCTCTCACCTATGCCTACTCCGTCGGCAAGCTCCTTCGCACCGGAATCCCGAGACTCCTCGCGGTATTGCCTGTAATCTACCTCTTCCTGCTCCTCCCTCTCCGCCTGTCCTCCATCAATTTCTGCGGCTTCACCTCCTTCTTCCTCTCGTGGCTCGCCAACTTCAAGCTCCTCCTCTTCGCCTCTGGCCGTGGCCCTCTCTCCGTGAAGGACCTCTCGCTTCTCCATTTCGTCGCTGTCGCTTGCCTTCCTATCAAAACGGAAGGCGAGGTATACACTAACTGCGACAAAATCACCAAAAAACCAGCGCTGAACTACGTCGCGAAAGGCATCATCCTCGCAGTGCTCCTCGGATCCCACGACTACATCGATGAACACGTGGGCAAAAACCTCGTCCTCGTCGTCTACTGCTTGTACATTTACCTCACGCTCGAGGTCATTCTCGCCGGCACAGCGGCGCTGGCGCGCGCCACGCTGGGGATGGAGCTGGAGCCTCAGTTTGACGAGCCGCACCTGTCTTCCTCGCTGCAGGACTTCTGGAGCCGGCGCTGGAACGTGATGGTCCCGCGCATTCTCCGTCCCACCATTTACCTGCCAGTTCTGTCAGCCACCGAATGCCGTTTTGGGAGAAGGTGGGCAGTTGCTCTTGGGGTGACGGCAGCTTTTTCAGTGTCGGCAATCATGCACGAGCTCGTGTTCTTCTACCTGGGCCGGCTCTGGCCCACAGGGCAGCTCTCGTGCTTTTTCCTCCTTCATGGGTTCTGTGTCAATGTCGAGATCGCGCTGAAGCGCGCTTTCGCCGGGAAGTTTCAGTTGCCGAGGTTTGTGTCGGGCCCATTGACCATCATGTTCGTGGTACTGACGGGGTTCTGGCTGTTTTTTCCGCCCCTGATGAGAATTCAGACCATGGTCCGGGCACTCGAAGATTTCGCAGCGATCGCTGATTTCTTGCGAACGTGGGTGGCTTTTTCGGCCTGAAAATTGGGAATGCGACCTGTGTCATATGATCGTCAAATTAAGAATGTAATTTTTTTGTTCTTGATTATGTATAATGGACGAGTCATAATATGGAACGTTTGATTTTTATTTTTTATTTTTTTAATTGTGACTGAGTATTAGGCTTCTTTTGTTTTCTTTTTTTCTTGAAAATTTGCGGCTAAAAGTCTACAAACTAGTTTATATCTTACAAACAAGTTCATAAACTTAATCTTTAGTGACTTAATTAATAAGTTCTCAAACTCGACAGTTTCATATATTAGTGTTGTTTTTAAAAATGGTTAAAGTTGATTGTTAAAGTTATATAAAAAAAAAAAAAGAATGGTTAAAGTTGATTGTTTTCTTAAAAAAAAAAAAAAAGGTAAACTGCGGCTAATGTACTCAATGTTTGATTTTCTGCGGATTATGTACCTAATGTTTAATTTCGGCGGCTAATGTACCTAATGTTTAATCCGTTAGATATTTTTGGGTTTTCCGTCAGTTGACCGTTAGAGAGTTATCCTCCTTTATATGTACATTTTTTGTATTTTTGACATAACTCACTCATTTTTTGTCCAAATTTTATGAACGACCTATGGTTGGAAAGATAAGAGATATATCTACAAATTTGGTGTTTTAAGTTTTGTAAAATAAGTTTTAAAAAAATACGAAATTTCAAGTACAACGTAAAACTGGACATTAGTTTAATGCAAAATATTTGTTTCGAGCAAATTTTAATATACTTAATGACTTTTTATGATGAAAGTTAAAACTAAAAAGTTTTAGATAAATATTTTATTTTTCCAACGGGTGCTTATTTATAAACGTTTGACAAAAAATGAGTGAGTTATGCCAAAAATATGAAAGATATGATGTGAAATAATATTTCATATTTTTGGCATAATTCACTCGTTTTTTATCCAAATTTTATAAATAAACACACTTTGGAAAGATAAAACATTTATCTACAACTTTTTTCTTTTACGTTTCATCATAAAAAGTCATTAAGTCTATTAAAATTTGCTCGAAAAAAATATTTTTCATTAAAGTAATGTCCAGTTTTACGTTGTACTTGAAATTTCGTATTTTTATAAAAATGATATTAAAAAACTTAAAACACAAAAGTTGTAGATCTATCTGTTATCTTTTCAACCATAGGTTGTGCATAAAAATTGGACAAAAAATGAGTGAGTTATGTCAAAAATACGAAAACTGTACATATAGAGGAGGATATCTCTCTAACGGTCAACTGACAGAATACCCAAAAATATCTAACGGATCAAACATTAGGTACATTAGCCGCCGAAATCAAACATTGGGTACATAATCCGCAGAAAATCAAACATTAGGTACATTAGCCGCAGTTTACCCAAAATATAATAATAAAAAAGTTAGATTGTTAAGTACCATGTGACATACTGGTTACTGTTGAGTAACATTTACGTTCAAAATCTATATATTATAAAAGGAAAGAAATAACAAGTGACTTGGCACAATAAACACAAAGTATCGAGAAAAGGAGTAACTACAAATTAGTGACTTGAGAATTTAGCATGATTAGATCAAAGCATTGAGAGTTTTAATTTTCACAGAATTTTCATTTTTTTATTAATTGTCACAAAAAGTGGTGCATGAAAAAAAATAAGTGGACCGGCACCGCGCGAAGCGCGGTGGCGATAAATTTAAAAAATATAATATAATTGGTTAATCTAATAGTTTGTTATAATTAAAATTTTTACATTAAAATTAGTTTTTTTATAAAGTGCATTGTCTAAAATTGTTAAGTTGATTTTTTGAAGTTATTTTTAGATTAAAATGTGGAGTAATCAAAACACATAGATCTGTGATGAACTCAACAATTACCGATTTTTTTTAATGTTGTTTTATTTTAATTTTTTATAAGAGCAAATACATTTTCAAATAGAAAATTGTCTCTAAAAAAAATAAATAATATAACAGAAAATCATTAAAAAACATAAAAATATAGCTGAAAATCAACAAAAATTCACAATTACAATGTTGGACATGTGTCCTTAAACAAGCTGTTTTAACCCATTTGTAAAAGATTATGACTAGTCGTTGAATAAAGATAATACTTATTATGTTAATCTTATTATAGTTTCTGTAGAGTAAAATAGAATGTTTGATCCATAGTTCATAATGGAATGCAATTACGTTATTATCATCACACCGGAGTCAATGTGAGGAAGAATTGATAATCATAATAAATGAACTTAAATTGTCCGTGACCTGATTAAGTGGGTGGGAGCCCATTAATTGAAAAGGTCATTAATGTGACTAAGTGATATAATCCTATTCTCGATTAAGTGTGTGTGTCACATTCACTAGAAGTGCATTAAGTATGAAGCGTCTTCATACTGGACTGGACCTGACTTAAACTCAAGAAGTTATCATATAAGACCGTCACTGATAACTTGAAGTTGAGTCACTAGTAGATGATCAAATGGATATCGATCTAAGTCCTGAGTGATCTTGAGTCTGATCTGTTGACCTGATTGTTCTTTGATTTAACCGTTTAAGAACACAATATATTACCGCTGTTTCCAACACTATTATTTTGGGAACATGATAGTCAACAATGAAGGTAGCTTGATCATAGATATGGGCATCACATAGCTCTCTTCAGAGTCAAGATGATTCCCTTAATTGTCGATGGTGAGAAGTGAGATTTACCCATGGCCAGCTTATGACTCGTAATCATAAGTGGGTTGCTCATAATATCATCCGACTGAATTAAGAATGAAAAAGCAGTGAGAGGCAATACGGTAAAAACCGCCTGCTCATGTACTGGATCATCAAGTGAAAGATCAATAACCGGAATTTGATTGTATCAATGGACACCCTGTTGTTATAAGGGAATAATATATACCGTATCACTAAAGAGTACAGCCTCGGGTCTATAGTGGAATCACTTCGAGGTTTGACGAACATCTAGCGGTTCGTTGGAGCTTAAGTGATACGGGTCCATGGTCCCCAGGATAGCTCCATAACGGATGATACGTACGTGATTAAAATACATTCTGGATAATTTTTAATCATTTGGCTCGACTAATAAAACTGACAAGTCTTTGGCAGACGTCAGATAGTTTTATCGTCAGCGTGGCAAAAGTACCATATTTTGGTACACGGAATTAACTGATAAAAAGAAAGTTAGAGTTTAGATTTTCTATCAGAACCATGTTGATGTAAATTAAATTCTAAGCAACTTTGCTTTTTGAACCAAGTCATTCCGACTTACGGTTTGTGATTTATGGATTTTCTAAGTTTGTGTTCGGTACGACAAGCTATGAAATTAAATCACATGTCACGAATTTAAATGATGGTGTGGCACCATGACATTTTAATGTGTGATATTGAGATCAGGAATTATTAATATAATTTAATTATTTGGATTTAATTATTAATATCTTATTAATAATTAATTAATAATTAATAGATTTATATTAATAATAATATATATTTAATTATATATTATATGTGTATATCGATATGAGCAGCAAGAAATGTTCAACCACTTCACACGCATTTGACTTGGTCTGAACTTTTAAATATTTGCGGCATAAGTACCTAATGTTTGGTATTTTAGCAAAAACCCTAAAATCAATTTAATCCATTGGATCGGAAATGATTTAATATCAACCGTTGGATTAAGATAATTGATTTTTGACCTAACCCTAATTCGAAAATAATAGCTTGGTGACCAAGCTTAGGGTTTTCGAATTTGACCTAATTAATTGTATCCGTTGGATCGGTTTAAGATTTAATCTTTACCGTCGGATTGGAAATTAATTAATATATATAATAATTAATAATTTTCGAAATTATTATTATTATTATTATATATATATATTTTGAAATTTAAATAAGTAGATAAGATTGGTTTTTGATTTTACCAAGTCTTTCTTATTTAATTAAATCCCTAATTAATTATATCCATTGGATTTAGATAAGATTGAATCTAAACCTTTGGATTAGGATAATTAATTATATTTAATAATTATTTTCGAAATTAAATATATATATATATATATTCGAATTATATATATAAATAAGATGATAAGATTGGTTTTTGATTTTACCAAGTCTTTCTTATTTAATTAAATCCCTAATTAATTATATCCATTGGATTTAGATGAGATTGAATCTAAACCTTTGGATTAAGATAATTAATTATATTTAATATATATAATTTCGAAATTTGGGAGTAAAATTCTTAAAATTGGTTACGGGCTAAAGGCTATAAATAGGGAGCTCATTCTACACATTTTTCACACCTTTCCCCAGAGCAAAAATTCGAGCTCTCCCTCTCTCTTTAGGGTCTGCGAGTTTTCTGCTTCTGATCTCTAATCTGGTTCGGCTTAGGAGATATTTTTCTCCGGAAGCTTAAAAAGAACCGCCAGTTAAATTTTGCGACGGAGTCCTGCCGGCGAAGCCCACGCTTCGGTACGAGGAATCCAGGAGAATATCCCGGAAGATCACGGGAGTTTCCCTCAGCATCGGCGGAGCCCTGCCAAAGTCAGAACGCGCAGCCGGAAGTCGTCAATGAGGTACGGCCTTATGCATTGGGTCAATAAATGCAAAATTCCTTTTATTGTATTTATTTATTTTCCATAGACATTAGATTTAATAATGTTGTTATGAAATCAATTGTGATAATTAATTGCCAATTATTTATCCGGTCACTTTATCCAAATTACTCGATGACAGTACGTTGTTACGGTGTAACTTTTCCGACCTAAAATTATTTTTGAAGTTACCCGGACGGACTGATGAGAGCGGAATATTCGAGGTAATTTGGACGGGACGTTAAAAGTATTTTTAATGAATTTGCAATCGAAGCTATTTCGTTATTTTTCAAGGTAAATTGGCATATTAGTATATCCGATTTCCAATAAATGACGTCGGAGCTATATCCAATTTTCAACATACAAATCTAAAGCTAATTAAAAGCAAGTGTAAAGAAAAAATAAGTCCTTAGAAAAAAATAAAGTAAAGCGATACATCCACTGATATATATATGATAAAAATAAATAAAAAACTTCTAAAACCAATAACTATTGGCTATGCTTCAGTAATCTTTGTTTTTCTTTATACTTGGAAGTTGGAATATAGTGAGAATATGCTTTGACCAAGGCAAAGCATTCCTAATTTTTCTTTTTTGCAGGTCTTTTTGTATGTGTGTGTGTATATATATATATATATAATAGTACATATATATATATATATATATATATATTCTTAATTATAACTTGGAGTATAGTCAGAAAATGCTTTGACCAAGGCAAAGCATTCCTAATAATTTTTTTTGCAGGGGCCTTAAGAGTTAAGATTAATCTTAGAAATTAGGCATAAATATTTGTAAGATTTTTTTTTAGGGAAAAATATTTGTAAGATTGAAGTTTGATTTATAAACTTTCACCTTTTCCTATATAATATTTCAAATTGAATTCTTGAGATTAATGCAACCAACATATTCACTTTCATTTTAACTTTTTCTTCATTCTAACAAGAACAAAAATACACGGAAATATGGAGTTATTGAAAAAACTTATTTACTTTTGCCAAAAATTAATGATTTTTTTTTTTTTTACACAATAACAACTATATTCTAATGACTTGTCATGACTCTAATCTGAAACATGAAACATGACAGTTTACAATTACACTCTACTCTAAAAGTAAACAAATTCACAATCTTGAAGAAAATAGGATCATAACTAAAACAATGGTTTTGCAATCTGAACTTTTTCTCGAAATTGAATCTTTACCAACTGTCGAACGCCATTAAAGCATAAACATCCCAAAAAAATAGGCAACATTCTAAAATAAAAATAAAAATTGGGCACATAAATTGCAATCGGTAAAACATTGGGCACATTTATGTATCTCTCTTTTTTCTCACTCTCTCACTCTTAATCACTGTCAACCATGTGTGCAAAAACTCTTCTAAAACTTTATATCTATTGCTAATCTTTGTTGTGTGAAGCATAAACCATAATGCATCAACGTTAGGATCCAAAAGCTGAGCATTTTCAACATTAGGGAAACACCCAACCCAACATTCAAACTAGAAGCATTAGAGATGAAGCTTCTGCACCTAGGATCTCGCTCCTTCATGGCTTTCCTGTCGACTTTCACGAACTTCACCATCTCCCAGTTGTTGGCAAGGACTCCAGCAAAGATTTCATAGAGCCAATTGTTGGAAATCACGTCTCGGATTCCGTATAATTATCTCGATTTATACCTCCGAACCGTCCGGGTAACATTTAAAAAATTATTTTAAAGCGGAAAAACTTGTTATCCGTATAATGGTCCGAATATCGGATAATAACCATATCCCAAGATCTGATAAATATTATGCAATTTAATATTCATAACTCATTATTAATAAACTAGTCATAATAGGAAATAAATAGAAAGCAATAAATGTTTGCATTTATTAACCCAATGCATAAGGCCGTACCTCGTTTGACGATTTCCGGCTGCGCGCTCTAAATCGGGCAGGGCTCCGCCGGTGCTGAGGGAATCTCCTGTGATCTTGCGGGATATTCTCCTGGAATCCTCGTACAGAAGCGTGGGCTTCGCCGGCAGGACTCCGTCGCAAAACTTTAACTGATGGTTCTTTTTAAGCTTCCGGAGAAATAGTCTCCTAAGCCGAACCAGAAGAAAGAGATCAGAGAGAAAATTCGCAGACCCTGAGGAAGAGGGAGAGTTCGAATTTTTCTCTGGGGAAAGGTGCGAAAAATGTGTAGAATGAGCCTCTTATTTATAGGCTCAAAACTGTAACTGAATTGGAGATATTCCCTCCCTAAATTCGAATTCCATTAATTAAATATAATTAATTATCTTAATCCAATGGTCCAGATTTAATCTCATCTAAATCCAATGGATATAATTAATTAGGGATTTAATTAAATAAGAAAGATTTAGATAAATCAAAAATCCAATCTTATCTTCTTATCATTATAAAATTCGAATTACAATATATATAAATATATATATAAAATTCGAATTATTATTATCTAGATCCAACGGTTGAGATGATTCTTAAAACCGATCTAATGGATCAAATTAGTTTAGGATAAAAAGATTTATTAAAAACATTTTTCGAATTTTATCCTTAAACCATAATTCGAATATATATAGATATATATATATATATATATATAATTAATCAATTTTCAATCCGACGGTAAAGATTAAATCTTAGACCGATCCAACGGATACAATTAATTAATCAAATTCAAAAAATAGAACTTGGTCACCAAGTTATTAATTTCGAATTTATCAATATCCTAATCCAACGGTTGATACTAAATCATAACCGATCCAATGGATAATATTGATTTTAGGGATTTGCCAAAATACCAAAACATTTGGTACTTATGCCGTAAATATAGAAATACCAAATCATGCCATTCGAATTTTAACTAGGGTTTCATATAATAAACCCTAATTCGAATTTACACATATTAATATATATAAATATATATTTTTCATTTATTTATATAAATCTATTAATTATTAATTAATTATTAATAAGATATTAATAATTAAATCCAAATAATTAAATTATATTAATAAATCCTGATCTCAATATCACACATTAAAATGTTATGGTGCCACACCATCATTTAAATTCGTGACATGTGATTTAATTTCAAAGTTTATCGAACCGATCACAAACTTAGAAAATCCATAAATCACTAACCGTAAGTCGAAATGACTTGGTTCAAAAAGCAAAGCTGCTTAGAATTTAATTTCCAACAACATGGTGCTGATAGAAAATCTAAATTCTAACTTTCTTTTTGTCAGTTAATTTCGTGTACCAAAATATTATACTTTTGCCACGCCAACGATAAAACTATCTGATGTCTGACACAGACCTTTCAGTTTTATAAGTCAAGCCAAATGATTAAACATTATCCAGAATGTATTTTAATCACGTACGTATCATCCATTACGGAGCTATCCTGGGGACCTTGGACCCGTATCACTTAAGCTCCAACGAACCGCTAGTTGTTCGTCAAACCTCGAAGTGATTCCACTATAGACCCGAGGCTGCACTCTTTAGTGATACGATATATATTATTCCCTTTATAATAGCAGGGTGTCCATTGATACAATCAAATTCGGGTTATTGATCTTTCACTTGATGATTCATAAATGAGCAGGCGGTTTTTACCGTTATGCCCCTCATTGTATTTTCATCCTTGACTCAGTCAGTAATATCATGAGTAACCCACTTATGGTTTCGATTCATAAGTTGCGCATGGGTATCTCTCACTTCTCACCACCGACAATCAAGGGAATCATCATCACTCTAAAGAGAGCTGTGTGATGCCCATGTCTATGACCAAGCTACCCTTACTGCTGACTTTCATGTTCCCAAAAAAATAGTGTTGGGAACAGCGGTAATATTTTGTATTCTTTAACGGTTAAATCAAAGAACAATCAAGTCAGCAACTTGGACTCAAGATCACTCAGGACTTAGATCGAATATCCATTTGATCATCTACTAGTGACTCAACTCCAAGTTATCAGTGACGGTCTTATATGATAACTTCCGGAGTTTAAGTCAGGTCCAGTCCAGTATGAAGACACTTCATACTTAATGCACTTTTAGTGAGTGTGACACACACAAAATCCAGAATAGGATTATCACTTAGTCACATTAATGACCTTATACGATTAATGGGCTCCCACCCAGTTGATCAGGTCACGGACATTTTAAGTTCATTTATTATGATTATTAATTCTTCCTCACATTGACTCTTTTGTGATAATAATAACATAATTGCATCCTTCATGAACTAAGGAATCAAACATTCTATTTTACTCTACCAGAAACTATAATAAGATTATCATAATAAGCATCATCTTTATTCAACGACTTGTCATAATCTTTTACAAACGGATAAAATATCTTGTTTAAGGACACACATGTCCAACACCAATTGCAATAGAGGCTCGGATTTTAGAGCTTTTCGCTGCAAGGTGGTTAGATGAAAATGGGTGTTTTAAATATTCAGCTTTGCTCTCTTCAGCGAAGAACTTAAACGAAAACCAAAAATTGCGATAATGCTTCATTACGACCATCATAAGCGCCCTACATAGATCATATATTGACGCTTTGTACAGCGAGGTTTGAAGATGCCATTAAACCCATAAAAAAACACGAGCTTCTGGTAAACGTTAGCTTATGTGGAAAATACGTGGCGGGAGTTGACGGTCACATAACGGGGCGCACCAAAATATTTGACGGAAGCGAGTTTGGGTACGATAGCCAGCAAAAACAAACATTTGGCACATAAATTGCAATCGGTAAAATATTGGGTACATTGGCCGTACTTAATTTTGAGTGACACAAATTCTTAGGTGGCAGCAAACGTGGCAAGGTTGACGGTCAAATAATGGGAATCACGAAAATATCCAACGGAAGCGAGTTTGGATATATTAGTAAGAAGAAAAAAAAATGGCCACATTGTTCGCAAATTGATCAAAAAATTGAGTACATTAGCCACGAGTTATCCTAAAAAGATTCAAACATAGGCCAACACATATCCTTGTTCGGTCGGGACGGGCTTGGGTTGACTATTTCGTACATGCCTTAGGTCAACTTTTTGGATCGGGTTTGGGTTAACTTTTTCAAACCGGGTTTCGGTTGACTTTTTTTTACCATGTTTGGGTTGCCTTTTAGTTTAGGTTCGGGCACACTTTTCGGTCATGATGACTGGGGTTGAATTTTCTGGCCGAGTTTGGGTTGTTTTCCAGACCGACGTTTGTTAACTTTTTGGGGTCGTGATACGATCGAGTTGTTTTTTCCAGGTTGGTCTCGATTTGAGGCGGGCTTGGGTTTAATTTTTTTTATTTGAGTTCGGGTTGACTTTACGGGTCCATATTTAAAAAGTCAAACCGAGCACGATTCCTGTAAATTGACCCAGTCCATAATGGAATATTCGACTCGAACCTCGCCTGAAAAAGTCAGCAGGAGCTCGGACCGAAAAAGCCACGCATGATAATTGAAAAACAGTATAGTGTCACGAATTGTTAGATTTGTTGCCTTTTAAAATTCGTCACGAATTATGTGTGGCGCAGTGACAAAAGACTAAGAAAGGTTTTAAGTTAGCCTGTGTTGTGTTCGATTCTTGCATTTGCAATATTTTTTCTTGATGGCTGGTGTGGCTCTTTGGCAGAGAGTAAGAACTTACTAATAAAAAAAAATTGAAAGTATAATTTTTAATAAAACGCGTGGCAACTTAATAGTTTGGTACGTGTTTGCGTTTTTTAGTGAATTCTAACGGACGGCCGTGGTCAATGTAACAACAACATTATCAGTAGAGGTGCAACTCGCGATGGCTTCGGGTGTCTCGCGACGAGTCGCGATGCGGGAAGGGACGTCGCGATTAATCGCGACGAGTCGCGACGCGGAGCAACAGTCCGAGGGAATTGGTCTCGTCCAATGGGAGCGCGACACCGAGGCATCGCGAAGCATCGCGACCTGTCCACCCGCGACGCATCGCGACTTCGAGTTTGGCGATTTTTCATGATTTGGTCGCGATGAGTCGCGACGCCGTGAGTTGCACCTCTAAATTGATCAGTGGTTAGTTTAATCGGTGACAAAATTGGGTCTTTTTTATTGTAAAAAGATTGTGCATTTAGTTCACATTATTGAACCCAAATACTGAGTACTTTGACTGAAATTTACCCATTATTAAATAACTTGTGATTATTCTGATTAGTCTTTTTATTTTAGAGGTCCAACTTTTCTTTAATTTAAGTTCGATTCTTATAATTATTTTTTAATAATACAGTTTCCTTCCGCTATGTACATATATTGGTGACGGTCCCTTTTGTATTTTTCTGTTGTTCATAAAACATTGTAGTTAATGATATACTTGAATTCAATCCACTGTCGTTTTTCTTGTTCTTCAAGTGAATTTAGTTTCCTATTATGATTTTATTTACCGAGAGCTCAAATAGAAAAAGAGTAAGAAGGAAAAAAAAAACAAAAGGGTAATAAAATTAGTAGAAACTGTTATGGGAAAATTTTATAAAGATTTTTTAAAAATGTGACGCTCAAATGTAAAAAGATTTTTTCTGTTGTTTCATAAACTGTTATGGGCTAGTAAAATTAACACGTGGGTATTTTACCATAAATATCCCTCAATTAAATGATTAACTGATTATCTTTAAGTGATTCATTTAATTATTATTTTTTAATTTTAAACGTTAGAATTTATTCATTTTAATATTTACGATTAACTGACCCGGTGAATATCTCGCGTCGTTGCATTGTTATATCATTACCTAAATATACGGTTTGTTAATGATCGTAATAAATACTAAATAGACATATAAATATATGTATATATATTTATATATATTTATTCGAGCTCCAAATTCGACTAACAAATATATTCACAAATATACGAGCTCCAAATATTCTTGGAAACTAAGTAACTGATAGAGAGAGAGAGAGAGAGAGAGCGAAATCAGAGCTTTCATCGAGATGGAGTGGCGTCGGGGTGAGCGACTCGGAGAAGGCGCCTTCGCAGTCGTCTCGAAAGCCACAGTAATTGCGAAGCCGTGCGGTTCAGCCATGCCTGCGGTTTTCGCGGTGAAGTCCGCAGCAGTTAGACGGGCGAGTTCACTAAAGACCGAGAAAGCCATGCTGGAGAAGGTTGGAGACTGCCCCAACGTCGTTCGGTGCTTCGGAGCGGACGTCACGAGGAACAAGGGCGGGAAAATCTACAATCTTTTCTTGGAATTCGCTTCGCAAGGTAAGAGTGTAAGATTGAGGAAACGGAAAATAGACTCGGGTCTTTTTTTTTTCAAACGTATATAATTATCTGATCTTAAGAATAAAAAAAAATTATAAATGATATTTTATTATATAAAATATATTTTAAATATTTAATAATTATAAAAAAAACCCAAAAATTCTGGATTTTCTTTTGCGAACCCTAATTTTTATACTTATTGTATTTCTTTTGCGGATTCGGATCGCTTTTTGCGAAGAAATAATATAGGATGGTCGGATCCGACAACTCCTACATTTACCCGACTAATCCCGTTATTTTTAGGATAATGTGATCATGATTCATGGAACTCGTTAATATTTTGTAACTCTTTTTCGAAAAGGTACTCTTGCGGATCAGATCAAGAAGTCCGGCGGTCGGTTGCCGGAGATTGAAATCAAGAATCACGCGAGAGCGATGCTCAAGGGGCTTGCAGCGATCCACGCCAAAGGCCTTGTGCATTGCGACATCAAGCCTCAGAACATTCTCATATTCGACGGAGGAGTTGCGAAGATCGCGGATTTCGGACTGGCCATAGAGAACGTGACGAAGCTTCCTGCAGGAAAGATGAGAGGAACGCCACTCTATATGGCTCCAGAGTCGGCCGGCGCCGACGATTACGGACCGGCCTGCGACATCTGGGTAGCGGGTTTGGTGGTTTCCGAGATGGCCACTGGAAAGATGGCGTGGGCGAGTCAGGCGGGCTCGCAGGAGTGGAGGATCATCAACATACTTTCCTTCGGGGAAGAGCTGCCCGATATACCTTTGGAGTTGTCAGAAGATGGCAGAGACTTCCTCCGGAAGTGCTTCGTGCGGGACCCGAAGGAGCGGTGGACTGCGCAGATGCTGCTCCACCACGTCTTCCTGTCAGAGCAACGAGATCCGAAGACCGTCAGAGATGACATTCTCCCGTCGACGACAACCCACTTGTCGTCGTCGTGGAAATGTTCTAAGATTCGCATCGTGTCGACCAGCCGATTTGAAAACCTCTTAAAAGGTACACTTTAACTTCAAATTTTGTATTGGGTGATTCAAAATATATGCTATGATTATTCTAACGTATTCTATGAACTCCGTTCAGTGAGGTCGCCGTGGAAACGTGTCCAAATCCGTCAGGCAGGGACGCGCGTGTCTCCAGTTTGTTGATTATCAGGTATTTATATTATTTTCGAAGTTTAAATATATAGTAAAATTACATAAATAAATATTCTAATTATAATCCTAATATAAACTCTTTTTTTCTTCTCCAGAACTCGGATAAACTATACTTGATAGATTATAGCCAATCTAGAGATAGCATTTTATCCTTTTCTAGTTAGACTAGTTACTTGTACCGGGTTGAGACTTGCGGTCGTTTATACCAACCTGAGGGCCTTTCTTCGCACTATTGCTTGGCCTGTATGGGCGCGTAAACGGAACCACGAAGTACCTTTAGCCGGTTCTTCGGGAGCACGTTGGTAGTACGCTTTAAGATGACCATAACTTGACTCCCATGTGAATAAGGATTTCTATGGTTATTGGAAAAGGAATCGATCAAATTAATGTGAAGCTGTAAATCGGACCTTAGTAAAAGCCGCAGATTGCTCTATGAATTGATGGAGAAGGGCTACCTTCAGGTCAAAAAAAAAAAAAAAAAAACGTACAACGATCTGAAGTGTGAAAGCCGCCGGAAATGAATAGTCTTAGAAAAAGGCGCATGACGCATTTTAAGCGATGAGTAAAAGCGTAAGCATAGTTTGATACGGTCACCTGTCCGTTGATTATTAGGTCCTTAGGGTACATAAGGATGATAGTTGGTTTGAATCTTATTGCGGACAACGATTTGTTTCTTGTTGAGTCGACTAGAGTTGGTTACGTTTTCGCGTTCATACGCTTCAAGCAATCCACGTGCACAGACACGCTCTCTCGGGAAGTGACGCGGTCGTAGGTCTCAACTCGTGTGAAAGCTTTCAAGTTTGTAACTCTGACATGTAAGTGAAAAGGTTTGAAACTGTAATTCTTCCTGGTTCGTTGTTCAACTTCATGTATCTTATTACACCATTGACAAAGATTCAACCAGTTTTTCTTTTTGCATTTTTATACTTATTTTTAAAAATTATGACTTCTATTTATTTTCCTATTATTTCAATACAAGCATTTATTCTTCCATTTTTTTTGTAAATACCATTTTCTATATACAAAAATAGTAATATTAATATTTATGGATATATTTTTAGAACAGACTTCATGGATACGTATATTCACTTCTTTTTTTTTAATTCAATTTTTCTCATTAAAATAATAGATATAACTTTTAAAATAGGATTCATCTTCATGTATATACAGATATATCAAAACTTAAACTTAAGCTCGGTTTTTTCGCTCGTTGATGGTGTTTCACCATCAATAAAGTTCATACCAGTTTTTGTTTTTGTATTTTCATATTTATTTTGCACGATTATGATTCTTTTTTTTCCCATCATTTTGTAACAAGCATTAAATATTCCTTCTTTTTATTTTCAAACAGACTTCATGTATATATATACATATATTAACTCTTTTTTTTTAATTCATTTTTTCTCAATAAAATTATAGATATAACTTTTAAAATAGACTTCATCTTCATGTATATATAAATATATCAAAACTTAAAATTAAGCTCGGTTTTTTTGCTTTGTTGGTGGTGTTTCGTCATCAATAAAGTTCCAACCAGTTTTTGTTTTTGTATTTTCATATTTATTTTCCAAGATTATGACTTCTATTTTTTCCTATTATTTTGTAACAAGCATTAATTCTTCCTTCTTTTTTATTTTCATAACTTAAAGAAAGAAAAAACATTTTCTCATAACATAAAGAGAAAAAAAAAAACATTTTCTGTATGTATATGATAAAATAAATAAAGAACTTCTAAAACCAATAACTATTGGCTATGCTTCAGTAATCTTTGTTTTTCTTTATACTTGGAAATTAGTGAGAATTGCTTTGACCAAGGCAAAGCATTCCTAATTTTTCTTTTTTGCAGGTCTTTATATATGTGTATATATATAATAGTACATACATATATATATATATATCATGTTCTTAATAATAACTTGGAATATAGTCAGAAAATGCTTTGACCAAGGCAAAGCATTCCTAATAATTTTTTTTGCAGGGGCCTTAAGATTAATCTTAGAAATTAGGCATAAATATTTGTAAGATTTTTTTTTAGGGAAAAATATTTGTAAGATTGAAGTTTGATTTATAAATTTTCACCTTTTTCTATATATAATATTTCAAATTGAATTCTTGAGATTAACGCAACCAACATATTCACTTTCATTTTAACTTTTTTTCATTCTAACAAGAACAAAAATACACGGAAATATGGAGTTATTGAAAAAACTTATTTACTTTTGCCAAAAATTAATGATTTTTTTTTTTACACTATAACAACTATATTCTAATGACTTGTCATGACTCTAATCTGAAACATGAAACATGACAGTTTACAATTACACTCTACTCTAAAAGTAAACAAATTCACAATCTTGAAGAAAATAGGATCATAACTAAAACAATGGTTTTGCAATCTGAACTTTTTCTCGAAATTGAATCTTTACCAACTGTCGAACGCCATTAAAGCATAAACATCCCAAAAAAATAGGCAACATTCTAAAAGAAAAATAAAAATTGGGCACATAAATTGCAATCGGTAAAACATTGGGCACATTTATGTATCTCTCTTTTTTCTCACTCTCTCACTCTTAATCACTGTCAACCATGTGTGCAAAAACTCTTCTAAAACTTTATATCTATTGCTAATCTTTGTTGTGTGAAGCATAAACCATAATGCATCAACGTTAGGATCCAAAAGCTGAGCATTTTCAACATTAGGGAAACACCCAACCCAACATTCAAACTAGAAGCATTAGAGATGAAGCTTCTGCACCTAGGATCTCGCTCCTTCATGGCTTTCCTGTCGACTTTCACGAACTTCACCATCTCCCCGTTGTCGGCAAGGACTCCAGCAAAGATTTCAAAGAGCGAATTGATCTAGAGGCTCGGATTTTAGAGCTTTTCGCTGCAAGGTGGTTTGATGAAAATGGGTGTTTTAAATATTCAGCTTTGCTCTCTTCAGCGAAGAACTTAAACGAAAACCAAAAATTGCGATAATGCTTCATTACGACCATCATAAGCGCCCTCCATAGATCATATTTGATGCTTTGTACAACGAGGTTTGAAGATGCCATTAAACCCATAAAAAACACGAGCTTCTGGTAAACGTTAGCTTATGTGGCAAATACATGGCGGGGGTTGACGGTCACATAACGGGGCGCACAAAAATATTGACGGAAGCGAGTTTGGGTTCGATAACCAGCAAAAATAAACATTTGGCACATAAATTGCAATCGGTAAAACATTGGGTACATTGGCCGAACTTAATTTTGAGTGACACAAATTCTTAGGTGGCAGCAAACATGGCAAGGTTGACGGTCAAATAACGGGAATCACAAAAATATCTAACAGAAGCGAGTTTGGATATATTAGTCCGAAGAAAAAAAAAATGGCCACATTGCTCGCAAATTGATCAAAAAATTGAGTACATTAGCCACGAGTTATCCTAAAAAGATTCA
Organism: Parietaria judaica; assembly: GCA_954871525.1. NCBI lineage: Eukaryota > Viridiplantae > Streptophyta > Magnoliopsida > Rosales > Urticaceae > Parietaria > Parietaria judaica. Next base: position 18,625,343 of record OX940868.1, on the reverse strand, counting down.
AACATAGGCCAACACATATCCTTGTTAGGTCGGGAAGGGCTCGGGTTGACTATTTCGTACATGCCTTAGGTCGACTTTTTGGATCGGGTTTGGGTTAACTTTTTCAAACCGGGGTTCGGTTGACTTTTTTTGACCATGTTTGGGTTGCCTTTTAGTTTAGGTTCGGGCACACATTTCGGTCATGATGACTGGGGTTGAATTTTCTGGCCGAGTTTGGGTTGTTTTCCAGACCGGCGTTTGTTAACTTTTTGGGGTCGTGATACGATCGAGTTGTTTTTTCCAGGTTGGTCTCGATTTGAGGCGGGCTTGGGTTTAATTTTTTTTATTTGAGTTCGGGTTGACTTTACGGGCCCATATTTAAAAACTCAACCCGAGCACGATTCGTGTAAATTGACCCAGTCCATAATGGAATATTCGACTCGAACCTCGCCTGAAAAAGTCAGCAGGAGCTCGGACCGAAAAAGCCACGCATGATAATTGAAAAACATTATAGTGTCACGAATTGTTAGATTTGTTGCCTTTTAAAATTCGTCACAAATTATGTGTGGCGCAGTGACAAAAGACTTAGCAAGGTTTTAAGTTAGCCTGTGTTGTGTTCGATTCTTGCATTTGCAATATTTTTTCTTGATGGCTGGTGTGGCTCTTTGGCAGAGAGTATAGGAACTTACTAATAAAAAAAAAATTGAAAGTATAATTTTTAATAAAACGCGTGGCAACTTAATAGTTTGGCACGTGTTCGCGTTTTTTAGTGAATTCTAACGGACAGCCGTGGTCAATGTAACAGCAACATTATCAGTAGAGGTGCAACTCGCGATGGCTTCGGGTGTCCTGCGACGAGTCGCGATGCGGGAAGGGACGTCGCGATTAATCGCGACGAGTCGCGACGCGGAGCAACAGTCCGAGGGAATTGGTCTCGTCCAATGGGAGCGCGCCACCGAGGCATCGCGAAGCATCGCGACCTGTCCACCCGCGACGCATCGCGACTTCGAGTTTGGCGATTTTTCATGATTTGGTCGCGATGAGTCGCGACGCCGTGAGTTGCACCTCTAAATTGATCAGTGGTTAGTTTAATCGGTGACAAAATTGGGTCTTTTTTATTGTAAAAAGATTGTGCATTTAGTTCACATTATTGAACCCAAATACTGAGTACTTTGACTGAAATTTACCCATTATTAAATAACTTGTGATTATTCTGATTAGTCTTTTTATTTTAGAGGTCCAACTTTTCTTTAATTTAAGTTCGATTCTTATAATTATTTTTTAATAATACAGTTTCCTTCCGCTATGTACATATATTGGTGACGGTCCCTTTTGTATTTTTCTGTTGTTCATAAAACATTGTAGTTAATGATATACTTGAATTCAATCCACTGTCGTTTTTCTTGTTCTTCAAGTGAATTTAGTTTCCTATTATGATTTTATTTACCGAGAGCTCAAATAGAAAAAGAGTAAGAAGGAAAAAAAAAACAAAAGGGTAATAAAATTAGTAGAAACTGTTATGGGAAAATTTTATAAAGATTTTTTAAAAATGTGACGCTCAAATGTAAAAAGATTTTTTCTGTTGTTTCATAAACTGTTATGGGCTAGTAAAATTAACACGTGGGTATTTTACCATAAATATCCCTCAATTAAATGATTAACTGATTATCTTTAAGTGATTCATTTAATTATTATTTTTTAATTTTAAACATTAGAATTTATTCATTTTAATATTTACGATTAACTGACCCGGTGAATATCTCGCGTCGTTGCATTGTTATATCATTACCTAAATATACGGTTTGTTAATGATCGTAATAAATACTAAATAGACATATAAATATATGTATATATATTTATATATATTTATTCGAGCTCCAAATTCGACTAACAAATATATTCACAAATATACGAGCTCCAAATATTCTTGGAAACTAAGTAACTGATAGAGAGAGAGAGAGAGAGAGAGCGAAATCAGAGCTTTCATCGAGATGGAGTGGCGTCGGGGTGAGCGACTCGGAGAAGGCGCCTTCGCAGTCGTCTCGAAAGCCACAGTAATTGCGAAGCCGTGCGGTTCAGCCATGCCTGCGGTTTTCGCGGTGAAGTCCGCAGCAGTTAGACGGGCGAGTTCACTAAAGACCGAGAAAGCCATGCTGGAGAAGGTTGGAGACTGCCCCAACGTCGTTCGGTGCTTCGGAGCGGACGTCACGAGGAACAAGGGCGGGAAAATCTACAATCTTTTCTTGGAATTCGCTTCGCAAGGTAAGAGTGTAAGATTGAGGAAACGGAAAATAGACTCGGGTCTTTTTTTTTTTCAAACGTATATAATTATCTGATCTTAAGAATAAAAAAAAATTATAAATGATATTTTATTATATAAAATATATTTTAAATATTTAATAATTAAAAAAAAACCCAAAAATTCTGGATTTTCTTTCGCGAACCCTAATTTTTATACTTATTGTATTTCTTTTGCGGATTCGGATCGCTTTTTGCGAAGAAATAATATAGGATGGTCGGATCCGACAACTCCTACATTTACCCGACTAATCCCGTTATTTTTAGGATAATGTGATCATGATTCATGGAACTCATTAATATTTTGTAACTCTTTTTCGAAAAGGTACTCTTGCGGATCAGATCAAGAAGTCCGGCGGTCGGTTGCCGGAGATTGAAATCAAGAATCACGCGAGAGCGATGCTCAAGGGGCTTGCAGCGATCCACGCCAAAGGCCTTGTGCATTGCGACATCAAGCCTCAGAACATTCTCATATTCGACGGAGGAGTTGCGAAGATCGCGGATTTCGGACTGGCCATAGAGAACGTGACGAAGCTTCCTGCAGGAGAGATGAGAGGAACGCCACTCTATATGGCTCCAGAGTCGGCCGGCGCCGACGATTACGGACCGGCCTGCAACATCTGGGCAGCGGGTTTGGTGGTTTCCGAGATGGCCACTGGAAAGATGGCGTGGGCGAGTCAGGCGGGCTCGCAGGAGTGGAGGATCATCAACATACTTTCCTTCGGGGAAGAGCTGCCCGATATACCTTTGGAGTTGTCAGAAGATGGCAGAGACTTCCTCCGGAAGTGCTTCGTGCGGGACCCGAAGGAGCGGTGGACTGCGCAGATGCTGCTCCACCACGTCTTCCTGTCAGAGCAACGAGATCCGAAGACCGTCAGAGATGACATTCTCCCGTCGACGACAACCCACTTGTCGTCGTCGTGGAAATGTTCTAAGATTCGCATCGTGTCGACCAGCCGATTTGAAAACCTCTTAAAAGGTACACTTTAACTTCAAATTTTGTATTGGGTGATTCAAAATATATGCTATGATTATTCTAACGTATTCTATGAACTCCGTTCAGTGAGGTCGCCGTGGAAACGTGTCCAAATCCGTCAGGCAGGGACGCGCGTGTCTCCAGTTTGTTGATTATCAGGTATTTATATTATTTTCGAAGTTTAAATATATAGTAAAATTACATAAATAAATATTCTAATTATAATCCTAATATAAACTCTTTTTTTCTTCTCCAGAACTCGGATAAACTATAGTTGATAGATTATAGCCAATCTAGAGATAGCATTTTATCCTTTTCTAGTTAGACTAGTTACTTGTACCGGGTTGAGACTTGCGGTCGTTTATACCAACCTGAGGGCCTTTCTTCGCACTATTGCTTGGCCTGTATGGGCGCGTAAACGGAACCACGAAGTACCTTTAGCCGGTTCTTCGGGAGCACGTTGGTAGTACGCTTTAAGATGACCATAACTTGACTCCCATGTGAATAAGGATTTCTATGGTTATTGGAAAAGGAATCGATCAAATTAATGTGAAGCTGTAAATCGGACCTTAGTAAAAGCCGCAGATTGCTCTATGAATTGATGGAGAAGGGCTACCTTCAGGTCAAAAAAAAAAAAAAAAAAACGTACAACGATCTGAAGTGTGAAAGCCGCCGGAAATGAATAGTCTTAGAAAAAGGCGCATGACGCATTTTAAGCGATGAGTAAAAGCGTAAGCATAGTTTGATACGGTCACCTGTCCGTTGATTATTAGGTCCTTAGGGTACATAAGGATGATAGTTGGTTTGAATCTTATTGCGGACAACGATTTGTTTCTTGTTGAGTCGACTAGAGTTGGTTACGTTTTCGCGTTCATACGCTTCAAGCAATCCACGTGCACAGACACGCTCTCTCGGGAAGTGACGCGGTCGTAGGTCTCAACTCGTGTGAAAGCTTTCAAGTTTGTAACTCTGACATGTAAGTGAAAAGGTTTGAAACTGTAATTCTTCCTGGTTCGTTGTTCAACTTCATGTATCTTATTACACCATTGACAAAGATTCAACCAGTTTTTCTTTTTGCATTTTTATACTTATTTTTAAAAATTATGACTTCTATTTATTTTCCTATTATTTCAATACAAGCATTTATTCTTCCATTTTTTTTGTAAATACCATTTTCTATATACAAAAATAGTAATATTAATATTTATGGATATATTTTTAGAACAGACTTCATGGATACGTATATTCACTTCTTTTTTTTTAATTCAATTTTTCTCATTAAAATAATAGATATAACTTTTAAAATAGGATTCATCTTCATGTATATACAGATATATCAAAACTTAAACTTAAGCTCGGTTTTTTCGCTCGTTGATGGTGTTTCACCATCAATAAAGTTCATACCAGTTTTTGTTTTTGTATTTTCATATTTATTTTGCACGATTATGATTCTTTTTTTTCCCATCATTTTGTAACAAGCATTAAATATTCCTTCTTTTTATTTTCAAACAGACTTCATGTATATATATACATATATTAACTCTTTTTTTTTTAATTCATTTTTTCTCAATAAAATTATAGATATAACTTTTAAAATAGACTTCATCTTCATGTATATATAAATATATCAAAACTTAAACTTAAGCTCGGTTTTTTTGCTTTGTTGGTGGTGTTTCGTCATCAATAAAGTTCCAACCAGTTTTTGTTTTTGTATTTTCATATTTATTTTCCAAGATTATGACTTCTATTTTTTCCTATTATTTTGTAACAAGCATTAATTCTTCCTTCTTTTTTATTTTCATAACTTAAAGAAAGAAAAAACATTTTCTCATAACACAAAGAGAAAAAAAAAAACATTTTCTGTATGTATATGATAAAATAAATAAAGAACTTCTAAAACCAATAACTATTGACTATGCTTCAGTAATCTTTGTTTTTCTTTATACTTGGAATATAGTGAGAATTGCTTTGACCAAGGCAAAGCATTCCTAATTTTTCTTTTTTGCAGGTCTTTATATATGTGTATATATATAATAGTACATACATATATATATATATATCATGTTCTTAATAATAACTTGGAATATAGTCAGAAAATGCTTTGACCAAGGCAAAGCATTCCTAATAATTTTTTTTGCAGGGGCCTTAAGATTAATCTTAGAAATTAGGCATAAATATTTGTAAGATTTTTTTTTAGGGAAAAATATTTGTAAGATTGAAGTTTGATTTATAAATTTTCACCTTTTTCTATATATAATATTTCAAATTGAATTCTTGAGATTAACGCAACCAACATATTCACTTTCATTTTAACTTTTTTTCATTCTAACAAGAACAAAAATACACGGAAATATGGAGTTATTGAAAAAACTTATTTACTTTTGCCAAAAATTAATGATTTTTTTTTTTACACTATAACAACTATATTCTAATGACTTGTCATGACTCTAATCTGAAACATGAAACATGACAGTTTACAATTACACTCTACTCTAAAAGTAAACAAATTCACAATCTTGAAGAAAATAGGATCATAACTAAAACAATGGTTTTGCAATCTGAACTTTTTCTCGAAATTGAATCTTTACCAACTGTCGAACGCCATTAAAGCATAAACATCCCAAAAAAATAGGCAACATTCTAAAAGAAAAATAAAAATTGGGCACATAAATTGCAATCGGTAAAACATTGGGCACATTTATGTATCTCTCTTTTTTCTCACTCTCTCACTCTTAATCACTGTCAACCATGTGTGCAAAAACTCTTCTAAAACTTTATATCTATTGCTAATCTTTGTTGTGTGAAGCATAAACCATAATGCATCAACGTTAGGATCCAAAAGCTGAGCATTTTCAACATTAGGGAAACACCCAACCCAACATTCAAACTAGAAGCATTAGAGATGAAGCTTCTGCACCTAGGATCTCGCTCCTTCATGGCTTTCCTGTCGACTTTCACGAACTTCACCATCTCCCCGTTGTCGGCAAGGACTCCAGCAAAGATTTCAAAGAGCGAATTGATCTAGAGGCTCGGATTTTAGAGCTTTTCGCTGCAAGGTGGTTTGATGAAAATGGGTGTTTTAAATATTCAGCTTTGCTCTCTTCAGCGAAGAACTTAAACGAAAACCAAAAATTGCGATAATGCTTCATTACGACCATCATAAGCGCCCTCCATAGATCATATTTGATGCTTTGTACAACGAGGTTTGAAGATGCCATTAAACCCATAAAAAACACGAGCTTCTGGTAAACGTTAGCTTATGTGGCAAATACATGGCGGGGGTTGACGGTCACATAACGGGGCGCACAAAAATATTGACGGAAGCGAGTTTGGGTTCGATAACCAGCAAAAATAAACATTTGGCACATAAATTGCAATCGGTAAAACATTGGGTACATTGGCCGAACTTAATTTTGAGTGACACAAATTCTTAGGTGGCAGCAAACATGGCAAGGTTGACGGTCAAATAACGGGAATCACAAAAATATCTAACAGAAGCGAGTTTGGATATATTAGTCCGAAGAAAAAAAAAATGGCCACATTGCTCGCAAATTGATCAAAAAATTGAGTACATTAGCCACGAGTTATCCTAAAAAGATTCAAACATAGGCCAACACATATCCTTGTTAGGTCGGGAAGGGCTCGGGTTGACTATTTCGTACATGCCTTAGGTCGACTTTTTGGATCGGGTTTGGGTTAACTTTTTCAAACCGGGGTTCGGTTGACTTTTTTTGACCATGTTTGGGTTGCCTTTTAGTTTAGGTTCGGGCACACATTTCGGTCATGATGACTGGGGTTGAATTTTCTGGCCGAGTTTGGGTTGTTTTCCAGACCGGCGTTTGTTAACTTTTTGGGGTCGTGATACGATCGAGTTGTTTTTTCCAGGTTGGTCTCGATTTGAGGCGGGCTTGGGTTTAATTTTTTTTATTTGAGTTCGGGTTGACTTTACGGGCCCATATTTAAAAACTCAACCCGAGCACGATTCGTGTAAATTGACCCAGTCCATAATGGAATATTCGACTCGAACCTCGCCTGAAAAAGTCAGCAGGAGCTCGGACCGAAAAAGCCACGCATGATAATTGAAAAACATTATAGTGTCACGAATTGTTAGATTTGTTGCCTTTTAAAATTCGTCACAAATTATGTGTGGCGCAGTGACAAAAGACTTAGCAAGGTTTTAAGTTAGCCTGTGTTGTGTTCGATTCTTGCATTTGCAATATTTTTTCTTGATGGCTGGTGTGGCTCTTTGGCAGAGAGTATAGGAACTTACTAATAAAAAAAAAAATTGAAAGTATAATTTTTAATAAAACGCGTGGCAACTTAATAGTTTGGCACGTGTTCGCGTTTTTTAGTGAATTCTAACGGACAGCCGTGGTCAATGTAACAGCAACATTATCAGTAGAGGTGCAACTCGCGATGGCTTCGGGTGTCCTGCGACGAGTCGCGATGCGGGAAGGGACGTCGCGATTAATCGCGACGAGTCGCGACGCGGAGCAACAGTCCGAGGGAATTGGTCTCGTCCAATGGGAGCGCGCCACCGAGGCATCGCGAAGCATCGCGACCTGTCCACCCGCGACGCATCGCGACTTCGAGTTTGGCGATTTTTCATGATTTGGTCGCGATGAGTCGCGACGCCGTGAGTTGCACCTCTAAATTGATCAGTGGTTAGTTTAATCGGTGACAAAATTGGGTCTTTTTTATTGTAAAAAGATTGTGCATTTAGTTCACATTATTGAACCCAAATACTGAGTACTTTGACTGAAATTTACCCATTATTAAATAACTTGTGATTATTCTGATTAGTCTTTTTATTTTAGAGGTCCAACTTTTCTTTAATTTAAGTTCGATTCTTATAATTATTTTTTAATAATACAGTTTCCTTCCGCTATGTACATATATTGGTGACGGTCCCTTTTGTATTTTTCTGTTGTTCATAAAACATTGTAGTTAATGATATACTTGAATTCAATCCACTGTCGTTTTTCTTGTTCTTCAAGTGAATTTAGTTTCCTATTATGATTTTATTTACCGAGAGCTCAAATAGAAAAAGAGTAAGAAGGAAAAAAAAAACAAAAGGGTAATAAAATTAGTAGAAACTGTTATGGGAAAATTTTATAAAGATTTTTTAAAAATGTGACGCTCAAATGTAAAAAGATTTTTTCTGTTGTTTCATAAACTGTTATGGGCTAGTAAAATTAACACGTGGGTATTTTACCATAAATATCCCTCAATTAAATGATTAACTGATTATCTTTAAGTGATTCATTTAATTATTATTTTTTAATTTTAAACATTAGAATTTATTCATTTTAATATTTACGATTAACTGACCCGGTGAATATCTCGCGTCGTTGCATTGTTATATCATTACCTAAATATACGGTTTGTTAATGATCGTAATAAATACTAAATAGACATATAAATATATGTATATATATTTATATATATTTATTCGAGCTCCAAATTCGACTAACAAATATATTCACAAATATACGAGCTCCAAATATTCTTGGAAACTAAGTAACTGATAGAGAGAGAGAGAGAGAGAGCGAAATCAGAGCTTTCATCGAGATGGAGTGGCGTCGGGGTGAGCGACTCGGAGAAGGCGCCTTCGCAGTCGTCTCGAAAGCCACAGTAATTGCGAAGCCGTGCGGTTCAGCCATGCCTGCGGTTTTCGCGGTGAAGTCCGCAGCAGTTAGACGGGCGAGTTCACTAAAGACCGAGAAAGCCATGCTGGAGAAGGTTGGAGACTGCCCCAACGTCGTTCGGTGCTTCGGAGCGGACGTCACGAGGAACAAGGGCGGGAAAATCTACAATCTTTTCTTGGAATTCGCTTCGCAAGGTAAGAGTGTAAGATTGAGGAAACGGAAAATAGACTCGGGTCTTTTTTTTTTTCAAACGTATATAATTATCTGATCTTAAGAATAAAAAAAAAATTATAAATGATATTTTATTATATAAAATATATTTTAAATATTTAATAATTAAAAAAAAACCCAAAAATTCTGGATTTTCTTTCGCGAACCCTAATTTTTATACTTATTGTATTTCTTTTGCGGATTCGGATCGCTTTTTGCGAAGAAATAATATAGGATGGTCGGATCCGACAACTCCTACATTTACCCGACTAATCCCGTTATTTTTAGGATAATGTGATCATGATTCATGGAACTCATTAATATTTTGTAACTCTTTTTCGAAAAGGTACTCTTGCGGATCAGATCAAGAAGTCCGGCGGTCGGTTGCCGGAGATTGAAATCAAGAATCACGCGAGAGCGATGCTCAAGGGGCTTGCAGCGATCCACGCCAAAGGCCTTGTGCATTGCGACATCAAGCCTCAGAACATTCTCATATTCGACGGAGGAGTTGCGAAGATCGCGGATTTCGGACTGGCCATAGAGAACGTGACGAAGCTTCCTGCAGGAGAGATGAGAGGAACGCCACTCTATATGGCTCCAGAGTCGGCCGGCGCCGACGATTACGGACCGGCCTGCAACATCTGGGCAGCGGGTTTGGTGGTTTCCGAGATGGCCACTGGAAAGATGGCGTGGGCGAGTCAGGCGGGCTCGCAGGAGTGGAGGATCATCAACATGTATATACAGATATATCAAAACTTAGACTTAAGCTCGGTTTTTTCGCTCGTTGATGGTGTTTCACCATCAATAAAGTTCATACCAGTTTTTGTTTTTGTATTTTCATATTTATTTTGCACGATTATGATTCTTTTTTTTCCCATCATTTTGTAACAAGCATTAAATATTCCTTCTTTTTATTTTCAAACAGACTTCATGTATATATATACATATATTAACTCTTTTTTTTTTAATTCATTTTTTCTCAATAAAATTATAGATATAACTTTTAAAATAGACTTCATCTTCATGTATATATAAATATATCAAAACTTAAACTTAAGCTCGGTTTTTTTGCTTTGTTGGTGGTGTTTCATCATCAATAAAGTTCCAACCAGTTTTTGTTTTTGGATTTTCATATTTATTTTCCAAGATTATGACTTCTATTTTTCCCATTATTTTGTAACAAGCATTAATTCTTCCTTCTTTTTTATTTTCATAACTTAAAGAAAGAAAAAACATTTTCTCATAGCATAAAGAGGAAAAAAAACATTTTCTGTATATACATGATAAAATAAATAAAAAACTTCTAAAACCAATAACTATTGGCTATGCTTCAGTAATCTTTGTTTTTCTTTATACTTGGAAATTAGTGAGAATTGCTTTGACCAAGGCAAAGCATTCCTAATTTTTCTTTTTTGCAGGTCTTTTTGTATGTGTATATATATATATAATAGTACATACATATATATATCATGTTCTTAATAATAACTTGGAATATAGTCAGAAAATGCTTTGACCAAGGCAAAGCATTCCGAATAATTTTTTTTGCAGGGGCCTTAAGATTAATCTTAGAAATTAGGCATAAATATTTGTAAGATTTTTTTTAGGGAAAAATATTTGTAAGATTGAAGTTTGATTTATAATTTTTCACCTTTTTCTATATATAATATTTCAAATTGAATTCTTGAGATTAATGCAACCAACATATTCACTTTGATTTTAACTTTTTCTTTATTCTAACAAGAACAAAAATACACGGAAATATGGAGTTATTGAAAAAACTTAATTACTTTTGCCAAAAATTAATGATTTTTTTTTTCACACAATAACAACTATATTCTATTGACTTGTCATGACTCTAATCTGAAACGTGACAGTTTACAATTACAATCTATTCTTACAAGTAAACAAATTCACAATCTTGAAGAAAATAGGAACAGAACTAAAAAAACAAGGGTTTTGCCAGCTGACCTTTTTCTCAAAATTGGATCTTTACCAACTGTTGAACGCCATTAACGCATGAACCTCACGGAAATAGGCAACTTTGCGAAGCAACGGTTGAGATCATAAATTAGCGTGTCGAGAGTCCGACAGTGAATTCAGAGTACATCGTAGCATTTAATACATGAGCGATCAATAAGCCTCGCCACAAGGCTCTCGGGTACTGGAACGAGGGACGCTGTCACGCTGTTCCAGAAGTGGAAAGTCAATGACTCGTTTAGGATCTTTTCGAACAGAGCGGCTTCTTCTCTTCTTTCGATCTCTGTTGTTGGTGTGGTGAAGTATCTGTATGCAGCTCGGTATGATAAGAATAATTTACATATCGAAAAAAAAAAAGTTCAAGTACTACCGAAAAAAACAAACCGACCGAAAACTGCTTCTTCTATAGAAAACATATGTACGAGTCTCGCACATTAACAATGATTATTTCATATCTCATTGTCTTTTTCTGATTGTTTGGTTAGAAGAGAATTAAACCCGTGTTGCGTCATAATATGATGAGGGGAGACGAGAAAATGCTAAATATTTCGAACAAATAATAAGAAGTAAAATACCTTGTGATATTCGTAGAGCTTATAGGAAAAAACGCAGAAGAATGGTGCACTTTTAGCTCCAACTCATTGCCGGCATTCTTCGCAAATTCCGATGCAACTCTCGATAGAAGTTCGGGCCCGTTATATCTCAATTGAGTATCGTCATATGTCATGTAGAACTCGTTCAAGCAATCAAGCAGGAAGGGACTGTGGAGACGAAAAAGAACATAAAATCAGTTTGCTGAAAATCAATTCCGTTGCGGTTCTTTTACTAAATCCATCCAATAATGGCACAAACTCGTTATTTTCTACAGCTATTCAAAAATTCGCCACAAGACCAACAAATCTAAATATGTTTGTATAGTATTTCCATGTTTACCGTGAAAAGGTAACGCAAAATATGTTTGTATAGTATTTCCAAGTTTACCGTGAAAAGGCAACGCAAAATATGTTTGAATCTAGAGACCGGAAAATCAAAATAAGTACCTATGCTTTCTAAAAGCCATCACAGCACCATTTAAGGGGCTTCCGTTAACCTGATCCTCCATTCCAACAGAGTTATGAAGTGAAGATAACGGTCGCAAAACTATAATATCCGAATCCAAATATATCCCGCCATACCTGGCAAAAACACGAAAGAAATGCACAACTCATGTTAGTAATGCACTTATACTGCAAATCGATATTGAAAATCGTCTAAAATACATGTTGATGGTCGTAATGTCAATTTCTTTTAGCTTCACTATAAAAAGGAAAAAGCTGCGCGATGCCTTCCCGGTCAACTGTGTATTACCGAGTTCTCGAACCTGCTCTTTTCGAATTAGCATTAACCAAGCATGATCACAACAGTTTAACTTAAAGAGATTAATAGACACATAATCATGCTCTCCTGCGTAAATAACGAAAAAATAGAGTTTCATGAGGATTTAGAATAAGCTTACTTGTATAATATAGCGAGGCGGACCAGTTCGCTGTAGTGAGTAGTGTAATACTTCGTTTTCCGCCACTCGAACCAGGCCGAAGTAAACACATGGGTCGGCGTACCCTTCAGCAATTCATCGAGATTCGGCATGGCAACGGCAACTTTGTAACTTCAGATAGAATATTAAAATCATCAATGAACATTATTAACATGTAATCACGCGAAACGAAACAGATACCTATAACAAGTGTACCTACCCGTCCTTCACAAAGCTGTCTTTGAAGAAATCGAGCTCAACCGTCTCCGACAGCACCAGAACGCAGGCATCCCGGTGATGGTAGAGCAAGCTCTCGAGCCCTCGCTGGTGCCTAACACTGTACATCCACGGGGGAGAGTTCCACACCATGAACACCCTCAACCCACATTTCCCGACCTTGAAAAACTCGTCGACGAAATCGGAAAATGACAGGAGTGGCTGCAAACCGGGGAAGAAACCCCATCTCGTGCCATCCGCATAGACATGGCTCTCGGACTCGGATTTCGGCTGAACCACATTCGAATCCAGAGTCCGGCGTTCCACTCTCCGGACCTCACTCCTCAACTCGCCCCCATTTCCGTCACTACCCTTGCCCGCGCCGGGCGGTTTCTTCGCCGGAAACGGCACTTTCTTGAACTCCTTCATGATCAACTTCAGGACCATCTTATCTCCCCTGGTCAAGGTAGTGAATCCGGCCGAGTCGGGATCCTGAAGCATCGGGTTATGCAACGGGTTCAACACCTCGAAACTCGACCGGAACATCTTGTCTCGCCTCAAGAACTCGCTCTTCTTCTCGAACCAATCGCCCCAACCTTCCCGGAGAGGCGACGAAACCCTAGCCACTCCACCGACCTCCTTCAGCATCAGAATATCCTCGATCTCATCGACTTCGACAGCCTTGGCCCTCACTGATTCATCGACGGGAACATCGTCCGATCCGAAAACCTCCAAGCTCCGATCCTCAACGCCGGAGAGAATCCCAGACCCTAGGTTATCGTCATCCCAGTCGCCAGCTTCGTCGATCGACCTCCGCCTGAACCTCCTCCGGATCGCTCCGCTCAGGTGGTCGAAGAAGAAGCCGGAGTCCGCCGGCAAGCGGCTCTTCACCGGGACGTTCCCGTCGCCGTCCTCGTCGTCGTTGGTCTCGTCCTCTCCGCCCTCCTCCGCGACGGCGTCGTCGAGCTCGTCGATGCGGTCGTCGCGGAACGAATCGGCCGCGAGGACGTCGGCGTCGTCGTCGGAGACGTGAGATTCGCGGCGGAGATTCCGGTCGTGAGGGGATTCGGAGGAGGGGGAGAGGGAGATTCGCGAGTAGAGGAGAGAGGCGGAGAAGAGGAGGAGCAGCGCGGCTACGGCGGCGCAGGCGTAGGTCCCGCAGCGGAGGCGGATTCCGGAGGCGGCGGCGCGGCGAGAGGCCGGTCGGCCGGTCATCGGAAACGATAGCTGATGACTGATGTACAGTGGATGGAGTGTCGGTTAACGGTTTTGGAGCGAGCTTCCATGGAATGGAAGGTGGCAAAAGTCATATTTGCCCTCCAACTGAAGTGACAAAATATTATTTGTATCCCATGAAATGTGACTACTATGATTAAATATTATAATAATCTTTATATTATGAGATTAAGATTAAATAGTTATAATAGTTTTAAATATTTTTGCTACTATGTATGTTTAATCTCTTATGATTAGTGTTGCGTATTAAGTGACTGTTTAATGACTCATTTTTCTTTAGAAAAAATCATAAAATGTTTAAAAATCACTTAAAATTTAAGAAAATTGCTTATACTTTCAAACAATTCATTTATACTTATTTTAAAAATACTTTGGACCATATTAAACCTCATTTTAATTATATTTATTTATTTTCGTATTTAATTTTATTATATATTTTAATTTTCGAAATTGAATTAATTATCCTAAAATTTTGGTTAAAAACTCCCCCTATTAATTAGGCTATCATTTAATTTTGTTACTTTGACCCAAAAATTAAATCTCTCTTTTTCTCTCTCTCACTCATGTTGTCAGCCTCCCTTCCTCTCTCTCTCGTCAGATTGACCACCATCGCCAGAATCTCTCTCTCGTCGGATTGACCACCATCGCCGGATTCGGGCGGAGAGCACGGCGACTTCGGGCGTGGCTTCGGCGACCATGGGCGCGGCTGCCGAGGAGTCGACCTTGGCCTCCGTCACGGTCGCCCTCCATCGTGCCTCATTCCTCCGTCGCGGTCGCCCTCCGTTGTGCCTCCTTCCTTAGTCGCTCACCGGCACGGTCGCCCTTCGTCGCGCATCCTTCCTTCATCTCTCTCCGTCGCGGCGCTCTCATCCTCTCCAAACTCTCGATCATAACTGTAAATTTATTTACAGTTTTTTGTAAATATGTTTACAGTTTTAAGGTAATATATTTGATTTTTGTAAATGTTTTACAATATTTTGAAGTGATAATTTCTCATGGAGGGGCAATATTTTTGTAAATGGATTTACACGCTTTTTGTAAATATTTTTACACTTTTTTGGAGTTATTTTACACGAATTGCATTTGTGGATATGTATATGAAATTTCAAAATCGTGTCAACAGATTTGTAAATAGATTTACATAAAATGAGGCAAAACGAAAACCAAGTTTTGTAAATAGATTTACGTAAAATGAGGCAAAACGAAAACTATGTTTTGTAAACAGATTTACATAAAATGAGGCAAAACAAAAACCAAGTTTTGTAAACAAATTTACATAAAATTAAGCAAACTAAAACCAAGTTTCATAAATAAAAAATTGAAGTAAATACTGATTAAAAGAAAAGTAAATTTTAGATTTTAATCGTTAAAATAGGGAATATTAAACGTGATTTTTAGAGCTAATCGAAAATCATACTAATTGATAGGGGAGATTTGTTTTTAATTTATTAAGTTTGCTACATTTAAGGAAAATAAATATTTTTTAATTTAATTAAAAAATAAATTATAATTAAATGTGATTTAAAAATTAACAGGGCAATTTAATTCATATTTCAATTTGTTAGTAGTTATGATTTTCATTATTAGAAATCAGCAATTTTTTTAAACTTTGAATTACAAATGGGCATTTGACTCGTTTATCATTTTTCTTTTATGACATAGACAAAAAGGTTTGATTTTGTTTTTAATTATATATCTTATCTTAGTCTATCAAAATTGTTGAGACTTGAGAATGAATTCGCATCTCCAATCACGACTGTAACACGATATCAATTTGTTTTTAGTATGAATACTCGATCTTCTCGTTTAAACCAACGTAATATATAATTAATAAGATAATTAAAAAAAAAAAAAGGATAAGAGACAAAGCAAGTGGAATTCTTTTTTTAAGTGTTTATTTCGTAGGAGTATAGTATGATGTCTATTTTGGTGCTTTGATTTACTATTTATTTATAGTATTTGCGTTGGATTACCTCGGATTCTCCTATTTGGGCATCGACAATCGGCTTTCCTCCTAGCTTAAAACGTTGTCGAGGAGTTTCTTCCACAAAGCTAAAGGTGTCAATTAGTCGGGCCGGACCAGCCCCACCGGCTCACCAATTATTTTTTTGGGTCGGGCTAGGCTTGGTTATGTTTTCGTAGGCCCGTCCCGGACCCTTCCCGCCCCGAAGCCCACATAAATCTGCCCCGTATTCAACCCGTCACGTTTAAAAGCCCACATCTAACCCGTTTTGGTTTGTGAAAAAAGCTCACTAAATTCGACTCGTAAAAGCCCACTAAATTTTGAGTCGTAAAAGCCCGCCCCGCCCAGTGTCATTGTGTGTTCGGGTTCATGGGCCGGGGTGGGCCTTGATGGCTATTCCAAAACCCGCCCTGCCCTGCACATTGAACGGGGTGGGTCAAGCCATGCGGACTTAACGAGTTGTGGGCCGGGCCGGGCCGGCCCACCCCGGCCCACTTGACACCTTCAATGAAGGTTGCGGTTTTAAGCCTTAATTGGGCTCTTTAGCGTGGGTTAATTGGCTAAATAATCCATTATAATATCCTAGCTAAAGCGTTGCGGGAATCAAATGTCTCTTCGCCACAGAATCATATGTTTGTCGTTCTCGTCTATATCCTCGTCGACTGAAAATCTGATGGTCGACGAGACTAAGATTTGGGTTAGGCTGCTCTTTTTTTACTAGACTTCGGTCTTTGAGCTTATGGGCTTGTTTCTTTGTGCTGGTTTTTATTGACTTTCTCAATTGCGTCAGTATTCGGGTTTTGACTAAGCTTTTTAACTTAACTTACTTTTGAAACAGGATACAATTAATCTTAACTTATTTATAAAAAAAAAAAATCGGTTACTGTTATTTTTAACTAGATATTTTTTTGTTATGTTTTTTAAATTTGATTACCGCACAGCCTTATTAATAATATTATTAAATTATGTTTCAAGTGTTACTATAGAGTTAATTATGTATGGCCCGTAAGCAATGAGAAAATAAATCTATTCAATAAGATTAGTTAGTTATGAAGTTTGATATCTCTACGGAATAGGTTATACCGTTATAAGACACATTAATAGAGAAAAAACACACTTAATAAGGGTTTGTTGCTTCATTCGATTTTATGTATTTATGATTATAATGCTTTTAATTAATCGCAATAATTTGGGCTATTAGTTGGCGGATATATTTTCGCCTAGTCTGTTGGGTTTGTTAGGGCTTTATATATATATATATTTATATATATATATATATATATATATATATATCCAGGGTCGGCCCTGTGTTTGTCGAGGCCTTAGGCGAAAAATAATTTTGAGGCCATATCAATATTGAAAAATTAAATTTTAATGTAAATTATAATTCCAAAGAAGATCTACTAAAGTAAGAGTGATTCGTTCGGGCCTACTAAGTAATAAAATATGATAAAAATATCGTTACATACTCATTTTAATACCTAATAATTGAACTAAAACACTCCAGATTAGATATTGTGTCTTTTATTAATTAATTAATCAAATTCCACTCCAGTTTAGTATATAATATATATACAGAAAAATCTAAAAACATTGGGTCACTGAACCAAGAGCAACAAAAACAATATTATATTATATTGTATATATTGTACAAAAAATTATAATAGAAAGTAGGGCTGTAATGAAAACCCGGAATCCGGTTAAAAATCCGCATCCGTATCCGTATCCGATCTTAAAATCCGAATCCGAATCCGTATCCGAAATCCGGATTCGGATACGGGTTTTGATTTTATAAAATCTGGATATCCGTATCCGGTTTTAAACCCGGTTTCTATTAATATTTTAATTTTTAATGATATATTTTAATTCTTTAGGTTTAGCCATCTCTGCATTCGACACTCCACCATTTCCTTTCTAGGGTTTCTCAGCCTTCTCTGACTCACGCCGTCGCCTGTCGCTGCCTCATAGCCCATGCGCCATCGCCGCCCCGCGCCACTCGCAGCCTCTATTCCTCGCCCTCCGCCTCTCTGTAAGTCCACTCTCAGGATCTCTTCCTTGCTCTCTGCATCTCTTAATATTGATTTTATCTTCAGAACTCCTCCGAACTTCGCTCTCAGCCGTGCCGTCGATGCTGGTCTACCCGCCTCGCACCGTTCTCAGCATCTCTTCCTTGCTCTCCACCTCTTTGTAAGTATTCTCTCTGCCTCTCTTCATTGCTCTCTGCCTCTCTTAATTTCGATTTTATTTTCAGATTCCTTCGAACTTCGCTCTCAGCCTTCGTGCCGTCACCGCCAGTCTTCCCGCCTCGTGCCGCTCTCTGCCTCTGTTCCAGCCTTCGTGACTTTTTTTTTTTTAAAACCGGATTCGGATCCGGATCCGGGTTTTGAAAACAGATATCCGGATTTCCGGATATCCGGAAATCCGGATATCCGGTTTTTCGGATCCGGATCCGGATACCTATTTTCGGATATCCGGTTTTTCGGATCCGGATTCGGATAGTTCTGAAAAACCGGATATCCGCTCCGGTTACACCCCTAATAGAAAGTGATGTTACTTTGACTTTTCACTTACACTTATATTGTTTTTCGATAGTGGCGATGTGCCTATTCAGTTCAGAGTAGAAGGGATGTACTCATCCTACTTATTTACGTTTATAATTTAATTTTTTGGGCCCTTTATCACAAATGTAGAGGCCCTAATTTAGTGTAATTTTTACCTTCAAATGTGAGGCTCTAGGCCCATGCCTAGTCCAACTTACCACAAGGCCGGCTCTGTATATATCGCCTAGTCTGTTGGGTTTGTTAGGGCTTTATATATATATATTGTTATACTTATACGCCTTTTTATATTTGTTTTACACGTTTACTTAAATGGAAACATTCTTTCTTATTTCTACTTCTTATACTTCTAATTTCTTTGTTATCTCCTCTATACATTCATATTCCACAATTCTTTTACTTCTCCTTCGTCGTTATCTTCGATTCCGGGTCTGGAATGATCCTCTGAGCTTTTTTAATTCCTTTGTGTGAGCGTCGCTATGGGATATAAAAGCTAAGAGGATCATCTCGGTCCGGAATCTGAGATGATGATGAGTACACGATCTTCAATTCTATATCGTTTTCAATCTTGGTGATTTATAAGTTGTAAACACTTTTGATCGATTTATTTATACTAATATAATATTATTTTTGTTGATGTTAATTGTTTTAAAAGCGTAATTTATGAGTAGAAGTTTATCCAATTGTGTTGGGTTTATTGATCATAGATAAAATAAAAAAAATATTTGGGTAGGTCAAAATTAAGTCCTCATATTTGCCGACTTTGAGTAGCACGAGGTTAACAAAAATGTAGTTATTTATAAAAAGTAGGATAATTTTTAAAAAAATTATAACTAAATGAGTACTTCGTATAATTTTTATTTTTATTTTTATTTTTAAACGACTAAAAGATCCTAGTTTAATTTTATTTTTATATCATTTTCACTATTTTTTATTTTTAAAGACCCTACTTAATTTTTTGAGGAAAGAATATTATATATTTCCTAAAAATAAAATATCATTAATTTTCAGTTTTCGGATTATATTTTTTTATATCTATGAAATTGATCAATTTTTTTTATTATTATATATTATTATTAAAGAGTACATTTTAACCGTTTTATAATAAATTTAATTTACAAAAAAAAAAAAAGGCCACAAACCCACCAGGAATATTTATTTCTATAATACGGAAAATCAGTAATAATATTTAATAAAATTAGTTAGTTAATAAGTTTGATTCTCTAAAGGGATAAGATTAGACACATCAATAGAGAAAAAATCACACTTAAATAGGGGTTTGTTTGATTGATTGATTTTAAATATTCACAAGGCTTTTAATTTATCGCAATAATTTGGACTTTTAATTAGAGGATATATTTCTGCGGTTTGTTAGGTATTATATATTTATTGTTACATTTATACGTCCTTTTATATTTGGTTTACTTAAATTGAAACATTCCTCTCTGATTTATATTTTCTCTTATACTTCTGATTTCATTATCATCTTCTGTACACATCCATATTCTACAACTCGTTTATTTCTCCTTCGTCGTCATCTTTGATTCCAAGTCCGGAATGAACCTCTGAGCTTTTACAATTCTTTTGTGTGAGTTTCGTTATGGGATATAAAAGCTTAGAATCATCTCCGTCGTGAATTTGAGATGATGATGATGATGAGTACCCGATCTTCAATACCCATATCAGTTTCAATCTAGGTGATTCTAAGTATAAGTTTATACTTATTGATTGATTTGTTATCCGGATCTCCATAACGGGAGGCTAGAATGGGTCCAGGTAATAAAATTTGAGAACCAGAATCGAAAACTCGTTTACCGAATACGTGGATATATATATAAGGGCGCTTTGGATAAATAGCCAAATCTGAAAGTGTGTTTAGCAAAATAGCTAAACTTTGATTAATTTTGTAAACTAGTCAATTAACCATTTAAATGGAATTCCAATTACATTATTGCTCTCATGTTTTAATAAAATTAAAAATTATTTATTTTAATTAATTGAAAATATTGCTATTAATTGAAATAACTATTAATATAGTATTACAACCAAAACCAAAACCCCCCTTTTTTTGTATAATTCAAATTTTAAATCCAAAACATTCATATAATTTTCGGATTTATTTTTTTTTTCAAAAAATATCAACAAATTAAAGACGCAAATTAACGTAAATCAACAACGAATTAACGTAAATCAACAACGAATCAACGTAAATTAACAACGAATTAACGTAAGTCAACAACGAATCAACGTAAATTAATAACGAATCAACGTAAATTAACAACGAATCAACGTAAATTAACAATAAAAAATATTATTTATTAACAATTTAAATACAATAATCCAATAATGAAAATATCTTCTTATTCATATTAAAATTTAAATACAATAATCAACGTAAATTAACAATAAAAATATCCTATTTTTATCATCGTCTCCGTCGTGGTCTGATTCGACTGAGGAACTATCTTCGAATCCGAATCGCTCAAGCTCTTAGCCGTGGTGGTGGTGGTTAGATTAGTCGGAGAAACCTGATCGACACTTTTCGGACTCGAAACACTCGGGTTAGCACCCGGAACCAAACTCGTGTTGTTCTTCGCCTCAACCGGAGGCCGATTCTCCGCCTTGAATTTGGACCGAGGCGAGTTCGATTGCGAAACCTCCGTCGCCGGCGTAGGCGAAGGATACGAGCCGTTGGAGGAGGAGCCAATGCTGAAGACTTTGGTGAGATCTGTAAGAGGAAAAAATAAGAGAATATGAAGGAGAATTGAGATCTGTAAGAGGAAGAGGAAGAACCAGATGCTGAAGACGTTGGTGAGCCTCGGCGAGGCCGAGTTGGGGGAGGGACTGAAGGCGAAGAAGACGGTGACGACTATGGAGGCCAGCATGAAGCCGTAGAGGAAGGCCACTGTGCGGTGCTTCTTGTGGACGGAGACTCTCCTCCGCAGGTCGGAGATGACCTGGACGGCGTGCTTCGCCGCCGTGCCGTCCGCCATGGCCGACAAAGCTCGGAGGAGAGAGAGAAGCTCTGGTTATGGTTCAAAGAGAGAAGAAGAAAAAATGCTCGTGAGAGAGAGAGAGATGATTCAAAATTTGTAATTAAATTCCAAAATTTGTGCACAATTAATCATACCTCTTGTGCTGATAAGTTTAATTACCATTTTAATTAATTACGAAAATATTAATCTAAAATGATTAATTAAAGGGTATTTCAGGAATAAAAATTGTTATTAATATGTCACCTCATGTTAATTGGCTAGTTTAGAAATTGAATCAAACTTTGGCTATTTTGCTAAACCCATGTTTCAATCTGGCTATTTAGAGCAATTTCTCTATTTTTTTTCTTCAGGAAACTAAAAATATCCAAGTATTTTAACCAGAGTTTTATTATTATTTTATCTATGGTATTTCTGTCTGTGTTTTTTATAGTGTTATTGGATTCGAGTATTATTTTTTCTTTTTAATTCGGGGTATTTTTTTGGCATTTTAACCCTGGTATTTAATTCATATATTTTTTGGATTCCGGGTAAAACAAATATCGGGTTCAAGGTTATGTACAAAATAGCATGATATCCAGATTTCTTATTCTGATTCTCAAAGGTCCACCATCCCAAACATTATTCCGGCTCCTCAGAATTGAAAAAAAGTATATTTTTTTATTATATAAAATAAGAAAAAAGTGACAAAATATGCGGTCAACATGACACCACATTGCATTGACTAATGTCATATAATGGATACAAGACGGAAGTGGTGAAATAAGAGTTTTGGTATTTTATCTGCGAAAAAATAAGATTTGATATTTAAAGTTACAATTTATAAGACTTCTGATATATACCCCACAAAATATAATTATCTGTAAAAAACATATTTTTTACTTTTCTACCCGCTAAAATATCCCATGTTAATTTTATTTGTATATCATTTCACTATTTCTAATTTTTGAAGACCCCACTATATATATAAGTATAACATTAGTTTTATTTTCGTTTATTTTTATATAACTTTTATTTTAATTTTGACAAAAAAAAATATTTTACAATTTTTAAAAATACAATATAACTAATTTTAAAAAACATTTACTATTAAACTATTCTTAAGGAGTCTACATTTAACTGATTTAATAATAAATTGAATTAACAAATATTAAATAAATAAAAAAAAACACACACACCAGGAATGTTTATCTCTATAATACGGAAAAGCACTAATAACATTTAATAAATTAAAAAAAAAATTAGTTAATTATTTTGGTTCGCTCTAGGGATAAGGTTATAACTTAGACACATTAATATTTAATAGAGAAAAATCATACTTAGGACTTAGGAGTTTGTTTCCTTTCAATCGATTATAATATTTATAGGGTTTCTAATTAAGTATTTTAATATTTTCTACTCATAAGTCATAATTAGCGGATATAAAAAGAAAGATTGTTAATTGGGACTATATATTCGCCTATTCTGTAGGGTTTGTTAGGAATAAATATATTACTAGTTATTTTTATACGCCTTTATATTTGTTTAACTTAGATTGCAACATTCCTCCCTGATATTCTACTTCTTATTATTTTATCATCGTCTCCTATACAGTTCACATTCGACAATTCTTCGACTTCTTCTTCTTCATCTTCGATTCCGGGTCAGGAATGATCCTCTGAGCTTTTGTAATCCTCTTATACGAGTTTAGTTATAGAATATAAGAGCTGAGAGGATCATCTTGGCCCCGAATCCGAGATGATGATGAATACCTAATTTACAATACCCACGTCATCTTCAATCAATGTGATATATAGTTTTATACTTCTTAATTGATTCATAGTTTAATATGATATTTTTTTAGATGTTAATCGTTTCCAAGTTGGTGTAATTTATGAGAAAAATATATTTGTTTATTTAGATAAAATTAAAAACCTTACTTTATCTTTTAGATGTTAGTTGATAATTTGCGGAAAAGCACTAATAATATTTAACAAAATAATTTAATAAAATTAGTTAGTTAGTAAGTTGATTCTCTCTAGGAATAAGGTTAGACACATTTATAGAGAAAAATCACACTTAATTAGGGGTTTGTTTTGCATACGATTTATATATTTTTAGGGTTTTTAATGAAGCATTTTTAATAGTTTCGACTTTTAATTAGCGGATGTCAAGATTTTTAATTAGGATTTTATATTCGCCTATTCTGTAAGGTTTGTTATGGATTAAGTATATAATTAGTTAAATTTAATTATTTATACGCCTTTTATATTTGTTTATACTTAAAATTATAATATTTCTATATGATATTCTACTTCTCCTTACTTCTCATATTTTATCATCTCAGATAACTCTACATTTCTTTTGCTTCTCCTTCTTCATTATCTTCGATTCAATGTCGGGGAGTGATCCTTCGAGCTTTTGTAATTCTTTTATGCGTATTTCGCTTTGGATTATAAGAGCTCAAAGGATCATCTCGATCTTGAACCCGAGATGACGATGAATACTCGAACTTCAATACCCCATATCATTTTCAATAATGCGAACTAGTAATGATAAGTAATATCTTTCTTTTTCTTTTAAAACAATTCTGAAAAATTAGGGAGTGAGAATCTCTTGTACTTTATTGTGCCACCTCATCACTCAAAAACTCTCCTTATATATAGTGAGTTGTTTAAGTGCTTGGGTTAATTGGCTAATCAATCGAAAGCCTCTTCACCATGAAATCCAATGTCATTTGTCCTTCTCGTCTATACCCTCGTGGGCCGGAAATCTGAGCATCGACGAGGCTAAGTTTTGGGTTAGGCTTGCTCTTTTTTTACTGGCCTTTAGTCTTTGGGCTTGCTTGTGCGGGCTGGTTTTCATCGATTTTCTCACTTGGGCCGGGACTTCCGGTTTTGACCAAGCTTCTTAAGTCCTAAATAAGTTGTTCTCTGTTTTAATTAGGAGACGAAATCGTACTCCAACAGATAAAATAAAATCATAATTACTTCATTCTTTTTTTTTCCTTATATATATATGAGGATTTTTGGATTTCACTCCTACCCTCATGGTGACTCTAGCTCAAGACCTCTAATGTTTGATGTACTTGTTACCACTATACCAAACACATCTTGTCCATAATTACCTCATTCTTGTAAGTAATTAATGTCATTTTTCTTCACACGTGATATGATGAATTTGAAACATGCTATCAATATCTCGAGTGTCACTTGAAACAAAACCAGAGCCGGCTGTTCCAGAAAAAGAAGCAAAAACGACATATAATTATATAAGAAAAACAATCTAAAATAATATATACATATTGATATATCAAGTGAGGTCTAAGCTTATAATTATATTGCCGTTTTCCCTTAGATGTAGAATCTTAAGAATTATGCCATTTCAAATTCGATTCTCAAGCTTAATTAGAATTATTAATTAATATAATAAGACCCTAATACTAATAGTCGCTTCACTACAAATTAATATTTTAAGGAAGTTGAAACTTGAAACAAAAGCAGTTATTTTATCTTATAAAAACAAACAAGCACTTTTGTGCTTACGTGTATATTTTTTTAATTATGAATTACTCGTTCGTGACAAATTATCAGAACTTATGATAACTTGTCAAACAAAGGCAATTTTCCAAGTCAATGAAGCAAGTTTAATGACGAGTTTTACTTCGTTTGATTCTTCATGAGACATGACTCATACAAGGTCAAACTAGTTATAGTTGACCTTCAAGAAACACTGTTTAGGTTTATTCAACTGAAATTTCTACATAAATAAGAGCCTTAAGCAAATTTGGAAATAAGATTAGGCAAATTAAGAGGTTAAGAAAAAAATCACTTGATAATGATATTCGATCCGTTACTAAAATATTTCTAATAGTAATACGAAATTGAACTTTACGATTGTAAAATATTTCTCAATACATGATACTTCGAGAGCTTTTGAGTTCACTTCCATCGAGGGGCAAAAAATGCGTATAAATATGTAAATTTGGTTAGTAGTGTCGATGCGCTCTTACAATGTGAATATATCTTGTAGTACGAGCACATCTTGTAATCTTGATCGATAGTTCTACTTTCGTTAAATTTGCTTATATTTTATTTTTATCAATGTTGATGATAGGTAGTTGTATAGAAATACTAAAAGGATATAATAGCAAAAATAGTGAAAAGTATAATGCGAAAACTAGGGTCCCAAATGTCAAAGAAACTATTTCATTACAAATATGTCATATTTTATATTTATCGTAGCAGAATAACGGTACTAAAAGGCTCAAAAAATTGGAATCGAGTCGAGAAAAATAAAAAAGAGAACCCGGAACTCATTAGGTTTTCACCCCTTAAGTAGTGATTAATCCTATAAATATAGAATTCCGAATCTAAGATTATTAAGTAGAAAGAAAAAATAAAAACCTTATGCTTTATAGGCCAACTTTTCTCATTTTATAAATTTCTTCTTCTAACATTAATCAAAATACTTAGTAGTTAATTAACTACACAACTAAATCCCAAAAATTGATTAAGCCATTTCAACGGCTACACTT
This sequence comes from Parietaria judaica, assembly GCA_954871525.1. Taxonomy (NCBI): domain Eukaryota; kingdom Viridiplantae; phylum Streptophyta; class Magnoliopsida; order Rosales; family Urticaceae; genus Parietaria; species Parietaria judaica. The sequence goes on along the minus strand of OX940868.1, from coordinate 18,599,260 downwards.
TTTGGTGACATAAGAGAGATAGCAATTTTTATTCAGAATAATGAGCAAAGAGAGTCAGTAATCACCTTTTAGTTGTGATTGTTTGTATTTATTTAGCAAATATAAAATAAATCTCCCACTTGCCAGTAACACTAACAGAATAACAACAAAACAAAATGATTTTAATTTTCTCAACAGTCAATTTTCTTATCAAAATTTAATTTACAAAAGTTACTGTTTCATGGAAGTGATATAGGACAAATCAGTGGCATATGGTATCTTTTATAATCCTAAATCATAGATTCCCTCGAAATCGTATCTCGCAGCAAAAATACTTAAACTTGATCAACAAATGTGGGAAAAGATTGAAGTGAAAAATTAGCAACAAAAGTAGCTATTGTCAAAAAAGGCGAGACATATTTTCATGCACTTTGTTGACTGGAGTTGATCATTTTTTTAGCATAGTATTGTTAAATCGTATCTAAGATACACTTTTATTTGCACATCTAATTATCTAGCATATTCTCTCATTTGAATTCGCCGAAAAAATTGGACTTAAAAAAATATCGCCTCACATTTTTTTTTTTTTTAGTACTTTTACCACCACTCTTTTACTTAGGACCCCTACCGATTCAGTTGGTCAAAATTTTGAGTACTTACGCCGCGAATATCCACTTTAAAAATGTATCATATTGTCAATCAAAACATTATTTATTCGTATATACGCGTAAATGGTGACGTATAATCATAGTATTATTTAATTTTTTAATTTTTTCCTTTGTGGGATTGTTGTGCTCATTTGGTGTGTTTTGTGTTGGAATAGAGTCAACAGAAAAAGTCAAAGTTTTGGATCTTCTTGATCAGTGTTAAATTGCCATTTTTTCTTCTGTTTCATGAGTTGAAAAGAGGAATTCAACTCAGTTTTCAGGTCTCATTACCTAACTTGCTGCACAAGTTATGCGCGTTTTTGCTCCGGCGAAGTCAGTCCGGTCGATGGTGAGATCAAACAAGCATAGCTAATGATTTTTCGAAGCTTCTTTTAGCCCCTGATTGTTATTCGGGAGAGACATTTTGAGCACCGATGGAAGGAAGAGGGCTTTCGGACATGTATCAGAACACGAGCGAGGAGATTTTCCTTCGGTCTTACATGGAAAGCGTGGTGGGAGTTCCTGTACCAACGACGACGGTCGACGTTTTAGGATTCAAGAACTTGTCGCAGCGCTTTCGTACCGACAGCGAAGAGCTCTTCAAGAGCTGGCTCACCAACGGCGAGGCAAGAGATTCTGTTTTGTTTTGTTTTGTTTGGTTGGTTTTAGTTTCGATGATGACCATATCCACTGTTCGAAGTGAAGATTACCAACTCAGGCACAGGCCTTAAAAACACGGTTTTCAAATCGAAACCGGAAAACATGCTTCTATGAGATACCAAAACATTGTTTTTTTTTTTTTCTTCCTAAAACTGTTTTGTTTTGTTCAAATCAGAACAAGTTTTGATTCGAATTAACAGTCCGCGAAACCGTGCTTGAAAAATAGGAAAAAGGAAGCTAGGACTTCCGGCTTTGCGTTTCTACAGACTTCTCTTCCACTCCCGGTCGCATTTTTTTTGCAGTAGTAAAAGTAGAGGGAATTAAGGAACACCTGCCCATTTCGTGATTGGAAATCGGGTTATGGTAATAAGAAAGAATACCGTCCTGTTTAAATGATCGAACATCGGGTTTTACATATGCTAGTGATTGGAAATCGGGTTATGGTAATAAGAAAGAATACCGTCCTGTTTAAATGATCGAACATCGGGTTTTACATATGCTAGTGTGAATGTTAAATCTGTTTGATATTGTTAGTACTCGCTTGTTTTGGCGGGTTTTTTTTTTTCCGCGATTATAGTACTCTGAACGCTGCCTTTCTTTTCGCTTTGTACTCTAGCCTTATCTTAATTCTTTGCCATTTTGATTCTTTATTTTTGGTTTATTGGTGTTCTTCAATTTCAGAATACCGGCTTCAACTCACCGAGTATAGCACACCGAACTCGGTCTCGGAGGTTAGTAGTTTCGAGGTCTAATCGGTTCGATTTATTAGCTAATGAGGATTTTATTCGTCATGTATGTATTTATTAATAATAAAATAAGTGATTTTATAACTTTTCCAATGAAAAACATTCACAATCATTCAGTATGTCTATTGTCTGGTGACATGTTTGAACTTTCAACTTCTTTCAGTGGTTTCAAATCACCATTTGCACAATTCACTTGACACAATGATTTTGTTCCCAAATCACAACTGCAGAATTTCCACAGAAATTACCAATTTGTCCTCTCAGCAACTCGGTAGTGCACTTCAAAACAAAAGAAACAACGACAACGCAGCGCCACAATACGACACCGTGGCTGACGGCTTCTCGGGCAGCGCCAATCATAACTCGGTGAGGTAATCACGCATTTTGATTATGATCTTCACACCAATGGATTGTTGAATCTATGAGCTGTTCATCTCGAGATCCGATCAAATGCCTATCGAAATAGTTATTATAACGGTTTGTTCGATCTCGACGTTTTTCAGGAATGCCGTCGAGAAGGGAATGCAGGCTAGCGAGTTATATATGGCTAAGGTTTTCATGCTTCAAGAGCTTTCTTGTGTTGAGCTTAGTAAGGTTATCACTTTTTTACTAATTTACTTCTTTGACAGGCTTGGTTTCACAGCCCTCAGCCAATGACACGAAGCCGATCCTCAGAGCTGCGGTATATAATACTATTTTTTTACCTTCTGAATTTCGTTTATCGGTGCACTTTGCCTCGTTTTACTTTACATTCGAGTTCATCTACTCACGGTTCCTTGCAGGAGAAGGTACGTCGCTATGCAAAGCACTCAAACGGCGATAGGCCTGGACACCCTGCAAAACACGTCTGCACGAGTCATCAATGTCGAGAATCAAGATTACGCGTACTCAAACGGAGTCACCAACGTGACGAATCGCGATTTCAATTATCCGAACGTACTCAACGGGCATTCTTCTGCGCGGGAAATCCCGACACAAGTGGATGCGTTCATGTCACCCCCGAATTCGTCTTCATCCACCTTCAATGCTGCATCGATGGGGGGCGAAATCGACAAAGTCTCGTCTCTCGTCAGCTTGTTGAAGGGAACTTTGGAACGGAAGAAGCTTAGCAAGAAAGTCATAGAAGATGATAACTTTGTATTTAGTTCTAACTTCACTATCGGGCAAGCGTACCCGATTCACGAAGAACCCTCGGTTTTTCCCGAGATGTGTCCTATCCAAGTCAAGGATTGTGAGGTAGCGGGGATGATCGATGCATCGATCGATTATAATCTCGAAGAATTCGTAAACTCGGTCAACCCGATTCAATCGAGTAAAGTGTCTCAGGAGCCTTCTCAAAGCGAATCCTCGACAGCCGCGCCTGTGGTCTCATCCGGCTTTGACACGTGCGACGGTCCCGCTAACTCTGGACAAGCCTTAAGCGCTTCAGAAAGCTCTCTTAAACAAGATAGAAATCGGAGTTCAGAGAACGGCTCGAGAGCTAAAGGTACACAATTCTAGCCACAATACAAAAATGTTAATAGCAAAAACGAAACAGACACGATTTTTTACCCGAATATTTTTTTTATATATTTCAATTTTTAATCCTCAATATTATGCTTAATTTTCTCGCCAAAGTTTATTCGCCCCCGAGATTTGTAACCTATGTTGTTTGTAAATCAAAGATTAACATTTTGTAGCATATAGAACAACTACTAGATCTAATATTGTGTTCATATATTAAATTTCAAATAATGTATTTCCTTACAAAGGTGTGTTCTTGTTGAACTGCAGATATCAGAGAGCGGATAATCGGTAGTTTGAAAGACGATAAAAAGGTAATTATTCCACGAGGAAGAGCATTTAGTATATAAAATTCCCAATTTTCGTATTGAATTACTTATAATGTGAATCTTTTGTAGCGAGGAAGTCTGCAGCGGCACGGGTCCGTGACATCAGCAATATCAGGTACATAGGCATGAAATATTGCGGAACCGGGAATCCGGATCCTGTCTAAAAAATCAAATATATAAAAAAACTGTTTTTATTATGACATGCTTTTATTAAACTTAACATAATTTTGCAGGTGACAAGGAAGATCCCACGAAAAAGCGTCGAGTAGAGCGGTCAAGAAAGTACGTTCCTTCTTGATCTTCTTTGTACAACCTCTCTTTTTTTTTTTTTAATTCAAATAGTATGATCAATTCTTAACCTATTTACAAGACAAAAAATTAACAAATTAAATAAATTTTAAACACTTATCTTGACCTCTTTCCTTACTATTGGTATCTTGATTTCGGAATTTTGAATTTGTTTGTGATGTAGAATGGCAGAGGCAAAGGAGAGAAATTTGAGTCCAACGATTCCCTCGGATATGCAGTCCGTCTTGAAACGCTGCGAAATGCTCGAGAAGGAAGTCCGATCGCTGAAACTCAACTTGTCCTTCATGAACAGGTATATCATAGGACCGATCAAATGTATCAATTTGCTGCCTTAACTTTATCAATTTTCTGCCCGGTCGTTGCGTAACCGACAGATTCGTCTCTAAATTTTCATTTTTACTCTTACTGTATCATGGCACTGCCACGGAGTGATAAGACTGTCGTTTTACATAAAAACTTATAAAACTTTTGCGGCTGCGCCTCCTGAACTTGTTGAAAATAATGACGATTTTCCAGGCGTAACGAATTATGAGTTAATTTGCCAAAAAGACGCTCTCGTTGACTCCGTGCTGCGATCATTTCAGGAAGGATTCCGAGCAGACGAAGCAGATCGAGGATCTTCAGAAGCAGAACGAGGATTTGCTCGAGGAGAAGGAATGCCTCGTCGAGGAGATCAACAGAATCATCCCGGAAAACGCAAAGATCCAATGATGTATTATTCCATGCGTGAATTATGAAAAACATAATATCTTCCTTCTCTTAAGTAACTTTTGTCAATACAACAATACTTCTCAATGCATTAATTGTAGCAAGAGAAAATGCACTATTAATTATATTTTGTTGCAGAATACTCCTCCGGTATAAAACCTATAGAAGTCGATATCAACGCGGACTCGTTAAGAGGAAAGAAAAAAATAACGTTAATAAAATCAGGGGCGAAGCCAGAAAACTTCATGAGTGGGGGCGAAAAATAACATAACATAATTTTTAAAATAAGATGGAATATTAAAACGCGTGATATAATAACATCTATTGCATTACAATTGTCATTTATCAACTAAAATAATTTATTAATCTCTTTATCGATACAATAAAATATATTTTTCTTGGATTCTTTTACTTAATTCTAATTTTTTTTTTATGAAAGATAGTTTTAAAAAATATTGTCAAATATTCAGTCATTCTACGATAAATTAATATTTGAATAACATGAATATATGAGATAGTTTAATGATGTTATGTGTTAAAATAATTTTTAATAATAGACATAAATAAAATATGTGTGAATTATAAAATATATATATATTAGTTGTGACGGATATTTTTTTTTAAAACTTTTTAATAATTTATATAGATTTGCCATTAAAAATAAAAAATAATGAAGAAGGAAAAGAATGCATATTTATATCTATGGTGGGAATTGAACCTTGGACCTCTTATCAAAAAGTAAATGTTTTACTCGTTTTTCCACTACACCAAAATGTAAGATTGACAATGTAATGAGTAATTTTTAAATATTAATCATCGTATAAATATTTAAAAATATTTAAAAAATTGACTCGAAAATCTCGGATTGAGTGGGGGCGACCGATCCCACTCGCCCCAATGTAAAATCACCCTTGAATAACATAATGCTCTTGATATAAAATGATGACTAAAAAATGACACTTTTTTTTTTCGTTCGATGATGGCACGTGAATTACGATTTTTGTTCTTAAAATGCCGAGAATATAGTAAAGCTTCGAAGTTCAAGAGGCAAATTGATATAGATAAATAAGGTTTCGTATTATATATTAAGGGCAAATTGCGGCTACTGTACTCAATGTTTGATCTTTTGCGAATTATGTACCCAATGTTTATTTTTGGTGGCTAATGTACCCAATGTTTGATCTGTTAGATATTTTCGTATTTTCCGTTAGTGGACCGTTAGAGAGTTATCATCCTCTACATGTACACTTTTTGTATTTTTGACATAACTCACTCATTTTTTGTCCAAATTTTATGCACGACCTATGGTTAGAAAGATAAGAGATAGATCTACAACTTTGTTGTTTTAAGATTTGTAAAATAAGTTTTAGAAAAATACAAAATTTCAAATACAACGTAAAATTAGACGTTAGTTTAATACAAAATATTTGTTTCGAGCAAATTTTAATATATTTAATGACTTTATATGGTGAAACGTAAAACTAAAAATTTGTAGATAAATATTTTATCTTACTAGCGGGTGTTTATTTATAATTTTTGAATAAAAAACAAGTGAAATAATCTTTTCATATTTTTGGCATAACTTACTCATCTTTTGTCCAAAATTTATATATAAACATCCGCTGGAAAGATAAAATAGTTATCTACAACTTATTAGTTTTACGTTTCATCATAAAAGTCATTAAGTATGGTAAAATTTTCTCGAAACAAATATTTTGCATTAAACTTATGTCCAATTTTACGTTGTATTTGAAATTTCGTATTTTTATAAAACTTATTTTACAAAAAGTAAAACATAAAAGTTGTAGATCTATCTCTTGTCTTTCCAACCATAGGTCATGCATAAAATTTGGACAAAAAATGAGTGAGTTATGTTGAAAATACAAAAAGTGTGCATATAGAGGAGAATCTCAACTAACGGAAAACACAAAAATATCTAACAGATCAAACATTGAGTACATTAGCTACCAAAAATAAACATTGGGTACATAATTCGCAAAAGATCAAATATTAGGTACATTAGCCGCAGTTTACCCATATATTAATGATATTTAAGTGGGAAACACAGCTTCTTATGAACAGCATGCGTTTCGTCGATAAAACAAAAAACGACATGTTGTTTATTTGGTAAACACAGCACGACATGTCGTTTCAGTGACAAACACGTAAACCATGTCGTTTCATTGGTAAAAACAGCCTCTTATAAACGACATGTTCATTCACAAACAACTTAGTCCTTAAAGCACGTCATTTCATTGGTAAGACAGCTGGTATAAACGACATATCATTTCCTTGACAAACACGTAAACCATGTCGTTCATCGGTAAACACAGCCTCCGATAATCACATGTTTCTAATACAAACACCTTAAGCCCGGTCCTTGTAAACGACATGTCGTTTCCTTGACAAACACGTAAACCACGTCGTTTCAATGGTAAACACGGCTTCTTCTAAACGATATGTCGTTTTCCGTCAAATATCGCCATTTTTGCAGCGAGAAAAGAGCGTGAAGCTTCTCAATTCTCGAACCATGAGTTGGTCTTCTTCCACAACCAGCCACTCTCTCTCGGCGCCGCTCCGTCGCTCTCCGCCGCGAACTTCAGCGTCGCGGAAATGGCGATTCGTCGTGACGATGAAGGACCGGAGCAACAACCCCAGGCCGCTGCAGAAAGGACGAAACCTCAGCATCGAGGCGATTCAGACCGTGCAAACCCTAAAGCGAGCCAAGCGAAGCCTTCAAGCCTCGGAGCTGGAGCGAGCCTTCGACCGGAAGTTCCGGAGGCTGCTGAAGCTCGACATGGTCGCCGTCCTCCGGGAGCTTCTCCGCCAGGAAGAGTGTTCCTTGGCTCTCCAGGTTACCACTTTTTCTTGCATATTTGAAGATGAAAATATTAATCTGCCTTCGAGTGAACCATCGGTCCATTAATGGAAGAATCTGACTGTTGATAGACAGTGACTAACTGGATTGGAGGCAGATGAATCGGCCATTGAAGTATCGATTTCTTACTTCAATGGCAGATTCAAGAGAAATTGTTGAAGCTTCATCAACAAACAATACAATACAATTATTTGCAGAAATGGTTACTTATCGATTGGCGGCACAAGTATCACTTCTCTTCCTAAAAGTAATATCAGAGTATTGGTACTTTATCCGGCTAAAAAAAGAATTGAAACTTATCTTTTTGGAAGAAAATTGGTATTTGTGCCACGAATGACCCATTAGTGATTAATAGAATGTTGTAAATTTGCTCAAACTCTTTATCCAGAAATTTAACCGTGCGAAGGAAGAACAAAACTCACTGAGGAAATAAGTAGTGTTCAATAGGTAAGTTAGTTTAATTGTAGGTGTAACAGGAAATAAATAAATATTTTAAGTGTAAAAAAAAGAGAAAATTAAAACTTTGGGTATATTTCATTTCGAACAATTTTTAAAAGATTCGAGCGACTACAGCCTCCTTGGGGGTGGCTGTAGGTCAGCCCCAGCTTACCGGAGCTGATAATTAACTCCTTTTCGTAATAACATTTCAACGCCCTCGGGGCCGGAAAACCGAAATGCTACCGTGCTGCTACCGACAACGAAATGCTGCTATATTTGGTTATTTACCATTTTGCAACTAATAAAATCTGCAGAAGTTTGTGTTAGTCATAATTAGTCAGAGTTATTTCTTGATGATTATCGCTTTGCTTTTACAGGTTTTCGAGGATATTCGGAAGGAAAACTGGTACAAGCCTCAGATTTTACTGTATTCCGATCTGATCAAAGTGCTCGGAAGCAACGGATTGGCCGAGCAAGTTGACCTTGTTTTCTCTTACTTGAAGAACGAAACCAATCTGAAGCCCGACATCGACTGTTTCAACGTTCTGTTGAGGACTTTGATCAGCTTCAACCTCGCCACTCTAGCAATGGACTGCTATTATCTGATGAAGCGCGTCGGTTGCGATGCGGATAGGTCGAGCTTCCGGATTCTGATAAATGGTCTGGAATCATTGGGAGCGACCGATTTTTCCGGTGTCCTGAGACTCGATGCTCAAGAATATTATGGCGAGTCTTTGGATTTCTTAGAGGAGAGTGAAGAGTTGCCACTAGCCCGTTAGCGGTTGACTTTCATGAGATATAGAGTTTAATATGGAATTGTATTTAATTATTTTAAATATTCAAGGTTTACCCTTCATAGCGACTCGAGGCTTAAGTCTCGCCTCACCCAAAAAAAAAAAAAAAAAAACCCGCCCGAAAGGCTTAAAAACACTATTTTGAACCTTCGCGCAAAGAGTTGAGTTTCAAAACTTAATTTGTATGAAAATAAGCATGTAAATTGTATCACTAGGGGTGAACAAACGAGTCTTCGGTTCGGTTTTCATACTTATTTATATAGATTACCGTATTTTCGGTTTTTCTAATTTTAAAACCGAAAGCCGCACTATTGAAGTTTAAAACCAATTTTACCAATTACCGATATATCGGTATTAAATTCGGTTTAAATTTGGTTTTAACCGTATTTTGATGAAATGCAATATTATCATCATATTTTTGAAAAATCAAATTAGTACTACACAATCTAAGGTATAAAAAAAAAAAACTAATTGATGAAATAATTCAAATAGAGTCAATTCTCTTGACCTTTACTCATAATTATTCAAATGGGAAGAATAATTATACTAATAACAAAAATTGTTCAAAATAAAATAAGATTAAATGAATCAATGAATGAGAAAATCCATGCCAAAACATTGTTATATAGATATTGAATGCTAAAAGTCTTACATTTATCTATTTTTAAATGTATAGAAACATACAAATTTAATATCGGGTTAATCGGTAATCGGTAGCGGTTTTTACCGTGAAACCCGTAACCGCTACCATTTAGCAAAAAGCGGTAGCGGTTTAAACCGCATCTTTCGGTATTTCAAAAAAAGCATAAATCTTCGGTAGTGAAAAAATCGGTAAATTAATGTTATCGGTTTTAAATTCGGTTTAGGGGTCTTTTTTGTACACCCCTATGTATCACTATTTGGTATAGAGAAGTAATTTAAGTAAATAGTTATTTCTTGTAAGTGTATTCTTCTATATTCATGTAAGGAATTGGCACGTATGAGTTGCGTTTTTGTTTCGTTTATTTAAATGTTAAATTGTTTATAACAAGGGAATTTTTGTTTTGTTAAGTACTGTTCAATTATTCTGCTAGAATAAAAAGTTCACTCTTTGCTTTTTATGTATTATACATGAGTAAACTTTGCATCAAGGTGCACTTTGTCTTTAAAATATTAACCGCAACGCCTTTTTGGACGCTTAAAAGTAGCGCATCGCTCTCTACACGTCAAAAATGACAAATGGAAAAGAAAAAAAATTCACATAACACGAGACCTCTTTAATGATATTTTAATTTTATTAATCGGTTACTAAACGAGATCATTCTACGAGTGTAGTTTTCGAAGTATTATCAAGACCCGTTAATCTTAAAACCCGTCAACGAATAATTTGTTGATCTTTGGCTATCTTATTCGATAATTATGCTGATTAGGATTATTTAAAGCCTCTCGAAGCAAGCGTAGTAGGAAGGAACTATATAAAAGCAGTACAGAAATGAGTAATTAAATCCACAATTAGCAACTTCTTCTAAACGACATGTCGTTTTGTGTAGATGAACAATTATGTGTATTTTCATTTTAGTCCCTAAGGCAAATTTACGTGCTCTAAGAACGTAGGGTTTTGCGAGTAAATTGTTTTTTGGTCCTCTCAGCCACCATTTTCCCGCTTTCCGAGACTGTTTGGCTGCCGAGAAAATCGAAGCTTTCTCTCCCTGAGCGACTCTCACTAGGTCGCAAACGCAGGTACGTTCTTCACCTGGTTCCTCAACCGACTTTTATTTTCCGTTCGAGGCTTTTCTGAGCGTCGAGTGTGAAGTTCATGGAGTCGTGGGCTCTAGGGTTTCTGAGCTGTTTTTCGATAGTGATGAACTATTTTTAACGATAATTGTTATGGGAAGAGATTCGTTTCTCTTGCATAGGCTCACGAATTCAGAGTTCTTGCATTTTAGTTTTCTCGGTTAAGGTTTTGCAGAGGTTTTACGAATTCGGAGAAATTTTGAGCAATTTTTTTAAACATTAACGAACATTTTTAGCTGATTGCAGACAAGAGACACTGCGTTTTCGGCGTTTACGAGAAATGGGAAAGCGAGGAGGGAGAAGTCAGAAGAAAGGGGATAGAATCCCGAAGAGTAGCAAAAAAGATCATGTCGTTGACGAGGGATTCGAAGACATGGACGACGATATCGATATTTGTAAGTTCAATCTCATGTCAGGTGGTGTATTTGAGAAGTTTATTAATCTATATTTGTCTCGTGTATGTGATTTTGCTTAATTTTGTGTTTGAGATAGTTCACAAGCAGAGGGATGTGGTTCCGCTGAATGTGAACGAAGACTCTGAAGATTCAGATTCAGATGAGGAAATGCCGGTCTTTGATTTAAAGGTTTTTCATTATTTCCGTCATGGAAACTTTTTAAGGATTGTTTATTTGATTCGCATGCCATTTATCGAGTTCCTTGCGTTGCCATGTTAAATGTATACTCGTGTTATTTATTAATTAAGCAAAAATATTGATTCTAACTTGATTTGCAGGACGTGGACGAAAATGACGAAGAAGAAGAAGAAGAAGATGAAATACGTGATAATGGATTGGCTGCAAAAAGTAGATAAACCTACCTCTCTCACGTCAAAGTTATCCTTGTTTACCGCTGTAATATGTTGGAAATGTATCTCTTCGAAAATATAATACTAAAATCTGTTTTTTTCTTGTAATTTCAGTTGCTAGGCAGCAAAAATTCTTAAAGGAAAAATTCGGTAATCTTGATGATGCGACACTTGATAATGATGACGAGGAGGAGGGAAAAGATGCTGTATGGAGTGGAAGCAAGCATCAATACTATAATGCCGATAATACTGATTATGAGGTGATTACTTTATTTGTGACAACTATATCCGCTAAATAATAAAAATTATTATATTAATTAGCAGCTAATAACAATAAGTAACAACATTATTATTATTTACAAAATACTATCTAACTTTTTTTTTTACTAAATTGATGGTGATTTTGACAAATCATTTTCTATTAATTGTCATAAAAGTGTGTAATAGTAGCTATTTTTCTTTTCAAATGTGCAGATAAAATCAAGTGATGATGACTCTCCTGCGGAAGAAGAGGCAGAGGTGATAAGACAACAAAAGGAAAAAGCAAGATCTATGTCGCTAGCTGACTTTGGCGCTGAAGATACCAGTGAAGATGAGAGCGACAGAGAATTAACACTCCAGGTATGAACCGAAAATTAATGCACGAGTATAATTAAGTATGAAAAAGCATCCGCGATGGGGTTGTAAACCGACCGAATTTTGACCAAATTAACGGAACAATTTTACTAATCCAGATACCAAAAAAAAAAAAAAAGAAAAAACTGATGGGTTAACCCAACGGCTTTTATAACTGGATCAGGTTAACCGTAACTGCTTACACCATAAACAGTATACGTTGTCAAGCTTTGGTCTTCATCTTCTGCTTATTTCATAATTGAAAATCCGCGAGTTTAAATATGCATAATTTGCTTTAAGGTTGTTTTCTTACATATGTAACGAGGGTATATTTTTTTTCTTCAGGAGATACCATTAAAAGGAAAAGACACCAAAAAGTCTAAATCGAAAAAAGACGACGAAAGTGAAATAGGAAAGACTTATATAGAAGTTAAGAAAGACTTGAGTGGTCTTTCTAGAGAGGAGCAGATGGATGTTTTGTACAGGTAGATATATGAGTTTCTGAGCCTTTTGTTTCTTATTTATGTATGGAAGATGGTGTATTTAATCGGTTAAGATTTTTCATCCAGCTCGGCTCCAGAGTTGCCTGGCTTGCTTTCGGAACTGAATCATGCTGTCGAAGAGCTGGATACTAAAATTGATCCACTTTTAAACAAGGTAATCTCATTTTATTTTACGCTATTTGATCTTCCATAATCTTCATGAAAAAACATGGTGGGCACGATATTTCAGAAAATTTATTGATCAAGTTCAATAATAGAAATAAAAAATTATACTATCAAACGGTTTTTGAATGATTATTTTGCATCTATTTCTCATTTTCTGCTGTTTTGTTAATATGATAAAAGCATTGTATTAGAAAATATCTCAGCGTTTACTATTAGGTTAAAAGTGGGGAGATTAAGTTGGAAGGAGGAATTCGGTATTTGGAGCTGAAGAAGGTTCTTCTGTTATCCTACACTCAAGCAATAGCTTTCTATCTTCTGCTTAAATCTGAAGGCCAGGCTGTTCGTGATCATCCTGTACTAGATCGTCTTGTAGAGATCAAAAGCTTGTTGGATAAGGTATACTCTTCATTATGTGAAGAACATGTTTCATTATAAGCCAAGAACTTATCTTAAGTAAAGTCTATGTGTAAATATATATGTATATATATAAAGTTTGACCTTTTTTCTCAAAGATCAGTGAGAATCAAATATTAATATTTAATACTTTTGAATATTCGTAAATTTTACATAGAATAATAATACCAATAGACATATCTGTACTTGACTACTTGCTTAAATGCACATGCCCAAATCGAGAATTTTTTGTTATATTTGCTCTTTGAAAATTATGTTAAAGATGGCGGAAATATTAAGAGAGCTTAAACGAAGTATACATATATAATAAATAGCGTTGCATATTGTTTTTTATAGTCTCTGACATCATGTGGTATTTTTTTAATCTCTTACAGACAAAAGAGCTTGATCAACACATACCTACAAGCTTGGAAGAACTTCTTAATGGAAGTAATGCAATGAGTAAAGAGACCGTAACATCAGAGCCCGATTCTGTAAATGATGATGAACCATCTCCTACCACCATCGAAATCCCGACAAAAGTTGTGGTACTTCCTACTACACTCTTGTATAACAATAAAAAAATTATTAGCTTTGAGTAATATTAGGGTTTACCGTTGAGAGATCTTCAATTTGACTTTATAAGCACAAAGTTTTTGGACTGCAAATAGGATAAGAGTATATGTAGACTGTCATTCTCTTAGTAGAATATAGATAGGGTGACATCTTTGTTATTACAGAAAAAGCCACTAACTTATGATTGTTTAGCGACAACAAGTCTTAACTTAACTACTAAAAACTATGAAATGAATTGACTTAGTATTTATTCATTCTTCTGAAGTGTATATTCAAGAGTATTAAAGGGAAAAACTATAACTCATAAAAATAGGACACTAATTCACTTGAGTAAAATACTACATAACATCCAAGTTCCAACATATATTAAAAACATCTAGTTTTGCACTTATCACATCCCTGACCTTTTTTTTTTTAATCTTAAATGGCAGCCTAATAGTGACAGTGTTGATGTGATGAAAGTGGAGTTACTGAAAGAAAACGGGAAAAAGGCAGAGAAACGCAAACGCCAGGTATAAAACTTGACACTTGCCCATTAAAATATCGTCCATATATATTTGGAGACCAAGAAAAAATCTTGGTGCTTTTAATTTGTAGACTATTTATTAACAGGAAACAATTTTGAATTTTCTATATAGCAGGATGATCAAGTTAGTAAAGAAAGCATGAAAATGCTTAAGGTAAGAGCTGCTCTTGAAGAAAAGTTGAAGCAAAATGGTGCTTTTGGATCTGTAGCACCAAAGGTTGACAAGAGAAAGAGACAAGGGAAAGTCTTGAATAGGTACGTGCTGCTTTCCCCGTTTTTTATAATCTAATATTTTAATTTTGCTTAGTGCTAATTCAAGCTTAATTAATAATTAAACAGGCAGCTAGAAACATACGACGATTTCGACGATGATACTTCAAATGCTAAAACGCACGCTAGCGGATTGGATAGCACTAAGAGTTCTCGGAGCTCTAACAAAATTTCCCAACTGATTGCTAATAATCCACGCAAGTTGAAGGTACGGCAAAACTTTTACATGGCTTTGCTTATTTTATGCTTTTCGTAGATTCTGATGCTAGTTTTCACGCTGAGCTACATATACCGTTTTATTATTTTTTATATATGTTATAGGAGGCTTCATAAGATTTTCTTATGTTCTGTTCAGTTTTTTATTTTGTTTGATTTCAAAGCAGTTTTTACACGAGAAAACCGGTAGGATAATGGTGTTCTGGTTCCGGGAACGTCCAAAAAGCAGAACCTGAACTCTGGTGTCAGCAACAGTTTTGTTCACATGAGCATTTTCATAACGTGATGTATTTATTTAATATGTGAAGGCCATATCCGGGGACGATGATCTGCCAGTGAGGGACGATATTGGAGAAAGGCGTAGGAAACACGAGGTCCGTGTATTGGCCAGTGCGGGAATTTTACGTGAAGACGAGGCTGATGATTTTGATGCTGAAGACGAAGGCAAAGATGAATCAGAAGATGGTGAAGAAGACAGTGGCTCTGAAGAGGATTTTTACGAACAAGTAAAGCAAGAACGAGCTGCTAAATTGGCTGCCAAGAATGCGATGTATTCGAGGTCCGTTTCTTTGTTACAAAACAAACTCAGATCATATGAATATGAAACATTTATAGGATTCACAGGAAAGAAAAAGGAAAAAAACAAAAAAAGCGGCCTCCAGCTCTCGAAAATCCTAAGCTGAAACTAACCTCCACTAATTTCAATAAGTTGTTCATAATCCTTTAATGACGACTTTTGAACATATATAATCAAACCCTGAAAGACCAGTCTACCCTTATGTAAGGTTAAAGACTAGTTTACCCTTCACATAGTTGAGAACTTGATTATTGTATTAAGTTATCATTATCTTAAACAATACTGCATTTTTCTGCAGAGAAACGGCCATGCCATCTGGGCCTGAAACAGTTGACGGAAAACGCCTCATCACTTATCAGGTGAGCTCATCGTTAATATCTTAACATAACGTATATATTCAGTTCAGTTATAACAGTAATTAGATTATTTATTTTTATTATTTGTGAAGTACCTTATTTACTGGAATTAATATCTGACTAAAATGGATTTTTTTTTCAGTTTTCTAAACCTGTAAATTAGGTCGTAATTCCTATTGTAGTTCAATGATAATCATCGTCCCGTTTCTCTAAATCCTTGTTATCTCAACAGATGGAGAAGAACCGAGGCCTTACACGCCAACGCAAGAAGGAAATTAAGAATCCCAGAAAGAAATACAAGGTAACCTTTTTATGGACCTCTCGATGCTACCTTTCCTAAATAAGAAAAATCACTTGGTTATTTATTTTAACCGAAGTCCAGCCATTGCAAACTGTGTTCGTTTTAGGAATGAAACAACAGTTATACGAAATTGAATTTTAGTTATTTAATTTGTAAAACCATTTTTTTTTCTGAAAAGGAAAACTAGCTATGTCGTGTATCCGTTTTTCTTAACTAGTTTTTGAAAATTTTGGTGTAGTGTTCACTGAAGCTGAATTATGGTTTCGTAAAATGTAAAACCGAAACCCTCATTTCTTATCGCGAAACTGTGGATCCATTTGGCAACTTAAACCCGTATTTTTTTTTTTGGTGCTCCGTGATTCGATGTCAAGCGAACCTAAAAATTTGGATCTTAAAATTTTAAACGCAAAACCCTCGTTTCTTTCATAAAACTGTTTATGATTGAGTTATCGATTTTTTTTTTTTAAAGAAACAACGCTTATATTGAAAAAAGATAAAATACAATGCAAAGCTAGAGAATGGTTTACAAATAACCAGTCAACAAATCGGACTGGCTATATATAAAACAGAACTCTACCAAAAGAAAGATACAAAAACCGAGGACTACTCCTCATAGAGTACTAGCCCAATCTCTCGATTCCTAACAATCCGGTTTTTAAACCAACCGATTCCTAACAATCCGTTGACGCGCATCTGAGATGAGAAGGAAGATGTCAATTTGTGATTGAGTACTTTTTGGTGTACTGGTTTATTTCGTTTTCTAATTTTTAATTTTCACTTGTAAATCACGTGCAGTTGAAGCACGAGAAGGCGGTGAAGCGTCGGTCTGGCCAGGTACGGGAAGTGAGGAAGCCGGTGGGGCCGTATGGTGGCGAGGCCACAGGGATCAACACCAGAATCAGCCGCAGTACCAGATTTTAGGAGCTAATGATGGCTAAGTATGTTGGCTTCTAAGCTGCAATTCAAACAAATTGCAACAAAATTTTGAACCCTGATTGAGTTTAATTAACCATGAAGCTTAATGCGATTTTATTTATTGAAAACATAATTGAGTTCCTTTAAATATTTTCTATAGCGATTTTTCATTTGAATCAAGAAAATATTTTGACATGATTATTTAACCTTATTAATTGTAGTTTAATTTAAGGGAATGTTCAACGCACAACACATTAGTATTTATGCAGGTTCTATTAAGATATAAATTTGGGCATATTATTATTTACTAATAAAGATAATTGTTTTTTCTGCGCTTGTCGTCTGTTTGGCCCGCGCTTTAAAGGGCTGCAGGCGTTCGTGCCCGTGGAACTTGTTTAATTGCTTTAAAAATATTTAAAAGCTCGGAAAGATCAACAAAGAAATGAGAATGCGTTGTCTGTTTGTTCAACCCTTGACGCCGGACGGACAGATTTTGCCTGCTCAAAACAGTTTGCAGCCTGGGCAACCCGCGCCCGGGTCAACGCAATTGCGGGTTGCTCACGGGCAAAAATATCACCCTTCACTAAATTTATAACAATTTCATACTATTTTAAGGAAATATTTTTAGAGTTAGTTTGTGGGTCCCACATAAAAGGAGAACCCAACAAAATAATATTACTGAAAATAATGCGTTTGACAAATAGTCTTTTAAGTATAGTTGAAGCTTGAAATTACTCTTCCCTAATTTTGAAAAAAAAAAAAAAACATTTCATTTATTCTTAACATCCTAACACTTAGAGCTTTGAAAATAAGCAATTACACTTGTATGTTTTTAAATTATTCTTCACATAATGTTTCTTAAAAAAAAAAAACTACAATTTAATTTTAAATTCAATAAATAATTACATATTTTTAATAAACTACGATTTAATTTTAAATTTATAAAATAAAATTACAAATGTATTTACACTATTTTAAAAGCTTAAGGGGTAAATATGCCAAAAAAAAGTTGAAAGTTATCGTATAGCTTCGAACTCCCTCTTAATTTATAACGAAGAATCTTTGAGATTCTCACCTCCCATGGAAATGGAAATGGAAATGGAAATGGAAACTTCACTACTTCTGCCCCATTTCGCCGACCTTTCTCCCGACCAAACCGCCTTTCTGGACCGCCACTTCGGAGCTCCCCAGGATCTTCGTCTCCGCAATCCTTCCCGTCTTCTCTCCGACATTCGGAGCCGCTGCTCCGATTCCGACGCCGACTTTCTCGCCCTGCAAACGCGCCTCTACAAGAGCTCCGTTTCATGGATTTCTCGCTCCCTCGCCGCGAAATCCGGTGTCCACAATCTGAGCCGGAGTCTGCAGCATCTCAGCCTTCTCACTTCTCAACGTTCGTGTTCGTCGATTCTGTATGGTTCGAATCTCTTGCTGTTACTCATCTGGTTTTTGGGATTCGCAGATGGGATTGGTTCGAAGAGATTCGGTGGAGTTTTGGGTGAGGAGTTGCCTAAGCTTGCGGAGAAAGTGATGAGGATTGAGGAGATTCGTTGCTATCTCGGTAAGTTAAAGCGTGTTCAATTCTCTCCGTTTCACTTCTTCTCTTGACCATGCCCGGTTTCGGTTGGTGGGAACTGCTACCGGGTCCGGTTTTGGGAGTGGGACGGGGCCGAAAAGGGACAAAGTTTGGTTCCCCGTCCCGGTTTCACCCCTTTGATTTATGATGATATATGTCTCTTGCATTGGAAATTTCTTTCTTTTTCTTTTTATTTTGGACATGGACTGTTTAGGAATAGGGATCTGTTCCGGTTTTGGGGGTGGGACGGAGCCGAAAAAGGAAAAAAGTTCAGTTTCCTTGTCCCGGTTTTCTCCCTCTGATTTAGTAGAATCTATGTCTCTTGCATTGGAATTTGCTTGATTGGTCTGTTTGAAGTAGTTGATCTAAGATTTGTTGAAGCTGCTCTAATATTTCAGAGACTACTCTACAATTAGAAGCTCTGGTCGGGGATCTTGAAGACGCTGTTTTGTTCTTCATGAATTGCAAAACCGGGAATATGTTCTCAGCAAAGCTTTCACATTCTTTGATATCGAACGTAAGTGATTTTTCTTTTCTTTCTTCTGGTATTCGAGTAATTTGGGAACGATTACGTAGCATTACGGACGGTCTCCCATTTTTAAACACAGGAGTACGAAGCAAAGCATGGAAGGTTGCTTCAAGCCTTGAAATCGATGAACGATATTGAAGATGTTATGGTTCAGCTTGCTGGGAAGCAACCTCATTGGCAACGTCTTTTAAAATCCGTTGATGCAAGAGTTGATAAATCATTGGCTATTCTTCGGCCGCAAGTTTCTGCCGATCACCGAGCTCTTCTCAGTTCTCTCGGATGGCCACCAAAACTTTCCACTTCCAAGATAGAAAATGAACCCATTTCAGATCTTCCAAACCCATTGCTTGTTATGCAAGGCGACAAAAGGAAGAGTTATTCAAACAGTTTTATATCTCTGTGTTCGTTACAGAGTTTTCAAACCCGGAGAGAGACACGACATGTTAATCTTTCTGGTCAAAGAAAGTGTCGTGTTCGGCTTTGGGCCATTGATGAGCTGGCATCTCCAATTGCCTCGCGGATAGAGTACCACTTTTCGAAATGGACCGATCAGCCTGAATTGATGTTTGCCCTTGTAAACCGAATTACTAGAAACTTTATTGCGGGAATAGACGATGTGCTTCAACCACTTATTGATAGAGCGAGATTGGTAAGCTGTAGCGCTAAAGAAGCTTGGGTTTGTGCGATGATCCAAACACTTTCTAGGGTTTTGGAAACAAGTATCTTCACTCCTCTTGCTGAGAAGTACACGGACAAAGAGACGCGATCCGAAGAAGTTATATCGTCATGGCTTCATTTGATAGACCTAATTATCCCTTTCGATAAACAAATGCAGTCTCTTCTCGGTTTGGAAACCGGACAACTTTCAGTCTCTAGAGGCTTCTCTTTGCTTCAAATATTCTGTGACAGACCCGAGTGGCTCAAGATTTGGGCGAAAATGGAGGTAAAAAATGCTTGCAAGAAGTTGAAAATTGATCTCAAAGACGAAACATGTTGGGGATTTGATGACAAACATCAATCCGAAACCGAACAATACGTACTCTCTACTAGAGAAGATCATAGAGCTCCGCAAATTGCAGAATCAACTGTCAAAATTGCCTGGAAAATGATCGAGCATTGCCAAACTATGCCTGAAGTTGAACCCCGGATAAGATTCATCAGATCAGCAGCAGCCAAATTTCTTTGGTATTTCTTCAAGGCGATGCTCTTGCGGTACAAAGGAACTCATATCTCTCCTGAAAATTTTGACGATTATGCCATGAATAGGGTCTGTTCGTTGATCAACTGTGCTCGGTACATCGAGTTTAGGCTGCAACAGTGGAGTGACGACGTGGATTTTTTGGAGATGAAAATCACGGAAAGTGAGGGCGAAAACGTCAATGGGGCTACGTTCTTTCATGAGGAAATAAAGAGCCTGTCCGAGCTCGAAACCAATTGGTTGGTGGAGATCATTTCAGTCGTGCTTCGGCAGTTCGAAACGCTTTCATGGGATTATGTCAATAAAGGAAAGAATCTCGAGGGTGGTAGAGAAATCTACGCACAAATTTCAGAAAACGTGGATTTAGCCATCTCCGAAGATTTCATTGAAGCTTTAGAGGCGCTAAGAACCCGCCTTCACAATCTGAGATCAAACCTGAATCGAAAAGACTTTTTGGATTTGTGGAGGAGTGTGGCGGAGGGTTTGGATCATTTCATTTCTCTCAGTCACATATTCTCGGAGATTAGGTTTTCCGAGAACGGGGTTGCTCAGTTGGAGACGGATATGCAGGCTTTGTTTTCGGTCTTCAAGCCTTTTTGTGTTCGGCCTGAAGCCTTTTTCCCTAACATCAAACAAGGCCTAACCTGTTAATAGTGAACAGAAAAAGAAGAGATTAATGCATGCTTTTTGTTTGTTTGTTATTCTTTAGCTTCAAACACACACATATACATACACACACACACACATATATGGAATTCATGGCCATGGCTTTAATCACTTAAAGCAGCTATACAATAATTTCAAATACTAAGCGATGTTTATGCATGTCGACATAACGTGAGACCTAAGCTATTGGGTTATAGGCCTCATAACGTAACGTGAGATGCAAGTTTCATATGAATTCAAGTGTCATCATGGACATACATACCTACTCAACTCGTATAAATTTGTCATGCAAGCTTCAAAGGTTAGTGCAAACTAGAGGTTACTTTGAGAAAATTATATTTTCATTTTTTCACTGAGAACTTTCTACACAATTTTCCAACAACCTTAGAGATCCCGATGTAATGTTCTCAATATTATATAACCACTTTATACTATTTATCATGCTATAAAATTGAAATTATTATCTACGAATATTTATAGTTCATAAATCAATTCTCGAAGTATAATCATATATATATAATTGAACAAATGAACTATTAAAATATTAATTATCTGTAAGAAAATCTAATTTTTTTTATCTTCTTAAAATCTAATATTCTATTAATATTTTTCATATATTTCGAGTAATTTTTTTTAACATACACCCCAATGATATAACCACTGATTTGCGATATATTATTAATCAAATCGACATACTCAATATCAATTTTTAAAAATCTTACGAAAGCCCAGACTCTCTTGATATACCCGTAAATTGAACTTGGGTTCTCGCGGTATGCCAACGCATGAATTTGAAGTAGCTAATTTGAAAATGAATTTTATGATTTATAAACAGTAAGTGATGAAAAGATAGCGTTTCGAAGGATTTCTCGAATACTAACTCACCTAATTGGATTAACATTTTGGCAAGTTGTTCAATACAAACCCTAATCTCAAGGCTAAATATTCTATCTACAACATCATAAAGTACACCAAGTACATTTGTATATTATTGTACAAGGAATTATACAACTTCTTGAGGCATCATTTTCAGCACTCTAACCCGACCACGGCAAAGCAAAAATCAGCCCTTTGACGGGGAAATACAAATTAGCGCAGTTAGCCGTAAAAATCTGTGAGAATCTCCAAAATGCCGAGTCGCTTTCCGAATTGGAAAGCCAACCAACTCACGATAAAGACGTATGAAACAACAAACAATATCATGGCAAATGAGACTCTTCTGAACCTGCGAAAAGGCCGGCTAAACAATATCATGAGAACAAATTGAGGCAGTGAAGCCATAATCTGTGGAAAAATCACGATGACGAAGATAGAGATCAAAGAGGTTGAGAAACCGGCAACAAGTCCGGCGACTATGTCCCACTTCCAGTACTTGGATTTCCCTTCGCTTGAAATCCAGGATTTCAACATCTTCATTGATCTGACAATATATGAGAAGACTCTGTCGTTATAATATTCGAGTCAGGGGAGGAAACGGGTTATTTGGTTCGGCTTTTTGGTACCTTTTTCACCGGAACTTGATTTTTAGTTTTTGGAATATAAAGCCGATAAATTTTTATTTTTTTTCGTGGAAGAACCAGTTTATTGGTTTCCAACTGGATAAAACTGAAGTTGAAAAAATATTTTTAAATAGTCCAAGTTTTGAAGAAAAGAAATGATTTCAAAGCCTAATCATGGATCCTGATATGACGAAAGGGAATGACCAACGAAGCTATACGAAGCAAAATATGCACAAAATTACTCACAGAATTGAATATCTCTTGACCATCTCAAATCGAAGGGGATCATTCGCTTGACACCTGAAAAGACCATCATCGTGCAAGCTTACTTTCGGAACTCCGTATGTGTACGAGCAGTCATATGTTTCATTGACCTGACACAAGAGATTAAGAACATAAACCATTAAGAGTTTCCGACGCATACTAAAAATAGGTGATTTCAAGCATAATTTGAAGGACAGATATTCCTAGAGACCTCTGACCCCTCGGAGGTAACGTGACACCAATGCTACTTCCGTTACAAATCAACAAATTCATAATAGGAAGACTACATAAGGACAAAACTGCAAAGTCACGGACTACGTTAAGACAAAAATACAAAAATAGGGGGTGTTATAAAGTCCTTTTACAGGGACAATGATACAAAGTAAGGGGCTTCCAACAATATTTTTCCTAACTTAAATCCCAATATTAGTACTTCATTGCTTGATAATCAAAGTGAAGTTCAAGAAAATCTACCTTAAATTTATCTTTATTCAACCAAGCAGCACCGAAATTAGGTCTGCAATCTAGAGGAAGGGCCTCATCCGGTGCCTCGGCCAATGCAAGCCTAATAACACCTGAGGATGCATCTTTGTATTCCACCTGAAACATTATTACATGTTAAAAAGAAAAGAATCATTAATCATCAATGTTAGAACAAGAAAATTCTTTAATGTCTACCATAGGTGAAAGAAGGTTGAAGAAACGGCATTTCTGGTTCACCGTATAGTACAGTACCGATGTACTTACAGTTACAAATGATGTCATGATGAAAATGAACCATGTTTAGCTAAATCATAAGCGTATAGTTCCGCACCTTGAATATGGAGGCCCAATAATACTCATAACGACACCTAAATTTACTTTTTCGAAACGAATAAAACACATGCTTGGCTTTGTAGTTCAACAGGCCAAGCTCGCAGACCTTGGAAGACCTTATATCCACACCTGTCAATGCAAATGCCACAAATTATACACAATGGGGACGCTGAAACGCGGCAAAAACTTAAAACCAACTGAATTTGCAGCGTAATTACGCAATCTTTCTATTGTAGCGAGTTGGTAACTTCAGCAAACACCAGCTCTAGCTAGCCGATACAGGATCACTCAAACCACGACACGAATCTGAAGCCGGAGGCGGAAAAACCATGTAGAATCCTGAAGGGGCAATTCTCCCCCCGAGGTTTTCCTCTTTCTCAAATCCTCACCCCCCAACCTATATGTTTTTCAATTTTCTACACCTAAATTTTCATTGTTTACTTTAGACTATAACAAAACACCCTCCTCGATTTTACCGGCCTCCCAAGATTCGAATCCCGGTTCCGCCATTGCTCTAAGCATAAGCTAAGAAGCTATCAACAGCAATGACTAACCTAAGAACACCTTGATTAATCCCAAATAAAAGATTGACCCATTGGATTTATGATAGCAATGACTGCTTCACTCTCATCATGAACACAGAGATACACACCAATTCGTTCATATCAATCAAATCCAAATCCAAACCGAACAAAATTCAGCTAGACGAAAATCAAGGAAAAATTCACTCACTGCTGGAAACGATCTTGCACTGAGAAGACACAGAGATCGGAATGGCGACCGAGGAGCTCGATAAAACAACAGCCGCGAGACTGACCAGAAACAACACTGCGAAGAACGAAGCGACGAGGAAAACGAGAGACAGAGACCACCGGAGCACTGTACACGACAAGCTCCGATTCGCCTTCCTCGTCGCGGAGTTGTCGGCCTCCGAGGAATCCATGGGCGAGATTCTCCGAGGAGAGAGCTCTTATCGGCAATCGGCGAAAGTGCGAGGACTGAATTGCAATTTCCCGGTCGCCGGAGGCATTTCTCCGATGATCGGCGTGGTTGTCAACGGAGAGGTCAAGGGGAGACAGACGCAATAGCTGCGAAGATATTTTGACGTTATTTTCCCCAATTTTTCATTTCATTTTTAGTAAAAGAATATTTAAATCCAATAAAATAAAATTTGTATTCATTTTATTAAGAAAAAAACGGCAATAATCGTCTAATTCTTGTCAAGAAAATGTTAATAAAAAAGACATAAATCACATATGAATGATATAGTTTTCTTTAAAATTTTATTTATTTTAATTAAACGATTAAATTATATTAATATAGATATTTGTATTATTTTGAAAAATTTAGTACACATAAATACAATAAATAATAACTTGAATACTTGTTCCAATTAAAACTTAATTACACTATATCTTAATTGAAATAAAAATTGATTCAGTCAGCTACACAGTCAAGTCAACTTCCTAATTCTGATTTTCTACATTCAAATGAAAATTTGAGATAATTTGAAAACTTCTTAAAAACAATGCACGTGTTAAGCTATAACAGATAATCCAGGGACCAAAATATAATTATTTCCAGAAAATTGGCCGAGAAGCTTTCTAAATTCCGCACACGTGTGGGAAAGCAGTTGCGTGGTATGGAATCTCGAACGCGAAAAGACACCACGTCACGGAGACAGGGGTAGCTTTGGAATTTCACAATTCAATTCGCGAAAAAATAAAAACACAGTTTCGTTTTCCCTCTCAAATTCAGTTCGCATTTCCACTTCTTCTCTCTACCTCCGATTCTCTCTCTTAGGGTTTCGGATTTTCTCGGAGCTTTTCTCGCTCGCCAAACACCGTCTCGGCCATGGCGGAGACGCTCACGCGAGGGTCGATCATGAGGATGTGCAACCAGGAGGGGCCCAAGGAGGACGACTGGAACCCGGTGGTTCAGGTGACGGACCTGAGGATCGTCAACGCCTCCGGAGCTCAGCCCGGCACGGAGAGGTATAGGGTTCGGATCTCCGATGGAATCCACTTCCAGCAAGGCATGCTGGCCTCGCAGCTCAACAACCTCGTCGCCGCTGGCAGGCTCCAGCGAGGCTCGCTCGTACGTCTCATCGAGATTGTCTGCACTCCCGTCCAGGGGCGATTGTAAGTGTTCTCTACTGATTTGTGTGCGATTTTGTGTTTATATGTAGCTGTTCGTGTTCGTGATGATTGGGCTGAAGAAAGGGGTTCAATTGTGGTTTTGTCTTGTGCTCGTCCATCGTGTTTGTGTTCAAATTGGACTGTAAGAAGTTCAATTGTGATAATTTTGTCTCTGATTCCGTTATCGCAATCGCTTGCACTGATCAATCTCTTACTATGACATATAATTAATTGCTATGAAAATTGCTTTGTCCTTTTTGATAATGGAGTTATTGTCGTTCTGATATCTATGAGTTCGTACGGCCGTTCATGAAGATGTACTTGCATCAATACGTAGGTTTAGATGTTACTGTTTATTAAAGCTAGGGACTTTAGGTCAGCAAGTTATAGTGCCCGACTGTTAGAATTGGGATTAAAGCTCGTATGACCTTCTTTGCTGCTTGGAATTTTGAGAAAATCTCGGAGAAACATTACTGGGAGATGCTATATTTAATATTTATATTGTAATCTGGGATTTGAAATTATCTTCTAATCATGAGCATTATTGGTTAAGTTAATGTTTTGAGTTATGTTTGGATTTGTTTTGCCTAGCTGATCAAACTTACTCTGACAGGATCATTCTGATAGTTAACATGGAGATGGTACTTGATAAATGCGATATCATTGGCGAACCTGTGCTGATTCAAAAATCGGCAAACACACCACCTTCAACTAATGAACCTGTTTTTGGAATGTCTGCTGAACGCCCTGGGATGGATAGATCAGGTGGTAATATTTACCCAAATAATGCAAGACCCGGGGCGACAAACACGCCATCAAACTTTTCCAGGCCAGAGACTGGCGATCGGTCGTACAGCTATCCAAATTCAGGAAGTGGAAATCCATCAACTATAACAGGATCATACACCAATCAGAACTTAGGAACCAGGGAACCAAGCTACGGCAATCAGAACTCAGGAATGAGGAACTCATCGCCCGCCAGTCTACCATATAGCAATCAGAATCCTGGTTTGCGCAATCTTAGGCCAGAGGTTTCGCGGCCACCTCCAAATTCTTACGCCCGTCCACCTCAGCCACCATACCAACAGACACCTCCGATGTACAGTAATAAAGGACCAATAGCCAAAAATGAAGCTCCTGCAAGGGTAATACCTATTGCAGCGCTCAATCCCTACCAGGGCCGATGGACAATCAAAGCCAGAGTGACAGCGAAAGGAGAGCTCAGGCACTATAACAATCCGCGCGGTGATGGGAAGGTTTTCTCTTTTGATCTTCTCGACGCAGAGGGTGGAGAAATCCGTGCAACCTGCTTTAACGCCGTGGCTGATCAGTTCTATAATCAGATCGAAGTTGGTAAAATTTACATGGTCTCCAGAGGTAGTTTAAAACCTGCCCAGAAAAATTTCAACCACCTTCGTAACGATCAAGAGATTTTTCTCGAGAACACATCAGTTGTACAGCCATGCTTTGAGGATGACGACTCAATCCCACGTGTGCAATTTCATTTTGGTTCCATTAAGGATATTGAGGAAATGGAGAATAACGGCATTATGGATTTGATCGGTGTTGTCTCGTCTATCAGTCCTGCAGGCTCTATAATGAGAAAAAACGGTACAGAAACTCACAAAAGGGCACTCCAATTAAAGGACATGTCAGGCCGAAGTGTCGAGCTAACTCTTTGGGGAAATTTCTGCCACGCTGAAGGGCAAAGATTGCAAAACATGTGTGATTCTGGATTATCCCCTGTTTTGGCTGTGAAGTCTGCCAGAATCAACGATTTTAACGGTAAATCAGTGGGGACGATATCGTCAAGTCAGCTATATATAGAACCAGAGTTTCAAGAAGCGTATAGACTTAGAGAATGGTTTGAAAGGGAAGGGAAGAACGCCCCTTCAGTCTCTATCTCTCGGGAGGCTGGAAGTATGGGTAGAGCGGATGTTCGGAAAACCGTTTCCCAAATTAAAGATGAGAAGCTGGGAACCTCTGAAAAACCGGATTGGATTACAGTCAGTGCAACCATTTCTTTCATAAAGGTTGACAATTTCTGCTACACAGCTTGCCCTTTGATGATCGGCGAGAGGCAATGCAGCAAAAAGGTCACCAACAACGGAGACGGGAAATGGCGGTGTGATCGGTGTGATCAGTCTGTTGATGAGTGTGACTACCGTTACATACTTCAGCTTCAGATTCAGGATCACACGGGTTTGACATGGGTTACTGCTTTTCAGGAGGGCGGTGAGGAAATAATGGGCCTCTCGGCCAAAGATCTGTATTACGTGAAACATGAAGAACAAGATGACGATAAATTCGCTGAAACTGTTCGGAAAGTCCTATTCACTAAATTCATGTTCAAGCTGAAGGTGAAGGAAGAGATATACAGTGACGAGCAGCGTGTGAAGTCAACAGTGGTCAAAGCAGAGAAGATCAACCTCTTGTCGGAGTCCTGGTTTCTCCTGGATCAAATAGAGAAGCTCAAAAAGGAAGATTCTGGTTCTGCCCCCAACCCGGATACTTCTGTTCCTAATTCCGGCAGAGAGTTTGGGATTCCGGCAAATCAAGCTAGTCAGTTCGGGAAACAGTTCGGTGGCTCAAGGCCTGTGGGAAATAATGTATCTTCTGGTTCGTACATGGCCTGCAACATCTGTGGGGGTTTCGGTCATAGCAATGCAAACTGTCCGAGTGTCGATAGTCAACTGGGAGGCGGCTACGGAAACCGAGCAGCGTCAGTTTCTGTTGGCGGAGCTGGTAATGCCTCTGGCGAGTGCTTTAAGTGCCACCAAAAGGGGCATTGGGCGAGGGACTGCCCGGGGACGAGGGATGCTCCTCAGTCATCCTACGGGAACAGCGGCGCTGTCCAAGGAAGATTCGGTGGAGCTTCCAGGCAACATGTGGGTGGCTTTTGAGGTTCAGTCTCGGAAAGAAGTTCATACAATACAGTAGACAAAGGTTGAGAATCATGAAATGAAGGCTTCGGAGCTTGGAAATCGTGGCGGCTTGTCACCACTTTGCGATGAGGAACATTATCGCGGGTTTTGGGTTCTGATATCAGTTTTGGGCTGCGTTTAGTAATATGCATGCGTTTTGTAACTTTCTATGTTTTTTGGTCATAAGTTAATGCAATAGTACAGGTGTTTCTGTTTTATTCTGTTACTTTTCGACTTCATTCTTGTAAGTGTTTTCTTTTAAATCAAGTATCCTTATCCATATATATATATATATATATTATACACACACAATCCTCTCTCAACATAAATTGTAGCATAAATATATGATAGAATACATTGGTCTTTTCATAAATTGAAAATACACACATTCTTCTGCCTCGGAAGATAAGTATGCGAGTTTATTCCTTAATCACATATGGCTATTGCCGATTATCACACACCACAATAAGCAAACAAATTCTTCATATCCATTTCTGTTACATCTCCGAAGTTTACACCTCCGTTGCCAGTAAATCCGCGTATTTCATTTATATATGCGCTCGAAACTGACTCAGAAGCACACACTTGCTGGCGTACCCGGCCCTGAGGCCTTAAGAGGAAGTGGTTCGAGCATCATCCCCTCCGCGCCACAGCCTATCATGGCATTTCCCGCCACAATCTTCGAAGATCCCTTTCCTCTCTCGATTGGAACGGTACTGGAAACCGCCACTGTAACCGCCGACCTGCCCATCTCTGGAGCCGATTTCAGCCGGAGCCTTTCGGCCCTCGACCCGATGACCTGTCCCAAGATGGAAGCGGCGATGGTCAAGGCCATGGCGGCTTTGGGCATCAAGACAGACTTGCGGAGCATGGCGATGAAGGGCACGGCAGCGTGGATCGCCACGAACCACGAGGGGGAGAATTTCTCGGTGTGCTCTCTCCACACGCCTAAGGGTACATTTACAGCCATGCCCAGGGCAGCGATGGCCAGCATTTTGGCCGGCAGCGGCTGGGGCCGGAGCGACTTCACGAGGCCGGTACGGGAGAGAGCCGCCCGGGCGGCAACGATCGCAGGCGGGCATTTGAACTTCATTCCGGGCGGCGGCTGAAGCGCCGACGCGACAAGCGGGATGACGCTGCTCACGGCTCGGTATGACTTTGCTATGGGGCAGTTTCCCAACTTTAGCCATTCGTCACCGAGCGCCTCGTGCTTCGATGAGCTCCCTTTCTGTTGTTATGGTTATGTGATTGGCTCAGTAACTTGTGAAAATAAAGACCGTATAATCATTGCACAAATGCTTAACCATATTTCATGTATTTAAACATTTAAGGAATTCACTTCGATAATATAAAGAAAGAGAATATGGGGAACCATTTGCAGATCCCACCAATCAAATATATGATTTACCTGTGAAGAGGATTGGTCATTGGATGATTTGGACTTCTTCTGATTTTTCCCTTTGTCGGAGAACGGGCCGAAATTGAACGGCCCTCCTAGCCCAAATGACGATAAACTAATGCTAGCACACTTGGCCGCCAAAGGGTTGAAATGAGGCGCAGGCTTATAGTCCGACTCGTCTTTACTAACCTGAGACCTTCCAAGTGGGACAACCCCGTCTTTTCCATGGAAGACCTTAAATGCCATATCGAAACTCGGACCATCCTCAAAAATAGGGCCTCTAGCTCCCTACATGATGAAATTCAAAAAAGAGGACAAAATTTAGGACAAAGAATCGTGAAAACCCAAGACTTAGTGTGTTAGCCCCTATTTGGCACCTTACTTTGCAAATTGACTATCACACCTTCAATTTTGTTCCTAAGGTAGCCAAGTCCTTCTGTTATGAAACCGTTATATTTTAACTGAAATGGTTTTTTTTTTTTTTTTGTATTAAAAAAATACAAAATAGAAAGTAAAATATAGACAATATACAAAGTGGGGCCATAGATTTAAGGTAATTAAAAATGGTAACTGAAAAGTGGTATAAACAACATAAAAAGAATTGTCCATTAGGTGAAGGGAACTACAAAGAGTAATTTATAAAATGGTAAAAAACGACATAAGAGAGTTAACTAACCGACAGGACAGGCAGAGGGAGGCGAACTGAAGAAAAGGAAAAGCAGGTGGGTTTGTTGATGTTCTGCAAAAATGGACATTTTTGAAAGTCCATCTCATCAAATGATGCGTCACAAGCATTTTCTTTCATGCCTTTAAAACGAAAGTCCATTGCTTGTTCGCTCGAAGAAAACTACCTGCAAAAAAAGAAAAAAACAAGGAATGTGAAATTTTGAAGCAAATCGGGTAAATATCGGCCCAAATGCACTAAGTTGTACTTGTATCTAAGTTGCACAAAAAAAAATCAAATGATATAAATTGGAAAGGAAACACTCCTCGAGAAGATGGGGTATTTGTTAGGAAAAATTCCAGTTTCCTTTTCAAATCCCATGCTTATCTAGTACGCGTAAAAGAATTAAAGTACAAGGATAACGGATATGACCCGGAGCAAAAAGAGAAGAGTACGAAAGAAGAAAAGAAAATAACACAAGCAACCGATAACTCAATTTACTTTTTCCATCAAACTCAAAGAATAAATAAAATGCACAAGGGAACATACAGGTGATGGAAGGATGAATCACAGGGAGTGATGCAAGGGTTTTAGAGAGACCTCGCGTATTTTTAACAACTTATATACTTATAGCCAATTCAAAGTAAAAAAAGGCTGTCAATTAGACGAAGCCATTTTATCACAAACAATCAAGATAGACCGAGAGACAGACCTCCTTCGTAGAATTAAGTATATAGGAAACAAACAACGAGAAGAAATTCTAATGACCTTCGAGCTACAACAATAATTCAAAGAGAAAAGCTTTTTTCCAACAAAATCCAGATTAACACCAATTCAATTTCGATGAAAAACCACTCCAAACAGACAGAGTATTTCGAAAACACAGAATTGCGTTTGCATTTTGAACGCGAATTATGCTCGACAGAATTCGTTTTCCCCTTCTTTCTATTCTAATCTGTTATTCCGTCTGCGTGTTACCGACACTTTTCCCAGACGGAAGTCAACAATCCTTGTGGCTCGTTCCGCAAATTACTTATTTTTTGACATAACATTACAATAGATAACAACCCAAAAGCTATATCCTTCAATAAACTTCCATGGCTCTAAACTGATTCAAACCAAAAGCCCCAAACAAGAATCAGCTTTCCATAACTCCACGAATGTACAAAATCGTGTAAGATCACGACACCAAAATCACAAAACCCCATTACAGAATTAGTCAACGCAACCGCATAGATCAGATCATTTGGGGCAAATCAAAATATGGAACAATTTCCTCGAATTCTATAAACCATCGCCGCGATTGGTCAACTAAGCAAGCCAATCCTCTAAATTGAGAACCCTAGCGATCGATTAATCAGGAAAAAAAATGCGCAGCTCAAAATCGAATGAGCACGATGGGTCGAAAGATAATCCAGAAGCAAAAAAGGGAAGAATCGGTGTTTGGGAGGAGAGAAAATACCTGGGAATCGGCTGAGAGAGACCGGAAAATCGGAAGAGACGTGTGGTTGGCACAGAAACGTGTATAAATGTGTGTGTATATTATATATATATATATATATATATATATATATTGTAGTTGATGGTCAACAACTAACAACTACTCGCTTAGTCGTTTATCACGACGAGGCTTTTATTTATTTTTTTATTCGAGCTTTTTGTTGGATTTTTATTTATGGGATATTATAATTGCTAATTGTTGAATTATTTATGAGCATATTGCCAAATGTTTTACAAATAATTTGGATTTTGTAATTACATAACTAGGATGCAATCAAGGTTGAATTGCCTTCAAACAACAAATCGACCATAAGTTATTTTCGTAAGATTTTTAGAAAATATGGATGGGTAAGCTGCAAACCGATGTGTATACCAAAAAAAATGATAGGTAATAAGTAGACCGACGAAATTTTTCGTAAAAAAATTAAATGTTGCTCAAAAGTTCAAAATAATATCATAGATTTTTAGGAAAAAATCAAATTTATTTTCCCAAAATTAGATTTTATTGGGAAAAAATTGGAGGTTTTTTTTTTTAAATTAAAATTGAATTTTGAGAGTCAAAAGGCATTTAAGAGAAACGATACTTATACTAAATTATTGTAAAAAATATACTCATAAAAAAATAAATTAACCCATGGACATGGTGAATTTTTTAAAAACTATAAATGCAATAGTATATGACAAGGTACATCACTTAGGACATTATAGGTCCTGAGTTCGAGTTACTATGAGGGTATGAGTGATACATAAATGTATTAGGTATCCGTATGTCTATATTGCTTCACTTCATGTGTTAAAACTTACAACAAATAAAAGAAATCTTGTAGTAGTGGTTGACTTAGTGCAAACCTCATAGTAACACGTCCTGTTTAATTTACTTATAAAAAGTTTGACTTACTAACATTATTTAATTATATATGATAAAGCTGAAAAGTAAGGAGTAGGTTTTGACTAATCGTTGCGTGTATAGTGCCTTATGAACAATTCGTCGAGTAAAAGTTGTTGATGTAATGTAAGAACCCACAAGTTGTGTAGTTGTTTAAATCCTTATGGTTAGAAAAGTCTAACGGAACCGGCCTATCGAGCAGCTTATAAGGCGATTGTCGTCGCCCAACGTATTTTGTCGGAGTACTCGGCTCGATATCGGTATCAGCTTGCTACTACCACTTTCGGATTTGGATTTTATACTCAATCTATAATAAATAATCACAATATATGAAATTGATTAATCATAATAAGCGACATTGTTAACTGCTTAAACAACTAAAATAACAGTTTTATTTGTTCCCCCTTAAATATAAATTTTAATAGAGAATGATATCCGATGTGTGAACAAGTTAAGGATGTGATTTTCGGATGCAATAATAATAATAATAATAATAATAATAATAATAATAATAATACATTTTTTTTCAAGCACATAAATAACATTAATCACATAATAACATCGTGACATCTAGTAAAACACGGAATCGCATTTGCGCACAAGATGACGATTAGAGTTACGAATCCAACTAGAATGCGAAATAACGCTCGGCACAATTTTTTTTGTTTCTTTAATCCTTTATTTCGTTGTGTGTTTTGGCCTGTTTTCTCAGAAAGAAAGTAAAAAAATCCTTGTTTCTCGTTCCACATACTACTTGATATTACATTACAATAGATAACAATTCAAAAGCTATATTTACATTACAAATTACTCATTTCCAGAGCTCTAAACTGATTCAAATCAACAGCCCTAAACAAGAACACCATTACAGAATTAGTCAACCCAACCGCACCGATCAGATCACTAGGGAAAAATCAAAATCGGAACAATTTCAACAAAACTCTAGAAACCCTCGCCGCGATTGGTCAAGTAAGCAAGCTAATCCTTTATTTTGAAAACCCCAGGGATTGATTACTTTCGTAAAACAGGAAAAAAAAAGTGCGGCACAAAATCGAATTGACATGATGGATCGAACCTCAGAAACATAATTTAGAAGCAAAATAGAGAAGAATCGGTGTTTGGAAGGAGAGAAAATACCTGGGAATCGGTTGAGGAAGACCGGAAAATCAGAAGAAACATGTGGATCAGTAAAGCTCCGGATTTTGACAATACCGCACGTTTTTTTTTTTTACGTACAGTAGTCCAAATTAGATAATTTCGTCGAAAACACAGATGTTCAGACAACAATTTGGCCGCAGCAATAGTCCAAATAACAACTCGCCTGAGTTGCGCTTTGGACGACAGTTTCGGCCGAACCATCGTCCAAACGTCCATATATTACTTTTTTTTTTCTTTCACAAAACAATCGTGTAAAGCCCCGAATTTTGACATAAACCTACGCCTATTAAGTAAACTAGTGCAAAGCGTGTGGTGTATTCTTATTATATTTGTAGTCGATTTCTTCAATTTGAATTGACTTTTATTATGCTTCACTTATTTCTCTTGATCCCAATTCGGGGACCTGATTACAAGAATACAAGTGGACAATATATTATCCACTGAAAATAGATCAATAGATAGTAGGCAAACATAGTAAAAGCATGAAGTAATGTTAGAGAAAGACGAATATCTTTTTAGAAAGACGAGTACGTCTCATTTTAAGTTCCACCGAAACTTCCGGAGACAACGCCATTACCGAGGCGACTGTTGGCGCCATTGCTTGCGAACCCGCTACTAGCACCACGAAAGAGATTGCCAAGCGTTCCGAGGAGAGCGCCATTACTGCCGGGGAGATCAACCTGCAGAAGCTTCCTTGCAGGGTGAGAATTAGCTGCGCCGCAGAGGAGGAGGGTCGAGAAGAGAGCCATATTGAGCGGGAAACTTCATAAAACATCCATCAAAACATCATAAATTATTTTACTACACCTCAAAACATCATAATTGGAAATACATCCTTTTTAAATTTTATGTACCAAAATACTCTTATTTGTATCCATTTTTTCGGACGCGACTTGTCTATTTTTCAGGAGGCAATATGTCCATTTTTCAGTACACAATATGTAATTTTGAAATGGTATTTTTGTATTACAAATTTGAAAAGGATCTATTTCCAATTATGATATTTTGAGGTGTAGTAAAATAATTTATGGTGTTTTGAGGGATGTTTTATGAAATTTTCCTAGAGCAGCATCTCCAACCAAGGAAGACTTGCCCCTCATCATCGCTGTTTCTTCTTAATTGTCTTTATTTGTCTACACCACACTCGAAGATTTCTTGACTGTATTAATTTGCTTGAACATCCATGTACTTGAAGCTATATTGTTGATATATTTAGTGAAAATACGGGTATAATATTCAAAATATATATATGTGATATAGTTATAGCCAAATTTTATGCGTAAGGTTTTAATAGAGATATGAGAAGAGCAAATTGTTTCAATAAAGTGATGCATTTTTGCAAGATAGCGAAAGAGCTAGACATCGTTAATATTGTTATGAAGATTTAGAAAAATAATGCACATTTGTTTTTACTCCTATTTGATTTATATATACCTCATATAATATTCAAAGTGCAATCTTATAGCCAAATCCGGAAACAGCCATACTTTTATAATTAACTAGGGGACTAAACCGCGCTTCGCGCGGTTGCGATCAAAATCTCACTAATAAATTTGGATAAAATATTGAATAATTGTATTTTTAAATTTATATATTCGTGACTTTTTTTGTGTAATAATTTCTATATATTTTAAAATGATTTGGTAATAGATTCTGAAATATTATCCCCAAAACATTTATTTGGCTTAACTTTTTCTAAACTCTTCCAACTATTTTTTTAAACAAATAATTTGAAGCTCAAAAGGCATAATGAACTAAAAATTGATCTTTCATTAATGAAAACATACAATCATATAGGTAACCAATTTGCTTCATCATTATTATTATCAAATAGATTCACAACTCTAAAATTTAATCTGTAAAATTTTCAACAGTAATCTTTACTCTTCTGTTTATAATAATCTTGCTTCCTAATTATATAAAAAACTATGACTTATAGTGACATGACCTTAATAATCTAAATGTCAATATATTTGTGGGTTATATTTTGCATAGGTTGTTTCTCAAATATTTTTTTGAATGTTTATTTTATCTATTTAAACATTCTACATAAATCCAATTATCTCTAAAGTATATCAAAACTGATGTTCGTCGTAAACACATAATTTGAGTTTCTCTTTGAGTTTATCATTCCATCTCAAGTGAAATAATTATTTATTTTTACTTCTAATTCTAAAATCGTTTTCTTATTCCAAAGCTGTAACTAAATAGTTTTTTATTTTCTTAATTGTTTATTTTATCTATTTGGACATTGTACAGAAGTCAAATTTTCTCTAAAATATATTACTTTTTATTTCGTCATATACACACATATTTTGGGTTCCTCTTTTGAGTTTATTATTCCACCTCAAGTGAAAATAACTATTTTTTTTTACTTCTAATTCTAAAATCGTTTTTTTATTCCAAAGTTGTAATAAAAATAGTTTTTTATTATTAATTGTTAAAAGTCTGACCTATGTCTTCAATTATCTTCATGTCTAAATGTTTGGACTAATGTATGTATATTGTTCTTTCATTATATTTTTTAACTATAGTGGTTCGTTATCTATTTTATTTTCTTTTAATGTATTTTTTTTATACATGGTCGCTCATAAGTATTGCTAGTATAAAGAGTCAAATTAAATGCCCGGATTAATGAACAGATTCACTGCCACCTATTTTATTTTTATATGAGCTCTATATTTTTATTTTATTTTCCCCTATATTTCGTATCTATATATAAAAAGAAAAAACTTGCATATCCTAACAAAAGTCATCTCGTGCACACCAACCACGACAGCATTTTGATCAGAATTGATCTGGTCTTCAATATTCAAGAAATAAACAAACAAAAAAAAACGACTCACATATACTGTAAATAAAGCCAACGATTCACTTGAAAAACCAAACTAATAGAGATGTTATTGAAAAACCGCAATAAAAATTAGCTCATAAAAAATATAGGGGCATAAAAGGAAAGTGATGTAGTATAAAAGGAAATTAAAAACAACAAAAAAAAACGAATGTTCCAATTCTTCATATAAATAAATAAAAAGGAGGAATTTCAGAAAACTATTTAATTCCCTAGGCAACATAAATAGGGTCGTGTAGGGTGAACATGTGAAGTATAAAAAGAGCATACATTTTTCTTAGTATTATAATGTTGTGATGAAATACACTTATGAAAATAATAATTAAAAATTATATTTTAATTGAAGGAGAATTGAAACTTTCATTTTCATTGAAGGCCTAGAGAATTGAATGCATTAAAGAGAATTAAAACAATCAAGTTTAAAACGTTAAAAGGCCTTCAAGGAGAATTATATAAATGAAAGAGTTTAAAAAAATGTAAAACCTTAAAAATTCAGAATGACAGATTCTCATATTTATAATTTGGATTAATATATTAAAAATCTATTGTTAAATGACCTAATCATATTGAGAAAATATTAATGTAATAAATGCTATAAATTATAAATGATGCACCTCTCGTTTTCAAGAGTCACTCACTTGTAAAATAGTTTAAAAAATAAACAAATAATCAAAAAAATCAAGAAACTTGTATCATTGCTTTGTTGTTGTGCCATGTAACAACTCAAAAAGTGTCTTTTTATACATATATAGATTATGTACATTCTTTTTCTTATGTAAAAATAGAAACTTTAAATCTCAAATAACAACTTGTATATTGTGAGTTGATCTTTAGATATATATGCTATTATGTCATAATATAAAATAGACATAACACAGCGACCTAAAAACTTGTGAATGATTCAAAATATTGATCAGGTTACAGAAGTACATATAATCTGGAGGAAAGATAGAATCACACAATCTTAAAAAATTAAATATGAAAGATGTAGTAGAGATATCATCGAGGGATAATTAATTAAATTAACAGAGGAAAAAAACATGGTGTCCGTTATATTAGACATACGCTTCCAACTGCATAGATTTCCCACGATTGAAAATAGCTACATTAAAATCGATCGAAATGTAACACCCTTGCTAGAATCGCGTGTGCACCAACAAAATTGAAAGAAAAAAAATATATACTATGTTCATTGAATAAATCCCCATGAAAAAACAACAAAAAGAGGAAAAGAAACTAACTGAGAATGGAATGATCTATTTCTTGATTGAAGAAATACCACTGAAAAATCAACAAAAGAAAAACCAATGCACAAAATTAAATAAAACTCGCCGTAAAAATTGAAACCAAACTCCGGGATATAAGAAACTTACCGGAAATGCAACGACCTTATTCTTGATCGAAGAAATCCACTTGAATTTTAACAAAGGAAAAATAATAACCATAAATCAAATCAAACTCACAAATAAAAAAAATAAACTTACCGGAAATGCGAAACCGCTTATTCTTAGTAGAAGAAATCTCCCTGAAAATCGCAAAACTGAAAAACAATGCCCAAAATAAAATATAAAAATGAGAATAACAAATTTTATGCAATGATCAATATTAGTATACAACCAATTATGAAATAGGAGCTACAATAGTTATTTGATTTTAATGTGAAAACTATTCATCAATGTTTAATTAGAATTGGAAGAGGCCAATCTCGTAAAACTTCATGCTTACCAAAAAAAAGAGTGTGTTTATTACATATAAATAAACAAATAATATGCAAGAAAATAGATAATTGATGAAGAAAAGTGTTGCAGTATTAATCGTTTGCTTTTCTTAGAGAGATATTAAAAATTCTTTATATTAATTGTGACATGATTAACGCGTGGAATAATTTGTGAAATTAACTCACGTAAATAAAACTGTTAATGTGTTAGTGGGAAATAAATATTTGGACAGGAAGAGACATTTCTTATTGTCCCATGGTTTAGAAGAATTAAACTATCAAGAAATTCAAAGTTTAAGAAACTAAGAAACCTTAATTCTTGATTTTGATTCTGTATTGTGACACCTTATTACTAAAAAATTCTTCTTTTATATACAAATATAGATATATAAACAAAATTATGTGACATGTGTTTGAGTCCAATATCCATACGTTGAAGTAATTAAATGTAACATTAAGGAAAAAATAAATATAATTAAGTTTGTTATTGACACATGTTTGAGTCCATCGGGATACGTTCTTTCTTGAATTTTGAGTCAATATGATTGTGTATTGTAATAAAAACACATATAAACATCAAAAATAGTAGTTGCTCAATTTTATTGTATAGTCTCCTTAAAATATAAATCGTTTAAAGAATAAGCATTACATTTTAGTACTTTTGAGTATTAAGAATGTTTATGTTATGATAACATGTTAAAATTTGATGTAGATACTTTAGTTAACGCATGAAATAAATTGTGACATTAACTCATACTAATAGAGATGTTAATGTGCAAGTGAGGAATAAATATGTGGAACTAATTGCCTCATGGTAAGGAAGAATAAAACTATCGAGAAACTCTACAAATTAGAAAATTTCAGTTCTTATTTGTATATTGTGCCACCTTATCACTCAAAAATTCTCTTTATATATATATATATATTTATTTACATATATACTTGATAAATTTTTAGCGGTCTCCGTAGCACTTGAAAACTTTCAAAATACCGGTCTATTACTAATCTCGATATCTCGGCCTCAAGATTAGTTTAAAATTATCAATGCACCAATTTATTTTGCTTATTTACTTGTCGTTGATGGTTTCGTGCTGTCGAAGTCGATCACATGACCAACAGGTGTTGCACCATCAGTAATGTCATATTGTGAATTATTATATAAAATTGGGACTTTACACTATTCTGTTTTTTTTTGTTCGTACATGTCTGTGTCCCTTTAGAATTGATGGACAATATATATTGCTTAAGAATGATTTGATGTATACTGCTTCTTAAATTCAAAGTATATATTTTTCGTCTAAAAATGAATTACCTTTTAATAATTGATCCCATCCCAATAATTACAGGTTCACCTAAAAATTATAAATATGACACATATTAAATATTAAAAATCATTAAAACAAAAAAATAATAGTTAGGCACCATCTCAAAGATATAATTTCAAAGATTGAGGTACCATTTTGACATTAATTTCGATTTGAACTCTTGATAGCCGATTAATAATCTAAAAGCATTATTTCTCAACTCTACCACTCTTCATTTCTGATATTTCAATTTTCACTGTTAAAATATAATTTTATTAAGGATTAGTTTTCGTCGCTCACTTTTTAACACTGAGCTCTCAATCAATTTTTAAGGCTAAATTAGGGCTATAAAATTAACATTGATATTCTTTATCAATCCCGATATGTTTTGAAAATTGAAAAAGATGGATAGAGCAAATAAAATTAATGAAAATATGTTCATACAACTATATACAATTTCTTGGAAGCTAATATAAAATATAAACATGCCTTTAACTTAAAATTGAATATGGTCGTATTACTTTTAGATTTCGAACCATTGCATCATAATCCATTGCACCTTGGACAAAATTGATGTTCTTCAAGATAGTATATATGAAAATTGTAACACAATGAATAAGAAGAAGCTAAGAACTCCAATTTGAATATAAATATGTCTTAACTTAAAATGGAAGATCGTCGTATAGCTTTTGGATCTCGAACCATTGCATCATAAGCCATTTGCACCTTGGACAAAATTGATGTTCTGCAAAATAGAACAAAAATTATGACATAATAAAGAAGAAGTTAGAGAGAAAAAGAGTGAATTTTTTCAAAGGCGAATTCCTAATTGCATTAAATTTTTGCATAATAACAATTATAAAATAGTTAATTTTTTTTATATTAAATTACTCCTCCTGTTTGTGTGTTGGTTGATCTATAGACTAATATATACTCATATAGATTTTAGTGATTATTAGATTAGAATAAAGTAATAAGCAAAGAACGTGTGCAAAACTGGAATTTTACTTAGTTGGCCATTGCATAAGTTTTTTGGATTATATCCATTTCTAAGTAGAGTGCAGACTTGCAGCAACACTACGGCTCGATGAAGAAAAAACAAAGCAGAATTCCATAATTTCTTGTTTCATCAGGTTTTTGAACATCTTGATCGTATAATTATTATCAGTTTTTGAAAAATGTGTACCCATGCTGCCATGCATAACAATTTAATAAATTGTGTCAAAGTTTCAAGAGAATATAAACAAACTCGTCGCTGCATGAGCTAAGAAGTATCCCGCATAAAAAATTGTTTAAGCACTACGATGTTCAAGAAGAGTTAGAAAATTAATGGAGCCTTTACAATTTTTTTATTTTTGTTGCTGGCCCTTGTATTTTTTCCAACATTATGAACAACCTACAGTATCCTAGAAATATAAAAAGGAAAAGAATAAGCCAACACACTTATACATAGCATCAAAACACAGAATATGCCTCTTGATTTGATAAACACACAAAAAATATTTTTAAACCATAGCACTTATCAGATAGCTGGATTAGAATTCAAATTCATTAATGGCCAGATAAAATTTTAATTAAATTTACTTAAACAAAAGAGCATATGAAGATTTAAGCATAAAGGTTCATCTGGCATTCGAATATAAAAGCATCGTCAAAAATAAACTTGAACGAAACATAGTACAAATGGTGAAAAAATCGCATGCATGACACATCCGGTGACTGTGAAAAAACAATTAAACAAACCTTATAAATTGATTTGTTGAGCAAACCATTATTCTCAAAACATTCTTGTTACCTGCAAAAAAAAATGAAAAAGAAATCAAATTTAACAAAAACATCATGGATAAAAGGAAATTTAGAAGTATGGATTAAAAAGTACGACCATTTAAAAGAATAAAGTGAGCATATATAGTCAGAAATAATATGTACCAAGAAGACCAAACGCTTGGTTTTTCCATCCTTTTCATTAATTTTGTCTCAATAGATTGAAAAGGCTTTAATTTAAATTTTTTTGGTATTCCCTTCGACAAAATATGTTGATTACCTATAGGCTATAACTGCTCCAAGACTGCAAACTTTCGTATTCCTTGCTGCTTAAAAGAGCATGAAACAAATAACCACTAAGATTATAACTCCCACTAATGCATGTCTTAACTCCCATCAATGAAATTCCTTGAATCCCATTAATCCATACCATATCGCTATATATATCTTTAAAAAAAAAAAAATACATATTCTTAAATTTAAAAAAAATTAAAATCTTAAAAAAAAAGAATCTTAAATCTCTTCTATTTTATTTCGCCACGTCACTTGTTCATGATTTTACTTTTATATATAGATAGATTTTTTCTTTCTTTTTAGAACCCATTAGAAAAACACACGAAGAGCTAAAATCTTCTTGTGAAAGAAACATCAATCTAAAAAAACCAATTTAGATTGATGTTTCTTAGTCCAATGAGTACACCGGAAAAGAAATAATAAGAAAAAAAAAGTATATTTTAGATTATTTTTAAGGCAACGTATGGAGTGGGGGCTTATTATGTAAATGCTAGATTATATAGGGAAAAAAAAGAACTATAGATTGAGTAACCTGGAAATTTCAAAATTCGTGAGCATCCTGTTTGCAATTTCTATATAATATAACAAAAAGAAGTCTGAAACATATTGAAGAAACTAAAATGTATGCAAATACGTAAGATACCTATTTTATGCCCACAGAGCAACAGAGAATAAATGTGTATGTATATACTCACGATATAGCTTCCGGAGTGTTTTTTTTTACCTCAATATATGTGTATACCTATTGTTGTGCTCTTGCTGGCGTGGTCTTAATTCGAGTAAGGCCAAC
This sequence comes from Parietaria judaica, assembly GCA_954871525.1. Classification (NCBI taxonomy): domain Eukaryota; kingdom Viridiplantae; phylum Streptophyta; class Magnoliopsida; order Rosales; family Urticaceae; genus Parietaria; species Parietaria judaica. The sequence goes on along the minus strand of OX940868.1, from coordinate 18,556,344 downwards.
ACATTGCCAAAACAAAAACTAAACAAAATAGCCTATAATTATAGAACCATACATGTAGAAAGAGAAACTAAGCCCGCGATCATCACCGTGATACAGCAGCACTCGTTAGAATATTTGAGAATAAAATTGAAGAGTTTTACAATCGTTGGTTTAGCTTTATTTGGTAGCTAGGGGTATATAAAATATATGTGTATACTCTTAAAAGCTTACTTATTACCAAGGAAATTGAAGAGTTTTGCAACGTCACATTCTTCCTATTTATGTCATTAATTGAGGGTCTTGTGTTACCTTTTCATTTATTTGATATGCTATTGTGAGCAATCATAATATTGCAGTAGATGAAAGGTTTAAAAAATGTAATCTCTTGGATTAGTTACTCTGTTTTGTCCGACGTTAATGCTCTAGTTTTGCTTGATACATCATTGAGAATACTTCTATTTTAATTAAAAAACTGAATAATTAGAGAATGAGAATCTCCTGTAATCTATTGTTCCATGTCATACTTGAAAATTTAGGTTTAATAATGAAACAAAATATAAATTAATAAAAGAATATAGGTTTAATAATGAAACAAAATATAAATTAATAATAAAATATAAATTAATAATAGAACAAAACCCTAATAACATAAATATATATATGTATTAATAGATAAAATAGTCCTAATAAGATAGCTACATTTGTTTAAATTAACCTCTTGATATTCCTTGGCATGCATTTAATATTTCCATGCAAATATGATGTACGTAAAGATAGTTTTAGGATTTAGAGAATTGTAGGAGAATAAAAAATAAATCAAAATTCTAAGAGAAAAGGAATTCCTTAATCCTTTGATTACATTGTGCCATGTCATGTGGATGAGATCCTCCTTTTATATATATATAGATTGTTCTTTCTAGTTTCTATGGACAATTATTTTGGGTACTAATCGGTTCATTTCGGTGTCAACCCCAGTGATGTGTTGAACGGATATCGCATTTTCGTTTACATATAATCTGAACCGATAATCACATTTATTTATAAATCGTAAAATGATATTTCAATTGAATAAAAATGTTTTATTCAATTACGGTGCACAGTTTTCACAAGTTGCATATGGTTTATTATTATTTTTTTTTAAATAAAATTATCTTCTTATGTACTAAATTAAATACGAGAATGATCATATCGTAATGTCTAAGAAGAATAAAATGTTTGATAATAGATATTCCTCTATAAAATATCAATATGTTAATTTAGTAATATCCAATATTGATCAATAATAATCAATGCTTATATGTAACATTTTCTATTTGTTCACACATTTGGATGTCGGTTTACGGTGTAAAATAATTATCAAAGATGGAGGTCTCTGTAATCCCACTAAGTGAACTCGAATCTCAATGATACCCAAAAATATTTTGAACATGTCAGCAAAAACACAAGGGTAATGATTTTCAAATGATGTCGTTTATAAAATTATTTTTCTTTTTATGAACATGGCGTTATTTGTCCAAATAGTACGTCTACTTCCCTAGTTCTTGTAGTTCTACGTGTCCAAATACATAATCATAGTCGTTTCTGCTTTTCGAACACATAATCGTTGTCATTTTCCATTATCATTTTTATGTCGTTTATCAGAATCATGTAGATCAAACAATAATACATTGTCGTTTATCTTAATCATGCCGTTTTTAGTTTACAAATTTTCTTATGTTGTTGTCACAAACTTTTTAAAGATTCGCCCATAGCATGCTAAAATTGATTTCTGCCCATTAATAATTTTTGGGTACTAAATTAACCATGATTTATAATTCTAATATTAAATCTATTAGTATTTTTTCTATATTTATGGTTGGCCAATTTCCCGTAATAGTTATTATACCTCATTTAATTACATTTTCAAAATCTCTCTCTCTCTCTCTCTCTCTCTCTCTCTCTCTCTCTCTCTCTCTCTCTCTCTCTCTCTCCCTCTCTCTCTCGACATTGAAGCTCGAAATTTCAGAAAAAAATGATATCTCTCCTCATACTTGTCGAAAGCAATATTGCTCGTTCAGCCTTCTACATCGACCGTCTACAACCACTAGCTGCTTTTCTCCGGCCGTCGTCGTCGCTCGTTCTCCTTTGACAGGCATCGTTGTTGTTGCTCGAAATCCTTCTCATCTTTGAAATCCATTCTCGTGTCTCATCGTCGTTCGTTCTCATTCCCTCTTCGTCGCTTTCTATTCTCGCCATACTCGAAGCTCCATGTTTCTAACTTGTGCTTTTACTCTCTCGCTCGGTAAATACAATTACAATTTCGAATTTTATTTTACAATTTTTTATTTAAAGTTATAGTTCAATAAATACAATTACCGAATAGCACTCTTATAATTACTGTTAGAATTTTGAATTTCATTTATAAATATTGTAAACTATAATTACAATTTCGTAATCTTATTTCTGAGTACATTATTCATTAGTTTTCGTATTTATAGTTACAGAATCGTATATATAATTACAAAATTTTCTTCGCTAAAATTTAACTATTTTCGTAATTATAGAATTGTTTCGAATTTTCTCAAAAAAACAAACAAACAAACAATGATAGAAATTACAAAAAAAAATCAAAATCCTTGGATTTATGAAAAGAATTTAACTCGCATAGTCGTATTGAACAAGATTACTAATTTGATATGGTTAACGAATTTTAAATAATTAATTAGATTTATTACTTCCTATTAAAAAGGATTAGTTAAAATTTCAAAATAGAATATGTTGATTTAATATTTATCTACATAATTAAAATAAGAGGGGCATAATTGTCCGCAAATCAATTAAATGGTAGTTTTAATTACCATTTATAGGTTTGGGTTTAGGTAAGATTAACAGATGTGTGCACTTATTCTATTAGAAAGTGCCTATATAAAGAGTTCGTTTAGTTTTTGCATTTAAATGGTTATAAACGACATGATAGTGGCCGGGATTTTAGAACCGATGTCGTTTATATCCGAAGCATCGTTCTAGTGATCACTTGATGTAGTGCATTGAGGATTATTATATATCTCCGGGGAGACCACCACCCCCACCCCCACGAAGGAGACCTCCCCGGGGAGACCACCACCCTCTCTCCCACCGAGGAGACCTCCGGGGAGACCACCACCCCCAACCCCACCACGGTTGTTTTTGCGCTTAAATGGTTATAAACGACATGTTAATTGGATTTTAGAACCGATGTTATTTATATCCGAAGCATCCTTCCAGTGATCACTTGATGTAGTGCATTGAGGATTATTAGATCTTCATGCATGTAAGCGACTGTTTGTGATCACGTTGAACTTATTATGAATGAAGAGTACTACTTGAGAAAATGAGAGTCGACGATCACGTTGGTAAACACACAATCACTTAATGACTTAATGTGTATATATATATATATATATATATATATATATATATAGTTTTTAAATATATAAGAGCGAACGACAATAATACAATATGCATGTTAGAAATAAGTAATGTTATAATGATACATCAATTGAAATAGAATAGACACGCACACACACATAGAGCATGATTATGAACAATATATGCATATTAACATATATCATAATAGCTAGAAATTAAAGAGGCATATATATATATATATATATATATATATATATATATATACCACAGATAAACTTGAGAACGATACGAGTCTAAAATTAGGTCCCGGTCGTGATGGAACCTGAGCGGCTGTCGCTGCCTTCAGTTCCGGTGACACCACCGCCACCGACGAGACCACCAACACCCCCACCCCCACCGAGGAGACCTCCGAGGAGACCCCCAGCCCCACCCCCACCAGTGACAGTGAGACCTCCGGGAAAAACATCGCTACCCCCGCTGTCAGCAGCACCTCCGAGGAGATCACCACCCCCACCCTGACCGAGGAGACCTCCGAGGAGACCTTTGAGGAGACCCCCACCCCCACCAGTGAGACCTCCGGGAAAAACATTGCTACCGCTGCTGCCAGCAGCACCTCTGAGGAGATTACCGGCCAAGTCAAACCCCCCGCTGCCACCACTACCACCGGCGGGAAAAGGGAAAGAACCCAGCTGGAGAAGCTTCCTTGCAGTTGCAGGGTGAGAAAAATTAGGTGTGCCGCAGAGCAGGAGGATGAAGAGGAGATCCACGTTGAGCAGCATCCCCAGCCAAGAGTTGCCCATCTTAATTGATCTCTGTTTGTTATCTCTATATATTTGTATGTATAACTGGAAGTGGAAGATATATATGAATATGGTGACTTGAAACCCTGCATGTGCTTGAACCTTATATATACACTACTCACTCTTGAGTTGGCCCAGATACATACGAACGTGCACACCACAACTTATCAGAAAATATTTTATGGATATATTATGCTGGCTATATTTTCCAAGATCTTTTGGATATTTGAGTAGCCAAATATTACGCGTGATATTCGGATTTTTATCAGGGATATATATGAAGAGAAAGAATTGTTGCAAGATATATATACATATATGTGTGTGTCAAAAGAGACTTCGTTAATATAGTTATAATAATGATTAGTTAAAAAGCACTTGTACTTATTTTCTTCATATATATATCATAAGGGTAGTTTTTACCCGGAAAATTCTAAAACAATAATTTTTAATTATAAACTTGAGAGAAGAAAAAAAACATAGTTGTAGAGGAAGAATTGGAAAATGAAGTTCCCCTAATGATTATTCTATTTAAGACCGAAATTCAGTCCTAAATTGAGTTTTTGACCCGGTTGGACTCTTCTAATTATTATAAAAAAATTATCATATGAAACTTTGTCTCTCTCACACACACACATATATATATATATATCATATATATTTGTGAGATCCCGTATCTTTAGAGTCCTCAAATATAATAGATATTGATTCTATTTTTATTTTTAACTAATTTGGGTTTTTTAGATAAGATATTAGAAATATCTTTGATATTTTAATAAAAAATAATATTTTTTATGCTATTTAATTAGTGCGAAAATAATTATTTAAGTAGGGTTATATTTAAAACCAATTAAATTAGGATTTTCACATATTCTCATATTCTCTTGATAGACTCATTCTCTCCCTAAACCTAAAAATCTCTCTAGAGAGAAAAGAGAAAAAAACTCTTTGATTTCTTCATCCCATGAGTAGAAAACGTTTTTCTTCCATCATCATAAAGGTATGATGACGTTTATCCTCTTAATTCCTTTTTATTTTCGTAATCCTAGTATGGTTAATTTTCTTGAATTTTTATATCCCAAAATACTTATCGGTTTAGCCTGAAATTTTAACCACTGGTTATATTAAGTTCATAGAAGGTAAATATTTATTTTCATAATTTTATAAGCTATATATCGCTCAGAATAATATTTTCAATTTTTTATCCTTCTCGGAGAAACCGGAAAATTCTGCATAATAGATTTCGATTTAGATTTTTTTTAAAATTCATAGAGTCCGAATTAGGGTTTTTACATTGAGATAGTTTTTATAAATAATTCGGTTACGAGAAAGATTCACGTTTTATTAAATTCAAATAGATGTCGGGATCTAGCCCAAAACTGTGTTTTTATAAACTGTATTTTAGATTCACGTTTTATTTTGATTTTATTAATTAATTCGAATTATTACTTAATTTAAATAAAATTTAATGCTAATTATTAATTAATTAATTCAAAGGGTATATTGGTCTATATTTTAAATAATGAATTGTTTGGATTACCATAAATAGAAATGGACATTTTTTTGAAACTTTGAATCACAAATGGGCATTTGGCTCATTTACCCTTTTTAATACAGCAATATCCATACATTAATATATACATAAAATTACTCTAAAAAATATTATTGCACAATAGTGCAATGGGAATGAAACCACACTTTAAACTCTCTATTTACCAGGGTGCGATCATACCAGCACTAATGCACCGGATCCCATCAGAACTCCGACGTTAATCGTGCTTGGGCGAGAGTAGTATTAGGATGGGTGACCTCCTGGGAAGTCCTCGTGTTGCACCCCTCAAAAAATTGTTCAAAAAAAAAAAAAAAACTCTCTATTTACCTCCTCTCAACCAGGGTTCGATTCCCGTGAAGCTATTTCCAAGTTATATTATTTTGCTTTTTGTTATAAACTAGTAGACCGGCACCGCGCTTCGCGCGGTGACGATTAAATATTGTTATAGATTTAACCTCAAAAAACTTAATACTTTTAGAAGAACAAACAATCAAAATTTTAGAATAGATCTTTCATGGTATATATACTTAATCTTTAATATCATTAATTGTTAACCCATAAAGAAAACTCAAATTTATTTTGAGATTAATTATTTATGTAAATAGTTTTTTATTATATGAAATCATGTATGATTAACAATACAAACAAACAACCAAAGTATAATTGTAAAATAGAAAACAAAATATAACTGCAACTATACTTGAAATAGTAAAATGGTTTTCATGATGGACTTTGTTTTGAAATCAATGAAAACATGAGTAAGAAAAATTTAAAGATATCAGTAAAATATCATTTGTATTGTGCCTCATTTGTGATTCTTATCACGTAAATGTTTGGTGAACTTATCGAATAAATTTATCTTTTGAAAACCAAAAATATTCAAATGTGTACTTTTTTATTCATTTTTTGTCAAATGTGAGGATATTTTTGTTTGTTAAAAAACTTGTAACTAAATGCATCAAATATAGCAAAAAGAGTGAATGTCAAACTTGGAACAAATTATGAAACAAATAGGACATAGTAGAAAGAAAAAAAAAGCACCCAAAAAATCACCGAGAATCATTTGGAAAAAATTCGATAACTAATATTATATATAAAAAATTTCAGAATACAAACTTTATAAAAATAAAGAACAAAATATGAAAATGCATGGATAGTGAGTGAGAGTGAGACCACAAAGAACAAAAGAACCTTGAAACATAATGGAATAAAATCAATAAAACAAACCTTAAGAAGCAGATTTCTCGAGCAAATGATCGTGCCCCTCAACTCAATTAATATTAAACTCTCAGTTTGCCTGTTCAAAGCAGAAGTTTAATGGATAAATTTGAATAAAAATAAAAATTGATTTGGAAATAAGAATACATTCCTTTTAAAATCTAAAATTTATGAAAGAACGTATGAGTTGCGAAAACAGTATAAGATTTTTCATTAACGAAGAATCAAATAATTTAGCAAAATAAAAGAATATATATGTAAATGGTGATATATGTAGAAATTGAAATTCCTCTCTCTATATATAATTATATATATTTATATGTTTGTATAAGGTTTACAAAAGGTATGCATGATATTCATGTGAATTCACGATTTTTTTAATAAGTGCGAGCAAATTAAAGGGCTTAACAAAATATAAATGAAAACATCTAAATAAATACAGTTCATAAAAAACATCTAAAATAAATGAAAAAATGAAATGAGACTTTACATATTCAGGTATATATTAGATTAAAAAGAAGGGCTCAAAAAAAAAAAAAGTGAGAGATTACCTTTGATCTCATGTTGTCATCTCATACTTTAGAAACTTTCTTTTGATGTTCATGGTATAACTGTTTAAGATTAGAAACAATGAAATTTGCAAGTCATGGTTTCTTTGATAGTAACAAAATTTCTTACCGTTAGTGTGTTTGTAACGCAATGCGCTTGAGTAGTTTGCGGAGGTAGTTAGCCACACAACACCGAGAGAGAGGAAGAGAGTGTTGTCTGCTACAAAGTTAGACTGCGCCAGAGATTTAATGGAGTAAAAAACAACGAGAGAGAGAGAGAGAGAGAGAGAGAGAGAGATTGAATGGTAGAGTACGATATTCACTCACAAAGGGCGGAAGATGGAATACCAATGAAAAGTTATTATTTCAAAAAAAAATGAGAAAAAAAAATAGAAGCAAATAAAAAAAAAAAAAAAATATCTATAATGCCGAAAAATGAAAGAGTAGCATATAAATGAAGTTTAACGAAAAAACATACCACAGATTGATCAATCAAAATCAATACTTTTATGAAACTATGTTAAAGCTTATAGAAATCCATGCTTTGTAGTAGGCATTAACTAAAAAAATGAGAACCACAACTTTTATGTGAATATGGAAAATATTAGTAGAGAATAATTAGTATATTAAAATTAACAATTCATTAATGTTAATTAAGTGCAAGTAATGAATAATAGAATGAATTGGTATTATAATTAGTAGCAAAACATTGCATTTAGATGGGAAAAGGAAAAGGCTTTGCAATTTGTATCACATTTAATTAGGTATGCATTTATATTCAACATTATCTTTAATAAAAATAATTTTAAATTTGTAAGAATTAGAAACTTATTTTTTTAATCTATGATTAAATATAAATTATGAAATTGTTAATAATGAATAATTGACACATTGTCTTGAAAATAAATATTTATGCAACAGTTGAACTCATTTTCAGAGCCGACACGTAACTAATGAAAGCAACGAAACCGATACTCGACTAAAAATATTTTACATAAAGAAACTTCATGTCAAATGTTAAGTGAACAATAATAAGCCAAAATAGTATAAAAGGTGCATTGGTCGTATAGGACATATTAATAACATGGGTTTGATTTTTGCGGGCTAACCGTAAAAATAAACCGCTTATTAACTCGTGAAATCAAATCATTAGTTTTTGTTGTTTACACTGATAGCGGTTTCTTGAACCTTACAAATAACAAAACATTCCAAATAAAATAAGAAGATAAGTCAAGGAATCAACTTTGAAAAACTTCTCATGCAACAATCCATTCAAGTCCACAGCATAAACTATTTATAAGAATCAAAGTCTCAACTACACAAACAAATGATTAAAAACAAAAAAATATATATGAAATTGATCCCGGGAATATGCAGATTCCAAGGTGCAGGCCATCGCCGCTGAAGAAAGCTATAGCGGCTCACCTCATCGAACTCGATAACACCCCTGAAATGCAGTTCCAGTGCTGATTTCTGATTCATTGGTGCAATGCTTCTTGTCCCATAAACCATAAAAATATTAAAACATTACCGGAGAAGCTGCAAACTCTTGTGCCACATTACCTACAACGACGAACAATAAAAAAACACAAATTAGATCTGAACTTTCCATCCAAATTAGTAATGCAGATCTAGTTCTGAGTTCTGATCCATTGGTGCAATGCTTATTGTCCCATAAATTACACAAATATGAAAACATTACCGGAGTAAATATTATGATTTATCGGTAAAAAAATATTATGATGTAAGGAAATCCCAGAAAAATCAACATAAAATAATTGTAACTTAGAAAAATCAATATAAAATCACCGCAGATTGGACGTAAGACAAATAGCTTGAAGAAATTCCTGAAAAAAATCAACAAAGGCATAAAGAATGACCCAAAAATCACCCCTTTAATATCTTCCTACAGCTGAAACCAAAATCCAGGAATTAAAATTATTATTGGAAATCCTGAAAAAATCAACATAAGCTCAAATAATGGCCTAAAAAGTAATCCGATTAACAAAGGGCTTTGACTAATTTGGAACCAAAAGAAGGTAAAAAAAATCTCACCCGAGAAGAGACTAAAGACCAGTCGATTCCGAAATCCCTGTAAAATCAACAAAATCGTAAACATTGTCATTAATCATCGCTTTAACATCTTTTTACCAAGATTTGAAACTGCTGCTAAATACCTGGTCTGATCGCAGCTTTGATAAACAAATAGAGGAGAAAAGTATTAAGTGACAAAAGCATCCAAATAATCAATGATGTTGGTTCGCTCGCTCGCCATAGCGCAATGGAGGTTTCGCCGGAGATGCTCGCGTGAAGAGAGAGACAGAAGATGCTCGCCGGAGCCCGGCATAGTCTCAAATAGAATCGGGAAAGACATGGAATGTGGTTCGGGAGAGAGCTTGAAGGTCGTGATGAGAGAGGGAATGAAGCATGCAATGAACATTGAATAATGAATCGAGAGTAAATGAGGATAGCACAAACTGAAAGTGAAAGGTCGTATTAATAAGACCAGACCACTCTCATTCACCTTTATTTAGTAATCGTTTTACTTAAAAAAAAATTATAAAATGTTGAAAATTTAGAATTATAGGATTCACAATTCTTGAGATTCTTAGACTATCAATTAATTGCAAGTAGATTTTGCTTTTATATATATATATAGATTATGTTCATTTTTATAATTCTCTCAATAAATACTCTATCTTAGAGTAATTAATAAATAATAGATAGCCCTCTTGTTACATTTTCTATTTCCAAAAAATTAACTAATATCATTTTCGTTTCTCAAATAAAATAATATGCCAATATATTTTATAAGTTCACTGTTAATATCTTATAAAGTACATTGTGGATAATATGCCGATATATGTTATAACTTACAAGTACATTGTTAATAAATTATTAACCATCAAGAAATTCTGAATAATTTAATCAATTCGTATTTCAACTTTAGTGTCACTCGAGTTCCTTACAAACTTACAAAATAGAGAATGTGACTAACACTTTAACTTCATCAGTGTAAATGAATTATAGCTATATTAATATAATTATATCTTACAAAATTAAAGAATGCCAACCATCAATCAATAATTTAAAAGATGTACAAGTTTTTGTAAATTGAGAAGAAAAAAATATTCATATTAATTTTTTTACACATGAAAACTTTTAGAAATAAATTATAACAATAATAAGATTGTATTGAAATTTATTGAATACGAGAACTTGTAGAATACAACTAAAATACAAGACATGTTATTAGTTTCAAAGTCATCTCATTTTAAAAATTACAATATAGTCTATTGATTTTTGCCCCCTCCCCCGGTGAAATTTTCTGGCTCCGCCACTGTTGAGGATTATTATATCTTCATGTAAGCGACTGTTTGTGAAGTGACCACGTTGAACTTATTATGAAAGAATGAAGAGTATTATATATAGGTTGAGAAAATGAGAGTCGACGATCACGTTGGTACTAAACACACACAATCACTTTGTTGTATATATATGTAGTTTATAAATATATAAGAGCGAACGACAAGAATACATGCATGTTAGAAATAAGTAATGTTATAATGTTACATCAATTGAAATAGAATAGACACGGCACACACATAGAGCATGATTATGAACAGCATATCAAATTAACATATATATAATATTATTATTTGCTAGAAAAGAGGAATATATATATACCACAGATAAACTCGAGAATGATACGAGCCTAAATCAGGTCCCAGTCATGATGGAACCTGAGCCACTGCCGCTGCCTTCAATTTCGGTGACACCACCGCCACCGAGGAGACCTCCGAGGAGATCCCCACCCCCACCCCCACCGAGGAGACCTTTAAGGAGATCCCCACCCCCACCGCCACCGAGGAGACCTTTGAGGAGATCTCCACCCCCACCAGTGAGACCTCCGGGAAAAACATTGCTACCCGTGCTGCCAGCAGCACCTCCGAGGAGATCACCGACCCCACCCCCACCCCCACCGCCACCGCCACCGAGGAGACCTTTGAGGAGATCTCCACCCCCACCAGTGAGACCTCCGGGAAAAACATTGCTACCCCCGCGGCTGCCAGCAGCACCTCCGACTCCGAGGAGATTACCCAAGTCCAAGCCGCTGCCACCACTACCACCGGCGGGGAAAGGGAAAGAACCCTGCAGCTGGAGAAGCTTCCTTGCAGTTGCGGGGTGAGAAAAATTAGGTGTGGCGCAGAGCAGGAGGATGAAGAGGAGATCCACGTTGAGCAGCATCCCCAGCCAAGAGTTGCCCATCTTAATTGATCTCTGTTTGTTATCTCTATATATTTGTATGTATAACTGGAAGTGGAAGATATATATGAATATGGTGACTTGAAACCCTGCATGTGCTTGAACCTTATATATACACTGCTCACTCTTGAGTTGGCCCAGATACATACGAACGTGCACACCACAACTTATCAGAAAATATATTTTGGATCGATATACGGTGTACTGGCTATGTTGTTCAAGATGTTTTGGATATTTGAGTAGCCAAAATATTACGCGTGATATTCGGATTTTTATCAGAGATCTAAATGTATATATATATATATATATATATATATATATATATGCCAAAAGAGACTTCGTTAATCTAGTTATAAATATTAAAAAAATGCTAACATTTGTTTTCTTCATATTTATATCATTTTTTATTTTTACGGAAACTTCATTTTCTATTCCTTTTTTGTTTTTATTTTATTCCCTCAAATTCTATAATTCAAAAAATCTCATAATAAGTTGTCAAAAAAGGGTATCATTGCCTATCATAATTTTTCATAAATGGTACTGTTGGGGGTATTTTTGTAAAGTGCATTAATAAAGAAAGATTATTTAATTAATCATTTCTTTATTAATTAAATCATTTTTAAACACCAAAGTTCCCTCCGGAGGCCCTTTTTCGCAAAACAAAGTGTCCAGGTGTTCCTAAAAATATGAAAACACCCAAAAACGACATAAGATTTGTGAAAAACGGACACGGGACGGGACCGCGAGCAAAAAACACTAAAACACCTCTCCGTGGGACCCACGGGTGAGACAACCCACAAGATCGCGCCACGTGGCGCGATCCCCTTGCTGCCCCAGACCGTGGGCCCCACTGGCTGCCACCAGCCCCACTTGGGGGCTGATCCATCCCCACTTGCACGCCACTTGCAAGCAAGTGGCCCTCTTGCAAGGATTGTGGGCCGTCCGATCCCACTCGGACGGCCGGGATCGTACCATCTTGATCCAGGGACCTGAAAATAAATAAATAATTGCCCAGGGACCCTTGGGACAATATTATATTGCACATGGGCCCCCGGACCCTATTATAAATAGAAGCTCAGTTCAGTATAACGGTATGACTTCGAAACTCACTCGAGTTCTCTCGATTCTCTCTCTACTCCCTATAAACTCGCCTCCCCTTAAACACCGTTCTAATGTTGAGCGTCGAAGGTGAATCAGGGGGTAATCCCCCCTGTTTCCCTTGACCTCGGGTGTTCCCTTTTTTCAGGTCCGGAAAGTGAGAAATTTACAAAAGCGGAAGCCCTGGGGAAATTCTTACAAGGTCCTCGACTCGCCTGATAGGTCCCGTTCTACGCTGTGTCCAGCCTATCTCCAGTCCACTGCGCAGCTGTGTGTATTGTCTGGGGACACGTAACGGGACCCACAATTCAGGTCGTAGGGTCTGACCTGAGGGAATTTCTCTAAGATCCGAACGACAGAGGGATCACTCTAAGAGGAACCCCTGGAGAAGATCCTGGGCAGGTTCGAGACCCCACCTACCCTTGTTCTAAGCTCTGCGCGGCACAGGTTCTGTCTCCTAGTCCCTGTATCTCTTAAAGATACCACGACTCTGCGGACAGTTCCACCGGCCCGGACTTAAACAAGCCATATCGGGTGGAGAGTCTAACCCCCCAGGGTTCACTTCCTAGTCGAACGCACTCCCCCATTCGCTGGTACCCCCGATTCGCGTGGCCTCCAAACCTGTAACCCCGGCCTTGTCCATTCTAGGCCCTGCGGTAACAGGTAGTGAGTGACCCGGATCGCCTGGACCCCGAACGGAAAAGAGGCTTTCGAATCTAGAAGTGCCAGGGACACCTACTCAGGGTCCTCATATCGGTCAACTAAAAACTCACTCAAAGGTCAGCAGGCTACCACCCAAGGTCAACGGAGTCCCATCAAAACCATAAACAGAGGGGGAAAATCAGCCATCCACACGACTAGGCCAACCAAGGCCCACCTAAAAGTCAACAAAAGCCCACCACGTCAACGAACGACATTGGGCCAGGCCCAAAATCCACAACTTGGGCCTCAACAGTGTTTGATCCAAAAAACGGCATCAACAGGTACCATAAACTATCCTACTGTATAAACATTATGATCAAATAAGGGTATTTTTTACCCAGAAAATTCTAAAAGAATAATTTTTTAATTATAAACTTAAGAGAAGGAAAAAAAAAAGATAGTTGTAGAGGAAGAAATGGAAAACGAAGTTCCCCAAGATTATTTTATTTAAGACCGAAATTCAATCATAGATTGGGTTTTGGACCGGTTGGACTCTTTTAATTATTATAAAAAATTTATCATATGAAACTTTATCATACACACATATATATATTATTATATATGAAGTTATGAACAAGTAAAATATCATGCGCAAGATCAAAAAAAAATATCATGCGTAAGGTTCGATTAGTGATAATAGAAATTTATTATAAAAGATATTAAGAACAGGGCCGGCCTTGAATCTAGGTGAGCAAGGTCGACCCTTCGGGCCCCAAAATTTAAAGGCCTTAAGTTTTTAATATATTATTTATACTTGTTTATTAAATTTGAAAAGATTAATATTTTAATAAGGGCCTCAAAAATTTACTTAGCCTAAAGCCCTGACAAAACACGACAAATTCATAGCCCAACCAGTCTTAACTATATGAGAATCCAAAGTCGTGCCTAAGGGGAGGCGGAGTAGGCGCCCGCCTTTAGTAAAAACATAAACTTAAATTTAGGGGGCCCCAAAAAATTAAATTTAAGGGCCTCAAAATCACTTAAATTAATTTTTTATATATTAAAATCACTTAATTATATTCAAAGGCCCCAAAAAAATGTAATCAAAACAATTAACTTTAACTTTTGGACCCCTAATTCCTAAATTATTTTGGGCCCCTAATTTTTGTATTAACAAAAATCACTAAACTATAATATTTGGGCCCCCAATTCTCAAGATCGATTTTTTGAATTACATACAAGAATTCTGTAAAAATCAAATTACCAAAATAGAAAAACACTAATTCTAAGCAAATCGGAGAGAGACTGTGACAATGACAACGTAGTCGAGTCTTACATAGTTGGGCTTTGGCCCACGACTACTTGGAAGAAAGGAAAAAGAAACACAATGATTGGGCTCACAAATCCAACGCTTATTTAAGACTATAACAAACTAAATAAACATTTGGTTTTATGGGTACACTGATAAATTTTTGTTAAAAAATTAAAAATGACTCAAGATTTAAAAGTAGAACCATAGATTTTAAGTAAAAAAAATGAATTAATTTCATACTGAGTGACAAATTTAAAGGGATTTGAAAGATTGTGTAGGAGTTGATGTGTACAACTACAAGTGGAAGAAAGTAACGAATTTTTTTAGTCAAAGATTAAACTTGAAAGGCATTTTGAGAAAACGATTAGGTCAAAAGAGGATAATTATAAATCGTCCGCACTTATGCTAAACGAGAGTTACATTACGGTATACCGAGAATTTAAAAACCTTGATTTCTATTATTTATTTCGTTTAAACCTCCTTAATTTTTTTAATTTAAAAAAAAAACTCATTGATCACGACTCGGTTTTTAAGCGATGAGAAGATCTTGGTGTCAAACAAACAAATCACCTATTGATCCAATGACGCCGAGGAAGCTGGTCTAGCTTTCCTCGAAGCCCGAGATCGGCTGAAACACTCCTCACGATGAGTCAGCATTATCTCCTCGCGACGATCTCATTTACTGCTTTTCGATTTGCATTTACTTTGAGTTATTTGTTTCCTTTTTGTTAGAGTTAAATACGGTATTTATTATGTTTGTTTCTTTTATTTTGCTTTCTGTTTTGGACCAAACCCTAACCTATTTAAAAGGCTCACTTTGATTCATGTAAGCAGTTTTTGATTAATATATTTTCAAACACATTACTTTGAATTTCTGAGTTTATTCTCGTTGAGACGCGTTCTTGTGTTCTTCCATAGTCCGCTCTACATCATCCAAGATTATAATTTATATGTCGGGTTCTTAATTTACTTAATTAGGTCTACTTTTTGTAGTCTATTTTCATTAGCCGTGTTAAATATTACAGTGAAAACACGATTCAATAATGGGATAAGACCGTATAGCAAATATTGTGATAAGTAAATCGTGATATAATATGTCACTTCCTATAAAAGCATCACATTATTATTAGTCTCCACTCTCCAGTCCAGTTTCACAAACATGGATCACAATAAAATAAGATCGAAAAGAGCTTACTCAATGCAACCAAATAGAGAGAGAGAGAGGATAAGTATGGATCATGATATCTTGCTAGCACATGACATATGCTTTGTCGAATATAAAGCTCAGAGAAAATGGCTCGTTAAGTTTGTAATGCTCATCCAATCTTCAACATCAACTTCACTTACTTCATGAATCATGAAGAGACGTCTAAACTAATCAATCATTGATGTTTCTTGATGAGATGTCCTTATGTAAATAAGAAATTTGCGTTTATAGTATATATTAATATATATATATATATAGTGATGTGTTATGTGTGCAATGTGAAATATTGCTCTATACTTTTCTTTTAAAACATACCACCGATTATTGGGGTTAACACCAACTTCAGGGTTAGCCACACTGACTCCAAACATACTAATCTCGTAGCATATTTGTACAATTTTTATATATTTGGCATAAATCATTTATTGTACAAATTCTACAAATGATTTATAAATTTTACGTAATAAAAAAATAGATATACAAGTTTTTAGTTTTAAGTTTTAGCGAAAAATTCTTACGTATATGAAAGAAGCCCGCAACAAATGTTTTCCATTCTATTAATGCTCAGTACATACCAGGTTTACATTTTGGCTTTATTGGATTTATAGTTTAAATACAAAACACTAAAGTTGTACATCCATCTCTTATCTTCAAAATGATAAGTCATTTATAGAATTTTGACAAAAATGAGTGAGTTGTTGTAAAAATACGAAAATTGTACATATTTATAAAAATATTTTAAAAAAATTAACTTGAAAATTGAGCGAGAGAATTTTGGCACATAAACAATAAATATTTATAATCTTAGAATTTAACAATTTTGACAACTACTTCTAGATTTTCACCTGAACTAATGATTTTTCCCTCACTAAATTATAACATAAGGATCAATATTTGTGACATTTACATCTTTAAATTATAACGTATGGATCACTTGTGCTATATTAATTTTCGTCATTTGCAGACATACCTTTTAATTAATACAGGGACATTTAAACCAATAACTCTTTATATATTATTATTATTACATATAGAAAGAGAAATCAGATCAGAAGAGCCATGAAGATCATGGACTTTGCATGCACATGCATGGCATGCACGTTGATGCGTTTAATTACAAACAAAAAACAACATGATCGTTCGTTTCAACTTTCAAGCCTCTACTCTACAACCACTCAACAATAACGAGAGTCGAGAGCTACATATATCTATATCTATGTATGTTATATATATATACACACACACACACTTCAGTGTCATACTTCCTTTTTCAAATTTATTATACCTAGACCCGATCACTCTATATATATCAGATGAGAAGTGCATTGGAAATTATATTATATATATATATATAATGGGACCATATATGTACGCATATAATATATATATATGAGATACAATAGTGACACACTCTCATGTAACCGAATTGAACCCCTCTTCTTCTTTTCCCTTTGTCGGTGGCCAGCTTCACATGCTTTTATTATAAATCCCATGTTCTTTTTTGGGTTACTTTAATAATTATTTAATTAATTCTCTTGATCATGTATTCATGCTACAACTTTATATGCTAATATTATTCTACTTTTTTCGCACATTATTCTCTATATTTTCCTATGATGTCGCTTCAATTAGGTTTGGGAAGTTGAAGTAGTATATATAATAAGTGCCATTAATATATATTTGATAAGGTCCTTTCATGATGTGTGTGTAGTGTATATATAAATATTATATACCACAGCAAACAATCTTAAATTCACAAATAAAAATATATCCAATGATTTCAGTCCAAGTGACATTTTTTAATGGCAACGCTCAGAAAAGAAGCCTCATGAAAAACAACCGACATCAATAAAATGAATATCAAAATTCATATTTTAAAATAAATAGAGTGAATGCCAAAATTCTTTTTTGGGGCACGTAGATGCAAAAGATCCCTCTCAATACGAAAAGAGAAGGGACCATAATTGACACAAATGGGACAACACAAAAGACGTTCAAAGGACGCAAGTGAAGTAATAAAATTTTATATAATTATGAGGTTTTAGTAAATTAGGGCATTAGTTGTGGCACGACATTGCCGAGTATATATATATATATATATATATATATATATATATATATATATATATATATATATATATATATATATAGCACGTAGATTAATAAATAAATGTTTACGTGCATTCGCATAATAAAACTACTCGTTAATTTATCACCAAATCTAATTGTGAAATCATTAAAAAAAATCAAACGGAGATTAGAACTTCTTCACAATATAATTCAATCTATAATTTGTTGAGTATAATCATCTAGTATCACATTTGTTTTCCGATGAATTCATAACACAAAATTTTCCTACAAAATAAAAATAAACTCTCAACATATAAACTAAAATCCGGGTCTTCATAAAAGCCCCCATGATAAACTCTCAATTTATATTACCATACCATTAGTATTAAAACTTCCTAATCAGGGAAACATTTTCTCAGTTACGATATACTAAATTAGTTCTTGATGAATTTTAGTTAATTTATTAATAAAAATAAAGAATCTTTATCCATAGTTTGGTCAAGTGTCAACATCAAACAATTTGATAGTTAAAGACTTGAAGTACTACTCTCGAAGCCATAGATTAATGATCCACATAAATTAGTTTTTAGTTATTATATATTCTTCACTTCTAACTTCATTACAAAAGAAGAAAACCCGTGGACTAGCTAGTTTATAAATTTATAAACACGATATATGGATTCTTTTAACCTATTATTTTATTTTTATAAATTTCCGGACACAAACTTTTAGAATTGAATTTTTAGAATGTTTAAGTTTCGAATGAAAAATAAAAATTGTTAAAAATTAGCTATTTAAAAATATTAAAAAAATCATTATAATTAAGCACAAGTTAAGTTAAAAGCATCATTTCCGAAACATAAGAGTATTAGAGGTAACTCATAGTGCTTATTTGAACTATTGCTATATATGAAAATGTATCATATAATTATTTTATTATTTAATATATTTTTTTAATAAAATAACGTTATTGACTAAAATTATGATATACTATCCTTTTTATATTTAATATTAAAAGGTGACATTAGCGTTACTTTAATTACTAATAACTAATATTATATAGAATAAATATTGAATTGGCTAATGGCCAAAAACATGCACATGCAAACCCATAGCCATAGGCCATAATACATTCACAGTTGCTTCTTTTCTTCCTTTTTTTTATCTCTTTTTTTATTATTAATTTGTTAATATATCTCTAAAATCACCCAAAAACGCGTATAGATCTCAACTCTCATGCACCGTCTTTGCCTTTTATAATTTTAATCCAACGAATTAGGGACCCTTATATATATATAAGCCATGTGACTTGCATTAAATATTCAATTCTAGTTACACTCTCTTTAATAGGTTCAACATATACACCCAATAACATGTCCAATTTTGTAAACATGTACTAGATAAAATGAAATTCTAAAGTTTCCTATTTTATGTAAATGTTAAAAAATCTATGTATTATATGACATAAATTTTTCTATCCATAATAAATTGATTATAAATTAAAAATCTAATTCAATTTTTTATATATATATAAATTAGATAGAATAGAACTAGGTCACAAAAACTATATATAATACAATTTATTTGTTATTTTCGTGAGTTTTTTAGATTTGTTTTTTTAACAGTATTATTCCATCGTAGAAAAAATGAATTCTAGAGAGAATTATCGCGATATAACTTATAAGTGATCTCGACTCTCTAAAGTAGCGAAATAAAAATCAAAGACACTTACCAACCGATGCTTAATCATGCCCTTAAGGAGGTAAGTTATAGTCAACATATATATAATTAGACATTGATAATGGTGGAGACTCCTTACCATAGACCTCAATCAATTTGTTTAATATAGTGTGATTTTTAATCTACATTGTCTCCTCTCTTTTTTTTCTTGTATTAAATATTTAAATGTAAATGCTAGAGTTAGGGCCTAGTCGCCATCACTATACCTAATTTTATTATCGGTTGGAAGTTAAATTATAAAGCTTTTGTCGTTTTGTTCGAAAATAAATGTTGGTAAGTAAAAGAGCAAACAAATACTTGCACATTTGCTTCTTGGGATTATTTGTAACGAAAGGGAAGTAAATCAAATAGAATTATTATTATTATTATTTCAATACGAATGGGGCCATTTTTTAAAATATAATATTGGCCAAAGCTACAATCACAACTTTTTGTTTTTTTTTTATTTCTGAATGAAAAATCGTATATTTTCAATTTTAATTGATATGAATGTGACTACTCTTTGTAATTTTGAACTTCAAATTATTATTATTATTATTATTATTATTATTATTATTATTATTATTATTATTATTATTGTTGTTATTATGAGAAATTGTTCATAGTCATACACTCCAAAGTTTGAAATATTACTCATAAATAAGTGTAAAAACATATCAGTATTACTAATAATAAGAATATCACTTTGTCAATTACATATTTCTTAAACTACCAAAAACAAATGTTTATTATTATATCCCATGAGAAAAGAAAACTACGTACTACTTGTTACATGCATTCTGCATGTTACATGAATTTTAATATAATTAGAGACACTTACCAATTGATGCTTGATTTTGACAAAATTGGTGGTTTTTTCAATTTTATTTATAATAAAAGTTAGGAAGCCGAAAAGGGCAATAAATATTGATGGAGATGAAATTTTAAGAAAGTGAAAGTTTGTGAAAGAAGTGGTAAAGATTGATAATTTCAAGAATAAATTGATTAAAAAAATTATAATTAAATTGATAGAGTGATAAATAAAAGTGAAATTTCATTAATAATTAATAAAAAAAATGAAAGAATATTAGTGATATTTATATTTTATAGTTTAAAATTTATACACCATGTGTCAAGTTGGTCCAAGTATGACGCATTCCAGTACCTTCAGTAAAACGACAATGCTAACGAAACAAATGATAGTTGTATTATAATGCCAAAAATAACATATGATAGAGATAAATTGAAGGGAAAAATAAATTAAAAACAAAAAAAAACAAAAAAAAAAAACAAAAATCGATTAGTCAAGATACACTTTGGTTTTATTGATAACGCCCAAAATGACCTAAGTAAACTTCCAAAAATTTCAACCACAACCCATATTTTTTCAAACATATCCCAACAAACTTTTTATTATTTTTTTCTTCCTTTTTTCTCTCATATATATATTGATCATTCTAATATATTTCTACTTAAGAATTCAGCATTATATTTTTGCCAATATCTACTTTTGACAAAATGCTAGTTCTTGACCTTTTTAAGCATTCGCGGATCTAAAGAGGAATGGAGTGAGTTTTAAATCACTTTTAAAAAATATATACAGTAACATTTTAGTTTCGACCTTTTAGAGTAAATTTATATAAATAATTTTTTTTTAATTTTTTTAATTTTTTTAAAACATTTAAATATAACACCGTCAAATTAATTTTTTCGATAGTGTTTGAGAACAAATTTGTATGCAATATAATGTTATTTTTTTTAGCAAATAATTTCGTGTTTACTTAATATAGATTTAACAAATTAATAAATATCGGTCTTAGTTTTGATATTTTTTTTAATGAAAATATTATGGTTCCTCATATTAATAAATATCGGAACTTCAGATAATGTGTTCTCATTTTTTAACCTATGTAGTAAATAGTTACTTAATAAATGAGTTTATTTTATTATCCTAGAACTTTATACTTTAACAAATATTTACAGCATTAGCTGATAAATTATCTATATTCTACTTACTTATTCATTTATGACTTGATAACTTAATATTCTTAAGATTTTAAGAATACTATTATTTATGAATAATGACATTCTAATTAATAAGTAAAAGTCGATATATTTTCAATAAATAGCTGTATTTTTAGCCGTAGGGCTTGTAAAAAAAATAGGATATTTATCTTCTTCTCTTTATTATTTTCAGAGAGAATTTAATATTGAGTTATTTTAGTTTGACTTTGACCATTTGAAGTTTGAACGAAGATATATCATTTATGTATATTTTCCCACATTTATAACCCTGGTATTCTTAGTTTCAACCTATCCCTAATTTTAAGATATATATATATATATATATATATATATATGTGTGTGTGTGTGTGTGTGTGGTGATGCCACAATAAGTTGCTAGTAAGAGAATTTTGATAATCTAAGTGTGGAATTTATCAATATTGTCCTCTGTTTTTAGTTTTTTTATCAGTAAAATAATAATAATATATATTGATATTTATATTTATATATAAGGAGAATTACAACTTACGATTATCAGACTTCCGCAAATTATCGCTCGTCTATTTTTGGTTTTATCGTCAATAGAAAAAAAATAAAAAACTGTCATAACTATCCATAAAAATTTTAAAACTTTATACTATTTTGACTTTTTATAATAAAATCTTGATAAAGTTATTTTTCTTATTTCGATATTTGTCGAAATAGCTACGCAGCAAGTTCATCTTAAACTCGTATCTCAAAATTCGTTCTTAAGTGACTCAAAATTCATCTTAAAGTATCTGAAATTTTATGTTGTAAATTGTTCAAAAAAGTCTTGTTTTTTTTAAATTTATTTAGAGGGTTATTTTAGCAAATAATGAAGTCAAATGTAAAATTTTCAAGCTTCTTATAAATCACAAGTTCTTATATATATATATATATATATATATATATCTTCATCCTCAATGCAAGACTACAAGATATAGTAATGCTTACTTCAAATACGATAATTAATTTCAACGTGTAACGTGACTTGTTGCATATATGACATATAATATATATATATATGAAATATTTTTAAACTGTAGGCAATGTAGAATACAGCCTCTGGTTGAGCCGCAACACACCATGAATACAAACGACGGATGTGAGTTTATTATTTGTACTTTTGTAGTCAATGCACCTTGGCTTTTATACATGCGTTGTGATGCGTCGGGAATTCAAACGACGACACATATTTTTTTGTCGTTTTATCGTGATTTTTATTACGCTTAAAAGACAGTACAATACAAATTCGCCATTGTTTAAACTTTGATTTAGACCACCGTTTGTTGCGTTCCGTAGTTTAAACTCTATGGTGTAATTTCTAATTTATTACAGTGAGCCATTTTATAAACACTTTGTTAGTTTGTTTATTACATTATAAGTTTGTTGAATAGATCCAACTTTTTAATATATATGTAGTTTAACCCGCGGTATCAGATAATAATTATGTATCACCTAATTGGATTTAGTTGTAAGATAAGCTCACATATTAATTTATGCCTAATCAATTATACCCTCTAACTTGAAGAATAACAAAGGCATTAAAAAAAAAATCAAGCATATATATCGTACGGCACACTACTTAGGTATATATGTATATAAAATAATTGGATATATAAGTTTATAAGTTATAACATAGACATGTTTTCATGGTTTTGTACTTTTGTTTGGTAGGTAGGTATATTAATAAGTATAATATTTATATATATATATATATATTATAATATATGTGTGTGTTTGCTATTAATGTCATTTAAAAGTGTAACCTTGAAGAATGAAGAAAGCAAATAAATGCATTAACAGGATCATGATCCGTGTCAAGTGGTTTTATTAATGATATATAATTTTAAATAATGGAGGACCCGCCTCATATAAATATATAATTATATATAGATCAAGCAAACAATATATATAATTTAAAGCTCCGTAAGATAAATATTTAATTCATATTGTTTTATTGATTTTATTGACTTTATTGAGTCAATTAAGATAATGTGTATAGTTTGAAACTCATTAGTAAAAATTGCACCGAATATATATGTAAAAAATTGTTACTAAGATCGCGCTCCAAAGAAGAAGAAAAAAAAATCTGTTATCTCTTAAAAATAAAAACTTATTAAAGATTTTTTTTCCATTAGTCTATCTCAAATTACATGTTATGCAGTGGCGAAGCCACCTTGTGAGACCCAAGTTCATCTTCAAAAGATCGATTTTGCGCTTAAAATTTAAATCGATTTTTTTTAGGATATCCTAATTTCATATTTCTCAGATTATTTTTTTAGACTTTGCGTCTACGTTTTCCCATTTAGAGTATCTTTGTATGTATTGTTGACGTGGTTTCCCACCTCAATCAGTCAAGTGTGACTTGTGAGCGTATGATATTTTTGAATAAAACAATTTGGTGGAATTCGATCTCTCGCGTTGCAAGCTCACGATTCACTCACGATATATATATATATATGTATATAAGCGATATAAATGAGACGAGGGGTTTTTTTTATAGAGGTTCGTCCCAAAGCGGTAGTTGACTACTTCCTCTGTTAGTTTATTGCGACAATGAACATGGACGGATAGCTACAGGCAGCTAGATCACGTCTGAGAATAGAAAAGAATAGAGAAGGGGAGAAAGAATACAATAGGATCTTAAATGGACAAGAATGCCGGGTAGGATTTCTTCAGTGTATTCTCTTGAGGTTGTAAATATGCGTGTATGTTGATCTGAGCTTGAGCTTGGCATTTATAGGCTTCAATTCTTCCCGTTGGACTTCCAGGAATCGAGGGGTCTTCACTCCGCGCTGACCGGGTTGAATGGACGACCTCGCTACACGTGTCCCATGACTTCGTTCTCGTCGTCGTGTTTGAATTATGCCCGTTGGGGGCTTGACTCCGTGCTCCTGGTCTTCCGTCTGAATTTGAAATGGGATGCCGGGTAGAGAATATGACGACTCTACCCTCGTCTTTCTGGACTGCTATCGAATGGATTTGGGCCTTAGAACTCATTGGGCCGAGGAGCCTGTATCCGTTGGTTTTTGGTCTGATTGAGAATCTCATTGGGCTTCTCAAAATGGGCTTTTACGAATACCAGTTTATTTCTTTAAAGCCTTTTATTGTGGTTTGTAAATTTAATTAATTCACAACCTTAGCACTTTATGTCATATTAAATAATGACGAATTTGTACATCAACATGTATAACGTTTTTCTTTTACAATAACTAACACTGAATTTCCAAACAAATGATAAATTAAAGAAATTTATTTATCATTTTGAAAACAATTTTGTTAATATTAAAGTTGAGAATAGAAAATAATGATTCATTTATGGGATCATTGTCTTGTTGACGACATCATTAGTTAATTTTCATAGACGAAATCATCACTTTAGAGTTTTTTGTGGATTTTTTTCTCATCAGCTTTAACTTTTCTTATATGAATTTAGTTTGAATTTTGGTATTTTTTAACTCTTTAGTTATACTTGTCGGACTTTTTTGTCCATTGACAAGTATTTCATTCGATTTTGATTTTTATTATATAAAAAAAATCAATTTTGTAATATTTTTCTTTTTTATAAATTTTTAAGACTTGCATATATTAACAACAGATTTACGTGATTTATTGTTAAAAGGTTTGTACGTTTTTACGTAAAATAATGTACTACATATTTAACATTTTGATTTTCCTTACTTTCCAACTTCTATTTTTTAAAAGGCTGAAATTATTATTATTAGTGTAAATGATTTTCCTTATTTTCCAACTTCTATTTTTTTAAAGGCTGAAAAATATATTGAAATTAGTTATCAATAAGACAGTCAATTTTATTATATAAAGAAGACTGAAATAGTAAAGTCAAAAGAGACGGTAGATTTAGATTTGTTGACCAAATAAATCTTGAGAAAGTGTTATGAGTAGCAAACATTAATTATATTTATGAACTATGTGGCCAGGACATCTGTTTTACAATTTTATTTATTAATTGTACGGATTAAGGGTTTCTATTCAAATCGTGAAAATGTCATAATTAATCATGAGCAATAAATTAGCAACTAATATAAATTTACATAAATGTAATTTCCAAAATCATTTTCTTCCTTTTTTTATTTATAAAATATTTACGAAAAAAAACTAATTGTGAGAGAAAAAAAGTTGGGAACTAGAACGGCGGTGACCGAAACAATGAGGGCCTCGTGCATATTGAGCGACAATGACAAAACGAACAGAACTCGACGCTTGACCGTGAAATTTCATTTTTTTTGCCAAAATTAATTGTCTAGGTACTTAAAGCCGTTTTTTTTAATAAAAAAATGACAATATTTTTCAATTACATACTACAATTACAACTCGGACTATGATATACTGTTGAATATTGTATAATTTAGTGAGTGTTTTATAGTTTTGATACTTTTACCATAATTTATTTTTATTGTAATTAGAGTTGTAAATACTCACTTCATGAATGGAAATCACAACTTTTCTAATCCTGTTTTCAACATGGTATCAGAGCATGGTTAAGTGAAAGTTCAACCCTAGCCGCCGTCACCGCCTATTTCCGTCGGACGTTCATCTCCAGCCATCTCTCCGGTGACCCGTGCTTCCCGGTGTTCCTCCGGTATTCTCAAGCTTACCCGGTGTTCCTCCGGTATTCATAAGCTGTCCCGGTGTTCCCGGCATTTGTAACGACCCGACTTTTTCTAAGCCGTCACTTACTAACTACTTTAAAACCCTTTGAAAATACTTGGCCATTTTTTTTCATAACTTAAAGTAACATAAGTAAATAAGATAGTAAAAATATTTATTAGGAATTCCTTTATTCAAAAACCGGAAACATTTATGAAAAATAAGCGGAAAACGTTTTCAACGTGATTACCCATTCACCCAATCCCTCGCACATCCTCCACCGTCACCGTCCAATCCACCATGAAATCATATCATATGTTTCTTACCTACAGTACGAACGAAAAACAATATTTTTGTGTGAGCTTAAAAGCTCAGTGAGATACAACTATTTTCTCACAAAAAATTCTCAAAAGAAAACATACCATGCAAATGACCAATTATGCTTCGTATTGCGTTTTAGGAATCTATTACTAATATTTTTCTAGGTGATCACCATCTTATGTACGTACAAACTTCATTCGCGTGAGACTCAATAGGTCGACGGGGGTGCACATGTCCCGAAGCCTAACGTCAATACATTTGGCGGTTAATGATACCGCATGATCAATCCTATCCTCGTTCCTTTCAACTCATGGAAAAATCCTAAATTCATCCCATCCTCATTCCTTTCAACTCGGGGAAGAACCGTAACATTATCCCGTCCTCATTCCTTCCAACTCGGGGATATCATATAGCATTGAGAACCCCTTCCTTTCAAGAGGTGTGGTACGCCACTTCATTAATTCCTATGTTTCTCTTGTTCTTATTATCATTAGTTTATGAACTAACATCCCGTATCTTATTATTTTAGCTAAAGGAAAACATCATCTCTCGACAATCATTCATGATCGTCACATAAGCAACATCAATCTTGCATATTCATCTATCATTAAGTACTTATAAATTTCTCATGCATCAATTATGAAACAAACGATAAACACACATTCAATAATATTCTAGCCAGCGTTCAACAAACCACAAATCAAACATGTCAAACAATACTTTTATTTTCAAACTAATTCGTACTGCAGTGAGGTTGAACTCACCTGAACCGGAACAACAGTCTTTCTCGTGACACCGACGAAGACGCCTCAACGAACGATACTCAAAGATAGTAATTTTCTAACTATAGATTATTGCTCTATCACTAGCCAAACAATTCTTAAAACTTGACTCAAAGGCTAAACGGGGATTTCGGTTTTCAAAAGAACTTTTGAGGTATTTTCTCGATATATCAAAATAGGTAAGGATCTGGAAAACGTGTTCTTCACAAACTACCATTATGTTTTGAAAACGAACAAATTTTGTGTTTTGATAATTTTCAGAAAAAGGCTGCAACTATGCGATATCATAACTTTTTAATTCGGCAGAAATACTAAAACGCAGTTTCGGGTGCGAACCCAACATCTTTTCGAATTTTGTAAAACATGAAACATGCTCAAAATTGAATTCTGTATAACATCTGTCTCTATATAAAAATCCTAATTCGGAATCTATGAATTTATAAAAATTAAAATCAAAATCTGCTCTGCAGACGATTTCGGTTTTTTTCTTCAGAAAATTGAAAGATTGAAAATACGATTTCGAGCGATTCAGAGCTCCAAAAATTCTAAAATTAAATCTGAGACTTTTATGAACCTAATCGAAGTACTGGTTAAAGTTTAAGCCAAAACCGATTAGTATTTTAGGAGATAAAAATCTGAGAAAATTAAGCATCCTAGGATTACGAAAATAAAAAAGAAACTAAGAGGATAAACGTCATTATACCTTTACGATAATAGAATAAATACTTACTTATTCTATTTTGGGCCTCTAAAAATTCGGGATCCCACAATCTCCCCACCTTTTAAAAATTTTCGTCCCGAAAATCAAAATAGGTGAGTGATCTTAAGTACTATATCTTCTATCATAAATAAACAAGATACGCATGAATTAATCAAAATGATAATTAATTGTTAACTTACATGGATTGCGACGGATGACAATGTAGGCGACATGCGAGGTAGGATGGCAAGATCACTGCTCTGATACCAATTGTAACGACCCGACTTTTTCTAAGCCGTCACTTACTAACTACTTTAAAACCCTTTGAAAATACTTGGCCATTTTTTTCATAACCTTAAAGTAACATAAGTAAATAAGATAGTAAAAATATTTATTAGGAATTCCTTTATTCAAAAACTGGAAACATGTATGAAAAATAAGCGGAAAACGTTTTCACCGTGATTACCCATTCACCCAATCCATCGCACATCCTCCACCGTCACCGTCCAATCCACCATGAAATCATATCATACGTTTCATACCTACAGTACGATCGAAAAACAATATTTTTGTGTGAGCTTAAAATCTCAGTGAGATACAACTATTTTCTCACAAAAAAATCTCAAAAGAAAACATACCATGCAAATGACCAATTATGCTCTGTATTGCGTTTTAGGAATCTATTACTAATATCTTCCTTGGTGATCACCATCTTGTGTACGTACCAACTTCATTCGCGCGAGACTCAATAGGTCGACGGGGGTGCACATGTCTCGAAGCCTAACGTCAATACATTTGGCGGTTAATGATACCGCATGATTAATCCTATCCTCGTTCCTTTCAACTCAGGGAAAAATCCTAAATTCATCACGTCCTCATTCCTTTCAACTCGGGGAAGAACCGTAACATTATCCCGTCCTCATTCCTTCCAACTCGGGGATATCATATAGCATTGAGAACCTCTTCCTTTCAAGAGGTGTGGTACGCCACTTCATTAATTCCTATGTTTCTCTTGTTCTTATTATCATTAGTTTATGAGCTAACATCCCGTATCTTATTATTTTAGCTAATGGAAAAAATCATCTCTCGACAATCATTCATGATTGTCACACCATGTCCACAAACAAAATCGGTCAAAGCTCGATCCTAGAGCTGTCAAGTGCATCTTTTTGGGTTATTCGTTGCATCAAAAAGGGTATCGATGTTATTGTCCATCTACTCGCACGACGTATCACACCATGGATGTTACTTTCTTTGAAGGTGATTCTTTCTTTCCCAAATCCGACATTCAGGGGGAGAATTCTTGGGAATCTCAAATTGGGGAAATCGGGGAAGTCAATCAAGACACTCAACCCGAAAACCCATCACCTTCTATCCAACCAATTGACACTCTTGATTGGGAAATCGGGGAATTCAATCAAGAGACTCAACCCGAAAACCCATCATCTTCAATCCAACCAATCGACACTCTTGATATGGTTGTCGAAAATATCTCAGACTCCTCTCCTAGCTCATCTCGGTCTCTTGAACATGTAGAGACCTCCTCGCATCGTCAAATCGGCCAAGATCCTGATCCGACTCGCTCTACCTCGACTAATCCATCAGGTACGGAAACTCTTCAACCCGTGGTTGATGATTCAGAACTCCCTATTACTCTCCGGAAATGCGTTCGTAAGAAACATGTTCATGGGAACACCGAATATCCCATTGAACGTTATGTTTCCTACAACAAGTTGAATCCAAAATATAGAGCTTTTATCACTAACCTTGATAGAATCAAGGTCCATAGCTTTATTCATGAAGCTCTTTAGGTTCCTGCTTGGAAACATGCAGTAGAAGAAGAAATTCGAGCATTGGATAGCAACAAAACATGGAGTCTCACTTAATTGTCACGCGAAAAACGCCCTGTCGGGTGTAAATGTGTCTTCACGGTCAAGTACAAGACCAATGGGAGTATAGAGAGATTGAAAGCTAGACTTGTCGCAAAGGGTTTCACCCAAACTGAAGGAATCGACTTTCAAGAGACGTTTGCTCCAGTGGCTAAACTAAACACGGTACGAGTACTTCTTTCTTTTGCCGTAAATATGGATTGGCCACTATTTCAGCTTGATGTCAAGAACGCATTCCTCAATGGCGACCTTCAAGAATAAGTCTACATGAAGATACCTCCAGGACTAGAAAAAGACTCCAATCGTCACCTAGTTTGCAGACTGAAAAAGTCGTTGTACGGCTTAAAACAGTCTCTTCGTGCTTGGTTTGAAAATTTCACCAAGGCCGTCACTTCCAGCAGATACCTCCAATGTCAAGCCGATCATACTCTCTTCGTTAAACGGAACAACAATGGAAAGATTGCAATTCTCATTGTGTATGTTGACGACATCATCATGACCGGTGATGACTCGGAGAAGATCGCAAAACTAAAGCAAGTACCCGCATCCAAATTCGAGATTAAAGATCTCGGAACTTTGAGATACTTCTTGGGTATGGAAGTAGCAAGATCAGAAGAAGGCATTGTTATTTCCGAAAGGAAGTATGTACTTGAATTTCTTCAAGAAACCGGTCTTCTTGGTTGCAAGCCGTTTGACACTCCGATGGATCAGAACAAGAAGTTCTCTCATTCCGCCGAAAACGCTCCCGTTGACAAAGGGAGATATCAGAGACTTGTCGGTAAACTCATCTATCTCTCGCACACACGTCTAGACATCGCCTACTCTGTCAGTGTTGTCAGTCAACACATGAACAACCCAAACGAGGACAACATGGAAGTCGTGAACCGAGTCTTGAGGTATCTAAAGTCTATCCCAGGTCATGGCTTATTGTTCAAGAAATCCGAGAACCGTGAGGTCAAGATCTTCACTAACGCAAGTTGGGCTGGAGAAGCCACTGATCGAAGATCAACCTCGGGTTATTGTTCATATGTATGGGGTAACCTTGTTACTTGGAGAAGCAAGAAGCAATCGGTTGTTTCCCGTAGTAGTGCGGAGTCCGAGTACCGTGCTCTTGCATTAGGCATATGCGGGGGAATGTGGATGCAGAGGCTCATGAAGGAGCTAAGGATGCATCGACTAGAGGCTATCAAGATGTTCTGTGATAGTCAGGCTGCAATCAGAATTGTCAAGAATCCAGTCCATCACGACCGAACGAAGCACATTGAAATTGATAGACATTTCATTTCGCAGAAGGTCAATGGTGGGATCATCGACTTGAGCTACATTCCTTCCAAGCTTCAGATTGTGGACATCCTCACTAAAGCTTTACCTCGAAGTTCTTTTGATGAACTTAGTTCCAAGCTTGGGTTGTATAACATATACTACCCAGCTTGAGGGGGAGTGTTGAATATTTGTATAGCTTAGTGAGTGTTTTATAGTTTTGGTACTTTTACCACAATTTATTTTTATTGTAATTAGAGTTGTAAATACTCAATTCATGAATGGAAATCACAACTTTCTCAATCCTGTTTTCAACATATACTCATGATTAAATTCTAAGATGTCGATGACGTTTCGCTCTTTCCATTTTACGGGCATGCCCCATGCGGCCGTCGACGCAATATCGACGGGAAAATCGGAAGAAAAAAAAACATGCCCCACGCTGCAAATGCCGCATAAATTTCACGGGCATGCCGCATGCCGACGGAAGTATCGACGAAGAAGTTGAAAAATAATTTTAAATATTTCAATTTTTTTTATATAAGCTCAAAATTACTAATTTATCACCATATGACATAATAAATAACCAAAAAATCACATTAATAATAAGACATCATATTTATAGGTTATATTTATATTTATACATAGATAAAAATTATTCTTGTAACTCATAGAAAATACAAATGTAGGGTCACTATTGAATTGAATTATCATACTAATAGGTTATAGCTGTTCACGGACATGCAGCATGCCGAAGCCATGCCGGTTGCCGCAACTTTCAAAAAACGGGCATGCCGTGTCCGAAAATTTAAAGCCATGATATATATAACAATATAACATAATACTCCTAATAAACCTTCTATAAAATAAAAATAAAAAATTTCCCCACAAACAGTTAATTTATTTGAATATTTTATCATGAAAGTTTGTAGTTAATTTCTAGATTCGTGGCGTCGGTGCTAATTGAGTACCTTACTATTAAATAGTTTATTTTAATTTGGCTTGAATCATGGGAGAACGCAATCTAAGGACAATGCGATTGAAAGTTTTGCCCATATATTGACTGTTATTAGAAAAATACAATTGAAAGTCATAAGAAACGACAACTTTATTATTAAATATTGATAAATAAAATAAAGAAAGTCAGCAATTTCTGTAAATAATTAAACTTTACCGACACCAATAATGGCAAATTTAGTACCATACCAATTTTATTTACTCAGTAATTGGAAATTTTGAAATTGGAACAAATACCACATATATTTTGTTTATTGGTGCATTTTTAACATAAATTTTATTTTTGAAGTAAATGTTCCATATTCTTCTAAAAATAGCTTAATAATCTTTATTAAAAAACTATTAGAAAAATAGCATGTCCCCAAAACATAATTTTTAAGATTATGTATTTTTACTGTTTAGTGGTATTTAACAAATTAAGTAATTAATTTACAAAGATATTTTATAATAAATCATGTGCTCGACACAAACTTATGATGTATATTTTATATTTAGAATCATCTACTACTTTTTTAGTTACTTTTTAAAGCTCAAAGTTAAGTCATAAAATTAGAAGTGGCGAAGTAAACCAACTAACAAACTTTAGGGAGTAACATAATTGATTATACTACAACATATTTGAAAAATCAGAGAAACAAAAAAATCATACTAGGGTAAACTACGATTAAAATACTTAATGTTTAATTTTATTTTAATTATATACTTTTTTTTTTTTGCTATAATAGCTAATGTTTAATCCTGTTAACGCGAAACAGGCCCGTCGTCCATTCCTCGTTCTCACCGTTAATGCTCCCTACGTGGCACCCATGTCAATGCCACTTGTCATATTTATTCTTCCATGTCATCTCGTCGAAATAGTAAGCTAATTATTTGAAGAAAAAAAATTAAATAAAAATAAAATAAATAAACAAAACAATGGTCGTATAAATTTTAGGGCTAGGTTTTTTTTCACCCAATTTCATTTCATCTCCTCTGTCTCCCCTCGCTTTCTCTCCTCTCGCTCGGCCTCTCTCGCTTCTATGTTCATCTTCTTTACACATGGCCATTGAGGGATATGTCGGGGTCGCTCCAATGCCGCCGCAGTTCGGTGTGCGATTGTGGTTTCAGAACAATTCTTCTCAGATCTACGACGGTGGCTAATCCCGGGAGAAGATTTCGACGATGTTGCAGAAAAATATAGCGATAAACACCATTCGGTAACTCCGATTCAAACGCTCTAGATAGCAATAAACACCATTTTTTCTCTCCTATATATAGATATATACTTCGGTTTAAATACCGGACTAATCTCAGAGCATAGGAGCTAGCTTGAGCAAAAGCGCCTAATCGCGAACGTGCCCTGCGAAGGTTCGTGTCCTCTACGCTGGCTGACCTACATCCCAAGTCTTAGGATTTTGTGGTAACGGGTCGGATGACCCAGTTCCGGTCCGACGATAAGCGGAAGGTCTTATCAGAATCCGACTCTGTCTCCACAATCGGCCCCCATGGCTCATCGGAGGAACCGCGGACTCCCTAGAGGAAGGTCCGAGAACCGTCCAGCTCCCTTCTCCGCCTTCAGCTCTCCCGGCTAACCGGAGGAATCGCTGACTCTCAAAAGAAGGTATGAGTGCCGTCCGACTCCCGTCTTCGCAATAGCCTCCCCCCGGCTCACCAGAGGAATCGCCGACTCCCTAGAGGAAGGTTCGAGCGTCGTCCGACTCCAGTCTCGGCCATCGGCCCCCTGATTGCCCAGACAAGCCCAGCTACGCACGCCCTAAATCCTACATTGAACCACGTGATTACCTAATCGCACTTGACTACAAGCGGGTACATAGGCAGCCTCGCTGTATGTGCCGAAGTGCGGTATCATATACCATCAACCCCCGGCTCTCACAATCATCAACTACTCCAGCCACGATCGCCGAGCTACCGTACGGAGGTTCTGGTTCTTTGCGGTCACCGACCTATATCCCGGGCCCCATGGCTTTGTGGTAACGAGTTAGAGGATCTGAGGACCCATATCTGGGTTAACGGAGGGTCCGATCAACCGGACACTACATGATCAGTGAATCAAAAATTGAAAAGTCAACAAACAACGATGTGCCTGACCCAATATCCAATTTTAGACCGCTACCGTGTTTGATCCATTTTTCGACATCAACATTAAATAAATTTACTAAAGAAGAAAACCCTGGCTTTAAGACGATTTTTTTAACCTTTTCTTAACTTTATTGCAAAATATTATCGATATTAATTATGATAATATTTAATAACATTTAAAACACAATTTAATATGGGCGTTGAGTTTTGTGCCACATGTGTGTCACTGGTACGTGTAGTTCTTCATTCTTCCACCGTCTCAATTATATTATTGCATTGTCGGGAAGTCTATTTTTTAATGTCTTTCTCATATAACCTCTTTATTTATTTAATATTTATTGTTTCACATTTATATGTGACACAATTATGGTCTATTGTGTTCGAAGAGATAATGGAATGGAATCATGGATAGTTTGAGTTTTTTTTTTTTTTTTTTTACAATATTTTTAGGAAGTCTACATTTTAATTGAGGATTGCTTTGGAGCATGAAATCTTGCATGATACTATCTTAGCGAAAATGAATTTTAAGAGTCGGACGATTAACGATAATCGATAAACTGATTATAATATAAAGAGAGGATTCTTTAGGCTTTAAAAAATAATAATATGATACATAGTTGTTTTCATCTTTTGTAAACTTTAATTGATTAATTTAGATAGAAGTTCAACTAATATAAAGATGTCTATAAGAGAATATCAATATATGTAACTGGTTTTGACTTAATGAGGTGTAAACTTATTAGATTGTCAATTATTAACTACTAATAACCGTAATGTTACATTATTTATGTATTCTTAAAGAGAATATCATATTTATATATAATTATTAAAATAAAATAATTACGGCATAAGTTTTCATTATTATCTGAAAAATGTTTGTATACAAAATAGAAATCAATTCGCGATATCTCATGGATAGCAGTACTTAAAACTTTGGAGAACATTTTGAATAACACTAAGTACTTTTACCACAATTATATTTTCTAAAAACGTATTTATCTTCTATTTTCGTACGATAGGAATCAAGCAAAGTATCACTTGGAAAGGAAGAATTGGCACAAACAAATTTATCAGTTGCTTGAGCAACAATTACCAAAAAATAGAGAAGAAGTAAAAGATGGGATAAAAACATAGTGTTTTTTTTTTTCAAAGGAATTTTACAAGGAAGTGGCAAAGAATCTGAATTTGGGCAATTGTCCAATTTCACAATCAAATTGGGAAATTATCTCACCCATACTCATAAAGAGTCTACATACTATTCAAGGAAAATGACATACATTCAAGCAAAGATAAATTAAAGATTTTGATATGATATTTCACACTCATACTTGTTAGTTGTAGATTACAAAAGGCAAAATTAAAGTAGAGAAAGAAAAAGGCATAAAGTACCCTCTAAATAATAAAAGAGGAAAGATGAAATTAATAAAAATAATAATATAAGAACCTTAGAGACTACTTGGCCAAATAATATAATACATCCAAATGACCCTATCTATGGTTACCCTTATTTCACAACCCCTTTTGTATCCCCCAATTTATTAAGATTTTTTTTAATCTTAAATTATAAATATCTTCAATTTTGTAATATCTAATAAAACTTTTTATTTTTGTACATCTCACACAATATTTAAGTTTAAACTCGCTCATATTCATATATAGAATCTGCCTCCCTCTTAAGTCTTAACTAACTTTGTGGATTCATAAGTTTGTATAATCGTAGTTTTGAATCTAAATTCGATTTTTTTATTTTATAAGAATTTTGGAGATTCGAGATATTTTAAACCCGAAAAATTCAGATCTAAAACTTTTGGACTTGAATTCAGATCTAATTGTGAGTAAAACCGGAATCCGAAGTTTTTGGATCCTAAAATTTCGGTTTTGATTTTATACCGGATTGGATAATTTACGGCCGGATTTCATATGATATTATTAGCGTTACTCTAACTCAAGCTGCTAGATTTTTATTTTATCCAAATATAAATATTTACATAAAGTGAATCTTTGAAATTTCTATCATACAATTAAAATATGAGACTATTTAACCGGGCTATATAAATACTTGTTTATATGTTTCCGAATACAAATTACACTTTCAATCTACGTTGCATGACTATGTATTATTAGCTATGTGTCATAATTATAAACCAATAAGCCCAAATTTTTTTAAGTAAAAATAAAATAATAGATAAATTACATTGAAAATTAATAAAATCCGATTGTCGTTTATGGAGGAGGGCATGATTCAGTTTCAATGCTGCCTTTTTGAAGAGCAAACAGATATATTAAAAAAATGGAGAGAGAAAAACAAAAGAATATTAAGAACAATAAATTTACATTTTCATCCTTGAATTTATGCTAAATTTCCACCGATGCCCTCTGTTCTAAAATAAATGGCTCAAACAATTTCTTACTATTAATTATCATGTTTGGTTTAAAAGAAAATGTTCGACGATTAATAAAAATACAGAATTCAAACTGGCATTTAAATTCAGAAACATTACACATCGTTATTGAGCTTATTTTTTGTTTCAATTTACATTATCTTTTCCGAACAGAAAGAACACGTCAAGTCTCAAGCTTTAAAATTGGTGTGTTAGTTGAACATTAAATGCTTTTTTTTTTTTTGGCGTTAATTCAAAATTTTTAAAACCAAATATTATTAGTATAAAAAATATTAAAAATACGTTCATACAATAGTTTTACTTATCTGTATTTTTTTTTAACAATCAGCTACTAATTACCATTTATATTTAGCAAATATGATACTCTGTTATTAAAGGCTTTATGAGGAAACTTATGTCATAACATTTAAATTGTAAAGACAATTCTCGAGCTATAATTAGGGTGATTTGCATTTGTACCCTTTAAATTAAACTCGCTCGTACACTTTGTATTCTCAATTTTAGTTTTTTGAGACTAATCTCCCTTATACTTTCGTACATTAGCACACTATGCCATAAATGTTAAAAAATCATCGAAAATGTTAATTGTGCGCTAATAAATAATTTGTTTGAAAATGTATCATAATTAATTTAATAGTTTTCTTATATCTCTTTCTAATAATTCCAAGATCAAGAGTTTTAATTTCATTTGGTACTTAATTGATAAAATATATTCGAACAACTATTTAACGAATAGGAAAAAATATACCATTAGCCTAGGTAAACTAACATCTCAAAGGATTCTCTTACAAAGACGACTCGGAAAAGAAAACTGATTTATTTACCTTTTGCGAGCTGTGAATCCTTAGAACAATGCGTTACTACCGGCTACTCCTATAGCATTTTTGTCATTTCACAAAAATGTAAGGAGTTATATACTATTTTCTTAAAAAAAATATAGGGGCATTACTAGTTGGAAATAATCATCGCCACATCCTTCTCCGAGTCGACCCAAATTCCGTCATCGGTTAGCAAACCAGAGATTTTATTTTTCTTCTACTACCGGGTACTACCACAAATATATGGGATATTAATGTCATGAACCAAAGTTAAAAGGTGGCACTTATGCCGGTTAGTCAGAAGGAGGGCAAGTAAAGTAATTAGGGTAAAATGGAGGGGTATATTTGAGCGATGGATTCTAGATAGAGAAAGAGCGACGAAAGGGGATATGACAGCACAAAACCGAACAATTTAGAGAGAGAAAGCTCCAACAGCGTTGCACGAAACCATCTTCCTTCTTCTTTGTGAGCTCTCTCTCTCTCTCTGCGTATACAACAACTATATCTATATCTATATATACACACACTCGCATTCGCATTTGGCTTCTCATTTCTGAGCTCTCTCTCCTCGTGTCTGCAGATTGGGAGTGTAGACTGATACATGTGAACTGTATCTCTCTCTCTTTCTCTTCTGGTTTTCGATTCCGCGATTTCGCCTTCGTGTGGCTGTGATCGGACGCAGGAGAATCGGATTCTGCGAAGCTGAGAGGTATATGCAGTGCTTATCTCCCTCGTTTCGTTTCGTTTCGTTTCTGCTTCTTATATATATATATATAATATATATATATATATATAACTCTGTGTGTATACAACTATACATGTATTTGCACTCGCATTCGTGTATGGATTTTCATTCCTGAACTCTCTGCGAGCTTTGGAGAGTGAGAGTGTAGATAGATTAGACTTCGCTATGCGATTTCGTTTTGAATTTTGATCGGAGAAAGAGAGATTTCTCGAAGCTGTGAGATGTGTGTATGTCCAGTGTGTATCGCTCATTTTCGTCTCTCTCTCTAACTAAGCTAACTGCTCTGCTCTCAGTGACGTTTTTCTTTGGCGTTTTGTTTTTTTGTGTATTTTTTTAGGAGATAAGATTTATTTTTGGGGCTCTTCGTGTTCTTGTTTACGCATCACGCTCTCTTCTTTTTCAGGCTTATCTCTTTCCTTGCACGAACAGATTCTCTCTCTCATGATATACAGATCTGGGTTTCAAATTGAAGAAAATCTTGGCCAATAAGCTTTCATAGTTCATATCTTACTCTATCTTTCTTGCATTATCAACTCTTATAATTCACCTAACAAAGAGCAAAGTCAGTGTTTGGAAAGAAAGAGCGAAATAAATAGTGTTTATTGGTGCCCATTCACTGCCTGAAAGCATGCTATTATCAACTTTCCAAATTTTATATTTATTTATGTTTAGAGAACAGCTTATTGGTCAAGATAAAGCATTGACAAGAAGCGATTAAGAATCATTAAAAACTTTATTAGGTGGTCTCAAGACATGATTAAAGTTTACCCGGTGCACTGTGGTTTGGTACTCAACTGTTCATTTTTTGACTTGGGGATGAGAGAGAGAGAGAGGTTCTTTTGTCCGAGACGGCAAAGATAAAGATTGATAAGTTGGGTCCCATAGTCATGTGAGAGATCAGCAAAAGTCTGTGTGACATGTAAAGCAGAAAGTGTCGGCAGTTGCTTTCAGACCCCTTTGATTAATACACTAAGATCTATAATTTGTGCTCCCACTGTGACTTCCCACATCTATTCAAAATTGCTAATTCACACTCATAAATTCTTTTTACCCTCTGAAATTTACCCTTTTTTTGTTTCCAAGTCCCTTAATTTTAACTTTTTGTGCATTTTTTTATAATTGTTTTTTTTTTTCATGAATTGACCTGGCATAATCTATAGCTGGATTTGTAGTTTTGTACTGTTGTGGGGCTCTAATAATCACAGAATTACTTTATTTGGTTTGTTTTACATGTTTATGATCTGTTTGTTTCTGTCTTAATAATTGCATATCTTATTGATTACAGTTTCTTTATCAATATAGTAGAACATTCATAGTGTTCTCTGATCTCAATATAGATCTAGTAAGAAAGACTGGTCTCTTTCTAATAAGAACTGTGATTCATGAATTATTTTTAATTTATTGCTGTATTGCTTCCAGATATTTCTGATTTCCCTTAAAGATGAAGCACAAAGATGGGAAACCGGGTTACCAGCAGGACAAAGGCTCGAGAGCTGTACCAATGGCGATCTTGTTCTTCGTGCTGTGCGGGTTTTCGTTCTATCTCGGGGGAATCTTCTGCTCGGAGAAGAACAGATTCCAAACAATGGTCACCAAGGAAGTTGCAAAGGCCGTACAGTCTCCCAAAGAAAATGCAGCTTCCTCCCTCCAAGTGAAGTCCGTTGCTTTCTCCCAGTGTAGCAGCAACTTTCAGGATTACACGCCGTGCACAGATCCAACGGTACTTTAAGAGTCGTTGTATTCTTAGTTTTCTCACTTTAGAATCTTGGAGAGTCTGAACATGTTTGCTTAGTTTCGATAGTGTTCTGTTTGTGTGTACAGAAGTGGAAGAAGTACGGTACTCACCGGCTCACGTTCATGGAGCGGCACTGCCCTCCGGTGTTTGAGAGGAAGGAGTGCTTAATTCCGCCGCCGGCTGGGTACAAGCCGCCAATCAGATGGCCTAAAAGCAGGGACGAGTGTTGGTATCGGTGAGTTGTCAAGATTTTTACGCCCGTCTATGTGAACATGCATTCTCTGAGTTTGATCGTTAAAAAAAAAAAAAAACAGAAGATCTTCGTAAAAATAACCGAAAATGTCAGCTAACAGATTTAACAAGTGATTAAAGATTAATAACCGAAACCGAATACTTTTAAATTTTGTAACATCCTATCTTTATGACATTATTGTTTAACATGTAATTTGTTATGTTTTCTTCTTCTTTAAGAAACATGATTCTCCCTCAAAAAAAAGAAACATGGTTTTAAACCTGGGCAATAATTAATGATTAGTGTTAAACCGAATTTCTCTAAGAAAAAACTGAAAAGTATCCCAAAAGGAAACTGGTAATTGATAACCGAATTTAAATATTTCGGTTATGCCTTGGTATAACCGAATAATTTGGTTGCTGAACAAGACAAGATCGAACCGGTTTCACCCCTACAGTTACTCACCGTGAAGTGTCAGATTTGTCTCGCTTATAAACCGTTAAATCTGGATCCAGGAATGTCCCTTATGATTGGATCAACAAGAAGAAGTCCAACCAGAACTGGCTTAGGAAGGAGGGCGAGAAGTTCCTCTTCCCCGGAGGCGGGACCATGTTTCCCCGAGGTGTCAGCGAGTATACTGACTCGATGCAGAGTCTCATCCCGGAAATGACAGACGGAACCGTCCGAACGGCCATCGACACTGGCTGCGGGGTGAGCATTGCGTTCTGTCGTAATTATGAGCTCTAAATATCTTAGTCAGTTTTCTGACTTAAGGCCATTTTCGTATTCCTAGGTTGCGAGCTGGGGAGGCGATTTGTTGGACCGGGGTATTCTGACCATGTCTCTTGCTCCGAGAGATAATCACGAAGCTCAAGTTCAGTTTGCTTTGGAACGTGGAATTCCGGCGATCCTCGGTATTATTTCCACCCAGAGGCTCCCTTTCCCGTCAAACGCATTCGACATGGCTCATTGCTCGCGATGCCTTATCCCGTGGACTGAATTCGGTAAGTCTTCCAATTTTTAGCCAAATGCGTACGCCAGAGAGAATTTAGCTCCAACATTCAATCATTTCACACCCTGATCGAATTCTCTGAAACCTTCTTCGGCTACAGGAGGAATTTACCTCATGGAAGTTCACCGAATCCTCCGCCCCGGAGGTTTTTGGGTCCTCTCCGGCCCGCCCGTGAACTACGAGAACCGCTGGCGTGGGTGGAACACCACGATAGAGGATCAAAAGTCCGACTACGAGAAACTGCAAAGCCTCCTCGCTTCGCTCTGCTTCAAACTGTACAGCAAGAAAGACGACATTGCCGTGTGGCAAAAGGCTTCTGATAGTGCCTGCTACGACAAGATCGCCAAAAACGTTGACGCGTACCCCCCGAAGTGCGACGACAGCCTCGAACCCGACGCTGCCTGGTACACTCCGCTCCGTTCGTGCGTCGTTGTCCCAAACCAGAAGCACAAGAACTTGGGATTAAAGTCAACCCCGAAATGGCCGGAGAGGTTGACCACTGCGCCGGATCGGCTCTCAGACATCCACGGAGGAAGCGCCAGCACCTTCAAGCACGACGAGAGCAAGTGGAAGGTTAGGGCGAAGCACTACAAGAAGCTGCTTCCAGCCATCGGGACTGAGAAGATTCGAAACGTCATAGACATGAACACGGTTTACGGCGGCTTTGCCGCAGCGGTGATCGGAGATCCTTTGTGGGTGATGAACGTTGTTTCCTCCTACGCTGCTAATACATTGCCCGTGGTGTTTGATCGCGGCCTGATCGGCTCGTACAATGACTGGTATATTAAACTCCAATTCTGATACTTTTTTTTCGGATTCGAGATGGAATCATCATTGCCTTTTTGTGTTACGCCAATTGAAATTTGTGTTGAGCTCTAGTTTTTGCTCTTTTGCAGGTGCGAAGCTTTCTCTACGTATCCGAGAACCTACGATCTCCTTCATCTTGACGGGCTTTTTACTGCAGAAAGTCACAGGTAACGTCGCAGCGATGCTTATGTTATTCATACGAGTAATGATCATCCTCGACTTATCGTGTTGTCCCGGTTTCTCTTTTAATTTGTTAAAATTAACAGAAAAATTGACGGTTTCTGTTAAATTTTAAGCCGACTCGTGAAAGATATTCTAACGTGTAGGGAAGAATTTATCTTGAATACTCTAGCATATATGCAGTATGTCAAAAAATAAAAATATATTGTTTGACCGCGGGGATAACGCATAAACGCCATTGCTCTTTGGCAGGTGTGATATGAAGTACGTTCTAGTGGAAATGGACCGGATTCTGCGTCCAAACGGATACGCCATAATCCGTGAATCGAGCTACTACGTCGATGCCGTTGCCACGATCGCCAAGGGAATGCGATGGGGTTGCCGGAAAGAAGAGACCGAGTACGGAGTCGAGAAGGAGAAGATCTTAATCTGCCAGAAGAAGCTGTGGTACTCCTCCGACAGGAGTTCGCGGTGATGGAAAAACGCACAGAAAAAAAAAAAAAAAAAAACTCGGTCGATTCGTCGTTCGATATGCTCTTTTCGAGTTTGAAGATCGAGCATCCCGACATATAAATTCTTGATTAAAGCAAAGAAGAAAGACGAGAAATGCGTCGCAATGCCAATCAGAAAGAGATTGGCTGGTTCTGCAAGAAGAGAAGCGATTTTAGTTCCAAAATTTATTTGTTACTTGGAGTCTAAGTTACCTAATAATGTGATTTTTGTCTATTGATAGGGCTTATATTATATACCTCTACACAAAAAAAAAATATATATTTGTCATATGGTACCAAATTTGTTACTTGTTTCTTTCATTTTGCTAGGCTGATTATGTAATGATGTTGAGTCTTGAGATTTCAAGGGGTTGAAATGTGGAAGCACCCCAAATAGCTATAATTATATTCATTATATATATATATATATACATATTTATGTCTTGAAAAATTTGAAATGAATGATATTTCTTTTCATTTAATTCTTCAATTATCATAATTTTGGTCAAGGTAGGTTTTTATAGGTCAAAATTTTGTTTGTTAATGGGAGACGTAAGTTACCAACATAATGTGATTTTGCTCTATTGGGATCGGTAAGGGTGTCATCATGGTAAAAAAATTTAATTAAGAAAAAAAGTTTTTCTTATTAGCTTTACCGAGGAGAAAATTCTTTATGATGATTGGGATTTGAGAGTAATAAAAAAATTAAAAATTATAATTAATGAAAACTTCTCATGAAAAACATTAATGTTGCTATTAATATCAAGGTTTAATTACGGTAAAATACCCAAACTTCGATCAAGGTGTTCTCCGTGTACTTAACGTTAAAAAATAGTGGTAAAAGTACCTAAATTAGATTTTGGGGTGTTTACCAATTTTTTCGTTCATCCTCCGGTTAGACCTTCGACACATGGTACCTTGATCGCCACCCGGCATTTATTTATTTTTTAAAAAATATTTTTTAATGGTCCGGGCTCGGGTTTTTTTATATTTGTTAAATATCATATATCCGCCCTCGGGAAACATGAACAGATCTCAATTGTTAATTCGCAAGGACGATCGGGATCTTTTTTAAAGCTTGTTAATTTGAATAACTAAATCAAATTCGTACTTTTGAACAGACTTGGTTCTATGTCACAGTTATTTTTTGTTTTTTTAATCATAAAGAATGTGTTTAGAGATTTAATTACAATAAATGAACGAGTTTAAGAGCTTTTGCCGTAAGATAGAAATAATTTTCCTCAGTTCCAGACTTAACTTGATCTTCGCAGTGCTCTCTAATGGCGGTCGCTCCGATTCCTCGCAAGCTTCTTCGCTCCACTACTCTCCGGCTTGTCCTCAAGCTGGTTTCTCATCTATAATTTCACATCTTTCTCCACATGCACATCTGTTCTTGAGGAAAAGCTACTCGTAAATCGATCTCTGTTTGGTTCATCGTCGATGCTCGTCAACCTAGCACAAGTTTCAGTGTGATTGGACGCAGAAATGTCCATTTCCGACTTTGAAAACGATTGTAATCCAGTGAAAGCGTGCCAATTGCACTTTTTCGTCGACTGTTTGAGCTCGATCCGTCGATAAGCTACTCAACAATCAGCAAATTAGGGTTTCGTGTTTTAGGTTCAGGAATTGCGTATCAGAAAGAAGAGGGAACTTAGAGCTCTGGCCTTGATTCATCATCACAAGTTCTTGATTTCGATTTCGTCGATTCTAGCTTCGGCATTTGTTATCTACGGGTTGCCCGGCTTTTCCCGGGATCTTGTTTCGTGTTAAGAGTTTCTTGAATTGCAAGGAAGTGCTAATATTTCGGTCGCGCAATGATTCCGTTATTTTTGTCCGAACCAATCTGGTGTGATGTCGAAGCTAACGACTCTTCTAAGCTGAGAAAATCTCTCTTGAGTAAGTTGGAGTCGGTGATCCGTTCGCTCATGATGTCTCAAGGGCGGTCGGAGGCTCGGCTTTGGCTTTGTAAGACAATCTCAGGCATTACATCCGTTTCCAGTGACGATC
The DNA here is from genome assembly GCA_954871525.1 of Parietaria judaica. Taxonomy (NCBI): domain Eukaryota; kingdom Viridiplantae; phylum Streptophyta; class Magnoliopsida; order Rosales; family Urticaceae; genus Parietaria; species Parietaria judaica. The sequence continues at coordinate 18,511,433 of OX940868.1, read as the reverse complement.
AGTGCGAGTTGTTTATGAATTTTCTGAGGTCGAAGCCCGTGAAATACGATTTCGCATTGCAGCTTTTACAAATGGTATTCGACAACTGGCCTGAGAAAGCGGGTTCGGTCATTTCGAAGAAAAGTTACGTACTGGAGAAGTTCTTTGAAGGCAAGTGAATTTCTAAGCTGAATTTTGTTAATTTCTGCAAATTTTCCCGTGCAATATTGTTTTTAAACTCGAGCTGTAAATGAAATTGTATTGAGCTAATTTAGTAGTGTATGCAACGGATTGATCTCAAAGATGCCCTTTTAGTGAATTTCGGAAACTATTCTCTCTAAGGTGTATAGATTGAAGATTAAGTTCTTTTTTTTTAATGTTCATGAATATGCTTATTGTGTATAGAATTATGAAGCAGTTTTCTAGAGATTGGGATCTTGCGGGAATCCAATTACTGATATAACGCGCTGATTATGCAGGAAATCCAATACGTATAGAAAAGTGGTTTTCGAACTTTACTTCCACGGAGCACAGAAAAGGTGCAAAAGCATTGTCGCAGTTTTCTTTCGTGAATCGAGATATATGTTGGGAGGAACTAGAGTGGAAAGGAAAACACGGGCAATCACCAGTAGTGGTCGCTACAAAGCCTCATTATTTTCTTGAGTTGGATGTGCAGCGAACCGTTGAGAATTTTCTTGAGAACGTTCCTGAGTTTTGGTCGTCCAAGGAGTTCGCGGATTCACTCAAAGACGGTGAGATTCTGTCCATTGACCGAAAATTCTTTTTAGAGTACTTCATTGACATGATGTATGAACAGAACTCAAGGGACGCATGGGAGCTCGTAACCGAGTTTCTGACCAGAGAATCTTTCTCTTACATATCTCACCGCCTTCTTATCACTCTGGAAGAGCAAGACTTCTGTAAATTCCTTGAATTAATCCGTAAATTCCTTAGAACGGAACCTATAAAACTTAAAGAATTAAGTAACCCATCCTCTCTTTTTGAGGTTATACTCTTGGATTGCAGTGATTTTGAGTCCTTTGATCAGATTCTGTTGTTAAATGTGTTTTTCACTAAGAAAAGAGAGCTTCTTCGGCTTTTGCGTGATGAAGGCGGGGACGAGACAGAGGAAGAAATAAGAGATATTATCACACGTATATGTTCCATCCCAGATTCTGAGAGTAGCTTTTCACCAATTATTAAGAGGTGCTTCAAATTGAAATCCATGGAAGCATTTAAATTTCTGGGAATTCAGTCATGGGTTATTTATTACAGAATATTGGAAGAATGCAAGAGTCCCGAGTCATGGGAATCATTATTCACAAAGAATGCCATAACTTTCCGGCGATCCAATTCATACGCTTTGCTCGATCACGACACATTGCTCGAAGAAAGCGATTCAGAGTCGAATCGCGCAGCATCTAAAAAGGTCAAACATCGGAAAAGTAGTAGAAAGAAAAGAAAACGAAAATTCGATGATGACGATGACGATGTGCAATTAAGTGGTGGAAGTTGGTTTCTCTCCACTGATGGGAATTCAGCATCATGGAACACTGTAAGTTCTCTGATCTCTATATTTGATTTCTTGTGCTGTAAGTTATGTTATTTTCAAGCTCTGCTTTAACATCAGAATAAAATACATAACTCGCCCAAGGTTTAAAAGGGAGTTTTTAAGCCTCGAGGCTTATGCTAATCAGCTATTATAATTTATACACTTTTTAAAATTATATATATTGATCAATAAGAGGAAATGTCGAAATGGCTCTACGAGTAATGACTTTCTTTAGCCACTCCGAATAAAAGGACATCGATTTGAGCTCTCGGTTTAAATGTCATTGTATAAAGGTCACTCCGCGTTCGTCTTAAGTGTGTCTTCTCGTTAGCTTTTCTACGCATTTCTAAACGTGAATTTCCGCTCGAACACCCTCGACTTACGTTCCCTTTGTGGCTTTCTTTTCGAAGGCGGATTTACCGGAGCATCTTTCTCAGCATTCTTTGTCAACATGGATGAGCTGGATATTTAGCAGGTGATCAGAAGTGCACAGGGAAAGAGTGTTCTTAGTTCAGTGTGTGCCAAAGATTTGTAAGACTTGTATAATATTCTTAGTGCTGCATAATCATTCAAATTCTTTTTTTTTAAATGGCTTAAAAAATAAACTCGATCTTGAAATTGTAAAACCTCTTCTCTATTTGAAACAAAATAAAATTTAGGAATTATAATATAAGTAATAATGGTTGAAGCTCTTAGTATCTATTACATCTCTATGATCGATGGCTAGAATTAAAAAATTATGTCTTTATGTGCTTTAATTTAGTAGGGGAATTATTGGTATTTTATGCTTATGGGGCAAATTAGGTTTTTTAATCTTAAATAAATGTTTCATTCACTTTTAGATACAGTGAAATTTCCTAATGAATATAATTGGAAGTGGTTTCCGGTCTAACCCTCGAATTAGCTATGAGAACTACGTGTAAGTATTCTAGTTTTCGGGTTTGATTCATATCGCGGTCGTATCAGTATTATAATTTGTAAAATATATAAGTAGGGAAATTGGGATGTGGAAATCTAATTGCATACCCTTAACCTAGTTGCAAGTTTTCTTGTTATTAGTAGATCAGAATAAACTAAGGAATATCTTGTTCTTGTATCATCCATTGATTAGAAAGTGATGGATATTTTTGAAAGCACTGGGAAGGAAAGGAACAATAATAATTTCCTTTTCATAAGTCAATGAGCACCATTTTCTGCAGTAAAAATATTCATTTAACAATAAATACAATAATCATTATGAGAATATCATTCTTCCAACTTGCAAATGTTTAGACATTTCAATCTTAATCTAACTTGCACAAGTGGTAATTAATAATACAGAGAATAATTATTTGTCCTCTTAATATTCTCAGCTTGTAAATGCGTGCTCATCCACTCGAGCTTAAAGATGTTTTGGTTTATCATGGATTTTGTATAATATTTTTTATATATAATTATTAACTATTATACTACACTGACTTCAATAGCCAATGAATAAAAATTGTAAATCCAAGTAATATATGTATAGATATTTATATATGTATATGTAATACATGATGTGCACAGCTAATAAACTAGCTGTTAGAGCACATATATTAACATGTAACTGCTGTATTTCTGTGTTAAATTAATATATGCTCACTATCAAGTGTCAACTTATATATGTTGCTATTTTTATACTCTACAAACAAAGTGTCCGGAGTCGTTAGAGTTTGTGTCCCGAATCTATTTATTTTGTAAAATTTATTTATTAACTTTTGTGGTTTGACATAGTTTTCACGGGCGGGGTAAGGAATTAGGTGTGGATTTTTCGGATTAGCGCTTTTATAATTAGGGTTTGAAGGTTAATAACTTGTCATTATTTATCAAAGTACTTTTTTTTTCTTCTATTATAATACTTTTTCGATCATTATAAGATTTATTTTCTTGTGTGATTGTTTTATTGCTTGTTTAGAACATACGTGATTTCCAAACACACACTAACACACAAATATATATATATATATATATATATATAATATGTGTGTATATATATACCTTAAGAAACAAGTCAAAGTTCGCAACAACTTTTTTTTTGTACTACGGAATGCCGTTTGTTTATATTGTTTCTTGAGCCTAAAGTAACTTGTTTGTAAAAAATAATAATAAAAATGTTAATTTCGGTCGTATTATTATTAATTAAAAAATGAACACATTAATTGGACCAACTAACCTAACTAATACCCTCAATATTTGACTATAGTCACATATAAATTTCAAACAAATGACAAAATATAATAATATGATAGCTTTGCCTTTTACCCTTTTATGTTTTCGGTTGCACGTGGGATTTTTTGAATTTCTTCAATTTGGTCAAAACTAGACTCATTATGTTTTTTATATCATAATATATCATACAAAATTTGTTATTATCAAATTAAAATAGTTTCCCCATACACAATTCATATACATCATTTTTTTTGTTTTATTTCTTATTTCAGTTCTCTATTATGAACGGGTGAGTCCACAACCCATTTTGGCCCAATAATGAATGTGAATTGTAAAGCGATCTTCTTGGGAAATTCACATCTAAATTATTAATTAATTATATGAAATTATTATTATTATTATAAGATAGGAATAACATACCTATCTGGCAGTGACTGAGTACAAGTAGTTGATCTGTAATGGATAAAGCTGATAATAAACCACCGATTCGTTGGTGCCTTCCATTCTCTAAGCAATCCTTTGTTCTTCTCTTGCGTTCTACATTTCCCTATATATTTATTGTATTTTATGTTATTATAATATGTTGCTCAATTATGTGATTTACAATTGATTTATGTGCAAATAAAGAATATATTGCTTGAACTAATTCTGCGTGACCTAGTGGTAACTCCACTACTCCTCTATTCAAGAGGTCATATGAGTTCAAACTCTCATGAGTCATTCAATAGGTCATATGAGTTCAAACTCTCATGAGACTCAAATGTGTGTCCTCTTTACAATGGCCGATAGTGCCACCTCATTCAAAAAAAAAAAAATATTGCTTGTCTGATTTTGGAATCAAAATAAATGCCTTTTTTAATGTTTAATTATTTGATTTAGGATCGGTTAATACTTGTATAACTTCTTAATAAAAATGTCACATACACAAGGTGTGGGTTTTTTAGAATTTTGAAACCGATTATTACATTTCAGTTTTTTATTTTTGCAAATGCAATGTGATCTTATAAATTATATAAAAAAAAAACATATAAAAAAAGTTTAATCTCTGTGATTATTTTGCACTTGACACCTACGTCTACAATTGGTGGGCGTGGCAACACGAGGGATCACATACGTCCACGTCAGCATCCACGAGGAGAAGAAAGAAAATTCGTTATTGATTAACATTTTATACAATGTAATATGTATATCAAATTAAAACATTTATTGAGTACAAATAAAAATATACCTCTGTATTTTAAATTTAATTTAATTTAATTTAATTTAATTTATGGTCCAAAGTGGAGGGCAATGTGGTGTGCTTTACTCTTACACAAAATGAATTAAAAATGAGTACATATATATAACATTAAATTATGGGTATTGTTATCATTACCAGCATGTGACAATGTGAATGACTGATTGATTGGTAATTATTATCCACTTATCATTGGAATTCTATTTTTGTTCTAATTATTGTAAAACTTTTTCCCGATTTTAATTATCATAATACTGTAATCTTAAATTATTTATATGTTATTTCTAATTAAATTATTAAATCTAAAAAAATCTTTAAATCTAAAAAAAAGTGCATTTTGAATAATTTTTGAGTATTTATTTTCCTTCTAATTAATGACTCATTTGAGCTTTAATTTTATGAGTTAACCACAAACACGAGCAATTAAAAAATAATTACGACTTTTAATCACGAAAATTGTCATTAAAATTTATACCTAACTTGTATAGGCATTAATCATTTTCTTGATGGGTCATGGGACTTAATATCCTTTTATTATTTTTTTGCTCAAGTCAATAATTATCATTTTTAATGTCATTCTTTTTTCCTCGTTTGACTAGGATACACGTCGGTCTTCTTTTCTTTCTTTCTATTTTCTTATATTCATAATAAATTAATATTGAAGACGAGCAGTTTAGCAATTCCATAATAATTTATTTTTATTAATTAATTTCTCAGTGACATTTTAAAATAACATAAGAGTGTTTCTAATATAGTCCACTATAGGCTATTTTTCAGTATTAAATCTAATCATAATTAAATATAAATTCACACAGAAGCACAGTGGAAATTAGTTGGACGACAGAAATTAATTAAATTATATAATAAATACAATAATAATAATAATAATGGCTTAGATATTATTATTCCTTTTTAGGAGAAAATCCACATCCTCTTATGACCGTACGATCGAAACCAAACGCGGAGCTTCAAACAATCGTGACCGTCCATTCCGCAATGGAGAACTCCGGCAAGCTCAAGAAACCGAGATAATTACGCATTTGCCACAGGAGAGAGAAAAGCGCGTATATATATAAATCATCGGAACTTCGAATCGCAATAATTGGGAAATTTTAGGTCATTCCTCTCTCTCTCTCTCTCCCTCTGGTTCTGAGGAAGATCGGAATTCGAGTCTCGATTTCGATTGCGATTTCAGTGGACAACGAAGAAGCTCTGGATTCCCGTCCTTGGCGACGGTGGCTATGCCGGCTGGCTTTCAGGTTCTCCTTTTTCCATGATCGGTCGATTCAGATCTGTTGAATCTTTCATCGTCGCGAGCTAGGGTTCGTGATTGGAGTAGGTTTTAGGTTTCGTTGCGTGTTTTTGGATTCGATTAGCTTGTTTTCTCGTCGAGGAATGTTGTTTTGTTGATAATCTGGGATTTGGAGCTGTGTGAATTGTGATGGATGTGTAATTTGTGTTTGCCTCCCATCGTAGCTGTGTCTTGTTGATTTAGATCTTGTTTATCGATCTATCTAGGATTTATTTGAGCAGTATGCGTTTGATTTTTAATTTGATGTTTCGTGCTATGTGATTCGAAATCGAACAAATGGAACGTGATTACGGAATTGTGTTAATTGGATTTCATTGGCCTTGTAATGTTAAACTGGCAAATGCGAAAGTGTGATGGCTAATTTATGGATCAGTGTTTGAATTGATGGGTTAGTGAGTGCATTGTATTACACTGCTTTCGAATTAACTAGTCAGTCGTAGTGACGTTTGAGTTTGATTTCAGGGTTTTTCAAGCTCGAATATAAAACAATTTGTTTTATTTGAGACATGGAGCGAGCTTGCTTCTGGTCAAATTGCTTCCACTATTCCGTCTTATCATTCCAGGAAGTGCTTGACTGGCGATTCCTTGTCGTTGGAGAATTCCTTTTGGTTTCTTTCGTCAATTGCACCTAGTGGTCAGTTCATCCCAGATGATCAAGAAAGGCGGCGTAATGCTAGTTATTTCTGAGACGGGATTTGGATGCTTAGTGCACTTGCTTAAGTAAGCAACCTATTCTCTCTCTGTTGTTCTTTTCGGGTTAGCTGCTCAAGGGATGTTAGGAGCATCTGACGAACAGATCTTGAATACTGCATCACTGATACAACATCCCATCCAACTCTCTGGGAAATCTACTTTCCGGGTATATAAGATGTGATACTTTATTTGTTTTTTCGATTATTTATGTATAAGATTTTCGGTTTCTAATTTAATTTTCTTATCTTTTTTATTTTATCTTTTCACAGGGCTGATATCTGCTTATATCTGCCTCTGAAGACTGCTTCATAGTGAGTAGTGGATTAATCGTGGGATATCTACGGACTGCATAGTTTTGAGTTAATACCACCGGGTTGCTGTTGCTTGAATAGTTGTTGGTTACATTTGCTTGAACCAACTTTTATCTGCTCCAAGCTTCCTGTTTCCTGGGCCAAAGTCAAATTTTATGTGTTGCTTCTCGAAGTGCCAACATGGTTTATCATTCTCAGCCAACTCCTCTGTCGATGCAATCTCCTTCTCTACAAGCGATTGGTTCAGTGATAAATAAGGCAGCGCAGCCGGTCCATCAGAAAAACTCGGGTTTTTTGCTCCTACATTTTGCCTCAGAAAATTAATGGTGGATTCAGCTTTACCAGCAAGGCGGTTGTGCATATTTTTTCGCGTGTACTAAGAATCATCATTAAAGATAAATGCCTTTTATCTTTAGAGAGTTATACACTTCTTTTCAGTAATAAAGAGCTGCCTCTAATCCGCTAGAATGGAGAGGTTAGTTCTTTCTTCTGTAATTGTTTTGACTATGTCTGCTGTTTTTAGTGTCCCTTTTAACATTATTTTAAAACTTCCAGGTACACATTAATAAAGGAGGTTGGTGATGGAACATTCGGAAGTGTTTGGCGGGCAATTAACAAGAAAACTGGTGAAGTGGTAAGTGTAAACTTTTCTTTTTATTTTATATTTAAATAACGAGGATTCTTGATTGTCGAGAAACTCCATCCATTGGTAGGTGTGAAGTATTTCTTTGTATCTGTGGTATTCATGTTTAACACGTCTCGACAAATCTGTATTCTGTCATAGGTTGCCATTAAGAAAATGAAGAAAAAATACCTCTCATGGGAGGAGTGTGTGAATTTGAGAGAGGTTAAGGTAAAATTAATTATTTTTCCCTGTTAATATTTTGAACTACGTCTGTTCATACAATTAACTCAGTCACTTTGTTGATGGCAGTCATTGCGGAAAATGAGTCATCCAAATATTGTGAAGCTTAAGGAAGTCATCAGAGAGAACGACATCTTATACTTTGTGTTTGAGTACATGGTGAGTGTAGTTACGCCAACAATCGAGTGATTCCACATTATTATTGTCAGTCTTCTTTTTCTAATTATGTATATATTGCAGGAGTGCAATCTTTACCAACTAATGAAAGACAGGCAGAAACTTTTCTCAGAAGCTGAAATCAGAAATTGGTGTTTTCAAGTTTTTCAAGGACTTGCTTACATGCACCAGTCTGGATACTTTCATCGGGATTTAAAGCCTGGTAAGAAATCATGGCCACCTCGTATTTCGGATTTCTCTCATACATTTCATCTCTATTTTTATCTTCCGGCTCTGCTACCGAAATGGTGTGTATTGTCTTTTTTTTTTTTTTGCACAAGTTCTCTCTAGCTTCTGTATCGACTGTCTTTTAAGATTAATAATCAGTGATTAAATTAGGTCTTCTTTACATAATTGGCTGCTGATAAAACCTATAGTAGTCATAAGAGACAAAATAGCTAGCTATAATCATAATTGGTATGTTCACTATAATTCGTGTTTTGTGTTGAATTGGCAAAGTGCTGCTTCTTATGTCATTTCTTCATATTATATATATTTTTAACATACTTTTTCGTTGCAGAGAATATTTTGGTTTCAAAAGAACTGATCAAAATTGCCGATTTTGGCCTTGCTCGGGAAATAAATTCTCAGCCACCATACACCGAGTATGTCTCAACACGATGGTAGGTGTTTTGTCTTCTTGTACCTTTGCTTTTTGGTTCTTTATTGTGCTTTCAAATTAATTAGCGCGTTGATTGTAACTCTTCTACACATTTTAGGTATCGAGCTCCTGAAGTTCTGCTTCAATCATGCCTATACAGTTCTAAAGTTGGTGAGTGAAATCGACTTTGTAGTTCTCTCCGAGTTCGGTTTAGTTGTATCATCAATTTGATTTTGTGCACTTACGACCTTTCCCTTTTTAGATATGTGGGCAATGGGTGCTATCATGGCCGAGTTGTTCACACTTCGTCCTCTATTTCCCGGGGCTAGGTATGCAACTAACTACATATATTTCCCAATTCTATGAACTGAATAATTTTGACTATGTGGTAGCAATTTATTTATGGAAGTATTATTTGAATTTTCAATTGTAACTCATTACGATTACATATGCAGTGAGGCAGACGAGATCTATAAAATCTGCAGCGTAGTAGGCAGTCCAACTGATAGCTCATGGGCTGATGGTCTTCGCCTTGCAAGTGATATTAACTACCAGTTCCCACAGGTCAGTCTTTCCTCTTTGTGTGTATGTTATAGAGTTTACTCTTCGTTGAATGAAGATACACGTGCATAATTTAGTGAAAATACGAGTTGTGGATTAAACTACACAGCTTGATCTATTATGATGAAGGCTTCACTGAGACGTGTGCTTTTTTGTTTTTGTCTTGGGTGTCATATATAAATGTTCTTGTGGGCACTAATATATTACTAGTATTTTCATTTCCGTGTTTTTTGGAAAAATACTTTCCCGAAAAAAATGGATAAAAAAAATATTGGAGACTAACATTGGTTTCTGATCTTACAATGCAGTTTCCTGGTGTCAACCTAGCTGCATTGATTCCATCAGCGAGCGATGATGCTGTTAGCCTTATCACAGTGAGTGCATCGATTATTATTTATTTTCTTACAGGTGCTATTTTGTGTAAAAAGACTCAGTTTGGGTGTTAATATTTCCGCTTTGTCGCTTATGTTCTTTTATCGGGATTGTCAAATGTGTAGGCTCTTTGTTCCTGGGACCCTGCTGTGAGGCCAACGGCTTCAGAGGTCCTTCAACATCCATTTTTCAAGGTACAGTTTTTCCATGCCAATTGTTTTATATCAAGAGTTAAAATTACTGATTTCTTATGAATCGCGAGTTTAGGTTTCCAAGTTCTCATGCAATAATGTTAAACTTTCTGAGTTCTCATGCAATAGTGAGTTGAATTCTCAATTCTTAAGAATTAGTGAATTAGTTTTTTTTGAACTGTTGTGCAATAGCGAGGTAAAATTTCCGAGTTCTTATGCAATACCGAGATAAAATATCTGAGTTCTTAAGCAATATAGCAAGTTAAATATAGTTGAGTTATGCAGTAGTGAGTTAAAATTTCCGATCTTTTTTTTTATGCAATAATGAATCAAAAATTGGTATTGTGGCAGAGTTGCTATTATGCTCCACCGACCCCTCAGCCGAGAGCAGCTGCTGTGGTTAGAACTCCTCCATCAGGTCCGTCCATATATTCAACATACTTTACCGAGCGTTCAATGTACACAACAATGTTAAAAAAATGGCATCGTTTTACAGCTAGGACTAGCCGAGGATTGGAGCCACAAGGTGCCAAGAAATATTCGGGAAGCTTATCTAATCCATCAAGGCTCACGACCAATTTTTATGCACCGAAAGTACATGCTTCTGCGGATGCTGGTAATTAGATTCTTGTTCAGTTGACATTTTCTCACTTTTCACTGAGCTTTTATTTATCTATTCATCGGGCTTCATCAGTTCTCCCACTTTATTCTCGCTTTTTGGTGAACCCTCGGTTTTTAATCGTGCTTTGATGATCACAGGTGTGCAACGGAAGCTGGATTTGGTTAGCCAGGTAATAACACGCTGCTTTTTGCCGCTGTTATGACTATCTTTTCTCTATTATTACCGAGAAAATTGTGACTACCACGAAATAATTCGCTGGCGATTTCTTTCCTTTCAGGACGTAAGAAAGATGGATAAATCGACAAAGAGCTCCGCAACCCAACCAAGAATCCGTCCTCCTGTCAAGAGCATTTCAAGTAAGCCTCTTCTCATATCTCTTCCACTTTTACCGTATTATATTTCCGGGCACTCATTAGATCTTTTCATTGGTTCAGTCCCGGCAACTAGGGTGAGACCCGCCCGAGAAGTCTCTGATGCATCGGACAAGCTGGCGAACATGACCATCAGCTCCCGCAAGGCCCCTACGGTGGGGCTGCGGCCCGCTGCTCCCATGAAGGCTGGAGGTCCATGGACAGGTGACACCCGCTCTGCCTTCCTCAGACCCGCTGCCCAACCGATCCATCCCGCCCGAGCCTACGGCAGAAAGGTTGCGGGATAACCGAGAAGATGTGGAAAGATGGGCCTTATTAGGTTTCTGAATAGTAGTGTGTGCAGCTATGTCGTATATAAACTGCGTTGGATTCGGTTATGCTTTGTCGTTTTTCTTGTTGCATTAAGCTTCACTGAAGTTGGCCTTATAAATAAAACTCTCGTGTTTATTGCTTGGTTAAGCACTAGATAAAGATTTGAGTTTGCAATATATTTCTCGCTTCATTTGTTTAATAAATAGTAGATTGATATATGATCTTGGTTCTTCAAACAATCGCGAGTAAAATACCGTGAATTACGGTTATATGGTTCGCGAAACACACTTTCATCTACTCCGTTGTGTGTGAGGTCAGTGATTCCGTTTCTTATGCTTTGTAAATTATATTCAAAATTCAAGATTGGAAAATCTTGAATAATGACATAATATACACATTGAGATCATAGAATTTTCATCTATTCCGGGTGCGGCTCGACAGGGAAGAGTACTCCATATCAAATTACCATTGGCTACGGCCATACGAGCGTCCCGAACAAGGGTCGGAATAAATTGTTCTTTTTGAACTTTATTCAGTTATTAATAACTCGAAGGCATCGCTAATTTAGTATCAAGAATGTCGTTTATTTAGTATCAAGAAAATCAAACGACACCTTAATATATGAAATTACGTCAGTTACGTTTTCTCGTAAGTAATATGCTAATTTATGTCTGGCTTTTTAATGCGAGCTTACAGACGAATAAAATAAAGGGTAAATGAAGGAAATGCCCATTTGTGACTCAAGGTTTTAAAAAAATGCCCATTTCTAATTATGGTAATCATAACCCCCAAAAAATTTTAATATGGACTAATATGCCCTTTCAATTAACTCACATTAATCTTAATTTCATTTTTTTAATTAAAATTAAAAAGCATTTTTCCTTAAATGTAGCAAACTAAATAAATTAAAATAAATCTTTCCTATTTTTAGGATTAAACAAATATAACTTGATTTATTCTTCCCTATTTTAACGTTTGTAACAAATTCTACTTTTTAATTTTTTTTTTGTCCCTATAGTCCGTATTAATTTCGAATTTCTATCCCTATTAATCTAAATTATTTCTTTGCATTTTGATGAATTTGTAATTATATTTATGTAACTATATTTACGTCACTATATTTACGATTTTGTACACACAGTAAATCAATTTACGAATTTTTAATAAAGCTGTAGCCTGTAGTTATAAAGCTGTAAATAAAGTTACGAAATTACAATACAAGTATGAAACTGTAATTATATAAACAAAATTTCTAAATATTTACGAAGTTAATTTTGTAATTATAAATACGAATCCGTAACTATAAATACAAAAGAGTAACTACAAATATGAATCTGCAATGGTAAATATAATTACAAATATGACACCGTAAGTAAATTTACGAAACTGTAAATATATATACTAATACCAATTTCAAAACCGACGACGATGAAGGCCTTGAAGCAGTCCTCTGACTGCCGACTGGCACGGGTCTGCTTCTGCACCGACGACGATGAAGGTCTGCTCCATGGATCCACTTCTCCTCCTCCTCGCGACGGCCAGCACCGCGGCGACGGCCGCCAAAGCCACGCCCGGAGCCGCCTCGCTCTCCGCCCGATTCCGACGATGGCGGTGAATCCGACGAGGATATCGTGAGAAGTCGAGATCGAGCGAGCGAGCGAGAGAGAGAGAGAGAGAGAGAGAGAGAGAGAGAGAGAGAGAGAGAGAGAGAGAGTTTCTCTGTATCGAAGAGAGAGAGAAAGAGAGAGATAGAGAATTAATGATAGGTAAGTTTTTAAAAAATATAGGTCAAAGTAACATATTAATTGAAAATCTGATAAATATGAGAAGAATTCAACCATAATTTTAGGAAATATAAATTCGAAATTAATATATATAGTAAATAATTAATAAACGAAATTAAAAAATTTTAATTAAGATTAGGGTTATTATGGTCCAAAATTTATTTGAAATGGGTATAAATGAGTTAATTGAAAGTATGGGCATTTCTTTCAAACTTTAGGTGTTTTTTGGGCATTTCATGAGTTTAAATAAAATGGGAAACTTGTGCATTCGGTTAAAGAAGCTAAACAGACGAGTTCTCTCCCTCGCGTCTCTCTCCACCACTTTAACGCTATACACCTTGGGAGCTCCTCAACGACCCGACAAGGCAACGACGACCTTAAGGCCCCCGGCGACCTTGGATGACAGCCTCGGAAGATCCCAACAGCGCTACAAGGCGACGACAACCTTAGAAGGTTCCCGGCGACCTTGGACGACAACTTTGGAAGATCCCGATGACCCAAGGAGGCAACGACGGCATCAAGAGGCCTCGACGACATCCCCTTGACCTAATCAAGCAACGATGTCCTCGACAAGGAAAACTTCTCCTACAAACTCAACAAAGCAAAATCTCTCAACAACAAGGGACAATACCAACGACTACGTGCCTTTGAATTTTTTTATTTTTATATTTTATAACGTATACAAGTAATTTTTGGGTTTTTTAAGGCCTCAAATTCGTGTGAAAACATTGAAATTTCTATGTGAAGGTAATAATGCCGATCAAGAACATAAAAATTTAAAATCGATCAATATCTTCATCTAAATTCTTAAGCGATATTCATACGCCAATACGCGATGCACTAGTGTTAGGAAAAGGAAACAATACCAACAAAATAAAACACGTAACAACGATTATGGCTCAAACCGCGACAAAATTATACACTATCAAGCAAGCTTTTGAAATTGATATTCGAGGGAAGCAATGAGACTCAATATTTGTAGATCCCATGATATGTGATGGGAAAATTCAGTTTCTACGCTATAAACTCCAAATCGGCTGATATTTTTGCTTTTTTCTTTGATAGATATCTTGATATCGTGAAACTTTCACCATTATTGGTTCAAATCTTGTATGATATGTGTGTGGTACGTTCAAAACTTTCACCGCAATACATGTAACTTTTGCAAGAACTATGATTTTGCTATATAACTTTTTCAATCCACCAAAGACCATTTTTTTAAATTATTTTCAATAAATTAATATTCAAATTTAACTGAAATCAATACCCATTTTGTTAATAGAGACTAGAGAGTGTTTTTATTGTTTAGTGTTACAATGGACTTCCCAAGCCTATCCGTTTATTGGGCTACAAAAAAGTTAATTGACATCTACAAAATCCCTTGATTTATAAGAAACGATGACATTTGTACAAGAAAGATTTCACTTGTTTACAGACATGCAAAGAAAACAAATCTGATTTCCGAAAATAAAAGGCAAAAATAATGGTGATAATTGGTGAAAATAAAAATATAAATATTCAATAGCAAAAAAAGACCACATTACACCCCAAAAAACCAATGGAGAATGAAGCATCAACCTCATATCATATGTAAATATATAATATATATATATAAAAGAAAAAGCAGGAGTTGTGTATCGTTAGAAGAAAGAATTGGAGTTGTCTCTTGTTAAGCTTTGAATTCTAAGCACATGGAATTCTAGAGGTATTGAGCCTGTATTCTTTCTCTGTTTGCTTCCCACCACGACTTCGCGTTTACTTCCCCGAACTTCTCGCGGCTGCACACAAAACGCCGAATAAAAGCATGATTCAGTTTATAATACTTTGTTTCGGAAATTTTGTTTTAGTGTACTTTTTCGTCTTCATCTCTCGTTGTAGTGCATTTTGCCTCGTGAACTTTCATTTTGGTGCAAACTATCCCCTCTATTACCGGGCTTTACCATAACAAAATGAAAATTCTGAAGGCAAATTGCACCAACGTAAGTTCCGCATAACAATGTTCGCCATTAAACAAACTTCATGGGCGCTACTGTCAATTGCTCTTAAATTTTGTTCCTAAATGATTCATCATCCGAAAAAATGCTTCGAAATGCACGGTGATTGCCAAAACTTTCTTCCTAAACAATTTATTATCAAGAAAAAAAGGGTCTGAAACTGAAGGTGGAAGTCGTATAAAGTTTACCTGAACCTAACACGCCTGAGCTCTCTCGTGCCATCGGCGAGCTGCCTAATGGTTATGTACACCCCGGGCTCATCTTGCTCGACCCACTCTGACTCCAAATCACTTGCATTGCTCACCGAAACCGAAGCCTCGTCTCGCGACGACGTCGTTGTTCGTGAAGCATCGAAAGACGATGTCTCCCCTTTGTGGCCCCCCATACCGTAGGCGCTCGACCCGGGATTGTAGTGGCCCCCACCGGGGTGATCAAACGGGTCGTGCGGGTAATACTGCCGGTTTACGGAAGATGGTTTGTAATGGCTTCTTGGCGTCCAATCTTTGATTGATGGCATCGGGCTTTCCATCGCAGATCCCATTCTCGAGTAAGAAGAATCTCTTTGCTGCAGAGTACAAGGATCAGTTAGAAATTATTCATATTTGTTTACAAAATCACAAGGTTATGACTAGTGGATTGAAATTGAAAATTTGTTTTCTTTTCTTTTTTTACTGAATGACAGAATGAGAGGGAAATTCAATTTGTGTTTGTTGAAAAATGATAACCACAGGTTCATCTCGGTTTAGAGTCCGGACGAAACGAAATATTATGATGCGTCGCCATTAATTATGTATCGTCGAAGGAAGGGCACGGCATGGGATTATGATATGCTTATATTGTTCATTATCTATTTAGTTTTATTATGTACTGTTTTCATTTAACGGATTAGGAAACCTTAATTCTTCTTACAGGCACTTAGGGTTTGTGTGAGGGAGGGGCGTGTTCCATTGCCTAGAGACATCTTTTGGAGAGTTGTGCCGTGTTCTCTAAGGACCAATCATTTGTTTATTCAGTAACGGGT
Source organism: Parietaria judaica (assembly GCA_954871525.1). Classification (NCBI taxonomy): domain Eukaryota; kingdom Viridiplantae; phylum Streptophyta; class Magnoliopsida; order Rosales; family Urticaceae; genus Parietaria; species Parietaria judaica. Next base: position 18,495,252 of record OX940868.1, on the reverse strand, counting down.
CCTATAACATTATTATTTAAAATGGTTACTATATAATGGTTTACCTCGTCCTCGGATCTTGATGGCGTCTGCAGAGCTTGGCGATTGAATCTCTGGACATTGTAGAGCTCCATGATCCGATCATAATTCTCGCCCCACCATCTCTGAGCTTGCCACTTATCGAACATCTCTCGACTTCAAATCAAATCAAATCAAATTTTAAAATGTGTTTATTTTTATAGCACAGATTCATCAAATAATTATATAGCCCAAAGCTTAAATTTCTAGAGATTCTTAGTTACGACTCTTTAAAATAATCAGAATAACAAACTCTAAAACAGCTATAACTTATAAGAATAACAAACATAAACATAAAACTCTATAACAGCACATGCATTTGTGTTCAATTACATCATGTAGATAATCACTTGATTCATACTAAGATAACAAACGTAAGCCTCTGCATAAACATAGTGAACCTCACAGTATTACCTGAATCTAATCCGCTTTAGGTCGTTTCCTCCATTGGGGAGGGACACGAACGTAATATGCACACCAGGCTCAACCTGAGCCATCCACTCTTTGGGCTCGTCGTCATCCTCCAACACCACATCACATGACTGCGCCGACACCGACACGCCTCTTGGAGTCTCCTCACCGGTGAACCGCGTGGCTGATCTGATGCCAGTGTGGCGCTGGTTGGAGGTGGTGAAATCCCATGCGGGAGTGGAGCTCGAGCTGGCGGCTCCGAGGTAAGGGTACGGAACGCCTTCGGAAGCGGTGTCGAAGTCCGGGTAAGGCCTCTGTCCCTTCCGGTAGTTGGGTGACCCCGTGCACGGCTTGCACTGCTTGTAAGCACCGGAGACTTTCAACGCCATATCTTTGATCTGCATAGAAATGACAAAGAAAAAAGGTTGATTAAGGAACACGTTAATAGATTACATGGACAAAATTATGTTTTCACAATGAGCTCAGTTAGTCCTTAATTTAATCAGTATCATCTTCTATATCAGTTTGATCCCTAAATTTGTAAACTATTACAAAGTTGATCAAGTTTTTTAATAATAATAATAATAATAATAATAATAATAATAATAGGAATTTATGAAATAAAAAATTTTATTCTTTAAAATTTAACAAAACCGTCAAATATGCAACAGAGTTGGAAATTAGAAATTAGAAAGTAGGCTATTTGCTTAAGATTGGATTCTAGAAAGTAGAACGTACAATTGGAAACTTTTCTGTTTACATTTAAGATGAATGTTGTGTCAAATTCACACTTATGAGAGTCTAAAAGGGCCTAAGTAACGCAGACAAAATCACATGCGTGTATAAATTATTGGGTCACTGATGTAACACCATTGCACGTATTACATAGACTGGTCTCGTGTTCCATTGTTTTCAACCATGACACTGTCACTCAAAATAGAAGGGCAAAAAGGGGAAATAAATCTATCATGGTTGGTAAAAGAAGGTACAGTTTTAACTTTCTAATTCCTGCGAGGTAAATCCAAAAAAAATACCACAGAACGGCTCAGTTCAATTATTGCAGCATAAAAACGCCACAGGAAGTGGACGTGTCAACCTGATTGGAAACCAAAGTCTGGTATATTTGGTCCAGCTTACAGATTCTTTAACTAAGCGTTTAGATTCTAAACAATATGTATAGATATCCATATATATATGTGGAAGAGTATTTGAAATAGTTGTCGCCTTTCCTGTAACAATATTCAGATTTATATACGGTTTGACAACAACGTAATTCATAACCTGTCTCTACTTCAACTTGACTAGGCGTGTGTTTCTATAGTTTTCTTTTAATTTTATTTATAAAATTTAGACCGTTGGATCGAGATTCAACCGTCCAAATATGTTTTTTTTTTTCAAATAAAAATATAGAATTCAAAATTAGTTTTACTTTACTGAGTAGTATATGATAGTTTAAACTTTAAATAAACAAATTACAAGCAAGCCCGGCCTTGACTATGGGTGAACCGTGAACATGGTAATTTTTAAATATTTAAGGGCTCAAAAAATTTAATTTACTTAATCTAAGGCTCCGACTAAAAACAAAAAGTTTTCGGGGGCAGTTGTAATTACAAGTTGTTCATGTAGGGTTTAGGGAGAAACTGGGTCGGAAAGTTTGTGTTCTAAGTTCACTTTTAACAGTTCGATCTTGAATTTAAAGCTTCCTGCTAGTTTAAATTAATTTGAGTAAATAAATTATATATATATAAAAAAAAGTGGGAGCTAAAAAAAGAACTGAAAAGTTAGGGATAAAATAGTATTAGCTATTCTTTTACCTTTCAGTTTCATTGGGGTCCCCAAGAAAGATCAACTAATAAAGAAACTAAATCTGCTTATCGAACTAAAGCAGTTGAGAAGACAAGTTAGGTCTGTTTTGATGTGGTTTCTCCATTTCCCTAGAATCTGCATCATCGAATTTTCTCTCAATTCATTTATGATTAATCTTTTAATCTTCCAAAGTACATTGTTAATGACTTCCTCATTGATGGGTAAATTTCAAGGGACAGTCTTGAGAGGTGAGACTCTCTAAAGCCTAGCTAACCTAACTTAATTCGCTCACGCTTTGTCACTCTAGCTATATATCTACTTTGTAAAAAGTAAAGTTACAGATCTACAATATTAATAATTATTTTGTAACTTACAAATAATATATATACATCGTACATTTATATTGTATATATGTGTGTATGTATGATCAATTTAGAGCACTTGTCATAATGGTCAACTATACCAGCTTGTGTGCAATTATTAGTGAGCTTTTTTCGTCCAATGGGATAGTGTATAGCTCAATACTTCTAGTCTAAGCACTTATTTTATGTAATAAGCGAATAAAAGACTTAAATGAGCAAGAAAATGACATTTTCTCTATGCACACATTCAAGCACAAAATTCAGACCTCTCAATTAATATTCACTATTCAAACAATCCAAGAGCAACGAGCCTAGTGCGATTGAAATGTCACATGCAACAGTTGTCCACTTTAATACGATTTTTAAAAAACATTTTTGAAAAACATAAAAAGAAATTCTTTATTTCATAATAAAACTATAATGGGTCTGATTTAAAAATACTATCTTTATGTTTATGCAATGTATGAAATACATTCCTTGTTTCAGTAAAATACAACATTCATCACATAATCCCCAGATGAATTGTTGCCATAAATGAAGCATTAATAATAGTTAGTAACTCCGATCCAAAAAATAATAGTTAGTAACTTAGTTCACACAAGTCCTTGCATTTGCTAAATTGTGCACTTAAGACGCGAAAAGAAAGATGCCCGAAGAAGTGGTCCCTACGAAATCAGACCCTATAATCGAATTCCGATTTTGTTTGTTTACGCCAACAAAAGAGAGAAAAGGAAACTGGAAAAAAGCAAGGAAGCAAGCAACACAGACAAAGCCAGCAATACGAGAGAGAGAGAGGGATTGATTTAAGCATAAATGTAGAGAGAGAAAGTGAGGGTGTAGGATTAGGAACCTGCGCCGTCAGGCTTTTGACGGCTTCTTTCGTACTTGGTGTTCCACTGCCACGCGCGCCATCCTCTCCCTCGTCTGTTTGCTTCGTACATGCTATGCATGTAAACATCTTCTCTCCTCTCTGTTACCTTCCTACCCCTGCCATTTCCACACAATTACATTACTGCCATTCAACTCAAAATCTGTAAATCACAGCTTTGCAAATCAAATTGATAGACAATATGAGGACCTGAGCATTCATTGAGCATGGTTGTAAAGAAAAGTTTCCTTCTTTTGTTTGAACTCTAAGCATTTGTCTTTAATTGGTATTATTTCTTCTTTTTTTCTTGTTGAGAATAATCTAAAAATAATAAAATAAGGGGGTTACTTTGGCTGCACTTATGGCATAATTAAAATCATTACACTTACCACTAAAAATGTTATATACTCTAATTATAGATTGAGGACATTGGGATCACAAAGATATCATTTCATTTGAGTGTTATAAGAACATGCCTCTTCATTTTATTTTATTTTACATTTTTACCCCGATTATATAAATACATAATCACCAGTAGTGAGTTTTATAAACTTTATTACTGTATTTTAAGTGGGAAAAATCGGATTATACTTAATTTATTAATTAACGGGGATTTTAAATTGTAATATTATTATTATTAATAATAAGTTAGCACCGTTATTGGGATTACGGTTGGGAGAATATTAGGGAATTAGTGGGAAGGATAAAATTGTCAGTTTTGGTCTTTCCGAGAAAGCCATCTTTGTTTAAGATGGAAGGTCGAAAAAGACTAAAATGCCCATCCAAAGAGAGAATAATGTGGGGGTGATTTGGGCCACTTTGGATTGGAAATTTGGAACATTCTCCGCATACCGTGCTTCATTTGGGACATGTTTATAATTATATTACAAATAAAAAATTGCAAGCATGTAATGATAAGTGATAACCAATCCCAAAAAATATTATACAATATCAAACCATTTTGTTAAGTTAACGGGTAAGTGAGAAATGTGAGAGATAGAAAAACGTTGTTTGTACTTGTATAAATAAATTTTAAAAAATAAACTCAGTTTTTCATGGAAAAAAAAAATACGAGAGAAAGCTATTGCTTTAACAAATAAAATAAATTGAGATTGAAAAACCGGGTTTTCGACGGGTGGGCAGACGAAATACAAGAGAGAGAAAATGTTGTGTGCAAAATAAAATTGAAAAGCCCGAACAACCGAGCTCATGCATTAAACAGACGCGGGGTGGTCCGCCGCTGCCCAATCCTGAGCCAGGGTGGGTTCGGGAACTTTGAGCTAACTAACAAAGCGAGATTTAAGAAAATTGAAAATTTGCCATCCCTAAATTTGCATTTTAATTTTCATACGTGAAACAAAAGAGAGAAAATGGGTCCATAGATATAGATTAGGGTGGAAAAAGCGCTAAAGGAAAAGAGCTCGCTCGGCTCGGGATCAGAGCATGACTGATCAAAAAGAAAAAGAAAAAGAAAAATTCTCTGAAAAACAATAAAAATAATGAGTCAATTATTGTATTGAAAGGCCAAAAAATAATAATTTGTGTTGTGTGGTCATACGATTTGAAAGTTGGTCATACTCTACCAACTGGGCAATCACTCACTCTTACACCTTTGCTTTGATGTCCAGCCCAAAAGAACCCCGTTTCGGAGAAATCCCAAATCGATTTTCAAGCTTCAGTTATGCCAGAAAACTAAATCCATGGCGAGAAACTTCTTTCTCTTTTCTCAATCCCAAACAAGCAAGAAAATGATAATCAGCACTGTATGATTATGATTCGAAAATGACTTACCGAATCAACTCCTTGATCGATGTTGCTTTTTTCTTTTTTGGTTGATTTTCAGTGGCGATCTCGTTGATTCTCAGTGTGAGCTCGTGATTAAACCTGCAAAATATCGATCGGAGCAACGGATTAAAGAGGCTCTGTTTGGCGACCGAGAAAGTGAGAAACGAAGCTCTGATGAGCTCGTTTTCATTACCTGGATTGCGAAATCTCAGCCGGAAGAATCAGCACCGAAATCTCGTCTGCATTTTCTCGGGAACCAATCAGAAAACGAAAGTCCTCGCACTCTCTCCAGTCTCCAGCGAGAAGTCCTTGAATTTCGGTCAATCAGAGCAGAGTCAACCCCGATCCTCAAGCTCCGAAACGAAATGCACATACATACACTATAGATACATATATATAGATAGATATGTATTGCGTGTGAAGAAAAGAACCTGAGAGCGAGAGAGGAATGGTGGATTCGAAAGCTCACTGTAGAAGCGAAAGAGACAAAGGAATTTCGGAGGGAAAATATAATAATAAAATAAAATGGAGAGAGAGACAAGAGGAGACAGGCGAAGAGCGAGAGGTGGGTATTTATAAAGGGGAGGAGAGAGAAACTTGACGGCGTTGAGGTTCGGCCGTTATATTTGACGGAGGAGAGCGTTTGGGGGCAGTTGGTCATCAACAGAGAGGACATGTGGGCTCACCTTGTCTAGCTGATGTAATCACAGGATCTCTTACGTGTGAGCGAGTAGATGACGTGGCGTTTTTAATCCATTTGCTAGTTATCTTAAGTCTTAACTAAACCGAAAAAAATAAAAAATAAAATAAATTCGGAACCGGAATTTCTGGTTATAGCTTACCCCGGACCGGAATAATGATGACCCTGCTGTCATTTAAATGTGATTGTTAAATCCTTTGAAGTTTGATCCAACCGCTTAGATTTTTTTAACATTAATAATAAATAATAAAAAAGAAATTTTACGAAATACCCATTTTTTGTCGAACCTTTTAAAAAACTACTCATTGTGGAAATTTTACGAAATACCCATATTCGGCTTTGGTTCCGGAAAAATTGAGAATGAGGAAATTTGATGTTGTATATTTAGGAAATGCCTTAATCACGCTATAAGCCCATCGGATTTTCCGAGTTTTTATTCAACTACATTATTTGGTAACGGGTCCACTCTGGCTCGTAAATTAATGTATTATCTTGATGAAATGTAAATATTATTTTCTTAAAACACTAATAATAATAATAATAATTTGTAATTAATTTTAATATAATACATTCTCTTAAATACTTCAACTTGAAAATGATACATTGTAGGCGAATTCTATCGTATAATAACATTTCTATATAATCTATTTTTTATATATTTTATTTTAATGATTATTTGATTTGTTTATATTAACAAATTTGTAAATTTATATTTATAAATTATATATAACATTTTAAACATATGAACTAATTAATGTTTTTTTTCTAACGTTTAGTTATAAATTTAAGATAATTTTAAATTTAATATTTTTTATTAAAAAAATCGAATTTAATATTTTTTAATAAAAAAAACGTCAAAAATATATATTTTGACCTATCATTGGATTCGTCTTGTCTCAAGTTTTCCAATGATAATTTTTGTGACTCCATTGTAGATATAGAAATAAAATTAGGGAGCTTTGAATTTTTTTTAATTAAGAAAGTAATGAGGAGAGCGAATATGAATGCCAATAAGTTATTTTTGCACATCTGATAAGAGACGTGATGTTGGAAAAAATAAAAAACAAATGCACTTAATAGACTTTAATCTGGCCCATTAAGATTACGAGATCTATTAAGTGCAAATAAACACACCCTTAGTTAATTCTATTTCTACCCTTCGATCATAACTCGTATGATAGTAGTAATTTAAAGGAATAATCGAATAAAAAGTATCAAATTAGTAATGGAAGAGAGTACTCAATTTGTTTAATAATTTTTTATTTATAGACGAAGTATTTAAATAAAATTATTTTTTTAGTATATATACAGTACATCTCCGTCCAGTTGTCTTCTTTTTTTTATTAACGTTCTGTCATGTTTCAACGTATTTCTTGTTTCCGTGTGTAATTAGCTAGTAAATATAATTGTCAAAATTCTGTATTTTAATAATATGAGTTACTTTTTGATCACATGTACTTGATACATATGAAGTAAAACGGACTACAAATTTTATGTAAAATATAGAAATTCAATTAAATTGTTAATTGCACACTTTTTATTTTATTTTATACTGGTACTTCACCGATAACAAACGAAATTTAAGTATTTTTTTTTTCTCATTTAACTACAACTTATATACTTTTAACTCAATAATTCCTTATTTAAAGTATATAAATCTAAAACTAACATCGTATTCATAAAAATATTTATGTTATGAAAACCTCATCTTTACCTTCCAAATTTATATTAAAAGAATCATAAATTTTTATTATTAAGATTCTATATAGTGATCTCCTTGAGTATTTATGTTGATGATCATTTGAATAATCTCTAACGACTAACATGAACATAAAGGCTTAATGCAATTTTGAATATAACAAACTTTATCTGATTACTAATTTTCTTTTTCAAGGAGAATACAACATATGTTTTGTTGAGCTTTTAGAGATCAAGAAGTGACTCTCAGTGTGTTTCTGAACCAAAGCAGCAAAAGAGAGGCTTTATTTGTTTGTTTGTTACTAAACTACAAGCAATTGTATTTACTTAAAGCTTTATAATATATATAGTACTTATCTATATTGTTTTTCTATCAATACTAGTTAGACAATATCTACATTGTCTCTTTTTCTTTTTCACCATGGGGCGAACCGGGTCTCAGACGACCTTGGGCACGGGTTGACGTTCCAATACCGGCCCGTTTGGCGAGCATTGATAGCAAGTATTACATTGCGCACCACTTTCTTAAAACTACATGTAAGGTATTTATTACGAGAGAGTAACTTTACAATTAATTTCGTAAAAAAGCAAAAATGCACTAGCTCATAGAAAATTAAAAAATTACACTAAGTTCAAAAAAGAGTTGAAACTAACAATTTTTAAGATAAGTCAATGAATCTAGCTATATAAACCTTAAATATTTGCACTAAAATCCATTCTAAATCCATTCTAACTCGATGAAAAATCTAAGAAGGCGGCTCAAACATAATCTCGAAACAATGTGTTGAATTTTGTCACACCTTATCTCATAAACTATAACTACGATAACCTCATTATAGAACGACTCCGTAGCAAAATATTTATTCACGAGATCTAATCTTTTCAAAGACATGAACAAACAATAGAAAAATAGATAATAAAAAAAAGAGCAAAATTATCGTCAAAGAGACTCGGTGTAAGGACACAATCAAAGAAAAAAAATAGTATTATCGCAACCACCATCGCAAAGAAGGCACGACAGATTATGCACAAGGCCGAACAGATGAAGATTAATTGACTATAAATATCAATATTCATAAAGAGTTATAAAAAAAAATGTGTAACTAGGAAAATATTTACAGAATTGCACTAGTCAATGCCAAGACACGATTGTTCCCGATGTCGGAGAATCTCAACGTTCAAGCAATATAAGAAAGGAAGAAAGAAAAAAAGACAGTAATTTGCGCTAAAATATACCAGTTAATTACACTGAAAATGCTTAATTAAATTAATCAATCCGAATATTTCTAATCAATATGATAACTGTTAATGCCGAAAAATGGATCAACATTAAAGCGGCCCAATTACTGAATTTGGGCCGGGCCCAATTCAACTTTCTTGGGCTTGGAGCTTGGACTCTGGAATCCTGTAGGTCGGACCCTCTGCTTATCGTCGGCCCGGAACCGGGTCCTCCGACCTGTTACCACAAAGTCCTAAGACTCGGGATATAGGTCGACGACCGCAGAGAACCGGAACCTCCGTAGGGCAGGTCAACAACCAGGCAGCGCTTCCGCTCTAGCTAGCTTATCCCTCTGTAGAAATAGAAAAAACCCGGTTAGGGGAACGGGAGGGGGTACCTCCCTATTCACCTCCGACGCTCAACATTAGTCGGGTATTTAAGTCGGGATATTTAATAGAACGGAAAATGGAGGTTTTATCGCTTTAGAGAGCGTTTGAGTGAATTGTTTCGTGTTTGAACGACTTACCGTTTGATTGAAATGGAGCTCCTATTTATAGGAGGGTGCAAGGACCTTTGAGTAATTAATAATTACATTGTTGGGCCCTCGAGCAATTAATATATTGTCTGCGCGGCCCGCGCGGCCCGCGCGACCTGCGTAGCCGGCGCGATTGCATGAGTCATTGTACGTCATTTTTCACACTTCGAGCGTGTTCCAGACGTTGAATCAAATTATACAATATTAATCATATAATTCAATAAATTATAAGTTTTTACGTTTAAAAATACCAGTAACATTAACCCCCCCAGTTTCTTGGGAGATTTTATCTGGCGAGAAACTATTATTGATTTGTTGCGGGATTTTTCAATCTGTGCTTTTAAAGATATATGGGGGCGTCCCAAGGGGCAACATTCCATGTACGCTGATAGGGGCGTTCCACGTTTACGATCGTGAAGAATTTCCCTGGAGATCACCTACCGGTTTTTACGGGGGTGTTCCAGAGATAAACCCCAGCCACGTTTGCGCTTGCGGGTTTGGTGTTTTTTGGAATAACCTTCCGTTTTGCGTTTACGGGTGTTGTCCCAAGAGATAACCTGCCATATTTTTTCTGGAAAAGGGTGAGCATGACAGCTCTTTTTTAGAACTTTGACAGGCTTGGGTGTCTTTTGTGTTTGGATCTTATGCTAGTTGCACCTGGGCGTCTTATGATTTTGAACTTTTGAAGACAAGTTATTTTGGTCTTTCGTCGGAGTTTGCGACTAAGTGTATTAACCCCCGGTCTTTGCGCCTTGGCGTCTTATCTTTATTATTTTTCCGGTCGCGCTTTTAGCGTCTTACTTCTCGGCATAAATTTCCAGATTTTGCGCCTTAGCGTCTTACTTCCTGGTCCTTCACGCCGTAGCGTCCTATCTTTATCATTTTTCCGATCGCGCTTTTAGCGTCTTATTTCTCGGTATTTTGCCAGATTTTACGCCTTAGCGTCTTACTTCCTGGTCCTTCGCGCCGTAGCGTCTTATCTTTATCATTTTTCCGGTCGCGCTTTTAGCGTCTTACTTCTCGGTATTTTGCCAGATTTTGCGTCTTAGCGTCTTACTTCCTGGTCCTTTGCGCCGTAGCGTCTTATCTTTATCATTTTTTCGGTTGCGCTTTTAGCGTCTTACTTCTAGGTATTTTGCCAGATTTTGCGCCTTGGCGTCTTACTTCCTGGTCCTTTGCGCCGTAGCGTCTTACCGAGTTTCGCGCCTTAGCGTCTTATTTCTCGGTTTGTTTTTGTTTATAGAGTATGTGGGATTAAGAACCGACCATTATCGGACTTTATTGTCTGAGTCGGTGGGGTTGAGATCCGGCCATTCTCGGACTTTATTGCTTGAGTCAGCGGGATTGAGATCCGGCCTTTCTCGGACTTTGTTGCCTGAGCCGGTAGGACTGAGATCCGGCCTTTCTCGGCTTTGTTGCTTGAGTCAGCGGGATTGAGATCCGGCCTTTCTCGGACTTTGTTGCCTGAGCCGGCAGGATTGAGATCCGGCCTTTCTCTACTTTGTATATGGAAAGTCTTCTTTCAGTTCAGATTTTGATTTCATTTTCACTTGTTTGCTTCGTCTTCGCGGTTCTAATTTTGACCATGCAACTGAGATGGAACTCGAGGTCTTTGAGGTGATCGAGGCGAATCTTGAGGTTGTACAGATGGCTGACGCGAAGCTTAAGATCGTTGAGACGACTGATATGAATCTTGAGGTCGTTGAGACGGCCCATGCGAAGCTTTAGGTTGTCGAGACGACAAATGAAAATCTTGAGATCGTTAAAACGATCAATGCAAATTTGGACGTCGCTAGTGCGACTGGTGAGAATTTCAAGGTTGTTGAGCTTTGATCGTCGTGGTAAACGGATCAGGCCTTCGGCATCATTTTCGAGTTTCCAACTTTGGTCGTTTTCTTGTCTTGATGAGCCTTCGGCGCCATTGTCATATTTTATACTTTGTCTGTTGATTTTCCTTGTGAGCCTTTTGAGTCGTACCCAGGTTTTCGACTTCACTCGTCGTTTTATTCTGTTGAACCTTTGGCATCTTTTTCGGGCTTCAGACTTCGTCTTTCCCTGATGAGTCTTTGACGCTGTCTTCGGGCTTCAAACTTCACTTGTCTTTCCCTGATGAGCCTTTGGCGTCGTCTTTGGGCTTTAGACTTTGCTCGTCGTCTTTCCACGATGAGCCCATGACGTCGTCATTGGGCTTCGGACTTTGACGGTTGTCTTTCCCTGATGAGTCTTTGGCGTCGTCTTCGGGCTTTAGACTTTTCTCGTCGTTTACCCTGTTGAGCCTTTGGTGTCATCTTCGGGCTTCAGCCTTTGTCTTTCCCTGATGAGCCTTTGGCGTTGTCTTCGGGATTTGGACTTTGACCGTCGTCTTTCCCTGATGAGCCTTTGGCGTCGTCTTCGGGCTTTAAACTTTGCTCGTTTTACCCTGTTGAGCCTTTGGAGTCTTCTTTGAGCTTCGGAATTTGACCCTCATCTCTCCCTGACAAGCTTCTGATCGTCGTCTTCGGGATTTGGACTATGACCGGCGTCTTTTCCTGATGAGCCTCTGGCGTTGTCTTCAAGATTCAGACTTTATCCATTGATTCCGGATTTTCCTTCCTCGGGTATTCGTCTTTGACGATGGTGTTGATCCCGAGGTGTCTTGGGACAAGCCCCTTCAGCAGAAATAAAGCTCTTTCTAGTTGCGTATCTTTCGTCGTCCGTGACATCTGAGCGCTTAACGTTTGATGGTTCCGAGCTGGATTCTTTGATCCATCGCTTTAGGCGGCGCACTTGGCGAGGCTGTGTGGAGAGTCATCTGATAGCTTGGCTGACATCTTCGACGTTGTTTTTATACTTCAAACTTTGGTCGTTGCTTACTTGGACGTAGTCTTCGCCTCGTCTCTAAGCTTTAAACTTAGAACTTTCGCTATCGTTCTTCCTTGACGAGGTTTCGGACTTTGACGGTTGTGTATCGTCGATGAGCTTTTGGCGTCGTTGTCGGAATTTGGACTTGATTGTTTTTTTTTTTTTTATGATGCTCTGGCGTCGCTTTCGGAATTTTGACTTTGGCCGGCGTCTTTCCCTGATGAGCCTTCAACGCCATCTTTGGGTAGTGGATTTTGAAAGTTTTCTCTCCCTGGTGAGCCTTTGGCGTCGTCGTCGGGTCTTGGACTTTGATCGTCGTCTCTCCCTGATCAGCCTCTGGCGTCGTTTTCGGGGTTCAGACTTTGTCTATTGATTTTCTATGATGAGCTTCCGGCGTCGTCGTCGGGTTTCAGACTTTGACCGTCGTCGGGTTTTGAACTTTGAACGTCGTCCTTCCCTGATGAGCCTCCAGCGTCGTCTTCGAGATTTTGACTTTGACCGTCGTCTCTCCCTGATAAGCCTCTAGCATTGTCTTTGAGATTCTGACTTAGACCGTCGTCTCTCCCTGATGAGCCTTTGGCCGTCGTCTTAGGGGTTCCAGACTTTTTTTGCCGACAAGGTGGGCCCTTAATAAATACGTATGTGTATTCGTATTTATTATTTTATTTTATACGGGGCTTCTACTTTTGTATATGTATATATACATGTATACATATTAATTTTATAATATGTACTTATGTATAGCCACGATGACAATCATTATATATAAATATATCTATTTCTTTTTTGTTTTCCATAATCTGATGCTGATCATCATGTCTCAGATTATTATTATATATATACAGATATAATATATTTATTTTCTTTTTTCTTTGATTTTCTCTCTCCATCGAACACCAAGAGACGTGACCCCCTTATCCTTTCACAGACCAGCTTCCGCCTCTTTTGATCGCCGGTGCTTTGCTGTCAATCGACCTTGCCCTGACGACCACGGCTTTTCTGGGCTAGCACGCGGGCGGTGGATTCCGACCTAACTCCAGATCTGAGTCTCCGAGGTTCGAGGATGTCGATCGGTTTCCTCTTGGTGGTCGGCGAAACTGAGAGCGGCGACGAGGTACTTCATGGAGGCGGGCCGGCGACGCCGATGATTCCGATGGCGGTGTCTTTATCGCGAATCTGGGGTGGCGTGAGCCTGGCGACGCTGATGGGTCTTCTTCGCAAGGGATCTTTCTCGTAGAGGTCTATGAGCTCGTCGTGGGTCCGTCGGCGCTTCCTGGTGACTTCACAGGGACGGCGATGGTTGGGTCGCACGTCATCGCCCGGCGTCAATATCTGCGTCCGGGAGCGATGGCTGGCGGCGATGAAGGTAGGCTGTTTTGATCGTGCGACGACTTTGGTTGAGCTCTTCTTTGGTGGAGCTATTAGAGCTTCATCGAGATCCACCGCACCGGCGACGAACTAACTGTGACGGCGGTCGCGCTAGACCAAGTTGTTGCGGGTCTTCCAATTTTGAGATGTATGAAGAATTTGCTCTGACTGTGGGCGGCGATATTACGAACAGATCATGTTCGGGAGTCGATCGAGGCTGAGTTAGTATGAGACTGTTAAACGTGCTGGTAGGGACTCGAGGTTTTAACGTGTCGGGAGCCCCTCCTTCTACCGCCAAAATGTTAATGTCGAAAAATGGATCAACATTAAAGCGGCCCAATTATTGAATTTGGGCCGAGCCCAATTCAACTTTCTTGGGCTTGGAGCTTGGACTCTGGAATCCTGTAGGTCGGACCCTCTACTTATCGTCGGACCGGAACCGGGTCCTCCGACCTGTTACCGCAAAGTCCTAAGACTCGGGATATAGGTCGACGATCGCAGAGAACCGGAACTTCCGTAGGGCAGGTCAACAACCAGGCAGCGCTTCCGCTCTAGCTAGCTTATCCCTCTGTAGAAATAGAAAAAACCCGGTCAGGGGAACGGGAGGGGGTACCTCCCTATTCATCTCCGACGCTCAACATTAGTCGGGTATTTAAGTCGGGATATTTAATAGAACGGAAAATGGAGGTTTTATCGCTTTAGAGAGCGTTTGAGTGAATTGTTTCGTGTTTGAACGACTTACCGTTTGATTGAAATGGAGCTCCTATTTATAGGAGGGTGCAAGGACCTTTGAGTAATTAATAATTACATTGTTGGGCCCTCGAACAATTAATATATTGTCTGCGCGGCCCGCGCGACCGGCGCAGCCCGCGCAACCTGCGTAGCCGGCGCGGCCTGCGCGATTGCATGAGTCATTGTACGTCATTTTTCACACTTCGAGCGTGTGCCAGACGTTGAATCAACTACCATACAATATTAATCATATAATTCAATAAATTATAAATTTTTACGTTTAAAAATACCAGTAACAATAACTTTACAAAAAAAAGTTGATTTCCGAGGAGATTCATTAACGCGTATCCCCGACTTAACGTACGTGATGTAACTATATTTAATACTATACAATACACACACGAATGTATACATATAGAATTTACTCTATAGTATTATATTAATGTATAGTCGATTAACAAGTTGTGCATGAGAATAATTCATAAAGGTACAACGTGGTAATACTCAACTTTTAAAGAATTTAATTAATTTTAATTAAGGAGCTAGTTAGCTACACATTTGAGGCACAAATTCGTTGTAGCCTACGCTAAGCTAAGATATTTAATAAATAAAAGGTTTCCCATGATATGTGCTTCATTGCTAAGTAACACCTTTGGTGTCTCGTCGTGAAGTTAAATCTCGTTTCCATGAACGAACAAGACGTGACAAAGTCTTAAAATAACCTTTTTCAGGTGGTCAATAATCAAAGTATTTAATATGTAAAATAATATTTGAAAGTAAAACAAAATGATTATGAACACGTATCGATGCTTTTTGCAATCGTACTTTCGTACTAAAATTTGTTTATTGAAAAGTGTCAAGCGTACAGTTGCAACCGGCTGGCCGGTTATAAATTAATTACTGATTCTCGATCATAAGCTTTCTTTAAAAATTATTATTCACCGGGTTATAATTACCGATTTTCGATTATAAACTTTTTTTCAAAAAATAATATTCACCGGCAACAGAAATTAGAAATTTTCAGTCACTATATACAATAGAATCTTGATAAATTAATAATCTCGATAAAACAATAATATTGTCTGGTCCCGACCCGAGTCTAACTAACTAAATTAATACTTCGCTAAATATATAAGATAATATTTTTTTTAAGAATTATTTAAGTCTCAACTGATATATAAATTAATAATTCAATATAAAGTAATATACATATATAACTATGTATACACTATAAATAGAACATAACATTGCATAAATAGTTATGAAATCATCTCATTTAAAAATAAATTACATTGATTGACTAATCATGTAGTGCTTTTAAAATATGATTATGAAGTTATTTTCTCGATCTTGAAATTTATATCTCCTTCAACTTCAACTTTAAGTTTCCGCATAACATTAAGAAGGTTAAGTCTTGTATTTTCGTGATGCAAAAAAAAATATATATATATATTTACAGTTATTGTCACTATAATTATAATTGCACCATTACATGAAACAAACCTTATTTATGTATTATCATCTTCAAATTACGTAGTATAATTATAATATTATTGACATGTTATAGGGATTTTCTTTTCTAATTATAATTATTATATAACTAATACTTTATAAATTCATAATTCCATAATATGATAAATTATGGTGGTCTCATCGTTATTAATACATAAGGGTTTTACTGTATCATGTTACACAAATTAGAACTGGAAATTTTTGGCCTTGACTTTTTAATAAAAACAACTTTTTGTATAAATATTGATTAAAATGTTTTTTTTTATTTAATCGTTTGAGTTAGTCAAATGACAGATTTTTACGAACCTAATATTCAGATAAATGAGTGCGTGTGAATGACCTTAATAAGTGTGTCTCGAGAGAAAAGAGTATTCCACATAAAATTATCGTTTACAACAACTAAACAAACGTTTCGAAGTAAGATCAGGATTCCCTAATTACAACGTAAATAATTTGAAAGCAAGGCTCAACACCTCGTGAAAAAAGACTTCAACCAAACAATTTTTTATATCCTAGTTTAATTGCGACACTTTGTAGAAGAGTAGATATTAATTAGAGTGGATAACTTTTTTTTTAAAGATTGATAAAATATTGTATTAATTAGGAGAAATAAAAAAAAAATGTGGATAAAAGATATTGCATGTGCAATGGAGTAGTAGCTAGTCTAGGCAACGCAAGGTACCTTGGAGAGAAGGACAGATC
The DNA here is from genome assembly GCA_954871525.1 of Parietaria judaica. Lineage (NCBI taxonomy): Eukaryota > Viridiplantae > Streptophyta > Magnoliopsida > Rosales > Urticaceae > Parietaria > Parietaria judaica. Next base: position 18,478,656 of record OX940868.1, on the reverse strand, counting down.
ACACAAATCAAAACTAGCTTTGATGATGCAATGATTCCCACATTTTATTTTATTTTACGGCATTTACTTTTAGAAATTAATTAATTAATTAATTTTTCTTTCACAATTTCTCCACATTCTTCAAACTCGAAACGAAAAATATATTCACCATCCAAACACCTTGATTTTCCCCCCCTAGATTATTCAATAATCAATACTACAAAAATAAATCGAAAAATTACAAATAATATTTTAAAAACGATTTCGATAAATATATATAATATATATATGTATGTAATATATCTAACTGGAGTTTACATTACTGACTGTACACGATTAATAAAAAATGATTTAATAAAAACTTGATAATAGTACGTTGGAAATAACCTTTCACTGATAATAAAATGTCATATCAGAACCCAAAATTATTCCTTAATATTACTATAACCAATAATATTACTCAGTCTTTCAATCAAATTTCAAATCAGACACGTCAAAAATATATTATATATTATAAATTTATAATAGAAAAAGGACAACCAAATATCCAACGTTTTAGAATGAAACCATAAAATAAAATAGAAAAAGAAAAGAGAAGATGACGTGTGAAAATCAGGACTCTAAATCTTGGTTTTGTCAGATGTCAGAATGAAGAGACAAGACAACGCTTGAGTCTCTCTACCTTGCGCCGAACACCGCGTAGCTCTAAACTTTTACCCAAAATAAATATAAATTCATTTCAAAGAAATATAATACGGTGACTTCACATATAGTAGATCATCCTCTTTGTAAAATTTAATAAATTATCAAGATGATAGTCAAATTAAATTAAATATATCGATGACTTCACCTTCACCGAATAGAAAGCCCGTTCACAAGACCGATGTATGAGAACGGGTAGGATAGTGGATTTTGAAAGTTCCACTATTTAAAATGGTGAAAGTTTCACCGAGTAATCCTTCATGTATGGACTTTAAAATTTGAAATTCGAGTTTCAAGATTTCACATAATACATAAACTGAAAACCATGTTAATTAGCCGTATATATTTAAAATAGAAGCAGAAACTCGTGAAATTAACAAAAACTCAATTAAGTGGAACAAAGTGTATAATTTAATCCAAACCAACAAAATCATATACGGTAGAACCTCTATAAATTAATACTCGATAAATTAATTGTCGCGATCAAATAATATTTTTATCCGGTCCCGACTCGGGCCTAACTAGCTAAATTAATAATCGCTAAATTTATAAGATAATATTTTATAGAAAGTATATAGGTCCCAAGTGATATATAAATTAATAATTGATATATAGCCAATGCGATTTAAGTGGACGGAATTTATTGCGTAACATAATTAAGAAACATTAGATACTATTGCCAACATTAAATCGCATTGGCTATATAAATATCCAAATGGTCACAAGTTGGCCACTTTTGCCGCAAATTACCCTTAATAATTCGTTAAATTTATAACATAATAATTTTTATACAAAGTATATAGGTCCCAAGTGATATATAAATTAATAATTAAATATAAAAAATTACATAAATAATTATAAAATCACTATAAATTAAATATAATTTAAATAACTATGAAATCACATTAAAGAAAAAGATAACATTACATCACTAATCATGTAGTCTTCTTAAAATTTGATTTTATAGCTTTAATTATCACTCTAAGAAGATATTGTTATTCCTCTTTAATATCATTGGGCTCTTTAATACTCATGACATTGGTACTCTAATAAAATCTTTTTAAATCATAATAGTCTCTCTTAATATTCTTAATATTGATACTTTAATATTCTTGATATAATAGATCGAAATAATTTTTTTTGTTAAAGATGTTTATATAATTATAGTTGATTAATAATTTTTCTCTTCATTAATGAATACATTAATAAATTATTAATTTATATGTTAATTAATAATCTGATAAGATAATATTTTTTGCCGCTCCCAACAGTATTAATTTATAGAGGTTCTACAATATATGAGTACTCAATTTTAATCATGATAACCCGGCCTCCCGGGATACACACAATGGGAGAATCGATTAGAATATTATATAACCTCAAAAATTAGAACATTAATATATATATATATAAATAATAATATTTTCAAAAACTTATGTGTAATTTCAGGTCTAGGTAGTGATTGTATTTCAACGTTATTATTAATAGTAATATGAGTAATCAAAATACCGTGAATATGTCGGGTATTGTGACTATGTAAGTTTTTGTCGATCGATTGTAATATTTAACGTATATCCTGTCCTTTTTTTTTTTTTTGGAATTTATCAATAAAATATTCGTCATATAATAGTAATTAGCATAAAGAATTAAAAATGAATTTTGTTCAGTACACAATATGGCATTTTAAAGACATTATTATTTTCCATTAAACAAAAAAAGACCTTAGTATTTTCAGTAAATACATTTTACTAATATTTTTTCACAGATTTATAATTAATTAATCCCTATTTTTATTACTTATATGATAATAGAGCAAAAGAAAATTCAGAATTTTCCAGAGAATTAGTACGAAAAGTAGACAGTTTTTGTCAATTTGTGAGGACTGACTCAGTAACCGGCTGTCACCGGTGACTACTCGTTTGTGCTCTCTCTCGGGCAGAGAGAGATACTGGCTGTTGTCGGTTGTGTCAGCATTGCTTTGCTCTTCTCATCAATACTTTCACTAATTATTTTTTAATTATTGTGTTTTATTCATCTCTAATCTCTATGCGATTGTGTGCCTTTTTTTCAGCTTTAAATTGGGCAATTTTTATTGTTACTTTTTTCTAATTATTTTTAATACATATTTTGAGCAAGTGAGTCTTAATTGTGTGACTATATGTGAATTATGATTGTGTGCCTTTTGTTTAGCTTTAAATTGGGCATTATTACTAGAATTGTCCTTAGCTTTATTCCTTCTGCTAACCTCTCTTTAAGCAAAGGATGGCTTGAGAATTGAGATTGAGGGACAACATATACCTATATAAAATTCTGTTAATTTCCTTTTTATAAGGGCAATTTGGGTATATAAGCTCTCTCTCTCCCTCAACCTTGTATATACGGGACTCCCATATTTTTTTACCCCAAATATATAGAGATGATTTTTTTTAAGATGACATACCGGTAAATTTGAGTCGTTGAGCACTTAAGAATATTAAAAATTCAGGACTAGAAATTTTAATTTTGATTTATTCCGAATTTGATGGGAATCGAAACTAAATCCGGAATTTGACCCATTTTTACCGGGCTATTCGTGTTTTCCTAATTAAGAAAATAATTGTGGATTAAGAGAGGGAAAAAGGCTTTTATTAGCTAAAGAAATGGTTCCCACAAGATCTTCTTGAACAAGAAAAGCATAGTCAAAGTCCCAAAGCACCACCATAACTCTGCCTCTCTCTCTCATCAAGCTTGGATCACTTATTGTTTTTTAAGAACCAAATTCAAAAATTACACAAAAGCTTAATGGCAATGATTTTCTATATATTTTTTTTCCTTTTCACATTTCTTTATTTTGCTGCTAGGTAAGTTATATAGGAAAGAGTATTATGAAGTTATTTTCAATTACATTTGCACAAAATTTTCTTTTTATGAAATGAATAATGTTTATCCCAATTTATATAATCTCACTTTTAACCATTTTTAAAATGAAAAGTTTGATTCAAGCTATACTACTGTGATGTCAAAAGAGTAAACATAAATTGGTTAGGTGAGTAACTATTAATGAGATATTAGGTACAATAGAAAGATGCCAATACAATTAAAACAAAAGGGCAAACACATAATCAAATTAATTAAGCACAAAACATAGGTTAATACAAGGTAATCATGATGAAGGAATGTTTCAAAACTATCTAGCTCTTAACTTTTTCCTAATCATTCCTTTCCTTTTATTATTTTAATTTCTACTAAACCATGAGGACAACTATAAAGAGAGTGCATGAAAGGGTCATGCAATGTTGTCTTAGTTAGACCACTTTTAACTTATAACGTTAAGAATAATATTGTTCATATATATATATATGTATTTAAATTATTGAAAATAAAATAATATGTAGTTTGAAAAGTGATTATGAAAAGCCATTGAGCAATCCTCCCCAAAGTAGATCTCCATGCCCACTCTTTCCCTATTTCCAATGTTTGATTACACTTTGATTTCATAATGTGATGTCTTTTGATTTTATGTTCCATAAATCAAACTTATACCATTTGTTAAAAGAAGAGATCCAGGTAGCTTTTATTTTTCTTATTTCTGTTCCTCATTAACACAAAAATGTGTACATCTTTAATATAACTAGTTATTTTTTCAAAGGAATATAACTAGTTCTTGAGGATGCTGTTTTTTTTTAATATTTATTTTATTATTGCAATTGTTACTTTCTTTTTCTTGATAATTTTAAAATATTTGTCATTTATTCATTAAAATTCACAATTCATAGTAAAATAAGCTTTGCAATGTTTCTGTTCGCAATAAAGTTTCCAAGTTTGTTATTATGTACTTATTGCATGGCTATACTATTGAATGGGTTATTTACCCTAGTTATCCTCTCGGGGTCGCAGTTGACGACGGGGCTAACATGTTCACGGCTTCTGCGGTCGACGTGTTACTCACACGACATTTTCGTTGTCACTTTCACGTGGCTAAATGGCCACCTATAAACTCGAATTAGTACAGTGAAGTCAAAAATTTCTATATATAATTGAAAAAAAAAATAGTAACATAGCTTAATCTATTCATATTATTTTTTAGTGTCAAAATTACCCTAGTCCAAGCTCAATAAATTAACAATTCTTTTCATTTTCTATATAAAAAAAAAACCCTTAATAACGAAGACCTAAAAAAAAAAAATTGTTTGGAGATGACAAATCCCCTTGTTAACCTTTCTTAATAGAAATTTCAATTACCTTTTTTTTTTAACAACACTTTTTTTTTTTTCTTAACTTAGTATTATATGTTGATATACCATTAAAAAAAAGTATTATATGTTGATATATTGTTATAAACTTGCTATGTATGTTGGGATAGTGATACTAGGCCCATTGTGAAAACAGAAGTGGACCAGATGACTGTTTTAAAGTCCCAGCATTAGAGCTGCACACTTTACACGCCGCGGCTGGTCGCGACTCGGTCGCCAAAACCGCGAGAAAACGCGTCGCGACGCGTCGCGGCGTGTGCGGTCGCGGCTGGTCGCGATGTGGTCGCGGCGTGTTGGCTCGAGAGAGAAAGAGGGGTTTTTTTGGGTTGTGGCAAAAGTTGTATATTTGATTCCGATGTTTAACTTTGTTAATTGTTAGTTTTTAACCGAATTTAGAGAACTTTGAGAATTGAGAGAACTTTGAGAATTTGAGAGAGATGGAAGATTGTTGGTGAGGAAATGAGGGAGGAAGGGGTGGTATTTATAGGGTTGGAGGAGATAGTTGGGTGGGTGAATAATTATTGAGGTGGGTGAAATTTTAATGAAATTCGGGTAAAAATTTGGGGATTTACGCCCAAAACAAACACAAAAAATCACAACCATCGAATCGCTGAGGTGGCTTGATCGTGGCCGTCGGATCAAGTGCGCGGATCGAGCAGCTGGAGTCGCGATTTCGCCCTCGCGTCGCGACGCGTCGCGACTTCACGCTCAGCGTCGCGAACGTCGCGACTTCCAGGACTGCGTCGCGACTCGTCGCGAGGTCGTTTCGCGGTGGATCCGTGCAGCTCTACCCAGCATGCATTACATTTTCCAATCTTGCGCATGATTTATAATATGGTCCTATTAATGTATATATAAAAAATGATTAAATATGTAAATATATTAAATATGGTCCATGGAGATAGGGCTTCAAAAGCTTTTTCAAATTTCACTTCCCAAGTTAATTCTATCTTCATCTTGGATTGATCTCTGTAAAGCAAATGTTCCCATAATTACAATGTTGCTGAAAAGAAGAAGGAAAAACAAAGAGATTTTTTTAAGGACAAATTAATTACATTAAGTCCAAAACATTTAAACATGCGAAATTTCAATCGGCTTGTTCAAGCATCTTAGAGCGGCAAAATTGTACGAGAACCCGGGTTTTTTTTGGCATGAATTGGCTATGCTCCACGAAATTCTCACATAATTTGGCGACCAGAATTGCACCAAACATCAAATGAAAAAATTAATTCGACATTTCAAAATTACAGAGATACGTCGTGAATCAATTTTCTTTTTTTACACGAACACCTAAGATGCATGAAGCAAACAAGTAACTAAAAAATATGAAAGAACGAAAAAATTTGTTAGTAGAAAAGGCTCGTACATGTCTGACGGTTGCTGGAACTAGAGAAAGACAGCCTCGGAACGATGTCAATCTCGAGGACCTATAAGAAAGGAAAACACGTTTTCTTAGACCGTTAAACTCAGACCAGAAAGCAGCAAAGTTAACACTGCATACCCACTAGAGCACAAGAAGTCGAGAACTATACGGGAGCAAATTATATTTTATATGTACGTTTCATGTGTCTTCTTGTTACCATGGTATTCCTTCGCTATAAGCGAGGGCTACTCGTGATACAAATGATATTAACTCTTACATCAAATAAAATCTAGTTCTCATAAGATCACGAACAAGCATTTAGAGTCTAGAGGCTCGTATAAACCTATCCAATGACTCTTTCGGCGTTATTTCTCTCCTTAAAATCCTAGGCACAAGAATTGCGATGATAAGGGTAGAATTGGTATAATAGCGGAAAAAACGAGATGAATACGGTTTGTATTAGGAAAAATCAATAAGTCATGTCACATTGTAAAATGACATGATTCTGGAGAATGGATAGCTTTGAGTATAATATATGGCTGGTCCACACAATAGTCAAACCCGAGCAAATAGTCAAACAAACAAGAACACTATCGATAATATCCCGGTCTCTAATTCGAAAGTTAGACTGGAAAACTCTCCCATTAATGTTCAACTAGGAATTATCCACTAATCAAACATAACGGTTACCCTTCACAATAAGCTCCTTATATAAGCTTAGACACTCTTATTAACCATAGACCTAAAAATACCTAAAATACCCTTAATAGAGAAAAATTCAATTAATGAGAAATATACGGTTTCTAAGAGAAAGCAATGGTCTACTTGAAGAACCAACAAAAGAAGCTAGTCACTTAACGAATCATCCGAAGCACCGGGAATGGCAGCTACAAACCGAAATTCGGTTCTTAATCGTATTGCATAAAACCTAATCCCACAGGTAGTTCTGAACTTCAAAGATGTTTTGAAGAAAATTTAAACAAGTAATAGTATCTCTAATAGAAAATTAAACCAAACATGTCATCATACCTTTGTCATCCTTGAAGATCTGTTTCGGAAATTCTCTCAAACTCGACCAAGTAGTACTCCCTAAGCCCCGTAGGCTCTTCGCGTTAAACGAGTTGAATCCTTCTTCGAAGAGCAATTTTGGCTTAAAGCTAGATAGCCTTAAGCTTACTTCTTTTTGCATATCTGAAGAAAGAAAACCGCTGGATCGGGCGATCTCCAACGCACCGCTTCTCGTTACCGTAAAAGCTGCAAAAACATACATCAGAATGCACAAATCAAGAAACCAAATATTGTTTTCACTGACATTCCATTGAATGTTTTAACATTGAAAACACTAAGATTAAGGAAGTTCATAGATTACACTAACAGTTCAAATTCGAACACGCCAGATTCAATGGCAAAAGAAATAAAAAAAATGTCCATTTCCCACCTTGCCTTGAGAGTTCAGAATTCAAAGATTCCGCAAGAATCAACACGAGATTCACAATTCGACATGTAAAAGGCAATAAGTTTCGAACCATTGTAAGGAACTTCGAATAGGTAATTTGCCGGGAGACCGACGCCGATTCCGGCAATTGTGAATCCGACACTAAAGCCAATGCCACAGCCGGCTCCTACATAGCCGATCACGTCGGGGCCAAATCCAGGGCCCCACCCAACTCCGCAGCCAACCCCTATTCCCATGCCCCAAAAGGCTCCATATGTAGGGTGAACCGGGTTCCATCTTTCGTATCTTCTGAACAACCCTTTTATGATCATTTTCGATCTGAAATTATCAAAAAACGAAAGTATTATTGGTACAGCGGAAAAACTGGAAAAAGTATGATCATATCATATGGTTACTCCCTCGACAATCATGTCGAAAACTCATACACTCACACTCAAGTTTCCCAGAAAACCCGAAGAACTCAGCGACACTATGAACGTTTGGAATTCCCCGAAATTGTTCTTTCTTGCACTAATTTTCGGTAATTCATGACACATTATACTCTTTATCGAGCAACAAGTGCATTCCACGTGCCAAAGGAAATAACAGAATTTAGCTAATTCTGTTATTACCGAACCTACAAAGTGTTTTTTTCCCGGGTTTACGATTGTGTCCAATCAATGTCACCATATGTTAACACAAATGTTTATAATTGTTCATGACATTACTTTACAAGAATCATAATAATGAGTGTTGGAAAACCATTTAAGACATGACAAACTCGAAATCGGTAATTCGAGCAACTTCTCGCCTCTCTACCTATCCAATTAGCGGAATTGACACCATAATTTTATCTAAAAATCTGATAATATCCGGATAAAAATATCAAGCTAAATAAATCACACACGAAATCGGCCAACGGGAATTCACTAAAACAATGAATGCACTTTCTCTTTACTGAATAAATATGGAAAAAAAATATAACAATGAACCAATCCAAGCACTATGCAAAAGCCTAATAGTATAAAGTTTAGGAAACACTAATCTCAAATTATTAAAAATTACCTAAACTGCCCTTTATTAAATACTAATGATAATAATAATTTAAGCTCTTTCTCTTCCAAATACATACTTAGAAAAACCCGAATAAAAAGTAGCCAGAAATATAAGAGCATTGTAAGAAGAAGCCATAACCTTGTTCAGCTTCGGTCACTGTCACTCTATACTCGTCTTGATTGAACTACGACGATGATGAGCTGGCTTTTGGGTAGAGAGAGAGAGAGGACATTGCAGGCTTGGAGATCGCAACAATGGCGACCCAAGTGTTGGAGAAGAAGATAACATTCTGTGGCTAAGGCAAACACATGTGTCCATTGCACTTATACTTATACGTCACGTACACTCAAACTTTCTTTCTTTTTTTCTTTCTTTCTTTTTCGGGCTTATTAGTTTTCATTTAAAGTAATGCCATTAATGGTAATAATGAATAGCTATAAATTTTTTTTTATTAATTTTGATCGATTAAAACTATGTTTGGTTATGGTCTCCGAGACCAATTTTTAGTTTTGATTTCAAACAGTGTCATATTAGTTTCGCAGACCACGTTCGGTTACCAATTGTCTCTGTTTTTCGAGATCGGTCTCGCAGACCACTGAAATTTTAATGAAGGAAAACAGAAAACGACTTGAAGTTGTTTTCTGTCATTGGTCTTCAACTCAACAGTACAAAATAAAACAATATTGTACTATTTATAATAAGATATTAACTATGAAATTAACTTATATAGTAAATTATTAAAATCATTTTTATATATAATAATAAATTTTAATTATATTACTATCATATTAACAAATATACTTAATTATGTATATTATTAAATACTAACTTAATTACAATGATATAAACTCTTGAACGGTATATTAACTACTTTATAAACATGTAATTAGAGTCATGAAATATGAATGATTTTGTATTATATGAAAAATATTTTTTAGACATAATATTAATATATATTACTTTCAAATAAAATAAACTTTCTTTCTAGTAATATAAATTGTGTTTTGTTGTACCTTTTTTCATTTATATTCAACTACAGATTAAAAAAAAAACTAAACAAACTAAACTCTCAGACTGGTTTTCCCAAACCAATTTGCAAAACTGGTTCCCAAATCAATTAACCAAACGCCACCTAAGGGTTTAAAATAAATTAAAAGTGTTAAAAATTATTAAAGTCAATAAATATGAGACGATATATTTATTTGTTTTATTTTTCTCAAAAAAATTCGTTAATTTTTCAACATAAAATTAATAAATTACATTTAAATATATACATTTATGTTTTATTCAACTATCTAGCATCGTAGTACAAAATAAATTAATTTGAAGAAAGTTTGTATTACCAAGAGTCATAAATGATAAATCAACGATAAATTAGCGATAGCACTTATTTTTTTTTTTTTTCAGTAGCCACTGATAAGCGACATAAAAACAGTTTATACTAAATCCTATTAAGTAATAACTATGTTATACTTAAATTCATGTTATTTATATATCAAAAAATTATAATATACTATGTTTTAATATTATTTTATAGATAGATTAAATGAGTTATGTATTGGTGTAACTTATACGATTAATTATAATGATATGATATTATATATGTGTGTTTATTTATTCACGTACATTATATTTATATAAAATGTATGAATAAATTCATCGACAATTATTTATAAATAATAGAATAACGATAAATAAAATAATTATAATATATTCGTCAATAAATCTGTTACTAATCAATCAACCGGCAAAATCTAACACTTAAAATATACTACAAAATAATGAAATATTGTCGCATGTCTTATTTATTCCATTTCCCTAATCTCATCGGAAATCTGCGAGTCATATTGCAAATAGTTTAATACAGGGGCAATACATCATATAAAGACAAACTTGGGGGGGTGAAAGTGTAATATTATGAGCAAAAGTTCTGGTCGAAAAGACAAGAAAAATTGAGATTCTTTCTTTTAAACCCAAAAGCACCTGAAGAAAGACGAACCAGACAGTCTTCAGAGAAACCGTTTAAACTCTCTCTCTCTCTCTCTCTCTCTCTCTCTCTCTTCGCAGCGATGAGTCTCTTCGGTTTGGGCAGGCAAGCAAATTCATTCTCTTTCATTACTAACTGATATTCAATTTGGTGTTCTTCCTGTTTGGATTCATCGCAATCGGATTCTGTTGTAAGATCAGTTATTTTCAGTTACTCTCGATTCGATTCGATTCATGAATTCACTCAAATTCAAGATCTTCCGGATATGGCTTCGCTCGATCTTAGTTGGTTTTGATTGAGCTAAGATCTCAATTTTTCAAGTGTATTGGATTATGGGTATCTATACAATCGTTGATCAATGATTGGATTTATATAGTTTTGTATTGTGTTTCACGGAATCTATCATCAAATTTCTTGTTTTGTATCACTCAACTGCTTGATCTTTGTATTATATTATATTGAACTCGTGATTTTCTTGCTATTGCAAAGCATGATTTTCAAGTCTGTTGATGATATTTATACAATATACACTCATGCGTGTGTGTGTGTATATATGTAAGTGTGTGCCTGTCAACGCTTAGCTATGATGGTGAATCCTCTTGTAACTTTACAATACAAAACAAGCATAACGTGCGTATTCCGGTGTTCATAGTTGGGACGGGAATCTAGTTAAGAGTCTTGTAGAGGGATGTAAATCGCAAAATGACACGAGTGAACCATGGTTAACCAGTGTGTAACGACATTCTGTTCTCGGTGTTAGGATGATCTTAAGTCGATTATAATCAGACCTTGAAAGGCCTCTTTGTGCAATTATGTAATCATCTGTTTATGCGCGAAAATAACCGACATAAATTTTTATCCTCGTTTGAAAATTTTGTCTTCGGAAATATGTTTTGTGCAGAAACCAGCGGACATTCCGCCCAAAAAAGAGTGCACCTTCTGGGAGCAAGGTTAGTTTTATTTATACTTCCTGAACTTGTTTTCCCCTTGAATTGAAATAATGGAATTCTTCGCAAGTTATCTTTGATGCGATATGTAAATATTTAGCACTTTAGAAGAAGATCCGGTTATTTATTACAAATTACTGAAGGAATTAATATATATGGTTGTCGTGTATTGATGCAGGGAGCCCAGCTTAGAAAGCACATAGATGCTACATTGGGTAGCGGAAATCTCAGGGAAGCCGTAAAACTTCCCACTGGAGAGGACCTAAATGAGTGGCTCGCTGTCAACAGTATATCTCTCTCTCTTGAACTTTTGTTTTTTGTCTACATATGTGATACATACATATATATATTTTCTTCTGTCTGTTCAATTATATGTATTCGTTGCAATCTATACTTTCACGTTTACGAAATGATTTTTTAACACTAGTTCGATATTTTTTTTTCAGCTGTAGACTTTTTCAATCAAGTGAATTTGCTGTATGGTACCCTCACCGAGTTCTGTACTCCCGAGAATTGTCCTACCATGACTGCTGGACCCAAGTAGGAATAATCTCGTTATCTATAATATTTTTCTTACTTTATTTTCTTTTTTGGGTTGTCACATTTGAGGAATCTCGTTGTCTATAAATTTTTTTATCGTTAATTTGTGCTGTGAATTTTGCAGGTATGAATATAGGTGGGCAGATGGCGTGCAGATCAAGAAGCCTATTGAGGTTTCAGCCCCGAAATATGTCGAATATTTAATGGACTGGATCGAATCTCAACTGGATGATGAATCCATATTTCCGCAAAGACTTGGTAACAATTAGTATGATCTTGTTTATCTGTCACGAAAAAGCTTAATTTTTTCATAATTAAATGTAAACTTGGGAAACATTTTTATGCCAATTACATGAAAAATGTATATTCAGTAGCATAATTATTATTTACAATTACACCTAGGTAATATATGAAAAAAATTGAAAAATAATTCCTGCTGACTTTTTTTTATGCTCCGCCCCATTCACGATTTGTAGGTGCGCCGTTTCCTCAAAACTTCAGGGAAGTTGTAAAAACGATATTCAAAAGACTGTTCCGCGTATATGCCCATATCTACCACTCACACTTTCAGAAGATTGTGTCTTTGAAGGAGGAAGCTCATCTAAACACTTGCTTCAAGCATTTTATACTTTTTACTTGTGTAAGTATATTCTCCCTCCCTTTGAAAAAACTATATAGAACTTTATAGTATCTTTTTCTCGTCCCGATTTCAATCCATGAGCACTTTTTGGCCTTAAGTAATTCAATGAATAGTTAGGGATATATAATTATGTTATTTAGGCTATTTAATTATGTCTTGCTGTATATATAAGTTATTTGTTTATGCGTAGGGTCTGGTTCATTATGTTTTTGGCCTATTTAAGACACGTGAAGTGAATTTCAGCTGCCAATAACCGTTCACGAAAAAACATAATCTCTCTCAGATTGGATTTTGGGTCGGAACGAAAAGACTTGATAGGGGACGGGAATAAATTCCTTAATTTTTCTCAACTCTAGAAAAATCTTCTATTAGGAAATATATAAATATTTGAAGGGATAAAAATTGTGAAACGAAAATTTAATTACAGGGCCTCACCTACTCATAAATATTGTTAATTTAGTACTTAAAAACATCCAAGTAATTCATCATTTTGTATTAAAATTTACGTGCAGGAATTCGGGCTGATAGACAAGAAGGAGCTGGCTCCGCTCCAAGAGCTAATCGAATCCATCATCGTTCCTTACTAAACACGGCTTACATAATTAATGTTAAATAAATGCTGATAATCAGTGCTTAACTTCAGTGTTTATGTAACTTAATCGAGTTTTATATTATGTAACTTGTATTGTGTGAACTGTGGATATTTTCTTGTTATATTTTTCCCGCTAAAAATGGGATGAGAAACGAGGCCCGTCTTTGCTTCTCGGTCTCGTAGAAATGGCAATCTCTGACATCCATGGAAGCTAGAAGAGAGCAATATTGGATGGTCAGAGTTAGTCCATTGGGATTGTTTGATCATGAAATACTGTTTCTTGCATAGCAAGCAAACGATGATTATGTTTGATCTGGTTTAATGTGAGCGCATTGAGCAAAGGTCAACTGTGAAGAATTGGTTTAATTTTGCAGATTCCTTTTTGCTTCGGAAAATCAGAGTTTTATCTTGCTCGCTTATTTGTGTGAAATATTCTAAAATTTATGTGTCGATGACAAATATAATCAATGGAAGAAGAGATTTACGCATTCATGATCGAATAGTGTCCACGTATTATTATACGCTATGAATATATCTTGTAATGCGAGTATATTTTGTAAAGAAAAAAAAAAGTGAATTTGATCAGAATTTATAGTTTTATTTTCTCTATATAATGCAATTTTTTATTTACTTTCTCCTTTTGTAAAAAAATAAAAATAAAAAATCATACTTGTACGGTGTACCATTCTTCTAGGTAAATACACCTTTTATTGGCTTAAATTAAGCAAAAAATTGGTCCTACAATATTTCCTCATTTCAAAATACAAAACACATCCTCTACAATGAAACACCACTTCTCCCTTGCTTGTCAAGAAATCCAATACTTTCTTATCATATTGTGAAGAACAATGACATCACAAACGACCGCCACCCAAAGTCGAGGACGTCGACAAACCGGAAGTCATCCCACCCTAATTCAAATCTTGATCGATCCCATTCTGAACCGTATGCAATCTCGTACCATCTGCATCCACGCATTTTGAAGCGGCAAAAGCATAAGCTCCGACGACCGAAACGAGCACTCCGAGCACCAGGGCGAAGAGCTGGAAGTTGGCGAGAAGCTCGCCTCGGACCTCACTGTCTGGCGAGTGACAAACTATGTTACCCTCCTTGAGGCGGCAGCCCTCGGGCATCATTGGGCCATAGAGGGTGAAGGCGGTCTGGTAAAACCACAGGCCCTGGAGGGTCATGCCGATACCGCTGCTTAGGTCGACCGGAAAGCTCGTTGGCATGAGCGCCCCGGCAACGGTGGAAATTACGCAAAGGCCGACAAGGAGGACGAGGAGGAGGTGGTAGTAGCCCTCCAAGCCCTTGTGGCTTGTGGAGTGGAAGTAGAACAAGAGGTACTCCCCACTGAAAGCCGTGGCGGCGATCAAACATAGAGCTCCGTCCGGTAAGGGAAGAAATCTGCACAAGAGAATGTAGGGCTATGATCTATGCTGAATTGATGATACGTTGATACGGAACGAACAAAACCAAACAAAAAGTAATAGCCAAACGAACAAACGACAAATATGTGTTTTTCTTTGGAGAGCAAGGCAAGCACTCTCCACAAGTTATACAAGATTTGGTCGGAACGCTCGACGATTCACAAGTGCAAAATAGCCAAAATACCCTTGATTTAACCAAAGATGGCTAAGGACACAAGCGTCTAAGCTAAGTTACAACTTCGCCCTTCCTTCTCCTACAAGTAACAATGGGCCTACGCAAAGCAACGAAGCTTCAGTCATATAGTGTTATGTACCAAGTTTTTTTATCTCATCACGGGTTTTAGAACCGATGAAACTCTTTTTCCCTATACAGTCAGCCCTATATTCTAAAGAGAAACTAAACTAATTTACTGGACAAACTCGACTTATTTTTCTCAATGAAGGCTCCATGAATAGCCAAACATACAACTTAATGAGCTCGGCCCAAACCATACAACATAATTACACGAACCCTAAAACATAATTAACATCAAGGTCCGTGCAAGAAGCTACGATCTTTGCCGTCAAAGCAATGGAACTTCACTTATCTATGAAGCTTGATGAAAACTGAGAACCAAGCGAACAATGGTTTTTGCTCCTAAAATCTCAACAATCATATAGGTTGAATGTGAAATAGGAAAATGCAATTTATCCAGATAAGACACATACTCAAATCACTATTTACACAGGAAAAAACCGGTTCACTTAAGACTTCAAGTTTGGAAGACAAAAGAGGGCTAAATCTCCATGGACCAGCAATGCCGTTTCAAATACTTATGTCAACGGTTAATTAGTTACTTAGAGCATCAAATTTAATGATATTTTGAACTCAATATGGTAAGACCAATCACTTTTAACACACAAATTCTCTTGTACTGTTGTTTTGAGGCTTGAGATTGAAACACGAACTATGGTTCTAAGCTCTATGGAGGCTTAAGATTTCCTCGACCCGTATCCTAGGACTTCCATATTCATTCATCGAAACATATCAAACTGAATTCAGCTACGAGAAACGCACCCACGCCAGCAAAACAAGCAACTCGGAATTAACTTAGCTCTAACCATTTAGTTCACTGCAAAAACAATGAAGAGAAAGAATGACTAACCTCGTCTTCTCCGAGAGGAGAGCGATGACCCCGAAGATGAAGAACATCAGAAGCATCCCCGAGTGCTCGAAATCGTTCATGTGAGACGGGTTCAATATGCCATTGACGAAGAACTTGAGATGCGTCGAGTACAGAAGCTCAACGCACAGATCAATGAAAGCACCAACGGCTATGACATAAAGCTCCAAGTACTTGAGCCTCCCATCGAAACCCGGGACTGGGTTCCAAACCCGAACGCGGAAACCCTTCGGGTTCGAAGCGTGCCTCATCACGGAGCTCCAAATGTGCCATAACCCGACACCGAGGAACAGCGTCCCAGGCAAAACGTGACCCTTGAAAGAACCCATCTATCTCTCCCTCTCTCTCTCTCAAAGATGAGAGAGAGGCAATTTTGACTTATCTTTCTCCCAATTTGGTCTATTCCCGAATCTATGGATTCTTTTGCCGGAACTTTCTCCCACTTATACAAAGTAAAGCCTGATGCTTTATTCGTCTATGAAACTCTGTTTCATCCAGGAAAAATACAGGAAGCTTCAAAAAAACATATATTGAAAGAAACAGATCCAATCATGAAGAAATCAAACCAGACACGAAACGGAAAGAAAAAAGAATTAAATAAAAAAAAAAGGTTTCTGTTTTCTCTCCTTTCATTTGTTTAATGTTATTGCCATGGACTTTCTCTTTCTTGAATAATACACAGTACAAGTAGAGAGCAATCATAACACAAATCAATGGAACTCACAGTGACGATGATGATTGTAAATATGATTTGAGATTCGAGAGAAGAGAGTCCAAACTCCAACAAAGCTTTCGTCTTTCTTCACTTGTGTGCTATATAAGCAAACCCAGAAATCTTTTCTTGTTCTTAAATTTGAGGAGAGAGAAATGATGGGATCAGACTCGGAGAGAAGTCGCCGGGAAAGAGAGAAAAAGGAAATAATGAAACGGAAAATCAATAACTACCCAGAATATCAGAATATTAAAATATTCATATGTATTATATTTAATAATACGATCTGTCACTATAGTTTACCATGTAAAAAAGTCGTGTTTGGGTTTTTGTTTTGACCAAAATAAGATGTGATGGAACACTATATATGTCACATGCTTAAGCGGGCACTCCCGCAAGACGCCCGTGCGGCACTCGGTAAGTCCGTTAATCGAGTTAGTCATCCACACGTTTGTCGCCATCGCTGATTTCACCCTGCCTTGGGTTCATCAGGAGAGCGGCTTCAGCTCCCGACCAGCACTAAGCCACAGCCCACAGGTAACGGGATGGCAAGTCCCGAGACCTGCCGTAGTCGCCTAGCCCTTCGTTACCGAAGCCCACCTAATCTACCCTTACACTTCGACAATCTACCCGGATTTCACATAGCGATGGTTTCCAGACAAGACTTGTCCCACCCCAGTCCTACCCTGACTTTAGGGGTGTGACAAACTCTCCCCAAACGACTTGAGTCGACGCCCTTGATAACTCGCAAGCCGTTGATAAGATCCAAAAGGTTTATCGATCTCAAGGCATGCATATCCATAATAGACATATATAAATTATTGTGCGTCAAATAACATCAAAGGTCTTGGTTTCAGCACCCTATAAAAAATAGACTTTGAGATTATACTTTAGTTGTTTTTGAAACTTAAAGGTATACTTTTGCCGAAAATAAAAACTGAGGGTTTAAAAATAAATTACTCTATTGTAAACTACCCTATTGTAAATTGTGTGCAACAGTTTTGCTGACAGCCATAACTGATTTCCCAAACGACAGAAAGTCTAAAAATGACAAAAAAATAACTTGACAAAAATATGTAAATAAAATAAACATAAAACTATTTTCTATTTTATTTTATATGGGTTAATGACGGAAAAAATACCTAGAATTTAGTTAAAGAACCCTTTGTGTATCTAAAGTTTAAAAATGGTGGCAAAAATACCCAAAGTCACATTTAGGGAGTTGACCACTCCATTATCGTAACGTTGTTAACTTACCCGTTAACTCTTGCCACGTGAACAAGAGTGGGTTGCTGACATAACAATTTTGGCCACGTGGATGAGCCCAAGTTAGTCTCATTTACAACAAAACAACGAATTAAACACCTAATTAGTACTATTTAATACAACTAATTAAACTCCTAATGATTACACATAACAAAACAGATTTGTCCACGTGGCCAGAGTTAATGGGTAAGTTAACGACGTTACGAGAATGGAGTGGTCAACTCCCAAAATGCGACTTTGGGTATTTTTGCCCCCACTCTTAAACTTTGGGTACACGCGAGGTTATTTGACTAAGCTTTGAGTATTTTCGCCGTCATTAACCCTTTTATATGATTTATACCTGAGAAAACTCATTTACTCTCTACTTATTTTTCCAGGATAAACTGCGGCTGATGTACTCAATTTTCAATCGACTGCGAATAACTGTACATATAGAGGAAGAATCACTTGCTGACGGTCAAGTGACGGAAAACACGAAAAATCTAACGGAATCCAATTTGGGTACAGTAGCCGTTGAAAATAAACATTGGACACATAATCCGCAGCCGATCAAACATTTGGTAGATTAGCCGCCGTGTACCCTATAATTATAATATGTTGATAAGACAAGAAAGAAGACTTTCATTTCATTTGTATTATTCAATTAAAGTTTCTCAGTAATATATTAGTTCTAAATTCTAATACAGTATAAAGCGTATTTTATTTGACGTTATTAAATTATAAATATTCAATGTATAAGTTAACGATCTTTAAGTATGCAATTAAGTAATAGATTTTAAATTAGAAAATGAAGATATTGTTGTAAAACAATCACTGTTCATAGTTAAGATTGAGAAGTAAAATATCGCGACAAATAGCTAATCCCTTTACTAAAAATAGTATCAAAAGCAGTAATGTCAAATTCTTATCAAGTATATTTCATACAGTATAAATCCAAAAAATACTAAGCTAATTAATATTAATAATGTTAGATTTATATAAAGACTGAGCATGGTTGAACTACTATTAGGAAGGAAAATAAAATAAAGACAAAAATTATTATGTAGATCTAAAAAGTTGAAATTGACAATCAATTAATTCCAAAACTGGCAGCACAATGGCTTGTTCACATGGTCATTACAAATAAATTTATAGTAAGTTGTTAGAGATAAAATCCTTGAATTAATGTTAAGAGTAGTGCTACCTAACACAATTAAGATCTGATTTAGTATTACTATTAAATTATTATATTAATTCGACCTTAATATACCTTATTTCAAGATCTGCATTGATCACAATATTTACTCGTGTTTTATAATGTTCGTGTCGTGTTTATCTAATTAATTGCCATCTAGTATCAAATTTTAATGTTATAGTTATCTTTTCATTAAATTATATATACCAATTTTGCGTTTAGTATATGAGGCTATATTAAGAGCTTTGATAGAATTAAAGTACCACTAAGATGATGTGATTATCCATGGAGTTTATAATTAAAATTCAGTATTCGGTTTCCAAAAGCATAAGAATACAGATCTAAAAATAAATATTAAACTATGTGAATATAGTTTTCAATTGGATTGATTTTAATTTATTATGACGGAATATAGTATTATTAAATAATATGAGGATATTTAAATTTATTCAATGTATTCTGATTCCATCGTTTAAATCCGCTGTATAAAAAGTAAGCATGTCCAAATTTCAATTTACGATTGTTTTTTTTTTCTTTCACGCCCAACCAATATTACAAATCCGACGCCATACAAGACCACACTACTTTTTTCAATTTTTTCCCCTATTAACATGCCAAATTGAATCTCATCGTATTATCGTATTTATGTTATATTCATCCGTTATTTAATCATATTCAACATACACGGTACCTTAGTTCGTAATACCGTATTTCGTGTCGGACAATACATTGGCGCTCGTACACCGATAGTCCAATACGACTACACCACCTTTCTCAAACTCCAAAACTAGCGTCACAGCACCAACGCAACCCTAACCGCCACCTCCAATAGAGTGTCACCACGTGTCTCATCTTCCCCTAGACACGTAGCTTCTACGCCTCCGTCACGCTCAAAGCCCGTGTCATCGTATCAAAGCCCCCAAGTCTCGCTGACCTTCCTTCGACGCCCAAAACGCTGTCGTTTGGGATCTCCCCCCCCTCTCTCTCTCTGCAGAACTCGTCGGATTTTCTCACGAGGAACTCCGCAGAATTTGAATCAAACCAGAAAGCAAGAGAGAACGAAGCTTCAGATCTCCGAGAACTCGACCGATTCTCCGATCGCCATTGCCGGAGCCTGCAATTCCTGGCCGTGAAATCTCCCCCATTGATTCGATCCATTTCGGTTCGGAATTCCGATGCTAGGTTGCGAATTGCTTCAGCGGAATTTCGGAGTGTGAGCTCGGACCATGAGCGATCAGGTGACCTAGGTCGTCGTACTGGTTCTCGCTGCGAGCTGAAGGCCTCGACGATCCGAGCTTCCGAGTCAGCGAGTGAGCTGAATTCTGTGGTTCGGAGGCGGAGAGATGTCGTCGAAGGTGGTCTACGAAGGCTGGATGGTCAGGTATGGCCGGAGGAAGATCGGGCGTTCGTTCATCCATATGCGCTACTTCGTGCTCGAGTCTCGCCTTCTGGCTTACTACAAGAAAAAGCCTCAGGATAATCAGGTATTATTATTATTATTATCATATTGCTTTTTGGTAAAAGTTTTCGCATCTTCCAATGGACTGTTCATCTTTTTTTTGTTGCGATTCTCGTTCCTTTAGCCGAAAGAGATTGTTTCAAATTCGGTTCTTACTTCTTACGATCGCGAAAGTTGTATTTTTATTTTGGGTGCCTTTTCATGAATTCAATGTGTTTGATTAGGTTCCAATCAAGACTATGTTGATCGATGGGAACTGTAGAGTTGAAGATCGAGGCTTGAAGACCCAACACGGACATGTGAGTTTGTTAATCTAAAATGTTGTTACAGTTATGCCACATTGTCAGTTCTTCGAGTGGTAACGGTACAGACATGGTTATCTTGTCGTCAAGTACCTTCAAATGTAGCGAAATATTGCCAAAATTTTCCTTAACCGTACATGATGGGGTATATGAGTGCAGATGAATTCAA
This sequence comes from Parietaria judaica, assembly GCA_954871525.1. Taxonomy (NCBI): domain Eukaryota; kingdom Viridiplantae; phylum Streptophyta; class Magnoliopsida; order Rosales; family Urticaceae; genus Parietaria; species Parietaria judaica. The sequence continues at coordinate 18,457,508 of OX940868.1, read as the reverse complement.
AAATTGTGGACATAATCTTTTTGGCTTAGTACAGTTATTTGACTCATGCATTATTCATTGGAGGAGGGAATGGGTCACATTTTAATACCAAAATTTGCAAACATAAAGCGAATTGGAATAACATACGAGTTAAAAGTGGAATTTCATCAGATTATGAATTATCAAGAATAGCAAATTCCGTCTAGCTTATATATTGTGCGGGATCTACCTTTTTCACATTATTGCGAAGTCAATAGGACATGTTTTGACATGAATGTTCTTCCTAAGTGTAATATATCCAAGTGAGGAAGTATCAAGTTTCTGCCAGAAAATATGTGATTCATAACTCATTTGCGTGCGCAGATGGTTTATGTTCTCTCTGTGCATAACAAGAAAGAGAAGTACCATCGAATAACAGTAAGTGTTCTATTCCTATTCTCAGCGGAACAATGGCATTAGTTTTTTCTGTTGTACGGATGTTCTGTGCATAATGCAATTTCAAAGAAATTTTTTCATCAGCTGCCCGAATTTTCGACTTGATGCTGAAGTAAATAGTATGAAAGCTAGATCTACATGTCTTCTTGTTTCAGATGGCGGCATTTAATATCCAAGAGGCACTTCTGTGGAAGGAAAAAATTGAACTTGTTATTGACCAGGTAGTTTCCGAGTCTATTGTTGAGTTCTTAGCATTTCTTCATATTTTACTGGTTTATATAATGGGGTCCGACTATATGGTGGTATGCAGCATCAGGGATCCCAAATTCCAAACGGTAATAAATATGTATCCTTTGAATTCAAATCTGGAATGGATAGTGGGAGGAAATCTTCATCATCAGATCACGAAAGTCAGTAAGTGTTATTTCCGTTTCGCTCTGTCTTTCTGTGCCAGAATATGTTGGTTGCTGATTTCGTCACCGTGATACAATCTTTCTATTTGTGGTTTGACAATTTCTCTATCCCGTGAACAGATTCAGCGCACAAGAGGACGAAGATGATGCTCATCCAAATCTTTTGCGGAGAACAACAATTGGGAATGGTCTGAAATTGTTTTCTTGTGGATTTACATTGTTGTTTACTTCCAATCTTTTCCTTAACCTAATTATGCTGAGAAAAAATTTAGGCCCCCCAGAGTCCATACTTGACTGGACAAGGGAGATAGATTCGGATCTGTCAAACCAGAATACAAACAATCAAGCGTTTTCTCGAAAGCTCTGGCGTCTTCTGCAATGTCAAAATGGTAACCCCATCATCAATTTTCTTCTTGTGTCGCTATAGTTGTTACACATCATCTTAAATATCATGCTAGGGTTGTAAAGAACATGGGAACAAACACATTTACTTAAAAAAATATTATTTATTACTCGATAAATCAAATATGAATACCTAATAAAACCTAAAAATGCACTAAAAACCTAAAAAATATAAAGTCATAAAGCCGGTACTGGAACTGCGGTTTTTATCCTCAACAAATGGATTTTTCCTCTTTTCAGTTTCTGGTGTAAAATTTTCAATATCACATGTTTTTTAAGGTGAGGAAGTCTTGGTGTACTAGCGGCATTAAGGATTTGTTTCTTATGTTTTTTTTTTCTGTGACATTCAGGACTTCGCATCTTTGAAGAGCTTCTTGAAGTTGATTATCTTGTACGTGGTAGTTTCTTATTTCTATTTTTGCTCTGTATATTTTCCAATGCAACGGCATATATAAGACTAGGGGTACAGATGTAAATAATAATTTTTTGATGCAGCCAAGGAGCTGTAGCCGCGCAATGAAAGCTGTTGGTATCGTAGAGGCTTCATGTGAAGACGTCTTCGAGCTTCTAATGAGCATGGACGGAACTCGGTTTGAGTAGGTGTTTGTCTTAGTAGATTATCACTGCCCGATGCTTTCATCATATTATTGCTCACATTTTTTAGCAACTGAGACTGATAAATCAATATACAGGTGGGACTGTAGTTTTCAGTATGGAAGCTTAGTGGAGGAGGTAGATGGTCATACGGCTATACTCTATCATCGACTTCAGCTTGACTGGTTCCCAATGTAACATTTTCTTCCTACTTGTATCTTTTATGTCGATGTTGCCTTTTTCGGGTTCGCTGTATTCACCAGCCACAAAGTCTCGTAACTTCATTTCTGCTGTTTTATTGAAAATGATGATTTTTTCAATAATAGTTTTAATATATATCAAATGCCCCCTATTCGTTATATATTTAATGGGTACCGGTAAGATTTAATGGAAAAATCTTTACTTCAACATATGACGGGAATGACAAGCTTTGTGATAGCGAAGACCAGGAAAGCCGATAAAAGGCAACACAGAAAAATGTTTGAAGAATCAATCGTGTGTTTCAGCAGTTTTGAGTTCTAAAATATTCTCATATTCTAAGCGTGCTAATTTGCAGGTTTGTGTGGCCTCGGGACCTTTGCTATGTTCGTTATTGGCGCCGAAATGATGATGGGAGTTATGGTAAGCGTTTCTCGAGCCATTTTCATACTTCATCGTATTCCTAGTAGAGCTCGGTGCTGACAAAATCTTTTTTTATTTTATTTTAATTATTACGATGCAGTTGTGCTATTTCGTTCTAGGGAGCATGAAAACTGTGGTCCACAACCAGGATATGTGCGGGCACATCTTGAGAGTAGGTTTCTTAATTACAATTTACCATTGCTTAGAGCTATTTGATATTCATTTTTTTTTTCTCGGACTTGACAATTATATTTTAAATTTCTTAGGTGGAGGGTTTAACATTTCCCCTTTGAAACCTCGAAACGGTAGACCCAGAACACAGGTTCAACATCTTATGCAGATTGATCTGAAAGGATGGGGTGTGGGTTATATGTCTTTGTTTCAGCAGCATTGCCTCCTTCAAATGTTAAATAGTGTCGCTGGTGATGCTCTCGATCTATTTTTTTTTTGTTCTTATAAAGTTTTTATATTCATATGTTTACTCAATCTATGCTTTTCTCAATTTATTTTTCTGATTAAAGTTCTGTTTAGATAAAAATATTACAATGTTTACTCATGCCCTCTTTGATAATAAGATGATAGACGCACACTCATCTATCGTCGTCGTTGCAAGAAAAACGACACCAGTCAATTGGTTTTCGTTTGTATACTCTTTTTAACAGTGTCTTCGTCTTATTACAGGATTACGCGAATGGTTTTCTCAATCAGATGAAAGAAACGCTCCTTCAAGAATCCCTGTAATGGTCAATATGTCATCTGCTTCGGTTTCTTCGCGGAAGAATCAGAAGCTGCAAGAGTCTTCTGTGAATTCTGGAAACCGAAATTCTGTGATGATTGATGAGTACTCAGATGAGGAAGAGGAGTTTCAAATTGCCGACGCCGAGCATGAGGTTTCATTCATGCTTCTCGTCAATTTTGTTCGCTGAAGTAATATTTAATTATGATACTTATGTCTCCTTTTTTCATTGTCTATTTTTTTTATAGGCTAGCCAAAATGGACGTGATAGCGAATTAAAGAAAACAGGTTGTGTAATTATTCTTCTATTTTCTTTTATGATAAGTTTAATCATCATAATAATTCTTTATTCAACCAGATTAATTTTCATACTTTGAACCTGTAGAAGAAGAACCAGAAGTACCGATTGATTTATCCTGTTTTTCGGGTAATTTAAAGCGCAATGACCGTGACAATGCTCGTGATTGCTGGACAATTTCTGATGGGAACAACTTTAGAGTCCGTAGCAAGCAATTTTGTTATGACAAAAGAAAGGTTCATCTCTTCTCCTGATCGTTTGATATTATTTTTACTTCATTTTCTGGCTATTAATAATACTTATTCGGTTATTCCTCTTGGCGATGTGGATTGGTACAAAGGTTCCCGCAGGAAAGCATCTAATGGATCTTGTTGCAGTGGATTGGTTCAAAGATACAAAGAGAATGGACCATGTTGCACGCCGTCAAGGTTGTGCTGCACAAGTACGTGTTCTAGTCCTTAAATGTTTTTTTGCTCTAGTTTAGTGCCAGTAGGGGTGAAACCGGTGTTCTGATTCTGGTATCCTGAATTAAACCGGATATGTGGTATATAGAATAAAATCTGCAACTTATCTTTCATTATTTATATATATAGTTTTTGGATCCTTGTTTTTAAACCGGTTCCGGTGTAAAACCATTCTTAAAAATATAGACACAAAAAACATATAAAAATCTGCAAAATCATAAACGTTTTCAGAAGTCTGCCCTGGTTAAACTCAATGACGGTTTTTGTCCCAAAATTCACATTTTTTCCTGTTTCCGATGACCTGGTGTTGGTGTATTCTCTTATGGGTGGTACGCCTTAGCACATGGCTAATATTTAATGAAAAGGTTTTATCTCTGACGGAGAGGAGTCAGTTGATATAGTTTATAAATTAAGGGGGCAAACTGATAAAAAAATTCAATGTGATCGGTTCAGGAGAAAATATTCATAATTACTCAATTAATTATCAGTTCTGAAGTTGCGTTGCTATAATATTTTCAGATTGCATCCGAAAAAGGACTTTTCTCCTTCGTCGTCAATCTGCAAGTAAGTTGAGAATGCTTTTCTTGTCTGAATTTTGAACTTGCGGTGCTAGAAGTGAAATTACACTGTTGTCCTCCAGGTCCCGGCTTCAATGCACTACAGTATGGTGTTTTATTTCGTAACCAAAGAATTAGTGCACGGATCTTTGTTGCAACGATTTGTCGACGGCGATGATGAGTTCCGCAATAGTCGGCTGAAGCTTATCCCGTCAGTTCCCAAGGTACCGTTAGGGTTACTTTTGTAATTTGTGTGAACTCTTGTTCAAGATGTTAATATTGGTGAAGAAAGGTAAGCTGTTTCCCTTGTGTTGATCGATGAAACCATAACATGTAATAGGGAAAGAAAGTTTTTCTAGCCCACCAATTAAGAAACTATGTATTAATACAATATTATTTCATGAATGAAAATATACAACAAACTCCGGGGATAATTCCGGAACATTCGACACATGCTCCTATGCTAAAATACCAGCTTGTATTAAAAATTTTAGTCGGTTATCACTTATCAACACCATGAGAAGTGGTGCCTCAGCTCTCATGGTGCCTCAGCTTACGCATGTTTCATCCTTTTGTATAAAATATAAATTGGGTAATCTTTAGGTTTAATATGCACTTCATAAAATTTAGCCGAAGACGCGTTTTTGTGAATACTATTGGAGTTTGTTTTTGTTTTTGATAATTAAAATTTGTTTTCCTTCTCGTCGAATGCAAGTAAGTGTCATCTTTGTTTGAATTATGCAGGGGTCTTGGATTGTTCGGCAGAGTGTCGGTAGCACCCCTTGTCTACTCGGAAAAGCCGTTGATTGCAACTATATCCGCGGTCCTAAGTATTTGGAAGTAAAGACCCTCAACACTATCCAAATGCTTATGTATATATATTTATAAAGAAGAGCTAGTGTTGTTAAATAATATAATATTATTAATATTGACACAATATTCTAATTTATATAATTACAACCATATTACGAAATCGTTTCGCCCTTCTGTAAGTTTTTCTTGATAAATTTATTTTTAAAGCCAAATATCAGAAGATCAGTTTGTGTCAAAAACTCTCTTTCCATGTATACTGTTAAAGTACACACACGTTTGATTCTTGGAGCTGTTTCTCTTTTCGTCCTTTGAACAGGGATACCTTCATGTTTAACGAGGAATTCTTTTTTGTAGATTGACGTTGACATTGGTTCTTCGACGGTCGCTAATGGCGTGCTTGGACTGGTGATTGGGGTGATTACTACATTGGTGGTTGACATGGCTTTCCTTGTACAGGTAAATCTTTCTCTTCTTTTCTTGTTAGGGAGAAATGCGACAACACGGAAAGTTAAAAGGGGCCTTGGCTGTAAAATCACCTTTTACCAGACTGTTCGAGGTTATATATTATGAGGGTTTGGTATATTTGGCAGGCGAACACGACAGACGAATTACCGGAGCGGCTAATCGGCGCTGTTCGAGTTTCGCACATAGAACTGTCGTCTGCCATCGTCCCGAAGCTGGAACCGGACCCGTTGTGATGACTAACTCCGCTGATTTGTATACAGAAGAATGATTCGTTGAGATATGCGTGGAATGGAACATTGCATATCGAATTCATTGCTTGTTGCTTGCCCAGCAAGCAATGAATATTTCCGCAAGTGACAATTTTGTTGTTGCATAATAAGCTTACGACCACTATCTTCATTTGTTAATATCATTATTTTTACCCTCTCAAGTATAAATTTACCTCTACCTTTTTAATTTTACTGCTGTTCCAGATAGATCTTACTGCTGATTACCACACATCTCACTAGCTACGTTATTAATTCCAGAGGTGAGAGATAAAAGATATATATATCACTGTAATTAATTATGCAATTACAATATATCCTTGATTTCACAAAGCGATAAAGAGATTCTTATAAAATTACGAGCATTTATTTTACTGCGTAGTAACCGACAGTTCTACATATCCTCACTCTCTCTCTCTCTCTCTCTCTATATATATATATATTATATATAATATTACATAATGTATGCTATGCTACGCAAAACGTGGGAAAAGTAGGAAGCTGAAGCTGAGCTCAGTTATCGGATTCCTGAGTGATGAAATCCCGAAAAGCATCCAAAGCAGTGGCGGAGCTCGCCGGAAAGCCAACCCGAAACTTGGCTGCAAGACTATTTGCGCTCTCCTTGATGTCGTCATCAGCCATGAGCCTCTCTATCCCGTCGACTATGTGTTCCTTCTTGATCTCTCCCGACGGATCGCCGCACACCATCAAACCGACCCGGAGATGTGCTGTCACCAGCTTTGCATTGCTGTGCTGGTCCCCTCGGATTGGCCACGCCAGCAGTGGCATTGCCCGCCCCACCGCCTCGGCCGTCGAATTCCACCCGCAGTGTGACATGAACGCCCCCGTAGCCGGATGGCTCAGTATCATTAGCTGCGGAGCCCACCCTCGGATCACCATCCCCCTCCGGCCCACCCGGGCCTCGAATTCGTCAGAGAAGCCATCGCTCTCTGCAATTTCCGGGATCGGTGGGCCGACTGCGGCCTTTGATTCTCCAGAGGAGTGACTGCTCTCTGCCATGCCTGCTGCCATTGGGCTCGGTGGGCGCTGCCGGACGACCATGATGAAAGGTCGGCTCGAGGCCTCGAGTGCGGCGGCCAGCTGTGAGAGCTCGTCCGAGGTGGGCCCCACCTCGGAGCCGAAGGACACATACAACACCGAGCCGGGAGGCTTCGAGTCCAGCCATTGGAGCACTTCGATCTCCGTTATGTTCGACCCTCGACTGGTTGATCGGATCTCGCCGTCGTGGACGACGGAGTTAAGAGAGTTCCAGTATTGCTCCGGGAGGAGAGGCCCCACACCCCACACTGGCTTCTTGATCTGATTCGCGAGGTAGTCGAGGAACGGACGCTCCAGATCGTCGCATGTGTTGATCATCACCGCGTCGGATTTCTCGACTTCGTCTAGCCACGGCGGTCGTTCACCGAATTTGGGTGGTCCTTTTCCCGGCGGAGGCGGTGGTGGTCGATCTCCAAATCTGAATGGGCCCCGGTGTCCGGCGATGTGAGGCGGGGGTGGGCCCGGGGGTTTGTGTGGCTGCTGATTGAGGTCAGAGTAAGTGAGAACGATTTCAGGAGGAAGTCCAGGGAGCAACCTTGCCTCCCCGGGGCCCACCTCGATGGGCTGGGCCTTCCACGTGGCGTGCTCCACTGCGGTGGCGCAGGCGCCGGAGGTGATAAACGTGACAGTTGGTACCCCGAAGTTCCGGAAGATCTCGGCCGTCGAATCCATCATTACATCCACAATCACGCAATCAGGTCGGGCTCCGTCCAACACGCGCGATCTGAGGATGGTTTCGAGGGCCGTCGCGAAGTCCGAGTGTGGTCCGCCCGGGGGCTGGGGCGGGCCTTGGCGGTGACATGGTTCTCCGTCGGACGGGACTTCGAGGACTCCGAGGAGCGGGGAGGTGCGGAGCGCGGAGGGGACGGAGGAGGACAAGTGGGTGGGAATGGCGAGCAGGGTTTTGGAGTTGCGGGAAGACATTTGCTTGCAGAGCTCAATGCTGGGCAAGAGATGGCCTTGCCCGAAGAATGGAACCACCCATATCTCCTTACTCATCTTCAACCTCTCTTCTAGGCGTCTGCAACTCAAGGCTTAGTGTAGTTATTAAGTAAGAAGCTGACCGAGAGATATATATCTGAGAACGAGACTCGAAGTGTATATATATATATGTATGTATGCATGTATGAATGTGTGTGTGGTAGTGGAGAAGACGTGTCGAAATGAAGGAGAAGCTTAGTGTTTAAGGAAGAGAGAAGAAAGTGATGGGAAGACATGGTCTTTGACTGTTAGCTAAGGAAGGAGAAGATGGCAGAAACGTAATTCAACGTTTTGAAAATAATTGATTAAAGTATTGAAATTTTGGATGCTTAAGTTGGTAATATCGTATTATAACTACTACGTGTACGTGTCTGATGTCTACTGAAAGTCGTGGCATTGTTAATGCTAGTGCTAACTATGTATACATAATACGTATATGATATATGTATACATATTGTGGACGTATATATAAACATGCGAGTGTATGATAGGTAAAGCAAAGGTCAGGACTTTCAGAGATTCAATCCAGAACGTTCGTTGGGGTCTGCTTTTCGTAGGAAAAATTATTTCTTGGTCTCTAGCTATTAGGGGTGTAACAGAAGTCGATTTAATGTGGACCGGGTCTGGTTTATTGAAAATTTAAGTCCGGTTTAAAATACAGTTAGATTAGATTCGGTTTTCCAGAAACCACATTCGGATTAAGCGCCGGATCAGAGGATAATAAAAAATTGCAACCGAGATCGTAGGTTACTCAAAATTGAAGTTTATAAATATTTTCAAGTTCACTTTTATCAAAATTAACTTGAGTAGTCTTAGAATTCATATATACATAACACATTAATACTTAAAAGTAACACTTGAGTTAATAAAAAGAAAAATGTTTCAAATTGGATTTTGTAGAGAAAATATTATGAAGATTACTCTAACATTTGAAACGAAAAAAAAAACTGTTGTAAAAATAAAGAAATAAGAGTCTCATTTTGGAATGGATTATTGGGTTTGGACTTGGGTGTGACAATAACCTAATAACTTTAATAAAAAAAATTAATTTTTTAGACCATTATCCGGCTTTAAGTTTTAGAATCCCAAAATCTGAATTTATTTATTATTTTTTTTTTTAAGGACAGCTAGACCGATTTCACACCATATTTACCTTAACTAGTAATCGTTTACATTTACGTTAAATGTATTGCGTAGTACCGAAATTACCTTGTCATCACAAAAGTAAATTCTCATATGAATTTCCTCCTACTTCCACAGGATAAATGTAATATGCCCTATGAAAACTATGACGATAGGAATATCCTGAGAAGTGGTTTGGGACGGTGTTTGGCAGTGAAAGTAAACGACATTTTTTTTTTTGAAAAGGAGGGGTGCTTCACGAGGGTTTCCCACGAGGTACTCGTAGTCTAGTACTACTCTCGCCGAAACACGTTTAGTTTCGGAGTTTTGATGGGATCCAGTGCAATAATGCTGGTTTGATGACACCAAATAACTAACATATTTGAGCATGAACAAATTAACGTTTAAAAGACCAAAATTTTGGGCTACTTCGCCCTCCTTTTATAAAATATTTTTTTGCTGAAAAATAAAAAAATATAAAGTTGTAGATCTTTTTCTTAATTTTAAAACACTATTTGAAATGAAAATATAGATACAAAATGACTGAGTTATGATAAAAAAAAAATAAAAAAAAAATCATATATAACATATATATATATATATATTACTATTAGACCACTTTCTCTATATAAATTATTTGTTTAATTCATAATTTTATATATATATATATATATTTCTCTATATAAACTTTTATTCATAAACACAAAATAATAGTTTAAATACGACAATCAACTAGAGAAAAACGACATTGATATATAGATGAAATGACACGACATAAAAGCCGTTGCAACTGACTATATAGAGATTTGAAACGACTTTAAATCTGGAAAAATAAACGCAATAAAAAAAATAGAACGAAAAAAAGAAAACTGGCATAAACGACAATTATACTCTATCAAGGTCAAGAACAAGCTATATACAATTGTTTTCGAGAGTGTAATTTCGCAGTCATGGAGGTACGGGAGTGTAATTTCCGAGTTTAATTTACCTTAGAGCTCGGGTCTTTCCGTTCAAACTAAATCACGTTGAAAGAAATGAGTGTTTTCGAGAAAACGAGTCGGGTTGTTTGTTTGTGATTGGGCTTCAGAGAGAAACCTTTTTTTTTTTACGTGTGTATTGATAGAAATGATTCATTATTAATTAAATAAAATAGTTGTAGGAAAATTGAACCCATGCTCCTCGCAGTAGTGAGCCCACACTTGGCTAACAAAATTGCACTAGTTTCTGCTACGTTGGCCCATACGTTTTTCGTAACTCTCTGTTACGATATATCTCTCTCTCTCTCTATATATATATATATATACATACTATACATTCCGAATATTATTTTTCTATACGCAAATTTTGTTTTAGGGCATAAAGTCAGACGTATTATTTTTTCTCCTTTTTCAGAGGTATCGGCTTTAAAAATTCGACCCCGACCTATCTCTACCACTTCAGTATATCCAAATGTGCTGAATGACCTTGATAATTGGGTCTGATCGGTTTTTATACTCGATATCTTAGAAAATCGTAAAAGTGAGACCGGAGTTAATCTCGCCTCTTGCAATCATGATTGGTTGTCGACGCTCCATCCTCTCATTTCCTCTTAATGTCACACTATATTGGGGAATTCGGGTTCGTCACTTGCTTTGGCTCAGTAGTTCGAGAGTACCAGTTAAATATAATATTAACTATTAGACAATTAACAGACAATTAACAATTTATCAATTAAAGATTTGTTTGTTTCTTCACAATTTAAATGCCAATACATACTTATAAGTTAGAGAAATAACTATTTTTTTAGATAATTGACTAGTAGAAGGTCAATTTCACCCCAAAATTATAAAAGGGGGATCTTTTTCTATAATTCCGGAGAACGGAGAGGTCAAGTCAATATTGAAATTAAAAAGAGGAGCCATTTTTTCCTTTGGTTGACGGATGAAACAAATATGCACGTCTTTAAGCCCGTAGTACCAATTTTAACCTCTATTGTTTTTTCTTTCTATATAGTTAGCTCTGTTTTTCTCCAAACACATGCATATATATTGTTAAGGTCAAATTTTGTCAAATCATCCCTCAACACTACAGATGTCGTTTTATATGCAAACGACAAAGAATGGAGACGCGATTACTTAAAGATTCTGGGCCCATCAAAAGATAGAGCAACCTAAGGCCCAACGGCGATGAAGCCCACGAGGAGTCAAAGCCAATCAGGGAGCAAGACATTATCACGACAAGAGAGCGCATCGAGTAGAGGCTCATCGAGGAGGAGGAGTCTCATCGGGAAAACCCGACTGAATTAAAAGAGGAAGTCATTCGAGATCGCGAGAAAAGAGGAAAGCTGGTTCATTCAGTTGAGGATTTCGTGGGATATCCAACGCAAATAAGGAAGGTCAACAACAATCATAGCAAGAAAGAAGGAAACCCCAACATAATTCGTGGTAATAATCTAGAAGCCCTAACACCTATAAATATGCATGTAAACTCGTTGTAAATTCATTGAGTACCATTATATCGTGAGTTTGAGAGATTAATTCTTGAGTTCTTGAGTTTGTTTATTCGTAGAATTCTCGATTTCCCAAGAATTAGAGTGTGTAATCTTCGATTGTCCAAGCTAATAAACGGAAGAAACCGGGTCCTCTCGGAATCATAATAAATCAAGAATATTCGTGTTCATAATTATTTGTGCTCTTTTGATTATTCTTGTGACTGTAAGGCGTCGCAAAACGCCCTCTACATATATATATATATATATATATATATATATATATGGAATATATATATATATATATATATGTACTTGGAAAAATTACAAAATTTGCAGCTTAAAGTTTCTAGAAATGCTAAAAGACGGCGCAAAGCTACCGCTTGTCAACAAGACGATGATGTACTTTCACAACCGGTAATAGGTAACTTTTACTTGGTTCATAAAGTCAAATTAAGATGCTATCTATTGCCGTCACAAGATATCGAGATAAAAAAAACCAAAAAAATCCTATGGAACGATATATCATGATGATCAGTCGCGTCCATACAATATCATACAACTACCGTGTGATACGGACATACGGTCATAGCTTATCCTCCCTCATGTTTTGTCTCCTAAAATATGGAAGTCATGGGGTTTGAATGTCATGAATTTTAACTAAAAAAAGTTGTTAAACACTTATAAATATTATAACTCTCACTTATTTGTTGGTAATGTATTATTATGATATGGAGCTCAGTTCTTTGCTTAGGATCTTTCCTCTCATTTCGCTGTCCTATTTTGGTAATTATATGTTATGTAGTCTATTCAGATAGACACCACAAAATTCATTGAAATATAAATCTGTAATATACAACTATTGATTACAAATTGTCATTATATACTGTAATCTTATGTTTTATTTGGTAAAAGATGAGAATTAAAATAATGTATATGTTCTGTAGCTATCTAATAAGACACAATGATACATAAAGACTGAGAGAGTATTGTACATGTTGACCACTTAAAATAAGTTACATTACAATTTAATTTTACGGAATTAAGTTGTTATAAAAGATAATTTTTGTACATTGTATTTTATCGTGATAAAAAAAAATTATAACTTGAGTAACTTATGAGTATTTTTACTGTAAAATTTACAGATTGTAGAAGACACATTTTGTTTTTCAGTGTGAGTAAGTTATTTTATTTTAGTTTTCATACTAGGGGAGGGGATATAGTATTTTTGGCTACATCAAATTCCTCATTTATTATGAATCCTTGAAAAGCTTCTATAAGAAAATTCCAATTCTTAAATGAGGTTTCTGATTTTGGACCCATCCAAAATAATTTACTGCATTCTCCTGAAATAATAATAAATAAAAAAAACGAACAATGAAGTATTTTTAAAAGGCAGTAACAACCTACGATCTACTAATGGGTATTATTCATTAATAATTAAATATAATAAGGAAATTAAACTATGTACTTAAGTTAGATACATGCGCAACAATTTTACTAGATTATCTATTTTTCGGTGCTAGAATAGAATAGGGATTTGATTGTTTTCTGTCATTAAGGAAAACTGAAATCCACTTTTAATGCTTTTGCTAATATCACAGATATCTTTATTTCTATATATATATATATATATATTAATAGATTAAAATAAAATAATTGTCGTTCCGTCCTTGATGCGCACACCCCTACATTACTAGTTTATTAGGGAAAAAATAATTGTACGAGTGGGTTGTATATTTTAGCATGAAGAAATACAATGCACGTGGACTGTACTCGCAATTAAATCACTGCAACAAATAAGCTAAGATAATGGGAGTTTTAAATGTGTTATTTCTCTCCCATCCCATAGGGAATGCGATTTCCTTTCTTGGATATTATCTAAGGAGATAAGATAACATCGAATTAGGAATATTCAAATTAGTTGGAGGAAAAAAATAGAAACATATTTACTTTCCGTTATAAAAATTATATTTCAACAAAGAGATCCCTGCCAAAAAAATGAACAACAGTCCGAGAAGGATCGGCAAGAGAAAGAAACGACAATCACTCTCGCAATTGTACGCACACTTTTCCACTCACGATTAAACACACACTATGTTTATATATAATCAATTCTTTGTATTAAAATGCGCCGAGTGAATAAAAGTATGGGAGTTAACTTAATGAATAAAAGCCACGTCAATATATAAGAAAACATATAGAAACTACTTCCTAAATTGTCACCTATAAAATAGGAAACAAACTTTGTCAAAGCTACCACTAATATCTCACTAATTACTCGACTATATATATATATATTATAATACGATCAAGAATATTGTTTTTCTATAGCAAATTTGCTTTTAGGAAATAGGATGAATTTTTTTTTTCTCTCTCTTTTTTTTGAGGTCTTGGTTTTAAAAAGCGATCTGACCTATCTCTGGCACCTTAGTATATCTCTGGCACCTTTGTATATCCAAATGTGCTGAGCGACTCGATAATTAGGTCAGATCGCTTTTTAAACTCGATATCTTAGAAAATCGTAAAACCGAGACTGGAGTTAGTCTCGCCTCTTGCGATCTTGGATAACTTCTCAACGGTTGCTGATTGGTTGTCGGCGCTCCATCCTCTCATCCCCTCTTGATGTCACACTACTTTGAGGTTCGGGTTCTGCACTTCCTTTGGCTCAGTAGTTCGAATAGTGGCGGAACCAGGAATTAGGTACCGGGGGGGTTAGATATAACTTTTTTTGTCAAGAACTTAACTTGAGGAGGTTATAGTTAAATTATAGTAAAAGTTAGGAGGGGTTTTATTATAATTTTATATGAAATTACACTACAAAAATTAGAAAATTGATATCTTAGAAAATCGTAAAACCCGAGACTGGAGTTAGTCTTGCCTCTTGCGATCTCGGATAATATCTGATTGGTTGTCGGCGCTCTATCCTCTTGATGTCACACTATTTTAATTATGTTTTAAAATATATATAAACTCTATTAAAAAAAAATCCCGTGCGGTCTCCGAATGGTACAAAATGTGTAAAGCCGTCGACTGTATCGAGATAAGAAATCTCAGAATAGACATTGTTGTTGTTGTAGCGTACGGGGCCAAGACTATACTTTCATAAAAAGATATAAATTTGATATAGCTTGAGATTGTTCATATATATATATATATATTTATCAGTTTATTGTAATTTGAATTCAAAAGTCAAGACTTCTAAATCGTAAGATCGTAAGTATAAAAAAGTAAAGTCGTTTTGGACTTCCTTGGTCTCAAGAATAAATATATTTTATCTTTGCCACGTGTCAAACGGTCGTGGCTTTGAACGTATTAACTGTAATTAACGACTCTCTCTCTCTCTCTCTCCAAAGCTAGGTTCTTGCTTCACTTCACTTCACTTCACCAACAAAATTTAAAAATAAAATAAAATGCGATTATCAGATATATCGAGGCTCGTCACTGCGATTCCTTCTCTTCCAAGCCACCATGTAAGATCTCAACGACTCTGTATATATGATATATCGATCACGATTTGAAATGCTTACATGGAGTTCGGGGTTTTCATTTTGGCCAAGTCTAGGTGTTCACTGAATCCATGAATCCATTGCCGAAGAGGAACCGGAATAAGAAAGCTGTGAAAATGGTGGCAAGTCGGAGTCTCGATTTCGCGAGGAATTCGATCAGAGGAGATGGAAGCGCTTCACTGGGTTTCGATCTCTCATTCCCGCAGGACTATTCAGAGCTTCTTGAACAGGTGAGTGATTGGGATAAGATTGTTCATAATTTTGCCCCCTGAATTTCGCTTGTGCGGTCAAGTTTTTCCAATGAACTTTAATTAATGGCGAGAACGCCTCATATATTTTTCAAATTTCAGCACATTAACCCATACGCGGTTAGAAACAGCGAAAAATGTAAAAACACGACATACTTGAAAAGTATTTTTGTATTAATTACAAAACAAGATCAATTCTGGATTATGAGACTATTGGAATAATTAGCGTGTTCGATTGGAGAAAAGTAATAAAATTGATGAAGCAATCCTCAAACAAGTCAACTGTCATAGAAGTTCAATTTTTCAATTTTAGGGGCAAAATGCACTGCCGGGCGAAGTCGAGGGGCAATATTGCCAATGACTTTTTTTTTGTGTTGGATAAACAATAAATTCAAAGTAGTTTTCTTAAGCTGTTTGTTCTTGTTGATTCATGTTAGGCAAAAGGAGCTGCTACAATGGCATTAGAAGATAACAAACAGTTAATGGTGAGTTATAATTATGCAATATTAATATAATATAATCTGATATAATAGAGATTTGCGAGAAGCTGTTTTGTTTGTTCATGAGTTTCTTTGCTAATTAAACATGGCTATATCACAGGAGATTGAATTTCCAACTGCAGGGCTCGAATCTGTGCCGGGTACTTTATTTTATTGATTTTTTTTTTTGTGTGGATATTATTGGCCGCTTTCGCTTCTTAATTTATGTACAATGTTTTAGGAGACGGCGAAGGAGGAATAGAAATGACCGGAAGTATGGTGTTGATTCGCGATTTTTGCGATCGATTCATAGATCCGGTTAAAGCTTCACGAACAAGAATCGTAATGTTCTTCTCCGTGTATACCAATGTTTGATTACATAACTAGAATCTTCTGTATAATGCTCTGCTTGTTACTTGAAATGTTGCCCAATGGCGATTATATTCAAGTAAATATTTTTGTAAATATGTCATTGAAAATTTCAGTTTTTCCCGGAGGCAAACGAAGTAACGTTTGCCAGAGCCTCAACCTTCGGAGGAGCTTCCTTCAAGCTGGATTACTTGACGAAGCCATCGTTTTTTGAGGACTTTGGTTTCGTTGAAAAAGTGCGAATGAAGGACCGCGTGAAGCCGGAAGATGAGCTCTTCCTCGTTGCCTATCCATATTTCAACGTGAATGGTAGTTTTCTACCTTTTCCGTCTTATAGCTAATCATTCAATAGTTATAACTCCGGTGTCACTTTTACCTCATGATTCAGAAATGCTTGTTGTTGAAGAGCTTTTCAAAGAAGCTGTCGCTAATACCACCCGAAAGCTAATTATCTTTAATGGCGAGCTTGACCGGATAAGATCTGGATGTATCCTTTTTCTGAATTTGCAGTGTTTGACCCTTTTTCTCCCATATTTATTTCAACGCGTAACGAGCTAGATGATATTTATTCTTTACATCCGAATTATTGCAAATTTTTACAAAGCTGTGAATTTTCTGTTTAGTTTTTGCTTTATGTATCTCTCGTGCAGCCGGAAATTGGACTTTTCCAGGATTTGAGTATATGTTTGATATAGGGCTGAGAATTTTTGCCTTGTTTCCCAGTTGAGGCTCTAGCCAGGGACGATGTGGTAAAATACGAGGCCTTTTGGCTAAAAACCGGGAACCAGGCTGATCCGGTTTTGTAAAAAAACTGGCTTCTGGTTCCCGTCCCGGTTTAAGGAGGCCGAATTTAACCAGGATCAGGCCAAAGAAACGCTATAATCCCGGTTACTGTTTCCGGTTTCACCCCTATTTTGATAAGTGAATTTTTTTATTTTTATTTTTTGTGATATCTAGAAATTTCAGAATAAATTCTGTTTTTCATCTTACAAACCATTTCCGATAAAACGTCATTTTTATTGACTAAGAAAAAAGATTATCCGCCGTTCTTCTACCCAAAGCTGGCTGCGCTTACGAAGACGCTATTTCCGTCAATGGAAACTGTATACTATATACACAACTTCAAGGGGACGAAAGGAGGAACCCTTTACAGGTACGAAGCTGAAACTATAGTATATTATAATTAATTATGTCTCTTTATAAACTCAAACTACTATGAAGAATGGTTTCTCTGTTCTCTTATAGTATATGAATCTTCAGGTGTTACCCTGGTCCGTGGAAAGTCCTTCGGAGAGTGAGAAATAAGTATATTTGTGTTCATCAGCAAGACACCATGCCTTCCCTGAAGGAAGTTGCCTTGAATATCCTTCCGTCGGCTTGATAATCACGTACATAGTTCTCCGGTGAGCACAGTTTGATGCATAACATTCTGCATTTATAATTTGTTATGTTCTTAAAACGTCAATCGATACAGGCCCGTTTATTCAAAGAGGTATTGCTTGTGATCAAAATAGCAGCCAGAGAAGTCTGCAATCGATATTCTCCAATGCTTCTTCAGGTTTTTTGTTTGCATTCTGTTTTGTAATCTTACCAACCGCTTTCAGATAATTTGATTTGGTATTATTGCCAAAAACTACACTGACGAAAAGTTTGTGGGCATTATTGTCAAACACTCTTTTCTTTTCAGTCTGTTAGAAGTTCTCATTTTCTTCTTCCGGGATTGACTTTCCTTGTATGATCTGCAGTTTGGAAACTGACTAGTTCGACGAATTCTCGCTCGGTCTCGATGTGGAGAAAAGAAGGTAGTACAATAAAACGTAAAACCGGCGTAATTAAATTAGTCCATGAGAATCTCGCTTCACTTCCACCGTACGTTTTAGCAACGGGACTCGATCTGGCTAGATTTTGAAGGTACTATTTGATGTCAAGCAATGACATAATGTATGCGTAAAGTCAGATCTATTTGCTTATATTTATAGATCATAAGCAAATAATCAAGAATCCAAAAAGCCTGCGTAATCTAAGAGATAGACACCAAACATACCTATGCGGATGCTCACCCAGATTAATTAATCAATAGTTTACAAGAGATGAATCAATTTGATATGTGCCCGTGTGAGCACATGTGATCGGCGGTGTGTTCCTCTGCGAAGAGGAATTTTGTACGGCATCCTCCTCGATTTCTTCATCCTAGCGCCGTACAACAAAACAACACACGATATTTAAGGAATCTAAATAACGGACTCAAAGCAATTTAAATAAATCCGATCCTCTTCAATTTCCGGTCCTAGCCACTTGTGCTTGCAATGCGGCTTGCGGTGTTGCGACGTTGATATGTCTTGTCTTCAATTTCCGGTCCTAGCCACTTGTGCTTGCAATGCGGCTTGCGGTGTTGCGACGTTGATATGTCTTGCGAATTCGGGAGCCCAATTGTATATAAAAATGACAAAAAGCATAAAGACTCTTTTGATGTTTGAACATCTGATTTATCATCCGACTCTTAACTTTGGTTCTTGCAAGATCCCCTTGTCTATACCGGTATTCCACCAAATTTTCAGCCTCCAGTATTCTCCAAACATCGTAAACTTTAGAAGACAATCTGGAGAAAGTCATCTCAATCATTCCAAGATACGCAAATTCTAATGATTGCATCACTGTCACGAGGTCTCGTTTTATTTGTTTTCTTTATTCCAAACTTTATATCTATACAACGGATCTAAACGAAGTCGATAGAAAAATGATATCAACGATTGGTAGAACTTAATGCAAATTCATAGTTACACATTCTGAAATCTGAAAGCAAGCATTTCATAATCTATGGATCAATCTCTCCGCGTTGGCAAGTATTTGATGAAGTCTTGTTCGGCTTGCAAAATCAAATCTTCATCGCCGGAGTCATCTCTGTATGTGGCCGATCTGGCTCCGTGTTTCTTGAAGACTCGAGAGAACATTTCTTTACGCCACTCTTCGTACTCTCTGCAACCGCATTCACCCACGAGCCAGTCTTCATACTCGAACTGCAAAAGACCACTCCGAAGGCTTTACAGCGGTTTTATAGGACGAACATAACCAGTTGACGGAGCCAGGATTGTTGCATTCAGTATTAAAGTTCTACATATTATAGTTCGTGAGTGTCGTACTATTAATCTCGTTAAATTTATATAAGAAAATAAAAAAATCAATTGTTCTTGTACTATACAATACGTTCATAAATTTGGTTATAAAGAATTCAATACTAGTGAACTTTTTTTTAGCATTTCAGAAAATATAGAGAATAATTTGTTAGTTTGATTTTAGGATATATTAAATTGAGATAACTAAACGTGTATTAAAGATTATGATTCTCACTGTTATATATAATAGAAGTCAAACATGAATAAGACACGGACGAAGAGACTTCTTCACTTATATTATATTTCAATATAATTGAAAAAATGGTTGATATCGAGACTTAGTTAATTATCTCTCCGAATATTCTCACCGGGTACTTGAGAAGATCGTGAGTATATCGCTTGGGAATGCCGGTAACTTCAAGCTTGGCATAAAAGGCTGCGATATCCTCCATCATTTTCGATTCCGTAGGAAGCTCAATTCGATTGGAGAGAACACCGGCAATCCAATTGCTCTGGAGCTCGAACATGGCGAAAGGAAAGACCTAGCCGAAACAACGAAGAGAGATTTACTTGGATGGTGAAAGAAGCCCTAACAAGGACGCTCATTGTCAATATTAGTCTTTTAACTTAGTTAATTGAAAGCTATAATTAAAAAAAATGAGCGAGTTACCCTAATCGGCAAGCCAACGAAGGAGAGCGCCGGAGCAAGTGCTGGGGGAAAAACATGCTTGTACAGAGGCCCGACACGGTTGTCGTCCACCGTCACGAGGCCATCGGTCTCGAGAAATGGGTAATGGTATTTGTACCTTCAGAGAGACAAGGATATTAGCTTCTATCAGCACTCTGTCTTACTCTGAATCGCATTAAAGCGTTCAAGCGAAGGAAACATCATCACTGAAAATAAAACCCACCCCGTGCAGTGAAGAATGGTATCAGCGAACACGGCACTGTCATCCTCGAAAACCACGCTCTTGTCCACGTGGGCGCTTCTGATCTGCATCAGTTCATACCATGATTAAGCAAAGTAGTTCCAGAGACTTATTACACACTGATTGTTTCGGTCACAGTTGAGATTTCTCAACCATGGGATGAACTCGTATGTTGTCAGAGCCAGGAAGTTTCTCAATGGCTTCCGTATTGGTCACCGATCTCGATGCCACGTGGACTTCTTTCGCCACCTTCTCTATTTCTCGAGAAATATCGATGGAGCTTGCTGAACTCCCTATTATAACTACCACCTGAAAAGGAAATGGAAATCTATGAAAGGATCAAACTTAGACAAGTGAAGGCGCCAAAAACCTCGACTTCGCCACGGCTTTTGCGATGAAAACTCAGAAGTTAGTGTGGAAGATAATTCATTAGTACTTGTGATACAAGTAAAATGGTATAGCAGTAGCGTATTTCGGGTATTTTAAGAGCTTGTGTGCAGCGTTGCTAAGGCGTATCTTTAGTGGAAAGTAAGAGAAAAAAAAACCTCGTAACAGCTGCTGGTTGTAAATAAGATTCTTGAATGCGTTATTAACATTGTGACCGTAAAGAGATCGGCATCAATGAGATCCGAACCACGACAACTCGCCTGTTCTTTTTGTTATTCTAATTCATGAGAATAGTTTCTTGTGCTTTAAGGTATATACAGAACATGTCAACATGTATCATGAATAATGCAATTTAATGAAAAGACACCTGATCTCGGAAGGGTTCCGGTGTACGATAACTGTGGCTATGGAATTGCTTCCCGGGCCAAACATCGACGCCTACGAGAATGTAAACGCATTCCATTCATCAGAATCTCGAATTTCGCATATAATTTAGGGGTGAAACCTAGACCGAGAACTAGGCTTTTTGACCCTACTTCATCCCCGATTCACAGGGTATCATGGTTTTGAAAAGAAAAGAAAAAAAAAACCCGGTTTACCAGGCCGGGCTAGTTTATCAAATATTTTTGTAAAAATTAGTTATTTGTAAGCAAAATATACCTTCAAAACTACACTATGATAAATCAGTTGGAAAATAAAATCCCCGTGTCGGCCCGGTTTTCGAAAGTATCGGCTAGTTCCCAGCTCTCAAAATATTGACATAAAAAATGGTTTTCAAATTTCGGACCAAACCCGGGCCGAGACCGGGCTTAAGATAGTTCCTCCAAAGAGAAGAACGAACTAATCAAAGAATCCAACACTAACCACAGAAGATTAACAAAACTCAAATATCAATTCAGGTAATTACCAGGAATTTGAGCAAGACGAGGCTCCGAGTAATGGCCATTGCAGACAACAACAGCTTCGAAGAGCTCTTCAACTCCACCCGAATCGCCTCTCTTCTTCCACCGAACGCTCCACTGATTCTCGCTCTCCGCCATGGCCACGGACTCGACCTCGCTCTCGAATCTCACCGAGCTCTCGACCCCAAACTCTCTCGCGAAATCCTCCAGATACATCAGAACCTCTCTGTGACCAGGGAACCTTCTCGGGTCTCGCTCGCTGTGATCACCGACTCTCCGATGAGCCACGAACGGGAAGTCCCTGAACCCCATCACCTCTCTGGGGAGGTTGGTCCGCAGCGACTCGTACATGCTCGTGTGGACCACCGTCCGGGTCGGGTCGAGCCCGAGCGGGTCGGAGTCGGTCTCGGGCGTGTAGATCCAGGTCCCGCCGAGTCGGTCCCCTCGTTCGAAGACCACGACGGTGTGGCCCTCTCGCCGGAGCTCGCGCGCCGTCACGAGGCCGGCGGCTCCGGCGCCGATCACTGCCACGTGGCGGGACGTGAGAGGTCGTTGCGGGGTTGACTCTGTCATTTCAATTGCGGTGTTGACTGATATGTTGTTAATTTTTTTTTTTTTTTTGAATCCACTGATATGTTGTTAATCGCTGTCGCTTGTTGTAGGAATGTTCGGATTAATGAGAAAAGTCATTATTTACTTGTAAGCCCCTATTCGTTCCCGCTTTTATGATTATGCCCCGTAATCTTTATTTGATTCGGCCCGAGGGTTTAGTAGTAAGTCGTCTATTTAATTAATGTCATTCTCGTATTTAGTATAAAATCGTCTTCGATCTCGTTGTTTCTTTTAAGTTGAGTTTGTCGTTTTTATTATGTCGTTTAATTATTTAACTATGTTATTAGGCTATTTAAATATGTCAGAGGGTTTATTTAATCGGGCCCGGTCCAACCCATTAAATTGTAATAATGCTTTATTTAAGAGAGCTTAAGCTAATGAAAAAGATAGTCAATACACATTCAAAAACTTAATCTCTAAGAGATTTGGTTTGTGAGTGTTGGCCGAAAATTTCCAATTTCTCGTTTCGAGTTTATCGATCTTCCGGGCACATAACATTATTATGGTTGCTTTATGTATGTCTTTGTTCTTGTTATTCCTCAATTTGATCATCATTCAACCAAAAGCTTTAGGAATCCAATATAATATAATATTGTATGTACGCACGTGTTGAGAGAAAAATAAGTACTTATACCGTATATTAAAGATGAATGATATAATGTGTTAATCAAGGGTGTGATGCGTGGCAAAAAGTATTGTCTAGAGACGAAATTATTAATGAAAGTTAACTTACTTGAGTTTTCCATAAATTCCACTTTCTCCCGAATTCAAAATATTTTTTGGTATATTAACTAAACTAAACAATGAAAATTAAATATAAAATATAATATTGTGGTTAATTAAAAGAGTAAAATAAGAATCAAATTTGAGTTTTAAATGCCATGTCATTGTAAATGGCTATTTAACAAAAGATATCTCTTCAAAAGATGGCCATAATATAATCTTAACATTGGAAATTGGATATTGAGTGCAATTTCTCTTGATTTTCTTATAAGGAGGACTACAATAGTTATTTAAATCCTTAAACAAACGGCATTTATCCCTTACGTTAAATATTGGGATTTTATTTCTTCTTTTGATTTTGTTTTTTGCATACGCATAAAAACACCAATTGCACCTTTGGGAAGCTACTATTATTGTTAGCTAAGAATATATAATATATTAATGTGAGATATTGGTGGCAAAACCCCTTAAGATTATGTTTAATACATTAATAATAGGGATAATAGCGGCAAAAGTGGCCAAAATTAAGCCAAGTGTGCAAATAAGTGGCCAAACTGATTTAAAAAAGTTTACCAAACCGTGGACAGTACAAATTCCATCCATTTCATGTCAACGCCGTTAGCCACGTCAGCGCTAAAATCGTTATTTTTTCAATTGGTTTGAGATTTTAGGTCAATATATGAAAACATGATATGAACATCAAGAAGACTAATACTAAAATCAACATTAAAAATAATATATGAATATCAAGAACACTATATGAACTTCAAAAATGTTACATGAACAATAAAAACAATATATCAACATCAATAGCACAAAAAAATTCTCTAATAAATATAAAAATATTGCCATAAGCAAAAATACCCATTTAGCCACAAGTTTTTTTTTTTTTTAATTACTCATTGTGTGTATTAAAATGAACTAAAATATGTATGTTTTAATACGTTTGTACAAAATAAAAATTTCGTTAATAATGTTGGCCTAACATTGTTAGTTAGAGTCGAGGCTAAAATCGAGACTTTGTAATATTATTTTATTGAGATATATTTAATTGTTAGAGACCCGAAATTTTGTTTAAGGAAATACCCATTTAGCCACAATATATTTTTAAAAATATTACTCATTATGTGTATTAAAATGTACCAAAATGGGTAGTGTTTTAAAAACTTTGTAAAAAAAGTGATAATCTCGTTAATAATTTTGGCCTCATTGTTAGTTAGAGCCGGGACTAACGACGTTGACATGAAATGGATGGAATTTGTACTGTCCACGGTTTGGTAAACTTTGGCTATTTATGCCGATATTAAATCGGTTTGGCCACTTATTTGCACACTTGGCCTAACTTTGGCCACTTTTGCCGCTATTATCCCTTAATAATATGACAAATTGACGACTATCTGTCACATCTTATAACATCCCGATAAGATACTATTCTTTAAAGGGGCATATTCATAATCATATAATTCCATAAATCCATACCTAACAGATTATATAAGATGAAAGATAATGAATTTATGTGTTGGAAATTAATTCACCGTTCTATGGTTTATAATTCATGATATAACTCTTTCAATAATAATAATAAT
Organism: Parietaria judaica; assembly: GCA_954871525.1. Lineage (NCBI taxonomy): Eukaryota > Viridiplantae > Streptophyta > Magnoliopsida > Rosales > Urticaceae > Parietaria > Parietaria judaica. Next base: position 18,432,979 of record OX940868.1, on the reverse strand, counting down.
TATAATTCATAATATAAGTAACGCATATATAGGTTAACATTAATTCGTAAATTTACTCAATATAAGAGACGCCACTTGGGCATTACACAATCTTCAGTTCTCTTTTGAAATTTTGTTAGCAGTATTTTTAGTTTGAATTTATTTGAACATGTTTGAATACGATCAGTAATTGGATTTAAGCTGATATAAAGTTTCAAATATATATGTATAAAATTTTGTTAAGTACATGATATTTTATATGTTTTGTTTAATTTGTGTACATTGATTTTCTTTTATTCGGACATGAAAGCCTAATCTAATCCAACCAAATTTAATGTCATCCGATCAGTTTGGACTGAGCTTTCTAAAACATATCGGATTGGATTAAGCTTATTTATTCCAAACCGTAACAGGCGGGTCAAATTGAAGTAGCTAGGGATCGAGGCAGCCGAATTCGACCCACACACACCCTTTAATTCAAAACGTACAAATTATGTATGGCGCGTGCACACATATATATATACATTATTATAGAAATTGGTGTTCTGCTTGAGCCTTAGGCATAATATTAAGGCTACTCATGTATCCAAAATATATGACATATCTGCAACTACAAAGTATTCTATTTTCATAATCTTATGGCTACATTATATAGCCAAATCATACGATCATATTTGATAAGCTAACTAGCACGACTCAGAAGGCACGCACATGAATACATTATTATAGATGTGTAGCTAAGCAGATCATAATATATAATGGCTTACACGTTAATATCATAAGTTGTTCCGTATCATTTGGTCATTTATATTGACTACCATATATGTAATGTAACTATATATATGATCAGCTGCGTTTGTGTTCATCATCAACAGATTTAAACTATAAGAGTTGATTAGCTCTTAAACATCATCAATCAAAAGGAAAAGAATCGATCGTTATAGAAGATGGTTTGTTTGAGGATGGTAGTGAATTTGGGTGTGTTGTTGATCATGCTCCTGCTTTGCGGCGCAGCTACCTCCACTCCTGCCAGGAAGCTTCTGCAGGCTAACCCGGGCGGTCTCCCCATTGCTGGCGAAGGTGCTGCTGGTGGCATTATCAGCGGCCTCCCCCTTGTTGGTCCGCTCCTCAGCAGTATGCTTGGCAGTGGCGAAAGTGGCGCTACCGGTGGCGGTCTCTTTGATGGTGGCAGCCTCGCTGGCACTCGCGGTGGCGGTCTCTCCGGCGGTTTGCATGGCGATGGAAATATTGGCAACCTCATTGGGGCTAACGGTCTCCCTATTGTTGGCGACAGTACCGCTCTGGACCTCCGAACTATTGGTGGCATCGGCCGCCTCCCCATGGTTGGTCCGCTCCTCAGCGGTATACTTGGCGGTGGGACCGGTGGCGGTCTTTCTGGCGGTGCCAATAGTGGCGGGCTCACTGGTGGCGCTACCGGTGGCAATAATGGCGACCTCAGGACTCGCACTAACGGTGGCGGTCTCTGATACACCGCCGCCAAGGGATTACGTGACCTGCAAACGATGTCGTTTAATTGCATGGATGTGATGACGTGATTTATTGTTTCTGAATTTATTTATTTCTGCTTTCTCCTATTTCTGCATTATTTGTTTCGGCCTCTTGAATATAATTGATTGTGTTTCCAAACAAAAATGTTTAATTTCACTTGGCAACTTGATCTTTCTTGTTTTAGCTATTTTATGATTTCGTAATTTTATTTATCGAATGATGATGGTATCATGGATGGTGATCTTATTACCAAACTTTTCTTCAACTTACTCTCACTTTTTTCTATTTTAAAAGCAAGGCCCTAACATATTGACTAAAGACAGTTTTTCAATGGAAGCATGATAAAGGCAGTTTTTCAATGGGACGGAGTTGGGTCTCTAACTTCTAACATAATTAGTAAACCGGATTAGTCTACGCAAATTAAAATATGTCAAACGACTAAACCTAAACCGGGTTTAGAAGAAATAAGAAAAATAACATTGACTAAATGTAAACTATGAATTGATCGCTCAAAAATTCACGTAATGAAAAACTTGACAAACATTGACTAATTAACGTCGATGTCATATAAAATAACAAATATTGATTCAAAGTCAATATCATATAACAGGACTAACATTGCCCATTGGGACTTGGATACATCATCAAAATATTGATAATCTACAATTATATGTACAACGCCACCATAAAAGTTAAAAATACGATAACCATCATCATATAATCCATTACTACATAGTTTACAACTTCAACAAATTTTGGGCTACATATAACTAGCAGTGATCACCTAAGATGGTCCAACGAAGCAAAATGGAAAGCTGAGGCGACCAAACAACAACTCTCGTTAATCCTCATCCAAAAGCTGACATTGTGCGCCACTGTCATTAGTCCAATTATTAATAAGTTTTCCGCAATCAATTTCATGAAATTAAAATTAAAACATCACAATCCGACCCACAAAGCCCTAAGGACTTCGATTTACCACGCCAATAACACTCACGCGCCTTTTCACCTCTAACCCCATCAGGTCTAAGTGGAAACCGACCACAAGTGGACTAAAAGTCCCTAACCGTGCCTCGACCCGACTAGGATCCTAATCTCCTCCAAAGACGGCCAAGGTGGCGTGGGTCGGAGTGTTGACTCTGGGTCAACCATATCATATCCATATCTGACCCGAATATCTGACCTACTGTGCAGTAGTCAACTGCTCGTCAGCATGTCTAATCTCATCGATCATCCACCCGCAGCGGGTATAACATCATCCAACCGAAGCGGGTACAACAACATTCGTCCAAAACGGAAACAACGTCCACCCAAAGCGGAAACAATTTCATTTAACAACATTTCATAAATAATTAATTCAATCTTAGATCATTACTTATTCCTTTTTTTAAAAGAAATTTAACATTCGAAGAACAGTTTCTAAATTCATAATAGTAATAAAAAAAAAGTGATAATAGAATCCTACCTTGATTCGTAGAACTCGGTCAACAATCAGAGGAATTAGAGGTTATACGACACAACTATTTGCTCTAAATCTTATCAAACATCATACTGACAAACTGGCCATAATTAAGTGATACATGGCAACAACTACAAGCTTGATTTTCCACGACTAGGATGAATCTACAATAAGAGAAATAGTAAGCTCTCATTCTGAGACTCGTTAAAGAACTTAGCAAATTCAAGCCGAACGCCACTCCTCGTCATCCCACTTGTCCCGGTACATTTCCGGCTTAGCGCGCTTTCTACTCGTAACTGCATAATACATTTCTTTTCTCCATTCTTCGGACGCCGAACAGCCGCATTGCTTCACGAGCCAATCATTGTTGTCGAACTGCAATGCCGTATCCGATGTATTCAGTCTAATTTCGACGCGTGTTCTATAATATTATGACTGCATTAAAAAATTTATTAAATAGCACGATTTAAGTACGGGTACGGTCGGGTACTCGGTGTTGGGTATCCCTCCTATTTGGAGGCCCAACAATGTGGGTTATTTTTGACCCATTGATTCATGTACCCGGCCCATGAAGCCTAGGTCATAAATGACTTAGATGAGATGAAGAAATACAAGAGTGAAGGAGAGAGAGAAAACAAGAGAAAGAGAGAAAGAGAGCAAATTCGCGGTTTCCGCCCAGTTTCGTCGACCCTCAGGAAAATCGTCATTGCGCACTCGTTCACCGATGGATCGTCGTGATTTTTGGACAGAACGTTCCTAAGACATAGAGGTATGTTCTGAACGGTGGAGATGTGGTTTTGAGTTTTCTAGGTCGGTATGAAGAGTGGAAACCAGAGGCTGTTTTGTGGGAACGTTTTTCACAAATTCTTCTCTTGCTTGTTTGTTGTAATCCGAGATTGGTGTTCGATCTTGATGATGATGATGTATGCCTCTAGTTTTATCTAGGGAAGACTTCGTTTGTACCTCACTCTTGATTATAGTGGATTTTAAGCGGCCTACGGGTCCCGTGGTTTTTTACTCCGTTTTGGGGGTTTTTCCACGCTAAAATTGTCTCGTGTTCGTGGTTGTGTTTCGATTATTATCGCCTTCATATTTCAGCGGCTATTGGGAGACATTGAGATTCCGTTGCGTTGCGCTTTCTCCCAACAAAGTGGTATCAGAGCCGTGGTTTGATTTTGTGCGACTATGGAGGCGAACACGTCACGAATGGAGAGTTTGAACGGTTCCAATTACAATGTTTGGAAAGGAAAAATGGAAGACTTGCTCTTTGTCAAGAATTTCCACTTGCCGGTTTTCTCTACCGAGAAACCCGAAGGAAAAAGTGATGAAGAATGGAATTTGTTGCATCGACAAGTTTGTGGGTACATTCGACAATGGGTGGAGGACAATGTTCGGAACCATGTGGTTAGTGAAACTCGTGCTAACATCCTTTGGAGGAAGCTTGAGGAGCTTTATGCACGGAAGACCGGGAATAACAAGATGTTCTTGCTCAAGCAAATGATAGCCTTGAAGTATCATGACGGTACGCCAATAACCGATCACTTGAATAACTTCCAAGGAATTATGAACCAAATGGCGACGATGAATCTTAGATTGGATGATGAGATTCAAGGTTTGTGGCTTCTTGGTACTTTGCCGAACTCGTGGGAGACGTTTAGGATGTCGTTGTCTAATTCCGCTCCGGATGGTATTATGTCGATGGATTTGGCTAAGAGTAGCATTTTGAATGAAGATATGAGAAGAAAGTCTCAAGGCTCCTCTTCACATTCCGAGGTATTGGTTACCGAGTCGAGGGGGAGAAATCATGCACGGGGTTCAAATAACCGTGGTGCATCACGAGGAGCGTCGCGTGGAGGTTCAAATAGATGGGCTAATGTTGAGTGCCATCATTGTGGCTTGAAAGGCCACATCAGAAAGTATTGCCGAAAGTTGAGAAATGAAGGCAAGGGAAAGAAGATCAACCACAACAACAACGATGTCAAGAAAGAAGGTAACAATAATGAAAATGTTGCTATTGTTGATGATTTCTTTGTCGTTTGTGATGATTATGAAGAAAGTGTCAATTTATCTCGCGATGAGACGAGTTGGGTGGTTGATAGTGGTGCTTCTTCGCACGGGACTTCACGACGCGATATTTACTCCACTTATAAGGCCGGTGATTTTGGTATTGTTGGCATGGGTAATAAGGGATACTCAAAAGTTATTGGAATTGGAGATGTATGTGTTGAAACTAGTAATGGCACTTCTCTAGTTCTCAAAGATGTGAAGCATGTTCCGGACCTTCGGTTCAATCTCTTGTCGGTTTCAAAATTGGATGATGAAGGTTATGGCAACTCTTTCGTGGAAAATGAATGGAAGCTAAAGAAAGGCTCAATGGTGATTGCAAGAGGAAAAAGACGCTCAAATTTGTATGTCGCGCAATTTGGGAGTTCTAAATGCTACGTCAACACTTGCGAGGATGAAAGTTCTTCCGAACTATGGCACAAACGTTTGGGTCACATGAGTGAGAAAGGTTTGAGAATCTTGGTGAAGAAGAATGCACTATTTGGAGTTTCCAACGCAAAGTTGAAGAGATGCTCGCATTGTTTGGCGGGAAAGCAAAGGCGCGTATCGTTTCGGTCTTTTGAACCAAAGAGAAAGTCACAAGTGTTAGACTTGGTACATTCCGATGTTTGTGGGCCGATGAAGACACGGTCCCTTGGCGGTGCTTATTACTTTGTGACTTTTATCGACGATTACTCTCGGAAAGTTTGGGCTTACACCTTGAAGACAAAAGATCAAGTGTTAGATACCTTCAAGTCGTTTCAAGCGTCGGTTGAACGAGAAACGGGGAAAAAGCTCAAGTGCGTCCGAACGGATAACGGGGGAGAATACATCGGTCCTTTCGATGAATATTGCCGAGAGCAAGGTATACGTCACCAAAAGTCTCCTCCGAAGACACCGCAATTGAATGGGTTGGCCGAAAGAATTAATAGAACTTTGGTTGAAAGAATGAGATGCTTGCTTTCTCAATCAAAGTTGCCGAAGTATTTTTGGGGCGAAGCATTGAGTACGATTGTACATGTGCTAAATCTCACACCTTGTGTGCCTTTGAAGTTTGATGTTCCGAGCCGTGTTTGGAGTGGTAAAGATGTCACGTACGACCATCTTCGAGTGTTTGGGTGCATGGCATATGTGCACGTTCCGAAGGATGAGAGGTCGAAGTTGGATGACAAGACCAAGAAATGTATATTCGTTGGTTATGGGCTCGATGAGTTTGGATATCGTTTCTTTGATCCGGTTTCAAGAAAGCTTGTTCGTAGTCGTGATGTTGTATTCATGGAAGATTACACCATTGAAGATATCGACAAAGTTGAGAAAGAAGTTCCAACCTTTGAAGACGACGAATTAGTTGATGCGGAACCAACTAATCTTGCTCCCACCCCGACCGTTGTCGAAGATGTGCAAATTGAAAATCAAGGTATGGATTTACATGTTAATCATTTAAATCCTAATGATTTTGTTGATGTTGAAAATGAGGTTAGCCATGAAGATGAAAGTGAGCAACCTTCTAATGAGTTGAGGCGGTCCACTCGTGTTAGACATCCTTCCGTTCGATACCCCTCGAACGAATATGTCTTTCTCACCGATGACGGAGAACCCGAAAGCTTTGAAGAAGCTTTGGATGACGAAAACAAAAAGGAGTGGATGGATGCCATGGAAGATGAGATGCAATCGCTTCGTGAGAATAACACTTTTGAATTGGTGAAGTTACCAAAGGGTAAAAAGGTGTTAAAGAATCGATGGATTTATCGTGTGAAGCAAGACGAAAGCACTTTGCAAAAACGGTTCAAGGCTCGCTTGGTGGTAAAGGGCTTTAGTCAAAGAAAAGGCATTGACTTTAGCGAGATTTTTGCTCCCGTGGTGAAGATGCAATCCATTCGGGTAGTTCTTGGGCTAGCCGCTAGCCTTGATTTGGAAGTTGAGCAAATGGACGTGAAGACGGCTTTTCTTCACGGTGATTTACATGAAGAGATTTACATGGAGCAACCGGAGGGTTTTCGAGAAAATGGTAAAGAAGACTATGTTTGCAAATTGGTAAAGAGTCTTTACGGTTTGAAACAAGCACCACGACAATGGTACAAAAAGTTTAACTCGGTGATGGTTAAACATGGCTACAAGATGACAAATGCCGATCATTGTGTGTTTGTGCGCAATTTCTCCGATGGTGATTTCATTATCCTTTTGCTCTATGTTGACGATATGCTTATTGTCGGAAAGAACATTGCTCGGATTGAAGAGTTGAAGAAGACTTTGAGTGAGTCTTTTGCGATGAAGGATTTGGGACAAGTGAAAAAGATCCTTGGAATTGAGATGTTTCGTCATCGAGAGGCGAGGAAGTTGTACTTGTCTCAAGAATCATACATCGAGAAAGTTCTTCGGCGTTTCAAGATGGATGAAGCAAAAGCGGTGAGCATTCCGCTTGCTTCTCATTTCAAGCTTAGCCACCAACAATGTCCATCTACCGATGGTGAAAAGTCAAGTATGAAGAACGTTCCATACTCGTCGGCGGTTGGTAGTTTGATGTACGCCATGGTTTGTACGAGGCCGGATATTGCCCACGCCGTGGGAATGGTGAGTCGTTATCTCTCAAATCCGGGAAGACATCATTGGGAGGCCGTGAAGTGGGTTATGAGATATCTCCGGGGGACTTCGAATTTGAGACTAGCTTTGGGATGCGAGAAGCCTACGTTAGTTGGTTATACGGATTCGGATCTAGCCGGAAGCTTGGATGATCGAAAATCTACTTCGGGGCATATGGTGACTTTTGCCGGGGGAGCCGTGGCATGGCAATCGAAGTTGCAAAAGTGTGTTGCACTCTCTACTACCGAGGCCGAGTTCATTGCCGCCGTTGAAGCGGCGAAAGATTTGTTGTGGTTGAGGAAATTTACAATGGAGCTTGGGGTCAAACAAGAAAAATATGTCTTGTTTTGTGATAATCAAAGCGCCATTCATTTAGCGAAGAACTCCTCGTTTCACTCAAGGTCGAAGCACATTGATGTTCGTTATCATTGGATCCGTGACGCATTGGATTCTAAGTTGATGGAGCTCGAGAAGATTCACACCGATGACAATGGTTCCGATATGTTGACAAAGGTTTTGCCGAGAGGGAAGTTTGAGTTTTGTCGCTCGGTCGCCGGGTTGACATTGCCCTCCAACTAGTCGGTCGGGGGAGTTTGTTGGGTATCCCTCCTATTTGGAGGCCCAACAATGTGGGTTATTTTTGACCCATTGATTCATGTACCCGGCCCATGAAGCCTAGGTCATAAATGACTTAGATGAGATGAAGAAATACAAGAGTGAAGGAGAGAGAGAAAACAAGAGAAAGAGAGAAAGAGAGCAAATTCGCGGTTTCCGCCCAGTTTCGTCGACCCTCAGGAAAATCGTCATTGCGCACTCGTTCACCGATGGATCGTCGTGATTTTTGGACAGAACGTTCCTAAGACATAGAGGTATGTTCTGAACGGTGGAGATGTGGTTTGGAGTTTTCTAGGTCGGTCTGAAGAGTGGAAACCAGAGGCTGTTTTGTAGGAACGTTTTTCACAAATTCTTCTCTTGCTTGTTTGTTGTAATCCGATATTGGTGTTCGATCTTGATGATGATGATGTATGCCTCTAGTTTTATCTAGGGAAGACTTCGTTTGTACCTCACTCTTGATTATAGTGGATTTTAAGCGGCCTACGGGTCCCGTGGTTTTTTACTCCGTTTTGGGGGTTTTTCCACGCTAAAATTGTCTCGTGTTCGTGGTTGTGTTTCGATTATTATCGCCTTCATATTTCAGCGGCTATTGGGAGACATTGAGATTCCGTTGCGTTGCGCTTTCTCCCAACACTCGGCCCCATATCGCTGTCTTTCGCATGTTGGTGTTTTATTTAAGTGCAGAGTATCACTTTTTTTGTTATAAACTATAAAATTGTAACCTAAAATTATAACCTCTCACGTCCCGCCACGACCTATCACGTGGCGGGACGTGAGAGGTCGTTGTGGGGTTGTCTCTGTCATTTCAATTGCGGCGTTGACTGATTTATTGTTAATCGTTGTTGCTTACGGGGAAGGTTTCAGACTAATTAGAATAGTCATTATTTATTCGTAAGCCCCTATATTCATTTCCATTGTTTTTTATGATTATGCCCCGTAATCTTATTATCGTTGCTTTCTGTATGTCTTTGTTCTTGTTATTCCTCAATTTGATCATCATTCAACCAAAAGTTTTAAGAATCTAATATATAATAGGGTTAACGACGGCGAATATATTCAAAGTTTGGTCAAAGAATCCTTCGTATATCCAAAGTTTAAAAGTGGTGGCAAAAATATCTAAAGTCGCATTTGGGAGCTGACCACTCAATTCTCGTAACGCCGTTAACTTACATGTTAACTCTAGCCATGTGGAAAAATCTGTTTTGTTAAGTGTATCATTATGGGTTCAATTAATTGTATTAAATAGTACTAATTAAGGGTTTAATTCGTTATTTTATCGTAAAGAAAGAAGATGTAGGCTCGTCCACGTGGAATAAATTATTATGTCAGCAACTCACGTTTGTCCATAATCTTATTTTAGGTCCTTTCTTCGGTGTCGCTATTCCTCAATAATTTGATCATAGTCGACTCATATAAATATATACTATTATTATAAAACGTGGAACACAAATATTTATCATAAAGAGAAAAAAAAAAAAGAATAAGTAATTAATGATTATCGTTGTAGTGGAGTCGACGTGAAACATTCAGAATTTAGTAATCGTTTAGCTAGATATTAGAATCCAGCACTTACGTAATGGTTTTCACGTTCATAATTTCTTTTGATAGTCACCGATCGATATGTTGATTTTTGAAAAACTGCAGTTCAATTAAAATTTATAGTTATCGCTGATCAGGTCGATTAGGCGAAAATATTGAGCATTCGAAATAAGCGCTCTCTATAATTATCTATATTTGTTCCGATGTTCAAACGTTATGTCACATCACATGGTTATATATTGATTATGAATATTATATAATTTACAATTTATCATGCATGAGTGATAAAACAAAAAAACGTAAACCGAATATTGAACTAAAACCGGATATACCGAATATCAAATTTAAATGGTTAAAACTGAATGCACGAAATAAAAACAGAATATTTATATATCATTCAATATACTATTCAGTTAATATAAAATTATTTATATTGCACAATGTATTAACCTCTATCTATTTTAGGCTATCTTGAATTCCAAGTATACTGCCCAATAATCTCATGAGCAAATTAAACCATAAAACATATAGCTTCAGTTTGATTTAGTTGCATGTTTCTATATCGGGTTATGTTTATACGTGTGGGTGCTTAAAATAACCACTGATCTTTTCAAACAATATTCTTTTGTCTCTCCCTCCATCTATAAATTAACGCTAACACCGGTCCTCGCGATACACCACAATTCAAAATACTTACGAAGACTAATCACTTTTCTTATTGAATTTTCTTTATTGTAAAATATATATATATATATATATATATATATAGGGAAACTTGAAAAAATAACTCCCAAAAAGCAAGTTATTTCAGTTTTGTTCCCCGATTTCATGTATCTGAAAAATTATTCCCCAAACTGTCTCTGAATTTTTTTATTCCCAAAATACCCTTTTTACCAAAAAAAATTCCCAAATTGTCTACACAAATTTGCAATATTTTATGAAACATCAAACTATCTAACTTCAAGAGTAAAACTATCCAACTTAACAGGAAAAAATGTCCAACATAAACAAACTGTCTACCCCGAAAGTGAAAACTGTCTAACTCCACGTAATAAACTGTCTAACTTAATATATGTTTTATTGACGGGGGATAAAACTATCCTTCTTGACCCTAACTTATCAAAGTGTCTAACTTCGCGAAAGAAACTATCCAACTCGGTGAAGAAAATTGTCCAAAAGGACTTGCAATATTTAGTGAAACATCAAACTGTCTAACTTGAAGGCAAATTGTCCGACTTAACGGGGAAAACTATCCAACTAAACAAATTGTCTAACCTAGAAGAGAAAACTGTCCAACTCCAAGTATTAAACTGTCTAACTTAATAAATTATGTTTTATTGACAGGGGATAAAACTATCCTTATTGACCCTAACTTATCAAAGTGTCTAACTTCACCAAAGAAACTATCAAACTCGGTGAAGAAAACTGTCCAAAAAACTTGCTATCGAACTTAAACAAACTGTCTACCCCGAAAGAGAAAACAATCTAACTTCATGTATTAAACTATCTAATTTTAAAAATTATGTTTTCATGAGGGGGGGATAAAACTATCCTTCTTGACCCTAACTTGTCAAAGTGTCTAACTTCACTAAAAAAAACTATACAATTTGGTGAAGAAAATTGTCTACAAAAACTTGCAATATTTTATGGAACATTAAACTGTCTAACTTCAAGAGTAAAACTATCAAATTTAACGGGAAAAACTATCCAACTTAAATAAACTGTCTACCCCGAAAGAGAAAACAATCTAACTCCGTGTATAAAACTATCCGACACTTTATGACGGTTGATAAAACTAACTTCTTGACACTAAGTCGTCAAAGTGTCCAACTTCAAGATGAAAACTATCTAACTTTACGAGGAAAAATGTTTACACAAAGTTGCAATATTTTGAAACCAACCAACTGTCTAACTTCGAGAGGATAACTATCTAACTTTACCCAGAAAACTATCTAACTTCAAACAAACTGTCTACCCCGAAAGAGAAAACACTCAAACTTGGTATAGAAAACTGTCCACCCGTCAAAACTGTCTACCTTGATAGGAAAAACTGTCAAACTTTATGTAAAAAACTGTCTAAAGGGTATTTTGGGCAAGAACATAGCAAAATACAAGTTCGGATATAATTTTTCAAAAACATTAAATCGGGAACAAAACTGAAATAACTTGCTTTTTGGGGGTTATTTTTTAAAGTTTCCCTATATATATGTGTATATAGGGCTGAAACCAGAACCGGAAACCGGGAATTTGACTATTTTTTGTCCCTATCCCGGAAAAACCAGGACACAGTTTTCTGTCCCGGTTTTGGTTTTGGTTCTGAAAAAATCCTTGTTTTTTATTTAAATCAGAACCGGGACCGGGACCAGGACACCAATTAATATCCCAATTTTTTTAGGACCAAAATTCGGGACAAAAACCGGGACAAATCCGGGACAAAATCCAAGATAGAAACATGAAAATTACCAAATCTGAGTAAATACAAAATGTAAAATACCAAATCCGAGTAAATCCAAAACGTAAAATACCAAATCCGAGTACAAAAGCAAAATACAAAATAAACAAATGCAAGATCCGAGTTCATGTCGTGAACTTAACAATACCAAATTCAAATCTCAGTGCAAAAAATCGAGTCTAAAATGCTAAATAGTAAATACCGAGTACAAACAAATTATTTTTTATTACAAAACAACATATAAGATATGACGTGTTAAATAAAATACCGTGTAATGGCTGAAAAATAAATGACATGTTAAAATAATGGGCTGAAAAAATAAAATAATAGATTAAGAACATAATAGTAAACGACATAAAAGAAATGACATGCTAAAAAACGACAAACTTATAACAAAACGACATAAAACCGGAACCGGGACAAGAAAACCGGGAATTTCATATTTTGAATTGGTTTTGGTTTTGGTTTTTCAAACCGGAACCGGGACGTCCCTTTTTAGGTTATACTAAAAAGAAAAAACTGATTTTTTGCCAAAAACGGTTCGGTTCCGGGACCAAAACCGGGACAAAACCGGGAACCGAGTACAAAATTTTCACCCCTATGTGTATATATTAACTATTAGAGTGAGGATCACTTGTTTTGTGATCAAATAATTAACCAAATTTCTGCAAGTTATTCTCGTTTAAAAAGAAAAAGTATTATTGGCAATAGAAGGACAAACGTGACTAACAGATAACAAATTAGTAATTAAGTTAACTCGTATATATATGGGTAAAATGTGGTTAAAATACTCAATGTTTCATTTTTTTAATTATATACTCAAAAAATTTTTGGTGGCTATAATACCCAAAGTTTATTCTATTAACGCCAAACGTACCAACCGTTAAATCTCTGTTATTTTGCCCGCGTGGCATGTGCCACGTAGACGCCATGTGTTATATTTTCCCTCTCGTGGGCCCCATTAATGCCAAAATATTTTGGAATAAGGGAGAGCGAGAGGGGCCCACGGGAGGGAAAAAATAACACGTGGCGTCCACGTGGCACATGCCACGCGAGCAAAATAACGGAAATTTAAAGGTTGGTATGTTTGACGTTAACGGAAAAAACTTTAGGTATTATAGCCACCAAAAAAAACTTGAATATATAATTCAAAAAAATTGAAATATTGAATATTTTAGCCACGGTCTACCATATATATTATGTGTATAAAAGTGGCTATCACGTTTGCGTCGTTCCAGCAAAAAAGAGTTTTCTATTCAATCGGTTTGTAAACAAATAAAAAATGAAATGACAGCTCAGCTCAGCAGCAGGTAAGCTGTCAGAATTTTGTCAGACTTAACTGATTAAATATTGGTCGAAACTCTAGTATATATAAACACTGGATTATCCTTTTAACGATCGAACTACTATATATACTAGTATCGATACGCATTTAACACTATATTCTCTTCACTAATTTAACCAAGCTATGGGGAAATGTGGTCGTGTTTCAGCGAGGATGCTGCTGAACGTGGCTCTCTTGCTCATCGTCGTGCTTTGCGCCACCGCGACCTCCGCTCAGGCACGGTGGCTCCTTGAGTCCTTCGCTTCCACTTTCAATATCACCGGCCAACTCCACGTAAGCTCCGGCGGTAACAATCTCAACGTCAAACTCGACGGTAATAAATAAGTTGGGCACCCACGATGGAGATTTAAGTTAATTTTGAACATTGTCGAATCGTCACTTTTCTTGTTTTGTAAGATGCTTCTTCTGGATTTTATGTTTTCTTTTGCTCTTGTATTGTATGATTGTATCTTAAGGCGATTGTGTGCTTGCCTTTTCCTTTTTCGAGTTTAACTGTATTATTAATGCATATTTTATTTTTTTGATCACGGAGACACAATCAATCTTATGAATGAAATAACTTGTTATCTTTAACCCTATTTGGGCAAGCGAACTACTTGTAATCTGTCATTCCTTCCGTCGCACTCATCCCTATATGTTTCCGGTTTCGCATGCCCTATCTATGGAACCGTTGAATACCTCTCTTTTTTCCATTCCTCCTCGGACGCGGAAGCGGAGCCACACTGGCTCGCGGGCCAATAGTCATTGCGGTCAGATAAACTCAAAAAGAAAATGAGAAGAAAGAAAGGGTTGTGGTCAAAACAAGCATGAGATGTCGATAATAATAATAATAATAAAAAAGAATTCGTTACAAGCCAAGATCGACGAATCCTGAAATCAAGAACATACGAAACACTCAAAAACACTATGCGAAGTTTTGTGATTGTTCTGGATTGCTTTTCTCCTTGACTTAAGCTCTCTTATACAGAGCAGGTAATTAGAAGCTAATAGACTCAATCAACCATCCAAACGACACTTAACAACATTGACTCGATTAGGCCTCTACGATTGCTTTAACGACAACAATTAGACCACGAATTAATCAAGACAACAATTAAAACGACAAAGACAAACTATCCTAATAAGTTCAGAATCTCGGGATGTATCAGAGGTTTCAGGTGTTAATAAACTTTCTTTGCAAAAATAACAACAACAAAAAATCTAATAAAAAGCATCAGTTATAGTACAAACACAAACACTTGATTCACTTTATTGAAACTACTGTACAAGAATCTGGTTCAAACTTTAAACCTATTCAAAGTTCAAACATCACACTGAATGAAAGCACTCGTTATGATTATTATCATTAAGAGAAATAGTAAGTTCTCATTGTGAGACTCAAAAATGAAAGAATAAATTGTTTGTTTTTTTCATTTTACATTGGGAAAGTACTTAGCAAAGTCAAGCTGAGCTTGCAAGCGCCATTCTTCGTCATCCCACTCGTCCCTATACGTTTCCGGTTCGGCGCGCTTTCTCTTTGAAACCGCATAGTACATCTCTTTTCTCCATTCCTCGGACGCGGAACAACCACACTGCCTCGCAAGCCAATCATCGTAGTCGAACTGCAAGGCCAAATATCCAAAAGATTCACTCTAATTTCGAGTAGTAACTAAAATAACGGCTCTGAAAGATAGATCATCTTTAGATTTGTATATGGTTTAATTCAATGGCGTAATTGGCACCGATCCCCTCGCAAATTTATTTAGATCCGGCTTACCCTTAATACTTTTTTTACCTGAATGTTCAGCTTTCGGTCTGGCACAAATTCTTCCCTCTGAAACTTAATTTTGGTTAACTTTTTTTTTTTCTTGAACTTTCATGTTTATGATATAAAATGATTAATTGCCATTTATATGACTAATCAAGGGAATTACTAAAAAAATTAACTCAAATTGATATAAATATATTTTTCTTCAGTAAAATTGTCTTGCGGATAATATTGTATTAATGTTATAGCAAAGAAGTGGGTAGTAAAATACTATATAGGGTAACAATCTTATTGGTTATGGACAACAATGACCACAGTATTGATTAGAAAATGGATTTAGAGTCCAAACTCTACCTGAAGAGAACCAGGCATTTGATGAGAATAACGCTTTGGAATCCCCGAGTCTTTGAGCGAAGCGTATAATTTGTCAATATCGTCAGTCATCTCTTCTTTTGCGGGAAGCGCGATCCGATCGGAGAGAAGGCCTGCGATCCACTTGCTCTGTAGTTCGCACAAGGGAAATGGAATAACCTGGAAGGAATGGATTCGTAAGTCGACTATGCTGTTGACTTCAGGGAGTCTTGCTCACGAAGTCAGCCGAGGCATACCTTCCATGGCAACCCAACAAAGGAAAGCCACGGAGCCAAGGCCGGTGGAAAGACGTGCTTGTATAATGGCCCGACCCGGTTGTCGTCCACAGTTACAACGCCGTTTGTTTCAAGAAAAGGGAAATGGTATTTGTACCTTCAAGATGACAAAGGAGAAAACATTCAATATGCTGAACTCTGGGCTGTGTTCGGAACATAATTTTTTACGAAAAATTATAAGAAAACCACACTCCTCTACCTCTTACGAAAAATGAAAAACAATCAGAAACTAAAATAAATAAAGAACATGCAATGCAATCTACGCGAACGAGCTTATTCCAACAGTGAATTCCTGTTCAAACCAAAGAAATTTTTTAAATAATACCCGGTGCAGTGAAGGATGACATCGGCAAAAACGATACTTTCATCGTGGAAAACCACACTACCATCTTCATGAACGCATTTTATCTGCATCGTGTTGAGTGTAATTCACATTAAAATGAGACTCGTTATTGTCTTAGCTCGTAAGGATCGTCTTTTCAATTATTACAAGAGAAAATTATACCATGGGATGAAGCCACATGTTGTGATAGCCAGGCTGGTTTTCTACAGTTCCGTCAATGGATCTCGATGCAAGATGAACTTCTTTGGCTACCGTCGCAATCTCTCGAGAAATATCGACAGCACTGGCCGAACTGCCTATCAGAATTACAACCTGAAATATCAAACTAATTTGAGTAAACTAATTAAGAACGACGTTTAACTCCCATGTCCCGGACCCTCTGTTGAAGTACACTCTCAAATCTTCCAATTTATCAAGAACTTCAATATCAGACATGAAAAAAACGGAGTTTCGCTGCAAACTTCGAAGATAACGAACGCAGAGTAGTAAATGGACCTGATCTCGGAATGGTTCCGGCACACGATAATTATGGCTGTGAATTTGCTTCCCGGGCCACGTCTTGATGCCTGGAAAAAGATAAACGGTGTACAAATTTAACGACTAGAATACGGATAACAAGATAGTAGCCCTTCAAACTCTTGAAATGACAACACCAAAACAGCATCATCAACAAATCAACTCAACATGAAGTATGAAATTTTGTTCTTAAATCAAAACAATCTATGCCAGAATCAGCACACTTCAAACGATGAGCTTTAGCAACAAAAAAAATTACCAGGAATTTGAGCAAGACGAGGCTCCGAGTAATGGCCATTGCAGACAACAACAGCTTCGAAGAGCTCTTCAACTCCACCCGAATCGCCTCTCTTCTTCCACCGAACGCTCCACTGATTCTCGCTCTCCGCCATGGCCACGGACTCGACCTCGCTCTCGAATCTCACCGAGCTCTCGACCCCAAACTCTCTCGCGAAATCCTCCAGATACATCAGAACCTCTCTGTGACCAGGGAACCTTCTCGGGTCTCGCTCGCTGTGATCACCGACTCTCCGATGAGCCACGAACGGGAAGTCCCTGAACCCCATCACCTCTCTGGGGAGGTTGGTCCGCAGCGACTCGTACATGCTCGAGTGGATTGCGACCCGACCCGGGTCGAGCCCGAGCGGGTCGGACTCGGTCTCGGGTCTGTAGATCCAGGTCCCGCCCACTCGCTCCCCTCTCTCGAAGACCACGACCCTGTGCCCTTCCCGCCGGAGCTCGCGCGCGGCGACGATGCCGGCGGCTCCGGCGCCGATCACTGCCACGTGGCGGGAGGCGAGAGGCTTGAGCGCCGGTGGCAGAGAGAGGCCTCCGAGGCTACCAGCTGGATTGCTCATTGTTGCAGCGAAAACAGTTATCTCTAAACAGATTTTTTGTTATTTATTTTCTTTCGGAAATTAGCTTAAACATATTTAATTTATAATTTATCAATCAATACGAAAGTTTTATTCGATTACAAAGTTTCTTTTGATTCTTCTCGTAAAAAATTGTAATCGTTTTATGGGTAAATGAACGAAATGTCCATTTTATGTCAAATATTTCAAAAAAATGCTCATTGTGTGTATTTTTTACTCATAAATAGGCATTTTTTAAAAGTTTTGACATAAAATTGAGCATTTCGTACAATTCCATTTGTATTGTATTATTATATATGGGAAATTAGATCAAATTATTGTAGCGGCTCATGTGTGAAAGTTAGACCGACTCCAGTGTCGTTTGCAGATTTTTCGTGGGCTTGATAAGAATTTGCTTCGTCTCCAGTGTCGTTTGCAGATTTTTCGTGGGCTTGATAAGAAATTGCTTTGTCAGAATACTAGTTCCTCTTTGACAATTAGAAGACGGGCAAAGACTCGTCGGCTTAGGAAGAATTATACTTCTCCTTTGTATTAGGGAGGAGTCGATTTTTCTCCTTTTTTTTTTCTTTCTCTAAGTGGAATACATAATATCAATGCTTATAGTTTCTCATGATAATTCATGTGTATTAATAAGCTTAGAGTTATGCTTAACGGCTCTCTTAAACATATTAACTCAAGTCTCAAGCCCATTAATAATATTAATTCTCTTAATTTATTTCATGAGTTAACCAATTATCTCATATGGATATGAGCCTTAATGTCCAATTCTTAATCTTTAGGTTTTATGATTATGTGAGCCTTAATGTCCAATTCTTAATCTTTAGGTACTTATATCATAACGAATTCCTACGTAACCGCATTGATTCGCGATCCAATCATTGTTGAGGTCTGATAATTAACCTAGAGAGAGAAGAAAAATGTTT
This sequence comes from Parietaria judaica, assembly GCA_954871525.1. Lineage (NCBI taxonomy): Eukaryota > Viridiplantae > Streptophyta > Magnoliopsida > Rosales > Urticaceae > Parietaria > Parietaria judaica. The sequence continues at coordinate 18,414,407 of OX940868.1, read as the reverse complement.
GGGGTCAAAAGAAGCAAGAAAAATATATGAAAAAAGAGGTTTAATTGTAAATAAAAATTCTTTCTAAAAATGAAAAAATAAATAAATAAACAGCTACTGAACAAACACTTGAAACAAAATACGAGCGAGTTGGATTGAGGTAAGAGATCGAGGCGGCCCGACTCGACTCATGCACACCTTTTATTTGAAAAAGTGATTATGTATGGGTGTATTTAGAGCTGCAAGTGGGTGATGTCGTGATTCATCGCAACTCGGTTCGCCAAAATCGCGAAAATGGCCGTCGCGATGCGTCGCAATTGTGCCAAATCGCGATGCGTCGGATTGATGACGTGGCGAGGTGGGATTGGGCGAGAAAGTTTGGCGCAGATTTTCACCACAAATCGCGACCCATCGCGATTTTGACTAAATAGTCGCGACCCATCACGATTTTGACAAAATCATTGCGACTGTATGTTTGGAGTCGCCACTTGCAACTCTACGTGTATTGGTCGAGCCTTAGAGCAACTTCAATGGAACTAGCATTTTCCACCTACAAAGCCTTAGTCATTTTGTGTGGGTAATGTCGCGTCATAGTTGCTCCGACACTGTTGATCAGGTTATTCTGAAAATTTATGTTTTAGCTCTCATGGAATTCATTATTTATATTATTGTTTTATTTTAAAAAATTATTATATAATTACTCCTGATTTTATTTATATTTATAATGTTGAATTTATTATTTTAAAATTTATAAAAGATGATAATATTTTAGAATACAACAATAACATTTAAAGTTTGGAAAATATTAAATGACATTAATGTTAATACGAGACGAAATTAAAATGATATAAAAAAAAAGACATAAAGAAATAAAGATACTAAAATATAATCATATTGTTAAGGTCAGATTTTGTCAAATCATCCCTCAACACTACTGATGTCGTTTTATATGCGAACGACAAAGAATGGAGGCCAGATTATTTAAAGATTATGGGCCCAATCAAAAGATGGAGCGAATTAGGGCCCAACAGCGATGAAGCCCACGAGGAGTCAAAGTCTACCAAGGAGCAAGACCTTATCGCGGCAAGAGAGCGCATCGAGCAGAAGCTCATCGAAGAGGAGTCTCATCGGGAAAACCCAATTGAATTAAAAGAGGAAGTCATTCGAGATCGCGAGAAAAGAGGAAAGTTGGCTCATTCAGTTGAGGATTTCGTGGGATATCCAACGCAAATAAGGAATGTCAATAACAATCATAGCAAGAAAGAAGGAAACCCTAGCACAATTCGTGGGAACAATCTAGAAACCATACAAGCCTATAAATATGCATGTAAATTCGGTGTAAAAGAGAGGGTACCATTATATTGTGAGTTTGAGAGAATTATTCTTGAGTTCTCGAGTTTGCTTATTCATAGTATTCTCGATTTCCCAAGGATTAGAGTGTGTAATCATCGATTGTCCAAGCTAATAAACGGAAGAAACCGGGTCCTCTCGGAATTACAATAAATCAAGGATATTCGTGTTCATAATTATTTGTGTTCTTATCGATTATTCTTGTGACTGCAAGGCGTCGCAAAACGCCATCTACACATATCATGATGAATAAGTAGTGTAATTTAAAGATATTAAATATATATAAGGGTTTGAAGATTAATAAGAACACGATGTATAGTGATAAAATAGAATTCAGTTAGAGATGAAGTAGTGTTTGATGTGATATTTAGAGTAAAAAATAGAATTATCAGTTAAGAATAATCTTAATAAAAAATGAAGTTATCAGTTGAAGATGGTCTCAAGTACAATAATTATCGCTTCTCGCTACTCCTGTGTCCAAAATATATGGCATATCTTAAAATAGAAACCCATTGAATCATAGCCATTGTATTTTCATAATCTTATTGCTACATTACATAGCCAAATCATACCTTCATATTTGCAAAAGCTAGCACGAATTTCGTAGGCGCACACATGCACACATTCCGTATCTTTTGGTCATTATTATTTATCCCGAGCAATTTGTATATATAAAGCAACTTCGTTTGTGACTCAACGAATAATATAATTCGATTAATAATGAAACATGAGAGTAAATTATTGAAAAGCCCGTGGTATCAAATATCAATATTTTAGTAACAAACCCCGAGTCTAATTCCCGGGTACGCAGATGGAGTTTTTGTTTGACTTTTAAAGATCGATACCAATACGATTTTATGAGTATATTGCCAAACGGATTATTAAATCGAAGGATTTTTCGTAATTTTTATTATTATTGATTATTACTTCATATTTAAAAATAATATCATAAATTTTGAGAAAAAAATAAATAAATTAAAATTTTTATGAGGATGGGAGTTTTGGAAGTATTATGAGGAAATAATTAGGTAGGATTTGAATAAATTTGAGCACCGAAAAATGATTTTGGAAAGACAAAAAAAAAACTAATATTTATTTCAGCCTACACTCGTGCAAAAGAGTAATACTGCAAATATACCCTGCATTTTTTTTTAACTTTTGTCGTTGTAAATTGATAATGCTCTCCGAGTCTCACTCATTAATACCCAAAAGGAAAATTTCTTAACTAGTACTAGTTTTAAGTGAAAATGTCAAAGTACTCTAAAAAATTACTATAAACTCTAAAAGTAGTGACGAAACTAAGATTTAAACACGGGGCTGGTTTAAATTTTCGTTGAAAATTGAAGGGCTAATTTGTAGTTTTGAAAAGTTTAGCGGGGGGCTCCAGCCCCACTAGTGATTACGTACTCGAACTAAACGATATAAAACAATTAAGGCTTTATAAGCCTCACTCGTTAAATATATCCAAATAATGCGTTTATATCTTCAACAACCAATTGAACTGCAGCTAGAAATCTTCAATGATAAAATAATCTATATTATATATGTTCATATAATATTTTTGGTAACCGTAGAGCCAAAACATACGCACATATCTTCGATGATCCCGTGACTTTTATTTTTATTTTTTATAGACATAGTAATGGTCTGCACGTTCTTAATTAAGCAGCTCTAAAACACTTTTGATTTGTATATAAATAGCATCAACGTTTCATAATATTCAAACACGATCACATCTTCTCTAGCTAGCTTGCTCGAAGAGTTTATTGTGTATATACTATCTCTCTCTCTCTCTCTCTCTATATATATATATAGTTTCAGAGAGAAAGAAGTGATAAGAAATGGGGAAGTCTGTTGGCTTTTCGTGCAGCTGGTTGTTATTGAATGTGGCTCTGTTGGCTGCCTTATTGACCGTGGCGCTGCTCGGCACAACTAGCTCCGCTGCTTCGAGGAGACTTCTGCAGGACCGTGATGGAGGAGGATTGGGCGGTCAATTAAGGGGTGTACTAGGCAGTCTACTAGGTAATACCGGTGGTGGTCTACCACTAGGCGGTTCACGTAGTACCGGTGGTGGTCAACCACTAGGCGGTTCACGTAATACCGGTGGTGGTCTACAAATTGGTCCACAAGGCGGTTCAGGCAATACCGGTGGTGGTCAATTAAGGGGTGTACTAGGCAGTCTACTAGGTAATACCGGTGGTGGTCTACCACTGGGCGATTCACGTAGTACCGGTGGTGTTTTACCACTAGGCAGTTCACGTAATACCGGTGGTGGTCTACCAATTGGTCCACAAGGCGGTTCAGGTAATACCATTAGTGGTCTACTACGCGGTCTAGCAGGTAATTCTGCCAGCGACCATATACTAAGTGGTCCAGGTGGGAATGCTTAGCTTTGGTGCCGCGCTCTTGTCTACTAGGCAACTCTATGGAGTCTCATGGAGTTCAGAATGTTCCCCGCTTTTATATAATTAAAATGGTTGTGTGTTTTCTTTTCCTTTCGATCAATCGAGTGTGTTTGTTATCTTTTTAATTTGTAATTAATGCCACAAACAATGGGAATAAATAATGAATTTACCATACAATGTGTCATTTATGCTGCATGAAGTTGTGTTAGCCTTTTTTTTTTTTTTTTTCTGCGAGAAGTTGTGTGTTAGCCTTTGCTTTCGCTCGATCAAGTGTGTTCGTTTTCATTTTTCATTTTTTCCCATTTATTTTATAATTGGTTTGATACATAAATTTGAATAACTAAGGAATAATTGCAGCATGCCTAAACTTTTTCAAAATAATGCGGCATATCTTCAAACTCTCATTTACATGTAAAATACCCCAGTTCGTAAAACGTAAAAAAAAAAAAAAATTACTTTTTAAAGTGATTCATACATAAATTGGAATGGTTGAGGGACAATTGCGGCAGAAGTGACTTTAGTTTTTTTTTTCAAAATAACTCCGGATGTTCTCAAGTTTTTATTGCGCTAATTAAGTACCAAAAATAAAAATAGTTAAGTTTTCTATCGTTTACTTCTCATATCATGTTTCCGTTTAATATGCATCACACAATAACTCTGATTGTCGTATCATGTCTATCCGCAAGCTAGGGTTTGAGATGTAGACTCGTGTTATAGGAAATATGAAATTCTTAACCAAATTATGGTCGAATTTTATCATTTATTCATAAAACCGAAAACTCATCCACCCAGCTTACACCATATTGCCAATAGATGACCAAAATAATGATAAAATGAAAGACTAAATGAAAACAATATCACATTTTACTGACAATAGAAAAGATCTTACGACTATTAGGTCAACTTCAATTTGGTATGTGTATATTTATAAATATATATACGCACATATTATATAAAAAAGCGATAATAAAAATATATATTACATTAAAAACGACTTACTAAAAACTTCAAAATGACATGTAGTTTAAAAGTGGAACCGGCACCAAAAGGCAAGAAATATTTTTAGGCCATCGTTTTTGGTTCGCGGTTCTAAAAACTGGGAACCGGAAAATACCGGTTCTCAGTTTTAAGCTAAATTTCTTGGATTTTTTAAAATCGCTCCGGGACCGGTACCGGAATCGGGACAAAATTGGAAAACGGAACAAGATGAGAGGTTCCCGCAATATCAAACAATCGGGAACAAGAAGCCTTCTTCCTAGAATCTACTTGACATATTTGACAGGTTCCCGGAATATCAAACAATCGGGAACAAGATGAGAGGTTCCCTCTACTCGAAAAAATATAAAATTACAGTCCCGGTATATACCTACATCCGATTCATTTCAGAGATTAGATGAGAGATTTCTCAATTAACTTTAAGAGAGCCTCAATAACCTCTACAAAATTTATAATTTTGTCCTTCCCTTCGACTCACGGTCAACACCAGAATCAGAAAAATAATTTCTTTTGGATTTGGAGTGTCTCAAGGCGGCAAAAGTATAGAAAACTTTCACTCAGCCGCAAGGGACTCGATCCTTTTTTCTTCTGTATCAACGGCCTTGAAATGTGGCTCGGAAAGAAACACGGAAACCACTTACGCAACATTTGATAATTGAAAAGAGGTAGAGTATCTCACTGAGGTTAGAGTACATTTGGGCAACTGTTGCAAGCCAGAGGCAAGTGCCACAAGCTTGTAACCGAGAATATTCTCCGACTTCGGAAGAACATAGATGGTGTCATCGTGCGACCCAGACAAAACAAAACTTGTTCCGCCGGCCACCGAGAGCTTAATCTCTTGAAGCAGCTGGGTTTCGTTTTGGATTTTAATATAGAACGTAAAAAGGGTCTGCCAAGACTGCGTAGGGAGGAGATTCCAATGTAACAATCAACGGTGACAGCTCAAGATCCACATCAGGAAGGGATTGTTTAGTCCGAATCCCGGTTCCGGTCCCGGAATCCTTCTTCAATTTTACACATATATTTCCTAACATAAGCTTAGAAACATTATTCTTCGGAGGTGATGGTGAAAATCTTCATACAGTCTTCTCCCGAGGGATGCGCCCACCGTGCTGAACAGAGCCTGACTTTTCAATCTCATCGCCATCCTCTTCGATCGAAACCGACATCAACAGTAACAATACGTCGCTGCAGTTCTTAGCATTGATAATGAGTAAGCTCGTTTCGTTCGAAGGCAACACCGTGATTTGATCAGAATTGGAAGCTGGCTTGATCCGAGAGAGTCACGCCGGAACGGAAGCATAAAGCAGTGGCTTACTGATACCGCGATCTACCTTCGATCAGAGTTAGAGCTTTAGTTAGAATATTTTCCAATTTCAAGTAAAAAAATCCGGTTACCGAATTTGTCATATTTAATTTAAGTAATTTGTCATATCTATTATCTTCAATAACTCCTTGAAGCATAGCTACCAAATCTTTTAATAAAATCCCTAACATATATTTTTAATCTTTTCTCTACTCGTATAAGCCAATACACGTTGTTCAATTCAATTATCTGTTTAATATTTATTTGTATTATTTAATTCAAGTTGCTTGATCATTCCACATTTAATTCAAGTAACACCACATCAAGCCTATTTATTTACTATATTACAAATCTATATTATCTTTTTAAATTCATATCACTTGTTACTTATATATATATTGGGATAATTTTACCAGAGTCAAAGGTGAAATTTGAATGAATTACTACAAAACCAAATATTCAGATCACACAATATAACCATTTTCTTTTGGAAATTAGTAAAGAATTATACCACCAAAATTCGTGTCATCAACAACCCTCTCAAATAGAACAATTAATTATTACAAAAAAAAAAATGTGATTAATTGGTTTCTATATGGATAACAATCAATCGATGAATTTGATTAAGAGTGTCAGATTTGCTTAGTTGGAAATATGTTGGGGATTTCACCCAGTAACCCGATACGAATATCGATTACCACGAACAAATGCGGAATAACACGATTGAATTGGACGACAAAGACTAACGCTTTATTGATCACGATGATGTTTGAATTACACAACCGGTTACAAAAGATTCGATCTTCTCCAGAAGATGATCTTCCCGTTGAATTCAAACTCACAGCTCCTTTCACAGCTCCCTCCGATGACTCCACCTTACGCTATACGATGTCGAGATGACCTTCGTCTTCCAGCGCTCTTCACGGTGATCGGAGATGAACCAGACCCAGAGAATGCCGGCGATCAGAACCCCGGTGCGAACGAACCCCTTTGACGCCGCGAAGAAGCTCCGACAGATCCCCAGAGTGTGCTCCTCTGTCTGTCGTTCCCGAGCCTTCCCTCTTCGTACTCCGTCGTCACCTTCGTCGTCGTAACCACCGTCTGACTCGCCTGAGAAGCTCTGTCTCTCAAGAACTCTCTCTTCTTGATTCTCTCTCTCTTTGCTGTATGGTCTGGTTACTTCTAACCGCTGTATGAGCTTTGCTTATAAAGCCGTTGGCTCATCGTTATCGTCCCCGGATGGTGACTGAATGCCAACACCCGATAGGCTCCTTATCTTTAAGTGACTGTGACACACATGATCTTGTGTCACCGATGGGTGATCAACAATCTCCACCTTGTGTCATCGTCGCTTATTGATAATTTGCCCCTGTCCTCGAGCTTAGGCGCTCGATACACCCTTATCCTTCGGCTCTGGTTGGGTATCACCAACCCCGAGCTGAACCAAGCTCTGTTCGAACTTGCCGACCGGAATCACCTTAGTGATCATGTCCGCCGGGTTCTCATCGGTTCCGATCTTGAGAACCTTCATCGTATTCAACTCTACGATGTCTTTGACGAAGTGCAGCCTAATGTCGATATGCTTGGTCCTCTCGTGATACATCTGATTCTTACACAAGTGTATCGCGGACTGGCTGTCGCAGTAAAGGTCGAAGGACCTTTGCTCGAATCCTAGCTCTGTGAGAAGCCCTTTCAGCCAGAGCCCTTCCTTAGCAGCCTCAGTGATTGCCACGTATTCAGCCTCTGTGGTTGATAAGGCCACGATGTGCTGAAGCGATGCCTTCCAGCTGACTAGATTCCCGAACACCTTGAAGTTATATCCGGTGAGAGACCTTCGCTTGTCGAGGTCTCCTGCATAATCTGAGTCAACGAAGCCTTGAATCACTGATTCCTTTGTCTCCTCGCTGGAGTAAATCAGGCCCTTGTCGGAACTGCCTGCCAAGTATCGGAGGATCCACTTGACGGCATTCCAATGCTCTTGCCCTGGGTTAGCCATGTACCGGCTTACCAAGCTTACTGCATAAGCCAAATCTGGTCTCGTGCAGATCATCCCGTACATGAGGCTTCCGACGGCACTTGTGTATGGCACAAGTCTCATCCTCTTCTCCTCAGCCTCTGTCGTCGGGCTTAACTCATTATAGAGTTTGAAGTGAGGTGCGAGGGGCTGTTTCGAAGGCTTGGCCTTCTCCATTTGGAACTTCTCGACGACCTTCCTGAAGTAGTCCGTTTGCGAGACGCTGAGGTAGCCTCTCGCGCGGTCTCTTCGGATGTCCATCCCGAGAATCCTTCTTGCTGGCCCCAAGTCCTTCATCTCGAACTCTGACTTCAATGAGTCCTTAAGCTTCCTGATTTCTCCAGTACTGCTGGAAATGATGAGCATATCGTCAACATATAGGAGTAAGTAAATACTCACACCGCTGCTCGTCGTTCTGAAGTAGACACAGTTGTCGTGTCTGCTCCTCCGATAGGAATTCTTCTGCATGAATGTGTCAAACCTCTTATACCATTGTCGAGGAGATTGCTTAAGTCCGTACAAGGACTTCTTAAGAGAGCAAACCCAATCCTCTTTTCCCTTCTGCACGAACCCCTCGAGTTGTTGCATGAGGATTTTCTCCTCGAGTTCTCCATGTAGGAAGGCTGTCTTCACATCCATTTGTTCAAGCTCCCAGTTGAACTTCGCAACCATCGAAAGTAGCACCCTTATCGATGTATGCTTTACCACTGGCGAGAAGACTTCATTGAAGTCTATACCTTCTCGCTGTGTGAATCCCTTCGCCACCAACCTGGCCTTGAACCTCGCCGGCTCGCCTCCTGGTGCACTTGGCTTCACCTTGTATAGCCACCGACAGCCGACAACCTTGCAGTTCTTCGGCTTCGGAACAAGGACCCAAGTATTATTCTGGTGAAGAGAGTTCATCTCTTCGTCCATTGCCGCTCGCCACTTCTTCTCGTCGTTGGACCTGATGGCTTCATTGAACGAGCGAGGCTCGTTGTCGATTTCGACACCTGCAGTGTTGAAAGCATAAGCCACCATCTCAGCGTGGGCGTATCTTATCGGCTTCCTGATAGCCCGTCGGGGTCTATCCCTAGAAAGTAGGTATCCCTCGTCGTGAGTTTCCTCTTCGGCTCCGAGAGCCTCTTCCTCGCTGTCCTCTTCGCTGGACACCTCATCGTTGTTCGATGAGACCTGCTCCCGATGATCTTGTCGGCTGGATTCTCCTCGATCTCTTCTTATCGGGCTTCCTTTACTACCGATCGACGAAGCTTCATCGCAGGTACCTTGTCGGAACTTCGAAAGTTCCTCATCGCGGGATTCTCGTCGCGATAGTTCCTTATCGCGGGATTCTCGTCGCGATAGCTCTTCTTGCATACCTTGTCGGGTATGCTCATCGGGGATTCCTTGTCGCAAATTCTCTTCGCGATCACCTCTTCGGCCATTTCGCATACCTTGTCGGGTATGCTCATCGGGAATTCCTTGTCGCAAATTCTCTTCGCGATCACCTCTTCGGCCATTTTCCTCTGGGTTTCCGATAAGAGCTCCTCGGGTAAAATACTCCCGATGAGCCTCTTTTCGTCCTGGCTCATCGCAAAGCTCCACCTCAAGCTGAAATCCGTCTCCTTTGTAGAGATCTTCAGGGCTTGTCGGGGTTGCCTTGCCTTCCAAGAAACTTTCTTCATTGAAAGTGACGTCTCGACGGATGATGCACTTTCGTGACTCCGAACACCAAATCCGGTACCCTTTAACTCCGTCGGGGTACCCCATGAACAGTCCTTTCTTGGCCTTAGGTACAAGCTTACTATCGTTTACATGATAGTAAGCTGCACAGCCAAAGACTTTCAGTTTGGAGTAGTCGGTGTGCTCTGGTCGATTTGTCCATCGCTTCTGAGGAACTTCAAAGTCTATCGCAGACGATGGCAACCTATTGATCAGATAGGCCGCTGTATGGACAGCTTCTCCCCAGAACCGCGATGACAAATTTGCCCTCGAGAGCATACACCTTACTCGTTCCATGATGGTTCGGTTCATCCTTTCAGCGAGACCGTTCTGTTGAGGCGTGTGCCTCACAGTCTTGGATCGTCGGATGCCTGCCTTCCGGCAGTGATCATTGAACTCCTCGGACAGATACTCCAATCCATTGTCCGTACGGAGATGTAAGAGCCTCTTCCCGCACTGATTCTCAACAAGTGCGCGCCAGTTGACAAAGGCTTCGAAGGCCTTGTCCTTTGATCTGATCATATAAACCCAGAGCTTCCTCGAGTAGTCGTCGATGAAAGAGATAAAGTATCTGTTTCCTCCATGCGAATCTACTCGTGCCGGTCCCCACAAGTCAGAGTGAACATAGTCAAGAACTGACTTGCTCGTGTGAGACCCCTTGCCGAATTTCACCCGATGCTGCTTCCCAAACACACAGTGTTCGTAGAAGTCGAGCTTCTCCACCTTATCGTTCCCGAAGCAGCCTCCTCGCTTGAGTATATCAAGCCCCTTCTCGCTGACATGCCCCAGTCTATCGTGCCATAGAGTGGTCTTCGACACTGTCGTTGAGATATTTGCTGCTTCCCCGATGGCAGTCTCACCCTCCAGGATGTATATGCCATTGTACCGATAAGCCCTCATGAATGTCATCGCACCCTTTGTGACTTTTAAGCCACCCTTGCATGACTTCCATGAGTATCCCTGCTCTTCGAGGACACCCAAAGAAATAAGATTTCGTTTGAGTCCAGGGACATACCTTACTTGGTTCAGGGTTCTCCGTGTACCATCCTTGAGTCTTAATGATATCGACCCAATCCCCTCGACGGCGCACATCTCCTCGGTGCCCGTCGATACTGGCATGACCTCCTCGTCGGCCTTCATCCCCTCGAACCAACTCTGCTCGTGACTCATGTGGTACGAGCATCCCGAATCCAGTATCCACGCTGTTCGCATGCTGGTCGGCATCATCGCGAGGACCTCAGCGCTATCGTACCCTCCCGATACCTGGGAAGCGTTCGCTGGACCGTCGTCGCTATTCCTTCTGAACGGCTTACCCGTTCTCTTCTCGGGACAATCTCTCTTGAAATGTCCTTCCTTGTTACAGTTGTAACACTTGCCGCTCCTCGGCCTCGATGAAGATCGCCTCGGTGAGCCTCTCCTGAACTTCTCTCGCTTAGCCGGTCTTTCACGGTTAACGACGAGGCTCTCCGCTCCACCTGATCTTCCATCGAACTTGCCCTCCTGCTTGCGCTGAACCTCCTTGGCTAGCACGGCCGTCTTAACATCGTCGACGGTGAGGGTCTCCCTGCCACTAAATAGCAGAATGTCCTGGATCCTGTCGTACATCCCCGATACCGAATTCAGTAGGAGGAGTGCTTGATCCTTTGACGGGACTTCCACATTTATCGTCTTCAGATCTGTGATGATCTTCTTGAATTCGATAAAGTGTTGTTTCAGCGATGATCCCGGAGCCATCTTGAGGGTATACATCCGTTGTTTGAGAAACAACTCGTTCGCCCAGGACTTCCTGTTGTACGTCTCATCGAGACGCTTCCAGATTCCTGCCGCTGTCGTCTCGTCTTGGATGTCTCTGATGACATCATCGTTGAGAGCGAGAATAATGGTGCTTCTCGCCCTCGTCATGATGTCTTCCTTGTCCTCCTCACTCAGCTTCTCCGAGAATGCCTCATCGCCCTTGAGCGCCTTGTCGAGGCGCATCTGGCACAGCTGTGCGTGCATCTTGATCTTCCAGATGTTGAAGTCACCATCGCCGGTGAACTTCGCGATATCTGTCTTGTCTGGTCCCATTATTCCTTATCGCGTTTGGCAGGAGTGACTCTGACGATCTTCGTCAAGATTCAGAATCTTGAACTCCTTTACTTTCTTGTTCGGTTCTTGAACTCGGATCTTGATTCTCAGATGGACCCTTCCTTGATTCACCGAGAGAAGGAGCTCTGATACCACTTGTTGGGTATTTCACCCAGCAACCCGATACGAATATCGATTACCACGAACAAATGCGGAATAACACGATTGAATTGGACGACAAAGACTAACGCTTTATTGATCACGATGATGTTTGAATTACACAACCGGTTACAAAAGATTCGATCTTCTCCAGAAGATGATCTTCCCGTTGAATTCAAACTCACAGCTCCTTTCACAGCTCCCTCCGATGACTCCACCTTACGCTATACGATGTCGAGATGACCTTCGTCTTCCAGCGCTCTTCACGGTGATCGGAGATGAACCAGACCCAGAGAACGCCGGCGATCAGAACCCCGGTGCGAACGAACCCCTTTGACGCCGCGAAGAAGCTCCGACAGATCCCCAGAGTGTGCTCCTCTGTCTGTCGTTCCCGAGCCTTCCCTCTTCGTACTCCGTCGTCACCTTCGTCGTCGTAACCACCGTCTGACTTGCCTGAGAAGCTCTGTCTCTCAAGAACTCTCTCTTCTTGATTCTCTCTCTCTTTGCTGTATGGTCTGGTTACTTCTAACCGCTGTATGAGCTTTGCTTATAAAGCCGTTGGCTCATCGTTATCGTCCCCGGATGGTGACTGAATGCCAACACCCGATAGGCTCCTTATCTTTAAGTGACTGTGACACACATGATCTTGTGTCACCGATGGGTGATCAACAAAATATATATAGGGAATATATATATATACACACACTAGCAGATTTAATATGAATATTTTTAAAACGAATTAATAATTTGTTTTTTTAAATAGATATATAGTAGGTAAGTGGTAAGATGAAAATCAAATTAAGAAGAGGGTCATCATGTTATAAATTAATTTTCTTAGCACACGTTTGGGATGTGCTCTTAAGTGTTGATTTCGGAAAAAAAAAAAGTATTTCTAATTTAGAACAAGAGGACGTACGTTAACTTTGCCGCTTCCAAATTTCTCGATCCAATATTTCGATTCAGTATATTTATCACAAGTTTTTGAATTTTGATGCTGCATTTTAACCAGTCTTCAACTCCATAATTTCTGTAGAACATCGACTCGAATAAATATATACAGATTTCATATCACTTGAAGCTTACGCAAAATATTTTCGCTCCTAATTGAAGAAGACATTCACATATTATATAACTATAATTATATCTTGGAAGCTGGCTGAGATATAGATATCTGCGACGATATATATTCCTTGGTTTCGTGTATATATATATATATAAACACAGTAATGGTGTACACGTTATATTGGTCCATGGCCATTCATGCCTATATAAGTTGCATCGACTTGTTAGTCTCATCACTCAATATCAATAATCTCTCATCTTCACATCAAGTGTTTGTTGAGAGAAAAGAAGTCGTTGAGAGAGCAAGGAAAACGAGATCATGGCCAAGAGTGCTGGCTTTTCTTCGAAGATGCTACTCTTGCTGCTGATCGCCAGCGCCACCGCGAGCTCCACTGCCGCAAGGTCTAGGCTTCTGTGGGGCCGCAGCCTCGCAGGACTTACAGAAATGACTGAACCAGCAGGTGAAGGAGTGGCCAATCCTTTTCTTACAGGTGTGGGCGGTGGGGTTGCCGGTGCTGCCGCGGGGACAGCACAAACTGCTGATCTACTTGGCCAAGCTGTAGGCGTGCTCTTCCATGTTCTGGGCGGTGTTGCCGCTAACACTGGTAATAAGTTCAAACATATCTTTTGCAATGATATAAATTACAAGGAACGTGCATGCTTCTCTTAAAATAAATTCTAATAATCTTGTCTGAATAATGATCATCTTCAGAGCAAGGCGTCGGCGTTGCTGTAGCAAACGCTGCAGATGCTACCCAAGATACAGTTGAAGCAGTGCAAAATAACGACGGTGTAATTGGCGATGCTGTTCGTGTAATAGGTGGTTAATCATCATCGTATAATTCCATGTGTTCATGTATCCAAAATTAAGCTCTTGTGTGTTTGTATTAATTGTCTTTATTTAGTGAGTGTATGTGTGTTTCCTTAATATTAATTGCTTTCAGTTTGCATATAAGATTATGAAAATAAACTATGTATCTAGTGATCATATTCTATTGTATAAATTAGAGGGAACATATTGTTAAGGTCGGATTTGGTCAAATTCATCCTCAACTTTACACTTGTCGTTCTCCCTAGAAACGACGAAGGTAGGGGTTTGCAAGATGGCGATGGGCCCTCGGCCCACCAAGGAAGAATGGAATCGAGGAAACAGCCTAAGTTCTTCAAGGCTGGTCAGGTGGCGATGGGCCCCCGGCCCATCGCAAGAGGCGATGACCAAGGCGGACTCTCAAGCCCACTAAGGTCTAGGGTTTCCTCCCCGGATGCGACAAGAGAGTACGGCCCTGGGGGACCACTGCTGGGTAGTGCGCTCAGAATGTGGCAGGGGGACAACGTTAGTGGAAACGAGCTCCTTTGGCAGCCGTCGAGAATGTCAGAGAGGAGGACCACAGAATATTTGAAGGGGGGACCACCAAAGGATCATCCAAGGGATTCGAGCCGAGGAGGTCCGAGCGTCGCTATAAATAGAGAGGGAGCTCCCATCTGAAGGGGTTGGTCGAAATCGAGAGGCAAGGGAGAAAACAGTGTCATCGCATAGTATTTAGAGAGCCTTTGTGTAACGTATTTGATACTGTTAATCTTAGCTTAGTCGTATTCTCCTTCGAGGTTCCAAGCTATAAACGGAAGAAACCGATCCCCTTTGTAATCATCATCAATCAAAGATACCCATTCATTCGTATTATTCGTGTGTTTGCATCGTGTATTTTTGTGACTGTAAGGCGGTACGAATCGCCCTCTACACATGTTGATTAACGGCATTATTCGGAGTTGGTTCTAGAAATTGATCGCGCCAAAAATCGAAAGGAAAAAGAAAAAGCGAAAAAAAGAAGAAAAAAAAAACACTCAGAAATATCTCTCGTGTAAGTGTCGAACTCACTTAATGGTGATAAGCCGGTCAAATATAAGATTATTTGCGACGAAAATCTTTAATTAATACCATAGATTATAAGAGAAAAAAAATCAAATTTCTTATTAAGATTGACCGCAACGCCGCGTTTTCTGGTGTTCCTATACACAATATTTCGATAATGATATACATATACTAAATTCATTTTGATATTTACGATTTGCACAAAATGTCCCCGTATTAAGTATTGGTATATACATGTACAATTTTGGTAATTAAATTTACAGTTTTATATTGATATATACATATACCAAATTCGTGTTGATATTTACGATTTGCACAAACACTCCCCATTAAGTATTGTTATATAAATATACAATTTTGATAAATAAATTTACAGTTTGGTATTGGTATATATATATACAGTTATGGTTGATATTTACACTTTGCGCAAACAGTTCCCGTATAAACCGTATAAAGTTTTCGTATATACATATACAAGATTCGTAATTAAATTTACTGTTTGGAATTGGTATATTTAAATACAGTTTATGTTTGTAGATTCTATATTAATTTGTGCTTATTATTTACTAAGATTTTAGGAATTTTGAAATTTTGTTTTTAAAATTGATATCGTTAGCATACTAATTAATAGGGAGAAAAAATTCGAAAATAATTCAGGAATGATTAAGATTAATCAGTTATTCTATTGAGTAGCATTTAAGGAAAAAAAATATTTTAATTTTATCAATTAATTCGAATTATTAATTAATTTTTAAACATAATTTAAATTCTAAATATTAATTAATTAATTCAAAGGGTATATTGATCCATATTTTAATTAGTGGGTTGTATGAATTACCATAAATAGAAATTGACATTTTTTCGAACCTTGAGTCACAAATGGACATTTGGCTAATAAATATGAGAGAACATTAATTGGGGAGTTTACATGTAATTATTGTTGGTTCCCAAAAATACGACATTTCTCAAAGTCTATGAATGCAAACGACAATGGGTTTCTAACACCACAACACTACACTCCAGACTCAACAAAGGAACACCACTAACACTCTGTGTGTTTATGTATCACATAATAATAATAATAATAATAATAATAATAATAATAAAATTCACTGCATCGTTACTTGTATACTCTTTAAAAATGAAATGTCTATGAATCGAGATTGGAGATACGACTACAAGGTATTAGTCCATGGTGCTACTGCTACATTGGCATTCCACGACAGCATTTATTTTCATAGTAATTAATAAAAAATCATCATTCTTTGACTCATAATATGGCGCTAAAGCCTAAATTTACGGTTTTAAATTATTGCAATTAGATTGAATTGTAATTTGTAAATATCAGAATCAATCTATTCACAGGTATGTAGTTTTCAATAAGAAATTCTAAGTGGAATTTGTATTTCTATTTGATGATTAATATCTCGTATATATGCAGTGCAGAACAATGGGTAGCGATACATTAACTAGATAAAAATGTTATTAAATTTCCCATCAGTCTTAACTCTTAAGTATGGAAAAGAGTATAAATATTGGAATCAAAATGTAACATAGACAAGAAAAACAAGAGAGCAACTTCACCTGTCAGCTAATACCAGAAATCCATTTCGATTTTTACCCATCTCGCTCTCCATTTCTGAAATCTTTCACCTCACTGAAAACTCTAACCTGAGCCTCTGTCCCGTGGGTGGGATTCAAGACGATAGAATGGCGCTGTCGATTTTGGAATATCAAACAATCGGAAACACAATGAGCGGCTCCCTCCACTCCAAAAATTACGGTCCCGGTATATACTTACATCCGATTCATTTCAGAGATTTGATGAGCGGTTTTTCTCAATTAACTTTAGAAGCCTTAATAACCTCTACAAACTTGTAATTCTCTCCTCCCTTGGCCCGTCATAGTCGGATAGAAAAATATCGTTTCACGGTCAAAATCAGTACTAAAAAATCCTCTCTTTCGGATTTAGAGTGTTTCAAGACGGCAAACAAATAGACAATTTTCATTGAGCCGCAAGGGACTTGAACCTTTTGTCTTCTGTATCAACCGTCTTGAAATGTGGCTCGGAAGGGAACACGAAAAGCGCCGATGCAGCATTTGATGGTTGAAACGAAGTAGAGTATCTCACTGAGGTCAGAGTACATTTGGGCAACTGTTGCAAGCCAGAGGCAAGTGCCACAAGCTTGTAGCCGAGAATATTCTCTGACTTCGGAAGAACATAGACGGTGTCGTTGTGCGACCCAGATAAAACAAAACTTGTTCCGTCGGCCACCGAGAGCTTAATCTCTTGAAGCAACTGGGTTTCGTTTCGGATTTTGATATAGAACGTAAAGGGGTCTGCTAAGACTGCGTAGGGAGGAGATTCCAATGTCACGATCAACGGTGACAGCTCTAGATCCATATCCGGAAGTGGTTGTTTAGTCAAAATCGCTGTCCCGGTCCCGGAATCTCTCATCCACTTTACACATATATTTCCTGATCTAAGCTTCGAAACATTAATCTTCGGGGTGATCATGAAAACCTTCTTAAACTCTTCTCCTGGTACAACGGTTGTAGGATCTAAGGAATCCCCACCGTGTTGAACCGAGCATGACTCTTCAGTCTCATCGCCATCCTCTTCGATCGAAATCGACATAAATCGTAACGGAATGTCGCTGCAGTTTTTAGCATTGATAATGAGTACGCTCGTTTCGTTCAAAGGCAACACTGTGATTTGATCAGAATCGGAAGCTGGCTTGATTCGAGAGAGCAACAATGGGTCACACCGGAACGGAAGCATAAAGCGGTGGCTGATTGATACCGCGATCTTGCCTTCGATCTGCAAGCTCTTATGAATGTTGACTTTCTGAGAAGTCGACTCACTGTTATCTAGAGAATAACCTAGCGATACGTAGAGCATCACCGGCTTCGGTCTGTGCCACTTGATTTCGAGTTTGCAAGACCATGAATCTCCACTCCTTATAAAGGGAACAGAAATCAGACCGAAGGATTCTTTTATTTTCTTGATGTTTTCATCGCCTTCCGACCCGGATATGCCAAGAAGCTCAACGTGAGCATCCTCCATAGACATGACCTCAGATTCCCTTGGACTGAAAACACCACCGCCTCTCACATCCACCAGATTGATCTTCAATTCTCCAAAATGCACGTCGTGGCCCTTTGAGGCCACAGTGACGGGTACGACGAAGCTCTCTCCGACAAATGCGGGGCCAGAGGTGTCTAAGATAAGGTCAACTTGTGGGTCTTGTTCTTCAACCTGAATAGCTTTCTGTCCACTGAATGCCAGACTGAGATCCTTGGTTGGGTATGTCTCGACACGGTCTTCAAACTTCCAAAGAGGCAAAGGACCCATCGAAGCAGGACTCTCAGCTCTGCAGCAGATTGTGAAGTGGGGCCCGAATTTCGCAACAACAGATACACACTCGAGCTTTCCACTTTGATCTGTATTAGTCGTATCATTAGTGTCTGACAACGGTACGAAAAAAGAAAAAGGTAATAGCTACAGTTTTTACAGTTTATATGGTTCACTGTTTGTATTTACTTATTAATATGGCTCTCGACATATCCACTAGTTCATTTCTCGAGTAAAATGCGGTAGGTAAAATTTAAGAAACTACGAAAAAATATATTGGCTTGTCTATATAACATATACAACGAGAAAAATCGCATACATACCAGAGCTTATGTCAAATGTCATGCGCAACCACTTATTTGAGGAAATGGCCAAAGATGGAGCGGTCCGTACTTGATAGCCGTTCTGCCCATCTCTCAAGACACCTGAAGCGTCTCGTTGAGTATTCACAATAATGAAGTTACACGCAGCCTGATTGAACTGAACTTCTAATTGGTCGATCTCAACAGCAAGGGGTAGTTGAGATTGTAGTGACAGTGTCATAGAAGTGGAGGAACCAGGCTTAATCATCTGTTCATGAAAAGAAACAGAAGCCAGAAGAACAACTCTAAGAGGACTAACGAGATCGACTTCGAGATGAATTGGACAATTATCAGTCACTTTCAAGTCTCCCTCGTTTTCACTTAGAGTCAACGATGACTCTCCACTGATCAATGCAAACACTTCCTTGTGTATTTTCTCTTTTTGTGTAGCACCGGTATCCGTTGAAATTGGCAGAGCAGCCATTTCGAGCGAATACTCGATGAAGTCTTTCATCATGCCCTGTTTCTTTGAGCAGTCACGCAAATAACCCAAGACTTCCCAAAGCAAAGTGACCCACCCTTCTTGTCTGTATAGAGTAGCAACGCTATCAAAGAGTTCTTTTGCGTTGCTATAGTCATTTACACCGTAGTACTCTCGGGCCATCTGAAATGCACAAGAAGCGCCAAATCTCTGGACTTTAAGATTGCTATAAGATTCATAAGACTTTTTCAGGAGCGCTATGATTTCGAACGAGTCTTGGAATCTTTTTCCTTCAGCAATAACGTACTGGAGATATTCTTCATCGGTGAGGCTGAAATGAGTAAACATACACCGAATTTTTAGCAGAAAGACAAACAATTTAAAGGCAAGACTGATAATAAATAAAAAGAAGTGTTTTCACTTACGGTTGCATGATAAGTGCATCTCCTTGCTCAATGAGTCTAGCAAATTGGCCCACATATGTTGAAGGCGCCACGGATTCAGCACTGCTATCAGTCTCATTAAAAGTTTCCGACACTGAAATTGCAATTTCCAAAGCGGATCTTTTCTCCCTCAAGTAATGTGCAGCTGCCTGTTAGAGAGAGTTAATAATTTTTACAAATTTTTGGTATGCAATTATGTAATGCTTTAAGCTAAAGACAGATCTTACTTCTACCACTGTCCGATTGCTAATTTGGTGCGATTTTTTTATAAGAAATAAACTATCACCAAATTCCCACATTTCAGTTTTTTCAATTCGATTACTAATTACTGTATTTTTTTTATGGTACGACTATGGCTTTTTGCAAGTCTACAATCGATTTCATTCAAATATTCAAAAGTAATTATGAAGTCGAAATTCCAAATAGCTTTCTGATTGATAAATAAATAGCATAAAAGTTCCAAAAGCATAATCGAAACAAGCAACAAAGATAAATAATCTTAAACTAGAGATATAAACATACCAACAAGAACTAAACTCTGAAATAAATAAATAAAATGAAAAAAACTGATATCAGTTATTCAAGTACGTAATTTAACGCCCTAAAAAAACTACAATGATGGTAGAATTGGTAGTGCCTACTTACTTCGTAGTACTTAGCAGGACGAAATTCCCATTCAGTGAGAAATTTATCTCCACTGCCAGTAGAAAATGATGAGACGTTCTGAAGGATTGCCGAGCTTGTCTCCAACAATTCAGCAAACGCCAAACACTGTCTGCTCATCCATTCCCAGTGAAGAAAAACAGCTCCTGATGCTCCGATAAGCTTTTTGTATGAAGCATGGTGTTGACGGAACCATGTGACTGCTTCTTCCAATTTTCCACCGTGCAGTAACAATGTCGATACCTTAAAGTGCATTTGCTCTGCAATACTTTTTATCTCAGTTAACCGTTGGATTGCTGGTAACCTAGTTGACGTCCCAATCATCTGTACAATTGGATAGAGACATAAATTAAAATTACAAATTGATTAAAAGTGGAAATGTGGCTGGGGAGAGTCGTAAAATATATATATATAGGTCATAAAATTAACCTCGCGTAGGGTATGATATATATATATATATAGGTCATAAAATTAACCTCGCGTAGGGTATGATACGCTTCCTCATAGAATTTTATAGCTTCAGCCCAGTCGCTTCGAAACTCCGCATAAACAGCAACCTACGAATTAAGATAGGAAAATAAGCTACGTAAAAATAAGCTTCTAGTCTTATCAAAGATTTCCTGTCCTAGTTATGAAATAAAGGTCTATTTTGTCAGCTAGTAACCCAAGTTTTCATATACTAAAAAACCTATCCATTAAATCATCAAGCCTCTCGGAAAGAGCTTTTGGATGCATCAAAATGAAAAACCTGGGCAATCTTGAGACCCAGGAGAGATCATGGAATCCAAATTGAAATGCGCTCTTTTGGCCAAATATTCTCTTTTGTCCGATATCTCAAACCAAAAAGTGCATACCTTGAAGCAATATCGAACATGCAACTCAACTGAACCAACGGTTTTCTTCTCAATCCGCGTTCTAATCCGTCGTCCTTCATCTCTGTAATAGCTACTTGCAAGTTCAGCAAATATACTGCCCAACCTGCACCAACGAAAAATCAACGTTAACGCTTCTCTTCAATTTCGATTGCCTTGTTTTCTCCAAAACAGATAGCACAATGATTCAAAAGGGCATGCCTGTGAAGAGATTGTGTCATTTCACTCTCGTCATTCTGAGAGAACGTGAGAAAATACTTCGAATCAATCTCCACGCGCTTCCGTAGGGCGAGCATTCGATCTTCCGTTATGTCATCTGCATCGAATTCAATCAAAATCACACTAATCCTAGTCTCACTCCAGTAATTCTTAGCTCAGCTGAAGGAAAATCCACACACATTGTAGATCACACACAATTACAAACCTTTGGAATGAGAATACACAACAACAACCACCAATCTGATATTCCTCGCGCGAATCACCGATCTGCAACGAAAGAAAAAAACCGATCAACACTCCTGATACAAATCTGACAAACAAGGAAATGAACATGTATTCAATCTTACTTGAGATTATCGAGATCGGAGCAGAGCTGGAGCCACTGAGCCGGATCGCCGGAGACTGCGGAGGAGGATAAGAACGCGGCGACGACGGAGGGGATCCTGGTGCGGTGCTTCAGCAGCCAATCGCGCTTGATAAGTCCGGCGGGAACGATCGCCGCCGGCACCGGAGGGGACGACTGGGCGTCGCCAGGGTTTCGCTTGGAGGAGATGAGGAGAGAGACGTCGGCGAGATGGGGAAGGGCGAGAGAGTTGATGGGAGGCTGGAGAGAGTGAAGGTGCGCCGTCAGAGCCTGGTGGAGGTCGGCGCAGCCCGCCGCCGCCACGAGGCTCACCGGCGGGCTCCGAATCTCCTCCGGGTATTCCTCCATTGATGCAACTTCGCTTTTCTTCGTCGATTTTGGGCAAAAATGGCGTCGAAAGAGTAGACACGAGGGAAAAATGAAAGAAGTTAATATCTAGAAAGCCCCTCAAGATTTCGGTTATGGAATAAATTTCCTTTTATTATACATATTTGCATTTTGAAACCTGCTGTGTTATCTATAGCTACAAGGCCGGTGACTTGACGTTGATCCGAAATACGACATGTGTCACAGGCTTAAGCGGGCACTCCCGCAAGACGCCCGTGCGGCACTCGGTAAGTCCGTTAACCGAGTCAGCCATCCACACGTTTGTCGCCATCGCTGGTTTCACCCTGCCTTGGGTTCATCAGGAGAGCGGCTTCAGCTCCCGACCAGCACTACGCCACAGGTAACGGGATGGCAAGTCCCGAGACCTGCCGCAGTCGCCTAGCCCTTCGTTACCGAAGCCCACCTAATCTACCCTTACACTTCGACAATCTACCCGGATTTCACCTAGCGATGGTTTCCCGACAAGACTTGTCCCACCCCAGTCCTACCCTGACTTTAGGGGTATGACAACATGATTATAGTGCGACGTTTAAACTTAGTGTTTTCATCTTAAATTTAAGCAAAGAGATATTGCATGGGATAGTCAAATTGAAATGTTTGATTAGCCAAATAGCCAACCTTTCATTTTTCTTTGCAAAATAGCCAAATGATTATTTAATAACATATTTTATACCTATAATACCCTTTTTAAGATACTAACGTGTATTAACATGGTTAATTTGTTTAAAAATAAATTATTATTTTTTAAAAGAAAAAAATTATTTTTTTTTATAAAAAAAATAAATTTTTTGTTAAAAGTTTAATCACGATTTTTTATTTTTAAACAAATTAACATCGTTAACACGTTTATTAACGTGTATTAACGGAGTTAATTTGTTTAAAAATAAAAAATCGTGATTAAACTTTTAACAAAAAAAAATGTTAAGATAATCCCCATGATTTATAAAATAACGAAGAGTAAGCTAAGAATGTAACAAGAAAAAGAGAGAATATGAGAGGGAATAGAGATAGTTATATTGCTCTTCCATATGTGTTATAATGAACTTCATATGCCTCTATTTATAGTATCTGAGAGAAGTGAAAATAAGAAATACAATGAATGAGAATGTTACATCATTATGAAATAATTGACTATCTCAATATTGACTTATTGATTTATAACACTCCCCCTTGAATGTCATTGTCATCGTAATATGGATATTTGAGTTTAACCTACATCGTTAAAACCTTTCCAGGAAAATCTAGTATGGGATAAAACCTTAGTATAAGAAAAAAAAGTTCAGCGCGTAATTACTCCCCCCTAATGACAGCAACATTTAACTTCTTGGAGTTGTCTCATTCTAATATTGTGAGCCAATTTCTTTAATCGATGAAGAGTAGCGCCTTAGTGAACAAGTCCCTCAAGTAGTCGCTCGATCTAGTCTTTCACTTTCTTATAACCATTTTTCCCGTAAGCTAATAGAGCTTTCTGATGATACTCATATCAATTCATGCTCCTTATAAATAATAGATAATCTGTAAATCACATCAAAACACAAGCATTCCAAAAATACTATAATGAAATATATTCATTACTAAAAAAATATTTTATGATATAATAATCATTGAGGTACTCAAAGAATATTTCTAAAGAGTTCTACGAACTCTTTTATATGAGGAATTAATTCTCATTGAACTATTTCTCAATAAATACATTGCCTATATGAATTCTTCAGGAATTCTTACGGCTTATGTTCATCATAGATATTATAATAAATTTTCGTCAAAACTTCTAAATAATAAAATTTATGCAAGTAAAAAGAGTAACCTATAAATTCATCTTTAGCATTTATTAAGAATTCTCCAATATATATATATATATATATATAATATCCTAGGATTTATTAAGAATACATAATCATAAGTCTTTGTGATCACATTTGTGAGACGCATATGTTATAAAAATTAATACTGCCATTAATAATATATCCACCAAATAAGGACATTTAAACGCCAGGATTAGCGAAACTTTCACATAAATTGAGTTCAATCTAATTTCACATAATCTTTGTGGAATGCGCACTCTCGAAATGTTTGGACTACTGGTCTAATATCGCGTCATCATATTTAGCCAAAGTTTTTCAATTTCAATCTTCTCAATAATTTAAGATCTGAGTCTCTTTGAAGATGCAAAAAAAATTTTAATCACACGCAGCCGGTACACACATTGGCATGTACGTA
This sequence comes from Parietaria judaica, assembly GCA_954871525.1. Classification (NCBI taxonomy): domain Eukaryota; kingdom Viridiplantae; phylum Streptophyta; class Magnoliopsida; order Rosales; family Urticaceae; genus Parietaria; species Parietaria judaica. The sequence goes on along the minus strand of OX940868.1, from coordinate 18,390,192 downwards.
GCTACACCATTGATGCAAACTTCAAGATACTATAGGTCAATCATATCGCCACGTGAGGCTAAAACTTCTTTGAAATAGTGAAAATGTGGAGATATCATACGTCATCACGTCAAACTTCATAATAGGGTGTTAATAGAAGAAAACAAAATTAATTACTACCAAAATTTTATATTATTAGGAATTTTCGCCAGAAAACAGATTTCTGAATATAGTCATAATCTTTTTGTAACATATGGATATTTCTACCGTAAATATCCCAAATGATTATCCTTGGGCCTGTGCCAAATTTGTTAAGCAATGTGCACCAACGCCCTTTACACTAAAAAAAACCTAAAAGAAAACACCAATATTCTACGAGAAATTACGCATTATAGCCAAATGCAAATGTTAGCCCATAATGCAAATGTTAGCCAAATGCAAATGTTAGCCCATAATTCAGGGCTCTCAAAATTTCAGGCACAGCCCTGCCCTGATCATGTGATCATTTACAGAAGAAGAAAAGAAACAAATTACACACACCCTATAAAGACAAATTATGCACACACACAAGCGCTTTGCGATAATTATAAAAAGTAGAGGCCAACAATAATGCAATATATATGCAACGACAACATATACTTCTTCGATATAATGAACGAAGCATCTGATCAATTCAAGACTTCATCTCCCTCGGGCATGACTTCTCCGTTGGGCATGGCGGGCAGTTTTGTGTCCAGGTTCAAGTTGGGCCATTTCCACCCGGGCAAGAAGCCTCTATCTGAACCACATATAACAATCAATTATTCAAAGAAAAATATTAGAATTTGCAGAGTAACACTAGATATACTTTTGGTTAGTTAGAAACCAAAACAAAATAAAGAAGGCAACATATAACACCGATATTCATGGAGATCACGCATCTACAGTTAATATTAAAGCTGATAGGTATATCAATTCTTAATGTTTCTACTTACGTTTTTACTCCGGCCATGAACCAGCTTTGTCGACACCTGCAGCAGCACGGCCGGCAGCTGTGCTTAGAGAATGGACGTTTCCGCCAGATTGCAGAAGCGTCCTTGAGGCAGCGGAGCTCGAGAGCACAAGGATCAGCGCGAGAGCCACGCTCCATGAAAACCAAACACTATTCTTCGCCATCTCTGAATAATACAATATTTGTATACACACACCAAAAGCCTTGTGGAAGATGATGAGGACGATTTTTGTGTGTCGAGACTCAGAAGTCGATGCAACTTATATAGACAATTAGACATGCATCGACCATTACTGTGATTAATTAATTAGAAAAGAAGAATGACGTGTACACTAAAAGAATGAACTAATATCTTATGAAAATAGGTTCAATTACATCCAATATATATAATATAAATTAATATATATTAATATATACACATGCTTTAATTATACTGCCCCCAGCTTCCAAGCTAGTATATATCATTTGTATACATAACGTGTACACCATTATCAATGATATATCGTGTATATATCTGCTACCTTCAATTACACCCACCTCATTCCAAGTTATAAAATATGTGTACATAGTTCATTATTGTGGGCATAGTTCTAATCAAACCAATTTCATATATCAAGAGCCTTTAAAAGACATTTATTATGCAATATATATGTTAGTAGTTTTGATGTTTTATTTTATTTTAAAAATTATGGTTTATTATTTTTTGCCCCTTATTATTTGAAGTTCTGGTCCAATATTAAAAGAAAATGTATAGACAATTCCCAGTGTATTTAATACCGCTCTCTTTAGACAATCCCTGGCTCCACACCTGGTTGTTGCTAGTACCTATATGTTTTGTATATAAAAAAAAAACTCATACGAAGAAATTGGTTATAGATATAAAGATTGTATGTTTTTATTTTGTACTCCGCTTTTATAAATTATGAGAACACCGAGTCACATTCCACGGCAAAATATGGCCCCCACCGAGTCATAAAGGAAGCAACTTGAACCTTACAATGACATTAAAAAAGTTATTTTTGATATTTTGACTACGATAATATAGGATTACGAATATGGTGCGGAATTTTGTGTAATTCAATATATTTTTCCTATATTTACCCTGAATTTTATCAACTCATGCCCTCTAATTAATTCATTCTACCTTCTTACTGTATTGTAAATTCACAGTTTAATCTGCTCAAGCCACTCACCACGCCGACATTCCTTCGTCTTGGATTGAATTATTGTTATGCATATTTTTAGAAATATTATAATACGGATCTCAAAGACAGAAGTCAAGGATCTCAAAGACAGAAGTCAAGGCCCTTTGACTCAAGTTCAAGTTCAGTGGGCGAGGCCCGGAAGACGAAGCCAAAAAAAAGTCCAATGACCGAAGACAATCTTCAAGAAATCGGTCTAGGCGACCCGACTAGGTTACGACAGCCTTGGGAGGTCCCCGACGATATCCCCCAAGGAAACGACAACCTAAGGGAGTCCTCGGCAACGACCTTGAAAGGTTCTGACTATCCAATGTGGCAAGGGTGATCTTAGAAGGCTCTCGGCGAGGCTACGAGAACCCTAGAAGGTTCCCGACGACCTACAAGGATGACCTTGGAAAATTTCGATGACCTCGAGAGGCCTCGACGACCTCCCTCAGATATAGTCAGTGACGACCTCCTCGTCAACTCAAGATCTTCGGATGATGAAGACCTGTCAACAACAACGTCTTCGCCAAGGCAGTCTTCAGGAAACAATGACCTCTCTTTGACTTAGTCAACGACGATGTCCCTAGCAAGGCAAGCTCTGCTAGACGACTCACAACACATCCTCTACAAACTCGACAAAGCAAAATCTCTCAACAACATCAACTGACAATACAAATCGAGTTCGACGAGACACCGAGAACGCTCCAAATACGCCTTATGTTCCGACACATGAACTCGCGAAACCTCCGAAAGTTACTACAACAATGAACAAGGAAACTTGTGCGATAACCGAAGAGTCGATGATTGACCAAGTGCTCGGCAAGGGTAACCCCTCCCCACTAAATGGCGCCATTAATGGAGAATAATTCTCCATTAATGCTTAACCCCTCCCCACCATTTTTGACATATTCTATCATTCTCAATTCTCTATCTAGTTTCATAGTTTCGCTCTGTAAAATTTGCCAGTCTCTCTCTTTTTCGATTAATGTGCTTAACCAGGAGATTATTTTCATGCTCGCCAGGGATCTCAAACTCTCTGCTTGCCATCGACTTTTATAGGTTTAGCTTGTTAGGACCCTTGGTACGCTCTTTGTTACCTTAAAGTTGTATAGCCTTCGCCTCCGCAAACATATTTTTAAACACCTACAAGCTGACTCTTTCCGTAAAGAAATCCCAGGCCCTTTTTACGGCGGCAATCATACTAATATTGAGCTCTGGAGAGTGTTCGGAGGTACCTCACTCCGCACACTTTAGACGTGCTCTTCATGTTTATCTTTGAGGAACATATTTCCGCCATGATGTTGCCAAGATCGATTCGACACGTAGCCGGATAATCACGTCGAAGCTAAAAGTCACCTCGCCAATGTGACATCGCCGGCTTGGAGCACCTCGCCATCAAGGACGTTGTCGCCGAGACCACCAATATAAGTGTTCGCCACATCATGTAAAGAACCCTTTTTTTCGGAGGCTCATCGGAAAAGAAGATTTTCCCCTTGCCATATCCACCAAGAAGGAAAAGACTTGCAAGACATAGTAAATTACATGACTCTACACTTGACCGCCCATGCGACTTAATTGTCCGCATTATACGGTCAAAAGGCTTAAGAGAATTGTTTGGCAACATTTATGACAACAAGATGCATCGGTAGCTCATTCATGGGAACTTTAAAGTTATGTGTGTTTGGCATAGTGCAATCCTAGAAAGGGTGACATTTTAGAAATTTTCTGAGGAAGTGTGCGAATGATAGCAAAACTGATGCAAACGTATAAGCATGCAAATTCAAACCGAAATCCTCCCTATCTCCATAAATTCTTTTTCATTTATTTTTATTATTTATTTATGATTATTTCTTGAACCATTCAAGCCTTTAATTTTGTATGATTAATAGTATTAATCGTGCTTTATTTTTGCATTTATTTTATGATTAATATTTAGTCAGTAATAGTATTAGTCGTGGTATTATTTTAGGAAGGTATATTTTTAAGGGTTTTGATATTTTCTATATCTTGTAATTCAAAGAGGGAAGAAGGTAGTTGATGAATGATAAAAATTGAGCTTGATAGCTTATTTCATAAAACTCATTGTTCTCGTTTTGTCCGGGTTACATCAGTTGGTATCAGAGCCAACCGTTTTTGCGCAGATGGCGCCGAAGAAACGGGTTGTTCATGACACTTTCATAGACGACATGGTGAGACGTGAAGATTTCGACGGGTTGTGTTCTCAAATAGAGTTTTTATCCTGGCCAGTGCAAACATTGTTGCAGGAACGCGCGGAACATCAACACCCCCGGTGAGGCGAATCCGACACGGCGAATGGTTGCGAGTATCCACATGGGTCCGCGGTGCCAGCCTAGGGTCATACCATATGGTTACGTGGACAGTTAAATGTGGAGTCAATGAGGGTTGACTAATGTCTATATTTTGTTGAAGATGACGAAATCTTCTCCGACGAGCGAAAGCTGTCTATGTACCCTCATCCGGGATCAAGTCATCACTCGTATAGGGTTCAAGAAATCTAACACAGATGTCTCTGATGACGGAAATCACCATCGTAGTTCCCGCTGAGGCTCTCTGCCGCTAGAATGCCTGAAGTGGCGGAGAGCCTCAGCGGGAAAGTCACCTGGAACCCAGCTCGGTTTGAATAATATCTTGAGGGTCTAGCGAGCTTCGGAGTTAAGTCGCCTGTAACAAGGCCCAAAATGAGCGTTACTCGAAGACTTGGCGAGCTTCGGAGAAGAAATTCGCCCATAATTAGGCCTTGGAAAAAAAATCTAATTTGAAACTAGTCGCCTCAGTGAAGTCCCCGGTCGAGGAAGACTAAACATCCCCATCCTAAGGGGAGGAAAAAAATTAGCTGAGAGAGAGATGGGGAACTCGAATCTAGACGGAGAAAGTTTAGAGAGAGAAGCACTGACAGGAGAATATGTGAAAATGTGTAGAATGAGTCTTTTATTTATACGAAAAAAATGCTAACTAATTTTCATGAGTTTTATAGTTATCTTACGCACGAGTTAAACAAATATAGCATTACCAAAAAAAAAAAATTGTTGATCATGATATCAATTATCAGTTCTCTTATAAATTTGGTTGGAAAAGCTGATTTGCTGACTAAACCTTATCATGAAAAAAAGAAGAAAAAAAAAACAGTTGCATACCTAATATTATTTATTTGTTTTACCTTTGATTATCTAAAAAATTTAATAATTTTAAAAAAATTACCTAATCATATCTAAAAAATTAAAAGTTAAGAAAATTAAAAATTTAAATAATTTTTAGGTATTTTTTTCTTAAGTTTAACGTGGCATGCCACGTGGTGGTCAAGTGCCACGTGGCAAAGGCCTAGTGGCAATGTGGAGGCTGTTAACGGAAGAGTAACAATTTCGTGCAGTATTCACGGTCAAATCAGTTTGAGTACTTTTGCCGTTACTTTTTGAATATGTGTACCCGGCGGGCACATTGACTAAAGTTTAGATATTTTTTCCGTTATTTACCTTAATATAAAATAATGAATTGCAATATTTGCTATATTTTTATCATGTGTATCTGTTGAATATTTGATGTGAATATTTTGTCTTTAAGCGTCGAAGGAAAAGTGTGACTACGAAAATTATATTAATTTTGCTTGTCATGCTCAGGGCTCCTCTGTGGGTTGTCTGTCTCACATGGAGAGCACTAGATATATAATTCGTAATTGTTTGCTGACCAAGCTGCTAAATATGATAAAAACGTATTAGTTCTTTATACGGGAAGAGAAAAGAATAAGAATATATTGAGGGGATTTTATTGAAAGATTCGGTAGCTTTATACTTAAGGAGTTGTTGAATATGGTACACGAGGAGCCAAAACAATATGAGACGAGTAAGGCTCAAATGATTTGGGGTTTTTATATTATAGGAGGGGATAATAGCGGCATAAGTCCTCAACTTTTACTCAATTGGGGCGGCATAGCCCCAACCTCATTTAATAGCGGTATAAGTACCAAAAGATGATTTCCCTCCATATTTGACTAACGGAGGTAGTCAACGTTTGCGTGGTCAGCTTTTCGTCAACGTGGACGCCACGTAATCGACATGTCACCATACATGTCATCATCCATCACCATTAATTTTGCATTAAATTTGAATCCCTCCATCACCACATGCGAGGGCAATGGTTCGAATCCCTCCATCACCATTAATTTTGCAGTAAATTTGATACACGAGGATGACGTGTGTGGTGACATGTCGGATTACGTGGCGTCCACGTTGACGAGAAGCTGACCACACAAACATTGACTACTTCCGTTAGTCAAATATGGACAGAAATCATCTTTTGGCACTTATACCGCTATTAAATGAGGTTGGGGCTATGCCGCCCCAGTTGAGTAAAGGTTGAGGACTTATGCCGCTATTATCCCTTATAGGAGATATAATAAAACTTCAACAAACTAATAATATTATTGGGACTGCAAAAAATTATTATATTATCAAATTATTCAGTTATAAAGTATTAGTTATATAATTATTATAATGAGTGAAAAAATGTATATAACATGTCAAGGATATTGTAATTATAACATATAGTTTGAAGATAATATTATTGGAATAGAGCTTGTTTCATGCAATGTTGCACTTGTAGCGACAATCATTTTGAACCAATTTTTTGTTACACCACAAAAATACAAGACCCGAACTTCTTAAAGTTAGGAAGCTCAGAGTTGAAGTTAAAGAGACATAAATTTTAAGAATAAACAAATAATTTCATGATCATATCTTAAAGATACTACATAATAAGTTAATTAGTGTAATTTGTTTTTACTTAAGATGATTTCTTAACTAGTCATGCAATGTTGTATTTTATTTATAGTGAATTCTGTTGGAACTCCTGGTCTCTAGGACACTCGTGGAAAATTATATTTGTCAGTTTAGCTCATACACGTGGGAAAACCATTTAAAAAAATATTTTAACCAGGATTAAAGTCCCATACCATAAATCTCTATTACCGCATCCGTCATACATAACCCAAAATAATTACTATGTCTATTGACCGTGATAATTAATATTCTAATGATAAACTAATTCATTATCTAGTGATTCGATTTGGGTTTGACCACCAACAAATAATTCTCAATCAATAAATATAGTGCGTACCTTATCTGACGATTTTGGCTATGCACTCTGAGATCTGATCTCAACCGGCTTCCTTTAAATCTGTGACATCACTATACAATTTTGTTGACATGAAATTCTCCCAATAATCTTTCGATGTATTTTCCGGAATTAGACCGCCAGGATGTGTGGGCTGCTCTGAGTAATTACGAAACCTTAAAAAGTCTGAACAGAGAAGTTTTTGTGATCTCCAATTCGCAAAACCAGAGAGAAAGAAAGGGAGGGGGGGAATTTTCTTTGAGGATATAATGTTGGGCATAGTGCCCTTAAACAATGTTTTTATTTACCCATTGTAATAGTTTATGACATCACTCTTAATAAAGAATGCAATTATTATGACAATCTTTTCTATAGTTCTTTATGTATAAAACGAATGTAAATCCATAGTTCATAATGGAATGCAATTGTAATCTATCCATCACACCGGAGTCATTGTGAGGAAGAATTGATAGATGCAATAAATGAACTTAAATGTATCCGTGACTTAATTAAGCGGGTAGGAGCCTCTTAATTGACAAAGTCAATAATGTGACTAAATGGAGAAAATCCTATTCTAGATAGATATGTGTGTCATACTCATTAAGTGCATTACGTACAAAGTGTCTTTGTACTGGATAGGACTTGACCAAGTTCTGAAAGTTGCTCAACTAAGACCGTCACTGACAACTTTGAACTAAGTCGTAAAAGATGATAAAATGGTACTTAATCTAAATCCTGAAGTGATCTTGAACCCCGACTTTTAGCTTGATTGTTCTTTGATTTGCTAGTTAAAGAACACAGCATAACGATGTTCACAAAGCCGCTATATTGGGAACATGATAGTCGACAGGGAAGGGTAGCTCGATCACAGATATGGATATCACATAGCTTTTTACTAAGTCAAGATGATTCCCGGAATTGTCGGTCGTGAGAAGTAGTACAAGGACTCATGCACAGCTTACGTCTCAAAATCGTAAGTGAGTCGTCTACAATACCACCGATGGAATTCAGGAAGAAAAGCACTGAGGGGCTAAACGGTAAATCGCCTGCTCAAGTGTGAATCATCAAGTGAAAGATTGATCACTGGAATTTGATTATATCACTGGACACCTTGAGACAAAAGGAATATATTATTCACATAACTAAAGAGTACATCTTTGGGTTTTTAGTGGAGTAACACCGGAGCTAACGGATTAATCCGTTGGAGCTTAAGTGATGTGGATCCATGGTCCCCAGGATAACTTTGTAAAGGACCAATCGTACAATTAGAATATTTGTTACTCTAATTTATGGTAGAACTATTGAAACTAAAGCTTGTGTCAAGTTTTGGAAAGTTTCAAAAAGTTGCGGCAAAAGTACCTTAGGTTTGCCAAAGAAATAGCTAATCGGAAAATGTCAAAACTGGAATAAATTGTCAACATCAATGTTGTAGTAAATTTAATTCTAAGAGTTTTTCCTTCTATGATTATTGTGTAAGATCAACAGAGAAAAATATAAGAATTATAGATCATAACAAAAGGTTATGTTAATTCATGAGAATTATTTAAAGATAAATTAATGGGCTAGGTCCATTGGGTTTAATCTTGGCTGATGGTAAGAGAGAAAATTCGACCAAGCCTAGGTGGATAGACCCACTAGGTATTTTCCTTATCATATTTTAATAAAAGATTATTTATGCTAATTATCATGATAAACATATAAGGCAAGATTATTGAATCATGGAAATTACCAAGCTTGGTTACCAAGCAATGAGTTGGCGATTTCAAGCATGATAGAAATAGAATTTTCTATGTTATGGTAATTCAAGATAATAATTAATCATATTCAAATATGGTATTAATCTAAATTAAATAAATAAGAATTGTATCATGAATATTAATATTGCATGAATCATAAGAACTTGATTTGCAAGTTTTAAATAAAGATTTATATTGCATGAGAATTAATATTGATTGATTCATAACATTATTTAATTGATAGGTTATTTACAAATAAGGAAAAGATTGATAAATCATGAATCACCTAATTTGATTTAATTGGAATTAATTCTTTGTTAATGGGATTGGATTTCTTGGTATTTATTTTAAATAAAGAAATTATATTCCCTTTATTAAAATATGATGAAATCGAATTTTGCCTTATGTGGGTAACATTTGATTTTCATGATACATATTTAAATCATATGAAATTAAATCTTAGGTATTTTAATTATAATAATTTCGACACCTATCTAAATGGGAAGGTTGGAATTAGTTCTTGATTGATTTATAATCAACACTAATTGGGGTCAATTGATTGACACGAATTAAGGTTGATTGATTTATCTAAAATTGGAAGTAATGTGTGCATGCCCTTTTACTATAAATACAAGGCATAGGCATCACATTCGATACACACTCTCACATGCAAAACTCGAGTTCATTCTCTCAAAAGAGCTCTCGAATTCTCTCTCTCTCTCTAGAAATTCGGCTAGTCTATAAGCAACGAAGTTCCGTCAAGCAAAGCCCACGCTTTGTGTACGAGGAAGTTCTAGAGAATATCCCGGAAGGCTTTGGGAGTTTCCTTGTTGTCTTAGAAGTCGTGCGGAAGCTCTGCTCAACCTCCCTAGGCGCATTCACCAAGACCCGTGGAAGCTCTGCCCAAATTCAGAAAGCGCAGTGGAAGTCATCGTGATATTTAGGTACGGCCTTATGCATTGGGTAAATAAATGCAAAATCATTTTATTGCTTCATTTATTTCCTTGGCTTGAATTAATAATTACGTGTTTGAATAAATAAATAATTAGTTAACCGATCGAATCTCCGGTATCTTGGTGCTCGATTCTAGCAAAGGAAGTAACATCGGAAAGTGTAAAATGGGCCTTTCCGTGTAAAACAAATTTTTAAAGGTTACCCCGATGGATCGAGGGCCCATCCCGAGATATGACGGAGGGGACATTAATATTTTTCCCAACATGTAGGTCATGTGATGTTATTCCAGCTTAATAATAAATGTAAATAAGATAATGAATAATATCAAATCTTTTTAAATCTTCTTCAATAAAGATTTTTAATCTTAGATTTAGATAAAAAAAAAACTTCCGGACTTAAACCTTCTAATATATCTCCATATATTTTGAAATATATAAAAAATATATATAATAGTTAATTCAAAATTAATTCATTCGAATTTAGTTAAAAAGTAAATAATATAAATCTGTTTAATTATAATTAATTATCAATAAAAAATATTAATAATTAAACCCAATAATTAAAATTATATTATCATTTAAGTATTCTAGGAATTAAATCCAATATTTAAGTTAATATTAAATTCGCAGAATAAACAATGACTATCTCAACCCGAAAAATCGTACATCAGAATGTCACGATTCAAAAAGATAAATTCATCAGAATTTGATTTCCCACAACCCTAAGGTCATTCAGGAATCAAAATCAATTATCAATTTTCAACTTCCCGGGCAGTACCAAAAACTTTGGTGCTTTTGCCAATTTTAGGTGAATAGACATTTCGTGACTAAATTTACGAATCTAGTCTAATTGGATCTACTCTATATTCAATATGAATATTAAATGCAGCCTCATTCTTATAGAGCTACAAAGGGGACTAATGGACATACTACTTAAGCTATACGGTTAAAATGAAGATTAATCACCAACTTCGATATATAGCACTCCACTATAGCTCGAAGCTTAACTCTTAAGCAGTAATATTATTATATCCTAATTATAAGAGTACAATCAGCTTGTTAGAATCTAGGTTTTCTTATTATTATGATTCTCATCAAAAGGGTATGTTACCATACTACCCTTTTGACGACACTCTCTTCAATCTATGATTGTAACAAACTACTCCCTCAGCGAGTTATAAAGTTGTTGAGTTAGCCTTGAGTACTTATTTTCTTCTTATAAATCATAATGAAGATATCATAAAGTCATTATCTATATCTTTAGCATGCAAATTGTTTCGGTCAACCGCCTGATCCCAAAATGAAAGTATTGGGAGTACGATTGTAAACTTTACCAATCAAATCAAATATCATGTAAGTTGAAGTGTACAAGTCCATAATACTTCAGGACATCAACCGATTCCATCTAATCATCTAGACTTAATCTTACTATCATCAGTGACAATCTTATTACATGATGATTCCATATTCAAGCCTAGTTCGTCCAGTATGGGACACTCCATACCTAATGTCTTGCACAATATTGAACTAGCACCATGATCCGATAATAGACTGTCAACTATTGTGTTGAGTTCATTAACAGTGGTTCTCCATTAAAAGCTCTCACTTTCTAATCTAGACCATAGACCTACATTTTTTAAGTTCTAAACTTTGTGTTTATCAAACCTTCTCACATAGACTTTGTGTGATGACAAAGACAATTGCAAAACGTAAAGAACTAGGGACGAAACATTTAATTTTATAATATCTAGGATATAACTATATAAGATTAACATTAATAAGATCTATTCTTTAAAGGAAAGACAGTCGTAATCTTATGCAATGAGATTAGAATCTAAATAGAGGGCTTATTAAATATGTCCAACAATTTCATGATTGCATGTGTATTATTGTTATTTTTATATTGAATTATTAATATATATATATATATATATCAATTTGGACCTATATACTTCTAAAAAATTATTATCTTATAAATATAGCGAATTATAAATTTAGCTAGTTAGGAGTCGGGACCAGACACAATTATTATATAATCGAACTTATTAATTGATCAAGTATTAATTTATTTAGGTTTTACTATACTGTCGTTGATTTTTTATCGTTAATTAACACCAAACATTAATCGATCTCACATCCTCGGACTTTCCTTCATGAAAGTGAGGGGCCATCAAGGATAGAATTAGTCGGGATCATCGTACGATTTGGAGGCTTATTTTTCGTTATTGCTTAGTCATTTTCGATCATTACTTTCTTTTTTAATCAGCTTTAGCGATTCATTATTTTTCGTTATTGCTTAGTTATTTTCGATCATTACTTTCTTTTTTAATCAGCTTTAGCGATTCATGACTTCGTGCGATTATGGGCTACTATATTTTGCATTCTTCCATTGTTATATATCAGTGTTTATATATATATATATATATATATATATATATATATAACCTTCTTAACTCAAGGTATAATATTATTTTATGAAATATCAAACCTTTTTTTATTATGGATTTACTAACAAGAATTCAATGTGTAATCTTAGTGTGTATTCCTAAATAATCTCACTTTTCAATGTTAGTCAGATTAGTTGGCAATTATATATTTCGATGCAACAAGATATTATTTATAACAAGTAGTTTTGTTCGATGTTTAAAAGGTCACATATTTCTAACGAAATGGGTGTTGGGTTGATATTAGTCTGAATACAACAAAATAATTCTATTAAATCTAATAAGTACCTAGTGTCAGAATTAAGAAATTTTATGGCTCGAATAATTATATATGATATAATGGAGTACCACACGAGTAGATCAATCAAAATTTGCCAAAATCACTCATGTTATGATTTTCTACATTCTAGGTATTCCCGTCCCTTCATATGGCTTATATTCTTCATGTAGCATTCATAGTGAATGTCTTTATGAAATTACGTATCTGATTCAAAACCGAACGTGAAACTTTGTTTTCATTCGGCTCATTTCTGGAAAATGGCAACATTTACAAATGTAAGATGTGATCAAAATTGAAAATGGAAAAAAAAGGGAAACTAACAATATATTTTTGTGGACTTTAGGCTCATAGACTGCCGAGTCGGACATCCAATTTGCTTCGGTTTGAATTATCCGGAGAATGCCTTCTATTATGGGTGTTTAATAAAATCAATTTCGCCCCAAAAACGCCCCTCGGAGGCCCATATCTCAAAAACGAAACGCCCAAAAAGCGGGAAAATAATTTTCGTTAAAAGAATAAAGTTTGAGAAACAAAACGCGCCGTCCGCGCGCCATGGCGGAGTCCAGATCGCCCTAACGCGCCCTAAACAGCTTCGACGCGCCTTGTCAGGGCGCGAATACACACTACGCGCCCAGTCAGGGCGCGAACGCGCCCCGTCACGGCGCGAACACACGCTACGCGCCCCGTCACGGCGCGGGAGGGACTAAAGAAGTTATTTTTATTTATCCCGAGGCCTCTGGCCCCTCCTATAAATAGGAGCTTGATTTCATTCAAATGTAACTCCTATTCAAACACTCTATATAGCGATAAACACCGTTTTCCTCTTCTATATATATATTCCGACAGATATACCCGACTAAGGTTGGAACGGAGGCGTCAGCAAGAGCGGAAACGCCTGATCGCCGACCTGCCCTACGGAGGCTCCGGTTCTCAGTGGTCGCCGACCTATATCCCGAGTCCTAGGACTTTGCGGTAACGGGTCGGAGGACCCGGCTCCGTTCCGACGGTAAGCGGAAGGTCCGATCTGCCAGAGGAGCTAGCTAGAGCGGAAGCGGTGGAGGAATCCCCGGTCTACCGGACGAATCTTCAACTCCCAAGAGAAAGGTCCAAGCGCCGTCCTACTCCTACCAGCTAGAGTGAAAGCGCCGGGGGAATCGCCAGCTCCTATAGAGAAGGCTCCGGAGGAATCCACATCTTCACCACCATTAACTCCAGGCTCGTCCAGGCCAGCTAGGAACGACTCTATCATTGCCTGCTTTAAACTACGAGATGACCTGGTCCCATTTGGCTGCAAGTGGGTACGTAGGCAGCGTCACCACACTCAACGAGGTACGCCATCACATCATCATCACCCGCCTCTCCCAGTCATTGACTGCTCCAGCCACGATCGTCGACCTGCCCTACGGAGGTTCCGGTTCTCTGCGGTCGCCGACCTATATCCTGAGTCTTACTACTTTGTGGTAACCGGTCGGAGGACCCGATTCCGGGCCAACGATAAGCGGAGGGTCCGATCCGCCAGACCCCTCAAGAACAGTGAGTCAAGCATCTAGCCCAGGAAAGTCAATAAACGGTTATTGGCCTAGCGCAATATCCAGCTTTGAGCCGCTACAGTGTTTCATCCATTTTTTCGGCATCACACCTTCTATTTATAATATAATATATATATATATATATATATATATATATATATATATATATGCTTCAATTATAGTACTTCACCCCAAGGTTGGAATTTTTGACGATAATCGTCGATTTTTCGGCTTTTCGATAGTTACCGGTAAGTTGCCGGTAAAATCAGTGTAAAAAAAAGGTACTTTTCGGTAAAAAAAAATTCGGCAAAAATAATTATATTTGCACCTCACCTCACCTCACCCCGCCCCGCCCCGCCACGTCCGTCCGGACGGCGGCGCGCGCGTGTGGTGGTGTAACATTTGTGTTAGGGGTGAAAATTTTTTACTCGGTTCCCGGTTTTGTCCCGGTTCTGGTCCCGGTACCGAACCGTTTTTGGCAAAAAATTAGTTTTTTCTTTTTAGTATAACCTAAAAAGGGAAGTCCCGGTTCCGGTTTGAAAAACCAAAACCAAAACCAATTTAAAATATGAAATTCCCGGTTTTCTTGTCCCGGTTCCGGTTTTATGTCGTTTTGTTATAAATTTGTCGTTTTTTAGCATGTCATTTCTTTTAAGTCGTTTACTATTATGTTCTAAATCTATTATTTTATTTTTTCAGCCCATTATTTTAACATGTCATTTATTTTTCAGCCATTACACGGTATTTTATTTAACACGTCATTTCTTATATGTCGTTTTGTTATAAAAAATAATTTGTTTGTACTAGGTATTTACTATTTAGCATTTTAGACTCGGTTTTTTGCACTGAGATTTGAATTTAGTATTGTGAAGATCACGACGTGAACTCAGATCTTGCATTTGTTTTTGTATTTTGCTTTTGTACTCGGATTTGGTATTTTACGTTTTGGATTTATTCGGCTTTGGTATTTTACATTTTGGATTTACTCGGATTTGTTAATTTTCATGTTTCTATCTTGGATTTTGTCCCGGATTTGTCCCGGTTTTTGTCCCGAATTTTGGTCCTAAAAAAATTGGGATTTTAATCGGTGTCCCGGTCCTGGTCCCGGTTCTGATTTAAATAAAAAAACAAGGACTTTTCAGAACCAAAACCAAAACCGGGACAGAAAACTGTGTACCAGTTTTTCCGGGACAGGGACAAAAAATACTCAAATTCCCGGTTCCCGGTTCTGGTTTCAGCCCTAATTTGTGTGAGTCCTCCCCCATCCACAAAATCCTATGACCCAAAGGGCCCAAGCCCTTGTCCCTAATATTTGGTATATAAACATCACCAAACTCTTGTCATCTATCAATGTGGGACTTTTTGTTATTCAACTTATATTACACAACTTAACATACACATACACTTTCACTTAATATTACACACTTCAACTAATATTATACACTTAACATACATATTAACTTCACCTAACATACATATACACTTAATATGTATATTCATTTAATATTATACACTTCAACTAATATTAATATTATAATTATACACTTAATAATTTAACATATGTTTTGTGGTATGATATTATCAAAATATTTTATAAGTTTTCTGTCAAAAAGTATTCGAAAAGTATCGATAATCCGTCGATAATCATCGAAAAGTATCGATAATCGGTAAGCTACAGTGTTATAGGTTTTCCGTCGGTTAATCGGTAAGCTATCGATTAATCCGTCGAAAACGGTAATCGGTTTATCGGTAAAATCGGTAAGTTGAACCATGCTTCACCCAGTTTCCAAGCAATTATATTAAATATATGAACGTGTAGACAAGTAATACCAAATCTATGCGTATATATCACACAAAGCTGTCTAAAATTATGTATTCCAAGTAACGAAGTCTCACGCCGGCCTTCATCAATTCCTTCTATTGATTATCGGTTTCTCTTTTTAAATAATTAATTATTCTATTGGAAGGTTGTCGCTGTCACGAATTTAGTAGGACTATTAATTTCCAAAAACAAAAAGCTACGACTTGCTAAACCAAGAGACACGTGGCTTTGATATTAGCTAGAATTAGTCAATATTATTCATCAATAATAAACCCACAATCTTGACCTATTATTTAGGTTGTAACTTAGGGTTTTGTCATTTTGTTTCTCCTACATGCAGTAGCAGTACGTAGGCATCATTTATCTCCATTTTTTTTTTAAAATAGCGACATAATTATTCAAAAATAACAAAATTTATAGTTAAATTTTTAAAGACTTTAAATACTTGTGTCGTCATTTTTCCTATTTTTTATTACTTCACTTCCAATATAATGAAGAGCTTAAATTCTCCCTCTTTCTATAGCATTACTTTTTTGTTTATGGTTAATTGCGACAATAATACACAACATTTGGTCAACATGGGTTTTTGGTCTCCAATCTTTAAAAGTGTTAGCAAAAATGCGCGTTGACCGTGAAATTTATTGGTCCTTCTGGTAAGGACGTTAACTGTGCTTATGTGACATCATATTATTCTCAAATGGAAAGTCAATTAGGCAGGAGATGAGAAGTTTAACATTAATTAACATAACCTAATTAACTGCGGTATATACCACAATTTACCCTATTAAGTTATGTTAATGGTACACTTGGCACCTCATGTCTAGTTGGCTATCCATTTGGCAATAACATGATGCCACATCAGCACAAGTTAACATTATTAACAAAAGGATCAACAAATTTCACGGTTAATCTATCCTTCCATCCGTGGCCCTCCGTCGCACATCCTTCCTCTGTCGCCCAAAAGCTTGTTTGCCCAGAAGCTTGTTCGTCTAAAAGCTTGCTCGTTCGTGAAAATCCATCTCAGTAAGTCCGAACTTATTTGTTTACGTTCGATTAATTTCACTGCGTATGGATTTCACCCAGTTAATTTGTTTCTTGTTAAAAGCTCATTGGCCATCGTTTGATCGCCGTCTCTTGGCCGTGAAGCTTCGGTCCGCCATTCTCCTTTTGTTCGCCATTTCTTAGTCGCCAGATCAAACACGCGCCCTAAGATTTTTTATTTTTGTAAATGGTTTTACACGATTTTGGACTGGTAATATTTTTTGTAAATGGTTTTACACAATTTTGGAGTGGTAAATGGTTTGTTTATAAATGGTTTTACATGATTTTTGTAAATGGTTTTATAGTTTTATTCGTCAAAATTTTGTAATTTAATTTACAGTTTCAAATCGTATGAACATATACAATATTTGTTTGTTGATTCTATATTAATTTGTGCTCATTATTTCCTATGATGTTAGGAAATCAAATCAATTAATCCTTCGAAAGCGTCGACAAGTTCTAACGTGCACTCAAAATCGTCATCTTTGAAAGGTAACGAGTATTTTATATATCACGTATTTTATGATTGCTTTGTTGTGTTGAAAGAAATTTCAAATTAAACCCCAATTAAAATATAATTAGGAAGGGCATCGTTGTTTTGATTTGGTTGTGTTGCTCTTTATTCAACTTGATATTCATAAAATTAGTAGGATTTGTTGAAAAACGTTCATCAACTTGCACTCGGACAAAACCAGTTACGTTCGAGGAGCAGCCGAAACCACCTACGCACAAGGAGCTGCCAAAACAGAAAGAAGGTGTTGATATTAAGATAAAATTGTTGATAATTACAGATTTAAGGTTATTCGATTATATTTTGTAATTATAACTACAAAGTTTTTTGTAATAATACTTACAAATTGTTCTTATATCTCGTCTTTTTGCAGTTTCTTGTCGCGGATTAATATAGACACAGCGGTATGAAAACCATTACGTATTTGAGAATTTATATGCTCGAAATAATCAAGAAACCGATTGCTAGTCGTCCAAGATCTATGGAGGGTTTCAAGATCTATTGATTGCTAGCATGTCAGTTCTATTATGTAATGGTAAATATCAAAGTATCGTAAACAGATTTACATAAAATATCAATACGAAACCAAGTTTCGTATATATGTGATTTACTAATAAAAATTCGTATCTACAATTACAATTATATGATAATTCGTATTACATGCATTTTTGTAACATCATATACCAATTTAAAACATGATTACACTTTTGAGAATATATTAGAGTCTACCAAATTAGTATGTACATACAATTACTATAATATGTTACGATTATCACAAATAATTCCCGCATCTAGTATTGGTATATATATATCACCATGTGGAATAGAAATTGAAGCAAAAAATAATGTAAATATAGGAAAGAAAAACAAGGTGAGGCAACAATGAAGATGATTCCATACGTAAATATACTCACCAACAATAGAGACCATATATAATATCCAACGCTTTGTCGTACGAATATGGAATAAATCGGCTGGCGACACGATTCAATTTAACACCTTCAATGGATTGAACAAAGTATTTCAATGGAAGGCTTTGAATCCCTTATGGTGATGATGTAAATATACGTTAAAACGAAATAATAATCACCATTGAATATAAGTGAAACGAAATATACGTAAATATACTCACCAATGATTCGAGCAAAGGCTTTCAATGGATGTGTTCTATACCTCCAGCGATGAAAAATGGTTATGTAAATAAAAATGGCGGAAAATTAAAGAGAATTGATTTGAAATTTTGTTTTTAAAATAGTAATTAATAGGGGAGAAAAATTCAAAAATAATACTGATTAATAGGGACCAAAAATTCAAAAATAAGATTTGTTTTCAATTGTTAAAATAGGGAGGAGTAATTCGAAAAAGATTTGTTTAATCGTTAAAATAGGAACGAAAAAATTATAATTTATTTAGTTTGCTACATTTAAGAAAAATATTTATTTTTTATTATAATTTAAAAAAAAAGGAATTAAGATAACGTGTTTCAAGTTAAATGTTATTCAAAAATTAGAAGGGCATATTAGTTTATATTTCAATTTGTTGATAGAAATGAGTATTTTTTTTTACTTTTAATTATAAATTGACATTTTTCTTATTTATCCAAGAATAATTGTGAAGTTTTTCACAACAGGAAACGAGGTTAATACTTAATATATAGTAGTGTCACTGAGTAACGCTGTTGTCGCTACATATATGCGACCTTTTGCCACCAGAAACTTGTAGAAACAAGTCACCTAGATTGACGATATTTTTTTCATTGCTATATGTCGACTTACTACGTCCTCACAAGATGTAGCGATAATTACTGAACTATATAGATGTATTTTTTTTTAAAAGATATCTATGTCTTTGCTAAAATTATTTATTTTCATTTTATAATTTGTGTATACATCTTGAATTATATATTTAAATAAT
Source organism: Parietaria judaica (assembly GCA_954871525.1). Classification (NCBI taxonomy): domain Eukaryota; kingdom Viridiplantae; phylum Streptophyta; class Magnoliopsida; order Rosales; family Urticaceae; genus Parietaria; species Parietaria judaica. Next base: position 18,370,678 of record OX940868.1, on the reverse strand, counting down.
TTTCTAAGTCGTCGCTAAAAAAAGTGTCGGTTCGATTAGATAAGTTTCTTGTAGTATTCTTCGAAACAGTTTTCATTTGGAACATAAAATAAATAATTTTAATACTAATATTTTGTTTTTATATTTTGTGATCCTAAGCTGAACCATGTCGAAAACTTGATCAAGTTCAAAATAAATTCAAATATTAATATTCTAGTCATTTATTTATTTATTTATTTCAAACCGATTTATCGGCCAAACAAAAAAAATTATCATTGTTTAAATTAAACAAGGATAAATTTTTTGTTTGGCCGATAAATCGGTTGCCACTATCGATGAATTTATTGTTTGGTAACAGATTTATCGATAAAAAAGATATAAAATTAATTGTTATCGAAACTTGTTTATAGATTTATCGATTGAAAGACTCTTGCTTAGTCTAGTGGTAACAAGAACCACTTAATACATTAGAGGTCTTGAGTTCGCGTAACCATGCATGGGGTAGGAGTGAAATCCAAAGATCCTCATATATTAAAAAAAAGATTTATCGACGGAAAAGACATAAGAAATAGTTTTAAACATATTCTTACTAAAAAAAAATTATAGTGTTCAAAAATACGAAAAATAATAGCATGACATAATGTGTTACACCACATAATATATATAAACAAAGTATAGCTCTCAGAACATAAACATGATATATCTAATAATGTCACAAAAAAAAAGCATAAACCAAGTCTTAAAAAATTAGTCAATACTAACAATGTGTAATCACTGAAATGAGGAATGACGGACAACTTTCCAACTGCCTTGGCTTGAGATATAAGTACTCCACTATGGATCGTAGGGCTCGCATTTTATGTGAACGTTGTTCAAATGGTAGTTATATGTGGCCTGATCCATAGACGCTTCACAAGCAAGATAAAGTGGATGGGTCAAAATGTCATTATCCTAGACCGGCGAAACATGATCTTGCAAAGAAAGTGACATCATATTGGTGAGAAAGTGGAGGTGGACAGGAGAAGATAGCACTAGTAGAAATAACGTTTTCATCAACTGTTAAATCAGTTGTTTTAAATTCATAATCAGTTGTTAAAACGTTTTTGACACTGACAAATCACTTCCTAATTTTAGTTAGTAATACCTTGTGGCAAATGCTATATTTTACAACTGAAATATTTTAGTTGCTATTCGTGCTTTTGGCAACTCAGGGAAACTAAAAAATCACTCTCCAAAAGTAAAAGTTTCCGGCCATTTTTTCGCCGGAAAAAGATAATCAGCAACTGAATTATCAGTTTCGAAAAACTTTTCCGATGTGCACATTTGCAACTGAAAAATCAATTTCCGAAATTAAAAAAATTCCGGCCATTTTTTCGTCGGAAAGTTGCAATTAACAACTGAAAAATCAGGTTTAAGAACTTTCCGATATGCACTTCAGAAACTGAAAAATCAGTTTCCAAAAGTACAGATTTTTGTATTGACAACTGAAAAATCAGTTTTAAGAAATTTTCTATATGCATTTTAGCAACTGAAAGAACAAAAAAATCAGTTTCAATTGTCTAATTGCCTATTTATCATTATTAAACAATCAGTTTTTATAAACAATAACATGATGATTTTATAGACTTTTTTCTTTGCTATCGTAAAGAACAAAAAAATTAACGGATTGTCAAAATAGAGACATTCATTAAACATAAAAAATTTGTCCAAAAAACTTGAAAATTTAACCGAACACACATCACATCTAACATAGATAACATAATAGATAAAGCTAGATAGAAGAGCTTGAACTTTCAGAGCCGTTACTTTCCTCGTTCACCGCCAAAGACGCACTCGAAGTCGAAGTCGAAAACTTAAAAGTTGGATTTAACTCACGCAAACACTCTTCGAATTGCTTCGCTCTATGTTCCGAGCGACGTAACTTCGCTTTCAATCTGTCGAACTCCTTTTGCATATCATCGGAGTCTTGACCGCCATTTCCGGATGTCGCCACGTCAAGTTGATCCCTTTTGTTCAAAGTAGGCCCAAAACCGGTATCCCAACCTGATTTTTTTGTTTTCTCTCTACCGCGAATACTCTGCACTGAATTTGTTTCTATTTCTCGATTTAGCTCAGGTGTAAGCTCAGTACCCTCTGGCAGTGCATCTATAGCGGCATCTCGATGCTTGACGATGCGATCCTGAACCAATGTAAATTAATGTTCAAGTTAAAAATAATGAGCAATGACAATAAACAACACGCATCGAAGTCACTTACATATTCGTTTTCTGCCGCAGAAGTCAACCAACCGTTGTTGTAATGCATTTTATGATAAAATTGGAGCGGACTTGGAGCAACATTGCCATTTTCACGCTACATAAATTTGAACCACGTCAGTATCCAATTTTTTCATTTCAATTGAAATTGATCATAAATATAAGCTTACCATCATACGATAATAATGATCCGAGAGATTTCTAGACCCACTCCGGCTTTGAATATAATTATCACTTTTTCGGTTCACGGACATTTTCTTGGAATATACCTAAAAATGACAACAAAAATAATTTAGCAATAGTAATAGAGTAAATATTACTAGTTCTAGATGCATGTTCAAGGACAGAGAAAAAAAGTAAACACACTAACAATGTTAAGAATTACCTCAGTTTTATCGAGCTCCCAGTAATCACAAAAGGCATTCCAATCCTGTGTGGAAGCACATCGCGGATCAATCTTTGATCTAGCTACGGTTTTGTTGGATTGACCACCATTTTTTTCCAATATTTTTTGAAACTAGACCTTGTTTGCTTCCATTGGTCATGAAGCTGACGATATACATATTTCATGAATTTTACATCCTTCAGTTTGATTCTAAACTTAGTCTGTTAAAACACAAACATAATAATATTAATATTAGTAACAAAATGTATCAATTATATAAAGAGTCTATAGACTGGTAACTGCGACTTTAAAATGACATTCTCAAAGTGTGATGACAAGTCATCAACAATGTTGCAATTCGAATATCCATAATCATATGAACTAAATCTATACAAGTTGTAATCATTTGTGCAGATCCTTCGCCATCTACATTGTCAGCGCTTTGTAATTGCTATATCGAGAATCTAGAATGTATTCCCCACTAGCAGGGTCCTGTTCGTAGGTCTAACGGTAGACATCCCCATCTGTGATCCTCCTGTGCCAGGTGAAGCTCATCCTCCTCCTTCGCCATCCCACCTACCATACTCCAATTCCTCTTGCAAGGAGAAGCAGAAGTTTGCGACAAGATTCTCATCGCTAGTTATGCAATGTGGGGCAAGACTTGCCAAAGACATTCCACCACTCAACTGCAAATTCAAACACTTTAGTTACTACGCTCAAAGAAGCCACCCCCTCGGGTTCCTCTTGAAGCTCGGTTTTCTCCCTAAAAATAGAGGCAGCGAACCTACCTAGAGAGATGGTGCCAGAGGAATCCACAACTTCCCAGAGGCGGAGAAGCTACCTAGAGAGAAGGCGTCAGGAGAATTCTGGAATTTCAGAGATAGAGGCGGAGAAACTAGCTATAGAGAAGGCACCGGAGGATTTCCCAGCTCTCCAGAGATGGAAGGATTGAGATCCGAGCATCGACCGACCCTCGTCTCCACTACCAGCCATCGACTTGCCAAGAAAGCCCTGGTACGTATCTCTGAACTTCCACTTTGAACTACGTGATGACTAGATCCAAGTAAAACGGGTATGCAGCCTCGCTATAAGTGACAAGGTGCGGCATCATATATCATCGTCCCCCGACTCCCATGATATCAGATACCAAACCCTTAGCCCAAGAAAAGTCAACAAAAAGAGATGGGCCCGACCCATAATTAAGACATGGGCCGTAATATTGTATGATCCATTTTTTGGCATCAACCATAACTTTTGTAATTTAATTCTATTTTATGCTTTATTAAGTGGTTATTTCGTTCTTTAATCTTTTGTGTTATTTTTTTTCTGAACACCAATATATCATTGCAACTACACTAAAACCGTCATAAATTAATAATGTTGGGACCGCCAAAATTTATTATAATATCGAATTATTAATTTATAAATTATTAGTAATATAATTACTATAATTAAAAGAAAAAAAATCATATATAACATGTCAAGAATATTGTAATCATAGTACATAGTTTAAGATGTTAATACTGAAATGGATTATGTTTCATGCAAAGATGCAATTAGAGCGATAATAACTTTGAACAATTTTGTGTACATCCTAAAAATACAACACCGGACATTCTCAATGCTATATGAAAGCTTAGAGTTTGATACGAAGGAGACATAAGTTTTAAAATAGGAAAATAACTTCATAATCATTGTTAATGCATGAAAATGGATTAACGTAGAACCTGGCCCACGGTTCAAACTCAGGACCTGGACCTTGTGGAGGTGTGGGTAGTCGGGGTGGAGTCAACCAGGGTTGACTAGAGGTCATCCTAGCTAGAGGTGAAATATTCATCTTGAATGAGCTTCCGCGCTGTCTCTAGCGATCCTCGAGGTGTTTTTCTTTCACTGGCGACGTCTGGGTGGCGAAGGACGACCTGCAAACACAATAATATTGATGCCGCACCCCATCACTATAGCATAGCTACCAACGTATCGTCTAGTAGTCCATCCGAATCAGGTTTTCACGTAGTTCATGGTTCGTGGTAAATGTTCAAATACTGAGGTGGTTTCTATTGTCGTTGGAGTCGTTAGAGGCCGCGCGTGGTTAACCATCGCGGATGGCGAGGGTATCATCAGCGAGGAGACGAGGAACGGAGGGTACCAACTGAGAAAAGGTGTTTTATTTACATTAAGATTAAGATGTCTTAATCTGAATGCGCATCTCAATATTAAGATGTTACATATGAATCTAAATGACTAAAAATTAAGTATGTTTGTTTTTTAAGATCTGAATGCATATCTGAATGCATATTTATTTCATAACTATATTTTAATTTATCAAATGAAATTTATTTCATACTTATTAGATTTATTTATTTTAATAAATTCATAAATATATATTCTTGAAATTAAAAACTTCCAAATTATGATATTATACATGTATTAACTAGTTAATATATTTTAATAACTTTTAATTATATATATTTTTTTATAATTTTTATATTTAATATATATCTTTCAAAAAGCTTTAAAACAATAAATTTCATCTAATCATTTAATTTATATGAACGAAATCTTTGGTAATTTTTTTAATAGTCCATCCGAGAATTAAGAAAAAAAGTTATAATTTTTGAATTTTTAAATAATTGAGACAAAAATAAAATTAAGGATACGTAGATAAATTTTAAATTTTTTTTCAATTTAAATTTTATTTAAAATTAATTCGTCTAAATTATTTTATGAATTATTTAATTAATGAATTTTTTATTTTCTATTAATAAATTCGTAATAATATTTTTTTTAAAACGTCGAAACTATATGTTCCCACCTATCATTGGATTCGTCTCGTCGTAAGCTTTTCAATGGTATATGATTTGGATTTTTCCGATACTCGGATAAAAAGTTATGGAGTTTTGAAATTTTGAAGAGGAGGCATAAAAATATATTTGGAGAGAGAAAGAGGGAATGAATATGAACGTGGAGTGCAAAATTTTAGCTCTCAATGAGTCAAACTTGAGTTCACATCTTACTGAATAAGTTGTTATTCAGATGTATTAAGATCTATGAGATGAAAAAAAAAATGCACTTAATGACTCTACATCTTAACCATTAAGATTAAGATGTCTATTAAGTGCAAACAAACACACCCTAGGTCGGGTCAAAGGATAATTTAGACCCTTGGCAACCGTCGGAATGGTTACTTCCCGAGAATGTATCCCTGTAGACGAGAAGAAAGGGAGGCGTCCGAGAACGCGAGGGTGAGGGCGAGCTCCGAGGCAACTCCTGGCGAGGCCTTGGGAAAAATCTCCGAGAAGGCGAGGGAAATCTCTGGGTCAACTTCAGTCGATCTCCAAGGTCGTGGACGAAACTCTCCGAGATGGCGAGGGCGCTATCCGGGGCGACTTTTCTCTCTCTGGGAGAATTTCTCTAAGAGGGCGAGGGCGCTCTCCAGGTAGACTTTTAGTGATCTCCAGGGTGAATTTTCTCTTGCTCTGGGAAAATTTGCTTATGTTGAAAATGGTGAAATTAGGGCTTCTATTTATAGCCTTGCAGGGTCACCCGAAGTCCTTCATTCCCAAGCAATGTGGGAATTTTTCCTACGTTCTTTATTTATAGTCTTGAGTTACCTGAAGTCATTCATTCCTGAGAGATGTGGGACTATTTATGGGCCATTCGGGATGGTTATGGCGCCTATGGCCCTCTCTGGGCATCCACAAGGCTTAGTCAGGGCCCGAGGTTTTGTGGCTCCAAAAATAGTCTTCCGGGTGTCTGATTTTGAATCCGCATAATCATGTGCTCTAGGGCTCAAAGCGGTACCGGGATCCAGGAAACGGGAATTCAACTAATTTTTGTCCTAGTCCCGGAAAAATCGGGACAAAAATTTTCACTCTCACTTCTGGTTCTGGTTCTGAAAAGTCCTGGTTATTTTTTAATCGGTGAACCGGGACACCGATTAAAATCCCGATTTGTTTATGACCAATATCCGGAACAAAAACCGGGAAAAATCCGGGACAAAATCCAAGACAAAAACATTAAAAAAAGCCCACTAAGTACAAATCCAAAATGCAAAATACCAAATCCGAGTACAAAAGCAAAATACAAAATACCAAATACAAGATTCGACTTGACGTCGTAAACTTAATTATACCAAATACATATCTAAGTGCAAAAACCGAGTTTAAAATGTTAATAGTAAATACCGAGTACAAACAAATAATTTTTTATAACAAAACGACATATAAGAAATGACATGTTATATAAAATACCTAGTAACGAGATGAAAAATAAATGACATGTTAAAATAATGGGCTGAAAATAAAATAATGGATTAAAAACCTAACTAGTAAATGACATATAAGAAATGACATGTTAAAAAAACGAGAAATTTATAACAAAAATGACATAAAATTGAACCGGGAACCAAGTACAAATTTTTCACCCCTAATGTGCACTCTCAAGTCTAGCGAATGTCTTCATGCTATTGATCCTCTCTTTAGCTTTTTTGTCGGGAGGATGTGGCATCTCCCGTGAGCAATGGTCTTTGGTCTTCGAGCTCCGTCTCTTGGGCCTATCCTTCCGTATTTTGTCTAACAGGTTTGGACTTGGGCCTCCGCGCTTTGACTTTCCTGGAATTCATCCAATGGGCTTGGACTTTGGCCGATGGGCCATGATTTTTGTTAACGGGCCTTGAATTTTGTTTAAAGGCCCATATTTTTAAGAAGTCGAAAAATACGCATAACAATCATATTTTAAAATAGAGATATTGCACCAAATAGCCAAATTGAAACTTTGATTTTGCAAAATAGCCAAACTTTGGTTAATTTTGTAAACTAGCCAATTAACCATGAGGTGTCATATTTAATTCAATTTTTAATACTAAAATACCCTTTTAATTAATCAATTTCGTATTATATTTTCGTAATTAATTAAATTGGTAATTATCATTATCCCACAAATCATGGTAACTGATTACATATTGATTTAAAAAAAAAAAAAAAAAACAAATCAGCTCCCTTAATTACACGTTTAAATGAACCAAATATTCCCTATTATTTAGGATAGTAAATCAGTCAAATGATACACGTTCAATAATTTCAAAACCAACGTAAATTAAGGAAGCTCTTCAATACAGAAACACTGTCAAATGAACGTTGGATTTTCTCTTCAATACAGAAACACATTTTTTCTTCCCGTCCAGCCCCGCTCATTCCCCCCGTCGAGCAGATTTAATCGTGCAGTTTGTTATTCCCGTTCACCTCCTTCATCGTGTTGCAGTTTGTTATTCCCGTTCACCTCCTTCACCTCCTTCACACGATGGAACCAGCAGAGCATTCCTCCATTTTTCAAGCACTGTCAAACCAAATTGTCAATTGGAATGAAAATCGTGAGCTTCATTTCTCAACCTCTGGTTATCATTGTTTATTGTTAAAGTTTACGTTTTCAGTTTTTTTGGATACCAAATTCATTATTGTATTTGATATATGCAGATTTTATTTCATATGATGAAGAAATGCTTATGCAAAGAAGCAGCTTTGCGAATCCAATAACCACGAAACCAATCACAACTATTGCTTCCGGTAGTCAGACTTTGTCAATCCTTGAATCAGGTATTTACGTGTTTATTTAATTTTTTCCTAATTAATTCACGTTTATTCGTGTTTATTTGTTCTTGAATCATCAAGGAATTATGAACGTGGTTACTTATATTTTACCCAATCCTTGTATTTATGAGTTAGTACTGATTAATAACTGGTATATATTGTTTATTTGTTGCAGTTAGAACTTTCGAGAGACAGTATCTGTATTCGGATGGATCATCACCTACTTTTGTATTACCCGATGACGGAGAGAAGGACGACGGGTCAGTTATGTACGGTAATTTAGATTTCACAAATTTGCCTGAAGATTTTGAAGTTAGAGTGAACGACAAATTCATGTGAAAAGATTTGTTGACTACAGCCATGCAAATCATTGCAATAAAACATTATTTTTCATACAAAACTCGTCGGTCTAGTCAGTCTCGTTTTGAGATATACTGTATATTTATGAGGATTGTCGATGGGAAATGAACGCGTCTGTGAGTTCAATTTCTAAGATTTGGTTTGTAAAATCTTATATTAATGATCACACATGCTCTGGACGTAATACCCAAGAAAGAAATCGCCAGATGACATCTTCCCTGATCCGCAAGTTGGTTAAACAAGATCTAGCAGGCTGTTTGGGAGATAGATTAACACCAAAGGGCGTGGCGGAGATTATGCAAAGTCGATATAGAGTCAAAGTAAGCTACTTCCAAGCTTGGTTAGGACGGACTAAAGCTTTGGCGGATATTCGTGGCAGTTTTGAAGAGTCATATTCTCATCTCCCAATTGTTGGCAAAATGATTTGCGAGAAAAATCCCGGTAATCTCATGTTTTTAATAGTGTTTATAATCGTTAATGTTTATAAACTCATTGTTTATTCATCTGTTAGTATTGTGTAATATTCGTTAACAGTTGTTGATTTGGCTCTAAAATACAACATAAGTTTTCATTTACCAAATATATTTGATACGTAACGAAGGTTAACAGTAGTTGAACTTCGTGTTTATTTTCTCTTATTTAATCAATGACATATTTGGCCGTTTACTTGTATTTTACTTAATTCTAAAAATAAATCTGCATTTCTGTTAACAGTGGTTGATTTTCACAGTATTCATGATTAAATAAGACCCACTATGTTAACGAAATTTTCACCAATGATGTTCATTTTTCCAGTAAGCTATACTGAAACCAAGCTTGATTCTAAAGGGAACTTCAAGTACTTCTTTTTGGCGATTGCTGCTTCCATTCATGGATGGAAAAATTGTCGGCCGGTTATCTCAGTAGATGGTACGCATTTGAAAGGCAAGTACCATGGTACATTGCTATTGGCTGCTGGACATGATGGGGATAATCATATCTTCCCATTGGCTTTTGGAATAGTTGGCTCCGAGAAATATAAATCTTGGTCGTGGTTTATGAAAAACATAAGAAAAGTGTTCGGGGTTAGAGAGGATTTGGTTATTATTTCTGACCGGGCTCCAGCGATACCAAAGGCTGTTAAGCGTGTCTTCCCGGAAGCCAAGTACGCTGTGTGCATGCAACACTTGTGGGCGAACGTAAAGTGCAAATATGGTAAATCGTCAATTCAACAAATGTATTATAATTGTGCTAAGGCGTACACGCATAAAGAGTTCCATTATTGGTTAGATCAACTTTCATCAAAAAAGTCATCCATAAAGAAGTACTTGCTCGAAGCTGGTCCGGATTTCTGGGCTCGTTCGCATTTCCCCGGAAAAAGGTATGGATTAATGACTACTAACATATCTGAATCCTTGAATTCCGTGATAAAAGAAGCTCGTGGGTGGCCAGTAAGCGCACTTGTCTTGAGTTGGCGTTGTTTGCTACAAAGATGGTTCAACAAACAACGTGCTTTGATCCCCAAGATGGTCAATGGACTCACTGCCCATGCTCAAAGCGTTCTCGTCGAAGCTGAGAGTAAAGCACGTAGAATGAACGTAAGTGTATTTATTATTTCACATTAATCGGTAGTTATTAATGTGATTTTTGATATTTTTTACTACTGTTAATATTTATTAATTATTGTTAATTGTATGTTTATTCAGGTTGAGGCTATTAATGATAACCTGTTTGAGGTTATTGACGGCACGGTGCACAACGTCGTTAATATAGCATTAAAGACATGTTCGTGCTGCGTTTGGCAACTTGATGACGTCCCGTGTTCGCATGCTGCAGCAGCTCTATATAGGATGAATTTAAGGCCCATCGATTTTGTTCCCGCATATTTCACAAAAGATGCGTTTATGGCGATGTATTCACATGATGTTAATCCGGTAACACATGACGGTGATTGGGATCTGTCTACCGATGCAGATGTAATCAATCCTCCTGTCCAGAAACGTCAACCAGGAAGACCCAAGATGAAAAGATTCCGTTCAAAATCGGAGTTGCATTATCCGTACCACAATCGTTGCGGGAGGTGTGGAAAACCGGGGCACAACAAGAGGAGTTGTTTGTCGTAGCCAAATTCGTGAACTTTATGATATCAGTTTCCAATAAATTGTGTATCGAATCATAATTTTCAGTTAAGCATTTACTTATTTTTTTTTATTTTTTATTTGTTCCTAAAATGCGATGCTTGTTTCATGTTTGTTATTCATAGTACTATTGTTTATCTTCGTTAATTTCTTGACTAGTAAACTTTTTTATGGATATTAACTTTGTTATCTTCGTTAACTTTGACATAGTTTTGGTTCAAATAGATTATATGTCAACACATAATGACTGTTAGTTATATTTCTCATTTAGTAAACAAAATTAAATATCCGAATCACGTAAAAAAATGGCCATGCAAAAGCCTATTTGTATTTGTAAATCAGAAATTAACCGTATATGTCTTATAATAAGGAAACGGTAAAATTAGAAATTAACAAAATCGGCGAGTCTTCATTTTTTTTACTTAAACCGTCATTAGATACACAATTATAACCGATTTTAACCTAAATTAATAAGAATTAATTATTATTTCTTAATATACATAACAAAATTAACATAAACTAGTAGTGTTTTTCATATATGTTCAGCGATAACAGTGTGAAATTAAACAAAATACTTCGTAAGAATGAACAATACAAATAAAAAGGGAAAATATATGTTTGTTATAATCCTACTTCAAATCGTCCCAAAATGACAAAGCCGAAAATACGGTGCGTAATGAAATCACAGACAAAATTAATTGGCCAAATTGTTTTGCCATAAAAACTACATGGTTCAAAAGGATGAAATAAAGTCGACTACATAGCCCAAATTACGTAACGAAGTTCAAATCCCCAGATCGAAAGACGGTTGACTTTCACAAACAACTCCCTCGTCGTCGTTTCCATCTTTTTTCGGCTTCTTTCCTTGAGTGTATGGCGGCCTCATGGATGGTCCTGGTTTGACAGTCCTCTTTTCTCGGAAGCTAACGACTTCCGGTTGCGTCGGTGGTTTCTCCTTCTTCACTTTCTTGCGTGTATAAGCCAATGGTAACACCTTAGTTTTTGGCACCACTTCATTCTGTATGGTCTCTGGTTCTGCCTGTGAATTAATCCCCCCATCAACAATCAAAGAAATGTTGTTATGAATAAAATGTAAGTCACGTTTTATTGATTCGGCGCTGGCCTACAAAAAACAGATTTATAGCTTGTTAATATTTAAATCCAATACACTAATTTGGTAACATATTAACCATGGGAAAGCTTTATATTTAATTATTACCTGTGGACTGATGAACTGTTTTGAAAGATTCTTATTCGGCATTAGGCTTGGAGTTGTGTCAACCTATTGTTGTGAATAGGTCCATTTATTAACTATAATCAACCAAGACTAATCATAAGTAATGTACAATATGTTACCTGTGGACTGATGAGAAAACCCGAAACATTCTTGCTCGTCATTGTTAATGGTGTTTTGTCAACCTAGAGAACATAAATCAAACATTAATTAACTCCAATCAACAACAAGGATCACAATTTTCAGTTACTGTACCTGAGTTTGCTTTGCAGAACCGACTTCATTCATCAAATGAATGTTTGATACTGGTAAGGTGAATGGTGATGGTGCACTAATGGTTGAATTTGCTCGCTCAGTTCGAGGCACGAGTAAGGGAGTTGTGTCATCCTAAATTTCAATATAAACACCGTTAGTAACGTAAATTAATCATAATTAATTTAAATATACATAAACATTAATATTGTAATTAACAAGTAAGTGTCCACTACCTTCGCCTTTTTCGTACAATCCAAGCACCTTGTTTCCTCGAGAACAGTAACTCTTTCTTTCAACATGGCTATTTCAGCAAACAACTGCTTACTCTCGTCCACTGTCAAACCCGGATTAATACGCGAAGCGGACCTCGAAGTCTCCCCAACAACATGCTCCCGTGAAACTGTTCGTACATTGTAGTCGACAACTTGTACCTTAAAAAAACATAATGTCGTTAATACGTAAAGCTGTACATACGTAAAGTTGTAAACAAAATGAAAAAGTGAATTTTGGTTAACAGCGCTTACGGTTTCGCATTCAAATATCTTCTCCGTCAATTCTTCCCAGTCCGGTGACGAGTCATAAACCCACTTTACTAATGGGGGTTCGTCGTATGAACTATTCCTTGAAGTGAACCCGTCTTCTTCAAAGCACGGAACTGTCTCAAAAGCCCACGCAATTAATGGGAATATAAACCCATTAATATCGTAACCTGTCACTCTTGAACCGAAACTTCTCGACTTCTTGAAGCTGTCTCTTAAAGCTTCGAAGCTCTTTCTACCCCAAGGATACGACGCAAATGCTTCAGGATTGTTGGATAATTGCATGTGATGTGCCATGATACCATTTGAATGTTGCTTCGGTAGCACAATACACTCCAATATTGCTAAGTTCATCAGCGCAACCTTTTCTTCGTCATTTCCCGGCATTTCATCTGCATATATATGGTTCAACAAATAGCTGATCTTCCGGTTATCTGGATTCACGAAGAATTTTTTTTGAAGCTTATTCTCAATTGGTAGTTGCATTAACGTGTATGGAAGTGGTCCACATTTGAGACCTTTACAAGACATAAACATAAATCAACAGATTAGCAACATAAACATATGAACAGAAATTAACAGTTGTTAACAGAAATTACCAGAAATGTCTTCAAATTCTCTGAGCGTAAACTCCACAAGCTCGGGTCCAACTCGGAAGCACAAACACTGATGGTCATCTCTATTAACTTGACGCAAAACCAATTGGTGCACTATTTGCTTCGGAAAAGTTGTGCCATTTATTTTTAAAAAATGGCCAAACGGTCCTGCCGCGAACAGATTACGCAAGTTCTCCGTTTTTAAATGGCCAGCAATATTATTCAGAATGGACAGTTTGGAGTGGGAATGAATCCTTTGTTTTGATTTCCAAAACGTTTTCGGCACAACATAACTACCGGGCTGCAAAACAAAATTTTTTAAAATCTTATTCAAAAAAATTTTCTCGAATTCATACACATATTAACGAAACTTAACGTACCTCAAAATGTTCAATCGGTACAGCAGTTGCCTTCCCTTTGTTTGGTGATTTCCCCTTGTTTTGTGACTTCTGTTTACTCACACTTGACCGTGTGCGCTTCATTTTGCTTCCTATGAAAATCAACGACAACTAACATCAAAATATGGATCAACCAATACTAACATGAATTAATATATCATATCATCAAATATTTGTAAGCAAATGTTCATATGAACAGAAATTCAACAACTGAAAACAGAAATTAACACAAACAAGGAGCTCTATTCAACAACCCAAACACATGCAAAACGAATGTAGTGTATTAAAAACCCAAACACGATTTAAACCAACACAAATTAAGCATAAAAAACCCAAAATATTACTTGTATATAAAAGCAAACAAAACATAACTCCTAAGATGCCTCGCCGGAGATGAACTCCCCGTTAATGGCCAATAAAGACACATGCAATCGATTTTCACTCCTAAATACCCTAAATTAACATAAAAAAATCAAAACTAACCAAGTACTTGAAGCCGGAGGATGAAAGGTGAAGCCTTTTATAGAATGTTAGAGATGGCCTACCGGTTAATGGGAGATGAAGCCTCGCCGGTGATGTCTTCCCCGTGAACGGCCGGTGATTGCGACGAAGAATATGTAAGCTCGAAGAAGAACGAGTGAGAAGCTCGAAGAAATGTGAGACCGTGTTTGTTCGACGAGTGACAAATGAAATTGGTCAATGTTAATTTCAAAATCACCTAAAAAAGAGGAGGTGGTTGAAAATTAATGTTACCCATTTAAATCTCGATGGCTAATTAATGGTGATATTCATCATTAATTAATTAAATTTTATCAGATTATTAACCCCCAAATTTCGAGCTTTTTTTGAATTTAATTTAATTTTCGTTTTTAATTATTAAGGGTAATTATGTAAATGGGAATTCACTTAAATGGTTAATTGACTAGTTTACAAAATTAACCAAAGTTTGGCTATTTTGCTAAACCCACTTTCAAGATTGGCTATTACCCTTAAGAACCCTTTAAAATACTACATGATTAGTTAATTAGTGTATTTTTTATTTAAAATGATTGCATAACTAGTTATATAACTAGTTATGCAATGTTTTTTTATTTATAGTGAATACGTAATCATATATGTAATATTATTTTTTTACATTAAATTATTAATTTATATATAAGTTGGTGCTTAATACTTCTAAAAATTTACTATCTTATAAATTAATTAAGAGAATTATTAATGTAGCTAGTTAGGCCCGATTCAAGACCGGACAAGATTATTATTAAATCGATGTTATTAATTTATCGAGATTCTACTAAATGTCGTTTCGATCACCAAGAGTTTGCTTTGCTATTTTCCGGTCCCTTTTCTTAAAATGACACATATTCCACAAATATACATCTATAATCTATTTACTCCAGAGATTCAATGCTGAATGGATTCTCATAATTGATTTATTTATTTGATTATCGATAGACTAAATATAGTACAGATAAAACAAGAGCTTGAAAATAGTTTATCTAGACATCAATTCAGAACAATTAAAACTAAATATAATATTAAATTTGTTTCATGGATTACTGTCCTTTCATCCTAGAATAATTTCTTTTTCTTACTGTCGTTTCCCATAAACTTTTCCATTTGATGTGGTTTATTGTTTCTCTTGAAGCTTATCGTTCTTCCAAAATACTGTCGTTTTGTCCAAAATACTGTCCTTTTTTTTTCACCAGGCTTGGGTTGTATTCATATTTCGTAACTTTTTCAAACCGAAAAGATAATAACAATAAGTGTAGTATATTGTAGAATCAACAAATTAAATATTCTAATTTAATTAAAATGCCAAATGAATTGAACAAAGAAACAAATGAACTAGAAGGAAAAAGCAAACCATAACTACACAAACTTAATCAAAAAGTAATACTTCATGGTACTTATACCGCAAATTTCCTTTATACAGATAATAAATTAATAATTATCAGGGCTTCTTAGAGCATAAGTATTTTTTTTTATTCTTGAAACTTTTACCACGACAAAATAAAATTTAAAATATATATACTTTTGAGTTTTGCCTCAAACATCCCTTCTTAATTAATTTAACACACGAATTAAAATCGAATTCAAATAAATAAACAAGTGAAGTGAAAGAGAAAAACAGACACGCAATCGCTTTGGGATATCTATACAGGACAACATATGGTCGTATCAACTATCAAGCATCTTATTATTCATAATTCAAATTCAATTTTTGAAGAATGATAATGTTCGAGCTTCAATAATGTCTGAACCCGCATTAATAATTCCGACCACGCCAATTACGGATCTGCTACACAAGATTGAGATCCATCTGTAAATCGCCACCATCATCATGATCACCTTCACCGTCTTCATGTAAATCGCCGGCAAAAAAAGCGGACCAGAGAGCCACATTCATTAAAATCCCGGCAACAGACTTGTTCATCTTGTTTTCCTTTTAGTATATATTGGACAGTACACACCAAAAGATGAAGATGTGATATATAATAGTGAGATTATTGGGTGGTGAGACTAAACATCGATGCTTCTTCTTCTTATATATGCGCTCAAACATATACAAAATTGTATTGGACCAACGTGTACACCATGCTACATATATATTTACAAATTTAATACGCTAAAATCCCCATCAAATCGTGACAAATTATATTTATAGCACGTTTCTGAAAATAGAATATTGATCATTTTCAACTACTTATTTTGCGGCATAAACACCCGCATGAGCTAAAATAATGAATTATATATCCAATCTTTTATTTTATTTTTGGTAAAAATTCATAATGATAAGAAAAAGTTTTGGCAAAAGTAATTATGTTTAGGCACCTTTTGACCGTAGTTCTAACTAAGAGTTGATAATGAACCCTAAACTTTTATATTAGTAGCCAAAATGTGTTGTTGAATGCAAAAAATAAGACACTATAGGCCAGTCAACGTGCGGCGAAAACTTGGCTGAAAAATGTAAAAATGTAGACAAAATATATATGGGCATGCCAAACTACACAAATGGGATTGATTGAAAAACTTAATTATTTTTTCCCAGATTTTCATATTCATTAAGAATTTTTACCAAGAAAAAAAAAATTGGAAATATAAGTGAGATTTGTTTCTAACATACATAATTTATGCCATAAATATCCCAAATGATAATCGTTGTGCGTGTCCCTAATTTGTTATGCATTCGTGCACCAGCTCATTTACACTATAGTCCCTAAAATAAAACACCAATATATTTGGCTGTTCATTAAACAATACACTTCCTTCAAAAAAAACCAAAAAAAAAACAAAACAAAACCCTTTCATTGCCGTTATATAGATAACATTGAACTTGGTTGGTCTCATGGAACACAAAAAAATAAAGGGAATATTCATTATCTAGTGACAAATTAGGGGAAAATTAATTCTTAGTCATGAATGTTTCAAAATTCGAAAACTAATAATGTTCATTGTTCATTCACTAAAATATCATTTCCTCTTTTTACTTTTTTTTTTCATATACCCCTGATTTCATTTCATTTCATTTCATTTTTTCCTCTCCAAAAATCCTCTCTTTTTCTTCTTCATTTTTTTCTCCTCAGATCTCCAAATGATGATGGTAATATCCCGTTGGATAGATTGAGAGGTAAACAATGTCGTAAAATCTAGTTTGTGCAAGAGGACGGAAAAATCGCCGAAAAATACGAAGACGAACACATTTTTTAGATGGAACTTTGGATTATTTCGATCCGTCTTTCGAAATATTTTTTTTGCTAAAACTTAAACTACAAAGTTGTATATCCATCTTCTGGCTTCAAAATAAGATTTAAATTGTAGAATTTGAACAATATATGAGTAATTTGTGGAAAAAAATACGATATTGTGCAGATCTTGGTCGGGATTATCAATATTGAACTCAGAGATAAATTGTACAAGTTTTGTTATTTTGGCATACCTCGCTCATTTTTTGTCCAAATTTTACAAATGATCTACGATTGGAAAGCTGAGAGATAGATCTACAACTTCAGTGTTTTAAGCTTTATAAAAAAAATAATCAATAAAAATACGAAATATCAACCAAAACGTAAAACTGAACATTGATGTAATGCCAAATATTTGTTTCGAGCAAATTTTAATATATATTAAGACCTTTTATGATGAAACATATAATACGAAAGTCATAAATATATCTCATAGCTTTTCAACCATAGGTCATTAATAAAATTTGAAAGAAAGAGAGTGATTTGTGCCAAAAATACGAAAGATGTGCAAATCTACTATAGAGATAGTATCTCTGAATTCGGCGATACAATCTCCGAGGTCGATATACGGAATTAGGCACAAGCCACGAAGGACCATGTCCCCTGCACAACATAAAATTTTCTTAACAGCATTTTTAAATGATCAAGTAACAAACGTTAAGTTAAGACTATGATACTTGGCCCTCTAATTAAATATTAATATTTTTTGGATAATTATATTTTTGGCCCTCTTATTCTTAAATCCTAGTTCCTTCATTTGATTACATCTTTATTTCAGTATTTAAATTTATTTGTGTTATTGTGTTACCGAGGTGTGCTTTGCTATTTTCCGGGGATGAAGCTGGGAGTCACCAACAGAACTGGTAGTACACAGTGGAAGCATCACAAGTTGTCACTAACTTCGTGGACCTCTTTCAGATCTCCGGCGTCTGGACCGTTCACTCTGGACTGGGATCCCATGGGACGCCGCCTGGAGCTGAGGCAAAGAGAGAGGCATATCTGGATAAGCCAAATGAGCACAAGAAACCACGTCGCGTCGATGGATTCGATGAGCTCGAGTGATAACTTCAGTTAAACTAGCGTCTCAAGCGCCGAGGAAGAGTACCTTCCGTACTCTGTCAGCCACACCATGTACTGGCGGCGAACAATGTTTTGGAAATTGGATTTCATGGGCCGTCTAGTAAGGTTCGATGGAGTGATTCTCGTAGACACAGAAGCATGCTATAAATACAACACGGATGGCGGGTGCAGAAGTGGGAGAACCCCGAGTGTCCTATGGCATTTCTCGTCAAAAGGGGACACCTTTGAGCTCAGAGCAGGTATGTTTTTGCTACGAAATGGTAGTTATGATGACAGTTCTGATTATTCCGGATCTTCGGCATAGCGATTGCCTGACAAACGTGTTGGAACAACTGCGCTTGCAAGGGATATCTTGCGACTGAGTTTAGAGGGTGCTTGATCTACAATACTCCAAGCTATTATTTTGTGGAAGATCTCACTGGTCGAAGTCAGAAACACTACGTTCTCTCCAGACGAAAATTGGGTAAACAGAGCACCAACTTTTCATATGTTGAGTAATATTGTAAAACTCGGTTTTGTGTCTTTGCATTATTTTATTTTTCTTGGCTTCATGATTATATTTTGAAGCACCAGAACTAAAGGTAAATCAGATAGGTATATTCGCCGTTCCCCTATATAATTTATAAATGGTCGCATCAATATCTGTCTAAAGATAAGTAAAATGCTTTGACAAAAGTTGTTAATTAGTAAGAACAATTCTAACGGTAATATTTGCACAGGAAATAGAAAAGCATTATGGATCGCAGTTTCTGTATCGAGTTCAATACTCGCGAGTTTGTTAATTATTATCTTCTATCTCAGCAGTGGTGGATCCAAGATTCCTCAATGGCGGGCCGGAATTTTTTTTTTTTTGTCATTAGATTCACAAACTTTTTGGTATACTGTCATTACAAAATAGACATATTCATTCGCTAATAACATAACGACATTTACATCATAAAATCCTGACATAAGTACATCGAACTTATAATAATATTTTCACCTCCGCATTTTCTCATCTGACTTCAAATCCACAAAACATTTACATTGTCATTTCATAAGTCCGACATACTAGATCACCTGTACACAAAAATGAAATCAAAACAATAATAACATTCAAGGAACAATATAGAAAAAATTAAAAATAGTAACACGCTAATTAAAAAAAAATACTGAACAACAAAGATTTAAAATTGAGGGCGCCTTTGTGCCATATCAAAGAAGTCGTCAATAATTTCATCGAGTCAAACTGCATAACTATATTTTCTCAATATACACAAGGAGACTATCACACAAGAATTCATCTTCCATGACGTGCAGTCTTTATAATACTCATACATGAAATAGAACCTCTGTTGTAGCA
This sequence comes from Parietaria judaica, assembly GCA_954871525.1. Lineage (NCBI taxonomy): Eukaryota > Viridiplantae > Streptophyta > Magnoliopsida > Rosales > Urticaceae > Parietaria > Parietaria judaica. The sequence continues at coordinate 18,350,807 of OX940868.1, read as the reverse complement.
GTAGAAACGGGAAGCGTCAAGAGATAAGAGTTATCACTCAATAAAGAAGAGGATATGAATAAGATTTCCCAGTTAACTTCATCCAGCGACACATATCAGAAAGTGTAATCAGCTCAGTAAACTCTTGGAGTTGTCGATAATCGTCAAATCCGACAATGTCCGAGCGTAATCGTAGCATATCGTAAGCTTGCAAATCTGTTGGGTATAACTTTTCCGCAAGCTTGCAAATTTCATGGATCCTGAATGTATTTCTCATCTCTCAAGGATCTAAAGTTGTACTCAGACGAATTAGTTCCGTGGTATATCACTGAATCTGCAATCCATTTCTTCGCGTTGGCAATTTATCGCAGCAAAGAAAACATCAAATTTGTAAAAATGCTGTAGAATGTCATCATTCTCTGAGCGACGAGGTTTTCCTCTTTCCGGAATATATTTGCAAGTCATATCGGGAAACTCTAAAGACATTTTTTCGCAAAACTTACGCAGATTTTGAACTATAAAGTCCCATCCATCGTCTTTTAACTTTTGCAGTGCATGTTTCGTAGCTGCTACAACTGACATCGCATTTAGAATGTCTTCGTTTTGACGCTGCAAAGCTTGACAAAGCTCATCTGAGATCTCTAAAATTGCTTTCATAGTGAGCAATGTGAAAACAAATTTAATTGAAGTCAACTCGTGATGAGCTAAACTCGCATCTGCTTATTCTTATTTTCTTGTCCATGAATCATGCCTAATAGAACTTCACAAGTGGCGCTAGACATAGTCATTAAACTATAAATTGACTTCAAATGTGAAGTCCAACGAGTATCGCCTGGCCGTGACAAAGAACTTATTTGGTTTTGACTACTTTCACTATCTAGCTCCCCGATACTAATTAGAAATTCGATATTTCAAGCATGGGTCACCTTTAGTTCGTCATTTCACTTAGATGATGAACTAGCAATATTGATGATGAAACTCAAGTTGTTAAAAAGTTGTAGACATGACCAATGTCCTTAGCCGCACTAATTATCGCCAATTGCAAACGATGAGAAAAACAATGAATGTAGTAAGCTTGTGGACATGCCTCCAACGCTTGCAAACCGTCGAACTCGCTACGCATGTTACTTGCACCATCATAGCATTGCCCTCTGATACACTTAACATCGAGATTGTATTGTGCCAAAACCAAAAAGATACCTACATAAAAAATTCCTATATACTAAGTATAACGTCGAGATTATATTGCGAAAGAAACAAAAAGATACATTCTTTTTAAAGTCGATGATTTTGTGTCTCTGACGTGAACCAATCCAAAGAAGCGCTCTTGTACATAACCTTCTTGGTCAACGAATCTCAAAACAATCGACATTTGCTCTTTTTTGGATTCATCTTTAGCTTCGTCAACTAATAGACAATACTTTCCATATCATATCTCTTCCCGGATATAATTCCTCACTCTATGGCCCAAGAGGTGTTAAATTTTTTTTGTACTATCGGTCCCGTGTATAAGGCATTTCCTGGCGATTTATTTATAACGGCATCCACTTGTGCATTATATCGTTGAATCAAGCTTCTCAATTCTAAGAACATTCCACAATTCAATGATGTTTCGGACTCATCATGGCCTCTAAGAGGAGATCCCATATATATGTAAGCCGTCATACTGCATCAATTGTAATTTTCAAACGAAGTCGATTTTTTCCTCTTTCTTTTTCGATGAAAACTTTTCAAGATTATTTACTATAAGAGACGAGTAGTCCATAAGAGCTTCACAAGCTCTCACAACGTTTCTATGACTTGAATTTGAATTTTTTCCAGCATGTAACAAAAGAGAGCGATTCTTTCTGTTTTTCATCTTTTATCCATCTTTGAAATCCTACAGCCGTGAAAGCATTTGCCCCGTTCCCACTCTCTTTTCTAAATAAGAAACAAGGTAAACAAAATATGACATTCTTATAGGGATAATATTCTAACCATATTGAGCCGAGCTTATACCAATATTTTTGACAACTTCTTAAAGATTTTCTCCTTTCTGTGGATATGATTCTTCTTTCTTTGGTTGATAAGGTCCCAATTTGATGTAAGCTATCCGTACTTATCACGCATATGAGTTAGATAAGTGCAAATTTGTCGTCCTTTTCTAGGATCTCTCTCCACTTAGTTGATATCAAACTTAACTTCATTTGGTACCTCTGCTTCATCTTGAACCTCTTCTTCATCTTCATTTCCTCGTATTTCCATAGCATGTTCCTCAGAATGCAAATTTATTTCATCATCTTTGACCTCGCTTACTGAACTTTGAATACTAGATCTCTTGAAGAACGCATCGGTTTGTTCCTTCATTCATCTAAAACTCATAAATAATTTTTTATTCACACGTTCAATGAAAAAACAGATTCAATATTAATGCCTGAAATTGCAAGTTGCATTAAATATAAACCTAAAATTGAATAGTAAGTTGATTAACAGTTTAAAAATCAACCTAATTTTAGGTTGATTTTAATGCAACAATCTTGCAGGTCGTTACCATGCTGGCGAATGAGAGCGTGCCTCTGCCTGAGCTGAAGAAACCGGCCTTTTTCGTCAGAAGCGGTTTACTCAGTTAGAAGATGAGCCAGATTACGACTGATACTTTTTCCGCGAATAGTATATCTATTTCCTCTATCCTCGCAAGGTAGCTTGTAGTTGAAGATTGAAGAAAATATTCTCTCTGTTTAAGATACTTCTATTGTCGTTCAAGCTAGTTATCGTTTACTTTTCACTATATAAGTGCAATTTGGCACATATTCCAAGCCCTCAACAAATATATAAACCTTTAATTATTATTTACTACGACATAGATTGATGATGAATGAGTTCTCATACTTAATTAATAGGGTTCTTTAGGGTAATAGCCAAACTTAAAAGTGTGTTTAGCGAAATAGCTAATCTTTGGTTAATTTTGTAAACTAGTCAATTAACCACTTAAATAAAACTCCAATTACATTGTTAATTTTAGTTAATATTGGCTAGTTTAAGTGGTTAATTGGCTAGTTTACAAAATTAACCAAAGTTTGGCTATTTTGCAAATCTTATGTTTCAATTTGGCTATTTAGAGCAATTTCTCTAATTAATATATATGACTTCAGAAAGAAAAAATAATACCGAAATAAAGATAACACAAAAGTATTAAAATATATAGGGATAATCGAGGCGGAAGTACTTAAATTTTGACTATTTGAGGCATCAATACAGAGTAAAAAATAGCGACAAATATATCCAATGTCAACAAATATGAGGCGAAGCATTTTTCCATCCAAGTTTTTTGACAGACGTTGGTAATTACTTAGCATAATATTATTAAATCATACTGCGGATACATGTGTATGTGCTCATTTAGCTATCTAGCATCTTCTCTCATTTGACTTCGACGTAAAAATAGACGAAAAAAATTTGTAGCCTCACATTTGATACGAGTGAGGACAGTCGTCAATTCGATAGAGCAGCCGAAGATAGTAGTATAACCAACAATGGCCCTAATTATATAGGTGAGCAAGGCTGGCGACTCACGTCCCAAATTTAGGGGCATGTTTTTTTTAATTGTTTTATATCTAATTAAATACGGAAAAAAATTAAATATTTTAAAGGGCTTCAACATTTACTTAGCCTATAGAGCCCCGATAAAAAAAAAGACAAACTCAGAGCCGACCCTGGCTATAATTTATTAATATACCTAGAAGATCTCATGGAATCCCTAATAACATATATATATATAATATTATTAATTAATTAATTAATTAACTAGTTATATGGCCACCGCCGAGAGTCGCACGGTCGCACTGGAGAACTGATGGCTATATTATACGAAGATATAATTAGACATATATAAGTTCATTCCAAATTAAAAAGATATATATATATATATAGTCCCTTCAAACTGCTGGAACACTTTGAAATTTATATATATATATATTATTTTTTTTATAATTTACCCTTTACGTAATTAGCCTCTCACAGTGACGGAATTATATATAATTCAAAATTCTAGAGATTAAATTGGAGTTTTAGTAGAAAGTAGAAACTATAGGGAGTTGGAAAGGAAATTTAATAAAAATGAAAAAGTAGAAATAACACTTAAAAAATAAGTTTGGAGGATGGTTCCACATATATCTCTCACAACTCTTTAGTCTTGAGCATTTGTATCTTAAATCCGCAACTACGTAAGGACGATGGCGACGTATGAGGACCGGAACCGTGAGAATTAACGCCGGAGACAGCCCAAAAAAGTAATAACCCCGCATGCATGCTAACTTTAGGATAGCTTTATATATATTATTTTCACTTTGTGTATAAATCACTCATTAGGTCAAAAGCAAGGAAAATTCTGAACTTTTTTGTCCTCATGTTTTCTTATAAGATACACATCAACCACACACTGACATTTAATCAGATCAATCCATTCAAGCATATGTGGCCAGTCTCATTCAATGCCAACGAATCATCGTGATGAGTGACTTTTACTACAAACAAAACTCATTAACTATACACGTAACCTCTATGGGATAAGCGTGAAAATAACACACCAAATACAACCACGATCACAAAACAAACATATATATAAGAAGAAGAAAGCAAGTTAATTAATACTCTTCTTCGTTACAATATATTTATATATATGTATGTATGTACAGTGAGGGAAACTTGAAAAGTTGAAAGAAAATTCTGAATCGCAAGTTGCTTAAGCGTCAAAATACAACACCAAACCAATGACAAAACAGGCATAGAGAGAGAGAGTTTCTCTCACTCTCTCTATATATACATATATACACTCACACACTATCATAATATTCATACGTTCATAATCTTTTCTACCCACAAAAACAAACACTAATTCACATATATATATATATATATATATTGAGAGAGATGAGCGGGAGTGACGTGATCAAGAGCAAGGTTCTTGTGGTGGGGGGCACGGGCTACATGGGGCGGAGACTCGTGAGGGCAAGCCTGGCCCAAGGCCACCCCACCTACGTCTTGCAGCGGCAGGAGATCGGGCTCGACATCGAGAAGCTTCAGATGCTCCTCTCCTTCAAGAGGCAAGGCGCCCGCCTCGTGGAGGCCTCCTTCTCCGAACAACAAAGCCTCGTTGAAGCGGTGAGGCTTGTCGATGTGGTTATCTGCGCTATGTCCGGCGTGCACTTCCGGAGCCACAACCTCTTGGTGCAGCTCCAGCTCGTCGAGGCCATCAAAGAAGCCGGGAACGTTAAGGTATGGAGAGATTTTTATTCAAATATTTGATAAATGGTTATTAATTTTGATTATCATAAGCAGTATATATGTTATTAGTTAATTACTTTATGATTATCATAATGAAATGATGGTCTTTTCCAATTTTAAGCCTTTTTTTTTCCTAATATAATACGGTAAAATGGTGTCATAAGTAAAACTATTTCAGGTTTATAATTCCTTTTATCACCTAAAATCAGGTATTTTAATTTTATCCATTTTAGTTTACTAATGAACATGACATTATTTTATTTTTCTCTCTCTTTTTCGGTGGTGAAAAGATATTTGTAAGTTTGTTACCGACATTTTGCAAGTTTCTATATTTATATATTTTTTTATTTCTGCTTTACTTGGTACCTTTGACGTATATAACCCACTAAATAATATTGAAATGGTGGTAAATAAATATATCTAAATTATACTCGACTATGACAACATAAACTCAAAAAAAAAATAGCGGCAAATGTACTTGCTAAATTTCACTTTCGTGGAGCTTGAATATACTAAAGTTTTATTTTCCCGCGGCTTGATATACCTAATGTTAAGAAGAAGAAAGAAAAAAACTTGATTTTATGCGAGTCCTAGTTGAATATAACTTGGTTTCATTTTCCACTATTAAATAATTATATATTACCTATAAAATTATTGCCTTTCTATATCATGAAAAGTAGACCTTTAATTAGTGCTATAGAAATGAAGGAGATATCTGACCTTCATTGAATAAAATGATAAACAAATTCTAGAAGAGTATAAGTACTGGATTGGGAATGGAGATAACGTAATGAAAAAAAAAATTAAAAATATGAATTTTAAAAATAAATTTTGGAATAGATTTTGAATGTTTGATCTCGTACGTAATTGTTGCATGACATGTGTTAATCGTCGAACTCAAATTTCAAAAAAAAAAAAAAATGTTGCATGACATGATCAGTAGTCAGTACTCAGTGCAATATATATTATTCTATAGTCCAACTTACTTTTGAGTCACTTAAATATAATAATTCATAGCATCGCGATGATTAAAAATAAAAATATTCGAGTTGAACAATTCAATATGATGTTGAGTATTGACAATCACAAACCACCGTTGAAAATTTATCCGTTTTTTTCTTTTCTTCAAATGTTACCTGTAATTTTTTTTTTTAATTTACTTTTAAATAATAATTAGTCATTCCCTCTCATAATACTTAGCATTCAAAATATATATATTTAGTCTGGCTCTACACTTTTTGTCATGTAGCTTATTAATATATAATACGTGGATTGGTTATCACGTCATGCATTAATACACAATATATAAATAAAACCTAAAAATATACTATTCAATTGGTGTAGCGTTTTTTTCCGTCTGAATTCGGTATCGATCCATCACTGATGGGACACGCCCTAGAGCCGGGAAGAGTAACATTTGAGGAGAAGATGGTTGTGAGGAAGGCGATAAACGATGCTGAGATACCTTTTACTTATGTATCCGCCAACTGTTTTGCTGGCTACTTCGCCGGAAACCTCTCCCAAATGAAAACCCTCGTTCCGCCAAGGGACAAAGTTTTCATCTACAGAGAAGGCAACACAAAAGGTTTGTGTAATTCTAAGACGTTGCAGTTAGGGTTTATGATTTAATTAGGGTTTAATGAGTGTTACACTTTTTCTTTTCTTTTTTTAAACCGATTATAATTTTTTGCAAGTTCTACTTGAGAAATTTCTATGACAATGATTATTTAGATTTTGTGATATTTGTGAATAAACTTTCATATAGTTATATTTCCAGACTTTCACTTAGTTGGTTTTTTCAACTATGGTTGTCTTTCTCATAACCATGTCGTTTTATACGTATAATGTCGTTTCACCTATGTTGTCTTTTTCATTAACCTATATTTGGATTATGTTAAGATCATCAGATCTTAACATAATCATCAGTTTGTTTGTCTCGACCATTGTTGTACTTTCGCTTGATTTATCTTTCGGATTAGGGCTTTTATGTACGTTTTAAGGTTAAAGTCGTCATTTATTTACCTACTCTCTATTGTTCTCTATTGTATCTCATGTTCATTTTCGTTTACCCTTTGTTGCTATTTTGCTTTTGATTTATTACATTATCTGATCATACAAACATATATATGAGCAGTTATTTTCATGGACGAAGATGACGTGGCAACGTACACAATAAAAACGATAGACGACCATCGGACGCTGAACAAAACCCTCTACCTCAGGCCAAAAGACAACATTCTGTCTCAGAGACAACTGGTTGAGAAATGGGAAGATTTGATCGGGAAAAAACTACAAAAGATCTCCATTTCTGAACAAGAGTTTCTTGCCCCCATGAAAGGTCAGATTATATTATCATTATATATATATATTTGCAACTTAGTATTTAATTTTAGATATATAATGAAAAAACTGAACAAATAATGAAGCTAATTCTTATTAGGTATGGAATATTATATATAGGAAACTAATTTTCTTAGATATATTTGAGTTGGTGATGAGTATATATATTTAAACTTATTTCTTAGATAGATTTGAGTCCCACAACATTGAGTGATGAAATAAAGATTATTAGAAGATTATTAATTAGATAGTTACTAAGATTATTAAAAGATTAAAGATATTAATTGATCTTGTCTCTTAATTATATTTACCTTTCTAGTTTTTACTTAATTTCAAGTCACCGTAGCTTGAATCCAAGTTGTAACTGCGCCGCGGGTAACCATGTTTCTTTTTTTTTCCGTAGTACGGAGAATTATCCACGCTTAGTAAAATAGAGCTCCCTCTGGTTTATGCTAAAACACTATGTATTTATTACCTCCACTAGGTTTTATTTACTTTACTCTTAATATTTATCTATAATTTATTTTAACTATTTGAGTACCTATTAACGTTTTAAAAAAAAAAATTGAAGAAACTGTGGATGGCTAAAATTTTATTGAACTTAACTACTTTTTCCACTACAAAAAAGAGCTTGAGTACCCAATGTTGCAACTAATTAAATATTCTTGGGTAATATTTACCTTTGTATTTGTTGATGTTGAAAGATTATGATTGAGTTTGGTATGGATGTAGAGCTGGAATATGCACAGCAAGTGGGAGTGGGACATTTCTACCATATTTTCTATGAGGGTTGTTTGACCAACTTTGAGATCGGTGATAATGGAGAAGAAGCTTCCTTGCTTTATCCTGAAGTCAACTACACTCGCATGGATGAATATTTGAAAATCTTTGTGTGACAAATTACCCTGTAATATTTACAAGTCTATGAGGTTAACAAAAGAAGCTCCATGTTCATTTGGAATATAGCTAAAAGTTTTATATATGTACTCCTCCATATCCATGCATATTCGTATTATTATTATTATCTACATCATATTTCGTGAATACGTGTGATAAAATATCGTGTGTCTCTCTTTAAATTTCCCGGATATGTTTTCACCAGGATCGATCAAATATTTAAAATTACCTTGATCGCAACAAGATCGATACTTTCATTGATATAAAAAGTATTAATCTTCGGTAAAACAGTGTTTCCTCCGATTTTTATGGATTAGGGACATCTTAACCCCCACAAAATTTTACTTTAATTTTAAATTTTCTTATTATTTATTTTAATTATTTAAGGCCTTCCTCTATTGAGGTTCTTTTAAAAAAAAGTTGGGAGGGAATTGAACTCGTGATCTGCTAATAAATGTTTTAATTAGTTTGGATATTTTTTCCACCTCAAAAGAACTTGAGTACTCGAAGCAGTGCAGTCGACTATATCGTATCGAATTTAAGGGGAAAAATTGAAGAAAATGCTAAGAATAAGAGTTTATTCCTATTCGCGGTAGATGCACGTATATGTAGGAAAATGGGTTGATGCGCGATGTAAAACGACATATATAAGTTCCGTTTTTTACTGCAACTTGGTGAAACTTTCCTTTGGCGTGCTGCGGTTTTTACAACATTGGTATTCATAACTTATTCCAAAAAAAAATATACAATAAATGTAGTAGTGTAGAATCAATAAATTCAATATTTATGCTCCTTTTTAATTTATTTAGCAGACTATTTTTAAATTCGAATTAATAAACTAATGAAGTGGAAGGGCAAGCAAAAACACCGAAATACACAATCTTTTTATTTTAGAGAATTTTGATAATGTCTGACTTTGAACTTTAGCGCCAATCATGTCGGAACCCGCATTGATTCCGCCGATTGGTGATCCTCTACGTAGCACCACCAAACTAAACCTTCAATCACCGCAACCGACATCGGAGTCCCCAGGCAGGACAGGGTCATCATCACCGCAGCGGACATCGGGGTCCCCAAACGGGTTACCGGGCTGCAGAAGCTTCCTGACAGCAGCGGAGGTAGGGGTGCCGGAGACCAGGACGGCGAGAAAGGCGGTCCAGAGAGCCACATTCACTAAAATCCTGAGAAGAGCTTTGTCCATCTCTTTTGACTTTTGGTATACAACAAAATGAAGATGTGGCTGTGAGATTATTGGACGTCGATAATGTGTATATATATATGTACATAAAACACGCAAAATCCCATGAAATCGTGACATAATAATTTGGACGTTCCTAAAAATACGGTATTGATCATGTTCAATTATTAGGATATTTGTAGTAAAAATACCCTCATTTTACAAAAAAAGTATAGCTTTTATTAATATATAAAAGATTGTGGCACAAATTCTTAACGAAATATAAAAAAAATTGTTAATATTTAAGTTATTCTGGTAACTCCATACCATGAAATTTCACGTGACGGCATATGATTTGTCCATGTTTTCGCTCATTTTGACCAAGTTTTTGTCTCTATTAACCACGTGGCAATATAGCATTGTATATATATATGTCAATTGCTTTGGCTATAATTTGGATATTTTAGAGTTAGTTGTCAAATCTTTGAAGACCGAATAGCTCATATATACGTGATCAAACGAGGCGAAAACGTGAACAAATCATATGTCGCCACGTGAAACTCACGGTATTAACGAAAAAAAATTAATTATTAATGTCAAAGAAATTGTATTCTCAACAATTTACACCGCAAAATAAAATTGAGAATATAAATTAATTTTTTTGTAACATACATATCGCAAATATCTGTTAATTAAAACGAGAACTTTGCATGTCCCAAAAGTATGTTAAGAAGCGTGCACCAGCTCATTGATGTAATGCTAATTTGCATTAAGAAATCAAAATAAAATAGAACGAAACCAGAAAACAATCACCACAATGACATTTGATGCTATTATCGTGGTTCGGCTCCAAAAGATGCAACGACTACTATTACAATAAAGGAATTACACCACACTTTTTATAAACGGTCTCGATTAACGAAAATAGACCATAATATTTAAAATAAAATAAGACATAAAACTACTAACATATAGCATTATAATTGTGTTTTATAAACCGTTCATAGCAACAATTTTGATATGGACAAAATTGACTTCTACAAATTTTTATGTTCTCAGTTTAATATAAGATTTTATCTATTTTTAAGGCTTTATAAGTGTTTTAAATTATTGATAGGTGGTTCACAATTTTTTTAATTTTTGCAAAGTTTAACCATATAGATATACTTATAATAAGACTTTTACAATGACGTTGGGAAAATGTTACTCTACTAAAGCATTAACCTATTCCCTTAAAACATAACTTTTAAATGATTTTTTTTAGGGTTTTTTTTTTTTTTTTTCTTTCGATAGTGAGATGTTTTTACCATAAATTTTAGCAGTGTGCCTATAGTTTTAGTTTTAGTGGAAAAATGAGGGTAAAAAATGTAATTATAATGAACCATAGCTGAAAAGGCAAATGCAAAGGTTCACATTCCATTACACTACAATCCAACTTAAGCTCATAATGACACAAATATTCATGTGAAAATTAATTCATAAAAAATAACAAGCTCGGGCCAAGTGTGGACGACCGACCCGGCTACGGGCACTGTAGCTTCGTCACTGTTATGTTAGTTCACCTTGGAAAAATTAGCGTTTTAGAAAATTTAAACAAAAGTTTGTCAAATCTTCGTGAAAACATTTATAATTTGACTGTGGCAGACATACGTGTGTGCACAATTTATAGGCACAAAAGCATCGTGTAAATCTCGGGCTCGGAGTATTTTATTTTACTTTTGGCTTCGCACGCGGTTTAAGATTTCAGTTTTCCTTCCATTTTCTCCTATAGTTCTCTCAACCCTCTCATGTCTCCTATCTGTTATCTCTTTGTCACCTCTCCTTATGCTTCATATTTCGGTTCATATGTTTTCATCTTGATTTTATATTCCGCTTTGGGAGAAATAAATTTAAAACATACACATCTATAAATACACATGAAAGATTCTAGGCAACAAGATAAGTACTTGCATTGATTAAAAAAAAGTATAATTAATACATATAGTTTTTTTTAGAGATACATAATACTCATATAGTTGATCTATAAAATACGTATTAGAAAAGTGAACGAAGATCATGGGTAAAAAGCTTAAATGAATACCACATATAAGAAATTCAGTAAATTAAATATTTTGAATGAATATCACACATATAACCAATTGCATTGAATGAAAGAAAGAAGACTTAGTTTGATGTTAAAAAATAACTTGTTCAAGTGAGTTACATAGAAAAAAAAAATCTCAAATTTAATTATGACAATGAAATCCTTTATGGGTGGTAACTTTTTTTCCTATAAAAAAAATCTATAGTATTGATAATTTCACCAAATACAAAAAATATGTAGTAATATTCCAAAGCCACTATCTTGTATAAGAGATCATTTTCGGGTCCAAACCAAGCCCATTTGGTCCTACAAAGTCAAAGTCAAACCCACCTTTGGTGTTCAAGTCAAAATGTATAGTTTCTTTGAGCTTGATGTCTTGATCAGTGGCCTGTGAATAGCTTGACTCACTCTCTCTCCTGAAAACACCTCTCTTGTGGTCAATCTCACTCATGTTCTCCATCAAGCTTGACAGGGCCAAATTGAAGTCTGTCAATTGGGCTTTTGCAGCCTCTAGGGTTTCAGGCCCATTCATGTCCACAGTGAGGCTCTTTTGAGCTTTCTCCAAGATGGCTTGCAGGTACTTCCCTTGGGATTCTATTCTCATTTGTAGCCTCTTTTGGACCTAATAGCGGTTTACAAGATAGTAAGATCATCTCCGACCGTAAACTCTATCTAAGTCGATTTTTATCGCTGTTTTGCTTTTCTATATTGTTTTTGTGTGAAAATACATAATTTGATCTTTTGCGGTATCGTTAGAGATCGCTCTTCGACTTTAGAAGGTTGTATGACTACCTCTAAAACAATAAAAAAAAATTACTTTTCTTTTTATTAATTTGTGAATCAAGTATTGTCTCATCTTTGAAAATTCATATATGGGTGAAACAACGTTTATATAAACCATAAATTAGGCTCATCTCTATAAACATAGAACAAATAAGAAAGAAAACAAAAGGTTGAACAAATAAGTACCTCAAGTTGGTCTTGCAATCTTTTTTGTACTTCAATTTGCTGCCTTAGCGCCTCCGCAATCGGGATTTCACTGTTTATTTTTCGAAAAGTTCATTAGTATTATGAAATCTCAACTAATTTAGCATGCAAATCTTCTCTACTTTCCAATCATAAGAGTGATACACAATTCATTTGGTACTCATTAATTCAACAATACAATAGTTACAAGAAACAACAAAAACTATCTAAGTTCTCATGTTATGTCACAAGACTGACTGTTGCTAAGTTTTAACAATTAATTAGTGATAGTTGTTTGATTTACTGTCTCTTAGGCAATATTTCACTAGATAAAACTAAAATTAAACATGTTAACTTGCAAGGAATCAAACTTTACATGTGGGTCCCACCTACAAGACATTCAAATCAAAGAAAACTAAATAACACCTACCATTGTTCTTTGTCCCCTCTTGATGAAGGTGTGCTAGTCCCAGATGAATTATTTCCAAATTGTACATATGAACATTCTAAAAAAATAAAAATAAAAAATTATATTGTGTCACAGATAAAAATAACATAAATAGTATTTATTAAATAGACATCATTATAGAAAGGAAAAAAAAAAAAACTCACCACTGTTGTCTTTGCTGTGTCCTGCAGAGCTTGTCTTCCTAGTTTGTTGCCCCAATCTATATTTCTGTAATAATTACAATTGACAAACAAAATTAATGGTAATTAATAATTAAAAATTGAAAAGAAAGAATAAAAAAGGGGAAAATTAAATTAACTACCTGTAAATGGCTTTTCAAATGGTAGAGTGTCAAGCCCTTCAATCCCATGAGCCTCAAGACAGACTTTGGAGTTGCCTCTGATCAAATCACCATTTTCAAGACTCAATTTTTAGCACACAAACAATTCAAGAACAGTATATAAATTGAACCCCACATCTAATTTCAAACCAAACTCAAGAAAAAACTATATACTAAAATAAAATCATATGATTAAAAAAATTGAATCGAAGTAACAAAAAGATACATACTTTCTGGTCCACCAAGCTTAGTGACTGCATCAACAAAGCGATCATGGAGATCAGTTGTCCATCTCAGCCTCGGTTTCGGGTCTCTTGTCATCACAATCCCATTTTCATACCCGAAATTCCTCTCCATGGTGTGAAAATGGCCTCACAATATGAAAGAGGTCAGAAAACTCCAGTGTTTAGTTTTTTTCTGTGCACAGAGATCTTGCTTCATAAGCCAACCCCCAATGGGGATTAGATTCTTCTTCTTCTTTGTTTTGTCTTTAATTATTTGTTCTCTTTGCTTTTGTTGTGCAAAAGAAAGGTCCCAAAAGTTGAGGGGAATAAATATGGGCATGTTAGAAGGAAACGACATATTTCAGAAAATACAAAACTTTCAGAACATGTCACAAATAAGAAGTCCTAATATTTTAATGCTAATTATTTGAACAAACACTAATGCTTGATGTTGGAGGTTTGATTCCAAAAACATAAAGGGAGTACTTGACATAATTAATTGCGTCCTTAAGTTTGGATGTTAGTGCAATTTGCCTTCAGAATTTTGATTTATTGGCAATTATGCCCCTTACGGGTAAAAATTGACAATATAAATTGGCTTATGTACAACACATAATTACCTACTTTATTTATTAATTAACTATTGAAGGAGATCAATATACTTAGATTTGTTAGGATTTTGACTTATACCTCTAAATAAAAATTCAAAATCAAAAGTGTGAAAAATAAATAGTGAAACGGATATTTTTAGTGATTCGTTCTCAAAGTGAGAGGTACAACCACCTCATGTTTGCAAATCTACTTCGCTATAATCCAATCGGAGTTCACATTGTTAGTCCAGCGAATGTCGGTTACAAGCCATATACTAAAAAAAAAAAAACAGTGCTACACCAAGTTTAAGTTGAATTACCTAAAAATATAACCGCTCATAAAATCATTTGGTTTGGCTATTTGCGCCGGTTCATTATAGTGATTTCACTAAAATAGACTTCACAACTAAGCAAGGTTAAAGATTCTAGTCCGTTAGAAAATTAGATATACGTGTGCGCACAATTTACAATTGCTCATTATTTTTTTATCGGGTAGAGAAGAAATTACTACTAAAATAATGAAAAAAATTATGTCGAAGATTATAATTCAGAGAATAAACACACCAACATTCAGAATTCAGGGGCTATACCTAGAATTACTAGAAGTAAGAAAGAGTTAATAAATTAATGAAATGATGACACTTCATGGTTTTGACTTTATTTGGAGGGATTATTATAGTAATGTGCGATAGTACTATTTATTCTTGACATGTCGAGGAAACCTCGGCGACGAATCTGAAGCTGCGGAGGGCCGTCCGATGGGTTGACTTTGACTTGGAGAGGAGAACGGAGGGTGGGGATTGATGGCCGGGTGCCACGTGGAATATTCGCCGGCGGACAAGGAGAGAAGAATATTCGCGGAGTCACGTGACGGAGAGCGAGAGAGGTGGGGGCGGTGGGCCAGGCTTCGGTGCGGTGGGGTCCAGGGGAGTTTTGGTGGGGACGCGTTTCGGAGTCTCCGCAAACGACGGGAAGCTTGGACCAGAGGAGAATATTCCTCTCTTTCTCTCTCTCCCGGAATGCCAAAAACGACAAGTGGGGCTGTGTGGCATGCTTATTTACTACTTTCTTCCCTTTCATTTTTATTCTTCACTCTGTCAATATGTATGACTATATATGTATAAAAGGATATTTGCCGTAAAAATATCATATATTATAAGTATATGCGTATTTTCTTATTTTTATATGGTATACATTTTTTTAGTAAAAGTTATTTAGTTCCGCCATTAACTCCACGTTTTTGCGGTGAAATTTCATGTTGCGATGGATGATTTGTTCACGTTCTTGCTCCTTTCAACCAAGTGTTTGTTCCTTAAAATCACGCAGCGACATAGTTTTTTACTGCAAATATTTTTTGCGGTAAACCTTCTTGTGTGACATATGATTTGTTCACGTTCTCGTCCCGTTAAACCAAGTTTTAAGTTTTTGTTCCTTAAAAACGAATAGTTTTTGCATTGTAAAAATCGTTTTGTCGACTATACGAGAACTAAATGTTTCTAAATGTTTGTTGTCAACTCTTTGAAGTTCTTAAAAAAAAAAGGTCAAAAAAGGCGAAAGCATGTACAAATCATGCATCGTCACGTGTTATCTCACGGCAAGAAATTAGGAAAGTTTGTCTAAAAAAAATTAAAAACATAATAATTCTAATAATATATAATAATTTTTCCCGCAAATATCTATGTATATATAAAATTGGTAACAATTCTAATTTTTGTTTGGGTAATGAGCCAAATGGCCATTTGTGACTCAAGGTTTTAAAAAATGCCCGAACTTATTTTTGGTAATTAAAACCACCAACTAATTGAAATATGAGTCAATGTACCCTTCTTCTTCTTCTTCTTCTTCTTCTTCTTCTTCTTCTTCTTCTTCTTCTTCTACGTGTGGAGCAGTTAAATTACTTATAAAATCAATTAATTATTTGAACAAATTAAAATCAAAATAAAATTATTTCCTTAAATATAGCTAAATACAATAATTGATTACGCTTAATCATTCCTTAATTACTTTCAAATATTTTTTCCCTATTAATCAGTATTCAAGCGATTATTTTAACAATTTAAATCTTAAAAACAAAATCAATTCTGGATTTTGTATATGATGTTACGAAAGTAATTATAATACGAAGTAAAATACAATTGTAATTTAAGTTGCGAATTTGTAATAGTAAATCACTATACCCAAGTTGCTTTTGGTATTTACATTGAATGTAACTCTTCTTACGAATTTATAATAGTAAATCACTTTACCTGTAATTGTAGTTTAAGCTATGAATTTATAATAGTATGTATATGAATTTAAGTTACGAATTTATACATGTAATTGTAATTGTACTTTAAATTACGAATTTATAAAAGTAAATCACTATACGTAAATGTAATTTAAGTTACGAATTTATTATAGTAAATTACTATACATGTAATTGTAGTTTAAGTTATGAATTTATAATAGTAATTCACTTTACGAGCTATTGGGTGAACGAAATATCTGAGCGAACAACCTTCGCGATAGAGAAGGCGACGGAGAGGCGATGGAGGCGACAAGAACCTATGCGACGGCGTGAGGCGACTGGACTTGGCATGATGAAGGTGGAACAATCGGGGAGAGAGAGAAGGTAGAGCAATTTTCGAGAGAAGGTCGAACAATTTTGGAGAGAGATAAGAAAATCGGGGAGAGGGAATGAATAGTAAAAAAATCGATACCAATTAATGCAAATCGTTTTAAATTATATAATTTAAAAAAAACATAATATTGTAATTAAGAGGTGGAAGTTGTCAACCACAATTATAAGAAAAATAATTGCGAAATTAAAATATATAATTAATAATAATTAAACAAAAAATGAATATTTATAAATAATATTAAAAGTAATATGGTCCAAACAAAATTTTTAATGAATATAAATTAGTTTTATGAAACTATAAACATTCTCTCAAACTTTAAATATCTTTTAGACATTTGGTGTGTTGTCTATTTTTGTTTTGATACATTGCAAAAACACCAAAAGTTTTCTTCTATTTATTATTTGTCCTATCTTAAAAATATTGTCGTTCTCCTTAGTTTTTGAATGATGACATGTATAGATAACTAAAAATGGTGTCGTTTTCCACAATTTTGCATAGGAAAACTGAAGTATAGTATCTCTATCCCCATATGGCTGTCATCTGCAGTATTTCTCCGGATAAACAGCATATTAGTGTCGTATTCTCTATTTTGATAAGCTAACAAATGTAGTGTCGTTTTCTCCAACTATCCTTAAAACAAGAAAATTAATAGTGTCGTTTTCCAATGTTTGCGAAGCGGTTCATTATACTTGTAGTGCAAGCAACATGACAAAGCGACACGAGCGGTTTGAGCTCCATCTACGGCTATCTCGCGTGCATAGAGGAAACGGTTATGCTATTCGCTGAACAATTTTCCGATTGATGCTGCCATTTCTCTTTGCTAACCAAGCCACGTTTACCGAAGAATGTTGGCTTTTTTAGCACCGGCATAGGCAAGCTCTCATTTGCCAACATCGTGATAACCTGCGAGATTGCTGGTCTTTCTTGTGCAGAGTCTTGAACGCACGACAATCCCACGTGAGCGAACATCGCAAACTGCGGCTGCGGAAATGAATCTCTCAGTGTTTGATCCGCTAGTTCTACGGCAGCATTCCTCTGCCACAACTCCCATGCCTGATAAAATGGGTTCATTTTCTTTAGTGAGATACTCAAAAGTTCAGATGGGATTCGTGAACTTACATATCCGATGAGGTTCAACGGGCCATCTTCTTCGTAAAAGCTGGTGTTCTTCCGACCACTCAGGATCTCTAGCAACAACACTCCGAAACTGAAAATGTCTGATTTCTCCGAGAAGATTCCTTCCATTGCGTACTCGGGAGCCATATAACCGCTGATCATGAGCTACCATTAGCACAACAGAATCTTTCTCTCCCGCTAAACATAAACACTACTATGAGAAAAGTATAAACATACTATGTCCCGACCACCCGGATAGTGTTGGCTTGATGCTCATCTTGTTTAAATATCCTGGCCATTCCGAAATCTGAAATCTTGGGGTTCATGCTGTCATCAAGTAATATATTGCTAGCCTTGAGGTCTCTATGGATTATTCTGAGCCTCGAGTATTTGTGAAGATAAAGTAATCCTTGCGAGATTCCTTCGATGATTCTGACCCTTAGGCTCCAATCCAAACGCTCTTTCCTTGACGAATCTACCACCAAAGAAGAAAAAGGAAATGAAAAGACATGACTCCTGATTTTTTTTAGAATTGTGCCTAATTATTCAAGCGTTTCTTACCAAAGAGGAAGAAGTCTAAACTTTTGTTAGGCATGTACTCGTATATCAACACCTTCTCGTCTTCTCCTCGTACGCAATAACCAAGAAGGCGAACAAGATTCGTGTGCTGGAGTTTGGCGATTAGAATAAGCTCGTTCTTGAACTCTGTCAGTCCTTGCCCTGAACTAGTCGAAAGTCGTTTCACTGCTACTTGTTGCCCATCTGGCAAATTTCCCTACACGATACTCAAAGGATTTAACCTTCACATGTTGAGTAATTTGATCAGCTAATATATGATTTACTCGGTTGAAGACACTTACTGTTGTGAATAATTGTAAATAGTGTTTACTGTTCACATTAGGTTGTATATATGCCCTTTACCATTCAATGAGAAATATAACTTAAAAACCCAAATAACTACATGGTATCAGAGCTCGGGTTGTGAGCTTACCGGAGCAGCGTTGGTGACTTGCCGGAGTTTGGACCGTGCGCGGTGGAATAACTCGGCAGCTGCTGCTCGGAGTTTGGGTTTGGAAGCTCGAAGAGCTGCTGCTCGGAGTTTGGGTTTGGAAGCTCGAAGGGAGTCCGAGGACTCGGAGAGCGTGGAGCGAGGAAGCTCGGAGAAGCTGCGATTAATCGAAGGCTTACGGCTCGAGCAGAGAAGAGTCGTAGGCTGGTTTCGATTCGCAGGGTATTCCATCGTGAAGAGGAGACGAAGCTCGGAGCCTGGTTTAGGGCTTGGAGATCGAGCTGGAGAAGCTCGAAGCTTTGCTGAGGAAGAAGAATCGGAGGTAGCTGGTTGGCGCTGGAAAGTCGCGCAGAGGAAAAGGAGAAGAAAAAGCTCGCCTGAGATTCGTGGTCGCCGGAGAAGAAGAAAATCGAAGGAGAAGCTCGGGGGAAGGGCTCGCTGCTGCAATTCGTGGTTGGAGATCAGACGCGTCTGGACGAGCGGCGGCGGTGGTCGGAGATACGCCGGCGAGTTCCACGGCGGATCTTCGGCGACGGAGGCATAGCTTGGTGAGAGGAGGCAGGAGTCGTAGGAGAGAAGAAGCGGACAAGAGAGAGAGCGAAGAAAAAAAGAAAAGGAAAAGAAAAAAGGAAAGGGAAATTCCTTTCTTACCCTTGTGTTGAGAGTGGGATTTTCTGTGTGTTCCTGCTTCCTTTTGGTGTGCCCACGAGAAGAGATTATCAAGTTTCTGCGTGTTCCTGCACCAAAATCCTTGTGCCAACGCCAGAAAAATATTTTGTGAGATCATTCTCTGTCTATTCTTTTTTTGATTGTTAAACTTTGATTGGGTCCGGGGAGCCATAAGCTAGGATCCGGCAATAAGTTCAAAGAAAAACAGGATGGCGGCAACTACTTCAAAGAGGATGACGGCGGAAGAATTGGTCGATTTCTTCCAATTCACTAGAGGATTCGGTATGAGGCGGAAAAGGACGGGAGAAGCATCGGGTATGAGGCCTGGAGGAGTAACTGGCAGTAGAGTCCACAGAGAAACTCGACAGTGTTACAAGTGCGGTGCGATTGGCCACCTGAGGGCGGCATGTCCGAAGACACCGATGGAGTACGTCAATCAAAGAAAGTCTAGTGCCTGCGGGCGTGGACAGTTTGGAGGCTGTGACAGTGATGGTCGTAGATGTGGTTACAATGGTAGCCATCGGGCACACCTGAAGGCTGGAGACGATGAAGAGGAAGACACGAAACCGATCTTCACCAAGAAGGAGGTTATCGAGATGTTCAAGAACGATAAGGTGGTGAAGCAAGCTGATAGGACCCGACCCCAAAATACAACACGCAAAATTCACAGGAATGAACACGAACAATTTTATTGAATAAATATCAAATGAATGCCGCCGGTCGAGCTCGGAGACGGCCGAGCTTTTCCGACGGTGGAGAGAGAGACCAAGCTCGACTAATTTCTGCACAAAAGAATTTTGACCTAATCCACTAGGTATAAAAGAGGTGACAACACGTCACTTATTATTTCCTACCCTAATTAAACCAAACTCCTAATGTGACAACACGTCATTTATTCTAAACCCACCCATTAATTAAAACTGCATAAATAATCTAACGACAAAAATTAACTAAAGCTGTAACAGCCCTAAACGACAACTCCAACTCCACAACTACTGCAGCTTGCTGCTCAAACGATGCCCAAGATTGCTAAACGACATTCGCCCTCTTCCGGCGTTTGTACGTCAACATCAGCGGTGGAGCGGGTCTATCAATACTCCCCCCCTCGAGATCAACCTTGACCTCAAGGTTGAAGTCTGGAAATTGCCCCATCATAACCTCCTCCTTCTCCCATGTGGCGTCGTATTCTGGCAGATTCTTCCACGAAATCAGCACTTCGCGCTTTCCGTCATTGCCCATGCGACTCCCAAGCGCTGCTCCCGGCTCCATAAATAGCTCCAAATCGTCTCGTAAGGTGGCAGGCAGTTCGGGGTACGCCTCGTGGTCCCCGATGACGCGTCGGAGCTGCGACACGTGGAACACTCGGTGGATGGTGGCCGATACCGGAAGTTTCAGCCTATATGCCACTGGACCAATACGCTCCTCGATCTCGTACGGTCCGAAATAGCGTGGCGATAACTTCTCGTTCCGCCGCCGAGCTAAGGATCGTTGTCGATATGGCCGGATCTTCAAGTACACTCGATCTCCGACCGCAAATTGTACATCGCGACGATGAGTGTCGGCTTGGCGTTTCATAATCTGTTGGGCGCGCATGAGATTGCTTCGGAGCTCCTCAAGTGTGTCATTGCGCTCAGTCAAATACCGGTCAACGTCCGAGACCGGTGTAGAACCTCGACCGTAGTAAATCAAGTGTGGTGGATCGCGGCCGTAAAGCGCCTTGAACGGGGTCATCTTCAATCCCGTGTGATAGGACGTGTTGTACCAATACTCCGCCCATGCTAACCAACGGTACCATTGCTTCGGCTTATCCGACGCGAAACACCGAAGATATGTCTCAATGCTACGGTTTACAACTTCCGTTTGTCCGTCGGTCTCGGGGTGGTAAGACGTACTCTTCTTCAAGGCGGTCTTTTGAGCTTTGTGAATCGCTGCCCAAAATTGGCTTAAAAAGATTTTGTCTCGATCAGACACGATTGATTCCGGTGGCCCGTGAAGACGCACGATCTCCCGGATAAAAGCGTCGGCAACCGTCACCGCCGTGTACGGGTGTCGGAGAGCGATGAAATGGGCATACTTGCTCAACCGGCACACGACCACAAAGATAACGGTGTAGCCATCGGAACGCGGCAGCCCGTCGATAAAATCCATTGAAATCTCCTCCCACACCTTCATCGGCAAAGCTAGGGGCTGCAATAAACCGGCTGGCGCTTGTGCTTGGTACTTGTTCCGTTGACACGTGTCGCAACGCGCAACAGCCTCCTCAATGTCCTTCTTCATTCCCACCCAGTAAAGCTCCGCAGCCATCCTTTGATAAGTCTTGCGACCGCTCGAATGACCGCCAATTGCACTGCCGTGGAAAGCCTGAATCAGCCCCGATATGGACGGTGATGTGCGAGGGATGACCAATCGCCCGTGGTAGAGCAAACGGCCTCCCACCATGGAATACGGACCGCTGTAATTTTCCTTGTCACGGACTCTCAAACGGATCAGTTCCAGTTCCTCATTGGCAGCTGCTTCACGTGTTAAAGTTTCGAGATCTAGGCAAAAAAGGACGGACACCGCAGCAAATCTCGGGTCATCGGATTTACGGGATAACGCGTCAGCGGCTTTATTTTCAATCCCCGGTCGGTATTGGATCTCGAAATCGTAACCAAGCAGTTTGCAAAGCCATTGTTGATGCTCTTCGGTGACCATCCGTTGATCTAGAAGGAACTTGAGACTCCTCTGGTCCGTTCGGACAATGAAATGGCGGCCGATGAGATAATGTCGCCACTTTTGTACCGAGAGCACGATCGCCATCAACTCCCGCTCGTAAACCGACTTCAATCTCGCTCGGGCCGTTAACGTTTGACTAAAGTAAGCGACAGGACGTCGGTCTTGCATAAGAACAGCCCCGAGTCCATGTCCAGAGGCATCGGTCTCGACGATGAATGATTTGTTGTAGTTGGGCAGCGCTAAGACCGGAACTTGTGTCATGGCGAGCTTTAACTTCTCGAAAGCCTCGGCAGCAGCGTCTCCCCAATTAAAGCTGTCTTTCTTCAATTGCTCGGTGAGTGGCCACGCTATCGAGCTATATCCTTTGACGAATCGACGGTAGTAGCCGGTGAGGCCTAGGAAACCCCGAAGGCCTCGGAGCGTTGTTGGTATAGGCCACTCCATCATGGCCGCGACTTTGGATTGATCAGCGGCAACCCCTTCCCCGGAAACAACGTGACCAAGGTATTCCACGCGCTCTTGTGCGAAAATACATTTCTTCCGATTCGCGTAAAGCTGATTTTCAGCCAAAACCCGAAGAATCTCCTCAACATGTCGCAAGTGCTCGCTCCTGTCACGACTATAAATGAGTATGTCATCGAAAAACACGAGAACGAACTTACGAAGATAAGGCCGAAAAATGTCGTTCATGAGTGACTGAAAAGTAGCGGGGGCGTTAGTGAGTCCGAAAGGCATGACCAAGAACTCGTAGTGGCCCTCGTGGGTGCGAAAAGCGGTCTTCTCGATGTCGGACTCTTTCATCCGAATTTGATGATACCCGGATTTCAAGTCAATCTTTGTGAAGATCGTTGCGCCGTGGAGCTCGTCGAGAAGTTCGTCAATGATTGGGATCGGGAATTTGT
The DNA here is from genome assembly GCA_954871525.1 of Parietaria judaica. NCBI lineage: Eukaryota > Viridiplantae > Streptophyta > Magnoliopsida > Rosales > Urticaceae > Parietaria > Parietaria judaica. The sequence continues at coordinate 18,327,469 of OX940868.1, read as the reverse complement.
TGAGGACCGTTTCCTTGTTTACCGCACGGAAATCAATGCAGAAACGCCAACTACCATCTTTTTTCCGTACGAGCAACACGGGGCTAGAAAATGGGCTGATGCTTGGTCGAATGATTCCACTCTCGAGCATGTCACGAACAAGGCGTTCGATCTCATCCTTTTGGATTTGGGGGTATCGGTAAGGGCGGACGTTTATCGGTTGTGTTCCTTCTTTTAGTGTGATTGCATGCTCGTGCGATCGATGCGGTGGCAGACCCGGGGGCATGTCGAAAACACCACTGAACTTTTGGAGCAGCTCGGTGACATCTTCCTCCACTGGAGCCAACTGATCGGTTTCGTCGGGTATGATTTTTCGAAGCTCGACGAGAAAACCGCACCCGGTCTCCGTAACTGCCCGAGCCATAGCTTTAACCGAAACAAGGGATCGACAAAGGCTCGGGTCACCTTGAAGCACGACCTTCCGTCCGGACAGCGTGTACTCTAAGCGTAATTGTCGCCAATAAACCGTTGTAGCCGGTAGCTCTTGTAGCCATGCCATCCCGAGAATTACGTCCATGTTCCCCATATTTATCGGTAAAAAATCAGCGTGCACGTCCTCGCCTTGGAGCCCCATATGAATGCCTTTACATACTCCTTGACTCCATTCCGTTATTCCCGAGCCCAAGACAACGCCAAATCTGGACGTTCGGGATCGCGGAAGCTGAAACGCATCGACGACGCGGTTAGACACAAAGTTGTGTGTGGCCCCGCAATCAATGAGTACCAAAACCTCCCGATCGCCGATAGTTCCGCGCATTTTGATTGTTTGGCCAGACGTAATCCCTATTACGGAACGGAGGGACACCTCGATGTGAGCGAGGTGCAGCTTCTCGTACTCACTCTCTACATCGTCTTCATCGGATTCCTTATTCCCTCGCTGCTGATCTTCAACAAGTAGAACGTTTAGAAACGTCTTGCATCGATGACCCGGTTCAAATTTCCCGTCGCAGCGATAACACAAACCAAGTCGTTTCTTTTCAGCATATTCAGATTCGGTCAATCTCTTGGTAGGAGTTTCCGTTGCTGCCCGATTGCGTGGACCTTCCCCAACGTTCGCCTCTTTTGGTCCAAAATTCCGCGGGGCAGCGGTGAGCGGAGCTGCAGTGAACCGGCCTCGATTCTTGGAAACACCACTTTCCTCCGTCAAAATGGCGAGGTCGATGGCCTCGTCTAAAGTCTTCGGTCGTCCCCAACGAACCATGGAATTGAGGTCCGTCTTGAGTCCTTTAACGAACGCATCTCTGAGCATGTCATCCGGTACATGACTAAGGTGCTCTTGGAGCCGTTCGATCTCTTCGATGTATGTCGCGAGAGTACCGTGTTGAGTGAGCGTGTAGAGTTGCTCGTTGTAACGATTCCCGTGAGTGTCACGGAAACGTTCTGTAAGCCGTTGCTTGAAATCCCTCCAACCAATAAACGGTTCCCGTCGACTTTTGACTTTAAACCACCGATGAGCCTTTCCTTCTAAGCATATCCCGGCGGCATTGATCTTCTCTTGCCCGTGGATCCGATTTACTTGGAAGTACCGCTCCGCCTTAAAAATCCATTCCTCGGCGTCTTTTCCATCGAACAAAGGCATCTGTAGTTGTCGTACCTTATCCCCTGTTCTTTCCCGGTGGTCACGATTTCTGTGATCATCATCACGGCGTCTTGGTCGACGATCACTTAGAGCTGCTCTGTCCGTATCGTCCGCTTCGCTGTTCCATTCTGTCTCGCTTCCCCCTCCCACTGCTGCTCGTCGATTATCGGGCGAAGGTGTGCGGACACGCCTTCGTTGGTCTCGTGCAATGCGGTCCTGCTCTGCAGCTTGTTCGCGTGCGTTCCTGTCCCGTTCTGCTGCTTGTTCACGCGCGATCCTATCCCGTTCTGCAGCTTCGTTTCGAGCCCCTTGTTGGATCCGAGCCACCCACGTCGGATCATCCTTGTTGGCTGCTAGGATTGGAGCAAGGGTGGGGTCTGCGTCCCATGTATTCCAAGCCACGATCTCGTCGACCCCCGTCGCTCGCATGTCCTGTATTGGTACGGGGTTCACACGATTGACGGTCGACGATTCCGTGTCATTGGGCAGCACCGCCACGCTCTTCAATCTGCCCGATTCGTCGCGTCTAGTCGATGGTCCTCCAATGTTCAGAGCGTTGTCCACTTGCGGGGAGATTGCGAGGCCACGGAGAAGATTCTCCAAGCTTGCAAAACGCGAGACGGATTGATCTGCGATCTGCTGCATACGTGTCTCCGCTTCCCGTTGCCGTGCTTCCGCTGTCTCGCGCTCCGCCGCGCGGAACTTTTCAGCCTCGACTCGCTGCGACTCCAATAGCTGACGGAAACCCTCCAGTTCGACGGCGACGTTGCTTCCCTCGGCATGCGTGGGCGTTTGTTGATTTTTCTGGCCCATCTCTGATCTCGGGATCGACGCTCTGATACCAGTTTGATAGGACCCGACCCCAAAATACAACACGCAAAATTCACAGGAATGAACACGAACAATTTTATTGAATAAATATCAAATGAATGCCGCCGGTCGAGCTCGGAGACGGCCGAGCTTTTCCGACGGTGGAGAGAGAGACCAAGCTCGACTAATTTCTGAACAAAAGAATTCTGACCTAATCCACTAGGTATAAAAGAGGTGACAACACGTCACTTATTATTTCCTACCCTAATTAAAACAAACTCCTAATGTGACAACACGTCATTTATTCTAAACCCACCCATTAATTAAAACTGCATAAATAATCTAACGACAAAAATTAACTAAAGCTGTAACAGCCCTAAACGACAACTCCAACTCCACAACTACTGCAGCTTGCTGCTCAAACGATGCCCAAGATTGCTAAACGACATTCGCCCTCTTCCGGCGTTTGTACGTCAACATCAGCGGTGGAGCGGGTCTATCACAAGCATGCAAGAAGCCCATTAATGAAGATGGTAGTGTTGCGATGCTTACTAGTAAGGCTCTTCCTTCTAGCCGGATTACACGGAGGAAAGATTGGATAGTGGATTCGGGCGCTACTCGGCATGTGACTGGCACTGCGAGTGAGTTCACTAAATATACCCAACTGGCAGTCCCTGAGAAGATTCAAACTGCCGATGGCACATTTCAACCCGTTGTTGGAAAGGGTGAAGTTGAGTGTACCGATCATATTACGTTGACAGATGTTCTGCATGTTCCATCGTTTCCAGTGAATCTTTTGTCTATCAGTGCCATTATACTCCGGTTGAATTGTAGAGTGATATTTGACATTCCCAAGGTGGTGTTTCGAGAAAAGGGAACTGACAGACTACTTGGGACTGGGACTTGGAGTAACGGTTTGTGGTACATGGACCGAAGAGGTATGGATGCGGCGTTGGCGTCTATAGTAGAGAAAGAGAGCATGAAGATGTCCGGCAAGAGTGCGGAAGAAGAGTTGATGTTATATCACCAACGGATGGGACATCCATCTTTTGGAACCTTGAAGGTGTTATATCCGTCATTGTATGAAAAGTCTGACAAACGGAAACTCGTATGTGATTCATGTGAGTTTGGAAAGCATACCCGGAGCTCTTATGTTAGCTCGGGCAGAAGAAGCCTTCACCCTTTCGATTTGATTCATTCAGATGTATGGGGACCATGTCCCACGACTTCAATACACGGGTATCGTTATTTCGTAACGTTCATTGACTGTCATACTCGTGTTATTTGGTTATATCTGATGAAAAGTAAGAGTGAAGTGCTTACATGTTTCAAAGACTTTCACAAAAGGGTTCAGACTCGTTACGGTGCCGTGTTGAAGGTTCTGCTATCTCGATATCATTCTGTGGTCAAGACACTGCGGTCGGATAATGGGACGGAGTACATCAATACGACGTTCAGAGAATATCTATCCCTATATGGGATCGATCATCAGACTACGTGCCCGTATACCTCGGAACAGAATGGAGTTGCAGAACGGAAGAACCGACATCTTCTCGAAATAACTCGGTGTATGATGATCGAGAAGAATGTTCCAAAGTACTTGTGGGGGGAAGCCGTTATGACAGCGGCGTACTTAGTGAACAAGATGCCGTCGAGGGTGTTAGATGGAAGAACACCAATGGAGATGTTGGGACTAAGTGTCGAAGGACTTGTTCCCAACAAAGTTTGGGGATGTGTGTGTTTTGTCAAGGACAACAGGCCAGCAGTCGGGAAAATGGATCCTAGAGCCGTGAAGTGTATCTTTGTAGGATACTCTCCTACTCAGAAAGGATATATATGTTGGAGCCCTGTCGAGAAGCGACAGTTTGTGAGCATGGATGTGACCTTCCGTGAGCACGAGTCCTACTACGACGTGCCTGTTTCTTCTCCATTTGGAGACTCGCATGATCCGCGAGAGGGGGAGAATGGTGGCAGTGGCTCTAGTTCCAGACCATCCACGGTGGCTGTGGTGAGACGTCTAGTTTCGTATGAGGAGAGCTCGGAGTCAGAGACTGAGGTGATAGAGGTCAGAGGAGCTGACAGAGTTCAGGCTCACGAGGAGAGGTCAGGGTCAGAGAGTGACAAGGAGACTCAGGGGGAGCTGAGTGCTCCGACAGACCGAGATCAAGCTCAGGGGGAGCTGAGTGCTCCGACAGAGAAGAATGCGGAGAGAAGTGGACGTCCAGCTCAGGGGGAGCTGAAGGTGTATACGCGGAGGAGGCAACAGGAGCAGGCAATGCCCGAGCCACCTACACCAGTGGAAGCTACTTTGCGGAGGAGTTCACGAAGTAATGCAGGATGCCCTCCGAACAGATACGGCTACGACATTGGAGATTATGTCTCGTATGAGAACCTCGGGGATGAAGCTCGGGCAATGCTCACGTCACTAGATGCGGTCACTATTCCCAAAACATGGCAGCAAGCGATGACGGATCCGAAGTGGAAAGCTGCGATGAAGGAAGAACTCGGTGCCTTGGAAAAGAACAAGACGTGGGATCTTGTGTCGCTACCAACGCGGAAGAAGGCTGTGGGGTGTAGATGGGTATTCACAGTCAAGCAAAACCCGGAAGGGCAAATTGAGCGATACAAGGCACGGTTAGTTGCGAAGGGGTATAGTCAGACGTACGGCATCGACTATGACGAGACATTCGCACCGGTGGCGAAGATGAGTACGGTGAGGACTCTTGTGTCGATGGCAGCTAATCGTGGATGGAAGCTGCACCAACTTGATGTGAAGAATGCGTTTCTTCACGGAGACTTGATGAAGGAAGTGTACATGGAGATACCACCGGGATTCAGGACCGAGGAGACGACAGGGAAAGTGGTCAGGTTGAAGAAGTCGTTGTATGGCTTGAAGCAATCTCCGAGAGCCTGGTTTGATCGATTCAGAAAGGCTATGATAGACATCGGATACAAGCAGATCAACGCTGACCACACGGTCTTCCATCAGCGGCGAGGAGATCGGACCACGATACTCGCGGTGTATGTGGACGATATAATCATCACGGGTGATGATGAGGGCGAAATCACTCGGTTGAAGGAGAGACTTGGGAAGCAGTTTGAAGTGAAGGATCTAGGGGGACTGAAATACTTTCTGGGGATTGAGGTGGTTCGAGGACCAAAGGGAATAGTCCTAAACCAGAGAAAGTATGCCCTAGATCTCCTTACAGAAACTGGAATGCTAGGATGCAAGCCCGCGACGTCTCCGATTGATCAGAAGACCAAGTTGAGTGCCGAGTCGGGGAAGCCAGTTGATCGTGAGAGATACCAGAGGCTCGTGGGCCGTTTGATATACCTGTGTCATACTCGTCCGGATATTTCATTTGCTGTGAGCGTGGTGAGCCACTACATGCATGATCCGAGAGATGGACATATGACAGTAGTATATCGGATTCTCCGATACTTGAAGAGAGCTCCGGGAAAAGGGTTGCTCTTCGAGAAGAACAACCATCTCGAGGTGGAAGGATTTTGTGATGCCGACTGGGCCAGTTGTGCTGACGATAGGAAGTCTACCTCCGGGTACTGTATGTTTGTCGGTGGCAACTTGGTGTCGTGGAAGAGCAAGAAGCAGTCAGTCGTAGCAAGGTCTACAGCGGAGGCGGAATACCGAGCAATGGCTTCTAGTGTCGCGGAGTTACTGTGGTTGAAGATGCTACTGAAGGAGCTGAAGATGGACGAAGGCACCGGGATGAAGTTATGGTGCGACAATCAAGCGGCGATTAGCATTGCCAATAACCCTGTGCAACACGACAGAACCAAACACATCGAGATTGACAGGTTCTTCGTTAGACATCATCTTGATAGTGGAGAGTTGAAGCTGAAGCATATCAGTACAAGAGAGCAAGTCGCGGACTGCCTAACCAAGGGACTAGCCCCTATAGACCAATTGAGATTATGTAACAAGATGGGCTTGATCGATATCTTTTGCCCATCTTGAGGGGGAGTGTTGTGAATAATTGTAAATAGTGTTTACTGTTCACATTAGGTTGTATATATGCCCTTTACCATTCAATGAGAAATATAACTTAAAAACCCAAATAACTACACTTACTTTATAGACCGGTCCGAAACCACCCTGACCGAGTTTGAATTCCTCTGAGAAGTTAGATGTTGCCTTCGCAACACAACCGTAGCTAAACACTCTCAGATTATGGCCTTGGTTTCCTTCACTTTCAAGCTCCGTTTTCAACATACGGGATGCATATTCCTCCCCTGTCGTCACATAAAAATTGAGGTCCATATCGATGGCAATTCGAAGTCTAATTCTGCGACTAGGTTACCTTGCAATTTAAACTTCCTCCTCAGGTAGAAAATAATGACTAACAGACTAACGAGCACCGAGCTTGACACAGCAATTGCGAACCATAAAACTTTCCGATCTCCTGTATATAATGATAGATTAAAAATCAATGTTACGAAAGACAAGAATACCAGTTCAAACATATGAAAGTTGTTTTTTACTTACTCTTTTTTCTTCTATAGAGAACAAAAAGGCCCTCTCTTTGACCAGTGAGATCTTGCACGAAATGATAGTTTGGATCATTGTAGATCAAGCACCCTTTAGCCCCATTGGCGAAAAATCCTTTGCAATCGCAGATGTTCCAACACGTGTCTCGGCAATCGCCGTGACTAAGCCTCGAATAATAAGAATTGTCGATGGCACGACTACCGTCTCCCAGTAAGAATCTGCCTGCTCTGAGATCAAACGCGTCCCCTTTGGTCCTGCACGTCGGATTCTCCCTTCTCTCGCACCCGCCATCCGTGTTGTAACCGTAGCACGCTTCTGTGTTTGCGAGAAACCACCCATCAAACCTTACAACTCGACCCATGAAATCTAATTTCCAAAAAATCCGACGTCCTTCAAAAAATTGACGGCCTGAGTCACTAAGAGAGTACGTTAAGTACTCTTCCTGGGAGTTTGAGACACTGAAGTAGCTGAAGGAATCGTCCATGGCCATGGAATTGCTTGTGCTCATTGGACTGGTCCAGACAAGCCTCTGTCTTTGCCTCAGCTCCAGCCGGCGTCCCTCGGGATCCCACTGAAGAGTAAATGGTCCAGTCGCCGGAGATTCCTCGGATGACCATGACGTCAGCGTCCAATTCCGACCAGTTCTGTGGCTTACTCCGAGCTTCATCCCTGGTAACAGAACATCTGTGGGATAGTCAAAGCTCTGCCACAAAATCTCCCCAACGGATCCGCTCGGAAAAACTTTTCGAAGCACGAAGTTGCCGTCGTCGAGCAGCATTGCGCTCGCGTTTTTTCCACCCGAGTAGAGCTCAATGGGACTTTCTTGCTGGCGCTCGATCAAAAGCCGCCCCGTGCTGTCTATTGTCAGATTTCCTGAGCCCGTCGTTACGGGGTCATCCCTGTTCGCTAACCATATGATATCATTTTTCTCGGTGAACCATATTGCCAAGTAACTCCCGTTTGAGCCCGCGAGGCGGGCAACGGAAGTGAAACCTACGAAGTTGGTGAATCCCAACGTGACGTTTCCTGAGGCTGAGCGGAGAAGCTCCGAGGGACCGAGCTTCTCGCCGGGACGAATAGTGTCGAAAGCTAGGGAGTGAGAGACGATCAAGCATGCGACGAAAGCGGCAACGAGGTTTTTCTTGGAGGGCATTGAGCCGAGCAATCTGGCTTCCGTTGCCGGATGGAGATAAGGGTGAGTAGCTGAAGCTTAATTGTCAATGCTTTCATGACAATCATCGCACAGAAAAGTCAAAAAGGAGTCTTGAAAAATCTCCAAAAGTTTAAAAAAATCAATAATATTCAGTTACGCTGTTCTTGGTGTAAGACTTCTTCAAACTTAAAAGATACGTCTTTTTCAAGTTGTGTTTGCTCCGCACCTCCATCCGGCGCCATAGCCTCGTGATCTCCGGAATCAGCAGCCTCGACGACAGTATCGCATTGCGAAGAGCGATCCCGCTTCAAAGGCGTGGTGTTCCCGAGCACCCCAGGGACCATCAAGGCGTAGAACTTCATGTCTAAGAATATATAGCCGAATATCTGGGTCTCTATTTTCATTTATATTATAACTACATTATAAATTTCTCTGGAGATTCCACGGCAATAATAACAGAGTAACCATTTGGTTTGTGGGGGTAAATTGATGCAAATAAAAGTCATCGAAGAAAAATGATACAAGATTATAGTGGTAAATTCATAGAGCAACTAAGAAATAAGAAATAGTGTCGGTTGCCGAAAACTGTCGTTTCACTCGAGTTTGCTCCAATAATAAAAAATCGTGTCGTTTTCTTGATCTTAACCAAACGGTATTTCCCGGTATAAGAAACAAAAATAGTGTCGTTTTCTCCATCTTGATCAGATAACCAATGTTTTCTCGTTTTACCCGATTTGAAATCAAACTACAAAAAAAGACGTCGTTTTCTCTGATTATGCATCAAACAAGAAAGTTGTTGTCGTTTTTCCCAAGTTTAGCGAAGATTTCACTGTACAGGTAATGCAAGCAACATAATATGACATCTCTACACAGAAGGATTTCAAATGGCACCATTGCCTTGTCCTAAGAGCTCAGTCTACGAGAAAAAGTTGAGTTTAATCTGACGATGGTCTATACCAATCATGCCGCTTCTACCGAAAAACGCCGGTTTCTTTAGCTCCAGAAGAGGCAAGCTCTCATCCGAGAGCATCGCGAAAACCTGTGAGATTGCTGGTCTGTCTTGCTCGGACTCTTCAACGCACGACAATCCCACATGAGCAAACCTCCAAAACTGTCGCTCCGGGAATGAGCCTCCGAGCGTTTGATCCGCTAGTTCCATGATGGCGTTTCTCTGCCATAACTCCCACGCCTGTAATGGGTGTGAAGATAGGTTCGCAACAAAAATCATATCGGAGATGTGATGACTGAACTTACGTGTTCGACGAGATTGAAGGGGTCATTACTGTCGTAATAGCTGGTGTTCTTTCGGCCGCTCAGGATCTCCAGCAACAAAACTCCGAAGCTGAATACGTCCGATTTCTCAGAGAAGATTTCTCGCATTTCGTGCTCACGACAGCTATAAAGGCTGATCACATTTTAATGGCCATTAGCACAGCACGATCTTTCCCTCCGGCTAAACTTAAAAAAGCAAAGTGATGAACTTACTACGTTCCAACCACCCTCGAACTGTCGGCTTGAAGGTCATCTTGCTTGAATATCCTCGCCATTCCGAAAACCGAAATCTTAGGGTTCATGTTGTCATCAAGTAATACGTTGCAAGCTTTGATGTCTCCGTGAGTTATGTTGAGCCCCGAGTATTTGTGAAGATAGAGCAGTCCTTGCAAGATTCTTTCGATTATTCCAACCCGTACGCTCCAATCCAAAACCTCTTTCCTAGACGGATCTATCAGCGAGAACAAAAAATGTATATAATTATAAACGAAGCGATTCCCGTTTATTCCCTGATTGCTGCTGAATTTCTTACCAAAGAGGACGAGATCCAAACTTCTGTTGGGCATGTACTCGTAAATCAACATCCTCTCGCCTTCTTCGCTTACGCAATAGCCGAGAAGGCGAACAAGACTCGCGTGTTGCAGTCCCGCGATTAGTACGAGCTCTTTCTTGAACTCCGACCATATTCTCCCGGGCCTAATCGAAAATCGCTTCACCGCTATCTGTTGCCCATCAGGAAATCTTCCCTGATCACAATATTCAAAGGATAAATTATCTTGATGGTGTTGATGAACTTGATTCATTATCCATTGAAGAAACTTACTTTATAAACGGGTCCGAAAAACCGACCCTCGCTAAGTTTAAACTCCTCTGAGAAGTTAGATGTGGCCTCAGCGAGACAGCTAAAGCTAAATACTCTAAGATTCTGGTCTTGGTTTCCTTCGTTTTCCATCGAATGAGACGAAAGATTCATACCCTGTTTATGTTTGCACCATGAAAATTGAGCTTGGAATGTAATAATAAAAAAATTATAAAAAATTAAAAAAAAAAAAACTCGTGTTTTACAAAGAGATTACCATGTGATTTAGCTTGATTGTTCGAATATGGTTGTAGAGATAGCGTGAAACGCAGATATTCTTGGCTGGCGAAATGAAGAACGAAGGCCTCTTCGAGGTCAATGGAGCCGGTGGGTCAATTGGTCAACGCTCTGTTCAGAGTCGTCGCACACGTAAATCACGTATTCAGATAAACGATGTAGTCAAAGAAAATAATAATAAAATATATATAAAAAACAAAACACGTAAAAATAATTTAAAAAAATAAAAAAAATCATATGATCGGAACTGAACTGAGTGAGTCCGGTTGATTTCCAGTCTTACAATTTTGCATTCTTGGGCTTCCACTAGTTTTTTTCTTTTACAAAAAGTAAAACTTGAGAAACTAAATTAATTCAAATTAAAATATTAAAATTGACATAAATTAAACAATACATAAACTATAAAGTAGAAACAAATCATAGATGATAGTTATTGAATAATTTATTTTAAATAGATAATTTATACAAAGAACAACTTTTATTAGTAATTTATATTATAGACAACAAAAGTCAAAACCGCTTAAAGTTACAAAGGAAGTAAATAGATCAGAAACTCAAAGACACTCAAAAATCAAGATAAGCTATTAAAAGTGAATATACAAGCTATACAAAAACCCTACTTATATAAACCATTTTTCAGGATTCAAATGGTGCCATTACCATGTCATACTACGAGCTCAATCTGATAAGGCTATCTTATCTTGCGTCCATAGTGGAAATCGTTACGCTATTCCGCGAAAAAGCTTGCACTCTAGCTGGGCTTTTCTCTTTGCTAACCAACCCGGTACTGACTAAGAACGCCGGTTTCTTGAGCTCAGGAAGAGGCAAGCTCTCATTCGCCAGCATCGCGACAACCTCCGATATGGTTGGTCTGTCTTGCGCCAAGTCTTCAATGCACGACAATGCCACATGAGCGAACCTCAGAAATTGTTGCTCCGGAAATGAACCCTTGAAAGTTTGATCCGCCAGTTCTGTGGCTGCGTTGCGCTGCCACAACTCCCATGCCTGCAATGGGATACATATTCTTCAGTGTTAAGATGGTTTCGCCAGAATCAAAGCTCGGATGTGAGTAGAGAAATTACGTGTGTGATAAGATTTGACGGGCCGTCTTCTTCGTGGTGAAAGCTGTTATTCTTTCTACCACTCAGGATCTCCAGCAACAACACTCCGAAGCTGAAAATGTCCGATTTCTCAGAGAAATTTCCTTTCATTGCATATTCCGGAGCCATATAGCCACTGATTGTGAGTTCAAAGGACATTATAATTATTAGCAGAATGACATATAACCAAACCATGATGGTATAAATTTCTCTTTTTCTTTTTAACTGATTGACGTACTATGTTCCGACCACCCGGACAGTGTTGGCTTGAAGCTCATCTTGCTTGAAAATCCTCGCCATTCCGAAATCTGAAATCTTGGGATTCATGTTGTCATCAAGCAATATGTTGCTCGCTTTGAGATCTCTGTGGATTATTCTGAGCCTTGAGTATTTGTGAAGATAGAGTAGTCCTTGGGAGATTCCTTCGATGATTCTGACCCGTAGGCTCCAATCCAAGAGCTCTTTCCGAGATCGATCTATTACCAAACAGAACAAAAAATGGAAATGAAATTATTGTTCGTTTCAGAATTTTGCAGGCATTAAGCATTTCTTACCAAAGAGGAAGAAGTCTAGACTTTTGTTAGGCATGTATTCGTAAATCAACACCTTCTCGTCTCCTCGTAAGCAATAACCAAGAAGGCGCACGAGATTCCTGTGTTGGAGTTTCCCGATTAATATAAGCTCGTTTTTGAACTCTGTTAATCCTTGTCCTGAACTCGCCGAAAGTCGTTTTACTGCTACTAGTTGCCCCTCCGGTAATTTTCCCTGAACGAAATTCAAAGGATTGATCTTGATAGTGTTGAAGGGTTAGATCGGGAAACGGTGTTTGTCGCCTGTAGAAGAAACTCACCAAATATACGGGTCCGAAACCGCCCTCACCAATTTTGGATTTGTCTGAAAAGTTAGATGTAGCCTCCGTGACAGAGCCGTAGCTGAACACTCTTAGATTATGGCCTTGGGTTCCTTCTCTTTCAAGCTCCGTTTTCAACATACGAGACGCATATTCATCCCCTGTTTTTTACCATAAAAATCGAGTTATGATATCTATTTTCGACGGGAAGTCTTTTCCGGTGAGGTTACCTTGTAATTTAAGCTTCCTCCGTAGATAGTATGTTATGGCTAAGAGACCCACGAGGGCTGAACTCGACCCAACAATTGCAATCCAAATTACATTCTGGTTTCCTGAGTATAAGCACTCAGCAAAAGACACAAATCTTGAGTTTTACCAAGTGAATCGACATATAAACCGGTAATACAAACATATATCTTACCCTTTTTTACCCTGAAGAGAACATAAAGTTGCTGACTTTGACCGGTAAGATCTTGGTCGAAGATATAGTTCGAGTCATTGTAGATCACGCACTCTGAAGGATCACCCGTGAAGAACCCCTGGCAAGCGCAGTCGTTCCAACACGCTTCTCGGCAATCGCTGTAGCCGAGGCTTGAACTTACAGGTCTGCCCGAATTATTAATACCGACTGGACGGTAAAAACTGCCTACCCTGAGTTCAAACGTGTCCCCTTTAGTCCTGCACATCGGGTTCTCCCATATTTCGCACCCACGATCCGTGTTGTAGCCGTAACAGTCTTCTGCTGCTGCGAGAACCATACCGTTAAAATTTATCATAAGACCCGTGTAATCCAGTCTCCAATATACTGGCCGTCCCTCGTAAATGGAACGATACGAATCAGTGAGAGAGAACGTGAAGTACTCTTCCTCGGCGTTTGAGAAATTGAAGTAAGTGAAGTAATCGGTCAAGCTTAACGAATCCATCGACGTGCTCATTCTACTCGTCCAGACAAGTCTCGCTCTTTGCCTCAGCTCCAGCTTGTGTCCCTCGGGATCCCACCCCAATGTGAAAGGTCCTGAAGCCGGAGATTCGTTGGACGACCATGATGTTAGCGTCCAATTCCGACCGGTTCTGTGGTTGACTCCGAGTTTTATACCTGGTAACAGCACATCTGTGGGATAGTCAATGCTCTGCCACAAAACCTTACCAAAAGACCCGCTTGGAGACACTTCTCTAAGCACAAAGTTAGCATCGTCAAGCAGCGTTGCACTAGCGTTTTTTCCACCCGAGTAGAGCTCAATGGGACTGCCTCCCAGACGCTCAATCAAAAGCCTTCCCGCGCTATCTATCGTCAGATTTCCTGAGCCTGTCGGTATGGGGTCGTCCCAGTTTGCAAGCCATATTGTTTGGTTCACCTCGGGGAGCCATATCGCCAAGTAACTCGAGCTCGCGAGGCTGGTGAATCCCAAGGTGACATTTCCCGAGGCCGAGCGGAGAACCTCCAAGGGACCGAGCGTCTCGCCGCGGTGAAGCGTGTCTAAAGCAACCGAGTAACAGACCCAGACGCAGGAGACGAAAGCGGCGACGACGCTTCTCTTGGTGGCCATTGAGCCGAACAGAGAGGCCTGGTTGAAGTCAACGGAGCTAGCAGATCAATTGTCAACGCTTTCTTGAGTCCCCACAAGCAAGAAAATCAACAAAAACATTCCTTTCAATATCCTTAAAAAATACAAAATATAAAAATAAATATTCATTCTTGTCGGTGTAAGACCTTCCCAGACTTAGAATATACGTCTTTTTCAGACTACTTCTAGTGATCAGAAAGTTGATCGCATAATCTGGAATCCGCCATGGATCCCGCTCAAATTGTATGAGCTTGGTTTTAGAAAACGACAAGAAGCTTGAATAACGACAATTTACGGTTAGCAAATGACAGTTTTAGCGAAACGACACCAAAAGTATATTAAAAAGGATGGTATGTAATATTAAATGGGATAATTGCGGTAAAAGTATAAATTTTGACCAATTGAGGTGGCTGGGTCCAAAGGGAAAATAGCGGCAATAGTAGTCAAACTAAATAAATATGAGGCGACGTGTCTTCTCTGCTTCCACCCAATGTCGATGCTCCTCCGCACCGAGCTCGCCCATGGCGGAGGCTCGCGGGTGTCTCTAGAGAACTAGGGTTTTGTGGCAGTTCGATTGGTTGGTGCGTTGGTAGGTTGATAATTGCGGATTAGATAGCTTGTTTGCAGCTAAGATCAGGGCCTTCAAGACGTGATGTGCTTGGTTTAGTGGTAACAAGTACATCACTTAGGACATTAGAGGTCTTGAGTTCGAGTCACCGTGAGGGTAGGGGTGAAATCCAAAGATCCTCATATATATATATATATATATATATATATATATATATATATATATATATATATATATATATATATAAAGAAAAAAAAAAGGGCCTCCACGACGAAAGAGGGTTTTTAGGATTGGGAAGGAAAATAAGTTCTAAATTAATGAGAGAAGGTAGATAAATTTTTTTTTGAGTAATGTTACCGCCTAAAATAATTAGTATTAAAAATGGTACTTTTTTCATTACAAATAATATTATTAAAAAAATGGAAAAAATAGTACTTTTTTTAATATATTATTAAAAATAAAATATGAAAAAGAACATGAACATGAACATATAAGATGGATGTTTGCAAAAGAACGGGAGCATATATGCCGGCATTAAGGGTGTGACACGTGGAAAAAACTAACGGACATAGTAGGAAGTATTAACAGAGGTTGACTTTGAGTACGTTTGACTTATTGAACATTATCTGCCGAGAAAAAAAAAAACAAGAACATAAGTCGGATGTTTGAAAAAAAGAAACACATGCCGATAATAACTCTAAATAATAATAATCTCCGTAATAGGACACCAGTCCTTCTGTTTCAGTAATTAGTGCAAATATGTCCACAATTTTATTTTTGATGGCATAAGTTTTCATTTATTAGTAATTGACTGTATAGATAAGTCCTCAAGTTTTGTTTTATACAGCATAAATCTTCATGCTTTAGTAAGTAGTGCAGATTAGTCCTCATGTTATATTTATGTTAGCACCTCTAGTACCTGGACGTAGCTTTCACTTTAATTCTTTTTTTTTTACTTCCACATCATTGCGTAAATATTCGAACTAATTGAAAAATAATTAAAATAAATAAATTGAAACAAATTAAACTAATCAATCAGTAACAAAAAAATAACACTTCACCTACAAAAACTTAGATAACAGGTACGTATGACATGACGAGTTACGCTGTCAGAAATATAACTTAAAGACTTATCTGCAATAATTAATAACATGAGGACTTGTGCCGCTTTTTATCCAAATTGAATAAAATCTACATTAGATTGCTTGATAGTTTATATCACGACTTTCTCATATACTTTTAACGAGTTCAGAATAATTACATGAAACATGTACAAAAACATTTTGTGGAAAATAGTAATTTCACTTGTAAGGACAATGAAAAGCTTTCTCTATTTTCCCTTTTTCGGGATTTCGTACGAGCTCAAACTAGAAAGGCTATCTTGCGTGGATAGCGGAAATGGTAACACCATTCGCCGAAAAAGTTTCAGTCCTAATCTGCAGGCTCGTCTCTTGGCTGACCATGCCGCTTCTGACAAAGAATGCCGGTTTCTTAAGCTCAGGCAGGGGCGAACTCTCATTTGCTAGCATCATGATGACCTGCGAAATCGCCGGTCTGTCTTGTGCAGAGTCCTCGACGCACAGCAGCCCCACATGAGTGAACCTAATGAAAACTGGCTCCGGAAATGAACCTTTCAGCGTTTGATCAGCCAGTTCAATGGCCGCGTTCTTCCTCCACAGCTCCCACGCCTGAAACCGGATTCAAATTAGCTATCACAAATATAAGTTTGTAACAAAATATAAGCTCGTTTGATTAGCTAGCTTACGTGTCCGACGAGATTGGAGGGGCCATCCTCTTCGTGAAAGCTGGTGTTCTTTCGACCGCTCAGGATCTCAAGCAACAACACTCCGAAACTGAAAATGTCCGATTTCTCGGAAAAGATTCCTTCCATAGCGTACTCGGGCGACATATAACCACTGATCACGAGTTAAAGGGCATTAGAACAGCATAATCTTCCTCTCCGGAACACACAACAATGAACAAAGTGATATACTTACTATGTTCCGACCACCCTGATAGTGTTGGCTTGATGTTCATCTTGTTTGAATATCCTCGCCATTCCGAAATCTGAAATCTTGGGGTTCATGTTCTCATCAAGCAATATGTTGCCGGCTTTGAGATCTCTGTGTATTATTCTGAGCCTCGAGTATTTGTGAAGATAAAGAAGCCCTTGCGAGATTCCTTCGATGATTCTGACCCGTAAGCTCCAATCCAAAACGTCTTTCCGAGATGGATCTATAACCAAAAGATAATAATATAAAAAACAAAATGAAATGATTTGCATTAATTTGTTCATGATTCTGAGCGTCTCTCACCAAAGAGGAAGAAATCCAAACTTTTGTTGGGCATGTACTCGTATATCAACATCTTCTCGTCTTCTCCTCGTATGCAATAACCGAGAAGGCGAACAAGATTCGTGTGTTGGAGTTTTGCTATTAGTATAAGCTCGTTCTTGAACTCCGTCAATCCTTGCCCTGAACTCCTCGAAAGTCGTTTCACCGCTATTTGTTGCCCCTCTGGCAATTTCCCCTGAACAAAACTCAAAAGGATTAAAATCTTGACCGTGTTGAGGAACATGATCCAGTATCGCTAGAAGAAACTTACTTTATAAACAGGTCCGAAACCACCCTGACCGAGTTTAAATTCTTCAGAGAAGTTAGATGTAGCCTCCATGATGCAGCCATAACTAAAAACTCGCAGATTATGGTCTTGATTTCCTTCGCCTTCCAGCTCGGTTTTCAGTAAACGAGATGCATATTCGTCCCCTGTTTATCAGGATGAAAATTGAGCTACGGAATCAAAATCGATAAAATTGCAAAGTCTCTAAGAGATTAATTACCTTGTAATTTAAACTTCCTCCTCAGATAGTAGATAACGGCTAATAGAATCACGAGAACTGAACTTGATACAGCAACGGCGATCCAAATAACTTTCCGACTTCCTGTATAATTATAATTTGCAAGTTCATATTGACAAATCAGTACCCAATTAGTTCATCTGATCAAATCAATGAATTACATTCTTACCCTTTTTTCCTGATCTGAAGAGAACGTTATATTTTACGGCTTGACCGGTAACGTCTTCCACGAAGTAATAGTTTAAACTATTGAAGATAGAGCACCCTGCACCTTCATTCGTAAATCCCATGCAAGTGCAGTCATTCCAACACAGTTCTCGGCAATCGCTGTAGCCAACGCTTTCGTTATAGTAATTATCGCCACCATTACTACGGGGCGGAAGCCGAAATCCGCCCGATCTGATTTCAAAGGTGTCTCCTTTCTTCCTACATGTCGGGATCTCCCTTCTCTCGCACCCGAGATCGGTGTTGTAACCATAGCACGCATCTACGGCTGCGAGAATGATCCCGTCAAACCTCACGATCTGACCCCGGGAAGTCAATTTCCAAAAGATTGGCCATCTCTCAAAAAAGGCTCGGTACGAATCACTCAGAACGAACGTGAAGTAGCCTTCCTCTCCGTTTGAGACACTTGTGTAGTTGAAGTAATCACTTAAGCTTAGCGATTCCATCGTCGTGACATTGTCTTTTGAGCTCATTAGACCGGTCCAGACAAGCTTCCCTCTCTGCCGCATCTCCAGCCGGCGTCCCTGGGGATCCCACTGCAGAGTGAACGAACCAGTTGCCGGAGAATCATCGGAAGACCAAGACGTTAGCGTCCAATTCCGACCAGTTCTGTGGTTGACACCGAGCTTCGCCCCCGATACCAGCACGTCAGCGGGATAGTCAGAGCTCTGCCACAGCACTGTCCCAACAGCTCCGCTCGGAGACACTTCTCTCAGCACAAAGTTCCCATCGTCCAGCAGCGTCGCGCTCGCGTTCACCCCGTCGCTACCGCCCGAGTAGAGCTCGATGGGGCTGCCTCGTTGACGCTCAATCAACAGCCCTCCCGCGCTGTCAACCGTCAGATTGCCGAAGCCTGTCGGTACAGGGTCGTCCCTGTTGGCGAGCCATACGATGGTGTCGTTTTGCTCGGTGAACCATGTTGCCAAGTAAGTCTCATTCGAGCTCCCGAGGCTGGTGAACCCCAATGTGACGTTCCCCGAGGCCGAGCGGAGACGCTCCGAGGGGCCAAGCGTCTCGCCGCTGCGAAGCGTGTCGGAAGCGACCGAGTAACAGACGCAAAGGCAGGAGATGAAAGCAACGGAGATGAGGCTTCTCATGGTGGCCATCGAGCCCAGGAATCTCCACTTTCGACCATTCTTAAGATATCATCATATGCTTCGATTCGATCGCGTGGCTGTTTTCAACGCCGAAAGGTTTGACTTTGACATTGACATTTGAAAAGTCAAAGCTTTCTTCCAGTCGTACACGCTTTTGGGTCTGAGGAGTTGAATGAATGCTGATTATTACTGACTAGTCGTTAACCATTTCCAGGCTATATCTGTTGGACACGTGTCACTTTCTACAAACGACAGTCACAGTGGGTACTAGATTGCAACGAATATGATTTTTTGTATTTATTTAAGTATATTACAATTTGAAAATAACGACAACAAACGTCAAAGCTCGGTGCTAAAAACGACAGAAAAAGGACAAAAATCTACAAGATATTATCTGAAAGCGACAAACTTATAACGGGGAAGGATAAAACGACATAAAATTGAAACAAATATAAAAACGTCAACACAAAAAGAAGAAGCGACATACAACTACAACAACAGTAATTTAGATCAGAAACGACAACAACAGTAATGGGAAACGCATTTTCTGTCCACTTTTTTTTTTAATATGGATGGTGGTCAATTTCTTAGGATGGTGCTATTACACATCCATCTATCTAGCAACTTCTTTCATTAGAATTCGACGAAAAAAATTGACCTAAAAAATGTAGCGCCTCATATTTGTTGATTTTATGTACTTTTACCACTTTTTTTAAGTTAGGACTCCTATCCTTGGTCAAAATTTAGGTGCTTTTTCCACAATTATTCCTAAATTCAATAATATTGGTTCAATTTGGGGCGGACAAAAACAAAAATAATAAATTAATCGATTTTATTAATTTATCGAGGTTCTAGTGTATAGAATGAAGTTAACCTGTTTTTTTTCTCTCTCACCAATTGGTACTCTTAACCTAACTTGATTATCCGTATTTTAATAACCTTAACTTGGTTTCAAAAACCGGTTAATCGGAAATCCGGTTATCAAAAATCTAAAAAATCTGTTTTAATAACCTTAACCTGTTTTGAAACCGGTTCCGGTTATTAAACAGGTTAACCAGATCCGGTTATTCAATATTTTATTTAAAATATATATATTCAACATATTTAATTGTAAAAATAAAACATATCGGTCCAACTAACACATACCAGTTCAAAATAAATCGCAAATATAACATAGTGGTCCAAATAAAATATACTGGTCCAAAACATAATTCTCTAACTTAATTATAAAATATAATCTCTAAATATTTAATATTAAAACTGGTTATAAAAATCGGTTACAAATATAACCAGTTTTGAAAGTTCAATAACCAGCAACCGTATCCGATGTGAAACTGGATACGGTTAACCTTAACTTGTTTTTTTATATATAAATCGGTTACGGTTATTTTAACCGGATAGTTTCGGTTACTATTTTAAATTCGGTTATTGGTTATTTGGCACATGAATATGGCTACTCCATTACAGAAATATCGGAAATGGCTCTTCTTTATGATACATCTACAAATTTAGCCTCTGCACTCCACAAATAGTATTAAAAAAATTCCCGATTATTTTACATTCGGGAACCAGCCGGACAAGACCCGGAAAAAACAATAAAATATTGTTTTTTCTTTAATTGGGAACGGGCAAAAAATTGGGAGGGGACGGACCCAGTTAATCAACAACTAACAATGAATAATCCACATTACCAACCTATCTGGAAGTATAACTTCTTCTTGGAATTATCAACTGAAGCAAATCAATCTAGGTTTCAACACTCACAGTATATGGTTATAACATGAAAAATCTACACATAAGTATACATAACGAAAAGCTTTCCACATATTTTTGGGATTTCAAACGGCACGATTGCCATGTCCTCGGAGCTCAATCGAACAAGGCTATCTTGCGTTCATAACCGAAATAGTTACACTGTTCTCTGAAAAAGTTCCAATCCTGATTTGGCTCTTCTCTTCGCCGACCAAGCCGTTTCTAACAAAGAACGCCGGTTTCTTGAGCTCAGGCAGAGGCAAGCTCTCATTTGCCAGCATTGCGACGATCTGCGTAATTGTTGGCCTGTCTTGCGCTGAGTCTTCGACACACAGTAAACCAACATGAGTGAACCTAAGAAACTGTCGCTCAGGATATGAACCTTCGAGCGTTTGATCAGCAAGTTCTAAGGCCGCGTTCCTCCGCCACAACTCCCACGCCTGGAAAGGAATTCATTTGATCCGATCGATAATTAAGGAGATGGTTCGTGACAAACTCAGAACTCATATGTGACTGGAGAACTTACGTGTCCTACAAGATTCGACGGGCCATCTTCGTAAAAGCTACTGTTCTTTCGACCGCTCAGGATCTCAAGCAACAACACCCCGAAGCTGAAGATGTCCGATTTCTCTGAGAAGATTCCTTCCATTGCGTACTCCGGAGACATATAACCGCTGATCATGAGTATGTCATCAGCACAATCTTTCTTATTTTTAATGTAGAAATTTCTCAATTATTGACTTACTATGTTCCGACCACCCTGACAGTGTTGGCTTGAAGTTCATCTAGCTTGAATATCCTCGCCATACCGAAATCTGAAATCTTAGGGTTCATGTTCTCATCAAGCAATATGTTGCTAGCTTTGAGATCTCTGTGGATTATTCTGAGCCTCGAGTATTTGTGAAGATAGAGCAGTCCCTGCAAGATTCCTTCGGTTATGCTGACCCGTAGGCTCCAATTCAAGAGCTCTTTCCTAGATTTATCTATAACAGAACACACCAAAAAAAAAGGAAATATGAAATGAAATTTTTGGGTTTTTTTTTTCTATCAGAATCCTACAAAATTCAAGCGATTCTTACCGAAGAGGAAGAAATCTAAACTTTTGTTAAGCATATACTCGTATATCAGCATTTTTTCGTCTCCTCCTCGTATGCTATAACCAAGAAGGCGAACGAGATTCGTGTGCTGGAGATTGGCGATTAAAATAAGCTCGTTCTTGAACTCCGTCAATCCTTGCCCTGAACTCCTCGAAAGTCTTTTCACCGCTATTTGTTGCCCCTCTGGCAATTTTCCCTGAACGAAATTCGAAGAATTAAATCTTAGTTTCATATTGATAAGTTTGAGCAATCAATACTTGTGTTTATCACTTGAAAAAACTTACTTTATAGACTGGTCCGAAACCACCTTCACCAAGTTTTAATTCCTCGGAAAAGTTAGATGTAGCCTCAGCGACACAGCTGTAGCTAAACACTCTCAGATTCTGGTCTTGGCTTCCTTCGCTTTCAAGCTCCATTTTCAACATACGAAATGTATATTCCTCCCCTGTTTGTCACCATGAACATTGAGGTACGGAATCCGAACCGGTGAAAATCTCATGTCTTTTCCATTGAGTTACCTTTTAATTTATTCTTCCTCTTGAGATAGTAGATAACGGCTAACAGGTTCACGAGCGCTGAAATTGATGCAGCAATAGCGATCCAAATAACTTTTTATTGTTATGAGATTCTGCAAATATATTTGAGATAGAATCACAATTCACGTGATTTCCGGCTATTGGTAAAAAAGAAAGAAAAGAAGAAGAGTCTGCAAATATATATATTAGCTTATTAAAAATTTTGTGAATGCATTTTATGTTGTTTCAGCTAGTGTATAGTTAAAGTCGGGCTTCAAAATCATTCTCTAAATGAACAACACCACAAAGATAAAAATAAACGGGGAAGCGCACTTCTCCCGAGTTTCGGCATATGAATTGGTACATATACAGTCGACGCTCTTACCTTTTTTCCTCTTAAGAGAACATAATGCCTCTCGGATTGGCCAGAAAGATCTTGCGCGAAATAATAATTGGAATTATTGTAGATATAGCACCCGGTACCTTCATTTGCAAGAAACCCCTTGCACGCGCAGTCATTCCAACATGCTTCTCGGCAATCGACATAGCCAAAGCTTGAATTATAATAGTAACTGTAGTAATTAAAACCGAATGGAAGCAAGAAGTTGCATGTTCTGAGTCCGAACCAGTCCCCTTCACCCCTACACGTCGGGATTTCCCTCATCTCGCACCCGCTATTCATGTTGTAACCGTAGCACGCTTCTGCTTGTGCGATAGGCAGGCCTAACCTTAATATGTTACCCCTGTTATCCAATTTCCAATAGAAAGAGTCTCCAAAAATCTCATTGAATGAGTTATTGAGAGAGAACGTGAAGTAGTTATCCTCGGCGTTTGAGACATCGAAGTAAGTGATATCACCCAAGCTTGCCGGCTCCAGCGACGTTGCATTGTCTTTTATGCGCATTGGACTGCTCCAGATAAGCCTTTCTCTTTGCCTCATTTCCAGCCGGCGTCCATCGGGATTCCACCGCAGAGTGAATTGTCCAGCCGCTGGAGATTCGTCAGATGACCATGAGGTAAGGTGCCAATTCCAACCAGTTCGGTTGTCGACTCCGAGCTTCATCCCCGGTACCAGTACGTCAGTGGGATAGTCAAAGCTCTGCCACAAGACCTTCCCAACAGCTCCGCTCGGAGAAACTTCTCTCAGCACGAAATTTCCATCACCAAGCAATGTCGCGCTCGCGTTAGAGGTGCTGTTCTCCGGCGGAGTAGAGCTCGAACGGACCACCTTGCTGGCGCTCGATCAAAAGCCTTCCCGCGCTGTCAATCGTCAGATTTCCCGAGCCTGTCAATATGGGGTCGTCCCTGTTCGCAATCCATATTATTATTTTGTTGTTATTCTCTGTGAGCCATATCGCCAAGTAAGTCTTGTTCGAGCTCGCGCTGGAGATGGAACTTCCGAAGTTGGTGAATCCCAAGGTGACGCTCCCTGAGACCGATCGGATAAGCTCCGAGGACCGAGCGACGCGCCTCGACGAAGTGTGTTAAATGTGACGGAGGGACAGACACTACTCAAGCATGAGACGAAAATGATGACGAGGCTTCTCTTCGAGGCCATTGTGGCGAGGAATCCGACTTCCATGGCGTTATGCTGTAGTGGGTGTAGAGATGAGAATGACAAAGACGACCCTTTAAATTCTCAACTGTGAATGCTTGGAAAAATGTCAGCCTGCTCTTGAAAACTCGAAGGAAATTTTACGTGCATTAATTCCTCTTTGACCTCGTGCTTTGATGTGTACCCGTGCCTGAGGGGAGGCGGAGTAGGCGCGAGCCTTTACTAAAAAAAATATTCTCGAATTTAGGGATTCCCAAAAATTAAATTTAAGGGCCCAATATCACATAATTTTTTTAAGAAAATCTAGACTCTTTTAAATTAAATTTAGGGGGTCCCAAAAATCAAATTTAAGAGTCCAAATATCACATATTTTTATGAAAAAAACTAGACTCTATTAAATTAATACTAATATTACTTAAATTAAATTTAGGGGCCCCAAAAATAATAATTAATATTAATATTACTTAAATTAAATTTAAGGGCCCCAAAAAAATTAATTCATATTACTTAACTTTAATAAATGGGTCCCTATCTAATTCTCAAATTAATAAGGGCCTCTAAATTAATTAATATCACTCAACTTGATAGAATAGAGAGAAACAAGATTAGAGACCAATGTGATAGATGCTTCAGATATTGCAAGTGAATTGGAAACGGGGCTAAATTTCATAGAGAAGCGAAGAGCTCAGAGAAAAAAAAAGAAGCAATTTTGTGATAGCGGTACTGAAGCAATGACACAATCTGACAAAGAAATGTTCAAAACTCACTATTTTCTCTACATTGCTGATAAGCTATATCTTCATTCAATATCAAGTTAGAACATCTCATTTGGTACTTTGAAATATGGGTTATATAGTTACTTTTTAAAAAAAATTGAAGTAAATTTTTTTTTCATTTAGGTTTGAACAATTTCATAATTTTGTAAAGTAATTTGGGTTTTACTTGATATGAAGAAGCTAAAAGCTGCATATAGAGATAGTTTGAAGAGTTTCTGCACTAACTGTACAAAGGAAATAGAGCACAATCAAGTTCCAGATAGTGATGCAGATGATCTCTTGAAGAAATTAGAAATCCTAAGTGTGAACGTGCCAACCGAGAGGAAGAGAACGATCGATGTTTTGAACTACATACAAGATTTGATTGTAGTTATCCAAATACTTGGGTTGCCTACCGAATCATATTAACCATACCGATCATAGTTGCCCATGCAGAAGCTTCTCAAAGTTAAAATTGATCAAGTCTTATCTTAGATCAACATGTCTCAAGATAGACTGAGAGGTTTAGCTACATTGTCTATCGAAAATGAGATAGTCGAGAAACTCTATTACGCAGACTTGATTAGTACTTTTTCTTCTAAAAATGGTAGAACCGTCTTACTTGAATGAGAATTTATATATTATATAAATATTATATATATATATTTGTATCAAATTAATTTTTGCAATAACGGTAGAGGGGCCCCAAAATTTTCCTCGCCTAGGGCCCCGAAAATCTCAGACACGGCCGTACATGATTATCATTTGTTTGTGACTATATTTTCTCTAAGGTCCGTTGACTTTTTGCTATTGATGTTTGCTATTTGCTCCATGAAGTCCCTCTTTAGTTTATTTGTTTCGTGAAAAAGACAAAAAAAACAAATTCAAATAAAACCGACTCAAATTTTAAACTAATAGATAAAATCACGGGGATTATTCTCAAATGTGCTACGTAAATAGCACAATTGCCATACCATATTCTACGATTATTCTCAATCAAATTATATAAAGTAATAGCTATTTGTAGTAATTATCATTGATTAATCATTAATCATCATCCAAGCTCTAGCAGTGGGGAAATTTGAACTAAGTAGTTAAGAGTTACACTCAACAATATTGATGGAAATCTCTATTTCCTTGAACTTCCAAGGAAACGAGTAGTCTCAATTATTTGGGATAATTTAATGTTTGGTAATTGTACAAATATATATGCTGCTATATTTTTCCTTGTTAGCAATTGCACCCAACAACCCGAGTATCAAGATTAACAAACAAACACAATTGCGGAAGCACAACACGATTGATGAACCCGACCAACGCGACTTTATTGATCTTCACAATTATAATCGATTACAAAGATTTGTATACGCCCTAGATACATTCTTCCCGACTATCCTAGCCAAACACCCCTGCTCGCTGCACCTTCCGATGAGCTACCCGGATCCACGGAATCACCTCCGCCGTGTAGACTTCCACACCGGTATGCCTGAGCCACTCCGATCAACCAGACACCGCCGACGCCCAACTTCCCGGTGATACGAACCTTTGCCGACGTTGTGCCGAGACTCCGATCGGATTCCCAAGAAGACGCTCTATGCTTCTCTCCGTCGTTATCGAGTTCTCCTCGTCACCTCGTGCCGCCGTTCGCCGTCGTCTCCACCGTTGGAATCGCCGGAGCTTCCTGTCTCTCAAGAAAGCTTCCCTCTTGTCTCTATGGTTTCTCTCTGAAGATTTCTTTGTGTTCGCTATTTGTGAACGACTGTTTCTCTCTGATACTCTCTCAAGTATTTATAGAGATCCTTCAATAATGCCGCGTTGATTAAGTCACCGAGCGTTAACTGAAAGTCAAGCTCTGGCTGGCTGGAGTGGAGAAACGGTTAAGCGGTTGTGACTCAGACTTGCTCGTCACCGACGGGTGATCAACATTCCTCTTGTGTCACAAGTTAGAGTTCTATTTATAAATTTGAGACTGAGATCTTCGGGGTAATTTAAGCAGGAAGTTCGTCTCAACTACATATTATTCAACTAATTTTGAGCCTCAATTTTCTCCAATATTGACGAAGAGGGGACTCATTGAAAAAACAATAAACCGCATAATAGATTTTTTTTTCTTTCTTTTGAAAGTCACGATCACTGTTTGATCATGACGTTTATCTCAATGAGGGGACATGAGGCTTACAACGTAATCAATTATATGTCTTATCTATCAAAATTGACAAACTTATCCAAAAATACAAAGTACTCAGAGCACAAGAACAATCTAGCTACGTACATGTAGTGTCCATTTTATCTAATTTGAGTAAACTTTTTTATAAAACGGGAAAGATAAATAGAGTTTTAAAACGAGCATCACTATTTTCAGTACCTTCATTCATCAATGTGTGCGCCAGTTAGTTACCTTCTCTATAAATGCGTTGAGTAGAGATAAGCTCATATAACTAATACTTGTCTTTTTTCTTTTTCTTTTTACATTTTGAAACTTAACATTACACCGAAACCAGAGCAGAGCTACATAAAGGTGAGTGACAACGAGTGTATGCTCGGACACCACCTGAAAAACAGCGCGTAAAAAATAAAAATAAAAAAGTTCAAAAATAAAAAATGTAGATATTATGTATAAAATATTAACAGTCAATCAAGTAATAAAATTAGCATATAGTAGCTTTGGTTGTTGCTTTGATTACAAGGTCTTCTTTTTGTTAAGATCTAGGATCGACTCCTAACACCAACAAAACGTGTATTTTAAAAATAAAAAACTGTAATTTATCATCTTATTTGAGGCAAAATACTGGAATATAATTATTTATAATCCTTATATTTTTAGTAGAAAATTTTTTAATGATCTAATTTATTTATTTTTGTGAAAATAGTTTAAAAATAGTTTAGTCTCTATTAATTCGTGAAGTTTCACATACCAACGTATTTTTATTGTTTCGCATTTTCGCTCCTTTAATTTGATCGCATTTCTATATAGTTTCAACATATTATAGCTATTTTATTATTTTGATTTTTTCAGTTTTGATTTTTTCTCATTAATTTTCTTTAATTCATTATAATAAATAATTATAATTAAAAATGCGTCGAAACGTAGTCATTGAGACATATATTTCTGTTTCTATCGACGAGGAACTTATTATACAATAATTTTTTAAAAATAAAAATAGGAAAAGTCGACTTAATACTTTGTTTAAGATAACTATATCTATTTAATTTTTAATAGATGCTGCTACTATGTTATTATGTGATTGTTGTTATTTATTTGTAAAAATGTAATTGAAAGTTTACATTAAAAATTATTTTAAGCACCACCTCAACAAAATTCCTGGTTCCGCCACTGACCGAAAATTAAATGGAGAAAAAAGTGTGAATGCAACGCGTTCGAGTGTAAATATCGTAGCGTTGACAGACACATGTACAAAACCAATCGAAAATACAAGTTTCAAAATATTAGGTATCTATTCAGAGCAATTAGAAACTTGAAGATATGCCGCACTATTTTGAACAACTTTTTATACTTTTGCCGCAATTATAGGAAGAAACTCCCATCCGATGAATAGCTTAAAACTGGAAATTCAGAAACAAAAACTTAATTTGACATGAACCCTTATCCAAGCTATAGCTGTGTAAGTCTCTGACTTTTTGATGACAAAAAAATTATCAAAACTTTTCTTCTGTTATAAATTCACTAACTTTGCACCTTGAATTTAAGTGGTAAGAAATTTGGTGAGTGGTGTGTTTTTATGGAAAAGATGATGGAGAGAAGTAAGATGTGAGTGAGATAAATGTAAGTGTAGAAATGTGAGAGGTGAATTTTATTCATCCACTTAGGGGGGTATTTATAGGAAATTTGGAGCATACAATTATTGACTAATATAGTGTGAAAATAAATGAGCATTTCACATTATACATAACACTCCCCCTTGGAATGCTCATTACAAGAATTACGTGTTCATGCTGCCTCATTAAAAACCTTACTAGGAAAAACTCAGTGGGATAAAAACCATAGTAAGGAAAAAAGAGTGCATTCACGTAAAGCTCCCCCTCATGCTGACATGGGTGATAAATTCTGTAGTCTTCGCATCCCGATGTCATGAACATGTTTTCTGAAAGTTGAAGTAGGGAGCGCCTTTGTGAAGAGATCCGCCGAGTTTTCGCTGGAACGAACATACTGGATACTGATGACATTGTTCTTTTCCAGTTCTTGAGTAAACGAGAAAAACTTTGGAGGAATATGTTTTGTTCTGTCGCTTTTGATAAATCCTTCCTTCATCTGAGCAACACACGCAGCATTATCTTCGTAAAGTATGATGGGATCATCATTTGTTAGAAGACCACTTGTGGTTCTGATATGCTGTGTCACGGATCTAAGCCACACGCACTCACGGCTAGCTTCATGTAGTGCGATGATCTCAGCATGGTTTGATGATGTCGCTACGAGTGTCTGTTTCTGGGAGCGCCAAGAAATTGCAGTCCCTCCGCAGGTAAACACATATCCCGTTTGGGATCTCCCTTTATGTGGATCTGACAAGTAACCTGCATCTGCATAGCCAATCAAAAATGGTTTTGTATTGTTAGGGTAAAATAATCCCAAATCAATTGTTCCTTGGAGATAACGAAACACATGTTTAATCCCATTCCAGTGTCTTTTAGTAGGAGCCGAACTGAATCTTGCTAATAAATTAACAGCAAAAGCTATATCCGGTCGAGTACAATTAGCAAGGTACATAAGAGCTCCAATTGCACTGAAATATGGTACTTCTGGACCAAGAATCTCTTCGGATTCCTCACATGGACGATATGGATCCTTTCCTACATCAAGGGACCTTACGACCATTGGGGTACTCAATGGATTTGATTTATCCATATTGAATCTCTTTAAGATTCTTCTCGTGTAATTTGATTGATGCACAAGTATCCCCCTTTGAAAGTGCTCAATTTGCAAACCGAGACAATACTTTGTTTTCCCAAGGTCTTTCATCTCGAATTCTTTCTTTAAGTAAGAGATTACTTCCTGAATCTCTTCATTGGTCCCAATGATATTTAAATCATCAACATAGACAGCGATAATCACACAACCAGATGTTGTTTTCTTGATAAAAACGCAAGGGCAAAGCGGGTCGTTAATATATCCTTTTTGTAATAAATATTCACTTAGTCGGTTGTACCACATGCGTCCGGATTGCTTTAACCCATATAGAGACCTTTGCAATTTGATTGAATATCTTTCTCTGGGTTTTGAACTTGATGCTTCAGGCATTTTGAATCCTTCAGGGATTCTCATGTAAATATCAGTATCAAGCGATCCGTATAAATAAGCGGTAACAACATCCATGAGGTGCATATTTAGTTCCTCATAAACAGCTAGACTGATCAAGTATCTGAATGTAATTCCATCCATGACAGGAGAATACGTTTCCTCAAAGTCAATTCCGGGCCTTTGAGAAAAACCTTGTGCAACAAGTCGAGCCTTGTATCTCACAATCTCATTTTTCTCATTTCTCTTTCGAACAAATACCCATTTGTATCCAACAGGCCTCACATCTTCAGGTGTGAGCACTATAGGCCCAAAAACATTGCGTTTGTTAAGTGATTCTAATTCAACATCAATAGCCTTTTTCCATTCAGCCCAATCATGTCTATTTTTACATTCGGTAACAGACCGTGGTTCAGGATCCCCATTATTTTCGTCCATAACATCGCATGCCAAACTGTAACAGAGTGCATCATCGATGTCCATATTTCGGTTCCATATTATACCTGTAGTGGCATAATTAATCGAAATTTCTAGATTTTCCTCGTCGCGTATTTCTTCAGGAATACGTTCCTCTATATTGGGGTCATCTTGTTTCTCTGCTCCTTTTCTTTTTCGAGGATTTTTATCTTTGGAACCGAGTGGTCTCCCACGCTTCAGGCGTGTTGTGATTTCATGGGTGACTTTATTTTCAATTTGCCCTTTTGGAATCTCTATTTGGGCAGGAGCGTTCTCAGCTGGTATATGAGATTTAGTCACTCTCTTTGTGTCTGTAAATGCATCAGGAAGTTGATTTGCTATATCTTGCAAATGCAAAATTCTTTGAACTTTTCCTTCACAATCTTTTGTGTAAGGATCAAGATGCAATAATGTTGGTACAGACCATGTAATTTCTCTTTCCAGCTGTTTTCTTTCTCCCCCTAATGCTGGGAAATTTTCTTCATCAAAGTGGCAATCAGCTAAACGAGCTGTGCAAATATTCCCAGTTTGAGGTTCAAGGTATTTAACAATAGATGGGCTTTCAAAGCCTACATAAATACCAAGACTTCTTTGTGGCCCCATCTTTGTTCTTTGGGGTGGTGCAATAGGCACATAAACAGCACAACCAAAAATCCTTAGATGGGATATATTTGGTTCTTGGCCGAATACAAGTTGCACTGGGGAGTATTTATGATATGCACTTGGTCTGATGCGAATTAATGCCGCAGCATGTAATATTGCATGACCCCATACCGAAGTAGGAAGCATTGTTCTCATTATCAATGGTCTAGCAATAAGCTGGAGGCGCTTGATCAATGATTCAGCCAGACCATTTTGTGTGTGAACATGAGCAACAGGATGCTCGACATCAATCCCAACTGACATACAATAATCATCGAATGCCTGGGATGTGAATTCACCGGCATTATCAAGTCTGATTTTCTTGATCGGATGATCGGGAAATTGAGCTCGCAATTTGATTATCTGAGCGAGTAATTTAGCAAATGCCATATTGCGAGTTGATAATAAACACACATGTGACCATTTGCTAGAGGCATCTATCAATACCATGAAGTATCGAAATGGTCCACACGGTGGGTGAATTGGCCCACATATATCACCTTGAATACGCTCAAGGAACATAGGTGATTCTGTTTCAACTTTTCCCGGTGAAGGTCTTATGATTAATTTTCCAAGAGAACAAGCTTTACAATGGAATATTTTTCCTTGAGGGATCTTCTGGTCCTTCAATGGATGTCCATGTGTATTTTCAATAATTCTCCGCATCATGGTTGAACCAGGATGACCTAGGCGGTCATGCCATATGGTAAATATTGGAGGTTTGGCAACTACCATATTTGATTCAATTGCACTTATATACGTAAAATGCAATCCTGTGTGGAGCATTGGTAGTTTTTCAAGTACGTATTTCTTCCCCGA
Organism: Parietaria judaica; assembly: GCA_954871525.1. Lineage (NCBI taxonomy): Eukaryota > Viridiplantae > Streptophyta > Magnoliopsida > Rosales > Urticaceae > Parietaria > Parietaria judaica. The sequence goes on along the minus strand of OX940868.1, from coordinate 18,295,906 downwards.
TTTATGCATTATAATAAACATATATTTCATGGCATTCTCAGTTGCAGACTGAGTATCAAATTCATGAGAATATATATCCTTGAAACTCAACAGGTTTCTTTTAGATCTTGGGGAGAATAAGGCATTGTTTATGGTAAACATGGTGCCATTTGGTAATGTAAAATTCGCTTTACCAACTCCTTCAATCATATCTACAGGACCTGATATTGTATCCACACTGGCTTGTGTTGATTTTATGTTTGAGAAAAACTTTTTATCCTTCAATATTGTGTGTGTCGTTCCACAGTCGAGTATACAAAATTCTCCAGCTTCACGATTAGCTTTGTCCATTTGAAAAACTTTAACTAAAAACAAAACACAAATTTTGATAAGAAAGGTAATTAATTAAACATGAGCATTAGTCTATTACACACCTTAAAAATCATGACATATTCTAAAAAGAAAAGACAAACAAACATCGGACCATTGGGCTTCATTCCCAAAAGGAATTACATAATTCATATTAGTTTCCACTAGTCGCTTGTTCAGCAAAATCGCCAACTGTGTCAATGAAATCACCATTGAAGTCGGATGCTTCGAGATGAGTGGATTCGTTATTGTCAATAAAGTTGACTTCTTTCTCTTTCCCTTTCCCCTTCATGGACTCTTGGTAGAGTTTGCATAAGTGTGGTGGGGCTCGGCAAACTCTTGACCAATGCCCTTTAGTGCCACATCTGAAACAAGTGGTTTCAAAGCCTTTTGGGGAGATCATCTCTTTTCCCTTTTTAGAAGGGTCATCGTGGCTCCTCCCGTGTTGCTGTTTTTTATGATAGTAGTTAGCGGACTTATAAGAGGGATTATAACCACCTCGTCCACGTCCGTAACTACGACCACGACCTCGACCTCGCCCACGACCTCGGCCTCGCTCTCGACCCTGAAAATAGTTCTTGGGCTCAGGCTCGTCAGAGTTGATAGCGTTTGCTTCAGGAAGCGCTTTTGAGCCGGTCGGGCGAGATTGATGATTTTTCATCAGCAACTCATTATTCTTTTCTGCGATAAGGAGACAAGCAATTAGTTCAGAATACTTTTGAAAACCCCGTACACGATATTGTTGCTGTAGGGTTACATTTGATGCGTGGAAAGTAGAAAAAGTCTTTTCCAGCATTTCAGCGTCAGTTACCGTTACCCCACAAAATTTTAAGTGGGTCACGATTCTGAACATTGCAGAATTATAGTCTCCGACTTTCTTGTAGTCTTGGAACCTTAAAGCGGTCCATTCATCGCGAAAAATGGGGAGCATTACATCCCTTTGGTGATCGTATCTTTCTTTGAGATTTTTCCACAGCTCACTTGGATCTTTCACAGTGAGATATTCATTTTTGAGGCTTTCGTCAAGGTGTCGACGAAGGAAGATTAAAGATCTCGCCTTGTCCGTCCTTGACGATTCGTTTACCTCCTTGAGTGTCTCAAGAAGATTCATTGATTCCAAGTGCATCTCAATATCCACTGTCCAAGGCATGTAATTATTGCCAGTGATATCAAGAGGGCTGAATTCAAGCTTCACAAGATTTGACATAGTGGTAACTAACATGAAAATAAAATAATTCATTAGATTTAATTCAAAATATAAAAGTCTACAAATATTGTAAATAATAAAGCAAGATACATGAATACAACCATCTTAAAGGAAAAATAAAATTCCTCCGGTGTAATATGAAAAATGAAAATACTAACATTAAATACAAGGATCATTATGGCTATAAAAACTAACATTAGTCTAGTCATTTTTCGGCTAAAACTTGGAGAGAAAATATGAGGTAGAATAAGAGATGTGAATTTTGTATGGTTTGATAAACTTGTATTTATAGTGTAAAAACTAGCCGTTTATAGCCGTTATATAGCCGTTGGAAATACACAAACATAATGTAATTAAATGCTATAATTAGGTTAGTGATGATATGTCATAAAATGAGATGTAAAAATAGTCAAACATTATACATATATAATATTAATCATAAGCATATTGAAAATGAAGTAGTTAAAACTAATCTCAATAATATCATTTTACTATAAGGTGGCAGAGCCTCCTGTATATAATAATTTGATATTACTTGAAGATAAATTTTATTTTTTTTAGATGTAAATCACATCATTTTATTATAAGGTGGCATAGCCTTCCATTGTATAATAATATGATGTTATACATAAGAAAGTTAAATATTATAAATCATATTACCATAAGGTGGCAAAGCCTCCTGTGTATGGTAAGATGATGTTATTCATAAGAATAATTAATTATCATAGATCCCATCACATTACTATAAGGTGGCAGAGCCTCCTGTATATAGTAATATGATGTTGTACAACGATAATAATAATTATAAAATTTTCAGTCCACAGTTTAATATACCGTGTTCTGAGCTTACCGTAGAGTGATCGTGCTGATAACGTGTTATAAATTCACTAACTTTGCACCTTGAATTTAAGTGGTAAGAAATTTGGTGAGTGGTGTGTTTTTATGGAAAAGATGATGGAGAGAAGTAAGATGTGAGTGAGATAAATGTAAGTGTAGAAATGTGAGAGGTGAATTTTATTCATCCACTTAGGGGGGTATTTATAGGAAATTTGGAGCATACAATTATTGACTAATATAGTGTGAAAATAAATGAGCATTTCACATTATACATAACATCTTCCAAGTTGTTTCCATTTGTATTTCTTCCACGGTGGTGAGCCGGCAAATCCAACAGCGTACATTTATCGCTTTTCCGGTACCCCGAAAGCTAATTAGAATAAATTTGTCAATTTAAACAACCCTTGAAGCCTTTTCTCAGAGCGGTTTCGTCCAAGTTCTTTCCTATGAAGACGAGCTTGTTCACTCTCTTCTCGTCGGCGCCCCATGTGCTTCCCGGGCAACCATCCAAAATCGAATGGACTCCCTAAATAAAAAGAATATGAGTTCATGAAAGCATGTGGATAATGGGCAATGCCTGTGTTAGACAAAACGTTTAAAATGTTACTTTAATGTGCTTGTTTACGAGCCCTTTGGTTAATTGGAATTATTGGATAGTTTAGTATTTGAGAAAACATAAATTCCGATATTTTTAAATCCCACCAATCTTTATGTTGCCTCGGTTTTCCTCCGCCATTACTGAGGGATTTCTTATTAAATTGAAACAGGGTCAATGGACAGGTGATCCGCGGCTACTAAAAAAGCATGGAAGAATGGTGTGAGAAAAGAACCTGGAAAACATAGCGTTGATCCGATCCTTCGACCGACAATACTCCTTTCATTCTGTACAAGTCCTCTCCTTTTTCTTCGATAAGTCTTTCGAGCCAATCATCAACCTGGTTCATTATGAACAAAGGAAAAAATCGTATTCATGAAAATATACTATGTTCGAAGCTAAAAAATGTTATTTGTGCAAAAAATTATATTCAGGAAAAATATTACAATACATTTGACTTTCAAATATCCTCTGTTCATATTATATTTTCGATATTGATATAAATTATTAATATTAATTTTGTGAAAATAATACTCAGTTCATGTTTATGAACCAAAAACTTTGTACTTATGGACTGAGATAATGAAGGAAAAGAATCAATTACTTCATCAAGATCAAGAGAGCCTTCGGAAACAATAGAAACGCTCGTGACGGCAGAATCGTGCACGTGATCGTGTTTATGTTTGTGGCATTCTACAAGGTAAACAGCTCCAAATAAGTGATTAAGGAAAGAAAAACAACAGAATCGTCAAATTCCTTAATTATGTAATTTCAAAATACAAAAGAGGAAACAGAAACCTTTTCCGCTTTCGTGGTGATGGGTTGTTGAGCAAGATTTATCTACCTGAACTTCTGTATCGATCCTGCGAACAACATAGTTCATCTAGAGAAGAGCTATAAAATATAACAAAACTAGGATTTTCCGGACCTAAACAACCACGAAGATAAAGTTTAGCCAATAACCTGTCAAGATCATAGCCTCCCACTCCTAGAACAAAATCCATGTCAACCGAGCCATACTTAGCGAGTTTCGTTTGCGCCATCCCGTTGATACTCTAGCATCATTTCACACATAATTTCTCTAAATGTCAAGTTTACGAAATTCAAAAGAAATTAATCTAAAAAATTAGGGACTTAGTATCAGACCTTGATTCTCTGTCTCAGAATCTCCAATTGAGCTTCGTCCACTAGATCAATCTGTCAAAACCAATCATATGATTATTCGATTAATTATCGAAATCAAATAATTCATAAAAAAACATGACAGAAATATTACAGAATTTGAGCACACAAACAAAAACTTTACCTTGTTTATTATAATACGATCAGCGTAAGCAATTTGTTCTACTGCCTCGTTGACAACAAATCTCGGTTTGACTTCATTCAGATGCTGCATCGCGTGCTTGGAATCAACCAAAGTGACAACTCCGTCCAGTTTTACGTATTTTGAGACTAACTCGTCCGTACAAAACGTTTCTATAACCGGACCGGGCTTGGCAAGTCCTATGGAAAATCATATCTTCAATTATCAACTTTTCACTGGAATTATTACTTGCAAATTCATACCAAAAGAAGTCTAACAAAATATTTTGCCCATCAAATATAGAAGCTATAAGAAACGTACCTGTCGTCTCAATAACAATGTGATCGAATTTGTCTCGCTTTGTCTTAACCAACTCAAGCAGCAACTTGACTAGATCTCCACGTACAGTACAGCAGAGACAGCCATTGTTAACCATCACAATCTCCTCATTCGATGAAGAATGACTCGCGACCAACGATCCATCAATATCCACCTCACCGAACTATATTCAGAGTCCAGATTATTAGCTTCGTGCGTAAACCCAAGAATCCATTATAAGTTTTACTTATTATGATCGACAATGCTTAACGAAAAGTTTACATTCAAACGTAATGAGAGCATAAAAAGAGTATATATACAAAGGAAAACAAAATTTAGCGGATAGAATAGATACTGCTCATGTTAGATACGCTTAGACTGTGATTTCGTTATGGTTTTTATATACATTTGATCGATTTGTTTTCCGTACGTCTCGGGTGTCCTCTTGTTACCACACCATTACTCCGCTATAACCGATAATTACTTTGAGACAAGGTAACCAGACAAATGATTCCCAACTCTTCCTTAAAATGAAAATAAAAATACACCGCACCTCGTTTTCAATAACCGCGATCCGCTTTCCGTGCTGAGACGTCAAGATATGATTCAGCAGAGTCGTCTGCAAATTGCAAGAACAAACCATCGAAACCCACTCTAATCAAAATATTAGTCAACAAACCATATATTTTTTGCCACTAAGCCTGGTTCCGGCTCGTATCGGCCCGAAAACCGGGCTTTTTGTGTCAAGAAAAACCAGAACCGGGACTAGGCCGAGGCAAAAGAATCCCGGTCCGGGCCAGGTTCCCGGTTGTATCATACTGTATTTATTCTTAATTAAACATCAAAACCCATTACACTAATACTCACTCAATCAAGACCAGCCATAATTGGCAAACACATGAACATGAAAAAAAGCAGAGAACCGAATCGAAGCATGCCTTGCCGGAGCCAAGAAAGCCGGTGATGACAGTGGCCGGAACTCGGTGGTCGACGAGGCTGTCGGAGCAAAACGCCCTGGAGCTCGGCGGCGAGAGACGAGGAAATGACGAGTAAGGGCTTCTCGGCGAATCTCCGGGAAGAAGCCTCAGAAGCTGAGGGAGACTTCTCCGAGAGAGGAATCTGGCAAAAGTCATCATCTTTTGCTTTTCTCCGTTAAACCCCCGTCTTCTCAGGGCTGGGGTTTATGCTTGCTGTCTTCTCTTTCAACATTTATGACGTCACTAATTCTATATTTAGAGATAATCACCATAAAAGTAGTTAAACTTTGTCAACTTGAGATGGCTGAAGTAAAAAATAACGATAAGAGTATTTAAAGTTGACGAAAAGTAAGTGGCGCATATTTTCATCGTAATCCTATTAAATCATACTTAAATACAATTTATTTTGTGTTTATTAAGTTATATCGCATTTTTTCTCATTTTAATTGAAAAGGTAAGAAATGTACGAAAATATACAGCGCATCAGTTTTACCGACTTTGAATACTTTTGTCATCATTTCTTACCCTAATTATCCCTTTTTTTATATATTGGTGGAATGAATTTAGCTAAAATTATTTAAATGTTGGAATAAGATTTTATATATTTTTGTATAACTTCAGAGAAAATTGCTTGAAGTTTAAGAATTCTTATGAAATGTAGTCCTTTATAGAATTAATTTCAAAGAATAACAGCATACTATATAGTAGCTACACTTTCACAAAAAAAAAAAAAACTACAGAAATTCTTATAAACTAATTAAAGATAATTACGGCATAAGTATCTGAAACTAAATCTCAATTTTTCGTGAATAAGGAAAATAGAGTGGATCAAAGTTCATAAGAGGACTTAAAGCTTAAGATGTTTTTAGAAGTATTCACCAATTTGGTATTAAAACTATTTTGAACAATATTTTAGGTAGCAATACAACTATATATACTATCGTTGTTTGCGTAGAAGTATTCACCAATGTTTGATCGGCTGCGGATTATGTACTCAATGTTTATCTTTGACGGTCAATGTACATAAATTTTATTTTGTTAGATCCGTCATTTGACCGTCAACAAGTGATTCCTCCTTTATATGTACAATTTTCATATTTTTGGCATAACTCACTCATTTTTTGTCCATATTTTATGCACGACCTACGGTTGGAAAGATAAGAGATACATCTATAATTTTGGTGTTTTAAGATATGTAGAGAAAAGTTTAAAAAAAATGAAATTTCAATTATAACGTAAAACTGGACATTAGTGTAATGCAAAATATTTATTTCATATACTTGTTATGGGTATTTTTACCAAGCCCAAAAATAGGGCCCAAAATGATAAAGAGCCCAAAAAGTAAGGACACAGTACCCTAGAAATGGGCACGCTTGAAATGAGCGCACTTAGTTTTTACAACAATTATTTAATTGCCCAGAGGCCTAATAAAGTTATTTTTAATTGCTCAAAGGCTCGTGGACCCTTCTATAAATAGAATCTTCAAACTCAGAAAATGGATCGGATCCCATTTGAACTTGGAACTAAACACTATCCGCTCAAACGCTCTCTAGAGCAATAAATCTCTCAAAACTCACTTTGAACTACGTGATGACCTGATCCCGTTAAAATGGGTACGTAGGCAGCCTCGTTACAATTGACGAGGTCCGGCATCATATATTATGAAACTTTGTGTTTTCAATGTTCTTAACCATATCAATGAAGTCGAAGAATTAAGCTTCAAACTCGATTTAATCGCCAAGCGGACATTAGGCCTGGCCCAAAAATCAATACTAGGGTCGCTTTACTATTACTATTGATCCATTTTTCGGCATTAACAATACTTAATGACTTTTTTCGGGTGAAACGTAAAACTAAAAAAAGTTGTAGATAAATATTTCATCTTTCCAATGGTAGTTTATTTATAAATTTTGGGAAGAAAAAAATGAGTAAGTTATGCCAAAAATACGAAAGATTTTTTTCACATTACGTCTTACATATTTTTGGCATAATTCACTCACTTTTTGTCCAAAATTTATAAATAAACTACCGTTGGAAAGATAAAGTATTTATCTACAACTTTGTAGTTTTACATTTCATCATAAAAAGTCACTAAGTATTTTATAATTTGCTCGAAACAAATATTTTGCATTAAACTAATGTCCAGTTTTACATTGTAATTGAAATTTCATATTTTTTTAAAAATTGTTTTTACAAAACTAAAAACATTAAAGTTGTAGATCTATCTCTTATCTTTCCAACGGTAGGCCGTTCATAAAACTTGGACAAAAAATAAGTGAGTTATGTCAAAAATATAAAAAGTGTACATATGAAGGAGGAATCACTCGCTGACGGTCAAGTGACGAAAAACACAAAAAAAAATCTAACGAATCAAGTTTAGGTACATTGGCCCGTCAAAAATAAACATTTAGTACATAATCCACAGCCGATCAAACATTGAGTACATTAACCGCGTTTTACCCTTTCTTTTTTAAGTAAAAGAAGAAGCTCGAAATTCTCACATAAAAAATGTGAATGTTGGAAAAATTAGCACCCAAAAATATGGCTCGGTATATATGTTTTAAGGAATGCGCAAAATTTTACTTCGGTCCCGCACAATTCTACGGAAAATAAAATATTAATCACGCAAATTTGCTATTAGATTTAAATACAGTAGCAAATGTTATTTTAAATATTTATTTTGACTATCTTAAGCCGATTTAAAAATTTCATCTCAACTAGCCTGATGAGTAAAAAATCCATCTAGATAGTTAATAAACAAATCTAACAATTAGGAGGACCTTCAATTATGTCACTTTCAGGAATACTAATCTCTTCTGGAGAGCCGCCTAACTCTGGAAAGTCTTGCGAAACCTCGGGCTCGGGCTCAGGCTCAGCACTCGTTAATTGTGAATAAGTGGAGAGGGAGAACTTGCGGGGGAGAGTCATGAGCGGCTCGTTGCTGCTGAGCTTTCGAATGGCCAAGCCCAGCGAATACCCCAGCGCTCTTGAGACGTTTACCGGCACCGCATTGCCAACCTGACAATACCTGCGCAAAGTGCGACGACACAAATGAGCTTAACCGTGTCGTTTCTTAATTTGTTGATCGTGTCGGGTAGAAAACGAATGTTATGATCTCATACCAACTAAGAATAAGATTACTTGATGGTTGGTAAAGAAAAAGGCCCAATGTGGACATTGGTGTCGAAACCGTCGTGGTGTATAATGATCTCAGATAAGCTGAGTAAATAAGTTTTATGGTTTATAGACTCGTGAGATTGCTCTCCCGACAAGCCAGTGTTTAGTGCGAGTTGTAATAAGCTTATGGCCCTCGTTTCATTATGGTCAATTGCGTGGACCCGACCAAGTCCATTATACAAGGATTTTGGTCACACCGTTTAGATTTAGAGAAGTTGACCGGGCCAGCCCACTTGACACCACTATATTAGTACAGGCCTAATATGGAATTTTCATATCAAACGAACGACTCCAAGAAGAAAAGAAGCATTTCAAGCCCACAAAGAAAGCAAAGACACGTACCTCTGCTTCATGGTCCCACAAAATCTAAAGTGATCGGGGAAGCCTTGCAACCTCGCGTATTCTCGGAGCGTGAGGATCCGATCTTGCTCGGGATGCAGACACGCCTGAGGAAGCACCATCGGGTCATCGCAATACCGGGATAGAAGCAGTTATTCGGTGAACTAAAAAGAGACAGAGCGCAATACCTGATTATGGCAAGATGGGCAAGTCAGCACAGTTGGAACCGTCTCGTCCCACCACAACCTTGAAAACGGCCTGTAAACAAGAAAAGGAGTTAAGAGACGAAAAGATAAACACTGCAAAGAAAGCCATGAAGAATGTGCACCTTTTGGACCTTCCTTGCTCAAAAGTGAAGACGTAATTGGGGAGCTGTTAAAAAAATAAAATAAAAAATCAACCAACATTATAAAAATTAAAATGCATAATCTTAATCTCTTACTCTTAGTATAAGTGTACTTAGTATATAAACTATAGGATAGTGAAATGAGTAAAACCCGATTTTTCATTGTCGATTTGAGTAAAAAAAACACACATATATATACATTGATACAATTTTTATTTACCAAATTTGCTCCAGATGGCAATAGTATATCTTCACAATCGGGATCTCGACGGGCGACATTGTCCGGTCCTACAACTACACCAGGGAGGTCCCTAAAAGTAGCACCCTGTAGATAAAGGAAGAAAGGCAAAAAGATTTTAGAATTTAATTACATATTGACACAAATTTAGAAAATTCACATTTTTTTCAAACCTTTCTCTTTGGAATTTTACAAATCCGTATGTAGTCATCTTCATTCTGTCGAATCGGTCGGTGATCATACAGAGTACATTTTGTATCTTCATCGCCATTTACCGCACAGCTACCTGTGTCTGTAGGTGAACCAAAAATGTGTATGCCTTGAATACTGAAAGGATATAATTTGCAACAGTGTGCCAAAAAATAAAATCCTACGGACCCAAAGGTTTTTAAAAAAATAAAAAATTACTACAAACATATGTACTAAATGTCAGGACTCGGGAAGTTATTCAATTTGAGAAAGTTGAATTTTACCTGATTTTGTTGACCTTATGTATCTCTGAAATTCGGTTTCTGGAGGATTTGTATACGGCATTTCTTCTCGGGTCTCATCATTTGTGACCTAGAAAGTCAAACTTGATTACGATGAGTGGGGGTACGTACCTACTAACAGAATATTCCGGAAAATGAACAGGGCGGAAGTACCGGTTGAAGGTCGGAGATAGCATCTTTAAGAAAAAGAGCATCTTCCAGATCACGAGGTTGGTTTTCGTCGTAAGCAACAGTATTCCGCTGCATGTGAAGGTATATGTCAATCACATATTGGGAAAAAATACAATAGTATAGAGGATTAAGTCAAAGATCTGTACTTCAAACTCAAGGGGAGGCCAATATCTAACAACTACATCATGTGTTGGAAGCGGAAATTGAGACAGAATCTGCAAGAGGAAAAAGAGTGAAATGAGAAATATATATTAAAAAAAAAAAAGATAAAAACAAAAAGACAGAAATGCCTAACATCTTTCTAGTCAATAACTTATAACAGAATATTAACTAAATGACAAACTATTCTATCTGACGAGATTCGAGTGTAATTAGAAGACAAGAAGCTACTCTAAGACGCTCAGTGAAATGAGCGGCTAGTTGAACTTGTCACATGGTATTGGCCATGTGCGTTACATATACTACATTTTGCGAGGAAGCAAACGATTTAAGTACAGACAAATTGGATGAGGATAGTATCACGGTTCAAACTTTAACCTTCGACAATATTCGTAATATATTTCACGGAGAGGGTGGGATACACTACTACAATTTAAAAGTTTGGAAGAAAAATTCATAAACAGAGAAGAAAAAATAAATAAACAGAGACTATGCGACAAGTTCAAGAAGAGCAACTAATAATTACTCTAGATATATATTTAGAAGAAGAAGAAAAACAAAATGTGATGACAAATTTAGTTACCTCATGAGGAAGAGCAGCCCACAAGAAAACACGGAGCCGAAACTGTGGAAGACCGTAACAACCAGCAGCCATAATCCCGAGCCTTGCTTGATACCTCATGTGTACCAACCGACTCAAGGCATATCTTCCAAGAGAACCCTTGTCAAACTTCAAAATGTCAACCACATTTTCCATCAAGACATAGCTTGGTTTCAAAAAGTCAACGATGTCCATGAAGACAACTATTTGGCGGTTCCTTTCATCATCTAAAGGGGACTCCACATTTCTGAAGCGATTATAGCCGCTGATTCCTTGGCAAGGAGGACCGCCACAAATAACATCAACGTCCATCTGCATTAATATTATGTCGTTAGAATCAAAATGTAAGATCAATTATCATTATTATTAGAAATTACTAACCGGAAGTGGCAAGATCTTCATTTTCATCCCAGTTTGTACGAATTCCTCTATCTTGTCTTTGCAGTTGCTAAGAAAACACTCCTCAGTCAACACCGGTGCAAAAGTTCAAACGGAAATCTTTAATAACAGAAGTTGGTTAAAGATACCTTAACCCTTCAACCGGCTCCCACGTGTCTTCACTGCTATCATATCCCTTCCAATTTACCTAATGAAACAGTATTAGTCGATAACTAAAACTTCATGTATAAAAATTATTACAAAAACCCATGAAGCGGATAAGGAAATGGATAATATATCTCTATTCTTTATTTTCACTCAAGATAATTTAGTAACCAAACTTTGGACCATTGTGTAGCATTATGAGTTTAATATCTGAAATATTACTTGAGGCAAAAGCCCATGATATATACATGAAAAAGAACCAAACTGGTTCCTGTGAATCAATGATTCAAGCTGATCACAAGCTCTCATGACACGATTAGAAAATAAAATAAAATAAAGAATAACTTCCGCTTTTCACTAATGATATCAATAATGACATGTCTTACCTGAAAATACAGGCCACGCTTCTTTGTTTTATTGGGATCACCATAGCATATATCGACTATCGTTGAAACTTCAAACTCCTCGTCATCTGAATCCACGTCAGTGTCATCATCTGAATCCTCATCAATGTCGTCATCTTTTGTGGCTACTTCCGAGCGCTTTGACATGGGTGAGTTTGATCTTCCAATGTTAGTAAACCTGTACTGTTTGCACAGCTTCTCCCACTCCTTCAATAAAATGAGGAAATCCTCTGCCCCTTCGTTTCTGACCTATCAAAAAAATGTAGCAAATTTAGCAGTTTTTAAACAATGGATACGCTGAGTTTATTATTAGATATTAATTTCTCACATTTATTTCTGGGTGATTTAGCTTCAAGCTCTTGCAAGCGGACTCGTTATAGTCAAGAGTCCATTTCTGTTTCAAATGGCACAAAGGTTAATCAAGGTTTGGAAAGTAAATACTTCAGGCCGGTAACAAATAAAACATATATTATAAGTACCGTCACGAGATCAACACCGGCTAATTTGGTACCGAGATTCAATCCAGTTGACATCCCACCGCAGCCGCTATAAAGATCTAAAAGTGCTAACTTGGGTTCGTGAGTCTTAGTAGCTAATGTCCGGATGTCAATCGTTCCATTAGTTGATCCTATATTCTTGGTATCTACAGAAAATAGATGTTATGGAAAATCAGTAACTTGGTGTTAGTAATCAAAACCATTTCAGGGTGTAAATCTTTGAGGCACACAACGACAACAAGCAGAAAATACAACATACCAAGATCCAGAAAAAACAAAGTGAACTGGATATCAATTCCCAATTTAGAAAAGAATTATTTACCGATCATCATTTACTTTTTACATAAACTAGAAATGTTTAAAACAAATTTATGAGACTCTCATTGACTGACTGCAGATGAAGAACTCTTTCAAGTTTCAACATATGAATCACTAAAATATGTATACTTAATAAAATATAGTAATGCAAAGCCAGGTATTCAGATATGCATGCGGCTTGAAATTACTCACCAATGTCAAGGGAGCGAAATGTCGAATAGTCAACACAATATTCCATATCGTAAAAAAAATCGGATGGTGAAATGGAGCCTATTTTCTGTCCTACCTGCACAAACAACAAAAACTTAGATATAAAATTCAATTTTCAACACAGGGAACTGTTCTTTAGTTTTTAGTTTGTGAAAAGTTGTATAATCTAGATTATTTATTTAATACCATATTGATTAAATGCTTTATTATCATTCAATAGTATCGGGATTAAGCGAAAAATAATTAGAACAATAACTGATGATAAGGGAGTCGTTAAAGTAGAAATTATAATAAAATCATACCCTAGGTGTTATTTTGATAATATGGACTTTTGAAATAATACAATCTATTGGATTATCATTCATAATCGTAGAATAGAATAAACGTCTCTTGTCATGAAAAGCACCTTCTCCGTTGATAACCTGATCAAAAGATGCAGGAAGGAAGAGATAGTTAGTAGAACAAGCATCATATCACAGCCATATTGGATTCTGATTTTCTTAAAAAAAAAAAATTACAAAAAGTCAACTCACGGTATCTTCAACGGCATAAAACCACTGGACTCGGAAATACATCTCCCCATCGGTTGCCTTGAAAAATTCAACTATTCTGCCAACGTGTTTTTTCTTCCCGTCACCCTGAGAGAAGGTGTTTTCAGTCAGATATCAATAGTTCTGCAATTTAGTGGACTAAGATATATTATTAGTTGAGTTCTTGATTCTCGGGATCAACTAAAATTTATCGTAAAACCTAACTATATGAAGACATTTAGATACATGAAGACATTTGTTGGTTTTGAGTTCTACAAGTCAAAACCAACAGCATGATTTGTGTATAATATTACAATGCAATTAGTTTGTTCTTAGATTGCAGAAAATGCTTTAAAACCTAATCAGAACACACAATCCCTAATCTATCAAGTAGTTCCCAGTAATTTACATATACTTTTGCATAATTCCTTTTTTTAAGTAAAAGAGAAAGCTAAAAATCAGGCAACTCTAATTATTATCAGTTGCGTGTTTAAGAGAGGATGTACCTTTATATACGCGCAATCTCCGAGACTATATATGCAATTCTCTATGCTAGCTTGAGCATAATGGCAATCCACATCAAGGATTATCTCGTCTTCGTCATCATCACTGCATTGCATTCATAAAGGCAAAGAGTTATAACTGGCGAAGAAGCTGCGAAAATGAAACCATGTCAGAATAATTACTTACTCTTGTTGACCGTTGGGCATTTGATGATCCTGCAAGTCCAGAAATAAAAAATTCAAAAACTTGCCAAAATGATTAAATCACGTGCGTAAAATCTAGTTCGAGTTATCTTCATTAGCTTCCAGTAGCACATGGCCTGAAAGTTGACGGAAATTGTATTTTACAAGTTCAAGTGGTAAACCGATAAATGAAAGGCACAATAACACAAGTTCCGGCGATAATTTATTAAAAACATCAAAATGTAAATCGCGGCAATGCAACAAATGACCTAAAAGACCGTACCTCGGAATAGTTGATCGTTTCTCCGGCCGGAGAAGCCCTCGACGACCTTCTCTTAGACCTCTCTCCTGGAGTCTTGGCCTTATCCGATTCTCGTCTGGGTTTCAGCAAATCGGCCTTTAGTTCATACCGCCAGCGCCACCTTTCTTGAGCTTCCTCGGCCGGAATCGGATCCCCGATAAAGAAGCAAGCCCCGGGCTTCCCTTTCCCTTTGTACGTTGCGAAAACCGAGGCTTCGATTTTCTTCGAAGGTTGTTCATCATCGTACGACACAGGACCATCAATCAAATCACTTTCCACTAGATCATCCACCAATAACATTAGCTCCTCCGTATCATCAATCTCAGACAACTCATCTGAAGAACCCTTAGAAGGTTTCCCATCGGTTTCATCTGCTACATTGTTAATCGCTGTATTTATGACGTCATTAATATTGTCTTTAACCTTGGGTCTCAACTTTGCAGCCCTCTTAGAAACTGTGTCGCCATTTTCTTCAAGTTCAGAGAAGCTTCTCTTCCGGCTCTGCAATTATTTTTGGAGAAATTTCTCAAACAATATTAAACCCGAAAATGATTCAATATAAAGAGACCGTACCTTGGAATCGTTGCTCTTTTCGCCGCCATTGGAAGCCGGCGAAAACCTCGAAGACCTTCTCGTAGACGTCTTCTCCGGAATCTTGGCCTTATCCAATCCTCGGCTGCGTTTCGGCGACTCCACCTCCGTGCGCTTCTCTGGCTCGGAAATCCTCGGCGATCGTCTCAGGCTTTCGCTAGGACTCGGACCTAATCTCGGCGACCTTCTGCGGCTGTTTTGCTCGGCCGGAGCCGGGGTTCTGCTCGTCTTCGGAGTCGAATCCCGCGGCTTCGCTTCGGGGAGGCTCGGAGAGAACCTCGGCGACCTTCGCAGGCTGTCCGGATGCGTCAAATACAGTATCTTGCTCGTTTCCGGACTCGGCTTAGCCTCGTCGGTCCTGGGCGACCTTCGAGGAGCGATTGGAGTCCCGAAGCCCTTCATTCTACTCACATTGAGCTCTCCGATCCCCGGGAAAAGCCTCTGAGACTTTCTCAAGCTGCTCCGGTCAACCTCGCTCGACGCCAGCCTCGGAGACTTTCTCAGAGCTGAAGCGAACCTCGGAGACTTCCTGATGCTCAATCCAGGAGTCGAATCGCTGCTAGCGAGCCTCGGGGACTTCCTCATGCTGCTGGGATCGATCAAAGCGAGTGCTCTGGTCGGTCGCGGAGTGGAAGCCCTGGATTCCGGCGCGGCGGAGCAGGGAGCGAGGCGCGGAGACTTGCGGAGGGTGGTGGGATCAAGAAGGAGGAGGTTCTTGGGAGCGGCATTGGTGGATCGGAGGGTCTTCTTGGAGTTTCTGGGAGCTCTCATGGCTGAACTGCAGCTCCGAGCGAGAGAGAGAGAGAAGGGTCGGGCTGGTGAGTCAGGCGAATGGAGGCGGATCCATCCAATCCCTACGCACTGCTTGCTTGCTTCCATCACTACATATTTACATTGTTTTAGAATTTCATATATGGTCCCCCAATTTGTCTGAAGTTGCGGTAATGGTCGGAATTTTTTTTTACCTTACAAATATCCCCTGGGAACTGCGTAATCTAATGCTCTATATCTTTATACTGTGGCATAAATCCAATCTACTCGTTATATACATTAGGGATTATAGCGGGTAAAGTACTTATTCTTTCAAAAATTGTGCCGATAAAGGTCCAAACCGGATAAATAGTGGCTAAAGTAGTCAAACGCACCAATTGTGTGTCTAACCTCAATTCCATCCAACTTTTAGTAACACCGTCAGTCAATGTGCCACGTCAATCAATGTCACCTCATTATGTTTTGTTTTTTCTTAATATTTTTTTCCCTCCCCTTCTCTCTCATGCGAGCGCTCTCT
Organism: Parietaria judaica; assembly: GCA_954871525.1. Classification (NCBI taxonomy): domain Eukaryota; kingdom Viridiplantae; phylum Streptophyta; class Magnoliopsida; order Rosales; family Urticaceae; genus Parietaria; species Parietaria judaica. Next base: position 18,279,431 of record OX940868.1, on the reverse strand, counting down.
CTTTCAACACGATATCTCTACAAAACCAAAAACTCACAAAATCTCCATTATCAATCCTTATTACAGAAAAAAAAAACATATATTTTTATATCCATGTTCTTCATGCTCTTCGTCTTCGGTTAGGACTCTTCGCTCACAATTACAACCAGATCCAGCCCCTTCCTCGAGCTCGAAGGGAGCTTCAATGGCGGGTCGTGTATCTCATTTCTTCTCTACTGGATCAGCGAGCGCTTCGGTGGGACGACACGACAAAGCCGCATGGAAGAGAGTTGATTTTGAGCTTTTGGGGACTCCAAATTCGCTAGGATTCCTTGGCTTTTGCCGTGCTCATTCCCGTTGTCATACACACTGAAGTATGCTCTCGCTCTCTCTCCTTCCTATATCTAGATTTGGAGTTGCTCTGTGAATGTGCAATGAACTAGGTGGATTTTGCGCTGAAATGTAAAATGGTGAAATTAATGGTGTTTAGCTTTTTTGTTATCGTGATTTCGAAAGGAGGAGGCAGGGTCGTTTCAGTGGCATTGTTTGTGGGTTTGAACAATGGGTTCATCGCCATACTCAGAAGAAGAAGAAGAAGAAGAAGAAGAAGAAGAAGAAGAAGAAGAAGAAGCTCTTGTTGGTAAAAGAGACCTGGAAGAAGAAAACAAATGCATGGTGAAATCATGGGTTGCACTTGTACAAGATTTATTATTTCGTAATGCATTTTATTCTCTTTATTTTTTTATTTATTAATTTGGGCAACAATGGCTATGTAGGCGTGCAGACCAGAGAGAAAAAAAAAAAGGTGGCACGCCAGGTGGCAATCCGTTGACTACACGTGGCACATTGACTGACGGTGTTAGAAAAAATTGGATGTAATTAACGTTGGACATAATATTGGTGTATTTGGCTACTTTAGCCGCTACTTTTCCAGTTTGGACCTTTATTGGCACAACTCTTGAAAGAATGGATACTTTATCCGCTATTATCCTTATACATTATGACATGTTTTGTCAATCCGAAAGTATGTTAAAATTGATTGAAATTTAGAAAAAAATAAAATTTACACTACCACAATATATCACTACTACCAATCCTATTTTTAACCGAGTTTGTTTGACTTCAACCGGTTATTTTGTAGAAGTGGGTATAGTTTTTTCGGTCCATTGTACTATTAGAGTTGAAACGTGAAAGTCCAAGGACTGTAAAAAAAAATCTATAAAAAAATGTATACTTAGGGTACAATTCAGTATCATGTTCTTTAATACAGTCAACAATTTAATATCATTCAAGTGATGGTTAAAATTAAAACCTACAAATGTAATATACCGAAAAAAATTAATTAATCAATAGTTTCAAAATGAAAATAAAAGTTAAGATTTTTAACATGAATGATGAATAAAAAAAATCTAGCATTATACATAAAAATTGTAAATTGGGATCAATTGTTTTAAATTAAAAAAAAAAAATATTCCTTGCTAAATTCTTAATGAGCCTAGTATAGTAATAGTATTATTGGTAAATGCAAGGGTATTGACGTCAAGTGAAAATAATCAACGCATGCATGGCTAGTTGGTTCAGAGCAAATTGACTAATCAAATTTGTTTCCGCACAAGAGAGCTGATCCTCTGCAGCACAAATCATCTGAGCCCGTTCAAATAGTAAGCCAATCAAGGCTCATGTAACTGGATATGTATACGTGTTCTTCTTTAATTAGTTGTTCTTGTGAGCTTCAGCGTCATAGAGGATATTGCTTGGAGTCTGTAGTGTGTATGTTGAACAAGTGGCAGTATTTGAATTTTGAAGCCTGACGTGATTGCTTGCTTCTGATGTCACGCTTTCACTGCGTATTTATATCTTACAAATTATTATTGGGATAATAGCGGCAAAAGTGGTCAAAGTAGGCCAAGTGTGCAAATAAGTGGCCAAATTGATTTAATATCAGCATAAGTATCCAAAGTTTACCAAACCGTGGATAATACAAATTACATCCATTTCATGTCAACACCGTTTGCCACGTCATTTTCACAAGTGTTGAGCTTTGGCCACTTATTTGCACACTCGGCCTAATTTTGGCCACTTTTGCCGCTATCATCCCTTATTTTTTTAACTCCAAAGTAATTTTTAGGGTTTATCTAGATATTTTTTATTAATTTTTTTCTTTTTCTTAAGATTTGACTAAAACTTGATTTCCTAAAGAACTGATTCCGTTTTTTAAATTTAGAAAGCTGAATATCACTCTCAATTTTGAAAACATTAAAACGTGCAATCGGTTTCACATGTGATTTACGATCATAGGATTTGACATAAAACCTCTATATACTTAATTTTTAGGGACCATTAGATTTTTTTAAATGCATTGGTACGAAATACCCATTTAGCCACAATTTTTTTTTTAAATTACTCATTGCGTGTATTAAAATATACTAAAATAGGTATGATTTAAAAATTTTGTACAAAATAAAATTTTCGTTAATAATGTTGGCCTAACATTGTTAGTTAGAGCCGAGACTAAAATCGAGACTTTGTAATATTATTTTATTAAGATATATTGAATTATTAGAGAGCCAATTTTTATTTTAAGGAAATACCCATTTAGCCACATTTATTTAATTACTCATTATGTGTATTAATATGTACCAAAATGGGTAGTATTTTAAAAACTTTGTAAAAAATGAGAATTTCGTCAATAATGTTGGCCTAACATTGTTAGTTAGAGCCGGGACTAAATCGAGACTTAGTAATATTATATTATTGAGATTATTAACTTAAATAAAATTTTACTGTACGAAGTGTTGGAAATTGGATATAGCTCCGACGCCATTTATTGGAAATCAGATATACTAATATGCCAATTTACCTTTGAAAATAACGAAATAGCTTCGATTGCAAATTCATTAAAAATACTTTTAACGTCCCGTCCAAATTACCTCGAATATTCCGCTCTCATCAGTCCGTCCGGGTAACTTCAAAAATAATTTTTAGTCGGAAAAGTTACACCGTAACAACATACTGACATCGAGTAATTTGGATAAAGCGACCGGGTAAATAATTGGCAATTTAATTATCACAATTAATTTCATAACAACATTATTAAATCTAATGTCTATGGAAAATAAATAAATACAATAAAAGGAATTTTGCATTTATTAACCCAATGCATAAGGCCGTACCTCATTGACGACTTCCGGCTGCGCATTCTGACTTTGGCAGGGCTCCGCCGATGCTGAGGGAAACTCCCGAGATCTTCCGGGATATTCTCCTAGATTCCTCGTACCGAAGCGTGGGCTTCGCCGGCAGGACTTTGTCGCAAAATTTAACTGGCGGTTCTTTTTAAGCTTCCGGAGAAAAATATCTCCTAAGCCGAACCAGAAGAGAGATCAGAAGCAGAAAACTCCCAGACCCTAAAGAGAGAGGGAGAGCTCGAGTTTTTGTTATGGGGAAAGATGTGAAAAATGTGTAGAATGAGCTCCCTATTTATAGCCTTTAGCCCGTAACCGAATTTGAGAAATTTACTCCCAAATTTCGAAATTATATATATTAAATATAATTAATTATCTTAATCCAAAGGTTTAGATTCAATCTCATCTAAATCCAATGGATATAATTAATTAGGGATTTAATTAAATAAGAAAGACTTGGTAAAATCAAAAACCAATCTTATCATCTTATTTAAATATAATTCGAATATATATATATATATATTTAATTTCGAAATAATTATTAAATATAATTAATTATCCTAATCCAAAGGTTTAGATTCAATCTTATCTAAATCCAATGGATATAAATAATTAGGGATTTAATTAAATAAGAATGACTTGGTAAAATCAAAAACCAATCTTATCTACTTATTTAAATTTTGAAATATATATATATATAATAATAATAATAATAATTTCGAAAAATTATTAATTATTATATATATTAATTAATTTCCAATCCGACGGTAAAGATCAAATCTTAAACCGATCCAACGGATACAATTAATTAGGTCAAATTCGAAAACCCTAAGCTTGGTCACCAAGCTACTATTTTCGAATTAGGGTTAGGTCAAAAATCAATTATCTTAATCCAACGGTTGATATTAAATCATTTCCTATCCAATAGATTAAATTGATTTTAGGGTTTTTGCTAAAATACCAAATATTAGGTACTTATGCCGCAAATATTTAAAAGTTCAAACCAAGTCAAATGCGTGTGAAGTGGTTGAACTTTTCTTGCTGCTCATATCGATATACACATATAATATATAATTAAATATATATTATTATTATTAATATAAATCTATTAATTATTAATTAATTATTAATAAGATATTAATAATTAAATCCAAATAATTAAATTATATTAATAATTCCTGATCTCAATATCACACATTAAAATGTCATGGTGCCACACCATCATTTAAATTCGTGACATGTGATTTAATTTCATAGCTTGTCGTACCGAACACAAACTTAGAAAATCCATAAATCACAAACCGTAAGTCGGAATGACTTGGTTCAAAAATAAAAGTTTCTTAGAATTTAATTTACATCAACATGGTGCTGATAGAAAATCTAAATTCTAACTTTATTTTTATCAGTTAATTCCGTGTACCAAAATATGGTACTTTTGCCACGCTGACGATAAAACTATCTGACGTCTGCCAAAGACTTGTCAGTTTTATTAGTCGAGCCAAATGATTAAACATTATCCAGAATGTATTTTAATCACGTACGTATCATCCGTTATGGAGCTATCCTGGGGACCATGGACCCGTATCACTTAAGCTCCAACGAAACGCTAGATGTTCGTCAAACCTCGAAGTGATTCCACTATAGACCCGAGGCTGTACTCTTTAGTGATACGGTATATATTATTCCCTTATAACAGCAGGGTGTCCATTGATACAATCAAACTCCGGTTATTGATCTTTCACTTGATGATCCAGTACATGAGCAAGCGGTTTTTACCGTATTGCCTCTCACTGCTTTTTCATCCTTAATTCAGTCGGATGATATTATGAGCAACCCACTTATGATTACGAGTCATAAGCTGGCCATGGGTAAATCTCACTTCTCACCATCGACAATTAAGGGAATCATCTTGACTCTGAAGAGAGCTATGTGATGCCCATATCTATGATCAAGCTACCTTCACTGTTGACTATCATGTTCCCAAAATAATAGTATTGGGAACAGCGGTAATATATTGTGTTCTTAAACGGTTAAATCAAAGAACAATCAGGTCAACAGATCAGACTCAAGATCACTCAGGACTTAGATCGATATCCATTTGATCATCTACTAGTGACTCAACTTCAAGTTATCAGTGACGGTCTTATATGATAACTTCTTGAGTTTAAGTCAGGTCCAGTCCAGTATGAAGACGCTTCATACTTAATGCACTTCTAGTGAATGTGACACACACTCTTAATCCAGAATAGGATTATATCACTTAGTCACATTAATGACCTTTTCAATTAATGGGCTCCCACCCAGTTAATCAGGTCACGGACAATTTAAGTTCATTTATTATGATTATCAATTCTTCCTCACATTGACTCCGGTGTGATGATAATAACATAATTGCATTCCATTATGAACTATGGATCAAACATTCTATTTTACTCTACTGAAACTATAATAAGATTAACATAATAAGTATTATCTTTATTCAACGACTAGTCATAATCTTTTACAAATGGGTTAAAACAGCTTGTTTAAGGACACATGTCCAACACGAAGTAGTCTTTCGGTCTATAATGCTCTAAGGCTTCGTGGTTAATAGTTTGGCACACCCAGATACCATAATTTTTTTTTAAAAAAAATCTAACAGTAGCATCAATGATTTGATATGGGTTTTGAGATTAGTGAAAGTGACTAATATCTTCTTGTTCCGTAAGATGGTTTTCTTTTTATTTTTCCTATTTTGCCCCATAAATCATGATCAGGTAATTCGTACGGGGCCGAGAACCTCAAAAATCTCTTAGTACTGTCTATCCCGTAACCTGGTGAGCCAAACAGAGCGTGAGTCTTCCAAGCATGGAGAGGCTAAACTAATCACTAATAACCCCTACATTTTGCGCAAAGTTAACAAAAATGATTTTTTTTTTTCCGTAAGTTACGTGTGTTGATTTCAAATGACTAAGTCCATAAAAGCATGGTACAATAAAATTTCATAAAATTAATAATCTTAATAAAATAATGTTACAAAGTATCGATTTTAGTCTCGGCTCTAACTAATAATGTTAGGCCAACATTATCAACAAATATTTTATTTGTACAAACTTTTTAAATCATACCTATTTTAGTACATTTTAATACACACAATGAGTAATTTTAAAAAAAATTGTGGCTAAATAGGTATTTCGTACCTATTACTTTTTTTAAAAAAATCTAATGGTCCCTAACAATTAAATATATAGAGGTTTTATGTCAAATCCTATTACCGTAAATTACATGTGAAACCGATAATACATTTTAATGTTTTCAAAATTGAGAGCGATATTCAGCGTTTTAAATTTAAAAAACGGAATCAGTTCCTTCGAAAATCAAGTTTTAGTCAAATCTTAAGAAAAATAAAAAAATTAACAAAATAATATAGAGATAAACCCTAAAAAAATACTTTGGAACGTAAAAAAAAAAGATAATAGCGGCGAAAGTGGCTAAAGTTAGGCCGAGTGTGCAAATAAGTGACCAAAGCTCAACACTTATGGAAATGACGTGACAAACGGAGTTGACATGAAATGGATGGAAAACAGTATTCACAAATACTTCTTGGTCAAGCTGACTGACTGGCGTGCTAATGAGGCTTTGGAAGAGCGAAGACTTTCTGACTGGCTAATCTTATGATTGATGGTTCCGATGGACAATACGACTTGGAATTCCCATCAGAAGCGAAAGCTCCGAATTCACGCGCACAGAAGAGCTTGAAAAACATGAAAATAATAAGAAGAAATGCCCAAACTTGCTTGGATTAGAAACCGTTTGGGTTGGGGTTTGTAAGGATCCCAGTCGACCAAACATATGTTTTCATTAACATTTAAAGACTCGAACCCTTGATTTACTTCTAACTTGCCTTCTTTGTTTTCATTTTTAGTCACTCACTCGACTCGGGGACTCTCGGCTCGGGTGGTACACTACACTATCCCATCTTGTACCTTTCTTCGTGAAATTGAGTCGTAGCGGAACCCACCTAATTAATTATCTGAACGACGTAAAAATGTGCATGTCGACTCTATTTCTTCATTGCGTAATTTCAGCCCTCACAACCATCTCTTTGCGAATGCCGCATTGCTCCTAACCGAGGTGCAAGCCTCATTGGAGACGAAAACTCGAGTTTTTTTAGGGAACGAAAACTCGAGTTAACAATTTCATTTGAGCATATATTGAGAAGTCATTTTTAGTCGTTTTATTAGATTTATGTTGTTTTTAATGCTGTCGTTTTCCTCCTTTATCGGTTCTAGAGGAATATATAGAGTACTGTAGTAATTAAGGAGATGTCGTTTTATTAGATTTATGTTGCTTTTAATGATTTCGTTTTACAGTTAATGCCCTTTTAAGAATAAAGTCACAAAAGAATAAAGTCTCAAAAAAAAAAAGAATAAAGTCACTATGGTAATTAAAGTGACGTCGCTTCATGACTACTGATCTTGTTTTCACTATATTGTCGTTTTCTGTTTTATTGCTTTTAATTGAATGTCGTTTCTGTGTATTTTAATTTAATCTCTTCCTGTATTTACCATGCGGAATTTTTTTACATCATACCACCAGAACGAAAATCAACTCGTCTCGTCTCCCCTCTTCATTTTTGTTTCTTCTTTAGTATTTTTACTTCACAAAACAATTTTTTTTCTACTTACTAATATGATTTTACCCCAGTGTTGTGTATCTCGTCATAGTTTTAGAACCGGTGAATCCCTTTTTTCCTACGCGTAAAACCCTGAAGAGAAACTAAGCTCACGTTTACAAACTAATTTACCAAATTATACTCCGCGTTCCCTTTTCTCATTCCTCGGTGCTCTTAAAATAAACCACATTACACCGGGTCCGGCTGTAGATCAATATACTCGCAAAGTCTTGGAACATAAAATATTTGAAATAATATAAATTACAAGACATAATTGAATATTCAAATACTAAGTATTATCTCTTGGGGGCTATGTGCAGGTGCGATACGTATGAGAAGTGTTTTCGGTGGAGCAAAAAAAGCGCCACCTCCACTTGAGAGGTTGAGTCCCGAAGAAGCCGTTTCATACATCCGGAAGGGCGAGGGATCCATTGTCGAGGAACTTCTCGACAGCTTGGCTCCACATGCAGATGGGAAAATATTCGAGGAACTGAAATCCAAGATCCTTCGGGTTCAGAAGATGTTCAGAAAGAAGAGATCCGAGATCTTCCGTGCACATATAAATCTCGAAATGACGCTGCCGCTGACTTGATCCATATCTACGCTCACACAAAAAGCTTTTTCAGAATACGGGTTAGTCTTTTCCACGTCAAGATTTCCAGTCTTTGCATTTCGGGTGCTCCCATTGGCTCTAATCGAATTTATGTTCGTACGTTCAGGAGTATACAAGTGTAGCTTCTCCGCACGTGTACATCAGTCCGTTGGACTTGGGTCCGAAGTGCAAAGATAAACTGGGACCCGGTCTTCAGAATACCGCAAGACGTACGGGGAGAATTACTGTCTAGGGCAGCTGATTTTTTGGCACAACATGACTAATGCCGATCCGGATTGCAGCCTCGCGAGAGCAAGCCGGGGTTGTTTGTCGTTACCCAAGTTTGGTTCTTTCTATTAGCATTTAAAGTCCCTATATTTTCTCCTATTTGTTATTTAGTCCTTTTCTTTAGTATAACCTAAACATTATTGTATTATTGCCATCATTCCAAATACATCGACAGTTTCTCTCTTCTCTCTCTCACATGGTATCAGAGCCATGAATCTCGAGGAAGATTGAATCTGTGTACTGTTCATCATGGCACTGTTCATCGCACTGTTCGGCACTGTTCATAGCACTGTTCGTCGCGAATTTGGTATGCAATCTGGTGCTTCGATTTCTGTGATTTTGATGCCTAGGGTTTGTGGAATTTGGGGCTTTTGTTAGATTGGTCAATTTGTTGTTTGGATTTGGTTTGTTTGGTACTTGTTCGTCATGGCTAGTCGAAAGGATGATTCGCTTCAGTCGATTAGCGCACAGTTAGATGGAAAGAACTACTCGTATTGGAGTTACGTGATGAAGAACTTTCTGAAGGGGAAATCGATGTGGGGGTATATTTCGGGTACTAAATTGCCGCCCACTGACAAGTCGAATGATTCTTATGACGCGCAACTGGAGATTTGGGAAGCCCACAATTCGAAAATCATCACATGGATAAACAATTCTGTGACTCATTCGATAGGCGTTCAATTGGCAAAATTTGAGACAGCAAAGCTTGTTTGGGAGCATCTTGAGAGATTGTATACTCAGTCTAATTTTGCTCGACGCTATCAATTGGAAACCGACATTCGGGCTCTCAAGCAAGATGATTCGTCGATCCAGGAATTCTACTATGCTATGTCTGCTTTATGGGATGAGTTGGCTCAGATCGAACCCGCCAATTTACGTTCAGTGGAGCCTTACATCCAATTCAGAGAGGAACAACGTCTTGTTCAGTTCTTGATGGCGCTTCGAGATGACTACGAAGCTCTACGCGGGTCCATTTTACACCGGAGTCCTTTGCCTTCGGTTGACTCCGTTGTGAATGAATTGATGGCAGAAGAGATTCGGCTGAAGACTCGCACTGACAAACAGACTTCTTCAACGGCTGTTCCATCTGTTTTTGCTGCTTCCCCTCAGAGTTCATCTAGTAACCATCTGAGTCGCTCAAATACTCGTGTGGGCATAGATGAATGTGCGTTTTGTAAGCAAAAAGGGCATTGGAAGGGACAATGTCCTTTATTGGTCAATAAAGGAAAACAGCCGCATCGACGCACGTCGTCGGTATCTCAGAAGCCTCCATGGAAAGCTACTAATCAAGCTTTTCAAACGAGTAGTGCTGAAGTGTCTACATCAGATCCATCGTTGATTGAGCAATTCCAAAAGTTTCTCGCCTCGCAACCTCAAGCCTTATCCACTGCTTCCCCTGTCGGTTTGTCCTCTCTCAAAAACTCTGGTCCTTCAGGTATATCTTCTCCCACTTGGGTTCTTGATTCTGGTGCTACTGATCATATGTCTCCTGAGAAATCATGTTTTTCTTCGTTGTCTCCAAATTCATCCGTATCCATAACAACGGCTAATGGTAATCATATGCCATTGGTCGGTGTTGGTCCTATCCGTACACCCCACCTAAACCTTCCGCATGCTTACTATATTCTGAATCTCACTTTGAATCTTGCTTCGGTTGGTAAATTGTGCGACTTTGACTATTTTGTCATCTTCACTAAATCTCATTGTTTTGTACAGGATCCACATGCTCAGAAGCTGATTGGGACAGGCCATAGGGAAGGAGGTCTGTATGTGGTGGATGAACTCAAAGTGCCCGAGAGTGTTGCCGCTTCTAGTGTCGATTTGTCATCTTTTCGGTTGAGTCGTTCGTCTTCTGATTTTTACTTATGGCATTCTCGTTTGGGTCATGTTTCGGGATCTCGTTTAAAGTTTTTAGTTTCTACGGGTGTGTTGGGTAATTTGAAAACTCATGATGTGTCTGATTGTAGTGGTTGTAAACTTGCTAAATTTTCGGCATTACCATTTCCTAGAAGTTTATCTCAATCAACTGCACCTTTTGATCTCATTCACTCTGATGTATGGGGACCCTCCTCTTTGCCCACAAAAGGGGGTTCCCGTTATTATGTATCTTTCGTTGATGACTACACTCGTTACACTTGGGTTTACCTTATGAAACGTCGTTCTGAATTTCTGAATATATTTTATATGTTTCGAGCTCTTGTCAAAACCCAATATTCGTCTGTCATAAAATGTTTCCGCTGTGATTTAGGAGTGGAATACACATCTCATGATTTTTCCAGGTTACTTAGCTCTGACGGAACTCTTCATCAGAGTTCATGTACCGATACCCCTCAACAAAATGGTGTAGCAGAACGAAAACATCGTCATATCATTGAAACTGCTCGATCACTTCTTTTATCATCTCAGGTTCCAGCTGTGTTTTGGAGAGAAACTGTTCTGACCTCCGTTTATCTGATAAATAGAATTCCTACTTCACATAACTCAGGTTTGTCACCTTTTGAAAAGATTCATGGTCAGTCTCCTGATTATTCCGCATTACGTGTCTTTGGGTCAGCTTGTTTTGTGCTACGCCCTAGTGTTGAGCGTAGTAAATTGACTTCTCGATCTGTGTTGTGTGTTTTCTTGGGTTATGGGATTGGTCAAAAAGGATATCGTTGCTTTGATCCCATTGGTCAAAAATTGTATGTCTCTCGTCATGTATTATTCCTTGAACATATTCCATACTTTTCGGTTCCAGAAAATTCCCATAATATGACAAAATCAGATCTAGTCAGTATTGATCCTTTTTATACTGATGAAGATCATCTCGAGCCTCCTGTTGCTCCATGTGATGAGGCAACAAACTCAGGTACTATTGTTCCCGCCACATATTCGCCTCCTCAACCAGTGGTCTCGCAATCAGCTCTAGAGAATGTGGATCCTCCACCTCGCTCATCGAGTAGGGTCCGTAAGTCCACTAAACTCCCAGATTTTTCATATTCATGTTACTCTAGTTCCTTTGTGTCTTTCCTAACATCTATTCATAAAATTTCTGAGCCCTCGTCCTATCGGGAAGCTGTTCTTGACCCTCTTTGGCAGAATGCTATGGATGAGGAACTTTTGGCACTGCGTCAAACACGTACTTGGGATTTGGTTTTGTTACCACCGGGAAAACGCACAATTGGTTCCCGATGGGTTTACAAGATCAAAACTAAGTCCGATGGATCCGTTGAAAGATACAAAGCTCGACTCGTTGCTAGGGGGTTTTCTCAGCAATATGGCATGGATTACGAAAAGACATTTGCTCCGGTTGCCAAAATGACTACAATTAGAACTCTCATCGCTGTTGCTTCTGTTCGTGGGTGGAAAATCTCTCAGATGGACGTGAAAAATGCTTTTCTCAACGGTGATCTCCACGAAGAAGTTTATATGGATTCGCCTCCCGGTGTCACTCACAAGGTTGGTGAAGTTTGCAAGCTTCGGAAAGCCCTCTACGGTCTCAAGCAAGCGCCTCGTGCTTGGTTTGAGAAGTTCTCTACCGTGATCACATCACTTGGCTTCTCTCGTAGTCACCATGATTATGCTTTATTCATTAAGTGCACCGGAAAAGGTCGTATTCTTCTCTCTTTGTACGTTGATGATATGATTATTACTGGTGATGATGACGATGAGATTGAATGTCTCAAGATAAAGTTAGCTCGCTGCTTTGCTATGAAGGATTTGGGAATGCTACGGTACTTTCTGGGAATCGAGGTTGCTTCATCTCCAAAAGGATATATCTTATCTCAGTCAAAGTATATTGCTGATATATTTGAGCGTGCACAGCTTACAAACAACAAAGTGGTGGATACTCCAATTGAAACCAACGCTCGATATGCTTTGACTGATGGAGTAGCTTTACCGGATCCTGCTTTGTATCGTGCCATTGTTGGTAGTTTGGTTTACCTAACTATTACGCGTCCCGATATTGCTCATGCCGTTCACGTGGTTAGTCAGTTTGTTGTGGCTCCTACTACAGTTCATTGGAGCGTTGTTCTTCGTATTCTTCGGTTTCTTCGAGGAACTCAATTTCAAAGCCTACTCCTATCGTCGAGCTCTTCATTGGGTCTTCGTGCGTATACCGATGCTGACTGGGCTGGCGATCCCACTGATCGCAAGTCAACCACGGGTTTCTGTATTTTCCTAGGCGATTCTCTTATATCGTGGAAGAGCAAGAAACAAGATGTTATCTCTCGGTCGTCCACAGAAGCGGAGTATCGAGCCATGGCATCTACGACATGTGAGATTGTTTGGTTGCGATGGTTACTTGCAGATATGGGTGTTAGCTCTCCTCAGCCCACTCCGTTGTTTTGCGACAATAAGAGTGCCATTCAGATTGCAAGGAATGCGGTGTTTCACGAACGTACGAAACACATTGAGATTGATTGTCATGTGGTCAGACATCACTTTCAATGTAACAACATCACATTGCCTTTTGTCTCTTCATCGGTTCAAATTGCCGATCTTTTCACCAAGGCGCTTTCTTTCAAAGCCTTCTCGGCAGCGTGTCTATGGCCCACGGACAATACGTTTTATGCTTGCTCGGATGGTGAGTTGTTTTTATGGTTAATAGAAATTTTAGTGATTATCAGCTGTTCCTCCGTAATTACTCATGGTTAAACAATTTCTAACGACTTCGCAAATGAAATAATAGACGGTAGAAATTTCCCTCATGGCATGATTATGTTTCCGTTATTTTCGCTTGAATTCATTTAGCTCAATCCGATTCAAGCAAGGTTTTTGTTGTATTCTACTTGAAAAGACTCCTCCCAGTTATTGCTGTGCGTCGGCTTTAACAGAAAACCCCTTTTGTCTGTTGATTCCGCAGGAGAAGCAGGGACAGAGGCCGTGGCCCAAAGACCGGATTTGGTCGTTCAAGAGCAGCCCGAAGGTGGTCGGAAGCCCCATGTTGGACGCCGTCCTGAGCACAACGCCGTTGGACAAAGAGATGCTTCACTGGCTGAAACACAGAACTCCGATCTTCCAGGCCACGCTGGACCGGTGATTGCTTCTCTTTTTGCAGGATTGGTAGAAGACAGCGCGGGACCGAGTGCCCGGGAATTTTTCTTGGAATGACGTTGTTAGGTCGGAATAGGTAGCCTCAGATATGCCGCTTTTTGTACCTTCCAAAATGTCCATTCTTTGTGCTTGCTTTCAACATCCTCTCTCTCATTTTTGTGTACAGTTTTGCTTTGTAATTGGTAATTGCCGTTTCTTGTGTAGTGGTAGATAATTCCTTGTTCACCTCTTACTAATGTAATGAAATATACAGGGTAACAAAAGTCTCGACTCCGTATCCTTCGCGAGCCAGAAAAAATGTCGAGAATTCCTTTATTTGAGCATTTTTCAATTTTGTGTATGTCTTCGGTTCGAATGTACATATTTTTTCAAGAACTTTTCCGAAGGAAGAATCGTCTTGTTTATACGTCTTTGGTTCGTACGCTCACGATCTGTATGGCTTCGTCTTGTTTGGAAGGAAGAATCGTCGGAATGTAGGACTTGTAAAACAGTTGTTGAGTCCCGTTACAAATAATTTGAATGTATATTCAGTGCATCGCTTTTAATTTTAATCCGAACAATTGTCAATATAACGTGTCATGCTAAGCCGCGGTTTTATAGATCCGAAGTTCCAATGATTCTTCCTTCGGGACGAGATGAGTCTATCAACTATCCGGCTATAACAAATTAAACTATATTAATCATAAAACTAGTATATGTTAAATAAAATAAACTCGAAATAATTGCTGATTTTTTTTTATATGGTTTAAAAAACGTCTCTGTTTTTTTTTATAGGAAATTCAAAAATATTTTTCGCGTTAAAAACTATATCAACAAAAAAACCAATTACAATTCTCATAAATATTCAACATTAAAAATGATACAACTTTGAAATTTCCTTGGATGAAATAATTTCGGTACTTTTTAGGAAAAAAAATTGTTGAGACTGCCACGTGGACGTGGTCTCTTCATTTCTTCTATCTGAGATTCGCTTCGCTCTCTTCTTATAGTCACGTGAGATTGCCACGTGGCGCCCGGGGAGAGGAGGAGGAGAGGGAGAGGCGAGTCATTTTCCGTACGATTTTATACGCAATTTTGTCCTAAACTTTCCTTTCTTCGTCATTTTGTATTGCAGTTTGCACGACGATACTTTTTCCTTTCTTTCTTCTTTCTCTCTTTCGTTTCCTCTTCTCTCAACCATGGCTGACAGTGACTTCGAGAGCTTTTTTTAGGAGTCGGATCTCCCACTCCTGAAAAAGAAGTTGCTGTTATACATTTTTGACGATCCTCCACGAAGTTGTTAGCGAAGCGATACAAGTAATGTTTTTGGATTACACAGCTGCATTCAGCTCTCTCGAAGATAAGTACGGCATGAACATCGTGATACTCTCCTCTACGAAGCTGAAAGAGCTGAAAATACTTCAAAAACTTGGTCGACAAGACGGTCGTAATAAGTGCTTTTTTCTTCTTATTTCTGTGAGCATTCTCTTAAATCTTAATCAAGATAGTGAAGTGTGAGCATATAGATTTTTTATGAACTCGGAGAAGTGTTGCTTAGATTTTTCGTATAAATGGTATTCATGCAGAGCTCGGAGACACGTCGAGCATTGTTTCCCAGGGTATGGCGGCTCTGGGTAACTATCTCTATGAACCCGGGCCATTGACGCCCAGGTTCATAGATAACGTTTGGACCCATGCCGTCGCCAAAAACCCGACCTTGTTGTCAAAGCAAGCCGTTTTTTAGAGGTGAAAAAGCAGTGAAACAGGCCGAAGTCGAGGTCCCAGGCCCCGATGTTGGTGAACTGCACCCGGGCACCGCCGCCGAGATCCCGGGCCCAGTGCCGGTGAACGGCCGCCGCCGCCGCCGAAGCCGAGATCCCTGGCCCTGGTGCCAGTGTCCCTCCTGTTCCGGCACCCCAGTAGGGCCCGGTGGCCATGGCGCGCCCAAGATTCGGTCGTGTTTGGACCGAATCCCGTTCCGATCTCTTCATCCACGTCCATGAAGTTCATTACCGGTGCAATTTATATCTCGATGGTACCACGTTTTCACTACATTTCTATCTATATTTTATATTTAAATTTTCTAATTTAGTTGATTTTTTCACAGAGTTAACTGGACTGAATGTATTGCAATGGATGTGTGTGGAGAACAGAGCCGCGTGCACAAACCTAACTGCCCAACCTATGTGCGAGTTGGGCGGTCGCCCACCCAAGGCCCCTTTTAGAGTAATATATTAATGCGTTGTATAAGTTTTGCTATATCGTATAGCTCCTGTAACACTGTAATAGCTCATTCAATATTGTATTGCAGGCTCTAAAAAAATCTCATAATAATGATTCGCCCAAGGCCCCGAAAAGGGTTGGGCCGGCCCAGTATGTAATATACTTGCATATATGTAGCTTCTTTTTTACTGGATTCAAAGCTATTCAATGATAGAATGATTGCCGTTTTCATGCATTTGTTAATATTCAATGATAAAATCAATGCCGAGTCTTCTTTTATTATTATTTTAACCACCGAAGATTCTTATCAACTTATCTGGTGAAGTGCTAATGTATATATACGTATATATTATAGAGATTTTGTACATAATTAAGGTTTAAATATAGTATATACTATAGAGTTTTTGTACATAATTAAGGTTTATATATAGTACAAACAAAAGCTGAGATTACAACAAACAATCGAACAAAAACTGTGTAAAGCACAAGTGAAAAAGATGGGAAAACTAAAACGGCTTAGTATTAATAAAATAAAAAATATTGATAAATAAATAAATAAAACAAGTTTGAGCAGCAGAATAGAAAATTTCAAATTAGTGAATTCTTCATAATTTAATAAAAGAACATCTGGAAGAAGACATAACAGCCATTTGAAACGAAGTCCGGATTCTTTCTTGCTCTTCAATCTGCATAGAGAGCCGAAAACGGACGCAAAATTCAAAAAATACAGAAAAGCATCAAGTTAGATATAGATTAGAAGACATGTATATAAAGAAAGACACATCAAATCATAAATAAAAAGGTGAAAAGAAAAATAAATTTGTTGTTCATTTTTTTGTTAAAGAGAAACTTAAGTGTATATATAAATCCAACAAGCTCAAAGAAAGGCTTACCAAAACCTCATTCAGAAGAGAAGGATTCTCAGTGTGTGTGAGTGTCATTCATTCTTCACACTCCCAAGCTCTTTGGCGACAGAGAGCTTTCGTTGTTGTTTTTTCGATACACCGGTTTTGTATTCCTACAAATAATGATAAATGACCGGTCTTTGACATTTATATTTAAATATCATGCGAATAAAACAAATCGATCAGTATATATATACTACAACTATTCCCTAATCATGATAGCAGATACTAAACATTTGAGTAGGCAATTAAATGAATATAAAGAACAGGTCAGTGATTCTAAACATGGACAATCACATTCACAATGGAATATAATCTTGTACGTACCTTGAGATGGCTTGCGACAGCGCGTCGGGTTAAATTTTCACACCCCATTACTTGCATAACTTTAAAGATTTTCGCAGGAGTAGCCTCTGTGGAAAAACAAAGATAACAAATTATAGTTTTTCTAACCAATTATAAGTCAGAAAACTAATAATAATAATAATAATAATAATAAAATAAACATACTCTCGTATCCAATAAGGTTCACAACGTCGACAAACTGCGAATGGAGGTTCGGTGTCCAAACATTAACCCGAGACTTTTTGGGGGTAATAATTTGAAGACGTGAAAGTCGCTCGGCCTCTTCGGTGACGGCATCTTCCCTCTTCAAGCGAAGGACATGGTCCCACATGTTCTTCTGGTGCTCCTCCGTGATGGGCCTCACGATATAATCACACGCACCCATACGCATCGCCTCGAGCCTATCGTCTTTGTTCTCGCTATAAGCTGCAACTGAAAATAAGTTTCAAGAAAGAAAGAAAGAAAGAAAGAAAAAAAGAAAGAAAGAACAGTTTTAAGCGATACTCGCATATGATTACCGGCTTCCTAACTAATATTCTGGCGATGTCCTCAAGAAGTTTAAGTCCAGGCATGTCATACAACTCAGCGTCAATAATTAAGACGTCGAACTCGTACGATGTCACGCTCGAAATTGCAGTTTCTCCTCTAGCAGTTGCGTGCACTGAAATAGACCAGTATTGGAATGCCAAAAACATGTCCCGGTTCGGAAAATTCCCGGTTTTTTAATAATCGGGGCGAGATAAATCAGGGAGGATAAACTTTAACAAGAAACGGGACACTGACAAAATCCCGGCCTTTAACTAGAAGCCGGGAACGGAGGACAAAACTTCACCCCTAAATTAATATTTATTTGTTTTGTCAACACCCAAATAACCAACACTTACAACGATAACGAGAGTTAAAAAGTGTGTAGTTATCAATCTGATACTTCTTCTCCACCACGAGAAGCTTTGTG
Source organism: Parietaria judaica (assembly GCA_954871525.1). NCBI lineage: Eukaryota > Viridiplantae > Streptophyta > Magnoliopsida > Rosales > Urticaceae > Parietaria > Parietaria judaica. The sequence goes on along the minus strand of OX940868.1, from coordinate 18,261,292 downwards.
ATGTGAACCGGTCCACCATTCACAAGCATTAATGACGCCTTGAAGACCACACAACCATTCAAGCCTCATTTCGAAGACCGCATCAAATTTAATATTTATAATATCTAGTTCATGTATTTATATTTCCTATGTTCATGTATTTCATTTTATGTCCTTGTTCATGTATTGCTTGCACTATATAAGCAGCACATGGTTGTCATGTAAGAGGGAGAGTTGAATGAATGAAAAAATGAAACTTTGTGTTTCTTTCCCCAAATCGAGAGTCTCGTGAGCGAGCGTCGAGTTTGATACCTAAGAGCCGGTATTCGTGCGCGAATCAACGGTGATTGGATGCCCGGAGTCTAGCATTCGTGCGCGAATCAATAGGCGAAGGAAGGTTCTTCGATTGGGTATTCGTGCGCCGAATCAACGATCAAGATCAACTATCCGGTAACTTTATCTATCAATTTTAATTTCTAGATCGACCATCGATCTTTTGTGTATTTTCCGCTGCATCACTTTGGCTTTGCTTTGAGAAAAGCTTCACTCTCCATGTTTTCTGCTCAATCGCGAATCCAGAAACAAACAACCCAATTTCAAACCAAAAAATAAAATCAGCGATTCGAATCGGAGCGAAAGGAAATCCCAAATCAGATCGAGACAGAGACTAACATATACTTTGTTGCTGTCGCCATTTCAAAATTTGTATTTTGTTACAAAATCGTATATTTACTTTAAGTTTTCAAAAATAAAATATGAAAAACATCAAAAGACAAAAAAATGAGTCAAGGTTATATGAAATAGAGTTAATGGTATTTTTGTCAAATAAATGTTCATAATAATATTTCAATCATCTAAACTTAGTGCTATTGTAATCAATTAATGACAAATAGAATGTTATTTAATAAGTTTCTCTTTTGAAATTGCTTGCTCAATGTTTGAGGATTTGATGAAGAATAACATCCTTAATTAATGATTTTACTGTAATATCAAATTAAATTTTAATTATTCGGGCCCAATGACCCAAACCGATTTTTTTTTTTCGGGTCGGTTTGGTTCGGGGATTAAAATTTTTTAGATCGAATCGGGCTTTTTTTAGTAACCCGATATGAGCGGGTCGGGTCCATAAAAATCACGAGGGCGGCCCAAGGTCCAAACCAACTCGTGCTAACTCCTAATTTTACCCATTGAGAATCAATATGATTATATTCGAATTGATAAAGTGCCATCTTTATTCATTCAATTTGTTGCTGAAAATAGAAATGATTTTAAGTAATCACATTTCAAAAACATTATAACTTCTACCGTATATTATTTCTAATCAAAACTCTTAACATACAAAAGTATACAAGCTCTCAACATTCTCAGCCTTATAAGACCCCATAATATTTATAGTTTTTTTCACAGCACAAAAGTATACAAGTTTAATTGACCGAGTCGGGTTCAAACGGGACGGGTTTGACGATCAAAGCCTCTAGCCGGTCTTTGGTGAGTCCGGTGGACGTGCCGATTCCGTCACTGTGTTGGAATATGAACTCCGAATTCCTCGCCATGTTCAAACATGTCCTAACCACTGCCTTTGGCAAGTTTTCACTGCTCGTAATCTCCTGTTCATCATTTTCCACAAATGGCCTCTCAACTCTCTCACGCAATTCCGCGCCTCTTCTTCGGACACGCTTCTCTCTCCCATGTAGTACTCCACCGACTTCGTCATGTCGCCTCTCTTCCTCTCGTCCTTTTCAAATGGAACAAACAACGATCACGAAGACAGAAGCAAAAAAAGACGCAAAACTAGTACTCGCATTGTACCTTTGACGTGCCAAGATCGTCATTGAGCCTTGTTCTCAGAGCCGTTGGTGAAACAAGACTCGAGTGAGCTCTTCGAAATGGCGTCCCCGAGCAGCAACAAGCAAGCGTGAGTCACTGCGACGGAGGTACACGCGTTCTCCAAGTGTTCGTTGAAACTCGGTGTATGTCGGTTATGTGACCACCGCGCTACCGTGCCAAAGATTAAGCCACTGCCAAAAATAATTGCATATTATAGAAGTTCAGTGCAAATCTTCAATCCTTGTTAGATTTTCTTAGTTGTTACCTCTGTCTTTATGTAAACGGAGATGTCGAATCCATGACTTTTGATACCGTCGTGGGTTAGCTCGTTAGCGAGGTTGAACATAGAAAATTTTCATTTGCAGCGGAAGGTTTGTCATTGCGCTTATGTCCCATTTTTCAACCACTTTGGTGAAGATTTTGAGCTCCTCGAGACAGCCATAGACGTCGTAGATGTCGTCGATTGTTGTTAAAACGCATACGAATTTGGTGAGGCCAATCCTGCATTTGGAGAATTGAGGCTTTGATATGGATTGATTCCCATAACCCACAGAAAGTTCTCCATTAACTGATCCCTCGAAAAATCGAGAGCTTCCTTGAATCCCAAGGTGGCGTTTATTTAACTGGTTTGGGAAACCAGTTTTGCAATTTGGTTTGAGAAATCAGTCTGAGAGTTTAAACTTTAGTCTACCAAACCAGTTTAAGAGTTTGATTTTTGAAACACTGTTTCGTTAGTCTTTTGTTAATTTGTGGTTGAATTTAATTGAAAAAATGCAATAAAACACAATTTATGTTACTAAAAAGAAAATATGTTTTATTTGAAAGTAATATATACTAATATTATGCCTAAAAATATGAGAAATCCTTCCTAATAGCCAAATTGAAACCTTTGATTAGCAAAATAACCAAAGTTTCTTGTTTATTAGCAAAATAGCCAATTGATGAGGTGGCATATATTTTATACCTATAATACCCTTTTAATTAACTTACTTTGATTTAAAATTTTTGTTTTTAATATAATTAGTTCCTTAAATATGGATTTCAAATTAAACAATTTTGACTTCCCTTTTCTCTCTCTACACTTCACCTCGACTAAATAAAAGTCGACCATTCTTCCCCAAATACCTCACACCCACAATATTCACACCCCGACCAAGCGTAACTCCCGTGTACTCACATCCATCCCACAACCCAGCCCTAGCCACCTCCAGTGCTCACCATCTCGCGCACCACCATGAACCTCAACCGAGGAACCTCAGCCTCTCCCCGAAGCCTCACTATCACCGAAATTCTGGGTTTGTGAATCGATATTCTTCGTTATCTTCTGGTTTTGCTGGAGAGTTGTTTGTCATCTTCAAGGTATGCTCAAGATTTTCTCTTCGATTTTCTGAATTTGGGTTTGTGAATCGATGTTCTCTTTTCGATTTTGGGTATGGATGATATCTGTAAATGATTGATTGATATGCAAATTTAAGATTGTATTAATGTGGTTGATTCACATTTTTGTTATATAAGATCGTATTAATGTAGTTAATTCACATTTTTGTTAGTTATTATTTTATTAATGTGGTTAATACACGTATTTGTTAGATATTAGGTTGTATTAATATGATTAATTCACGGTTTTTGTTAGATATTAGATTGTATTAATGTGGTTAATTCACATATTTGTTAGATATTAGATTGTTTTAATGTGGTCAATACACTCTTTGTTAAATATTAGGTTGTATTAATGTGGTTAATACATTTTTGTTAGATATTATGTTGTATTAATGTTAGATATTAGGTTGTATTGGTTTTATTAATATGGTTAATTCACTTTTATGTTAGATATAACGAGTAGGACGAGATCAAGTGCGAAGAAGCAAACGGTTGCGGAACCGGCAGCGAAAACAACAGTGACAGTAGTGGAAAAAGCGACGTTAATACAATGTTATAAGCTCTGTATTAGCTTATAATATGTTTATGTTTTAATAATGTGGATGACCAATATGTCGTTATTCGTTATTACGAACATAATTCACAACGTGAATATGTGGTTTAAATGTCGGTTGAACTCCGTTCTTAATACAAGACCAGAACTAACAACATTAATTAGAAAATAATTGATAGGCTGAGCTCAACTAGTTCAGCTCAATTAGAGTGATGTAATCTAAAAATTCAAAATTCAATTACAGTAATCTCAACATTAATCAGTTGAAAGGTAATTGTTTGTACCTTAAATTTTGAAAATATTGAAGTAACAATGATAATTAGAAACTCACGATCTAGCAATTAGAGTAATTTATTTATCGTTTACACACATGCATCTATAACACTTTTCATGTAAATATGAGATATTCTGAAGTAACCGGAATTAACCATGTTAATATGAAATAACTTGATGCAAATTGTTGATCGTTAGAAGTACATAAATGTTTTAACAAATAAGAATAAAATCACACACATTCATAACCAAAATATTCCACAAAGTAACTATGCTAGACAAGTCCTCTTATTGTGACCCGCATTTCCATAATTCCCCCAACGATTGTGGTATGGATGGTGCATCTCATCTTTTGAACGAAATCAATCAAATTTTGCGTGGGAATCAATCAAATTTCAGCTCTCGGTTTCATTGCCGTTTACTTCTTTGCACGTGATCTCCTCCTCCTCATTATATCAAACATAAAAGTGACTCAATTATATTAATACAACCAATATAACCTAAAATTTAACACTAATACAGCCTAATATCTAACTTACGTGTATTAACTATATTCATACAACCAATATAACCTAAAATCTAAAGGGCATACTGTTGGACATGTGTCCTTAAACAAGCTGTTTTAACCCATTTGTAAAAGATTATGACTAGTCGTTGAATAAAGATAATACTTATTATGTTAATCTTATTATAGTTTCTGTAGAGTAAAATAGAATGTTTGATCCATAGTTCATAATGGAATGCAATTATGTTATTATCATCACACCCGAGTCAACGTGAGGAAGAATTGATAATCATAATAATGAACTTAAAGTGTCCGTGACTTGATTAACTGGGTGGGAGCCCATTAATCGAAAAGGTCATTAATGTGACTAAGTGATATAATCCTATTCTGGATTAAATGTGTGTGTCACATTCACTAGAAGTGCATTAAGTATGAAGCGTCTTCATACTGGACTGGACCTGACTTAAACTCAAGAAGTTATCATATAAGACCGTCACTGATAACTTGAAGTTGAGTCACTAGTAGATGATCAAATGGATATTCGATCTAAGTCCTGAGTGATCTTGAGTCTGATCTGTTGACTTGATTGTTCTTTGATTTAACCGTTTACACAATATATTATCGCTGTTCCCAACACTATTATTTTGGGAACATGATAGTCAACAGTGAAGGTAGCTTGATCATAGATATGGGCATCACATAGCTCTCTTTAGAGTCAAGATGATTCCCTTAATTGTCGATGGTGAGAAGTGAGAACTGAAACTGTAGTCGTCGTCGTAGCCGATGAGATTTCTGTCGGCGTGGAAAATCGCAGCCGTGGTCGTCGAAGAGAGAAGAAGACCGTCGTAGTCTAGAACTGAAACCCTCGTCGTCTCCGTCGCCGGTGAGATTTCTGTCGGCGTGGAAAATCGCAGCCGTGGTCGTCGAAGAGAGAAAAAAAGGGGGAACCTTGAACAAGCCGTCGAAGAGAGAAGTAGAGAAGAAGTCAAAATTTATTTCAAATTATTATTCTTAATTTTTTAATAATATCAGGTTTAAATTATAAAAAAAAACATACGTATGAATATTGTGAGGGTATTGAAGTCTTTTGTGCTATATTAATTTGGTTCATGGCTATTTGGCAACAATAACTAAAAGCTTAGGTATTTTGCTAAATTGTTTTTCTAGTTTGGCTATATAGCTATAGAGCCCAAAAAATATTTTTCATAATACAAAAATTATTCATATTTCATGACTCTAATTACATATGTTTAAAATAATATAATATAAAGTAGTAAATACTCCGTTTCAAGAGTTTATATCATTGTAATTAAGTTAGTATTTAATATATACATAATTTAACTATATTTGTTAATATGATAGTAATCTCATTAAAAATTATAATTATACATAAAAATGATTTTAATAATTGATCATAAGTTAATTTCATAGTTAATACATTTATTATAAATAATAAAATAATATTATAGAAGGATAATATATTATTTTTGTTTTATTTTGTACGATTGAGTTGAAGACCAAAGACGGAAAACAACTTCAAATCGTTTTCTGTTTTCCTTCAGTAAAATTTCAGTGGTCTGCGATAACGGTCTCAGAAAACAGGGACAACTGGCAACCAAACATGGTCTGCGAAACCAATATGACACTGTTTGAAACCAAAACCAGAGACTGATCTCAGAGACCATAACCAAATGCCACCAAAGTTTCTCCACCACCTACAAACAATTACAATATTCGAAAGAAGCTAGAATCTAATTTCGCAGCTTCGAGCAAGAAACACACAAAACACGGGATCACCTTGCAAAATCTTTAAGCTCGTTTTGATAGACGGATGGCACTAAATTGTAGTCCAACATAGCGAATTCAAGCCGAGCAGGAATTTTTGATTCTTCCGCTCGATAGAGATCGGTGAAGTTCCGAGCTTCAATCCTTGGCATTCTCCAATGAAGAGGAACCTCTAGTGATTGCTCTACGTTCTTGGCGAAAGGACTCTTCACAAACAAAATAGAGAAATCTCTGAGTTGTTTGAAGCAAAAAGTCTTATCTTCATCAAAAACATCTTCTCCGGGCAGCGCAAGGTGCGAGGCTTCGTACAAACTCAATATTCCCTCAGTATCCTCACCGAGACTTACGCTGTCCGAAAATCCGCCATTTTCGCCTCTAAATCTGTCGAACACTTCTGCTTTCCACAACAAAAGAAGACTGGATTAGAGAGCTTATAATTTGTTGTCTAAATCCATTTCGAATAACATGATTGCATACTTGTGCTAACCGGTAATCCGTGTTGTCTGAGAACACGAAAACGCAAAGTCGTGAAGTTAAGATCAGAGGAAGTCTGGTCTCGAGAAAGCAAAAAAACGGCCTCTATGATCTCATCTTCAAAGTGATAGGCCACTCCCAATCTCTCCACCGAATCGATAACGTTCAAGAGCGTCCTCTTGTCCTTTGCGGTTTTGAATGACGATCTCACTATTGCTTTCAATTCCTCCAGTCTCCCAGCGTAGAACTTGTACTGCAAGTAACATAAAAATCAGTATCAAGCTAGCAGATCCTAGCATAGGAACGGTTCATCGGTGGATATGGACTCACGATGTAAGCGGTTTCAAAGGATTCGATGCGTTCGGTTTCCCAGATCGTGGGATGATAATTGGCGGATGCTTCACTTCCAACACAATCGAGATTGGAAACGAGCGTTTTGTCCCCCTCGTCGGACTAGATCTGCCGATTTGGCTAGCAAATTCATGAGAACTTGAATATAATTCCAGGAGGAAACAAAAATAGAAAAAGCACAAAATGCCCAAAAAGCACTTAAGGTTTATGAAAAATGCCTATAGTTTCAAAAAACTATTTTGTACCCATTAATAAATTATTTAGGACAATTTTAACCCTAAGCCTAATTACTTTTTTTAATTTTCGTTTTAATTAGTTATTAATTATTTTACATTTGAAATTTAAAACCACCCATTACGATGGTTGACATTTTCTTTCCAATTTATTACCTTTTAATTTAATTGATATTGAGTAATTAATTTAAAGTTCAAAAATTAATTTGGTAGTTCAACATCTTTCCCATTTCTCGTCTGCTACTTCTATTCGCCATCTTCTTCACTGCTCTTTGCGCCTCCACCTTCTCGATGTCGTCTCCCTTTACCCTCGTCGTGCCTTGCTGCGCCGTCCTCCTTCGTTCTTCGATCGTCGTCGGAATCCACCATATCGCGAACTCTGAAGCAATTATCCCCTAAACTTTTTTGACCTTCAACGATTCTATCTGCTCAATACAATCAGTAAGTTCTAATACTATGTATATGGTTTATTTTATTTCTGCATGTGGATTTAATTCATCATATTCTTGTTAAATGATCGTTTGCCTGTTTTGATTGCTGTTCATTACTGTGAAGCTTTGGTCCGATTTTGAAAATCAAATCCGTATGTGTTATGTGTTGATGTCGTGAATGAGATCATATATTTGGGTTTTAGATTTCGTAATTTAATTTACATATTATTTTTGTACTTTGATTTACAGTTTAGATTAAAATTTGTACAATCTTAGAATGCTATATGTATACATAAGATTCTTAAGCTATATTTACAGAATTGTTAGCCTTTAAATTTACAGTTTTTAATTGGTAAATATATACATTAATGTCAGTATGTATATTCGAATTTCACAAATGTTCCCGTATGAAATTTTCGTATATACATATACTAGATTTGTAATTGTATTTACAGTATCATGTTGATTTAAGTTTGAAATAAGTTGTTTACATGACTTTTTGGGAATGATTTTACCCGATTTTGGTGGTTGATGAAATTCCAATTCGTCATTATCCCTTTGTTCGTTGTATATTGTTTCGCCGGATTAAACACTGTTTTTGTAAATGATTTTATACTGGTTTACTAGCGTTTTTGTACACTTTGTAAATAGTTTACCAAGTTTTTGTAAATGGTTTTACATTAATATACAGTTTAGTAAATGATTATGCAATTTTATAAAGTTTATGATTTTGTAAATGGTTTTACAATTTTAAATTAACTCTTTCAAATTGTATATACATATACAAAGTACAAAAAATGACTGAGGACGCGGGAGTGTAGGTTAAGAACGGTCTTCGAGGATGATGACAGCGAGGCAAACAACGATGGCTTGACGAACAAGGGGAGAAAGACGTTCGCTGACAACGAGGCTTGTCCATACATGTTCACTTGATGTTTTTTTAATCTTATAATTGTGTTTCTTTGTTTTTTGTTGGGCAAAGTTGATATTTGATGTTACTTAATCTATTTGTGTTACTGGTTAGTTGTAGTACAAAAAATTTACACTGGGCTTATTTGCATCAATAGAAATTCATTGTCATTTTGAAATCATTTTCCTCTATATATATGAATAAGTTTATGATTTAGTAAATATAGTAGATATAGTTACATAAAATACAGAATCGTAAACATAGTTACATAAAAATAGTAAATATAGTTACCTAAAAATTCAGAATCATAAATATAGAATCGTAAATCTAGTTATGGCAATTAAATTACAGATTTTTTGGTAATTAATTGACATTTTAGTATTGGAATATATATATATATATATATACAGTTATGGTTGATATAATTGAATTCCACAATTGGTTCCAGTATAAAATATTCGTAATTTACATATAAAAGATTCGTAATTTAATATACAGTTTCAAATTGGTAAATATACTCTCAATGAGTCGAACGAAGGCTTTCAAAGGATCTAAAGAAGGATTTCAAAGGTTGGCGTCTATACTTCAAGCGTAATTTTAGTTACGATATAGCCACATGCGATTTCAATAGGAGATGTAATGTTGCCACATGAGATTTCAAACCAAGGTTTTGCGATGTAGTCAAGTGAAATTTCAATAGGAGTTGATGAATTGTTCTGCAAATAGGAGTAAATATTCGATCTCATTTGTTGCTACAATTAAGGAATAATATATATACAAATACATATCGTAAATATAGGTACTTAAAATACAAAATCGTAAATATAATTACGTAAATTTAGAATCGTAAATATAGTAACTTAAATATAATTAAAAATTTGTAAATATAGTTACGTTAAAAATAATAGGCTGAAATAATAAGATTGATTTTTAATTGATTTTTGAAAATTCGATGAACGAATAAAGACGATATTTAGCTATTTATAAGGAAATTAAACTATTTTATGTATTTAGCTATTTTTAAGGAAAGAAATTCGTTTTGATAGTAATTAATACGATGAAAATATTTGAAATTTAATTAAGGGATGTTTAAAATCAGTTATGCATATACCTATTTTTAAGGAAAATATATATATAATTTTGTTTTTTAACGTAATATAATTGGTAGAATGTTTTGAAATTTTATTCGTTTAAAAATTTGAATAATAAGGATTTTATTTTAATTTTAATTATGGATGGATAAATATAGTCAGTTATATTTGATTTTTTTTTAGGATAAAAGCTGTTTTTGCTTTAAATCCAACGTGATAAAAAAGAAATTTTATTTAATATTAATTTATTAATGAAAACAAGTCATATTTTTAACAACTCATTAAAAAAAGGCCACAATTAAGAGGGGTATATTTGGTCTACTATTTATTTTGTTAGTAGTTATTTTTTCCAAAAATAAAAATGGGCATTTTTTCGAGACGTTGTGTTACAAATGGGCATTTTCTTCATTTAGCCTAAAAAAATGCCCATTTCTATTTTTGGCAATCAAAACCACTAATTAATTGAAATATGGACTAATTTACCCTTAGAATTAATTAATTAATATTTGAAATTTAAATTACATTTAAAACTAATTAATAATTCGAATTAATTAATAAAATAAAAATAAAAAAAATTTACTTAAATGTAGTTAAATATAATAATTGATTAATATTAGTCATTTGTTAATTATTTTTTAATATTTTTCCTTATTAATTAATAATCTAAAACAATTTAAATTTTAAAAACAAAATTTCGAAATTCCTAAAACCGTAGGAAATAATGAGCACAAATCAGTATAAAATCTACAAACTTTATATATCGATATATTTAAACTATAAATATATATATATATATATGAAATATAAACTAAAAATATATATACGAAATTTAAACAGTAAATATAAGGGTTACAAAATATATAAACTGTAAATATATATTTGAAATTTAAACAGTAAATATAATTACAAGGCTGTAAATATATATACCAATACCAAAACTGTATATATATATATATCGATATATATACCAATACCAAACGTATATTCAAACTGTAAATATATATATGGAATTTTATTAACCTGTAAAAACTGTATATATTTTTACAAAATTATATTACTTGTTAAAAAAATATAAAAATATCTACGAAATTTAACAAAAAATTGCATTTTTACAAAATTGTATTACATGTTAAACTGTAAACTTGGTAAAACCATATACCAAAAATATTACCAATCCAATAAACATTACCAATCCAAAATCGTGTAAATCCATTTACAAAAATAATAAATCTTACCGTGTTTTATCCGGCGACCGAGAGACGGCGAACAAAGGGAGAATGACGGAAGGCGACCGCGACGAAGTGTGATGGAGGAAGGATGCGCGATGGAGGGCGACCGCGACGAAGAGCGACTAAGGAAGGAGGTGCGACGAAGGGCGACGGAGGAAGGAGGCGCGACGGAGGAAGGAGGCGCGATGGAGGCGACCGCGACGGAGGCCACGGTTGCCTCCTCGGCCGCCGCACTCGCGGTAGCCGAAGCCACACCCGAAGGAGAGAGAGAGAGAAGAAGAAAAAAAGATTTACTTTTTGAGTCAAAGTAACAAAATTAAATAATAATCTAATTAATAGGGGAAGCTTTCAACTAAAATTTTAGGATAATTTAATTTCAAAAATTAAAATATATAATAAATAATTAAATACGAAAATAAATAAAGATAATTAAAATTAGGGTTAATATGATCCAAAATATTTTTAAAATAAGTATAAATGAATTGTTTGAAAGTATGGACATTTCTTTAAGTATTTTTTTAGCATTTCACGAGTTTTTCTTATATAATATAGTACATGTCTACGTGTTACACTTAATCATGCACACGTACACCTTTGTTTTTATTTATCACTATTTTAAATTATCCTTTCATAATGGTAGAGTTGCTTTATTCCTTATTGGGTATACAAAGTGATGGCAAGAGATTCGATCAAGGAATACAGCCTCGCATCACCCTCTAGGCTCGTCCCCTGAAACATCATCGAAGGTGATTCTCGCCGAAGAGAAGCTCGTCGCTCGTCGAAGCTAGGCCTCGCCTCCTGGACCTCATCTCCTGGGCCTCGCCATCGGGTTGCTCGCCTTCTGGAAGCTCATCCCCCTGGAAGGTCAGGATCACGATCACGTCCTCCTTTTATTTCCCTTATTTGCTTTTAATAATTTAATTAATTAGTTTCCTTTTCTTAGAATAATTTAAGGATTTGTTTCCTATTTTCATGTACAGTAGAACCTCTATAAATTAATAATGTTGGGACCGACAATAAATATTATCTTATCGGATTATTAATTATCATATAAATTAATAATTTATTAATTTATACATTAATGAAAAAAAAATATTTATTAGCTATATTTATATAAACTTCTTTACTAACAAAAAGATATCTCTACACACGTGCAGATTTCATCGAGTTTTAGAGCACAAATATTGATAATTCGTTATTATATATCATCTCTATACGTAATAATCCGATTATACAGCAAGATTTTATATACACTGAAGTAATTAACAAAACCCTAAACTATAAAAACCCTTCGAGGCTATTAAACCATAAATGTTTTATCATAACAAACCGTGACAACTCGTAAGAAATACATGCATTAATATTAATTAAGTAATCAAAGCATATAGGGGATTATCGAAGAGACAAAAGTAGTGTTAAGATTAAGGAGAAACAATATTTTGGAATATACACTCTTTATATTCCCTTTCAATACAATAAAAATGAATCAACCGAGGCTAAGTAATATGATCAAAACCCTACACTACGCACTCTCTTTGAAAACCTCGCTTCTCAGCTTTCCACAGCTGGAAATCCATGTCTTCTAATAATTCCCTCGTTTCTATATCTCTCTCTCACATCACTCTGAAGTATACTCACTGAAACATGGCTGACACTCATCAAGAGGAGATCACGAGCACGAGCGCCACATTATCCGATTTGGTCGGTGTCTCCGCGAAGATCGAGCGGGCGGAGAGGGCGCACCGAGGCGACGATGAGAAGCCGCGGGGAGTGGAGGTGCTGGGTTGGTGCGTGTACGAGTTGTGCTCGTACTTCATCCACGCGGTGCTCGTGCCCATCGTGTTCCCGCTCATCATCAGCCAGATCTCGATGCCGTGGCCGGAAGAGGATGGTGCTGTCAAGCCGGAGACTGAGGTGATCGTGCGCGGTGCCAGGAGCCTCATCTGCCGGTACAAGGAGGTTCTGCTGTAAGTTTTTATTGCTATTTTTTTAAATTTGTAAGCCTATTTAAGTTGGTACGAGTATTTGAACCAGTTAATACGTATTTGAAATAGTATTTTGAGATATTCACTTAAAATTTATTTTCTTCTATAGTTTGTTCTGTTGAGTGTTTTCTAGGGTTTAGTGTTATACTTATGATGAGTTATGAGTAGAAAATGGTGGACACTAAACTTATTTTTGTATTTGAACTTTTATAAGAACGTATAAACTGTAATTTTGTACTGCCAAACCCGGACTTCAGTTCAATTTTGTGCCGCTGAAAGTGCTACATTGCGCTTCGAAAAGATGGAAAACCTTCTGCGGCCATAGGCTGAACGTCTATCCATGAAACTTTTTTTCCTATGTTAATTTTGATGATTTTTCACTCCTATACCCCAAATTTTTATTAGATTTTCATTCCAACTTCTTGATTTCTATTGAAAGTGATTTTTTACGGCCCCGTAAATATGGGTCTAATTAATTATTTTACTTTACTCTAGTATCATTTGAAGAAACAAAATTAAAATTTAAGAGGTGATATTACATGCATGTAATGTCATTTTAGTACTATAGTCTATAAGAGGTTTCAAGAATATTTAGCCTTAGTTTGGCACTGATGTACTGTCTTCTGAATTATTTTTAAAAATTAATGTGAAATGAAGTGTTGTCAGAGAAAGTAATTTACTGTTTGGTTAATTAAAATGAAAAACAATTAGTTTTTAAAAAAGTTTTAGTTTAGTGTTTGGTAAGCACTTTTACTTAATTAGCTTTTAAATGTAAGAAATATAATACTGAATTCGACATAAATAATATAAATTAAATTTCAATAAAATATAAATTTATAAAAAAATAATTAATGTAATTATTCAATAAATAAAATAAAAACCCATTCTTAGTTTGTTGTGCCTTATGTGCTTTTAATTGACAATAATTATGGTGAAAGTACTAATTTTTTACATCCACGATTCTTTCGTCCACGGTAAAAAAAAATAGTAATTTTACTAACTAAAAAGAATTAATACTTAACTGCAATAATAATATGTATTTGTTTTTTTATATATACTTTAGCTTCCACAACAAATTGGTATTTTAACTATAATAATTTAAAAATGTAAACATACAAATGGTACTTTTACCACCTAAAAGAATTGGTACTTTAACCGCAGTAGTAAAATACTTTTAGTAATTTAACCACCCAATAAGAATTGGTTATTCAACCAAAATATTAAAAAAACCGACGTAATAAATTGGTATTTCTACCATACAAAAAGAATTGGTACTTTAATCACAATAATTTTAAAATATGAACATAAAAATTGATACTTTTATCACTTAAAAAAGAATTAGAATCTTAACCGCAATAATAATATATGTTTTTGGTACTTTTACCATCCAAAAAAAAATTATGAAGATAAAGAAGAAGAAAAATAAATATAGATTTTAGCAAAAACATGTATTACTTACTTTTGAATTTTGCCTATAGAAAACTAAACTTTATAATAAGTGTTTCTATGGTAACTTAGAAAACACAAATATTAGCTTAAACTTCTTAAAAAAACAAAATCACCTATAAATAAGCAATGTCAAAGGGGCCTTAGGCTCTTTTGGAAATCGGCTCACAAATAAATTTTCATTTCAGGTACAGCAGGCTCACCAGCCACTCAATATCAATAAACAGCGCCAAATACTCCCCTCTAGAGTGGACCTCAATCTCCTGGGCCGTCGGCCTCGCCCTGGCCGCCCCGGCCCTCGGCTTTCTCTCCGGCCCCCTTGACCACGGCTCTCGCCCAACCCTCATCGCCTTCGGGGCCGCCACTGTAGGTGCCGTCTTCTGCCTCCCGGCTGGCTTCTTCCGCACCGTCTGGATTTTCCCGCCCTATATCGCTTTCATCGTGGCTGCCAGCACCATCGCGGCTGCACACCACACCCGCCACCTTGGTGTCATGGTACGTAGCTTCACCGGTCCTGACCTCCACCGCCACCACTTCCCGCTCCGCCGTGCCGCCTCGGGGTGGCTCTCCGCCGCTGCCACTGCTGCGGGTTGCCTCGGCGCCGCCGTCATTTCCGCCTTCGCCTACCACATGCTCCGGGAGCGGGAGGAGCTCATGAGCCTCTGGATCGTCTCCATCTTCAGCGGCCTAAAGTGGCTCCTCGGCTCCCTCCACTTCCTCGTGACAGCCGGCAGGTTCATTCCGGCGATGAATTCGTCGGAAACTTGCCACTCGTTTTCGATTTTCCGGTTTCCTCACGCGCTCGGGAGCTTGATCACCGTCTTCCTCTCGTCGTTCGCCACGATGTCGGTCTTCATCGGAGCCGTACTCTACCTCGTCGGAGAGCTTTGCCTGAGCCCTAAGTCCCTCCTCTACTTATGGCTCATCTACTTCCTCTTTCCCATCATCTCTCTCCCGGCGCTCCACCCGATCCAGCACCTCATCAGAGCAAGCGCCGTCAAGATGCTTCTCCTTGGGCTCTTTGTCGTGGCAGCAATATCAGGGCTAGGGTTCTCACTGCGGCGACGGAGCTGGGACACAGGGCTAGTGCTCGTCTTCGCGGCCGTGCAGGGCAGCGCGGGCGGCGTGCTGCACGCGTTCGGGCGCGTGCTGCTGCTGGACTGCACGCCCCAAGGGAAGGAGGCGGTGTTCTCTGCATGGCTCGTGTGGGCCCGGGCAGCAGGCTCATGCGTCGGCTTCGCTGTTGCATCGGCGGCTTACGGGAGAGTCGGGGTCTCCTTCGGTGTGGCGTTCTTGGCAGCCGCGGTCGCTGTGGCGGTGCTGATCTTTGGCAATGTTAGCGATCTCGGCGGGGCGGTGGCGGCCAGGCACGTGAGGGGTGACGAGTACGGCGTGGAGAAGGAAGAGATTGGGTCGCCGGTGAACGGCGTTGACGCTAGAACCAGCTCCATCCAAGAGACTCCATAGTTACGAGCCTCAACTCTCATTGATCATAACTTGTTTCTTCATTTTCTTTTGTGGTTTGGATTTTTTTTTTTTTTTTGCGCGATGATTTATCAAATGTAGTATATCATAAGATTCTTTTGAATAACGTTACTTTTGTTGTTGTGGGAAATGTAGAATCAGTTATCGTCGTCGGTTGAATTATATGTACTACATAGTTTTCGGTTTTCTCAACTTAACTTCTTATATTTATTTTCATTTTTAATAGAAATTTAAGGTTCATAAAAAGTATAAAGTTTACACACACAAAACATAAATTAACATAGGCTTTAATTAAAAAAAAAACTAAATTTAAGTGAAATTTTGGTAGGAACTTTTCAAATAAAAAAATATAATTTTTTTTTTTTATATTATCGAGTCTACATTGAAAAAAAAACATTTCCGGTTATTTTGTTAGACAAATACAGAATTGTTAGACCTGGTGTTCTTTTTGGAAGAGCAGAATCTATAGTATCAAACAAGTGGGTTTAAAATATACAATTTTAAAATATTTTATTTTTCATTATATATCGTTTATATAAGAAAAATTAAATAATTAATATTTTTAATAATATTATCCTATGATTTTATTTTATTTTATTGAGAGTGACATTATTGACCAAGATTACTCGTTTTACAATATATTTTTGTTAGGTAAGAAGTAAGGACAAGTGACACTATTAACTCCAAGCACATTGGCTAAGGTTACATATATACATAACTTTTACGTCTTCATGTATTGAACCATGAACCTATCAATAAGTCCCGTAGTGGATTTATCATTAGACCAAACAAACTTAATTTATTATCTTATAAATTATATGTTAATACATCCATCAACTATCTATACAAACTACAACCATAAACCCTCGTCATCATAATCAGATATTGATTTTTAAAATTTTATGAAAAAAAAAAACACATCGGCATATAACCGTAAATCATAACTCATCGATAATTTAACCGTAACTCGGAACTCTTCTTTATACCCGTAAAATTACTCGTTTTTTTACCCGTAAATTAGACTCGGACTTCAAGCATCGGTATTACTCGGTAAATCGGCACTAGTGCACGGAAACACTAGTTGCCAAACACACCCGCTACGCTCAATCTCGGAGTTTTCCCCAAATCGGGGACGTTAGGGATTTGGTTCAATCCACGACAATGGCGACGATGCGGAGATTGAGCTCGAGGCTTCGATCTCTATCTCTATCGCAGACTCTGCCTCCCTTGTCCCGTTCTCCTGCTCCGATCGCCGCTTCGCCGGAGCTTCTCGCCCGACCTCTCCTGCGCTCACTCAGCTCATGGACCTCATGTAAGCCCATTTCCATGGCGTCTCCTTCAACCTCGACGCGTCTTTCGCTTGGCTCTGGCTCTCTTACTTCTTATCCGTTCTCGCTATCGGTAAGCTTTCCGCTTGGTCTGTTTGGTTGCTGAGAAAATGCGTCTACTAAATTACGGTGATAGAGTTGAATCTTGCAATTGTGTGTAGTTTGATAGAGGATCTCAAAGTAGAATTAAACTCCATGAACGAGTGATTGAAAATCTAAGTACTTTTGGAAGTTTCCAATATAGCAGCTGATCTATGGTGTTCGTTGTCGATTTCCGATGAACTTATGTGTTCGATTTGATGTGCATTTAGATGATCCAAGTGAGGCGTGTTGTTTCGTCTAGGGATAGGCGGAGCAAGAGGAGGCGGGCGACACCGCTCACTTCTAAGCTCAAGAAAATCAAAATGAAACCATACTCGTAGGTTTACGCTCCTGCTGATGGGTTTTACTTATGATCTGACAAATTTTGATTTTTTTTATTTTTTTGGAATAATTGGTTAAAATATTTTTATAGGTCATATAAAGGCCGGTTTAGGACACTTAACGATGGGACTATCCGGCGCTGGAAGGAGGGAAAGAGGCACAATGCCCATCCTAAGGTGTGCTTTCTGCTTCCTGATTATCTCTTGATATTAATGTCGATTAAAAAGCGTTAATGATCGTAGAAGATTTTGAACTTCCATACAAAAATGCGGTGACTGCATAAAATCTTGGGTCGCTCTCTATTCTCTGCCATGCCCGCTTTTCTCCGTTTGATCAATTAAAATCACATGGAGCCTCGATAAGAATACTTTCATAGCATGCTTTTATAACGTTTCATTGTTGTTATAATGTGTTGTTCCTTAATCCACAGATGATAGCCTTGTCCAAAAAAAACAAAAAAATTCTTTAAAGGGATATTTTGCGACATATATTTTACGTGCGAGTCGGTTGCTTCTTCTAAAAGTGTACCATTACCACTTGGCATTGCGACAAATATTTGCGTTTGATGCAGTCAAAGGAAGCGAAGCGCAGGCTCAGGCGACCCGGTATAGTCCATGCAGCTTTTGCTAGAGTGATGAAGAGACTCAACTTTAGCGGTTAAGAGGAAGAAAATATCGTTGAACTCTCATTCGATTACTTACATGGCATCTCGAAATAAGCAGGTTTTCTTGGGAGATTTTGTTGTTGATTCCTTACCGAAAGTGATAATCTCAATTGAGGCTTTCTCTGGTAGAACAATGCTCTATAGATTTTTGAATTGCCTTGTAGTTGGCTTCAAGTTTCTTCTTTTCTTTGCCATGTTTTTTGAGCTATTCGCCAGCGTCGCCGTACATTAAAATTTTATTTGGCCAATTCTTTATAATCATATGATTAAAATATGAATTTTGGTTCATTTACAAGTTGTCTCTGTTTTTGTATTAAAATAATGCATTAAAGAAAAACGACAACCTATTAAAATTACCGACGTTCTCATGTTCGGTACAAAAGCTATGCAGATCCAATGAGTGAAATGACATCAATACAGCAACAAACGACACAAATGAAGAAAACGACAAGTGACTCGACCACTTCAAATGTAAAATGACACTTAGCTAAAATGGCCAAAGCCGAACATAATTCAGGAATTATTTTGTTTTTTTAAGTGTACTGAAGTTTGAACTCTATTATTCCCGTTGCTCACGAAAATCATACCACAATCTTAAAATGAATTCACAAATGAATCATCTATGAGTATCTACGTGTTTTCTTACATTTACTGATCTTTTATTACAAATGTGACCTTACATTTATTGATCTTTTATCACAAATTTTTAATTAAAGACGGAGGTGCGGAATTTCGCTAAGTGAATCTCATCTAGGTTGGCACTCAAGAAACACAAACAAAGAAACGGGGCTCAGAGTAATATAAATGAAAAATACCAAAGTTACATAATAACCAAACAAACAGAAGAAAACTAGCTAAACCTAAAGTTCTCTTTCAAACACATGTCATCGTTTTCAAAAGATGAAGTAAAATCCGGATGCGAAGGCCACAAATGCTGTCCAGAATTCCGTGCAACAAAACTAGCCAAGGCATGAGCTACTCGGTTTCATTTCCGATTGATATGAGATACTTTGAAATTAATAACTTCCACAAAGCGGATGCATTTCCACCAACGAGCTCGTAATCTCCACGGAACCGAACTCGACCTCTTTTGAAAAAGTTAAATAACATATGTGGAGTCGCACTCGAGCCATAGATTATCCCAATGAAATTTGATGGCATTTTCAACCGCAAATATTGCCACCATTATTTCAGGTTCATACCAAAAGCGGAGTGAATGTGAAAAGAGAACTAGCCACTAGGAAATCCAGGACAAGTTAAAATGTAACATCATTATTTCAGGTTCAAACCAAATGCCTCCCGCTCATGCCACTTCCGGAGTACCCATGGCCTAACCATCGTGTTACATGTTAACCAGCCTTAAGAGGAAAAGGCCAGACAACCAGAATTATTTTTTTGAGCTTTCATGGGCTGAATTTCAACCCCCAAACTCTTCAAAATATTGAGATCCTCCAAAGTTTGAAGTGATCTCACTCCCCAAATTGAAGAAATTTGCTTGCTTAATAAGTCGCCAAACGTGTCTCGAGAAAATGTGAATGTTAAGAATCTCTCATCGAATAAACAAACATTTTTCATATAAAATCATTAATTAGATATAATTTTATCGTTTTTAAAATTCGGCCAAAAATTATAAATTTTCACTATAAGGAATCGTAATTAGTCAAAGATGTCACCAACGTGACATGTAACCCATTGGGCAGTAGTGATATGTGGTATGTTATATATGTTGGACATGTGTGTCCTTAAACAAGATATTTATCCATTTGTAAAAGATTATGACAAGTCGTTGAATAAAGATGGTACTTATTATGTTAATCTTATTATAGTTTCTGTAGAGTAAAATAGAATGTTTGATTCCTTAGTTCATAAAGGATGCAATTATGTTATTATTATCACAAATGAGTCATGTGAGAAAGAATTAATAAACATAATAAATAAACTTAAAATGTCCGTGACCTGATTAACTGGGTGGGAGCCCATTAATCGGTAAGGTCATTAATGTGACTGAAGTGACAATCCTATTCTGGATTTTGTGTGTGTCAACACTCACTAGAAGTGCATTAAGTATGAAGCGTCTTCATACTGGACTGGACCTGACTTAAACTCAAGAAAGTTGTCATATAAGACCGTCACTGACAACTTGTAGTTGAGTCGCAAAATGATGATCAAATGGATATTAGTTCTAAGTCGTGAGTGGTCATGAGTCCAAGCTGCTGGCTTGATTGTTCTTTGATTTAACCGTTAAAGAACACAAGACATTACCGCTGTTCCCAACACTATTATTTTGGGAACATGATAGTCAGTAGTAAGGATTGCTTGATCATAGATATGGGCATCACACAGCTCTCTTCAGAGTCATGATGATTCCCTTGATTGTCAGTGGTGAGAAGTGAGAGGTACCCGTGCGCAACTTATGAATCGAAACCATAAGTGGGGTACTCATAATATTACTGGCTGAGTCAAGGATGAAAATGCATTGAGGGGCATTACGGTATAAACCGCCTGCTCATGTGTGGGTCATCAAGTGAAAGGACAATAATCGGTATTTGATTGAATCTAATGGACACCCTGCTGTATATAAGAGAATAATATATACCGTATCACTAAAGAGTGCAGCCTCGGGTCTATAGTGGAATCACTTCGAGGTTTGACGAACAACTAGCAGTTCGTTGGAGCTTAAGTGATACGGGTCCATGGTCCCCAGGATAGCTCCGTAACGGATGATACGTACGTGATTAAAATACATTCTGGATAATGTTTAATCATTTGGCTCGACTTATAAAACTGACAAGTCTGTGACAGACGTCAGATAGTTTTATCGATAGCGTGGCAAAAGTATCATATTTTGGTACACGAAAGTAACTGATAAAAAGAAAGTTAGAATTTAGATTTTCGAACAGCACCATATTGTTCTAAATTAAATTCTAAGCAACTTTGCTTTTTGAACCAAGTCATTTTGACTTACGGTTTGTGATTTATGGATTTTATAAGTTTATGACTCGGTTCGATAAACTATGAAATTAAATCACATGTCACGAATTTAAATGATGGTGTTGCACCATGACATTTAATGTGTGACAAAGAGATCAGGGTTTATTAATATAATTTGATTATTTGGATTTGATTATTAATATCTTATTAATAATTAATTAATAATTAAAGGATTTATATTAATAAATAAATAATATATATTCATGTATTATTTAATGTGTATTTCGAATTAGGGTTTGAGTATAACAAACCCTAGATAAATTCGAATAACCAATATTGAAAGATTTTATTTTTGCGGCATAAATACCTGAAGTCTGGTATAATGGCAAAAACCCTAAAATCAATTTAATCCATTGGATCGGTCATGATTTAGTATCAGCCGTTGGATTGAGATAATTGATTCAAACCCTAATGTAATTCGAAATTGAAACTTGGTGACCAAGTTTAGGTATTTCGAATTAGCTTAATTAATTCTGTCTGTTGGATCGGTTTTTAGATCTAATCTTTAAACCGTCGGATTAGAAATTAATTAACATTATATATATGATATTAAAATTCGAATAAATATGAGATAAAAGTTCGAATTAGGGTTTTGTAAAACCCTAGGGTATTTGACTTTATCCCTAATTGATTTGATCCATTGGATTGGTTTAAGATTTAATTTTAACCATTGGATCTAGATAATCATTAACAAATTCGAATTTGAATATATATATATATATATATATATATATAATATAATTCGAAAAATATATGATATGATCTTATCTTATATTATTCAATTAATTAAATCTCTGATTAATTATATCCATTGGATCTAGATGAGATTGAATCTGGATCATTGGATTGAAATAATTATTTATATTTAATTAAAAGAATTCGAAAATGGGAGGGAAAATCTCCAAATCGGTTACAGCTTGAGCCTATAAAAAGGAAGCTCATTCTACACATTCAACACACCTTTCTCCAGAGCAAAAACTCGAGCTCTCCCTCTCTCTCTAGGGTCTGCGAGTTTTTTGCTTCTGATCTCTTTTTTCTGGTTCGGCTTAGGAGATAATTTTTCTCCGGTAGCTTTAAAAGATCCTTCAGTTAAATTTTGCAACGGAGTCCTGCCAGCGAAGCCCACGCTTCGGTAGCGAGGAATCCAGGAGTCTATCCCGGAAGATCACGGGAGTTTCCCTCAGCACCGGCGGAGCCCTGCCCAAGTCAGAACGCGCAGCTGGAATCGTCAACTGAGGTACGGCCTTATGCATTGGGTAAATAAATGCGACCATTTACTGCTTTCTATTTATTTCCTATTCGACTAGATTATTAATAATGAATATGAAAATATTAAATTCGAAATATTTATCAGATCTCGTTTTTTGATTGTTACCCGATATCCGTGTCGTCGGTCCGATAACAAGATTTCCGCTTTAAAATGAATTTTTAAATGTTACCGGGACGGCCCGGAAGCTATTATCGTGGTAAGGAAGTCGGCTTGATACCACCGATTTCCCAACAATATATTACATTATAATAAAAGTGTGAATGAGAAGTTGACAAAGACAAGTGATTAAAGAAAGGAGAACAAAGAAGTTTGTGTGTAATTAATCCTAATTACACATACAATTAGCCGTCATGTTCATTAATCATAATATAGTAATCAGTCCATTTTAGTCTTATATCTAAAACAGGCAAGAATTGTTTCATACGTGGAATCGCACTCGAGCCATAGATTATTCCAACGAAATTCGATTGCATTTTCAACCGTAAATATTGCCACCATTATTTCAAGTTCATACCAAAAGCGGAGTGAATGTGAAAAGAGAACCACCCACGAGGAAATCCAGGACAAGTTAAAATGTAACACTATTATTTCAGGTTCAAACCAAATGCCTCTCGCTCATGCCACTCCCGGAGTACCCATAGCCTAACTATTGTGTTACATGTTAACCAGCCTTAAGAGGAAAATGCCGGACAACTGGAATGATTTTTTGATCTTTTATGGCTGAATGTCAATGCCGGAACTCTTCAAAATATTGAGATCCTCCAAACTCCGAAGTGATCCCACTCCCCAAATTGAAGAAATTTGCTTGCTTAATAAGTCGTCAAACGTGTTTCGAGAAAATGTGAATGTTAAGAATCTCTCATCGAATAAACAAACATTTCTCATATAAAATTCTTAATTAGATATAATTTTATTGTTTTTAAAATTTGGCCGAAAATTATAAATTTTCACTATAGGAAATTGTAATTAGTAAAAGATGTCACCAACGTGACATGTAACTCATTAGGCAGTAGTGATATGTGGTATGTTATATATTACATTATAATAAAAATGTGAATGAGAAGTTGACAAAGACAAGAGATTAGAAAAAGGAGAACAAAGAAGTTTGTGTGTAATTAATCCTAGTTACACATACAATTAGCTGTCATGCTCATTAATCATAATATAGTAACCAGTCCATTTTAGTCATATATTATCTAAAACCGGCAAGAATTGTTTATTTAGGAATTTACGCGTTTGAACATGCGTTGTGAACCGAAAGTAATCTCACTTTTGCCACTCAATAATAAAATAGAAATTAATTTAAAAGAAAATCAAATTAGATGTAGAATAAATAAGGATATATAGTGGACCCTTTTTTATTCATTTGTCTATTTGGAAAATGAACAAACATAATTATTTCCATCATTAAGTCCAACTTTAATAGAATATCTTGTCTGTCACAAGCCTTCGGATATTAATTATTTTTGACAGTTTATGCTATAAATAAATATTGGGTTTGTTTGGTGACATGAATTCTAAATTTGTCTACATGTAATCGCACATTAAAAAATAAAACCATTATTATTCATTAGTGATCAGTTTATGAATAGCCTCTATATGGGAGGAACATTATTATATATTAATTATTTCATAATTAATTCAATAATCTGTATGGAATTTATTGACATTGAAGCCATATTATTTACGAAAGAATCCCAGATTATATGGCGTAATTGAAGGTTTTCGCAGTGACAATGATGACAATGTTTATACAATTCAAGTGACCTGAAAAAATGGTAGATCAAAATAATTAAAAACAGTAATTAAATATATTAATTTTGAAAAGAAACGAAAAAAAAAAACAGAGAGAATGGATTGCTTTGCAAATATTCAACATACTATTGAAATGGATTACAATTTGATGTCAGAAGTCAGAACCAGACAAAAGCTTGCCCACACAACCCGAAAGAAAAAGAGACAATTTGCATTGCAAAGGTTTGGTATAAAGTGGTGTAAATATCATATGGGAACCCTTTTTAATTATAAAAAATTTTATATTAAAAATCGAAACCAGAATTACCGTTACGCAAAATCATAATCCGACTCTAAATAAAAAAACCCAGAAACCAATTTTGGATTTTGTTTCAATAATTTCTGAATTTAATTTTTTAAATATAACTTTTTTTTTAAAACATTTTTTTAATAATAACTGTTTAATCTAGATTGTTAAATTAATTTATTTTGATAATTTGCCCCCAAAAAAAATAATTATAGAATTGGTAATTCTAAACTATAGACAAAAGCGTATTGGAAATTTTCCTGGAACCCAAATTACCAAATTACTCATTTTTCGAGAGGCGGACCTGTTTTGAGCTCAAACGGAGTCTTCCGAATTTGTGAATTTTTTCTAAAAAAATTACTTATTTTTTTTTCATTATTAAATATACTTACTTAGTTAGATATATCTCTCAATACGTATACCTCTGAAATTTGTATCTTAAATCCGCATATTTACTTATGATAGAAAAATAGGAATTCCGTTCCACACTATCTGTAGAAGTTGTGCGTTCAATCTCCATATACAGCAAAGCTGCGTTAAAAAAAAAAAAAAAAAAATCCTCCCCTCAAAAAAGAAAAAAAGAAGTCGTCAATAAGCCCATATTCAGTTAACCAAAGGCAAAGCTAATGGGCAATGGCAAAGCCAACCGTGACTTTCTTCCTTATATCATCATCATCATCTCTCTCTCATCATCATCTCAAAAGAACAGCCATCGAGTCATGATAATACATTAATGATAAAATAATACAAATACTTCCACGCTCGCACATGCACCCAAAAAACGCAAGTCTCAAATGTCAAATCAAACAAATCCCATAATAAATCAGCTTTCCACTCCATAATCTCTCTCAACACTCCAATAAAAAAATATAAAAATACAGAACATAACAGATAAAGAAAGCAACCAAACCCAACCAAGCTAAGCTCCGAATGTGAACGCCACCAAAAGCAAAGAGGACTAATCCCACTATCCCTTTTCCCAAAAGCAAAACAAATATTCTTCCTCTTCTTCTTCCTTTCTTCTTGGTGGTCTCTGCTGCAATGGCTTCCCTGAGCGACATCGGGGTCTCGGCGCTGATCAACATCCTGACGGCGTTGGCGTTCCTCGTGGCGTTCGCGGTGCTGAGAATCCAGCCGGTGAACGACAGAGTCTACTTCCCCAAATGGTACATCTCCGGCGAGAGGGCGAGCCCCAGGGCCAGGAGCTCCGGCAACTTCCTGACCAAGTTCGTCAACCTCAACCCTGTCACCTACGTCACCTTCCTCAACTGGATGCCTCAGGCCATGAAGATGACCCAGAAGCAGATCGTTGACCATGCAGGCCTTGACTCTGCTGTCTTCCTCAGGATTTACCTTCTCGGGTTTGTCTGCCCTCTCTTCTTCTTCTTCTTTCTGTTTTTTTTTTACAAGAAAAGATTGTGACTTTCCTGTTGTTTGGTGGGTTCTGCATTCTGAGTGTTTTTTTTTTTAATTATGTAAAAAATAAAATTTAATAAAAAATTGTTTTGGTTTTATTTTAGTGTTTTGACAGGAAAAGATTGTGACTTTGTGCTGTTTAGTTGGTTCTGAATTCTGGGTAGGCTTTTGTTTTTTAATTATGTAAAAACAGTTTCAAAGATTTTTGTTTGTTTTATTTTTGTTTTTCTGACGGGAAAAGATTGTGACTTTGTGATGTCTACTGGGCTTTGAATACTGGGTCGACTTTGTTTTTTTAGCTATTTTATTTAGAATGATTCTATTGAAAAATGCTCTATGTTTTCTTTTGGCATTGGGTTTGGTTCTCTTTATTTTGATGTGTTGATAGGAAAAGATTGTAACTTTGTGATGTCTACTGGGTTCTGAATTCTGGGTTGCCTTTGTTTGTTTAAT
The DNA here is from genome assembly GCA_954871525.1 of Parietaria judaica. Lineage (NCBI taxonomy): Eukaryota > Viridiplantae > Streptophyta > Magnoliopsida > Rosales > Urticaceae > Parietaria > Parietaria judaica. The sequence continues at coordinate 18,234,769 of OX940868.1, read as the reverse complement.
TATATAGGAAGAAATTCCTTTGGGTGTTTTATCTTTATTTTAGTTTTTTGTTTCTTGTTTAAGGTCTCTTTCTTTCTAGTTTCTACATAATTTTGATGTTTTGATAGGAAAAGATTGTGACTTTCGGTTGTTTACTGGCTCCTGAATTCTGGGTCGCCTTTATTTTTAAGTTTTTATTTTATTTTTATTATTTGTAGGGAGTGTTTCTGATTTTGATTTTTGGGTTGTTGAATTCGGCATATTTTTTGTAGTCTAGGAAAATGAGTGTTCTTCTTAGCTGAAGCTTTGAACTTTGGATTCTGGAATTTCATCTTAGTGAACTCAGCGCATTGGATTCTCATTCTTGATGGTGCTTTTTTCCTTTGAGAACTGCCTAATGATTCAGAAACTTCTGGTTTGGACTTTACAGAAGGTTAAAACTTTCAGTAGTCATACTCGTTAGTTCCTGTTCTAGTGTACTTGTGTTCTGTATTAGATTCAGATTCATTTTAGTTTGATGATGAATATCCCTTGATTTTTATTTAGTTTTATTTTTGAAGATTTGGTAGGGTTGGTGGTTGGTAGGCTGTTATGGCTTGTGGGTCTTTAAATAATTTTTTTGCAGAATTGACTCAGAAGCTTCAACAGTCTCAGATTGTTTACTTATATAAAATAAAGATTTTGTCTTCTTTGAAAAACCTCTGATATTAATCCTAAATTCTCCTGATTTTGACAATTATTCTCAAGTTTAGTTGAAAAGTCATATGGTGATGAAGAATTAATTGGCATGCATATTATATTATTATGTAATTTGGTTGATTTGCAATTATAGATGGCAAGAATTAGTGTCTTAATTTTAATCGGTCACTCTGCTATTTGCTTAAAACTGATAGATTATCTACTTAAACACTTTATTTTCTTCTTCTGGCAGTTTAAAGATTTTCCTTCCCATGACGATCATCGCGCTTCTCCTGCTTATTCCAGTGAATGTGTCGAATGGAACATTGTCGTTTTTGAAGAAGGATCTGGTCACGAGTGAGATCGACAAGCTTTCGATATCTAATGTGCCTAACAAATCAGTAAGGTTGGTCTTACTCTTTACTTTCGTATCTCATAGTACCAGACATTTTACCTGGAAAATAGCAAACAAAAGATGTATATCTTGACATTTCAAGTATTTCATATAGTAATTGGCAATAATTACTGCCCCCTGAACTTTGCATATTGGTGCAGTTTGTCCCCTGGACTTAAATATTTGGCATCAATGCTCTCTGAACTCTGAAAAAGTAGCACATTGCGCCCTATTCAGTTTAAAAATAATGAAAAATGTTAATTTGTTCACAACGCACGACTTGAAGGTATGTTTTGTCAATTTAAGTACCCTCAAACAAGTCATGTGTTGTGCACAAGTAAAAAAAAAAAGTGCGTTCGTTTAACGTAGGGGGCAATGTGCTACTTTTTTGAACGTATAAGAGGCATTGGCCGAAACCTTAAGTCTATGTGGCAAACTGCAAGTAGATGCAAAATTCATGGGGCATTACTGTCAATTACTCCATTTCACAAGAAAGGGTACCTTGTCGCGTTTGGTTACAGCTCCTCTCATCTATTGTTGCCATAAGTTTATATGTGGAGGTTTTGATGCTGTTTTTTTTTGTTTATCTCTCTTATCGATTCAGGTTTTTTGTCCACATCGGTTTGGAATACTTGTTCACTTTCTGGACTTGTTTTATGCTGTATAAGGAATATGATTATATCGCGTCAATGCGGCTAAGTTTCATAGCCTCGAAAAGCCGGCGCGCTGAACAGTTCACGGTAAGTCATTTACAAGTTTTCTTATTACAACTTTGGATAACTCGGCGCCCCTTTAAAATGAAAATGCTTTTAAATAACTTTATATAATTCGCATGCTTGCATATTTTGTAGGTAGCCGTTAGGAATGTTCCACGTACTTCTGGTCGCTCGATATCCGATTCCGTGGATCACTTCTTCCAGACAAACCACCCAGATACCTATCTATGTCATCAGGTAGGTAGTAAAGTATCACGTGATGTTTCTTTAGTGTATCATATAATTTTTCAATTGTTTTTTTAATTTTGATCATTTATAATCATTACGTATCAATTCGTAAAAAAAAATTGAAATTTTATCTGCTTTGCGTATTCAGGCGGTCTACAATGCCAACAAATTCGCTAAACTTGCAAGGAAGAGAGAGCGGCTCCAAAATTGGCTAGACTATAATCAACTTAAGTTCGAAAGGCATCCGAACAAGAGACCGACTAGTAAGGTAAAATGCGTTCTTACGCGCTCAAATTAACCCAGAAATATGACTCAGTAAAATCCTTCCTATGATGCGACTGCAAGAAGGCTATAAGGATTAAATTGTAATTTTATTATTATGTTTGGTTAATTTGTTTAATTATAGGTAATTAGATAAGATCCTTAAATCCTTATGTATATGGATTAGTGTAATTTTATTATCTTGTAATTAGTAACCTGGTGTGAGACGAAATTAATATTTTTTATCCAGAAAATCTACAAGCTGACTCATAGTTGATACTCAGGCTAAACTGTATACAAATTTTAAATTATTCATTCATCGAACTTAAATTTTCCTTTCCTTTTAGCTCACTACATTATTTTTTAATTTTTTTTCAGACCGGATTTCTGGGACTTTGGGGTCGAAAAGTTGACTCGATAGAGTACTACAAGCAACAAATAAAGGATCATGATAGAAGAGTAAGCAATATACTCAGGATAGTCACATTTTGTCATTAGATAAGTGATTATTATATTCATTTTCCACAATCTTGAACGTATTAGATGACGATGGAGCGCCAAAGTATCATCAAAGACTCAAAATCGTTTCTTCCGGTCTCTTTCGTGTCGTTCAAGTCGCGATGGGGAGCAGCGGTCTGTGCACAGACACAACAAAGCCGAAACCCCACGCTGTGGCTCACGAACTGGGCCCCGGAGCCGAGAGACGTTTATTGGCGAAACTTGGCAATTCCGTTCGTGTCCTTGAGTATTCGAAGGCTCATAATATCAATTGCAGTGTTTGCATTGGTGTTTTTCTATATGATACCCATAGCTCTTGTGCAGTCGCTTGCCAACTTGGAGGGTCTCGAAAAAGTCGCTCCGTTTCTCAGGCCTGTCATTGAATTGTAAGTTCAGTCAGTATGATCATTTAGTGGAAAATAAATCAATTATTGAATAATTGTATACGATTTTACCGCGTTTAAGCATACTATTATGTTTTCTCTTGTCAAACTTTTTGATTCTTTACATGAAAGGTGGATTTTGTTGGTCTCTTTATGCATTGTATTTCCTTCCATTCGGTTTCAATTATTCATGCCTTTTCAATTAGTGAAACGGTTTAGCATTAAGTGCAACGGTTTTTCAAACATTTTACTTATGTTTTCTTTTTATCTCTTGTTATGCTCACGGATATTCAATCTCATGCCAGGAATTTCATCAAATCGTTTCTTCAGGGTTTCCTTCCGGGTCTTGCGCTCAAAATCTTTCTGTACATCCTTCCGGCAGTTTTGATGGTAATGTCCAAAATTGAGGGACATATAGCAGTATCGGTTTTAGAACGAAGAACAGCCTCAAAATATTACTTCTTTATGTTGGTCAACGTCTTCCTTGGAAGCATAATTACTGGAACAGCCTTCGAGCAGCTCCATTCTTTCCTTCACGAATCGCCCACTCAGTAATTACTAATTACTTATATCTTTCCAACTTAATATTGGAGCAATTGTGTTTATATACTTCTGGATTTTTTAATATAAGCGAAGATGGTATTCTTTTTCCAGTTAAGTCTACTTTAATTTTTCTTAAATACCGAGAGAAAAATTTTTCTTTAATTTTTCCAGTTAATTTTTCTTTAATTTCCAGTTAAGTCTACTTTAAGTCTACTTTAATTTTTCCAGTTTTGATGGTATTACTACTTTAATTTTTCCTAAACCATTTTTTATTTATTTTTTGTCGCAGGATTCCTAGAACAATTGGTGTCTCTATACCACAGAAAGCTACATTCTTTATCACATATATAATGCTCGACGGTTGGGCTGGTATTGCCGGAGAGATTCTCCGATTGAAGCCATTGGTTATCTTTCACCTTAAGAACATGTTTTTGGTGAAAACCGAGAGAGACAGAGAGAAGGCAATGGACCCGGGAAGCGTTGACTTCCCAGAGACTCTCCCGAGTCTTCAACTATACTTCCTTATGGGGCTCGTTTATGCTGTGGTCACTCCGATTCTTCTTCCATTTATATTGGTCTTCTTCGCCTTTGCGTACTTAGTTTACCGTCATCAGGTTAGTTTCTCCGTTGAGCCTGCTTAAAAGTGCAGTACAATACTGGTATAAAAACATTAGAGTAATTGACATTAATACCCGTCATCTATGCTCAGTTCTGTTTTTTTTCTTTTTTTTTTCTTTTATATATATATATATATGAGGATCTTTGAATTTCACCCCTACCCCCATGGTGACTCGAACTCAAGACCTCTAATGTCTTAAGTGATGTACTTGTTACCACTAGACCAAGCATATCTTGTCATATATGCTCAGTTCTGTGTCTCGTCATTAAGTGATGAAAAATTCTATTTACATTACCTTGAAATGAAAAAAATAATGAAACCATTTTATAATCTCATTTACTGCTAAAAAAGTTGCATATGGATTAGTATCATTTATATTAACATAGAGTATTCTGCATTAACATAAATTTTAGAGGGAAAAGTGCACCAATAGTCAAAGTTCAAGGGGGGACAGGAGATAAAATTTACATGTGATGACATAAAAAACTAAGCTTAACTATTTTTATGTATTCTTCTAAGTTATTTTATTTTTGTATTTATTTTAATTTTATTTACAATCTCTTATTGTATTTTTGGACAGATCATAAATGTGTATAACCAACAATATGAAAGCGCGGCTGCGTTCTGGCCACATGTTCATAGCCGAATCATCGCGAGTTTGCTGATATCGCAGCTTCTTCTTTTGGGTTTGCTTGGCACGAAAAAGGCGGCGAATTCCACTCCTCTGCTAGTAGCGTTGCCGATTTTAACCTTGGCGTTCCACAGGTACTGCAAACACCGATTCGAGCCTGCATTTAGACAATACCCTCTTGAGGTACCTTCTAAGATCTTAATCTTGTGAACTGATCACACTCTTTAAATATCGCACTTCGTCACCACCTGTCACGAGTCCTGATTTCTTCATTCCGTGTCTTTAGGTTTCTGTATAGTTTTTGGAGATGATTCGATTTATATTAATCCTTTTGTATATTTATTTAATTACATTTACCAACAAGTTTCTCCAATTGGTTTTTTCAGGAAGCCATGGCCAAGGACACGGCCGACCGGGGCTCGGAAACCGATGCGAGCCTGAAAGCGTACCTTTCCGACGCTTACTTGCACCCCATTTTCCTATCCTTCGAAGAAGAACAAGAAGAGACTGTCCAAGTCCGAGTGGACAAACACCAAACCAATCGGGCCCACCAGGCCCACGTTGAAAGCCCTCCGACCGAGCCGGGCCCACCTTCCCCGCCTGAATATGCCTACCGCGCCCCGTCGCCACCTCATCACTACGCTTACGATCAATCTATGCCTGCTCATCAATATTCGTACGATCAGTCTCATTACGGCTACGCCTCTCACGAGTCCCCTCCTCATTACGTCTACCACCACCAAGATCCGTGAGCTTCTTACCGAGAAACTAACCCTAAATCTTAAATAATTATTTTCTTCATTTTTTTAATAATTAATTTAATTATGTTAATCTTAGTTCATTGTTGGAAGTGCAAGTCCTTGTGGAGTGTTGTTACGAGAGGAGTAAGATTTATAAGTGTTCTTGTACATTGGATTAATTAGTAGTGTCTTTTAATGGGTTGATATATATATATATATATATATATAATGGTTTTTAGTTAAAGCTTTTTATGTTTTTGCAAATTTATAATCAAAATCGATAAAATCTTATGTCGTACTTATGCAATTTGTGTATCGTATTTTGCTAAAATTATTTTTTGACTAATTATAATTGTGATTAAGATGTTAAATTCATTTAATTGATTGTGGTCTGTTGAAGGATAAATCAATCCATATAAATTTATTAATATATTAAATATATCTATATAGTGTAATATATTAAAATTAATCTAATTTTATACATATTTAACTTGATTAAATATATGCATACTTTCCTGTCGTATTTATGTTGTGTTCGCTATTTTTTGTTTTGTTTTGCGTATCACTTAAATTGTTGTCTCCATTTATCTTGAAATAAGGAATTATGGGGAAGGAATTATTATTTATTACTTTGATTATTTACGGGCTTTAATATGTAAAAAAAAATACCTTAATTATTTTATATGTAGAATGAAAGCATAGAATATTCAAGTTATTGAAAACGACAAGAAATAATAAAAATATGACATTAACTGAAACGACAGAGAAATAAAGAACAAAATTATAAGAACATGGAAACAAAGAAAATAGGCAAAAGAGAATGACAACAAAGTACCAAGTGAAGGAATTGCATGGATCATTTTTCATATATGATTGAAAGTTGAAACGAAAAAGTTCATAAAATAAACCTCTATAATATTGGTCACAAAATAAAAGTGATTGAATAGAATCTTATATATATATATATAATAAATGATTTAAATCCCACTAAGAAATATATGCTTTTGGATCTAAATGTGCTAGAGATGGCGTAAATAATTCAAAAGATTGCAGCTTTTTTAAGTTCTGATTCTGCAAAGTGACCAAAAGAACAAACCTTCATGGGCAAAAATAAAGAAAGTAAATAAAAAAAATAATGTTGTGATTGATGATAGAAAATTATAAGTATCTAATGTTTATTGATATGAAACACACAAAATTATTTTAAGTAAAGGGTTAATTACGGTAATAATGCACAATATTTGGTTAATAGGGTTTTATGTCCCCCACCTCTCAAAGTATTGGCAAAAATGCACAACGTGCGTTGACTGTAAAATCCGTTAGTCCTTCCGTTAAGGGAAGTTAACTGCTGCATACGTGACATTAGAGCTGCGGGGGGCGACGACTGACACCGAGTCGCGACGAGTCGCGACGACTGACAAGGCATCGCGACGAATCGCGACGCGCGGGTTTGAGTCGCGACGATTCGCGACGCGAGTGTTTAATCGTGATTCCTTCCCTCTCTCTTCCCCCTCTCTCTCGCTGTCTCACGTTCTTTCTCTTTCTCTGCCATCGCGAGCCATCGCGACGTGAAGGGTCGCGACGCATCGCGACGTCTGCAATGGCGACTTTCGGCGACTGAGTCGCGACGGCTCGCGAAGACGCGAGTTTCAGCTCTATGTGGCATCATGGGCTCGCCACGTGGGATAACACTTGCCATGTGTAATTCATTAACTATTTGCGGCATAAGTTTTATTTTTCACGCTGCCACGTCATAGACATAAATAATGTTAAATTTTTTGACAATTTTTTTTATATAAGTTCAAATTGTTTATATATCACCATAGACATAAATAAATAACTAAAATAATATTAATATAGGAATAAAAATTATTTTTTTAGTTATAAATAATATTAATATAAGGTTATAATTAAAAATAAATTATTATATTGATTAGTTATAGTTGTCCGCGGGCATGCCGCATGCCGAAGCCATGACGGTAGCCGCAACTCTTAAAAAACGGGCATGCCGAAGACATGTCGTGAAATTTAAAACCATGAATTATGCAATATAAATACTAAAATTAGCAACTACTAATTAATTTAATTATTACAAGTTACAAGTAACAATAATTAAAACTCGTAGAGAAGTTACTATAAATCTCTTAAAATCCTCTGTAACTACAACTTGTAGTCGTCACGTCACTATATAAAGGATCTTGAATACGAGCAAACCTCGAATTTAAAACTCCATTAATGAGCAATTAAAGGCTTCACCATTTTAATAAAATTCAAATTAATTCAACCCCTAAGAACATTCAATTCCCTTTGACCAAAGTTAACTCCTCCTTGTTGATATAAATTTCTCAACTCGACATATATGTATATTTTATCTTCTATTTTTCTTTCTCTCTCTAGAAATGGCGAGCCAAAACGACAGCAAAGTGGGCCGAAACGACAGGCTTCCAGGGTGGTACTCGCCCACCACAGGAGTGTGTCGCAGCACACACCCCCCAATCCCACTCCCTCTAAACCCCCACTACGACGTCGTTTCGCACCTCTTCTCCCGCCAAAACCACGCCGCCTCGCCGGCCCTCGTCGACGCCCTCTCCGGCGCCGCCCTCTCCTTCGCCGACCTCCGCCGCCGCGTCGATTCCCTCGCCGCCGCCATCCGCCCCAACGACCTCGTCCTCCTCCTCCTCCCCAACTCCGTCCACTTCCCCGTCGTCTTCCTCGCCGCCCTCCGCGCCGGCGCCGCCGTAACCGCCGCCAGCCCGCTCAGCTCCGACACCGAGATTCGCAAGCTCGCCGCCGGCGCGCGCGTCGCGTTCGCCACGCGCGCGCGTGCCGCATTCCTGCGCGAGCTCGGCGTGGAGACGATCGTCGTGCCGGAATGTGCCGCTCTCGATTCGGAATCGAGGTTTTGCAGGCTTGTCAGCTCCGGCGAGAGAGCTTCATGGCCGGTTATAAAGCAGTCCGACACGGCGGCGATAATGTACTCTTCCGGAACCACCGGGGAGAGCAAGGGCGTGGTGCTGACCCACGGGAACCTGATCGCCATGGTCGAGCTCTTTGTGAGGTTCGAGGCGTCGCAGTACCGGTCCTCGGCCTCGGAGGCGGTGTACCTCGCCGTTCTGCCGATGTTCCACATCTATGGCCTCTCGCTCTTCGCCCTCGGGCTACTCTCTCTCGGCTCCACCATTGTTGTGATGAGCAGGAAGTTCGACGTCGATGGGGTCGCTGAGGCGGTGGAGAGGTTCGGGGTGACGCATTTCCCTGTGGTGCCGCCGATTCTGGCGGCGCTGGCGAGGAAGGAGGACGGGATTTGGCGGAGGAAGCTGCGGAGTTTGAGGCAGGTGTCGACGGGAGCGGCGCCTCTGAGCGGCAAAGCCATTCAAGATTTTGTGAGGGCTTTTCCTGATGTCGACTTCATTCAGGTAAGCAGTTAAAAATGGAGACTTTAGATTGAGATTTGAAGGAGTACAGTGCCTATATATAGTTATCATTGCATTTTTGGATTATTTGTGTAAAGATTAAATCTTTAAGCCTACTATATGAAGCTTAAGTTGAGCATTAATAAGTACTTTGAAGGGAAATTATTCTACACTCTTTTGGCATGACTGCGGGCGCCGGGCGGTTTGCGGTAATCCTCTTTTGTTTTAACGACCGTTTTTCCAAAATCGCCTTCTGGCTTTCACATTTTATCATTGATATATATTTTTTAACTTTTTCACATCAACCTCTCCATAATCTTTCAAAAACCCATTATGGTAAGAAATTGAATTTTTTTCATTTAATCTATGATATTATTTTTAAAATTTTGTGCAATATTTATTAATTTATTTATTTTTGTAACGAAAACTTGATCAGTATGCGGTATACCCATGTTGTCAGATTGGGATATTCATGATTTTAAAAATCTTATGAAAACTCTATCGGTATACCCATACTGCCCTCGGTATATATACTTGTAAGTAGGACTTGCTGGCAGTTTGCGGTTTGCGGAGTTTAAAACACTAGGTATCAGTATATAGTCAAATTATTTTCCCATTTGGCATGAAGGGAAATTCAACTATGTTAGTACTTATTGCATAGTTTGTCTTATTTGTGAATATTATTTCTTTGCTATCAAATATCACTGCTTATGTGAGTATGTAGCGTCGGGATTGAACTGTTTATTGGTTCATAAATCAGCCGAAAAAGGTGTTTCGAGCTTTAATGGGACTCGGTTTTTTTGGTACAGGGGTACGGCATGACAGAGACGACTGCGGTTGGCACTCGCGGTTTCAACACCGAAAGGTTCAGGAATTTCGCTTCTATAGGACTTTTGGCACCAAATATGGAGGCCAAAGTGGTGGATTGGAATACCGGTTCCTTCTTGCCTCCGGGCATTGCCGGTGAGCTTTGGCTGAGAGGACCAGCGATTATGAAAGGTAAGCAAAGCCGTTCTTTGTAACATTTAACTCTTTTAAATGTGTCCTTAGCCTGACATGATCTACCGACTTAACGACGAAAATTTCTCCTGCACTTTAGCATGTCTTAATTAGGACATACTGTAATTACTCTAATGCACTTAGCTTATTGTCTGTGGGTCCGGAACTTAATATTATTTACCATTCTTTTAACCTTTGGTTCTGATAATGGCAAAGATACCAAAATGTCCTGATTTGTCCTACAGATTATGAAAATTTGTTGATTCTTCAACTTTGATAAAATAGGAATATGTTAGACCTTTAATTTATGCAATTATTTTTATGCGTTTTCGTATTTTTCCTTACGCAGGATTGTTTTGGGCATTTTTTTTTGTTTGAGGGCTAATTACGGTTTCTAAGGCTATATAAGGAGCCCACTGTTAGGGTTTCGAATTTATTATTTTTTGTTTAGTGTAGTTTCTTTGATTTATACCTCAGTTCCTAACTTCCTATCAGAAAATTTTTCCTTACCTATATTTAAGTACTTTTAGATCTTCATTTAGATGAATATACGAAATATAATCGCCTCTAAATAAGTTTCTATCCATTCTTGTAACGAAGAAACTATTCGAGTCGAACACGAATTTTAATGAGTCAGTGTTTATATCAGTTCATAAATAAATTTGTTGCTTGTGGGATTAGGGTATCTGAACAACAAGGCCGAAACGATGGCAACGGTTAATAAAGATGGTTGGTTGCGTACTGGAGATATCGTATATTTCGACAAAGATGGATATCTATACGTAGTTGATCGGTTGAAAGAGATCATCAAATATAACGGATTTCAGGTATAAATAACCGTTTCTTCTTAAGCTTTTGGCTGGCGGTATAAATAATTGACTCTTATTTTCCTTTCCTTGTTTGAATATATTTACCGCAGATTGGTCCGGCGGATTTAGAGGCTGTCTTGGTTTCTCATCCGGAGATATTGGATGTCGCTGTTGCAGGGTAAGTCTGAGCGTTATTTCACCATTTTTCTGAGGAAATATGAGAAATAGGATAATGATTTGCATAAATGGAATTTTCAAAAGTACAACCTAGTAAGTAGTCTTTCCAATTACTTATATACCCTCATAATTTTTAGAGTCGTGGATGAAAATTCGGGAGAAATACCAGTGGCATTCGTGGTTAGGAAGAACGGAAGCTCACTCTCTGAGGAAAATGTCATCGACTATGTTGCTAAACAGGTTCGTTTTTTTTTTCTTTTCCAAATCCTTAACTTCCCGAGGGTAAGATAGTATTTTTCTTCCCAGGTTGCCCCTTACAAGAAGATCAGAAAGGTCGTATTTACATCATCGATACCGCGATCTGCAGCTGGAAAGATCCTCAGAAGGGAATTGCGAAGATCTTTGAGTTCTAAACTCTAAAATGACTTTGAGAACGCACGTTCGACTCTCCGGAGTTATACGAGCTCATTCATTGACTTACTGAAATATAATTTTCTCACAAATTCATTACGTTGAGTTATAAGAGTCGAAAGGGCAGGTATGTCGCCTTCAAAATTTTTGGGTACTTCCGATTTTCGAACAGTGTAAATGAGGTTGCCATATTTTGTTTTCACAATATGATCTTTTTTCTTTCCCATATTATCATTTGTCTGAATCTTGCATTGCCTAAATCAATGTAATTACTAAGGATAGTATTATACTTGTACACCAATTCAAATTTCAATGTCGATTTCTCTCAAATTACAGCGATGCACTAGAAAACTTTGTTTTGTTCAGAAGTTTTTACTTACTTAAAGTAAGGTCATATAGCTTACACGTGTCAATCTGATGCACACAAACGTCCCAATTAGATGACATATTTGTCTCCTAAGTCATGTTTTGTTACAAAGGGGTCATCTAGAAAGTTATATATAATTACATAGAATCATAGATTCCCTTTTGTGGTTATAAATTCATCAAAAAAAGCTCTTGAAAAGACTCAAGAAATTACATTCGCACAATACATATTTGGCACCATATATTTATAAAGAGACAAGAAAGATAGTGAGGAAGTTTCACTTTTGGCTCACTGCGAAAGCAAAAATATCCTCGCTAAATGTTTGTGCAGTGAATACTTACAAACCTTTAAAAGGCATTAGTTAAGAGCCCAAACATTAAATAAAAAAAATATAAACTCATTATATATGCTAAAAAAATTGTCAAGTACTACCAAACCATCAATATTTATTTTCTCATATTTTCAAGGAATAATAATTATATAATATATAGTACATATTATCAGAATAGCATTGCTTTATGTCCATAAAATAAAAAGCCAACCCCACTCATGATCCAAAAAATGATAAATAAATAATTAAAAAAAAAAGACACTCGGACTCAGAGTCAGTCACTGACTTGTTCGCTCCTCCCATCCCATGGCGACCTTGTTCTCGGCCATGACGCCTCAAAGCCTGCCATTCTCATTTCCAAATCCCACAAACAGACACTCCAACTTCTCTTTCCCTTCCCTCTCCAGCTTACGTAGAGCCCGGACAAACTCTCCTTCCTCTGTCGCTCTCAGTGCCGTCCGTTTCCTACTTAAGAGCTCGGATTCCAGAAAGCCCCAGTCGGCCCCAGCGTCTCTCGCCTCGACTCCCAGGTTCCTGCGAATGGATCGCAGCAAGCTCATCGGAGATTTCTCCGTGAGGTCGACTGCCAGCTCGGAGAGCAATGGCGCTTCCTCGCTCTCTCAGACCGTGAGTCATTCCATCATCTTTCTCTCTCTCTCTCTCTCTTGTTTATGCAATCAATCAATCAATCAATTTACTTTTGAAATTTTATAAGATGAATATGATGGAATATACTCTCTGTTTTGGTTCAATGTATTCTTCAGCTAGTTCCTCATTTCAAATTGGTTGGTTTCAATCCAATGGTGTTAATACGGTATCCCGGAAACCGGAATTCTCTTTTCTATATTTTTTTTTCTTGAAACCCGGAATCGGAGTTCTGAATACGAAAGAAAAGAAAATCGGAATCTTGAGTCCGTTTTTTTTTTTTTTTTAATATTCTTTTCTGTTTTTGATTTGACTGTCCAGAATAATTAGTCATTTTAAAAATATTATTTTTTCAAAATTTGTGTGGATTTATTTTTCTATTAGCGACAAATATACTCAAGTTGTATTCAATTGGGGCGGCATAAATTTAACCGTGGCTTCAATGTATTTAGGATCAGTACAACTTGAGTATATATGCCATTGAAAGAAAAAAATTAAATGTATATATTTTAAATTTTTGCAGGTTTTCGGGGTGGTGCATTTGGTTGTTTCACTCGGGTTAATCCTGGCGATGGACAAGTTTCTAAAAAAGGCGTTTGTTGCCGCGGCAATCAAGTTTCCGAGCGCGCTTTTCGGGATGTTTTGCATATTCTCTGTTCTTGTAATTCTGGATTCCACTGTCCCTTCTGCGGCGGAGAGCGTCATGAGCTTCTTTGAGCCGGCGCTTCTGTTCATCCAGAGATGGCTGCCATTGTTCTACGTCCCATCTTTGGTCATTTTGCCTCTTTCGATCAAGGACATCCCGGCCGCTTCCGGCATCAAAATTTTATATATTACGGGTAATTGGATTGCTGATTGTTGATATAAATACCTCTTTTTTACCGTTCCTGATACCAGTTCTTGGAAATACCGGTTTTACGACACAATACCAAGAGAATTTTTTGAATTCCTGGAAAACCGGGACCTAAAGGAAAATTTGTTTAGATTTCGGCTCCTTGTCCCGGTTTCACCCCTAGATTTTATATAAATAATTACAACTATGTAGATAAGGGAAAGATGGACATAATATATAGTGCCGTTTTTGCAGTGGGTGGCTGGTTAGCGACGCTTTGCGTTGCCGGATTTACAGCCATAGCCGTGAGAAAAATTGTGAAAACCGAAATGACCGACGCTGAGCCCATGGCCAAACCATCGCCATTTTCGCCTCTTGAAATCTGGTCGTGGAGTGGGATTCTGATCACGTCGTTTGTCGCTGCACTGCTTTCTCCGGTGGCTCTCGGAACGAGCGCTCGAACATGCCTTCCATTTCTTCTTGCTTCCACCGTGCTGGGTTACATGGTTGGTTCTGGGTATAATTCCTGTGTTTTTCTCTTCACACAAAGTGTATTCCGATGAAATCGATGTAGGATGAGAAAATTGGTTTTAACAGCGAAACGTAGAAATACAAATAATGACTAATCTAGCTTTAAGTAGCTTATAACTTAACATTTCAATGTCGAAATTTCTCTTATGATTTTTTATTTATTTATATATTTTTGGAACCGAAACAGGTTGCCTCCGGCTATAAAGAAAGTGTTCCATCCGATCATATGTTGCGCGCTGTCTGCAGACCTTGCAGCGTTTGCTTACGGGTACTTCTCAAAGTCCGGGCTTGATCCAGTCCTAGGTATGAGCAAAAATTCCAAAAATCCATGGTGCTCCTACATACAAGATAGTTTGTGATTTGTATTGAAATCACAGAAGACTATCTAACAAAGGCCGCAAATAATCCCGGAGCCGGTAATGTGCTGATGGGTTTTTTGGGATCCGTGATTTTGTCATTCGCCTTCTCGATGTTCAAGCAGAGAAAGGTGCCTATTTATAGCTCATATCGCTTTGAACAGAGTCCCTTAAATTAGTTGATAAATGAACTGTTTTGGTTAAAACCGAAACTTGGCTTGAATACAGTACTCATCGGATTAAGTAATTATTAATTTTGTTGCCTTAAAAATAGAGCTTGTGACAGAAATTCATGAGGCTTACGCGCATTTCTTTGTTTAAGAAGCTTTCTATGCCTCGATTTATGTAAAACAAAATTATCCATCTTTTCATGAAAGTAATATTTTGGTCGAACTCGTTTCAGCTGGTTAAGAGGCATGCAGCGGAGATTTTCACCTCTGTGATCGTCTCAACCGTGTTCTCCTTGTATTCGACAGCCATCGTTGGGCGCTTAGTCGGGTTAGAACCGAGCTTGACGATATCTATTCTTCCCAGATGCATAACAGTGGCTTTGGCTCTGAGCATTGTTTCTCTCTTTGAAGGTAACTGCAGCTCCATACATATTTATGATAATGATAAGATATATTTCCCACATTTACCCCTCTACTTAGTAAAAATCTTAAAAATTGCCACTTAGATACGAGATCGCCACATTCTTTTGCAGGCACCAACGCATCGTTGACAGCCACTGTGGTTGTGGTGACTGGTCTTGTCGGAGCAAACTTTGTCCAAGCAACGTTGGATAAACTACGGTTCCGTGACCCCATTGCCCGAGGAATAGCAACCGCTTCTAGGTATGCACATCTTGATGTTTTCTGATTGTACGATCACTACACTCGAAATCTTAGCCATCGATCAGATAGAACCCGAGGCAAATCTCGAACAAGAGTCAACGTTAATTCACCGAAGTATAGAGTTCGGAATTCATCAACGTAACAAACAAAACGGTCATTCTTGCGAAAACACGACCCAAGCTCTCCTTAAAGCGTAACAATGCAAAATAGAGATCGAACGTGCCTAATACAGAGATTAGGAAACCTTAATCCGTACTCATTACAAACTAGCGAAAACTCCCATAAGGAGATTAATTTCCGAAATTTTGATGTTAATTTTTTTTTTCCTTCGTGATTACTGATTTTCACCTGTTATATTATATTCTGTACTTTCTGTATGAATCTTAATATGGATTAATCCTTGCTTCTTAATCTCATTTTCCAGTGCTCACGGATTGGGGACAGCTGCCTTGTCTGCGAAGGAACCCGAGGCGCTTCCATTTTGCGCCATTGCTTACGGGCTGAACGGCATTTTTGGCTCGGTACTCTGCTCAATCCCGGCAATCAGAGAGAGTTTAATCATGCTGGTCGGGTGAAACCACACTTACAAATTACGGTGTTCGTTGGCTCGCAAATTCGCTCTCTGATGAGATCTTTAGGGCACTTGGGAACTAGAAGAACAAAGTACTCAATTTGAAGCCCTAAGATGTGAATGTGTACATAAATTGAACCATTTGCAATAAGAAGCAATTTCATATTTAATTTCGAACCGATTTCGGAATATTTGTGGAATGTCAATTCATCCGGAAATAAATTTAATAAGTCGTGATCTCGAAAGGCTCCACTCGTCCAAGCTCATATGACCTTGTCATAACATTCGGCTATTTTGTGTTTTCCGGCAAGAATAAGTCATATCGAGGTTCGGTTACGGTGACTTTAAAGGAAAAATAATGTGGCTGAGTCGGAGTTTGCTGCACATAATTGTAAACAAAAGGCAAAGAGAAAAAAATTAAGTAAATCTTAAAATCAAGTTTTGTTGTTAAATATGACTGAATAAGTTTGATATAGTTATATATATATATATATATATATATATATATACATATGGGATAATCATGGTAAAAATACCCAAATTTTGGTCAGCAGGGGCGGCATGAATCCAAAGAGAAAAAATAGCTGCAGAAGTTTCCACGAGACTTCGTTTGGGTACTTTTTCCGCGATAATCCCAATGGACACAAGAACAAGAGTCTTTATCGGGATTTTGGTTTTACACGCGGAATTCAAGCCTCCATCTTTTACTTATCAAACAAACGACAAAAAGGACTGCGAGAAGTAAAGCGTTCCATTTTATTTTTGGTAACAACTTGACTGAATTTCATTCTCTGCTTTTTAACTCTATATTACAAACAGAACTACACCAATATATAATTTAAGTACTACATACAAGGCTGTTCATTCTCTCATCTCTTTCTTTTTTCTTTTTCATCAGTTGGGAAAATAGCCCAACACTCAACATAGTCCTTATGAAAACCCAAGAAGAAAAGTGGAAGCGGAAAATCCGAAAAGGACGGACATCGTCTTCTTAGGCCTTGGCTCCGACCGCCGCGGGAGCCCTGTTGGCGACGATCTGCTCGAAGAGATCTCTGATCTTTAGGCCGACGATAGTTTGGAAGAGGCCGGTGCCGTTGCTGCTGCCGGGGAAGTCGGAGTGCTTGAGCATCTGTTGGGTGACTTCACCGTAGAACTTGCTGGAGAGGTTGCTGAGGTGGCTCTCCACGTAGATCAGCTCGTCTAATCTGTCGAATTGCCCGTCCATCTCCAACACCGAAACCTTGCGTCCACGACGACAAAAGAGAACAAGATAATTAGTTGCTGAATTGTGATTCAAAATTATAAAGATTGTTGTGTTAATTTTACATGATCTTTAACATATTCAATGTATTGAAAATAGATTTTTTCAAGTTAATAAATGTAATATATTATTGCTAAGATACCACAAATCAAGCAACATTTGATGTTTTGTAACTTTTTTTTTTCTTGTTAAAAAAAATGATTTGTGCTGCTATAAAAATCCCTCTTTCTCGGAAGTGACACCTGCTCAAGACTTAACGGCACATCCAAAAGTTTTATTAAATCAATGAAAAAGTAGACAAAATTTTAGAGAGGAAAAATAGTGAACGTTGAAAGTTCAACCGTGTAACAAAAAATATTTGAGTTATGCCACCACAAAAATAAATACATTGGGTATTTATGCCTCCATTAACCATATTCCTTATATTTCTACTGCCGGATTGAGCTTTTCACCTAGTTCTTTGCTCCAGAAAAATATGTACTTCTAAGTTGCAATGTTTGCTTCTGGCAGTTTGCTTGAAGCACAATATCATATAATCCAAGAAATATGTGAAATACCTCGTGGCCGTAGTAGCTGTCGGGGCCGTAGGCGAACTTGATTCCGGGGTAGGAGCACGTGAGCTTCCTCCCGCAGGGAATCCAGGAGATGGTGGAGCCTTCGTCGAACAAGTAGACGGGGTTGAAGTACTTCACACCCTCTTTCATGATCAGCTTCACTCGCAACACTTTCCCCTCGTTGTCGTCGGGGATCAGCTGTGTTGGCAACACCTCGATCACGGCATCAGCAAATGCCTTTTGTGGGTCTGCATGCAAATTCGGCACAAAAATTAATAATACCCCGGGCAATATTGGTCGTCTGTAAGAAGTTTGCATCACTTAATTTTTTATGAAAATTTATTAAATTAGTTGTCATTCTAATAAGAAATTCTAATTTATGTAACAGTGTTAACTAATTTCTTTTAAACTCTACAACAATGTGAAAGCATAGTTCTTGCTCGTTTAAGTTTGCATCAATTTTTTTTTTTTAAACTGAAAGAAACAAACGGCTCAATTGCTCACAATTTCGAATTACTAGAGAGTATTGTAATTTTTTTATTATTATTTAGAGACTTTTTATGCATCAAGTATTTTCTTAGAAATGGCTGATAATTACGCGTATCGTGACTCTGTCTAAAATTTATTAATAAATTCCTCACTATGGGTAAAAATGGTAATTTTTGCCAAAAAAATTATTTCGATTCAAAATGCTTAATAATTGACAGATGTGATTTAGCCTTGAAAAGTACTAATTTGAGCTGAAAGGAAATGTTAGAGAAGGTCTGAGAGGAGCTTCTTGTTACCAATGTAAGCGTCGAAGTCGGGTTTTCGGGCTTCGATACTGGCCTTGATGCTTTCGAGGCTGTGTCCACGCTCGGCCATGTCTCTCTGCGGTATGGAATGATGTCGTTATATGTGGCCGCTTAAACACATAATTAATTTGTACTAATGAGTGTAGATTATATATAATAAAAAAAAACAAGAGGTAAAAGTACCTGAATCTTCCATGCAAACTTGACCTCATTGCTAATGTCCAAGTAGATACTGAAGTCCAAGAGGTCCCTCACTCGTTGATCGTACCTAAAATTTGAGCAAAAATTACACAAATGTGATTAAATTTATGCTAATTAACACACACACTGATAGAGTTAATATTTGTATAAATTAAGCAAAATTTTGTCCAAATAAAATTTAATACTTTTTTTTACTAAATTTTATTTTAAGAGAATCGCTCATATTTAATTGAACTTTTTTAAAAATTTATTCATTATGTAAAGTATATTTTCATATGATTTGAACTTTAATTTTTTTTAATTACATTTTTCTATTTATATGTGTTAAATCGTGCGCTACTTAAATATTAAATAACTGTATTTGGTGGTCCAGCAAGTTTACTTGGCTTTATTTTTATTTTTATTATTATTATTATTCGCAAAATAGTAATTTTCAGTGTTGTGTTAGCAATCCACCTCCACCAAATACCAATGACTAAATTATAATTAAACTAATTAGAGTAGTAATTAAATCACACAATTAAAATTAAAATGAAGATGAATATACGAAGAAGAGTGATAAAAATTGGGATGGCCAAAGTATATAAAAGATGACAATGACATGTATAACATATATAGCCTCACAAAATATTATTAGGGTTATCTCATTATCCACACTTTATCAATTCACCACCACTCACCATCTCACTATATTTATATATCCATAACTGCACTGTTTGCAGGTAGATTTCAATTCATATCTTATGAAAACATCAAGAGCCCTTTATTTTATTTATTTTCTAAAAATTTAATAGAATTTTTTATTCAAAATAAATGTAATTTATTTTGTAATAAATAAGAAACGTAATATATATATATATGTATATAAATAATTTTGCTTGTACACATTTAGTTGTATTTGTCTTCTTCAAGAACACAACAAATTCAGTTTCATGGATTTTCGCTTCAAAATAAAAAACTGAAAAATAAAACTCCATTGTTGATAATGAACAAGTGTACGTGAAACAAAGCTTCCATTAACAGATGTTCGGACATTCAGCTCCATCAACACACGTAGCCACGTATAAATATACGTATAATACTTTAGAGAAATATAAAATATATATAATCTTGCAAAAATAACGAGGAAAAATAATAGAAGTTGGCAAAAAATTTACTTTATTACAAAATATCTACATAAAAACTTATTTAATTATATATAGTAGATTTGATATAGTTTGTCCCACACATGAAATCAAGTGCATGTACTTTGGCCACATAAGTTGAAACTCGACGTTCTCTAGCCATAAACGTATTATCCAATATTAATCAACATGATTAAGCTCACTGATTAGTAATTAAAAGTGGTACTGAACTCACATTGGGTGAAGGCCTTCGATGACGAGGATCTTCGGCGGCTTGATGAGCTCCGGCGGGTCGAGCAGCCCCGTCACGTGGTTGTAAATCGGCTTCTCGACGGCGACGCCGGACTTGATGGCCTTCACCTGCTCGTACATGAGGTCGAAGTCGTTGGCGCGCGGGTCCAGCGCCGTCACGCCCTTCTCCTTCCGCCCCGTGCGGTCGAGCGAGTGGTAGTCGTCGAGGCAGATCACCGTCGTGGTGTCGCTGATGAGTGTGTTCGAGTCGGGGTTCCCGCCCCTCGGGGGCTCGGCCGCACCCCCGAAGACGCTGGTGAGGCGCCGCATGAAGGTGCTCTTCCCGCAGCCGGAGTCGGCTGCCAGCCCGATCACCACCGTCTCGCCGGCGGAGCACGTGAAGCGCCGCCGGGAGCGGAGGACCACGTGGCGGTGGTGGGGCTTTGACGGGGCGGAGATGGGGTTGATCAGCTGGGTTGAGTAGACTGTGCAAATTGCCATTTTTGATTGTTTTTTTAGCTCTTCTTCTTCCTTTGGTTTGGAGAGGAAGAGAGGCTTTTTGTGTGAAAGTGTGTAAATTATAATATATGAATTATGACATGAATTTTTTTATTTTTTTTTGGAGGGCACAAATAATAAGAGGCTTAAAATGGTGGTGAAAATGGAAGGAAAATGTTATGGTGAATGGTGATGAGTTAATATTATCATAATTTTTGGAAATTATTTCTTGTATTTTTGTGAGTTTATGTGGCTACCCTTTGGTTTGGACAGGTTTGGAGTGAGAGTGAGGTGGCTAAATCATGTTGGGAGTGGGGGCAAAATTGTCTTTTTAAGACAAATGACACGGATGTTTTCGGCAAAATACCCGAAGTATAAGTAAAAGTGGCAGCATATTCTATTTTCTTCACCGGGTATATTTTCCATGTTGTGTGAAGTGAAAATTGTAACAAAAGTATACTCATTAATGCCGTTAATTGGGTACTTGCGGTTTATATTTTTATCAAATTAGGAATACAGTTGTGAAAAAAGTTAATTGGGTACTTCGAAATTACATTTTTAACAACATTAGGAATATATGTCGCAACAAAAAAAAAGTGGAATTTGTTGCCATTTTTACTTAAGGTATGAGTAATATTGCCGTTAATATTAATTGTTGATGATAGAATGAATGGAGAGATATTTTGATAGAATTTATGGAAAAAGATGGGAATTGTGTATATATGAAGAAGGGATGGAATGGCAATTGTGATAAGCAGAGGGATGGTGGTTATTTGTTGGGGATTGGATGCCACGTGGCGGACAGGGAGTGGCTGGTTGGAGATTAGGGGTGGAAGGTGAGGAATGGAAGGGATATGGAATGGGGATTCAGCCTTTGCCATACAAACACAAACTCATGATTTTCAGTTTGTGTTTCTAAATTCCTTAGCTCTCAATCTCACTAAGACTTGTGTCATTTTTGGACCACATCACAATGTTTCAAGGATTGAGAGAACTTGGTTTGAGGGAGAGGAAATGGTCAAACATTTCATTGAGCAAGCTTCAACTTTTTCAAT
Source organism: Parietaria judaica (assembly GCA_954871525.1). Classification (NCBI taxonomy): domain Eukaryota; kingdom Viridiplantae; phylum Streptophyta; class Magnoliopsida; order Rosales; family Urticaceae; genus Parietaria; species Parietaria judaica. The sequence goes on along the minus strand of OX940868.1, from coordinate 18,213,106 downwards.
GGAACTCTCTAATGGGGAAAATGGATAGAAAAGTGTTTGAATTATATGTTGGACATGCATATTGTGATTGAACAATGTGATTGACATTGAGCGATCTTATAGGGGTTTCGGTCGGATCGTATTGAACATGATTAATATGATTAAAGAAGGGTATGTCACAAGAACACGATAACACAACGAGACTTAATTAAAGACAATTACGGAACAAATATTTATTTTATGCCTTGATGAATAAATGGATGGACCAAACACATTTAACACAATAAATAACCAAAAACGAGTTCGGATCTATAAAAAAATATCAAGAACGCATTGCCACCAATGATTAACTCTTACCAACAATGTTACAAAGCTTGGATTAGGCCCTATTTGGTATCCTTAACCTGATCCCCGTTAGTGATGTTTTAATAACATTAACCTGTTTTTAAAAACGGTTAACCGGAAACCGGTTAACTTAATTTCCGGTTATCAAAATATGATTAACTTGTTCAACAATCTTAACCTTTTTAATATAACATTCAACACATGTTATTGCAACAATAAACATATCGGTCTAAAATAAATCGCAAATAAAACAACCCAGTCCAAATAGAAGCATACCGATCCATTGTAGTTTAAACATGAATCCAAAAAGTAACAATTATAAATAACCCTACTTAATTTAATCCTAAAATATTTAAGCAAAAAAATAATATATTAAAACTGGTTACAAAATAACCTGTTTTGAAAAATAAATAACTTGTAACCTTATCCTGTCTGAAACCGGATACGGATAACTTAACCTGTTTTTAAAAGAATTCGGTTACAGTTATTTTAAACCGGATAATTTTTTTTGTTACGGTTTTAAAATTTGATTACCGGTCTTTGCAACATCAAATTTTCTAAATTCTCTAATGGGAAAATGGTGTTTGTGACAAAGAATAATTTGATGGACAGGCATATTTTGACTAAGCAGAAAAGCATATTTGTGTTAGAATCAGCACATGGATTTTGCTTCTCACTCTGATTTGTCATATTAATTAGCAAATTTACGTGATAATTGATTCGTCGTTTCATAAACTACATGTGACATAATTGATTGGTGCTCTTGAATAAGAGTCGAACTAGTATTAGTATATGTTTGTGAATGTAATTTATGGCCTTAAAAAGTATCACCTGATCAGGACCACACAACAATGTTATAAAGCTTGAGAATGTGATATATAATTTCTCAAAAAGGAGAAGAAAATTCTCTTAATGAAAAGAATGTGAAACATAATTATGTGGTGAGTAAGCATATTGTGAATTGTGATTAAAGATGAAAGCATATAATAATTATGTTAGAATCTGCACATGTACTAATACCTTCTTCGGCGTCAAATTAAAGCAAAATTTCAACAACAAAAAAAAAAAAGATCACTGGATTATCATTCATGCAGTGTGCTCTATTCTTTTCACACATTATTATTTCGATATTACTTGCAAAGGTCAATAAATACATAAAAAGATTTAATAAAGAGAACGAAAAAAGAAAGTTTTCTTGTCTTGGAATTTATTGCTCATTTAGTGTGAGTGGTGTGATATAGCTTTCTGAACAGCCATTCATCATCGTTTGATGTCACGTATGATGAAACATTTCAGTTATTTTCGTCATGTAGAACCATATTATTATCATTCATTTATGGACACAAACAGACTAAAAAAGTTGCCATTCTTCGAAGAAGTACCGGCCGCAACTGCCCGATTGTCATCAGTAAGCTTGAAATCTAAATATAATTTTCTTTTTCCTTTGAAGATGAAGTATGATTAGTCCTTCAAAAGTGAGCAATCGCCCCCAGTATACCCGACTACACGTAACCCGTCGACATGCATGACTATCAGCATTCTGTCGGTATCAGCGTTACAAATTATATATGACGCCCAACTCTTTATGAATAAAGTAGAGAAATATACGGCTTTTCAACAAATATCGAAGAATTGAATACAAGAAAAAACAGAGTTGTTATACATTGAAAATCTACTATATTTATCATCATACTAAGACCGTATCAACTCAGCCCAACAATCATCGAAGTGACACAAAACACAGATAAGAAGGGTAGTCGAAGAATGTACTCAAATCCTCCCGAAGAGCTCGAAACTCAAAATTTCTCACTTGTTGCCCCTGAAGAACAGGTATACTTTCTGCACAAACAAAAACGACATGAAGATGACAACTCAATTGGGGAGAGAATAAACGCAAGATAGATATGCGTATTTAATGATCGACCAGTCAGATTTCTATCGAGTTGACTGGCACGTCTTGAAACATATAAACAAAAAGCTACAGGACAAAAATTGCTAAATCATAACTGATGGGTAGTGAAGGCTACAGGGTGAGCGGGGGTTGTCCGGGCTATCTTGGGCACGGGCAGCCCGTCCCACCGAAAAGAGCGGGACGGTTTGGCGGCCAGCCAAATTTTTATTTTTAGAAACTGTTAAGAATAAAGGAATAGAACAGTAGGAATAGCCCAAAAACCACGGCCACAATACCCATGCCCAGGTCAACACTCGCCCACCCAAATCGCGGGACGGGCAGGCCATGGGGTTATCACTACTGATGGCTATGCAATGCTAATACTAGGATTTAGGAATATAGTGAACTCTGTCTTACCTGGAGTACCCACAAGCTTAGAAGCGACTCTAAGCAAAATAAACCAAATCCAACCAAGTAGAATATCTGCACGAAATTCCAAAAATTTAAGTAATAAAAACATCATTTGGAACTTTCTTAGTTCTTCAATTATTGCAAACAAAGTTAAAGAGTGCATATTTCGAATCATCTAATCGTACTTACCCCAACCAAGAGATGGCCCGTGAAGAGGTCGATAGCCGGAAGTATACCCCTGCAACATTGACACACATGTTCATCTTTAATGATGAAAGAAAACTATAGCACAACTTTAAATAATTAACTAAATTTATAAAATACAAATTGAAATATCAAACAAAAGGGTCCATTCTTTAGTTAAAGGAGAAATCCAACGAGAGATTATGTTACTTACGTCAATGACTTGCCGTGAAACACTATTGGAGGAGCTATAGCAGCGAAAATACAAAATCCAACGTGGATCTGCATCACCTCAATAACTTAATCGGAGAACTCGAATGGTAGCTAATTAATTATATTAGTAATCAGAAAATAGCACGTACCAGGTAGAAAATGAAAAACCAAGTAAATTTCAAGGCACTATCCGTCCTGCAATTTGTAATATGACAAGCTTATATAGTTAGACCAGGACCAAAAAAGATACTAAATGAAATCGTATTAATCACACAGAAATTATCCAACTCAAAATATATTAATTTTTCTCCAATGAACCTAAATATACTTAAACGTACATAAACTCAACACATGAAAAAGAGGTACAATAAGAACTTGCCTCATTGCACGATACAACGGCCTATACCAAAGCACATAGGAAAGAGGGCATCCCATGAGAGCGTAGATTATTGCAAGAAAAAATATTTTCACGCCTGCATATTGTAATAATCAACAGGAAATTAGAATTTGATAGTGAATAACTGTTGTAATGTCACCTTTCTTAGAAGAAATTGCTTACCTCCACCCCTAGCCCAACATACAATCACGGCAACTACGTTAAACACAAGGCATAACACGATACCTGCACAAAGTAATAGTAAGAAAAAAAACTATTAGAAAGGGCAAACAAAGGCAGTATAACCAAAAACAAAACAAAAATGAGCAACGTACCAAGCCAACTGGCAAAAGCCAAATACTGTAATCTTTGGGCGTGAGCGGGTATTTCATTGGCGATATCATGATGGATTATTGGAAAGAATGGAGGCCAGTTTCTATCATCAACGGGAATATTGGCTGTATGTGTTGAAGAAAATTGAGTTAGTCTCCCTTAAAAAAAAAACAGTTCAGCGGAACTAGTGACCAGTGCTTGCCTTTAGAGATAGAATCTTCTCTACGTTTTATGTCCTGCAGAGAATGTGAAAGATCAAAGTTTAATCTAATTATACATACGACTACGACTAATCTAAAATAAGAAATAGAACTGTAAACAAAATGAAATGAATTGAAACAAGGCGAAGCAGGATGTATTGAGGAAAAATAATTATTCCGAAAACCAACCTTTTCCCTTCTTTTGAGGTCTGCCTCCCAATTTGCAAGTTCTTGTGCTTTTTGGTTAGAACCCTATAGAAAAAAATAACAACTAAAAATTTAACTCCTCTTAGAGGTGCAAATATCAATTCTTTTTTTTTTAATATATTTATTCAGATTATTAATTGACTTTAGACTAAGTGTTTTATTTATTTATTTATTTATTTAACTAGTGATTTCTTTATATTCTACTGGACAGCCTAAAAGAAATGAAAAATTAGAGAATAGGCTGACATTAGATTTAAAAAAGGACGACAGATTCTATGGTAAAATTTATTTAATTAGTTGATTTCTATTTATTCTGCGATAACTTCGTACATTCATATTGTCCAAAGGTATGTCCACTGTAGCATCGTGTCTTTTCCCAAAGCCTAAGGCATCAGATATAGCTGAAGGAACGCGGGATTTTGATCCAGGCGCAGTTCCACCTTTCTGTAGATGACAACAATAATAGTACGATCGGATAAGTTTATATTGCTCAAAAGGCATACAAATATAAATTGAATTTCGATCGGTTTTATCCGTGAAATTACCGAGCACTTTGTCATATAGTATGGGCATGTGTCAAGGTTGCAAAACCTCAGACATGTTCAGTTCAATTTTATTCTGACATTCACTTACAAATACTGTAAAGCACTTAAATACGAAATCAAATTATAATTCAATTCAAAAGCATTAAAACAGAGCGTTTCAATTTCAGTTTCAGCCATTTCTAGAATTTTTTGCTATTAATCAGAGATAAAGCCACATATAATGATTTAAATAATGGATAAAAGGAAGTCCAAATAAAGCCAAATTCCAAACAATTTCCATTCCTTGTCGTAATCTGACACTACAAAATAACTCATCTAACTAGAGCTCCCAAGGATAAATAACCATAAATAATAATATAAACTTCAATTCCATGAAGTGTAAGTTAATAGCTAAATTTATATTCCAATGTCCATTATTAACACAGCTATTCAATACAAAATCCATAAAACTTCCAAACTAAGCTAAGCAAGAAGCTTTCCCGATCAATAACTTGGTTCATTTAGCCCGTCAAGAACTATAAAGATCAACATCTCGTCATCAATTTTGCGTAAAAACAAACTATTTCTCATTACTTTTCCAATCCCATAACTAAATTTTAATTCGAATTTATCATCGAAAGTAATATCCAAATTCATCACCGAAAACCTAACGCGACTCAGATCCGAACTCCAAATCCCAAAAGATCAAAACTAAACCCCATGACTCAACCAAAGAGTCAAAATCACAGGAAAAACGGACATCAGATCTATACAAGACGAATCGAGACTAAAAAATTCAAGAAAAAAGCTAAAAAAACAGAGAGAAAAGATCGTGGCGAGATTAGCATCATTACCGAGAAGGGATTGACCTCTTCCTCGTCGAAGGGGTTGGGATCACTGTGTCGATTCATGGCGTCTCCGATTCCGAAGCTTTCGTTCCCAAAATGGCAGTGAAAGTGACTGGGAGTTTGAGAAAAATTGGGACTCAAATTTCAATTCAATTTCGTCTCGGATCGGCCCTTATAGTTTGACAAAATTACGATTCATGCCACTGCGGTTATTTTCAGGTGCTTCGCGCGTGTAGTATAAGCGGGAGTTCAGAACCGTTTTAAACAGTTGATTAAGTTCGCAAGGAGTACCTGTGAGTTTTGATTATGACGTGGCGAGCTTTAATTTGTTGAATAGTTTTGAAGAGCACAAGTGTGTATAGCACTGGATTGAGCCTTCGACTTTGTTTATCATTTTCAGGTTTCCTAAAATGCCCCTCGACCGACCGACTGTTGAAAGAAACGTACTGAGGGCAGTTTTGGATGGAACGAAAATTAGGTGGTGAGCTGAGTCCGATTGCAATGGTTTATGAATGTGACAACAGTTTAAAACATAATTAAGTTACATTATAGGGATAATAGCGGCACAAGTCTTCAATCTTTACTCAACTGGGTGGCATAGCCCCAACCTCATTTAATAGACGTTTGCGTGGTCAGCTTCTCGCCAACATGGACACCACGTAATCCGACATGTCACCATACATGTCATCCTCGCGTCATCAAATTTAATCAATACTATTATTATTATATTATATATAATTAGATTATCTTATTTACTTTTAGCATAAAATATGTTAATGGATCACTGAGCTGTCTGATAAAAAAAAATCACTATTTTCGTTGTCGTTTCTAGGTTTCATGTCGTTTTTTATTATGTGTAGTTTCTTTTAAGTTTAGTGTGTTTTCAATTTATTTTTGTCATTTTAAAATTTAATGTAACATCTTCTCTCATTTGTCGTTTCTTAAAGTCATTCAATTATTTTAAAGTTTGAAGTAAACTGACTGACTTAACGAAACCATAAGGCGAGCAAGTCACCGGCTTTGGGCCCCCAATTTCAAAGGGCCCTCCTTCTTCCGCCATCGGCCGTCGGAAGTTGAAGCGAAGTATAAATGGTCGAACGCCATTAGAGGTCTTGTTATTGTCGCAAGTTATCAAAAGGTTGAAGACAGAGAATTATTTCTTGATATATTACAAGTGGTGGTGTCTACATATTACTACTTTTATTAATACTTCTTCTTATTTACTATCGTAATTAATAATTTTGTTCGTTACCTCTAAAGACATAAGTGGAAATCCTTTTTAATTTTCTTTTCTAATATAAACATTTTCTTTGTTCTATTCATTACAAGTAAAATTATAAAAAATAAAATAACTTAATATCATTTTTTTCATCTATACTCAACTAGCTAGGGCCCGTCAAACTTGAGTTTATTATACATTTCACATAAATATTTAAGTTACGAATTTGCTTTGTTGTATACAATTATGTGCTGTGTTTATTAAAATATAATTTTAAACCTACATAAAATCTTGCCTAAATACTCAAAAAAAAAAATTAGAATTTCCTTCGAAACCCCATCGACATGTATTATACCCATGAAATTTATGTAGTATTTTTGGCATGCGGCATGCTATTTGTTCTTACAATTTGCCCGTAAAATGAAAAATTACGATACGCCATCGGCAAGTGGCATTTAACACCTTGCTTAAAAGTTAAAACATCGTTTCTACTTTCTATGTTGTTGTATATCTATTATAATTTATATATATATGCTTCTCCTTGTTGTTTTCACTTGGCTTTATCTATCGTTTATTCATTGTTTGGCCTTTTTTGTTAACAAGATGTTGCCGTTCTTATACTCCCTTTCTGGCTTCTATTTTTTATGTCGTTTTTCTTTTACCTTTCGCATTTCTTGGACTAAAACTCTCTATGGTTTTGTTATCCATATGTCGTTTCATCTAATGCTGTAGTTTTCTATTTTATTTGTAGTTTGTGTTTACTAATTTACCTGTCGTTTTCTATATGTTTTTTTTTATGATTTATTTCGCGGGATATCTACCACAAAAATGCCTAATGTCTACGTATTACAAAGAATATGACTTATATCTCAGTAATTTTTTATAATAAAATATTTTTGTAGCGTGCAAGTACTTAAACTTTTTTCGTGAACTACGTCTCATGAAATTTCACGTGACAATTTATTTTTATTCATATTTTATATTTTTAAACTATATTTCTCAACAGTTTTACAGTTCTAAGTATTATCATTATTTAACGATAAAATAACTATTTTTTTAAGGTACATTACTCTATCTTCCGTCGCCCAACCGACAAGTGCTACGTAATTTCAAATATTTTTATTTATTCTCCATAATTTTTTGTATTGCGTTAATCCTGATAAAAGTTCTAATACTTTTAAAAAACTAGCTAGTGTATTCCAATTCTTTTTTTTTTGCCCGAACAAAGTTACAATTCTTTAGTTTTGTATCACTATTGGTTTCTCCTTCAAAAATTTTGTCCTCTAACGTTGCTCACGCCACGTCAAAATCTTGGTTTTGCATTCCAATTTTTTTTTACACGGACAAAGTGCCAATTCTCTACTTTTGTCTCCTCATTTCACTTTCGTGAAAATCTTAACCATGTATTATATCGTTTTCGGAGCTTGAAAAAACAATTGTGCTCCAGCTTAAGTACATATCCCACTATTATCTTTGACCGTCCAACTTTGTCGGGCTAATTTTCTAAGGAAATGGGGACAAAAAATTATAACATTGTCATGAGTTATGGTAGAGGACGAAAATTTGGACGGAGATACCAATATAAATACAAAATTAAAAAAATTAGAACTTGACAATTTTTTTTTGAAACTTATTAGAACTTTTACGAGATTAAATCCTATTTTATTTGTAGTGTTTATAATAATTTAATTTATTTGTTAATACTTATATTTCATTTTCATCTAACAAATTAGATTAAAAATAATAAAAATGATAATATAAGAGCAAAAGCGATCGTTATAGAAATTCTCTTGACCCCTCCAAAACCCTAACGACCAAGGAGAGTTGCAGAGCTCTCCCTCAAGCTCAACAATGGGTCGCAAACTCAAAGACGTCCAACCCGAAGCTCCATTAATGGACCCCGAAATCTCTGCCGAGAAGAAGCACAAGAAGAAGAGCAAGCGGAAGAAGAGCCGAGACGCTGACGCCCAAAACGACGTCGCCGCCGTCGCCGAGCAGCAGCCCAGTCCGAAGAGGAAGCTCGGCGAGGCTGAGCTGAGCGACGACTCGAAGGAGCTGACGAAGAAGAAGAAGAATAAGGGCGAGAGTGAGGGCGCCGCGGAGGAGAAGGGGAGCGACGAGGTCGTGGCTGTGGCCGTGACCGGCAAGGGCGCCGAGGAAGCAAAGTACGCGGCGCTGACGAGCTTCGCGGACTCGAAGCTTCCGAGCGAGGTTCTTCAGTGCTGTCGGAAATTCGCAACCCCTTCGCCGATTCAGTCGAGGGCTTGGCCGTTTCTGTTGGACGGTCGGGATTTCATCGGGATCGCCGCGACTGGTTCAGGTGATTTTCTGGTTTGTGTTATCTGATTAAAGCGTTTATTTTTTGGGGGTTTTGGTATCTAGTTCGTCGTTTATGTGATCGCACTTCATGTTTTTGTTTAGTTTTATAGAATTGAACAACCCGAATTTCGTTTTTGTGATTGTACTTCGTGATTTCATCGGCATTGCACACGAACTTTGTCCTGTGTCGGTTATATAGAAAAACTGAGACTTTTATGCTTTTCCCGGTTTGAAAAAAAAAATAAGACTTTCAAAGCGGAATCGGGATTGATTTTGTTGTCCCGGAAAAAACCGAGACAAGGAATGAAAAAAACAACAACTAAATTCCCAGTTCTCAATTTCGGGTTCACCCCTAGATTAAGTGAATTTATGGTCTTTCTGAGTTGTTTAGGGTTTAAGATTTAGGGATCAGGGTTACAAGTTTCTGCACTTGTGCTATCAGTAAGTCATTTCACGCGGGCGTGTTCGATTCTGCGGGTATTAGGATTAGATTTAGAGTTTCTAATCCTATTTAGAAGCACCTAATCTAGGTTTAGCGGTAATATTTGACTAGTGGAATTTCCTATTGAGCATCATTGTGAGCCCTCGAAATTCAAATGAGAGACTGGGGCTATGTTTATCAATAAAGAATTCTCGCTTCAATTTGTTTATCTAGCCAGTTCCTATCAAATTTGTTACCTAGGTCTTCATTTATGTTATTGCATACGTATATATTTTTGGTTTGGATTATGTGAAGTGACCTAATGTATTGTTTTTGTTTTGATGTGTTGTTTAGGCAAAACCTTGGCTTTTGGGGTACCGGGCATTATGCACATAATGAAGGCGAGGAAGGGGAAGTTTTCCCGAGGAAGGAGTCCTCTCTGTTTGGTGCTTTCACCGACCAGAGAGCTAGCTCAGCAAGTATGTGATTATCGTTATTTGATACTATGTTGTGTTTATTGCACTCTTAAGTGGTTATTAATTACCATTTTCCCTTTGTTTTTTTATCATTGCCCTTATATGCGACTGTGGTGCATGTTAATTTTATATTACTATAGCATAGCGAGTAGCGACTTAGTATCCGAATCAAGGAAGGAAAATGAGCTAGTGGGATGTCCATAGATGTTTTATTTCACCATGAGCTAGTTGAATTTAGTGAGAAATTGTTTGGTAGGACCATTATTATTCGGGATATTTGCGGCTAAAGTACCACAAAGTACCTCTTTTGGACCTTAATATATTTGCCTTTATTTGTTGTGTTCTTGCTTGTTCATAAATTTGGTTTCTTTTCATGTATTGACTTTTGTTTGATAGACAAATCAACGGGGCTTGATTTATGTGTTTTTTTGCTTCAGATTTTTGATGTTCTATGTAAGGCTGGGGAGCCTTGTGGTGTTTCATCAGTTTGTGTGTACGGAGGGTCTTCGAAAGGGCCTCAAATAGAAGCTTTTAAATCTGGTGTTGTAAGAATTTCCACCCTTCTTTATTATATTAGTAATCACCTGTATGTATTTATACTCTATTGATGATTTTTTTATTAATTCTTACGCTTTTCTCTATGGTCTTAGGATATTGTCATTGGAACCCCTGGTCGCTTAAAGGATCTGATTAATATGGGCTTCTGCCGCCTTAATGAGGTTACTTTTGGGGTAAGTGAGAAATTATTCAAACTCATTAAACTAGATCGTTTTGTGCATTTTTAGCAGGTTCAAAGCTTTATCCTAGCCATTACTTAATTTATTTGATTTGGCTTTGGGAAAAGTGTATATTTTATTTCTTATGTTTTTAAATCTTTTGCTTCAAGATACGCACCTAATTTGGCTTTAGAACTTTATCCATTCAATGAAGTCGAATTTTATGCTAGTACTGCGATCAAGAGCAGCACACGGTGTTGTTTTTTGAATAAAAGTACAAAGCTTGTTTCTAGGTTTAAAATTATAATTGTGTAAGAGATCAACTGATTTCTGATTGTCAAGAGGAACATTATTCATGTAGAGTTTTTTTTTCCGTAGGTTCTTGATGAAGCAGATCGAATGCTTGACATGGGATTTGAGCCAGAAGTTCGCTACATATTGAGCCAAACGTGCAAAGGTATGCTTTACATTTTTTTCCCCTTCCAATTAATAATCTAGTTTTTTTTTTCTTGGTGTATTGTGTCATGAATTTGAATTCGTATGATACTTTGGTATAAAAAAATTATTATGCTCCATCCATGCAGCTCGTCAGATGGTAATGTTCAGTGCCACGTGGCCTCTATCGGTTCATCAATTAGCTCAAGAGTTCATGGATCCTAATCCAGTCAAGGTGGGTCTTTGTTTACTACTTCTAATCCATTATCTTTAAATTACGTTTTATAAGTTATATAAAACGAACCAAAATATACATAACAATTTATCAAACATGTAAGCCATCAATGGTAATCACCAAGGCCAAAAAAATAATCATAATCAAACATGTAAGCCAATGGTACGGACAAAAAAGATCGACGTTTCTTTGAGAACACGGTCAAAGCACTCTAAAGATGTCTTCTATCAATATATATACTAAACAAAACACGATGGCCATCACGCCTAGGCGCCACTATAAGAGATGTCGTATATAGTAGGGCCACTTATGTAACTTGCAAGAAAACAATAATGGAACTTTGCCCTTCCTTCCAATATGCTAATAAATCGTATTGTTCAGGTCGTTATAGGTTCCGAGGACTTAGCCGCCAACCATAATGTTATGCAGATAGTTGAGGTAGATTTTTCACTCTTGCTGTTGTGTAATTGAAGAATCATTGTATTTCCTTCGTAATTTTGTTGTTGTGTATGTTCAATATGTATATATAGGTTCTGGATGATCGTGCACGCGATGCCCGTCTAATTGCTCTGTTAGACAAATACCACAAATCCAAGAGGTAGATGCTCCCTATTTTTCCCTTTCTGTTCAAAAATTGAACTCAAATCTTACACTTTTGAAATGATTTAAACTTAAAACAAGATAGGTTTGTCAAAATAATGAAATCTTCAATTCCCTATTTTCCCCTTTTTTAGAAGAATAAAACAATCGTGATATGGGTTATTGCTCGCTAGTAATCGTCTTGGTGCGTTTTTCTACTAATTTTGTGTTTTTTTTTACTCTTCATCAGCAACAGAGTTTTGGTATTTGTCTTGTACAAAAAAGAAGCCTCTCGTGTTGAAATGATGCTGCAAAGAGGGTAAAATACTTTCACATGTCGAATTTTGTAATCTTGGTGTAATCATGTTGAAGTAAGTAAGCTTAACTTATTTATTACTCTTTTTGTAGGGGTTGGAAGGCTGTTTCTATACATGGTGATAAATCACAACCTGAGCGTACAAAGTCGCTGGCATTGTTCAAAAGTGGAACCTGTCCGTTGATGGTAAGTTGTCAGCTAAAAATATTCCCATCATATTGAACAGATTTATCTCATTTATAATGATCATTGTCTTCTAATTAGTTAACAAAAAAAAAAAAAAAACCGTTTCCGCTTTTCTCAACTCAATGGTGCAAATTTATCATTTCTGGTTTCCGTATCGATATTTCCATTTTACTTTACAAGCCATCAATGGTTTGCCCTTCAATTATGTAAAAACAGATAGCTACCGATGTGGCTGCTCGAGGATTGGATATTCCCGACGTTGAAGTAGTCATAAACTATAGTTTCCCTCTTACGACCGAAGATTACGTTCACCGTATAGGAAGAACTGGTCGTGCTGGTAAGAAAGGCGTTGCTCACACCTTCTTCACCACTGAGAACAAGGTAACTTTCGACACAAGAACTGTTCAGATTTATTTATTCTGGAGCCGAATTTCATCTCCTATTGAACTTCTGTGTCGGTTTTTGTTTTCGTGTTTCAGGGTCTTTCTGGAGAGCTGGTAAATGTTCTTAGAGAGGCCGGGCAAGTAGTTCCGTCTTCCCTATTAAAGTTCGGCACACACGTAAAGAAAAAGGTGCGCATTCGGTTATCGGGTATTTTTTGTGTTTCAAAATGTATTGGTGAATAGAACGCTCTGATATCTTATTCAGTTATATTGATCAAATGAAATACAAACCGATCCTCTAAATTAACGAATATGTATTTATTATTTAAAAAAAAAACTAATACTTATAGCTGTTTGAGGAAATAAAATTAGAATATTATTTATTTTTAAGAAATCCCTATTTCCTTCTATTTCTATTTTTTTTTTCTTACTCAATTTTTCTTCTAAATTAAAATACTGCACCAAATATAGTAAAAATTAGCTATATAGTCAATTAAAAGATCTAATAATTCTACATATGCATTAACATTACAGGAATCAAAGCTTTACGGTGCTCACTATAAGGAAATTTCGGCCGACGCTCCGAAGGCGACGAAGATCACCTTCAACGACTCGGATGACGAATGATGATTGATAAGGTTAAGACTCATTCTTTTGTAGCAAGATTGAGAAGAAATGTGTAATTTCTACCCAGTAATTGAATTTGCTGATAATTTATTTTGAATTAAGAATATAGAGTGCTTTCCCACGTTATTGGGGAAATAAATTTTGGCATTATAATCTATTTATTATAATCTTGCATTCATTTGTTCTCCATTTGCATTCTTTTAAAGTTGTTATGTAATGCTTACAAGATCCACTGACGATGTTAACAATGAGTAAAAGCTTATCAAAAAACTTTTTAACATGATAAACCTCTTTGGATGCAGCAACTAATGATAATTGTAACCGATGAGCAAAACAATGAATATAATAAGCACTTGGGCATTCTTTTGAAATCAAATCTTGCAAATCTTTCCATTCGCCGCGCATGTTGCTAGCTCCATCATAACCTTGTCCTCGAATCGACTGAATATCAAGACAAAATTGAGAGAGCATCGAGAAAATACCATTTTTCAAGGTCAATGATGTAGTGTCTTTGACATGAAGCAACCCAAAAAACGCTCTTGTATGCATCCATCTTTGTCAACAAATCTCAAAATAAGCGACATCTGCTCTCTTTTAGACACATCACGGGCTTCATCTACTAGTATAGAGTACCTTGCTTCACTGATTTCTTCCCGAATATGCTTCTTCACTTTCAATGCCAAGACATGCAATATTTGCTTTTGTATTTTTCGGTGAAGTATACGACGCATTCCCCGGAGCATTCTCCAAAACATTTTTTATATCAGCATTTAAAGTGGCAGAGTATTCCAACAATTCCAAGAAATTTCCCCGATTTAATGATGTAGCAGACTCATCATGGCCTCGAAAAGCACAAGACTGAAACTCAAGCCATCTAGTTACCCCAATAGCAGTTTTTAACCGAAGTCTACTATCACGCTTTTCTTTCGCTTTTAAATTTGCAAGATGATTCGCAATGTGAGCTGACTCATTCATGAGATCTGACAAAAGACTCAAAGCTTGACGATGAGGTGAATTATGATCTTTTCCAATATGTGCCATAATAGAATAAAATTTTCCACCTATCTTATTCCAAGTCCTGAACCCCTTTTCAATAACAGCATCGGTTCCGGAAGGTCCACTTTGTTTATGAAATAAAAAAACATGGAAGACAAAATATAGCATTGTCTTCGATAGAATACTCCAACCAAGATGAAAACTCTGTTCGTGTAAACAAAGATGGCTGGAAGCTTCGAGATTGTTTATCTTTTGATTTCGGATAGTCTTGAAGTATAGGTTGATACGGACCAAAATTGATGTAAGCTCTTCGAACCTCGTCATGCCTTTCAATTGGATACTTCCAAATGTGCGGTCGTAAACCCGGGTCACGTTCTATTTTGTTGATATCAAAATTTTCATCAACTTCAAGTCTTTGGTTCTTTGGCGGTGGAGCACGATCATCTACACTACTTAAATGAGTATCGGGCACTTGCGTATCAACACCTTTTCTTTTAAAGAATGAATCAATAGTCGGCGTTTTCATCTACATTAATAAACAAAACAAAAACATATCTTATAATTAACTTAATCAAGTACCAGAATAAATAAAAAATATCGTGTTAATGCCAAATGTTCCAAGAACTACCTTCAAAGATATGAATATGAGTGTGCCGAATTTGACGGTGGAATACCGAAATAGTGAGCGAAGTGACAGAAACCGAGTCTGACGAATCAAAATCCCTGTTTTTTAAAAACCAAATCATCAACAAAATAATAAAAACAATTTTGTAGTTACGCATATTGATTCTGAAGCATATAAAAATTGTTTGAAGGTGATTCTTGTTTTATATGAATCACTTTAAATAATCAAAACAACTCTAGTTGCTCCAAAAAGCATAGAACTGGAGCATAAAAAAAAATAAAATTACAGAATCGATAAATAGGATATTAACAAAGCTTAAAAACAGATTCATAAAAAAGTGATGCACAAAAAGTGAGAAAAAAACAAACAAAATCAAGAAGAAGAGCAGTAAAGCCAAATCGATAACATAGAACTATAGAAGTATTTATCTGTAAATATTGGCGTTAGTTCGATGTTCGCCGATCGAGTCACGACGCAAATAAGTAGATTTCCGGCGCAAAGCGAATCAGGGCGCGAATTAGAGGATCTTCGGCGTCGATGATGATCGAAGCGCGAGTCACAGCGCGAACCAGAGAGCGAATGTGATAACTTCCATCGAATAAGATGATTTCCGGGGTGAATCAGAGTGCAAATAGAGCACCAATCAGAGGATTCGCCGGTGAGTGACAATGACGAAGAAGGAGGATTTCCGGCGGAGAGAAAACGAGAGGATGAATTTGTATTTGTGGAATCAAAGCCATAAACTGAATCAGCGAAGAATAGGGAGATCGTGCGTGCTTGAGGACTGGGTCTGAAGGTTGGGGGTGACAAAGCTTAATAAAAGTCTTAATTTTTTTATTTTTGATTAAATTATTAATAGTAAAAAAAAATTCCCTAAAAATCTGGGGGTGACAAAGCATAATAAAAGTCTTAATTTTTTTTATATTTGATTAAATTATTAATAGTAAAAAAAAATTCCCTAAAAATCTGGAGGTGACATCAGCCACCCCCCACTTGAACGTCCGCCCTGAATATGACTATTCATTATAATTTCTCAAATAAATAATGCGATTGTTTTCGAACTTATTAGGCTGTTGGAAAGCTGAATTTTTAACCTAAAATGAGCTGGCTATAAAAAGTTTCATTTGTTCTACCAAGAGAGATAAATTTGAGAGATTTTTAAGCAACTTTCAGTTTGCAAAATTTTTACTTGAGTTTCTCTAGGTAAATTAATACATCTCTTATCAGTTATCACAAGGTGAATTCCTCAGTATAAAATGAAAAGAAACAAGAAATAGGACCTTTTCTTAGTGAATTCGAGGTGTTAATTTCTAAAGCTCATAACCAAAGAAGAATACAACATTTTGTCCCACCCTACAAAGCACGTTCGGTGCCATAAAAATAACCATTACAATATACAACACATTCAATAATTTACTTTACTAAATTTTGACGGACTCTTCTATTTTTTTTTTTGTAAGTTATTTTGTAAATAATATTATTGTTATTCATATCATATATATACTTATTATGCATGATCATTATTTTTTGTAATTTTAATAATAAATTATGCTTTTTTTTGTCTACCGATTTCCTTGGATAATATTTGATGGAGTTTGTTGAGCACGAAAAGTCACTCTGCTCTGTCCGGTAATCGCATGAATATTATAAAGTATTCAAAGTCGTTGCTTGAGGTTAATAATATTATTGAATATGATGGACGCAGTAGTGGCCGATTACGTTAAATATTCGATGAATTATAATATGTATTTTACAAGTCAACGATCGTTGATATAGTCGAACTGGGTTGGATCTGAACTCGCTACTCATCATCATATTCTTGCAAGCTTCCTTTTCCGGATATGGCAGACGCTCTCATCTCCGCGCTCGTTGACCACGTTGTTTCCCGCACTCTTCAGAAGATCGAAGACGAAGTGAAGCTCGTCAAGAACGCCAAGAGCGAGGTGAAAAAGCTGAAGAAGAGCCTCAGGCTCATCCAGGCCCTGCTTCAGGATGCAGGGAAGAAGCAGCTGGACTCGGCCAGCGTCAAGCAGTGGCTGAGCGACCTCCAAGAAGTGTCTTACGACATGGACGACCTGCTCGGCGAGTGGAACGCTGCCATTCTCATGTCGGAGATCGAGAAAGAAGCGATTGGTGACCCTGCATCAAAGACGGTAGGCTTTCGATTCCCCTCCTTTTGCTTTTGTTTCAAGAAAAGTGTTGGGGAAGTCATTGGCCTCCGCGAATTCGCAAAGAAGATCGAGGAACTGAACGAAGAGCTAGATGAAACTAAGAGACATGGAAATGAGCTCGGAATTGTCGGTAGGGTCATCGAGTCATCTGGTCTGCATCACACCACAGTTAACAAGCCTAGAATAACCACCACCTCCTTCATCGATGAGACCAAGATACAGGGACGGGTTGAGGACAAGGCGCTGCTGGTGAGCAAGCTGTGTGAGAGCAGCGAGGTCAAGGGAAAGGGAATCGAGATCGTCCCTATCGTGGGGATGGGAGGGCTCGGAAAGACGACTCTTGCCCAAATGGTTTACAATGATGACCGTGTCAAATCCCACTTCGACGCGCGCATTTGGGTGTGCGTCTCCAATCCTTTTGATATCTTCAAAATTGGCAGAGCCGTGGTTGAAGGTCTAGGAGGGAATCCTCAAAGTTACGAACAATTGGAGGCTTTGATGCAGTTCATCTCTGGAGCTGTCAGGGGCAAGAGGTTTCTTCTCGTTTTGGATGATGTTTGGAGCAAAGACAATGAAACTTGGGACCAACTAAACCAACCCCTTCAGAACGGCGGCTTGGGAAGTAGGATACTCGTGACGACACGCAACAAAGAGGTCGCCATGATGATGGGGTTAAGCGAGCAAGAGATGAGCCCTCTCGAGACGCTTTCTGATGAGCAATGTTGGTCAATCATCAAGCAACTAGCTCTCAGGGATGAAGAAAGACACGACTTACCGCAGTTGGAAGTGATCGGGAAGGAAATTGCTTCCAAGTGTAACGGCTTGCCTCTCCCTGCTAAGATTCTCGGGGTCTCATGTGCATTAAGAATTCCCGCAAGCAATGGGAGGATATTCTTTATAGCCAGTTGTGGGAATCCAATGTTTTTGAGAAGATCTTTGCTCCACTGCTGTTAAGTTACTACGATTTATCGCATGTTGAGAAGTGTTGTTTCTTATATTGCGCAGTGTTTCCAAAGGACACGAAGATTGATGTGGAGATGCTCATTGAAATGTGGATTTCCCAGGGTTATGTTGATGAATCCAGTAAAGGTTTAGAATACTTCAAAAGTATAGCCATGCGGTCTTTCTTCCAAGATTTTGAAATGACTGATGATGGCAGACACTCCTGCAAAATGCATGACATAGTACATGACTTTGCTCATCATTTGACCAGAGATAAGTTTGTAATCATGGAAGGAGACATTGTGAGAGCAAAAATAGAGTCACTTGAAGGCCAGGCTCATCATTTGACCGTGGTTTCAAAATCAAATTGCCAATTTTCGATAGCTACGCTACAAGAAATGAATATTGGGTGCAAATTTCGATCACTTTGCATTATCCAAAGGGAGAGTATCTCCGACACTACTGGTCTTGACTTCTTAAACCTATCATGTTTCAGAGCACTAAGGACTTTGAACCTTCAAAACTACGAATATCAAGGCGAGAAATTCTTGCATGAGTTTCCAAAGATGGTACATTTGAGATTTCTCGATCTTTCCGAAATGTTTGGGCTGGAAGAGCTGCCCGAGTCGTTGTGCAATCTATGTAACTTGCGGACACTGAGATTGAGACGTTGTTATTCCCTCGAGAGATTGCCAGCAAGGTTTGGGAAACTAGTGAATTTGAGGCATCTTCACATATCAGAGTGTCATGGTCTCAAGGGGCTTCCCATTGGGTTCGAAAACCTAACTCGGCTTCAAACACTCGACGCCTTGGTCGTGCCCGAGAACAAAGAGGATTATTTTGACGTTAGCGACTTGAGGAAACTGGGAGGGCTTCGGTTTCAGGGCACTCTAATTGTGAAAAGGTGTTCAAACTTCACCAATGCCGGCGAGGCCGAGAAGCTGAGTATCAACACTATGGAAGACCTCGCCGGACTGGATCTGAGCTTTGAATATGATGATGCAATAGAAATTGGACCTGCTCACGCCGACAAAGAAGACGCGATCCTCGAAGCCTTGAAGCCACACCCAAACCTACCATATATGTCGATCGGGTATTACAACAGCGTGACCATCTCTCCTACTTGGCTGCTGTCGTTGACGAATTTGAAGTTTCTTGAATTCGTAATGTGCAACAGCTGCGAAACATTGCCGCCTTTAGGAAGACTGCCATCGCTCGAGTCACTCTTCATATTCGGTATGGAAAGCTTGAAGAAGGTGGGGGCCGAGTTCTTAGGAGTAGATAACTTGAGAGATAGCGGTGGCGGCGATATCACATCTATGTTTGTGTCGTTCCCGAGACTGAAGAAACTCCAGTTTAAAGGCCTTTATAACTGTAGAGAGTGGGAAGGGATAAGCGAAGAAGTGAGGCCGAGCTTCTTGGGAGTGATGCCCTGTCTTACCACCTTAACCATAGGGTGGTGGGATTCCCTCGAAGCGTTGCCGGACTTCCTTCTGATGACTCCGTTGCAGAGTTTAACCATTGACTTGTTATGCAAGAAACTGTTAAAGTGGTGCAAAAAAGGAGAGGGAAAAGAATGGCTTGAGAGATCAAACATCAGAGACATTCGACTGGATGTCCTATAGCTACCGCTCAGCTACTTCTTTTTTATTTTGTTTATCAATTTTATACCTCGTATATACTGTTTCCTAATATTTAATTACGAGGAATAAATACAATAGAATCTCTTTAAAGTTTAAACTAACACTCGATAATTTAATAATTTTGATAATATAATACTTGTATGTGGTCAAACCTTTAACTAACATGACTATTTTTTTCTCGATAATATAATAAAATAATGGTCAAAGCTTTACGGTGCTCACGACAAGGAAATTTCGGCCGATGCTCCAAAGGCGACGAAGTTCACCTTCAACGACTCAAATGACAATGATAATTTTGAAGGTTAAGAGGCTCATTCTTTTGTAGGAAGATTGAGAAGAAATGTGTAATTTATAATAGGGTGCAAGTTAGCCTTTTAAAACTGCATTCATACCCAGTAATTGAATTTCCTCATAATTTATTTTGAATTTAGATTCTAGAGTGCCTTTCCACATTATTGGGGAGATAAATTTTGGCCTGATGATCTATTTATTATATAATCTTGCATTCGTTTGTTCTCCATTTGCTCTCTTCGAAAGTTTGTTATGTTAGTGCTTGATTTGTCATTTTTCAGAAGCCTCATCCATGAAGTTCTCGATCGTCGGAAGGGGTGAAACCGAAACTAGAACTTGGTTTCTCGGTCCGATTTCCTGGTTTTTGGGTATTCAAAGAAATTTTAGCAGTAATGGTTATAAATTTATTTATTTAAAAATTGAAATACAAAATTTTACTTTTTACTTTAAAATTTAACTTCAGAATTTTTTTCTGCATATATATTTGATTGCCGGGAAAAAAAAAACAGGGGACCAGTTCGAGCCCAATGGTTCTCAAGTCTTGGTTTACAAGAGATTAATGCTTAGCACATAAATCACAATAAAAGATGATTAGACAGACCGAATAAAACAGACCAGTTCTGAATAAAAGATGCAAAGCAACCAAAGCAAAAACATAGAAACAGAGTTTGATTCACAGAGACACGAAACATAAACCACATATTTTCAACAAATCAAAGTAGAAATGACAGCACAAACAAGCAGCAGCCCAAGAACGCCTTTGAAGCCGAATTTCCGGCAGACAATCCTCTTGATCACCGCCTTTGCCTTACCGAATAAAACACACTTCAAAATCAGAGGTTAAGGAGGAGACTTGCAATGTTTCATCATGACTTTGTTTCATGATTTCTTAATAAACTTTGGTGACGTTTTTTTGTAATTTCTACATGAATATATCATGCTCTGACTACAACTATATGTATATAAAACTCGTACCTTATTCTTCTTCCTATTCGAAGCTCATTGGTTCCCAGTTCCCCTCGGCGTCATATGAACCTATCTCCAGAGTCGGCACATGCTCTATTCTTTGAAAGCCCGAATCTTCACTCTTGGAGCGTAGTCTTTTGACAAATTGATCGCCCATGTTTACGAAGAAAAGCTCTTTGAGGTTTGTGAGGAATTCGATCCCTGATGGCACTTCTTCCAAGGATTCGCAATTAACAAAAGATAATTCTTCAAGACTTGGCATTGACCCTTCTTCCATTGTAACTCGCCTTAATTTGCCTAATGAAACGCACCACAGTTGCTGAAGCATTTTGAAGCCTCCGACTCTGAAACTTAGCTCATCTCCTTCATAAGAACTCTCCCCAAGTCGAAGACGCACTAGACTGGGCAAAGTTTGAAGACATTCGAGTGCATCACTCTTGATCTTGCAATACGCGAGGCTTAAAATGGCTAGGATTTTAAGCTTATCAGATATCCAAATTGGTAGTTCCGTCAGACGTCCAATCACATTCAACACCTCAAGGCTCAGAGGTGGTGATTTCATCTTCATCGGTTGAATTCAATTCTAAGTGACGAAGGTGACTCATTTGCTCGATGGATGAGCATAAGACGAGTCCGTGTTCTTTTCTCAGTTCCTGGACATGAAGCTCCCGCAATTGCTTTAGCTTTCCTAGGGATTGTATAAATTCCAACCCACATTGACCCACTTTAATAAGATATAGAGTTTGCAAGGAGGTTAGAGTGTGAATCCCTATCGGAACCCTAACACCAATTTGAAAGCCCTTAGAGACAGTACTGTATGCCGTAAGATGCCGCAGACCACGAATCTGTAATATCTCATCTGGCAGCTCTTCGACTAGAGTGTTTCGAATATTTAATGTTTCGAGGTTCCGAAGCCTTCCAATTGAGCGTGGAATTGATGTCAATTTGTTCCTGGACAAGTCCAAGTACCTTAGATTGTATTGTGTGGAGATGAATTTGGGGAATGCATCGCACGTTAAGCCAGAGCAATCCAACACCTTGAGGAGCCTTACCCCGCAATCAATGAGCAATTCAAACATGGGAGTAGAGCTTATAGTAGAGCCTCTTGAAGGAATACAGATGAATGAGCAAAGTCTAGAGAAGTTACGGTCTCCCTGCAATTTCTCTAATGATGTATTGATAATAAGATGTCATACTCTTTTTGGCACTACCAAGTTTTGATCATTAATCGTTTCAGCGAAGTTTTGATTCTTAGATTTACGACGAAGAACTTCACGCACAAGGTCGTGGACTTCAAACCCAGAGTCGTCTTCTCCTACATAACCTTTTTCAACCAGTTGAATCAGGCCTCTATCAACGAGCTCACTGAAGTAGAGGTCCGCTACTTCTTCCGGTGTTGCATTGCCCATTTGTTGAGCAAAACCTTCCGCAATCCATAACTTAGCTATATATATCTTGAGAAAATTCATGCCTTCTGGGAACATGCTCAAATAAAGGACACACGATTTCAAATGATAAGGCAAGTCATTGAAACTTAGTGAAAGTATTTTTTCCATATCACTAAGTTGGAATAGTTCACTGTCCAAATTGCGCCGAACTCTGAGCCATTCTTCTTTGATTGCATGTTTTGAAGCCAGCAAACCGCTTATTGAAACAACCGCAAGAGGCAGTCCCTTGCATCTCTCAAGAATAAGCCGGGAATCTTCCACAAGATCACTAGGGCATTGCTCCCCACGAAAGACTCTCGCAGAGAAAAGATTCCAAGATTCATCTTCACTTAAGGAGGCTAACACATAGTTGTTTCCTCTGAAGAGATCTTTGGTGACCTTATTGGCAACATCGCTAATACGAGTTGTGATAATTAAGCGGCTACCGAGATTGTTTTCAGGAAACGCGTATTTGATTGACTCCCAAACATTCGTATTCCAAACATCATCAAGAACAAGAAGATACCTTGTTTTACACAAGAAAGCTTGAATATCCTCCTTGAGCGAATGAATGTTCTTCTTGGAGCATGCCTCTTCATGAATTGGACTCGCAATTTGTTTGATGATTTCCAACAAAACCTCGCGTTCATTGAAAGTCTGGGATACGGTGACCCAAGCGCGGAGTTGGAAGCACTGCTTCACTTGATCATCCCTGTAGACTTGGTTCACGAGAGTGGTTTTTCCCAAACCTCCCATGCCTTGCACGGCCGTAACTCGGACGCCATGACTTCCTTCAGCATCTTCGAGAACCCAACCGAGTAATTCTGCTTTTCGGCTTTCGATGCCAACTAGTTGAGCTTCCGGCACGAGGCGAGCGTTGTCCCTCAACGCAGAGAACTGGGTTGAGCTCGAGCCACTCTGCGTTGGCCTCCAATCATGGTTGTACCTTTGGCGCCGCTCCGATATACTGACCGATCTAGACTTAATCTCCTGCAATTGGAAAGCTACCCGCCGGCGAGCTCTCAGCGTCTTCACAACACGAGAAATCTTCGAAAGACAGCCGAAGAGGCCTGACGGTTTAGGATGCTCGAATCGAATGAGGAACTCATCAATGACATCTTCGGCGTCGTAAGCGAGCTCCCTGACTTGCTTGACCCACACTCTGAGTCCTTGGTCGGTGTCTTCCATGGCTTCGGCTTCTCGGAGGAAGGCCCTCATAGCCTCCAGCTCGTTCCTGACTTGTTCGACCTCGCCGCGGACGCCGCTCAGCTGCCTCGCCTCCTTCTCCAGCAAGGTTCCAAGCTTCTCTACCAAAAAGCTCACCGCACCCTCTGCCATCTCTCTTCTCTACCAATAAATCCACAGAGTTTCTGTTTTGTCGTTGATTCCAATAACCTCTGATGCTTTCATGTTCCCTTTTTTTCCATGGAATGTGGGCTTTGTCTCCTTGACACGCATAGGGAAAGGTTCGTTCTATCCTCTGAGCAAAGCAAGCATCTTTACCGGTTGACGAGAGTGGTGTTGCCCAAACTCGGACGCCGTGTCTTCCTTCAGCATCCTCGAGAACCCATTCGAGTGATTCCGCTTTTCGGGTCTCGATGGCGACTAGTCGAGCTTCTCTGAGGCCATCGTCGGCGTCTTCCATGGCGGCGGCTTCTCGGAGGAAGGCCTGCATGACCCCGGTCAGCTGCCTCCGCCATCTCTCAACCAAGTAGCTCAGGGCATCTTCCGCCATCTCTCTGCGTGGTGGGGCTTACTGGTCAGAGCCGAAAAAGAGTAGTTCCTCCATGGTTGGAACTTGGAAGGTTTCCCAACAATGGCGTCTGTGATCTGTTTGGTGAGACCGGGACAAGTTAAATGGGCTTTTTTTTATTATTACAAGCCCATTAAACGGGCCTTCTTCAATCGCTTCCATTAATGTTATAAGAGAAATTATAGGTAATACCAAGGATCTGAATGCCGTTTTTGCCGATAAATCGTTTGCCGTTATCGACGGAGTAATCGTTTGCCGATGGATTTATCGATAGAAAACCTATAAAATTTATCGTCTGCGTTACCGAAACTTATCGAACTTATCGATGGATTAATCGCTTATCGATAGATTTATCGATGGAAAACTTATTAAATATTTTCATATATATTTTCATACATAAAATATTTTTTGTAACATAAAATACTATTTTCCTTAATAATTGAAAAACGTCAAATTACAAAACAAATTATGTCAGAATCACAGTATCAGAATTATATACAATGTTACAAAATGAAGTTACATAAAAAAAACGAAGAAATAGCTCAATTTGACCAATTTCAAAAAAAATATTTACTTTTCCCAGTTGCAATTCGGGAAAACGTTGAATTAGAAATAATTATGTCAATCTCACATTTTATAAGTTATATACAATGTTATAAAATGATTTTACATAAAAAAAATAGACTAACTAGCTTAACTTAACTAATTTCAAAAAATATGTACTTTTGCCGCAATAAGGTCATAATTCAGAAAGACATCAATTACAAAAATAATTATGTCAAACTAATAGTTTCCTAATTATATACAATGTAACAAAATAAAATTACAGAAAAAAATTAAAATATATCTCAAATTTACTATTTCTAAAAAAATTGGTACTTTGTCGCAATTAGAAATAATTTGCTAAACCCTTAAATTTAACCCAAATTTGCAAAAAATCAATAAAAATCACACAAACCATCTTGATTCATATATATTCCATCATATACTTTAAAAAAATTAACTTCAACAACAACATTTGATTCAAAACGTAAAATGTACAATTAAACTAATATGAAACTCAAAGTTTAACTTTCATTCAACTTAATAGCTTTCTAAGTAACTACTACAAATATAGAATAAAAATGTGAAAAATTGACATGGTTCATACATATACAACTTTTAAAAATCAAAACACTAAAGATCTACTAAAAAAAACCCTAAAAATACATTTAAATTTCAAAATTAAAAGAAGTTGGAACTTCTGCCGCAAAAAAAGAAAATTTTATACCATGGTTGACTTATCGTTTTTGACCGAAAAGTAGCTTGTTTTTCGAGAAAATACACTTGATAAGTTTGAGAGATAAGTGACTTGCTTTTCGAATCGAAAAATCGCGATAAGTATAAAAAGATAACGATTAGAGGAGATAAGTTACCGAGAAGTGGTTTTCAGCGATAAATCGCTCGATTATCGCAAAAATCGAAACCATGGGTAATACTAATAGTTATGTACATAAGATCGTATTCTAGCAAATTTTAAATATTTCAAGTTTTTGTTCGAAGGACAAAAACTGTAACCAAATTTACTTGGTCTAGTGGTAAATCCACTACAACAAGACTTTTCATGATGGAGGAAGGATGCGCGACGGAGGGCGACCGCGATGGAGGAAGGAGGCGCGATGGAGGGCGACCACGACGGAGGCCACGACCGCCTCCTCGGCAACCGCGACCACGGTCGCCGAAGCCACACACAAAGTTGCCGCGCTCTCGGCCCGAATCCGGCGATGGTGGTCAATCCGACGTGAGAAGGAGAGAGAGAGGGAGAGTGGGAAAGAGAGAGAGAGAAATATTTAATTTTTGGGTCAAAATAACAAAATTAAATGATAACCTAATTAATAGGGGAAGTTTTCAACCAAATTTAAAGATAATTAATTTAATTTCGAAAATAAATATATAATAAATAATTAAATACGAAAATAAATAAATATAATTAAGATCAGGGTTAATATGGTCCAATATATTTTTAAAATGGGTATAAATGAATTGTTTGAAACTATGAGCAATTCCCTTAAACCTTAAGTGATTTTTGGGCATTTCATGGGTTTTTCTTAAAATAAATTGTGAGATATATCACTATTTCAAGGTTCAAAATACCATGAGAAGCCACGGTCATGTTGTGGATATTTATTTTTTGGTATTGCGAGTGAAAAAATTACAACAAATTTGTCTGTCGCTTCAAAAAAAAAATTGCCTAAAAAAGGTAAATGATAAATTCAACGTCAATTTAGCGTATTAAAATCGAATACTGTTATTTTACCCACAAAATCCGAAAGCTTCCCTCTCTTGAAAACCCAAATCTGCTTTAATTCTCTATAGAATTTCGGCGAAATACCCTTTATGTGCTCGGCTTTCCAGCGTGAAACCATCGTCCAAATCTACTTTTCTTGTTCATCGACCGTCGCGGAAAAAGAGTTATGGAGAATGATACCTAGCACTGGTTTTATGTTGGATCATTAATCAAACATTAACGTTAAGGAAAAAATGGTAACTAAATTCGCAGACTGAATTTATGGACCATGTAGAATCGGTTCTTAATTTTCATATTATGTGGTATCGGAAAATGATCAATGTCGGTAAAGAATTTTGGATATTGAGACCGAAGTACCGGACAGATTTCACCTCTAGCTTGTATTATTTGTATTCTTTGGTACTTGTCAAATTGTTTACTTGATAACGAACAGGTAATTACACAAATATATCCATTACACAAACAATTACAAAAATATATTAACATGCCTCCGCGCCAGTCTTAATATTTTCCATTTACAGAAAATCAGAATAACGATTTGAGCTTCACAACTCCCGGAGAAATTTCTCCGAAAAACCTGCAATTAATTTGTGACTGAATGAAGATTAACAGAGTAACACTTCTGTTGGTAATATAATTACAAATTGGCTCGGTAGTATAGGGATATTTTCGGCATAACTACATGTAAAGTAGTGTTTCGGGGCGGCATAATCCCGTTTTTGTATATCATGATTCATTATTACGATGTATGTGGCTCCATCTGTGGAGCCTACTTTACTTGTTAATTAGAATTTTGCTGTTTATGAGTGCAACTATTTCTATGAATCTAACTATTGCAAATAAGTGCAAGGACTATTACCTTTCATCTTCCCAAGCTTGCTTTTCGAAGATAAGATCACAGTCTCCGTCAGCGTTTAGTGAGCCCGTGAAAAAAGAAAGAACGTGCTTAATTCTATGGAAATCGGAATCTTCACTGCTCGATCGCAGTCTTTTGACAAAGGCATTACCCATTTTCATGAAGGAAAGGTTTCTGATATTTGTGAGGAATTCAATCCCTGAAGGCATATCTTCCAACGATTTGCAGTCTCTGAACACGAAAGTTTCGAGCCGTGGCGTCGCTCCTTCTTCCACCGTGACTCGTTGGAGTCTATCTAAATTCTCGAACTGTACTTTCTTAAGCATTTTGAAGCCTCCGGCCCTGAAACACAACTCCTCTCCATCGTA
The DNA here is from genome assembly GCA_954871525.1 of Parietaria judaica. Classification (NCBI taxonomy): domain Eukaryota; kingdom Viridiplantae; phylum Streptophyta; class Magnoliopsida; order Rosales; family Urticaceae; genus Parietaria; species Parietaria judaica. The sequence goes on along the minus strand of OX940868.1, from coordinate 18,185,359 downwards.
AGCTTTGTCGAAGAATTCGAGATACACAAGATTCGGCAAATATTTAAGAGATTCAAGCGGATCAACCGTTAGCATGCTCCACTTCATGCTCAAAAAAACAAGGCTTTCAAGCTTGCTTGAAATCCATCTAGGCAATTTTGCCAACTGTCCGTTTATAGTCAATTCCTTGAGGTTCAGAGGCGGACACGATAAATTTTGTACATCAAGGATTTGATCGTTCATTGATCCCAAGTTCAGCACACGAAGGTGACTCATTTGCTCGATTGATGAGCATAACATGGCTCCGTGCTCTTCTCTCACCAGCTCAATCCGTAAATCCTTCAATTGCTTCAGCTTTCCAAGTGATCCGATCAAATCCGAACCGCCTTGAATAACGAGAAGAGTTTGCAAGGTTGTGAGTGTCTCGATCCCTTTTGGTACCCTAACACCAATACGATTTTTGAAAGAGCCCTCAATGTTTCTGTGATATGCCAAAAGATGGCGGAGGCCATGGATTCGTAGTATCTCGGCAGGGAGCTCTTCGACAAGAGTATCTAGAATATTCAATGTTTCGAGGTTTCGAAGCCACTTGATCGAGTGTGGAATTGATCTCACATTGGTGGAGGAAAGGTTTAGATACCTCAGATTGTATTGTGTGGTGATGAACTTGGGGAACGTCTCCAAATTCGCTAGGCGAGAGCAGTCCAACACCTTAAGGAGTTTCACTTTACGCTCGACGAGAAATTTCGACATAGAAATTGAGCTATGAATAGAACCACTTGATGAGGCAAAGATCAAGGAGCGAAGTCTCGAAAAGTCTCGACATCCCTCTAGTTTCTCTAGAGACGTATTGACTGATAGGCGCCTGACTTTCTCAGGAACTGACAGGTTTCGTTCATTGATTGTTGCGGCAAAACATTGATTGTGAGACTTACGGAGGAGGATTTCTCGGACAATGTCATGAACTTGAAAATGGCGATAACCTTCAACGATATCTGCTTCCTGAGTTGCTTGTATTAGACTTCTGCTAAGGAGTTCACTGAAGTAGAGATCTCCTACTTCTTCAGGGGATGCATTTCCCCTGTGCTGCACAAACCCTTCAGCTGTCCACAAGCTAATCATATATTGCTTTCTGCATTTCCAGTCCTCCGGAAATAGACTCAGATAAAGAACACACGATTTCAAATGGTAAGGCAAGTCATTGAAATTAAGTAAGAGTATCTTTTCCATATCACCGAGTTGATTGTTACCGTATACTACTTCACCCTCCAAACTCTGCCGAACAGTTTTCCATTCCTCTGTACTTTCGTTTCTTGACGCCAACAGACTGCAAATTGAAACGATCGCAAGAGGCAACCCCTTGCATTTCTCCAAGATAACCTGAGAATCTCCGAGGAGGTATTGAGGGCATGGCTGTCCTTGAAATACTCTTGCACTGAAAAGATTCCAAGATTCATCCCAAGTCAAAGGCGTCAACGGGTAGATTTTACCTCGAAAAGGATCTCTCGTTACGATGTTGGCAACATTTCTAACGCGTGTTGTGACAATCAAGCGGCTGCCAAAATGGTTGTCGGGAAATGCGTATTTGAGAGACTCCCACGCATTCGTATTCCATACGTCATCGAGAACAATCAAATACTTTCTTTCTTGCAAGAAAGATTGAATATCCTGCTTGATCGAATGGGCATCCTTGGAGTATGTCTCTTCAGGAATTGGTTGCTCGATTGTTTTGAGTAGTTGCTTGATTATCTTTAGCAGAAGCTCGCGTTCGTCGAAGGATTGGGAAACAGTGATCCAAGCACGGCGTTTGAAGATATCCTTGACTCGAACATCACCATAAATTTGGCTGACAAGGGTGGTTTTGCCCAAACCTCCCATTCCCTCGACGGCTATTACTTTCACGCCATGGCTCTCTTCATTATCCTCGAGAAGGCAACTCAGTAATTCCACTTTCCGACTTTCAATGCCGACCATTCGTTTACCCGGCACAAGGCGCGCATTGTTTCGCATCTCAAACAGCAAGCGAGTGTCCGTTCCCGAATCTTTTTGCGTGGAGCTCCAATTATGATGGTACCTTTGGCGCCTCTCTGAAATTTTCACCGCTTCGGACTTAACTTTTCGCAGCTCAAAAGCAACTTGACGGCGAGCTTCTAACGTACTCAAAGAACGAGCAATTTTTGCTAGACGTCCAAAAACTCCAGATGGTCTAGGCTGTTCGAAGCGAAAAAGGAATTCGTCAATGACATCCTCAGCGTTGTAAGCAAGATCTCTGACCTGCTTAACCCAAGCTTTGACACCTTCGTCTATGTCTTCCGTGGCGTCAGCTTCTCGGAGGAAGGCCTTCATAAGCTCCAACTCGTCCCTCACTTCTTCAACGTCGCCTCGAACGCCACTCAACAGACTCGCTTCATTCTCCAGCAACGTTCCGAGCTTCTCCACGAGATAGCTTACCGCGCTCTCCGCCATAGTTCTCCGGCGGTTTGCTTGTAGTTCTCAGGAGAAGACTTTTTATCAACCAGATTTTTCTTTAAGTTCAAAGATATAGATGTAGGACTTAGTATTAGTTTCTCACAAGTCAATGATTGATTACTTTCTTATTTGGCGTGTATGATTTTTTTAATTATTAAGTAAAGATTTGATTAATATTAAGAAATGGCAAGTTGCTATATAATTTTTTCTTGAAGATGTAACATTGTTTGTAGTGAAATTAAAAAAAGCAAAAAGTATTAGAGTGGATGTTAAAATACTCGGTTTAAATTCGCAACTTAAGAGACTTCACATGGATTTGTATTAGAATATCATTACATATCTACAAAAAAAGTTGTCTCTAACTTTAAACAACCATTTTTGCAGAAAAGTCATACTTGTAGTATTTTATGATGGGATTTTGGCTGCCAAAATACCCATTTTTTATTTTTACAAATAATTAATTATTGTAATAATAATTTTTGTTATTCATAGGTAGGGTTGAAACGGATCCAATATCGTTTTTAAACTTTCAAATGCCCTGGAACCGCAACAGGATTTTGAGTATTGAAATTTTGAGAATTGGAACCGGAACTCAAGTACATATCCGAGAATGAACTTATTTTTTTGTTACCCGGAAGTAAGAAATACTCGGAATGAAATCTACTTTCTTATAGAATCATTTTTCATAACCGGATTACAATTTTTATTTTTTTTTACCAAATTATATTTTTTAGTAAGTTACTAAAATGTTATCATGTCACATGCATGAAATTACTAAATAATTTATTCGTATTGATAAGTTTTAATTTATAAGTTATAGTTTTGACAACTTTATTTATGGAAACAAAATTGATACATTTACCGCTAAAATCCAACTAAAAATTTCAAAGCAAAACACCAAAGTAGACTTGGGTAAACTAACCAAACATGCTAGTTTTGTCGGACCAATTTTGTCGAACAGGTGGTGGGCGAGTGCAGTAATTACAACCAGAGAACACTGTTCGGTCCATGAAGATTAACCATAGAGGAATCGTAAGGTAAAGAAACCTGGAGACTTTTACCTAATTTCATTTCACCATATTGACTTTCGTTCTTGATTTTTTTTTTTTATGGGCTTTTACATTACTGTATGTAATCTGGGTTTTTTTTTACCTTTTATTTTTTATTTTTTTATGGGCTTTTACATTACCTAATTTCATTAAGATGGAAGAAGAAAAATCTTCCGTCCCAGTCCGGACGCCCAGGCTAAAGACCCACGCGGCTCTCCGGGAGACTCCGAATATGGAATTCCCGGTTCCGTCCCGGTCCGGACGCGGTTTCAACATATATTTCATTGTAAAGAGTAAAAGCTAAGACATGTAACTCGTACATTTTTTCTCAACACAATCTGCGATTTATGAACCGACATTACACGATGCGGTATCTTCGAGAATCGGAATCGTAATGCTCGGAATCGTAATGGCTATTCAATTCCCAAAGGAACCTCCTTAATAACCGGCCTACCGCCGTCTACTTTGGCCTCCACCGCCGTCTTTCTCACTGTGAGCTTGTAGCAATCTCTGGGCCTCCTATGATTTCTGGCCAAAATAATGAGAGAGAAAAAAGAAAGATTTTTCAGCTTCATATTGAACTGTTATGGTTCACTGTTGAATTTGAAGTTAATTACATGATAAACTACCTTCTTTTCTTCCAATCTTCATACTCGAAGATGGGTTCCCACTTTCCGTTGGCGTCAAATGAACCCATTGTAAGGCATACCACATGATTTATTCTTTCAAAGTCGCCATCTTCGTTGCTCGAACTTAGACTTCTAACAAACTGATCACCCATGTTTATGAAGCAAAGTTTCTCCAGGTTTGTGAGGAATTCAATCCCTGAAGGAACTTCCTCGAGCGATTTGCAGTCTTTCAACCGTAACACTTCAAGAACCGGCATCGAACCATCTTCCACCTTCACGCGTTTCAATCGGCCCAAATTGCAAAACTGTAATTTCTTGAGCATTTGGAAGCCTCCAGCTCTGAAACACAGCTCTTCTCCGTCGTAAGCTTTATCGAGAAATTCAAGATGAGCCAGATTGGGCAAAGCTTGAAGTGATTCGAGCGGATCAACCGTTAGTTTACTCCATTTAAAGCTCAATGAGACGAGGCTTCGAAGATTTTCAGAGACCCAACTGGGGAGTTTCATCAGATGCCCCCGCATGGTTAGATTTCTAAGGCTCGGAGGCGGCAATGAAATGTGTTGCACATCGAGGATTTCATCTTCGTCTCTCGATTCCACTCCAAGAATGCGTAGATTGCTCAGTTGCTCGATCGAAGAGCAAAAGACGGGTCCGTGCTCTTCTCTCAGTTCTTGAACTTGCAATTCCCTCAATTGCTTCAGCTTTCCCAGCGATCGGATCAAGCCCGGCTCTGATTTCCTTAACCGTTGACTCACTTTAACAACGGAAAGCGTTTGCAAAGACTTCAGAGCCTCCAATCTTGTCGGGACTCTAACGTCATTGAAGTATTTCTCATTTGGAGAGCCCTCACTGGTTTCACGGCACGCCATGAGATGACACAGGCTTTCGATTTGTAGTATCTCAGTTGGCAGTGTTTCGACCAGAGTGTTCATGAGATTCAACGTTTCCAGCTTCTGAAGCATACCAATCGAGCGTGGAATTGTTGCGATTTTCGTAGAAGACAAGTTCAGGTACCTCAGATTGTACTGTGTAGTGATGAATCTCGGGAATGCGTCCAGAGAACCGAAGTGAGAGTAATCCAACACCCTCAGGAGCTTCACCCCATGATTAATGAGAAAATTTGACATGGATTTGGAGCCAATTACAGAGCAGGACAAAGAAGAAAGACAGATCAAACGAACGAAGCCGAGAACAGTTGCAATTACCCTCAAGTTTCTCGAATGATGCATCGAGAAATAGACGTCGAGCTCTTTCGGGTACTAACAGGCTGTGTTCGCCGATTGATGTGCCAAAACTCCGAGCCAAGGCTTTCCGAAGAAGAAATTTACGCACAAGGTCGTGGACCTGAAACTGTGAGTGATCTTCACCCAGATCATTGCCTGGAGTCACTCGGATCAGGCATCTAGCAATAAGCTCGCTAAAGTAAAAATCTCCCACGTCTTCCGCCGTTGCGTTTTCCATGTTTTGAACAAACCCTTCCGCGATCCATAACTTGATGATGTACTGTTTCTCGTAAAACCATCCCTCTGGAAACATGCTCAGATACATCAAGCACGATTGCAAATGATAAGGCAAGTCGTTGAAACAAAGTGACAGTATCTTTTCCATGAGTAGATTATTACTGTGTAGTTCACTCTCCAAACTGCGTCGAATTCTATGCCATTCTTCTTTGCTTGCCGGTTTTGAAGCCAGCAAACGGCCAACGAGAACAATTGCAAGAGGCAATCTGTTGCATCTCGACAGGATCCACCGAGAATCTTCCTCTAGGCTGTAAGGGTAAAATACTTTTGTACAGAAGAGATTCCAAGATTCATCTCGATCTGAAGATCTTAAATGATAGATGCTACCTTCAAAAATATCGCTTGTGACGACCTTCTCGGAGACATCGTTGACCCGAGTTGTGACAATCAAGAGGCTGCCAAAATTGTTGTCGAGAAATGCGTACTTTAGCGACTCCCATGCACTTGTAGTCCGGACATCATCAAGAACAATCAGATACTTTGTTTTCCGCAAGAAAGATTGAATATTCTCCTTGAGCGATTGAATGTCCTTGGAGTACGTTTCTTCCGGAATTGATTGTTCCATTTCCTGGAAGAGTTGATATTCAACAAAACCTCGCGTCCACCGGAAGACTGAGAAACGGTGACCCAAGCGCGAAGTTGGAAATGCTTCTTGACTCGAACAATTTCGTAGACTTCGTTAACAAGGGTAGTTTTTCCCAAACCTCCCGCACCCTGCACGGCTATAACGCGGACGCTATGGCTTCCTTCAGTATCCCCAAAAATACAACTGATTAAATCACGTAGTGCCTTTGAGATACGAACTTTCTGAGCGTTTGGAACAACATGCGTATTTTCCTGCATCTCGAACAGCGATTGGGTGTTTCTTCCAGTGATCAGACTCGAGCCATTCTGTGTTGAGCTCAAGTTATGGATGTACCTTTGGCGTCGCTCAGATATACCAACCGCTCTGGACTTGATTTTCTGTAGCTCAAGAGCAACTAGCCGGTGAGCTTTCACCGTCGTCAGAACACGAGCGATCCTCGAAAGACGACCGGAGAGGCCTGGTTTTTTAGGATATTCAAAACGAAGAAGGAACTCATCGATGACATCTTCGGCGTCGCAAGCGAGCTCTCTGACCTGTTTGACCCACGCTTTGAGTCCTTCATCAACTTCTTCCATGGCGTCGGCTTCTCGGAGGAAGGCCTTCATGAGCTCCAATTCGAGCCTCACATCTTCGATCTCGTCTCTGACTCCTCCCAAGAGTCTTACTTCACTGTCGAGCAACTCCACCAAGTAAACCATCGCGCTCTCCGCCATTTATCTGTCTTAGTTTGTGCCTTCAAACTAATATCCCACAGTGATTATGCTTGTTTTGACTCTACACAAAGAAGGCTAGTTTGTCCATGTGCTGGTGAAATAGAAAATTAATATCCCATGTAGTTCCTTAAACGTGCAAACGTGCTCCACAAACATTGATTATAGATCTAATTCAGTTCAGATATATACTAGTAAATTCATTAGATGAGCTTTATGTTATAACATTAAGGGGGATTTTTTTTATGGTTTATTTTTTATTTCGTCATAATTATTGTATTCATCGCTTGTCAACTTTTGATTGATTAATCTGAACTCGTGCCGCGTAGACATACATGTTAACGAAAAAATCTTGATTTCACTCTGTTACTTTATGCATGCTCTTTGGATTCACAATCATTTACATAATTGTGTTTATTGTTTAATGAAAAGCAACCAGATTGTTTATCTGCCTTACAGGCAAAAAATTGTATTAAATTTGATTTTTATTTTATTTTATTATCGATTTTTTTTTATTCGAGTTTCAATACTTGATAGAATCTTAATCCATATCAGCAGGACGAATCTGTATTTTCTAAAACCTGGTTTTTTTTTTTTGGATTTCATCAGATTTTTACACTCGGATCCTTGTTCCAGAAACCAGAATCCGGATTGGGTTTTGAAAAAGAAAAAAATACATGATATTTGTACCCTCTTTCACCATTTTTTCAACTGTTTCTTTCTGCAGAAAGACATTTTATTTTTCCAAAACGAGGACGACATTGACGCTTCTCGAATGCTACTCGAGCGTAGTACCATGTCTTTGTGAGACCCGGAAAACAGAGAATGTATAACAAAAGGAAGTAATACAAAAGAAACCAGATACAGCAACCAAGAACTAACGGTTTGCTGATACGTTCTGAATTCTCATAAAGCTAAGGGTTTATGGGAGGAAACAGAGCAAATGTAACAACATTACGAAAGATAATAATAAAACTAAGGAATTGAAAAAATAAATAAATAAATTATACAGTTATGTAGTTGAGAAGACTTTCGCAGATATTCTCATCCTCGATAGTGGAAACTACAGGGAATCCACGAGAAAACCGAAAGACGTAGAATAACGACAGTAAGGTACAATCCCATTTGGACCCGTAACTGGCTTAGGCATAAAAGTAAAAACAAATTACAAAACAAAAGTTACATGTAAACATGTTTTTTCCCCTGTTGTGACTAACATTATGTACTTATTAATCCATTTACAACAGTATGAACCCTCCCACATGAAAGACCTGCACTTATTCTCCTTCCAAATGAGGCAATCCAACAAAATCGTCACGCTTCAGATGCTTCCCACGAGACGAAAAGTTCATGTGTCTGCATAATTTGCTGATATATGGTCAGAATTATAAATAAAAGTAAGGTACAGAGTTTTGAATTTTCGATATTATGAAGAGCTAAAGGAGTCAAACCTTGAAGGAGAAGTCACTTCCAGCGATCAAGAAGGTCAAGGTCATGAGTCTTGATGGAGTTGCTGGGCACAGGACAATTCTCTCCGTGACTCAAACTCTCCAAGGAATATATTTTGCATTCTCCATCCCTCCAGTACGTCGCGTAAACTTCCGGGATGTGGGCCACTCTCCAGTGATCACCCTTTTCTGCGTCAGGGTGGAGCGTGCCCAAAAAGTCGTCAGGCATGTCGCAAATTTCCAGCAATTTCAGCTTTCTTAGATGTTGAATGCCCAAAGGAACTTGTTCAAGGAACTGACACCTTCGGACGCTCAGGTCTTCGAGGAGTGACATGGCTCCATCCTCCACTTCAATGCAACGAAGCTCATCAAACTCATCCAAGCCAAGAATCTTGAGCTTTCTGAAACCGCCGGCTCTGAAGCACAATCTCTGCCCCGTGTATACTTGACACATTACGAGGTGAACGAGGTTCGGGATGTATTGAAGGTATACTAAGGGGTCCTCTTTGAGCTTGCTCCATTTCAAGGACAGTTTTACGAGGCCGTGTAGGGACGGAATCCAGTGAGGTAACATCTCGAGATGCCCTCTCATGTAGATCCGTTGCAGCAATGTTGGAGGAGCGGAGAGGTATTGCAGGTCTATGACCTCGTCCTCTTCGACCGAAGCAATGGACAATGCTCGGAGATTCGTCAACTTCTCGATGGATGAACAGAGCTCTCTTCCATCTTCGCGTCTCAGCTTCAGAATTCCCAGCCTCCTCAGTTCATTCAAATTCCCGAGCTCCTTCACCACATTACCACTTTCTTGGTTTGCCTCGATGAAGCATAGCTTTTGCAGGGATTGCAGAACGCCTATATTTCCCGTAACTTTGAAACCATGTTTTGAATCGAAAAGTTCATTACACTTGTACTCGGTTTGATATACAAGGAGATGCCGCAATTTCTTGAGGTTTAGTATCTCAACGGGCAGTTCAGTAACTTGGGAATGCTTAAGGTCTAGTGTCTCCAAGTTCTGAAGCTTCCCGATGAATCTCGGAACTACTTTCACTTTAGTGTCCCTTAAGCTAAGATATTTCAAGTAATATAGTCCAACGATTTCGGAGGGAATTTTTTTTATATGGGAATTTTGCATGTCTAAGACAGTAAGAAGCCTAAAGCCGTTGGGAAAGAATTTGTGGAGCCGTATTTTCTCAAGAATCTCGAACATAAAGAGGGACCGCAATTGCGATACTGACCTATTGGGCTGTAGATGTTCCAATGTGTAATGTACAGACAGGCGTCGAGGTCTGTCGGTAAACTGCACTTTCTGATCCTTCACAATTGTAGCGAAGTTTTGGTCCCTTGATCGTGAAGTGATGATCTCCCGAAGAAGATCGTGAATCCGGAAAGTTTTGACCCTTCCATCGCTTGTAGTTGTTGCCACTTGCACCAAGCTTCTGTTCATTAGGTCTTTGAGATAATCGTCGGCGACTTCTTCCAACACTTTGCCTTCTTTCCCTTCGATGAACCCTTCGGCGACCCACAATCGGATCAGCCTCATCCGGTCGATGAGATGGTCCTCGGGAAAGATATTCAAGTACATGAAACATGACTTGAGGTAATATGGAAGATCATTAATACTTAGAGACAAGACCTTCTTTAAGTCCTTAAGCTTGTCATTCCCATCAATTTCTGCTCCAATAGTACGACCAACCATATCCCAGTCATCGATCCTCCGCGCGTCTTTTGTTGCCAGAACACCACTAATCGCCACAATCGCAAGCGGCAATCCTTCACATTTTTTCAAAATGTTGTTACAGATTTCCTCAAGATGAAACGGGCATGCGTTTCCCTGGAACGTCTTCTTGCATAGAAGGTCCCAAGACTCCGACGGAGGCAAAGGTTCCAAATTATAAGTCTTCGACTCTTTAGACTCATTGCTAGCAGTCATGGCAACGTCGGCGTTACGTGTCGTTATCATAACTCTGCTTCCGAAACTGTTGTTAGGCAGAGCGCATTGGACGGCAAGCCACGCGTGCAGCTGCCAAACATCGTCCAGAACGATCAGATATCTCTGTCTCTGCAGCATCTCCTTGATCGTCACTTTTAGCCGGCTGTTCTTCATGTTCTGGACAGCCAAAGGGACTCTTCTTCTTATCGCTCGGAAGAGTTGTTCAACCAAGTCCCTAAGCACGTCCTCGATCTCGAAAGACTGAGAAACCGTGATCCACGCTCGAACGTTGAAATGCTTCTTCACATCTTCATCGTCATAGACTTGCTTCGCCAAGGTGGTCTTCCCCATCCCTCCTTGCCCAGTCACGGAAAAAACTTCACGCCCAGAACCACTTGAAATTAGCCACTCAACTAGCTGCTTCTTACGCCCGTCAATTCCCACGAGATCGGATTCGTCCAAGAGAAGGGCATCATCGCGGCAGTCCTGCCACATGCCCGTTGCACCGGCCAAGCTCGAACCTTGCTCGGCCCGGGTGAACTTGTCACGAAGTCGCTTGTGGACCTTGCAAACTGTTCGAAGCCTCGCATTGATGCTCTTCAAGTCATTCGCAATGCGGTGGAATGCTTTCCCCTTCTTGATACAACAAGCCCATTTTCGGAGCGTGCCACGGACACCGGGTTCGTGACTGTGTCCTTGGAGGATGGTGTACTCAGCAAGAAGATCCTCCGTCTCGTGGGCAATGTCTCTGACTTGTCGAACCCAAACACTTAGCTCCTCATCCGTCTCTTGCAACGCGTCCGCAATCCTCAAGAAGGCCCTCATCCTTTCTAAATCTCCCCGCAAACACACAACTTCTTCCCGGACACCGCCCAGCAGATTCACTTTGTTTTCGAAGAGGATCCCGATCTTCTCGATCAGGAAGCTCACCGCACTCTCCGCCATCGAGTTTTTTCTGTCCCGTGTTTTTCAATACAATATGCTTTCTCTCAGCTTTAGATCAACGAATGTTATTGGCTGTGAAAACTGAAAATCTCAAGTTTAATAGATAGTTGATTATAGGATTGGACTGTATGTAACCAAGACTGGCACGCAATGAGAATGAGAAGATTATATCAAAATGAAACTTCTAGGTACTTGGCATATAATGTCGAACATTTTTTTTTGTAACGCGAAGATGTAATTGACTTTTAGAATGAAGAAAGTTTCCTGGTTACTTCTTTCAATAAACTATTCCTTAACAAACATTCGAATGATTAGGATTAAGTGATTAGAATAAGGAGATTAAGACGAGAGAGAAGGGAATCAAGTGACTTAGACTCGTTCGGGTACAGAAGGCACATAAATATTTAAGTTTTATGAAAGGTTTATTTAGATTGAATAATGGGTCACGGTTACATGTAGATTGCTCTTGGTACCTTACCGGTTAACCGTTCTGTATTTTTAGATAAGTTTGATCGGTTTGATACATGAGACAATTTATTAGTTATTTCTTAAGTTTTATGTGTCGTCTTATTACCAATGTATTCTTCCGCTATAACCAGAGATTAATTTAATATATCTTGCGATAGGGGTCATGTAACAAGTGATTCCGAATTTTAAAAAAAAAATCCGTTTCCTTGAACTACTAATGATTTGTTCAAGCTAGTTAAAATGAACACCGCTTATGCTAAACACGCTTAAAAGATTACTCTATGCTTGCCCAGTTCGGGTCATTTTATAATTTGGATAGTTATGATATTGGAGAACTTTATATTTTTTTATATTTGTAAGTGTCGAATATTTTTATATATGTTACTACGGTGCGTTATCATGACTGGCCCAACTCATATATTTTATTTTAAATTTATAAAATAAGGCTTCATATTTAAAAAATAAATAAATAAGTAGAGACTTGTTTGATTAGAGAACACGGAAATCTTATTAAGATGATTGATCTTATCAAAATGTGGAAACCTGAAACACGCACAACGGCGACATAATATATGTGGCATGATTAAGGAATGATTCAGATATTATATATATATATATATATATTATATATCTCGTCATGTCTTGCATCATGTACGTGTTGACGAGGCGATTAATGAAAGTCATTTCTTCGTCATTGCACTTACGATATAGCAGATATTTGTACGTTTGTAATATCGATTTATAAGAAATAATGGACGTTATTTGTAATAATTAAATAAAACTCATTCTATTTATTAATATTCATTTTTTAATTCAATGTAATTGATTATGTAAATCCTATTGTATTTATAATAGAGCACACATAGTATATATGTAATGACACGTAATGAAGATAACATATACCGATAGACTATAGATATAGTATATAGAGAGATTATCTTTTTTTAAGATTTGATGGTTTTTTTTTATATAAAGAAATTATAATGAATAGTCATATGAACATGTTTACATTATATTTTAACAAAATAGCTAAACATTACTTATTTTGTATATGGTTATAATGGTTGATATGATTATTTTTATAGTAATTAATATATGGTTATAATGGTTGATATGATTATTTTTATAGTAATTAATATATGGTTATAATGGTTGATATATATGATTATTTTATAAATATTAACTAAACATTGGTTATTTTGTCAAATTTTAAACTATTTTGGCTATTTAGCTTAAATTCTTTTTTTTTTAATACTAGCTAGAATTATATTTTGCAAAATTTTCTTTCATTTATGTAATTTTAAGAAGTTATAAATTAATGGTTTTGATGAGGTCATTTATTTAGTTTCTTAAAATATATCATCTTATTATTTTATCAACATTAATATATTTTTTTTGTAAATAGTCCAAATCGAAACTGAGAAAAATATTATCTTGGAGAAGTTATAAATTTGTCTGGTAAAAATTTAAAGAGTTTTGTTGTAACTTTCTGATGCAGCGGAAATCTGGGGAAGATCGGGGATCGATCTTCGAACTAGAAAAGATATAACTGATGTGGCGGAAATACAGAAAAGATAAAATAAAGGGGATAAATATTCTTGATCGTTGATTCGCTCACGAATACCGATCGAAGAACCTATCGTTATCCATTGATTCGCGCACGAATAGCTAGACTCCGGGCAACCGATCACCGTTGATTCTCGCACGAATACCGGCTCTCAGGCATCCAATCTCCGTTGATTCGCGCACGAATACCGGGTCAAGGGCTTCAAACTCGGAGCTCGCTCACGACGCTCGGATTTGGGAGAAACTCTCAAGTCTCAATTTTCATTCATCAAAATCTCTCTATTACATTCATAGATTCTCATATTTATAGTGCAATGAGTACATGAACTAGGACTTAGGAATTAGAAATACATGAACATAGAAACTAAGAATACATGAACTAGATATTATAAATATTAAAGTCGATGGCGGTCTTCAAAGCGAGGCTTGGAAACGTGAATGGTTGTGTGGTCTTCAAAGCGATGAATGTGGTCACATTAAATCCCGCATCACTTTCACTTATAACGTGGTAAAACAAAGACGCTTGAGATTTACGAAGTCAACAGTCACGAGCATGTATACTTGAAGCAATATATATCTGTACAATAAAGAACAAACGAACCTTCTAGAAGACCGGAAAAAAAAACTTGAGATTGCAAAATATATAGACATATTGAACTACGTCCACTTGTCGTTACTAGCAAATGATTTTCACTGTAATAGATATTGGAGTTTTTGGTAGTTACAATTTACAATTTTCTTTCTCACAATCCCTTTTTTGTTCTACAAACGCTACAAAAGTCGGTACAAACACATAAAGTCGATTTATCAGACGCAGTTCCGGTGAATCAGACCTTATTACCATCTTTCTTAATTTGCTTAAAATTAAGGAAAGAGTGGTCTTATTATAACTACAACAAAATTAGCAAATCCCAAACCCAGTTGTGCTTTTCTCTTCTATTTAAATTTCCATTTGAAGTAAAGCACATCATATTATAGTCAACATTAATATTTTTTATCATTATAACTATTAGCATCTGGAAGGATTCAAAGGCTTATTGATCGTCTATTTGGCGTTACATGTATAATGACTTTTGTTGCGTGTAAGACGATGTTAATTATTGGCTACGGCACCAAGTACTGAAAGCTACTAATTTAATAATAGTCTCTGAAATAATTAACTATATATGTCTTCATAATGTCGATGTTCGTGCGAGTTTTTTGACTGTCCTCGGATATTCTGACTGAGATACTAAATCCCAATATTACTTTATTAAGAAGCTATATTTCTACGTACATAAAGAATTAAAAGAAAAAATAAAACGCGTTTCTTTATCCTTGTCTTCCTCTTCATCATTGAGTCTTACTGTATAAGGACGATATATATTATATATAAATGAGGAAGAATATATCATATAATGGTCGGATTTATGTGATTTGATGATCTTGTTTGGTCGCAATGAGATGGGACGTTCACGAGAAATTTCCTACATTGCATGACATGAGTTTAGCTTTCACTAGAACACGCACGGTGTATCTTTCGTAACACCTTCCTACTATATATATATGTTTTTGTTTATTTGTGGTTATTTATACTATTTGACCAGCCTCAAAATCGGCACACGAATTTTGCGTGGAAAATATGGCATATGCTTTGGTGAACCGTGAACGAAGGTGATGAAGACAAAAATTTAACGGAAGTACCGTATTAGGTTCTTTTTTAGAGAGAAGCATTATAGTGAAAATAAAAACTTCGACAGTGAAAAAAAAAAGATTTATACCTCTACAAAATTAAAAAATTAGATAGTTATATTTTGTAATTAGTTCGTTAATGAATACCACTTGACCCATCTCAAAATTGACGAAATAATTTTACTTAAAAAATCAATTTGAGAAGAAGCCACGGACATGGATGAGTTTGCTGAGAAACTCATCACCTTGAATAGTGCACATTGTTGAGGAATATTAAGAAAAGATGATGATGCTCCTACACGACTAATTTTTATTTGGGTTACTTGTATATGTTTCTTTTCTTTGACAAATTCGCTAATTGTGTTGCTTTTTTTTTTTTTTTTTGCAGCATATATTCCCGTAGTTGTAAAAGTAGCTCAAACTCAACTTCCGTCCCATTCCGTTATGCCACATGTCATGCTCATATATTGGCGATGCTTGAGTCTTGATATTATTTTTTGTTTAATAATTGTTAATGGGGAGATAACAATAAATGTTTTAAAATTTTGAAACCACGTGAGCAATCTGAGCGTAACACGTGGCAAAGTTTAACAGAATGGGACGAAAAGATGACGGAAGTTGGATTTGAGCGAATGTTACAACTACCGGATTATATACCGCGAAGAAAAAAAAAAGAATAGGAACATAATGAGCGGGTTTGTCAAAGAAAGAGAACATATGCCGATAATAATATGAGCATGACATATGGCAAAGTTTAACAGAATGGGCAGAAAGATGACACAGGTTGAGTTTGAGCTACTTTTACCACTACGGGAATATATGCTGTGGAAAAAAAAATAAAACGGGAACATAATGAGCGGGTTTGTCAAAGAAAGGAAACATATGCCTGTAATACCCCTTTTATTTAATTTTAATAAGAGACGGAGGTTTTTGTAATGTGACTTATTTATTTATTAGTTCTGTTGAAAAATATTGCTTGCTTTGCCTCCAATGCTAAAGTCTCAAACTCTACTTTTGAACTTTTTAGTACTACAATTAATCATTGTATTTAAACAAAAAATAACTTAAAAAACAAAATAGCATATATATGCTTTTGGTGAAAGAGGTGATGAAGGTAACAATACTATGACCACAAGCTCTAGTATTTTTTTCATGCTCTATAAAATCTACTAAGATTATATAAATCGAGTACTATTCTCTTAGATACGTCAAAAATATATATATTTATTTGTTAAAATAATTGATGCTAGTGATAGAAAAATAAAGACAAAAAAATAATAATATTTTTTATAATATTTAAAAAACCAACGAATATTAACGGCATAAAAGTCAAACACGAGTTATATAACGATAGCAACTATCGACAAACTGAATCATTTCATGGACTTAAGCGGTGACATGGAAACGTGTGGTCCTTTCGTTCTAATCATTATGTATTCATTAGTATAATCATGGGATTTTTGCGGCAAAAGTATTACGAAGTGTCTCTTTGTATGCAAAATATTTTAAATTTCATTTGACGTGGCATAAGTTTTAAGATAACAAAAATTAGTCATGTCTGAACTCTGAAGTTTCAAAATTTATTTTTATTGAGACATAAGTTTTTAAAGGAAAAAACCAAAAACTGATCACGCTTTACGCTCTAAATTTCTTACTTAGCTGCGGAAAAAAAAACTTTATGGCAATTTTTGCCGCAAATATCCTATGATAATTTATTATATAATTCACTGTTCTTCTTAATCTTATGACTTAATATTATAGTTTTTTCCCATTACTCGTCTCATTCTCTGTATCATATTCAGATGGAAGCTCAGAGGCATGGCTGAGAGCACGATCGCCTTTCTCCTCAACAAGCTCGTGGGCCTCGTCGGGCCCGAGGTGGGACGTCTCCGTGGCGGTTGGGAGGAGATCGGGTGGCTGAAGTGCGAGCTGGAGCGGATTCTGGCCTTCCTGAAGGACGCCGAGGCGGCGGAGGAGAGCGACGAGGAGGTGCGCACGTGGCTGAAGCAGGTGCGGGACGTGGCGCATGACGCAGAAGACGTGGTGGACGAGTTCGTGCTACTGGGCACGCACGACCATGGGCCGGGGCTGTATGGCTGCATCAACAAGCTCTGCCACTGTGTCAGGAACGTCAAGGCAAGCTACCGCGTTGCGTCGGAGCTCAGGAGCGTCAACTGCCGAATCAAGCGCATTTTCGGAGCCCGGAAACGGCTTGCCAAGAAGCTGGATAGGGCTCTGAAGAATTCGAGCTTGACAAATTCAGGTAGTATTTGGTAATCTAGTTCTGATTATTCAAGATCAGCAAGTAATAGCTGTTTATAAATAAATAAACAAAAATATTTAGCTTTCTATTAATTGAAATTTGATATGAGATTTGAGAAGGGAATCGTCCATATCAAAATTCAAAACTAATTTGACTGATTTCTTATTGACTTCCTTCAAGTTTCAGTTCGGTTTTTACAATAGTTTTTATCTTTTAGGTCCTCTGTTTTTTTTTTTTTTTTTTTTTTTTGTGTGTGGTGTTTTTTATAGTTAAATGCAGGGTCTTATTTTCAGCTTTGAACTAAGCTTCGGGGGCGGACCTACACGAGGACCAAAGGTTGTTGTAATCCCGTGATCATTGGTCCGTCTCTGTTTAGTGTAAGTTTAAGATGCACGGAATAGCTACCAAACCCGACGTAGAGCATTCAAAACTGATCGTTTATTTTAGAATTTTTACACGGGTTATGTTGTAACCCTAGGAATTGCACATTTAAGGCTTGCAGTCAGTCATTGTGTTTTAACATAGCACAAAACAGAGAGAGTGCGAGCCTTGAGGGGTTGTAAGTTGTAACCGACGAACTCTGTTTGATATTATAAGGCATCAAGATGTGTAAACGTCGAGTGGACATACCTCTTACACTGAGAGTGAACCACTACAATTCAATAACTGATTTCTAATTGATCTTTTAAAAAAATTACAATTTTAAATGTTAAAATGGAAAAGCATTTGATCACATGGCTGTAAGAACCCTTTGAATCATGCATAAGACAAGGCTATAATTCAGAGAATATTGTCACACTTTATTGTTTCAATATCATTGGAATTTGGGCACTCTGCTATGTGAAAATTCTATAATGATGTGTAGCGAAATCCAAACTTAGTAGTTTGAGTGTTTTACAGGTACAGAGTGGCACAATAGACGCGATGACGCGGTTCTCTTGGAAAATACCGACCTTGTCGGTGTAGACGGGATCAAGAGCCAAATGATCGAGTTTCTGCTTGGCGGCGCCTCTGACCGGAGAGTAGCAGCCATTGGTGGAATGGGCGGGATCGGAAAAAACGGCAATGGCGAAGAAGGTTTTTGACGATGCAAAGGTGAAGAAACACTTCAAAACGCGTGTCTGGATAACCGTCTCTCAGTCCTCGAGCCAAGCGCAGTTTCTCAAGAGCTTGATTCAGAGCCTCGCCGCTGTGATCAGGAGATCAGTGCCCATCGACATGAATGCCGACGATATGAAGAAGCTAATCAGGAGCTTGTTGAAGAATCGGCGATACCTGATTGTCCTCGATGACGTTTGGCACTCGCACGAGTGGGAATCAATCGACCTTTCTCTCCCAAACGATTGCATCGGAAGCCGAGTTGTTATCACCACGCGGCGAGCTGACGTGGCCACCTCTGCCACCGCCTCTGGTGAGTTTTACGGCTTGAATCCCTTGTCAGAGGCAGAATCGTGGAAGCTTTTCTGCCGGAAGACCTTCCGGGGGAAGCCGTGCCCACCTTACCTCTTCGACATATGCGAGTCAATCCTGAAGAAGTGTGAGGGCTTGCCTCTCGCCATTTCCGCTCTGAGTTGCGTCCTATCAATGAAAAAGAAGAGGAGGATCGATGAGTGGGATCTGATCCGAAGAAGTCTTAGTTCAGAGCTTCACGGAAACGACAGGCTCGAGGATCTAAAGAGAGTGCTCTTCCTCGGCTTCAACGACCTGCCGTGCCACCTCAAGTGCTGCTTCCTTTACCTGAGTGTCTTCCCAGGTGGTTTGATCAAGCGCATGAGCGTTGTTCGCCTCTGGATTTCAGAAGGGTTCGTGGCTGCGAGAGACGGAAGGACACTCGAGGAAGTCGCGCACGACTACCTCAATGAGCTCTTCAACCGAAGCTTGATCCAAGTGGCGGCGGCGAAGCCCGACGGGAGAGTCAAGGCCTACCGCGTCCATGGCCTCCTGCGAGAGATCATGGTCTTGAAATCAAGAGATCAGAGCTTCACAGCGTTGGTCAAACCAGAGACCAATCAATGGCCAGAGAGATCACGGCGCCTCTCGCTGCACAATGCTGCGCCGCCTGCACAGAAAAACCGTTGGGCGTACAGGCTCCGCTCATTTTTCATGTTCGGCGCTGCAGAGAACACGTCATTACGAGCGCATTTCCCGACCGGTTTCAAGTTCCTCAGGGTGTTGAAAGTTGAAGACGTCCCGCTGAAGATCTTCCCCATGGAAATCGTGGATCTTTTCTATTTGAAACAGCTAAGCTTGAGAAAAACTAAGGTGAGAACAATTCCCAAAAGTATTGGCAGACTTAAGAATCTAGAGATTCTCGACCTTAAGCACACTTTTGTATCAGAATTACCACTCGACGTCTTGAAGCTCCAGAAACTTCGCCATCTCATCGTGTATCGTTTCGAACCCAACAAGTCTTATGCACAATTCGACTCGAAATTTGGGTTCAAATCCATTCCGGGGCTCGGAAAGCTACAAGCCCTACAGCACCTCTGCTTCGTCGAAGCAAGCCAAACCTTTGGCTCGACGATGAGCGAGCTGATGAGCCTGACTGAGCTCAGGAGGCTAGGCATTATGAGATTGCGAACCCAGGATGGGCAAGCCCTGTGTGCAGCCATTGAGAAGTTGACGAATCTCCGGGTTCTCTCGATCAAATCGGCGCGTGAAAATGAGATCATCGACCTCCAAAGCCTCTCGGCCCCGCCACGGTTCATCGAGTGCCTCTACTTAACAGGGCGGTTGGAGAATATGCCTCGCTGGATTCCGTCACTGACAGGTATCGTCAAGCTCTTTCTGAAATGGTGTCGGCTTCGGGATGATCCCCTTGTGCACCTCGGTGATCTTCCCAATCTCGCCCACCTCGAGCTACTGCAGGCTTACGATGGAGAGGGACTGCAATTCGGGGCCGGAAAATTCCCGAAGCTCCGATTGTTGGGTCTCGATAAGTTTGACGAGCTCACATCAGTAGAGTTTAGGAAAGGCTCTGTGCCCCACCTCGAGAGGCTAATCATCCAGCGGTGTGGTCTCCTCCGGAGGGCGCCTTCAGGCATCGAGCAGCTAACCGAGCTTAAGGTGGTCGATTTTTTCGATATGCCTGGCGAGCTGATCGGGAAAGTAAAAGGAGAGGACTATTGGAGATTTTCAGGGGTTCCAGAAGTTTATTTTAGTTTCTGGAGAGACGGCGGTTGGGATGTTCGTTCACTTAGAAGCTTTCGGGAGCGTGAGATGAGACCGGCGACTGGCGTGGTGACAAGGCGGCACCCGCGGCGGACCCTTTGTAAAGTATAGAGGTTGTGAAAAAAATTAATTTTGCATATCTTATTTATATTTGTTAGTTGGAAATAGGTATAGTGCTCGATAAAATGCAGTGATTGATGCAACGACAGTAAGTTGTTTGGATTCATCACTATATACACTACAGATTGCATTCAAGCTTAACAGTACATATTAGTAAAATAAACAGAAAGTTAATATTTGTTAAATAGTCAACTTTTAGTTTATATTTAAGCATAGCGAATTAATCATGTTAATAACTATAAAATGATTTATATATTCTTAATTATCATATTTATACGTTCTTATTTTAATATTCAATTATAATTAACGAGATTCCTTTCCACTAATAAATTCGAATTTTAATATTAATATTAAGTAATATGAAAATTAGATTTGATATTGAAAATCCCATCGTGTTTTAACCGTTGATTTGTATATTAATCGTTAATTCGTTAGAATTTTAATTCCATCGTGTATTAACCGTTGATTTGTATATTAACCGTTAATTCGTTAGAATTTTAATTTCATCGTGTATTAACCGTTAATTCAATCGTGTATTTACCGTTAATTTGTAAATTCATATATTAACCGTTAATTGTTAAAATTTTAATCGTATTAAAGAAAGAATAATTATAAGGGTATTATATGAATAAAAACTTATATTAAAATGCCACTTCATACATATGGTTATTTTATAAAGATAAAATAAAGATTGGTTACTTCGCTAATCAAACGTTAATCAAACGTTTCTATTTCGTTGTTGGGAGCAATTTCTCTTAAATAAGAAATAAGAGGAAGCCTAAAGTTCGAGTTTTGATGTATGTTTATCATCCTTACAATGATTGGTAGTTTGGAAACATATATATATCTTTAATTTTGTGAGATAACTTCTGTGAACAAAAAACAACTTTCTTCCACATAAAAATCAAGTAACCTTTTTCAATGTAACAAATTGTGACATAACGAACAGAAAAATTAATTGATTGATATGTTTAGAAAGAAAATCTTTAGAATCTTGGCAAAATATCAAGGGTAAATGAGTCAAATGTTCATTTTGGGTAAACTTTTTTTAACAAAATGCTCAAAGCTATTTATGGTAATCAAAACTACCAATTAATTGAAATACTGATCAATATACCTTTAATCTTTTTTTATTTGACAATAATATTCGGCGTTTAAATATTAATATAAAAAATCAATTTATATTTTCCCCCTTAAATATAACTAGATATAGTAACAAATTAAATTAAAAATTCTTTAATTATTCGTCTAAGCTGATTAATTGGTTTCGAATTGTTTTCTCTATTAATAAGGATTCTATTGATTTGAAAAAAAAAAATCAGTCGTGTAAATATAGGATTTTCAACCACAGTAGTATGTGTAGTAAATTGTAAATATAATTACGAAATTTCAATGAAGCTGTAGTTATAAAACTATAAATATACGAAATTTCAATAAAATTGTAGTTATAAAACTGTAAATATATTTATGACAATTCATTAACCTGTTGAATCTCGGAACATTGTGCTTGTTTACGAGCATCCGTATGATTTTAAACTACAATAGTACGTGTAATAAACTGTAAAGTAATTGGTTTCGAATTGTTTTCCCTATTAATAAGGATTCTATTGATTTGAAATAAAAATCGGTCATTTCAACCACAGTAGTATGTGTAGTAAATCGTAAATATAGTTATGAAATTTCAATGAAGCTATAGTAATAAAACTATAAATATACTTTTCCTTAAAAAAAAAACTATAAATATACGAAATTTCAATAAAGTTGTAGTTATAAATCAGTAAATATATTTACGACAATTCATTAACCTGTTGAATCTCGGGACATTGTGCTTGTTCACGAGTGTTCGTATGATTTTCAACTACAATAGTTCGTGCAGTAAACTGTAAATATAGTTACAAAATTTAAAAAACTGTAAATATATTTACGAACAAACTACGGCGACCGAGAAACATAAACAAACGACGGCGAACCTCTGCGAGCGAACAAGCGAACCTCCGCGAGCTAACGAGCGAATCTCACCAAGAAAACTGTAAATATATTTATGAAATTTAAAAAACTGTCAAGATATTTACCAACAAACTCCGGCGAACCTCCGCGAGCGAACGAGCGAACCTCACCAAGACACGGCGATCAAAGGAAGGCGACAGAGAACCTTCGAGATGGAAACCAACTTTTGGCGACGAAACAGAGCGATGGAAAAGTGTCGGAGAGGTCGGTTGAAGAGAGAAGTTTAGAGTAGAGGAGACTAGTGATTTAACTACAAACTAAAAGGGGAAGTTGTCAACCATAATTATAGCAAAAAATAATTTTGAAATTAAAATATATTATTAATAATTATTATACAAAAATTAATCATTATAATTAATAATTAGAGTTAATATGGTCCAATTTTTTTTATTAATGAGTATAAATTAATTTTATAAAATTATGGGCATTTCTCTTAAACATTAAGTGCTTTTTGGGCGGTAAGATTTTCTAAACATTGCCTTACTAAATTTATGGACTAGATTAAGGCAAAATTTGTGGCAAAACATTAGAATTCTTTATGAGAAAATATATAAAATAGCACTTATAAATTTATCATTAATCTCTCTGCCTTTTGTCTCTCATTTTTTCATCATTCTTCATCCTCATCTCTTTCTTCTCTATTTCAAGATTTTCAACTACCCAAAATAGTGTGATGGCTTGAGTTAGTTTATATATATATATATATATATATATATATATATATTTGGCAAATATAAGGCTATAGAACAAATAAGCGAATATTTTATTTTGTTTTTTGCATTTTCGATGTGGGGGTACAATCAATTTTTTGTAATAATATCGGTATCATTCAATATATCTACAATATCTTAGTGCTCTGTTGTGCCTCAATTCAAACAAATTGCTATCTTACAAGTTAATAATATTATAGAATATGATGTTACTATATTCTAGATTTTTATGTCACAAAGAAGAAGTGAACAGGAAACTACACTTCATGCTTAAAGTCAGCATATCTTCGTGTAACGAACAAATTATCCACCAAATATTCGACCAAGTAAGTACCAAGAAATTTCATTATTATTATCTATTGCATCTTCCTTAATAATCACAAAAACCATGTCATTGTAGCTTGTCAATCTTGGTAACGTACATCACAAGCAATCTTGTCATTTTTTAAATAAAGTAAAACCAACTAAGCCCATGATCAGCTATCTATATAACCCGAGATTTTCAGCTTGCAGAGCAAATACCAGTACATGTCTCGTCAGATCAAACTGAGATAAAAAAATTTGATGGCGGAGAGTGCGGTGAGCTTCCTGATCGAGAGGATCGGGACCCTTTCCGAAAACGAGGGGAATCTCTTGGGAGGGGTCCGAGAAGAAGTTCTGTGTTTGAGAGGAGATTTAGAAAGGATGAGGGCCTTCTTGAGGATTGCGGACGCGTTGCAAGAGACGGACGAGGAGCTAAGCATTTGGGTTCGACAAGTCAGAGACATTGCCCACCAGACGGAGGATCTGCTTGCCGAGTACACCCTCGTCCAAGGACGCTGTCACGACCCCGGTGTCTACGGCACGCTCCGAAAATGGGCTTGCTGCATCAAGAAAGTGAAAGCGTTCCATCGAATCGCAGCTGAATTGAAGAGCATCAACTCGAGACTTCGAACAATTGGCAAGGTCCATAAGAGGCTTCGTGACAAGTTCAGCAGAGCCGAGCAGGGTTCGAGCTTGACCGGTGCCACGAGCGTGTGGCAAGACTGTCGTGACGATGCCCTTCTCTTGGATGAATCCGATCTCGTGGGAATCGATGGGCGTAAGAAACACCTTGTTGAGTGGCTTATCACTGGTGGTTCCGGGCGCGAAGTAGTTTCCCTGACCGGGCAAGGAGGGATGGGGAAGACCACCTTGGCAAAGCAAGTGTATGACGATGAAGAAGTGAAGAAGCATTTCAACGTTCGGGCATGGGTCTCGGTTTCTAAGTCTTTTGAGATCGAGGACGTGCTGAGGGACTTGGTCGAGCAACTCTTTAAGGCAATCAGAAGAAGAGTCCCTCTGGCTGTTCAAAACATGAAAAACAACCGGCTAAAAACGACGATCAAGGAGATGTTGCAGAGACAGAGATATTTGATCGTTCTGGACGATGTTTGGCAGTTGCACGCGTGGCACGGCGTCCAGTACGCTCTGCCTAACAGCAATTTCGGAAGCAGAGTCATGCTAACGACGCGTAACAACGACGTAGCTACCACAGCGAGCATTGAGTCAGAAGGGAAGACATATAATTTGGAGCCTTTGCCTCCGTCGGAGTCTTGGGACCTTCTCTGCAAGAAGACATTCCAGGGCAACGCATGCCCGTTTTATTTGGAAGAGATCTGTAACTACATTTTGAAAAAATGTGAAGGATTACCTCTCGCAATTGTGGCAATCAGTGGCGTTCTGGCGACAAAAGACACACGGAGGATCGATGAATGGGACATGGTTGCTCGTAGTATTGGGGCGGAGATTGATGGGAATGGCAAGCTTAAGGACTTGAAAAAGGTCTTGTCTCTTAGTTTCAATGATCTTCCATATTACCTCAAGTCATGTTTCTTGTACTTGAGTATCTTTCCCGAGGATCATCTCATCGATCGGATGAGGCTGATCCGGTTGTGGGTCGCCGAAGGGTTCATAGAAGGGAAAGAAGGCAAAGTGCTGGAAGAAGTCGCCGACGATTATCTCAAAGACCTGATGAACAGAAGCTTGGTGCAAGTCGCAACAACTACAAGCGATGGAAGGGTCAAAACTTTCCGGATTCACGATCTTCTGCGGGAGATCATCACTTCACGATCAAGGGACCAAAACTTCGCTACAATTGTGAAGGATCAGAAAGTGCTGTTTACTGACAGACCTCGACGCCTGTCGGTACATTACACATTGGAACATCTACAGCCAAATAGGTCGGTCTCTCAACTGCGGTCTCTCTTTATGTTTGAGATACCCGAGAAACTGCAATTGCATATATTGTTTCCCAACGGCTTTAGGCTTCTTACCGTCTTTGATATGCAAAGTTCTCATTTAAAAAAAATTCCCGCTGAAATTGTTGGATTATTTTACTTAAAGTACCTTAACTTAAGGTACACGAAAGTGAAAATAGTTCCGAGATTCATCGGGCAGCTTCAGAACTTGGAGACGTTAGACCTTAAGCATTCCCAAGTTACGGAGCTACCGGTTGAGATACTAAACCTCAAGAAATTGCGGCATCTCCTGGTATATCAAAGTGAGTATGTGTGCAATGAACTCTTTGGTTCGAAATCTGGTTTCAAAATCACGGGAAATATAGGCGTTCTGCAATCCCTGCAAAAGCTCTGCTTCATCGAGGCAAACCAAGAAAATGGGAATGTGGTTAAGGAACTCGGGAATCTGAATCAGCTGAGGCGGCTGGGAATTCTTAAGTTGAGACGTGAAGATGGAAGGGATCTTTGCTCGTCCATTGCTTCGGCCGAAGAGGACGAAATCATAGACTTGCAATACCTCTCCGCTCCTCCAACATTGCTGCAACGGCTCTACATGAGAGGGCGCCTCGAGATGTTACCTCACTGGATTTCATCCCTTCACGGCCTCGTTAAACTGTCATTGAAATGGAGCAAGCTGAAAGAGGACCCTTTAGTATACCTTCAATACATCCCGAACCTCGTCCACCTCGTAATGTGTCAAGTATACACGGGACAGAGATTGTGCTTCAGAGCCGGCGGCTTCAAAAAGCTCAAGATTCTCGGCTTAGATGAGTTTGACGAGCTTCGATGCATCGAAGTGGAGGAAGGAGCCATGGCGAATCTCGAAGACCTTAGCGTTCGAAGGTGTCAGCTCCTCGAAAAAGTTCCCTTTGGCATTGAGCATCTACGCAAGTTAAAATTGCTGGAGATTTGCGACATGCCAAACGAATTTTTGGTCACTCTGTACCCGGAAGCGAAAAACGGGGATCATTGGAGAGTGGCCCACATCCCGGAACTTTACGCAACGTACTGGAGGGACGGAGAATGTAAGATCTATTCGTTGAGGAGTTTGAATGATGGAGAGAATTATCCTCTGCCAAGCAACTCCATCAAGACTCATGACCTTCACGATCGCTGGAAGTGACTTGTCTCCCAAGGTTTGAATCCTTTATTTTTTCATGAGATGATGAATTAATCCTTTACTTTATTATGAGAATTCTGAACTTATCAGCAAATCATGCAGCCACATGAACTTCTTAGGGGGTGAAATTTTCGTCCGGGTCGGAAATTGACTAGGAAGGATTATAAATGTGTGTTTCCCGCGCGGGATGCTGAAAAGAAAGAGGAAAAAAAAAACGTGATTGAACATAAGACGTCAAGGTACTAGTTTACGGTGCTCAACCACTTGAGCTAAGTCTTCTGTAGATTTTGATACCGTTATTGGGAAAGATTGTTGTATTTCGTACCAAAATTAAATAGAAAAGAACACACAGATTACTTGGCATTCAAGAAAGGGTGTGTATCAATAAAAAGAGCAAGAATTACGAATTATATTGACAATGACTAAATTCATTTTTAATTTCACAAGTCGTATGTTTTCGTATTAGATTTAATATGATAGATATGTGTTTATCAGATCACTAAAATTCAAGATATTATAATCGTTAGAACTTTACGGTAGAGAGATAAAAAAATAAAAATAAAAACCTTAATTACTTATGTAAAGTTTTTACATTACTTGAAAAAAAAAAAAAAACCTTAGAATATAAGTCATATATTTTTCTAGCACATGGGTATTTTCTGGCGCAGATATCCCTTTTCCTTTTCCGTTTAATTCCAACCATATTATTTTACAAAAAACATTGAAGTCGGCATAATTACATAGTGTTTTTAATTATTGGGTACTAAAATGGATTAATTTGGTACGAAAATGTAATGTAATGTTAATGTAACTTACAAATTAAAAAAACCGAGTATTTATACAATTTTAACATTTTTTGTTGCTAATAATATGGATGGGATTTGACGAGGAAGAAAAAATGATGACATTGAGAACTTTGACAACATTTCAAAAAGTACGGGTACTCTTGCCGCTAATACATGATAACATTAGGAACTGTAACCTTGAGAAAAATAGTTGAGAACTTACGCCGCAATTATGTGAAATATTGAGTAGTTTCTTTCTCCATCATAAACTTGGGATAGATAGATACCTAATTTTGAGAGACGCGGACCCAGACCTGCAATAGTTATAACTTATAGGGTAATTAGCGGCATAAGTGGCCAATGTTTTCAAATTTCCTTAGGCATGATGTCAATGACCAAAAACGACGGCAAAAGTCCCCAATGTGCACTAATCACTCTAATCACAAAATTCCATCCAACTAATTGGATGATTGTTAGTCAAATGATGATGTGGCAGTGTTGACTGACACGCGGACATCTACGTGGCACGCCATGTCGTCTTTTTTATAAATAAAAAATTGCCACGTCTTTTTTATTTTATTTTAATTTTAATTTTTTTACGGGGACTATTTATTTTCTCGCCCTCTCCCACGTTGCCACGTGTACACTCTCTCTCTCTCTCTCTCTCTCTCTCTCTCTCTCTCTCTCTCTCTCTCTCTCTCTCTCCTAAGCTGTCCCACGTGTCATCCAAAAAAGTAATCAAAATATTTTGTATTTGTATTTTCGAACCATGACCAAACCCAGATAAACAAAGCACTAAATTACTACATCAAAGGTATTTGTTGTCAAAATGTAATGGATATAACAATTTAAATAACAAACATATCCATTAATATGTGAGATATCTTTTCGATTATTATCCGTCATTTTTCGGGTAGTGGTTGAAAATACTACTAAAGTTGCAAATAGTATCCTACTTATAAGTTTATTTTCGGTTAGTTGTAAATATTATCCTACTTATAAGTTTATTTTCGGGTAGTTGCTGAAAATACTACTAAAATTATAAATATTATCCTACTTAAGAGTTTTAAATACTTACATCTTATGATAATTTAATAAAGTAAAATAAATATGAAATAAATTTATGTATTTATTAACAATATCACGACTAATTAAATAATGATGTGGAAACAAATTAAAAATTAAAAATGACATGGCATGCCATGTGGTTGTCCGCGTGGCGGTCAACACTGCCGCATCATTAGTTGACTAACATCCATCCAATTAGTTGGATGAAATTTTGTGATTAGAGTGATTAGTGCACATTGGGGACTTTTGCCGTCGTTTTTAGGCATTGGCATCATGCCTAAGGAAATTCGAAAACCTTGGCCACTTATGCCGCTAATTACCCTAACTTATAAATGAAAAAGAAGGGCACCGCGGTCATTTAGGAGAATCTTACTAAGTTTTTTATTGAGATTAAAGTCTTTTATTGTAATTATCTTCGTTTTTTTTTCTCTCTTTTAATTTCTTTATGTCATGTTTTGTTAGGGAAAGTTGACTGACTTCAGGGGAATATTGGGCAAAAGCAGAGGAAGTTTCGTGAACTATCAAGAAAGGAATATCTGATCGGAGAAGAAAGCTTGAATCGAGAGAGAAGAAGAAAATAATTTTTTTATTGAATTGGATGAATATTACAAAGAAAAGTATTCAGTATATAAGCTGAATACTGAGATCGATTAATCAAGGCAAAACAGAACGTTGGAGCTTTATAGGGAAGTCTAAAAAAACGACTTAATCAGCTCATAATCGTTTGCCAATAAAAACCAACCCATCTGATACAAACGACATCAAAGAGTAAATAAAGAGTAATAAGCTGAAACGACATCAGAGTAACAAACTTGGTTAGTCGTTAGAATAAACACGTGTTTTAATATGAACTGTTTTGTCATCTTGACTCTCTGCACCACTGGGAGATCAGTTTTTGTCGCGCTCTCGAAGTAACATGTCGTTCGTTTACCGTTGATTATCAAAACAAAGTATCCGGGAATTCATCTCATAGGTGGATTCCCGTTGACTTGAATTTCCGATCATGGTTGCGCTTTTTGGTTACGTTTTCGGAGGTGGTTCCAAGGAGATGAAAAGCAAAAAGTGATTTAGGAGAGAAAAAATGAATATTTATTTAAGAGGAAGCCTTAACTTAGAGGAAAATGATAAGGGTATATAGCGATGTGCGAGTGAGACTCACCATTATCTGTTTTGCATGCAAGTTCAACGAATGTGAGCGTAGATACACATACACATACAAGGATGATAAAAACCATAGATAATCAATCTTGTTCACGTTGAACAACTTTCATCCCCAAAAGAAAACGGATCAGAGAGAAACATGGCAGAGAGTGCGGTGAGGTTTCTGTTGGAGAGGCTCCAAACTTTACTAGAGGACGAACCGAGACAGCTAAGCGGAGTCCGTGGCGAGGTCGAAGGGACGAGTTGGAGGCTATGAAGGCCTTCCTCCGAGAAGCCGACGCCATGGAAGACACCGACGAAGGCCTCCGAGTGTGGGTCAAGCAAGTCAGAGAGCTCGCTTACGATGCGGAGGATGTCATCGATCACTTTCTTATTCGCTTCGAACATCCTAAACCGTCTTTCGAAGATCTCCCGTGTTCTGAAGACGCTGAAAGCTCGACGGCAAGTTGCTTCTCAATTACAGAAGATCAAGTCTAGAGCAGTGGACATATCTGAGCGACGCAAAAGGTATGATCATAATTGGAGCTCAACTCACGGTGGCTCGAGCTCAAGCCACGTCTTGTTTGCATTGAGGGACAATGCGCGCCTCGTGCCTGAAGCACAACTAGTCGGCATCGAGAGCCAAAAGGCTGAATTACTCAGTTGGGTTCTCGAGGATGCGGAAGGAAGCCGTGGCGCCCGTGTGACGGCTGTGCTAGGCATGGGGGGTTTGGGCAAAACCAGTCTTGTGACACTCTTGTCAACCAAGTCTACAAAGATACTCTAGTCAAGCAACACTTCCAACTCCGCGTTTGGGTCACTGTTTCCCAGATAGTGCCATTTTTTCAGTGATTTGGACACATCCTTTGATTGGTTTTGAAAAAAATTCTTTATTTTGGACATTGTGTACAATTTTAAAATTTTGCACAATTTTTTCAATCTGATATCTATTTTTTTATTTATTTTTTATATATCCTAATTAGGGTTTCAATTTTGTCCTCTGTTTTTTTTTTTCGCCATTGATTTTGCATTTGTTGATTTTTCAAAATTTTAACCTTTCCGGAAAGAGTCGTAATAATCGGAGAGATTCTTGTTTTGGTATTGTTTCTCCTTTTGTTTATTTTGGATTCCTGAATCTCCTTACATTGGTGTTTTTTTCGTGTAACTGTTTTTTTTTTTCAAATAATTTGGCTTAATTATGGATTTTTTTATTGGTGTTCGTAATTTTTACTATAATGGTGGTTTTAAACATGGCTTATAACCAGGAAGTGTTTGAAAATATTTATCTGCAAACGAATAAAGGAAACATATTGTTGTTGAAGTTTTTTAATTATTTTTGTGTTAACTTCTGTCGACAATTTTAATTTTAAACTAATGATTACGTCTGGCTGTAATTGGAACAATTTCAGATGAACAATCTCACAGTAGAATTGAAGTTAATAACGACAGTACTTGACTTTTACAAAAAAAATTGGCGTGGTTTATTATTTTGAAAATGATTTCGCCTGTTATGTCCTTGGGTTTGGTCATTTGTCTTCTCAAAAAACTCACAATCTTTAATTATTGTTATTATTTGCTTAAGTTTTGTTTCTACTGTTTGGTTGATGGGAAAATGAAGAATAATTAATCTCTCGGTGTGTTGAAATATGTGCCGCTCTTTTTCTTTTTTGATTATTCCTGTCATTTTGAGCTCTCTTAGCACAATGTCGGTAATCCAATAATTCACTTTTTTATCTCTTAGTTTTGAGTTGCATTTCCATTTTGTATTTTTTTTTCCTTTTTGACTTCAAAAAGTTCTACATTTATCAATGACTGATTGACTGTTACCGATTATGTCTATATTTTAATATATTTTCGATGTTATAAAATTATTTAAGATTGGATGAGATTGTACTTTGGATGTAATTCAGTTTTAGTTCGATTTTTAATTGACTTTTAACAATGTTTTTGCTTTTCATGGATTTCTTCAATATATTATATTTTGGTTTTGTTTTCAATCAATTTCAGTTTAAAAAAAATGTTTCAGTAGAGTAGATTTTTGACATTGTTTATGATCTAAAAGATTTTGATAGATTTGTGCAATATGATATTCTCTTCTTCTTTTTTTTTTTTTTTTTGTGAAAGTAATTTCAAGTTTGTTTTTGTTTTCGGGCATTGTTTTTCTTTTTGTTTATTTTTTAAAATTATGGTTGTAACCTTGATGTAAGCCTTAATTACCAATAGTAAATCACAGCACATAATTACATCGCACAATTAGTTTGATATTGGATTTATATTTTTCAATAACAACAAATAATAAAACTGTTTAATTTATAATATTTTCGACACCACCGCGTAAAGCGCGGTGCCGGTCCACTAGTTCAAAACAATTTGAAACCATATACGTTGACACGAATTAACCATATTAACCTACATTAACACAAATTAACTATATTGATTCGATTCATTTTAAATGTTTCTGCCTATCCTTCTCCATGATTTCGTTAAATCTCAGGATCAACAACCTTGATTGGCTAGTTCCTCCAAACTTGAGTCTTCCTCCTCGTCGGAGCTTCATCTCCGAATCCTTTGACTATAAACACGCATTAAGACGAATTAATACACATTGATACAGAGAATAATACACATATTAATACACAGTAATACACGTTAATACACATTACTACATAGAGTAATACACATATTAGTACACATTAATACACGTTGATACAGAGAGCAATACACATATTAATACACATACTAACACAATTACTGCAAATATTAACAGGTTAATACACAGATTAGTGTCTGCTCATAGCCATTACAATTATTATTTTGTATGCATAACCATTTCTTTATCAAGTTTAATAATATTTGCTCATAGCCATTATAAAAATGAATTTGGTATAAAAAAAAAACAGAAAAACGTAAACTTTATCAATTAACAAGAAACAATGATTACCAGCATTTGTATTTGAGACTTGAAGATCCCGATTTGCAGAAAAATTGAGAATTTCGTTTGACATGGCTTGATAAATGGAGCAATGATGCACTGGTTCCATCGTGTGAAGCTAGGAGTGCGGAACGATGAAGGCGAGGGAGAAAAGATGCGCTGGAGAAGGAGCTGCTCGGCGGGGGAAGAACGATCTGCAACTCACGGTTTAATTTAACGACGAGCTAGGCTGGAGGGGGAAGAACGATCTGCAATTTTGTTTCTGAAAAAAGGCAACGTTCTGAAAGTTTAATTTTTCACGTTGAAATTTAAAAATATGAAGCTGTAATATTTGGCAATTATTTGAATATTAAAAAACAAAAATACTATCCTAATTAATAGCAGAAAAGGTTACAACAAAGATTTAGTCTTACCCATTTGGAGCTTCTTCATAAAACGTGGAATAATGCAACCTGATTTTTATATTTTTTTTCTTTTTTTTTTAATTAAATTTAAATGTAATCAGTTACCATGATTTGTGGTTAATTACTATTTTAATTAATTACGAAAATAATAATCTAAATTGATTAATTAAAGGGTATTTTAGAAATAACAAATTGAATTTAATATGTCACCTCATGTTACTTGGCTAGTTTACAAAATTAACTAAAGTTTAACTATTTTGCTAAATATGTGTTTCAATTTGACTATTTGAAGCAATTTCTCTTATATATACACATATTATAATATTATAATATATATAGAAATAGATCTAATTAACTCGAGTACTCGACCGTAAAGAGAATCTGAAGAAACAATCAATTAAAAAAACTTATAAACAAATATAATAATAAGTACTTGATCTGGGTGTTTTGACTGGTCTATGGCTTTATACGTAGGATTAAAAAAATGTTTTTTTAATAATATATTTCATTTTTTTTTCTTACTTGGTGTTACGGGTGAAAACGGGATTGATTTTTATAAATTAATTAAACGGAAATTATCTCAATAAATTCCGTTAATTAATTAATTAATTCGATTAGTCTTTTAAATTAAGATTATGAATTAATTAAATCAATTTCCAAAACCCAAAACTCTCTCCAGAGGCCCGTTTTCAAAAAATAAAGTGTCCCGGTGTTCGTAAAAATATGAAAACACCCAAAAACGACATAAAATTTGTAAAAAACGGACGCAGGATGGGCCCGGAAGCGAAAAAGCTCCTGGAACACACTTTGTGGGACCCGCAGAGGCAACAGCCTCCAAGATCGCGCCACGTGGCGCGATCCCAGCTCTGCCCCAGCCCGCGGGGCCCACGCGAAGCCCACCAGCCCCACTTGGGGGCAGACTCCACACGATCGCGCCACGTGGCGCGATCTCGCGCGCTGCTGCAGCACGCGGGCCCTGCCGAGGTTCCCACTTGGCCCACTTGCAGCCCCCACCTGCTGATCGCCACGTGGACGGCTGGGATGGCTCCCCCCAATGAGCGCCAGCCACTTGCGCTGCGTGTGAGGGCACGTGAGCCGTCCGATCGGCGATCCGACGGCGGCGATGAGCTCTCCTTTTCCCGAGGACCAATCTGCATATGTAATATTATCCGGGGGGGCCCCAGAACAATATTTTATTGCACGTAGGCCCCTGGATCCTATTATAAATAGAAGCTCAGTTCAGTTAAGACGGTAACTCATTCGAACTCACTCGACTCGAGTTCTCTCTTTCTCTCTACCCCCGATATACACGCCTCCCCTAAAATACTATTCTAATGTTGAGCGTTGGAGGTGAATCAGGGGGTACCCCCCCCCCCCCCCCCCCCCTGTTTCCCCTGACCTCGGGCGTTCCCTTTTTTCAGGTCCTAAAAAGTGAGAGATTCACGAAAAGCGGAAGCTCTGGTGAAATTCCCATTTGGTCCTTGGTCCGCCTGATAGGCCCAGTTCTACGCGGTGTCCAGTCTATCTCCCCAGTCCATTGCGCGGCTGAGGATATAGTCTGGGGACACGAGCCTGGGCCCACAATTCAGGACGAGGGGCCGGACATAGGGGAATTCCCACTAAGATCCGGACGGCTGAGGGATCACTCTGAGAAGAATCCCCTGGAGAAAATCCTAGGGAAGGTTCATGACCCCGCCTGCCCTTGTTCTAAAGATCTGCGCGGCCTTGGTTCTGTCTCTTAGTTCCCGGGTCTGAACAGGATACCGGGACTCCGAGGGTAGTTCCTGCCCGGACTAGAACAAGCCATCTCAGGACGAGAGTCTAACCTCCCAGGATTCACTCCCTGGTCAAAAGCACTCCCCCGTTCGCTGGTACCTACGATCTGAGCGGTTCCCGAACCTGTAACCCCGGCCTCTGGCCCTGAGGTAACAGGTAGTGCGTAAACCCAGGTCGCCTAGGACCCCGAACGGCAAAAGAGGACTTTGACCAGGCTAGTGCCAGGAACACCTACTCAGGGTCCCCAAATCGGTCAACTAAAACCTCACCCTGAAGTCAACAGGCGATCACCCCGAAGTCAACAGGGGGTCAAAGGGAACGATCATTGACAGTAAAAGCCATCACTCCCACAACTGGGCCATCCGAGGCCCATCCAAATATCAACAGAAGCCCGCCACGTCACCAACGACATTGGGCCAGGCCCTAAATCCTCAACTTGGGCCTCAACAGTGTTTGATCCAAAAAACGGCATCAACACTTGGTATTAAAAAAACTTTTCATCTTGTATCTATATATTTTCTGAATATTTTTACCCGTATCAAATGTTTGAGGCACAAGTACTAATTGTTCAACAAGTGTCAGAGGTTAACTCGAAGCCTGCCCGAAAACTGCTCAGGAATCCAATTGATACTTTCCCTAATAAAATAAAGAGATAATTGCGGCATAAGACCCCATATTTACACTTTGTTAGGAACTACACAAGTAGTATTTAAGGAAGGATTTGACGAAATCCTGCCTTAACAATATTCCTATTGGCAAAAGTGCTAAATATTGTCCAACACATTGCCGTTAGTGGAATAACGGCACAAATATTAAATTTTATCCCACTCTAGTGGCATATTCTAATTATTCACTTTGGAGATATTTGTGGCATAAAGACCCATGTTTATAGTTTGTTGTAGTTATATTATACTCGCGGCCAAGCGAGATCATTTGGTCCATTGCCGCCTATACCGCCGAGTATGTTGCAGAAACTTAACATTTAGTTATTTAGAAAATAAAACATTTGATTTATATGTCGACAAAAACAAACATGGAAAATATACCTTTAACCGAATGAATTTGGGTACCAAAAGCAGACAGTTTCTGTAATTGTATATTTTTGCCACGACAAAAGAGAAGAAGGATCAATGCCACAAAAGACGGATCGAAACTGGATTTCAAACCTGGATCCGGATTTTCGGTTCTTACGTTTTCAAAACCTAGATGCGGATTTGTTTTCCAAACACATCAGAGCTTAGATTAGACGCAATAAAATTGGATTCTCGGGAGAAACTAATCTCCATAAAGTAACAAAATTCCAAGAACATCACACAGAAACGACCACCTAATCGCTTTACAAAATTTTACAGCTTAGTCTGTAAAAAAGCTAATTAGAGTGGCTAGTTTACGTTAATTCAAATTTTACAGCCCACCAAAAATAAAACACTCATCGATTTAATTCCAATTTTGAGTGGCTAATATATGCACAAGTATTTACACTAACAAAAAACAAACCCTCTCATGATATGTGATCGCCCATGTATGTGAACACTCGTTTCTGAAAGGCTCTCGCCAAGTCAACGACCTCGGAATTTCTGATGATCTCGACAACACCATCGATGTAAGGATTTGAGCGATCTTTTTTGGAAAGCCGGTTGGCGATGTCGATCGTAAAGCTTGCCATGTCTCTGCTTTTCGTCAACATCTGCAAGGCAGTGGCCGAATAGGCCAGATTCGAGACGAGTCTATTTACGAGTATCAGAGCCTCGCGCATTAACAACGTTCTGCAAACAGTAAATACCATAAGCATTCTCCAGAGCTTAACTGATTTATTAGATCGAAAAAAACATTGCGCCAATGATCACTATGGAAACATTAAAAAGTCAGTACCTTTCTTTAAATATCTCCGGCAACATGGGAATACAAGTTGTTTCCAAGTCGATTTCTGACGCCAATCCTTGCATGATTAACATTAGAAAATTTGCATCTTTATACAGTTTCTGGGTGACGAGAATATCGAATCCAGAATTCCCAGACGAGGCTAAGAAAGCCAGCAACACAACAACATGGCGTCGGAGCTTCAACTCCTGAAATATACAGGATAACCAAAATGTTAAAAGACTTCATCGGTAAATTAAATTCTGACTTAATCCGAAGCAATACCCCTTTGAGAACTTTAGAAGGAAACGAGAATGGAATTCACCAAAACTCTATCGAAAGATGTCGAAGATTGTCTCTTCTCGGGATAGACACGTAGTACAGGGATTACAAACCCTTACTACATACTACATAGTACAAAGTACAAACTATCAAAAAGGTCCCTAATTACCTAACTTAAAAAGTCCACAATGCCCTGAACATAAATGGAAGGCTATATATTATTAGTTATAAATAAACACCTTACAGTTTACCTCTAAACTGTTGCCGGAGCATGAAATACAATCGGCCAATCCCCATAAAACTGAAATGTAATTTTGAGAAGCTGAAGTAGAAGCTCTTCTGCGATAGTTTTGGTTAAACCAGAAGACCCGTCTTCGGTGCAATGGCGGCAGAATTCGACCAGTACTTTTGGATCTTCAAAATATTAAGTATTAAGTGAGTATAGAGCTTCCAATACTAGCCATTGAAAAAATGGAATTTGAATGATAGTTGTTATAGCTATGAAACTTTGTCATGATGTCGCTGTTTACTCTCTAAAACTCTTTGACATTCTGTGTAATAGTTCCCTCTCAAAGTGTAAATTCTCGGTAAAAAATCACAAGCTGCAGACACATACAAATTTAAGTCATGTTCCATGCTTGCATGTACATGGAACGTGACTTAAATTTTGACAAGAATGGTCGATTTCTTAATGATCGGGTGGGAAATTGCTAAAATATGTTTTGGGAGGGTGAATTGCGACAACACGATAAGGGTCATTGTCGTGAGGCATAGAAAAATCAACATGTAAAAGAAGAAGACACAAGAAATTAAAACAAATATAATAGACAATTCATGTATACGGACTCACAATTTAATAAGAGATATAGAAGTTGAACCGACTGTTTTTGCACGTGTAGGCCGGCTTCCTTTCTAAGCAATTGTGAGATACATTCAAAAACCTGATTGCTACCAAACCTGTTTACAGAAGGAAAAAAAAAAAAAAACTCAGTAACACAGAAAGTGAAGTATTATTTCTGAGCACCAAAGAATAAGTGTCGGGCTTACTTTTCCTTGTAAGTGTACGCGCTACTTCTTATCAGGATGATATTCATAATAGATATAACTTCTACCCTTACAAGTTCTTCTGATTGTCTTGTAGCGATTCAAAGCATTATTTGAAAGAGGGAATACCAATCGATGCTAAGATTCCATTGTCGCTTCTCAAACAAAGATTTGTCAATAGAAAACTTCTTTTCAGCGGCACCGGTGCTGAGAGTGTTTAGAATATTCTTCCCAGAGCAAAGTCCTTCAACCATGACGTTATCCCTGAGCAGATTGCACTGGAAGATCAAATCAAAGTCATCATAAGCACGTGAACATGCAAGAAGCATACAACCAGAAGTAACCTAGAGGCATGACACGAACACAAGTCTAAACATGCAAAACAAGATTCGAGAAAAGAAATAAAACATGCAACTTAGATTCTGTCTTAAAATTGATCAATGCCGAAACATCAAAATTTTGTAACAAATTTAAACAAACATTTAAAGCGCAACAACTCAACCCACTTAATATTAGCAAGAAATAAGAATACCTTTCTCCAAATGTTATTTCCAGACAGCATAGATTCTTCAGATACACATGCAGTATACGAAGAGATCGATGAGTAATTACCACCTGTCGCAGAAAAAGAAAAGATTCATGAGCACCCGCCATAAGATGTTTTGAAAATATAAAGTAAAATGACTTACAATCAAGAGTACGATCAATTTAATCAGATAAACATAATCATGAATTTCTATGGGTTCGTCCAACTCACGTTTTCAAGTTCGAGCATACTCGTCGCGATAATCGACATAAAGAGGCACAGGAACAGCAGGCTCGCCAAGTTCGAAAGCTGTAGAATTATGGGTTCGGGTTGAGTATTTGAACTAGTATTATTGCCGCAAAAAAATTGTGTAATTTAATATGATATATTACATAGTTAGCAATAGATATCACACCGTTAATTTTGTAAAATCTAGGCTATATTGGGACAAAGATGTAATATACAAATTTTTGTATGTTTAGTCATGGCGTTGGGATGATGAATTTTCCGGTGAGAAGACAGATTGCCGGCAACGTGCAGTAAGCGATGAGCGGGAATGAAGTGAATGGGTAGACGATGGTGTTAATGTAAGCGAGGCGTTTCAGCCACCGGAGGCGGCCTCCAGCGAAGCCGTACCAGAGAGGGCAATGCCGGCTGAAGAAGATCTCCACCGACCCCAGCGCCCACCGCAAAACCTGGTGAAGCCTGTCCGACAAGTTGATAGGGGCCGACCCCTTGAAGGCCGGCCTCAGCGGCATGCAGTACACCGAACGCCACCCACGGCACTGCATCTTGAATCCCGTCAGAATGTCCTCCGTCACTGACCCGTATATCCAGCCGATCTGTGGAAAAACGGTGAGGCCAATTCGGTTTGAGAAACATGTTATTTGTTAACAATAGGAGCCGTTTTTGAAGTTTCGTGTACCTCTTTTCCCTATGCAGTTTTCTCTTCGTAGCCGCAGCCGATGACGTGGATCGCCTCCTTGATCAGCATCGACGGGTGAGCGGTTTCGGGAGCTCCTCCGTTCTCCATCAGGGTCGACTCGATGAACACCGACGACAGCCCAAAAGTCTTCTGGAAGCTCATCTGCGAGATGAGCATCGACCTCTCGTGCTTGTCGTAATCTGCACCGCAGAGACCGAGAAGTAAGTTTCAATACACATGGCGACATGGCTTGTCAAATTCAATCCAGATTTATATACTTACTGTCGATCTCTCTGAGGTTGAATATGGCGGCGGCGAGCTCCTCGCGCTTTGCGTCTCAGTAGAGCTCCGAGGGGTCTTTCATTGGCTTCTTCGACGGGCAACAGCAAGAGTAACAACCGCACCATGAGCACGACGATGAAGGTTTCGGTAAACCCGGCATGGAGGCTGGGCTGTATCCGTAGAGCGCTTGCCTGTTGAACACACAACCCGTGCCGACATAGACCGGTCCTTGAATCCCGTCGAGGCCTCTCACGTTGACCTGTGATCACAAAATACCCTGTTTTTAGAGCAAAAGCCTTATTGTAGAGCATTTGGTATTCAGTATCGTTTTTTTTTTTTTTTGTAGCTTGTAACACAAGCAAGTGAAATTTTGACTAGATGTTCCGGCGAGAAATCCACAGCGGCAAG
Organism: Parietaria judaica; assembly: GCA_954871525.1. Classification (NCBI taxonomy): domain Eukaryota; kingdom Viridiplantae; phylum Streptophyta; class Magnoliopsida; order Rosales; family Urticaceae; genus Parietaria; species Parietaria judaica. The sequence goes on along the minus strand of OX940868.1, from coordinate 18,145,308 downwards.
ACACGATATCTCCCCCTCTCTTTCGTACCTGACTTTCAAGAGCGCATTCAAAGATTAGCTTCTTGTTTTCATTTCAACAAAATATTAAGTAAATTGGGATTGAAACTATGAACCTGGCTGATAGCGCGTCAGCATATGTCTCCCTGCTAACCGGGGACCACTTCGGAAACTGATCCAACACCCACGAGAAGGCGAACCAGATCTCGCAGATCACTGAGGTCAACCACAGACCGTAAGCGGAGTCAACGGGATGAGTCACTCGGAAGTGGAGAAACAGAACGAGGATGAGCAATCTCACAGCGATCACAGCCCTGTACGGTGCGAGTTTGCTCTTCGCCAACGGAATCAACCGCGATACGGCTGCGCAGCAGCCTCACTGGTTCTGCAAAACCGTACTTTGATTAAAACAAAATCCCGTGTCTTAAAATAAATAATCATCGTACTTTGATTAAATAAAATATTTTCTCTATATTATAAAGTTTTTTTCAATGAAAAAGAAGTTTGAAATTTTGCGGGAAGTTGTAGGAAGGTTATGGTTGGGAAGGGCACATCTTATGCAACAAACCACCAAAACAAAGACTTGCATGCTACGACTCATACAGAAACAAACAACTCATAAGTTCGTGCTTAAAAATTTGGGTCTAGTTCTGAACTAGCCTTAGACTTCATATTGTTTAGATCAAAGTTCGAGTTGTCCGGGTTTATCGGAAACCGAGAATTATTGTAAAGAAAGCACATATTATGCCGGCTGAGTAACTAAAATCCAAGAAAAAACAATGAATCCTCGACAAATTTCATAAATACTGAAAAAGTGGATAATGCAAAAAAGAGAGAGGATATTATATATCATGCCAATAATATATTGCGCTTAATATAATTAATTTATCAATAAAATTATCTTATACTATGCATCACTATTAAGTTTATAGATGGGATATTGAAGTGTAATACGTACTTGTACAGTTGTACGAGGTATATACTGTAGACTTATAATATATTTGTCGGTATACCCGATATACTAATAAAAATCGTATTGGTAAACCCATTATTTATGAAACACGCTTAAAATAATTAATTTATCAATAAAAATCGAACCATCGGTATTTCCTTAGTAGATTTGTTTCCGATAAAAAAGACTCAAACTTTTTCAGAACCCTAATTTCAGAACTTTCAATCTATGAAACCCAGTTCGAGAAATCGAAGCCAAACAGAAGAGAGAAGGACAAGAGACCTGGATTTCAGTCGACGATCCTGAGCGCGTTATCGATACGGCTCGCCTGACCTCGCCGTAGACGGGGGTGACTCGTCCGGCGACCGGAGCATATTTCCGGCGATCAAATCGCCGTCGGAAACCAATGCCGAAGCCATGGTCAGACCTAAATGCACAACAGGAAGAAGAAAGCATCGATCAAACTCGACGCAGAATGGGAAGTCGACACGTGGAAACCACGTGGATTTGGCGACTTAGTTTTATTATTCTTTTTTTTTTAATTAGCGACTTAATTTTAACGTTTAATAACTCTAGAATTTCGTTAGAGTCTTGACGGCTAAATGACAATCTTTTTTTTGACGGCGAAATGATTCAATCTTTTTTTTTTTTGAGGAAGGCGAAATGATTCAATCTTGAGAAGCCGTTAAGTCTATGATATATAGATATATAAATATATTATATACGAAGTTAGAAACATACTGAGTGAAAAGAGAAAACACAAAAGAGCTAACCATCAGAAATGGCGTCTGAAAGAACCAACACAGCTCAGAGATCAACCAAGATCAACAGATCATCAATGGCGTCCAACCAAGACCAACCAAGAACTGAGGGAGCTCAACCAAGACCCGCAATGGGTTCCGAAAGAACCGTTTTCATGGTTCCATCCTACGTTTTCAAGCATGTTCAAGCTCATCTCGAGCTTGCCGATCAGTTCGCTCGCCGGGGCTTCGACGTGTATGTTCTCATCCCCGCAAGTTTCAAAACTGCCGTCTCGAGCCTCCCACCGACTCCATTCCCGGAAAAAGTAATTTCTCTCTTTCTCCCCGTCCCAGTCGCCCCGCCAACAGCAAACCGCATAAACGTCCATCAGATTACGCAGATAATGGATCTCTCTTTCGTCACGGTCAAACATATTTTTCAAATATACAAGCCAAAGCTTGTAATCTTCAGCTTCACGCCATGGGTCCCTAATGCTCTGAAGGAGGTTGTGCCTCAAGCTATAGCAATCCACTATCATCTATCTGCATCTCCAGCAACTGTGGCTTATACCCTTTCTTCGGACCAGAAGACTGTTGCCTCCGCAGACGATCTCTTGACACCTCCGCTTACTTTCCCGCCGTCGTCAACAGTCACATTATCTTCTTACGAGACAGAGAGCCACCTTGTCCCAAGCAACTTCCATACGCGTGTCATCAACTGCATCAAGAGCAGTGACGCGATTCTGTTCGCGTCGCTACGCGAAATTGAAGGCCCATATTTGGATTTCATCGAACGGACGCACGGGCGCCCCGTTCTGTGCGTTTGTCCGCCTTTGCCTGATATGGTGGACGTGACTTTAGAAGACCGAACGATAAAGGAATACCTTTCAACGTTTCAACCAAGAAGAATAATCTTTTGCCTAATCGACAAGAATTTATCGTAAGTATTAAACCTACTATTTTATATATATATTTTTTTATATTCATACTGACTTACAAATCTGCTAAAAAAAATTGTAGCATGGAGCAATTTGCAACTCTAGTAACAGGCCTCGATCATACCTCGTTTGGATACATACTTCTGTTTCAGCCACCTTTTGATTTACTGGCGTTCGAGGCCTCTCTACCTGAAAAAATTCGCTCAAAGATGAAAGGGAATTGTCTATTATCTACCAATTGGCGGGCGAGCGCTGGAATTCTAATGCACCCTGTAATACGGTGTTTTCTCACGACTTCAGTCCCGAAACTGATGATGGGCATACTTAGCCCCAGCCCCGTTGTGCTCATTCCCACAGCTCGCTCCACCTTGGTCGCAGCGCGAGTGCTGATTGGCGACCACGGATTGGCCGAGGAGGTTGAAACCGACCCCGCAACGGGTCGGTTCACCAGCCACCAGATCACACGAGCCGTGGAAAGGGCGGTATCGTCAAATCTGATTCACGAAAATCAAGCCAAGTGGCGTAAGTATCTGACCTCGCAGTGGCTTAAGGATTACTATTTTGAAAGCTTTTGTAAGAGGCTTAAATCCTTGGCCATAGAGTAGTACTGTAAACTGTAATGAAATGTAAGAAATAAAGTTCCAATGCAATATTCATTTTAGCTTGCTGTTTGTATAGTTTCATATGGTACCAATTATTTCATATACTTTAGTTCGGGCTTCTGTACCCGCTGCTTCTATAAAGGGTCATGACCGAGAAAACGAAAGAAGTGATGTTACTTTTTCTGAGAACCTTGTTTGAGCGCGCTCGGCTTAACACTCCAAATAAGTTTCTCAGCATAGGTCCAGGGGCAGCCATTGAATCCACCTTATTGAAAAATTTAACCTGTTATATAATATTCCTAATAAGCCTAAACACCAAAACACCGATATCTATTTTTTACGAGTGCACCGAAGTAAAAAAAATATAACAAATAAAAAGAGAAAATGCATACCAAGCAGCAATGGGTATCTGGGCATTCAGCGTTCCGTCTTAGTAGCTGTAATACAGCTTGCACTCAAAATTAAAAATTCATTACACGTTCATAATAAGCATTGAACAATAACGAATTACATACTCGAATTAAAATGGAAATGTTTATTACCTAGAAGGCGAGCAAAATCTTCTGCTTTTTTAAATTTACTTCAAAAGAAAGTAAATGGGTTTCCAGAGAATTGGCAGAAGAAAGTAAATCTTCTGCCAATTTATTGACCCCCATAAACGCACACCAGAGAGCTAAAATCACCAAAGAACATAATCAGTATAAATAAAGAAGCAACTTACAATTTTTAGCTCTTCTTGCGCACCTCATCTATAGCTCTCTCGATAGGCTCATCTATAGCTCTCTCGATAGGACCGATTCTTTCAATACTGAAATCTGGAAACAAATAATACAGTAAGCATCATACGCAACACATCACCGAAGCAACAAAATTGAGATAATAAGTAGAAAAGTTTACCTTATAAAGGAGCATCTCCCCATGTTCAGAGCGCTCATAGTCTGGAGGAAAATCATCTTCAAGCGTCCCTTCGTAGGCTTCCAAAATTCAACAGCTTTTAAAGCACTGACAACAGAGAGAATATACGAATAAAAACAGAATGAGAAACTCTTCACAGATAAAAGGAGTTTACTGAAAAGCCCCTTAAGAAAATACAGTACACCAATATTATAGAACCAAAGAATAATGAGGTTTAACATTCAATTTCTTCCTCCACATATAAGCACATAAATAATTCAGTGTTGGCAATGATTATTACTTGGAATTTAAATGGTGCGGAACAGCAAAACCAATCCAGTTTATACAATGATTTGGTTTTAGAGTGAGCAGCTGTTGTCTCGTCCCAACAAAACCTGTCAAATCCCGCATCCGAGCCTGTTTTAAATGATGGATTAGCAGAGTAATAACACAATTAGATGAATAAATTTATAAGCAAAAATGGAAACTACAATTCAACGTGAAGCCTTTCATTGATAAAGTCAGTAGTTGGCTTGGAATGACCAGAAAATATTAACATATAGAATCAGCAGCCTTCAGGCCCTTCTTATACTGCTTAGTTTCATATGATTTCTGCAACAAAATTTCCATATAATTATACGATTTCTAAACTCTTACACAGATAGATAGATAGATAGATAGATAGAGGAGTTCACTGTCATCGACGGAGAGTCTCTAAGAAAACACGATCCAAACTATAAAAGAGAAATGTGAAAGATATTAAGCAAAATTGAGTACTTTTTTGGCTCGGGCTTCTGCTTTTCGCTGCTTTTGCCTCATTTTCTTTTTCTGAGAAGGACGCAAAGTGGACATACTATCTTCTTCTTCGGTTGTTGACTTTGGAGGTGAATCATACAACTTTATATAGCCTCTGCAGAAAACGAAGAAGATAAAATGACAAACATAATGAGTGTGCATCAAGGTTCAATAATAGTTTTGACTTTTGAGAAGACCCGAAGAAAAACAAGAATAGTCTCTTGATAAAAGTAGCCCTGGTCTCGGATTAAGAGATTCTAAAAAACGCGAAGTCGAACAACTGTAAAGAAAATTACCTCCCAGGGTATGCCCCAGTTGTTCTAATTGAACGCTCCAATATTTGACAAGTTGCTCAACAATATCCGCCTGAGAAGAGTGGCAAAACAAGTATGACTTAAAATTCTTTTAAAGTAACTCATCGAATAGTAAACAAAGATTTGGGATAAGATTAAACGTAGCGTGTGTTACGTTGGCATCGGGTTGTTTTGCGAGTCTTCAATTAGCTTGACAGCTTCAGATTTCTTGGCGGGTTCCAAAGCATAAAGCATTTCCGCGACCGCAGCTCTATGCATCAACGAACCTGCAATGTACCAAATACCAACGGGGAAATCGTTGAGAGAAAAAAAAATTAAGGCAAATATTTGACAAGTATGGTAAAATTACAATGAAGAAGATTGATGTTACCTTGATGTTTCTCCAAGAAATCCTTGTTTGCTTCGATCAGATATTTCTCACGCAATTGACTGGAGAAAATAGTAAAACCAAATAATTTAGCATGTTAGTTTTAGACATGAACGTATAGAGGGCATAACGGACAAAAAGAGAAGAAGTGAGGTAACCTTATTTCAGCGCGCTCGGCTTCAACGACACTCCAAATAAGTTTCTCAGCATCGGTCACTGGGGCAGCCATTGAATCCACTTTATTGAAAAATTTAATATTCAATATCAAATGGATGTGAAAATTTTATACTAAACACCGGAAAGTTCAAGTTATGGGACAAGAAAATCGTGTAACCGAGTTTTTACTTACCAACCAGTTACAAGGTTTTAATATATTTTGGGTTCTTGTTCCTACTATTTCAATTTATCGTTACGGTTATATATTCATTTAGATTAGACATCTTCTTTTGATCTGAAACTTCTTCATTTCTTAAGAATAGGTTTTCTTAATGATACTGGTTTGAAAACCCGTTTTGCACAGACATTGTTAAAAAAAAAAGGTAATCAGCACTCTCTAGAAATAAACATCGACAAATAAAGAATTCCGAGCAAAACAAAAGGACATACCACATGCACTGCATGTCGTGAAGATTGTTATGCTGATCTCCATCTTTTGTGAACAGAACGGCAGTTTTTTCAGCCAAAGCCACCTTCATGTAGGAAATACAACATTAATTGCCACATGAAGAAAGCGAAAGATTGCAATAAAAATGACGATGAATTTAAATAATAATAATAATAAAAAGAACCTGATCAGCTTGAAACATGAGCTTGACACATTCACTATTTATGTAACGATCTGCAAGATCATACATCTGGCTTCATCAGCCAATGCGGCGGAAGCTGCCATATCACCGGCATGCTTCAAAATCCGACTCTGCAAAGAAACTAACAAGAACAAAGCCCACATAAGAGTGGAGTCAATTTTCGCAATGGCCAGGTCATACTGTCCTCTCCTGTCATAATGCTGCTGCATCGACGGAGAGTCTCTAAGAAAACACGATAGAAACTATAATAGAGAAATGTGAAAGATATTAAGCGAAAAATGGTAACCTGTGCTAACAAGAACAAAGCCCACATAAGAGTGGAAGGAGGTTCTTTTTCAGCCCTGGATTTGAATTGAAACACACACCAAACGAAGAACATCAAAGAGTAGAGGATGGTTCCAACAACAAACGAATAAGACGCATTAACTATTCATCAGTGAGTATCCGTCAAGGAGACCCGCTCTCTCCTTTTCTTTTCGTGCTTGTCGCCGACGCACTCTCGAGACGAATTCAGAGAGGGACCGAATTGAATCTATTTCGGCCTTTGGCGGTTGGAGCTCAAGCCAATCGGATTTCGCACCTTCAATTCGCGGATGACACCCTTTTCTTTGCCGAGACCGATAAACAAGGGTGGGAAAATTTGATTGACATAGTGAGACAATTTTGTGCAGAGTCAGGATTAAAAATTAATTTCGAGAAGAGCAACTTGATGGGAATTAATTGTACAAGTGAGGAGAATGAAGAGCTCGCATCTTTTCTCGGGTGCACAGAAGAGTCTTGGCCTGTTTGCTATTTGGAAATGCCTCTCGGGGGTAATCCTAGGAGCAAAACTTTCTGGGACCCAGTGGTTTCGAAAGTTATAAAGCGGCTCGCGGGATGGAAAAAAGGTTTTCTCTCTAAAGGAGGGAAGATGACTCTCATCAACAGTGTTTTATCTACCATCCCCATATACCTTATGTCAGTTTAAGATGCCCGTTGGAGTTGCAGACGATATAGAAAAAGTTATGAAGAATTTCTTTTGGGATGGGTTTGAAGGAGGTCGAACACGCGCGAATGTAGCATGGGAAGTGTGCCAGTTTCCTAAGAGCAAAGGAGGTTTGGGTTTCGAGAGCCTTATTGTAAAAAATAAAGCCCTTTTGGCAAAATGGTTGTGGAGATTTCCGAAAGAACAGGGAGCCCTATGGCACAAAGTGATCAGAGCCATTTACGGTACTCAAGCTAACAACCGGGATCCAAAAGTTACGACTTCTCATACATACCGTAGCCCTTGGCGCTCAGTGTGTTCCGTTCAAGAAGAATTCTTTAAGCGTTGTTCGTGGATTGTGAGAGACGGTTCAATAGTGAGATTTTGGGAGGATATATGGAAGGGTGATCGTTGTTTCAAAGACCGTTTTCCGTGCCTAGCTCGCTTGTGCCCACTCCAAAATGTATCTATTTACTTGGTTGGCTCGCCTTCTCCAATCCCCGGTCAGGTCGAGTGGGACTTCCAATTCCCTCGAGATTTGACTACTCGGGAGATGGACGAAGCTACCGAGTTATTGCAAATATTGAGCTCTGTGAGTTTATGGGAAGGAATAGAAGACCGGCGTGCTTGGCTCCATGATGCGGAGGAGTTTTCTGTAAAGTCGATGACGAAAGAGTTATCACCAGGCTTTGCTCTCCCGGATGTGCCTTTTTTTGAAGTAATTTGGAAATCCGCGGTTCCAAAAAAGGTTCAGTTTTTTGCTTGGTTGGTTGCCCGTCGAAGAGTCAATACGGCTGAAATTGTTCAAAGGCATAATCCCCAAATTACGTTGCTCCCTAGTGTGTGTTCGATGTGTTTTTCGTCCGAAGAAGAGCTCGATCATTTATTCTTTCATTGTCACACAGCTAAAGCCGTTTGGGCTTGGCTTTTTTCCAATCTAAAGGTGGATCTAGTGGGCTTCACTTCCATCGTTGATTTGCTGCAAATTCACAAAGTTCCAAGGCGAAATAACAAATGGCACGTTGCGGCGAAGATTGGAATCGTAACTACTTTATGGTGCATCTGGAATACTCGCAACAAGTTCCTCTACAATGATATATTTTGGAATCTTAATGGGTTGATAGATAGTATCAACCATTGTATTGCTCTTTGGCTTTTTTCCTCATGCAATGAGTTTTCGATGTATTCTCTCGCGGACCTTTCGAGAGATTGGGCTAGTACTTTGTAAGGACGAGTCCTCGTTTTTTCTTTCTTTTATTATGGTAGAGTTTTGGTTTATATAGCCGGTCTGATTTTGACCGACAAATTTTAAACCACTCTCTAGCCTTGTATTGTAATTTACTTTTTATCAATATAAGCGATGTTTCTTTTTAAAAAAAAAAAAAATCATCAGTGAGTAGAGTACGAACGATGAACGCAAAATCGTAACGAAAATTACCTCCCCAGTTGTTCTAATTGAATGCTCCAACAACTGAAGAATAAGTTGCTCCTCCAGTGAGAAGAGTGGAAAGCAAGTATGACTCAAAATTCTTTTACACTAATTCATCGAATAGTAAACAAAGATTCACCTTGCAAATTAAGGAGATAGATCAAAGAATGCCTGAAGTGAAATCATCCAGTATTTCATCATAAGTTTTCATCGAGTATTTCATATGATTTATAAAAACGAGTAAAATAAGAATCACAAAATTCATAGTTTCTATTTCCCTAAGAAATGTGAAAGATATCAAGCAAAATACTGAGATTATAATCAATAGAGAGAGAGAATCAACTAGAATTTGGCGTCGAGACCAGGGCTGATCTCGGAGAGAAAAAAAGATTCACGCCATTGTTGCAGGGCTTGATCTCGGAGAGAGGAGAGAGAGCTTCAGCTGTTGGGCACAATGTTTTAGTTTTCAAACTCTTTTATTGGTTGTCTAGGGATGCAAAACGACATTCAATTCAGTGCAATGACATTTAATCTGTGAAACGAGTAAGAAACGACAATGAGGTTTGTAACCTGTGTGTGTCACCCTTCGGATTTGACCCATCATCCATGTACTAATACACGTCCTCCTATAAATGTTCGAAACAAAAGCATTGAGTTAGCCAATAAATATTATTTTTTTTTTGTAAAATAGGCTTGTGTTGTTCCACGGTGACCATTGACCAGCCGAGCCTCACTACGAAGGGGAAGAAGGGGTGTACTCTTCTCAGACCTGAAACACGAGCCACAATGAGAAGCAGAAAGGGGTTCAAAGTACAGGAGGACTAACCTAGCTCCTAAGCTAAGGTTAAGACGGAGAAAGGGTATAAGTACCCAAAGTTCCTGCATGCAAACCCTAACGAAGGTTTCTACAATATATTCGCAACCCAGAATCGCTTCAAGAAGAGCGATATACCTAGATCTAGCCCTAACAGATCTAGGGTTTTTCTCAGAAACCAAACAGAGGAAGAAGAAGGAGAGGAGAGAGGACTAACCACGTCATCGGGATCGTCAGCAGGCTCGGGAGGAGGCTGAGGAGCTAGAGCTGCAATTGACGACGAATGAACGCTGTTCGCGACGCATCGCGACGTTTTTGGGGAATCGCGACGCATCGCGATTCGGAGGATGTAATCGCGATCAATCGCGAACGTGGGGCATCGTGGCGACGTGATGCCTCTCCCTCTCTCTCCGTCTCACAGTCTCTCTCTCTCTCTCTCTCTCTCAACTCCATCGCGACGCATCGCGACGTGCACCATCGCGACGCATCGCGACGTGCACTTTGGCGATCTCCGGCGATTTCACCGCGACGAGTCGCGACGCCGTGAAATTCAGCTCTATGAGGAGCTGACGAAGACGAGGCGAGGGAGGCTCGGTGCTCAGCGAGGGCAATCTCCATCACCCACTCCTCCATTCCGTTCTGCGGCTTGGTTCGATACTCGCGCTCTTCTCTCACACGTCTCGCCGTGGAACTCAAGCGGTGAAGGAGCGCCGTCTTCATAGCGTCGCGAGTCCGGCGAGCCACCGGACCATCGTCGGAACCCAGCGGAGTCTTCATCGGAGGCGTCATCGGCTTCGAACCCTAGCAGGGTTAGAGAGAGAGAGTGAGAGGAAGAGAGAGAAAGTGTATGCGAGTTGTGTGTAAAAGACGAAACCCTAGTTCGAATAAAGCTCGTGTTTTTGACATTCTTGTCGTTTTGATCGTAACCGACGTGTCGTGCGAAGTGCTGAGTTTGTGTTTGTTTATCAATTTGCTGTCGTTTGACACATTCTGGTCACTTGGGCCAGCTTTTTTGGGCCCATAGTGAGTCTTGAGCTGGGCTTATGCCCAACAGCTTGGATATAAACCCTTATTTTTTACCTGAATAAAAAAACAATTAATCAATATGATTTGCAAATATTGAGAGCAAAAAAAAAACATTTATTAATTTGGAATAAACGATGAGATGAAAGGTTTCATAAAATCATCTCTATTACTGTGAACATACATATTTGGAAAAGAAAAGAAAAACGTTACACAATTTTATATTATAGTTAGTTCGTTCATTTGAATTGATCCGTTTTGCGAGCTATCATTGGTATTCTTTATTGGGATAATAGCGGCATAAGTCCTCAACCTTTACTCAACTGGGGCGGCATAGCCCCAACCCCATTTAATAGCGGTATAAGTATCAAAAGATGATTTTCGTCCATATTTGACTAACGGAAGTAGTCAACGTTTGCGTGGTCAGCTTCTCATCAACATCGACGCCACGTAATCCGACATGTCACCATACATGTCATCCTCGCGTCATCGAATTTAATGCAATCGCCATTAACTTTGCATTAAATTCGATGACGCGAGGATGACATGTATGGTGACATGTCGGATTACGTGGTGTCCACGTTGACGAGAAGCTGACCACGCAAACGTTGACTACTTCCGTTAGTCAAATATGGACGAAAATCATCTTTTGGTACTTATACCGCTATTAAATGAGGTTGGGGCTATGCCGCCTCAGTTGAGTAAAGGTTGAGGACTTATGCCGCTATTATCCCTTCTTTATTAATACTTTTTTTCACTTCCCATTTTGCCATTTAAAAGTATTGGAATTGATATTTAATTATTTATATTACTAATATTTGTGATACGGATACCTCGATGACTACTTTTTCCTTTAACCTATTTATCTAAATGTGCAGCTTTGTATTTTTTGGTTAATTAAATGAACAAATTAAGGAAAGAATGCTCCGGAACAAATGCGAATTACAAATGATTATAACTAAAAAGACTTATAATCATAGCAATATTCACGCATAAATACTTATCATAAACAAATTAAGAAGAATATCTTATAGGGATATGATATTATCTTTAAAATTAAAAGTTGAAGCATAAATATACGTATACAAGCATGCAATATTCATCCTCTTCCCCATAATTCTCCCGGACTACGAATTTTATAAGTCTCTCTCAGTATCGATTCAAGGTACGTAATATAAAGGTTGATTTTGATTTATTTATTTTTTATTAAAAATAATAATCAGAAGCTTGCTAGTTCTTTTTTCTTAATTCATATATACACTTAGGGTTCTTTTTTCATTCGTTAAATCGTTATGTATATTTAGGGTTTCTTATGAAGTTAGAATTGTAAAAGAGTAGAGAATTCGATAAATAAGATATATATATATATATATATATATATATTTATTTATTAGGGTTCGTGCTTTTTTTTGTGTGTATATATATATATATAGATAATATCACCTTTATGTTTCTCTCCTTTCAAATACAGGCAATCAATATTACTATCATGGACTTCCTTGGTAATGATTTGTTGAAGGAGATATTCATCCGCGTCTCGGACTGTCGGCAAGTGTCCCGATGCGCCAGCGTGTGCAAGCGCTGGTCCTCTTTGATTGGCAACGCCGACTTCGTCCGGTCATTCACATCTCGCCGCCACAACCTCGACGATGCTGACATCCCCGCTGGGACAGTGGCACTGTTATTGCAGAGGTCCGATTGCTTCACGAACTTCGGCAAGGAATTCTGCAACGTTATCGGGGAGGCTCGCGCATATGGAGACCGAGATTGCCTGAGTTTCTTGCCGTTTGACAATGCGGTCATAAGGGCTTACTGCGACGACTTGCTGCTCGTCTCTCGGCCAAACAATGAATGTGGTCAGTTCTCATTCTGCATTTGCAATCCGACGACCAAGGAGTACCGATGCGACATTCCCGAGCCTCCACAGCCTCCCGGATCCGGACACACGTCCTTCATAACGTTTGTAAAATGTGCACTCACGCGCCGTGACAACCAAGGACGCCACTCGTATCACGTGACACTCTTTTTCTTAACAACTCACAGCTCATATAATGGTCAAAGGCTTAGTGTGACGGATTTCTCCCTTGAAATTGGACGATGGAGCTCTCCAGTCCCGATTCAGGAGCGGCCTTGTATAGATACGGAGTTTCTTATAGGTTTTCACTTCTCATTGTTATCCGATTCGCTTGTATCTTGCAACAACGGTTTAGTCTATTGGAAAGTCTGGGATGGCATATTCCAATGTTGTCAATGGGTCGCCGTATTTGATCCATTATCACCTACTTTGCCAGACGGCCGCAAGTACTACAGGCTCATTCCTCAGCCGATTGAGGCAGGCATCCACGAAAGAATATCTGTTTGCCTAGGGGCATATAGAGGGAGGCTCCGCGCGTCCTACATTACGGAGGATATGGTGTTGAGAGTTTGGGAGCTGATCTGGAGCAGCGAACGCCGTGACGATGGCCCTTCTTGTCATTGGTCGATGGTTCATAAGTCAACTCTCGAGATGACAACTGAATGTCAGCCACTGGCGTTGCATCCCGAGGATGGAAACGTTATTTTCTTGCAGATTGGCAATCGCACTGTTGTGCGGTACGACATGTCGCGTCAAACGAGCCAGACTGCTGGACGACTTCCTGTAATGATCCCGGGTTTCGACTTCTTGGGTGCCTACCCATTGTGCTCAGCTTGGCCAACACCGGTTCCATCGGCGGACACATGCAAACCTGCGCCCCTACTTTAAATTTAGAAAAGAAAAAAAAATGTATTTTATTTAAAAGTTTATTATGAATTTTAAGTTTCTACTTTATTTCAAAGTTCCTCGTGAATTTTTTGTTTGTACTTTGTATGAATTTTTTGTTTGTATTTTGTATAAAATATTATCATGAATTTTATGTTAAAAGTAAGCTTTTGACTCTTTTCGATCTTGCTTGACTTTGTCTAAGGTTCCTTAAGTTGTCCGACATCGTTTTGCCACTACTTTTTCTTCATTGTACAACGTACATTTGAGATTGTAACAAGTATTAAAATTTTGTCAATTCACATTACTAGTTTTCAAATGCACTGTAAACTCACTGCAAGTTTAATTTACGAGTATATCGCCAACGCAACAATTACACCATTTGTACGATTTTTTAAAAACTGCAGCCGATGAGTAATACTAACCTCAAGGATCTTGGTAACAACAAGTATGCGTGTAAAAAAATAACTAATATAAAGTAAAAATTATGCCTATGTATATGTAATTATGTATATGGGTAAACTCTGGTTAATTAATGTATCAAATGTTTGAATTTTTGTATTATGCACTCAAGGTTTTTTTTTTTATTTTATTATTTTGCTGATGTACCCAAGCTGCATTTCGTTACTTGATTTTGTTCACTCCGTCCATTTTCTACTTTGACTGTTACATTTTGCCACATTGGTTCTCACGTCTATTTCATCGATTTTAAATCATAATAAATTAGCTAAAAATAACTTGTACTAAAATCGGACCTAACCCGAACGACAATGTATCGAGTCTCTGGCCGAAATTTTCACCCCCTATTTTTTCTTTCTATATAACACATTTTAGCTATTAAAAATAAGTCAAAGTACCTTAATTTTATGATTAAAAAAATTATTGACAGACACTTCTTAATTTTATGATCGATATATATATGTTACATATCAGTCATATGCTCTTATTTTAGCCACTTGTGTAAATCAATGGGATATCATGTGATTTGAAATTAAAATATAAAAAACAGGGCTATTTTCCCAATTGCCGTTTCGCATTACACTTCCCGGTTCCGAATATAACTTAAAATTGATATATTAACAAAAAAACAAAGAAGTGGTCTTTGTCGTTCGTGATTTCGAGAACCGGAACCATCAATGGTATCAAGATGCCTAAAACAAGTAAATATCGGTTTATAGTTTTACTATTAAATTTCCGTTACCTTTGCCGGTTCAAATCTTGACCATGTAGGCCGGTTTGATTAATTTGACTCTTTCTTGCCTAATAAATTTTTTTTTAAGAATTTGGTCTGAGAGAATTCCAGTTAAACATCAAGAAAATCCAATTAGAACACTCTTGTTCAACTATGGATCACAGAAGGTAGAGCAATACAAGAGTGAATCTTGATATGTCACAAGTTGCATATACCCAACAAATACAAGGAAAAATAATGTATTCCTTTCAATATGATTTGGATGTAATTTGTTTTAATAATTTTATTGAGTAGCAAGGAAGAGGAGAAGTGACCAACACATACCATCTCGTTATACCATTTGAAGAGTGTTTGACCTTGTGTTACGAGCCAATATCGAGTCTCGAAAATCAAGAAAACACACACACGATGGACACTTTGCGCCAAGCTTCACAAAAATTAATTTCTCCTCTTTGAGCGACTAAGTCTTGTGATTGGTTCTCGGCTACTTTTTCTTATTGACATAAGCTCTCTTCTATAGAGCACGTCATTACAATCTATTTTCTGTTTTTGAAGTTACTGTTGTGACAAAGAGAATTGAGTAGTGCCAAAGAGAAAATGAAAATTCGTCAACTCGGTGAATCCCGCGAGCCGAATTGTTGAATTGCTAGCAGCATCCGTATATGAATCCGGTCACTTTGATTTTGAAAACCTGTTCAACATAATGAAATGGGCAAAAGAAGATTTTGGGGGCACAACTTTGGGAAATTGAGGGATCAAAAACACGACCCATTTGGGCATATTCTTGATACTTATGATAAACAGAAAAGAAACAAGAGAGAGAGAGAAGGAACATAAAGAAAGCACGTAATACAGGCGAAGTCGGTGTCATCTGAGGCCTTGGAGGTGACCGTGAAGTTGGTGTCGAGGCCGGCGAGCATCTTCAGGAAGCCCTGGAGGACGGCGAAGAGGTGCGCGGAGACGCCACCGATCACCCAGAACTGCTCGTTACGCCACAGCTCCTCGATCATCACGCCGCTCCACCGCAGCTCGAGCATACTCGTCGCGATAATCGACATAAAGAGGCACAGGAACAGCAGGCTCGCCAAGTTCGAAAGCTGTAGAATTATGGGTTCGGGTTGAGTATTTGAACTAGTATTATTGCCGCAAAAAAATTGTGTAATTTAATATGATATATTACATAGTTAGCAATAGATATCACACCGTTAATTTTGTAAAATCTAGGCTATATTGGGACAAAGATGTAATATACAAATTTTTGTATGTTTAGTCATGGCGTTGGGATGATGAATTTTCCGGTGAGAAGACAGATTGCCGGCAACGTGCAGTAAGCGATGAGCGGGAATGAAGTAAGCGAGGCGTTGCAGCCACCGGAGGCGGCCTCCAGCGAAGCCGTACCAGAGAGGGCAATGCCGGCTGAAGAAGATGCTTTGTGTACATTTCGACGTCGAATTGAGATGATGATCTGCCTGTAGAACAGTGTAGGGATTCCCATGGGCGTGGTTTAGGTTTCTGACCCATTTTCGCTAATGCTTTTTTAAGGCTTAGTTTATTAGTTTTGAAGTTGGGATTTTTTGTTTTCTTTTAGATTCGTGTTTTAGTGTAATAATTATTGAATTTAGAAATTCAATAAAATATTCTCTTTGTTCGTTCTCTCGTAAAAATTATACGAATAATTTAATTCTATTTGTACACCGTCACCCCTGATTTAGAAGCCTAAGTCCGCCCTTAGTTCCTGCTTTTTGTATATATATATATATATATATATATATATATATATATATATATATATATATCACCTTTATGTTTCTCTACTTTCAAATACAGGGAATCAATATTAAATATTGCTAATGCTTTTTTAAGGCTTAGTTTATTAGTTTGGAAGTTGGGATTTTTTGTTTTCTCTTAGATTTGTGTTTTAGTGTAATAATTATTGAATTTAGAAGTTTAATAAAATATTCTCTTTGTTCGTTCTCTCGTAAAAATTATACGAATAATTTAATTCTATTTGTACACCGTCACCCCTGACTTAGAAGCCTAAGTCCGCCCTTAGTTTCGTCTTTTTGTGTATATATATATATCACCTTTATGTTTCTCTACTTTCAAATACAGGGAATCAATATTAAATTTCGCTAATGCTTTTTTAAGGCTTAGTTTATTAGTTTGGAAGTTGGGATTTTTTGTTTTCTTTTAGATTTGTGTTTTAGTGTAATAATTATTGAATTTAGAAGTTTAATAAAATATTCTCTTTGTTCGTTCTCTCGTAAAAATTATACGAATAATTTAATTCTATTTGTACACCGTCACCCCTGAATTAGAAGCCTAAGTCCGCCCTTAGTTCCGTCTTTTTGTGTATATATATATATATATATACCACCTTTATGTTTCTCTACTTTCAAATACAGGGAATCAATATTACTATCATGGACTTCCTTGGTAATGATTTGTTGAAGGAGATATTCATCCGCGTCTCGGACTGTCGGCAAGTGGCCCGATGCGCCAGCGTGTGCAAGCGCTGGTCCTCTTTGATTGGCAACGCCGACTTCGTTCGGTCATTCACATCTTGTCCTGACGAAACTACCAAGTTGGATATCTGACAAGCTTAAAAACCTATCTGGTTTGTTCTTCAAGAAATACAAGATAAAGGGTGATCCGCTCGAAACCCTTCGAGCTTTGCCCAATTTAGTAGATCTTCGATTTGACGACAATGCTTATGATGGAGATGAGTTGTGTTTCGGAGTTGGAGGCTTCAAAATGCTTGAGAAACTACGGTTTCTTACTTTACGCGAAATAAGACGAGTGACGATAGAAGAAGGGTCAATGCCAAGTCTTGAATTATTCTCTTTGAATAACTGCAAGTTGCTGGAGGAAGTTCCATCGGGGATCGAATACCTCACCACACTCAAAGCGCTTCACTTAATAAATATGGGTGATCAATTTGTCAAAACACTGCGCTTCCAAAGAATAAAGCATGTGCCAACCCTGGAAATCGGTTCATATGACGCTGAGCGAAACTGGGAACCGATCAAATTGGCGGATTAAGGTGCCAAAAAGGTAAGAGCTATACTTACATCAGTGACAGTCAGCTGCTGTTCTAATGCATAATATTTAAAGAAAATGGTTTACATGTATAATAAACTTGTTCACCATACATCTATTGCTTGGAATATCTAGTTGTATTTCCCAACTATGTTAGAAACCACATATTTCCCTAGTTGTTTATGTATATATATGTATTTAACTCCCTTGACAAATTGAACTAGGTGTTTTTAAGAAGAATATGGAATCTGAAATTTGTAATTCTCTCTTTGAGCTCTGATTTTCAACCATCTGGTTTTTTTTTTTTTTTTTGTTCAGGCTAAGGAGGGATTTTACCGGAGACCCGGCTTCTAAGGCATTCTTGGCTTGTTTGTGTTGCTTGTTAGCATTCTGTCATTTCTACTTTACTTTGGTTTGTTAATCTCAGCTTTATTTCTGGATTCATTCGAAGGTATAATAATCATTTTATTGAGTATGGTGAAACAAATGCCACAAAAGACGGATCGAAACTGGATTTCAAACCTGGATCCGGATTTTCGGTTCTTACGTTTTCAAAACCTAGATGCGGATTTGTTTTCCAAACACATCAGAGCTTAGATTAGACGCAATAAAATTGGATTCTCGGGAGAAACTAATCTCCATAAAGTAACAAAATTCCAAGAACATCACACAGAAACGACCACCTAATCGCTTTACAAAATTTTACAGCTTAGTCTGTAAAAAAGCTAATTAGAGTGGCTAGTTTACGTTAATTCAAATTTTACAGCCCACCAAAAATAAAACACTCATCGATTTAATTCCAATTTTGAGTGGCTAATATATGCACAAGTATTTACACTAACAAAAAACAAACCCTCTCATGATATGTGATCGCCCGTGTATGTGAACACTCGTTTCTGAAAGGCTCTCGCCAAGTCAACGACCTCGGAATTTCTGATGATCTCGACAACACCATCGATGTAAGGATTTGAGCCATCTTTTTTGGAAAGCCGGTTGGCGATGTCGATCGTAAAGCTTGCCATGTCTCTGCTTTTCGTCAACATCTGCAAGGCAGTGGCCGAATAGGCCAGATTCGAGACGAGTCTATTTACGAGTATCAGAGCCTCGCGCATTAACAACGTTCTGCAAACAGTAAATACCATAAGCATTCTCCAGAGCTTAACTGATTTATTAGATCGAAAAAAACATTGCGCCAATGATCACTATGGAAACATTAAAAAGTCAGTACCTTTCTTTAAATATCTCCGGCAACATGGGAATACAAGTTGTTTCCAAGTCGATTTCTGACGCCAATCCTTGCACGATTAACATTAGAAAATTTGCATCTTTATACAGTTTCTGGGTGACGAGAATATCGAATCCAGAATTCCCAGACGAGGCTAAGAAAGCCAGCAACACAACAACATGGCGTCGGAGCTTCAACTCCTGAAATATACAGGATAACCAAAATGTTAAAAGACTTCATCGGTAAATTAAATTCTGACTTAATCCGAAGCAATACCCCTTTGAGAACTTTAGAAGGAAACGAGAATGGAATTCACCAAAACTCTATCGAAAGATGTCGAAGATTGTCTCTTCTCGGGATAGACACGTAGTACAGGGATTACAAACCCTTACTACATACTACATAGTACAAAGTACAAACTATCAAAAAGGTCCCTAATTACCTAACTTAAAAAGTCCACAATGCCCTGAACATAAATGGAAGGCTATATATTATTAGTTATAAATAAACACCTTACAGTTTACCTCTAAACTGTTGCCGGAGCATGAAATACAATCGGCCAATCCCCATAAAACTGAAATGTAATTTTGAGAAGCTGAAGTAGAAGCTCTTCTGCGATAGTTTTGGTTAAACCAGAAGACCCGTCTTCGGTGCAATGGCGGCAGAATTCGACCAGTACTTTTGGATCTTCAAAATATTAAGTATTAAGTGAGTATAGAGCTTCCAATACTAGCCATTGAAAAAATGGAATTTGAATGATAGTTGTTATAGCTATGAAACTTTGTCATGATGTCGCTGTTTACTCTCTAAAACTCTTTGACATTCTGTGTAATAGTTCCCTCTCAAAGTGTAAATTCTCGGTAAAAAATCACAAGCTGCAGACACATACAAATTTAAGTCATGTTCCATGCTTGCATGTACATGGAACGTGACTTAAATTTTGACAAGAATGGTCGATTTCTTAATGATCGGGTGGGAAATTGCTAAAATATGTTTTGGGAGGGTGAATTGCGACAACACGATAAGGGTCATTGTCGTGAGGCATAGAAAAATCAACATGTAAAAGAAGAAGACACAAGAAATTAAAACAAATATAATAGACAATTCATGTATACGGACTCACAATTTAATAAGAGATATAGAAGTTGAACCGACTGTTTTTGCACGTGTAGGCCGGCTTCCTTTCTAAGCAATTGTGAGATACATTCAAAAACCTGATTGCTACCAAACCTGTTTACAGAAGGAAAAAAAAAAAAACTCAGTAACACAGAAAGTGAAGTATTATTTCTGAGCACCAAAGAATAAGTGTCGGGCTTACTTTTCCTTGTAAGTGTACGCGCTACTTCTTATCAGGATGATATTCATAATAGATATAACTTCTACCCTTACAAGTTCTTCTGATTGTCTTGTAGCGATTCAAAGCATTATTTGAAAGAGGGAATACCAATCGATGCTAAGATTCCATTGTCGCTTCTCAAACAAAGATTTGTCAATAGAAAACTTCTTTTCAGCGGCACCGGTGCTGAGAGTGTTTAGAATATTCTTCCCAGAGCAAAGTCCTTCAACCATGACGTTATCCCTGAGCAGATTGCACTGGAAGATCAAATCAAAGTCATCATAAGCACGTGAACATGCAAGAAGCATACAACCAGAAGTAACCTAGAGGCATGACACGAACACAAGTCTAAACATGCAAAACAAGATTCGAGAAAAGAAATAAAACATGCAACTTAGATTCTGTCTTAAAATTGATCAATGCCGAAACATCAAAATTTTGTAACAAATTTAAACAAACATTTAAAGCGCAACAACTCAACCCACTTAATATTAGCAAGAAATAAGAATACCTTTCTCCAAATGTTATTTCCAGACAGCATAGATTCTTCAGATACACATGCAGTATACGAAGAGATCGATGAGTAATTACCACCTGTCGCAGAAAAAGAAAAGATTCATGAGCACCCGCCATAAGATGTTTTGAAAATATAAAGTAAAATGACTTACAATCAAGAGTACTATCAATTTAATCAGATAAACATAATCATGAATTTCTATGGGTTCGTCCAACTCACGTTTTCAAGTTCGAGCATACTCGTCGCGATAATCGACATAAAGAGGCACAGGAACAGCAGGCTCGCCAAGTTCGAAAGCTGTAGAATTATGGGTTCGGGTTGAGTATTTGAACTAGTATTATTGCCGCAAAAAAATTGTGTAATTTAATATGATATATTACATAGTTAGCAATAGATATCACACCGTTAATTTTGTAAAATCTAGGCTATATTGGGACAAAGATGTAATATACAAATTTTTGTATGTTTAGTCATGGCGTTGGGATGATGAATTTTCCGGTGAGAAGACAGATTGCCGGCAACGTGCAGTAAGCGATGAGCGGGAATGAAGTGAATGGGTAGACGATGGTGTTAATGTAAGCGAGGCGTTTCAGCCACCGGAGGCGGCCTCCAGCGAAGCCGTACCAGAGAGGGCAATGCCGGCTGAAGAAGATCTCCACCGACCCCAGCGCCCACCGCAAAACCTGGTGAAGCCTGTCCGACAAGTTGATAGGGGCCGACCCCTTGAAGGCCGGCCTCAGCGGCATGCAGTACACCGAACGCCACCCACGGCACTGCATCTTGAATCCCGTCAGAATGTCCTCCGTCACTGACCCGTATATCCAGCCGATCTGTGGAAAAACGGTGAGGCCAATTCGGTTTGAGAAACATGTTATTTGTTAACAATAGGAGCCGTTTTTGAAGTTTCGTGTACCTCTTTTCCCTATGCAGTTTTCTCTTCGTAGCCGCAGCCGATGACGTGGATCGCCTCCTTGATCAGCATCGACGGGTGAGCGGTTTCGGGAGCTCCTCCGTTCTCCATCAGGGTCGACTCGATGAACACCGACGACAGCCCAAAAGTCTTCTGGAAGCTCATCTGCGAGATGAGCATCGACCTCTCGTGCTTGTCGTAATCTGCACCGCAGAGACCGAGAAGTAAGTTTCAATACACATGGCGACATGGCTTGTCAAATTCAATCCAGATTTATATACTTACTGTCGATCTCTCTGAGGTTGAATATGGCGGCGGCGAGCTCCTCGCGCTTTGCGTCTCAGTAGAGCTCCGAGGGGTCTTTCATTGGCTTCTTCGACGGGCAACAGCAAGAGTAACAACCGCACCATGAGCACGACGATGAAGGTTTCGGTAAACCCGGCATGGAGGCTGGGCTGTATCCGTAGAGCGCTTGCCTGTTGAACACACAACCCGTGCCGACATAGACCGGTCCTTGAATCCCGTCGAGGCCTCTCACGTTGACCTGTGATCACAAAATACCCTGTTTTTAGAGCAAAAGCCTTATTGTAGAGCATTTGGTATTCAGTATCGTTTTTTTTTTTTTTTGTAGCTTGTAACACAAGCAAGTGAAATTTTGACTAGATGTTCCGGCGAGAAATCCACAGCGGCAAGACACGATATCTCCCCCTCTCTTTCGTACCTGACTTTCAAGAGCGCATTCAAAGATTAGCTTCTTGTTTTCATTTCAACAAAATATTAAGTAAATTGGGATTGAAACTATGAACCTGGCTGATAGCGCGTCAGCATATGTCTCCCTGCTAACCGGGGACCACTTCGGAAACTGATCCAACACCCACGAGAAGGCGAACCAGATCTCGCAGATCACTGAGGTCAACCACAGACCGTAAGCGGAGTCAACGGGATGAGTCACTCGGAAGTGGAGAAACAGAACGAGGATGAGCAATCTCACAGCGATCACAGCCCTGTACGGTGCGAGTTTGCTCTTCGCCAACGGAATCAACCGCGATACGGCTGCGCAGCAGCCTCACTGGTTCTGCAAAACCGTACTTTGATTAAAACAAAATCCCGTGTCTTAAAATAAATAATCATCGTACTTTGATTAAATAAAATATTTTCTCTATATTATAAAGTTTTTTTCAATGAAAAAGAAGTTTGAAATTTTGCGGGAAGTTGTAGGAAGGTTATGGTTGGGAAGGGCACATCTTATGCAACAAACCACCAAAACAAAGACTTGCATGCTACGACTCATACAGAAACAAACAACTCATAAGTTCGTGCTTAAAAATTTGGGTCTAGTTCTGAACTAGCCTTAGACTTCATATTGTTTAGATCAAAGTTCGAGTTGTCCGGGTTTATCGGAAACCGAGAATTATTGTAAAGAAAGCACATATTATGCCGGCTGAGTAACTAAAATCCAAGAAAAAACAATGAATCCTCGACAAATTTCATAAATACTGAAAAAGTGGATAATGCAAAAAAGAGAGAGGATATTATATATCATGCCAATAATATATTGCGCTTAATATAATTAATTTATCAATAAAATTATCTTATACTATGCATCACTATTAAGTTTATAGATGGGATATTGAAGTGTAATACGTACTTGTACAGTTGTACGAGGTATATACTGTAGACTTATAATATATTTGTCGGTATACCCGATATACTAATAAAAATCGTATTGGTAAACCCATTATTTATGAAACACGCTTAAAATAATTAATTTATCAATAAAAATCGAACCATCGGTATTTCCTTAGTAGATTTGTTTCCGATAAAAAAGACTCAAACTTTTTCAGAACCCTAATTTCAGAACTTTCAATCTATGAAACCCAGTTCGAGAAATCGAAGCCAAACAGAAGAGAGAAGGACAAGAGACCTGGATTTCAGTCGACGATCCTGAGCGCGTTATCGATACGGCTCGCCTGACCTCGCCGTAGACGGGGGTGACTCGTCCGGCGACCGGAGCATATTTCCGGCGATCAAATCGCCGTCGGAAACCAATGCCGAAGCCATGGTCAGACCTAAATGCACAACAGGAAGAAGAAAGCATCGATCAAACTCGACGCAGAATGGGAAGTCGACACGTGGAAACCACGTGGATTTGGCGACTTAGTTTTATTATTCTTTTTTTTTTAATTAGCGACTTAATTTTAACGTTTAATAACTCTAGAATTTCGTTAGAGTCTTGACGGCTAAATGACAATCTTTTTTTTGACGGCGAAATGATTCAATCTTTTTTTTTTTTTGAGGAAGGCGAAATGATTCAATCTTGAGAAGCCGTTAAGTCTATGATATATAGATATATAAATATATTATATACGAAGTTAGAAACATACTGAGTGAAAAGAGAAAACACAAAAGAGCTAACCATCAGAAATGGCGTCTGAAAGAACCAACACAGCTCAGAGATCAACCAAGATCAACAGATCATCAATGGCGTCCAACCAAGACCAACCAAGAACTGAGGGAGCTCAACCAAGACCCGCAATGGGTTCCGAAAGAACCGTTTTCATGGTTCCATCCTACGTTTTCAAGCATGTTCAAGCTCATCTCGAGCTTGCCGATCAGTTCGCTCGCCGGGGCTTCGACGTGTATGTTCTCATCCCCGCAAGTTTCAAAACTGCCGTCTCGAGCCTCCCACCGACTCCATTCCCGGAAAAAGTAATTTCTCTCTTTCTCCCCGTCCCAGTCGCCCCGCCAACAGCAAACCGCATAAACGTCCATCAGATTACGCAGATAATGGATCTCTCTTTCGTCACGGTCAAACATATTTTTCAAATATACAAGCCAAAGCTTGTAATCTTCAGCTTCACGCCATGGGTCCCTAATGCTCTGAAGGAGGTTGTGCCTCAAGCTATAGCAATCCACTATCATCTATCTGCATCTCCAGCAACTGTGGCTTATACCCTTTCTTCGGACCAGAAGACTGTTGCCTCCGCAGACGATCTCTTGACACCTCCGCTTACTTTCCCGCCGTCGTCAACAGTCACATTATCTTCTTACGAGACAGAGAGCCACCTTGTCCCAAGCAACTTCCATACGCGTGTCATCAACTGCATCAAGAGCAGTGACGCGATTCTGTTCGCGTCGCTACGCGAAATTGAAGGCCCATATTTGGATTTCATCGAACGGACGCACGGGCGCCCCGTTCTGTGCGTTTGTCCGCCTTTGCCTGATATGGTGGACGTGACTTTAGAAGACCGAACGATAAAGGAATACCTTTCAACGTTTCAACCAAGAAGAATAATCTTTTGCCTAATCGACAAGAATTTATCGTAAGTATTAAACCTACTATTTTATATATATATTTTTTTATATTCATACTGACTTACAAATCTGCTAAAAAAAATTGTAGCATGGAGCAATTTGCAACTCTAGTAACAGGCCTCGATCATACCTCGTTTGGATACATACTTCTGTTTCAGCCACCTTTTGATTTACTGGCGTTCGAGGCCTCTCTACCTGAAAAAATTCGCTCAAAGATGAAAGGGAATTGTCTATTATCTACCAATTGGCGGGCGAGCGCTGGAATTCTAATGCACCCTGTAATACGGTGTTTTCTCACGACTTCAGTCCCGAAACTGATGATGGGCATACTTAGCCCCAGCCCCGTTGTGCTCATTCCCACAGCTCGCTCCACCTTGGTCGCAGCGCGAGTGCTGATTGGCGACCACGGATTGGCCGAGGAGGTTGAAACCGACCCCGCAACGGGTCGGTTCACCAGCCACCAGATCACACGAGCCGTGGAAAGGGCGGTATCGTCAAATCTGATTCACGAAAATCAAGCCAAGTGGCGTAAGTATCTGACCTCGCAGTGGCTTAAGGATTACTATTTTGAAAGCTTTTGTAAGAGGCTTAAATCCTTGGCCATAGAGTAGTACTGTAAACTGTAATGAAATGTAAGAAATAAAGTTCCAATGCAATATTCATTTTAGCTTGCTGTTTGTATAGTTTCATATGGTACCAATTATTTCATATACTTTAGTTCGGGCTTCTGTACCCGCTGCTTCTATAAAGGGTCATGACCGAGAAAACGAAAGAAGTGATGTTACTTTTTCTGAGAACCTTGTTTGAGCGCGCTCGGCTTAACACTCCAAATAAGTTTCTCAGCATAGGTCCAGGGGCAGCCATTGAATCCACCTTATTGAAAAATTTAACCTGTTATATAATATTCCTAATAAGCCTAAACACCAAAACACCGATATCTATTTTTTACGAGTGCACCGAAGTAAAAAAAATATAACAAATAAAAAGAGAAAATGCATACCAAGCAGCAATGGGTATCTGGGCATTCAGCGTTCCGTCTTAGTAGCTGTAATACAGCTTGCACTCAAAATTAAAAATTCATTACACGTTCATAATAAGCATTGAACAATAACGAATTACATACTCGAATTAAAATGGAAATGTTTATTACCTAGAAGGCGAGCAAAATCTTCTGCTTTTTTAAATTTACTTCAAAAGAAAGTAAATGGGTTTCCAGAGAATTGGCAGAAGAAAGTAAATCTTCTGCCAATTTATTGACCCCCATAAACGCACACCAGAGAGCTAAAATCACCAAAGAACATAATCAGTATAAATAAAGAAGCAACTTACAATTTTTAGCTCTTCTTGCGCACCTCATCTATAGCTCTCTCGATAGGCTCATCTATAGCTCTCTCGATAGGACCGATTCTTTCAATACTGAAATCTGGAAACAAATAATACAGTAAGCATCATACGCAACACATCACCGAAGCAACAAAATTGAGATAATAAGTAGAAAAGTTTACCTTATAAAGGAGCATCTCCCCATGTTCAGAGCGCTCATAGTCTGGAGGAAAATCATCTTCAAGCGTCCCTTCGTAGGCTTCCAAAATTCAACAGCTTTTAAAGCACTGACAACAGAGAGAATATACGAATAAAAACAGAATGAGAAACTCTTCACAGATAAAAGGAGTTTACTGAAAAGCCCCTTAAGAAAATACAGTACACCAATATTATAGAACCAAAGAATAATGAGGTTTAACATTCAATTTCTTCCTCCACATATAAGCACATAAATAATTCAGTGTTGGCAATGATTATTACTTGGAATTTAAATGGTGCGGAACAGCAAAACCAATCCAGTTTATACAATGATTTGGTTTTAGAGTGAGCAGCTGTTGTCTCGTCCCAACAAAACCTGTCAAATCCCGCATCCGAGCCTGTTTTAAATGATGGATTAGCAGAGTAATAACACAATTAGATGAATAAATTTATAAGCAAAAATGGAAACTACAATTCAACGTGAAGCCTTTCATTGATAAA
Organism: Parietaria judaica; assembly: GCA_954871525.1. Classification (NCBI taxonomy): domain Eukaryota; kingdom Viridiplantae; phylum Streptophyta; class Magnoliopsida; order Rosales; family Urticaceae; genus Parietaria; species Parietaria judaica. The sequence goes on along the minus strand of OX940868.1, from coordinate 18,118,377 downwards.
GTCAGTAGTTGGCTTGGAATGACCAGAAAATATTAACATATAGAATCAGCAGCCTTCAGGCCCTTCTTATACTGCTTAGTTTCATATGATTTCTGCAACAAAATTTCCATATAATTATACGATTTCTAAACTCTTACACAGATAGATAGATAGATAGATAGATAGAGGAGTTCACTGTCATCGACGGAGAGTCTCTAAGAAAACACGATCCAAACTATAAAAGAGAAATGTGAAAGATATTAAGCAAAATTGAGTACTTTTTTGGCTCGGGCTTCTGCTTTTCGCTGCTTTTGCCTCATTTTCTTTTTCTGAGAAGGACGCAAAGTGGACATACTATCTTCTTCTTCGGTTGTTGACTTTGGAGGTGAATCATACAACTTTATATAGCCTCTGCAGAAAACGAAGAAGATAAAATGACAAACATAATGAGTGTGCATCAAGGTTCAATAATAGTTTTGACTTTTGAGAAGACCCGAAGAAAAACAAGAATAGTCTCTTGATAAAAGTAGCCCTGGTCTCGGATTAAGAGATTCTAAAAAACGCGAAGTCGAACAACTGTAAAGAAAATTACCTCCCAGGGTATGCCCCAGTTGTTCTAATTGAACGCTCCAATATTTGACAAGTTGCTCAACAATATCCGCCTGAGAAGAGTGGCAAAACAAGTATGACTTAAAATTCTTTTAAAGTAACTCATCGAATAGTAAACAAAGATTTGGGATAAGATTAAACGTAGCGTGTGTTACGTTGGCATCGGGTTGTTTTGCGAGTCTTCAATTAGCTTGACAGCTTCAGATTTCTTGGCGGGTTCCAAAGCATAAAGCATTTCCGCGACCGCAGCTCTATGCATCAACGAACCTGCAATGTACCAAATACCAACGGGGAAATCGTTGAGAGAAAAAAAAATTAAGGCAAATATTTGACAAGTATGGTAAAATTACAATGAAGAAGATTGATGTTACCTTGATGTTTCTCCAAGAAATCCTTGTTTGCTTCGATCAGATATTTCTCACGCAATTGACTGGAGAAAATAGTAAAACCAAATAATTTAGCATGTTAGTTTTAGACATGAACGTATAGAGGGCATAACGGACAAAAAGAGAAGAAGTGAGGTAACCTTATTTCAGCGCGCTCGGCTTCAACGACACTCCAAATAAGTTTCTCAGCATCGGTCACTGGGGCAGCCATTGAATCCACTTTATTGAAAAATTTAATATTCAATATCAAATGGATGTGAAAATTTTATACTAAACACCGGAAAGTTCAAGTTATGGGACAAGAAAATCGTGTAACCGAGTTTTTACTTACCAACCAGTTACAAGGTTTTAATATATTTTGGGTTCTTGTTCCTACTATTTCAATTTATCGTTACGGTTATATATTCATTTAGATTAGACATCTTCTTTTGATCTGAAACTTCTTCATTTCTTAAGAATAGGTTTTCTTAATGATACTGGTTTGAAAACCCGTTTTGCACAGACATTGTTAAAAAAAAAAGGTAATCAGCACTCTCTAGAAATAAACATCGACAAATAAAGAATTCCGAGCAAAACAAAAGGACATACCACATGCACTGCATGTCGTGAAGATTGTTATGCTGATCTCCATCTTTTGTGAACAGAACGGCAGTTTTTTCAGCCAAAGCCACCTTCATGTAGGAAATACAACATTAATTGCCACATGAAGAAAGCGAAAGATTGCAATAAAAATGACGATGAATTTAAATAATAATAATAATAAAAAGAACCTGATCAGCTTGAAACATGAGCTTGACACATTCACTATTTATGTAACGATCTGCAAGATCATACATCTGGCTTCATCAGCCAATGCGGCGGAAGCTGCCATATCACCGGCATGCTTCAAAATCCGACTCTGCAAAGAAACTAACAAGAACAAAGCCCACATAAGAGTGGAGTCAATTTTCGCAATGGCCAGGTCATACTGTCCTCTCCTGTCATAATGCTGCTGCATCGACGGAGAGTCTCTAAGAAAACACGATAGAAACTATAATAGAGAAATGTGAAAGATATTAAGCGAAAAATGGTAACCTGTGCTAACAAGAACAAAGCCCACATAAGAGTGGAAGGAGGTTCTTTTTCAGCCCTGGATTTGAATTGAAACACACACCAAACGAAGAACATCAAAGAGTAGAGGATGGTTCCAACAACAAACGAATAAGACGCATTAACTATTCATCAGTGAGTATCCGTCAAGGAGACCCGCTCTCTCCTTTTCTTTTCGTGCTTGTCGCCGACGCACTCTCGAGACGAATTCAGAGAGGGACCGAATTGAATCTATTTCGGCCTTTGGCGGTTGGAGCTCAAGCCAATCGGATTTCGCACCTTCAATTCGCGGATGACACCCTTTTCTTTGCCGAGACCGATAAACAAGGGTGGGAAAATTTGATTGACATAGTGAGACAATTTTGTGCAGAGTCAGGATTAAAAATTAATTTCGAGAAGAGCAACTTGATGGGAATTAATTGTACAAGTGAGGAGAATGAAGAGCTCGCATCTTTTCTCGGGTGCACAGAAGAGTCTTGGCCTGTTTGCTATTTGGAAATGCCTCTCGGGGGTAATCCTAGGAGCAAAACTTTCTGGGACCCAGTGGTTTCGAAAGTTATAAAGCGGCTCGCGGGATGGAAAAAAGGTTTTCTCTCTAAAGGAGGGAAGATGACTCTCATCAACAGTGTTTTATCTACCATCCCCATATACCTTATGTCAGTTTAAGATGCCCGTTGGAGTTGCAGACGATATAGAAAAAGTTATGAAGAATTTCTTTTGGGATGGGTTTGAAGGAGGTCGAACACGCGCGAATGTAGCATGGGAAGTGTGCCAGTTTCCTAAGAGCAAAGGAGGTTTGGGTTTCGAGAGCCTTATTGTAAAAAATAAAGCCCTTTTGGCAAAATGGTTGTGGAGATTTCCGAAAGAACAGGGAGCCCTATGGCACAAAGTGATCAGAGCCATTTACGGTACTCAAGCTAACAACCGGGATCCAAAAGTTACGACTTCTCATACATACCGTAGCCCTTGGCGCTCAGTGTGTTCCGTTCAAGAAGAATTCTTTAAGCGTTGTTCGTGGATTGTGAGAGACGGTTCAATAGTGAGATTTTGGGAGGATATATGGAAGGGTGATCGTTGTTTCAAAGACCGTTTTCCGTGCCTAGCTCGCTTGTGCCCACTCCAAAATGTATCTATTTACTTGGTTGGCTCGCCTTCTCCAATCCCCGGTCAGGTCGAGTGGGACTTCCAATTCCCTCGAGATTTGACTACTCGGGAGATGGACGAAGCTACCGAGTTATTGCAAATATTGAGCTCTGTGAGTTTATGGGAAGGAATAGAAGACCGGCGTGCTTGGCTCCATGATGCGGAGGAGTTTTCTGTAAAGTCGATGACGAAAGAGTTATCACCAGGCTTTGCTCTCCCGGATGTGCCTTTTTTTGAAGTAATTTGGAAATCCGCGGTTCCAAAAAAGGTTCAGTTTTTTGCTTGGTTGGTTGCCCGTCGAAGAGTCAATACGGCTGAAATTGTTCAAAGGCATAATCCCCAAATTACGTTGCTCCCTAGTGTGTGTTCGATGTGTTTTTCGTCCGAAGAAGAGCTCGATCATTTATTCTTTCATTGTCACACAGCTAAAGCCGTTTGGGCTTGGCTTTTTTCCAATCTAAAGGTGGATCTAGTGGGCTTCACTTCCATCGTTGATTTGCTGCAAATTCACAAAGTTCCAAGGCGAAATAACAAATGGCACGTTGCGGCGAAGATTGGAATCGTAACTACTTTATGGTGCATCTGGAATACTCGCAACAAGTTCCTCTACAATGATATATTTTGGAATCTTAATGGGTTGATAGATAGTATCAACCATTGTATTGCTCTTTGGCTTTTTTCCTCATGCAATGAGTTTTCGATGTATTCTCTCGCGGACCTTTCGAGAGATTGGGCTAGTACTTTGTAAGGACGAGTCCTCGTTTTTTCTTTCTTTTATTATGGTAGAGTTTTGGTTTATATAGCCGGTCTGATTTTGACCGACAAATTTTAAACCACTCTCTAGCCTTGTATTGTAATTTACTTTTTATCAATATAAGCGATGTTTCTTTTTAAAAAAAAAAAAAATCATCAGTGAGTAGAGTACGAACGATGAACGCAAAATCGTAACGAAAATTACCTCCCCAGTTGTTCTAATTGAATGCTCCAACAACTGAAGAATAAGTTGCTCCTCCAGTGAGAAGAGTGGAAAGCAAGTATGACTCAAAATTCTTTTACACTAATTCATCGAATAGTAAACAAAGATTCACCTTGCAAATTAAGGAGATAGATCAAAGAATGCCTGAAGTGAAATCATCCAGTATTTCATCATAAGTTTTCATCGAGTATTTCATATGATTTATAAAAACGAGTAAAATAAGAATCACAAAATTCATAGTTTCTATTTCCCTAAGAAATGTGAAAGATATCAAGCAAAATACTGAGATTATAATCAATAGAGAGAGAGAATCAACTAGAATTTGGCGTCGAGACCAGGGCTGATCTCGGAGAGAAAAAAAGATTCACGCCATTGTTGCAGGGCTTGATCTCGGAGAGAGGAGAGAGAGCTTCAGCTGTTGGGCACAATGTTTTAGTTTTCAAACTCTTTTATTGGTTGTCTAGGGATGCAAAACGACATTCAATTCAGTGCAATGACATTTAATCTGTGAAACGAGTAAGAAACGACAATGAGGTTTGTAACCTGTGTGTGTCACCCTTCGGATTTGACCCATCATCCATGTACTAATACACGTCCTCCTATAAATGTTCGAAACAAAAGCATTGAGTTAGCCAATAAATATTATTTTTTTTTTGTAAAATAGGCTTGTGTTGTTCCACGGTGACCATTGACCAGCCGAGCCTCACTACGAAGGGGAAGAAGGGGTGTACTCTTCTCAGACCTGAAACACGAGCCACAATGAGAAGCAGAAAGGGGTTCAAAGTACAGGAGGACTAACCTAGCTCCTAAGCTAAGGTTAAGACGGAGAAAGGGTATAAGTACCCAAAGTTCCTGCATGCAAACCCTAACGAAGGTTTCTACAATATATTCGCAACCCAGAATCGCTTCAAGAAGAGCGATATACCTAGATCTAGCCCTAACAGATCTAGGGTTTTTCTCAGAAACCAAACAGAGGAAGAAGAAGGAGAGGAGAGAGGACTAACCACGTCGTCGGGATCGTCAGCAGGCTCGGGAGGAGGCTGAGGAGCTAGAGCTGCAATTGACGACGAATGAACGCTGTTCGCGACGCATCGCGACGTTTTTGGGGAATCGCGACGCATCGCGATTCGGAGGATGTAATCGCGATCAATCGCGAACGTGGGGCATCGTGGCGACGTGATGCCTCTCCCTCTCTCTCCGTCTCACAGTCTCTCTCTCTCTCTCTCTCTCTCAACTCCATCGCGACGCATCGCGACGTGCACCATCGCGACGCATCGCGACGTGCACTTTGGCGATCTCCGGCGATTTCACCGCGACGAGTCGCGACGCCGTGAAATTCAGCTCTATGAGGAGCTGACGAAGACGAGGCGAGGGAGGCTCGGTGCTCAGCGAGGGCAATCTCCATCACCCACTCCTCCATTCCGTTCTGCGGCTTGGTTCGATACTCGCGCTCTTCTCTCACACGTCTCGCCGTGGAACTCAAGCGGTGAAGGAGCGCCGTCTTCATAGCGTCGCGAGTCCGGCGAGCCACCGGACCATCGTCGGAACCCAGCGGAGTCTTCATCGGAGGCGTCATCGGCTTCGAACCCTAGCAGGGTTAGAGAGAGAGAGTGAGAGGAAGAGAGAGAAAGTGTATGCGAGTTGTGTGTAAAAGACGAAACCCTAGTTCGAATAAAGCTCGTGTTTTTGACATTCTTGTCGTTTTGATCGTAACCGACGTGTCGTGCGAAGTGCTGAGTTTGTGTTTGTTTATCAATTTGCTGTCGTTTGACACATTCTAGTCACTTGGGCCAGCTTTTTTGGGCCCATAGTGAGTCTTGAGCTGGGCTTATGCCCAACAGCTTGGATATAAACCCTTATTTTTTACCTGAATAAAAAAACAATTAATCAATATGATTTGCAAATATTGAGAGCAAAAAAAAAACATTTATTAATTTGGAATAAACGATGAGATGAAAGGTTTCATAAAATCATCTCTATTACTGTGAACATACATATTTGGAAAAGAAAAGAAAAACGTTACACAATTTTATATTATAGTTAGTTCGTTCATTTGAATTGATCCGTTTTGCGAGCTATCATTGGTATTCTTTATTGGGATAATAGCGGCATAAGTCCTCAACCTTTACTCAACTGGGGCGGCATAGCCCCAACCCCATTTAATAGCGGTATAAGTATCAAAAGATGATTTTCGTCCATATTTGACTAACGGAAGTAGTCAACGTTTGCGTGGTCAGCTTCTCATCAACATCGACGCCACGTAATCCGACATGTCACCATACATGTCATCCTCGCGTCATCGAATTTAATGCAATCGCCATTAACTTTGCATTAAATTCGATGACGCGAGGATGACATGTATGGTGACATGTCGGATTACGTGGTGTCCACGTTGACGAGAAGCTGACCACGCAAACGTTGACTACTTCCGTTAGTCAAATATGGACGAAAATCATCTTTTGGTACTTATACCGCTATTAAATGAGGTTGGGGCTATGCCGCCTCAGTTGAGTAAAGGTTGAGGACTTATGCCGCTATTATCCCTTCTTTATTAATACTTTTTTTCACTTCCCATTTTGCCATTTAAAAGTATTGGAATTGATATTTAATTATTTATATTACTAATATTTGTGATACGGATACCTCGATGACTACTTTTTCCTTTAACCTATTTATCTAAATGTGCAGCTTTGTATTTTTTGGTTAATTAAATGAACAAATTAAGGAAAGAATGCTCCGGAACAAATGCGAATTACAAATGATTATAACTAAAAAGACTTATAATCATAGCAATATTCACGCATAAATACTTATCATAAACAAATTAAGAAGAATATCTTATAGGGATATGAAATTATCTTTAAAATTAAAAGTTGAAGCATAAATATACGTATACAAGCATGCAATATTCATCCTCTTCCCCATAATTCTCCCGGACTACGAATTTTATAAGTCTCTCTCAGTATCGATTCAAGGTACGTAATATAAAGGTTGATTTTGATTTATTTATTTTTTATTAAAAATAATAATCAGAAGCTTGCTAGTTCTTTTTTCTTAATTCATATATACACTTAGGGTTCTTTTTTCATTCGTTAAATCGTTATGTATATTTAGGGTTTCTTATGAAGTTAGAATTGTAAAAGAGTAGAGAATTCGATAAATAAGATATATATATATATATATATATATATATATTTATTTATTAGGGTTCGTGCTTTTTTTTGTGTGTATATATATATATATAGATAATATCACCTTTATTTTTCTCTCCTTTCAAATACAGGCAATCAATATTACTATCATGGACTTCCTTGGTAATGATTTGTTGAAGGAGATATTCATCCGCGTCTCGGACTGTCGGCAAGTGTCCCGATGCGCCAGCGTGTGCAAGCGCTGGTCCTCTTTGATTGGCAACGCCGACTTCGTCCGGTCATTCACATCTCGCCGCCACAACCTCGACGATGCTGACATCCCCGCTGGGACAGTGGCACTGTTATTGCAGAGGTCCGATTGCTTCACGAACTTCGGCAAGGAATTCTGCAACGTTATCGGGGAGGCTCGCGCATATGGAGACCGAGATTGCCTGAGTTTCTTGCCGTTTGACAATGCGGTCATAAGGGCTTACTGCGACGACTTGCTGCTCGTCTCTCGGCCAAACAATGAATGTGGTCAGTTCTCATTCTGCATTTGCAATCCGACGACCAAGGAGTACCGATGCGACATTCCCGAGCCTCCACAGCCTCCCGGATCCGGACACACGTCCTTCATAACGTTTGTAAAATGTGCACTCACGCGCCGTGACAACCAAGGACGCCACTCGTATCACGTGACACTCTTTTTCTTAACAACTCACAGCTCATATAATGGTCAAAGGCTTAGTGTGACGGATTTCTCCCTTGAAATTGGACGATGGAGCTCTCCAGTCCCGATTCAGGAGCGGCCTTGTATAGATACGGAGTTTCTTATAGGTTTTCACTTCTCATTGTTATCCGATTCGCTTGTATCTTGCAACAACGGTTTAGTCTATTGGAAAGTCTGGGATGGCATATTCCAATGTTGTCAATGGGTCGCCGTATTTGATCCATTATCACCTACTTTGCCAGACGGCCGCAAGTACTACAGGCTCATTCCTCAGCCGATTGAGGCAGGCATCCACGAAAGAATATCTGTTTGCCTAGGGGCATATAGAGGGAGGCTCCGCGCGTCCTACATTACGGAGGATATGGTGTTGAGAGTTTGGGAGCTGATCTGGAGCAGCGAACGCCGTGACGATGGCCCTTCTTGTCATTGGTCGATGGTTCATAAGTCAACTCTCGAGATGACAACTGAATGTCAGCCACTGGCGTTGCATCCCGAGGATGGAAACGTTATTTTCTTGCAGATTGGCAATCGCACTGTTGTGCGGTACGACATGTCGCGTCAAACGAGCCAGACTGCTGGACGACTTCCTGTAATGATCCCGGGTTTCGACTTCTTGGGTGCCTACCCATTGTGCTCAGCTTGGCCAACACCGGTTCCATCGGCGGACACATGCAAACCTGCGCCCCTACTTTAAATTTAGAAAAGAAAAAAAAATGTATTTTATTTAAAAGTTTATTATGAATTTTAAGTTTCTACTTTATTTCAAAGTTCCTCGTGAATTTTTTGTTTGTACTTTGTATGAATTTTTTGTTTGTATTTTGTATAAAATATTATCATGAATTTTATGTTAAAAGTAAGCTTTTGACTCTTTTCGATCTTGCTTGACTTTGTCTAAGGTTCCTTAAGTTGTCCGACATCGTTTTGCCACTACTTTTTCTTCATTGTACAACGTACATTTGAGATTGTAACAAGTATTAAAATTTTGTCAATTCACATTACTAGTTTTCAAATGCACTGTAAACTCACTGCAAGTTTAATTTACGAGTATATCGCCAACGCAACAATTACACCATTTGTACGATTTTTTAAAAACTGCAGCCGATGAGTAATACTAACCTCAAGGATCTTGGTAACAACAAGTATGCGTGTAAAAAAATAACTAATATAAAGTAAAAATTATGCCTATGTATATGTAATTATGTATATGGGTAAACTCTGGTTAATTAATGTATCAAATGTTTGAATTTTTGTATTATGCACTCAAGGTTTTTATTTTATTTTATTATTTTGCTGATGTACCCAAGCTGCATTTCGTTACTTGATTTTGTTCACTCCGTCCATTTTCTACTTTGACTGTTACATTTTGCCACATTGGTTCTCACGTCTATTTCATCGATTTTAAATCATAATAAATTAGCTAAAAATAACTTGTACTAAAATCGGACCTAACCCGAACGACAATGTATCGAGTCTCTGGCCGAAATTTTCACCCCCTATTTTTTCTTTCTATATAACACATTTTAGCTATTAAAAATAAGTCAAAGTACCTTAATTTTATGATTAAAAAAATTATTGACAGACACTTCTTAATTTTATGATCGATATATATATGTTACATATCAGTCATATGCTCTTATTTTAGCCACTTGTGTAAATCAATGGGATATCATGTGATTTGAAATTAAAATATAAAAAACAGGGCTATTTTCCCAATTGCCGTTTCGCATTACACTTCCCGGTTCCGAATATAACTTAAAATTGATATATTAACAAAAAAACAAAGAAGTGGTCTTTGTCGTTCGTGATTTCGAGAACCGGAACCATCAATGGTATCAAGATGCCTAAAACAAGTAAATATCGGTTTATAGTTTTACTATTAAATTTCCGTTACCTTTGCCGGTTCAAATCTTGACCATGTAGGCCGGTTTGATTAATTTGACTCTTTCTTGCCTAATAAATTTTTTTTTAAGAATTTGGTCTGAGAGAATTCCAGTTAAACATCAAGAAAATCCAATTAGAACACTCTTGTTCAACTATGGATCACAGAAGGTAGAGCAATACAAGAGTGAATCTTGATATGTCACAAGTTGCATATACCCAACAAATACAAGGAAAAATAATGTATTCCTTTCAATATGATTTGGATGTAATTTGTTTTAATAATTTTATTGAGTAGCAAGGAAGAGGAGAAGTGACCAACACATACCATCTCGTTATACCATTTGAAGAGTGTTTGACCTTGTGTTACGAGCCAATATCGAGTCTCGAAAATCAAGAAAACACACACACGATGGACACTTTGCGCCAAGCTTCACAAAAATTAATTTCTCCTCTTTGAGCGACTAAGTCTTGTGATTGGTTCTCGGCTACTTTTTCTTATTGACATAAGCTCGAGCACGTCATTACAATCTATTTTCTGTTTTTGAAGTTACTGTTGTGACAAAGAGAATTGAGTAGTGCCAAAGAGAAAATGAAAATTCGTCAACTCGGTGAATCCCGCGAGCCGAATTGTTGAATTGCTAGCAGCATCCGTATATGAATCCGGTCACTTTGATTTTGAAAACCTGTTCAACATAATGAAATGGGCAAAAGAAGATTTTGGGGGCACAACTTTGGGAAATTGAGGGATCAAAAACACGACCCATTTGGGCATATTCTTGATACTTATGATAAACAGAAAAGAAACAAGAGAGAGAGAGAAGGAACATAAAGAAAGCACGTAATACAGGCGAAGTCGGTGTCATCTGAGGCCTTGGAGGTGACCGTGAAGTTGGTGTCGAGGCCGGCGAGCATCTTCAGGAAGCCCTGGAGGACGGCGAAGAGGTGCGCGGAGACGCCACCGATCACCCAGAACTGCTCGTTACGCCACAGCTCCTCGATCATCACGCCGCTCCACCGCAGCTCGAGCATACTCGTCGCGATAATCGACATAAAGAGGCACAGGAACAGCAGGCTCGCCAAGTTCGAAAGCTGTAGAATTATGGGTTCGGGTTGAGTATTTGAACTAGTATTATTGCCGCAAAAAAATTGTGTAATTTAATATGATATATTACATAGTTAGCAATAGATATCACACCGTTAATTTTGTAAAATCTAGGCTATATTGGGACAAAGATGTAATATACAAATTTTTGTATGTTTAGTCATGGCGTTGGGATGATGAATTTTCCGGTGAGAAGACAGATTGCCGGCAACGTGCAGTAAGCGATGAGCGGGAATGAAGTAAGCGAGGCGTTGCAGCCACCGGAGGCGGCCTCCAGCGAAGCCGTACCAGAGAGGGCAATGCCGGCTGAAGAAGATGCTTTGTGTACATTTCGACGTCGAATTGAGATGATGATCTGCCTGTAGAACAGTGTAGGGATTCCCATGGGCGTGGTTTAGGTTTCTGACCCATTTTCGCTAATGCTTTTTTAAGGCTTAGTTTATTAGTTTTGAAGTTGGGATTTTTTGTTTTCTTTTAGATTCGTGTTTTAGTGTAATAATTATTGAATTTAGAAATTCAATAAAATATTCTCTTTGTTCGTTCTCTCGTAAAAATTATACGAATAATTTAATTCTATTTGTACACCGTCACCCCTGATTTAGAAGCCTAAGTCCGCCCTTAGTTCCTGCTTTTTGTATATATATATATATATATATATATATATATATATATATATATATATATATATATCACCTTTATGTTTCTCTACTTTCAAATACAGGGAATCAATATTAAATATTGCTAATGCTTTTTTAAGGCTTAGTTTATTAGTTTGGAAGTTGGGATTTTTTGTTTTCTCTTAGATTTGTGTTTTAGTGTAATAATTATTGAATTTAGAAGTTTAATAAAATATTCTCTTTGTTCGTTCTCTCGTAAAAATTATACGAATAATTTAATTCTATTTGTACACCGTCACCCCTGACTTAGAAGCCTAAGTCCGCCCTTAGTTTCGTCTTTTTGTGTATATATATATATCACCTTTATGTTTCTCTACTTTCAAATACAGGGAATCAATATTAAATTTCGCTAATGCTTTTTTAAGGCTTAGTTTATTAGTTTGGAAGTTGGGATTTTTTGTTTTCTTTTAGATTCGTGTTTTAGTGTAATAATTATTGAATTTAGAAGTTTAATAAAATATTCTCTTTGTTCGTTCTCTCGTAAAAATTATATGAATAATTTAATTCTATTTGTACACCGTCACCCCTGACTTAGAAGCCTAAGTCCGCCCTTAGTTTCGTCTTTTTGTGTACATATATATATATATATATATCACCTTTATGTTTCTCTACTTTCAAATACAGGGAATCAATATTAAATTTCGCTAATGCTTTTTTAAGGCTTAGTTTATTAGTTTGGAAGTTGGGATTTTTTGTTTTCTTTTAGATTTGTGTTTTAGTGTAATAATTATTGAATTTAGAAGTTTAATAAAATATTCTCTTTGTTCGTTCTCTCGTAAAAATTATACGAATAATTTAATTCTATTTGTACACCGTCACCCCTGAATTAGAAGCCTAAGTCCGCCCTTAGTTCCGTCTTTTTGTGTATATATATATATATATACCACCTTTATGTTTCTCTACTTTCAAATACAGGGAATCAATATTACTATCATGGACTTCCTTGGTAATGATTTGTTGAAGGAGATATTCATCCGCGTCTCGGACTGTCGGCAAGTGGCCCGATGCGCCAGCGTGTGCAAGCGCTGGTCCTCTTTGATTGGCAACGCCGACTTCGTTCGGTCATTCACATCTTGTCCTGACGAAACTACCAAGTTGGATATCTGACAAGCTTAAAAACCTATCTGGTTTGTTCTTCAAGAAATACAAGATAAAGGGTGATCCGCTCGAAACCCTTCGAGCTTTGCCCAATTTAGTAGATCTTCGATTTGACGACAATGCTTATGATGGAGATGAGTTGTGTTTCGGAGTTGGAGGCTTCAAAATGCTTGAGAAACTACGGTTTCTTACTTTACGCGAAATAAGACGAGTGACGATAGAAGAAGGGTCAATGCCAAGTCTTGAATTATTCTCTTTGAATAACTGCAAGTTGCTGGAGGAAGTTCCATCGGGGATCGAATACCTCACCACACTCAAAGCGCTTCACTTAATAAATATGGGTGATCAATTTGTCAAAACACTGCGCTTCCAAAGAATAAAGCATGTGCCAACCCTGGAAATCGGTTCATATGACGCTGAGCGAAACTGGGAACCGATCAAATTGGCGGATTAAGGTGCCAAAAAGGTAAGAGCTATACTTACATCAGTGACAGTCAGCTGCTGTTCTAATGCATAATATTTAAAGAAAATGGTTTACATGTATAATAAACTTGTTCACCATACATCTATTGCTTGGAATATCTAGTTGTATTTCCCAACTATGTTAGAAACCACATATTTCCCTAGTTGTTTATGTATATATATGTATTTAACTCCCTTGACAAATTGAACTAGGTGTTTTTAAGAAGAATATGGAATCTGAAATTTGTAATTCTCTCTTTGAGCTCTGATTTTCAACCATCTGGTTTTTTTTTTTTTTTTTGTTCAGGCTAAGGAGGGATTTTACCGGAGACCCGGCTTCTAAGGCATTCTTGGCTTGTTTGTGTTGCTTGTTAGCATTCTGTCATTTCTACTTTACTTTGGTTTGTTAATCTCAGCTTTATTTCTGGATTCATTCGAAGGTATAATAATCATTTTATTGAGTATGGTGAAACAAATGCCACAAAAGACGGATCGAAACTGGATTTCAAACCTGGATCCGGATTTTCGGTTCTTACGTTTTCAAAACCTAGATGCGGATTTGTTTTCCAAACACATCAGAGCTTAGATTAGACGCAATAAAATTGGATTCTCGGGAGAAACTAATCTCCATAAAGTAACAAAATTCCAAGAACATCACACAGAAACGACCACCTAATCGCTTTACAAAATTTTACAGCTTAGTCTGTAAAAAAGCTAATTAGAGTGGCTAGTTTACGTTAATTCAAATTTTACAGCCCACCAAAAATAAAACACTCATCGATTTAATTCCAATTTTGAGTGGCTAATATATGCACAAGTATTTACACTAACAAAAAACAAACCCTCTCATGATATGTGATCGCCCGTGTATGTGAACACTCGTTTCTGAAAGGCTCTCGCCAAGTCAACGACCTCGGAATTTCTGATGATCTCGACAACACCATCGATGTAAGGATTTGAGCCATCTTTTTTGGAAAGCCGGTTGGCGATGTCGATCGTAAAGCTTGCCATGTCTCTGCTTTTCGTCAACATCTGCAAGGCAGTGGCCGAATAGGCCAGATTCGAGACGAGTCTATTTACGAGTATCAGAGCCTCGCGCATTAACAACGTTCTGCAAACAGTAAATACCATAAGCATTCTCCAGAGCTTAACTGATTTATTAGATCGAAAAAAACATTGCGCCAATGATCACTATGGAAACATTAAAAAGTCAGTACCTTTCTTTAAATATCTCCGGCAACATGGGAATACAAGTTGTTTCCAAGTCGATTTCTGACGCCAATCCTTGCACGATTAACATTAGAAAATTTGCATCTTTATACAGTTTCTGGGTGACGAGAATATCGAATCCAGAATTCCCAGACGAGGCTAAGAAAGCCAGCAACACAACAACATGGCGTCGGAGCTTCAACTCCTGAAATATACAGGATAACCAAAATGTTAAAAGACTTCATCGGTAAATTAAATTCTGACTTAATCCGAAGCAATACCCCTTTGAGAACTTTAGAAGGAAACGAGAATGGAATTCACCAAAACTCTATCGAAAGATGTCGAAGATTGTCTCTTCTCGGGATAGACACGTAGTACAGGGATTACAAACCCTTACTACATACTACATAGTACAAAGTACAAACTATCAAAAAGGTCCCTAATTACCTAACTTAAAAAGTCCACAATGCCCTGAACATAAATGGAAGGCTATATATTATTAGTTATAAATAAACACCTTACAGTTTACCTCTAAACTGTTGCCGGAGCATGAAATACAATCGGCCAATCCCCATAAAACTGAAATGTAATTTTGAGAAGCTGAAGTAGAAGTCTCTTCTGCGATAGTTTTGGTTAAACCAGAAGACCCGTCTTCGGTGCAATGGCGGCAGAATTCGACCAGTACTTTTGGACCTTCAAAATATCAAGTATTAAGTGAGTATAGAGCTTCCAATCATAGCCATTGAAAAAATGGAATTTGAATGATAGTTGTTATAGCTATGAAACTTTGTCATGATGTCGCTGTTTACTCTCTAAAACTCTTTGACATTCTGAGTAATAGTTCCCTCTCAAGAGTAAATTATCAATAAAAAATCACAAGCTGCAGACACATACAAATTTAAGTCATGTTCCATGCTTGCATGTACATGGAACGTTAAATTTTGACAAGAATGGTCGATTTCTTAATGATCGGGTGGGAAATTGCTAAAATATGTTTTGGGAGGGTGAATTGCGACAACACGACAAGGGTCATTGTCGTGAGGCATAGAAAAATCAACATGTAAAATAAGAAGACACAAGAAATTAAAACAAATATAATAGACAATTCATGTATACGGACTCACAATTTAATAAGAGATATAGAAGTTGAACCGACTGTTTTTGAACGTGTAGGCCGGCTTCCTTTCTAAGAAATTGTGAGATACATTCAAAAACCTGATTGCTACCAAACCTGTTTACAGAAGAAAAAAAAAAACTCATTAACACAGAAAGTGAAGTATTATTTCTGAACACCAAAGAATAAGTGTCGGACTTACTTTTCCCTGTAAGTGTACGCGCTACTTCTTATCAGGATGATATTCATAACAGATATAACTTCTACCCTTACAAGTTCTTCTGTTTGTCTTGTAGCTATTCGAAGCATTATTTGAAAGAGAGAATACCAATCGATGCTAAGATTCCATCGTCGCCTCTCAAACAAAGATTCGTCAATAGAAAACTTCTTTTCAGCGGCACCGGTGCTGAGAGAGTTTAGAATACCCTTCCCAGAGCAAAGTCCTTCAACCATGATGTTATCCCTGGGCAGATTGCACTGGAAGATCAAATCAAAGTTCATCATAAGCACGTGAACATGCAAGAAGCATACAACCAGAAGTAACCTAGAGGCATGACACAAACACAAGTCTAAACATGCAAAACAAGATTCGAGAAAAGAAAGAAAACATGCAACTTAGATTCTGTCTTAAACTTAATCAATGCCGAACCCTCAAAATTTTGTAAATAATTTAAACATACATTTAAAGCGCAACAACTCAACCCACTTAATATCAGCAAGAAATAAGAATACCTTTCTCCAAATGTTCTTTCCAGACAACATAGATTCTTCAGATACACATGCAATATACGAAGAGATCGATGAGTAATTACCACCTGTCGCAGAAGAAGAAAGTAAAGATTCATGAGCACCCGCCACAAGATTTTTTGAAAAATATAAAGTAAAATGATTTACAATCAAGAGTACTATCAACTTAATCGGATAAAAATAATCATGATATGTATGTTTTTGTCCAGCTCACATTTTCAAGGCTACAAAGATCAAGCAAGGGCTCCAAGAAATCCTCCAAATGCACCATCCCATTATTGATCTGTAACGGAACAAACAGAGAAGACGGTAAATATTCCAAAAGGAAAAAAAGGAATATGAAAAAACCACATACTTGAACTTTGGGAACAAGAACTGGAAGTAGAACTGTAGAAACATGCCAACGACATAGTATATGTGAACATCGCACCTTTGTCAACATTGAATAGAGTTGAGACACTTTTGAAGCCTCCTCGGAATGATGCAAGTGCGAAGGATGCACTGAAACTACTCTAGAGCTCTCGTGCGCTGTAACGTCTAGTCTTGATTTCACAGACGGATTTACCCCCATGCACCCGAAAAGTTCATAAAGATCCGATTGGCAAGCCACGAGTAAATTAGAAACCAAATTTCTTCCCAGCGCTTGGTTACGTGGACAAACCCAGATATCTCGTAACCTCTGGTTGCGATCCAAACAAGCTCGATTATCGTCCTTCTTCGGGTACACTTGTGTAAAAGCCGCACCATTGTCTGCCTGAACCCCAGTGCCTTTACAGCAAGATGCGCCTGCTGCTAAATTAGAGACCCTCGAAACACCGTCTTTTTCCTCGGCTTTGGAAGATAAATTATTAAGGCGCTCGTTTTTCTTGTCTCTCTCGTTCCTGAGCTTCGAGCACTCTTGTTCCTGAGACGAAAACAAACACCATTTATATCAAACATCCAAAAGGTACAATTCAGATTGATATTCCATCAATTTGAATCATTTGAATACACAATGTGAGGCTCCAAAGACTACCAAAACTCCATTGAAATGGCGGAAAACTGTTCCATGAAAAGATACGAACTTGGTTTAGAAAAAAAAGCAGGAACATACCAGGTCCGAAAGCTGCTTCGAGACGCGTCCAAGCTCTTTCTGCATCCAAAAAAATCCAAACAATCCAATCAAAACCCCGAAAAAACTCCGTCGAGGAAGTACCAGTCCCGAAACCCTAACCTTGAGGCCGACGATCTCGAGGTCCCTGTCTTCGGAGGAGCGAGCGGTCCTCTGGGAGAGCTCGCGCGGCGGGGAGTAGGAGAAGCTGCGGCGAGAGTCGGGCTCCGGCGGCGGAGGAGGCGGATCGTGACGGCGGCGATGGAGAGAAGGGAGGGGCTTGTGGTTGGGGATGGCGGAGGAGGAGGAAGCGGAGAGAGCGAGCTCTTCGACCTGGATGAGCTGGTCGAGGAACTCTGCGTCCCATTCTTCGAACCCTTCGTCGCTCATCGTCGCTGTGGAGTGTGACTGAGTGAACGGAGTTAGTGTACTGTATATATATATGGAGGGGTTTGCTGTATGGTTTGAATGAAGATGGGCAATAGTGGAACATTTTGAAACTTTGAGGGGCTTGGGTGATATTATGATTATTTTGGTGGATGTTCTCTTTCTTATTATATAAGAATGGTAGGGTTAATATTATAGTGAACTAGTATTAATAAAAGCTCTCTTACAAATCTATATATATGGGGGTCATTATCCATTGGGATAAATGGTGTTGAAAGTGTAATTAGAACGGAAAAAAAACAAAGCAAGAATAATGGGGATAAACTATGGAAGATGCAAGTTATTATTATAGAAATTGTACCAAATTTCTATTTTATGTCAAACATTTAAAGAAATACTCATGTGTGAAAAATACAAACAATGAGTAGTTCTTAAAAATGTTTGACACATAATGGGCACTTCGCTCATTAACCCATTTTTATATTCGAGTTTGAGTGGCTTAGTGGTAACTCTATTACATATCAAGAGGTCACGAGTTCAAATTTATGGGATGCAAATGTGTGCTCCCTTTACATATGTAAATTTAGCCAATGTTCTCAAACATAAACATAAACATGAAATAGTAACTTCACTTGATGCATAGTTATTCCTCTTCCTCATTTAGTGTCTTTACTTATCTTTATACCAAGGATATACCTCGAGGAAATTTTCGTCGATTTTCGATAATTTACTCACAAAAAATTTCGAAAAAAGCAAGTAGATTTTTGGTAGTTTTTCCATGGAAAAGTATAAAGAAAAGAGAAAAGATTTCGATCACCGTGGAAACGTAGAATAACAATGAAAAACGAAGAAACTTATCATTGCTCATGTTCAATGTTCATGTTATATTTCTTTTTCTTCTTTCTTGATAAACCGGTTATCTTTCTTTTTTTCTTGATAAATCGGTTATCGTATCAAGGTATTTATCGTTTGATGTCGAGTTTATTGATGAATAATGTATAAATTTTCATATTATCACTATCGATACTTATCAAAACCTATCGACAGATTAATCGGTTATTCATAGATTTATCATTTATCGATGGAAAAAATATAAAATATTTTTAAGAATATATATATATATATATATATAATTTATAGTACCAAATATCATATCAGAGCCTACTGGTAAAAAAAAAAAAAGACACCTCAAGAAAAAGGTTAATTTAAAAAAAAATACACTTAACTTATCAATCAACTGATTTAGATGTTTTGCTTTGATTTAAACACTGATTTAGACTTTTTTTTGTATTTTTACAAACATTTAACGTGCAACGTGATAGAGAGAAAAAAAAAAAAAAAAACTTGCGTCAATAAAAATTTGGCATATTATGTATTAGCTTATCGAAAAATTTGACTATTGTTCATGATCAATTTTTTTTCAGATTGCTATCTCTTTAAGATTAAAAATGATGCCAATAATCAAAATTAATAAATATCAAACTGAAATCAAACATTCAAGGGATGAAGTAAGAAAAGACACAATGAAATTGAGGTGAGTGTACATTTTAATGCATATAAACCTTTTTCATTTATTTAAGTATTTTGAGATATTTGAAAGTCTAAAATCTTATGATTAATATAGAATTTATCAAATAATAAATAAAATAATCAAAATTTCCATCTAGAAGTTTGGTCATAATCATAAAGGTTGACCAAATTTGCGTATCTTTATAATTCTCTTCCAAGTATTTTCAACATTTGTGATGATTTAAAGATGATCAATAGACCAAATTTGAGTCTGTTGAGCTCCTTTATTGCAAATCAATGTGGACCATTTCCACCAATCAAAAAGCTTAGTGAGCTAAATTTTCTTAAAAATCAAACCATGAAGCCTCAGTTACAACCGGCCGTACATTGACAGAAGATCCCTTAGATCCGACGCCTCGTCGTCCAAGCTGTCGAAGCTCACTGAGTTCGGAACCCTCCAACCCCAATTGCCGAACTGTGGATAAAAAACACTACGGTTAGAGGCCTAAATCCGAGAAAGATGTCATTCTCATGACAGGGAGGTGAAAAGAAACAACACGTATAGCCAGAGTTTTCAGACCAAAGCCATGTCTAAAATTGTATTTCGGTAAGGTCTGGCGGTATGGACTCGTCTATATCGAAACTAGATTTGACCGCGACCGTTTTCGCAAAGTTTTTGTATTTTAAACAACACACGAAGAAAATAAATTCAATATTGAAAGGCCCGCCCTGATTTATTAGAGTAATCATCCTTTTTTCTTTCCGAACTTGTCGCATTGTCTCAGTGGGCTCTCGCAACCATATGTACTAAGGTTTTTCTTAAATTTCAAAGAAAAATTTGTTATTTAATAATTATGTCAATCTGCTGGGAAATTTTAGGAGTTAGGTGCAAAAATTCATCAACAATTATGTAAAATGACAATTTTGCCCTTAAAACATAGAGAAAGGTGTAAGATATTTAACAGAGAGAGTTCTGTAAAACGAAACCGAGCACGCAGAACCCGTTACCGCCATTTTTCTACTACTAATTTCAGTTGACCTTGTCTCTGGTTATTTTAATTATTTATGATTCAATCAGCGTTTACCTGAGTGGCAGGAATGTTCATCCTTGCTGAGTTCCCGAGCCTGAGAATGTCTTGCATCGGTATTATCGCTGTTCGGGCAACCGAGAATAGCGCAGCTTTGATAAGCTCCCAAGAGATATCATCTTGGTTGGTGATTGAAAGGTATTTAAGGACCTGAAAACCAATTAGTCCTCTAAAATATCAATAAGAGGTTCAAAACATTGGTACTTAAACTAGAAATGGTGAAGAAGATAAAGTAGTATCACTCACATTGGACTTCTCTGCTTCTGGCAAGTTGTCCCACCAGCCACAGATCTGTGTGACGAAGGAAACGCGATTAGGACGATACTTTCGGGAATTGTTGAGTAAAAATACTTCTCGTAGATCAAAGTGGCTGCGTCAAATCCAGCTGCCAAAGACTCTTTTTTGCAATACCATGTTCAGTAGAACCTCCATATATTAATAACGCGCGGATCATAGAGTTTTACTATATTATCAAGATTATTAACTTATCGAGTATTCATTCATCAGGGTTTTACAGAGTCGGGACCAGATTAAAATATAATTTAATACAGGTTATCAATTTATCTAGTTTACATTTTATGAGGTTCTATTTGTATTTTCAAAATCTACATTAGTCTTCATAACTATAAAATAAAATAATATAAAAGAGTACGTAGAGCTAATGAGAATATTCTGATATATCTAAAAGGAGGAAACTAAATAATAAACTAAATCAAATCTGATCAAATTAAAATATAATAAATTATTAATACTAATTAATCGTAAGGTTCCAGTGAAAGGGTCTTTTACCGTGTCGTTATCATGAGTTCCGGTGTACACGACTTGATTGCTTTCCTGATTATGCGGTAAATGCGGGTTCCTAGCATCACTTCCAAATCCTGGACAGACCAGGTATTAAGATAGAGCAATATCCAAGCATTATTATTTGATTTAATGTTTATTATATGTCGAATAATATGTTCCTGAACCACATATAAAATATATAACTAATATGAATAATACCAAACTGAAGGACTGCCATTCCAGGTGCCCCGATGGATTTCCTCAGATCAACGACATCCTCTGTTATAACCCCCTATAACGTAAAAACAAAATTATAAAACCGCAACCAATTGCTTACAAATCCAGAAAAAGAAAAGTCTCATTCAGAATTGTGTTTTACCAAATCTTCTGCAATGATGTTCATGTTTCCAACGGCTCTATTGATAGCATCGAATAATGATTTTCCAGGTCCCGCCTGAAAAAAACCAATAATGATTTTATGGCCATAGTCACGTAAAACGGATGGGCACTTCGAATTAACTGTGCTTTGATGTTTATTATATGTAGAATATTTTTGTTTATACAGCTTTAATTAGATGGCCAAAAAAAATGGCAACTTTTAGAAGTTATTTTTGTTTATCAACTAATTATTTCCTGATTCCAAGATCCATTATTAATCTGTAATTATTCTTTATTGCACCAAACTATACATTTCTGAATTAATAACAGATATTCCAGCTTTCTACTAAAACATAACAAGCTCTGACAAATAGACTGACCTTCCATCGTCCTACTGTTGCAAATTTGGCATCTGTTGATATAAGTATGTATTAGTGCTTTGATACTTTCTTGCATTCCAACAAAATGCTTTAATATTATCAACGAGTCTCGCGCTCACCTGAAGGAACAGCCCAGTAACCGGCAAATCCTCTGAAATGGTCTATCCTGAACTCATCGTACAGATCCTGTGCGCGTTGCAAGCGGCGGACCCACCAAGAAAACCCGTCTTTCTCCATTGCTTGCCAATTGTAAAGAGGGCTTTTGGGAAAAAGTTCAGCAAGCCAAAACCAGATGATATATTAAGTATTTTGCAATAAATACATAATGAGAATTATAGTACGGATAGAAACAAAAGATCAAGTGAATTTTGAAATAGAAACGGTCCAGAACGATTCATACTTGCCCCACAGCTGTCCCGTTTCGCTGAAGGCATCAGGAGGAACACCACCAACTAGAGAAGGAAACCCATTCTGGTTCTGCACGGAAATTATAGTTCATACTACATACGGGGTACGTGCGAGCATTTTTTTTACTAATTACATAAAACCGACATAAGCACTGCACATATGGCTTACCAGCAAAAAGTGCTTCCTGTTGGCCCAAACATCAGCACTGTGATAGCCAACATAAATGGGCATGTCCCCCATTATACTAATTCCCTTACTTTGCGCATATGTGCGAAGTTTCTTCCACTGTCTTTGGAATAAGAATTGTTGGGCGATAAATGTGTCAATCTGTAAAAGTCAAAATGCTTGAGCTGGCAGCAACACAGGCTTGCTTAAAGCATCAACACGAGTTCTGTATAATATAAAGTTATTATCAACTATGCCCCCGTAAATTCTCGTGTTGTCTCACTTTCTCCACTCAAATCTTTTTGTACCAGTTTCCCCCTTTTATAATTCAATGCAATACACACCATAAAACTTCTAGCATATGCATCATCTGTGACTTAACATTACATGAAAACCATCCGTTTTTTTAACGTTCAGAGGGGAAATTGAGACAGCATGAGAAGTTCAGGGGCCATCGTTGATACTTACGGTATTAAATACGATCATAGAGAAGTCCAGTCATCCAACTCTTACAAAATCCTTTTCGTTCTCATGGATGTTCTGCAAGGCTGAAAGATGACGATTCTTTAAAGGTTGAGGCCACTGATACCAACTGAGTGTATTTAGACTGTTGTCTATTGCAGCAAAGTAGGCTGCATCTTCAAGCCAGCCTGAATGTTTCTAAACAACTATTACAGGACATATATGAAGGTAACTATAAAAATATGAGCAATAATTAGAGAGATAATCAGTGATACTATTCTGTTTTTAATTCTGCAAATAACCATGAATTAGTTACCCAGTTTAATACCTGCTTAAGTCTCCGAACCTATAATCAATAAGAAAAATTGTTCTCTCGTTTTCTCTTCTGTATCATAGTGTTCGGTTCCCAGTCTCGCTTCACATCTTTCACATTGGATGTGGGATTAAATTCCACATGAAAACATTGCTGAAACATTTATATGTGATCGCCAGAATGTTTTTTAAATGTTTTCTTGAATGGATGAAAAAAGAAAATTTTGACTAGCAATGTATGAGAAAGCAAGTAAATCTATGCAAGTCTTACTAGATATTTTAGGGTCACTATAAAATTCTTCAAGCTGACGCTTCAGATCACCTTTACTCTGAATAAGCCTCTTGGCAGCCTGGGTTAACAAAAGAGAATACGCATGAAGCTACATTCACGTTGTGATGAGATAATTCCTATTGCTACTTCTGTTATTAAGTAGTAAAATAGCAAGTAGCTTAGTTAACTTGTGATGCAAGTAGAGTAAAGTAATTAATTGTATAAATATTGCTTACGTCGTAGCTCTAGTACCTCGTTAGGTTATAATAAATACGTTATTATAGCTAGTACTTGCTTTAAATAAGAGAGAAAATCTAGATAACTTGAGTTACAAGAAAAGTGATAGTACGATGGTTTCAACTGATCTTGTGATCTGTCAAATGTTGTAAGCATCAGTGTTGTTGTGCAGCGTTAAATGAAAGATCTGCTCAGTTAGGAAATTTTCCCGAACCACACTAAAACTCTGGTGCTCTTGATAGTTATCGCTTTCTGGTTCAGTTCATATTTCATTTTCAGGGTTAAGCATTTTGTGCATAACTGAACGTAATATACCATTTAGCTTGTACTCATAAACAAAGGAGAAACAACTTGGTACACGACTTAGCTACCGCCGCGGGGATTGCATCAGACAATACCTAGTACCTACCTTGTACTCAGAAAACATATAGCATACCTTCAAAATTAAAGGATCCTTTATTTCTGCCACTGTTGTGAAATTCACACGCTCAGCGACACTGCATGAAAATATATAAAACTTGAGTAACACATTAGCTTACATAAACAAGAACTTGAACACTATAAATGAGGTGCAGAAAAGAAAATAAAACAAAATTCCTCACACTGGTTCTGGTAGCTCTTCTTGCTTTAACAAGCCATCTTTAACAAGCTCTTCAAGAGATATCAAGAGAGTGTTCCCACAATTTGCATCCTGCATTGGATTGGCGACAATACTTTTGAATAATTGCCCGACAAGGCATAACAAAAGCTTTGTACACGAGCATGAAATCAGTATCAAACTAGTGAACTAAAGAATTTCCATTTTCTACCGAACTTGGCAAACTGTTATAACGCTAATCATTGTGCCCGGGATATGTAGTCGATTGCAAGTTTTATTTGAAAAACGTCTTGTGATAAAGACTTCATAGCTATTTTGGTAACAACTAAACAAAATATTCAAGGTATCAAGCAAAATACGAAGTAATGTGCAAAATTCGGCAATAGTTTTTTTGTTGGGCGAAGAGACCGCGTATTAAGAAGATTTTGATGTAACCTGGCCTGAGTATGGTGATCCCTCTTCATTTGCCTTCCTTCCTGGAGGAACAAGTGGAAGAACCTGAAAAACAAGTATATACACTCTTATCATACATATACATATATATATGAATCAATATTGTATATATATACATATATATATATCTCCAATTCCTAATGAAAACTGAAAGATTCCAAATGAGCGAAAAATCCAGGAAGCAAAGGGAAGAGCTCAAAAACGTCGAAATCAGATCAGCACATTCAATCAACAACAATGCAGCTTCCTGTTCTTTACCTGCCAAACGGAGCAACCAGCTCGATGGAGCCAATCAACGAAGCGAAACGCCTCTTCGCCGAGATCGCCGATCCCGTGCGGTCCGCGAAACGACGTCGGATGGAGCAGCACGCCGGCTCGCCGGCGCTCCGCGGGGTCCGCCACCGGGAAACGGTCGCCGTAATCGGAAGGAAGGTCCGCGTCCACCGCGACGGCGGAGACGGCGGAGACCGCGCTGCACCGGCATCGCTGCGGAGCATTTCTGTGGCGGAATCGCGCGGCGGCGAAGGGAGAGGAGGAGGAGGCGGAGAGTGTGGGAGAGAGGAGAGAGAGAGGCCTGGATAGTGAGGCTTGGACCGCCATTGTTGCCATCTCTGAGAGCGAGTTGGCGAGTGAGTGTGACTCGGACGACGAAGGGAGCAGGGAGCACGTGATCCGAGAGCTGACGTGGCAAGCTCTTTGGATGCTAGCGTGGATCTGAAAGAATCACAGGTCAGAGTCTCCGAATCGTTAATTTATGACTTGCTAACAAGTATCGTGTTCGTGTTGGGTCTTAAGTATTTTTTTTATTTTTTTTTATTAATTCAGATTCGTCTTATTTATTAATCGTGTAAGTACTCGTACTCCTTTTAGTAGACAACCAGGAGAACCCGGCAAACTCACTAGGCTCAAACAAAATCCAAAACAAAGGAGATTGTCTCAAATTTTTTAGACTTCCTGAATCGTAGTATGGTTCCGTGTTGCATGTGTGTAAAAACGATTGCGATTTACCTATTTTTGAGAAGTGAAGTTTTTCGTATATTTCTCTTTAATAAGATTTTGAGATGGAGAATAGTTCGGAAGAAGAGTCGGATTTAAGTGATTCCGAAATTCTTTAGACCTGCCTGGTTTAATAACCGTGTTTATTGTATCAATCAATTTAAGTCATTTAACATATTCAGCTATTTTAAAATGATATATTAGTTCAATGTATACACATTTAACTTTATTTATTTATTTATATTATCTAAAAATTACTAATAATTTTTAATGTTATTAATTGAAAGACGTAATTAATAAAATAAAAATTATAAATTTCATATAGACGAGTATTAAACACTTGATAACACAATGCAACCTTTTACTCTTTAATCTTGTGTAACGGGATATCATTGTGTTATCATATTCATGTCGTGTTCATCCATTATTTATTCATGTTAATCGTGTTTGACATGGTTGGATCCAGATCCATTTATGGCTGACCAAAACCATTTAAATTTTGTCGTAACCGTTTCGTGTTTTGTTTTTCGTGTATGACCCCAAATGACCACCCCTATTTGCGTGTGTCTAGTTGGCGGGTGAATTCAGTTAGATCCGGTCGGGTGTAGTTTAATAATAATTAAAATAATTTAAATATATATAAAAATGCAAAATTAATCGAGAAAGTAAAGAACCATAAGCGAAATCAGGATTCAGATTTAAAATAGTCGGTTTGAATTTATAATTTTAGTGAAAATAAAAGAAGTTAATTTGAATTTAAAAAAATTAACATTAGAAATATCGTTAAGTTAAATAACGATAAAATAGTTTCTACTTTCTAGACTGTATGATTAAGTTCTTGGATAGGGTAAACTGCGGCTAATGTACCCAATGTTTGATTTTCTGCGGATTATGTACTCAATGTTTATTTTCGACGGCTAATGTACTCAATGTTTGATCCGTTAGATTTTTTGGGTTTTCCGTCAGTTGACCGTTAGAGAGTTATATATACACTTTTCGTATTTTTGACATAACTCACTCATTTTTTGTCCAAATTTTATGTACGACCTATGGTTGGAAAGATAAGAGATAGATCTATAACTTTAATGTTTTAAGTTTTGTAAAATAAGTTTTAAAAAAATACGAAATTTCAAGTACAACGTAAAACTGGACATTAGTTTAACGTAAAATATTTGTTTCGAGCAAATTTTAATATACTTAATGACTTTTTATGATGAAACGTAAAAGCAAAAAGTTGTATATAAATGTTTTATCTTTCCAACGGGTGTTTATTTATAAATTTTGGATAAAAAACGAGTGAGTTATGCCAAAAATATGAAATATTATTTCACATCACATCTTTTATAATTTTGGCATAACTCACTCATTTTTTGTCAAAAATTTATAAATAAACACCCGTTGGAAAGATAAAACATTTATCTACAACTTTTTTCTTTTAAATTTCATCATAAAAAGTCATTAAGTATATTAAAATTTGCTCGAAACAAATATTTTGCATTAAACTAATGTCCAATTTTACGTTATATTTGAAATTTCGTCTTTTTTTACAACTTATTTTACAAAACTTAAAACATCAAAGTTGTAGATATATCTCTTATCTTTTCAACCATAAATCGTGCATAAAATTTGGACAAAAAATGAATGAGTTATGTCAAAAATACGAAAAGTGTACATATAGTGGAGGATAACTCTCTAACGGTCAACTGACGGAAAACCCAAAAATATCTAACGGATCAAACATTGGGTACATTAGCCGCCAAAAATAAACATTGGGTATATAATCCGCAGAAAATCAAACATTGGGTACATTAGCCGCAGTTTACCCTCTTGGATATGATAAAGTCTATGATCTCTTGATCAACTCCCCATATCTAACTCTTTTAATGCATACCAAACGTATGTGTATAACATTGATTAAGTTGTACATCATGAGCTATATATTATTATTGCATTGAAAGATCAATGATATCAATCAAACAACACATGATGACCTACTCAATGGAGCTTAGGAATGAACTAACCTTCTTAAAAAAATGTCCATTCTACTTTCTTTTATTTAGTGCCTTAACTTTTACTTACTTGCAATTGAGATTAATTATCAAAACCGAAAAAGAAAACATTATATAAATCGCTATATATATATATATATATATATATATAAGTCTATTTCGTGTCTAGCCAGGCGAGTTCTCAATTATACAACGACCACATTATTAATCTCTTAAATTCAACGTTGTAACGGAATTCAAATGGAAATGACCATAAAATCTAGGTATAAAATACTTTATATAAAATATTAAATGGTGAATCAATACCCTGCAATAAATATTTGGTGTTCGTGATAGTAAGATTCCTAAACACTATAATTTATTTCCCTATTATTAAATACCACACAATAAACTTCATTTTAATTATAATAGTAAGAATCTTTGTAAATAATAAACTTTATACTTCTTTTGACAATTGACATCCAACATAAAATATATAGATTTATAATCTAATCAACGTTTAGTAATATTGGGATGATTTAAATTTAAAATAAATGAATTATATATATATACTAGATATATTGAGTGAAGAACAAATGGATACCATTGGTCAAATTTACACATGTAAATAGGGCACTTATTTGAGTTTCATGATGTTTGAACCCGTGACCTCTTGAACATGTATTTAGTAGAGTTACCACAAGGGCAAACAAGCTTGATTTATAACGAACGAATTTTTTAATGTTTATTTCTCGCGTCTTTTAATTTTTTTATAAATTTAATATTTAAGTTTAATGAGTAACAAAAATAAATATTTATTGTTGGGATTTCACCCACAACCCGGTCAAGATTTACTTCTAGAAGAAGGCAAAAGTTGTGGAATTGTGACAAACTAAAGAACAGTGGACAAGAATCTACTTTATTTATACACAACACACAAGGTCTGTACAAAAGTCTCGAAGATGGGTACTTTCCCTAGAAATACACCCTTTATACAACGATACCCCTTATCGCAAAGAGCTCAACACGCCTTGTCGATCGCAGCTTCTTCTTCTCGGTTGAAGCTCGATGACTCTCCGATTCTGATCAAGACTCAATCTTGATACTCCCCGGCGTGGCCCTTGCTTTGTCTCTTCTCCGTCGTCTCTCTTCGGCGAACCTCTCTGACCCACGGCTAACTCCGTCACACTCCTTCGGTGACACCGTCTTGGTCGATTCCTGACAGTAAAGACTCTCCCTTTACGGTTAACCCACCACGTACAATCCCGTACGAATTCCCTTGGGTTTCTCAACCGATCCACAGAGATAGAGACGAATCACCAACCTTGGAGAAGATCCCTGACGCCGTGATGACCACCTCTAAGAAGCCCGAAGCGTTGTACGTTGCCTTCGTCTCCGTCGTGATTCTCCGTCGCGTTCCTCCGCGTCCTTCTTCTCCGGTGATTCTTCAGAGCTTTCCTCGCACTCCACGGGTTTCTCTCTCTAAGATTCTCTCAAAGTCTCTCTCTCTAGAATCAGTTTGGCTCTCTCTCTAAGTCGTTATGATTCTGTTATTTCTGGGTTAATTCTAACCGCTTCACTGATGAGACTTTATATAGAGTGTGAGGTTTGATTCCTGTCCTTGGGTGTTGACTGAAAGTCAATCCCGATAGGCTGAGTCAAGTGTAGCGTCGGTGACTCACAGACAAAGTCAAGCTTGCTTGTCACCGAGCTTGTGACCAACATTTATTTTATTTAAAAGAATAATACACAATTAAAATTCGATCGAAAAATAAATAATAAATATAAAATTTTATTTTTCTATAAAATCAAGTATTAAGTATTTAAATTCCATTAATAACCAATCAATCTAATAACGTTCCTTCTAATCTATATGGACTTATAAATGGATCCTTTCCCAGTTCCCACCGTTCCTTGGCTCTCTCTCCTTGACAGCTTTTTGACATTCCCATTTCACTCGAAACTCTAAACTCCCAGTTACTTCCACACACGCTTCGAATCACCACCTCACTATCAGCCAAAACCCACCTCACTAAGCAAACCCAATCTCCTCTCTTTTTTAGTGAGAGAAAGAAAGGCCAAAACTTTGGTGTCGTTCGGCCAAAAAAGAAACACCCTTTACTGAATTCGAAGCTTGGAAGAGTGAAACTGTCACAAGTTCCAACTTTGTTGCTTCATAGAAGCCAAATCCGAGAAAATCAGAACACTGGTTTTGCTCCGAAGATCGAAAGAGAAGAAGAACAATGGTGGGTCTTTTCTCCAGATTCTCTGTGGGCAGAGCTGCGCATAGGCGTAGCCAAAGCGCTCTCGTAAGATCTCTCTCTCTCTCTCTCATATGATTTACTTGAGATTTGGTGTTTGGATTGCGAAATTTTGAACTGGGGTTGACTTTTTCAGTGTCTATTGTGATCGGTCAAATGGGGTTGATCTGGTATTCTCAGGATCTATGGCGATTTGATTTGATCTTTGGATATTGTTGCCTTTTGTGATTTAGTTTCAGATATTGATGCTTTGTATTGTATGGATAGTTGTTCTTAGATATAAAGTTTCAGACTTTAGTTACTCCTTGAAGCTCTTAGCTAAATTATGCTGAAATTCAACTAGGGGATTATATATTTATACTATATAGTGCTGAATAATTATCCTTTAATTAAATTGTTTTTTTTTTCTCCTTCAAATGATATAGGTTTTCTTGACTTCTTACTTATAGTAGTCGAAATTTGTGTTCTTGATACGGGTAATCCGAATTACCCGTACCGGATTTCCAGGGCGTGTAGGGTATTTACATTTTGGACATTTTGATTTGTAATTTCTCAGTATTAAAGTTCATTTACGTTTTACGAGTTGATTTAGGATAAAAAGGTTCTTTAAGAATAATTTTTTTCTTTCATCGAAATCGCGTTTTGGCGGTCTGGTTCTGAATTCCATTGCGGACTGCTCTTATTTTGTGTAACTTATATTTTGCTTACATGGTGAAGGACGAGAGGGCTTCACTACCACCAAATTCGGAGGTTACTAACACGAACTTGGCCGTTGCTTCTCACCATGGAATTGACGTAGCAGTAGAGTTCAAGCCAGTGGAACACCCAAGCGAACCTCTTGATACCGATAGGCCGATTCCGTGCCCGTTGCCCGAACCGTCAATTCTCAACGTAAGCCTGATTAGCTCTACTATTTTTCTATCAAAATTGCATCTTTAATGGTGTCTCTTGATGAAGTCGAACGAGAGAAAATGAATTCGGGAACAAAGGCACTCGATAATGATGAAGCAATGGCTATAATTAGCTCTATAAGGACAACAATGCGAGATCTAAGCTCTTTTGTTATAAGACTTGTTCAAGAACTTCTTAAATACTCTTGGAGAACAAAGGCAATTGATAGATCTTTTTTTGTATTAACGAAGATCCTTAGTCCGGGCCTGAAATCAAATTCATGAAGTTTTGGGCTACACTTTGCCTTCTTAAACTTTTTGGTCGTGGTTCAATTTCCCACTGAACTTGTAAATCATAGATGTTTACCCCCTTACCTATAAATTTCCGACGGGTTCTTTTATTTTTAAGGATAAAATCATCGTTTACATCTATAGATATCTAAAGTAAAAAATATGTTTAGAACTTACCGTACTTTTTCATTTTTTTACCCATATATTTTTAGGATTTTCATTTTTTTTACCTTATTATACTTACTCAGAAGCTCCCTAGATATGTGTTTCGTGGTTCTTTTTCATTCTTTTTACCTTAAGATCTTGAGATATGGTCTTGATTCTCAGGACGGGAGAATATGGAAGGAGCGGGTGTCTGCCACGGCCCGAAGAAGAGGGGACTTGCCTGTGATGAAGGAAGACGGGTCCCACGAACCCGAAATTTCCATGGCAAGGCCGCCAAAGCCAATGCCACATCAGCCAAGCCGGATTCTACCGTCTCTTAGCGCCCCCGAACATAACCTCATTAACATGCTCGAAGAGTGCAACGCTTCTGGGATCTTAAAAAATTAAGGTACAAAACCATTACCAAATTTTCATATATAACACATGTGTCAATGTTGTTATACATATCCTCTATATAAGTTTTTTCCCTGCTATAAAATTTCAGCTTCTTGTACTTGTACATGTGATCATGAATTTACACGTTGTGTATAATAATACTCATAAAGCGATTATATTATTTTTTATTACCCGTAATCTCTTACGAATCGCCGAGGAAGGTCAAATCGGTCATGTTATGTTCGATTAAGTCTTCTATTATGTTTTTGAGTATTAGACGGGATTATTGCGTAATTTACAATAAGTGAGAGATAAGATAGCCCTAATCTCTATGGTTTATAGCCGTTTTATGTTTCGTTTGTCCAATCAATTCAACATATTATCGTTTGGAGAGCAACCCCGAAGTGTTCGTCTAGTGGTTAGGGCGATACTTGGGATCTTTGCTCATCCCCGGTTCGATTCTCTCTGGACTCAACAATTGGCGCCGTTGAGGTAGTCTCCTGGTCGATAATGGCAGGGCCTGTGATTACTAGTTGGGTGTAGTCAGATACCACGGTAATAAAATAAATTGTTTCAAGAGCGTTGGCCGTGTTCTTAAACGGTTTCTTATTACCGTTGCTTGCATAGAGTTAGGTTACGTGTTCGGGTTTTCGATTGTTTTCGAAATAGGTGTCATGGGTTGTCATTATGATTTTAAGGTATATAATAAACATTGCTGTGAAATGTCACTTTCTGGAAATGAGAAGGCGCAACAAATGGTCCTGAAAGTGATATCCATGTGTTTAAGTTTTGTCACCTTCACATGATAGCTCCAAACTTTTTTTTTTGTATCTAAAGAAGGATAAGAACAAAAGATACTTTTATTTATTTAATTTATAATAAATCCAAGCACAATAACATGGCGAGGAAAAAAGTAAAATGGGGTCCTAAAGAGTTAAAGCCAAATGGGTTTGTCTATTGCTGTAATGGTTGCTAGTTTTTGTCGTTTTTGTTATTATTTTTTAGATGAATTTCGTTTGTTATTATGCATTGCAAGCAATTTTTCTATTAATAATTAAATTTTGGGTTATGTAAACGGCTTAAAAAGGAAAAAATGGTAAAAGAGGCATAAACGACATGAAACGAGAACCAAAAACGACATGGTTAAAACGGCACTCTCTTAAATGACAGCTGATGCGTTAGAATTCCAAGAAACGGCAGTATATTATGAAAGCGAGCCCACAAAGGACGTTAAAAATATGATGAGGAGAGACATCAAAGATATATTTAAAAAATTCTATACTAGAAAAGTTTACATGGATAATTGTGGTAAAAGTATTCAAAGTCTGAATAATTAAGGCAACAAGGGTTTAAAATGAAAAAAAGATGGTGAAAGTACTCAAAATCAATAAATATGAGGTGACGAGACTTTATTCATCTAATTTTTTTGTCAAATTCAAATCT
This sequence comes from Parietaria judaica, assembly GCA_954871525.1. NCBI lineage: Eukaryota > Viridiplantae > Streptophyta > Magnoliopsida > Rosales > Urticaceae > Parietaria > Parietaria judaica. The sequence goes on along the minus strand of OX940868.1, from coordinate 18,085,114 downwards.
GAGAAGATGATATATAGTTGGATGAGCACATAGTATGTTCTAAATATCTGGAGATGTTGTCGTCGATATATCAATGACGTGCTCAGAAAATGAGAAGTGCGAAACGATATTCGCAGGAAATCGATATATCCATTTCTTTCATTTATCCGTTGGCAAGCGATATATTGGTAAAATGGAGAGTGCAAAACGACATCCATATTGGCAGTTAGAACCATGCTTCATATTTATATTCGTACTTCGTACTCTATGTTTGTATTTATGTTCGTACTCTATGACTTTATTATGATATGTAACTTATTTTATGTTATGGTGACATTATGTTATGAGTTATATGATTTTTTATATGTCTGTGTTATATTATGATTTATGACTGTTTTTCTAGGCAATAACTATGTGTCATAGTTATTAAATAGGTAATTTATAAACTATATAAAAATATTATTGAACTACCCAAAATATTTTCCGGAATATCCATCGATATTTCGATAGGAAAGCGATATATCAGTGAAATTTATGCGGTATTATCGGCAAGCGATATATCCATTTCTTTGGATTTATCCAACGATATCGGCATCGGCAAACAATATTTTCGTAAAATGGAGAGTGCGAAACGACATCGATATTGATATTTAGAACCTTGATTTTAAGTATGATATAATAACATTATATTAAAAATTGACCAGCTTTCAACAAAAGAATTAGACTAAAAACGCGTCGCTTCATATTTGTTGATTTTAAATATTCATATTTGTTGATTTTAAATATTTTTATTCTTATTTTTTCACTTTAAACCTTTGCCACGAGGACAGCAAAAAAACATGTCCAATTGTCCATGTATGACGATAAAAATCAATCTAAAGATTCAGTATGACCGGTAAATAACTTTTTATTATTTTTTTAATATACAAGAGGTTAATAAGAAATCATGGATAAGTGAAAAACGACATCAAACTAAAAACAACAATGTGAAACTCAAGCAAAAACGACATTTCTTGATACAATAACAGTTTTATTAATCCAATTATAATGTAAGTTGAACAAAAATATTAGTCCGATAGATCAAAAAACCTTACACCACAAAAGAATAAAGACAAAGTCCCGAGTCCAACGAATCACGACATACGAAAAACGATCGATTCTCAAAATAAATAAAAAAAACATACACCCAACAAAGTAAAAAAAAAAAAACACGAGACAAAAGTCACAAGACCAACAAACTTAACTACAGAGGAAGCTCTTGCGCCTCGAACGGCCGCAGCGCCGCCGCGTTGACCAGGTGCTTCCGCGGCCCCCGTGAGCTCCCGTGGTTCCGCCACGTCATCTTTTTCCGCGGCGCCACTTCTCCTCCGCTTCTCCCACCCTTCACGCCTGGCCCGTCTCCACGCACCGCCGGGAGAGCGAACGCGACAAGAAGAACAACGAAGAAAACCGCCGCGGGCCTTGCGATCCGGCGATCCATTTCTGTGTATTCTCTGTAACGTGTAGTGATGCAAATTGGGAGAGAATAAATAGGGAGATGTAAAAGTGAAGAGTGAAGAGTAAGCATATAAAGAAGCTTGCTTTGGTTGGAAGGCATTGAAGGGTTATGATGATGGCTTAGATAGATACAATTATTTACACTATGATGAGTGTGTTAGTTAGGTTTTGCTTGAAATGGTTAGTTTCTTGACTTTTGGCATGTGGCTTTCTGTGTGAGACTTGATTAAAGTTGTGTGGTTTTGAAGGCACTAACCCCACTACAAACTTGTATTAATTTTTTATTTAATTATTTCATTCACGTGCAATTGATTATGTCTACAAGATAACTTATTCAAAACATTTATGTCTTGTTTCGAATTTCATTTCTCAAAGCAGATTGTATAATCTATGAAACAATTATATTTCTTCAAATTTTAAATTAGATTAAAGGCTTAAAAACCTTAAGTTATAGCTCTAACCGGATAGTTTGAAGATACAAGTTCAAATAATCAAATACTTAACTAGTCATTAAGTATTTAACTTTGCCAAGTCATCCACAATATACTTCAAATCTTTACTTACCAAGTTAAAAAAAAAAAGTAAAAAAAGAAAAAAGAAAAAAAAAAGAAAATCATTATAGAGAGACCAAAATCACTCCTTTTTTTTAATAGAAAAACCACATTCATACATAATCCATAAATAGAGGGTTTATAAGATCCATTACTTAGGAGTGTTCTTCAAAGTACTCTTTGGGCCCAATTTATATATTCCCGTTGGGCTTTTTTTTATTAATATCATTGGGCTTCTAAAGGCCCAAAATTATAAAAATCCTCAGAAATATCAAATAAGTTGGTATATACTTTTCTTTAAGCGCATGTTAAAACAAAAACAAAAAAAATCATTTTTTTTTCTATTTTTTTTTCTCCAGATTCATATAAATTGAAAAACAAAAAGACCCATGTTCATCAAAAGCTCTCTCTCTCCTCTCTCTCTTCCATCTCTCTCTCTCTCTAGCTCGGACCTCGAACCTCGAACCAGAGCCATGGCCGCTCTGGAGTACCTGGAGTCCCTCCGGAGCTCGCATCCCGAGCTCGACGACTGGTACAATTCCCTCGCAGATCTGTACGAGAAGAAGCTCTGGCACCAGCTCACCCTCAAGCTCGAGCAGTTCGTCGCTCTCGCCGTCTTTCAGGTTCGTTTCCATCCCCATTTCGATTTTGCGTGTTGGTGTGTGGCGCGCGCTGTTTGGAAGTGTCTCCACGACTCTTGATATTAGGCATTTCTGCGATCCAGTGAAGACTAGGGTTTGTGAATCTCGTGAAAACGAAATTCGATTCCGATTTTGATCGAGGTTGTTTGGTGAAAAAGTGGGTGTTGTGGCTGGATTGGAGAGTGGATTTCGGAGATTTAGGGTTTGGATGTGGAGCTAGGGTTTTGAAATGCAATTGGGGTTTTAGGTATTGAGGCTTGAGTTCATTTGAATCTGATCGAGATTAATATGGCGTAGTAATGGTCGATACGATCAGAAATGTGTAATTTTTCCCATCTTACATTTCCTAAGATATTTTTTCATAATCATTTTCATTCAGACTTATTTAGAAATATCGCTAAGCTTAATTGACACTCGACGAACCTTATTGCTCGGACACAGGCATTATCGATTTTGATACACTTAGTAATTTAATTTACTAGTTGGTTGCCATTTGAAAATTCTTGGAATTTCCTACAGATTCAGTCTTGTAGGTAGTTAATGTCTCGCTCGTGATATCAGGTTAAATGCTAGTAAATTACATATGGTGGCTGAAGAAAATTAATGTTTTAAGACAGACGAGCAAGTAGAATGAAATGAAGAAACACGACACTGACTGCATTGAGATCCTTAGTTTTTGTCCCATTGAATTCTGAATAATTTCCCTGGTCTCACTCTCTATGGCCATTTTGATTCTTTTCCCCATTTGTGCTCGAGTGTTGCATTGCAATGGTAGTAGTTTCATTTATAGATGGCCTAATCGCGTGAAGTAGTTCTAATCGAAGTTAATCTCATTCGAGTGTGAAATCATCGGAGCTAAGAACTCTTTTTCAACCTTCATCTGCTTGATTGATTATTGCTATGAATGAATGTACCATTGTTCTTGTAATAAATCGATTTTGAGCTTTCCTTCTATTTCTTCCCTGAAGTTCCGGTTTGTTATTGTGTAGCAGGCTGGAGATGCTCTTATACAGCTGTATCACAATTTCATCACCGACTTTGAGACGAAAATCAACCTTCTCAAGCTTGCACACTTTGCTGTTATTGTCTCTCGACAGTATGCGGAAAAAGAAGCTGCCATTGGTTATCTTGAAGGAGTGATAGAAAAGCTTAATTCGACGAAGGGACAGCGCATAGAGGAGCCTATCCTCTATATTAAGTTGCAGATAGCCATATTCAAGCTTGAACAAGGAGACCAGAAAGAGTGCAAAAAGCATCTAGAAGATGGAAAAAGTACACTTGACAGCATGACCGATATCGATCCTTCAGTGTACGCCAACTATTATTGGGTCTCATCTCAATTCTATAAGTTCCGACAAGAATTTGCCGAGTTCTACAAGAACGCTCTTCTCTACTTAGCGTACACCTCAGTGGAATCTCTGTCAGAATCATTTAAGCTGGTATGACATATTGATGCTAGCTTGATAATCATATTATAGTCCCTTTTGTGACATGGTTATTGGGATTCTTCAATCTCTTTAGATATATGAAATCATGCTAGATTCTGCTTATATAATTTCTGTTATTGTTCTTAGTTTGAGAAGATTTTGCTTTAACATTCAGGAGGAAATTAATAAACTTATGTAGCTTGAGTTTGAAATAATTACTTATTTATTGGATCATTTAACTCCCCGTAGCTAACTATTGGAAGTTAAAATGCTATAGTGGATTATAAATTGGATCATTGGATGTTTGCATCATTGTTCAAATGTGTAGAACTCTCTCTTCTAGTTGAATACTTGTGATTTAGTTGAAAATGATTGCATCTATTTATCGCCATTAGAACTGAATTTCTGCCTCTTTTCAATTATTTTTCTTTGTTTCTTTAGGATTTGGCATTTGATTTGTCCCTTTCTGCTCTTCTGGGAGATAACATCTACAACTTCGGGGAGCTGCTCGCACATCCTATCGTAAGAATATCTGTTCCAGATTCTGTATCTCCTTTTCCGGTTAACATGTGCTATTTTATTTATGCAAAAAAAAAAAAAAAACTAGAATTGAAGTTATGATCTGATGTTTTCTCGTGGTTCTTGAGGTTTCTCAAGTGCCATTAATAGGATTCACACCAAAATTTCCCCCAAATTGAGAAACATAGGGCACTTTAATATAAAAAACAAAGGAACGGAATAATAAATGGAAACAGTGTTTGGTCTACAATTCGAGAGGTAGACTGTTCTGTAACAATGAATAGTCTCGAAACTCTTAATCAATTTCTGTATAAAGTGAACCTTTACTATCGCTGCTGGCTTAACTTACTATCCATAATTACCCTAATTATGGAACTTACCAAATATAATCTTCATTGATCTCAAACCCCTATTTCTTTTGCTCTAATTCTCGTGCTCGTAAGTGTAGTTAGGTAGGCCGTTCTCTCCCAATGAATAGGCTCGAAGCTTTTAATCAACTTCTAGATAAAGAAAACCCTAATGATGACTGCTGACTTAAATTAAATGCCCTAACACGTGTACTCTTTTCGGGATTACACCTTGTTTCATCTTCAGATCAAGTCTCTTTTGGGGACAAAAGTGGAATGGCTGTACTATATCCTCCAAGCATTCAACTGTGGCGATCTTGTTCGATACCAGGAATTGTGTCGTGTCCACAACGCTGCGTTGAGTGCACAACCGGCATTAGTTCAAAACGAGAAAAAGTTGCTCGAGAAGATCAACATTCTTTGTTTAATGGAAATCATTTTCAGGTTTATTTCTCAATGCACTACCTATAGATGAATAAAACCTTCTATTTATATTGGGCTATCTAAGTAAAGTAATTAAATAGGAGCCTTTTTCGCATCAACCTCTGTTGGTTCGTGTTTGTTTCTATCATTTTTATATACCTTTTCCCGGAAGTTGACATGGCATATATCTATAGCCGGGCAGCTGAAGACAGGACTATCCCTTTGAGTATCATTGCGGAGCGCACGAAGCTTTCAATCGAGGATGTGGAGCATCTTCTAATGAAGAGTCTTTCTGTAAGTTTGCCTCGTAATCAGTGTTTTTTTTTTTTTTTTTTTTTCAGTTTTGGCTTAACATTTTAAAATTATGAGTAATTATCAGCTATGCTCCCTCAACTTGTTAAGTAATTGCATTTTCTCCCTAAACATCTTAAAGACTTAAACAGTCCCCTATTAACTTGCCAATCGTAACAAATTTCCGTAATCGTAAGCGGCCATTGAATATTCAGTCATGTTTAGTGTAATTAATGGAAAAATGTATTAGAATATTCATTACATGCAGTTCTTAATTTGACAAAAAACTTTGATTTAACTTAACGACCGGATTAATATTATTTAAACTTCTGTCTATGGGGTAAACTGTGAGAAAAGGCTTATTACGGGTAAAATTGCAAAATACGACAAGTACTCAAATTACAACGCTGCCCTTTTGTTGAGTGATTATTTTTAAGTTATAAAGTATTTTCTTTAACTTGAATGGTTAAGTTTTTGGTGATTGATTTGACCTCACAAGACATGATTCTTCAAGTCCCTAACTTGTGAAAGAACTTGTCTTTACAGGTTCATTTGATCGAAGGTATAATCGATCAAGTCGATGGTACAGTCCACGTGTCGTGGGTCCAACCCCGTGTTTTGGGCATTCCTCAGATCAAATCTCTTCGTGACAAGCTGGACAACTGGTTGGATAAAGTCCACAGTGCTCTTTTGTCCGTCGAGGCCGAGACACCTGATTTGGTCGCTGCTTGAGAGTTCTTCTGCTTCTCCGCCTATCTCAGCTCATGTAACATTTCTCAAAGGCGAGGGTAGAAAAGTAAAAAACCTTTTGAGGGTGGCCGGAAAGGGGATTTGCCTCGCTTCATCCCGCATTTGGCCTTCTTTGTATTTTTCGTGACGCCATCTCGCTTTGCACGTTCTTGAATTATTTTTCGGAAAAGAGTTACCGCTTACATACTTCCAGTTGGAGTAGTGAATTATGTAGTTTCATGCCCGAAGTGAAAATTAGACGCTTTTTCTCACTTACATTGCTTTTATTAAAATCAAACTAATGTACTTGGTATTTTTTTTTCTTAGTCAAATTAATGTTGAAATCTAATTTTGATACCTTTCTTTTCATTGCAACTTGAATCATTTGGCTTCAATTTATTTTTTAAGTAAAAAAAGACATGATTATGATTTATAATTGAGTTATCTATTGAGGTTAGAAAAGTAAAAGGATAAAAAACGAATTTTTTTCTTAAATGTATTATTATTACCCAATGGGATTAAGTCTCTAGGGCATCATTTTTTTAGGGGACTTATTACGACCCGCCCTTTTGGGGATTTTTAACATTCATATAATTTGATTTTTGGATTGTTAATACTTAATATTATTGTGACGATCCGATGAGGTATTAATAAATATTATTTATTTACATTATTAATATCTGAGACAAATCATTTGTTTAGGAATTTGTTAGCTTATTTTTCGGACTAAGTTTATAAAGTTTCTTAGTATTTTTAATGATTGTAAGTCAGCAATCTTTTTTTATTTATTTAATTAGCAGCAATTTGTTACAATCAAAAACACGCTCTTCCCGTTTTTAACTCCTCTAATTTATATGCTTACTTGTTTATATATTTCGAATATATCTATATATATATATATATAATCTCAAATTCAAAGTCAAAACCATACTCAGATTGATTGCAGAGACAAATTTTTTCTCCTTCATCTTCTTCACCCTTTCTACTCCATCTCTCTCTCTTCATGGCGGCACTGACGGCGTAGAGAGGATGAGGGACATGGAGGAGAAAATTTTCGTCTCGAGCATCCTAACTAGAGCTGGGGCTCACGACGGGAAACACGCAATCGCGACCGGTCGCGACGCCTGCAGGTCCGTCGCGACGAGTCGCGATTCAAGGGTGAAAGTCGCGATGAATCGCGATTCAACGGTGAACGTCACGATTCCGGTCTCTCTCTCAGAGTCGCGCGCGCTTTCTCTCTCTCGCTCAACGTCGCGACGCATCGCGACCCTCGGCACCACGACGCATCGCGACGGGAGGGGTGGCGATTTCCGGCGATTCCATCGCGACCGGTCGCGACGCCGTAATTTTCAACTCTAATACTAACACAGTAACACCAAAATTCCCGCGGTGAGGCTCTGCTCCGAGGCCGACCTAATTGTTTAATTTTTATTTATTTTAGATTGTTACTTATAATATTATTACAACTAGTGGACGTTATCAATTTTTAGAGTATATTTTAATCAAAAGTTCAGCATCTTCATCGAATATATATTTTCTTAGAAAATTTGATTTTTTTGGCTACTGTTATTGTCGATTTTGTTATTAATATAAACATGATAAAGTTCTGCATTAATAATACCTACAATAACTATATAGAGAATTCTAATAAACACCTCATTGTTATGCACGGTGACGATAAAAAAATATCGGTGAATTTGAATGAAAAATAAAATATAAATTTATTTAGATTGTGATAATCAAAAGACTAAAATCCACGTAAAAAATTGTGATTTTTTTTCTATTTTAATGTTACTGTCAATTTAATAATTAAATATAAAGTTGATTAAGTCCAATAACAACAATTAATAGACAACTTGCTCGATGTTATAGTTTTTAATTATCCTCATCATTTTAGTTTTCAAGCCTTGGCTATTATATTCTTTGTGATTTTTTTTAAGAAAAGTGGTTCCATTATAGATTTATTGTAGTAATTTCAATTATTGAAACCATGCATACAGTTTTTACGAATTTGACGAATCGCTTCAATTTTTGCATATAATATATGATATTCAAAGCACTATTTCACCTTCTTTTACCAAAGAGATACAACTCGAAGAATTATATACACATGATTTCTCAATGAAACATAATATGATATACATATACAATTTTCGGTCTTGTTAAACATTTAAGGAAAAAAGTCAAAATAAATAGGCATATTTTTCACCGTGAAGTTGAAAGATTCATCACAAGTTTGCCAACGAAATGGATAGGAGATGGCTAGGCCTTTTCCTTGAAGATTAAGAAACCCTAAACAGAGCTGAAAATGAATCAAATCGTTAGAAAAGTCATCGCGCAAAGCCTCCGAAATAGTAGTACATCCATGAAATCAACTACGTGTCTATAAAGAAAAAGAAAAAAACCGAAATCCGAGAATAAGTATTTTGGAAATATGATTTCGTTTATCTCACTTAATGAAGTCTTGATGAACTAAAAATTTTTCTCGACATACTTCTTTTGTATTTTTTATGCCGTACTGCTACTCGGAATTCCACATTTAATAAACATGCACATTTGAAAAAAGAAAAAATCTATGGAAATGTGTATTTATTAAAACATATCTGATGGATTACTCTTTTTTTTATTGTCTATTTTTGTGGATCAATATGCATTTGACTTATTTGCATTTGTGGACATGGACTTATCCTAGGTATGAGTTCTTAATAGTGTTATACCATATTGGGCATATAGGACTTGACTTGTCATTTTCCCTCAAATAGTTTATTCAGCAAGGTGGACAGTTTTACCCCTCCAATTTGAACGTTGAAGTGCTGAAACAAGGAAAGAGAAAAGTCCTCTCTTTATCATCCTTTGGCTTCATCATTGTCAAGGACTTCACAAAAGCTACAACTTCAAACACCTTGAGAAAATCCTTTGGTGAAGGTGAACGTCAACCACAGGAGCTGGTAGCTGAAAGGAGTTCAGCGTGACGTTCCGCAAGTGGAGCTTGCACCCCGGATCATTCGGAAGATGAAGGATGGCTTCGCTTAGCCCGTTACAACATTAAGGGGGAGCCTTTTATGTTTATTTAATATAGAATATTCATATTGTAACAATCCTTCTGTAATCTTTGTTTGATCAATCTGAGCAAGGGCTCCTCAGAAGTAGATTATCCAACATGGGATTTTGCGAACTGGGTTACCAAAAAATCTCGTGTTCTGTTTATGTTTAAAATTATGTTCTAACATCAAGTATAACATAAATTGTGAGAAACTGACTTTTACAATATCTATGAAATGAAAATAAATAATTAGGGCATATGAATGAATAATGAAAGTGCATGTACAATGTATCTGACCAGACTTCTTTTTTCTTCACAGTAGTATATATATTGTATCGGCAATCTATTGTTTTTTATGATTTCTTAATCAAAATATTATGTCTTACAAAAATTAACATTTAATAGCACTGAGAGGGTATACTTGAAAGTAAGCTTGGTGTTAATTAGAAGGTAGAGTCTCTTGGAATTGAAAAAGACTAAAATCATCGCAATATAGTATCATTAACATTACATGCACTAATTTACTTAGGATTTAAAAGAATTGGAACTTGGAAATTTTATGTATAAACTCACGATTTCTTTGAATCTAGCTCGTCATATCATGCGATGACTTAGTATTACTTATGAATGTTAAATTCGAATATTTTTAATGGATCTCTACACTAAGTCACTAACTACTTAGAATCTCTTTTCTAAATATGGAAAATATAAGCATTATAATATTTTTGGAGAAGTTTCATCTGATATTATTTGCAATTGTGTAGCAAAACAACTTCTGTAAATTTTTTAAATGCTGACTTAATCCGAACGAAATAACAATATGAAGGGTGCAAGTAAAATCACCATTTAGAAATAATAAAATAAATTTATTATTCTTAATCAATTTAGAAGAAGTACAAAAAAAAAAAAAAACATACGTTCGCACAACAATATCCTTACAAATTAAGACCTCGGGTCTTCTTGCTTGAATAACATATGTTTAAAATTAAAAAAAAAAATCACTAATTCAGCGAGAGCAAAAGAAATTTATACCTCCAAGTTTTTTGTTTGACGAATCCACAAGTACAGAGAGGTGGAGAGTACGATGAAGAGACGAAATATCTGAAGATTTAAAAAAAAAAAAAAGGATTATAAGAATAAAATGAAACTTCGAGGACATGAAGAGCAAGAATATTGATACAATATATAATCGATGGACGTGAAAATCTGCAATTCTTAAATTTAGTATAGAAAGAGCCTTCTTTGATTTATAGGCACATTTGTTGAATCTGACCTTTGGTTTCATGTACCGTAACTTTTAAGAGATGAATTATAGCCAATAAATACTACCAGTTTTATTTGCGAGACACTAACTCATGGCATTGTTTTCTTTAAAACAAATATCTATTTGTTGAATTAGATTCTTAGAGGGTAATGTATTAAGTAAAAAGTAAATGATGGATTGTCTTTTCCTCTACCATGGACATGAAAACTGATAGTTTATTAACATATAATCAATACGTTATTAGCATTGAGAAGGAAACACTAAATGGGATATGCACTTTTAATTTAAAAAACTAAAACATCTGAAAAGTTAGGAATCCTCAATTGTCTTCTTCTTATAATGCCATGTCACTACTTGTAAATTTTCCATATATATATAGATATAGATATAATTTAGTGCATGAAAAGTAATACTACATACAAAAATAAATGAAGAAAACTAATGCTCAACAAAAAAAGGATATTTTTTTACATAGGGATAAATAATATAAAATCAAAAGTACGAATCAGTATAACAAAATAAGAGTATATCAAACATATATTTTTATAAAGATTGCAAATAATTAGTAAATTATAAAATTTTGATAACAATGTCTAGAAGACTAAAGGTTTTCATAAGTTAAGTGTAGTAATACATATTATTATTATAAAAAATTATAAATTCTAAAAATCTATTGAATGTACCATGCCATGCCATGTCATTACTTTATTTTTTTAATTCTAAATTCTAAGAAAATTGTATTTGAAGGTCTTTTTATAGAGGAATTGCTTAGAAGAATAAGGTGATCATGCTTTTATATATATATAGATCTAAATTCTAAGAAAATTGTATTTGAAGGTCTCTTTATAGAGGAATTGCTTAGAAGAATAAGGTGATCATGCTTTTATATATATATAGATCTAAATTCTAAGAAAATTGTATTTGAAGGTCTCTTTATAGAGGATAATCCTGCAAATGTGGGAGGGCACGGATATCCGTGCCCTCTATTTTTTTATTTTTTTTTGTCGGAGTCGGATTAATCCGAGTCCGGATTTTCTCGGACCCGGATTAATCCGACTCCGTGTTTTTTTTTTATATGTTTTTTAAAATTGCATTTTAGTCCTTTTATTTAAAAAAAATGTTGTACAAAGCCTTTTAGAGTTCTTGTACACGGGTTTAGAGTTCGAAATTCAAATTATAGTTTACGGTTTTTACGGTTTTGAGATTCAAATTTCAAATTTCAAGTAGGATATAAACATAGAGATGTATAAATAACGGGCCTCGTTAAAACCTCTCCAAGTCCCCCAAAAGGGTGCGGCTCGGGCGAGGAAAGAGCGCCCTAAGGTTTTTATTTATATTATAAAATAAAGCAAATACAAATGTCATAAAATTACAAAGTACAAACCGATTACTCCGGGTTTGCCACATTAAGCTCGTTGAAATAGTCTAACAACTCGTTGTCTACCATTTGATTATCTTGCGTTCGCTTTTTGGCCAAAATCCAATCCTTGGAAAGCATAAGGATTTCGACCAAAAACGCCTTCGTTGACTTGCGTCGAGCCTCCAATAGGCGTCCCGCCAATGAGAAAGCCGCTTCCGATGACACCGTGGAGACCGGAACGGTGAGGATGTCGCGAGCCACCAATGATAAAACCGGGTACTCAAGACGATTTACGCACCACCATTCAAGTATGTCGAGGCCTTCGTCGGGACACGGTGCCGGTGGAAGGTTGCAAAAGACGTCGTACTCGTTGATTCTTCGGCGGTTTGCTCTTCGGGGACGACGACCTCCGGAACTCCCGCTATGTTGTGACGTTGACGCCGGACTTGAAACCGTTGATGATCCTCCGTGCCCGCCGGTATGAGTTAGGTTGTAAAACACCCGATGCGTCGAAACATAGGGCGCTCCGGGTGCGTTGCTCGGGGGCGGCGTCGGGACGTGTTCCGTGTCTCCTTCTTGCTCCATGTCGTCGTAATACTTCGTCTCGTACTCCTTGTAAAGAAGCCTCATCTTCAATTCCGCGTCGAGATAGTCTTCGTCAAGGTATGGATCTCCCGTCAATTGTTGCATCATAGCCAAGATCGCCTGCAATTTACCGAGCTTTAGTGTAGGATCTATGATAATAGCCGCGCAAAACAAAAATGGAATATGTTTCCAATAAACCCTAAATTTTTCAATCATCGGTGTCAAAACATTTGCAAATAAAGGGTTTTGTTTTGCTTTATCAAAATGAACAATAATATCAAAAATGCAAGCTAAAGCTAAATGAGATGTGGGTTTGTAAACATGAGATAAAGTAACGGTAATAGTGTAAAAAAGGGATAGAAAAGCCTGGAATTGGATAGCCATCATCCAATCGGATTCGTCGAGGTAGTCGTCCACGTGTCTGAACTCTTGTCCGTTGATCCAGTTCGTCACTAGCTCCTTGTACGGTATGACCGCCTCCAACATCAAGTAAGTAGAGTTCCACCGGATAGGCATATCCGGGGAGAACACTCGCTCCGCTTTGTGGTATTCCCTGCAATATGCTAACCAAGATTCCGTGCTCATAGTAGATGATCGTATGTACATAATGGCACTCCTAATTCTATCTATGCTCGGCGAAATAATATTTAACCCCGCTTGAACTATCAAATTGATAATATGGCATGCACATCTTTGATGGAAATAATCGGCCCTAAAATTGTCAAGACTATCCTTTAACACATCAACGGTAATGTTGTGGGGGCTAGCATTATCTAATGTGATTGAAACTACCCTATTGCTAAGGTTCCAAAATGTCAACACATTCAATATAGCATCGGCAATGTTAACCCCGGTATGCCTAACACGCATGGGTTTAAATCCTAAAATACGCTTTTCTAATTTCCAATCATCGTTAATAAAATGAGCTACAACGGAAATATAATCATCGTTAGCGTGACCTTTCCAACAATCCGATGTTAAAGCAAACTTGTACGACGCTTGTTGAAATAATTTGTCTAGCTCAACTCTTTGTTCATCATAATATTGAATTATTGTCTCTCTAGTTACATGACGCGAGACGTACCGGTAGTTTATCGGGGCGATGAATGCTAAAAACTCGTTCAAACCATCACCCTCGGAAAACGATATCGGTAAACCATCGCGTATGATAAATCTAGCGAGAGCTTTCCTATAAATGAGATCGGATAAGCGACTTACCTCCTCCACTTTCTTACGCTTTCGGCATTGCAAGGCGTGATCTCGGAGGTACGATGTGCCTTGAGTTTTTGGATCGGCCGGCTTTATTTCTCCGCAAGTTCGACATTTTCCGAATCTTTCCTCCTTTCCTGTAGTAGGATTAAGAATATAAAGTGGGAAAAAGTCATTTCGCCATACCGGAGATGTTAGGTTCTTCCTCTTCCTCGGTTTTGGCGGTGGCGGGTTTGCCGGCGGCGGAATAGGAGGCCGACTAGAACCACGAGGCCGACCACGAGCTCGGACCGGCGGCGGCGGTGGAAGAATTTCGTCCTCCTCTTCGACGTCGTCCTCCTCTTCGTCGTCGTCCTCATCGTCGTCGTCGTCGTCCCCGCCTTCAAGGCCTTCGTAATTCGGATCGTCGTCTCTTCCGTCGTTCATGTTCATCGATCCCGAAACTTCTCGGTTTTGGGCATCGTACGCCTCTTGCTCGCTCGACCATTCCGGAATATTTCCTGTAGCATTTTGAAGCAAGTTAGTAAAACCACCAAATTGTTGACCATAAATTACCGGAACCATGGCATGAGGTTGAATTTGTGGCGATGGTAGACTAGAGGAACCCGGAGCATTTTGTTGGTAAACACCGCCATAATATGTATGTTGTATTTGTTGTTGTTGTACTGGCGGAGTTGAATGCGAGATACTATTAACCGACCCGGTTTCGGAACCGGCCCGTCCTTTTCCTCGGCGATCATTTCGGCCTCGAGAACGGTTATCGGAACTCGACATTATAACTAAAATAAACTATAATATAACTAAACTATATAATATAATAGATATTATAACTAAAATAAGTGTATTAATATAACTATAAGATAAGAAAACTATAGCTTGAAATCGGATTTTTTGAGAGCTTGGGCGAGTTGAGAGAGTAAGAGAAGAAGAGAGTGAGTTGTGTGAAAAAAATGAGGGAGAAGTGTGATTTTTATAGGGAAATTTTGGAGAGAATCGAGTAAGTGGTGTATTAATCACCAACGGATATATTTGCAGGGTCCTTTCTGCAAAATCAGAAAGTTTTTTGGGATATGCGAAGAGAGCCGTTGCCCAACGGTCGACTCATCTGGGCCGTCCACGCGCTTCATCCAACGGCTGGAAATAAAGAGCCGTTACACGAATTTTTTTTTTTAAAATTGTCGGAGCCGGATTAATCCGGCTCCGTGTTTTGTCGGAGGCGGAGCTCCGACTCCGTAAAAAAAAATAAAAAATGGAGGGTCCGATGGATCCGACCCTCCATATTCGCAGGATTAATAGAGGAATTGCTTATAAGAATAAGGTGATCATGCTTTTATATATATATATATATATATATATATATATATATATATATATAGATCTAAATTCTAAGAAAATTGTATTTGAAGGTCTCTTTATAGAGGAATTGCTTATAAGAATAAGGTGATCATGCTTTTATATATATATATAGATATATAGATTCCATGATGAATAAGGAGGTTTATTAAATATTAATATTGATTCCGGAACATATATTTTGTTAGGAATTCAGTCAGCTTATTTTTCGGACTAGTCTCTAAAGTTTCTTCGTATTAATCGGCAACTTTTTTGTTTTTGTTATTGTTTTTTTTCTTCCATCTTTAATTAGAAGTAATTTGTTACTACAAACCCACGGTCTTCAGCGATTTTAACTCCTGTATTTTTCTTTCTCTCATCCCTAAATATATACATAATACATATACTCTCTCAAACTCAAAACCATAACCCACGGACAGAGAGAGAGAGAAAGATGTTAGTGCGGAGACGAAGTTTTCTCGATCGGCTTCTTCATCCTTTTTAATCCCTTGGAGCAACGCTCTTCGGCGGCACCAACGGCGTAGAGAGGATGAGGGACACGGTCGTGAAAATCTTCGTCTCGAGCAAACCCTGACACCGCCGAAACTCCTGGCCGGTGTGGCTATGCTCCGAGGAATGCCATGTCTCGGTCCGACCCGAAACTACGGTGTAGAAGCTTGGCGGATCATTGTTTTGTATTCGTGTGTGAAGTTTTCTAGTCAAGATGTCGCAATAAGATATAGAGAATTTTATACCGAAATTTCAAAAAAGTTTCTTAAGAAAATTTACTACTGAAGTATCAAGAAGTAGTATTTTCTGTAAGCGCAAGTTCAAAAACTTATTTTTATCATGGTAAAAATTTCAGGAAACAAAAAAAAATTAATTTTAAAAAAAGTTTTCCCACGATAAAATAAAATTATAGTCTATCGCATATAATTAATGTTGTCAATTCAGAACTCAAAAATAAAAAATTAACATGTTATGAATCCGGATTTTTCCGGATTAAGAACTTCTGTTTGCAGATAAAAACAGAATCAGACCGGTTCACCCGGATCCGAATTTCCATGATTTCTTTATGCAACGGCTCATATTTAGGTATTTAAAAAAAAATAAACAAAAAATTCCTGTCGGTGAGGCTCTGCTCCGAGTCCGACCTACTTGTTTAATTTATTCATTTTAGATTGTTAATATTATTAGGATTCCATGACGAATAAGGAGGCTTATTATTTTTTCTTGATCTTTGGTTTGATCGGCGCTTATAAAAAAATCGCCGGTGAATATCTACGAGGAAATACTTTTTTACTACTGTTGTTGACGAAAACCGCTAAAAGTAAACTTTGAAATGCTCTTTTTTTTTTTTTTTTTTTTTCGTGGCATCGTCGCTAACAAAAACCTGTTCCGTTTTGTTATTCCTTGGTCGTCTCAAAACAGGTAACTAGACTAGTAAAATAATAGGAGTTTATCGGATTTACACATGTAAATGGTTAAGAGCCCATATCCAATTGGAATAATTAATAATTAAAGTGTGCTATTTTTTCCCGTCCCGTATTATAAGGCGCTCTTTTAGGTGAGTTAAATTTACTTATTAATATAATTCGATATTAGGATTGCAGATTGCTAATATTGTTAGAATTTGATGGTGAGTAACGAGGTAACAAACAGATTTATTTATCAACATTATTCATATCCAAAACAGATATTTTGTTTAGGAATTCCGTACTTAGCGTATGTTTCGTATTAATTATGTATTATTAATTCTTTAGCGCATCATTTTTTTAGGGGACTTGTTACAGCTGGCCCTTTTGGGAGATTTTAATTTATTTAAAATAATTCTACTTTAGTTTGTTAGTGTTGTTACGATTCCATGATGAATAAGGAGGTTTATTAACTATTAATATTGATTATTTATTAATAGCCATATTCTTCTTCGTATTTTTAGTGATCGAAGTCAACAATCTTTTTTTCTGCTTTAATTAGAAGCAATTTGTCATAACAAACCCACTTCGGCGATTTTAAATCCTCTATTTTATTTGCTTAATTTTTTTTTATATATTTCGATTATATATATATACTCTCTCAATCTCAAAACCATATTCAGAGAGTGCAGAAACGAAGTTTTTCACCTTCTGCTTCTTCATGCTTTCTACCCCATCGGAGCGACGCCCTTCGGCGGCACTGATGGCGTAGAGAGGATGAGGGACCAGAAGGTGAAAATCTTCGTCTCGAGCATCTTAAACACCAAAATTCCCGGCCGGTGCGGCTCTGCTCCGAGCCCTATCTAATTGTTTTATTTATTGATTTTACATTGTTAATATTATTACGATTCCAATTACATGATGAATAAGGAGGTTTATTAAATATTAATATAGATTATTTATTAATGTCCGAAACATATATATCTCTTGAAGTGGCTATTTTGTCCCGTATTATTTATCTTTTAATTAGGTTTTTTATATCAAGGCGGTCTTTTAGGTGATTCGAATTTACTTATTTATATAATTCGACTCCATATATATATTATATATATATATATATATATATATATCAGTTGTACATCGCATTCGCTTGCGTTTCTAGTGAAGCAGAGAAAATCTGAAAATGCAATTAATGGATTTTGTGATTTTCTCTGTCGATCTGCTCCATAAATCATGAGTTGCTTAATAATAAAACACTTATACTATATATATATTATTTATCAGCAATATATCTTGTAATCTGTGAAGTGTAACATGTTAATGTAAAATTCCCTATGAATGTGTGATGGATATTTGGATTTCTAGAGCGTGGAGATGCAATCCTTGTTTATTCGTGCATGGGTGTTCTTCGTATTTTAAACTAAATTAAATAATATATGGGTTGGGCCATAACCCGATTGTTCTGTATTTAAGCGGCAGCAACACAAAATTCATTTCTTACACCGACGGGCGGTACCGGATTTTCAGCTGACATTGCCGTTGGGAACTGCTAGGACCGGTTTTTCCTGTTTCTGTTTTTTTTCTTAGCTTCAGAACATGAATGTCCTTTCCTATGACGAGTTTTTTTTTCAGCATAATGTGTCAAACATGATTGTTTTTACCGGGTTTTAAACGTATGTTCAATGCCTAGTGGCTTTGAATTCTGATCTTACCGGTTTTCCTTATTCTTATCTCATTTAAGAAAACTTATAGTTTGATCTTAATTGAACTGTCCACTTTACACTTTTCTGATGATCCCTCCCTTCATAATTTTCGCCTTGCCAAATTGTTAATTCTTTTCTGTAGTTTCTCATTTTTCAATACTTTCATCATGAGTTTCTCCTTTTATAATATATAGATATAGGTCGGAGTTATCTTATAAAACACCTAAATTATATTTTATGTATACAATAGAACCTCGACAAATTAATACTAGACAAATTTAAAACCTCAATTAAATAATAATTTTCTCCGGTCCCGACTAGGGCGTAACTAATTAAATTAATAATTCGCTAAATTTATTAGATAATCATTTTTTTAGAAGTATATTATGAAATAATAATTCGATATATTAATATTAATATTAGTTATGAAATCACTATAAATAAAAGGTTTAATTGTCGCAAAAATACCCAATCTTTTGCAATATTCTCCGATAGGTACCCAACCTCAATAAACATAGGCAAAAGTACCTACATCACACTTTTGTTGCCGACCAACTAACTCCGTAAGACACCTGCCTACGTGGTCGTTAGGGTGTCTCATATGGCGTGCCACGTGGCCAAAGGTTGGGTACTTTCACCGCCACGTTGCATTTAAAAAAATATTTTTTCTTTCCCATAGGCCAACATGTTCTTATTTTTTCTACATATATCAAACATAATCAAATAATTTTATAAAATATGTATTTATAAAACGATTATGTTTTATTAGTTTTTTAAATTATCAAATAATTCCTTAAAAATTATTAGTTTTAATTTATTTTAAAAAAAAATTCTTTCCTGTAGCACATATTTAATTTTTTACATATGTTAAATATAATCAAATAGTTTTATAAAATAAGTGTTTATAAAAAAATATTTTTAAAATTAAAAATAATAATTTTAAGGAACTATTTGATTATTAAAAAAATAAAACATATTCTTTTTATAAGTACATCTTTTATAAAATTATTTGATTATGTTTGATATGTGTAAAAAAAATGTGGGCCAACGGGAAAGAAAAAAATAATTTTTTTAAATGCCACATGGCGGCGAAAATATCTAACTTTTTGGTTATGTGGCAAATTGTGCCACGTGGCACACCACGTGAGACGGCCACGTAGGCAGGTATCTAACAATGTTAGTTGGTCGGCGACAAAAGTGTGACGTTAGGTACTTTTGCCTACGTTTATTGAGGTTGAGTACCTATCGGAGAATATTGCCAAAGGTTTGATATTTTGCCGCAATTAACCCTAAATAAAATAAAATATAATATTAGATAACTAGTTATGAAATTGTTCAAATAAAAAATTTACATTAAATAAATAATCTTATAGTGTTTTTAAAATATTATTCTAAAGTAATTGTCTTATCTTGAAATCGATGTCTCCTTCAACTTCATTTCTAGGCTTCTGCATTGCATTAAGAATGTATGGTGTTGTATTTTCGTGACGTACCAAGAAATTAATATTCAAAGGGATTGTCGCTACAATTGTATCATTGAGTGAAACAACCTCTAATTCAATAAAAAAAATTCGTTAAACAATATTTTTATAATAAGATATATAATTATATTAGTATTCTCGACGTGTGATGTATGATTTTTTAAAAAAAAATTATAATGAGGTTTTAATATATATATATATATATATATATATATATATATATATATATATATAGGCAATACATGAGGTAATTATAAAGTAAAATGTTGTGTATTTCTATGTCAATGTGTTAGCTTGTGGGATAAACAATGGAATAATACCCTGTGATAATGTCTAGTTGATTTTCTAATTAAATTACATCGTATATGTATTCCGACGCTTATCATATCATAAAAGGGACCTGTAAATTACGATCAAATGTCACACTTTAATACGGATATTCTTTTTTTAAACAGCAAATGTAACACCTATATTGAGGCAAAAATACCTTCCATCACAAAATTGTTCTACCTTAAAAGAGCAGCCTGTTCTACGAAAATATGGAGTTCTATCAACCATTAGAACTCAGAAGGCGAAGCTCTATTTTTCTTCTTCTAATTCATCCAAAATCCACAACTTTCTTGTCTCGATTTCCCCTCTTTGCAACATCAATATTGACGTCTGTGGCCTGCCATTCAACGGAATTAACAGGGTGGAACAATTTTGTCGAACAATTTTGTGACGGAATGTATTTTTATCGTCACGTAAAGAATATACGTATTAAAATGCAACATTCGCCGCCGAAAACGCTAAACAATATTTAACTCTAAAACATTATTTTTACACAAAAACTCAGTTCATGGGTATTAGTGCATGCGGCTTTGAGAGCGTACTGACGAGTTCGGAAAGTACTTACGCAATTGTTTGAGTTAATGAGGCGTTTGCGTACATGCTTACGAGTTCTGAGTGTATTTGTGTTAACTATTGTAACGTGTATTCAAAAGACATCGAAATAAAACTAAATTAGGTGGTAGTCTAAATAAAAACAACCTTTTTTATTTAGTTGTTTGATTATATATAAGATTGGTGATGGGGTATTACCGGAAACATGAGTAAACAAAGCAATTCTACACATCATAGTTTTAACTCCAAAATAATGGGCGTTAACTCATGTTATCAAACACTTTTAAGTTCTGATTTTTTTCTTAATTCTATTATTAAATATATTCAAAATTATGTTTCAATACATTCCACTTGCTATATATATTACTAAGGACTAGCTGATAATTGAGAATCTTACTTACAACAATAATTAAGTGCCCGTAAAATAAAGAAAATCAACACTCTACTAAAACTATACAATGAATTTTCTACATGTCCACACCAAGCCCAACTTGGAAAAAGCTCCATAATACCATTATTTATGATTGATGTTTTATAATCAAATCAATTACACAAATTATTTTAATGGGCACAAACTTTAACCATGTTACATTTTTGCCCCTTCTCTCATCCATCTCTACTAAAAAGGATATACAACAACAATAATATTAATAATAATTATAATAATATTTTTATTACATTTACTCTTGCCTTACAAATGGTGAAGAGCTCATATCTGTGCTGTAAAATGAATCCTCAGCCCCACCATAGTAATTCCCTTCTTTCTCTTCATCCCATTTCAGAACCTCTCTAATATACTTAAACGCTTCGTCGACTGTCACTCTATCCCGGGCCCGAGCTTGCCACACGAAGAGCTTTCTCTCGGTGAGCGAAGCGTAAAGGTCCTTAAACTTCATCGCCACGTAGAAATACGCCTGGTGGGCGACGAGCTGCCCGCTGTGGTTTGCTCGGACAGGGCAAAACTCTTCGAACCACTCGCAAGTGCTCAGGGGTGACCGGTTCAGCTTCTCTTCAAAGACGTCGTATTTGTTGAGGATTAAGACGAAGGGGGTGTCCTTGAAGCACGGGTGGCGCACCATGGCTTCGAATAGCTCCTTGCTTTGCATCATCTTGTTTGCGAGTAAGGTCCCGCTTCCGTTGGTTTCGGGGGAGAGAGAGAATTGATCGTAATCGCTTAGGCTAGCGCAAAAGACGACCACGCGGACGTCTTCAAACATTTCCACCCATTTACACCCTTCGCTCAATCCCTTAGCGTTTACTCGTATAAGTTGGTATCTGCCAAACAGACACCAGAATTGGAAATAGGAATTAGGGTTCAGAAGCAAGCCATAGAAATAGCGGGAATACCGCAGCATTAAACACAAATGAAATGGATATAAAATTGGGTCAAATTTCGTAATTTCTCAACAACATGAACTGGAACAGTGCTTTCAACGAGAACATAGGAGTGTGGCTATTTTTATGTTTTGAAAAAAATGACTCATTAGATAAGATGATATGCGCAGTTTTAAAAAAAAAAAAAAGAACCTTGGCAAAACCCGGGTTTTAAATGGCCAGAGAGTTCTGTGTTATTTTGACAGTTGTATCAAGAACACTTTTGTCAATATTACGACCGACCCGGGCCCACTAATGCCATAGGGACCCATCAGTTGATATTAATTCTAATGGGTTTCAGGGCCTGTCGGGATGGACCGACCCAATGACGCCTTTACTTGCAGGAAATATGAAGGGAGGACAAAGAGGTCATTACTTGGTTAGAGGCGGTGGAGGAGCTTCGAGATTGTCAGTGTAAGTTTCTGACATGGGGCTCCGATCATCGAGTGAGAATTCAATGAAAGCTAAACCGTTTCCTTGAGTAACCCCTTCCGCGTATAGGATATCCCTTTCGGATGGCTCGTATTCGTTGCTTGAGATCTCCACAGCCTGATTATGACCAATCAAACCCAAATTAGCTTATCTATAAGCTATTATTCACAGACAAAAAAAAAACACACACACACACACACAAAAAGGGTAAAATAGTACACAGGAAAACAAAACAATGGATGACAAATTCGATCATTTACGTATTAAATGAGAGAATGATCAAACTTTTTATACGAAGCTGAATATCAACATAACAAGGTTTAGGAAATAAGAAACTAAATAAAATCTAGATACTTAAGTTAATACGAGGTAACTAGTAAAAATGCTGGCATACCCTGCTTAAGAAGTAATCCGCTACATCAGGCAAGAAGTGAAGCTCGTCATTTCTTTTATAGGTTTCCTGAATAGCCGGGTCCCGCCACACCTCTTCAACCAATGGAGCGTACTCACGTGTTGCTGCCGGGAAGAATGCATCCAAATCTCCGGTGGCTATAATATCGAGCAGCCAATCAGAGAAGTGCTTCAGCCTCGGGTTGATGGAGTAGATACACGGAGTACTCTCGCTCCCGTCACCCTCCTCATCTGAAATAGGAAATGTTGAAGATTTAATTTTATTAGGACTAAAGAATATAATATCTCCTATAAATCAAGTGTTAATTCTCGGATGTTATTGTTTTAATTGTTTATAATTATGTTGCAATATTCCAGGGATTATATTGTTCACATAGTCCTATATAACTTGTACTTCGAACCCTATTCATAGATCATGTCTTAAATAGGCTCGGAAACTCTTTATTAACCTACACCCAAAATACCTAAGATACCCTTAATGAAAGAAGATACAACTAAATGAAAATGATTATCACACTTTCATAATTAGAACTCTTACTGAATTAGCAGGTACAACGGTAATTAACTTAGGTTTTGGGACTACTTTTTAAAAATTTATTTTCTACTATAAGAAGTTATAATAGAACACATATACACGACAATACTTTTTCAATCTACCGTCACGCGGACATATTGCATGCAATACCTGGTTCAGCTATTTGATCAGTGGGTCCTAGCTCTCGTATTTTAGCAAGAGCTTCCTCCTCAAACCGCTCCCGTCCATCGAGTAAAATGCTTAGATACTTGTACATGTTACTCTGTATCATTAACTTGATATCTTGTAGTTCTTCAGCACTGAACCGGTTCCCATACAGAAATTTGGCCTACCAATAGAGAAAGTAATGACTTATGAGTAATACAAGTAGTAACAGGAAGGTCTTATATTTTGGTTTCTATCACTTCCAAATCTCATATCTAAGAAAATAAAAATACAAATTGATGAACAAAGTATTGAATTTACGGAAATCATTTTTTGATATCGAATAACTAAGTCCTATATACGCCCTAAAGTTGCCGTCTACTAGGCCAATTGAACCCCAAATTGTAAAAACTTATATACAATCAAGTAATCAACTATTCTAGAGAAAATAACAAATCAATATCAAAGCTATACCTGCTTAAAGATGGTGCTGGTTCCGGAGCCTTGAGGCCCGAGAAGAAGAAGCTTCTGTACTTTTTTCTGCTCTAAGTAATTTGGCACGGTAGAGTAATTACTAGCCTCGTCACGTGGTCCGTTTGGCTGCTGCCCATGCGGCACGGGCAAAGAGAACAGGCTACAAACAAACCTCGTTGTTGCCTGTCTATGAAACAGTATTAGAATAATTGAAGAAGAAAAAAATATCTGAACTATATTCGAGTAAAGAAACTGAAGATTTTTTGGATAGAATATGAATTAGCATTGTTACACTAACTGATACCTATACATAAGGATATCATTAATTAGCTTTAATTACAATAATTTACTGAACATAATCCTGAACTAACATATTTCGACACAAACCAGTGCATACCTTTTCCCAAATGTTCCCTCGGATATTGTTCTGACCTTCTTCCTCGTATCGACCGTCATCGTAGACCCAAAAATGAGTGTCACGTGGACATTGCACATTTGCCAACTGTGAAATTGAACACGAGGTTAGTGACGGTGCCCCATTAATCAAGTTTATTTCTACAACAGTGTGTGTAACAGAAACAAAAACAAAAATTGTTTTCAGGCGGAATCCAGAATTATATTGACAAAGGCATACCTTAAGGATCCTCAATTCAAGCCTCGTAATTTCTCGTCCATTGATGAAAACCTCGGTATTCCCATGGCTTGCATCGGGGTTAAGTTTACCGGTGAAATTCAAGTTCGAACTTATAACTCTATCTGGTTTTTCTCCTTCCTGTCAGATGATCAATTGAACGAGCTAATGTTATTAATTTCAAAGATTCTAGATATAAAATCCTCTTGAAATATCAAACACAAAAGCCTAAGTTCAAATACACGAACCTTTCCCCATAGACCGGATTCTTTGTCGTACCAGTATCTACCGGGCTTCAGCTTCCGAGGAGGCAAAGAGCATCCAAGTAATTCCGCCATCTCCTCCGGCTTCAGAGGGTTTCCATTAACGATCAATTGCTCGGGCCGAAGCTGATTGGCCGAACACTCCTTCTCTGCCTTCATGATCTGCTTTGCTTCCAAAGGACTGAGCAATCTGGACAATACCCTAGAATGTTTCCCCAATTTCAATCGCTTTGACTCATCAATCGGCTCGCCGATACACGGCACGCATTTCCTTCCCTCGGGCATTGACCCCATCGCCCTTAACACACAGTTACTGCAATACTTAGCTTCACAAACCAAACACGTTTCCTTCGCCTCCCACTTCCCTTTCCCGCACCGGAAACAAACCCTACTCTTCTTCTTCGACTTCTTCTCTTTAGTAACCCCGACGTAATCGGGATACTCGGGTTGGTTAAACTCAACCTCTTTCTGCTCGGATCTTTCCACGTTGGTGAAAGTCACAACCGGGTGTTTCTTTACCTCATTGGGCACTTCTTGATGATTATTGATCGAGCACGGAGAAGCTGATGGCGAAGCCGAAGAAAGATCCGGATTCTGTAAAACAGACACAACGGATTCCGAGCTTCCCGAGACCCTAGCGCTCATGGGAGGAGAGCTCGTCACGCCGGTTATACGAGACATCGGTAAGGGAATCGGCTCGATCACAGGTGCGCCCGGATTAGCAGACCCATTAGAAGAGGACATTCTGGACTCAGATATAGGCTCTGCAGTCGGGATTTCCCTAGAATCGACATTGACAGGCTCGACTTGAGGCACATCGTATGTCACGGGCGGGCCGAAATACTCCATGGCTATGGAGTAATCGAGGTGCGAAGAATCCTCAGGCAGAGGCGCACCCTGCGGGAGCATCTTCCTCACCAACTCCCTCCAATTCTCTTCCTCCTTTCGATCCATCTATCTCGAAAAAACCGGTCTCGAAATCAAGCTATTTCTTCCACTTCTCTAACGCTCTATCTGAAACAATACCAAAAGCATATTCCTTTGACTTAAAGATAAAAAGCCAAAAGTCAACGACAGGTTGTTGTTCCTCAAGGCATGTGGGACGTTGGTTCCTGGTCGGAAATGGTCTCCGAGCTGCCCGAATGTTGGAATAGTCGCCCTTTGACCACCCGAAGATTCTGACCAAATGAGAAGAGCAAATATGAAAAACGATCACAACTTTATGAAGAAGAGAAGAAGCCAAAATCAATGGCGAATCTGCAGTCAAAACCGAACACCCAAAGCTTGAAAGTTGAAAACTTTCTAATCCAAACTTTTGAAAGAAAGAAAGAAAAAAAAAAAAACAACAACAAGAAAGGCTATATATATATAAAGAGTTTTGTTTTAAGCAGTGGTCCAAAGAGTTGAAAGCTTCAGAGTCAAGCAAAAACAATAGCTGAAGCCTGAAACAAACATAAATAATATTAAATCCCAACTAGCCAAGAAGAAGAAGAAGATTTGATCAAGTTTGAGTGTTGGTCAAGGAGGCAAAAGTAGCAATGTCTGCGAGAGGAGAGAGAGACCTGGAAAGCGACGGAATGAAAGGGGATCTGAGGCGAACCCAAACAAAAGAGGCTTTTCAATTTCTTGAGATTTTCGCTTTCGAGCTTTGACAAAAGCAAAAGCTTCGAGCTTTTTCGCTTCTCTCCTCTGCAAATCCAACGACGAGAGGGAGAGAGAGAAAATGGTGAAACCCACGCAGCAATACCGACTCTAGAGAGAAAGAGAGAGTGAGAGCGATGGAAGAGAGAGAAAAAGGAGAGAGAGAG
The DNA here is from genome assembly GCA_954871525.1 of Parietaria judaica. NCBI lineage: Eukaryota > Viridiplantae > Streptophyta > Magnoliopsida > Rosales > Urticaceae > Parietaria > Parietaria judaica. The sequence continues at coordinate 18,058,364 of OX940868.1, read as the reverse complement.
GTCCCACAGTGGTATTTTTCCTCTGGCATTTAGCTATCTCTCTGACTCTCTCTCTCTCTATGACGACGACGATGATGAGGGGATATTAATGACTGATTTCACGCGCCGGGGTTGGCGCGTGGCGCGGTGAGGCAAGGGAAGGGAACCTTGCGCACACGACCGTCATATTACTTGAAAAGCGCTTCTGTTCTTCGGCACGCGGTGTCCTCGAGTGCAGCCCACGCGCGGTCCCACCACTACTTATTTTTTTTTTGAGGGAACCACTACTACTACGCACCTAAAACTAAGAGAAGATATAACGGCTAAATTTTACTTGCTTGCCTTAGCCCTTAAGGCTTTAAAGTAAGGTTCAACTTACCGATGTTACCGATAAATCGGTTATCATTTTCGACGGATTAATCGATAGGTTACTGATTAAACGACGGAAAACTTATAATACTGTAGCTTACCGATTACCGATACTTTTCGATGATTATCGACAAATTATCGACACTTATCGATACTTTTCGACGGAAAACTTATAAAATATTTTTATAATATCATACCACAAAAGATATGTAAATAAAATCATACACACATATAATTTAATCACAAGTCTCAAATCTAAAACAGTAATAAAACATAGTCTCACAAATCTCAACTATCAAACACATAGTCTAAAAACTTAAACACACATAATAGATAGATAATACTCAGACCATTTTCTCCGACTTCAAAAAAATGACGATCTCCTATGGGCTTCCATAGCACTGCGGGCACCACTTGTTTCTAGATCCATGTTGAGATATTTGTTCCAAAACAATTCATGCACGTTCGAAGTGTGTACGATCTCCTGCGCGATATTTTTGTTCTTATCGGTGCTGGCCAAATGTTGTTCTTTCTTGTGATTCCGCCATCTTTGATCTCCTTCCCGCAGTAATTGCACTTGAAGCCTGAATTGTTGCTCGAATCCCCATATGAAGTGCAATGCTCTCTCGCAACGTTGTCTTTACTCATCTTTAACCTAAATAACAAGAATAGTTATGAGAATAGTTAAACACAACAAGACAAATGGCAATAACAGGTACTTTTGCCGCAAAATATAATTCTCCTCAAACATGAAATTAAATTGCACCAAAAATCTCACATTATTATAGTAATAATTATTTAATGAAAGCTAACAACATGAAAAGTCACTAGATTCCCTTTACAATAAAAAAAGATAAACTTAAAGAGTTTTGCCACAATTGTAAGAATAGCCGAATTATTGTCGAATCTAAAAATAAACTACACCAAAATATCATATTATTATTTCAAAAAATATTTCATCTACAAAAACACTAAAAAAATGAGTAGATCACCTCATAAATAAAAAAAAAATTCAACTTAGAATACTTTTGCCGCAATTATGAGAAAATTGGATTTAAACTCAAATATGTAAAAAACAATCACCAAAATCCGAGATTAATATGTCAATAACTGATTAATGAAAGAGAAACATAAAAAAATTGATTAAATTACTACAAAAATTAAAAAATATGAATTTCAATACTTTTTATTTTTTACATAAAAAAAAACCCAAAAAAATATTTTAATCTTGACATTAAAGACCTCAAAGCCCCCGCAAATTCATATTTCTTACTAACTACAATATTTTAAAGGCATATACAAATAATAAATCATAAAAAATATCTATATTTTTAGCATATTTCAAAATTCAAAACTTTGTATACTTTTGCCTAACAAGCATAAAAATCCGAATTTCCTCAAAATATAACAAAATAATTACAAATAAAGTCATGGAAACAAGTTTTCAACAACATATATTCATAAAAATGCAACAAAAAAAAAAAAACTCAAAATCCTAAAAGTGCCAACCTTTATCAATGTCCAAACATAAACTCATGAATAACTCACCCTTTGTTTTTCTAACTTATGCCAATCATCTTAAATTCGTGTAAAATAAGTAAATATCAAAGAAAAATTGCAAGAAACATATAGATCTATGATTGTAACTCCTAAATATACCCAAAAGTTCGAAATTTTTTTTTGGACAAATTCGCTGTAAAAAGCTTAAAACCAAACTTTGCAAACTTTTGCCACACAAACAATTTCCATTGAAAAGCTTGAGATTGGCCAAAAAGAGGAGACTAACCAGCTCGAAAATCGCCGAGAAGTATAAGATTTGGGCTGTTGGAGGCGAGAAGAGGCGAGAACCCTAGAAAATTGTCAAAATTCGGCGAAATGAGGTATATGTATGGGAAACTTCATAAAACATATCTCAAAACACCATAAATTATTTTATTACACCTCAAAACATCATAATTGGAAATACATCCTTTTAAAATTTTATGTACCAAAATACCCTCAGTTGTGTCCATTTTTCTGGACGCGACTTGTCTATTTTTCAGGAGGCAATATGTCCAATTTTCAGGACACAATATGTATATTTTGAAAGGGTATTTTGGTACATAAATTTTAAAAAGGATGTATTTCCAATTATGATGTTTTGAGGTGTACTAAAATTATTTATGGTGTTTTGAAGGATGTTTTATGAAGTTTCCCATATATATTTGCCCTAAATCTTTTTTTTAATTGCACCGAAAAGACCCTTTTTTAACGTGTTTTACCGATAATCGGCTGTTCTTCGGTTTATCGAAAAGCTTGATAATCGTCGAAAAATGGATGAAATGGTAAGTATTATAGCCGGTAACTTACCGGTAACTACCGGTAAGCTCGATAATCGTCGATTATCGACGATTATCGTTGGTAAGTCGAACCTTGGCTTAAACAATAGTGGCGTTAGTAGTTACTGTAGTTAGTAGTTAAGTACTAGTTCCGAATCCGGATCGGTTTATTTTAGTAGCTACAGGTTTAAGGTAGGTATTTTGTTCTCTCCAAAATCCGACAATCGACACTTTTTCAATATAAATTTGATACATCTCGGTTTGAAATTGGAATTTCTCTTTTTTTTAGATTGAATTTTCTGATTTAACCTGATATTTTTAGTTTAAAATTCACGAAAAACTGTTTTTTTCTTTCCTGTATCAACTTGGAAAATTCGAGTTTCACAAACCGATAAAAGGATCTTGAGGAGTTATGCGGGGGGAAAAGGGCTCACCAAAAAGGAAAATTAGTCAAACTATCGGTTATGGATCGTCGTTTGACTTTGACTCTAGGAGGTATTTTATGAAGCTGAGAAAAAATCTTCTTAGTAACTAACTATTTTGATTTTTTGGTTTGACAATTTAAGAGATTCATCATTATTTTTTATTTTTTTGCATTTCTGTAACTTTTATTGATGGTATATTTGGTAAAGTGTTAAAATCAGTCCACCTATGCTGTGTTTCTCTTTTTAATTGATTTGATTACATCCTTCAATCTTATTTGATTGAGAATTTTGACTATTTATCGTGATAATTTTAAAATTAATAAAACTTTTTTTTTATCTCACTTGAAAATAATTTAATCTCTCTAACCATAAAGTTAAACTTTGTCATTTAAATTTATAATCAAGAGCTGCTCTTTTTAATTTAGTAACTTTATTTACCGTGGCAAGCCGTCAGTCAGGACTAGGCCTTGTAATTGAGGCCTGGGCTATGCCCACCTTTTCTCGAGATTACTATACATGGATATTGGGTACATTTAAAAAAATCTAACTTTTTAATTGAAGTGAAGAGATATTTATGACATGACATGAGTATTTGAGGTATTTTTAAAAATACACGAGCAACGGAAGTTCATTTTAAAAAAATGAAAAGCCTAAAAAAATAATAATTATTTTTAAATCGATATTAAAATACATGGGCACGCTTTTAAGGTGAAACGCGCCCTAAGGGCGTGTAAAGTAATTTATAATTATTTATAAACTCTCGAGAAGCTTTAATAGAGAGGTTTATTCTTATCAAACGAGAATTCATCCGAACTCATTCAAACTCTCTCTACACCTAAAAATTATGTTTTTCTATTTTTCTTAATCCCTACTTAAATAGTTTAATACTTGACTAGTGTTAAGCGTCAGAGCGGTTAACAGAGCCCCTTCCCCCTCCCTCCGTATCCCTCTAGAGTTAGATTTCTCTCATTTTTAGACACAAAAATGAAGACAGTGACAGGAACGGGAACGAAGACAACGAAGCTAGCTAAGCGAAGAAGCTGTAGAACATTCATGACCCACCAAGCAGTGACGGAACTAGAAATTTATTATGGGGGGGCAAAAAAAATTCCTTAATGTTGATAAGGATTTTATAAAAAATAACTTTTTGTATTTAATAATCAAACTATTTAAGCATTTTATAACAAAGAACTTTTTAATATTTAATAATCAATCTATTTAAAGTTAAGAAAATAAAATAGGCTCTTGACATTCTACCTTATAAATGATACCCTTAAAATCTTGAGAGGTAATGAATTATAGTAAAAACGGTATTAGTATTACTGTTACGTCTTCATGTATATATATTATATCTATATATAATAGAATACAAGTTGTAATCTAAGACTATAACAACAAATAAATGAATATTAAAATCAAAATATTGAAACAATATAATTAGAAAAAAGTAAGGACACTCGTTCAAAATAACTTTTATCTTTTTTATCTCTTGACGTGTCATTGTCAACACATCACCACGTCACACCCCATCTTCATCTTTATTTTATAAATTTTTTTCTCCTTCACCTATCTTCTTCCTCAACCCCCTAGCTATGGGTTTGTTTCGAAGAAAACGCAAGGGGCCACTACACTAGGTTAAGAACAAGAGATAATCGCCGTGAGTCGAGCTCAACTAGCTCGAGAAACTTTTGGGGGGGCCGCGGCCCCTTTTATCGTTGCCCTAGGTCCTTCGCTGCCACCAAGAACAAGGATCAAGCTTCAAATCTGAGATGGTCAATAAAAGTCTACTGGTCTGGCCCAAAATCTATACTTAGACTGCTACCACGTTCGATTTATTTTTTGGCATGAACAATAACTAAATGTCATAGAACAATGTTGGAGTCCAATTATGTTTAAATCGCGTCAAGATATGATGTATATAAGAAACACGTATACCAATACTATCAAATTCCAAAAACTAACTATTTTTAATAAAACAGAAAACATAATTGCGTGTGCTTAAAATACGTTAACTTAACATAAACGGAAGAAGATTTCAACAATATTTTGTAACTTTTATATTTTCTATTGTCACTAAAAAAACGAAAATATACAGTTAATCGAGTATTATAACACAAATATGCATACACAATATAATCTAGTAATCTACCTTTTTTATTCAATTGAGATCAAATTTTTTATTGGTAATTTGAACCAAATTGTGTGTCAATACTTTTTTATTTTTTAATTGATCATGATAAATAATATCATCAGTTGACTTAATTCTTTATGAAAAATTAGTTTGGATTCCCAAGTTTATTTAACATTAACATTTTCCCTTTCTAATTAATAACTTTGCAACGTTGCTTATCAACTAACCAACACTAATTTCAATACAAATAAATATATTTTAAAAAATGCATACATATTATTATTTTTCACTTGCAATTACGTTTATTATTAGTTTATTACTAACCATAATATTAATTTAATTAATCTTGTAATATTTAATTTTATATTAAATAATTTGTAAAACCCTAATTCGTCGTTCTCAATCCCAATCCTCAGATACGAGCATCACCATTTCTGGATTTCAGCTCCAGAGCTCAGTTCACCACTGTATCCGCCATTGAAGCCTTCGATATTCAACTCGATACAAGCTTCTTCTTCAGTCACCTGTAAAGCTTTGTGTTTTCACTGTTATAAAGCAGTTCCTCTGTAGCTGTGGATTCTGTCAATCTATGCATGGAAGTCTAACGATGCTGCATTGCCTGTAGAATCACTTGCAGAGCTTCAATGGCGTTCGCGGTGAAGCTTTCGACGGGTGTGATTGGGTGGACGATGACTCCGAAGCCAGCTCGAGCTTCCTCGCCGCGCTGCTCGATGTCGACCTTGGCTGCTCAGCCTCTCGCGAATTCCCTCTCCAACATCCCGATAATGGTGTGGCTGCGCTGCTCGTTTGGTGAGGTGTGCTTTAATGGCGGAATCGTGAATGATTTTTTTTGTTTGTGGTCGATTTTCAGGTGAATGGGTGTACTGGGAATATGGGGAAGGCGGTGATCAAAGCTGCGGACTCGGCCGGGCTTAGCGTTGTGCCGTGGTCGTTTGGCTCCGAGGAGGAGTCGGGGACGAAGGTGGAGGTGGGCGGGCGAGAGATCACCGTGCACGGGCCGTCTCAAAGAGAGGACACACTCTCGTCTCTCTTCGTCGAGTACCCGAACCTGATTGTTGTGGATTACACTGTGCCTTCTGCAGTGAATGGTATGCACAATTTCACATCATTTTGGTGTAAAGAACAATAAATGCTGCTTGCTATTGACGGAGACCTTTTAGCTGTCTTATGCTTTAGATTGTAGATTTCTCAGATCGAAACCGAACAATAGCAAGCACCTAAAAGTCGTATGTGTGGTTGTATCGTTGTAGAATGGAGAGTTGTTCTCGTTGTTCAGCATCATTTTATCCACAATTTATCAATATAGTTTTCTGAAGTTCCGAATTATGTTTGTCAGTAAGATCGTACTTCAGAGTTCTGTAGCTTCATGCATTATCCATGTCAATTTGAAAATTTGATTGCTTTTATTCGGTTAATGAGTTTAAGTTGGGGTTATTTCGTCTCTGATCTCTTATTTTATAGCTAATGCGGAGCTATATAGCAAAGTCGGAGTGCCGTTTGTGATGGGAACCACCGGGGGAGACAGGGATCTGCTGTACAAAACGGTTCAAGACGCGAAGGTTTACGCAGTTATATCTCCGCAAATGGGAAAACAGGTATAAATAGGAAAGCAGGTAAAACTAATTACCTTCAATGGCTCTAATGGAATTCGGTGTCTCCCTTACACATCTGAAGTAGTTTATCATCTCTGTCAGGTTGTTGCTTTTCTTTCAGCTATGGAAATTATGGCTGAGAATTGCCCTGGTGCTTTCTCTGGTTACTCGCTGAAGGTACTCAAATTTATAGCGTTCATTTATGATCTCACCGAAATACAATGATGCTATAAACAATGACTGAAGTGTCCCTTGGGCATTTCAATTTTTTTGTTTAATTAGACGAGTTTCATATAGCTTACGAGAAACTAAAGACGAGTAAAATACGGTAAATAACGTTAAACAGCTTTTTTTTTTTTTTTTTTTTTTATATCATCTGTAATATATGGAGGCGTTAGTGTATCAGTTTTTTGCTTAACCATGCACATTTTTTTCATATCAGTATTTCTATATTTAACTTGTCGGAAGTATAGTATATCTTCAGTTTGGTTCATCGAAGTTTCTCCTTCGACACGTTCCCGAGATGCATAAAGCATGACACCCAAATCAATCACTATTAAAATTGGATGATTTATGTGAAATTACAGGTAATGGAGTCACATCAATCAAGCAAAGTAGATACATCAGGGACGGCCAAAGCTGTCATCTCTTCGTTCCAGAAACTGGGAGTTTCCTTCGATATGGATGAGGTGTGTTTCTTTGAAACTTACCAGTCAATATACAGTAATTTAGTCATGATCTGCTTATTAGCTATGTGAAGGTTCATTAGTCACATATAATGATCTTATTTCATAGATTTCTTGCTTTTTCTGCAAGTTATGCTCATAAGGACCATAACTTGATGTCATTACTACATTATATTCTTGTCTTTTTGGTTCATAAGAACCAATCGGATTTCTTGCTTTTTGGTTATTTTGATTGCGTTTGTACATCTTTGCACTAAACTTGAGTGTTCTATTCTCGATGCAATTACCAAATTATTTTATTGTCTTTTTTGGCTCATATTTGTCAGATAGAAATGATCCGAGACCCGCAGCAACAAGTCGAAATGGTGGGAGTTCCAGAGGACCATTTGTCTGGCCACGCATTTCATTTGTACCACCTCACATCGCCCGATGAAACGTAATAAGATATAAACTACCTCTTTCGACGAAATTCGTAATTTCACATGCTAACTGTAATTTTTAGTATTTACTCTTTTCTCCTTGATAAAAATCGATTTCACGATAAAAAGGGTTTTGAGAATAGATTTCTATTCGTAACTGGAGTCGATTTTTTGGACTTTTTTTACTCATCCATTAAATAAATAAATAAAAGGTTTAAACATTTTCCTTCACCGTTAAAAACCGTTTTCAGGCGTTTGTGTAAAACATCCAAAAACATGAGTTGAAGAACAACAGCTCTGTCCTTACCTTGATGTATTAACAATTGAAATTTTTTTTCGTCTTGGCAGAGTTTCTTTCGAGTTTCAGCATAATGTCTGTGGTAGGTCGATATACGCCGAAGGAACGGTTGATGCTGTAATATTCCTTGCCAAGAAGGTGCTTACATTTTATTAGTATACATATTATTCTAGTTTCACTTCCAAATTTGCTAAGCTTAATGTTTGGTTATAATCAGTCTTATTAATTGAACATCCTGAATCTAGTGATGCATTACAGTGTACAATGTTAACACTTTCAGGTTGGGTCAAAAGCCGAGAAGCGCTTGTACGACATGATCGACGTGCTGCGCGAGGGTAACATGCGATGAAGGTGTTTTTAACCTGGGTAATTTGAGATGTTTGCACCAGTATTCAGGCTTTAGTGTACTCTGTTTTGGCTGCCGTTTTGGTGAATTTTGCTCAGTTTAAAAAAAAGGCATCTTTTTGGTGATTTTGTTTCCTTTTGTGGAAGGAGTTTGTAAGTTAATTTAGATTCTTAGGTAAGTTTAGTGAAAAATGTGAAAGTATGTTGTCATAGGTAAAAGTTTCACTAAATTTTGATACTGTTGCATTAGTATGGTCGGTAAAATTTTCTCAAATGTTTAGTTTAACGTTTCTTTTTTTAATTGTTAATTATAAGTACCGAACGTCAATTGTTAATTAAGATTTGATTGCCGACAAAATAAAAAATAATTTAACAAAAATTAAATTGTCACGTTGAAAATGTGAAAAACATAGGATGGCTATTTTTTAGGACTATTCAATATGAGAAATTAAAGTATGTAGTTACGTGTAATTTTTTTCACTGAATTTTGGTAATGTTGTTGTATTAGAATGTTCATTATCATTATCAGAATTTCTGAAGTACTTTTCTCTTTTCTCCATGCATAGGATAATCGGGGTAAAGCTACACAAGCTTTTATTAACTTAAGTACAGGATTAAGTTGGAAAATAATGTAAAAATACTTAAGTTAACAAATATGAGAGCAATGTATTTTTTTGTCTATTTTTTTTTTTATAGATATTGATTCTGACAGTGGTATTAAATCATACTTAATACACATTTATAAGTACATTCAATTATGTAGCATCTTTTCTCGTCTCAATTGATGGAAACTATTGTCGTTTTAGTTAGTAAAAAAATTAGATGCTTTTGTTGAAATTATCCTTATAAATAACAAATATGTATTATAAAAAAAGAAAAGAAGAAGAAGCTTAGGGTGTGTTTGTTTGTACTTAATAGACATCTGAATCTTAATAGGTCAGATTTAGAACTACTAAGTGCATTTGTTTTTTTAATTTGAAAATACTTAGGTTGTGTTTGTTCGCAATTAATGGGTCAGTAAGTGCATTTTATTTTTCTTTCTAAACATCTTAATGGATCTAAATAACCACTTATTCGGTCAGATCAACACCAAAGTCTTATCCATTAAGAGCTCAAATTTGGTATATCACGTTATCTCATTCTCATCATATTCTCTCTCCAAATTTATTTTTCTCTCTTATGTGAAACTTTAAAACTCCATAACTCTTAAACATAACATCAGATTGACTCATATGATATACCGTTGGAAAACTTACGACGAGATGAATCCAATGATAGGTGGGAAGATATAGTTGACGCTTTTGAAAAAAGTTTCGAAAACATATATAAAATATATTAAAAAAATATTACAATAAAAAATTATTAGGAATTTGTAATTAAAAGTTATCTAATATATCAATTAGTTTATATATATTTATATTTTTTTAATGGATATATATGTATTTTCGTTTAAATATACATATTTCCAAATTTATTTATATAATAAAAATATATTACGTTTAAAAAATATATTAAGTAAGAAAATTATTAAGAATTCGTAATTAAGATTTGTTATATATATAAATTAGTGTATATATATTACATTTTTAATGGATATGTATATATATATTTACGTTTTAATTTACATATTTCCAAATTTATTAATATAATAAATTAAATAATTATTAAAATATATTTACATATAATTAATTATCATAAATAATTTAATAGATGATATGATTTTTTATAGTGTACATATAATTAATTATCATAATTACTTATTTTGATAAATACAGTAAAACCTTTATAAATTAATAATGTTGGGACCGTGAAATGTTATTAATTTAGAGAGATATTAATTTATGGATAAAAGAGTATTTTCGGAATTCGAAAAAGTTTGACTTGATTAGATAAATTTTGGTGGAGTTTAAAAGCACAATACAAGAATATTTTGATGTGATAAGAAAAATTTGAGGTTAGCTCTAACATAATTAAAGTTTTAAGAAAATTATGCAACATTATAACTATATTTACCTAAATCCTATTGGTTATAAATATAATTTTCAAGAATTATTAATTTATGATATTAATGGGACCCTATATTTATATAGAGTTCTCTGAAAATATATTATCTTATTATCTTATCGAGATATATCATTTTTTACACTGGCCCAAGTCGGGACCGGACAAAATTATTATCTTAGAGAGATTATTAATTTGTCGAGTATTAATTTATAGAGGTTTTACTATATTGTCTAAATTTATAATAAATATAAATTATATAAAATAAAAAAATCACTAAAAGTAAAATTTTATTCATACTTGTATACAGATCTTAAAAACAAACAGACTTTTATAAATAAATAATTTGTACTAATTAATTTTAATAAAATTAAAATTTATATATAATAATATTTAATTTCATGAATAATATGGTAATATTTTTATTATTTTAAAAATTAATACCATGATAAATATTTTATAATATTTAGTAAAATCCTAAATGTTTGTTTTATGGTAAGTATTATCTAAATTTATGATAAGTATGATTATTATTTTTTACTCTATATTAATGTACAAAAAAATCAAAATTAAAATCCCATTCAGATTTTAAAAAACAAACAGACTTAATTATCGCACATTCAGATTTATATTTCACATCTTATTGTTGAGACGAGCATTTAGATTCAGATGTTTTAATCTTAATTAAGACAAACACAACCTTAGACTAGAGCTGCACACCACGGCGGTGTGGCGCGTCGCGAAGAAGTCGCCAGAATCGCGAGAAAAAACATCGCGCTGCGTCGTGGCGTGCGGCGTCGTGGCGAGTCGCGCGAGAGAGAGAGAGAGAGAGAGAGAGAGAAAAGTTCTGTGAGACGGAGAGAGAGAGAGAGAGAGAGAGAGAGAGAGAGAGAGAGAGAGAGAGAGAGAGAGAGAGAGAGGGGGGAGTCGCGACGAATCGCGATCGAAAGCTCGGAATCGCGAAGAGTCACGACGCGCCGGAAACCACCGCGATGGGTCGCGGTGGTGCCGTTTGGCAGACAGCTTAAACTGTTTTTGTTTTCTTTATTCAGAATTTTATAGTTATAGTGTAAAAGACTTTTGCAGTTGTTTTGAAATAACTATTTGGTACACATTTCTGTTTTTTATTTTTTAAAAATAAAACAACAGAATAATTGTTTGGAATTCAATTTGATTTTTCTTGAAAAATTAAATATTTAATACATTAATAAAATATAAAAATATTATTACATTAATAATATGATAACATAAATATCATGTTTAACATATCAAATTCATATACTATATAGTCTAAATAATCAGGTTAAACATGCATCAAAAAGTAAAATATCTCATGCATTTTATTCTATTATTTTTCCCCAGCATTATATTAAACATAGTATTCGCGTGAATTGTATATTCACCACAATAGGTCGTCCGCATTCATTTTTCTAGAGTCATCACACGAGTAATTTATGTCCCAACATCACATAGGTCAAATCAGATTCGGCATCGGCACCGGTACCGGCACCGGTGTCGCAGTTAGCGTTGGTGACTCAGTTGACATCGAGATTTTGAAGGTTCAATGGTAAAGTTTAAAGGTGAAAATTTGGTATCCGTTTTCCGGTTTTGTTTCTGTTCCGGTACCAATCCTAGATCAATTTTAAAAAAAATCCAAGAAATTTAATTTAAACCCAAGAACTGGTACTTCTCTGTTCCCATTTTTAAAACTGAGAACCATAAACGATGCCTTAAACAAATATTCCCTTGTTTTTGGTATCGGTTTTGATTTTAAACTACATGTCAATTTTTTAGTTTTTAGTATGTCATTTTAGTGAATTTTAAACTTTTATTGTCGTTTTTATACTATTTGTAATTTGTAATTTGTAATTTTGAAAAATACATGTGGTTTTTAAGACAAGCACTTTTAAAACCGAAATCGGTACAAAAATAAAATTCCCGACTTTTTCTTCGGAACATGAACAAAAAAAAAGAGTTATTTCCCGGTTCCCGGTTCTAATTTTACTCATAATGAAGTCGATAGAAATAAGGAGTGATAAAAGAAAAAACTGAGTGAAAAAAACAGAAAACAACAAAAATCTGTATTTGAAAATCCTTAAGAAAAACAGAATAAAACTTGAAATGTTTTGGAGTCAGTTTGATGAGTTACATACCAAACAGTCATTTATTTTTCTCAGTGTAACTGTACAAGTTAGAAAACTAAAAAACTGTTTTCAAGTTATATACCAAACACAGCTGATGCGTTTTGACGATGAAAATGTGTAGCTCTACCTTTAGACTGTCAACGCAGAAAAAGGGGATAACTCCGGATAAATCAATAAAGGAAATAAAAAAGGGTTAATGACGGCAAAAATACCTAAAGTTTGGTCAAAGAACCCCTCGGGTACCCAAAGTTTAAAAGTGGTGGCAAAAATACCCAAAGTCACATTTGGAGAGTTGACTACTTCATTATTGTAACGCCATTAACTTCCCCAATAACTCTGGCCACGTGGAAAAATCTGTTTCGTTAAGTGTAATCATTAGAGGTTCAATTAGTTGTATTAAATAGTATTACTTAGGGGTTTAATTCGTTGTTTTCTCGTAAACGAGGCTGATGTGGGCTTGTCAACGTGGAAAAAATTATTCTGTCGGCAACCCACGTATGTCCGCGTGGTCAGAGTTAACATGTAAATTAACGGTATTACGAGATTGGAGTGGTCAACTCCCAAAATTTGACTTTGGGTATTTTTACCAGCATTTTTAAACTTTGGATACCCGAGGAGTTCTTTGACTAAACTTTAGATATTTTTGCCATCATTAACCCTAAAAAAAATGTAGCAACTTTTTAAGTGGTTATTTATTGGATTTAGTTGCTTTTTGTGGTTCAGTTGAACAATAAAACAAAGTATTATCATAGATAGACTAATAGAGTAATAGAGTAGTAGAAGTTGTAGCACACGCGCTCTCGCTTGCGAATGGGCTGACAATTAATTTTGTAGTCTTTAATATTTTGGGGTTTCTTTCAGTGGCAGTACAAAAGCAAGCACTTTAGATGCATCAGTCAAACGAAATTAATACCTTCTCTTCTCCTCACCATGCCATTATCCCATACGCGCCGTCCCACCAACCGGGCTTGCACCCATTACGTGGCAATATTTAAGTGGATAGTCGAATGTTGACCTTCTTTGACTGTGCCACGTTGCGTATGTTGGGTGGAGAAATGAATACGAGAGCAGAGGATGAGTTGAATAAATGGGAAGGAAGGACAAGTGGGTACGATTAGTGAAAATTGGGGTTTTTGTGGGACCCACTGAGACCGTGGTCCAGATCAGCAATAACAGTTGGGTCCGTGAGTATCAAATTTTCATAGGTACTATATATTATAATCCAATTAATATATAAATATGTGTATTTCATGGTTAATAATATTATTACTATCATATATTACCATAAGTGGATATTAATTTACTATACTGCTCTTAAATTAACTAAGCAGTAAAATCTTTTGAAAATCACGTGGAATCTATCTTTTGTAAAAGAAAGCTAGAGAACCCAGATTGAATCTTTTGTAAGTGTAGCTGATCTTATTTAAATATTTTGGCCATATCACAAGTATTATCCACATTAATTTTACCATTTTTTCAATAGATATGATAATTATGGTTTGTCCCGGCCAACAACCTGATTTTTCACTCCGTAGCCGTTGGTCATAAGACAAACAGTTTTGCCGGCCCTACTTAGCGCACCATGAAAGCTTGGTGCAAGTTTGCGAGACTGTTTCCGCGGACATTTTGGAGCTCCGTAGGCCTACCGCTGTGGCTCGGGTTTATCATACCTACATCAAGTAATGAATATGTACGGCAATAGTATTATGTAATATCTTTTTGTAGGGATAATAGCGGCAAAAGTGGCCAAAATTAGGCCAAGTGTGTAAATAAGTGACCAAACCGATTTAATATCGGCATAAGTAGCCAAAGTTTACCAAACCGTGGACAGTACAAGTTCCATCCATTTCACGTCAACGCCGTTAGCCACGTCATTTCCACAAGTGTTGAGCTTTGGCCACTTATTTGCACACTCGGCCTAACTTTAGCCACTTTTTTGCCGCTATTATCCCTTATTTTTTCGCGTTCCAAAGTATTTTTTAGGGTTCATCTAGATATTTTTTGTTATTTTTTTTTCTTTTCCTTAAGATTTGACTAAAACTTTTTCCGAAAGAACTGATTCCGTTTTTAAAATTTAGAACGCTGAATATCACTCTCAATTTTGAAAACATTAAAATGTGTTATCGGTTTCACATGTAATTTACGATCATAGGATTTGACATAAAACGTTTATATACTTAATGTTAATTGTTTGGGACCATTAGATTTTTTAAAGGAATAAGTACGAAATACCCATTTAGCCACAAGTTTTTTTTTAATTACTCATCGTGTGTATTAAAATGAACTAAAATATGTATGTTTTAATATGTTTGTACAAAATAAAAATTTCGTTAATAATGTTGGCCTAAGATTGGTAGTTAGAGTCGAGGCTAAAATAGAGACTTTGTAATATTATTTTATTGAGATATATTTAATTGTTAGAGACCCGAAATTTTGTTTAAGGAAATACCCATTTAGCCACAATATATTTAAAAAAAAAAACTACTCATTATGTGTATTAAAATGTACCAGAATGGGTAGTGTTTTAAAAACTTTGTAAAAAAAATGATAATCTCGTTAATAATTTTGGCCTCATTGTTAGTTAGAGCATGGACGAAGTAGTCTTTCGGTCTATAATGCCAATGCTTCGTGGTTAATAGTTTGGCACACCAAGATACCATAGTTTTAAAAAAATAAAAAAATTAACAGTAGCATCAATGATTTGATATGGGTTTTGAGATTAGTGAAAGTGACTAATACCTTCTTGTTCTATTTCTTGTTCCGTAAGATGGTTTTCTTTTTATTTTTTCTATTTCGACTCCTAAATCATGATCAGGTAATTTGTACAGGGCCGAGAACCTCAAAAATTTGTTAGCACTGTCTATCCCGTACCCTGGTGAACCAAACAGTGCGTAAGTTTTCCAAGCATGGAGATGCTAAACTAATCACTAGTAACCCCTACATTTTGCGCAAAGTTAATAAAAATGGTTTTTTTTCGTAAGTTATGTGTGGTGATTTCAAATGACTAAGTCCATAAAAACATGGTACAATAAAATTTTATAAAATTAATAATATTAATAAAATAAAATAATGGTCCCTAAAATTAACTATGTAGAGGTTTTATGTCAAATCCTATGATCGTAAATTACATGTGAAACCGATAACACATTTTAATGTTTTCAAAATTGAGAGTGATATTCAGCGTTCTAAATTTTAAAAACGGAATCAGTTCTTTCGGAAAAAGTTTTAGTCAAATCTTAAGGAAAAGAAAAAATATCTAGATAAACCCTAAAAATACTTTGGAACACAAAAAAATAAGGGATAATAGCGGCAAAAATGGCTAAAGTTAGGCCGAGTGTGCAAATAAGTGGCCAAAACTCAATACTTGTGGACATGACGTGGCTAACGGCGTTGACATGAAATGGATGGAATTCGTAATGTCCACGGTTTGGTAAACTTTGGCTACTTATGCCAATATTAAATCGGTTTGGCCACTTATTTGCACACTTGGCCTAACTTTGGCCACTTTTGCCGCTATTATCCCCTTTTTTATGTGTCATGTACTAAATTTTGTTTTATCGTTGTAATAATCTTATTTTTATCGTGACAAAAAAATTTTAAAAATAAAAAATAGTCTTATTGTAAGTTCCAAACTCATACATCAGAACTATTTCTGGTTTTTCAAAAATGTTGCCACGATAAAATAAAATTTATAATACGTCGTGTCCAATATAAAATTTGCTCCAAATCTCCCTTTAAAATCTATATAATATAGTATTTTTAAGTGCACCGAAAAATATGTTACCATTAGGCTTACATGCTTGTTACAGAAATATGTCGTTTAAATGGAGATTTAAAAGTACTTGATATTTTTCTTTCGAAAACGACGATTACTTTTTGAAACGACAGTATCTCTATCAGTAGTATAAAATATAAATATTTGGTTCAAGCACAAGCTGACTGAGCTCTTTCACACGTGGCTGAATCTGATTGGGCAACATGCCAAGTCAGCAGTGGCATTATCCTATCCACAATCTGGGTGTCCCATAATCTCAAAGCGTCACTACTGGTTCAAATTCTCTGCTCCAAACTCATGGATGACATTCATCGTCTTCCTCCAAACCAAGCCATGCCCAGAAAATTTCTGCCCATCACAATCAAAATCCCCCTCGGAAAATTCTTCCCCAGAAACCACCTGAAGCGAGGATCATCGTCAAAGCTTCGAACGAGGCCGGTCATGGCGATCGGAGGTCGGGAATGATGGCGTCGATGCGAGGATGACTGGGACATCAGTCCTGAGCCAAACCCGTGTTTTCTTACCGCCCAAAGAGCCCAGAGAAACCCCGGAATCGAGCTCGGTTTCGAAGGAGCGAGAATGCGTTTCGCTTCTGAAGAAGTGCTCGAGCTTGAGGGAGCTCAAGCAGGTTCACGCCAGAATTCTCAAGCTTGGTCTTTTCTGGGAGTTTCTCTGCGCTGGGAATCTCGTCGCGACTTGCGCTCTCTCGGATTGGGGAAGCGTGGACTACGCGTGCTCGATTTTCTTGCAGATCGAAGATCCCGACACGTTTCTGTTCAACGCCGTTATCAGAGGTCAAGTATGCCATGGAAATTGGGGTCGAGCTCTGGCTCTTTACTCCGAAATGCTCGAGGTCGGAGCCGAGCCGGATAACTTTACGTTCCCGCCCCTTCTGAAGGCGTGCGCTAAGCTTAGGGGGCTTGAGGAAGGACGGTACGTCCACGGACACACGCTCAAGCTCGGGTTTCAAGGTGATCTCTTTGTGCAGAATAGCTTGGTGAACATGTATGGGAAGTGTGGCGATTTGGGGTTAGCTTGTGACGTGTTTAGGCAGATGAGCGAGAAGAGCGTCGCGTCGTGGAGCGCCATCATCGGAGCTCACGCTCGGGTAGGGAAATGGCGGGACTGTCTCGAGCTTTTCGGGGATATGAACCGAGAGGGTCGTTGCAGAGCTGAAGAGAGTACTTTGGTGAGTGTAATCTCTGCTTGTACTCATTTGGGTGCTCTTGATTTGGGGATGAGCACACACGCTTCGTTATTGAGGAATATTTCCGGTCTCAATGTCATAGTAGAGACTTCATTGATAGATATGTACGTGAAATGCGGTTTCTTGGAGAAGGGGCTATCTCTTTTCCGCAAGATGGCGAAGAAAAATCGGTTATCCTACTCTGTGGTGATCTCTGGGCTCGCAATGCACGGGCGTGGAGACAAGGCTTTGGAGATTTTCTCCGACATGTTGAAAGAGGGATTGGAACCGGATGATGCGATTTATGTGGCCGTATTGAGCGCTTGTAACCATTCCGGTTTGGTCAACGAGGGTGAACGGTGCTTTGATCGGATGAAACTCGAACACGGGATCGAACCGACGGTTCAGCATTTCGGTTGTATGGTCGATCTTCTCGGCCGAGCAGGGAAGATTGGAGAAGCACTCGAGCTCATCAAAGCCATGCCCTCCGAGCCTAACGACGTTATCTGGAGAAGCCTTCTCAGCTCCTGCAGAGTTCACAACGACATGGAAATAGCCGAGATCGCAGCTCAGAACCTATTTCGTTTGAACTCTAGGAATCCCGGTGACTACGTCGTTCTTTCGAACATGTATGCAAAAGCTCGAAGGTGGGACGATTTTGCCAGGCTTCGGACGGAAATACCCTCCAAGGGGTTGGTCCAAACGCCAGGGTTCAGCGCGGTGGAGGTGAAGAGGAAGGTCCACAAGTTCGTGTCGAACGACATGTCGTTCCCACAGAGCAATGAAGTTCGCGAGATGATTCACCAGATGGAATGGCAGCTGCGATTCGATGGGTACGTTGCGGACACGACACAGGTTTTGCTCGACGTTGACGACGAAGAGAAGAGCGAGCGGTTGAAGTATCACAGCCAGAAGCTCGCGATCGCCTTCGCGCTGATAAACACTTCTCGGAAATCCCCGGTAAGAATAGTTAGGAACCTCAGGATGTGCAGTGATTGCCATACTTACACTAAGTTTATATCAGTGATATATGAACGTGAAATTACTGTAAAAGACAGAAATAGGTTTCACCATTTTAAAGATGGGACTTGTTCTTGTAAAGATTACTGGTAATTCAGTTATTCCTTGTTCCCCAAGTTTTGATTTGTGGGTCAAATTCTCACCTCTTTATATTTCCCATCATATCTTTATTAATGTGTATTAATAATATCCCATAATCTCGAAGTTTAGGGGTTTCAGGAAAAAATTGGGTCGAAGCAAAACTCGGTGCCTTTTTTTTTTGGGGTCCCGGTTTTCGGTCTTTCCAAAACCGGCCCATGTCCTTGTTATGAAAAAGAAAAAAAAAACCCATTTATCAAACAGGAACCGAACCAAAACCAAGCAAAAAATGGACTGGTCTGATTTGTTTTAGTTAGTTAGTTAGTTAATAAAAAAAAGAATATTCTCTACACCAAATTTTCAAATTGTAAATAATCGAAAAAAAAAACATTCAAATCAAATAATAAAAAGTTTAAAACTTTAAATAATACATGAAATGCGACTAAAATATAATTGTATAATAAATTAATTAAAAGATCTAGGGTCGAGATTTTCACCCGTACAATCTGATCATGGGAAAGTGGTACAAGCCTGCTTTTATTTCAACTCTCAAATAATTTCACCTAAGCTTTTGATACACACTTGAAAAATACAAGGTTCGTTCTTATTCAATGTGAACTGACGAAATTGATGAAGTGATCTCCGTGGTTCGTGGGTCAGCGCTCTCTAGAGAAACACCACGTGGATCTTCTCTGACCAACATGGCGAGTACGTTCTGCGAGCTCCATGATTTTATAACGTGGTTGCAAGAGTCTCCTAAAGTAACGGCAAACACGGCGTCATAGCCGCCTGCGCCGGGAACTCCGGCTAACAACACTCCTTCCATGTTCACCGTGGAATCCAAAAGCCGTGTCTGTGATTCTGGTTCAATCTACAAAGTTTGCAATGCGGTTTATATCAAACTTAAAAATCACAAGTCAACGATTGTGAAAAATTAAAAATTTCTGCCAAGTATCAAGCCATGAACAATGCACGTGTTAATATTACTTGACGATCTAGTCCCGAGTAGTAATATTGCATTGAACGCGGCTTAAAATTTGATGGACACCGCCGATTTCCAACAATTTTAAACGAAATTGCTACAGTTTACAAGTTCAAGGAGAGACAAGAAACGTTGAAAGGGAAGTTGTAAGAACACGAGAAATTCAAGGGGTGCAGCGGCTAATACTCTACTAGAGAAGAGGGAGAATCCGACATATGAAAACGAAACAGCAAATAAAGATCATCGATACAAGCAAAACAAGCATACCGGTACACCCGCAGCCTCGCCCATCCGACACATGTGACGCCTGATCTCGAGCATTGCCTCTCTTGCTCCTAACAAAGCTTTCACAATTTCTCCTTGCCATTGTTGAGTGGCTTGCTCAATCCACTACCCACACATTATCATAAAATGATCCAAGATTAATATCTTGAAGAATGACGAGTAACTATAGGGATTAATAATAATATATACATATATATATATTCTAAGATAATATAATCAGAAATATTCCCAAATATTATTAATACCTTCTCTGGTTTCTGCAAGCTGCAACTATTTACAAGGCTCCGGTATTCATCCCAGTGCTCCGCTGCCAATTTGTTTAGAGTATTTAGTTGCCTTTCTAGTTCTGAGTTTGAAGATGACAACTTTTCCCATGTTTCCTTCGAGTTTTTGGGGTCGGATTTTTGCCATTTTTTAACAGCACCAACCATAGAAGGTGTGGATGATCCTCCAGTTCCCGGTTCACCCAGCAGCTGAAAAGAGAACATAAAAGCAGCAAAAAAGTGAGCCGAAGAAATCTATGAATCACTCGTGTTTGCTGTCTTGACGAGCAAGGCAATGACAGTGACTGGTTAATATATCAATCTGTCCTTTGAACCTTCACTTAAGTTGGGAAGCTTTATTTGGATGGATAAATGATCATAAGAACACATAAATTTAATAGAAAATAATAAAAATATCAGCATGCTTACAAGAGTCATTAATGGCGGTAAGGAGAGCTTAGTCCTCTCATGATCCCACTTTCCTTTCAAGATCTTGTCAGTGACTTCTTGCAGTGGCGCTCCACGCATTTCAGCCTGCTTATTTACACCAGTATTTGTCATTCTAAAAGATATAGACATTTATATACATACATATATATATATATATATGAAGAGAGAGAGAGGACCTGAGCTGAAGAAATAACGTCTGGTGAAAAACGAACATAACGATGACTGCCATAAACAGCAGAGCTAACGTCAAACCCGCTTCCAACTTTCCCTTGAGCAATGCAGTGAGCGGTTTGAGCTATGATATGAACCACATCAAGATCCGCAATGTCCTTCGATTCATCTTGATCATGCACCAAGGCAAGATCAACGGCTCCTAGGTAGTGAAGCAAAGCAGCAACGACAGCAGTTGTCATCGCTGCTGAAGAGCCCAGTCCGGTTTTAGCGACCTCGGGTTTGCAATTCTCTCCGTTTGATTCCTCTGAATTGAAAGTAATGGATGCAAAAGGAGGAAGAACAGCCAATGATTCGGGTAATAATGGTAGACCACGTGCTTCAATCTGTTGACGAACACTTTATTTCATCAACAAACTTATTACAGACACCCAAGTCTCTACATTCTTGCTATTATGTGTAGTCTCTAGCTTCCACGTGTTGTTTTTCCACCACGGTATTCCTCTTCCATATGTTAGATAGATTAATGAATTTAAGACGGGGTCACGAGATGATTGGGAAACGGCTCTTTGCAAACAAACAAACAGAAAGAAAATTGTAACAATGAAAGAATTAACTACCTGATTCCGATACGAATAGAAGTCGTTGCTACCGATAATCGTGATATCAAGACCTACAGAAGAAACACACATCAACATCTTAAAGTTCTATAAAGCTCCCCACAGAAAAGAAGGTAAACTATCGAAAAACAGAAACCTTGCAGCAGAAGTTTCTGCAACGCCTCCTTCTTGCTCTGGTCCGAAGTAGCACGAGCCGCTGCAACACAGTATTGCACCGCTTGCTCAACAAAAGGGTTCCCCGATCCGCTGAAAATTCAATAAACACATTCTCTACGTTCATGCATAAACTATTCAAAACCGTAGCACGAATCGTTACGAGACAAGAACTAGTTAAAATTTATCAACAAATTGTCAAGGTTTATGACCCGAATCTGTTTTCGTGGAAGCACCTATCGGAGCTTGCCCAATTGGGTTTCGATGTAAAATATCCGCGTCGAACTCTCGCTGTTTTCATTGACATAACCGTTCGCGATCTAGATTGACTAAGACTGCATAATTCACTCGAAAACTTGCCTCGTAGAGACAGACCGAAGAGTCAGATCTTTCATCGAAAGCTTATACAAGCTCTCTCTACCCAGCTGTGGAGCCGTCAATTTCACATCACTCCACGCCTGGTGAACACAAATCAAACTCTCTCAACACACAAAACTCATCGAATTCACACTCTTCGAAGCTACTCGATTCAGAGACTCACCCATGCCCAGCTATCGGGCGTGAGATCGCCGTGCACAGGCTTAACAATGGCGTAGAAGCGAGCGCTCGTGCTGAGAACGAGCCCAGCGTTGGGCCTCTCCAGGATAAGATATCCTCCGGTCATCAGAACCTTCCCCGGAGCTGAGACAACCCTGCAACCAAACACCTCCGTTATTCTCAATACCCAATGAAAAAGATCGAGTCTTTCACGATAATCGGAAGCGAATATGAATCTTACACGGCCATGGCGACGATCTCGATGCGAGGCGAGAAAAGGGATTTCTTGTGGGAGCTGAGCTTGATCGGTGAAGTTGAATTTGTTGTTGGTTGTGAGTGAAGAAGAGGAAATGGAGAGTGGTGCGAATAATTATTGGTTTAATTCTGAGTCATTTGTTGGATTTTGACCAATCCGCCATTTTTTAAAACATTTTTGGTGGATTGATTATACGCGTACTCTTTTGAAAATGTGATTAACAATTTATTTTTTTATGCCATACGATACCAATAATTTTAGACAAAACAATCTTCGTATAAAACTACTATGAATTAATTTTGTTAAGAGACTTCTCAATTTGTTATATTATCAAATTATTAATTAATATGTAAAGTAATAATTATAATGTATACGTAATTTAATATAATATTAATTTTAAAATTATTAATTATATGATCGTTTTAGTTAGCAAACAAATTTCTATTTAACATATCAAGATCAACTATCAAGAATAAACTAATATAGTTAAAACTTTTATTATTATTAAAGTATCGATGTTATTATTATTATTAAACTTTTATTAATGATGATGACGAAGAATAATAGTCGTTTACTGGAGCGGTAATTATAAATACTAATTAGAGTATACGACTCTCTTGTAAGGTTATATTAAAGTTATTTATTTTGTGGTTTGTTGAATACCGGTTAAAGCGTGTGAACATGTCGAGAGAGCTAATTGCACATAAGACATTTTTTTTAAGAAGCAAATAGTTTTAGAATCATATTTTAACGTGACTACATTATTAGTTACATATTATATTATTAGTTATACAATGTTGTCTTTTTATTTAAAGTGTTTTCGCAATTAATTAATGTAACAGTATAATTTATTTATAGTGATTTTATAATATGAAATATTAATTTATATATCTCTTGGGACCTATATACTTATAAAAATATTATTTTATAAAGTTAGCGAATTCTTAATTTACTAGTTGATCCGGAATCAGGACCAGACAAAAATATTAGTAACCTTCATTATCAATTATCGAGATTTTACTATATATGTTTAAATTATAATCATGCGACTTATATCACATCAAAAATGAAACTAATAATCACTTTTTGAAAGAAAATTAGTACCTCGCGAATAAAAATCTCATTAGAAGGGTTAAGTGTTAACCATACTACCATAATCAACTCAACTAATTGAATGAGTTCGGGTATAACAAAGCTCATAAGGGTGAGGGATGATTACTCACGTGTGAAAATAAAGAAGTCAAAGTCTTCTAAACGATTATTTCATATATTATATATTATTACTTATTTATTATATATATACATTATTGGAGTATTATTAACAACATCATTATTAAATTGTTGATTGAAAAAGCACATCTGCGGTCATCCGAGTCTCTCTTCTCTCTTCTTTCTAAGGTTCGTCCGATTGCTACCTTTCTTAGATCTCCATCAAAATGAAAATGAAAATGGTAATGGTGAACTTCGCACGATTCTTTTCCTTTTTTAGATCTAACCAAACCACGCTCAAGCTCGCACGAGTTTTTTCCTTTTATAGATTGTCTGAACTGAAAATCCCTCCTCACTCTTAAACCTAAACATGTCCTTCATTCACTGTTTCCCTTCATGTCATAGAGTAGTAGAGTGTGTATTTTGTTCATTAATTTCGATTGTTATCATTTCTTTGCTGTATTATGAGTGATTTTAATCGCATACATACCTAATGCTGGGATGTTCTCTCTCTTTTTTTTTTCTTTGCGGCAATAGTATACAAAAATAATATCTTGGTAAAGTTCGTGACAAGAATAACATGCGTGTATGTAAATCTTCGATTAAATTTCGAGAACTTTAGCTATTCAACATTTAGGATAGTGTTAGGCCATGATATCATGATAGTAACATTACTTAATTAGACAACTATATAAAGGATTTAATTTAGCCTTATTTTTCCGTACTTGCTATTCGAGAGCATGTTACTTCACAAATATATTTAATTTTGATATTTGATACATGAGTAAAACAAATTAAATGTCACAATTGTGTATTTTGTTTTCTTAATTTCATTATGTAATATTTCATCATGATGCAAAACAAAGTTATTTCATTTCATATTAATAATACACAAAAGTGAAAATTACACAATGTATAGTTTGCATTCAATCAAATATTTTGGTAATAATTTGTAGAACAAAGTTAAAATTGACAAAATCAAGCTAAAACGACATTAATTTGGGGATGTCGTTTTTCTTTGCAGATGAAGAAGCTTTTCATGAGATTGCTTTCTTTCCTGTGCAAATGCATGTTCAAGGTATTGTCCATGGGCCCAATTCCCCACCACGTCGCCTTCATCATGGACGGAAACCGGCGCTACGCCAAGAAGATCAACTCTCCCGTCGGTGCAGGCCACCGAGCCGGCCATTCGTCGCTAGTGTTGCTTCTCTCATTGTGCTATGAAATGCAGGTCAAGTATGTGACGATCTACGCGTTTAGCATAGACAACTTCAATCGGAACCCTCAAGAGGTATTCGGATTAAGTAAATAGTTATATTAGTTAGTGATCTTAGCGGCAATAATACCGAATCTTTTTGAATTTGGAGGACTCCCTACTATTTTTATATATCTTTGAATCCTTAATTCCGGTTCTAGACGTAAGAAATATGGAATTCCGGATTCCGGGATACCATATCGATACCATTACTTTAACTGTTGGTTTAATCACGTTATACGTTGCATGACACATGCATATTGGTGCAGATTTGTTTTAGTTATTTTCATTCAAATAAATAACGTGTATTCCCTAGTCTATAGGAAGAAATAGCTTAGTATTTGACTTAGTGAGTTAGTGGTTTAACGATCATGTGATCGTGGCCAAGAAAATAGGGCGTGGTTTATTTTCTTCTCTGCTTATTCTGTAATCAATATTTATAAATAAGATCAGAAAACGCTGCTTGCACTTTAACGCAGCACCACAAAAGACTCTCGACTATCTCTCTCGAAAATATATCTCGTGTTTATCTCCGAGTTTGTGAGTGTTCGGTGGTGTGTGTGTTCAATACTCCCCTCTCGCTCGTTTCTGCACCAACATTAACCGACTCAACTGAATATAAAAACAGTTTCCGATCTCTATAAGTTGATCAATATTTTTTCCTTTCTTGAAATCTTCTTGTCAAGAGGTTCACGATCTGATGGAGCTCATGTGCGAAAAGATGAAGGAAGCTCTCGAGCCAAACAGCCTTGTGAGAAAATACGGCACACGAATACACTTCGTCGGAAACTTGCAGCTTCTGAGCGAGCCCGTCAGGCTCGCTGCCGAAGAGACGATGAGAGCCACAGCCGGGAATACCAAAACTGCGCTTCTCGTTTGCTTGGCCTACACTTCTGGAGATGAAATCGTGCACGCTGTTCACGAGGCGTGTAGCGAGAAAGCACGATTAGGTTCTAGCTTCAATTATGGCGTCGGGGAAATAAAGCTGGTGGACATTGAGAAGCATATGTACATGGCGGTGGCGCCCGACCCAGATATTCTAATTCGGAGCTCGGGCGAGACCCGGCTGAGCAATTTCCTTCTTTGGCAGACGGCTCATTGCCCATTATACTCCCCGGCCGCACTTTGGCCGGAGATGGGGTTGTGGCACTTGGTTTGGGCGATTCTGGACTTCCAACGAAACTACAAGTATTTGGAGAAGAAAAAACGGAGAATATGACATATTTATGGGTTAATGATGGCAAATGTACTTAAGTTTTATTCAATTGCGACGGCATAGACCCAAGTTCGTTTTTCAGTGGTCAAAGTACTCAAGTTTAAGTAGTGTCGGCCACAACTTGGGTCTATGCTAGCAGAGTTAAGTACAACTTAGGTATTTCTGCCAACTTCGGTATTTCTGCCGCCATTAACTCTAAAATTATTAAAATAAGTTAAAAGAATTATGTAGTTTGTGTGATCGTAACTTTTGTATAGTAGAGGACTCTTGAGATGAACTATAATTTGTTAAGTTTTCGGTTTCAGTACTATGTATGCGATGTTCGGCGACAATAAGTACTCAAATGAAAGAACAAGTTTATGTAATTTTGGTTGAGGAAATATTGCAAGTTTATTATTGGCATTTAATTGGAAAATGTAAAGATGTCTTTTTGATGATATTATAGTTTGACTCGTTGCTTAGTCTAACTTTGATTTATTTGTGTTATTTACTACTTTAGTTCAAAATAAATTATTCATCTTGTTTATTGTAGTAGTGCTAAAAATATATTGGAATAAGCTTCCACTTTTTTTTAACTATTAATTACTTACGCCGTATATATATATATTTTTTAATATTCATTGTTTTTCGCGAAAGAGAAAGAAATTACAGGTCAATAATCAACTTACCAAAATTGAAATAGTTGAGGCCATTTATTGAATAAACACAATATATAGATATGTTATATATATTATTTCTAAGTAATAAACACAATATTCGGACATGAATAAAACATGTATAACAACACAGTGTTTTTTTGTTTCTTTCAAATAATTGAACAAGCAAATAGTCTTGACATGTAACGCAATGTCTTTCTAACGAATTTTATTTATATTTTGACAGTTTGTAAAAGGCACTTGATCGTACTAAAAAAACGTGTATAGTTAAGTACTCGTGTACACCGCGAGGAAAAAATAGTCGTATCTACGATGAAGCGAATCAATGATTTTCTTAACGACAAAGAACAATCGTCATAAAGCAAAGAAAATTAAGTCTAGGATTAAACTTATCTAACATGATTATTAACAGATGTTTACTTTAACATCGGTGGAATTAGACTTCGATATTGTTTTAACCTTCAAATACTATAACAACTAAAAAAAAAAAGTGAAAAATATGCCGCCACACTTATACAAAGTCAAGTTCTAATTATATACCATATATATCTGTAAAATTAACGTGTTTGAGATTGAACGTATGGTGATAATGAATATTAGTATTTTTTTTAAGGTAATTTAGTTGCAGTAGGGATCGAACCCACAATTTTTACTTTAGAGGTGGCGTGGAATTACCAGTATGTTATCCTACCAATTACAATATTTGTAAAATTAATATCCATTAAGTTAATATTTTTGAGCTAAAATGAATGGTGATAATGAGTATTCATTTTTAATAATATTCAATACTCTTGATACAAGTTCAGATTCGAAATATGTACCGTGAATATCCGTAAAATTAACGTTCTTGAGATGAAACGAATGGTGACAATTTATATAATTTTCTCATTTCAGTAAAAAAAAAAAAAATATATATATATATATATATATATGCCGATACACTTTGATACAGTGTCAGATTCGAATATGTCGTAAAAAATTAGGTGTTTGATATGAAGCGGATGATGACACTGAATATTGTTTGTCCACGTGTTGTTGGGCCACTGATTTTGATTTCTGTCGGTGATATTTTTAATAATGCACGATTTGTTCCTGATTTCCCTACTCCATATGTCATGATTATTTGTATAATATATATTTTGAGAAGGTGATTATTTGTACTTATTATACGCTCACTTATTAATTTCGCGAACGCATCCAAATCAAGCATTAAAATAAATACTTTTTTTTTTTTCATCGACCATTCTTCATTTCTTCTTGATTTGCTCCTTTGCATAAAAACGCCAATTAAGCTATGCATTGCATATACAAAACGCCGATGGAGCTCGTAACAGGTAAAAATCCGTAATACTGATGATGAAGAACTCACTAGCCTTCACAAGATTTACAAAATATCATATGATAAAATTCGCCGGTTAGGTCATCAAAATGATTTTTTTTTTTTAAATTATTTGGCTTACTTAATTGGTATTTGTCGCTATATACTTACTTACGTACATATGCAAAAAAATAATAATCATATTATAGATATAACAGTTAGGGTCCTGTTTCAAGGGAGCGGAGACAATTGTTAAGGTCGGATTTCGTCAATCCCTCCTTAACACTTTTCGTGTCGTTTATCCCAAGAACGGCGTGAAATGGAGGCAAAGGAGTTCGTTGACCGTGAGTCGACGAAAGAGATACTTCCTCGTATCCCGAGGAAGTATCTCCGTCCGAGGAAATATTTACGAAGAAGGTGCTCGGGGAAGCGTCCCGAGGAGAATGTCTGAGGGTGCTCATCGGAGAAGATGCTCGGAGGAGACGCTCAGAGAAGCAGGCTCGAAGAGGAAAACTCGAAGAACCCACTCGGATGATCGAAGTTCAAGAGGCCAAGAGAGAGCCAGCGAAGGCGCGTCGGAAGTGTACGTCATTAAATGCAGCTAAGAGATGGTCGGCGAAGCTGAAAAAAGGAGAGCCATACGCGCACTACCTGTTCAGGTTGTCCTCAGAGCGTGGCAGGCGACAACGTTAGTGGAAGTGCGTCTTCTTGCTCTTGCAGAGAATGTCAGTGAGGACCACAACACTTTTTAGAAGAGGGACCACATGAGAATCAACCAAGGGAACCGAGCCCTAACTAGGGTTACTCGCCTAAAAATAGAAATAGAAATGACAATTTTGGGGGATCGAATCCTGGGTATTCACAAGAGAGAAACTAAGAGAAAGAAAGAACTTGTACTCAAAAACTTGTAAACCGAAGTTAATCAATAGAAAAATGATTCATAGCATTTTGATCATTCTCCTTTGTTGATTCTTAGCACTAAAAAGAAAAAAAATCCGGACTCCTTTCGATAAACTCAGGGAGTTAATCCTCATGACTGTTTGTTGGTATTTTTACCCTCAACAGTTTGGCCTAGACAACAATAAGTCCACACCTAACTACTATTAAGAAATATTTTCATATTCAGGGACCTCAATAATCTAATTCAATTTTTTTAATGGTTTCAAAATAAGTTGAGTGGTTTAAATAGTACATTGAAAAAAATATAGTTGACTAATTCGATTATACAGATTTGTTCATTAGTACTTTTGCCTCTAAAACACGTCATATTTAAACGAGTACGTAGTCATTTATTATATAATTTTCTTGTACACTTTTGCATCAAAATTTACTTTTACAATTCAACCGGACCCCAAGGCCCCGAAATTTTGAAGCACCGCCCTAGATATATAGTTAGTATTTATGGACCGCAAACAACACAATACTCATTGGCGGATATACCCATAGGATACTAGTGTATGATATTTTAAAACCTTACTCCAAAACTTTTATAGGCATACATATGACGTATAAGTAGTAATGTGAAGACGGCCCTCTAACAATTAGGCTACCGCACATTCATAGGCGGAAGCACGCCTAATAATAGGGGGACTGTAGCCCCCCCTAATTTTCTATTTTTGCACTTTTTAATAATCCTTAAAATTTTTATTTTTGTATTTTTTTTAGTGCTAAAGTTTTTAAAACTACAAATTAGCCCCTCTTTTGCAAAAAAAAAAAAATTAAACCAGCCCCCCATATGATTTAATCCTTGTTCCGTCACTGCGGACATTGGGCCGTCGGTCCTCAAGCCCGCTAGGTACGGCCAAGTCTATATGGTCGGCCCGGTGTAATAAAATCCCTTGTTGAAATGATTTATTAACTTTATTTGTGTTTTATTTTAAATATGATGAGGTATATTGGTTTGTAATATTTTCTCTATTAATGTAAACATAGCGACGTGCGTAACGTAACGTCTCATTCATGTATTTGACAATAGAGATCTCACAAATCACAAATCACAACTGAAAAACTGTCTTTATTTGACAGTTTTGTGCAGTTTCATGTTTGGCAGTATTGTTGATCATATGCGCGGTCATACCTAAGATCTCCTTATCCATAAAGCGGAATTGGTCCGTTTTGGTTGAGATATTTAAGGAATTCGTTCTCCCTTATCTGCTGGTCAAATATCATAGTTGAATGAGCTGTTTAAATTTGAATTATGGAGAAAATACTTAGTCAAGGAAAGACTAAGTAAAAAGCCTTAAAATGTGGAAGAAGTTGTTATCTTGTTGAGAGCTTTTGGGGATCTATTTAAACTGATCTAGGGCTCCCAATTTCGTTCATCCTTTCAGCCATAAAGTGAGAGAAAATCGTTCAGAGCTACAGAGAGCATTCTAGGCATTTTCTCACAATTTCCATGGATCGTTCGTTGGCGTTTTCTTCCCGAGAAGAAGTCTGAAGCACTTCACTATCGTCAACGGAGTTGTGCATACTTGCACAGATCGACACTCGCCGGAAGTCGCCTTACCCGCTTGCCGAGCCGCCGTGTCGTCGTCTTAATCAGCAGGTTACAAGTCTGGTTACATCGCTGGTCGCACTGGTTAGAGTGTATTTTCCAGTTTGTTGTTCGGTGAACAAATCGATTGTGTAACGTCCATCTTGTAATTATCAATGTTGATTAATCTGGGTGAGGGCCCCGCAGAGTAGATAGGTATCGAATTGCGTTAACAAAACATCGTGTGTGTCTCTTTACTTTCGAGTGTGTTTGTTTATCGTTATTTTCCGCTTAACCGAAGAACGTGACGTTTCAATTGGTATCAGAGCTTGTCGCTGCAGTAGTGTTTCTTTGATTTCAAAGGCAGCGGAAAGATCTAGGTGTTCTTCGAATCACGATGGGTTCGCGCAAAAATATTGTTCTTATAAGACCACCGATGTTAGACGGTACAAACTATTCGTATTGGAAAGCTCGAATGACTATCTACATCCAATCGTTTGACACAAAAGCTTGGAGTGCTGTGAAACATGGCTGGAGTTCTCCCATGAAGAAACATACAAAAGGGGAATTTGTTGAAAAACTGCTAAGTGAATGGAATACTGAAGATGAGACCGCATCCCTTGCAAATTGTCGTGCCTTAAATGCGATCGTATCTGCGGTCGACGAAGGACAGTTTAGGCTCATATCTACGTGTGCTACGGCCAAACAAGCATGGGAAGCATTGCAAAATCTCCACGAAGGAACCTCAGCCGTTCGAACATCGAAACTCCAAATGCTTGCATCAAAATTTGAGGAACTACGTATGACCGAGGATGAAACCATTGCAGACTTCAATGGAAAGCTTCGTGAAATCTCAAATCAAGCTTTTCAACTTGGAAAAGTATATTCTAATCTAAAATTGGTTAGAAAAACGCTTCAGTCATTACCAGAACGCTTCAGTGCCAAGGTTGCAGCCATCGAAGAGGCCAAGGATATAACCACGTTGAATTTGGATGAACTCATGGGATCTCTTCAAACTTTTGAGATGAATATGTCTCAAGCAAAAAGAGAAAAAGGAGTAGCATTCAAAAGTTCTACCAAACGTGATCACATAGACGATGCAACCAGTCTTACCAATGATGTACCTGGCGATGGTACAAGTAATGTAACCATGGATGATATTTTTCTTCTTACTACAAATTTTGATAGAATATTGAAGAAATTTAACACTCAGAGACCACCTTTCAATGGAGGAGGAAATGGTTCTTCACATAGTAACTCAAGCAGTAAACACAGATCTGCTAACAACAATCATGGTCATAATGATGGTGGTACTACAAATGATAAAGTCAAAAGAAGTGGAATCAAGTGTCGTGAGTGTGATGGATATGGTCATATACAGTCAGAATGTGCTAACACTATCAAGAAACTAAAGACTAGATCCTACGATACTTCTTCCAGTGATAAAGGGTTATATGACGAAGATGGCGGAGGAGTTTTTAGCAATTATGTTGCGTTCCCTGCATCACACCACTCTCGTGATCAGAGCAATTATTCAAGTGATGATTCAGATGAAGATTTTTCTGAAGAAGACTTTCAAACATCATTCAAATCTCTCTTTGAAAAATGGCTATCTTTATGCAACCTAAGCAAGAACCTTAATTCTGACAAGGAAACGTTGATTGGTGAAAACCAAGCTCTCTCAACAACTATAAAGAAACTGGTGAAGAAAAATCAGACTCTAAATGACCAAGCTAAGTCCAAAAAAGAGAAGTTTATTTCTGAAAAGCAAGTCTTATCCACGGTTGTAGAAGAATTAAGACAACACAACAAGGTTCTCAGTGACCAAGTGCTAGAACTGAAAGAGTCTCTTTCAAAAGTGAACTGTCTCGCCGTTGAAAAAGACAAGAAGATAACCTCAATGGAAAACGCTGTTGTGAAGTTCAATTCTGGAAAATCCAAACTCGATGACATACTTGAACAAGGACGCCAGTCTAGAAATCGTACCGGTCTTGGATTTTCGAAAGGACCAAGATTAGTTAGTGAATGTAGACAGAATGAATATGAACGTACAAGCTACAACCGCATTTTCAGAAAAGAGTCAGACAATAAGAATATTACCGAAAGTGAAAGCATAACAACCACCAAAGGTACCATCAGTATTGCTAGCCAAGTAACCAAGAAATATGAATTATGCAAGTCTATTTTTCACAACGATGCTAGGTGCAAAAATATGTACAAACAATTCTCTGAAAATATTCAAAAGACATCGCTTCGCAGATATGCAACCAAGACCAAGAAAAGTCGTTCAGTGTGGGTGGCTAAGTCTCTTCTCTTCAAGGTTCCAAAGTCAAAACTTGCTTGGGTTCCTAAGAATAGTTTATCTTATGGAACAACCATCAACACAGTTCCTCTCATAGATGCAACCGTCAATTCAACGATAACAAGATCCACCAACAATGCCTCTCCTGCAAAACACAACCAGACAAGAAGCCATGGTAAATGGAGTGATAGCCAACTACAAAGATGTGGACACAGTTGCACTTGATACTTCTCCAAAAGATATAATTAGAGACATATTCAATCCTGAAGATGCCACAATATAGAAGCCTCATAGGTTTATGCAAGCCTTCAAGAAAATCAAACTACAGAGGCTGATGAATTCGCGCTCAAAAATAGTATCTCGGTTCAAGAGAATCTCTTACCGCTAAGGGTACTAAAGAGCCAAAATAGAATCTTGTGAATCAACCATCAGAGGAGTCTTTTGCATATTGCTTCGCATAGGGGGAGAATTGTGCAGATTCAGAAGAATTATCCCATAGTCAGGGGGAGCTTCACAAAGTTAGGCTCAGAATTGTACAGATTCAGTTATCCAATAGTCAGGGGGCGCATTTCTTCGTTATCACCGAGTCAGGGGGAGCTTCACAAAATCGGTCTCAAAATTGTGCAGATTCAGTCTCAGAGTATCACATTAGGAACATCAGATAGAAAAAGGGAGCATCTCTTCGAGCGTGTACGAGTTGGTCAATGTTCAGAAAGATCAAGCGCTTGTGGTTCGTACCATAGAATCTTCTTTGGCACAGGTTCACGCTCTCTCAGACTAGATTACTCTTCTTCAAGAGACAGTTCTTGTCATTCAGCGGGATCTTTGTCCTCACTCCGACTAGTTTTTGACATTTTCCGTCAGCAGAGGGGGAGAAAGGTGACAGGGGGAACATTGCCATGAGTGACCCGACCAACCATTTTGCTATTAGATTTACTTTTGTTAAACTTTTGTTGGTTGTCGGAACATTGGTCACTCAATTGGTTTAATCAGAAGTTCAAGTTTGTTTCATGATCGTTTGCTCGTCGCTACATGTCTACGGGTCACCTAATAATCTGCTCAACAAAAATGCCAAAGGGGGAGTTTGAAAAACTGTCTTTATTTGACAGTTTAGTGCAGTTTCATGTTTGGCAGTATTGTTGATCATATGCGCGGTCATACCTAAGATCTCCTTATCCATAAAGCGGAATTGGTCCGTTTTGGTTGAGATATTTAAGGAATTCGTTCTCCCTTATCTTCTGGTCAAATATCATAGTTGAATTATGGAGAAAATACTTAGTCAAGGAAAGACTAAGTAAAAAGCCTTAAAATGTGGAAGAAGTTGTTATCTTGTTGAGAGCTTTTGGGGATCTATTTAAACAGATCTAGGGCTCCCAATTTCGTTCATCCTTTCAGCCATAAAGTGAGAGAAAATCGTTCAGAGCTGCAAAGAGCATTCTAGGCATTTTCTCACAATTTCCATGGATCGTTCGTTGGCGTTTTCTTCCCGAGAAGAAGTCTGAAGCACTTCACTATCGTCAACGGAGTTGTGCATACTTGCACAGATCGACACTCGCCGGAAGTCGCCTTACCCGCTTGCCGAGCCGCCGTGTCGTCGTCTTAATCAACAGGTTACAAGTCTGGTTACATCGCTGGTCGCACTGGTTAGAGTGTATTTTCCAGTTTGTTGTTCGGTGAACAAATCGGTTGTGTAACGTCCATCTTGTAATTATCAATGTTGATTAATCTGGGTGAGGGCCCCGCAGAGTAGATAGGTATCGAACTGCGTTAACAAAACATCGTGTGTGTCTCTTTACTTTTGCGTGTGTTTGTTTATCGTTATTTTCCGCTTAACCGAAGAACGTGACGTTTCAACAACCATGCAAACTAGTGCCATATATATATTAAGCAAGTTTTGAAGGAGTTGTACATATAGCTAGATTGTAGAGTTCATCTAGTTTCTCTTCACTCTCCGTTTTCCCTCTTGCCTTTAACCAGGTTTGAACACTTATTATTTTTCAAGTCATTATATATGTAAAATTTTGAAGTTGCAATTTAACCAGAGATTATTAAAATGACTATACTTCATTGAATTTGTTTAAACATTGAGTTTCTTAGGAATTTCGGGATATTTTGTTTAATATACCAGTTCGAAGTTGCTGTAGATATATAGTGATTTTCATAATTGGTTATCGATTTAAAACCGGTAAATAATGTTTTGCCGGGTATTGTACTAGCTATAGTACTTTTTGTTTTTGCTAGAATTACTACCCTTTTTTTTTTTTTAAATTGCCCTACATAGATTACCGGCGGTAATACCTCAAAATACCGGTTTCTCAAAGAAGAAGAAAAAAAGACTTATTTCCTCTTGAAGAAAAATATTAGAATTTGCTCTCTTTGCGTGTTTGTCTTTGCAGCTCATCATGAAGAAGCTCTTTGCGGGATTGATTTCGTTCCTTTGCAGATGCTTGTTCAAGATCTTATCCGTGGGCCCGATCCCCCACCACATCGCCTTCATCATGGACGGAAACCGACGCTACGCCAAGAAGATCAACGCCCCCGAAGCCGTCGGCCACAGAGCCGGCCACTCCTCACTTGTGTCGCTGCTCTCTTTGTGCTATGAAATGCACGTCAAGTACGTCACGGTCTATGCCTTTAGCATCGAAAACTTTAAGCGCAGCCCTCAAGAGGTTCAGAGCTTGATGGAACTCATACACGAAAAGACGTTGGAATTGCTCAAACCGGGTAGTATTGTGAGTAAATACGATACTAGAATATACTTCATCGGAAACTTGAAGCTTTTGGACGAGCCTATAAGGCTCGCTGCCGAGGAGGCGATGCGGGTTACCGCAAACAACACAAAAACTGCTCTCTTGATCTGCTTGGCTTACACGTCTGGGGATGAGATCGCACACGCTGTTGGAGAGGCGTGCAGAGAGAAAGTGAGATTAGGGTTTTGCTCGAATAATGGTATCAGAGAAAACGGATTGAGTAAAGAAATAAAGCTAGTGGATATAGAGAGGCATATGTACATGGCGGTAGCTCCGGACCCTGATATCATGATTCGGAGCTCAGGCGAAACACGGCTTAGCAACTTCCTTCTTTGGCAGACTGCTCATTGCCCGTTTTACTCTCCGGAGGCTCTGTGGCCGGAGTTGGGCTTGTGGCACGTGGTTTGGGCGATTCTGGACTTCCAACGGAACTACAAGTATTTGGAAAAGAAAAAACGGAGCATATAAATATACGTACGTTCGATAATTTCAGAAGCATATATGATTAAGTAGAACTTGAATTATATTTTACTAAATTGTGTTTTTAATTTATTTTATTATTTATAGGGCATAGAAGTATATCTTAAAATAATTACAAAATTAGGATGTTTTAATCATTTAAATAAGTGCCTCTACTTGTTTTCTTTGGTTTTATACTACCATCATTGAGAGAGTTTTCGAGTTTACTTATCAAATTATAGACCAAAATATCGTTTATCAATGAGTTCATATTTTATTTTATTTTTTTCATTTTGGGTTATATAAGTTATTTATTTATTTATATTTTGTGTATGATTTCTATTTTAAACAAATTGACATGGTTTTAATGAATATGTACTATTTCCGGACAGTGTTCTAGTTGTTCATCATTATTAAAACTAGACTAGTTAGAGGAGAACAAGTTGCCAAATAACGACGAGAAATACTGATTCTCTTCTGACATCTTGTTATATATAATCTTGACTCTTAAAGTTAAAATAAGTAAAAAAAACCTATTTTTACTTGGAATTTAAAATTTAAAAAAAGAAAAAAAATTCAAATAATATATATAGTACTAAAAGTTAGAACTTAAAATTTGGTTAAAATGAACGCTCTAAAAGTTTAAATATAAATATGATAAAAATAACGAGTTAAACTAAGACCGAGAATTGGACCACGGTCAAGTTTTATTTGTTTTGTTTTTGTTTACCTCAGTTTTGCCTGAGTAACCAATTCACAACCAAGTTAAACTAGGACCGATAGAAATCTGATTCACGGTTTTCCCACATGTTTTCTTAATTATCGTATGATTTCTCAATTTTCTTAGGCGGTGTTTGGTTAACTGGTTTGGGAGACTAGTTTTGCAATTTGGTTTGGGAAACTAGTCTGAAAATTTAGTCTACAAAACTAGTTTGGGAGTTTGATTTTTGAAACTCTGTTAGGTTAATCTTTTGTTAATTTGTGGTTGAATTTAAATGAAAAAAATACAATAAAACACAATTTATTTTACTAAAAAGAAAGTATGTTTTATTTGAAAATAATATACAGTGCCGGCCCTGGGGGTAGGCGAGAGAGGCGCCCGCCTATAGGGCCCCCGACCTCGAAGGGCCCCGTCGTCACCGTTGAAAGTTTTTTTTTTTTTTTTTAAAAAACTCTTACGCCATGAAAAGTTGAAGAAGCTTTTCTGTTACTGGTTTCAATAAGAAAGAAGAGGCACGAGAAGAGGGAGGGAGTTAATGCGTTGATAAAATAAAGTGGGCCCGTAACCTTCTCTTTCTTTATTTATTTTTTATTTTAACTAGTGGACGGCACCGCGCTTCGCGCGGTGGCGATAAAATTTCATACGGTTGACGCTTTTTTATTTATTTATAGTATAAAGATTTCAAATTCTTTGCTCCATCGTCATTGTATTATTAATTTATTACTCAATATAACATATGCATTTTTTTTTCTTCCTAAAATTAAACTTATTAAATTCTCACTTTTATGAGTTCCATCTGAATGTAGTTGAAGGCCCAATGAAAGTTCTATTAAAAAAAAGGAAAAAAAATACATCAATATTTCAATTCATAACTCATAAACTTTAATATGAAAAATAGTAGGCAATGTAATATGTTATATATAAGAAGATAATCCGGGAACAATAATATATGAAGTCGATTTAAGCACAACCACTCAACAAAAGAGCGCTTAATAATAGGCTTACATTCTTCAACCACAACAAAACTGAGTCATAAAAAGGAACTTTTAGCCAGAGATGGGTCTAGGGGCGAAGGTGAGACATTCATAGCTACAGCGAGTTGAGGATCCAACACTGCACTCGTGGAGTTTCTTTGTAAGGGGCATGACCGAACGCATCCCTGACTCACGTGCTCTGCACTGGTCGTCACAGCCATATGAATGCTGCATCTCTAGGTAGGTCGGATGCAAGATCTATTGCTGGTAGTTCCGTCACCACCGTGCGAAATGTCGATGCCGGGTGCGAGCTTTGTCATAGTTGCAACTGAAGGTTTATGAACGATTGAAGAGGATAATATTGATTGTTGATTTTTTGGGTTTTGAAGTTGAAAATTTGGGGGTTATTTATAGGGGTTCAAACATAATATTATATATCAATAAAAAGTGAAAAATTGAGAAAACATAAAAAAATAAATCAAAAGAGAAACCTTGTAGTCACAAGCAAGGCAAAAGGACAATTCACAACATCGCAGATGGTGATCGCTGCGGGGCTCTCGTAAATGATATATCGCAGATGGTCTTCATTTGTCCTCTTCTTCCTCAGCTCGAGTTCCTTTTTCTACTTGGTCTCTCGTTGTCCATCTTCCACTGTGAATAAGAGCAAGAAGGAAAGAGGCGAATGCTAGACAAGACGCTTGTACATTTTGGAGGGTAATAATAGATTCTAAACTTTCTAGCTTATGCCTTTTATATATGAAGCTGGTGATTTTGAATATTGATACAAAGAACAGGTAAATGAATAAAAATGTTCTACCTGTTTTCTCATCACAATCCAAGTGTCCGAAGCTTCGGATTTGCAGTGACAAAACTGAAAGTTTCACAAACAAAACTAAAAATAATAAAGAGCAGAATTTTTTGTTTTTATCTTTAAATATGGAGTTAAAATATTTAAGAAATTAAATCTAGTTCACCATGCTATTAATCAATAACCCTTGAAGGAAGGGACGTATCATCTGACTTTATAACATTATGAACACAAAATATGACTTGTTGTGACAACAATAAATATGTCCCAATATTTGAACATGTATCAAGTTCATCTACAATTCAAAGACAACCTTGATATAAAACCAACAAAATCGATTGAACCTGTAACAAAACCCACAAAAATGTAATAAAAAATTAAGCCAAATGTAAATCTACCTAAATCAAACTCAAATAATAAAATCAAACCCAAATCTACAAAAATCAACAGCACGGGAATTGAAACTTATTCAACCAACTATCGGGATTTGGTAAGAAAATATATATGCTTTTACCTTTTGGACGTATAAGCAAGGAGACGCCATAATGAGAAGATGAAGAGGGCAATCGGGAGAAGCTAGCGGGCGACGTTGACCTAATTGAGTGCAGAGGGTCACAAACAGGCCAAACTGAAATCCTGCAATGGTGAGGCCGAGAAGAAAGAAAGGGTAATGGCAAGGAGATAAGAAAGAACCTTTTTATTTTAGTACTTAGAACATCAAACTGATTATATCACCAAAATAATATATAAATGAAATCTTTAAATATCCAACGTGATTAAAATAACATATCATTTACTTGTCCTATAAAATAGCATTGCTTGATTAAACTACACCTATATAGCAAAATAATAATGAATTCTATAAGACCACTGCAAAAATAGCTAAAGAATATTTGAACGGATATATGAGTAAATAATATAGTAAATTATCAAGAGCATGTGATTCTAAAGAAAGGATAGAAGGGAATTTACAAATTA
The DNA here is from genome assembly GCA_954871525.1 of Parietaria judaica. NCBI lineage: Eukaryota > Viridiplantae > Streptophyta > Magnoliopsida > Rosales > Urticaceae > Parietaria > Parietaria judaica. The sequence goes on along the minus strand of OX940868.1, from coordinate 18,018,741 downwards.
CCTTCTTCTTGATTGAATCGATGTCATTCATCTGTATCTTAAACGTGTCAAACCACTATGCTAGCATCTTTTACCCAATATCATATTAAATTGAGGAGAGGGTCCGAGGATTACATTTTGACCTACAAAAAATGGCCCAGCAATAACCAAATATACAATCCACAATAATATACCATTATATATATTAAGGTTACTCAAATACAAAAAAATTTCGCTGCCTCTGAGAACCGAAAGGACTGAGTGAGGGTGATGACTAAAAAAATCATTCGTCTTCTCAACGTAGAAAAAAATTAATTATTGATGTTAGTGTGGGTTGCTACTTCATAATAACTCACTCGTGAGAATGAATGAAGGAAATAACTACGTGTAGTGTCTACCAGTCACACTTGCGACATTTTCTTGTCGAAAAAAAAAATCAAAAACTCAGTTAAATTATAGAATTGTAAGATTCTAGATTTTGAAGCTTTTGAGACCTCTTATTTATTGTAGTGAGATTTTCCTTTTATATATATATATAGATTATATTATATATAATAATATGAGAAACAATTTGAAAGGCCCAATTATTTTTTCTTTTTCGTTTCAATATACAAAACACACTCAGTCTATTATATATCAAAGATTTACCAAAACATATCTAAAATTTTTATGTTATATGTTATTTGAATTAATCTTTTTGTTAAAACAAATAATTATATCCTAGATTAAATAACATTTAACCAACCACAGTCCTTATTTTATTTTTGATATGACACTCATCATTAGTTTTTAAGATTTTATTATATAAAAAAAATTAAAAAAATTCAAGATTTCATTTACTACTAAATAATATAAAAATCATAAAAATGAGCACAAATTAATTTTCTTTCTTTTTTATCTTTTCTTTTGCCAATTTTTTTAAAATACATTTTAATCGCTCATGAATTTAATATTTTATTTATTTGAGAAAACTTAAAGTATTAGTTCATGGATATCTTGTTTCTTATGTTGAAATAATAATATATTTTTTAATGTTAATAATCTATATTTTTTTTTAACTAAGGGCCTCAATTTTTCTCCCGCCTAGGGCCCCTGAAATATCAGGGCCGGCCCTGGTAATATATATTAATATTATATCTAGAGACTATAACATATTTTCCATGATACAAAAAATATTCATATTTCATGACTCTAATTACGTGTTTAAATAATGTAATATGAAGTATTAAATATTCTGTGTCAAGAGTTTATATCAGTGTAATTTATTAATTTAAGTATATTTATTAATATGATAGTAATATCATTAAAATATATATCATTAAATAATTTATTCCATGAGTTAATTTCATATTTAATATCTTATTATAAATAATATAATATTATTAAAGAATAATAATTTATTATTACGATTTATTTTGTACGATTGAGTTAAAGACCAAAGACAGAAAACAACTTCAAGTTGTTTTCTGTTTTCCTAGTGGTCTGCAAGATCGGTCTCGGAAAACAGAGACAACTGGTAACCAAACACGGTATGTGAAACCAATATGACATTGTTTGAAATCAAAACCAGAAACTGGTCTCGGAAACCATAACCAAACGCCACCTTAAGTTTTACTTTTCTCGCTACTTTTTTCTCTCTCACGAATGTCCGAAATTATAAAATTTGCGGCTACAATTGTTTATATATATAAAAAAAAAACTAAACAAAATATAGGGTTATCTCCAAGTAGGCTGTAAAGAACCAACAAACCCTCAACCGAATTTAAAATTAATAACTCTGATTTATAATTTTTTACTCGTGTGTTCTCGGTTTATTTTACAAAAACAGGCACATGGTTCTACAACTTTACGTATAAAACCAACTTTTTGCGTGGCAAATTTAATAAACGAGCCCGTACGCTCAGGCCATGGGTCCCAAGCTATCTCTGTCTCATCAAATAAAGGACAACACGTTTTTATATTTGTGCTCGTTTTTTGTTTTGTTTTCATGGAAATGATGTGCTTTTGCTCGGTGGAAAAAGCTTCTTATAAGTGAGACATTATGGCTGCAATTTCTTCATTAGATTTCTTGTGAATAAGAGAATTTTGGAATTTTATTGTTAATGTCACTCAAGGGGAAATATGTACTTATAGTTTGTTTGAAACATTGCGTTCAATGCATGATAATTATACAATTATTATAAACTAATATATTTGGTTTTGATAATATTAATAATAATTAAGCTTATATTTCACTTATTGAAGCACAACGTCCTACATGACATGCTCTTGAGAATTTCAACTTCAAGATAACTTTTTTTACTTGAATGTTCGATTTGAGCGTATTGCGCATTTTCATATGCATACATTAACTACTCTTTTTTCTCAACTACCCACGTTGTGTTTTGTCCATTTTCTTTATTATAATATTTTTCTCTTTCCTCCTCAAAACTTTGAAACTCCATAACTTGTTTCCGAGCATTGATTCATATAATCTATCATCGGAAAGCTTGCGACAAGAAGAATCCAATGATAGCTAAGAAGCTATACTTTTGATACTATTTTTTTAAAACTATGAAATTCAAATTTTTAATGAATAAATTAACTAAATTAAAAATAATGATTATTTTATTAAGTAAATTATTAAATAATCAAATTAAGTTATTCATAAAAAAATTATGATTACGTTTAGTCATTTAATTTTCAAATTTTTTTATTTATATTAAAAATAAAATTAAATTTAATAAAATTATATATAATATTATTAAATGATATGAATAAAATCCTAAATATTTTTAATGGTTTAAAAGTTAATACTATATCAAATATTTTAATAAATTATTTTGATTTTTATTTTACGATAGGTATTTTTTCAAATTTTGAAATAAAATAATATCTTTACCTATTATTATATAATTAAAATAGACTTAATATTTAGTCATTCAGATAAAGATGTACATCTTGATAATCAGATGTGCATTCAGATGTCTTAATCTAAAAAAAAACAGACCCTTTGCTTGGCGGATTTTATGCACTTCTCTCGGAAATTGAAGTCTCGAGAGAATTTCGAATGAATGCCCGAATTGTGAAATTCGTAGCGCGAACCAATAATATTGGGATAGTTTCAATTGACATTCCTGCGTGAGTCAACAACCGAGCTTGTTCGAGTCTCTCCGATCCCCGATGTACCACTTTTAGCAAAAAGCCAAAAAGAACAAAGAAGCTCTCTAGCCTTCTTGGTAGGAAATACAATAGAACCTCTATAAATTAATACTGTTGGAATCGATAAAAAGTATTATCTTATCGGATTATTAATTAACATATAAATTAATAATTTATTAATTTATATATTAATGAACAAAAAAAAAAATAGGGCTTTTTAGCAAAATACTCAATTTAAATGAAACTTTTTTAAAAAGCACTCAAAAGTTTATCATAATTAAAGAAACACTCATTTGGTCTTATATTGACAATTATACCCTCAATTAGATGTCACCATTCGACCAGTCTTCTTCGATCACCATTGTAGACGTAGCCTTCTTCTTCGATCACCATTCTTCTTCGACCACCATTCTTCTTCGACGAAGCGTTCGATCACGCCTCTCAATCTCCACGATTCATTGCGGTTCCATGAGAAGCTAGGGTTTCGACCACGCCCTCAATCTCTGCGATTCCCTGCGATTCCATCTTCTTCACGTCATACTTCTCGGCAATTCCATCTTCTTCTTTAACTGGGCTCGCTTTTCTCGCCGTCTTTAACGGCGTTCGTGGCGGTGGCGGTGGTGGTGGTTTCGCTGGTCGCCATTGACGGAGGTCTCCTCGTGTACTCCAGCTTCCTCTGGTACTTCCTCTCTCTCTCTCTCTCTCTCTCTTGTTCTTTCATCACGCTCTGCGATTCCCAGCTGTAGGGTTATCCATTTGGGAGGCAATTCAGAGCTTCGCCGTTTGCAGCGTCGTTCCCTTCGCCGTTCCCCTCGCTTCCGTTCGCTTCGCCGTGCCTCCTCGCTTCGCCGTTCGCAGCGCCGTTCCCTTCGTCGTTCCCCTCGCTTCCGTTCGCTTCGCCGTTCACTACCAACTTCCGAGAAGGTATGAATATGTATATATGCATATGAATATGTATATACATGTTTGAATATGTATATACTTTCTGTTGAATTTTGTTTTCTGGGTTTTGTGCTTTCATAGAAATCAATGTCAAGTCCGGGAAAACGATAGTAGAAACTGCAGAAAGCTCACAATTTATTGTAGTTACCTTGGGATTTCATTATCTCTCAAGCTCGGTTTGACGGGAAAACGATAGTATAATTTTTCTTCCTTATAATCTAACCGGGAGTCTTGTTGGAATATAATCTCTCAAGCTCACAATTTCTCCGACTCAACAAGGTGGATACCATAAGCGAAAAAAAAGGTGCATATCTTTTTGCAGTGACTGATACAATAAGAAGAAAACATGTCGAAAGTCTGTTTCATTCTTTTTCTAAATATTGTCTTCGGATTTTGATTTGGTTTCTTTCACTGCAATGGAGATTTAGGATTTTTGCAACTCGTTATGTTCTGGGTTTTAATTAGTTTCTTTCAAGTAATGAAGTATTTGATTCAATCCATTCTGCATATTAGGTCCATATGGTTGGCTATAAGTGCATTGGAGCTAACTATATATAAGTGCATTGGAGCCCCCGACTTTTAAATTATAATCAAATTTCACCTTAGACAACAAAAATATTATTACACGTGTTTAATGGAAAATCATATTTTGTGTAGGTTCATTAATGTCGGCCTCCGATGGATCATCAAGATCGTCGCACACTATTGGAATTAATTTAGTGTTTTTCTCTATTGGAATTAATTTGGAAGTATTAAAACAATTTTTGTAACTAAAGTTACACTTATGTAACTCCAGTTACACTTTTGTAACTGGAGTTACTCTTATGTAACTGGAGCTACACTTTTGTAACTGGAGTTACAATTTCGTAATTATAGTCATATATAATTATACTTATGTTACATATTAAGAGATTCTACATAACAAATGGTGCAAGTTTGTAAGTCAGAGAAACGGTGTGTTTTCGGTCTTTTAGCGACAAAACAAAACGATATTAAAAGTGTATTCATTATGGAATCAAAATTCAATATATTTCTTAAATAATAATTTAATGCTTTTTCTTTATTGGAATTAATTTGGAAGTATTAAAACAATTTTTGTAACCGAAGTTACACTTTTGAAACCGAAGTTACACTTTTGTAACTGAAATTACACTTATGTAACCGAAGTTACACTTTTGTAACCGAAGTTACACTTTTGTAACTGCTGTTACACTTATGTAACTGAAGTTACACTTTTGTAACTGGAGTTACAATTTTGTAATTTTAGTCATATATAATTATACTTATGTTACATATTAAGAGATTCTACATAAGAAATGGTGCAAGTTTGTAAGTGAGAGAAACGGTGTGTTTTCGGTCTTTTAGCGATAGAACAAAACGATATTAAAAGTGTATTCATTATGGAATCAAAATTCAATATATTTCTTAAATAATAATTTAATGCTTTTTCTTTATTTGAATTAATTTGGAAGTATTAAAACAATTTTTGTAACCGAAGTTACACTTTTGTAACCGAAGTTACACTTTTGTAACTTCTGTTACACTTATGTAACTGGAGTCACACTTATGTAACCGAAGTTACACTTTTGAATTTTGTATTCATTATGGAATCAAAAAAACATTATGAGCTTTATACAACGTAACTGGAGTTAAATTTATGCCATTACAGTTACACTTATGTAACTGGAATTACACTTATGTAACTAAAGTTACATTTGGGTAACTACAGTTACACTTGGGTAACTGCAGTTACACTTATGTAACTAAAGTTACTAAAATTACATTTCGGTAACTACAGTTACACTTGGGTAACTGCAGTTACACTTATGTAACTAAAGTTAAATTTGGGTAATTACAGTTATACTTGGGTAACAAGAGTTACACTTATGTAACTAAAGTTACATTTGGGTTAGTACAATTACACTTGGGTAAATTCAGTTACACTTATGTAACTAAAGTTACTAAAATTACATTTGGGTAATTACAGTTACACTTGGGTAACTGGAGTTACACTTATATAACTAAAGTTACATTTGGGTAACTACAATTACGCTTGGGTAACTGCAGTTACACTTATGCAACTAAAGTTACTAAAATTACATTTGGGTAACTACAATTATACTTGGGTAACTGGAGTTACACTTATGTAACTAAAGTTCCATTTGGGTAACTACAATTATACTTTTGTAACTGAAGTTACACTTATGTAACTGCAGTTACACTTTGGTAACTGCAGTTACACTTATGTAACTGCAGTTACACTTTGGTAACTGCAGTTACACTTATGTAACTGGCGTAACACTTTTGTTTTCATTTGCTACACTTATGTAACTTCAGTTACACTTTGGTAACTGCAGTTACACTTATGTAACTGAAGTTACACTTATGTAACTGCAGTTACACTTTAGTAAGTGGCGTTACACTTTTGTTTTCATTTGCTGCAATGTGGTCAACTTTGGGTTGTTGATTGCAAACTCTTAGTTACACTTATATAACTGGAGTTACACTTATGTAACTACAGTTACACTTACGTAACCCTATTTATCAAAGCTTAAATCTTTTTGGTTTTAATTTGCTGCAATGTGGTCAACTTTGGGTTGTTGATTTCAAACTCTTAGTTACACCTATGTAATTGTAGTTACACTTGTGTAACTGGAGTTACACTTATGTAACTACAGTTACACTTACGTAACCCTATTTATCAAAGCTTAAATCTTCTTGGTTTTAATTTGCTGCAATGTGATCAACTTTGGGTTGTTGATTTCAAACAATAATTAAGTGTCCGTATTAAAACAATAAAACCTCGGGAGCATTTTATAGACTCTCCAACCCGTTAAACATCGTTACGCAAACACTACACTACAACTGTTCAAACCTCACCATACAAATATAAATATAAATAAAACTAATCTTTTTTCCATTATAAACTCTAATGATCCATATGCATTGAACATTCAGAAGTCAGAACCAAGAGCCTAAAACTTAGTAACCAAAATATCAAACAATGGAAGAACTAATCAAATTAGTTCTTCTCCATCACCATCCTCTCGATCTCCTTCTCGTCCGGCAGCGGCACGTGCACCACGAACTCCCGCTCGCTCTCGTTCCGCTCCTTCAGTTCCCGCTCTCGCCGCTCCTCCTCTTCCTCCTCGAACAGAACCTCCCGCGCCGAGGCCGCCACCATCGCCACCTCCCCGCTCTTCACCGCCCACTCTTTTTTCTTCGCACCCCTTGTTGTAACTTTTCTCTGAAATCACACATATCCTTTTTAGCATGTGCATATATTTATATATATATATATATATGTATATTATTATATACGAGCATTTGCACTGTATGTTACTTTGATGAGTTTGTATAATTGTGTATACATGTTAATGGAAAAGTTTTGTTTGGTGATAGCTATAAACTGGTTCTTAATTTTTTAAGGTTCTAATTCGAATAAGAAGGAAGTGATCATCTATTTACTCCACTACAAACATATCACTGTATATATATCTATATAGTGTATAATGTCCTATTTTCAGGTTTAACGATGATAGATTAGGTCATATAATCGCAAATCAACAGATATAATGTCCTATTTTCAGGTAAAGTATCGAGACTGAATGTGTGAAACTTTGAAAAGTGAGCATATATGTCAAACTGCGTCCAAATGGTCAATCCGAAGAGGAGCAAAACAGCCTCAAGGCACACACCTTTTAAGCAAGCAATTGATCTCATTTACCAATTCAACCCCGGTTTCTACGGAAACAAACATCATGTTCTAAATCGGACATAGACAAGACAAGACATACACTGTTGTGTTGGAAACAGCTCATCAATGAATGGCAAAATTGGGTAGAATAAAACATAGCAAGTAAGTACAAATACCCAATGTTCTTCATCATCATACCTCGTCTGTGTAATCACGGCGATTCAAACGAAACCCAGAAATGTAAAGATGACAACAATTGCAGAGGTTTTTTCCATGGTATGTGCCACGCCCATAATCTATAAACCCGAACCGAATCCCGAAAACGCACCTTACGAGGTAATCGGAGACGAGCTGCTTGGTCTTCTTGCCGAGAGTGTGCCAAATGGGATCTAACTGCCTCCTCACGATCTCTTCGAAGCAATTGAACAGCCCGTTCTCCACCGTCGAAGGAGCTCGGGGAAGGAGATCGTCGCAAGAAGCTCGAATCAAACTATTGCAGAGAAGTAGCTCGAGAGAGAAAACGCGGGTTAGGGCTCGCGATTTGCAGAGGAGAACTCGAGAGAGAAAACGCGGGTTAGAGCTCGCGATTTGAGGAGAGATCGAGAGAGAAAACGCAGAGGAGAGCTCGAGAGGGGGGAAACGCAGAGTTAGGCTCGAGAGAGAAAGAGAGCTCGAGAGGGGAAGAGGCAGAATCAGGGTGTGAGGGTAATTAGGGAAAATAAAATATAAAATGAGTATAATATAGATTATGTAAACCTTGAGTACTTTTTTAAATAGTTTGATTATCATTGAGGCTTTTGCTAATAAGCCCAAAAAAATATTAACCATCTATACTTATATAAGCATTTTTACTATTACTAACAAAAAAATATTTCAATTAATTATATCAAGAATATTAAAGTATCAATATTAAGAATATTAAGAGAGACTATTATGAATTAAAAATATTTTGTTAGAGTACCAATGCCAAAAATATTATTAAAGACCCAATGATATTAAAGATGAAGTTAAAAAAGACATCAATTTCAAGAAGAAACAAATTACTATAGAATGATATTTTAAGAAGACTACATGATTAGTGATATAAAATCATCTTTTTTATTTAATGTGATTTCATAGTTATTTATGTTATATTTTATTTATAGTGATTTTATAATTTTTTATGTAAGTTTTTTATATTAAATTATTAAGTTACATATCACTTGGGACCTATATACTTTCTAAAAAATTATTATCTTATAAATTTAGCGAATTATAAATTTAGCTAGTTAGCCTCGAGTCGGGACCGGACAAAAATATTATTTAATCGCAACTATTAATTGAGCTTCTACCGTATTTTTCCAGAGAAATATGTACAACAATAAAACAAAATATCGCTATGACTATTTCTTATATTGGATTTCAGAGTAGTCATTATTTTATATACGACAGAATGTATATACAATAATAAATTTTCTTATCTCAAGAATATTAGTTTAGTATTATTTTACGGAAGCTCTAAGATATATATTATTGTTTTGTTCATATATACATAGTATACGCATCAAAATGTATGTATCCATGGTCGTCACAAAAATAACAAATAAAAAAAAATCCAGGATCATGAAAATATAGTTCTTATGCTTTAAGAGTTTAAGGGAAAACCGGTCATATCTAAAGACTAAAGCTCGAGCCTAATAAACAAACAAACAAATACACTATCAGACAGCGTAATTAAAACTCCAAAGCTTATTTACTATAACATATTCATACAACGAGCTTAGAGATGTATGGGCACCAGCAGAGGCGAATCGCCCTTTTCTAGAGCAAACGACCGGGAAAATGTGTCCGACCCTGTAGTGATTTCGACGGTGTAAGTCCCGTGGAAGCCTCTGAACTTGAACTGTCCGTCACCATCAACCCGATCCCCATCGCATTTAGTCCGGAACTCGTCTCTGAGCATCTGATACCGTTCTCCGGCCTCATTGATCTCGCCTTCTGCCCCGACCAAACATGAAACGTTCTTGGAATTCTTCGTCATATACAGCTCCCAGAAGCCCCACAGCATGATGCCTTCCACCGCTGGATGTGCGAATGCTTCGCGAATCATAACCTCCAAATCCTCAGCCCTAACCTGCTCGTCTGCCGAAAATACCTCAAGTTCCGTGAACCATATCGGTAATCCGAGGATGCTCAGCTTGTTGAGAGCCGAGTGGATAACCGGGCCAACAGGGCACTCGTTGTGCCCTTGAATTCCGATGCCTCCGACAGGAGCGCCTTGCCTGATCAGATATTCGATGTGCTTGACGTATTTCTCCGGTGACGATCGAACGTCTCTGGCATCCTCGACGTGGTATTCATTCGTGAAGAGAATCGCAGCCGGGTCTAATTCTTTCACTCGCTTGAACATCTTCGTAATGAATTCATCTCCCAACCTGTCGCGCTAGTGTTAGGCATGTTTAAGCTGTTATTTCATGGTAATATGCTTCTTTAACGGTTAAAAATTTTATACTTAAGATAATTTATTTTTTATATTTATATTATTCATTGTCTTTTTGTTGACACGGGTTTCATCCACTATAAGTGAGGTATATTAATAAATTTGAGACGGGGTTACGAAAAATAAACCTGCCGCGGTAGAACGAGCCGTGGAGAGTCTCATTTACTACGTCGTGGTGAGCGAATTTTCCAACAAACCGTTTCAAAAGGCCTTGAAGGCGCTCCTCGATAGCTTGCCACAAGTCATTTTTGGTCAGCGAACAGAGCCGCTTCGGGTCGTTGCCTTCAACTTCCCAGAAGAGGCAATGGCCTCGGACTTGGACATTGTTTTCTCGGCAGAATTGCGACATCTCTTCGGCATCGTCATAATTAACTGATCTGCCCTGCTCGCATTCCGTGTGATGCCACTTCAACTCGTTTGAGAAGACGGCCCAGTTGAAGTTTTCGAGGAAGAACTTCTTAAAGTCTTCATTGTGTAGGTTCGATCTTTGCAGACAAGAACCGAAAGGAAAGCTAATTTCTGATTGCCGCACTTTCACGGAGCTGATTCGCCCAGAATTCGCTCCGGAAAATTTTAGGATGACATCGCGCTTACGGATCTGTATCACAGTTTTAGCGATGATAATATTTAATGGCGAATGTGATGAGAATCATTTTACAATTGGTTCTTAAATAGCTACCAAAATAATTAAATACAATTAAGAAAAAAAATAAACTCACCTTGTCAGTTTGTTTCTTCAAGTGGGCGAATCTTGACCGTCGATCCACCGGGAAAACCAAAAATCCGGCAAGATGCAAGTCAATCCCCGGCTCGGGGCCAAAGACGAATATTTTAACATTTGAACGCTGTTTCTCAACTCTGAATGAGCCGGCAATCTCATACCATCTGTCACTGTCAGTCTCAACTTCACACACATCGACCCAACGATCGGGCTCGCTCTTCATGGCTCGAGTGACCTCAAGTTTAACGGCCACTTTTTGTCGACCTTGTTTGCCATGACCAACCCTTACCCAACCAGAAACCTGGTACGTCACGAAGAGTTTGATCGTGTCGGTGATGTTCTGTCCCGGACCCATCCAGTCTTCAGTTCTTTTGGTCGATAACAGGAAACGGCGAGTGACGGCCGTATTGTTAGATTGTCCATTGTTGTGAGGCTCAAGGGAATCTTTAGCCAATGGTGGAAGTGGCAGTGGTGAAGTACTCTTAACGTGCAGAGAGCAGCCATTTCCGGACCAATTGTCAGTGTTTCCCGATGTTAGATTGCTGTTCTTGATTATATTGACCCCAAATGATGTTTCACACTGAACAAGACCATGGTCGTGGAGTTGAAAGATCGTTAAGGATTTCTCATCAGACAGAAATATAAATGACTTAACAAAATTTATAAAATCATGTATTAAATTGTCAATTTATTTTGAGATTGAACTCCATCCTACTTAACTTTTAAATAGTATCGGAGGCTACAAAAAAATCGAATGAGTACCGGTCGTTTTTTTTAAAGTGACCTAAAAGATCCACCATCTTGAGATGATATTTTAAGACAGGGCCGAACCGAGGAGAAAATTGAAAAATGTGAAATTTTAAGGGTAAAATTGAAAACTTCAAAGATTAAGGGAAAAGATTTAACAAAAATAAAGCTTGTCAATTATTCAATTTTGAGAGACAATTCCCAGGGTACTTAACCAATATACTAGTCTAAGGGTTTTGAGAAGAAAAAAAGAAGATTTTTTTTACACTCTTATTATACCTCAGTGTCTGACCGAAGTAAATGCCGGACATTGTTTGCAGTTGCACGGTTGATGAGAAAGCTATCTAGAAGAATATCGATACCACGAGAAGGCCCTTCTACGTAAACCACGACGCTCGAGGGGTCACCGTTTATGATGAACTTCCCGTGCAACCGCCTCCAATCGTTGTCTGTTGCCTGCACCCTATCATTTCTTAAAATATATAACAAATGTACATATGAAATGCATAATAGTATATGCTAAAAAGGAGAAGAAAAATAAGACTAACTTGGCGACTTGAATGTATTCTGATCGTCGGTTTTCCATCTCAAGACAGACGGTTGCGCAGACATCCGAGCTCGTGACACTGGTGTCATGGTGATCGAGTATGCGAACGTATGCATCAACTTCATAGGCGAGCTTTCGACAGACTCTTCCTGTGATGTCTTGTTCGATTCCCTGGTAGCTTTGTGTTCGGTTTCTCGTGCATACAAAGAACCTGCCACTGCGTGGAAGAATACGTTTCCCATCTCGTCCCGGAAGAGAACCTTGAACATCGATTTCGCAATCTTTCCCCGACCAGTGTTCCAAGCCGTCCTCAAAATTAGGATTTGCAATTCTCTGGTTTTATGGCATCAGAATTCACAAGTATGAGACTCCGGACCCGTTACTTTAGGTGAAGGAGGCATGCGCTTAGGGCCTAAAATTTATAATAAATATTGTTAACAAACTGTATTAACATTTTAAAACATCGAAAGCTCATTTATATTTTGACATCTAAAAGCGCTAGACGCTTAAGGTTTGAATGATACATTCGGTCATATTTACAATTTTTTATTAAATATATCGGTTCGATTAGGCACTCCACAAACTCAGGCGACCCTAATTAGACAAAAAGTAAACTCATCACAAGAAAATAATATGCGACGGATATGCGTTTGTGGTTGAACCGAGCTCAAATAAACTCAAATTTCTATAATGTACACAGAGTAAAACACATGAATTTTTGAAAATTGCGCCTTTTTTCAAATTATAAAAAAAAAATGGCCTTGAAATGAATAATCGATAGGCATGAATTAGAAAAAAATGCATTACTTAATTGTACCTGCTGGATTTCTTTGATGACTACTGATTTAATGTGCAGGTCAACCCCCGGTGACGGGCCTTCCAAGTAAAAGACTATCTCCGTCTTGGGCCGAAGAGACTCCAATGAAAATGTGCCTTCTAGCAAAGCCCATCTCCCCTCCGGCCCACAAACTCTATATACGCGTATACATATTGCAATTATTGGTTTGAATACCGGCTCTGGGTATCAATTAACAACTGAAGTTTTGACATAAATATCATAAACCGATATTTACCGGCCGGTTTCAGTTTTCAGAACCAGAACCATGATTGACTTTCTAATGGAAAATCAGTATATATCTGTCACAATTTAATTATACTAAAAAAAAAAAAAAAACTGGATTGTTATTATTATAGGCAGACATAGTTCCAATAATTATAACACAAATTCTAATTTTTTTAGCCTAAATTCATAAAAACTTTTAGGTTAATTCCTTTAGCTTTTCTAAAATTTAAATATAACTCCCGGAGTATTATTTTCAGCAGATCTTAACAAAACTCTTACCGGAACCGGTTATCACTCAGTTCCAATACCGGTTATCGTTTACCAGGAAAGATCTTAACAAAACTCCGATTCAGCTAACAGCAAATTAGTAATACACCGGTCTAGCAAGCGGGATTTACCGTTTTTCCGGAACCAAATTTAGAGACATGGAAAAAACCAGAACCGGAACTAGAATACCTTGAAATACCGCTTTTCGGTATATATTTACACATTTATTACACATAAACAGAAATTCCCATCTTCTCAATCTCAGGCACATCATTGAACACTGACAGTAACAAACACTTACTTGCTGATGAGAACGAATTCATGATCCGAACCCTGTCGAGCGAGCCTCAGAGTCGCCTGGATCCGCGAAGCTCGTCCGCGATCGCCGATCGGCCCCGAAGCTCGGACGTGCGCGGCGACGGAGTACGCGACGCCGCGCGAGACCCGGCCCGTGAGGCTCTGCTCCAGTCCCTGCCACGCCTCGGTCCGACCCGAAACGACGGCGAAGAAGCTCGACGGGTCATCGTTGGATGCTCGGAGGGAAGCCGCGCAGCAATTGGCGCGCCAGTTGGTCAACGCTCGAGAGAAGTCGTGGTTGTGTACGATGTTCGTGTCGTTCATGTTGTGTGACGTTCGTGCACGAAGTATTTGAGTTGAGATGTGTCAGACTGTCCCATAACGGGATAATAATAAGATAGATGAAAATTTAGCACCAAAACTTTCAAAAATGTGGTATTTGACCCTATTTAATGAAGATGTGACAAAAATAACCTCAACGGTTTAAAGAAGATGGATGTATTTTAATCTCGGTTCGCCCACGGGTAACCCACTTTCTAAAATGTATCTTTTTTCTATATTATTTTAATTTTTTCATTATTATTATAATTTCAGAGTATTATTATGGGACATACGCGGTATAAATATTAAAAGTGTTTGAGAAACTAAAATCAAATGCTCTTTTTTGTTTTAGCCGGACAAAACATCAAAAAAAAAAAATCTCATGTAGACATGTACCGAAAAAGGTACATGTCTTATACATGAGAAAAAAATATTGGTATTTTCTATGACTAACTCAAATACTTAGAACTTATTGATAGTTTTTGAAAAAAGAATTTTGTGCCGCGAGTACCTATTATTATTATTATTAAAAATCCAATCGAGATATTCATTCATTTTAGGTATAACAATAAAACTAGATCGGCACAATCTTTAACGGTTTTAAATCTTACAAAAATTTCATTAGAGCAGTTTTTGGTAAAATTCTATAATATTAATTTTAATCACCTAGCCACACCTAGGGAGAACGTTTTCAACAATTAGGGGGAAAATTTAAAATGATTGTGGTAAAATGGGACATTTATCTATAATGCGAAAGTTCGTGGTCATTATTACATTATATAATGTCACAAAACAATGACCGAGATATCATCAGTACTTTATTCTGATTATTCGGTTTAAATCCTCATTTAGTTCGAATATTTAAGCAAAGTAAAAAAATAAGATGGTCTTAACAACTTTTTCCCCTAAAATAGGACGCAAATTATTGTTTTGCATGAGTTAGTTACGTATTATTTTCACGCCTCCCTTAATATATATATATATATATATTATATGTGTATATAAATAATATATATACTCTCAAACGCAAAACCATACTCAGACAGAGAGAGATGTTGAGTGCAGAGACGAAGTTTTTGGCATCGTCTTCTTCGTCCTTTCTTCTCCATTGGAGCAACGCCCTTCGGCGGCACTATTGGCGTAGAGAGGACGAAGAATTCGAGGTCAAAATCTTCGTCTCGAGCATACCATAACACCGAAACTTCTGGCCGGTGAGGCTCTGCTCCGAGCCCTGCCACGCCTCAGCCGACCGAAATGACGGCTTAGAACTCATCTTTTCATATTCGTGAACCGTGCAATATGATAGAGAGAAATCTAAGCGAAACATCATATAAGTTTTTCTTTGATTTTAATTTTTTTTTACGACAAAAGTATGAAGAAGTATTTCTTGTGCACTATGTTCCAAATTTTATTTCTAAGACATTATTATTTTTAATTTCTTTCAATTTCATCATATTTTATATTTTGGAAGCTCGGAACCAAATTTAAAAACATGAAGAAAAAAATCAGGAACCGGAATGAAACTACCTCGAAATACCGGTTTCCGGTACATATTTACACATTTATACACAACAATTGACTCACTAATAATAAGTCTCTATTGACAGGTACAAAAATCCCATCTCAAGCACGTCATTGAACACTAACAGTAACAAACACTTGTTGTTGTGATTAGTGAACGAATTGATGATCCGAACCCTTTCGTTCGAGCCTCAGAGTCGCCTTGATCAGCCAAGCTCGAACGCGCGCGACCCGGTCTGTGAGGCTCTGTTCCAGCCCCCGCCACGTCCACTCCAATGCAAAACCACATTGTAGAAGCTCGACGGATCATCGTTGGATGCTTGAGCGGAAGCTGTGCAGAAATAGGCGTGCCAGTTGGTCAACGCTCAAGAGAAGTCGTGGTTGTGCACGTTGTTCGTGTCGTATTCGTGTATGAAATATTTGAGCTGAGATGTGTCCAATGTCCATGAAAGGGGTAATAATAAGATGATGAAAATTTAGCACCAGAGCTTTATATAATGTGATCTTTGGCCCTAACAGAAATAGAATATCAAGACTTATTTGAACTAATTACTAAAACATAAGGTTACGCGGTAAGACTTTCTAAGAATTTCTTGCACTAATTTGAGCTATTAAGAACCGGATACTACTTTTAAGCTATTAAGAACTGGAAACTACTTTTGTTCGCAAACTACGGCGTAGAAGCTTGGCAGATCATTGTTTTGTATTCGTCTGTGAAGTTTTTGAGTCAAGATGTTGCAATAAGCTAAAGAGACTAAGTTCATAATAGTTTATATTTGGTTTGAAGAAAATTTGCTACAAATTTATCAGGAAGTACCCAATTAGTAGTATTTTTTTGTAAACGTAAGTTCAAAATTTTAATTTTATAATGGTAAAAATTCCAAGAAACTAATTTTTTTTGTTATATATATATAGGGAATTATATATTATATAGAAATTGTAAGAAATGCTCATTTTGTGTCAAAGGTTTAAGAAAAATGCCCATGTGTGAGAGAAAAAAATATACACAGTGGGCATTTTTCTTAAACATTTGACACAAAATAGGTATTTTTAAAATAACCCTGTATTATATTTAGAATATATTTGTTAATCATACGGTTTGTTTGAATTAAAATGGGCTGTTTCTATTTTCCAATAATTAATTTATACTAATCATAAATGAATTATTTAATAATCAAATATATGAAATTATGTGTACCATTTCTTAACTGCTTTTACTTAATTTATTAAATAATCGATTATGGCCCAGTTTGGCATTGCTGTGCTGTGTTCAGAATTGCTTTTAAAATATACTGCTAGAAGAAGTGTTGTCAGAGAAAGTAATGCACTGTTTGGTTAATCAAAATAAAAAACAATTGATTTTTTCAAAACTTTCAGTTTAGTGTTTGGTAACCATTTTTACTTAATTAGCTTCTAAATATATAAAATATAAAAGTAGACATAAATAATATTTGTTAAATATTAATATTTATAAAAAAGTTTAAAAAATAATTTAAATAATATAATTATTCAATAAATAAAAAGAAAAAATATTTATTAGCTTGTTGTGCCTTTTGTGCTTTTAACTGATAATAATTATAATGAAAATACCAATTTCTTACATCCATGTTCCTTTTGTCCATGGTAAAAAATTAGTACTTTTACCAACGAAAGAGTTAGTACTTTAAATGTAATAATAATATGTATCTGTTTTTTATTTATTTACATTTAGCTTCCAAAAAGAATTGTTACTTTAACTATAATAATATAAGAATGTGAACATAAAATAATGGTACTTTTACCATCTTAAAAAATTGGTACTTTAACCGCAATAGTAAAATATTTTGGTACTTTACCATTCAATAGGAATTGGTATTTCAACCAAATAATTTTGAAAAATGGACATAAAAATTTGGTATCTTCACCATCCACAAAGAATTGGTACTTTAACCACAATAATTAAAAAATATAGACATAAAAATTGATACTTTTACCGCTTAAAAAGAATTAAAATCTTAACCGCAATAATATATATTTTTGGTTTTTTTACCATCCTAAAAAAAATATTTATGAGGATAAAGAATAAGAAAAGCAAAAATAGATTCTACCAAAAACATCTATAACTTACCAGAACCAAAACCAGAAAATGGTCTCGGAGACCATAATCAAACGCCCCCTAAATTTTCTATTGAAGTGCCTCTAGTGTAACTTACCAAATACAAATATTAACTTAAAATTCTAAAAAAAATGAAAGCACTTAATAATAATAAGCAATAATAATATGCGATGAATGCCAAACGGCTACTTAACCAAAGCAACTATTCAATATACGGTTGACATTTGATAAACCGAATACTAAATATTAAATAGGAACGCAAAAAATCCTAATAAATAAGCACTATTACGGGTAACAATTATTTGAGACCTATTTTTTAAACAGATTTAACGGGTAAACCTTTTATAATACTTGATGTGTATTCATTAAGGAAATAAATTAAAAATATTACGATATCCACTAAATTTATGGCTTTAACAACTCACCTAAATAAAGGGACGCAAATACTTGTTTGATGAGTTAGTTACGTATATTTTTTCTCTCATCCCTTAATATATATACATATATATATATATATACTCTCAAACTTAAATCGATATCCCACGGACAAAGAGAGGGAGAAAGATGTTAGTGCAGAGACGAAGTTTTTCTCGATCGGCTTCTTCATTCTTTCTACTCCATCGGAGCAATGCCTTTCGGCGGCACTGACGGCGTAGGGAGGATGAGGGACTCGGTCGTGAAAATCTTCATATCGAGCAAACCCTGACACCGAAACTCCCGGCCGGTGAGGCTCTACTCCGAGCTCTGCCAGGTCTCGGTCGGACCCGAAACTACGGCGTAGAAGCTTGGCTGAATATTGTTTCGTATTCATGTGTGTGAAGTTTTTTGAGTCAAGATGTCCCAACACGATAAAGAGATTTTATATCGAAATTTCATAAAATTTATAATCTATCGCGCATATAATGGTGTTAATTCAGAACTCAAAAATATGAAATTAGCTTATTCCCAATCCAGATTTTTCTGGATTCAGAACTTCTGTTTTGGGAGAAACTATTTTCTCAATTTCGTTTTTGGCCCTCGAATTCTTGACTAATAGACTCTCGTTTTCTTTATTTATTTTTATGCATCAACCACAAAATATTTTCTTAAAATTCTTTGCAAATTCCTTTTTGAAAGAAAAAAAAAATCTGATTTTTTCTTATATTTTCTTATATTGTTTTTAATTAGAAAGATTGTTACTGTACCGGCAAAATCGTTCAGCATAATCTTTTTTATCATTGTTATTACAACTAAAAAGTGAGAGATGCAGAAATTGGGTGATTTCAAGCTCTTGAATTACCCGGCGTACTTCACCTAATTGCTCTCTCGCTTTTCTGTGATCTCACACGTTTCGGGTTTTAGAGTGTTACTTCATTGATTCACAAAGTGAAGAAGTAAATGAATTATAGGAACACATCCTGTTTGTTATTCAAAAGAATGAGATTTGTTTGTTTAAGATCAAAGAATTATCATCTTTCACTTTGCAAATCGTTTTGAGCAAGAGAATAGGAGACGTGATTGTTTCTACTATGTGTATTTTCAGCAAGTTCCGTATAAATTGTAGCTTAATTCCTTTATTTTTTACTAAATTTATATATTATTCTCATGGTGTATTCTTTGACAAACAATTAAATCTAGCCCCTCTCGACGGGATCCTTGTTCCCGCCACTAATTATTGTTTGCGGTTTTTACCAGTTCCAATACCAGTTGTCATTTACCAATAAATTGTTCTTAACAAAACTCGTATTTGAACCTAATTTAAAACTACGGAAATAACCGGGACCGTAACTTAAAGTGTAAAAAAATATTTTTTAAAACTCCGATTTCAGCTAACGGCAAATTTATATACACCTGTCTCAATTTTATCATATTTTAGTTTTCGGAAGCGGGATTTACGGATTTGTCAGGAACCAAATTTAGAAACATAAATAAATAAAGGGGACCGAAAATGAAGATACCTCGAAGTACCGGTTTCCGGTATATATAACGGTTTCCGGTATATATATATATATATATATATATATATACACACACATACACACACACGTACTTGCTGATGTGAACGAATTGCTGTCCGAACCCTGTCGTTCGAGCCTCAGAGTCGCCTGGACCCGCGAAGCTCGACGGCGATCATCGATCGGGGCAGAAGCTCGGACGCGCCCGGCAACGGAGTACGCAACGCCGCGCGCGACCCGCCCCGTGAGGCTCTGTACCAGCCCCTGCCACATCCGGTCCGACCCGATACCACGCCGTAGAAGCTCGACGGATCATCGTTGGATGCTTGAAATGTAGTAATTGGTGTGCCAGTTGGTCAACGCTCGAGTGAAGTCTTGGTTGTGTACGATGTTCGTGTCGTATTCGTGTATGAAATATTTGAGCTGAGATGTGTCTACTGTCCAGGAACGGGAAAATAATAAGATGATGAACATTTAGCAACAGGGCTTTATAAAATGTGATCTTTGGCCCTATTTAATGAAAATTTCAACCTCAACGGTTTAAAGAAGATGGGGTGTGTTTAAAATTTTTCGCCCCAAGGGGAAGCCATTCTATTAAAACTGAAATTTAGGCTTCAATTTAAACTTCATATTTTCTTTTCTTTAATGTTTTTTTACATCAATCCATACAAAATCTTTCAAAATTTTAACATAATATAGAAAATGATTTTTCTTCTTCTTAAAATCTATGATATTTATATTATTTGCGTTATTGTTATTTAATAAAAATTAGTCGAGTATGCTCATAGATTTTTGTTATAAACGTAAAATTGTATCGGCAAATTCTTTAACGTTTGTAGATCTTACAAAATTTTATTTGTATACCTATACAAACCTTGTTAATTATAGTCATAAAATTTAAATTGTGAATGGGTTTCTATAATAATACTTTTAATCATCTAGCGAGAATGGATTTAAAAAATGAAGGGAATTTTTTTAAATGATTGTGGTAATGTGGGACATCATCTATGATATAGCGGAAGTTAGACCATCTCCAACCAATCACTCTATTTTTCATTTTAATTTTCAGTAAACAGTAATTTATATTCATTCAAACTTTATTTTTAACTTTATATTCCTATATTGTCTTTTATTATTACTAATTCCATAACTTAGAAGAACTATTAATGAGTAATATATTACACTATATTATACACATTTAATTAAATAAAATTTGTATATAATAAAATTTACAGCACAAAAAATAACTACATGACACAATTAAAATAAATTACAATACAAGAAAATTAAAATAAAGTAAAACAAACTACAACACAACAAATAAGAGCAACTTTTACACCAAATAACCACGAAATAACGTACTGTAATTTTCATATGTAATTGTGTTTTGTACTATTTTTTAAGTTGTCGGGTTTTGTATGAATTTCTATTGTAATTTTATTTTGTGCAAATATCGTTATGTAAAATAACCATTTATACAAGGAATTTGACGACGGTCTCATTAATAATACTTAAATTTGTGGTTTAACAACTCCCCTTAAAAATGGAGGCAAATACTTGTGTCGCACCAGTTACATATTTAGTATACTTGTGACATGTTTTTATTAAAAATAATTATAAAAAAAAGAGATAAAATTGAATAAATATTAGATAGTACGAGCGCAAAAACACTTATTTGAATTTTGAACTATTACGTGTAAATGAATGAAACAATCATTTGAGCCCTATTTTCTAAACAGATATTTCGTGTAAACTTTATATAATACTTGATGTGTAACAAGTTAAGGAAATAAATTAAAATATTACGATCTCCACAAAAAGTTATGGCTTTAACAACTTACGAAAAAGATGGAGGCAGTGCAGATACTTGTTTCATGTGTTAGTTACGGATTTTTTTTTTATATCGCATCCCTTAATATATATATGTACTCTCTCAAACTTAAAACGATATCCCACGGAAGAGAGAGAAAGATGTTGATGCAGAGACGAAGTTTTCTCGATCGGCTTCTTCATGACGGCGTGCAGAGGATGAGGGACTCTGGTCGTGAAAATCTTCGTCTCGAGCAAACCCTGACATTGACTCCCGGTCGGTGAGGCTCTGCTCCGAGCCCTGCCACGTCTCGGTCTGACCCGAAACCACGATGTAGAAGCTTGGCGGATCATTAATTTGTATTTGTGTGTGAAGTTTTTAAGTCAAAATGTCGCGATAAGATAAAGAGACTAAGTTCATAAAAGTTTTTCCTTGGTCTTAAGAAAATTTACTACAAAAATATCAAGAAATAGTATCTCTTTATAAACGTAATTTCAAATTTTTAATTTTATCATGATAAAATTTCAAGAAAGTGTTGTATGGTCTCCGAGGCCAGTTTCTGGTTTGGTTTCAAACAGTGTCATATTGGTTTCGCAGACCACATTTGGTTGCCAGTTGTCTCTGTTTTCCGAGACCGGTCTCGCAGACCACTGAAATTTAAATGAAAGAAAACAGAAAACGACTTGAAGTTGTTTTCTGTCTTTGATCTTCAACTCAATAGTGAAAAATAAAACAATAATAATATATTACCATTCTATAATATTATTGTACTATTTATAATAAGATATTAACTATGAAATTAACTAATATAATAATTTTAAAAAAGAAAACCCCATGATAAAACAAAATTTAGAATATATCATTTACAATTAATGTTGTTAATTCAAAACCTAGTATTCTGGATTAAATCCGGAATCAAGACGTTATGAATCCGGATTTTTTTTATTTAAAACTTTTATCTGGAACCAAAACATACTGGTTCCGGTTATCAGGATCCAGATTTTTTGGATTTATAACTTTTACCTGGAACCAAAACATACTGGTTCCGGTTACAAGGATTTGGATTTCCTTGATTTCTTTATCCAACGGCTCATATTTTAAGTATTTTAAAATAAAATAAAATTTAAAAAATGAACAGCCCAGATTAACTTGTAATTTGGAATCGTATACTCAAATCCAGGTAAAAACCTAAACCAGAATTTCTGGTTTTGAAAAAAAATTCAAAACTATAAAATTTTAGTTTTGATTTACACGTATTTGAGCTATTAAGAACCGAATACCACTTTTGCTCCCACATTTACAGGATTACGTACAACGAGACCGTTCTTATTTTGTCATATCTATATTGATCATATTTAATGAAATATACAAAAAATAACCTTGAATGTTAAAGAAAGTGAGTTATTTTACAAATCACAGTTTGAGAGGCTCGTCAACGTTCGCCCGCTGGTAAACCGTTTTAGGCGTGCGACGACGACTCTGCCAAACATAAACTATTTTCTCAATTTTGTATTTTGGGCCTTGAATTCTTGATCAATGGACTCTCGTGTCCTTTATTTATTTTTACGCATTGACAACAAAATAATTTCTTAAATGCTTTTCAATTCCTTTTTGATAAAAAAAAAAAATCAAAATTTTTCTTAAATTTATAGTACTATTGAAAAATTATGTACCTGCAAAATCGGTTCGGCGCAATAAAAAGCGGTGTTTCATAATAACCGTACCAACTTCGGTTTTAAAACATGGATTTCTTTAATTACGTAGCGATGACGATTTAAACAATTGGGGGCAAAGGTAAAATAATTTTGTTAATATGGGACATTTATGCACAATAGAAAAAACTTCAAGGTTTTTAAATAAATTCGCAAAAAAGAATGACGCCATCAACAATTCAGAATCGATCTGTTTTGGTCTCTCTCTCCTCAGGCGCGACTCAACTGGACCAATCGATTCTCCGGCCACCGTTTATCCCGCGCTTGTTCGTTCGCGTATCTGGCTCCATTGATTGACTGGTACCAGAGCTGTGTGCTTGTCCGATTCGGGAAGAGCTTGTTCAAATTCATTTGTCGAATTTTCATTTTCATTTACGTTTGCTGTTCGATTTTGCCTATTGTATATGATGTTGAGTGTTCTTATCCATCTGAGGTGTATATATTGATGGTGTGATTGGTTTTTTTGCAGTGAGGGATGCAGAAATTGGGTGATTTCAAGCTACCTCAGTTCTTCAACTACCCGCCTTACTTCACGTAATCGCTCTCGCTTCGCTTTAATCTCGTTCTCAGCAAGTAAATTGATTGTACGAACAATAGACAGCCTAAGGAGAATGAGATTTGTTTGTTTAAGATGAAGAGCTTAAAGAATTTTCTCCTAGGAGGCATGACTGTAATGCTGTGTCTGTGTCTTCGTTTTATTTCGCATTAATCCTAGATTTAAGTTCGACCGTCAAGTATATTAGCTTATTTTTCTTGAAAGTTATGGAAGGCACTGTTCTCGTTTTCTGAAATTGTTTTGTATAAAAATAAGGTATTTTCGCTGAAATTTCATTTGCAATATGTTTTTTCTTTCTGCTCTGTTCTTGTCCATTTTGTTTATTGTGAGTTAATTTAGAGTAAAGATCGATGTTTATTTTTTCCAGTTTGCAGCCGGTAAGGGACATCCGGGAGAAACAAATACAACTTTGGAAGGAACTTATTTTGGAGTACTGTAAATGTCAAAAGATATTTGTGGTTGGACTCGAAGAAGAGTTTCCGCTATTCTCAAATCCCGCTATCGAAAGTAAGTATAGTTCTTCTCTTTGGTTTTGTAAAATTAACAGTTAGTTTATCCATTGTTGGCCATACACAGTAGCTTTCTAATGGGTTACCTAACTCTCTAGTGTGCGTAAAAAACGTAACTCGAGTCTCTAATTTGGTTGTTAGACTGGGAAAACTCTCCCATGAGGTTACCGCAATTAATCAAACGCACAGCGAAATACCTCTTACACCCCTATAAATTGAAACTCCGTAAATAAATATAAATAAATTGAGGTCTTATTCTGACCAGACTCAAATTTTCATTTTTTTATTTATTTCGAGCTCCTCTTCGATATCATTATGTTCAATTTTGCTCCCAATATAATTCAGTGTTTAAGATATTATCTGATAATTATCAGTCATTTTTATTTTTACATTTTTTTTGCCTTCTTAATATCTCATACATCTGAATTGAAATGCTCAGGATCTCTCAGTCATGAAGCCAGAGAAGCGTTCCTCTCGGCCTTAGTTTCAGAAGGTTAAGCTCGTTTCATTTTCAGACGACAGTTTTGTTTTTCATTTCGTTCTTTTTCATTTCAACGTCGTGTTTTGCTCGAACAGGCCGTGGAGAATGGCTAGATAAAGGCCATAGAAAATGTCTTATTCTTTGGCACCGAATTCAGGAATGGGCTGAGATTGTTCTCAACTTTGTGAGTGTATTTCAATCTCGGCTTTCATTCTTAAACTGGATTCTGTAAATTACAAATTAGTTGTTCATTACACAAGTTCGGTTGCATAATGAATCAGGTCAGAGATAATGGATTGGAGGACTCGGTAATGACGGTTGAGGAAATACGTGTTGGGACTGAATCGAGAGGAACAGGTACTAGACGTTCAAAGTTTATGCATAGGGGTGTAACCAGTTAGATTTGAATTTTGCCACTTTTTCAAACCAAGCCGAATTATTTGGTTATGCAAAAGCCAAACCTGAAATCTGTTTTTTTTTATTTTTATTTTTATTATTTAGATAAAACGTTTGCCATATTTGGTTGGTTTATGTTTAAGTTTTGCTTTCTGTTTTCTGTTAATTAATTGATGCTAAACAGCGAATATTTCTCACAAGTTTGGCTAGGCAAGTTAAAAAAATCGGTTAAACCGGTTCAATTAGGTAATAACTTGTTTAAATAAGATAATTCAAGATAAAATAAATTAACAAAGTAAAATTAAGATATTAATACACACACACACACACACATATATATATATATATATATATATTTATTAATAAAGAATGATTTGAAGTTCATTTTTTGGTTTTCAACTGATTATTCAGATTGGCTACAATAACCGACCGATAACCGTTCTAGAAAATTTATATACAAGATTTTTTTAAATCTTAAGCTCGGTTATTCATTTTCTTTGTGTCTCAGAGCTTCAGGGTATCGAGCGAATAATTCTGATGCGAGCTCTGAAGGCTTTGGAGCAGAAAGGGAAGCTTGCCATCTTCAAGGGGACTTCGGCCGACGACGAGGGCGTGAAATTCTCCGTGTGATGATTTTCAAGACATTACTACTGCAAAGTTTGGAGGCCAAGAAAATGTATAATTTCTCGATTGAAAATTTTCACTTTCTATTGCTCTTAATTTTTTGCAGAGCATGTGTTGTTTCTTCTTGTGGTATATGACACCAAAAATTATAAAAGTGTAGATGTTATTAATCAAACTTACACTAGCACTTGAAGATGAACTGACAAAAAATTTACTTCGAAACTTAATTTCGGACGAGAATCATATGTGGTAAAGAAGAAGAAAATTACTATGATCGAAAAGTGTTACAATATGAAAGAGATAAAGTACGAAATAAATGCCCGTCTATGTTAATTAACCCTAAAACATAAGTCATTCATAATCCGTTTGTATCTAGAAACCCTAATCTCTCCTATGCAGTGGAACTGACAGCTAAAGAGAGTGCCGGGTTTATGATTTGTTTTGTCCGTTTGTCTCAAGACATCGTTTTAAAAAGTTCTGGACGTGTTTTCGAAGGAGCAACCTTTGATTAATCGCTGATTGAATGAAATCGACCCGGTAATCATAATCCTTGTGTGTTCTTGGCTTGTGTTTATCATGACGTTTTCGTACCGAGGCCTATCACATATATATATTTGCTGGTTTCTTTGACCTAAAACATTATTATAGTTCAATGCACATGCCGTGATTTTCAAGGTTGATGGCAATGAATCACACGGCTCACATATTAAGAAGCAAGTAAATAATTACTACTAGCGGTTAAGAAATAAATTTTTTGAAGATTCACTTCGAGATGAATTCTTGTAGAATTTTAACAATAAACCGTTTAATTTTCATAATTTACCGACAGGTAACCGATGATACGTTCACAATCTTTTGGTCAAAATCCGTCCTCGAAGTATTCAAAACGACACTTCTTTTATTATTTAGTTTTGGCGTATTAACAACCCTCAAAATAATTGTTATATATTTACCTAAGTATTTGTTTGTATGTAATGTAGTATAACAATAATCAAGAATATCATTATTTATTTTTAAATAATACAAATATTATTGTTTATAAAATAGTTGTCATATCATAATATTATTGTTTATAATTCAACAAAAATATTTAAGTACATATGTATTACCCGTGGTACACCAAAAAAGTAAAAAAAAAAAGGTCAAGCATCACTATATATTTTTTTTTTTATGGAAGCATCACTATAGATTCAATCTTCTTTCTTTGTGACACAAATTTTCAGTAAAAAGAAAAATTGGCAAAATTACCAAAATCTCTTGTAACTTTCCTACCTACAATCAGTGCAGTGATGGGTTGGCACTCTTCCACTCCTGGATGGATCCGGTTAATCGATTTCACGTCTTCGGTTTTTCTTTGGCCTCCTTGGCACAATAGTACCGATTGGCGGGTAGATTAGATTTCCCCGGGTTCGGCCATTGCTCGGGAAAAGACATCGGTGCAATAGAATGGGCATATTGTGCTATGAACGCCGTGTCGACATCATCCAAGATAGAGAATTTCGAAGACCAAATTGCAGCAATATGCAATCAAAATTAGCAATATTTATATAGAAATGAAATCAAGAGAAATAGCCTGCATGAAATAACTAACGAATAACAGTTTACTTAAAATTTGCAAGTCATTGAGGTATGCAATTTCTAGAGAATTGTTCATTCATTTCAAGAACTTGCATGATTTTTGGACTCATTACGTTTGAAGTCACTTTTCTTAGGGGTTAAGGTTACAATTTAGAACCAAACATGAGACACCATAGAATTATGATACATTCTAAATGAGTTTGGGTCAACTTGAAATGGTTACGGGTCTAACTATATCAAACACGATTAAATGACAGATGAACATGGTACGAGGACGCCGATACAATAAGACTCAATTGGACACAATTAAAGAATAGTTTATTCTTTTATATGTCGTTAAGTGTAGGGGTGAGCGTAATAACTGATAACCAAATTAAAAAATCGTAGCCGAAACATTATCCTGTGTAAAATAACCGAACTGTTTTTTTTTTAAACAGGATAATGTTAACCTTATCCGGTTTCAAACTCAATACGGTTACTCATTATCAATTTTTAAAAACCGGTTAAAGTAACCGGTTTTGATATAAAATATTTTAAAATATATTTAGAAATAAGTTAAAGAGTTATGTTTTATACCGGTATGTTTTATACGTACCAATATGTTTTATTCGAGCTGGTATGTTATTTTGCATTTTATCTTGAGGTATGTGTTATTGAGACCGATATGTTGTATTTTTGCGATAAAATATGTTGATTATTATATTTTTTAAAATACTAACCGGATACGGGTAACCGGTTTTATAATCACAATTGGTTTCAAAATAGGTTAAGGTTATTAAAACATGTATTAGATTTTTGATACCCGAAAATCCGATTAACCAATTTTTAAAAACGTGTTAAGGTTATTAAAATACGACTAACTAAGTTAAGGATACCAAATAAATAAATAAAAAACAGATTGACCAACCAGTTACGCTCTGAATTAAGTGATTGATATGAAAATCACCAGCCAAGAAAAGAATAAACATTGAAAATCTATTAAAAGGAATAAACGTAGAAAAAAAAATCATCATTAGAAATTTGTGAAATAATTTTTCTTTTTGAGAATTAAATAAATTACGAGTATTTTGCCGCTAATTCTCCTTAAATTAAAGATATTTTTGTTATTGGGATTTAGTGACCTTACTCTAGAAATGAAGGGGCAAAGTGCACAAACTAGAAAACCTTGTTAACTGGACTTTCTTCTTCGTTGTTCTTCGCCGTTTCTCTCTCTTCATCGAAGCTGCTGAGTTCCCACTATCTATCTCTTCTCCGATTTCTCTCGCGATTTTCACTTCCCTGAAATTCCATGGCGTACGAGGACAATCCGTGCGTTTTCCTTCTCTCTTCCGTTTTAGGGAAACCACAAAATGTTTGGGTTTTTTGCTCGATTCGAATTCCGATTCCGAATCTTCGATTTCAGGTACCGCGACGAGGACGGAGAGCCATTGATGGACTACGACGACATCCCGTCGGATCGGTCGCCGGAGCCAGAGCCGGACCCCAACCATCGCCACCACCACCTTCTCGAAGACGACGAAGAAGACGGCGATTGGCGCGCGCGGGAGCGCTCGCAGACTCCGGTCCACGACGGCGAGGCGTCGAAGGGGAAACCGAGGAAGAGGCTGATTAAGAAGAGCCACCAAGCCGCGAGGGATGATCCTGCGCCGGAGCTCGTCGATGAGGACGACGGTGATGTCAGGGGTTTCGTCAGGGACGGGTCTGAGGGGAAGAGGAAGAAGTTCGGTGGCGGTGGCGGTAGCGGTAGCAGCGGGAAGAAGGAGAAAAGGCAGAGGGAGGAGAAGTACGGTGGGAAAGGCGACGGGTCGAGCTCGAGGCTTGCGAAGAAGGGGTTCAAGGCGGCGAGGGATCTGGACGGCGAGGTCAAGGAGATGTGGAACACCATAGCCGGCGACAATTCCGAGGTTTTACATTTTACAGTGTCGAATTTTCGATTTGCTCTTTTGTACAGTCTGCTTGGATAGATGATTTCTCAACGTATTTAACTTGTAAGTAATGAAAGATTTTGAATTCGTGTGCCACAGTTTTTGGGGGGTGCATTTTTTGGAAATTATTGAGTAATCGGAAATGATCAATAATACTCGCAATTTTGTGAACAATGCGGGGTCGAGTTTGGTGATTCTCGGATACGAAGATATCAAATGGGTAATGCACCCCCCAAAACTGTGGCAATCTTAGATTGCCACGGTTTTGGGGGGTGCATTTTTTTGGGGTTTCGGTTTCGGATAGGGGTTGAATATGGCTACTAATTAGTTCCCATTTATCCAAATTAGTCGATTTTCTTTGCTATGATGTTCATCAAATTCATTTTGAAGAGTTATTATACTACATATATGTATTTAATGCCATAATTTCATAATTTTTTTTCCTTTTCGGATTGCTTAGGATGATCAGGAGGGTCAGAGAACCCTAGATGATGACAACTTTATAGACGATACTGGTGTGGATCCTGCTGAGGGTTATGGGAGTGAAAACGAGGCACGATCGCCCCGTCATCATCCCGAGGTCGGTTTTTAAATTACTGTTTCTGTAATTCTGTGTACAGAAATTTTAAATGTCAATTAAAAGGTCCACTATCACTTGCTTTATGATCTTATTTTATTGCTCTATGAATTATTTTATAGGCAGAAGAGGCTGAGGAAGACGAAGATATCGATCAGCTTTTCAAGATGGGCAAGAAGAAAAAGAAGAACGAGAGAAGCCCTGCTGAAATTGCATTGCTAGTAGAGAATGTCATGGCTGAGCTTGAGGTCACAGCAGAGGAGGATGCGGATTTAAACCGACAGGGGAAACCGGCCATTAACAAACTGAAGAAGTTGCCTCTTCTCACTGATGTTCTCTCAAAGTAAGTGGCTGGTCATTAATTCCGATCATCTTGCTCAAATTTATTTATATTTTATCGCGCTATTTCTCTGCTCCAGAAAGCAGCTTCAACAGGAATTTCTAGACCATGGAGTGCTAACTTTATTGAAGAATTGGCTCGAACCTCTTCCCGATGGGAGTCTACCGAATATTAACATCCGTGCAGCGATTTTGAAGATTCTGAATGACGTGAGTTTTTCAAGCTTCCTATTATGTTGTCAGTGGGCCGGGCCGGGCCGGTCTAAAGCGCACAAAACTCATTAAATCCCCATATGGGTTTTGTGGGTTTTAGGGTCGGGTAAATGTTCTCTTCAACAATATTTAAAGCACCTTATCATGTTGCTTCTGCCATGCAGTTCCCAATAGATCTTGAACAATATGATAGAAGAGAACAACTGAAGAAGAGTGGTCTGGGAAAGGTGAAGGCTTCACTTACGCGATAGCTATTGCACTAAATATGTAACTTTGGTTTGTTTCGAACGACGATGAGTAAACATACTTGTCGCTTTGGGCAGGTCATTATGTTTCTGTCAAAATCCGAGGAAGAAACAACATCCAACCGAAAGCTTGCAAAGGAATTGGTTGATAAATGGGTAATATAACATAACTTTTTTATAAATGGCGCTTACTACAACTATACAAGTGGAACCGACAATGACCAACAGTAGTTTCTCTTACTTATATTGCTAATTTGACTGCAGAGTCGACCTATATTCAATAAAAGCACACGGTTTGAGGACATGAGAAATGCGGAGGATGAAAGGGTTCCATATCGTAGGCCACCAGTTAAAAAGTACTCGTTCCTTCTCTCTCGTCATTAATCTTGCTATATAGTGCGGTGCGTGGATTTTGGTTTATATTTACATGTGCTCTGTAATTTAACTCCACAGGCCAGTGAATAACTCACCAAGAATGGAATCCAGAGATGGCGATCTTGATTTAGACGAGTTCTCTAGGTAAGACGGTTCTTGCTGTTGTCATATACTCAGATGCGAAGACATCTATTTTGTCTTAGTAAGGGCAGTTTAGTCGTTTGGTTTTTTACCTAGAGGAATGTTTTTTTTAGGTTTGTGTTGAATTTGTTCTCTGTTAATTACTGTAAAGTGTTTATGTTATGATAAATTTGTCTAGTCTCTCTTAGCATAGCTATAGTAGAGTTTTTGTATCTCTTTTCTATTGTCAATTAAGTGCAACGTTTCTCGATCAATTTTTCCTTATCAGAACGGTATTTTTAGAATTTTTAAATTATTATTCTAACTTATTAATGTAAATATTTATGCAGGGAACGCAAATCTGGCCAGTCATCTTCTTCGAGACAGCTCACGACAAGGCCAGAAGCAACTCCGATGGACTTTATCGTAAGGCCACAGTCAAAGGTCGATTTAGATGAAGTTCGAGCACGTTCTAAACAAGCTATTCACGACCAGCGTCGCTTGAAGGTTTGCTTTCTTTAAGAAACTCATAGCTAGTTAAATTTTCTATTTGAATTAAGCATTTATTCGATCTCTGTTTTTGTAGTCTCATTTTTATTCTCTAGCTCTCGAATTTTCCATTTATCAAAGTAAAAAACAAACTCTCTTTATGGTGAATAAAACCCGGGTTTTGCGTTGATCAGATGAATAAGAAGTTGCAGCAGCTGAAAGCGCCAAAGAAGAAGCAACTTCAGGCCACAAAGCTGAGCGTGGAAGGTCGCGGAATGGTCAAATACTTGTGAGCTCACAAGACCGGCAATGTCCGCTTCGCAGCTGTTGGATCTGAACCGTCAAGATTCATCTTCCCGTTCGTACGGCTATCTCGGGCTATATTGTCAGTCCGCCTCGTAAATTATGCTTTCCTGAAAGGGTGGATACGGCCTACGGAAACTATTGTGTTATAGTGGTGAGCGGAATAAAGTACTGGAGTGTCAAATACGATTGTTTCTTTGGATTTGATATGTTAATGCATGATCATAAATCATAATGGAATGTTACCCTTTTGGTTGGGGTATATTTATAAGAATCTGTACCATTTTACAATGAATAGTTGTGGGTTCAACACTTTGAACTCAAACTGTATATACATATATTATTTAAAGTTTCAGTTAATGATTTTGAAGAAAAAAAAGTTGCCCATAATGAATAATACGTCTCTGACAATTCAGCAGACTTGGACAAGTGAATTATACTGTAATTAAGTTGGATAAGAATTCGTACATCAAAATATATTATCGTACAAAAAAAACCTCAAAATTCTACATATTTTCATCCTTATTTTATAAAATTCCATCGATATCCCTCCACACCCGTAAAATCAGATCGCTGTCACGGATAATAATTTATAAAATCTTAGGGACACTTTGGTATGCCCGTGAATTAGACTTGCAAGTAATTTGAGATGAACGGTTTCTAAACCTCGAAAAGAATAGTAGTAACAAAACATTGCCAAGATCAATAGTAATGTAATAAAATCGAAGAGAACATAAAAACCAGCAAAAGAATCTAACAGAACCAAATAACCTAGCTCTTATCAAATTTGACAAATGTTTCTCTAAAACTCAAAGAAAAATAGCAAACCATGACGATGATAATATACAAAAGAAAGAGGTCAAAACTTTATATCTCATAGACTATATGTATCAGAAATGTATTTAAGCATCAGCGGGAGCAAGGCATTCATCAACCATATCCACAAGGCCTGGGTTCTCCAGTGCTGCTGCAATTCTCTCCTTGTCATTCAGTTGCTTGTTAACTGTGAAATACAAATACATATCATAAGTATATATATATATATATATATATATATATATATATATATATATATATATATATTGTAAAGTGGGTGTTTTTCAACTTGTTATATGTCGTGAGGCTCGGATTTTGTACCTCAAAGATACAAATTCTAGTACTAATTGACAAAGAGCCGTCGGCAAAAGGTCGAAGCAAACATATATGTATCTATAATATACATTTCATGGAATTTGTTTGATGAAATGTACCAGAATTTGGTGCTTATGATAATTAAGTTACAGATTTTTAAACTAAATTGATCAGAGTACATCATGGTAAATCATTTACTTAAAAACGAAATTTTCCCCGATTTGCAAGCATCAATAAACAAAATTTTTTAAGGGGTGCTTTGGGGATCGTTTGCAACAGCCAAGGTCCCAGTTCTGTTAATTTATTCTGTCGAAAGACAAAATTCCATTCCCGTTCCGACAGCAAATAACAGAAATTTTGTTTCTGAAAGGGAAGCAGAATTTCCTAAATGTTTTTTATTTTTGAAAAACAGAACGGAATAAAAGGAATTGACACGGAAATTCCGATTCCCTATATTAACAAATTAGGCCAAACATGTATATGACGCTCTTGTCAAAGAAAAGGTTTTCAGGATCAAACATTATAATGCTTTTCGCTTCGATATATAAACCTATGGTCGAAATGAAACGAGATTATACCAGCAGCTTCAGTGTTGTGTGATCCCGGTGCAAGTCGGATGTCCACCTGATGCATTAGCACAAAATTGCGAATATTTCAAAATCAAAACACACTGTTTCACATTTAGGGTCTCTTAAATAAACCAATGTTTACAACCTAATCGGCTGAGCCCCAAACACTAAACATGACTAAACAAACCCTGAAACAAGATTAAATAATTGCAATTCATAATTAAATGACAAGACCCAACTAAGTAACTAATGTTACGAGACGTTACAAACTGCAACAGCAGAATTCATTAAGATGATTAAAATCTCAAGCCCAAGGATAAAATGATCGCCAATCAACAACCATAGGAGTCGATGTTTTTCTTAAACCACTCGATTGCGAACAAAAAATTGGAAGCATTTAATTACTCACAGATGAAGAATCCAAAGCGAAAAAGATAAATACTACGAGAAAACATTAGTTCATACATTACTCTCTGATAATGCATCATTTTTCTGCTCCAATTAGCGAAAACCCTAGATGTGTGTCTTCATAGATTCACTTGCTTTTAAAGAATGATCAATTAACCCATGCAACACCGTAGCAATGGATAAAAAGAAAGCCCATTTCATGAATTTATCGCAACTTTAAGATAGCTCTTGCTTCTTTGAATTTTCCTAAACAAGACATGTTTAGAAGCGACTTCGTATATAATATTATATATATATGTGTGTGTGTATATAATACGAAGGGAAAAAGGATTTAAGGCATACCTTGTAGCGAGAAGGTAGGCTTCTTTGGAGTTTCACGCGTATGCAGAGACCAATTATTGTTGCCATACTACAATGTTCAACTGTGGGAGTAAAAGTAACCCTGAGGATAAACCGGAATTCCTATATTAGATTTGTAAGTTTCAAGGAAGAATAAAACGGAGGTAGGAGATTTATGTACCTAGCATAACTACGGCTATCGTCCACCTCAATGGCGTCTTCTGTTATTACTTTAAGCTCTTCCAAGGAATAAGGATGCTCCGGATCTTTAATATCTCTTATATGATGTATGAAAGTATTAAGGAAAGCTAATGCAACCAATCGCGCACAATACGTTACACATTATATAAATTTATCAACGACGTTACATAAAAATCGAAGTAAAGCTTCGATTCGAAAAGGATATCAAAAACTTCGAGTTGGTCAATCGGCTCCACAGCATACTCATCAGTGACACTCGTAGTATCACGAGTCGGGCGCTCTTTCCTCTCGTAGACCACGGGATTTGCATTGATTAGACCAGACGTCATCTCACTAAACACACCAAAAAATATAACAAAAATAAAAAATAAAAAACCATATTAGCCAAGCTTTAAACTAATTTCGCTAAAAGCAAAGGAAAAATCGATCAAGCAAGAGCGAATAGATTCTTATTCCAATAAAAATGAATTAAAAAAATGAATTCAATATTAACAAAACCAAACATTTTAACATACTTGTTGATCAAACTCAGACTATGTTAATCTATCCATGGATATCATACAACATAACTCAAAAACCTATGTAAATTCCTTCACAATTTGAACGACTTAACAATTTCTCAATAGAATTCAAACAAAAAAAAACCCTTAATTCTATCTCTTCCGCGATCATGCTCGTCAATTTCATATCAGCCCCAACAAAAGCATTAGGGTTTTCGAGACACTTACAAGAACAAGAAAAGATTGAAACTTTGTTCTGGGATTAACCAATTCTTGAAAACCCAGAAAGGAATTAAGGAAATTAATGGCGGATTCGATTGATTTTGTCTGTACGAGAACGAAGAATCTAAAGAAAATGGTCTTCCTCACCCTGAAATCGACGGTGGGATGGCTGCGGTGGTCGGCTAATCGGACGGTGGTGATTGGCCGGTTCTTTTTGAGCCGGCGAAACGGGGACGAGAGCTAGAGATGATAAAGAACAACATTCAGCTAAGAGGTCATTTACATATTTTTACTTTTATTTGTTTTAATATTGGGAAATACTTTTCACAATTAAATTTCATTTTTTTAATATTAATGTATATACTCTATATTATAATAAGCTTTCAAAAATATTATATATATGGATAAATTTTCTATGTTACTTAATAAATGATATTGCAAACATTTAAGCATTTTAATTTGGGTTATTTTGTAACACACCAGTTTAAAATAGATGTTAATTTCTGTGTTTTATAACATCTTAATTTTATATCATAGAGTCTAAAACTCTATATTACTAAAGTATTTTAAAATTATTATAGAATAAAAAATCATTTATGCAAAGTCATGCTTTTTTTTTTTATAATTATTTTTGTGTGCACAAGGCATCGAATATTATCAGAAAAAGTTAATTTATGCAATTATTATGGAGTAATTAAATGAGTCTGGTTCTCGAAACATTATTAATATAAAATTTGTAAGATTATAAAAAATATAAAAAATAAAATATTTCTAAATAAGTTACGTATTATATTAGATAACGTTTTTTTAATCATTTTTAATGCGTAGTTAAAGTAAGAGACATTGCTAAAAAAGACGCAGACACGTGATTAAATATGGCCTTTTTGGATATTTGTTCTTATACAAGTGCAATTAAAACATTTTCTAAACTGAAACATATAAGTGAAAAGAAAAAATTTAAGGCCCTGTTCGGTTGTTCTAGAGAAAGAATTTTTTACCTTTTTAAGCGAAGATATTAGGAAAAAAAAAAAGAGAGGAGTTAAATGTTTGGTAGATTATTGAAGATAGATTTGGAAAAAAAATCCTGAATAATTATAATGTTCAATAAACAAATTTAAGAAGTGGGTTTATAGTGGTCTCAAATAATTCATCTCATTTCTTTCTCTTTTGTTGTATGTAGCTTGGACTACAATGTGTTATCAAGTACACTTATTAATGTATGTGACTTGTACGTACTATAATATTTTATATATGTAATTATGTGTTTAATATTATTGATGTTTAAAAAATTAATTTTTTGAAAGAATTAAGAAAAGAGAAAAAAATTGTATCATTTTTTTATTTTTTAAATAAAAATTAAAAATATGTACTAAACAGTTATTTGAAAAGTAAAAATAAAAAAAAATTACTTGATTTACAAGAACTGCTCTATACTTTGGCTACTCAAAGGCTAAAGCTTTTGCTTTTAGCCTATTGTAAAATGAACTGATCGATTGCTCAATAGAATATGGAGTTTTGATTTTCTTGGGAAGAGAGAGATGATTGCAACAGTGTCCGTGTACTAATAGAGTTTGATGGATTGTTAATGGAAATTGAATAAATATAAATTTTAAGACATTTGAAAAATATACCGGCAAAAAAAAACATAGGTAAAATATTTGAGAAAGATTTAGAATATGTATCTCTAATAACCCTTTGTAAAGTAACACTTTCAACATTTTTTGGGACATTGACACCCTTGAAGCATATCATATACAAATACAATCTTCATTTCATTATTTTTCTTTCTCAATCTTCTTCTCTTCTTCAATTTTTTTGCAAGTTTATTCCATTTGCATCTACCTATTTTCATAATATACATTGATATATATACTCAGATTATTGCATTACTCATTTCGCACAAAAGACTATGAGTGATGGACCGGTTAACTTGTTTTTCTCATGTTATTATTATATTTTTCATGAAGTAAATTTTAAGGTAAGTTTAGGTAAATAATACACTTTTTATTTAGGTAAATTTTAAGAATTTAAGGTACAAAGCAAAAAATATGTATACAGTAGAACCTCTATAAATTAATACTCGATAAATTAATAGTCACGATTAAATAATATTTTTGTCCGGTCCCGACTCGGGACTAACTAGCTAAATTAATGATTTGCTAAATTTATAAGATAATAATTTTTTTAGAAAGTATATAGGTCCCAAGTGATATATAAATTAATAATTCAATATAAAAAAATTACATAAACAAATATAAAATCACAATAAATAAAATATAACATAAATAGCTATGAAATTACATTAAATAAAAAGATAACATTACATCACTAATCATGTAGTCTTATTAAAATATGATTCTATAGTAATTATTATAGCTTTAATTATCACTATTCTTATAAGCTATTGTTATTACTCTTTAATTTCATTGAGCTCTTTAATATTTATGACATTGGTACTCTAATAATTATTTTTTTATTATAATAGTCTCTCTTGATATTCTTAATATTGATACTGTAATATTCTCGATATAATAATTTAAAATATTTTTTATAATAAATATGTTTATATAATTGTTGCTGATTAATAATTTTTTTCTTCATATTAATGTATAAATTAATAAATTATTAATTTATATGTTAATTAATAATCCGATAAGATAATATTTTTTGCCGGTCCCAACAGTATTAATTTATAGAGGTTCTACTGTATCTTGATTAGTCTAGAATAAGATTATGATAACAAATTTCAGTTAATTTGTTCGAGTATCATAAGATTAGAGTAATGTATTTCCACAATCTATACAAAGAATATATCTTGATTAGTCACTCGTTACAGAAGATGGTTAAATCAATAAGATCGTAATTCTAGAAGATCGGTTACCGCTCATCCCTACACATCGGTTTCCCTCGCATTTTCCCGGTCGTCAAAGTCGGCATCTCATCTTATTTGAATCCACCGAGAACGTAACGAGTTGTTTCTGACATTGTAAAAGAGGACAGCAGTTAAATAAAAAGAAGAAAAAAAGAGCATGTATGATGTACAGATAGTTTGTGTATTTAAAAGATATTCAAAGAAGCTCACTTTTACAGTTACGAAAAAAATATAGACGTATAATGGTAATTCAAAATAAAAAAACAAAAAAAAACGTCTCTTTATAGTGCTTTTAATCTTTAGTTTTTATGTTACCGAGCAGTGATCTGTGGAAAACATAAGCGTAAGACAATATTTATGTATAGTTCCACTGAAACATAAAAACCACATGCAGTGGGTAGGCCGAAAACCGAACCTTTGGGCGCGGTAATTAGAATTAATTTTGCGTTTTTTGTATTTTTGAATGTTGTGTGGCTTGAACCTTGTATTTCAAGCAGGCTAGTTCGAATACTCAACCAATTGAGCTAGCTTACCGTAAGATTTTATAACCGCCGAAGGAGAGTTACAACCGATATTGGTCACAGTAAGATATCTACTAATATGCTTTGGTGGATAAAGTAGGAAAGATTATTTACGCTCCAAGAGAGACGAAAAAACGTATAAAAACCTACCTCGCTCTGCATGAGAATGTGGTGAGAATCAACGTACGAAAAGCCCGGCATTAGTCGAGCGGATATGAAAACTGGTGAAAACTACAGAAAAATATAAGTAATGAGCACATATAACTTACCACATTGGCTTTGTTCATCTGATGTAAGAAAACCTTCAAGCTCAGGGCATTCTTCAAGTTTCAGCACACCGAGAGTCATGAGTTCCCCAAAACCATTTGGTAGCGATCTCAGCTTCTTACAGCCCCGTATCATCACGTCTTTGAGGCGGTTAGAAGTTCGAAATATTCCCTCTGGCAAGCGCTCAAGTTCATCACAAGAAGAGATTGCGAGTCTCTCCAGAGCAACGAGTTTCCCAGCATCACCGGGCAGCGATTTCAGCTTTTGACAGAAACTAATACTTATCTCCTTGAGACGGCTAGAACCTCGCAGTATTACTTCCGGTAAGCACTCGAGTTCGTCGCACGAATAGATTTCAAGTTTCTCTAGAGCGACGAGTTCTGCAAAACCGTCGCCTAGCGATTTCAGCTTTGGACAAAGCGCGATAATTATACTCTTGAGACAGATTGACCTTTGAAACATTCCACCTGGTAAGCACCTGAGATCAGGGCACGTACTGATGTGAAGTCTCTCAAGGGTGTCGCATACCGTCGGCATATCGCTGGAAAACTCTTGAAGCTTCGTGAATCTACCTATTGTAAGCGACTTGAGAACGGTGAGATTTTCTAGGACTCCTCCAGGAAAACAAGTCATGTGGTGATTGAGGTCCAAGAAAATGCGAGTAAGACCACGTAGATTTCTACTTGATTTTACCGTCAGCTCGGAGACGTTAGAGACCTTTAAATCTTCAACCGATCCTGCAGGCATTAACATCAGTTTCGGGCAGTTGTCGATATACAACTTAGACAAGCATGAGAACATTTCTCTTCCGTCTTCTCTTGAAAAACTTTCAAGATTTGGTAGATCTCTGAGCCAAAGACGCATTAAACGTGGAAAGCATCTCCACTGTCGTCCCCCGTACCGTAGATTGTCGAAGTATTGCACACAATTCATTCCGGATATATCGAGATCTCGTAGCGATGGAAGATTCCCCAAAGGTGGAAGCTCCAAACAATTCTTGCAATCGGAGTCTGATCATCGTGACATTTCTCAGAATTTCACTACTGATCCAATGCGGAAAAGAAATACCTTTGTAACTATAAATCGTCAAGCGAGACAAATTTGGAGATGGCTCTAGAGCTTCAAGAACCTGTTCAACATTCTCTTGAGATTCATTATCATTCCTTGCTTTCCAGAATAATTGTAATTCCTCGAGATTTATCTTTGCTGGTAGATTAGCCGATTTCGCTTCCATTGAGCTTCCAACTTCGTCAAGGTTTTTTATCTCGAGATAATTACCTATATTTAAGTGGCCCAACTCGCCCAAACCGCAACCTTTGTTCCGACCCGCACTGAACCAAGTCAGTGTCTTTAGGGAAGTAAGTTGCCCTATATGCGGAGGCAGATGAGACAACTCGTAACAGCCGTGAATGTAGAGATGACGAAGTCCTTTTAGGAGTACCGTCTGTTTAGGCAACTTACGAAGCTTGGTACAATGACTTAAGTTCAAACTCAATAGATAGTGAAGGGAGCACACCGATTTCGGAAGGACTTCGATGTCACTGCCCGAAAGATTCAAATAGCGCAGGTGCTTCATATCGCTAATCACAGATGTTATGCATATAGATGGCTGCAAATTTTCGACATCAAACGCCCTCAAAGAGCCAAGCTTCAAGTGATAAGAATAATCATAGTATTGGTTACCTAACACCAAGAAAGTCCTCAAAGACTGAGCACCTTGTATCTCAATTCGTGTAGGTTCCGACATTATTTGACACGTCAAATGCCGAACTTTTTTTGACAAATTCAAGCAGCTTGGACCTTCACCAATCTCAACGAGACGAAATTCTTCCTTCACGACGGATTGCGCTAGATCGCGAACTAAATCATGCATCTTGAAGCAGGAAATATCATTTCTTGTATCTTTTTCCTCTTGCATAAATGAAATCCAACACAATTCATTAAAAATCTCGTTTCCAACATCCTCTATCTCGAGTTCTCCCTTGGAAGAGATCAAGCCATTCGCCATCCAAAGATGGATTAGTCGTTGCTTTTCAATCTCGTGATCCTTGGGGAAAATAGCGCAAAATGCAAAGCAACGTCGGTGTTCAACCGGAAGGTGAAAGTAACTTAGTCTTAATTCGGGTAATATCTTGACTTTCTCTTCCGGTAAATTCCAAAGCTCACTGTGCAACACAAAAAGCCATTCTCTCTCTTCCTTTTTGAAGAACAACAACCCACCTAAAGCCTTTGCAGCTAGTGGCACTCCCTTGCATTTTTTCGCAATCTCTTTTCCAATCTTCACGAGATTAGGCCGCTCTTCCCCATCTCTCCCAAACGCTCGTTGCTTGAACAAAGACCAACAATCGTCTTCACATAAACCAGACAACTCATGCATCGGGACAGTTGCCATAATCGAAGCAACTGTTTTGAGACGAGTGGTAACGACAAGTGAAGAGCCCGTGGACCCGCAAGCCAGTACGTATCTCAACTTTTCCCATTCTTCTTGGTCTTCATTCCATATGTCATCCAAAACAAGCAAAAATCTCTTCCCTTTGAGCACGTCTTGAAGCTTCTTCTGCAGCGGATCCATCTCCAACACTTCACAAGCGGCATTCGTAGCGGACTGTATAATCTCTTTGACCAACCTCTTAAGATCAAAATCCTCAGAAACACAAACCCACATTTTTAATTCAAAGTGCATTTCAACCCACTTATCATTAAAGACCAACTTAGCAAGCGTCGTCTTTCCCAAACCTCCTAAACCAACAATCGCGAAAACCGATAGATCCTTGCACTTTGCTGCATCATTTGCCAAGAAACCAATAACTTTTTCCTTATCACATTCTCTTCCGTAAACGCGGGGTTCAGGAATGCTCGTGCTTGTTCGGCGACGCTCTCCAACTCGGCTGGTCCTTCTCATTTCCCCAACCGACTCTCGCAAGTGAATCTTCGTTCTTTCGTCTGCAATCTCGTCCAACCTCCCGCTGATCTCCTTCATCCTATTCGCTATCTTAATGCGAAACGGGATATTCAAAGAAGATCGTACCTTTCGAGTACATGTGTGGCTCTGCAACCTGTAGGCCTCCAATCCACAGTCATCCAAAACGTCGTCCAACTCATAGGACACGTCGCTCAGCTTTTGGAGCCAGTCCTTGATCGCCCGGTCAGTAAACTGCTTCTCCTCGGCGTCTTCAAGCACCGCAGTAGTCGCGGAAAGCAGGCTCGAAAACCTCTCCATCTCTTTGTTCACTCCCAAAAGCGCTCCGATTCTCTCGCTAATCAGAGTGTTCAGATTTTCGAGCAGAAATACGATGAAGGCTTCAGCCATTTTTGATTATCAGATGATTGAATATCAAACTAAACAGCCTGAATAGATCTACCAGATTGTGCTATTCAATATGCTTAGATTGCAATCTATGAAATGGCTGAGGAATAAACATTGTACGTAAAAGAAAAGCTAACATCTTTAAATAAGCAAAACTATATTAATATCGGACATTCTTTTCTTTCTTCCTTTCATACTTAGACCGTTAGGAAGAAAAGAATATGTGGCAAAAGTACGCACAAGTTATTCATATTATTTTATTGTCGCACAATTTAATTCATTTTTTTTTTATTGATTTTCATTATTTTGTCCCCCAAGCTAATTCGTTTTTTATTGATTTTCATTCTTTTGTCTACAAGCTAATTCGCTTTTTTGATTTATTAGTTCCGTATTTTCCTAGGTCTATCGTATTTACGAAACTAATAAATCAAAAAACAAACTAGCTTATTATAAAATAGAAAAAAACCGAAATTTGACTATCACGGCCACGCGTCAGTGCAAGTCCAATGCATTGTTATTGTGGCTACGTAGTATTAGCCACGATAAAAATGCATTGCACTTGTACCGAGGCTAGGCCTTTAAACCTGGACCTGAATCCCTGGGTTTTGACCACTAAAACTTGATACGAGTTTGACATATTCAATAACCGGATTCCGGCTCCGGGTTTGGCAACAACAAAAAAAAGGAGAACAAAACAAAACAAAATTGGGTTTTGGCCCGGTTTCAGCCCTCATAGCATCAATGTGCAGAAATGTTGCCACCATTTTCGATACAATCGGAGGACGTGAGAGCTGAGGGTTACCTCCGAGCGCCTCATTCACACTCAGGTTTGCTTCTCTGTCTATCGTGCATGCTACTTGTTTGATGACAATCAATGCAGAGATTTTGTTTCCTCAATGCAGCCTGTGTTTAGCCCTTGGGTTTTAGCTGAGACGATGAGGCCTGATGGATCGACGACCATAAACGTTCTGAATGGCGAGCCTTGGCTCATGAAATCATTAGCATTCAGGTAAAAAAGATTGTTTCTTGAGTCAATGTGGTGGCGATAGTTGATGTCCATGCCTTTGCCTGGTCTATCTACGTGAGCTTAGGTTTTCACGGTGTTGCTGCGACGGATTTCTTTAGCTCGGCATTCTTCTGGTGCCCATTTGCCACCTCTTACTTGCGAGGTGGCGGTTGATGTCCGCAGTACGGCGCCTCTCGCCATCTATATCATTTACTATGAAAATAGTGAATGAGTTACAATTCTTCATCTTAAACTTGTTACATTGTCTCTATATGTCCATGAATTTCTTCAATTTGCATCGTAGTTTACCAAACCGGAGAAGTTATCCCCTTCTCGTTGAAACACGGCATCTCAGATCCTTCTTCCCAAAAAAAGATCTAACACCAAATGATTCTGCCAAACTTAACAAGGCTTCTGTGAAATAATCACCAACAATAACTATTTACATCCCATAAAGGTTGAATACCACTGTCATAGAAATGTAACTTAAATATACACAGAATTACTCATGTTATTCTTACACATATGAAATAATAAGGTATGGAACCAGTACAACGTTCCTAACTTCCCCTATTATCAAAACTAATACTAATTTCGATATTGGTTTTTCACGGCATAAGTACCCAATCTTTTTCAACAACTAATGATAACTTTTAATTCTTTTTTTTAGCCGTACAAAGTACCGATACTCTGATATTTTATATATGACAAGTACTTTTTTCGGGTTTTTCGGTACCTGTCTTCTATATAAAATCAAAGTTTTGGTATTTTGTCCGGCTAAAAAAAGGATTGGATATTGTTAGTTTTTGAAAAATAATTGGTACTCGTGCCGTGAATATTCCTTTCCATAGAGCTTAACATTTAGAGATTTAGTCATGTACTCATGACCAAAGATTACAAATTCTAAACCCAAGTAGA
Organism: Parietaria judaica; assembly: GCA_954871525.1. Taxonomy (NCBI): domain Eukaryota; kingdom Viridiplantae; phylum Streptophyta; class Magnoliopsida; order Rosales; family Urticaceae; genus Parietaria; species Parietaria judaica. Next base: position 17,974,477 of record OX940868.1, on the reverse strand, counting down.
GGGAAATACGCTTGTTTTTCTCAGGTGAAAACTCTAAAGGCAATTTATCTCAATCTCCTCAAGGGTAAGCCCCTTCGTCTCCGGCACAACAAAGAAGATGAAGCTGAGAGATATTACCGCTATTGCCCCAAACGCATAGAACAAGATTCCGGCTCCAAGTAACTCCTGTATATATACCAAATACCAAAAACATATGTAGTTGTAATTACAGCAGAATGAGATTCATAACAAAATCAGGAGGAAATTTACCTTGAGAGGCGAGAATGAAAACGTGACTAGAGCATTCGCGGAGAAATTCACAAGTACTGCTATGCTCAGTCCTCTTCCTCTTAAACGCAGAGGAAATACTTCCGAGATCATTAGCCAACCAATAGGACCAAAGGATAACTGCAAGATCAGTATATTATTGATCGTCTTTTACAGTTTATCACTCTTAAAATCTGGTAGAAGAAAAAGATGATCCCGGTTAATATACCTGATAACATCCGACGTATAAAAGCAATGCAGCTACAGCTATGATCGATATTTTATCGAAGAAGAGGTAATACGATCCCAGTAGGAACAAAGAGATGGCCTATCAATAAGAAGGTACCACAATATGAAATATATTACATATATATTCTCATTACAAAGCCGGAAAAAGGGGCGAATTAGAGGGACCCACGATTCCAGAAACACCGCCAAGCAATAAGGGTCTTCTCCCAATCCGATCCACGACAAGAACAGCTACTCCGGTCATAATCAACTACAGCAACAGAAGAGCAATATCACACATTTTTAGTACAAGTGAATTTGAAATGTCTTGATATTGATAGATTCTAGAGAGTATTCATAATCGTGGTTACGTTGAATCTAGATCTGTTCTACACATGAGCAATTAGATTATTATTAATTTGTTTCTTTACTATTATATCTATGTGCAATTGGCTGTATTATCGATAGGCCACTAGAACATTGAAGATATATTTGCGGACAACGGAGGAAGCTGCCTCAAACTGGAGACCGGTTTTTTTTTCTTCCCGTAAATCCATGCAGGTCGATCATTTTTCATTAAAACTCACTTTGAGAGACCTATCACGGATGTTACTGTGTAAGGTCAGCATTGCCAAATACATTAATAAAATAAAAGGGTATTATTTCACTTTGGCATAGAAGTATCATGATATAATTTAATCGTGTAAGACTTGGTCTACCTTCAGTAGACCAAGTAGAATAGAGACCCTCGTTGCATCAGACGCTGCGGAGAATCCTGCACTCTACAAAATATATATATGAATCAGGACGAGACACATTTTCTAAACGATCCCTTATGTCGATACAAAATCAATATATAGTACCTGGAAAATAGAAGCAGCATAGTATAGAACGCTAGGTTGCCCGGTAATCTGTCATGGCATAATTAGTACCACGGGTCAGCGAGTGATAATGATAAGACTCACGCAAAAACAATAAGAGAAACAGCATGAGTTTTCCTTCAATCAACGGAATTACATCCGGAAATGGCCTTCAATCCGAAAGGAAGGCCCAATCTGTTCTGCGCTAAAAGCATAAACCCGAAACTAGGCTAAAAGACCGAACTACCTGTTATGATTCCAAGTATGGGATCTCGTCGCGGGTCAAGAAAAGACGAATCCTTTTTTTTTCTTCCTTATTTGTCTACCGTAATCCTAGAGAGAAACTATGCGAATTTATATTTATTAAATACTTCTGACATGATTTTGTCATTCACTTAGACCCTCATAAACAAACCTAACCTTACAACTCAATGTGCTGGGCCCAAACCTAACAGAAACTAATAATTGAAACCCGGAAACGTAAATAAGTACCTAAACTAGTATAATTGAATAACAAGCGTAGAGAATCAGAGTAATTCCAGAAAGTTGGCTAATTTTAGTCTTTGTATCTTAGCACTTATAAGAGAAGAATAGATATCTTTGAATAAAACATACGATCAATTTTCTCTCAAATATTTCACTCTCCAGTATTACACTCAAACTTATAACAAGATATAACCAAATCATATTGATATATATATATATATATTGACAAAATATGAATAATGTCAGTCCATAACACTACCCTTCTTCAACTAACGACTAATTTTCCGTCAGTCGTGAATTATTTTTTGCCTTTCTTCCTACATAGGCCTATAGTCCAAATACGGCTTGAGCAATTGTTACATACATAGCAGTTAGGATTTAGTGCCGTTACTTAATTAAGTGATTTAGGGTGTTAAATTGAGTTTGTTGTTTAATTATGTCATCTATATTATTTAACTATATGAATTATTTAAATATGTTTAGATTGGTTAATTATGTTTTAGAGGTTTAATTAAGTCGGGCCCATAGGATTGTAACCCTTGATCTATTTAAGAGGGCTTAATGTCATGTGCTTAGAGTTACTCGTAAGCCGTATTTAGAGTAAAAAATGTGCGGGATGTGACATTATGCTAATGAAAGAGGTAAACAACATCATTCACAAGTTCAATCTCTCACACAAGAGGGAAGGGTGGGCTCCATGAAGAGTTGGTGACTATTCCTGTTTCGAGAACGATTTTGGGTCGTACAAATCATAACAACTCAAATTACCTGTTGGAACAAGACTAATCCTGCACCGATCACAAGGGCTTTCCGGCATTTTCCTCTGAAAAGCTCTCCAAACGAAGCCTCTTTCTCTTCGCCCACAAAGGATAGCTCGGCAAGAATCTCATCCACTTGTACAGGAGCATTGTCTCGCGCGGACGGGCCTCGGAGTCGGCACAAGCAATGTATGGCTGTCTCTTTGAGCTCTTGCATATTCCCCTTTCCCTGCATTGCGCACAGAAGGAGCCACCTTGGCGATGCTGGAAGCCACCACATTCCGATTGCCATGACAATTGCGAGAGGCGTACTTGCGGCATAAATGTATCTCCAGCCAGCTGTCACGTCAACAAGAAGGCTTCCGATTCCATAACCTGCCTACAAAACACCGGAGGATCTAACCTGTTGGTAAAGAGGTGCAGTAAATGTGAATTGATCAAGGATATTGATATATATATATATATATATATATATATATATATATATATATAAATAGGGTGTTTGTTAGGCAAAATACACTTTTATATGAGAAATTCAGTGTTAGTCAGGTTCAAAGTTGAAGCACTTACAACCATTCCAAGTACGATGAAGAACTCTTTGAGAGAGATCAGTTGACCTCGTATCTGACATGGAGCTGTCTCGGCAATGTACATCGGAGCGGCATGCATAGCCTAAGAAAGAAGAAACCAAGGAATTAAACTTAACTTAACACTTTCTTGCACTTACACTGAATTGTCACAAACACCCCACATCCAACATCGAGTGGAAGAAACAAAGCAGAAGAAGTGAAAGGAACGGCGCATATTACCAGTCCGATCCCTATTCCATACACGAAACGCCCCATTACCATCAAAGGCAAGTTAGGCGCCACAGCGGTAAATACAGCTCCAACAAAATAAAAAAACGATGCCAAAAGCAACTCCTTCCTTCGTCCTTCAATTCATTCGTGTAAATTTCAAATCAGAAGCTTACAAAACACGTGAAGCTAATATCATCATGCAACCGCGCAACGAAAACAAACCTAGGAAATCAGCAACTTTAAAAGCCATTATAGAACCGAGCAAGGCTCCGTACAACGAGCCGCTAGTCTGCAAATACCCAAAATAGAATGAAACATAACAACAAAAAACCATGCACAAAAACAAACAATTGCGAACTTACTATTAGTCCAATCTCCAGGGAAGACAAGTCGTACCATGATATTCCACTCGACATGGCTGACTGCACGAGAGAAAGAAGCGAGAGTCAGTAACCACAAGACCTAGTACTATTAGCAATAATAGCAATACCTGAACGGAAATGGTAGCACCCGAAGTAGCTCCGATATCATAGCCATAGAGTAGCCCTCCAAGAGCCGGGAACAGAAATCTGAAGGCAACGATAAAGCAGAGCATTATTCACAGTCAAAATTGAAGTGAATAAAAAGGTTGCGAATACTGACGGAAGGATTGCAGCAGCAACGGAATAGCTATCGGGATCGTGAGCCCTTAGCAGCGATTCCTCGATCTCAGATTTTCCCACCTGCCAAACACACTCTCAAACTGAATTACACGATTTCGAGGCGAGATAGAGAATCAAGTAACAAACCTTGGCAAGAGGGGAGTGCTCCATATCAGACGCCATCGATACGAACTAGAATCACGGTCTTTCGGTATTCGAGAAATCTCCTTGGATCAAACCTGACCTTAATGGAGAGGAGATAACTTTAGTTTTGAATGGTTGGTTGCTCAACACCACCAACATCAGGTATCAGCTACCAAAAGCAGAAGGAACGGAATAAAGGAATGGAACAGTGCTCAAAGACTCCCTAAATTGCTCAAGCAAGAGCAAACGGATTCTTATTCCAATCATAATAAATATTAAAACAAATGAATTCAGTATCGACAAAACCAAGCACTTTAACATACTAGCTGAATCAAACACAGACTATGTTAATTTATCCATTAACAAGAAAAGATTAAACTTCGGTCTGGGATTAGCCAATCGTTGAAAACCCAGAAAGGAATTACGGAAATTAATGGTGTGTTCAATTGATTTTGTCTGTATGAGAACGAAGAATCAACAGAAAATGGTCTCTCTTACCCCAAAATCGACCGGTGTGATCGGCCGGTTGTTTTTGAGCCCGCGAAACAGAGACGACGGCTAGCTAGAGACGATAAGATAAAGACAACATAGGTAGGTAGGCCTGAAACCCGAGCGGGTACCCGATTTTTTGGACTATCCCGGTATCCGAATCCGGAATCCAGATATCCGAATGCGGATGCGGAAATCCAATTATCCAAAATCCGGATAATTTTTTTTAAAAAAAATAACTGAATGTATTATATGAATCCGATTTTGGAAACCGGATCCGGATTTTTACCCAGATTATATATATATATATAATATATAAGAACATACATTTTCTAAGTCTCAACTGCTACCAAAACCGTACAAATCTAATACATTATCTGAAAAGTTTTGCATCCAAATAGATAAAGAAAATTAAAAATGTACATCTCCTTATCTCGAAATTAAATTACATAAGATAAACATTGTCCCACCATCTTTTCTTTATTCCGTGATTGTGATGGAGAGAGACGGAAAGATGGAGGCCGGAGAGTACTTGTAACCCTAAAGAAATCTAAAATGAGTAGATGAAACCCTATAAAATTGAAGGAAAATATATATATATAAACCGGGTATTAAAACCGGGTACAGGATATCTAGATCGTAAAAAAATAAAATCGGTATCCGAATCTATTTCTATTTCGGATTCGGAATCCGCATTCGGATTAGAGTTTGGATTTTAGAATCGGATGCGGATACGGATACGGATACGGATTTAAACCCGATTTCCGAGTTTTATTTATTATATTAGGATGATTCATTCATAATCATACATTATTAAGAAATACATACATATATCCATATGTGTCAACGATTGTCATGGAGATGGGAAAATGGGAAACTAATGAATAAAAAATGAATTAGAATCTAACAGATAATATACATCTAACTTCCACTAGATACAGCAATATATATTTTCAAACGATTCAGCATCTAGCTCTTTCGCGTCGGCTTTCTTGCGGAGTTCTTTCATGTCGTTCGATATAGCCTTGTCAATTCTTTCCGTTGCTGATGCATCCAAAACCTTGCTGCAAAAGCCAGTACTTTTGACAAGCCACTGTGTATGACCAGGAAATTTCCGAGCTGTATCTGCACAGTTGTATTTTAGAAAATGACGAGAAATTACAGAATGAGAAATTACACATTGAGAGAGATGCCATTATGTGATGTGTTGGAATTACAGGCAGTTGATACATTAACCTATTTCAGCTGCAAAGCGGATCCCAAAATTATTATCGCACTTATTATAAAATAGACAAAAACCGAAATTCAACTATCACGGCCAAGCCTCAGTACAAGTGCAACACATTACTACATAGTACATACAACATGAAATCTATCTTTAGGCATTTCTAGAAGACGAACTAATATACGTATTTATATTGAAAACGTTTTGGTAAACAGTAAATTAGAATAAGAAGAAGAAATCACAAAATGAGAAAATACACACTGTGGTATACGCAATTATGTGATATGTGTTGGAATTACAGGCAGGTGATACATTAATCTGTTTCAGCTGCAAAGCGGATCCCAAAATTATTATCGCACTTATTATAAAATAGACATAAACCGAAATTCAACTATCACGGCCAAGCCTCAGTACAAGTGCAATGCATTGTTATTGCGGCTAATTCTGCATAAAATCTAGGATAGAAACTGGGTCAAAAACCACATTTTTGGCCAAACCTGAACCTGGAATCCGGATTTTGGATAGGTGAAAACCGCAACTCGGGTCTGGCTTAAAGGCCAAGCCTCACTACAAGTGCAATGCATAATTATTGTGGCTAATACTACATGGGCTGAAACTGGGAACCTTTTCTTTTTTTCTTTCCTTTCCAAAACCCAGACTCGGAATTTCGGATCGGTCAAACCCGCATTCGGTTTTTAAAAGTCAAACTCCAGCTTTAAAAAAAAAATCAAACTCCAGAAATTTGGGTCCGGGTTTAAACCCGGTTATAGAACCCAGTCATTTTGAAACACACCCGTAGCTTCACTGATCAGAAGCAAGGTACTAAGATGATCATTGTTACAGACTGCAGAAGACATCAAATCCACCATTTTCATGAATAAACAAACACATGACCATTAATTTGTCACCTTAATCACAAACACAAGTTGTTCTCTTCTTCAACAATCACCAAACAAGAACAACCAGAAATAAGTGGAAACGAGACCAACGACGAGCTCATTTCTCAAATAATCAAAATTGTCAAACTAGAGAACACAAACCTCAATCAAGATGGAGACGCAGACAAAGGGACACTGCAAAGTGGCGCAGAAAGATCCAAGCTCACTGAGCTCGAAGCTCGTGTCAGTCTTGTCTTCGTGGGATTCGAGGGGCTTTCTGCTCTTGTGGTTCGGAGCTCATCTTCTTCTTCTACGTCTGGTCTAGGGGACTCGACGGGAGCACGAGCTCGGAGAGAGCTATGGAAGCCATGAAGTCTCTGGTTGAGAGAGAGAGAGAGAGAGAGAGAGAGAGAGAGAGAGAGATTTATGTTGTCTCTCTGCGGCGCTGGGAGTTGGAAGGCGATTGATTAGGTTTGGGCTACTTTAATTTATAGGTGTATTAAAGTTGGATTAACGCGGCAAATGTACTACACTATTACGCTCTCTATTCAAATGTACACTCACTCAACGTCTCAATTTTTTATTTTATTTTTATATAAATAAAACGTAAGTATATTTACTATTACAAAATTGAATTTATGCCGCTAATTGATTATAAACTTAAAGAGCAATTCGAATTAAACAAAAAAAAAAAAGGTAAGCTAATTCAAATTTCAGAGGTTTTTTTTTTTTACGAAATTCAAACTTCAGAGGGTTTTTTTTTTTTTTTTTACGAAATTCAAACTTCAGAGATTAACTTACAAAGTAACAAAAATAAAAAATTGACGAGTTAATTTACAATTTAGTAGTGGAGGGTGGGAAATAATTAAATTGCTAATAGACATCGGATGAGATTTCATTCAAATTTATACTCTTACATACCCATGCTAAGAAACATGAACAATGTCAAAAGACGATATGCTTTTTAATGAAATCTAACTTAAGGTTATTTTCGCAAAAAGTCCGGTGGGAAATGATGAAAAACAAGGAGTAGGTAACTATGGAATTAATGACAAAGATAGGAGTAACAAAAATATATTTAAGTTTAACTTAAGCTAAATAGCAACTTGATAGTTTAAAATTGACAAAATAGTCATTGTTTAGTTAATATTTATAAAATAGCAAACTTATCATATTAACCATTATAAAAATAGTCATATTAACTGTTGACAAAATAGTCAATGTTTGACTATTTTGCGAATAAAAGCCTTAAAATGTAATGTAAACATATAAATGTGGTTATTTATTATAATTTCTCAAATAGTAATTATGTAGTCAAGTTTTATCATTGTCGTTGATTTTTTTTTCGTAAATCATATGAATTAATCCTATATGACCGTACCTCATATAGTCGTCCAAAAGGATGTGGTGGATTTTGTTCTCAAAATAAAACAGAAAATAAATTTTTTACATTTTACTCAATTTGAGTACTTCGACTCAACGAATAAAATTTAAGTACATGACCGTTATTTCTAACTAAATTTGAATACATTTACAATTATTATCTCCAAATAATATTTACGTAAATAATTTAAATTTTTCGCCCCTATTTTATCATTGTTTTTGAGAAGATATACGTAGATCATATTAACTAATTCTATATGATCGTATCACATATCTTTGAGGCTTTGACTGGAATATAGTCGTCCAAATGGACATGGTAGATTTCACTCACGGGAGTTATAAACGAATTATTTTGCTAAAAGACTTAGTTTGGAATTTTGATCGACTACATACCCTCAGACCCCGTCAAGAAACAAAAAAATCGAATTGCCGAGAATATCTCTACAAACTAAAAAGTATTTTAAGGTCATTTAACTAAAAACCCCGATGTAAGCACAAAATGAAAAATAAATAAAAAACCAACTTTACACAACTTTTTTTTTGAAGGACATTTACACAACTTTAATATACCAGCCGCTACAAATAAAACTTTAAGTACGTGACCGTAATTTTAACCTAAACATAAATACATTTACCGCAATTATCTCTTAACATATTTAGTAAAAAAGAAGCGGGTTGTGTTGTCAGGGACGGAGCGAAACGTGACGATGCAGCAATCGGCGCAGCAGAGCCACGGCGGCGCTCCGGCGAGCGAAGCCTTCTGGTCCCTCGTCCACAAAGCCGACAAGAAATTCGCCAAGATCCGCCACATCCCCTTCTACCATCGCAACAGGTCCGTCGATTCTCTCTTTCTCTCTCTCCTAGGGTTCCGATCGATCTCACCATCGGAGCTCCGGTCAGGCAGGACTACGATGCCTACTTCTACAAGGTCTTCAAGGTCTATACGCAGCTCTGGAAGTTCCAGCAGGAGAATCGCCAGAAGCTCGTCGACGCCGGCCTCCGGCGTTCGGAGATCGGCGAGATCGCCTCGCGCATCGCCCAGCTCTACCTGGGGCAGTACATGCGGACCAGCCAGGCGAGCTACCTCCGCGAGGCCTTCGTCTTCTACGACGCGCTCCTCACGCGCGACTACTTCAAGCTCGACGCCGGCGACCTCTCACTCGCCACCAAGCAGCTCCGCTTCGTCTCCAGGTTCCTCACCGTCTGCCTCCTCCTCAACCGCCGCGAAATGCTTCGTCGGCTCCTCGACCAGCTCCGGGTTCTGGTCGATGACTGCAAGAAGACGTTCCAGGTTGGTTTTTAGAAGCTTGACATTGCCAGCCATGGCTGGAAATGGAACTGTTTTTTACTGTGTTATTGAACTTCGCTTCTCAGGAAACCGATTTCAGAGAATGGAAGCTTGTGGTTCAGGAATTGGTGAGGTTTTTGAAGGCCGACTCGAGCTTTATGAACTTCAGGCCTCTCAGATATAGCATCGTGTTGGATCCCGATCCGGAGACGCTCGCGTCTTCTGCGAAGAGGAATTTACGACTCAGAGATGCAGTTCTCAGCAGCTATCATCACAATGAGGTTAATTTTCGAGGCTTTCCTCGATCGCTTCTGCGTTGTGGATAGGGCTGAAACCAGAACCGGGAACCGGGAATTTTACTATTTTTTGTCCCTGTCCCGGAAAAATCGGGACACAGTTTTCTGTCCCGGTTTTGGTTTTGGTTCTGAAAAGTCCTTGTTTTTTATTTAAATCAGAACTGGGACCGGGACCAGGACACCGATTAAAATCCCGTTTTTTTAGGACTAAAATTCGGGACAAAAACCGGGACAAATCCGGGACAAAATCCAAGATAAAAACATGAAAATTACCAAATCCGAGTAAATCCAAAATGTAAAATACCAAATCCAAGTAAACCAAAACGTAAAATACCAAATCCGAGTACAAAAGCAAAATACAAAATAAACAAATGCTAGATCCGAGTTCACGTCGTGAACTTCACAATACCAAATTCAAATCTCAATGCAAAAAACCGAGCTAAAATGCTAAATAGTAAATACCGAGTACAAACAAATTATTTTTTTATAACAAAACGACATATAAGAAATGACGTGTTAAATAAAATACGGTGTAATGGCTGAAAAATAAATGACATGTTAAAATAATGGGCTGAAAAAATAAAATAATAGATTAAGAACATAATAGTAAACGACTTAAAAAAAATGACATGCTAAAAAATGACAAAGTTATAACAAAACGACATAAAACCGGAACCGGGACAAGAAAACCGGGAATTTCATATTTTGAATTGGTTTTGGTTTTGGTTTTTTAAACCGGAACCGGGACGTCCCTTTTTAGGTTATACTAAAAAGAAAAAAAATGATTTTTTGCCAAAAACGGTTCGGTACCGGGACCAGAACCGGGACAAAACCGGGAACCGAGTACAAAATTTTCACCCCTAGTTGTGGATGTAATGCTATTGAACTTTGAACACGATCGTGAATTTTTTATCATCGTTCTTCGCACAGGTGAAGTTTACGGAGATTACTCTTGATACTTTTAGGATGCTTCAGTGTCTGGAGTGGGAATCTAGTGGCTCGTTATACCAGCCGAGTGCTCCGAGGAATTCCCAGAACGGTAATTCTTCACCAGGACCTAACCGCACAAACTTCTCGCTGGATGTTGCTGATCCGACACTGCCGCCTAACCCCAGAAAGGCAGTCTTGTACCGTCCTTCCGTTACACATTTCCTAGCCGTAAGTATGTAAAAAGGTTGTTATTTTGACGTGGTTATTTAATTAATAAACAGGAAACTTATGTTTATATTGCTACAAATACACACAGATAAGAATAGGGGATTGTCTCTCTGGTTATCGATTCTATAAGAATTTATGTTGATAAATTCAAGCCATAGAGCACTGGCAAGAATGTAAGATAGTGGTAGGCAATAACTTAAAGAGTTATTGGCATTACTGGCCCCTCCTTTAGACCGGATTTGGCCCCCCGTTCTAGAAATAGCGGAAACGAGCCCTTGCTTTGTGATGGATGGGCGGAATTGACTCCTTTGTTCCTGAAATAGAGGAAATGGCCCCTCTTTTATGGTTATGGTACATGTGTTTATATATAAATTAGAGAAATAGTTTGTTAATTGACGGTTGAAGGGCCAAATCCACCAAAAAAAAAAAAAATCATTAAGAAAGAGCCAACTCAACACTAAAATCATGAAGGAGGGCTCATGTTTTGCTATTTCTAGAATAGAGGGGCCAAATTCACACATCCTTTATAAAGGAGGAACCAATAGTGCCAATAACTCTTAATAGAACCGTACTGTTTTCTTTTGTATTTGTAATTGGATCTGAATCTCTATTATGGCTACTGCTTAGTTGTTTTCCTGTTTCATATCTTATGTTTTTGATAGGTTGTGGCTACGATATGCGAGGAGCTCCCCCTAGATGGGGTTCTTTTGATTTATTTGTCAGCTTCAGGTTTATATACATATCTGGTCTACTTATTTGAATTCTTCTTTTTCGTTAGTGGATGTGGAAGTTAGTCATAATTCGTAATGATTCAGGAGTAGGAAGCCATGCTTCATCTTCTATAGATGCTGAGGTGGACTTTGGTGCAGCCTCTTCTTCGCCATTCCGATTTGAGTCTGAAAGACCCGACCTCTCGTCTTCTAGACAATCTAAACAAGTTTCCTCACCTTTAGGTGCTGGTTGTTTACAGTTTGGTACTCATGGAAATGAAGGTATTACCTATGTTTACACTAATTACTTAGTAGTTACTCCGAGTCTGTGGGGATGTTGATTCAACTTCCTGTCTGTTCTGCTGGAAAATGAATTGACTTGTTAAAATAGGTTTCACATAGAAGAAACACTCCTGATTATATATATTTAGGGATATTTGCGGCATAAGTACCTGTAAGTCATGAGAAAGTGGCGGCACATTCCCCAATTTCAAAACTTGCCGTGAAAGTTCCCAAAGTGCACGAATCTGTGGTTCCGTAGGTACCCGCAAATTTTTATTTTTGGGAACATGCTGCAACTTTTACATGACTTATTCCGCAAATGTCTTATATATATATATATATATATATACACACACACACACGCAACTAACTACTAAAGCTAGAAGTTTGGAACGCTGACATTGTTTGTAAAGCTTTGGAGTAGATCTCATAAATTGTTTTTAAGGAAAAGTAATTTTACGTACGACAAGATTTTCAAGCTCTGGATTTGATCTCTTTTATAGAAATAAATGTACGTGCACTTATTCCCTACTCCATATCTATATGAGGCGTAAACTATTGAACTTAGGGCCCAAGGCTCCATGTTTTTTTTTTCATAATAAAATTGAATGGAAATTGTTTGGAACTCAATCTTTTTCCTCTTTTCTATATTAGTTTATTTAGTGACATTCAGTAGTGAAAAAGCTTGATTCTTATGCCTTCATACATTAACCAGTGTATTTTGGTCTTGAATTTTCAAAGCCTGAGATTTTTTCGTCGAATTATGCTCTTTTTTTACCCGATTAAGAAATCTATTTCAGGGATAAATTGCATTTACCCCAGTGATTTACTTCCGTTTACAAGAAGACCGCTTTTCTTAGTTATTGATGGCGACAACAATGATGCATTTGAGGCAAGTAAATTATCCCATCAAAATCTAATATATACTCAAATATGGCTGTTTTAAATAAATATATACTGTAATATTTTCCATTGATATTTGCTGCAGCTTATCAGTGTTGAGTTCTTTGGTTTTATCGAGCATTGCCCTTTCTCTCCTTATGTTTGGATTTGCATAAATAATGTTTTTTTAGCCAGTGAAATAATGTATACTATAGTTGAAACCAGAAATAATTAATCGGGTTTATTTTTCTTTTTTCAGGTGGTAAACGGAGCTGAAAAAGGCGAGACAGCAGCGATTCTGCTTTCCCCGAGCGCCGTGTATAATTTCGATAATGCCAGTTCACATCATCAGCTCAGTGGCAGTCCATTCACCGCTTTCCTCACAGCTCCGCTTCAGACTTTCTGTTTGCTGTTCGATAATTCGGGTTCTCCAGTTGACATGGTTCCTACTTAATTCTAAACATTTCTTGTCGGAATTTCATAATTAAAATTTTAATCTAGAAAAGAATAATAAAATAACAGATTTTCTAGTCTAGGAATCTATGACTCACAGGACCCAAATTGTTCAGGATAAATATTACAAGGCCGAGAATTTGCTTTCCTCTTCCTTAAAAGATTGGGGATCGGCCTTGGTTGCTTCGGACTCCCTCCATCCCGTTTGGGCACAGGTTTTAGGTGATCCATTCTTGAGGCGACTTATTTTAAGGTACTGTTACTGAACTCTTCTCTTTTGAGCTTCATATTTTAAGCTCGCAATTGAGTAGATATTCGGTCTCGTCAGGCGTGAATGTAATTTTGAGCATGTGTTGTATTCAAGAGAAATGAATGTTAAAAGATGACTTACACATTTGACCAAACTGAATTGTGTAAAGAATGTGACATAAGTAATTTAGGCTATTTAATTTGGTTATTGTTATTTGATTATATAATTAAGATTGGTTAATTATGTTTTAGAGGTTTATTTTAGTAAGGCCTGGTCTGGCCTATTAGGTTGTAATCCGTACTCTATGTAAGAGAGTTTAAGCTTATGAAAGAGTTAACAAATAATCATTCACAAAGTCTAATCTCTTTAAAAGAAGATGAGATTAGACTCACAAAATAAGCAAAGCTCTTATTTTCCGATATTGATTTTGGGCCGTAACAATATAGTAATATGAATGATCTATCCTATATTGGACTATACCAAAGCTCGCTGTAGTTTGTAAAATTATGTTTAGACTTGAGAAATATTTTTATTATTATTACTATTATAATTATTATTATTATTATGCACTTATTATTGCTCTAATATTCAACAGAATCAATACAATACTTCATAGCTTAGAGATACTGTAAAAATGTTACTAGTCATTATCTTTTGCAGCATAATTTATATTTATAAAAGGCTTTTTGCCTTACGGAATTACCAATTACGAAATTCTCATATTTGTTGTAGTAAAGTGATTATGGCTGCATATAATTCCTGAATTCGTTGTGGTATCGCAATTTTTCTGTAGCAATTTCCTCACTTAACTTATAAACTGTAGTCATTTCTCCTTGTGTTAAAATATTGACGGTTTCCTTCACACTCCGCTATCTGCAGGTTCATATTCTGCAGGGCAGTGCTCTCGTGGTACGCTCCCACGTTCGATAAGGACGAGTTTAGGCCTCGTTGCATTCCTAGTCTTCCAGAGTCCTTCTTGCCCTCCGCCAGAAGATGTAAGACACTCGTTTTGCAGATAGCTAACATCTTCGGCGCTGCCAGCAGTTTCTTAATATCGCCTGTAAACGACAACGAGTCGATGTCGTCTTCTTGACGCAATGCTCGTCGTTTCTGATTTGCCGTACTGTCTGTAATATAGAAATGATCTATTCTTGGTGGGTGTTTGCGAGTTTTGGGGCGTCATCGATTGGAAGATTCCCTGACACGCGTGAAAAAGATTCATATATTTAAATATATGTCAGATTTATTCTGATTCCATTATCTGTTTATTCAAAGTCGGGGTTTGTATCTGTACAAACCCCGACTTTGAATAAACAGCAGTGTTTGTTCTCAAAAGTTATCATTTTGATGCGGCATAAGTTCAAAACTTTTTTGGAGAATGCATGTTCCCAAAATCAAGAAAATTGTTTCTCGTAAGTTTCCAATTTAAGAAGTTATTTGACTAACGTTAGTATAGAAAATATAAGATAATGAGTCAAGTACGGTCAGTTTACAAAGTCAAAAGTCCCCAATTAAAATAAAATATGGTATGGTAGCGTCATATTGCAAAACAATGTAGTACATGATCAATAATTTGTATTGCCCTATTAAATTAATCAAATATATCGGAAAAATTTCTAGAAAACTCAAAAATAATATGTATTTAATGATCACATGATGCAAGTGGGTGGAAAACTCGAAACTGTATTTTGATTTGAAGCCACACATTTTACATCCAACTAATTATGTATGGGACCAAATGAATGTATATATTTTTTTTCTTTTATTGAATAATAGTCAGTTATATTTGTTCTAACAAAACGAACATTGTTCATCAGATGTCATAGCTCATGTTTCCATTTTACTATTTTAAATGCATAGCTATATATTTGAATTCGGAAATATTACATTTTATTTGATTTTTAAGGCTTTTTTGTTTATATGGCAATAACAATTATTGAAGCGCGTCTTGGTGTTGGCAAAGAGTAGTCAACAAAAGGGTACTCACAATTATCCCTGGAATTTAATGCCAATTTCTTCGTTGAATAATACTTGGCCATGATCTTCTTTCTCACAATATCCTTGATTTTTCAGTCTTATTGATTGAGTTCATATCTGCTCGAAAACTTGATTTTTCAAGCTTTCATCGTATCTGCGCTCGAAAACATGAACTTCGACTGCAATACTTGCATATCATCTTCATGTTGAGAATACCCGATAGATCTGTTCCGCTTCCTCGGCTTTTTATTCTTCTTGCTTGAGTTGTGGATACAGAAGATCCGCATCTTCTAGAACGATACAAGTCGAAGAACGAATTTCGTAAGTTCTGATAGTCAACGTTTATACTTCCATTCGTTAATTGATTTGTCATTCTTCTTGCTTGGTCAGTGATAGCTACAATCGCTGAAGATATCATCGTATTTGCGCTCCAAACTATGAACTCTGACTGCAATTGTACAAGAAGTTGAACAATACCTTGGCTATAATCTTCCTGCTGAGAATATCAGTGAGATCTCTTCTGCTTGCTTGATCTGTCAACAGAAATTTCCCGTATTTGTGTATTTTCGAGAACAAGACAAGGCAACGAACAAATATCGTAACTTCTTCTGTTCAATATTGAACAATACTTTCATCACTGTGATTTTTCATTAGTAATTTGATTTTTATTCTTCTTGCTTGATCAGGAGATAGCTCACATATACACTGAAGCTTTCATCGTATTTGCACTCAAAAACGTGAACTCGGACTGCAACTATACAAGTCGTCTGAGAATATTCAAGAGATCTTCTTGCTTCAAATCTGCTCTTCTTGATGGGATTGTTAACACTTCTTGCTTGAGATCTGTTCTTCCTGTGGGGGATATTTCATTCTTCTTGCTTGATCAGTGATATCTTATACAATGACTGAAGCTTTCATCGTATTTGCGCTCGAAAACATGAACTCCGACTGCAGCTGCACAACTCATTAAACAATACTTGGCTATATTCTTGAGATCACTTCTTCTTGCTGTGATTTTCTCGTCTTATTGCAGAGCTAACAACGGTACAAGTCAGACGAACAAATCTCGTAAGTTCTAGTACTACTCAACATTGAACAATACTTTCTTTTGCATTAGTCTTATTTTTCCTTCTTCTTGCTTAAGCAGTGATAGCTACAATCGCTCCATCGTATTTGGGCTCGAAAACGTGAACTTCGACTGCAATTATACAAGATATTGAACAATAGCTTGGCTATAATCTTCCTGCCGAGAATATCCTTGAGGTCTCTTCTTTTTTTGCTGGGATTATTCTTGCTTAAGCCTTGTATTATCTATAACAAGACTAGGCGATGAACAATACTATCGTCATTCTGATTTTTCCATAGTTTTGATTTTTTATTATTTTTGCTTGATCAAGGATACTAAAATGACTGAAGTTTTCATCGTATTTGTGCTCGAAAACGTGAACTACAGCTGGAACTGTACAAGTTGTTGAGCAATACTTGGGTATCATCTTCCCGCTGAGAATATCCGAGAGATCTCTTCTGCTTGCTCGGCTTTTCACTCTTCTTGCTTGAGATCTGTTCTTCTTGCTTAATCTGTGAATAGAAAAATCCAGTATTTGTGCATCTTCTAGAGCGGTACAAGTTGACAAAAAAATATTGTAAGTTCTATTGTGCAGCATTGAACAATACTTTCGTTTCTTAATATTTTATAAGTCTGATTTTTTCTTTTCTTGATCAGTGAATAGCTACGATGACTGAAGCTTTCATCGTACTTGCGCTCGAAAACTTAAAATCCCTGATTGGAGAAGGCATTGGAGGGGTTCTGGGAGTGAAGAAAGAGATGGAGAAATTTTCGAGCAAGCTTTCTGCATTATATGCAGTGCTTGAAGACGCTGAGAAGAAGCAGTTCACCGATCGGGCGATTAAGGATTGGTTGCAAAAGCTGAATGATGTGTCTTTTGAATTGGAAAACGTTTTGGATGATTGTGAATTGGAGGCCTGTAGATTGCAGAATCATACATGGACTCGGAAGGTGCGATCTTCAACGAATGTTATTTTTCGCATTAAGATAGCGTACAAAATGAAGGAGATCGGTGATAGGCTAGACGAGATTGCAGACGAAAGAACGAAGTTTCACTTGCGAGAGTCCGCTGGGGAAATGAGACGGGCTAGTCAGGTTGGAGAGCGTCGCCGAACTAGCTCGAGTATTCCCGAACCTCGTGTTTATGGGAGAGAAGATGACAAGGAGAAAGTTGTCGGTTTCTTGTTACATGATGCGGCAAAGTGCAAGGATCTTTCGATTTTTCCGATTGTCGGTCTAGGGGGTTTGGGAAAGACAACACTTGCTAAATTGGTGTTTAATGATGAAAGGGTTAGCAAGCACTTCGAAGCCAAAATGTGGATATGTGTTTCTGATGATTTTGATCTCAAGAGGTTGGTGAAAGAGATTATAGTGTCTGCAACAAACGAGAAATGTGAGGAGTTGGAGATGGATCCTTTACAGAAGAGGCTTCGAGATTTTCTAAGAGGAAAGAGGTTTTTGTTGGTTTTGGATGACATATGGAATGACGACCAAGACGAGTGGGAAAAGTTGAGAAACGTATTGGCTTGCGGGTCCGCGGGCTCTTCAATTGTCGTCACCACTCGCCTGAAAAAAGTTGCGTCGATTATGGGAACGATTCCCATGTTTGATTTGTCAAGTTTATCAGAAGACGACTGTTGGTCGCTGTTCAAGCAACGAGCGTTTGGGAGTGACGGGGAAGAGAAGCCTAACCTCGTTAAGATCGGGAAGGAGATAGTGAAGAAGTGTAATGGGGTACCTCTAGCTGCAAAATCTTTAGGTGGTCTATTGTTTTATAAAAAGGAACAGAGAGAGTGGCTTTCTATACTGCACAACGAGCTTTGGAATTTACCAGAAGAGAAAGTTAAGCTACTGCCAGAATTAAGACTAAGCTACTTTCACCTTCCCGTAGAACACCGACGGTGTTTTGCTTATTGCGCTATTTTCCCCAAGGACTACGAGATTGATAAGCAGCAGCTAATTCATCTTTGGATGGCTAATGGCCTCATTTGTTCCAAGGGAGGACTTGAGATGGAGGATATTGGCAAGGAGATATTTGACGAATTATGTTGGGTATCATTCATGCAAGAGGAGAAAGATCTATACGGCGATATTTCCCACTTCAAGATGCACGATCTAGTTCACGATCTCGCTCAATCTATTATGAAGGACGAATGTCAATATGTTGAGGTTAAAGATTCAAGCTTGCTGAATTTACCAAAAAGAGTTCGACATGTTATGATTAAACCACAAGGGCTACCATTTTTTGTATTAGCTCACTCAGTTAATATATCTGGTGGTCACTCCTTGAGGACTCTCTTGAAAACTGATTATGGTCCTTTTGCTGCTTTCGAGTTTCATTCTTTGAGGGCGTTTCGTTGTAATCAAATGCAACAATCACAAATGACATCTTTGATTAGCAACATGAAACACCTACGCTATTTGGATCTTTCAAGAAGTTTCATCAAAATCCTTCCCAAGTCCATATGCTCATTGCATCACCTATTGACTTTGGATCTACATGATTGTTACCAGCTTCGTAAGTTGCCTAAGCGCCTGAATTGCCTAGAAAGACTCCGACATCTCTACATTCACGGTTGTAATCGATTGTCTGATATGCCTCCGAATATTGGGAAATTAACTCGCCTAACGATTCTCACCAAGTTCACGGTGAGACGAAAGAAAGGTTGTGGACTGGATGAGTTGGGCCACTTAGATTTGGAAGGTTATCTTGAGATCCATAACCTTGAAGAAGTTGGAAATCCAATGGAAGCAGAAACTGCTAATTTGTCCGAGAAAAAGAGTCTTACAGGATTGAGCTTATCTTGGAATACCAGGAATGAGAATGAATCTGATCAAGATAAACGTATACTGGAAGCTCTAGTGCCATATAAAAGCTTATCTACTTTGATTATTCGTGGTTACAGTGGTATATCTTTCCCGTATTGGATGATCAGCAATGAGATCCTGGGAAATGTCACTAAGATTACACTCGGTAGTTGCAAAAATTGTGTTGAGCTGCCAGCTTTGGGGACTCTTGCCTCGCTAAGGAATCTCAAAATATCCGGGATGAACAGTGTGCAATACATAGACAGCCAACGCTACGATGGTCAGCTGAAGAGATGTTTTGAGCAATTAAGGAAGCTAGAGCTTGAAGACATGCCCAATCTAGAAAGGTTGTCAAGAGAGGAAGGACCAGAAATGTTCCCCTGCTTGTCCGATTTGAGAGTCACAGAATGCCCCAAACTGAGATCAATCAGGAATCTATGTGGCCTTACTTCCCTTAAGTTGAGATCCAATGACGAGGTTACTAGTTTTCGTGGAGAAATGTTAGAAAATCTCAGTGCTCTCCAGTCACTTTCAATTCAGGGATTCATGAGGCTTGAAGAGCTCTCCGGTGATATGTTGATTGGATGCCCAAATCTGAAACGATTTGATCTCTATGACTGCATTGAACTCAAGTGCTTTTCGGATGAAATATTCCAAAATTCAGCATGCCTTCAACACATATATATTCACGGTTGCAGAAAGCTGAGATCATTGCCGGATAGTTTAGGGGAACTCACGGCGCTCGAATCTCTGAATATTTCCCATTGCTTTGAGCTTGAGGGTTTCCCTGAACTGAAACACCTCTTTTCCTTGCGACAACTGACTATGACTTGCTTGGCTGATTTGCCTGAAGCCTTTCAACACCTTCCTTCTCTGGAATCCCTGACCATTGATCACTCTGAAAAGCTCACATCACTGCCCGATTGGCTGGGCAATCTTCAATCTCTTCGAGAATTGAGCATCTTTTTGTGTCGAAATTTGGCAGAAATACCAGCGAGCTTGAAACGCCTCACCAACTTAGAGAAACTGTGGATTAGATGGTGTCCGAAACTGGCGGAGCGATGCCTAAAGGAGGTGGGAGAGGATTGGGACAAGATTGCCCACATTCCACATGTCGAAATAATGGAGGAGGTGAGTTTGAGTTTCATTTTTGTTTCTTTTTATTCTATTCTCGGATCGACACGTCTGATGACTTATTGAATCTTTTGCAGAGGCAAACACCGCGTCCAACTCTGAAAGGTATTGTCTTTCTTTTGTTTTCCTTTGTTGTACCCAAACAAGCATGCATGTTTTTTTATGTTCAAACATTTGTTTAATTCACTTCCTTTTTTTTTTTTTTTTTTGAATTTAAACCTTCACGCTATTCGCCGTGTATACAGGAAAGTCTCTCATGCACTTGATTATTGTCTTATTTTGACCCTCTCTCTTTGATATTTTTTGTCATTGTTATGTTTGAATAAGTTTTGACTCTCTGCAAAAAAATAAAAGTTAATCTTGGAATTGAAACCTTCAGCGCTAATTGTCGTGTTTAGAATACTTGTAATGCTTGTTTTTATATATAGGAAAACCTCACTCTAAATGGCTTTCAAACACTTGAATCCTGATTCCGAAACTCTTACTGTGACGCTCTTTGTTTGATAAAATTCTCAGACCGCGAAGAGCTTTCTGCTAATTAGAGCCACTTTGTATCGGAAGCATGTAAGCACCCTACTCAAAATTTGAATTGTGTTTTTATTATGTGTTCTTTAGTTATTGAAAACACTTTGTCTTCTTATTGACTTTTTGCAGAAAATGAAACTCCGAAAGGAAATGCAGCGCGCGTAACCGCCATGCCTGTTCCATTTCTTGCTTATCATAAATCAGAAACCTTATCTTGTGAGGTCTGAATTCGTGTGATTTAATTATTTTGATTAGTTCTGCTGAACAGTGTAGGTAGAGAAGAGAACACTATGTTATTCATATGGTGTGTTTGCAGTGCAATTTAAGGAATACTCAAGATTTTATATATATGTTATTGCGAGTGATAATTTGATAGTTTCTCTGTTCTAGTTGGTTTGCGTCCTTTTGATAGTGTTGATATTTGGGATGATTTAATATTTTGATATTTGTAAATCCCAAATACGTTCGTGTTACTACGGTTTCCTTGTGTTACTACGGTTTTCCTCCGCCACAGGTGAGGGTACGTTTAATAAAATTGAAGTGGGGTCACTATATGAGTGATCTCCGGCTATCTCCGGTCCCAATTCCTTTTAGGAAAAAAAAAAAAAAAAAAAAACCCGGTTTATAGGCTGAGATGAAATAAAAAGCAGAAAAAAAATGTAAAAACACGAAACAAAATATACGAGTTTTATTCGTAATATGATTTTGTGCGCAAATGCGTTACTAATATAATGGTATTTTATAATTTCTATTGTTCTAGTCTTGCAAGACTTTTCTTGTGTTATTGATCATTTTCAGCAACTAATTGACCAATATACCCTCTATTAGTAGACCAAAATCTGATCATAACAAAGTTCCTATATTCAGTCTTAGCCTTTGTAATTCCATTTGATCCCACAATATTATAAGATAACAAAGATTCTTGCTGACCCATTTCCCTTCTACATTGAGCATTCTAATCTAAACTACGAAATCTCTTCAACCCGACTCTCAAAACTGAGAGCGAGCAAATCTCCGGGAAGGGAAGCGGGATCGAGTTCCCAACAATCTTTCGGAAGCTGTGGCGCCTCCTCACCGGAAAGCTTCTTTCCCGGGATTTGGTGAGAGAAGAGCTCAACTTCGTCTTTCTCTGCCCAGCGAATAGCATGTAACCCGATCTCGCGTCTTTTAAATATCGTCTTAAACCCGTCAACCTTCTCCAGATACGCCATGCTCACACCATACATGTCGCTGTAACTGGTTAACAACACAACAATGTCATAGCATCGCTTATCTTCTTTGTCTGAAACCACTATTCCGTCTCCGGTACAAGTTGAATTTTTATAAATTGCCCAAACGGAACCTTTCTTAGGATAAATCCTGTATGCCTCTCTAGCCGCTCTCTCACAGTCAACTACGTGTGAAAATATGTTCACCGAACTAACAGGAGTCTTCTTCGAGACCTTAAATCTACCACAAGACAAACTAGACTCCTCTCTATTGCCAAATGCTATGACCGTATCGTTATCTCTCTGAAGATCCAACCAACTAATCTTCACCTCGAATGGATTCACGGAAACGGCTTCATCGATCAAAGCATAATGTCTCGGCATTCCATCGTCATCATCGTAGACGGCCCAAATCTGTCCTTTTTTAAAGCTTTTTTCCACTCTGTCTCTGTCGAAATCGTAGAAATCTGAATCCTCCACCGCCATTACGTCCAAAACACCGTCACTTGACCCTTTCTGCTTCAGTAATGCTGAATCCGAAGACTTCTTTCGAGCTTCCCCGTTCAACAACTCGGTGTCCTTTCTTTTCTTCGAGTACTTTTTTTCCTTTAAAACCTCGTGCATTTCCTTCTCTTTCTCCTTAGCTTCACGTTCTTTCCTCTCCTTCAAGTTCTCCCTCGTCTTTTCCTTCCGAGCCTTTCGCTTAACTTGCGACTGAAACTCAGCCAACGTCATCGTTTCATCGTCGCTTTTCACCGTATTAAGCAGAGACCGCTCCATGATCTCCTCAGCACCGTTCATTCTCTTACTTCTCAACCTCCCACCACTCCAGTTCCCTTCTTCATTTCCACCTTCCGCAACCGAAACCGTGATCCTCACACCACCGTAGGAGTCCGTCATCATCAGCTCCTCATCATTCCCATCGTCACCACCGACATCCTCGTCCCCGATCTCCACCGCCTCGAAGCTCTTCTTGCAGCTGGGGCAAACCAAAATATGCCTCAGATACTTCCTGTCAAACTGGTGCAAGACCCGACATGCGGAGCAGGCAGTCCAAAACGTATCGCCCCAAATAGACTCCTCGCTCTCCTTGGTCTTCTCGTCCTGAAGCTGGATCCGCAGCTTCATGTCATACTCCTTGCGCCGGATATGATCGGAGAGGAAGCGGAAGCCCTCGCTGACGAGCTTGAAGGCGTCTTCGGAGCCCACGTGCGGGTTCTTGTCGGGATGCAGAAGCAGCGCAAGCTTCCTGTACTGCTTCTTGATGGAGCTGAGCGGGCAGAAGGGCTCCACCTGGAGGACCCTGTACCACTCTGGCGCTGCTGCTTCGGAAGCCGCACGGAGGATCTTGAAGGAGGTGAGCATGGCCGAGAAGGTGTCGCTTTCGGGGCAGAGGCGGGAGGCTCGCTTGGCGTATTTAACGGCGGCTTTGAGGTTGGACTCGTTGAACTTGGCTTCTGCTAAATCTCTCAGACGCAGAGCTTCTTCGTTCTCCATCTACAGAAATCACATTTCATTATTTTCGAGCTTCAAAAAAATGGAAAAATTTCATTGAATGGGGCCTAATTCCTCCATTGATGAACTGAAACAGAAATCTATTTGGAACCGGCGAGAGAATTGAACACAAAAACTTGGAAGAACACAGTAGTCCCATTTCATCATTTCCGAGCTTAAAAAAAATGGAAATTTAATCGAATGGGGCCTAATTCCTCCATTGATGAACTGAAAGAAAATCGAGATGAGAATAAAACCTGGAAGGAAGCCTTGAAAGAGTGAAGCTTGGAACTGAGGAGGAGGATCGAGATGTGTTCCTCTTTGTGTATCCCTCTTTATGTCGTTTTTTTCTTTTTTGCTGTCGTTGGGTTAATATACTTAATTGAGGCATAAATAACCCTTTTCTCGGAAATTTCAAGGTCTAACATTTAAAGGAAGGATGCATGTCAAGTCCTAGACATTTCTTACTTTTACAAATATTTGGTACCGACAAAAAATTGGTAACAAAAACTATTTTTACAAAAATTATTTTTATTTTTAATTTAAAAAACTGACAGGTGTTTGGTAAATTGTTTATAAAACAGTTGTTGTTGGTAACAAAAATTAATTTAACGTTTGGTGAACAATTACGATTATATAAATTGAGTTACCTCCAAGCGAGTCAATAATACATTGAACACTCGAGACGAGCTCTCTCTCTCTTATTACCGGTAAAATGAATTGTTGAAAGTAAAATTGTTAGCTCTTGAGAGTAATATCTTTACAATATATTTAAATAAATATTTTCTTTTTAGAAGATCACATCTACAAAAAATCACAATTGAACCATCAAAGCAAAATTTGGGGCTGCATTAAAACCAGTACAAGCTCGCTCAGTACGCTAAAAAAAGGGGAAAAATTAACAAGCAAACAAAAAATAAGACGAATATTTCCTATAATGTAAATAATGGATTTCTTCTGATGCCAAATAAGATCTCAACCTGGAGTCCACCCATGAAGAATAAGGTGATAAGAACGAATAAAATACACGGTCTTTCGAAGTGGCGTCCTCAAAGTCTTTCTCGTGTTTTTCAGGTAAAGGCGATATTAGGCTTTTACTTTTGGCGGTTCTCGAGTTACGAGGGTATAAATAAGACTTCCTACGGTACATCCTCCAACAAGGAAAGTATGTCGGTCCCGATCAGGCTGCGCTGTACAAATCTTTCCCGGGTCGGGGCCTTTTCATGCCAAAACCAAGTCTCCTTCTTGTTGTTCTATTTGTTGCTCAGGCAACCGTCCTTCTCGGTAAGGCATTAGGATACGTTTAATCTCTTCCGAGTTGAGTGTCTCGTACTCTAGTAGAGCATTTGCCATTGCATGTAACGCTTTCTCGTGCTGGAAAACAAAATCAAAAGTTGAAATCTCAGGTCAGCACGAATCAAACATCGAAATGATAATTTTCGATGAAGATGGTTAATCGAGTATATTCAGAGATTAGGCATGTGAAACAAGTGATTCCAGAGACACGTGAAGCAATGAATTCAAGAACAAACCTTCTTTAAAAGCGCTTTTACACGATCATATGCTTCTCTTAAGAGCTTCATAACCTGCAATTCATCGGTACACGCATTACGAACCCGAACATAAACACATAATAGATTAAAGAGACTCAAAAACCAAAACTGCAGAAAGTACCTCAGCGTCGATACGCGATTGCATTTCCGAACTCGGTCTATCTTTTATGTGAATCGGTCCAATAGATTCACTCATCCCACAACTCGATACCTTCAATAAAAGATGCCAATAAAATTAGGATTAATACCAAATGGGTAAGTTTCCGACAAAGCAACTGTTAGGAGGGAAAATGTCAACAGTTGGATCAACAGGGGCAAATTAGTCTTTTGGGGATGTCAAGGGTTAAGTACTAATCGGGGGATTTTCTTATGCAGAAAATTATTACTAAGTTAAATTAAACTAAAGATTTTCTTGGTAACTGTTGGACTTGGAGGGATCAGTTAAGTGATCATTTATCACTTCAGTATCCTTTATCGATCCATGACAATGACATTTTATGGGGACCACTTAACCGGTCAGTTTTAACTTTGGTATCGTTTCTCGGACGTGTAACAGACGGTTTACAGATTTGATTTATATCCGATTACCAATACAAAACATTTTTTCCGATCAAACAAGTAGAAAATCAACGCCAGAAATCATATATCACAGTAATACGAAACACAGATTACCATATATTGTGCAAGTTCTGTTGCGGAGCTTAGATCGCTACTCGCGCCGGTTGTGACATTATCTTGACCGAAAATGAGCTCTTCTGCAACTCGTCCACCCATGCAGACATCGAGACGGGCGAGCAATTGCTTCTTGCTGATTGACGTCTCATCGCTTGAAGGGAGCTGAGTCACCATCCCAAGGGCCGAGCCACGTGGCATTATTGTAGCCTTGTGAATCGGATGTGCACCCTCGGTGTTCAAAGCAACAATTGCATGGCCACTCTCGTGATACGCCGTGAGCTATTAGAGGTAAGGTTGTTTTAGCAAGAGGATTTAATTCAGGATCTAAATCAAATCGGATGACCACAAACAAGAGACTAATGAGTGAGATTAAACCTTCTTTGAGTCTTCGGATATGAACATCGTCTTCCGCTCGGTGCCCATTACTATTCTGTCCTTTGCAAACTCCAACTGCATAGCTGTCAGCTTGTCTGCTCCTTCCACAGCCGCTTTAATGGCAGCGATGTTCACCAAGTTTGCGAGATCTGGCAAAGATTTGAAGCAAAAAGAGGGAGGTTCATTGCAAAGACTCTGACAGAAAAGGGGTAAGACATATAAATATATATACATTATATATTAGAATCCTAGAATTACTATTTTATTCATTAGGAGTTAAAATATTCTCAATTATCCTATATATTTTATAATGTTCTCACTAGTTCTAGTTTTAGAATATTCTCATTACTTTTCTCAAACTTTTTTCAATCGTTAAATATGAAAGACTGATGTAAATTTTTTTACATGTGTGTAAATATCATATGAATGGGAGTATTTGTGCATATACTAGGCAGCTGACCTGCTCCGTTAAAACCGGGTGTACCACGAGCAATTGCTTTAACATCGATATCTTCGGCTAAAGGTTTATCCTGTAAATACAGCTCCAATATCTCTTGACGACCTTTAACATCTGGATTTGGAACAACAATCTACAAAACCGACAAGTCATTTTCAGACTTCATGACTATTATACAAGAAATATATGATCTTCAGTTTACTATACAACAAACTATCTATATCGTTCTAGATGAATATATGTTCAATAATTTTTCTTTTCTTGTTCTGAATTCTAGTCTAATAGAATTTTCTAGTTTGTTATAAAATAGAATTTATATGACATCAAAATATAAATATTCTATGTAATTTTTTAATTTTATCAATAAAAATCTCACAATAAAGTTCAAAGAAAACAGAGTCACTTATGATAGATCTTGAAACTCAATGAGGAAAACACAGCTTACATGTCTGTCGAATCTACCGGGCCGTGTTAAGGCAGGATCAAGAATGTCAGGCAAGTTTGTTGCAGCCATTAAAATTATTCCCTGATAGATGTGTTAAAAAGAGCTCTGGATAAATTATGGGCGAAAATTACATAAATATTATATAGTTTAGTTTTTATCATGATGTTAAATACCTCGTTTTGTTCGAAGCCGTCCATTTCCACAAGAAGCTGATGCAGCGTCTTCTTAGTGTGTCCTTCCCATTGCTTCCTTGTGGAGCCAACAGCGTCTATTTCATCGATGAAAATTATGCACGGAGCCTAGACAGCCACATATTGAAGAATCAAAATCGCAGCCTAACTTAACATTGATTTTTCTTTTCTTCGATTTATTTTTTATGTACCACATGTATTCATTCAAATAAAGCATGAAATATACCTTCTTCTTTGCCGCTTGGAATAAGGATCTAACACGCCGAGCACCAACTCCGACAAACCTGCCATAGATATATGAGCAACGTGTTACTTCATAGAAATGCAAGATTTATGTTTCCTTTCTAACATATATTTAACAGATAGGACGGAAAAGACACTTGTATTGGGCTAAATACATTGAGTGATAAATACTTCTGATTACCATTCAGTATTACAAATAATAAAGGATTTAAACTAGTGAAAGAAATACTACACGAAACATTTTTCTTATCAACTTAAAACAAAAATAACTTACATTTCCTCAAACTCCGATCCCGCTCTATAGAAAAAAGGCACTCCAGCTTCGCCAGCAATAGCCTTCATTGCAACATACAGAGAAAAAATTATTAGAGAGAAATAATTATATCACCAGATACGACTAAAGACACCTAAACCTGGAACCCAGAAAGATAGCCTAAATGTATACGGAAAAGTACCGGTATCAAGTGGGCCGGCCCAAATTTTATTAAGCATAACTATCAACGGTTAGGAGAAAATACCTTGGCAAGTAGAGTTTTTCCGGTCCCTGGTGCTCCTGTCAAAAGAATACCCTGAAAATATGAAGACTCAAAATATCAGAAAGAAAGAAAGAAAGAAAAAAATAATAAAATAGTAAGAAAAATTAAGAGTTTAAGAACCTTTGGCAATTTGCCGCCAAGGCGAGTAAATTTTGATGGGTTTTTTAGGTACTCCACTACCTCCTCAAGCTCTTGCTTTGCATCATCACAACCTTTAACATCCTTGAAAGTTTTCACATTCTGCCAAAACCACAGTGCGTAATCATTTTTCCGGATTTCATATGCTCAAACCCAAATAATCGAGAACCATGGCCTCTTGACTTTCCGAATCGAATTTGCAACGTTCAAAACGTAATCCAAATTCCAAGGTCTTAAGATTAACTCCCAAAAGGATATGGTGAGTACTCTTACCTTCTCAGGCGTGATTTCTTTATTTAATTCTTTAGGTGTGTAGGAAGAACTTGATCCGACGCCTGAGGTTCCGATGCCACCTAAGCTCCCTATGTATTTCTGAAGTGCAGCAGCACCCATAAACCTGAAGAAAATTTGTCATGTAAGCGTAACCGGTTTTGTTTTTTATTTTTAACAATTTCAAAAACGAAACTAGATTTTCGTTTGTTAAGATTTTAAAACAGGAAACGGGTTTATTTTATCATGAAAACAGTTCCGGTGTAAAATCAGAAAGGAAACTGGTTTTTAAATAAAAAAATCAACTAAAACCTATAAAAAGCTTATGAAACACTAAAATACTAAGGTCATAAGACTGGTAATCGGTTTCTGGTAAGAGCTGGGAAATCGGTACCGAGACCGACTTAAAGGCCAGGTCCTATTGAAAAAACTGGTCTGTGTGGAATTTTTCCTCAAAACCGGTTTTCCAGGTTTACAACTTTCACCGCTGACCAAAATAAAACGAACAAGTGCAATATAAAAAGACTGAAGATTGACGATATTCACATACCACACCATTCCAACAGCAATAGTGAACAGAAGTGTCGAGATAAGCTCTTGGGCAAACCGTGACTTGTTTGATGCCTTGGGTTCAACCTAGCAGGCAGAAAAGATAGCAAAAAGATGAGAAAGAAAAACGGATAATTAAGATATTACATGTACAAAAAAAAAGAACAGATTACGTTGCCTATGAATCAAGTCTTACCATCATCACATGCAAAGGCTGCTTGTCATTGATTCCTGGATTCACAAAAGGCTCATCCAAGTTTCCCGAAGCTCGCTGCTTTAGTTCCAGCAACTGGGCATTTATATAGATATAGTTAAATTAAATGATATAGAAGCGAAACGTAAATCAAAAGCAGTAAACTTATGAATCAATTGTCAAACAAAGATTGCTTCTTTACCAATGAAGGAAGACTAGAAGGTTTTCCAGAATCCTCGTCGGGAAGATACTCGGCAATGCCATTAGTGATCACGAGAGCTTTAAGATACTCCGCAACTCCTCTACTGTCCACAGCGTGATCTCTTTGCTCAAACCGCTTGATGACAGACTCGGGACTAAAAAGAAAAGAAACTATTACTACTACTAAACAGTCCATATCTCACAAATGTGTGATTTGATAATCAATAGATCACAACCAGCAGAAAAACAAATAAGAAAACTAAAGGATTGACCGCTAAAATTTCAGAACTTGAGTCCCAATATCACTCAGAAATTCATAAACCGTACAGAAAATGAAGTCAAGATCATTTCTTTCACAGAGCAAACAGTCTCAAAGCAAGTTAAACGACAACCAATAACGCTAAAAGGACCAGTTTACGAGCAAAAATCAACAGAAACAGTGTACAAAAACTACTTCCAAAAGCAAATTCTGAAGAAAAGATCACTTCTTTCACACACGAATGAGTCCAAAAGCATGATTATAGCCTAAAATCAACACAATGAGTCAACTCTCAAAGCAATGCCAAACACCAACCTGTGTTTATTGAGCTCGGCCAGGAGCGCGCTCTGCTTCGCGGCATCCGTGGGGCTGGCGTCGGCCTCGGCCACGAGCCGCTCCAGCCGCTTCTCCTGTCTCGAGAACGGCCACCATTTCCTCGCCCAATCCGACATCATAAGCCTCTCTAACCCCTTCCTCATCCGCTCCCAAAGCCCCAGCATTAGCATCATGAGCGGAAACCGAAACCGGCTCTTCTCGTCCCCGGTCGCAGCCACCGTCTCCGGAGGCGCATCTTCCTCCGCCGAGAACTCCGCCGGGGATTCTGATTCCGGAGCGAACGAGAGCTCAGGAGATTCCGATTCCGGAGCCGCGGAGCTCAGGCTCTCCGGCTGCAATGCGCGCGGAATCGCTCGGGAGAATCTCGATTGCTTCGCGGAAAGACAAAGCTCGATCGGGCAAGGGCAATTGCCGGAAACAGAGCGAGAGAGCTTCAAGAGTTTCGCCGAAGAAGATGGAGACAGTGGGGAGTGTGCGAGGGAGATTGAAGGCTTGGAGAGGAGAGAAGCTTGCAAAGTCGCCATTTTTACGAGGTGGGTGGACCTTGAAATGGCGATGGAGTTGAAGACACTCTCTGAGTGAACGAAGCTCTCTCTCAGTGTGGGAGGTTGAGAGCCACAGAGAGAGAGAGAGAGAAGGGAAGAAGAACCTTATCTGTGCGAGAAGAGATGGATTGAAATTGGCGCCGGCTTTTACTTGTGCTTCTTTCCTTTTCTTTTCTCTTTTTCTTTATTTCTTGGGATTTTTTTGGCCTATTCTTGGAATTCTTTTCCAATTTAACCTCTTTATTTGTAGGGATAGTTTTAAAATTTTACTTAAGTTGTAGCAAATCGGAGCAAAAAATATACAAGTTCTTTTCGTGACTAGTGAGTATTTGAATGAAATTAATGTGTGTAATTAGACAATTTCGTCTTTGATTATGCGTTGCAATTCGTTTTGGCTTTGGAGTTATTAGGTACACTAGTAAAAAAATAAAGGAAGGGTCCATATGTAACGAAATTATATAGTC
Organism: Parietaria judaica; assembly: GCA_954871525.1. Taxonomy (NCBI): domain Eukaryota; kingdom Viridiplantae; phylum Streptophyta; class Magnoliopsida; order Rosales; family Urticaceae; genus Parietaria; species Parietaria judaica. The sequence goes on along the minus strand of OX940868.1, from coordinate 17,943,378 downwards.
GCACACTTTTATGTCATTTGTGTACTTTGTGTGTTGTAAAAATAAATTGAGAACTCTCTTTCTCGGTTGACTACAAGTTATTTTCATTATAATTATATCTTAGTTGAACAAGAGTATTTTTTGTCTTGAAAATGAAACGTATTTCGTGATAAGATTAAAATTTGAAACTTACGGTAAAATTTTATTTATTTTTTGAAATTTTTACTACAAAAAATCAATTTGTAATATGTCGCATACAATGATATACTTAGTGATACTTTTATCGCAAATATTCATGATTTTTTTTCACAAAATTTGTTCTTGAATTATAAGATATCAGTTATTAATTGTTTTAATGAAATAGTTATTAGCAATAATTTTAACTCAACTATTAAAAACAATTACATTTTAATAAACGTGAGGGGACAAAATTGTCAAACCTTTCAAGAACATCGACAATTATTCTTAAATAAATCTAAGGTGAGATATTTGAAGATGAAAGTAAACGATAAGGTTATGTTTAGATATTTTCTCATACTTATCATGACTTCATGATGCATTTGATTGGTGCATTTTATTTACTCAAATCTTCATTTTGGTGCAATTTGTCTCTTCAATTTTTATTTCAGTACACTTGTTTAATATCCAAAATCCACGAAAATTTATGAATGTATATGTGCAAAGAAAAACGACTTGTGCTATGTGTGTTATAATTTAAATATTTTTAAAAAATGATTAGTAAATATGAATATTTTTCTGTAAAAATAACATATCATAATTACTGTTTTTATTTTTTGTAATTCATATGAACAACATAGACTTGTACATCAAATTGAAATTAATATGCAACCTGATTAAAAATAAATAGGATAATATTAAGGATTTATTAGGGAAATACTCGTACAAACTTTTTAAATAAATACTCATAATTTCATTAAACTATATTTTACTCATTTTAATTTATTTCTTCCTAAACTACCCTCACCATCTACTCTCTCTCTCTCTCTCTCTCTCTTCACCGTTGAATTCTTCACCGGTGAACGGAGCTCCGACATGGCGAACCGAGCTGAACTTGGTCGAAATCCCAAGCTGAACTCAATCAACAATGGAGATTTCTCCGAGTTCTTCGATTCTGGGATCTATCGCCTCGAAGAATTCAACTCCGTCTTCGTCGATCCCGTTCGCGTCATCAACCGCTCGTACACCAGCTCTAGGGTTTCTCCTCACTCTTACTATACGCGATTCTTCGAACCCAACCACACGGAGACTACCCAGAGAATGAGATGTTCGGGATCGGGGAAAAGAAAGCGAAGCATGGAGAATAGGAAACCTCGCGATCTCAACGAGAAGGAACGCATGGCAGATCTTCGTCATCAGGTTGAGTAATCCTTTGTTTTTTAGCTGCTTGGAGTGTTCTTTCGTTACTGCTCTGAACTCTGTGCTCTTTGGGTTTTGGTTTGGCAGGAAGCGAGGCCTTTGTTGCTAAGGCTTGCGATCCTTTGCTTGGAGCCAAAAAGCTTTTGGGCGTTATGAGGGATTTGCGTGACGGCTTGGGTTCTTCGGTTTTGAAAGCCGGAGAGTCGTCTTTGCTCGAGCTTGGAGGCGTTTGGCAATCTTCTTTGTGTGAAATTACTCTCGGATTTTGCCAGAGTGACGAGACTTCTGAAAATGGAGGTTGGTTCTTGCTTCTTCTTTTCTCGTATAATTGCAATACATTTGGCCTTGTTCGAAGAAGAGTTTAGGACTCCTCGATTTTTTATAGCATAGAATTTATGGATTTTTTTGTTCCAAAAACAAGAGGAACAACTCAAACAAATGGCACTGATACAACTGCGTGTACTCTTCCATTTACGTTCAGATTTCAAAAAGTGGTGTAAATTACCTTCCTATTATCTTGTCGGCTTTTAAAAGATGACCCGACAATGCAAAGGCGAGTCATCTGGATTGCTATTTGGATCGAAATTTCATGTGTCTTGATTGATTAAGGGAAGGCGAAAGTGAACATGAGCAAAAATGGTGAGACTGAAGTAGCTTTTCTATATCGTGTTTTGTTCCTGCACAGTGGCGCTGCCGAAACAGTAATAGAAACGCAGAGAACAACAAAGATGCTCGAATGTGACGAATTAGGCACAAAGACACCCAAGCGAGTCGCTCGGTTCCGGTTCCGCTACAGCAGGCCGTGGTCAGGTTTCAGCCCATCGCTAAATCAAACTTCCAGCGGGTCACCTTACGATTCGTGGACATCATTTCCGCAATCCCACTGGGACTCCTCGTGGGAATACCGGAAGATTTCGAACGACGATAAAGGCCGCTTATTAATCTTCACTTTTGCGAGTACCAACTACTTGATTTTTTGCCTAGAGAGTAAAAGCTTTGAACCTTATTATGTCATTTGTATTGTGTAGGTTAATGGTATACGAAGCATTAAGAATTGTGCTCTCAATAATTTAGTGAAAATAGCTTGATTTGGTTCACGATTTTTTTTCTTCCAATTAATAGATCGTTCTTGAATTCAGCTTGTGATTTCTGCTTAGCAACCATGACTAAGAACTGTGTCGTCTGTTAATATTTATGTAAATTTAATTGTAGTTACATTAGTGTAACTTTAGTACAAAAATGTAATCGTTGTTACTTAGTGCAACTTTACTTACCTTTCACCTTTTGAACTTAAAAAGTGAAATTGCTATATAAGAAGTAACATGAATATGATAGTGTTGCAATAATGAATAACAATTACGTTAACAAAAGTGTAACTTCGGTTACAAAAATTATTTTAATACTTCCAAATTAACTCCCAAAGCACTAAATTATTATTTGAACAAATATATTGAAATTGTAACTCCAGTTACATAAGTGTAACTTCAGTTACGATAATGTAATTTCAGTTACGATAATGTAACTTCGGTTACGATAATGTAACTTTGGTTACAAAATTTTAATTCCAATTAAATTAGTGTAACCACATTTACATTAGTGTAACTCTAATGACTGTGGTCATATTATTACATAATTGTGGTCATATTATTACATAACCATATATGACTAGAATTACGAAAGTGTAACTCCTATTACAAAAGTGTAACAACGGTTACGCTTATGTAACTTGAGTTACAAAAGTGTAACTTCAGTTACAAAAATTATTTTAATACTTAAAAATTAACTCCCAAAGCAATAAATTATTATTTGAACAAATATATTGAAATTGTAACTCCGGTTACAAAAGTGTAACTACAGTTACATAAGTGTAACTTTAGTTACAATAATGTAACTTCTGTTACGATAATGTAACTTCGGTTACAAAAGTGTAACTTCGGTTACAAAAATTTAATTCCAATTAAATTAGTGTAACCACATTTACATAAGTGTAAGTCTAATGATTGTTGTCATAGTATTACATAATTGTGGCCATACTATTATATAATTGTATGTCACTATTTGTTGACAATATTTCAATTTAATTTTTTTTTTGTAACTCAAATTATGTGAAATTATTGCTCACACCTTTAGATGGAGACTGGATTAATATAATTATGTAACATAAGTGTAACCATATATGACTAGAATTACGAAAGTGTAACTCCTGTTACAAAAGTGTAACACCGGTTACACTTATGTAACTTGAGTTACAAAAGACTAACTTCAGTTACAAAAAATATTTGAATACTCCCAAATTAACTCCCAAAGCACTAAATTATTATTTGAACAAATATATTGAACTTGTAACTCCGGTTACAAAAGTGTAACTACAGTTACATAACTGTAACTTCAGTTACGATAATGTAATTTCTGTTACGATAATGTAACTTCGGTTACAAAAATTTAATTCCAATTAAATTAGTGTAACCACATTTACATAAGTGTAAGTCTAATGATTGTTGTCATAGTATTACATAATTGTGGTCATATTATTACATAATTGTATGTCACTATTTTTTGACAATATTTCAATTTAATTTTTTTTTTTTCTCAAATTATGTGAAATTATTGCTCACACCTTTAGATGGAGACTGGATTAATATAATTATGTAACATAAGTGTAACTATATATGACTAGAATTTCGAAAGTGTAACTCATGTTACAAAAGTGTAACACCGGTTACACTTATGTAACTTGAGTTACAAAAGTCTAACTTCACTTACAAAAAGTATTTTAATACTTCCAAATTAACTCCCAAAGCACTAAATTATTATTTGAACAAATATATTGAAATTGTAACTCCAGTTACATAAGTGTAACTTCAGTTACGATAATGTAACTTCAGTTACGATAATGTAACTTCGGTTACAAAACTTTAATTCCAATTAAATTAGTGTAACCACGTTTACATTAGTGTAACTTTAATGATTGTGGTCATATTATTACATAATTGTGGTCATACTATTACATAACCATATACGAAATTTTAACTCCAGTTACATAAGTGTAACTCGAGTTATATATGGCTATAATTACAAAATTGTAACTTCAGTTATAAAAGTGTAAGTTCAGATAAAAAATGTACATAAATGTAACTTCAGTTACATAATTGTAACTTTAGTACACTATTGTTACTATAGTTACAAGTTACGCTTTTGTAACAAGTAGAAATTAAAATTGTGTAGGCAATAAGAGTTCTTACTCTAATATTACCATGGTTGGCCAAATTTTTAGTGTGCGACGATCTTGATGATCCATCGGAGGCCGATTTTTGTTGTCTTAATGTGAAATTTAATTATAATTTTAAAAGTCGTGGGTTCCAATGCACTTATAGCCAATGCACTTATTTATAGTTAGCTCCAAATTCCAATGCACCTGTAGCCAACCATATGGACCTAATATGCAGAATGGATTGAATCAAATACTTCATTACTTGAAAGAAACTAAAACCCATAACATAACGATTGCAAAAATCCTAAAAATCTCCATTGCAATGAAAACGAATTTTCTCTACTCTTTTTATCACCCATGTGCGTCACTGTTTGATTTTTCCACATAGATTTTCTCTCTTTACAAAGTCAGATCGCAAGCCAAGAATCCCAATTATTTTGCTGCTCAATTCTCTCTCGAGAGAGACGCCATGGAAGTTGAGCTTCTATGAAGACTACTCTCTACTAGAGCTCGGCTTTCTTCTTCTTCTTCTTCTTCTTCTTATTCGGCTTCCATGGGGACCAATGGCCGCCTCATTGCGGGCTCTCACAACAGGAACGAGTTCGTGCTTATCAATGCCGATGAGGTTTCCAGGGTAAGTCTCGGCAGCCAAACAGCGCCGTTCTTCAAAATCAATGAAAACGAACCTTGAGAAGATGATTGAATCGCAAGCAATCGCAGGAACGTGATCGAAACCCTAGCTTCTCAAGGAATCGCAAGGAATCAGAAGGAGAACCCGAGCTTCGTCGAAGAAGAATGAATATCGAAGGCTTTGCAAGGATTGAATATCATCTTTGAAGGAATCGCAAGGAATCAGAGTGAAGTTGTGAAAGAATATATTGAGGGTATAATTGTCCATATAAGACCAAATGAGTGTTTCTTTAATTATGGTAAAATTTTGAGTGTTTTTTTAAAAAAGTTTCACCTAAATTGGGTATTTTGCTAAAAAGCCCTAAAATTAATATGCAAAATGATTTAAGGTAAATTGCGGCTAATGTACCTAGGTTTGATCTTCTGCGGATTATGTACCCAATGTTTATTTTCGGCGGCTAATTTACCCAATGTTTGATCCGCTAGATATTTTCGTGTTTTCCGTCACTTGACCGTTAGAGAGTTATCCTCCTCTATATGTACACTTTTCGTATATTTGATATAACTCACTAATTTTTTTTCCAAATTTTACGCACGACCTATGGTTGGAAATATAACAGAGAGATCTACAACTTTGGTGTTTTAAGTTATGTAAAATCAGTTTTAGAAAAATACGAAATTTCAAATACAACGTAAAACTGGACATTAGTTTAATGCAAAATATTTGTTTCGAAAATATTTTAATATACTTAATGACTTTTTATGATGAAACATAAAACTAAAAAGTTGTAGATAAATATTTTATCTTTCTAACGGGTATTTATTTATAAATTTTGGACAAAAAATGAGTGAGTTATACCAAAAATAAAAAATATGTGATGTGAAATAATCTTTCATACTTTTGGCATAACTCACTCTTTTTTGTCCAAAATTTATAAATAAACACCCGTTGGGAAGATAAAAAAATTATCTACAACTTTTTAGTTTTCCGTTTCATCATAAATAGTCATTAAGTATATTAAAATTTGCTCGAAACTAATATTTTGCATTAAATTAATGTTCAGTTTTACTTTGTAATTAAAATTTCATATTTTTAATTTTTTTTTTACAAAACTTAAAACACCAAAGTTGTAGATCTATCTCTTATCTTTTCAACCATATGTTGTAGATAAATTTTTGACAAAAAATGAATGAGTTATGTCAATAATACAAAAAAGTGTACATATAGAGGAGGAATCACTCTCTAACGGTCAAGTGACGGAAACACGAAAATATCTAACGGATCAAACATTAGGTACATTAGTCGCCAAAAATAAACATTGGGTACATAATTCACAGAAGATCAAACATTAAGTACATTAGCTGCAGTTTACCCAATAATTTATCATGATTTGATTTTTTTATATAGTACAGTGTTTATAAAAGGGACACTAGCAGTAGATCGAGGGTAGACCGCTTACAGATATGCAGTTTAAACTTAACACATTTAATTGTCGTCTTATTAAAAATCACATACCGGATATAACCCCGTAAAAATTACCCAATTGCTCTTAAAACCACGTAAAAGAAAAGTAAAAAAAAAAGTCATATAAACCCTAGAACTCCAATAACTTTTAAATTAAAATTATTTTCAAATATAAATAGGAAAATTTATCTACAACAAATTGGTTATCTATATATAATTTGAAAATGAATAATCCTAAAATTCTAAATTTTTACTATTTAGATGTACTTTTATTCAATATCTATCAATCATTCATCTTCTATTTTTGGGCTTGGGCCTTAGTTTGTGAAATCAAGTAAATCGAACACTTTAGAAATTGTCAAATCGGACTGCGTCTTCAGACCCGTTAACGCAAAGTCTTCAATCCTTCGCCTAGGCGGTCGGACAAGACTCAGGATATATGTCGGCGACGGCCCTCCCTCTATAGGATAGGTCGACGATCGGACTACGATTTCTCTATATCTACAAAGTCAAGGATTCCTCAGGCACCTTCTCTAACGTTAGCTCCTCCGCTCTAACATTAGCTCCTCCGCTAAACCGAAGTTTATTGCAGTCGAAAGACTTCTGAGTAATTAATAATTGTTTGTTAATGTTAAGGTACGATTTCGTCTACGAAAATTTACATTCTTACGACGAAATTTACCTCCGTCGTTTAATAGTTTGGGCCCCAATAACTAAAGAAGGCGACAAAGGTCCTACAGGGGAAGCATGTTCCGATGATCATCGTCGATGATGCCTCAACGACGAAGATCATCGCAGACCACAACGACAACGATGAAAGCAACGACAATGCGCATCATCATCCACAAGGGTAATAACTTTAAAGGCAAAGACCGAAAGCAAAATCGAAGCAATCACATGGCGCAAGCGTCGCTTCAGCCAATCGACGACGATAGTTACGCGCATGGTTACAACCATGGCTACGCCATGCAATTATAACCTATTGCGTTTGAAATTTGTGTAGATATACTGTTTGATAAATTGCGTCATTTGTCTATACTTTGTTTCTCTGAGATTTTGAGTTCAAACTTCAAACTGCTTTGATTCTTAGTTGAGCTCGCTAGAATGACCAGGAAGAAAAGAAAAAGAGACCCTTTAGCTTCCCAAGCGTGTGCCGCTTCCATGGCTGACCTTCCAACCGCCATCTTCTTCGAAATCATACTGAAACTGTTTACTTGGAGCATAGTGATGAGCAAGTGCGTGTGCAGGGCTTGGCGCGATTTGATTTCGGACCCGCGATTTGCTAAGCTGCACTTCGCGCAGGCAACGCCTTGCCCTCTGCTCCGGAATCGCCTAGCAGGGTGCTTTTCGAGAGCTCTGTACTTGTTGGAACCTGATGACGGTGGAGATTTCGGTGCGGGGTATTGCTGGTGTGACTCCTCCGAGGGACCGAGGGAGGGCTGCTGTCGCAAGGTAAAGGTGAAATGCATGCTGAAGATCCCGATCCGAAACGCACATTCCATGCTTAGCTGTGTTGATATTGCCAATACGGTCTTTAGTAGCAACAAGCTTCCATAAAAGTGACCTCGAGATGTTATGATCACGCGTACGGGAGTGTCACCTCGTGCAACGGTTTTCTTTGCATTCTTGATCCGGATAATGAGAGTGAATGTGTCATCTGCAATCCAATCACCGGCGAGTTCATACATGTTCCCAAGCCTCCAAATAAAGAGAGAAGCGAGTATCACCATTTTCCCATTATCTTGGGATTCAACCCGAAGAGCGATCAGTACAAGGTCCTTCATGTATTTCCGATCGATCAACGTTCTGATTTCGCAGCAGAGATACACACGGTCGGGACAACGTCGTGGAGGAGCCTCGGCGTTTTCGCGTGGAAGCTAGACATATGGCACTCTCCAGTCTATTTTAATGGAACCGTTCGCTGGTTATGCTCCAGCGACAACGAAAGCTACCTTGACTGTATAGCCTGTTTCGACTTGGACGAAGAGCAATTTTGGTCCTGCTCAATCCCATTGCCTCTCTCCCTGAGCGACAATAGAGACCGTCGAAACCGTCTGACTATAAATGTTTTCGGGGGGCAGCTTTGCGTGACCTCGCTTAAAAAGGATCTTCCGATGGATATCTGGGCGATGGATGTCTATGGTGCTGCCGAGTCTTGGACGAAAATAGTCTCGGTTGACTTTTCAATAACGACCCCTTGTAAGCCTGTGAGCCGCTTGAGCGATGGTGCTTTTCTGCTGTTTGCAGATACGCATGATAAGTTGATCTACTATGACGAGGCGGGAGAATTTAAATACAATTTGGTCACCACACGCTCACGGACTGCAATATTTGTAGCCATCGATACTCATACTCCGAGCTTCGTTTCTCTAAAAAATATCGTGAACTCGGATGAGGTGGAGGTCTTCAACGTAATTTACTAGACACAATACATTTTTCATTTGGAATAATTGGGGTACAAGTACCCACACATTGACCAAGTGGTATAAGAAATTAAGAATACTAACTTAGATGCACATGCAGGCTTCATTTCCGCTCAATATATGAATTGATAATCTTATAATCTGTTAAAAATCATTAATTAGATTGTTATTGTACGAGAACACTCGTGTTACCTGTTTATTTTTTTTGGCTAAGCTAATTAATTTTATTTTTCACGCCATCGCGATAATATTTTTGAAGTTTATAACAACTATAGATATTTTATTACACGAATTCACGATTATATTCTTCAAGCTAATGTTTTGCAGAAATTCCTAACGTACACATATCTTGATATATTTGTTTTTTTACTGATCTCCAAATATTTTGATTTAGAATAATATTTTGTAATCTGTCGATTATTAATTTATCAAAGTTTCACTGATATCTAATTGTATGTAAAACACGGTCCCGTGGGCCGTGGCCGCGTATGTTTGATCCAGGTGTGGGAAGATTAAGCTCAAGGAAGAAGCTCATCCTTTTTTTCTTGAATATGGAAAGAAATCCGACATATTCCGTTGACTTTTACCTAGTAGCTTTTGTTTGTTTTGTAGGGTATATTTGACTTTCAGGCCTTTTGACTATTTTGTTGACCTGTTTTCTACGATTCAGCATCAATGGAAGCTTGCTTTTGTAGTAAGGCTTTGCTCTAATATGCATGTAATTACGCTTTGAATATTGTTTAAAGCTTTCTTTAGTTATTGCACGTAATTGACGATTAAAGCCCCTTGAATTTTCTATGATTGATCTGTTTGTCTTCTCTAGGTTGATTTTTTATTATAATGTATGTAGAAGAAGAAAAATATAGCACATTGTCGTCTTAAAATGTAACGAGAAATTTTCCTATCAAGATTTTTGTTGACGGTCTTTTTTTAATTGAAACGTCACGTTCTTCGGTTATGCGGAAAATAACGATAAACAAACACACGCGAAAGTAAAGAGACACACGCGATGTTTTGTTAACGCAGTTCGATACCTATCTACTCTGCGGGGCCCTCACCCAGATTAATCAACATTGATAATTACAAGATGGACGTTACACAATCGATTTGTTCACCGAACAACAAACTAGACAATACACTCTAACCAGTGCGACCTGCGATGTAACCAGTCCTGTAACCTGTTGATTGTGACGATGACACGGCGGCACGGCAAGCGAGTAAGGCGGCTTCCGGCGAGTGTCGATCAGTGCAAGTGTGCACTACTCCGTTGACGATGTTGAAGTGCTTCAGACTCCTTCAAACTTCTTCGCGTGAAGAAAGTGCCAACGAACGATCCACGGGGATTGTGATAAAAAGGTCAAGGATGCTCTCTCAAGCTCTGTACGTTTTTCTCTCAAGATATGGGTGAATGGATGAGCGAAATTGAGAGCCCTAGATCAGTTTAAATAGATCCCCAAAAGCTCTCAACAAGATAACCAATTCTTCCTCTTTTTAAGGCTTTGTACTTAGTCTTTCTTTGACTAAGTATTTCCTTAATAATTCGAATTTATCCAGCTCATTTAACTCTGATATTTGACCAGCAGATAAGGGAGAACGAATTCCTTAAATATCTCAACCGAAACTGACCAATTCCGCTCTATGGATAAGGAAATCGTAGGTATGACCGCGCATATGATCAACAATACTGCCAAACATGAAACTGCACTAAACTGTCAAATAAAGACAGTTTTTCAAACTCCCCCTTTGGCATTTTTGTTGAGCAGATTATTAGGTGACCCGTAGACATGTAGCGACGAACAAACGGTCATGAGATAAGCTTGAACTTCTGATTAACCAATTGAGTGACCAAAGTTTTCATAACCAACAAAAGAAAACTTAATACAACCCAAATCAAAATACAGTTTCCAAAAGCAACAAAGGAACTGTTTAATGATGAAACTTGATGCAAAGGAAACTTAAAGACAAAAAGTTTGGTTGAGTCACTCATGGCTATGCTCCCCCTGTCGTTGATGTCTCCCCCTGTCACTTTACTCCCCCTCTGCTGACGGAAAATGACAAAGCCTACTCGGACGGAGAACGAAGATCCGTCTGAATGTCAAGAATCGTCTCTTGAAGCAGAACAATCTGATCGGAGAGAGAGTGAACCTGTGCCATAGTAGATTCGAGCGTACGGACCACCAGAGCTTGAGCACGCTGAACATTTACTAACTCGGAACGAACAGCAGCTAAGGCTGGATGAACTGCCCCTGTGGAGGAATGACTTGACTGGCCAGGAGGTCTGGATGAGTAGCGCTGATCTGCCTGTCGAGAGTGTCGTCCCGAAGGCGAGTGCACACGTGTCTTGGGCAGAGATTCAGATCTGGAGCCATTTCTTGTGGATGGTTCAGCCACCGTCTTGATTTTAGAGCGTGGAGAACGACGGGGAGTAACCTCATTGGGAACAGACGAGCGCGAGATGTGTTTGTTCCGGGAGGAGGATCCATCATTGACGGGATGAAGATCTGAGTGCTTCTCGTAACCAGACTTGGTTGGTCGACTTTGCGGTAAGTTTTGAACTGCTTCGTCTGAGGTAGCAATATCAGGCACTTGAGAAATCAGAATCTCCGAGATGAGGCAGGGAGATGGCAAACTCTGAGCGGGCAAACCGACATTTGCAAACTGCATGATGTTTTCATAGAGAAAGCGTCCCAAGTCCAATGGAAGACCCTTCGCAAAGCAGTACATTATCCTAGCCACTTTGATCGTAACGCGAGACTTGTTAGAAGAAGGACTGATGTTCTCCATAACAATCCTCCATAAGGCAAAGAATTTCAGAGACAACTGAGCTGCTGCAATTGCCGCTGCACCTCGAGGCCAAAAACCGGAGTCATCGCCAGTGAGCACACGATAAATCGGAGTTAGATCAGATAGCTGACGATCGTGGTGTGGGATATCATTTTCTGAAATTGGATATTTCAGAAAAGTCAGAAGGCGAGAAATCAATAATATGACCTCGGACATAAGCTTTCCCGAACCAGTCGCTAGACTTCAACCGACTGGTCGTTTGAAGATTGCAATAGAACTCTCGCACAAGAGCCGGGAAAGCTCGGCGAAGGCCAGTGAACAGAAACTCCAAATGAGCACCCTTGATGAAATCCGCAAAGGTTGTACCTTCATAAGATCGCATCTCGAGATATCTTTCCAAGTGTACCGGGCGGAGTTCACACCGTTCCCACCGTTCTTCAGAGGCGAGATCATAGAATTTTGCACTTAAAGCATTTGAGGATAGTCCTTGATTTGCCGAAGGAGATGGCGGACTTGAAACCAAAGGAGCTGAACTGTTGCGCAGCAAGTTATGATCAGGGACAGTGCCATCAATTATATCCTCGTCGGCTGGAGGAGGAGCTTTTCGTCTCTTGGAAGGTCCGGGAGAGGAAGGGATTTTACGTTTCAAAGTTGCTGAAACATCCTGCATCCCCGGAGACTTGTCGGAAGTACCCGAGTCCTTGGAGATGGATGAAGCTGACGCACGAAGCAACGATCGATGAGCAACTTCCGGCACTGGAGAATCAACACCAAGAATGATATCCTCAACCTCTTTTCTTGTGGTAGCACTGTTTTTAGGGTTCGAGATTTTTCCTTTGATCGAACCTGTGATCTTATCGGCTAAGGAGTCGGCAAACACATTCGTTACGGAGGCAGCCACTGAGGAAAGGAAAGTGGCCTCTAATTCTGAAAAATCTGATCCGGGCTCTATTTTTTCAGCACTCGTGTCGTTCTCAGAATCACCAACGGCATTGTGTGTGTCACCAAGGTTTTCCAAATCGATGGTATCAGCCAGTAATGTCTCCGTAGATGATAAGACCGGAGTAGTTTTGGAGGGTTCAACATTCTCCAAATCTTCGACCGAGATATCCTCAGATGGAAACATGATTTCCTCGGCCCCCTGAGAAGGTAAGAATACTCATTAGCAGGTGCGAAAATACCAACAAAACCAGGCAACACAACACAAGCACATTGAATCATCGAGACATATAAGCCGGAAGAGAATTCTAACGAAGCCGAAGAATAAATCGGGTGAAATCTATTACTCCAAGCATATACAGAGGAAGCCAACACTCCAAAAATCCAATCACATCTGATCGACCAATTTCACATACCAAAGAATCATAATTCCAGAGTAATATATATGACCAAGATTCTTCTCATCGCAGGAGCAACTAATTTCAGCGATATCCAAGAACATCGAACTAGCAATGTCGCACGAACAGAGATCGAAAAGAAACCTGAGCTAGAAGAATCCTGCGTTTCTCAGCAAAATCGACCAGTGGGAAGAATTCTTTCCCGTTGAGCTTGAAGTATGAACGAGGAAACCCAGAGTTGATCGGCGAAGGAGTCGCGTCGGGCAGATTTGGGACCGGCGGTGGAGCGGGTTCATCACTTGGCAGCGACGGAGAGGGTCGCGATGAGGAAGAGCTCCGAGATTCCTTCTTCTTCACCTTGTCGACAGGGTGCATGATCCGGGAACCTTTCTTCCCCATTCTTGAGCACGAAATCAAATCTAGGGCTTTGAGAGAATGAGGGCTTTTCGATTTCTGAGGATGAGGGATATATAGAGCACGAATTTTTGGAGAGAATCCGTTGAGAAGGACTCGGCGTGAACTTGGAGCGAATTTGGTGAGCTTCGGGGAAGAAAATCGCGAGGAAGATGGAGAAGAAGGAGGTCGCGAGTTCTGAGGGAGAATAAATGAGAGATTTTCCTTTTCTCTTTTAATTTTTATCCAAAATTTCTCCATAAGTCACATATTTTTCCACAATAATCTCAACTGATTGTATTTTTCCATCGAAAAATAATGAAGACAGTTGCAAATATATTGACGAACACCAATATTCTGCATGCATGGATCAGATATGTATTTGTAAAATTACAAAACTGTCCTTTTCATGTCAGTAACCCAGGATATGATCGAGACTTGGGTTATAACCAGAGAATCTATTATTCAGATACGGCAAATTCCAAGCTTACTCCGTAGTTCTTCAAAGCGGGTGGAGTCTAGAGGCTTGGTAAAAATATCTGCTAACTGGTCGGTGGTGCTCACATGTTCAAGAGAGATTATCTTCTTTTCTACGAGATCACGTATAAAGTGATGTCGGATATCAATGTGCTTAGTTCTGGAATGTTGAACCGGATTTTTCGAGATACATATAGCACTTTGATTGTCACATAACACCGTCAATTGTTGTTGATCAATACCGTAGTCACAAAGCATTTGGCGCATCCATAGTAGTTGTGTACAACAACTTCCCGCAGCAAGATATTCTGCTTCAGCAGTAGATAAGGAGATAGAATTTTGCTTTTTGCTATACCAGGAGACAAGGTTGCTCCCAATATAGAAGCAACCGCCAGTAGTGCTTTTTCTGTCGTCGGCGCTGCCCGCCCAGTCGGCATCACTATATCCAAGAAGACACAGAGGAGATTCCCGAGAAAACCAGAGACCATAGTCAATGGTACTATGAATATATCTGATGATCCTCTTGACAGCAAGAAGATGAGATTCTTTAGGATCTGCTTGATATCGGGCACATACCCCAACACTCTGACAGATATCTGGTCGACTAGATGTTAGATAAAGAAGACTTCCGATCATGCTTCTATATAGTTTCTGATCAACTGACTTCCCATTCTCGTCTTTCATGAGTTTCTCACTCACTCCCATGGGTGTGCGTACAGATCTTGACGTACTAACTCCAAATTTTTGGACTAAGTTGCGTGCATATTTAGACTGAGAAATAAAAATTCCCTCTGAGCGTTGTTTTATTTGGAGGCCGAGAAACATTGACAATTCGCCAACCATGCTCATCTCAAATTCGGTTTCCATCATGCGAATAAACTTTTTCACCAGATCTTCAGATGTTGAGCCAAACACAATATCGTCGACATAAATTTGTGCTATCATGGTGTGAGATTTAATTCTGAGAAATAATAGAGTCTTATCTGCTCCCCCACGAACGTATCCAGCTTGTAAAAGATGAGATGTAAGACGATCGTACCAGGCTCTTGGTGCTTGTTTTAAACCATACAGGGCTTTGTTCAGGCGATATACGTACTCTGGTAGAAAAGGATCCTCGAAGCCTTGTGGCTGAGCAACATAGACTTCTTCATTGATGACTCCATTGAGAAATGCACTTTTAACGTCCATCTGATGAAGCTTGAAATTGAGACTGCAAGAGATTGCAAGAAGAAGACGAACCGACTCAAGACGAGCTACGGGAGCAAAGGTCTCGTCAAAATCAATACCCTCTATTTGAGTGTATCCTTGAGCTACAAGACGAGCTTTATTTTTGACAATATTTCCTTCTTCGTCGGTCTTATTTTTGAAGACCCATTTTGTGCCGATGACATTAACTCCACGGGGCCTTTCGACCAGTGTCCAAACATTATTTCGCTGAAATTGACCTAGCTCTTCTTCCATAGCGTTTATCCAAAATTCATCAGTTAAGGCTGCAACAGCATTTTTTGGCTCAAATGTAGAAGTGAAGCAAGAATATCCAGCAAGGTCTCGATAGTTTGGTTTCTGAACTTTTCGTGTCTGGCGATCTTCATGGAGATTTCCAATGACCAACTCGGACGGATGATTTTTCTTGATACGAGAGGATGGTTCACCATGATACTGAGAGGAAATCTCATCAGTTGTCGTATTATCAGAGTCACAAACATTGTCTTCAGAGGTGTTCTCAACATGCTCACTTGGCTGAGAATCGTCATTTCTTGTAATTATCTGTTTATCAGGTAATTCTGTGGAATGAGAAAACACAAGATCCGAGCCTGTAGTATCGACGCTGGATTTTCCTGGAGATCTGGTATCTTGGCTGTGATTTTCGAACTCATCGATGGAGTCATCAACCTTTACATTGATTGACTCGATGATCACCCCTGTTCTCTTGTTGTATACTCTGTACGCACGACTGTTTAGAGAATATCCAAGAAAAACTCCTTCATCACTTTTAGCAGAAAATTTGGTGACTGGTGTTCTGTCATTCAGAATGTAACATTTACTGCCGAATATGTGAAAATAGGAGATATTTGGCTTTCTTCCTTTCCAGATTTCATATGGAGTTTTCTCAGTCAGAGGACGATAGTAAACACGATTAACAGTATAGCAGGCTGTGCTGATGGCTTCTGCCCACCATTTCGGATTTAGGTCTTTGGCATTGATCATAACACGAGCCATTTCCTGTAAGGTGCGATTTTTCCGTTCTACAATCCCGTTTTGTTGTGGGGTAATAGGAGCAGATAACTCGTGACTTATCCCATGGTCGTTGCAAAATTGAGCAAAAGAACTGTTTTCAAATTCTTTTCCATGGTCACTTCTGATTCGCAAGATTTTGCCGATAGTTGTCTCCTTTTCAGTTTGAAGTCTTACGCACAGATTTTTGAAGACTTCAAACGTCTCAGATTTTTCTTTAAGAAAATGAACCCAAGTGAATCTTGAGTAGTCATCAACGCAGACATAAACATATTTCTTTCCTCCTGAGCTCGTAATACGGGTTGGACCAATCAAATCCATATGTAGAAGTTCAAGGACACGACTGGTGGTAAACATTTGGACTGCTTTATGAGATGAACGGTTCCTAGTTGACAAGGGCCACATATATGGTTACTCTGATTGTGGAGAACGGGTAGACCTCGAACAGACCCTAATTTTGCAAGATTGAACATATGTCTGCCATTAACATGTCTAAGTTTTGCATGCCAGAGATTCCAAGTGTCGGTCATTGCACTGAGACATACAGGGTCCTTGGTTAATAAGTAGCAATTGTCAGATGAGCGGAAACCAGTCATAACAACATGTTTATCTTTTAAGTCAATAACATAGCATGCTTCTGCAGTGAAGTTGACGTTGTTTCCATCATCACATAGTTGGCTAACACTTAAAAGATTTGCTTTTAGATCTTCGACTAGAAGAACACTACTCAAGTTCTTAACTCCAGAAACATTGAGATCGCCTTTGCCGAGAACTGTACTCTTTTTGCCATCTCCAAAAGTGACTTTTCCTTCGTTACTTTCAGAGAAATTCTTTAAATGATCCTTGTGTCCAGTCATATGCTTGGAAGCTCCACTGTCAAAGTACCATGCCTGATTTATGGATGATCGGAGAGAGGTGTAGGCAACATTGCAGAAGATACTGTCTTTTGGAACCCAAGCAGTTTTCGATTTAGGAATTCGGAAGAGATGAGATTTTGGTACCCATGCTGAGTGACTTCTGTTAATTTTACTTGCTTGCCTATTCGGAAAATTCTTTTGTACATTCTTCGAGCGTTGATTGTACATTTTTCTACATCTAGCATCATGATGAGAAATGGACTTGCAGAATTCACATCTTTTGGTTGCTTGACCAATTATACCGAACGTGCTTGTAGAATCTCTGTTGTTATCGTTCTCTGTATTATTCCAAGTATCTGACTCCTTTCTGAAAGTACGATTGTAGCTTGTACGATTGTATTTGTTCTGGTTATTTTCGCCGGACAATCCTTTTCCTTTCATGAAGCCAAGACCAGAACGGTTTCCTGACTGCCTTCCTTGTTCAAGAATATCATCAAGTTTGGATTTTCCAGAGTTGAACTTCATAACTGCTAGTTCCATTGAACTTATCTTCTTGTCCTTTTCAGACGCAAGGCAGTTTGCTTTTGAGAGGCACTCTTTTAGATCTTCCACTTGATGGCTAAGAAACTGGTTCTGTCTTTTTAGTTCGCCTTCAGCAATGGACAAGACTTGTTGTTCAGAAATAACCCGTTCTTTGTCTGAATTTACTTGAGCAATCAGAGTCTGATATTTGTTCATAAGCTCATCTAGAGTTATTGACAGATTTTGCTTTTCAGCAATCAATATTTCTTTTTCAGAGGTAAGCTTCTTGCTCAGATTGCATACAGAGATCAATTTGTCGAAAAGAGATTTGAAGGACGTTTGAAGGTCTTCTTCAGAGATGTCGTCATCTGAATCATCAGTGGAGTCACTGTTCTGATCATTAGAGTGATGTGATGCAGTGAATGCTACGTAATGGCTGACAATTCCTCCTTCATTTTCGTCGTCAGAGTCATCATCACTCCAAGTAGAATTGTAGGATTTTGCCTTCTGCTTCTTCAGTGTGTTCGCGCACTCAGACTGTATATGACCATACCCGTCACATTCTCGGCACTTTATTCCTCTTCCTTTGGCCTTATCATCTGTAGTACGACCATCATTATGACCATGATTGTTGTTTGCATATCTATGATTGCTGATTGAGTTTCCTTGTGAAGAACCACTTCCTCCTCCTTTGAAAGGTGGTCTCTGAGTGTTAAACTTCTTCAACATTCTACCAAAGTTTTTAGTGAGAAGAGCAAAGTCATCCATGGTTACATCACTTGTATCATCGCCAGGTACATCATTGGTAAAGTCACTGGTTGTATCAATTCTGTGATCACGTTTGGTAGAAGTTTTGAATGCTACTCCTTTTTCTCTTTTTGCTTGAGACATACTCATTTCAAAAGTTTGAAGAGATCCAATGAGTTCATCTAAATTCATTGTGGTTATGTCTTTCGCCTCTTCGATCGCTGCAACCTTGGCACTGAAGCGTTCTGGTAATGACCGGAGTGTTTTTCTAACCAATTTTAGATTAGAATACACTTTTCCAAGTTGAAAAGCTTGATTTGAAATCTCGCGAAGCTTTCCATTGAAGTCTGCAATGGTTTCATCTTCGGTCATACGTAGTTCTTCAAATTTAGACGCAAGCATTTGGAGCTTTGAGGTTCGAACGGTTGAGGTTCCTTCATGGAGGTTTTGCAATGCTTCCCATGCTTGTTTGGCAGTAGCACACGTAGATATGAGTCTAAACTGTCCTTCGTCAACCGCAGATACGATAGCATTTAGCGCACGACAATTTGCTAGGGAAGCGATCTCATCCTCGGTATCCCATTCACTTGGCAGTTTTTCAACCATTTCTCCAGTGGTATTTATCTTCATAGGAGAAGTCCAGCCATGTTTCACAGTGCTCCAAGCTTTTGAATCAATCGATTGGATGTAAATAGTCATTCGAGCTTTCCAATACGAGTAATTTGTTCCGTCTAACACCGGTGGTCTTATAAGAACTGTATTTTCGCGTGAGCCCATCGTGATTCAAAGAACGCTAAGATCTTTCCGCTGCCTTTGAAATCAAAGAACACTTTTGCAGCGACAAGCTCTGATACCAATTGAAACGTCACGTTCTTCGGTTATGCGGAAAATAACGATAAACAAACACACGCGAAAGTAAAGAGACACACGCGATGTTTTGTTAACGCAGTTCGATACCTATCTACTCTGCGGGGCCCTCA
Organism: Parietaria judaica; assembly: GCA_954871525.1. Taxonomy (NCBI): domain Eukaryota; kingdom Viridiplantae; phylum Streptophyta; class Magnoliopsida; order Rosales; family Urticaceae; genus Parietaria; species Parietaria judaica. The sequence goes on along the minus strand of OX940868.1, from coordinate 17,923,961 downwards.
CCCAGATTAATCAACATTGATAATTACAAGATGGACGTTACACAATCGATTTGTTCACCGAACAACAAACTAGACAATACACTCTAACCAGTGCGACCTGCGATGTAACCAGTCCTGTAACCTGTTGATTGTGACGATGACACGGCGGCACGACAAGCGAGTAAGGCGGCTTCCGGCGAGTGTCGATCAGTGCAAGTGTGCACTACTCCGTTGACGATGTTGAAGTGCTTCAGACTCCTTCAAACTTCTTCGCGTGAAGAAAGTGCCAACGAACGATCCACGGGGATTGTGAGAAAAAGGCCAAGGATGCTCTCTCAAGCTCTGTACGTTTTTCTCTCAAGATATGGGTGAATGGATGAGCGAAATTGAGAGCCCTAGATCAGTTTAAATAGATCCCCAAAAGCTCTCAACAAGATAACCAATTCTTCCTCTTTTTAAGGCTTTTTACTTAGTCTTTCCTTGACTAAGTATTTCCTTAATAATTCGAATTTATCCAGCTCATTTAACTCTGATATTTGACCAGCAGATAAGGGAGAACGAATTCCTTAAATATCTCAACCGAAACTGACCAATTCCGCTCTATGGATAAGGAAATCGTAGGTATGACCGCGCATATGATCAACAATACTGCCAAACATGAAACTGCACTAAACTGTCAAATAAAGACAGTTTTTCATTAATCAATATCAATATATTAGCCAATGGTAACCGTGTAATTAGAGAGGCCTATTTACCTCAATTTTGATCGATTGAGATGGCATAGATCTAAAGTGAATCGATTACGATGGAAGTAGTCAAAGTTTACAACACTGAGGCGACTCAAGTTTTTGTTCATTTTTATTATCTGTGTGTTGGTTGTTGGACAAATTTAGGCAATGTGTGTTATCACTCATATTAATGTCACGTGGTATTTGACTACGTTTTTTTTTTTTTGAAGAAAAGATGTATACTTATGCTGTTAATATCTCACGATATTATTGTGAATCAAGAAGTATAATTGAGAAATTAAAAATTATGATTGAAATTCTAGTAATACTTTACCTAATGTAAGTGGTGAAGTGTTATTTTTAAATTTTATCGGACATTTCTGCAAATAATGAAAATTAAGAGACATAAGTGCTAGCTAATAAAATATTACACAAACAAACAAGTATTTAGAGGTGAAACCGGACCGGATACCCAAAAATTTTGTGATACTCGGAACCCGGAATCTGGGTTTTTCAAATTTCAAATCCGGTTACCCGAAGATCTAGTTTTTATTTTATTTTATTTTAAAAAACCAATTTAATACCCGGAGCCCGATTTCAAACCGGATCTAGTTATTTACCTCGGATCCAGTTTCTACAATCTATAAGAAAATAATTCAATCCTAATATCCTGATGAAAGAAAATAGTGAAAAATAAATAAAATTTTAAGAATCTTAATGTTTATGTGGAAAGGAAACATTAAAAAAAAAAACTATGGTACTCATAAAATATGGTTTTTCAAACTAGTTCTCAGGTATCCGGTTTTTCAAAAGCTGTTGAATCCAAATACGTGTTCTTGAGTCTGGATGTAATTCGGTTTCGGGTTTATAAAAATGATTTCCGGGTATTATGTCCCCAATGATATATATATATATATATGTATAAGCTATGAGTAGAAAATAGTAGTAGCACACTAGCACTTGTTTAGCCATTACGATTGGGATTGGACTTTCACGTAACATTTTCTTTTCAAGTTTAACATAACTTTTACAGTTAAGTATAGTTATTTCGGTGCCTTGAGTTTATAGCTTTCAAGTAGGATTCTCGTTGCATTTAACTGCTATCAAATGTTGCGATTTTGAGTTTTAATATTGAACTGCTTAAGTACACTAATTATTCCAATTGGCTGATTAACTCCTTAAAATTGCTATTATTAACTATGTCATTAACCACGCGAATCCGAAGCTTCCTCGCGTGAAAAATCCTATGCCTCAATCCGTCTCTGCCCCCGTCGACCGAGAATCCTGGCGTCAACGAGGTCGAACTTGGGCTGAATTATTAGGTTAGTCTTCACTCCTTTTGTCTTGTCTGGTCTTGGTTGACTTTTCAATTCCAGCCTTTCGGATTTAACCAAGCTTTTTCGATTTTTTTATATCTATTTTGTCGAATCGTACCTCAATAAATATTTATATATTTTTTCTTTTTATTTTTTGAAAAAATGAAAATCTAAATGACAGTTTGAACTAAAATCTCAACTAAATTAACCCTAATAATGAAAAGCAATTTGACATTAAAATACACAATCTATCACTTTATAACTTCATTTTACATTAAAAAAATTAGTGAAAATAATACAAAACATTATAAATTGATAACATTTCGCCGATAAACTATAAAAGAAGATACCTGCGATATTCCGCCGATAATATAGAAATTAAACCAGAATCGACGGGAAGTATAGATTTTAAGTTTGAGTTGCCGATACCGAAAAAAAACCCGATGACTCGATTTTACCGGGTTATAATAATAAAACAAAATAAATAAAATAAAATAAAATAATAAGTTATAATAATAAATGAAATGAATAATCCCTTTGGACAGCGACACCGTACGACGGACGACCCACAGAATCGGCTCCGTTCTCCTCCAAACCCTAATTCTCCCAATTTCCCCCCTTTCTCTAATGGCGAGATTCTAGTCTCTGCAACATTCTCCGCTCTCTCTTCGCTTTCCAAAAGTCAAAAGCTTTGGTGTTCAACAATTCGAGCACTACCGGAATCCTCGGCCTGATCGGATTGCGATTCCGTCTCAAAAGGTGATCGATCGTCAATTCGTAGCGCTTTCCGAGCTCTTCGAGCTTCCCGAGGTTAATTTCTCTCTAGTGATTCGGGGGTTGCGCTTGAATGCGTCTTCGATTTGCATGCACACAGAGTTCGTGGTAGTGGTTTCATGAATTGTGCGATCTTCAGCTTCTGTGAGAGAGAGAGTGGATTTTAGTGTAGAGATTTGAGCGTCGATAGGAAATTATGCTAGTTTGAATACAGTACGGTGCTAAATTTCGTTTATTTTTTGTGCTCGGTTTGTGTATTCTGGTAATGTTGTAGTGTCTGTGAATGATTGAAGCTGGTTTTGATGCTTAGAGGATGATATAACGTGCTCGAGAAGTGGGGTAATGGGTAGTAGCGAAATGGATAAACCGGCTAAAGATAAGGACAAGGATCCGAAGACTCCGCCACCGCCGACGCCGCCTAGTTTACAGGTCAACTTGCCTGTCTCTTGTGAATGTGTATTGTATATATGTAAATATGTATGACTAGTTTGATGCCAGCTACATGGTAGTTAGTTAGTTACTAAATTTGTTCATATCATCTGTGCTCTTCAGGAGCAGCCTTCAACCACTGCTGCTGGGGCAGTTAATCCCGATTGGTCGGGTTTCCAGGTTCCGCAACGATAGAACTTGACCTACAAAGCAACGTTTGTTTCCCGTATTTACTAGTTTCTTTCAGTAGCTCATTAACTTCGATGTTGACCATTGTTGGACAGGCGTATTCTCCAATGCCTCCACACGGTTACATGGCATCAAGTCCCCAAGCTCACCCATATATGTGGGGTGTTCAGGTGCTTTATATTTATTTTTAGAAGAGGGGATCCGGTTGTCATTTTGGTTTTGATGTTACTAGCGAGATATTTTAAGATTTATGTGTTACGTGTCTGAATGTTTTTACTGTGAAGAGTCATGTTATTAAGGTACTTTTAGTTGTTGACTTCGTTAATTGTTGTAATTTCATCTTGACTGTAATTGGGTAGGAGAAGAATGAAAAAGTGATTTTTTTTATTCTTTCATAAAACTGATTATTTCATTTCACGGGAAAAATAAAATGGAAATTGTATATATATACACTGCTTATATAGTTTTTTTTTATTTTTTTATTTTTTTATTTTTTTTATAGATTTGATACTTACTGAATTTGGGATCTCATTAGTCTTTAAAGTTTTAGGCTCCTTCTCTTTATTAAAATACCTTTACCAGGGTATCTATAGTTATGATTTTGAAATAATGTTCGTGTCTGCAGCATATTATGCCTCCATATGGTACCCCTCCACATCCGTATGTTGCAATGTACCCTCATGGTGGTTTATATGCCCACCCGTCTATGCCTCCTGTAAGTTTCTTGTTCACTATTACCCCTAGCTTTAACTTTTCTTTCCGTTTTTATCCTCTGAATGCCAGTAAACCTCATGTGAGGCTCTTTGACAGGGCTCGTATCCATTTAGCCCTTTTGCGATGCCTTCTCCAAATGGAATGCCTGTTGAGGCTTCTGTGAGTGCAAACAACTGTGTTAAGTTTTCTGATCATAATAAGTCCATTTGAGTTTTTTAAAGAAAAACTAATATTATTTATAAAAAAAATTGAATTTAGGGTAATACACAGGGCAGCTTGGAAGCAGATGGCAGACCACCTCCCGAAACGAAGGAAAAATTGCCTATCAAAAGATCAAAAGGAAGTTTAGGAAGTTTAAATATGATTACAGGGAAGAACCATGAGGGTAAAACATCGGGAGCATCCACTAATGGAGCTTATTCTAAAAGGTATTTTACTATTTGGGGTAATCAGTGCTGTAATATTCGAGGTTCGGTTATGGATTCTTTTGTATACTTACTATGGTGGTTAAATTTGGATACTTTATAATTTATATCCTTAAATCCTTGATATAATATGGGGACCAAAACAATTTATTATGTTATCGGGGTTGTTAATTTACCAAGTACTAATTTAGTATATTGGTCCCAAGAAGGGACCGGAAAAAAGTGCATTTTGATCGTGGTTATTAATTTATCGAGCATTTATGTAACGAGGTTCTACCATGTATGGAATTTTGTTTGAAAAGGGGGTTAAACCATGGTTGGGAATTAGAGAAGTAATTATGGGAAAGAAAGAATAAAGTACAAAATTCGAGGATACATTCTAATTTAACTGTTTAGCTTTTGTTGGCTGATAATTGAACCAACCTGGTAATGCAGTGCTGAGAGTGGGAGTGAAGGAACTAGTGAAGGAAGCGATGAAAACTCACAAGATGTAAGTGTATCTATATTTGAGTCAATATGCCAGTATTTTAAAAGGTTCTTTCATGTTCTTAATTTCTTTGTAAATTTCTGTTTTTTTTTTTTTTTTTTTAATTTCTTTCTGTTATGCGAAATTGAATACACAAGTGATGATGTTTTATGTATTTGGCTAACTAGAAGCCTAATCTACACTTTTCTTTCAAATTTTTAAAGTACTAGTATAATGATTAAGCCTTTATATCACGACTATTGTGTGTTTGACTTTTATTATAATTTGTAGGAATCACAACACAAGTCAGGGGGTGGGCAAGATTCTTTAGAAGGTTTGTTCCTATCACTTTTTTAATCTTCTTTTTATTTGGAAAGATTAGTTTGAATTTTGAAATTTATTTTTCATCAATACAAGTATTCCTTTACGGGTTATAAACCCCTCTAAATCAGGAAATAAATGACTGCTACAACTCCTACAAGATATGGAGTTAATTACAAATAATTAGAGTTAATTAATCACATAATTAAATCCTATATTCAACTATTCTAACTTGCTCAGCTTTCTTATTGCAGGTGATGCATCACAGAATGGCAATTCTAAGCCAAATACATCTCATACAATAGTTAATCAAACAATGACAATGATGCCCCTGACAGCTGCTGGTGCACCTGGTGCTCTTCCTGGACCTGCAACAAACTTAAACATTGGAATGGACTATTGGGGATCTCCAGCTGCACCTTCGATTCCTGCAATGCGTGGAAAGGTTCCTTCCACTCCGGTTACAGGAGCGATGGTCAATGCCGCCCCTCGCGACGGTGTCCAGTCACAGCTTTGGATACAGGTTATTTGATCCTTTAAGCCATTGCATATTACTAAGGACAGTTTAGTCTTTGTGTATAGTGAAGCTTGTTTAAGCTACAGGAATGGATCATTTAGGTTATGTTAATATTGTTGATAAGGTTAAATGAAATTTTTTATTATGCTTTTAATGATAACTTAATATTTCATTTTAGTTAGATAATTTGACAAAATTTTTTGCATTTTATTTAGTTTTAAAACCAATATATATCGTTGTACCATTTTTTTTCCTCCGGTTATCAGTAGTTGATAATATAATATTATTATTTTTAGTACTGAGAGAGAGTTAATAGTTTTTTTTCATGTTCTGCTTCTACCATTAAACCAGTCTTAATCTGGATTCAGGATGAAAGAGAGCTTAAGAGGCAGAGAAGGAAGCAGTCAAACAGAGAATCTGCCAGGCGGTCGAGATTGCGCAAACAGGTCATTCTTCAATCTCTAGATTGTGTGTGGGCCGACGTTAATATGGTCTTCCGGAATCCGATGTTTAAATTATATCAATTCCCTTGGTGTGTTTGTTTTTTAACTAATTGCTAATTAATCTGGACTGTCGGATAATATTTGAGATTCGACTATCCAGATTAATTAGCCGTTTAAAGTTTAGAAAGCCAAAACTAAGATTTCCAGATTTCATTTTTCCAGAATTTTAAAATGCGGAAGCGGAATTCCATATATACTATATTAGCATCATTAGCCGGGGGCCCTAGAATGCACAAAAACCAATTTAATCCCCCAAACAAATTAAATATAAAATCAACTGATGGGACCCGTAAGGCTTAAATGTGGACTCTTTTAGTTAATCTGATGGTTTGCGTGTTTGTGAGTCAGGCGGAATGTGACGAGTTGGCTCAGCGAGCCGATGCCTTAAAGGAAGAAAATGCAAATCTTAGAACGGAGGTTAGCCGAGTCAGGAGCGAGTATGATCAGCTTCTTTCAGAGAACGCCTCTCTCAAGGTAATGTTCCAATCAAATTATATTTATTTATTAGAAAATTAGATAAGTAAATGATTTGTTAAGATCGAAGAACTTAAATCATTCGAAGTTTATTCGTTCTACTCTTCCATTCCTTTAAATCCTTCTAATGTGAAGGGAACTTCCAGAAATTTGATCAACAACACTTCATGCCCTTGTGAAAAGTACTAAGTGGCCCCTTCAATTTCATTCATAGGCACTCGTTGCCCCTGAGCTTTCACTAAAATGGAAGTTCACGGATCGAACATGAACACCATAAGAATAGCTAAAAATCTCTTCTTCTTTTTTTCCTTTCAATTTTAAATCTCTATACAAATTCATTAATCATGCCCCGCAGGAGAGACTAGGTGAAGCCCCTGCACAGGATGATCTAAGATCCGGCAGGAACGATCTTCACACAAACGATACTCAGAAAAGCGTGCAACCGTAATTACAGGGAAACCGCATAATCCTGGTAACCCCGTTTCACGAGCCTCGCGAGGATCATAACCTAACCCAACTAGCAACACAACTCTATTTTGTAGCTCTGACTTCAAACAAAGTAACTTCTTTTTTATTTTTATTTTTCTTATTGGGATAGTTTTAGGGTTAATGTTATTTCTTATTTGCGTATCATTCCGAAGGGTAACATGTAGAGTGTGAAAATTCATGTTACCAAAGGGCGATATGCGCACTTTTTTTTTTGTTACTATAAATTACCTGTATTAATTATGATTGCGGAATGCACATCGTGGCGGAGAAATTTGCTCCGTATAAACTCACCGGGCACGTTGCTGACTCCTTTTGTGTTTGCGATTGTGTCGTGTAGCGTAACACGGGTAATGAATCCTTTGATAGTTTCAATATACACTGTTTTTGTTGAATGTTTGTTGTATTGTTCTTTTCTTGCTCTTAATAGTATTATTGAGCTACTTATTTGATTTCTATCTATGGGTTATATGATTGAAAAGAAGGCTCATAAAAATGAATTTTTGATACTTTGAGCGGCTCTTCTAAGTAACTAAATTGGTATCAAGTCTTGTTAATCTTGAAAATGTTATTAAATCAGGTAACTATTTTTGGTACAAACATTTCGTTCTCAACCTCTCTGATTAATAGGAGAAACCGGGACAGGGTACCGATCTTTTGGTATCTCTACTTATCCAATCCCGGTTTTTCAGACCTTCCAAAACTGGAACCGGTCCCAGGTTTTTTGAGAAGTACTTTTTTTCTTCTTCTTACAATTGGGTATCAAGTTGGTTATTTTATAAAGAATATTTAAGAAAAAAAAATTAATTTCCTATACTGATTTTTTTTTTACCATACAATTACCAGTACACTAAATTATTTCAGATTTAATTATGTTCTCAATCGAGTAATTAATTTCTGTAATGTCATCAGTACACAACTAATAAGTTTGGTAAAAGATACTAACGATACAAGTAATAATTTTTTTTCAAAGGTAATGATAAGTATTTATTCTTTTTTTTTTTGGTTGGACAAAGTTATTAGATATCAATAACAATATAATATGTAGTTTTATACATGCTATTTTGGTATCTGTGATATTTTATTATTAAAATTTGACATTTCTTTCACGTAAAAAAATATTTATTATTGCTTTTTGCAAAAAAAAATGGTACTTGTCACATTTCCCCCAAAAAATGGATATTAATCAAATTATGGAAATGGTCAAACACGTGATAAAAGTCAACATCTTTACTTTGAGGCCCATAATCGGCCCAGGCCCACTTTATTTTGTTTTCTAAATTAATAATTAATGATGTAAAATAGAAAGGCTAGCTAAGAATCCTGAAAACTGAATAAGCTAAGAAAAGCTAGAGAATATTAGACGATAATTTTCTCGGGAAACAAACAGATTCCAACCGCCGAGAAAATGCACGTCTCCGGCGTGGTCAGCGACGTCTCGCTGGCGATGCCCAAGTGCGGCGGTCTCCGAGCCCCGGAATTCCGCCACTTCCACGGCCACTCTCTCTCCGATTCTTCCAAGTCCGCCGCTTCCCACGGCCTTTTCAGAGTGAGCTCGATTCTCAATCTCTTCCGTTTCCTTCCCGGTTTCGATTGTATTACCGGTTTCCTTTCATGTCTGGTACTGTTACTTCTGGTTAATTTGATTGTAATGGAAAACGGTGGTTCTTAGCTTGAATTTTGTTTCCTTAGAGGTCCAGTTTTAGTAATAGAGCGTGGAATCCATAACTGTGAAGAACAAGTCAGCCATTGTTGGACTCTTCTGAACATGGTTTCCTCATCGTTCTGGGGATTTAGTGGTTGAAATCTCCATCTTAGTCATCTTAATTCAAGGAATTATCTGCAGCTTATAGGAATTATCCGATTCATTGCCTTTCTACCCATTAGGGTAATCTGTAAAATGAGTAAAGTTCAGTTCTCAACTTTCGAATTCAGATAGCAATCTAAATAGATTATTTTCGGTATTTAGTCTACTTTCGTGCATTATGTTGCGAATCAGTTTTCCAGACCCGATCCATCGTAAAACTTCGCAATGCGACAAAAGAATTATGTGAATCTTTTTCGCGATTCTCGGCTTAGTGTTTTAAGCCGCCCCACACTCTCTTATACCTCCATAGTATTTCTTTAATCATAGTTGATTGGCACCTGTGCCCTTAGTTTTCTTTCCAAATTCGGTTCCCGCATAAGAATTCTTGTGTCGTTGCCTTTACTTTCGTTGTTGTTTTGGTATTTGTATTCTAGTATTTACTTTTGATGTTCTCTTTCGGACCTTCCGAGAGGTTGGACATGCTCTCTTTGACGAGTAGTCCTTGTTTTTCCATCTGTTTCATGGTGGAGTTTGGTCTATATAGCCGGACTGAGTTACGGGCTGGCTAATCGTAAACAATTCTCGGACCTTGCATTGTAAATTTGCTTTTATCAATATAATCGCTGTCTCATTGAAATAATAATAACAAAAAAACCATAATTTTTGTAACCGATTTCGCTATTTCACCAAAAATCCTTCTAATGAAAGTACCTGCCCTCTTGATGGAATTCTTAGCATTGTGCCTGCGGTTCTGTTTCCGTAAATTAAGCTTTAGTAGACGTCTTTGTGGGTGATTTTTAAATCTCTTTGTTTGCATTCTTCTCTGGCTATTTCAAACTTTAATTTCGGGTATATTTGCGTGTAGAGCGGTTCTTCATTTTACATCCCAAAGCTTGGGAATGGACTGCACAAGTATCATTCAAGAGATGTGAGTGTGAGAGTATCGGAAAACCCAAGTGGCGATTTGGTGCCGATTGCTCCCGTTGAATTCGAATCCCCGGTCGGTCAGCTTTTGGCTCAAATCTTGCAGACACATCCGCATCTACTTCCTGCAACAGTTGACCAGCAGCTAGAGAACCTCGAATCCGATAGAGATGCGAACAAGAAAGATGTTTCACCAGCATCTCAAGATCTTCTTTACAAGTCAGTACCCTCTCTCTATATATATGTATGTGTGCCGTGTGCGTATGTATGTTTATTACTTTCGTAACTGTAAATTACTTGCAATTTTTTACTGACTCGAAGGAACACACACGCGCAGGAGAATAGCGAAAGTCAAAGAGAAGGAGCGACGCAACACGTTAGAAGAGATAATATATTGCCTCGTCGCATGGAACTTCGTCGAACACAACATCACGATGATACCCAGAATAAACGACACGGCGGATCCAACGGGAAGGGTTGACTTCTGGCCCAATCAAGAACACAAACTCGAAGCCCTCCATTCCCAGGATGCATACGAGATGATCCAGTCTCACTTGTCCATTGTTTTCGGCGAACGGAGTGTAGGCCCGCTGGACTCCACCGTCCAGATCAGCAAGGTTAAACTCGGAAAGCTCTACGCTGCTTCCATCATGTACGGATACTTCCTAAAGAGGGTCGATGACAGGTTCCAGCTAGAGAGAACCATGAAAACGCTTCCCGACCGTTTCATCGAAGACCAGGATAGTTACGAAGTGCTGCCGAAGGGGAATTTCCGTCTCTGGGATCCCGCCTCGGTAATCCGCATACCTGCGGAGGACTCGGGCGATGACCAAGGGGAAGGCAGCAGATCAAACAAGCTGAGATCGTACGTGATGTACTTGGACGGCGACACGCTGCAGCGGTACGCCACGATACGATCCAAGGAATCGATCTCATTGATCGAGAAGCAGACTCAGGCGCTTTTTGGTAGGCCCGATATCAAGATCGCTGATGATGGCTCGATCAATGCGTCAAACGATCAGGTTCTCTCAGTGACGTTCTCTGGGCTGACAATGCTGGTTTTGGAGGCCGTTGCTTTCGGGTCGTTCCTGTGGGAGGCTGAAAGCTACGTGGAGTCGAAATACCACTTTGTTAAGAGCTGAGACGAAGCAATAAAACGCGATGTCGTTTCTCTCTCTCCGGCTCTGTAAATGTTTGGTGTCAAGACAACATTTGTTTGTAGTTTATGGTATATACAAAAATAAGGGTCTTCGTACTAAAATGTGATAAAACACTTCCTAAAAAGATCAATTTCTTGGGAGTTCCAAGACCAGTTCTTCTCTAACCCGAAGTCAACGAAGTCGAGCAGACTAGTCCGATTGGTACGAGTGTTTGACTCGTTTTTTGTTTGGTTTTTGTTTTTGTTTTTTTAAAATAAACGGAAGATATATTACGCATCACTCGAGAATGAAAAATCAAACGAGATTTGGCATTGTAGAAAGATCGCACACAACTTTATTTATAAATCTCAAAACAAAATCAAAACACATTGGAAATCGACGTTTCAAACAATTCGAAACAGAAACATGCAAATAAAAAAAAGAGTATATTTGCCGGGAAAAAAGATATAGAACAGTCAAGCCTAAAGCGCACACTTACAAGTACTTATGCCACAAATTACCCTTATAACCTTTGTTGGTTTTAAAATTTGTCATTTATAAACTCGGCTGAGATATTAACGTGATGCTCCTTTGTATTATTTTGTCGTTTTTTCAGGTTAATTATCAGTTTTCACTTTATTGTCGTTTTTAGCTCTCATGACGGTTCGAGTCTTTGTCTTTAATTTCGTATTGTAATTTGTTGCGTTTCTTCGTGTTTTTTCTTTCTCTGCTAGTTAATTTTGTGTTATTTGAACTTAAAATAGTCGTTGCTGATGTGAGTAATCACGACCAACTGTCACGAAGTGATCGTACTTCGGTACAATGTTAAAAGATGAAGGATCTCAATAATTCGTAATGAATCCACTCCGTTTTAAGAAAAAAAAATTATCGAGATAAAATATTGGGAAATAGATCGAAAAAATAAGAAAGAGCAATATAATTCCTTTGATTCACGAGGTTGAATACAGAGTATGTAGGTTTAAAGTAAAAAGTTTGTAATCTTCATCTTAATTCATTTTTATTTATAGGATGAATAGTCTTCCTCTCTTTCATAACTTCATGCAACGGCTATAAGGCTCGATTCCCTACTTATCCCTTGATGGTTGCCACGTGTAAAGGTATTTCCATCTCGTTCGTATCTGATACTGACGTGGTGGTCATTGAGTTGGTCACCGTGGAATGGTCTTGAGGAGTGCTTGGTCTCTTGGGAATATTTCCGTTGAAGTGTTTGAAGACTTTAGGCTCCGTTCGTCGTGATGGTCCAATCTCTATGTAAAGACCCATTGATGAGGGTTATGCCAGCTTCTACGTTGTATTTCGTAGTGGATAAGATTCTTGTCGTACACTGACTGGGAGATCGTGGTGTCGTTTTCCAGGGTTGACGTCGTTGTTTTGTACAAGGAGGACAAGTTCGTTGTCGTTTTATTTGGGGACGAAGTCCCATATCAACACTCGTTTTGATTATTTCTCTCGTTTCTTTGCTTTCACATTAATTTTTTTTTAGCTTTTTTATATATGAAAGAAGAGTTTTTATTAAAACCCTCCGAGTTTTCAAAACGAGTGCGGCTCGGGAGGGAAGAGTATTCCACATTAAATTATTATTAACAACAGATAAGCGAGCATCCCGAACATGGGCCAGTACTCCCATGTTACAACGAGAATCATTGAAAAGCAAAATACACTCAAATCGCACCAATTTTCAGATTTTGGGTCGAATTGGGCCCTTTAGAAATGATAGTGTTGGTTATGCCCGAACCCGATATTGTATCTCTCGGGTTATCGGATATCGACCCGATAACCATAACCGACATAACGGGCCCACTCGGGCCCAAGTATTAATTATGATTCATATTAATTAATAATAGATTAATTAATCCATGATTGGGCTTTTAGAAAGCCCATTAGGTGGGCTTTTAGAAAGCCCACTAGGTCATGACCATAGGGTATTATAAATACCCTAATATGACTCATAATTAAACAACAACACACACAATAGAAACCCTAGCCTTCTAGAATTCGAGCTCCCTCCCTAGTGAGTCGAATTTCGTGGCTTCCTCCCCGGTTCAATCAACGGTTGATCATCTAAACACCAACTAGGATCTAACCTATCCTCCGAGGTGTTTTCCGGTCATCTAAGACGTTCCCGAGTGACGTGGTGTACGAAATAGAGGCGCAACACTTGAGGCGCTAAGTCCTAAATTCGACAAGCTCCAGAATCAAAGGAATCGGCAGTTATTCGGTACAGTTGGCAAAAGTACCGAAGTTTGGTAACGATCTCTAAACTGTATCTTAATTCTCGTAATTATTCTAGATATTTATTGTTCGATGATATCCCGTGATTTCCGCCTCGGGATTGAGAAAAGTCATCGAAAAACCCAACAGTGGTATCAGAGCCGGTCTGAGTAATTTTCGAAAATTAGATATGTTAACCGAAATAATTTTAGAAATTTTTTGGTGTGATTAGATTTTCAGTGGGAGCGTTAGAAAATTAATTATGATTAATTTTGTGTGTTGTTCGGAATCCGATTTAGAATCGGGATTGATTTTTATTTAATTTTAATGTGTAATATTAAATAAGAAAAAGGGAAAAACAAACGGCGGCACCACCACCGGAACCGGCGGCGATTTCACCGTCGCCGCCATGGTCCCGGGTGGCGCCGGCGTTTGTGGCTCCCATTCGATGGGAGCCAATGGGCGACGGCTAGGGTTTCAAACCCTAGCCAAAACGATTTTTTTTTTTTAATTCGCGTGGGCCTGATTGGATCAGGCCCACGGGCTGGGTTTAACCCAGCCCACCCACGATTCGGGTGGGCCTGATTGGATCAGACCCACGGGCTGGGTTTAACCCAGCCCATTCCCGATTCGGTGGGCCTGATTGGATCAGGCCCACGGGCTGGGTTCCAACCCAGCCCAAAGCAGCCCAGCCCGGATCGCATTGATCCGGGCACACCCAACCCGGGTCTGACCCGGGTACCCGACCCGGGGCTTCAGCCCGGGTCTGCGCTGACCCGGGCCCACACCGAACAGACCCGGATCCGGGTCCTTATTGACCCGGATCCGGGTCAAAATTAGCTTTTTCCGGGCAGGGGCCTTCGGCCCTGCCCGGTCTCCCCTTCGTGACCGGGGTTGCCCGAGGGCAACTCGTACGAGCTCTGGTCAATCCCGAACTCGTATCCCGGTATTTGATATTTAATTATATTTATGTTTAATTATTTTCAAATACGATTTAAAATGTTTATTTTATTTTATTTATAATTATTATAAATATCTTTAAATATGAGAATTGAAAATCTAATATATATGATATTAATTATTAATAAATATGATTTATTCAATATTATTATCAATCTTATGAAGTTTGTTTCGTTTATTGTTTATGTTATTCATTTATTGATTTACAAATTGTTTGTTGATAAATTTTATTTATAATCAATAATTCTTAATTAGATTAAGATAATGAATAATCTTGTAATTATTATAGTAATAGAAAAGATCTAAACTTTAATGGAAATAAAAGATATATATATTGTGATTAAAGATAGTTTATCTATAAGATAGTTATTTATCTTTTATTTTGTAATATGACAAAACTTGATTAAAGATATCTTATCTATAAAGATAGTTATTTATCTTTTATTCATTTATAGAAAAGATAAATCATGAATTAAGATATTTTATCTTTAAGTGATTTATTTATCTTTTATTTAAAGATAAAAGGGTTTGTCTTTAAAATTTTCATAATATATATATATATATATGTATACTTTTAGAAGTATATTTAATTCAAAATAGAATATGTTTTACAAAATAGAATTGTATATTACATATTCATTGTCTTAATTCTTAGAACATTTTAATTAGTTAACTATGTTTAGTTTAAGACAAAAGTTAGGATCACCTTAAACCCCTCAATAAATATTAGGTATAATGTCTTCCAACGGCTGGGTCCTCGATCTAATTGAGAAAAGTTTTGAGTGTGTCTCTAACCCAAGGGAGTACTCTTATACCCTCTTTTAGACGCGTAGGGCGACCTATACTGTCCACCGATTCACCCCTTGGGTCTACCTAAACGAGTACTCTAATTAGATTAGATATCGTAGACAATTCTTTTGAAACCGGTTAGAATGATAAATGAAAAAATTGTTTTTCTTTTCTAAACGTCAGAGATAATATAGGATATTAGAGCAATTGTTGACTTTCTCTGAGTGACTAATTAATGGAATTGATGAGGGTTACTTTTCCATTAACAAATCACGAAATATTATATAAAGCCCTTATAATATATACTTTTATGTAACATCTTTATTATAATAAGTAATTTATAATTTACATGTAAATACTAGAATTAATATTGTGCTTATTCAGTTTTTATTTAAAATTGTAGAAACTGAACAATGTCTAGTAGCTCACTAAGATCCATCCTTGAGAAGGAAAACATCTTAAACGGAAGAAATTTTTCGGAATGGCAAAGACGCCTCAAAATTGTGCTCAGGCACGAAAAGAAGGAGGTTATCATTATGAATGAACCTCCAGCTGAACCTCCTGCTACTGCATCCAGAGCACACAAAGATGCTTATAAGAAGCATACTGATGAAGCCGCTGAAGTAGCTTGTCTCATGTTAGCAACCATGACACCAAATCTCATGGAGCAACATGAAAACATGTCTGTCTGGGAAATGATTCAACATCTTAAGAAGATGTATGATCAAGAAGCACGTCATACAAGATTCAGGATAATAAAAAATTTGCTAAGAGCAAAATTAACTGATGGAAACAATGTGCATGATCATGTTCTAAAGATGATCAGCTGGTCAGAAAGTCTGACCAAACAAGAGATAAAGATCCCTGAGGAAGTGTACATTGATATTGTGCTCAACTCTCTCCCCGATTCTTATAATCAGTTTATACTGAATTATAATATGTCCCCTGAATCAAAGAGTCTTCATCAGCTTCACAACATGTTGCAAACAGCTGAGGGTAATGTACCCAAGGGACAGAATAGAACTATTAATGCTATAAATAGCAAGTTCAAGGGAAAGAAGCAGTATGTTCAGAAGAATAAAGGCAAGGCTCCATATAACTTGAGGGTTAAGGCTCATGCCATGAAACCCAAAGTTGGAGCCACTCCCGATCATAAGTGTTTTCACTGCGATAAGAAGGGACACTGGAAAAGGAATTGTCCTTTGTACCTTGCAGAGATCAAGAAGTTGAAGAAGAGTTCCAACTCCACCACAGGTATAAATGTTATAGAAGTCAATCTTACTACCTCTAAAGATTGGGTATTAGATACAGCATGTGGTACTCATATTTGTACTGACATGCAGACTCTGAAGAGAAGTAAGATGCTGAGGAAGGATGAGACCAACATGCGCGTGGCAAATGGAGCACCAGTTGTTGCAAAAGCTGTAGGCCATGTAGATCTCAACACCTCAGCAGGAATGATTTTAGAATTAAATGATTGTCATTTCGTACCTTCCATTACCAAGAACATAATTTCAATTCCAGAATTGGATGTTTTAGGTTTTGATTTTAAAATTGGGAACAAGCGTTGTGCGATTTTTAAGGATGGTATTTGTTATGGTATTGCTTATTTATCAAACGGTCTTTATTCGTTGAATACCTCTGAAAATCATGTTTATAACATCACCAATAAAAGAGTGAAACCCAACCTTGTCAATACGGCCTATCTCTGGCATTGTCGACTTGGCCATATAGGCGAGAAGCGCATAACTCAGCTTCACAAACAAGGAAGACTGGATGATTTTGATTATGAATCTTATCACACATGTGAATCTTGCCTGGTCGGGAAAATGACAAAACCTTCCTTCAAAGGAACTTATGAGAGAAAGAAAGGACTATTAGACCTCATACATTCAGATGTGTGTGGACCAATACCCATTCAGGCTAAAGGAGGTTTCAGGTATTTCATCACCTTCACTGATGACTTCAGTCGATACGGTTATGTATACCTAATGAAACACAAATCTGAATCGCTTGAAAAGTTCAAACAGTTCAAGAATGAAGCTGAAAATCAGTTAGCAAGAAAAGTCAAAGCCATACGATCTGATCGAGGTGGCGAATACTTGAGCGATGATTTCAAAGCTTACCTCCGTGACATGGGAATCATTTCATCACTGGCCCCTCCAGGTACGCCTCAACTAAATGGTGTATCTGAGAGGAGAAATCGAACCTTGTTGGACATGGTTCGATCAAGGATGAATAAAACTGACTTACCTGAGTCCCTATGGGGATATGCACTTATGACAGCAGCTACCACACTGAACTGTGTACCATCTAAGACGGTTCCCTCAACCCCATATGAGATATGGAAAGGAAGAATACCGGATTTGCATTTCATGAGAATCTGGGGATGTGAGGCATATGTCAAGACTCTAATGTCTGACAAGCTCAGTCCCAAATCGGTTAAATGTAACTTTGTGGGATACCCAACAGAAACTCCTGGGTATTATTTCTATCAAAAACACACAGGCAAAATAATAGTTGCCAAAACCGGTGTTTTCTTAGAAGAAGATTTTCTCTCTAGAAAGTCTAGTGGGAGAAACATTGTTCTTAATGAAGAGCAAGAACCACAAGATACTCAAGAACAAGGAATGGACACAGAAGGTACTCACACATCGAGTTATGAACATCATGATCAGATCATGGTTGATAACCAAATAGAAAACGTTGTTCTAAACGAAGAAGTTGAAAATGAGATTGTCAATGAAGAACCTCAAGAAAATATAGTTCTATACGATGTGCCCATACAAGATGGGATAAATGAGCAACCAGATTACACACTGACATCACGAAGATCAATTAGAGAGAGTCAACCTCCTCTTAAATTGAACCTTCTTGTTTCAATAGAAGATGAAACTGTTCATAAAGACGATGGTGAAGAACCTGAATCTTATAACGAAGCAATGTCGGGAGATGACTCAGACAAATGGCTAGAAGCCATGAACTCTGAAATGGACTCCATGTATAGCAACTAAGTATGGGACCTCGTTGATGCTCCCAAAGGGTCGAAACCCATTGGTTGCAAATGGATCTTCAAAAGGAAGATCGACATGGATGGCAAAATACAAACTTACAAAGGAAGATTAGTCGCTAAAGGTTATCGACAGATTCATGGTATTGACTATGATGAAACTTTCTCTCCTGTTGCCATGTTCAAGTCCATAAGAATCTTGCTAGCCATTGCAGCATTTCATGATTATGAAATCTGGCAAATGGACATGAAAACCGCGTTCTTGAATGGTGTTCTCGAAGAGGATGTGTACATGACACAACCTGAAGGTTTCCTAGACCGCAAACATCCAAATAAGGTTTGCAAATTGAAAAGATCAATTTATGATATTAAGCAAGCATCTCGAAGCTGGAATCGTCGTTTTGATGAATCAATTACTGATTTTGGTTTTGTTAAGAACAAAGACGATCCTTGTGTATATATCAAATCGAGTGGGAGCAAAATAGTTTTCCTGATTCTTTATGTAGATGACATACTGATAATAGGAAACGATACATCTGAACTCCAGACCGTGAAGGAGTGGTTGAGAAAATGTTTCTCAATGAAAGACTTAGGAGAAGCCGCCTATATACTAGGCGTAAAGATTCAAAGAAATAGAAATCAAAGAATCTTATCTCTAAGCCAAGGTACATATATTGACAAAATTGTTAAAAGGTTTAAAATGGACAAATCGGAAAAAGGATTTACACCGATGACCCATAAGACATACTTGACCAAGAAGCAATGTCCGGTTTCTTCAGAAGAAATCAAAAGTATGGAGAAAATTCCATACGCTTCAGCTATTGGTTCAATAATGTATGCAATGATATGTACTAGACCAGATGTAGCTTTTTCCTTAAGCATGACAAGCAGATTTCAATCAAACCCTGGTTTTAACCATTGGACAGCCGTTAAGAATATCTTGCGTTATTTAAATAGAACAAAAAATAGATGTTTGACATACGGTGGTGCAAAAGAATTAACTTTTGAAGGATATTCTGATGCAAGCTTCCAAACAGACAGGGATGATTTCAAATCTCAAACAGGATATGTATTCTGTGCAAATGGTGGTGCTGTTACGTGGAACAGCAGTAAACAAGCTACGGTAGCTGATTCAACCACAGAATCTGAGTACATCGCTGCATCTGATGCTGCAAAAGAGGCTGTATGGATCAAGAAATTTGTTTCTGATCTTGGTGTAGTTCCTAGCATTGGTGATCCTGTGAAGCTTTTCTGTGATAACAACGGAGCTATAGCACAAGCCAAGGAACCAAGATCACACAAGACAGCAAAGCATGTACTCAGAAAGTACCATCTGATCAGAGACATTGTTGATCGGAAGGACATAGAGATGAGGAGAGTAGACACTGAAGAAAATGTAGCAGATCCGATGACAAAATCTTTATCGAAAGAAAAACACTTTCGTCATGCGGAAAGCATTGGGATAAAGAACCCATAAATGTCTGTTACGATTTATTATCTGAATCTGATTTTGGATCGGAGACAAATTTTTGTAATCATTATATTTGATTAAATTTGAAGCACATTATTATTTTCTTTAAAAGGCAAGTTTCATCATTTAAAAGGCTCATATCAATATTTTATTCAAATCATTGATATCAAGCTATACAAATGTAGTTCCTAAGATGTCTTCAAGACATTCTTGAATTTCCCCAGTCAAAGAAATCATTATGAAGAAACAAAGAGGGACTATCAATGATATTCATAATTGACTGGTACATGTTGTTAAGATAAAAGGAAGGGGTCCTTGATATCTGAGAGATATTCTTATACATGTAGGCACTAGTCGGAATGACTAGCAGTGCTGGAAGACTCGCACTCTAAATATTCTCACATGGAAACAAAACCTTGATATAAGGGGACACTGAGAAACTTAGAGATATGAAGAGACTCCAAAGTTTGAGAACATCATGAGTCCATCAGTGGGTAAGTTGCATGCTTAGATTACAGCTCAACGCTTACCGTAACTGGAAAGTCATAACAGTTGTAGTTGGGCATGCGATGAACCTTGTAGGATGGAATGACGCTTCAAGAAAACATGCATCCCCCCATTCCTTTTGGGGCTATACACTCGGGGCCTTCTGAATAGGATAAGTATAATGAAATCTGTGGCCACAGGCAAAACAAAAGAGTTTCTGTTTTGATGTTTCAATACTTATGCCTGAATCAGAAAACATTAGATCAGGCTTAACAGGTGTTCCTAACCATGACCTGTGCCGCATCTAGAGATGTAAAAGGATGTCGAAGGAATCAGTCATATACCATATTTTAATCGTAAAGAACCACATGGTTCACCACGATTAATCTATAAAAGAGGATTTAAAGTTTTGTAGATTGAGGGAAGTTAAGTCTAGGTGGAGGCCACTTACTTCTTGCATACTCATATGAGTATGTGGCCAACACTACAGAATCCTACAGAGTCACACCGAACTCGCAACGGAAACGGAGTATGATGATTAAGTTACAATGAAACAAACTTCACGTGTAACTTTGATGAACCAGGCATGAGTAGCTGAGAGAATGTACATCTAACCCAAGGCGGCATTCTCGAGTAATACTTTATGTGCAGTGCGTGCACGGAGATAGCCAATCCGGTGCGTTCGTGCAAGTGGGAGATTGTTGGTTATGCCCGAACCCGATATTGTATCTCTCGGGTTATCAGATATCGACCCGATAACCATAACCGACATAATGGGCCCACTCGGGCCCAAGTATTAATTATGATTCATATTAATTAATAATAGATTAATTAATCCATGATTGGGCTTTTAGAAAGCCCATTAGGTGGGCTTTTAGAAAGCCCACTAGGTCATGACCATAGGGTATTATAAATACCCTAATATTACTCATAATTAAACAACAACACACACAATAGAAACCCTAGCCTCCTAGAATTTGAGCTCCCTCCCTAGTGAGTCGAATTTCGTGGCTTCCTCCCCGGTTCAATCAACGGTTGATCATCTAAACACCAACTAGGATCTAACCTATCCTCCGAGGTGTTTTCCGGTCATCTAAGACGTTCCCGAGTGACGTGGTGTACGAAATAGAGGCGCAACACTTGAGGCGCTAAATCCTAAATTCGACAAGCTCCAGAATCAAAGGAATCGGCAGTTATTCGGTACAGTTGGCAAAAGTACCAAAGTTTGGTAACGATCTCTAAACTGTATCTTAATTCTCGTAATTATTCTAGATCTTTATTGTTCGATGATATCCCGTGATTTCCGCCTCGGGATTGAGAAAAGTCATCGAAAAACCCAACAGATAGTTGGATCAATTAACTTGCATTTTGAAAAATTCAAATTCAATAATAATATTGGATCTGGATTTTTCACCGAATAAAAAGAGACTCCAGATTTTGGGAGTAATGTTTTTGCAGCATTATTGCCAGCATTAAGTGGTTTTGGTGAAAAATATTAGTATATAATTGAATCTGGCATAAGTAACATTTCTAATTGTTTAGTATTAATTTGTCAACAAACTATTATTTATTCACCATGAGCTTACATGCAAAGATCTTGATTCTTCACAATCTCGATATTGTATTTGGGTAGCTCTCATATATGCTCGTTGTAGATCAATATATAATGATCCTTCATGTTTGTCGAGTGCCTGGAATGGTTGTTTAGTGGTTACCTCTCTGATGTGTAGAGCATACGAAGAAAAAAATTCAAATATTTTGTGATCGATTTTTGGTTTCATCCCGGTCCTGATTTTGGTTTAAATTGTGAATTCTAATTTGAAACGGAGAACTGGGACCAGGACAGAGTGTAAAATTATCGGTTTCTGTTTTCGATTCCAATATTTAAATGTTATCTAGTATTACTTTGACACTGATTAACACTTCTTCGTGTTCTTCCTCAACAACAATTTTCCCTACCCGGCTCTCTGTAAATTCACACTATTAAGACCACGAGAGATTATTATATTTTTGAATTCTTAATTAATGATATAAATATCAAAATCTATAGTATTAGCAAATAGCATGAATCTCGCATCAAATTGTACTATATTAGTATATTCCGAAGCACGTGATGTATATTTTTATTTTAAGATTGCAGCAATCAACTTGTATCGCATTATAGTATATTCCAAAACATGCACGTGAACGTGATATAAATTTGATGATCACACACACACATCACAAAATAATATTTTCTGATATGATTAGAATAGTTAATGCAAATATACATGATTTAGATCTAGATGTAGATGCAAATCATATTGAATAAGTAAGCGCATGTGAAAGTGGAGTATATGTGTATATAACATAAGAAAATTTGCGGCGGAAGTAATCGAAATTTATCAATTTCTTACAGTTAAATATTATATTTTTACAATGTTAGACTTGCCATATCACTATTTATGCTAACATGCATGTCATATGCGACCTCTCTCACCCGCGCAATCGGCGAGCGTCGCCGTCACTGTCTTCCTCCGAATGCGGTCTATTACTACCCGTAAAGTAAACGGTGAAGCTAATTGTCTAGCAACTTTGAAATTAGAGAATTTTGAGCTTTTGGGGCATGAGTGTTTGGCTTGATATTTTGTTTGCCCATCAATTCAGTTAGTAAAAATTTGCAAAATAAAAATATGGACATTGCCATTGTTGTAATTAATTAGATGGTCCAATTTCTTATTTTAAAAATTACAGGATAAAAGGATTTGTTTCGGCTTTAATTCATGCTAAATAAATTGCAAATGAGATGAGAACTGAGCCTCAATTTTGTGAAACGTGTGATTCGTGGGAAAAAATAATTTGATGAAAATGACGATGGCGATGTGTTGTCTTTTGAAGAATTATTTAGAATCGATAATTTTTATTTTATGGTTGACAAACTCATTTCGACATTAGATTAGAACAATTCTAAGAATAGGGTTAATGACGACAAAATACCCAATGTTTGGTCAAAGAACCCCTGATGTACCCAAAGTTTAAAAGTGGTGGCAATAATACCCAAATTCACATTTGGGGAGTTGACCACATCATTCTTGTAACGCCATTAACTTACCCATTAATTATGGCTACGTGAAAAAATCTGTTTCGTTAAGTGTAATCATTAGGGGTTCAATTAGTTGTATTAAATAATATTACTTAGGGGTTTAATTCACTGTTTTCTCGTAAACGAGGCTGATGCGGGCTCGTCAACGTGGAAAAAGTTGTTTTGTCGGCAACCCACGTTTGTCCCCGTGGTCAGAGTTAACAGGTAAATTATAGGTGTTACCAGATTGGAGTGGGCAACTCCCCAAATATGACTTTGGGTATTTTTACCATCATTTTTTTAACTTTAGGTACCCAAGGGAGTCTTTGTCCAAACTTTGGGTATTTGCCATCATTAACCCTTAAGAATATGACAATAACTTTGAATTTTTATTTTTGAAGAAAATAAAGATATTGCAAGAAAATGATTTGAAAGAGCAATCTTTAAATCTTGAAGATGTTTTAAAACACAATGGGATTTCCGATATTGATGGTTTAGATTTTGTTTTTGTTTTTGTGAAATTATAAGTTTTAAGAAGTTTTACCAAATGATAATGATAGTTCAACTCAAATACTTGATTATAAAAAATAATATTGAACTATTTTCAAATGCATTTATTGCTTATAGAATATTACTAACTATTCCGGTAACGGTTGCTTCCGTCGAAAGAAGTTTTTCAAAATTGAAATCGATTAAGTCTTATTGAAATCGTTGATTCGCGCACGAATACCGGTCAAAGAACCTTCCTTCGCCTATTGATTCGCACACGAATAGCTAGACTCCGGGCATCCAATCACCGTTGCTTCGCGCACGAATACCGCTTCTTAGGCATCAAACTCGACGCTCGCTCGCGAGGCTCTCGATTTGGGGAAAGAACTCAAAGTTCAAGTCTTCATTCATCAAAGCTAAATCTTACAAGACAACAATGTGATGCTTATATGGTGCAAGCAATACATGAACTAGGAAATAAATTAAAAATACATGAACATAGTAATTGTAAATATTAAAGTCAACGCGGTCTTCAAAACGAGGCTTGGGCACATGAATGGTTGTGTGGTCTTCAAGACGATGAATGTGGTCACATTAAATCCCGCATCAACAACTATGTTGCAAGAGAGATTTTGAGTGTGTTATCTATGCTAACTATTGAAAGTTATTTGTTGGATAAACTTAATGGTAATGAGTTAATTTTTAAATTTGTATCATTAAAAGCAAAAAAAAAAATGTTTAGAAAATAGTTTATTTTATTTATTTTTTTCATTTTTTTTATAATTTTCTTTAAATTGATGTTCTCATCGGGTTTCATGGTTGATACTTCACGGAAATTGGAGAAGAACATACTTAGTGGAAAAATTGTAAGTACTTATATTTAGATGATTATGTTTATCAAATATATTAATGTTTTTTTTTTTTATAAAGGCCCCATTTTGAATCTTCACCCAAGGCCCCCGAAAACATTTGGCCGGCCCTACCCGTAGTAGCTATCGTCTCGGATTATGAGCAGGAGAGTGTGGTCGGGAAGACGGCCGAAAGAGGTCCACATATGATATGTAAGCATGAGTAGTTCTAAGGCGCATCTAACATGGTAAAAAAGTGGCATTTAACGTTATAAGGATGTATTTATAATAAAATTATGTCGGTAATGAATTTTGCTGTAAAAATAAATTTAGTGACTTATCGATAAGAAATTCATAAATTAAATGACTTTTGTGTAAATTTCAATATCAATTATTATATATGCACAATTATCTAGATATTAAATAGGGAAAATTGCGGCAAAAATACCCAACCTTTAGTCAAACTGCCTCCCGGGTACCCAACCTTTAAAACTGGCGGCAAAAATACCCAACCTCCGTTGACCGTGACTTTGGCATGAAAACGTTAATTTTTCCGTTAAAATTCATCATGTGGCCGTTAGCGGCAAAAATACCCAACCTTTTTTTTTGAAAAAATTAATTTTTAATTTTTTTAATTTATTTTTTTCTTTTTCTTTTATTGATTAGTGATAATTACTTGAATTCCAAATACATGGAATGACACAAAATTTAGTCAAAACATCTATTGATTTCTTAATGTGCTTGTATAAGCTACATTTGGTGATAAAAATCTTATTATTATGAGAAATTTTAAACATAATGTTACGGGTATTTTAAGTAATTGAACATGGTTTTGATAATAGATATCCAGATTTTTGGATATTTGGATTTCCGGATCCGGATACGGGTAGAGATATTTGGACACCCGGATCCGGATACGGGTAGTTCAAAAAAATCGGATAACCGCTCTGGTTACAGTCCTAATTACCCTTTTAATTGGTAATTGACCGTTTTAGATCGAATTAATACAATCAATTATTGTCTCTGTATTGAAAAGAAATGGCTTAAGAATATATGCCAGTAAAAGAAATATTATCAATAATCAATATGCTTGATTAGTAATCCGGATACTCGGAAAACCAGATACCTATTTTCAAAACCCTGTTCAATTACTTAAAATACCCGTAACATTATGTTTAAAATCTCTCATAGTAATAAGATCTTTATCACCAAATGTAGCTTATACAAGCACATTAAGAAATCAATAGATGTTTTTACTAACTTTTGTGTTATGCCATGTATTTGGAATTCAAGTAATTATCACTAATCAAGTAAAGAAAAAATAAATAAACTTTTTTAAAAAATTTAAAAAATTAATTTTTAAAAGGTTGGGTATTTTTGCCGCTAACGGCCACATGAGTGTTGTTAACGGAAAAATTAACGTTTTCATGCCAAAGTCACGGTCAACGCAGGTTGGGTATTTTTGCCGCCAGTTTTAAAGGTTGGGTATCCAAGAGGCAGTTTGACCAAAGGTTAGGTATTTTTGCCGCAATTTTCCCTATTAAATATGAATGCAATGTTCCCAGCTTTAGTGTAAGGGTAAGTTCACCATTTGTCGCTCACTGCCATGGTCAATACGACAGTCTCTGCTTCTAACCTATTCGTTCAAGGACTTGTCGTTATATCGGTTCAGGATTCAAACGAGAAAAAAAAAACATTGACCGAATAGGCAAATGTAGTAAATGGAGGTAAAATTTTAACAAATTGCCATGGGGTACGTAGAACATTTGACGAAATTAAAGCTACACATATTTCAATCAATTTAATGTTACATGGCTGTGGTATTTGACTAACTTTCAACAAAAAAAATGCGTTGCATCAATTTTGTTGACTTTAAGTACTTTTATTGTTATTATTTTCCTCACTTTAAAAGTACTTCAGTCGGTCAAAACTTAAGTATGTGAACGAACGTTCGTATGAGATGAGTCTTTTCATCTAGGCTGTTAGATTCCATTATCCATTTTTACTTTCAATAACACGTTTAATATTTTAGTTCTAAAAGAAGAAATACCAAAAGAGGACACATCTATCTATAATTCTATATGACATGGATCATATCTCTTGGTTTATACTTTTTAGTGCTTTGTAAGTATTTATTTCATTCAACAAAATTCGCAAACGAAATCAAACTTAGGCAATGAGCTTTTTGAGATTTGGACTATAAATTTCATTTAAACATATTTGATGTACAATTTGAACTCATGTTGGATTTTATTTTATATATTATTTTAACTCGTACTGCACTACGGCTTGGTAGTTTCTATCAATGTTCGAATTTTCCTCGATTATCTTTGATAATCGTCGATTATTCGTCTTGCCGGTAGTCATCGGTAAATATTTCATACTAATCTTTATTCTAAAAATAGTGTAAAAATAACAAAAAAATGTTGCACTTTTCAATATTTTTCGACAAAAGTACCTTCAATTTAAAAAACCTATTTTAGTATGACATGATTTTATTTGAGTATTTACATATGTGAGAGTGAGACTATATTTTATTTACATGTGTAAACTTAGTAACTATATTCTTAAAACTATTTTAATGGGTTTTCATCGATAATCCTCGACAAGTATCGATAATCCTCGATAACTGTAGGTAACGATAAGTTACAATTTTATTAGTTTTCGATCGATAATGCTTGAAAATCCATCGATAATCCTCGAAAACGGCAACCGATTTATCGACAAAGCGGCATTTTGAACCTTGGTTTCTATCATCTATCTGGTATCGAGCCTTGAAGTTTAACAACAGGCTTAAAAATCACCTTCTCGCCCAATCAATCCGGACAACGATTTTACACCGCTAAAATGAGAATTCAACGCAAAATCAAATTTGTCCGTTTTTAGCCCGATCTTGATTTTTTGAAAAAACTGGCCAGATTTGGAACCCTAATTAAGGGTGTGTTTGTTTGCACTTAATAGACATCTTAATCTTAATGGTTTAGATGTAGAGTCATTAAGTTAGAGCTGCACACATTGAACGCCGCGGCTCGTCGCGACTCGTCGCGGCGTGTGCGGTCGCGGCGAGTCGCGAGAGAGAGAGAGAGAGAGAGAGAGAGAGAGAGAGAGAGAGTTCTGTGAGACGGAGAAAGAGAGAGAGCGGGAGAGAGAGAGAGAGGGGGGGAGTCGCGACGAGTCGCGATCGGAAGCTTGGAGTCGCGAGAGTCGCGACGCGCCGGAAACCACCGCGACGAGTCGCGACGAGCGTTGGCGACGGATAATGTGCAGCTCTACATTAAGTGCATTTGTTTTTTTCATCCCATAGATCTTAATACATCTGAATAGCCACTTATTCGGTAAGATGTGAACACAAGTCTGACTCATTAAGAGCTAAAAATTTGCACTCCACGTTCATATTCATTCTCCCTTTCTCTGTCCAAATATATTTTTTCTCTCTCCTCCTCAAAATTTCAAAACTCCATAACTTTTTATCCAAGTATCGGAAAAATCCAAATCATATACCGTTGGAAAGCTTGTGACGAGACGAATCCAATGATAGGTGGGAACATATAGTTTCAACGTAAAAATATTATTTCGAATTTATTAATAGAAAATAAAAAATTCATTAATTAAACAATTCCTAAAATAATTTGTACGAATTAAATTTTTAAATAAGATTTAAAATTGAATAAAATTAAAATTTATCTACGTATGCTCAATTTTATTTTTTTCTCAATTATTTAAAAATTCAAAAATTATAACTTTTTTTCTTAATTCTCGGATGGACTAATAAAAAAATACCAAAGACTTCGTTCATATAAATTTAGAGGAAATTAATAGTTTTGAAGCTTTTTAAAAGATATATATTAAATATAAAATTTATAAAAAAATATAATTAAAAGTTATCAAAATATATTAACTAGTTAATACATGTATAATATCATATTTTGGAAGTTTTTAATTTCAAGAATATATATTTATGAATTTATTAAAATAAATAAATCCAATAATTATTAAATAAATTTCATTTGATAAATTAAAATATAGTTATGAAATAAATATGCATTGCATTCAGATTTTAAAAAACAAAAAACTTAATTTTTAGTCATTCACACCCTAAGCAATCAAGCAAGCATGGAGTGGAGTGTTGACTGCTGTGTTGTCGTTGTTTGCATTGCAGTCGGATCGGATCCATCCAAGATTCAAATGCTAAATGACAACAAAACCACCCTTCTGGAGGGCACTTCCGTAATCTAAATGTACACGAGACGAGATCCCACACACCACACCACATGGGAAATGAAATGAAATAATACTACACGTTCAAAAGGCACCCACTAATTGACCAGAATCTCTTTCATTGATCTCTCTCTCTCTTCACCACTTTTGTTCCCGTTCCCTCCTAATCTCTTTACTACTCCCAACCAATTGAGTATTAATTGAAGTGTTTACGGCATAAGTATCAAATTTTACATCTAGTTAAAAATAAAACGTGGACCCTCTAAAAAAAATTCACGCGGTAGCAAGGCAAGCGATCCTTAGCAACATTACACGTTAATGAAGACACACAATTCGATATACACGCGTCAATAATATCCAACACATCGACAGCTCATAAATGCAAATTCAAATAAACTATCACCTTACCAAGCCGAAAGCCTTTCTTCTTTAATAATATCTATTAAATTCTTTCAAAAGAAAAGAAAAGAAAAAATCTATTAAAGGATATTTGCATGCAAAATATTTATGTGGCAGAAGTTATGAATATAGTTTATAATATATAGTTGCAAAAAGGTTCAATTATATAAACAATTATAAAGTTTTATGTGAGAGCATATGATTTGAGCATATTTTTATCTTTTATCAACATGTGTAGCTATATAAACTTCAAAAAATGACTAAATTTTCATATTGTAGCCAAACCATATTTTGCATTAATACAAAAACTAAAACACTATAAGTCAAATTTGTCGCCACCACGTAGTCAATAAGAGCAAAAACATAACAATTGACTCAAATCATAAGTAGTCATACGAAATTTCACAATAGAAAGTTAACAAAAAAAAAAAAAAATTACTTATTCTAAACAATTTTACATCATTAAAACATAATTATTATATTTCTCGTAACATGTTAGTATTTTTGCCGCAAATATGTGTTTTAAGTGGAAGATTCGCTTTTTCCTCTTGCACAGACATCCATTCAGCTCCAAACGGCATCATATCTGATTGCATCCTTTATATATTTTAATGAATATTGTATTAATTAAATAAAAATAAATAAATAAATATTGCCAACGGAAATTAACGTTTAAGAACCCTAAAACACAATCCTCATCTCTCATCAGACAACGACGATCTCTCTCTTCGGCTGCATTTCCAGATTGCCGAATCTGGTACCATTTCTGCCATTCTTTCTTCAGATTTCAGCTTTTTCTTGCACTGCTTTTGAATTGAATCACAATCGTCACTTCGAAGTAGAGTGACTGAAGTAGAGTGTCTTATCTTAGACCTGTTTGGTTGCTCAGAAAATTTTACACAACGAAAATGAGCTGATTCTGCTGTGAAAAATGTAGAAAGCTTTTGTTTTCATTGATTTAGTATAGACTTGCCGAATGTAGATCTGGGATTTTGTAGAATCCAGAAATGTGACTGCATTGTTCACACTCTCTCTAAATCTCTCTGCGTTTTGGTCATGAATCACTGTGATTGTGTGAGTTAGTAGTTTGTAATGTGCTTCGGTTCGATTCGATCTGGGTTCTCGACGGTTTCGATTTTTCTTTCGAGCTTGTTTCTAAATTTTGCGAGTGAATTCTTCGAGTTTGACTTTGTTTGCGTGCATTGTTCTCTGTTGCAGCTCGAGTCTTCCACGATGTCCGATCTCGAGGCTCCGTTGCGCCCGAAGAGGAAGAAGGTGTGGGTGGACTACTTTGTGCAGTTCCGGTGGATCATCGTCATCTTCGTCGTCCTTCCGATCTCCTTCACTCTCTACTTCCTCACTTACCTGGGGGACGTGAAATCGGAGCGCAAATCCTTCAAGCAGCGCCAGAAGGAGCACGATGAGAATGTCCAGAAAGTGGTGAAGCGCCTCAAGTCAAGGAACCCGTCGAAGGATGGGCTCGTCTGCACGGCGCGCAAGCCGTGGATCGCGGTGGGAATGAGGAATGTTGACTACAAGCGCGCTCGCCACTTTGAGGTTGACCTGTCCGCCTTCCGCAACATCCTCGACATCGACAGAGAGAGGATGGTGGCGAGAGTCGAGCCCTTGGTCAACATGGGCCAAATCTCTCGGGTTACCGTCCCGATGAACCTTTCCCTCGCTGTCGTAGCCGAGCTCGACGATCTCACCGTCGGTGGGCTCATCAACGGTTACGGGATCGAAGGAAGCTCCCACTTGTACGGCCTCTTTTCCGACACGGTCGTGGCTTATGAGATTGTTTTGGCGGATGGTCGTGTCGTCCGAGCCACGAAGGACAATGAGTACTCCGATCTGTTCTACGGCATTCCTTGGTCGCAGGGTACGCTCGGACTTCTCGTGTCTGCTGAGATCAAGCTCATTCCCGTCAAGGAATACATGAGGCTCACGTACAAACCGGTGGTTGGCAATCTGCAAGAAATCGCACAAGGGTACATCGATTCTTTTGCCCCCAGAGATTGCGACCAAGACAACCCCGAGAAGGTTCCCGACTTCGTGGAGACGATGATTTACTCTCCGACAGAAGCCGTCTGCATGACTGGCAGGTACGCCTCGAAGGAAGAGGCGAAGCAAAAGGGCAACGTGACGAACAGTGTGTGCTGGTGGTTTAAGCCATGGTTCTATCAGCACGCCCAGACGGCGCTGAAGAAAGGAGAGTTCGTTGAGTACATTCCAACTCGGGATTACTACCACAGGCACACGAGGTGTCTCTACTGGGAGGGAAAGCTCATCCTTCCCTTCGCCGATCAATTTTGGTTCCGGTATCTCCTCGGTTGGTTGATGCCTCCGAAGGTGTCCCTGCTGAAAGCCACTCAAGGCGAAGCCATCCGAAACTATTACCACGAAATGCACGTCATTCAGGACTTGCTTGTTCCGCTCTACAAGGTCGGGGACGCCCTCGAGTGGGTCGACCGTGAAATGGAGGTAAAACCCGTCTACCTTTTTACAACTAATCTTTTCACTCTTGCTACTAAACACTAATGATGGTAATTTCAACATCATATTATACAGAATATGCAATTTATATGTAGCCTTTGAATACACAAACTCAATTGGCTTCGAAATCCTTGATTTGCTAAGCGTTTTTCAATTTTGTCTTCGTTTTAAAGCCCTTTTTTTTACTCTGTGTGCAGGTGTACCCAATCTGGTTGTGCCCGCACAGACTGTACAAGCTCCCGGTGAAGCCGCAGGTATACCCGGAGCCAGGATTCGAGCTTCACCGCCGCCAGGGCGACACAGACTATGCGCAGATGTACACGGACATCGGTGTGTACTACGCCCCGGGCCCCGTGCTGAGAGGCGAGGTGTTCGACGGGGCGGAGGCGGTGCGGCGGTTGGAGCATTGGTTGATCGATAACCACGGGTTCCAGCCTCAGTACGCGGTGTCGGAGCTGAGCGAGAAGAATTTCTGGCGGATGTTCGACGGGAGCCTCTATGAGCACTGCCGTGGCAAGTACGGCGCCATCGGGAACTTCATGAGCGTGTACTACAAGTGCAAGAAGGGCCGCAAAACCGAGAAGGAGGTCCAGGAGGCGGAGCAGGCCCACCTCGAGACCGCCTATGCCGAAGCCAACTGACCCCGTTTCGTCTTGTTTCCCCTTGTTTTGTTTTCGAACCTTTTTCGATCTGTGTTGACTGGTTTTGAGTTTCGTTTTTTCCTCGGATTTCGGATTAGTCTTGTCATTTGGTTTGTCTCTGTAGTCGACTATAATAATCAGCTTAGGCTTGTGGAGATTTATTGTGCCTCTTTCTTTCGTGCCTCAGTCTATTGCTTTAAGTTAGAAAAAAAAAGAGGATAAAAAATTAACTTATAAAATCATATATGATTCATAATATATAGATATTGCCTATATAATCATATAGAAACCTTCCACTATAATCATAAAATCCGACCTTATGTTTGCATAGTATTATATTTTTACTATTGAATACTGATTTTTGTTCTTTTTTTGGAATTTCATCCATGACATGTTCGATTTGAAGACCACTTTTATATATATATATATATATATATATATATATATTACTTATGTATGAAAGAGCCCCTTTTGCATTAATATGCAAGAAAGAGAGCCATTTATAATCTATCAAATTCATTTGAATCGTGTCGTAATTGCGTCGTGTTTCGTGTCTAAATTACAATCATATTGAATCTCCGTCATTCCACTTGTCATATTTGATAACAGTTGAAAATCATTCTTAAGTTAAACGATAGTTCTTTTTAGATATCCTTTTAATACATGGATTACTCTTACATTATTAGATTTCAACATAATGATCACTAATAAATTGATAGTGATTTTGGAATTATTAAAATTAAACTAATGATCAACATTATTAGATTTTGGAGACAATAGTAAGTCATTTAAATTAAAATTGATATTAATTCAAGCAAAAATTATCAATGTAACGGAGTTGACCATTGTTGCGTTTGACGTAAATGTATCTTTTCCAATTACAACATACAATTGTATTACTCAATTCGTCACGGTCGTTCAAATTAGTTAATCATAATACGTGGCGGCGGTCCACTAGTTGATAATAATGTTACGATAGATAGAGTAAGATAAAAATGTACTAAATTGAAAATTCATGAGGAAATTGCATATTTGTACTAAATTGTTGATTTAATACAGATTCCCACTGGATATGAAGTCGAAGATATTAGCAAACCATGTCATATACATTTTTATTTTATATATATAAAAAAGTTAAATTCTATAATGAGATCTTAATTAGATGCTTAGTGGTCGTCAAAAAAATTAGATGCTTAGTGCCACCAACCCTTTTAATTAATATTAAACTCGATTGCTTTGAATTGTTTCTACGCCTTTTATTGAAAAAATGTGCCTCGATATAATAGCTTACCTAATATTTAATATGTCCGTGTCATATAGTTTATTGATCATTATCACTCGTCTTATTATTGATCTAATGAATTAACTTCTATTATGCCTTGAATTCAAATCCTATAAGTGTAATTGACAGTTTTCGGATCCGATAAGTGTCCTTACTAATACTTATTCAATTCAATTGAGTAATTTAGGCGAATTAGTTATATTGGAATTTTTGTATGTGAGTTTCCACTACCTTTAATCATTATAGCTTCTAAAATATTGTTGATAATGATCTCTTTTTCATTTCGTAAATAAAATAAAATTCTAGTGTGTGAGATTCCATGATCAATTAAATTACATTAATATATCATTATATCATGAACTAATTGATCATTTTACCTGTAATTCACAAAAGCTAAATGATGAATAATAATAAAGAGGATGATAAATGAATATTGCTAGCAAGTCCCAATCTCTCTTTTTTAGCATGCATTGCCCGTGTAGCTTTCATACATCTAGTGCCTCTTCCTAAATTCATACATACCACTTTTATTTTTATTTTTCTATTTTCATTCTGCTCATATATATATATATATATTATTTTTTCTATTTTCATTCTGCTCATATATATATATATATATCATAACGGGTAAATTGATACGGTAGATTCCGATCCTTCTAGCCACGAGAGCAAGACATAATAACTTCTGCATTCTCGTATCGGTTTTAGTCATGTAACACGATTAGAAAGGTGATTAAACATTTACTCTAGTCTTGTGCAAGTGGGACGAGTAGGTCTACTTATCTTCGGAGTTTTCGATGGCATTGGGCGTACCATGGCTGCGGCTAGCTAGGGCACAAGTTCCTTGAGCTGTGATTTTATATTTCAAAAAGGCGAAACTCGTTCGTCTTGAATTCGAGGGACAAGTTATATATCAATCTTCATTTTTCATATTAAATTACTTTCATATTGAAACAATTTTTATTATTTTTAAATAAGTATTTTTAGGGCGGCCTTTACCGGATGAGATAGACTTAAACCGAATAATATCATATGCTGATAAGGGTGGAGGCGGTGCAATATATATTGATGACCAATTAGCAGTACCGGCCCTGAGGGTATACATGGTAAGCCCAAGACTATAATAGATTTGTACATTAGGGGCTCCACGATAGAAGAAGAAAACATTCACCGTATTGTGCTTACGTTTTACTGTTGTGAGAATATATAATAGACACAATTCATATTAAAAAATTTATATAAAAAGTGAGCTTGATATAAAAGTGGGCCATGATGTGTAGTGTAGTATTAGTGGGCTTGATAATTATTTTTATAATTTCGATAGGAGCCTCAAAATTAGTCTTCTCCTAGGTACTTGACAAACTCAGGGCGGCCTGCCAGTTAGCTATATATGGAAGTCTTTTTTTTTTTTTTTTCCAAGTGGACAAATAAGCTATACAATGAAAATTAGTTATACAATATTGATATATAATAATTCTTTTATGACATATATTGCTATAAAATAATAATAATTTTTTCTATCCAAAATC
Organism: Parietaria judaica; assembly: GCA_954871525.1. NCBI lineage: Eukaryota > Viridiplantae > Streptophyta > Magnoliopsida > Rosales > Urticaceae > Parietaria > Parietaria judaica. The sequence continues at coordinate 17,888,862 of OX940868.1, read as the reverse complement.
AGAAAAACTATTTTAACTTTTTTAGTTGGTTTTGAAAACTTCATGTAGACAATTACAATAGCCTAATTATGATTCTCTAAAATATTCTAACTTCTTTCTATTGTTTTGTTGACTGTATTCACGATCCTATAACCATGTGCAAACTCTTTTTACATTACCATTATCACAAGAATTACTCTTCAAACTTTTTTCAGTTGGTTAGGAAAATATCAGAGTTTTAAGAATTAAGACGCGTACTAGAAATGAATTGCATGTGCTCACATAATCAAATTATAAGCAAGTAATTGATTGTCATTAATATTCCATATATCAAATAGAGATAGAACCTCGTTAATTTAATACCTGATAAATTAATAATTTCGATAAAGTAATATTTTTATACGATCTCGATTTAAACTAACATTATTAACTTTAATATATTTTTTTTGTCCCAACGATATTAATTTAGAGGTTTTACTGTAATACGCGGGAATGTTCTCTTTTACAAGGAAAAAAACCTCTAAAAAAGTTATTCTTATTGTAATTTTGGTGGAAATAATATTCCTCTATCATTGATTGGATGAGTTTATTTTGTACTTTATTTAAATGGACCTGCAAAATTTATATGTTTTTTTTTATTATTATTATTACTGTGACTAAAACTACATATACATAAACTTTTGTTACTTTTAGAAATGATCATCTTTTTAATTTTTCATCAAATTCAACAAAGGTCTAACACGGCAATAATATTACTATATTATATATATGTATGTATATGTATATGTACATACATATGCTTTGAAAGTCTTCGGATTCTGGTATAATTTACTGCTTCAAGTTTCAACATTCATGTACATAAGTGAGTTTTTACCGAATGGAATTTTCGGATCATATTGTTTCAAAGTCTTTATTAATTTATATTGTGATACTAATTAATTGTTGATTATATACTGTAACTTCCATGTTATATGTGATACTTCTATCAAGTGATGTGTCGAATTTTATATGGTAATTGATGTGATCTATCGTTTTCACTTTATAGTTTATACACAGTACAGTACATCCTACTTTTAATTGATCAATTATTGATTGATTTATAGTATTATTTTAGCTAGTATTATTCATAAGTCACTTCAATGAAAATTTTGATGTAATATATAGTTGTAATTATTACTACTTAACGTTATTAATACTCAACTGCACATATTAAAGCAGTTTTACACGGGCGAGCACAGTGTAATTATGGATAAATTATTTTAAGTAATAAATAATAATGTGCATTTCAATTTTTATTATATTTTTTTTATCTTTTTTTTATATATATATGTTAATATATAGTGATTACACTTATGTATGATCCTAGTATGAGGAATGATATTCATATAAATGTAAATTCTACTCTAAGCATTATAACTATTTATCACATACATAATTAATATGAAAAGTCACTTAATTAAAATATTAAATATCTCAGATATTAACTGTAAGAGTTGAAATGAAAAAAATTGTTCGAGAGACAAGGTTTATATCATAATAGTTATAAAATATCATATGTCACATATAGTCAAGTATTTGTTTACATCAAGTGAGACTTATATATATATATATATATATATATATATTTAGCTAAATATTAATTCAACACAATAGTCTCGACTCAATGGGACTAAAAAAAAATATTTAATGATGATTTATTAATTTATAAAAATAATTGATTATAATTCACCCTATTTTTAATTATTTTCTTGATTGTTACTGGATATTCAAGTCTAACAAACACGTGTTTTGTAGTGACGATCATCGTTATCCCAAATGGTTTCACAGGTTGTATGCTTCTAATTATGCTTCTCAGTTATTATTTTATAGATTATATGCAATTATTTTGATCAGCCTTAATTTAAAGAAGCTTCATGTTATACTAAAGGTGCAATACCGACATTCGTATTAGAAAATTACAATTATATTCAATGGCTCATATATATATTAAATATAAATATATAGGGAAATTTCAGTTTGTATGCCCGGATATTATGTGTTTTTAGAAAAGTACTCGAATTTGTTAAATTACAAAATTATGCCCCAAAAATATTTATGTAATGACAAAAAGTGTTTATGTATACATTAACAGTTTTTGGAGCATATTTTAAAGTGTTTAAAAGTGTTTATGTAAAGACAAAAAGTGTGTTGGGGGCATAGTTTTGTAATTTAACAAACTCGGGTACTTTCTCGAAAACACATGCTCTACCGGGCATACCCGTGGCCGTATCCCGGATTGATCTCGAATAATGAAAAACCAATTATGGTTATTGTATATTGTTGATGTAAGAGTTCGTGACTTCGTCCATGTCAATTTATATTGATACGACGAAATCCATCTCTATCGTTTATGAAGATGAGTTTTAGTTAAAGAAGCCCAATACTAAAATCAAAGGAAGAATAGGGAGAAGCCCGTCGATCAACAAAGAAGGCAGACAATGTAGATGATTAGCGAGAAAAATAAAGAAGTTCATCAGTAAAGATGTGTCCATCGGCAAAGCCTCATCGATGAAGCCTCATCGACGAAACCTCATCTCCAGAGAAGCCAAACCTTGTCAATAAAGCTAAAGAGCTTAGTGAAGAGGAACCGCTTTGCGACGAGACCAGCACTTGACGACGAGGACGATAGCAACAGGGAGTAACCAGCGCAACGTGAGTGACGCCCTTGGAGTGTTACAAACATTATTTCAATGTAATTAAGGCCTAGCAGTTAAGGCAATTTGAGAGGATCAAACATTATTGTAAATGATCATTTATGAGTTTGGATCTTAGACGATGAAACTCTATAAATAGGGAGCTAAAGGATGTAAAAAAGGATCTAAAATCCTTACAATAAATTGAACACATGCAAATACTCTCGAACACTTTGTTCTCTTCAAACTCATTTTCGATTGCGTGATTAATTGTTGCGGTGATTTTTCACCTCAACAGTTACCAATTTTTCAAAACTGATTTATAGGACTCGAATTATTTTATTTATTAAAAAAATTATAGTATTTATTTTATTTTATATTAGTGATTCATGTTTTATTTTATTTTATTTTATTTTAGTGATTCATGTTTTCGATTTATGTACATGAATAATCTTATAAATTGCAGTTATATTATTATATTATTTGATTTTCCTTAATTCCTTACTATGTTCATATTAATATTTATCGTTCTTTTTTTTTTCTTTCAATTTTTTAAAAGAAGATATATAATTAGAGTGGTAAATCAATGAATTTTGTATATTTGTCTACTGTGATCATAGACTATAGAGTGACGCACTAATATTAATATTTATACGCATGAACAGCTTATGCCAGCATGGTATACTATGACCAAGTGGTTTTGGTGACAAAATATTAGTATTAAATCAAATTTGGCGTAACCTTTCTAAATATTAAAGTGGAAATATTAATTAGTCAACATATAATTATTCATATTAATTAAGCATAAGCTTACAAGCAAAGATCTTGATTCTTCACCATCTCAATACTGTTTTTGGATAACTCGTATTAGTTTAGACATCAATAATGATCTTGTACTGTTCAAATGCCTTTTGGTTGATTACCTATTTGATGTGCACAACTTAAGACTTTTCTGTCCAGATTTTGTACTCGAGTTTCGCTTCGTTTTGTTCCGAATTTGGTTTTCAATCTTTTTTTACTTTAAAATTGATTTTATTTTGAGACCAACTTTTGGAATTGGAACAATTAATGTCTTAAATTCTCGGTTTTCGTCTCGAATTTTTATTTTAAATGTATTTTCATATGTATTTTGAATATTATTAGAGTTTTATATTAGTTTGAGTTTTTATTCTCACGATGATGATTTGCACTTTTTTGTTAGTGACTTGCGCTTCTCTGCACTATTCTCCTTCAACAATTATTCACACCTCGTCACGCTCTTCTTATTATAATATATGTATATATATAGTTGTATATTTTAAGTTTGTTTTATCTAGCTGTACAGTTTATTTTGTAATTTTTTTTATTATAATTTTCTATGAGTTGAATGATTTTATCCTGGATTTTAACTGAGCCTGATAAGATTTGAAGTCCGTCGTGGTTCTTGTTTAATTTTTTATTTATTTAAATAAAGATTGAGACATATTTTTCATGTCTTGTTTTTTTTTTATATGTATTTAAATCAAGATTGAGACATGTTTTTTATGTCTTGTTTTTTTTATATATATTTATTTTGGGACAATAACTATATAATAATATGTATATATATATATATATATAATTCTTAACAATTTTACTAAAATAACAATTATATGTTAGTGAAATATAGCAAAATGTTTTATTTTACTTTTATAAAAACCTTGCAATTCCTTAGCAAGTAGCTATATTAATTATCTTATGGTTTATTTATACAATCAATTGCTAAAGTAAAACAACGATAGTAAAAGACAAGAAATATTTATTTAGGGTATTGCCAAATAAAAAAAAACGATTATGTGTAATATTATAAACAAAGCCCGACTTTTAAATTAATATATATTATTATTATATATTTATAGCCTATAATCATAAATCATATAAGAACCTTCCACGAGTAAAAGTCATAAATCCGACCTTATGCTTCCATTAATATATTTTTACTAGTGAATAGATTATTGTTCCTTATTGAATTTCATCCATGACATAGTCAATTTGAAGACCACTTCATTATTATTTTTATTATTTTGCATGAAAGAGCCCTCTTGCATTAGAAAATGTAGAAAACAGCCCACAAGACATATGAATCACCATCATTTCACTTGTCATCATCTCTGCTTGACTTTCAAGTTTGGTTGACATATGGCTTCACAATATATATACATATATAGACACCTTTATATGATCTGACAACTATATATACCATATATATTGTCAGAGAATACAATGAATGAATAATAAAAACAAACTTTATAAAAAGATAGATTATCTTCTTTATTATTCGTAACCACCAAGCCAATCAATTTAAGCTTAATACCCGAATTATCACGCTCTCTAGAATTCTAAACCGACGCGTCCTCCAAAAATGTCCAATATTATCTATCTGCACATCAATGCTCCTTTAACTTTCAATATTAGTGCACGTAACCTCTCTAAATTTATTAATTAGCATCAAAGCCCTTCAAACGTCATATTTTTGGCTCTTTACCTTCTCCAACGTTGTTAATTATTAGCTACAAAATCCCTCTAACTTCGTTTATTTGATATTTTATCTAACTTTTAAAATTTGCATTAACATCCCTTAAACAATAAATTCTTAACCATTTGAAATTTATAAATAGGTGCATATACCCACTCGGGCTTTTTGTTTTGGTACAATGTTCCAAGAAACGCGGGCAGTAGCTACGACATAATTGTTGTTGCTATATGCGAAGTCGGCCCTGAGTTTATCTGGCCCTCGGCTAAGACTGATTTTGAAGTCCCTATACGTGTGTATTATTCATGCGTGCAAATATACATTCTATTGTATTCGTATTCATAGTTACACTATGGCATAATTCGGAGGGCCATCGTTTCAATAAACAAAAAATAATTATAGGCCCACACTTACCTCATCCGCCCTCAAAACCGGCCCTGGCTATATGCACTTATTTGAACATAGATAAAATAGATATAATTTTTTTTAAGGGTAGAATACACAATGATTATTCGAACAATGGAGGGGTTTTAGCTATTTAATAAAGTTTTAGAGGGTCAACCACCAAAATGTTAAAAAGTTAGCATAGGCTTTAGTGCTTATTCATAAAGTTGAGGGGGATCAATAGCAAAATGTAAAACTAGAGTGGCTAAATTGAGAGGGTTATCTTATGAGATGCCACTCAGTAATTACCAAAAAAAAAACCCACAAGATTTATTATCATTAAATAATGACCCCTTAATTAGGAAACATAAAGATAAACACAAGGGCAATATTGTCCATCTATCTACACCTCTCTAGCTTAGCAGCCAAATCTCTCTCTCTCTCTCTGCGTTGAATTCGCGTTGTGTATATATTTACTTGCACAGAACGAACCGAAAAGCGAGGATAGGCTACACAGACAAACACGTACACCAAAATCTCTCTTACATTTTTTTTATAATTAAAAAAGAAAACCCAGCAATATTCATGGATTACATGCGTTGTTTCTTCACAACCCTAACGCTCCTCCTCCTGTTGTCTCTCTCGGCTTTCTCCGTCGACGCCTCGCCTTTCTCCGCCAACTCCGTCTCCTTCGACGATGGCTTCTCCCCACTTTTCGGTGACGGAAACCTCGTCCGTTCTCCTGACGGCGGCGGCGTCCGTCTCCTCCTCGACCGCTTCACCGGTACATACATACCGCTATATATAAACACATATTGTAAATATATGAATTAATATATATGTATAATGCTTTATTTATTTGTGAATTGAATAGGTTCTGGGTTCATTTCTTCAAGTTTATACCACCATGGATTCTTCAGTGCCAATATTAAATTGCCATCGGATTACACCGCAGGAATCTGCGTCGCCTTTTACGTAAATTCTCATCTCTTTTTTTTTTTTTATTTCAATAATTAATATATATATCTCGGTTCTCGGTTCCGGTTGATTATTGCTTATTATGCGCGGAATGCGTACAGACGTCGAACGGAGATGTGTTCGAGAAGACACACGACGAGCTGGATTTCGAGTTCTTAGGCAACGTGGAAGGGAAGTCGTGGCGGTTCCAGACGAACTTGTACGGGAACGGGAGCACGAGCCGGGGCCGGGAGGAGCGGTACCGGCTTTGGTTCGACCCGACAAAGGAGTTTCACCGGTACAGCATTCTATGGACGCCGAACAACATCATGTGAGTTTCGATTCTTTTCTGATGACCAATTCAATAATCGGTGACAAACATTAGTTTAATTTTATCAAAACTAGCTCAATATTGACTATACGAACTAATATTACTAATATATTACGTGACACATAAAATTATTATAAAAAAAAAAACGCTCAAGCTAAAAAAAATAGCTTAATCTAAATTGATTTTATACGACTTTGTCTTGATTTCATTCTAATACAAAATATTTTTAATAGGATTAATAAGAAAATTACTGTACCTATAATTAAAGAACAAAAGAATAAATTTCTGTATAAATCTTATTTTATTTTAAAAACATTTTTCTTTACCTAACAAATAATTTTCTATCAATATTAAATCTCAAAACTTAATTATTGCAAAGTAAAATTATACAACTAAAATACGGTTGCCGTGTCTCAATAGGGTTGAGACCGAACCGAGCATCCGGGTTGATACAAAATCTAAAACCGGGTCCGGGTTTTGGAACGCTTACAACGAATCACGATTTATTTTTTTCTTTCTTTCTTTGATCATCATTTTTTTTTTTAAATTTAAGAAGACTATTATGCAAAAGATGGATAAAACAACATTAGGTTTTTGTGTGTTAGATTTGATTTGGGAAAGTGATTCGGTTATCAATTATTCCGGGGAACGTGGTACACTTTTATTGTCCATTTGTTTGACCTCACTTCACGAGAGACCCTCTTTTCTTTGCGTGTTCGGAGCTCCCACTTTCCACAACTATATATCAAACTATATCATTACTTGATAACAATGCCTTTGTTTTTTCCCCTTTTATTTTCATATAGATATAATATTATATTCGTGAACAAAATACAACATATAACCTCGGTAATGAGCTATGTCTTGTCGGGTATGTTTGTGAGTTCGATGATTGGGTTTCTAACTAGCAAATATTCCATTCCTAGCTAGGTATATATGTATTTATGAGATATATATGTCATCCATGATTTATTTTGAATTTATACTATTTATTAAGTCGTCTTCTTCCATTAATTTCTTTTAGGTGGAGTTTAACCAGCAACAAAAATATCCAAGTTATTTAAAAATGATAAAGAGTTTTTTTTAGGCGGGGTTTTCTCAGTTCCATTTTAAAAAAAATTAGGATACTTTTGCAGTGATAATAACCCTTATTTTTATTTGTTAGTCCAACGATAATGAAAAAAACGGGTTAATGAACGAAATGTTCATTTTGTCAAACTTTTTTAAAAAATTATTCATTGTCTGTATTTTTTACTCTCATAAATAAGTAGTTTTTATAAATGTTTGACAAAAAATGAGCATTTGGTAAATTTTCATTTAAAATTTTACACTAAACATACGTTATAATATTTAATTAAATTTAAATATCTTTATAGGGCTCTATATATAAGAATGGGATATCTTCTATAAATACATCCTTAGTTATTTAATTAGAAAATAATATATATTTAAAATACTTTCTCATTTGACATGCATGAAAAATATTAGATGGAATATCTCGTAGTTTCATTGTTTTTCCTCTTGAAATTATTACGTTGACCCTAGAAGAAAAAAAATGAGTTTTATATTTAGAAGCTAGAACTTTAGGGAGATCTTGGACCACAAAAAATACATTGCTTATACCAAAGGAAAAGGTACATTTTGAGTCCTTCCATAGGCTATGGAGGAGGCATGTGAAGGTCTTATTGATCAATTATAAATTAATATAATATATATCAAATAATAATGTGAAGTGCATATAATTATATATAGTTTACAATTATAAATAAATATAATATATATACAATAATGTGAAGTGCATATAATTCTATATAGTTTTTAATCAGAAATTAATATGATTTCTGTTTCATGTGGCTAAATTATTGCCAAATAGTCCACCAAACCGACTGATCATATCCGTATTAATTACTCTCTAGTCTCTATTATGACCTAATTTAATATCACTTTTGACAGCTGGCTTGTTTGGATTATTAATTAATACCTAATTGTCATTAATTAGTTGTTACAAAATTGAATTTTCTGTTATGAAACCTGATTGTTCTCCTTTACATTTATGTTGTCTTTAAAGGAAATATTAAGATACAGAAAGAAAAATAAATCATACCAATCTATTGGCCAAACTCAATATTATATTTCAAGGACCATCATATTCATATTATTCATAATTTTGTATATATTACAATATAAAGTATGAATATGATAGCTCTTGACGAGTAATATAAGTAAGCTTAAATATAAGAACAAATTTTTGAATTTATTTTCTTCATATAACTATTTTTTGTACAATCGGTTTTTTGCTGTCCGACGGTTTTGATTTTTGTTATATTTAAATTTAGTACTTGTACCAGTTTTATAATTAAAAAATAATTTATCGGTCACCGGTTAAAACCCGGTATTTTTATTCCTTTAACTTTGCTCGAATTTTCTTTAAGGTACTACAGTCAGTACAATGTTTCAACCTTTTGACCTTACATTAATAAATTATACATACGCGTTTCTCATACTAATTTTTCTTTTCTTTTGTTACAATTTACAGATTTTACATTGACGAAGTCCCAATCCGTGAAGTAGTGAGAAATGACGAGATGGGCGGTGACTTCCCGTCGAAGCCGATGTCCCTATACGCCACGATATGGGACGCGAGCACGTGGGCCACCAACGGCGGCAAGTACAAAGTCAACTACAAATATGCGCCCTTCGTGGCCGAGTTCAAGGACCTCGTCCTCCAAGGCTGCCCTTCAAACCCGCTCCAAGAGCTCACAAACGCGGAGTGCCGCACCGCGCTTTCGGACGAGGACTTCTCGGCTGTGACGCCACAGCGACGAGCAGCCATGCGCCGCTTTCGCCAGCGCTTCATGTACTACTCGTACTGCTACGACACATTGAGATACCCGGTTCCTCCACCGGAGTGTGTTATCGTGCCCTCGGAGAGGCGTCTATTCAAGGACACGGGCCGGCTTAAGTTTGGCGGGAGTCATCGCGGGACGAGGCGGAAGGGACGGAGCCGGAGCGCGGTTGTGCTCTCGGCGGAGGATCAAGATATGTGACACGGATAAAACTAGCTCAATTGTTAAATATTTGCGTGAGTGAGTGAAAAGATAAAAAGTTTGCAACTTTGAAAGTCCAATATAATATAATATAATACATAGTATATGTGTATATATAATTTTTTTTTCTTTCTCTTCTTTAGTAATAGATTGCGAGCTTTATTGATTGTTATTATACGAATATGAGATTAAGATATTGAGTATATGAATAGATATAGAATATATAATTTTTTTCTTCTTTGGTTTTATATTCTTTGGATAATTTTTATTATTTCTATTTTGTTTTAAGAAATTGTACGTGTATATTGTGTATTGATGCTGTGTATATGTTTTCTTGAATTTAATGGCATCTCAATAAAGATTGTTGAGCCTAACCTTCTGGTAGTTGAAAAGTTGTGTACGTAACATATTAAATACATTATGATAAAAAAATAATTTATTATATTTGACCGTTCAAATATCCATATTGTATATCTAATTACACGCTGAATATAGTCTAATGGCACCAATAATAACACCTTTAATAAACAATGATAAGGTACTGATATGTATGATGTACACATTATAAAGGTTGTTGATTTTTACTTTCTTAAAAAATATTTTGTGATATATATATATATATATATATTTTTATAGTGTCCTAATTCTAAAGGCAACTAAAAGGTTCTTCATATCTTATCTTCTTCATGGTTTACTAGATAATGAAAAGTGGCCTTGTTTCTAGCTATGATCATGCATATGACAATTGATGCTTTTTGGCATTTTTATAAATAAATTAATAAGTAAATAAATAAAAAATCAATTGAGCAATATGGTTTACACTAGTTTACAATCTAGAAAGAAAAGAAAAAGGTAAGTATGGCAATGAATGTTGACCTCATTAATAGCTATGACAAGTAAAAATACTAAAAGTATATAGGTACTTTTATTTGGATTTTAGCTTTAACTTAGCTATCTTTGGCATAAGAATCTTACATATTCATATTAACTACCCATATTTCAAATAGAAAATAAAAAAATAATTGTAGCATTTTAAAAACCTGAATTGAAAAATCTCATAAAACATGAAATGAAACTAAAATTTTGGATTCTGTTTATCATAATCGAAAATTCAATTCTGGATTCTAATAAGAAATTCATAATTCTAACCGGGATGCTAAATTCGTATCATTAGATAAGAGTAAAGTGTATAGTTTTTAATAATATATTATTTTCCAAGTAAAATCTAAATGAATTATATATTGAACAAGATCAATTTGTTAGTTAAGCTATCTGATACATCAATTAGTTAAGCTATCTTATATACTAAGTAGTAGTCAAGCTTGATCAGTCATGATTAATTGCATTAGAAGTGACTTATTTTTGTAATTGAAAGCATTAATAAATAGACATTTATCTTCTCATGCATTAGATTGAGAACACTAATTTGCTAAAATATGGAATCAGTATCTTTGGCTCCTTCTTAAATTTGATATTATATATAAAAAAATAAAATAAATCAAGACAAATGCAATTAGACTTAAACCTAATATCCCCTCAACAATTCATATCAAATTAAAATTAAATAATAGACTCTTGAGAGTATTTGAGTTCTTAACCACAATCACAAACTCCACTAGAGTTTCTACAATACAATCTGATTTGTCAAAATCTATATCTTTTAATCATCTTCCTTTCTTCTTGAAATAATTAAGGCAAAAAGCAATTAAAAATATAAAAAGTGCGACCAAAGTCATTGAGCTCGCTCATATCTTACAAATAAGACCTTAATTTCAAATTTAGAAGCTTAAGTCCTTAACGTTAATATTTTTTTATACATAAATAACCATAATTACTTGTTGAAAGCCTCGTGGCGTTCAATTGACTATCATATGACACCTCCGTGTTACTGGACTACCACGTGGCCACACCAACTTGATGCCACATATGATATTTAACAATCAATTATAACTATTTGTAAGAAAATACTAACCTAACAGACTTTAAACGGAAAAAATGAGTTTATGGACTTATTCAACGAAAAATGAGTCAGTTCTAGGACTAGAGCTGTAAATTTCTCCAAAAATTAAACAATTTACTTTTTCTTTTTTAATAATAGATAAACATAATTGTCACAAATCACATTTATAAAGTGTTTATGAAGCAATATTTCAAAAGGCAAGAGTTCAATGCAAATTGACTTGTTTTTTCGTTCAACGTATTAATATTATATGAGGGAGGGGAATTTGCTTTTATAAGTAAATGACATATAAATAAAGATCAAAGCACGATAATTTCATACGATTTAGCCTGTTACCGAGATGCCAGTAGTTTACACCACCAGAATTCTTAGGGGAGATGTATTATATGAATACAATTATTTATATATATTATATAAAAATACGACCGGTAGAGCATATAATAAGTTCTCTACATTATAATTACAATTATTGAATAGTTAGACTAAAGTTAGAACATATTTGTCATTGTCTATAAATAGTTGAGTCTAAAATGTATAATTGAGCAGATAAGATTGTACAAGTGTACATATGAAGGCAAAGCCAGTACACCACATGATTAAATAGGCAGGTTTATTGGCTAATCAATGAATTAAATACCAAGAATGTGACATTTTGAGCTTATCCTTAGTCAAAGATTTCACGTGACTAATAGTACAAATATATCATCCACTAATATATAATATATATAATTCGAAAATGATATATATATATATATAATTATATATGCTATAATCGATACCAATATTGCGAGGAACAACGAAACGCCACGTGTTGTCAATTTTGGAATCAGTTCTAAATATTCAGAATACATGTAATTGGTTAAGAACTTTCCATTTATAATTAGAGCTGTAACTCGCGGTGTCGCGACGAGTTGCGATTAAATCGTGAAAAATCATCAAAGCAGGAGTCGCGATGCGTCGCGGATTGACTGGTCACGATGAGTCACGATGCCTCTGTGGTGCACTCTCATTGGACGAGACCGATTCCCTTGCACTGTTGCTCCGCGTTGCGATGAGTCGCGATTCCCACCAGCTAGTCGCGATTAATCGCGACGTCCCTTTCCGCATTGCGACGCGTTGCGAACACGACTCACACATCGGCATTTGCAGCTCTATTTATAATATGTATTAGATCTTGATATGCATTTATTTTATATTAGAAAAATATATGATAAGTATTGCATTTTGCAGTTAAATATAGTTAATTTTCCTTTCCAATGATCGTATCACTTTTCAAACTATAATGAAGGCCAAAAAAAAAGTTGTACTCGATAATAAAGGTGAATCGATAAACCCGATTAAAGAGACTCAGGTTTTTTTTTCTCTCTCCAAATTCAAGTAAAAAAAATTCATGTGTGTGAATTTTTAAAATCCGGGCTATTGAACTTGGGTTTTGATGAATACTTATTTATTTATAGTATGTTTTTATTTGTTTTCAAGTTTTAGTTTTGTTTTGTTTCTCTCCTCCTCATTTTCCTTCCGTTTTTTTTTTCTTTTGAAACCTTAAACCCGGAACTTGTTCATTGATTTTTCATCTTTCTATAAATTTTCAAGTTTTAGTTTGGTTTTGTATCTCTTCCTCTCCTTTACCTTTCGTTTATTTTCTTTGAAACGGAATCTGGAACTTGTTCATCAATTTATTCTTGTTATATTTCATCTTTTTATTAATTTTCAAGTTTTAGCTAAGCTTTTTGCTTCTCCTCTCTTCCGTTTCGGCTTCCGGATTATTTTCCCAAAATCCAAAACTCGTTCATCAAATTTTTAATTTTTTATATCAGAGAATCTCCCTGGTAATTACGAAAAGGTCCCAGAAAGGTTAGTACATATCGGTGGAACCACCATATTTTGTCTCCAATTACCAACTCTTAATCCAATATTTTATTGAAGTTTTCGATTATAAATTAAGAAAAGAATTAATATGTAAAATATATAAACCAAACTTTCATATCATAAAATCAACATGTACATATGTAAAAATCAAATCTCTAGTTAACTGCTATTATACCTACTCCACTTGCTCATCTGATTAATTATATATTATATATTTGCTCATAAAGTCAAAATTAATGATACCACTGTTTGGTACTTTTGCCAACTATCCAATAAATGCCGATTTCTCTTTTTTGGCGTGCTCGGGATTCGGATCTCAACTTCACACGTGCAAAGCCTCTAACTCGTCCACCACGTCCCTGCGGGAACGTCTCTAAGACCGGAAATCTCCTTTGATTGACAGCTAGGTCAATCTCGGGGATGGAACGACAAACCGACGGGAACACGTGAGAGAGAATTCGGCCTCTAGGGTTTCTAGAGAGGAGGTGGAATTCTATTTTGTGAGTAGGCTTCTTCATTTTACATTATGACCAACATGTGACTTATATAGACCACATAAAATGACCAATGGGCTTTTGGGCCCAATGATGAGGTTAAAGCCCATTAGATCATAATTAATTAGTTTAATTAATTACCGTGCTCATTTATTGTAGTTGGGTCGGACCCAACTCAAATCCCAGTTTCGAGCATTTCCAAAAAAATAAGTGAAACTCCATTGGTATTGGATTTTTTATGCTCTCACTGCTCAAATGTTAAATGACATGTTTTGACGCTTTGATGACAACACGTCATTACCATGTTTTAACCCTCCTTGTTTTCGCATCGTGTTCCACTATTTCCGCACATGTTTAGCTAATGTTATATGGTAATGTTCTAAAAATGCAGCAAATGCCTCAAAATGTACCAAATAAACGTGGGCTTAGATGCTGCTACACCTTGTCCTAACATGGAAATTGGGCTTAAACGAGGTAATGACGTGGCATCATTAGAGTGCCAAACATGTCATTTATAAGCGTTAGGGCAGTGACGGCATAAAAAAGAAACCAACCGAATTTTACTTTTTAACACATCCTTGTCACTACTTTTAATTTCTGATAATTGAGAGTATATCTCTATCTTCAAATAATTTAAGAATATTTATGCCGCTATTTACTTTAACTATTTTTTACTTTCTTTAATAATAAAAAATGCTGATATCTATCTCTTCGTTTCTGTTCGATGAAAATGGTAAGAACAAAAAACAAACTTGTATACTAATATGGAAACTTATTCACTTTTTCATTAATCATTTGATGAATTATGCACACAATTATTTGGTTATAAAATACAGCAACATTCCCATAGCTTTCAATATGGCCATAATATATTGCTCGATGCCCAACTATCACATCCCAAAATAAGGGCCATAACAAGGCACATAATAATCTGTAGTTCGAAGAAAAAGATAAAAGGTTAGTTTCTGTCCTTTTCTATAGGCAATATTCGTTATTGACGGTGGTGGTTCTTCATCACAGTCTCAGCTAGTGGAAATAAGGTTCGACTTTTCTACGATTATCTTCGATAATCTTCGATTATCCGTCTTACCGGTAGTTATCGGTTAGATGGCAATGTCAGTACCTTTCCATGATTTTTGTCCAAAATCAGCAAACATCTTGAAAAATAAAAAAAAATATGGTATTTTTCAAGAAATTTTACACTATTCGATGATTTTATTTACATATGTGAGAGTGAAACTAAATTTTATTTACCTATGTTTGAGTATGAAAGGATTTTATTTTTTTGCATTTTTAATGTTTTATCAACATTATAAACTTAGTAAATATATTCTTAAAAATATTTTAGTGATTTTTCATCGATAATCTTCGATAAGTGTCGATAATCCGTCGATAATCATCGAAAAGATCGGTAACCGGTAAGTTACAGTATTATTAGTTTTCCGTCGATACCCCGATAAGTTATCGATTAATCCGTCGATAACGGCAAGCGATTTATCGGCAAATTCGGTAAGTTGAACCTTGAGTGGAACTACGGGATTCTGGCCCGGGTTTAGCCACTTGCCCACTTGTTCGGTGAAGCTGCGGAAAAGAAAAGAAAAATGTATTTTTCTTGTAAGCCACCTAACTGTCGTGCGTTACGTTGAAATTATTAGAATGTGAAATTTCATATAAAGCATGGCTACACGGAATCACATTTTAATGGAATCGCTACTCTACACTTGCAAACTCACCCTAAACGCAACTTCGGAGGTCAAAGTAGAATTAGAGGATCCTCTTTTTTACCGACTGTGCCGATTTTTGTAACACTTCGTGTTCTTTGAAAATCTCCATCAACAAAAGCATTATCTCCCCGCGAAAATAATCGGCTTTTTCCTTGCATCTAGAATGGCCTAACTGAAACTCTAGGAGAGGTTGTTCACTAAGAAGTGTGACTTAGTCCATTATCACGACCTCTTGAGCATTAACAAATCATTAGACCTTTCCCTAATTTCATTTACTATCTTAAAACTACTTTATATATATCTTCAAAAAAACAAATGCTAAGACATTCTCTAAGTTTTCTTATCTGTCACTGATCATGCATTGTGAACTTTTCTTTTCTCTAGCTCATAATCCAAATCTTCATTGAGCAAACTAAAAAACGAAGTCCAAAGTAGCGTTTGGAAGCGTTTTGTATTTTCATTTTGGGTTTGCATTTTTTATTTTTTAAAATCACTTTATGAAAATGTTTTGAAAATGTCATTGATTAATATTTTGTTGCCCCGTTTTTGAAAAGAAAAAAGAAAACACTGTTTGGTTAATATTTTGCTAAAAATGATTTTAACAAAAAAATAATTTTTTTAATTGAAACTAATTAAATATATACAAATAAGTAAGAAAAATTATACCATATTAATTAAAACTGATTTTAATAACAACAAAAAAACTAATTTTATAATAAATGGGGGAGTGAATAGGCATGGTAACCAAAATGAAAACGTGTAAAAGTTGTTTTCATTGTCTAGTGTAAAAAAACCAAAATGAAAAAATGACTTCATAAAATATTTTACTAAAAAGATAACCAATCATATTTTGAGAGGAATATTCCTTGGGTATCTTTTGAGAAAATGCAAAATCGTTTTGGAAACAACTTCCAAACAAATATCGAGCGTTCTCTCTTTCTCACACACAACATACGCAATGAGAAACAAATTAAGAATTGTTAGCATTTATTCCTACAACAGATAGCAATATAACTCGATAAAACCGTCGTACAAACGTCCGTGGTTTTGTAGCTCCGAATTTTGTAATTAGCACAGTTTTATTATTTTGATGAATAATACTTGGTGTAATTCCATATTTGTGGTGACACTATATATATATATATATATATATATATATATATATATATATATATATATATATAGCACTCTCATTCTCACTCTCTTTCTATTCATAAATTTCAAACCAATTAATTCACAACAAATGAGTAACACCTTTCACTTATATATATAACACCTTTCTTGTTCTCAAAACGAAATCCAAATCACATGAAGTAATAAATGAGTAAGCCTAGTGATTTACTCATAGTGAACAATGCCACAACGGGTGCTGCTTACAACAGCACTAATGGCAAGAAGAGCAAGCTCCGAAAAGGGATGTGGTCGCCAGAGGAAGACGAGAAGCTGATACGCTACATGCTCAGCAACGGGCAAGGCTGTTGGAGCGACATTGCGAGAAATGCGGGTCTCCTACGATGTGGCAAAACTTGCCGTCTTCGTTGGATCAACTACTTGAGGCCCGGCCTTAAGCGAGGCCCATTTACGCCCCAAGAGGACAGCCTCATTGTCCATTTGCATTCTCGACTTGGAAACACGTAACTACCGAAGTTGATACATACGCATGTTTTTTTGCATCCCGTCATTTGCGTACTATACGAAACTCCGTATACTTAATATATAACCAGGGCCGTTCTTGAGATTTTTGGGGCCCGAGGCAAAGGACAATTTTGGATAACCCCTATTCAAATTGCAAAATTAAATTTCGATGATAAATAATTACTCATTCAAATATAATACGTATAATATTGTTTAATAATAAATAATTACTCATTCTAATATAACATGTAATATTGTTTGTAAAGGCACAAGTACTGATCAAATTTATCGATTATATATTTGATAGACAATATAGTTAAACCACTCAACGTATACATATCTTGGGACATAATTGGCCTTTTAAGTGAGTTTTAGGCCCCGCTAATTATAAAATTATTTTTGTACTATAGGCGCGAGCCTGCTACTCTGACTCCTTTCATGCACGCATATTTTGTTTTCCATCTCAAGCAATCAAATGTACGATAATAAAACAAAAAATAATTGCACATGTATATCCCATGCACGATATACCAAGATGCCTTACTCTTGGCGGTGTAAGTCAAAGAAAAAGAAATGAAAAATTAACGTCATTATAGTCATTAATTGATCACCGGAATTTCGGTCGTATTTTTATTCGAGTTAGAATGAATTGATATTAGAGCAAAAAAAAAATTTAAATAAAATTAGCATATAATGATTGTTTATCCTAAAAATCATTTGTTACAATTGTACTTAAACTTGGATCAAACCATTTTCTTAATGTTAGTACTCATTGATTAGAGTCTGTGTTCTTAAAAATATATGACTATAGTCTTAGTATATTTTACTATTTTATACATAATGCAAGCAAATTATTTTATAGCATTGATGGCCTGTATACTAAACGGTAGCATTGCTGAAATTGATCAGGTGGTCACTGATTGCGGCCCGTCTTCCGGGGAGAACCGACAACGAAATCAAGAATTTCTGGAACTCCACATTGAAAAAAAGACTGAAACTAAACAATACAGCCTCGACATCAGCCTAGCTCGACATCGTATTCCTCGCGAAGTGACAGCAATTCAACGGCGGATCAAGCGTTGGACCATCCTGATCACAATTGTCAGTTCGATTACATGACAGGGTTAACGATCATATTATCGAAGAACCCTAAAAACATGATGATTGGCAACGTGGATTCATCCTGCTAGTCGACCTCTGTTTGCATGCCGGCTGGTAACAGCGGAATCTACGAGTTTGACCCTTTCCATAACACTAATCACTCAATACATGAAAACAACCATGTAAAATATGATTGCATGGGCCATGCAGATAGTCGTAGCGATCTCTCGTTCCACGTAAATATTGTTATCGTAAGCAATGACGTAGTTATATATACTTGCTCTCCAAGTTTTAATTGCTGACTCATTCAGCAACTTGATTCCCAAGTTGCTAAGGGTAATTTTGTAACTTTGTAGTGGGTTCTTCGGCTATATAAACCCCCACTTAGCGTTGTATTTTTCATCTCTATTTTTCTCATTTGCCTTCTCTTTCTTTGTTTGGTGGCTGCATCATCAAATAAATATATATACTTTTTATATACTAAATCAGAGTGTGCAACGTCATTGCACTTTCTAGTGCAAAAAGGGAGGTGTATTTATTGCTAAGTGGTGGTCATCGTATTTTGGAACCTAACAAATATGCCTACATGCCTCGGTCAAGTCGGAAATAATGTCCGTATGGGATCTTTTAGATTAGGGCTTAACTGTAATTATCGGAATTTCGTAGCCAAGGATTTCAAAACGGGACAGTTTGACGATTGTACGGGTGATTGAAATTTAGCAAATATAAAAGGAAGAAGCAATGGGAGTTGTATTACTTCTCATAATTACCAACATGATAACAAAGACTATAGATACTCAATGAATAGTACAAGCAATACAGATGATAATTGCTTTGATTATAATGTGGCTCATGAAACCCTTAAAAAGAGAAGGTGTGTTAGGGTTTGGAGACAATGATATTGAGAAATTTCAAGGAGCTGAAAGCTTAAAAGTGGGATTAGACCAATGGGATTTCTGAGGGTTTGATGATTCAAGATGTCTTTCCTTTATTTTCCTTGATTTCCAAGCCTAACCGCCACTTGCCACATTGTCGTAGGTCGCGGATCCAGGAAATTATGTTGGGAGGAATTTACAAATTATTTTAAGGGTAAATGAGGCAAATGCCCATTTATGACTCAAGGTTGAAATGTGGACTACTATGCCCTTCCACTTTTTAATTCAAATTCTTAATTAGTTTTTTTAATTAAAATAAAAATATATATTTTTCTTAAATGTAGCAAACAAAATAAATAAACATTAAATCCTTCCTATTTCATATTTTAAAGATTAAAACAAAATCTGATTTTTGAATTTTTGGTCCCTAATAATAAAATATTTTATTTGAAACTGTATATGAGAAATGCCTAACAAACATTATTCATAATTTGAAACTATATGTAAAATTACAAAAAAAAATGCATCTGTATATACGATTGGAACTGTAAATAAAATTACAAAAAATTACAAAATTTACGAAATCATTTCAAACTGTAAATGATGTCAAACTGTACATGAACTTACAAAATGAAATTAAATTGTAAATGATGTGAGACTGCAAATGAAATTACAAAATTTGACGAATAAAACTGTAAAATTATTTACAAAAACCATGTCAAACCATTTACATACCATTTACCACTCCAAAATTGTGTAAAATAATTTACAAAAAACGTGTAAAACTGTTTACAATAAAAATTGACGAATCAAACTGTGAATTTAATTACCGAAATTGTATATGCATATACCAATACTTAAAACGGGGATTGTTTATGCAAATCGTAGATATCAACCTGAATTTGGTATATGTATATACCAATATCAAACTGTAAATATATTTACAAAATTTTATTCACGTACATTCATCATCGACGACATGCACGAGGAACCGGTTCGCGACGATCTCGAGTATGGTTTTTCCGGCAAGGGCGAACAGGTTTACTTGTCGTTGGAGAAAGGGTCGACCTCGCCGACGATGTGGTAACGGAGAGGCGACGCGACATATAGGTGATGCCACGGCGCGACAGAAGAAGGAGACGGCGTGACAGAAGACAGCGACGGAAAACCTTCTCAACGGAATACGGCAACGGAGAGGCAACGCGACGGCGTGACGGAGAGACGACGGAGAAGCGATGGATAGGTGATGGAGAAGCGACGCGACAACGAGACGGAGATACGCGACGGAGAGGTGCCACGCTCTTGTGCTTTAATGAATCAAATGTCAACACATGCCAAAAGGACGTAGACGAACCTCATAACTTTTCTTTAGGGTTCACTGCAACTCATAAATTTTGTTTAGGGTTCACTGCATCTATGGTGTGTCACATGAACATGGAGAGAGAGCGATGACGGGAGAAAGTGAGGGAAAGTGGAGGACAGAAGATAAAAGAGGAATCAATGAGGTGTAATAAAATCTTTTAAATTAAATCCTACTTAATAGGAGATTTTGTCAAGCTTAATTATAGGAAATTAAAATTTTTAAATTATATTATTGATAATTAAAACAAAAATTAATATTTAATATATAATTAAAATTAAAGTTATAATGGTCCAAAATTTATTAAAAATGGGCATAAATAAATTAATTGAAACTATGGGTATTTTCTCTAAAACCTTGAGTGTATTTTGGGCATTTTGCGAATTTTTAATTATGTTAATTTCAACTGTAATAGTGGCAAAATAAAGTTAATTACAAAATTCAAAGAAAATTAATAAACCGAATTCAATATGATTTTTTTGTCGAGTTGTCATAGTTTCTTTCTAAATTCATTCTTTTATATTTTGTCTTTTTTTTTTATAATGTTTATGCTATTTAATTGTTTCTTATGCATTTTTATTTTGGTATTTGATGACTATAATTTGCAAAAAAAATTTATTTCTTATTAGCTTGTGTTTGTAGTCAAACTTGTTAATTATAGTTGCAGATTGATGGTATTTCGGTAACTGACTAAGGGAAATTTTATAGTCTTTGGGAAGATTTTCTTACTGCAAGACCTATTTTACTATGGTTTTTCAGCTTTTTAATCAATAATCTAATTTTAAAAATTCATTCTCATGGACATTAGACATATTCTGAGTGCTATTTTTTTTAATACAAATTCAATGTTAGAATTTTTTTAATGATTGAAAATGTTATGGCTTGGTTACGGCTTGAATCACGCATAAAGACGCACATAAGACATTAAAATTTTGAGCTAGAGTTGTCTAGGCAACATAGATTCTAAGTGACTTGAGTGTGCCAAAAAGATACCTTACTAACCCTCATATGTTTTTGGTCTCAATCCGTCAGGTTGGCCCACGTCCTCCAAAAGTGAGGACGCGAGATGCGTTAGGACGTGGATGTGAAATTCACAATCGTGACGTGAACGCCAAAGTTCGTTAACGCATTCAACGCGAACACGTAGCTTTAGCTCGCGTCGCGTTCATGACGTGACATATAATTTTTTAGAAATTGAAATTTTAAAAACGCAGAATTTCTCTCTGCTTTAAGCATTTTAATTCATTACGGCAGAAGTATTTGGTTTTCCTACATTTAGCAACTTTTTTCTTCCTACATTATCAGTTTTTATTAGAAATTAATATTTAAACAATTTTAAATATAATTCAATTTATAAATATGTATAGAGAGACTTGATTTTAAAAGTTTACGTATATTTTTAGTTAACATTTTTAATATCTTATAAAACAAAATAATAAATAAAATATATTATTAATTAATATATAATTTTTAAACAATTAATAATCATTATTCTAATGACATTGCTTCCCCGTTGCCTCTATGCTCACCTTCCACTTGCCACCACGCATTAGTCAACATACAGTACGCCACGCCAAGGACTTGTCGCATCTTCCATGCGTCGCCATCGTCACGTTGGCGTGTGTACGTGTACGCCACTCGAGTTCACATTTAGGACGTGTTGGTTTGCACTCGTAGTGGATGTACAACTACGATCCGATCTGGCTGGTGCATCGCCAGTGCTACAATAAGAAGGTGCCAAGTGGAATACTCTTTGGAAACAGTGATGGAGCTACATGTGCATCAGTAAGTGCATGTGCATACGCTCATTTTAAACAATATTATTCAAGATTTGATTCGACTCTTCTCGTTCTGTTTATTTTGTTGACTCGATAAATAAATTATATTATCCTTCGCAAAGTAATATTGTCTATTTATATGCTTAGTAGTCGCTTTAATATAGCTGTTTATAATTTTTGTTTGTTTACGTATCAGAAAAAAAAAATCGAAATATACTTTTTGTTTCGCCGAAAATGAAAGTCTGGCTACGCCACTGCTTGAAAGTAAGGGCCGGACTCTTCATAAGTGGCACACTCTCGTCTCAACACTTGTTTGAACTAGCAAGTTCAACAATGCAAGTCATTTCCTTTAAACACTTGAAATGATCATTTTTGTTTAATCAACGTGGGACTACATAATGCCCACTAGTATCATATATTATATGTCCGATTTGAACAAAAATTCCAGCATTCAATTGTCCGGGAGAGAGAGGAAGGACTAAAAGAGAGAAGGTTGTGTGGTTTTCGACTAAACTAAGAGAGAAAATGGCCGAATGTGGGCCCGTGGGCGGGGGAGACTATAGCCTCCGTTGGGCGGGTCCGATGAAGAGAGGTGTTTTTTGATGTATCGAAATACTTCGTTTAACCACTTCAATAGCATATTCACCATTCTTGTTTATCATACGTTGTTTGTCGTTTTTTTCACGATTATCTCGTATCTTTGATTGACATTATAATCTATGTTAATTGTACGTCATTTCTGCAAAAATGAGTCTAAATAAAAGTATTATTTGTTTATTTTAGTTATCCACATCACTGATTAAAAATTAATATACTATGTTTCTACTGTAAGGTCAAAGTTCAACAACCTTGCATTGTAAAGTGCAAGTGTGAACAGCCGCTGCAACAAAATATATTGTAACAATAGGAAAAAAAGTTTAATACGAAATCGAAACCGAAATTCCCATTCCAGTAAAAACCCAGAATCTGGATTCAAGTTTATACCAAGACCCCGAAATCCGGATACCAAGTTTTTTATAAGCAAGAAACGGGCCAACCCAGAGTAGGATGATCAAAGAAAATTGATCTAAGCATTTTGCCCATGATTAATGATAAAGATATATAACAAATAAAGTAAATTGAGATATTCAAGTGGCGGTGTATTATTTCTGCAACTACTTTTATATCATACACTTGAAATATAAGTTAAGAGGGGATGAAGGGCAAAATGGTAAAAAAAATTCTGTACAAAAGAGACGGGGAAGCCAAAATCCCAACTCATCGGAACCACTTTTTCTTCATTTTCTTTTTCTTTTTCTTTTTTCTTTCTTCTAAACCGAAAAAGTAAAAAATCGGATTTCATTCTAGCAAAAAAACGACGCCGAATCGGATTTCCTTTTTTTCATTTCTTTTGAATATTTTAGCATGTTTAATCAGAGTCCTCGGCAACGCCGCCTTTGGAGGCCTCGGCAGCCATGATGGCGGCTACAGCCTTGTGGACTGCCAAATCTGCTCGGCACATCAGCCTCTGGGCCCGCTCCCTCTTGGCACGGGCTGTCGTGTGGGCGCGGTGGGCGGCACTGGAGGCACTGCGCATTCGGAACTCGTCGAGATCAGCGCCCTCGAACTGCCGCTCGATGAGGTGCTGCTGCTCGGAGGAGCTCAGATTCCGCCTTCGATGCCCATTACGGTCACCGGACACCCGCCGCGAATCGTTCCGCGACTTGCTCCTGCGGAATTTGTGGTATCGATGATCCCTAGGAGTAGCCTGAGACACTGGGGAATCGTCGTACGAGTCGTAGTTGTGGCCGGAATATACATATCTTTCGTCACTGTACGAGTAATTGTTGAATCTTCTCCCTGGAAGAGGAATTTGAAGGTTTTCAAGAGGAGGCTTCTCGAACATGATTTTATGTAAAAACCAGCGGAAACAATTTTCAGAAAAAAATTACCGTAAGCATGAAAACCGTCATGATACATATTGTGATGAGCAGAAACTGAGATTTTCCGATGGGACCTTTGCTTTGAGCCCTTGTTGGGAACTTCCAAGCCCCGTGGTTTCATACAAAACGCAAACATGGGCGGCTTCTCTGCCAGGTATCCGTTGGGAAGGCTCGGTTTCGTTTTCGCCATGGTTAGCTCCCACTCTCTGAGTTGTTGCTGGTACCGTTGCCATAGAGGCGGCTGAATAGAACAATTTCTTAATCATTACAAACGGGAAGAAAAAAAACGAGAGACAGAACAAGCAACAAGTGCAAGGATATTTATTAACATAAATTAAAATTGAAAAGCGCTGATGATAGAATATGTTGTGTCGAGAAAGTACCTGTAGATGTCGAATCAAAGGCATTCCGAGCTTCTGCCTTTTCTCCCGCCAATGCTCGTAAACGCCTTTAATCACTTCCATGGGTCCAATTTCGACCATAAGCTCTTCCAATTCATCCAACGTCAACTGATCCCGTTTTTGAGCATATGCAGCCTTCTCAAACACGTCCATCGCCTTTTCGAACATCTCATCGGAGAGATTTTCCAAACAGCTGGAGTGAATCCACCGTTCATCGTCGCTATCCATGTCATAGAGAACGCGCAAAGGATCCAAAGCCATCTCGATATCAGACTGGAGTTGTCTGAAATATTTACACGAGCTTCGAATAAACGCAATCTCAGTTCCGTTATCGTCATTTTCTTCGACCACACGAACCCCGGGGATGGGAATGTTCTTCAAGGAAGCAGCCCGAACGTTACGGTTGTAGCATTCTTCGTGCATCTCCTTGAAAAGAGCCCACTGAGACCGATCGGGGAACTCTAAGACCCAATCTTTCCCGCCTTTCCACATCATCGCATGGGTGAAACGATTCGTGGACCCCGGCTGCAAAAATTGGTGGGCCTTGTACGAGTATTTCGTTTCACCTGATTGCTTCACAGCGAGCCTCCACTCACTACGTTCAAAAAGCTCAAGAACTACCCTCACCCCAGACTCTCGCCATCCTCTATCATTGGCGGTGACTAAAATATTTACATCACACGACAATGCCTCAAAATTCTTCTGCAAGCTTCTAGAAACATCCAACGGTTTCTTCATCGTACTAGATTTCCTGATTCGTTTCGGAGCACCTTTCGGCGTGATTTTCTGCTTGGTGTTGGGGTCAAAACCACCAGACGGCAACGAGTACGAGACTTGCGTTCGTGGCTTCTTGGGTCCGTTTCCAAAACCGTTGTAGACATGGTCGCTCTTGCCCTCTGACCAGCCGTGAGAGAGATGATAACCCATCGATGAGCTGTGCTTATTTCGTTGCCCTGTGCTTCTGGGAGCCGTGGGGTTTGGGCTCGGAAATATCCAGGAAAGATCCATAGGCTGCTGAGACTTCTCAAACTGGTTGAAATGTGGAATTCCAACACTCAGACCATTAGGAAAGGGCTCCGATCCATTCTCGGGTTTATCTCCATCAACTAAATTCTTTGATTGGATTAACTCTGAAACAGAACCGTTTGTTCTAAGCTCTTCGGGAATCGTGGAATCATCACGGTAAGGCTCACAATCCATTGGATGGTTGCCGTCACTGCGAATTGATAAACCGTTTCTGAGCAAAGAGGACAAACATGCATCAGAAGCAACTTCCCTGTTCTCTCCAAGACCAGGTTCTGAGGATTTATTCGAGCATTCCTTCGTAAAACGGCCGTCATCTGGCAACTTATGGCCGGAAATTTCCAGATTTTCTGCTGTATTACGTTCTTGAAAGTTAATGCAAGGCAGCGAGGGATCCATAAGTAGCTTGAGATGCAAACTGACGAAGAAGGATGACCCAGAAGTAGAACGAGAATCGATTGGATCCGAACCAGAAACACTCCTCTTCTGTTTGCAAAATTTGTAACTTTAGCTCACTTAAGAATGCAGTTCTTTTAGAATAAATTCAAGACAATCAGAAAAAAAAATATATAGTAACATATATTTAATAATCCATGCCTTTGACAAAAGAAATGGTTGACATGTAGAACTACCAACCAAAACAATAAAAAAGAAAAAAAAAAGAATAAAGTAATTTAACAAATTATAGAAAATATGAAGACTGGTAAATACAAACCTTGATGAAGGACGGTTGACTCGAAACTAATCCAAGAGAAAGCTGAACTGGTTTGTTCTGAAACACCTGAACATTATCGGGAGAGCATTCACACACAGGAAGTTGTTTGGTGAGTAAGCAACGGCGACTCTCGAGTTTCCAATCCAAGTACATCCATCTCTTAGGCTCCACCTCAGCATAGTTGTAAAACGCAAAGACAAGCTGCTTCCCAAGATTCTGAAAACAAGTTAACTTGAACCTGACTGAAGTTACTGGCGTTTGCAGTTTGACAATCTTGGCACGTTCAGTAGGTTGAGAAAACGCTGTAAACACCAAGAGAACAATGGCTAAAGCCTCATTCAAGCAACCTTCGAAGCGTAGAATCCTTAATCCCACTACGTTGTCAACAAAAAGCATTTCCAGATAAACCTGTGGGAACGTGGTCATGATTGTGCCACTGCGAAGCAGCGTTGCAGCATATAACAACCACAAATCCTTCATTCCAAATGGCATAGAAAGAGTCGGAAAGATAGTGAGAAAGTTAAACATCCCTGATTCCGAACCCGGACGCATCAATTTCAGAAGACCCGCATCATCAACAGACCACAATGGCTTGCCTGGTTCCCGCTTATTCAAATCTTTCTTTCTGTCATTATCTTTGAGAGGAACAAGATTTTCTTTGAGTCTACGAGACAAAGCTTGATCAGTTTTTCGGAGCCGCCTTCTGACATAAACAATCGGCATTCTGCTACCTGTGGATCCACTGATGCTTTCTGAGGTAGAATCCTCCTTCATTGCACCAATAGAATTTCTAGAAGCTTTTCTTTTTTCCTTTCTCACAGAACTGCTGTCACGCACAAATGGTTGAGACGAAAGATCTGATGTCTTCTGCTTCTTTAAAACACGAAAGGGAGATTTGACTCGGCGGCTAGATCGAGCCAACCAAGAAATGATTGGCTCGGAATCCATATAACTGGTACCTACACAATTATCATCTGGAAAAGAAAATCCTCTTTTTTCCTCTAGTGCCTTGCAGTCCAAGCTTCCTTTCATCTGATCAGAACTTTTATCGGACTTACTAGGAACCTCACCAGGAAGTAGCAGAAGCTTGAATCTCTCACTCTGAAGATTAATCCATTCTTCATCACGGTCATCGTACTTCACGTGATGAAGCTTTCTTTCTTTGTCATAGTCATTTACCAGCCCGTAGTACCAAATCTGATCCAAAGGCCAAAAGACTTTGATTCTTCGGTTCAGCATCCAAAACTCATCCTCTAAGTCCCGTAAGAACACTTCATAAAAATGACGCCTTTTTCTAAAAAGTCCTCTCTCCTTGTGCTGCGTCCTTGGCCTCAACACTCTTCCCGCAGCATCAACTGACAAAGATTCAGATTCAGAAAGAGGGCTTGATTTACGACTGACAAAATCATGATCAGAAGATAAAAGAAATTGCAATGCAGAACCCTTGTTATTCGTTGAATATCCGGTACAGCTTGGATCGAACCGCGATGAAAGCATCATTGCTGCATTCTCTTCAAGATTCTGCTCGTCATCTTCCGGTGAGTCATCGCATACAGAAGTAGAATTGTCAATAGCACAGTCGGCTCTACCATCGTGCACTAATTTCTTCGGTTTTTTCCTCCTCAACTTTTTACCATCGGGTTTATGTGTATCGTTGGCTATGGTAGTAGAATTCCCAACCAAGGGTTCTTTATTTACGCCATTAACAGTTCCATCTTTTGCCGATTTTTTAGTTTTACTTCCTTTGACCCGTTTTTTCAAAGGTGAGCCACCATTGCCAACAGTGACCTGATCCGCATGTTTTGATGAGTTCGAACTACTGTTTTTATTGAACTCATCGTAACTATCGTTTCTCTCGACCTTCACGGATGCAACCTGGCATTGGATATCACTATCGATTAATTTACTTGTCTGATCAACAAGATCAGCCTTACCACAAGGCTCATCCTGTTTCTTCAACACCTGAATACCTTGAGGTTTCTTCCGCCCCACAAGACCCCGCTTCTTCCTTGGGATTTGAAGAACGTCACCGTTCAAAGAAAGCGATGAAGTTGTCTGAGGCACAGTAGCTCCATCTTTTGAATCCCGATTTGCATCCAACTTCACACCCTTCGAGCCATGCAAACCAGAACTTGTACCCGCAGTCTTCTTGAAACCGAGGCTGGCACTCTTCAAACTACTCAGAGAAACCTCTTTCACAATCTTCTTCTTCTTCCTCTTCCCGCCACTTCCATCGTGATCACCGATGACCGCCTTCCGCTTCAATTTACTCCCCTCCATAACCCCGGTATCTCTAGCCTCGTACAAACTGTTAAGGTCCAGAGATCTCGATTTCCTAGCAACTCCCACGCCATGCTGAGCCTCTGTTCTATCTTCCATCAACAGTTCCGCAATCCGAATTCCGAAATCCGAAACCAGAATTTTTCACATTCCATCGTACATGCCCCTACGCATCATTCAGATCTGCACAACCACCTCCATTCCAAAAATCTCCAAAACTAAATATACAAAAAAAAAACCCGAATAAAAAAACGGAAAAAAGGCCATGAATCACGAACTTTCTCCATGCCACAAGAAAAATTCCACGGAAGAATTTTCAAAAACCGATTGAACAAAAAACGTACCTCGATCGAACTGCCATAGGCCGTAGAGAACACCGGGAGCGCGAATCGGAGACAGAAATTCCAAACCGGAGATCCTGAATCGAAACCCTAATTCAATTCCACCGATTACGAATTCGATTGGGAACAATTTTGGGGATTTTTTTGCGTAGCGCGAGAGACGGAGAGGGCTAGGGTTTCGTCTGGCCTTGTTCGACCCTAAAAGGGGTTTAGAAAATCAGATCGAGTAACAAACAAAAATAAAAGGTACGAAATTAGAAAATATGGAAGTACTTACACGTGTCAAATTCTCAGCCGTTCGATGGGCGGGGTTTTATTCCCGTGTTTCGCTTCTCGTAACAGGTGTGTCACGTTGCTGGCGAGCGAAGCAAAATGGACGGCCGCGATTCGTTCATGACACGTGGACGGTCGATGTTGAAAGCTTACTCGACATTTTTTTCTCCCTTTAGACGTTGGTGT
The DNA here is from genome assembly GCA_954871525.1 of Parietaria judaica. Classification (NCBI taxonomy): domain Eukaryota; kingdom Viridiplantae; phylum Streptophyta; class Magnoliopsida; order Rosales; family Urticaceae; genus Parietaria; species Parietaria judaica. The sequence goes on along the minus strand of OX940868.1, from coordinate 17,859,064 downwards.
TCGTCTTCTTCGTGTCTGCTTCGGAATCGAATCGCCATGCCCAGAAGCCACTTAGGTTTGCTTTGCTTCATTGATTTGAAATTACGCTTGTTTGTGACCTTATACACACACATATATAGATATAGTAGATATCGATCGTGCTGTTCATGTTTGTATCGTTGTATGTGTGTGTATATAAGTTTGGAGGTGTATATTATGCCACAAAAATTTAATAGAAATCGATCAATGTTTCGACGTTCTACGTTTGAGAATGTATTTATAATTATAATTTATATATATATATATATGCTTGAAAGTGTATCTGTGTATGTGTATGTCAGAAATATATGAATGCCTATAGTATGTTTGAGGAAATGTCTAGCTGAAGGAACACTGTAATATATGTATATGTGTGTGTATAATTTAGATATTTTTCCGCTACTATCCCACATATATATATATATATATGTATGTATATGTGTGTGTGTAATTATGTATATATTATATAGCTTCTAAGACTAGTTCTTGATTGGAAGAGTGTGTATATGTGAAATGGGTAAGTCTTGGCGAGTAAATAAATGCATGGAAATCATTACATATTTACATGACTTGGTAATATAGTTTTACAGCTTATATATAAGTATATTAATCCAGAATCAAATTCTAATCATGTAGATATTCATGCTTATTTATGATGCCAATGCGGTATAGTGATGTACAATGCAAAATTCTATACGTAAACTAGAGCACTTGAATATAGAAGGGCATGTTTATTGCATGACTGTATACCGAGTTGTCGCTAATCGGTTGTAATAGTTCTTATGATGCAGGTAAGCACGTATATTCGTGAATGACTCTCGTTGGCTTGCTCGTATCGAGGACGAATGATTCAAACGACAAGCCTTCGCAGGCTAGCACAGTCAATTAGTCGAACAGTCTGCCTTCCGTGTTTGAATCCCACAAAAACTGCACCTATTTCCGGTTCTATATGCACCCAAGCTCGTAGTGATCTTCCCAACGAAACATCGGAATCAAAAATAGAAGAAGAAACCAGACAGTGCTTGTCTTATCGGATTGAGAAACTGGGAAGAGAAGAACCCGTTCTGTCAGCTTTCCAAAGCTATATGGGCGAGGGATTTCCCGTTCACAGAGGCGACATTTTCCACGCAATTAATCGCCTCAGAAAGCTCAAGATGTACAAACACGCTCTTCAGGTTACGCTTTCTTCCTCTTTCGGCTATGGTTTCATGTATGTATGAGTTATTTTTTTGAAATTGAATAGCTTCTTGTAGTCGATGTTCGTATTTTATACTCACAATTTACACATTATTTATAGTGTATGTAAATATTCCCAATCCCTGGGTACTAGAAACTAAAAGTATCGAACAAAAGATTACGAAAAATTGCTGATTAGCATTGCAATGAAGGGAGAAATTTTGTGTAATTTACTTTAGACAGTAAGATGATACATAGACATTGCTTTTAACAGGTCATGGAATGGGTGATCCGGGAGCGGCCGTACCGGCCAAGGGAACTAGATTACTCGTTCTTGTTGGAATTTACCATTAAGATACACGGGATATCGCAAGGTGAGAAACTTTTCTCTTGCGTCCCTTCGGAGTTCCAAAGCGAGCTCCTTTACACCAATCTCGTGATTGCGTGCTTGGATAAAGGCGCCATTCGGCTTTCACTCGAATATATGAAGAAAATGAGGGAATACGATTACCCAATTTCGCACTTGGTTTTTAACCGCCTCATAATCTTACATTCCTCCTCTCGGCGTAAGAAGCTGATACCGAAAATCCTCACTCAGATGAAGGCCGACAAAGTACCTCCACACGTCTCGACGTACAACATTCTCATGAAGATAGAAGCAAACGAACACGACATAGAAGGGCTAATGAAGGTAGTGACCGACATGAAACGTGCCGATATTGAACCAAATGAGATATCTTTCTGCATCATAGCGACGGCGCATGTTGTTGCTCGGCTTAACACCGTCGCCGAAGTCTACGTCGAAGCCATAAAGAAATCTATGACGGGAAATAACTGGTCCACACTTGACGTTCTTATAATGTTAAACGGTTATTTGGGAAAATCAAAGAAAGTAGACGAGACGTGGGAAGCAGTCAAAGACTTACCTCTTGTCAGGTCAAAAAGTTACATTTTGGCAATTGAATCGTTCGGCAGGACCAACCAGCTCGACCGGGCCGAAGAAATTTGGGCCGAAATGAAATTGAAAAAGGGTTTAAAATCTACTGAGCAGTTCAACGCTATGCTTTCGGTGTATTGCAGGCACGGGCTCGTCAAGGAAGCTACCGGACTCTACAGGGAAATCACAAAACAGAACTGTAAACCAAATGCAATAACGTATAGGCATCTCGCTCTCGGTTGCTTGAAAGCGGGATTGGTCGACGAGGCCGTAATGACTTTGGAGAAGGGCACAGAGTTGACTATGACGAACGTGGTCAGAAACTCGACGCCGTGGTTGGAGACCACGCTGCTAATAGTCGAACGTTTTGCCGAAATTGGCGATGTCGAGAATGCGAAGAAGCTGTTCGAAGAGTTGAGAGTGGCCAAGTATAGTAAATACTCTTTTGTGTACAATGCGTTGATCAAGGCTTACGTGAAGGCCAAGGTATATGATCCCAATCTTCTCAGAAGGATGATCCTGGGAGGAGCTAGGCCAGATTCTGAGACTTACAGCCTGATCAGACTAATTGAGCAATACCGAACATGATATATCTATATATTTATACAGTTTTGTTTCATCTTTGCATCGGGATTTACACACAAGAATTCCCTTTTCTATCACGGTGCAAATAGCGATAAACAATTCCCGACTCTTTTTTGCGAGAGCAAGGTCGAACTCTCTCTCCTACGACGCCAAGCAAGACATAAGGAAATGGATGGGTGCTGGCACTTGTAACATGGCCTGAAACCCGAAGGACAGATACACCGGAAATACTAAATTACCCGTGATGGATAAATTAACCGAAATACCGCTAATGATATAAATCTATATATATTAAAAGGAAGAAGTACAACATGATGTGGTGTGGCACAATGATATTAAACAATTGAGAAATAGATGTTTCTTAAAAGAACTCACAAAATAGTGTGAAACAATGAGATCAACCATTGAGAAATCTATTTTTCTTAGAGCTTAGAATTATTTTTAATAAAAATATTAATAATAATTGTGCGCACAAAAATAATAACTATCATGTAGTTAATTTACAAAACGTTTTCACTGTATGAATAACTATGCACACCAAAAGAAATAGATTTTTTTTTTTTTAATGGTAAAGATGGTTATTACACTATTTACTTATTGTTTTTATTATTTCCTTGAATACTAAAAGTTTTATTGTATTATCATGCAGATCAGTGGATCCTATTGAATATTGATGTAACTCAATAATAGTAAGAAATTGGAATGTAAATAGTCACGACTCACTACATTTAAACGGCCTACTATTGAACACGCATACATAGTGATATATAGTCATTGTTGGGACAATTCATAGTGTTATATAATTTTTATTTATTTTTTTATAGTGGCTCGGTGATTTTTTTTTCTGGCACCGGATTTCGGGTTTACAACTGGTGAGGGTTCGATATATTTTTTCTAGAATGATTATGGATTATTTATTGTGGTGGGGGCGTTCCGGTCTATAATTGATGAGAATTTTATATCTTTTATCATACAAATTATTTATTTTCTCATTTTTATTATTTTTTCAACTGATTATCATCAACGATTCTTTTTTTTTTTTACATGCATAGAGAAGTTGTGAAGATGGAACCGATATGATGGTGAAATATATATATATATATATATATATCTTTGGTAATTTTATAGTATTATATTTTATATTTTGAAAATTTATTTATAATGATTATAATATTTTGTGTATATTGGTGGGGTCCTTCATCATCTTTTTTATTTATTTATAGTTTCACATTTTTAAAGAGTTTATTGATTGTATGGAGAATTCTAGTGACTCGACTTTATTTGATTGTTTGAATAGAATACATAAAAAGTAGTCATGTTGCAAATAATATGAAAAGATAGTAACAATTTGCTTGTGTAGGTGGGAATCCGGTATTTTATGAATCGGTATACAAGGAATTACAAAAGAATTTTTTTTAAGTAAGAATCCCCTTCTTTACATAAATAGAATAACTCAACTATCAAGTTTGTAACTCATTCACACTCGCTTATAAGTCTTCTCAGTGTGGTGAGAGGTGTTAATAGTTAAGCCAACTTCTCTAAATAATTTTCGGATTGAGATAAAAGTAATTAGATCTGTTATGTATTATTATAAAAATCAAATTATTTCTCTCTTCTTCTTTTTTTTTTCCTTTCTTTTCAAATTATGGCATTCAACACTGTTGTGATTAATTCATTGAGTGTAATTGTAAGTGTTGCATATTTTTTAAAAATTGTATTAGCAATTACTCACCATTCAAAAATCACATATTAGTTCATATGTATTAACAATTACTAACCCGTTAAACTCCCGTACTAATATTGTCACCCATTGTTTATTCACAATTCACAAATTGAAATTGCCAATATCGATAATATTGTTTATTCACATATTGATTACTGCAAATATTCACATATATTAGTTTACACATACCTATCGCTTTCATTTATTCTACTAGCACTCTTCATATTCTTTACCAATTAGGCAATTACTAAATTAATTAGCTTTTTATTGTGCTATACATCCTCCGTAATGGAAGAGGATGATTATAAAGAGACTTTTACAAGGGACATCATTTTATTTAATTGTTAATATATGAGATTTAATACCGATTTATTAACTGTGACATTTATTATATAGGCTTTTACGAGTGACCACTTGATTTTCATTATAAAATAAAGAAGTACACTAATATAAGATATAGTATGCTCATAATATATGTATTCCGAAGATGTTAGTATCAATGAGAGTGTTTCTAATGTTGCACTACTAATCAAGATTGTTTTCTTCCCATATAATAAATGTCGTAGTTTTATTTTACTGAAAAATTATAAATGATTGATCGATTCATGTAATATATTTATCTAAAATTATAACTATGTTTTTTACTGCAATCTACTAGTTATAAATAGAGACATAAAAAGACAAATTGACAAAGCTAAATGACCTATTTGCGTCATAGCACAACAATCAATTGTAAATATTTTTTTTTTTTTAATATTAATTTCAAGTTCATAGCCTCATCAGTTTATTCTGAAACAAATCCAATAATTATTATTAGTGAAAGTCCAATTAAATATACTATTAATAATTTTGGATCTATGAATCACAAAAAATAATTTAACATGAAAGATCAGTCACCTTTAAATTTTCATTATATTCACTCTACAAAAAAATAAGTGTAAACAAATTTGTAATGAATGAATCTGAGTATCACTGTCCTAACAGAATTTTAGGCTATGGAGTCAAAGTGTGTCTCATGGGAACTGGAAGGACCCGCCGATCTGGCCGTTGCCGGAGGGTGGGTCGATCGCCACCCACAGGAGCGAGATGGTGATCGCCACGAGCCCGGCCCACACGAACACGATCGTCGGTGTCCTTCCCCGCCGCCCCATCAGCCCTTTCGCAAACGGGTAGAGGTGGGCCAGCACCCAGAAGCTGAAGAACGTGCCGCCCAGCAGGCTGCTCCAATCCGGCACGTCGCTGTAGATTGTCCGACACGCCGCCACCGCAATGGCGATGAGGTTTGTCATCATGATCGCCACCGGCGGCACCATGAGGGCCGTCCACTTGAACACGTAGAGGTCCGCGTAGTCGTCGTCAGCGTCATCTCCGGCCGACTTTGACGTCAGCGTGAACGAGATCTCGATCCCAGCGATCACCTTCAGCAGGCCCTGCATCACCGCTGCGAGGTGCGCACTCGTCCCGCCGATCAGCCAGAACTGCTCGTTCCGCCACCACTCCTCGAGCGCGATCCCCGACCACTTGATCTCCAGCACGGCGAGCGCGATCAGCGTCGTCGTGATGCCGAGGAGATAGATCAGGAACGCAGCGTCGAGCGCCTGGACAATGAACTGTCCGGAGAAGAGGGAGAGCGCCGGGAGGAAGCAGTAGACGAGGAGGAAGAACGAGGTGAAGGGGTAGATCCCGACGTTGAGGTATGCCACACGCTGGAGGAACTTCATCCTCGAGCCGGCAAGGAGCGCGTTGTTGCGCGAGAAGAAGATCTCGACCGATCCCGTGGCCCATCGCAGCACCTGGTGCAGCCTGTCGGTGAGGTTGATTGGCGCCGTGCCGCGGAATGCGTCCCGCTTTGTCACGCAATAGATTGACCGCCATCCCCGGTTGTGCATCCGGTAACCCGTAACCACGTCCTCCGTTACCGACCCATAAATCCACCCGACCCGGCTACCCCACTCCGTCTTGTCCTCATACCAGCAGGAGATCACACTAATCGCCTCCGCAACCGTTGACGTGTCAAGCACCTCGCGGGGAAGAATCAAAGAACCCGGAGGCCGGCCGTTCTTCACCGCCGGATGATCAGCGATCGGACGGCCCTGAAACTCCGCCACCCGGATCGAATCCACCAGCAAGCTCGAATTCCCAAACGTCTTCGGAATTAGCTCGACTCCCGTTTGGTCCTCATCCAAGTCGGGAGCGGATGCAACCTTTCCGGACGGGGCACGACTCACGCGAGGAGGGTCAAACGCATAAAGGGCGGTGCGGCGGAAGAGGCAGCCGGTTCCGACATAGACAGGGCCTTGAACACCATCGAGGGCGCGCATATTAACATCAAAGAAGACGGTGTTGTGGTTGGCATAGCGGTCCGAGGGGTCAATACCCTCAAAGCGTTGTGGGAACTGGACGAAGCAGATTTGGTCGCCGCCGGCGTCCATCATGAAGCACATGCCTTCTCGGAGGGCTTCGGAGTTGTTAATGTAGTGGTCGCAGTCGAGGTTGAGGATGAACGGGCCATTGGACATGATTGCTGATGCGCGGACCAAGGCATTCATGGCACCGGCTTTCTTGTTGTGGTCATAGCCAGGTCGCTTTTCCCGAGAGGCGTAGACCAGCATTGGTAAGCGAATGTCGACCGAGCTTAAATCCGTTGAGTTTGAGTCCGGCGAGGCCGCGCCTTTCAGAGGCTCGTCGCTCGGAGGCTTCACCATCACCTGCGTTGACATTCATCAGAGATATTAGAACCTTATCACTACATGAATTGTTGGATCAAAAAAAGAAGGAACCGAGTTATACCTGTATAATGCTGGCATGGTCACCCCGGGAATGTTCCGGCGCAGGAACGGCCCAAGTTCCGGGCCAATGAGTCCCGTCAGCCATCCACGTGGCCTTCTGAATCTTTATGCTCTCCATGATCTCGTCGTCGTCTTTCTCTCGCCTGAGCTTCATCGCCTTGATCTCCTCTCGCGTGTTGTAAGCATCAGAGCGCCTCCGTATCGATTCAGGAAGCGCGTTGACCCGGACCTTGAACTCGTCGTACTCGCGCTTCGCCCTCCTGCGGTCCCTCACAAAATCTGGCAACACCTTGTTCTTGTACGGGTCCCGCTTCAGGCTGAAGTAGGCCTCCGGATTCCTCGGCTCGACGTTGTGCTTCCGGCAGAATGGGACCCACACGTTGGCGAAGCTGGCCGCCTCGGCCATGGCCTCAAACGTAAGGAGCGACCCACCATCGTCGGATACGTAGCATGAGAGCTTCTCCACCGGGTAGTCAGCGGCGAGAATGGAGAGGATCGTGTTGGCAGTAACGAGTGGAGGCTCCTTCTCAGCATCCGCCGTGGAGACGTATACGTCGATGCCTGGGAGGTCGGATTTTCCTGCAGGATTCGCAGGGCTTGGTGTCTCGAACTTCTGCTTCAGCATTTGGACGTCGGTTACGCGATTGACAGGGCAGAGCTTGGGGAGTTGATCTAGCAGCCACGAGAAGGCGAACCAGATTTCGCAGACAATGGACATACACCACAACCACACAGCGTCCTCGTTCGGGTTCCGGATTCTCCATTGCAGGAACATTCCGAGGACCACCATTCGCACCAGTACCAGTAGCCTGAAAGATCAAAATGAGGTATATTCAGAATAACATTTAACTAGAATCCGTCTAAACAAACAACCAAGAAGCAAGAAAAAAAAAAGGCATACATTGTGAAACCAGGACTCCGGAACCGGTATTTTAGTCCCGACTTCCGGTTTCTCATTATTCCAAATATGATATTGATGCCGGTTTTTCAGATAACCAACAACGGGGACAAAAGACAAAAAAAAAAAAAAACTTGTATCTAGCGGTTATTATGAATTCCGATTTTCACTTTTTAATCAACTTTAACAATACAAAAACTAACCGTAATTTAAAATTTAACTTCAAACGTAAAAATCCTATTAAAAACAACGCAATAAAACCGGGACCGGTATAACCAAAGGCGGAAGCACACACGAAGTAAAATTTCACATCAGTTCCCCAATTTTTTTCTAAAAGTTAAATATAACCCATCAAATTTAATTTTGTAGCAAAAATTTAAATCTAACTCCACGTAATTCTTGATTCTGCCAATGGGTATAACCAGTTCCCAGTTTGTTGAAGATTGAAATCAATCCCAGTTCATCCCAATCCTAACTCTCAAATCCCGGACCGATAAACACAGGTTTTCGGTTTTTTATCGCAAGACCATCGTATAAATTTTCACCCCTCAGCTTTTACCAAGTCTAACAAAAACGCCCCAAATTAGTCCAAACATTACACAGAGCACCAAAAGTCAAAACAAACAAGAAGCAGTACACACCTATAAGGACTGAGAATCGCCGCAGAAATGTTGACCGTCCTCGTCAACGGCCTCCACTCCTTCACCTCAAACACCCCCGCCTCTCCGGCGTCCTCCTCGCCCTTCTCCGGCCACATCGCGTTCCCGTACCCGTAGCTCCCCTTCGTCTCAAACAGCCAATTGGCCTGATCAAACTCCCCGTTCCGGTCAACCCCCGACCCCGACCGCGTCATAGCTCCCTCGCCATTACCCCGTGCGGCGCGCGTGGCGCGGTCGTGCCCGCCGGTGAAGAGCGGGCCCGGCGCGCACCGGTCCTCGACGGCGATCTCCGCCGGCTGGTTGTCCGGCGTGAGAGGGATGTGCACAGTGTACGTGGTGAACTCGACGCCGTCGCCACCTCTCTCGAAGTCGTCGCTCGTCTCTCGGACATGGCTCCGGCGATCGCTCCTCATGTCAGGTATTGCCAGTAACACAACAAGCAAACACGTACTATGTTATGATCTTATAGTGTCTTCGTCACGACCATGTTTGTTCGAAGAACAACTGGGTTGGTTGGTTCTTCTCTGACGAGTTCAACACTGAGCCACATAGAAACACAAACAACGACGTTAATATATATATATATATGAGTGTGTATATGCATATATTAAATAGAAAGACTGAGTCTTTAGCTCGAAAGTCCAAACCTGAGCATTGAAAAACAAAATCCAGTATTTGAAATCGCTGGAATTAAGAAAGGAATAAATAAAACATTACATTGACGAAGACAAGGAGCTGGATGGCAAGCCGGCTTGTCTGGTTTCGTGAGTTCGAGGCTCGCCGGTATTGACTGTGCAACACAAGAAGTGTTTCTGTTAATGTCTTCTTGTCTGTCTGCAGAGAGAGAGAGAGAGAGAGAAGAAGAAGAAGAAGAAGAAGAAGCGTGAGAGAGAGATTCTGGGGGTCCAAATGTAATGAAAGTGGACATTTTGGGAAGTCGAGGGAGGGTATTATTGAAATTTCACTTCGAGTTTTTTCTGTACGCGGTCGACGTGGTGCAAAGAAACATTCTATGTTGGGCTATGAAAAAATATATAGATTGTGGCAAAAGTATTTAGATTTTTATTGATTTGGGACAGTCGTGGTTTTTTTTTTTTTGAAGGACGGCCGTGGTTTAAAGCTAAAAGATACCGCGAAATATTCAAAATCAACAAAATACGTATACATGTACTAATCGCTCAACTATCTAGTATTTTCTCTCATTTAAATTTAAACGAAAAATTGAACGAAAAATATGTCGTCGCACATTTTTTTTATTGATTTTAGATGTTTGCCGCTATTTTTCACGTTAGACACCTGCATTCTCAATTGGTCAAAATTTGGTTACTTTTACCGCGATTATTTATTTGTGTTTTATACATTAATGTATTTGTTTCTCAAAATATTTTAAGGGAAGCAAGAAACGTAATCTAATATAAATGTAAAAGTAATGAAAGATGGATTGGATTAGAATTAATTGGAAAAATAAGAACAAGAAAAGAAGTTGATACGCCATATTTGTATGATTTATCATTTATGTATAAAAAAAATTTATTTTGTGTGATTCTTTTTTATTTCTTTCTATATATGAAGGTCCATGGAAGAGCGTGTGTAGAGGATAAAAGCTCACGCGAGTATCATGTCATGAGCTGGATACTGTGGGATTTGACGCTGTTAATTCTCAGATTATGCATTCCTTTTGTAATAATTATTATTTATTGGATCACTTAAGGAATTGGACAAACTCATTTATTTTATTTTTATTTCTTACTTCATAGAACATTAAGCTACCAAATAATTTTGGTCCTGATTTGATCTTTCCAAATAATAAGAATTAGTTACAAGTTTGTGTGTCCCGTAGTCAACTATCGTTCAAGATCTTGCACGACAATTAAAAAGGCGTCGTAAAATACCATATTACCCTGCAAGATCATCGCAACGAGTGTTGAAAAAAAAAAACACGAGTCTTGTCCTTGTTACTTGGGGCTTTTTAACCTTATTTGCACAACGGTTATGTAAAACCGTCATGTAATCTTATTTTGTACAACAACTTTGTGAAAACCGTCGTGCAACTTCACTTCGTATAACAATTTTGCAAAATCAATGTGCAAAAGTCCGAAGTGTAACTCTCATATTTGTAATATAATTCACTTTTAGTGTAAGGTGTACTGTACATATAATTGTCATGTAAAAGGTTAATTACCTTGATTACTTTGTGCTATATCTCTATAACGGACACGGTTTTAGTGAATTCGGCTTAAGAACACAAAAATTACACTATAACTTAAATGGAAAAGAAGAAAAAAAAAATTGTGTTATCATGAGAAAAAATGAGACAAATGTGGCTAAAATTTCCATAGCAAAACAAAGCTATATATATATATATATATATTATATTCACGTGTGGTTTACGAGTGGTCAAATATTACACATTTGTAACATGCATTTTCCATTCGCGTACAAATATTGGCCTTCAAGTTTACGTGTGAAATATATTATTATTATAAATTTATGTATCGTAGGTAGAGGCTGAAAAATGCAGTGCCTCTTTTATCGTAAGACTAATATTTAATACACAATTTTTTTATATATTTGAATTAAATGTACCAACCTTTGATTATCGTATAATAAAATTTCATGAATCATAACATTCTAATTTGATATGTATGTTGATAATAATATCATATGAATCGTACTCCACCTACTCCGTGGACTGAGTAGTCAAAAGGAGTTTTTAACAAATTATTATAGCATTGTTGAAGAGCATTTCCATGTTAAAACTAATAATAATTTATTATTGATTCTCATTTTTCTAGAAGGAAAAAAAATGCTGTCACGTCTGCTCGTACTATGAATTAACAATGCTATTAATATTAGTAAAACTTAATAATCGATCAAGTCGAAGAATATATAATTATATAATTATAAAGTTGCATACTACCAAATTCTTTGACATGTTATACAAAGGAAAGATATTAACTTAATAGATCGCGAAAGAACGTAGATGAGCGGAATTCATAAAGTCATGTATTGGGTCAGAATTTATCTCCGTTGTGTGCTTATATCGAGTTCTGAAGTCTTTTTTTTCGCAAATTTTGTATACTCAAAATAATAATAATAATAATAATAAAAAGTTCACTCGAAATGTGATACCTAATACATAAAATAATATTTTATTCTTTGTGAATCAAGTATTATATGGAAGGAATAATTTTAATTTAAAAAAAAATCAATCAAAACAAAAACAAAAAATGTGACGAAAAATCATAATGGTTCACTGTTAGTTTGAAAGATATGTTCACTTACTCACGCTAATGTTACATTCATTGTGTGGTTTCACTGTAATCGATCAAAGTTCTTGCTGGTATAATCTTTTTGTTTTTTCATGTTCTCGCAATACTAAAGAAAAAACTAGAAAAGTCCACTCAATCATAGGAGTCCAAAAAATTGGTCTCATCAATCAATTTGATTATTGTGTGTCGAGTCTCTATAATATTTTTAGTAAATTAGGCTTTACAACTCAATATCAATATACTTTTGTATTTGTTTATGATCAGATCTAAATCAATTTTAAGCTAATGTTCACACATTCATCGTATGTCGTAACCATTTTGTTTCATGTTTTCGGATCCAAATTTTACATTTATGTCGAGATAATTCATGACTAGAAAAGAAAAAGAAAATATAAAAAAAGTCAAGACCCAACAAATGAAAGAAAGAAGAGGTACAATTCAACACCAAATTAGGCACAACACAAAATTTCACTCTTGCATTAACCCCACAAGACCCGCCTAAAATTCTTGCCCAAATTATTACTCTTATGACATATCTATTCTATAGGCAAAATAAAAACGACAACAATTTTTATTTGGCACCAAACTATAGTGGAACCCAACTCATAACATAGAAAATTATATTCCATTTTTTATATCGTTTAATTAAAATCTTAAACAATGATCGACCATATCATGGCTTATTAAAGTTTGTATAATACTAACGCGTTTCAGATAAAGCCTCCTTTTTGGTGCCTCACATCACACGCACGAACTATATGCCTTTTAAGTTTTGAGTTTTAACATGTCAAAATGGTCAAAGTCAACGCATGCATGATAATAACTTCAAGAAAACCAAAATTCAAAGCTTTTGGTTTTAAATTTTGGGCACAAGTTGTCATGCCAATCCACTTGTATATATGGTTCTAGTATTTGCCAAACCTAAATACTACTTGTTTTAATTTATTTATTGATTCGAATTTGTCTAATTTCATGCCCAATTCATTGACTAAAACTTTTTTTCTTCTTCTTATGAATGGAGTTATTAAATAGGAGCATCAACTTCAATGGTCTTTTCTAATAAGATGGTATTGCAGGGATGATTCCTAAAAAATATTGGATAACTTTTATCTTCTAATACTGTTTCAATACTTTGACGGTTTCTCTCGTTTAAAATATATAGGGTTGTGGATACAATATTATTAAGAACATTTTGAACGGTAAACTCGGAATACAAAATCATATATATAATTAATTTTACCCATAATAAAATTTAGAGGGGTTAAAATAATTATATATATATATATATATATATATTTCATAACCAATTCAATTGTTGTTTAGTTTAATAAGAATGGACCATTTGGGCATCAAGGAAGAATTCAACTGGGTTCGACCACGGAGAGGCACGCACTGGACGCTCCAAGTTATTTTTATATTTTTGTTTAACTTTTAATTACAAGAAGGTGGGGACCAACCACGGCAGTGGTGGCGTCCCCACCTATTACTCGAGATGGCTGCGACTGGTGGGATATCATCTCGTTGAGTTTTCGGGTCTAAGAATAACCTTCGGTGGGTCCTAGGGCGATTGTGAAGCTCCTTGGATGTGACACGTGAACGGTGTCGTTTGGTGTGAAGCACTAGAGTGAACTTGTTTTGTTCTTGCCGTGATTGAAGCCATTACATAAGGTGAAACGAAAATATAACAATTGCGTCTCTTGATTTTGTTGTGCTTTGATTCTTCTTTCTTCAAAATATTAATCTTATCCTTCAACGTCTAGATTTAACTTTTATTTAACAGCACTTAGTGACCATTAATGGAACTAATATGTTGTACTATTATTAGTCTTAGTGATATTTGCGGTAAAAAAGTATCTAATTTTGTACTAAGTGAACGGTTATAGTTCTCAATGGTTATAAAACAATGTTGAAGCTCAGTTACGTCCATATCTCGTTAAGGTTTATTACACAAATATATATGTCTACAATAAAACTCTGAACATGGGTTATTCAATAATTTCAATGTATGTTTCTATCTTAAGAATGTCAATTCAACATAGACATTATCGGGCACATATTTTTTTTTTTTTTTTTGACTCTTAGATATTATTGTGTGTAATATATTAATACCGTAAGTATACCTTGATATTTTTTAGTAATATATTAATTTATGGTGCGTGCACCAAACCAAAGTTAGTGGGGACTTTTACATGGATTAAGGAGTGAAGCTACTTCGTAGAAAATGAAAAATTATCCATTGATAATTTGATATTGATTATTGATCCTTTCACATGGATTCATCATTACTTGTTGCTTTGGTCAATTCCATGATTATTTGTGTCGTTTTCACTCTAACTTTGAGTTAATCAAGATAGAGAACTGCGTGTACGTTTTGTTCCTCCGTTGAAAATTACCTGAGCTGATATGAATAAAAAGAACTAAAGTCTTCGATCAAATTAGTAATACCAAAAATCTTCATTTCAAAATAAAAAGCTAGCTTGTGTAGGACGTGCATATGGGACAATTGAGGTAAAAGTACTTAAATTGTAGAAGAGGAGATTACTCAAATTTTTTTTGTAGCGAGCGAAATATTCAAATGAAGTAAAAATGTGTGACCGGACAATTCCGTCCAAACTGTTGTTTATTATCTTAAGGTTATGGCACCATGGACGGACCTATGCATTGATGGGGGTGACAGATGTCACTCCCAACTTTTTCGAAATCAATTTGTTTTTATGTTTAAAATTATTTTATTAAATATGATATAAAAATATCAATGCAAATGTGTAATACCAACTTACCTACACATAACACAAGGGCATGCAATTGGATCGTTGTCATAATAAACCTGCAAACGTTTATATTACTTTATTAGAGTGTAGTTTTTTTTTATTATTATTTTTATAGACACTAATACAGTTAAATGTGATAAATTGTATTTCTTTTATTAATTTGATTTAGTTAGATGCAATTTATTATTTATAGGATATAAAAATTAAGTTGGGTTAGCTTTGTTTATTATTGCAAATGAAAATACCGATTATTGATTCATTGGGGAAAAAAATGTTGACACGTCAATAAAAGTGCCTGAAATTGAAGGCCATCGATCATGCTTCAAAGTTACGAGGAATCTAAGTTGATGTTGATTTTGATATCAACAAAGTAGAACTTGATTCGGGTTTACAATTAAAAAATATAGAATGTGACCCGAGAATTTTTTAAAAATGTCTATTTTGGTATCATATCCTTTGATAATAAACTATTAATTATAGTATTTTATGAAGAAAAAAAAATTGTCACCCCTTAGTTTGATTCCTAGTTCCGTCCATATATGGCGTGTGTCAACCCCTCCTTTATTTCAATTTACCTTATTACAACGCTTACGGTGTACCTAATAAATGTAAAGTCAAAATGTACTACAACGCCTAGTTAATGTGACATTAGTTCAACGGATTGTCTAGTTGCACACTTTTATTTTATTTTGGTACTTCGTCCACCATAAAAAGGAATTAGGTACTTTCTTCCCCAATTAACTAAAATTTTAAAACTTTTACTTCAATTAAGTTATCTTGTTTATGTGTGTATATATATATGTATGAAATAATATAGACAAACGATTCCCAATAAAAACGACAGGTATACTTAATATGATGATTGGCGTTGCTAAACGACATCTGTACAAAGAATCATTTAAATGATCAGAATTTAGAAACGACATAGACACAGAAAACGACAACTGATCAAGTATGAAAAATCTGTATTTTGAAGGAAAAAAATTGTTTTTTTTTTCTTTCGAAATTTCAATTAACAAAATATATAAAATGCTGAGATACATTTAGAGGTGTCAAGTGGGCCGGGGTGGGCCAACCCCGCCCACAAGCCGTTAAACCCGCATGTTAAACGGGACGGGCTCGACCCGCCCCGTTCAATGTGCGGGGCCGGGCGGAGCGGGTTTTGGAAAAAGCATCAAGGCCCACCCCGGCCCATGAACCCGAACCCACAATGTCGCGGGGCGAGGCGGGGCGGGCTTTTTACGAGTCGAGTTTAGTGGGCTTTTACGGGTCGAATTTGGTGGGCTTTTCATAAACCAAAACGGGTTAGATTTTTACGGAGAGTAAAAACATGAATGAATGAATAACAAATTATAACTTGAAAGTATAACATGAATGAATGTTGAATTGATTCATGAATTTCAAGATGTAAAGATTGAATGGTGAACATGAAAGTGAATTGGAAATTGAAAAAATCATTGTTTCTAAACTTTGCCCAAATTAAGACGATTTTACCCTCGTTTTTTTTTTGGCAATCACATTTCAATAAACAAACATATTACTTTTGCCAAAAATCAAAAGAAATTCCCCTCTTCTTCTTTTCTTCTTCTCTCATTCGTTCTTCTCCTGTTCTTCTCCCCACCTCAGTCTTCTCTCCAAACCTCCCTCGTTCAAACCGACCTCTCGCACAGCGTTCCCGACGTCGTTCTTCTCCCGTTCGCTAACCCGCACAGCAGGTACGAGCTCTCTCCTTCCCGTCATTCTTTCAACCCGAACTCTAAGCCCTAGACGATCTCCAAGCTTCGATCTTCTTCCACATAGCAGGTACGAGCTTTAATCCGAACTCTAAGCCCTAAACGAACCGCTCAACGGCGGTTTCCGGCGGTCCGGTGGAGAGCAAGCCTTTGTCCTCCGGTCTCCTTAGATTCGTTCGATTTTAGGGGTTTTGCTTGGTTTATTTATAGTTTGATTGATTTCTCTTAAGGTTCGTTTGATTTCTGCAGTTTGTTTTAGCTTGGTTTGATGTCAGATTTACGGTTTTAGCTTGGTCATGGCAGTTTGGGGCTGGTTACGATTTTTTGGGACAATTTTTCCAGATTTTAGGGACAATATTCTGCATTTTCGGGACAATATTTACGATATTTTGGGACAATTTTTTTGTTTTTATCTTTTTGACAATCAGAACTTTTGAATGCTGGATGAGCTAGGCATGGTAAAATGAGGTCTAGAGAAGGCGTGGCAAAATGAGGTCTAGAGAACAAGTTGTTAAAACTTAGTTACGAAAAAATACGACTTACTCGAAGTAATTATGGCTTAATATTACAACTCTATTCATTCATTTTGATTACTTAGGTATTGATTAGAACTCTAAATTTGCAAACCTTTGTTTTCATTTTCTGAATTTATTAAGAATGTTAATTTTTTAAAAATATGCAAGGAAGGTGTTCGAATAAATACGCTAATAATTGAAGAATATTGAGTTTATAGAGTTTGTCTATTGATGCAAGCAAGTATCGGTATCAACTTGTAGTTTTGGTCCATTGAGTTTGATTGAATACTTCTATTCTTATAAATTCTTTCATTTTCAGGAACATTATGGCGAATTTGAGGTTTACATAGTTGAGATGCTCGATGAAAGCCGATGCAATTGAGTCTTACAACACTCATTCGATGGAAATAAACATGGCAGTGTTGGATTAAATTGTATAGTATGGATATTGGATGATTTAATGTAAACCTTACATATTTAGCAGGCTTCAAACATGAAGTTTTGTATAATATTATTGATTTAATGTAAAGATGTTATGGTATGAATTCCGGATGATTTAACATAAACCCTTACTGAAATTGTTTGAAATATGTCACAAAGTCCTTAAAACACCCTAAAATTGTCCGTAATCATAAATTATTGTCCTTGATTACCAAAAAAATTGTCATTGACGAGAGGAGGGGCCGCTGAAGTTCACCAACCACTAAGCTCCTCCACCAACCACTAAGCTCACGCCTTTTCCTCCGACTTGACGCTGTAGCTCAAGCCTCCACCCATGAATTAAAAAAATTGAGTATTCGTTTCCCAAGAGCAACTTGAGCGCAAATCACCGAGATGGTCGTTCGTCCGTGATGGTCAGAGATTCGTCTCAATCGGGGACGCCGTATCCGTCCTCTACGCCATATGGACATTAGTCACACACAGTTGATGGATCGGTTGTACGAAAGACTTGGGGTGGATGAGCGGGTGTATGATCTTAGAATCAAGACATACATGTATATTAAATATTTAAGTTTTTACTTTTTGCCTTCATTTCGAACATTATGTTTTATTTTACTATTATTTTTCTAATGAAGGGGGTATTGTTTTTTTTCCAGTAAGAATGAATCTGCCCGAATCTGTCCCAGGTTATATAAAAAACTGTCCCAGGTTATAATAAAAATTGTCCCGAGTAACTGTTCAAAACGAAAACTGTCCTTGATATTCACAAAATCTGTCCTTTACATTCACAAAATTTGTCCTTGATATGCACAAAAATTGTCCTTGATATTCACAAAAACTGTCCCGAGTACTGTTTAAAATTGTCCCTGGAATACATACAAATTGTCCCTCGTGTACACAAAAACTCTCCCCGATATTCAGACAATCTGTCCCGAGTAGCCGTTTAAAACTTTCCCTGATATACACAAAAATTGTCCCGTGTAACGGTTTAAAACTGTCTCTGGTGAATATAAAAACTGTCCTGAGTAACTGTTTAAAATTGTCTCTGGATTTCCCTAAAATTGTCCCATCTGAAAACAAAAACTGTCCCTGATATTAAAAAAAATTGTCCCTGGAGTACTGTTTAAAACTTTCCCAAGTGATCACTATTTGATGGTTATCACTATTTAAAGTTCCATTTTTGGTAATTATATTAATTCACGAATTCCTTTGTTATTGAAAAATATAAGTGTACCGTTTTACGTACCCACAACAATTGTCCCTGATTTACACAATAATTGTCCTCGGTAAAGATAGTATATGTCCCTGCTTTACACAAAAGTTGTCCTTGATTTACAGAAAACAAATGCCGCGTCAACATAAAATTTGTTCTTAATTGTTTCAAAAACACATCCTGCTTACAAAAATTGTGCTACAAAAACCTCAAATTTGTCCCTAGCCACAACACCATGCTTACATAATGTCAAGGAAAAATGTTATTCATCACTCGTTCGTTGCCTAGCCATACATCAACAACACAGGCAGCTCTGAAGTCTTTGATATTGTCACGAGGGCCGAATGTAAACACGACACCATTGAATTTGAAGACCACCTCGTCCGACCTCGAATATTTAATTCTTCGAGTCATATGAATTGCTTTTAATGAATTCTAATGAATCTGTTTCCCTGTCTTATATCCCAATCAAGTCCAAACCAGATTTGCTTTTAATGAATTCTAATGAATCTGTTTCCCTGTACAACCCTAAGTAGACAAAAATCAATTGAACACGTTGAGAAAAACCAGATTTGCTTTTAATGAATTCTAATGAATCGGTTTCCCTGTACAACCCTAAGTAGACAAAAACCAATTGAACACATTGAGCAAAACCGTGGAGCACATTGAAACCCAAACGAAACCATAACTTCGAACACCCAAACCCAAACCGTGGAACAAACTGATTATCCTTAAACGAACCCTAACGAACACCCAAACCCAAACCGTGGAACAAACTGATTATCCTGAAACCAACCCTAACTTCGAACTGATTATCCTGGAACACCCAAACGAGAAGACAATATTCTGCATTACCAAATACTGTCCCGAAACTTCGAACTGATTACCAAATACTGTCCCGAAAAAGGAAGGTCAAACTGCCCAGAAAACTGTCCCTAAATTACCAAATACTGTCCTGAAATTTCGGATTACTGTCCGCAAAATCTGGAAGAACTGTCCCCAAACGCAAGAAGATCAAACTGCCCAGAAAATTGTCCCTAAAATCTGGAAAAATTGTCCCTAAAATCTGGAAAAATGCAGAAAATTGTCCCTAAAATCTGGAAAAATTGTCCCAAAAATCGTAACCAGCCCCAAACCGCCATGACCAAGCTAAAACCATATATCAGACATCAGAGCAACCTAAAACAAACAGCAGAAATCAAACAAACCTCAAGAGAAATCAATCAAACTGGAAATAAACCAAGCAAAAACCCTAAAATCGTACCTGCTGTGCGGAAGAAGACCGAAGGACAAAGGCTTGCTCGCCGTTGAGCGATTCGTCTAGGGCTAAGAGTTCGGATTGAAGCTCGTACCTGCTTTGCGGAAGAAGACCGAAGCTTGGAGATCGTCTAAGGCTTAGAGTTTGGATTGAAAGAGCGACAGGAAGGAGAGAGCTCGTACCTGCTGTGCGGGTTGGCGAACGGGAGAAGAACGACGTCGGGAACGCTGTGCGAGAGGTCGGTTTGAACAAGGGAGGCTTGGAGATCGAGAAGACTGAGGTGGGGAGAAGAACGAAGGAGAGAAGAAGAAAAGAAGAAGAGGGGAAATTTTTTTGATTTGTGGCAAAAGTAATATATTTGTTTACTGAAATGTGATTGCCAAAAAACGAGGGTAAAATCGTCTTAATTTGGGCAAAGTTTAGAAACACTTATTTTTCAGAATGGGTTTAAAAATTCAATTATGATGTTTTTTAGGCTATTTTCTCAAGTTTCCCTAACGTAATTAATTAGTGAATAATAAAATTAGAATAGTGAATAATGAACGTGACTATTTATTATAAATTGTAAAGTTGAAACTTGAAACTAATCAATTATAAAATCTAATGAATAAGTTAATATGAAAAAGATTAGTGAATCGTCAAACCAAAGGTCTATACCTCGTGAATAATGAAATTGATTAATAAGTTATGAAATTGATTAGCGAATTATAACTTGATAGTTTAAAATTAATGAAAGTTGAATTGATTCTTGAATTTCAAGATGTAGATGTTAAATAGTGAATATGATAATAAGTGATTTTGAAATTAATTATTGAATATAAAATTAGAATAATGATTTATGAACGTGGCCAATAATTATAAATTATAAAGGTGAAACTAGTGAATTAATAAATTATGTTTTATACATGAAATCACGCAATGTCGTAATTGATTAATTCATTATCAAACTAAAATTAAAACTAGAGAATAATCGGTTATCGAATTTCGATTAATAAATTTTAAAAAATTTAAGAGCTACATTAAGTAGAATATATGTACAAAATAAATTAATAAATCATGTAATACAAAGATAATTGTTAATTTCTATAACAATAAAATATTTAGAGTAATTTTTTATTTTTATAATATTAATTATAGTATTTTTATTATAATTTTTTATAAATCATTTATGAGCCTCACAATCACTGCCATAAAATAAAAATGTTATCAAATGATACATAACAATTACAAACGATATGAGAAACAAAAACGACTGAATTATTAGTAAACATTGTCAATGTTGTAAAAGAAAAAAGGATAAAAGTTGACGATATGGTGGATTACTGGATTTATTAGGGCACCAAAAAACAACAATGACATTTGAAAGCGACCAATACAAAAAAAAAATTAACTGTAAAACAAGTAAAAATATGGTTTATGTGGGCTTTTTTAAACGGGGCGGGGAGAGTTGGCCACGGGGCGGGGTTATGTGGGCTTCGGGGCGGGCCTAGAAAAGCATAACCCAGCCTGACCCTTTTGATAGGGGCGAGTCTAGCCCGGCCCACAAAAAAACGAGGCGGGAATGGGTGAACCCGCTTTTTTTACGAGTCGGGGCGGGTGGACTCGGGCCGACCCGGCCCACTTGACACCTCTAGATACATTAGCAAAAAAGACAGCCTAAAATTGAGTAATTGGCATCTAATTCTATACATGATTTAATATGGTCATGACAAAAAAGTATACTGTATTTATTACGTTCTATCGATTGTCTTCCAATATGATATTTTTATTATTCCTTCAATACTAAAAAGAAATTGAATTTTCTAGATTAAAAATAGTTATAATTTACTCATTTCACCACTTCTCTTTTATTTCTAAACACATAAAGCAACCATAATAACCCTCTCTTATATCACCTTCTTTCATATATTTGATAAAAACGATAACAAATTAAGAGCCAATTAATTTATAATAAACATTCTCTAACAATTTTATTATTTTCATTATACGTATGCTAATAATTTCTCACATGTACTTGCATTAATTTTAGAATTATATGCACCGACACTCAAAATTTAATGTATCTCTTCAATTTCAATGATTAGCAATTCATCACTAATAATACAAAGCAATTCACAAAAAAATAAACAGCAATTAAAAAGGAATGGACCCCAATTAAATCGATCCAATTATTAATTAGCTCAAATTAATTAGCTTCATTTTCTCATATAGTCATACACTCATATTCAATCGAAAGTGATGAAAACCTTCACATATACATTATACATGAATACCATTTGAAAATATAATGGTAATTATTTCTATAGTTTTTAATTAATCAAACCATATGTAGGTAAGAGTATGTACATACAAAAAAGAAGAAAAAAAAGATCTATATATAGCTATATATATGTAATATATAATCCATCTAAAAAAGATATGGAATTTCCGACTTTTTGTAAGGACTCGGACCTTTGTATGTCGTGTGGCTTGAACCTTATGATTGAGTTCGTTATCACAAAGTTTTCTTATTTCGAGCCACGCTGTGAACGAAGAACAATTTCCGGAGAGCCCGAAGGAGAACTACGGTGCTCGTCCTCTTCGGCCGCCTCACCAAATTACGGCTCCTACCCTCCGACGCCTTGTTGATTAGATTCAAATCCCGCCTGAAACAAATACTCCGATCTCCATCCGGGGACATAGTGCCTCCGGAAAAATCGCCACTGCTGCAGTGGTCGCGGATTTTGATCCGGCAGTCCAAGGAAGTCGTCCTCTTGAGCTCCTTCTCGTTGAAATCCTGCCAAAGCAAGTCCATCCTCGCCTCCGACTCTCCGCTCTCATACTCCGAAAAGCTTCGATGCTTCCTCGTGACCTCCCTCTCGTCTTCCTCGTCATCTCCCCCGTCGTGATCGGGGAAAACTAGAGACGAGATTCGCCAGATCGACGGGCTCGAGCTCGATAATCGAGACTCATTGTTGTTGGTGTTGAGAGTGTTTGTGTTGAGTTTAGGAAAGCTGAAATCAATATCTGTGACCAAAGCCATATTTCTTGTGAGATTCTGAATGTGTAAAGAATTATTTATGTATAACTTGTATATAAGTATAAACTGAGATTTATAATACATTATGATGATATTTTGTGGAAGTCGTTTTCGTACGTGGAAAGTCCAAAAATTGTAGGTATTTGTGCCGTATAATTGACGGGCATGTATGGAAACATTAAATGAGAGTTTAATCATGCACAACTACCGGATTGATTGGCCCTTGGATAAGCCTTCTTAGGGTTAGCTGTTATTTTCAGTAATATAAATTATATGATATATATATACACATATATTGTAGTTATATATTGAAAATAAATACTGGGTATTTAAATATATACCCAAGATATTCGAGATGGAGTATTACACTTGTGGATTGGATAAAATATGAGTGATGTACGCAAAAGGCCGATTTTTACTTGTATATAATAATTATATAGAAGAAATTGTAGATTGAGAAGAAGAAAAAAACATTGTATTTGTTGTCATGGGTAGTTTCTTCAATAAATCGATATATATATATATATATATATATATATATATATATATATCAAGAATAACTCAAGCAATACATTGAAATAATTTTCGGAAAAAAATGAGCAGGAATGGATGCCTGAGCAAACACGGTAATGGATGACTTATTCGCGTCTATTGCCCAACGATTTTTTTTTTCTGTTTGGGAAAATATTCTTAAAATCTACGTATAGAGTTAAAGTAATTTCGAACCGAGTTTCTAGAATATGAGAAATCTATCATTACAGCGTGTTAAATAAGAATCTTTGCCCCGACGGCATATTATGAGCTCTTTGAAAATTTGTCGTATTTTTTTTACCTTCATAGTCTTTTAAGTTTTCTTTAAGATTTGTATATATAGGCCCACCGTGTTTGTAAGTAATGTAACTGCGAATGTTTTACTCTTGATTTAGCGCGTGATTTAACCCGACGATTGTAAAAGTAGTTATGTGTTAATAGAATTCCGTTTTTGAAAAGAGAAAAAAAAAAGTTTCTAGAAACCCATAGGCAAAGAGACATCTCAAATCTCAACTGTCATCTTATTGACAGAAAACAAATTTGACGATTTGGTGAAATTAAATGCCATATCTTCATCTTCTTGTTTGGCCTTTTTCTTTCCCTTTTTCTTTTTTAATTTACAAGTTTATTTTGCGTGTATAATTTGGTGAGTAAGTCGCTTCAAAATTTTCAAATTTTTTTTTCCTATTACGAAATTTTCTTAGATATTGAAGAGAGTACATTATATGGTAAATAGATTAATGTATACAAAATTATATATTGATAAAATTAAATGTCAATAAAAAGATTATTGTCCGAAAATATCAAGACATGCTGTGTGTTGCCATTATTCCATATTATCTTCTATGGGGTCCATTTTATTTTATTTTTTTGTAAAAATATCCTTGAATTAAAAATAAAAGGCACGATATCCATATATTATATGTTTACCTAGGGTATTTGCGGGAAAAATGCATAAATTTATCACTTTATTGCAATTCATCTTCAAAATTTGATAGCAAAGATTCTCAAATTTGTCATGTTATTGAACTTTAATGTTGATGTTCAAAATTTAGTGGAAAATGCTCAAATTTATCGCTTTATATTGCAGTTCCATACCTACATAATTTGGTGGCAAAAACTAACTATTTATTGCATTTAACTTTTTTGGCTGTTAAATGATACCTCATCGACGTGAGCCAACTATTAGCTCAAAAATTATATTTATTACAAATTAGAATGACACACACGATTAAATACGATAAATTGTTAACGACGACAGTTTTCGACACTAAATTGTTTAAACACAATAAATTTATTCTTAGAAAATTGTACGAAATGCTCATTTTTGTGTCAAACCTTTTAAGAAATGCTCATTTGTGAGAGTAAAAAATGCACACAGTGAGCATTTTTTTAAAA
Organism: Parietaria judaica; assembly: GCA_954871525.1. Classification (NCBI taxonomy): domain Eukaryota; kingdom Viridiplantae; phylum Streptophyta; class Magnoliopsida; order Rosales; family Urticaceae; genus Parietaria; species Parietaria judaica. The sequence continues at coordinate 17,834,128 of OX940868.1, read as the reverse complement.
TATTTTACACAAAATGGACATTTCACTATCAAATTCTTTACAATACTAGTTTTTTTCACTATTAAATTTTGAACATGGTTATTAAAGTAAAATAAATTGATAAATATAGACATTTTCGCCTTTAAATTCTGTATACATATATGTATTAATAAAAGTACACTAAAAAAATAAATTTAGGTATTTTCGTCATTATATATAAATATATATATATATAGTCAAGTCATCTAGGTATTTATGATCTTTGAAATAATCGTATAACTGTACCTCCCTAATTGGGTCCAAGAGTTCAGACCATTCATATTAGCTAGAAATCACTTCATAGTTGAATTGTTCTAATTATTAAGTCTACATTACATTCGAATATATGTATGTATAAAACACCTCTTTTTTCTTTTCTTTTTTTACAAAAAGAAAAACACCTCTCTTTTTTTTTCTGTTCATATATTTGCCTATCACAATGGCATGAACGATGAATAGTTTCTGAATTTAATTTGGAGAGAGATAAAATTCTACATACCATCACGTACGTCAATATATATTTTATTTTCTATAATGTGAATGTGAGGTCTTATAATTTAATTGGCATTATTATTAGTTTATATACTTGATAGTTGATATAGATGAAGGTCAACTTTTTTGAAAATTTTAATTTGTTGGCAAAAATCTTTTTGAAAAAAAGAGAAGAAGAAGTAATAGTAGTAGAGTGAGAGAAGTATTTTTATTGTGATAATTTGGTAACATGTACATAAAATTGGATTAATAAATGAATGAAAATTTATATAAAAAAAATTATATGTTTACATGACTTCAGAATAGAAGTAAAGTAGTTTAAACATTCTTAATAAAATCTGCAATGAAAGTCATGAACTCTTCAGTTTCTTATATATAAGTCCGTAAACTTATATTTTTATAGCAAAAGTTACTAATGTTATACTTTTATTGTATATATACAATATTATAATGTTAAATGCCACATATTTTTGTCATGTTAGACGCACAACATCACTATTTTTTATATAATTAAAGAAGTTTAAACATTCTTAATATAATTAAAGAAAATTTGCAATGAAAGTCATGAACTCCTTAGTTTCTTATAAATAAATCAATAAACTCATATTTTTTATAGTGAAAGTCACCAATGTCATATCTTTGTTAAAAATACATCATTATAATGTTAAATGTCACATTTTTTTATCATGTTAGGCGCACAACATCACTACTTTTGCATACGTGTCCTACTGCCCTCAGTAGCTTTTGTCGCCGGAATACGAATAGTAGAGCGCAGTCGTTAGCGCCAATAACTTAAAAACAAAAAACAATATTACATGCAAAATTTGAGAAATGATCATTAATAATAATAACTCTCCAAGGAAAGTATATACAGGACACAATAAATTAATAGAGTAGTGCAGCGTTTTGCATGTGTAATTGGTTGTATAATTAGCTCTGAGACAGTGAAATTTATATGTGAATCAATTATATTTATAATTATAGAGTTATACTATTATTTAGAAGACTCGACATTATTGGTCAAAGTAATGTAGTATTTATGAGCTGGTTTATTTCTTCAATATAATTGTTCGTCTTTAAAATATATGGTCAGATGACTTGCAAATACTCGTTCGTTTAGTTTTTTTTTATTGTTTTTTTTTATTTATACAGGAAGATACTATCGGTCAATGTTACAATGCAGTCTCACACATGTGGCATTAAAGGAGGTATACAATTGCGTCCCATGAGATTTAAACCCGAGACCTCCTGGAGAGGTATGTAGTGGAGTTACCACTACGCCAAACAAGCTTGGTTTCGTTCGTTTAGGTCTTAAACTGTGGCTAAAATACCCAATGTTTCAGTTTTTTTAATTATGTACCTAAAGTTTTTTTTTGTGGCTATTATACCCAAAGTTTATTCCGTTAACGCCAAACGTACCCACCGTTAAATCTCCATTAATCCTCCCTACGTGGCACACATGTTGCTGCCACGTCATTCTATCATGCCACGTCATCCTTGCGGCTAAAGTACCCAATGTTTCAAACATTTGCGGCTAAAGTACCCAATATTTTTAAAAAAAAATTAAATTGCTCGAGTGACTTATTTAGATCGATTTTTGGGTTGACTTTTTTACACCGGACTCGGGTTGGCTTTTCGGGCCGATCTCTGTATATACAATATATATAAACTGTATATATATACTATATATTAATTTATTTATTTAGTATAGTATATTAAGTTTATATATAATATAAAGTATAAATATAAAGTATATTTCAAGGGTATAAATTAGTGTAATATAATATAAAGTATCAATATAATAAAGTATAATACAATTTCTATATAATATAAAGTATCAATATAAATATATACAGTTTCTATATAATATAAAGTATCAATATAAACAGCTTTTATTTATATTGCTTATATATAATCTAAATTATGAATATATATAATATAAAGTATAAATATATACAGTTTTTTTATATTTATTTATATATTTATACTTTATACATACTAATTTATATTGAAATATACTTTATATTTATACTTTATATTATACTAATTTATACCCTTGAAATATACTTTATATTATATTATACAAATTTATACCCTTGAAATATAATTTATTTTTATACTTTATATTATATATAAACTTAATATACTATACTAAATATATAAATTAATATATAGTATATATATATACCGTTTTGATATATTGTATATACAGAGCTCGGCCCGAAAAGCCAACCCGAGTCCGGTGTAGAAAAGTCAACCCAAAAATCGATTTAAATAAGTCACTCGAGAAGTTCAATTTTTTTTAAAAAAAACATTGGGTACTTTAGCCGCAAATTGTTTGAAACATTGGGTACTTTAGCCGCAAGGATGACGTGGCAGCGACATGTGTGCCACGTAGGGAGGATTAACGGAGATTTAACGGTGGGTACGTTTGGTGTTAACGGAATAAACTTTGTGTATAATAGTCACACAAAAAAAAAACTTTAGGTACATAATTAAAAAAACTGAAACATCACACAGTTTACCTTAAAACAATATGTTTTGATATCCCGACTTGTTTGTGCTAAAAACAAAAAAAAGCTACAAAACATACCCTCTAAAATTATTATATTGACTCCATGGACAAAAATCAGTGATGGATTTGTTGTTGTAATTTGTTCAAACCTCTTGAAAATTTACCATCTAAAAGAATTTGATGAACCATGAGAAATTTTATACCAACTTCAATCAATTGGCCGTTAAACTTTAAGAGTATATTTCCCTCTACCAATTATCTTTTCACTCTTTTTTTTTTCCCAAGAAAATCGTTGTTTTAAATCTCTGTTATTAACACATCAACCATTTAAGTGCGGATCTAATTCCCTCAAATTTTTAATTTCGTTCGAATTTACCTTTTTTTATCAAACTTTTCGTATTCTACTCTAAAAATTATTCATTTCACTTCTCTTCTAAATTATAAAATAGTCAATCCTCCCGTATTTTTAGTCGTCCATAATTTGTATCCTGACTCCGCGTATTATATATCACAACAAAGTTTTATTATTATTTTATATTCATGGAGCTCATTAGTACTAATAGTTGAAACCACCACTGATCAAGTTTTACCGGGTTTCAATAAACGTGGTGTAATGTACTTCACGCCGCGGCCCGCGGCCATGGCGTATTTTGTGCAGCGAGGTCCTCCGGAAGTCGTCTCCAGTCCACATAATCCAATCTAAACCCTTCAGTTTCTAGAATATATTATCTTCACTATACTTGCACACGTACGTACGTACTAAAATCATAATACAAGCAGAGAAGCAGTTTGCATGGGATTACCCAATTCGCAAGTCAGCCATGCATGGGTTGACCAAGTCAACGAGAGGCACAAATAGCAAAGTCTGACCAAGGTGGGCTATTTTCTGCTGCATGGAGAGCTGTCGTTTCTAAAAAGACGAGAGAAAGCTTCCGAAGAAGATTGTTATTAAAAGCAAAAGACGTGAGTTATACTCAGTCTTCTCATAACAAACTCTCGTTTGTTATGCCTTTTGAGGTCACTTTTATTTGTCCTAATTCCAGTCTTAAGTGTCACTTTTCTCTCTCTCTCTCTCTCGGGATTTTTTTTACTCTCTCTCTATCAATCACCAAAAACTGATCAGCCTAGCTATGGAGATTCAATAGAGGGTCTTTCAGGTACGTTTGTAGACTATTTTGTTTGAATTATTCCTCTTGAAAAGATTAGATTATATCAACAATATTAATGGTATTGTTGTATTATAAATAAAGACTAAGTTAGAAGAGAGATTAAAATGTTCGTTTTGTTGCATAACAAATTTCTTTTCCGCGGCGGGTTTCATTCATAATGAATATGAAGGTTCTGATCAACAAGGACTAGTTCAATAGTGCAATAAGTATTCTTGAGGTGCGAGATTCGAGCCTAACAAGATAAATTTGAAAAATAAAAAATAGTTATTTTGTATTATAAAAATGAAAGTTTTGATTAGTTCGAGACGAGAAAAAGTCATTTCTTGAAACATATAGGTATAAGCAAGAAGAAACAATCTAAGGCATAATTAGATCCTATTTCTTCATGCTTCATATTCTTGCTCATAGTAGAATTGTCAAATATCTAATTTTAAACTTGAATTTATAGTTAAAAATTAGCTAAACGTGACCAGATCTGCAAAGTAGTCTAATGCTTTTCTTGACGTATAAGATATGTTAGATATATATAAATATATACACACACAATTTTTATGAAAAAACTTCACAAAGAATTTGAAATCTTAGGAATCATAGATTGAAGTAACCGATTTTATCTGATAATAACGGAGTTTAATTTATTCATTTATCCTTATTTCTCTTAACACCTTCAAAGTCAAAGGCACAAACTTATTATCATTAATAATGGAACTATTTTTTTATTATTATTAAACAGCTTAAAAGCCTCAATGAGATAGCCAAAAATGGAGAAAGCAGCAATACCCCAAGCCACGTCAGCTTGCAAGCCCTTGACCACCTTCGTCCACACAGACACCAACTCCTTCAGAGAGGTCGTGCAGAGGCTGACGGGCCCACCGGAGCCCAACCCGACAGACCCAAGCCCACAAGCGCCCAAGCAAATGGGCCTGAGAAAGCCCAAACTGCACGAGAGGAGGCAGTACATGAGGCCCAAGCTGGAGATAGTGAAGCCCAACAACTTGAGCTTCAGGCCCAACAGCGAGCAGACCTCTCCGTCGTCGTCGAAGAGCCTCAAGTCAAGCCCACTGGCGACGCCGTCGAGCATAATGTCGAAACTGACCCTGCAAGAGGAGGCCCACAAGAGAGGAGAGGCCATGGCCCTGAGCTTGGAGGAGGCGTTGGTGAACTTGAGCAACCAAGAGGAAGAGAAGGCCATCAGAGAGAGGAGGTTTTACTTGCACCCTTCACCAAGACAGAGGATGGGCTACTCTAGTGAGCCTGAGTTGCTTGCTTTGTTCCCTTTGGAATCTCCCAAGAATAATTAATTCTTCACTTTTTTTTTTTTTTTATTTATACACACTACAATTGATCACCACATACTCATGTGACAATATGCATATTTGCTTTACATAATGAGCCATTTATTCTCTCAAGGACATTTTTTTATGTGTTCTCTAATTTCCATTTATACTCTCAAGGACGTTTTTTTATGTGTTCTCTAATTTCGCATTATTTCCGATTATGAATTTCGATAAGGTTAAAATACAAACGTTAGAAAACAAAAGAAAGGAGAGAAAACGACACGTAATTACGTAAATACTTAACTTGAGATGCAAAACCGTCGATCCACTAATCTCTCATACCAAAATATTAGCGAATTTATCGGTCTGATCTCTCTACTTCTACCACAAAGATCTTAGTAATCTTTTGCCGCAACCGAGAATTTTTGAAACGGATAAGGCCATGCAAACATATATAGATAACAAACTCTAGTAGATAATTCAGTTCTCCATAAATAATGAAAAATGGAAAAGTTAGAAATTTGAAGCCCATGATCACCACCCTTTTTTATAATTATCTTCACTTGATATGTACACCATTTGCTAGAAAATCCCACACTCTTTTAATTTTGTTCACCTTAATTAACAAAATTTATGGTATTTCAAAAACATAAAACAAGTATCATATTCTATAATGGAAAATAACTCCAATCCCTTGAAACCCAAGAAGCTACTTAAAAGAACTATTTGTGAAAAGAGCTTATATTAAAATTAGTCTAAAAACAAAGAATAAAGTTAAGAGAGAAAGAAAGAAAGTGAATGGTCACTTATACCACCAATAGAAAATAACTAGTAAGAGCCTTCTAGACAAACTACTCCCTCTTGCTTTCCCACATCACTGCACAGAGATCAGACAGAAAGTTAGCAAGTTTTCACCAATCTATACACAAACCGATCGCCGTAATCACGACCCGCCCGTCCTCCCCTTCTTCCCGCCACAACATCCTCCTCGGCCACACCACCGCCACTGGAAACACGGAACGCAGCAGCAGCATCGGCACTTTGGGCACTTCAGGCACGAGCATGTCGGGCACGAGCACGTTGGGCATGAGCACGAGCACGTTGGGCATGAGCACGAGCACTCCGGGCACTTTGGTTGGCACGAGCAGTCCGGGCAGCTCGGCCAGCACGAGCAATCCGGGCACTTCGGGCGGCAGCAGCAGCTGCGGTTAGAGGGAGGTTGGTGAGCGGAGGTGCAGCGCTTCTGCAAGCAGAGGCTCTGGCGGATCTTCTTGAGGCGAAGCTCGGTAGTGATGCTCTCCATCTCGTGGACGAACCTGCTGAGGTGGCGGATGTAGTCCGGGTACAGCTCCAGGTTGCAGTGGCCACCGCCTTTGATCCACAATGGTTCGTACGAGTCCTTCGCCATCTTGCATAGCCCGTCGCCGTGCAGCCAATTTACGACATCGTTGTCTGTGCCCTGCGAATGTCAATTCGGCACCATAATACAAAATGAGATTAATGTTTACTTCTATTTAAAAATGTCGCAAAAATAAAATCTGTTGCAGACTTGGATATCAAAGAACTCTTCCCTAAATAAAAAAGTTAACAATTATACTCGAACGCTTAGAGAGACTAGCTCAAAAAGTTGAGCACGTGTATATTTTCCGCGAGAAAATCACAACAAGATGAGATCAAATATACTTGTATGCTTAGGTGTGTGAAGATTATAAATTCCGAAAACGTAACATTTGAAATATTCAGGGAAGAACTTACGTGTATCACCAGCACCGGGCATTTCACCCTCTTGATTTTATTAATATTCTGCATATATTCATGTGTCACAACTTTTAGTAATTCTATATAGCAGAGAAAGGTAAAAACGAGAATCAAAATCGACGGCTTGACAGAACAATTACCTTATAAATGTCGAAGCAGAACGTGAACTTGACGTGACAAAGCACACGGAGGCCAGAGAGAATGGCACTGTGTAGAACGACGCCCCTCAGCCTCGGCAACTTTGCTGCCAAGTGGAGCGTAGGCCCACTTCCCACGGACTGCCCATAGAGGATCAAATCTTCTTGGCTTACGCCGTACTGAGTTTGAAGACATTCGTAAACCGCCTCTATATCGGCATATGTATTCGATTCGCTTGGCTGAATTTCACAAATAGAATACCAACATCAAAACCACTTGAATTACCAGCATCAAAATGGAACATTCTGGTAAAAAGGCGGTTCTAAAATTATTCGTAAAAGAAGAAAAAAATTTCTAAAAAAGCTACTCGGCTGAATTTCAGAAATAGAATACCGACATCAAAATCGTTGACATCTCCTTGATTACAATAACAGTTACCAAATCCAGTGCGGAGTGTGTAAAAATGGTAAGTTTCGGCCCAAAGACGGTTTAAAAATTACAGCTAAAAGAATTTAACAAAAAATACTAACAAAGAGTACAAACTCACATGTCTAAAAAATAGAATACCGACATCAAAATCATTGAAATGCTCATTGGTTCCAACTTTCAACGTTAATCACCAAATCCGGTACGGAGTGTGTAAAAACGATACGTTCCGGTCCAAAGACAGTTTTAAAATTAGTATCGAAAGAAGAAGAAACATACAAAAAAAAAGCATCAAGATTAAACCATTGACTAATCAAATCCAATTTAATCAAAATTAATGATGCATCCTCCCTTCAAAATACATTTAATTAAAAAAAAAAAAAACTAACCTGAAATAATAATGAGTCAATTTCAGAAAAGAACTGTTTATAATTGTCTTATTGTACAATCATTGTATTTATAATGTATAGTCAATTAAAACTTTAGGTGGTCCAATTTCCAACCAGTATCCATATATGCATACCAATAATGTTCAATAAATAAATAATCCATGAATTTAATGATTTATACAAAATGAAGGAAGTTTTACCTTGCCTGTGGAAGCTCCATAGCCAGAGTAATCATATCTGCGAAAATAAATATAAAAATAAATCACATTTCATCATATGATACATACAACAATTTATTCATATAATAAAGGCACAGAAAAGAAGAGAGTCATGTGAAAATAGAATGCACAAAACTCCAAGAACACCAATAAAGCTGTATCTGCAATTCAACAGATATACAAACAAAAAATCAATCACTATCTTTTTTTTTTCTCTAAATAAAATGTTTTGAAAGTGGCAAAAATAATACATTTTCATTTTCACTTTAAGCGAAGGGGAAAAAGAGAGAAATTGGAGAAAGGGAAAGTTGGAAAATGACTTGAAAGAACTAACAACTAGGAAATAAAATCCACAAGCAAATGAAGTGAAAATCACCCACAAACAAGTGCAAAAAGTGAAGATTTCCCAGATCTTTTTTCAATAAAACAAAAATCAGAAGAGAAAATAAAAAGATGAAACATCAACACATCAATACATCATCAAAGCAATCCACTTTCACTTCACCAAACAATAATACTGAAAATCCACCATAAATAAAGTACACAACCAAGAGCTATAAATCCGATCATTGTCCCATTAAACCCAACACAAAAAATAAAAATAAAAAAATACACCAACCTTATGATATTAACCCATGAAAAGCTATAACCCAAATACCCAATTAACCCAACAAAATATAAATAAAAACAAAAAAAAACTGATCCCTGAGATCATTCAATTAAAAGTTCCAACCCAATACCCAAAACAAAATAAAAAAACAGACCCCATGAGATTAACCCATAAAAATTATAAATCAAAATACCAAATAAAAAATTTGAAAATAGATTTTTTTTTTTAAAACGAATTTTATTTTTATTTTATATAAATACACTGACCCCATATGAAATTACCCGTTAAAAATTAATAAAAAATGAATTTATAAAAATAAAATAAAATAAAAAGACTGATCCCATGAGATGAGAGACTAAGTTGAGATCAACCCATAAAAATTATAACTCAAGTACCCAATAAACCCAACAAAATCTAAAAAATAGAAGAACAAAATAATATCGTTTTTTTATATATAGATTACCCATTAAAAATAATAAAATTATTTGAAAAATAATTATATAAAAAAAAAAGACTGACCCCATGAGATTAACCCTGAGATTGACCTTGAGCTGGACGAAGAGATCGTAGAGTTGGCCCAGGTCAGCGGCGTTGCCGTGCGAGTAGAGCAGCGTCAGGCGAGCGTAGGGGTTCCTCAGGTAAAAAGCCACGATCTTGTTCCCTCTCTTCGTCTCGATGGTCACCACATCCAGCGATGGGTCCTCGATCGACGACGAAGACGGCGTCGTCTTGGAGGACACGACCTTGAGCTTGCCATTGTCGCTCTTGGCGAGCGCGTAGGTCGCCGGCGACGGAGGGAAGAAGGCGAACTTCGCGGCCAGGTGAGAGAACATGCACCCCATGTATACTTACTTACACCTCTGCTGCACCATGTGGGATCTTCTGGGTTTGAGGTGCGTGGTGCATGGAAATCTGGGAGATTTGGGTCTGGTGGGTTCTGGGTTTTGAACGGAAGGGAGAGATTTGTAATGGGTTTTAGCTAGATTGGTAAAAGGTCCGAGCTTTGAGCTTTAATGGCGGAGAAGAGAATAGGTGCAGAGTTTACCGGAGGAGAGAGAGAGAGAGAAGTGTACTGTCAACTGTGTAATGTGAGAAATAGTGAAGTTCTGTGTGGAGTGTTTGGGTGGCAAATGCAGAGAGAGAGAGAGAGAGAGATTGGTAATGTAAATGTTGGGTTTTGTTTAGGGTCAATAAGAGGCGTAAGTATCTAATGTTGTAAATTTTAGAGTGATATAAAATTTAATTTTCTTTCTCACAATTAAAATATTTAGTACTTGTTATTTTATTTTTGTCTAAAATATTCTTCGGACTTAGTACCAAAAAGAAAAAAGTTTAAATTTCTTTTTAAAATAAGACATTTTCAATTTTCAAAGACTTAATGCTACATTTGAATTTTTTGTGAACCGATCGAGTACATAGACGGAATTATAAAAAGTAATGAAGTAAGTAACTAAACACGGAGAAAGTAAAAAAAAATTGAGTTTATCTGAGGGAAACTTCAGTTTGTATGCCCGGACAACATGTGTTTTTAAAAAAGTACCCGAATTTGTTAAATTACAAAATTATGCTCCGAAAGTGTTTATGTAAAGACAAAAAGTGTTTATTTATACATTAACAGTTTTTAGAGCATATTTTAAAGTGTTGAAAAATGTTTAAAATTGTTTATGTAAAGACAAAAAGTGTGTTGGGGGCATAGTTTTGTAATTTAACAAACTCGGGTATTTTTTCAAAAACAAATACTCTAGCGAGCATACAACTAGTCCTGCTAATACAATAACAAAACCGGATCCGGTACTGTTTTTCACAAATCCGAAAAAAAAAAAACAGAATCCAGAAATTTCTGGTTGAATTTTCTGGTTCTGAATTTTTTTCGGATTTTTACCGGATTTCTGGATACTGTATTTACAGGACTAATACAAACTGAAGTTTCCCTTATCTGATATATTTTTGGTATTTATAAATTTTGTGAGAGGGAAGAAAAAACATAAACAAGAGAAAAATAAATAAAAAAATGAGTTTGAATGTTTGGGAGAAGTGAATAAGTTGATTGTCAGAGAGAGTAGTGTACAGCCAAGCAGTTTAATGCATTGCGATTATGCTACTTTTATTATAGCTATTTTTTCATTTATTGCTGTTAATGTTATTCAACAACTATATAATATAATACATACATGTATTTATTTATTTATTTATTATTTGCCCCTTATTTATATGCGTAATCTTTCATTCAATAATCTCCCTCTCTTAACTATTTGCATGATAACCCCTGCTCATTCTCAAACTTTGTAAAAAAAAAATTAAATAACAAACTTTGTATGGTTTGAACTTTGAATAACATTATGTAGTTGTTGTTTAAGAAATAATTCAAAGACACCCTCAAATCTTTAATATATGGTTTGATATTATCATTTTTATTTATTTAATTAAAAGCTTAAATTTAAATTCTTAAATTATTTTTCTCCAAAGATCATCGTTCAGTACTAGTTGTTGTAATGTCCGGTCACATTTCACATTTTAAAGTAAATACAATTCTCCCATTAAAAAAAAAGTAAATACAATTCTTTCACTTTTTTCATTCTTGTTGGCTTGCTCACTTGTTTTTGTGGTTAAATAAATTAGAAGGTATGAAAAAAAAAAGAGTAAAATTTTAATTCTTAAATTACATTTATAATTTTATTCGTTCTTTGAGTTTTGTTAAAAAAATGACTAAGCATTGGATATATTACTTTTCATTTTATAAGATGTTTACGTCAGTCGTTGATTGTTAATTAGACCTTAATACTATGTATGGGATAGACAAATATAGAAAGAAATGACAAAAAATGAATGAAGAATAGTAATAGAAAATGACAACTGGTTCCTAGAGAAAAAAAAAGGGAAAATTAATAAGGATAAAATTTCAAATGATACATTATTTTTTGGGTTATCAACGACGAATGTAAAGAAATAGGGTGATATAGTGTCATTTATAAAAATAAAAATAAAAATTATGACGTAAACTTAATTTCTTTGGATTGGTATACGTCATACACTTTTTCGTTAAATTTTTTTTTACTATTTTTGCCAGTGATTACAATGCAAATTGCGATGCGATTGAGCAGATTAAATGTGAATTCGAGAGAGAAAGTAAGAAAGAACATAAGAATTTACGTCGTCGATGTTCCAAGAATTTGTGTTTACATACACGTTTATTTTAATGTTCGTGGATTTGATTATTTTTTAAATATTCTACATTGCCTATTTCTAAATAATTTTGGTACTTTTGCCGCTAATAAGTCTTATTTTTAACTATCAATCCAATAATTTAAAGGGGAACGATTAAAAAGGTACACTTACTTTGTAACCTATTTTTAAATAATATGATGACAAAAATCAAAATAAATTTTAGTTAAGATATTTTATAACATTTCCAACAATAGTTTCTTCACTCAAGGCCATATAAAATACGCAAAAAAAACCGGTTTCCGAAAACCAGAACCGAGAAACAACACCCGGGTCAAAAGAATCTTTCTTAAGGTAAAAAAAACATGTTTCTTTTCTATGCTGCAACTTCCGTGAACTATAAGCAACATCATTTTTTTTAAGTGCCGTTTACATTCTTAATAGCATTTTTGTAGGACATAATGATGTTATTTGTAAACCATTTTTGACCAGAAAATGAACATTAATTATATGATGTTCTACTTTATGAAGACTAAGCAAATTATTCATTGGCATACTTAAAAAGCATGAATTATTGTATCATAGGAAGAAAAAAAAAACACCAATGACATCAAAATATTGCTTTTTTCAAGATTTTTAATTTTCAATATATAAAATTATCGCAAAACTATTATGGATTCTCTGGGAATATACTTTCTAAAAAATCAAGACACGTAATTGTTTATTTTATGCTCAATATGTGTTAGTTCTTACACAAGATCTAATGTCAGTGTTATGGAGCAAATAAGATTAAATTAGACATTTTCGATTTTGATGAACTTAATTTGTCTATGTGGGGAGTATATAGTCATTTATAAAAGATCGAATTATTGATAAACATTATTGTAGATTCTTTAGTTTGTAAAACTAGTTTATTACACTTTAAGTTTGAAGTCTAATTAGGGGATATATTGTAGTCGTTATTTTATTTCTACGGGATCAAATTATTGACAAACGTTATTATATTTATTCACACTTTTAATTAATTTGAAGCATAATTAAAGCATATTGTAGTTTTTGTTCCTTTTTTTATAAGATCGAATAGTTGTTGTCAATGCCGAAAAAAATGAATCATCACTAAAGCGGCCCAAATCTTTATTTTGGCCCGGGCCCAATGTCTGTTTACCTGTCAAATCGGGCTTGAAGTATGATTCTTCTCTCCTAATAGGTGGAAATATTTCCAAGAGTTCACGCATCCGTCTTCGTATCTAGGAAAAGGAGAAAACGTGAACTCTAAAGGGATAAAACTTAAAACTTAATAAAACGCCTCTGTATTATTAAGTCGGGATGTAATAAAAGCAAAATAAGTAAGAGTATTTAGCTTAATAAAAGGGTAAACTGCGGCTAAAATACCTAATGTTTCAATATTTTTTAATTATGTACCCAAAGTTTTTTTTTTGGTGGCTATAATACCCAAAGTTTATTCCGTTAATGCCAAACAAACTCACCGTTAAATCTCCGTTATTTCGCCCGTGGTTAAAATACCCAATGTTTCATTTCTTTTAATTATGTACCCAAAGTTTTTTTTGGTGGCTATAATACCCAAAGTTTATTCTGTTAACGCCAAACGTACCCACCGTTAAATTTCCGTTACTTCGCCCGCGTGGAACATATTTTTTTTTAATAGGGTTTAGGGTTTAATAGAAAATTTATAATATTATTTATAAATATTTATAAAAATAACATTTATACACACATTTTATAGATTATGTAATTTCTAAATGTAATATATAATATATCTAGCATAATGTTATTTTATAATTTTATTTCAATCTATTAATTATGAATATTTACATGGAATGTTATTTACTATATTTTTTAACATGTTTTATTATATAGTTATAATTGAATTTTACATGTTACATTTTATAAATTATATAATTTATAAATGTTAAATATAAATTATCTACTCTTCTTATTATATTATTTAAAAATATAATCTTACTCCATTCATTTTAATATGAATAATTTATATTTAATTAAATTTTATGACACTTTAACATGTCACAATTTTAAGTCTAAGTATATGTTAAATGTAACATTTTTTACATGTTACAATATATTATACTTGCTTTATAAAAAAAATTTAAATGTCGATTACCGTAGCAAGAGATAAAGGTGGACTGGGAGCTAAGTGTGTCTGCGGGTTCAAGGAGGGCGTGTGATCGAAACCCATGCGCGCTTTAAATTTTGTGTCCCACTGGGGGAGAGAGAGAGTGGGCCATGTAAATATATATATATATGCCACGACAAAAATTTAACGGTGGGTATGTTTGGCGTTAATGGAATAAACTTTGGGTATTACAGCCACAAAAAAAAAACTTTGGGTACATAATTAAAAAAATGGAAACATTGGGTATTTTAGCCGCAATTTACCCTTATAATATATGCCACGCGGGCGAAATAACAGAGATTTAACGGTGGGTACATTTGGCGTTGACGGAATAAAGTTTGGGTATTATAGCCACAAAAAAAAATTGGGTATATAATTAAAAATAAATGAAACATTGGGTATTTTAGCCGCAGTTTACCCTTAATAAAACTTAAAACACATAATTATTAGAAACTTTGTTCTTTCTTAATGGATTGACATTATTGACCAGTATTATATGTATTTGTGTTACACGAAATTTGTGGTGTCATAAAAACTAATATTGTTGGCTGCAATTACATGCATATGCAATTTTTGTGTCTTGCTGGATCAAACTCAAGATCTCTTGTGAATCGTTCAATGTTTTTATCGCTAGGGCAAACAAAATTTTAGTCGTACACAAATGTTTAGAAAAATTAAATATAATTGTATTAAAAACTCAATATATAAAAAGGTAAATATTTATGTGGTAAAAGTGTCGAAAGTAATTTTTTTGTGTCACTGTAAGTATTAAGTGGATTTTGCCATGACTCATCCGTCAAGTGCCACTTTCAATTTTTTGCTCGCCCATGTATTTCACTTTCCCCTCGAATTCAAAGATGCTATGCCCGAAGTCGGAGTTTGTAACCCCACATTTGGGGCAGAATCTCCAAATGTGGAGGGTATTTCGACTTCGGGATTTACATCAACGACATCGGTGTAACAAAGCCCATTGTCGGTGATGCTAACTACGAATTCAGAATAGGAGGGCGTGTAAAAAAGTGACAAGTTGCAGAAACATGAGTCATAACAAAAGCCACTAGGAACAAATGTTACATGAAAAAAGCTACTATAAGTACTTTTATGATGACAAATAAGATTAGAAATATGCCATAGAATTTTGTGTATTCCAAAATACTTTTAACCCGTATTAACCTTTATAAAATTATGTATTATAATGAATATTATTGGCCAAGATTATATGTACTCGTATTACAAAATATATATTATCACGGTAAGAAATAAGAACAACTGGCACTATTGGTCGCAGGCACTATCGACCAAGATTATAAATATACGTAATTTTTGTGTTTCAAGGGATTGAACCTAAGACCTCATAAAGAGTCTTCTAGTAGTGGATTTACCTCTAGAAAGTTGTTGATTATTTATGTGTTTTACGGAGCAACCATTTATGCTTAAAAAGTAGTAATTATCTAATAACTATACACTTGCTCCATAAATTACAAAATAAATAGTAGCATAATCATAATTACTGAATTGTCGTCTTGTGCTTGCTTCATGAAAATTGTGTTTGACACGAATTCCGATTTTGGACACCTCTGTATCTAAAAGGGGTCGCCTTAAAAGCAATATAAAATAATTACATTAAGTGTAGAGCTGCACATTATCCGTCGCCAACCAAGATCGCGACTCGTCGCGGTGGTTTTCGGCGCGTCGCGACTCTCGCGATTCCGAGCTTCCGATCGCGACTCTCTCTCTCTCCCGCCCTCTCTCTCTCTCTCCCGCTCTCTCTCTCTCTCCGTCTCACAGAACTCTCTCTCTCTCTCTCTCTCGCGACTCGCCGCGACCGCACACGCCACGACACGTCGCGACGTGTGTTCTCGCGGTTTCGGCGACCGAGTCGCGACGCGCCGTGAGACCGCGATGTGCAGCTCTAATTAAGTGCATCTAGCGTAGGCATGGCAATACTCGAACCGAACCCGAAAACGACATACTTACGATATGATGTAAATGGATTCAATTTTTAAGGTGTAGCTTTAATTTGAAAGTGGTGTAACACAAAAAGGAATTATGCGATTGAGTTGTAATTGATCTCCAATGAAAATTATAGCGGATTGGATCTACAAGCGGTAATCAACGTACTCTTAAGTGGGGAACGAAATCAACTCTTGGTGTCATTTATTTATTTATTTATTTTATGTTATTTATTTAAGAATTTAAGTAAAACTTCTAATAAAATATTTATTTAAGACATTTATGTTATTAGGTATTTCAATTATACATTAAACTTATTTATTATTATTTTATTAATTACATTGTTCTATTTATTTATTTATTTCAAATCGTTCATTATGGAATCATAGTAATTAAGCTAATAAGTATGAAATAACTTACCATTTAGTAGCACTAAAATCAGTTAAATGAATTAAACTGAAATAACTTATCATTTAGTAGTACTGAAATCAATTAAATGAATTAAACGTGTCGTGAAGATGACATGGCTATTAAACGAGATAAATCCGAATGTCATCTTCAAATCCAATTAATAAATAAAGTTAAAGTAGGACTGAAATTATATAAATTTAATTAAAAAAAAATAACAAGCAAGACAAAATAAGTACGAAAGACGAATTGCCACCTCATAAATTGTACGTATTTTATTTATCTGAACTCTGAAGTGCTTCAAGCAATTGATTTAGCCTAATTTTTGTCTTTATTGTTTGGAAAAATTGTAGCCTTTCTTAACCTAAAAAAAAGTGTAAAAATCATGTAAAGTTCCTTCCACTAAGCTTATGAAGGATTAATAAGGTAAAAATATATAGTTATGATGACACAAAAGCCATTTGATTCGGTACAACATCATCAAATGTACATTAAAAATTGTAAAAGATTTCTTTCATCTAAAGTAGCCAATAGTATATTTGACTTTTGTGTGTTCTTCTTCTTCATTAGATATTAATGGATTTTGGATTTTTCATTGTTAATGAGGAATGACATGGCTGCAATTTTAGATAAAGTCAAAACCCAAATTCACAGAATCAGGTTCATTATATATAGGGATAATAGCGGCAAAAGTGGCCAAAGTTAGGCCAAGTGTGCAAATAAGTGGCCAAACCGATTTAATATCGGCATAAGTAGCCAAAGTTTACCAAACCGTGGACAGTACAAATTCCATCCATTTCATGTCAACGCCGTTAGCCACGTCAGCGCTAAAATCGTTATTTTTTCAATTGGTTTGAGATTTTAGGTCAATATATGAAAACATGATATGAACATCAAGAAGACTAATACTAAAATCAACATTAAAAATAATATATGAATATCAAGAACACTATATGAACTTCAAAAATGTTACATGAACAATAAAAACAATATATCAACATCAATAGCACAAAAAACTTCTCTAATAAATATAAAAATATTGCCATAAGCAAAAATACCCATTTAGCCACAATTTTTTTTTTTTAATTACTCATTGTGTGTATTAAAATGAACTAAAATATGTATGTTTTAATACGTTTGTACAAAATAAAAATTTCGTTAATAATGTTGGCCTAACATTGTTAGTTAGAGTCGAGGCTAAAATCGAGACTTTGTAATATTATTTTATTGAGATATATTTAATTGTTAGAGACCCGAAATTTTGTTTAAGGAAATACCCATTTAGCCACAATATATTTTTAAAAATATTACTCATTTTGTGTATTAAAATGTACCAAAATGGGTAGTGTTTTAAAAACTTTGTAAAAAAAAGTGATAATCTCGTTAATAATTTTGGCCTCATTGTTAGTTAGAGCCGGGACTAACGGTGTTGACATGAAATGGATGGAATTTGTACTGTCCACGGTTTGGTAAACTTTGGCTACTTATGCCGATATTAAATCGGTTTGGCCACTTATTTGCACACTTGGCCTAACTTTGGCCATTTTTGCCGCTATTATCCCTTATATATATTTATTAATTTACTAATGTAGTATTATTCGATAACTAAAGCTGCAATTTCTTTGTAAATTATTCAGATTTCAGAGAACCGGTTTTTATTAATTCTACATGATTGTCTGATGTAAGGTTTTAGGGTTAGACAATCGAAAACCTTTGGATGATCTAAATTTACGAGTATAACCACGCTTTACGGATATATTAATAAAATATTAAAAATAAAAACCGATAATTAGTTCTGCCAGTTAAAGTTTATAAACATATTGACAGAATTTTCATAAAGATAATTTTATTTGTTTAGTTATTTATATATTTTATATTTTATAAGCAAATACTAAGAGCATTACTTTACACAATAATGGTATTTAAACAAGACTCAAAAGTGTTATGGTTGGGTTTGTCCTAATTTAATAAATTGATTTTTTTATGAGAGTAAATTACTTTTACTGTTAACGAGTTCGAAAATAACAAACAGTGATGGTAAATTTTTATATTCAAGGGTTTTCTGCACGTTTCTAGAGATTATTTAATTAATTATTCTTGAAGATCGACGACAAATGAATAAGTGAAATTGCAAGTTCAAAGAATTCGAATTTTCGCAATCACCTAATTTAAATTCGACGAGACTATTTTACTCTTGAGTAATATCAAATATGATAAATCCAAGATAGATTTATCCATCCATCTACGTGAAATTTTAAGTATTTAGTTAAAAACAAGGAGTAAAAGAGTAAATATAAAACGCACAATATCATATCGATTATGAGGAAGAACAAGCCGTAAAGACGAATACAAAACGCACGAAATCGTATCATTATGAGTGGAAGTTTGTATCTATCATCAGAATTTTGAGATCATTTACTAACAAAAATAAGACAATATATATAAGTCTTCAACCCTTAATATGGTGTAGCAGAATGAATCCAATGTTAAGCTTAAAAACAAAATAAGATAAATTTGTTGCCATGGATAAGAAGGAATCAACATTCCACTGATTTGGCATCATTCTCTTAGATGACCCACCTTTAAATAAAATAAAAAATAAAATTAAAACACAAGAAGAGAGCAAAGAATAGATGATGGATTAACATGGCTCCACTTAGCACTTAACTAGCAATTTACAGGATTAGCCATCCAATTCTTAAAAAATAAAATGAGTATTTACCTAATTAAAATGATTGAACCTTATTTTCCCTTTTGGAAAATGAAACCTGTGGTACTTATCTCACATCTGTAAATTATTATTTTCACAATCGCCGCTCAAAAAAACCATAGTGCAAAGTCGTAATTACTCAAAAACTATTATGCAAGGTGAAATTGTGATAATTTGCACGGCGGTTTTCAAAAAATTGTTGTGCAACTTTTTCATATCGTTGCAAATTGAGCGAATCCAAGTTTGCGCGATGGAGGCATCGGATTTCCGGTGACAAATAATAACAATGTACATTTTTTATGGATTTTGAATGGAAACGATGTATGTTAGTGGTTATTAAAGACAACTTGCAAAATAGAAATTAATTATAAATAAAAATCCAAAATAAAAATAAATGCTCCAAAGTAACTAGAAACATGACTAATTATTTATTTTAAAAATGTTGAGAAGAGCTTTGAGATTTGATATTTGCATGAATGAGCTTAAAGAAGGGTCCTGGCTCTCTTGAGTTGACTAGTGAGGAATAGTTGGTGTATGAGTTGGGCATTCTCTAAAATGATTTGGAAATTGACTTGGGCAATAACAAAGGGACCATCACATAATTGGAGATCACTCACTCACTCAATCACTCACCAACACACAAAATGTTTGTTGTTTGTTTCAGCCTCAGATGTGTGTTCATCAAGAGTGGGAAGAGAATGGCCCTACTTTGTCTCTCATCCTTTGCTCACTTGCCACTTGTGGCAATGGGAGGCTTTGGCATTCATTTCTCAAGCAAGTTATTTGAGAAATGACATAATTGACACGTAAGCATGTCTCTATCCATAAACCCCAAGGCCATTGCATGGGATGGAGAGATATAAATATAGGTTTTGGTGTTGCATTGTGGGGTTTGGTTTTGGTGAGAGAGAGAGAGGTGTATTTGTTGGGCCAAATGAAATTTTATTGGATGAAGAGTGGATAATCCCAACACCAATATTATCTTCTTTAGATACCACAAAGGATTGTCTTTCGATGATTAAACCACCTCTTCTAATTATTTATTGATGTAGAGCGGATACGAAGAACACGAAGAACACGTCTTTGCGAGAATAAACTCGACTTCACAAGCTAAAGCTCGATTTTTAATTCATAATCAACTCCCCCTCTAATACGTACTGAATTACAATATATAAGAAATAATGATTCACAAAACCCTACCAATTTCCTATAATAGTTGTAACACAATAATAAATTAAAACCAGCTATTAAAACGTAATCAGCACTAATTGCCTAATTCATGCATAAAAATAAATAGGACAAATTTTAGGAATGAATTATGGGATCCTCATGCATGATAAGATTTGTCAACGTACATACTGCATCATTCTCCTCGTCTTGGAGAAAATTCGTCCTCGAATTTCGACAGTCGCCCCGTGCCACGACCTCGCCGCCATCTCCGCGCTCATATCGCCGCCAAAGTCGTCGTTGTACAAAGACTTCTTCATATTTGCATTTTCGTCGCTGCGGCGAGATGTTTACGAGGTTTCCCTTAAGAGTGATACAGTCGTGCAGTTGCTCTGAAACAGATTGAACGTGAATATTTAGCCGCCTCTTGTGCGAGATGCTTGAGTCGTCTAGCTGCCAAAGGTGAACACACAAACGCCTTGTGCATTTGCTTTCTTCAATTGGACTGGGCATGATTTCCGCGAGCGTACCACAGGTTTTGACGTCTTTTTTTGCACTCACGATCGCCACGGCCTTCACATAATTGGAGTTTCTCGGTGTGGCCACTTCGATGGTCTTGTTCGGTGCCCAAACAATTTCTCCATAAGAGACTTCATCATCCTCCGATTCATCGTATACGGCCTCACCGTACTCTGCCTCGTCGCACTCCGACTCGTCATAGACGGCTTCGCCGTACTCCGTTTCACCGCACTCCGACTCGTCGTACACGAGATCGTCGTAAACGGCATCGTCATACTCACCGTACACGGGCTCACCATAGACAATTTTGGCGTACTCCGCCTCCTCGTCGACGAACTTGTCGTACTTTGGGGTATCCACCTTAAACGCCGACTCCCACCAGTTTTCCGAGGCCGTTTCACGTGGATTTTGCACGTGTCCATAGCCACCGAAATTCCTACCAAACGGAGTGTCACGATCGTCTTCGGTGTCGGATCCGCCTCTGTGATGTTGTCGAGCCACCGGATTCAGCATCAGCGCAACAACCTGGTGGGTGAGCGATTCCACTTGAGCGCGTAATCCTGCGTTGTCGTCACGTCTATGCACGTCTTCTACGGAAGCATCTCGAACGGCCCGTTTCTTCGGCGCCATCTGCGCAGAAACGGTTGGCTCTGATACCAACTGATGTAGAGCGGATACGAAGAACACGAAGAACACGTCTTTGCGAGAATAAACTCGACTTCACAAGCTAAAGCTCGATTTTTAATTCATAATCAACTCCCCCTCTAATACGTACTGAATTACAATATATAAGAAATAATGATTCACAAAACCCTACCAATTTCCTATAATAGTTGTAACACAATAATAAATTAAAACCAGCTATTAAAACGTAATCAGCACTAATTGCCTAATTCATGCATAAAAATAAATAGGACAAATTTTAGGAATGAATTATGAGATCCTCATGCATGATAAGATTTGTCAACGTACATACTGCATCATTTATTCAAAAAGAAAGGAGGATAATACCAACTCTATTTCAGTTGCAGCATTATGGGAGACATGTATTTTCTTTTATTTGTTCATAATATACATGGTTTGTTTATGCACACACGTATGATGAACTGTTAAAAAATCAAAATTATTGGTTTATTTGTTCATACTTATATTTATTATATATGTGTGGTTTATTTATGCACACATGTGGTGCAGGACAATTGACTTCCGAGGTTGACTTGGCCTAGGGGCGGATGCAAGATAGGGGTGAGGTTCAAACCACCCCGGCTGGCAGCGCAACCAAATATCGTCGCCATGAATTTGAGTACAAACAGCTATCTCTCATTTTTTTATTTTTATTTTTTAGATTTATTCTTTAATTTAAATTATATTATATTTTCTATAAACTGAAAAATTCCTTTAAGTGGACGTGGGTGTCCGTTGTCCATGCAAAGTATGATCAGGCGGATAATGGATGGGCAGTGGCGGATCCAATATTCAATGTTCGAAGGGATTAATCCGTGGAGATTGATTTATAATTTGTAGCAATTAAGGGGTAATAATAAAAATATAATAAAAACTAAAATTTAAGATGAGTTTATATATAAAAAGATTTAGCACTGGAAAAAATAAAAATTTGAGGAGTTTTAACCATTACAAGCTCCGCTAAAGGGTACATCCGTCTATGTGGAGATGTAATATGCTTAAAAAAAAGAAATCCAATCTAACACTATCAATTAGGTCGGGGATTATCCCGGCCTATAAAAAAGGGCAAGCCGACCTTAGCCCTTTTTGCACGGAGCATGAATGGCAAATCACCCGACCTAGCTAGTGTGGCCGGGTACAAAGTTGTTAAGTGAGTCGTGAAACCACATGTCCTGCTGCGTACAAAAAGGGCTAAGGGTTTTTTAAATAATTAAGGGGTTATAACAAAAATTAGTAAAACTAAAAACTAGGAAGGGTTATATATATATATATATATATATATATATACTAGTTTTTACTAATTTTTGTTATATATATATATAAGATCTCACACTAAGAAAAATAAATATTTGGGGAGTTTCAACCGTTACAAGCTCCGCTCAAGGATAAATTCGTCTATGTGAACACTGGATCAGGTAATAAGTCTATAAAAAGGAAATTCAATCTAACAATATCAATGAAATTGAGCTTATATCGACCTATAAAAAAGGCCAAGCCGACCTTAGCCCTTTTTGCACGGAGGAGGACGGGTGGTCTCCCGGCCACTTTAACAACTCCCGGCCACACTAGCTAGAGCAAAAAAAAAAAAAAACTACTTAAATTTTTGCATGGGAAAATAAATTACTATTCAAAGGTAGTGTAACGAAAGTGCCAAAGGATTTTTGAGCCAACGTCCACATTTTATAGAATCTATCTAAAAGAGATCAATAAAAGTTCATTTCGAATTTCGATTATATACTTCTTTTCAAATTTTTGTATGCAAAAAATACCTTGAAAGTAGCCCCAAAATTGGCCACGTAGAGCTCTTCTTTTCGCTATACTCGAGAAAGATAACAAAATACAACAGTAAACTTTGTGAGGCAATGCAATTGGCAGAGGCAGAGCATCCACGGAACACTTCTGCTATTATTTATTTATATTTATATATAGGTCTAATCGCGATAAAAGTAACTAAATTTTGACCAATTAAGACGATAAAGATTCAAAATGAACGATAGTGACAAAAATTAGGGTAAAAAATGTGAGATAGTACACTATGTCGTTAACTTTATTCATTGATTTTTTTATGAGAAAAGGTGTTGGATAGATATATGAGCACATACATATGTATTTTAAATATGATTTAATAGCATTATACTAGAATTGGTCAACATTCTTAAAAAAATGCATGAAAGTTCGCCTCAGTTTGATCGATTTTGAGTACTTATCTATATTTTTCAACTTAGACCCCTGCTCCTTAATTGGTTGAAGTTTAGGTATTTTTACCGCAACTACCATATACATTATTACTATTGTCTAACAGATCATAACCTTAATATTAAAAAGAAGTAGGCAACACGAGAATGTGAAATGATTCCAAATCACACTTCACTAGATTATTAAAATGATTTCAATTTTCAAGTGAACATGAAAACCAACCCATGCTCTTCACTTGGGACAAGAGATTTCCACTTTACTATAATACTTATAATATTTATGAATTTATTATGTTATAGTTTTTGTAGAATTTAATAATGTGGCTTTGTCTCTTTCTTGAGTTGCTTCTTCCACACCATACAATATTAACAATTAACGATTAACAAAGCCCAAAAGTATTACGATATCCTTTTTATTAGGAGTCATGCCAATATGCAATACCAATTGTTCTTGATTTTATATCTATTATTAAAGATTACAACAGAATATTTACGAGATTAGTATATGTTGAATAGTTCTTTGCTGGTAAGATCACTTCTCTATGATAAATTAACTGTTAGGGATCATAAAGGGAATGGCAAATCATGGTAGTAAGTGTGGGTTCTTCCATCGAATTGATAATTATCTTTATAAAAAGTCTATTAATTTGTTTTGTTATTCCACGCATTCTTCAAAGATCTTTTACCATAGACCGCTCGCAAGTTCAATTTACGAGTATAATAGAGGCGGAAAGATTTAAAGCAATGATAATTTTGTAAGATATCTTAAAAATTGATATCGTTTGTATATCATGAAATTTTTATTTTTGTTTAAAAAAGAAATTGAATTTGAAAAACAATTATATTTAGGAATTTTTTTTATATTTTTTTTACGAAGATGGGGTTTTAGAGAGGTGTTGATGGATTGGTGTGAAGAAAGTCCAAGAAAGTAAAACCTTGAAGACCAAAAAATAATATTAGAAAAACAATCCGTACATGTGTGAGTTTTTCTCAAAAACAATTTGAGAGTAAAACTAATTCAGCGTGGTATATCGGAAATTTTTTAATCCTTGCTCACTTATTTTTCATAAAAAAACTTATTGAGAGATCACCCTTCCAGAAATTGCTTTAAATCCGTAATTTTAAGCTCTTTCAGATGGGCTACATTTTGTTGATCAATTTTCTTGAGCCTCGTCAACCCATAAAACACTATATATATTTGTACGATCTCTAATATGGACATACATAGTCTCAACTCTCAAGAACGCTATCAACATATCCTCCTGCCAAGTAGCTACCAGTTATCGTGCCCACGATAAACGTTGGGTGGAAGTGCACAACTTACAAGAGCTTTACAACGCTAGATCTGTAGTTGTTGCCGGGAACACTTAAAAACTTCCACGAGATGGCACGATTTTCGCATTTTGCATTTCCAAATCCCACATTGTGGTATCATAAACGTCTCGCCCTTCCAAAAATAAAAATATCCGGAAAGACAAAGAAGCCCGCGAGCATCGTGTGGAAGTCTGCAGCATCGTGGTGGCACCGTGACATCGCAGCTCCCGGGACCAAGATTTTCTGCCAATGGCAGAAATACCATGGCTTACTTACCATATAAATCAAATTAATAGGTCCAAACGGAACATTTTAAAAATAGTTTAGGTAGCAAAAAATGGGATTATGCTTATTTGTTTTTTTTTTAATTTAATTCAAAAACAAAAGGAGATACCAAAAGGTAAAAAGAGACATAACATCATATATATACAGAGACCATCGTGTGATCAGTACGTGCGTTTTTATTTTATATTTATTTTTACAAAATCTTTTACTTTAGGGAATTATTTAACATGCATGGTTTGCCACGTGCTTTGTACTTGGATTCTGTAGAAAATAGTAATCAAAGTTTTGATTTTTTTTTTTGTTTGGAAATATTATAAAATGGGCAAGAGTTATAATGACTTTTTTGACCTGAGATGAGAGAGATTACTCTCCCTCTCTCTGCTTCACTGTCAAACTCTTAAATCTCCATGTGATATCGATCAGCCATCCCAAATCTAACTTTCACATTATAAAATAAATATTTATTTGGTACATAAATATTTGGTTTGGGATTCAGTTGATTAATTTAAAAGATCACCAACTAATTTCTGCTCTCTAATTTTTGCATATCCATCCCAATTAATAACGCCGTTGAAATTGAAAGAAAAAATAAAAAGTCGTGCAAAACAAAAAAAAAAAAACTTGAAAACTATGTTCGAAAGGTATCTTTTCGTTCATATGCAGAGGTGACAAGTGAGCCCATCAGGACAAGCCCACAAATAGTTAGGCAGGCCAGCAAGGCGGGTAGTCCGGGTTTTTGAAGAACCACACACGGCCCACCCTAGTCCATATGGTTGGGCCGGGCCTCGCGAGACATGGCGAGGCGGGTATTTAAGGAACATGAATATAAATATGGTTACCATTACAAAGAAAACTGAAAACCTCTATTTGTGACAATTTTAATAGCGATTGTCAACCAAAAAAATGAAATAATATAGTTGAGCTCAACATAAGATTCAACTTAGTAACTGAGTCCAATATACATGAAATGAAATTCTGCTTCTCTTCTTTTCTTTTCTTTTCATTTTAACCAGCTATACATGAGAAAGTAAAAAAGAAAAAACTGAATCTAAGAAAAACTTGCTTCAGCTCTGCGGGAAATATCCCGGTGAAGACGGTGAACTAATTCCGTCATCTCCAGGTCCGAAAGAGAAGAACAGCGCCTCTTCTCATGGAACAACTTGCTAGCTTTTGGTCAAGAGCTGTGAGGGACTGTGTCAAAAAGAGGACTAGTCTGCAATAGTTACACCAAACTTATTAGATTTCCAGCACAAGAACCAAACACTTAAACGGAAAAAGTTATATTTTAGCGTTTACATGTTTAAGTTTACGCTCGGGGATGAAGTTTTTAAGTTTAAATATATATTGTTCTTTCGGAAGATCTGCGATAAAAAGAGCTCCATGAGCTCATAATAATATGTGCATGATTGGTATCGAGCCAAGGAAAATAAAATGTGCATGATTGGTATCGTTGGCGGACATTACTAATTACGGAACGCAAGGAAAATTACCAGACTATTCCGATCTGGACTTGGTATATATGAAAGTGGGAAGAGCTTAGTGATACATATATATATATATATTGTTGGTTAAATAAAAAACTATAGTATGAAAATATATCCAACTGTCCTAATGTAATTGATTCAATAATTTTTCATTTATTCACAACAATCTTCCAACAATTACACGAATCTTGGAAATTACCTGTAAGCAACAAATTCGAAAGCCGATTGACTAAGTCCAAGGTTGTGACAAAGAGACCAAGGAAGAAGACGCTGCTAACCCTTGCTTTCCATGTATAGCAGAATTGAGCACACTGTACTGCTCTGTCACTGACCCGTAAAGTGCTTCCGAGTATGCCTGCTTTGCCTTCTGCGGTGAAAAATGACAATGCTACATTAGCGATGTCATATTGAAACTCAACATTATGCTGAAATCATTTTGGTTACGTTAAAATCATCTTGGTGAATTCTCGTTGGCCAATATGGATAAACCGGTGAAAAGACATGAAAAAGAGAAACAAACCTCCTCGGACAATTCAGGGGAAGCGGCAACCTCGGAGAAGCTGATTGGTGGAGCAACAGATACTCCAACACCATTGAAGGAGATGATCCTCTTCTCTCCAATCTCTTTCTCTACCTGAAAAATTACAAGTCGATTTCAATGTTTCTCATTTCGGCTACAGAACTTAGTGAAATAGGAAGATGATTTACAAACATGATTTACAAACTCTTTGTGATCACGCTTTCTCTTTAGCTGACAATATTGATAGGGCGACGTACTTGTTGTGGAGGCGGCATAATATCATGGCATAACAATGCTAGGGGGTATATATGTCCTTCGGCGCCGGAGTGTTGTAGAAGCCTTCTCATATTATCCACTGCAGATGCGTCAAAGGGTGCCTAAACAACCTTTTATCAGTAGGAACCAAATTTAATGACGCTATGGATACACGACGGCTCATTTCTTCAGTCAAGTTCAAAAAACTAGTAAAAGGTGCACTTTGCCCCTTGAAATTTGATTTGTCGCACTTTACTCCAATATTCTTCTGCGGTACACCTCGTCCCATAAACTTCCATATTGGTGCAGAATCCCCTCTCTATTGGGGGTACTGGACCCGAATGAAAGTTCAAGGGGGTAAATTGCACCATAAAATACAATTCATGGGGGTAAAGTGCTTAATATAAAGTTCACGGGCAAAGTGTATAATGAAGCAATATTGAAGGGAACTGCCACCAATCACATAAAACAGAAAGAGTATACAATCTTCCAGCCTCAGCAAATGAAAATAATCCTTAATTTATACGGTTGGTAATCGCATTAGGAGAACATGCTGTAATCAATACTGTATTAATGTATTAGATATATTCACATCAGATAATATTCCACTTGGTCTTAGATTAGCCTTTTTGTAAGAAACAAGACCACTGAACAATATTGCAAAAATAACATAGGAATGCAAAATAGTAAGTGTCATGATCAATAATTTCATCTTTCATCTTTCAAATAGTAAGTGTCATGATGAATATTTACATCTACGCGAATAATAGTAGATGTCCCAAATAAAATGTTCAGAAAATATCAATTACACAATATATAAGTGGAAAATTATATTTTTGAAAGCTTAAGAAAAGTGTAATTGATATTTTCTGAACATTTTATTCGGGACATCTAATATTATTCCCATACTCAGCATAGTCAATCTGAAAGATGAAATTATTGATCATGACACTTAATGTTGTTCAGTGGTCTTGAAAGCGTAAACATTGTGGATTTCCCATAAGAAAACAAGATATCTTTTAATGTAAGGAAATGGGGAGAGAAAATCTTACTGGATACCATTCTTTAGTTACAGGATTGGGCCGGTCTCTGCCGCCACTTGGTGCAATCCATATAATTTGTGAGCCAGCCCTGGAATCAGAGTAATTCCACCGAACCGATAAGCTTCAATTAAACTAAATAAATATAAAAATCAAAATACACCAGATTATTTAGCATGCACAATGAAGTAAAAAAATGCACAGAAATGAAATATAACATCAAGATATGGCTGCATTATCCCGCAATATCACTGCATCTTCACTACATCCATGGTAGCTAGATGTATTGAGTATCTTCCAAATTTGTAATTTAGAGTTTATATACATAAATAATATAAGTATATAACTAGGCTTTGATTATGCAAATGAACATAATTGATAATACAGTTAAGAAATACCTCAAAAGCAAAGCCATTTCCTTCAAACTTCTTGTATTTGCTCTTCTTTTCATGTCTGCAAGCTCCGGATCATCGTTCATATGCTTTTTCGAGTAAACACAGATAAGATTCCTGGAAAACATCAATGAAAATTCATATTAAAATAAAATCTAATTGGAATCTAAAGAGCATGCATCAACAGTCGCATATTGAATAATTCGGGAAGCACCTTCCCATACTGAAGGGCTTGCAAAGAGGATCTGTCACAACTCTATCTCCTGCAATATACGTCTGCACCAAAAAACCTATATTTTAGATCTCCAAACATCTTAGAGACCTAAAAAACGGACAAGGCATTTTAATTGTGGTTTCAAGACCGAGATTCGTGGTTTTGGTTTCAGTAATTTGAAGCCAAAATTGTTTAGCAAGCTTGTACAGAAACCAGATTCGAAAACAAAAATTATTTTTTAATAAATTGTGAGGATATTTGAAATCATATACATTATTATGAACAGAAAAATGGAATCTACTACCAAACAGTTTTGGGTTTTCTTTTTTCTGAAGATCAATTAAGCAAAACATCTACCAAACAGCGTTTCAACACTATTGACAAACCAGTTCTTCAGAACCGAGAAAACTCCTAACAGAAAACTGAACTAGAACATCAAGGACACAATGAAATACTTATTTACCAATTTCTCTGCAAGAAGAGGATTTGTGGTTTCAAGCATCAAGGCAATGACAGCTGGATCCGCTTCCGTTTGGTGGTTTGAGATCAAAACAACGTTGTGTCCCTGAAAACCGTGGGACAACGTAACTAACAACTTTATTGTTAAGATGATATTGTAAAAGGGTTTTTATTATTTTATCTCGGATTTCGCTTTTCTAGAAATCTCACTGACCATAAAATCAGAAACTTGTACTGTGAGAAGAGTTAAACGCAAAAAAAACACAGGTATCTGCATGTTTTAAAACAGACAAACATCTAGGTGTTACCATTAATGTAGTTTATGATAATGAATTTCTGATTTTATTAATTAGTAACAGGTAGTATATCTTTATGCCCTATTTGCAGCTAATAAAAACAGCAATAATAATAACAAATAGCTCTAACTGATTCATTTATAAAAGGAACATATTCATTTACAATTAACTAATTACATATATTTGCTACTTACAAAATACTCCTTAACTTTCTATATTTCAACAATAAATAAAATTTACAGTAAACCATATTTGAGACAATTAACAGCGAGAGAGAGCTATAATCTAACAGCTTCCTACTACACATTATAGTGGCGGATCTTGTTAAGTTTTGCACTGATTAATAATCCAAGCCAGAGAAACTCACCGAGGTGATGAGAGTCTCGAAAACTCTAGTGATAAATAATAATAAACAGTCTTTCATTCGAGAGCAAGACCAAATTCTCCTGATGATGACTTGTAGAAAACCTCAACTAAACAGAAAATTAAAGAAAGCTCTAGAGGCGAGTTTCCTTCTACAGGCATAAAAACCCTACTTCGCACTTTAACATAAAATACCCTAAATATCCTGCTTAAAGAAAACAACCTTCAATCTAAATATGATAAGGTTACGAGAATAGAAACCTTTTTAAGCTTCTCTTCCATTTCACTGAATATAGAAATATTGCCGACATAGGAATTCCTGCATCAAGCATTGTCAAAGTTAGTAGAGAAAAAAAAAACCCCAAATGAAAGAAAAACATGAACTTCCTCATTCATAGTAAAAAAATTAGATCAACAAAAGGCCACAATTTAGTTCTTAAAAGGAATCAAGTGAAACCCAAAAGAGCGAACGACAGTGACAATGAACATTAAATTAGATTGTTTACCGGCGTTTATCAATCAGACTAAAATAAGGAAGTACGATACAGCAACTTATTAAATGTACCACAACAGAAGTTATTAAACAAATTCTAATAGACTATTTGACAAGTACAATTTTCAACGGTTTGACACAATATATGAACTTTTTTTTAATTATTAATCTCATTACTGCTTTCAATCATTGATATGTTTTTAAGCTAAATGACGTGGTTTTAGTTGAAAAAGTACTACGTGTATTTTGCATGAATTCTGAATTTGTATCTTGTCGTGCAACTTACTAGACGCCAAAATGGCACTACCCATTACGCCACTAATATTAACCAACTAGCTGAGTTGATTGGCCTTTTAAATTTCTATATAACGTACATATTAGCCAATCACATGACTTAAAAGCAAAAAAGTCAGAAAAAGTCCCGAGGGTCATAAAACGCAAAAGGAAACGCCTTTTCGGTTAAGAAACAGAACATTCAAACAAAAGAGAAACTTCCAAAAAAAAAAAAAAGGAATATTTAAGACAACGAAATACTATTGAGACAAGAATGGAACTTGGACAACTAACCTGTAATCAACTAAGGGTCGAATATACTTTTGGCCAAACGTATAATAGTCATACGGTTCTCTTAGTGCTTTGTGATATGGTGAGAACTCAAAAGGATCCTGAAAGAAGAAAAAAATCCTATAATATTAGTGCACAATGTAATACACGCCGATATCATGCTTAAGAAAAGCACATATAGAAACCTCTTTTTCCT
The DNA here is from genome assembly GCA_954871525.1 of Parietaria judaica. Lineage (NCBI taxonomy): Eukaryota > Viridiplantae > Streptophyta > Magnoliopsida > Rosales > Urticaceae > Parietaria > Parietaria judaica. Next base: position 17,802,293 of record OX940868.1, on the reverse strand, counting down.
ATGCGTCTAACCTTAACTCTAAAGAAAAACTACGTAGATTTACAAAGAACTTGGCTTCCATTTCCAGCGTGTAGCGCTCTTTAAGTAAGCCAAACTCTATACTTAATGGGCCCGGCCCATGCATAATTTAAACCTAAATGACTTCACTACAAAATATAATTAATTGATTACAATAACAGAAGAAATAACAAGACATAACTAAAAGACATAAATGAACATCGATAGAGTCACGGTCCGAAATAGTACCTCAACTTCGAAGAATATGCGATCTAGTGCAGCTGCCATATTTGATACTACAATTTCATCTGCTCTAGGATCTCCACTTTGAAAAATCTGAAATATGGGAGTATGTTATAAGGAAGACAGCGGAAAGAAAAAAATAAATGAATCATATAGGTCATAAAATGAGTCGGAATATGAGGTACAATATTTTGGCTTCATTCACCCATAATTTATCGAGAAAACAAACTTTGTAATAAATGGAAGTAAAAGAAAATTCACGATAAGCAACACATTTTTGTGATCTAGTAAACTAAACAAGCTAAATGCATGACTAGTGGCCCCGGTGATAATTTTTTTCTAACTACCTTATTACGATCCAATAAACTAAACAACCTAAAGCTCATGGGTAAGTCGATCCCCATTAAATTACTTAGATGGTTCTTCATTACAGAGGATCCTAATGCTTACTTTGTGGCAAATCAGATAAATCGCAGTTAATTTGATTATTTGATAATTGAGTTTTACTGCTGTTCCCATTGGATATGATGTTAATAGTTAGGATCCATATTTCACTATAATTAATTGATATAATAAAGAGTGTAGCTGTTATTTTAGTTGACTTATTGAGATCTAATCTATACTAAATAGTCAAGTGTACTTAACCAGGCACTCAAAACTTCATAGACAAATCTTCATAACCAAATTTGGTCTCAATGAGGATTCATCTAATTAAACCAATTTCTTGATGTCCAGGGTTCTTTTGCTCAGTAAACCGTTACAACTAACTGATTCGGTAGTTTCTTATACGAGATGATCATAACGTATAGTAAAAACGAACACGTAGTATACGTATGAGGTGTGCCAATCATGTAACAGCTAAAGATATAATTGAATACTCATAGATCATAATAGAGACATAAGGTGGCAGTAATTATTTACAGCATTCTTATAGTTCTGATATAATTCTTCCATCCCCGAAGCGACGTGTGGCGGAAGTTTCCCGGATTCTTTCGCCTCTCTGATTCCGGTCAGTAGCTCTGATTACAGGTCAATCAAAAGCGTAATCAAGACCAAAGCTAACAAGGATAATCAACTTTGAATATTATTCTTCTCATCATTCAAATTCGAGAACTTGCATATGCATGTGCAAATCCAATCAAAATCCAAACTTTGAACAAAAAAAATCTCTTCTAATTCCAGTGTTAATTCTACACAATATCAGAGAAAAGAAAAGCAAAGCAAACGGCACAATCTCAATCTCCATTTCTAGCGAACCGTGAACACGTTACCTTCCTCGGAAGCGGCGTCGATGAACACGCGAGAGCGCTTCCTCTCGGCGTCGGAGCTCGGAGCCACCGCGGCGGCAGCGGCGGAGGCCGACGAAGAGGAAGCCACCTTGTCCTTGACGAGCTCAGCCATGGCGAAGAAGCAGGGGCAATTAGCGGCCCTCCTGGGGCGGCTGAGCCTGAGCGAGACGGCGAAAACCTTGGCCGGAGACGGCGGCGAGAGAGACGAAACCCTAGGCGTGGAGGTGGCGAATGCGGAGAGGGTAATCACCATGGTCGAGCTCGGAAAGCTCAGAGCAGAGCTGCAGAGGGAAGACGACGAATCTGAGAGGCAACACAACAGTGTGTGGCTCAGAGCGAGTCGTGCGTTATATACTCACTCTCTCTCTCTCTCTCCTCGCTTTCTCTCTCTAGAAAGGTTCTCTTCTCCGATTGGGGCTTCGATTGACCCGAGAACAGTTCGCGGATCGGCCGACTCGACTCACCTCGGCTCCGTCTGCACTGAGTTGAGCGGGGCGAGTCCAGCACGTGGCGATTCCAGCGTGGCACGTGACGGTACGAAGTGTCGGATGCTTTTATTCCGATGATGGCGATGAAAGCTATCTGGTGACACGTGGCGGTGAGCCGTTGGCTGAATTTTGGGCTGCGATAGTGACGGTGACATTTCTGCTTTCTCTGTGCTTGGATAGAAGATTCCTGGATCCCACTTGGATTGAATTTTATTTTTTATTTTTTTATATAATTTTAAAAAGTTATTTTTTAATTCGATATATATTATATCGCTCATAGCTTTCTTCACTCATTTTTATTTATTTAAGAAGTTATTTACAAAGATTCTATTATTAAAGATCATTGTTTGTATTTTATTATTATATATTTTAGATATAATAAATAAACTGGACACGCAATAAAGAAAGGCTTGTCATAAAACGACAGGAGCCACATAAAACGACATGAATCTACTAAACGACATATGATCCATTAAACGACCGTTTAATCAAAGTTTGGAGAAACAGAATAAATGAAATCCAACATCTGGACTCCGAAATTTTTATTTTATGTAATTTAATTTTCATTAATAAAAATAATTATTTTTGACAATCTGGATCTCAAAATGAAAATTTAGCTTTAAAATTTCATATCCAAACTCCGAAATTTTATTTTGGAAATTTAAAAAATTGAACTCTGAGTTCAATTTTCTTCTTGAAGAATAAAAGCGGAACTGAAATCCCGATTCCGACTATATTTATATTTTACACGATTATTCTTAATTTATAGATAGTGACACCAAAATTCAAAATTGACATTTTTCAAAATGATAAGAGTTTATATGGTAAGAACTAGGAAAGTAGCTTGAAGGACACGTCAAGTTTCCATGATCTGTTTGTTTATGTAAGTATGTATTGATCTATACACAAATGGATGTTTCAATGCATCCGAAGCCATTAAAGGTACCTTGTCATTGTCAGATTGTCGCCTTGTGTTGGCTTGGAGATAAAGATGATAAACAAGTAATGGCACGTCTTACAATAACCATCCTTTTATTTATTTTCATATTCATTTGTCCTCTTAACATGAAGTAAATTAAAATATCCAGGGTTGTAAAAACCGGAGCACGCTCAATGAAATAACAAACTACGAAGATACAGTTTAAAATCGGCACACTAAATTTTTTGTTTTATAAAAAAATATAAGTAAATGGAATGTTACATAAAAATCTTTAAAATACTTAAAAAAAAATCATTTTTATAGTCAAATGTATATATTTCATCAATATTTATTAAAACTATTATTGTTGCGAAAATTATTGCAGTTTACATATCAGTTTTTGTGGTTCTACTACCCATCGATTGTCTTTTATAAAAAAAAAAATCCAACAAAAATTCTATCGGTTTACTCGTTGTGCTCGTCGTATAACCGTCAATTGAATTTTTGGTTTGATTTGCGGTTTGCGGGCGTTTAACGAGGTTTGAGGGTAAATATATAAGAATTTAGTTTTAATAGGGATATATTGAAAGAAAAATTCAATAATCTTTCACTTATGATAAGTAGAATCGAAAACTTGTGCAAAATACTTTGCTCATCCAATCAAAACAAAAACTTCAATAATTGCTTTTAATTGGGCAAAAAGCAAAGAATAAAATAAAAAATGTGTCGGTTTTCAGACGAAGATAGAAATTCATCATCTTCGTGTGTTTAGCTTGTTTGAGTAACATCTAATTTACTTTTTAGTTTTCGGTTCTGATATTGTTAAATTGGTCTAGTTGCTATACATAAAAATACAATGCCTTTATGAGTGACCGATAAATGCAAAATAATTTGGCCCTCGCTCTCTACAAAGTTTACCTTAGTTTGTGTTATATTCGGCTTTTAGTAGTTTTTTTTTTTTTTTTTGCAAGACAAAATTACGATACAAGCTGTTCCATAATTTCCTGAGAAGTGAATTTATTGTTGATTTCGATCTTATTTTGGACCATGTTATTTCAAGTTTCTTAAAGAAAGCTCTAATGACCCCTTCCGAATGAATTAAGTTGATATCATAAAAATCTTCCTCAACAAACACCTACATATCTCGAATATAAAAATATGATACATCTTAATTGTCCACTTCTTCTTATATATATGTAATGAATTAATGATTTGTAGGGTCACCACATCCTTATGTTTCATATAAGAATTTCACAAAATTGACTATTGTGAAGATGATTTATCATACATTCAATTATAATACTCCTCACATCTCATTCATTGCCTAATTTTGCTTACAATAAGTGACTATCTACCCAACTTTCATATAATTTTTTTTTGTTCATATTTTAATGTTCATATACTATTTTATAGGATGTGGTATATTTTAAGAAGATTTTACCCTTATACACCCAAACCCAATACATTTTTTTGTTCGAAAAGCTCTTACTTTTATTTTTATTTCTTCAAAGCAGTCTGTTGGGATTGTGAAGCCCATGTTAAAGGCCCGATAAGCCCAAACGACAAGATATTGAAGAAACGACACATTTTTGAGGAAACGACGTGTCGTATGTAAGTTAAAGCTCAGCCTCATTTCCAGCCCTTGATCAAAATCGTATGGCTGTGATTGAAAGCCAAAAAGAAGATCCTTCTCCTTCAAGAAGAGAACTCGACAGAGAGTGAAAATAGAATTAGGATTGGGTTCCTCTGTAAGCTAGGGTTCTTGGGTTGGAGAGAGAAGATCATGAGATTAGAGTCTTAGGGTTCTTCTTCTTCTTCGTCTTCGTCTCTGTAAGTCGCTCTCATGAAGGGTCATAAGCTCGTGTGCATGTAGACCGGGTTTGAGTCTTGTATTTGTCTCCGTTGAAGCTCGGTTGTGAGCGAGAGAGAGGTTGTACAAAATAGCTTAGGGTTTGAGAGTGAATCTTTGTAAGAGAGCATGAGGGTGTAATCGGCGATGATATCTAGTGCAATCGTTCCGGGAATTTCGCCGGAGCAAGGAGTGGACGTACGTCGGAGATCACGATTCGATCTCCGGCCGAACCACTCTCCAAATGGTGTGTTCTTTCCGCTTTACATTTAATTTCAGTTTCGTCTATATGATTGATTCGTAATCGGGTGATAATCTTTGTGCAAGAATCGATGGGAATTTACAACAGTGGTATCAGAGCTCTTGGTTGAGCGGTTCCCGGCGAGGCTCGGCGACTACGGTGAGGCTTCAGGCAAAGAATTTCTGATTTGCGGCCCGTGACGATGTCGATGAAACTGACCTCCGATTTTGGGGAAAACCGGTTCTTGCTCGTGACTTTGATTTGGGGACAAAAGCAATTCCCGGGTACAATCTTTCTATTCACTTACTTTAAGTATGTTGATTTCTTGTATTCTGGATTTGTCTCCATGATGTCGTGATTATGAAGTTATATAGACTAATGCGATGACATATTTTTCTTGAATCTCTCTCTGAATTTGTTCTTTACCATTTTAAAATATTATTTCTACCACGATTGTCACGGCACTATGTGTATTGAATCTGAAATTAGTTTCGGATTCTTGGACTCTGAATATTAGGATATTTTTGTCATAAGAGTTAATGATCCATGTTTTGCGATTCCTTAGTTTGTTTTCATCTCATTGAATGTTTCATTCTTTGATTAATGGCAATTTAATGTTGTCATGTATGCTACTATCAAGTTTATCGCATGCTATGAAATATATGTTTGATCGATCGCAGATTTTTATGATGTCTGAGGTCCTTAATTGACTAGTTTTGGTCCTGATTATGCCTATGTCCATTTTTCAGTTTTAGCAATGGATTATCATTTTTGAATCTTGTTGTAAATCTATATATCTATATATGACTGTGTCTTGATGCTCATAAAATTAGATACATGTTGTTATATGCAATATCTTAGCCTTTTTCCTATTATCATCAGATTGTTTTTTTTAATTGATTTTTTGAGGCATGATGTTATTATTTTAAAAGCCTTAATTATTTGAACCTTTGGTTAAAATGATTAATCTCATGCCTTGATAAAAGCCATTTTGGGTGATATGTGATTCAAATTTTGTATTTTTGAATGAGTTGGCTATAGATATTGCATATTGTAAACTGATATATATATATTGAGGTTTACTGGTTTGTCATGATTCAAATGGTGGTTGATAATCTTAGTACCGTGGTTTAAGGTGGTAGAAGTAAATTGAAATATTTTGTTTGTTGTTTGCCTAAATATGCGGCTAAAAGGTTAAGACAAAATTATTTCTATTTCCTGTTTTTTACATGTTTAAATTCTGCCTAATCGATTGTAAATGATCGGCTGATATTTCATTTTTGAAACTGGTGTTATCGTATTGTTCTTGTGATCAGAAACTATCAAAACTTGTGCTTATGTTTTCTAGAAAACTAGTTTCTTTTCACTGCCATTTTGAACTTAGAGCCATTTTGGCTATTTACCAATTTCGGCAGAAGCATGTATTGTTATGCGCTGATAAATGAGAAACCCTATCTTTAATGAGTTTGAAAAGCTTTTGAATTATTTTATATGATATTTCAGACTGATTATTTTAGAGATAGTAAAAAACTGATATTTCTCATTTTTCTATTTAGCCTTTGTGAATCATGTATTTTGATTCTGATTATGCATGTTAACTTGTTTTTTATCCTATTGTTTGCTCGGTATAAATTGGTACGTGAAGGACGAAAATTTCGTTTATTGAGGTTATTGGAAACTAATACTTTTTAACTTCTCTTTGATCTCCGAATAACAAGTGTGAGTCTTATCAACTTACAACTTTATATTTTGTTTTCGGGTATCTTGGTTTTTCTTATTTTTGCCTCTGTTGAATAATCTGAAATTTTCTCTTGAGTTATATGTTACTCGATTTTCCGTACTAATAATTTGTATAAGTGATGAGGATTGAAACTGGTTCAAGTTTTTGCATATGTGATATTTTAAATATATGGCTGATTGGATTAGTTGTGAGAATTATCTGTTTTTGTAATTAGATGAATTCCTATGTTGACATTATTGCTTTAAAGTTATGATCATGGTTTCTCTTATTTTCTTATTCATTGGTGTTATGGAATAAGATGTGTTTATAGGATATGATCTGATAGCAATTTTTGTCTTGGAATTTCTGCTTTTCTCATGTGCATGAAAATGGTAAAAGATGGTGAATTTTGCGGATGATAAAAATTCAGAGAGAGAATAGTAAAAGAAAAGTTTTTCATATATGGAAATGAATTTTCATGAAAATGGTTGTTTTGATAATGGAATGTCAGAACATTATTTGAGTCTGTGTGTTTGATTAGATTCATTTAGATATCCTTTTGATGACCATATGATTATGGGTCAGTTGTTTTTCTCATTGGTATTCGCTCGGATATGTGTGTCTTAAATGACTATAAACCGGTGTATTCGTATTATTGTATCTGGTAGTCGCGGTTTCTTCCAGGTATCTGTTTCCATGTAGAGTTCGGATTATTTACGATTGGGGTTTTTTGTAGGAATTCTGAGTTTGATAAGTGAGATAAATTGTTAAGGATATAAATGTTTCTAGGTATCATAACATGTTTTTGTTAGCACATGTCTCTGATTGGTCTTTTTCATGGTACATATATGAGTTGTTTTTGAATTAAGTAAATAATGTTATGAAACTGAATGTGTGCCTGTTTGAAAATTTTCTTTTAAGGGTTCATTGATGTTCATGTATGTGATAGTACATGTGTAGCTCTTTACTGCTTGTTTCTATATTAAACTAATTCTACGAACTTGTGAATAGTTGCATGATTTAGTTTTGATAAAGGGTGATATTTTTATAAAATCAAATTACTTGTAGTTTTTGACTTATGAAATTAGCCTATTCTGATTTGGTTATTTTCCCTTTATCTGATATGTATTGAAACATATTGAGCATTGTAGAGAGTTGGGGTAAAATCATTTGATATGTGTTAAGCAGGTATTGCACTAAGGTGGGTTTTATGGGAAAGAGGGGGGCGAGAATAGATGCTTTCCCATTTAGATCGTCGAACCTAGAATGCAGAGAGATTAACCCGAGAATAGCCCGAGAGTAACCTGTAGGTACCTCGTTTGAGGTGGAGTCCGAGAACGATCTATGAGTAGTAGAGTATGAGTCGTGCATACCTGTCCAAGTAGAGATAGGTGGTGGTAGTGACCTGCGAGAGAAAACATCGAGATCCGGCCGGGTATTATTGTGTTTGTAGGTCGGGATTCTAACTAGGGAGAGTTAGATGTCTACCAGCTTGGGAATTAACTAGCCAGGGTGAGCTAGAAATTCTAACTAAGGAGAGTTAGATGCTCTAACCAGGGAGAGTTAGGTGTTCTAACCATGGAGAGTTAGATGTTCTAACCCGGGAGAGTTAGATGATTATAGTACCGAGCAGCCAGAGATATAGATGGGTATGTTAGAGGTGTGTTTACGCTTCCATCCCGGTAATCCTATGACGACTTAGTGTATTCCTATGTGCTGTAGGAGATACAGGTTTAGGTTCGGGTTCATGAGCCTAGTCTACTCGAAATAAGTCTTTGAATTAGTTTTGAGAACAACGTGAAAAGTTATTAGAAACCGGGGTTAGTGAGATGGACTATTAAGGCGCTTTTAGATATGGAAATCAGTTTTCAAGCCTAAGGATTAGGAATTATTGTTGAAGTGCATTTGGTTGGGCCCGATCACTGCATTTATCTTTTATTGTGCTATGTCTTAGCTTATTCCTATTAGGTCTTATATAATTGAAATTCTTTGATGTCTAACTGCTACTTGCTGTGGTATATGGTTTGTGTTACTTGTAATGTTGAAGAGTATAGTTCTTCATGATTAGATTATCAGTAAACCATATTAGTTATGATTAGTTCATTGGAATTCACTATGATTACCTCGTGACGGTTTTAGGCTTACTTTCGGTGTATCGTTGTTTGAAAATTCATGTATGACTTTATGATTGATCGTTGGACTATGATTATTATATATGTGATCTATATAATATGATATATTTTATTTAAAAGATACTTGGTATGCTTGATCTTGTTGGGTTTCGTATCTAGATTTTTGCAGGAGGATTTATACTTGCATGAGCCAACCAAAAGAAGGTAACTACCGGTTAGTATTTGATTTATTCGCAAGGATGGCGAAAACCTCGAAAAGATTGCACTAGGAAATCGAACGCCTAAAGTAAGAAGATGTTGAGAGAGTATTCTTTAAGGTGGAGCTACGAAACTTGCCGAGGAGATGACGTTTGTAGAATGGACTTCAAGGTGGAGATTGTTGGGATTGTGAAGCCCATGTTAAAGGCCCGATAAGCCCAAACGACAAGATATTGAAGAAACGACGCATTTTTGAGGAAACGACGTGTCGTATGTAAGTTAAAGCTCAGCCTCATTTCCAGCCCTTGATCAAAATCGTATGGCTGTGATTGAAAGCCAAAAAGAAGATCCTTCTCCTTCAAGAAGAGAACTCGACAGAGAGTGAAAATAGAATTAGGATTGGGTTCCTCTGTAAGCTAGGGTTCTTGGGTTGGAGAGAGAAGATCATGAGATTAGAGTCTTAGGGTTCTTCTTCTTCTTCGTCTTCGTCTCTGTAAGTCGCTCTCATGAAGGGTCATAAGCTCGTGTGCATGTAGACCGGGTTTGAGTCTTGTATTTGTCTCCGTTGAAGCTCGGTTGTGAGCGAGAGAGAGGTTGTACAAAATAGCTTAGGGTTTGAGAGTGAATCTTTGTAAGAGAGCATGAGGGTGTAATCGGCGATGATATCTAGTGCAATCGTTCCGGGAATTTCGCCGGAGCAAGGAGTGGACGTACGTCGGAGATCACAATTCGATCTCCGGCCGAACCACTCTCCAAATGGTGTGTTCTTTCCGCTTTACATTTAATTTCAGTTTCGTCTATATGATTGATTCGTAATCGGGTGATAATCTTTGTGCAAGAATCGATGGGAATTTACAACACAGTCAATTTTGGTCTTCTTTTTATATTCAAATCCTAAAATTACCCATTATTTACAGCAATGTTTCAAATACCGCTTGTCGATGTCGTTTCACATTTTTCATTTTACGGATATATCGCTTGTCAATGGGTATTTTGATAGATCGATGGATATATCGTTTCGCATATCCTCGAATTTTTTTCCCGATAGACATAACGATAGATATTCAAAAAATTTAATACCTTGATCCACAATATTAAATTTGGTTGGTCATCAGTACAATTTCTTCTTAAACTGAAATGCTCTTGTTGACTGTTTTTAAAAAAATAAATAGAATATATACGAACAAAAGTAACAAATAGATTAGATTAGAGGGTAATAAAGTTACCATTTTTATTTTATTTTATTTTATTATAATTATCCATCAATACAATCTTCCAAGTTCCAAAGGTACACGTGTCTTAGAGCAACAAAATTCCACGCGCTGGAAAGAAGAGTACCACGCGCCACACTCAATTCTTCCCTCTCAAGCGGTTTTTCTTTTCTTTTTTATTACATGATAAAAAAAAAACATCCAGTCGCCGACTCTGCATCGACGAAACGCATCGCTCAAAGCATAAAACGACACTCCAAAGACGACACTACCGGCAGCAGCCGGTGACCGAGCCTCCCCAGGCTTCCCGTTCACCGGAACCGTCGGTTTCCTGATCCATAGTTTCTTTCTCTCGATTCTCCTGCTGGTTTCATTACACAGATAAATCGCGATTCCGTACAGTTCTCTTCGCGGAATCTCTCTCGCGAGTCGCTCCAAGTCCCGATCTCCGATCGCTTCCCCGGATCGCGTCGCGTGAGTGATCTCGTTCAGCTTGATTTTGATGCTTTTGTTCTGTTCGATCGTTGGATTTGATCGGAAATCGTTTGTTTTCGTTTCGTGTTCGGTGATTTTGTCGTCGCTGATGAGTTTATATGATTGATGATGAGTTTTGCTTTTTGTGGATCTCTTTTTTTTCTGGAGAAGTTCGTTGATATGGAGTTTTGGATGCTTTGTTTTCTGTTTAATCGGTGAATATGTTGGATCTTGCTGGTTGGTTTCGATCAAATCTGTGAAGTATTTGATTACTGTTTCTTGTTGAACAAAGAGATTGACTTTCGCTGTTATATATTCTCAATTATCATAAAGAAGAAGAATTAGTTGATTATATGAACAGGTATATGTATATGATACTATTATGCACTGTGATGATGGTTTATATACTAGCACGATCGTTTGAGCTAATTGGTTGAGAGTTTTTCTTTTTCCTGAACATGTGTTTGTGTGAAATTTAGAGGACTGTTGGAGCTCTGAAGGATGTCGGACAATCCCGAGGGAGCGGAGGGTGCTTCTCGTGGGAACGAATGGGAAGTTGTATCGCTTACGGCATCAGCTTACGCCGCCGCACCCGGCCCCGAAGAAGCTGACTTGAATGATAATCACGCGAATATCTCCAACGAGGAAGCTGAAACCTCCCGTGCCTTGTTCATGTCTGGTCATTTTGTTTTCCCGCCTGATCAGCACGAGAACTTGCCCTTACACGAAGAAGTGGTCGCTGAATTGGCTGCTGAAGAAGGAATGAAAGAGGCAAATGTGTCGGAGGATTTTTCTGGGGTTCAGAAGGGAACTGAATTCGAAGACAGCAAAACTCTGCAAGAACTGATTGATGAGCAGAAAGTCTACAGTTCTTTTTCTCATGAGTCAACTCTTGGTGGGTCAATACTGTATGAGGATCAAGAGACAGCTGTCCTCGAATTTATCGAACAATTGGAATCGGATTTGGATGCTCAGAGCATCACTTCTTCCCCGCGGATTTCGAAGGACGATGGTCATGATCACAATCACGATGACGATGGTTCCAGAATTGCGTGTGGAGCTTGGTGGAAAAGAGGAGCTGCTTCTGTGTATTCACATGCAAAGGAGACAAATGCGTATTGGTCTATATTCATCGCAGCAGCGGTTATGGGGCTCGTGATTCTCGGGCAACAATGGCAGCAAGAGAGATGGCAGAGTCCGCATCTTAAGTGGCAGTTCAGCCTTAACAATGAGGTATGTCGCTATTAGTTTTTCTCATTTTAATATCTGATTAATTAGAAACCCAGAATCATATCTATCTTTCTAGCTTGTATTATGCCACTTTTACGAAATTGGGAAATTAAATTATGATACTAATGAGACTTAATAAGATCCCAGCTTAGAAGAGAAAATCCGGCCGAAGATGCAAAAGAAAGACTTAAAGGACTAAACTAAACGAAACAATCCCGACCTTTCTCTATAGAGCAAGGTTGAACGCTCTCGTAGAGAGGCAAAAGAAAAGTCTTAAAAGGACTAAACGATAAATGACCGTCTTGCCCTTCTTTAGATGATAGGTAATACGGGTCTATGAACTTGTTGCAGTTAGAAGATGAAAGGGCTTGATTAGTGACCGTCTTGCCCTTCTTTAGATGATAGGTAATACAGGTCTATAAACTTGTTGCAGTTAGAAGATGAAAGGGCTTTGATAATCTAGCATTTTCTCTAGATCATTAGTAGTTCATCCATTTTTTTATTTGGCTAATTAGAAGCTTAAATGTTTAGATTATGAGTTAGAAATATTGAATTTACACAAGTCCAAAACCAAGAAACTCCCCGGAAATTTTTACGCTCTTGTCGGGCACCATTCCCTTTTTTCACCTTTCACCATATTCGAAATTTGATATAGTTTTCGTGTACCAATTTCCATGATTGCAGAAGACAAGCAGGATATTCGGTCCAATATCACGCCTAAAGGACGTGATCGTCGGAGGGCACCGCCGTAATTCCCTCATCAGAGGCAGCTCCTCAAGGGAGACATAAGACGTTGAAGCAAAAAAGTTCGAAGATGATGACGAAAAACCGAAGAAGATAAAATAGGTATTGTTGTGTTGTTGTAATGTGTGTCTTTCACGAAGTCCCTCCTTTGGGAAACATATTCAAATAATTTGGGTTTTGTTGTATTTATTTATTTCTGTTTGTCTGTATAGATTTTCATGGTTTTGGTGACACTGTTTATTTGAGTAAAATTGTTACACTAAATATGGCCGTCAGAGAAAATATGTTTAAAACAAGTTTATACGGCTTTGTTGCGACCATTATTTGTCGTAGTTTTCATCAAGTGAGATACAACAAATGAGCTGGTAATCTATACAAATTACAATTATATAATTTTGATTTCATATTAGTAACTAAAATTACATGTATATATATATTTTGCAAATAGTTGAAAAATTACATTACGTAATTTTAATTACTTATCTAAAGTTACATAAATATGATTTTATGTAAATAGTTAAAATTACAATTACATACATGTAATGTGAATTAAAGCAAATTCACATTATATAAAAGTAATTTTATGCAACTTTAGCTACATATAAGTAAAAGGGGAAAAAATAAGGATTGAAATGGAATGAAACAATGAGTATTATATTAAAAAAGTTTGTGTACATTGAATACTTTTCAAAATCGTCCAATTAAAATAATGCAAAACAATAAATATAATTCCAAGACATGGTGACAATGGTGGAACTAGGGGTGAGCATGGGTTGGGTTAGGCCGCCTCGACGCTTTTTATGGACCCGACCCGATCACTTCGGGTTCCTAAAAAAAAGTCCGATCCGACCCAAATTTTTTTAATGCCAGAACCAAACCGACCCGATAAAAATCGGGTTGGGTTGGTTTGGGTCTCCAGGGCCCGATTAATTAAAATTTACTCTTATATAACAAAAAATAATATGAAAAAAATACATCAATGTAACTCAAAATTCAAGTAAAAATACCCTAAACAAATTTAATCAAACAAACATACTCTAAACAATGTAAAACATGAAAATGAGAGATTGAACGGTCTTTGGATGTAAATAAAATTGATAATGAGAAATTTTTAAAGACTAAAGATTGCACTATTTGAATAGAATTAATATGAAATATATATTAATTATATTGGTCGGGTCGGAGACCCCGACCCGACCCAAGGTTTTGGACCCGACCCCGACCCGAATAATAGTCGGGTCCGGCCCGATCCGACCCAATTTTGAGCGGGTTAGATTGGGCGGGTTAGATTGGGATCGGGTCTCCAGCGGATTGGGTTGGGCCATCGGGTTGGGTCTAAAATGCTCACCCTAGGTGGAACGTTCAGCAAAGTCGTAGTCAGCGTCAAGTGGTCGAAAGAATACAAAACATGCAAGTTCAAGGAATATGTGAGCGTTGACATTATTGGTATTTTGAAGAACTTTTCATCCCTAAAACAAGCAGATTCGGAGAAGAGAGAGAAAAATGGCAGAGAGGCGGTGAGCTTTCTGTTGGAGAGGCTTGGAACGTTGCTGGAGAATGAAGCGAGCCAGCTGAGCGGAGTCCGCGGCGAGGTCGAAGAAGTGAGGGACGAGTTGGAGGCTATGAAGGCCTTCCTCCGAGAGGCCGACGCCATGGAAGACACCGATCAAGGACTCAGAGTGTGGGTCAAGCAAGTTAGAGAGATCGCTTACGATGCCGAGGATGTCATCGATGAGTTCCTTATTCGCTTCGAACATCCTAAACCGTCTGGCTTCTTCGGTTGTGTATCGAAGAGCACTCGTGTTCTGAAGACGCTGAAAGCTCGCCGGCGAGTTGCTTCTCAATTACGGAAGATCAAGTCTAGAGCAGTCATTATATCCGAGCGGCGCCAAAGGTACAAGCACGATTGGAGCTCAACGCAGGGTGGCTTGAGCTCAACCAAGTTCGTGTCTGCGTTGAGGGACAATGCCCGCCTCGTGCCGGAAGCTCAACTAGTTGGCACTGAAAGGCCAAAAGCAGAATTGCTCGTTTGGGTTCTCGAGGATGCTGAAGGAAGCCATGGCGTCCGAGTTACAGCCGTGCAAGGCATGGGAGGTTTGGGAAAAACCACCCTTGTCAACCGAGTTTATAGAGATGATCACGTCAAGCAGCACTTCCCGCTTCGTGCCTGGGTTACCGTTTCTCAATCTTTCGATGAACGCGAGGTTTTGTTGGAAATCATCAAACAAATTGGCAGTCCATTTTATGAAGAGGCGAGCTCCAAGAACATTCATTCTCTCAAAGAGGACATTCAATCATTCTTGCAAGAGACAAGGTATCTTATTGTTCTTGATGATGTCTGGACTACGAATGTTTGGGAGTCCCTCAAATATGCATTTCCTGACAATAATCTTGATAGCCGGTTAATTGTCACAACTCGTATCAGCAAAGTTGCCAATAAGGTTATGAAGGATATTTTCAAAGGCAAGATCCATGCATTAGCCCCATTAAGTGAAGAGCGTTCCTGGGATCTTTTCTGTGCAAGAGTTTTTCGAGGGGAGCAATGCCCTGACCATCTCGTGGAAGATTCTCGGCTTATTCTTGAGAGATGCAAGGGACTACCTCTTGCAATTGTTTCAATTAGCGGTTTGTTGGCTTCTAAAAGCACAAATAAAGAAGAATGGCTCAGAGTTAGGCACAATTTGAAGGGTGAACTATTCAATATCAATCAACTTAGTGATATGGAAAAGATACTTTCACTAAGTTTCAATGACTTGCCTTTTCATTTGAAATCTTGTGTCCTATATTTGAGTATGTTCCCAGAAAACACAACTTATGGCAAGAGATATATAGCTAATTTATGGATTGCCGAAGGTTTTGTTCAACAAATGGGCAATGCAACATCGGAAGAAGTAGCAGAACTTTACTTCTATGAGCTCGTTAATAGAAACCTAATTCAAATGGTTGAAAAAGATGAAACAGAAGAGGAATACTCTTTGTTCCAAGTCCATGACCTTGTGCGTGAAGTTCTACTTCATAAATCTAAGAATCAAAACTTTGCCGCAACAATCGACGAGCAAAATTTAGTAATACCAAGTGGAGTCAGACATCTTTCAGTTAATAATACATCATTGGAGAAATTGCAAGGAGACCGCGACTTCTCTAGACTTCGCTCATTGATGTTTACATCTTCAAAAGGCTCTATTATTAGCTCAACTTCCATATCAGAGCTTCTCAGTAATCGTAGGCGACGTAGGGTAAAGCTCCTCAAAGTCTTGCATTGCTATGGCTTAGCTTTGGACACATTCCCCTCATTCATCTGCACACAATACAATCTAAGGGTCCTGAACTTGTTCAATAACAAAATAAGATCAATCCCACGCTCGATTGGAAGGCTTCGGAACCTCCAAACATTGAATCTTGGTGACACTTTAGTCGAGGAGCTGCCAGATGAGATACTTCAGATTCGTGGTCTGCGGCGTCTTAAGGCATATCGTAAAGACTCGAAGGGCTCTCCAATTGGTGTTAGGGTTCCAACCGGGATTCACGCTCTAACCTCCTTGCAAACTCTTCTTGTGATTAATGTTGGCCAATGTGGTTTGGATTTCATAAAATCCCTGGGAAATCTGAAGCAATTACTGGATCTACAGGTGCAAGAACTGAGAGAAGAACACGGACCCTTTTTATGCTCATCCATCGAGCAAATGAGTCACCTTCGTCAATTATGTATGGACTCAACTGATGATGATGAAATCCTGGACATGCAACATATCTCATCACCACCACCGAGCCTTGAGCGATTGTTTGTAAATGGACATTTGACGAAACTACCAAGTTGGATATCTGGCAAACTTAAAAGCCTAACCACTTTAAAATTAGAGAACTGCAAGTTGAAGAGTGATCCACTCGAATCTCTTCAGACTTTGCCCAATCTAGTACGTCTTGTATTTGGGAAGAGTTCTTATGAGGAATATGAGCTAAGTTTCAGAGTCGGAGGCTTCAGAATGCTTAAGCTGCTACAGTTTATAGACATAGGCAAATTAAGACGAGTGACCATAGAAGAAGGGTCGCTGCCAAGTCTCGAATACTTATATTTAAGAAACTGCAAATTGCTGGAGGAAGTGCCATCAGGGATCGAATTCCTCACTGACCTCAAAGAGCTTTAAGTTCATAAACCTGGGTGATCAATTTGTCAAAAGACTGCGCTCTAGAAGTGAAGATTCGGGCTTTCAAAGAATTAAGCACGTGCCAATACTGTAAACATATAAAATATGCTTTCTACAAAAGTTTAATATGATGAGGTCTTTATGTTGTAATTATCTTTTATTTTTTAAAATAACTAAATAATTTTGTTCTCCGATCATATATTTATCTTGGACCATCAATTGATAAATTAATTTAAAATATTTAATTAAAATTTGTCTATTTTTCCTTTATAATAAAAGTTAAATATATTTTATTATTTTTTATCGTAGAATAATTTTTTTGGGTCAATGAGCCAAATGCCCATTTGTGATTCAAGGTTTAAAAAAATGTCTATTTCTATTTTTGGCAATCAAAACCACCAGTTAATTGAAATATGGACTAATTTACCTTTAGAATTAATTAATTAATATTTGAAATTTAAATTACATTTAAAATTAATTAATAATTAAAAATAACAAAATTTCCTTAAATGTAGCTAAATATAATAATTGACTAATATAAATAATTTCTTAATTATTTTTCAATATTTTCTCCTTATTAATTAACATACTAACGATTTAAATTTTAAAATCAAAATTTCAAAATTCCTACAACCGTAAGAAATAATGAGAAAAAATTAATATAAAATATGCAAACATTATATATCGATATATTTAAACTGTAAGTATATATACGAAATTTAAATTGTAAATAGATATGCGAAGTTTAAACAGTAAATATAATCACAAAATATATTTAAACTATAAATATATATACGAAATTTAAAGTGTAAATATAATTACAAGGCTGTAAATATATATACCAATACCAAAACTGTAAATATATATCGATATATATACTAATACCAAACTTATATTTAAACTGTAAATATATATACGAAAATTTTATTAACCTGTAAAAACTGCATATATTTTTACGAAAAATATTACCACTGCAAAATCGTGTAAAACCCCTACAAAATTGTGTACACAATTTTGTAAATGCATTTACAAATCGTGTAAATTCATTTAACACTCTAAGAAATATACCACTCCAAGATCTTGTAAAACCATTTACAAAAATAAAAAATCTTACCGTGTTTGATCCGGCAACCGAGAGACGGTGAACAAAAGGAGAATGACGGAGGGCGACCGCGACGGAGAGTGATGTAGGAAGGATGCGCGATGGAGGACGACCGCGACGGCCGACGAAGAGCGACTAAGGAAGGAGGCACGACGGAGGAACGAGGTGCGACGGAGGAAGTAGGCACGATGGAGGGCAACCGCGACGGAGGCTACGGTCGCCTCCTCGGTGGCCGAAACCACGCCCGAAGGGGAGAGAGAGAGAGAGAGAGAGAGAGAGAGAGAGAAAGAGAGAGAGGGGAGGAGAGAGAGAGAGAACGTGAGAGAAAAATAGGAAAAGAGAAAGATTTTTTTTTCAATTTTTGAGTCAAAGTAATAAAATTAAATGATTATCTAATTAATATGGGAACTTTTCAACCAAAATTTTAGGATAATTTAATTTCAAAAATTAAAATATATAATAAATAATTAAATACGAAAATAAATCAATATAAATAAAACCAGGGTTAATATGGTCCAAAATATTTTTAAAATGGGTATAAATGAATTGTTTGAAAGTATGGGCATTTCCCTCACCTTATGTGTTTTTTGGGCGTTTCATGGGTTTTTCTTATAATCTTCTAAATTAGATCCTACATAATAGGAGATTTTGTCAAGCTTAAATATAGGAAATTATAATTTTTAAATTATATTACTGATAATTAAAACGAAAATTAATATTTAATATATAATTAAAATCAAGGTTATAATGGTCCAAAATTTATAAAAAAAATGAGCATAGATGAATTAATTAAAACTATGGATATTTCTCTTAAACCTTGAGTGTATTTTGGGCCTTTCGCGGATTTTTCTTATAAATATATATAGTTCCAAAGATAACCTAATTAGCATAAGAGAGAGTTTCACACTATATAAAGAAATAATTGATGGAGAAAGTCATCTATTTTATACCTTGAACTCTTCGTTCTTTTTGTTGACCTGGATGCGCAGACACACTGCAAAGCAACGAGAAACAATCTTTTCTCAGCTTCCTTCTGTTGGAATGAAGTCTAATTTAGCAATGAGTGTGCTTCGAATCTACTTATCGGCAAGAACTGCCGTGCCGACACACGAGAGCACACCGGAAAGGGAAGAGTTGAACGGAAAAGATCCGACAAGAGCCATGTAAACTACCTGTTTTGAGAAAATATCAAAACAAGGAAACATTTCAGTATCTCAATTACGTATATTAGTATAATACTCAATTATGTATAATACGAATATACATAATTGAGAGATGAATAATCACATTTCCAAGACCACGGCATAGGGTTTAAGGAAACGAAGTTCAACTGTTCTTAACCAAACCATAAAACCGGACAATGAAAAACATAGGTGAGAGTAAAGGAAAGAACCGAAGCTTGAGAGTTAACAGCTATACAATCAAATGAAATAATCTCTAATCCAAAAAAGTATCAATTTTTCATATACTGTTCGACAAATTAATTAGAAAACGAATAGAAAAAAGAGTCGTTACAAACAAAAAACACCAAGGGGTTTAGAAATATCAACTAAATTACGTACATTTATTTATTTGAAATCAGAGCTCGGCGTCAGAATCTCAGTCGACGAAGAACAATGAGAGAAAAAAGGTTTTGTCGATATGCAGAGAGAGAAAGTGGGTGAGGTAGTGAATGGGAGAGAAAAAGAAGTCAAAATTAGTATATTTGAAATCTTTAGAAGCTTTTGGAGGCTTTTTGCATTTGTATTTTGCGTTTGCATTTTTAATATTGATGAGCAGAAAGTCTACAGTTCTTTTTTAAATGAGTCAACTCTTGGTGGGTCAATACTGTATGAGGATCAAGAGACGGGTGTCCCCGAATTTATCGAACAATTGGAGCCGGATTTGGATGCTCAGAGCATCACTTCTTCCCCGCGAATTTCGAAGGACGATGGTCATGATCACAATCACGATGACGATGGTTCCAGAATTGCGTGTGGAGCTTGGTGGAAAAGAGGAGCTGCTTCTGTGTATTCACATGCAAAGGAGACAAATGCGTATTGGTCTATATTCATCGCAGCAGCGGTTATGGGGCTCGTGATTCTCGGGCAACAATGGCAGCAAGAGAGATGGCAGAGTCTGCATCTTAAGTGGCAGTTCAGCCTTAACAATGAGGTATGTCGCTATTAGTTTTTCTCATTTTAATATCTGATTAATTAGAAACCCAGAATCATATCTATCTTTCTAGCTTGTATTATGCCACTTTTACGAAATTGGGAAATTAAATTATGATACTAATGAGACTTAATAAGATCCCAGCTTAGAAGAGAAAATCCGGCCGAAGATGCAAAAGAAAGACTTAAAGGACTAAACTAAACGAAACAATCCCGACCTTTCTCTATAGAGCAAGGTTGAACGCTCTCGTAGAGAGGCAAAAGAAAAGACTTAAAAGGACTAAACGATAAATGACCGTCTTGCCCTTCTTCAGATGATAGGTAATACGGGTCTATCAGATAATCCATGAATTTTCTCTAGATCAACAGTAAATCCATTTTTTTAATTGGCTATGTAGAAGCTTAAAATTTTAGATTATGATTTAAAGATTGAAATTACACAATTCCAAAACCAAGAAACTCTCCAGAAAATTTTCCACTCTTGTCGGGCACCATTCCTTTTTTTCACGTCACCATATGTTTATTTGTCGTTGGCTCGGAACTTGATATTTTTTTGTGGACCAACTTCCATAATTGCAGAAGACAAGCAGGATATTCGGTCCCATATCACGCTTAAAGGACGTGATCGTCGGAGGGCACCGCCGTAATTCCCTCATTAGAGGCAGCTCCTCAAGGGAGACCTAAGATGTTGAAGCCAGCAAGTTTGAAGATGATGACGAAAAACTGAAGATGAAAAAGATAAATTAGGTATTGTTGTGTTGTAATGTATTGTCTTTCACGAAGTCCCTCCTTTGGGTAACATATTCAAATAATTTGTGTTCTGTTATATTTATTTCTACATGTCTGTTTATAAAGTTTTATGGTTTTCGTGATACTGTTTATTCCGGCCATTTTGTCAATTTCGTTCGTCTGAAATATTTAGATTAATATAATCTCGTTAAATTAATACTCGATAAATTAATAATTTTGATTAAATAATAATGTATTATAGTTTTGGTTTTAAATAATGATTAGCGATAAAAATACTCAAGTTGTTTAGAAATGGGTCGGCATAAATTCAACTTAAAAAAAACTATTGCAAAAGATAGCAAGTTTCACTTTTTTTTTTTGTTAAGAATGTTAGTTCCATTCATTCTCTGTCTCTCTCCTAATCGATCCTACATCAAACACCAGAAAACACCAGCAAATTACGACCCAGTAACATAATTACAAAGAATACCTTTGTTTCATGAAATCCTTGAAACTTCTTGCTGGGTTTTCACTTTTCATAGAGAGAGAGTTGGTAAATTTGCGTCAAACATGTCGTTTTTCAAAGTCAAAAGCGACACCATGTCGGAGACGAGTTGCCTGAATTTTGTACAATAAATTATACTACTAACACTTGTGCATTATAAAGAATAGTCAACTTGTAGATTTTAGAATTGCAAACTACACGTATATATCTTCCTACTTGGTATTAAAAACTCTTCATGTATATTAATATATATATATATATATATATATATAGTTGGTTTCAGAAATCCATTGCATTATGCCATTATAGGGCTAGCTAACCAAGCAATAAATGACAAAAACAGATGCACAAAATACACAAAATACGTAACAACCGAGAATCTCTTCAAAAGTCAACGCAGATCACAGACGCCTTTGTTGAAAAGCTTAAAGCCTTTTCAAGCATGAAATGAAACAACCAAATTTCAGATCTGACCAACAGATCCCACACACATATTGAAGCCATACAGAGAGAGAGAGATGGCAGAGAGTGCGGTGGGCTTTCTGTTGGAGAAGCTTGGAACGTTGCTGGAGAGTGAAGCGAGACAGCTGAGCGGAGTCCGTGACGAGGTCGAAGAAGTAAGGGACGAGTTGGAGGCTATGAAGGCCTTCCTCCGAGAAGCCGATGCCATGGAAGACACCGACGAAGGACTCAGAGTATGGGTCAAGCAAGTCAGAGAGCTCGCTTACGACGCCGAGGATGTCATCGACCATTTCCTAATTTGCTTCGAACATCCGTCCCGCCTCTTTGGTTGTGTATCGAAGAGCACTCGTTTTCTGAAGACGTTGAAAGCTCGCCGGCAAGTTGCTTCTCAATTACAGAAGATCAAGTCTAGAGCAGTCACTATATCCGAGCGGCGCCAAAGGTACAACCACGATTGGGGGTCAACGCAGGGTTGCTCGAGCTCAACCCAGGTCTTGTCTGTGTTGAGGGACAATGCCCGCCTCGTGCCGGAAGCTCAATTAGTTGGCATTGAAAGGCCAAAAGCAGAATTGCTCGGTTGGATTCTCGAGGATGCTGAAGGAAGCCACCGTGGCCGAGTTACGGCCGTGCAAGGCATGGGAGGTTTGGGCAAAACCACTCTGGTCAACCAAGTCTACAGAGATGATCAAGTCAAGCAACGCTTCCGACCCCGCGCTTGGGTCACCGTTTCCCAGACTTTCAATGAACGCGACATTTTGTTGGAAATAATCAAACAAATTGGAAGTCCATCCTTGGAAGAGACGTGCTCCAAGGATAATCATTCGCTCAAAGAGGATCTTCTGTGTTTCTTGCAAGAGACAAGGTATCTTATTGTTCTTGGTGATGTCTGGACTATGAATGCTTGGGAGTCTATCAAATATGCTTTTCCTGAAAATAATCTCGATAGTCGCTTAATTATCACAACTCGTATCATCGACGTCGCCAATAAGGTCACGAATGATGTTTTTGAAGGCAACATCCTTGCATTAGCCCCATTATGTGAAGAGCGTTCTTGGGATCTTTTCTGTGCAAGAGTTTTTCATAAAGAGCAATGCCCTGACTATCTTCTGGAAGATTCTCGGCTTATTCTTGAGAGATGCAAAGGACTGCCTCTTGCAATCGTTTCTATTAGCGGTCTGTTGGCTTCAAAACGCGCTAGCAAAGAAGAATGGCTTAGAGTTCGGCGCAATTTGGAGGGGGGAGTATTCAATAACAATCAACTTAGTGATATGGAAAAAATACTTTCACTAAGTTTCAATGACTTGCCTTTTCACTTGAAATCGTGTGTCCTGTATTTAAGCATGTTCCCAGAAGACACAAATTATGACAAGGTATATATAACTCATTTATGGATTGCAGAAGGTTTTATTCAACAAATGGGCAATGCAACATCGGAAGAAGTAGCAAAACTTTACTTCTATGATCTCATTAATAGAAACCTAATTCAAGTGGTTCAAGAAGATATAGCAGGAGAAGACTACACTCGGTTTCAAGTCCATGACCTTGTGCGCGAAGTTCTACTTCGTAAATCTAAGAATCAAAACTTTGCCGCAACAATCGATGAGCAAAATTTAGTAGTACCAAAAGGAGTGAGACATCTTTCAGTTAATAATACCTCATTGGAGAAATTGCAAGGAGACTGCGACTTCTCTAAACTCCGCTCATTGATCTTTAATTCTTCAAAAGGCTCTATTGTTAGCTCTGCTTCCATACACAGGGTAAGGCTCCTCAAGGTGTTGGATTGCTCTAGTTTAGCTTTGGACGCATTCCCCTCATTCATCTCCACACAATACAATCTAAGGTACCTCAGCTTGTATAATAACAAAATAAGATCAATCCCGCGCTCGATTGGAAGGCTTCGGAACCTCTTAACATTGAATCTTATCGGCACTTTAGTCGAAGAGCTGCCAGATGAGATACTGCACATTCGTGGTCTGCGGCATCTTACGGCATGTCGTATAGACTCAAATGGTTCACGAATTGGTGTTAGGGTTCCAATAGGGATTCACGCTCTATCCTCCTTGCAAACTCTTTTTATTATTAAAGTGGGTCAATGTGGTTTGGATTTCATAAAATCCCTGGGAAAGCTGAAGCAATTGCAGGATCTATATATCGAGGAAGTGAGAGAAGTACACGGACCCGTCTTATGCTCATCCGTCGAGCAAATGAGTCACCTTCGTGAATTAAATATCAAATCAATCTATGACGACGAAATCCTGGACGTGCAACATATCTCATCACCACCACCGAGCCTTGAGAGATTGTTTGTAAAAGGACATTTGGCGAAACTACCAGGTTGGATATCTTACAAGCTTAAAAGCCTAACCACTTTGTACTTGGAGAATTGCAAGTTGAAGAGTGATCCACTCGAATCTCTTCAAACTTTGCCCAATCTACTACGTTTTGTATTTGGGAAGAGTTCTTATGAAGGAGATGAGTTAAGTTTCAAAGTCGGAGGCTTCAAAATGCTTCAGCTACTAGTGTTTGAGAATATAGACAGATTAAGACGAGTGACGATAGAAGAAGGGTCACTACCAAGTCTTGAATTCTTATCTTTTGAAAACTGCAAATTGATGGAAGAAGTGCCATCGGGGATCGAATTCCTCACTGACCTCAAAGAGCTTACCTTCTTTAGCATGGGTGATCAATTTGTCCAAAGACTGCGCTCCAAAAGCGAAGATTCGGGCTTTCGAAGAATAGAGCACGTGCCGACTCTGGTGTTGGCTTCAAGTGACGCCGAGGGAAACTGTTCACATATCAGCTTGGAAGAATAGGAAGATTGTGGAGAAGAAAAAGGTCCGATTTTTAGTCACAACATTGTCTATTAATGTATAAATTAAAAGAAGCCGTTTCTTATGCACGAGCTAGTTCATTATCTTCTTCCTTCTGATACAATGGCTATTACAGTACTAGCACAATTCCATTAAGAAAATAAAGAAACAAAGTCATGGTGACAAGGTTGATTAAAAGTGTCTTTAGCCTCTGATTTTCAAGTGCGTTTTATGCTGTCAGGCTATGGCGGTACAGAAGATGAATGTCCCTCAGATTCAAAGGCGTTCTTGTTATGCTGCTCTTTGTGTTTGTAATTTCTTGATTACTTTGGTTTACGTTTATGGTGAACTAAACGCTGTTTTATGTTTGTGCTTTGTTTGATTTGTGTAACGGTTATGTCGTTTAACAGTAACGGTTACGTTTATGATTGGGATGTTTTTTTTAATTATTATTTATTATAACTACTTATCTTGCATATAGGTATAATCTGAGTTCATAAGAAAATAATGTGTTTTGCAAATATTAAAATCATAAATTTAATTTTCTAATCCTAGTTATTTAGTGGCATATATGTTCTAATCAGTAATCACCAATCTCTTGTCAAACCATTTCACAGCCTGAATTTTTCAAAATTTTCTGACAAAAAATTTACCTGTAAAATCAATTCTTAAGAACCGACATGAAAAAGGTCCTTGCCTTCCCTTTTCCTCGCGAAAAACCAAACCAAATCAAACCGACACCATTAGAAAACTCAAATCTCCGCAATTACCACATTTCACCTAAACAATAGATTAGAGTAAAAAATTAAGCAATACTCATAAAAACTTATAAACTGTAAGGCACAATACGAAAATAATTACGAAAATAATAATCTAAATTGATTAATCAAAAGGTATTTTAGGATTAAAAATGAATTTAAAATGCCACCTCATGTTAATTGACTAGTTTACAAAATTAACCAATATTTGATTATTTTGTTAAACCTATGTTTTAAATTGGTTATTTGGTGCAATTTCTCTTTTTTGAACTTTTAGATGAAGAATAATTTTTCTTTTTTAACAAAATTCCATTGAAGAAAAAATTCAATTAATTTACCAAGCAATGGGACATTAAAGTTTGTATTAAGATTCTAATTGTAATGAACATTCTATACCTTATGTGGTCACTGGACTTGTTAAATAAAGTTATGCCATCATTTTAAGGCCAAAATGTTACTACGAAAATCAATTAACAAAACCGACTCCAATCTAAATGCAAAATAGTTGGGATAACGGCAGCCTAATCTATGGTAGACGGCTTTCTCGGAAATTTAAGTGGGCAAAAGGGGGCTTAAAACGTCATAAAAAATAAATAAATAAATAAAAGCCGTTTCCGTGTAAATTATGTGATTCTAGAAATGCATAAAAGCACAACGATAACAGAACCAGAATCGACGACCCATTGGGAATCCGTGAATTTTTTCAATTTTGGAGATGCAACTTGCAATCTCCGGATCATCAGTAGTTCATTCATTTCTTAAATTGACTAATTAGTACCATAGAAGTTTATATAATGACTTGAAAAGATTTTTATTTTATTTTATAGAGGCCCGAAATCTCACTAAGCGAACTCGAATTACAACTAGGTTGACACTCAAGGAAAGCAAAGTAAAAATCGAAGCTCAGGATAATATAAATGAAAATATCAAAGATTACAAACTAAATCGGAGAGAACTATCTAAACCTGAAATTCTCCCTCGAACAAATGGAGTTGAAAAGATTGAAATTACGTAAAAGTCGAAACGAAGAAACTCCGCATTTTTTCACTGAACCATATGTTTCACCTTTAGTGCGAATTATCTTATTAATATAGTGACTGTATTATCTTCCATATAATGCGAACTTGCTTGCTTCAACATCTTAAAAGACATGATCGTCAGAGGGCACCGCCATAATTCCCTCATGCCTCATCAAAGGCAGCACCATATATTGTTGCGTTGTTGTGATGAGTGGCGAAGCCATGATTTTGGTTAAGGTGGTGTGTAAGTTGAATTTTCAAGAATATTTTTAATGTAAATTTTCAACTATATTTTTTAAAATAAATAACGACAATCACATAATAACGTTGCAACATCTATTAAAAACAAATAGATAAAATTATCTTAAACAAAATATAAAGCCAATTTTTCAGTTTTTTTAAATATTGAATAATAGATTTTTCGTCGATAGAAACATAAATAAATGTATCGATAACCACTTTTTGACGCATTTGTAAGAAATAATTATAACAATTTATTAAACTTCTGTATGAAGTAAAGACAATCAATGAGAAGGAACCAAAAGTGAAAAAATCATAATAATAAAATAGTTATTATATGTTGAAATTGTGTATAAATGCGATCAAAAAGAGCGAAAACGTGAAATAATAATGCGTCGCTATGTGAAACTTCACATAGAGACTCAACAATTTTTTGTTAAATATTTTCATAAAAAAAATTATATCCTTAAAAAATTTACCACTAAAAATATAAGGATTATAACTCATTATATTGTATTATTATAATCATTATACTGCAGAATATTCCCTCAAATAAAGATCGATCCTCAATCTGTCAAAATGAAGATCAATAAACCAGTACTACTACATGTTCATTGTATTACTATATTAAATGTTAATATTTTATACATAATAACTACATTTTTTATTTTAAAACTTTTTTTATTTTTTACGCGCCATTTTTCAGTTGGTGCCCGAGCATACATTCACCTTTATGTAGCTCCGCCCTGGTTAATGTGTTGTTTTTCACGAAGTCTCTCCTTTGGGAAACATATTCAAATAATTTGGGTTCTGTTGTATTTATTTCTGTATGTCTGTATAGATTTTCATGGTTTTGGTGATACTTTTCATTTGAGTAAAATTGTTACACTAAATATGTCTGTCTGAAAAAATATGTTTAAAGCAAGCTTTACATCTTTGTTGAGCCATTTGTCGTAGTTTTCTTCGAGTGAAATATTTAGCTTTACATCTATAAAAAAATACAAATATATATTTATAATTTCATATTAGTACCTAAAGTTACATATATATAATTTTCTTTTTCAAATAATAGAAAAATATGTAATATTAATTATTTATCTAAAGTCTTACATAACTATGATTCTATGCTAATAGTTAAAATTATATTTATGAGATTTGAATAACATACATGTAATGTTAATTAGAGCAAATTCACATTAAAGTAATTTTATGCAACTTTAGCTACATATATGTAAAAGAGGGGAAAAAAATAAAGATTGAAATTGAATGAAACAATGAGTGTTATTTAAAAAAAAAAAAGTTTGTGTATCAGGAGGACCTGGTCATTAATTTATTTTTTTAAAAGTTAGTGTAATAATGAATATTTTTCAAAATTGTCCTATTAAAATAATGCAAAACAATAAATATAATTCGAAGACAACTATATACACAATATGTGAGCGTTGACATTATTGATATTTACATCATATACACGATATGTGAGCGTTGACATTATTAATATTTACATCATATATAGACAATATGTGAGCGTTGACATCATCGATATTTACATCATATACACAAACCATAGATAATCAATCTTGTTAATGTTGACGAACTTTCATCCCCACACAAAAAAAAAAAAAAAAAAAAAAAAAAAAAAAACAGATCTTGGAGCAGAGAGAGAAAAATGGCAGAGAGCGCGGTGAGCTTTCTGTTGGAGAGGCTTGGAACGTTGCTGGAGAATGAAGCGAGCCTGCTGAGCGGAGTTGAAGACAAGGTCGAAGACGTGAGGGACGAATTGGAGGCTATGAAGGCCTTCCTCCGAGAAGCCGACGCCATGGAGGACTCCGACGAAGGACTCGGAGTGTGGGTCAAACAGGTCAGAGAGCTTGCTTACGACGCCGAGGATGTCATCGATGATTTCCTTCTTCACTTCGAACAGCCTGACGAGAATGGCATCTTCAGTTGTTTTTCAAAGGTTGCTCGTGTTCTTATGACGCTAAAAGCTCGCCACCAAGTTGCTTCTGAATTACAGAAGATCAAGTCTAGAGCAGTCAGTGTATCCGAGCGGCGCCAAAGGTACAACCACGATTGGAACTCAACGCAGGGTGGCTCGAGCTCAACCCAGTTTGTGTCTGCGTTGAGGGACAATGCCCGCCACGTGCCGGAAGCTCAACTAGTTGGTATTGAAAGGCCAAAAGCAGAATTGCTCGTTTGGGTTCTCGAGGATGCTGAAGGAAGCCATGGCGTCCGAGTTACAGCCGTGCAAGGCATGGGAGGTTTGGGAAAAACCACCCTTGTCAACCGAGTTTATAGAGATGATCACGTCAAGCAGCACTTCCCGCTTCGTGCCTGGGTTACCGTTTCTCAGTCTTTCGATGAACGCGAGGTTTTGTTGGAAATCATCAAACAAATTGGCAGTCCATTTCATGAGGAGGCGTGCTCGAGGAACATTCATTCTCTCAAAGAGGACATCCAATCATTCTTGCAAGAGACAAGGTATCTTATTGTTCTTGATGATGTCTGGACTACGAATGTTTGGGAGTCCCTCAAATATGCATTTCCTGACAATAATCTTGATAGCCGGTTAATTGTCACAACTCGTATCAGCAAAGTTGCCAATAAGGTTATGAAGGATATTTTCAAAGGCAAGATCCATGCATTAGCCCCATTAAGTGAAGCGAATTCTTGGCATCTTTTCCGTGCAAGAGTTTTTCATGGGGGGCAATGCCCCGACCATCTTGTGGAAGATTCTCGACTTATTCTTGAGAGATGCAAGGGACTGCCTCTTGCAATTGTTTCAATTAGCGGTTTGTTGGCTTCAAAACACGCTAGCGAAGAAGAATGGCGTAGAGTTCGGCGCATTTTGGAGGGTGAAGTATTCAATAACAATCAACTAAGTGAATTGGAAAAGATACTTTCACTTAGTTTATATGAGTTGCCTTATCATTTGAAACCGTGTGCTGTATTTGAGCATGTTCCCAGAAGACATAAATTATGGCAAGGAATATATAGCTCATTTATGGATTACAGAAGGTTTTGTTCAACGCATGGGCAATGCATCACCGGAAGAAGTAGCGGACCTCTACTTCAGTGAGCTCTTTGATAGAAGCCTAATTCAACTAGTTGAAAAATATGAAGCAGGAGAAGACTACTCTAGGTTTCAAGTCCATGACCTTGTGCGTGAAGTTCTACTTGGTAAATCTAAGAATCAAAACTTTGCCGCAACAATCGATGAGCGAAATTTAGTAGTACCAAAAGGAGTAAGACGTCTATCAGTTAATAATACATCCTTAGAGAAATTGCATGGAGATGGCGACTTCTCGAGACTTCGCTCATTGATCTTTACACCTTCAAAAGGCTCTATTATTAGCTCCACTTCCATGTCAGAGCTTCTCAGTAATCGTAGGGTAAGGCTCCTCAAGGTGTTGAAGTGCTCTGACTTAGCTTTGGACACATTCCCCTCATTCATCTGCACACAATACAATCTAAGGGTCCTGAACTTGTTCAATAACAAAATAAGATCAATCCCACGCTCGATTGGAAGGCTTCGGAACCTCCAAACATTGAATCAACTGATGACCATGAAATCCTAGATGTGCAACATATCTCGTCACCACCTCCGAGCCTTAAGCGATTGCATATGGATGGACGTGTGACGAAACTACCAAGTTGGATATCTGAAAAGCTTAAAAGCCTACACACTTTGTGCTTCATGAATTGCAAGTTGAAGAGTGATCCACTCGAATCTCTTCAGACTTTGCCCAATCTAGTACGTCTTTTATTTGGGAAGAGTTGTTATGAAGGAGATGAGCTAATTTTCAGAGTCGGAGGCTTCCAAATGCTTCAGCTACTATGCTTTGCAGATGTAGGCAAATTAAGAGGAGTGACAATAGAAGAAGGGTCGCTGCCAAGTCTTGAAGTATTATCCTTGAATAGGTGCAAATTGCTGGAGGAAGTGCCATCAGGGATCGAATTTCTCACCACACTCAAAACGCTTGAGTTCATAGACTTGGGTGATCAATTTCTCAAAAGACTGCGCTCCAAATGTGAAGATTCGGACTTTCGAAGAAAAATAGAGCATGTGTCGACTCTGGTGATGGGTTCATATGACGCTGAGGATAACTGGGAAGAAGAAGAAAGGTACGAGTTTTAGTCATTATTCTTCCACACAATGCCTATTTGCAGTAGCAACAGAACTCCATTAACAAAGTCATGATGACAAGGTTGATGATTGTGAGAACTGAAACATCGAACGTCTCTTAGTTAGCTATGACAGTACTGAAGATGAATGTCCCGCGGAGATTCGAGTTCAAAGGCGTTCTTGGGTTGTTGCTTGTTGTGTTTGTCATTCCTTCATTACTTTGGTTTGTTGAAGCTCTCTGGTTTACGTTGACTCTGTTTTGTGTTTGATTTGTGTTGCAAGTTCTAAACTCTTTGACGTTTCTCGAAAGGGTTGTTTGATTTATTTAAATTAATTTGGGAGGTTTATTTTATTATTACTAGTGGATTGGCACCGCGCGAAAGCGATCAATTATATATTATTAATTATAATTTTAAATAAAAATACACGGTGGCACATATTTTATGTATCTATTAAGAAAAATATCAGTACAATATAATTTGAGTAATTATTGAAAAAGTTATATCTAAACATACAAATTTTGCAGAAGAACATAAATGGGAACCTCGATTAAAACAAATAAACAATTAAAAAAAATCTACAAACAGACAACAACTGCTCTATAGTAATAAAAACATAAATACTTATAATATTATGTAATACTTTGCTTAGATTTTATGTCTTTACTTAGTTTTTCGAATGACTATTTCTTTTTTATTATTCTATTTTTTTACCCTCAAATAATAAAAAATTGAATTGTTTATTAATATAAATAATAAAAGAACATTTAAAAAATATTTAGAGCCCTCGGTTCACTCAAATATATTTTTGGAGCAAAACTGCCATATATTTTTGGAGCATAATTTTTAAGTTTTAATGAGTTGCTTTCGTTTTTGTAGTTGAAAAGGCAACTATAAAACATTGTAATATTGATTTGAAATATGATGGAAAAAAATCTATGTGAGTGTGTAACAATCATAAATTTTAGGAGCCTCTAAAATATTTAATTTTTTATATATTTAATTCAATATACAATAGTATATCTAATAAAATAGGGGCTCTTAAGATTTGCGCTCGAGTTGCCCGCCTTGCTCATCTATAGTCAGGGCTAGACCGACATATATCCCGATAGTTTGAGCTCTTATTTAATTTGTTCACTTTGTCATATCAACTAAACGCATAAGATACAACAAAGAAATGATGTTCCAAAAAAAAGAGTGAACTGACGATGCATGGTTGTCCTTTGTTTGGTTCACGTCAAACTTACCCAACAACTTGTTAGATTTAGATATTATAACTGACGAAAAACATGGTTTAAGATTTATCTTTAACAATTAAACAAATTTGATAAGACAAAAACAGACGACAAAATGGTAATATGAAAAAATGCATTATAATTTAAATTCTACTTTTTTTTCCCGACATTCATGATTTCACTCGCTTGTGTAACGCCTCCTTTATAGATGGTTACAATGCTCACCAAAGCAAAGATTGTCAATGAACACAATGTAACACTTTCTCTCATTAGCGGTCTAAGTCTTAAACTCTAAGAACTTCACGGTACTTGTCTTTAAAAAAAAATCATTTAAAGACAAGTACCGCGAAGTTCTTAGCAAGAAAAATTAAAGACAAGTATCATATTGAAAATTAACACAACATGACATGTATAAAATGATTAGCAAGAAAGATTATTTATACAGTTCAACTGTAACACAATATCCACGACTAAATTGAATGAAATAGCAAGGGAAAACCACACGTGTTAATCAAATCAAACTCACTGCAAAAAATAGAATTCGATGAAAAAAACTGAAGCTAAACAATGCTTACAAATAAAATCTATTACCTACATGTAATACTTACAATTCTCGAGTAAATCTAGTAAGTAAGAAACTAACCGATAAAGCGACGAACTTAAGTGTAATTGAGGAAAAACCAATGTCCAAAACCAATGTCCCCTGCAGAAACAACAAAAGGGAAACTAATGTCCAAAATCAAATCAAACCCACTGGCAAAAAATAAAACCAAACTCCAGGAAATCAGAATATCTTGCCCAAAATATGATTTTTTTTTTTTTGCAAAAATCAATAGGAATAAAGCAACATACAATTCACGACTAAATTGAATGAACTAAAAGGGAAATAAGAATCTCACCGGAAAATTGACGAAAATACTTTTAATTAAAGAATTCCCTCTGAGAAATCAACATAAGGAAACTCACTGGCAAATTGACGAATTTACTATTCATTGTAAAATCCCCCCTGAAAATTATAAAAAAGGATAAATTGCCCATTTATAAAATCAAACTATACAATGTAAGACTTACAACCATACAAAACCCATAAAAAAATGCTTACAAAAAAAGAAAAAATCTCATCAAATAAATGCTCGCCTAATTCATTATTGAAGAAATACCATTGAAAAATCTACAAAAGAAAAAACAACCTAAAATCAAATAAATCTCATAAAAAAAGATGGAAACCGAACTCAGGGAAAAAAGAAACTTACCGGACAGAAGAAATTCCCCTGAAAATCACCAAAAGGTTAAACAATACTCACTGCTCAGAAATAATATGGAATGCATGACGGCTAAAAATGAAACCCAAATCATAGCCATACGATATCTTTGAGGGATGACTTTCTCCAGTTTGGCTCGCTCGGGTGGCAATGTGTCTCCGATGATGTTCTCTTGGACGGCCTCGTGTGTGTTGGGTTGATCGCCGCCATGCAAGCGTAGCGTCGCCGAAGATAGGCGGCGTGTGAGGAGACAGACCATCGTCCCGTTTTAAATATAAAAAAAAAAAAAAAAAAACTCGCGTGGTAGTGAAAAAGGCAAAACACAATTTAATGAAATGAGGATAATAAGGAGTAAGGGTACCTAATGCTTCAGTGATGAAAAGAGGTCAAGCGTCAGTTTTTAATTACTCCATCCATGTTACTCCAGTAAGGAATAGCAAAAGCATTAGTCAAAATGAGGCATTAATACTAAAATGAGATACTGCAATTAAATGAGTCATCTTCATCACTACTGAATGATTTTTTTATTTTTTTTTAAAAAGTAAAAATCTGAGAAAATAGGAATCTTGATTCTTTAGTTTTGTGTTGTGCCATGTCATCACTTGTGATTTTTGCTTATATATATATATATATATAGATTATTATTATTTATTAAAATTGCTTATCTTGCTATAGATATAATCTGAGTTCATAGGAATATAATATATTTATTGGCATCAGGGTTAGAGTCAGAACTTTAATTACGAGGGGGCGAAAATTAATAGACCATAAATTTCAAAATAAAACAAGACATTGAAACTATTATTATACATTGCATAACAACTGTTTTTTTGAACTTTTGACTTATGCAAATAATTCATTAGGATCTCTATACGGTTAGAATTCGCATATTATAAATTTTAAAATAAACGAGACATTGGTATAACTATTATACATTGCATTATAATTATTTTTTTATGAACTTTTGATTTATGAAAATAATTCATTAGGATCTCTGTATGATCAAAATTCTCATAAATTTTAAATAAAACGAGACATTGAAACTACTATTATTAAAAAAAAAATGTAATCATAAAACTGTTGCTAAAAAAATTAGAAATATGTAGAGATTAGAGAAAAAACAAGATTCCACTAGACCATAGTGACATTTAGTCTGTAAATGCTATGTTTATTATTTATATATAAACTTATATAATATGCATACATTAAAATAAAATATAACGAACTCGGACCAAGTGAGGGTGGCCGTCCCACCTGTGCCCTTGATTGGCATACATGATTCAATCATTAATCTCTTGTTAAACCATTTCACAGTTTTAAGTCATTTGACATTTTTTGACAAAAATTTACCTGTAAAATCAAGACATAAGAACCGTCGTGCTCCCGCTGGTCGGTAATCGGTAAATTTTAGCAGAAATGTTGTGGATTTTCTACGCAAGTGCACGTATCGAAAACAAGTAATATAATGATAAGAAAAGTCGATCCCACGGATAATTGTTACGATTAATTTTGCTAACTACTAGTCTTTTGTCACCTTAATTTTATCTAAACAAATAATAATTGTAATACGATTAATTAAATAACTAATGGAAATAAAATACTAAAAATGAAAGCTTTGGAAAAATAGAGAAATATAGGATCACAATCAATCCTCAACACTTCGCTCGATTCTTCATATCATTCATTTGATCATCAAATTGCTACAAGTTGTTAACCAAGACCCCTAATGCATCAAAAAGAACTCTTCCGATATTCAATTCAAGTTATCTTTCCTAACTAATTCACTATATTCCTATGTGAATTAAATTATGAACGATTCATTAAGCATGTGTTCTTAACGGGTTACACATGTTACATAGGTATATTCCTATCCTACATAAACTCAAGATTTCCATCATAGATCATGTGTTATCCTATCTACGGCTAAACACAAATTTTCTTTTCCCAAAGTTCCTAAGGTTTACCAAATAAATTTAATTGGTGATCAAGCAATCAAAAGCAATAAGCAAAGGATAGAATAAACAAACTTAAGCAATTGTCATTGATCAAAGAAACAATAATCCAAACGAGCTACATGTGAGTTTCGATTGCAATTCTATGAATGGTTTAGCTCATGATGAATCTAGAGCATAAACAAATCACAATGAGAAACATTATGGAGAAATCAATTCAACAAAGGAAGATGATACTAATGGAGAGAATCTCTGAAGCTCTTCGTCTCCACCGTTCTTCTTTGCAAAACCCGATCTCTAATGGCGTTCTTCGCGTTTCCTAGCCTCTTGTGATGTTTTTCTATCCCAAAATTCGTCCATTAATCCCTCTTTATGATTCCCTTATATAGCCTCCTCATTAGGTTAAGATTTAGGATAAAAAAATCCTAATTTGCGAAACAGTGGTGCTGGGGCACCGCGTGAAATCTGAGGTTCTTGCTGGGGCACCGGAAAAGCTATGCTACGGCACCAAGTTGCTGCCTGGTATTGTCAATTTCGGCTTTTCGGGCATGTAAAACTTCGTCCAAATGACTTGATTCATCTTGATCTTCAATTAAACAATCCACTCATGTAACTCCAAAAACAAATAAAACCACTAAAAGAAACACATTAAATGACTCTTGGATAAACAAAACGCTAAGAGAAAGTACTCAAATTATCGGTATAAATCCGACTCATCAAGAAAAAATCTGAAGTTTTAATTTGAAGGAAAAAAAATTCAAACCTTATTGTTTTGAAATCCTAAAAACCACGAACGGACCGAGAAACCAAGTTCCAGTCCCGGATTCAACCCTACAAAACTATAGAAAACTTCATGGATTAGGCTTTTGATAATGATTAATCAAGCATTAGCATACCAAACTTTCCCTAATAATATGGGAAAAAGCACTCTAAAATTTTAATTCAAAATAAAGTATCAGCAAATTCAAAAACTGGGTATGAATGCATATTCAGAAGGCTAATTTGCACCCTATTACAGGTTACACATTTCTTCTCAATCTTCCTACAAAAGAATGAGCCTCTTAACCTTCAGAATTATCACTCGTCATCTGTGTCGTTGAAGGTGATTTTTGTCGCCTTTGGAACGTCCTCCAAAATTTCCTTGCAGTGAGCACTGTAAAGCTTTGATTTCTGTAATTTTAATGCATGTGTAGAATTACTAGATATTATAATCAACTACATTAGCTAATTTATACTATATTTGGTGTGGTTTTAATTGAAAAGTTTCCTTGGATACGCCTTCGGAACATAGAAAATGTGGAAAAATGGAAGAAATGATGTTTCGCTTGTGTTTTTGAACTTTTAGATGAAGAAGATTTTTTTGCCCCCAAATTCGATTGAAGAAAACCGTTTCAAATTCAATTAATTTACCAACCAATGGGACATTAAAGTTTGTATTTAGATTCTAATTGTAATGAACATTCTCTACCTTATGTCGTCACTGAACTTGTTAAGGACGTGACATCATTTTAAGGCCAAAATGTTACTACCAAAATCAATTAACAAAACAGACTCCAATCTACACGCAAAATAGTTAGGAAAACGGCAGCCTAAACTATGGTAGACTGGCTTTCTCGGAAATTTAAGCGGGCAACAGGGGGCCTAAAACGTCGTAAAAGATATAAAAAGCCGTTTCGGTGTAAATTTTGTGATTTAGAAATGCTTAAAAGCACAATTCAGAGTGAAAATTGGGTGTCCTATAGTGCACAAAGAGCTCTGCATGATACTTGTCCATAACATGATAATACTTGTCTAGTTTTCCTTGTCCTAAAACAATATTTGAAGTTCCGAAAAATCGCCGTTTTTATCCGAGGAAGTTGATGATGACCAAATGGAGCACCAAGTTGCATAGAACAAAATCTGCAAAGGCTCTCTCCGGTGCCAAATCCTGCGTAGAAAACGGGATATCTGAATTAAGAAACTGAATAACCCACAATAGATAGAAGGCTATTGGCAGCAAATATACTTATGTTATCGCAATTGGTGTACTTACACACCTTAATTAATTTTCTAAGTTTCAATTCTTGTAATATCCCTTTTGAAATCATATACCCTTATAATGTCCATTTTAAATACAACTTCCAGAAGGTTGCTACAAATTCGGAAAGTTTGGTATATTTCCCATTGAAGATTAAAATAAATTTATCAGTACACAAAATACAATAACTTAGGTATATTTTCCGTCAGTGTCCAGTGTCCCGCCTTTCCATATATAAATATATTATATTTAGTTTCAGAGATAACCTAAGTGGCATAAGAGAGAGTCAACTATTTTACCTTGAACTCTTCGTTCTTTTTGTTGACCTGGATGCGGAGACACATTGCAAAGCAAAGAAGCAATCTTTCTCAGCTTCATTACGTTGAAAATGAAGTCTAAATCTAACATTGAGCAGATCTCCTTACCGGCAAGAATTGCCGTGCCGACACACGAAAGTACACCAGAAAGGAAAAGATCCAACAAGAGCCATATAAACTACCTGTTTTAAGAAAATATCAAACCGGGAAACTTATCGGTATCTCAATAACGGGACGAAAAGACTAGTTTTAACGGAGAGACTTTATAAAACGTGGAGTTGGGTAAATACAGTATTGAGAGAGGAATAATCACAATTCCAAAACTTGTCGGGTAGGATGTAAGGAAACGAAGTTTAACTGTTCCGAACCAAACCATAAAAGCCGAGCAGTGAAAAAACCTAAGCTTGAGTAATCAAGAGGGCTATAATCATATGAAATGATCTCTAATCCGAAAAATTATCAAATTGTTCATATACTGTGTGTGTGTGGCACAATAGACATAAGAGCTATAGATTTGTATTGTTTTTTTCTAAAAATTACTAGATGATTTTTTAATAAAATGGTATACTTTTCAATTTTCACAAATAATAAATACATTATAAAAGATAAGCGTAATAACCGGCCCAGTCTTTCCACGATCGTTGGATATTGCGACTGCTGATTTCCAAAAAGTGAAAAGATTTAACGAAAAGTGAAAAAGATTAGATATTAATTTCGATACTTAACTTTCAAGGCAATTATTAAATTGTGAATATAAAAAAATAATATATAAAGAAGAATTGTGAATATCAAAGCCCTAGTTCTTCAATTTCTTTCGCTCGCGGGTGACCTTTCTCTCAGAGTTTCACAGGTAAACCCAAAATCCAAGTTTCTCTCACGATTTTCCCCGATTCTCTTTGATTTTCTTCTTCTTCATCCCGATCCTAGCTTTCTTGTTATTCTCTCGTTGGTAATCGGATCCTCTCACCGTGAGTCCCTCTTTGGAAGTATTCTGATGATCGATTTTACCTTTTCGTTTGCTTTGAAACCATGATCGTGTTGTGGTGTGATTTTCTTCGAAATTCTTGATTGTTTCGGCGTTGGAAGATATATTGTTTTCAGTAATATCAATGCATGAAAGAAAATTTTGATTGAATTTATGCAGACGTGATTTGATTTATGTCCAGAACATACATAGTAGTTTTGAGGTTGTTCTTTGATTTGTGATTGTAACATTATTATTCAATTCTCAGCTATGACCGCTTTCTTGCGGTACACTCAATTCGCGTTAATTTTTGCAATCTATTTTTCTATGTCTCTTCGTTTGGGAAATTGTTTTCGCTGATAATGGATTGCATTCTATTTGATATTCGATTTCTGTTTTCTATGAAGTGTAGTTTAGTCATGTACTTGTATTTTCTTTCTTTTTTCCTTAATTAACACCATTGAATATAGTTGTTCGGTATCATTCATTCTCAACATGAACATCCCTTTATCTTTTGCTTGATTTTATAAAAATGTAATGTAATTTTTACTGTGATTTTTGTTTAACCAGTTGCTCACAATGGCGGATTCCCAAGATAGCAATCGTGACATTGAGATCTGGAAGATTAAGAACTTGATCAAAAGCCTCGAAGCTGCAAGGGGAAACGGCACGAGCATGATCTCTCTCATCATGACTCCTCGTGATCAAGTGTCTCGGGTCACTAAGATGCTTGGGGATGAATTTGGAGCTGCTTCCAACATCAAAAGTCGAGCGAATCGTCAGTCTGTTTTAGGAGCAATTACATCTGCACAGCAGAGGCTGAAACTCTACAACAAGGTCCCTCCAAATGGGCTCGTTCTCTACACGGGCACAATTGTCACAGAAGATGGAAAAGAGAAGAAGATGACCACTAGTTTCGAGCCTTTCAAGCCGATCAATACATCTTTGTACCTCTGTGACAACAAGTTCCACACCGAAGCTCTAAACGAGCTTCTTGAAAATGCTGACACGTTCGGCTTCATTGTTATGGATGGACATGGTACCCTTTTCGGGACTCTGAGTGGTAACACAAGAGAAGTGTTGCATAAGTTTAGTGTTGACCTTCCAAAGAAGCACGGGAGAGGAGGACAATCAGCTCTGCGTTTCGCCCGACAAAGAATGGAGAAGCGCCACAATTATGTGAGGAAAACAGCAGAACTTGCAACTCAGTTCTATATCAACCCAGCTACTAGCCAGCCCAATGTTTCAGGGTTAATTCTCGCGGGATCCGCTGACTTCAAAACCGAGCTGAGTCAGTCTGACATGTTTGATCCTCGGCTTAAAGCCAAGATTTTGAACATTGTGGACGTGTCTTATGGAGGGGAGGACGGTTTTAACCAGGCGATTGGACTTTCCTCGGAGATCCTTGCCAATGTTAAGTTCATCCAAGAAAAACGCTTGATTGGAAAATATTTCGAGCAGATAAATCAAGACACTGGGAAATACGTTGTTGGTGTCGACGACACGCTGAAAGCTCTTGAAATGGGTGCTGTGGAAATTCTCATACTATGGGAAAGTTTGGACATTAACAGATACGACTTGAAGAATGGTACTACTGGTGAAATTATTATAAAGCACTTGAACAAGGAAGAGGAAAGCAAAGCAGAAAATTTCCGGGATTCAGTTACCAACGCGGAATTAGAAACTCAAGAGAAGACGTCGTTGCTCGAGTGGTTTGCCAACGAATACCGTAAATTTGGGTGTTCACTTGAATTTGTGACCAATAATTCTCCTGAGGGCTTTCAGTTCTGCCGTGGATTTGGTGGCATAGGTGGAATTCTTCGTTATCAGCTTGACATGATGACGCCCGACGAGATCTCCAACGATGAGGAAGTGAATGATGATTCTATTTCGGACTAGCAATTATTCATATGTTCCCCGAATCTGGTGCAGAACAATGGTGAGAAGTTGCTGCACCAGCAAGTGGCGCTGCAGCATCAGCAGCCACCGCCGCTGCGCCCGTGTGGCTCAGGTGGTTCCAATGGCGTATCGGAGGTATGTTCTCTTCCTCCATTAATCTTTTGTGACATTTAAATTTGGGTGTTCGCTTAAATCTGTGACCAATAAATCTCAGGAGGGCTCTCAGTTCTGCCATGGGTTTGGTGGCATAGGTGGAATTCTTCGTTATAAGCTTGACATGATGACGTCCGTTGAGGTCTCCAGTGATAAGGAAGTGTATGATGATTCTGACAAGCAATCACTCATAAGTTCCCCGAATCAGGTGCTGAACAATGGCGAGCCGCCGCTGCGCCCGCGTGGCTCGGGTGGTCCCAATGGCGTATCGAAGGTATGTTCTCTTCCTCCATTCATCTTTCGTGGTGGATTTTTAATGATCATTTTGTATATCTTCATATCTTGGATGACACCGGACTTGTTACGGTTTTGGGTGATATTCTTTTTCCTATTGAAAACAAATTCAGGAGAGCACCGATGCTCAATTATGAACTAATTTATTAAACAATTCTTGGATCATTTCTCATTTATTTAGGGTCTCTTAAATAGCCAGACATAAAAACCCTATACATAGTTGCTTAAAGTCTCAAACCCCGACGCAATTATCACTAGCGCTCGTGAAGAGCATTTGTTTTATGATCATCTGAGGTGGATTTTGAATATATATTTTTTCTTGTTGGGCAGCGGGACGCCGTCCCTCGGGCTCATGCGGTGCTGCTTTCGCGATCGTCTACGCATCTAGGTCGAGAGCCTGCGCGGAGAGATGAATGGGCGCAGAGAGATGTGGGGAGAGAGGCGAGTAATGATTCGGGAGCTTAGGCTTAGGTTTCTTTAGTTTGTTTCATGCTTGGTATGCTTTGCGTGCTGGTGAAGCTATCGCTTTAGATTCTCGTGGGGAGTGAATAATTAGGTTTTTTACTTATGGTACATTGGCCTTTGGCTTTTCTTATGTTATATGATACTGAATTTCTTATGTTATATTATGAATATTATTAAGTATTAAAAAGTTTGGTTTATAAACGAAATATCTATTTTGTACAATTTTTTTTTTAAAGAAAAAACTACTCATTTTAGTACATTTTGATGCACACAATCGGTAGTTTTTATAAAAAGTTTGTGGTTAAATGATCATTTCGTACAATTTCCTTCAAATGCATAAATTTTGTCGGTCTAAATTTTATAAAGTGATATTTGTCAAAACTCAAGTGGTTCTCGTTAATATTTTTCCGTTCACGTTTCATTTTTTATTACCCACGTTTTTTTTTAGTGATTTTACTAAATTCTAATTAAATTAATATAATCATTTAAATAAGGAATTGACTGTGAAAGCACTCAATTTTTATTGCTTGATTATATGTGTATATATATATATTTCCTTAGGTTTTGATTTTTTTAATATTCTTATGTTTTAATTTTAAATATGCTCAAGTAGCTTCTAGCAATATTAAATCTTCAAAATCTGTATCCTAAATCAATCACTAGTGGGCCAACCTTTCTATATCCCCGTGATGTCATGTAACTGATAGTTAATTATATATCTAAGAACATAAAATATAATATATATGTTGGGGATTTCACCCAGCAACCCGATAATCAATATTGATGAACACGAATAACGAACAGTAATCGAACAACACGATTGAATATGGACGGCAAAGACTAACACTTGCCGCTTGTCGATGATGTTTGAATTACACAACCGGTTACAAAAGACTCAATCTTGTGCCCAAGATGATCTTCCCGTTGAATTCAAACTTACAGCTCCTCCACAACACTCTCCGATGACCCCACCGAACGCTACCCGATGACGAGGTGAACTCCGTCTTGCAGCGCTCTTCACGGTGATCGGAGATGACCCAGACCCAGAGAACGCCGGCGATCAGAACCCCGGTGCGAACGAACCCTTTTGACGCCGCGAAGAAGCTCCAACAGATCCACAGAGTGTGTGCCTCTGTCTGTCGTTCCAGAGCCTTCCTTCTCCGTACTCCGTCGTCACCTTTGTCGTCGTATCCACCGTCTGACTCGCCTGAGAAGTTCTGTCTCTCAAGAACTCTCTCTTCTTGATTCTCTCTCTTTGCTGTTATGATCTGGTGTGTGCTTAACTGCTCCATGGCTTTGCTTATACAGCCGTTGGGTGTGTCCTTGTCGTCCCCGGATGGTGACTGAAAGTCATCACCCGATGGACTTCTTATCTTTAAGTGATTGTGACACACATGTATCTTGTGTCACCGATGGGTGATCAAGAGAGAAATAAAGAATGTTTTCATGAAGTGAGATTAGAATGCTTAATGAGATCAAAGATACATATTCTCATTTCTTAATTTTTTGCTTTTAAAAAAAAAATCATATAGTTGATTATCATTGAGTATAGATAAGAAATTAATAGTAATTATTACAGCCAAAAATTTTGAGCGACTGAAGGAATAGCGAAAGAATTAATAGCAAGATTTTTCAAATGATTGACGAAATGAATTGAAACGACTTGGAAAAGTGTGTGGTTTCCAGTGGTGCTTATGATAACTGATTGATATATAAATGTAACTCTATAAATTAAGATTGTGAGGATTTTCAAATTTTATTAATCTAAAGAGATTTAATATGCAACGTCTTACTAGCTTAAATTATTATTTTCAATTTCTGCGGTGCGGGCCACTAGTAACAAAAGATGCGTAAAATATACATTAATGAAAGGGTTAATTGCGGCAAAAATACCCAACCTTTTCAAATTTTTGCTGATTAGTACCCAACCTAAAAAATCTAGGCAAAAATACCCAACGTTAGTATTTTGTCGCGGGCGTTTCAGTTTTGCCCAATCCGTCAAGTAGCTGAAATACCCAGCCCACATGGCTGTTAACTTCGTGCTGACTGGGATCCATTTTCGCCACGTGTGCATGCCACGTCAGCACCCATTTTAACTTAAAAAAATCATAAATAAAAAAATAAACTCACGTTTAATCTAACTAATTGTTTGAATGTTCTCTTTGGTGTGTTTATATCTGACTGAATTAGTAAGATTAAACGTGAGTTTATTTTTTTATTTCTGATTTTTTAAGTTAAAATGGGTGCTGACGTGGCATGCATACCTGGCAAAAATGGAGCCCAGTCAGCACGAAGTTAACAGCCACGTGGGCTGGGTGTAACAGCTAGTTGACGGATTGGTCAAAACTGAAACGCCCGCGACAAAATATTAACGTTGGGTATTTTTGCCTAGGTTTTTTGAGGTTGGGTACTGATCAGCGAAAATTTGAAAAGGTTGGGTATTTTTGCCGCAATTAACCCTTAATGAAATCCATAATAGTACGAGTTATGATAATTAGAAAGCAAAGTTATCATGTAGTCCTATGATTTCAACTGACAATAGAAATTTAATTAACTGTATATTTTCAAGATACCACGTAGAAATTTATCTAGGATATCTTGAAGTTATTATTTGTGTGCTTAAAATATCATACAACTTACTGCATGAGTTTTACGTATAACTTATCATATTGTGGTGTGAAACAATGCTAGCTAAAAAGTCGCGGGTCTACGGCCATTTCGGTGGTGCGGGTCTTGGCGGTGGAGGCGGCTCAACTCTTCCCTCGCTGACTAGCTTTCTGGCGGGTTTCGGTTTATTATAACTTTATAAAGGTTTTGGAAGAGAATAAATAAACAAGTAAATAATATTCCCTTTCTCTGAATTGGCTCTTTGAAGCAATTATAATGGCTACAAGTAGAATTCTTAAAGAGAGTCCTTTTTTAAAATTTATAGTCCTCATCTTTGGAATACATGTTTATAGAGAATGTATATGTAGTCTCTTATATATATAGCTTTTGCATGCATCTCTTGAATTATATTTTTCTTTTTATCTTCTTTGATCGGGTCTCTACATGTAAGCTGTAACCTAGTCCGATGTAAAAATTTTAATTCCAATATTTAATGATTTGTGTGTTGATCAAGCTACTTGGTCCGACTTGTCTTGCAATTTCTTCTAATGATGGGATTAATTTCTTGTGTGTAATAATCTACAAATAAGACG
The DNA here is from genome assembly GCA_954871525.1 of Parietaria judaica. NCBI lineage: Eukaryota > Viridiplantae > Streptophyta > Magnoliopsida > Rosales > Urticaceae > Parietaria > Parietaria judaica. The sequence goes on along the minus strand of OX940868.1, from coordinate 17,757,752 downwards.
TATGTATTAATATTTTAGCTTGTCAATTTTCAATTGATCATGTTTCCTCCACATAATATATTATTATATTATGACAGTAGTCACTCGATATATACCAACGATATATTTTTTTTTTATAGGATGTAGTTATTAGTGTTATAATAAATAATTAAAACCTCGTATTCGAAAGGAGAGAGAGAAAGAAAGAGGGTGAGAGTCGGAGAGAGAGAGGGAAAGAGACAAGGAAAATAGGGCTGAGTTAAGTTAACCCAAGACTTGAGTTAAAATTGTGTTTGGGGCATAATTATGTAATTTAACAAAATCGGGTTTTAAATCGTTCAAACATGCTCCACGGGACATATTTTTTGAAGTTTCCCTAGATATAATCCGAGTTCATAGGAATATAATATATTTATTGGCATACATGTTCCAATCATTAATCTCTTGTCAAACTATTTCACAGTTTAAGTCATTTGACAATTTTTGGACAAAAAACTTACCTGTAAAACCAAGACATAAGAACCGCCGTGCTCCCACTGGTCGGTAGTCAGTAAATTTTGGCAGAAAAAATCTTAAGTTTTGATTTGAAGCAAAAAAATTCAAACCTTAATTGTTTTGAAATCCTAAAAACAACGAATGGACCGAGAACCAAGTTCCAGTCCCGGATTCCACCCTACAAAACTATAGAAAACTTTATGGATTAGGCTTTCGATAAAGGACTAATCAAGCATTACCAAACTTCCGAGTGTAAATAGAGAAATGAAAGCAAGATTCTAATAAATAGATTATCAAGCCAAAAAAAAATCCCCAATAATATGGGAATGTATCAGCAAATTCAGTTAGATATGAATGTACTTTTAGAAGGCTAATTTGCACGCTAATATAAATTATACATTTCTTCTCAATCTTCCTACAAAAGAATGAGTCTCTCAACCTTAAAAACTATTATTCGTCATCCGAGTCATTGTGATCTTCGTCCAACACTCAAAAACTCGATCTCTTAAGGATCAAGTTTCTGAATTATTATTGGCTATCTTTTTCATTCATCAAAGCTCTCTTAAATAGAGCAAAGAATTACAACCCTAACGGGTCGGGCCGGGCCCGATTTATTAGCCCTCTAATATAATTAAATAACCTAATAACATTATTAAACAATTAAACAACATAATAAAAACGACTAACTTAACTAAATTATCCTAAATGCTTAATTAAAATAACCTACGTAATTAAATAACGACTCTTATTAAATAAGCGACTTAATCCTAAACGCCGGGGCCGTATCATAAAATTATTAGATATTTTTAATCGACTATATAGATAACGTATATTATATTTGCGCATTTTTTAATTTAAAAGTTTCCCTAGATACGCCTTCGGAACATAGAAAATGTGAAAAAATTGGAAGATTTAACTTGTGTTTTTGAACTTTCAGAGAAGAATATTTTATTTATTTTATTTCTACCAAATTCCATTGAAGAACATCGTTTTCAAATTCAATTAGTTTACCAAGCAATGGGCCATTAAAGTCTGTATTAGATTCTAATTGTAATGGACATTCTACACCTTACGTAGAATGTAGTCACTGAATTTGTTAAGGACATGACATCATTATAAGGCCCAAAATGTTACTACCAAGATCAATTAACAAAACCGACTCCAATCTAGATGCAAAATAGTTCCGGCAGCCTAAACTATGGTAGACGGCTTTCTCGGAGATTTAAGCGGGAAAAAAGGACCTTAAAGAGTCGTAAACGATATAAAAAGCCGTTTTGGTGTAAATTCTGTGATTCTAGAAATGCATAAAAGCACAATTAGAGTGAAAATTGGGTGCCATATAGTGCACAATGAGCTCTGCATAAAACTTGTCTATAACATGATACTTGTCTAGTTTTCCTTGTCCTAAAACAACATTTGAAGCTCCGAAAAATCGCCGATTCTATCCGATGAAGTTGATGATGACCAAATGGAGCACCAAGTTGCACAGAACAAAATCTGCAAAGGCTCTCTCCGGTGCCAAATCCTGCGTGGATAACGGTTTAGTTTAAAAGGCAATGAATTAAGAAAATACATAACCCTTGAAAAATAAAGGGGACATTGGCGGCAGATATACCTATGTTTAGCAATTGGACTACTTATACACCTAAATTAATTTTTAAAGTTTTAATTCTTGAAGTATCCCTTTTGAAATAATACACCCGGATTATGTCCAATTTTTATACAACTTCCAGAAGGATGCTACAAATTTTGAAAAGTTGGGTAGATTTCCCATCGAAGATTAAAATAAGTTTATCAGTACACGAAATACAATAATTTAGGTATATTTTCCGTCCCGCCTTTTGCATATAAATATATTTAGTTCCAGAGATAACCTAAGTGGCATAAGAGTAAGAGAGAGTTTCACACTACATAAAGAAATAATTGATGGAGAAAGTCAACTATTTTACCTTGAACTCTTCGTTCTTTTTGTTGACCTGGATGCGCAGACACACTGCAAAGCAAAGAAGCAATCTTTCTCAGCTTCATTACGTTGAAAATGAAGTCTAAATCTAACATTGAGCATACATTAAATCTCCTTACCGACACACGAAAGTACACCAGAAAGGAAAGGATCCAACAAGAGCCATATAAACTACCTGTTTTAAGAAACTATCGAACTGGGAAACTTATCGGTATCTCAATAACGGGACAAAAAGACTAGTTTTAACGGGGACGTGGAGTTGGGTAAGTACATTATTGAGAGAGGAATAATCACAATTCCAAAACTTGTCGGGTAGGATTTAAGGAAACAAAGTTTAACTGTTCCGAACCAAACCATAAAAGCCGAGCAGTGGCGGAAAAAACCTAAGCTTGAGTAATCAAGAGGGCTATAATCATATGAAATGATCTCTGATCTGAAAAATTATCAAATTGTTCATATACTGTGTGGCACAATAGAAACAAGAGTTACAGATTTGTATTGTTTTTTTCATAGATTACGGCACAGTAAAAATATACGATATATAGTTAAAAATTACTAGATGATTTTTTTAATAAAATGGTGTACGTTTCAATTTTCACAAATAATAAATACAATATTAAAGATAAGCGTAATAACCGGCCCAATCTTTTCACAATCGTTGGATATTACGACTGCTGATTTCCAAAAGCAAAAAGTGAAAAGATTTAACGAAAAGTGAAAAAGATTAGATATTAATTTCGATACTTAACTTTCAAGGCAATTATTAAATTGTGAATATAAAAAAATAATATATAAAGAAGAATTGTGAATATCAAAGCCCTAGTTCTTCAATTTCTTTCGCTCGCGGGTGACCTTTCTCTCAGAGTTTCACAGGTAAACCCAAAATCCAAGTTTCTCTCACGATTTTCCCCGATTCTCTTTGATTTTCTTCTTCTTCATCCCGATCCTAGCTTTCTTGTTATTCTCTCGTTGGTAATCGGATCCTCTCACCGTGAGTCCCTCTTTGGAAGTATTCTGATGATCGATTTTACCTTTTCGTTTGCTTTGAAACCATGATCGTGTTGTGGTATGATTTTCTTCGAAATTCTTGATTGTTTCGGCGTTGGAAGATATATTGTTTTCAGTAATATCAATGCATGAAAGAAAATTTTGATTGAATTTATGCAGACGTGATTTGATTTATGTCCAGAACATACATAGTAGTTTTCAGGTTGTTCTTTGATTTGTGATTGTAACATTATTATTCAATTCTCAGCTATTTGGGATATGAGTTTGGACTATGACCGCTTTCTTGCGGTGCACTCAATTCGCGTTAATTTTGGCAATCTATTTTTCTATGTCTCTTCGTTTGGGAAATTGTTTTCGCTGATAACGGATTGCATTCTATTTGATATTCGATTTCTGTTTTCTGTGAAGTGTAGTTTAGTCATGTACTTGTATTTTCTTTCTTTTTTCCTTAATTAACACCATCGAATATAGTTGTTCGGTATCATTCATTCTCAACATGAACATCCCTTTATCTTTTGCTTGATTTTATAAAAATGTAATGTAATTTTTACTGTGATTTTTGTTTAACCAGTTGCTCACAATGGCGGATTCCCAAGATAGCAATCGTGACATTGAGATCTGGAAGATTAAGAACTTGATCAAAAGCCTCGAAGCTGCAAGGGGAAACGGCACGAGCATGATCTCTCTCATCATGACTCCTCGTGATCAAGTGTCTCGGGTCACTAAGATGCTTGGGGATGAATTTGGAGCTGCTTCCAACATCAAAAGTCGAGCGAATCGTCAGTCTGTTTTAGGAGCAATTACATCTGCACAGCAGAGGCTGAAACTCTACAACAAGGTCCCTCCAAATGGGCTCGTTCTCTACACGGGCACAATTGTCACAGAAGATGGAAAAGAGAAGAAGATGACCACTAGTTTCGAGCCTTTCAAGCCGATCAATACATCTTTGTACCTCTGTGACAACAAGTTCCACACCGAAGCTCTAAACGAGCTTCTTGAAAATGCTGACACGTTCGGCTTCATTGTTATGGATGGACATGGTACCCTTTTCGGGACTCTGAGTGGTAACACAAGAGAAGTGTTGCATAAGTTCAGTGTTGACCTTCCAAAGAAGCACGGGAGAGGAGGACAATCAGCTCTGCGTTTCGCCCGACAAAGAATGGAGAAGCGCCACAATTATGTGAGGAAAACAGCAGAACTTGCAACTCAGTTCTATATCAACCCAGCTACTAGCCAGCCCAATGTTTCAGGGTTAATTCTCGCGGGATCCGCTGACTTCAAAACCGAGCTGAGTCAGTCTGACATGTTTGATCCTCGGCTTAAAGCCAAGATTTTGAACATTGTGGACGTGTCTTATGGAGGGGAGGACGGTTTTAACCAGGCGATTGGACTTTCCTCGGAGATCCTTGCCAATGTTAAGTTCATCCAAGAAAAACGCTTGATTGGAAAATATTTCGAGCAGATAAATCAAGACACTGGGAAATACGTTGTTGGTGTCGACGACACGCTGAAAGCTCTTGAAATGGGTGCTGTGGAAATTCTCATACTATGGGAAAGTTTGGACATTAACAGATACGACTTGAAGAATGGTACTACTGGTGAAATTATTATAAAGCACTTGAACAAGGAAGAGGAAAGCAAAGCAGAAAATTTCCGGGATTCAGTTACCAACGCGGAATTAGAAACTCAAGAGAAGACGTCGTTGCTCGAGTGGTTTGCCAACGAATACCGTAAATTTGGGTGTTCACTTGAATTTGTGACCAATAATTCTCCTGAGGGCTTTCAGTTCTGCCGTGGATTTGGTGGCATAGGTGGAATTCTTCGTTATCAGCTTGACATGATGACGCCCGACGAGATCTCCAACGATGAGGAAGTGAATGATGATTCTATTTCGGACTAGCAATTATTCATATGTTCCCCGAATCTGGTGCAGAACAATGGTGAGAAGTTGCTGCACCAGCAAGTGGCGCTGCAGCATCAGCAGCCACCGCCGCTGCGCCCGTGTGGCTCAGGTGGTTCCAATGGCGTATCGGAGGTATGTTCTCTTCCTCCATTAATCTTTTGTGACATTTAAATTTGGGTGTTCGCTTAAATCTGTGACCAATAAATCTCAGGAGGGCTCTCAGTTCTGCCATGGGTTTGGTGGCATAGGTGGAATTCTTCGTTATAAGCTTGACATGATGACGTCCGTTGAGGTCTCCAGTGATAAGGAAGTGTATGATGATTCTGACAAGCAATCACTCATAAGTTCCCCGAATCAGGTGCTGAACAATGGCGAGCCGCCGCTGCGCCCGCGTGGCTCGGGTGGTCCCAATGGCGTATCGAAGGTATGTTCTCTTCCTCCATTCATCTTTCGTGGTGGATTTTTAATGATCATTTTGTATATCTTCATATCTTGGATGACACCGGACTTGTTACGGTTTTGGGTGATATTCTTTTTCCTATTGAAAACAAATTCAGGAGAGCACCGATGCTCAATTATGAACTAATTTATTAAACAATTCTTGGATCATTTCTCATTTATTTAGGGTCTCTTAAATAGCCAGACATAAAAACCCTATACAGAGTTGCTTAAAGTCTCAAACCCCGACGCAATTATCCCTTGCGCTCGTGAAGAGCATTTGTTTTATGATCATCTGAGGTGGATTTTGAATATATATTTTTTCTTGTTGGGCAGCGGGACGCCGTCCCTCGGGCTCATGCGGTGCTGCTTCGCGATCGTCTACGCATCTAGGTCGAGAGCCTGCGCGGAGAGATGAATGGGCGCAGAGAGAATGTGGGGAGAGAGGCGAGTAATGATTCGGGAGCTTAGGCTTAGGTTTCTTAAGTTTGTTTCATGCTTGGTATGCTTTGCGTGCTGGTGAAGCTATCGCTTTAGATTCTCGTGGGGAGTGAATAATTAGGTTTTTTACTTATGGTACATTGGCCTTTGGCTTTTCTTATGTTATATTATGAATATTATTAAGTATTAAAAAGTTTGGTTTATAAACGAAATATCTATTTTGTACAAACTTTTTTTTAAAGAAAAAACTATTCATTTTAGTACATTTTGATGCACACAATCGGTAGTTTTTATAAAAAATTTGTGGTTAAATGATCATTTCGTACAATTTCCTTCAAAAGTGTAGTCAAAGAGTTATGATAATTAGAAAGCAAAGTTATGGTGAAGTCCTATCACTAGTACAAAAAGTGGATTCGACTACACTTAAAAAGTGTAATCAAAGAGCTTCAATTACACTTATTATTTGTCGTTGGATCCTCCATCGTCTGATATCCGACTACACTTAATCTTTCGTAGTCGAAAATTCACTTCAACTACACATAATAAGTGCCGTCGGAAGTCATATAAGCCGCGGCTAATTTTGTTCTCTGTCACGGCGTATGACTTTACACTACACTTCTTAAGTGTAGTGCAATCCCCAAAAAAATTTAAAAAAATCGTCCAATAATTAGATTTTATAAAACTTCATTGGACTATTATAACTACTAATGCAATTATCAAGATCTCTCGGTCAAATAAATCATTAATCACCATTTATAGATTCAAATTGGCTTAGCAATGGTACTATACATCAAAATCACAATGATCTAACCTTCTATAATATGAAAAAAAGTGTTATTAAAAGATTGTACATAAACATTCAAAGATAAGATAAACCTTTAAATTAAAGTATCTTCATCTCGTATCGTATTGGCTGTTTTCCAGTCTTGTTGCCTAAGGCGTCATCCTGCCATATTCTTGGGTATAATCACCAGCACTGCCAAACTTGCTTAATTTCCGTTCAAAATCGTACACGAATAAAGATATCCTTTCTATAAAATAAAACATATATGATTTCAACAGACGATAGAAATTTAATTAACTGTATATTTTCAAGATACCACGTAGAAATTTATCTAAGGATATCTTGAAGTAGTTATTTGTGTGCTTAGAATATCATACATACTGCATGAGTTTTACGTATAACTTATCATATTGTGGCTAAAAAGTTGCGGGTCTACGGCCATTTTGGTGGTGCGGGTCTTGGCGGTGGAGGTTGCGGAGGCGGCTCAACTCTTCCCTCGCTGACTAGCTTTCTGGAGGGTTTCGGTTTATTATAACTTTATAAAGGTTTTGGAAGAGAATATATAAACAAGTAAATAATATTCCCTTTCTCTCAATTGGCTCTTTGAAGCGAAATATTTGAAGCAATTATAAAGGCTAGAATTCTTAAAGAGAGTCCTTTAAAATTTAAAGTCTTCATCTTTGGAATACATGTTTATAGAGAATATATATATGTAGTCTCTTATATATATAGCTTTTGCATGCATGTCTTGATTTTTATTTTTTTTATCTTCTTTGATCGGGTCTCTACACGTAAGCTGTAACCAAGTCCGATGTAAAAATTTTAATTCCAATATTTAATGATTTGTATGTAAATTTTTTAATTCCAATATTTAATGATTTGTGTGTTGATCAAGCTACTTGGTCCGACTTGTCTTGCAATTTCTTCTAATGATGGGATTAATTTCTTGTGTGTAATAATCTACAAATAAGACGTATGTATTAATATTTTAGCTTGTCAATTTTCAATTGACGTTTCCTCCACATAATATATTATTATATTATGACAATAGTCGATATATACCAACGATATTCTTTTTTTCTTCATAGGATGTAGTTATTAGTGTTATAATAAATAATTAAAATCTCGTATTCGAAGGGAAAATTCATAAAACATCCCTCAAAACACTATAATTTTACTACACCTCAAAACATCATAATTGGAAATAGATCCTTTTCAAATTTGTAATACAAAAATACCCTTTCAAAATTACATATTGTGTCCTGAAAAATGGACATATTGCCTCCTGAAAAATGGACAAGTCGCGTCCGAAAAAATGGACACAAATAAGGGTATTTTGGTACATAAAATTTAAAAAGGATGTATTTCCAATTATGATGTTTTGAGGTATAGTAAAATAATTTATGATGTTTTGAGGGATGTTTTATGATGTTTTGGACAAAAAACTTACCTGTAAAACCAAGACATAAGAACCGCCGTGCTCCCACTGGTCGGTAATCAGTAAATTTTGGCAGAAAAAATCTGAAGTTTTGATTTGAAGCAAAAAAATTCAAACCTCAATTGTTTTGGAATCCTAAAAACCACGAATGGAGCGAGAAACCAAGTTCCAGTCCCGGATTCCACCCTACAAAACTATAGAAAACTTTATGGATTAGGCTTTCGATAAAGGACTAATCAAGCATTACCAAACTTCCGAGTGTAAATAGAGAAATGAAAGCAAGATTCTAATAAATAGATTATCAAGCCAAAAAAAAAAATCCCCAATAATATGGGAATGTATCAGCAAATTCAGTTAGATATGAATGTACTTTTAGAAGGCTAATTTGCACGCTAATATAAATTATAAATTTCTTCTCAATCTTCCTACAAAAGAATTGAGTCTCTCAACCTTAAAAACCATTATACGTCATCCGAGTCTTTGTGATCTTCGTCCAACACTCAAAAACCCGATCTCTTAAGGATCAAGTTTCTGAATTATTATTGGCTATCTTTTTCATTCATCAAAGCTCTCTTAAATAGAGCAAAGAATTACAACCCTAACAGGTCGGGCCGGGCCCGATTAATTAGCCCTCCAGCATAATTAAATAACCTAATAACATTATTAAACAATTAAACAACATAATAAAAACGACTAACTTAACTAAAAAATCCTAAACGCTTAAAATAACCTACGTAATTAAATAACGACTCTTATAAAATAAGCGACATAATCCTAAACGTCGGGGCCGTATCATAAAATTATTAGATATTTTTAATCGACTATATAGATAACGTATATTATATTTGCACAGTTTTTAATTTAAAAGTTTCCCTAGATACGCCTTCGGAACATAGAAAATGTGAAAAAATTGGAAGATTTAACTTGTGTTTTTGAACTTTTAGAGAAGAATATTTTTTTATTTTATTTTTACCAAATTCCATTGAAGAAAATCGTTCAAATTCGACTAATTTACCAAGCAATGGGACATTAAAGTTTGTATTAGATTCTAATTTGTAGAACATTCTATACCTTATGTAGAATGTAGTCCATGAACTTGTTAAGGAAATGACATCATTACAAGGCCAAAATGTTATTACCAAAATCAATTAACAAAACCGACTCCAATCTAGATGCAAAATAGTTACGGCAGCCTAAACTACGGTAGACGGCTTTCTCGGAGATTTAAGCGAGAAAAAAGGAGCTTAAAGAGTCGAAAAAGATATAAAAAGCCGTTTTGGTGTAAATTCTGTGATTCTAGAAATGCATAAAAGCACAATTAGAGTGAAAATTGGGTGCCATATAGTGCACAATGAGCTCTGCAAGAAACTTGTGATACTTGTCTAGTTTTCCTTGTCCTAAAACAACATTCGAAGCTCCGAAAAATCGCCAATTCTATCCGATGAAGTTGATGATGACCAAATGGAGCACCAAGTTGCACAGAACAAAATCTGCAAAGGCTCTCTCCGGTGCCAAATCCTGCGTAGATAACGGTTTAGTTTAAAAGGCAACGAATTAAGAAACTACATAACCCTTGAAAAATAAAGGGGGCATTGGCGGCAGATATACCTATGTTTAGCAATTGGACTACTTATACACCTAAATTAATTTTTAAAGTTTCAATTCTTGAAGTATCCCTTTTGAAATAATACACCCGGATTATGTCCAATTTTTATACAACTTCCAGAAGGATGCTACAAATTTTGGAAAGTTGGGTATATTTCCCATAGAAGATTAGAATAAGTTTATCAGTACACAAAATACAATAACTTAGGTACATTTTCCGTCCCGCCTTTTGCATATAAAAATATTTAGTTCCATAAATAACCTAAGTGGCATAAGAGAGAGTTTCACAATTCACACTACATAAAGAAAAAATTGATGTAGAGAGTACTATTTTACCTTGAACTCTTCGTTCTTTTTGTTGACCTGGATGCGCAGACACACTGCAAAGCAAAGAAACAATCTTTCTCAGCTTCATTCCGTTGAAAATGAAGTCTAAATCTAAAATTGAGCATGCATTAAATCTACTTACCGGCAAGAACTGCCGTGCCGACACACGAAAGTACACCAGCAAGGAAAGAGTTGAAAGGAAAGGATCCAACAAGAGCCATATAAACTACCTGTTATAAGAAAATATCGAACCGGGAAACTTATCAGTATCTCAATAAACGCAAATTTTTTTTATTAACGGGACAAAAAGACTAGTTTTAACGGGGAGACTGTATAAAACGTCGAGTTGTATGATAAATATATTCATTTGAAACCCGACCCCTGGTTGCGTAAATACATTATTGAGAGAGGACTAATCACAATTCCAAAATTGTGGCGTAGGTTTCAAGGAAATGAAGTTCAACTGTTCCGAACTAAACCATAAAAGCCGAGCAGTGAAAAACAAAAGTGAGCGTAGCGGAAAAAACCTATGCTTGAATAATCAACTGGGCTACAATCATATGAAATGATCTCTAATCCGAAAAATTATCAAATTGTTCATATACTGTTTAAAAAATGAATAGAGAAAACGAAAAAAAAGGGATCATTACGAATAAAAAACACCGAGGGTTTAGAAATTCCAACCAAATTACCAACAAACAAAAGATTTGGTGAATCTCTTCAATTGAAAGCTGAAGAACCCATAAAATCCAACACTTGTTTAAAAACTCTTTTGACACGAGTACGGGCGGTTTGCCGTAATTATCTTTTGGTCTTAGGACCGATTTTCCAAAATTTCCTTTTGGCCCTCAAACTTGACATTTGACCAAAAAAAAACCCATACTTTCTTCAACTTTTTCACATCAACCCCTACATATTCTCTCAAAATCCCTCCAAAAGCCCATCTTGGTAGAGAACTTAATTTTTTTTTCTTCTTAAAATCAGATCCACTTCCGGTTTTTAAAATTATACGAAAACATCATTGGTATACCCGTAATTGAACTTGCGAGCGGTTTGTGGACTTTAAAACGCAACACTTGACACTATAAAACACAAAAATTTGGTGCAATAGTATGACATACGATCTAGGATTCGGTACCAATCCTCCATGGGATCACAGATCACAGACATTGACAAAACCTTCTCCAAAATCCCATTTCCAATTACACACCCAAAGCTCAAATCACGACGACTAACCAATCAAAGAATTTTCCCCCCCGATCTGCATCCCAAAGCCCGAAATTGAGAACAGAGAACCATGAAACGAAGATTACCTGAATAAAAGCTGTGAACACGGCGAAGACGACATAGAGATCGATGATCTGAGGGAAAAATGGAAACAACGGGTCAATGTCGGGTCTTTGACTTAGCAGAGAGAGAGAGAGAGAGAGAGAGATAGACCTTGAGCTTGGTGGGTGTGGCGGCATAAGCAGAACGGAGAGAATGGAGGAGAGCTTGAGCGTCGTTGGTGGTCGACCTAGCCATGGCTGATTCTTCTTCTTCTTCTTCTTCTCTGCAGATCGAACCAAGCAAAATGAGACTACTCACAATTCAACAAATTTACCAATCAGCCCTCAAACATTCAGGGACAATTTGGTCATTAAACCATATCTGAATAAAATTATTGTTAACAATTTCCTAAATATTACTTATTTATTTATTTATTTATATATATATATATATATATATGAGCAAAACTAAATATTACTTATTTGTTCTTAAGTCTTAACTAAATATTGTTAATTCTTTCAAAAAAATTAGTAACTGACGATATTAATATAATTTTAGGAAATTTTACGGCAAAAATACGATAAAATATCTCATGATAAGCGATATATTCTAAAATTTATTTTGTCGTGAATAGTTAAAAAAGTCATTTGTAAGTTCTAAATTTCTCTGTTAGCAAGCAACGGTTATATACCACATTACATTTCCTAATTTGTTTCACGTCGCACGTCTCTTAAGAGTAAAAAGTGAATTTCACGAAGAAATAAGAGTAATTAAAGCCTAATTCGCATGTGGAATTGAAGTTGACGAGGTGTGTGACGTGGAGCGAATTATCAAGTAACACGTGGCATATAAATGTTAGGGACTAACGGAGAAAAAATAAAATTCACACAAAAATATTTATGTTTTAAATTTTAGTATAACATAAAATAAAATTTGATTCCGTATATTATTACATAGGTTTTAATACTTAAATGCAAAAAAATCAATATTTAAAGAGCTAAATAAATTATATCACTGTTTATTTATAGTTCTGAAATTTATTGTATCTGAAAAAAACTATCATTGATTTTCCCCTTGGAAATAATAGTATAAATGTGATAGAACGATTAAATTATAGAGTTCACTCTGAAACTCAAACCATATGTAATATATAATTAATTTATTATTAACCACAAAAAATAAAAATAAAAAATATTCTAGAGACAACTTCTGGTATTTACAATTTGGTCCTCGAAAATAAAAATCTTCTCAACAACCGGACTCACTATCTGAGCTTCACAATTTGTCTGTCTTCTCCATCATCGTTCGAACTCCGAGCTCTCGTTTCCGTCCAACAATGGCGTCGTTTTTGGCCGTCTCTTCTTCGTCTCTCTCTTCCATTCCCAGGGCTTCCTTACCCACTCGCTTCCACTCGCTTCTTCAGGCGCAAAGCCGCTCCTCGTCGACCGTTTCGCTCGCGAACCCACAAAGGTTTGACTCCCAGCTTTGATGGCTTCTCTTCTGCGCATTTCGTTGCGTGCTTGTTGGTCTAGTTCTCATTTTAGCTAGAATTCTTGGGCTTATCGTGTTTGATTTTTTCAGAATTTTGTTATACGTATTGAAGCTTGTTCGTTTTGTAATGCTGAAATGTGAACTCGTTACTTTAGCTATGTCAGAAGACAGTGGTAGTTTAGCAGTTAACCCGTTAGAGAGTTTGTCCCCGAATCCGTTTTCTAGGCCCGACCCGTTCCGTAGCTTGTCTGAGTGACGGTTTTTATTGGATATCTCGGGGGTTCCGCGTTTGAAGTGGAGGGATCGTGCTGTTATTGCCGGTAGTTTTTTCGTAAATCGGGTTTCCACGTGAAATTCATGTCCCGGTTGATCTTTAAGTTTGTTTTGATAAACGTGTTTTCGAACGTTGGATTTTGAGTAAAAGATTGAGTGTTCGGTTCTTTGCTAATGCAGGTTTGGGATTAGATGTAGCTATGCGGGCACAAGCGAGGACTCGTATTCTGCTACAATAGATGTTGTGGCTGAAGTTAGGACTGAAAAGGTATGCCAGATTACGAAATCGTACATGTCATTTTTTATGTTTTCAATTGTAGTATATCCGATTTGTGACTAAAGAGGGTCTTAGTAGATTGTGGTGTTAGGGGGCAGCGGATTTGTTGGTTCGGCTATATGCAAGGCTGCAGTGTCGAAGGGCATCGAGGTCGTTAGCGTGAGCAGGTAGCAAATTTTTGTTTTGATCTCGAGTAAGAACGAGCATGTTTCTTGGGATTTTGATTAGTCTAACCACTTAACTCTAACCATCAGAGGAATTGAACACGAAAATATTTAAAATAAATAAATTTAGTTTAAGTTTTCTTCATTTGTTATCATGCGATAATGTTGTGTTTTCTGCAAATATATGACTGTTGAATCCACAGGTCGGGTCGCCCAACGTATACCGGCTCGTGGGTTGATCAGGTTACTTGGGTCCCAGGTTAGTGATACTCTGATAGTCTTATTGCCCTTAAAATAGTGTTCTACTTTGGTATTTGATTTCATAGGCTATTATTTACCGGTTGTTGAGAAAATGTTGTTGCTTTTGGATCAACAAAATAATGGCTCCAATTTATTTAATTACGCAGGCGATGTTTTCTACATGAACTGGGATGAAGTACTACTCGGGGCTACTGCGGTAGTTTCAACTATCGGTGGTTTTGGCAACGAGGAACAGATGCAGAGAATTAACGGCGAAGCTAATGTTGCTGCCGTTAAAGCTGCTAAGGATTATGGTAAGTGGCAAGGAACTCTTAATGTTTTCACCTAGAGTAAAGTTTTACATTCGGAATTTCTCAAGAGAAATCACGTGTCTTGGCATTTTGTACTAGAGAAAGAAAATATTAAAAAAATAAAAAGAAATTGACATAAAATAACCGCGCGTGTCTATAAAAAGCTGACTATTTTCTAACCGTAAAATACATTTGTTAAAAAAAAAAAAAATCCGGTAACTTTTTATTATACTTTAACGAGCATTCATTAAATTAGTTCATTAGTTATTATCTTTTTTCTATATAGATCTTGTGTCTCATGTGATTGCTATAAAATTTAATTTGTAAACACTGTAAGAACATGTCAATGTATAATATTTTTGAGATCTCATTATTATATAATTTTCTGGTTGGATTTAAACCCGACATTGCCCAATGGAGCATTTGTTCATCAAATTGTCTTTTTTCTAATTCATTCAACGTGTCTGCAGGGATTCCTAAGTTTATCTTGATCTCGGTCCACGACTACAATCTCCCCTCGTTTTTACTTCAGTCGGGATACTTCACAGGAAAACGAAAAGCAGAATCAGAAGTTCTGTCCAAATACCCCAATTCCGGTAAAACTTCTCGAACGCAAAACTACAACAGCCCCGTCCTTAATTCCTTAATATATAACTAATTTCTTCAACATGCTCTCAAAACTACGTTTATTGCATTTTGCGGAATGAAATTTTCTTTTCAGTGCACTTTGGCTCCTGAATTTTCATTTCGGTGCACTTGGCCCCCTTGACTTCTATTTTAGTGAACGCGGCCTCATTTGACTAGTTAACAAACAATGAAAAATTGTTATCCACGTGAAATCTCACATTTCTGCAATCACTTCATCTTTTGTGAGAGTTAATCCGGAGAGGAAATCTCACCATTTGTGCAATTTCTGGTCTCTAATGTCTCTCTTTTTCTAATTTTAAAGGCGTTGTGTTGAGGCCGGGATTCATATACGGGAAAAGGAAAGTGGAGGGTTTCGAGGTTCCCTTAGACCTTATCGGAGAGCCACTCGAGAGATTACTAAATGCCACCGAAAGCTTCACAAAGCCGCTCAACTCCCTGCCGGCGTCCGATCTTCTCTTGGCTCCTCCGGTGAGCGTCGATGACGTGGCGTTTGCGGTGATAAACGCGGTAGGAGACGACGATTTCTTTGGGGTCTACACCATTGCGCAAATCAAGGAAGCAGCTCAGAAAGTGAAGGTGTAAATATATTGGAACCCTTTAAAGTGGAAATGTATAGCTTTATAATATGTGCAGTGACTTGTATGAACCATTTAATAGACATCGAGGCATTTTAGCTCAATTTTCTTTCTTTGTAGTACAAATGAATACGTATAAATAGTTGTGTTGTGGAACGTCGTTTTACAAGGCAAAAGGAAATTTGCGGCATAAGTTCTTAACAAGTGTACTAATATAAAATTCCATCCATAAGACTGCCGCTATTAGGTCTCATTTGACACGTGTCAAGCTAAAAAAAATACTTATTATTAATTTTCATTTAACTTATGATTCTTACGTCATTAGCAATTTAGCCCCGAAACTATAATATTGACCAATTTAGACACTATTTTTTATATACTATCAATTGTATCCTTAGAAACTAATATTTCATAATTTTTAAACCCACGCCAAGTTATTGGCTTAAAATATAGAAACCATGAATACCAGTATACCACCACCCCATTATGTTTTACATAATTACCATATTGTCCTCTAGCTACAAACTAATTATTTTTTGGGAGCTTAAGCTAACTAGCCTTTTTAAACGTTTAAAATTGTCAAAATAGCTATTGTTTGCATATTTTGTCCTAGCCAATAAACCACATTAACTGGTATAAAATGACTTATTTACCCTTATTATTAATAATAATTAATATTAAAATTTGAATTAAGAAATTTATTAAAAAAATATTTTAATATTTAATAATTAATACGAATTATTTTAATCATAAATTAGGAAACAACATTTGAATTCCAAATTAAAAAAAAATTCAAAATTCAAATTAAATATATAAAAAAAAACGTTTTTCAATAATAAAAATTCAAATTTCTTCACAAATATTAATTCGATTTAATCATATTATAAATATAAAAATTTTAAATTAAAAAATATTAACTAAATTAACAATTCAATTTAACATACATTTACACGAATAAATACGAATATATCAATTAACATACATTTATAATTCGAATTAACATACATTAACACGAATAAACTAATAAACTTACATTAATTATTCGAATTAACATACATTTACAATTCGAATAAACACGAATAAACAGAAATTACACGACGAAACCAGAGAAAAAAATCGTCATCGAGCTAACGCTGCCGCCCACGCCTTCCGACCAAGGATACGATGTTCAAATGGTCAATCAACTGAGTTATCTTTAATGGCCGGGAAAGCACGTTCGGATACTACCTAAAGCCTCGTCGCCGTTCTCGGAGTAGTGGGCGAGAAGCTGGCGAGCACGGCGACCTCCTCCGGCAGAACCGTCAGCATCTCGAGCACGGTGACTTTGCCCTCCTCGTCCTGCAAACCCAATCCAATTCAAGAAAGATTAAAAGGCATAAGAACAACAAACAATCCAAGAGAAAAGCGTGCCCTAGACTAGAGTCTCACAAATCTGTGTCTAATCAGTGACTAAAGCAAAAGCAAATCTGTAACAGAGAGAGACGGCAAGTTTGGACGAGCTCTGAGAAGGAAGACGGACGGCCGCTACTCGCTCACCTCCATGTCATCGTGGAATATCCACCGTTCGCCGCCGCTGCTCGTCCACAGCGACTCCTGTCTCAGATCCGGATACGAGCTGCTACTCCTCAGTCTGCCATAGCCGTGTGACGACACCGCACTGCTCCGATCGGGGTAACCGAACCGCGGCGTCGACGCATTCGATTTCAGGCTCTCCCGGGGCGAGAAGCTCACTCCACGATCGCCGGTTCCGCCGTTCCAGCTGAGGAAGCCGCAGACAACGGCGAAGAGGAAGAGGACGAGGTTGAGCGAGCCCTAGCTCTTCTCGGCAGACTGAGGCCTGAACACCGAGGAGGCGAAGGATGCGGCGAAGACCGAGTCGCTGGCCTCCGCCGATACCTCCCCGGAGAGCGATCGAGCCCGCGTCACCAAAAGCCTCACAGGAAGCTCGTCGAAGAAATCGCAAGTTGCAGCGGAGAAGAGAGAGAGAGGAGCGGGAGTGGGTATACGGTATACCATTTCAAAATAATTAATAATAGGGGCAAATGGTCAAATAGCCAAACTTCAAACTCTAATTAGCCAAATAGCCAATGTTTTTACTAATATTGTCAAATAGCCAATTAACTATGTTAATAAATCACGAAAGACCTGATTACCCTTGTATTAACGTGGTTAATTTGTTTAAAAATAATAATTATTTTTTTTAAAAAAAATAATAATTTTTTTTTTGAAAAAAAAAATAATTTTTTTGTTAAAATTTTAATCACGATTTTTTATTTTTAAACAAATTAACTCCGTTAATACACATTAATACGTTTATTAACGTATTAACGTGATTAATTTGTTTAAAAATAAATAAAAAAATTTCAAATAAAATAAATAATTTTTTTAAAAAAATAAACAAATTTTTTGTTAAAATTTTAATCACGATTTTGTTTTATTTTTTAAACAAATTAACTCCGTTAATACACGTTAATACACATTAATAAACGTATTAACGTAGTTAATTTGCTTAAAAATAAAAAAACCTTGATTAAAATTTTAACAAAAAAAATATATTTTTTTTCAAATTTTTTTTTTTCAATAAAAAATTATTTCAAAAAATAATAAATTAACCACGTTAATACCGTTAATATGTTAAAAGGGTATTATAGGTATAAAATATGTTATTAAATAACTATTTGGCTATTTCACAAAGAAAAATAAAAGGTTGGCTATTTGGCTAATCAAACATTTCAATTTGGCTATCTCATGCTATTTCTCTTAATAATAAATTAAAATTTAATTAATTTTCTAATTAAGAAATTGATTTACCATTTCAAAATAATTAATAATAAATTAAAATTTAATTAATTTTCTAATTAAGAAATTGATTTTAATAAATTGAGGGGCAATTTTGGTGCGAAGAAATTGATTTTCAATGCCACATCATCTTGATTGGCTATATTTGAAAATAAAACCATACGTTTGATAAAATGCAATTTAAACATAATAACGTGACTATTAGCTATAATTTCTCTTTTTTTTTATGCTTAATGTGATTAAATATACGGTATTATGGTAATATGTTAGCGTAAATATAATGCATGCATATAACACAGTGATATTGATAATATTTGGCGAAGAATCATTATCAAAATGGAATTAATTGCAAAAATGAACTCAAAAGTAATGAATGAATCACAAGGAAGTCTCTTTCTTCAAGCCCAAGTTAACTCAAAAGTCAAGTAAATGGGAGAAACTAGAGCTTCAATTAACAGCAGTTTTAGTAATGATGTCCCATATATTCCTATCTACTTTGCCAGAACTGGTGAAACACGTCTCGACTTGACGCCTAGTTATAGTCCTCGGGTTTCTTTTCAAGGTACCTGTAGTAACAAAACCTCGTTTAGAACTCGAATTTACGTGCCTCTGCAAGAAAAAAGCTAATCTGAAAGGCAGTAAATGTCTTCACTAATCAGATGAGGGACATTTTATCAAATACATACGAAAATATGAGGTCGAATACGCAAGTCGGAATCGCAGAAAAGCCATAAACGTGGGTACTTGTGCTAACGCTACATGATGATAAGAAATCAATAAACCAAGTAAATAATCCATGGGGTAATTTGGTCATTGAGTACTTACTTTTCAGTGAGTACCCCGGCAAGAAACCACGCTTTGCAGATTTCTTGAAGATTCGGCCCGAGACTGGCAGGTTGGCGAATCTGCTCCTGTTGACGATCATTCCTGTTCTGTCTCCCAGCTGCACATATTCATACTTAAA
The DNA here is from genome assembly GCA_954871525.1 of Parietaria judaica. Lineage (NCBI taxonomy): Eukaryota > Viridiplantae > Streptophyta > Magnoliopsida > Rosales > Urticaceae > Parietaria > Parietaria judaica. The sequence continues at coordinate 17,738,360 of OX940868.1, read as the reverse complement.
TGTAAAAATAAAATAAAAAACCGATGAACGCACATTTCTGAACAAATGTTTTAGTAGGATACCAAAACTATATCATCGAAAAATGCGAAGAAACAAAGAAAATAAAGAAGCAGCGGCAAAGTAAAAATCCAAAATAACTCCTCAAACCTTTAAATTCATGTTCGGAGTTGCACTACTGACTCATTTTTTAATGATAATATTTTTCTTAACAGAATTTCTAATTAGAAAACAGAATATACGAAATGTCCAAGAAGAAAATTAAAAATTGATGATCATTTTCAGGTAACCCCATAGACACATAAGAAAAAATCAAGGTTCTCCGAAACACTATACTTTAATCAGAGACAAACAAAATCGACAACGACTGACACGTTTAAGTGACATGTGAACAAAAAATAAAGTTCAGAGGTATTAATGCAAACCTTCATTGTCATTAGAGATCTCCGTTATCCTCCGGCGTAAGGATGACATTGCCGTTTCAAAAGCTTCCATTGCGGTCCCAATTGGGTCATTATGGCTTCCCGGATCGGTAAAATGCAAAGGAATTGGATGTCGAGAAGACTCGGGTCGGTTACGAGTTTCAGGAGCAGCAGCATTTGAAGGAAGTTGATGTTGGGAAGACTCAAGCCTGTTATGACTTTCAGGAACGGCAATATAGCCTAGCGCTTCATTTCGCTGATTCGCGTCGTACTGCTGAGTATGATACAACACTGGAGATTCCAACGCAACTTCGACAAGGTACCTGTATAACAAAATCTCGTTTAGAATTCGTATTTACGCGCCTATGTAAGAAAAGGCAGTAAATGTACACTAATCGTAAAATGTCTACCCTCTCAGATGAGGGGGTTTTCATATGAACACAGACCAAAATACGAGGTCGAATACACAAGTTGGAATCGCAGAAAACCCGTTAAACGTGGGAATTTATGCTAATTAAAAGTGACAATCCGAAATCTACGAGCCAAGTTAAAAATCCGTGGGGAAATTTTGTTATTAAGTACTTACTTTCCAGTGAGTTCCCCGGCAAGATACCACGCATTGTAAATTTCTTGAAGATGAGGTTCAAGATCAGCAAATTCGCGTAGTCTTTTCTCCTGTTGACGATCATGCTGTCTCTTTCTCTCAGCTGCACAAAAAACCGATAAACCCACATTCATGAGCAAATGTTTAGTAGAATAACAAAACTATATCACCGAAAACGTGAATAAAGGAAGAAAAAAAAAAAGAAGCAGCAGCAGCAAAGTCAAAATCCAAAATGACTCCTCAAACCTCAAACAGTATTTGCGCTAATTTTATAAACAGAATTTCTAATATTGGAAAACAGAATATACCTAGATGTACAGAAATGCCAAATTTTGTTTTTGAAGATCAGTTTTAGGTAATCCCGTGACACAAAGGACAAAATCAATGTTCCCCGAAATGCAATACTTTAATCAGAGACAACAACGACTAACACGTTTAACTGACATGGGAACAAAAAAACAAGTTCAGGGGTATTTATGCAAACCTTCATTGTCGTTAGAGATGTTGGATACATTCCAGCGCAAGGACTCCATTGCCGATCCAAAAGCATTTATTGTGGTCCTAACTACAATCTCAACTGAGGCAGCATGGGTTCCCGGATAGGCATAGTCTATGCAAGGCTCGGGAAGCTGATGTTGGAAAGATGATACGCGCCCCGAATATTGATAAACTCGATAAACTTGCTGGGCCGTATAAGAAGACTCGGGAGCGGCAGTATAGCCTAGCGCTTTGTTTCGCTGATTCACATCATATATCTGAGTCTGATACGGCGCTGGGTGTTCCCATAAAACCCCGTCACGTGGGCAAAGCTTACTAAGAATCACATTTTGCTCGTCTTTCAGCTTATGGTATTCGCTGAGTAGCTTATAGTAAGCACACGTCCAGGGAGGAGGATTGGAACTTTCATCGTGTACTATGACCGGACGAGGAAAAGAAGGGGTTGGAATTTCTGCTCGGTCCGCATTAACTGGAACATTGTCTTCCACGCCAACATTTTCCGGCCTTCACAAGCATGAAAAAAAATATCAAACATTAGTAAGTGAATGATAGTTGTTCAGCGATATTCGATAAACGACTCTCGAAAAACGGATGATACGAAAGAAGATTTTGACTAAATGACAGCAAGAAAAGTACCCGGAGTTGCTGATTATTCTCCGAATTTCTGCTCCGACCGTAGCAGAAATAAGAGAAGCTCTAGCTCTTCGGCCCCCAGCCTCAGCAATCTCTAGTCTTCACCAAGCATTGAGAAGAACAACTAGTTTAGCTTCAAGATCTTTGGTAAACGTATCTCGACAAGGGAAACCGAAAAACGGATGATAAAAAGAAAACCATTTATACAGTAAGAAAACCGAAAAACGGATGATAAAAAGAAAACCATTTATACAGTAAGAAAACCGAAAAACGGATGATAAACCGACAACGGAAAGTAAATAAGCAGAAAGAAACGTACTGATGAAGCAAGTAGTCTTCGAGCCTCTCAATATCTCCATTTCCATTTGTAGCTCCATACCCAGTCGGTACCTGAAACACAAGGATATATATATATATATATATATATATATACACGTATATTACTTGTACTGTTTGTGAGTGAATACAGAAGAAATCAATCTGAATACTCCCAAGAAATCACAAAGAATCCACACAGAAGCGATGATTACTAGTTTTCATTGAACAAACCAAATTGAGCGAGTAAGAAGTTGATCAGATTCAAGAATGGCTGACATGCAAGAACGAGCTTCATGATTACGAGACAGAACGCATATATGAAGCGGAGAAAAACCAGAACGCGCGATCTTGGAGAGAAGAGAAGACAAAAACTGAATGCAAATGAGCTTCAAGAAACGGAGGAAGTTAGAGAGAGGAAGAGAGAGATATTACCGGTTGATCATGACCACGAGTAGAGGCATGAGTGTGGTCGTCGCCACTGTCAGCCATTGATGAAGATCTCGCTTTCTTCTTCGCTCTGAGAAATGAGAAGAAGAGTTGGTTTGTTTTGTGAAGAATGAATTCGAAAGCCCCAATTTCCCACCGCGTATTTATAGGCTCCACTAACGGTCATGCTTCAGCTTCATCAACTGTATTTCAGTTATCGGAATTTAGCCTTTTTACCCAACCGGACCCTCTATTTTCAGTTTTATGTCAAAATACACCCTTTATTATTGAAAAGTAGTCAAATTATATAATCGAAGTCTACTCTAATGTCTGTTTTATACTTTCATCTTTTAAACTTTTAACAATTCAGAAGTGGTCCTTATTTATAATTTGTTTCTAATAGGCTCTGTGATAAAAATAAATACAAAAATTATCTATATAAGTTTTAAATGAAAAAATCTCATATTATATATATTGAGGAGGGAAAAGCCTCTTAGTAATCTAATTAAATTGGGATAATAGCGGCAAAAGTGGCCAAATTTAGGCCAAGTGTGCAAATAAGTGGCCAAACCGATTTAATATCGACATAAGTAGCCAAAGTTTACCAAACCGTGGACAGTACAAATTCCATCCATTTCATGTCAACGTCGTTAGCCACGTCATTTCCACAAGTGTTGAGCTTTGGCCACTTATTTGCATACTCGACCTAACTTAAGCCACTTTTGCCGTTATTATCCCTTATTTTTTTTACGTTCCAAAGAAAGTATTTTTAGGGTTTATCTAGATTTTTTTTTCTTAAGATTTGACTAAAACTTGATTTCCGAAAGAACTGATTCCGTTTTTTAAATTTAGAACGCTGAATATCACTCTCAATTTTGAAAACATTAAAATGTGTTATCGGTTTCACATGTAATTTACGATCATAGGATTTGACATAAAACCTCTATATATTTAATTGTTAGGGATCATTATTTTATTTTATTAATATTATTAATTTCATGAAATTTTATTGTACCATGCTTTTATGGACTTAGTCATTTAAAATCACCACACATAACTTACCAAAAAAACCATTTTTGTTAACTTTGCGCAAAATGTAGGGGTTACTAGTGATTAGTTTAGCCTCTTCATGCTTGGAAGACTTACGCTCTTTTTGGTTCACCAGGGTACGGGATAGACAATACTAACAGATTTTTGAGGTTCTCGGCCCTGTACAAATTACGTGGTCATGATTTAGGGGTCGAAATAGAAAAAATAAAAAGAAAACAATCTTACGGAACAAGAAATAGAACAAGAAGGTATTAGTCACTTTCAATAATTTCAAAACCCATATCAAATCATTGATGCTACTGTTAATTTTTTTTTTTTTTAAAACTATGGTATCTTGGTGTGCCAAACTATTAACCACGAAGCCTTGGCATTATAGACCGAAAGACTACTTCGTCCAGTAAAATTTCATTTAAATTAATAATCTCAATAAAATAATATTACTAATTCTCGATTTAGTCCTGGCTCTAACTAACAATGTTAGGCCAAAATTATTAACGAGATTATCATTTTTTTACAAAGTTTTTAAAACACTACCCATTTTTGGTACATTTTAATATACATAATGAGTATTTTTTTAAAAAAAAAATATATTGTGGCTAAATGGGTATTTCCTTAAACAAAATTTTGGGTCTCTAAAAATTAAATATATCTCAATAAAATAATATTACAATGTCTCGATTTTAGCCTCGACTCTAACTAACAATGTATTAGGCCAACATTATTAACGAAATTTTTATTTTGTACAAACGTATTAAAATATACATATTTTAGTTCATTTTAATACACACAATGAGTAATAAAATAAAATAAAAAACTTGTGGCTAAATGGGTATTTCGTACTTATTCCTTTAAAAAATCTAATGGTCCTTAACAATTAAGTATATAGACGTTTTATGTCAAATCCTATGATCGTAAATTACATGTGAAACCGATAACACATTTTAATGTTTTCAAAATTGAGAGTGATATTCAGCGTTCTAAATTTTAAAAACGGAATCAGTTCTTTAGGAAAAAGTTTTAGTCAAATCTTAAGAAAAAGAAAAAAAATAACAAAAATTATATAGATAAACCCTAAAAAATACTTTGGAACGTAAAAAAATAAGGGATAATAGCGGCAAAAGTGGCTAAAGTTAGGCCGAGTGTGCAAATAAGTGGCCAAAGCTCAACACTTGTGGAAATGACGTGGCTAACGGCGTTGACATGAAATGGATGGAATTTGTACTGTCCACGATTTGGTAAACTTTAGCTACTTATGCCGATATTAAATCGGTTTGGCCACTTATTTGCACACTTGGCTTAACTTTGACCACTTTTGCCGCTATTATCCCAAATAAATTTAATATTTTTTTGTCAAAGCTATGGAAATTATTGGGCCGGGCCTATTTTTATATGTCATCCTCTATTTTTCAAAAAGTTAAAAGAGTACCAATGTTCAATTTAATAGAAAGTAGTATTGTATCTGTATGGGTACTTATAACTTGATTTTTTTTAAATAGGGGGTCCATTTATGTAGAAAATGATAACAGTTTCGTAATTGAAATCACTTTTACAACTGGAAAAATATGAAATAACAAAATTCACTCAATTATTACTAACTTATATACTGCAATCAAAATTCACTTACACTACAAGGCACCAAAACTCATATATTCTTACATATACATACGATCTACTAATTAGGGCACGGCGGAGAAACGAGTCCGACGTGGAAGAGGTGAACATTGTTGCAGAGAGCTCGGGTGGCGTATCCGGTGGCATCTCGCAGGTCGACGTTTTTCATGACAACCCCTTCGCACATGCGGCTCTCGCTGCAATTGAACGTAACGGCCACCTCCGAGCTGCTCGTGCCTCTGATGTTTTCGTACAATACATTTGCCACTTGAACCGCCGATTTCTATTTCTTGTAAGCAAATAAATATTAAATACATACACAGCATAATTATAATGACTATATTAAATAGGTTCATTTGCGAGGCCCGGGAGATTTGTAAAAGTGACCGTATATTTTACCTTTTTCGGTGTATATTTCGTACGTTATCAAGTGTAAATTTATATATATCAAAATTATAGTATGATTTTGTAGATAGGATTTATAATTTTGAGAGTATTGAAAAGTGATATTCGCGTGAACAATAATAAGTAGATTATATATATACTGCCACAATTTACGCTTTAACTTTGGGTTTCTTGGCCTAATAATAATAGTAGTAAAAGTTATGCATTTGAGACTATATAACTCTCTCACCTCTTGTTTGCAAGGGGTCTTTTGGTCCCAATAGTTTTGGTTTATTATGATGGGATTGCGAACATCGTGCATTTCAATGTCTATGAACTTGATGTTGCTTGCATTTCCCCAACCTCCCTGATTTTCAAAAAAAAATTACAAATTAATATTTATACATACACATTTCAATTGAGTAGTAAAAAAAATACCAATTTTGATATTGTAATTATAAGTTATGCACCTGCCAAGTCTTGATTCTAACTCCATTTGAACTTCCCAAAAACTTGGCCCTATTTATTGTCACATTGGACACTTGTGCTTCCGATTTATTCGCTCCCAAACTACCGATACTGTAAGAAAAAGCGCAAAATTAATGAGATTAATTAAGAAGGAGAATTAGAATTATCGTCATTGATACAAACACTATCTCAATATTCTCATGTGTCGAATTTGTTCATAATTTTTTTTTTGTAGAAATTTTATTTTTTCTTTTAATTTGGCTAGAATGTTCCATCAACTGATATAAACCAAATTATTAACATGATCCAAAGGAGAAAAAAAATATATTATTATTATTATTATATATTTAAGAAATAGAATTTTGTCTATTAAACAAGATCACATGGTTACGGTATCTCTATCAATTATACACCAAAAAAAAAAAAAATCAAGACCAAATTAAATGCTATAGATTTATAAAAAAAAACATAAATATGTGTTATATATATATATAGAGAGAGAGAGAGTGTACCTTATTCCATGTCCGGGTCCACATATAATATCGTTTGCGTGCACACGCTTAGATCCACTAACAATAGAAATACAGTCATCGCCTAAAAACGACATAACATTTGAGCATGAATTAATAATAATCTCCCTAGAATTTTCCTATTCTTATGATACAATTGAAAATCTCAGTGTCAATTTGAGGATCATTTCACAATGTAAAAAAAAAAAAAAAAAAAAAACCCTAAGCTTAACATAATATTCAGCCCAAATCTTTTTTACTATATCGGTCCATTTCGTAGTTTGTGAAGCGGCATTCACTATTTAGATCGAGTCGATAGGCCCGGTCCCGATTATATGACCTAGCTGGCATTCAATTTTCGCACATCCTCTGTACCGATTTATATTGATACGTTCTTGTTATTCTGTGTTTCGATTTATAAGATTTATTACCTGTTCCTATGATACAATTGGAGATGTGAATGTCGTTTGTATGTGACACGTGTATCCCGTCGGTGTTGGGGCTATTTCCCGGCGCAGTCACCGTGAGATTATGAGCTTTCACGTACTTGCAAGCGTGGAAAATCACTTGCATTTGTTGTGCGTTTCTTATCGTCACGTTTCTCACCCTCAAGTTCTCGCATTTGTTGAACATCAAAGCCTGCAATATTATGTATATGTGTATATATATATATATATATATATATATATATATATATATATATATATATATATATATATCTGTACCGTAGAGTTGACTGTTGAGGATATATAGATAAGAATAAGAGCAAAAGAAGATAGAGAACGATAATGAACCGTTGGAGCTGGCCTGCAAGGCTGCGAAGAAATCAATGAGGAAATATGTCAATAATAGGGGTGTACAAAAAAGACCCTAAACCGAATTTAAAACCGATAACATTAATTTACCGATTTTTTCACTACCGAAAATTTATGTTTTTTTTTTAAATACCGAAAGATGCGGTTTAAACCGCTACCGCTTTTTGCTAAATGGTAGCGGTTACGGGTTTCACGGTAAAAACCGCTACCGATTACCGATTAACCCGATATTAAATTTGTATGTTGTTATACATTTAAAAATAGATAAATGTAAGACTTTTAGCATTCAATATCTATATAACAATGTTTTGGCATGGATTTTCTCATCCATTGATTCATTTAATCTTATTTTATTTTGAACAATTTTTGTTATTAGTGTAATTATTCTTTCCATTTGAATAATTATGAGTAAATGTCAAGAGAATCGACTCTATTTTAATTATTTCATCAATTAGTTCTTTTTTTATACCTAAGATTGTGTAGTACTAATTTGATTTTTCAAAAATATGATGATTATATTGTGTTTTATAAAAATGCGGTTAAAACCGAATTTAATATCGATATATCGATAATTGGTAAAATTGGTTTTAAACTTCAATAGTGCGGCTTTCGGTTTTAAAATTAGAAAAACCGAAAATGCGGTAATATATATAAATAAGTATGAAAACCGAACCGAAGACTCGTTTGCTCACCCCTAGTCAATAATATAGAACCATAAATGCCAAAAATAAAATAAAAAAAGGTTTAGTAAAAAGGAGGAATTCCATCAGTGGTATGAGCTCATTTTTTAGATTTTTGACCTAAATCGCTAAAGCTAAAAAAATGCAGAATTTAAATTATAGATGACGTCAAAATTATAGATGGTTTCGCTTGGTGTACGTAGTAGTATATCCGCTTTAGAGTTCGGTTACAACTATCATGTTTGGGCCAGTACGCTCACAAATCACAATGGCATCTATATAAGGTAAATGCGAAAAAAATTATGACACAAAATAAAGCATGTGGAAATGGAATAGCTAAAATACTCTTATTATATGAGATTGTAAAATTTTCTCAGGGACTTTCCCAGAAAAGATTTAATCACTCCTTTCAAACCCGTAGTAGTTGTTCCGATAAAACAGGCTTCACAACTAAACACTCTAATCAATGTATAATGGGAAATCAGGATTCCATATTATTATTACTTAAGGATCAAATTCACCAATAACGATTTTCTCATTAGCTAATAATATATATCTATTTTGCACTTTTTTCCCCAATTATTTTTAGACATCGGATCTAGATCAGCCGGTCCAAAATAATGTCACCAAATTTATAATTTCAAATTTGGATTTATTATTCTATATACTTTCGGATTTTGAAAATATAGTTTAGCATAATTAAATTTGAGTTACAGATTAATCTTGAGGAGATGTCGTTTATAGCATATTATTGAGTCATGTATATTTTTCAAATCATGACCTGTGTTTTGTCGACTCTGCAAGAGTGGTTCCACCAAACTTGTCCATTGCCATCGATGGTCCCACCACCTTCCACGGTCAAACCATTGACTTGGTCAAACTTAAGCCAGTGCCTATCGGTGTAATCCGACCGTTCATCCGACCCTTTGATGGTTCCATAAATCTAACGTTATACAAATTAAGGGTTTTGCATGGGTATTTTAGTACGTGTCTCATATTAATTATTCTTAGCAGTACTCTAAAATTTATTATAGTTAATTTACCTTGAATGTAACGTTGGATTTACACGGACCTTCGAACTTAATAGGCTTAACAAGATAGCTTCTTTGAGGTACGACCAAAATTGTTCGCACATTTGATGAACAAGCTTCTTCCCAAGCCTTCTTAAATGCCTATTATTCAATACATTTTATCAATATTATTATATTATTATATAATCTAACAATAATATACATAAACGACTAAGTACTTGTATATATTTATCATAGTTATTCTGTGTAGAATGCTTTTAAGATTTTTATTATTCTTACTTTTGGCCACCCCAATAATATGAATGATTATATAAATATATATATCATAGTAACTAATATATAGACATATATGTATGTGTGTATATATATATATATATATATATATATATTATATAGTACCTCTGTGTGATCTGCGCTGTTCCCTTGAGCCCTAAAGTCATCAACTATGTGTACACGTTGTTGAGCCTTAGGCTGAATCGAAGACTTCGCAGTCACATCACTCACAGCGTTCCGACATAACGGTGCAACAAATCCGACACCGGTCACTTCGACATTGTCGCACAAAGCTTCGGCATGCGAGCCTCCGTGGCGTCGAATGTCGATGTCGTGAAGCACGATACGCCGGCACGCGAAGCGCTTGCTGCACTCGAACCTTATGGCGATATCCGAGGCGCTCGTGCCGGTGATGTTGCGGTACGACACGTCGCTGACTCGCACCGCCGAGTTCTGCTTGTTGTAACATGGATTAATAGTGATCTGGGTCAGTTTTGAGAAGTGTATATATATATATATAGTTTAGTTGATGATAAATAATATATATAGATAACTTTTGTGTGCATGGGTTTTTCTGGTCGCAGTAGTTTTGGTCGATGATGATGGGGTTCTTGACGTCGTGCAATTCGATGTTTGAGAACTCTATATTGCTCGCGCTTCCTGAACCTCCCTGCAATAGTATATAAACTATTATAGACAAACTTAAGAAAAAAAAAATATATATATATATATATATATTAAACGTTTTCTTATTTGTATTTTATTAATTTGATCTTGGTTTGAAAAGAAATTAGAATTTTTTTTAAAACCGGAACCATGAAAAAAATTGTTGTCCGGGATATTCCGGGACATTGGTACAAAAAAACTGTTAAATTATCGGTTCACGGTTCCGAGGTTACCTCTAGTAAATAGTTACCTGCCAAGTCTTAATTCTAAGTCCATTAGTAGTTCCTGAAAGCTTGGCTCCATCAACAATTACATCCGAAACATGAGCTTCCGAGTTTCCATTTCCCAAGCTACCAATACTGAGTCAAATTTAAAGAGAAAAAAAAAAACTACATGATATATATAATTAGCCATATATATCTATTGAATAAGTAATAAAATTCCATATTATTACAATGTATATTTCCATAAATCAAAATGACTAATTACATGTATTTTTTATCTTTAAAGATTTTTTGTATAGTTTAATAACCTCATTTAGAATAAGTTAGTATTTTTCTTCTCTAGACTATTATATCGTGTATATATCGATACATTCTCATACATTATAATCTACATATATTATATTATTCTCATTGATTTTTATCTGAAGTTTATTAAGCACATAGGAAGAGAAGGGTATAGGGGTTTGTTGCCTGATCCCGTGGCCAGGCCCGCACGTGATGCCGAAAGCTCGCACTGCGCTAGACCCGCTGACGATGGAGATGCAGTCGTCTCCGGTGCCTATGACCGAGTCGGAGATGTTGATGAATCGCGTGTGCGTGACGTGGATTCCGTCGGTGTTGGGGCTGTTCGACGGAGCGGTGATGGCGAGACGGGAAGCGCCCACGCGGTCGCAGTGGTGGAACGCCACGTGCATTTGCTGTGCGTCGCGTACTTTCAGGTTCCTCACGACCAAGTCCTCGCAATTGTGGAATGTCAAGGCCTATTTTGTAAAGGAATTAAATTTAAAATATATATTGACATTTAAGAATGAGGGATTGAATATATAAGTATTAAATAATAGAGAAAAAAAATTCGAACAATTTACCGTAGGTGCTTCTATGCATGGCTGCAAAATTAATAGAAAGAAAAAAGAGAGGATATATTAGCCAATTACATGGTAAGCAACGTTGAAGTTAATATAAGTAGGTAGATAAAAAAATACAGTAAATACTTTTTCAGCTTTATTAAAATTTAATAGTGCCCATTATTTTAATAAAGAAAAAAAGATTTGTTGTTTTTTTGTGTGTGCAAAGATATTCTATGAGATAGAGAGTAATCTATAAATATGTCAAACAGAAGTTTGTTTCCGCTTTGAGGAATTCACAAAAACAAAAGCCTAACCAAAATACTAGTTCGTCCGGTTTTACGTGGATCTAGATCTACGTGGTAACGGCTCCATATATTTTTCAGACCCGTTAGATTCAATGACGGTCTAGATCAAAGAGCAATTTTTTTCTTTCTTTCTAAATCCGAAACAAGTAATACTGTTCTGTTTTTTTTTTCTTTCTTTCCAGGACACCACATTATATATAATTAATTATGAAACTATTTTTATTATTCTTTATAAAGAAAACCTATAGTAATTTACAATTTACTCTAAAAGAAAGCTTATATATATGTATTTTTCTTGATCATTTTTGTTTTCCTCTGCACGCTATTTTGGAAGATTACATAAATGTAATTGTTTTGAAATTCTGACCAGAGCTTTGTTAACTTTGCATGACTGTCTCCACCAAACGTGGCCGTTGCCATTTAGGGTTCCACTGCCTTCGACCGTTAGATGTCGAACTCCGTCGAAGAGAAGCCAATGTCTGTCGTTGTAGTCCGACCGGTCAACAGAAGCTTCGATTATTCCTTGTATTTGAACGGTGATACTATTGGATTGGCATGGACCGATGAATCTTATCGGTTTAAGGAGATAAGTGTTGCGAGGCACAACGAGAATTATCGGTGCCTTCGACGAGCAAGCCTCTTCCCATGCTCTCTCAAACATCTATCACACATAAACAAGTATAACTTATAAGTCAACGAGTAGCTCATTGAACATCTTGAACTTATACCGGTCATAGTTGAAATTCACAATCCCACAATCAAATGAGTCAAAATATAAAAAAGAATTAATTAAATTATAAGTCAATGAGGATAGGATATCATTGATTGTACTAATAGCATGAGGTCCGGTGTTCAATCCCGAGTAGCCAAAATGTTTTTAAATAATAACATAAGGAATTTGACAAATATTACAACTATAATACTAACATTATCGTTAGGAATAATTTAGCATTAATCTAATTGATATTAATATATGACAACTCGTCATTACACACCTTAGTATGATCCCCATTGGTTTTTTCAGCTTCAAACCCGTCAACTCTGGCTATTATCCCAATTTCGTTTGCCTTTTCCACACGGGTTAAATTCTTCTCTTCGACTCTAGCTTCACGAACCGTACGACTGTGTGCATTAGCGAGAAATCGACCCGAAGAAACCCTATTAGAAATTAAGGCTACGAAAAAAGTTATCAAAAGTCGATTTCTCGAATCCATTGTGAACTTCTCTTGAGAGACTAACTAAGCGATTAATGCGAGGTTTAGTGGTAATTAAATAAGGATCCGAATATGTAAGTGTGAAGGGAAGCATGTCAATAGTATTGTCGATAATAATTCCGAACTGTTTGACACATATACTTCGTATAGTAGAATAAAATCCGAGAAACTATATCATAATAATAACGAAATAAACAAGGTGGTATATATTTTAGGTTCATCACAAGAATGCGACTAACTCCGTGAAAAATGATAGCAACTAGAAATATGCTGTTTGTCAGCAAATAATGCAATAAACTTTCACGATATACATGCATAAGGCATTTACATTTTGTTGTCTTAATTACATGCTTATAATAATTATGTAAAGAAGTTGATCATTTTGTGCAAAAAGAGTTTGATATGGAACCAACGTGACGGAGAATGACGTGAAATTAGTGTTTTATTTATAGAAGGGTTAATCCCGATTCCCGGCAAAATTATTTTTCAAATGTGGCCCAATAAGTACCAGTTCTTCTTTTTTTAAGCGAATAAAGTACCAATTTTTTTATTTGGACCTTCCGTCAGCTCACAGTCTCCAACCGTTATTATGAACCACGTGTCAATCCCACAAGTCTTCTCAGTATTTTAGTGTTAATTCTGGTAAAAGTACCAATACTTTCAAAATATAAACCAATAAGTATCCAAACAAATTTCTATCGGAAAAAGTTCCTACTTTGGGGGTTTTTTTGTATTAATTGTTGAACTGAAAGTGGAAAATGTGGAAGCATATGGGATTTTCCACTTTCAGTGCAACAATTAAAACATCCATCAGCGCACCACAATTAATTCGAATCCAAGCAATAAAGATGATCATGCGGTAATTACAAAAAAAAAAAAAAAAAAACTCTTAGAGCGGGAAAAGTTGACAAAATTTTCAAACTGCCATTTTGAGATCCGAAATGATGGAATTCAGCCTCGGTCCCAAGACTTCTGGTCTTAGTGTTGATAAATATTCTCTACGGTCACGGTAAAGATACGTATAAGTTAGGTGAAAGAAGTGGTAACAAGTGTTACTTTTTTTGTTGTGGGTATATTTTTTATGTTGTCAAAATTGTAAACCGTACATACTTAATGAGTATAATTTTAGTATATAGAATTTGATATTTTGACGAGATTAGAAATATAAGGCGCGATAAAATAAGTGGAATGTGTGATCACCACTTTCACTTATTGTTTGGATATTTTTCCCGAATATCCATAAAATAATTAATCAATTAGCAGTTTGTAGGAAACCCGTGCTCAAAACCATTAACGAGTAGGCTTAATCACTTGTTATCTCTTCAAATTAATACAAACTTAACTTCAAACTATAAGTTCTAAACAATACTTTAAACGGTTTAATTTTTGAAAAAATCTAAACTAAAACACATGCCCTCGTTGATTTTTTTTGTTGAGATAGAAAGTTTGCCAATATCTCAAATCTGTGGAAAGTGATTGTTTTTCATAAAAATCAGTCCAATGTTTCTTTGGTTTGAATTCATCTATTTTATATGCAAATTATATCTTGCATTGTTTTGATATATTATATGTTCTCGGGAATTGTCGAATTATTTTGTTTTGTGTCTATTTTTGGTTTAATACACTCATCTTAATAAAGCAAAATAAAAATAATTATGGGCAAAAATTGAAGGAAAAAAAAGAGTAAAAAGTACAGATATAAAAAATTCAAAAAAAGAAGAAGAACGTTTTAAATAAAATTGGAGGGGACTTGCGTCCGGGCCTAAACCGATAAGTCAAGATCTTTTATTCCGTCAATTGTTCCGATCAGAGAAGATATGATGTGAAGTAGATATTAGTATGACGTCTCTGTAGGTTATGCCCGAACCCGATATTGTATCTCTCGGGTTATCGGATATCGAACCGATACCATAACCGACATTATGGGCCCACTCGGGCCCAAGTATTAATTATGATTCATATTAATTAATAATAGATTAAATAAATGATTGGGCTTTTAGAAAGCCCATTAGGTGGGCTTTTAGAAAGCCCACTAGGTCATGACCATAGGGTATTACAAATACCCTATCATGACTCATAATTAAACACACAACACAACCCTAGCCTCCTAGGAATTCGAGCTCTCCTCCTTGTGAGTCGAATTCGTGGCTAGCTCCCCGGTTCAATCAACGGTTGATCATCTAAACACCGACAAGGATTTAACCTATCCTTCGAGGTGTTTTCCGGTCATTTAAGACGTTCCCGAGTGACGTGGTGGACGAAATAGAGGCGCAACATTTGAGGCGCTGGAATCCGGATCAAGAAGAAATCGGCAAGCACCAAAACCAAGGAATCGGCTATTTTTGGTACAGTTGGCAAAAGTACCGAAGTTTGGTAACGACCTCTAAACGATATCTTAATTCTCAAATTTATTCTATATCTTTATTGTTCGATGATATCCCATGATTTCCGCCTCGGGATTGAGAAAAGTCAACGAAAAACCCAACAGTGGTATCAGAGCCGGTCTGAGTAATTTTCGAAAATTAGATATGTTGACCGAAATAATTTTAGAAAATTTTTGGTGTGATTAGATTTTCAGTGGGAGCATTAGAAAATTTATTATGTTAATTTTTTGTGTGTTGTTTGAGATCCGATTTAGAATCGGGATCGGATTTTTATTTAATTTTAATGTGTATTATTAAATAGGAAAAGTGAAAACCAAACGACGGCACCACCACCGGAACCAGCAGTGATTTTACCGTCGCCGCCAATGTTTCGGGCGGTGCCGCCGTTTGGGGCTCCCATTCAATGGGAGCCAATGGGCGACGGCTAGGGTTTCAAAAACCTTAGCCGAATTAATTTTTTTTAATTCGCGTGGGCCTTATTGGATCAGGCCCACGGGATGGGTTTTAACCCAGCCCATTTTTTTTATTCGCGTGGGCCTGATTGGATCAGGCCCACGAGATGGGTTTTAATCCAGCCCAATTTTAGGCCCAGCCCGAATCGTGATGATCCGGGCAGATCCAAACCGGGTCTGACCCGGGTAATCGACCCGGGTTAGACCCAGGGCTTCGGCCCGGGTCTGTCCTGACCCGGGCCCATACCGAACAGACCCGGATCCGGGTCCTACCTGACTCGGATCTGGGTCAAAAACTAATGTTTCCGGGCAGGGCCCATCGGCCCTGCCCGGTCTGCCCCTTTGTCACCGGGGTTGCCCGAGGGCAACCTGTACGAGCTCGGGTTTATCCCGAGCTCGTATCCCGGTATTTGATATTTAATTATATTTATGTTTAATTATTTTAAAATACGATTTAAAATGTTTATTTTATTTTATTTATAATTATTATAAATATCTTTAAATATGAGTATTGAAAATCTAATATATGATAATAATTATTAATAAATATGATTTATTCAATTTTATTATCAATCTTATGAAGTTTGTTTTCATTTAATGTTTATGTTATTCATTTATTGATTCAGAAATTGTTTGTTCATAAATTTTATTTATCATCAATAATTCTTAATCAGATTAAGATAATGAATAATCTTTTATTTATTATAGTAATAGAAAAGAACTAAACATTAATGGAAATAAAAGATATATATATATATATATTATGTTTAAAGATAGTTTATCTATAAGATAGTTATCTTTTATTTTGTATTAAGACAAAGTATGATTAAAGATATCTTATCTATAAAGATAGTTATTTATCTTTTATTCATTTATAGAAAAAAGTAAATCATGATTAAAGATATTTTATCTTTAAGTAATTTATTTATCTTTTATTTAAAGATAAAAGGTTTTGTCTTTAAAATTTTCATGATATATATATATATATATATATATACTTTCACAAGTGTATTTAATACAACATTGAATATGTTTTACAAAATAGGATTATGTATTACATATTCATTGTCTCAATTCTTGAAACATTTTAATAAGTTAACTATGTTTATTTTAAGACAAAAGTTAGGATCACCTAAAACCCCTCAATAAATATTAGGTATAATGTCTTCCACCGGCTGGGTCCTCGATCTAATTGTAGAAACGTTTTAAGTGTGTCTCTAACCCAAGGGAGTACTCTTATACACTCTTTTAGACGCGTAGGGCGACCTATACTGTCCGCCGATTCACCCCGTGGATCTACCTAAACGAGTACTCTAATTAGATTAGATATCGTAGACAATTCTTATGAAATCGGTTAGAATGATAAATGAAAATATTGTCTTTTGTTTTCTAATCGCCAGAGACAATATAGGATATTAGAGCAATTGTTGATTTTCTCTGAGTGACTAATTAATGGAATTGATGAGGGTAACTTTTCCATTAACAAATCACGAAATATTATATAAAGTCCTTATAATATACATACTTTTATGTAACATCTTTATTATAATAAGTAATTTATAATTTACATGTCAATACTAGGATTAATATTGTGCTTGAATATTTTACTTTTCAATTTGTAAAATATAATTATCTCTAACTCTATCTGTCTATATATATTAGATATGGACCCGTTGAATCTCATGGCTTCAGAAGCAGTGAAAGAGTTCAAAGCTGCAGTGGAAAACAATCGTCTTGACGATTCGAACTACATGACCTGGTCAGAGGCATTCAAAAGAATGCTAAGGAACGACGATCTTGGTTTCATAGCCTACAATGCCTGACAGAGATACAGGTTGAAAAGAATACTGGATTAGCTATCATCATTATACAATGAAGTCCATTCATGTTCACCGACTCATTACGTCATTTGTGATGCCGATCATAGGACGTGAGATCGAGAGCTTGAATGCGCATGATACTATCTTATACCTTGAGAAAACTTATGGGGATCGAAACCCCATAAGAAGGTACCAGCTGTTATGGAAACTGTTCAATGTGAAGATGTCCATTAACAGTACCGTAAGAGAACATTACAACACGCTGATGAGCTATGCAGACAGACTTCAACAATCTGGGTTCTATGTTGGTATAGACATGAGAAGGTTTTGCATACTCCAGTCTCTCATTCCCGAACTGCGAAAGACAGTTAACATCCTTATTGAAGGAAACTGCAACTTTGACCACCTCGTCGATTTACTTGAAATTGGCGAAGAAAACATGAAGGCAGAAAGAAAAAGGAAATTGGACGACATTGAAACTATGAGAAAATCCAAGATGAGTAAAGACTCACCAGACAAAGTCTCTGAGACTATCGATGTCGAACCCTCAAGCTCAGGTATAAACGTTATAACCAAAATCTTAAAGATTCATTGATTATGTAGTAATCTAGTTACTAACATGTGTTATTGAAATATTGTTTCTCACACAGAAGAATCTGATAAAGAAGAGGAAGAGGAGGAAGAGGAAGAAGAAGAAGAAGAAGAAGAAGAAGAAGAAGAAGAAGAAGAAGAAGAAGAAGAAGAAGAAGAATAAGAAGACTCTGAAAACTTGCAATGTCCTGTTTGTGCAACAAGACATCCATGTTATCCGTCTTCTTTTGCATCTTAAGTTTTAGTTTCAAATGAATAATGATTAATTTATTTATGTTTAGATTTTCCATTAAGTTTGTTTTTGGAATAATATTTTGAATATTTGATTATCAGTGATATTAAGTTTGTTAATATTAATGTGTTTATTTATGATAAGTCATAAATATTTAATTCTAAAGGGCATAATGAAACAATCTTATAGTTCCAATAGTTCTGAAATTATAGACATTCTTAATATAATACTGAAATGTCTATAAATTTTATTTGTCCAAAGTGCATCACCTAAATAAAGGAGGTTTTAGGTATTTCATCACCTTCACTGATGACTTCAATCGATACGGTTATGTATACTTAATGAAACACAAATCTGAATCACTTGAAAAGTTCAAGCAATTCAAGAATGAAGCTGAAAATCAATTAGCACGAAAAGTCAAAGCCATACGATCAGATCGAGGTGGCGAATACTTGAGCGATGATTTCAAAGCTTACCTCCGTGACATGGGAATCATTTCATCACTGACCCCTCCAGGTACACCCCAACTAAATGGTGTATCTGAGAGAAGAAATCGAACCTTGTTGGACATGGTTCGATCGATGATGAATAAAACTGACTTACCTGAGTCCCTATGGGGACACGCACTTATGACAGCAGCTACCACACTGAACTGTATGCCATCTAAGACGGTTCATTCAACCCAATATGAGATGTGGAAAGGAAGAATACCGGATTTGCATTTCATGAGACTCTGGGGATGTGAGGTATATGTCAAGACTCTAATGTCTGACAAGCTCAGTCCCAAATCGGTTAAATGTAACTTTGTGGGATACCCAATGGAGACCCCTGGGTATTACTTCTATCAGAAACACACAGGAAAAATAATAGTTGCCAAAACCGGTGTTTTCCTAGAAGAAGATTTTCTCACTAGAAAGTCTAGTGGGAGAAACATTGTTCTTAATGAAGAGCATGAACCACAAGATACTCAAGAACAAGAAATGGACCCAGAAGGTACTCACACATCGGGTTACGAACATCGTGATCAGATCATGATTGATAACCAAATAGAAAACGTTATTCTAAACGAAGAAGTTGAAAATGAGATTGTCAACGAAGAACCTCAAGAAAATATAGTTCTAAACGATGTACCCATACAAGATGGGATTAGTGAGCAACCAGATTACACACTGACATCACGAAGATCAATCAGAGAGAGTCAACTTCCTCTTAAATTGAACCTTCTAGTTTCAATAGAAGATGAAACTGTTCATGAAGATGATGGTGAAGAACCTTAATCTCTTAACGAAGCAATGTCAGGAGATGATTCAGACAAATGGCTGGAAGCCATGAACTCTGAAATGGACTCCATGTATAACAACGAAGTATGGGACCTCGTTGATGCTCCCAAAGGCTCCAAACCCATTGGTTGCAAATGGATCTTCAAAAGGAAGATCGACATGGATGGCAAAATACAAACTTACAAAGGAAGAATGAAACTTTCTCTCATGTTGCCATGTTTAAGTCCATAAGAATCTTGCTTGCCATTGCAGCATTTCATGATTATGAAATCTGGCAAATGGACGTGAAAACCGCATTCTTGAATGGTGTTCTTGAAGAGGATGTGTACATGACACAGCCTGAAGGTTTCATAGACCGCAAACATCCAAACAAGGTTTGCAAATTGAAAAGATCAATTTATGGTCTTAAGCAAGCATCTCGAAGCTGGAATCGTCGTTTTGATGAATCAATTACTGATTTTGGTTTAGTTAAGAACAAAGACGATCCTTGTGTATATATCAAATCGAGTGGGAGCAAAATAGTTTTCTTGATTCTTTATGTAGATGACATACTGATAATAGGAAACGATACATCTGAACTCCAGACAGTGAAAGAGTGGTTGAGAAAATGTTTCTCAATGAAAGACTTAGGAAAAGCCGCCTATATACTAGGCGTAAAGATTCATAGAAATAGAACTCAAAGAATCTTATCTCTAAGTCAAGGTACATATATTGACAAAATTGTTAAAAGGTTTAAAATGGACAAATCGGAAAAGGGTTTTACACCGATGACCCATAAGACATACTTAACCAAGAAGCAATGTCCGGTTTTTCTTCAGAAGAAATCAAAAGTATGGAGAAAATTCCATACGCTTCAGCTATTGGTTCAATAATGTATGCAATGATATGTACAAGGCCAGATGTAGCTTTTGCCTTAAGCATGACAAGAAGATTTCAATCCAACCCTGGTTTTAACCATTGGACAGCCGTTAAGAATATCTTGCGTTATTTGAACAGAACAAAAGATAGATGTTTGACATACGGTGGTGCAAAAGAATTAACTTTTGAAGGATATTCTGATGCAAGCTTCCAAACAGACAATGATGAATGATTTCAAATCTCAAACAGGATATGTATTATGTGCAAATGGTGGTGTTGTTACGTGGAACAGCAGTAAACAAGCTACGGTAGCTGATTCAACCACAGAATCTGAGTACATTGCTGCATCTGATGCTGCAAAAGAGGTTGTATGGATCAAGAAATTTGTTTCTGATCTTGGTGTAGTTCCTAGCATTGGTGATCCTGTGAAGCTGTTCTGTGACAACAACGGAGCTATAGCACAAGCCAAGGAACCAAGATCACGCAAGACAGCGAAGCATGTACTCAGAAAATACCATCTGATCAGAGACATTGTTGATCGGAAGGACATAGAGATGAAGAGAGTAGACACTGAAGAAAATGTAGCAGATTTGATGACAAAGTCTTTGTTGAAAGAAAAGCATTTTCGTCATGCGGAAAGCATTGGGATAAAGAACCCATAGATGTCTGCTACGATTTTATTAACTGAACCTGATTTTGGTTCGGGGACAAATTTTATGTAATTATTATCATTCATTAAATTTGAAGCACATTATTATTTCTTTAAAAGGCAAGTTTCATCATTTAAAAGGTTCAGATCAATATTTATTTATAAGAAAAAAATCATTGATATCAAGCTTTACAAATGTAGTTCCTAAGATGTCTTCAAGATAATCTTAAATTTCCCCAGTCAAAGAAATCATTATGAAGAAACAAAGAGGGACTACCAATGATATTCATAATTGACCGGTACATGTTGTTAAGATAAAAGGAAGAAGTTCTTGATATCTAAGAGATATTCTTATACATGTAGGCACTAGTCGGAAAGACTAGCAGTGCTGGATGACTCGCACTCTAAGTATTCTCACATGGAAACAAAACCTTGGAACAAGGGGACACTGAGAAACTTAGAGATATGAGTCCATCACTGGGTAAGTCGCATGCTTAGATTACAACTCAACGCTTACCGTAACTGTAAAGTCATAACAGCTGTAGGTGGGCGTGCGATGAACCTTGCAGGATGGGATAACGTTTCAAGAAAACATGCATCTCCCCATTCCTTTAGGGGCAATACACTCAGGGCCTTCTGAATAGTATAAGTAAAATGAAATCTGTGGCCACAGGCAAATCAAAAGAGTTTTTGTTTTGATGTTTCAATACTTATACCCGAATCAGAAAATTAGATCAAGGCTTAACAGGTGTTCCAAACCATGACCTGTGCCTCATCTAGACATGTAAAAGATGTTGAAGGAATCAGTCATATACATTATTTTAATCGCAAAGAACCACATGGTTCACCTCGATTAATCTATAAAAGGGGATTTAAAGTTTTGTAGATTGGGGGAAGTTAAGTCTAGGTGGAGGCCACTTACTTCTTGCATACTCATATGAGTATGTGGCCAACACTACAGAATCCTAAAGAGTCACACCGAACTCGCAACAAAAACGGAGTATGATGATTAAATTACAATGAAACAAACTTCACTTGTAACTTTGATGAACCAGGCATGAGTAGCTGAGAGAGTGTACATCTAACCCAAGGCGGCATTCTCGAGTAATACTTTATGTGCAGTGCGTGCACGGAGATAACCAATCCGGTGCGTTCGTGCAAGTGGGAGATTGTAGGTTATGCCCGAACCCGATATCGTATCTCTCGGGTTATCGGATATCGAACCGATACCATAACCGACATTATGGGCCCACTCGGGCCCAAGTATTAATTATGATTCATATTAATTAATAATAGATTAATTAAATGATTGGGCTTTTAGAAAGCCCATTAGATGGGCTTTTAGAAAGCCCACTAGGTTATGACCATAGGGTAGAGCTGCACACATTGAACACCGCGGCTCGTCGCGACTCGGTCGCCAAAACCGCGAGAAAACACGTCGCGACGCGTCGCGGCGTGGGCGGTCGCGGCGAGTCGCGAGAGAGAGAGAGAGAGAGTTCTGTGAGACGGAGAGAGAGAGAGAGCGGGAGAGAGAGAGAGAGGGGGGGACTCGCGACGAGTCGCGATCGGAAGCTCGGAGTCGCGAGAGTCGCGACGCGCCGGCAACCACCGCGACGAGTCGCGACGAGGGGTGGCGACGGATAATGTGCAGCTCTACCATAGGGTATTATAAATACCCTATCATGACTCATAATTAAACACACAACACAACCCTAGCCTCCTAGGAATTCGAGCTCTCCTCCTTGTGAGTCGAATTCGTGGCTAGCTCCCCGGTTCAATCAACGGTTGATCATCTAAACACCGACAAGGATCTAACATATCCTTCGAGGTGTTTTCCGGTCATTTAAGACGTTCCCGAGTGACGTGGTGGACGAAATAGAGGCGCAACATTTGAGGCGCTGGAATCCGGATCAAGAAGAAATCGGCAAGCACCAAAACCAAGGAAACGGCTATTTTCGGTACAGTTGGCAAAAGTACCGAAGTTTAGTAACGACCTCTAAACGATATCTTAATTCTCGAATTTATTCTAGATCTTTATTGTTCGATGATATCCCGTGATTTCTGCCTCGGAATTGAGAAAAGTCAACGAAAAACCCAACAGTCTCCGCACCTTGTGTATGTAGTTTATGCAATTAAAAGATCATATTATAGACTGATTCTTTGTGCGTTTTGTCGTACGATATTACCAGGAAACTCAAAGAATCGTTGCTTTAGTTTTAGACTCTCAAGTCTTAATGACTTTCGACAACTATTAGGAATAATAATATAATAAATTTCAGCACTTTTTGGCTATCTAATTTCAACGCTTTTATGACACTGACATACAATTGTACTGTTTAATATTTATTAATTATATAGAATTAGAATTGTTATTTGGGCAAAGATAGAAATGCTCATGTAAACAGAACAATTGGACATATATCCTGACTAATTACCACAAATCGGAAAATATATAAATTACTGCATAAATTTGTATAAATAATATGTACTCCTTACTCATCCATTTATATACGGATATCGATTATGTAGAAATGCCCGAATCGTGAATAAGGATTATCGAGCTTTTCGAATCCGACCCGACTACATTGAAAAGTAACAGGACCACTCGAGGCCGTGAAATAATTATGAGAGGATCATTAATTACATGAATTATTTAATTATGATTTAATGGGCTTAGTCCATTCTAAATAGGTCTAAGTCCATTAAGTCATTTGACTTATGGTCTATAAATATCACACTTAAACTCATAATTAATAACACACTACAAAGAAAAACCCTAAAGCTATTCGGTTTCCTCTGTAGTCCATTGGCCGAGATCACATAGCCCCCTACTGATCTGTTCGGTTTGTCGTCCAATTGCGGTACACGACCTAGTAGTCTGAATCCCCGATTTTTGGTCAATTAACGTTCCCGCAGCGATGTAGTGGGCGAGCTATAGATTCTACACTTGTGGAACTGAGATCCGTGCTCCGAGATCCACGATCACAGAGAAATTCGGTCAAACCCTGACAATATGCAAACGTACCAAGTTCGGTAATGTGCCTAAACTTGAATCGTAATTTTTGAAATTAATCTAGATCATAATTTCGATGAGATCCCGCAATTTCTGCCGTGGAATTGAGAAAAATCTCATCGAAAACCGAATAGATTAATCCATCTATTATGAATAGAAAGTTTGATAAAGTGAAATATCTTTTGGCTAGTTTAGGTGCACAAATAAAATTATATTATATATTTTTTTTAATAGGTGGTTCTATTGACCAATCACCAATGTTGCGGTGCATTTTTGTATTACTAGATATATTCCAGTGTAAGAACAAGTGACTCTACTGGTCAAGTTTACATATGTAAATGGGCACACATTTGCATCTCATGAGGTTTGAACACGGGATCTCTTAGAGAGGCATTTAGTGGCTTAAGTTAAGTTTAAGCGACAAATAAGTACACGAGAGAAAAACTTTAAACGAAAAAAAGCACTTAAGTTGTAAAGGCATCTATGCCATTAAGAATGGATTAACTTCTCAAATTCGTAGTAAAACACAATTGAATATAGGAAAATTTGCGGCTAAAATCATCAAAGTCGCTAATTTTTTGCAAACAAATCACTACCGTCTATTTTTTGCGGCGAAAATCATCAAAGTCACTAAGTTATCTTGCAGATAAAGCACTAACGTCTATTTTTTGCGCTAAAAGTCATTAACATCAGCATGGGCGAAGCCATGAATTGTCGGTGGGGGGGGGGGGGGATTTATCATACTAAATTTTAAAACTAAAATGATATTAAAATGCGGAACATAATTTACAATATTAATTGTCCTCTACGAGTTTTCATGGTCTGAAAATAATTCATGATGGGCTCGTCACCGATTTCATTGAAGACATATTTCTCAATGTATGTATAAAATAAAGTTTAGTCAGTCGTCTCCCATTTTGTTGAATAGATCAGTCTTCACAAACTTCATAGAAGAAAACGATCTCTCAACTGAAGCCGTAGCAATAGGTAAAGTGAAAGCCAACGTCAAGAGCTGATAAACTAACGGAAAAGACTTTTTCTTTTCCCGTCTCAGCCATTAGTGTAAGGTTGCCAATTTTTTCTATTCCACGAAAGTAATAATCTGAAAGAATTTAGTGATTTTGATGATTTTCGCCGCAAAAAATAAACGTTAGTGACTTATCTGCAAGAATTTAGTGACTTTGATGATTTTCGCCGCAAAAAATAGACGTTAGTGATTTATCTGCAAGAATTTAGTGATTTTGATTATTTTCGCCGTAAAAAATAAACGTTAATGACTTATTTGCATACAATTGATGACGTTAATTACTTTCGTCGTAAAAAATAAATTTATTTGCAAGAATTTAATAACTTCGATAATTTTTGCCGCAAATTTCCCTTGAATATATATGTCACAGTTGCCATTAAAGAAAGAAAGAAAAAAAAAACTTGAATCTCCATCGCTGCAGTTAAGTAAAATATGAATATATAGCTTAGAAATAGTCAAACATCTTCATAATCAAACATCAATTGAAATACAAAAGTCATAAGAATAATTCCAAATATTATTTCACAGGCATTAGTAATTGTACTATAACAAATTATGATTGTCCGGGAGGAGGCGCTTGCACAGGTGGCGGAACAAATTATCATTGTCCGGGAGGAGGCGCTTGCACAGGTGGTGGTGGCGGCGGTGGCGGCGGTGCTTCTCTTCCGGCTTCAGCTAGTTTTCTGGCGGATTTCGGATCACCGTAACTTGTCTTCACAGTATCTGGAAAAGGATTGCATGGGTGATGATCAATCTCTTGCTCTGCACTGGCTTTTGGAAGCAAATAAGCTAGAGCAATTAAAAGTAGCATAAATGTAGAGAGTCCTTTGAAACTCCTCATCTTTGCAATACAGTATATATATGTATGTTTATAGATTATAATCTCTCTCTTGTATGTTGCTTTATATCTGTGAATTCTTTGACCAGGCATTTATTTATAGCACTATAATATTCAGAAACTTCATTTTTTGATTTCTTTAATTACACCTATTATTTTATTATCTCAAATTTATAAGTCTAAAATGATTATTTTAGAATTTTTGGGTAAAAAATACTCTCACTTTATAATGTTATAAACTGTCATGCTAAAGTGAACGTATTTTTAACCCAAATTTTGTTCGAAAAATAATTTTAAAATTATAAATTTTGAAAGAATAAAATAATTGTAAATAAAAGAGTAAAAAATAACGATTTCTTATCATTTGCCTGTATATAATATATTTACTAGTCAACTATTTCAATTATTCTATTTACTATTTCATTCATCTAGCTGTTTCCGTCTAGCTTGGCGCGTGCAATTTTTTAAAAATTGACGGGATCAAATTATTATTATTATTATTATTATTATTATTATTATTATTATTATTATTGGAGATATACTTTTTTTTTAATTGTATTCGATCAATTTATTTAAATACCTATACATACTATTCAGTATTTTAGTGATAACGGGATTATAAACATTTCTTGCAGTGTTCATAAAAAACCTGTATCATACTATTCAATTAAAAATATGCAACATTTTGATCTATATAAACGTGACGCATACATAATAAGAACTTTATTTTTTTATTTTTTTGAACGCACATCATCTTTTTTTTTCCACAAAAAATTGAGTAGTTTGTGCGCACTTTGTGTTATTAAATTTATTTTGGTGTATTTTTCAATAAATTTCTCTGCAATTAAATCAATGAAAAAAAATTCATGCATAATGTGCAAAATATATTCGAAATCAATGTTTAGGGTTTCGATATTTTACTAAACTTATGGTAGTTTTGCCCGTTTTTCTCTTCGGTATGCGTGCGTGATTTATGGGGCGGATTCGGATAGTAGCTCCACAAGTGTCGAGCCTCTAGATTGTCCACCCTCGCTGTGGGAACATCGGTGTATGACCGAAAATCATGGATCCAGACTGCTAGGTCTTTCACGGCGATTAGACGACAAATGCGTGAAAGCACGGGGGAGGAAAAATGCGCCTAGGGTTTCTAGAGAGTAGGCTGCGATTTTTCTTGGCTTCGGGAATGAGGCATGTCGAATTATGAGCTAAGGGAGGGCTTAAATAGCCACGAGAGTTAATGACCTAATGGCCTTTCGGGCCCCGCTAAGTGAGTCCATTAGGTCATTATTAATTAATTATGATAATTAATTAATGACTCATTATCTCGGGCCTCGAGTGGGCCCGCTAACATTTATCGTGGTCGGGTCGGATCCGAAAAACCCGTTGGACTTAAATCCCGATTCGGACATTTCCTACAAAAATAATTTAAGAAATATTTATTATAATTAGTTTTTCTCCTCAATTTCAAAAACTAAAAAAATTGAAACTTCACTCTCTCTTTTACAAGTTTCTTGTGTTATCAAATACAAAATTTTTTGTGGTAGTTTCTACTTTCTTGCGTTATCAAGGACATTTTAATTTTAAATGGTATTTGATAACATAAAATGTCATTGACAATACAAAACTGTCTTTAATAACACAAAAAACTTAAGGGTGAAAGGGAGAATGAAAAGTTTATATATTTATAATTCTCAAATTTAAAGTTAAAAAAAAAAGTACATAATTTTTTTTTAGCCATTTTGGAAAATTTCGTTTTGAAAAACCTCTTGCTACAATTGCCTATATATATAATTTTTAGTCCTATAGTTTCAAGTTTTCAACTATAAATTAGCAATGAGTTAATCAAACGGATAGAATTATTAATTACAAGTCTCATGATAATCAATTAATGCACCGTTAATTAGTGATTAATTTGGGGATGAGGGTTTAATTATAGCACAATTTTATTTTTCTTTTTTATATAAGAGGATTGTATTTCCCTCTATCTTCAGAGATTCAATTCCGGTCACGACCTCTAATTTCTTAAGTGATCTTAGATCTTTACCTCTAAAACAGGGCACATCTAGTCGATCTTAAACCATAATTATATTATATTGTATATGAACAAAACGTGGTCGGGGAGAGCAACCCGCCTAGTCAAATATACATGATTTTTGTTCGATATAATCACAAAACATCCTAAAAATTCCTTGATGGTCCATCCTAATGTTTTCCTCCGACGTCCACTCCACGGAAGCTCCGTGTTGATGCGGCACAAAGAGAAGAAAACAATAAGTTACGGCGTATAGAAGATCTTTGGTGGCTTCCGCAAAGTGATTTTTCAGGCCTACTCTTGCCGCGACTTGCGAGGGCCGAGGGACTTCTTCTAGAATATACTTATTTTCAATGCGTGATTGAAAGCATTTCAAAATGGTCAATCCACCTCTTTCGATGAAAATCTTCCACTAACTTGCAAGAATGTCTCTATGTTGAAGACATTCTTAGTCTTAACTTATATTGTGAAATATATATATATATATATATATATATATATTGTGATTTTTACTTTAATTTTTTACTAAATAGTCAGGAAAATTGTACGTATTGCTCATTTACTTAATTTTGAAAAGATCAACAATATAAATAAAAAAATCTAACCAACTACAAAGTCATACAAACACCGATCATATAAACGCGCATTCCTTTAACAAGTTATTAATTCCCAAATATTCTATAATATAGACAAGACAAACGTTTGATCACCTTTGAGTTTTGACAATTTATATGCTCATGATATTATCAGAATCCCGGCGAAGGCGCATATACAGGGGGTGGTGGCGGCGGCGGCAGTTCGTATCTTCCGGCTTCGTCTAATTTCCTAGCAAATTTTGGAATTCCATAATAACTTGCACTCTTCTCTGGAAAAGAATTCCATAGCTGATCAATCTCTTGCTCTGACTGGCTTCTGAAAGGAAATTGGCTAAAACAATTACAATTGAACCTATATAAATTAATAAGGTTGGGACCAGAGAAATTTATTATGTTATCGAGTTTATTAATTTATCGAGGTAAAAATTGAACTACGTTAGTATAGTCAGGACCAGAAAAAATTATTAATTAATCGCGACTATTAATTTATCAAGTATTAATTTATAGAGGTTCTACTGTATAAGAATTAGAAGAAGCATTAATGTAGAAAGTCCTTTGAAAGTCCTCATCTTTGGAATATTTATTTTTGTTGGGAATAGTATCTCTAATGTTGCTTTGCAAATATATAGCTTGATACGATATATAGATATTTGTAGTGTAAATACTTTAATTTTATAATAGAGCCTTGCACATTCTCAATCTCTTTCGTTAGCGGTAATTATGCATACTGACCATATAATGCATATTTATTAATCTGCAAATAATTATGCATACTGACTAAATAATGCATATTTATTAATCTGCAAATAATTATGCATACTGACTAAATAATGCATAGAAATTTGTATGACTCTTAACATATAGGTGATACAATTTTTTGTATTTCAAATTTTAGGCAAGAATCATACTATTTCGAAAAATTGAGGAGTGGTTTCAATTATGAATAACTTTAATTATAAATAATTAATTCAATTAATTAACTTCTTCGTAATCCAATCTCAAAATAATAATTCTTAATTACTTAAAATTTTAGAATCGGCTCTATGTACATACAAAATACGGGGAATATATATACTTGTATACCAATGAGTAGTCTTTTAAAAAATTTGACATAAAATGAGTATTTCGTACCATTTTTATATAATATAATATTAAGAGGTTAAAGCAATTACTATTCAAGATAGAAGCTAAAGAAACAATCCGGCAAGCGACAATTGAAATCACAACGGCTCTGGCGGCGGTGGCGGTGGTGTCATTGGTAGTTCCGGAGGGACCACATAGCTAGATGGTGGCGGCGGCGGCGGTTCATGGAATATGGGCCGGGGTTGCCAAACCGGAGACGCGTGCATCCGTGGCGGGGGAGGCGGAGCGATGCTATTGCGGTGGTGCCGGCGAAAGCGTCGGCGGCGAAGTGAAGAGAAGGCGTGCATTTTAGTGGGAGGAATAAAAGGAGTAATGGGTGTGTGATGGCTTTGATCGGCGAATGCTTCGGTGAGGCACCAAATGAATGTTGTAATCGCTACTAGTAAGAATATTGAAATCTTCATGTTTGAGAAATCTTCATCTTGCTAACGAATATATATATATATATCAAATTTTGCGTATGATGTCCTTATTCTATCTTTTCATTAATCCTTAGATGTTAGATATGTGTAGTTGGGTTTTTAATGCTCACTTTTGAAACATTTAATAAGATCAATATATATATCTTGGAATGCGTGAATCTGTGAATCATGATCATGTTATCGCTAAATCTCGATAAACGAAAAGAAAAACTAAAATCAGACCTGATTCGAATGAAACTAGATGCAAGTGACAAGAAAGTTTGGTTGCTTAGATATATTCAAGAAATTAAGTTTATGAAGTCAATATTGAACAAATAAGTTTATCAAGAAAATAACTTTATTATGTTGCCTTGATTGAAAATTGTAACACGTCAACCTAGGTTAATCGAGGTAAAGGTACTTAAATTTTAACAGATTAATTACGATATAGATTTTTTCTAATAAAAAAGCAAAAGTATTTATAATGAACAAATATGAAGCGACACATTTTTTCGTTTAATTTTTTGACAGACATTGGTAATTTTTTTAGCATATTATTTATACTTAAGATATACAATGAACTCATCTAGCTATCTAACATATTATTTCATTTTAATTCGATGAAAAAAATTGGACGGAAAAATGGTCGCTTCGTATATGTTGACTTTAGGTAGTTTTATCACTATTTTAGACCTTTGCCGGCTCAATTAGTGAAAATTAAATTACTTTTGCCGTGATAATATCATCATGATTAATATACAAAAGATGCGTATAATATACATTAATGAAATCCATAGTAGTACGAGCTATGATAAGTAGAAATTAAATTAACTATATATTTTCAAGATACCACGTACAAATTTATCTAGGATATCTTGAAGTAATCTGTGTGCCTAAAATATCATACATACATTACTGCATGAGTCTATTGCAACTTATCATATTGTGGTGTGAAATAATGCTAGCTATAAAGCCACTGGTCTACAGCCATTTTGGTGGTGCGGGTCTTGGCGGTGGAGGTGGCGGAGGCGGCTCGACTCTTCCCTCACCGGCTAACTTTCTGGCGGGTTTCGGATTATTATAACTTTCTAAAGATTTAAGAAGAGAATAAATAAACGAGTAAATAGTGTTCTCTTTTTCTGAATTGACTTTTTGAAGCGAAGTACTTGTAGCAATTATAATGGCTACAAGTAGAATTCTTAAAGAGAGTCCTTTAAAATTTAAAGTCCTCATCTTTGGAATATGTGTTTATAGAGAATATGTAGTCTCTTATATATATAGCTTTTGCATGCATGCATGTCTTGATTTTTTTTAATTTTTAATTTTAATTTTATGTTTATCTTCTTTGATCGGGTCTCTACATGTAACCAAGTCCAATGTAAATTTGTTAATGTCCAATATTCAATTATGATTTGTGTATTGATCAAGCTACTTGGTCCAACTTGTCTTGCATTTTTTTTTAATTGATGGGATTAATTTGTTGTGTGTAATTTACATACGAGACGTATTAATACTTTAGCTTGTCAGTTTTCAATGGATGTTATTATACATTTACTATGAGAACAGTCAATATATACTAAAGATATTTTTTTTTCTTCATAAGAAGCGTATTTATTAATGTTATAATAAATAATTAAAAACCTGGTATTTGGTATATATAATATTAATATGTAATTATGTATATATATGTAAGTATACACCTACCAAACTTATGAAAAAAAGTCAAGAGTCTTGTGGTTTGAATTGAATCATTTGCATATTTTAGCGTATGTGTCGTTTTACGAATGTCGCACATACTTCAGTAAATAAATTCCTTACGCATTACATGTTTTAATATTCTTAAAGTCCAGTACTATATATATGTATATATATATATATATTATATACCTCTCCTCCAAGTAATCTGCTAAAATTATTTCTCTTGTATAGTGAACTAAAACACACATTACTTTCACTCATGATTTTATTGAAGAAAATAATTCTTGATAAGGTCTTTTTAGGCATGATTTCTATGTCTAACAATTTGGCTTGTTGGCGTACCTTCTGCAGTAAATGGTTTACTTAAAGGTTAAACTAAAACTGAAAAGAAAAAAAAAAAGAAGAAGAAGAAGAAAAACAAGAAGAAAGAAATAAAACATTAAGAGATCGGTTGACTTTAGACTTATTAAATCAAGCTTATCATACGTACCTTTAACTTATATTAAGTAATATATATATGAAGTTTCAAGACTTAAAATAAAGTGTTACATATTTGATGAACTAAAATAAATTTCTTACGCATTACATATATATGAAGTTTCAAGACTTAAATCAAGACTTTGCATATTTAATATAAATAAGTCAAGTTCATATACTCCATTTCTTTTAATAATACGTCGCATTGAAATTTCGCTCACATCAAATTCTAAAAAAATAATATTTGCAAAAAGATATTTAATAACGTCCGTTTCAAAATGATGTTTCAAAATGAAACAGTAATATTTATTAAAAAAAATGAAACAGTAATAAAAGAGTGAAATAACTGTTAGGAATTTTGCCCTAATTCCTGAATCTGAAAACGAATAGAGCGATAAAACGAAATTGAAATCGACACCAGGATTATATTGGTTCGCTCCCAGTATAGGAGGTACGTCCACTTGCCGCTTGTAAATCCCGATCCACTATCAATATCTCAATCGGAGTTTCTGGTTACACCCTCAATCTCGCCTCTCTCAGTTTGTGCTACAAAACGCAATGACGGCTACAAGCCTTATATGCGAAAATTAAACCTAGGGCAAATAACCCGTGTAAAAAATATAAAATACCCTCACTACATAATGCGTAATACATAAATTTTGCCCAGGGGGCGCTGCCCCCCTACACCCCCACGTCGACCTGAGCTCAGGTCGATCAACTTGACTGCTCTGCGTCGGGTCTTGGTAGCACTTCCGTGTAGATTAGGCTTCACACTCAACAATAACCATCAAATCAAGAAATGTGAGTAATATTTTAGTTATAAGTAGTTTTTTTTTTTTATTAGTATTCAATGAACAACGTTAGAATTACTTGGTCCTGTTGTTTCCAATTAAAAACTTTTGGGTTGAGCAATCAAGAAATTTTCCATTAAAAAAAATTGTTTGATCAAGTTTTGACGAGATAGTGAAGGTAGTAGGATTAAAGATCGGTATCATTGTGGTTTCAGTCATTGAGCTTCAAGAATCGCAAAGGATAAAACATGAACATAGTGTGGAGCTTTTCGCAGAGGCAGACAATCGGATCAATGGTACAATGCGCGGAAGGAATCTCAGTTGAAAATACCTAAAACTTTATTTTATTAATGATATGAGAATGGAATTGGGTGTGTTTGGAAGCATTTTGGAAAATGATTTTGTGTTTTGGAAAAGATCCTTATGAAATATTCTCTCCAAAATGTGACTGGTTGTGTTTTTAACAAAATATTTTTAGAAATCAATTTTCATTTTCTTTAGTTTACACATGAAAATAAAAACACCTTTATAGGTGTTTTCATTTTGAAAAGCTAAAGTTGAGATGAATAAATCTTAATAAATTATTAAAAGACAACATTTCAAATATAAAAGCGTTTTTATTTTTTCTTTCATTGATATTTTTATAAATAATATATATATATATATATATATATATTTAAGATGTGCTGATCAACAACATTCGTTGATTATATATACATATATAATTTTTATATTACATTTTATCATATATGTAATATATTACACAACAACATCTGTTTATAATATATATTACATATTATCTGTTTATAATTTGAATCATCTGACTTATCTATCATATTACGTTTTACTCATGATGTATTATATAATTTTGATGTGGTATAGTTTTTATTTTGTTTATTTATATGTATGTGATTAGTTTCAATTAATTATAATTATTTTTTTAAAATTAATTTAAAGAACAAAAAATAACAATCAAACACTATTTTTCTTTTTTAAATATAATGTTACAAAATAATAACCAATCATATTTTCAAAACGTTTTTAAAAAGCTATTTTGCAAAATAAAAAATGCAAACACAAAATGAAAATACAAAATGCTTCCAAAAGCTACCACTCTATTTTGGTATTTATATTATAGGGGTGCAACCGGTCGGTTAAATTGTATTTTTCTACTATATGGTATCATTAGCTTGATTTTGGTTATTCATGTTTCAATAACATTAACATGTTCTTAAAAATCGGTTAACCAACTAATTTTTTATTATCAAAATCTGATTAACCTATTTAATAAACTTAACCTTTTTTTAAATATAAAATTCAACACATTTAGTTGCTACAATAGAACATATCGGTCCAAAATGATAACACATATCGGTTCAAAATAAATCGCAAATAAAACAACCCAATCAAAAAAGAAACACATTAGTCCAAAACATCAACAATTATAAATAAAAAAATTATCCAATTCAGCTATTCAATCACCCGAGAAAAAGTAACCCTACTTTACTTAATTCTAAAATATTTGAATAAAAATGAATATTTAAACTGGTTATAAAAAAGGTTACGGAGATAACTTATTTAGAAAAATAAATAACTCATAATCTTATCATGTTTGAAATCAGATACAATTAACCTTTAACCAATTTTTAAAATAATTTGGTTATGATTATTTTAAATCAAATAATTTTCAGTTACGATTTTAAAATTCGGTTAATGGTTATTCTGCCCACTTCTAATTTATAATATAAGATAATTGAACATGGAGTACTTGTTTGAGACTTCAAATAAAAGCCCGTGGGCTTTGCATATTGCACATGGAGTAGTTGTTTGAGATTTCAAATAAAAGCCTGTTTAAATTTTCCTTGGGCTCCATTTACTTCATATGTTTATTTTCTAATTCTAAGTGAAATTATCGTGAGAATACGGAATACCTAAATTGTATTTTATAAATTAAATAAGTTCTTAATGAAAAAAATATATAAATAAAATGGGCTTTTGTCTCACAAAGATAATATTGGTCGAGGCTAAAAATAAAAGCACCTCATTTAATCCTATTTTATTTCAGACCATAGGTTTAAAAGTAAATTTTTGTGTTTTATTATATTAGTAATCGTCACAAATACGCATTATTTAAATAAAAACAAATAAATCCGCCGAACTATTTATTTATTTCCCACTACATAAAAGAAAATGGACATAAAACACACTCCAACCAAACCAAAGACAGTCAGAAGAAGCTTCATTAGAGTGGGCCCAGGCCTTTTGTTATTTAAAGACGTGGACATATCCTTTCGGGCCCACGTCGATGCAAAAAGACAAAAACACCCCTGACTTCTGAAGGTAGACTTTCGAAATTTCTCAAACGGACCAAAATAATTAAAGTCACGATCACCCAAACCGACTTGCATCTTTAGAACCAACTCACAGTCACAGGCCACAGCCACCTCAGCCAATCATAATCGAGAATCCAACTTGGCCTAAAATTGAAATATACACGTATCCGGACACGAGATACTAAACGGTAAATATACACGTATCCGGACACGAGATACTAAACGATAATAATAATTAAATAGCTTGAAAAGTGACTTGGAAATTGGAATTATATTTAACCTGAGATAAATAATTTGATAAGAGAATATTAAATATTAAGTACGATCGTAAGAGAATATGATTAAGTAATAATAAATATGTATTCAAACGCATATAATACGTAATAAAATATATATTTTATATATTTAATGTATGTTTCAATCATTTGTGGATTAAATATTAAAGTTGTTGATTATAGTAGATGTCTTATTTGTTTTTAGTTTTAAAATAATTTAATGTATTATGTAATTATTTATTAATTTAAAGAAATTACTATGTCTTTACCTGATCGTCGTGATCGACGATGAGTTTAAATTGACAGATTTGACATAATAACACGGTTAATAAAGAGATATTTGTCCCGTGTCTCAAACATGATTAACAAATTATTACTCTAGTATATGTATAAATAAAATTGTATGGTCATCGGTTTAGTTAAATACTCATATAATCAAATTGGCGCTATAAGCAGAGATTTTTTTTTAAAATTCGGGTTTGTATTACTTTAACCCGGAAATTGCACTTGCAAGCGGTTTGCGGAAATAGCACGGAATAGAGCCAATGATCGTTGTCTGTGACACAGTTAAACCGACAGTCAGTAATCCTATCAAAGCCCAGCGATGCGATAATCATCAATCTCGTGTGCTGACCTTGCTTTTCCCCCAAGCCAAATAAAAACAATTAAAAATATAGAAATATTCCCAATAGAGAAAGCCGTGAGGCGATAATCTCACCGTCAGTCAGTCACAGACGAGAGAGGAGAGAGAAAGTTGCCATCTGCTTCTCCCCGATTCAACGTCGTCAATTCCTTCTTAACGGCGTTGCTTTCTGTGCTTCGTGGAATTAGGGTTTGGAGAATTTCCCAGAAGCTCCCTTTTCTCTATCGAATCGAATGTCAAATTCGCAGCTCGAAGATTTCGTATCCATTCACTGGTACTCGCTCGATTTCTTCCTTGATTCTTCTCTTCTGCTCGATCTGCTTCTGTATTACTTTTTTTTTTCGATTTTTTGAAAATATTTTCGGTCTTTTACAAAAAAAAATATATTGTCGGAATTTGGGAACTGATAGATCGAAGTCGGTTCCGATTCCCTTGCGAGTTCGCTTGATTTTTGTTTCGGTTTGAGAATTGAAATTCGACATTTTCGCGTGCTTCACGGTCGAAGTTGAATTTTCTATCAATTTTTTTTCCATAACAGCGATCAATCAGTCTAAGAGATGAAACGAGAAAATCTGGTTGAATCGAGTATTCATTTCTGCTCCCGGAATAATTATATGAAGTTTTTCGTTTCAGAATTAGGGAAGAAATCATCAGTTTCAGGACTCAGATCTGATGTTTTAGAACTTTGTTTATTGATTTTGTTGCTATAATTTTGTATGTTTTTAGGGGAAGCTGATTCCGGTTGTAAAGTAAATAAGGAATTGGTTTGACTAGTGAATTTATCGAAGTCAACATGTTCATAGATATCACAAACATGTACAGTATCTCCGATAGCGGCAACGATCCGAGGCGTGCGTTGACCTTGTACCCTATGTAAGTCTAGCTTCTCAGAAGATACAAGGTTATAGCTTTACATGTTATGTGATTTATGTTCTTGGGCTTGTACTTGATCTGGGTTCCGAGTTATGTTCGTGGATAAATTGTTGATTCTATGTGCTAATTTCGTAAAGAGCTAAAAATATCATATACCTTCTGAAAGACAAAGTTTTATGTGAAGATAAAGGAGACGAAGAATATAATGGATCTTTTGCTTTAACAAAAGCGTAAAAAGATAAGAGACGACAACTGCTTATGACTTCTCGCGTTTCAGTTTTGGATGAGATTTACAGTTACTCAAGTAACACAAACAAGATTACAAACTATGGTCGGTCCTAACAATCTACAGTTAATAACATATGTTAAGGTCCGAATAATTATTTGATGCTCCCTTAAAATAATTGTTTTGTACTTTTTTGCTTGATTCTTGAGCCTTGAAAAAATTCAGTATGGTTTATGAAATTTTAAACTTTACCCGAACTCTTGAAACTCACTGAAGATATCTAGAAGTTAAGTAGAAACTACTGTGCCAAAATTTTGATATTTGTAGTCGGCCTTTATTTTTAGTTTACTCTGTATTTAATCAAAGATTACATTTTATTTTGCAGGGTTTCCGTGATTTCGCCGATTTCTTAGACTTTCTTAGGTTTAGATTCATATCGTAGTCTTAGCGTTTTGGATTTTATTTTGTGGATAATTATTAGTCCAGTAGACAGAAAAAATGGAAGCAAATACCGGAAAGGTATTGGATAACAGACGGAGAGTTGGCATCAACTTGAAACGAAAACGGGCAAGCCGGTGTGCTGCGTATTTTACCGAAGCTACCCGCCCAGAATTACCGTTGTTGCCATCGTCGGTTAAGCTCGGCAAACGAAGGAAGCTTAGAGGGTATAGCAAGAGCACGGGTACAACGAATGGGTCTTATTTAAGAAGATCCCAACTCCAATGTTACTTTAACTTCAAGAAAAGCGGTTTGCCCCAACGGCTAATGTTCTATCAAAACGGCGAATGGATCGATTTTGGTATGGATGTCGTTGAGACGGTTCGAAAAGATCTCGTCGTGACGAAGGCAACGAGCGAAATCGTTCTGAAAAACCGATCTTATGTTCTTGATTTTCTGCACATGTTCAAAGTTGACATGGAAACTGGTTCTCAGCAACCCATTGCATGGATCGATGAAGCGGGAAAATGCTTCTTCCCCGAAATTTTTGCCGACGAAGATGAGGCCATAATCGGGGAGAATTCAGAAGACATCCTGGCCGAGTCTTGTGGGTCCCGTGACATAAAGTTGCAGCTGGAAATCGAAATTAACGGTGTGGGTGACTCCACGTTCAGGGAAGGCAGCGGCGAGTCAAACGCCTTACCAGATTTAAATGGATCTCCTGATAAGAAATTAGATTGTAACACCGTTCGGAAGCTGTTCGTGGCTGGATTGGATCGTTTCGGCAGTCCGGAGATTGTCGAAATATATGCTTGCGAAGGTAATTTATTACAATCTCGCTTGGGGCTCTTTCAGAAGCAGGCTGAGATCACAGAGAACTGCCGTGGCAATGCCAATGTGCAGTATGCGTGGCTGTTTTCTTCGAAAGAAGGGCTGTCGGCACTGATGATGCACGGGCTTGGATATTCTGGATCATCCTCTGTCAAATCCACGTACGGCATTGGTATCCACATGGCAGCTTCTGGTTTCCCCTCAATCAGGTTTGAATTTTTTCAATTTTCGGTTTCTCTGGAGTCACAGCCACCAAGGTTCAGAAATTTAACATGTGGTACACGTAAATTTCTATATATGTGGTCTTTTAAAGTTGAAAAATACACCATATATGTGTGTATATTTACACAGTTATATAAGTAATAAGCATGAATACAGCAGACAAGCTAACACAAGTATGCCTAATCTCAAAACACACTTATGTAATTATTTCAGTCCTTATAAGCTCTCTGCTTGTTGAATGTTCACAAGAAAATTGACATTTTGTATTTTGACAGTGCAAGTAATTGTGATGGTGACGAAAATGGTATCGCGTATATGGTGCTTTGCCGTGTGATCATGGGAAGCATGGAAGTGCTTTCACTAGGGAGTAGCCAGTCTTTCCCTAGTAGTAGCGAGTTTGACAGTGGAGTGGATGATCTAGATAATCCACGACATTTTATAATATGGAATATGAACATGCAAACACACATTTATCCTGAATTTGTCGTCAGCTTCAAGGCTTCATCCAATACTACAGGTGTTCACCTCCTCCTAAGCATCTTCCATTAATATA
The DNA here is from genome assembly GCA_954871525.1 of Parietaria judaica. NCBI lineage: Eukaryota > Viridiplantae > Streptophyta > Magnoliopsida > Rosales > Urticaceae > Parietaria > Parietaria judaica. The sequence continues at coordinate 17,698,708 of OX940868.1, read as the reverse complement.
TATGATGTTGTTTTTTTTATGTATGTTAGTGAAAGATATTTATATAACCCTTAGCCTTAGGGTTTCATCTACAGTTAATTAGTTGTCAGCGGCCTGGTGTGGCCCTTCCTTAAAAATCATCGGATTTTGTGGGTTTTTAATATGTTCTCGGTGTTTGACAGAATAAATCAGTCGTCGATATTAGCTATATAAATATAATCAGTTATATATAAACTTATTACTTTCTTGAACAATTTTAGCAAGCTGGTATCTGTATCGTCGCTGATGAACATGACTTTTTCCATAGTTTTACTTTTATCCTTACTTAGTGTTTGTTCATCTTTCTCAAAGGCGCGCCTTGATAACGTTTTTCACAACCTTGTTATTATCCTTATGTAGTGTTTGTTCATCTTTCTCCTCAGGATCTCACAGGGGCAGTGAAGGTAAAAATGATGTTTCGGGAGTTGTATCATCTTCTCCCCGGCCTTACAAGCTAGAACCAGATGTCTCTGCTGCTCACATGGTATAGTCAAAACTAGCTCTGTTCAGATATGTACTTTTATATGATCACGGGTGTATTTTACTTTTATTGTTTGGGCTGGTTGCGGTTAATGTTCTAGCTTTACTTGTATATATAATATATTTAATATGAAAATGTTTCGGTTACTCTATTGATCATTTAACTATGTAAGTTTACATGTTAGTAATTTTTGTATCGTTTAGTGAACACGACCAGCATATTAACTGTTGTTTATCATTGTGCAATCTCAGGGAGCTAGTGTGAAACCAAATTTAGATTCTGGGAAATTGCTTTTTACTTCGGATCCCGGAAATGCTGCTCCGAGAATTCCTAGGTCTCCTTGGATGCCTTTCTCGATGTTGTTTGCAGCGATCTCGAGCGCAGTTGCTCCGAAAGATATGGATCTCGTTAAAACTCATTATGAACAATTTAGGGTATGTTGAAAATCACCGTTATTGATTGTTATTGCGCTTCAAAAAATGCATAAAGACCATTTTTAACATTGCTTTGTTTTATATATATATTTAGTTGGGTATATTTTCAATGCCAAATATGCAATTTTACTTCTGCCGACTTTTCAAAAGCACCCCGGTTAGAATTTCTCTTGTAAGAAAAAGAAAATTGTATTGGTTTGATATGGTCGTTTTGACTTCTTTTTTTCTTCAAAATCCCCTGCTTTCAATGCTTTGACTTTTGATTAGGCAAAGAAGATAAACCGGGATGATTTTATAAAAAAGTTGAGACAGACCGTTGGCGATACCGTGTTGAGGTCTACTTTAGTAAAGCTTCAGTTAAAGGTAATTACTGCTTTGTGTTTATTTTAGTTCATGAGAAATAAATGGGCTTCTTAGTAGCTTAAGTAATTTTTTCTATTAATTTTCTGGGTTCCCGGGATGACGATCTCGTCACGTGACTGATCCTAAACTAGAAATATACCGTGTTCTTTGGGTCATTTAAGTAGGCCAGATAAGTCCGGACAAATAAAAACCTAATAACGGAAGCCCTTGAAAACATATAGTCATAGTTAATTACCTAATGTTATATATTTAAATGTTAACTAAAGTTACTGGACCCAACACTAAAAACCTAATTATACGAACCCAAAGAAAGAAACACTTTATTGAGAAGCGAAATCCGGGTCTTGAATTTGAAAAATTACTCTGGAAAACTCTTCACTGCTTAAACATGACGGAAACCTTAATTCCATAATAATAATAAAGTAGCAATTTTCTCATGACTTGAGATATTTGATTTTACAAACTGTGCATTAGGTACCGGATGCATTTAAGAATGTTGGAGAAGCGGCGAGGTGAAACCCGAAGAATGTTCTGGGTGAGGGGTTGGGTGATGATAACTGGTACGGTTTCTGTTCCAGTTGATTGCTAGAAAATGTGTCGACATGAAATGGTGGATGGTATGATATGACTTCGTTATCGTAGATGTTTTAGACTATAATAACAATAATAAGAACCCAAGTAAGTATTTTATTTTCAATTGTTTATTTCCAGTGATGGTTTCTCAAAGTGAAACTCTCTTGCCATTTTTATGCCCATTTCTTGTGTTGCACAAATGGGGATTATTATTGTGTAATATGAATATTATCTCTATTGCCCACCGAATCTTTAAATTTATTTTTGGATTAATATTCTAGAAGATTTATGTGTACAACTTTAAGACCAAGATATATTTGGTTGGTTTGTGCAATTCAAGGTGTATATTAAGGTTATTTATTTAAATAAATAAATCTCTATAATAGTTGATGAATTTTTATTCTAGTTTTATCCAAGTATTTTTCAACATTTTGATGAGATCAATTATAGGCCAAAAGTAGCTTAATCAGCTTTTGACATACGATTGAAATATCATTGTAATTTTATATAAATAGAAATATTTTATGCATACTACCAAAAGGGTATTTATGTCGTATGTCACAAAACTTGTATGTGAATGACACCTTTATGTATGGCTTCTTGCAAAAAGGTTGCAAAAAGGCCAAGGCATTGCAAGAAGCGTATGGCAAATGGAGAAGATGAAGAAAAGCTCGTAAGCTTTAAATTAATAAGTAGCTTTGTGTAAAAGAGAAATTAAAGTCTAGTCTAATCGAAATTTGATTTCAATTTTCAAGTGAGGGCATCATGAATCTCTTCCAACTATGATAAAGAAAAGATCAAGCCCGGTCTCGCTGGAGCTATGCCTTTTCGGTGCTTCCATTTCTGGCTAAAAGGAACCAACGACGGAAAATTGTGGCAATTATTCGGCATCCGGTATTCACGAAATTACTGTGAAAGGGTATAATTGTAATAGCGGTTAGCGGGTATATACAAGCAATATGTTTTTAGTTAGCTCTGTTAAGTCGTTTTCTGTCTTGTAACCAATACACTCAACTAAAATAGGTCAAATTAATTTACCCGTTATGTATAACATGTGAGAAAAGATAAAAGTGGAGAATTAAGTGAAGGTTGTGTTCGAGAGAAAAAGTGGAGGATAGTTATGAAAATAAATAATATTTTTGAAGCCCTCCATATTACATTTGTATCCATCAAAACCCCTCATACTGTAAAATGATTGCATACTCATATTTTTTTACTTTATATTAAAATAATAAAAGGTGTTAGATATGTAAGGAATTTAAAGGAAAGAGTTATTAAAATCCCCTCAAGAGCACGCCACATCCCGCCACAACACATATGCAAGAAACGTGTTCAGGAACTGATAATGCTTGCTCGTCCCGATTTTCTGTTTAGTTTCGCCGGTGCTGGAGAGAGCAACGAAAGACGAAGTTAACAACGCTAGAGATAACGAAGGCATGATTTAAAAAAAGACGATGTTGCCACACGGGAGAAAATGAAGTCATCAAGGTATATTAATTTAATTAAATTTTGATATGACATTGGTTTCTTATTTTCGGCATAATTTTTTTATTTTGTCCTTGAATGTATACTTTGTCCTTATAGGCCTCCTACTTTGTATTTAGTCTCTTTCAAGTCCCTAATTTCGTATTGTTGTCCCTCTATAGCTTTCAAAAGTACCACAAAAAAATTTAGTCTGTAAAATATAAAGAGAATTATAATACAAGGGCTACATAGAGATAAAATTATAAAGACAAAGCATAATTATCTTACAAAAACACAACGTCAAAAGCCTCCCGGCATAAATTGAAATGGCCATTACATATTTATATAGAAAGAGTTATGTAATGCCCATGCTTTTAGCTATTATTTTATAAGACATAACAAAAAAAAAATATATAAAAAATAGGTATCAAGTTACACTAATTCTCCTTTTCTTAAATAAAAAAAAAAAAGAAAAAATCATCCTTGGCATGCACATAAAGTTCCTCACTTGTTTTAATTCCTATTTCAGATTCACATCAATACATCATAATCAACATCGCAAACTCACTAGTCTTCCGTGTACTTAAGGCATATATGACTTGTGCTCTTTTTTTTTTTCGAAAAAAAATATACAATGTACAAAAAATGTTCTCCCGTAAGCTCTTATTTTAATTCTATTAAATGACATATGTTAAGTTTTAGACGGTCCACATGTTCTGTTATACGGAATCATAAAAACACATTCCTTACGAGTCCTTTTTGTCGCAATTTCCTTTTAGGAATTTTGAAACCTTGTTAAGTCCCTGCTTCTCTTCCATGTAAGAATTAACTGAAATAGCCGTATAAGTACTTAAGTTTATACTAATTGAGCCAGCATATTCCCAATTTTTTTTATTGGCAAAAGGGCCACAAAATGGTATTGAGGTCCAATTATTCCAATATCTCGCAACGGAATTTTTATGAGGGACTTGGGTATGTCTACTATTAAACTTTTTTTTTCTTCTAAAAAATCGATTATTCAGTAGTTTTATGAAGCCTAGACATACACATGTTTCTATCATTAAAAAATATTAACGCGAGATGGACGAAATTGGAGCTCGATTACTTAATTGATAATATGACAACACATTTGGTATGAGATCGATTACTTACGGCTACCTATGGGCCTCATCCCTTAAATAAAACTGGGCCCACTATTGTTATGTTGGCCCAATTGCAACACATTTTACCTTTTTTGTGCCTTCAGTTTTTTTTTTTTTTTTTTTTTTTTTTTTTTGCCTTCAGCTCTTTTTATGGTTGCAAATTGGGATATTGTCAAAAAATACTCCATTCGTTACTGAAAGTTTAAGATTAAGAAATACATAACACCTGTTTATTACAAAGAGGTTTTAGGTAATTAGTTAATATATAATAAAACAATTTCTTCATATATTTTTCTCCGAGTTATATACATATAGAAAGGGTGATTTACAAAAAATAAAATCTCACTTAAATACTTTATATATTCCGAATATATTTTTACTAGTCTTATAATAATATGAATGATTATTCGTGTAGTTTTCCCATTTGAATTTTTATTAATATTTTTGGCAATTGAAATTGAATAATAACGCAATAAGAGTGTCTCTGATTTTATTTTTAATGTATTTATAAAATTAGCAAGAATTGACTGGCTCAACACTATAAACATATTCCTAGGAGAATTTATTAATCAATTTTAATTCTTCAGTTGTTGCAATTGTCTTTATATTAAATGTGTACAGGGTATCAAATTCTCTAAATGGATGGGACAAAAAGCCTTATTTTTCTCCTCCATAAAAAAATTGTCTCTCCCAAAAATGTTTTTTTATACACATAGTGGTCTAAAATTTACCCAAAAAGAAATAGAATACAAAAATTAATTACATTTTCATCAGCCGACACAAAGTCCTATACATATACACATATATATGATTACAGAAAATCTCAAATTTATTACAAACATATAATACATGATTTTTAAATAAATAAAAAAAGGGTTTTGGGCTAGTCAATTTGGGACACTCAATAGAGTAAAGATTTAGCTAATGAAAATACTAAAGCAATATTACTTACTAGCTACTATAATGAAATAACTGGAATTAATTATCACTTTTTCCTTACTCTAATTATGCAATAAATTGTAATTAATAATCACATAAGATATTATTGAGGAGTGGTACGCCTTTTCTTAAGTGCAATTTAGATTCGTCAACTAATAATAATTCGACATTTTATCAATTCATTTATGCTCCTTTTTTTATGTCTATATGAAGATTGTTCTATATTAAGAATTAATATATCAATAATAATAATAATAAAAAATGCTTAATTCGTTCAATACCAATGAATGCATTTACTATAGGATAAAGTGGGATAGAGACCGATCAAGAAACTATTTAAAAGAGAATTAATTGTTTGCCGCTCTTGGACCATCTTAGACGGGTTACTTTTTTCATATTTTGTTGTGAAATTTAATTAGGTTAATACTTAATTCCATCAGAGGGTCCACAAAACTGATTTGATACCTTATCTTTAATAATTATAATAAAATTATTTCATGACTACACAATGAAAAAGGACACTTTTGTTACATCCACAAATCTTCCAAACTAAATGAAGTTGCTCAATCACAAGCAACTAGCCACATGACATCCCAATTCCTCCTCTTTTAACAAGACCCACATTCATTATATCTTTTAAATTGTAAGCCTTCTATTTATATATATATATATATATATATATATATATATATATATATATGAATATTTGAATTTGTATACTAGAAGTATACGAATTTGATTATGAGACGTACTAAAACATTGAAAAATGCTCAATTTTTAATCTCTCAATGATATTCTAATCTTCGGGGTTTTTACCCCGAAGATTAATCTAGCGTATTAAATCCAAAGCGGACAATATCATATTTAATAAAAAGTAGAGAATTACAAATAGCATCGGAATTTTGACTCAATCGAAAAAAATGATGTGGCCACTATGACTCATATATGCATTCCAATTACATAAAGAGTACAAAATTTCAGATTTCACAGTCTCATATTCTGCTTCTTATTTTGGGGAATTGTATTTAAAATAACAAGATATGTAATGATATATATATATATGTGTGTGTGTTTGTGTGATATGGGGAATGGGATCAAAAAGATAGAAAATGGCGTTTCTATGAAGTGGGGAAACTTAATAATATGGGAATGAAGCGCTCTTAAATGCCGAGAAGATAAGAACAATGTGACACAAATTATTAAACTATTATGCTGAACATATCTAATCGTCGTATCATATCGCAATCAATTAAATTCAACATGGATTTGAATCGATTAAATTATTAAAGCGATAATAGCAACAAGTATACTCAGTTTAAATAAAATCAACGGTCATATACTTAAATTTCATTTATAAAGGCCGAATTATACATTTAGTTGAGTAAAAGTGTAGGACTTCTGTTTTACGGACTTCATTTTGTCTTTCACGTTAATTTTTAAATGAAATTTCATTGCATTATCATTTACTACGTGTAAAATAACGTGTGACAAACGTGAGTGTAGAGTAGCGAAAGTGACAGAATGGAGAAAGAAAATTCAAACCCCACACTTGTACTCGGTTTGAATGCTCCGACCCATATAAATGGAGCTTTAGTAGACGACTTTTAATTTCGCCTTAATTTGAATACATGTACCGCTATTATCCTATTCAATAATGATGCCGTTGTTACTCATTGTCATAGATTAGATTAATATTATTTTGTTTGATCCTATAGTAGTCTATCTACACATGTAAATAATATATATATATATATATATAATTAAATAAGAAAGGCATGGTTGGTATGAGAAATGGAGTAGTATTACATGATCTATGGACCCCTCTTGGGTTCATAATAGACCAGTCTTGCTCTTGCCCATAAGATGATGTTATGAAAGCCACAAAAAGCTCTTCTTTTCTTCTCTCTCTCTCTCTCTCTCTCTCTCTCTCTCTCTCTCTCTCTCTCTCTCTCTCTCTCTCTCTCTCTGCTTCTGTTTCATTCTGCCACTCAAACCAGACTCTCTGAATCTCATCTTTCATGCTTTTACTCTCTCTCTCTCTGCGAGGCGTCAATCATAAAGCAATGGATTGCTCTATGATTTCGTCTCGTCTTGCCTCGACTCTTGTGCCCCCCTCTCTCTCTCTCTTATATTCATGTGTCCCATTTTGCTTTTTCAACTCAAACGTAACGTCTTTTGACCTTTGTCTCCGTTTGCTTGACACATTATCTCTCTCTCTCTCTCTCTCTCTCTCTCTCTCTCTCTCTCTCTCTCTCTCTCTCTCTCTCTCATAAGATATCCATATCAAGAACGTGTGCTATAGAGGATGTGGAGGAATATCGTAGAATCCTAATGAGTGGTTGTTATGGTACTAGGGATATATATATATATATATATATATATGAATATGAGGATAATAATACCTTTACAAATACTATATACTATGTACTATCATTATTGTTTGTTTAGTTATCGTTCTTATTGTTTCTTTTTCAATTTTGAGTTTGTGGTATGATTTATAAGTCAGAAATTTTAGTTTTGTTTCTTACAAGAAATAACCTCTAATTTTAACTATCAGAAATGATTACAAACACTAAAACCGGAAAATGTTACCAAACAATGACTAGGAGGCGGTTAGACGACCGGAAAAAGCGACCGAACAACAACAACTATTATAGGACATGAATGGTCGACGGAGGTGCCGATGAAGCTCGACTAGGATTAATGAGGAAAACGGTGATCTTGAGAGACAATAATGGTTTAAGAATTTCGGTTATATTTTTTTTAAATTAAATTTCAAAATATAAAATTAGAGGATACAACTACTGTAAAATTATATTTACAAGACATATTTGACTTTCTTTTTGGTGTGGAATTATAGAAAACAAAATTTCCCTATATCTCATAGCTAAATAAAAAAAGAAAAGAAAGTCACTGCCTCAAAGTTAAGATGAGAGAATATTATAGGGATTTGGCTCCCGCGAGAATTACGCCTTGCTATGCGCTTCTTCTTAGCATAAATGCTGTTCTTGTTTTTGTCATCTTCCTCATCTTCATACATATACATATACATATACCTATACATATACATATACATATATACTGTATGTATAGTATACATTGTATACTATACATACAGTATATTATATATACTGTATGTATACATTGTATACTATATGCAAAGGTCAAATATATCACAAAACAGAAGTTTTGGGGTTTGATGCCCAAAACTTTTGTGAATAAAAAGTTTTAAGGTGTCAAGATGATAAGGTTAATGGGTGTAGAACATTATAACCATTTAACCATTTAATTAATGGCCTTAAGTTTTTGTTATGACTTGTTCAGTAGAGGATTATAAATTAATGTCCAGAAAAATATGTCATTTAGTATCTGTATTTGTTAATACCAAGGTTTAAGAAATTATCATTAGGATGAAAATTTGAAGTTTGATTTCATCGTTTTAATGATGGAATATACCTATCATCTAATTTGCATATAATTATATTTATATTATATATGTATATATTACATATCAATATCTATTTTATATTATATTATATTGTAATCTAATTGATGGATGAAAATAATATTGAGCATGATGTAGTAATTAAAGATTTTTTTATCTACATATAATATTTTTTAACTAAGTATAAATCTGATTTTTTTTAAAATATTGTCAGTAAAACATCAATGTTAAAAATTGTTGGTTTTTCATCAATTTTTCAATTTTGTTCGTCGATTTTTTATAAATCAGCGATAATATTTAGACGGTAACTATTTTATAACCTCGACAGTGGCGGAACCAGGAAGTTGATCCCGGGGGGTTATATTAATTTTTTTTGTATTATTGGTTTCAAAGCACCATAGTTTTACTTATATAGCAATTATTTCGACATGTTGGGTATTCATAAGCTCATAGTTAAGACCATATATATGATCACGTTTAGTTTAAGTAAACATATTGTTTTAAGTACGTGTGATCCTAACATAACATATCACAATATCTATGTATATATGGCCCAATTTATTATGACTATTGCTTACACCTAGTTTATATACTCTTCATCGAGCAACATAGTCAAAATAAATTGTTCTGGCCAAAGTGGCATTATTATTCAAGCTCGATCTCAGGATGTCCAAAATCAATGTAACTATAAATGTATATTCTTTAGCTAGGAAAATGGTATATATAGTTAGGAAAGCCCATTGGGTGGGCTTCGAGATCTCAAAATTCGATGCTCGGATAGATAAAAAAAATCGAGAATCGGGGAATTGAATTTTGTCGCGCTGCTGTGAGCTTGTATCTAATTGAAGCAGGTTGACCCGTCCTAATTAATTATTATTATTATTATTATTATTATTATTATTATTATTATTATTATTATTATTATTATTATTATTATTATTACGTCAAGCTTACAAAAGCATCATTTCATTTCAAGCAAACTCATCTGACTCTGGTCAACATAGCCAGATTATGTTGATCTAAAGGGACTGTTATCCCCCCTAAACTTCTTGAATTCTTTTTTTCTTCTTCTTTTTACCTTCTTCTTGTTTTTAACTTTTAATTGTGCTTAATTAGTCTTTCCCACAATATTTTACCCTCTCCCCCTCGTAATTTATATCCTAGACCCACCAATGTTTCTCGGGCTCTAATTTCTGCAAAATGATAAAAATGCGTTAGAACCCCTAGCAAACTCCGGTTCAAACTAGCTCATGCAAGATTAGCATGCCCAAATCTCGGTCTGCTCAACCCGCCCCAATCTTGAGTTTGATATTCTTATATCACATGTCATGATATTTTGAGTACTATGACATATTTCTAACAAATATAATGATATATTGGAAGTAGAATTACTTGAATTGTTCATGAGAAAAGGAGGAGTGATTTATGAACATAGAAAGCCAACCATATGTCCCAAAATACCAAACCAATGGAAGCCAAAACCAATTTGCATGCATCAATCAAAGTACATTCACATTTCACAATAATAGTCAATTTTTCTTCTTACATACTTTTGGGCTGGGCCCACAAGGCCCAACTAGTACCACCTTCTCATCAATTTTTTGTTTTAAATAAATAAAAATAAAATAACCAACACACATCTCGAGCTACCAAAAAGACACTGCAAACAAACTTAAATGCAAAAGCAGAGAGAGAGAGAGATTTTTGGGGGTGAAAACAAGGGCATTTCTCTCTCTAGAATAGCTAGTCCCTTTCTCCAACAAGGGCAGAGACGATCTGACGGCTGACAAGTCCTCTCCCTCTGAGCGCACAGAGATCGATGGCATCAGATGGGTACACGTGTAAAGATCTTGGACCAAGAATGAATGATGGTGTAATGATGAATAAATAATTTGACATTCTGTAGTATTTGTGTGTGGCAGTGTTTACTCTGCTGTCACTGACCATCACTGCCCTCTTTCTCTCTCTAAAAACTCTCTCTCTCTCTCTATTATATATATATATATATAAATAAGCTGATTTAGACAATGCATTCTAATTATAAAGCATTTTAATAATTAGTTATATGAGATAATTACGGCAAAAATACTTAAATACTTAAATTGTGATAAACTGAGGAAGAAAGGATTCAAAGTGAACTAATTAAGATTAATAAATATGAGGCAAAGTATTTTTTATGGCTATTTAATCATATTTTAAATAAATATATATTTACTTATCAAGCAAAGCGTCTTCTCATACTTAAAAATGATGGAAAACTAGATGGGAAAGTGTATCGTCTCACATTAAAAAAAAAAGACTATAAGTCTTTTATAGTCATTTTAAACTTAAGACCAGTTAGTTTAAATTAGGTACTTTTACCATGATAAACCCTAATAATACTAACCACTGCCATACCATATTATTAACTTCTGCTTCTTTCTTTTTTTCCTACCACCACCAATCACTTTAATTTGTCCCATCTTTACAATTTCAAAAGTTTATTTCTCTACAAAGTGTTTGATTAGCAATTTGATTTTGATTAAACCCTCTAACCACAAACAAAGAAAAAGGAAAATAGTCTAATATATATATATATATATATATTATATTTTATTCTCTTGATAAAATAATCAAAAGTTATTCTTCCTTTGAATTTTCTATCTAGAATATTATATCATTTATATATGTGAATGTTATAATCATGTGGTGGTGAATGTGCATGGTTTTACATGGTACCCATCAGATCAGATTATGGGAACGTCAATTAGAGAATTGCGATTTTTCAAAAGTTCAAAAAAAAGTGTCTGAAAATTTTGAACAAAAGTCTAAAGAAACTAATAGTACGAACTTTATAATATGCTTTTTCTCAATTAAATAATTAATTACAAGATAGTGGACCCCATTTCATTAGGCTAGTAATATAATGAAGCTAAAGATTGTTTTCAATAATTGAATGGTAGATATTTACGAATGTTCAACAACTTTTTCAAAGGTCTATAATTGTTCTATTTTTCTGATTTCCAACATCATCTTTTTTTTTCTTGTAAAAAATATTCAAAAATAAGTGAAAATGGTGAGAATACATTTTTTTTATTGTTCTATTTATTCTTAACATTATTAAAGGTTAAAACAATACCTACGTATCGAATATACTTTCAATAACATTACAAATACAAGTTTCCTTAAAAAAAAGTAAAAATATATTGTGATGCGGTCTAAAACATCCTGAAAAAAAAAACCCGAAGTTCAATAATTTAATTCGAAGATCGGTCTCTCTAATACTTCAATTGCATTATGTTGTCACTTTCAAGCAAATATTATCTTTCTTCTTCTTAATATAATGTAACATCAACAAGTAATCTTTTTGCTCTAAAAAGCCTAAAACATAGGTCATATCTCTCACTAGTAAAAGATAATTGCGTTGAAATCGTGAATATTGCTTGTTTCGTGCAACAATATGTATCTAAGGAAACCAATAATTATTGGATGATACGTGTAAAAGTTGTCATATTCTTATATTATATGTATATATAGGTCCCTTAGACCTAGCTAGCTCGAAAGAATATAGGAGAAAGAAAGCGTGTAGTTGTTCAATTCAAAGTTCAAACGTATTAAAAACAAAACCAATTCAATCAATAATAGTTATATATATATATATATAGCTTACGGCTACGTAGGTAGTTCACTTGAGGTATGTGATTATTATATATATGTATATATTTATACTATAAAATGAAGGATTAATAGCAACGTTTAAGCAAATTAATATTTTGATTCTTTTATAGATATATAACTTTATTTTTTATTTCTTTTACGGTCAAAGCTCTTAGTATAATCGTCATTTTTTATAATTATTATCAACTTATTACTAAAGTCTTGTTAGTAAAATCTTTTGAATATTTTTAAAAGTGACACATATCTAAATTTTATAATTTATGCCACTATAATAATTAAAATAAATAAATTTATGCCACTAAAATAATTTTATATATATATAAAAAAAAGTTTCACATTATGTACTTATATAGCTTCTAATAACCCTACACGAACAATACAATATTGCACTTTAATATACGTGCCAAACTAAATATCTAAAATATTAAATACATAAAACATTGGGTTGGCTTATTTGTGGGATGATAGTTGACTGCTCGTATTAAACGACAGTTTGCACTTTGATGCAAATCTAATAAATTATCTTTGAGTTAATTTTGCAGCATATCAGCAAGCTTTAATTCATATCGATTCAGTCTATTATTATTCCTTGCAAAACCCAAAAAGCCATTTGACCTCGTTATGGTGTTACTACATGTCCTTTAATATCAACTGATAACGACGACTGAATTTAGCAATTAATACTCAATATATATATAAATATATATATATATATATATATATATATATAAACACACACTGTAAATGGGTTTGTGTAGGAATAATAATGCTTGAAAGATAAAGTAGGAATGGTTATTCTATAATGATTTTGGTGCGGAATTCATTCCTCACCGTGAAATTGAATTAAAATCTTCTAAGAAAATGTTTTTATTAACTTTTAAGGAAAATTTACGGAAATTTATACAACCGAATATAATTAATTAAGGTAATTAAGAATAATTCTCAAAAGTTACAAAAAAAAAATCATTTTTTTAATTTTTTTATATCTTAAACTATTCAGTCCCTCCCGAGGTTGGAATACAACAAGATCGTCTTTTTTTTCTTCTTCAAGATATAATGACTAATCGACGACTAATTATTAAAATATGTTTCTAATACCCAATGAAACTTAGATAATAAACCAAATGACAAACATAGTATTTGAATGAAAGGTTTGACAGGATATGCCCGAATTAGGAATTTAGCCTAAGTGGACCCATGTGTCCAGGGCTGTGCTTGAGATTCTTAGGATCTGAGGCGAAAAACAATTCCGGAGCCCAACTAAAATTATAAATTTCGATACAAAAGTAGTAGAGATATTTGCACATTTAGCATTTTTAGAAGAAAAAGTATTGGTCAAATATAATTTATAGTAATTTTCGGCTCTTAAAGTTGAGTTTTTTTTAAGCCCCTAAAAATATCGGATTATTTTTATATTGTACTCGCGAGCCTACTCCGCCTCTCCTCAAGCACGGCCCTGTATCAGCATAATGGGCTTTTGAGGTCAAATTGGACTGCCATATATGTGTCGGGCACTCATGCTTGATAAGTAATTGTGATAGATTAATTATGGGATAATAGCGGCTAAAGTAGTCAAACTTTCATGATTTGTGTCGATAAAGGTCCAAACTGGATTTATAGCGGCTAAAGTAACCAAACTCGGTCAATCTGTGGCAAGCACTAATTCCGTCCAGTCAAACTTAACATCCGTTAGTCTATTGCCACGTCACTTACACGTTATATCAAACTTTGGGTATTTATGCCGTGATAAAACCAAAGTTTGGGTATTTATGCCGCGATAAACCATTTTATATATGTTTTTCGCTTGTTCACGTCATCTAAATAAAAGTTAAAATATTATAGTTTTGGGAGGACTCGAACTCATCACTTTCCCCGTCATAAAAAGACATTATAATCATCAAACCACATCCACTTCACGTTATATCTTGACAAAAAAAAAGAATATACATAGAAACTTCTTGATAAGTGATCCTAGTAATAGAAACATATGTGTTTTTCACACCGAGTTCGGGTTGACTAATTTGGATGGGGTGATTTGAATTTTCGGACCGGGGTCGAGTTGACTTTTTTAGAACGGGGTTGACTTGAATTTTTTGGACAGTGGTCAAGTTGAATTTTTTGTACCGGATTCATGTTGACTTTCTCGGTACGAGTTTGGGTTGCCTTTTTCAGAACCGGGTCGAGTTAACTTTTTGAAATAGGGTCGGGTACAAAATATTCAACCCGACCAAATTCTGTAAAAGTCAACCCATGGGTCTGAAAAAGTCAACCTGACCCCGTTCCAAAAAAGTCAACTCAATCCTGGTCCAAAAAGGTCAACCCAACCCATTTCCTAATAAGTCAATCCGAAACCAGTGTGAAAAAACATATGTTTTTATTACTATGTCACTTATTAATAAGTTTCTATTTATATTCTTATTTTTATCGAGATATAACGTGAAGTGAATGTGTTTAGTGGTTATGTTGCTCTTATATGTGAGAGAAATGATGAGCTCGAGTTCTACTAAAGGCATAATATTTTAACCTTTATTTAGATGATTTGAGCAATCAATTTTTTTTTTAAAATAGTTTATCGCGGCATAAATACCCAAACTTTGGTTTTATCACGGCATAAATACCCAAAGTTTGCCACATGTAAGTGACGTGGCGATAGACTAACGGATGTTAAGTTTGACTTGACGGAATAAGTGCTTGCCCCAGATTGACCGAGTTTGGCTACTTTAGCCGCTATAAATCCAGTTTGGACCTTTATCGACACAAATCATGAAAGTTTGGCTACTTTAGCCGCTATTATCCCATTAATTATTAATAGTAAAGTAATGAGATTGAGCCATGGTCAAAACCCATTAAGTCATTATTAATGTGGGTTATAAATACACAGTTTATGTTTCATAATTGACAACCTAGTGAAGCCTTTGCAACAAGAGTTTTTGAGTTTCCCCCTAGCTCGAGTTTTGCTCTTTCCAAGTGTCGAGATTGAGTGGTCATCCAATCACCGAGGGATTTGTCGTAGTCCGACGAGGTGATTTTTAAATAACATACCGCAGAGTTCACGCAGCGACATGTGGTGGACGAGATAGAGGCTCAACACTTGAGGAGTAATAATCCAAAGACGAAACAATGCCTTAGACACGCGCAAACCGAGGAGAAAATTGACCAGAAAAGCCAGTCGATAAAAATACCAAAATCTGATAAAGTATTCGAACTGTCTAATTTTAATTTTCATTGTAACTCTAAATTATTCAATCAAGAATATCACCATATTCCTGCCTCATAATTTAGATGATTCTCTAAAAAAAAAACCAACAAGCTTGTCGAATAATTTGTATGTGTTTTATAAGATTTGAGTAAATCTCTAGTTATAACCTATAACCTTGGAGTAACGAATTTATTTTCAATCAATTTTTACAAACATTTTTTTTATCAATCAATCCTTAAAAATGTCCATCTGTTGTCAAACGTCTTTAACATTTAACTTGTCACTTAACCCTAGCAAATTTTATATTTTGTAGACGTCATTTCCAACGTTAAATATATATATATATATATATATATATATATATAAGTATGTATTTGCCGTTTGGTTAGGATAACCTTAGTACACTACTGACAAGTGACCGACTATATATGTAAAAAGGAAAAGTATAGAAGTGAATTCTTACTTAACAATATTTGTAGAGGTCATTTCCTACGTTAGAAGAGAATTCTTACTTCATTTAGTCCTTAATAGTTAAGACATCAAAATGATTTTCATTTTTATTTTTTCTGGCTACAAAAACTTATCGTGACATAGAAGCTATAATAATGACGAAGACTAGTAGTACATATAATAATATTATATAAGCGCGTGTGTATTTAGGTATACTTACTTTTTGCATGAGAGAATGAACTTCCTTTTATTAATAAGTTGTATTCAATCTCTACTACGTCCGAATCTATGAGCTCTTTTTCAGATCCTTTTCCTTGTCAGCATTTAGTGATTATTTCTTAATAAATAATATAAATGGGTGCTTTAACAATAAAAGAAAAAGAAATAAATAAAAATCTCTTTTTCATATTCAACTATTTATATACAGCAACTACAACATAAGTGTCATCTACCTTTTGAGAGCATTAACTTAGCTCAAACTACAATGTATTTTAGAATTTCAAGAACTAATTTAACAATTGATTATTAGTTAAATTAGTATTCTTTGAGTTATACTAGCTGCATAAAAAATTGAAGGAAATTAAGTATGAATAGAGAGGAAAAAAAAAAGAAACAAATCCTGAAAATGATAAAACAAATCCTGAAAATGATATACTTCTTTCTGGCTCATAATGTCATAAATTAAACATATATATATAAATAAATAAATTACATTACAAAATAAAAAACTAGCGAAATGTAATGTTATTTCTCCGTACAAGGGTGATGACCTGAATTACAAATATGAAAAATAGTTAAGATAGTAGTTTATACGCTGTTTATAAAATTATAATTATAATTATAATTGTAAATTTATTATTATTTAATAAAAAATTGTTAGTAAGTCTTATGAAGATTCTAGCGGTAAGCAATGTTAGTCACTGATAGCAATGAACAGATTTTTGGGATTTTCGATCGCGGTAATCAACATTTTGTGATATTTCATAAGTTTTTCTCCAGTAATCGATCTCGTTATATATTTTTCATGGATAATCGATACAAAAACTTAGTCACGTTTCCATGAAATTTATTAGTGTAATATATCAATAATTCATGGAATACTTAGTACTTTTTCATGTAAATTTTTTAGTTCAATTTAACGGCAAAGTAGCAACAATGACTAAAATCACAATTTCAAGGTATTTTTTTATTTTTTTTTTCTGCTGAATTTTGAGGGATATTGAGTATTATTGTTATATATTGAGCAATCTTTCGATTTTTCAAAAAATTATTCATTATTTGTAATTGTTTGAAATGTATAGGTTTGAATCGAAATTGTTTATAATAGTTAAGATCTTTTTTCTTTAAAATTATGAATTTGATAAATTGATTTTGATGAAATAATTTTTTATTTATTTTCACAATTGTATATAGTTGATCAATATAAGTTTTTTATGTGATGATAATTTTTTTTTCTTCAAATACAAATACAGGTGTGTTTATGTGATTTCCTGAAGTGTTGTTTTATAACGGCAAAAGTATCTTTTTGTAGAATTTGGGGAATTTGAGCTCTTTTTTAATTTATAATTTTACTTTTCGCAGGTTGTATATAAATGGTAATAAGCGAGTTTGATATATTTGATTTTGTAATTTTACGATTTCTGGAGTATTGTTTATCACGAAAAAGTACATTTTTCCAAAATTCGGTGACTTAGAGCTAGTTTTTCAATTTTTATATCATTTGAATTTGTTAGGCTGTATAACATTTAAAATGTGAGTGTGAAATATTTTATTTTATAATTATAGAATACTGGAAGTGTTATTTCTGTGGCAGAAATATTTATTTTTTGATATTGTCCAACTTTTAAATATAAAGTATTTTGATATATGAAGAATTATGAAAACTATAGAAAAAATGAGTGTAAATTATGTGTAGAAAAATATTGCATATGTTTTTCATCGAAAAGTTCATTGATAACTAATTAACCTATCGTTAGGTTTCAATAAGTTTCAATAACGGCAGCGATGTATTTATAAGTTTCTCATCGATAAATTCATCAGTAACCGATTAATCCATCGATAACACCAACCGATTTATCGATCAAAAAAGATAATTTTAACCTTGATTGATAGATTGTTGCCTCGTTCTCCGTTATTAAACCCGGAAACTCTAATTATAGATTATTAGTGTTTGATATATGGTTATAGCCCTTTTTTAACCTTGGTTGAAGCAAAATGACCATATTTCATTACAATAAAAAATGTAAAATGAAAAGAAATGAAAAAAGAAAAAGTAGAAAAAGAGTAATGATACAGCAATAATTGCCCAAAAGCTAGCATGCATGCAAAGCTCTGTCTTGATATTACGTGGCATAAAGCAAAGCAAAGCTTAGCTTTTGGAAATACCAAAAAACCCGCGAGTTGTTCTCTTTCTCTTAAACCATTCTTTGTTTCATTCTCTGTCTTCTGTCTATTATTATCCCATTGCATTGCATTGACTATTTAAATACATAATACACTTCTTTAAAAAAATATATACATAATACACTAATATCAATATTAACAAAATTAATATTATATCCTCTCTCTATATATATAGTTATATATTAAAATATAATTGAGATTTCACGATGAAAATACTCAAATCTTATATCAATTAAGGCAGCAGTAGTCTAAAGAAAAAAATAACTGTAAAATATTAGAAGTCAACAAATTTAAAATGACACAATTTTTTTTCCGATAGAAGGTGGTAGATACTTGGATGAGCACATAAATATATTTTAATTATAAATTAATAATATTATGCTAAAAAAGACACTTCTGTTAAAAAAATAGACGGAAAATATATCACCCTATATTTATTTATTTTAAATATTTTTGCCATAATTTTTTTACTTTGGATTTCTGCTGATTGAGTTAGTCAAATTAATTTCAGGTACTTTTGCCGTGACTATTCTTTTTATAATTTCATGTTCCCAAGGTGAGTTCAATTCAAATAGAAGCGCTATTCTCACGGGTCATTGTAGGGCATGGTCGTCACAGTTGTCTAAGATTGGTCTGAGCTATTATAGGAAGCTACTTAGCCATTACACATATACGTGTATAGATATGTGTGTCTGTATGTGTGTATGAATTGGGATCAGGGGACTGAATTGTTAGGCTTATTAATTGTTTGCTTATTATGATTTATGACAATGAAATGGTGGACAGTATGCCATGGGTCAATGTTACAATGCACTTTAACATGATTTATATATATTTAGTGTAAGAATACGTGATGTTAAAGGGTCAAGTTTATAATATGTAAAGAGGACACTCATTTGAGTCTCATGATAGTTTGAACTAATGATCTCTTAAATAGAGGACTAATGGAGTTACCACAAGACCAAACAAATTTGGTTTTGGTCAGTACTGGTAGCTTAATTTATTCATGATTTTTTTTAAAAAAATTATTATTATTTAATTTTATATAATATATTTTTTTGTGGTCACAAATTTGATCTCTACGTTGTATAAGTATTGACCTTTTGCTTTGGAATTAGTGTTGGAAGTTATTGGCTTTGTTTCTTTTACGCCATATATTAATTTAAAATTTCTCTTGTTTTCTGAAAATGGAACATATATATTTTTATATAGGTATATATATACGAATATTTAAATTTGCCCCCCAAGAAAGTATAAGAAATAATCGATGTAAGATTATGACAATTAATTTATGTCAATTAAATGCACATTAAGTTGCGTGATATAGAATCAACTATCGTTATTGTTTAAGTTTGTATTTAATATTTTATTATTTGTTTTAGAAATATGTAGCTAAAATTGATATTAAACAAATGAAATCAAATGCTACTATTTTATTAAGTTACTGAAAAATAATCGAATCAAGCATGATTTGATTATTTCTTTTTGCCATACCACAGGGATAAAAAAACGTAGGGTTTTACCTATATATATGTTTATATATAGACCGATAATATCGCATATATATATATTTGTATATATATCAATAGGAATTAACTTTCTACATTTAATAGCTCAAGCGAATCGTTTGTCAAATATGAGAATTTTCAACGTCTTCTTTTTCTTTTCCGCATAGTGAATGCACTTGCATAGCCGTCATTTCAACGAAGAAAATGAATGGTTGAAGAAAAATACAGTATATATATATATTTGTAATTTGCATATACTATATACTTGTTATTAAGTTGTGGACATTTGAGTTCTGATAGAGCTTCACCTTTTACCTTTGTTGTTTTTATCTTATTTGTGTGTATAAAGCAAGGTGTTAAATATCGCAAAAATCGAGAAAAAAACCGACCGATTTTTTTGTTTTTCGGTGATATGCGGAACGACATCTCTTTCGTTTCGATGTCGTTTTACCAAATTTCGCAAAATTCGCATGGACACGTGGATGGAATGTCGTTTTTTGTTTTTACTCACAAAATTTGCGAAAAATGATTGGAATTTCGCAAAAAATTAAACTCTAGGTAGATTTCGGCAAAAATACCAATTAAACTTTCGGCAAAAGTATTTATACTTGCCCCCACCCCGGCCCGGCCAGCCACAACACGCGCGTGTGAGTCCTCCCCCATCCACAAAATCCTATGACCCTAAGGCACCAAGCTCTTGTCCCTAGTATTTAGTATATAAACATCACCAAACTCTTATCATCTATCAATGTGGGACTTTTGTTATTCAACTAATATCACACATTCACACTTAACATACACTTCACCTAATAAATTAACTTCATATTATACACTTCAAATAATATTATACACTTAACATACATATTATTATTAACTTCACCTAACATATATATATACTTAATATATATATTCATTTAATATTATATTCTTCAATTAATAATAAATTTGTTAACATACATACACTTCAACTAGTAATGTGACTTTACAATTTACATTATACATTTCTCCTACATATTTAAGTTACAAATGTGTTTTGTTAGGTACAATTATGTCTTGTATTTATTAAATATGTTGTTTTGAACCTATATAAATATCATGATTAAAAACTCAAATATTTTTTCAAAATATCCGTCGAAAACCCCATCGGCATGCGGTATGCCCATGCGGTATATAGGGCGTGCGGCATGCCCTTTTTTTACCATTTGCCCATCGACATACCCATCGGCAAGCGATATATCCGTAAAACGAAAAATGCGAAATGACATCGGCAAGCAACATTTTAAACCTTGGTATAAAGTATGAACTAATCAGGAAGGTTTAGCATGATCTATCATCTATAAAAAGTGCGGATTTTGAATTTTTCGGGATCCTAGGCGAAGAATAATCTTGGGAACCGGGTCAAAATTAAAAAAATAAATTTTAATTCAAAAGTAGAGAAGATATTTGTATAATTAATAACCACTCATAATACGAAGCATCTCAAAGCAAAGAAACTATTCAAATCTATACACACAAGATTCTCGATCATATAAAAAATGATAAAGGCGATTTAAGGTCTCTTAATAAAAGAATTTTTATTTATTTATTAGTATTTATTATGTAGACATGGGCCTACTCCGCCTCATCTCAGACCCGACATTGTCTATAAATTAGTACTATATCTTCCAAATTATTGTTTTAAGGAACACATAATTGTTGCTCATTAGGTTTACTTTTTTTTTTTTTTTTGCCTTTTTCATTCCTCCGATTTTCCAAAAAGTTCAATTATACCCTAAAATTAAGATAAACCTACTATAAACAAACTTACGAAAAGAATGAGAGAGATGACAACGTGTAAAACCGACTAGCCAACGAGACGAGTTGACGGGCCATCATGGATGATCGAGGGGCTCCGTAAAGTGAGATTATATATTTTTGGCTAGTTTAGGAAATGGACGGTAAATTTTGTGAAAATTGAAAGTAGAAGTTTTGGAAAAAAGAAGAAAAATTTCCATTATAAAACCTATTATTTTTGTCGTTGCTAGTTTTGTAAGTTATTCAAAAATGATATGTTTGATATGATTGATGATTAAAAAAGAACCCAATGAGTCAATGGTAGAAGAGAGATGAATTCTACTTGCATATGTTTAGCCAAGCTACATTGTTACAATTAAAGACTGAAAATTTGTTCTCATGGATCGAAACAATTTGCTAGAGAACAAAAAATTCGAAGGAATCTAGTTTTTCTCTTTATATTTGTCACATACCCTCTTATAATAATTTATTTTCGATTTTCTTTTTCTCATCAAGGGAGCAAGGTGGGGTTCATGGCATTAGTATTGTTGGTTTTGATTTCGACATTTTCCAGTTTTGATGTATGCTCTCAATAACCTACCGACATTGCAAATCAATATTATTTTAATAATAAAAATTAATATCTAGATATGTACGAATAAATGTATATATGTATGTTTATGTACACTTCATAGTCACATCAAGGGAGCAAAATTGTTCCAATTATATTATCTACTGAAAAACTCAGCACTATCTAACTCATGATTAAAGGAGTTTTATTATTCTAAATGAACAAGTTTCTTTGTTATCAATAAAGATTTATAAGAAAAAGCTTCTTAATTAGTTTGGGTGTCTTCTTAAGCACGTCACATTTATAACTTTAATCAAGTATCTACATCAATATTAATATTGTTTTGAGATTATTGATGTAAGCCCGCCACTGCTCTATCGAATTGACGGATTATTTTCTGAGAAGTTTCATATGAGATCACTCAATTTAAGGCTATTCAAGCAATCTTGATTTTTAGTATATTTCAAATAGCTAGACTGCCTAAGAGAAAATGCATCTTTGTCAAATAGGTAGCGGTCCAATATTTATCCGATCTCAAACACCTATATGCAGTTTCAAACACACACACTTGAAAACATCTCATCAAAACATTATCCTTTTCAAGCTATATCTTAAGTATATGAGGTCATCCATTGTAAGAGTACTTAAGGTCAAGTATGCTAGCTTAACTTTGATTTTTTTTATTTATTTTCGATAAACAACTAAAAGGAAAATACATTTTATTGACATAAATACAAACGCAATCTAAAAGAAAATGGAATCTTATACATGCACGATGCTGGAAACATCTCATAATACATTACCTTGTTCAAACCAAAAAGATTTTAAATACTGTCACTAACAGAAAACACACGCTTCATTTTTCGGGTATGACGATGGATAATGGGATTACTGGTGGGTTTTTTGAAAGAAAAAAAAAAAGTTTACTGACATGCAACGTTACCTATCAAATTTTACAAGTAAACTGCTAACCGACATATTTTTTGAAATGTAGAAGTTATAAATGTAATTTTATTCACTAAATATATTTTGTAATTTTTATTTAATATCAAAATAATAGTTATAAATGCAATTTGATATAAATTATTTCTAGTAATTAATCAGAATGAGACCTTCAAATATTGATTTCTTTTTTCTTCTCTCATTTTTTCGATTCCTCCCATTTTTCCTCTCTTTTTCTCTCTTTGTTCCAACTTTTTTGATTTTTTTTTCTCTTTCTCTATTTTCTTATTTTTCTTCATTTTTAGTTTTAGTTTTAGTTTTTTTTTTCTTTTTCAAATGGATATACAGTTACTGCAAAAAATAAAAATAAAAAAATTTCCCATTAGCTAAAATTTTAGATATATTGAAGACACATGACAATTTCTGATATGAAGCTAAATGTTTCCCTTATTGATATGTGGACTATTGTATCTTTCTCCAAAAGTTGAATGAATTCGATTGTGAAATATTGCTTTCCTTGACATAGTTATTTATTACCATAAGAAAAGATAAAACGTAAAGATTAAAAGTCTAAATTCTCACCCTTATTGATTGAATAAAAGCCTACAAGCTCAAATTCCCACGAGTAATATGCCCTTGACAGAAGCTTCCTTTGATGAGGTAAAACATGATTCAAACTATAAATTGTATACTTAAATAATTATACACATATACTTTAATTCTTTTTTCAAAAGCTTACCATGGCAGTCGAATTTAACTTTTTTCTTTTATCCTAACTAGATGTATGTATAGTAATGACAAAAGTAAATACATACCTAAATAATACATTACATATATATTTCAATAAGTTAAAAGCGCCCGAAACTTTAGGCATCTTACCTTCCTTTTGTTTGATGGATAATCAAGAATTTAAATAAAAATAAATTGAGTCATGTTTTACAGAATTGGTCACAAGTGGAACTTGACTAGACCATTAAGTAAACATATGATAATTGAAAAATAGCATGCAAAATTAGCTTTTTTTTTTCTTTCTTAATTAAACTTAAACCAATAAGGTTTTAATATAGTTCAAAACCCTAAAGCTTGATGCTTGACTACTACATGCACGGATATGATATTTTTTTCTTCTCCAAAACGGTATAAAGAATAAAAAATTAAAAACTATGATTAAATTATCCTTTTAGAACCCTCCTTTTGTTCTTTTGTAATTTTATCACCATATATATCTTTTGCTTGTCTTTATTTCCCAGCCTTTTCTAGCTTACATTCTCAGGTTCCTTCTTTTTTTTTTTTCTTTTTTTTGTGTGTGTGTGATAAAGTGTTAAAAGCATGTGAATTGAAAGTGCCTAGGAATGAATAATATTAGAGAGCTTTTTTAAATCCTTTGGTCAATAAATAAATAAGTTATATAAGAAGATAGAATAAAAACACTTCATAAAAATGCAAAGTGCTCCATTACAATTACCAAGGAATAAGGATCACTTCCTTTACCTTATAACTTTAATAACATAGTTAAAGGTCTCTCTCTATCTCTTGCTTGGTGCCAAAAACATACAAAATCAATTAGATTTCATATATGATATATGATTATATATATGTAGGAATAATATAATATGTTGATTTGGATCTTACAGCTGCAATTGATAGGAAGGACATGCTTTTTTTCTCCCTTTTCTCCTTTTGTTGCTTTCTGTCTTTCTTGTCTCCTTGTCTTTCTTTAGCTCTCCTTTCACTTTTCTTTTCTTTTTTCTCTCTTTTTTTCTTTTTTCTTTTTTTCTTCCTTTTTTATTTATTTATTTCTGATTTTCCTCAGCTGGGGTACCTGATTCTCACCTCTCTCCCAACTCTATGACATGATCATTCATCATCATACATATTTTGATTTCTTTTTTCTTCTTCTTCCCACAAATGAATACAAAATTAGTAGTAAGTAAGCAAGCAGTCACAACAAGAGAATAGAGGGACTAATTTGAAAATATAGTAAAAATTCAAAGTGCCCTTCCTAGAGTGAACTCCAAATTTGGCCTCTTATTGTGGCTTCTCATCTCTTGATGATCAATATTTATTGGTGAGCTTTCATGTGATGATATTCTCTCATAGCTTAAGCACTTTGGATCCAACTCCTCCTAATATATAATAATAACATGTCATGATAAATCAATATAATGTTCAAAATTAGAATTCAAAGAGAAGGAAAAGAGAAGCACAAAAATAGAAAGAGCTTTGGGAATCAGAGGACATTGACTCATCAAGGAATAAAAGAATAGTTACACCAATATATTTCAAGAAACTTTACAAGAGTACATTTAAAAAGCCTGTCAAATTACCACCCCAAAAAATAAATATTCCACAATTTTTTTTCAAATTTGCATATTTATATATGTGCCAAATAATATGTGTATTTAAATTTTATACCATGGTCAAAGAAATGCTATTTCAGTCTTTCTTTTTTACCTTTTACCATTATGGGGAAATCTCAAGATGACAAATTTATCCTCTGATTTTGTAAAATAATGACAAACCACCTTCTGAAATCCTCTGACCCATTTATACCACTCTTCATGCAAAGAATGTGCTTTTAATTTGATTTACGTATTAGAATATTATCGTGGACAAGACTAATTATAGTAGCTTTTTATTTTTGTTTTGCCGATTCATTTAAGAATATATGAATAGATAGCCTTGAAAGATTAAAGTTTTGTACCTCATGATTAAGGGATGATAAATTTGCACTTGAAATTGAATCCTTTGGTTTTCCATGCAACCAAGCTTCCCTGCTATAAGGCAAACACAAATATAGAGGAATATTTTCCATTAGTGGAAGCCATGCATGCAAATCATGGAAAAGAGAGTGAATATATTTATTTTTTCCTCTAAAGAAAAAGAAAAGAGCCCTATCTTTTATTACTGCCTTTGTTTTTATATGCTATAGTAGTGATGAGCTATATACATTGAGAGCTTTTAAATATAGGGCTTTGGTTGAATAAAGTAGAAGATTTATATTCCCTAAGAAAATGTGATTTTCCCATTACCCAAAACCATACACATAATCATAATGAACCATGATGATGATCATATCTTTGGGACTAAGTTTTGGTATTCTTTGTAGGACCCCATGTGCATGGCCTAAAAGAATTGAGCTGAAAAAACAAACCCTAATGGCCCCACAAAATCCAAAGGAAAGAGATAGATATATCTAATTTTTAGGTGGATTTTGTCTATTTGGGATTCCAATATTTTGGAATTGTGGGTTTCTTTTTTACTCCCCTTTTCACCCATAATTCCACTTGAGAAGGATTATTATTATTACCCATCATATATGGTTTTCAGTGGTTAAATCAGTTATATATGTAATGATCAAAGTATAGTACGTATACTACGTAATTATCATGAGATTATCACACATTTTACATTCATATTCTTATTGCACTTTCTCCTTTCCATTTTTTGCTTCGACCATATATGTCCATTTTTATTCAAACATGTTACGTATAATCAAGTAGAAACAAACAAAGAAAAAAACTACATTGGAATTTTGAAGTTTATACATAAATGTATAACACAATGCCACAATTTTAAAGTGTAAATGACATTAAGAATCTCACATGAAAACGATAATAAGTCTTATAAATCGTGATTTACTCCCCTCAATGTCAATTGGTTTTAAAATAGAATCTCATGATGAAGATAAATTACATCTCTGTATCTGTGATGAACACATTTATATATATATATATATATTGTTATCAAACACCCAAAGTAATTGTGTCAATATGATCAATAGTCGCATCTATGAAGCTCAAATTGAAAAGAAAAGAAAGAAGAGGACACCAATTGAAAACTTCTTTAATAATTAATAGATTAATTTGATATATATATATATATGAAAATTAATACAAGAAAAATAGAGATGTTGGTAATTACCTGGAAGAATTGTTACTCCAAAGGGCAGAATTATAATCCTTTTCTTGATTAACGACAACACTCGACCTAATTCCCTGTTGACCCGACGATTGCAGTTCTGACCGTAACCTTCCGCCACTGTTTTGAACGTCGAACATTAGATCTTCGGTGGTATCTCCGGATGACCCATTTTCATACGCGTCTGATTGTGCTTAACCAAAATAAGCAATGCACAAATTAAAATCTAAACATACATAGAAAAAATAATTTATAAGTACATATAATATGTAAATATTTATTACCTGAAGAAGCTGGTCTATCTGTGGTCTTGACCGTCCGATACATCTGAAATTAGGGTTATGGATAAGGTAAATAACACGTATATATTATTAACCAACGTAAATTAAGAATATATATATTTATCAATATATATATATATGAACAGAAAAGGAAAGTGTGAATGAGAAAGCAGTCTATGCCTGTAAATCCGTACAGTTAATTTCTTTTATTTTGAAAACACGAAATACAAGAAGTGGTGCAAGTACATAATACTTACATACATGTATGAAGCATGTGTAGTATATACATGCATGAACTATACAGGTTAACCGTGGTTAATATCTTTTACCAGACACAGTGGTCAAAGTAACCGAACCGGTCATGATGAAGATATCATTGTGAAATGATAATGTTTTGTACTTGTTCCATTTTTATTTTCTTCTGACTGTGTCTATGTGGTGAATGAATGATTCATAATATATAACAAGAATAATAAAGTAAACGTATTTGTTTAATATTATTTCTCGCTCATAATAGACTGTGTAGCAGTGAGAAGAAACTGTCTCGGCTTGGCTTCCACGACTCATTTTTTGAATTCCTCTCGGGCTTTGTCTTATCTATTTCTCTGAAATCGATGATACATATATATATAATAATTCGTATTTATTATATTAATTATCTTTGATAAACTCTGGGTGGTACTATGGTTCATTCTTCCAAGCAAAAAGCTGTTTATTAGCTCGCAGAAACAGAAGACATCAGATCTATGTACACACACATATGTCACTTGTGTTTTTGGCTCTTACATTGTTTGGAAAAAAATTAAATGAAAATAAAAGACTTTTGCCATAACTTCTAGCGATAATGCAGGAAGAAATAATGTTTTTAAAAAATGTGGTCAATGTCAATAATTATCAGTAATTTGGTACCACTAATAACTAAGCTAGGAGAAGTAGAGTTGGAATTAAAACCCTAATTGTGTCGTACCTGTAAATGAGATTTAACATGTGCGAGTGTGAGATCTTTGACATCCATTAGCTCAAGAACTGACTTCGGTGTAGCCCCTAATTAAAATTAAACAATATAAATTAAGAAAAATCAAAACCCCATTTGGCAAAACTCGTTTTTCATGGTGTACGGAACAAAAAAGATTGAGAATTTGACAAATTATCTTACTTTCGTGGCCGCCGAGGAGCTCGACGGCGTGGACGAACCGGGCGTGGAGCGTCGTGGTCCAGCGCATCCGCGGGGCCCGCATGCTGCGCTTGGGTGGAAACCGGGAGATGAAGCGTGACCTCATCAGGCCCTGCTGGTGGTGGTGGTGGAGCTGCGAGGCCTGGTAGGGCATTGCGCCTCCCGCGCCCATTGGTGGTGCGGCGGCGGAGTTTTCGAGCGCCGCCGCAGGGTTCTGGTAGACCGGGATTCCTCGGATGGGCCGGAGGAAACCGAGATCGTGGGTCAACCCTTGATGAAACTGTGTGTGTTGGATGTGATGGTGGTGAAGTGGAGCGAAATTTGCTCCGTTCGCCGCGGCGCTTTGGAGGTGGTATTGCTGGTGAATGGCGTTGGAGTTGGAGAGAGAGAGCTCGAAGGCACTGGCTTTAGGGTTAGTACCGGAGTTGACCGCGTTGCTGTTAGCGTTGACTTGATGGTGATGATGATGATGATTGTGATGATCGAGCTTGGACGCCATTGAAGAAGATATGGAGGAGTGTCTCGAGTCCAGAGCTCGCTTCCAAAACCCTAAATCCATGACCTCCTCTTCGCCGGTTCTCCTCCAGCTCGCCGACGCCGGCTTCGCGTTCGGCGGGCTGATTTGCAAGGACAAATCCGGTTGAGCCGGGAACAGCTCCATATCTATGTATCTATATATATATGTGTGTGTTTATGTGTGTATATATAGATGTATTGTACGTGGAGCAATAGTACACGTGAGTGAAGAAGTGAAACCCCTTTCTCTTCCAAAGCTTCAAGCTTTAAGCTATGTAGCTAAAGTCCTCTCCTTTTTCCTTATGTGTGGTGAGGATATTATATATATATATTTATATACGAGAAGGTTTTGGGTATTTTTTTTTTTTTTTGTGCCCTTCTATCCAGATGAGGGTTTTGATGATCAATTTGGAGAAGTAGTTGCAGATTTTGAGATTGAGATGAGAGATAGAGAGAGGAGAGAGAGAGAGAAGAGAGGAGAGGAGAGAGAGGAAGAAATGACAAGGTATGAAGTGAATGGTTGTATCTTTTGTGTGAAGTATATGTGAGAAAATGACACTTGAGAAGCCATGAGAGAGAAAGAGAGAGAGAGAATAGTTTTTTTTTATATACACATATATAAAAATTAGATAAAAAAGTAAATCAAGTTTAAGACTTGATTCTTTATTTTTAGCTTTCTTTTTTTCAGAAGAAAAAGGAAAGAAAAAGATGGGGAAAAAAATTATGTAAAAATAAAAATTACTTTAATTAACGTGTGAGTTTGTCCCTTACAACCTTTCTAACCCTCGCACACGCTCTTTGAACAGAAAACCTTTTCTTTGGGTTTTTACCCTTTTACTTTACAAACTCTCTTTTTCTTTTTATTTAATTTTTAATTATTTTTTCTCTGCATCAAAATAAAAAGCCCATGATTATGCTCTAATTTGAACATTCTGGAGTTCAGCTATGTTTTGTCTTCAGTCGTATCCACTCATTGACGTAATGATGGTAAAAAATCTTAAACCTTTTTTTATATTTATTTTATTTTACTTAAAACCACTTATAATAGGATAATAAATAGACCCATCGTTTCCTCTAAAAAATATTTAAGGCAAAAATTATGGGGAAAGGAGAATAACGGAGGAGCGAGGGGGAAAAAACGTCCAATATCTCCCGTTCTCATCGGACACGAAACACGATATTGTTATAACACGATTTAAGTGAGTTTGAGTTGACATTAAAAAGACCGTAATTTTAAAAATCATCGACATAATTAACATCATTACATAACACTTAACAAGTGAACACAATACAAACATGATAAAATGAAAAGACCACATTAGACAAGATTAATTAAGAGTGACAATTCGTGTCGCTCGTGCATAATTCAAGCCGTATCATAATCGTTTTGACATATTTTACTATTCAGAAAATAAATAACACCACTTTGATGTATAAGCATTACTAAAACATTTAATTAACATACATTAAACGCATAAATTTAATATTTTGTTGCTTCACCGTATTAATTGGTATTATTAGACCAGGATCCATTTGAAGTAAACCCAAATCAATTTAAATCGTGTCGTAATAATATTTGTCTCGTGTCTTATATGAGATTGCCACCCCTTAAGGAACACAATATTCATATTGTGCATGGAAGGTATGTTAATAAGTATTTTAATAGTAATTATATATGTCAAATTATGTTGTTTGGGTTATGAATTACATTTTTTAATTGATGAATATATAATATTATGAAATTCATCTTAAAATATTGTATTATCTAATTATATTGATTAAGTTATATTAGTCTAATACAAGCAAAAACATGTCAATCCAATAATTATTTAATGAATATAAATATATCAATTATGTCCAGTTATAAACTTAAAATGAGTAACAAATTAAATGGGTTTGAATCTGTAAAAACGTACAAAAAAATCTTAAGTCTCGACGCGATTCAGTCATTAAACACAATTGCCACCCTTAATCTGAATTTTGAATTTTTGAACAATGAGCAATGAGGGTATATATGTCTTTTCGGTATTGTTTGCCTTGTAGTCATCAAAAGGACACCCTAAAATTTCTGGGCAGTACTTTCTTATTTGAATCATATTATAAAAATTAACAAATGTTGAAATCAATTAACATATATATATATATACACTGAATATATGAGTATATTTACTCCTTATGCTAAGTTTTTGGCCTGATCAATGACATTCTGTATTCTATATACCATATGAATATGGGTTCACAGTTTACAAAAGTGCAAAATATTCCTAATTATAATTTCCTCTCTTTTTTTTCTTTCTTTTTTTGGGTATAAATTATTCTGCACATTTATTTATGTCTGATGGGAATAAAAAAATAAAAAATAAAAAATGTAGCGTCCAATCTTTTGAGCAGAGAAATAACTCTACCAGCAAAATTTAATACATCTTTTTTCTCACTCATTTTTATAAGGACAGTTACGTGACATTAAATTCTCAGCATTTTGTTTCTTCTATTTTCTAAAATCTCATTTTGAAGTATGCATTTTAGCTGTAAATTCCAATAATCCAAACGTGCAATTTGTTCTTTACTTGCATATCCTTACAAATTTAAAATTGACATATGCAATTGATTAATAGTCTGATTGCAAATAACTAAAAATTGAATCAGGTCCAAATGTTCGGACACATCGCTCGAGTGTTCGACGTCCTAATTATACAAGAAAAATTATAATGAAAATCCACATTCATATGTATTTTAAAAAATTTAAAGTTTTTATTTGAAAAATAAGCAAACATTAGTTATTTTGTCAATAGTTAATATGGTTAATAAAGTTAATATAACTATTTTTATAATAGTTAGTATGGTTAATTGGATATTTTACAAAACCAAACAATTGCTATCTTGTCAATTTTAAACTATCAAGTTGGCCATTTAGTTTAAGCTCCCATTATACAATTACAAGGCTGAACATCAAAGACGAGCGTTACAGAATTAAATTCGGATAATAACTTTTTGAATAAATTGCAATTCATCATTAAACATTACATGATAGATTGTGAATCGCTTCTTTGTCTCTTCCCGCATCTATAAAATTCCTTAAACCTCTTTATCCACCAATTCAAAATAGATTTACAAAAAATCTATTTTATGAATTTGGTTTAATACTTCTATCCAGAAAAAACTCATTATTTTTATGATTTCTTTATATTTTAATTTTGTGAATATTTTTTTGTAGAATTCAGAAAGTTTCAACTCATCGACGAAGTTAGAAATTCTACCAAGTTCATAGTCATTCTGTTATACTATGGGAAGTTATCGCGTAGCGAACACAAAGAATATAAAGGAGACAAATTAATCTTTAAGAGAGCCTATAACGCATTTATGGAATCGCTAATCTTTTTATTTTATCAAGAGCAATTAGCCGGATCAATAAGGCAAATCAATGCTCCTCAAATCTAAGAATAAATAACTTATGTATTATTGAATTTTTCTCGCCATTATTTGTTTTTCATGTACAATATCATACACATATAAAGTTATTTAACAAATAATTCAATATTGAAAAGAGTATTTTATAATGGCGGGCACAAAATACAACTCCAAAGGTGATAAAATATAGGGAGGACTTTGTAAGTATAATGAAAGAAAAAAAAAATTAGAACTAAGAACAAAATTTGAAATTCAGATAAATTTTGAACATTTTTTAAAATATAAAGACTACTAAACTCTTTTAGAGTAGCCGTAGGTCCGCCTTTGTATTGTTATTCTGATTTTTTGGTATAAAGTTGAAGTGCGAATAGTACTAGATTATATTTATAATCTATTTTTCATTAAAAAAATTTAATTGAAACTTTAATCACTAATATATACAATAACAATTATTTTTCTAAAAAAATTAATTAAGTCTTAAGTCTTAATTTTAATTTAATTTTTTATTTTTTATTTTTTATTTTTTATTTTTATGACGGGTCGAAGCAATAATAGCTAGAGTTAATCGGTATAGTTATAGTGGGGAATCAAAATAATGAAAATAAGGTGAACATTTACGAATTCAATAATGAATTATAGTATTATTAAAATATGAATCTTTAATGAAATCATTACAAATAGTATTAGCGATACTAAACATTAATGTCTACAGATACAAGTTGGTAAAGTTTAATTGCTTTAACTATGTATATCTGTGACAAATAATTCATCATCGAATATAGTTTTTGTTGTAAATAGTTTTTCATTACATAAATGTGATTTAATTTATGTGGTGTGTGTGATTGGTGAATTTAAGTGCCATGATATAATTATGCCATGTGTAAAACCATTGAATAATGGATTAAGGTAGTTGCGTTATAAGTGCACAATATTTAACGTAATTGGGTGTGTGTGATAAATATACTTCATTTATAAAGTGATTATTTTGAAATTCCCAAGCTCTTTTAGGTTAAAACACATAATGCTTTTTATGTAAATATATAGTTTGTTTGAACGTAGTCAATGGCACTAGGACTAGGTAATTCAATTACTAAATTAGATTGTTAAATTGTTTATTTCGTGAGTATTATTTGTTCCTAACGATATGTTATCATACGTTTCTCATACTTCATTCTATAGCACCATGAATAACAACATTGGAAATTGCATGATATATAATAATTATATATATTTAATAGCTAATGAGATTACACCTAGCATGAGTAGTGTTTTTAGTGTGATAATGCTAAATTGCTAATAGGATTCCGAGATCCGGAGTCACATTACTTTTAATTCGTAATTGGATTGACGTTTTTGAAAAGAAAAGAAAAAACTCAAATTCAGATTTCGTATCTAAACCACTAGCTAGTATATAGTTTACTGAGGTTTAAGTTTTCAAGGGTTTGTTGCTCGTTTAGCAGAAACTATTGAGTCGCGATAAAAAGTTCACACTAACCATTCTCGTTTATGATTTACTAAAGATTATTAAAAATAAAACTGTAAAAATGATAAATCCTTTCACACATTTTATTACATGTCATGTGTTTATAAACAACAAACGTCTTGTGCAGTATGATTAAAGGCTTGTCATATCATGCAGTATTCTTACGTTGTAGACCTCTAGCCGCTCTCAGAGGTGCTGAAAATATTATAAGAAAAGTGAGTTCATGTGTGGTTCAAGCACGGAAGTCTTCGGTCACGCAAAATTATCCAATAGAGGCAGTGTCATATATATATCAAGTTAGGTTTTTATTTATGCTTGTGGTAGTTTGTTTCGTATAGATTATTATGAATACAGATGAGATGGACGGCCAAATACGCTTAAAGACGAGGAATATACCAACCTAGTTTCCATTGAATAATAATCTGAAATTTAAGTTTAGATAATAATTGAAAAAAATGCCTTTAAGTGTGAAATTTTCTATTAATATTTTCGTTCTGTCTTTGTTTCATAGGTTAGATGTTACTTCAATGTTATTGATGTGATAACCAACGAATTTATGTTATTGGGAGATACGTGCTTGTTAATTATATACGCTCTTCTTAATTTTAATCATAAAGATGGATCTTAATTAAGAAGTTGAGCATATATATTAGCTCTCATGCTTTCAACTATTTTGCATTATTCTTCTTGTTCATATATATAATTAATTGCTTACAATATTTTAATTTATTTTATAATATCACCTTAATTAATTTAAGAAGTTTCGTATATATATAAATATACTACTTATCATAATTTCGAATAAATATCATAACTTAGCTCTAATGTATAAAGCAATACAGAAAAGTATTTATATTTGCCAAATCATCAATAAAAAGATTAGCAGATATAGTTAAGTTATATAACAAGTGATTTTATCAAGTACCGTAGGAACTGCCCCAATCAGGATGTAGTCACATCGGGCTTTTCGGGTCCGACGACTACATAAAAGGATGACGGGCCCGCTCGAGCCCGTTGATTAATTATGCATGATTAATTAATGATAAGAATTAATAAATAATGAGCTAATGGGCTTAACTCATTAACCGGCCTCAAAGCCCATTAAGTCATTAAGGCATGTGGTCTAAAAATACCACTCTAAGCTCATAATTGCAAAAAAAAATCCTAAACATGCAACCGAAGAGAAATTTGCCCCCCTCTAGCCCTAGCCCTAGGTACGATTTCTCTCCTCCCTGTGCCTCTGTCGGTTCGCTGTCCAAAAACTGAGAATGATCTAGCAATCTGATGAGGATTTTTTTCAGTCTCGAAGACATTCTTTTAGCGACGTGGTGTACAATATAGACACTCGATATTTTATGAGCTCGGATCCACATCACAAGACAATCGGCCATACGCAACCCGAGGAGGAATATAGCGAAGCTTTCTATAGTTGGAAAAAGTACCAACAGTTTGATAACGTATCGAAACTGGATCTCTTAACATTCGATGTTAACCTAGATCGTATTGTTCGATGCTATCCCGTGATTTCTACCTCGCGATTGAGAAAAATTCGTCGAAAATCCAACAATTATATCATATATCACAATTAGCATATTTATTCTGTAAATTCCGTACTAAAATTATAGCTAACATGCAACTACCATTAGGGGCGGCAATTTCGGTTTCGTGCCTGGTCTTACTCGTTTTTACCGTATTTTATGTAGACCCAGACCCGCCTCATTTCGTGTTACAAGATGAGACCCAGACCCGCCCCATTTAAATACCGTGTCTACGCGTTTAACCCATTTAACATATATATTCATGTATTTTAAAATTTTAAATTAATTCAATTTATACTCATTTAACTTAATTTATTTATTTATGATATCTAAATTTTATTAACATTTTTTATGTTCATCAATTGTACAATGTAATAAATAAGTAAAAAAAACATAAATATTATATATAATAAGTATTAAAATATTTTTTATATATTTTATATTAATACTTAATAACGTATATGAATGTAACTTTTTGCTCCTCAATCGTGTCTAATTGGGTACTATCGTGTTATCGTATTCGTGCCGTGTCAACCCGTTATTTAATTGTATTCATCGTGTTCGACATGGTTGGACCCAGATCCATTTACTGTAGACCCAGAACCGTTTAAATCGTGTCGTAATTGTTTTGTGTTTCGCATCTTGCCCCAAGTTGTCACCCCTAACTACCATTAAAAATATTGGCACAAAAAATCCTCTTAAATCTATGAACTTTTTTTTTTATAATTGCTCTTCAATATTCTATATTCCTGGTATTTTTTTATAAATTGAAGACGTTTCTTTTGCA
This sequence comes from Parietaria judaica, assembly GCA_954871525.1. Classification (NCBI taxonomy): domain Eukaryota; kingdom Viridiplantae; phylum Streptophyta; class Magnoliopsida; order Rosales; family Urticaceae; genus Parietaria; species Parietaria judaica. The sequence goes on along the minus strand of OX940868.1, from coordinate 17,662,238 downwards.
TTGATATTATACGTAGGGCCGGCCTTGTGCTAAGGCGAGTAAGACAGTGGCCTTAGGCCCAATTTTTTTTTTTTTTTTTTTTTTTGCGTTTTTTGACACAGCAATCAAAAGGCCCCAAATATGATTTTAAGAGCCCAAATATTAACCTAAACAAGCCTTACTTTACTTCACCTCGGGCCCTTCGGTCCACAAGGTCGGCTTTGATTAGACGAATATGTATTCCTCTTGTGAGACTTATCTTAAGATAATCTATGTCATTTTATCTCCAAAACAATAAAATTCCATTTTGTAGTTTTCAACAACATTGTTTATTCTATGTTGGTGAGGTTTTAATTTCTAAATGTTTTTTCTTCGTCCAACTTCATTTATTTTGATCGACAATGAAAGAATATTTATACATTATCTAATTGTAGGATCTATATGGTTTCTTGTATATTTTGTTTTTTTGACTTATTTATTATAGGCTACATGCTAAGAGTGCAAGAATAAGATTGCGTGTTGTAAAATATTTTAATTATTTAGTTTCTATTATAGATCTAGATGTCTACCTACAAAAATAAGTTCGTTATGTCTTCTAAAAAGAACAATTGTACCTTCTTGCAAGAAATATGTATGACATTCTTCCTTTTTCATAAATAAATAAATATCACATTAGGTACACAATTAATTACTTTCTGATTCAAAATTATATCATGGATTTATCATATCTGACTATAAATATTATTAAACTATTTTTTTATTGATATAGTTAAAGTGCCAATTTATCATGGATTTTATACCTAAGATCATTCAATTGGTGGTTAAATCATATTTATCTAAACAACTAATTTCATAAAAAGGATAAAGGATATATGCGGCAAAAATACCACAAAGCACTTATTTGTACGCGATATGATCTAAAATTTTATTTTTTTGCATCAAAAGTTTCGAAAAACAAAACAATATTTTGTCATAAAGAATTTGGCACTTTTTTTTTAAGAAGAATTTGGAACTTACGGCAAGAACTTTTTTTATTTTTTCTAACTTTTGCCACAATATAAATAAAATTTAGAATTTACGGCAAGAATTAAAAAAAAAAAAAAAAAAAGTCATGACAAAATAAAATTTTGGATATCTTGCATAAAAAGAGATATTTTGTGATATTTTTGCCGTAAACATCCCAAAAGATAATATAAGATAATATGAACCGCCACAGTTTAGTTTACAGTTTACACCAAGGTTCAACTTACCGAATTTGCCGATAAATCGCTTGCCGTTTTCGATGGATTTTTCGATAGCTTACCGATTAACCGACGGAAAACTTATATTACTGTAGCTTGCCGATTACCGACATCTTTCGATGATTATCGACGGATTATCGACACTTTTCGACGAAAAAGTTATAAAATATATTTTTAGCTTATATTTACTAAGTTTGTAATATTGATAAAACCTTAAAATGCCAAAAATAAAATAATTTCATACTTAAACACAGATAAATAAAATATAATCTCACTCTCACATCTGTATATACTCAAAACAAAGTCATCGAAAAATACAAAATTATGGAAAAGTATCATATTTTTGTTATTTTTCAAGATATTTCCGATCTTTGACAAAAATCATGGAAAAGTTCTAGCATGGTCTTCTTACCGATAGATACCGGTAAGACAGATTATCGAAGATAATCGTGGAAAAGTCGAACCTTGGTTTACACTTGATTAGGATAACCGAGTAATTGGCAAAGGTAATATAAATATTAATGTATAGGTCCCTCAATATATTGGCTTGACCTATTTTTGTCGGTGCACTAGATGTTTCTCAATTTGACAAATACCCTTACTTTATAAACTAACTATTTTTCACGAAACAAGCAGGTAAAAGTTGGTTCATCCATTTTTGACTTTATCAAGAACTAATAGTGTTTCTATCAACCGTTTAATATGTTTTATTAGATCAAAACAATATTACCCTAAGCACTCTCACATCATAGCTCAAAATAGTGAGGACTACTAATATATGAACAAATATTCTTTGACATCCTTTTTTTTTTTTATTTTTATATATGACCCTTTACTTTTTAAGATATAGAGTCGCCCGTTGAAAATTTTCAGCGGCTCGTTTTCAGTTTTCTGCGGCGCGTTAAATGCTTGAGTCAAACTAGCTTTGCCGGCGCAGTAAGTTGATGGGCCACTGAAAATTCTTTCTGTGACCAAAACTTGACGACCAAATTTATCGGCCCAAAAAAGCGCCGTTAAACATTATAGTCCTTCAACGGCCCAAATATCCACTTTCAGCGGCCAAAAAAAGCGCCAGTAAAACCCAATTTTCTTGTAGTGAGGTATATATTACCGCATCTCGACTTTGTATTTTTACTTTTTCTTCTACTTGACTTTTCAATAAAAAGAAAAATTAATCGTATTCGAAATTTGAAACTTTTAGATCTAATACCTCTATAAGGGAAGACTTGAAACACAAATATACAAGTTAACACAAGTTTTATTAAGATTCTTTTTTCAACATTTTTTCAATTTATTTAAATGTAACTCTTTTTTATGTCTTTTTTGTCTTTACATTAAGTTGCCCACAATCTTATTTTTATTTGGCCTTAAAAGGTATTATAAGAAAACGAGTACATATAAACCCTAAACGTTGAAAGTAGTCATAAAGGAAAAATAAATAAAAATATTAATGGACTACATAAAAAGAAAATGTTAGAAGTGTGTTTTAGTTACAAAATGAAGAATTAATAATAATAAAAAGCGGTTAATTCAAAGTAGCGGGTTTACACCATTATTTATTATTATTATTATTATTATTATTATTATTATTATTATTATTATTATTATTATTATATGGTTTAGCGATGGCATATATACCCAAGTTCTACATAATTGGGACACTGTATACTCAAGTATTTTGTTAGTGATATATACTCAAGTTTAATTTTTTCCGGTTTCAACTCATAAAGTCCATTTCACTTAACGACATTAAGCGTCACTAATTGAAGTATTTTGCGGCCTATATATATATAATTTTTCTCGAAATCATCTCTCTCTCTCAAATTTATTAAAACAATGCATCCTCCCATCCATCCATGGTGGACTACTGACGAGTCATCATTGGTAGTTGCGACAATGACAACATTGTTGGTTGTAGCTGTGCTGATGGAGTAACTTAGGAAAAATGATGAGAAGTGAACAGAATGAACTGAGACCATAGTAATTAAGTCAAACTTAGGTAAATTGAAGCCAGAATAAAGTTGAACTTGAGTATTGTTGATCTGCATTAATTTTATTGTATGACTAAATTATATGTGACATAATGACAGTTATATTTTATAATATTTAATGATAAAACATGTTGTTAGATTAGTATTCAATCCAACCCAAAATTCACAACAATCACGATGTGGCACATGCCACATAATAACGTGACCAAATTAATCGAATTGCCATTGTCACTCGAATTGATCATGAGGCAATGAAGACTATATCATTTAGCTATATATTCTATTTAGGCCTCACAAAATCCCAATAACCCGAATATTACTATCCAACCCAAATTGCCACCTGTCAATTATGGCAACTGCCAGAAGGTTAAACCACAAGCTGATGTAATCTACTTGGGAACCCGTCCATTACTAGGCATTTAAACTCTCCAACAGCTATAAAGCCCAACTGCCAAGTAGCGGTTAAGGGAGCTTTTCTCCCGACCACTTGTCAACTTGAAGGGATATTCCCGAGCCCACTAATGCCCAACTACTCGGACACATGAGAGGGAAAGAAGACCCTGTATAGCCTACCAGAAAACGTGGAGCAAGGGATCTGAGTTCACTCATATTCTAAGAATGCTATTCTTGTTATTGAAGATATTCAAATTCTATCTTCTCCCTAAAATGTATTCTGAAACTATCAATAAATTTTAATGGAAGTAGTTAACTACCGCATTGCGACGAACCTCTCTAAAAATTTTATGTGCCAAACCATACATATATTTATATATATACTTTTGTCGCATGATATCTATATGACGCGAGGTGAGGATTCATACAGCAAATACACATGCATAGAAATCAACTTGACTGTCATAAGCCTGAGACAATCGAGGTGGAGATCCAGCGTCAACAATTATATATACTACTAAAAAAAACTTAAATCTATATCACTCGAATTAAATATATACTACTAAAAAAACTTAAATCAATATCACTCGAATTAAATATAACTTGGATGTATATTCCATTGTTTACCTTTTATTATATATATATATATATATATATATATATATATATATATATATATATATATTATAGCTACAATTACACCTTTTGAATTGGTACAATAAATTTTTATAGGAAAAATTTATTGAATATTATTTGTTATATTTTGATACATACAGGACAGTGAATGGAGTGGGGATACATAAGTGAACCAAGCAAAATGCATTTTTGGACATCTTCAAAACAATTTAGTGCGCAAAACAACCAAAATAGAACCTCTTTCATGTCAACCGTAAAGTGTGTTCTTAGATATGTTTGGTCAGATAGTGTTTTTTAGTAGAAAAATAAATCATTTTTGCTAGCCATTAAAAGTCTGCAGACTCGTTACTTCATTTATTATTGTAATGATTTGCCATAATAACACACTTGATATTCAATTACGGTTAGGGATAGTTGTAAGCTTTTAATAATTTAAGTAAATTCGCATATTTGAGCATATAATAATCTGTAATTATTTCAGTGTTTGTATTACCACTTTGGCCATAAAATTAGATACCAATCAATAAGACACTTAAGCATTCACGTGACAAGTAAGAGAGACGTCCCTCAATTATAATAGGAAAAGTTACACTAGTTTTAGTTATATTTATATATCAGTTTTCATTTTAGGACATCTTCATAACAATTTTAATTCAATTAATAATAAAATTAAATAAATAAAGATATTAAGTGAGGTTCTATAATAATTGTTTGTTTTCGACAGAGTATTCTCAATGCGATCCCGATATCTTTGTGACTTCCGTTAACGACTTATATAAATATTAAATAACATATAAAATATTAGACAATTTATGAAGGATTATAACGTGTAATAAGAATGAGTAAGTAGGTATGTTCTCTAAAACTAATCTTTATGAAAAGATTTCTGGTGAAATCTTACATTTAAATATTTAGATGTCATTAATTGCCAAAAGTATGTACTTGTCACGAAAATACTTTGCGTTAAGCATCAGAAGTATGTAACAATATTTTAAAATGCTCGAATGTAATATAAGTATACCAATAAATGCGTATATATTATATTATTTAAGAAATATCATAGCTCCATATCTTTACAAAATAACTTGTCATACTTTCATTGACCGATATAGCTATATCAAAAGAAACTAATTATTACTTGTATCCATTATAAAAAAATTTAATTATTAATTGATTATTAACACGCAAGTTTATGAAAGATACACAGAAAATTGTGAATCATCATTCATCTTGATCATACCTTTCATTCTATATCAGGTTTTCTTAATCCACATAATAATTAGCTATGATAATCGGTTTTAAAAATAGATTTTAAACCGGATCCTTTTTTATGTAAGAATTAATAAATAGTACCTTGAATCATAAAGAGTAGAAATTGTAAAGTACATCCTTCAAAATCAAAACGTGAATAAAAAAACGAAGCAACAACATCTCAATCGGCCAGGGCATGTACTGTTATTTAGAACCGACTTATAAAAAGACTTATTTCCAATCCTTAGCTCAAAATCCGGATTTTCGAGTTTGAGTTACAACCCTAATGCTACTTATTTTACTCTTCAACTTAACACGTAAATTTGAATGTTCTCTAAAAAAAATATGTTATTTATTCATTCCATTTAATAGCGCTCTTAGTTGGTGCTATTTCTTAGGGATACAATTCAAACAAACTAGGACCTTTATTAACTAATTGTGCCAACCTAAACCCTAGAGGTGCAACTTTTATTCAATGCACTACCCTATATAACCAAGTTCAATACTTCCAAAATGGGCCGGTCAATGTCCATATTTATTAGGAGACTCTACCTAAGATACATTATAGGTTCTAATCCCAAAATTCAATTACAAAAATTGTACAAACTTGTGTTTCTCACTTTTGGTAATTACAAAAAAAAAACTATACTATTGAATAGTGATATAATAAAAGTGAAAATCTCACAAATCATATTTAACTCGAGAATACATAAAAACCCTACCTTGAAAACTACACTGTTTTCACTTACTTAGCAACGAGAGCATATATATTAATGGGATAGTCTCGGTATAAGTACCTAATCTTATATTATGTGAGTTTATATATTTTTTAAAAAAAAATTCTTAAGCGTCCATAGTACTCTCAAACACCATAAAATAATATTGAAGTACAAATTTTGTTCATATATATCGAGTTAACATTTGTTAACTTAATGACATGCGTATGTCTATAATTTAATAAAAAAAAGGATTGAATAATTAATATTTTTTATTTCCAATAACAAGCAAAAACTTGAATCTCGTGAGTCGTGAACAAGCCTTTATAAAAAAAAAGTACAGAATTGATCTTTCGATACCGATTTGTGCCATTATTGCTAGGCGAGAATATACGGGGCAATCCAAGAACAAGTTTGGTACTTATACACCAAATTTCCATATATATATATATATATATTACACTAAAATAGAGCTATGGGAAATTGAGATTTATGGTTGAAACTTTCTCTGTATATGTAACCACATCCCATGTGGTGCACATTCCGATTAAGTTTTACGAACTCCAAGATAATTTAAGTCAAACCAAGAGCGTATATTAATTTTGTATACATAACTAATCCGTATTATGGTAAACGACACTGTAATTAACTGGCCAAATTATTAATATAATGTCGTAGAAATTCAATATTAAATGGCTCTCTCTAGGGTTCCCGACAGCATTGGAAGAATTGTACTTAATCCATGATTCTCAAATGATTTTTCTTCAGATCTATGTCTTCATATTCATATAATTAATTATTTTTAATTAATTGAAGATTTCGATAATATTTATTGTGGCGACCAACACGGAACAGAAGAAGAACAGTGACATTTTTGTTTTTTTGTGTAGTTCTAGGTCTATAATTAACATATTTAATTAACTATGATATAATATAAAGATTATTCGTCATTTGGTCATTAATGTGTGGGGATTATTAAGACGATTAAGTATTCATGTCCGTTTGAATTATTATTATTTAAAGGAAATTTACGTGAACTAGTTAATTATGGAAGCATCTGGTAATATTATTCTTTGGTCCATGCTTGGTTTTCCAAGAATATGATTATATATTATATATATGTTATATGTATGAATTTAATAATAATTAAATTGGTTAAAGAGCTCGAGAAAAGAAGGAATCTTTCATTAATTAGCTGACTAATACCATATTATTAAAATAATATGTCTTATCTTTGTACAAAATATATTGAGTAGATGTTGATCTAGTGTCTTAATTCATTCCCTGAAATTCTATAAAGATTAATATTTGGTATTTTTTTTTTTATAAGGGGGCTGAATCAAATGACTCGAATTAATTACATATATACACGTGATTCAAGGTTTGATTCTTGTAAATTTTATAATTTTTTTGAGGGAATTCTTGTAATTTCTTGTTTCTGTACTTTGTGCACATATTTCCCTGCGGTGAATTATATTTTACTAAATACTAGCTATATATTGAGCCCTTAAATTATTCAGAAAATATATACAAGTTTTTTAATTATATATATCATATATTCTGCTATCAACGGATTTTGAACAAGATATCTATTTTGATTTTAAACGGTTTCTTCTTTCGAGCTAGCGTGGAATTATTATTATTAGTATTATTGTTATTTTATAATTATTTAATATAATAATGTTTGATAGCAATGGTTCGAGTTGGCATCGAGCGGAGTTTGAAATCCGGAAGCCCATTTGGATGAGCTTTGAACCCCGGAAGCCCGGTTACAAAAATAAAAATAAAAATAAAAAGTTGTAATTAGAGTTGAGCATTCGGGTGAGCTTTAAAAACCACGTATCTTCGAGATAAAAAATTTAGTGGGGATTACAGTTAGATATTCAAGCGGGCTTCGAAACCAACAAGCTTGATTTTGCTTCAATTTTTGTATTTGCTTTTTAACTTTAAACGCAAAAGCCTCCAATTTGAGCTCGGGTTTGGGATTCCGAAGCATTAGCTAATTTAGGCTCGGACAAGATGAGCCTACCGTAACCTCTTGCTCTTATATTTTGTTATAGATAATATTAGCAAGAGACCAAATAAAACCCTTTTTTTTTTCTTTTGCAAAAAAATAAAATAAAAAAATACCCTTCTTTTTCGTTTTTATCCATGGGGTAATTTTTAATTAAATTACCTTATGGAGAATGAATCAGTCTATAAACGCCTTGATAAGTTGACACTTAGGCAAGCTTTCGAGAAGGCAACCAATAATTAATCATAGCTACTGTATATTATTATAAATTAATTGCATAATTAAGCGGCTAAATTATTTGACCTAAATAAATCACGTGAGACGTTTAAAATATGCACAGAATGTGAAATGATTGTGACGTGTGTGACTTTAAGATCATTGTAATATTACATTCCAAATTATATTTAAGGAATTAATTATGGATTATACATTAAAAACTAGCTTGGTATACCGACATCATGAAATATCACCAATGCATCAATTTAATACTACGTCATTGGTAGATACAAATTGTCAACATGTTTATTTTACTATTCGACCAATAATAATATAATAACAAATTTTTATTACATCTTCGTCCGTTTAATTTAACAAAATAAATATTATAATAATTACATTTTCTTAAATTGAATCCAACCGTATATTAAAAACTAGCTTCTTCCAACTCATTTTATATTGAACAATAGGCCCCTCAAGTTTTCACATTCCGCACATGTTTCTCTCAACTTCTTTTTTTTTTTTTTTGTTAGTTTTTAACCCAATTAACTTTTACACCCCTCGACGTTGCCTATTGTCTACTTTGAACCTATTCCGCGCAGCTTTGGTTTTTAAAATTTACCTAATTATTGATAGATATGTGCATTATTTTAAAAATTATTGTTATAAATATCAGCTCCTGACAGATGTGAGAGACTATATGACGTACATTGCCTTGTCCAGGTGGTGGAAGGGTTTGGATTTTCATAGTCACCACACCTAATGTGGACCCAACGTCTTCGTTGGCCACATTTTTGGCTAATTAAATGAAATTCTTTTATACCACTTACAACGTCTCACACATACTCGATATGATATTATGTGTTGTATAACCTAACAAAATCTCACTTTTTCCACAAAATATAAGTTGAAGAGAAAGCTAATTAGGCTTAAAATATCGATCGGAGGATTACACAATGATTCATAAATTTCAAGTGGTTAAAAACCTAAAAAAAAAACCATGTAGTAGTGTGCTTTTAAAGTGCAAAATTAGAGGGGTTTAAAAGCAAATTGTAATAAATAAATAAATAAAAAACTATCAGCGTGTAAAATTAAAGGAGTTGAAGAAGACTATAAAAAGCAGTTGAATTTGTGTTTTTATGGGCATAGCTAAGGAGGTTAGTCTCTCCATTAATTATTTGCTATTTATATATGAAATTATGAGGACTTTATATCTTCAACCTATTCAATTAACCTGTAATATTTACTTCATTTAAAGCATATATATATATCACATTATACATAAGTGACTTAATGAGCCAAACGTGTACGTGGTGCAACAATGTATTAAATCAACTTTGGACCAAAGTTATCAATTGACCGATAATACTGTTGTTCCATTTAACTTGCATGTCCATTTATTTTTCTATCATTTTTTTTGTGGAAAAGAAAAAAGTATACAATTTTTTTTCCCCTTGATATGTTTGGAACAAGTTTCAAGACTAATAGCTATATTAATCTTGATCATGTACCTAATTTTAAATCAAGTTTTAACAACTATGGATTGATTTTCTCATTTACTATATTTTTTTTTATACTAGATAAACTGGATATTTCTTATGTTAGACATAAAGTTACGATATTTTTTGTTTGTTTATCGTGCGTCTTAATAGTTCTAACTTGATTTAATATTTAAAAAAATATTAATTATTTTTCTATGAAAAAATTTATCCATCACAAGTGAAGGATATATATATATATATATATATCTGTGTGTGTGTGTGTGAATTAATTTCAGCTATTTGAATTGAACTGTGAAGATTAACTCTCTAAAATTATAATGAGAATGAAAGAATATTCAAAGATAATTTCATTTTGTATCATACCACATATAGATGCTCAAAAAATGTGCAAATCCACAATCTTTATCTCATGGAATGAAGAAATTCTCTTTATATACAAGAAGGACCATTTTCATGGCGATGAGTGTAAATTGTAGGATAAAATCTAAAGCAAAAAGTTAGTGGAAGACTTTGTGTAATATTCTCTCAATTGTATGACCATGAATACCTCAAAAAGAAATAATTCTCATTAGGGTCTTTCCTAATATGTAACAAATCATTTTCAAGTGCTATCAAGAAAATCAAAGCACAATACAAAAAGGAATTTTTCTCCAATCAACCCAAATAAATAAGAATTTCTAAAATCAATAAGTCTCCCTTTTCCCCATTGAGCCCTAGCAAGAGTATAAGATCCTTCTCAAATTAAAACCAACAAAAAAGATGAAACATTTTGAATCTTTTCCAATGACTTGTAGCAAAAGAATAAAAATATTAAGGAAAATAAAAGCTTTGAAAAGTGCCCTAAAAACTAGTGATGAAAGACATATCTAAGATTTTTGACAAGAACCCATTAGCATATAATTTTGCTTTGTTCCTTTCTCATTCTCCAATTTTTTTCCTCTCTCTTTTCCACAAATTCCACACATTTATTCTCTTCAAATAAAGGTATGAAATGATTGAAAAGTTGGGTCCCACAAGGCTTTGGAGGCATCCAATCATGTTTGGAATATGGTGCCATTGTCAAGAAGAGTCAAGGATTAGAGCCATGGAGGTTCCCACCAAATAGGAGCAATGTGTCCCCACATAATTAAAGCCTAACCTATCATTTAATTCCTAAGTGACATTAGTTGTGTACTAGTGCTAATTGCTGATTTTTATTTCTTCTTTTTTTTTTACAGTAAATAATATTTAGTTTACATGTGTTATTTTTCTTGCAAATATTTAGAGTATTGGCAATAATGACACCTTAATTTTGCTTGTTGTGCCGTTTGCTCCTCAAATTTTATCTTTTGAAGGAATGCCCTTCATACGAAGCCCAAGGTCCCATTCGGGCGATGATTATATCAACTTGTTTGCATATATTCTAGTAAGTAAGTGATATCGTTTAATAACTAAGTGATATAAATATCTCTGTGAGATTATTGACCGAGATTATAAAACATACTTGCATCACAAGTTATCTACGCAGTTTTTAAAAAGATAACACTTTATATTAGCCAAGTATTTTCTTCACTCGTAGGGGCAATGCATTCGCAACCCATTCGAATTAATCTCATAAAGTCTTGACGAGGCATGAGACGTTCAAGAATAATAACGTTTGAATTTTGAATTAAGCCAATGACCCAACCCAACCCAATCCAACCCAGCCCAGAGTTTTTTGGGTTGGGTTGGATTGGGCCTTCAAAAAAATTAGGTCGGATTGGGTTGTTTTTCCAAAACTCAATAAAATCGGGTCGGGTTCATATTTTACCTCGGGTCGACCAAATTCAACCCATGCTTAGAGTAATGTAAGTGATGAAAATGCATCTACATTAAAAAAAAATAGAAAACCTACAAAATGCCCAAATAACACCAAATGTTTAAAAGAAATGCCCATAGTTTCATAAAACTGATTTGTACTCAATAATTAATCCGTTTTGACTTAATTACCTCTATTATCAGTTATTAATTGTAGTTTTCGTTTTTATTTTATTTTTTTCGAATTTGTTTCCTATAATTACGGTAATTATAATTTTCTTAATTATTTTTTTTAGAAATTAATTTGAATTTGTTGTTTGACGGGTCAAACCTCATTTATTTCCCTTTATTATTTTGAATATCATCTCACGCCATCTTTCTCACTCGACCTTCACTATTTTCTCCCCAAATTCTCTTTCCATTTTTTTCCGTCCTCCTCCTTCTTGCCAATTTCTTCCTGTCAAGTCCTCCGCCGTTACAGTATTCGTCTTCCTCCTAGTCTCGTGCTCATCACCAAGATAATCGGACGTCGCCAAGTCTTGCCTCGCGCCGTAACAGTGCTTTCGTCGCCCTGCTCCGTCACCCTGGTGGAAGCACACAATTTCAGTGTTGGTCGGAGAAGAGAATGGGTTCGCCGGAGTGCTCGGAGATGCTCGTGGAGTCTTCATAATGACAAAAACCATTTGGTAATTATATATACGTATTTATAAGTATATGTGTAATTGTAATTATAATTACGAAATTAAAGTTTTGTAATAACAGTTTCGTAATTATAATTTTTTCGTAATTAAACTTTCGTAACTATATATACGTATTTGTAATTATAGTTACGTAATTGTAATTTGTAATTATAGTTACGTAATTGTAATTTGTAATTATAGTAACGCAATCGTACTTTCGTAATTACAAAAATTTTGTGATTAAAGTTGGTAACTACATATACGTATTCGTAACTATAGTTACGTAATTGTAGTTTCGTAATTTAATTTACAGTTTCAAATTGGTAATATGATATACGTAATACGATCACCAATGAATTGAACGAAGGCTTTTAATGCATCGAAAGAAAGATTTCAATAGACGGTGCTCTATCCTTCAAGCGACTAAAAATGGTTCTGGAAAAAATACCAGTTAGAATGTAACTAATTCTTTATTTTTTTAAAAAAATTAAATCGTTAGAATACCTATTAATAAGGAGAATATATTTAAAAATTATTAAGGTATGAATTATTAAACACGTTGAGCAGTTATTCGAAAATTAAGGAATAAAAATATTAAAAAATAAAGATTAACCAGTTATCAATTTTTCCTACATTTAAGGAATTTTTTATTTTATTAATATTAATTCGAAAAAAATTTAATTAATTAAAAATTAGAAGGGCATATTGGTCCATATTTCAATTAATTTGTGGTTTTGATTACCATAAATAGAAATGGGTATTTTTTTGAAACCTTAAGTCACAAATAGGCATTTCGTTCATTTACCCTAAAAAAATATATTATTTTTAACGCTTTAGCGACAATGTGCTCCTGTCTCACAAGAGTAAATGACATTGCTTGTTATAATTAAATTTGAAGAAGCAAAGTGAACCAAAGTGCAAATATCAAGTATATTATTGCTGATTACTTTAATATTTAAAAGCTTGCTAATTCTTTCTATTGTTGATACTCCATCACATATTTGCTTTACGCAACTAATATTTCATTGACTACCGCGATGAAGCATAATATAGATGTGATATGACAGCTTAAGATTTACACATTTAATTAAGATAATAATATTAATAAAGGTCCTTTTCTGAATTGAAATCTTGTCGGACGATATAATTTATAATGGATTAATCCTTTGGTGTGGTTTGAATTTCTAATAGCTTAAGTTTAACCAAGATAAGTATTATTCTTCATTCCATAATCACGGCACTTATATAGTCACCAACTAATATATATTTATATATATAGTCCATTTTTATTATATTTTCTGTGTAGGCAAAAAGGGAACAAGAGGTTCGGTATTAATGGTCCAAAATTACAAATGTAAATTTCTTAAGATTTTATTGTTCAATGCAGCTTTAAATTAAATCATGAGATTCATTTGTTAAATTAATCCATAAAATAACTGAGTGAAGTATGCTATTCATTCAGAGTCAATTCTCTTAAATAAATAAAAATAGGTATAATTACAAACGTTGTGTATATTCAACACGTGGTTACATTCTTAGAGCAATATTAAATGTATAACATGATTGATTCAATTAGTTTTGACAGCAAACAATGAAAGATGACACACGTAGCAGTTAATGGGCTTCAATGGGCTATTATAAATGGGCTTCAATATCATCATACATTAAGGTTATGGACTTAAAAATAATGGACGAGAAATGACCTATTATTGGAAGTAAAAAAAAAGTGTGGCGAAAGTATTCGAGTTTGAACATTTGTTGCACGTTAATCTCTGAGTCTGAATATCTGCGGCAATTTTAATGTTACGAAAATTTGCGGCATTAATATCTAACGTTAAGAATAGTATGTAACTTCATAATATTTAGCTTTAAATTATAGAATCCATTAAAAATATATATAGATTCAATTGAAAGTATTATATTTTGAAGCTATGTATTGGTGCTTTATCTGTAATAGCTAATATATATTTTCAATTGTCAAACAAATTAATATAAAATGCAATAGTAAGAAATACATCTGTAATATTACAAAAAGAGTAAAAAAAAAAAAACATTACAATAAAAGTAATTTAACTTGCAATGACTACATTATGAGCCAAAAAATGAAAAAATCTAACATGGTGAGGTATTATGCGACATGCGATTCATTTAACAACTTCAGACCTGAAAAGTAACTTGCAAACTTTTTCTTTTCTAAGCTTTTTTTTTTTTTTTTCTAAACTCTTTGGTTGATGTATATAGATGTTCTCGTATATAAAGCCACTCAGAAAAATTGGTTTGACGTCAAACTTCAATAGCTCGTAATCGAGACAACAAGCTATGAATGAGATAATCTTGATGGACTTAAACATAGCGACTGTTGAGGGCGTTTTGTACACTCAACAATCACAAGGGTTGATCCTTGTTTTTTAAAGAAAAGAGACCGGTTTCTTCCGTTTATTAGCTAAGACCGCTCAAAAAAATAATGATGCAAAGACGTGTGTGTATTTTCGATCTTGATTCTCCTTGATTACAAGCCTTTCTCTCTTCTCAATCATGCCTCATTCCCCCTCTCTCTGAATCCCTCCTACCTTCATCCAAAATGGATGCATATATAGGCATTACAAGCATTAACCTACCTCATGAGTGAGGTATGGCCAAAGGTATGACCCTAAAAGGTGAGGTATAGCCTAAGGTATGGCCTAAAATTACCTAACACATCTCATCATAGTCAAGCACACTTGCTTGCTTTATGGTGTAAGGACCAACACTTAGGTACTTATGTCGTAATAAAGGGATTATCAAATCCGACCTCAATAGCGACCAGGGAGAAAGTTTCTTCATAATCAATTCTCTTCTTCTAAGTGTAACCCTTAGCCACTAATCTAGGTTTGAAGGTTTCTACCTTCCCGTCCACTCCATCTTCCTCTTGTACATCCACTTACAAACTATCGGTTTGAAATCGTCCAGTAAGTCTACAAGTTCCCTAACCTGCCATCGATTTCATATCTTTGTTCATGGCTTTCTACCATTTTCCATAATTAGGGTCTTCCATTTCCTTTTGAGATGATAGAGGACTTCAATGTTAGTGTCTTGGACAATAACATTGGTCTCTAGTCAGTGCTCGCAATGTACAATCTGTTGTCTTGGCCTCCTACTACGTCTTAGCACTCTAGTTCCATGATCTGGACTTGTGGTTTTTTTTATGCTTTTAAACAGTCATTGTTTTTTTATTTTATTTTTTGAATGGGATGACACAATCGGACAATGTTACAATATGCACTCTCACATTACTATATATATTAAGTGTAAGAACGTGTGACATTATTAGCTAAGTTTATATGTATAAAAGAAGCACTCATTACCACTATGCCAAACTTGTTTGATTTCTGGAATCGGAATTTGTGACATGGTCACTTTTGCAGCTCATAAGGTATATCAAATATCAATAATGTTTGTATGTGTGACACACATTATCCCCATCGTTCATCGATATTTTTAGTTTAGTTAATCAATCATTTATTCATGATAATAATCAAGACATGTAATTCATTAGTTATTTGAAAAAGAAATGTCATTAATGTACCAAGTCTTAAAGCAATAAACACGATTTTCAAATCGCTCCCAAAATAACCAGAACTTAGAACGATTATAACTGGAAAAACAAGCATAAAGAAAAATGTAGTACCCAACAGTAAAGGGATACAAATTTAACGAGAAATTCTCTTCATTCCGAAAAAATAAAAAAAAAATAAAAAAAAGGCAAGGGACTTTAGTAAAATTTTCAAATTTTACGTGAAGATTGCCACATGTCACCTAGTGTCATGAATGAGTCATGAGTGAGGTGTCATGTAACCCAAGTCCAACCTCCCATTTTTTTTCCTTCTCTCTCATGTTGTTTTCCTGCCTTTCTCTTATGACAAAATCTTTCTTTCTCTCTATCTCATCAAACCAACTATTGCTTGCTTGAATTGAAGACGTCCTGCTAAGTTTCTAAGGTATAGAAAGAAAATAAAATTAATTATTTTCTAGATTATTGTCAAGCCGGTTAAGGCTAAATTATTTATATAGCCATTTGGATGTACAATGAAAATTCAAATGTGTTCTTAGGTGGGTTTATCATGATTCTTTATGCTACACCTATCGATATGAATATAAATATTGTGTATATGGATTAATTTTGTGGTTAGCTAAACTTTGATTTTGGTTTAATATATATATTAAAATGAGGAGCTTTAAGGTGATGTGGCAAAGTAATATTAAAGCATTGACAAATTGTTTTTCCTTATAGTTTTAAGATGATATGATGAAGTAGAATCAATAGATTCACATTCTCTTTTTTAATAGATTTTTAAATTTCTTTTTATAGAAAAATACTTCTAATTGATGTCTTCTCATTAATTAAATTAAATTAAATCTATATCTATATATATATAAAAGGAAAATCTCACTACAAGTAATCCATTGTCTAAAAAACTTGAAAATCTACCATCCTTTTAATTCTAAAACATTTCGCGAATTTTGATTTTTTTTTTCAACTATTTTTATTTTCATTGATACATCACATTTCCCCTTCCCCTACTCCTTCCACGTGTATTGATAGAAAAATTGATGAGTGGGCCAATTAGCGAGTGTCATGCAAGTTTATCCCTCCTCGAAATCGACAAGCAGGAAAAAAAATGGATATACATTCAAATAAATGATTATGCATGCATATATATGGTTTCTGTTGTTCCACGGTGAACTTCACCAGCCACTTCATCACTCCGGAAGAGGGGAAACTTGAGAGTATTCTTCCCAGACCTGAAACACGAGCCACGGTCAGAACGAAGGAAGGGTTCACTGCCTAGAAAGACTAACCTAGCTCCTAAGCTAAGGTTTGGATTCACCGAGGGGTATAAATACCAAAAGAAACCTGCAGGCAAAACAAGACGAAGATTTCTACAACAATATCGCAATCCAAAAACGCTTCAAGAAGTGCGTTACACCTAGAACTAGCCCTAACAGACCTAGGTTTCTGAGAACCCAAACAGACGGAAGGAGGGAACAGAGAAGAGAGAGAATACCTGGTCGTCGGGATCTTCAGGAGGCTCAGGGAAAGGCTCAGGGGCTGAAGGCGAGGCCAGAGAAGCTCGGTACTCGGCGAGGGTGATTTCCATCATCCACTACTCCATCCCGTTCTGTGGAGTGGTGCGATAGTCGTGCTCTTCCTTGGCGCGTCTTATCTTGGAGGCACACTTCCACAGAAGGGCCGTACTGGTAGCGGCGCGGGTCCGGCGAGTCACCGGAGCGTCATCGGCAGACGGCGGAGCCTTCTTCATCTGGAAACGCTAGCGGGGTTAGAGAGAAAGGGTGCGCGGTAGAGAGAGAAAGAAACTGAGGGTTGTAACACGAGTTCGAAACCTAATCTCAATAAGATTTCGATTTCAGTTTTTTTGTCATTTCCATTTCAAACTACGTGTCGTGTATTACCTCGTACGTGAGTCGTTTTCGAGGTTATTGTCGTTCAGACTGATTTGATCACTTGGGCCATTGTTTTGGGCCCAAAATTGAGTCTTGAGCTGGGCTAATCCCCAACAGTTTCTAATAATTTTTTTTTCCTTCTAAAACTTTCATATTTCTCATTTCTCGAGTTGTGCTCAATTGAAACGTGCACTTTTTCCATCACTAATTAGTTTTTTTTTATTTTACATTTTTTAGTTTTTTAAAAACTTCCTTATGAACTTCCAAGGTGTAGTTTTTTTTTTTTTAATATTTTTTTCAGTTCTACAAACATTTCCAAATATATATATATATATATATATATTGAAAGAACCATTAGCGTAATTGATTGAATTAATTAAAAGGGATCTAAAGAGTAAATGATATTAATTAGAATAGAATAAAATAATCCATACTGAATGCTTTAAAAGCTTCATATAGTAAATAATATATATATATAAGAAGAAGGAATATTTAATGTAGTGATTAGTAGAAGATAAATGTTTAGTGATTGGTTGTATTTTTCATTTTCTCAAACACAGTGAATTAATATTAACATCTTGAATTAATATTTCCTGACATAATATTGAAAAAATTTGAGTAATTGCTAATAGCAATGTTGTTGTATATCTTTCAAATTAACCAGTTTGTTCAATATTTTCTTCACGTGGTGCCACGCTCGACTAGAAATATGAGATTCATATTTCTCAAACTTTTACATTTTTTTTAGCCACAGTATCATTTTTTAGTCTCATCCAATTAATTTATTTTGCACTTAACACATGTATATAAATGCTTCTTTTTTTTTTTTTACTTGCTTGACATTAATTTAATCTATACACTTAATAACCTGCTGCAAACAATGGAATGAGATTGAAAGTTGTTATATGCACTCAAATCGATTAGTTTTCCACGTGTGTATTTACTATTGTCATTAAAATGGTGATAAAAGCAATTAAACCCACCCGTATTTAAACAACACCTCCACATTTCATACTTCCTCCTCCATATCGGAAGCAACACTTTGTTTGTCAGTTAAGCCTCTTTTTTTTTCCAATATTTCTTATTTTAGTTCTCGATTGATTGCATATAGTTATGGAAAATAGAAGTGGGCTTTGTACTCATCAAGATGATAAAATCGTACATGGAGACTCTCGGGGGCCGCCTCGCTACGTGTCGTTAGGTTATTGCCGCCAGACGTTAGGGTAGCATGATGCAAGAAACGTACAGGCGAGGACCATTGTCTCTTGAATCAAATTTTGTGAAGTTGTCCGAATTCCATGTATTTATAACTTAAATACCATGTATGATTTTCACTTTCATAAATTTAGTGTTTTCTTTTATGTGCTTTTACATGTTCTCTTTGCCATAATGTTTGGTTTTTTTATTTATCCATTTTTTCAAGAAACATATGAACAAATTACGCTAAACAACGTGGAATTAATTTTTCACAATCTTTCAATTAGTATTGAGCTTGAGTGATATTTTAATTCATATATTACTATAAAATTAGCATGACCTGTCAAGAAATCTCAATATTGCATGGTCTTATTCAAGAATTGTGTTCCCACTTATTTAAATTGTTCTTCTTTTAAGAATCATTATGCATCAAGTAAAGTCCTAAGAAAAATAGAGAGAAATATCAACATCAATGCAAGCAAGAGCATACTCTCTTTCTTTTATTCTTTTTGAAAAGTGATTAATCATAAAGTTTTAACTAACACATTTCCATTCCCTAAAAATTGTGCTGATATTAAAGAAGATCTTTTTCCTTCCTTTTTTTTCATGTAGTAGAATTTTATGATATGTGGAAAATAGTATATTTTATAATAAAATATTTACATAAGTAATTAAAATTTTATATCAAAATGTAAGTCTATAAATAATTATTATGGTTACATTTCTTTTGTAACTATAATAATTATGTAGTTCGACATGGATATAGATCTATCGATTACAATGAATCATCCTTTAAAGTAAGTACTATATTGTTTTATGTATTTAAAAAAATATATACTTTTTTTTTAGTTTGAAAACATGTCTTTAATTTGGCTAATTAAAAAAAAAAAACTAATCACCTTTCCATAATAGAAGTCTGCAAACTGCAATGACAAACAATTAATATAATATTCGTTGCGACTTTGATATCTTGAGATACTGATAATTTATTTATTATTGTATTAAACTGGTTTTATTTTTATTTTTTTATATCTTTGTTGTTTATCACGAAATGTATGTCTGTGAAAAATTTGAGCCCACAAATGAATGATGGGTCGTAAAAATCATTGATGATATGCTATGTTTTTAACTGTTTTGGATGATTCTATTTTTCAAGAAAAATATTATATATGATTCTTTGGGTGGTGTTTCTTTGATTCTGAACATCAATTAAAGTGCGATATTTTGCTGGAGTGATGAGGAAAAAAAATCTTCATTTTTTTCCAAAATGGGATATCTGTGTTTATGCTAAATTGTCTATAAGTTTTCTTTCTTCCTCTAACGGGTATGCTACAAAGGAATGAGGCCAATGAAAAATAAAATAAAAATTAATTACTTTAGTTGCATTATTTTTCAACATCAAAATGTTATATTGAGAGATATCATATACGTAATTTTATGATAATAAGTTGAGGTCAAATAAAAAATAATATTTAAAACACCATATTTAAATAAGTAACTTGGTTATGTCTCTTTGGTAAAAATTTGAATTAAAATGATATAATTAAGAGTTGTTTATTTGAAATATTGGACCATCATTTTATTGTATCGTTGTGTTTTATTTGGATTAGCTTCATAAAATATAATTTTAAATATTCTTATAAACATAGAGGCTTTTTATTTTAAATTATCATTGTTTATCACTTTATTTATAGTTTTTATGTGTTCAAGAAAGTTTTTGAAATGGAGTGAACCCTTATATTTTGTACTATGTCATTTATTTCGAACACTTTCTAATATGTATATATATATATATATTATATATATATACACGCGCGCACTCATATTTAGTAATAATATCTAAAAAATTCAGCAATGGGTGAATCGATGTGAAAATAGATATTTCGATTTAAACAAACTGATTAAATAATTAATTTTATAAATATTTTCATCGATAATTACCACTTACCTATGTATTTCATCGCCACCGCGTTCGCGCGGTGCCGTCCACTAGTATATATTAAAAGGAGGAACTCTAAGGTGACGTGGCAAAGTAATATTAAAGCATTGACAATTTTTTTTTCTAAGAGGTTTAAGGTGATATGGTGAAGTAGAATCAATGGATTCACATTCTCTTTCTTAATAGATTTTTAATTTTTTTTTTATAGAAAAATACTTCTAATTGATGTCACAAATAACTTTCTCATTAAAATGACTTCTAACCTACACCATTATGAGCAAGAAAAAAAAAATGTTGGTTTATTGAGTATGTTATTAGTCTGACATTATGAGCAAGAAGAAAAAGAAAACGTTTTTTTGATTGCTAAGGATTCATATATCTAAAATCTCTCTTCTGTCTATATATTAACATTTTGTGAGTATGATCATCTAATATAAGCAATCTTTTTGTTTTTGTTCACGTATGTCCAAAATCAGTGATGCTTTTTGAGGAGTACAACAGGACTACGTGAAGCATAGGACCGAGCACATAGTCACTATATCCTCGCTTACGACCACCAGGTTTTTGGAATGAAATATTAGAATAATATTTATATTAATCTATACATGCATGATATTTAAAGAAACATCATTTCGCTTCGATAAAAACTTCCAGTTTATGCTTTCACTTGCATATGATGTAGCAGCCTCAAGAAAATAATATACTTCATATTCTTTTTCAGATGGTGGTGCGGTAATAAGTGCTGAGATAATTACCGCGATAGGAATACATCGATAAGTTTTACATGTTAACGGGTTATTGATCTTACAAATATATATATATATATATATAGTTTTAATAAAGGATTTGATTTCACTTATATTTTTATGTGATATATTATAGGACCAGCGCCGGCCCTTGGGGTAGGCGGACGAGGCGCCGGCCTAGGGCCCCCGATTTTAAGGGGCCCCGTCGCCTACGCCGGAAGTTTACTGTGAAACGAAGTTCATGGCCATGGAAGAGTTTCTATAGTTTTACGTATTCTCTGCAATTTCTTTTAATGAAAGAGGGAGAAGAAGGGTTTTAGTGGGCCCTAATTTCACACGCTCACTCTTTTCCATGCTATTCAATTTAATTTTTATTTTTTATAAATTTTTTATTACTTGATTTACAGTTTGAAAGTTATTGATAATTCGTTACCATAAAAGTGAAGTGGCCCACTACTTTTATCTTTTTACAATTGTTTTTTTTACCAAAATGATATTACATGTTTACAAAACTATGTTCGTAAACTTAAGATTAAAATCAAACTTATATCTTTAAAAAAAAAAATCAAACTTATATAAATACTACAATGATACTTATGGATTTATTTTTTATTCTCATCGGATAACTCTCAATCCAACATACATCATTAAATTGTATTTTGTATAAAAAGAAACAAAAAGAATTAGAGATATTAAGAATCATATTATATCTAATAAAATAATTTAGTGATGTTATAATTAATATGACCACTACTTTAGAATTTTAAGGTGTTTGTTATACTGTTTAATATAAAATAAGGTTTAACTAACACTATTTTTCTTTGTATTTTTTTTATTATCATTTTTACTAGAAAATATTATTCTTAAAATTTAAAATCTCACAATTTCAGATATATATAAATTTGACATATATAAGGGATAGTTTATTAACATATAGTTACTACGATGGGATAAAATCAAAATATTTATGTTTTAATAATATATATATAATTATTATCTTAGGGGCCTCAAATTTTTTCTCGCCTAGGGCCTCCGTTGAGTCAGGGCCGACCCTGTATAGGACCAAGCATTACAACGGTAGGCACAAAATGACAGTCCGAGTAGCAGCAATTTTCACGAAACAAATGTACAACTTTTATTTATCTATGTATCACAGATTCATTTCTATTGAGGAATTGTGTTTTTTAGTTTAAAATGTGATTTGTTATAGGTCCTGGAATTTGAATTTGGAATATTTTATTTGGTAAAAGAAAATGAAAAGGAGTGACATCATAAATAAAAAAATGTGATGTTTGTGTTTGGTATAAGACTTGCATGCGCTTATGTCAAATGATCTACAATATGATCTTTTTTTTTCTTCTTATATTTTTTTTAACGAAAGGTGATTATTTATTAATCACAAAAAATGAAAAATTATTTTTTAGAGAATTTAATTTTATTAATGAATATCATTAATATTATTAATTGGACGACCTTCAATGTTTTCTATTCTATAGATTTATGCTTAAACTTTTGATTTTTCCTATTTATGCCTAAGTTCATTTCATTGTGTTTAAGTAAATTAAAGTATGATTTATTATATTTTTACCAGCTTACAAATTTTGTAATCTGTGTGTAATAGAAATACAAGAAAAAAAGCATCTCCATAACGTGATGAAACGATAAATATTGTGGTTTGATTTTGGAGATTGTATAATGTAATAGTTTGTTTCATTTCCACACATTTTGTGATTAGGTGAACGATCTCGCAAATGCGTTAAAGTCCATCACAACTTAAGAGAATCTATATGGTGCGACATATGACAGCAAATTGGGCAATCTCTCATGTGCAATTACATTATTTTATTTCTCTGTTTTAAGTTATTTGTATTTATAAATGTAACGGAACTATTATTTGTAAGTTGAACATACTCTTAAGTAGTAAGGTTTATTTGAAAAGCAAAATTCACTCATAATATTAGTGTTCTTACAAATACTGCTAATTGAAACTTATATAATGTTAAGGCCCGTTAAAAGATCGGGGATCGAGCGAACTTGAAGCAACATATGAGGTGATGCGGAAGCATGAAGACGCCACTGAGATTTATCGCTATTATGTTCCATTTTATATGTTTTCAAAAGTATATGTCATGAGTTAAGTTTCTTTTATTATCCAAGACATATACAACCTCACATTAAAGACTTATGGAAGGGATTAATATACATCTCAATTGTTACACTCTCAATGATCTTTTGTTCTCTCTAAGATGTTTCTTAGGTAGTTGTTAATTAATCCTATTTTCACAAGTTTCCTCCATATGAATACACATGAAGAGATATAGTTTAACTTTATCCATTGGTTTGTCCTTTTTGTGTTTAATCATACGTAAAACGTATATGATATAAGGCTTTAGAAACTCACTCTATTATAATGTCTTATTGAGAGGTTAAAATTTAAAACAAGTATTACTGTATTATTATTGAATTACATTTACTTGAATGACTTTTTGTTTTGTAAATTTTTAAAAGTTTAATTTGTTACGGCATTTAAATGTCTTAGATTTATTTGTTAATGATAATATATACATATATTTAGGTTTTGATTCTCCTTCTAATACATGCTTTATATGTATATTTAGATAGATGCATATTATATATATACATTTATATGTAAATATATTATTTTTTTAAGGTAAATAATCTATATTTATTTATGTATTTTAGCTTTAGGTTCTCCTTATAAAAAAAATACTTTTGTGCCTATATAAATACATGCATATTATAATTATATATTATCATATTTTAAGTCATAAAAAAGTTATGACAGTTAAGGAAATTATTTTTTGCTGACCTTTGGTATTTTTTCCTCATAGATTCATAACTCTCATCCCGAAGTCATGATTCATGAAGAAGTTATTGGTATTCATACTATTTATTATGACATTTAATTTTTTTGAAGAAGAAAAGCCCATTTATCTAAGATTAGTTTCTTTTTTTTTTTTTTAATATATCTCTTGAAGATTCTACATCCAGTACATTTTACTCAATATATTCACATTGAAGTGTTGTAAATATTCATACAATATGTAATGATTTTTTATCTGAAATCCGTTGATATCCTCTTAAATACATAAATTGTATTTATGTCCAATAACCTTAGAAACCTATGCTAAGAGAATTTTCTTAAAATTATTGTGCTGAAACTCATTTTTATGTTGAAATTGTAATGCATCTTAATATAAATTTGATCAAAATTCATTATATAATTCTTTTGTTTTATATTTTCAAAAGTCCTTCCACTAATGCACCGTTGTAAATAAGAATATATAAATTGAAGAGAATCAAATCTACTAATTTCAAAAGTCATTTTAAAGTGTATGTATATATCATATATACATAACCTAAGTTATTTAACTTTTTAATGATTTTTTTAAGGCCAATTAAGTTTAACACCTTCACATCTTTTCATTAAAAACAATACGGTTTTAATTCATTGATGCCTCAAGTAATCTTTTGACTCTCTTCCCTTGCAAAAGAGTTTGTAAATGTAAAATACTCTTATAAAATACTATCTTTTGTACTATTTCATAAAGGACAACCCAACTATATGTAAAAGAATAATATAAATTCTCCAAAATAATAACGTTATTTAGTATTTTTATCAAAATTATAAGCATAAAATTTGTGTAACCGTGCAACGCGCGGTCCATCCGCTAGTTATTATTAAGAGATGTTATGAAACTAATTTCTTGTGATAGTAATTATGTTGCCAAGAGTACTTTTGACAGAAAGTGCGACATTAATTTATTGAATATTCTACCATATCCTGAAAGGGGTACCATTAGCCAAATATTCTTAAGCTTACTTTTCTAAATAATTTGTAGGGTTTTAAGAAGTTATTAAATCGCATTCTTAATTTGTTATATTTTATTTTAACTTTATTTTTTTATCTACTTTAGTTGTCTTTAAACTAGGTTTTACGTAAAATTTTTGTAGTTATATTTATATTTTTATATTTTTGTGTTTAATTTATATGCATCATTATAAATGGAATAAAAAAAAAAGACCCAAAAACGTATTTTAAAACTTAGATACAAGAGCATAATTTAAGAACGGCATGCATGCATTATTTATATTCCACAATATTAGTAACAAACAAAACATGTTATGCCACATGTCAATTATGACCAGACGCATCATCAGGATTAAAGAGACCAGGAGGACTACTATGACCCTGTCCTGCGCCTCTTGGTCCTCCTGCGTTAATCGACTTCATAAACTTCTCATCAAACGAGAGATATTCTAGTTCTCCCACCGCGTGGCTCTGACTAGGCGTTAGAGGACGAGCTTCGGACGATGATTGCCCAGACACAACATCATGACTAGAGAAACCAGGAGGACTACTATGACCCTGTCCTGCGCCTCTTGGTCCTCCTGCATTGATCGGCTTCATAAATTTCTCATCACCCGAGAGATATTCTATTTCTCCCACTGCGTGTTTAAGGAGAGGCGGTAGAGGATGAGTTTCGGACGATGATTGACCAGACGCAACATCATGACTAGAGAAACCAGAACCGCCGCTATTGACCGGCTCCATAAACTTCTCATGACTAGGTGAAAGAGGGCGAGCTTCGGACAACGAGCACACGACCAGACCAAGCAAGAAGAGGCAGGTGAGACGCAAACAAGAGTTGCTTTGAACCATGTTGTTGTACGAGAATAATGACTACTTAATGAGCAGAAGTGAACTTATGTAATGGCACTATTGGAAGTTGAGAGATATGGTGTGTTCTTGCAGCAAAATATTGATTCCCCTTATAGTGTAGTATATAAGGCTAGTTTGGGAAGATTGGGATTTTAAGCATTTAATAAACTTAAATAGAGTGGATTTTGTAATTAATTTTTGCTATCTTCATATAAAAAGTAAGTTGGCATTTTATGCTTAAATACACTTTAAAAGACTGGATTTTGTAATTAATTTTTGCTATCTTCATATAAAAAGTCAAAATCAATTATTACATATGCTTTATTATGGTATTGGGAATTGCGATGTTTGGGATTTTATGATTATTATGAAAAAACTTAAGTGAACATTATGAAATGGATCTTAACATAAGACATTACTTTTTCATGATAAAATTCAAAATCAATTATTAAATGCTTTTGACAGTACATTATAACATAGGTCATTTTGGGATGTTTGGGATTTTATGAGATTTTATGAGTTTAATGCACATTAGTAATATGGATTCTAATAAAAATAATTGCTCGCAAAAAATCTATATATATTAACACTGGAAAGAATAATATACAATGATTAGTATGTCGGTACACTTTGTTTTCTTTATTCTTTAAATTTTTACAATAATATTTTTAAATTTAAATTTTAATTATATCCATTTTTTTTTTAATTTACATGTGAGCAACATGTAACTTACTTGAAAGAAAATTACATGTGAAGCAAACAATAGCCGAAATCTGAAAGAAAAGCTATAAGAAAGTCCACAATAAAAGAAGAAGAAAAAAAGTTGATTAAAAATGTGATTGAAATTGGATAGTCTTAATTTTCTAACATGTAGGAGAAAATACGACTTCGAAAAAAATGTAACATTGCCAAAAACGATTCAGATAACAATTATATTATACGAAGCCACATTTAGTAGAATACTAAAATTTTCTAAACAAAATAATACGAAATCACATTTAGTAGAAAAATTTAAAATTTCGCTGAGCATTATAAAATACAAAATTACAAATAATTACTCTAAAGTTTACCCAACTTCATATGTATTGGAAAAATTCTATAAATAATGTTAAGGTCAGATTTTGCCAAATCATCCCTCAACACTACTAATGTCGTTCTATGTGCAAACGACAAAGAATAGAGGCATGGTTACTTGAAGATTCTAAGCCCATCAAATGATAGAGTAGCTTAAGGCCCAATAGCAATGAGGCCCAAAGGGGATCAAAGCCTATCGGGAAGCAAGACCTTATCACGACAAGAGAGCGCATCGAGCAGAGGCTCATCGAAGAGGAGTCTCGTCGGGAAAACCTAATCGAATTAAAAGAGGAAGTCATTCGAGATCGCGAAAAGGAAGGAGATTGGTTCGTTCAGTTGAGGATTTCATGGGATATCCAACGCAAATAAAGAAGGTCAACAACAATCATAGCAAGAAAGAAGGAAACCCTAGCACAATTCGTGGGAATAATCTAGAAAACCTTATGCTTATAAATACGCATGTAAATTCGTTGTAAAATTCATTCAGTATCATTCAATCGTGAGTTTTGAGAGAATTATTCTTGTGTTCTTGAGTTTGCTTATTCATAGTATTCTCAATTTCCCAAGGATTAGAGTGTGTAATCTCTGATTGTCCAAGCTAATAAACGGAAGAAACCGGGTCCTCTCGGAATCATAATAAATCAAGAATAATTGTGTTCATAATTATTTGTGTTTTTTTAATTATTCTTGTGACTGTAAGGCGTCGCAAAACGCCCTCTACAAATAACATGTCGTTTCTTTTAGTCCATTTCTCTTAAGGCAAGTGTCGTTGTAAACGACTCTTCTTTTTTTGTTTGTCCTCTCAAGTAAACTAGATTGTTAAATTTCAAATCCAGTTCCATATACGAAGTGTACGAAAGCACTCCACTTACCAACATTATTTTTACTTATTGTATAAACGTAATATTTTATTAAAAGGTTTTACAAGAATCTATGAATCTTTAAGTCGCCTTGTTCAATTATTTCAGACATAATTTTATGATATATACTAATGAAGAGAGCGGGAAAATACATAAGATTCTAATAAGGATTTTTTTTCTCTTGTTGGTATATGATGTAGAACAGAATATATGAAAGAGAGAAAACACGCTAGGGACTAAGGTTCAAGCAAAGCTTGAGTGTGTATTACAAAACGATGCATAGTGTATATTGTTGAGTGTGTTTAGTGATGGAAATCGAAGGTATCAAGTCGACTTCCTTACCACGATAATAGCCTCCGGGCCGTTCCGGTAACATTTAAAAATTCATTTTCAAGCGGAAATCTTGTTATCGGACCGACGACACGGATATCGGGTAACCAAAAAAAAACGAGATCTGATAAATATTTCGAATCTAATATTTTCATATTCATTATTAATAATCTAGTCGAACAGGAAATAAATAGAAAGCAGTAAATGGTCGCATTTATTTACCCAATGCATAAGGTCGTACCAACTGATGATTCCGGCTGCGCGTTCTGACTTGGGCAGGGCTCCGCCGGTGCTGAGGGAAACTCCCGTGATCTTCCGGGATATTCTCCTGGATTCCTCGCTACCGAAGCGTGGGCTTCGCTGGCAGGACTCCGTCGCAAAATTTAACTGACGATTCTTTTAAAGCTACCGGAGAAAAATATCTCCTAAGCCGAACCAGAAAAAGAGATCAGAAGCAGAAAACTCGCAAACCCTAGAGAGAGAGGGAGAGCTCGAGTTTTTGCTCTGGGGAGAGGTGTGTGAAATGTGTAGAATGAGCTTCCTATTTATAGGCTCAACCTGTAACCGATTTGGAGATTTTCCCTCCCAATATTCGAATTCTTTTAATTAAATATAAATAATTATTTCAATCCAATGATCCAGATTTAATCTCATATAGATCCAATGGATATAATTAATCAGGGATTTAATTAATTAAATAATATAAGATAAGATTAAAAACATTTAATCTTATCATCATATTATATTTATTCGAATTATATTATATACATATATTTAAATTCGAATTTGTAAATGATTATCTAGATCCAATGGTTAGAATTAAATCTTAAACCAATCCAATGGATCAAATCAATAAGGGATAAAGTCAAATACCCTAGGGTTTTACAAAACCCTAATTCGAACTCTTATCTCAAATTTATTCGAATTTTAATATCATATATATAATATTAATTAATTTCTAATCCGACGGTTTAAAGATAAAATCTAAAAACCGATCCAACGGACAGAATTAATTAAGCAAATTCGAAATACCTAAACTTGGTCACCAAGTTTCAATTTCGAATTACATTAGGGTTCAAATCAATTATCTCAATCCAACGGTTGATACTAAATCATAACCGATCCAATGGATTAAATTGATTTTAGGGTTTTTGCCAAGATACCAAACTTCAGGTACTTATGCCGCAAAAATAAAATCTTCAATTCAGTGATTCGAATTTATCTAGGGTTTGTTATCTCCAAACCCTAATTCGAATATACACATTAAATAATACATAAATATATTATTTATTTATTAATATAAATTCTTTAATTATTAATTAATTATTAATAAGATATTAATAATTAAATCCAACTAATTAAATTATATTAATAAAGCCTGATCTCTTTATCACACATTTAAATGTCATGGTTCAACACCATCATTTAAATTCGTGACATGTGATTTAATTTCATAGTTTATCGAACCGAGTCATAAACTTAGAAAATTCATAAATCACAAACCGTAAGTAAAAATGACTTGGTTAAAAAAGAAAAGTTGCTTAGAATTTAATTTAGAACAACATGGTGCTGTTCGAAAATCTAAATTCTAACTTTCTTTTTATCAGTTACTTCCGTGTACCAAAATATGATACTTTTGCCACGCTATCGATAAAACTATCTGACGTCTGACACAGACTTGTCAGTTTTATAAGCCGAGCCAAATGATTAAACATTATCCAGAATGTATTTTAATCATGTACGTATCATCCGTTACGGAGCTATCCTGGGGACCATGGACCCGTATCACTTAAGCTCCAACGAACTGCTAGGTGTTCGTCAAACCTCGAAGTGATTTCACTATAGACCCGAGGCTGCACTCTTTAGTGATACGGTATATATTATTCCCTTATATACAGCAGGGTGTCCATTAGATTCAATCAAATACCGATTATTGTTCTTTCACTTGATGACCCACACATGAGCAGGCGGTTTGTACCATAATGCTCCTCAATGCATTTTCATCCTTGACTCTGCCAGTAATATTATAAGTAACCCACTTATGGTTTCGATTCATAAGTTAAGCATGGGTACCTCTCACTTCTCACCACTGACAACGAAGGGAATCATCATGACTCTGAAGAGAGCTGTGTGATGCCCATGTCTATGATCAAGCAATCCTTACTACTGACTATCATGTTCCCAAAATAATAGTGTTGGGAACAGTGGTAATATCTTGTGTTCTTTAACGGTTAAATCAAAGAACAATCAAGCCAGCAGCTCGGACTCATGACCACTCAGGACTTAGAACTAATATCCATTTGATCATCATTTTGCGACTCAACTACAAGTTGTCAGTGACGGTCTTATATGACAACTTCTTGAGTTTAAGTCAGGTCCAGTCCAGTATGAAGACGCTTCATACTTAATGCACTTCTAGTGAGTGTTGACACACACAAAATCCAGAATAGGATTGTCACTTCAGTCACATTAATGACCTTACCGATTAATGGGCTCCCACCCAGTTAATCAGGTCACGGACATTTTAAGTTCATTTATTATGCTTATTAATTCTTCCTCACATGACTCTGTTGTGATAATAATAACATAATTGCATCCTTTATGAACTAAGGAATCAAACATTCTATTTTACTCTACGGAAACTATAATAAGATTAACATAATAAGTACCATCTTTATTCAACGACTTGTCATAATCTTTTACAAATGGATAAATATCTTGTTTAAGGACACATATGTCCAACATTTAGTACTCTCAACAATCACAAGGATTGATCCTTGTTTTTAAAGAAGGAAGTTCGGTTTCTCTCGTTTATTAACTAGAATCCATGGGAAGATCTTGAGTAATGACTATTCTTGTATTGATAAATGGGTATTACAACTCTCTCTCTCTCTATTTTGGAACCCCTTACAAGTGAGGCCCTCATGACATTATATAGAGATTATGATAACCTTCTTGACACTCGTTTCCGGCCCTTCTTTGTCATGTCCCATGGCTCGCTTTCCCAAGAGTGATTGCGGGCAATCATGGTTAACCATGCAAAGCATGGTTAACCCATACTTGGTGCAACATCGGGTGGCGGACCATGCTGAGAAGGTAGGATCGGTAAGGGTATCATTAAATGTGCTCCATATCGCTAATCGTCTAGTGCTATTTGGCTTGATGGTGGGGTCCCCTTGTTGATGTTGAGCTCTTCGCCGTCGATATCCATATCTGGCCTGCCCTCGTCAACTCTAGGTGTCGTCGACTCTGGGTGTCGTCAACTCTGGGAGTCATCGACTATCTTCGTCAACTCTAGGTGTTGTCGACTCTCCTCGTCGACTCCAGATGTCATCAACTACCCTCGTCGACTGTGGCTCTCGTCGACTCTCCTCGTCCATCTTCAGGGCTCTTCTAGTGTTAAGAGAGATCCAACTAGATCCGACCTTAACAGTTAGTCCCTCATTTTATCAAGTGTTGGGCGCTTGGTAAAATGAGAGACATGATCTATCGGGGATTCCTCGCCGAGGAAATTCTACCGGAGGTTCTTGTGGTCAGGCGTATGCCCTTCGACGATTCCCCTGTCAAAAACATTTTGTCGACGATCCTTCGTCAGAGACATCTCGTCGAGGAACTCTTGTTGGACATGCATGCCTCGTCGACGAGCTTCGGCCAAAGATACTTTGTCGACGAGTTTTTGACTGGACATCTTCGGCTATCAGAAGTTTGTCGAGGACAGTTCATCGGACCCCCTAGCCTTCAGTACGTAAAAGTTTTTTTTATTATTTATAAAATAATATAAAATAATAATCACGTCATAATGCATAGTGCAATACCATGCAATATCATTTTATAACTTTTGAAAATATCATATAAATTTAATATTGGGCTCTGCAACCGTACCAGGGCGCTTTTACGCCTATAAAGCCTACGGGGGATCGGGGGAGCGACCCTAACCAAGTCAACCCGTAGCAAAACATCTATTGATGTACCATTTGGGGGCGAACGGCCTCAATACGTCGGCGGCTCGTGTACAATGTAACCTCCTAAGACTAACACTCCCAGCACAGCAATACAATGAGATTTTTTGTCCCAGTACGATGATATTTGGAAAGAATGTCATACCTATATATATCTTTGATATCATTATAGATATTATGTATGCATAAATGCCCATGATTCTCTATTAATATGCTCAGAACCAATATGCAACATATACCTTTAAAAGGTAATTTTCAACAGTATAACTATTATGCGACGCACATATTAAAAGATGAATTTCGAAGTTAAAAATTCAAACAACCAAGATATCCAACTACACATGTCATACATCACACAATGACACAATTCGTGTGTTGTAGTGAGTATTTTCACGTACCTTACTCCTTTACAAATCAATATATATTTAAAGTTGAACCGGTGCTTCCTTCGATTCCTTCAAGTACTAACTTCTGATATTTCAAATTGAAATCTTAATTTCTCAAACATACTATTTCTTCACGTGTACAACTCATGCATATGCTTCCTCACAACAAAGGAAGTATCTCTCTGATGCTTATAATTAATTGTCTTTCTTATGAGTACTTTTCAAGAGCCTTCGAAAATCACAGAATAATAAAACTGGATGCCCTCCATCATATATATACTTTTAGCACACCAGAAATTCTTTTCTAAACTGATACGGTTTGTAAACTTGTATAAATATAGCTCATCAAAAGCTTAAGACATACGTATACTTCAGTAATCAATAATTTATTTCATGTTTGGTAAATCAATAATACGGTAGTATCATTAATAATATGGTAGTATCAATAATTTATTACATCATATATATTTAAAATTATATTTTTAGTGGGTGACATAACAGAGTTGCATCGCTTCACACTATATATGCATATATAGATAGATGAAATGAAAAGGAATTGGATATATGTAACGTATAAAATGAAATGTATTATGAATTCAATATATGAAATGTATTATGGAACTGATATAAAAAAGAAAGAAAAAAAGTTACTTTAATGGACTATGGATAGTATTAAACGACAATTATGTACTCTCTTACAATTGTGGATACTGCAAGAAAGATAAAAAATGGGATATTCAGTGGTTGTTACGTGTGATACCGTGATTGTGTCCTACAACGATTTGCCGTCGATTGGATACCAAAAAATCTCAAATTTCTTGCCCAATAACATAACAGGGGACAATTGGCGATAGTGCCACCAAAAAAAAAAAATCTTGAACCTGGATCTCGCCACCTCTCATGCGTGTAACTTTTAACTTCTAATTTCGACTCATTTGAAATCCACACATGTGGCATTATTTATTTATTCTTTTTTTTTATTTTTTTTTATTGTCACTAATAAATACTTCACTGAATATTATAACTTAAAAAGACCATTGCAATTCTGTTAAATATAAAATAATTAAATGTCCTAACGCAAGCTGGAATAGCTCAGTTGGTTAGAGCGTGTGGCTGTTAACCACAAGGTCGGAGGTTCGACCCCTCCTTCTAGCGCTTTCACTCTCTATTTTTTCCTTCCTTCAAAACGACATGAAACTAGGAATGACATCATTTGAAATTGCATGATAAATGAGATACGACATGAACATGGAAATCTATTTAAAATCTTATCACGTAATAAAAACCAACAATAACGCGTCGTCTTCCTTCTTTTTTTTTTTCTGAATTTATCAGAAGGAAAAAAGGGCTCCTATCTAAATTCAAAACTAGACACTCTATTAGTGGTGTAAAATATTCGAACTTTACTTGTATCCAAAAATGCTTTATAAAATCATTAGGGCTGAAACCAGAACCGGGAACCGGGAATTTGCCTATTTTTTGTCCCTGTCCCGGAAAAACCGGGATACAATTTTCTGTCTCGGTTTTGGTTTTGGTTCCAAAAAAGTCCTTGTTTTTTATTTAAATCAGAACCGGGACCGGGACACCGATTAAAATCCCAATTTTTTTAGGAATAAATTTCGGGACAAAAACCGGGACAAATCTGGGACAAAATACAAGATAGAAACATGAAAATTACCAAATCCGAGAAAATCCAAAATGTAAAATACAAATCCAAAATGTAAAATACCAAATCCGAGTACAAAAGCCAAATACAAACTAAACAAATGCAAGATCCGAGTTCACGTCGTGAACTTCACAATACCAAATTCAAATCTCAGTGCAAAAAACCGAGTCTAAAATGCTAAATAGTAAATACCAATACAAGCAAATTATTTTTATAACAAAACGACATATAAGAAATTACGTGTTAAATACAATACCGTGTAATGGCTGAAAAATAAATGACAAGTTAAAATAATGGGCTGAAAAAAATAAAATAATGGGCTGAAAAAAATAAAATAATAGATTAAGAACATAATAGTAAACGACTTAAAAGAAATGACATGCTAAAAAATGACAAACTTATAAGAAAACGACATAAAACCGGAACCGGGACAAGAAAACCGAGAATTTCATATTTTGAATTGGTTTTGATTTTTCAAACCGGAACCGGGATGTCCGTTTTTAGGTTATACTAAAAAAAAAATGATTTTTTGCCAAAAACGATTCGGTATCGGGACCAGAACCGGGACAAAACCGGGAACCGAGTATAAAATTTTCACCCCTAACAATCATATATGATTTAGTATTATTTTCATCAATTTTGTATTAAAAGAATTCTTGAATAAATAGTCTCATTGATTGCTCTCAATAGTATCAACTCACGTAGAAAACAATGTACTACTTACTTAAAAAATTCAAGAAAAAATACATGAAAATATGAAATACATTACTACTAATTACTCCAACTTTTGCACTCTAGTCCTATGATAATTTTGGTGCTTTGAAAACATCATATGCATGCTTATATATATAATATATATGTATAAAATATGATCCATTATCTTCTAGAAAAATCAAGAGAGCTACATTATTATCATGCCATAGAATGGATAGTGGCAGAGAAGATACATGCACTTGGATTTAAGTGGTTAATTGATAAGAATTGGTTGGTGAAGGAAAGACAAATTTGTGTTCATTTATTGAAGTAGTCAAAGGTACACGACCCAGCTACACAAAAGAATAAAGAACCCCAGAAGCAGCGGTAAAAGTACCAAAGTTTAACCAGAAACTATATCAATTTAAACAGAATTTACATGGAATCAATCAACTAAACCCAACTTCTATAAAACTAGAGGAGACTTTGCAGGGAAGAGAGGCTCTCACCGGCCAAAGGACCAAAAACGCTCCAACCGAGAACCTCAAGAATCGCCAACCCGTGCGCTTCTGCCCCAATTCGAGGCCCGCACAAAGAATAAGAATCTTTTCTTGACCTAAGTTAATAATCATTTGTCACACTGCTCCCAGAATCAGAATCAATCATTAGCTTCACTTTTTCCGTGTTGTTAGCGTGTTATCTAAACAACGGTCATGTTTTGTCAATCTAACGAAGGGCCTTTGACTTTAAGCCGCTTCGGGGCGATATCACGAGGGAGAGATTCGAAGTCGTTTCTCAAGCTAGCTTCGTGATCATTGCCCAGTCTCTTGAACTTTATCGATATTCCCTTGGCGAGCTTGTCCTGTGAAGCGGTTTCTGGAGCTCTGTGGTTAGTGATGGTTAATTTTGAATTCAATCTGACAGTTCCGAAGCAATCTGATGGAGCAACTTGCTCGTGCCGTCCCTCCGTTTGACATTTCTTAAGTCGTTTGAACCCCTGTCCAATTGGGAGCGCAAAACCTCTGTTAATCTTTAATTCGAACTTAGAATCGTACAGGAATGGCCAATAAATGTGACAATCTATTATTATGTTCATGAACTCAAAATTTGAATGAAAATTTATAAAGAATATTGAGATTTTATGATGTTTTAATTATTATTTTTTTCTGAGCATCCTTCCATGCTAATTGCGACGATATCGTTTCCTCGCTCATTTCGGCGTTGAACAAAAACGTCACTTAAGTTTCTAAACAGATTCTTTTTAGCTATTTAAAAGTTCTTTATTCTATCTTTTTTCTCGAAACATTAAGTTCCAAGCCTATCTTTAAAAGATGAATATCAAGTAAAATTTGCAGATTAAGCAGGCTGTAATGATTTATGAAGTAAATCAACTTACCTTGTGATCAGAATGCTTCGATGACATGCCGTTGTACGTGTTTGTCTTCTCGACCTTTTGCGATCTACGTTTAACCCTGAAAATCTCTGAATCTGACTCATCACTCTCAAGTTTAACCTCTTTCATCCGGAAATTATTCGAATGTGCACTCAAATATTCATCACATGACGGTGAGGAGAGAGAAGAATCTAGCGCGCTACGTGATAATTCTTCGACTGACTTTCTTTGATCTTCTATGTTCCGGGAATTGGAAATTTCTGTTAATTCAGAATTAAAGCTCATCGTCCCGTTCACGAGAGTAAAAACAGCCTTTTGTTCTTGGGGTGGATATTGGGTGCGGTCGTTTAGGTCAGAGATTGACTCGAAATCTATCGGGCAATAAGGAATATACCCATCATCTTGAGCTTTTGATAACGGGTATGAATATACGTCATCATTTGTATCCTCCAAGGTTCCAATTTCCATTTCAAACTTCTTAGAAGCAATTTCCAAGTCTCCGATATCTTCCCTTAAACATAGAGTAAAGTTTCTTCCACACGGGAAATCGAGAGATTCAACATCTGTAGAAGCAGATAGGGATCATTATAAGCAACCAGAAGAAAGATAAATCGGCTAATTAGACTAAGTAAAGAAGAAAGCATATATATACCGTGGCGAAGGCATACAGGAGGATGCCCGTAACAGCTACAGTTGATATAAGCGACATAACAGTCTCGTTTGCATAAACCACACACAATGGTTCCGTCGGGACTTGGAAAAACGTCAGTGCATTTCCTTGATTTCATTAGCTGCCACCGAGCTCGGTGCTGAAACCGCATCAACTTCACAAAAGACGCCTTTATACAATGATGAGGGATGGCCGAGTTAGGAGAAGAATGATCGGAATCTTCGAGCTCTAAGCTTGTATTGAGAATAATTGCTTCTTTGCAAAGCAGTTCTTCATGTGGAAGCAGAGGAATTCTGTTGAGAATCGCATAGCGTTGGCTAGCAACAGCGCCCAACGGGAACCAATCGCCGATTGCAAAGTTCACTGCCTCACCGCAATTAAAACCTACAATTTTATGAGAAAAGTAAATATTATTAAATTCAAATAAACTGCAAGAAGCAATATATAGCATCATTTGCGAAGACGGGTTTTCCATTTCCTAAAAGAAACAAATATGGATTTTCCCTTTTCTGCTTTATAGTAAAAATAATAGGGATAAAATATAAAGTGAAGGGCGATAGGGACGAATATACAAAACCGGGGGTGTGATGGAAGTCATTTTCCAACATGAAGGGCCAAATAGAGCCAAAAAGAGTTAGAATCTTAAGAAATGATTGTCTGTCAACAGTATAATAAAATAGAAACGGGCAAAGAAGTGGAAACCCGTCACACCCTGACTCGTTTCACCTTGAAGTAAAATCATAATTGAAGATTGACTAACCATGACTAAATCCAGCATGATACGCCCTAGGAAACGTAACTACAAACTCTCCAGGCTTCTGAACCGCCTTGTAAACAGGGACATCGTGCTCCAACAAGATATTCGGAGGAAACAGAGTCGTCTTCCCCAACAGAACATCAAAAGCCCCGTCCTCTCCGTCAGTAGAAAGGATATCATGAGTATAAACATGTTCCCGCACAACCTTCTCAAACTGCAAAGCAGCACTGCCCGGAATTCCATACCATGTTTTCGATGCCCCACAATGATGGTAATTGATACTACAAAAGATTTGAAACAGAGAATGATTGTGAGAAAAAAATTACATGAGAAGAAGATATTTTTATGGAGAGACAGACCCGAAAAGAATTAGAAGTACCTATATAAGTAGTGGTCTTCCACATGCCAAGCAAACATACTAAATAGCATTCCAATGTACATCATGGGATCAGTTACTCCCTGCATTATAACGACTCAGTAACCAGAAAGTGCAAATATGTAAGATGTATATAACGATTGTAGTAATGATCCTTACCGGGATTGCCGTTCCTAGAAGGCGCAATACAGATTTTTGTAGCCTTGAAAGACTCTGAAACAAGAAAGAAATCGTGTAAATTGGAAGTATTAATTTGAAGACTCCAAACATGAGACACCACACTGAGACGTGTAATTTGATAAACAGCGGAGATTTTACAATGGCATCATCGAGATTTTGTACAATTTCTAATGTCCCCGGATGGGAAATTATGAGAAACTTAAAGCAAATAATAGTTTTGAATCAAACAGGTTTTGAAAATGTGATAATATATCCGACGGTCAACTGGTTTAATGGCCATAAAAGATGACAGCATAAATAATTAAGCATAATCAAGACCTTCAAGTTCCATTTGCTATTTCCAAGGTGATCAGTGGGAGAAGAAGAGAATGCACTCCCTTCAACGTCACAAGCATATTCAACAGTTTCGGTCTTTCCACATGCAATTTCCTGCCAAAATTCCTTTTCCATATATGCGGCTGGAAGTGAACCAGCACTGCAGTATCGACGAGCAAACACCTTGTTTGCCATTTTCTCAAAATCACGGAAGGAATACGTTCTGAAGAAAAGGAAGAAAAGAAAGGCACATTCAGAAACTAATGAACCGTTGGATTCAAGTCAATCCCCTAGCTACTACAGTTATATACGCACCTCCCACTCATGAAAAAGGTGACTTTATCATCGGTGTCCCACTCTGCGAGCCGTAGAGGTTGCACCCTGGTAGTGAACTTGAATCCCGGTTTCTCCTTCGTCAAAACAACTCCAGCTGGAACTGAAGCAGCCAACGGTGAAACAATCTTGATCATACCTGATAAGATCAGAATAAATTGACAACTTGGTCAGTCTTCGTTGCAAGCATGCATCGATACAGCAAGTGTTTTACAATACAGCAAAATATAAACACAAAGAATTATGTGGTATGGTAAAGAAAACAAATAGTATTGTATTGACCATAAAGACCGAGACACGCCGGAAATTTATGTATTCTTACAATTCATTGAAAACTTCAATGAAACATTCCCCAGATTTACAAGATATGAAAGACAGTTACCGTATTTTGAAGCTTCAGGGGCTATACTCTGCAAATAAACCAAGGGATCTTCAAACTCTTCCTTTGTTGGACAATAAACAGGGCACTCGGGAATCTTCTCGGTCCATTCAAGATCACTTGTATCAAATTTATCCACTTTATGCTTTGATACAACTCCCTTCCCACTAGACTGCGAGAAAAAATCAAAGTTTCCGTGCAATCTCACACCGCAGGGTGCCGGAGATCTTAAAGCATCCCCTCCGCTTCGAGCCATCGAAGTGTTCATATTCGCAGGCCCTGCAAGACTTTCTGGCTTCAATCGCTGAAGCCTTTTCCGTTTCAGAAACTCTAATCCATTTTTCACTTCATTAGATACGCAAACCCTTCGCTCCACCTGCCAACGGAAGATGAAAGACACAGGCAAATTTCAGGACTTTTCGCATAAAAACAAACAATGTAGTAGAATGTGAATTCTCACATTAACGGTTAAACTTGGAACATTTTTTCGTAATCAAGCACCAAAGGAACAAAAAAAAAACATAATTGCCCTAGAATATCTACATAGTTCCCTATAACAGGACCTTACAGCTTCGTTAATGCTCATCTTTTCCGTAGCAAATAGATTCAAACAGTTCAAGAGCAGGTCAAACTGTTGAGAATATGATCAAAAGAATTGACCAAAAGAATGTCTGCGATTTCCATAGCAAAACCCAGCACGGAAACTGGGTAATCACTGTTCAAACCAGCGAAGAAAACACCTTTTATTAATTCAATATTTAAATTAAAGTGGGGAAAAATCAAATTGAGCAGTATTATTCAACAATTGCATGCAGTCAGTCAAACTTCAAAGTCTCCGTCAAAAAATATCATAAAACAATCCAAATCAGAGGCTGTCAATGGCTAATTTACAATACAAATCACCAATCCTTAGACTTTTCAGTAAAAGATTCCTGTTTTTATTTCTGAAATCAAAACAAAAATTAAAAAATTAAAATAAATCAAGCACGTCTCTCGTAATTCAGAAACTCGGAAATTTTTTGAAGATCCATTCATCCATGCATGATTTATAGCAGAAAATAAATTATCAATCCAAACACCGTGAGAGAAAAGGTGTGAGCAATGTATGAAAACTAGAAAATTAATGGAGAAAAAAAAAGAGCGAGAGAATTTTTTTTTCATATTTAGAAACAGATGATGATATATTCGCCAAAAATGGAAAGCAAAAAAAAAAAAAAAAACTGGAGAATCACGCACCATTTCATTCCGATGCCTCTCTCTGTACGTCTCCGTCTTCGCCTACGTAACAGGACGCAGCGCAAAACCGAAGGGGAAAAGGCACAAGGAAGCAAGCAAACGAATCCGAATCGGAACAAACCCTAGATCACGATCCACGCCACGGGAGATCAGAAACTCGACTCGAACGCCAAGCAGGCTCGCCACATTCCCTCTCCGCCTCGGAATCAACGACGAGCGAGCTCAGCCGCGGAGATCGAAGCCTCGCCGGCGAAAAAACCGCGTGAAACCGCCGGGAAAACAGAGCACCGAAATTCCGGCGTGAGAACGAGGGTGTTCTCCAGCCGAAGAGGTTTCCCGGCGACGGGAAGAGGTTTTCCGGCGAGAGAGGGCGAAATATGGAGGGAGAGAACAGTGAAAGAGGAGAGAGAGAAATAAAAGGCTTGAGAAAACCGAAAAAGAGCATGGGGAAGATAATTTATACCTTTTATAATAAAAATAAAAAAGAAAAAGGAAATTATAGAGACGCTTTTATCGAAATAAATGTTTTTTAATATATAATTTATTGGAATTAACCGCTTGGGTTATTTTATTATATATATTTATTTATTTAATTAAATGGGGAAATAGAAGATGTGTGAATGAAGAAGGAAGGTGGTGGTTGTTAGGTTTGGTTCAACCAAACGTCTGCCGGCAAAACCGCGTTTTCTTTTATTTTTATTGGGATTATTAGCGGCATATGTATCTAAATTTTAGTTAGTTGAAGTGACATGAGTTTAAAGTTGACAAAACTAAAGCTACTTGTATTTTCGTCTACTTTTTTACCGACGTTGGTCAAATGCCACGTGGTCTGAGAGACTTTGAACAAAATCGAGAGACACATATGTCAATCATCTTGACGCTACATGGAATTTGATTAACATTTATTAAAAAGTGGATGGAAATATGATTTTTTATATTTTTACCGTTAGTTTTCATTTTGGACACATGTATGTCATTATGGCTAATAAATGTTTTGAGTATTTATGCCACTAGTTTTCCTTTTTATTTTTTTGTGTTTTCTTTTGCGTTTCGCTGGTTTTGCAAGCTTTATCCTCTTTTTCAGTGAGTCTGACGGAAATACCCTTTGTGGGGACCACTCCAGCTAGCCATAGTTTTTGTAAAATGCCATAAATTTTGTAATTTAAGTATTATTGCGGAAACGGTAATGTAATGGGAAATATTTATGTTTTATAAGTGGCACGGTCTAGGAGTGAAACCGAGTAATAAGAATGTTAACAGGTAACAAAATGGCGGAACTAGAATAAAAATGTTACGATGAAATAATAATTTGGGTTCGATCAAGACTAATAACAATTGTAAGGATTGCATGAAAACGAAATACACGTTGAGATCTAATTAGATAGGATTAAGGAATAATATATATATAAATATATTTATGTATTTAATTGTATATTTTTTTAATTATATATTTTATTTTGTGAATTACATTTTTTAATAAACTATTGCTTATTAGTTATTAGCTTTACAGTCTTACTTGTTTAATCGTATTAATTAAATGAGTCTTGAAGTCTTACTTATCTAATTTATTATTCTGATCAAAACTTCTAATTGGATAATTCATTCATTAATTATAGTACCACCTTCAGAAAGAAAAATAATTAAGTGACCTAATAGATTGCAGATGACTTACTTTTTATTTGAGATTTACACTAAAGTGGAGTCAATATAAGCTTTTATTGTGGAAGATGGCCTCATACGTACAATTTATTATATTTTGAATTAATTTTAAGACTTCATAATCTAATCATTTCAAACAACTTAAATACATTTTAATGTCACAAAGAATTTAAGTTTCTAAACATCTACAAACTAAGGGCATTAAAATGATCGCACTATGAATTAAATTATACATATTTCAAATGTTTAATTGCTACGAAACTAGAGATTTTGGGTTCGATCCCCAACAAAATTGCTTTACTAAGAAAACTCTTTTGACAATATGTGTTTGATCTAGTGGTAACAAGTATACCACTCAAGACATTTGAGTTTTTGAATTCGAGTCATCATAGACGTAGGAGTGAAATCCAAAGATCCTCATATTTATATAAACCTTTTATATTTACGAAACATGGAATGTAAAAATTTTATTTAAAAAAAAAACTAAATAAAACACCTAAATATGTAATTTCATGAGAACTTTCCCGTTGAGAAGCACTAAAAATGTAAATTCCAATATGACATCATGAAGAATACTTTCATAGGTCACCGAGTGTAAAACACAAATGTTAGAACTACAAGTTGGATGGACACGTGGCGATTAAAGCTGCCTACAAACAAGCATACAACGTGGCAATA
This sequence comes from Parietaria judaica, assembly GCA_954871525.1. Taxonomy (NCBI): domain Eukaryota; kingdom Viridiplantae; phylum Streptophyta; class Magnoliopsida; order Rosales; family Urticaceae; genus Parietaria; species Parietaria judaica. Next base: position 17,618,891 of record OX940868.1, on the reverse strand, counting down.
TATATGATGAGCGACCAAGTGTCAAGAGAACTTTTCAACGATCAACATTACACTTAAAGGTTCAAATGCCAGACATCGTGGACCGAGGGTAAATTTGATTTACGAATATGCACTATCAGTTTAATTTACGAGTATATTTGATATTATTTTATAAAAAATAAAATTAATATTGTTAGAATAATCGTATACTAACAAATATATTATGATTTGATGTATCGTAAAATCGATGAGTATATCGAGCACGATAACAATGGATGTTGAGGTACGATTTTGTCGATGACAAATTATATTGTTACGATGAAATATATTTTTGTCGTTCAAATTTTGGTTATGATCACAAAAGCCCAACATTCACACAAGCCCGGTTGACCAAGTCAAATGGGTTTTTGGTCAGACAAGTTACGAGGAAGACAACGACGAAGGAACACGACGAAGGCATTCACCATAATTAAAGCTTAACACAACTTCACCGATGAAACCTTATTGATGAAGTCCATCGCCAACAAATAACTAAAGCGAATGCTAAATCAATTACGAGATACTCCCTCGCCGATGAGGCTCAAAATACAGAAGACGAGGACCAAAGGCGTGGTTAGAGCAATTAGCGTGGCGCAAGCAATGCTGTAGCGGATTGACGACGAAGGTTACGCCCATAATTACAACCATGTCATTATGGTTATTATGAGGGAATCAAACGCAATTGTAACAACCCATTTATGACAACTGATTCAAATAATTTAGGTCCATGTACAAAGGACACCGACTTTCACCATCAATATATACACAAGGGCTTCCACATTGAGGCCCATCGCCCAAATCACCCGACTTATTCGCTTGGACATTCACCACTTTCAACGTGATCTAGTTTTAACGTAAAGACCCGAGCTCTAAGGTATTCTAAACTCAAAATTACACCAACCGTATATCCGTGAATGTGGAGGTGAATTTTTTACCTCAACATTTTGGCACTCACCGAGGGGCAAATGTGCTTTTCAACGCGTAGCTAAATCACATAGTTGTCTGCGAAATGGCAACGGAGAACGAGACAGAGACGCAGAGGCGGGAGGAAGAGCGGTCGGCCTTGGGACGTCAACGCGTGGAGAGTTCCTTACCAATTCAATATCCAGGGAATTCTTCTACGGTGGAAGAGGTGCTTCGCATCGACGAGAGAAAATGGTAGATGAGCAGCGATTGTGACGTGGTGGAGACAAGTATGGAGGGAGTAATTCGAGATTCCCGTTTCGAGAGCCCATAATTACGTCGAGAGCATCATCTCTATGTTTTGATGTTTTTTTTTTGTGCATATTATTTTTAGTAACGTAACAACGTTTTCATGTTTGATGCATATTTCTTTGAAAATGTTTATATGCAATTGCACTATTGACGTCGGTTCTTTTGAATGAACCAAACTTTTTTTTTTCAGTTATGAATATACTCGAGATCAGACATAGCATTTACCCAGAATTCGAATATTATACCTATCTGAGGTCGAAAATTTTGGGTTATTTAGATCTTCGAATTTCGATATAAATATCCCTAAGTACATATATAAATATCCCCAAATTCAGATATAGCGTGTACAAAGTGTGTTATATCACCGACTTTTGATAATCATTGAGGTCGGACATTGCTAAGAGTTCGATGATTACGTTTGAAGTCGGTTATAATCACAAAGTCGTCCCCTCGTATATCGCAATTGCAAACGTCGTTCCCGAATTTAGACATATACATCAAATTCGGAAATAACAAATAAAACGATTTCAGCGATCTTTCAATAAGTATCGATTTTTAGGTGCTTTCCTCGTGTAGTGAATTTTCTATATATATATATATACTTAATTTCAAATTCCCCCGTTGATTGGTCGGTACTCGGTTGTGTAGTACCAGAAAATTATATCACATTTCACATCTTTATTACAAAAAAAAAAGAAATAGTTTCACTTCTCTCTCTTCATCCTATTGGTCAGATGGTTAACTTGTGCTTTTAGCTTTAAATACTCGGTTCGGAGGTTGGCCTACTAATCATTGTTTTTCCACAGTCAGCCCTCCCAGATAAACAGACTTCAAAGATGACCTTATAACTTTAAAGATATTTGTCGAGAAGTAGCTAAAGTAGATAATCTTTGATATTGAAAATAAAAACAAAAATTTATTATTAAGGGTATTTTGGCTAAAACATTACTGAATATAATTTCAATTGAATATTTTTTTTATTACAAAATTATAAGTAAACAACCTAAATGAATTACAATTACTATTATAATTTCATTGCACTACGATTACGATTATAATAAAATAATTACACTAAACTAAACACCACCTCAGAATAATGCTATGATTTCAATCAAGAATCTAGTATATAAAACGCATTGAGCATTCTCAAGAAAAATAATTATGGAATTATACATTTTTTGGTCTAGAAAAATTCGGATCTAGAAATTGGGTTTTGAATTTTTGATAATAAAAAAGAAAAGTTGTTTTGGTTTTTTTGTGTGTGTTTTTGTTGTTAGATCCATCTTATATATTTTTTTTAAATAAGTTACAAAATATTAAAGTCTGGATAAAATATGAAATTGTAACTTTTGTTTCAATTTTATCCGAAAATTTAACGGGAATTTTGAAATTCTAGTTTGTTGTTTTCACAACATTAAATGAGAGTATCACTAAGCAAAAAAATAGGTACCCAAAAAAAAAGGTCCATTTTTTTTAAATTTTGGCCACTTTTTTTACATCTTTAAGTTTTAAAAATATATCGCCATTTTTAGCTGAATAAAGAAATACTTATAATTGCTAATGTTTTTTAGAGAGAGCATTTGAGCCCTATAAGTGGGTCATCATAGTCCAGTTTTTAAAAAAAGTATTTAAGTACTTTTGCCTGAATTTAAAAATACTCCATCAATTGGTATTAATATAAAGGGAATTATACCGCAAACTGCTAATCCTCAAAATTAATTTACGTGATTATTTGGGGGGTAACATTTATGAGAGCGAGTTAGTCAACGGCTGAAAACTCGAGTGGGGGTGTATTTTGGACAAGAAATGACAAAACATGCCTTTTTTGAACAAAGAAAACTGAGTTGGACTTGTGGCGAAGAGAAAGACCCAATCAAGTCACGAAATTTACTCGCTCAGCGTCAGCTGCAGGGAATGGTACAAACTAGCCTACACGCTTCCGTACCGAGACTGCCCTGTACTTTCGGTATTGTGGAGGGTAGTTTTGGAACTTGGAACCTAAGAAAGATTCTGCTTCTGGAGAAATCTTGATTTGACCAAACTACCCCGTGAAAGAGAGCGTAATCGCGTAAAAATGCCCCTTCACTTTTTGGACCACAAAAAGAATTAAAATGGAGATATTGAGGTAATTTTTCGAACGTTTTGTATTTTCATTTTATATTTTGTATTTTTATTTTTTAAAATAGATTTATAAAAGAAAACAGTGTTTGGTTTGTTTTTTGTTAGAATTGATTTTTAAAATAAATTAATTTTCATTAGTTTAACATAAGAAATAATAAATTTATAATCAAAGTAATATCAACAATTATATTGATAAAATCTATGCAACTATCTATAACTATGATATAAATTATAAAAATAATATACATAGAGACAAAATTCAAATAATAATAGTGTAATATGAAAATATATGCAACTATAACTAAAAAATAATATATTTATTTCTTAATATAATTATCGTGTATTTATCAGATTTTTTCACGTGTTAGAATTGTAATATTTTTATTGCAAGTATACATGAGAAATAAAATGAAGGAATTTAGTATAATAAAAATAATTTTTCTTTAGCCAAATTCATCTTACAAGCTAATTGAAAATAATTAATATAATCATAAGCTACCAAATCATGCATCATGCCCAAAATTAGCCATAACATCAACCGAACAAAAAGATGTAGCATACAAAGTATAATTAAACTCAATTTAATAAATATAGTTCTAACAACAAGAAAGAAAATGAAAACACCTCTTGAGGTGTTTTTATTTTGTGTGTAAAAATAAAAAAATAAAAAGGCATTTTGAGAAAAATATTTTATCAAAAAATCAACCAATCAAGTTTTTAGCTACTTTATTGTATAACTTTATTCTCAAAATGCAAAATCATTTTGGAAATGGAATCCAAACACTACCTGAATTTTTATTTATTTTATATAATAACTCCATATTAATTAATTTTATATAAATAAAAATGCATTTTAAAGAATTCAAGTTCGAAATGAAAAGCGAAGTCATAAACTCTAAAATAGGATTTAGAATTCTCGAATAACCATATTTACGTTATTATTTAATTGTCAATTGTGTAGTGGTCATAAATTAAACCACACATTGTTTGATTAGTTTAGTGGATTGATCACTACTCATACTATAAGAAATGACTCTCTAAATAATATAAAATGAAATAGCGTGCAAGTGAATGGAGTTTGATTCCTTTTTTTGGTTACCTTAATTTTTTAATTGTTGATTTATGTATTTTGGTAATGGTGTAGGTGATTGAGTTATTGTACCTGATTAAAACCTTTACCTATAAAATAGTGTACCACCAAACTCCTAAAACCATAGGCAAAGCCAAAAGTTGGTGTTCTTATACAAAAGGGCTACTAAATGCTATAATTGGGAAGTGAAATTGTACCAAATGGGTAAAAAGAATTATTGGGAATTCCCCTTAAAATTACACGTGGCATAACTACCCAAATTTTAAGAATTTATGATGACTAAATAAATAACATATACCATTAAAAAGATAGTTCGAAAAAAAATACATTAGGGCAGGCCGGTTTGTCCGAGCTGAAGTTGGAGCTCAGGCCAGCCCATGCATAGAGAATTTATGCTCGAGGGCTTGAGGGAGCTAGGATCGGACGAGCTTTGGCATCGAAACTGCCAAAGTTCGCCTGACACACGAGGTAAATTGTGACAAAAATATTGGGAAAATGATGTATTGGACAACAAAACACACATCTCTTCAACGAAGGAACAAGAATATATAAGTAAAATACTAAAGAACTCGTTGTCTAAATGTAATATGAATATATATGGAGTCTAATTATATTTTTGTAACGAAAACGACATTTAAAACACTGATATTAGACAACACAAGTTACGTTCATTTGTCCTCGTGTCTCAAAGATCTTTTGAGTGGACAAAATCACCCCTAATAAAATGGAAACCGACCCTCTCCACCACCACAATGACGCTTCTGATTTGTTCCGTTTCACACACACACCTACGTGATAAATGCTCATATTCTATCCAACCTTGAGTCATAATATATACTTGACCCATTCTATTGTTCAATGTAATATAATTTTATTTTTACGACTTTTTTTTTTTAGATCAAGAGATTATAATGTGGTGATTATCTCACTGAAAATTAGACATTGGAATATATTACGTAGAAAATTCCTTTGAACCAGAATAATAACTAAAATTCCTTAGAACACTTTTCTTGAGTGATATGTTCAACTAGTTGTTTAAAGTTTTGAACTCTATAATTTCTAATGGGGACCTGATGAGAAATTTTGTTGAACTAGTTGTTTTCATGAAGATATTTCTCTCTCTATATATATATATATTATTAAATGATATTTTTCTGTGGATGTGGTGTTAGAAAGTTCCAATTGGATAATATTTATAAATAATTAAATAAAATTAGGTAGTCTAAATAAGATAGAATCTAAATAGGAAAATTGATAGTTGACTTGGACTTGGTTAGTACTTAGATAGAACATTGTTCTTTAATTTAGGCAAATGTGGTAACCAATGATCATCCACAATTGGCTCAATTGAAAAATAGTCAATTGGATTGGAAAAAAAGCTCTATAAATTCTTATAACATAGTTTATTTATTACCTGGATTCTTAAAGTCAAGCCGATTATAATTTTTTAATTGCTTGCGGCACATTTCTGTTATTAAAAAATACTCATACAAATATTCAAAAATAGTTTGGCACATTTCCAAAAATAATACTCAAAGATCGTGAATTTTGCATTTTTGATTGGTCTTTTCTTATTTGTCTCCGTTAAATCTAAAACACTCATTGTATGCTTGTGGAAAATGAGTATTAATTTGAATCTTAAACTTGTAAAAAAAAAATCTCAAACACTAATGGAGATACGTGGAAGGAAAAAAAAAATCAATAAAAAACACAGATTGTACAATTTCGGAGACTTAACTAGTGGTAAAACTTCAAAATGTACCGCGATATTTTGAATAGTTATTTAATTTTTGTTTCATATCCTTTAGTATTTTTTTATATTGAAAACTATGGATGATTAGTAAATTCGAGATACTTGTATTATTCTTTATACTATACAACGAGGTTCTAAATGCCGATGCCAACGCAATTTAGCTCCCTCCATTTTACAGGCATGTCGCATGCCGACGGAACTTCGAAAAATAATTATTGAGCATTTCGAAAATTTTTCTTATATAAGTTCAAAATCATTTATATTATCATAAGACATAAATAACTAAAAAAACACACTAATAATAAAATGTCATATTGGTAGGTTATAGTTGTATTTATATATAAATAAGAGTTATACTTAATACTTGTAACTTATAAAAAATATAAATATAAAATTACAATTAAAATAAGAAATCATATTGATAAGTTATAGTTATTTACGCCGCGTGTCAGAAAATTTAAAACCACATTGTACCGAGATGAAAAAAAGAAGAAGCACATGAAGACAAAGTGCAGTCACTAATGATCATGATTCTTCAAATCTAAAATTTAAACTATTTGTTATAATCATTGATTGATGTCAAATAGAGAAATGCCAAATGGAGAAAGAGTATGGTAAATTACATCACTTAGAGTAAAGGAGAAAATCAATTATAGAGAGAAGAAAAGAGATTCCCTTTTCAGTGTATCCAAAAGGGAAATATCCATATCTTACTTCCAAAGGCTGGTCTCTAATTGTAACTTAAAGAAACAAAAAAGAAAAAGAAAAAGAAAAAGAAGAAACTTGTTGATTAAGATTAAGGACAAATATTACTTAAGCTTTTTATTTATATTTTTTTGCTTGTGGCATTTTTTGCCGCGATTCATTTTTTTAGCTTTATATATGCATATTTAAAAGCGTAAAAGAATAATATTAATGTTTAATTAATTAAAACTTTAACACACAATTTTTTGAAAATTTATTCTTTTATAGCTCTTAATTATTATTTTTTAATTATTTTTGTCTATGCTCGAACCTAGGGTCACCTAAAGACAAAAATAAGAAGTGTGAAGTTAATAGAAGTATTTTACAAAGTAAATGATTAAAATTAGAACACAAATAAAGACCCGATATTTATTCTAACATAAATGCCAAAAACTGGCCTTACAATCAAACCCATGTTACCAATCTTATCTGTTTCCATAGTTATTGGTGTCCCATTCTCACTGGCTGATTCCTTGGAAAAAGGAATCTCGTATTAAAATACAACTCCCAATTTTCTATAGCCACAACACAAGCATAAAATAAAAAAGACATTTTAAAAATATACTCAATCATGCAGCCACATTGTAAATAACTTATCCTATATCCCTCTCTTCTTATAAAAGAATAATTTTATACCAACACCACTTCTTCAAAAAAATATTCATAATATATAGTTGATAATAGTAGGTACAATATATTTATATAGATATATGTATATATAAATGTCAACAGCCTTTACACGACTTAACTTGTTTTGTGGAGTGATAGCATAGAACAAAGTGGGCCAACCATCCACTTATTTAGTGTTGAACTAAAAATTTGGAGAGGAAAAGACAACAATAATAGATAAGAGATGATAATATAGTTGGTGATCTGAAAATATGTTGCACCAAAGGGGTTAGTGAGGTCTCAGTCACCTAAATAATTTGATATATGTATATATACATAATATATTATGGTATAATATTCATAAATTAATAACGTAAGGACCTAAATTTTTTATCAGATTATTAAGATTATTAATTTATCAAATATTGATTTATTATCGCTTTTCATAATCGAAATCAGACAAAAATATACTTTATTCTTTCTTTCTTTTTTTTTTAAGAAAAAATATAGTTTATTCGAGGTTTTGAAATGGGGCAAACAAAAATGGGTGTATTTGAAGTTTGAACTAGTGTAGTGTCAATGCCTTGTCGAAAGGGTTGTTGTTTTGAGAGGAATGGGAACCAATCTTTTTGCTTGTTAATTACAAAGATATTGGAGAAGGAAACAAGGAATACACAAAATGAGGCTAAAATGGTAAGAGAAAATTAAAAAAATTAAATAAAATTGGGGCCTCTTGAGTGGGGAACTTTAAATTGATGACTTGTGAGCATATGATGTTGAACAATACAAGATTTTAGGGTCGTATTGTTGTTTTTGGGAGATTTAATAACCGTTTCTTTTGTGTAGAATTGTTGTGTATATTAATTATTGGTTGATGAGAAAAGTGGTGATCCCAAATTGTAATGTACTTTTAAATGAATCTTAATGAGTAAGAGAAAAATGTTTGCTAGTTAAGCAAAAGGTGGAATATGGCATACTATATAGTCCAGATTCTAGCATTTTGTCCCTTGTTGTAACCTTGTAACTAATATTTTCAGAAATTATAAATATTTTTTTCCAACAAAAAAACGGTCATAACTTGTAAAATATATCAAATTATGACTTTATAGTCTTGCCTTTATAAAGTAAATATTTATTTTAATTTATTTTTGCAATATTTGCTTTATAAATTTGGTATATAATTTTTTTATCGAATTATACATACTTGCGAGCAAGGTTTGACTTTTCCTCGATTATCCGTCTTGCCGGTAGTTATCGGCAAGACGGCCATGCCAGTACTTTTCCATGATTTTTGTCGAAAATCGTCAAAATCTTGAAAAATAATGAAAATATGGTACTTTTCAAGAAATTTTGCACTTTTCGATGATTAATTTGTTCGAGTATTTACATATGTGAGAGTGACACTATATTTTATTTACCTATGTTTGAGTAAGAAATGATTTTATTTTTGCCATTTTAATGTTTTATCAACATTATAAACTTAGTAAATATATTTTCAAAAATATTTTAGTGATTTTTCATCGATAATCCTCAAGTAAGTGTCAATAATCCATCGATAATCCTTGATAAGTGTTGGTAACGATAATCTACAATGTATATTAGTTTTCCATCGATTAATCGGCAAGCAAACAATAAGTCCGTCGAAAACGGCAACCGATTTATCAGTAAATTCGGCAAGTTGAACCTTGGTTGCGAGCTTTGTAATTTTGGAGTATTATCCTAAAATTTGGGGATTGTATTATTTACTACTCAGGGGTACAGTCAAAATACAAACCATGAATCTTTTGCTAAAAATCTAACGTAGAGTTACATAGGGAAGAAGTACAGTTTCTTAATATTTGAAAGTTTAAAACCATACGCTTATATCTAATATAATTTTGTATGTGCAAACAGTGTTACTAATTTGAAAATGAAAGACAATCTCTTGTTTTCTTAATATTTGAGAATTATATATGTTGATTTATAGCAACTAACCACTATAAACCGTTGCGCAAACCTTTCACGACAGTCTATATTATTCGGAGTAGACGAGAAGAATCAAACATCATATATCATCTTAAGGTTTAAGTGCCCGTAAACTTATCACAATTTTGATTAAGGGGTATGCCAAGGGCAAAACGGCAATACTGAAAGAGTTTTTGTAAGATTTATAAAATTGATACCGATGAGTATATTGATAAAATATTCGTAGAAAGTTAAAAATAGTTATATAAATTATATGAAAAACTTCACATTTTCTCCTCTCAAATGAGACTTTGAAAAGGTATTTGAGAGATCATATATAGAAGATGATGATATGAAGACGTTGAAGAAACTAGAAACTATAAAAGATAAAATGGTCAAAGATTAAATTTGAAAGTAAGAAAAAAAAAACATTTAGAAAAACAATACTTATACCGACAAGAGGTTATCGAAAATTCGCACTCATTAAAAAAACAGGGTTTACCGCAAGTATACTCTGTAGTATGTACAAGCAGCTTTCAACCGGAGGAACCCTAATCCAAAGAGGCTTTTAAGCCACGTAAAAAAATGACAGGTATATTGGTTGGTTTTTCTTCTAATCTTTTAGACAAATTGACAAGTAAAATAGCTTTAAGGAAAAAGTACATAAATCGGGACTAAACTATAATTTTCAATAAATTGGGTATCAAAGATCATAAGGAATAGACCGAGGTATTATTACATATTTATTAGCAATACTAGTGGACCATATAACTCAAAAATATTTTATTTACTATTAATCCGTTATAAAATAACATATTATGTTTTTAAAGATTTAAGATCACTAGTGTCATTTTGTCAGAATTTTCTCCCGGTTCCAATATCTGGTTTAAACTAACCGGGACTTTTTACAACCGGGAAAAAATATTAAATTTTTTATTTCGGTTTCACTCTTATTTTATGATTCCGAATTTATCCGAATTAAGTAAATTAGAACTAATTTACAGCAGGAGTGCTTCTGCTGCCACTATGTATTATATTACATTTAAATATTATATACGAATGGGTGGTAGTGACTTATATATCTCCATGTGCTGACATTTATGAAGAATAAATAAAATATAGATGGGTCCTCAAGCTTTCCAACATGGTAATAAGATAGGCACAATTGGAGAAGATTAAGCACTATAATATAAAGCATATATGTTATTTTAATTCTTTCATAAAAGTTGTTCACAGCTAATTAAGGACAACAATAATTAAAGAACTAAAATACCTCATCACAATTACTTTTTTTTTTTTGCTGATGTATATATTTGCAAGGAATGAAAATAAAAACAGAGTCCCCTAATACAAAAGGGTCAGCCATATCACTTTCATTACAAGCTCACCGATGATTGCTATTTAAAATATAACTTGGGATAATCTTTATGATTATCATCTCTTATTAATATATTGTATTGTAACTATTTGTATTATAGTTAACTAATTAAGGAAAACTATTATTATATAATCATGTGGATAATATCACGAATGATTTTTTTTTCTTTTTTTGAAAGGATAGCGCTATCGGCCAATGTTACAATGCACTTTCGCATTACTAGATATATTCAGTGTAAGAACAGGTGACACTATTGGCCAACTTTACATTGTAAAGGGAGCAAGCATTTTGTTTCCCATGAAGTTTAAACTCGTGACCTCTTTGAGAGGTGAGTAGTGGTGATACCACTAGGCCAAACAAGTTTAATTATATAAAAAAATTCTTTAAATGTGGATATTGTCATTTTTTTTCCTTATTATATAATCATGTGGATAATATTACTTCTCAATGTATATGATAAAAGTATTTAACTTTTCACATGTTGGAACAAACTTAAAAGTCATGTCATGTGTTGTCTCTTGCATGACTCTTATATCATCACGTGACCACGTTCTTCATCCCTCTCTATATGTATGACATTTATTATATTATTATACATTTTTATGAAAAATGGTAACTAGAAGAGAAAGAAGTAAAAGTTTATAAAATTTGGGAGATAAACTAATTAGTTTTATACATTATTTCAAAGGGCATAAGTGAGCAGAACTCTTTTTAATCTTACTTTTGTTTTTGCTTATATTGCTGAAACGTGTTCGTCTATGAAGAGCCTATTTAATTCTCACACGTCCGTCGTCGTCGCGATGACAATTCGTCTATGAAGAGCCTATTTAATTCTCACACGTCCGTCGTCGTCGCGACGACAATCTTTCCTGTATATTTTTTCGCGAGTGGAACAATATCTCTAGATATTGTCAAAAATTAAAATTGACTGTGTATATTCGAAAACGATATTTGTAGTCTAAGCAGCTTCTTTTAAGTATATCTATATAATGTCGAAAATTGCAATTAACTACATATTTCGGAATATAATATTATCAAGCATTCAAGTCAACTTGAATTAAGAATAATCATATATAGAATATTTATTATTAATTATTGCGTATTTAAAATCAACATCATCCACAATCCACATTGAATTTGTAACATGCAACGTAAACTTTCACTTCTTAATTTGTGTGATCTGTAAATGGAATAAAGTACAAGTACTATTCCTTTTTCTTCTTAATTCTTGTCCTATTAAACTCAGATTATACTTCTAGACGTTAGAATATTCTTTTCATGGTATTAAAATTGGAAGAAATTTTTTTTGACTAACATGACTAAAAAAAGAGAGCTAAATTTTTCATAGTATATAAATATATATATATATATATATATATATCTTATCATAATATCCCATATGGCAAAAAAGGAAGATCTAGGAAGACACATTTCATTTTCAAAAGGGCTCCAAAATCTGATGCAGTCAAAGGTATACTTATTCATAAAGACGCGCACTGGACAAAGTAGAAAACTTGTTGAATATGACTTGGCTTGAAAGTTCAAAGAGACTTTTTTAATGGCCAGTCTTGTTCGTCCGGCCGAGCTAGCTCGTCCCGGTCTTCTCATGGGTGAAGGCAACCGGCTAGCACCGGACATGCTTAGGCGCCAGTTGCCTGTCCTGTTGCACTATTTGAGGACAGGGAGAAACCTTCTCGCCATTTTAGGGGGACCAGGCATCCGAACCTTTTAAAATGGCGAGAAGGGGAACACTTTAATTTAGTATAATGGCGAGAATGTACCACGTTAATTTAGTATAATTAATAATGAAAAAGTGACGAGAGGGTTTTTTTGTCGGCTATAATCAAGAGCCGGGCATGGGATGTTCTTGTCGACTGCTTGGACGAAATATGGACACGTGCCGAGCAATGGGCTTGGGCAACCGTCCCCATAAGAAGGCCATGTAGGGGAAGAGAGAGAAGGAAGACCCCGAATTTGTTGTTCATGCTAAACGCCACTCTGGCCCACGGTTCACTGAGCACCTACGCCCATTGAAATAAAAAAAAAATGGGTTTGCCCGTCCACTTAATTTTTTATGTGTTTTAAATTATGAAATAACATAAAAATAAGGGTTAATTGCGGCAATAATGCACAACCTTTGGTCAAGAGGGGTTTTAGGTCCCCAACCTTTCAAAGTGTGGGCAAAAATACACAACGTTTGTTGAATGTAAAATCCGTTGGTCCTTCCGTTAGGGATGTTAACTTCTGCTGACGTGGCATCGTTAAACTGCCAAATGGATTGCCAATTTGTAATATTAATTACATAACCTAATTAATAAGAATAGATTTAAATATTTTAATTATGATTCAAAAAATAAATTAAAACTTTAAATTAACGAGCAATACTTATTTAACGCGTAGTTCTTATTTTTGAACTCGTGCTTCAATATTATTCACATCTTTACTATGTCATTTTTTTAAATTACAATTGTTTTTAATAATCGGTCGTTTTTTTCAAAATTCTAGTCGTTTCTAATAAACCGTCGTTATGTAATCTTTGCAATTTTGTCGTGTTTAATAATCCGTCGTTTTCAAAAAATTTACCCATGTTCAAATGAAGAGCCTGTTAGATTTTTAGGGGGAGTAAAACTTATTTATTTAATTTAAAGTATTAATTTTTTTGAATCGTAATTAAAATACGATTTAATTTGTTCTTATTAATTAAATTATACAATTATATTACAAGTTGGCAGTCCGTTTGGCAGTTTAACGATGCCACATCAGCAAAATTTAACATCTCTAAAGGAAGGACCAACGGATTTTACATTTAACAAAGGTTGTGTATTTTTGCCCACACTTTGAAAGGTTGAGGACCTAAAACGCCTCTTGACCAAAGGTTGTGCATTATTGCCGCAATTAACCCTAAAAATAAAATAAAAAAACGGGTATTTATCCCCAAAATTTGAAAGAATGAATTTTGCCCGCCCAAAACCAGTCCATGGATTGGGCAACCCATGTCCACTGTGAGCGCAGAGTCGAGACGGGCAAACCCACCCGTAACCTCCCCGGACCAAGTGGCAATTTCCAATAATGCTAGCTACAAGATAAAATAGAAAATAAACTTAAAATAGAAGACCAATGGAAATTTCACAAAAGGCAGTGTTGAAGGTTGACCCTAAATCATCAAATTCACACACTGAAAAAGAGGCCAAAATTCGATAGTGGAAAGAGTCTTTAGCCTCAATTTCAGTCGCATAATCAAGGCCACATGTGAATGTGATTGACCTAATTATTATTTTAATTATTTAATTAGCAATTAATAATCTTATTTTGGTAACGCCAAAAGCCTAATCTATGACCCATGACACTGACTAAACTCTAACAGCTTTGGCCTCTGTCTAATTGGTGTCAAGTTTTTGAGCTCATGGCTTTTATTGACTCATTTATAATAATTTATTATCATTCATGTCTTCCTTCCATTGGTCAATTTATAATACCCTATTTCTTTTTGACAATTTTCAAGGATAATATATTCTTAGTGATTATTTTTGGGGAATATGCAAACTTTGACTATCAAGTGAAAAAACAAAATTAAGTTCAAAGTGTGCAAGTAGCTGACGTGTCATGAACGTAGTTGTTTAGGAAACATCCCAAAAGTACGTGAAACATTTTGATTTGCATGTGTTTATATTAACTTTAAGGAATTTCGGCTCCTTGTTGGGTTATTATTATTATTATTTTATTTTACTTTAATGCTTTCACATTTCATTATAGCATATATATATTGATCTATAATTATATTTATACACACATGACATATATTATGTATATATAATTACAGTAAAAAGAGGGCACCTAGTAAAATGCCCAAAAAAGAAAAGCTGAGTCCAACTTTTCCACTTTAATTTGATGTGTTTTTTCACGTCACATATTTTGTTGGATGGGAATAAAAGCCAATATGCTTTCATACTATACACTAAAGAATAATTACGTAATTCATTTCCACAATCAGAAAAATAAAAAGGATACAATATATATACATATATAATATTATAGCTTTGCCACAAACAACACAAAGCTCTGCTTCTTATCCTATGAATGCACTTTATATTACTTTTTAATTTATATGAATTTTTTCTATACTATAGTTTTAATTTTAATTGTATATTAATGGAGTTGGAAGTGTGAAATGCGCCAATATAGAACGCGAAGATTCCCATCTGTCACTTTGTCGGTCGTACTTTTGATTCTCCTATAAGTACCCAAATAAAAACATACACATATATGTTTATATATATATATTAAAATCCAACTAGGTTACTTCGTGTCACACACATCAGTGCGATTAATCTTCGATGCCTCCAAAACCCTAATAATTTTTTTGTTTTTTTTATATTTTCATACACTAATGCTCTTTTATTTAACTATTTTATTATTTATACAATACCTAGTCCCCAAAATGTATGGCAAAATGCCATCCGGGTTTTGTTTATTATTTTTACTTTTAAAAATCCGGATACGGATATATTCGGGACTGGGAAAAAAAATCTCGGATATATCCGGATCCGGGGTTTTATTTTTTTTAATTAAATTTATTTTCTGGGCCGTTGATCTCCAACGGCCCAGATCAAAAATATCCGGGTTGCGTAATATCCGCATAAGGATATATCTGTATCAGGATTTTTTTTTTAAAATGAGTATCCGGGTTTAATCCGGTGGGGGATTTTGGGGACTAAAAATACCTTGATATTTAATATTTATGGTACCATTCTCTAGTCTTCCGAACTATCATGGATATAAGTTTGTTTACGACACAAACCATATACTCTAATCAAATGAGTGCTCAACATTGTGCTGAGGGATTTTTTTTAAAGGTCTATTAAAGTACTTAATTATCTCAAAACTAGAGACACAATAATAAGCCTATATATAGTGTATATGTTAAAGTTTATGTAGTATAATTAAGCTAAATTTTAGAGTATAGGAAGAATGACAAGTATCCTATTAAGGCCCACTTTTATAAATCTTGTTTATTTTGGCTCCCTCTTTTTCAACATCATTCCAACAATATGTTGGGAAAAAAAGCCATTTAATAGCTCATTTAGGGGAGGAATGTTGGCACACAAATAGACTTAAAATCCAATCATAAACTAAAAAAAAAAAATCCCTCCCATCTATATACACTCCAAAGAAAAGGAAAAAAAAAAGAAAAAAAAAAAGAGAGAGAAGAAGATAGAGAAATATATGAAGTGATAATGTTGTTTGAATAGTCATCTTCATGCAAAAAACACATAAAACAGAAGATAAAGGCAATTATAAACATTATTGGTTACATGTGGGGTTGCTATTTTTCTCTTGACCTGCCAAAGAAGATTATTGCATAACTGTGACATTGACATATGGGGTAAAGATTCTGTGGGGAAATCTATCCTCATATATATATATATATGTGTGTGTGTGTGTATTGAAGCTAAATGAAGTAGTTGAATTTGAATTGGACTAGTTCAAAATTAAAACCGAGGTTCTAGAAAGAGAGAGAGACATGAAGTTATGTTAGTCGACGTTTCAAATTTCTCGACGCAAGCTCAATTTCCAAACGATACAAACTTCGTGAATGTAAGCATGAAATACAACATTCTAACTAAATTTTTGTAGAAGTATATGAGTAATTTTACTTAAATTTATTTTATTGTTGTTGTTAATAAAAGTCATAAATTTGCCGTAAATTTGTCATTATTATACTACAAAAATCTAGTGACGATGTTATGTTTCAATTTAGTGTAACGTAGCCCACTAACAAGTTTGAAGATGGCTTAAGGCCCCCAAGCCCATATCCAGGACCAGGCCCAGGTATTCAAATTCTAGTATTTAACACAAAATTTCACATTCAATTTCCAGTTTTTTTTATTCATACAATATGATCAATTTCACATAAAATTCCTCGAAAAGGATAAATAATTGCTCACCGAAACTTTGATTTAGCTCAGATAAAAAATTATTTTTACGTAAATATCCTTTTTAAGGTATATAGTCGGATTTTTATAAATTAATACCGTTGGGATAAAATAATTTTATAATATTGTTTAAGTTATTCATTTATCAAGGAAAAATTTGGTATTGTTGGTACATAAAGTCGAGATTATATAACGTATTATTTTATCGAAGTTATTAATTTAATGAGGTGCTTTATGTATTATGTAGATATATTTGATGCTCATCAGGCTCATATGTAGAGGAATATTCAAGTGTAAAATGGGCACGATCTCAAACTTTTACCCCTAAATGTATTATAATTTTTTATAATCATTTCTGTTATTTTCTCTTCTCCTTTAGCCTTCTACGAGATCCTAACAATAGTACATACATTGTTTGCTTTGAATCACCAAATTAATCATATAAGATTGAGTCTAATTGTTTTAGAGAAGGTCAAGTTGTTTATCTATCGAATGCCTCTAAATCTGGTCCCCATTTGATTTGTGTAATTTTGCGAATGCTTGATTGATTTAGTTTACATATATTAATCACGAACCGATTTGAGAAATTTGCTTACTCCGAGAAACTTAATCTGGTATGTGGAAAAAGAAGAAAAATATATGCATACGTAACATTGCACGCTCTTTCTAACGTTGCAAAAGATGCGTACCGTTACATACGGAACTATGATTTCATAATCACACCGGAGAGCGAGAAATAAAAAATTGTCATAAAAAATATGGAAAGTTTAAAATGAAACTGTTTGTTGTTGAATCAACAGACTATTATCCTTTTTGACAAAGTATATTTGAATTGAATGAAATTTAGATTATTCAGGGGTGGAACCACGTGTACACGAGTTTGTGCACGGGCTTCACCCAAAAAAAAAATTAAGAAAAAAAATGAGTACGATTTCCAGGGATCCACCTATTTGCTAAGGGCTTGTTGACCAGGGATCGATTTCCAGCTTAATTGCAACTTTTGTTTTTCTTTCTTCTGAAAGATAGTAACATTAAAAGTTCACAAAGTACTTAAAAGATACTTATATTTAATTGTTTATTTGTGCTTAAATCATATTACATTTTATATTGTAATCTAATCATAAAATTAAAATAATAAAATGAACAAAACAATTAAGTATATAGATTAAAACGGTATGAGCACGGGTTGGGTTGGGTTGGGCCGCCATGAGACTTTTTCTTCTTCTATATTTGTTTATAGACCTGACCCGCTCACATTGGATAAAAAAAACTCCCGATCCGACTCAACAAATTTCAATGCCTGAACCAAACCGATTTTATATAAATCGGGTAGGATTGGTTTGGCCATGGGGCCTGAATAATTAAAATTTAGTTTTATATTATAAAAATAATATGAAAAAAATGCGTCAATATTACTCAAAGTTTAATTATAAATACCCCAAACAAAATTAATCAAACAAACATACACTATATGCATATTTGAATTAAACAAAAACTCTAATTAACCTATAAATTGAAACCCCAAATTACACTTGTATACTATTTTAAATTACATAAGATTACGACTCATTTTCAAATACATTTAAATAAATTCAAGCATATTCAAAAAATAACTAATTACTACTAACTAGATTTTCAAATGAAAACTGAGAGTTGTGTTTGAGATTGAAAATTAGAGATTAAACGGTCATTGAATGTATATAAAATTAGGAATTAGTGATGTAAAAAATACTAAAGATTGTACTACTTGAATAAAATAAGAAACATTAATATGAAATACCTATTAATTATATTGGTCAGGTCGGAGACCCCGACCCGATTAATAATCGGGTTCGGCCGGATCCGACCCAATTTTGAGTGGGTCGGATGGGGCAGGTTAGATTCGGGTCAGGTCTTTAACGTATTGGGTTGGGCTATCGGGATGGGTCTAAAATATATGCTCACCCCTAGGTATATGTATCTAATTTCTTTTAGTTAAAGTACCAAATGTTTGATTAAGTGTAAGAACGGTCTATTTCAATTGTTTGTTTTCATCTCCGCTATTTTTATTTATGTGCTTGAAAAAAATAGTTAAAAAATTACTTAAAAAACAATTAAATTTTACACTAAGTTTCACCTGAAATTAAATCCTGACTCTGGTTGATTTGTAACAGGACAATAGAAACTGAATAATAATTAGAGCATTCAAATATCGAGAAAAACAATGAAAATTAATAACGTAAAAGTAGACATGAACATCAAAATAGACAACATCAAAGTTTATAGTATACACAATTTTCAACATAAAAATAGAAACGTACATGCAAAATGAATTACTTAGTGATCGTCGATCGAGTGGCACCATTTGATGATTAAAAACTAACAGCTTAAAGAATATTGTATTTAAGAGTTGTTGACGCTAATAGTCTTTCTATTTAGATGCCCAAATTGGCACAAAATGAGGAACCCGCAAACCTCTCTCTCATACTCTTATAGAACATTTTTATTTGTAACAAGTTAAATCAAACACGTTATATCAATGAGTTCTTCACCAAGCTCCCTATAAATATAAAAAGCAAGTGGCTAAAGTACTTAATTTAGACCAGACTAAAGAGATAAATAATAAAGAGGACACATAGCGGCCATTTAGAAGCTTGTTAGTTTGTCACCATTTAGAAATAACCTAACAAAATAAGATTCAGTAATCTAATCTTCTTTGATCAAGAATTATGTCTTTAATTAAAACATTATTCTAATTAATTATAGCTATCAAATCAAAAGTAATTCCACAAGTACTCTATTATAAATTTAGTGATAATCCCGGCCAAAGTTCCTAATTCTTTTCGACAACTAAGTAACCTATGATCATTTCGTTACGTTGACCACGGCCCTTCGTTTCTGTATCAGAAGTTAGTATTGGACAAGTTGACTAAAACATTGAGTACTTTGGGTAGAATTAACCATAAGACTTATATATACATAATATATGTAGGGGGAGAGAGAGAGCATGCATGAATGAAGAAAACATCAATAACCTTTTCAAAAAAAAAAAAAAAGAGAATAATTCAATAAAAATAATCAACAAAAAGAAGAGAGAGCATTCAATTCATTCATAATTTCATATCATCATAAACACAAAACGACAAAGGGTAAGAGAGACAAGCAGGAGTCAATACCCGAACCACCACCCTTGCTGACTGGTCACCAGGCCCCAAAATCCACCTTTCAATTTCAAAACCCTAATTTTCTTCAAACTTGAATTGAATTGAATGGTGGTCCAATTTCGAAAGCCTCGTAGCCAGTCATCAAAAGGGTCTTATCTGGTGCGCTCTTGACTCCCACTGCTGATCTTTACACATCTTCTTCGGTCTCTACACACTTACACATGCAATGCAACAACACACTCTCACAAAAACCCTAGAAACCAAACCCTAATCTGTGTCTTCTTCTTGATTAAAGAGTTACGGTGCCCACTTTACCCTTTCAAACTCCAGGTAAAAGTCAATCCTCCAAGCTGGCGCCGGCATTGTTGTTGACATTGTCGGCGGGGCCAGCTGGAGGGGCGGCGAGGGCGGCCGCGATCTGCTGCATGATGTTGCCGAGGTGGTTGTTGAGCGTCGTAATGCTGTTGAGGTTGATTTTTGAGGTCGGGACGGTGCTGACTAGCATCTGCAGCCCCACGGTCAGGAGGCAACCGGGCTTCTGATCCCCGGCATCGGAGGAGCTTCCGCCAGAGCTATCAGTGGTGGCGGGGTCCGCCGGGATGATGAAGAAGCCGATGGGCAGGAGAGGGATGCACGAGGGATCCTGACCGCTCATAGCGTGCTGGATGGCCTCCACTTCCATCGTCGAGTACACCACGAGGCTTCCCGATTTGTCCGTACAGCTCTCTTGGAGCATGAGTTCCACGTGCTGCGCCGAGTTGCTCGCCACCTTCAAATTTTTACAATCACAAAAAAATTAGAAGGGCAGCAAGTTATCTAAGAATTTTTCCGATGAGTTATTATCTCATTGTCAATTAAATTTTAGATGGAGCCGCAGATATGATGCTAAGGTTAATATATAAATCGACTTTAAAAAAATCCAAACGAGAAATGGTCCAAAATAATTGCTACCACCTAAAAACAAGTGAGCAAAAAATGTCGCTATCTCGAGAGACGTGTTAAATGTTATTGTTAATGATCCCGTATTAGAAAAACGAAAGGGAATTATTCAACAAGATTTTCAAAGTGCTTTTTATTGACAATCGCTTTTGAGATGGAATCACGCGATACTTAATTACTCAAGGAAGGCGTGGATGTTTGAGAGAAACACGTACATTGATCCTAAGGAGGGAAATGCAGTTTCCGGGATGGGAGCCGTTGGCGATGTGAGCCAGTTCTTTCAAAGAGTTCCCGTTTGATAGAGCTTCCAGCTGCAGATCGTAAGAAATCATTAAAAACATCAATCCACAAAAAATGGTGAAGCATTTTGTTCAAAAAAAAAAAAATGGTGAGGCATTCAGATAAAAATAACTAAAAATATATAACGTACCTGTGATCGATGGTTTTCATCCCGCAAGAGATCAAAGACTTGGTACTGAGGATATGGCAGCCAAGTGGTAGAGACAGCGCCAAGGATGACGCCATTGGGCTGGCCTAGCTCGGTGATTGTCCTCTGTGTGATACGAACAGTGCTGTCCGGTGCGTGATCAAGAGCCGTCCATGATTGCCCGCCCGAGGTGCTTATGTTCACGCAGAACGTTTTGATCATTCTCTGAGCTAACTTCATCATGTTCTGCCTCGCTTCCGGCGAGGGTAATACTGCACACAATAGTGATCGAAAATGCCACGAAATGTCAATTTTGTTATATATTGCAACTCAAATTTTCAAGTCCAATTCAATTGTCTTTTCAAAATCTTTTTTATTGCAGTTGATCGGTCTCAAATCGAGATTGAGAACACGCCAATAAGCAAAAGCGAAAAATAAGATTATTGTTACCTCCGACATCAGAGATGTTCCGGGCCATGAGACTGGCGAGCCTCTCGCACTGCCTCTGAAGGACGGCAAGCCAGCGACTGGCTCCGAACGCCATGCCAGATTGGACCAAATCACTGAAAGTTTGGTGAATTGGCTTCTCCTCTATCTCCGCGTGTTCCACCCAAGTAACCTTCAAGATATAGACCCAATTCCCATGATGAAATTGAGCTTATAATAAGAAGGTAAAACTGTAATATATGTATATGTTTATCTAATACATTTTTTTGAATTATTATTATTATTATATATATATATATATGTAGATTCTATGAGTTGTATTTTAATTTTTAATATTACAGTCCTTTTATAATTTAACTTCATCAAGAGTAGATTTATATCATTATGCTTTACTAGACAATCCCTAATAATTATTTGAACCCTAAAACACTAACCACAATCTACAGCTAGTAGCTTTCCCGATTGTTTTAACATAATCTCGGAGCAGATCCTGATCCCTTAACCCTAAAACCTTTGCCAAAATATTTTCCGGTTTTCTTAACGTGGTATGAATTTCATTCGGGCATACCCGAGAATATCCATTAGGCATATCTTGGATGACACAGCCAGAAGGCCTTCTTCTGTATCTGGGAAGCGAATGCTGGGGATCATGGATCATCATATCATGGAAGCTCTCGATTGGGAAATCAACAATCACCCAGATTCCATCCTTCAAGTTGTGGTGGCAGTACCGGAGGAAATGCGCCTCGCGAGTTGGCACGAGGGGCGAGAGGAACTGAAATTCCGCAATCATCTGTACACACACTAACAATGTTTTATGAGGTTCTCTTAATTCATTGTAAAAAGTGGCCCAAGGAAAAATTCCTCAAAAACATTTATAGAGAAATGATTTTTAGTGATATAGATTTTAGTTTCATATTGATATTTAATTTTTCGTAGGGTCAATCTTGCCGGCCGACTCCAATCTTATAAACCCGACCCGACCGCCAAATGTCAAAATTGGTCCAATACAACCAATTATCTATGTTTTTTTTTTTTTCCGGTCGGACTAGGCCCGGGTTTATAAAACGGGTTGATGATTGAATTGTTGAATTGCTAACTTTACAAAACCCTTTAAAATTAAGATTAAAGGCCTACCAGCTGAAGGCAACCACTGGGCTGACCAGAAGGATCGGATGAAATGACCTGAAGGGTTTTTGCCCTAGATACAATTGAAGGAAACAATTCCATCCACTTATTCTGGCAAAAAAAAAACAAAAAAAAAATATTAGATGTGAAAAAATTACAACACTTGAAAAAAAAATGTTACATAAAATATACACTCATTTGCCTATATCAAATGCAATTGCCATAGAATAAGAAAGATTGGAATAGAAACTCACAGCATCAAGGAAAGCGTCAACGAGAGTGATGCTGTTCATGATAACCACAGCACTATCACGGGTGGCCTCGGTCCTGAACTCGCCATCATCGTTACGGTTACTCAAATTAGGCCACGGGAACATCCTAGCGTGTTCTTCGACGTTGAGAGCTTCCTTGTGCGCCATATCGCTGGACTGGATCCACAAAGGCGCACCGGTGTGACACATCTTCAGGAGCTCGCTCATGGATGCCACAGCGAGATCCATGGCGGTCTGCTTCTCGTCCTCGTGAAGCAGTCCGGCCTCAGCCGGGAAGTGATGAGAAGGCTCGAGAGGCATCATCGGAATAGGGACCATGCTCTCCGAGATGGCGTCGGAGAAATTCCGCGAGTAAATGTTCATGTCCAACTCCAAGGAAGGCGGCATTAGGCCCGTGACTTGGGGCACTCCCATTGGGCGGTTTGTGTACCGCGAAGTCATACAGCAAACTCGTTCTAGCTGCATTTCATGATGTCTAGTTACACTTACAAGACAATAATTGAGTTACACGTTTATAATAAGTGTTTCTAATTAGTTTGTTAATCATCATTTGTATATGTTTTATTTAGTGAACTTTACATACACTCATGACAAATCTTCTTTACACAAGCTTCTTAAAGATTTTATGCATTTCTATTAATTTCTAGAATTTTAATTCTACCATCTTATAAAGAATAAAAAGAAAATATATGATCTGAATTGATCTTCAGATATTATTTTCTAAGTGTATAATCAAATTCAACACTAAAAACATATTTGGTGAGAAAAAATAAAGTCATTAGGGTATGATTGTACTTTTTTGTTTATTAAATGATTTTCTAAAGGCATTGACAAGCGATAATATACCTCTTCTCTAAGTCTAGCGTTGTCAAGACGGAGTTGCTGTTCGTCCAAGCCAATGTCGGCGATCATTGCCGGTCCTCCACAATTAGGGCAAACAATGTTCCGCAGTGCTGCCTGAAGCCGGTAATTTTCGTTCTTCAACGACTCGTTTTCGGCTCTTAGTATCGCGTTATCAGACCGATCTTGTTGCGCCTAAATATACAAATTAACAAACAAACTTAAGGTTAAGAATAATCCATATGTTACATGGCATTTTCCCTCCAAAAGTTGGTTTCCATTAATACTTAAGCACATTTAACAAGCTTTCATGTTTGAATTGCTGTCTGTAATCCTAAAATGACAAAGCATTTAATTTGTGCAACCTTTGGGAAGCACAAGATTAGGTGAGAGTTTATTGCGAAACCCAATCTCTCATTTATGGAAAATGCAGGCTCTTTATTATATTTATATATGAACATTACATATATACTTTACTAAGAACAAAAAGAAAAAGATATTCTAATTCCTCACGATTCTCCTATGGGCGAATGTATGAATTATGATCATAATATAAAAAAACGCGTTCATAACTTGGGAAACGTGCAGCGATATCTATCTACGTCTATATATATAATTATATACGTGTGTTATATATATAAAGATTGTAGGAGAATCAGCAAGATATGTGTGTATTTATATGTATAATGTATACACATAAAGATTTGCCCTTAATTATGCATTATTTCTAGCTTTTTAGGGTTTAGAATAAGAAAGATTTTCGCTATTTAATCTAATTATCTTAATTACCGGAAAACCTCCATAGACTTATATTCTTGGGACTAAATATATTTTTCGAAGGATAGTTTAATAATGTTACTTAGAGTCGAGATTATAAAAATATATAATGTGATTTAGGGAGGCTTTGCTGTATAGTAACGGCGAAAAGAGGTACGGACCTTCATTTGGGTTCTCCGGTTTTGGAACCAAAACTTGACCTGCCTCGGCTTGAGCCCGAGATCTTGACTCAGCTTCATTCTCTGCTTGTCATCTGGGTGTGGACATTCCTTGAACAATCTACAAAAATCGAAATAATATAATCACTCAAAACGTATATACAATTAGTAATAGTATGATGTGATCTTGTGTGTGATGATCTCACGATTCCATCTCTTGGATCTGGCGGGCCGTGTGGCGGTGGTAGCGCTTCTTCTTTGCCTGCGCAGCCCCGTTGGCTTGCTGATGCTGCAGCGGGTCGCCGCTGATCTCCTGCTCGTTGCCCGACTTCTCCTCCATCTGCTCGCTCCCCGACCCGCTCTCCATCAGCATCTCCTCCTTCTGCGAGTTCCGTTGGTTGAGTTATCAGAACTTCGTACACAAAAAAGCGAGACGAGGAAACCCTTTCGAGTCACAACTTACGGAGAAGGGCTGAAAGCTGGGCATGAAGTTGAAGTTAGGGTTCTGGACCGGAGACGAAAACAACCCCTCGGACGAGACGCCATTCGCCCCCATCGAAGCCATGACCTGGCAATCCCCGTACATGGTTCGTCTCTCCTTCTTAACGACAACCGGGTCTCGCCCGAATCAAAACAACAAAGAATTTAGGCTCTAGGGTTTGATCTCCTCTCTTCTTCAGCGTTAGAGCTTCTTCGTTGATCGGACCTGCGCACAGTTGCTCCGTCAGTCAACTCAAACATGGCGAGAAACACATATCCTGCTTACCCAACTGTATATACATATATATATATACATGACATGATGTGAGATCAGAGTAATTAGTTCACCTTCTTCAGGTCAAAAAACGATGGAATAAATTCAAACGGCACCATAAAAGGCGATTAAGAATTGAAGACATGAAACGGATAATAATATGATAAAATAAAAAACCCAAAAAAAAGAAAACCAGTGTGACCAGAGAAGACGAGTAAATGAGCGTTCGCAATATTTAATGCATGAGAGAGAGAGAGAAGTAAATACGCAGAGTATCATCAAAACACAAACCATGCACAGCACAAAACACTCTCTCCTCTGTCGGTGTATATAACTATAATGCAAAAAAAAAAACAAAAAAAAAACGACAGTTTCTCTCTCTAGACTTTCTCTCTCTTACCTCCGCTTCTTCTTCTTCGTCTTCTTCGTTCTCACACAGTCACAGGAAACGCCATAAATCCCTCAATATTTATTGAATTCACTGTGGTTGGTAAATGCGAGGGAAAAAGGAAAGAGAGAGAAATGACAGAGAGGAGAGGGACACGTTTCGCCATCGCAGAGGCGCGACAGCCTTTTTCCCAAGTCAAACTTCTTTCCTTCGCTGCTCGATTCTGCCGCGCGTGTTAGTAACGCGCGCGCGTCGTTCGGCGGTGGGGGACACGCGCGGGTGGGGTCGGGTTTTCGGGCTTTTAGTGTGGCGGTGAAAGAGAAGATTATTGAGGTGGAAACTTGGGATTGACTTTGGCAGTGAAATTGGAGGGTTAAAATGGGCAGAGAAATCTAGAGAGAGCGGAGATTTTGGAGAGTCAATCAATCTCGGCCGTTCATTTATGGAATATTATCGTCATAATCATATGTAACGTTTTTTTTTTATTATTATTATATTTATGGGTGAGTTTGTAAGGAAATCTTTTAATTTTGAATCCATTATTTGACTGGCTGGACATAATCCACGAAGGTTTATTTCCATTTTTCTTTTCTTACAGGGATTTTATTTACCTTCTACTTTTCCTTACAAATTTATTCCCTTGCATTTTCTGTCTTTGGTAAATTGTTATACTATTCTAAATCGAGGTTACGATTACCGGGATTTACCGACGATTAGTGCTTAACGGAAGAAGCCGTAGTAACCGTTCATGCTTTATGCTTTACCGAGGATATGGTGTTGAATAAATAATTTTGATGAATGATAGTGAGAAATTTATAAAATATTAAATAAATAAAAAATGATACTCATACATCATAAATTTATACTGTGCTAAAATTATGATATTTCATACAAAAATTTACAATATATACTTCTATAATGTAGATATTATTATTTTATAAAATAATCAAATGTAACAGGTATACCTGTCAAATTTTAGTAGTAAAAATAACTTTCTTGGTATATCATTCCTTATAAATTACCTCTCGACGTACGCGAAACATTTGGCTCCCGGTAACGACGACTCAAATTTGTTCCTAAACTAGTATTTTACGGGCTACTATATGTATAAGTCAAATAGAGAATGAAAATAATATTGTTATAATTATTGCTCGAAGCATACCACAAATATGAGAATCTTATAAAGTGAGCTACTTTATGGTTTACTTTATGGTTTGTTGAAGCCGATTTCCCTCGGATAACTGAATAGTCTAGATCAGTGAATGAGTTATCGCGCTATCCATCGATAATCGAGGTAGAGGCATTTCAATAAGTTTTCATTGTTAATCGTTCTCGTTTTATACTTTTTCTTTGGATAATCAATGAAAAACTTCGACACTTTTTCATAAAACTTTATAGTGCAATTTATCGATTATCTATGCAAAACTTAATCACTTTTTCATGAATTTTTTTTAATTTTATGACATTAGACCAACAACGTCTAAAAAATCGCAATTTCAAGGATTTTCTTTTTTGTGCGCGTGGAGTTTGAGTGATATTGAGTATTATTATTATATATTCAATTTTTATAAAATTATTCGTTATTACTTGTTTATGCTTTCAATCCGATCCTTTTTCAAATTCCGGCTTAGTACATGGCCTTTCAAAAAGGTATTTTTTTATTATATACTTAGACAATCGAATTATAAGATAGCATATAACTTTTATTATTATATATGTATATAATGTTGCAATTTTTTTTTTTAAATATCCACGGGTAGAATCTGATTGGTAAAAATCAGCATCTCATGAAATCAGATGATAGTTGTTATCGGTATTATACACTGCAATCAAGGCCTTTCAAATTCATAGGATAATTATAATGTTCTAAATGCTAAATTGGGTTTATAAGTTGTATAAGCCAAACAGAAAAGCATAGGATTATTGTATAATCATTAGCAATTAGGGAGGTTATTGAATTTGGAGGGTCTTCATTTCATTTATTTATCATCTGAGTGGAATATTATAAATTGTTGTCTGATTTTTATTTCTTCTTTGACTGAAGCGAAATTTAAGGTAGATTCCAAAAGATTTATCTTATTAAAATATGAAATCAATATACATATCAATACATATCGTATTAAAACATGTATCATCCAAGAATATATATACAACTTTTCAATCAGTAAAACAGAAAATATCTTCGTGGTTGATCAAAGATTACGAAATCTCGAGTTAACTAAACATAATCAGTGAAGAATAGAAAATAAGAGCAAAAGTTAATAAAATGGAAAACTCGTAGTTTCTCTTGAATTGGTGACTGCAATAAAAATTTGTCACAATTTAAAATAAACGCGAGTTTTTATTCGGATAATTAACAGACGGTTTCCATAGGGGAACGGGGCTTTGATCCGTATCAATCCTCCAACAAAATCAATGAGTCTGTTCACAGGGGTTATTTGAATTCGCTTTTATACAAACTTTTGTGCAAAATCAATAGTTTATGGAAATTGGAAAGCGCAACCTCATACTCAAATTCTACGTGAACTTGCCGAATAAAATTAACCGCATACATATCTCGGTTCGCCGGCAGTAACTAACGACATTGAGTATGTAAGATTTTACTTTGATTGGTGTCTCTAACATGTTTTTCGTAAGAACAATTGATATACGAGATAAATTAATTAATTGATTGGTTTATTTTTTATGGTATTAGATTACCGTAGAACCTCTTTCGATTAATATAATAAAATTTTCCCAACTATACTAAAACACTAAAATTTGAATTTTTGACATGGTTTTTTTGTATAACACGTAAAATTATTCATTTATTTATGTTATTTTTTTATTATATCCTAAATCATAGTTGGTGCTTCACCGCTTCTAAAAGTATGGCTTCACTAATATATACAGTGGCGTAGCCGGACTTTCATTTCAGGCGAAGCACAGAGCATATTTCAATCGATTTTTTTCAGATACATAATCAAACAAAAATCATAAATAACTATATTAAAGCGACTATTATGCATATAAATAGATAATATTATTTTTCGAAAGATAATAAAATAGATTTATCGAGTCAAGAAAGGAGAAGGAATAAGAAGAGTCAAATCAAAAATCCTGAATAACATTTTTTATTTGAAGTGAGCGTATGCACGTCACCCACTGGTGCACATGTAGCTCCGCCACTGAATATATATTATATATATCATCTTCATACTGCAATGGCATTCATCATTATTTGCTTGATCATGTTTATCGGCTAATCGTTTATAGAAGGAATAAATTGTTTTCTTTCTATGAAGAATATAGGAATGGGAACGAGTGCAAAGAATAAGTATAAGGATTTTATGATCCTGGCTGGAAGTTGACTAGGACATTTAATTACAATACTTTGAATTGTATATATATGTCAAATAATAATGGGAGATAAATAATGCAGTACTGCCTAGGAATTAGTATTAACATATTTAGTAAAATGGCTGGTGAACTTAATGCTTATAAAAATCACAGATTTAATAACATCCAAAAGATTTTTATCAAACCCCCCCTACCTCGGATTGATGTTCTTATCAGAAAGCTTGAGGAGGTTATTGAAGGGTCCTTTATTTTATATATTTATATAATTATATATATACTGAGAGCGTGATTCATTTAATTGGAAGATGATTAGATGCACTTTTTCTATTTGATTCAACAAATTGATGAAGTAATTCTTTTTTTTTAATATGGAGCTAGTTTTTCTAGAACTGGTTTTTCAGTTGTTGATTATCATCGTTGACAAGAATCTTGCGGAAATATAGCATTTCGAATTTATGAAGAAAAACAAATGGCACCGTTTATAGAAATTTTTTAAATACAACTTACTAAAATACGTTTTAAGAATTTTTTTTCTTTTGTCTTTGACGTACGACTAATTACTGTCATCAAACTCCTAATATTTAGTAGGGGTGAAAACATGTATATTTTTATGTCGAACCCCGAAATTGTCACGTTGTTATAATATAACTTTTTTGTGATTCTTTTTCTTCTTAGGAAGTTTGATTTATACTTAAAGATGAATTCAATGTTCAATCATTAAAAATATCATTCTTCTTTGATGAGAGTTTGGAGCTATACCTTTTGGATGATTGTTTATTGTTACACACTTATAATGTCACAATTTAAGTTGCAAGGACTAAGGACAACAACTTTGGGCTCTTTCACTTACTCTCACATTAGAATTAAATAGAGTTGCATTGACGAGCTAGCTCAACAAGTAGTAATGGTATGCCATGTGAAAGTCTGCGATGGCAGAATTATGCCGTTTCTCACTCTTGCATCGCCACAGGCGACACCGGCAGCTTGGGTTCGGGCTCAGGATCGAGATTGGGGGCATAGGTATAGAAGCGTGCTAGTGACATCTTGTAGGCGCACTTGAATCACTTAAGCACATGGTAACGAGGCGAGCGACGTCGGTAGTCTAGCGCGATGACAATTACTAACTATTAACTTGGTTACCGGTTGTATTTTTTTTAAGTCATTTGGAACTAAGCACTTTCGAGAGATATAACGGTCGTTTAATGAAGGGTCGCCACCTTTTGAAACAAAAGTTATTGGTCTTCAAACTGTCAGAATTCGTTTTTTCTTTTTTTTTCACGTGCTTCAAAAATCAAATTCTCTCCGCAAACTCTCTCTCTCTCTACGAAATTTTCCAAAATAATTTGTTCTTGCTTACAAGCGTTTTGTACTGCGAACTTAGCTTTGTCGTACGTCACGTGCTATTCGCGCTTTAGGCCTACGTTCGTGGAGGTGCAAAAAAAACTACAAGGAGAGCTCTTTTTCATGATTTAAGCTGTGACGTTTTTGATCTTCAACAATTTCAAATTGTCTCTCACATTTATTCTCGTCCATTTTGAACTTCATTATCCAAATGATACATTATAAGCAATCTAATTTGAATGTTTTGAAATAGGGAACTTATGTGATCTTATAAACAATAATCATATCAAAAATCTATAAAACAATCAATTATATAGATTATAAGCAATGTAATTTGAATGTTTTGATTCAAGAATTTCTTAACGTGTTTAATAAGATCCAATAAAGAAAAATTATTTCATATGATTTGCCTAATCTTCACATACAAATTTTATTTTTAGAGTGAAATATGACAACCCAATTAAGTACTTCTTGGAACAGTTTTGGTGTTAGGGGTCGAAATCCATATTTTAACTCGATCTAAATCGGAATGGCATGATACACCGAAATTGGTCTAGTTCATCTGTAGATCCTCCTTCTCCTTGCGATTTGGATTTTGATAAATCCATTTAAATAAAACATAAATCGTGAAACCTAATTGTAAAATTACCATAAATGACTAATCGATTAAAAAAATACGCATCTAATCAAAAACTCCAGATTAATAATGCTTATAGCTAGTTACCATTAGACATCTTAAAATAGTAGATCTTATAATTAAAAAAAATGCTCATACATATTGATTATAAAGAATACCATCATGTCACTATTATTCATTAAATAATGAAGTTTGCATACCACTTAAATGTCATTATTCCAAATGAAATATAATGTTTTCATATTTTGAAGCTATATATTTTTTTTTCTTCTTTCAAAACATAACCATATACATATAAAGAAGTAATCAACAAATGAGGACACATGACTAGGTTTCATATATCAATCAACCCTATATATCAAAATTGACCACCAAAAGATCCATTGCACCATTGATTTCTTCAATGTTTAATGAACGTGATTGTTGAAAAAGATGGCTCATTCTTAAACTATAATTCATCACTTAATTAGTTCTAAAACATTATTGTTTGACTAATCGACTTGTATGCACACTAATGTCATTAATAGCGAGGAAATAAATAAGAAAAAAGAAACTTAGTACTATGATCACAATTCTTGAAATTTATAACACATCCTTCGTTGAGAATGAGAAATAAATGAGGATATATAGTGTCAAATTAATACTCTAGCCTCTGCCTAACACACAAGAGTACGTACCAAACAGTACTGATTTGTTTATTGTTTTTTCATATATTAAGCTATTAATAGCACTATCACCATTAATTCAACATGTTATATATGTAGCAGAATTCCCAACTCTCACAGCATTATAAATATGGCTTAATTAATGACACATATATTTAAATCAACACTGGGAATTCAGTAAAGAGTACATATATTTATTTTACCAATAGAATTAAGTTGGTATAGGTATAATTGTATATGTGTGTAATTTAAGGATCGTGATAATTGTTAGTTAAACTTTATTAGATTAAGACTGTTTATATATTGACTACTTTTATAAAGAACCGAGCTAGAATTCTAGAGATTCAGAGAGCTTAATCAATTTGGCAGCTAAAAATTCTAAATCCCAGTAAACTCAGAAAGGCTTCGATTTGTATAAAAAATTATATAAAA
This sequence comes from Parietaria judaica, assembly GCA_954871525.1. Lineage (NCBI taxonomy): Eukaryota > Viridiplantae > Streptophyta > Magnoliopsida > Rosales > Urticaceae > Parietaria > Parietaria judaica. The sequence continues at coordinate 17,586,399 of OX940868.1, read as the reverse complement.
AAGTTGGGATTAATGTAATACTATTATATGCCCAAACGCCTTTCAATAATGATAATTATAACAGTGATGTAATTAATGTGAATGATGGTATTATATAGTATATAAATAGATTGTTCATAAAATAATATACGGAAATGTGGTTCCTTATTTATTTTTGGCATATCATATCCTTCTATGGGCTTAAAATAAAACTCTCTCTCTCTCACGCCCTCACGTGTGTGAAGACAATACGCTCTTAGATGCTTGAATCCGTCGATTGAGGCTTTGTAGTTTGATCAACACCAGCGGGAACTCCATGAACGCACGAAGATCAAGAAAAATCACGCAAGCACCCTACAACGAGTATATTTAAATATCTCCGTTTTTTTATTATTATTATTGAGATGGAATATCTCCGGTTTTGATTAGTCTTTCTGCATTTAATTAACCTTAAAAGACGGGAATATAGTAAACTTTGATTGGGTCTTATAATATGTATATACATGTCTTATAAATAAGGAAGATCTGGATTGTTTTCTTCGCATAAAACAGTGTATACAAAATTGACGTCTGAACGAATTATCATAAAATATAGTATTTAAACAATAAATACAAAATTGTATAAATAAGCGATACATAGTTAGTTATTAACCTAGTACATTAGTATCTCACGGTGAACAACATATGCTCTATTAGTTTTCACAATTGATGATTAATTAGTTCTTTTTCCATTTACCATAAATGATCAGTCAAACTTTTTATTATTTTTTATATGACTTTTTATTATTTTTTATTTTTTATATAATGATTAAGTCGAACTTAGCAGGACCAAGACCCTGATCTCACTTTCTCGAAGCTTCAATTTTCAAAAAATAATCACTTGTGTCATGCATTATACACATTTTCGAATACCTTGTTTCTCTTATCTTATTTGGTACGCTCTCCAATTTTTCTAGTGAATAGAATGAATATATAAATAAATATAGAATATTAAAGAAAGTCATATATATATAATAATAATAGCAGTATCTCTATAAATTATTAATATTGTTAGAACCCAATAATTTTATTAATTTATCGAGATATAATTTAGTTGTGTTAGTTAGTGTCGGTAAGAGTATTATTATTTAACTCAAGTGGGAACTATTTTTATTGGGATACTTAACAAATTAATTAATGTATGTAAACACTGTCCCTCACTACTCTTAATTAAACTAACCATCGTGTTTTTGTTTTTTTTTTGTTTTTTATTTTTGAGGACTTGGAAAAATTATGATAGGAAGTTCATAAAATAACCCCTAGAAAAATTATTATCACCAAAACAAGGTAAAAATATTGTTTACATTTTCCTACTTAAACATTTCTCATGAAATTTTGAATATTGTCTAATCTCAATTCTCAATTAGTATATTAAATTTAAAGAAGACACATTTTCTCATGTTTCTTCAATTTATGAACTAGAAAAGGCCACTTGAAGGTTCATAAATAATAATAATGGAATCTTGGCTTTTATATTTTTAAATTCTAATGACCACTAAACTTGTTTAACTTAGCAGTGGTAACTGGTAAGTTCTTACTTCTTAGATCCAAATCTCCAATCACATAAAGATTTAGTTTTTTTGTTTTTGTTTTTTTTATGTATAATTGCGTCCAATAGTTGTCAGTTATTATTATCATGCATATATATATAATATGCATATATATAGAGTAATATGAGTATATATTTTTGTCAATATTGACTAATAATATCAGTCTAATAAATAAATAATCTAATGACCACAAATTCACTTCATCTAGGATATATTTTTATTTTTATTTTAAAATTTCGGTTGCCATGATGAGTGAGGGTATCTCAACCACCATTTGCAGGCAGAGAAGTAGGGCCATAACTGTCATTTTGATGGGCTCCTTTCATGGCATTGACACAACCCTTGTCCTCTCCTTCAGGCCCAACTTGCTCTTTCTCATTTCTTATCAATATTGCTGAGTTGTTATTTATTTTTTATTATTTTCTTATAAATAAAATCACAATTGGGCATTTGAATTTTCTCATGTTTTTATTTGAAGTTTGAAACCCTCCTTATCTTTATCATTTCTATATTCTCTTTGTCATTAATTATGGGATCCCTTTTCATTGTTTTAAATATCCAAAGTTTTTTCTATGTAGCATGAGTTTCTTTTCTCTTTCTGAAAATCAAACTATTTAAAAATAATAATATATATTCTAAGACTCTTTATTTTTTTTTTCTAATATATATAAGTTCAATAAAGTACTTAATCTCAAATTTATTTTTTGTTAGAAAAATTACCAGCACTTATTAGTAATATTTCAAGAAAAATTACTAGCATTATATATATTCACAAATTTATTAACATTAGGTCTCCAGTTAAATATAACAGAAGTCATGAATGAAAAATTACCGTTTCAATATTCTACTAGCATTATATATATATTCCCGCCCTGAAAAATTATCGTTAACACGCCGTTTCAGTTGGTCTACTTTTATACCTTTTCCGCAAATATCTCATATATCAACTAGCTTATACTTTTATTTTGTTGAAAAAACAGATAAACAGACATTTTATGAGGATATGAAAATTAGTGAATTATTTATAATATGTTAGTGATAAAAACCTAACATGAATTTTGAAGCATGATATGACATTATAGAGTTTGTGGCACATGCAAGATCAAGAGTACTGCAAATCAATAAATCCTCTCTCATGCTTTACTAAGAATAGTTAATATATACATATATAATATCACAAATAAGTTTAATAGTAATCGAATAAGCAAGTAAGTGTTAAAAAAAAAGAAAGAGGTAATTTGGGAGAGGAAGACAATATTTTTGCTCATTCAATGGTATAAAAATGAAAAATACAATATATATGAGAATATTACAAGCACCTGATCGAGCGAATGATATTCCAAAATCATTGATTTATAATAGCAAAACTCATTGTAATGGATGTTATAATTAGTTCAAACTATCCATTGTCAATTGTCATACATGTTTATATATACACACACACACATAATGAGCTAACGATATCCATCTCTTCTGTCTTGCTCCTCAGCTTCTTTGTTAGCAACTTGAACTGATTTGAACCATAGAAATGCCTACACCAAGTAATCACATACGTTTAGACACACCATAACCTATTTGATCAACTACACCGAGTGTAGGAGAAACTTACAGAAGTTGGAATTCCGGTGAAAGCGAAGAACCCGAGCAGCGGAGCGTAGAAAGCACTGTCGGGGTTGACCACTCCGAAAACAGGCTTTTGGTTCACATACTCGAAGACTGAACCAATCTGCAAATTTTAAATTCGCGGTGAAACTCATTTTTTGACATTGTCAAAACCGAAACTAGATATTAAGTTTTCTTCCAGTCAAACCGTTTTTTTATTTTTATGGGAAATCAGTTTCATCAATTTTTTTTCTTACCATCATATGGAATTTATTGAAGAAAATAAACTAATCATCAAAATAAATTTATATCCTAAAATTAATTTTTAAAACAGAAATGAGTTAGCAAACAACCGTAATATATTCCCTAAAACGTTCAAAAGCAATACTGAAACAGTGGACACGGGTACCGAAATCCATTCCAGTTAAAACCAAATATTCCAGTTATTTGGTATTTTATGAATCGGTTTTCGACGTATTAACCGGGTTTTCATTCAAAAAAATTCGAAGGGACTTACAGCTGCAATGGCTGTCACCGCTGAGGCGAGTAAGTAAACGAAGAATGGTATTTCAACTTCATTTCCCGAATCGCCCTTTTTTCCATCCTCTCGGGCCCAAGGAGGGGGCTCGTCGGAGCCTGTTTTCGCCCAAGAAGGCACCGTTTCTTCGGACTTGCTAGATTCTGCAGAGCCTTTGGTGGCAGCATAGACACTGAATTTTCCATGACCACAATGACCCTTTTGAACTGCCATTCTGGTGAAGAACTTTCCGCTTTTATCGCCGAAGAACTTGGTGTGATTTGATCGCGCATTTTGCTTGAAGCCGAGAATTGCGTTTGAATTGCAAGAGAGCATAAGGTTCACAGCCATATCTGCTCTGGTTCTGTGTTTTCTTTTACCTTCCTTTGTTCTCTTGTGTCTTTCTTTCACTGAGGATTTTAGAAAAGTTCAATATATAAATGTGCTAAGAAAATTAATGTCATAATTCTTCTTGTTATCATATTAGCTAATTTAATGAATAGAAATTAAAACATAGACCGAGGAATATTTTCGGTGGCAAATGTACTCAAATTTCACTTTACAGTGGCTTGAATGTACCCAAGTTCCACTTCACGAGGTTCGAATGTACTCAATGTTCCAAAAAAAAAAAACTCCCAAATCTCCAGTAAAATGAAGTTGTACATTTGCCACTGAAAAAAAGAATTTGTCAATTAATCCTATAATTTAAATTTTTCTAAAACACACACACCACATGCTTTAGTAATCACTTTTCTACATACATGTATCACATTAAACTCTAATGCTTCATTTGTAAGGTTTTTTTTTTTTTTTATACATATCATACTCAAACAATGAAAGAGCTAATTAAGCAAAAACTGTTCACAAATAAATGTTCATAACCAGAGGACAAACATGATTTCCATTATCCTTTGAGACATAACTTAAGACATACACTCAGTTCACCAACAGTTCTTCAAGACAATACTTGGCATATTATATATGTATTATATATATATATAAAGCAACATTGCATTGCAATTACTAATCATCACAATAAAAGAGAGTATTTGATTTGAATTATACTGAGGATACCTGGTTCAGAGAGGTGTGGCAGCCATTAGAGATTGCCCAAATGCATAAACTCCATAAAGATTCAAACTTTAGAGCCTGGGCAATCACTGTATGAAATTTTAGTATAAGATTATCTTGATATATATTGACAGCGAGATACGCTATCACCGAGTTCTTCTCTTTGTTAATGGATGAACATTTCCAATTATGTATATATTATTTATATATAATATAATATATATCCTATTCTACTTTTTTTAATTCATAGAAGAAACCAGGACCACCCATTACTATGGTTTGAGCTGTATGGAAATATCTATGTTTTGGGCTCATAAATAAGCCCATGTTAGGTCCAAAAGCATCTACTTCATATTTTAATGTTTTTGGGCCCATAAATAAGCCCAAGTATAATTTCAATATCCATTAGTGCTCATAAATAAGTGTCATGAAAACTCTTAATATAGTAAGAGACTACGTATACTAGTAGGGGTGAAACCGGGTCGGGTACCCGGTTTTTTTGAACTAGCCGGTACCCGAACCCGGTTTCCGGGTAGTCGAAAATTGGTACTCGGTACCCGATTTGGAAACCAAGTTTGGATTTTCAACCGGATCCGGGTTTTTACCCGGATCCGTTTTATTTTTTTTAATAGAAAAACTAAATTATCTCAAAATAAACATTACACATGTTTCGTACATAAGAAAAACATGCATCCATTGTCTAAAATTTAAAATGCATTAAAAAAACATATGATAAAGCACTTCGAGTTCTTCCGGCTTTCCATCATCATTTCACCGTCCGCGCATCAAAAAATTTAAAAAATATTTTAATGAAACCCTAAAATGAGAAATGAAAAAAGAGAGATGAGTGTCGAGCCCTAACCCTAAAATATTTTTTCAAAAAAATTAAAAATTAAACAAACCGGGTATTAAACCGGGTACCGGGTATCCGGTTTTTAAGATTTCACTACCCGGTACCCGGTACCCGAACCCGGTTTTAAACCGGGTACCGGGTACCCGGATCCGAATTCGGATTCGGATACGGATTCGGATTCTGGTTTTTACCCGGTTTTTGGGTTTTATTTGCACCCCTCAGGCAATTAGTTAATTTCTTTTAAAATATTGAGTTTTTTTTTATGTTTCTTAAATCCATTCTAAAAATATAATTCTAAATTGATTTTTAAAATTCAAAAATATAATATACAAAAAAACAGAACCAGAGACATTGCGTACTCTCTTACCTATATATAAATATGATAAATTTACTTGTAATGATTGGCTATCTACTAGCACTTTTTTAATTCTAAACAGGTTGTTCCATTCAATCAACAACCAATGAGGATATAAAAAAAGGGGCGCTGTGTATACTGCAAATTGATGATATGCGATTTAAAATCGACATACTCAGGTTATCGTTTTTACTGAAAATTACAGATAACCCACAAGTAAACTGCAAATCACGAACTAACTCTAAAAACCGCATAAACCCGCACAATAACCTTTTAAACTGCGTAAAAACTTATATAAATTCCAAAACTATATAATTTTATATAATTTATTCATCATATTATATGTCTCACTAATACTTATAAATACTGTTAGTTTGCAGTTTATCGATCAGTTTTGCGATCTACCCATCTGTTGCAGTTTTTAAAAATCTCACAAAAACCCATCGGTCAGCCCTAGTGCCCACGGTATACCCGTAAATTAAACTTGCGATCGATTTTGCGGTTTGCGGGCATCTGAACCATGAATATCATGCATGTTTGTGTCCAGCTACAATTTATTCAAGTAAGAAGAAGTTTAAAAGGCGAATTAGCAAAAATAGAGCTAATTTAAAGCCGTTCATTGGTGAGTGAGTTGAATATATAGAGAAAATAATAAGCATAGTAATAATAGCCACTTTAATCCCACTCCCATATATTTACTTTAACTCTCTTGAATGTAAACACAAGAATCAGACTTGCTTCCTTCTACAACTCTACGCTTTCTTGGCGTCTCATTAATTCTTCAACACTTTTTTCCATCCTGAAAAATACAAACTAATTATTAAAGGGTTCTAATAAAAAATATTTATTATATTGGTCTATTGTTTATGTTCATCTCACATACTGTTAAAATAAATTTAAAAACATTAAAATAAGCATCAGCTAATACGAAGAAAATAGTTGGATTGAATAATTACAAGTGGAGATAGGAAAATAAAAAATTACTATTAAAACTGACATTCAATTTCTTCAAAAGCTCTCAATTTATATTAAATAAAAAATAAATAAATATTCAAATACCTTAGTAATTTCAAGACCAAGAATTGTCGAAAGCAGCTGAAGTGATCGCCTGAGAGAATTCCTGGAAGCTGATACGCCCGTCGCCGTCCGTGTCGGCTTCCCGGATCATCCCCGTGAGCTCCTCCGCCGTAAGAGCGTGCCCCAGCTTAGCCATCGAGTGCGCCAGCTCGGCGGCGGTGATGAACCCGTTCCCGTCCCTGTCGAACACCCGGAACAGCTGCCTCAGCTGCTCGTCCGTGTACGGCGACTTCGCCGCCAGGAGCTCCGGCGACACCAGCGCGGCAAACTCCGAGAACTCGATCAGCCCGTTGTTATTCGTGTCGGCCTTGGTGATCAGGATCTCCAACTGGTCGGGGCTCGGCTTCAGCCCCAGCGACCGGAGGAGCGACCCGAGCTCGAGCTGCGTCAGGCTCCCGTCGTTGTTGCGGTCGAACGACCGGAATATCTCGCGCAGCTCCGCGATCTGCTCGTCGCCGAGCCTCACCGGCGATTCCTTGTCGTTCATGCCGAAAACCCGACGGACTCAGTTAGATTCTTCTCCGCCGGATCGCATTCGACGGAATCGAGGGAGAGAATTCGGGGTTTCAAGAAGAAATTGGATCGGATTGAAAGGAACAGTGAGGTGAGATTTGGTGACACATCTTTGTCTTCCAGAGAGAAGAGAGAGCACTTTAAAAATTATATAATTTTTTTAAAATAATTCCATGTATAATATAAGGTGAGGACGTGAGGTGACGCATGAATAATCGGTATCGATCATATGATAAAATTAATTAAAACCTATATACATTTACTTTTTATAAGTTAAATTAAATAAATAAATAACTGAAAAGCGCGGGAAGGGAGGCGAGGATTGCGTGGAAATGCGGACACGTCTGCTTGTCACCGTTGGACTCGATCAACCGCTTTTATTGATTCTCTGCGGTGCTCTTCTTTCGGACAGAAGCTTGTGCCCAGCTAATTTGGACCAGTGAGAGGCGGACACCTGGAGTGCATGAGAAATGTAATTACGGTTTTGGGCATGGGTTGCTTACGTGGCGGGTCGACGTGTTGGGGATGAAGGATTGGCTGATCGGTTCGTTGCGGCGACTTTCTGACTTTTTGGAGAAGTTGACTCGCCTTTCGCTTTGTTTTTTTATTTTATTTTATTCTATTTTATGAAAAGGATCCAAAATATGGGAAAAAGTCTAAAAGGGCAGGTAGTGATTATAATGACATCACATATTTTTGAATTATTAATTCCGGTGATTGAATCTAAAATTGTAAGTTTACGTTTTTTATTAATTCCGACTTTTTGATGTTTTTTCTCTTTAAGTGTACAACTTATAATTATTAGACTTCAGGGAATATAATATATAAATAACGAACATATTATGTCTGTACATCCGAACGAAAAACTTATAATTAAATTGGTTAAAAAAAACATAATTAAATGTTTGTGATAAATAATAATAAGCAAATTATATGCCAAAGTAAACGTTATCTCTACTCTCAAGTACGAACCTTCTGTACTTGTCTGCACTCTGAAACATTTATCAACTGAGAGTCGCTACAAAACTAACAAACTTTAATATTTCTCTAATAAAGCCACTTTATTAATCAGAGATGAAGATCAATAAAATAAGACATAATTAATAATGGTGTTCTTTTTAAATGGTATCAATTTTATATTATATATTTTGCTCTTCAAGCATAGTAACTCATTTAAACACGATTTGAGCGAAAACCGACAAGCATGCAAAACAAAATTAACCCGAATATATTAAGCGCCGCGTCACTAATGAGGCGATTTACGGATTGTAAATTAGAAAAGAAATGGTACGGTTTTAAGTTGCTATGTCAACAAAAATATTTCTACCAAACTCTTATTTATTTTCAGAATTGTATATCATTACACTATTTCTCTGTCGTTTTCACAAAATCAATCGTTTTTAGTTCTGGATCCACTTCTTAATACTTTAGTTTTGTCGTTTTCATTTCTATTGTTCAACACGCTTCACGCTACTTATTTCTATTATATTCAAGAAAAGAAAAAGAATGAGATAAGTTAGCATGTTGTTCATTGAGTCGTTTATTATTTTAGAGAACGCATCGAATACTCAAAATACACTTAAAATTTAAGATAAATGTTCATAGTTTCATAAATCTAATTTATGCTCATTAATAAAAAAAAAATTGGACCATATTAACCCTAATTTTAATTATAATTATTTATTTTCGTATAATATTTATTAATAAGGGTTAATTGTGGCAAAAATACTCAACCTTTAGTCAAATTCTCTGTTGTGTATACAACCTACGTAAATGGCGGCAAAAGTATCCAAACTTAGCATTTGAGAGTTGATCGAGAATATCTATCTATGTGGCAATCAGTCTTTGCCACGTGGCATGCCACATGGCCCTTGGCTGCCATGGCTGCCACGTGGCATGCCACGTAATTATTATTTTATTCAAAAAAAATTAAAATATATTTTTTTAAACGAAATTATTTTTTTTAAACAAAATTATTTTTAATTTTAATAATTTTTTTTTAATAATAACAAATAAAGAACATTTAAATTTAAATATTCATTATTGGTTATAATTTTTTTTTAAAAAAAGTGGGTAGAACAAATTCATTTTCACCGCTCACGGTTCACTTGAACTCCGTTTCCGGTCCGGTTCAAGCGTCGAATAAAATTGTTTAATATGTTTAATAATAATAACTAATAAACACATACATAATGTTTAAGAAGTCAAGACATAATTATATACACACCACTTATTCAAAAACAAAATATAGTAAAAAAATACTAAAAAGTCTAAAATACTAAAAAAACAAATAATAAAATCAATATATATAAAAAGTCCAAAATATGATAGAAAGTCTAAAAGGACAGGTAGTTATTAAAATAACGTGACATATTTTTGAATCATTAATTCCCGTGATTGAATCTAAAATTGTAAACTTACGTTTTTGATTAATTCCGACTTTTTATCCCCATTCATTTTTTTTTTCTTTAAGTGTACAACTTATAATTATTAGTTTAGTGAGATTTTCTAAGTTACTTTAATCCGAAACATGTCGTGTGGTGACTTAATTTTAACGGATACACATAGGATAAAATCAATTAAAAACGATTTTTCTTACAACTTTAGATGTTTGTAATATAACTATAAGCTTGAGAACATATCAAGTTATTTTTTTATAATTTTCGATTTATTTATGGCAATTATCTTTTTATCTTAAGCTTAAATTTTTAAAAAAATTATAATTTCTAACCTTCTAGAAAAAGGCCTTTATCCAGCCTCCATAAATTCTAAATATATCCATTATATTTTTCTTTCTCAAAATACCCTTATCACTTTCATGCTATTTTACTCCCTTCGAATTATCAAAGCTTAATATTATCAATTTCCTCAAACTTCCAAATGGACAAGTAATTAGAAAGTTTGACAGAAGCGAAAAAAAATTGAATAGGTAATTTGTGCCGGAATTTAATAGAAAAACTTGAAAGACAACTTTCAAGTTAACTAATCCATTTTAGAACGTTTATATTATAAAATTAAAAATGAACTTCAAAATTGGGGATCTTTATTTTATTTGATAAATAGAGTACAGACTATATTAAAAGTTCACATTAAAGCCCAATTTAGAATTGGAATAGAAATTTATTTTCGGCCAAAAATAAATATACATTCACAAGGCATAACAGAATCATATTTTTCTCACAGTACAGAGCTTTCATATTTAAATACCTATATAATCATAGAGAGACAAACTTTATTATTTTGGCTATAAAACATACAGGGAAAAATTATATCTATACCTGGTTACTGATAGAGAAGAGGGCTTCCTTCTTTAGCGAGGACGAAAAGACCGCCGTCGCCCCTCGAGATCCGGAAGTCCTCGTCGAGGTAGGTTATCAGGAGCCAAGAACTCGTCCTCTCGCCGGGAATAGGGATCTTCAGGGCCGGTTGACCAGAAATAGCCCGAGAGAGGGTCGCCACCGCCTCCTGAACGGGGTTCAGAGTCTGCTGCAACGGGGACAGGTTGAGTTTCTGCCCAAAAATGTCAATTTCACCCGGGAGTTCGACGCTCGACTTTATCTCCGGGGGTTGGAATGTACCTTCCTTGAATTGAACCTAAAATGTTTTTTGCAACCACAAGTTAGCAAGTGAATTTCCTTGGTGTACTTGAGCTACCAGAAAAGAAGAAAAAAAAACTTTGACGAAAATTATAAAATATGTCAAGAAATAGATTTTAAAAGGAAAAGCGGTTACGGTCAACGAAACTGATTAGCAAAGCAGATCAGCTATTAGTTACGGATTAAAAGATCGGCTAACAACCAAAGTCAAAGTTCTCTGATTTTTTTATGTATAAAAACATATAGCTTATATAGTGTTTGTCTAATTTTATTTTAAATGCCTGATTATGTTATTTTATTAAGAAATAAGTTATAAAGGATCAATGTTATTACTACTCAGTTTACCGGTTTTCAACCGAACATTTTAACTAAATTAATAAACTGGATATCAGTTGTACCTTGTATAACCAAATTCAATTCGAATTGTAAGAACTGGTCAAACCCGAACCGAACCAAACCGGTTTCACCCCAATCAGAAACAATAGATCATATAAGATATGTAGCTACTATCCAATAATTTTTTGAATTAGTTAGGCCATATTTAAACGTTATATCGCAATGCTAACAATAACTAGCCATGGTACCTGAATTCTGGAGGGACTGCGAACTTCAAACGAAGCGCTTGCACTGAAAGAGAAGGTTGAGAAGGGACTGGACAGTGATGTCGCGTTCACAATCGTTGAGCTGTCGACATCGATCGATTGGCTTATCTTGTTCACTTTCAACAACGGAGTGGAACCTGCTGCTAAAAGCGGCAACAGCTCCGAGGACCCGGTGAACCTGACTCAAAACGAGCATGTGAAAATCGATGCCGAAGATCCGAACATAATAAGATAAATACGAGCATTAACACACAACTGTAAAGATTGCAGCCAGGACCGAGCAATCTATATGTTATACGTTACATCCTACTAAAGCAATGATCTTAACTCAGTTCATGTATAATAAACTATTATGCACAGTGTAAATGAACACGTTTTCCAAAACAAGAATTTCGCCAACAAGAATCCACCAAAGCGACGTATCTCCTTTTCTTATAAGGACGCAAATTTACGGTAACAGTCCCGACCTTTCTTTCGAGAGCAAGGCTGGACGCTCTCCTATGGACGCTCTCCTATGGACGCTAAGCACGCCACGACAAGATAATCATAAAGATTCAGTGGCTAGGCGTTGACGTCTATATGGTGGCACGAAATACAAGGGACAAGACGCACGGAAAATACTAAAATACCCTTAATGAGTTAACTAACCGACAGACCTCTAAATCTAATGACATAAACAAAATGAAGAAGACATAAGGCCTATATAAGCAAGACTAAATGACCGTCTTGCCCTTCCTCCGATGATATGTATGCGCTGGCCTATTACATTGTTCTACTGTTCATTATTGAACTGCAAAGCAACTATTATGACACTCATACCATCAACCAAACAAGCACTCCAAAATGGAAAAAACCCGGACGCACACGGGAAGACAAACTCGAATGCTGCATGTTCCAAACAACTCTGAACAGTCTATATATAATACGTTACATTCTACCAACACACAGTCTGCCTAAAAACAAGTACGCACGCACTTCTTGCAACAATTCGGGTTCGAAACCACGATTCACTGCAGCAACCTCATCTATAAATTCAAGAAGACCAACGAATTGTTGAGCAACTACCACAGCTCAGTCGTTCAACCAAACAAATACTCCAAAAACCGGGCAAAAAAAACCGGACACGCACGACCAACATACCTCCAATATTGTCATGTTCCAAACAGCTTTTCAACACAGAACACAATTCAATCGTCATACCAAACAAGACACTCATAATTCGCGAAAACTCGGAAACTAACCCGAACAATGCAATGTTCCAAGCAACTCAAAGAGTTCAAAGAGAGACTCACAGTAAGACCCAATCCCCGGCCAGAAGCTCGGGGCTCTGCATCGGCGCCGGAGTCGGGTTCAGCGCCTCCAGCTGGTTGACGAGCTCCAAAATCTCCGCTCTCTCCTCCATTCTCGCCCGAATCCCCAACTCCGTGCCGTAGACACTGTCAACCAAGCACCTCTTCAGCTCCAAAATCTTCTCCTTCCTCTTCGTCTCCTCGCCGGCATCTCCGTCCCCCGGAGCTTCCGAGCTCGCATCGGCGGCGGGAACGGCGCCGTCCGGGCCCCACTCGTCGTCGTTCTGCGGCGGGTCGGCGGCGGGGAGCTTGGAGTAGGCGGAGGCGGGCTCGGCGACGGAGGGCTCGCCCCACTCGTCGGAGGGGCCGGCGGAGGAAGGGTCGTCGGAGTCGGAGTCGGTGAGGGATGAGCGGAGGCGGGTCCGGAGGTGGAGGCGGAGGGAAGGCTTGGGGGTGGCGAGGGGTCTGAGGATGGGGAAGGAAGGAGAGGCGGGTTGGGGAAGCTTGGAGGGGTTCGGGGAAGAAGAGAAGAGAGAAGGATTCGCGGCTGAGAAGAGCGACGCCATTGTTGGAGCCTGGTTCAGTGGTTCTCTCTCTCTGAGCTCTGTGTCGTTTGTGAATTGTGGAAGAGAGCTATCTTTGCGTGGAGAGCTTTTGGTAGAAAATGGAAGGTGATTCTCGAGCTCAGAAATCGATTTTTTTGGTACCGAATATGCAATTATTCGATAGTTGTGGGATTTTAATGCTTATTAATAAAACTGAGGACTGAGGAGGCAAACCGCTAATGAAATAAAGTCGATGGGTTTTTTTTTTTCAGCTTTCCAACAAAGTGGAAGGGTTCAGATGCAAATAAAGAAAACATTGCATGGGTGTTGCTTTGATACTATAAAATTAATTGTGGGGTTTATATGCCAACAAATAGTTAGAGGGGCTGTAATTATTAAATATTAACTATTAAAAAATAGGATATTGGAGGCATAAATACTAATTTTTTTTGTTTTAGCCGGAAAATACTATTTTTTTGAAATTATATGTATAACAAGTACTTTTTTGGGTTTTTTTTTACTATCTGTTTTATATATAAAAATATTAATATTTTGTCTGGCTGATTTTTTTAGTTATCATTAGTTTTTAAAATTAGTATTTATACCGCAAATATCACTAAAAAGTTGATGGGGTTATTTGTACTTGTGCTTAAAGTTCTGGATTTCAGATGATGATTACTCTTTTTATTAAACTGTACATTTGTAGTAAAAAAAAAAAATACAATGCTAAGTAAAATGAGATGATAAATGTTTTTTAGCGGTCGAAAGATAAAAAATTAGTAAATTGTGGGATGGCCATTTTCCAACTTAGAGTTACCGCTATATCGACTAATAGTCAATTGAAACGGAATGTATACAATATTTTTTTGTGCGGCAAAAGTATAGAAAGTTATGAGAAGCGTGGGATGATTGATTTTTATAATTACATTATAAACCGAGTTAAACCGAAATCTGTCCGAAATCTGTCTTTTATATTTTTCACGTGGAATTCTTAGTGAGATTGTTTCCGCAACTACAAATTCGGAAAAGTCAAACAGTACTAACTACTGGATTATACATCTTATAGAGATCACTCTCGTAAAAAAAAAAAAAAAAAAAAAAAAAAAAACTTCTGAATTAATAGAGTAATGAACACAGAGGAGGAAGATCCCAGAGAGGCTCCGAAGGATCATGCACTGTTTCCATGTACTCATGAACACCGTTCATCGCATACAGCGAAGCCGAGATCTGCCTTTCTACTCTCATTCGCTCGAACTCGAAAAACTCCGGGTCAACCGTCTCAGCTCCGATAGGCCACGAAAGACCAGAGTCCGGTGAACCAAATTCGGGCACGTACGGCTTATACGCTTCACCAACCGGGTGATCCGACGAATCTGCTAACGTAGTTGTGCTAGAAGCGTTGCAAGTATCACTAGAGCTGCAAGAGACGGATCACATTAGAAATAAGAAGAATTTTAAACGCGAAGGGTATAAAAAAAGAAAGAAAAAAAATTAAGAAAAACCTAAACTAAACAGGATTTACAAATGAAAACTTTAATTTACAGATTTTTTCACTACTGTATTTACTAAGTTTTTTAAATAAAAACTAATAATTGCTGTTAAAATTGTTACGGTTTTTATTAACTGAATTTTTAAAGCGAATCTAGAGGTGAAAATTTGGTGATTGGTAGAATTAGTATTTAACTTCAGGAGTGCGGTTTTTCGTGTACAAAGTGAGAGTTTAGAAATATGAAGACCAAATCGAAGACTCGGTTGTTCACCCTACATGGCGAGTTGGTTTAAAAGACGAGTCGTGGTTAAATGAAATTGGATACAATAGCTAACTTTATATAAAATTGTATTTATATATAAACTAAAGTCCTGTTTTTAAGAAATTATTTGTGGTTTGATAGACACAACTACATATCTGAAATTGCACGACGGTTATTATCTGTTGTGCAATCCCCTCTTGCACGTCTGTTTTAAACCGTCGTTGAAAGATGCTAAACAATGATGTTACCCGACGAATTTGTTAGCACGATTGTAGTAGATAATTATAATCTCGGAATTTGAATCCAGAACCTCGTAAGATCATTCCGCGGTTTGTTGTTGTCGGCGAGGAGAGCACGGATGCGCGACGCGAGAGGGGAGCGGGGCGAGACGCGCGTGGCGAAGTTGGTGCGCGCGTTGGAGCCACGGAGCAGGCAAGCAGCTTCGTCGTAGGCCCTGGCAGCGTCCTCGGCGGTGTCGAAAGTGCCGAGCCACATCCTGATCTTCTGCGTCGTGTCTTTGATCTCTGCCACCCACCGCCCCGACGGCCGCTGCCGCACCCCGACCAGCTTATTGCGCCCCTTCGCTCCGCCTCGTCCCTTCGGCTTCGCCTTCTTGGTCGCGGGCTGTCCAAAGTGGATCTCCATGTTGGAGTGAAGGAAATGCTTCTTCTCTTGTTACCAAAGGAGTTTAAGTATGTTAAAACAGTGACATGGTGTCATTATCTATTTAATCTTTTGTTTGTCATATGTTCCTTAAGTTAGTATGATTTTTTATTTATTTGGGACACCAGGAGCTGCCACTTGGAGGCTCCCGAATGAGTTTCCAGATAAGACAAGCACAAGAATCTTAATTAATTAATTTAATTAGCTGAAACTAAAGTGAGACTTAGTCATAGTAATCTTTGTTTATTCCAACTTGTTATTCCAATTCTTCTTGTTATAATCTATGAAGTTGATTCATGTCTGGCATTTAGGATTAATTAGAGTATTTAATTAAGTTATTTGATTATAACGTTCTAATTATTTAATTATACTTAAAGTTTGGTTGTTATTTCACTTATTCCGTTTTTTTCTGAAACTTTTGCCGCGCAAGCTGTGACTTTTGCCACGAGGGTTATTGGGGTTATTTTTAGGCGACAAGGCTCCGGTTGTGAGATCTCAGGCTCGTATCAGAAGTTTCGTAATCACTATTGTCTCCATTTAAAAGGGGTTCATTTTATTATTACCTCATTACTTTGTTAATAAAACATGATTATTTTCATCGAGAAGTATTACTCAGGACTCAGTACAGTTTTATTCTTCATACCTTTATTCTCCACGAGCCCGTCAAGACTGCGTTTTTCTCATCTTCTCTGCGGCACGCTGCGTAGATATGACCGAAACTGCCCTTAACAAGTCAAAATGCCCTGCTAAAATTTTTGAAGTTCAATGAGCATTAGCTTGAGGCAAGCAAAGCTGTATAGATGATGACTAATCACAACGATCATTTAAGACCGTAATTAGGGTTCTTGATAGTATGAAATAAGAAGGTTTCATTTGGCTTTTTTGCATTCTTACGCCTTTAGGGAAGCTCGTGTCCTCGAAGAAACGACCTTTATTTTTTTTAATTCGGTTTTATTTATTCAGTAAGCAATCGAGAATTCATCATTTCAGTGAAATCCCGTTCATTCATGTTTGAGTTTTGCCTCGGATCCTATCAGAATGATCGTCATATCAAACATTAGATAGAAATGGAAAAGAGACAAAAATAAATGCAAATGTACCTTTTTTCGCAATTTGTGTGGCTGTTTTGTGTTATCACTGGAAAAATAAATCTGGAATATGGGCTATTTTGTCCCATTCTTCTCCCACCTTCCATTTGCATCGCGCCTTTAGTTTCGGACATGCTTGAATGGTCAACCTCTCTAAGTTGGTGAGTCGTTTGAAGCTCATGGGTATTTGTGCCAAGTCCGGACAGCCCGTGATGCGTAAATCCCGAAGAGATTGAAGATTTCCGAGCCAATCAGGCAATGTTGCAAGCCCTACTAGGTTAGTGATACTCAGGGTTTCAAGTGAATGCAAGTGTTGCAAAGCCTCGGGAAAACCCAAAAACTCGCACTGCAAAATCAGTCTTCGTAACGACGAGGGATGATGAAAATTATTTGGGAAATGCTTCAGCTCGCAATTATGAATTTCAAGAATTTCAAGTGACGCGAGTTCCCCAACACTGTCCGACAACGAAATCAGCTTTTCGCAATCCTCAATAGTTATTTCTTTGAGACGGGTTGAGTTCTTAAATATTCCCTCCTGAAAACATTTGAGTTTACGGCATGAACAGATTTCGAGCCTCTCCAGAGTGTCGCACCCGATCAACATATCACTCGAAAACTCTCGAACCTTCGCGAATGAAGATATATGGAGCGACTTGAGGGTGGTGAGATTCTGCAGCATTCCGCCGGGAAAAGAAGTCATGCTGTCGTTTTCGGTCAACCAGAGGCTAGTAAGACCACCGAGATTTGTAACCGAGTTTAGTGACAATTCAGTAGGGTTACCGATTTGTAAATATTTGACCGAAGTAATGTGAGGAAATATCAGTTTCGGGCAGTTGTTAACAGTCAACTCAGACAAGCTCGGGAACATATCACTTCCTTCTTCTCTTGTTAACATGTTCAGATTTGGCAGATATTCAAGCAAAAGTTGTTTTAATTGCACAAAACAGCTTTTGAACGGTCCATCATACATTTGATTGTCCAAGTATTGCACAAAATCCATTCTGGATATTTGAAGATCTCGTAGCGATGACAGACTCCCAAGAGGCGGAAGCTCAATGCAATTCCTGCAATTAGAGAATGTAATCGAAGTGACATTTACCAAGATTTCGTTTCTCATCCAGCTCGGGAAAGAGATACCTTTATAATTATTGATTCTCAACTTCGATAAATATGGAGAAGGAGCGAGAGCTTCAAGAACATTTTCAACATTTTCCCGAGATTCGTTTTGATTACTCATCTTCCAACATAATCTAAATTTTCTGAGATTCCTTTTTTCAGATATATTAGCAGATTTTGCTTCACCTGGACTTACCACTTTCTCGAGGTTTATGATCTCAAGATTCCCTCCTATATCTAAGTGGGCCAACTCGTCCAAGCCACAACCTTTATCCCGACTTGCCGTGAATCTGGTCAGAATCTTTAGGCAAGTTAGTCGCCCAATATGTGGAGGCATACTAGACAAGCTATAACAACCGTCGGTATAAAGATGGCGAAGACCTTTCAGGCAGCTCGTTCCCTTAGGCAACTTATGGAGAGACGAACAATGGCTTACGTCCAAAGTCAATAGATGGTGAAGGGATCCAAGTGACTCGGGAAGGCTATCGATTTTACTATATGAGAGATTCAAATAGCGTAGGTGTTTCATATTGTTGATCAAAGATGAGATGTACGATGATGGCCCCATAAGTTCCGCACTGAACGCTCTCAAAGAGCGACAATTCAGGTTATGAGAATAATCACAACCTTCATAGCTTATTACCGAGAAAGTCCTCAAGGACATGCCACTTGGTATCTCAATTCTTGCAGGTTCCGAACGGATATGGCAGGTAACATGTCGAACTCTATCTGAAAGGTTAACAGGGCCTACAACGTCGGCAATCTCCACGGAATGACATTCTTCCTCCGAAATTGATTGGGCTAGATCGTGAACTAAATCATGCATCTTGAATTTGGAAAAACGGCCATATTTATACTTCTCTGGTTGGATAAACGATCTCAAACATAGTTCTTCTAATATTTCGTTGCCAATCTCTTCTACCTCAAGTCTTCTGCTAGAAGATATCAACCCGTTTGCCATCCAAAGATAAATTAGTTGCTTCTTACTAATCTCGTAACCCTTCGGAAAAATTGAGCAATATGAAAAGCAACGCCGTTGTGCGATCGGAAGATGAAAGTAGCTTAGTCTTAATTCAGGCAATATCGAAACTTTTTCTTCCGGTAAATTCCAGAGCTCACTGTGCAAAACAGAAAGCCACTCTCGCTCTTCTTTTTTGAAGAGCAATAACCCTCCTAATGCTTTAGCTGCTAACGGCAGTCCTTTGCACTTCTTCACAATCTCTTTTCCGATCTCCACAAGATCGTGTCGCTCTTCCTCTTCACTTCCAAACGCTCGTTGTTTGAATAACGACCAACAATGGTCTTCTGATAAAGAAGACAACTCATGCATTGGGACCGTTCCTGTAATGGATGCAACTGTTTTGAGGCGAGTAGTAACGACAATTGAAGAACCCGTGGATCCGCAATCCAATACATACTTCAGTTTGTCCCATTCCTCTTGATTTTCATTCCACACATCGTCCAAAACAAGCAAATATCTCTTCCCTTTGAGCACGTCTTGAAGCCTTTTTTGCAGAGGATCCATCGCCAACGCTTCACAACCGGTATTCGTTGCAGACTCTATAATCTCTTTGACCAATCTTTTCACATCAAAATCCCCGGAAACACAAACCCACATTTTAACTTCAAAGTGCTTGCTAACCCTCTCATCGTTATAGACCAACTTCGCGAGCGTCGTCTTTCCCAAACCCCCTAGACCGACAATTGCGAAAACAGAAAGATCCTTGCACTTTGCCGAATCATTAACCAAGAAACCAACAACTTTTTCCCTATCGCCTTCCCTCCCATAAACATGCCGCTCGGTTATAATCGAGCTAGTTTGGCGACGCTCTCCAACTTGACCGGCCCGTGTTCTCTCGCCAACGGACTCCCGCAAGTGAAACTTCATTCTCTCGCTCGCAATCTCATCCAACCGGTCACCGATCGTTTTCATTCTATTCGCAATCTTAATACGAAACAGAACATTGTTCAACGAAGAACGTACCTTTCGTGTCCATGTGCAGTTCCGCAACTTATAGGCCTCCAATTCGCAGTCGTCAAGAACATCATCCAATTCACAAGCCACATCACTCAGCTTCTTCAGCCAATTCCTGATCGCCCGATCGGTCAACTGCCTCTCCTCGGCATCTTCGAGCACCGCGCAGATCGCGGAAAGCATGCTCGCGAGCTTCTTCATCTCTTTGCTCACTCCCAGAAGCTTTCCGACTCTCTTCTCAAACAGAGAGCTCAGATTTTCGAGCAGAAAGACGATGAAAGCCTCGGCCATTCTCGCTTGCTAGAGATCTTGAAAATCGCAGATTATAGCTGTGTAAAGTTCAATGTCACTTCGATAAACACTTCAAACTTGCATCCAACATTTTCTTGCATCATATTCACCCAAATACAAACATACTTAGAAAGAAAAGAACAAAAAAAAATCGAAAAGTGAAGATGATACACTCAATTTGAATGAAGATAATCGATCACTAAAACACTTCAATACTAAAACAAAATAAAGTAAGAGAATCAAACCTTTCGCAGAATTATTATGAGGCTTTAATGGCGATTTTGAAGCTCTTTTTTCTTCTTCAATCTGAGTGTGAAAGCGAAGAGCTTGAATACTATCCGTTGACTTTTGACTTTTGACATTGAAATCGCAATCACGATTCACGAGTATTTTGTACTCATATCTTCTTGACACGTGTCCCTCTAAGGTAGTTTGTCATGCTAATTGCCAATATGCCAACAAATTTTTCATTTCATTTTTAATTTATTTTACTTCAAAATTTAATTAGTTTTTTTCGCTCTCCAAGATCTTGTATCTTGTTCCGCCATTCCTTTTCCTTTATATCATTTGTTTGTTTGCCGTCTAAAGTAAAGCGGAATTAGAAAACCGGTTTTCGGTTCGTGGTTCCCGACCTCATTTTAAAATTTGGGATATTTTTGAAATACTTGGAACCAGGACCGGACCTGTTTTCACAATTTAGAACCAAAAAATACCTTGTCACGGTTTTTTATTACTTGTTTTAAAATATACTTCTTTCATCTTTTCTATAAAAAAACCAGTAAAGTCCGGGTTACAATCGCTAAACCCAATTTAAATTGGGATTTTCTGGTTGGAACCGGAATTTCAGGTTTAAAATTGCACTTCCACTAGTCCTTGTTTAAGACTAGTATATACTAGTTACCAGTTCTTGTAGTTTTACAAAACTGATACTGGAACCGCGAGGGCGTTTTTAAAGCTCCCGGAAAACACGAGCAAAAATCGTTAGAATCCCAGTTCCCGGATCCACTACTTGTTCTAAACGATAATTTGTTTCTAATCACAGCACAATCTCTCAATGCTTATATTTCTTTCTTTCCTTTGACATCAACAACGAAAATTGAACCCAAGTTGAAACAGTTGTTACAGAGAGACGGAAAAAGTACCTAATCTAGATACTAAAAGGTCTTCCTCTCATACAATCTCAGTCAGGCTTTCTTTTTCTTCGATTTAACCATCACCAGCCCGACGAAGACCGATAAGAAGCAGAGGAGCAACACCCCGGCGAAGACGGGTATCAAAACGGCGTATTCTTGAGGAAGGAAGTAGTGCTGAATGAAGTGATCGCTGTCTACGAACGGCTGAAACATACGAATTTCGGGAAAAAGTCAGAGGCAAACAACAACAAGTTCAGAACATTCAAATTACATAATATGATAATTTCGTAATACCGACCAGGATGATCACCCAAAACGTGTAATACGTGAAGATCGAGAGACTGGTGAGCGTTAACCCGAGCCCGACCGCCTTGTCTTGCAATTCCATTCCGATCCCGAGAAGCGCACAGCCTGCTCAAAGAGCTTGGATGTTAAATAACATAACCATTTTGAGTGAAATATAATGATGAACCCGAAGGTAACTAAAAACAACGATTGACGACGCGAAACTCCTCCGGTTTCGGACAATTCCGATTCCGAGCAATTAAATGCAAGAACATCTAATTACCTTCCATTAATGTCCATCTAATTAAAGCATCATTTCATTCTACTAAGTAATCGAACACTCAACTATGAAACCACCTAAACCCTAACGGGTCCAGATTCGCAATTGGCCATTAAACAGCTCAAACTTCACAGAGAAAAAACACGAGTATGGATTAACCCAAATTGTCCAGCCTAATCAAACAATGGGTATTTGGAACAAAGTTGTCAAGGATCCTCCGAATTCGAATTGCGAAATTCGATGACGAAAGAATTGAAAAATTCACCTCTTTGATTGATCGCGATCGAAGAACTCAAGCTTGTTTGGAGAGAGAGAGAGAGAGATTTTCTTCTGGTTTAGTTTTTAGGAGTTTTAATTAAGCTCCTAAACTTTTAGACTTTTAGTTAATATGCGGACCCTGAACTTTATTTATTGGTGCACTTTCCTCTTTTAATTTTTAGTTTTTTGCATTTACACTCCCCATTCAAGTACACTACCCCCTAAGCACGAACTATTACTTAGTTAATGTTAACTTATGCACAAAATCAACTTATTTGGTGGTATTTTTTCTGATAATTGTTTTTGTTATTTGTATCCAATTTTTTAACTAAACTTATTGATTACATTTGAGTCTCAGAACACAGTAAACTGATGAATTAACATGATTAGATACTGGAAAAGCTAATGTATTAGAGCACAATTTTGTATTTTTATGATTTTTTTAATTTATAAAAAAAATTGCTGCAACAAATTAAAAATCAAGGGATAAAATGGCCCGGTGAACAAAGTTCTAACATATTACTTAAAAAACTTGACTTGTGAAAATGTGTGTAAGCAGAATTATTCTTAAAATTATGGATACATGTGCTTTGTAATTTTATTTTTAATTTGTCTTTCGTAATATTTTATTGTTTGTACATCAATTTGTTTTAATTGTAACTTAATAAATCCACTCATAACTTTTTTTTTTCAGAAATATTCTCATATGATATCATTGTTTGAGAATGATCGATTCAAGACACAAATACATAAAAATTAAAAACAATACACACATAAACAAATTTATGATCAAAGTCGAACAATATCACTCTAAGCTCTCATAATTTTATTTTACTTTTAACTTTGATATTAAAACAGTGAAACACAAATATTGACAATCAAGAGCTCAAACTATAGTTTTAACACATAGAATCCTTTCTCCTATAAGCTTGCAATCCATTTTTTCTTCAAGGGCTGTATTGCTTCAGTAAAATTAGATCCCAAAACAGCCCTTCAACATTTAAACTGCAACTTTAACTGGCCAAAACTAACCAAAAACCAACATTTCCGAACCTACACATAATTTTTCTTGGAACTTTATTCCCAAATTTTATCTCTCCACAAGAAACGGAGCAGAGAAGATCACCGTTACCCACTAGTTACGCTGCATCCACTGCACTATGTCCTTGCGTAAACCTCCCTCGAATCCACCCATAGAATGCCTCGACGATGCACAAATTTCCCTGTATTGGAACATTGTACCCAGAGGCTTCGGAACACGCATCATGGAGATTCCAGTGAGCGGCTTAGGCCAGGCGTTTCTGTACGAGGTAAATAGGTGCCGACCCGGTTCCTGATTTCCAGGTTTCGAGTTGTTCTGTGAAGTTTTGTGGTGGGTCGGGTTTGTGACACGCTTTGTCATGCTCGTGCTTGACCCAGCAATTTTGGATGGCGGATCGGACGGGGCCCGAATGTGAGCGGACGGTTTGGCCCGATCCAGCCACCGCAAGATCCAGTTTCCGAGGTTTCGTCCCATGTCTAAGTCACGTTGCTGAATGTTGTAGTGAACCTTGAGGGCCATGTCAAAGATCGCTCGGGTTCGTCTACAAAAGAAGCAAGCGAGGCTTCTTACAAGAGGTATACAGAAAATTTCTCCATATATATGGTAGTTTGGCATGTCTTCAAGAATAAATTTATGGCCAATAGATATGCCTAAAAGTTTTTTCATGAGAAGTTTTAGAGCACGAAAAGCTTCAAAAGATGATAAAAATACAAACTTTGTTCACTAATACCCTGCTATTTCCCCCCATTAATTGGGCAAAAATCATCTCGAATGAATCCCCACAAAACCCGAAACAATCAAACCGCATACGAGCATGGTAGTTCAGCTCAAAATGAAGTCCATCTAAAGATAATTTATCCTGTTTCTGAGCTGAAATATCATCACAGAAACCTCGTATGTAGCTATAACTTAACTCAAGAGATCAACTTTTTCACATTATACCATCGCAGAGTTGATCACGAAGCTACGAATATGTCTACATTGTCATTACATCTTCCAAACGAAAACCCAATTTCAACATTTCACTACAAAACTAAGCTTCCATTTCATATTTCCGATCCCAAATCAACCAACCCAAGACCTAAAACTGAGAAGAAGATCCATAATCTTCTATTCACATCAACGCATCAACGATCAACAGAAAATCATCGTTTGCGAAGAGAGAAAGCACTACGATTCGAGAAAAATCGGAAGTACCTGTGAGCGAATTGGCGGATCTTGGGGTGATTCTGGGTGACGAGTCGGCGCTGAATCCTGAGAGCGAGTCGGTAGGTTCGCTTGAGGCCCAAGAAATAGGCCGTGGCGAGAGTGATCTCCCAGAGCACCATCGCCGATCTCTGCGAGTGCGTTAATGGTGTTTGAGTTTTGGTCTGAACCGTTTTATTGGAAAGGATTTCGAGGTTTCGTTCGTCGCAAGGCAGATACTTTTGAGCTTCTCGGTCTTCTTTTTATTTTGAACCCATCGTGGCCGTTGGTTTTCTCTCATCGCTAGATCTCAACCGTGCGTTGCATTGCAGCCTATATCTTCTATAAGATTTCCTAACATACATTGCTCAAATTGTACTCGATGGTTAATCATAATCCAACTAAGTAGAACCTTATTAATTTAATATTAGATAAATAAATCAGCTCGGTAAAATAATATTTTTGAATAATCATATAATTAAATTTTCTCTCGATAAATTAATAACATCGATAAAATAATAAAATTCTCTATTTTTTACTATATTCATTTATAAAGGTTCTAGTGTATTAAATTTATATTATATATATAATTGTACATTGTATATACAAATGAGCGAAACTATTATTAAATTTTTTAATTATGTCGTTATAAAAAATAAATTATTAAATATTTATGCCGTCCTTAGCTTTATATATTTAACACTAGTTTTCATTTTTAAATGTATAATTCTAACTTTTTTAGAAATAGTAATTATCATAAGCTATGCTAGAGTCAATAGTGTAGTAAGATATTTTTCTAAGTCTTGCTAATATTAAACATCTTAAGCTAAGACTTCACTGGGTCTTTAATTTATTTCAATTAAATTAATTTTGTTCGACTGAATTTGTTTGTGGTTGAATTGGTTGACTATTTATTTGATAGATCAACTTATTAAAATTTGACTTTTTTTTTTCTTCCTGTGAAATCTAATGTGCAGCCAATTAAAATTTGGACATCTCATAAAATATATACGACATCCAAAATGACAATGTATAACATTTTTAACCAAAAAACGACAGAGTTCAGTACATACTATAATTTCAACAAAATAAAAATGCCACTTTATTGACTTAATAACCTTTATAAAAACGACATTAGTACGTAACAAACAGCAAAGACATTATTATAGCATCGTTTATTTCAAGAATTAAGAAGAAAACTTAAAATTCAGACTAGGATGGTCAGCATATTTCACGAGCATGAGATTCTGCATGCGCTCAATCATCGCTGGCGTAAGAATATTCTTCGAATCTCCGACCTCGCCTTTCCGAAACAGCCTACTATACGGTAGCCACTCAAAGAAACCGCCATTTTTGCTCCCATCAAAGTTCTTCATTTGTCCAATGCTGCAAAAACCTACAATCTCATCAATGACCCCTTGTTTCTCTTCCTCTTCTGAAAACGGAAACCCTATAAACTCTGCCAATTTCTTTACGTTCGAAATCAGGTCCTTTTTGAGCTCTTCATAGTGCAGAAACATAATTTTCTCCGGCCTGTCCAAGCTAGCTTTCCAAAACTCTAATACATGGTCCCAGAACGGCCCCGATAAATATACCCCGCGACAAAACTTGTCGAAACATGTTTCCAAATCCAAGCTTCCGTCTTCGTTGAACTGCTTATTTCCCAAGAATTTCCACATGGACGCGAAGACGTCCATAGGGTTTCGAGAGATGTACACAAGCTTGCAAGCAGAGGCTTTTTTGGAGGCTGGCAAAGAGCTGTACGGGATATGAGTGCCAAAGAGACGTCGTTTTGAAGGACTTCGATCGATCGTTTTCAAAGGTCGGTGGCTTCCAAAAACGGCACGAGATCGTGAGAGTTCTTGTGAAGCAATGGCCGGGCTGCGTGCGAGCATGGAGTCATCGCATGTGCGATTCGAGATTGCAAATTGAGCCAAGTTGTTCCTGCTTTGGGGCAAGAGGCCACGATGATGTCGTCGTCACGTGGCTCAAACGATTCTTGCACGTCGATCAAGCCTTTGATTATTTCTTTAGGGGCCCAAAGTCCTTGGTAAAGGTATAGATTCCAATCGTTGAAGTTCTTCTCTTGCGGAAGATCATCGAGCAGCAGTGCCTCGAACTCACGATCTCCGGTGGCCTCTTCCTCCGCATACATTTTTGTGCACTGAAATGAGGTGAAGAATGTTATTAGTAAGTAATGTAGATTTGGATAATAGGGAAGAGGAAAAACGATCGATCGAATTTTCTTTTCATCAAAATTTGAAAACAAAAGAAATATTGCAACAAGTACTAGTCTTAGTTTCCCTAAATTAAAATGAGAAACATGCCTAAAGAAAGTAAAATACTAAATAAACACGGCAACAAAATAAAAGCTGATCAAACATGAAACTAACAAGAATTAATTGAGAACATAAGAAGAAATTTATAGATAAGGATCATTCTTTATGGTATATTGACATCGATATTTTCTTCTAGTTACCCAATAAGATCAATATATATAGTCTCTTACAATTGAGGAGATTTCGACGCTTGGAGACTTATTAAGATAAAAGTCACTAAAGCTATTTGATAAAATTAATTACTACTCTCTAATAATTAATGTGAAGCACAAATTACATTACTTTAATCCCTTTTGTTCATATCAACTTGAAGAGAACTTTTCTCTCTCAAAAAAAAAAATCCATAAATAATAGTGACTTAAATCTATTTTTCCCAGAAAAAGTCATGAGTTGACTCCTCTTACCCTAACAAATATAAGAAATTAACAATTAAATATAGGGTTAATTGCGGTAATAATGCATAACCTTTGGTCAACAGGGGTTTTAGGTCCTCAACCTTTCAAAGTGTTGGCAAAAATACACAATGTTCGTTGACTGTAAAATCAGTTAGTCCTTCCGTTAAGGGGACGTTAAATGCTGCTTATGTGGCATCTGGGCTCTCCATGTGGCCATCCACGTGAGACATGAGTTGCCACATGTAATATATTAATTATTTGCGGCATAAGTACTATTTTTTCTCATATAATATCATTATGATTAAAGTACCAATTTTTTAAAGTTATTAGCGGCAAAAGTATTACAAAGTATTAAAGTTATTTGGCAAATGGAATTGGTAATTTTTTGGCAAAACTATTAAAGTTCTTCAACACATTTTTATTGAAACGATACTCCTAGTTCTATGAATATCTTATAGACTTATACTTAATTAATTTAGTGTAATTAGTGGCTTCATTCATCATTATTACCATTGATCTTTCTTTGCGGGGTCAATCTTTTGACAATTTATACCACACTCCAAACTGTAATAAAGTGTCATCTCTCTCTCTATATATGCTTGAAAAGATTATATATTGGGAATATTTGCGACAAAAATACCGCCAATTATCTTAGAGTATGCGGTGTATATATATGTATATATTTATTGTGGTAAATTTATAAAAAGATAACAAAACTAATTTGTCGAAAGATATTTTGAAACTTACGGTAGAATATTTTTTAGATGTTTAAACTTCAACCACAACAAAAATTAATATTGAAACAAATGGAATTGGTACTTTTCAGTGAGATGATTCAAAAAATGGTACTTTTACCGCTGAAAAGAATTAGTGTCATTCTAAAAAATGGTACTTTTATCGTTAAAAAAATAGTATTTTTAGTGTTAAAAAAATTGGTACTTTAGCCAAAATGCCACATAAGCAACATTTAACTCCCTTAACGGAAGGACTAACTGATTTTACAGTCAACAAACGTTGTGCATTTTTGCCCACACTTTGAAAGGTTGAGGACCTAAAACCCTTGTTGACTAAAGGTTGTGCATTATTGCCGCAATTAACCCTTAAATATAAGATCTAAGTGTGTATATAGAAACAATTAAAAGATCTAAAGACTTAGCAAACTTCCGATCTAAGGGAAAACTTAATCGATTTTCAACCTAGCTACACTAAATTTCTTTTAAATTTCAATCCATTTAAATGGATGAAACTCTTGAGCTGTATTATTTGCGGAACAAAACAGAGCAAAAAACATGAACACCAACACAAATTAATTAGGTCAAAACTTACAGTTTTCGTTTCCCAATATGTTCTAACTTCTAAGAATAGAAATGATATGTTTTTTGGACAAAGAAGAAGGGAAGTATATGAATTCGCAGAATAATATAAATAAGTGTAGTAGTTGAGAATTGAAATATATTTGTATCATAAATTAAGAACCATGTGAAACTGCAGCATTAGGTTGCATTATTTGAAATATAATATATGTTATTTTATAGCGGCGTATGTACCAAATGTTAATAAAAGTGGGTTAATTTCTTTCTCCTTCTATATTTCACAACTTTCCGTTAGACATTCAAACGTTGACGTGGCGCCACGTAATTCACTACCTCTCTCTCAGCAATTAACATATCATAATCACATATCTAGTATCTACTACTAGTAATAAATAATTAAATTCATGAAATGTGAAGCAATTCAGATCAAACGTGTGTAGTGTGTACGTAATGTAATTATTTATTTTGAGACATTATTATTTGTTGTGGATCTTCATTTATATATATATATATATATATATATATATATTATACTATGTTTAATTAATTTGTTCGTCCACTTAATTTATTAATATACTGTTGTTTGGTTCTTGTAATTAATCTTTTTAGGGTTTTATATTTTTATTTTATAAACATTTTTATGAATATTACAAATTGTGTTTTCTACATAATTAGTTCTAGGAAAAAAATTAAAACTATGTTTTTTATTTTCAAATATTATTTAAAATTTAAATATAACTATAAATAAAATAGTAATATATTATAATATAAATATATCATCTTAATTTGTTATATTTGCTAAAAAGTTATAACTTATATTTATTTGCGTTAAACTATTAAACTTATGTATATTAAATATATATACATATATCATAATGACATTCGTATTATACTGAAGGAGGAGAGTTTTCATGTATTGGATATAATAAATTTTACTAAATAATTTGAAATCTACGTACTATTTCATGAAATTAGTAACTCTGTATAAATCATAAGTTTGTCTTGATAATATCAAGAAGCGAATTTGGTGCAGCGGTAAATTGTTGAGGGTGCGTGTTCGGTTGCTTTTTCGGGGATGTTGCTGAGAGATGTAGCGGATGATGTGGTGCCACGTTGACGTTTCAACTGTCTACTAACGGAAGTTAGTCAAATATAAAACGGAAAATAAAATATAGGAAAAATGCGTAGAACTGATAGTAAATTTTTTTACTCTTGAAGCCATTTTTTTATTTGCCAATCTAAATGATTATATGTTACAAAATTGTACATATTGGTCAAAAATTTGAGAGGAATAATGTGATATAACGTAATAGGACTTCAAATGACTACATTGTGTTTAAAAAAAGAAATTGCACGAATACAAGTCGTATGTGCTATTGAGTTCTTAACAAATTTTTTCGCTATTTTTAAAGCTGAATCGAACATAATATGTATAGGTGTCCTGTTATGAAGATAAAGTGTATACAATTTTATGAAATTATATGTTTATGAGCGCACGAAATAAAAACTTAGTTTGTATATTAAGAAACAAATCTCAAGAAGAAGAACTTTATGAGCTTGCAATTATTTTATTTGTTCATTAACTTGATATAATCTTTACAACAATAAAAAAAATAAAAATAAAAAGAAAGAACAGTTTTTAACTTCATGGCCCAACATTTGAGGCAAGATTAGAATCCGATGAGAACACAACACTTATTAGGTAGAATTTAGGAAATTTTAATTGGAATATCACAAATAAACACACACAAATTATAAATTTCATAAATCTACGTGGTAAATACACTTTAGACTGAAAATTTGTATTTCAATTGAGGAAAGTGAGCATATTTTTCTCGCATTAGAATTTCCAAGCGTTCCACCATAGCAGGAGTTAGAAAGTTCTTCCAGTCTCCTACCTCGCCTTTTCTATAAAATGCACTTAAGGGAACCCCTATTCCCGATACACCTTTTTTGCTCACTTCTAAATTTTTCATCCTTGTAAAGCTACAAAATGCAATTATCTCTTCCACCACTCCTCGTTTCTCTTCCTCATCCGAGAACGGAAACCCTAGAAACTCCGCCAACTTCTTCACCTTTGAAAATGGGTCTTTTTTCAAGTCTTCATAGCACAAAATCAGAATATTTGCAGGCTTTTCCAAACCCGCTTCCCAAAACCCTAAAACGTGGTCCCAGAACGGGCCAAATATATGTATCCCGCGACAAAATGAATCGAAACATCCTTCTAGACTTGGACTTTCTACGCTCTTGCAAAACAAGTGGGGCGAAAAATGCCACAAGGAAATAAACAAGTCGTTTGGGTTCCTATAAATGTATACCATCTTGCAATTAGAAGTCTTGATGGATTGTGGCAACGATTTGTATGGAATATGGGTACTCAAGACTCGCGGTAAAGAAGTAGGATACCGGTCATTACTCTCTAAGAATTTCACAAGTTGGTGTGGATTTGTCTTGTGCAAAGGACTGTTCTTTAGAGAGAAACCACCATCAAACGTGCGATTCACAATGGTAAAGACAAGGGCTTTGAGCCAAGTGGTTCCTGATTTCGGACAAGAAGTCAAAATTATATCATCGTCATGTGCCACGAAGCTTTTCTGTGCACGAACCACTCCTTTTATCAATATATCCCGAACCCAAAACGATTGGTAAAGATAGAGAGTCGAATCGTTGAAAGTTTTTTCTCTTGGGAGCTCACTAAGCATTGCTTCAAACTCATCATCTCTAACCTCCTCTTTCTCTACAGACATGTTGATGTAATATGCACTACAATTTAGTATATATATAAAAAAAGTTATTAGTCAGCCAATATATTAATACATACGTAAACACAATCGCATAGCTAAAGACTCTGTACTATCTACCCTCGAAACAATATCATAGATTATTTTTAGTTGAAATATATAGATTTTATATTTTTCCTGGATTCAATGGAAGTAGCTAATCTAAGGATTATGACATATATAGTTTTTATTAGAGTTTGTGATGATACAAATCTATTATATTAGGTCATTTATTTCTTAATCTTCTATTAATCAAAACCTAATCCGATGATTTGTAATTTGTATTGTCTCTGATCTTCTATAAAAGTTATTTTTTCCTAATTAAGTTACCATGCATTGGCTTACATGACCAGGCAACAATCTATTCTATATCATTAATAAAATTTAACGAGCCTCGTGCTCTGTGTACTCCGGGATTACAGCTCGAAAAACATCGAGCCTCTATCTCGTCCACCGCGTCGTTGTGGAAACTCTACACGGTGTAGATCGGGAAACACCTCATCGGAATACTAGCTCTTTCTTGGTGTTTGGATGACAAAATTCTGGTAGTTTTATTTTCTTCAAAACTAAATAGAAATAATAGTTGATCGCTTATTGAATCTTAGTACTTTGAATTTCCTTTGAATCTATCGTCCATAATTACATGGATGAAATTCTTAAGCTGTAATATATTCTAATCCAAATAACAATAAATTATATATAACAAGGAAAGAATTGAACAACAACAATATAATTAGGTTAAAACTTACAGTTTTCTTTTCCCAGAATTGCTTGCATTCGAAGCTTGAAGACAATAAAATGATATTTAATTTTGGAGAATTAATATGGGGCTATATATCATATACGTTTAGCTTCAAGCAAATAAGAAGGGAAGTATATGAATTCCCAGAATAAAACAAATAAGTGTAGTAGTTGAGATCTATTTGTTTAAGAAGACACGTGAAACTACAGTATTAGGTTGAATTATTTGAAAGGAAATTATATGCATTCTTTTTTGTTTAGAAATAATAATAAAAAAATTATAGCAGCATATATTGTTATTCATGAATCATTGACTCTAAGGTCTCGTTTTGCATTGTTTATTAATAGGTATTTTTCCTGTTTTTACATTTTTAAGTTAATATTTGTGCTTAGTAAGTTAAAATAAAAGCACTTCGTATAAATTTTAGCTTTTTTATAGACAAAATTTAAAAGCATGTAATAGATATATCTGCTAGAATCTATTTCTGCTTCTCTTTTTCTCTATCCTCATAAATATTTTTTTGGTGGTAAAAGTACCAAAAATATATTTTACTATTGCGGTTAAGAGTCTAATTCTTTTTAAGTGGTAAAAGTATCAGTTCGTTATGTCAATATTTTAAAATAATTGTGGTTAAAAGTACCAATTCTTTTTTGATGGTAAAATGCCAATTTTTTTACATCCATTTTAAAAAAAAAATATTTGAGTTGAAGTACCAATTCTTATTGGGTGGTAAAAGTACCAAAAATATTTTTTATCATTCCGGTTAAAGTACAAAATTTTTAGGTGGTAAAAGTACCTTTTTCGTTCACATTCTTAAATTATTATAGTTAAAGTACCAATTCTTTTTGGAAGATAAACGTATATAAAAAAACAAATACATATTATTATTGCAGTTAAAGCATTAGTTCTTTTTAGTTGGTAATAAAAGTATTAATATTTTACTGTGGATGGAAGAAGCATGGATGTAAAAAAATTGGTACTGTCACCACAAGTATCGTTAATTAAATGCATAAAAGTCATAATAAACTAAGCAAGGTTTTTTATTTTATTTATTGAGTAATTATATTATATAAATTATATTTTTACTTTTATATGTTAATATTGAGATTTAATTAATATTATTTTATAATCTACTTTAATATTTTTGACATTTAGAAGCTAATTAAGTAAAACTGGTTGCCAAACACTAAACTGGTACTTTTGAAAAATCAATTGTTTTTTATTTTCATTAACCAAATTCTGAAGACAACACAACAATGCCAAACTTGGCCTAATTCTGTGGGAATTGTATATAATTTGTGGCGCCCACAAATGATATAAAAATTATTGTTGATATCCTCTAAAAAAATTGAGAGATATTTATACATTTATACCTTCTTTTCTTAATCATAGAAGGATTAATTTTAATATAGTTTCACCTTAATTACAAGGCTAAGTTATATTAAATTTTCTAAATTGCATAAATATATATATGGTTTAAAAACATTGATTCAAGGCGTGCCCAAAGTTTTCAGGGGTCTTGGGTGAAAAATATATATGTGGCCTTTTTTAATTAAAAGTTATTTAATTAAAAAATATGACGGTTCTTCTAATTAAAAATATTTTAAAATATATATAAGAATTTTTTTAAATCAATAAATATGAAGTTTTTTAACTTAGAAAATGTTAAAAAAAATTACAATAATATAGTCAACGTAAAGTTATGATAGAAAGAAATACAAAATTTTGACACATTATTATTAAAATTCAATTAAACTCTTTATCTAAACGTGTATATATAATATGAATTATATAAAATTAGTTTTAAATATTTTAAGACAAAAGTGTTACGAGTAAAGAAAAAAGAAAGTATTCTTTCAAAAAAAAAAAAAAAAGAAGAAGAAAGTATAAGATGCAAAATAAGAAGAACGAAAAAATAACAAGAGTATGATGCAAACAAGGAAAAGACACAAAGAGGAAAAATGTCACTATGTTGGATAGGAGATTCGAACTCAGGCCCAAAAGAGCAATGAAACCGTGCCTGATGTATATAATATCATTACTCAATTGGCCCAGGTATTAGGGTCGGGCCTGCTCGTAAAACTAAATATATTTCCCAAACAAAACAATGGAGATCGAATGATCGATCGATGTAGGAAATCGCAAATATTTAGAGCTATTTTTTGTTATTTTCAAGTTAAACATATTTTAAAAAAAAATTATAAATAACTTATTTTCATTGTTGACACTTTTAAGCAATTTGGAGCCATTTTTTAATTTCCCAATCTGATCAATGATTATATAAAATTGTATATTTTAGTCAAATACATGAGAGGAATGCCACCTTATTGGACTTCAAGTGATTAAATTGTTACAAAATAAAGAAATCGCACAAATATAATTCGGATAAATTTTGAGTTATTCGCAAATTTATCGCTAATTTCAAAGCTCATAATATGTATAGTTTTGCTATTCAGAAGATCAGTGGTAGACTTATAGGTAATCCTGTAAATGTCTAAGAGTTTCAACCGGACATTATTTTTTTTTAAACCCGGACCCGGCTGATCCGGGTAAGGGAAAACACAGATCCGGATAAGTCCGCGTCTGGAATTAAAAAAAAAAAAAGGGATTAGTGACGGTCGTTGGATGACGAGAATCAACGACCCATATGATATTAGTGTTGGATTTCCGTAAAAGTGCCTGCCACGCGTCAAAAAAATAGATTTGTTGGAGCCCAATGATAAAATTGCCTCGAAGTCCCCAAAAACAGTCGTTAGAGCATTTATACCCATATTTACTCGAGTTCCTACATATTTTTTCCTCTAAATACCTTATTCCATTCCCATTTTCTTCACATTTCTCATTCTCTTCTTCTACGACTCTCTCAAGCTCTCAATATTCTGAAATTAATCTATTGTTTAGTTACTTTATAGTTATATGTATACTTTCAAATACTAATTTAACATATAAGTTAGGTATTTTAGTAGTTAGTAGTTCCTTTATTTGTTTTTATTAGTTATCAGTTTAAGTTAGTTTTAACTATTGCTATTAGTTTTTATTAATTTCCCGTTACTATGTCGAGGGCAACAACCGTTCTTGAGAACGTCCCGATGTCACAGAAAAAGCACGGGCTAGCTACATTACTGGCTACAGCGCGGTCGGCCAATAGTGGGATTACTTTTAGTCAACATACTTATCGTTTAGGAGTTATTAATCAACAAAATGCTACGGGAGGTTCTTCAAGCCAACCACTACCAGTTCATCCTCAATATGATCTTGCTTTTGGCAGTACGAACCAACAATTATTATATGCTCAACGCATGGGTCGTTTTACGAACTTACTCAGACAGGTACACCTCCGGAATATCATAGCCTTACTGCCGAACAATGATACGAAGCTCCAATCCAATATCATGAACAAAATGGTAAAGACCAAGTTCAGCATCATTAACAAAATTATGATGCCCCCGACCCTGAGGTAAGTCGAATTTAATTTTAAATAGTTAATTTACTTAATTTAAAAAAGTGAATTAATTTTTAAATAGTCATATTAATTTAATTGAATAAGTAAATTAATTTAGATAGTTAATTAATTTTTAAATAATTATACTAATCTAATTAAATTTTAAATAGTTAATTAAATAAGTAAAAAAAATAAAAAGGTTATTTGTGTGTAGTGATAATTATCAAGATTTTAAGGATTGATGTCTAAGAAAGATTGATTTTTAAAGGATAAATTGTGGCAAAAAGACCAAACCTTTGGTTAAATTCTCTCCGTGTATAAAACATTCATAAATAACGGTTCACTTGAACTCCGTTTCCGACCCGGTTCACCCGTCGAATAAATTTGTTTAATATGTTTAATAATAATACCAATAAACACATACATATTGTTTAAAAGTGAAGACATAATTAAATACACACCACTTATTAAAAAAAATAGTAGTCATATTTATATTTAACGAAAAATTATTTTTATTTGTTTGCATGATATTTTTTTTTTGTGTTTGCATTTTATAATAATAATTGTTTAATATGTTTATATATATTATTCTCTTTTTTTCTTCAAAATGTTATTAAATAATCACATGATTATTGGTTATTATTATTTATTTCGTTTGACACACTTTTTTAATAATTATATTTAATAATAATAACTTATAATAAATATTTATATTTAAATATTCATTATTGGTTATTATTAAAAAATAATTTAATTTTTTTAAAAAATAAATATTTAAAAAATAATAATTACGTGACGTTGACTCACAGTCAAGCCCGATTGGCTGCCGAGGTTAATAAGTGACTTTGACTCACCCTGCCACCGATAGGTGATTATGAGTACTTTTTATTTTGTGGTACAAGTATAATTATGATAAAAGTATTTGATATTATCCAAACGCTACATAGACTCTCTTTTTCAAGTGCGTTGATTTAGGGTCGTGAAAACTATTACGATTTGTTTTGTCTCGTGTGTTTTTGTTAAAATTAAATCATCTACGCTTAAATGCTTCAAATTGAAATATTAACATGAAAAATCTCATCAACTATGAAGAAAAAAAGGTGTTACTGAATTGTACACAAGAAAAAAAAAAGAAAAAAAAAACTAACAAGAAATGAGTGCAATAGAAATGTTGAAAATGTGCCATGCTATTTTTTTTATAATTTTAACTTTTACCAATAATATATTATAATACTGAGATTTGTATAAAGACATTTATATAAACAAGTGTTTTGACTTCATACTCGCTCCCCACCGAACCCTACAAGGCGGAAGAGAAGTTGTGTCTTGACTTGATGACTCTACACTACATTCGAGCCATCAATACAATCTATGTGAACATGGGAACTCAGTTAGAAATTGGAATATATATTGCAAATAAACATACATGAAAACTTCATATCCTAAATCGTAAATACAAGTCTCACACGCTACGCTAGACAGAAAATTTGAACTTTAATCGAGGAGAATGAGCATATTTTTCGTGCACGAGATTCTCCAAGCGTTCAATCATGGCCGGTGTAAGAAAGTTCTTCGAATCTCCGATCTCACCTTTTCTAAAAAAGGCGCTATGTGCCAGCCCTATACCTGCCAACTTACCGGTCTTGTTCCCTTCCAAATTTTTCATTTTTCCAAAGCTACAAAATGCGGTTATCTCTTCAACCACTCCTCGTTTCTCTTCCTCCTCTGAGAATGGAAACCCTAAAAACTCCGCCAGTTTCGTTACGTTAGGAAACGGGTTATTTTTTAAATCTTCGTAGCACAAAATCAAAATCTTTTCAGGACTCTCCAAACTCGCTTTCGAAAACCCTAAGACGTGGTCCCAAAACGGACCGAATGGGTGTACTCCACGACAAAACCGATCAAAACAACCTTCTAAACTTTGAGCTTCTACTTGCTTGCCCAAAAGCATGGGTGCGAAATGCCACAGGGATATGAACATGTCCATAGGGTTCCTATAAATGTACACTATTTTACAATTAGAAGCCTTAATGGAATGTGGCAATATATTGTGTGGAATATGTGTACTCAAGACTCGTGGTGAAGAACATGGATATTGGCACGATATTATGTGGATTTTTCTCGAGCAAAGGATTGTTTTTAAGTGAGAAATTATCATCACATTTGCGATTCGCGATGGTTATAACAAGGGCTTTAAGCCAAGTTGTTCCGGATTTGGGAATAGAAGTGAGAATAATGTCGTCGTCACGTGCCACAAAGGTTTTTCGCGCATTAACCACGCCTTTAAAGACCATATCGGAGACCCAAAACCCGTGGTAGAGACACAGACTCGAATCGTTGAAGTTTTTCTGTTTTTGGAAGCTCAGCGAGCATCGAGTCGAACTCTTCATCTGTGGCATCTTCCTCCTTTGACATGTTTGCTTAATATATATTATGCCCTAATATACATATATAGAGTAAGAGACACTAATCAGAATTGGAATTTATATCGTGACTAATATATGGCACCAATATTTATAAATTTCACTTACTGAAGAGGAGTTCTATGATGGCAAAAGATATGAGTTTCATTCACAATTGGTATTGGTATTTTGATCAATATATGAAAGAATCAAATGGTAACGGAAACAAGTTGATATTGGATATTCCAAATTAATTTGTTTTAAGTGATCTCCAACAAAGAGAAATTACGATGAAAATTGCCTTTGTGCTAATACTTATTATATTATTAATTTAACATAATTTTTACTGTACTATCTCTTAATAATTAATAAGAGATAATGCTAAGCTTCACTTCAAGCAAATAAGTGTTAACACATGTTGTGATTGTAAAATACATTACAATTAAACGGAATTGAAAATTAATATCTCAAACTTTAGTATAACACTTAAAAATAAAGACTTGGTTCGTGATAATTTTATCCTGTAAAAGAAAGACTTATAACCTGATTCGTGAAGCCGTTGTGTTAAAGATAGTCTCACCAAGTTAAACGATGTTTCTCTTCACACTCAAGTCAAGAAAATTTATTATTTATGGGTATATTTCTATAAGGTTATCACTTATGAGGCATTTAGTGGTAATATATATAGACTTGAAAAAAAAATACTATTTCAATTGCAAGTGTATATGATTATTAATATGTGTAAATCAATATCTGCATTAATTTTTGCATGCATCACAACACGACACACTTATTTGACGTGTAAGTGACGTGTAAGGACGTCTCAATAGCATGCATAGTCCGTGTAGGCGATGGCCAAATTGTTTTTGAAATATTTTTAAATAAAATTTTATAATCTTTGAGTCTTTATTACATTTTTAAAATAAGATATAAAGATTCAGCAGTTATTTCTTTTAAAAATACACAATATATTCGAAAGCCCAAAAAATAGAAGCTCGGGCTTCAGATTTTGAGAGGGCTAGCCCAGCCCAAGGCTCGGGTGTGACATCTTCTTAACTTTTCATTTATTGCGGCAAAAGTATTATTTTTAAATTTTACGTATTTTGAGGTTATTTTTTATTTTGCTTTGAGTTTGAAATGATATATCATATATGTAACTACTGATACGTAGTTTTTTTTTTTTTTTTTTTTCAAATTTGTTATTTTCCCGAAGTTTTCATTATTATAGCTCTATGTATTTCCAAAGGCACTTACAAAAGTACAAAACTATGTATATCGCAACCTGTTTACAAAAGCAATTACATTATGCTATTGTTATTGTATTGTATGATTGAGATTTGAGATGAGAGTTCGAGACATATTTATTTCCATGTAATTATGTATGGAATTACTTACTGAGTACTTTATGATATGATTTTATATCTTGAACACTATAAAAATTGAGTATATATATATTAATATATATCTATATATAAATATATGTACTTTAGAAAATATATTTTTTTTATTTTTTTCATCAACAAATCTATTGATAACCGATTATATATTGATAAGTTCCGATATATATATATATATATAACTTGAAAAGTAAATACAAGACAATAATAGTATCCATTATACACTATACACACTGATAGTTCATGGTAAATTCACTATTTTGGAGAAGTTTCTTTAAGAAAATAATTTCATATAATACAATACTCCCTTTGGCAGAAAATATTTATTGAAAACTTTCGTTAGGTAATTTCAGTTTCTAACTAATGATATATAAATTTATTATTATTATTCAGATTTTATGAACTACTTACTACTTAATTTCTTTCATTTGTAATCTTTGTCGAACATGTTAAAATCTTGTGAAAGCCTAGACCAGTCTCAGATTAAACCCGGCATTAGCTCGAGTTCAGACCCGTCCCGTGTAAGGGCCAAGCAAGCGCTTGCACCCAAACCTTAGCCATAAGCATGCACCGGAAAATTTTTCCTCACTCTCTATGCAAGACTGAGCTCGTCCTGGCCGGCCCAATCGTAGGCCTAATCGTGACTAATGACACCGTCCCCTAGATTTATCGTTAGGACTCCATATGCCCCAAACTTTGGCACAAGGTCCTACATTTGCCCCCCAAAAATTAGGTCACAAATCTTGTCCTCAAAGGAGGCGAAATCACAAGAACGACATTGCGTTTCGAGGCTCTTCTTTTCCTTTCTCAAAGCTTCAAACTCACAAGCTCTGCCACTTCTTGATAAGCTAGTCAGTACCAAATTGTAAGAGCCTAAGGAAGGAAGAACATTGCTTCTCTTCATTTCTCGGAAAACCTCGAGACCTTTCTCGATATTGCCGACGAATAAGTAAGCTCCGATCAGCGCAGTGTACGTGGCACAGCATTTATGGTCACACGGCAATAAGTTGAAGAGCCTTGCAGCGCATTTCGGCTTCTTAGCGAGCCCGAGCTTGTAAATCAGAATCGACGCGAGGTAAACTCCAACAGAAAATCCAGCTTTGATCATCTCGTCGATAATCTCCGGAACTTTTCTGAATAAACTTGATCTGATTGAAGCCCCTAGTAGGGCTGTATACGAGTTTCTTTGTAGGGTCATGCCGGTTCTGAGGCTATTTTCGTATGCCCGTAAAGCAGCGTCGGGCCTGAGTCGTTCACAATTTACTTCGACAATGGCGGAGATTACCGAAGAGCGCAATAGAGTATTATCCTCGGCTAGCTTAGATAGTAAACCATCTACGGAGAGGAGATTGGCCTTTTTCAAGAGAATTAGTACGAGCCCTTCGTCTAAGGACAAAGGTTTGTGTTCCGTATCTGAATCGTCACTCGGGATTCTGACGGAGCAATGGGGGTTGACTTGCCTGAGAAGGAAAGCACTCTCGCCTGAGGCTCTTAAAGCTTCCAATGCTTCGATAAAGACGGGATAACGAAGAACGATGCGATTTTCTTTCATATACTCTAGGATTGGGGGTAATGCACGCGTCTCTCGGTATTTGCTGAATTTCTCGACCAAAATATTACATGCCGCTTTATCCGGATACACTTTCGCGTCTTGCATTTTACTGAAAATCTCGAGAGCTTCTTTGCATTTTCCTGAAAATCATCAAACCCGACAATTACGTTAGAAACATCAACACAAAGATCCTGGGAATTCATCAACACAAAACTAAACTTATGGTCCAAAGATGATACTAAATAGAACACTTGAATCAAACACAGATCTTGGGAATTCAAGTGTTGAACCTGCTATTCTTATGGAATTATAATGTAGATATACCGATAATTGCTAACATAAATCGAGCGCCAAAGAGGATGAACTTCGTGAGATTTCAAACAAATGGCACAAATTTCCAAAGAAAGAAAGAAATCAGATATCGAAAAGGCATCGAATACGATTTACCCGATCCGATTAGGTATTCCATCAAGACCGTATAAGTGTGGCAGTTCGGAGAAAGCCCTGACCGGAGCATTTCTTTGTAGGCGTCCGTGGCTTCCTTCACCCGGTTATCACGAAACAGAACCTGCATATAAGCCGTGTACGAAACAAGGGTCGGATCGCAGCCGTTTTCCTTCATCTCCTCCCACACTCTGATCGCCCCGTCAATGTCTCCGGAACTCGAGACCCAATGCATAATTGAAGTGTAAGTGACCGCGTCGATCTTTATACAATTCTCCCGCATATGCTCGAAGATAAATCTCATCGACGAAACTCTCCCCGCCTCCCCGAAAATATCGATCATCGTCGTGTACGTGAAC
Source organism: Parietaria judaica (assembly GCA_954871525.1). Lineage (NCBI taxonomy): Eukaryota > Viridiplantae > Streptophyta > Magnoliopsida > Rosales > Urticaceae > Parietaria > Parietaria judaica. Next base: position 17,544,579 of record OX940868.1, on the reverse strand, counting down.
TGGTCGTGCTTGAACCCCTTCAGCCCCGCGACCCAGTTGAAGAACAGCCACGCCTTCTCCATCGGCGGATGGGTTTTCAGGACTCGATTCACCGTGTAAGAATCCCATTTCACGGGCAGCTTCCGAAGCTGATCCTGGGCCGAATCCCAGGTCGAGTATCGCAGAACGTTGTAGATTTGCGTTACGACATCTCGCATATAAACGGCCTTTTCGACCTCGTCTTTTTTGAGCTTATCACTGATCTTAATCTTTCCCTGGAAACCAGACCTACCATTAGAGCTCTCTCGTTTGATTCGGTGAAGAGTGTGGACTGATCTCAGTGAAGTCTTCGGGCAACAAGCCGAACAAGCCAAAGCTCTCACTGATATCATCATTTGAAACAGGCCCGGCCCAAGCACTGGGCAGCTTGGGCCAACGCCCAAGGCCTCCTCCTAGTGAGAAATAAAACAAGTCACTAAGATATCCTAAGTTCCTAACACGCATCACCATGCTTTCTTCTTCGCAGAAACTTAAGTTCCAATCCAAACAAGAGAGCAAAATCTCAGACCTTTGGACTTGTCGACGAACAAGACTTCTTTGGTCGGGACGGCAGAGAGAGCGTCTTTGGTCGACTTCTCATAGAAGTCGTCGATGTCTTCGGTGCTGATATTGGCCCGCCACGCCTTCTTCCCCTTTCGCGAGGTCTTCGCCTTCTTTCCCATCTCCTCACTGGTCAAACCCTAATTCGAAGTTAATCTGTTTCAATGGGCAACAATGGAGTGTTAAGATACGATAAGCCAGGCCCGGCCCAGGCACTGGGCAGCTTGGGCCAACGCCCAAGGCCTCTTAGTGAAAAATAATCGAACAATTAAGCCTTGCGATATCGTATTTTAGGCCCATATAAAAAAAGAACTCAGTAAAGAATATCTACAAGTTGTGATACAAGTTCTGGAAAGTGGGCCCTCTCTCATATTTTATTGGTTAACTTCTCTTGTTCTGCTATATTATACAATTTTTTAATTTAATATTCCTTATTCAGTTCCATACCTTAATTCTCTTATTCCCTAAATTATTAGTGAACAGTTTAAAAAAAAACTTAAAACATAAACACTATCTTTTCGGTTTTACATTAGATAATTTACTTATTCATAGAAAATTTATTTTCATTTTTCTATAGTAAATATTCTCTTTGTTATGTATATATATATATATATATATATATATAAACAATTAAAATTATTCTCTTATAGTGTACACGAGGTATATAACCCGCGCGTTGGGGGTTTTTTTTCTTTGCAAAGAGAAATTTTGATTGTTTAATGTTTTTTATGCGTATGGTATTAAAGCTATTTAATTTTTATTTTATGTTGTTATTCAATCTTTTTTAAGTTTAACTACATGGTATTTATACGTAATTAGACACAAAGAGTAGTATACGTAATAAAAGTATCATTTCTTAAAGAAATGCATTATTTACATCTGGTAAAAGATTATTACAATATTCCTTTCGAAAAAGAAGTCTGTATGATTTAGATCAAATAAAAGATTTTTACATTATCGATTTAAAAAAAAAAAATTATCATAAATATATATACAAATATATACATACACATGCATTATTCTATTAATAAGACTTGGGCATATATTTAAAAAGTGTTATACTTTGTTTGGTTGACTTATGTTGCTGCAAAATCAAATTCATATACCTCTTATAAGTATCACTGATTGATCAAATTATATATGTTTGTAAACAATTTAATGCAGTATTGTAGGTAATAGTATACTTAAAAAAAAGATTGTCAAATGAGATTGTCAAACAGTATACTAGCAAATGTGCTATGCACATCCGTTCTTTTGCGCCTATTTAATTAGTAACGACTATGAATAATAATCATTGTTTATGTTGTTTTATTTATTTTCTACTACTTTATATATTCAACTGAGTTTGTCAAACAATATATGAAACAAATATATTTCATATCATTGTTTATATTGCTGAGATTATCAGTTAATAGAATAGTAAGAGGAAATTGATAACTAAAATGTTTATATTTCATTGAGTGATTTTATCAAACAGTATAGTTTCATTAATTCCAAAATTAAAAAATAATACACTTTGTCATATTTCCATCTCATTAACCACAATAAAACAGTGTAAAAGTCAATTAATCTCAAACACTAAAAATTCAAGCAAAGAACACGAAATTAATAATCTCACATAACCATCAACACAGAGGAATATATAGAAAACAAAAAAAAAACTACGCTTGAAAGCTTTAAGGATAAGATCAACAAATGGATTGAGAAACAGAGACCTACGTACCTCCGCCGGTGGAGATTCAAGTGTGCGTCTTGAACTGATAATCTGAGTTTTTTTTTTCAGTTAACCTCAACGTACATCGTCGATCGAAGTTCGGCGAGAAAGAGAGTGTGTGAGAGGTGAAGAAAATTGTCGAGATAAGCAAAGAAAAAAGTATATGAAATGCAAAGAGTAGTCTATTAATGTGTTGTATAAGTTTTTTTATATCGTATAGCTCCTGCAATACTGTAATCCAATAGCTCCTGCAATATTGTATTGCAGACTTTCAAAAAAAGTCTCATATTAATGATTCGCCCAAGGCCCCGAAAAGGGTTGGGCCGGCCCTGATTGAAACCATAACAAACTGCAGAGTGAAGAAACACTCAACCATTATTGCGTTCTAGAAAACTGAACAGAGCTCGATTGAAGTTACCTGAAGAGCTTGAAGCGGGACGGCACATGGAAGCCATCGCCGACGAGGATAGAGTGGTCCAGCCGGGGAAGAAGGGTTTCGGTGGTGGCCGGCACGGCGGATTCGAGTTAGGGTTAGGGTTCAAGCGGGTTGAGAATGGCTACTCTTGTCGTTGTCGCCGTCACGACGGCGCTTCTTCGTATTAATTATTAAATGTTATATTTCGCGAATTTTCATGGGAATGTGGAGCGATTTTTGTTTTTTAGAGATATGTTAAACGAAAACTTTGTCGTCTCGTTGTTGTTATACAACTTTTTGTAAAAATTTATGCAAAATTCTCTAATTTTGTCTTCTTTAAATTCATCGCTAAATTTATCGATAATTGATTAATTTGTTGATAAGTTTCGATAATGATAACTTAAACAGTAAATACAAGAGAATAAAATTTACGAGTATACACTACACACACTGATAGTTTATGGTAAATTCATTATTTTGGAGAAGTTTGTTTAAGAAAATAATTGCATATAATATAATACTCCCTTTGTTAGAAAATATTTATTGAAGACTTTAGTTAGGTAATTTTTGGGTAATCATATTTCGTTTCTAACTAGTGATATATAATTTTGTTATTATTATTATTCAGTTTTTATGAGCTACTTATTACTTAATTCCATTCATTTGTTATCTTTGTCGAACATGTTAAAATCTTGTGAATATTAACCCCGACATTAGCTCGAGTTTGGACCCGCCCCGTGTAAGGGTCAAGCAAGCGCTTGCACCCAAACCATAGCCATAGGCACGCACCGGAAAACTTTTCTCCACTCTCTATGCGAGACCGGGCTCGTCCTGACCGGACTCGTCTTTCGAGACTCTTCTTTTCGTCTTCAAACTCACAAGCTCTGCCACTTCTTGTTTAGCTAGTTAGTACCAAATTGTAAGTGGCTAAGGAAGGAAGGACATTGCTTCTCTTCATTTCTCGGAAAGCCTCGAGACATCTCTCGATATTGCCGACGAATAAGTAAGCTCCGATCAGAGCAGTGTACGTGGCACTACATTTATGGTCATACGACAATAAGTTGAAGAGCCTCGCAGTGTATTTATGGCGAGTCCAAGCTTGTAAATCAGAATCGACGCGACGCGAGGTAAATTCCAGAAGATATCGAGCATCGTCGTTGTAGAGGGCGTTTTGCGACGCCTTACAGTCACAAGAATAATCAAAAGAACACAAATAATTATGAACGCGAATATTCTTGATTTATTATGATTCCGATAGGACCCGGTTTCTTCCGTTTATTAGCTTGGACAATCGAAGATTGCACACTCTAATCCTTGGGAAATCGAGAATGCTATGAATAAACAAACTCAAGAACTCAAGAATTATTCTCTCAAACTCACGATATAATGGTACTGGATGAATTTACAACGAGTTTACATGCATATTTATAGGTGTTAGGGCTTCTAGATTATTCCCACGGATTATGCTAGGGTTTCATTCTTTCTTGCTATGATTGTTGTTGACCTTCTTTATTTGCGTTGGATATCCCACGAAGTCCTCAACTAAATGAACCAACTTTCCTCTTTTCTCGATCTCAAATGACTTCCTCTTTTAATTCAGTTGGGTTTTCCCGATGAGACTCCTCCTCGATGAGCCTCACTCGATGCGCTCTCTTGTCGTGATAAGGTCGTGCTCCCTGATAGGCTTTGACTCCTCGTGGGCTTCATCGCTGTTGGGCCTTAAGCTGCTCTATATTTTGAAGGACCCAGAATCTTTAAGTAACCTTGTCTCCATTCTTTGTCGTTTGCATATAAAACGACATCAGTAGTTTTGAGGGATGATTCGACAAAATCTGACCTTAACAGTCGTGTACTTGAACTGGTCGTGCTTGAACCCTTTCAGCCCCGCGACGCGACCCAGTTGAAGATCAGCCACGCCTTCTCCGTCGGCGGATGCGTTTTCAGGACTCGATTCACCGTGTAAGAATCCCATTTCACGGGCAGCTTCCGAATTTCATCCTGAGCCGAATCCCACATCGAATATCGCAGAACGTTGTAGATTTGCGTTACGACATCTCGCATATAAGCAGCCTTTTCGACCTCGTCTTTCTTGAGCTTATCACTGATCTTAATCTTTCCCTGGAAACCAGACCTTCCATGAGAGCTCTCTTGTTTGATCTGGTGAAGAGTGTGGACTAATCTCAGTGAAGTCTTCGGGCAAGAAGTCGAACAAGCCAAAGCTCTCACTGATATCATCAATTGAAGTTTGAAACCATCAATTATAGCTAATTTCTTACTTATTTTACGTCACGTTATTTAAACATGTAATAAGAGCAATTATATTTAAACATATTTTTTTATTGATCTAATATTTTTTAAACATGATATTAATATTTATTATTTTCAAACCTAGCATATTTTCTTATTAATAACGTAAATTATGTTTGATTTTATGATTGCATTTATTTTTTGTTTCAATTCAACCACAAAGTAACAAAAGATTAGCTAGTTTTCGAGACTTTGACGAAAAATATTCCTATTAGGGACTAATCCTATTTAATAAGAAAATAAATATATATTTAGATATGCTTAATTATTGCAAAAACTCGCAATATTTAACTAGCAACGTTAATTTACAATCTTTCCTTTTTGTTTATTTATTTTAAATTTAGTAGTCGTTATTAATTGTAGCAAAAACAGTGAATTGTAGTTCCGGAGTTACATATTATACGGTGGATTTAATTTATAACATCAAAATTAAATTAAATTTCATAAATTAATATCTCTAAATTATAATTTCAGGAAATTCAAATGAATAAACATTGTTTCCTCCACTTCTTCAAGAACACGAATTCATCCTATCACCCTCCACATATTTGTCCGACTATTTTAACACCAATCTATTGATACGTTCGATCCTTCGATCCATTGAAGCGTTGGATTTAATGTATTCCTTCGTGTTTTCATATTTGATAGGATTCAATTCTATAATTAGCTATAAATACGATTTTGTATATATATATAACTGAAACTATAAGTTGGTAAATGTAGATACAATTATAAAATTACAGCTAGAAATTACGAATACGTAAGTATGTACTATAATTACTAATTAACCAAAACTATAATAACGAATATCTATGTATGTAATGTAATTGACAATTTAAATTTTGCGCGGGATTAACAATGTCCACGCTGCATGGAACACGGAGAACGTCAAAAACATAAAATTTGATCATCCAAGGTATTCTGTAATTATTTGGGTGTGAATTTGTAATGAATAGTTTTTTGTATAGGTATTAGTTTGATACTCTCTGAAAACTTTAACTACAATTATTATTATGTTGTTTTCTATTTTTAAATTTTAATCATATTAGATTGTAATTACATATAGGTAATTGATGTTCGCTAAAGCAACTCAATAACATATTCGCAGTATTATTTTTGTAATACAGGACAACTCTGTAGGACGGAATCGTAACCATTCACAATTGAAGATGTTAATGATATTCTATCAAACATGTTTATTGACAACGTTGGCATTGAGAATTTCCCATTAACGTTAAAGAAGGTCATCATTTCAGATTAAAAGAACATTTGAAATACATATTGTCCATGATCGCAGTAGGAAGAAATAAAAAATTTAACGTGACTAAATCGGCAGATCGATAATGGCTATATATCAAGTTTCCAGAAGATGGATATGTAAATGAAAATTGAAAGCTTATTCCCTGCAAAAAAAAAATCACACACACACAACCATATGGAAAGTCAAAATGTACAACAACACGCACTCATGTGTACGGACAATGACTTGTAACAAGCATCCACGAGCTAAGTTTGCAATTGTATTGGAATGTTTGAAGGTTGCATTTGATGAGAAAAGTGACATTGAATATATCGCACCGAAGCATATCCAAAAGAAGATACTAAATGAACACGGGGTAAAAGTAATTAACAGTTTTGAAGGTCAAGGATTTAATGCAAGAAAGTTCCTATGAATCGTATGCGATGCTACCTAAGTATGCAAAATCATTATGTGAAACAAAAAACCTGGTAAAGTTACTTAGCATCTTTATTAGTTCAGAATATTGTTAATATAAAAACCGTCACGTAACTGTAAGTTTAGTTACATAAAGTTCATTACAAATACATATGCGTAGTTATCTACTAGTAATTCTATTACTACAATTACCTTTATATAGTTTTCATATGCATCATGCACATTTACATATATTAACGTTTACATATGTATAGTTAATTATTGATACGTACGCATTTACATAAAATTAATTATAGTTTCATAAAATTATTTATGTAATTACAAACTAAATAAATAACTCATATAATTACAACTTCGTACAATTAGGTTTTATCATTTAGATACTTATACAGCGTTCAATTTACACAATCAACTCAAAAAGAATTCAAGCACTTTTTTCCTAAGTTTTGAGGTATCGACCGAACCATGGAAGCACTACAATTTTGAGAAGTCGATCGATATAAGGTGAACCCGACTTGTCTCGATAAAAATTGAGTACTTAGTCCTTAAAAAATAAAAAATAAATGTATTGTAGCCTTTGTAGGCCTAGTATATTTAAAAAAGGGTTAATTGCGGCAAAAATACCCAACCTTTGGTCAAATTCTCTGTTGTGTATACAACCTCCGTAAATGACGGCAAAAGTACCCAAACTTAGCATTTAGGAGTTGACCGAGAATATCTATCTATGTGGCAATAAGTATTTGCCATGTGGCATGCCACATGGCAATTGGCTGCCACGTGGCATGCCGCGTAATTATTATTTTATTTAAAAAAATTAAAAAATATATATTTTTTGAACGAAATTGTTTTTATTTTAAAAAAAAAATATTTTAATTTTAATAAATTTTTTAATAATAACAAATAAAGAATATTTAAATTTAAATATTCTATATTGGTAATAATTTTAGTTTTAAAAAAGTGGGTAGAACGAATTAATTTTCACCGCTCACGGTTTACTTGAACTCCGTTTCCGGTCCGGTTCTCGCGTCGAATAAAATTGTTTAATATGTTTGATAATAATAACTAATAAACACGTACATAATATTTAAAAAGTCAAGACATAATTATATACACACCACTTATTCAAAAACAAAAAATAGTAGTCATATTTATATTTAATGAAAAATTATTTTTATCTGTTTGCATGATATTTTTGTGTGTTTGCATTTTAGAATAATAATAATTGTTTAATATGTTTTTTTATTTATATATTATTTTTTTAAAAAAAATTATCATTAAATAATCATATGATTATTATTGGTTATTATTATTAAACATATTAAGCGATTTTCGTTTCAACCGTAAACCGGATCGGAGGCGGAGCTTGAGTGAACCGTGAACGGAGATTTTGTTATTTATTTATTTCGTTTAATCCACTTTTCTAAAATGAATAATTATATTTAAATATTCATTATTGGTTTTTATGGAATAAATAATTTTATTTTTTAAAAAATTAAAAAGTTTTTTTTAAATAATTAACAAAAATATTTATTTTTAAAAAAAAATATTTAATAATATAATAATTACGTGGCATGCCACATGGCGGCCAAGTGCCATGTGGCGTGCCACGTGGCAAAGGCTGAGTGCCACATAGATAGATATTCTCGGTCAACTCCCTAATGCTAAGTTTGGGTACTTTTGCCGCTATTTACGGAAGTTGTATACACAGCATAGAATTTGACCAAAGTTGGATATTTTTGCCGCATTTAACCCTTTAAAAAATGGCCCACAATCCACATTTACCAAAAGTGTATATGCCAAACCTAACGAACAAATCCGATACTCATTAGGGAGCGCTCACATGTTAACAAACAAACTTTCACAAAGCAAAAACGCTAAATTAATTAATTCGTTAATCAAAAGAGCCAAATTATTATAAACCCCACCAAAAACAAAACAAATCACCAAAAAAATAAAAAATCACTCTCATTCTCTCTCTCTCTCGCAAGTCGCAATGCAGAGACAATCTCTGGGCTCGCCGGTCTCCAAGCTCCACGGCCATGGGGGACTCAAGGAGGACTCCCTCGTCCTCGACGACGGCGCCAAGCGCAAGCTCGACCTCTCCTCCGCCGCCGCCATCGCCTCCTCCTCGTCCTCCCCGGCGCCTTCCTCCTCCATCAACATCGCCGCCAAGCCTCGCCGCTTCTCCTCTCCGCCGCCGCACAGCCCCGAGCGCCTCATCCACGCCATCCCCGTCCTCACCGTGCTCTGCTTCCTCATCCTCTTCCTCTTCTCCCACAGTCCTTCCCAATCAGGTCCGTTAACACTCTTTCTCTCTCTCTCTACAAATCTCCGACTCTAAGTTTTGTTTTCGTGCTTTGATTGCAGAGATGGCGCAGTTCAAAGGATTCAACTGGCCTGCGAAGCATATAGGTAAAATGCAGACGAGTTTTTCAACGATTTTTCGTGCTTTATATCGCGTTGATCCTCGTCTCACCGGATTGATTCTGTGCAGATTCTGCAGAGAGCGAAATCGAAGACATCGGAGGATTGGCCGAGCTGAGAGACGTCGTGGCGATCCGAAGCCTTCGGAATCTGCGAGAAACGCAGAAAATCGTCTCGAAATCTCACAAAAACCGAAAATTTGCCGATTTCTGAGTTCGTTATCTCTCTCTGTACTCTCACACTGTTCTTCTTCTTCTTCCTCAGCTCTCTCGGAGGTCGCACGTGCCTGACCGCACGTGTTCATCGAGTATATTTTTTTCCGCGTGTGGAAGGCGTACGTTAGTGTTTTAGAGCTCGCTGTGCTAAGCTGCGCCTGGCGTTTTTTTTAGAATAAAAGAAAATTGGAAAGAAAAAAAACAGCTGGATTATCGTGAACTATTGCTTTTTTTTTTCTTCTTCTGGAATTTGTGATTCCGAAAATGCCAGGCTGGAATCTGAGTGTTGGGGTGTGATCAGGTGCTTGCAGTGTCTCGGTTGTTGCTGTGGACCGTCGTGTTCTAGGCGCGGATTATTTTCTGTGGACATGCCAATAAAGCTTTGCTTACACGTCACTGTAATTCATGAAAACTGTGGTCTCTTTTGCTGTTACACTTCAATTGATATAATATTGTTTAGAAATTCTGCCTAGATTTTAGCATAGATTATCGTATTGCAGATTTCCAGTGTGCTTTTTGGATATACATATATAATTTATGTAAATGCAGTAAAATTTAGTCGTTTTCTGGATAAACTTAGTGTAGTTCAGTAATTATTTTGTGTTTCCACTTTCCATATATATGAAGTTGATAAACATGCACAAATTTTAACATACTCTATAGTATATTTCTCCCATAATATATAAATATAATATTATTTTAAACTTGAAGATTAACGGTAAAAATAGCCTAATGTCCACAAAATGTGGTAGGTTAGAAACGATTAGCTATCGATTACCGCGTGTGATAGTCAAATATTACCATAAGTTGCAAATATTAAAGGGAAAATTGCGGCAATAATACTGAAGTTTTTTATATTGGTGCACTTTAATACCTAAGTCTTTTTTTTTACGGTAATAATACCTAACTTCACAAACCGTTAGCGGCAGTTGATACTTCTCCGTTAGTGGGCTCTATTTGTACCATATTTAATATTTTAAGTGCCACATCACACATAAAAGTACCATCAATTAATCCTAAAATAATTAAATAACATAAAAAAAAAGTTTTAACGTGTATACTGGGAGTGTAATTACAATTTTATTTTGATTTTTTAATTTCTTCAAATAAATAGGGTTTGAGTTGATAACTAAGTATATAAAGCATTGTATCCGGACCGGAGCTGCTTTTAAAAAGGACCCGCAACCGTATTAAACTGGAATCGATTTTTCAAAATTGCATCCACATTAAACCCGATTTTGAATTTAGGGGTTAAAAAACACCGAGCCCGGATATACGTTATTCAAACTTGTTTTTTTTTTTTTTAAATGAACTTCTCTCTTCTTTATACCATTTAATATTCTTACGCTATTTCTCATATTTTAGTAATTAATACATATATTTTAAATGAATATTTTCTTAACTAATCCGGATCCGGGTTTTAAAAGTCGGGTTTTGATATTAAATTCGGGTTTAACCCGCATCCAGAAATCCAGTTTTAAAACATTTAAATCCGGATACGAGTACTTGGATTTTAGAAACTCCAAATTCCGGATCCAAGTTCCAATTTTGGCAAAAAAATCCGGGAACCCGGCCCGCTTGTACCCTTAATCGAAATAAGGATTATACATATTTATCTAGAAAAAAAAATCAAATTAGAATACTAATTAAAGTATCCACTATACACGTTTTTTGTTTTTGTTTTATATTATTTAATTAGTTTAGCATTAATAGGTGACAATTTTATGTGTGATTTGGCACTTAAAATATTAAAATATGGTATTAAATAGAGCACACTAACGGAGAGGTATCAACTGGTGCTAACGGTTTGTGAAGTTAGGTATTATTACCGTAAAAAAAAAGACTTAGGTATTAAAGTACACCAATATAAAAAACATCGGTATTATCGCCGCCTTTTTCCCTATATTAAATAAAGTTCACCGATACCTGAGTTCGTATCTCTCTTTACTGTCTCTCCCGCTCAATCGAAGCGCATAGATCAAATCTTTTTAGCAAATGTACTTAAATTGCGGTTTGGATGTACTAAGATTTCACTTTACAGTTTATATATGTAATGAATGTACCCAATGTAAAAAAGAAAAAAAAAATCTTCAACAAAATAAAATTATACATTTGCTTCTAATAAGAAAACGTGGTCTATACAGGTTAGTTGAATATAAATTGTGTACATTTGCCATTATTAACCTTTTATTTTTTGTGTAATTTATTGAGGTCAATTGAGCCGTTGGGCTCTTAAAAAAAGAAGAGAGGCAAGTTCGAACTTATATGTTACGAGTAATAATGATTATATTTAATGTGTAATAGCTATGTCAAGTACACGTTACGATTTTGTCTCTCCAACTACAAATTGGACGCTTTCGTTTACGTGATTCTTACTTATCATGTTTTCATTGTATTTGGTTTCAATGCTAATTTAAGACACCATGTCGTGATCTACTATATCGTTACATTTTAGTACTTTTGCCTATCTTCATCAGTTTTATGTTTGAAGAAAATCAAGGCAATTTAAATAGATTATGATTTCATTCATTTGATTATATGTGTTATATAACAAACTAGATAAATTTAATAATATATACTGAAAATGTCACAACCCGGACCACGACTCGTTATTTTGAGGTAGTTAAGTCCCGAACTTGGATCTTCTACGTTTTACAAATCCAGTTGTGGTTCCGGCTTTCTAAATACTAGTTTTTCTTCGATAATTGACACCATAATCGGTAAAGAAAATAAATTATTTTTTAGAAGCTTTGAAAACCTATTATTTTTTAGCCGCTCTTACACCGATAAGTACCGGTTTTTTTACTTGTTATACCATTAAATATTATTAACCAAGGTTCGGTATTTAAACCGGTAAAGAATGTGCAAGTTTCACTTTCACCTCCTTAATGACAGTTTATTTCCATTCTTTAGTTTTATAATCTCTTTACTAAATTCTTAATTATATACAACAAAATCAGATTTTGAGAATACACGTGTCAGAAATTGGAGTGTGCAGCACCGAGAAAGCTGTGCTGCCAAAGCTGTCGGTGGGTCATTTAAAGCCAGAGAGACTCTCTCTCTCTCTTTCGAACAGTTTAAATTTTTATTACCGTTTGGCCCTCTAAAAGAGAGGAGGAGCGTTCGAAAATAAGACAACGACCTGAGCCACGTCAGCTTCACGTGCCATGGACACGTGTCAACAAAAACGGCGTGTGACAAAAATTATCCACAGAAAAAGCGTCACCCACCCATTGTTTGTGACTGTGCTGTGTCATATATTTATTAATTAATATTTAATGTTTTATTTGTAGATTAGGTGATTACGTTATGGTGGGCCCAATTTGAGTCATTACCATTTTAATATCATTGGGCCCATCTCAATAAAAGGTTCGAAAATAGGGCATTATTAAAGTTTGATTATCAACTAATTTAAAGACATAATATCAAATGCACTTTATATTTTTATTCACATGAGAACCTTCTTTCTTCCAATTCTATATACTGTTTATATATAAAAAATAAAAATATGAAGAGCTAATTTTTTTGTTTAATTTAGTATAGCTTTAGCGCACATTTTTTTTATATACTTTTTGTACTATGTAGCTTGGGTTTTGTTTTTTTATTCATATATAATCTATAATTTTATATTTATCTTCATTGTAATCTTTAGAATTACTACGAAAAGTGATATATAAAGATATATATATATATATATATATATAATGAGGGTTTATATAAAACTAAAAATATAAAGTGAAGAGCTTCAATTAAAATATTTATATAGGTCATCAACTTAGCTTAGCTTTTAGTAATCCTTTTATGATGATATCCCACTAAATACTTATCTACAAAAGAACAGAATGGTTTTGGTGATATTAATATAAAGTATAATATTAGACGACATCATAATTAAATAACTATAGTGAATTTACAAATCTTGGACGGTTTGAATAAATAATAATAAAAAATATTCTTCCATTATTTGCCTCAAAACTAATCCACTAAATATTCAAACTGCTCCATAATTATGAATCATAAATAATTATCAATAAATTTAAATCAATTTTAAATATAATCGGATAATTTAGTAAGCTAAGCTAAATCTTTATCTCATTCAAAGTATCGGTCTTTACTCTATAATATTTAATACAATTTGCCTGAAAAATCTTTTGCTTTTTTCTCAATCTTAGTCGCCAAGTTTTGGCTAAAATGTTGGGATAATTATTGAAATTTAAAGCCATGCAAATAGTATTTTACAAAACAATTATTAAATATATTATGTTTGTATTTCGTGCTTTGTGATATAAAGTGCTTCATAAGTCACAGTACCATTAGTAAATATATATTTGTTATCAGCAATAGTATTATTTGTCAATTTGTAGTGACAGAATCTAAGCTATACGATAATTGAAGATTAAAATAAATCAATTCCGCAAAGTTGAAATTACACTTTGTACGATAACAATACTCGAATTATAACATAAATATATGTGGGATATTTAATTTAAAATAAAAAACAAACAAATAAAATGAATAAATAGATAATCAACATATCATTTCTAATGAACACTATGTGGTTCTGAAAGTCACATGCGGGGCTTAAGCACATCATCTCGTGAATCATTAGTTAGGGCACAGCCTGTTTTCAACGACGGGCCCTTTAGCTACAAGTAATATATATTTTAATATTATATATATATATACACATAATTAATCCGGAACTAGCATTTTTGGTTTTAGAAAGAAAAAAAGGGAAACGGGATTATAAATTATGACAACTATATAGGTTGAATCGTTGGACCTTTACTCATTTGTCAATATAAATAGTTTTTTTCACTTTATTATTAGAAAAAATCAAAATTAAGATGCAATTAGTCGGATTTCAAATTCATATAACAATAACAATATTGACGGTATAAATTATCAAATTTACCATTATTTGTGTTGAGCACAACTCTTTTGTTAGAAATATTAACGCTCATTTTAAGAAGAATTTACAGACACTCACACAAGAAGAAGAGAATACTACACTTTAGACTTTGAAATTCTTAAATGCTAAGCTTGGTGAGGATAGACAATTCTTAGAAGAACCACACATTTGTTATCACTAAAGTATTCTTAAGTGATGATATTTGTTCAAGAGATAACTTTAAGTTTCGACAGACAGTTCTCTTCTCTTTTGATTTTATAAATTGTGATATTTTCATTTATATTATTCCGTGTTTCGGTTCTTATTTTGTGTTCTTTGAGTGCCAACCTAATTAGGATGTAAGTTCACTTAGCGAGATTTCGGACTTCCATTTTTAACTAAAAAATATATATATTCTTAAATTATCTATATATTTTATATTTCTACGACATACTTCAAATATTTAGATATCCTGTATAGTTCTATATATATACACTTCACATTTTACTAATAAATTTTTCGATAATAGACTTCTTAATCTAAATGAGCTTATACTTTAAATGGACTAATTAGTCTTCTTGATTATTGAGCTTCCATTTTTGTTCAACTTTAAACACTCCTTTGAATTAACAATAATATTTAATAGTTTATATGCATGTGTATAATTGAGTTTCCACTCTTGTTGGGCTTTATAATAATTTAGACACTCAGTTCAAAATAAATAAATTATGTGTATGCTTTTTCTTAGACATGTTAAGAGCTGATGCGTCAATAATAAATATACATTGCTACAATCAACCACATAAAAGTCGAATATTTAAACAAAGTTAAGTGATTGATTTTTGTCATTTCTTTAAAAATCATTTCAATAATAATAAAAATTATTTTGAAATAAATAAATTTATTCTGTAAGCGATATTAAATGATCTTTCTAATTATTCTTTGATTATAAATTTTTTGTTGACGGTACAGCCCCGCCTACTGCTGTGAGCCGCAACCGCGGAGTGCTTTTGGCAAATGCGGCTGGATGTGGCATGGGCAAGCCGGCGTCATGGCCATCTCTCGGTTCTCGGTTTAATATACCGAAATAGAATAACATATATGAAAAACGTGAGATTGTTTACATTGATTTCACGGGTTCGCATTAGAATTGATATTAAAAAAATTAATTTCAGCATCTGTGTACTTTTTGCCATCAATATATTGTCTTGACTCTTGATTGTCCCAACCTGAAATTTTTGTCAATATATTGTCTATTTTTTATTTTGTGTGGGTATCTATATATAGTATATATATAGAGAGAGAGAGTTTACTTTTGCATAGATATAAGTTAATTATCAAGGGCGCTGATTCATGATGATTATATGGTTTAGAAAGTCTTAAGACTAATATAATATATACGCTACGCTACCCATTCTTAAATTCCAAATAATAATCAATATTGAATTGATTGTGATTCAATGATCTACAAATCATACTTTAACTGAACATAAGAAAACATTCTGAATTTCTTATTAATTTCACTGAAAAGGTTCAATTTCATATAAAATAAATATGTCGTCTCGATTTGTCGTTACCAGCAAGGTTCGACTTACCAACGATAATCGTCGATAATCGACGATTATCGAGCTTACCGGTAGTTACCGGTAAGTTACCGGCTATAATACTTACCGTTTTATCCATTTTTTGACGATTATCGAGCTTTTCGATAAACCGAAGAACAGTCGATTATCGGTAAAACACGTTAAAGAAAAGGGTCTTTTCGGTGCAATTAAAAAAAGATTTTAGGGCAAATATATATACCTCATTTCGCCGAATTTTGACCATTTTCTAGGGTTCTCGCATCTTCTCGCCTCCAACAGCCCAAATCTTATACTTCTCGGCGATTTTCGAGCTGGTAAGTCTCCTCTTTTCGGCCAATCTCAAGTTTTTCAATGGAAATTGTTTGTGTGACAAAAGTTTGCAAAGTTTGGTTTTAAGCTTTTTACACCGCATTTGTCCAATTTTTTTTCTTCGAACTTTTGCGTATATTTAGGAGTTATAATCATAGATCTATATGTTTCTTGCAATTTTTCTTTGATATTTACTTATTTTACACGAATTTGAGATGATTGGCATAAGTTAGAAAAACAAAGGGTTAGTGGCACTTTTAGGATTTTGAGTGGTTTTTTTTTTTTTTGCATTTTTATGAATATATGTTATTGAAAACTTGTTTCCATGACTTTATTTGTAATTATTTTGTTATATTTTGAGGAAATTCGGCTTTTTATGCTTGTTAGGCAAAAGTATACAAAGTTTTGAATTTTGAAATATGCTAAAAATATAGATATTTTTTATGATTTATTATTTGTATATGCCTTTAAAATATTGTAGTTAGTAAGAAATATGAATTTGTGGGGGCTTTGAGGTCTTTAATGTCAAGATAACAATATTTTTTGGGTTTTTTTATGTAAAAAATAAAAAGTATTGAAATTCATATTTTTAAATTTTTGTAGTAATTTAATCAAATTTTTTTTATGTTTCTATTTCATTAATCAGTTATTGAAATATTAATCTCGGATTTTGGTGATTTTTTTTTTTTTACATATTTGAGTTTAAATCTAATTTTCTCATAATTGCGGCAAAAGTATTCTAAGTTGATTTTTTTTATTTGTGAGGTGATCTACTCATTTTTTTAGTGTTTTTGTAGATGAAATATTTTTTGAAATAATAATATGATATTTTGGTGTAGTTTATTTTTAGATTCGACAATAATTCGGCTATTCTTACAATTGTGGCAAAATTCTTTAAGTTTATCTTTTTTTTATTGCAAAGGGAATCTTGTGACTTTTCATGTTGTTAGCTTTCATTAAATAATTATTACTATAATAATGTGAGATTTTTGGTGCAATTTAATTTCATGTTTGAGGAGAATTATATTTTGCGGCAAAAGTACCTGTTATTGCCATTTGTCTTGCTGCGTTTAACTATTCTCATAATTATTCTTGTTATTTAGGTTAAAGATGAGTAAAGACAACGCTGCGAGAGAGCATTGTACCTCATATGGGGATTCAAGCAACAATTCAGGTTTCAAGTGCAACTACTGCGGGAAGGAGATCAAAGATGGCAGCATCACAAGAAAGAAACAACATTTGGCCAGCACCGATAAGAACAAAAATATCGCGCAGGCGATCGTACACACTTCGAACGTGCATGAATTGTTTTGGAACAAATATCTCAACATGGATCTAGAAACAAGTGGTGCCCGCAGTGCTATGGAAGCCCACAGGAGATCGTCATTTTTTTGAAGTCGGAGAAGTTGGTCTGAGTATTATCTATCTATTATGTGTGTTTAAGTTTTTAGACTATGTGTTTGATAGTTGAGATTTGTGAGACTATGTTTTATTACTGTTTTAGATTTAAGACTTGTGATTAAATTATATGTGTGTATGATTTTATTTACATATCTTTTGTGGTATGATATTATAAAAATATTTTATAAGTTTTCCGTCGAAAAGTATCGAAAAGTGTCAATAATCTGTCGATAATCATCGAAAAGTATCGGTAATCGATAAGCTACAATATTATAAGTTTTCCGTCGGTTAATCGGTAAGCTATCGATTAATCCGTCGAAAACGGTAACTGATGTAACGCCCCGTACGGCCTATGTAATTATATTTTCTTTTAAACTCATATAAGTGAGCCATTGAAAAAAAACATTTTTTTCTTTCTTTCTTATATATATAGATATATATATACACCTATTTTATATATCTACATATTGAAACGCTATATTATTATTATTTTACATTTAACTAACATCAAACTCCCATATCTAACCACTGTCAGTATTTATCCCAAAACGAGGAAGCATAAACTACTTGCTCCTTTGTTTTGATTTATACATAGCGTAACGACACTCAAAATACCCCAAGTACACAACTAGCTATCCCACGGTCGTTAGTATCTCATATGCATCAGATCCCTAGCTTCGAGTCTTCAACCAACAGCCTCAAGTGTCATTTGAATTACCTGCAATGTCTGCATTACAAGAATTCTAATGAGCGAAAGCTCAGTAAGTAAAAGACAATTTAACAACTCATATAACACCGTTCGTATCATAACCATATAACACAATTAATGTGCATTATCTAGTTCTCTTTTCATTCATGTCATATTAACATAGTACATTAGTATGAATTATCCAATTCTCTTTCATAATGTGTATCTCAAATGCTAAGGCTTGTAGACGTTGTTATGGACGCTCCTGTTACACAATTCCCCATAATTCTTTTAACATGTGACCCGTTCGTCACTTCTTTTAACACGTGACCCGTTCGTCACTTCTTTTAACATGTGACCCGTTCGCCACTTCTTTTAACTTCGACCGGTCGGTCGTAACGTTTCAATTCTTTTAACATGTGACCGGTCGTAACATTACACGCAGACGTGTGGGGAAAATTCTCAATTTCATTCCCGGTGATCAGTCGGGCTTCCCACACCGCGCCATATATCATAGTCTCTTTATAGAGACATCGTAACAGGCACGCCGCCTACCCAAACTTAGCAACTGAGATACACTGTCATTAATTCTTTTAACATATACACCATTCATAATGAATAAACATCAGAAGAACAATTCAATTATATGCACATACGTTCATACTTAAATTACAATTCAATTTAATTCTCGTAATGCAAGTAAAGTAAGTCTTTACTTACCTCGATGCCTTTGATTCTTTTAATGCAGTGGTATGAAAAGGGCTTGCTTCCTCGTTGAGCTCGATGTGCTATTTCTTATAACTTCTTATGTGACCTTCATATTCAAACTTGCTTCAAGATATCAAGAGAGCTAACTATGGTGTTTTTGGTATATCATAAGAGAAAAAAAAAACGTTGCTGCAATGGCTTATCTGGAGGAATAGAGAGGATAGACTTAAGAACTTTAAGTAGCTGCGTGTCTATTAATTGAATAGGTATAAAAATGAGGTGTTAATGACTTAAACGTCATGAACTATCTTAAGAGGTAAGGATTCTTCAATTAGCCTCTCAATAAATAAATAATTACTTACTGATTTATATGCACATAAAATAATATGGTTAAAAATAAAATCTATATCGTTAAGAAGATATGTATATACATATGGATATTATTAAGGCTAAAATAGTTACTTAGATAGTTATATATATATATATATAGCTCATTATTTATTTCTTACACATATAGCACGTCGAATCATCGCCGAGTTCGCACCATTTTTCATACTGCAATAAAGACATCTTAATACTTTTCAATAATTATAACACGTTAAAAAATAAAAAATACGACGTGAACATATTTTTATTCGAGCCTATATCATCAGAATTTATATTCAGTCATTAAGCCCGTGAGAACTTGGGACATCACAACATAGTATGTATACTATCTTGATAATATCCAAAAGATATAGGAATATTATGTTAGCTTAAAATAAAATTATGTGTTTGAGGCGTAAACTTGCTCATAAAATTATTGAGCATTATAAATCTCTCCTCCTAATAAAAATTTCGTCCTCGAAATTTGCTTACCAGAACAACTCCGGGTATTTACTTCTAATTTCCTCTTCCGTTTCCCATGTGGCTTCTTCGACTGAGTGGCTCCTCCATAGTATTTTGACTAACCGAATCTTCTTATTTCTTAGTTCTTTTTCTTTCGTGTCAAGTACTTTGACGGGCTTCTCTTCGTAAGTGAGGTCTTCATCCAACTGTAGCGGTTCATGGCTTAATATGTGAGAAGGGTCTGAGATATATTTTCTCAACATGGAGACGTGAAAAGTGTTGTGTATCATCGACATTGCTGGAGGGAGAGCTAACTTATACGCAACCGGTCCAATTCTTTCTAGAACTTCAAATGGCCCGACAAATCTAGGGCTCAATTTTCCTTTCTTCCCAAACCTCATGACACCCTTCAGCGGAGATACCTTGACAAACACTTTATCTCCGATTTCAAATTCCAACATCCGACGCTTTAGATCGGCATAGCTCTTTTGTCGACTTTGAGCGGTCAACATCCTTTTTTGAATTTTCTCAATCGCTTCAACGGTATCCTGCACAAGCTCTGGGCCGAGGTACTTCCTTTCACCAACTTCGTCCCAATGAACAGGCGATCGACACTTCCTTCCATATAAAGCTTCATAAGGCGCCATGCCAATTGTAGAATGATGACTATTATTGTAAGAGAACTCGACCAATGGTAGATATTTACTCCATGATCCATGAAAATCCAAAATGCATGCCCTCAACATATCTTCTAAAGTTTGTATTGTTCTCTCTGATTGTCCATCTGATTGAGGATGGAAAGCTGTACCAAGAGCTATCTTAGATCCCATCGCCTTGTGTAAGCTCTTCCAAAATGCTGATGTAAATCTCGCATCTCTATCAGAAACAATAGATAATGGTACCCCGTGCAGTCGAACAATCTCCTTGACGTAAAGTTGAGCAAGTTGATCTATTGAATAGGTCATGCGAACAGGAAGAAAATGAGCCGACTTCGTGAGTCTATCAACGATAACCCAAATTGCATCATGTCCATCACTAGACCGAGGTAACCCGACGACAAAGTCCATCGTGATTTCTTCCCATTTCCATTGGGGTACTGTCAAAGGCTGGAGTAATCCTGCTGGTCTTTGATGCTCGGCTTTAACTTGTTGACAGATAAGGCACTGCTCTACAAACTTATAAACATCGTTCTTAATACCTGGCCACCAATAGTGAGTCTTCAGGTCTCTGTACATTTTTGTAGCGCCTGGATGAACTGAATACGGACTACTATGAGCTTCAGCCAGAATAGATCTTCTAATTGTCTCGTCATGTGGCACATACAATCTTCCATTGTACCTTATTACACCATCTTGCAATAGTTGACATTCCGTTCTTTTTCCTGATGAAATTCTTGATCTCAACTTACTCGCATATGCATCAGTTGCCTGGCCTTCTTTGATCATTTCTAGCGGGGTGGGTTGAAGCGTCATTGCAGATAGTCTCTCCATTAAACCTCTAGGCTCGATCTCGATATTAAGCTTTTCAAGATCAACTAATATGTGATTTTGAATACTCGTCATTGAAGACAGTTCTCCGGTTGACTTCCTGCTTAACGCATCAGCAACAAGATTCACTTTTCCTGGGTGATAATTAATCACGCAATCGTAGTCCTTCACTAGCTCCAACCATCTTCTTTGCCTCATATTTAATTCCTTCTGCGTGAAGAAATACTTTAGGCTTTTATGATCTGTGAATATTTCACACCTTTCAGCATATAAATGATGTCGCCAAATTTTTAGAGCAAAAACCACTGCTGCTAGTTCCAAATCGTGCGTTGGGTAATTCTTCTCGTACTCCTTTAGTTGTCTAGAAGCATAAGCGATGACTTTCCCATTCTGCATCAATACACATCCTAACCCCTTCTTCGAAGCATCACTGTACACAACAAATCCACCACTTCCGCTAGGAATGGTAAGTATGGGGGCTGATGTTAAGCGTCGCTTTAACCTTGCACCCCCAAGTAATCCGACTGAATTCGAATCTTTGATCAAACCTGGTCGGACGCCCATTCAACTCCACGACGAATAGCTGAAGCCTCCACATGGGCGACAACCCGTGCCTATAGAAATTAATACCGACGCAAGTACCTAATATTATCGTGATTACGAGCCACTAGGCCGATGCCATAACCCTCTCCACAAATCATTCGCGGCATTAACACAGTTATCAACCCAGCCCACCTCAGGGGAATTCCAAGCCGGTGTCCTTTTGCTGTCAAGTTTCTTTGGGTTCTCCGTCTTCTAGGCCTCCTTGAATTCCGATCGAGAGGTAGCTAATCGCCCTTAACAATACCTTGTTAAGTCCTTGATTTAATTCCATCCACGACACTATTTCTATTATTCCATATTAGCCACACTAGAATAAGAATATTAGAGACTCACCCGGGCTGAGAGCCTCTCAAGTCTCTTTATAAGAGTAGTTACTTGAGTTACGTAAACCTCGCCGTATTAAGCTGACTATCGTTAATACACAATATGGCAAAAACGTGCAATAGTACTTTTTTTTTGGGCGGAGTGCTATGCGTCCATCCTCGAGCTGTAGGTTGAGCAGACATGAATCTTCATGTTGTCGGGTGTTGTCTTCTGACTCGGAAACAATCCTGGTGGACCTTCCCGCTACTTTTTTTCAACTGTCTTACTACCATGCGGGTGTTCGGTCTCCGGATATGTCCAACGTCCTTCCGACTTGTCTGATACTTGGCTCGGTGGCAGCGATGTCTTGGGAGAGAGGTACTTTAACGGAAGGAAAGGCCTTCTTCGTGTGTGACGGCAATTTTTAGAGAGCCCGAAAACGGGCCCAACAAAATGTTAGTAGAGTTTTCGGCTTCCCGGTCTAGCTCATGTGGCACTTAGGGCCCAACAAAAAAGAATCTCACCACCAACAATCAACCTCAAAAACACAACCGCTTCTCATCCTATTATTACATTGTGATGTGATTATTAATTTAACAAGCGATTGTATCGATGACTATAAAATTCACCTCGAAATATCAGTCTCATTTCGCTAAGAGACATTCACTCTTTTTTAATTTCTGTTTTTTTTTGTTTTTTTTTGTTTTTTTTGTTTAAACAAACTCCTATATTATCCTGAAATACCAATATTATAAGAGTTGATCACCAATAACATTCTCTCTTCAATTTATGATTAGCTTTTGTAAACTTACTTAACTATTTTGTTCCTCACCTTTATCTCTTTGATTTTATCATTTGATAGACCAAGATTTTTTTAATTTGTTTCTAAGTTTTGCATATTTATATGTACACGAATTTCTGCCTCTCTTTTTTTCTTTTTCTGTTTCTGGTAATGAAGTTGTTTTGTCACTGAAATATTTCATAGCTTTACTACTTTGGGATATATATTCTATGGAAGCTTCAGTCTGTAACACAGTGAAGAAAAGGCCAGTTCATTCATTCACTATTCAATTATATATTTATACTTATTTTTTTGTTCTCTTAACGATGAGAGACACAAATATTCTTTTAGAAATCTAAAAAAATTATATATATAAAAAAAAAAAAAGACTTCATGACTGGGTTTTTTCATGACTCTCAGGTCTTGTATGGGGCCAAAAAGCTTGCCAGGCTGCTACATTCAATGCTCGCTTCGCAGGACTTATACGACACGGCTGAAACCGAAGCCATGGACATTGAATCGTGCCAGTCTTCAGGACAATCATGCCAACACCGAAGACAATATTTGCCCGGGGATATCGAAAAATGTCACATCATCTCCTGCGTTGGTTAGTTAGTTTTGGATTTTTTCCGATAGAGATTTGTTATTAGTTCTTCCTTGATCATATGATGCTTATTCTCATGAAGAATCGAATACATAAAAGTTAAAAGATTATGCAAAGTGATTAATGTTCTAGCTTTATGGAACATAATTTTTTCAAGTAGAATAACGTTTTTGACAATGCACAGCTTAATTATAAGATTTTATTGATCAAGTGAGTCAAAGTCATAGGATATATATATATATATAAAAAGAAGAGAGAGAGAATCTTGCTTAATGATTCAATTTAGATAAGTTTAATAAGCAGGCCCGTGCCATAGCAAGCACATCTCCGGCCACGTTTTATCCTCTTCTCTTCACGTCGTCGGTTTTCATCACCACTTCCCTTAATTTGAGGTAAATTTATTCATGTTTATGCATTTCGTTGGAAAAATAAGCTAAAGCGTTGATCTTTTTTCGTTTATATTAAAAAAAATTGGATTCGGATTTTGAAAAAAAATGGTTAGCCATATTTTCATAACATAAATCTAAGCCGTTGGATTTTTTAATCTGGTTAAATACGGGCCGTTTGATACTAAAAGAAAGGAAATCGCGAACCAAATTATGGTTCTGTATTCACCTGAATTTTGCCAAATCGGTACCAAAATCCGGATTTTATACTATATTCACTGGGTAAGCTCTTGCTCTTTAGGCCCAAATCTTTTTTTTTTCCGTACGTGGTCTCTTAAAGGCAATTGTGTTATGCTTAGACGGCTCGCTTTGATGCGCAGAATTACGAATGGAGATACGACCGTTGAGAATTCGCTTCCTTCTGTGAGTTTACTTTACTTGGTTTACAAGTTACGAAAAAAAGACGAATAGTAGTATTTAGCTCAACTATAAAGTTTTTAATATCTCTCCTTGCTCTTATTGAAATTGTTTGCGTTTCAGCACGGTATCGGAGCTGAAAGACGCTCGAAGCTAGTCAAGCTTGCAATTTTTGCGCTATGCGTTCTTGGTTTGAGTAGAATTCTTCGTGTTGCTTGCGGTGTAAGTTAGAAAGCCGCTCTGAATTACTAGTGAATGTGATTTTTCTTTTGCTAATACCAAATGTTTTTTCAGCTTCTCTGGGCATTGGCTTTTCCCCTGGGGAAATTAGTAATTAGTTTTGCCGAAGAGAACCTAAAGGCAAGTGCACTACTTGTCGTTTCACTGGCCATATTTAAAACTTATTGTTTCTTTTTATTAATGGTTTTCTTGGGAAAATTGTACTTCACAGGACAAACAGAAAAAGAGGGCTTTCAAGGAAAAATTCTACGTTGTAAGAGTGCACAGATTGTTTGGCAATGCATGGACTAAAATTAAATTTAAACAATTAATTGTGTATTTCCTAGAGTCTTTGGTGTGAATTTTGATTATATTTTGAGTATATTTTCATGGAATTGGAGAAGAATATAAGTCTTGGGGCGAAACATTGTCATACGGACTCTCTCTCACGCTCACTCTTGAGAGAGAGTCCGTGTGGCAATTGTAAATCACCGTACATTTTAAAAAAGACCTTCCTTTACCACTAAATGTGCATGATCAAAATATCTAAGGAGGATAAAATGTCCAATTAAAATTGAAATATCTAAGAAATGATTTCCCTAAAGTAAACGATAAGAAAATGCACATTCAAAATACATTTCAAACCGAACTCGGTTTAATTTTCTAGAATAGCTCTATATTCAAAAGCCTATAGAAGAAGAGGGATAATAATAATAAAAAAAAAGGCCCAATACACGATGGCCCATCAGTGGGCCCAGATTTCGGACATAGATTCTCTTTTATGAATTCGGATTCGGGTTTCAATTACTTGAACCGACTTTCAAAAGGCTAAAACGACGCCGTACAGAGCCACGTAGTGTCGTGACGCGCAGTACAAATCCAAAGGTAGCTTCTTCAAAGGAACTCTCTGCGATAAAATCCCCAAAATTCGATTTGGGATTTCGCTTCCGTTCATTGGAATCTTCGATTGCTTCGAGCGCTTTGAATTCATCAGAGATCCTCTACACAGGTTTGTTCATGTTTGATTTTTTCCCTTTTTCACTTTCGGCGTTCCAATTTGGTTTTTCTAGGGTTCGATTTTACGAATTGTGCCTTTATTTGTAAATTTGCCTTTTCCTTAATCAATCTTGCTTGTTTCGCATTCGAAAATTTGAATTTGGGGATTGTATGTGTGCTTTGCAAATCGAAATTTTGGATGTAAGAAATGGGGATTCGCGATTCGAGTCGGTAGCTAACTTTAGGGTTTCTGATTGGAATTGGTAACCAATTTTGTGGGTTTTGATTTGATTTGATTGAAGTCGGTCTGCTAATTGTGTTGCAAGGATCGTTTTAGTTGAATTCGTACCTTATTCGAACAATCTGATTGATTTGATCCTTCTTGCTTTGATAAACTCGATTTCAGAGCTTCAAGATGCCGGCCACAGCAGGAAGGGTTCGCATGCCCGCGAACAATAGGGTGCACAGTAGCGCCGCCCTGCAGACTCACGGCATTTGGCAGAGCGCCATTGGCTACGACCCGTACGCTCCGAACAAGGAAGAAGACAAGACCGCGTCACAGCCGAAAGCTGCGAGTTCCGAGGCGGGAGGTGATAATGCATACGCGAGCTTCCAAGGCCTACTTGCGCTCGCTCGTATCACCGGCTCGAATGCCGACGAGGCTCGTGGCTCCTGCAAGAGGTGTGGCTGGGTTGGCCACCTCAGCTTCCAGTGCCGGAATTTTCTGAGCACCAAAGACGAGAAGGATAAGGACTTGTCGGGCGATATGGCTGATGGGTTGTCGGAGTTGGAGAAGTTGAAGAAGCGGAAAAACGCTTCTGAGAGCAGCGAGGAGGAGGAAGAGAGCGAGAGCTCCGACTCTGATTACGATTCGGAGATGGAGAAGATTATCGCCAAGAGAAGCGGGAGGAGCGGTAAAAAGGACATATCGGTGAAGAAGAAGATCACAAAGGATGAAGATGATAGTGATTCGGATTCAGATTCAGATTCTGGTCGGAGGAAAAAGAGAGGAAGGTCGAAGAAGAAGAAGAGCGGGAAGAGGAGGAGTGAGGACTCAGATGATTCTGACGACGGACGTAGAAAGAGTAAGAAGAAATCGAAGAAGAGAGACGATTCTTCCGATGAGGAAGATGAACGCCGGAGGAGGCGGCACAGGAAGAGCAGGAAGGAGAAGAGGAGAAGGAGAAGTCACCACGACGAATCCGAGTCCGACTCCTCAGAAGATTCCGAGAGACGCCATAAGAGAAAAAGCCGGCGGTCGCCAGATTCCTCTCTTCGCGATGAAACACGTGTTGGCGGGAGGGACATGAAGCGCTCGGAGAAGAGTCGGAAACGCCGTTACGATAACGAGGAGTAGAATTTCTCGAGCTACGTTTGAATGGAATATTTATTTTTTCAAGCGGTATGATAAGATGTATAATTACTGTTGTGCGACGTATTCTCAGAACTGTGTCGTTTGGTTGTGTTTGTGGTTTCATTCTTCACTGTGACTCAGAATTCACTGTTTATGTTTGAATCTGCTTAATACTAAAACTTATAACAAATTAGTAAATTTTATGAGTTGCTCTTAGAATAAATAACTTATTAGTTAAAACTCAAATTACGTTTTTTTTTCGCTTATAATTTTGGTAGAAAGCAATATACATTGTTTTAACGCAAAATCTTGCACGGGGCAAGGACAAAAATGAGTTCCGTTCGACTATATGTATTTGAGCTCAATCGATACGAATTATCAACACAAAAAACACACCAACACAATGAAACATGATTGAGTACGGTTGTAAACAAAACACATTTTATGCAGTTGTTACTGGTCTTCAAATTAACTGTTTAAGCTGTATTTTTGAAATATTTTAAATCATTTTACAAGTATTAGCTAAATTAAAATCTGTTAAATGGTTATTTGACCGATAAGCACAGCTGAAAATGAAATAGGTCCGAGTCTCTTCTTCAAACACGTTTGATAAGTTATGGTTCTAGAATATAAAACCGGTCGGAGACTCAGCCCCAAGCACGTTTGATAAGTTACGGTTTTAGATTTAGACAAGACGAGACACCAATTGTCACCCATTTTCAGGCTACAGAACATTTAGAAATGTCGAAGAAACTGAATGGGACAGCAGAAACTAACTTGTAGAAGTTTAAGCTTATAGTTATAGTACATATAATAACAAACAAAATTAAAAAAACATCAATTGCAACATAAGTCCTATAACAGATCTATTAAGGGACAAACCGAACCCAGACGTTCAAAACGCATGTACAAAGACAGCCTGCAGATCAGAGGATCAAGCCCTGAGCAGGCTCGGGCCCGGATTTGGGCCGGGCTTGCTCGCCGGGGGCAGATGTCTTTGTCGGAGAGTCCGAGAGATGAACCTGCGCGTAGTCGTCCACCATCTTCCTCTTCTGCTCGTCCTCGACTATCCCCACTCGCTCCTTCGTCATCTGGCCGACTTCTCCAGCGGCTTTGGCGACCTTGCTGAAGGCTCCGGTGACCCACGAGGCGCTGGTGAAGACGTAGCGGTTCTTCATGATCGCAGACCCGGCATCGCTCACTTTCTGCTCCGCGGCAGCCAGGGCGGACTTGGTCTTTTCCGAGACCTGGAACTTCTGGTCAACCTCGCGGACCTTGTCTCCCACTAGGGAGGTGCCGGCTGTGATCTTGTCGGTGAGCCCGATCTTCTTGTCGAGGGAGATGACTTTGGCCGAGGCCGTCGAGGTCAGCTGGAGCTTCTCGTCGAAGCCCTTTGCCTTGTTCACGGCATCTTTGCCTAATGTAGAATTATAAGATAGTTGTAAAGTCAATTATTCAATCTATCATTGTTGTCTTCTTAATTTTCTCTTCAGATGGTTTTTTCGGTTTCTTGTTGAATTTGTAATCTGTAACAATTATCACCTAATGATTTTCTTTAAATTTTAAAGCACCCATACAATATTATATATATTGATAAAAAAAATTAAAGAAAGAGGGAAATTGTTTGAAAAAATGAGAGAAAAGCTGAAAACAGATAATACTATACTGTTCTAAGATTAAATATAATATTTTATTGATATAAATACACCTACCTAATATGAAGCCCTTGGCGAGCATGCCAGCAACCACGTCTTCTGCTTTGCGAAGTGCCGATTCACCACCCTCGGGAGCTTTAGTTTCTGGCTCCTATAAGTGTTTAGATTGAGCGAAGAGATTGGTCAATTTCACGATTTGGAAAAACATAGTTTATAACTTTCGGGACCTTTTTATTTGCTATTAACATACCCGTGGTGCTGTAGCCTCCGGTGGCAGCTCATAATCTGGAGAGGGAGTAATCGTCACTGCCATATCCACGATCGTAGCTCCCTTAAATGAGATTTAGATTTAAAAAAGGTGAGCTTGCTTATTGTAAGAGCTTATAATTAGAATTTCTTTCCATTTGATTTTAGCATATTTGGCAAAGAATATGTTATATGATCAAACTATACTGATTCTAAATAATATAAATCATCTTTCAATTCTTAAGTACTTAAATAAATGCTTTTGCTAATTCCCCTTCTACAGGTGCATACACATATTATTCAAAAGATGGCTAAAATAGGTACTTAAAAAACAGAATTTTCCTCTAGCAAAAGACCCCATATCACGGAGAACTGTGATCGATAAAATTAATAGAGTACAGATAAAATTAATAGAGTACAGTGGAGCTATGCAATCTTGTCGTAAGAACTTAGTAATAGTCATGAACTATATCTATATATTGTCATAAAAGTAGAGAAAAATAAAGGTTGTTTTACCGAGAGGAGGACTGCAGTCTCGGCTCCTTGTACATCCTTGAAGGTGACATATGCAACTTGAGACCGCTCGGTGTCGCTGCAAGAGACATATAATGAGTCAAATTCACATGACAATATAGATAAAAGAGAGGGAAATCATAAAAAATTAAGGGGAGCAGAGGAACAACCGACCTCATCATTTCAACGTATTCAATATCACCGGAGAAAGAGAAGAACTCCTTGAGGTCTCTCTCACTTGCACCCAATGAGACATTGCTGACCTTGACAGATTTTACCTGCATAACCACGTAATTTTTGAAGTTCTTCAACGACGACACTGAAACATAGGATCTTATTGCCTTTTCGGTTCTCAAACAAATTGCCACAAAGATAAAATATCGGAAA
This sequence comes from Parietaria judaica, assembly GCA_954871525.1. Taxonomy (NCBI): domain Eukaryota; kingdom Viridiplantae; phylum Streptophyta; class Magnoliopsida; order Rosales; family Urticaceae; genus Parietaria; species Parietaria judaica. The sequence goes on along the minus strand of OX940868.1, from coordinate 17,514,891 downwards.
ACTATAGCATCTTTTCGTAAACTACAAAAATGATCCCAAAATGCAAACAAATACCAATAACACTAATCAGACAACATTTCGCTTCGAACATACGGAGTTCAATTTATAGTCTTTCAATCACATAACACCCTTCCAAAACTAAGATTCTCTTAAATGCTTCTTTATCCAAATCTCCGAGCATCTTCAACCCAATATTTCAAAAATTTAGTCCCTTTTGTAATACTTTATAGAAGAAGACAGACTAGTCTTAAGTTTAAACTCGAAATATTCAATCTGCTTTAGTTTCTCTAACATAAACAACCACGAAATACAAATTACTAAATTCACAAGCTTCAATTGAGATCCATACACTTCCTAGAGCAAATAAGAAAACAAAAACTCCATTGATTTCGCTTCCTCGGAGCTCAAAATCACTCTGAACTGGATTTCAGAAATTTCTCAAGAAACGTTACCACAAACCGAATCCGTTAACAAACAAACTCAACCACAAAAAATCAGACCCAAAAACACCACATCTGCAACGAAAATAGCACTAACCGACATGGTTGCGGAGGAATCGAGCGAAGATCGAAGCTTCAATCGATCGTGTGATCTCGCAATCGCAGAGGAATCGAGCGAATCGGAAAGTCTTGGATTTCTTCCGAGAAAACGAGAGAAAATTTGGAGTCAAATAACAGATTTCATGAGGAAGCAGAGAAGCGAGACGAAAGGGGAGAGATCGTGGTGGCACGTGCGCGATACGCTCGCACGTGCCGAGGTCCACGCGCCGAGCGTGTTTGCTCCGACAAGGAGTTGGGGTTTCTAGAATGGGACCCACTTTCATCGCCAGTCTTTATCACTTGCTGACGTGAGCGCGTGAAGGTTTAAGGCCGTTGATCTTTTTTGTCGTTTGGTTGATCCGACGGTCGATATTAACAGTAATGGAAACATACAACTTTCTCTCTATTTATTCATTAACTTACTGTATAAGTTTAGTTATTTTATTAATTTGATACTTAATAAACGTTTTTTTTAATTAATACTGAGCTATTTCAGTATGTTAATATATTGAATTAATATATTACATTGGAACATAGAAAATTCATTATGAAAATATTTAAATTGTAAACCGAAGCAATGGAAGTTTGGAAAATCAGTATATACCAAAAAATCAATTATTGATTCTGGAGCGGGCGTAATTTAAAAATAACTCCTTAATCAATTAGTTCACATATAAATATTAGATTTGAAGCATTGAAAATTATACTTTCTTACGGAGAAATTCAAAGTTTTCTTCAAAATCCGAAATATTCGGTAACGCTTAAAAATTGAACTTAAACAATTCGAGCTAAAAGATCTTAAAAATTAAAAACCTTAATCAGTATAAGTATCACTAAGATTTTCGATTAAGGACTATGTGAAGCTCGGCTCGTCGAAAAGACGGGCGCCCGCCGCCCGGCACAAAAATTAACATTAGGAATTAATGTAGCAGACTGCAGCATCTGACGGATGAAGTAGATAGGAAGCATTGACAAATTTTCGGTATGCGCTTAAATGAATGGTGACTTTCACCGTCGTACTTTTCAATGAAAGGGATAATAAATAGTTTTGCAAATATTTTATTTTGTTGATTGATAAAGTACTTTGCAAATCTTATAAATTAATGTAAAAAAATGCATAATTTGTGTTGACTCACTCCTCTCATTTATTTTTGCTAATACATATAAGTAGCTAAGTTAATAGCTCACATTAATTTTAAATCTTGAGCTATATGGGATCCAAAGAAAATGGGCTATAAGGGCCCAAGGTTTCAGCTAAATAGTTAGCCTAGTTTTGGTCTACATGGGCTTTTCCAATGAGCTAAAATGCCCGATGGAATGGGAGAGGCTTACACAATTTGCAATACATTGTCACACTTTTTTTCTTCACATAATTGGATACAATTACTAAATTAATTAGTATATTTTATCAGCTCGTTAAAGATTTTTCATAAACATTATATGAATTTTAGCATGGTAATTCAAAACCTACTCTGTTTTCTCAGCGATTTATCTCAATTTCAAGGCGAAAATATCGGGATATCTTTGAATAAATAATCTAGATTAATACACAAAATCAAGAATTTGCCAGTCTGAATTTACCAATTTTTGACAACTTTTGTCGCCGGGAATTTTCTTACGCTTTCTTTGGGATCCATGCATGCTTTTCTGATTTTGTCAACTCAGGATTTCAACTCGAGAGCTTTGACACCCGATGTTCTATCTCGTCCACCATATCGCATTGGGAACTCTTCGTGAATATCGACCAGAAAATACTTCGTCAGAATACTAGATCCTTGTCGGTGTTTGAATGACGTCACACGAACGCACACTTGAAAGGGAGAAATTGATGACCCTAAAGGCTAGGGTTTTAGAAGCTATTAACTCTTTTTAAATAAACTTAGGTCTTAAATAATTCAGTGAGCTTAGTAATTGAATGGGTTAAACTCAGTAGATCATATTAATTAATAATTAATTTAATTAATCTATGTCACCCGGTAGATCTATATAGACCAGTCCCTATTCGTAACTCGTAAAGCCTAATTGGACCTGTGGACCCAATCTATATGGGCACTAGCCTCTTTATAAATACATATATTTTTTAGTTAGGAAAAAAAAGTTCTAACTTCTAACTCTAAGCATGACCTAAGTAACCCTTTTGTAATAAGGAATTCATTATTTTCCATACTATTTTCATTAAGACTTTAATAGGTTAAGCCAAAACATCTCTATTATTTCTATTTTGAATATCGTAATTAATTAGGTATACTATATTATTGGTAATAATTACCATTTATTTACATAATTAATTCCTATAGCTAAAAGGGTAAATGAGGCAAATGTCCATATGTGGCTCAAGGTTTTAAAAAATGCCCATTTCTATTTATGAAAATCATAACCACCAAGAATTTGAAATATAGACTAAATTGCCCTTTTAATTTTTAAATCACATTTAATTATAATTCGTTTTTTTAATTAAAATAAAAAAAGAATTTTTTTCTTTAAATGTAACAAACTAAATAAATTAAAAACAAATCTCCCCTATTAATTAGTATTAATTTCAATTAGCTCTAACAAATCACTTTTAATATTATTGTAACGATTAAATTCTAAAATTTATTTTCCTATTAATCTATATTTATTTTGAATTTTTATTTATGAAACTTGATTTTCGTTTGCTTAATTTTATGTAAATCTGTTTACAAAACTTGGTTTTCGTTATGCCTCATTTTATGTAAATCTGTTTACAAAACTTGGTTTTCGTTTTGCGTCATTTTATATAAACTTGTTTACAAAACTTGGTTTTCGTTTTACCTCATTTTGTGTAAATCTATTTACGAAACATGGTTTTTGTTTTGCCTCATTTTATGTAAATCTGTTTACAAATCTGTTGACAAGATTTTGAAATTTCATATACATATCCACAAATGCAAATTCGTGTAAAATAACTCCAAAAAGTGTAAAACCATTTAAAAAAGCGTGTAAATACATTTACAAAAATATTGCCCCTCCAAGAGAAATTATCACTTCAAAATATTGTAAAACCATTTACAAAAATCAAACATATTACCTTAAAACTTTAAACATATTTATAGAAAACTGTAAATAAATTTACAGTTACGATCGAGTAGAAAGGATGATCGTGCCGCGACGGAGAGCGATGGAGGAAGGATGCGCGACGGAGGGCGACAGAGGAAGGAGGTGCGACGGAGGGTGACAGAGGAAGGAGGTGCGACGGAGGGCGACTGCGACAAAGGGCGACAGAGGAAGGAGGCGCGATGAAGGGCGACCGCGACGGAGGCCACAGTCGCCTCCTCGGCAACCGCGACCACCGTCACCAAAGCCACGCCTGAATTTGCCACGCTCTCGGCCCGAGTCCGGCAATGGTGGTCAATCCGACGTGAGAAGTCGAGAGAGAGAGAGAGAAAGAAAAAGAGAGAGAGAGAGAGAGAGAGAGAGAGAGAGAGAGAGAGAGAGAGAGAGAGAGAGAGGGGGGGGGGGAGAGAAATATTTAATTTTTGAGTCAAACTAACAAAATTAAATGATAACCTAATTAATAGGGGAAGTTTTCAACCAAAATTTAAGGATAATTAATGTAATTTCAAAAATAAAATATATAATAAATAATTAAATGCAAAAATAAAATAAATATAATTAAAATCAGGGTTAATATGGTCCAATATATTTTTAAAATAGGTATAAATGAATTGTTTGAAACTATGGGCAATTCCCTTAAACCTTAAGTGATTTTTGGGCATTTTATGGGTTTTTTTTAGCTATAACTAGGAATACTGACTTGAAGAGTCCACTTTTTTTACATGTTGTTGTGTTTCAGTTAAGAAAACCCTAGCTATTTTTACTGTAAACATTAGTTAAAACAAATTTAATTGCATTTAATTCTATTTGGTTTCACAATATATAGTCATATACATTATAATTGACCATTTGACCTCTTACAATGCGATATTTAGTTGGTACGGGTAATTATCGAAATTGATTTTTATAAATAAATTAATTAAACAAAAATAATTACATTAATTTTTGTTTATTAATTCTATATTTTGATTAATCTTTTAATAAGATTATAAATCAAATTAACAATTTCAAACCCAAAACATACTCTACAGGTCCGTTTTCGAAAAAAAAAAAAAAGTTTCCCGGTGTTCGTAAAAATATGAAAACACCAAAAAACGACATATAATTTGTGAAAAACGGACGCAGGACGCGCTTGGGAGCAAAAAATGCTTCGGGGCACTTTTTTGTGGGGCACACAGTGGCGATAGCCTCCAGGATCGCGCCACATGGCGGATCCCTGCGCTGCCTCTGCCCCTGGGGCCCACTAGACCACGTGAACCCCACTTGTGGGGCTGCCCTCCTTAGATCGCGTCATATGGCGATCTCCTCCTTCTGCGTCACCTTGGCCAGGCCACCAGGCCTTCTTGCACGCCCAACCCCTCGTTGCCACGTGGAGGGCCGAGATCGGCTCCCCTTTTGCACGCCATTGACTTGCGCCGCACGTATGGGCGCGTAAGACATCGGATCGCCGATCCGACAGCGGCGATGGATTCCTCTTTTCCCAGGGATCAATCTGCATATATAATATTTCCCGGGGACCCCTGGAATAATATTTTATTGCACCTAGACTTCCCTTGACCTCGAGAGTTCCTTTTTGTAGGTCAGGAAAGTGAGAAATTTACACAAAGCGGAAGCCCGTAAAGGCAAGGACGGACCCACGAATTGACTTTGGGGGTGACGAAAGACCAATAATTTAAATTATAATTAATAATATCTCAAAGCACATAATTACATTAAAATAGAACGACAACTTGTTTTCATAATCTATATCGGTGTTATCGTCAATGTTTTAAAAATCGCTTACTGAGCAGTCTAATTTCCGAGTATACGAGGGTCGATAACATATCTTATGAGCATAACACAAAATCAATTGGTATAAAATATATATTTAAATGGTTAATTAATATTAATCAATAAAATTAGTAAAATTTTAAAATAATATTTCTATTTGTTTTTTTAATGGAATAATATTTCTATTTGTAAGCTGACATATTATATCATTGTTATAACTAGGAGTGCAAATAAAACCTGAAAACCGGGTAAGAACCCGAATCCGAATCTGTATCCGAATTTAAAACCCGAATCCGGAATTCTGATCCGGGTACCCGGTACCCGGTTTAAAGCCGGGTTCGGGTACCGGGTAGTGAAATCTTAAAAACCCGGTACCCGGTACCTGGTTTGTTTAATTTTTAATTTTTTTAAAAATATTTTAGGGTTAGGGCTTGACACTCATCTCTCTTTTTCATTTCTCATTTTAGGGTTTCATTAAAAAAAATATTTTTTTTGATGCGCGGACGGTGAAATGATGATGGAAAGCCGGAAGAACTCGAAGTGCTTTATCATATGTTTTTTGAATGCATTTTAAATTTTAGACAATGGATGCATGTTTTTCTTATGTACGAAACATGTGTAATGTTTATTTTGAGATTATTTAGTTTTTCTATTAAAAAAACTAAAACGGATCAGGGTAAAAACCCGGATCCGGTTGAAAATCCGAACTTGGTTTCCAAACCGGGTACCATTTTTCAACTACTCGGAAATTCGGGTACCCGGAATTCGGGTACCCGAATTTCGGGTTCCGGGTACTTCAAAAAATACCGTGTACCCGACCCGATTTCACCCCTAGTTAAAACTTATATACTCTTTTTCTTTAGTCATTAAGTTTCGTATAATAATATAAAAACAAATCAGTATTTGATAGTTATATGAAAACATCAAATATCAACATCAATAAACATCGATTCATGTGCAAAGGTATATAAAGCATCAAATAGGAAATTAATTAAAATTTAAAAATAGCTGACACAAATCAAGAAAAAAAAAATCAATATATATAATAACTAAAAACAAAATAGTTCTGACAAGTTCATCTCCCTCCGCTCTCTCCCTTCGACAAGCATGGTCTTCTGCAACTCTTTTTTTCCATTCCTTTTTATTCATCTATTCCAAAAATTAAAGGAGACGGATTGGGGTAAGTGAAGAAGAGAAGCTGAGGGTGACAAAGTAGTAGGAGAAAGAGAAGAGATAGTCTATTTTATTACTTTTAATTTAAAATAGCTATATAATATTTTTTTCCTCAAAAATCTGAGGGTGACATATGCCGCCCTCAATAACACATGGGTTCGCCCCTGCCTGGAGGAATTCCTACAAGGTTCACGACCCGCCTGAGAGTTTGGGGACACATATCTAGACCCACAATTCAGGTCGTAGGGTCCAGCCTGGAAGGGTTTCTCTAAGATCCGAACGACTGAGAGATCACTCTAACATGAACCCTTGAAAAAGATTCTGGGAAGGTTCGAGACCCCACCTGCCCTTGTTCTAAGCTCCGCGCGGCATCGGTTCTGTCTCCTAGTCTATGTATCTCTTTAAGATACCGCGACTCTAGGGACAGTTTCACCAGCCCGAACTTGAACGAGCCATGCCTGGTGGAGAGTCTAACCTCCCAAGATTCACTTTTTGGTCGAACGCACTCACCCATTCGTTGGTACCCTCGATTTGCGTGGCCTCCAAACCTGTAACCCCGGCCTAGTCCATTCCTGGCCCTATGGTAACAGGTAGTGAGTGACCCGGATCCACCTCGAAAGTGCCAGGGACACCTAGTAGGGGTCCCCATATCAGTCAACTAAAAACTCACAGTATAACGCCCCAGCTGCATAATCGAATCGACAACTCTCCCCACAGGCCAACCCGAGTCTTTCCAGCGTGCTTTGTCCTCACTCGCACGCTTCCCGGGAATGTCTCATCAGCACATCCCCTTGCCCAGGCGATGTGCATTGCACAGCTTACCCGGTCTTGCCCTCGTGGCTCACAGGATAAGTGACTGTCACAGCGCTACTCGGCACAGAAAGACTTGGATGGCCTAGACCTCGATCCCGCCAATTCAGGCATCGATTCCAAGACAGTAAGCCGCTCTAAAACGCCGACTTCGGAAAAGACCAGGGGCGTAGACCTGGCACTAAAGTCTAAGACAGTTAAGCCGCTCGTAGAACAGACTTAGGCAAAAGACCAGAACCTCGCTTCCGGCGGAAGTCTGAAACCGTAAGCCGCACCCAAAGGCGCAAACCTCGGCGCACAAGACAGTAAGCCGACCCCAAAGGCGCTAACTTCGAAAAAAGCCAAACGTCTCGAAAGCGTCCTCCTGGCACAGAGCGGGTACGGCCCGGACCTTGATCTCGCCTACTAAAGCATCGAGCCCAAAACCGTAAGCCGCCCCCTAAAGCGCAAAACTCGAAACCCAAGACAGTAAGCCGCCCCCAAAAGGCACTGACTTCGGGAAAAGCCAAACGCCTTGTAAGAGTTCTCCTGGCAAAAAGACCTTGTACGGCCTGGACCTCGATCCCGCCTACTCAGGCATAAAGGCCCGAGACCGTAAGCCTCCCCAAAGGCGCAAACCTCGACACCGAGACGACAGGCTGCATAAAGAGCGCCCGCCTCGACTATGGAGCCAGAATCACAACTTTGGTCAAAGTCTGAAAGCAGGAAAACCACCCTAAACTCGGCAAGAAGCTCGGGGGTAGTGACACACACCAAGCGCAGAATACACCGGATAACGACGGGAAACACACCCGCCGGTGAGAAGGCTCGGAAATGAACCAAGTTGTCTGAGAGAATAACCACCTGCAACAGATAGAAATGGGCTAAAATAAAAAAAACACGTACCCACAAATATACAACAATAAAGCCGACGCGCTCTAATCAAGCGCGCGGGAGATAGCATAATGTCGTCGCGTCTCCTCATGAGACCGAGAATGTCAATATTTACAACCAATACCTCTGAGGGTATATACAAAAATCCACCACATACGATGGAAGCTACGATCTCAAAGAAAAAATTGAGGAGATACAAGATATAGACAGGTCACATAAAACTACTACTACTACTACGGTCTGACGCTGAAGAAGCAAGGTCACTCTGCCCCGCCACCATCGGAGACCGGGGCGATGTGTACGCCAAACTCCTCTATAGGCTGCTGGTAGCCACGCGAGGCAGCGCTACTGGCAGTGGCCACGAAGTACCCTGGAAGTCTGCCGAGATACCGAACCGGGTCTAACAGCCGGAAGATCAATATCTGGAACCGGGAACGAACCAGGGATAGCCGCGATATAGGGCTCGAGCATCGCCCGTACAGGAGCAGGAAATGCGAAATGTTCCGTCAGGAAGGCAACAGAGAGTGGAATCCCATGGTTCGCCATCACAAGAGTAATAAAACACGCAACAAAGCCGTCCCAGAAACGGGCGTCTCCCATCTGAGAAGCACAACTCCGTATACACCGCAGCTCCGAATCGAGCGCCGCAGGCCTGTTCCGCGTTGATATTAACGCCGTAGCAGCCTCGTGGAACTCCGCGGACCCCCGGGCCATCCGGCCCACGAGCCACTCGTGGCCCCCTGAGCCTCCTGCAACAAGCGCAGGGCGGTGGTCATGCCATTCTGGGATATCTCAGTCCTGGACCGGTATTCCTGGTTCTCGCGTTCCAGCGAGGCAACCCGGGCTCGAAGAGACGCAATCTCTTGCAAAAGGACTCCCTCGACACGAAGGTCCCGAACAGGGCCTGAAAACCCGGGACCGCCAGAGGCAAACAACGACGATATCTGCAAACAAACAAGAAGAGTTATGAAGAAACAAGAGCTCATTCCAAAAATTGTGCGTGTGCTGAAAAAAGCATACCGGAGGCGGAACCAACCCGGCCGAACATAACTCCCCCATCGGAGGAGCGAACTCAAAAACTGACGGCTCATATAGAGTCCGGGACGAGCCCCCGGGCGGCGGCGCCGCACGAGACGGCGAGGCGCCTGGTGTCGAGTAGGGGGTCTTCCCTCGTGAAACGGTTCCCCTTAAAGGTCGACGCTCGGCGCCGCCTGATGACATCCGCGGAGTCCGGCGACCGTGGCTCTCCTGGGTGTCGTGGGCAGGCTGTCGCCCCACATCGTCAACCACGTCGTTTTCTCCTGCCATACCTGCAAAATGGTAACAAAATCAGATGACAGTACGAGGCAACACGAGATATGAAGCGACAAAATTGTCATTGAAACAAAGGAGAAACTGTCAGCAGCAACAAAAAGAAACCATGTGAAAGTTGGGGTCCCTTCAGGAGATTCCAACGTGGTAAGAGCAGGCACTCAGTCGGGATCCACCCTGACCGAATCCACGCCGATCGCTCCAAATAAGGAGCAAAAAGTGCAGGAGTGATGGACCTTTCCATAAAAAGGCTGCCAAAGTCATAACTCCCTAACGTCGGGCGAGAACGCGGTGGGGGGGAAACAAGGCGTCGAGGCACTGATCCCAAATAAGTACTCGGAACCCAAACCCAGCGGTTGTGCCAATTTGGGTCCGAGTACTGGTGAAGGCCGACAATACTAAGACCTTGGTTCGAATCGAGAACGCACCAATTCTCGAACCCCTGCGTTCCCCAATAGAGCCGGAGCATGAAGAACTGAAAAAATTGGTCGGCGGACAATTCACAACCACGTTCTTCCCGCCATAAAGAATAACAACCCGCAATAAACCGACAAGCATCCGGGCTAATTTGAATCGGATGCAGGTTGCTAGACACTAGAAGCCTCTCCAGTAATGGAGGAATCGGAAGAGTAAAGCCAAGGCGGATACTCTGCAAAGGCACCGCCACCATCCCGACAAGAGGGCGGCTGGGCACTGATCCCTCCGCCGGCGCGCAAACCCCTTCGATTGGAGCCAACCCTTCATCCCGGAAGAATGCTTCTAAGTCATTTGGGGTGACAACACTCGGGACGTCAATGTCCGAAAAGTCAAGCGGCGGGTCAAACCAGAACCTTGTGGGGGCCTGGTAATCAGACTCGCGCCGCATCCTAACATTCCTAGGAAAAATCGGGCATGACCCACCTGCTATGACGGCTCTATGACGCGGCCCGCCCGCGTTAAGCAGACGAGTATCTATATCTACACCGGGTGATCTCCGATCCGACACGGAAATAATGGACGAATCCCGAAAAGCGATTTCGCCAGGCAACGCCACTCTACCCACCGAAAGTGACGAGCCAGATAAGTCCCGCAGAACCAGGCCCCTCCGGCCTCCTCCGGCTACTGTATCAAGGGCCACCGCCATAGACGTGCCCGCCACCTCATCCTGGACCTCGTTGGGCCCACCACCACCAGCGGCGAGGGAGCCCGAGCTCCCCTGAGCAGGGACCCCCGCTCTCCGGCCACCACCGGCCTCACCGTCGTCCGGGACCACCACAGACGGGGTCGCTTCCCGGTCATCATGCCGGCCTGCCCCACCGACGACGGGTATTGCCGTGACTCCCACCGTCGAATCGGTGGACCCCGACCCACACGAAGGACGCCGGTCCATACCGGCGCCTCCGGCCTCACTGACGGACGGCGGTCCCACAGACTCACTTGCACCCAATGAGACATTGCTGACCTTCACAGATTTTACCTGCATAACCACACAATTTTTGAAGTTCTTCAACGACGACGACACAACAATTTATAAATATCGAAACACAGAACACACACAACAAGAATGATCCCAAAATGCAAACAAATACCAATAACACTAATCAGACAACAGTCCGCTTCGAACATCGGAGTTCAATTTATAGTCTTTCAATCACAAAACACCCTTCCAAAACTAAGGTTCTCTTAAATGCTTCTTTATCCAAATCTCCGAGCATCTTCAACCCAATATTTCAAAAATTTAGTCCCTTTTGTAATACTATATAGAAGAAGACAAACTAGTCTCAGTTTAAACTCGAAATACAAATTACTAAATTCACAAGCTTCAATTGAGATCCATACACTTCCTAGAGCAAATAAGAAAACAAAAACTCCATTGATTTCGATTCCTCGGAGCTCAAAATCACTCTGAACTGGATTTGAGAAATTTCTGAAGAAACGTTACCACAAACCGAATCCGTTAACAAACAAACTCAACCACAAAAAATCAGACCCAAAAACACCACATCTGCAACGAAAATAGCACTAACCGACATGGTTGCGGAGGAATCGAGCGAAGATCGAAGCTTCAATCGATCGTGTGATCTCGCAATCGCAGAGGAATCGAGCGAATCGGAAAGTCTTGGATTTCTTCCGAGAAAACGAGAGAAAATTTGGAGTCAAATAACAGATTTTATGAGGGAGAGATCTTGGGGTTTCTAGAATGGGACCCACTTTCATCGCCAGTCTTTATCACTTGCTGACGTGACCGCGTGAGGGTTTAAGGCCGTTGATAACTGATATCATTGTCGTTTGGTTGATCCAACGGTGAGCAATGACAGTAATGGAAACAAACAACTTTCACTCTATTTATTCATTAACTTACTGTATAAGTTTGTTATTTTACTAATTTGATACTTTATTAATGTTTTTTTTTTCCAACCTATTTCAGTATGTTGAAATATTGAATTAATGTAATACATTAAAGGCTGTAATTAAAACCCGGAATCCAATATTAAATTCGTATCCGCACCCGCATCCGATTTTAAAATCCGGATCCGGATTTAAAATCTGATTCGGATAAGGGTTTTGTTATTTAAAAATCCGGATTTCCAGATCCGGTTTAAAACTCGTATTTTTTTTATATTATTAATTAGGTTACTCTTCGACACTCATTCATTTCGTCTCTGCTGAAGTTACACTTCGCCGTTCACGCTCTCTTGCAGAGCTGCCTCTAAGCCGTCGCCGGTCAGCCTCTTCCTCGCGCAGATCAGCTTTTCTTCCGCCGCTCTCTTCCTCGTGCCGGTCAGCTTCTCTTCCGCCGCTCTCTTCTGCCGCCCTCGTCCTCTCGCCGATCAGCTTCTCTTTCGCCGTTCTCTTACTAACTAGGGTTCGTTTGCTTTTTGTTCTAATTTTCGATATGAATAATTTAAAGAGAAAGGCACATGCTTTCATGGATTTATGCTTTCGATTTGAAATTTTGATCCTCATTGCAAAGAAACCGTCTTCATCGACAAGCTTCGGTTTGATTCAATGTAGAGTTCTGCAACTTGGTTAAATCATTTAACTTAAATGTAGAGTTTTGCATGGAATTTTTCTTAAAATTAATTTCTCTTATTGATGAACATAAGCTCAAATTCGAAGCGATTCTCTTTGTTGTGCTATAGCTTGGTTAAATGAAGAGTTCTGCTGCACTTTGTTCTCTTTTTATATCTCTTTTTTATCTTTTTTTTTAAATAAATAAAAATCGGATCCGGATATTCGGATAATATCTGGATCCGGTTTTAAAACCGGATACGGATACCGAATCCGAGTTTTGAAAATAGGTATCCGGATATCTGGTTTTTCGAATCCGGATTCGGATAGTTCCGAAAAACCAGATATGAGCTCTGGTTACGGCCCTACTACATTGGACCTTAAAAATTCATTATGAAAATATTTAACTTGTAAACCGAAGCAGTGAATGTTTGGAAAATCTCTATAAAAGAAATCCATTATTGATTCACGAACCGGCGTAATTGAAAATAAGTCTCTAATCAATTAGTTCACATATAAATATTAGATTTGAAGCATTGAAAATTTAACTTTCTTACGGAGAAATTCAAAGTTTCTGTCGAAATTCGATATGTTCGATGATCCTTACAAAATTAAACTTAACCATTCGAGATGGAAGGTCTTAAAACTTAAAACCTTAATTAATGTAAGTATTATTAAGACTTTCGATAATGTGAAGCTCGGCTCGTCGAAAAAACCGGTGCCCAGCACAAAAAGTAACATTAGAAATTAATGTAGCAAACTGCAACAGCTGATGGATCTGAAGTAGATACGAAGCATTGATTAATTTTTGGTATGCGCTTAAATGAATGGTGACTTTCACCGTCGTGCTTTTCAATGAAAGGGATAATAAATAGCTTTGCAAATATTTTATTTTGTGGATGTGTAGATAGAGTACTTTGCAAATCTTATAAATTAATGTATAAATTGCATAATATGACTCACTTACTCCAATTATTTTATTGATACGTATAGATATACATATCTAATTTAATAGCTCACGTTTAATTTGGAATCTTAGGCTATATGGGATCTAAAGAAAATGGGCCCACAAGGGCCCAAAGTTTAAGCTAATAGATATCCTAATGATATGGTTTTATGGGCTTTTCCAATGAGCTAAAAAGCCCAATGGATTGGGAAGCTTAGCATTACAGTTAAAACTTAAAATTACTAAATTAATTTTTAATGTATGAATGTTGTATCTGATAATTAATTAAAAACCTGGTAATTAGTTATTTTCAATGTTTAAATTGTTTTCCTTTCTAATTTTGATAGTTCAAGCCAAAACATTGCTTTTTTTATTTTACTTTATTTTGAATAATTAATTCCTATAATTATGAAGAGTCTAAGGCTCTAAGCTTTACATCTTGTTGCATTTCAGTTACTTAATAAGAAAAGTACCTATTTTTAGACTATAAACATTAGTTAAAAATAAATTTAGTTGAAATTAGTTCTATTTCTTTTATTTTACCTCTTATATTGCGATATTTAATTATTACTTCTTGAAATACTGTCGATTAGAAAATAAATTACTAACAATTATTGAAAACAATTTAAAATCGAACAAAATAAGAGGGAAAAAAACATCAGAAATGATAAGGCCGACACATCGTCCAATTAACCAATCACAAACACACACGTGTCTCTGAATAGGTCCACGTCAACGTGCCGGCAAGTGACTCCGATCATGTATATATAGAAAAAAAAACAGTAAAACTTTCCACCGAATTCTTTTTAATTTTTAATTAATTATTTATTCTGAAAACCCCCATTCTCTCTCTCTCTGTCCAACAACACAGCAAAGCACAAATCTTTCTCTCTCTCCACCATTGAAATCGAAAACCTCAATTTCGATTCTCTCTCTCTCGCTCGCTTCGATCTTCGGTGTTCGGTTGCTCGTGATCAGGCCATTGCTGCTTCGGGATCAGCCGATTCTCGCTTGACTGGTCTCCGTCTTCAATTTCTCCGAATTCTCTAGGGCAGCGAAAGCGGAAGAGGAATCCGAGGATGAGCTTTCAGGATCTCGAGTCGGGGCGGTTCTCGGGCACCTCGCGACGAGATGGTGGCGTCAATGGGCGCCAGGACCCGACCCAGGCCATGGCGTCCGGGATTTTCCAGATCAACACCGCGGTTTCCACGTTCCAGAGGCTCGTCAACACTCTCGGGACCCCGAAGGACACCCCCGAGCTCCGGGATAAGCTGTGAGTCCCCGAATTTGGATTTCTTGTCACTTTCGTGGTCGAATTTCGGTTTGAGAGGAGCTGAGTAGATTGAGTTCCGATTCGGTTACTTGGATTCTGTTCTATGTTTGGTTAATCTTCTGTAAAATCTTATTTTGTTTGTCCATTTGTTCGCAAAATCTTAGTTTTATTGATCAAAATACGAGCTATGAATGGAATTTGAATCAATGGATAATCCTGTATCCTCTAAATTGGGTTTATTTCCAGGCACAAGACAAGGGTTCATATTGGGCAGTTGGTGAAGGACACATCGGAAAAGCTTAAGCAAGCTAGTGAAAGAGATCATAACGTTGAAGTTAATGTAAGCTCTTGACGCTTTCGTATGATTTATGTTCACGCAAACCATATGTTTTTTCTTGAAGACTTAGCAAGATCAAGCTGTTAGAAACTCCATTTATGGTTTTGTTCATTTTAACTAGCAGTGTGTACAGATTAGTTCAACGGTTTAGTGTAATTAGATACCCTTTATGTGTATGGTTTAATTGATTAATTTTTGCTTTCATCTCGTATTGGAAAACCCTTTTTATCATATTTATGTATTGGGATGCTTCCCTTTTAATATGCAGATGCTAAACTCGATTGATTTTAATTGACTGAAGTTTTCTCCAATTTTTAATGCAGGCTAGCAAGAAGATTACGGATGCTAAACTGGCAAAAGATTTTCAAGCCGTCTTAAGAGACTTTCAGAAGGCTCAACGGCTTGCTGCAGAGAGGGAGACGGCGTATGCACCTTTTGTTCCTCAAGCAGTTCTTCCGTCCAGGTAAATCCTTATAAAAGCTTTTGAAATGGTATAATTTTATACCCGTTAATGAGTAAGGTTTAATGATTTTAAAGGAGTTGTTTCTTATTCATATCAACTTGGCTCTGAAATTTTCCGTGTAATATATGCTGTAGATTTTGCTTACTGCTAATAGTTACTTTTCAAACCTTATTTGGAGTTTCTGTGCGTTGTGAATCTGCACAATAACTTACCGTATTATTGACATTTTTCAGCTACACTTCTGGGGAGATAGATGTAGAGTCTGATAAGAGTCAAGAACAACGTGCCCTTCTCGTCGAATCTAGGAGGTGAGTTCTATATGCGTCTTCGAATCTAAGAAGTTTCTAATTCAGCTGTTGGCACGCTTTGGTTATGTTCTGATTAATGTCAGAATCAGTAAGCCATTCTTACTGGACAACTGACATTAGCAAGATTATTATGTTGGGTCACCCGATGGTTCGGTTCCAGTTTTCCATGCTCAAACTGGAACCATATATCCGTTGTTTTCGGAAACAAAAATCCAAAATGGAAAAGAGTTGCAACTACTAAAAATGACAATCAACGTGTCGAAAGTTATAAAAACCTAAAAAATACCTATCTTAAAGCCAGTGCATAAAAAGTTCCAAAGGGAGAGTCTGTTTTTAAATTGGTACAGAAACACTGGACACTGGCACTTAATGGTTGAATATTTTTTAAGGGAATATTCCGGTGTAAAACTTTCAGTTCTAAATACCTAGTCTAGGCACTCAGAAGTTTAACTTCCATTAACTTAGATGAGAAAACAAAAGAGCCAATTTCGTGTGAAGGGCATTACTCTCTGCTTGTTAAGTCCATTTTAATCTAAATATATTTCTGTTCATTGTTAAGTGTTAATGTTTTTATGAGTGGTCACAAAATGTAAATTTAATAAAAATAATCTCTCTCTACAGGCAGGAAGTTTTGCTGTTGGACAACGAAATTGTCTTCAATGAAGCCATAATCGAGGAGAGAGAACAGGGAATTCAAGAAATTCAGCAGCAAATCGGAGAAGTCAATGAAATCTTCAAGGACCTTGCTGTCCTTGTGCATGAGCAAGGAGCAATGATCGGTAAAAATAAGTTATTTGTCCCTCGCTGATGTCAGTATTATACATCGAGATCACATAACTCACTTCAGTCATATATGTAAAATTTGCAGATGATATTGGTTCCAATATTGAGGGAGCTCAAGCCGCAACTTCTCAGGCGAAATCTCAACTTGCAAAGGCTGCTAAGACTCAAAGATCGAATTCGTCTCTGGTACATACAACATCATAATGTTTTGTTTATATGCATGTGTGTTTAGAATGTGTTTGGGATCTACATATCATAGATATAGACATGTAGTTCCATATCTTATTTTACATAGGAAAACCTTAACTGTCACGCAATATCACCTTAAATTAACTTATAGGTGCATTCTCCCCCCTGAACTTTCGTTGGTGGTGCAGCTTAACCCCTAAATTTTCATTTGTGGACGTGGTCCCATGTGCCGGTTGAACGTTTATTCTGGTGTACACAATCTCTTCTTATCTTTACGGTGTATTCTGCTTACACGAGTGTTCAGGGGCAAGATGCACTATAAAATTTATAAATATAAGATTGAAGATTAAAAGTCACCAAAACAAAATTCAAGGCCAAAAGTGCACCATAAGCGAAATTCAAGGGGGATCTTTGGTCTTTGCTAATCACTCTTTACTTTTATTCTAATAAAATTTCCTATTTTCTGTGATAAAATTTTTCTCCTTGTATATTATCAATGTTTATAAGAATTTAACTAACCTAAATACAACGCTTCATTACAGGCGTGCTTGCTCCTGGTGATTTTCGGAATCGTGCTTCTCATCGTAGTCATAGTACTTGCAGCTTGAGAATCGTCGTCCCGGATTGAGACTGATAGGATTTGAAGGTCCGCCTAACCAGTGACGGAGTCGCTGGGTAATCATTGACTTTTTTTTGTGTTAGAGCGTGGTACGGTTGACCGAGTTTGTTGCTTGAAGAAGAAGCAAGTATATAATGTGGTGAATGCAATCTCTGCATATGGTTGTTCGGTGTTTTTGAGATTTGGGGTTATGCTTAAGGGCTTGTTATATAATGATCTAGTAGTCAAAAGTGAAACAATAAAATTCATAATTCTTTGTGTGTCACATATCCTAGTGTTTTATTATTCTATTTATTTTCGAGGATATTTTATCAAAATTTTGGTTTGGCTTGAAAGCTTGAGTGGATTATGTGTTATAAGATTACTAATGAAGGCTTGTTTCTATCGGTGAAATGAAGGTTTGATATAATAATTTAGTTGTCCATTTACATAAATAACTAAGAAATGAAAATGAAATACAACATTAATTTTTTTGAAATAATTCTTTCTTTTTGGGAGAAGTTCATGTTTTTTATTTAAGGGTTGATTGCGGTATAAGTCTCCAATCTTAGGCCAACTGGGGCGGCATAATTCCAAACTCATTTAATAGCTGTAAAAGTACCAGAAGTTAAAAGTTCCGTCCATGTTTAACTGGTTTCTGTTAGTCGACATTGACTTTATCAGCTTCATGTCCACGTAGTGGATTGTCCAATTTCTTTAAAAACACTAATATAAGGATACGTGTCCCTCTAAAATTGATTATTATTTACTGAATTTTAGTACTTCTGCCATTAAACAAAACTCAAAGTACTTGACGCAGTTGACCATGATTAATATGAGCTACTAAGAATAAAAAGAGGTTTATATCGGCAAATCTACTTTTTAAGCTATTAGAAGTTCAATATTTGCAGCATTCTTTAAAGGTTATACACCTAAATTAATGTCAAAGTTAAATACAACTGGTAATAACTTACATATTTTTGCCGCGAAGATAAAACATTTTGACTATTTTTTTAGATTTTTTTTAATTGAGTCTGCTTTTAAGGGAACTGTTTAGATCAGTGGAAGGAAATGAAGTATTGCTTGACCAATTTCTAATTGATAACAAATGTTGATTATACATACAAACTTGTAAATTAGATTAAAACCACAAAAAAAAAAAAAAAGTTGTTTGACTCGTTAAGACTGTTTCAAACTTTTTGTTGTGCTGAAACTAGAATGGTAAATAGTTGCGAAAACAATCAGAAGAGCCGCTAAAGAGGCTGAACTAAACGTAAAAATGTACACAATCCCGGCATGGGACTTTTTCCCGCACGGTATTTTCCAGACTATTTCGCCGTTTTTGAATTCCGCATTGCCATCTTCTACCTTATAAAAACAGCTCTTGTCACACGACTTTCCTTCGAAACCGCATCGCAGGAACAAATCAGGAGCGGCGAATCTGACTTGCGAGTAGCCGGTTTCACTCAGAGGCTGCATCAGAGAAAAAAGAAAGAGATGAATTCAAGTGCAGAGTTGAAAATTTGGTAATGACTGATAAGAGATGACAGTATAATTTGAATTAAGAGCATTTTAATGGCTTCTATTACTCACTGCATATCTTGCGTGTAATGGAAGCTTTAACCCGATTTCGACCTCATTCCTGTGCGTCGAGAGATTCAAACTTGTGTTAGTGTGAATTTCGACTGCAGAACGATTGGAGAGGAAAGAAGGGGCTTCCAAATTTGTGTCTCCGAACACAGCAATGTCGTCGAAAACTGAAATTAGGAACCACAAAACGAAAAATAGTAAATGAAAAGACAACAAACTCGAAGAAGAAAAAAAATTATACTTGCTTTGTTTGAAATTCAAGAAAACTTGAAAGAAATTATTTTAAATGTCATTAAACAGCGTCAATGGAGTGCCCAAATATAAATATTTTATCATTTAGACGGAAATATATTTTCTTTCACATTTTGTTAGGAAAATGGAATCTGAATTTTCTTTCTACCTTGAGTTTCAAACACACAAAAAGTTTTTCTTTCACAATTTTTTCTATTCCCTCAATTTTTCTAAATTCCCAATAAGCCCCTATAAGAGAAGTCAAATTACCCCCACGTTGGACGAGATGTTGAAGCTCAAATGGGTCGGCGAAAACCCCGGAAGGAAGTCTCTCAACCACAATGACCTCACAGTTGCACTGTGACATTTCAGCAAAGGTCGGATGGCTCATTCTGATACGCGAGTAGAGATGGCGATGAGAACCTTCACCGATCAATTTGCGTTCCAAGGACAACAACTTCGGCTCAAGACTCAAATTTTCTGACTGCTCATTGAACCGCCCCAACTGTAGCTCCATAAAAGACTCGAAAACCGAATCATCGAGGCTCTCGTGTTTTTTGTAGTACGCATTCACAATGTACTTAGAAGTACGGAAACCGTTATCTGAATCCCCGTGATCGAGATTCGGCTCACCTTTCTCCAACTGACAATAGTATCACAGAGAGAACTCAATATCTTAAACTTAAATCACCATGAAATAACAAGAACAATTAATAAAGAAATCAGAGCGTAAATCTGATCGAGACGAAGGGATAAAAAAATTCGATGCACGGAAAAAGGATAATGTCAGAAAAACCGAATCTCGAAAGGATTTTGATTCTGTAGATCTCGCAATTGAAAAAAAAAAATCAGAGAGTATGATAGGAATATGAAATCTTTTACTCCAACTACAATGGCAAGAAGATCAACTCAAACACTACACAATTCTACGGAGAAGAAACTCGAATCGAACTACACAGTTTCCTATTTCAGCTTGTCTCGAATCGAATGCAAAATGAGAATCGAATTACTACCAGATTCTCTCTGATCAACAAACAGTGCTAAAAAGTTTCTCAAATTGCAAAAAAAAAAAAGCACTGACCTTGGTCGAAAATGGAGATGGATCGGAGCACAGCACCAGAGAAATCCCAGCCAGTAAGAATGTGACCAAGCGAAGTAGTACTGAAATACACAAAAAAAAAATAAAAAATCATGAAAAGCAGAAAAGAAGAGAGTAAGCCATTGAGCTTCGGTGCTCGCTGAAACCTGGAAGAGAATCGACAAGGTTCTAACCTGAAATAGCCATGGCTGTTGATGGGATCTTCCAAGTTTTTTGTTTGTTTGTTTGTTTGTTTGTTTGTTCGCATCCAACCAAGACAAGCGTATTAGAAATGAGAAACTAGAAGAGGAAAAAAAGCGAGGTCAGGTAGGTGGGTTCTTTATGCAATAACTTTGAAAATTTCGGGGTCAAAGTTGAAATATAATATAGTTTGGGACTGTGCTTCCGCAAGTGATTTTGTATCAATAACGTTTTCAGAAGATGTTTTCAGTGAGAAAATTGAAAGAAATTCACATCAATTTTTAAGTATTAGGGGCTATTTTATAATGTTTTAAATTGTTGGGTGTAGAGGTTTCATTAAAAAGTCTTGAGGTGCCATTTGCTAGGGGTGTAACCGGAGCGGATATCCGGTTTTTCGGAACTATCCGAATCCGGATCCGAAAAACCGGATATCCGAAAATAGATATCCGGATCCGAATCCGAAAAACCGGATATCCGGATTTCCGGATATCTGTTTTCAAAACCCGGATCCGAATCCGGATCCGGTTTTGAAACCGGATCCGGATATTATCCGAATATCCGGATCCGGTTTTTATTTATTTAAAAAAAAAAGTTAATTTTAACGACAAAAAAACCCGTACAAGTCTACATATTTTTCCATTGTCCAAAAAACCGAACAAATCTAATACATATTGTCACACAATACATATAAAATTAATAGAAACCGGGTTTAAAACATATTATTAAAATTAAAATATTAATAGAAACCGGGTTTAAAACCGGATACGGATATCCGGATTTTATAAAATTAAAACCCGTATCCGAATCCGGTTTTAAATCCGGATCCGGATATCCGAATCCGGTTTTCGGATACGGATTCGGATTCGGATTTTAAGATCGGATACAGATTCGGATACGGATTTTTAACCGGATTCCGGGTTTTCGAGACAGCCCTACCATTTGCACAAGCCTGAACATTTTTAGGGGTTTAATGGTAAATAAGAAAACCTTTCCGCCGGGTTTTGAAGAAGTTTTTGCCTTTGGCGAGAGAGAGAGAGACCAAGCCGAAGCAGACCGCCATGGAAGACGCTTTCTCGCTGGAGCCTGGAACCTCCACCGGAGCCGCCGCCCGTGCCGGGAAAACCATCCCTGAGTGCGAGGAAATGATCAAGAAGAGTCTCAAAAGTACGGCGGATTCCTTCTTTCTCTCTTCTCCTTGCTGAGAAGCACTAGGTTCCGTGGAGTTTTTTTTGTTTTGTTTTTGGAATCGAGCTAATCTGTGGAGCTCACTTTGGTGCTGTTCTGGTTCTCTCTGATCGATCGTGTGAATGATTTGAATGTGTGAAGTCGTCGTTGATTGCAGCTCCAATGGTGAAGTTCCTGATGGAGAATTTGAAGAACTCGGGGTGCGAGATTGGGAATGGATTCATCAAGGCCGTCCGTTGCAATAGGAGGATGGCCGGTGGATTTGTACGCGGCGAAGGGGTATGTATGTATGTATGTATGTAATGTACTGTATCTATCTCTATATTGTCTGTTCGTAATCATTTGTGTTTGATGAATTCGCAAACACCGAAGTAACAGAAGAAACGTCCATTTGGAGAGTGAATATAACCTGTATATAAGGTGTTTGATGAATTGTCTGTAACTATGGATAGGATGATAGAGAGATAATATACGGTTCTTTCGATTTCGCGGCACTATCATTAACTGCTTTTTTATTGTATAATGCACCTCAATCTTCGGGTAATTGTTGCGTGTTTTTGTTTTTATTGGTTTCCGAACTCGACAAGCCTTCAACTTTTGATACGGTTTAATCTATAGCTGATATCTATGTGAGATTTGATCTGTCAAACTCTAAATAGCTATTGCTATTCGGAAGTTACGATGAAATGGCTATTCGTTCTTAAAATTAGAGGAAGCCGTTGTAAATGACCACCCAGTATTCATCATGCTCTTCGTTTGAAATGAACTTCAGAGAAAACTGAGCTGCAGATAATAGTTTTTAAAACTCAATTTTGTTACAGTTCATTTGGACTATGCTTACTAATGGCTTTCCATGTTTTTCTTACGTTTTTGTATTAGATAATGGTGTGCAGTAATCACATGAGTATGCAAGATGAGGTCAACCAAGTAGTGATACATGAACTAATTCACGCGTATGACGATTGCCGTGCTGCAAATTTGGACTGGTCTAACTGTGCTCATCACGCATGTAGTGAGGTGCGGATTTATGTTTTTGCTAATGTCACAGACCGTATCCTTATCGATGTTCATGTATTTTAATTATGCTATTCGAATGATTAAGTTAAGTAAGTTGAATATATTTTAGGGAAAAGTTATGCAAGGGACCTACCCACAAAATGAAATTTTTGGCTTGTGTAAAAAACTCGAAGCATTGAGATAGGAAGCCGATTTTATTCTGGAAATTTGCTTTAATTAATATGTGCCTCTGTAGAGTTTGGGTAGACATCACAAGGAAAAGTTTTCCCCGGTTCTGGGTTCTAGAATTGTGACGGGATGAGATCCATATATCGGGACCATAAAAGCAAGCTCCTTTCATTGGTTTTGTAGGTTATTATATATCATTGTTTTCTCAAATATTGTCGGTGAAACAGATTAGAGCAGGCCATCTAAGTGGTGATTGTCACTACAAAAGGGAACTTCTTCGGGGCTTTGTAAAGATTCGAGGTCACGAACAAGTGAGTTCTATTTTCATATAGTTTATTTTGTATTTTTTTTGTTAATACTTAAATTTACCATTTTATATAATTAAAGTGCTCTTGTTAATATCGCTTTGAACGGTATTAAATACTCATAGCATCCTAATATAAGAAGTTTTCTGTCTTTTCCATCATTATACAAGAATTCACGTGGTTCTGGCTTTTGCCTTAATAGAAAACTGGATTAGCCGCACAAAGATTGTGTTTTACATCGTATTAGGACCCCGAGGTAGAATCGTTACGAACTAATAGAAATTGACCGCAGCGATTAATTATTATTGAACGAATGAAACCAAAAAATGTAGCTTAGTGGCCGTTCCTTTAAGAACCCATTCCGAGCTCTCCCTGGAGAGGTAAGAGACAAAATGAAAATTTGCGTGCCTTTCTCCCCTCAAGATGATGCCTGATATTACAAACTACCAACATAGCCCAACCTACATAACCCAAACTACCCCTAATGTCCTAAGACATATTTAGAAGTTTTATTTAATTTGTGCTAATTAAAGGTCTAACATATTGCTCTTTGTGAGACTCTTATCTTATGTAATGCAGGCTATTTTAGTCATAAATTAGGGCCATCTTAAGCTGTCCTTTAAATGTATTATTAATGTTCTGAAAACAATTCTGAAAAAAATAAAAATAAAAATAAAAATAAAAATAAAAATTCAACTGTAAGTAACACTTTGCAAGAAGAAATTTGAACATTCATACACATCTGTTGACCCGCATTAAATGTCAATAACTTTATATTCTTTCGTTAGGTTTATTGTTAATGAAGGGGTCTGGCTTATATTAGGCGCTCACCGCTAGGGTTAACCTTCATGTTTAATTAGTGGAAAAACTCATTCCGAAGGATCATTGACTAAGACGCGGTACACTCTTTTCTTAACACTAATCTTACAATCTAATGTACTGGACTCATTGAAGGAGTGCGTGAAACGAAGAGTCATGAAATCGGTGATCGCAAACCCGTATTGCTCAGAGTCAGCGGCGAAGGACGCCATGGACGCGGTGTGGGATATCTGTTACAACGACACCAAGCCGTTTGACAGAGCTCCTTGAGAATTAAATCTTCATTCTTAGGATGCTGAACCCTTTGGCAGCAATAATTTTTCTCTTATTCGCTGCCATGTATTTGAAGAAAAAGAAAATTTTATTTTTTGATCCGGCGATTTTAATTCTTAGATAAGGAGATCATTGTATTCAAAATATTTATACGGAAATATTTTGCCCGATATCATCAAAACTTTGCAAATTGCATCCAATAAATCTTTGCAAATTCTCGCCCTTCTTCTTGTTAGTGATTTCACATGATTTTATGTTTGGGTTATCTTCATATGAGTTTCTTTCTCTGTCAAAGTGTTATTTTGATTCCTCATATACTTGTACTCTTAAGATGAAAGATTAATTCCTTGTTGGCAAGAGTGGTGAGGTTAGTACAATGTAAAAAGAAAGGAAACTGTGGACTTTCAATACAATCTGGTTGACAATAATGTTTTGGACATTCGGGACGGACGAGCCACCACGTCCAGCCTCTACGATTATTAAGGGAACCGAGTTTTCTTTTTAAAAAAAGTTATAAATTGAAAAAACTGTTGCGAAAGATTATTGAATAAATGAAAAACAATTTAATAGGCGAGCAAACTTATCTGCACATAGGTACCGCCTTGACCGGCCCGCGCACGTGGGCACCGGAGTACGAGCCATCACGGCCGGCGCAGGCAGCCCATGACCACCTACACTAGCTAAGAATAGTTTTATGGAAATATTGAATAGTGTAGTCCATCACAAAGACTATTGCTCAACTTTTGAATGAAAATGAAATACATAATATTGTAATCTTAATCACATGACAATATTTTCACTTTATCTCAAACCTAGACTAATGTGTCATCACTCACAAATATAGATTGTGTGATCATCACATGGTCTACAATATTTTGTTTCTCAAAAACGATGAATTTTTGGGCATATAATCATATTTTTGTAAGAAAGTAATCTTCTCAAACTCATCGAGGATTGAAAAAGCAAAGCCAATCCCAAAATCTTAATAAACTAAACTTAATGGGAAAACACAGCCACAAGTGCTCAATGGAAGAAAGAGAAAGCTTTTCCCTCAATCTACGGAAGATCAGACACGTTATTTTTTCTTTTGAAAATACGGATCACATGACGTGACATTATACATCAGCATTTCATCAAACACTCACAGAACCAGTCTACAAATCTTGGACGCCGAGAAGTCGCATTAGAGATTAAGAAAAGGCAAATTACACATATTTTTTTGAGTTATATATTCAAAAGTAAAAAATTGAGGGAAAAAGAAAAAGAAAATTTTGAGACTCAACTCCATTTATTATTTAGAAACTGTAGGAAACGCAATGAGTAGTTTTTTAAAAGGTTTGACACACGATGAGCATTTCGTTTATTAACCCATTATTATTTTTAAGGACTTCCGATACACAACAAACTTGGGACGACCGTTACTAATGCTTCCACATGTTAAACATTTAAAGTACGGCAAACAATAGATTATTAGGTATTTTCGCTGCAAATATCTTTAGCACATATATATATATTGTATTAGCTTGAAACGAACGACCTCGTGATGTGAAAATGCATGCATTCAAAGGCAAAAACTGCGCAGTCTCATGCACCTTTTCCTTTTCTCTTTTTGAAATCGTGATGACAGAAAGAACAAAAACCACATGGCTTTGCTCATCCCAATGCTATTACATTCCTTCTGTTCTTCTAAGAATTTTCCCGCTTCACCTACATATCTATATGGAATTATAGATATAGATTCACCTATATAAACATATAGATATGATCATATCTCTTATCCACTTCCATAAAAGCGCATCAAGTTTGGATTACTTACTTTAGGAAAGAGATCAATAACAGCATGCATGAAGGTCAAGCTGGTTATTAAGACTACAATATTTTTGTTTCTTCTTTGTCACATCAGCATATTTGCAGAACCAGGTGAAGAAACTATTTGAAATTTTACATTATACAATCTGATATATATATATATATATACACTTGTGTTGTGTCGTTTATGCTAAAATGGTGGCTTTTTGCAGGCCATGGCGTGATGGGGTCAGGGAAAAGTATGAGCACAAGTGGTGAGGAGGAGAAGCAGCAGAGTCTGATGGAAAGAAGAGCAAAGGGAATATTCGGCAGAGAGAAAGCGGCATCTTTGTGGTCGGCTGATTACTCGCGGCCTCGCCGCCGGCGACCCGCGCACAACAGCTTGGAGCACTGAGTAAACATTAGTTTTTCTGTTTCTGTTGAAGACGTATCACTTGTACTAAGCTTTATATATGTGGTCGGTCTTTGCATGGTGCATGTGGTTTTATTTGTATCTTGTTAGCCTATCTATATATATATATATATACATATATATATAGAGAGAGAGATAGAGAGAGAGAGTTTGTCAAAGGTTTGATTTGGTGTCTTTGTGAATGTGATTTTAGGGATTGGAATTTTCTATTTCTTTTATGTTCTTATGAGCTAAAATAGTGGTTAATATTGTGAGAGTTTGTGTTAATTCAATGAAAAAACGACACAATAAGAGAAGCGTTTTGATGCGTGATTTAAGCAGTGACGTCTCCGAGATATTTCAAAAAGTAACAAAAGCACATTAATTCAAACACGAGAGAAGAGTGGTAGACTTTTGAAGCTTTGCACCTTTGATGACTTAGCTGAAATTTTCTCGTTATTTTTCTCCAAATGAAAAGGGCAAAAGTAAAAAAGAATTTACTTTTTAACTTTTTATTTTTCTTTAAATAATGTGATACTGTTGGCTAAGGTTACACTGCACTTTCGTATTATTGGCCACGTAAACTTGTTTTAATACCATTTAACTTAAACGGAGCTTTGTGACTTCGTGGATATACGGCGAAGGCTGAGAGCCAAATATTACAAAAAAATTGAAAAAAAAATGGTAAGAGTAAGAGAAAGAAAAATAAATATGAATTTTAACTGAAGTAGTAATCATTTAAGTTAGATATGCATTCTAAGTACATATTAAAAGTTTTAACGAAGTAATTTTAATGAGGCAAGCTAATATACTAACAAGTAAACTTAGGGAATAAAATAAATAATTGTGGTGTACAAGTATTTAAATTATGTCAAAATAATTCAGCATATTTTTAAACTTTCGATAGCGTTGATTGAATACCCAAGGTTGTGAAATTTGCATTGTTGATTGATTTTTTTTTTCCTATGTCACTGATAAAGTTAACTCACGTGCATGTCTCAGTTTAAATCAAGGTGTTAAATTTCGCGATTTTTCATGGAAATGTCAACCGATTTTCGTTTTTCGAGGATATGCGAAAGGAAAACATTTTTGTTTCGCTGGTTTTTTTACCATTTTTCGCGAAATTCGCATGGGCAGGTGGATGGAATATCGTTTTTCGTTTTTGTGAGTAAAAATTGCGAAAAATGGTTGGAATTTCGCAAAAAATCATATTTTTGATAAATTTCGGCAAAAATACCAATTAAACTTTCGGCAAAAACAATTAACTTAATATTATACACTTCAAATAATATTATACACTTAACATACATATTAAATTCATCTAACATACATATACACTTAACATACATATTCATTTAATATTATACACTTCAACTAATATTAAATTTGTTAACATACAATTAACATGCATATTCACTTAATATTACACACTTAATTAACATACATATATTTACTTCACATAATAATTGACTTAATATTATACACTTCAAGTAATAAAGTGACTTAATATTATACATTTCACCTACATATTTAAGTTACAAATATGTTTTGTTGTAGTTTTGAACCTATATAAATATCTTGCTTAAATACTCAAATATTTTTTTACAAAATATCCGTCAAGAACCCCATCGGCATGCGGTATGCCCATGCAAAAAATGCGGTATATGCGGCATGCGGCTTGCCTTTTTTTTTTTTACAATTTGCCCATCGACATACCCATCGGCAAGCGATATATCCATAAAACGGAAAATGCGAAACGACATCGGCAAGCGACATTTTAAACCTTGGCTTAAACTTTAAAGTATTTAATACAAAAACTCTCAAAACGTAAAAAAAAAAAAAAGTTTTAACTTGAGTTGTACAGTCAACATCAATGGAAACAGATGAGACGAAATAATCAGCGCAATTGAAGGCTTAAGATGCCACATTATTTTAAAAAAAATTGAGTATTTTTGCCACAAATCTGAAAAATACGTATTCATGATACTTATTAAAAAACATAGATATTCTAATTATTCATTCACCTTATTCCAAGTTAAACGACCCCCACTAACTGTCTGCAACTAACGTTAGGGATAATTCAAAATCCTTCCTCTCGGAAAGTAGAAAGCGTGAAAGCCACCTCCAACGGCTATCTTCGGTCAAATAGTCCAGCCCGGCACAAGAACCGTCAGTCAATGCACTTGTGCTAGCTTGGAGGGCAACAAACCATCAACTTAGAGATACAAGTTCTACTGGAATTTTAGTCTGCCTGCCAAGCATGAAATGTTCCTCTATTTATAGGAAGATGTGTGCCTCTTGGTTGTGTCTGACGTTTGAGCTTAGGAGTCTTCATTTTAGTGTGGTGGAGCCATTGCTTTTGATGGTGGGGGAAGAGGTAGTGGGGCTTTTGGTAGTGGAGGAAGAGGTAGTGGAGATGGATGGGGATGATTATCAGGATAAGTAGCTATGTTTTGTGGTAGTGAACGTGTTGGTGTCAGGGGCAGTGTATTTGATGGAGTATCGGTAGTTGAGCATTATTGTTCTGTCAGAGCTAAGTGGTGACTGTCAGCTGGTATTGTTGCAGAGCTCAGTAGTGACTGTTAGTGGAGAGTCTTGTTGCTACTTTATATTATTGTTGCTGAGAAGCTAAGGTGACCATAATTCAGGGGTCAGGTACATATTCCGCCCCTTCAGAATAAGACCAAACAACTTTGATTTTTTTTTGTTAACTCTCACATATTGATTTTTTCCATTTCTGACAATAAATGATCTTCATCGTCATCGTTTTGATTGTCGCAGAAGGTTGATGAGCCAATCTTGAATTGCATGATTTGTTGCATAATCGAAAAGTATTCCTCTTTTGTTTTGGTTGCTACTAACATTGCACTTGCATGTGACTTGCAAGAAAAGTTGTTGTTTCCGACGTGCAAACAGAAAATATGCGCGTGGTAAACAACATATTGAAATAAGAATCCACACTCATGGTAGCTATTGCAATAAAACACAAAAATACAAGCTATATATGTATGCCCAAAAACAACCTTAAAAAACGACATATATCAGTCACCCACATTCCACAAGAGACAAATAAAACGACAACAGATTTGCCAAAAATAAAATCAAATTCTCCAGAGAGAGAGAGATGAATAACTCGTCGCCGGCGAATTCGTCGATTTCAACGACGGAGACGGCGGGAGGCGGCGGCGGAAATGGAAGCAATGCGACTCTGTCGACCGACGATCTCTATTTCGCTTCCGATCTCATGTCCGCTCAAGATTGCAAGCACGAAACCTTGCTCGGTTCCTTCCTTCTCTCTCTCTCTCTCTCTCTCTCTCTGTCTCTCTCTCTCTTGCATTAATCATTCGCAACATTTTCAGCTCTTTTCCTGGATTTGAACTTCTGAAATCGGAATGGGCAAAATCGAAGTGTAAATTTAGTTTGGTAATTAGGTTTTCTTCATTTGCAAGGCATTGCTGATAATGAAGGTTATTGATTAAATGCAGTGCTTAAAGAAGATCTAATGGCCGAGCTGAACAAGGTGGTGAAGTCTCTGGATGAAGATAGCTGGATGTTTGAAGGCCCTATTTCCCGAATCAACCTCGTATCAAAGAAAGGTTCGATCTTCGTTAGCTTTTGCGTTTTTTCTAAGCCGGATTTTGGCTCTTGCGGTTCTAGACAAGTACAAAATAGGGGAATTAAGCTCAAAGGCTGCCAAACCGGGTCATCGAGCAGTGGCGGAACCGGGAATCTTGGTTGGTTTCGGGGAGAGGACTAAAATTTTGAAAAAACGGCTAAATTACTGGTTAACTAGACCTAAATTTTAGGATTTTTGGGTCAAATTGATGTCCGTCCTTTTGAAGTTCGAGGGTGCTTTTCACTATCGGCAATTTGGGACGGAACTTATCAACTACCCGGATATAAGCAGGCTTTGAGATTAATTCCTATCCATTTCGTGCAACAATGAGTACTTGTGCCGCTAGTTGCTAAAAGCAGTGATAGCCAACAAGATTTGTTGCCCTCTAAATCTCGTCTGAGCAGTGAAAGACCAGTCATGTTTCATCAACATTGCTGTGTAAAACTAAAAACGGATTGCTCGCCGAACTAGTATCGTTGCGCGAAAGCATTTATGTTCTTCAGCCTGCGAAATCCCTTTTATCTTTCTTGATCTGATTTTGAAGAATTTATCTAATGCCATATTTCTTTCGCAGGCGGTTTTCTCAAGAGGCGGGTTGATATTCTTAACTTAAAGAATCCGGGTCCCCGGAAATAATTCGCGCTTCGTCGGCTCCGGAACGCATCTCGTGTGTACTAGTATCCATAGGTGAACGACATGAATTACAAGGACTAAATTTCAGGACATGGATGACCAAATGCTCAGTGCATAGTGTTAAATGTTGCTGAAAACTTCATGTCAAAATGTGGGAATATTTTTTGGTAATTTATAAGTGTATTATTCAGTGCAGTATGACTGAAATGATCCTACGACCTACGAGTGAAACCAGAACTGTGAACCGGGATTTTGAGATCATCTTGTCGCAGACTTAATTTTTGGGGATAGCGAAAACGGGTCATGATTCTAGTTTTGTAAAAGCCAGTTCTCTTTTGGGATACAGTTACTAGAACCGAGAAAAAGCCGGTTTATGCGTCGGGAAGTAATTTAAAAACTAGAGCTTATAGCATCAATTATTCTCAAGTTAAAGCAAATTAGCTTATATTTATACAAGTTCTATTTATTAAAATCGTTATATTCAAATCGCGTACAAGTGCAAGGTTTACACTTTCCATTTTCATTATGCATTTCGTATCATTGGATTCTCATCAACCACATTTTATTAAATGAGAATACGATGACACGCTGTTATTCGAACGATAATTGAAGACGAAAAACAAAAACTCTACACGTATTTTGACCTTTACAAATAAAATACACAAATGCTAATGTTTGAGTACATTTATCACTATCTATCTCTTCTACAAAAATAATAAATATTAAACACGAATTGTATTCAAATTTAATAAAAAAATCTAGTTTATTGAGAAAAAATCGTGATCGCCGAACTTCCAAAAAGGAAGAAAAATAAACTCTCATTGAATCAAAGAATAAAAAATATTTATTTCCAAAAAACATGAAGACGAAGAGAAGAAGGGCTTTGGTTAATGCACAAAAGGGTGGTCCAAAAGCTCACCCACCGTGGCTCTCTTCCTCCAGTCCTTCTCCAGGCACCGCCCCACGAAGCTCCCCAGCTCCGGTGATGCCGTCTCCGGCACCGCCACCCTCTCGAAGCACACCGCGTACATCACCGCTGTCCAATCCGGTCTCTCCCCCGTTCTCAACAGCGGATACCGCCCCGTGTGGCACTCAAGCGCCACCACCCCCAGCCCCCACACATCCCCCGCGAACCCCTCGCTCCCCTCCCCGAACCGCCCCGGGTCGAACCGTTCCGGGCTCATGTACCCCCACGTCCCCGCCCCGTCCTCGGCCCCTGTCCCCGCCTCGTGGCTCGCCCCAAAGTCGGTGATCTTCACCCTCCCACCCCCGTCCACGAGCAGGTTTGCCGGCTTGATGTCCCCGTGCACGATCCCAACGTCGTGCAGGTACTCCAGCCCCCGGAGGACGCTCCCCGCCACGCCGGCGATCTCCCTCTCGGGGAGCTTCCGCTGCGAGGCGAGCACGTCCCGGAGCGACCCGCCCTCTGCGTACTCGAAGAGCGCGCTCGTGTCAAAAATGGCGTGGCACCGGACGATGAACGGCGACTCGACGAGCCGGAGAATCTCCATCTCTTTGACGGCTTGGTGCCGGGGTCCGGTGAAGACTTTGAGGGCGTAGACAGAGGAGTTGCGTTTGTAGACGACTTTGTAGACGACGCTGCTGTTGCCGTGGCCTATCACCGCCACCTTTTCGAGCTCGAGGGGATTCTCGATAAGTGGCGAGCTCGCCGGAGAGATCGTCGGGCTTCCGAACGCTGACACGGGGATCGGCGGCGGAAGGGAGATCCTCAGGGCTCGCCGGTGCCTTCTCTGTCTGATCACCATTGATTCCATTGTAGAGTCATGACGTGAAATGCTGGTGTTCATGCTGAAGAGGGTGATTTCGAAGGAAGTGAGCTTAATATGAACAGAAAGAATATATATATATATATATATATATATATATATATATATTATTTTATACACCTTTTATTTTAGGTTTTCACATAATTATCTTGAATTAAAAAAAGGAAAAAAAGAGAGGCTAAAATATACACTTAAATTGTGTTTTAGTTTCATTTTTATCCGCTCTCATAATTTTTTACTTATAAAAATATAAATTGCTTTTTGTTCATAGTCTTAATTTTTTTAATATATACAATTTAAATTTAGTATATAACATATATTTTTCGAAAAGATAAAGTATTACTTAGATTAAATTATAAGCATTGTTTTTTGTTAAATTATATCTAAATGGTATGTTTTGACTATTTTTATAAGTAGGAGGTATATTTTTGCAAAAAAAAAAAAAAGTATAATAAATATAAATTTATGATCCAAGTTTTTTGCACCGTGATATGATCCTCCGCGTTATGATGTGGCAGTTTTAATTAAAACCATATATATATATATATATAATTTTGGAGTTTTAATTAAATATAAATATGTGGAGATAATAAATCCTAGAGCAACGATTGAGGAACGATCCCAAAAATTAAGGTCAGTTTAAGGGAGTGGAGATTAATATCTTTTTATTTTTCATGTAGTTTGTTCTATTTATTTTTTTCATCAATAAATAAATTGTTTTTTTTTTTCTGTTAAAACAGGAAAAAAATATTTTAACAAAACACGTGGATTTATTAGTTAGCAAAGTGGCCTTAAATAAAGAAGCTCGGAGAACTAAAACTATCATTTATTTTTTGTGAGCAAAATGTAATTTGTACACATCCACAAAGTTTGTTATTAGGTTGATTAATTGTATCGAATATTCAATACTATCCAAAAATTGTTTGAATAAATCTATTAGGAATATTCCAATATATATATATATATATATATGCTTGCGGCTTGTGTACGTTTACGTAAATTTTATATTTGTAGCTAGATTTTAAATTTTATATATCATTAAAATGTAAGCCTAATCTTCGATCATTAGAGAGAACGTTGAATTAAGTGAATACTGTGTGTTAAGCCATATTATACATTTGTATCAAGCAATTATATATTTTTATAATTCGAAAAGCCATTAATTTAAGAGGGGGAAAAGAACATGATATTTATATTCTTAAAAATCGAAAAAGAAAAAACTAAAAACTTTTCTGCCTCGCAAGATGTAAAAAAAAAAATAAAAAATTGTTTGACTTAGTGATAACTCACTACATACTACTTCAATAGGTCTCGGATGTAAATCTCGTGAGACGAAAATGATTATGCTTATCCCCTTTCAATATATCTTAATATGTAAACTCATTACAAAAAAATCTCAAATAAAAAAAACACTCATTTTACTTTAGATTAAATTAAATTAAATATATATATATTTATATTAAAAAGAAAGGTCTGAATAATATGAGTTATGAACAAACAGAAGAGAAAAGAAAAAGCTTAAATTTATACTAATTACGACCCTTTTTATTTTATATTGTCCTTTGATTTTTTTTTTCTTTCTAATTTGACATATTGCTAGCCTCATCGTAAACCTATTTTTCATTTTAATTTACTACGCGTTTCCAATTATTACGATAACTGAATGTCAAAAGAAGATAGAAACATAAAATTGAATAATAAATTATTTCCTTCCATTATACAACGGACATCGAGATATTTGCGCAATGTATAAATTATAAAGCAATATAAAAAAGATACAAGGTAAATCAAACATAATGCAATTAATTATAAACAAGTGCCTTACAAAAATTTAATAACCTTTAATTAAAGAGTAATGGCAATGATGCCCTTGAACTTTGTTTCTTCCAAAGGCTTAAGTTCGGACCAAAGGGCAACAACTAACAAAATTCGGGGGTATGTTTGCAATTAATCTTAACTTGCAAAAATCTAAAATGCATATTCTGATTTCTAAGGCACAATGCTACTCTCTCAAAAAAAAATAAAAAAAAATAGTGGGCAATATTTAATCAAGCTGATAGGGTTTATGAGACACGGGCCACTAATCAAACACAAATTAGCGAGAATTCACCGAAGTTATGAATTCTTATTTTATATTGAATAAATCACAAACGAAACGCCCGTTTCCTCGAGAACATGACCGGAGCTCTGCCTATAGACGCAAGAGAAAATATTCATTTTATGCCAAAACTCATGTGTCGTCTGCCCTATTTTGTTACAAAATACCAAATACGCCCTTATTTACTTGAAATAAACCAAAATGCCCCTAATAATTCGACGTAAATAGCATATTTATTCAATTAGTAGTAATTTAAGGTCCTAACAGATTTTGCTATTTACTCAATTAGTAGTAATTTAAGGTCCTAACAGATTTCATATTATTAACAACATTAAACACAGGCAGCGAAAAACGAGTCAAAATCATATCCAGAGAGATCACATTTTCGCCATGAACCGCAGAGATTAAGAACGGATTTAAGATTTGAAACACGAACAATCCATTATAAAGTAATACCGTAAGAACGGAAAACCGTCTAATGTCTATCTAAGGCAAGACATTGCAACCTATGAAAAGATTAATTTAAGAAGTATAGACACTGGTACATATTTTTCAGAGAGCAAAATACCAATATATAAAAATGAGAGAACGCTAAGTCTAAATTTATGTTCCCCCATTTGCATCATTAGGGTTTACCTTGAAAGGCATGAAGTAATATACACTTTGCTGAACTCGTTTCACGCTCTCTTCGCCTCCGATGAGAGAAGCTCCATTTGCTCGGTCAGCTTATCCATATTCCGAGTACTCTTACTCCATCCGTTCTCTTTCGGCTGAACTTCATTGCTTTGTGAAATTCTGTCAATGGAAGGTTCTTGCATTGGACTTTGCACAAGAAGGTCTTCCAGGAAGCTAGAGCCTTCTAGAAGCGCCTCAATGTCGGGATCAGGAGCTAAACTATCAATATCGATGGGCATCGTTCCCAACCCCAAAGACGCTATGTCCAAATCAAACTCATCCCCCAAAGTCGGTAACATGAAATTGTCTTCTACAATATTCGTCAGTCCTTCGGGCATCACGATATCTTCCTGAGGCGTCGGTACGCTCATTGGGAACGGGTCTGTTTTTATTTCTTCAGAAGTCAGCGGAACTGCATGTTCATTGCCCGATGCTTCAGAGGGTGTCTGAGCCGAAGTAGGAAAGACCTCTTGAAGCCTCACTCCCGATGAGCGAGCAGAGCCATCACCGATCATGTCAAAAGAGTTCATCTCGGACGAATCATTCACTTCCAACATGTGTCTGAGCATCGCCTTCGTGGCGTCGTTCATCGTCGGTTGATACTTAACTATCTGACCGTCATTCCTCGAGTCTTCTTGTCTTAGCCGTCGTTTCTTGTTTGCCTCAGAGATTCTCCTGTTATTGGACTCATTTTGTTGGTTAACGAACTGAGCCAAGAAGCTCGGGCTCTGAACCGCCTTAGCTAAAAACGACATCATCTGTTGTTGACGTTGCTCCATTCCTTGGAGACGTTGAACCATAGTTTGGAGCTGGTTATCCGTCGTTTGCTGTTGTTGCCTGAGTCTGACAAGTTCTTGCATAAGGACATTTTTGTCCCTCTTGAGCCTCTCAACCTCTTCTTCAAGACCGAATTTTCCGACCTCTACACATGCTCCCACTGATGAGCTCTGCCCATGCGATGGTTGAGCCGGTTGATTCGTTTGCCCATGAGCGGGTTTGCGTCTGTT
Organism: Parietaria judaica; assembly: GCA_954871525.1. Classification (NCBI taxonomy): domain Eukaryota; kingdom Viridiplantae; phylum Streptophyta; class Magnoliopsida; order Rosales; family Urticaceae; genus Parietaria; species Parietaria judaica. Next base: position 17,478,569 of record OX940868.1, on the reverse strand, counting down.
TATGCCCCGGAGAAGATGTTTTTGGCCTCTCAAGAAGCCCTCGTTAGCAAACTCCCAGCGATCTGGATCGACTTTCCTGAACCCCTATTTTACGAAATGATAAGATAAAGAGAGAAGGAAATATAGAACTTCCATCAGCAAGATGAATATCAAGAACACGGGGATATTTGTTTCATGTTTCGAAACCAGGTTTTCATGGTTTTAACATCAAATAGTTTGAAACAAAAATCAAAACCCGTGTTTGATTTTTGGTTTTAATATTTATAACGGAACCAAGAACCAATCTATACGTTGCTCTTCGATTTTTTTGGTTCTTTCAAACCAGTTATACAAAACCAAATACACCAAACAGAGAACTGATACCAAAGCAACACAGGAACACGAAAAAACAGAGACATAAATGGCACACTGGAATACTGATGATCAAGTAAAAGATACATAAATGAGCACAGTTTCAAAGAAATGATGTATACAGCATTCATAAGCTTCGCCAACCGCGTAATATCACTAAGTTCCTCCGCCACTACTAATGTCTCTTCTACAATACTATCATACAGCAACAAGAAGTTGTCACAACAATGAAGCTACTGCAACAACAGAAGACTAGACACAAGTTTTATCATTTCCTAATCCCTATAGAGAATTAGCAAAATCTCACTCTCACGAATGCACATTTTCAATCCCGATTTCAACACGAATCCACCGACATCTCAAGAAATCGCACTAAGATAACCAAATCCATTCCTAGCAACCATCAACAAGTATGAATGCCGAAAAAAAAAAAGATTCACAAACCAGAGCAAGAAAGCAGTATAAGAGAGGGCAAGAGCGATCCGTACGTAGGTGTTGAGCTGCCTGACGAAGCTGGAGAAGTTGTTGTGCTTGAAGTACTTGGGCAGGAGGTCCCTCGCGAACTCCGGCGGGTTCCACACCACGAAGCTGTTGTTCGTCGCGCTCCACGACACCACCGCGTCCGTCGCCGGATCGTCCACCATGTCGTACGTCTTGCTCAGGAACGGCGGCGGCGCGTTCGCGTTCGGAATCGGCGCCGGCGCCGCCACCGCAACGGGCACCGCCTGAGTCGCTCCTCCGCTCGCCGCGTCGCCGCCGCTCGTGCTCGCTCCGTCCATCGACTCCCCTCCGACGACGACGAAACAATGCCAAACAGGAAAAAAAAAGATTGAAATGAAGAAGAAGAAGAGGAAGGTGATCGGCGAAATCTATCGGCTAGGGTTTGGATCCGAGAACGCCATTGTGGGTGAAAGAAGCTCGAGATTGAAGCGAATCTCTGAGAATCCGAGAGAGAGAGAGAGAGAGAGCTTCTTGGTTGGATTGAGGAGAGAGAGAGGATTGTACGGACGGCGAGGCGAAGAGGAAGATGGGTTTGAGAGTGGACGGGGCTTTGAGAAACGGACTTTACGTTTCCCCTAGATTTTCTGTCTTCTTTTTTATTTTTATTTATTGTGGAGTGCCTTTTATTTATTGTCATGGGCCTTTTTCGCCCCTTTCACTTTTTTCTTTTCCTTTAAGACCCCACTTGTCAACCCCCAAGAATGGGAAATACGTATTGTCGTTTTAGGAAGGGAACGACGAAGGTAATATATATGGGTATTTGCAATATAAGTTCCTATATTTGTACTACAGTGTTAGTCTATTTCCTTCTCTTTGAAACTAAACTGCTATTTAGGTGTTTGGCAATAAACGTTATCAAAATCTTCAAAATCGATTTTTAAAATTGTACGTGAGAGGAAAAAGCTAGAAATACTAGCTTTTGGGGAAAAAGTTTATGGAAATTATTATTTAATATTTAAGAACGTGTCTATTTTAGTCTCTTTACATAAATAATATAATTTTACCAAACGTCTGTCAATTTAAAAAAAAAACAATTTTTTCTTAAAACTAAAACTAAAAATAATTTTCTTAAATTAAACTGTAACAAATGGACCCAATATATACAAGCTACAATATAGTTACACGAGGGACATATGGGTGTCTATAATTAAACTCTAAATATATTAAATATTAAACATTTTTTTATTAAACTCCAGACCTATTTGTGTATTTTCTAATTAAATAAAGTTAACTCAACATGAATAAAATTGAACTTCGATAATGTTTTATGATTCTTTTGATACTATTACCGCTAAAGTATAATTAAGTGAGTACTTGTCGAAAATATGTAAAGCACAAGGAGGAGAATTGCAATTTAGCATTTAGTAAAGAGAGAGAATTGAAGCATAGTTTGGCGGGAAGAGAGAGAGAGAGAGAGAGAGAGATGAACCCTCCGACGACGGCGAGAGATTGCGACGGCGCCGATCTCGTGTGTCAGCTCGACAATGTGCAGGGCATGGTCGACGCACTCACCGCCGTGCGATGGAAACGCCATCAGGTCAGCGTTTCTCCTTCGTTTCCGATTTTCTGTTTGGTTCTCGGGAAAAAATATTTAGGTCAGTTCTTCATTTTCATTTTGAAATGGCTAGGATGCTGTGATCGAACTGTCCGAGCATGGACTCGTTGTGATTGTGGAGGAAACGAGCTGTCTTCAGGCCAAAGTTTATCTTCAGCGCGAGGTATGGATTTCAGGTTTCGTGCACCAGAGAGTGGAAATTTAGAGAGGAGAACTACGATGAAAAGAATTTTGATTCTGAGAAATCTAAATCTCGATCTTAATTCTCCGATTTTGTGTTCTTCTCGGCAGCTTTTCGTTCGGTATGAATACGGAGCGGAAGGGAGGCCGAGATTCGGAGTGAGCCTGGGACTCTTTGTTGATTGCTTGAATGCGTTTTCAGTTCCCGGACATCCGAGCTCCATCGAACTTCGGTATCCTGGTCCTGATATGCAGCTTCTTCTCAAGTATGTTTTGTTTTGTTAGAATCATTTTTAGCAGCAACAATAGAATTTCATCAAATATTCTTAGAACAGTTAATCGTGACTGGCCTCCCGGTTGATCTGCGCTTCGAATTCGCTGTTAATGGTCCGTTAATCAGAAAGAAAGAAAGAAAAAATGGAAATTCTTATATCAGATTACCATGATACTTTCTCAAAAAATGAATTTTACAGCATCAACTATATCTGTTCATAGTATCTACCATTGATAAATTATCAACTTTATTGTGTTCTGCACAGTGATTAGGACAGAAGTAAGAAAGATAAACATGAAGTTCTCTGCTCAGCATAATCTGAATTTTTTTTTTTGGTCTCGTAAACAATAAAAAATTGCTCTTTTTCTTCTTTCGGGAGTAGTTAGATTGAATTATAACCATAGTATGAGTTCATATTAGACCTGTAGGTTCACTTTTTGCGGACGTTTTTTTTTTCTTCTCAGGTCCGTCGATTCACTCAACGAGAGCATTTATGCAGAGATCAGGACACGCATTCCTGATACCATATCGTGGGACTACAACTTCGAACCGGCTGGAAGCACTCCTCTCACTTTCACTGTTAAGGTATAGGCTTCTGATATGGGAGATGGAAGACTGTTCTTTTGCTTATAAGATAGCTTTGTCTAAGCTTTCATTATTTCAGTTTTTATGGCTGCCCGTGTCAAGATTGAACGCTAGTCCCAACTCCCAACACGAGTGAATATCTTCTGTGAATCGTTACGAATTACCAGGGTACTTATTGTGTTCACGAGTAAGGATTGAACGCCGATATTTGAGGAAATTTCAGTATAATCATTGAGACATAAAATCTGTTCCTAGAGAAAAATATTTAACTATAACAAAAGTATGTACAAGATAATCATTTTTCGTGTGTTTTCTATACTTGTGAAATCTGAAAAAAGCAGCTACGCAGTCAAAAACATGTTTAATGTGCGCGTAATCTTTTAAATACTGGTATTTCATACAACCTGAATTGAAGTTTATGTTGATTGACCAGACTGCAGCCTTAAAGGAAGCCGTTGATGATCTCGAATGGCCCGGATCGAGTGTCCGGATCACTCTACAACCAGATCCGCCATGTGTCACCTTCAGAGGCGATGGCCAGGGAGATTTACAGGTAAAATTTATGATGGATTTTAGAGAATAGAATTCTTTCTTATTAACTTGAGAATTTTTATTTATTTTTTGAATAATAATCTAATATGTAGTCCTGGGAAATAGAATAAAATCAAATAACAATACTTAAATGATACATATTCCCCTGTAAATAAGGGACCACCTAACTAATTGAATAGATGAAATACATAATTTAAATCATTTAATGTAAGTGAAATAAATATATAAAAGACAGAATAGAAGTGATAATAATGAGGATCACAATTTACCAGTCTTTACAAGTGTTAAGATTTTGATAGGATTTGGAATATAAATATAAGAGAAACAAGCACACTTTATTGATAAAACGTAATCCCGGTCTCTAATTCGAGACTTAGACCGACAACAATCTCCCGATGATGTTCAGTAGAAAATTCCACAAATAAAAAATGACAGCAGCTTAGACATGGCGTCTGTATAGGATTAGAAACCATGATACCCCTAATGACTTGAGACAATTATAAGGATAAATGATTTTAGATAACCCTAATAGTAACACCGTGATATGCATTTTGCAGATAGATTTCATGTACTACGCCAATACCGATCTTCTCATTGCGTTTCACTGCGATCGTCAGGTCTCTTACAGGTAAACTCATAATCCTATTTGAACAATGAAATCACATCCTAATTTATACACTTAGCAAACAGAGTAAAGTCCAATTCTAAAACTTAAATAATAAAAGATGGCATCCGAGTGATATTCTACGGATACAATCAGGTACAAATACAAGTTCCTGAAGGCAACAACGTCAAATATACCGAGCAGCGTCATCAGAGATCACCGAGGAAGCAAGCTGACCGTTGGCAGAGGCGGATTATTAAAAGTTCAACATCTGGTTTCTGTGGCCAAAACAAGCGTCCCACAATCCCACGTCGACTCTGCCGGGTATCAAAACCCGAGTCGAATAGCTTACATTGAGTTCTTCGTGAAACCCGAGGAAGACGATGAAGAAAATGCAGATTACTAGTTGCACATTTCAGGTTTGTCCATTTAGTACTCAATTACTGAGAGACGATGATGGTTTATCTTTATTTAGTTATTTAGAATATGTAAGTTTTCTTTCATAAGAATATCTCTGACGCTTATGTCCATGTAAATTCATTTTATCAATGAAACGTTTTTTTAATATTTTTTATGCTTTATTCTATATAGAAAACTGAAGATATTAGTGGAATTCTATCAAATTTATCTTTTCCTTCTATATGTCATCAAGAATCTTTCGGTCAATTAGGTCATTAAAGGTGTTTTAGTCGGTTTATCGTATAATGCAACAAATGCCACTCATCTCAATCACATAAATCAAAGGTAACCTCTATTTCTGAGTACGAAATCGAAATAATGTTGTCGCGAAAATTGTTATTGATTAATAATAATAAGAATTTACCATGCGAGGAAGAAAAAATTCATCGCCCGAGTATAGAATGCTGCGGAATAGCAAGCACGTATGGGAAATCGGTGCCCAATTAAAGGCTCAGCCGAGTTATGGATCTCGAGCCTCTTACGAGCCCTTTGTTTTTGATCGAATAAAGTGAGCCGTGTCGTCGGAACTGCAAAAAACACAGCCAATCGACCAAACTGTACGGTCGTAGCAAAAGTAAAAAGATGCTAAGAGAAAAGTCGATTGAATGCTTCTAATCAACTCTAATCTCAATTTGAGACTAAAGCTCATTACTTGGAAGAAAAATTCTATTAAATGTGAAAATTAAATCTTAAAACGCATACTGAAATCGTAACTAAATCCTAACTATGTGTAAGTACTAAGTATCACAGCCAACACAGCTTTTGGCTCTGCTCGTCGGGCATATTATCCGACCGAGTGCTGTTTGCAGCCCCTGGGGCCGTAATGCTGTGTGCTTTGTCGGACGGTCTTCTTGCAGAGGTAACAATAGTGAACTTGGCATGCCCAGCAGAACAGATGCTTGTTATTCCCAAACTGTCCAGGTATTCATAGTTTTCTAATTATACATCAACAAGTTTCGGCTCGGCTCGGCTCGTTCGACCGAATTATCCGATAGAGCAGATAACAAAAAAAATCTATAGAAACAGAAAATTATAGCATTATCATTTCAATTTTAGACAGAAAATTACTGATGAATTATGATTGCATAGTATATTAACACATTTACTGTCCTGGGAATTGGAGGATTCAATGACAGTTTTTTCGTACAAAAATAAAACAGAAAACATATCTTTTTCACTCACCTTTGCATTGAATTGGCCACAACTAGGACACATTTGACCTTGACCTTGACCTTGTTGAGCAAACATTTCGGCGTGAATCTGACTTAAAACTTGCCTTTGATTTACCCGTTCTTCACAATCCTGCATAATTTTTTTTCTTACGTTGCACATTCCGCCCCTTCAATTAAAGTAAGAGTTGTATGCATAGCTGAAAAGACATGAACAAAAAAGAATTTGGACCTTAACACCGGGTCTGAGGTACCTGCAACTATCATTACCGTTGGTAGCACAAGGCGCAAAATCTGAAGAAGCACTTCGTGCACTGAGAGTGACCATCATCGTCCTCTATGCACGGCGTCTCGCATCACGGGCAATAGGTGACGTCGGACATGGACTCGAGCGTCTTTTGCAATGATAGGGTCTCCCACCGCTCGTACTCCTCGTGACTGAGCAGTCTTTTTAGCAAACTGGGTGGCACCGCTCCCCCACATTTCGTTTCGGGACACTGTAGCTTGTTCACAGTGCCTTCGCTGACGTGAATGCTGGAGTAAGTCTTCATGCAGTTCCAGCAGAAAAAATGATGACATGGAAGTCTAGCGAATTCAATTCCTAAAAAAAAGAAAGAGTGAGAATCAAATATCATGCAAAACTAGAAACTTTTTTACAGTAAATTTATGCAAAAAATATTATTAACTAATGAAGAAATATATTCGAAATTAAGCTGATTGAGTATTGCTCTGTTTAAGTGTTACCTGCATACTCGCTAAAACAAATGCAGCATTCGTGCAAGTTCTGTTGGAAGCTCTCAAGGAGTCTCTCCTCGTTGTAACTTCTAATAAACGGAACATCTAAATCCGGCGAGACGCTGCTGGAAATTACACGCCTACCCTCCTCATATTTTATGTCATAAGGTCCGAGCATTACTTCGTTTTCGAGCTCAAGATAGGAAATCGAAGAAGTACTCAACCATTCCACCAACGGGTAAATGACTTCTTGCCCCAGTTGCTCCTTCCAAATAGAGTCTAGCATAAAACAGAGCTTGGAAATCTTTGTAGGGTTTAGCCACTGTACCGAAAGGGTAAAGTACGGAGGCGACTTGCTCGGGTACGATTTGGGTAACAAACACGACAACACGATCGGTGGGAGATATCGAACTTTGAAAGAGTACAAAAAGTCATCCCTTGCTGTTTTCGGATCGGCAGAAGAGTTAAGCTTAGTGGTAACGGTTATCCCGTTGGGAACTTCGATGTCTATATGAACCTGTAAAAACCGTAAACGTGTTTGCTAAAACTTTTCAATGATTATAGAGAAGTTCAAAATAAAAACTGAAAAGCTTCATTGCAAAAACCTGAAAAGATAGGAGTCCGTTCTGCGTTTCGTACTTCAAAACGGTTTCGCCATAGATAGACTCCAATACCAATAGCTGCAGAAAGTATCAAGAGGTGGGAATTCAAAACTAATTTCCGTCGAACTAAGACGAGGACGGGAAACGTTGTGTTTTCCCGCTGTTTTCTGTTGCAAAGTTAGTTTCTCCCCATAACTAACATGTAAACGGGAAATCTTGCGATTTCCCCATCTTTATTGTTGCTTTCACATTTCCCTTTTGTGACGGAACTTTAACAAAAACTGTTTCTAAAACCCAAATTGGCGTTCCAGCAAATCCCGCTCTTTCTGGTGTTGAATTACTTTCCTTTACCAAATGTTTTCGATAAAATATATCCGTTGTTTCATACCAACTTTTCCGGTACATTTTCTTCAGCTCATTAACCACGATAATACTATACAAGATCAAACAACAACGCGTCAAATGCAGTAATCCGACTAGGCAACTGATGATGAAGATAATAAAAAATTGTTCACTCTTCAACATTTTCCCAATCCCATTGACTTAATTAATGCCATTACTGTACTCAAACTAGCTCATTAGGCATAGTTTCAGTTAGGCCCGTACAAAATATCCGGTAACCGGATTGTTTACTCGGAAGCAGACATTACCCAGAACCGGTTAAACCCGAATTCTGACTCTGAGTACCTGGAACAGGACTGAAATTTTTGTTCCGGTTCCTAATTTTACAGAACCGGAACAAATACTCTGATTCGAATGGAATAATCAGATCCAATTCCAAATCCAGTTTTAAGGATCAAATACCCGTTTTCAGGATCCGGGTCTTAAGATTTCAATATGCAAAATATAGTTCCGGGTACCGAGTCTTGAAAAAAAAATATACAGTTCCGCGTTCAGGGAGAATCGAACTTGGGTTGTTCAAGAACCTAGGAATCGCTCTTTCCAAGCAAGAATATATATATATATATATATATATATATATATATATATATATGGTTCTTTAGGGTAATAGCCAAACTTAAAAGTGTGTTTAGCAAAATAGTCAAATTTTAGTTAATTTTGTAAACTAGCCAATTAACCATTTAAACAAAACTCCAATTACATTGTTAATTTTAGTTAATTTTGGCTAGTTTAAGTGGATAATTGACTAGTTTACTAACTAAAATTTAGCTATTTTGCAAATCTTATGTTTCAGTTTAGCTATTTAGATCAATTTCTCATATATATATATATATATATACCTCATCTTCCTGAGCTTGAGAATTACTCCTCAACTGTTCTTCACTCAATTCAGGATCTTCAATGCCGATCCTCAGCTCCTCCAATCTCTCCGCGAAACTCTCATTCCCATCCTTATTGCTCGTCTCACACTCTTCCACACTTTCTCCCTCGTTCTCCTCACTTGCACCATCGACTCCCGCGCCGAGGAATTCCCGATTGCGCGGCGATCTGGAGACGACTCCGGTCTCGACGAGAGTGGGCGGCTGAGACGCTGACGCCGACGACAGCGAGGTCAGATCTTGGTGGAGGTCGAGAGGCTCGACAGTCAAAGAGTCGTGGTCGGATTCGGGTGTGAAGTGTTGGTGGTTTCCTCTCTTGCTCTTCTCATGGCGGCAATTCGTGTGTGTATATTATATAGAGCAGACAAATCTCTCTCTATATAGACCCACTTGAGAAGTTATTTGTAATGAAACTTGTCCAACAAGTTAAGTAGATTTGCTTGCAATTGGTTTCCTCTCCTCCAAAGAATTATAAGAGAACGACGCGGCAATCTTAGAGCTGCTGCGCCGAGTCAGAGTCGCGAAACATGTTAACAAGAGACGACCTAATCCGCGACTCAGCCACCGCATTTTCTTCTAACCTTTGTTTTGCAAGTATCAACATCAACTTTTAAGCATCAACGAAGTTCCGGCAACGACAAAAAGAAACGGTATTTCTCACTATTGGGGGTATTTTTGTAAGTATATTAATAAAGAAAAAATATTTAATTAATCATTTTTTTATTAATTAAATCATCTTTAACACCAAAGTGCCCTACGGAGGCCCGTTTGCGCAAAATAAAATATCCAGGTGTTCCTAAAAATATGAAAACACCCAAAAGCGACATAAAATTTGTGAAAAACGGACGCAGGACACATTCGGGAGCGAAAAACACTCCGAAACACTTTTTGTGGGACCCACAGGTGCAGCCCCTCACCAGAACGTGCCACGTGGCAGGGCAAAGTCGATTTTGCCCCTCCTGCGTCAGCCTGGGCCACGTCAGCCCCACTTGTGGGCTGCCTCCCATAGATCGCGCCAAGTGGTGCGATCTCCTTTGTTGCCTCCACCCGCGGGGCCCGCCTGGGAGACATCAAGCCCACTTGAGGGGCTGCTCCCATGCGATCGCGACACGTGGCAGGGGAATGACCATCCGGCCCCTGCCACACGCCCACTTGCAGCCCCCATCCGCGCGAAGACACGTGGAGGGCCACGATCAGCCCTCCTTTTGCACGCCAGCCACTTGCAGGGCGCGTGAGCGCGCGTCCGACGTCTGATCGGCGATCCGACGGGGGGATGGACTCCTCTTTTCCCGGGGACCAATATGCATATATAATATTGCCCGGGGGGACCTCTAAACAATATTTTATTGCGTCTAGACCCCCGGATCCTATTATAAATAGGAGCTCAGTTCAGTATAACAGTAACTCATTCGAATCATCGAAACTCACTCGAATTCTCTCTACCCCCTATATACTCGCCTCCCCTCAAATATCGTTCTAATGTTGAGCGTCGGAGGTGAATCAGGGGGTAACCCCCCTGTTTCCCTTGACCTCGGGTGTTCCCTTTTTTCAGGTCCGAAAAGCGAGAGATTTACGAAAAGCGGAAGCCCTGGGGAAATTCCTACACGGTCCACGACCCGCCTGATAGGTCCCGTTCTACGCTGTGTCCAGCCTATCTCCAGTCCACTGCGCGGCTGTGTGTATAGTTTGGGGACACGTAACGGGACCCACTATTCAGGTCGGAGGGTCCGACCTAGGGGAATTTCACTAAGATCCGGACGACTGAGGGATCACTCTGAGAAGGATCCCCTGGAGAAAATTCTAGGGAAGGTCCAAGACCCCACCTGCCCTTGTTCTAAGCTCTGTGCGGCCTAAGTCCTGTCTCCTAGTCCCCGTATCTGAATCAGATACCACGACTCTGTGGACAGTTCCAGCCCGGACTAGAACAAGCCATATCAGGTCGAGAGTCTAACCTCCCAGGGTTCACTTCCTGGCCAAAAGCACTCCCCCGTTCGCTGGTACCTACGATCCGAGCGGTTCCAGAACCTGTAACCCCGGCCCTAGGCCTGGCGGTGAACACCGGATCGCCTAGCACCCCGAACGGCAACGAGTCATTTTGACCTTGTAAGTGCCAGAAACGCCTGCTCAGGGTCCTCGTATCGGTCAATTAAAACATCACTCTGAAGTCAACAACAACCACCCCAAGGTCAACGGGACCCGTGAGGAGCGATCATCGACAACAAAATATGTCATCCACACAACTAAGGCCAACCAAGGCCCATCAAGAAGTCAACAGAAGCCCGCCACGTCATCAAACGACATTGGGCCAGGCCCAACATCAACAAATGGGCCTCTTTAATGTTTGATCCAAAAAACGGCATCAACACTAACTATACTACACATGGCTTTAAAAATCGAGGCACTCTGCAAGTAGACCACAAATTGGAGATATGCGATTTAAAACTGATATAGTTGGTTGTCGTTTAACTAAAAATTGTAGATAAACTGCAAGTAAATCGCAAACCACATAAAAATTATATATTTTGCTAATATGTTTAAATACTTTTTGTTAAGAAAATATTTGGAATTTACTCGTCGATTTTGTGGTCTACCCATCAGTTGCGGTTTCTAAATATTTACGAAAACCTCATCAGTCTACCCGTTGTGCCCGCGGTATAGCCGTATATTGAACTTGCCGTTTGTTTGTGATTTACGATTTTTCTATATAAATTATAAGTGGCTTTAACTCAACAATCCAATATTAACGTCCTGATAGTTATATATGGCAATAAAACTACTGCATATGTACTTCTCTCTCTCTATGTAAAAAGATTAAACAACACTAAATGATATATATATATATATATATATTGTAATAAAATATTGATGTGACAAAAAAAAATCCCCTTAAATTGCCAAATAACACTTTTTCGTTAATAGGAGGCGCTATCGGCCAAAGTTAACACTCTCGCATTATCAGATATATACCGTGTAAGAACATGTGGCACTATTGGCCAAGTTTACATATGTAAAAGGGACAAATATTTTGCTTCTTATGGAGTTTGAACCCGTGACTTCAAAGAGAAGTGAGTAATGGTGCCACTAGGCCAAACAAGCTTAGTTATCGCCAAATAACACTTTAACGTCATAAAATTTCAAATTAACATCGACAAAATATGTAACATAAGGACATATAAAGAGGCAAAGAAAAGAAAAAATGGTTTGGAAACTGAAGACCAACTTGTAAATCAACAGAAAAACAAGCTTTAAGATGGAATCCCTTTTTTCATACGACAGTAAATGTAAATGGATAAACGACAGGAAAGCATGTAGCACGATATATAAATATATCAGACCACAATAGACGAACAGAAGTCTAACACCGCAATGAAACCCAAAATAAATACATGCTCATTACCCTTTTTATTCCTCTTTTGACCCAAACTCGGGTTTATCGTACATAAATCAAATGTACCTTTTATTTTCGACGACAGAATAGAGATAACCTCGTCGCGAAAATCATTGTTCATGAATAGAAATATGAAATTACCATGCGAGGAGGAAAAAATCAATCACCAGAGTATAGAATGTTGCTGGATATCAAACACGTACGAGAAAATCGGTGGTCAGTTTAAGCCTCGACCGAGCTGTGGATCCTGAAAAGAGGGCTTTGTTTGAAGTATGATCTCGAGCCAAACAGCTTTTGGCTCTACTCATCGGGGTTATTATCCGACCGAGTGCTGTTTGCAGCCCCGGGGGCCGTAATGCTGAGAGCTTCGTCGGACGGTCTTCTTGCAAAGGTAACAATAGTGGACTTGGCATGCCCAGCAGAATAGATGATTGTTATTCCCAACCTGTTCAGGTATTCATAGTTTTCTAATTATACATCAACAAGTTTTGGCTCGGCTCAACTCGTTCGACCAAAATATCCGATAGAGCAGAATGCAGATAACGAAAAAATCTATACAGACAATTACTGCATTACCATCTCAATTTTAAAAGAAAATCAAGAAAACTATTGATGATTGCATATTATATATCTATTTGGGGCAACGAATTTTACATAGATTCCGACTCACTCCATTTATCAATCGTGTTAAACATGTTTGGCCCGCTTATTAACCGTGTTAATTTTGTCTTGCATGTTTAACCTATTTAGCTAATTTTTTTATTTTTTATTTTTATTCAATATGAGAACAGACATTTACTAGCTCACAGATTGGACAGTTAGTGTTTTCTTTACTCACCTTTGCATTAAATTGGCCACAATTAGGGCAAAGTTGACCTTGACCTTGTTGAGCAAACATTTCGGCGCGAATCTGACCTAGAACTTGCCTTGGATTTATCCGCTCTTCCCAGTCCCGAATCGCTTCTTGCGGGAACAAGTCGCACGTTCCCTCCCTTCAATTACAGTTAGAGTTGGTAAATGTGAAGTTGAATAGGAATGAACAAAAAATAATTTGGACCTCAACACCGGGTCTAAGGTACCTGAAATGATCGTAACCGTCGATAGCTTTGTTACATCTATAGCAGAAGTATTGACCGCAGTTATTACAGACCATCTTGTTGCAGCCTTCGATTCGAGAGATTGCCATCTTGCAAGACGGGCATTGCTTTGCATCACGTAGGATTACCTTCACGCTCAGAATTTCATTAATCATCTCGAGCTCTTTGCGCCTCTGCCCGTCCTTCAACTGTGATGAGTTTTGACGCTCCTGCAGACACAAATACAACGTTGTTTACGGGCATATTTTGTGGAAGATATAGATTATAAATTATGGTTCCAATTCAAGCTAAAACTCGAATTGTAAGAGGAGAGATCTCATGATTTGATTAACCATAACTAATCTTGATCATAACACAGTACCTGCAGTATCCGAAGCTTCAACTCCGGTGCCATACACTCATCGCCAACGTGGCGCCGCTCCCTACACAACGTGCAAAAGCTGAAGAAGCACTTCGCGCACTGAGCATGCTGGTCTTCATCCTCTATGCACGGCGTCTCGCATCGTGGGCAATAGGCTATGTCGGACATGGACTCGAGCGTCTTCTGCAATGTTAGGGTCTCCCATCGCTCATATTCCTCGTGACTGAGCAGTCGTTTTAGCAAACTGGGTGGAAACGCTCCCCCACATTTTGTTTCAGGACACTGTAGCTTGTTCACAGTGCCTTCGGTAACATGCATGTCGGAGTAAGTCTTCATGCAGTTCCAGCAGAAAAAATGATGGCATGGAAGTCTAGCAAATTCAGTTCCTAATTAGGGAAAAAAAAAGGGTGAAAATTGAATAGCTAGGGTCGGATCATTTGATTTTCCAGTGAAAATCTCATGCGAGAAGTGATTTTTTTTTTCACGGTAAAAATACATGCAAATCGTCACTTTTCTTGGGAAAATGTCATTAACTAATGTAGAAATATATTGGAAATTAAACTGATTAAATATTGCTCTATTTAGTTTTACCTGCATACTCGCTAAAACAAATGCAGCATTCATGCAAGTTCTGTAGGAAGCTTTCACGGAGTCTCTCGTCGTTGTAACTTTTAATAAACGGAACATCTAAATCCGGCGAGACGCTGCCGGAAATAACACGCCTACCCTCCGTATAATTTACACCATAAGGTCCGAGCGTTACTTCGTTTTCGAGCTCAAGATAGGAAAGCGAAGAGCTACTCAACCATTCCACCCACTGGTAGATGACTTCTTGCCCTGATTTCTCCTTCCAAATGGAGTCGAGCATAGGACAGAGCTTGGAAATCTTTGTAGGGTTTAGCCACTGTACCGAAAGGGTAAAGTACGGAGGCGACTTGCTCGGGTACGATTTGGGTAACAAACATGACAACACAATTGGTGGGAGATACTGAACTTTGAAAGAGTACAAAAAATCATCCCCTGTTGTTTTGGGATCGGCAGACGACTTTAGCTTAGTGCTAACGGTTATTCCATTAGGAACTTCGACGTCTATATGAACCTGCAGAAACTCTGTGTGTGTTACAACTATTCAATTTTTATACAGGAGTTCGAAATGAAAAGTTCCATTGCAAAAACCTGAAACGATAGGAGTCCATTCTCTGTGTCGTACTTCATAACGTTGTCTCCATAGATAGACTCCATCACCAGTAGCTGCAAATGAGAATTCAAATATAATTTCCTTAGAACTAAGATATCAAAACAGAAAACATCGCGGTTTTCCGTTTTCGTGTTGCTAATCATTTCTCCCCATAAACTAATGACTAAACCGGAAAAGTTGTGATGTTTCCGTCTTTTCGTTGCATTCAGATTCCCTTTCGTGTACCAGCAAATTCCGCTTTTTCTGGTTTCAAAATTCTTTCATTTACTATATTAATTCGATTAAATATATCCGTCGTTTCGCACCAACTTTTCCGGTACATTTTCTTGAGCTCATTATACTATATACTGTAATCTGAACGGGGCAATGGCAATTGATGATGAAGACTGAAGATCATCAAAAGTGGTTCAAACTCTTCAACATTTAGACTTAAATAATGCCATTACTCTACTCAAATTAGCTCATTAAGCACTGTAATAAATACCCCACAGAATTCGGCATAAATTCCTTAAAAAGGAACTTCAGTTTTTGCAAAGAATGGCAGAAATTTATATCCAAAGAGAAGAAAGAGAAGTACCTCATCTTCCTGAGCTTGAGAATTACTCCTCAACTGTTCTTCACTCAGTTCAGGCTCTTCAACGCCGATCCTCAGCTCTTCTAATCTCTCTGCGAAACTCTCATTCGCATCCTTATTGCTCGTCTCACACTCTTCCACACTCTCTCCTTCAACCTCGCTCTCCTCTCTCTCGCCCTCCGCAATCGCACCATCGGCTCCCTCGCCGATCGCCGGGACACTCGCCGGAGCTTCGCAAGCTTCAGCCTCTCCGCCGCAGAATTTCCGATTGCGCGACTCGCGCCGAGGTTTCCGGCGCCGGCGCGGCGGCGATTCGGCGACGAATCCGGCGAGAGTGGGCAGCTGAGACGCCGAGGAAGGCGAGGTGGGATCTAGATGGTCGCGATCGGGACTGCGATGGTGTTGGAGGTCGAGAGGCTGGAGAGTCAACGAGTCGTGGGATTCGGCGGTGAAGTGTTCGTGCTTTCCTCTCCTCGCTCTGCTCATGGCGGCAATTTGGTGAGTCCACTCCGCGTACAGGGAACGAAAGGTAGCTTTATAATTATAATTATATATATATTATTTAATATATTTATATATAGATTAGACTCTTATGATTTAGTGTACGTAGAAACACTTTAGAAGTTTGTAATTATAGTCTCTCATCAATTACATTCCTAATTAATAATTATATAGTGCATTTATCTTAAAGATTCACTAGAATTTTACATATATATTGTTGATGCCGTTTTTTGGATCAAATACTGTTGAGGCCCAAGTTGTGGATTTTGGGCTTGGTCCAATGTCGCTGGTGACGTGGCGGGCTTCTGTTGACTTTTGGATGGACCTGGGATGGGCCTTGGATGGGTCTTGTTGCGAGGATGACAGATTTTGTTGTCAATTGTCGTTCCTCCCGATCCCGTTGACTTCGGGGTGGTCGCCGTTGACTTCAGGGTGAGGTTTTAGTCGGCTGATTTGAGGGCCCTGAGTAGGTATTCCTGGCACTAGCCTGGTCAAAGGTCTCTTTGCCGTTCGGGGTCCTAGGCGACCCGGGTTACACACTACCTATTACCTCAGGGCCAGAGGCCGGGGTTACAGGTCCGGGAACCGCTCAGATCGTAGGTACCAGCGAAAGGGGGGGTGCTTTTGACCAGGGAGTGAATCCTGGGAGGTTAGACTCTCGTCCTGAAATGGCTTGTTCTAGTCCGGGCAGGAACCGTCCTCGGAGTCCCGGTATCCTATTCAGATCAGGGAACTAAGAGACAGAACCAAGGCCGCGCATATCTTTAGAACAAGGGCAGGCGGGGTCATGGACCTTCCCTAGGATTTTCTCCAGGGGATTCTTCTCAGAACGATCCCTCAGCCGTCCGGATCTTAGTGGAAATTCCCCTAGGTCGGGCGCCTCGTCCTGAATTGTGGGCCCAGGCTCGTGTCCCAGGCTATATCCTCAGCCGCGCAATGGACTGGGGAGATAGACTGGACACCGCGTAGAACTGGGCCTATCAGGCGGACCAAGGACCAAGTGAGAATTTCACCAGGGCTTCCGCTTTTCGTAAATCTCTCACTTTTGAGGACCTGAAAAAAGGGAACACCCGAGGTCAGAGGAAACAGGGGGGGGGGGGGGGGGGGTACCCCCTGATTCACCTCCGACGCTCAACATTAGAACGGTATTTGAGGGGACGCGAGTATATCGGGGGTAGAGAGAGATAGAACTCGAGTCGAGTGAGTTCGAATGAGTTACCGTTTAACTGAACTGAGCTTCTATTTATAGTATGGCCCGGGGGCCCACGTGTAATAAAATATTGTCCCAGGGGTCCCCGGGCAATTATTTATTTGTTTTCAGGTCCCCAGGAAAAGATGGAGCGATCCCGGCCGTCCGATCCCGCTCGGACGGCCACGCAGCCCCCAAAGGGGGCCACTTGCCTTCTCGGGATCAGCCAGGGCCCATCCGGGCCCTACGCGTGGCTGTCCCGAGCCACTCCTCTTGCAAGTGGGCGAGGGGAAGCCCACAAGTGGGGCTGGCGGGTGATCCTGGCCCTCCACGTGGCCGATCGCTGCCAGCCCCTCGCAAGTGGGCTGGATGGTGGGCTCAGGTGGGGCCCGCGTGGGGAGGTGGCCTCTGGGCTCGCCACGTGGCGTGATCCTGGACGCTGCTGACTTCGTGGTTCCCACCGAAGACCTCCCGGTCTCTTTTTGCTTCCGGGCCCGTCCCGTGTCCGTTTTTTATAAATTTTATGTCGTTTTTGGGTGTTTTTATATTTTTACGAACACCGGGACACTTCGTTTTTCGAAAACGGGCCTCCGGGGAGAGTTTTGGGTTTCGAAATTGATTTAATTAATTCATAACCTTAATTAAAAGATTAGTCGAATTAATTAATTAATAAACGAAAATTATTGAGATAATTTCCATTTAATTAATTTATTTATAAAAATCTATCCCGTTTTTACCCGTAACATATATATATATAAAGGTTAATCCCATTCAAAAAAAAATTATAAGGTTAATTTGGCGGTGAAAGTATATATATATATATATATATATATATATATATATATGTATATTTTATCACTTTATGCAGTTTAATATTTATGATTATTTGCGCTAGAAGTAGCGAGGGGAAGCCCACAAGTGGGGCTGGCGGGTGATCCTGGCCCTCCACGTGGCCGATCGCTGCCAGCCCCTCGCAAGTGGGCTGGATGGTGGGCTCAGGTGGGGCCCGCGTGGGGAGGTGGCCTCTGGGCTCGCCACGTGGCGTGATCCTGGACGCTGCTGACTTCGTGGTTCCCACCGAAGACCTCCCGGTCTCTTTTTGCTTCCGGGCCCGTCCCGTGTCCGTTTTTTATAAATTTTATGTCGTTTTTGGGTGTTTTTATATTTTTACGAACACCGGGACACTTCGTTTTTCGAAAACGGGCCTCCGGGGAGAGTTTTGGGTTTCGAAATTGATTTAATTAATTCATAACCTTAATTAAAAGATTAGTCGAATTAATTAATTAATAAACGAAAATTATTGAGATAATTTCCATTTAATTAATTTATTTATAAAAATCTATCCCGTTTTTACCCGTAACATATATATATATAAAGGTTAATCCCATTCAAAAAAAAATTATAAGGTTAATTTGGCGGTGAAAGTATATATATATATATATATATATATATATATATATATGTATATTTTATCACTTTATGCAGTTTAATATTTATGATTATTTGCGCTAGAAGTAGAGTCATTTTATTGGTTGATAAATCTGTTAACAATTAATTTGGATTATTAAACGTTAAATTGATATGTGAAAAGGGAACTCGTATTATAAATCCTAAAATTGCCAACAAAAGGACGATATATATATATACTTTTCTATTAAGAAAAAACATTTACATAATCTATGTAGAGAGACATATGGACATAGCTGGAAACGACAAACCTTATTACGAGAAGCTAGAATTGACGAGAAATGGTAGCTTGATAACGAGGTAAGTGTAAACGACACGGCAGAGATGCGATACCTTCCGAAAACGACATGAAAATGGATATATAACAAAAACTGGAAACGACAAAAAGGGCTTCAACGACGAAAAATAGAGATAATTCAGTCTGAAAAATTAATACTGAAAGTAACTACTGAGCATTTTATAGAACCGTTAAATATAAGTGGTAACATATGATACACATCAACGACGCTGAGTTTTGGAAACGACATCAAGACGAACGAGGGACTACCATAAAATGAAGTAATGAAATCCATACTTGCCGAACCAAGTAAATCTCTTTAGTCATTCTTATTTTAAATAATATTGTTGAATGTAGTCCGTTGCAAGGTATTAAATTTCCCGAATATCCATCGGCATGTCCATCGAAAATCTTTTTTCAAAGATATGCGAAACGATATATCCATCGGCATACCCATCGATTTACCTATGAGATACCCATCAACAAGCGATATATCCGTAAAGTGAAAAGTGCGAAACGACATCGGCAAGCGGTATTTAAAACCTTGGTCCGTTGTACTAATACGTTAAGTCATGGATATATTTTTCATGGTCTTGAGAAGTAACGGCCCGACCCAAAAACGCACCCAAGAAGGCCTAATAAGCCAAGGCCTACGAAGGCAATCCAGACCCTCTTCGAAAAGTCAACTCAAGCCCTACTTGGGAATATTTGCGCGGGATTTATTCAGAAAAATGTTTTTATGGGTCGTAACCACCTCTAATTATGGGTCGTTGGGACCTTTACAAAATAAAATGTGTCTTTAAGGATCGTTACAACCCTGAAAGATGAAAGCATGCCTTTAGGGGTTGTTAGAGGTCGTTGCGACCCCATAGATAAAATGATGCCTTTAGGGGTCACAACTACTACTAAAATTGTGCCTTTAGAGGTCGTTGCGACCCCTAGAACATAAAATGTGTCCTTAGGCTCCTCTAGTTCACGTTATTTACTCTCTTTTCAAGAGCGAAAACGGAGGCAGAATATCTGGAAACAACTTCCGGCCCATCAAAGGCGAAGAAGTAATCACCAAGCGCTTTGTGACCATCGTGTGGTCATTGGGCTCGGCCCAAAACTGATTTATGGGCCGCTTTTCACGTTGATCCAAAATTCGGCATAAACATGCTAAATTTTAAATTGTGATTCCTATTCTAAAAAGGGTAATTTAGCCGTGCAGCAAGCTAGTATGTGCTTAAATAGTTATGTATTCAGTACGTAGATGATAAATCAATTCAATTCTGTAACTCTCACAGATAAGTAAGATAATTTTAAATAATGTTTAAACTTTAAGACAAATTCCGCTGATTAAAAAGAGCCCGCAACTATTTCGGTATTCACTGTTTAGTCCCGCTCGATAGCACGGACAATTTGGACAATTTCTGGAGAATGGTCAAAACTTGGTCATATTAACGTGGTTGCTAGGATAGCCTAGTGCAGTGGCGAGGCCACTTATACCCAAATGGGGTCAATGGCCCTTACTTGGTTGACCCAATCTTTACTAAAAAAATATTTTTGTCCCCACTTAATTTCTAATCCTACGAACAAAAAAGGAATAATAAGTCTTATTTATTTAATCTCCCTATTTTTTCTCACTAATAACTGCCAGAGTTTGACAATACCACAACCTCCTTCTTCTTCTCTCGTTAATCGTTTTGCTTCCCTACGTAATTACGGTCGTGCAACCAGTAGCCGTGATATTTTTTCTCCGCATGGCGACGAGCCGGTGACCTTTTGTTTCTTTTCTTTCTGGAACCCGCTTCTCCACGTGACTTCGTCCCGCCAACCACCAACGGCTCCGTGAGTCCATCTTGTTGTCGTCGCCTTCACGAATCTGACCCTCTGTCATCGCCGTCCGCCTTCGTCGGACGTCCATGATCGTCGTGCGCTCAAGCAAGTCTTTGACTTTGAGTTTTCTCTGATAACTATAATTCTATATATCCCAATTTTTTATAGGTTCCAGTTTTTTTTATTCTCTATTAATTTTTTTTTTCGATATCCATTGATTTAAATTATAAAGCCACCATGCTCTATTGTTGCACTTTTTTCTGTTCATTCCAGACTTTTATCTCATTCCTCTTTAGAGTTCCAGTAGTAAGAGTCAGGCTTTACATCTCATTCAATTACTATATCAAAAAATAATATAATAATAATATATATACCCTAACATGTTATATACACCAGAGGTGTAAGAATTTTTTAACATGTATATTTTATAGTTTAGATTTATATTGCCTATTATAGACGAACTATTATGTATTATTTTCATAACATGAAAATTCGTAGAGAATAATTATAATGCAATTTATGTTCCGTGTTTTAATATTATTTTTATTTTCAAAATTTAGTATGTTAATTTCCGCCCCCCCTTCGGAAAATTCTTAGCTTCGCCCCTGACCTAGTGGTAATTCCACACCACCTCTAAAGTGGAGGTTGTGGTTCGATCCCGCTGCAGCAAAATTGCCTAAAAGAAAAACTTAGTCACATTAATTGGGAAATTCTTAAAATGTATGATGAGGTCATTATGTTCTCATGAAGCTTAGTAATAAGTGGTGTTGATGCCGTTTTTTGGATCAAACACTGTTGAGGCCCAAGTTGTGGATTTTGGGCCTGGCCCAATGTCGTTCGTTGACGTAGCGGGCTTTTGTAGACTTCTGTGTGGGCCTTGGTTGGCCTTTGTTACGGGGATGACAGATTTGCTGTCTGTGGTCTCTCCTTCCGATCCCGTTGACTTTGGGGTGGTCGGCGTTGACTCTGAGGTGAGGTTTTGATTGACCGATTCGGGGACTCTGAGTTGATATCTCTGGATTTTCTTGGATCGAAGGTCTCGTGGCCGTTCAGGGTCCGGGCGATCGGGGTGGCTCACTACCTGTTACCGCAGAGCCTGGAGATGACCAGGCCGGGTTTTGTACATGTTCGGAGTCCACGCGGATCGGGGGTACCAGTGAACGGGGGAGTGCATTCGTCCAATATATAGATCCAGAGACCCCTCTCAGGGTGATCCCTCGGTCGTCCGGATCTTAGAGGGAATTTCTCAGACCTGACCCTACGACCTAAATAGTGGGCCCCGTCACTTGTCCCCAGACTATCCCAACAGCCATATAGCGGACTGAAGATAGGCTGGACACAATGTGGAACGGAGCCTATTAGGCGGGTCGTGGTCTTATGAAAATTCCTCCAGGGCTTCCGCTTTTATGAACTATCTCACTTTCAGAGCCTGAAAAATGTAACACCCGAGGTCAAGGGAAACAGGGGGGGGGGGGGGTACCCCCTGATTCACCTCCGATGCTCAACATTTGTATAATATTTGAGGGGAGGCGAGTATATCGGGGGTAGAGAGAGAGAGAGAGAGAACTCGAGTCGAGTGAGTTTGAATGAGGTACCGTTTCAACTGAACTGAGCTTCTATTTATAATAGGGTCCAGGGGCCTGAGTGCAGATAAATATTTTCCAGGAGGTCCCTGGGCAATTTTGAATATTGCAGGTTGGTCCCCGGGAAAAAAGGAGTCGATCGCCGCCGTCGGATCGCCGATCGGACGGCTCACGCGCCCGCACGCGCGCGCCAAGTGGCTGGCGCGCGGATCGGGGCCCATCGCGGCCCTCCACGTGTCCGCGTGGGGATGGGCGCGCGAGTGGGCGGCCTGTCCCTCGGATGGGACAGGCGTGGGCGATCGCGCCAAGTGGCGCGATCCGGAGCATCGGGGGCCCGCGCTGCTGCGCGGGCGCGGGAGATCGCGCCACGTGGCGCGATCTGGCGTTTCTTCAGCCCCACTTGGGGCTGGTCTGACCTGGTGGGTCCCGCTGCCTGTGCCGTGGGGCCCGCCGAGGAGGTGCTCGGGTGTTTTTGCTCCCGGGCGCGTCCCGTGTCCGTTTTTCCCAAATTTTATGTCGTTTTTGGGGTTTTTCATATTTTTGCGAACACCGGGACACTTTGTTTTTCGAAAACGGGCCTCCGGAGGGAAATTTGGGTTTGAAATTGATTAATTTGATTAATAAAGATTAATCAAATTATATAGTTAATTAACAGAAATTATATTAATAATTCGCGTTTAATTAACTTATTTCGAAAATCAATTCCGCGAATTACCCATAACAAGTGGCACTCATAATTTGGCTTTTATCTATTGGACATTCATGTTTATACTAATAATTCAATTTAAAAAAAAAAAAAATCTTAGTGAAAATCGTTAGGCCATATGATGTTAAATAGATAAATTATTAGTTCATTGTGGCGTAACATCATTAGATTAGATACTTTGTCGCCAGATATATATAGTTGCTGCATAACATTTATATGTTACATATATGTATATATATTCTAATATAAAAGCTTAGCTATATAGTATATAATTTTTTCCATATAAATTTGTAATGTTACATATCGCGTCACTATATTATTATTAGTTATTGCAGAGACCCCACTAAACTAAATTGCATGATATTTTCAACAATTAGATTGAGTTCATAATTGACTATAGCTACTTACAAGATCGTGGACCAATTATTTCTATAATGTGAAATGATACATATTTAAACATTATATATATGGAAACTTAAAAAAATGTCTCACAAAAAAGTAAGTTCTACTCTTTTTATTCCCCACTTCAATAAATCTGAAAATTTATTCCCCAACTCAATTTTTATTATAATTTTGACAAAAATATCCTCTTTTACCATTTTTTTTTACTCACGTTTTCACCTCTCTCTGTGTGGTTAGACCGTTTTTTGCTTCAATTTGGACATTTTTTTGTATCTTTGTAGACAGTTTCTTGGTTTAGAAAAAAGGCTTAGACACTTTCATGCGTAGACTTAGACACTAAATAAAGCCTAAGTAGACACTTCTAAATTTTCAAAATAAAAGCCATCAAATTATTAACTGAAATCACAAGTTTATATGTAGTTAGACAATTTTTAAAATAAAAAATGACTATTTCGTGCATCTTTGTAGACACTTTCAAAAAAGTACAAAAATTGGTAAGACAATTCTTTGCCTCATTTTGGACCCTTTTCGGTATTGGCTTAGAGTTTTTTGGGTTCGAAAAAAGCCTTAGACAGTTTCATGCATAGACTTAGACACTAAATAAAGCCTAAGTAGACACTTCTAAATTTTCAAAATAAAGTCCATCAAATAATTAACTGGTTAAAATTACAAGACTAAATATAGTTAGATACTTTTTAACATAAAAAAAGGATTGTTTTGTGCATCTTTGTAGACACTTCTAAAAAAGTGTGAAATATTGGTTAGACCTTTTTTCGCCTCATTTTGTACCGTTTTTGGTATTGGCTTAGACAATTTTTAAGTTTCGGAAAAAGCCTTAGACAGTTTCATGCATAGACTTGGACACTAAATAAAGCCTAAGTTGACACTTCTAAAATTTCAAAATAAAGTTCATCAAATATTAATTAGTTGAAATTACAAGTCTATATGTAATAAACACTTTTTAACATAAAAAAATGACTGTTTTGTACATCTTTGTAGACACTTTGAAAAAAGTACAAAATATTGGTTAGACAGTTTTTTTCCTCATTTTGGACCGTTTTTTGTATTGGCTTAGACAGTTTCTGGGTTTCGAAAAAAGTCTTAGAAAATTTCATTCATAGACTTAGACACCAAATAAAGCCTAATTTCAAAATTTTCAAAATGAAATCAATCAAATTATTAACTTGTAATAATTTGTTGAAATTACAAGTTTATATGTGGTTAGACAGTTTGTAACATAAAAAGGACTGTGTTGTGCATCTTTGTAGACACTTTGAAAAAAGTGCAAATGGTTTGACCGTTTTTTGCCTCATTTTGGACCGTTTTTTGTATTGGCTTAGACAATTTCTAGGTTTTGGAAAAAGCCTTAGACAGTTTCATGCATAGACTTGGACACTAAATAAAGCCTAAGTATGAAAATTTAGAAATTAGGGTTTATTTGGTGTCTAAGTCTATGCATGAAACTATCTAAGGCTTTTTTCGAAACTCAGAGACTGTCTAAGCCAACACCAAAAACGGTCCAAAATGAGAAAAAAAAACTGTCTAACCAATATTTCGTACTTTTTTTCAAAGTGTCTACAAAGATGTACAAAACAGTCATTTTTTATGTTAAAAAGTGTCTAACTACATATAGACTTGTAATTTCAACCAGTTAATATTTTGATGAAATTTATTTTTAAAATTTAGAAGTGTCTACTTAGGCTTTATTTAGTGTCCAAGTCTATGCATGAAACTGTCTAAGGCTTTTTCCGAAACTTAAAAATTGTCTAAGCCAATACCAAAAACGGTACAAAATGAGGCAAAAAACAGTCTAACCAATATTTCGCACTTTTTTAGAAGTGTCTACAAAGATGCACGAAATAGTCATTTTTTATTTTAAAAATTGTCTAACTACATATAAACTTGTGATTTCAGTTAATAATTTGATGAATTTTGTTTTGAAAATTTAGAAGTGTCTACTTAGGCTTTATTTAGTGTCTAAGTCTATGCATGAAAGTGTCTAAGCATTTTTTCTAAACCAAGAAACTGTCTACAAAGATACAAAAAACGGTCCGAATTGAAGCAAAAAATGGTCTAACCACACAGAGAGGGGTGAAATTGGTGAGTAAAAAAATGGTAAAAGAGGGTATTTTTGTCAAAATTGTGGTAAAATTTGAGTTGGGGAATAAATTTTCAGATTTATTGAAGTGAGGATTTTTTTTTCAAGTTTCCCTATATATTATATTGTGTGGGTTGATTATGAGAAACCCTTATAAAATTTAGTGGTGACATTATTACAGCTACTATGCCATAATTATCAATACGCTTGATAACGATATAAAATTTCAATATTTGATTTTTGTAGTCAGGTATAAAATCAATTTTCTTATGATTAAAATTTATTTTTTAGTGTTTATTTTTATAAAAAGTACTTAAAATAACGTATGAAAATTTATAAATTTGAAACATGTTCAAGACTTAACCATACATCTAAATTATTTGGTTCAATCAATTGAAATAGATAAGAGTTTAAAAAATAGCTTAAGCTAAATAGTCAATTTGGTAGTTTAAAATTGACAAAATAACTAATTTCAGTTAATATTTATAAGATAGTCTATTAAACATATTAATCATTATAAAAATAGTATTAATCACTATATATTAATCATTGACAAAATAACTAATGTTTGACTATTTTACAAATAAAAATATTAAGTTTGCTAAAATGCAATGTAAACATATGAACGTGGCTATTCATTATAATTTTTCTTTTAAAAATAATAAACATTGAGAATTTTGACCATGAAAAAAAAATATGCCACCATAAAAATTATAATATCGAGTACTTATGTTATACTTATGTGCCTATTAATCTTTATTAATACGGCGATAATCATGATATTGGTGGGTTAAGACAATAAGTGATATTATATATATATATATATATATGTAAATAAAAGTTGAGCAGAAAAGGCCAAAAGGGTAGTTATCTTTGGTCTAAACTCTAAACTCTAAAGGCTTATGAGGTAATTATATTGAGTTATGCTGTTTTTCAAAGCAAACAGGTTAATTATTGACAAAACGGACGGTTTAGAAAGCTTCAAGTAAAGATTAATGATTTGTAATGAAACTTTGATGGCCTGGTCAACAAATTATCGCCTATACAAATTGACACACATATTTGTGTGTGCAAGTGAAATGTGAATAGTTGGAACTTGAATTCTGACTTTTCATTTCATTTAAGACTAAAATAGTAGGTAATTTCTTGTTAAATTATTGTTATTATCATTTTTAAAATCTTATTAGAAAGATATACAAGAGAATAAATATGACATAATAATGCCGTATTTGCTCTCTTATTTACCATCCTTCCTTCATCTTGTAAAGTCTTACTTTCTTTGATTTTTTTACTAAAATTAAATATAAAATTATTAAGTATAATTTTAGCAAAAAACTAATATTACTGATAGTCCAGGCAAAGTATAAATCTGTTTGTACCTACGAATTACTCAGAAATAAAGTCAACATATACTTTTATGGAGAAATTAATTAGATTAAGAGCTTGTCTAACTTTATATTATACATTATAGGGTAATTGGGTAAATTCCAATTAACAATATTATTATTTCATAGAATGGCTGTGGATGAGGCAATTTCACGCCCGTTCCTGTTCGTTGACAAATGAATAATGAATTTATTGTTTAATTAATGAGTAATTAACAAATTCAATTTGTACATCATAGAATAATATCAGGTGACATGAGGAATTGAGAATATATTCCATATCAGTTAGTTGATCACACTATTTTAATTTAGTGGACTCTGACGAGAACGTTGAAACTGTAAAAGTATCTTCAATAATCAAGAATATGCATATAATATAAAATATACAAGAATTAACTACAAAAGACAAAATGCTAAATTATATAAATATGCATTATATATATATGTTATGGGTAATTCTCGGAATTGATTAACGAAATGAATTAATTAAACGGGAGTTGTTAATATAATTCCCGTTAATTAATTATATAATTTGATTATTCTTTATTAATCAAAGTAATCAATTTCAAACCCAAATTTCCCTCTGGAGGCCCGTTTTCAAAAAACAAAGTGTCCCGATGTTCGCAAAAATATGAAAAACCCCAAAAACGACATAAAATTTGGGAAAAACGGGCACGGGACGCGCCCGGGAGCGAAAAACGGCCGAGGAAACCCTCGCGGGACCCACAGGGGCGGCAGCCGTCAGGTCCACGCCACATGGCGGCTCCTTGCGCCGCCTCTCCCCCGCGGGCCCCACCTGGGGTCACCTCAGCCCCACCATTGGGGGCTGCCACCATCGATCGCGCCAAATGGCGCGATCCCTCGCCCTCGCGTGTCCCCTCGCGGGACACGCCCCACTTGCACTCGGGAAAGCCCGAGCAGGGCCACGCGGACGGCCCTGATGGGCCTGTCCCCGCGCGGGGATCCGCGCCCTCGCAAGTGGCGAGGCCGCTGCCTCGGGATGGACACGTGGAGGGCAGGGATTGCCCCTGCCCTTCGATGCACACGACGTGGGCCCCCCTCGGGGGCTTGGTGGCCGTCCGATCTCGCGCGGACGGCCGGGATCGGACCATCTTTTCCAGGGACTAAAATGCAATTATAAAATTGTCCGGGCCCCCCCTGGACAATATTTTACTGCATTTAGGCCCCTGGACCCTATTATAAATAGAAGCTCAGTTCAGTTGAAATGGTAACTCACTCGAACTCACTCGACTCGAGTTCTCTCTCTCTCTCTCTACCCCCGACATACTCGCCTCCCCTCAAATATTATACTAATGTTGAACGTCGGAGGTGAATCAGGGGGTACCCCCCCCTGTTTCCCTTGACCTCGGGTGTTACATTTTTCAGGCTCGGAAAGTGAGATAGTTCATAAAAGCGGAAGCCCTGGAGGAATTTTCGTAAGACCACGACCCGCCTGATAGGCTCTGTTCCACATTGTGTCTAGCCTATCTTCAGTCCACTATGCGGCTGTTGGGATAGTCTGGGGACAAGTGACGGGGCCCACTATTTAGGTCGTAGGGTCAGGTCTGAGAAATTCCCTCTAAGATCCGGACGACCGAGGGATCACCCTGAGAGGGGTCTCTGGACCTAAATATTGGACGAATGCACTCCCCCGTTCACTGGTACCCCCGATCCGCGTGGACTCCGAACCTGTACAAAACCCGGCCTGGTCATCTCCAGGCTCTGCGGTAACAGGTAGTGAGCCACCCCGATCGCCCGGACCCTGAACGGCCACGAGACCTTCGATCCAAGAAAGTCCAGTGATATCAACTCAGAGTCCCCGAATCGGTCAATCAAAACCTCACCTCAGAGTCAACGCCAACCACCCCAAAGTCAACAGGATCAGAAAGAGAGACCACAAACAGCAAAATCTGTCATCCCCGTAACAAAGGCCAACCAAGGCCCACACAGAAGTCTACAAAAGCCCGCCACATCAACAAGCGACATTGGGCCAGGCCCAAAATCCACAACTTGGGCCTCTACAGTGTTTGATCCCAAAAAACGGCATCAACAATATATATTTTTTCAGAGTGCCATAATGATATATATATATATATATATATTGATATATATATATATATATATCATTATGCATTGAATCGATGTATTCAATCTCGAAAATCTATTGATCTGCTATTTCATTTATAGAGGGGAGGTGTAGGAAATAACTCTTAAAAACGACAAGAAAAAAGTCATGCAATGGCTTGCCAATTAGGCATTTACATGTAGAAGCTCTCTCTCGTGATGATATCTCAGACTCAGAGTCAAAGCTTATTTAATTCATTTCATTTCAATAAAAAGACAAGAAAACCACTCAACATCCGAGAAGACTCGTCTCTAATCATTAGTGCGTGCACCACACGCGCAACGATGAATTGGCTCTCCTCTCTTCTTCAGATTCCAAACATTCAATTAATTTATGTGATCGCCTTCATAAATTTGAACCCCACAATAGGGAACAGCTCTTTTCTTTTTAGTTCATTAATCAATCATTAATCGTTATTTATTAATCTATTTTTAATGATTGTTTTATTTGCTTGACTTGTTGAGTGTAAAGTGTAATGATTTATCTCTCTCTTATTCATTGAATGGGCTGAGACTTGAGAGACAGAGAATCCAATTCTTCATCACATATTATGAATTTATGATCCATTGCTTTGTTGTTTCTTTGGGAAAATTAAACAAAAATAGAGGAAAATTATATAGAAGTACTTAGAGTTTGTGATTTAAATTGTTCTCAAAGACTAACATATTATATAACTGTGTTACGCGACGTTAAATTATCTCATTTTCAGGGATTTTATAAAAACTCGGCATCTTTATCCAAAATTTTCTTCTATGATTGAATTTTCAATTATTATCGTTGCTACTTTGATATTCGTATTTTAACATAAAAACTAAATGCAAAATAATAATAATAAAATTACAGTTCGTGACTCGAATAAATTCACAAATTGACCTATTTGAAATTTCAAAACGCGACATAAAATTTTCTAGATTATTAGTATATCGACACATTCATCCGTAGTTTTATTCTCGGATAGAATTTCTGTATTCGTTTTTATTTTGGTGTTCCGTAGTCGTATTCTGGCATAAATACCAAAAAGTAATTAGTAAATGAAAAAAAAAAAACCACAAGCACTAGCTAAAAAAGCGTTGGTGTTTTATATTTTTTTTTTTGAAAACAGAATACTTCTCGTTAAGCCAAAATGAGGGATAAATCCCTTTGAAAGACGTGTACAAGCCACCCCGGGCATTCCCGCGACCACATGTCGGGGATTGAATCAGCTAGGCGGGTATTAGCTATCCTATTGGCAACTTCGTTGCACTCCCTCGGAATCCAACGACATCCATCACTAAGAGCTTCTTCCGCCAACAAGATACCGATCTCCGCGATTATCGGGCCTTGGAGGCTACTCCGCTTCCCTCCCTTGACGAGATGGAAAGCTTTAAGGCAATCGGTTTCCACCCCGGCTACCCTCCACCCTTGCTCCCGAACAAACTTAAGGCCATGGAGGATAGCTTGACATTCCGCTGTCACCGAAGAGTCGACATTCAACGAAAGTCGCGCCGTTAAGCCAACAAGTTCACCTCGATGGTTTCTCACAATACCACCGAACGCCGCTCTCCCCGAAGTCTTCTCCCATGCCGCATCCACGGAAAGGGTGAGATCCCCAAACGCCGGAGCCACCCACGCTGTTTGCCTAACCGGTTTGCTCCCCAATACATCCTCTGCGATATGGTTACTCTCCTTGAAGCTAGCAAACCAACATGCCACTTTCTCAACCCCTTCCGACGGCTTATGGTCTTTATGTTCAAAGAGGCTTGAGTTGCGGTTGGACCATGCCGCCCACAAGAGACCACAAAAGAGCTCAAGGTCCGTCGGTGCGAGTATGTCGAGCGCTCGCAAACAAATCTCCTTTAGGGGAGATGGTCCCGTCTTCTCCACCCACCTATGCAAGGACGAGGAAGCCCATATCGCATGGGCACTTTCACATCCCCACACTGCGTGAAGTGCATCCTCCGGCAAGGCTCCACAAAGCTTGCAAAAAGGGAGGCAAGGAATCCCTCTCCCTCTAAGCGCCCCAAAGGTCGGGAGAGAATCAAACCAAGCACGCCAAACAAGGTGTTTGACTTTGGGGGGTATATGGAGCCCCCACAAAGTCTTCCACCACGTTGGAACCCGATCACACGACCCCGATGGTCCGCCCACATTGGATGCCCTCGCAAGGCGATATCCCGAGCGCACGGAGTAAATCCCATCCTCCTCAAAGTGCCAAACCCACCGGTCAACAAGGTTTGAGGAGCCGAGGGGAATTTTGAGGACGGCTTGCGCATCGAAGGGGATCAAAAGCTCCGAAACAAGATCATGATTCCACTCCCCGTTGGAAAAGAGGTCGGCGACACGCCACGGAAACCCGTCGTCGGGTTCCTTCGTGAGAACGGAGAAACAGCCGGCTCTAGGGACCCAAGGTTGGTTGAACACCCGGATGTTTCCGTCCCCAATTTGCCGCCTAAGCCCTTTCCGAACCAAATCTCTACCCCAACAAAGACTTTTACAAAGGAAAGAGAAGGAGGCCTTACATTCAAAGTCAAGCACCGAGGAATCCGGGAAGTACTTCGCTTTGAGCACGCGAGCCATTAAGCACTCCGGGTGTTGGATAATCCTCCAAGAAAGCCTTCCCACGAGAGCCCGGTTAAAGTCCCCGAGGTCTTTAAAGCCAAGCCCCCCTTCCACTTTGGGTCTAGCAATGCTCTCCCAACGTCTCCAATGAATCTTCTTTTTTTCCTCCGAACCTCCCCACCAAAATCGGCTAGCATGCATATGAAGATCATTGATAACTTTTTCCGGGAAGCGAAAAAGGCTCATCATATAAGTCGGGATTGCTTGAGCAACTGCTTTGACGAGGACTTCACGGCCACCCGCCGAGAACAAACGTGCCTTCCAAGACCGCATATGCTTTTGGACCCGTTTTGTTATAATGCTAAAAATGGATACCTTGTTCCTCCCAACGAGAGATGGAAGACCGAGATAGGATCCGAGCTCGTCGGCGAGCGGGACGTGAAGAGCGTTAGAGAAAAGAACCGCCATATCGTCGGTGATGTTGTTGGAGCAACACAAGACCGACTTCTCCAAACTAACCACTTGACCCGACCCTCTTTCATACACTTCCAAGATGGTGTGAATAGCAAGGCAACCCTCGATGGTAGCTTCACAAAATATTAAGCTATCATCGGCGAAGAGGAGATGTGTCACCGCGGGGGCCGTGGGTCGGCACGAAAAGCCCTGGAGAAGACCCAACCGCTCTTGCCCTCGTATAAGGGCGGAAAACCCTTCCGCACAAGCAAGGAAAAGGTAAGGCGAGAGAGGACAACCTTGTCTAAGGCCGCGTTTAGGGAAGACCGGCCTCCCCGTTCTCCCATTGAGGACCACCGAAAGAACCGTGGTCGAGATACAATCCCGAATGACATCGACAATCCTCAAACCAAACCCCATGCGTTTCAACATTGCGGTGACAAAACCCCATTCCACCCGGTCGTAGGCTTTACTCATGTCGAGCTTAAGCGCCAAAATCCCTTTTTTCCGCTTCGTCTTCTTACTAAAGGAGTGGAGGAGCTCAAAGGCAATGGCGGCATTGTCCGTGATAAGCCTTCCAGGGACAAAAGCGCTTTGAGCTTCGGAGATAACGGTCGCGAGAGCCCCTTTGATGCGGTTAGCTATCACTTTGGTGACAACTTTGAGAATCACATTGCAAAGACTTATCGGGCGAAAGTCCTTAACCTTAGTCGGATTCTTGACTTTAGGAATGAGCACAATATTAGTGGCGTTCCACGGTTTTGCGCTAGAATTCCCGTTGAGCACGTCCAAACAATCTCTTCTCACGTCCGGGCCCACCACATCCCACGATCTTTGGAAGAAGAGGGCATGGAAACCATCGGGGCCCGGGGCCTTCCGCGGGCCCATGGAAAAAAGGGCATTATCCACCTCTTCGCCAGAAAAAACCTCACAAGTGGACGCTTGGTAAGAACCCGAGAGTGTGTGCACGTCCTCATTGGTAATAATAGAAAAGTCCCCCTCGGAGGCACCGTTCAAAGCATAGATACTGGAGAAGTACTTTTCAAAGACCTCCCGGACTTCGATCTCCGAAGTAACCCACTCTCCGCTCTCGTTTAGGATACCCCGAATAGCGTTGTGGTTCTTCCGGCGGGCGGCACGCGCATGGAAATACGCCGAGTTCTTGTCGCCCCCTTTGAGCCAATCCGCGCGGGCCCGTTGTTGCCAATAGTATTCATGGACTAGGATGAGGGATTCAAGCTCCTTTCCAATGCGTCTAGCTTCGTTACGATTATCCAAGGAGAAAACGGCCTTGTTAAGACGCTCAAGGTGCGAAGAAAGCTCCTTGATCCTCTTCTCGCGGTTTCCAAAGGACAAGCGTGCCCATCCTTGGAGAGCGAACTTGCACTCGGAGAGGGCCGAGGAACAACGCTCTCCCCGACCGTGGGCACGACCCTTGAGCCATGCTTCCCGGATCTTCGCCGCACAATTCTCGTGTGTGAGCCAAGCGGGTTCGAACGCCCACCGACGACGGGACAGCCCCCTCCCCGAAGCCATGGGGGGTGCCCTTACCGTATCAATTTGGATCACTCGGTGATCCGAACCCCAAAAGTCCAATACGTCTACCACACTTGACGGAAAAAGATCCTTCCATCCCGGGTTGGCACACGCCCTATCGAGACGACATTGGACGTTCTTGACTCCACTTTGCATGTTGCTCCACGTACAAAGCTCTCCGGAAAACCCTAGATCAAAGAGGTTACACGCTTCAAGAGTCTCCGCAAACAATTCCATTCCGCTTGACCGTCTCCGAGTCCTACTAATATGTTCGTAATCAAAAAGTACCTCGTTAAAATCCCCGGCACAAAGCCAAGGGCTCCCATAACCATTGTGGAGACGTCTAAGAAGCTCCCACGATAAGTGCCGGAAGCTTTCATGCGGGGCCCCATAGAATCCAGTGAATCGAAAGAAGAGCCAAGCTCGTCAACAACCATCGCATCGATGTGGCCTTGATTAAAACTTCGAACCGAGACCCCCACGGAGTCGTTCCATAATAGTTGGAGCCCCCCACTTCGACCCTCCGCATTAACCCCGAGCCCATTTGCGAAACCAAGACGCCACTTCAAGCCCTCCGCCCGTCCTCCCCATAGCTTAGTTTCCGCTAAGAAGAGGACGTCCGGGCGCCGCTCACGGATCAAAACCCGCAAGCGGCCAATCGCCCCGGGATTGCATAATCCCCGGGCGTTCCAACATAAAAGTTTCATTGCTCTCGGACAGCCCGTCGAAGACGAACCGCCGATAACACCGAAACCACTTCCCCATGCTCCTCGCCTTGTCGGCCCCCGTCAACTAGACTCTCAATTTCACTGTCCAATGGATGGACCACCTTGCAAACAGCGTTAGGACCGGCGACGATAGCAAAAGCCTCCTTACAACCGACGGTCGCTTCCATCCTCCGTCTTTTCCTACCAACTGGCTCAGGTTGGGCCGGAACAGAGGATTCCTTTTTAAGGACCAGTGACTCTTCCTCCTCCTCCAGAACAGAGTGCTTGTTTGCTCTCTGTGAAGAAATGCCAAGCATCCCGATATTTGGAGGTGGGCACGTGGTTTTTAATGAGCACGTGAGGGTTGAAGAGTCTAAAAGAGACTGGATTGAGGGATCCACCTCTCTGAGGAGCTGCGATACAGGCCCATAGGGAAATGAGGGCCCATTGGGGGGTAGAGGCTGAGAGGGAAGCCACGTGGGGTGCTTCCCAATGCCCACTTGTGCACTCAGGCAGTGCAAAATCTGGTCAGGCTGAGGATAGAGGGATATGGGCCTCACCAAGAGAGCAGGCCCATCTGATTTTGCCCTAAAGGACTCCACCACTTCACCCTCATGGAAGCCCTCATCTCCATCTGTCAGAGCAGTAGAACACGAGGAGAAAATCGCAGGGAGCCTTTCCTTGGTTCCCTTCTTCGTTTGGCCCGAAAGGGAAACTGTCGTCTCAGCACTTGCCGGAAAGTCGCATGACGCCAAGGGACCTCTGACATGGTGCTCCGCCACCTTCTGAGACAAGCCAGCATGCGCGAACCCCGAGGATTTGACTCCGGCTGACCTGGTGGTCGGGAAACGCATCGCCGGGCTGGAGGGAACACGAGGGGCGGAAACCTGGTCGGTGTTGACCGAGAGATGCACTGCCGAAGATGCATCTTGATCCTTGCCGGACTGGTTCACCGCACGCGAGATCGGGTCACGACCTCCGCCGGAGAAGCACGAATCCGGTTTGGATCCCACACTAATCCATTCGCCAAACATTGGTACTTCTTTGAAGCCTTCTTTACAGATACATGTTTCTTCTTGAGCGGTGCAATCCAGCGGCCCGTGACCAAGCGATCCGCACCGATAACAAAAGCTTCCGATATTCTCGTATTTGGCTTGAATCCATAGGGAAGGCTGGTCTTTCCTATCGAGGAAGAAACCGGCATAAAGGGGTTTGTGCACGTTGATATCCACTCTGAAACGTGCATAAGCGGCGAAGCGAGCATCCTTTCCGATTTTGCAGTGCAGTACATCTCCGAACAACACAGCAATCTTGGTTAAGGCTTGTTCTGAGATCATTGCCGGAGGGAGGCCTAGAAGACGAATCCAGAAGGGGCAGGTGTTGAACCGGACCTCCTCCAACTGGCGGATCTCAGGCCAGACTTCCAGCAAGAGGAGGGCGCCTCTGATCGTCCAAGGTCGCTTAGCGAGAACCTCGTCTCTGTCTCTCTGGTTTTTGAAAGAGAATTTGAAAGTTCCCGGAGTTAATTCCGTGCAGTTCCAATCCTTGAGCTTCTCCCACGCACGGCCAAGGACAACGGTGACTGTCTTGCGGCTGAATTTCTTGGTTGAGAAAATCTTCCCGAGGAGAACAGAGTTGCTCCTGATGTCTCCCACTCCCGACGGGTCTTCCACAACTCCCACGAAGTCCTCGGCGCACAGGGATTGAGTTTGGACCCTTTCCTTGGTGCCTGAGCATGTTGCCATGGCAACTGAAACCTACCACCGAATGAAAACCCGAGGTAGCACACGTAGATACACGTAGAAGCACGGTGAATCACCGGCGAGCACTCAGAGCTTCAACCCCAGCATCTCCAACCACCTGATTCAATATTACTATCCTTATATAATAATAAAGTATAGACATGACAAGCCGTGACTTGGCTCGTGATATGTGAGTATTATTCTACACTCACACCAGTGAATTCCGTTGGTGTTTTATATAATCCTCAATGGTTTAACTTTTAAGCCCCTACCCTAATAGAAAAAGAAAAGAATCTTTGCTCAATTCAACCCCTTTTAATCTCATTCTTTTTCCTTCTCTCACTCCAATGCCAACTTCACTCCTTTTTCTGTCTACTCACTGTAGTCTGTACCATAAAAGTTTTTTTTTCTTTTTTCTTTTCAATTTTCTTTTTTCCATTAGTGTGTTTGCTCCGATTCTCTTCCTCATATTGTTGCATGCCACTTTTATGCAACTTTGCTCACTTCCACTCCTTTGCTCCTCGGTGCCCATTTCTCACTTGCCATAGTTGACTCTCTCTCTCTCTAGCCAATAGCTTCATAAATGGGAGATGGGTCGAATCCAAAATGGAATCTTTTTGCTCCGTTGATCAGTTCCAGTGTGTAAACAGAAACCCACTTGAGCATTTGCATTGCTGAATCTTCATCTCTTCTGAGTTGCTCTCTGATCGGAGAGCTTCTTAAAGGTATGTGTTTTTTATGTTCAAGCTCATTCCTTTCTGATTTTTCCCACATGGGTTGTTCTTTTATTTTCCTTTTTTGTATTTCTCTAAATTTTCTGGAATTTCCAAGATTCTCACTCGCACACGCCATTAGAGGAAGCTCAAAGCTCCTTTTCTCACATGGGTTTCACTTTTAGTTTCCGTTTTCGTGTCTATGCAGAGCTCAGTCACAAACCAAGCATGACTGGTTCGGTTTAATCTTTCACACCTCTGTAAAGACTCTCAAGGTAATTTCTGTGCTTTAACCATGGTGTCGAGGTCTTACTCCAACCTCTTGGATCTCACCTCCGGCGGTGACACGCACTCGTTCGCGCGGGAGCGGAAGCGCTTCCCGCGGATCGCCACTGTCGCTGGCGTCCTCTCGGAGATCGACGACGACGCGTCCAATAGCGTCAACTCCGACGCCCCGTCGTCGGTCTCGCCGGAGCGCATGATCATCGTCGGTAACCAGCTCCCTCTCCGCGTCCAGCGCCGAGCTGGGAACTGGGAATTCAGCTGGGACGAGGACTCCCTCCTCCTCCAGCTCAAGGACGGGCTCGGGGACGACGTGGAAGTCATCTACATTGGGTGTCTGAAGGAGGAGATCGCCGTTGACGAGCAGGACGACGTGGCGCAGTTGCTGCTCGAGACGTTTGGCTGCGTCCCGGCGTTCATCCCGCCGGAGCTTTTCACCAAGTTCTACCATGGCTTCTGCAAGCAGCATCTGTGGCCGCTCTTCCACTACATGCTTCCTCTCTCGCCCGATCTCGGCGGCCGATTCGACAGGTCACTGTGGCAGGCTTACCTCTCTGTGAACAAGATCTTCGCTGACAAGGTCATGGAAGTGATCAACCCCGACGACGATTTCGTCTGGATTCATGATTACCATTTGATGGTGTTGCCAACATTTTTGAGGAAGAGGTTTAACCGTGCGAGGCTCGGGTTTTTCCTCCACAGTCCGTTTCCGTCGTCGGAGATTTACCGGACTCTTCCCGTCAGGGAAGAGCTTCTGCGGGCACTGCTCAACTCCGATCTCATCGGATTCCACACGTTTGATTACGCTAGACATTTCCTTTCTTGTTGCAGCAGAATGCTCGGAATCTCATACCAGTCGAAAAGGGGCTACATCGGGCTCGAGTACTATGGTCGGACGGTGAGCATCAAGATTCTCCCCGTCGGAATCCATATCGGACAGCTCCAGAGTGTTCTGAACTTACCGGAAACCGCTTCCGAGGTGTCGAATCTCCGGGAGAAGTTCCAGGGACGCACGGTTCTCCTCGGCGTTGACGACATGGACATCTTCAAGGGCATAAGCCTGAAGCTTTTGGCAATGGAGCAGCTACTCCTCCAGCACCCGGACAAGAGGGGCAAAGTCGTCCTTGTACAGATCGCGAACCCGGCTAGAGGCCGGGGGAAGGACGTTGAAGAGGTTCAGTCGGAAACTCGCGCCACCGTTAGCCGGATCAACGCTGCATTTGGCCGGCCAGGTTATGATCCAGTGGTCCTCATCGACACTGCCCTCCACGTGTACGAGCGGATCGCGTACTATGCAATCGCGGAATGCTGCCTTGTCACTGCCGTCCGAGACGGGATGAATCTGATCCCGTACGAGTACATCGTGTGCAGGCAAGGGCTGAGTCCTGCGAACGTGATCAAGAAGAGCATGCTCGTCGTGTCGGAGTTCATCGGCTGCTCGCCCTCGCTGAGCGGGGCCATCCGGGTCAACCCGTGGAACATCGACGCTGTGGCGGAAGCGATGGACTCCGCCCTGATAATATCCGATGCGGAGAAACAGCTCCGCCACGAGAAGCACTACAAGTACATTGTCACGCATGACGTGGCCTACTGGGCGCGGAGCTTCCAGCAGGACCTCGAGCGAGCGTGCCGGGACCACGCGATGCGCCGCTGCTGGGGCATCGGTTTCGGATTGGGGTTCCGGGTTATCGCGTTGGACCCGAGCTTCAAGAAGCTGTCCGTTGACCACATAGTCTCGGCTTACAAACGGACTAAGAACAGAGCGATCCTGCTGGACTACGACGGTGCTCTAATCAGCTCGAGCTCGATTGGCGCCACGCCGAACGCCGAGGCCATCAGCATTTTGAAGAGCTTATGCCGGGATCCAAAGAACGCCGTCTTCCTCGTCAGCGCGAGAGATCGGAAGACGCTGATCGAGTGGTTTTCGTCGTGTGAGAAGCTTGGTATTGCAGCAGAACATGGCTATTTCCTAAGGTATGTAAGAGAAATAATTGTATTTTCATCCATCAGAAAAGGGTTTTTTTTCTATTTACACCCCTCTAATTTAATTTGAGCTAAATATAATACCTTTATACCATCTTGACATTTTTTGTAAAACAATCTAGCCATTTTTATCTTCAATTATCCCGAAATTACTCTTCATTCTCGATTTTGGAATTTTGGCTTATTTACCATCTGAATTTTGGGTTTTTGTTTTCATATATTCTAGTTTCTAATTTAATATCGAGGCGGGAGCAAGATACAATCCGAGGGGGTTAAGTATTGTGAGAGGAGTTGAATAAAACATAATTAAAGGTTAAATATGAAATATATAAAAATTTGAGGGTGAAATTAAATAGAAAATAAAAATTTAGGGTAGGTTTTGAACTTTTTTGAGAAGTTTTGTCTTGAGTCAACAAAAAAGTGACAAATTACGCTTTGAGGGTATATTTGAGCGTTTTTCACATCATATTATTATTAGCTATGACCTTGGTTGATTTCTTACGTCTTTTCGAGCCGGAATTTGCAGGGAAAGCCAAGACGCGGAATGGGAGACGTGCGTGGCGATACAGGACTTCGGGTGGAAGGAGATTGCGGAGCCAGTGATGCGGCTATACGCGGAGACAACTGACGGATCGGCAATAGAGGCGAAGGAGAGTGCTCTGGTGTGGAATTACCAGCACGCAGATCCAGATTTCGGGTCTTGCCAGGCTAAGGAGCTCCTCGATCACCTCGAAAGCGTCCTAGCGAACGAGCCCGTTTCCGTCAAGAGTGGCCAGAACATTGTGGAAGTCAAACCTCAGGTTGGTATCGTTTGGTTTGCTTAATACAAAAGAAAAAGTTATTTTGGTGCATTTAGTCCCCTGAATTTTTATATTAGTGAATTTAAATCTTTATCATTTCACTTCAGAAAACAGTATTTTTATATTAGAAATAAAATTTAGGGAGTAAATTGCTTCAAAATATAGTTTTTTTGCTACAAAAATCACTAACGCTAAGTTTTGAGAGCCAAATAGAAAGTGAATTTGATGGAGATTGATACAATTATTTCAACACCACACTTTTTTTTTTTATATTTTATTTACCAATTTCTTTGTATCAAATCCGGAGCAGGGCGTGAACAAGGGCCTGATCGCGGAGCGGCTCCTCTCGACAATGAAGCAGAAGTCGAAACTCCCGGACTTCGTTCTCTGCATCGGAGACGACAGGTCCGACGAAGACATGTTCGGAGTGATCGCAAATGCCAAGGACTCGCTCTCTCCCGTAGCTGAGGTGTTCGCCTGTACAGTGGGCCGAAAACCGAGCAAGGCCACCTACTACTTGGAAGACACCACTGAGATTCTGCGAATGCTGCAGGGCCTCGCCAACGCCTCCGACCAAGAAGCCCGAAACGCAGTGCCGGAGTGTTTCCAGAGGCTGTCGATTTCCGAGTAAATAAAATGTTATGTCCTATCTATCTATCTAATAGGCAGAGGTGTGATTTGACTGTAAATATGATTTTTTTTTTAATTTATTTATTAGTGAGTGAGATATCTGGGAGATGACTGAGCTTATCAAGGCAGTAAAAGGTTTTTATCTATATACTTAAACAAAGAGAGAGTGATGAAGTAATATCGAAGAATATTTAAAACATATAGAGATGAGATCACAAATATCCACAGATATAATTACATAAATTTGTTTCGTGAACAAAGACTAATGTTGGAGCGGAGGCGCCCGATCGCCGACCGGTCCTATGGAGGTTCAAATTTTCTGTGATCACTGACCTATCCCGAGTCCTAGGACATGTTATTCCTCTCAGCCATTGGACGATGCGAGCACCACCGTAGATAAAATCCTCCAGTCGCGATATCCGTTGAGAATAGTAGTTTTGCTGAACTCTTGTAAGCAGAAGTCGGGCTCTTGTAAAAAAAAAAAAAAAACTCACCAAATGCCCACAACACTCCTAAAGTTTAATAGAAATGTCCATAGTTTCATAAAACTAATTTATACCCATTACTGAACTTTTTTGGACCATATTAACCATAATATTAATTATAATTATTAATTTTTGTGTAATATTTATTAATAATAAATTTTAATTTCGAAATTGATTTTTCCTATAATTATGATTGAAAATTTCTATTAGGATATCATATAATTATGATACTTTTCAAAAAAAAAAAAATCATCTTATTTAATCATACTTTCCTTCTTCTTCACGAGCACAACCATGGTGAAGCCCCCAAACTCGTCAATGGCGTCTCCTTCTTCCGTCGTCACCTTCGCTGTCCCGCACCGACCGTCGAAGCATCGACCTTTCTCTCTCGTTCCCTGTCGCCGACCGCGGAAGCGTCCCGCACCACATCATCATCGAGGTCGACCCGCTCTCCCACGGCCAGTAGACCCGCTCCGAGCTTCGCTCCCTCGCCGAGAAAACCATCTCCAAGATCGTCTCGAACCACTTCCTCGTGCATGGTATTTGATGTTACCGATCTGTGTTCGGGTGTTTAGTGATTTAAACACTGTAATCGTAATTCTAATTATAGAATCGTAAATGTAATTATAGTTACAATTACATAAATGTATCTGTGTTCGTGTGTTTAGGGATCGAACGTGTTCGTGTTTTTAGGGATCAAAACTCTATAATCATAATTTGAATTACAGAATCGTAAATGTAATTATAGTTACATCACGTAAATGTAATTATAGTTACAATTACATAACTATAATTAGGAACGAGTAACTCATTTTACGTATACATACGTATAACTACGAATAAGTAACTCATATTACATATACGTAAATATAATTACAGTTACCAATGTGTAATTATAGTTACATTAATTTACCAATATGTAACTATAATAGACTTTTTTCTCCTTCGCTTTATAATTTTCAGCGTTATATATTAAAATTAATTTAATTTTTACGTTGAATTATCATTTTCAGCGTATAATTCAAAAAGTATAGCTACAATCATTATTTTCGCTACGAAATAGAAAGATTAATTAATTAATAAAGGAAAGAAATTTGTATTTAAATAATGCAGTTGAATCCTTATTTGTTGCTACAATTAAGGATGATTAATTATTTTTTAATTGTTTGATATTTAAAAAAAAGGGTATATCGATCCATATTACAATTAGTTGGTGGTTTTAATTTACAAAAATAGATTTGGGTATCTATCCTATAGTGAAATTGCCTTATTTTTTAATATACTGAATTGATCTATCCTGGTTTTCTCTCTTTTGATGGGCTTTTTTGTTTATTGACCAATAGAGTTTCATCTGTTTTTAAGATATAAGCAACATATTTTATATAAGATAAAATGCGGTTAAAATAGGAAAGTTCGAATTTTTACTTATGTACTTAAGTTCTTTTTGGTGGTACTGCACCCAAGGTTTATTCTGTTATGAGATTTAGTCTCTTCCGTCTTCTACGGCCTTTCTAACTCCTTGCACTTGCAAGTTTGCCCCATCTTCAACACTCACTCCGAGACGAGTAGTTGCTCTTCGTGAGAATCGAATAATCGGGTGTCATGTTTCTGCGATCCTCCTCGCCGTGATATCTCCTCCCCTGGATCTGCTCGATGACGACATGTATTTCTCTGTACGAAATATTAGTTTCCCTCTCTCGAGATCACTCTGCCCAGGACCGGTGTTAAGGTAAGGCACTTAAAGTCCTGGCCTCAGGCAAAAAGATTAAATGTTTTTTAAGGGCCTAAATTTGTTTAATAGCCGTTTTGTGCCTCCCCATTTAACTTTTTTCCAATCTCCCAATTACTTTTCATGTTGATTGTTAGTTTGTTACAATTTTTTGTTTTGTTTTTTATATGTCAAAGTTAATATATTCAAATGCCTAATTTCTTCCTTTCTTCTCTCCTTCACACGCCATCAGCACAGCACACCGTTCACGGATCAAAAGCTTGAGATGAGCTATTTTCTTATAATTTTATTCTTCTTGTTTAAAGAACTAGATGCATCATAATATCATATGTAAATAAGTTCTTAGTTATATATTTTTGCATGTAAAAACGCTAGAACCTTGATATAATGTTTTACATTAAAACTCAATCAAGTATTTTATTTAACGGCCCCAAAATTTAATTCGTCTAAGTACACAAAAAACTCATAACCGACTTTGCCGAAACACGATGAGCAAAAAACACATGAAGCAAACAACAATAAATATAATAATCCACCTTAGACTTAGCTTTGGTAGGGTTCGGATAAGAACCCGTTCTGAAACAGTTCGGTAAAAGTACCAAAATTTTCCCAACAATGCAAAAAACCGATAATAACGATATAGAATCCAGAACACAGCCATACACTTATACCCAGTGGCGAGGCCACTTAGACCCAAGAGGGGTCAGTGGCCCCCACTTGGCTAACCAAATCTCTATTAAAAAAATATATTTGTCCCCACTTAATTCTTAATGTTAATTGTTTTATATCTATTGAATTTAGTATGTTAATTTTTGCCCCCCCTTCCGACAATTTCTGGCTTCGCCCCTGCTTATACCAACAAGAATTTACCAAAACACAGTGAATTCTCTTTAACTTTATTGATGATTTCGAACATAAAACAGTGGATCAATATCCTTTGAGAGCGAGGTCCAAC
The DNA here is from genome assembly GCA_954871525.1 of Parietaria judaica. Lineage (NCBI taxonomy): Eukaryota > Viridiplantae > Streptophyta > Magnoliopsida > Rosales > Urticaceae > Parietaria > Parietaria judaica. The sequence continues at coordinate 17,435,000 of OX940868.1, read as the reverse complement.
ACTCTTCCGATACAAGGCGGCACAACATCGCACAAGCTCCAAATATCTCATATAAGATGAACAATTCATCTTTCATCATGACCCTCTAATCGAGTACATCCCTAGGACCCACTAACACAAATCAAAATAAAGCCCATAATTAATCCTAATTGCTAAAATTAATTAAACCCTAAAATCTACTGACGTCTTTTGTAACGTATAGGTAGCCCTCTTTACCATCCAGAGCGTCCTTTTTCTCGTTCACGGAGCTTTCAGTACGTCCAAGGCGCCTTCAGTATCGTCCAGGGCGTTTTGTGTAACGTACAGGTAGCTTTCTGTAGTATCCAGGGCGTCTTCTGTCCCGTTCAGGGAGCCTTCTGTGCCGTCCAGGGTGCCTTCTGTATCGTCTAGGGTGTCTTTTGTAACATACAGGTAGCCTTCTGTACAATTTAGGGCGTCTTCTGTCCCGTTCACGGAGCCTTCTATGCTGTCCAAGACGCCTTTTGTATCGTCCAAGGTGTCTTGTGTAACGAACAGGTAGCCTTCTGTAGCATTTAGGGAGTCTTTTGTCCCTTTCAAGGAACCTTCTGTAGCATCCAGGGAGTCTTCTGTACTGTCCATAGAGCCTTCTGAGCCGTCTATGGCGTCAAGAGCTGCTTCGAAGTCGTTCATGTACTCCTCGATGGTATTCGATGAAGGGTAGAGCAACTCGCCCCAGATGAACACCTCGAAAGGCACCACCCTTCTTGTAGCGTCTTCCGCAACAACCTCGCGGGATGTTTGGGCGAACTCGGCCACGATATCCGGAAACGATCCAATATTGAAATAGGAAATTACTGTCCTGAAGTAGCCCTCGGCGTCGTCGAGGAACTTTTGGAGGGGCAAGAGCTCGGGCGTCAGCTTGCATTGCAACACCCGGGGAGGCGTCTCTGGCTCCCCCAGAACTCGGAACTTCACCTCGTAGTCTATTTTCACGCTGACGTACCGAGAGTCCGGGTCTCCCGAGGGCGGAGGATCAACGGGCTCCGCATCGACGTCCAATTGAAAGCTCCAAGGCGCCATGGAAGAGACTAGTGAACTGAGACTGAGAGAGAAAAGTTTGTGGTCTTATTTTTTTAGTTCTATTCGATATAAAGTATATATATAGGTTTATACTTTATAGTCGGCTTCCTATTGTAATTCGGATTGTATTTATTAATTATTATTAAACTGCGTAAATATAACTATCTTTACAATTACGTGACCCAACCTTTTTTTTAATATATAGAATAACTTTACTCCGATTTTCTCTCGGTTGATTGATTTTATTCTTTATTCAAATATGGTGTTTTAAAAGTAGATATAGATATTTTATATAAGGCAATAAAGCAACGCAGGAAGGCAAACTAATTTCAATATTTTTTTATTATTTTATTTTTATTTTTTATTTATTTTTGAGATTATAAAATCTTTAAGGATAATTTGGAGACCAATGGTTTGTAACAGCGAAAAATTGAAGAAATTCCCGCACATTCATGCGGTTCCCAAAAAGCGGAAGTCACCAGGATTAATTCTTGAGCGATCTTTATTATCGGTTTTACAATAGATAATCAGGAGTATTAAATAAACGCAATACAAATCATACCGTCGTATTGAGATTCCGAATGCACCGGTTCGTTTGCCTAGGACGATGCACACTCCGGAGCTGACCGGCACACGCCTACTTGTTGCCTCAGGTAGTACTCATGCGTCTCGCTGCCGTGTCGGAATTCCGATATGCCTAGGGATTCGCTACACCTTCTCGGAGCCACAACCAAAGGGTTCGAGCCTCACGTCGTCCACCTTTTGAACAGAAACACCACTACGCATCGAACGCCGATCGCCGGAAAGCTTCTCTCTCGCGTATACTAATTGCCGGGAGAGAGGACGAAGAATGTAAATCTTTGGTTCGGAAGAGTTGAAGATTTTTTCTCAGACCGCAGCTTGTGAATCAAGCTGCTGAATCTATATATACATAAAAGGAAAATCTCAAGTGATACAATTACTAATAATTATATCACACTCAGTCGTGCATATATATATATAATATGTAAATGTGGGTGTTATTAGGTTTTCTATCTTAAACCGTTATCAGAGAACAATTCTCACGTGTGTCATATTAATATTTTATTATACAAGGCAACAAAGCAACGCACGGAGGCGGTTAGAATAGTCTATTTTACCCTTGTAATATAATAGAGTTTTGTTAAGCACTCTGTCTTTCCTTTTCCCGCACTGTATATTTATACAGGTGCTTGTTTGTAATTCAATACACAATAATGAAATTCTCTTCTCGAGGTATTCTTTGAAACCTTCTTCTCTCTCAAGAATCAAACAGAGGCAAACTAATTTCACTAATTTTTTATTTTATTTTTGTTTTATTTTTGCTCTTAGAATTTGTGAGAGTGATATCTAAAACTGTAAAACTCTGATTTGAGTATATATACGTCGTTGGGCATCTGCTTCGATGGAGGCTTACAAAAATATACACCTATACTTTACAATGGAAAAATGTGTTCTAATAATTCAATAATGCTAATAGCCTAATAACAAATTATTTAAATAATTATTCTTCTATTTTGAGATTATAAAATCTTTAAGGGCAATTTGAAGACCAAGTCTCCTTAAAAATAGTACTATTATTAGAATGGTTTGAACTTAAAAAATTATCCAGTTTCTTTGCACTAAAACGAACATAACAATTAACGGCGACAAGTTTAGTCGCTGTAGCCTGTGTTTATAGTGCCGTAACAAGTCACTGGCTGTGGCTTGTAGTGAAATCAATGTCGTTGCTATATACTTTTAATTTAAAAAAAGAAATTAGAATTTATTTTATTTGTTTATAATTTTTTTAAAGAAAAATAATGAAATGTCCAAAAACCACTTAAGATTTAACGGATTTGCCCATACTTTCAAACAATTCATTTATATCTATTTAAAAAAAAATGGACCATATTAATCCTGATTTTAATTATGTTTATTTATTTTTGTATTTAATTATTTATTATATATTTTAATTTTCGGAATTAAATTAATTATCCTAAAACTTTGGTTGAAAACTTCCCCAGTTAATTATGTTATCATTTAATTTTGTTACTTTGACCCAAAAATTCTCTCTCTCTCTCTCTCTCTCTCTCTCTCCTTCTCACGTTGGATTGACCACCATCACTGGATTCGGGCGGAGAGCGCCGCGACTTCAGGCGTGGCTTCGGCGACCGTGGACGCGGCTGCCAAAGAGGCGACCGTGGCCTCCGTCGCGGTCGCCCCCCATCGTGCCTCCTTCCTCCGTCGCGTCCTCCTCCACCGCGCCTCCTTCCTCAGTCACTATCCGTCGCGGTCGCCCTCCGCCGCGCATCCTTCCTCCATCGCTCTCCCTCGCGGTCGCTCTCCATCGCGGCGCGACCATCCTCTTCAAACTCTCGATCGTAACAGTAAATTTAATTACAGTTTTTTTGTAAATATGTTGACAGTTTTAAGGTAATATATTTAATTTTTGTAAATGATCTTATTGATAATTTCTCTTGGAGCGGCAATATTTTTGTAAATGGATTTACACATTTTTTGTAAATGTTTTTACACCTTTTTAGAGTTATTTTACACGAATTTGCATTTGTGGATATGTATATGAAATTTCAAAATCGTGTCAAAAGATTTGTAAATAAATTTACATAAAATGAGGCAAAACAAAAGCCAAGTTTCGTAAACAGATTTACATAAAAAGAGGCAAAACGAAAACCAAATTTCGTAAACAAATTTACATAAAATTAAGCAAACGAAAACAAGTTTCATAAATAAAATTTGAAATAAATAATAATTAATTGGAAAAAAAATAGAATTAATCGTTAAAATAGAGAATATTAAAATTAATCGTAAATAGGGAATATTAAACGTGATTTGTTAGAGCTAATAAAAAATAATACTAATTAATAGAGGAGATTTGTTTTTAATTTATTTAGTTTGCTACATTTAAGGAAAAAAAATATTTTTTATTTTAATTAAAAAAATGAATTATAATTAAATGTGATTTAAATATTAGAAGAGTAATTTAGTCCATATTTTAATTTGTTGGTGGTTATGACTTTCATAATTAGAAATTGATATTTTTTTAAAATCTTAAGTGAGCATTTGGCTCATTTATCCTTTTACATATACATATGGTGTTTTAAAGTAGATAAGGATATATATGTAAAATATTAAATAATTTATAAGTAAGAGTGAGAACTGAGAAGCAAACACTCCTATTTATATCTACATATTGATATTAATATTGTTTATTTGGGTATATTGATGTCGCTTTGAAGGTTATACAGAGTATGTCGTTGAGCAACTGCTTCGGTAGAGGCTTACAAAAAATATACACGTATATAACTTCATAATGAAAGTATTTTAATATTATTTTCAGTAATGCTAATAACAATTTATATAGATATCTATTCTTTTATTTTGAGATTAATATTCTAGTATTTTCAATAATGCTTAGAACAATTTATTTAGATAATTATTATTTATTTTGTATGAATATTCTAATATTTTCAGTAATGCTAATAACAATTTATTTAGATATTTATTCTTTTACTTTGACATTATAAAATCTTTAAGAGCATATGGGAGACACGTCTTACTTAAAAATAGTATTATCCAATGATTTCAACTCTCAGAATTATCCGGTTTCTTTGTACTACAACAAAAGACACAAACAACGGCGTCAAATGTTGTCGCGTTTGATAACATTGCTATTAATGCTATTGTTAATGTTGCCATTGATAACGTCGACGTTACAAGTAAGCAATTAGGAGGAAGATGTTGGGTTTTTCTAGGATCTCACATCCTAGCTGCGGAATTTTCGAGAATCCTAGAATTAAGAATAATCTAGATAACATCGCATAATCAAAACTTACAAGTTGAGAATAAACTCTCTACTGAACGCTTCTTTATCTTTAATCACGAACGGATCTCCACGTCTTCGTCGGAGATGATGCGCCTAGCCTTTTTCTTCACTCCACGTCGATCAGGAGCCGCTTAAGTGTTTGGCCTCTACGTAGTTCACCAGTCAAACCGGAAAGCGCCTTCTAGGAATATGAGCTCTTCGAAGATGATTAGAACACGAACAAGAATTTATCAGGGTGCTAGAGAATTTGAGCTCTCTCTTGGAATGGTGGTAGTCGAATTCTAGAGCTAGGAGGTGTATTTATAATAACTCATGAATGTCTATAATTCTATGAATGGTTAGTTTCTTTTTCTAATTGATCACATCTATAAAGGGAATCAGATGTTATGTAATTAATGAGTATTATTATCCTATAAGTCAAACCTCATTAATTACATGATTCTCTAATCAATATCATAAATCAACTTATTTAATTCACGTGGGCCTATTTTAGGTCTAATCCCAAAACTTTAAGCACTTATGTCGTAAAGTTCTAACATAAGAAGCATTGATTGCAAATGTGATAATAACTATATATATAGTAAATAAACATAATATTAGGGACTCATAAGCTAAAAGGAACGTCATTAATTGTTGATTTTTAGTTTGGTAATAAGGACAAGACATCATTCCGATTGATTGCCTAACAGTAGAAAGCCGTTGATACATTTTTTTTCATGTTTGACTCTATCTGCCCTGATGAAATTCGCTCAATAAAATTGTCCATATATATTAAAATAAGGGTAAATGGCGGCATAAAAGGCCAATCTTTACGATTTCAGTATAGTGTGATGCCAATCCCAATAATCTATGGCATAAAGGCCCAATGTACACTAATCATGCCAATTATTAATTTTTGTCATGTTAATTAGATGACCGTTCATTTAGCGCCACGTGGCTCGCTGACTCAGCAATGGTATTAACCATGTGGCGTGGTGTCTCTAACACGTGTATGAACTCATTAGCCCGGTGCCTCACACCTTTTATTACTAATCAGACAAATTAATTAAAATGAAATGGAATTAAAAAAAAAAAATGATTAAACCCTCTCTCCCTCTAACAAGGCCATTCGACTACTCATTTACACCATCAGCTTCTCTCTTTTTCTATTTTTCTCTCTCTACGAAAGAAACCCTAACTCGGGTCGAACTTCTCCGACTAAAAATGACTGAAAACGATGGTGGTGAGCCAGATCCTGGGTGGCGAAGCCCAATACTCAAACCACAACCTGAGTACAATATTTTTTTTCTTTCTTTCAAAAGCTTCATCCTTTTTGAAAAAGCTTGCATTGTTTTTAAAAGCCTTTGCCTGAGAACAGAGAGAGAAGATTTATTCATTTTAAAATTGCAATATCGTGTAGTGAAGAGTGTGAATAAAAAAGGCTTGATTTTTAACATTTGAAGCATGCAAAAAGTTTATGTTTTTCACACTCAAACCATGCAAGGGTGATAGCTTTTTATAGTGGCGTATTTAATATCAGAATAATGTTGGTGGATGGGGCTTTGAATGCATTGAATCTGGTGGTTGCAAAACTATTTTGGCTGATAGTGGTCATAAAGGTTGCTTTTTCGGGACTACAAAGTCACATGGTTATATTTTTCTCTTATTGTTTCTGGAGTCATTTGTTTAATAGATCCGAGTTTTATTTTTTATATGAATTGTTTATCATTTTTTTTTATTTGGGATTGTGATTTTTTATTCGTGTTTCCTGTTTGCAGACCTAGTCTCCAACTTGTTTACATGCAGTGTTTATCACAATGGATCATGGATTTGCTGTCCTATAGGGATGGAAGATTACTTAGGTGGTGATATCGCGTGCTTCGACTCCTTCGATAAGGACTACTTCAGCACTTTGGATCTGGACAGGTGTGTCCGACTGATTGGGAAAGAGCTCAATGCGGGCTATTGGTGGACTCCTCTAGGCTCATCAGTGCACGACGGCCATATTCTGCGCACTGATCCAGATAGTTTGGAGCTCTTAAAAGATATGGTTGCACGTTAATATCGAAACTGCCATATTTACCTGATCATCACTGCTTTGTGCGAGATTCGTCGTGGAGAGCTTTCTACGTCAGAAAATGAAGACTACTACGAGCTAGAGATCTTGTGTAAGGCTGAAGAAGAAGTCAACTACGAAGATAATGGGCTCAACAATGATGATTAGGGGTTGTTCAACAACAATTTTTACTGGGCCCATGAAGCAAGAGATGATGATGAAACCCATGCCCAAGCCGATGACCATGAGCAGGCCCATGAGAATCAGCATGCCTAAGTTGAGGAGCACGCTTTTGAGGATGAAGCGTATGGTTTTGCTGAAGAATAAAGCGATGGAGAAGAGCATAACCCTACCCAATAAGCCCATATCTGGTGGGCGAATATTGATGACGAAGCTAGAAGAAATGAGCTGCCAGAGGCCGATGGAGAATTAGAGGCGGAGACTGATGTGAATAGTTTTGATGAATACTCAGGTGGTGAATGCAGACTCAATAGGTCAACATAGAATTTTATCCCTGGCAGACCTTGGGCTGAATTCAAGTGGTGCGTGTGATTGGAATTCGGAAGCAAAGAACAACTTAGAGCAGCGTTGCATGAGCAGTTCAGCTTCATCAACCGAGCTTACATGTATATAGATAATAATAGCACCAAGATACGAGCAGCTTGCAAGTCTCTGGGTTGTGGGTGGGGTGGACTCTTTATGCATGTGTGCAAAGGCGTGACAACACGACATTCAGAGTTAATACTCTTGTCAACAAGCACAGTTGTGGCATAATGTTCAACTCCAACCTAATCAACTATTCCTGGTTGGGAAAGTACTTCTTGTCTCAGTTTAAGATGAATCTTGACATACAGTACAATCAGTTTTGTCAACTCACAAATAACACTAAGTTCTCCAATGTTTCTCAAAGCATGTTCTACCGGGTGAAGAAGAAAGCAAGAGAGGTCTTGCTGGGAAACCTAATGGATCAATATGCTTGCTTAAAGATTACTGCTTCCAACTTAGCCAGCTTAATCCAGGGACAACCGCTATTATGAAGACTGAGTTGGCATGGGAGAAAAGAATGTTTTGGGGAGCAGCAAAGACAACCACTCCCGAAGAATTTAAAAGAAAAATAGAGGAGCTGAAAAACATTGACAAAGAAACCTATGAGTGGCTAATGACGAAGCAGCCTAGTGAGTGGAGCAGATCACATTTCCTGGCATTCAACAAGATTAATATGCTAGTCAACAATCTCTACGAGTCGTTCAATTCTACTACTCTTGGGTAAGGGATAAGCCAATTATAGGGTTGCTGGAACTAGAGCTGCGGGTCACGACGCGTTGCTAGGTGTCGCGACGATTCTCGGGGAATGAAAAGGTTCTTCAAAAAAAGGGAGAGTTTGATCAGATGGGTTTCCAGCCTGGAACACATAAGGTTCTGGTTAATGAAAAGGTTCTTCAAAAAAAGGGAGAGTGTGATGAGATGGGTTGCACTTGTTGGGCCGAGGATTGTGAAATTTATAGAAAAAATCAAGAGTGATGCTAACAATTGCCTATCCTCTCAAGTTGATCATGATCTTTTTCAAGTCAACTACTCCTACAATGAGGTATTCTCTGTGAACTTAACAAAGCGGCTCTGTACGTGCAAGATGTTCCAACTCACAGGTTTACCGTGTTCATATGCTATAGCGGCTATATGCTTTGGCAACTTAAATGTCTCCGAATTTGTGCGTGACTCATACAAGTTTACTGATTTTGTGGCCCAATATGCAGGCTTAATTGAGCCCATGCCAAGCCCTGACAAGTGGCCAAGGATCGGGCTTAGTGTGGTGCACCCACCTGAAGTGACAACCCTACCAAGCCATTAAAAGAAGAACAAAAAGAGAGAGGCGTATGAGCCTGCTCCGGGCGCTAGCAAGATATCTCACGTTGGGCAAATGAATAGATGTGAGAACTGTGGACAACATAGTCATACCAGGCGCACTTGCAAGAATCCTTTATCGAGTCAGGTTTCAATATAATCATACTTATTGTTTACGCAATCTATATATGTATGTTTAATTTCTTTAATTGGTATGGCAGCCAAAGGCATCACGTAAAAAGGGTAGGCCTGTTGAAGTGCAAGTCATTGCTGCAACAATTAAAAGAAATGGAATGGAGGGAGAGACAGCGTATGAACAATGGTGCTCAAGCAAGCAGTCAGGCATCCCAGTCAGCACCTCAGGCAAGCATCCAGACATCTCACTCAGTTAGTGCTCACCGTTGACCTAAATGTTATCCACCTATGCTATGTCAAGACATTATTTATCTATTATTATGTCTAGGCTTTTTATTATGTGTATTAGCCATGTTTTGGGACTTATTTTTTGCGTTGTTGTTGTGCGCTAAGGCCTTACGGGTTTGATTTGGTCTTATTTTGGAACAATGTTGGCAGGTATGTATTTTAGTATGAAATATGAATATCATACCTTATTATGCTATGAAATATGAATGTCGTTTTAGAAAAATGTAGTTTTGGAAGCATGTCATTTCTAATCATAAATTCCTGTCGTTTAAGAAACATGTAGTTTTAAAGAAATCTATCGTTTTTAAAGAACCTGTCGTTTTAAATAAAAATCTATCGTTTTCAAGAAACCTGTCGTTTTAGAAGTTATTAGAGTTATGAATTTGACGTTTTCTTTATGTTTTTGCAACCTAAACATGTCGATTTCAATACATACAACATGATATGGATAAAAACGTAATCTAATGACTTTTACCCTGTTTTTCTAAGAATTTCTCATAAATAATCAAGAATTTATTTTCAATGAATTAAAAGTACTCATCCAATAAAGATCTCATTTTTAAAATATAATAACATTACATATCAAACTCTTACCATATCAGTTCCAAAATAATATGACATAACATTAACAATAATCTAGAAACAAGGACATTACATTACATTACATAAAATTTCTCAACCCTAATATTGAATCCCGAGACCTCGTATAATTAGCCAAAACATAACCACCATAATTATCACAACTACCACAAATACCACCTTTGAACAACTAATAAAAACTAAATTTTTAGATCCATGACATTGACAAACTGATGGCGATGTTGGTTGAGGCTCATTCGTTTCAAGTACTGCATCAACCGGGACTTCTCCAACTACAGGTTCATCATCAACCCAACAAAAGAAATCACATCCTCCTTGTTCATGTCATACATGTTCATAACTAAAAATCAAAAGAAAACAATAATATTAGAGGGATAAAAATAAGTATGATATTTATACCCGTCTTAAGTAGCATCTACGAAATCTTCTACCTGGATTCGAGTTAGTACCAGATACGAGGAGTTTTGAAACAACACCACACGTACAGAGGACCCCATCGTAACGCCTATGAGGATTCATTTGCCGTTTTCACCTACACCTACTCCCGTAAGATGAAGAACCCTGACTCACCATTCACAAACGCAAACTTTCGAAGAAACCAAAGGAGAATGAGAAAATGAACTAATGGCACACAAGAGGAGAGGGAATGGAGAAATAGATGAAAACCTAACGAGGAGAGAGATGAAGTTTTTAAAATAAAAAGCGAAGAATTAAAAAAACTCATTTCTTCATAACTCAAAATAAATACTAGCTTTGTAATAAAAAGCCTCCACATGGCAGAGACATCACGCCACGTGGCGCTAAATAGACGGTCATCTAATTAACATGACGGAAATTAATAACTGGCGTGATTAGTGTACATTGGGCCTTTATGCCGTAGATTATTGGGATTGGCATATCACACCCTACTGAAATTGTAAAGATTGGCCATTTATGCCGCCATTTACCCTTAAAATAATTAACAATAAAGATCTTAGGGCAATCACGGGAAAAAGACGCATCATGAAAGTGACGGTGAATGTGTAGTTTTTCCGTATTTAGTATTTACATTGATAACAATTTAGAACAATTCACCGGAGTAAAAAAATCTTGAAGGTGAAGCTCATTCAGCCTGGCCCGATCGACCTATATATAGAGCCAGTCAAAGAAGTTGCTAAATTTGAGGAACAAGTTTAGGAATTGGTTTTAATCTTCCCAATTGTCTTTATAAAATTAATTATTTAATTAGCTGGTTTAAATCGAAATACCTTTTTTCACGTCAATTTCACCCGTTACTGAATTTTGTAGATAATAATAATATTTTTATTAAACATGAGGCGCATATATATGTATTAGAAAGTGTTCAACATCCATTCAAAAAAAAAAAGTGTTCAACATAAATGACATAGTACAAAATATAAGGGTTCACTCCATTTCAATAACAAACTTACTTGAACTACGTAGAAAATATAGGTGGATAATAAATAAATAAATAAATAAAGCCTCTATTGTTCATAAGAATTTTTAAGACTATATTTTATGAAGCTAATCCAAATAAAACACAGCGATACAATAAAATGATGAGTCGATATTTCAATTAAATAAATCTTAATTATTTCAATTATTTCACATTTTTACCAAAGAGACATAACTAATTTACTTATTTGAATATGGTATTTTAAATATTATTTCTTATTTGATCTCAACTTCTTATCACAAAAGTATGTATAGGATATCTCTTAAATTAACATTTTGACGTTGAAAGATAAGGCAATTAAAATAATTATTTTTTATATTTATTTTTCATTGACCTCATTCCTTTGTAGAATATATTTAGAGGAAGAAAGAAAACTAATAGATAATTTAACACAAACACAAATATCCCACTTAAAAAAAATGAAGTTTCTTTTTTGTTTTTTTTTCCTCATTCCAAAAAATATCGCACTTTACTTGATGTTCAATATCAAAAAACACCACCTAAATAATCATATATCATATTTTATTTGAAAAATAGAATCATGATGATTCAATCATCCAAAATAGTTTAAAAACATATCATATCATCAATGAATATCATCTCGCTTTCCACTATTCTCTATCTATAATGCTTGCTTCATTGGTATCCTGTGATTCTTACGACACCTCATTCATTTGTGGGCTCAAATTTTCAAAGACGTCACACATTTCATGATAAACAACTAAGAGAAAAAAAAGAGAGTAAGGTTTAATCTTAAGACAATAACAAAAATTGACAGTTTACCAAGATATTAAAGTCGCAACGAATAACATGTTAATTGTTTGTCATTGCAGACTTTTATTATATCGAAAGATGATTAGTTTTTGTTTTTGTTTTTTTTTGTTTTTTTGTTTTAAGTTTTTCAAACTAAAAAAAAAAAACAAACAATTTGTTTAAAAACATAAAATAAAACAACATAGTACTTACTTGAAAGGATGATGCATTGTAATCGATAGATTTATATCCATGTCAAAGTCAAAGTCAAACCAAGGTTCTAAATATCGATATCGGTATCGTTTTGCACTCTACAATTTACGGATATATCACTTACCGACGAGCATGCCGATGGATAAATCCGAAGAAAAACATCTATTGCTTGCCGAGAATATCGCATAATTTCGCAGATACCGATTAAAATATCGATGGATATTTCCGAAATATTTTTAATATTTCAATAATATTTTTATATAGTTTCTAAATTACCAATTTAATAAATATGATATGATACATAGTTATAACCTAGAAAACACTCATAAATCACAATATAATACAATTATATAACATATATAAGTCATACCTCGTAACATAATGTCTACATAACATAAAATAAGCTAGGCATTATAATAAAGTCATATAGAGTACAAATATAAATATGATGCACGAGTTTAAATGCCGATATCAATGTCGTTTCGCACTCTCTATTTTACGGATATATCGACGCTTGCCGACGGATAAATGAGAATAAATGGATATATCGTTTTTCTATGAATATCGTATAACACTTTTCATTTTTTGGGCACGTCGTGGATATATCGAGGACATATCTGGATTTTTAAAACCATGTGTCAAACTACATATTTATTATGGTTTCAAAAGAAATGTAACCATAATAATTATTTATAGACTTGCATTTTGATATAAAATTTTCATGATCTGTTATGAATTTTTTTTCATTATTTATAGACTTCTATTGTGAAAAATACTCCCTGATATTCCCCATATCATGAAATTCTATTAGATGAAAAAGATTTTCTTTAATATTAGCACAGTTTTTAGGAGTTAGAGATAATGGAATGTGTCGGTTAAAATTTTATGACTAATCGCTTCTCAAAAAGAAATTAAAAAAACGATTATGCTCTTGCTTGCATTGATGTTGATATTCTCTCTATTTCTTCTTTGGACTTTACTTAATGCATTATTCTTGGAAGAAGAACAATAGTAAGAGAGATAATAGAGATCAAATAAGAGTAATCTATTTCATCTATCATGTCTTACACAACCTCTATATATAAGCAATAATAAAATGCACAAACAAAGAAAGCATCGCTTATAAATTTAGACAATAATATTAAACAAACTTATACTTCGGATTGTTATTTGTTGTCGAAATACCTACATCGACTTGGAACTTAATTATTGCTCTATTTTCGTAAAGTAATTATATTTTGAACAATATATATTTTCAATTTGAAAAAATATTAGTAGGTATACTAAAATATTATAATCTAAGTAAGTGGGAACACAATTGTTGAAGGAGTAAGACCATGCAATATTGAGATTTCTTGAAAGGTCATGCTAATTTTATAGTAATATGTGAATTAAAAGATCACTCAAGCTCAGTACTAATATGTGAATTGATATATATCCATCATGAATTGAAAGATTGTGAATACTTAATTTCACATTGTTTAGCGTAATTTGTTCATATGTTACTCAAAAATGGATAAATGGAAAAATTAAACATTATGGCAAAGAGAACATGTAAACACACATAAAATAAAACTCTAAATTTACGAAAGTGAAAATCATACCTAACAACACGTGGCGAGGCGGCCCCCGAGAGTCTCCATGTACGATTTTCTCATCTTGATGAATACGAAGCCCATTTTTATTTTTCATAACTGTGCAATCAAACAAAAACTAAAATAAGAAATATTGGAAAGAAAAAAAAAAAGAAGAAGTTTAACTGACAAATAAAGTGTTGCTTCCGATATGGAGGAGGTATAAAATGTGGAGGTGTTGTTTAAATGGGGGTTTAATTGCTAACATATATTCTCATTATTTTTATCATCTTATTAATGACAATAGTAAATACAGACGTTGAAAAACTTATCAATTAATACGAGTGTATATAACAACTTTCAATCCCATCCCATTGTTAGCAGGTTATTACGTGTATAGATTAAGTGTCACGTAAGTAAAAAATAAGCATCATGTTTTTAAGTGCAAAATAAATACACAGTTGGATGAGACATAAAAGAATAATATTGCGGAAGAAAAATGTAAAAGTTTGAGAAATAAAAATCTCATATTTCAAGTAGAGTGGCATTGCGTGAAGAAAATATTGAACAAACCGGTTAATTTGAAAGGTTATAACTGTTAAGGTCGGATTTGGTCAAATCCACCCTCAACTTTACACTTGTCGTTTTTCTAATGGAACGACGGGAATGGGGGTAGGCGAGATCGTGATGGGACCTCAGCCCATGAGGAGAATGATGGATAGGGGGAGCCCGAGTTCGCCGATGCCTGTCTGGGTGGCGAGGCCCAAGATCGAAGGGAGGCCCATTGAGGCCTAGGGCATCCCTCGAGGATGCGACAAGAGTGTACGGCACGAGCATTGAATGCTGGGTAGTACGCTCAGAGGATGGCAGGCGACAACGTTAGTGGAGACGAGCCTCCTTGGTTTCAACAGAGAATGTCAGGGAGGGGGACCACGGAATATTTGGAGGGGGGACCATCTGAAGATCATCCAGGGGATTCGAGCCCAAGGGACTCGAACTTCGCTATAAATAGAGGAAAGGATCCCCATTTGAGGGGGTGGAGAAAAATCAGGAGTGAAAGTTATTATAGTCTCATCGCATTGTAACTAAAGAGCCTGAGGCTTTGAGAAGTTCGGATTTGTTCATCGATAACATCTCCGAGCCATTCTCTGTGTGTGTATTCGTTTCTCTCTTCGAAGTTCCAAGCTAGAAACCAAAGAAATCGATCCCTCTCGTAATAATAATCAATCAAAGATACCCCCATTCGTGCTATCAGTGTGTTTGCTCGTGTATTTTTGTGACTGTAATGCGGTGCGAATCGCCCTCTACAGTTTGGCGCCCACCGAGAATCATTAGTTTTTTCCTATTGCACAGCCATGAGCTAGAAGGGAGATAGCGAAGGATGTCTCAAGACGAAGACCGAAGTGCCCGGAGCGAGGAGGTGGACCCATGATGTGGACGAGCTGGTAAATGCCCGACTTCACGACTCGATCCCCGTTGAAATGGAGGGACCAGTCACGGAAGGGACTGGCGAGAAGAGCGCCGCGCACGCTCGCAAAGCGAGGCTTGACTTTCTTGTCGGTCGACGGAGAAAACTTGGGGAGTTCCTGGTCGACGATCCAGTCGCGGGGCAGCATGGCGTGGTTAGGCCCGAACGAGCTAGCGTCCACGCGGGTGAAGAAGTATCGGTTCTCCCACATAGCCTCCTTATTGGGCCGATTCAGGAGGATGTGGGGCTTGCTGCGATAAGACAGAGAGAGACGCCCCACGTTCTTGGGGTTCTTCGAGAAGAAGTACAGGCTCATGAGGTCCTCCAGCGTGAGTTCTACCCCCTGCTCAAGTCCCAGCACGAGCGTGCATAGGAGGAGCCGGATTGAGTTGGGACTCACCTGGGTTATCGGCACGTTGAAGGCAGCTAGGAAGGCCACGATCAAGTTTGGCACCGGGAGATGGAGATTGATGTCGGTGAAGAAATGCTTGTAGATCGCGATGCAGTCGTCTTGAGGCTCGTCGGCGCATTCACCGGGGTACGAGAGGCGGAGAAGATACTTCTCGATGTCGATGTAGTGTTTGACGAAATGCTCGCGGTTTGCCTCCGTCACGATGGATAGGGGAGACCTGGTCTGAAAGATCTTGCCGGCGAGAGACATTGCAAGGCGAGGATAAGCGGAGTAAGGAAGTCACACGGATCGCCAGAGAAGAGAGAGTTCGAAGTGTTTGAGAAGAAATGAGTAATCTGAGGAAGAAGTCGGAGGTTCGACTATATTAAAGGCTGCGTGGAGAAGGTGAAGAGGCGCGAGTCGATCGGACAGTCCAGGATCGAGGCGTGTGGAGCCTGTCGACGGTCGAGATGAAGGATCCGTTGTAAACCCCATAAAGAAGGTACTCGAGTGCATGGGAAACCCCCCATTAAATGCGGATGGGATTCGAGGCGTGACAGCCTGTGCAGCGATCAGACCTCGACACGTCAGCATAAGGTCAATTCCTCATCGCGGGAAGGTTATCGTCGATCGAAGGCTCTCGAGGAAATAGCCTTGTCGCTCGATGAGCGTCGTCACGTAGTGCATTTTCCTTCTACTTTTCCTCAAGCGTATGTACTTGACGCGTCAGCGTAAGGTCAGTTCCTCATCGCGGGGAGGTTGTCGGATATCGATGGCCCTCGAGGAGATGGTCTTGTCGCTCGATGAGTGTTGTCGCACCGCGCATCTTCCTTTTACATTTTCTCAAGTGTATACACTTGACAAAATGGGGGACTGACTGTTAAGGTCGGATTTGGTCAAATCCACCATCAACTTTACACTTGTCGTTTTTCTAATGGAACGACGAGAATGGGGGTAGGCGAGTCGTGATGGGCCCTCGGCCCATGAGGAGAATGATGGATAGGGGGAGCCCGAGTTCGCCGATGCCTGTCTGGGTGGCGAGGCCCAAGATCGAAGGGAGGCCCATTGAGGCCTAGGGCATCCCTCGAGGATGCGACAAGAGTGTACGGCACGAGCATTGAATGCTGGGTAGTACGCTCAGAGGATGGCAGGTGACAACGTTAGTGCAGACGAGCCTCCTTAGTTTCAACAGAGAATGTCAGAGAGGGGGACCACATAATATTTGGAGGGGGAACCATCTGAAGATCATACAGGGGATTCGAGCCCAAGGGTCCAGAACTTCGCTATAAATAGAGGAAAGGATCCCCATTTGAGGGGTGGAGAAAAATCAGGAGTGAAAGTTATTATAGTCTCATCGCATTGTAACTAAAGAGCCCGAGGCTTTGAGAAGTTCGGATTTGTTCATCGATAACATCTCCGAGTCATTCTGTGTGTGTATATTCGTTTCTCTCTTCGAAGTTCCAAGCTATAAACGGAAGAAACTGATCCCTCTCGTAATAATAATCAATCAAAGATACCCCCATTCGTGCTATCAGTGTGTTTGTTCGTGTATTTTTGTGACTGTAAGCGGTGCGAATCGGCCTCTACAATAACAACATTGCAATTAGCAATTACTCAATTTTTCTCAACATTCTATCGGAAATATTAATTCAAGATGCCAAGATCACTGTGTTTGAGAAAAATGAAAATACAACTAATCACTACACATATATCTTCTAAACTAATCACTACATATATTCCTTCTTCTTACACACACATATATATATATATATATATATATATATATATATTTATATAAACACCCAGAGTGGAGAGTGTGATATGGCAACGAGTGAGTGTGTTCTTACTTATTACTTTGATTGTCGTTGCTCTAGTTTTCTTCACAAGTATTTTGGCAGCGATCGTTATATAGGAACTAACAGAATATGCCGTCACTTATTTTTTTTTAGTATTTTTGTTGCAAATTCTTTTTCTGAAAGTACTTGATAAGTTGTACATAGAATAAATATGAGACTTAGTATAGTTTACAATAGTCATAAGTTACTTTCTTCGTTGACAATTTGTTTTAACATGGAACCGCATACTATTAAAGTCCATTAAACTCAAATTACAATAAAAATTCGACCCAAGACAGTGATTCCAAGAAAAAAGTCGTACAACTATACCAGCCCACAAAGGCCCAAAGGAAAGCCAAAAAAAAAAAAAAAAGTTCATCAAATCGAAAATTATTGTATGTGAAAGTTAGAGATGGTGGGCCACTCGGTGGCCGATCTATCTAGGATACAAAAATTGAAAGGTAAAATCATGGTAAATAAAAAAGATATGAAATCTAAGGGTAAAAATTGGAAAGATGTTTTCTTTTGGTAAATTTAAACGTTTTCCACAAGTTTGGGAGGACTAAATCATGGACCAAAAAATCTATTTATAAGTTTCATGAAAAAATCATATAATAATATAGAACATGCGGCAATATACAAATAGTAACATTTGATAATATTGTAACGACAAAATTGATTTAGAAATATGCCAAGAAAAATGCACTGCTACGTGGTACTTTTGAAGTATCCTTATTATATATTGATCATATATTATCATAAATCAACTGGATATAAACCAATTGAGGAACATACATACATCAAGGTAATTATACATACTCGTGCTTATCATATATTATTATCATATCATATTATATATATATATATATATATATATTAATACAAAGTGAGCCCAATGTTACATTATATTATCTTGCCCTTAGACCTTATATAGCTACTTATTATTTCATACCCCTTTAACCGCGTCCTCCTTCGCCACCTCTTTCTCCTCCTATTCCGCCGTCTCCTCCGCCTCCAACGTCACCACTTTCTCCTTCCATCTCGTCACCTTGTCCACCTCTAACGCTACCTCTTCCTCCACCCATTCCGTCTTCTTGTTCACCTCTGTAGTAGCCTCGTCCTCCGCCATATTCCCGCCAGCCTTCGTCATAACCTCCTCCCCTCATTCCTCCATACCGTCCGCCCCTAATGCTGCCTCTTCCTACACCTACTCCCTCGTATTGTCCGCTTCCAAAGTAACCTCTTGCTCGGCCACCTCTTCCGCCTCCTTCATTACTGCCCTCCATTTCTCCTCCGCTTCCTTCGCCTCCGCCTCCGCCCCCGCCCCCGCCCGCTCCGTCTCCTTCTGGGAATACTCTCATGATTAGCTCTCTAGCAGCACAACTCTCTTCGGTCATGATAATTATGTGAACTAAAATCACAACTAAAAGCATTAGGGTTACACTATGAAGCTTTAAACCCATGTCTGCAATTCTTGGTTTTTTCTAGTTTTGAACTTTGTTGGGATGATGATAATGATGATAGCTTTGGAAGTAGAAGCATATCTATACACAAAATTTGGCGTCAATCTTATCTTGTTAAAACTTAATAACCAAATTAATTATGACACGTTGCACATATCATTAAGGCTAAGATTAATTATATGTAATTATTTCTTTACACTAGCAATTATAAGGTGATCTGCATGAGCTCAAGAAGTTGGTGAGCTGCCAAATAATATTGACTTTTTTCGCTATTTTCCATACTTGAAACGTTGCATTGCTATTATCGAGACATGTAGCTAAAACATTAATGTGATCTTTAAATGATCTGTTAGAGATTAGTATAAGGATTTGTGTGGATTTTTTTTTTCCCTTTCGTTTTGCATGGTATTGGTATATACAGTGGAAATCTCAATGGAAGGAGGATATATTAATAAATAAATAAAAAGCAGTTTTCTCAAGTATTGAATTTGGGCATCACTTATATATATATATATACTTGCATTTCTCAGTCAAGTCATTATTTAGGACTTAGGAGTAACACTTGATCTGTGTGTATATTTTGTCTGCCATATGCATTTTATTTTTAATCAAATTTTTTAGGGGTTAATCGGGATTAGATAAGATTATGTAATTAAAGTATGTAAAATAATAATAAAAAATCTATAACTACGTTGCAGTTTTTCTGCATGACAAATTCCTAAGCATCGGAAAGCAAGCTTTATGGATTAGAAATCATTTTATTATTTTATCTCATTTCGGAATGACGAGTCGAATGATTCAATTAATGTTGAGGGCGAAAATACCAATAAACAATTATGAGGATATCACCTCGAGTTTAAAGAAAAGAGTCTGGATTTAATCTCTTTTAGTGTTAAGAATCGGAAAAAAGAGAATGATAATTGCTGTGAACTCTTTGTGTATTTTTTCTATTGATAAATTTCGGATTACAAGCTTCACAATACAAGTTCTTTCTTTCTCTGGTTTTGGTTTCGGTTTAGGGTTTAGGGTTTAGGGTTTTAGGGTTTAGGGTTTAGGAAGACGCACTTCCACTAACGTTGTCGCCTGCCACGTTCTGAGGACAACATGAGCAAGTAGTTCGCGTACGGCTCTCCTTTTGTCAGTTTCGCCGACCAAACCTCAGTTGCATTTATTGAGGTCAGGACGTACGCCTCCGATGCATCCTCGCTAGCATTCTCCTTAGCCTCTTTAGCTTCTCGTCCAAGAAGCTTCTTCGATCATCTTCCTTAAACTTGCCTCCCCGAGCACCTCCTTCGAATACGACTCTCCGAGCATCTTCATCGAGGGACATCCCCAAACGTCCTCCTCGGGGAAGCTTCCTTGAGCACCTTCCTTGGAAATACTTCCTCGGGCAAGGATACTTCCTCTAGGTACGAGGAAGTATCTTTTCGCTGACTAGTAGTCAACAAACTTCATTGCCTCCATTTCTCGTCGTTTTTAGGATAAACGACAAGAGTAGTGTTAAGTCGGAATTCGACAAAATCGGACCTTAACATCTGAGTGTGATGCAATTTCAGGTGAGGTTGGTTATAACATTATATAAGAATGCAAATAATATATTCATGATCTATGAACAAACCCTCCTTAGGGTGGCTGACTCGGTCTTGGCACGGCAAGGAAATCTTGTCTCATCGTCGCATCGTGTGTGGCACGTTCGTAGGTGACCTTAATGTGCGGTTCAAAGCCTCACATGCAATCCTGTGGCTTCTGAAGCCATGGCTTCACTGTTGTGGAATTGGCCTCCGCCTATGGTAAGGTTCTAAGGTGCATAAAAGGGCCGCATATGGCCGGCTCTTTGCCCTACTGTTACTCTAGGACGGTGCTTATTGAAGGGAGGCAGATAAGGTCCCAATAAAACAAATTAGGTTTTTGCCGGCGCTTTTCTTAAAATTGCCGGCGAATCCTACCCTTTTGCCGGCGTTATTGTGATATGAGCCGGCAAAACCCATGTTCTTTATCGGCATTACATTGCGCCGGTGAAAGAGTTTTTTAGCGGTCTTTTTCTTTAAAACGCCGGTGAATGTTACTTTGTTTCCGGCGCTTTTATAAAATGCACCGGCAAAGGCCTAATTATTTACCGACGTAAATGAAACGCCGGTGCAAGCATCTTTTACCGGCCATCGCGCTTAAAAACGCCGGCAAATTTTTATTTTTTTCCGGTGTTTTCTTGACATGTGCCGGTAAAAGCCTCATGCGTCACCGGCGCTTACTTTACGTCGGCGAAAGCATTCTTTTACCAGCCATCGTGCTTAAAAATGCCGGTGAATTTTTCTTTTTCTCGGTATTTTCTTGACATCTGCCGGTAAAAGCCTCATTCTTCACCGGCGCTTACTTTAGGTCGGCGAAAGCATTCTTTTACCGATTTTTTTTTTTACATCAAGCTCCATTATATATAGTGCCTCGAAATTTAATAAATTAACATAGGATTTATTTAATTTTTAATATAATTTTTCAATATGTTTTACCGGCGCTTTCTCGTTTTGCGCCCATGAAAAAGTATTAAAAAAATGTCTACCGGCGAGTTTTGTTGTTGATAATGCCACTTTTTGGTAGACAAGCGCCGGGAAATAATAAACAAGATATATGTTTTACCGGCTTTTTTGACCAAACGCGCCGGTGAAATATAGAAATATGTTCTCTTTTACAAGTCCAATAAAATAAATAGCATGTTAACTTTTCTTATAATATGGTGTAAAAGTAAATTTATTTTTTAGTATGAATTTCTGACTATCATATTATAAATTGGTTAGTTGCATTTTAACAACGAATTGGTGTTTAAATTTATAAATGTGTAATATTGATGAACTTATAATCAGTTCAATTTCATACCTTATTTTCTTAACTTCGTATCGTACTATATTTTCATGGTTAAACATACCGATCAATAGCTTAGTTTTTATTTTTATTTTTTTATTTTATAAATGACTGAGTAATTGTTAAGTAAACCTTTTATGATTGTTCCACGTTAATTTAACGTCATAACGATCAATAACATTTGAAAATTTTGAATAACAATCAATAGCATTAATATTATGATTTAACATTGTAATTCAAAATTAGAATGTATCGAACTCGAATGAGTTGAAACTACTACTATTTCTAAAAACGTAATTATTTGTTTTATTTTCTTTAATTTTTTTAAATTTTTTGGTCTTATAAAGATTTTGGTAGTGAAACATGTTATCGAATCGAACTCTATGAGGTATATCATACTCCGAGTCCGAAAGATAGTAAAAAATTGAAATCACGTGATTTATGTATTTAGGTAGTAAAACTTTAAATTATTATATAATTAAATCTGAATTGAATGGTATAAACATAAGTTAAGTAATTCGTACTAGTGAAAAAATAATATAGTCCAAGATCCCAAGAGCTATTAGTATCTCTTAACTAATTTTATGTGTGTGTTAGATTATTCAACTTTTTTCCCGGTTTGAAATTTTTTCAAATTAATCTCTCTCGTTTGGACGAGATTGCGCCGGCAAAAACCAACTTTCTTGTAGTGTCCGTGCCTACAATAAAAAATAATTCTAAATTTATGGGCCTCAAAAAATTTAATTTAAGGGCATATCTTATACACTTTTATTTTTCTCTAAAAACGCTAAACGCGCATATCTTATACACTTTTGCATCGAAATTCATTTTGCATATTAGTAAGGGCTCCAAATTGTTCTTTGTCTCAGACCTCAAAATCCTCAGGCACGGCCCTGACTACCTCGTGATTAACTATCACATCATAGTGGACTTCTATAAATTTCATGTGTCAGTTTACTATATTCCGTATACTTTATAACTTTATATATTTATACCATATTGCACTTATAAATCATATTTATTGAGCAATTTAACGAGGTACAACGAGAAATCAGGGTTCAACTACAAAATAGACGAAAACAAGAAGTTAGCTCATGAAATGTTTCCAAGGTACTTGAGTAAATATATATGATTTATTTTGAGAAAGAGAATGTTATTTTAGCAAGGCCAATTGTGCGGATCAAATTTAACGGACATACTATATAAATTTCACTAGTATTTCTTCAAAATTATATTTCAACTTATATAAATATTATATTAGCATAATTGCAATGATATCTAGTAGAGTTAATAAAATTAAATATATTAATCCCATTTATTAGGAGTTCAAAATTTAATCTATATTTAAAACCCATATATACTTAAAAGCACTAACATTTATATTTAATATTTGTGTCGCTATTGTAGTCGGAATCGAGAATCGGAGAGAGGGGGCTCAATTTTTTTTTCTCGTTCTTAAAGTTATGTAGTTTATACATAATCATACTATAAATATTATCAAAATAAACCTATAAACTAAATCAAAATACAAATATAAATATTATCAAAATAAACCTTATCCTGTGGACCAGTCCAATCTTTCCACAATCTGTGCAATTTTAGCTATATGAAAAATAATTAGAACTATGGATTATGAATCTAATATGTCAGTACAAGAACTAAAACTAGCAGGGTGAAAGCGGGCCGGGTACTCGGTTATTTTTCCAAACCGGTACCCGGATCCGGAATCCAAGTTTCTCGATATTGAAACCTATACCCAGATATTTTTTTTCAAAAAAACCCTGAAAACCAAATCCGCGTTAAAAACCGGTTTTTGTATTGAAAACCAAATTTAAAGTCGGATTTCATGCAATTTCAATTTTAAATAAAGTTTAGCGTAATAAACTGGATTTAAACTTGAATTATATTTAAAAAAAACTTGAAATAATAATAATAATCAAAGTTCATATATCATACTATATCTTAAACATCCACATGACTACATATTAATAAACCTAATATCATCCAGCTTGCTTAACATAATAAATCATCTTGTTATACATCCGGATTGCTACAAATTGCTATACATAGGAAAAAAATTATTTAACGACATCATTTTGGGCTAAATAAAACGGCATCAGTTTGTACTAAAACATGACTAATCCACTAAGAGAAATAATGATGTACTTTTAGCGTAAAATAAAATGTAAATATATATATATATATTTAAGAAGCGGGTTTAAGTAACCTACTATCCAGTTTTTGGAGTTTTTATTTCCTAAATCCGGGACCCAGATCGGGTTTAATCCGGATGCGCTTTTTAATAAACCGGTTCCGGTTTAACCCGGATTAATACATTTTTGGCTTTTTTAAATGCGGTTACGGTCTGGAAGCGGTTCAAAACCTGCATTTCCGGATTTTATATACACCCCTGAAAACTAGTATCTATATATACTATATTATAGAAGTGTTAGACATACAATACAAAGTACCTAGAAAATTACAAAATTCCATGACAATCTTAATGCAAGAATTGCAAAACCCAACAAAAATCATGTGATTAGAATAGTGGAAACTCGTGAAGAACCTTAAATAGCAATACCTAAGCTAAGACCAAGAGTAATGAGTTTCTAAATGGTCGGTACTGCGGTGAAAACATGAGCGATCAATACATAAGAAGATTTAAAGCTTTGGGCTTAGGCTAATAAGAATTAAAAAATTGTTGATGATAAGGTAGTTCCCTGTGGGTGATAAGGTAGTTCCACCTTTGGGCCAAACCGAAGTGCCCAATGTCGGGGCATGCCGCCCAAATTCTCCGGGGATGCCGCTTTTATGAAGTAAGTACGACACAAAATCCTTCTTACGTTGTTTTTGTTTTAATTTTTTTTTTCGCCGATTGTCGTTCAAAAGTCTTATCATTTTTCAGAGTGTCCTCTACGACCAAAAACGACAAAATGAGCTTCGGATTTCGCTCAAAACATGTTTTTTTGAGTCTGCCATTGTTGGTCTCCAAAATCTTGGATGGGGACACGGGGTAAAAAAAAAACAAAAAAACACGTCTTCTTCAATAGTAATTAATAGTTTTGAAAATCTATTAATTATTTATAGGCCCTGAAATAAATTACTCATCATAAGTCTCTAAATAATTTATAATTTATTATGTAAGTCATTGTTATAACTTATAGGCGGCCCCTAATTAAATTACTCAAAAGTTGCTAACAATTTATATTTTTATGATATTACGTAAATAAATTACTAATAGTTCTTTCAATAATATGTAAATTGAATCTAAATTTTTTATTTGTTTCAAAACAGTATTTTATATTAAGTAAATAAGTTATTTTAAACATATATAAAATTAATGTTGAATTGAAATACTCATAATTATTTTCCGACTTTTTCTGTCGATATTTTGGTCAGCATGCGACATGCCCGTAAAATTTATGCGGCATTTATAACCTGCACCATGCTCTTCTTTGAGTTTTTGATGATATTTTCGTCGGAAGACATCTACATAGGCATTTAAAATATGTGGTATTTCGGTGAGTTCCATTGCAGTAGATTCCAGATTTTTATAATTATTTTTTTACAAAATCTATTAAAATATGTATTTAAAATCTGTAGCAGGTTTATGCTATTTTCTGATCGGAAAAGCCAAAATTTTGAATAAACGTGGGTTTTGAAACCTTGACTTATAGTATTATAAAGCAACCTTTCAAATGATTTTTCCAGATAATGGAGAAGTGGTTAATGTTGACAAAATTCTGGATAAGAAAATCCAAAGGTGCGCCGATCTACATACGTATTGAATATATATTTTTTTGGTCGTTTTCTAGACTATTTAAATTTGTTTTTAGCTCAGTTTTTAGTGTCCAGTTTATAAATTCAATTATATATATAAGTGGGAAATGACTAGTTGTTGCACCTTGATCGTTAGCTAAATTAGACCAATTGTTGAGTATTTCAGCAAAATATATATGTATATATATATGTGGAAGCTTTATAATTTATTTTTTATTTCACATAATTTTTGAAAACTATTCCGTTTTCTTTTTTCTTTTGAAAAATTATTCCTCAGGACTTCGTTGGATAATTTTACCACAAGAAAAGTGTCTTAAACTATAAAGAAAAATGTCCTAAACGGTAAAAATAATTGTCCTAAACATTAAAGAAAAGTGTCATAAATTATAAAAAAAAAGTGTCTTCAATTGTATTGAAAAGTGTCCTCAATTATTTTACCACACTACTCAAGGTTAGTTAAGTCAAAGGTAAAATTGTCCTAAAAAGTCTTTGGAAATAACTTTTCATTAAAAAATAAGAATAATCAAATTTGTTAAATAGAGGATAAATTATTAAATTTTCCTATAAATAAATACACATATATATATATATATATGTTAGTCTTACTCACTTATTAAATTTTCATTTATACGCACGAGACGTCGAGACCAAATCATTCACTTAATATAAACTTATCGAACAACGATTCAATGTAAAGAATAAATCCAGCTCATAAATTGTGGAGAAATTTAATAAGAGTTTGAAAATAGACAACGAAAAAATTAACTCGACAATTTTATTTGACGAAATTTAAAATTGAGATATTCTCAATATAAGTATCAAGATTAGTAAATAATGGCAGAATATTCCCTTTTACGTGGCAATATTAATGAAGCGAGAAACATCAGTATATAAAGCGAGAAAAATCAGTACTTTGTTATTCTATTTTTGGCTCCCGCTTAACAGTTTAGAGTTTATGATCAATATATATAGAGTGAGATTTAAAATATATATATATATAGAGAGTGACACTCGCTAGTCTTAAAGTGGCATCAAATGACAAATCAACTGAATATGAAGTTTACAATTCCAACTCTCAAATAACTGAACTTAAATAATTCAAATTTAAAACGACAATAAGTAATTATCACCCATCAAGCTCTTCCACTCTTGGAACCCTAGAAACAGCTTCATTGTTAATGTCCGTTCCTTGCTCGATCTTGGGCTTGTGATACTCGTCGATGTAATGCTGATAAGTGTAAGAAACAAAACCCCACATCGCTAGAACTAGCGATACCGCCTTAACGCCGTTCATTTTGTCGTGGAAAGTGATCACGGCGGCGATTTGGATCAATGGCAAGCTCAGTGCGGCCATCACGTTGGCGAAGAGCGCTGCGACTTCAAAGATCAGCCCCATCGACCCGACCGTAGACATCTCGAAGCACACGGTGCTCCAAAAGAGCGTCATCACATAAGAAACTTTCCCGAGCTCGAACTCATTCATCTCCCGGTGGAGAGTCTGCCATTCCCCGCTTACGAAGAGGCCGATCATGGAAACACACGTGGCGACGAGGTATTGATAGAACACAACCTCGATGACGACCGCGACGCGGCCGTCCTTGATCACTTTGCGGAAGAAAAGCTGTGTGGCGGCGAGCATGAGGCCAAGCCCTGCCGCGCTTCCCAGCGTGCAGAGGAAGCCGAGCACGTATTTTCCATGGGGCACCCCAGGAGCGCCTGAGGAGCCATCTGAATTGAGGACAAGGACGACGGAGGACAGGATAAGGAGGAGGACGGAGTTGAGGATTAGGAACGTCAGCTTCTGCCTGTTGAGGAGGAACGAGAACACGGCTGTGAATGCCAACTGGGACGTTCCGATTAGGGTTAGGGTCGTCACAGGAAGGTACAAGAGCCCGATCGATCCCATGTAGCAGATTGCGGCCACGGCGAGGCCGAGGGTTATGTAGACGGAAGCGAGGGATAGCTTGGAGGGTTTTGGCTGTGGAGTGGTTCGGTCATTGCCGGTGTTTTTAGCGGCTCTTGTGAAGAAGAAGTAGAATGGGATGAGAATTGGGAAGCCAGCCATTTGGACCAAGGTTCCCATCCATTTGCTTTGGCCTCCTTTGGTGAAGTAGAGCCGTGTCAAGAGCATTGCTGCAGTCTGTCCAGCGAGGAGGAGGAGGGCGTATATGGCGGTGCGGAACCACAAGGCATAGCTCCGTCTCCGGCGAATGCATGTGGGACGGTGTGATGGGTCGTGGTTGTCGATGTTGGTGAGTTCAGAAGGGGAAGGCCCTGAAGTTTCCTTGCCTTTGTTCTCTCTATCATCTTTGAGTTGTGAAAACAAAATGTAGACAAATTAGTAGTGATTGTTTATAAACAAATTCTATACATACTTTCCGATTATCAAACATTGTTAGGACCATGCTATTTGTGTAACTAAGAAATAAGACATGAGACAACATCTTGCTATCTAAAAAATCTTAGTTAGGACCATGGTATTAAATTACACAAACGATTCATTCACTAATGTCTTATGATCATGAAGTATTAATTTTGACCCTATATGTTGACATATATGTGTAATTTCAATGATCAATAACATTCACGTCTGCGCAAAACCCAAAAATTAAAATCATATTGATAATTCATAGCTGTTTAGAGCGAAAACAGTTCATATATATTTATTTATTTATTTATTTTTATTAAAGTTTTTTTTTTTTTTAATAGAGTCTTCAGATTGTCTACGTTCGTAATAATATTTATTTGACGAAAGGAAATAAAGTATTGCATAGTGGACGTCAAGATCAATAATGCATCAATAATATATTAATAATGCTCTTTTCTAATTTTAAGTGCACCACGAAACTCACGTGAGTATATTACAATGATTGGAAATTAATATATGTAAATTTACAATAGTAATTAAGGCCAGTTTTGTATTTTAAATATGAACTTTTTAACATGATCAAGTGTGAAAGCATAAATATTTTTTTGTACAAAATTTTGTGTCTTGAACGATAATACAGCATATTACTATAATATATATATATATATATATATTAAGGAAGTCCTTAAAATTTCGGGCCCTATAAGCGCACGCCTCCTTCGCCGATAGTAAAGGCTCGGTGGTTCTAATATTACCTCACAGATCTCAGCTAAAATAAATTTAAATATAATTTTATTCATGAAGATAGAATCGAATCAAACATGTGTTTATAACATTCAAAGGAAAAACACATATTTTTTGATCGAGTGCATTAATTAACAAATGATTATGGAAACGGAAGGCAAAACAAAGAAGTAGTATTTATTGATATTCCCTTTGACTAACCCATATGATCAACATATCATGTTGATCAATTAATTCATATGGTCATATAGTAAATATATATAATTATTACCTAATACGTGAAGCTGAACTTCTTGAGCTCCTTCCATGTCTGAGAGGTTTCAGCCACACAGTGTTGAGCTTGAAACACACAATAATTTTCTGAGCTTTGTTTACTACGTTATATATCTTTTGTCCAACTAATACATTATTAAAAAGACTATATATGTATATATATATATAAAAAATTAAATAATAGCCAATTATATGAATGTCAGTCTCATATATTAATGGCGAGTACACCTAACTGTCTTCTAAAGATTATAGCACCGCATATTTTGCCAGTCAGAAACCACCAATCAAATAGCTAGTGAGATCTTTCGGATAAATAGTCAATCTTGAATTTATTCGATTATTCGTTCATGTATCGTTACACGAGGGACACGTGCGAGTAAAAATTTTAAACTTCGATAACAATCAATTATTCAACACTTTTGTTAAACACTTTTGTTAAACTTACTAGAGAGCCACGCGCATCTCTAGCTCAACACATGTTAAATCGAAATGGATAGAATCGGTCCTGATCTAATTTGTAGCCTCAATGCTATTGTCATAAAACAAAAAGATTTAAATATAGTAACACACTTGGTACAAGATTAGATATCTATAAAGCAAATATTCTTAATATTGACAATCATTTATAACTGATATGTCAAAAAGTGTTAATTTTTTTAATTATTTATGCAATAAAGTGAATAAGAGTAGTTATATATATATGTATTATATATATAGGGATAATAGCGGCTAAAGTAGCCAAACTTTCATGATTTATGTCGATAAAGGTCCAAACTGGATTTATAGCGACTAAAGTAGCCAAACTCGGTCAATCTGGGGCAAGCACTTGTTCCGTCCAGTCAAACTTAACATTCGTTAGTCTATCGCCACGTCACTTACATGTGGCAAACTTTGGGTATTTATGTCGTGATAAAACCAAAGTCTAGGTATTTATGCCGCGATAAACTATTTAAAAAAAATTGACTGCTCAAATCATCTAAAAATATTATGCGTTTAGTAGAACTCAAACTCATCATTTCCCCCACATATAAGAGCAACATAACCACTAAACACATTCACCTCACATTATATCTTGACAAAAATAAGAATATAAATAGAAACTTATTAGTAAGTGACATAGTAATAGAAACATATGTTTTTTCGCACCGGTTTCGGATTGACTTATTAGGAAAGGGGTTGGGTTGACCTTTTCGGACCAGGATTGAGTTGACTTTTTTGGAACGGGGTCAGGTTGACTTTTTCAGACCCATGGGTTAACTTTTACAGAATTTGGTTGGGTTGAATATTTTGTACTCGACCCTGTTTCAAAAAGTTAACTCGACCCGGTTCTGAAAAAGGCAACCCGAACTCGTACCGACAAAGTCAACATGAATCCGGTACAAAAAATTCAACTTGACCACTGTCCAAAAAATTCAACTCAACCCCGTTCTAAAAAAGTCAACTCGACCCCGGTCCAAAAAATTCAAATCACGCCGTTCCAAATTAGTCAACCCGAACTCGGTGCAAAAAATACATATGTTTTTATTACTAGGATCACTTATCAAGAAGTTTCTATGTATATTCTTTTTTTTTTTTGTCAAGATATAACGTGAAGTGGATGTGGTTTGATGATTATATTGTCTTTTTATGAGGGGGGAAAGTGATGAGTTCGAGTCCTCCCAAAATTATAATATCTTAACTTTTATTTAGATGACGTGAACAAGCGAAAAAAATATTTAAAATGGTTTATCGCGGCATAAATACCCAAACTTTGGTTTTATCACGGCATAAATACCCAAAGTTTGATATAACGTGTAAGTGACGTGGCGATAGACTAACGGATGTCATAAACAAGTATCTCCTTATTCCTCCATTAGGATGAAAATGCATGTATGGGGACAAAAGCCCGTAAATAAACAAGTATTTTATGAGGCTCAATCACCTTAAAGCCCGTAATTGATGACATGACAATGAATGACATAATTCAATGAAAACTCCAGGTTAAAAAATAGAGTTGATGGCGATTTATGAGGCTCTTGGCATCCAAAACCGCTCACCATCAAGACGCACTGAAGAGCTCATTTACTTGGCACAGTGAAAACAATGAATCCAAGGCAACAATCACGGAGGACGTAGCCATCAAAACGGGTGAACATCCTTAAAAAATTCTTCTTGTCTCATACTTTCTCCGTCATTCACTTTTGTTGATCGCAGACCATTGGAGCTAACTTTTACGGGAGCTGCCGATCCCACATTCATTATTGAAAGCGGAGTTCAACACGTGTCGCTTTGTTACTATTGTGGTGATTTTTTCACCTCAACACAAGAATAATGTGTAGTATTTCCTATAAAGTGTTAAATTTAAACTGATACTATTGGACAAATATATTTGAACGGAAATCGCATAAAAATCATAAGATTGTTGCTGATTAGGAACCAAAATCCTCTCGACCATTCCTTGTACATTCTTGACGGTTCTCAAAGACCCGAATCTTCAATTGTCCTCCATGTTTTCACCTCCAAAATGCCAAGTCGAGAATACTAGTTCCTTATTCGATCACACGAGGGGCATGAATTCTTTGACCCGGGGCAGCAAAAGTTTGATTACATGCACACATAGGCAATGCAAAATAAAAGAGATATCATCAGGACCATAGAATTTTATGTTCGAAATAAAGAAATATCGTTTTTAATTAACAATAACAAAAATTATAGTAAAATCTCTAGAAATTAAGTATGTTGGAATCATAAAATTTTATTATATTATCGATATATTTAATTTATCAAGGTATAACTTAGTAATGTTATTGAAAGTGGGATCTTAAGAAATATTATTTAATGGAGATTTTTTTTTTGCACCAAATATTGATAGGTATTTTTTCCTAGCACAGTTTTTTTTAATGGAACATATATTAAGAAGTTAAAAAAAAAAAATACACTCTTTTTGTACCAACAAATTATAAAAACATGATCCACTACTTACATAGGCCGGTCACAAAGGCCTCTCTCTTTCTTTCTTTTCTTTTTTTTCCTTTTTTTCTTTTCATATCTTTTCTCCTCCATTATCTTTTTCTTTTCTTTCAATTTCTATTACTTTTGTACAAATTATTGGGACAGATATCAGCAAGATTATCCAAGCATTTAATTCTATTTTTTTTAGTGTGTAAAAAAAAAAAAGTTATTTTGTATGTGTAACATCAGCTACACTTCTATTTTTTTACTTATTTCTTTCTATGTTTTCCAAATAGTTATTTTGTGTGTGTAACATCGTCCTAGTCGTGGCCCCAAAAAAATATTCGGATTCTGGTCCTAGTTGGAATTCTCGTTATTTTTTTTAAAGAATTCGGGACAAAGACTAAGATCCCAAGTTATTATAACATATTTACGGCAAGGACAATATTTAAGTCTTTATTCATTCATAAAAAGCAAGAATTTTTGGTAAATTGTATATTTGTAATATGCTCGTACAAAAGAAAACTAAGATACAACTATATTTGAAAATATGAGTGCGGCAAGGAGATTATGTTAAAAATAATGAAAAAATAATGTTTCAATCAATTGAATTAAAATGATTTATTTTAGTGAAATAAATTCGGTACAAAACCCTAGCATATTCTAAACTTTAGTATTCGCTTGGGCTATAGGTTGACGGCCCAAAGGCTAGCTTGAAGGTCCAACTCTTTAAAACAATAATATATATCTTATATTGTTATTTTCACTCAAAATTATTTACGTCTAATACGAACTTAGAAATTTGAAGTATTTAAATATAATTCGTAAATCAATGCTACATAGGAGTAAGGCCGTATATGGGTCCGGTCGGCCCTTGCTCACCCCTCTTGACGCGTAAATTAATAAAAATAAAAATAAAAATAAAAATAAAATACGAGTTTTGTCCCGTCCCACATTGTTTTTTGTGAATTCAGTTAGACCGGCCTTTATCAAAAGAGTCAGATTAAGTTATGTTTTTATAGGCCCTCTCCAAATCCACTTGCGCTCCTTTTGGAAGCCCATCCCGTCCCGCCCCAAATCCCACATAACCTGTCTTGTGGCTCACCCGTCTCACGACCTAAATAATAATGAATATAGTGTATTATAAAATATAAAATTATATACAACATACTATTTTTATAAATATACATATCATAGTATATTTTAAAGTATGTAGAAGTCTAATTAATATAAATATGTAAAATAGTATAATCAGATTTTTGAAACACTATAATTTATTATAATATTAGTATACTTATAATATATAACTTACATCTAATATTACACTTTTTTGGATACTATAATAAAACATAATATAATAGTAATAGTATTAGTATAGTTATATATATATATATATATATATATAATTTATATATGTATTAAAAAAATCTATACAATAATGCCTCCATAAAAACTTAAAAACCCAACCCTTTTTATTTTGTGGAAAGTCTACTAAATAATATTTTGTATAGAATTATATTTTACAATAAAACGTCGTTAAATTTATACTCAATAAATTAGTAACATCGATTATATAATATTTTTGTACGGTCCCGACTCTAACTAACATTACTAAATTATACTTCGATAATATAATAAAATTTTCTAGTCCCGACGGTATCATTTTATAAAGGTTTTACTGTAGTTTGATTCGTTCTTTTGATGAGGAATTAACTTTCACATTAGCTATCAATTTGAGACACATTAGATTAATCCGATCAAACAAACAAATTTTTGAATATCGTAATTTTTCAGATCCCGTTGATAAAAAATGGAGACAATCTAACGATACAATTATCAACTAGAGCGTATATAAGAACTTATATTCCTAATAATCATTTTCATTTCATTCTGTAAGGATGGTTCCGCCAATAGTTATTAATGATTATTTGATATGTCGATGCTACTTGCAGTAGGATGGCTGCATGCATTCCACTTGCTTCATGACCCTACGTAAGGTTAACATCACGTT
The DNA here is from genome assembly GCA_954871525.1 of Parietaria judaica. Taxonomy (NCBI): domain Eukaryota; kingdom Viridiplantae; phylum Streptophyta; class Magnoliopsida; order Rosales; family Urticaceae; genus Parietaria; species Parietaria judaica. The sequence goes on along the minus strand of OX940868.1, from coordinate 17,401,102 downwards.
CTACATAAAATCTTGGACAATAATTTGCGACGATGTTATGACAGCCGTGAAAGTTTGAGTCTTCCTCGTTTCTACGTTTCATCTTATATTTCCTTATTCCTAAAGACAAAGAAACCGCAAACCTTTGAAAAATTTCGGCCGATAAATTTGTGCAATATTATTTACAAAGTTTTCTCCAAACTTATCGTTGAGAAGTTTTCTTTGGTTATGAGTGACAATATATCTTCGGAACAAGGTGCTTTTGTTAGCGGCAATAGTATATTTGAAAAAGTTACTTTAGCTCAAGAAATGATAAGTTGCTTCATCGAAAGTCTAGGGAAAACAATATGGTATTCAAAGTGTATATGACTAAAGCATATGATCGAGTTGACTGAATATGTGTGGATCAAACTCTTCATGCTTTTGGTTTTTCGGAACTCTTTCGTAGGTTGATTCACAACTATATTGCTACCCCGTGGTTTTCGGTCATGATGAACGACACTTATTAAGCTTTCTTTATATTAATAAGGGGAATACGTTAAGGAAATCATTTGTCCCCATACATGCATTTTCATCCTAATGGAGGAATAAGGAGATAGTTCGGAGGAATTTTTTTCCTTTTTCCCACTCGAGCGGTGCTCCCATAATCTCAATCTTGCTATATGCCGAAAACATTCTTATCTTTGCGAATGCAAGTAAAAGATCAATTCAAAATATGATTTTGACAATGAAGAAATATTAACGTTGGTCAGGGCAAAGAATCATTCAAGAGAGTTGTTAAGAGTGTTCCGTATATATTGCAAAAATCTATGTGGAAGGTTATAGAGTGAGTTGTCTTTTTATGGTATGATAATTTTATGTCATATGGGCCTTTAAATAATGATCTAGTGAAAATATAGCATACCACTAATCAAGATGAATGACTTGTTTATGAATAACGAATGTGATATGGAAAAATTGCAAGGTCTTATAGGGTTGAACAAAGCGCAAGAAATCATAAACAATATAGGAAATCTAAAAAGAACTTCTGATGCTCTTATATGAATGCCGGAGAACAATGGTTACTTTACGACAAAATCAGCTTGGATGTCACTAGATATCGAGGTTGCAAGTTTGAACTGGCGAAATGAGTTTAGCATAAATATTTGTCGAATAAGATCTCCATATGTATGAGGAAAGTGGTCTTTGATTGTCTAAGTGTCGATGAAAGGTTAAAAATGATATATGGGTCCCTATTGTTTCAGGTTGTAACTAATGTAGTGAAAGAAATAATCAAGATTTGGAACATATCTTAAACAAAGGGGACATGTACAAATTTAGTTCAATCGAGTAGAACGGTCCCTCTCATTTAGAGCTCTTATTGGATTTATTCCCAATTATAACCATTTGGAGGTTATGTTATAGAAGGTGTGTGGCCATAATGGAAGGTAAATGTGAGAGTGTTAGGCATCTTGGCTTTCTATAAAGCATTGGGTACACATCCTAAACTATAAAATTATTGATGTTCAACAACGAAGTAAGAACGATGGAATTATAGAATTACCAATTATAGAAACGTGGAAGAAAATAGTGCAAGTTTTGAGATGAATTAAACCAAGACAAGTAAGATTTAAACTCAATGTTGACGGTAATTTCTTTGGTAACCCGGGCCGGGTGGCAGAGGTGGTTTTCTTCTAGACGACAAAGGCAATTTCATTTTTGGATTTTCAAAGTCTTTTGGAACGTGCTCGCGTAACGAATTTGAATTACTGGCGGTAATTTAAGGTTAAGTATATGCAAGCAAATGAGTTATAATGCTATTGACATTGAATGCGACTCGAAAATTGTTGTAGAGTGGATTAAGTCTAGTATTTGCAATCCTAGTTATCTTTGGATTTTTGGATCAAGTAAAATTGTTATTAGATTATTCAAATTATTTAATTCAACATTTTTATAGAGAGAAGAATCAAGTGACAGATGGGTTGGCTTGCTTGGGCGTGAAAGGTGGAGAGAATATATATTCAAACTCTAATCGGTATCCTAGAAATATAAAAGGTTTGTTTATGTTAGACAAAATGAATGTTGCTTATATTAGGTTTATTTAAAGTTAATTTTTATATTATTTGGTTTGTGTTTGTTAGTTTTTAGACAATTTTGATATTTATATTTTTTCTGTCTGAATATTGTAAATTCTTTATGTTATCATCTTAATACTGTTTTCCTCCTTTATAAATGATGGTTCTATTAATAAATTTGAGATGGAGTCAATATGTGAGTGATCTTCATCAGAAAGAAAAAAAATGTTAACATTAATTTAGTTATTTATTTATTAACCTTATAAGGTTAATAAATAAATAACTATATTAATGTTAAAATTTTGAGTGCTTAAAATTTAAAAATTAATGTATGGTAAGGGATTTCTTGAATGCATTAATAGTAATTTATATGATATTTTTATTATGATTTCAATACAGTAATTATTTTCATTATGAAATTAGATAAAAACAATTTAAGCTTTTTTTTTTCTTTTGACTTTAGAGGGTAATACAGGTAAAATTATTTGTTCAAAATTTGTTGTTTTATTTTATTTTAAGTAATGATATTTTTGTTTCATTTTTTACGGCTTTTTACGTTATTTGATAAATTACATTGTTTTCAAATAATCTAAGAAATATTAATCCTAGTTTTGATAAATACTATTACAATACATAATTTATACAGTGAACTTCTATAAATTAGTGTTGTTGGGACCGGGGTATTTTATTATACTACCGAATTTATTAATTTATCAAGGTCGAATTTAGTCATGTTAGTAACATTCGGAACCATACAATGATATTATTTTATCGAGATTATTAATTTGTCGAATACTAGTTTAACGAGTTTCTATTGTACTTAGTATTAACATTTGTGATTTGACAAGGTTTCCATTTCTAGTTACTATTTTATGTACAAAAATATATTTTTTCTATTCTTTCATTTATATCCTGTAACGCCCTGGCTGCTCAATCGAATCGACGACTGTCCCCACAGGCTAACACGAGTCTTTCAAGCGTGCTTTGTCCTCATTCGCACGCTTCCCGAGAAACTTCCCAGGAGGTCACCCATCCTAGTACTACTCCAAGCTAAGCACGCTTAACTTTGGAGTTCCTATGAACGGGCAACCGAAAAGAAGATACATCTTGTTGACATAGGTAGTACCAATCAATTCATTTAAGCCTCTTTGATCACAAAGTCCCATACCTGTATGATCTCCGATAACCGTGCAGTCCCATAGCTGCACAGTCTCGGGAACGTCCCATCAGCACATCCCCTTGCCCAGGCGATGTGGGATTGCACAGCTTACCCGGTCTTGCCCTCGTGGCTCACGGGATTAGTAACTGTCACAATCACCCCACCTAATGGGGGCCCGACGTCCTCGTCGGCCACACTTCCAGCTGGGCTCAGCTCTGATACCATCTGTAACGCCCCGCCTGCTCAATCAAATCGACGATTGTCCCCACAGGCCAACACGAGTCTTTCCAGCGTGCTTTGTCCTCACTCGCACGCTTCCCGAGAAACTTCCCAGGAGGTCACCCATCCTAGTACTACTCCAAGCTAAGCACGCTTAACTTTGGAGTTCCTATGAACGGGCAACCGAAAAGAAGATGCATCTTGTTGACATAGGTAGTACCAATCAATTAATTTAAGCCTCTTTGATCACACAGTCCCATACCTGTATGATCTCTGATAACCGTGCAGTCCCATAGCTGCACAGTCTCGGGAACGTCCCATCAACACGTCCCCTTGCCCAGGCGATGTGGGATTGCAAAGCTTACCCGGTCTTGCCCTTGTGACTCACGGGATTAGTGACTGTCACATATCCAGTAGTAGAGTACTTTGTTTCCTTACAATATTTTTCCATTAGTATCGAGTGTGGTTCGGACTTCAAATATTATCTCTTGTCTTTTCAATGTGTAAAAAAATACCTTGTTTATTTCACTACACTTAGAAATATTGGAAAGTAAAAGAATGAGCATTATAGGTATAATCATGGTTCAACTTACCGATGTTACCGATAAACCGATTACCGTTCTCGACGGATTAATCGATAGCTTACCGATTAACCGACGGAAAACCTATAACACTGTAGCTTACCGATTACCGATACTTTTCGATGATTATCGACGGATTATCGATACTTTTCGATACTTTTTGACAGAAAACTTATAAAATATTTTGATAATATCATACCACAAAACATAAGTTAAATTATTAAGTGTATAATTATAATATTAATATTAGTTGAAGTGTATAATATTAAATGAATATACATATTAAGTGTATATGTATGTTAGGTGAAGTTAATATGTATGTTAAGTGTATAATATTATTTGAAGTGTGTAATATTAAGTTAAATTATTAAGTGAAGTGTATGTGTATGTTAAGTGTGAATGTGTGATATTAGTTGAATAACAAAAAGTCCCACATTGATAGATGACAAGAGTTTGGTGATGTTTATATACCAAATATTAGGGACAAGGGCTTGGGCCCTTTGGGTCATAGGATTTTGTGGATGGGGGAGGACTCGCACAAATGTTACACCACCACACTCGCGCGCCGCCGCCGTCCGTCCGGACGGACGTGGCGAGGTGGGGTGGGGTGCTCTTGTGTAAGTATAAATATTTTTGCCGAAATTTTTTTGTCAAAAATCGGTTGGAAAAGGTTTTATCGAAAAGCTCGAAAATCGTCGAAAAGTATATAAAAATGATAAGCATTACAGTCGGCAACTTACCAGTAACTACCGAAAAAACCGATTATCGTCGAAAATTCGATCCATGGGTATAATACATATATACGCACGGCATTGAGTCATAGTACGTTTGCATACACTTATAATGAACGTATTGGAGCCGATGACACATCAGCCCTACAACTGACTTTGACCAAATTTTTCTGACAAAATCTTCCTTGACTTCACCGATGTTTCTCTCTAACTAGATCTCTTGTTCTTCTTTGACTTGTTAGTGGTAGTCCACTTGATTATTATAAATGCAAGAGTAATTGACATTTATACCACCTCAATTTTGAACATTGTTGCAAATAACCCCTCAACTATATTAGTAGGCACTAGAGCTCGTCCAACTTTGTTTTTTGGTTCCTAACCACATAACTGTCGATGTATAAAGTGTTCCTTCAACTTTCTTTCTTTCTTTAATTAAACCGCCTCAATTTTATTCACAAGAATTAAAGCCCCGCCAATATTCATATGTTGCTTCCAAAACAAAAACAAAATAAAACAAAAATAGACTCCCAGGAACTTTAAAAATTAGAGCATATGCATGTATTAATACCGAAAAACGGCTTAACTTTTGGACTCAAGTCTTGAATTTGGGCCGGGAGCAATGACCATAGGATGATCAAATGGGGTTTGATGTCATTTTTATCTTTTTTGGCGGGTCGGGAATTATTTCAAGAGACTTTATTTATGTCTTGAATCTGAAGGAAAAAAAAAGTGAAAAAAGTGAACTCTAAAGGGATACAGAAAGAGATCCTCCAACGCTCAACATAAGTCGAGTATTTGAGCTGAAGTAAAAAAAAAATGGCTCAGGATTGTTCATCGAATGAAGGGAGGGGCTCCCTGTACTTGCCCCATTTCTAATTACAGTTTTTTTAGTTAGGGTATAAGTTGACTTTTCCATTGACTTTTTTGCCCCGAGTCGTCATTGTGGGCTTTTAATCGTTTTGGCCTCTTAGGCACGCTTCTTAAGTTGGTTCTTAATTTTTTTAGGCTCCGAAAAATATCCATAACATCATGTTTAAACTTTAATCTGGGGAATTTTATTTGAGGGGGGTCGATTGCCAAAAGTGAAAGTTTAAGGGACTTCATTGCATATTGTCAAGTTGAAGGGTTTTCCTGCAAGAAAAAAAAAAAACAACCGAAGGACCTTCCATGTTTGTTAACAATTTTTGAATGTCCAGCGCCAAAAAATAAAGTGAGAGGGGTCTGATGTCTATTAATATGTGCACACTTTGTATTCATAGTTTACAAATGTCAATACATCTATTAAGATAATCTATATATATATAAAAGCAAAATCACAAGTGGATGACATGGCATCTTAGAATGGAAGAATGAGAGAAATCCAATTTTCTCATATTTTGTATTTTCTTTTTTACAATATAAAAACAACATTACCTCATTAATTTCATTAGAAGAGTGGTGCATGCACGTACTATTATTATTAATGATATTAAGTATAACGTTAACTTTACATACAGATTTTCTCTTTAATAATAATAAAAACAAAAGACTTTGGATATTCCCTCATTAATCTCTTCCACAAGCTGATTGTCTCTAAAATTAATAACGTTTTTTTAAGTGACAATGTTATTATGAACAATGTCTGACGCTAACATTTCTAAGTGACCTTTCATGTATCTCCCTAAAATTTTCATAAAACCCTATCGTGACCTCTCTTGCTTGCAGCCACTGCCTCATCACTCTCGCACTGCGCTCAGATGATTCATCTCCCGAAGACTCATCAGACTCAAGAAAACTCCTTCAGTATGTAGATAATTTGCTTTATTAATTTGAATCAATGTCTTACTGTGTTGGATTTTAGTAGTGCCGTGTTTGTGAATTTTTGTGTTCACCACCCCTCGCTGGACCTCAATTCTCCAGTCCTCGCTTCACGTGGGATTTCATCACCTTATATGAGTTGATCATACGCTCTTCAAACCTCAGTTCTGCGATGTGTATGTATATTTAATCCTTCATTTCGTTGTGCGCGCTTTACATCTTTGAACTTCAGGTTTTCATTTTGCACTGTTAATGTTTTGATGATATGGTCTGCTAATGGTTTTTTTTTAATTAATTAATTATGTTCAGGGCTGAGTTTAGGTTTTGAAGAAACATGATTTGTATAGTAACAAACTTTTTTGCATTCATTTTTGGGGTGTAAATTTAATGTTCAGTTTCTTATGTGATGAATACAAACACCATTTTTTAACCGTCACTGACATATTTCTTATTATTTGATTGATCTCCACACACAGCGAGTGAGTTCCACCGTGCAAAGTCTTCCCTGGCGGAGGCAATTCTTAGAGATTGGTTCCACTGAGTATCATAATTCATAGGCCATGGATCAAGGTTTACTATTTGACTTTTTCGCTTCAATTCATTATATCACAGTCTATGGAAATTCTCAATGATTGTTTCTTATACGATATAATACTCATGCTAAATGAATGAATTTAAACTTTATAGCCCCGCTCTGTTTTTGACTTAATAAGTCTTTTTTAGATTCATTTATCACCATATTTATATGTAGTTAGTACTTATTGTTGATTGAAAATTTATAATTACTCACTTTTATGTATTTTTCTATAGCAAATTCAGACATGATTTTTTTCGTTTATGCGGGGTGAATCTGTCTTTAATATAGTTTCATAGTGTAATTTTTTTTGTTTAGTCTTTGCGTAGAAAGACAGAGGCATTGTTCTTTGTGAGAGAGTGGAACAATGTTAAGCTTGATTAATATCATCATATTAGCTGTTTTTAATGTTTTATCTCTACATGTTGTGTTTTGGCCAGCATTTATATATTTCAGATGGTTTCTATGGCCAAGCATAATTATATGTTTCTGAAAGCCGATTAAGAGCGAAGAAGACATCCACAATATAAAGCCATACTTGAGCACTGTTTAATTCCTCAACTTTGAATGTGATTTCTCAGCCATAATCGTACTCATTCATATATATCATCTTTCAATTTTGGCATACAATACAAGGGTCTTTAAATAATTAGAGATGAAGTTATTGCAAGAGTTTTGGAGGGCAATTGTATTAAGAGTTTGTCATTAGTTATATATGACGTTGGACCAACAATTTAGTATGGATCATTTTTCTTTTTTCGTTCCATTAATGGGTTTTCGTGATAATATTTTTTATTGTTACTTTGACGGAGTATCTAAACCCCTTAACTAACATTAGTTGTTGGTAGTGGTTGTATTTTCCTCCTTTCCTCTGCTATATCGGGTGGTTTTTGACAAGGATATGTGGTTCTTCTGAGTATTACATATCGTTCCTTCTCTCATATTCTCTCTCTCTTATTTTTGTTTGTGTACTAGATGTACAGATGGAGTCTTATAACAAAACAAAAAAAAATGTGGGTTTTCAGAAATTTTATCCATCTCCACTTATTCATATTTTTAGCGAGGAAAATACTGTTTTAATGTTGTTGAAACAATGATCAGAAAAATAGCACTTGACACATATGAGTCTCAATTGTTATTTTTTAGCCTATTAAGAATGTGAATTTAAGAATTTGCTCATTTCTTCAAGGTTTCCAACACAATAATTAATTTATTTTTGTGTATTTAAGTTAAGGATAACTTACACATTTAAATTTCTTACCTATATATAGATAGATTATATATGTTACATCATATTTAAGAATTAAATCGACAACTATGTCAACAACTGTTCAAATTGTTGTGAATGTTTTATTTATTCAGATTACTAATGTTAGATATATACATATATATATATACAATCTAAAGCATTTACCGGTTAGAAACTTAGATATATAGATATACATATATATATATATATATATCTAAATTCATATATATTATTTTCATCACCGTTAGAAATTATCAGTAAACTTTAGGTATGTCACTTTTTTCTTCTACTGTTTTCATGTGACAACCTAAATGGCTTAGCGTTGCAATATTTTAATATTATACCTCTTTGTTGTAGAAAATTTGTGTCGCAATGGCCTGCCCAATAAGAAAATCTTGGAGAAGGAAATAAAAATCACTCTAAAATGTGATCAAAATTAAGTTACGATTCAAATTCTATTAAAATAGTTATTTTTCTTGGATCCATAGAAAAAAACTTAGAAGCATCATATTTTATTTGTTTCATTAAAATCGTCCAAATATTGCATGAAAGAGTTGTTGCGTGATGCCATAAAACAAGCAACTGACACCAATTCATATTGATTATAATTTACTTCTCAAGTCTTATAAGAATCAATTTCATATCGAATATATTGAATTGTTTATTGAATTATTCATTTTTCTCCATCCTTTTGGTCTTATATATTATTATTGTTTAAGTGTTTACAATTTTGGTCTATAAAAGTAATATGTAAAGGGACAATGCTCAGAATTAATAATTAAATTGAATTGATTGTCATTGTCATTTTCATCTATAAACTTCATTTAAAAAATAAAAAACATAAGACAAGTCGCGACGCATCGCGACGGTTATTTTCCCGATTTTGGCAATTCGACTCGCGATGCATCGTGACATCGCGAGTTGCAGCTATTACACTCACTTAACAAATGTGATATTAAAGTTTTAGTTAGCATTCGAATTCACCGTTTTTCCTTGACCGATTTTCGGCACTTTGTTATTCTTACATAGATTAATTTCAAAGTTAACATTTTAGCTTAATTGAAGTTTTAGTTATCTTTTCTAAATATGTATTGTAATATTCAATAATAAAGAATCGACAAAAAATATGTCTTTGAATTATAATAAACAATAAAATAAATTAATTTATTCAATATTTTTAACGCCACCGCGCGAAGCGCGGTGCCAATCCACTAGTGAATAATTAAAAACAAATCATAATTACAATAGAGTAAATAGCAGCAGAGTCGTGCTTGAAGGGAGGCGGAGTAGGCGCGCGCCTTTTATAAAATAAATAATATTATATTTAGGGGCCTCCAAAAAATAAAGTTATGGGCCCCAAAATTGCTTAAATTAATTTTTTATTTATTAAAATTACTTAAATTAAATTTTGGGGCCCATAAAAATATAATCAAAATCACTCAACTTTAATATGTGGGCTCGTAATTCCCAATTATTTAGGGCCCCTATTTTTTTTAATTAAAATAATTTAACTTTAACATTTGGGCTACAACTCCTTAATTAATTAGTGCCCTTATTCCCACTTTACCCTATAATTTTCTCACTGGCATTCATTCTCCTGTTGGATCCCAAACCACGGATCTGCGAATAACACGAGTAATCACCACGAATCAAACGAACTAAAGAACACGAATTTGGGAGAAGAAATTCTCTGATTAATATTGAAGGCAATTACAAAGATAACTCGTAAAACTTAATGGACTCAACTCTACTCTTAACTCTCTTAAATTACAGAGTACACTGCTAGGTTTATATGGGCCTCACATTGGCAAAACCCTAGCTAACAGAATCGCACTAAATCAGGAAACTACCCTAAATAATCTCGCCGAATCTTTGCTTGCTCCTCAAGCTACGCGCTTTCCTTTCTGGGTAGACTTTCCCTTTTCTGCCCGGACAGTCTTTCTGTCCCCGAGCTGACCTGCTCGTATGCTCCGGGCTGAGCTTGCCTTCTATGCAGACTCTCTTCATGTGTTCACCCGAGCTGGGCTGAACGTCTGTCCGTCCTTTGTTCTGGTCTGTACCCGGGCTGACTTCTCGCAAGTCTTTCTGCCCGTCTTGGCTTCTGGTCGTCATCCGGACTAAGTCAAGCTTAAGCTCACATTCTCCCCCGTAAGCTTGACTTGCTACACTTCTTACTCCGAGTAGCTCTCTCATCTCTGCGAACTTCACTCTCGCCAATGCCTTGGTGAGGATATCTGCCCGTTGTTCCCTTGTGCTGATGAACTCTACGACGATCTGTCGTTTCTCCACACACTCACGAATATAGTGATACTTCGTGTCAATGTGTTTGCTTCGTCCGTGAAACACTGGATTCTTCATCAACGCTATTGCAGATTTGTTGTCCACGTAGAGAGTTGGTGGTTCTTGCTCGGAACCCGTCATCTCATTGAGTAGTCCTTTTAACCACATAGCCTGACATGCTGCTGCGGTTGCCGCCATGAACTCCGCTTCACATGAGGATAAAAAGCTACTGTCTGCTGCTTCTGGGACTGCCAGGTGATTAGATTCCCGTTGAGATAAAACGCCATCCCTCCGGTACTTTTTCTATCATCGATGTCACCGGCCAAATCGCTGTCCGTAAAGCCGACGAGTACTTCTGCTTCACTTCTGTACTGGATCCCGTAGTCCGTCGTCCCTTTCACATACCTCAATATGTGCTTCACTGCCTGTTGGTGTGCACTTGTGGGGTTATCCATGTAACGACTGACTATTCCCACCGCGTGTGCAATGTCTGGTCGGGTATGAGTAAGATACCTCAAACACCCGATCACGCGTCTGTATTCCGTAGGATCCACTTTCTTCCCTTCTGCATCCTTCCCAAGCTGCAGCTTCGCCTCCATGGGGTACTTGCTCGAGTTACAGTCCTCCATCTCGAACTGTTTAAGAATCTTCCTTGCATAGGCCGACTGCTTCAGCGTGATACAGTCTTTCTTTTGCTCCACCTCGATCCCGAGATAGTATGAAAGTAATCCGAGATCGCTCATCTCGAATTCGGCCATCATCTGCTTCTTGAATCCATCCACGCCTTCTGCGCTGGATCCTGTGACGATCAGGTCGTCCACGTATACTCCCACGATCAGATTCTCCTGTCCGGTACTCCTGGTGTAGACTGCCTGCTCCCTCGGGCACTTAGAGAATCCAAGATTCTTCAAACTCTTGTTGAGTCGAATATTCCACGCTCTTGGTGCTTGTCTCAACCCGTACAAGGCCTTGGAAAGTCTGTACACCTTCTGCTCCTTCCCTGTGACGCTGAACCCTTCTGGTTGCTTAACGTACACTTCTTCCTCGAGGTCACCGTTTAGGAATGCCGATTTGACATCCATGTGGTGAACTTCCCATCCTCGATGCGCTGCTAGGGCAAGGATCAGTCTGATCGTATCCAGTCTCGCTACTGGTGCAAAGACTTCGTCGAAGTCTATGCCTTTCTTCTGCACGTAGCCTTTAGCTACCAGTCTTGCCTTGTGCTTAAGGACATTCCCCTCTGTGTCCTTCTTCAGCTTGTACACCCACTTCAGGCCGATGGACTTGTGACCTTTTGGAAGGTCAGTTAGTTCCCATGTCCTGTTTTTCTCGATTGACTCCAACTCCTTCTTCATTGCTTCCTGCCACTCTTGCTCGGCTGCTGCCTCTTGGAAGTTGGTTGGCTCTTCTGCGCAAAGCAATGAGAGTTCCTCTAAATCCACCTCTTGAGTCTGCTCGTAGACTTCGGCTAGAAGTCGGAATCCTCGTGGCCCATCTTTAACAGAGGAATCTCCTGAGCTGAACGGGCTGGTTCTGCCCGGACTTGGTGTCTGTGGTGTGTCCGGGGTACTTTCTCCCGGGCTGGTTTCCCTTGTCTCTGGCAAGACTGTTCCTGTGCTAGGTGTTCCGGGCTGCTTCTGCTCGGCAACATCCTCGTCTTCCTCTACGCTGAACTCCACTGAGTTCTGCTCGGGGTCTCCTCATTCGTCGCGCCAATCCCACTTCTTCTCTTCTTCGAACACTGCATCTCTGCTCACTTGGAGTCTGCCGCGTCGTGGATCATAGAATCTGTGTGCCTTGCTTCCTTCCTCTGCTCCAAGGTACACCATCTTCTGACTCCGATAATCCAACTTCTTGAGATTAGGACCCGCAATCTTTACATATGCGGTGCTTCCGAACACTTTCAAGTGTTCTAAGTGGGGTTTCTTCCCGTACCACGCCTGGTAGGGAGTGCACTCTCCTAGTGCCTTGGTCGGCAAACGATTAAGCAGATAGACCACATGTCTCACTGCTTCTCTCCAAAAGCTGGCCGGAACCTGCATACTCTTTAGCAAGCTCCTCGCTGTGTTCATCACAGTCCGATTTCGTCGTTCCACAACGCCATTCTGCTGTGGCGTGTGGGGTGCTGAGAGGTGTCGCTGAATTCCCTCCTCGTCGCAGAATTCTCCGAACTGCTGTGAAGTGAATTCTCCTCCTCGGTCTGTACGCAAAACCTTCAACCTGTGCGCCGTGCTATTCTCCACGATCTTCTTGAACTTTCTGAATACCTCGAAAGCTCCGCTCTTCTCCTTGAGCATATACACCCACATCAATCGACTGTAGTCGTCAACAAGTAGGAAGAAGTACTTGTTTCCGACAGTGGTCGCAGGGGTGATCGGACCGCAGAGATCGGCGTGCAGCAATTGTAGTGGCCTTTCTGCCCGGAACTTGGCTCTGATCGGGAAGGGTATTCTCGCCTGCTTCGCGATCATACAGCTTTCACATAGCTGGTCGGGGTGCTGTATCTTAGGAACTCCGAAAGCCAAGTTCTTCTCGCCCATCATCTTGAGCGCGTGAAAGTTCACGTGTCCGAGTCGAGCGTGCCACAGCCACGCCGGATCTGTCATCGACGCCATGAGGCAGACGGGCTGGCTGGTCTTCAGGAGGATCTTGTAGAGTCTGTTAGGTGTCCGCTCCACCTTCATCAACAGCACTCTATCCTTGGTCCACATCTTTAGGTAGGGCCCGGCTAGCACCACCGTATTCCCGATTTCCGTCATCTGTCCCAGACTGATGATGTTACTTTTCAACTTCGGGATAAAGTAAACCTCAGTCATCAAACGCTGGTCGCTATTCTTGCACTCGAACAGGATCGACCCTCTGCCTTTGATCTCTACGACGGATTCGTCGCCGAATTTCACGTTGCCCGTGATATTCTCATCGAGCTCGTTAAACTTAGCTCGGTCTCCAGTCATGTGGTTGCTTGCCCCGTTGTCAAGGTACCATACGTCGGTACTGACTCTTTTCTCATCGTGTGTGAGGAGGTTTGCAAAAACCTTATCCTCGATAAGAAAGACCTGCTCGCTGGTCTTCTTCGGGTAGTGCTGATCGCTTAGGTCCTCCGGACAGTTCTCCTCGGCTTCGTGCTCGCCGTTCTGTCCGGCCAGGTGTATAACCTGCTCGGCAAATAACAATGTCGGCTGGTCGTCTGGGAACCTTGCTAGGTTCACCTCCTCGCCCTGGTTTCTGCTCCGGCACTCTGATGCGAAGTGTCCGAGCTTCTGACAAGAGTAGCACTTCACCGTGCTCTTGTCCCTTCGAGTCGGTCCTTCTTGACGGCTCGAGCTGCTTCCGCGTCCTCGCGAATCCCTGCCTCGACTCCGTCCTCGACCTTGTCCGCGTCCTCGGACTTCTCTACTGTAGCTATTCCGTCCTGAGATATTTGAGAAAGATTCGGCTCCCCCGGATCTTCTCTGTCTCGCTGTCCACTCTTCATGCGTGAGTAGGAGATTATGTTCGTCTCCTTTGTCGCCGTAGCCCCGAAGTCTCTCTTCGTGGGTTTTGAGACGCCCAACAACCTCTTCAACCGTCATAGTCTTGAGATCGCCGAACTGCTCAATCGACGTCACTATCTGCATGTACCTGCGAGGCAACGCACGTAAAAATCTGGTGACAACGGTGGTCTCGTCCACCTTGTTCCCCAGCGAGCGTATGCCGGTCACAATGGACGAGAGTCTCAGAGCGAAGTCGTCCACCGACTCGCTTTCCTTCATCCGCATGACCTCGAATTCACTCTTCAGGGTCTGGACTTTGGCATCTTTGACGCGATCTGCGCCCATGTGCATAGTCCGAAGCGTCTTCCATGCTTCTTTTGCGGAATCCTTCTCAGAGAGCATGAGAAGGAGTTCTTCTGGAACAGCTTGGTAGATTGCTGCGAGTGCCATTCTTTCTTTGCGCCCTTCAGAGTCGCCACCTTCAATGGCCTCCCACACTCCCTGCGCCTGCAGGTTTACCCTCATCTTCAGCGCCCACACGGCGTAATTGCTCTTCGTGAGCATGGGGTAATGGAGTGTCACTGTGCCTTCCCTGGATTCTGGTTTCTTCACAACCAGATCTCCGATCGTCGATTCTGATGAAGACATGGTCTTCGATGAAGCTCTGATACCACTTGTTGGATCCCAAACCACGGATCTGCGAATAACACGAGTAATCACCATGAATCAAACGAACTAAAGAACACGAATTTGGGAGAAGAAATTCTCTGATTAATATTGAAGGCAATTACAAAGATAACTCGTAAAACTTAATGGACTCAACTCTACTCTTAACTCTCTTAAATTACAGAGTACACTGCTAGGTTTATATGGGCCTCACATTGGCAAAACCCTAGCTAACAGAATCGCACTAAATCAGGAAACTACCCTAAATAATCTCGCCGAATCTTTGCTTGCTCCTCAAGCTACGCGCTTTCCTTTCTGGGTAGACTTTCCCTTTTCTGCCCGGACAGTCTTTCTGTCCCCGAGCTGACCTGCTCGTATGCTCCGGGCTGAGCTTGCCTTCTATGCAGACTCTCTTCATGTGTTCACCCGAGCTGGGCTGAACGTCTGTCCGTCCTTTGTTCTGGTCTGTACCCGGGCTGACTTCTCGCAAGTCTTTCTGCCCGTCTTGGCTTCTGGTCGTCATCCGGACTAAGTCAAGCTTAAGCTCACATCTCCTAATCCCAAAAATATTTGTTCTCTATTCTGAACCCAAAATTATATGACATAATTCCTAATTCAAATTCCCTTAATCCCAAATTCCATCTGACTATTCCACACAATAGTCCTCACTCATGTTTCAAATTTTCACAATTTGGGCTTTTACTTAATTTGAAGAAACGAAAAGATGCAGATAGAGATAGTTTGAAGAGTTAATGCACGAACCTGACAAAGGTAATGGAGCACAATAAAATTTTAGTTATTGACGCAAATGATCTCTTGAAGGAGTTATAAATTATAAGTGTGAACGTGCCAACCAATGGGAATAGAACGATCGATGTTTTGAATTACATACAAGAATTGGATTGTAGTTATCCAAATGCTTGGATTGCCTACTGAATTATGCTAATCATATCAGTCATAATTGCACATGCAGAAAAAAGCTTCTCGAAGTTACAATCGATCAAGTCTTATCTTCGATCAACCATGTCCCAATAGTGGTTTAGCTACATTGTCTATCAAAAAAATCATGGTCGAGAAACTCGATTATGTAGAGTTGATTAGTGTTTTTGCTTCTAAAATTGCTAGACGCATCTTATTTGAATAAGAATTTATTTATTATATAAATTGTATACCCTTTTTGCATCAAAATTGAATTTTGCAATTACAAAATATTAGGGGCCCCAAAAAATTCTTCTCGCCTAGGGTCCCGGAAATCTCAGGCATAGCCCTGAATAGATGTAAGTTCTTTTTTTTTTCTTTCTTCTTATTTTCTTAACAACATTACTCTTTGGAGCAATATGTGAGTTCTTGTTTAGAGAACTCTTACAAATGAATACTTTTGTGTTAGTATATTTGGGCCAAAAAAATCCGTCAAAACCTAACAAAAATCTAAAAATAGAGCTAAATATAAACAAAATGAGAAAATTAGGGGTCTTATATTTTCATATTACGATGTAAGGGTTATATAAAGATAAAAAAGTAAACTGAAAGGCTTTCAGAATTGATAATCCTTGAGTTAATAATGTCCTTAATATATTCGAGCAAGTCATGTGCTGC
Organism: Parietaria judaica; assembly: GCA_954871525.1. Lineage (NCBI taxonomy): Eukaryota > Viridiplantae > Streptophyta > Magnoliopsida > Rosales > Urticaceae > Parietaria > Parietaria judaica. The sequence continues at coordinate 17,384,744 of OX940868.1, read as the reverse complement.
GACATAGTGACTCGCAGGGAGTAATTTGTTATATTTTAAAAGTATAAAGAGCATTTTTGCCAAGTATAAAGTTAGAGAGCAAAATGTACCAATTACATGCAAAGTTGAGGGAGACATTTGTGCAAATACTTAAAAAGGAAAACAAACGTCAACTGAAGATAATATGCAAAGATTTAAGTCAAAATAAGACACCTTATTTACAGAATTGTATACATAAATCACATGCATTTATAGTATATGCAATAAATTACTTGGCCCTTGAAATTGGAAAAGCCTGTCAAGTGTCAATTACATTAATATATATTTTAGATGTTCCCAACTCTCAACCGTTCCTCTTTTATTAATTTTTATCTTCTCTAATACTTATTATGTATATGTGTATATATGTATATATATATAAATGGCCGTCACCAATTTACTACGTCTACAATTTTTTTTTTTTTTTTTTGTACTCTAGGGTATAGTTAAAATTTCCTATTTGTGATTTTTTTTTTGTTAGTGATGCAAAATATAGTGTTATAAATCAAACACAAATAATATAAATACATTAATTGATATAAGAATTTTAAATGAAAATTCACCTTGAGAAAAACAATTTACAGGTTGAATGCATAAAAAAAAACAATATTATGAAAGAAAAAATTACAAGTTTGGACTTAGTACATAAAAGCATAATATTAAATTCTTTTAAAATACATATTATAAAAACATACATATAATCCTAACAAAATCATATTCCCGGGATCAATCCATTATTCTCAACTTCTACGATAAAACCCTCAAAATATTAAATAAATATATATATACATATATATATCGCATCGCAAAATTAAAAACAAGTGATGAGAACACGAAAGTGGATTATTTGAAAGTGAGAGTGAATTTCTTGTAACTTATCTCTTCTTCAACGAGAAAAGTGCCCTCATAACTGCTGATGATTCAGCTGTACTTGTTCTTGAAGAACAAGTTTTGAACCATATTTATCATTCAATCTGATTTATTCCTAGAATTTGTTTTTATCATGGCGAAGGAGATAGCAGTTGAAGAAGAAAACAATCCTAAATCTTTTAATGGGAATTTGTCCTTTTCTCGGATGATTTCATCAAGTTTTGTTTACATTGACACCACTAACAAAACTAGAGTAAATACACTTCTGATGATTTCTTTAACTGAAAGAAAAAAAAAATCATTTTTTATTTTCCGAGAGTCCAAACTTAAAAAGAAAAAAATAATGAATTACCGATTTAGCTGTCGATTTTGAATAACTTAAAACCGGGACTAGGTCAGAAAAAGTATTTGCAATTTTATCCTACTTTTGATATAAAGTTCCCATAACCTCATGAAATTAGTTTTTAAATATGTTTAATTATAATTAACTAAAATAATTCTAGTTATTTGGTTATATTTTAATTTATTATATAATTTATTATTATTATTATTAGTATTATTATTATTATTATTTTCTGATTATGTGCTCTTGGGTATTTTGCTAAAATTGTAACGCATACAATAATACAAAACATATCAAATAAAAAGCTTGTTTACGGCATTATGTACAACACGGTGAGATAATATGTAAATATATCTCAATTACTATTCCTTGAAAAAGATAGACTAATGTTAAATAATTTAGAGCTTTAAATGCAGCAACTATTTTCTATTGGACTGTTCTAACTAATTATTAGTCTTGTGGATATTATATTATTGGGGTTTTTTGAGGAAACGGTCAAGCTTAGGGTCCAGAAAAAAATAATGATACAAAATAGAAAGAAGATCCTAAGAAACATCTAGTTCCTATGAGATAGTGAAGGCCAGATCTGCTCCGATTGCCAACTTGGCCCGTCGTGGCTCGGGCAGCAGGTGTCAGCCACCGGAGCAAATAATATATAGAGTGCTTACGCACCCGCCCTGCAAGCTTTTCTAATTGTGTTGAAAAATAAAATAGAAACGTAAAAAATTTACAAAATTAATTTCGGAATGATATATGTTCATCATTAAAATCGGACGAGTTTTTCCCGTCCTGTATCCGGAGCGCAAGTTGTTCGCCCCAAGTGGCCAGCACCGATTTCATGTTCAACCACTTCAAATGCAATGTAATATATATATATATATATATATATATATATATATATATATATATTGAAGTATGCCTAATAATCTATTACTAATTAAATCATTTCATAAAATGAACACCAATAATAGAGAATAATTTTCCTCTTAACTCCATGGTCCATTTATTTTAATGGTGATCAATTGATAATATTAAGAGTAATGTCCGCATAATTTAATTCCTTTGAAGACAAAGTTAATGCATTTGTAAACTATTTTTTAAAATATCATTAACATTTTTTAGGACAATATTGTTTCGATACATGTTATCATAAGTCATTACCATATTGTCATAATCTGATAGAGGAATTCCACAATATTCCTTTATTTTCAATAATTATGGATGTGAGAAAGAAAACATTGCTATACTTATTAATTATTTTGTTAATACAGATCAAGTTCAACCAATATTGACATAATGAACACCTCTCTATTTCTTCTTTTTTTCAACGACATTAACTAAATGCTTTATTTCATTAATTATTTTTCAGTACGAATCACGACTACATCCATGATTTTCATGTTCAAATTAAACAAAGACATTTCATAATTTTGACTTATTCTATTTTTGATATATTACTTCAACATATAATTGATGGATCATAATTGTTTATACCAATGGTTGGGATGGGTTGTGAATTGTGATTGTCATTATGCTGGCTTCTTCTATATACATCTAGCAATATATATATATACTATTGGTACATTATTATTATTATGATTAACCCTAGTCCTAATCGAAAATGAAATCACAACAAAGCAAAAACTAAACGCTAACAAAGATATATATATATATATATATATATATATATATTCATGAATTCTATTTCTTAGAAATTATGTTCCGTGTTGGCCTCTTGTTATATAATTAACCCTAATCCTAATCGAAAATGAAATCAAAATATGGTAAAAAAAAAATAGACGCTAACAAAGAAAATTATAGGGTTTGTTATATTATTGTAAGTAGTACATTCACTTGCCGTTTGCAAAATCATCTTGAGTGACCAAAGTTCTGGTGTTTTAACCTTTTCGTTCACGCTCTTTTTTTGGTGCTACTCCGGATTACATGTGGTGTTGGCCACACACTAATAAGCTCGAAAAACAGTGTACAACAAATACATATGAAATACCTAAATTATCCTTTCTAAATAAGTTTTCATAGCGAGGGCGTTTAGTAAATTTCACAACTCAACAATATATGTTATAGTAATCATATTCCTTAGAGATACACAATATTACAGCCTATTTTGTTTCTCAAAAAATTATGGGTTGGGGTGAAAGCCGTAAATGTGGTGCAAAAATATTACTATACAAAAACGAATGCTTCTAATTAACAAATTCGCTATTTTGATTAAATTATACGCAACACATTATTTATGTGAATATTTTTGTGTCATTTTTCATTAAGTTTTTAGCCTTAATTATGATCCTTTCATCTTTATACTTCTTTCAAGAGTAGTAGATCTTCGAATATTTCAAATGTACTACATAATTAATCTAGTATATTTGATGATCTTGGTTAGATTAAAATGTGTGCAAAAATTACACCGACTGTCATTTGTTACGCAACTTAACATTTTCGATAAATCGTAATCTTCAGAGATGACATGCTACTTTTCAAATGAAAACAAGTACTATCGCTACGTTACCTAGTGGCCAAACCGCTCTCGTTTGAAAACTATCAAGGGCTTAACTGCAAATTATTATATTCATGTTCAATCTTTCCATCCATCATGATTCATGAAGATACTGTTTTTTGAAAGATTCGATATTATATGGTCATCAAACATAAGTTCTAGTTTTATTTTGTTGACGTTATGTGATAATTCATCAACTAGTGTTTTCAATTTTAACTTACTGATAGATATAGTTAAAAGTTGGAGTCCGAATGAACTTTTTTACTCAAGGTAAACGATACTAATGAGTTTTTTTTACCAAGAAAAACAATACAACACGTACAATAACTATAACTATATATATATATATATATATACTTTGTAAGGAATTGCTTTATTGCATTACCAAAAGCTGAGAAAATTAAATTATGACCTTAAAACGAAAAGTTATAAGAAAAAGTACTTGAACAATTGATTTCAGCATGTATATATAGAATCTCCTAAATTCTGAAACATGACAAACGAGTTATAATTTTAATATATATTTATAGAAGTATATTTCGCAACTCTCAAGAAAAATATATTTCTTTCAGAAAAGAATTAATTTTTTCCTAATATGTCTTGAAGCCATTTAAGGTTGAAGAAAGCTACTACTGTCACTCACAGAAAGGAGCTTGGTGTTATAGTCAGCCAACTAATTTAACAAGCACTTATTACTATTGTGGACATATCCAACTATTTTTTCACTATTTGACCCCTTTACTTTGTGTATATACAAATTTGACCCACGTACGACTTTGTATTTAAGCATTGACTTTGTACTATAGTATTCTTATTTGGGCCATGTCTTAGCCTTTGTGGGCATAGATTCAAGTATCGATACGGATTAGAAACCGCAATCTTCGTTTTACGGGTATGCCGACGTGTAATTGGTTTATTGATGAGTTCTTCGGGGCAGCATGTCAAATTAAGTTCATGTCAAATTTTGAAGCACAACTCTAAAAGCCGATGACTAGTCGAGGACTTTCCTTTTAAAACCATACTTGTGGGTACTGTGCACGAAATAAACATTCTATGTTAAAAACGAACAAAATTAATAACAGATTTAAATATGGAAAAAATTATAAATCATAAACTCACGAGTGTCATAGAATTCTACAAAAAAAGTTATATTACACTATTTGACCATTTACTAATTCTATTCGTGCTAATTTGATTCCAGCTTGTCTTTTAGTCTCACTTGGCCCCATATTGTGTATTATTGTCAGTATTTGACTCTTATGATACTAGGTCAATATATTATTTTTTGTCAAAATTAACAGAAGTTTAACAACAAGGCCAAATTTAAAATAAAAATAAATAAAATTACAAATTCATAGATGTCAGATATAGAGTTGAACCTCGTCGTTTTAATACTTGATAAATTAATAATTTTAATTAAATAATACTTTTATATCGTCACGACCCTAACAAATAGTTTTAAATTATTATCGATAAATTAAAAATCTTGACAATATATTAAAATTTTGTGTTAAACAATATTAATTTATAAAGATTTTTTTTTTTACTTAAATTTATAGAGATTTGTATTAGAAAGTGAAATGCTATTTGGTTAAGAAAACATACAAGTGAAGAGCCTCCATTATAATTAATGATTGCCCTTTTTATTTAACTTTTTTTATTGTTTTCTTTTTTCTTTTTATATACATCTACTGCTACATATAATATATATATATATATATTCTAGATTTCTAGTTATTGCATTTAATCCCTCATCCAACTCCGACCCATCCCTATCCCTTCTCACACTTAATATCACTACAAAATAGTCTTATTTTTCAAGCACCACCTAATTCCCAACCTCTCTTCAAACTCATTGTATAACTCATAATCCAAACACAAAACACATATACAAATACACACACACACACACACTCCTCGAATCCCATGTTTACTTTCACATCCTCTCCTTCAAACACACACACATATGCTAACACATAGTTATATAACAATTCCATATATATAGCTAACTATACACACACACAAACACAAGGCGAAAACGACATGGAGAATAGCAGGAAAGTCGATCATCAAGATCATGGTGGTGGTGTTGATGATGGCAATAAAAGCAAGAGGCAAAACAAAGTGCCATTGTTGAAGCTCTTCATGTTCGCCGACTTCTACGACTGCGTTCTGATGACCATTGGCTCGATCGGAGCTTGTATTCATGGCGCTTCGGTGCCCATTTTCTTCATCTTCTTCGGGAAGCTCATAAACGTCATAGGAATGGCTTATCTCTTCCCTAAAGCGGCCTCTCACAAAGTTGCAAAGGTAATAATAATACATATAAATTATTTTCTCCCTTAACTCATCTAATTAAGTTTTGATTAAGAGGGTTAATCAATTTTTATTTATTGGGATATTGAATTTTTTGACATATTGTTCATATATAATTAATATTCATCTAAATTCGTGATAAATGTACTATAGTACGTCCAAAATATGGATGGGTTCTAATATAATATAAAATTAATTTTTTTATGTTTGTTTGCAGTACTCGTTGGATTTTGTATACCTAAGCATAGCTATATTATTTTCATCATGGACAGGTATGATTTATTTGATTACAAGTATATATACTCAAATCAATTATGGGTTTTTTGAGAAATTAATTAATAGATAAAAATGAATTATAAACAGAGGTGGCTTGTTGGATGCACACCGGTGAGAGGCAAGCGGCGAAGATGAGAATGGCGTATTTAAGAGCAATGTTGAGTCAAGATATTAGCCTCTTTGACACTGAGGCCTCCACTGGAGAGGTCATCTCTGCAATTACAACTGATATTATTGTTGTTCAAGATGCCCTTTCTGAGAAGGTAATTAACCTAATCTCATATTTCTTTTCTTAGCTAATTTGTTTTTTTTTTAATATATTAGTATATATGTTCATGCTAGTATATTACTCGGCCTAGTGGTTATTGTCCGGTTAAATTCTCGTCGGAGTAAATATGGGCGGAGCTACTACTACCCTAGGGTAAAAAAAAAAAAAAAAAAACTCTAATTAACTTTAATTTTAAAAATATTTCAATACAATAAAATCTTCGTACATTAATATTATTGGGACTAGAGAAATTATAATATTATAGAATTACTAATTAATGGAGTTACAAGTTAGGGTATTAGGTACAGTTAAGACGGTACTCTAATAAATATCGAGAAATATTTTTACTTAACCTTTTTCAAATCACCTAGCTTTTTTTATTTATATCCTAATTCCGCCACAGAAGGGTTAACTAGTAAATATTTTTGCCACATTTCAACAAAAAAGATATAAAATCAAAGCTAGTTGTAGTGTCTGTTATTTTCTTATATCCAAATACAAGTATAAAAAAAATATAGTATTATTGCCTCTAATAATAGAAATATTTTTAACTCTTCTAGAAGGGTGCTTAAGAGGAGTCGAGGAGAGTAATGGTCGTTTTAGAGTGGTTGAAGGCATGTTGTGAGTTAAAGAAGTGGCATAAATGCCAATAGTTTTTCAAGCCTTGCATTTATGAGCCGGTTGGACTGTTGGGACAGCCTTGTCAGCCAGTGCGTTGGCTTTGCTTTGGTTATAATCATAATTTAATTTTTACACATTTTGCCAGCTATGCTGCTTCCCATGAAACCCTAATCTTAATTAATTACCACAATAAGTGTTAGAATTAAGACTCCTAAATAACTCTATATATTGACTCTTAGCCTGCTGGTTTTAGAGTAATTAAGAACCTAAATAATTGCAGAAGAACGTATTGGTCTTTAATTCTTACTCTTATCGACGTCTACACTTTCCCAAAATATTAAATTTTGTTAAATAAATAATTTAAAATAGATAGGTTATCATTAAATAAAAAGAGGGAGGGATTGGAACTTGGGTAGAAATTAGAATGTTTTATTGTTTTTAATTGGGGAAGGTATAAATTAATTTCTTAAAGTACGTTTTCATTTACTGAAAACTAGGTTAAATTTGTGATCCTAGTAAAACTTCAAAAAAAAAAAAAAAATCCTGAAGAAAGCCACACGTATTACATTAATTTTGTTAATGATTTGGTTTATATTTATTAATGAAAGAAATATAAAAAGCAGAATTACAAATCTTATTATTACTTAATTTGGTGTAAACATCTACATTGATTTTGTTTTACTTTTTATAAAAATTAATTTCACCGTAGGAATTAAAAAGAATCTTATCAATTATTATTAGTTATTACATAACTTTAAATGGCCCTCGTCGCTGTCAATCTCGAGCATAGAGTAACATAAAATTTAAATGTTACATATGTGAAGCTTTTTAATATGTATCTTCTCTGTGTCTGTGACGTCTATTAATTCACGATGTTCACGAGTCACAGCTTTGCTGTATCAACATAACTACACTACTCAAATTGAATTTACCCAAGAACACCATGCATTGGCCATTGAGCAGATCGTTCTTCCATTTATTCCATGCCTAACTAAATCATAAGGATATATCTACACAAGATCATGAAATAAAGTGGTTATATTTCCATAATACTTCATCCAAAATACACAATCAATATTTTAGGGTAGTTTCAAATTTAAATAATAATCCTCTCCAACTATTTTTACATAATTATGATAACTCAACAAGTTATCTAATAATACCAATATTTTTATTTTTGTGAACAGATAAACCTAACCTTTTATTTTTCACGGCTAAAGTTTTCAACATTCACTATTTTGCTAACTCTCATTGAAATTCCATCCACCATTTCAATTTATCATTTTAGAGAGAGAGAAAAAATGAAGTTGCCGTTAACACTTGGAAGGTGTGTGTCCAAGACTTAACAACCCATTTAAAATTTTGTTGTACATCAACCGAAAAAGAAAAATGACGGAATATATTTGAGAAGCAAAATAGTAAACATTGGACACCTTACCAGTGAGAATAGTAAACAGTGAAAAATTCGGCCACGAACAAAATAGACAAGAATTTTACCACAAATATTACATACTTATGCTTCTATTAAACCTTAATAAAGCAATAGAATTAAGCATATATTTCGTGACATAACAAGCGTATATATTCATATATATAATTTAATAACTAAGCAAATTGTTTTCTTGAAATGTAGGTGGGGAATTTCATGCACTACATAAGCCGATTCCTGGTGGGTTTCATCATAGGGTTCGCTAGGGTTTGGCAGATAAGTTTGGTCACGCTTTCGATCGTTCCGTTGATTGCCCTCGCCGGCGGCGTCTACGCCTATGTAGCCACCGGTCTCATTGCCAGAGTCAGAAAATCCTATGTCAAGGCTGGTGAGATTGCTGAAGAGGTAATTAATTTGCTTCTCTTGCTCTCTCTAGCATGTGGCAAAAATTAAAAACGACACATGAAATGTCCCTTTTAAAGGAAAGTGTACATAAATTGTGTACAGTAGTTTTAGAGTGGTTGTAAGATAGGGTTTGGTGCAATATACCTATCTTTTAAAACGACATTAACTTTTATGTTCCAGCTAAGATATTAAAGGTCAAGGAATTTGGAGTTGTGAGATACAAATTTGAAAACTACATTTTTTATAGGGTAAACTGTGGCTAATGTACCCAATGTTTGATTTTCTGCGGATTATGTACCCAATGTTTATTTTCGGCGGCTAATGTACCCAATGTTTGATCCGTTAGATATTTTCGTATTTTCCGTCAGTTGACCGTTAGAGAGTTATCCTCCTCTATATGCACACTTTTCGTATTTTTGACATAACTCACTCATTTTTTGTCCAAATTTTATGCATGACCTATGGTTAGAAAGATAAGAGATAGATCTACAACTTTAGTGTTTTAAGTTTTGTAAAATAAGTTTTAGAAAAATATGAAATTTCAAATACAACGTAAAACTAGACATTAGTTTAATGCAAAATATTTGTTTCGAGCAAATTTTAATATACTTAATGACTTTTTATGACGAAACGTAAAACTAAAAAGTTATAGATAAACTTTTTATCTTTCCAACGGGTGTTTATTTATAAATTTTGGATAAAAAATGAGTGAGTTGTGCCAAAAATATGAAAGATGTGATGCGAAATAATCTTTCATATTTTTGGCATAACTCACTCATTTTTTGTCCAAAATTTATAAATAAACACCCTTTAGAAAGATAAAATATTTATCTACAACTTTTTAGTTTTACGTTTCATCATAAAAAGTCATTAAGTATATTAAAATTTGCTCGAAACAAATATTTTGCATTAAACTAATGTCCAGTTTTACGTTGTATTTGAAATTTCGTATTTTTCTAAAACTGATTTTACAAAACTTAAAACACCAAAGTTGTATATCTATCTCTTATCTTTCCAACCATAGGTCGTGCATAAAATTTGGACAAAAAATGGGTGAGTTATGTCAAAAATACGAAAAGTGTACATATAGAGGAGGATAACTTTCTAACGGTCAAGTGAAGGAAAATACGAAAATATCTAACAGATCAAACATTGGGTACATTAGCCGCCGAAAATAAACATTGGGTACATAATTCGCAGAAGATCAAACATTGGGTACATTAGCCGCAGTTTACCCTTTTTTATATATATTAATGAAAATTGAAGGTAGGGGTAAAATCGGGAATGAGTACCTAGCTTGCGCCATAGAATGACACGTTTAATTTGGAATTAGTTATTTAAGGGAAAATATCTTTAGCTCAAGTAATATGGAGAAATGTAGGTTCTGGTTCCGGATTTGGCATTTCTGCCAAGACCCGGAACCATAATTTTTTTGGATCCAGATTAATCCAGGTTCAGAATTAAATATCCGGTTCTGATTTATTTATTTTAAATCAATCACACTTGGTTGTCGGGCCAACGGTCGAGATTGGGGAAAAAAATTTATAATCCATATTTTTAACCGAAACCAATTAAACATTTTCTAGACTGCCCAATTCTCGGATTTAAAAAAGAAATGCTTCTTCTCGGACCAAAATTAGACCACCACCGGGTCAAAACTGGACTCAACGTTGACCCGGTGTTATGAGTAGCTAGCAAGGTTAAATAATTGTGTTAGGAAATATTATTGTTTATACATTTTGCATTGGTAATGAAATGAGAAAAATTAATGTGCACCTAGAAGATATGCAAGAGTGTCATGACTACGTGAAACAGTTGGTGCATAACACTTAATGCAAATCGAGTATCGTGTCGGTCAAGTGAGATTATTTCTACTGCTCATCATCACATCACGTTTCTTTTGTGCATACTGCCGAAACAATACATATATATAATTAATGAATGTGACCAAGTTTCTATCACCGCTTAAAGTTGTTACTATAAAATATAATATACATGGCTCTTTGTAATTTGTTACCTACATATTGCTAGATATTAAATATTCTTCACTATAATTTATTTAAGGAAATGGTTACACTTGTATATTTTTACCCGTAAGATATAGAAATATTCAGTTTGTACCATACATATAAAACCTCTAAATTTTTTATTTACTCATGATGAGAAGTGATTTTACATGTATATAAAAAGAAAAACAAAATAAATTTTCTAAATATATAATAAGCTTCAAACTCTGGTTTTGTTGTTTCATGAAATATGCATGTAGTGCTGATATTCGTTCATTCTGTCGGAAAACGGAATCTTCTTTCCATTCTAACGGAAATTGGAAACGGAAGTTTAGCCCGTTTGGGATTTGTATCTGCGCCCGCCCCTGGTAACGGAACGGAATGTAGGAGCTGCGCGGGTTTGAAAATCCGCTTCTATACGAGCATGACAAACAGCTATTTATAATTTCTTTATGTAGCACAAAACCAATGTTTGGTTCAAGAAAATCATCAAATTTTATTTGAAATATTGTTGTTGATTTATCGAACTCAGGTGATTGGAAACGTGAGAACAGTGCAAGCATTTGCAGGAGAAGAGAAAGCCGTGAAGCTATACCGGTCGGCTCTAGCGCACACCTACATGTACGGCAAAAAGGCGGGGCTCGCAAAGGGTCTCGGGTTGGGATTCATGCACTGCACTCTCTTCCTCTCCTGGGCTCTGCTCGTCTGGTACACCAGCATCGTCGTCCACAAGAGCATCGCCAACGGTGGCGAGTCCTTCACCACCATGCTCAACGTCGTCATCGCTGGCCTGTGAGCATTTTACGCCTTCTTATTGAGCCGTTTTTCAATAGCAGTCATTATATTTTCCGTGCATGAAACGAATATGTTAACATTATAAGACTCGTAATGAAGTGGCGGAACGATGATATGAATCTTCGGGGGAATACAGGGCCCGATCAGTAATTATATGTTGGGGTAAGAAATCGAGTAATGAACTTAAAGGGTAAAAGAACGATATCTATTAAAAACCGGGTAAAAATTTGAAAAAGATAAAAACTTAGGGGGCAACTGTCCCAAGTGCCTTCTATGCGGTTTTATTCGAGTTAGTAACTAGTATTATTCATAGTGACATGCAAAAAATTATTACAATTACTTTATATAAAATAAATAAAAAATAGAAATTAGCCAGTGAGTGAACGTTTTTTAATTTTTTGTACTTCATACAGCTTAAACTATAGTTTCAACATTAACCAATTAGTACAGTTTGATCTTAAGTTTTATTGCCTTTTAGGTCGCTAGGCCAAGCAGCCTTGGACATCTCGGCTTTCGTGCGAGCCAAGGCTGCGGCGTTTCCCATATTCGAGATGATCGAGCGGAACACAACGAGCAAGACGTCGAGCAGTTCGTCGGGTCTCAAGCTCGGGAAGCTCGAGGGCCGCATCCAGTTCAACAAAGTGTCGTTCAGCTACCCTTCGCGCCCAGACGTGGTCATCTTCGACAGGCTCAGCCTCGACATTGCGTCGGGGAAGATCGTCGCCCTCGTGGGAGGCAGCGGGTCGGGGAAGAGCACGGTCATCTCGCTGATCGAGCGCTTCTACGAGCCCCTCGGAGGGGAGATTCTACTGGACGGGACGGACATTAGGCGGCTCGACCTCAAGTGGATGAGGCAGCAGATTGGGCTGGTCAACCAAGAGCCGGCGCTTTTCGCCACGAGCATCAGGGAGAACATCCTGTACGGAAAAGAAGAGGCTACGCTTGACGAGATCACGCGCGCCGCGAAGCTCTCCGAGGCCCTAACCTTCATCAACAACCTGCCTGACCGGTTTGAGACTCAGGTAATATTTAATTTTATAGGGGCTAATATGTGATGTTATGTTTTATAGGGGTTAAAGAGTATAATTTTTAAAGTTCGAAAGCAGGACCAAATGTTCTAATCCTGTGTTAGTTTTTATATATTGTGAAGGACTCTTACCGTTTTTGTCCAGGTTGGCGAGAGAGGCATACAGCTCTCCGGCGGACAGAAGCAAAGAATCGCGATATCGCGGGCCATTGTAAAGAATCCGTCGATTCTTCTGCTCGACGAAGCCACGAGCGCACTCGATGCCGAGTCGGAGAAGAGCGTGCAAGAGGCGCTCGACCGCGTCATGGTTGGCCGTACCACCGTTGTCGTGGCTCACCGCCTATCCACTATCCGAAATGCCGACGTCATAGCAGTTGTTCAAGAAGGAAAGATAGTCGAAACAGGCTGCCACGAAGAGCTCATCGCCAATCCACGCAGTGTCTATGCCTCGCTCGTTCATCTCCAAGAAGCTGCTCCTCTGCAGCGCCTTCCCTCGGTTGGCTCGAACCTCGGTCGCCCTCCAAGGTACGACGTTAATTAAGTATCATGAGGTTCCATCTCAAGTTCCGTATTAACAAGGCAAGTTCAAACGTTCAATGATGCACTTGTCTCTGCCTCTCAGCCTTAAGTACTCGCGTGAGTTGTCGCGTACGACGACTAGTTTCGGGGCAAGTTTCCGCTCCGACAAGGAATCGATGGGGCGTATCGGTGATACGATAGAAGGGGGGAAGAAAATACGTGTCTCGTCGAGGAGACTCTATTCCATGATCGGCCCCGACTGGCACTACGGAGTGATTGGTACTTTTTGCGCATTCATCGCCGGAGCTCAAATGCCTCTCTTCGCGCTCGGGATCTCACACGCGCTCGTGTCATATTACATGGGCTGGGAAGTTACAAAGCGCGAGGTGAAGAAGATATCGCTGCTCTTCTGCGGAGGCTCGATCATCACCGTCATCGTTCACGCCATTGAGCATTATTGCTTCGGAATTATGGGAGAGCGTCTCACTCTACGAGTCAGAGAGAGGATCTTTTCTGGTATGTTTCACTGTTTGGAGAGTTACTTGTGATGCAAGTAATTACTTTTTTGCTGATAAGCTCTGTTTATTTTTCTTCTTTTTGCAGCTATGTTGAGGAACGAGATCGGATGGTTCGACAAGACGGAGAACACGAGCTCTATGCTCTCATCACGCCTAGAGAGCGACTCGAGTTTGATGAAGACGATTGTCGTTGACCGGTCGACGATTCTGCTTCAGAATGTCGGCCTTGTAACTGCCTCGTTCATCATTTCGTTCCTCCTCAATTGGAGGATTACACTTGTCGTTTTGGCCACTTATCCGTTGATCATCAGCGGCCACATAAGCGAGGTTTTTCTCAATCTTTCGTGTTTATACAGCCAATTGGTAGCAAACATATTTTCTACGGGTGAAACCGGAACCAGGTTTTGTTTATACTTCTAATTAAGTCCCGGTCCTTATTTTCAAGGCTTCCGCTTCGGGACTGGGCCGGGCAATTATTAGAAGTAAAAACAAAACCCGGATCCGGTTTTATCAGGACCGGAAACCGGTGTCCTAGTCTAAATTTTCATCCCTATATGTACGCTTATCAAAATTTTGTCACGTGATTCGCAGAAACTCTTCATGCAAGGGTACGGTGGAAACTTGAGCAAAGCGTATCTTAAGGCCAACATGTTAGCCGGCGAGGCTGTGAGTAACATCCGAACCGTTGCCGCTTTTTGCGCCGAGGAGAAGGTGCTTGACCTCTACGCGCGCGAGCTGGTCGAGCCATCAAAACGGTCTTTCACTCGCGGCCAAATCGCAGGGATCTTCTACGGCATATCACAGTTTTTCATCTTCTCATCCTATGGCCTGGCCTTATGGTAAATGCTATTATTTGCCCTCTCACTACTTTCAATTCCATTAATTGGTACAAATATCCCTTGAATTTTCTAAATCGTGTAATTTTCTTCCATAATTTTATATAATTTTTTTTATATAGATTCCACCCTTAAGTTTTTTTTTTTAGTTAAGGGCAGAAAATCACTCCCTGCTACAATATAAGATAAAATTTATCATCTAGGTTGATCTTATTAGTAGAAAAAAAAACATATTTTATTATTACACTTCAATTACATTAGTACTATTATAAATAATAGTTTGCCAATTTTTATCAATTTTATAAAATCAAAAAGGGATATTATCATTATGTATCAAAAATTACAATATAGGGAGTAAAATACTAGGGAAAATGGTGGCATAAGTACTCAAGTGAAAAATTTAATGCAAATTTTGCTTGAAATAAAGTAGCATATTTTACTTGTCAGATAAGATAAAATAACAAAAATGACATAATGATATGCCTTAAACTCTTGTCTTTTGTTCAGGTATGGTTCTGTTTTGATGGAAAAAGAGTTGTCTAGCTTTAAATCTGTGATGAAATCCTTCATGGTTCTGATTGTCACGGCGCTGGCTATGGGTGAGACGCTGGCATTGGCGCCGGATCTTCTGAAGGGCAACCAAATGGTGGCGTCGGTGTTTGAGCTTTTGGACAGAAAGACAGAAGTGAGCGGTGACGTGGGAGAGGAACTGGTAGCCGTGGACGGAACAATCGAGCTGAGGGACGTCCACTTTTGCTACCCTTCTCGGCCCGAGGTTGTGATCTTCAAGGAATTCAACTTGAAGGTCCGATCGGGCAAAAGCATGGCATTGGTCGGACAGAGCGGCTCGGGCAAAAGCTCGGTGATCTCGCTCATTCTCCGGTTCTACGATCCTCTTTCCGGGAAAGTTATGATTGATGGTAAGCTTTTCTAAGGCATTTAATATTCTACTTTGCTTGAGAATTTGCATACTTAAAACTTTTAGCTCTTTATCACATTTTGCTATTTTCCCACCCTTTATACCCTTTATAAAGGAACAATTTTTTAATACCATCTATTTTCATAAACAAACCAGTATACTCCCTAAGTGTGTTGAGATAATACTACCCTTCAATTTTTTAATTTGTAATAAATTTCATAAATAAAATCCTAAAATTAAGTGTTGGTAATATTTTAGCTGTATGAAAATCAATTGGTATAGTTTTTTTTTATAAAAAAAAGTTATATAAAAGTAAATTCTAACAAATAAGGAAAAATATATTTTTTCTATTTTAAATCAAAATTATTGAACAATATAAAAGGGAAATTAAGTACACTTTGTAAGTATATCTTACTTGTTTTTGAAAATTAAAAATATATAAAGCAAAATCATCTTCTTAAATTATTGCTCTTAAACATTAAGCCATAAAAACACAGTAAATAATAGATTTCACGAGTATCAGTATAGATAATGTTCACAATATCTAAGATAATATTACCAGCTTAAATTTAATAAATCAGGCTATATTTGAAGAATATAAGTTAAAAAAGAATCAAATAACTAAATTAATTTTATTGACATTTTCTACAATTTTCTGGCTTAACACAGTGTCGAATTATTTCAGGGAAAGACATCCGGAAACTGAAGCTCAAGTCCCTGCGAAAACATATCGGCCTGGTCCAGCAAGAGCCGGCCCTCTTCGCGACGTCAATCTACGAGAACATCCTCTACGGTAAAGAAGAAGCGACCGAGACCGAGGTCATCGAGGCCGCGAAGCTCGCGAACGCGCACAGCTTCATCAGCGCCCTCCCCGAGGGCTACTCCACGAAGGTGGGCGAGCGTGGGGTGCAGCTCTCGGGAGGCCAGAGGCAGCGCGTCGCCATCGCGCGCGCTGTCCTGAAAAATCCCGAGATTTTGCTCCTCGACGAGGCCACGAGCGCACTCGACGTGGAGTCCGAGCGCGTTGTCCAGCAAGCGCTGGACCGGCTCACGAAGAACCGGACGACGGTGGTGGTGGCCCACCGCCTCTCGACTATCAAGAACGCCGACCAGATCTCCGTCATCCAGGACGGGAAGATCATCGAGCAGGGGACGCATTCGGGGCTGGTGGAGAAGCAAAACGGAGCGTATTACAAGCTGATCAACATTCAGCAACAGCAAAATCAGCAGTGACAAATGCATACTATATTGGAACATGGTGTATAAGTTGAAGGGTTTTGTTTGATATTGGCACCCTTGTAATTTTATGTTTCATTCTTTTTCTTTTTTTGGCTTTTTTACTGAAAAATATTTGACATATTGCAAGAAATTGTTGATTTCTGAAAATATAAATATACGATGTGAAATGTGTCCGGTATTGAATAATCTACTTCCTTATAAAAATTGGAGACGATCAAAATAATTGATGAAGTGACAAAATATTCGATAATAGTTTTCAAAATTTATGAATGTGATATTAAAAATAAAAAAACAAAAAAAATAAAATAAAATAAAACATCACATAAATAGAAATATCCAAATACGAAGCTACAAAGACATCGATTGTGTATTTTAATATTAGTTATTGCTTATAACTAATAGTAGGGATATTTTTGGCAGAACTACCACGAAGTACCACTTGTTTGGGTTGGGTATATTGAAAATCAAATTATTTGTGACAAAAGTACCATCTGATACATTTTATGTCCTGCTGTATGTTCCAAACCTTCTTTTATACCCACGTGTCAGAACAATGCCACGTGTCATATGGTGAAGGTCCATGTCATGTATTATCTTGTCTAAAAAGCAGCCTCAAATGCACATGTGTCATGCGATAAAAGTATCAAATTTTATATTAAAGTCGTTCAGACACATTTAAATAGAGGAATTATTGACAAAAGTATTCAAGATATCAATATTAGCGTTGTATTCCTACCAAAAGTTTTGAAAAACCTTCAAATTTACTCTAAAATTTGTATTTCTTACATTTTTATCCATAATTTTTTGGGAGAATAATGCGGCGGTTATCGGACTTTCCTTTGGATCGTGGAACCGCAAAGGCTGAAAGTATCTTGGAAGACTTATCATGACAATCACGGAGATTCCCAAGATCCTTGGCACATTTTCTATTTAATAAACATTAGTTGTCATTTTATTTTTCGGCTTTAGATTTACGTGTCGCATTAGGTTGATGAATAAGAGGAAAATTAACTCGAGCTTCACTTGAACCCTATTGCATTTTCCATTCTTTGATATATACATTCCGGCCTACATCGAAATTTGACTAATTCTCTTATATTTTAGTTTGATACGTAAGTTGATATATTTTTTTGTTTCTATTATTCCGAGCATCATATTTTGTATTATGTTTCTTCAGCGCCAACTAAGATAGGATTCGATAGTACAATACAAGACGTAGAACCTCAATCTTTTACTTAATAACATAATTGATTCGATTTATTTTGACCTTATACTATTATTTTTTTCAAGTACTCTAAATAAAATTTCCCCAAAAAAAAAAAAAAACACTTGGTCTACTCATGACTCAAACAAGAAAAGGAATTACCGTCAAAAAAAAAAAAAAAAAAACAAGAAAAGAAAAGAAAAGGAATGTTGGAAAAGATTATACGCTAATGAAATATGTGACATTTTTTCCCCGAAGAACCGAGCTTTTCAGTCCAAAAACCAAGAACCTTCTTGTTAAATCTCCTCTTTTTTTAGTCTCTTATCTCGTTATCTTAATATGTTTGGTAACTTTTTTCTCGCTACCAAATGAAGTAGTTGAAGGTACTAAATCATTTTCGTTACAATTAAGCAAGCAGATTAATCAATCAACGTCGTCCCTCAGTAAAATCCTTTTAAATAATATTATTTTGTAATGTTCGAATTGGTTTCTACTTCTTGATGTTGTACTGTTTTTCGAACAATTTCATATTCTTCGTCTTCATCTTGTGATTTTGTCTTGTTATGTAAGTTTCCACTTCACTTTCTTCTCCTCTTTAGGTCGATCGATGAGGCAATGAAGTTGAAAACCTGTAGCACTGTGTCTTGGAGTATTTCTTTCGTACCATTGACTAGTGAAGATCGTGACATCATTGTGTAAGCCTTGAGCTAACCCTAATATTATTGTTAGGGTCAAATTTGTGAACCAACCATTGCTATATAATATATTGCGAACAATATTAATATCAAGTCGTTACTGTTTTCAACGAGCTATTTTTGTTGGGTCAAAATGGATAGTTGATTTTCAATCAAACTGCTCTTCTTGTACACGTTGAAGTTTTTAAAATATAAGGAATTTGGTTAAGGGAAATTAACACCTTATCATTTTGATTTGGTAAGTACTAGAAATCGCGTTATCTTCGTTTATTTCTCGACATCAAATCGTTTATCTTAGGATCTAGCCCGCACAATAATTTGTTTTGCATTTTTACATTATATCATTGAGAAGATCCTGCATCTAATTATAAAGCATCATATTTGATCATACTCAAACAATGTGGATATATTATTTCTTGCCTTCAATTCACCTAGCTAACAGGGGCATGTTGTTCTCATCGTCATTTTTTTGGCTGGTTTAAGGCTCCAATACTATATGTAGTGTTCTCACTTCTATTTGATAAATGATATTATCCGCTAATTTTGGCATAGGACTCTAGGTTTTTTTTTTTTTTTTGTATGCTCACAAAAAGACTCCTATTGTTAAGAGTACAAGCTATATCACCTCATAAATCATTATACTTAATCATATCCAGTAGATATGGGACTACACAACTCACTTTGTCATGCCATCGTTAGAGGATTAGAATTTAGACCGTCACAAGTAAAATAAATAGTAGGTGTCAACTGTCAATTATAATGAATTTTTTTTTTCTACAACTAATATTAAATTGTTAATTAACTACACTAAGACCTCTATAAATTAACATTGTTGGGACTGGAGAATTTATTATATTATCGAGGTTATTAATTTATCGAGGTTCTACTATAAATTAATATTTATAAAAAAAATGGAGGTTCAAATTCTCCCAATGTGAATTAGAATCTTAACTAATTTCACACTTAAAAAATGAAAATATATAAATGAATTTCTTGCTATTTTTAGAATGGGGGGTCTTTAATAAAAAAAAAAATTATAGCATCTGAACATCATAATCACACACACCTTTAATACATGTGTTTGCTAAAATAAAATTTACCGCTTAGGATTAGACAACATCATAATCCTAACTTGGAAATGTAAATATAGTTTCCGAAACTAATATACTTAAATATTACGTGCAAATAAAGCTAAACTCGGTTTGGTAAATGTACTGGTAAGTGCTAAGCTATCAAGTCAAACACCATCAGTAGAAATATAAAGATGATAAATATAGGTTTCTGCAAAGTGTAATATATATATATATATATCAATTATTGGCAAGAATGTCAACTGAATATATATTCAAAGCTGATATATATATATATATATATATATATATATGCTTTTTGTTTAACTTCTTGTTTATATATGTGATCCAAAATATATATAGTCGGGAAAATTAAGCCTTTGACGAATAATCTTTCAATTAAAACTCAAAAGATAAATTCTTCGCAAACCCTATTTTTTTATTATAAAAATACAATAAAAAATTGTCCTTTAATTTGTATATTTTCTCTGATGACATACAACGCACGCTTAATTAGTTCTCACGAGTTGATGGTTGGGAATGAATTAATTGAAAAATGGGGAAGATTGAATAATATTGTCGAATATTATATATGTATTTTGATTTATATATGTAATTTATTTACTCATTTTTTGTATGTATGACTTCTAGTCTAATTATGAAAATTTATCAATTACTCTTAATATTTTTAGCAAATATAGAGTTGCATCAACCCTATTTAATGCACGGATTACATACATAGATATCAACTTTAATAAGTATATTTTAAAATTATTAATTTGAATTTTTATAGCTCATAATATATATATATATATATACTTGAGAACATAATATTGATTCTAAAAATATTGAGCAATTTAATATTTGCTTTTATCTTGTAAGACTAAATACACAAATAAATATATTCGGTGGGTGATCAACCCGAGTAAAATATTGAAATTTTAAATAAATTTTATTTCAATTTTAATTTTATGCAATTGTTGTTTGAAACACTTAAAAAAGATCATGGATACAAAACGTATAAAATGAAAAATAATATATTTATTCTAAGCAATTGTGTTAAGTATTTATGATGAGTGCAAAAGATGTGGCTCAACAATTAAGAAGATCAAGACAATAAAAAAAAAAAATCAAGATGCAAAGTTGAACTAGATACCTTAGTTCTTAGGAGATATTAACGAATTCATGGACATTTATTGTTGGAGATTTAATTGGCATATTTAGACTGATAAGGTTGTCAGACGAGTTGTCGGAACAACGGTCAAAGCGACAACGGAGTTAATGTCGAAGATATTCAGTGGATTTAATGAGCAATATCTTCAGCCAAGTTATTGTTACGCTCACAAGTATTTGAGTCATCAGGAAGAGATTGCAGCGTCAATGCCCATAATGGTTGTGATTGAAGATTTCCAAGCATCCTTTCAATCACCAAGATCGTTGAGTCTTGAACCTTCCATATTTGGTTGCTAGCTTGACCGAATATATAACATTTGTTGGTTGTTGTTAACATTTAGCAAGACAAAATGTAAAAATTTGTTGAAAGAAAGCTGGAAGATCTTGTGATCTCATTCGATGAGTGACGACCGATTGTTCGACGGTTGAAGCATCCAAGGCCGTTTTTGATACATAGCTCTTCCAGTCCTGCAGTTTTAGCAGGCAGTAGGAGAGTGCCTTAGAGCAAGCTGGATGGTCTTGTGATCTTATTCAAGGAGTGACGACTGGTTGTCCGACAGTTGAAGCATCCAAGGTCGTTTCTTAAGAGGAGTGCCATACTTTTTCCCTAGAGTTGGATCATCAGTTGCACCTGGTTCTGAAGAGAGTTGTTTATTCCCTTGTGAAACTCAATTAAGCATCTCGTGTAATAGTTTTGAATGTTTTTTCAGTGGAAGAAAGTATATGGGTCTGTGCCCCGCAGAGTAGGTTCTCATCGAGGGGTTCGCGAACTGCATTACCAAATGTAGCGTGTTCACTTATCTTTTACATTATACGCGTGTTTGGTAATTTAGGTGATTTTATTTTGTGTTGATATACTTGTCGTGACAGCATCTCCAGCATTGTTAGTATCCGATTTTAGTTACGAGCTTGAAGGTCAAGATGCGTTTGCTTTGTGGATGTTATTAATTTCAAAGTATCTCATTTTAATTGAGAAGGAAACAAAGTTGTCAATGCACATGCTATTTTTGGTAGCTAAGAAATTGGATCATCATTAGTTCTCTTTTCATATGGATCTTACTTCGTCTTTTGTGAACAATAATACATCTATTTGAGACACTATATGTTTATTTTCAATATCTATTCCTATGTAAACTCTAAAAAATATTATACTCCGAGCTCTGTTTTTTCTTTTTCTTTTTTTTTTCTTTTTTCTTTCCCCTTCTTGTTATTCTTTGGGTGTAGTCATTCTAATTGGGATTGGAGGTCTCCCAAGTCCCAACTATACTTATGCAAACTCTAGTTGTACTCATTCTACTCATTTGAGTTCACTTTCCAAGAATAGAGGTCTCCATCTTTTACTATAAAAAATTAATTAAAATTAATTATTCAAACAACATAAGAAAAGAAAAACAGTTCTCTTGAACTAATAATATGATAACACTGGCTACATCTTTTAAAAATAATTCTTTGAAGGCAATATATGTTATATTATTATAAATATATTTTTTGA
Organism: Parietaria judaica; assembly: GCA_954871525.1. Taxonomy (NCBI): domain Eukaryota; kingdom Viridiplantae; phylum Streptophyta; class Magnoliopsida; order Rosales; family Urticaceae; genus Parietaria; species Parietaria judaica. The sequence continues at coordinate 17,362,190 of OX940868.1, read as the reverse complement.
AAGAATATTATTATAAATCTTTGGAAGGTTCTAAAAATAAATAAATGCCTTATAAGTAAAAATAAAGTATAGACATATAATTATAGATAATATACAATATATGGACCATTAATTATAAATGTCATTAATATGAGTATATGACCAGAAATAGGTCTATTTTCTTAGATTGATCACAACATATTATTTCTTGAAATAAGAAAATATATGACGCCATTTTTATTCCATTTGAATCTCTGATTTAATTTTGTAGCTGAAGCTATAAATTTTGTGACGTATTATAGATATGGTTCATGTATACATTGTCATGTTATAATTATAAGAATATAAACAAAACTGATCGTAGACCATCGTTTTCTATATGTGGAAAAAAAAACGAAGTTAATATATATCTTTTATTGTTTATGTTAAACCTCTTAATTCTTTGGTACGTGTTCCTCTCTTTTTCCTTCCAGAAATTAATGGAACTATTTATTCATATAAAAATCATGTTAATTTAAGTGGGATATGGTTAACACTTTAAAAACTAAATAAATTCGATATGAGATGGTCAAAAGTAAGAGAATTTTTGTGTGTATTAAAAAAAGTACAAAATCGATGACTTGTGTAGTGAGGAAATCGAAGATTAGGGCTCTTGGATAATGTATGTCCAAAATATAGGAATAATGATAGCTTAATTAATAATTCATATTGAGTGATGTATGCACATACATAATGAGTAGTAGTTATATATAATGCAAATAATGTCATATATATATATATATATATATATATATATATATATATCATCTGATATTAATAAATAACTTTAGGGAAGATCCCGTAGACAAATTTTGAAGAGCAAAATAATTCTAATAGGAGTTGAATAAGCATGATGTAAATCTAAATAATAAAAATAAAAATACATAAAAACTGTAAATTATAAATTTTTTTAATTAAATCTTAAATAATTTGTTTTATTGTTTAGTAAGTCCGCCCTTTATTTAAATAGTTTGACATTAATATTACTTTAATATATGATACATAATTTTTTTTTAATGATACCTCTTTCTTTGAAAATATATTTATGAGAGAGAACTTTTGATTTTACTAATTAGTCTACTCTTTTTGTGGTTTTGTTCATGAACTCTCGTAATTTCATTTACATTAGGGTTAAGAACATATCTTGATTTCACTTTCCTTGAGTGTCAATCTCATTGGACTTATGGTTCGGTCCGTAAGATTTTAGACCTCCATCATTCACTATAAAAAAAATATGATACATCATGATGTATATTATGTCTATTAATTAAATACAAGACCCCTTTCAAACTATATAGACGTATCACAATTTCACTTCATGTACTCATAGTTACGTATATATATACATTATACATAGACGTATATTATAATATATGCCTAATACCTACATGGAACACTCTGAATACTCCCATTACCTTAATTTAATAAAAATAAGGAAAATCTAAGAGTTTAAATTATAATGTTATGATAATGCAATGATATAAATAAGTATGACTTTGGTTTTCCTTATTTTCATTATTCCATTTCGAGACTCGAGATAACCTTTTATCCCACGCAACCCTACGAGACACAAATTGATTTTATACAGGAATATAATATATATATATATATATATATATATATATATATATCATGAATAATATTAAACCCCATTTATTATTGGATTAATGACACCTGCACTACCTAATCCAGATATGATTTTTGTTCCATTCATTTGGTAAGATTATAAAGTTTTATTCATCAAATCTTTTGCCTGATTAAAGGCAAAGCTTAATGGTAATTTCCATGGTGACTTCTACAAATTGAATTATATATATTATTATATCATAGTCATAGCTCAACTGATTAATTACCTCTCTTACATGCACCTATATAACAATCTTTTGTCCCTTTAAAACTTTGGACAAGACAAACTATCTAAACCCTAGCTAGCCAACAGTACACAACTATTAATTATTATTGCATAATATCTTGTCCTCATTTATTGAAACAGCAATGGGAAGGTCTCCTTGTTGTGATCATGAGAATTCCAGCTTGAAGAAAGGGCCATGGACTCCTGAGGAAGACAAGAAGCTTGTTGATTATATCACCAGACATGGCCATGGATGTTGGAGATCTCTTCCCAGGCTCGCAGGCTTGAATAGGTGCGGTAAAAGCTGTCGTCTACGGTGGACGAATTACCTCAGGCCTGATATCAAGAGAGGAAAATTCTCTGAAGAAGAAGAGGAGATCATCATCAACCTTCATTCTGTTCTTGGGAACAAGTAAGTTTTTAGGGTTGTTTTTTAATTAATTTTAATTTAATTTCTTCCTTGACATTTAGTTTTTCTTTCAAGAGAACATATATATGTCTTGATATTAAAGTAATTAAAATTAACAACTTTAAATGAGACAATTTTATAATATATGTATTATATGACACAGAAGAGCATAATTTACTTATCAATTTGTATTGTATCATAAGCTAATTACACATAATGTAATTGTACTATCAATTTGTGTGGGCTTGAATTTCCGCAAGTCAAGTATTTAAGTTCAAATACTGAATCACTGAGTCTTTATTGACGAAACTTCATTATGTAATGTCCATGATATATGATGTATACCTTTTTTTTTTTGAAAACTACCTATAATAATGTCAAAACGATTGTTCAGATGGTCGAAGATTGCGAACAATCTACCGGGAAGAACCGACAACGAGATCAAGAACTACTGGAACACGTACCTAAGGAAGAAGCTTCTCCAAATGGGAATTGATCCAACTACTCACAAGCAAAGGACTGATCTCAACCATCTCCTCAGTCTCTCTCAGCTTCTAAGCTCACCACACTTGACCAGCTTGATGAACATCACTAGATCAGCCTCTCCTGGTAATTGGAACAGCAATGCCCTAAACCTTCAAGCACAAGCCACTGACCAACTAGTCAAAATCCATCTCTTGCAAAACCTATTCCATGCCCTAGGCAGTGCAACATCATCGTCAAGCAATAGTACCAATCCCAACACTCTCTTTGCCAGCTCTCAAAACCCTAATTCGAGCTTCTTGGGGTCGAATCAAAACCCGGGTTTTGTTCCTCACAACAGTCCCAACTACGCTCCGGCGGTTCATGATCACGGTCAACTTGACGGTGCTGTCTTTGCGGCTAATCCGCTGAAAGTTAAGGGCACGAGGAGTGGCTATTTAGGTGAAGTGGGAATTCATGATAATCAGAATGATATGATCAATTTACTTCCTGATCTTGTGAATTCGGAGCAATTTTCTGGCAATATTAGTTCGGTGAGCCATCAAATGGAGAGTAAGAGTTCTAGTACTACTGAACCTACCTCAAGCGTTTTCGAGGCTTGGGACAAACTCGTGGATAATGATCAAGCGAGTGAATCATATTGGAAAGATATTCTAGAGTAAGTTTCACTAATTAAAAGTATATTGTTGTTTGTATAATTATGAGAAATATATATGATATGACAAATAATTTATCTACTTCTGATTTGTGCAGATTAATGTCCGAGTCCCCAGCTTCAATGTCCTTGTAGATTTCACTAGGGTTTGAAATATATTTCTTTCTTTTCTTCAGATACATGATACAGGAGAAATAATAAGGTTCCTTATAATTTTTTAATGACTAAATGTAATTCCCATATAAGCTTGTTTCTTTTGTTCTTTTTTTATTATGCTTATTATTTTCTTTTCTTTTTTAGTTTAGAGCTTTGAGAAAAGTTGTAATATTACACTTGTGCAAAAGGAAAATACACATTTGTAAATTTTACGTGTACTTTATTTTAAATTTTAATATTATATGAAATTATATAAGATATCATGCATTTTCTTCCATATAATTTTTTTGGTTTCTTTCCATGCATGATACAAGGACGGAGTCACGAATTCAAATCCGGGTGACATTAGCCATGGCCTAAAACAAGTCTCTCTCCGCCCCCGAGCCCCGAGTCCATTCACTTAAGCACTAAAGATATATTGTGACCAGTTTCATTAGAATTACAAAAGAATTAATTATATATTATAAATATATGTTTAACAATGATCTTGCTAAACGGTATATATTATAAATATATGTTTAACGCTTTTGACCACTCTAAGCAAGTCAAACTCGACATTAAATACGTACAAAAATACCGTTTTGTCAAGGCTATTCTACTTATTGGACAATATGATCCTCTTATTCTTATATACCTTAGGTCTCCAAGTGTAACATCAATATATATATATATATATATATATATATATATATATATATATATATATATATATATATAAGAAAAGAAGTGAAAAGGAAATGAAAAGGTGAATGGCTTCGATGAGATTGATGATTTCTTATTCGATGGTGGTATATAAGTTAAATGGCTAAAAGTCAGATTAGTGGTTGCATTGTAAACTATTAGGTACGATTATTTGCGTTATACACAAGCAATTGACGCTATATCTATATAACTAGTAATTACCAACCAAACCACCATAGGTTGAATAAAAGCTCCTAAATTAAAGCCTTAGGGTCGACAACACAACACAAACTTGAATTTGTCGGCAATATGCCCAACTTTTTAGCTTATTAGCTAGGGTGAAGTTCTTAAGCTCAATATTCACATGACTAATTAACTACTTTGACATTCAATCAAAGTTCCCACGATTAAATTTAGAGATAAGAGTATTGCGTGTGAAGCTTAATTTACTCGGATATGCGACGGAGACTCGAAGTAGAGTTGTCAAATATTTTTTTTTAAGAGAGTTATGTAACTAAGGGTATTTTAAACTTCTCACCCGTGTCCATTTTAGTTTTTGTCTCGCCATTGCATTTTTAGAATTGAGGATTTAGGTCAAATTCCTACCTAAGAGATAATATTATAGATCAACTTAGGCCTCTATTTTTTATGAACAATAATCCAAGTTCCCATAGAGTCACTTTTGCTTTGAAAAAAATAAGCATTTAATTTTTTTTTTTATGAGCTTTTATTTTATATACTTAGAAAGATTCGAAAGACACATCTATTTATGAGCGATTGATTTCAAAATTCGAAACTTACAATGCCATTTTTCACATTGAAAACGACATATATTTATCGGGATATACCATATATACTATATTTTGTGCACACTCTTGAGGTAAAATTACTCCAGATAACAACATACCATATTTTGTGCGCGGACGTGAGCTTTTTTGTAACAACCCGACTATTTCGAGCCGTCACTTTTACTAACATCTTTTATCTATCCTAAGTTAATCGATTTTTTTATTTTATTTTGGAGCACAAAGAAACATTTCCCGGGAATTCACCTTTTTAAAACCAAAATATTTGAATCTTTGAACTCAACAACTTCTAACACAAGTCATAAAAACAAACTTGAAACCTAAATAGAAACCTAAGGATATATAAAAAAAAAAACACCTAGTCTTGTCCTTTTTATTATTACGGAAAAACAAACTTCGTTATTCAGTGGTGACCCATTCCTACCCATCCTCGCACGCCTCCCACCGTCGCCGCCCAATCCACCATGAAGTCATATCATAGGTTTCTTACCTACAGTACGAACGAAAAAAATATTTTGTGTGAGCTAAAAGCTCAGTGAGATACAACTATTTTCTCACCAAAATAACTTTAGGAAACATAACATGCAAGTGTCCAATTATGCTTCATTTTACGTTTTAGATCTATTACTAATCTTGTCCTAGGTGATCACCATTGTGTACGTACCACTTCATTCGCGCGAGACTCAATAGATCGACGGGGGTGCACATGTCCCGAAGCCTAAGGTCAATATATTGGACGGTTCATGATACCGTCAGATTAATCCCTTCTTCGTTCCTTTCAACTCGGGGAGAAATCTATCATCGTCCCATTCTCTCTCTTTTTTGGGATCTTTTTAAAACATCATAAGCCTCACACGACTCGCTCGATAGAGGGGGCACGACACTTAATTCCTATGTTATAGTTGTTTATATTGTTAACATGCATAAATGACAAGAAGATTTATCCATAACCAAAAGAACAATTCTCACATCGCATATCACCATTCATCATTAATGGCATTCTTCATATCTCGACAATCACATCGATCGTCACATAATAATAAATCATTCGCAACGTTTCAACGTCGTTGAATCCTCATAACATATCAAATGTAGTCATTCATGAAGCAATATAATCAAGCAACCATTTTTCACACATCCAATATATTCAAACAAAACACACAACAAACATGTTCAAATATATTTTTATTGTTAAACCAATTCGTACTGCAGTGAGGTTGAACTCACCTGAATCGCTACGATAATCCTCCTCGCGACTCCGACGAAGGTACCTCTACGAGCGATATTCCTAGATAATAATTACCCAACTAAAATTTAGATCGGTAAGGAATTGGAAAAATCGTTCTTAACAAGCTGCCATTATTTTTCAAAAATAAATAACTTTCGTGTTTCAAAAAATTTCACAAGAACGCTGTAACTATGAGATATACTAATTTTTCAATCCGGCCAGAACCTTGCAACTCAATTTCGGGCTAGATCCCAAACGATTTTCAAGTTTCTTAAAAGATGAAACATGCTCGAAATTTGATTCTATATAAAATCTATCTCTACGTAAAATCTCTAATTCGGACTCTATCAATTTTAAAAATAAAAACAAAAATCAGATCTGCAGAATTTTATCGGTTTTTCCGGAAAGTTCAAAAATTGAAAATATGATTTCGAGCGATTTAGGGCTCCAAAAATTATGAAATTAAATCTGGGAGTTCTGTGGACCTAATCAAAGTTGTGGGTAAAATTTCAGTCAAAACCGCTACGTTTTTTGAGAGATAAAAATTCGACAAAATTCTGCCACTTGGGATTACGAAAATAAAATTTGATTTATTAAGATAAGCATACTCATACCTTGATTATGGAAGAAGAAGATGAAAATTGACTGAGAAGGTTGAAGAATCAGTGAGTTTTTCACTCTACCCTCTCTAGAGAATTTCTAAGTGTTGGAGAGAATGAGGGTAAGGGAGACTTTGTGAAAAATATGAAACCCTAAGCCTAATATAAAAATCCTAAATATCTGATTTTCGCAGCCTCCTTTTTACCCTAATAAAAATATTATTATTTTTTTCAATATATTAAAACTAATATATTATTTGCAAGAGAAATCCTAAAATAAAAATATAAACAAAAAGATAATAACTCGCCTAATTTATTGTGGGTTATCACATTTTTAGTTGGTGCTCATCTGAACTTAATGGACTATAACATATAAATTATTATAAGGTATCACGTTAAAACCAAGTGACAGTGAAGAGAGTAATTATCCATTGCCTTTTATACTTTTTTAAGTTTTATTATCTTTGGTGAATCTTCATTTCATTCAAATTGGTTATTAATCTTATAAATATATTATGTTGATTAATAAGAATACTATGTAGCGTAAAAAGCTGATTTGCGATCCCGTAATATCCTTGTATTGTCTCTTGTGTTTTCACGCATAATTTAGTTTATTGTTTTTATTTTCTTAAACATCCTGATTAACGGATAAACATTGAGATCTGACTTGACAGTACTGAGTAAACTTGAACACGTCTATAAAACGTAAACATGGTAATTCTTCTGTGTACACTTTTCCATCCAAAATGATTCTTGCTTTAATGAACTGATATTTTATAGAATATTAGATGATGAATTTTAAAAGCCAAAAATTGTCCCAACATGGTAAAAATAAAAAGTTTGGTTCATCAGGCTATAATATTCTGTATAGCCTTATCCTAAACTCCAAGAGTAAAGATTTAACAAGAAACCCCTACTGATATGATGTAAATCTTTCCATTGATAGACAAACTGAGCAATCTAGTTTATATCAGTAAGAAAATATAGGTGATTTACAGGGATAATATCATGAGAAAAATCAAGCCATATATACTAACTACTAACTAACATAAGCTCGCAACCAAAACAATTGGCTGATTATAAAGTTTTGTCTTGTTTATATGTATTATTACTTCACTTTTTGCGAAAGATCATTAAAGGATTTCATGTTCAAAGTATCTTGAGTTTCATTACACGGTCTAATAAAACAAAGTGATAAAATATGGTTCATACTTCTCTAAATATGGTAACCTAAAGTCCTTTGTAAATGCCCTAGTACGATCACAATATTCTTTGATAACTATGGTACGTAATCTTAGGAAAGTCTGATATATTAAAATAAAGTTTTGTCATACGAACCTAGTTTTATACTAAAGGGTGTCGACATATTCTCAATCTCTTCTTATAGTGGCGGTAGTACAATAAGGCCTCAAAGCAATATCGACGTCTAACTTTGTCCATGCCGAATTAATGTGTTGAATAACAAATGTTTTTGAGTTTGATCATATATATCGCAAATATCCTCGCACATAGCATGAGATTCAGTACTTATACTGCAAATATCCTTAAAAAAATACACTCATTTCCTGTCTCGTCCCTATTCCAGGCATTTGTGTAAACCAGTCAAAGAGATTTCTTGAAAGAAATCTATGTATGATCATTTCTGTCTTTTCTAGAGGTGAACAAAAAGTGGTTTAACCAATTATGCATGGATTGTTCGAGTTTCAAAATTGTATTTATGCTTAACATATAGTCAATATGTTGAAGCTTAAAAAATAATATTAAAGAATAATGATAAACCGTTAGGTTACTGAATTTGGATGGACTGTAAACATAAACTATATACAAACTCTTCTTCAAAGTCAAAATGAATCAAATCCAAGAGATCAAGTTGTTGGGTTATATAATTTAACAATGATAGGGTCTTTGAAGATATCTAGAACAAATTTCACAGAAGTAGTGCAAAACTAGGGTTCTTCTTGCAACATAGCGCCACCTAATTGATGGGATCATACTTATCAGAGAATCCTCATATGAAAATAATGCCCATTAAACACGACGAGTGGAGTATACTTTTATAATATTTTAGTCTGGATTAGAGTTCCATACCAAAAACCCTTATTACCATATCCGATCATGCATAAAACAAAAATTAATTTGCCCGATCGTAATAAAATAATTTTATTAATTTTACAACGTTCTTTAATTATCTTATTTCATTGTGCCATGAGCATAAAGTAAATAATGTCAAAATCGATAAATACAATAAACACATACCTGATAGTCTGTCGATTCTATCTACGCTTTCTGATTCTGATTTTGATCTTCAAGATCCGCTCCTCTGTTCCGTGCGAATTCTGTGAGAAAGACAGCTATCCCAATCGTCTTCCGATGTATTCTCTGAAACTCGATCACCGTGTGCGCTCCCACTGAATAATCACTCAACCCTAAAAAGTAATTCCCCAGGGTTTTAGACCTAGAGAAAATCGTAGAAACTGAAGAGAGTGTGGCGATTTTCTGATGAAGATGGAGTGTACGGTTAGTGGTTTTCGGGCTCTTATAAAAAGCTGACCCAACTACTTTAGACGAATTCCCTCAATCAATTTTGAGATATTTACTCAACCACTTCGAGATATTCTATCAAAGATTTGATTTAATAATTAAATCAAATAAAGAATAAATCCAAGAAACAAATCGTTCGGAAAATATCACATAAGATTTCAAAACTAAATCCCACGTTATTTAAAAGATTCAAAATCGCCATTTATTTAATAATCAATTTTGAAAGTTAATTAAATAAATATTATTAATATAAATTTATTTAATTATTGATTAATAATTAATAATAAATATTAATAAACAAATCTAATAATTAAAATTATATTAATTATTCTCCTTATTAAATATTCCAAGAATTAATTCTAATATTAAATTTTCTCTTATTTTCAATTACAAAATAGTGATAATTTTGACTTTAGCCAAAAAACTGTTTTGAACATAAATCACAAACCGTGTATCGTAATGACACGATTCAAAAAGATAAATTCATCAGAAATCAATTTCCCACAACCCTAGGGGTGTCCAAGAAATAAATTTAATTATATTCTTCCAGTTTTTGTGTTTGACCAAAATTTTAATACTTTTGCCATATTAGGGTAACTAGTGAATTCGTGATAACAATCAAGAATTACTCTTGACTGGATCTATTCTATTTTTAATGAACACAATAAACATAATAATTTTGATGTCAACCTTGTGGAGATATAAAAGGGACAAAACACACACCCGAGCTACGCTAGTGTAGAATTTTCACCAACTTCGATTACATTACCTCTCAACTTAACTCTATAGTGTGTATTAATGATAATATATTCCTGACCACATCTTTCCCTTTTAACAATCAGATTATCAGAATCTAGGTTTTAATATTATTATGATTCTCATCAAAAGGGTAAAATTACTGTTTTGCCATTTTTTACGACACTTTCTTAATCAATGATTATGAAAAATTACTCACTCAACAAGTTATGATTCCATTAAGCTGATCATGATTATTTATTTATTTGCCACAAGTCATACTAAGAAAATCATAAAGTTATTATCCTTATATGCAACCACACAACTCATCATGGTCAATCGTTTGATCCCAAAAATAAAAGTATTAGGAATACCAATATATTCTGTAACGATTAAATTAAAGACCATGTAAATTGAACCGTTCGAGTCCATGATGCTCAGGACACTAAACGATTCCATTTGATCATCTTGTGACACTATTATACTCTCATCAGTGATAGACTTATGTGATGATTTTTGTTATAAGTCTAGTCTGTCCAGTACGAAAACATTTCATACCTGATAAACTTAACAATGCAAGACAACACTATGATCCAGTAATAGATCACCACATTTATGTGTGATTAAGTCCATTAATAGTCGTTCTCGATTAGAAATTTCCACATCTAATCTAGACTATGGACCAATTTAATTTCTTTATTTGTGTCAGTCAAACCTCCTCATATGGATTTAGTGTGATGATTAAACACAAAAGCAAAGTTGAATACTAAGGATTAAAAATTCAACTTTATTGATATAATCCGTAGATAACTATATAAGATTGTTATTAATAATAACTATTCATTAAAACCAAAGTCTTATACAAGCGAGATTAGCATCTGAATAGAGGGCATATATCAAATATATCGAAGACTAATTCCGTTAACTGTAGGACAACGAAAGTAAAGAAAAATCAACACAAAGTGTTCATGCGGAAACTCAATTTGCGAAGAAAATCATGAGCATATGAGAAACATTAACTATGATAAAATAAAATAAAATAAAACAAAATAAAATAAAAAGGGCATTATTGCGTAATAGCCAAATAGAATGTCGATATTTGCTAAATAGCCAACTTTTGGTTTACATTTATCCATAGCCAGTTAATCATGTTAATGACTATAAAATGACTTATATACCCTTAATTATCACATTTACATTATGATTTTAATATGCAGTTATAATTAACGAAATTCCTTTCGACTAATAAATTCAAATTTTAAATATTAAGATTGAATGAAAATATTATATTTGAAATTGAAAATCCCCCTAAAATTAGAGAACACCAAATTCAGAAAAATTTGAAGCCCTCCTTCGTAGAATACAAGCGATTCCAAAACTCTGACCTAGCCATTCAGTTAATATTAACAGTTAATCCATCAATATACGGTTATATATTCATACTGTATAAACTGTGAACATATATATAAAGTTTGTTAATGTATAAATTGGTAATACTTGTTTGTATACATATATAAACTGGTAATACTTGTTTATTATTCCACAATTCATGGAACAATTTTTTAATCGCATATTTTTGGTATATTAATCATTAATTCGTTAGAATTTTAATTGTATAAAGAAATGATAAATAAAAGGGTATAATAGGAATAAAAATTGATATAAAAATGCCACCTCATACATATTGGCTATTTTACAAAGATTAAATAAAAGTTGGCTATTTTGCTAATCAAACGTTTCTATTTGGCTATTGGAGCAATTTCTCAAATAAAAATGGTGACCTAGTCAGTTTTCGCTTCCACCGGGGTCTCCCGAAAAATCCCTTTAATTCATAATACTAGGAAGTTGCGAAACCGGCTTACCAAAAAACACTCTTACAAAAGTGCAATTTTATCTTTGATTTGAATCTGTGATCTAATCTAATTTATCCTACATTGAGATTTCATATATTTAATTAAATTGAAATAGTATAACCAAACCTTTGAATTTTAAATAATTGTATCAAATCATATTTTTAATGTTCATTAGTCTTAATCTAACGGACACTCATTTCTGAGTACAGTACGGACTTTGTTTCCTAAGGATGCATTCTTGGGTTTCTAGAGAATAACCACTAACATTAATCAATTTATATAAGTTTTGTTAAACAATTTCTTCATAGGACCTACATGTAAAACTCAAACTGACTAATCAATTAGAAATTCATATTTTTATTTCTCATAGTTCACATATATTAATGTAAGAGAATGTTCAATTATTGCGGGAAGAAATTTAATATTTTGAAATTGAAATTCATCGCATGGGCAATTACTCTCAAGCCTTAACCTATATCTATGTTTGGTTAACTTTTAGTTAACTGATTTAAAACAAAATAGCATTTTCTCCTTATGCAAATACCAATTTTAATTATGAAAACAAATAATTATTTAAAATGCCATTAATATGAAAATAAATATATTGAAGTAGTAAAACAGTTAGAGCAAATATCGGTAATATTGAACTTCTTAGGTATCACTCCATATCAATCTGCCTCTTTTCTTTTTCTTTTTCTTTTTGTATTACTTTCCCACTTAAACTTATCACTCTATTTCAATATGGTTCTAAACTTTGTTTGCGATCATTTTACCCTTGAAATTTAAACTTTGTATCAGTTTGTCCAATAAATTCATCACTCCATCAATTTTCCACTTAAACTTTGAATTTCTATCAAAATGTCTCCACTATGTTAAATGTTTATTATTGAAGACAAATTTTTCTTTTCCTTATCATTTAAAATTATCCTGCATTTCATTCCGAATATTTTAAGCTTTTAACTAATTCTTGTAAAATCTCAAAAAAATAATCTAAGTATTCTTTCTTGATATTACCTTCATCCCGGTTTTCACTTCCCAAGACGACTCAAAGCTTGTCGTTTTATGTCATCGTTGAAAAAAAAAAAAAAAAAAGTTAAAACAGCAAGTTGAGATAAAGTTATAACTTATAAGTTCGAAGAACAAATTGATAAAGAGTATAATATGATAAGAAAAAAGCCAAGGACAATTGTACAAGTTCAAGGGTTTTACTTATTAGCCCAAAAATCATAACAAAAAGTCTATTCTGGCCTTCCCAATCTCATAAGGAAAAGTGACAACCCGGCCCATTATGGGAATGCCCAGGCTGCGCACAATGGAATCATACATTTTCCGTACGACTTTGATTAGACTCGTTAACATTAATCAATCATTTAGACCCACCGTTAATGGCGTTGCCTCCAAGCAGAATCATATCATACTTTTGCCATACCATTTTTAAATCCTTCGCATCCACATTTCGCGAACCTACCTTATAAATTATAATATATGTTCACATACTCCTCATTAAATAATTATTATTGAATTAGCCAATCTTAAATACAAGATACATCTAACCAAATCTCAAAGTTATAAAATGTTATCCTACCATATCCCATCCCATCATATCTCTCTCTCTCTCTCTCTCTCTATATATATATATATATATATATATATACACCAAATAGCCCATACATCTTCAAATCATGAAGAATTGCATTAAAAAACAGTGCCCTTTACAATCCTTTTCTGGAAATTTGGACCATAAAACTGTCAATCCCATTTATATCACTGCAAATTTCATACCTAGAGATTAATTGACACGAGTAAATGAGTATCAGCCCATCCAAATTTCATACCTAGAAATGCCCAAAAATCTTAATTCCTAAAAGCATATGCCAAACATTTCATGAGATCGTCAATCTACACAGGACACACAGATAAAAATGTAATCTTTCAGCTTGAAATTCCAAGAACTCCTTGATTAATGAAAGACTGGTTCTTGAGAATCACTCGAAACAACATGATTGGCAAAATCCATTCAGTAAGAAAGCGCCAGCGCCGAGAGAAATACAAACAGTTTGTTTTGTAAGGAAAGGAAAAGACTTTAAAGCCTGAAAAGTACAACTTGGACTTTCCCCAAAGTTATTCGAGAATTACCTTTTCTCCATCGCAACGCTGGAATGGAATGGAATGAAACTATACACTGATCTGACCACCATCTAATGCTGTCAAGAGGTTAACAAAAAAACTACTCAACAACCGACCCTACTCACTTCCTTCAGCAATGCCTACCTACAGCCACCCCGGAATCCGATTTCACGTGCGCGGAGGCGAACCCGGAAGAGCCCCTTCCCCGCAGGAAGAATCCATTCCGTTCTTGTCGACGCTTTCCATTTCCGAACCCTTCTCATCAACCGCAGCCGACGAATTCTCCCTCGCTGCCATCAAATCACAGAAGAAATCCGTCATCACCACCTCGTAGCCCGGCATTTTCGCGTACCCGGGGAAGTAATTGATGTCGATGATGAGATACCGGTTCCCGAACCTCGCGTCCCTTATGACGTCAAAGTTGAACAGGTTCAGCCTCATCGCCTTCCGCAGCCCCCGGGCAATGTCCGTCAGGAACCCCTGCGGCGGCATCTCGGCCTCGTCGAGGCGCATCTTCTTGTAGTACTTGTCGTCGGTGCGCTCGTTCACGGCGAGGTTCGACACCTGAGAGAACGACCGCAAGCCCTCGTCCACGCCTCGCCCCTGCTTCTCCTCCTCCGTCACGTCCGGCAGGGACTTCCGCTTCACGCACCGGACGTAGTCGCCGGCGACGTACACCTTGAAGATCACCCCGCCGTGGTTGACGAACTCCTGCATGACGACCGGGGGCTTCAGCTCGTTGAGCCCGTCGCAGCTGAACACCAGCGCCATCTTGTGCGATTTTGCGCTGCCGTCGGCGACGAGCGGCTTCGCGATCATCGGGAACTTGAGCCCCTCCCACGGCCGTTCCTCGAGCGCCTCCTTGTCGTAGACCACAATCTGCTTCGGAATCCCGAACGTCTCGCTGCAGCAGTCGGCGACCTTCAGCTCCGAGACCACCTGGAGCATCGAAATCCGGTTGTGGAGCCTCTCGATCGCCTCGGGGAAGTCAAGAATCACCGAGCCAGGGTTCTTGGCCGAGAAATCCTCAAGCTGCCGCCGCCAATCGTCGCCGTAGAGCTTGTGGAGGACGCAATCGAATGGGCCCTGCTCCACCAGAGGAACCTCGGGGTCGATTCGGACGAGATCGACGCCGCGAGAGCGCGCGAGGCTGAGGAGCGAGTCCTGGATGAAGCTCTGCTGCTTCTTCGGAGCCAGCGCGTAGCCCACGCTGAATCTCCGCTCCGCCATTATCGAATCTCGAGCAAGAAGCTCAAGAAACCGCAACGAGAAATCGAAACAGAAACCTCACTGAAATCGTTCGCAGAGAAGCCGAATCCAAGACTCAGCTCGAACATTCACGCTCTGCTCTAGCCTTTGCCCTAATTCTATCGATCGCGTTAGGGATTTTCTTGCAAGGGATTCGGTTTTCTCGGGAAAATGGGAGGGAATCGAGAGAGAGAGGAGAGAGGGGTCGGGTTGATGGATATATATAGCTTTATTTCTAGGGTTAGAGAGAGTCGGGGGTGGTAATGATAAAGTAACCAGGGTTAGTACGAAAGCTGGGGTCATATGGACACGTGGCATATTCTTTTGGACAATATGCGGATTCGCGGCGAGCAAAGAAACCGCGTGTGGCAGTGCTTTGGAAGCGTCACAGTTGCTCCTAAGACTATGCTAAAGTGACGTGTGGGTGATACAAAGTCAAAGAGTCAACACTTATTTCTTTCTTTATTCCTTTTCTCTGACTAAATAAAATATTATCACCAATACCCTCGTAATTATGCATGTCGTACATTTTGCCCTCTTAATATTATCTTTGGCTGGCAGTAATAACTAGCGCTGAAACCGGAACCGGAAACTTGACATTTTTTTGTCCCAGTCCGGAAAACCGGGACACAGTTTTATATCCCGGTTTTGGTTTGGTTTTGAAAAGTCCTTGTTATTTTTTTTTAAATCGAAACTGAGACCGGAACCGAGACAACGAATAAAATCATGATTTTTTATGACCAAAATACGAGATCAAAATCGAGAAAATCTTGGACAAATTCAAGACAGAAACATGAAGAAAAAAAAATCCCACTAAGAACAAATAAAAAAATGCAAAATACCAAATACGAGTACAAATCCAAAATGCAAAATACCACATTCGAGTACAAAAGCAAAATACACACTACCAAATGCAAGATATGAGTTCATGTCTTGAACTTCATAATACCAAATCAAAATGTCAATGCAAAAAACAGAGTCTAAAATGTTAAATAGTAAATACCGAGTACAAACAAATCATTTTTTTTATAACAAAACAACATATAAGAAATGACATGTTAAATAATATACCGACTAATGGCTACAAAATAAATGACATGTTAAAATAATGGGCTGAAAATAAAATAATAGTTTGTAAACGACGTATAAGAAAATAACATGTTAAAAAACGACAAACTTATAACAAAACGACATCGGCAACAAGCCCTTTTGCCCGCGAAGAAACCCTCGACGGCAAGTTATCCCTCGGTGATGACATCGACGGAGCAATATCTCTTAACAATTATAAGTGACGAGATGAAACAAGTGTACGATGATCCTCAAAGCATCCCCAAGACTCGATTCGCAAGCTCGCACAACACCGGCAGATGCTACGGGCGAACCACAAAGCAGCCGATGATCCCAGCACCAAGCAGAGGCCACGGTCAACCCCTTTTGACCGCCCACACGACTACAAAGTAGGGCCCTAGGACAAACCGTGAGTCGGGTACTATCGGTAGCCGAATTTTTAGCATTAACACTTACAAAATTGAAGAAAGATTATACATTGATCGTAATGACCTCGAGTAAGTCATGAGCTGCTCTTAACTTTTTTTATTTTATACATGTTAATATGTCGATAACAATGTACTACATTGGATAGAATAAGAGGATATTTTTGCAATTGAGGGGGCAGAGTTCTTCAATTAGCAAAGCTGAAGGGCTGCTTGAGAGATTTTAAAAAAAAAGTGTGTTTAGATGATGACTTTTGGGTAAGACTTTTGACTGTGGATCACTGGCGTTGAGATTTTCTACTGTGTGCAGTTTGGTAAGAATATATATATATATCAATTTGTTATTCCACCTTTTTTTTTTTAAATGGAGATATTCCACTTTCTCTGGCTGGACTTGTCACTTTTCTCTTGATTACTACACATTCCACTCCAAAACCTCTTCATTTTGCAATATTCTTCACATTATTTTTAAGAAAATTATATGATTATATCAAGGACATATCTTTTAGAGGTCCCATTATTGGTATATATACATACATATATATTTTAACTCGTTATTGGTAAAGTTGACTCGACAATAAATTACAGATATATTTAGGCATTTTGAAGGGTTTGGATTTTGGGAAGCCCAAACCCGCCTGAGCCGAAGATTTTTGGGATCGCTAAGTGGCCTAGAGCCTCATTTCAGGATTTTGTTTACTATTTAAAAACTATTTGTTGGATTGTGGGATCAAATCATGGTTTCGATTTTCGCGATAATCGAGCGATTAATCGTTGAAAACCACTTTTCGGTAACTTATCTCCTCTAATCGTTATCTTTTTATACTTATCGCGATTTTTCAATTCGAAAAGCAAGTCACTTATCTCTCAAACTTATCAAGTGTATTTTCTCGAAAAGCAAGCTACTTTTCGGTCAAAAACGATAAGTCAACCCTGGTATAAAATTTTCTTTTTTTTGCGGCAGAAGTTCCAACTTCTTTTAATTTCAAAATTTAAATGTAATTTTAGGGTTTTTTTAGTAGATCTTGAGTGTTTTGATGTTTAAATGTTGTATACGTATGAATCATGTCAATTTTTCACATTTTTATTCTATATTTGTAGTAGTTACTTAGAAAGCTATTAGGTTGAATGAAAGTTAAACTTTGAGTTTGATATTAGTTTTATTGTACATTTTACGTTTTGAATCAAATGTTGTTGTTGAAATTGTTTTTTTTTTTAAAGTATATGATGGAATATAGATGAATCAAGATGGTTTTTGTGCTTTTTATTGGATTTTTGCAGATTTGGGTTAAATTTAAGGGTTTATGCAAATTATTTTTATGTGACAAAAGTACCAATTTTCCTAAAAATAGTGAATTTGAGATATATTTTAATTTTTTTTAATAGTAATTTCATTTTGTAACATTGTATATAATTAGGAAACTATTAGTTTGAAATAATTATTTTTGTAATTGATGTCTTTTTGAATTTTGACCTTTATTGCGGCAAAAGTACATATTTTTGGAAATTAGTTAAGTTAAGCTAGTTAGTCTATTTTTTTTAAGTAAAATCATTTTATAACATTGTATATAACTTATAAAATGTGAGGTTGACATAATTATTTCTAATTCAACGTTTTCCCGAATTGCAACCTATTGCGGGAAAAGTATGTATTTTTTTTTAAATTGGTTAAATTGAGCTATTTATTCGTTTTTTTTTTTATGTAACTTCATTTTGTAACATCGTATATAATTATGATATTTTGATTCTGACATAATTTGTTTTGTAATTTGACGTTTTTCAATTATTAAAATATACATTTAGTATTTTATGTTAGAAAAATATTTTATGTATGAAAATATATATGAAAATATTTTATAAGTTTTCCATCGATAAATCTATCGATAACCTATTAATCCATCGATAAGTTCGATAAGTTTCGGTAACGGCAAACGATAAATTTTATAGGTTTTCCATCGATAAATCCATCGGCAAACGATTACTCCGTCGATAACGGCAAACGATTTATCGGCAAAAACGGCATTCAAATCCTTGGATCAAATCATCAATGTTATGAGGGAAAAAATTAAATGACATTTGAAAACTATTTAATTACAAAAAGTAATTCAAAATAGTATCAAAAATATTTTACTTAAATGAAAGAAATTGCGAGGGTATCTGGTGTGCCCGAATTATGATTTTAAGGTTAGGGCCCAAAGTCGAGAATTACAGGCTCGGGCCTTGGGTTGACCAAGCCCGTCCGGAGCACAACTTTACTCACAGTATAATAGCATTAAACTTGGAGAATAAACATTTGCCCTAGATTTTGCTTAATATATGACTTATTTTATCAAAAAAAAAAAAAAACATTCGCTTCATATTTAAAAAAAAAAAAAAAAAATCTAAAATCTATTTATTTTTTTTTTTACTTTGATGATTCTTAATTAGCTCCCATCTCTGTCCTAGATCCACGATAGCTCATAGCTACCCTAAGAGCTCTGGAATTACTTTATAATAGCAGTATGATAATAAATCAGTGGATATGACATACCAATAAGAATACCTAACTTTTAGTACGTAAGTAACTAACTTCTCTCAGTTATTAAAATAATATTATATAATCTCGCACGAGAATACTTGATTAGCATTAAGGTTTTAAATACCGCTTGTCGATGTCGTTTTGCACTTTTCATTTTACGGATATATCGCTTGTCGATGGGTATCTCGATAGTTAAATCGATGGGTATGCCGATGGATATATCGTTTCGCATTTCCTCGAAAAAAGATTTCCGATTGATATGCTGATGGATATTCGAGAAATATAATACCTTGATTAGCATAGAGAATATAACTGATATATGCGAATATAATTATATATATACCAAGAGCCGTAATCTTTTTCAACATAATCATGAAATCTTTATTCATGTCCTAATTAAATTCTATCCATAAACTTTGACTTCAAAATCAACATCGATCCAAATTAATTAGTGTTTTACATCGGTGGCTTCTCGCACGACGACCAGTTAAAATCTGCCGTGCAAAATGAAAAACACGACACCATACATGTATGTGCGACAACTTTTAACGGGTCGGCGTGGTTAGCCATGGCGCGTGATAGCTTAAATTAAATTTATGTAAGCGACAATGTTTTTATGCTCATTTTCTTTATTTGATATCAAATTTTCACGACAAGATACCGGAGACCTTGTAAAACTCCGTCGATTATACATGAGCATGTAATGTTTGTTGAAAATAAAAATAATAAATATAGTTATATGTATTCCTTGGTTTTCGAGAATCAAAACATGTATAATTTTTCTCTCATAATCTCCTAGAATTTTTCTTGATGTAACTAATTTTTACAATTAATTCCCTCTGGTTTGTAATTAAATTGCCAACACTTCTACACTCAATTTTATTTTTAACCCTAAATTATTTCTTCAATTATTTTTTACAATTCATATGCGTCGATAATCAATTACAACTAGTAGTGGACGTGGACCAATGACCACAAATGCAAACAATATGATTAAATTGCAAAATAAAGTATATTTCATTAAGAATATTCTCTCACGTTGTAGATATCGGTGTGTATACACACATATGATCAATGAATACATATATTAGAGTTAGAGATAAGACACACAATTTGATTATATTAATATAGTATAATAAGCCGTAATCCAATTATTAATATAATACTGCAACTATATATAGTATATCATTTGTATATTTGAGTTTTATAGGAGTCCTGATTTATTCTTTAAATTTCATCGTACGTAGTTATACTAACTATGTCAGCACTAATCTGTCTGAGTTAGTTAGTTAGTTAGTTAGTTAATTATTAAACAGTTAATACAAGATTTGCTTATGATGATCAGAACTAGTAGATTTTATAATGAAGTTTGACTTTCTTTTAAAAATAAAAATGCAAACTCAGTGTTGACATCTTAAACTCACACACGACATGTATCACATTTGTGCCATTGGCATTTCAACCTGGGATTATCGACTTATATGAGTGATTCAAAAAATAGAGACAAGTGGCGCTCACTAGATGGGGGTTGCTCGAGCCCAGGACCGGGCAACTTGAAAAAGAAAAAAAAAAATGAGAATAAATTGCCTGTTCCTGCAAATGGGCCGGCAGGTCTCGCCCGTCCAGAAATGTCCACGAGCTGCCTGCACCCTACAAAAGAGCGGGAACTAATTAATGACTTACCCGTTGTTGATTGCAAAACGTGTATGCAAAATTGTTACGCAAGTATACGTATCGACAAGTAATACAATGTGCAAAGCACAAGGATCGATCTCACGGAGACTAAATCAAATTACGTATTTCGCACGAGTTATAAAAATATGAGACATCATGGAAAAATTCATTCAAATCAATAATCGTTCAAATTGTAAATTAAAAATGGTATTCAAACTGTTAACTAAAACTAACTGGAACAGAGGAAACAAGAATTTTGATGATCAATAAGAGAAATCGGTTGGGCTCATGAATTACTTCGGGTTTTCCGAATTAGTGAATGCGACATGAATGCTATTGTATTTTCTTAGTGATTCTGGAAAACGACAATAACATTGGTTCTTCCGAACTTTTGTTTAAAAACCGATTGTAAACTAATCATTCATATTCATATGATAAGACTACTTTACCGGTTAAAAATTAAGTTCCAATTCCACAATCTACATGGAGATTAATATATCCCTATACTCATCTCAATCTTATGAACGAAATCACGAGATTAAACATGTCTCAAGGTTGTAATTCCAATTCAATTCATATTTTCCAATAGAGATTATATCTGAAATTCTATTAAGTTGACACAAGAAATAGAAGTATGACAAAATCAAGCACTCAACCAAGAACTAAGTAAATACAAAATCCCATCACAATCAATAATTCTTCAAACCCTTAGTTCATCATTTACCAAACTCTAGGAATTTAGCTCATGTTTGAACAACAAAAATTAGAAGAGAAAAGTGGTTCAAGATACAACATCAAACCGAAAATGTGTTGAATAAAATAAACCCGGGTTGATGTGTTGATGTGCCTTGCTTCTTCTTTCCTTGATGATCATCTTGCTCCTTGATGATTCACGATGGCAGCCTCCTTTTTTTTCTTGTTTTCTTCCTCTCCAAGGCTCGCCGATAGCTTGTTGTTGTTGTCTTCCCTCACTCCAGCTCTCTGTTTCTCTCTATGCTCTTCATCCAAGGGCTAGGATCTCCTCTCCAAGAGTGTGGCTGCCTCCCTTGTTTTGTCCAAGTCTCCCTCCTTAATTAGGGCATTCTTTCCTTATTTGGCCATGAAATCTCTTGGGATTTTAATTTAAGCCCACATGATAACCTACAATTAAGTGAGACAAATATTATACATTAAATTTGTTTCTTTTTTTTTTTCTCAAACTGGCCCAAATATGTGTTTCTTTATAATATTATCCACTCAAATCTCAAACACACATAATTATCAAGATTTAGGCAAAACTCATCAATTTTCATCTCGATCCTAAGCTCGGGTTTAATTATTTGATTCATAAAAACCGCATAATAACTCTATTTTCATAGAGTTATCACCCGTCCCAAGTAAACAATTAAAATAGTCTTACTTTCACATTACATAAAAAAATAAAAAAATAAACAACA
This sequence comes from Parietaria judaica, assembly GCA_954871525.1. NCBI lineage: Eukaryota > Viridiplantae > Streptophyta > Magnoliopsida > Rosales > Urticaceae > Parietaria > Parietaria judaica. The sequence continues at coordinate 17,339,678 of OX940868.1, read as the reverse complement.
ACTTAATGTTATATTTGTATCATTGCTCTCCATCTAATATGACATTGCTCGTCCCACATTTTTTTAATGGGTGTGGGCAACCGTTGCCTAAGTTGGATTGGGCGTGGATTGCTCATCGTGACGTTAAAACTGAGCGGGCAAACCCTGCCCGCGCCACTACGAGAACAAGCAATTAGCCTTTGTTTGAAAAAATTTAATTTTGTTAATAAAGAGAGAAACCCGTCAGCCTATGAGAGCAAGCGCGGATTGTCAGCGCACAAAGCATGTTGCAAAACAGGTTATGAGCTCGGGCAACCCACGCACACGATTCAGATAACACAATTTGTGTACCTATACATAATATGAACATATTGTTGGGTATCCCTCCTATTTGGAGGCCCAACAATGTGGGTTATTTTTTACCCATTGATCCATGTACCCCGCCCATGAAGCTTAGGTCATAAATGACTTAGATGAAATGAATAAATGAATGAGTGAAGAAGTGAGAGTAAACAAGAGAAAGAGAAAGAGAAAGAAACGGAAATTCGCGGTTCCCGCCCAGTTTCGTCGACCCTCAAAAAAATCGGCATTGCGCACTCGTCCACCGATGGATCGTTGTGATTTTTGCACAGAACGTTCCTAAGATATAGAGGTACGTGTCGAACAGTGGAGATGTGGTTCAAACTTTAGATATTTATAGGTCAGTCTGAAGAGTGGAAACTAGTAGCTGATTTGTGAAAACGTTTTTTTCACAAATTCTTCTCTTGCTTGTTGTTGTAATCCGATATTGGTGTTCGATCTTGATGATGAAAATGTATGCCTCTAGTTTTATCTAAGGAAGACTTCGTTTGTACCACACTCTTGATTATAGTGGATTTTAAGTGGCCTACGGGTCCCGTGGTTTTTTACTCTGTTTTGGGGGTTTTGACACGTTAAAACTGTCTCGTGTTCGTAATTGTGATTCGATTATTATCGCCTTCATATTTCAACGACTCTTGGTAGATATTAAATTTCGTTGCATTGCGCTTTCTTTCAAAACATGACATATAGGAGTATTTATGTACGTCATTAAAATGTGACATATTGCTCCGCACACGATTTCCATATATATATATATATTAATTAATTATAGTGGGTCCAAATTATTTGTGATTCCTAAAAAGCTGAATGGAAAATCAGTCTAAAGAATGACAAAAATGTAAAGAATTAAGAATTGACATTTTTGAGTTGTAGTTTTCAATCTTTAAACATATACATTCACTGTATATAGCACAAATGCTATAATTTTCAGGGCATAAATCATAACACTCCAAATTGTGTGGGTATAAAAGCGTGTGGGTCAAAATCATAAGATATATATTCACATTATATAACCTTAAATACTAGTATTGTTTTTTTTTTAGGCATTACTATGCATTTCAAATTAAGACGTGCCAAAATTTAATTATATGAAGTGATATTTTGTATTATGCTTGTACGGAGGGCTTGTAAACCGTCCAATAACTATTTATATTTTTTTAGCACACTTTGTGTATGTTTTTTTTTACTTTTTTATTAAATGGGATTTTAGAAGAAAAAATGGGTTAAATTTTTTTGCAAGGTCATTTAATGATAAAATTAGGTATAATAGTTAAGCACTCGGTATAAATCTTACAGGAATTATTATTAACTGTATTTATTGATAATAACTGAAATTTAGGTTCTTAAGAGCACGGAATTCTAATTCCATAATACTAATCTTTTTAACGTGGTATTTTAAACCTCAAAACAAACTTGGCAACTTAGTTCTCATGGCATGAATGGTTTTAAAATTAAAAGGTTTATAACTGTAAATAGAAAATTCAGATTTTGGATCTATAGTTAGTAGAATAGTGAACCAATCAATAATGAGAGACAAAATTAAACTTTAATTGGTATACGATTTCTACTTTTGTATAGAAATTAGCATAAGTCGTTGACTGTAGAGAACAAGAAAGAATTACTCGTGCAATTTTACACTTTGTGAACAAAGTAAAGGATTAATAACGCATGACTAAAATCATATCAAAATGTACGGTTGAAAAAAAAACTTATAAGAATTGATTGGTACTATACGTTTCAACAAAATTCATCTTCGTTTCGATAACTCATTTAAAAAAAAACTTTGTGATTGATCTATATCAGTTATAAGTATCCTCTTGAGAAACTTATCGCGAGGAATGTAATGGAGGATAAAATAAGTTAAAAAGACTCATATTGACGTGCGAGGACTCAATCCATCTCTTACGTTTTAGTAGTTAAATGACTTTCTATGGATTACAATCAACCGAGCCTTTTATTCAAGTCTTATATCAAACTTGACAAACGCAGAGAAGAAAATAATGATACAAAGAAATCTTCTTCATGCTAAATTACTAATACGTTGTATTATAGCAGAAAACATGAAAACCCTAAGATTTAAGAAGTATTAAGCCAGAGAAAAGTCATCGACCTTTGGGAATTCAGAGACGATACCATTTGAGAATTTGAAAATTTAAGATATTGAAGAATCTTTATATAATTAAGCTTCAGATGATTTATTACGAGAACAAGGTGAATTGTCGTTGTACAATGAATTTGGAATATTACATTAGATTTCGAAGAACAATGTACTTTATTTTACCGTACTTAGAAGTAGAGCACAATAAGCGAGACTTATAAAATTAATAAAATTATACTATTTCGAGTTTTCGACCAATAATTGAGTATGTAACTCAGATTTAATACACTCAATATTTTGAGGTTCTAGGCAAATAGCACATACAATATGGGCTTCACTGGCATGATATCTAGCCCATAACACGAAAAGACAAATTTAGGTGTGTATTTCGATTTTTTTAGCACATTTGATACATTATTATTTTTTGTATCTTTATAAAGTAGAGATAAATTTGCAATATCGTAAAACTCATAGTCCATACATATGAAATTTCAGAATGTAATTTCATCTACTTTTGAACTAATTGCAAGTAATTTTCATGTCTTTTAGAGAAGAAGAAAAAATGTATATTTCATGGATTACATCACTACAGAAATCATCTATAAATTAAAAAATTGCTAATAATAACAATAAATAAATTATTCCATATGTGACAAATAAACTACTATTCATTTTAGGAATCCTAAATATAGCAATATATAGTCACCATTCCTATCCTCTAATTTTTGCCAATTATGCAAATACACGAATAAAAATATTTGGTCTTAAAAAAAGCAATCTATTTTCTAAAATTATTTTAAGAACACATTTTATTTTTATTAGTCTAAATATACACGAAAATAGTAGAGTTTTGTGTGCATGTCAATGTTGGATTCGAATGTTGCAACATTTGATACTCTCTCTCTCTCCTATTTATCCAGAATGGAATAATCTTTTTTGTGACAAAAAAAGAGAGGAATAAACTTGTGGCTATATGCTTATTCTTTGAGTTCATGGCACTCCACGTCAAAAGACGAAAGCACCCTTTTATAATAAAGCTCGAGGGTCGGATGATGACGTCTGGCTTATGCGGTTCACATTTATACCTACCGACTATTAGGGGACCATTTGCCGAGGGTAGTTTCGTCAATTCCACTTGCTGTATTGTATTGCATTACGTAGATAATACTTGGTGATCATATCTTAATATCCTTGTAGTTGGAATTGACTCATATATTATTTATTTGAATATTAAACAAAGGAATATTTGCGGCAAAAGTAATACAAAATACTTTCTTCCGCAATATATTTAAAATTTTATTTTGCCATGATCAAAGTTTTAAAAAGCAAAAAAAAAAAACATTATGCCGAATTTTATATATCTGGTAGTAAGTTTTAAATTTCTAATGGCAGATATTTATTTTTATTTTTACTGTGATAAAATAATATTTAGAATATATTGTGCACTATAAAATATTTTGTGATACTTTTACCACTAATGTCTCTTAAACAAATAAGAGAGGCAAAAAAGCCAACCAATTGTTTGAATATGGATATTTTGCTTTCAATTTAATATTTGATTTTGCTAGCTTGCGTCAAGCAAATCTTTATTGCTCTCTTTGCATTTATTTAATAATGAATAATTCACGTGAAAATTGGGCTACGGAACCCTAGATTTTTAATGTATTAATTTACACGTTCTTCCCATTATACCGTTTTTAATTTAAGTATTCATTGCATTTCAAACCTCTTCTTATCCCTAGGAAAAAAAATCGGGCCGAGCTATAGATTTTAATTAATTTACTCTCATATTAATTTTGTAGGATTTGATTAAATTTAATTTATCTTAGAAAATAATGACGTAATAATATTCAAACTTATTCAAAATAGTATCGGATATTTTCAAACTTATGAATTGTGTTGACTAAATAATTAGTCAAAGCAGTGGCGAATTTAGGATTTTGAGACGAGGAGTATTTTTTTTTTTTTGGACGTATAATATTTTTTACCAACAAAAATCATAAACATGTAAAAAAAATACAGGAAAATTCATATTTGTTTATAAAGGCAAAAAATATAGCATCAGAAGAGTTTTGAAATTTGAGTTAGATCATTTTTAAAACAAGAACTCAAACAAACTTATAGTGAAAAATAACGATTAAATCTACACAAATACCAATGTAAAACGATTAAAAATAATAATATCCATGTAGAAATAAAAACGCAACACGATCATCATTGTATATAATTGATAAAGATCATCATTGTATATAATATCCATTTAAAGTAAATTTCGCATTTCTAAATAATTTGGTCTATGAGTTTTTTTTAATAATTATTTTATGTGTATAACTCTAAAATTAACATTTTTTAACATTCTAAATTTTTTTCATGTTAAACACTTCAATTTCAGACATATACATAAAAAAATTTAAATATTAACGATTGGCTCTATTTTTCGTCTAGATGAGACAATGTGATAGAAAGTGAGAAAGAACAACAGCTAGAATGGAATTGAGCAACGGCAAAATCCGGCTCACAAGATTTTTACGTGGTAAGTTCGACTCGTTAACAAGGTGCCTACTCCATGAGATTTTTACTATGGCTTTCTATAAAATATGTTCGTGACATGGTATGCATAGAATGATAGGATACAGTCTTATAAGTCCCCACGCGGGAAAAGAAAAAGATCTCACGAGTGGATTTGAGTCACTTAAACATGAAAAATATAAGAAAATGACTTCAAATAGCTAGGAATCTTCAACCATGAGCGCAATAGATATGGTTGGTTCGGGCGTTTCGTGCTTGGTCAAACGTAATTGGGGCAAGCGAAATCCTCATATAGCACGACAAATTCGCTCTATCTATCTCTCGTTGGCGGTCGAGCCTATATTCTAGGTGCCTAGGCCGGGAAGACCTGTCCGGAGATTCATTTTCCCATTTTTTTCTAAGAGGAGGATGAAAGATCCTAGTGAATGTCTAAGAGAGTCATTCCTCTCTTCTTTTTTTATGTCTTCGAGCGTTTTTTACCAATGAGGAAGAAGGCATTGTGTATTGTTCAACAGACATGTCTATGATAAGATCACCTAAGCGGTTCTCCACCATAAGATGAGGAAGTGACAAGCCTGCGAGCCTCGTGATGGGTGTCTTCACCTTGCGAATGGTACATCAATCGCTTCATTCGCGTAAAATGGTTGCCTGCGAGAGTCTTCGCCGGAAGAATGCGGGGGAAGTCAGGTTGAAACCGAGGGGACGAGGTCGGGAATGCAAACAACAAACTGGGAGAAACCCCTTGGGCGGGAGCTACTGCTCGGGAACATAGAGCCCGAAAATGGGCCCAAAATTAACTGATAAAATATGTACAAAATAAAAAGATTAACAAAAATATAGACCGCCACACTTATCTTATCAAATACCGTAGATAAATTGCAAGTAACCCACCTGCGATCGGTACCGTTTGCACCTTTGAAACCCTTTGAAAATCCCGTAAAACATGTATAATAACCCTTAAAATTGTATATAAAATAATAATTTTAAAAAAAATCTATAGATGTAAATTATATTTTTTTATACTTTTTTCTTTATAACTAATATTTTTAAATATTCTTATTACAAAAGCTTTATCTGTATACTTTCAATTTTTCGATATACTCATCGATTTGTGGTACCAATCGACATCAATTTAGTAAAATATTACAAGAGCCTCACTATAACAATAATAGAGCCCCGTGTTTAGTTTAGAGAATGCACTAATACTATGTTTTCAGTTATTTAAGTAAAAAATCTGAACGTATTATTAACTTGTATTGAGAATCGATCTTAAAACACAGATAAAACTAGAGACACTTCTAACCACCTCATATAATATCATTCTTCAGTCACTATAAGATCAGTGAGTCAAGCATCAAATTCACAAAAGTCAACAAACGACAATAGGCGCGACCCAATATTAAATTTTAAATTGTTACCGTGTTTGATCTATTTTTCAGCATCAATAATCTATAAAACTTAAAAACTCAAGCCGGTGGAGTCGCCTATAACTCCGTCAGTCAGAGTTCACTGCCCACGAATATTGTCGTTCTACCCTTGTTAATTAATTAGATTTGCGATCGGTACCGTTTGCACCTTTGAAACAGTGGGCAACACATGATGTGAAACAACTAAACAAGTGGGAGTTGGTGGTGAGAGAGACGGCGTAATGCACATGCATAGGAGGTGACTGGCAAATGGCAATCATTATTCATTAAGCTCATCTTTCACATGGATTACATCTCACTCCTCATTAACTTCTAATCAGTGGCGGAACCAGGATTCAGAGACCGGGGGGGTTTAATTTTTCTTTTCCATTAAATTTAATTTTTTGGGGGTGGTTTATGTAAAGTATTTTGGTCCTTTTAGTGCAATTTTCAAAACTTTGGGGGTGGTTTCAACCACCCCACACCATAAGGTACGTCCGCCCTTGCTTCTAATCATCAATTACAAACCAGATTAGCCTTTAAACATTCCTATTAATCATTTTCACGTGAAAAACGGGATCATTTAATTAATTTCTCAAGAAAAATATTAGGTGAAGTGGGTTTTGCGCCTATTTGCGTCGTTAAACAGATTTCGTGTGAAAGAAAAATAGCATTTAAAAATACAAATAATTTATAACTTTACAGAATTAGTCATCGATTTGCTTTACGCTATTATTAACGCAATTATATTATATTAATAGAATATTAATATTTCATTGTCTCCTCACATGGTGAGAAAAAGCTCTAAAAAGACACGACGACATTGGACGAGACACAAACGCTTGTTCAAGAACGTGATCATATTATTTTAGGTTTTAATCTAGCTATATTTATATATATATCAAATTTATTTATCCTTAATTGAATTTAATTGACACATCCATTTATATATTTTTAACCCCTTTTAACAGATTAACTAAAAGATATCATCCTTTAAATTCTCTGATAAAAGTTCTTTAATTTAGAAATGAAAAAGTCTGATATTTATAAATGCTCATATTTAATTTATAATAATTATTAATAATATCTCAAGGGACATTCACATTTCTAAAAATGAAAAGACCCCAGATTAATAAATGCTCATATATATATATATATATATACATACATGAAATGAAAAGAAAAGAAAAGAATTGAAAGAAAATCAACAATTCTGTTGTACACGTGGCCTCGTGGACAATCGTTAGTCTACACCAGACACTCCATATATATACCGTTAAGATGTCATCTCTACGGTTTGCATGCGCGGAGCACGATAGCTAACTACACGCGCGAAACATCGCAGCATTACCCAATTTCGATCTTTATTTTCTATGTATTATATTTTCAATAACGGCAAATGTATGTAAGTTTAGGTAAATCAGCAATCATGTACTAAATTTTATTTTTTAGAGATAAAGTACCCGAATCGTGTAAAATTATGGTGCATGTATTTTTTTCATGTCCATTATTTCACTCTCATAGTCATAATAAAAGTGTGTAATAAAACGTGATAAATGACAGTCGATGCACATCACTTGAGTTAACGGGGAATATGTAATAGAATAAAAAGGACATATATTTTTTCTGAATTGATTACTTTTATTTTTACAAATCAAATTTAAATATATAAGTGTTAATTCTGCTTAAGCTTAAGTACATTTACCGATATTACCTCTTTTTCTTTGAATTTAAATTTGAAGCAAGCTCTGTTGCTTTTCGGATTTAATAGCTCTGTTCTGCGCATATTCCTCTCTCTCTCTCTCTCTCTCTCTCTCTCTCTCTCTCTCCAAACACCAAATAAAAACAAAACAGAGAAGAAGAAGACAACAAAACCAGAAGAAGAAGAACGAAGAAGAAGTGTTTCGAAAGGAAATTCAAACAACAAGTGGTTTCCCAATCTCTGCTCTCTCTCTCTCGCTCTCTCTGTTTGTTTCCCGAGAAACTGAGGACGGAACCACTTGGAATTGGAAATGGCGGAAACGGCCGAGAATGGCGGCCAATCGGCGAGATCGGAGAGCAAGTTCCCGCTCAGCTCGTGGGAGGTGACCGTGGCTTCCACGGTGCTCATGGGCTTCGTCCTCGGATTCCTCGGCGTCTACCTCACCATGCCCGCCTCCGATTACAGCTTCCTCAAGCTCCCTCACACGCTCGAAGATCTTCAAGTCCTCAGGTACTCGGATTAGCTTTTCTCAAATCGAATCTTCGTTTTCAATCGATTGCGGAGAGCTAGGTTTCGAAATTAGAAAGGGAAATTTCCCCTTTTTGGTACTGATTTGGGGGTTTTTCCTTATTGGATTCAAATGGCGTATTTGCATGTCAGATTCGCCATTGTAGAAGATCTACATTACTCACATTTGGTACTTGCAATAAAGGGGTTTCGAGATTTTTTCTTTCCGCTTATACCCCTCTTTTGAGCAGAGATAACCTTGAAAGCTACACAAGTGACTACACTGCACAGGTTCTGGTCGGGTACTGCATGGTCTACATCTTCATGCAGACCTTCATGATCCCCGGAACCGTGTTCATGTCGCTTCTCGCCGGTTCGCTTTTCGGCGTCATCAAGGGCGTCGCGCTTGTCGTTTTCGCTGCGACGGCTGGCGCTTCGTCTTGCTTCTTCTTGTCGAAGCTCATCGGACGTCCCATCGTGTTCTCGCTCTGGCCCGACAAGCTGAAGTTCTTCCAAACTCAGGTAAGCCCGTGAATCTTACTCGTTTCTTTCCGTTTTTGGTAATGCGTCGATGAGAAAAAAAAATGTTAAGGAAGAACTTGTCTTTGATCTCAGGTGGGGAAGAGGAGAGAGCGACTTCTGAATTACATGCTCTTCTTGAGATTGACACCGACTTTGCCGAACACGTTCATCAACTTCGCGTCTCCGATTGTTGATGTGCCGTATCACATCTTCTTTTTCGGAACCTTGATCGGTCTCATTCCGGCCGCTTATGTTACCGTCAAGGTATCGTACTTGCTATTATTAAAATATGAAGGTTTTTTACTTTTTAGTGTGTGTATGTGTTTGGAACAGAAGATATCTTGACTTTGTGTTGACACTCGAATCAGTGTCCGGTGCACTACACAATGTTCAATGAATTTAGAATAATTTCTTTCAAGTATTCAACATAATAATTAGAATATATTTTTTCCCGGTAGTCTGCGTATCTTCTTGCTTGAAATATTTCCTTCCGATTTGGAAGGAAATCTCAACGACCGTTGCTTCTCTAGGATAACGAATTTATAGCGATAATACTAAAACAAAGCGTAACCACAATCAACTCGGTTTTATCTTATTATTGCAGGCCGGTTTAGCACTCGGGGAGCTTCAATCCATCGGCGATCTCTACGACTTCAGCTCAATCGCCACTTTGTTCTTCATCGGTCTGGTCTCTGTCACTCCGACGTTGATCAGCAAAGGAAAATCATCATAGGGCTATTGACCACAAGCTAGCGGTGCACAATACCCGGTGCTCTTCCTTAAGCCATCACGGTATGTTCGAGTATCTGTATACATGTATGTGTAGCTGTATGATATCGCTGTATATGATTACGGTTTTCACTGCATTTTGCTTCGGCCATTGCAGACCGTGAAGTGAAACGAGAGACGAGTTTTTCACACCGTGCCGGTTTTGGGAGAAACTTGGAAAAGTGGATGGGAGATGGGAATGGGTGTAATGTGTTTTAATACAAATGTTAGAAATTACTGGTTGGTTTAAATGTATATTTAATAAAGACTAAATTTTAGGTGTTAACATTGCTTGCCTCTCTCTGTGGAGTTAAAATAGTTCAAAGCGATCAATACGACCACGATAAGATGAATGAACACGACATAGCGTAAAACTACGATGAATCGAGTTTCATGACTTAAGTAGGATCGCCTAATTAATCAACAAACTTTTCATCTCCCCCAACGCCTGTTGTCGCGTTAATTAGAAACCGAGGCTTCTCCCACCGCTCATTATTGCCTGCGTCATCGATCCAACATTTTGTCGACCAAACTCATCGATTAATAATGCCGGAATCGGTTAGGTCGATCATCACCTTTCTTCTTCTCGTCGTCTGGGCTTTGTTCCTAATTAGGCTTCAAGTTTGGTGGCGCTTACTTGACTTTCCTCTTGTACCAGGCTTTTGCGTGCTTTGACCAAGCTTAAAAAGTCTATTGTCTGTTTATCTTAAAAGATAAAATTGTACCTCAACAGAAACCAATTAAAAGTATTACTGTTATTAGTTAAATTAGGTTTTTATGGATAAATACTGTTGATTTTGAAAATTAGATCACACACTTGAGGGGCCCAATTGCTCGTGTTCGATCGGGCCCAACGTCGCCTGTTGACTTTAGTTGGATAAGAGCTTTGACCCCTCGCACTTTCGGGTTAAATAGACCCTCCATTGACCGTGGACCAAAAATATGGGCTTTATTTGAAGCCTGTTACCATGGGGAATGGAAGGGACAAGGCCGAGGTTACATGTTCGGGACGCCCCTAGATCTAGTCTACTCGTAGGGAGGATCACAATATTAACCTTTTTGTGGGTCCTGACATATCAGACTCTCCGCCTGAGTCACTAATCTGGGTCCTCGGTCTATCCGTAAAGTCAATAAATCTGCCTCAGATAATAAACTAAAGGATAGCACGAGCACCGTGTAGATCGAGAATCTTAAAAGGGAAGGTCGTAAATCGTACCAAAACTTTTTACTAGGTCTTTCGCTCTAGCTGACTTCTCCGTACTCGAACATGGGCATAAGAACACCCGAGCTTTGACGAGTGAGAATGAGTTACCGTTTAACTGAAACCGAGTTTCTATTCATAATAGGGTCCATGGGTTCAAACTCAATTATAAATTACTCCAGGAAGCCTCCAGGACAATATTATGTAGTTTTTTGGGTCCCTGCATCCGGTCGGCCCAATGGCACCGACCACGTCCCCATCAGATGTCGGACGCGCCCTCACGTGCGGCATGAAGAAGTTGACGCGCCTGGGCCCGTGAGGGTGGCAGGTGCCACGTGGCTGTGCGTGGGGCCTGTGGGGGCCACCTGAGGTGCTCCCGGCCCCTTTTCAGGGTTCCGGGAGCGTCCCGAGGCCATTTTTTAAAAATAAATTTCATAGCGTTTTTTAGTATCTCGATATTTTTAGGAACATCTAGACACTCTGTTTTGCGAAAACAGACCTCCGGTGAGCATTTTGGATAAACCTGACTTAATTTTTATAAAAGAAAAATCAAATAGATAATTTTTCTTTTTTTTAATTATTTTAAATACCCCTAACAAATACTATTAAATATTAGTGTATAGGTTCATATATATGGGGCTAGGTCCGAGTTTGACAGGGTCGTAGACTCGTAGACAAGTAAATTTTTTGAGTCCTTTATTTAAATAATTTTAGTAAAAATGATAAATTAAAAAACCCCTCAAATTTCACTTTACTCAAACATAAATCGTTCAACATCGTTAAATAGATGTAAAATATAAATTAACTTTTAAATGAAATTTGAAAGTAAAACTTTTGGACTTCTAGGAACATGCCTCTCTCGACGGTTTTATGCTCATCCAAAAATAGTAAAATTGATAAGACAATCATCTTCTATAGAAGTCATGGGAACTCAAGAGCTTAGTGGTGCTTAATGCCCTATTAATTTCTTAACATAGTCATAAACGAACCTTTGATATCAAAGTACACATAAGGATCCAATGAATCTTTCATTATCATTGTAGAAAACCAAAGTATTGAAGACTTGATATAAAAATAAGAAGCAGATAAATTACTATCAAATGCCAAAAAAAAAGAAATTAAAATTAATTGTTTCGAGTTGTAACTGGAAATTCTTTTATGAGTTATACCTGAAAATAGAATGGCTTATTCAACCTTTCTGGGTACAACAGGTTAAGCAAACCCTAATTCAAGATCATACAGCTATAGATTTCAAACTTGTGATGTAGCCAATAATGGCATATCCTACCTAAATTTCCGTGCTTTCTTCTTCCCCAAGACACTCTCTGGAGTGCGACTATCCATCTTCCGTTTCGTTCCCGTGTCTCTATCCCTCAGAAGGTTTGCTTTGGCCTTCCGGGCTGCCACCGACGGCCTTTTATCCGACCGTACAACCATTTTCTTGGCTTTAAATGTCACGCTTTCTGGCTTACTGGCTTTTGCAACTTTCTTATCGACTCCGGATTTGCTGGCACGCACGCCCTGATATGAAGCCGTGGACGCTGTTGTGAAAGCCCTTTTATCTCCTTCTGCAGAGCCTGAACTCCGAGACTTCTTTGCTGAGCCGGATTGCTCGTCGGGCGTTGGGTTCTTTCTCTTAGATGGGGTTGATTCGGGCTTGGCGTGGAAAAGCCTGAGGTCTCGATCCCGGATTTTTAGGTTGCGTTTCGTCACAACAGCGTGAGCGGCTTCCTGTGATGACAAAGAAAATATATCCTGTGAGAATTGATATTTTTTAGGAAAAAAATTATTAAAACAACGCAAATTAGGAAAAACCACTCTAATTTTTCAAGTTTATCGAACGTTTGGTGTTGAGTACTAATACAACGCCGATGTATAAAAATATATTCCGCGACATTTTATTTGGAATCTAGAAATCTTTTTTTTTCTTTTATCTTGAGGTTCCGAAAAAGAAGAAAGTTTCCATTCACGTTTTTCTCCCGTTCCTTCACATTTTCTAAGTTCTCAACATAGAGAAAATCAGCAATGAACCCCTATCACCAAATCTCAGGAAGGAGACTAATCAGTTTGACTCTATGATTTTCTTTCTTATGAAATTCGACAAATAAATGGACGGATTCACGGAGAACGTGGAATATTTGTAGCTTGTGGTGGTGCTAAGAGAGACATCAAAAGGGTTATAGAACATACTTTTGTATCAAACAGTACATATGCGAAACCCTTGCCGAGATTGTTGTTAGGGTCTCTGATGACTCGAACGCCGATGACGCTTGATCCCAGGTTGGCGATTCCGCAAAACAATTGATAAACTTCCTCGTCCTGCAGAAAACGAATGAAGTTGAGCCCTTTGAAAGATTCACAAATTTAATGTCCAAAATTAATCAAATTTCAGAAGAAAATAGTCAAAATACCTTTACATCAAACGGTAAATTACCGACAAAAACAGTTCTCTTATGGTCATAAGGAGAAGCTTCATCCTTCTTCATCTTCTTGCGAGGTGGGCACGCCCTGTCAACTCGTATATGATGTTCTCCGACCTATAAACATTATAAAAAAATAGAACAAAAAATTCATCGAGCCATCTTCAAAAAAGACAAGTTATCCAAAGTAACCACGTACCACGGCCATATTATGGGCCAAAGAAGCCTGTGCCGCTTCCTCCTTCTTGAAGACCACATACCCATGTACACTTTAAAACAGAAACAATGAATCATCAGTTTGTTCCTTGAAGCAAAACAATATAACATATAAAGGCAATACCAAACCGACACAACACGAATATTACAGATTGTTGAAGGGATATTTATTCGAGTGTCCCACCATTCTCCACTCATATTCACCTCACACTAATTTTCTGAACCTTTCTATAAGGGATAACTCATATAGGTCTTAAACTAATTAAACTTAAGAAACTGACCCCTATAAATTATTTTATCAACAACCAATTTATGTTTCCGTGCCGATCAATGCTCGTTCTTCTTTGAATAGATATCACGTTGCCACCAGCACAAAGTCTCAAACTTAACAAGTTCATCACTAAATAAATATACATTAAACATAAACATAATATAGATTAATGATGAACCATGTCTAATAGTTATATGTTACATACATCATCCAGTTACCAAATTATCGAATACCGTTACCACATGACAAATTGTTATTCGGTTTCTTCTGAAATAAAGATCGGATTTAAGATCTGTAATCAGCATAATCAGTAGCAGAAACCCCGTTTTCGGTCTTTTCGGTACACCCCTAATCAAACCCGTCTCTGATTATAATTTATTCCTCACAAAATCGAAACCAAGAAACTCAAAATCAATACCTATCAGCAGATTCATGGAACTGCTTCGTTAGTACTGCCCCTTTCCTCGGCGTTTTGGTCTGAACAAAACATCAAAAAAGCCTGTCAGCCAAACACCCAGACGCCATGGACAAGATAAAGAACAAGCTTTGAGCATGCGAAGACTGATAAGAACTCACATCGGTGAGCGGCACGGAGCGAATCCTCACAGATTCTACCTCTCCGAATTTCTCAAACTCCTTGATCAGAGCCTTCTTCTTCAACTTCAGCGGCAAATTCCCGACGAAAACCGTCCGCAGAAGCTTGCCCTCGTCGTCGAAACCCTCTTTCGGCACCAAATTCTCCGCCGCGTTATCCGCCGTCTTCCGCTTCGCCCCAACATTCTCGCTCGCTCGGTTCGCTTCCCCCTCGCCGTCGCCGCCATTAACGGCGCCGTACTTCCTCGCCTCGTACTCCTTCTCGACCTCGTCTCTCTTCCTCTTCTTCTTCTCCTTCTTCTCTTCCTCCTTCCCCGAAACTTCCACGGCGACCTCGGGTTCGGAGCCACGGAGCTTCTTGGCGGAGCCGGAGTCCGTCTCCTTCTTCCTCTTCTCGGGAGCTGGGGCTAGGGTTTGGGGTTTCTCCTGGAGGGGGTTTCGCTTGAAAGGGTTTTGGTCGGAGAAGATCGAAGCGGCATCGTTGACGTCGCCGAAGAGCTTGCTGAAAATGCCAGGCTGGTTATCCGACGAAGGTGCGCCGTCGCTCGCCGGAGCATCGCTGAGCTTCTTCTTCGCCATTTCTTCTTCTTGGTTTGTTTAGGTCACGAATTCAGGTTTTCCATACACTAATCGGGTCGGGTTCCTACACCCATATAGGTCGGGTCGGGTTTCTATACTGAGAAAATGGTTTTTCTTTTGATGCATTTTGTGTCGTATACTATATATGACCTGTCGTTTCTTTATTCTCTGTAGTTGTAGTTTAAGAATTGGGTAAACTGCGGCTAAAATACCTAATGTTTCATTTATTTTTAATTATATACCTAAAGTTTTTTTTTGGTGGCTATAATACCCAAAGTTTATTCTGTTAACGCCAAATGTACCCACCGTTAAATCTCTGTTATTTCGCACGCGTGGCATATATTATAAGGGTAAACTGCGGCTAAAATACCCAATGTTTCCATTTTTTTTAATTATGTACCCAAAGTTTTTTTTTGGTGGCTGTAATACCCGAAGTTTATTCCGTTAACGCCAAACATACCCACCGGCATATCCATCGATTTACCTATGAGATACCAATCGACAAGCAATATATCCATAAAATGAAAAGTGCAA
Source organism: Parietaria judaica (assembly GCA_954871525.1). Classification (NCBI taxonomy): domain Eukaryota; kingdom Viridiplantae; phylum Streptophyta; class Magnoliopsida; order Rosales; family Urticaceae; genus Parietaria; species Parietaria judaica. The sequence goes on along the minus strand of OX940868.1, from coordinate 17,323,992 downwards.
AACGACATCGGCAAACGGTATTTAAAACCTTGAAGTAGATAATTTATATTTAACATTTATAAATTATATCATTTATAAAATTTAACATGTAAAATTCAATTATAACTATATAATAAAATATGTTAAAAAATATAATAAATAACATTCCATGTAAATATTCATAATTAATAGATTGAAATAAAATTATAAATTATAAAATAACTTTATGCTAGATATATTATATATTACATTTATAAATTACATAATCTATAAAATGTGTATATAAATGTTATTTTTATAAATATTTATAAACAATATTATAAATTTTATATTAAACCCTAAACCCTATTAAAAAAAATATGTGCCACGCGGGCGAAATAACGGAAATTTAACGGTGGGTACATTTGGCGTTAACAGAATAAACTTTGGGTATTATAGCCACCAAAAAAAAACTTTGGGTACATAATTAAAAAAAATGAAACATTGGGTATTTTAGCCGCGGGAAAAATAACGGAGATTTAACGGTGGGTTCGTTTGGCGTTAACGGAATAAACTTTGGGTATTATAGCCACCAAAAAAAAACTTTGGGTACATAATTAAAAAAATTTGAATCATTGGGTATTTTAGCCATAGTTTACCATTAAGAATTTCGGTGTCATTAGTACGTAGTGCGGTAAATATGTATTTAATATTTAAATTTTTATGGTAGTATAAATTTAATTTACTTTCTTCTTTAGTCAGAGCTCTTAATGTTCATTTTTTAATATCCACGTTTTAATCGATTCGACAAAATTTAGACGTGACGTTAAGTCTTAGATACATGATGCGGATATATAATATGGGGATATCTTCAAGATTTGTTTTATTTTAATTATTATTTATTTGTTTTCATTTTAGTTAGAGAGATTTAGGGAATTAGTTCATCTTTTCTTGCTTTTCAGTATAAACCCTAACTCTATATAAGAGTGGTGGATGTTATTTTATTTCTCAGATTTTGATGAATAGTAAATTGAAGCGTTTGCTTTGAAGAAGCTGAGTTTTTACTGCTCGCTTAGACGTGTTCTTTAATCTCTGTAGTCCGCTCTACATCAATACACATCTTACTTTTAAAAATCTATCAATTATCCTTTTTTTTCTTTCTTGATTTTGAAGAGATTTTAACAAGTAGATTCAATTTTATATGCAAAGTAACTAAAAAATTTGCCTTATGATAAAAATTCAATAGAAATATTCAATTTTCTCCTATTAAATAAAAAATTATATACCGAAAACTACATATTTAATTGAAAACGACAGTTATTATGTCTGCGTCATTTTCATACAGGCAAAAGAAATCGACAATAATATAATAAAATGATAAGAAATTAGATTTGGGAAAATGTATGTACATCATCAATACACAATTTGCAAGTTGTTTTACGGATCTTATAAGTTAATGAAATGCATGTCACATTCCATATAACTATTTTCATTTCATACACAATCTAATTTTGTAACAATATTTAGCAAATAATCCGAAATTACTTAAGCGAACACACAGCATACTCTATAATACTGTAATACACAAAGAAATAAAGAAAATATAGTTAAAAATAGTTGAGAAATGGATATGCTTTTATTAATCGTCAAACATTTGAAACAAGGATGTTGCTACATTATTATAACACACAAGCAAATCTCTCGTTATCAGTTCGACGACACTCAATATTATTAGAAAGAAGTTGATGAATCAAAATTACTCCTCTCCTCCTCAGTTTCATGCCAAGTCCACGTGATAAACTTCCGTCATGTCGGGATAGAACAGCCCGAAGTTCTGCTCGGTCCCAGCCGGCTTCTGATTCTCGTTGTAGAGGGCGAAAATGTAGGCTTCGATGCTCTTCCCGGGCCTACGGGGCGTACCCGCACCACTCGCTACATGTCTGATCAACAATTTAACTTAAAGTCAGTGTATTATAATTTAGAGGATGATTCCTTAAAGTATAAGTTAAGGCAACAAAAATAAGTTCAAAATTTAGAGGTGAAAAATATAAATTTATGTTTGGATGGATAAATTTAAAAGATAAGTTGAGTAATTATAATTTGAGGTAAAACAAAATAAGGGGGTACAAATGTAATTCAATATTATATTTTATATTTGTTATAGTGATACAAAATTTAATAAGTTGGAGTAATTTAATTAAAATGAATCATAAATTAAATAAGTTAATGATCAAACCATTTGAATTGCAATGCCAGTACCTGATCAAGTTGTTGTTATACTGGGCCGCTTTTTCGATCACTGCCACGTCGCCATTCCCGGCAGAAGGCCACCCCGTCTCTGACACGACGATGTCCACACCACCTCCGCCAACCTTCTCAAGCGCCGCATAGACTGCGTCAACTACCGCATCAAACAAGTTCCGGTACTCCAACCCTCCATCGTTTACCACAACCTGGTCCCCCCCGAGCAGCGCGTACTCCAACGAGATATCGCCGGGGTTCGAGATGTATGAGAAGTAGGGATACACATTAACGAGCAGCGGCGCCCCCGTGGCGGTCAAAAACTCAGCGATGGGCCCCATAGTCGACTCGACTAATTCGGCGGAGAATGCGCCGGACGATGGCGGGTACGAGGAGCCGAGCACTGAGGTCGCGACCGCGGTGGTGACGGGGATGCCCGACGTGGCAGGAGAGGCCACGAGGGCGGTCTTGAGGTTCTGCATGGCAGGGAGGACGAGGGTTTGGAGGTCGCTCGGGATGACCTCGTTGCCGGCGGTGATATAACGGAACTTGAGGCCGGCTGCGGCAAAGGGGGCGACGTGGGAGTTGACCCACTGGAGGGCGAAGTCGGGGCTGGTGGCGAGGATCGGGACGTCATTATTTAGGGTTCCGAGGACAAGCTCGATGCCGGAGCCTTGGAGGGCGGTTAGGGCATCGTGGTTGGGCTCGAACATGCGAATCCTGCCGATGTTTTTCGAATTGAGGAAGCCAATAGTGGTGGCCGGAGACGGAAGGTTGTCACCGAGCAAGCCGTAGTTCACTCCGACCACTCCAGCTTCTGCACGTAAGTAAAATCCTTGTAATATTATAATTATTATTATATATACACATCATATATTTACTTTTGCTTCAAGTCAAGTATGTATGATTATCGACATTGTATAATATAGGCATCATGTGTAATAATATTATTAAAACCATGCAATATTTTCAAAGAAATCTCGATTTACTAGTGTTTGTAATAATAAATTTATAAATTTGAGGCTACGTGAAATAACGTTATATACACAAATTATATACTGTATATCATTTTACGTAGTGTATATATATATTTATGTGTGTGTGATAGGTTAATTTCAATTATATATAACTAATGTCGGGTTTCGTATTAAATTATTATACCAAAATAAATTAGGGAAATTCAAGTTTTTTTAGGATTTAAGCATATATATATAAATGAGTATTATTTCTCTATAAAAAAGTGTATTATTTATATATATATATATATATATATATATGATGAATGTGTGATAAATGTCGAGTTTCGTAATATAATTGACCATTATACTTTGAAAATAATATCAATATTACTTTTTTGAGGCTATGCAAAATGATATATTTGTAATTAATGTATGAATGTGTATTATATATATTTGAATGTATTTGCAAAAAAAGAATGTGTATTTTATATATATATATATATATATATATATATATATATATGACGAATGTGTGATAAATGTCGAGTTTCGTAATATAAATGACCATTATACTTTGAAAATAATATCAATATTACTTTTTTGAGGTTATGCAAAGTGATATATTTATAGTATTCCACCATACACTTCCTATGAAATTTGTAAAAAATCACTTCTCTTTCGAGGATACACAGAAGCATATCATATACAAAACATAATATGTATGTGTATATATATATGCACACACACACAATGACACAAATGTATGAGTGTATCGTATGAGAGAAAAAGTGAAGTATACCAGTAAAGAAGACAGGCTGAAGCGTAACGAGTAGATTCAACAAGACAAGAACCAGAGAAGCTTTCGTCATTCTGTAATCTGCAAAATGATGATCATATTATATTAACAAGGAATATTTAATCAACAAATTATTAAATAAATTATAATAACAAGTGGCAAAAATGCATTGACAATCTCGACAAACTTACATTGTTGTTGCTGTCTTTTAGCAAAGACAAACAAATTAGAGCACCTTAATTTTTATAATTATCACAAGAAAGTGAGATTGTATTTTGTGTAGGAGAATTGCGAATAATGCTCATGTATATATACATTTTTATGGACAGTTAATTAAGGATAGGATTTGATCGTTGACCACTGCACAAATATCACAAATTAATGTGATGAGGATCTTATGAATCAATTTTAGTAAAAAATGTGCATGTAATTCGGAAATATATACGCTTTTATACTCACAATATAATTGCATTTGACTTGACCTAACTGCATCAAAAAGGTAAGCTAGTGCCGGAACAATAATCAAAATAATTCATGTAAAAATATAGGGTAAATTGTGGCTAAAATACCCAATGTTTCAAAAAAAATTTAATTATGTACCCAAAGTTTTATTTTGGTGGCTATAATACCCAAAAATTATACCGTTAACGCCAAACGAACTCACCGTTAAATCTTCGTTATTTTGCCCACGGCTAAAATACCTAATGTTTCATTTTTTTTAATTATGTACCCAAAGTTTTTTTTTGGTGACTATAATACCCAAAGTTTATTCTGTTAACGCCAAACGTACCCACCGTTAAATTTCCGTTATTTCGCCCGCGTGGCACATATTTTTTTTAATAGGGTTTAGGGTTTAATAGAAAATTTGTAATATTGTTTATAAATATTTATAAAAATAACATTTATACACACATTTTATAGATTATGTAATTTATAATATATCTAGCATAATGTTATTTTATATTTTATAATTTTATTTCAATCTATTAATTATGAATATTTACATGGAATGTTATTATTATATTTTTTAACATGTTTTATTATATAGTTATAATTGAATTTTACATGTTACATTTTATAAATTATATAATTTATAAATGTTAAATATAAAATATCTACTCTGCTTATTATATTATTTAAAAATATAATCTTACTTCATTCACTTTAATATGAATAATTTATATTTAATTAAATTTTATGACACTTTAACATGTCACAATTTTAAGTCTAAGTATATGTTAAATGTAACATTTTTTTACATGTTACAATATATGTATACTTGCTTTATAAAAAAATTTAAATGTCGATTACCGTAGCAAGAGATGAAGGTGGACGGGGGGCTAAGTGTGTCTGCGGTTTCAAGGAGGGCGTGTGATCGAAACCCATGTACACTTTAAATTTTGTGTCCCACTGGGGGAGAGAGAGAGTGGGCCATGTAAATATATATATATGCCACGACAAAAATTTAACGGTGGGTATGTTTGGCATTAACGGAATAAACTTTGGGTATTACAGCCAAAAAAAAAAAAAACTTTGGGTACATAATTAAAAAAAATGGAAACATTGGGCATTTTAGCCGCAGTTTACCCTTATAATATATGCCACGCGGGCAAAATAACAGAGATTTAACGGTGGGTACATTTGGCGTTAACGGAATAAACTTTGGGTATTATAGCCACCAAAAAAAAAACTTTGGGTATATAATTAAAAATAAATGAAACATTGGGTATTTTAGCCGCAGTTTACCCAAAAATATATATGGGATAATTGTAGCAAAAGTATCTACACTTTGAATAACTGAAACGGCATGGATCTAAAGTCATAAAATGTGACAGAAGTACCCAAAGTCAACAAATGTTAGACAACATATTTTTTCGTCCAATTGTTTCCGTCGAATTCATATGAGAGAAGATACTAGCTAGTAGGATGAGCACATATATGTATATCATAGATATGATTTATAGCACTATACTAAAATTTTAACCAACATCTGTTGAAAAAGTGCACGGAAATATACATCGCTTTAATCTTGTCAACTTAAGTACTTCTCTTCTATTTGGTCAACATTTTGAGAACTTTTGCCTCGATTAGCTGAGATGGACTGTAATATTGCACATATATTGGTGTGATTTTTTTATATTTTGGGTTAATGTGGGAAATACTCATTTTATACAAACCTTTATAATAACTACCAATTTTAGTGTGTTTTAATACACAATGGGTAAGTTTTAAAAAAGTTTGTACAACAATAGGTATTTCGTATCATTTTCTTAAAAAAGAAATCATATTAATTCTATATATATTTTTTGTTTATTAAAGAAATACCCATTTTGTACAAACTCTTTTAAAAACTTTCTATTTTGTACAAACTCTTTTAAAAACTTTCTATTGTACAATAAGTAATTTTTAAAAAGATCTATCGCAAAATGAGTATTTCTTACAATTTTTTTTTTACTTTTTTAAATCACTATTAAACGACAATGCTTTCGTATACAGTCCTGAATATCTCAAATCTAGAAGTCAACAATTGTGAATAGAAAAATAACTAGGATATTCTAAAATAAGTAAAATTATATATTTATCGCCGGCCTTTTCTTTTAACACATAAATTATAAGTATATGTTTGAACTTATGTACGAGCCATATTGATGTAGTGGATGATTCTCATTTCCACAATTAGACAACATCACCTTCCTTTTATTTTGATTTGTTTGTTTATTTATTGCTAATTGTTTTATTTTTTATTGACAATTTCAATGCATTCAAGTTTCTTTTATTTTTCTTCAATCTGTGTAATTTTAGGCATCAGTTATAGATTTATTCATATATATTAAAATAGTATGCATGTAGGATATAGTTTTTTAAAATAACGATAAAAAAAAATTGTTCAAGAGAGTGTTTTTCGATTTTTTCTATAATCCAAATCTACATCATATATCCAAAGTACGTATGATTCCACTGTCATTGCTCGTATCACAAAAGTCAAAACCTATGTAATTGATCTGATAAGTAGAACGCTTAGATTTGCATAAATTCAGATAATTGATCTGAGCAATATTTTTATTTAAATTATTTGATTGTTAGTGTTGGGATTTCACCAACAACCCGGTCAAGATTCACTTCTTGAAGAAGGCAAAAGTTGCGGAATTATGACAAACTAATAACAGTGGACAAGAATCTACTTTATTTATACACAACACACAAGGTTTGTACAAAAGTCTCAAAGATGGGTACTTTCCCCAGAAATACACCCTTTCTACAACGATACCCCTTTTCGTAAAGAGCTAAACACGCCTTGTCGATCACTGCTTCTTCTTCTCTTCTGAAGTTCGATGACTCTCTGATTCTGATCAAGACTCAATCTTTGATACTCCCCGTCGTGGCCCTTGCTCTGTCTCTTCTCCGTCGTCTCTCTTCGGCGAACCTCTCTGACCCACGGCTAACTCCGTCACACTCCTCCGGCGACACCGTCTTGGTCGATTCCCGACTGTACAGACTCTCTCTTTACGGTTAACCCACCACGTACAATCCCCGTACGATTCCCTTGGGTTTCTCAACCGATCCACGGAGATAGAGACGAATCACCAACCTTGAAGAAGATCCATGACGCCGCGATGACCACCTCTGAGAAACTCGAAGCACTGTACGTCGCCTTCGTCTCCGTCGTGATTCTCCGTCGCGTTCCACCGCGTCCTTCTTCTCCGGTGATTCTTCAGAGCTTTCCTGGCACTCCACGGGTTTCTCTCTCTAAGATTCTCTCAGAGTCTCTCTCTCTAGAATCTGTTTGGCTCTCTCTCTAAGTCGTTGTGATTCTGTTATTTCTGGGTTGATCATAACCGCTTCACCGATGAGACTTATATAGAGTGTGAGGTTTGATTCCTGTCCTCGGGTGTTGACTGAAAGTCAATCCCGATAGGCTGAGTCAAGTGTAGCGTCCGTGACTCACAGACAAAGTCAAGCTTGCTTGTCACCGAGCTTGTGACCAACAGTTAGGGAATGCAATTTTAATGATTGGATTGAATTGAATTAAATCGAAGGAAACATTTATGATGATTGTATAAGGATTATTCTTATCGCTTTGAAATTGCCTAACTAATTTCGTGTATTGTGGAAATCTACTATTAAAATTGCATAAGTATAATATTTAAGCAGATTTATTAGGGAAAACCATGTAGGATTTTCTCTGATTTTTGGGTTAACTAAGTGCTAGAAATTCTAATTAAATTATAAATAGTAGATTCGTGATACAATTTGACCACATGTATCGTGCTTGAACTTAAATTTTATTTTATTTTACTTAGGTTATAAAACTTATCAAACACAACTTCCTCATACTCGAACTTCAGTCACCACCGAGTGAAGCAGTATCCATCGTAGAAACTAGAACGCTTTGATCGTCAAACGAGCAAGATCGGATTTTTCTCATTTTTGTACCATATAATATTTATCTTCATTTTAAAGATATTTGGTTACTTAATACATATCATTGGTTTAGGAGATATATTGATATCATTATTTATCGTTTTATTGATTTATCAAAAGGGAAGATAATTATGCTACTAGTGAGGGTTTAGGGTTTATATAGGTGCTAATTCCTAATGGGATAGTGATTTTTTTTATTTTATTTTATAAGGCTATAATGAGCTCATACATTTTTATCGAGTCTAGCTTACAATATCTCATGTGTACAACAATATTATTAGCTAATCGTACACGCTACGTGCATAAGATTAGGACTATAAGAAAATTAGTTGAATGAGTAAGATTCGTTATGAGGACCAATTTTTATTAGGGATCTCATTGTTTTGGTTTTTGCTTGCGTTATACTGTCGGGTAATCTACATGTTATGATGTTATCAAGTAAATATGTTTTATACAATATTAGCTAATATCGTACACCATTATAAGTGCATAAGATTAGGACCATTATGATTAAATAATTACTCTCTAAAAGTGTGATTGGAACCGATTTTATTTTGTTCCTCTTTTTCATTTATTAAGCAGGGGTTTCTTTAAAAAAATAAAATATTATGTTTGATGAAAAGTTGAATGTTGAACCATTTGAGTTATGCTACATATATGTTGATGTCGGAAAAAAAAAATTGTTATGGCCCATGTCTTGATCAATAACATAACAAAAGACGTAGCCATCAAATTATAGGGTAAACCTCATTAAAAAAAAAAAAAGATCTTTGTCTCTTTCTCTGTTGTCCACTTCCTTTATCGATGACCGTTCGAGCAAGCTTTTGATGGAAATACTCGAACTCTAAAGAAAACTAAAAGCGGAATTAATATACCAACTGTAACTCCGTGACTACCGAGATAATTTTTCACCCCAACGTATACATCTTCAAATGACCCGAAGTTGAAAACGATCATATAACGAAGAACCCAAAAGCAATAATTGCATAAAAGTTGGTTTGAGAGTAAGACACATCACATGCAGGGTTTGGCGTGGATAAAGATCGCTTACCCAACCCAGTTCAAATTAGTTATGGTCAATAATAGAGTAGAGTTCTAACTTGAATCAATTTATATAACCGATCTTAAGAGTTTTCAATCAACATTTTAGACTTGAATAAGATTAAGTTTCGTTCAAAATAGCTGCAATAAAATAAATCTAAGGTGAAAATGCAAATTAGTGATTGGAAAATGATAATTATCGTTCTCCTCTTAGTCTAAATTCATTCGTACATTTCTTCGTAGTTTGTAATTGTCGTTATAACCCGATCGATCATACGTACACTTTGAACAAGGAATAAGGGACAAAGAAATTAACATTATTAGTTTATTTATTTATTACTATAACTATGCTATTCTTTACATTGGAAAATCTTTAAAAAATTTCCCTCGGCAAGTGAGAAAGTAATAAATAAAGCCTACACGTAGTGCATGCATGGAGCAAAGATCATAAAATGTCAAAGATATATTACATGATGTTTCGACTAGTATTGCTTTAATTATAAATAACTAAGCTTTATTTATCAACCCTTAGACTAAAAAAGACTGGGGTTTTAGGGTGTGTTTGTTTGCATTAAGATTCAGACGTCTGAAATGCACATCTGAATATTAAGATCTTGCATTTGGATCTGAATGGTTAAAAAATAAGTCTGTTTGTTTTTTAAAGATCTAAATGCAGATCTGAATGTAGTTTTATTTTTTAATTATGTTTCATTCCATATTATAAAGTAAAAATTAATTATTTTTATTATAAATTTGGACTATAGTAATCATAAAATAAATATTTTAGATAAATTTAGATACCATGAAATATAATATTTAATATAGTATTAATATTTTATAAGAAAATGTAGGTATTCTAATTTAAGAGTAACGACACAAGCATAAATATTAAACAAACGAGAAATTCCTATCATAGATACTAAATTAAAAAGTAAGTATTACATTGTATTGTGGACATAAAAGAAAACATAAAATATATCAAACTATTCAAGATAGTTTATCAAGTGCTAACAACTTCATCTCCTTTGCATTAGTTGGAGTGTGATGTCATTCCGCATATTCTCCCTGACTGGTACATCTTCGGTTCCCCAACCAAATCCATTTATTTCTTCTTCTCCTTGTTCTTGTGGCCCTTCTCATCTCTTTTGCAAATTCTATCATAGTTTCAAGAACTTCATGAAAATACTTATAAACCGTTTGCGAAGAATGTTGAAATCTTCTCTTGATAACAACCGTCTGTACCAATAAATTACTATCAACGACATAAGCTTTTTTTTTTAAAATCCATACCAATCTGTTGAGAATATGAATTTTCAGTCTATATCAATCAAGTTGAAGTCTTTTTATGAACAAAAACTACATATTTTTTTTTTATGGATAGTTATCAACATAACAAAACTACATTGCTACCTTTTAAAATATTCATTTTCATTATAAAACTTTAGTAACAGAACTTACAAATGATTTCATATTGCAAACTTAAAAAGATGAACATTCAAGCTTGGAAGTGATGAACTCCCAAAACATAAACTTTCTAGCTTGGTAAATGATGAACATTCAAGTTTTAACTCCTAAATTCATACTAAAAAGGCTATCTGATTTTATATTACAGAGCCTACAAACAATGATGAGCATTCAAACTTCAACTCTTAAATTGAAAACTAAAAAAGCAATCTGATTTTATATTATAGAGCCTACAAACATGAAATTGAAAAACCTGCCAATTGGGTATAAACACAAGGAAAACAAATCAAGGAAAAAAATAAGGACATCTAAGCAACGAAACCACACACAAGCAAAAAAAATCAAAAAATTCGTCAACATATAGGATTGGATTGATTTCCACAGAGCATCGATAAGAATGAAACACAAGGAAAAAAAATAGAAAACTCACAGAGAGGATCGATGAAGCAACAAAGGCCGAAGAAAGATGTCGTCGGTGGCTGAGATGCAATAGAATGGGCTGAGCAAGGTCGCTGGTGGCTGAGCACGATCGTGATCGCCGGCGACCAGTGATTTCACCGGAATATCGAAGGAGAAGTCCGCTGGAGTTGAGGAAGGTCGATGTCGTTGGTGGCTGAGATGCTATAGAATGGGCTGGGCACGATCGTGATCGCCGGCGACCGGTGATTTCACCGGAATCTTGAAGTTCGGGGGCCGCTGGAGTTGAGAAAGGTCGATGATGTTTTTTCAAAGAAAAAAAAAATAGGAGTGAAAATAGTCAGAGGATGAATCGAATAGAGAACAAAAAAATTTTTAAGACGTGGATGTGGGTCTGACCGAATAAGAGGCTGGTCAGACCCAATCAGATTTGTAAAATGTAAAAAACAAATGCTCTTAATAGTCTACCATCTTAATCATTAAGATTAAGTGGTTCATTAAGACCAAACAAACACAACTTTAATATGATTTGAATGTTATTTAAATATATTTTTTCACATGCAAATTTATTTATTCCTTAAAATATAAATATCCTATCTGTCTCATCAATTCTTCTCCGTTACTTATCATATATATATATATATATATATATATATATATATACACTTTAAACAAGAAAATAATATACATACATATATACGTATACACGTCTGTATTATTATAAATCTTTATTATACATGATTCAAGAAACGTTACAAACAATTTTCCTTGGCAAGTGACAGGGAAAAAAGAAGAAAAAAAAAACCTCACACACGATGAGATAAAATGTCATGGAGGAATTAGCAGTATTAACTTCGTGTTAGGGCTCAAGCCACGAGCATTGCATGGCACGGAATTACGTCGTCATCTTCTTCCTCCGATTCCCACATGAACTGAGCGTACGATCCCCATACATTACTGCCAATTATACCAAGGATTAATCGTTAATAATCACGTTCCGCCATTGATGAACAAGCAAGAGTTGGGAGAAGATCAATTATTACCAGTCATGGGGAGAAGCAGCCACGGCCTTGTCGAAGTAGTGCCTGGCTCTCTCCTCGTCCCTCTCCGTGTCCCAGATCAGCTTTCCGTACAGAGCAAACACCTCGCCGTCGCCGCCTCCGCTCGCCAGAATCGCCCGAGCGTAATACTCCCCGGCTTTCTCCGAATCCCCCGCAACCTTTCGCAAAAACCACCGCAAATCAGAAATCTTTTTACTTAAAACACTTCCGAAATTTGTAAGGTGGAAAATTTTGTACACGGTACGATTAAATCGTACCGGGTTCCGGTCCTCGGCCGGAGACCCTTGTCGCAAAATTGTTAACCGGGACAACTCTTAAATTAAACTGGAACCGAAACTTAATTTTTGTCACCATACACCAAAACGGAAACAAAATGATTATAATTTTCGATTCCCGGTTCCGGTTTCAGCTCGACCCGAAAGAATCAGATCCTCGGTTCAATCATACCTCTTGCAAGAAATTGGCGTAGTTTCTGAGCAGAAGCGGATCGCCCGGGTAAGCCTTCAGCATTCTCGCGTAGTACTCGCCCAGACCGCTTAAATCTCCGCCTCCGCCGCCGCTTCCTCTCCCGGGTTTTCTTCCATTTCCGCCTCCACCGCCGGGGATTCTCGCGGGAAAACAGCCTTTCCCGCCGGGAGCGTCTAATCCGGTCCGACCGAGCTCGAATTTGAGCGGTACTGCCTTGTAATCGCCGTCGCTGGAGATCGAGCACGATCGAGAGATGCACGACCGAGGAACGCCGCGGACCGGAGAGGGCAGCGCGCGAACCGGACCCGAACCGGTTCGGAGCAGTGCGGTCTTCATCGGAATTCTCCTTCTTTCTTTCGTACACTTTCTAGACTTCCCTCGCTTTTCTTTAAGTAGTGATTGTCAACGTGTGTGACCGATTATCAGCCGTTGGATTGACTTACTAGAAGGCCATGGGATTGTGACACGTATGAGGGTACACGTGAGTGGGTAGAGCTGCGGCGAATGTTACTCTCCGGTGAAGTCGGTGTTTGAATATCTTTTTTCCACGCGTCACGAGGAGAGCGTGATGTGGGTGAGTCAAGGTGCCACGTCATGACTTTTTAGCGGATCTGTACTGTGAAGTACAAGTGCAATGTACTCTCATTGGGATGCGCTTTATCATTATTTTTTATTCATTAATTTTTAAGTTTTTAATTAATTGTTAATAGAGGACGATATTTAGCAATTGGTCATTAGCGGCTATTTAATCATCAATTAACCAGCTGTCAAAAAATGGGATGTCACGGGTAATATCCGGTAATTCCACGAATGGCCGGATCGGCAGCTATAGTTATCGGGAACCGGCAATTATATGTTGTGTTAAGTTGTGAACCTTAATTCATTAATACTCTTACGAAGACTACTTAACATAGAGCTATCAATTTGATAGTGAGTTGTAGTATAGAGAAAAAAAATTATAAATTCGATTGATTATAACGAAAGGACGATTTACAAATGAAAGTGGACGTCTATCTCATTTTAAGAGCAAATCACTATAATTATATATTATTATTTATTTTTCATTTTGTTTTAAGATTTAATAACAGCAAAATTACTTAAAATATTTGAAAATTGGTCAACATGTCCTACTTAAAAAAGTGTGTAGCCAAAAATGTAAAGTTCTTATTTTTCGTGAATCTGTATACCTCAAATTATTTTTATAAAGGTAATTAGCGGTATAAGTGGCCAAAGTTTTTGAATTCTCTTTGGCATGATGCCAATGCCCAAAAACAACGGCAAAAGTCCCCAATGTACACTAATCACTCTAATCAAAAAATTCCATCCAACTAATTGGATGATTGTTAGTCAACTAATGATTTGGCAGTGTTGACTGACACGTGGACATCTACTTGGCACTCCATGTCAGTTTGTTTAAAAAAAGATTTGTCACGTCTTTTTTTTAAAAAAAATTGCGGGGTCTACTTATTTTCTCGTCCTCTCCCATGTTGCCACATGTACATTCTCTCTCTCTCTCTCTCTCTCTCTCTCTCTCTCTCTCCCCCACTGTTCCACGTGTCATCCAAATAAGTAACTAAAATATTTTGTATTTGTATTTTGGAACCCATGACCAAACCTAGATAAACAAAGCACTAAATTACTACATCAAAGGTATTTGGTGTCAAAATATAATGGATATAACAATTTAAATAGCAAACATATCCATTAATAGGTGAGATATTTTTTTTTATTATTATTTGTCATTTTTTCGGGTAGTGGTTGAAAATACTACAAAAGTTGTAAATATTATTCTACTTATAAGTTTATTTTCGGGTAGTGGTTGAAAATACTACTAAAGTTGCATATATTATCCTACTTATAAGTTTATAATACTTACATCTTATGATAATTTAATAGAGTAAAATAAATTTAATAAATATGAAATAAATTTATTTATTTGTTAACAATATCAAGACTAATTAAATAAATAAAATGAGTTTAGCTACTGTAACTAGCTTATTATGATTAGGTAATAAACATGATAATCATAAATCTATAGAAATTTAAAAAAAAATGAATAATATGACTCGACTAACGTAAACCCTTTTGATTGTTGAGAAATTTTATACTTATCTTGATGTTCCAACTAAAACCAAACTTTAGATAATGTGGTCTACGCATGCTAATTATACGAGATTATTTCCTAGTGGTTTAGTTAATTATACTTATCTTGATAATCTCTTAATACTTTTGCTATTTAAATTGTTATATTCATTACAATTTGTCACCAAATAACTTCACTAGTTTAGAGTTTTGTTTCTTTGGGCTCTGGGTTTCAACCTTATAAATGCAAAAAAAAGGCTAGTTATTTGGATGGCACATGTCATAGTGTGGGAAAGAGAGAATGGACATGTGGCAACGTGGGAGAAGGCGAGAAGAAAAGTGGGCCACGTGAAAGAATTGCAAAAAAAAAATGACGTGGGAAACAAATTGAAAATGATGTGGCATGCCATGTAGTTGTCCGCGTGGCGGTCAACGCTGCCACATTATCCGTTGACTAATTGTCATCCAATTAGTTGGATGAAATTTTGCGATTAGTGCACATTGAGGACTTTTGCCGTCGTTTTTTGGCATTGGCATCATGCCTAAGGAAATTTAAAAACTTTGGTCATTTATGCCGCTAATTACCCTTTTTATAAGTAATGAGATTGACTCATTTTTGCCACTTTCACAAATGTGAAGTAGTCTGTAGTGATCAGACTACTTCACGTTAGTGACTTTTTGCCATATATATTTTTTAGGGTTAATTGTGGCAAAAATACCCTACCCTTGGTCAAATTCTCTGTTGTGTATACAACCTCCGTAAATGGCAGCAAAAGTACCCAAACTTAGCATTTAAGAGTTGACCGAGAATATCTATCTATGTGGCAATCAGCCTTTGCCACGTGGCACGCCACATGGCACTTGGCCGCCATGTGGTATGCCACGTCATTATTATTTTATTAAATATTTTTTAAATAAATAAATATTTTTTAATTAATATTTAAAAAAAACTTTTTATTTTTTAAAAAAGTAAAATTATTTTTCCATAAAAACCAATAATGAATATTTAAATATAATTATTCATTTTAGAAAAGTGGATCAAACGAAATAAATAAAGAAAAAAATCTCCGTTCACGGTTCACTCAAGCTCCTCATCCGATCTGGTTTACGGGTGAAACGAAATCGCTTTATATGTTTAATAATAATAGCCAATAATAATCATATGATTATTTAACGATAATTTTTTTTAAAAAAATATGTATAAATAAAAAAACATATTAAAAAATTATTATTATTCTAAAATGCAAACACAAAAAAATATCATGCAAACAAATAAAAATAATTTTTCATTAAATATAAATATGACTACTATTTTTTGTTTTTGAATAAGTGGTGTGTATATAATTATGTCTTGACTTTTTAAACATTATGTATGTTTATTATTTATTATTATTAAACATATTAAATAATTTTATTCGACGCGTGAACCGGACCGGAAACTGAGTTCAAGTGAACCGTGAGCGATGAAAATTAATTCGTTCTACCCACTTTTTTAAAAATAAAATTATTACCAATAATGAATAGTAAATTTAAATATTCTTTATTTTTTTTTATTAAAAAAATTATTAAAATTAAAAATAAAAAATTATTTTGTTTAAAAAAGTAAAAATAATTTTGTTTAAAAAATATATATATTTTTTAAGTTTTTAAATAAAATAATAATTACGTGGCAGCCAAGTGCCATGTGGCAGGCCACGTGGCAAAGACTTATTGCCACATAGATAGATATTCTCGGTCAACTCCCAAATGCTAAGTTTGGGTACTTTTGCTGCCATTTACGGAGGTTATATACACAGCAGAGAATTTGACCAAAGGTTGAGTATTTTTCCCGCAATTAACCCTATTTTTTTATGTTGTGTCAACCATTTTCAATCAATTTGAATACTTTTTTATTATTAACTCTTTTTTACATTTGAGATTAGGGCTTGACCTAATATCATGAACAGTTCTCATAATGATTGACTAGTTCTACTCACATTATCATTTCAATTTCCAAATGACCTATTAATTAGCAGCAATTTAATTATATAGTTAGTTGGACAAATTTTTTTTTCTTGATTTCATAACCATTTCTAATAAGACTCATATATATATATAGGGGAACTTCAATAAATATGCCCGGTGAAGTAAGTGTGAACGAAAAAATACCCGTTTTTAATAAGTTACAAAACTATTCCCGAAATTATATTTTAACTCAACCATATAGTTAATTAACCCAACCTCTCTCTTACTCTCTTCCCCTCTTTCTCTCTCCTGGCTCCCGGCTCCCGACCCTCTCTCTCTGCTTCACCCACGAGCCTCTCTGCCTCACCCATGCTCGCTCTCTCTCTTGCTCTCGCTCTCCCTCTCGCCGACCACGGGCTGTCCCTCACGCCGACCACTCTCTCTCGCTCCCTCTCGCCGACGAAACCCACGAGATACCTCGGTGAGCAGGTGTGAACCGAGACGAGCGTAAAACTCTCTCTTACTCGCGGCAATGAAAGACCAAGGTATGTTCTTTTTTGGGTTCTAATTTGTTGATTTTCGCTCAGATTTGGTTCATATTTTTAGTTTCTAGGGTTTAATTTTAGGTTAGAAATTATGGTTTGATTTTATAGGTTACTTCGGCATGATATTTCAGGTTGATTTAAGGTTTTATTTCAGATTTAGATAGCTCAATATATGGTTTAGGTTTCATTGAGACTATTGGTTTTTGAATGCACACAACGTGTTTGTCGACATGCCTCAATTAAATTATTGTGTGTTGTTGTCTTACGAGTGTTGAACAAGAAGGTCCTGCCGACGGACGGCAAAAGCTGAGATGATGATGGTATGTTTTCTCTCTTCCCTTTTATTTATATTGACAACATAACATGGTTGATCTTTCCAGAGGTTGCTTGTAGTTGTCTTTTTCTACAGATTTTTAGGAATACATGATTCAAAAAAATTGTAGAATTTACGCGATCTTTTCGTGTTCTTCTATGCTTATTATTACCGCGACACGAGCCTGTTATCTCGAAAATTGTCGTGCAGTAAAAGTTAATTAATTTAATGTGATTAACTATTTTACTCTCCGCTGTTACATGTTGCTTTGAATTATTTTGACATGATGAATTTATGTTTGTAGGGTTACGAATGCAAGTTCTTGCCCTGTTTTTGTTTCGCGTCCGGAGATATGCAAAGGAAGAAGTCGCACCGTGGTGGACAAGTACAAGCACGACCGTTAGATTTAAGAAAATTGAAGAATAAGCTTTAATGAATAAATAACCAATTTTTTTGTTTTGTTTTGTTTAGTTACTAGCACAACATATATTTTGGTCATTTATAATTTTTTGTAGGCTGAGACATTAGACGAGAAAAAGATTTGGTGAGTTCAAAATTCGTAAACCGGTCTTATGAATTATTGATTTTTTGTTGATAGCACGCATAAATCGTTCTTTGCGTTTTGGATACGGTTTCGCAAGTTATTAGTTTTGATTATTTTCTTGAATAGCAGTCCATCGATGAATTCAATTGGTTCTTGATTATTAGTTTTAATTGGTTCTTTGCGTTTATATCAGTCTTTGATTATTTTATTAAATAGCTCAAGGCGAACCATGTAAAGCATAAAATGGATCGAGTAAACGACCACAAGTTCGATTTCTAGGTTCTATTTAAACAAGTTTGTGTGACCATTCGATCACAGTTTTGAAACCCATTAACACAGTTTTGTGCACGAGGGTCAATGGTTTTTTAACCCTATTTATTCACCAAAAAACACCAAATAAATTTAATCTTTCAAAACTAAAAATTGTTCACCCTCTAGGAGAAAACTGTGTAAACCGATTTTCAAACTGTACATTTTTTTTTCAACCTTAAAGATTAAATTTATTTCGTAATAAACAGGAACAAAAAACTGTTAACCCGCAAGACCAAAATTGTGTAAAGCGAATTTCAAACTGTGTAACTAAATTTTATTACGCAAAATTGTATACGAAAAATTGTTCACCCTCTAGGAGAAAATTGTGTAAACCGATTTTCAAACTGTACATTTTTTTTTCACCCTTACAGATTAAATTTATTTCGTAATAAACAGGGACAAAAAACTGTTAACCCGCAAGACCAAAACTGTGTAAAGCGAATTTCAAACTGTGTAACTAAATTTTATTACGCAAAATTGTATACGAAAAATTGTTCACCCTCTAGGAGAAAACTGTGTAAATCGATTTTCAAAATGTACATTTTTTTCACCCTTACAGATTAAATTTATTTCATAATAAACAAGGACAAAAAACTGTTAACCCGCAAGACCAAAACTGTGTAAAGCGAATTTCAAACTGTGTAACTAAATTTTATCACGCAAAATTGTATACGAAAAATTGTTCACCCTCTAGGAGAAAACTGTGTAAACCGATTTTCAAACTGTACATTTTTTTTTTCACCCTTAAAGATTAAATTTATTTCGTAATAAATAGGGACAAAAAACTGTTAACCCGCAAGACCAAAACTGTGTAAAGCGAATTTCAAACTGTGTAACTAAATTTTATCACGCAAAATTGTATACGAAAAATTGTTCACCCTCTAGGAGAAAACTGTGTAAACCGATTTTCAAACTGTACATTTTTTTTTCACCCTTACAGATTAAATTTATTTCGTAATAAACAGGGACAAAAAACTGTTAACCCGCAAGACCAAAACTGTGTAAAGCGAATTTCAAACTGTGTAACTAAATTTTATCACGCAAAATTGTATACGAAAAATTGTTCACCCTCTAGGAGAAAACTGTGTAAACTGATTTTCAAACTTTACATTTTTTTTTCACCCTTACAGATTAAATTTATTTCGTAATAAACAGGGACAAAAAACTGTTAACCCGCAAGACCAAAACTGTGTAAAGCGAATTTCAAACTGTGTAACTAAATTTTATTACGCAAAATTGTATACGAAAAATTGTTCACCCTCTAGGAGAAAACTGTGTAAACCGATTTTCAAACTGTACATTTTTTTTTCACCCTTACAGATTAAATTTATTTCGTAATAAACAGGGACAAAAAACTGTTAACCCGCAAGACCAAAACTGTGTAAAGCGAATTTCAAACTGTGTAACTAAATTTTATTACGCAAAATTGTATACGAAAAATTGTTCACCCTCTAGGAGAAAACTGTGTAAACCGATTTTCAAACTGTACATTTTTTTTTCACCCTTACAGATTAAATTTATTTCGTAATAAACAGGGACAAAAAACTGTTAACCCGCAAGACCAAAACTGTGTAAAGCGAATTTCAAACTGTGTAACTAAATTTTATTACGCAAAATTGTATACGAAAAATTGTTCACCCTCTAGGAGAAAACTGTGTAAACCGATTTTCAAACTGTACATTTTTTTTTCACCCTTAAAGATTAAATTTATTTCGTAATAAGCAGGGACAAAAAACTGTTAACCTCAAGACCAAAACTGTGTAAAGTGAATTTCAAACTGTGTAACTAACTTTTATTACTCAAAATTGTATACGAGTTTTTCCTATGCAATTTTACGGGATATAATTTAGGCACACAGTTTGGAAATCCATTTACATAGTTTTGGTCTTGGGGGACAACAATTTATAAACCTTATTTATTCACCAAAAAACACGAAATAAATTTAATTTTTCAAACTTAAAAAAAAAATGCTTATTTGTTTTGCTGTTCTGTGACTGACTACAAAATTAAATTATTTACATTTATTCTTTTCCAAGATTAATACATACAATTTGTACACATTTACTCTTCATGAGTACAATTTGTCCAAGATCAATACATACAATTTGTACACATCCTCCAAATTACTCTTCATGAGTACTATATCCGCTGCCTCAATGACGATGTCAGTGCCGGCGCCGATCGCCATCCCTACGTCGGCCGCAACCAGTGCCGATGAATTGTTGATCCCGTCCCCTATGGAGGTAAATACCTGCAAATCCTTGACATACTTAGCTTTAGGCTCGGGCCTGGCCTCGGCGACGAAAGTCTCGATCCCAACTTCTCCGGCGACAGACTTAGCGGTTCCCCAATTGTCCCCGGTGACCATGATGCTCGTTATCTTCATCGCCTTCAATCCCGAATCAATGCCAAAATCTAAAACCGAGTCAATCCCAAAATAAACCTCTAAATCACAAACCGAACCAACACCTCAATCTCATACAAGCTACGCCCTAGATAAACGACTGATTCTCAATGAAATTTCATAATACGCAGACCGTAATGCTAAATTTAATCCCAAAACCCTCAACCATGGCTAATTCCAGATGTTTAATTCGAATCAAACGAAAGGAACACAAATATATAATTACATACATATTTGTTATACACTCAAAATCAAATTCAGAGCTCAATCATAAGAGCTGATGATACCTGCTTGGCTTTGTACTCGAGGCGCGTGCCATTTCGGAATTGAACAAGAACAGAAACCGTGTTAATCCATACTCACACAGCCCTAACTCATACAACTCTAATATTTTTGTCAAACCCGAAAAATAAAAAGGAAACGAACCTCAGGGACGATAAGCAACATTTAATTATTAAACATACAGATTCATTGTTGCATATCATCAAACATATTGTGTGCATTTTAAACACACAGTTTCATTAGTCTAAGATAGCTCACTAATTCTTAACCGCCATTATCGACCCGGAAAGGAAAACAAAGAAAGGGAATTTTATCCACATCCCACAACCCTAGTAACTAACGAGCAAGTGAAATCGGTGAAGATTGAAACCTGACAGTGCGAATATGGCAGCGCGGAGGTCGGCGACGGAGAAGAGGTCGGCGCGTGAGGAGCTTCGAAATTTGTCGACGATGGTTGAGCTTCGATTTTCAACGAACCCTAAATCGAATGTCGAGGTCACCAGCTTGGGTCGTTGGGCTCTCGGTCGAGATAGAGCTTTGCGAGCTTGGGTCGCCTTGGTCTCGGTCGCTGCGACGACGGAGAAGCCAGAAAGATAGAGAGGGAAAAGAGAAACAGAGGGAGGAGTGAGGTGAGGAATGAGGTCGAGAGCTAAGAGAGAGAAAGAGGAGTGAGGTCTGGTTAACTGAACTACATGCTTGGGTTAGAATATGATTTCAGGCATATTTTTGTAATTTATTAAAAACGGGTACTTTTCCGTTCCAACTTACTCCACCGAGCATACTTATTGAAGTTCCCCTATATATATATATATATTGAATAAATTGATATTTGGTACTTTGTAATGTTTGAGGGATTTCCTAAATCATTTAATGAAAGTACCATTCATTATTCGATATAAATTTAGGAAAAAAGCGTATGTTATAAACTAAAACTGGCATAATAATATAGCATGTTTTCAAACTAAAATCAGGTATATATATCAATATCACCAATAAATTCAAATTAATAAAGTATAGTTTATAGTAAAACATTAATTATGATACTTAAAATAAATAAACAGCTTGACGAGGCCGTTCTAACTTTCTAGGATTGAAAGGTTTTCCTAATTTCTGATACATATAATTACAAACTCATCGTATGTATGCGCTGTTAATTAAGTACACGTTTATTATTATGATGGTATTACTAATTATGTTTAAGAACGTTCCTAATTATCCAAATAACTAATTAACTTATAAGTAGCAAAATACAACTAAGAAACACATATTATGATAATAATTTATAACTATATATTGAACATTCTAGAAACTGGAAATTTCACTTTCTTGATTTGTTCTTTTTTATGCAACTTGAGGTTATGGCAGCCGAACGTGAAAGCAATTCAGAAAGCGGTCGTCGGTCTCCATGCAATGTCACGTGACAATTCCTTTTCACTGCACGTGCCTGTCTCTTTTTTGTCTGCGTTAAAAACGGAGATGGCCAGCGGTCAGAGCGCAAGCCATCCACGGTGCCAGTGGTGTCACCGCACTGCAATGACTGTGACATAGTTATTATTTTACGAGAGGTACGTTCACTTGTTGGTTGTAAATCGTTTTTAATTCTACAAAATATAAAAAGAAAAAAGAGCTACTTTGTTTTATTAAATAAATCTTCAATATAAATATTGCTCAATTTGAATGCTTTACGTTGAATTTTTATAATAATTTTGGTGAATTAAACTTCACTAATAGTATCGGAAAAAGCTACGTACTAATATATTATAGGGTTAGTGGTGGCTCGCATAATAAACCCAATTTGTACTTAAATGTAAGTGATATATATACTCAAGAATCAAGATTAACTTTATTGTGTCTTGAATGAAAGCCTAAATTCATATTATTGTGGCTTCAATTTTTTTTTGTTTATTTTTTTTTTAACATCGTTAAGTGTCACTAAACTAAGGTATTTTTATTGTCCAAAATATTTTTCTTTTCTTTGAAATCGTCCTTTTTCCTCTCTAACTCAAAAACCCTTGAAATCTCGAGTTCATCTTCCGATCCATCATGGTGGTCAAGCTACCATTGGTCACGGCGAATACAATGCCGTCGTTATCGGCGACTCTACTAGAGAACTCGATGATTTCGATAGTGAAAAAGCTCACGGAATAATTGAAATCACGATAAATTTGAATTTTGATACATGGAAGCTATATTAAAATTGAACTTAGATATATATAGATATATATGTTTCTGTAGAAAAAAAAAATAGCATAAACGTGGAAATTAGGGTAAGTTTGTCATATTGAGGTCACTAAAAGTCTCAAACCATGAAAGTTGTCACAAGTCACAACATACATTGGCTGTTTCACAATTATTTAGTTTCTATAATAATGTGATTTAATATCATGTCTCAATTTACTTAAAATTTGAATCTACCAAACTTGATGAGGAAACAAACGTGTTTCAGTTCCCAATTAGATAGTTTTATTTGTATATGAGTTCTTTGTAATTTTGTATTATTGAGTTGAAATAATACGACTTACTTTTTCAAGACTTTGTTATCTTTAATATCGAAGCTTCTTTTGTTGATAATATAAAGGAATGTCTGTGACAATTGAACTCAAAATCGTAACATTATAGTAGAACCTCGTTAAACCAATACTCGATAAATTAATGACTTCGATTAAATAATATTTTTATACGGTCCCGACTCTAGCTAAAATCACTAAATTATACCTAGATAAATTAATAACTTCGATAGTATAATAAAATTCTCTGGTCCCGATAATATAAATTTATAAAAAAATTCATGCACTTAAGAGTTTTCTAGATTAAAACACAATTATTTATCTATGTTGCGTTAATATCTATAGCTCTGATTAGGACAAAACTGATTTTTACAAAATTTTCACAGCATTTTTAGAAGGGTTTTTGTAACGTGTATATATATATATATTATTCAATCATATTATACATTAATCTTTAACCATATAATAACTAATAACAATACAAGAGACACATTAAGGGATACTATTAATTAAGAGATTAGCTTTATTGGACATGTTGGGTTTATGATTACAAACACCAAAGACCACAGAAAAGCAGTCTAAGCTTTCGAAGTACGATTTACCGATCCTTCTTCTGCTTCGAAGCCGAACTAGATGACCTAAGCTCTACACTCGACGATTTAACTATGAAAATCAGCGTCTCTACGAGCATCCCGCCAATCAATCCAAGAATTCCACCCGCAGCACTCTGGAGAAAAGATCCGGGTCATCAAAGCCGACAACATACCAGCAGAAAAAGAGAGCTATTAAATGTGAGTTTAAGGTACCATTGCAGGGTTGCGGTTGAATAACGCTCTGAATGCCCCGTAACCAACTAGAAAGCCGGTGAACATCGTTAATGCCACGTGTAAACCTGCCATAGACGATCAACATAGTCAAACCGAAGAATCCATAGTACGGACCTCAAACTCATAGCCGAGAGGCTTTATATGCAATTTCACAGAGGTTCAACAAAATAATTAACAAGTTCGAAATGCAAAAAATAAGAAACATTGAGTTAATTCAAAGCACCCTATGTTGAGGCAAAGTGATCCGATTCCGGATATTTAAACGAGTTCAGTTAACCATTAACTTTCTCATAAGCACGAAAAACGTCACGCTGTGTATAGATTCTGAACTTTCTTACACTAAATCGAGTGATAGAAAACTAGCTTGCTTACCGAAGCCAAGCTGATCTTTGTAGGAAGAGAAAGGCTCAGGCTCGTTCTTCGGCGTAATGTCTTTCACAAGCTCGGAGTACGCTTTCCTCTCCGCAATATCCGCAAGCTTCTTCAATCTCTCCTTCAATTCCTTACTCTAAATCCACCAAAAAAATAAGACCTAAATCACAAAACTAAATCTTTATATACTTACAGCTATACAACTGTATCACTGTATTACTACTAGTCATACACAATGACTCACAATTGTAATTCTACAGGACTCGGGAATCTAAATTCCGGCTCCGGGTATTCTATAACGATATAAACTCGGGTATTTTAAATTACAGACGATTAACCAAGACCATCAAACCAAGATTCGACGATCCTGATTAATTAGCCGTTAAAAGTCAAGTTAACAGAATCGGAGGCGGGATTCCCTGGAATTACGAAAATCGGAATCGGTATTACAGTTACACCAAATTAGATGGGCAATTCATGGTTTCAGTCCCAAAATCTCATCATGGCTTCATTATTCAAAACCCAAACCCTTTCGAATATCTCTTAATCTATTGCCATTTTCCATCAAATCTTCGAAAACAAACACACACAAAAGACACTATAAATTGGGCACAAATTGAAATGAATTTCTATAACATCATAAATTTGAATTAACTGGGCATTTTTTATGAGCAAAATCAACCCTTCAAACACAAATTCTTTACATTTTGAAAGACCAATAAGAATAAGTGTGAAAGCATACCTTCTCTCTGGGTTTGGGGCTAGTGAAGACGAACTCCGAGCCCGAAACCAGTCGTGCCAATTCGGGTCGACCCGCTCGATCAGAGCCCGACCAGATCGCCCTGATCGACTGGTACGGAACTCTGGGCTGCGAAGCCAAATCGGAAGCGATCTCGCGGAGCTCCGGGGAGAGATTCGGGTCGGAGACGGCGGATTTGAGGAACGCGACGATCGGTTCGGTCGCCGAGAGGAGCAGCCCAGGTGGGTCCGCCATTAATCTGGAGACTGGGTTTTGCTTCCCGGGAAAACTCTCACGACTAAAATCAAGTGTTTGTGTTTACTTCGTAATTAACTAATTAGACTATTTTTTGTTACATAAAAAAATAATTAAACTAGGATTTATAATAAAAATATATAA
This sequence comes from Parietaria judaica, assembly GCA_954871525.1. NCBI lineage: Eukaryota > Viridiplantae > Streptophyta > Magnoliopsida > Rosales > Urticaceae > Parietaria > Parietaria judaica. Next base: position 17,297,895 of record OX940868.1, on the reverse strand, counting down.
TGTGTGTGTGGTGGTGACTAGTGACTACAAAAATATTAATTTATTTATTCGACTTATTAATTTATCGAGTCGGAATGTCGAATTGTTAATTTATGATTTATCGAATAATAACTATAATAAAAAATTACCGTCTTATTATTATATTGAATTATTGATTATTGAGGGTATAATGTAGATATTTAAATAATTTTAATTATTTTGTACCGATCAAATTTTGTTAGTGTACACTCAACGTGTACACAAACTCTTTTTTTTTTAATAAAATGTAGCATAATTTTGATAGATTTAAAATATTCGGTACATTTACTGATATTATTATAAAATTTACTAGATAAATTAATATCTTTATATTATAATAATCTCTGATTTTAATGATATTAATTTATAAAAGTCAACCACTAAAAATGTTATACTTATATGTGAGTATTGTGGGCTTATTTGTATTTTAATGGGTTGGGCCTGTCTATTTTTTTACAATTTTGAAGCCATTTTGGAGCTAATTCTCCGAGTTACAAAATTCAAACTTCGGTCCCTATTTACTGATCACTGATATGATCCAATAGATTTTTTTTTTGGGTCTTCATACTCATGCAGCAACAAATAATAGCTTTATCACACAGTATTCTATATTATTGTGATGATATATTAACAATACGATTTATATATATATGAGGTAGTTATGATTTATTCCAAGTGTTGGACTTGATTTAATCAACGCATATAATTATAAGGTTAGGGAATTAGTTAGCTAGCTTTTAGGGAATTAGTTATGTATGGTCTATATATTGAACCAATTAAGTTTACGATTATATATTATTATGAATGAAGAAATCGATCTTTTATTGATCAAGAGCGTTTTCCGTTTTCCTATAATCCGAGTCTACATCAATTGGTATCAGAGCCACTCGATCTTGCGCAATGGCGCCGAAGAGACGACCCGCTCACGATGCTTTCTTAGATGAGGTGTATAGATGCGACGAGATTGCTGGATTTCGTCAACAATTGGAGGCCCTAACACGCTCTGTCGAAGCGCTTCTTCAACAACGACCCGAAGCACGGCCGGCCTCTCTTGACGAATCCGACACGAAAAACGACCACGATAACCTTTTTTCCCCGAATTTTGGTAGACACGTCCACGCGATGCGCTCGCGTGACGCAACTCTAGAAAATTGGCGTGGGGAGTCGACGTTTGAGGTGGTTATGCCGGAGTACGACGATACAACGTACGATGAGGCAAAACACGGCGATGCCGTGTACGACGATTCGGTGCACGGCGAGACGGAGTACGGGGAGCCCATGTTTGACGAGGCGGAATATGACAAGCCCGTGTTTGACGAGGCGGAGTCCGAAGAGCCCGTGTACGATGAAGTTGTGTACGACGAGATTGATTTGGCGCCAAGCAAAGTCATCAAAGCGGCCACACCGTCATTTGGCGTGAAGCTTGTGAGGATCGTAGAGCCAATCCATTCTGGAATTTGTAAAGCGTGTTCAAGAACAACGCACAAATTCGAAAGCTATATGGGGCGACACACTGATAATTGGCACGAGCGCGACCGACAAAAAAACAGTATTGGAGACTTCACGCGGTGGTTACGGGATTACCAATCAAAGCACGTATATTTGTGGCGGCGGCTTTGGCGGCGATATGAGCGCGGAGATGGCGGCGAAGTCCCGGCATGGGGCAACCGGTCGAATTCGAGGACGAATTTTCTCTTGCGTGGGAGAATGATGCAGCAACAAATAATAGCTTTAATATCACACAGTATTCTAAGTGTGATGATATATTAACTATACGATTTATATATATATATATGAGGTAGTTAGGATTTATTCTAAGTGTTGGACTTGATTTAATCAACGCATATAATTATAAGGTTAGGGAATTAGTTAGATAGTTTTTATGGAATCAGTTATGTATGGTCTATATATTGAACCAATTAAGTTTACATATGGAAGATTATATATTATTATGAATGAAGAAATCGATCTTTTATTGATCAAGAGCGTTTTTTGTTTTCCTATAATCCGAGTTTACATCACATACCATACCAATGGAATAACAAATGTATATATATATATACTCATAAGTAACATTTAATATTAACATAAAAAAAAACTCAAGACATTAATTGAAAAAAGAGCAATTGCTTCGTTCAATGTATAGTTTTTAAATAGGTATTTTATTTGGCATAGTAAACTAGTTTATATGTATGAAGTAGCAAGTAAAGAAAATAATAATTCATACCAAGAGTACTTAACTATATATCAGTGCTCATAACAAAAAAAAAAACTATATATCAGTGAATGCGGCCCTTGTTTCTTTTTATTTCTAATATAACTTTTTTTCAAATGCCATGTTTTTTTTTTATTACTTTACAAATATTGCAGAAACAATATAAATATTCAAAAATTAATAGTACATAGTTTCATATATTCGTGTTTGTTTTCGGTTTCGAGTATTATATTACTTATTACTAATATTCCTGCTCAATTTCCTCTTCATGTATGGTTACCTGATGCTATGGAAGGGCCTACCCCTATTTCAGCCCTTATACATGCCGCTACTATGGTAGCGGCCGGAATTTTTCTTGTCGCCCGGCTTCTTCCGCTTTTAATAGTTTTCCCCTACATAATGAATCTAATAGCTTTGATAGGTATAATAACCTTACTTTTAGGGGCCACTTTAGCTCTTGCTCAAACAGATATTAAGAGAGGTTTAGCTTATTCTACAATGTCTCAATTGGGGTATATGATATTCGCTCTAGGTATGTGTTCTTATCGAGCTGCTTTGTTTCATTTGATTACTCATGCTTATTACAAAGCATTGTTGTTTTTAGGATCTATTATTCATTCAATGGAAACTATTGTTGGTTATTCTTCAGATAAAAGCCAGAGTCTGGTTCTTATGGGAGGGTTACGAAAACATGTACCGATTACAAAAACTTCTTTTTTAGTCGGTACACTTTCTCTTTGTGGTATTCCACCTCTTGGATGTTTTTGGTCAAAAGATGAAATTCTTAATGATAGTTGGTTGTATTCACCGATTTTTGCAATAATTGTTTTTTCCACCGCGGTATTAACTGCATTTTATATGTTTCGGATATTAATCTAATATAAAGATAAACCATTTTATCATAATACAGCCTTATCTTATTGATGATAATAAATAAGCAGAAAGAAACTTTTTGTTTTTATGAAGAGTAAAATTCAGTTAAAGCTTAAAACTTCTACATAAGCAATCTAAGAAGTGAGTAAAGACGTTTGATTGTTGTGTAGCTGTATATATTATAAAGTAACATAGTAATTACTTATGAGATTAAATTATAAGGGAATTAATTTCATGCCTAAGTGTTCGGCAAATCTGCACCGTCGATTGGGAAGGCGATCCAACGATTTCTACGCGTAAACCCGTTTTATCAGTCCACTGTTGTGGTTTTCGAACCACATTGCGCGCGATGCGAGGAGATCAACCCGGGCTCAACCGAAGACGTGCAGTTATCAACGTGACATCATGGGGCCGAGTTTTTACCGGTAAGTAGACCCTACAAGCTACAAAGTGGTTTGAGGTAAGGGCACTTCTTGATCAGATGTGGTTTATGGATTTCGGTAATCACGGAAAGAAGAAAGAGGCACTGAAACCATACTATTCTTGTGAGGGGTTCCGCCTATCTACGCAAGGCTGCCTACAAAATTGGGCACCGATCCCGCAAACACCCCTACTAAAAAATGAAGTGTTTTGAGTTGTCATTGATTGGCGAGGCTTTAGCCGACAAGCACCTTGGTAGGACAATAACATCTTCATTAAGCTTAGCTGGCTCAGCTATGCCAATTTATTTATTTTTATTTTTATTTTTTTCTAAAAAATCAGCTGTGCAATTTAATAGGCGCCTTTTTGGTTTTAATTCCTTTATTTTTGCAATTAATATCCTTGCCCTTTCAATTTCAAACGGCCCTTGAAATTTTCCGAAATAATAAATAAATAAACAGCTGTACTATTTCCGTGTGAGTCAATGCTCAGAGTTGAAATTAAGTTTCAGTCAACTATTCTATTCTAGTTAAAAATTAAAATTACTTAAAGAAGCGACAAACTATTAATACACAATTATAAGTTTTGATGGTTAGTTGGTTACTATAGATTTGGTCCTTTGGATACCATATTCAGAATCCCTTTTCTTTCTTAATTTAGATTATTATTATTTTTATTTTTGGGTAAACTGCGGCTTGTACTTAATGTTTGATCTTTTGCGAATTATGTACTCAATGTTTATTTTTAGTGACTAATATACCCAATATTTGATCTGTTAGATATTTTCGTATTTTCCGTTAGTTGACCGTTAGAAAGTTATCCTCCTCTTCATGTACACTTTTCGTATTTTTTACATAACTCACTCATTTTTTATCCAAATTTCATGCACAACCTATGGTTAGAAAGATAAGATATAGATCTACAACTTTTATGTTTTAAGTTTTGTAAAATAAGGTTCAGAAAAATACAAAATTTCAAATACAACGTAAAATTAGACGTTAGTTTAATACAAAATATTTGTTTCGAGCAAATTATAATTAATACTTTATATGGTGAAACGTAAAAATAAATTTTTTTAAATATATATTTTATCTTTCTAACGGGTATTTATTTATTAATTTTGGATAAAAATCGAGTGAGTTATGCCAAAAATATAAAATATGTGATGTGAAATAATCTTTCATATTTTTTGCATAACTTACTCATCTTTTGTCCAAAATTTATAAACAAACATCCGCTGGAAAGATAAAATATTTATCTACAACTTTCTAGTTTTACGTTTCGTCATAAAAATTCATTAAGTATAGTAAAACTTTCTCGAAACAAATATTTTGCATTGAACTTACGTCCAATTTTACGTTGTATTTAAAATTTCGTATTTTTAGAAAACTTATTTTACAAAACTTAAAACATAAAAGTTGTAGATCTACCTCTTGTCTTTCCAACCATAGGTCATTCATAAAATTTGGACAAAAAAATGAGTGAATTATGTCAAAAATACAAAAAATATGCATATGAAGGAGGATAACTCTCTAACGGTCAACTAACGGAAAATTCGAAAATATCTAACAGATCAAACATTGAGTATATTACCCACCAAAAATAAACATTGGGTACATAATTCGCAAAAAATCAAACATTGGGTACATTAGCCGCAGTTTACCCTTTATTTTTTGTTGGAGTGAGGGGAAAAAGATTACAATATAAACTATTAGTCTATTAGGACCAAGGAACAATATATCGTTTTGGCCGATTAATCATTTTCTGTTATCGACGGACTAATCGTTGTCGATAGAATTATCGATGGAAAACCTATAAGAGTTATCGTGCGTCGTTTTACCGAATCTTATCGAACTTATTGATAGATTAAACGGTCACCGATTGATTTATCGATGAAAAACCTATAAAATTATAAACAATGTTTACAAAATGAAATTACATCAAAAAAACCAAAGAACTAACTCACTTTAACAAATATTCAAAAAATATTTACTTTTGCCGCAATAAGGTCACAATTTGGGAAAGCATCAAATTAAAAAAGAAATTATTTCAAACTCATAATTTATAAATCATAGACAATGTTACAAAATTAAATTACATAAAAAAAATCGAATAACTAGCTCAAATTAACCAATTTCCAAAAAATATGTACTTTTTGCCGCAATAATTGGACAATTCTAGAAAATGATTTATCGTTAATGATCGAAAAGTCCCTCAGTTTTTGAAAATTTTCACTTGAAAACCTCGCTCGATTAGTGCCATAGTTTACGACTCGAAAAATCGCATTTAAGTATAAAATGACGGTGATTGGAGGAAATAAGTTACCGAGAAGTATGTTTCTGTGATTTATCGCTCGAATATCGCGTTAATCGAAACCTTGATTAGGACAGATAATTGTGAAGAAATTCGTTTCAATCTTACATCAACACGCTTTAGAATATTCCAAATTTGTTTCCAAAGACACGTCTAAAATATACTACAGTAGAACATCTATAAATTAATATTATTGGGATCGGAAAAAAAATATTATCTTATCGAATTATTAATTAACATAAAAATTAATAATTTATTATTTTATACATTAAGTGAATTTTTTTTATTAATCAGCTATAACCAAGGATATGAATGTCGTTTTTGTCGATAAATTGTTTGCCGTTATCGACGGAGTAATCGTTTGTCGATGGATTTATCGATGAAAAACATATAAAATTTATCGTTTGTCGTTACCGAAACTTATCGAACTTATCGATGGATTAATCGCTTATCGATAGATTTATCGATGGAAAACTTATAAAATATTTTCATATATAAAATATTTTTTTAACATAAAATACTAAATGTATATTTTCCTTAATAATTGAAAAACGTCAAATTACAAAAAAAATTATGTCAGAATCACATTATCATAATTATATACAATGTTACAAAATGAATTTACATAAAAAAAACGAAGAAATAGCTCAATTTGACCAATTTCAAAAAAATATTTACTTTTCCCGTAATAACGTTGCAATTCGGGAAAACGTTGAATTAGAAATAATTATGTCAACCTCACATTTTATAAGTTATATACAATGTTATAAAATGATTTTACATAAAAAAATAGACTAACTAGCTTAACTTAACTAATTTCCAAAAATATGTACTTTTGCCGCAATAAGGTTATAATTCAGAAAGACATCAATTACAAAAATAATTATGTCAAACTAACAGTTTCCTAATTATATACAATGTTACATAATAAAATTACAGAAAAAAAATTAAAATATATCTCAAATTTACTATTTTTAGGAAAATTGGTACTTTTGTCGCAATTAGAAATAATTTGCATAAACCCTTAAATTAAACCCAAATCTGCAAAAATTCAATAAAAATCACACAAACCATCTTGATTCATCTATATTCCATCATATACTTTTAAAAAAAAATCAATGTCAACAACAACATTTGATTCAAAACGTAAAATGTACAAAACCTAATAACTTTCTACGTAACTACTACAAATATAGAATAAAAATGTGAAAAATTGACATGATTCATACATATACAACATTTAAACATCAAAACACTAAAGATCTACTAAAAAGAAACCCTAAAAATACATTTAAATTTTGAAATTAAAAAAAGTTGGAACTTCTGCCGCAAAAAAAGAAAAAATTATACCAGGGTTGACTTATCGTTTTTGACCAAAAAGTAGCTTGCTTTTCGTGAAAATACACTTGATAAGTTTGACAGATAAGTGACTTGCTTTTTGAATCGAAAAATAGCGATAAGTATAAAAAGATAACGATTAGAGGAGATAAGTTACCGATAAGTGGTTTTCAGCGATAAATCGCTCGATTATCGCGAAAATCGAAACCATGGCTATAACTATATAAACATCTTTACTAGCAAAAAATTATTTCAATTTATTATATCGAGAATCTTAAATATCAATATTACGAATATCAAGTGAGATTATTATGATTTAAAAAGATTTTATTAGAGTACCAGTGTCTGAAATATTAAAGAGCCCAACATGAGAATATGATACCCAACCTTTTAATGCTCGTCAAAAGCTTAGAGATGAAGTTCAAGAGGGTATCAATTTCAAGAAGAAACAAATTACTATAGAAACATATTTTAAGAAGACTACTTGATTAGTGATGTAATGCTATCTTTTTATTTAATGTGATTTCATAGTTATTTATGCTATATTTTACTTATACTAATTTTATAAATATTTATGTAATTTTTATATTGAATTATTAATTTATATATCACTTGGGACCTATATACTTTCAAAAAAATTATTATCTTATAAATTTAGCGAACTATTAATTTACCTAGTTAGGCCCGAGTCGGGACCGGCCAAAAAAATTATTTAATCGCGACTATCAATTTATCGAGTATTAAGTTATAGAAGTTCTATTGTACTTGTATTTTTCGTGGATATATAGATTTAATAACACGTAAAGTACGATGAATATATATTGTTCGGGGCTTTTGAAAAACTAATGAGAACTACTTAAGCACATCTTATATTTTTCACTTGATTTTTTTTGTTGGAAAATTGCGATCAAAATATTTGAGTAGTCGTAATTCAATACTTTGATTAAAATTTCAAGAAAAACAATATGATGTAGACTTGGAAATAGGAAAAACAGTGAACACTCTAAGCCAATAGTGGTTGATTTCTTATTCTTGTGGGTAAAGTTGGAGACTAACCTTATTTGGGTTTCATTTAATAAAAAAAAATCTTATTTAGGTTTTCATTAAGATTCATACACTTTTTAATAGGTTGCGGCATAAGTGCCCAAAGTTTTGGGATTGCGCCAAACCGGGCCCACGTGTGTTAAATGAGTTGATTCATGTATTGATTAGAGAATCATGTAATTAATTAGGTTTGACTTATATATATGATGATAAAATCTATTAATTACATATTATCCAATTTCCTATTGTATATGATGAGATCATTTAGAATAAGAAACTAACCTTAATTAAAGAGATACACTTTAACGTGTGTGTGTCTATTTAAGCAATCCCTAGCCTTACAATTCGTTATCTCTCACTCACACCAAAACACTATTCATGGATTACTATTCACAAAGAGATAATTCGAGTTCTAGAGCACCCGGAGAGTATTGTTCGTTGTCTAATCATCCTCGAAGAATAGTATCCGGAGAGGGCGATTTCCGGTCTTCAAAGGCGTTCCTTTAGTCGGCGTGGTGAACTACGTAGAGACCAAATTTTTTAGCGGCTCGTGATCGACGTGGAGCAAAGGAGAGGCTAGGCCCATCATCGCGGGAACAACGTGCGGAGATTCGCCCAGAGATAAATTAAAGAAGCGTTTTGTAGAGAATATATTCTCAAACCGGTATGTATTTTGATTTAGCTATGTCATCTCAATTATATTGTTTTCTAGGATTCCCGGATATTCATATTCCGCATCCGGAAAATGCGGAATCCTAGTAAAAACCCAACAGTTTTAATGGGAAAGTAATAAAACAAATAAAGAGTAAATAAAAGCATATAAGAAAGCTGAAAATTCGTTGGAATCAGGAAGGCAATCACGGTTGTACGGCATTACAATAACTACTGGCAATGTAACACTAACACTATAACAGAAGACAAATTGCATTCGGATAAAAGATGTCTTAACACTAACAATAAAAGCAAAACACCACTCGCAAATATGTGATCGAAGCATTGCTCGGGTATGAATCCATTGTTCGAAAGACCAATCAAACAACCGCATGTCCGAGAATAATCAAGTAGATGCCAACACAATTGAACGGCGAGGCCGAAGAATGTTCCACATCTAATCAATCTCAAAAAGATCATTTACAACATCAATATACTCCAATATATCATGCTCGCAAGGCTTAAGATAATAAAAAAATGGAACTTTTGCCAATTATTGTGACAATAATTGGCAAGTTGAGCCATGGACCATTCAAATTGAATGATTCAGCAGTGAGCATGGTCGGTTCGAGAAATAATGTAAATTCAAGTTATTGTACAAAATTTGACTTTTGAAATGAATTTCTGGCTAATAATAGCTCAGTTTAACTAATATTGTTTTAGGAATTGATTTATAGTTTGTATTATTTACAATACACAGTCTTCCAAGCGTCTAAATTGATAGCGGTGCAATATATATTTAATTGTTGATATATGTAGATAATAATTAGACGCGCGAGTGTAATATTAATGTGATTAATAAACTTATGTCCGGTCCTTATTATATTTGACTACTTATATTGTTTGATATATTTAACCTGTTAAACTGATCTTGACACTAAATTAATTTATTTTAAACACTTATAAGTTTATTAATAAATTAATTATTAATATCATATTCTTACATAATATTGCAATTCAAAATAGTTAAGAAAGCATCAGCTATTAATATTATATTCTTATTCATCAGCTTTAAAGTTCGAATTGTTTCTATCTTTATAATATATATAATTATGATACATATATATAATATAACCACATAACATATATTCCCATATAAAGTCGTATTCAACAAACGCAAGACATGTAACAAACCAAGCTATAAGTACATAAGTAAAATAATAAAAAAGCCGTGATAATAAACATATGAAATGAATTAGTTCGTCGGAATTCGACCCATATATAGAAGACGACAACGATATAATAAACTTGGATTTATGCGTATTAAACTCCATCTTCAACATCCACCATACTCGTTGACCATTTAAATGATTGCATTATGTGTATACATATAATACACACAACTATTTTGGCTGCTTTCATATCATAGTCAACCCTTCTGGTATTTTTCCTTTTCCAAGATTTTAAAATAAATTGGATAAGCATCACAAATAAATAAATTAAAAATGGACTGACTATGCCAGTGAGAAAATGCATTAAATTGTACAGCTTATTCTGAAATTAAATGAGGTTAGAGAGTCCAAGTGTATTACGTTAGTCTTGGCCAACTTGGACGTGTAGCTTCTACCTAGCTTGTTTACTCATCAATGCATGGAAAACGACATCTCCATGACCCTCCAACTAATATACCATTGTATATTATATTTATACATCCATATATATGTGTATATTTTTGACGTGTGTACATATGTATGTATAATACACTCATATATATAATAAATAAACAATTGGTTTCTTGTTGGTAGTTGAAACTTGGAATGAAATTATGAAATAATGTAGTCAAATTAATCAAAACACTAGCCACTCTAGCTATTACCCTATACGAGTTCATATCATACACTTAACTATCTCCAAGAAAAGAAAATGAAGAAATTTAGATTATTGAGGCATGATTTCGTCCAAAAATGTAAACCACAAAACTAGCTAGAGTTTCGTTAGAATATCATAAATTGTTTCAATAAAATATATTAAGGTTTTCAACAGCAAGACTTAATAACAACAGACTTAATAACAACAATCACTTTATACTCAATGACAAAATCTCTGAGGTCTCAGCTTGATTCGGCTAGTTGAGTTAAAGAGCGACCAAAGTTAACCATGCAACGCTGACTTGGACATAACGTCGACCAAGCCACGACGAGCTGGCCACAAGGACTTGATTACGTCAATTAGGAACTAGGTCGAATTGATTGAAAAAGAGCATGAAGTTGATGTGTTTCATCAGTCGACTTACACGAAAAGAAAGCAATCGGATTTGTGGACTTATAATTAAAGGAGAATGTCGACGCTGACATTTATCGCTACCTATAGTTAGTGAAATCTTTCTAATTTAAGAGATTTGATTAATTAACTTCTTTGGTATATATAGTAATGTATGTCCAATTTAACATATGATGTACGTAGAGGAACCCTATTTTAATCTCTTATTTTTCTTCAATATACAAAGAACATATTCTCCTAATTCTCTTTTTTCTTTATGTTCTTGTATGCTTGGAGATTCATTAGTAGAACTTATAAAATCAAATTCTATACAAAGTATACGAAGAGAAAAATAATCAGTATTATATTTTAACTAAGTTTTCAGAAAAATGATATTTTTCTTTAAATAATGTTCGATCTAAAATATTTTAAAATTTTAATACTTGTCAACCCTAACATACAAATATTTATACTCTTAAGTCTTAACACTCGTCAAAATTGTCTAAAAATACTGTTGATGTTACGAGCCTTATTCCGAACGTCTAAATGCTTCTAAAATTAGTCAAATATATCTCAGAGATAATAACATCGGTATTGAGCAGTTCCTTTTTTTATCAACGAATTCATTTTTCCAATTTACCAAACTTTAATATATAAGGTTATATATTTCTACAGTATGTTAGTGGTGGAGCCAACCTATTAGTTCAGCCGAAGCACTTATAACTATGATATCTTTACCGAGTTAATTTAAATGATGTCAAAATTTTTATATACTATTTATGTGTTTATATGCTTACAAGTGGGTCAAAACTGATAACTTTTGGTGAGCATATGTGTGAACAATTTTCTTATCTCATTAAATAATCTAAACGCTACGTATTGTATTCTGCAATATATGCCAAGAAAAATAACAGAGCAATAAAATTCTAACTAAGTTATTTATAATAGCTATAATAGAATTAAAAAAAATATGATAATATATAAACAATAGGAGTATATGTGACCAGGAAAGAAAATAAATTCAATATCTCATTCATAAAATATAAAAAGAAAGTCTTGAAATTTTCAATGTGCTCTATTATAAAATTTGCGACTAAGCAATACAAATACATTATCAATTCATTAATTTTTTTCCTTTTGATATTTGAGCATAACTAAGTGCACACGCTCGTGCACATCTAGATTCACTTGTGCGCAAAATATACATGCATATGAGCAACAAGTTGAATATATATATATATATATATATAAAAAGTTCATTTTTTTTTCTTTGTATTAAATTCTGATTTTTGTTTCCCACGTAACCATTTGACTTTCGTAGCTTTGTTATGTCATCGATGGCCATGCAAGCTTGACTTCTCTTCATAAAAAGTATCAAATTTCTATAATAATAATAGATAATACAGACTGAACTTTCCATATATATATAATATCAAACTATAATATTCAAATGTTATATTCAAATGTTATATCACTTCACCATGATATATATACGACACGTCACAAACTATACAAGAATATTATGTAATAAATATATTCGAGAATCAGTTATATTGTTCATTCATATATGTGAATTCAACATATCGATGCATACTGCTAATAAATATGACTGAATTATGTGTATATACGTAACGTAAGTTTTATTATTATATAAAAGTACGCGTGTATATATGAGTATTAATTTTTGTTCATTTACACGTCTCGCAGTTGACCTGCGATTCTTGAAGAGTTGACCACTTGGCTATATTGATCTCTACTCAATTCAATGCATTCCCTTATTAAATAAACACGCTCACATATTCTCTCTCGAATATATATATATATATATATATATATATATATATATAATATTATAATGTATTGGGATCGGCATCCATGTTACAACGCTCAAATATACTAGATATTAAATTTGAACCTCGCACTAAAACAAAGAACTATGGAGGACACACGGACTTAGATCCTTGGTTAAACTATACGCGTAAAATATAGAGATAATTGGTGTAAAAATATTTAAGTTATAGTCATGAAGTTACAAAGGTATTTAAAGTTAGTTAAAAAAAATATTTTTGTCTAATTTATGTTAAAAAATATATTATGACCGTTTTTTCGCTAATGTTTTGAATGAAAAACTTTGTGTCGGCTCTATTTTATTTTTGATTAAAAAATATTATACGGAATTGCCTGCTCACAAAAAATAACCACAACTTAAGTACTTCTTAGCATTGTTCTAAAAATATTCAATTACATATGCACCTTAGCCTACACTATAATTAATTACCTGAAAAGGAAAATTTCCCATAATACTAATTTATTTTTATTGTGCGAGTATATAAATCAATTACATCACATATTGTGTGTATTAAGTTAAAATATATAATAACCAAATTTCTGCTACTCAACTAAGTTTATAATTAGTTATAATTAGAATTCCAATGAATATTAACAGCTATATATAATCATGATTTAAATTGTGCTTACAAGTTATAACTGTTAACTGATCAAGGCTATCTTATAACTTGGAGACAATAATAATGGTTATCTTCTCAAATTTGATTTAATTGGTTGTTATTGATATATTTCTTATAATTTGGAGACAATAATAATGGTTAGAAATTGATTATAAAGTATCGCTCATTCACGAGTAAAATAAAATTAGATTGCATTCTCTAATTAATTAACCTTGACATTTTTATATTTTAATCTTAATATCAATCGCTAACAATTGTTTTTGTTCATGATTTCTTCTTCTTCTAAGAACTAAGAAGTTAACAAAGACAATTTGAGAATAAAATAACTAAGACTACGGCTAATTTCAAGGTTTAGTTAATCAACGCACTTATCATTTAACAAATACAATATTTAAGTTTTACTTAGCCTTTTAATTTAATGTTCTTATTTAATTTAATTTTGGCAATCTTCTATTCTTGCATAGATTAATTGCGGGATTATATTTATGTTAACCATTACTTTTAACTTTTCTAAATATTTATAGTTATATTGAAACAATTGTATAGGTTTGAAGTTGATAAATATTTTTGGTTTACGATAAATAATCAAATAAATTAATTTATTCAATATTTTTATCGTCACCGCGCGCAGCGCGGTGCAAGTCCACTAGTCTTAATCTTAATTCGAGCTTTGAGAAGAGGTTCATCAATATGAAGTCTCCCCATTATCAAAATATTATCTTCTTTCTAAATCATTTTAGTTCATAACAATATTCTTTAATATCCAATTAAGCCCACAATTATGATACATGTCTATATATATATATATATTAAGATAATACGACGCATTTGATCAATACACTGAATAGTTAAACCTTCTCTCACTCAAATAAGAAAAGTCTCCATGAATATTTAATTCCATTTATGTTATTCTAAACACATATATGTACTATATGATATAACTTTGCAAACTCCAATAAAAATGCATATCATAATCATAGTAAAGAATACGTAATTTCAAATAATTAAATTTTTAAACATATATCATAACTCATAATCATCATACTTAATAATTACATGAAATTTCAACTTTTAGATATTTTGCAATAATTTGATGTCGACTTATCGAGCTTCGCCAATGGCGATGGAGCTTACAAAAATTAAAATAATATATTAATGGTACCTAGAGCACATTTGATCGAAAGAGTACCAATGTAGTATATAGTTAGCCAGAATCAGCTTGCCAGAGTCAACATAATTATGCTTAATTAATCCCTGATAAAATATTTTGAAAGAGAGAATTAATAAATCATGAATAATTATTCATAAATATTGACCATTGCAGTTGAGAGATAGTAAGTTAATAACACTTTGCTTCTTGGAAGTATAACAACTCGATATAACGGAGAGTGTGATCCTCCCGAAGATGACGTTAAAGGGAAGAGTACGATCAAGGCAAGCAATGACACATGGCTATAATTAGAAAGTTGAATACCAGAAATAATTTTAGCATTTTACATATATTATTATTATTATTATTGAAGGTGGTACGCTATCAGCCAATGTTACAATGCACTATCGTATTACTAGACATATTCAGTGTAAGAACAGGTGACACTATTGACCAAGTTTACAAATATGTAAATGGGGCATTCATTTGAGTCACATGGAGTTTTGAACACGTGACCTCATGAATAGAGGTGTAGTGGAGTTACCACTAGGCCAAGATTGCTTGGTACCTAAATCCTCTATTTGAAAATGTAGATGGAAAAAATAAATAATACAAAATTAATAAAAAATATTATAGTGGTTCGCTCGTAGCATAAGAGGTACGGTTTTTTTACCGTTTGCGAATCATGATCCACTATAATTTCAAAAATAGACTTTGTTAATCGGTTACAAGCCTTTCTCAATGTATAAATTTTGCCACATAAAACCACAATAACGACTACAAATTTTAAATATGTGAATCCTATGTTACAATAAAAATTATATGAAAAGTCTATAAAACAACCCCTACGACGACATGGCTCCAAGTTATCGGCTTTGACTGCTTTGCTTCGAATTTCATAATCGATTCCATGTAAATTGGGTTTCTTACTCAACAAAGAATGGATCCGAATAAAGAATTACAATCCTAGCATACTTAGTGATACTTTTGTATTTTTCAATTTTTTTGTACTTCGAGAGCAACATAAGTAAGACAGTGTAACTAATGGTTAACTAAGGGAAAACTTAAAAAATCTATTTATAACTTCGTGTTTTACTCGCTTACCTTCCAAAAAAACGTTGAACTAATTCCTAACCAGAGTCAACTATATCCTAAACACTTAGTTCAAAAAAATTAAAAATGAGACACGACAGTATGTAATTGAGCAATATTTTACCTTTAACACTACTTATTTCGAACTCATAATTACAAACAAAACAACATCTCAAACTGGAAACAATAAATTAAAATTAGTTTTTTTTTCTTAAGTAATTAAATTGTTTGTGTAGAGGGCAATTTGCCTCCCTAGTCACGAAGTGGCAAATGGTGAAACCTCGTTTTTACAAAAATAAGTTTGGGTTAGAGTCTTCCATTTTAAACTAAATTGTTTGAGAATACAAGTTCACACAAGTATTCTCGAACGGTTATTTGATTCCTTGATCTACTATCTATAGTGTTTTCAAATTCCGAGATAGGTTGCCTTGGATCCTCGTTGCCAAACTATTCTCTCCTTCGCCCTTATTGGCGAGGCGGTTCCTCGCCATTAAGTGGTGCGATTTAAGGCCTTAATTGAGATACTTTATGATCTTGATTAATTAGTCAATTTACTATTTCTAAACTATTGTAACTAACTCCTAGTTAATGAAGGAATCCAAATCCTCCTCGCTATGGGGATCTGATGTTCTTCTCCCTGCGTTTATACCCCGTCGACCAAGAATCTTGGTGTCGAGGGGATGGATTTATAGACCGGGCTATCCTTCTTCGTTGGGTGTTGTTCTCATAGGCCTTCGATCTTTAATCGATTTTTCGTTGACTTTCATGGCAGGCCGGGTTTCTATGTCTCAACAGTTAGTTTCATAACATTTACTAAAATTTAAGTGATAGCTCAAAGCCTCAAACTTGTTAAAAACAACTAAACTGATATACTGACTCAAATTAGTTCATAAGATATAAAGATTATTTAATTCCGATTTGAATTACCAAACGAATAAAGATTGGGTTGATTTGACGCTACATGAAATAAACACCTAAGCTAATACCAATTCCACCCCATACCTTTTGATTTTTGTAACTTAAATTTTAAAAGTCAAATTTCAAATGAAATGATCCCACGTTTTTTTAATCCACGACAATGTTAACTGTTTTTGACCCCATTTACCATTATTACTCATTTTTCATGTCTGTGTTTTATAAAAGGGATAATGATCAAGGCAAAATCAAGCTCAAAAATGTAAAAGAGATGGCGGTAAAAAGTATACATAGACAACAAATTATGAGTGGATTATTTTTTTATCTTAATTTTTTTCGCCGAATTCAAATTAGTAAAGATTCTAGATATCTGAATAAGTACATAAATATGTATCTTAAGTGTGATTAAGTAACACTTTGTTAAAAAATTAATTAGCGTCTGTCAAAACAATTGTACGAAAAAATATATTGTCTCATATTTGTTGTCTTGGGTACTTTCACTATTGTTTCTTCACCTTGAACCTCTTTCGTTTTAGTCGGTCAAAAATTTGAGTATTTCTGCCGTAATATTTTTTTTATTTTTTTTATTTTTTTATTTCATAAACGACAGCTAAGTATACGAGCAGACGAAGTGGACATGTTTCTAAGACGGAACATGATCATATGATATACAGGTGTAAAAGAAACACAGAAAATAAAAAAGAGAGAAAACTTGGAACACAGAAACGCCAAAGCAAGTTGGGTCTCGACGAGGAATGTGTGGT
This sequence comes from Parietaria judaica, assembly GCA_954871525.1. Lineage (NCBI taxonomy): Eukaryota > Viridiplantae > Streptophyta > Magnoliopsida > Rosales > Urticaceae > Parietaria > Parietaria judaica. Next base: position 17,280,375 of record OX940868.1, on the reverse strand, counting down.
GTTAGGCCAACGTGTGGCAACACTCAAACGACACATGCTCCCACCAAACCCTAAAACAATAAATGATGTCAACTTTTTTCTTCTTCTTCAAATACTTCTAGACACCTTTTGTTTCTTTTATATCTATATAATTTTATTTTTTTATTTTTTATTTTTGTAAATTTTTATTTGATGAGCTTAAAATTGTGTTTAATTTATTAAAATTCTAATAAAACACAAAACTATTAAACTTTTCTTGAAATTTTGTTCCTTTATAATACCTGGTTTTTATATTCTTCTCTTTATACGACTTATAATTATATAAAATATTTATATGGATTTAGAGTTTATATGTAATAAATCTGTCTGTAACTTTTGCCAGCACCTAATTTGACAAATGAGTTACAAATTAACAAAATTATAATATTAGAAACCGGATAAATATAAATTGATCAAATCTTGGAATTTTATCTTTTTATTTTTATAGCTTTCAGTTTTGTTTTTCTTAAATTTATATTTTTGTCTTCATAATTGAATTTTTTCAGCCACCTAACCTGTAAAAAGAGTTACAAATAAATAAAAATATAAAAGTAAAGACTTAATAAAGATAAAAATGCGAAATCACAAAAAAAAAAACTAAGGCTATATCTAATGTTTGAACGATTGCAAACTATGTACTCAATGTTTATTTTCGACGGCTAATGTACCCGAACTCGATGTTGCAGCAAAAATAAACATTGGGCACATTAGCCAATAAACAGTGGGCACATTAGCTAGTAAAAATAAACATTGGGCACATAAATCGCAATCGGTAAAATATTAGGTACATTAGCCGCATTTAATATTGAGTGACATGGCAACTGATGTGGCAGCACACACGTGGACTGGCAGGGTTGACGGTCACGTGACAAAAATCTTGAAAATATCTAACAGAATTGAGTTTGGGTACATTAGCCGTCGAAAATAAACATTAGATACATCATTCACAATCGGTCAAACATTAAGTACATTAACCGCAATTTACCCGACCTCTTTAGACATTTAACTTGCACTAAGAGTTGAAAATTTGCAAAATACATAACTTAAGACTGAATAAGGACAAAAATATGAAATCACAGTACACATGTATTAGACTATTAGAGAATACATGTATTAGACTATTAGAGAATACTATAGAGACATGAATTTAGGAAATAAATAAAAAAATTCAAAAGAAAAATAAAACAAAAGAAACCCCATTTTTTAATATTAAAAATTTGACCTATTTTTGAGCTATATTATATGTATATAAGTATTTTATGGAAACAACTAACTCCCAACCATCTACCTCTCCCACGCCCTTTGAATGCTACCACCCTTTCAAACACCTTATTTATATTCTTCCCTCTCTCTACAACACAAACATATTATATAACACATCTCATCTCATCTCAGTATATTACTTCTCATCCCAAAACACTTTCAAAATATTCATACATCCATACACATATAATCACAAATGGCTCAAACAGTCTGTGTAATGGACGCTTCGGGAGAGCTCGGATCCTCGCTCGTTGAGCGTCTTATTCAAAGGGGTTACACAGTCCATGCCGTTCTTCAATCCCAAGGTCAGTATAATCTATGTGAACATATAAAGTTTGTATCTTTTCGAAGATATATGTAAAGGGTTAATAATAAAGTTGTCGTTAATTTGTTCAGGGGATGATCACGAGTCGAAGAGCTTCGAAGAGGAGACGATGAACAAGAATAATAATGGGAAATTGAAGATCTTCAGGAGTGACCCGTTTGATTATCAGAGCATCGTCGACGCTTTGAAGTGCTGTTCTGGCTTGTTCTACTCCTTCGAGCCTCCCCATGATCAACCCTCCTATGATGTGAGTATTTATTCTTAATTAATTCATTCTTCTTATTTTACTCAATTAGTATAAAGCTCTAATTTATTTGGGAATAAAAAACTCAAAGCAATAAAATATTAAATTAATTATTTCGATGATACAATAATATATGATTGTCTATGCGCTAATAATTTGTGAGTTTTATAATTCTATTAGATTAATGTGTTAAATTATTAATTTTGATGAATAACAAGAAAATATCTATCTTATGAAGTGATTTATGAAAGTTACGATGTAATATATTAAGAAAATCAAAATATATATACAGAATAATGGAACTTTATTAAATGAATAATTTTGATGATATAATAAATATATTTTATTTGACATTATGAATTTTTTAGTTTTATTATGAATTAATTTATGAGACATATAAGTATATGTGCCGAATAGTGGGATAAAACTTAAAAGCAAGTGTTCTAGAAGAAGGTGTATATTAGCTGTCATGGTCTACCCAATTAATATGTATCATGATTATACCGGTTTGGTTCAATTTATATATACACGGTTTGTGTAATTTATATGTTTATATATATATATATATATATATATATCATAACTTCAAAGTTGTTTACCATATTAATGGAGGTGTAGGATAGTCACGTACATACATGATACATAGTCAATTCAATGCTAATAATTTCGATACGTACTTTGACTAAGCGTGCAGAAATTATTGGGATTGTTAAATTATTTGAATATTTTTTAATTATCCAAAATTATTGGTAAAAACTTGTTTGACCGGAGTTAAAATAATAATAAATCATTGTGAAATTAATATAACTAATTGATGGTTGATGATGGTACATGAAACAATTGATTACCCGAATATAGCTGTATATTTCTGTTCCCATGAATGGCTTCTTTAATGCAGACGGTTCCTAATTCATTTATTTCACTTTAAATATTTCAAAATCCATAATACCAAAACTGTCAACGATCAATTACTAACAAACCATACAAAAGAAAAGAGTATTAAGTCTAATATGAAAGTTCTGTATATCCAAATTTTGATCACAATTTTCATTCTTCGAAAACAAAACCGAAAACTCTTATTCAAGCCGGTTCGTATCCTTGTATTTACAAAATTCATTGATTTATTTATTAAAATAATATAATTTTTTGTGTTATTATAGGAGTATATGGCAGATGTGGAAGTAAGAGCAGCTCATAATGTGCTTGAGGCATGTGCTCAGACAGACACCATCGACAAAGTCGTTTTCACTTCTTCAATCACAGCCGTTGTTTGGAACAACGACCGCTCTTCTTCGTCGTCCGATCTCGACGAGCGACATTGGACCGATGTCAATCTTTGCCGTAAATTCAAGGTACATTACATTTTTATATATATATATATATATTCAGTGCATATAGTATATAGTATTTTATACTAATTTGAGACTTTACTTATGGGCAGTTGTGGCACGGCCTGTCGAAAACCCTAGCCGAGAAGACGGCGTGGGCGCTGGCGATGGACCGGGGAGTCAACATGGTTTCGGTCAACGCGGGGCTGGTCACGGGCGAGCACCTCTCCATCAGCAACCCCTACCTGAAGGGCGCCGCCGAGATGTACGAGGACGGCGTGTTCGTCACCGTCGACCGCGGCTTCCTGGCCGACGCGCACATCTGCGTCTTCGAGGACGTCTCATCGTACGGACGGTACCTTTGCTTCAACCACGTCATCAACCGCACCGAGGACGCCCTCCGCCTCGCCCGCAAGCTCACCCCTTCCGCCCCCTCGCCGCCCCAGAGGTACCGACCCCGTGCCCACCACCCCGCCTAAAATGTTTATTACATTATTGATTTCTGATTATAATAAATTTTTTGTTAATTGACAGCTACGAGGAGGATAATAAGATCATTCAGCAGAGGATTAGCAACAAGAAATTGAACAAATTGATGGTGAATTATGAGAGGGAGACTCAAGTAGAGTGATGATCATAATAACAATTATTACTTAATTAATCTTTTTTTTGGGTAATTTATTTTACTGTGGCTCAAATTGAGACACGTCATGATCACATTCTTTGTTTGTGTTTAGAATATTATATAGTAGATCATTTGAGATTAGCAAAGTGCAAGATATTTTGGTGTACATGATCTCTTGGTCCTATTTCTTATATAATATTATCTATTGGAGTATGACTATGATAGTCTTGAATTGACGTAAAGCAATGTTATAAAACTTTTTCTATACACAAGAATCTGATTTTTGTATATGGTTATCAACAAGTCACATGCTTAACTATAATTAAATCATATGATTTAAAATAAACTTTAACTAGTCATAGTTAAATTTCGATTGTGACGGAGATAAGGCAAAGCTCAATTTAAACGGCTAATTAATTTAGATTGTTTGTTGTTAATCCGACGATCTAAATTAATTAGCTATTGCTTTTTTTTTTTTAGGGAAATTATGAATTTCATTAATAATGGGGCATTAAATCCCTTTGGATATACATATTGAGCCACTCCGAGCAAGTACAAGACCAAAAGTCCGGCGTCCCTTCGGGAACACGAGATTTAGCTAAACCGAGATTTAGCTATTACTTATTTTTGAAAAATAATACACGAAAATTGATCAAGTGGGTCTAAATTAACTATCCGTTTTTTAATAGATGGAAAACCGAGAATTTTTCACCCAAGATTCATGAATTGAGAAATTCAATAGAAAAGCGTTGACATTTGAATTCAAAAAATCAATCTTTAAATCTGCTTAACTCACTCACACGGTCACACCTATATGAAAGTAAGCCCAAAATATCCCCAGGCCCATTTGAGCTGAGCCCAAATGCTACGAAAGTTAGACGACATGTCGGTTGACATTTTTCTTTCTTGGTAAATCTTGACCGTTGATTCGAGCTGAATCTGGCTATTCATATATTAGTCCTTACTCCTTAGCTGGGACTCAAAACGACATGTAGTTTTTATTTATGTGGTGAATCCAAACAAGGAAAAGAACGTCAATTTCAGTGTGTGGTCCATCCAATTATGACCAACTGGCAAAATTTTATGGTGCTATCTTCTATTTGCCAAATGGCCTATAAAGATGGGTCCATACGAAATTGACGGAAATTCTATCGATATACTTAAAATAAAATAAAATCATACACTCGTTGGAAAACCCGACACGTACACGATATTTTAATCTTATGTACCACCTTTCTTTTTTCGTCATTGGAAAACACCATTTTTTTTTCTTGCCCAAAATTGTTAGTAACTTAGAATCAATTTGATGAAAAACAGAAGATAAAAAATAAATGTCAAAAAAATTCAAAATCCACGTTAATACTCTAAGGACTTAGTTGGAGTGAGCTTATAAAGCGTGAATATAAGTAAAGACTATGAACGATAAGCATATTTATTTTTGTGTGGAACTTCAATTGAAGATGAAAAATGTATGATTTTAAATAAAAATACATTTAAGATCAAAATTTGTTTTTCAATTTTATTTTATTTTCTAACAAATGTTTGGAATCTCTTATCAATTCAATTATTCCCTCTTTTTTGTACTGTACGAGTTCATCACGTGTTTAGAATGTGTCCAAACTTGATCATAAAAAAAAAAAAAAAAAAAAACCTAGAAAACACTAAGCTTATTAATTAAAAATATTAAATTTTCTCATAATTAGATTCCAAAACAAAAATAGAAAGTGAGCTAATTAATCGGACATGAAGTACCGAAGCTCACTCAAGCAATGAGCTTCAAAAGCCTTTTACTTTCCTCGTTTTCGGGACTCAGCAAAACCTGTGAACCAAATCTATCCATTAATAAATCTCCAAAATTAATTTAATATTACTACCTCCCATCTTCTCCTTGGCTCCCTTGTAGTTGTATTAATATTAACTAAACTCCCATGATTTTATCCCCTTTTGCCAACAATTCCCAGATGGCAATTCCTCAGAGCTCGTGGCATTTCGAGGCTATGGAGTCAGATCCGAATCCACACCCATTACCGATTTGGTAACTTCGGTGATCTGTATCTATATATTCTTCGAATCGGTAGATACCCATTTCTTCAATTTCTCGAATTTCGCTCGGTTCTTCGAGCTTCGTCTGGTGTGTGAAGATTTTCCCATGTTGGGGTTTTAGGGTACAGATAAAATTCTTGTGGGTCTAGAGAAGTTCCCGGTTTCAATGGATTACGGACGCGAGAACGTGGTTCAAGTGATCAACACGAGCAGCGAGAACTGGTCCAACGACCAAGCGGTGTGGGCCACGGAAGACGATTACCGGGCGTGGAACAACGGCGAGCTCTACGACCCGAGGCACGAGCCGCCGAGCAAGAAGCCGAAGAGCGGGTCGCAGGGGGCGGCGGCAGACTCGGGGCGGTCGAAGGCGATCGGGAAGATGTTCTTCAAGACGAAGCTGTGCTGCAAGTTCCGGGCGGGGACGTGCCCGTACGTCACGAATTGTAACTTCGCTCACAGCGTGGAGGAGCTGCGGCGGCCGCCGCCCAACTGGCAGGAGATCGTGGCCGCGCACGAGGAGGACGCGTCCCCGACGGAGCCACGGGAGGAGTTCCAGATCCCGTCGATCGGGTTCGTGGCGGAGGCCCCGCGGTCGTACAAGGGGCGCCACTGCAAGAAGTTCTACACTGAGGAGGGGTGCCCGTACGGGGAGAGCTGCACGTTCCTGCACGACGAGCAGTCGAAGAACCGGGAGAGCGTCGCGATCAGCTTGGGGCCCGGAGGGGGAGGAGGAGGAGGAGGAGGAGGCGGGAGTAGCGGAGGCGGAATTGGAGCGGGAGGAGGAGGGGCTGCCCCGAGCGCATTGGGGGTGGTGAACAAGCCGTCGAATTGGAAGACGCGGATCTGCAACAAGTGGGAGTTGACGGGGTATTGCCCGTTTGGGAGCAAATGCCATTTCGCTCACGGTCAGACAGGTATCATTTTTCGTAATTTTTATGTCCTCTTTGGTTAATTGCGGAGTGTTTCGAGTGATTTGAATATTTGATCACATTGTTTCGAGTTTGTTTGCGATCTTGTTAAGACATTAGTCATAGGTTAGCATAGTTTGATGAACTAAAATATTGCTCGAATCATTTTGCAAGCTCAGCTAAAAACTTTCTCGTTTTGGCGAAATGAATTGTTTCGTGTCTCCTTGTAGAATTCATGTCCTAAGATTCGTGTCCTCGCTCTGTTGTTCGTGGTTAGAACCGGGAACAGCCGTCTAATTGATTCATAGAACCTTATGTTCATGCATCTAATTGATTCTTAGAATCTTATGTTAATGCCTTCTCAATAATGTCATCATCAATTTCACTTCTTTTATTGAGGACAGTATAACGAGACCGAGTGTTACTGTTGCGGTTACGGAGGCCTTCTTTAGTAAGACAGCCATAAAAGTAACCGTGTCGGCTTCGTTAAGAAATCAAGATCACAATGCTGCAATTCTGTCATCTGCTTTCGGTTCCCGTGCTCTGTAGGTTATGCTTAGTTTTCGATACCAGGAATTAGAATAGAACTTTTGAGGAATAGATTTGTCTGGAGAAGTGAAGTTACCCGCTAAACCTCAAATTTCAAACATCGGTCCGTGCCAGGACATAAGGCTTGTCTTTGGGATAATCATGCTCTCGTTCATTCGAGTAGATTGTCTCTCGGCTTATCGGGTGATCGATGATGGACACTAGGTTTTGATTAGAAAGTAGGAAAGAGTATTCATATTCCAGCTTTGTTCGCAGTTCTAGGTGTTATGCTTGGGCATTTCCCCTGAACTGGTCGTCTCGTCGTAGTTTGAAATTTGTAGCTGTTTATAATAACCTTCTTTAATCATAAAAAGTCGACGATTTTTCGGCAAATCGTAGCCAATTACTTTCCCTCTTAATCGTTATAAAATCGAGCAGTGCAGATACTAGTATTAAGAACAAAATCATCATAGATAAAATTATCACTTCTTTGTGTTGCTTCCGCGAAATTGTTCCGTACTAGTCAGAGGTTTCATATTTCACCTATCTGCAGAGTTACATAGATACGGGGGTGGGCTTATGGAGAACGACGGCAGAGATTCCGCTTCTACCCCCACAGAAAGCAAGCAGCCTCCAAAAGTGTCGGAAACGATGGCTGCTTCAGTCCCTCTCTCGGACGTGTACCACATCGGCGTCCCGTCCCAAAGGGCATCGATGGCAATTCAGCGTCCCGGCCAGAGAGTCCACCAGAAATGGAAGGGGCCCGACAAGATCAGTAGGATCTACGGTGACTGGATCGACGACGTTGAATAGAAAGAGTTAAATATCTGACCCCGGAAACGCCCTTCTGTACGATAAGATCGGAACGAGACTGTAGCCTTTTTTATTTTAGATGAAGCAGAGAGTTTTTCATGTTGCTTCGAGGGTACCTTGCAAATTTGCAATGGCTGTGAGAGTCGAGTGTCGTATTTATGTGGAAAGCTTTGTTGAAGCTTGGGACAATGACTAACATTTATGAAAATCTTCTTCATAATGCACATTTCTCTCTTTTATCTAATGAAATTCTGTCTCTTGAATTTATTAAATTTGAAAGTAAGATTTGGTGCTTTCATCTTTTATTTTAAAAAAAACCAATGTATTCTAATTAGTTTATAGTTTATACTGATTTGTTAAGGTTTCTACAACCGAGGACATACATTGATCTTGTAAAACCAGAACCGATAAAATTGGTTTTGGAAAAATCTAGGGAAGGAAAAGCGAATTATGATTTTTTTTTATTATATTATATTAGAAGTTAATTACTTCAGACCGATGGAACGCAAATTATAGATTTTTCTTTTCTTTTCTTTTCTTTTGAGAACCGGATTGCAATTCTTATTTTTAGGAAAATAAAATTTGTTCTCCAGTTTCCGGAGTCCTGTTTAATACCGAGTGAATCCCGTGCATACATATAGTTTTATCATAGAGTTATGTATAATAATCATTTGTAGTGGATTTTAGAAGCGGTAATTGTACTATAAAATTTATATTACCTCAACCAATTGCCGATATACATGCGGTTTTCATATTTTAAAATACGGTGTTCGGTTTTTATTATAAAAATACTAAAATACGGTATTCGATCTATTATTTTCAAATACCGCACCAAACACCCACAAAAGATAAAACAGGTGAGTTTAGTAGTGTTTAGATGTATGAGAATTAACATTTGGATTTGGAAGTGACATTAGAAATAACCCACACAAAAAAAGTGTAAACGACATGCTAATTAACTGAAAAGAAAAGAAAAAAGTGGGAAAATAAAGCAGAGTTACAGAAACGACATCGAAAGGCCAAGTGGATCTTTAGGATAAACGACAATTCATGTAACTGAAGCTCGTTTTCGATTTCGAGATTTAATAGAAATTGCATTTGCCCATAAGAACTCCAATCTCAAGCAATCAAACTTTAGGATCGAGCAAAATCAATACCTTACATCAATATCTCTTGTTTGAAAAAAACTATAGGTATTTATAAAATCTACAGTTTTAAAAGCTTTAATTCTGAAACGAACTCAAAGAAACCAAAAAATAAAAACTACAAACACCATGCATGCATGCATGCATGCGTGCACGTAAAAAAACTAGTTTCAGACCGGATAGGATCCGAGAAAGCGACTATCAAATTCATCCACACCCATGTACTCACTACTCGAGTAGTATCTGATCCTCGCAAAGTGCCGGTCCCACTCGCCGGCTAACGCCTCGCAGCTCCCCGTCCAGTGCCGCGCCCGCAAGATCTGCACCCGCACCTGCTCCGGCAGCCGCAGCGTGTACCGGTCTTCGTCCCCGTCCTCCCAATTCACCCGCACGATCGAATGCCCCGTCGAATGCGACCGCGTGAACCTAGCCGCCTCGTCCCGTTTCCCCCGAGGCCGCTCGTCCGAGCTCTGCTGCCTACGCATCCGCTCCTGCCGTTCGTCGACGCTGACGATGCTTTGTTCCCCGTCGCTCTCGATCTGCACCGCGGACTCAGCCGGGGTCATCGTGTCGGGGCCGACGGGCGGGGACTTGGGGTCGAAGAGGTGGGGCGTGTCGAGGTTCCGGCGGCAGACGGGGCAGGTCTTGTGCGAGGCGAGCCAGAGGTCGATGCACTCCTGGTGGAAGACGTGGTAGCAGGCGGTGAGGAGCCGGAGGAAGCTGTCGCCGGAGAATTCGACGAGGCAGATCGCGCACTCCAGCGCGTACTTCTCGCGCCGGGCGTCCTTCACGGTGGAGTAGAGGAACGTCGGGAGCGCCTTGACGAGCGCTGGGTCGAGGCCGGTGTGGGAGGGGTTGACGCCGGAGAGGCCTCCGGCGGCGAGGTGGCCGGAGGGGCCTCGGCGGAGGTTCCATGTGTGGAAGACGGAGTCGACGATGCAGCGGCAGAAGTAGATGGAGAAGAAGCCGAGGAGGAAGAAGATGAGGAGGACGACGGTGAGGACGACGGTGATGGGAGGCGGGTGGATCGTCTGCACCGGCAACGGCGTCGGGGACATTGTCGGAGAAAGGAAAACGGAAAAAACAGAAAAGGAGCGAACTTATATACAGTTTGGGAGATGGGGTGAGGTCTTAATGGTCTATGGGGGGTTGATGGTGGGAGGACACGTGGCAGTGAGGCGAGCTCTGAGCTAAAAATGGGGTCTTTGGTTTCGAGTGTTTGGTAAGATGCGGAGATATTGAGCGAGTCCTTTTGAGAGAGAGACAACTGATGAGAGGAATTAGGGTGAGCTGTCTTATACTACTCTTATATACCTTTCAAAAAATTTACATATATATATATATATTGTATATTAGTCATTTAGAATTGGAGAGATTTCAGACCTTTTCGAGGACATGGTCTTCGTCTCTTGTATATCAAAACTTTTAACCAAGTAAAGTGATAGGGGTTAAAATTAAAAAAAAAAAAAAAGGTAAATCATGGTTAAAGTACTCAATATTTAAAATAAAGGTAAATCAAGGCTAAAGTACCAAATGTCATATTAAATACATAAATCTAGAGACAATACCAAATGTCATATTTACATATTGACGAGAACATTATACTGATGCGAGGAACCAGTTATGTTGGGCCGAAGAATGAAGCATCAACATGTTACTTGGATTCCGTGTTGCAGATGTTGTATCATCATCTTCTTATATTAAGACAGGTAAAAAAAACAGTTCTAACTTCTTTTTAATCGTGAATCATCTCTAGATGTCTATGATGGATCAAAAAAATGTATATTAATTTGGATTTACATTAATCTGGCTATACTAGATACCAACAACAATTATGTCAAGTCATCGGGAATCACTTTATAGAGTTTACCCCGACATATCAACATCTCGATATTAAACACACATACCTAAAACACATAAATTGATGAGAGAGATCCAATGATTCTCATATACCGAGCTTTTAACGGTGTAATTCACTAATCGTACTTTCAATAAGATCTTCAATTTTCCTTTAGAGGTTTAATTATTGTTAAAGTTTAGTATAACTCCTTTGACCTGAGCCCGACCAAAAAAATTCAGCCCAAACCCGGCCCCATAAATGTCAACCCAAAGTCGGCTAAAAAAATGTATCTTGATTTACCTGTAATTTATGACCGTCTTGGAATAGTTTCTCAGAATCATTAAACAATTTTGAAGTAAATGTCATACTGAATAACTAAACTCTAAACCCTAAATAAAAAACGTTAACGAAAACATTATTGAATATTCAGAATACTGATACTAATATATATAATTTTAAACTTTGTTATGCACTGACCGTACTTCCAATAATAGCTCCTTTAATAAGATCTTCAACTATCGTTCAAAAGATTAATTGTCATTAGATGTTTAATATAGATGGTTCAACCCAAGCTCGGTCGAAAAAATTTAACCCAAGCCCGGCCCGGAAAAGCCAACCCGAGCTCGGTCCTAAAAAATCAAATTAATTTCCCATATAGTTTATCAACGCCTTGGAATAGTTTCACAAAATTATTGAACATCTTGAAGGTAGATCTCATTTGATTACATGAATCTAGTACCTTTAAAATTACGCTCTTGTAGCTGTAAACAAAAAATGCACACAAAACTTAATATTATCTCCCCATGAAGGACCAACCAATGAGCCGGCCACTCCAACCACCTCCCCTGAATGCTCCGAATGACCGCCCCAACCGCAAAGCGTCCCGACGAATTTTCCCACACCGCATCAACGTTTACCTTCTACCCACCATTCGACGCCCCGGTCCAAGAAGCCGGTCTCCCATAGCTAATCAGCTTGGTTGCCTCCGCTTGCCGATTGCATCGTTTGTAACTCTCAAGCCAACTCGCCACCTCCTTCACCCATGCCTCCGGGGGTTTCCTAAGGTTCTCAAAGATACGATTGTTTTGGTCGGTCCACGTAGCCCACAAAAGACAACAAAAAAGCTGAAGATTCGGCGTGGATAGGCCATCCATTGCCCGAAAACATAGCTCTCTGAATGGGATTGCCCCCGTCTTCTCCACCCAACGATATAGGACTGAAGAGTTCCACACCGCGTGGGCTCTCTCACACCCTCACAACGCATGGAGGGTGTCCTCCGGTAAAGCCCCACAAAACCTACAAGAAGGTCACTCGATACCTCTTCCACGGAGCACTCCATATGTCGGGAGTGATTCAAACCACGCCTCCACACGAAGTGTTTAAATTTGGGTGGGATTTGTAACCCCCAAAGAGACTTCCATCACTTTGGCTCCACGGGTTCCGAACTTGAGGAGCTTTCAATTGATTCCGTCTGCGCTAGCCGATAGCCCGACCTAACATTGTAAATGTTGTCCTCCTCTAAATGCCACACCCACCGATCATGGTGGTCAATGTCTACCCAACGGGATCTTCAAAATCGCCTCGGATTCGTAAGGTGACATCATGGAATTAATAAAGTTGCAATTCCACCTCCCATCTTCAATAAAACCGGCCACTCTCCAAAGAAACTCATCCTCCGGTTCAACATACATTACCATAAAAGATCTCGGGGGCGGAATCCAAGGTTGTGCAAATGCCCTTAGGTTACCATTCCCGATTTGTCATCTTAGGCCTTTACGAACTAAGTCTTTTCCCTAGCAAAGGCTTTTACCAAGAAAGGAGAAGTGAGGCTTACTTTCTACTTCGAGCACCGAGGAGTGCGGGTAATATTTAACTTTCAAGATGCGAGCCATCAAGCACTCGGGGTTTCGGAGAATTCGTCACGTGAGACTTTTGGGAGATATAGTATTAAGTTTTGTGTGCATTTTTTTGTAAAATTTGATACTATCTCCTTAAAAAGATCAATTTAGCCCAAACCCGGCCCCATGAAATTCAGCACACAAAACTTCAAATTGCAAATACAGTAATCATATTGATATAATATAAAGAAAGTTAATACTATCTCCTTAAAAAAAATCAATTAATCTTTATCTAATTTAAACTAACGCTTCAGCAAAATAAGATTCACACACTATTTTGAATTATTTGCATGTAAACAAATAAAGCAAACACTTTTGTACCTATCAAAACATCTATTAAACTAAAATGAAAAATAACATCTTTTTGAAATTTGGCGGCACAAGAAAGCCATAAAATCTCAGTCATATTAAGTTATTTTTTCTTATTAGCAAGTGGAACAAAAAAAGTTGCACTAAAATTGTTGGCACGTTAAGAGAAGAAATAGATAATAACTTCACTTAGTGAAGAGTAAAATAATTTTTAAAGAAAAAAAATATTGTGCCTAAAAGGAAATATATATATATATATATATATATATATATATATATGTGTGATCAATATTTGGGGCCCTTCGATCTAGCTTAAAAGGACAAAATATTTTGGGCCCAAGGCAACCTCCTCCCCTGCCTTAGCCCAAGGCCGGTTATTATGATTACATCAATCCCAATCCGGTTAGAAAAAGTCAACTCGAACTTGGCTAAAAAAAGTTAATCCGAGCCCATCTAGGAAAAATTAACTCGAGAATGACGCGAAAATATTAGCATCAGACCAGCTACGAAAAGTTAACCCGAGACCGGTCCGAAAAATCAACTCGAGCCCACCCCGAAAACATCAACTCAAGTTAGTTATTTAGAAATAAAATCATATTATTCTCAATAACTGATGATATAAATAAGTAAAAAAAGGGTTAATTGCAACAAAAAAAATAATAATTTAACTTTTGGTCAAATTCTCTTCCGTGTACCCAACTTTCACAAATGGCAGCAATAATACCTAAACTAATTGTTTGGGAGTTGACCGAGGAAATCTGCCCATGTGGCTATTAGTCTTTGCCATGTGACCACCACGTGCCATATGCCACGTAATTATTACTTTTTAAATATTTTTTATTTTTTTATTTTTAATTAATTTTTTCCAATAATAGTAAATAATGAATATTTAAATTTAACTATTCATTATACCATTCACGGTTCACTTTAACTCCGTTTCCGATCCGGTTCACTCCTCGAAAGAAATTATTTAATAATAATAACCAATATAAACATAAATATTGTATAAAAAATCGAGACATAATTAAATACACACCACTTATTCAAAAAAAAGTAGCTATATTTATATTTAACAAAAAAATATTTTTATTTGTTTGCTTTTTTTTTTTTTTGCATTTTATAATAATAATTGTTTAATATTTTTTTTTATGTATATTAAACATATGACTATTGGTTATTATTAAATAATCATATGACTATTGTTTAATTGTTTTTATATTTTTTTTTGTGTTTGCATCATTAAATAATCATATGACTATTGGTTATTATTATTAAACATTTTAAGCAATTTCATTCCATTCGTCAATTGAATCGAATGAGGAGGTTGAGTGAATTGTGAACGGTGATTTTTTTTCTTTATTTATTTCGTTTGACCCACTTTTCTAAAATGAATAATTATATTTACTAATAATAATTACCAATAATGAATATTATAATATTCATTATTGGTTATTATTGAAATATATTTTAATTTTTTTAAAAATTAAAAAGTTAAAAAAATTATTTAAAAAATAATAATACCCTGACATGCCACGTGGCAGTCAAGTGCCAGTGGCATGCCATGTGGCAAAGGCTAACAACCATATGGACAGATTTCCTCGGTCAACTCCCAAGCACTTAGTTTGGGTATTATTATCGTCATTTATGAAAGTTAAGTACATGGGACAAAATTTGACCAAAAGTTAGTTCGTTTTGCCGCAATTATAAAAAGATGGATTGTCCAATTAAGATTTAGAAGTGGAGTTTCAACTGCTCCGAGTCAGCTAGCGCGCAAATAAACAAAGTCAGTCCTTCCCAATTCAGATAACTTTGTAGACAAGTTTGGGGGGGGTAAAAAAAAAAACGATTAATTTGGAGGGTGAAAGTGCGATTAATAGCGGCTAAAGTAGCCAAATTCGGTCAATCATTAATTCTGTCTAGTCAAACTTAACATCTGTTAGTCTATCGCCACGTCACTTACACGTTATATTAAACTTTGGGTATTTATGTCGTGATTAAACCAAAGTTTGGGTATTTATGCCGCGATAAACCATTTTATATATTTTTTCGCTTGTTCACATCATCTAAATAAAAGTTAAAATATTATAGTTTTGGGAGGACTCAAACTCATCACTTTCGCCCTCATTAAAAGGACAATATAACCATCAAACCACATTCACTTCACGTTATATCTTGACAAAAAAAAAAGAATATATGTAGAAATTTATTGATAAGTGATCATAGTAGTAGAAACATATGTATTTTTCGCACCGAGTTCGGGTTGACAAATTTGGAACGGGGTGAGTTGAATTTTTCGGACCGGGGTCGAGTTGACTTTTCTAGAACGGGGTTGAGTTGAATTTTTTGGACAGTGGTCAAGTAGAATTTTTTTGTACCAGATTCATGTTGACTTTGTCGGTACAAGTTCGGGTTGCCTTTTTCAGAACCAGGTCGAGTTAACTTTTTGAAACAGGGTTGGGTTAACTTTTGCAACCTGAATCCGGTACAAAATATTCAACCCGGCCAAATTCTGTAAAAGTCAACCCATGGGTCTGAAAGAGTCAACCTGACCCCGTTCCAAAAAAGTCAACTCAATCCTGGTCCGAAAAGGTTAACCCAACCCCTTTCCTAATAAGTCAATCCGAAACCGATGCAAAACATATGTTTCTATTACTATGCCACTTATTAATAAGTTTCTAGTTATATTCTTATTTTTGTCAAGATATAACGTGAGGTGAATGTGTTTAGTGGTTATGCTGCTCTTATATGTTGGGGAAGTGATGAGTTCGAGTCATACGAAAGCCATGATATTTTAACCTTTATTTAGATGATGTCAGCAACCAATTTTTTTAAAATAGTTTATCGCGGCATAAATACCCAAACTTTGGTTTCATCACGGCATAAATACTCAAAATTTGCCACGTGTGAGTGACGTGGCGGTAGACTAACGGATGTTAAGTTTGACTGGACGGAATAAGTGCTTGCCACAGATTGACCGAGTTTGGCTACTTTACCCGCTATAAATCCAGTTTAGACCTTTATCGACACAAATCATGAAAGTTTCGCTACTTTAGCCGCTATTATCCCTTAATATGGTGTAAGTGGCATTTCTACAAAATTTGGTGGCTTGGCCTTTTCCATCTTCTCAAAACGACACGAATTTTACGTGTCACTCACCATTTCCACCTCCATCCTTCAAACTCAAAATTCTGCAGTTCTCAATCCTTTCGAAGCTCATTCAGGTACGGAATCCAGTGCGCAAATTCGAGATGCTTGGCTTTGAAAATTCATAGTTTACATGTAGATGAAGGATCGAAATGGGTTCATTTCAGAATTGTCAGTGATTCATTTGAAGCTTTGGGTCTTGGGCTTCCATGGATTCCTTCACGAAGACTCTCAATCCCAACAAGCGCCTCAGAGAAGAGTTAGTTCTCCCTTCTCCGATTCTCGATGCCCATTTTGCTTATGAATCTCATTGTTCGTTTTCATGATTCTGCCAGATTTGTAAGCAATTTGACTGGATCGACTCTGACTGAAATCTCTGCACTAGCGACATTGATCCCTGTATGCTCCACACATTCATCCATATATTGTTTTATTGATTTCACAAAGCTTTTTGTTCCAATTTATATATATATATATATATATATATATATATACGTATTTGCAGATTGTGATACTTCTCCGGCAATCAATCAGCTCGGGCCGCGTCGAAGGTAATTTATAACGCTCGAATTCTAGTTTTTCATGAGCTCTAGTTCACCTGTGAGACATTGTTCATGTTGTTTAACTCTGATCTTCTGTTTCTGGTCTTCAATTTATTGTCTTGTTGGTCTCTTTGCACGTTCTTATGAACGATACGGATCGGGAGAATTTTTAAGCTATAAGAAGATTTGAGCTTTGTGCGGACTCTAGGTTTTCTAAATATCTAAAACGCTTAACATTGACGGGCTTGTAATGCATTGTTATTGACGATCCGATTTCGTTAAACCCGGGTTTGATTGTGCTAAATGGTTATCTTCCTGTTTCCGATTTGATCAATAATGATTCTTAGAGCTAGTGATGCGGTATTTCTGCTTCTTATTTTTACATGCGCTCCTACACGTACTCTTACCCACAGAGAACACTACAAAGAAAGATGATGATGCTCGTCCTGAATCCACAAGCTTGCGGGATTACATGGCTACATTGGTTGTGGATTTTCTTCTCATAGCGCTTCCCATCCTCTTATCGTTAACTGTAAGTCCTCCGAGAAACTTACGGTGAAAAGCTTTTGAGCATTTTGGGTTTCCGTATTTAGTGCATTTAAAGAGTTCGTGAAAGTTCCAATATCGTTTTTCTGATGAGGGTGTTCGTTGTTCGTGACAAGCTTTCTAATTCATGTTAGTGACAGACAGGTTTTAGCAGAAGAAATCTATCAATGGATCTTTTGGGCATCATTGGTGCTGCTTTTTCGTGTCGTCTCAAAAAGGTTAAACCTTTAGCTAGTGCTTGTTTCGTATACGTTCCTTTGTTCGTCTTTACACAGAATTTGCATAATTTTTCTAATTCGATCGAGATCTCATAAATATTCTACTCAAGTGAAATTCAGATCAAGTTCTGGCTCTTCTCCAAGACCCCTTTCTCTTAGGAAAAGTATTTCATCGTATCGCGTAGCCATGGTATAATACTTCTCTTTCGTTTTTAATGACTTTGATCATATGTCTGGTCAATTTGTACATAATTATTGTTACAAACTTACAATAAGTAAATTCTGC
Source organism: Parietaria judaica (assembly GCA_954871525.1). NCBI lineage: Eukaryota > Viridiplantae > Streptophyta > Magnoliopsida > Rosales > Urticaceae > Parietaria > Parietaria judaica. Next base: position 17,262,352 of record OX940868.1, on the reverse strand, counting down.
AGATGATTGTTACTAGCTTAACTATCTTGGCAGTGGACTTCAAAATATTTCCTAGAAGATATGCAAAGACCGAGACTTACGGTTCTGGCCTGGTGAGTTTCCTATTGTGCCTGCAATTTTGTCTCAGATGGATTTATTTTTTCTTGCATCGTACTACTTTGCTATATTTTATGCATTTTTTTTCTTCTTTCAGATGGATATCGGAGTTGGCTCGTTTGTGCTAGCAAATTCACTAGTTTCGCGACAAGCACGTAATGTCTTGTCTGTGTGAGTTTTGTTATGCTTTATTACTTTGGATTTGTTTAAAATGTGAATTATTTTGAAGTTTTGTCTTTTATATTATCTTCATCTCTCACTGAGTTATAGATTGTGATTGTGACACTAGATTTTGTATAAACTAAAAAAGATTGAATTGCAAGTCATCTGTGTAAGAAAATTACTGAACTCGCGTTTTACTCTGACCTTTTTCCATCAGCATCAGAAGCAACTAAATACAGATTAGTCTGATGTTTATTTAATTTTAATTTATGCTTTAATGATATTTTTCAGAAAACTGAAGGCTGCAGTTCAATCTACTAGTCCGCTACTTGTCCTGGGTTTTGCCCGTCTCCTATCTACCAAAGGCGTTGACTATCAGGTTTTAAACTATCAATACATTCCTAAATATTTACTTGGAATTTTAATCGTAAAAAGTATCATAAAAAGATGGTAAAATGGATTAAAAAAGGGTATTAGGTACCTCTAACTTTTAATTAAGCAAAACAATTTTGTTCATTAATCCTTCGTAGGTTCACGTGGGTGAATATGGCGTGCACTGGAATTTCTTTTTCACCCTTGCAGCTATAGCGATTCTTACTTCGGTAATCAATGTTACTCCAAAATATTGTGGAATTCTCGGTTCAGTGATTCTAATAGGTATTGTTTTGATTTCTTAAAGTAAATCTTGTAATTATATTGTACATATTTTTTATATGATTAGATTCTTAGACTATATAGCTTATTATTGTGCACCTATTCTTGTGGTAAATACTAGAAAATTACCTCCTAGATTCATAATGCTTTTAGTATAGTGTTAAGCATTGAAATTTAATTTGATTTAATTCAAATTAAATTATTGGGCACCTTAGGTTACCAATGTTGCTTGCTGAAAGGGCTGAATTCGTATTTGCTCGCCGACGAAAGGGGAAGTGATCTAATCAGCCAAAACAAGGAGGGTCTTTTCAGCATTTTCGGTATGGATTTTGACCCGTTAATCCGATTATCTTATCTTAAAAAATATGAGTTATCCATGGTCCGTGATGATATTTTGAAGAAGAGTGGAGAGAAGCAATGTGATGGGACGTTTTAATTCAATCTCCTTGATCTTTTTCCTACACAAGTTCAAAAAATTTGCGTAAATATATGAGCTGATGAGTCTCTTATGTTTATCGACCGGTACTATTTCGTGTTTTCACTTTCAGGTTATTGGGGAATATATCTTCTTGGTGTCCAGTTGGGAAATTTTCTGTTCTTTGAGAAGCAGGCAATGAAAAGCATCAAATGGGCAAGACCAAGAGTCTGGCTACTTTGTCTCCTCTTTTGGTAACAAAATCTCAAGGCCGAACAAATATTAAGAAATAGAGAAGAAACAAAAAAATTTACTTGTGTTTTGGAAGAAAGAAAAAAAAAAGGATGCGGTGTTTGATGTTGTTATTATGGTATATATGGAATACCTTCTCCGTATTTTTAAATTCTATTTTGAAAATAGAAGGAACCGAAATCCCGTTTTTGTATTTTCCCCGAACCAGAGTTATGGTTTTGGATAACATATTAACCCTACTAGCTGCGTTGAATGCAGACAGTCAATGCTGAATCATTAAAAAAAAAACCTATCATTTCTGAAAAATTAATATAGATATGGAAAATATTTTCTGTAATGTAAGTTAGAAAATAAAACCCTTGATTTCCTCACATTATTTTTCATGTATTATTTTCTTTTTCGTTTTTAAGGTTCCAAACACTTTCCATTGTAGAGTTCTCCTATTTTATATTTAATTTATTTAGTTCCTTAACGCTTCTTTAGGGTCGCCACAGTGCTTATCGACAGGCATGTCGAGAGGATTTCCCGTAGAATGGTCGGTAAACTTGCATAGTTCGTTATATCTGCATGTCTTACGAGTGTAGTTTGAATGGAAACTGATTTGAAATTCCGTGCACAGTGCAACTTGGCGTACGCTACCATGGTTTTTGCCCTAAACTTTCAGGTAATCTTCGCTCTCTCTGGTTACGAGCAACAATCAGTTAATACCCGTATTTTGCGCCTTCACACTACCGTGAAAAAAAAAAAAACCGATAGACAAAATGACTTGACCAACTTGTTGTTGATTATAAGCTAGCTCGGTGTCTTGTTGTCTCAGTTTCTTTCTTCCATCAATTATTATTTATATATCACCGTTCCCCCCGGGCTTGTGAATTGTAGCACTTTCCATCCTGGTCGTTAAAAAGTCCGACGTCCAAATTTAACATACATGCAATGTCTTTTTTAGTGTATAGAGAAAAATCGTAATAAATGTGCTAGTATGTGCATTTCACATTGTTTATAATTGAAGAAAATCCACAAATTTTAATGGCCAGGATAGTAACCGCTAAAATTTACAACCCTTAAAAAAAGGGTACTGGATAAAGGGGTTCTTACTTTAATTGGACGAAAACCGTCGATTTTAATGGGCATGCTAATTTTTCAGGTGCTTGGAACACTAATGCTCTCAGATTTCATCCCGGGAAGCAAGATTTCAGTGCTCGAAAAAGCGTGTGACCGGAACTTACTGGCCACTTTTCTTCTGGTAAACCCACAAACCATCTTCAATTTATAGGGCAATTAATTAACTTTATTAAACGCTTGTTCTGATTAACATGTTTGTTGATTTTCTCAGGCAAACGTGTTGACCGGCCTCGTCAACCTCTCCGTGGAAACCCTTTTTGCATCGACGCTGACTGCTCTATGTATCATGATCGGCTACGCCTTCATTTTATGCTTTGTGATCGGATTGATCGATTTTTACGGAATTCATTTGAAATTTTGGTAGGATTATTCTCTGTGAAACACAAATTTTCGTGTTGTAGTTAGATTCTTTGTTTATGTATGAAATATTTTCGATTTCTCATTAACAGATTCGAAAATTCTAAATCTTTTACACGTTTTTGTTCTGAAAGTTGCTTTGGTGAAGAAAACGTAGTTCAAATATACTTTATATTATAATATATGATAACAAAAGTTCGTACACTTATCATGAAATACAAATATATAGTAAAAGGCAAAGCTATATATATAGCATGTAGCATTGCTTTTTCTCTTTTCTAATATTATATTGAGATATTGCGTTGGATAACTAAATTGGAATGTTTGATTAGTCAAATAGTCAACTTTTCTTTTTTCTTTACAAAATAGCCAAATGGTTATTTAATAACATATTTTATACCTATAATACCCTTTTAACATATTAACGTGCATTAACGTGGTTAATTTGTTTAAAAATAAATTAATTTGTTAAAATTTTAATCACAATTTTTTATTTTTAAACAAATTAACTTCGTTATTACGTTTATTAACGTGGAGTTAATTTGTTTAAAAATAAAAAATCGCGATTAATATTTTAACAAAAAAATTAATTTTTTTCAAAAAACATTAATTTATTTTTAAACAAATTAACCACGTTAATACAAGGGTAATCCGGTCTTTCGTGATTTATTAACGTGGTTAATTGCCTATTTGGCAATATTAATTAAAACATTGGCTATTTGGGTAATTAGAGTTTGAAGTTTGGCTATTTGCCCCTATTATATTTACATGTCATATTATTTTTATTTAAAAAGTATTCAACTTTGCAAAGTTGTTATTTGTAGTGAAAAAAAGTGCTTAAAACACAATCTTCTTTCTTTTCTCAAAGTCAACAGATTGTCTTGTTTGGTAGTGTTTGTAATTTTAGGAACATGCACCTACTCTAAAGTATATTTTCCAAACACGGTTGCTTGTTTTGTAAATTAATTCTGATAAATGTCCTTTTCATTTTACCTGTTTATAACTTACTAGTAAAATGCTTAATTTTTTTTAGCTTAATTTAATCAATAAATCAAAACTAAAAAAATTACTAAAAATATATCAAAATATTTTTTCAAAAATATTAACAGAAAGCTCGTTGCAATGAGCTTGTCTTTCGTCGCCCACGATTTGTGCTTCTACGGCATTCTGTGGCCACAAAGGCTTGCTTAAGGTGGACTCGCCACGGAAGGAGCTTGTAACAATGCGGAACTTACCGCGTTATTAATTAGTTTTATTACGGATATTTTCCGTATAAGGTTTCAAAATCTGCTCAAATATCATCAGACTGTTTTATTTAAGGTCTAAAAAAATCAATTACTTAACATTTTTATCAAACTTAGAACACACTGGTATGTTTTATTCTCCACATATGTGAATCAGACATGGACCAAGGTAATTCTGTAATATTATTTTATTTTTTGGGAAGTCAAATCTTGAGGAAGTGATGGAGAATCAAAGCTTTTTGTGATTTCATTTCATATATAAAAATAAAAAAATGGTAAATGAATGATTCAGAGAGTGAAAGCATGCAAGTGCAATGGTCCCAAGGCCATCCATGGCACCCATACGTGTGGTGACTCATGTACGTGTGCTTTCGCTAAGCTCACATGTCTGATGTCACTTTTGGATCTCATTTTCACCTTCAATAATTATTATAAAATCATGCAAAAATATATAGATGAAGATGAACATTGAACAAGTCCTCTTTTCTTAATTTGTTTATTATCTTATATGTCGGTAAAAATGTTATAATCATCTTTTCTGGCTAATTCAATTTTCCAAAAAAAAAAAAAATAGTATAATTAAGGTTAATGTTGATAAATATATTCAACTTGGACGGCAACATAAATACTTTTTTTTATATAGGTATATTAAACTTTATAATAAGGTGAATTTGAATACATTTAAATTGTTATAAAAATTATCACTAAAAAAGACTCAAACGTATACTGCTTCGCCTTCACTTGAATACAAGTTAAGTAAATTTATCACCACGAATTATAAATTTATATATGAAATGTGCTCAGTTTTATTAACCATTATTTAACACGCTCCAAAAATAAATTCATCAACAATTATTATGATCTGATTATTCTCTGTGTCTATACGTACATTCATATGCATACGTATTCCATCTTAAATTAATATACATTCATATAAAAAAGATCGATGATAAAATATGGGAATGCAAGTGCAACAACGATATGTAATAATAATTATATGATCAATTCAAAGTGGAGACAAATAGTTGTACACTATTCCATTAATATGCAAAAAAAAGAAAAGACATTACGTACAAGCTATTGACATTTTCTAGCAAAACTAAATTTAAAATAAATTAAACGAAGACTGGGAAATGTTTGGTGGATTTAAATAGGCAATGAAAACAAAGGTGGCGATAGGGAGTCAAATAGGAAAGACGCAGGGCTTCGACGCCAGGTAGATGAGTTTGAGTTAATTATAAATGGTTCTCGATCCAGTTATGTCAAAACGCTTAACATGATTACATAATAAGTGAGCACGGTATCAATACGATGTGATTCTAAGTAGACACGATAAAAGAACAAAATGTCTTATTTTATGCATTTTATATATATTATTAACTGCTATAAAACTTGTTATATGTGAAATATATTTTTTTATGTGACTAATTATGTTGTTCTTTAATTGATTAATTTAAATTTCTTTGATTAATCATAAAATTTCAGGTAATATAATTAACTAAATTAAATTAAATGAATTTAAATATGAATAACTTCATTATAAAAAATTACTTGCATCATTTAAACATGTTGAATGAGCCAACACGATAAATAGGGTCATTAAATGAGGCGAGTATGTGTTTCATTTTTTAACACAATTAATAAATAGAGCATGTTTAGGTCTATTTAATATAAGTTTTGAAAAATTGACTAAAATACAACACAAACACGACACAAATTACGAATCGTTACCTCTAAATGAAAATATAAAGCATAGTTTAAAATATAAATATAGAGTTAAAGGATTGGAAATTGGAATACAACGGGTTAGAACTTAGAAGAGTTGTTCTTTCTCAAAAAGTGATAAAATAAAAATAATTTTATAATAATTTAAAAAAAAAAAAAAAGAGAATGGGTTAAAAATGTATGTAATCGAGATGAAGAGAAGAGAGAGTCACATGGATTTGCCTGCAGATAGTCTGACAGCTTGGACCATCGCTCAATGGTCCAACTTTTACAATCTTCACCTCCTCATATTTCTTCACATAAACCAAAAAAAATTCACAATATATATACACAAAATATATCTATAGTACTACTTTATGTGAATCTTAGCTAGGTCAAGGTGTGTGACAATGTTTTAGAAGTGTTTCTACATTTGCTGATATCTAATCTGCTCGAGTTTAATTTTTCTTTTTTCTTTTTTGTATGATAGTGAAAAGAAAAAAAAATCAACTTTGTGAAATATATATAGCTAGTATTGTGTATATAATTATTGTATAATTCTGATAAAATCTGCTACTAACCATACAAAACTAGTTATTCTGATTGTAAAATTTATGGCTACATAAGAAACACGAAACGATTTAAATGAGTTTGAGTCTAGCATAATAGTTTTCGTTCTAACCGCGTTGAACACGATTAGCACGGTTAAACAGCAGGTGACCACGATACGAATACGATAAGAGGACGAGACTCAATTAAACACGACTAAAGAGCAAAGAGTTGCATTTTGTGCATTTAATATATGTCATTAAGTTTTTGAATACTTATTATATATAAAATTTCTTTTTTTTACTTCATAAAATACGTCATTCATCAATTGATGAATTTAGAAAATTATTAGTAAATTTTAAAATCTTAAATGATATATTTAAATAAATTGAGTTGAATTATGACTTAAATGGGTAATTACTTGGGTTAAATGGGTACGTGGACATGATAAACACGACTAGTAAATGGGACGAGTTTGGATCTCATCTTCTAACACGATTAATAAATGGAGCGGGTCGATCTACATAAAATAAGTCAAAAACGTCTATTAAGCCGGCACTAGCATGACATGAAACACGAATTGCCACTCTTAATTTAGCGTCACTCAAAACAACACGAGAACTTATCTCTAACTTTGTTGCTTATATATACAGAATAATACTTTTTGTAGCTGAGGAACACAAAATAAATCGTCAAAATGAGACTTAATAGAATATGGTCGATAATTAAACCAAATTGATAGAGTAACAGATTTGAAATCCAAAAAAATAAGTGATGGGCAACACAATTTTCATCTAGGTCCTGTTAATTAAATTAAATATGAAATTACAATCTAAATTTAGGTCAAAGACGTTTTCAAGAACGAAGTTTTCTTTTTATATATTATCAGAGGATTTTTGCTCGAGAAGGTGAATCACCTTTTAAATCGGTTTCACACGTAGAGTATAGCGATGCGGTTTTATTAGGAGGAGTCCCTCGCAGATGGCACCAAGCTTTTACTTTAATCGTCACAGAAACAAGCAAAACCAATCCCGCTGACTTCATCGACATTGAGATTCTACGGAGTGTAGATGACAGAGGAAACTAAAAGGATTGGCCGTCAAAGTCTTGTTTGGGGGTATCGTGACCAAATTAGAACGGTAGTCGTTAGAGAGAATAACCACGCAATCAAAGATTTTACTCATTTCCGGTTTGTGGTTCTCGTGTGTGTGCTTGTTATAACGCCAGTTCCAAATCTCTCAGCGCACTCGTGCTCGACAATAGATATTCCGGTTGCTTATATTTATCTCAAGTTCACTACAACTTGTTTTGATGTTGTTTTACAATTTAATTATATGAACATGGTATTTATACGACTTAACTTACATTAATTAACTACCCTGATTAAGGATTAGCAACTTAACAAACTTACGAAACATTAATTAAAATCAGAAACCCTAACGAAATATTAACTAGGAGTTTTTTTGTAATTAATTTGATAATTATGACATAAAAATGATCTAGAATACACATTTTTCGTCCTTCTTACCAAGTCGTGTACATTAATTAGTGTACTATTAATTAGAGAAGAGTATTAATTAGAGATATTCATTAGTGTACTATTGGGATTCACAATGATTCAAAACCAACTGAGTACTTTCAGCTCTGATGACGAAATACTTGGATTAGGATACATATAATCAGAAATATTTATTTTTCTAAAAACATGTTTATTTTACATCACAGCGTTACATATATAAATGTAAATATTTTTTTTGAATGAATAAATGTATTTTTTTTAAATGTCGTAATATATATTATTATATCATATACGTAAGAGAGAAAGGAAACCAAATTAAAAAGTTTTGACTTTCTTAATTAAGAAAGAGTTGGCTGGCTATTTTCTATACACTCCAATTTCATCATTGTAATTTATATGTATGTATATAATGAAAAGAAGTTCAGATAATTTAGCAGGGTGTTTTGTCTTAATCATTGTTTGCTCTCTTATCTTCTTCTCTCTATGCATGGCTGCATGCATGTCTTCTTCGCTTTCACACAACCCAATGGGAAACTGATACTACATTGACCTTCCAGTATGTGCACATGAAATTTATGGATTTTTCTATTTGGCTATATATATACACAGTTACACACACATATATATAGGCATATCAACATCGTACAGCATTTTTTTTTGTTTAGTTTTCTAAATGTTTCACTTTTGTTTTGGCTTCAGAAATAGTGAAATACTATGAAAAAACAATTTATGTTATTTCAATATTTAAGATCAGTTTATTTCATATTATGAGCTTAGTTTAGGCAAGTATCACCTTATTTATGATAAATGAAAAATGTCTACCAATGAATTTTTTTTTTTTTTGTGAAACACCAATCCAAGTTTTTACTTAAACAGCTAGGTTTTCTAGGAACACGATTCCATATATTTCATGAAAATTTAACTTGAATGTTTCTCTTGTTATTCGGGAGCGCGGAGAGGAGGTGACTCGGAGACTCGATACGATACCCCCTTTCCCTTCTTGTATCCTTCGGAGGAATGTACGTCCGGCTTGCGTACATTCTTCTAAGTCTGTCAAAACATGAGAACCCAAGGCAATATGCAAGTGAGATAGGACTCGATCTCTTCCACGAATACCCTCACAAGCCACGGCAACCCTTTGCCAAGACAGTTCTGTTTGATATAGTTGGAAAAGATCGCAAAATCAGGTTTACTTCAACCAATAATTTTACCTTTCCTAATGAGGCATATTGTCGATTTATCATACCAATTATTAAACTTAGCATATCGGTTTTTGAGAATGCATCACCAACCGATGTTTATGACACTCTCGGACGGACGATCTTTATGTATGTCGTCTTTGGGCATGGGGTAATATGCAAAATCGGACCCGGGGCTCAATATCGTAGATATTTTTTAAATTGGGATGATATATCGTCATATTCTTCGACAATGTAGTTCGATTCTAATATGATGTTGCTGTAATCGTTTGAGATTATTACGATATCATGCCAAATTGCTAGGAAACATGAGAGTCGAAATCATATTAGACACAGTGAGAGTCGTGACATTTACTTTTTGTGCTAGTATGAACCAATAATGGGATGATTTAATTCAACATTGGACGAAATAATCTCATTTTGTGTAGATATTGTTCTTATAGAGGGATAAAAACTTATTATGAACCAATTATGGGAAGATTTAATTCAAAATTGGACGAAATAATCTCATTTTGTGTAGATATTGTTCTTTCAAAAGGGATAAAAACTTATTTAAAATGTCCGAAACACCAACTAAACCTATCCGTAAAAATTAGCAAGAACGTGTGAGATTTTAAAAACGAAAGCTAATTGACGAAAAAGAGACAAGAACCATACCACGCGAATAAGACTTCTATGACTTATATGATAGCTACCACAACGACGTGATTGAAAGCGAACACGTGTTTTTCACGCTTACAAGGTGAATTTTTGCGAGAATAATAGTTAAAGCGATTGAGTACTTTGAATTGTTACCTCCAGCTTTTAAGCTCAATTACTCGTGAAGTAAATAAAAATTAGGGAAAATTACGGCAAAAATACCCAATCTTTGGTCAAGCTGCCTCCTGGGTACCCAACTTTTAAAATTAGCGGCAAAAATACCCAATCTGCGTTGACCGTGACTTTGGCATGAAAACGTTAATTTTTCCGTTAACATCCTTCATGTGGCCGTTAGCGGCAAAAATACCCAACTTTTTTAATAAAATAATTATTTTTTTTAATTTATTTATTTTTTCTTTACTTGATTAGTGATAATTACTTGAATTCCAAATACATGGAATAACACAAAAGTTAGTCAAAACATCTATTGATTTCTTAATGTGCTTGTATAAGCTACATTTGGTGATAAAAATCTTATTATTAAGAGAAATTTTAAACATAATGGTACGGGTATTTTAAGTAATTGAACAGGGTTTTGAGAATAGGTATCTGGATTTTCGGGTATCCGGATTTTCGAATCCGGATACGGGTAGTGATTTTTGGATACCCAAAAAAACGAATCCGGATACGGGTAGTTCAAAAAAACCGGATAACTGCTCCGGTTACAGCCCTAATTACCATTTTCATTGGTAATTGACCATTTTAGATCGAATTAATATTGTCAATGTATTGAAAAAAATGGTTTAAGAATATAGCGAGTAAAAAATATATTATCAAAAGTCATAAAGCCTGCAAGAAATGGTCTCTGAATGCTCACGGAACCCTTAAAGTGGGCTGAGAGCTTATACAAGCACTTTAAGAAATCAATAGATGTTTTGACTAACTTTTGTGTTATTCCATGCATTTGGAATTCAAGTAATTATCACTAATCAATTAAAGAAAAAGAAAAACATAAATTAAAAAATTAAAAAATAATTTTTCCAAAAAAAAGGTTGGGTATTTTTGCCGCTAACGCCCACATGGCAAATTTTAACGGAAAAAATAACGTTTTCATGCCAAAGTCACGGTCAAAGCAGGTTGGGTATTTTTCCCGCCAGTTTTAAAGGTTGGGTACCCGGGAGGCAGTTTGACCAAAAGTTGGGTATTTTTGCCGCAATTTTCCCTAAAAATTAACAATCCAAAGCAAAATAATTACTGTATGCGGAATATCCGTGTACTAGCTGGCTTGATAAGAAAATAAACTAATTTCCGAAATTTGAAAGAGAATAGTTACGTAGATGAACATGAGAAGTCGTAATGTTGCTTTACGTACGATGTGTTGTCAAGCAAATCAAACATTTATATACTTCATAAATAAATAAAGTAAATGCGAAAACCAAAGTTTACGTACGTGACATATTGATCATCAGGTAGGGACACACTTTTGCCTGCAAACCCCAACACAGATTTGAATGAGGATTAGCTTTTTCACAGCTTGCTATGTTGTTTGTATCCGTATTTTTATGCATTATGGTCCCACTCTATTCTTTCACTATTACTATATCTTGGAACAACGCAAAAGAAAATAAAACACATATATAAACATAAAAATATAAGGCAGAGCTATTAACAAAAGAATTTGAATCACACTTGAAAACACATGAGGAATTAGTATATTTTAAGAGATCATAAGTTACTCACTACATCGCAAATTAATTTTAAGGTGTATCGTCACCATATTTCACATGGTATTAGAGTCCATTAATCTTTCAAATAAACATGTACCGGGCTAAAAAACAGTCCAAGATGAATGAGGAGAGAAATGCTAAGTCCCACGTGAAATTATATCGCGATACTTCACACACACATATATGTTTATATATTTGTATATATAAATTTAGATAAAAGAGGATTGATTGATGGGTCTATAGTAATTACTTACACGTTCTTTTTATGAATCAATGTTCTAAATTTTTCGTATTTTATTTTTCACTAAAATTTTATATATTTTAATTGATTAAAAAAAATTGAATAGGATATTTTACAAATAATTATTTTTTAGAAGTGACACGTGTACAAGACATAAAGAGGCATCTAAAATTCTCTTGAATCAGTTGAGAAAGTCGATAAAATTCTAAAGATAAATGAAATAAAGAACTTTAAAAAATTTCTAGCCTTAAAAAAATAAGATCATAAAAAAAATAAGCAATTATACTGTTTATAACCGGTTATATTAAAAAAAAAAAAAAAAAGTTTCCCTTCATCAACGTATATTAGGAGCATAGAAAAAACACTAAGTTTTCTGTTCCTCTCACGTGCAGTGTAATCTTTAGTCTCTTGTCAAACTAGCTAAAAACCCTCTTATATATCATTGTCAATATTAGATGGATTCATACGAAGAACACTATTCATGACATCAATATATATTACATCTATTTATATATTATCAATAATTAACACATCACATGTGTAGTCTTATCATCGGAAGTTCATTTTTGATAGAGCCAAAACTTCCAAATAATGTTTTTTTCTAGGAACAATTAAAGGTCATTGATCATAACTAATCTGAGATATATGTTAAGTTATTATCAAATTCTCAATTTGTGACATAACAGTACTTTCTTACACGTATGAATGTACAGTACATTTTTGTAACTACAACGCTTTATACACAATTTAGTAGTCTAGTACGGTATTTTCTTATACTCAGATTTGAGAATGAGGGAAAAATAGCTTTTTTGTTTTTATTTTTTCTGTCTTTTTCTTATGTAATTGGAGGCATGATGACCCAAATAATGTTTGAAAATCGAATCCCGATTTTTATTATTATTGGCATAATGACTGGGGGTGTAAATAAAACCCGAAATCCAAATCCGTATTCGGATGCCGGATAGTACTTTTTAAAAATCCGGATATCCGATTTGATTATCTTGTTTTATAATTAATGATTTTTTTATCTAATAATAAAGGGTGGTAAGGGTTTTTGTGGTTGAGACAATGACAATAGTACTAGATTTGTACGTTGTTTTGGTGGTTTAGGCAATGTACGTTCTACCTTCGTTTTTTTACATCCGGACAAAAATATTGCTATCCTGATTTTCGGATCCGGATATGGATCTTGATTTTTGACTATACGGATTCGGATTCGCATACCGGATAGTCCAAAAAAATCGGATATCCACTCCTGTTACGGCCCTAAATTGACTATCAACAAATAATTATAGTTATGTATATATCTATTATTGTTTACACCGATCAAATTTAATTGATATATGCCAAACTATGTCGTGACGAGTACACGGAAGGATAATTCTATACATATGATAGAGAAATTAAAATTTATTGATTATCCTATACTTATAATTATTATTACTAGATTGAAAAGACCGACTTTTGGGCGAAGATCATAGGCATTATTATTTTTTCACTCCAAAGGAACTAGGTTTTGTCCGGAAAAATAGCACTTATATAATTATTTTAGACAAAATACTCTAGATTTAAGGTTAGAGACTCGAAGATAAAAGAAATTAGAAAAATTTCGGCTATTTTGGACTTTTTGCTTTCTTTGTTCAAAATAGCTAAATTTTTTTAGCTATTTTCAAACTGGAATGGTACATTAATTAAGTTTAGTTTTGTCAAAATATATTCAAGTGCTATTTTATATATGTAAAGTTTTATATTATCAATTAGTGATAATACGAGTATTATTTATCAAACTTCTCTATTTATCCCTTTTGTTTTTTTTTTAACTATATGGCAGTCTAATGCATTTTGCTTCGGTTTTCGTAGATACCGTCAAGTTACCCTTCATATAATAATAAGCTATAGGACGGAAAGTGTACCGATATTTAATAGAAAAAAAAAAAGAATAATGCCGTAATAAGTGGCTGTCTTCTTGCTTACTCGTTTTTAAAATTATGGAAATATATTTCCAAAACAATCTGCCTCGAAGTTGATTGAGCACACACCCTAATGAATATTCAAGGATAATATATTTGTCTTCATTATATTTATAAGTTACTTAGATACAATTTTTATTTAAAGAGTATAACGTGTGAATTGTTCCGCACTAACTTCTAAGTAATATACAATGAATATAGAAGTTGTATACTTGCATGATCACTTCTTTAGTAAAAGTTTATTCACCCAAAGAAAGCATCTTTCTTAATATATGAAAATAATAGAACAAACATTTATTCTAAATCCTCAAACAATTGTGATTCCAATATGATCACTAGGCTTAGAATGCTGTGTCCACTCAGTAACTTTTTCTACCACAGAAGCCACGTCATTCTCTCTTTCTATATACATTAACATATAACTATGTATATTAGCGGCATAACTATTTAAATTTTAAGTAACTAAGACGATATTAATCTAAAGTAAAAAGAATAGCGATAATAATACTCAAAGTCCACAAAATTTGGGCGACAAATATTTTCATCAACTTGATCTAGCGAATATTTGGACAAAATCCTTGTGGATGACAAACAAAATATGTAGTTCCATTTTGGTCAGATTTGGGTATTTTTATGTTATTTTTTACAATTTTAACCAAGCTGCTTTAATCGATAAAAGTTTAAATAGTTAGACTACTAATATCTCTATATAATATATATACATAATAGTTGAAAAATCGACATAAGTGCATGATGCATTTAAAATTTATTCTTATGTAATTTCTTAAAATAAAAATTGATTTTTGACAGCATTATCTTCTAATTACGTATAAAAATAAAAGGGTTAATGACGGCAAAAATTCCCAAAATATGACTTTGGGTATTTTTACCATCATTTTTAAACTTTGGGTACCCGAGGGGTTCTTTGATCAAATATTGGGTATTTTTGCCATCATTAACCCAAAATAAAACTAAACCTACACTAACAAATATGTTTTGTTAAGTGTAATCATTAGAGATTTAATTAGTTGTACTAAATAGTATTAATGAGGGGTTTAATTTGTTGTTTTGTCGTAAACGAGGCTGATATGGGTTTGTCCACGTGACAAAAATTGTTACATCAGCAACCCACGTTGTCCACGTGACCAGAGTTAACTGGAATGACGTTACGAGAATAGAGTGGTCAACTCTCCAAATGCGACTTTGAATATTTTTTCCATCAATTTTAAACTTTTAAGTACACAAAGAATTTTTTGAGAAAACTTTGAATATTTTTACCGTCATTAACCCTTAAAAATAATATGTGGTATTGGTTCTAAAACTAAAGTTTAGAGCAAAGTGCAACAACTTGTAAAAGTTCAGGGGTCACAAAGTCAACTAGTTCTTATATATTATAAATATATATGCAATTGTCACCGAATGAACCGAATGATATAAGAAATGTGAAAGGCAAAGAGCAAGAGCAACGCAGAGAAGAGAGAAAAATGGCTTCCATGGAAGCTCTATCATCTTCCTCAAACGAGCTCTTCAACATAGTCATCTACGACACCATTTCTGCAACCCCATACATCTCCCAAACCTCAACAAGCCCGAGCTTGATTCTCTCCTCTCCACTCGACGACAATTTTCACTACGGCCTTCACCATGACGTCGTTGACCAGTCAGCGCCGAGCTATATCACTGCGAAGAGTGAAGCCCTAGCGCCCGAACCGGACGAGCCGCAGGGGACGGAGGCCGGTTATAACCGGAAAGCGGGCTCGGCGGTGGGACCGGCCGCGGGAGCGGTGAGGAAGAAGCGGAGAAGGAAGCCTAGGGTTTGCAAGAACAAGGAGGAAGCTGAGACTCAGAGAATGACTCACATTGCTGTGGAGAGGAATCGGAGGAAGCAGATGAATGAACATCTCGCTGTTCTTCGCTCTCTCATGCCTGAGTCTTATGTCCAAAGGGTACGTGTATATATATATACGTATATGTGTGTGTATATATATATGTATATATGATTTAGGTTTCTGTTTAATTGGAAACAAAAGTAAATTACTGAAATTTCAACTTTTACTTGTCAATTCTTTAAAATAGCGATTGAAGATATTTATATGGTAACAGCTTTAGTACATTTAATTAAAACAGCTTAGCAAAACTCTAGTAACATTTAATGAAATAGGATATTTTGGCCATAAATCCAAAAATATAGGTCAAAATAAACATAAGTTAATTATGAATAGTATTCAATTGCATTGCATGTTACTAGAATTTTGTGGTATACTTTTTTTTTTAATATATTAATTATGTTCTTGGTGCCTGGCAAAATGCTACAAATATAATGCTAAATGATTCTTGCAATGTCCAAGGGTTTGTGTTTGTCCTCTATATCTTCCTGTATCTATATATATATGTATATACTTGACACAATAATTTAAATAATTACGCAGAAAGTTAATTTCGAAATCTTAAACAAGATGTTATCTTCCTGTATCTATATATATATGTATATACTTGACACAATAATTTAAATAATTACGCAGAAAGTTAATTTCGAAATCTTAAACAAGATGTTGTCAGAGACTGTTTCGTTGCGTTAGAAAACTATTGCCAATTTTTAGTTATTTATTTATTTATTTCATGCACTGTTGCATAAATATATAATACACTGATATATATATATATATATATATCTTGGATATGAATGTATGATTCTTACGGTTTTGATATATTTGATCGTTTTCTATGTAATAAGATTGTTTTAGCTTTAGGGTTCCAATAATTACGAGCCAACTTTGGGTGATTTCGGTACTTGAAGCGCTCTGAAAAGTTAGATTACCAACTTTTAAATGCATGCAAAAGCAGAAATCTTTCAGTCTAAAAAACTACGAAGAAGGAAGTCACTTTTCACTTTTACCCTTTTTTTTAAATTATATTATATTATTTTCTTCTTCTTCTTCTTCTTCCAAAATCATGTCATCACTTTTTTGCATTTCATTTGTCCTTTTGATTCTTTATTCGAGTGGTCGCCGCAGAAAAAGGAAGAAGAGACTCTACTGCATAGAATAGTCCCCATCTATGAGGCCAATTATTTATTCATGTGAAAATCTTATCATATTAATTAATACTATTCTAAGTTCTAACATTGCTCAACACGCACACCTAAAGAAGAAGAAAATAATATATATATATATGCATTGATATCAACAACAAGGTATAACGTTAATCAATGAACCTAATTAAGTGAATTATAAGTTTCAATTTTTTTGTATCTATAGCTCAAGCTGGCCAATGAGGTGAGATTCCCTCCGTGGCAGGGTATTCGGCGGTTTGTGGTAGCTCGCCATCGCGAGCTTCCGCGAGCGTCCGGAGCCGCGGATGGAATATATATAATACAAGTTTAGAAAGTAAAAGTAAAAAATATATAATGCATGCATTCGCGAGATTTAACCTCGCAAGTTTGTTGGACGCGAAGCGATGCCTTGCGAGTTTATTTCACTTCCCGAGGATGTTGGAGGAGAGGCGAGGCCTTTCGAGGAATTCCCCTCCCCTCGCAAGCTCCATATCTAGCTAGTACTACTTAGTGTTACTGGAATCTTGAGAATACAAGTTTAAATACTCAATTATCTATCTAATTATTATTATTATTATTATTATTATTATTATTATTATTATTATTATTATTACCACCGTCGATTCATATATTGTATTTAATTATTTGCAGGGTGACCAAGCCTCCATAGTTGGAGGAGCCATAGAGTTTGTGAAGGAGCTTGAACATCTCTTGCAATCTCTTGAGGCTCAAAAGCTTCAACAAGATATACAAGCAACAACCAAACCAGCTGTTGAAGGGTTTGAACATAATTTTAATCATGATCATAACCCAAATGATTACAGCCATAACCAACTCGACCATGACAATCAAAGCAACAGCATGGAGATGATGAGCCCCAAGTTTCCGGCACCGCCATTTTCGCAGTTCTTCGTGTTCCCGCAGTACACGTGGTCGCAAATCTCCAACAAGTACACATCGAAGACCAAAGCTGCCATAGCCGACATTGAGGTAACCCTAATCGAGACGCACGCGAGCATTCGGATTCTCTCGCAAAAGAGCGTTCGGCAACTCTCGAAGCTCGTTGCCGGATTCCACGCGCTGCACCTCACCATCCTGCACCTCAATGTCATCACCGTCACTCCACTCGTTCTCTATTCCGTGAGCGTCAAGGTACTAATCATTAATGACTAGCTCAGTTGGTCGAGTATTAGAACGTGTATCGTTTAAACGACAAAGTTATATAAAAAAAATTCAAATATTATAGTTAACTGTTGTAAATATATGTGTATATATATATATATGTGTGTGTGTTCAATTATTTACCTATGGTGTATCGGACATATATGAGCTACAAAGTTTAGTATATTTAATGATTAAGGGAATTTGCTATAGCTTGCAAAGAAGTCCCCACAATCTCCATTGATTGTCTATGAAAGAATCATTGTCGTTTGTACTTACTTTGGAAAACATGTGTGTGGTGGTGATTTTTTGGTCACTGGATAGAATTCATATAGATCAATAATTGACATGAGAAAATAATATAAAGACTATATTTATTTTATTTTATCTTCTATCATGACCTTATTATGGAATTTCTAGTTGTGGTGTTTTCCATGTTAGGCAATGTTTGTTTTTATTATATTGATGGGAATTTTTCATGAGTCTTGGGTCTGAAAAATGTGAATAAAAATAATAAATATTATTAATATTAATATTGATTGAAATGGTTGCAGGTTGAAGAAGAATGCCTACTGAATTCAGTAGATGACATAGCAGGAGCAGTTCACCACATGCTTAGAATAATTGAAGAAGAAGCTGCTTTGGCTTTGTGTTGAAAAATAATAATCAAATAATAAAAATCATTTTGTACATTTCATCATCATGTAAATGCTCTTAGATGTAAGGTGGAATTACAATAGTACCACTCTGCCATTTGTTTGTTTTTTATTTTATGTAGTAAAAGATTCTCTTTGGTTCTATTGCTTTGATTTTGTCAAGTAGTTTTGCACTACTACTATACTAGTAGTAGAGAGAGATTAGTACTAGTCACTAGGTCATAAGTCATAACTATTATTTGTTATCATCTTATCCTTTGCTTGAATATATGTACGTTAATATGGTTTCTTTCATCTTAAAGCGAGTAAGGCATAAATATATATATACGTATATATATATATATATATGATGCTTAGGATTCTCAATTGCGACAAGGACTTCTATTGTCGTTTAATCTCTTAAATTGGTCTTTTCTGATAACTGATTTTTTTTATTTTTTATTTTCTAAAAACTTGTCCTGCGGTAAGTCTTAAATTTCTTAAGCCATAATTATTTTATCTTTTGAAGCTTTTGACCACGACAAAATATAATTTAAAAATATGCCACTGATTGTGTTGAGACACCTCGTAGTACTTTAGCTGGAAATATCCATTTACTTTGTATGTTGAACAAATATTACGAGGGATGTGTTAACTATGCTTTCTATATATTCACTCTCGAACTATGTGATATTTATTTAGTTTTTCAACGGGCTGCTAGTCTTATAACTAGCATTAAGAGAGCATTTCATGATTAGTTATTATTATTTTATTCATATATTTTTATATTTCTATCTGTAAAAAAAAAAGAACTCTATCAAATATTCTATATGAAAGACTCTTTCAATGTAGCTAGTCATATTTTTTCTTATTCTTATTTTTGTTGAGCAGATACTATTTATATTGCTATTTATTAACTCTTTAGATAGATAGAAAGAAACAACTTGATTTTTCTTATAATTGTTTTTTTTGTAAACTTAAAAAAAAAAAAAAAAAACTTACGGATTCAATTAGAACTAATAATTATTTTAACACTAAAGTGTTATAATTTTATTTCCTTATTAACATATATATAAGTTGTTTGCTAAAATTTGAAACAAAATCCAAAATTGAGTTCAAAGTTGAAATTATATGTAAGTTTTCAATTGGCTTTATATTAGATACAACTCACTTGGCCATCCCTAAAAAGCAAGTTTGTAAATAACAAATGTGAACCCTTGAAGCCTCATGAACACACATCAATTTGAGCTCTCATTTATGTTAATATCTCTGGTCATGAATATATGCATTCTTCCTTAGAAATCATAACCTTTCATTGGACATTGAATTACAATAAAAAAAATAACACAAATATTAATCACTAGTCACTACAATAGTTAATTATCGTCTTTTTGTTCTTCTTTAAAAAATGTGAAACTATTTACTTAAGAAGTTCTTCGAAAAAATAAACAAAATTAGCAAAGAAAAATAACAAAGATGGCAAGAATTATAGTGAAACTCTCAGTGTGAGAGGTACATTAATTTTGCCGCTTACAAATCGTCTTCAATGTTATCGATCCGAGTTTTATGTTTGTTTCAACTCTCTTTCTCATTCTCTTTGCTTGTACTTTGATTACTCCAGAAGTCGGCCACAAGCATATAATATCGAAAATTTATAGCTTCACCCAATACACGCTTAAAAACTCTCGCTCCATCCCCAATCCAATAACCTTGATTTCTCAGCGTCACGTTTTATTCCAATAAATTAGGCTGCAAAACTCACTACTCATGATTCACAAATCTAAAAAAAAAAAATTCGTTAGTATGAAACTCTACGTGAAAAATATAATGCATGCAATTCAAGTTTCGCAAGCTTATGAAAGCAGTACGCCTTATATATACTAATAAAATAAGTGCATGTCTACGTTGATATATATATATATATACACACATATATATATAGTTATACAATTATACAACCCGTGTTATGGTTCAATAAATGCAATAATAGGCTCACTACTAGCTAGAACAATTAGAAGTTGTCGCTGTATGCTAGCTTTTGTGGGCATTGAAATGAGTAAATATATATATGTTGTGTATTTTTCTGAAGAAAATTCTGAAGAAAAGCTGCTAGGGTTTGGGGATTGATGTGCCTTTCTCATTGCGATATTTGTTTGGATCCTAATCTCTTTCAGTTTTGTTTCTTAGCTCAAGGTGATTCTGAATCGTCATTAAGGCTTCATGTCCTCTTGTGCATAGACCGAACCCCTCGAAAGTGACATGCAATAATGTA
Organism: Parietaria judaica; assembly: GCA_954871525.1. Lineage (NCBI taxonomy): Eukaryota > Viridiplantae > Streptophyta > Magnoliopsida > Rosales > Urticaceae > Parietaria > Parietaria judaica. The sequence goes on along the minus strand of OX940868.1, from coordinate 17,241,382 downwards.
TATATAGGGATATACATACACAAACGACCACGATATGTATTTCATATTGATCAAGATATATATATATATATATATATATATGTATATATGGTTGAGACTCGATCGAGAGAGATGGTCCGGCTGTAAAGTAAAGAAATAGAATGAAGTAGCTTTGAAATATGGCTTCGGATTTAGGAAGAGATAATTAATTGGAACGTATATGCTCAATATTGTACAATGGAGGAATTCGGAATTAAAATTAATTAGGCATAATTAAAGTAATTTTTTAATTAAAATTAATAGTGAATTGAAAAAACTAAAAACATTTAAGTAAATTTTGAACGTTTTCTAGAAGTTTAGTTGAACATAGATTTGCTCGATTTTGTACTACGGCATATTCCGAATTTCTTTTTTGAGATGCTAAAGGCAACAAAATAATATGGAGGTTTAAATTCCGCCCATATCGATTTAAGTTCTATTAAATTAGAGACATGCATGCATACATCTCTAATAATAAACGTGTTGAATAGTTAATTTTAAGACTTTAATCGTAAACGTACATGTGTTTTTCATATATTAAAAAGTTAATAGTAAAATTGAAAGAAAAAAAAAAGTAAATTTTGAACGTTTTCTAGAAGTTTAGCTTATAAACATAGATTTGAATCTCTATTTTTAGAGGCAATAATACCCGAAGGCAACAAAACAGTATCGAGGTTTAAATTCCTTGAGTTTGTTAAAATAGAAACATGCATACATCTCTAATAATAAAAATACATCTCTAATAATAAAAGTACTAAATATTCCATATTTTAAAAAAAAAAATTAATTGTCTTAAACAATTACAGGTATGATCTGTCATGTAAAAACTTTAATAGAACATAGACATATTTGGATTTCCGCATTATTTAGTGGCATTTGGGTACTATGGCAACTAGAAAAAAGATAATAAAAATATGTTGATAGCACTTAGTATGAGACCAAATATTCTATATAATATTGGTGAAAGATACTTATTGCAAAGTTGTTAGGATGAAATTTAATCAGTTCTCTTTTGGTACAATTATAGGAAGATCTTACCTTAGGGTTTTGAAGGATACACTCCTTTAATAGGCCTTTTTTGGTTGTTGCACTGTACATATGCATGTGTATATTTGTTTGTTTCCACAGAAACATATATAGCAATTTTTTAAAATAATTTTTAGCTTTTGGAAATAACTTTATTGAATCAACTTTTACTTATTTATCATATTAGCATATAGAATTACGCAATATTTTAATATATTGTAAGCAACTAATTACACTGAATAATTAATTACAACCCTGCAATATCATTAAATTAATTAGTTGCCAAATAATCAGCAGTACCATCTATTGTCAAGTAGTAAAAGAAAAAACTTACACGTGAAAGATGCAAAATTACTACAGGAATGATGAAAATAATAAATACAAAAGATCAAAAATGGTATTTAATAGCTGTTTTACAAAAGTATTTGCAATCTAATCGAGCCCAATAAATCAGAACATAAATTTGAAAAATGGTACTACATTACACTTAGAATTTTCTACCAAGAAGCCCAGTAATGAGTATTGTGGTGCAATATTGGGCCTTGGGCTATTTAATTTGGGCCTAGATTGGTAATTTGCATGTACCAAGTCACGTATAGTAACCTGTCCTTAAAAATCCCACATTTGCTACTTACTAGTGAAATAAAAATTCAAAAGTATCGAGCCATTTGAAAAGTCGACACTTTCGGTAATCATCAGAGTTTTTCCCGATATTTAAATATTACCTAAAACGGTCAAATTGATTACGTAGCAACGAGAAGCAGACTCTTATAGGATTTCAAGAACGGTATGTGGTAAATAAATATAAGCGTCTAACAAACTTAGGTGTCCTCCTTTTTCTTTTTCCTATATATATATATATATATATATATATATATATATATTATAAAACACCCGATGACCTGTGAGTTTGAGAAATATATATTTGCAGTATTAGTACTTAATCTTGTACTCAGTATGTCGAGATATTCTCAATCTCTTCTTTAGCGACTAGAGCTGCAAGTGGTGATGTCGCGATGCATCGCGACTCGGATCGCCAAAATCGCGAAAATGGCCGTCGCAATGCGTCGCGACTGTGCCAAATCGCGATGCATCGGATTGATGACGTGGCGAGGTGGGATTGGGCGAGAGAGTTTGGCGCGGATTTTCACCACAAATCGCGACTCATCGCGATTTTGACCAAACCCGTCGCGATGCATCGCGAACGTGGATTGGGCGTCGTGAGTTGCTGCTCTATTACGACAATAGTACCTAAAGGGCAAAAAAAAAAAAAAGTGTCGGAGCTCAAATTTTGTCCACATGTGTGATGCCTAGTACAAATATGGTACATAATGGACACGTTTACATCTATGATCTCTAATCGAATCTTAATGAATTAGAGACGCGTACATATTTTTAATTTACATAAACGTGAACTTGACATTGAAGCTTTGGATAATATTGTCTATTGGAAATATTGGGTGAATTAATATTTGGATGACCCACGAGTAGTTCGGAGACTAATATGCCATAAATTCGCTAGGCTTATTCCATAATTGATGTCTTGGTTAAAAGATTGACAAAACATTTGATACATTGATTTTTATTTACACATAATACATATATATATATACACGATATATATGATATAATGGAAGTTTTATGAGTACGACTCCGACTCACCAACTAAAAACAAAAATTGCATTATTGACAATAATTCTTGATAATCCACTATGTTGACTTAAATTCAAAACTTTTCTTGAATTCATTGACAAACAATAATATAAACATTGAAAAAAAAACCTCTTTAACTTGACAAAGATGTACAATCAATTCTCATCAAATAAATACAATTACTATCTATTTTAACACATTTATAATTTCTTACAGAGGAATGACCGGGTTCTTTCGCAGAAAAAATCTACCGCTTGAGACAGATCTCTTCATGGCTATAGGACTCGACAGACACCTCGAAACCTTTTTTCTATGATCTTTGACATTTTTAGTAACGAACTTCGAACAACCGGCTCTCTCAACCGAACACTCTTCGAGGTCAATGCAATCTTCTTCGTCTTCTTCTTCTTCCTCGTCATTAGTCTGTAGAATATCGGCCAGCGAAACCCGGCTCCCCTGCGTAAAGTCAACTGAAACCGACCTTCTCCTTGTGACGTCCTTAACCTCGATTGTGATGTGCCTTCCTTCTAGGTCACTTAGAGCTCGTGATGACCTTGAATGATTAAGTTTCGTTAATAAAATAGTTTAGGTGATTTACCTCTTGAATTTATACGATATCGTTTGTTTACCAAAAATTATCAATAAAGTGAAAAATCGATTAAAAACCAATGAATTCCTAACAATTTTTTTTAATTATAAAATATCGTTGTTTTGTCGATTACGTAATATAAATATTATTATAAATATTATGTAATATAAATATTATTATTTAATAGAAATTTGTCCATAAACTTGTAAAATTAAACAGTAAATGTTTTATTAATCTATTTCTTAGTTCAACATTTAAATTTCGAACTTAAAGTGTATATCTATATATTATATATATATATATATATATATTTAAAACTCACCCATCAGCGCCGTTCTCGGCCCCGTGATTTATGCCGGAACTCGAGTCTCCCTCTCCAGCATCCGCCGCTGGTCCATTGCCGAGCACGATCTCCACAGGCACGGTGCTCAAAGCGAAAACGCCGGCACGGCAGAGCGGGCAGTTGGAATGCGACCGGAGCCACGTGTCAATGCACAGAACATGAAAGGCGTGGCTGCACTTCGGCAGCAGCCTGACGCTCTCGCCCTCGTCGAACTCGCTCAGGCACACCGAGCAGTCCGTGCCCTCGATGGCACCCTCACCACGCCGGTACTTGAGCACCGCAATTGTGGAAATCGCGGCCTCGTCGAGCCCCGCCGGCACTTCAGTCCGCCAGGGCTCACCATCAGCGTAGTCCGAGCGGCTCTCGTCGGCGGTTCCTGCAGAGGACGGGGAACCTCTCCTGTCCGCCGAGGCGCAGTACTTGGAGATGATGCCGTAGTAGGTGACAAGGAGGACGGCGCTGACGAAGACGCCGATGACTGCGACGACGAGCGGCGAGAGGCTCGAGGAACGGACGAATAAAGCCGGAGGAGGCGGAGGCGGCGGGTAGATGATGTAGCACCACTGGGGGCAGTAGAGGCTGCAGAAGCCTTGTGAGCAGTCTTTGTTGTTCAGATATGGCACCCAAGACTTAGGGTTTCCCAGAGACCCCATGATAAGAAGATCACCAAACCATGAAACTAATAATGATCAGAAAATAATATGTCCTGTTATATTGTGGCACGGAAAGAAATGTCTAAATTGATTGTTGCGAGGAAATTTGTGCACTATAATGATTGTCACAGATCTTAGAGAGCATATAGTACTAAAGTAAAGTGTGTGTGTGTATATATATATTTATTATATATATGTTAATATTAGGATATTCTCTGAGTAAAGAGAGGCTTAAAGAGAAATGTGGAGCTTTGAAGGAAAGGAAGAGAAAGAGACTCAGATAAGAAGGAAGTTGTGTTGATAAAGCGCATATATATATATATATATATATATATATATATATATATATATTCGTGGCACAAGTTCTTATTCTCTTAAAAAGAGTTTGCTATTAATTTTAATTTCTTTTAACCGAATAAAATACTAATATTACAATGCCGCTTAACTTTTATTTACCTTCCGTCCGTCAAATGTCACGTGATGACACACACCATTGTTATATCATTAGACTGCCACATGGCTTGTTACATGTCATGCCTCATGACATTTATTTTTAAAAATAATATTTATGTATTTTTATTCTAACATTTTTCTTAAATTATTTATAAATAATTAGTAAGATAATTTTTATATACCATCTATTTTTAACTTTTGCAAAATCCCCCTTGTAATATTAAAATTTCCTTTATAAAATCATACTATTTAAAGTTTTTTAAGATTTTTTTTTATCGCTGGTCATTAATTATATAATTTAAAAAAAAAGTTAATTAAAAATGAAACAAATAAAATAAAACTATGTTTTAAGATTTTTTTACAAAAAATAAAAATAAAACGTGTAATAAAAACAAATTGACCTTCTTATATTTGTTTTTACTGATTGAATGTGTGTCTTTTTCTTTTGATTTTGGCTTTTTTTTTTTCTTGTTTGTGGAGAAAGTGGATTGTTGACTAAGGAGGAGAGTGTTGGTTGGGGATCTCTTTAAAGTAATAAATGCTTTTGTTACTGTCCAATCCACATTTATATTATGAGCGAAGCATATATATCATAATTATTCATATATTGCGCGACTCTCTACTTTACTTTTTTCTTTCTCCAATTTCATGACAAAAAATATATTTAAAAAAAAAAAGTTGTTAACGAAGAGCTTTTCCTTTACGTAAATTGACCACCATTTACCACAAAGTTGAAGTGAAGAAGAAACTAGTCTTTAGTCAATATCCACAAAGACACTGATAATATGTTTTCTAGTGATAATAAATTAAAGAAAGGACATATAATTTGGTGTATGAGTGTATCCCAACCAACCACATTGAATTGATACCATCATAAGATTTTAAATAATTATTTTTCAATTTTGACTTGTTTGAAGTTGAGTTATTTAATCCGAACGTGATAAAGACCCGATGCTAAATTGTATATTTTGAAGTTGCCTTAATATGTTGGATCGAGACATTGTTCTTGTAATTTGTAACGAACTTGATTGTAATGAAAAAGATTTACAAGAAGCAAGTTTGTACGTACATCTTATATAAATGAACAATGATTATAAATCATGATATCATCTTTTATTTTCGCTTCGTCAATTTAATTTTTCGATTAGAAGATTAAGGTATAATCCAAAAATTTGGGATTTAAGGCGTCTAGTGATGCAGCTATTTTTTGTTTGGAGTGTGACTAAGTGCCGTGAACACCTCCTTCAAAGGCACGGACTACCGCATCGTCAAAATTGCAGCCACGTCATGCTAAGTCTATGGAGTCAGTTTTTTAGTTTAGCCGACACTACTACAAAAAGGGGATTGGACTACACTTAAAAAGTGTAGTCGGAGTGTTCCAACTACACTTTTAATGTGTCGTCGGATCCTCCGTCGTATGATATCCGACTACACTTATTTAAGTGTCGTCGGAAGTGTCCATGGACTACACTTAAAAAGTGTCGTCGAAAACAATATTCGCCGCGGCACAAATTTATTTGCCGCGGCGAACATTACTTCCAACTACACTTAAAAGTGTCGTCGAATATGCCGATATAAAATTAAAAAAAACGGGCGATTAAAATCGCCCGGATGCTTTGGTATCACCTGTAAATAATAAATAATATATATTTTATATAATAAATTCCAAAATTAATCGATTTATTAGAAATAATATTCCGTACCTACAAAAAGTATCATTCATACTAACAAATAGTACCGTCGTCCCTATATCTAAGAATGTAAAACCGTCCATATACATAATATTCTATTCTTCATCATGAACATGAACATTGAAAATTCAAGCCGGTTGTATTGTGTAACATGAACTTTTCCCCGAGCCTACAAAAAAACATCAAAGAAAGTTCATAAACCCACAAAATTTATCAACATATTTCGAAAAATATAAACCCACCAACATACCAAAACACAAATCAACAAAAACTAAAAAGCATCAACAAATTCATTAAAACGCTAAGAGATATTCACTAAATCATCAAAATAACATCACATAAACTATAAACAATACTATTTTAACACAAAAATGCATTAAAAATATAATATTAATTTAGGGCTCGGATTCTAACCTTGCTCAAGGTAGAAACTCGGTTAGGGAGTAGACTTGTTGGTGGCCGACGTTCTCCTCCATGGCGACGGCAACGACGAAGGCAACGGCGACGGCGACGTCTAGGGCAAGGTTGAGGATAAAAAGAGAGAAGGAGAGAAGGGAGAGTGAGAGAAAGAGAGAAGAGACCGAAGTGAGAAGTGAAGAAAAAAGAGAGAGGGAAAGCCTGAAATAAGAGAGAAAAAGGGAGGGAAACGAAAAAAAGTGAAAAAAAATTCGAAAATTTGGGGTTTCAACGACACAAGATTGAGATGTGTCGTGTAAAAACCCGACACTCGCCGCGGCGAACTATAGTTTGCCGCGGCGAAACTTTCAACTACACTTAAAAGTGTCGTTGAAAGATAAATTTCTAATTTTTCCATATTTTACACTTCAAAAAATAAATAATCTCTTCTACTACTCTTGGTTTATATTATTATACTTAAATTATATTATATAATTTATAAACAAATAGTAAAAAATGTTTAAATTAAAAAAAAAAACTCATGAAGTCGTTGAAAACTAGAATTGATCAATATAAGTTTTTATTACAAAAATTATTACTTCATTCAATTACATATTCTAAAGTTTTCGATTAAAATCACACAAGTCACACAACGACATTTGTTTCAAAACATAAAATTTACAATTAAACTAATTATACGAAACTCAAAGTTTAACTTTCATTCAACCTTATTATAGCTTTCTAAGTAACGACTTCAAATATAAAATAAAATTATGAAAATTTGAATGATTTTATATATATATCCAACATCTAAATTTCAAAGCACTTAAGATCTACTTAAAAATATAAATAAGTGGTTTGCTTTTCAAATGAAAAAATCGAACGACAACTAAGAGAGGAGAATAACATACCGAGAAATGAGATTCCGCGATTAATAAAAGAATATTATAATAGATATAAAAAAAAAAACTTTTTTTTTTCTTACTAAGATAGCACACTACTCTTACCTTATAATTATTGATATCGTAAAATGATATAATTTAAATTGTTTATAACAATACGCCGCGGCCTATTTAGTAGTAGCCGCGGCGAAACTTTCAACGACACTTTTAAGTGTCGTTGGATCACTTATCCGCCGCGGCTAATATATATTAGCCGCGGCTAACTGTGATCCAACGACACTTAAAAGTGTCGTTGAAAGATAAATTTCTAATTTTTCAATATTTTACACTTCAAAAAATAAAAAATCTTTTCTACTACTCTTGATTTATATTATTATACTTAAATTATATTATATAATTTATAAACAAATAGTAATAAATGTTTAAATTAAAAAAAAAAACTCATGAAGTCGTTGAAAACTAGAATTGAACAATATAAGTTTTTATTACAAAAATTATTATTTCATTCAATTACATATTTTAAAGTTTTCGATTAAGAACATCTCTATCTTTGTGCTTTTTTGGGTGCGCGTCGATGAACACCACTAATGCATTGATTTCCCAAGTAAAATTTTGCCAACAATGGTTTAGGGTTAGAGTTTAGGGTTTAGGGTTAGGGATTAGGGTTATGGTTTAACCAATTTATTAAAATCCTAAACAACCATTTTTATTTAAACAAAAATTAATTCAAGAGTACAAAAATATATATTCTCAATCAAAATTTAGTACTCGATTGTTGATAACATATATTAATAAATGTAATTTCGTCGCAATAATTGGAAAAACTTAAATTTAAAAACAAATAATGTTAAAATAACAGTTCTAAAATCATTCAAAGTGTTATAAAATGAAATTACATCAAAAAAATCGAACAAAAAACTCAATTTAACCATTTTCAAAAAGAAATATGTACTTTTGCCTCAATAAAGTCACAATTCGGGAAAACGTCAACTTACAAAAATAATTATGTCAAACTTATTGTTTACTAATTATATACAATGTTACAAAATTAAACTAAATCAAAAAATGTGAAAATACGCCGCGGCCTATTTAGTAGTAGCCGCGGCGAAACTTTCAACTACACTTAAAAGTGTAGTTGGATCACTTATCCGCCGCGGCTAATATATATTTGCCGCGGCTAACTGTGATCCGACGACACTTAAAAGTGTCGTTGAAAGATAAATTTCTAATTTTTCAATATTTTACAATTCCAAAAAAATATGTACTTTTTTCAATATTATGGGAAAAATCGCCGCGGCTAGTTTAAGTTTGCCGCGGCGAGTCATTCCAACGACACTAATAAGTGTCGTTGGAAATGAGTGTCGTTTTCTATTCTGACGACACTAATATATGCGTAGTTGGAACACTACTCGCCGCGGCGAACTAATATTCGCCGCGGCGAATATATGCTTCTGACGACACATAAAAAATTGTGTAGTCGGAAGTCTATTTTTTTTAAATCCGACTACGCATAATAATTTCCATCGTCGAAAATTGACTTCCAACGACGCTTTTTGTCTTGCGTAGTGGAATCTCCGTAGTATAATCCCATATTTGTAGTAGTGCGAAGCACTATATAATTATTATAAATATTACCAAATTAATTTAAACAACATCTAACTTATTATATTTTATTTATGTGTTTATTTCTTTATAACTGGGTCAAAGCTCGTAACTTTAGTAAGCAAATGCGCGATCAATTTTCTTATCTCATTCAAGAATTTAAAAGCTACATATCATGTTATCAAGAAAAATAACAGAGCAACAAAATCTTAACTAAGTTGTTTATAATAGCTCTAAATAAAATAAGAAAATCAAAGATAATACATACATAATACGAGTATATGTGACCAATCAATATAAAAAGAGATAAATCTTAATATGTCATGCATAAAAATAAAGAAATGTTTTGAAAATTTCAATGTGTGATCCACTACAAAATTTATCGATTTAAGCAATACAAATACAATATCACATTATTATTATTTTTTGATATTGAGTGTATGCACGTGTATCCGTTCGTGTGTATGTAGCTCCACTTGTGGGTTGCCGCGACCAGTTTTCTCAAGTTTAAGCGCCGCCGGCAAGTCTTGGTCAATTTGTTCGAGATTTTAATCGAAAGATAGTTCAAATATTCAATTAAGTCATACTAATTATTAAAACTAAATAACGTAATAGAATTCGAACGTACCTAATGCTTATTTGATTGTTCCGCATATGTGTGTAATAGAATTCAAACGTACCTAATGCTTATTTGATTATTGGCGATGGAAATTATTTTTAATTTTTAATTTTTAATTTTTATTGTTATTGTGGGCACATGACAAAATCATAGACTAAAGAAGAATCCGACATGGATTTACTATAGTCTGTCAAAAGGACCAAGGTCATACCTATTAAGACTTTCTTTGTTTTTTTTTTTTTAGGGACGACTTTCTTTGTTGTCGTCACGTTGTATCTTTAAATGCAATCTAATATATATCTATATATATATATATATAAATAAGTATATGGTAACGTGAAATAAAGATTTCTTGGTCCGTATTTCACATTTGATTGCTAACTTTGAGCTCACTTCTCGAGGACGTGTCAAGCTCACTGTGTCAAGTGGGATGCAATGATGATCTCATATTTATTTTATTCACAAAGAAGAAATGTGGTCAAAAGATTCGCCAAATTTTATATGGATATAAAAAGCTACATCTTATAATTAATTTATGAATGGAAAAATTAATTTTTAATTGCAAAACAATGGAAGATCATGATGGTTCGATCATTTGTTTTCGACTAATATTTGAGAGACTCTTCATTGTAAATCGTTTGAAATTTAATGTATAAATAAAATAAGGACATTACGGGCCAGGAATTTTCCTCGACAATCGTCAATTATTCATCTGGTCGATAGTCATCGGTAAATATTCCATGTCAATCAATTATCCTTAAAAATAATGTAAAAATAACACAAATTAGATACTTTTTAAATTTGCACTTTTCAACAATTTTCGGTTAAAATACCTTCAATAGAATATATATATATATATATATTCAAGAAAAAATTTAACTTTGCATGGCCTACTAACTAAGTATCAAGATATATATATATATATATATATATATATATTGATTTGCTTGGATTTAGAAATGAAGATTGTTATTTATATACTAGCAGTGTTATTGTTTTCTTTATATTTGTTTCATGTGAGACTTTTCAAATCTAAACAAATGTGTATTTTTCATTCATTTCTATTTGCTCCATTATGCAGTATCTTTTAATAATGTATTTATTTTCTTATGTTTGAGCATGACATGATTTTATTTAAATTTGTTTGAGTAAGACATGATTTTGTTTTAGTGAGAATGAGACTATAATTTATTTACATATTTAAACTTAGTAAATATATTCTTAATACTATTTTAGTTTTTTCATTGATAATCTTCGATAAGTGTCGATAATCTTCGATAATTGTCGATAATGATAAGCTACAGTTTTAGTAGTTTTCCATCAATAATCCTCGAACCGGCGACCGTTTATTGGCAAGGTTTTGTATAGTTTTTTTTTAATGTAATATTGGTTGCACCAATTCAAATTTATAAGCATCATTGTATACCGACAAAAAATTTCATAAAAAAGTTGTATAAATATTCAAAATTTAAAATAATATTATATATTAAAAAAAGGAAATTTGCGGCAAAAATCATTGAAGTCGCTAAATGCTTGCAGATATATCACAAATGTCTATTTTTTGCGACAAAAAATGTCATCAATTGTTTGCAGATAAGTCGCTAACGTTTATTTTTTGCGGCGAAACTCATTATTGTCATTCTTTTCTTACAAAAATTATCTAAAATGATTAATTACAGTGAAAAAACCCAACTTTTGGCCATATTCTCTGACAGGTAGCCAACCTCAATAAATGTATGCAAAAGTACCTAACGTCGCACTTTTGTTGCCGACTAACTAACTTTATTAGAGGCCTATCTACGTGGTCGGTAGGCCGTCTCCAACAAGTATAACACGTTTTAGTGAACATTTATTTGAAATTTCGGTATTTACGGCAAAGTACAAGAGTGTTTTAAAATCTCATTTTTATTGTGGTAAAAGTTTCCAAATCGAAAAATAACCCTACTATAATTTTCAATTTTTTCTGATAATATTTCTAATTTATTTATCATTGTCATATTAAGTTCTAATTTTTTCTGTAATATTTCTTATTTATTTATCACAATTTGTGACATAATATCTTTGCATATAATATTACACATTCTGTTTAGTTATTTGCTACAATATTATGTAATTTGGATAATAATTAGTTATCTTATAGTAGCAAATTATTTGCTATAATATTATCTTGTGATAGAAAATATTGTAGCAAATCCTTAAATATATTGTGCAATGTCATTGCGAACACATCGTGATAGATAACGTATGTCACAGATTGTGATAAACAAGAAGTTGTGATAAGTAAATTAGAAATATAATCATAAAAAATTAGAATTTGAGGACATTAATAAATAAATCATAAATATTGTCGGAAAAAAATTGGAAGTTATGGTAGGATTAATTTTTTACTGTTTTTGAAATTTTGGCCATGATAAAATTAATTTTAAAAGTATATGGTACAATTGCTGTAAAAATCTCTATGTCAAATTGGAGACACGTGGTGTATGCCATGCCGGCTGGTGATATGTCATTTGACGTTGCCAGATAACATTTGTAACGAAAGACTGACGTTAATGATTTTTGGCGTAAAAATAGATGTTAGTGATTTATCTGCAAGAATTTACTAACTTTGATGACTTTTGCCGCAAAAAATAAATGTTGGTGACTTATTTGCAAATAATTGATGACGTTAATGACTTTTTCCATAAAAAATAGACGTTAGTGATTTATTTGCAAAAATTTAGTGACTTTGATGATTTTCGCCGTAAATTTCCGTTAAAAATCAATTGTTTTACTAAAATAAAAAAAGTTAAAAATTATATGAGATTTTGATATGAAAAAAATTTAAAAATATATTTTCTTAGTTAAAGATCGAATATAAAGAGCAGAAGATAATGATTTGAGTACAATGCTATTGCTATACTAAAAATAATTACTGAATTCTGCCGATAAAATGTCAAAAACAAAAAGTCACCTCGTTATTTAAACCAAGAGGTGTGGGTATCAAGAAAGTTTTTTTTTGCGGCTTTTAGTTTGGCCAAACCGAAGGTTGCATCGGCTCTGGGGGTGGAACTAAAGGGTATTCGTGAAGGTCTGAATTTTTGTGTGTAGATAGAGTTTTTCGCTGTGCGAGATTGAGTCGGATTCCTAGTCGAAAACCGGCGCTTGTGCGTGCCCCGGACCTGTGGCAGATGAAGTTGGTTTCGCCATCGAGGACATAAGGTGGATGGCTTCTCGCTCCAACTTCAGTTTTCAGTTTATTCGCAGAGATGACAACAATGTTTACGCACGCTCTTGGTCAATATAGGCTTGATATTCTATTCTTAATATATGATTGGATTTTCCTCTTCATTGTAGTGTTGACTCTATCACGGCGGAGTCCTCCAGAACCCGTCGTGAGCATTGATTAAATCCAGTGGTTCCTTAAAAAAAGTTTATTTTTTTTTATTTTATATATTTATAGATAGCTAATCAAACAAATAATATATAGTTATAATATGCTAATCTGTGAGGATTTCTTACTAAGAATTTGGTCCTATTTTTAAGTTATCTTAAAACTAAGTCTGTGTACGATTTATCTCTCTCTCTCACAAAACAACACCTTTTGATTCCACTTGATCATGAAGGGAAGGGCATATATTCCCCTTATCAAGTCCAATAGGCCTAAAAAAAAAAACCACGCAAAATATATCTTTCTTCACTTAGTCAGAAAAGGTATTGGGTCCGTTTGGCACAGCTTAATTTTTACAAAAATTGTTTTTAGTTTTAGTTTAAAAAGTAAACTGTTTTTGAGAAAAACCGGCAGGTGTTTGGTAAATTGTTTATAAAACAGTTGTTGTTGGTAACAAAAATTGTTTTAGCGTTTGGTAAAAAAAATTATTTAGGCTAAAAAGACTAAAATAGACTATAACCGTATTTTTGTTTTTAGAAAAAACCAAAAGCTACGAATCATAGCTTTTACAATTCATGTACAAAAATTCAAAATCGATTTTGTGTTTTTTGGAAAAACAATTTTGCCAAACACTTAAATAGCGGTTAAGTTTATTTTATAAAAAAAAAACAAGGCTAAATAAGCTGTGCCAAACGCACCCACTGTTATTAGACTAAATTCTTCTCCAACAAAAAGCTGTAAAAATAATAATAATAATCATGATTTATCCCATTCTCTTGTGATCAGCAAGCCTAAGCTTAAAAAATAATTAAATAAAGATAAGAAAGCATAAAAATTCTTAGGGACATTAAAGTCGTTTAATTGAAATAATTAAAGCATAATTAAGAAGCTTTAATTTCTTGATTCAAGTACACTGGGCCAATACTTCTTTGCCATCTTAAAACCGACCATTTTCTTCGTACTATTTTATATTTTGCTTCCTTGGCTTTTCTTGGTTTTATTAAATAAAGTTTCTCAAATTGTCTTATCTCTAAAGTCACGCCAAATTCACTCTTTATTTCTTTTTCCATGTTTAATACCGATCTTTTGTCTTGTACTACTTAATTCCTAACCACCAGCTTTATTTCAGAGAAATTCCTAACTATTTTTGCTACGATCTCTAGAAATTTATAACAGCCACAAATATTAAATATTAATGAATGAATGTTAGAGTTTGTGCATGCTTTTTCGACATCTTAATGATTTGCAAACTTGCAGTGCAATAAAAATTCATTAATTATAGATATAGCATTGGAGAGAGATTATCGAATTTCTATTTTCCTGATCGAGATTTAAGTGCTAACTAATATTTAACATGTAGTCTATTTTCATTTCATTTGATTGTTTGGATAAAACACTAATCCTCGATTTAAAAAAACTAAATCAATCAAGGAAAAATAATGGTGATATAGACTATAGAGTATAGACAACCATAACACTCTCAATGTGAGAGTATGTCGACTTGTTGTCTCTAACAAATATTTACTATTATGGATCGGAGTTTGTGGCAATTGGTCAAAATTATATATCTCATGGCCCTCCTTTATATTACATGCTCTACGAAAAATCGGCACGAACATATGTTCGAAACTTAGAAGTATACCAAATACATGATACATTCCGAAAATACTTTTCGCTAAATAATTTTTTAATTATAAAATTTGTCCAAAAGAATGTCTCCTTCAATCCCGCACATGTCAATCATTTGTATTATACTTTGCGTCGAGTCTTCATAACGATTCAAAAATTAAAGTTCACAACTCCACGTTTTACTGTAACTCACACTTCTATTATAGATTCATACTACAATCTTTTCATGTTCCTACGATTTCTTTCCTAGTTGAGTTTTTCCACTCAAATTCATGTCGATCTTCCATTGATTTTTTGTATTTGATTTCTAGCAATAAATCCATGAATAATATATCATTCAGAACACTCTCTCTAGGATAAAATTGACTCAAACAGTCACGAACGTTACACGTTGTAGCGATAATTTTAAAGAGTATTTTTTGGTGAAAAAGTAGTGTGTGTGCTCATAAGCGGAACTAAGTTTTGTTGTAAGGGGGGTTGAGATGTGAAAATATTAAAAATGAGAGGGTTGTATAGATACTTATTGAAAGATTTTAGATTAGTTGGGGTGGCTAGAACCGGTGTGCATAGTTCCGCCTGCTCATGTTTAATATTGTTTGCAAATTAATTCAATCTAGAAAATAGACGATAAGAAGTCCAAGAGTAAATGATAGTTCATCACGATTTTTCTCCATTGTTTCTTTCATAAACTCGTATAAGAATGATAAAGGATGAGAATATTTTTGGAGATTTGTGCTTTCTCTTTGAGGAATACCCACCCAGGTGTGAAAATTAACTAAGGCTTGTCCTTGATAAAGGATATCTCATTCTATTTATAGACTAACATTTGGACTATAATGAGCTATGATTAGAAAGATGAAAACCCTAATCTCGTAGTCCCAAACTTCTGTGTGTGTTTGCTGAGCTAGCGATCTTGTCAGGCCGTTAGAGTACAAGTTCGCGTGGTGAGGATCTTCATTCTTGGACGTTATCAAGTGAAAATTGTTACACTATTATAGTTATTTTAATAAACAATTGTAATCATTTTTGCTAATATTTTTTTTCTTAATTTGGATGAGTGTCCTGCAAATATAAATTATCGAAAATCATGTTACCAAATAATTTTGGTGTCCCGACTCTCATGTTTTTTTGTTCCTAATTTCCTAGAATGCTTTCATATTTCAAATTATTATCAAAACTGTAACACTCTTAAAAATTTTATTTTAACTTTATTTTCATGTATTATTTGGAGTTTGGAACATTATTTTTAATTTTATTTGAACATATATATGTTTTTGGTTTTTAACGTTTTTAAAATACGGTGTAAAACAGCTTTTTAATGTATCTTTTATCTTCACCAATTAATAAAAACATTTCCAAAAATCCGGTCTGGCCCAGTTAGCATTTGGTCTCGGCCCGGTTCACAGTTTTAAGATAAACGGTTTTCAAAATTAGGAGGAACATTACGAGCCCAAAAACACGATACCCGATTCCAGTTTCAGCCGTAGCTTTTCTACGCGATTCATGGGTTCTATTCTAATGCCATGCAACAGTCACCCTTTCTTCATTTATCTTATAAAGTGGCGAAAAGAATGAAGCTATCTTAACCCTCAAACCAATTACAAAATATACACATATGCTTTAGAATCGAACTTAAGCCAGTATAACAATGGTGAGAAATGAGAACAAAAGAGAAGTAAATACAAATTATTAAGATAATCAAAAGCTTATATCGCATTAATAGGCACTACAGGTCAAAATTTCTGGAAACAATTACCAATTTAACATCAGCAAAAAATGCACGACGGACCTATGATTCTTCGGTCTGATCCTCTGTGACAACCTCTTCTTCCTTTTTGCCGGCAGACTCTTTGCTAGTTCTTTCACTAAGTTTTACACGTATCGGACGGCCCAGTAATTCCTGCAGGGACAAAACAGCCGAGGTTGAGACATTTTACCTGAACTGAATATCAACTACAGAAACTAATTTATGCAAATAATTTTCCACGGATCCACAGCTGATAGAGATTTAGACTTGACTTCGAATTCATGCACGTAACTGGCTACTGATATATTTTTCCAGCGAAATCTGTATGCCTAACTTGCAAGGTTTTATTCTTGGGTCTGACTTCATGTAATTGAGAGGCGAATGCATCAATTATAGACCATTTTACTTGATTTAACCAAACTGATATGAAATTCAGACATGTGTCAATGGACCGGGTTTGAAGTCCCCAATGAATTACATGTTTTAGGTGTAATTTTAAAAGAATGTGTGGGCTGCGCAAACCGACCCATTGACTGTCAATGTGAGATTGCACAACTTACCATTTGTTACGCTCTATGGCTGAAGAGATGAATTGTTACATTAGCAATCTCAATAATAATGTCAATAGCAGTTGAGATATAGAATCTCTTATAGTTACCTTTCCGTCCATTGTCGCTAATGCAGCCTCAGCTTCCTCCTTAGTGAGGAAAGAGACAAACCCATAACCCCCGGATCTTCCTTTAGGAGCATCAAAGACGACTCTGGCTGAAACAGGCTTAAAATCTATGGAAAAAAGATCTCGGAGATGGGTCGATCTCACTTTCCATTCGAGATTGGAGACGTAAAGCTTGTAGCCCGTCTCTCCAGGCGGGGGAGCAGGAGGACGTGGCGGAGAAGGCTTCTTAAATCGCTTCGCCAGCTCTACCTTGATCGTCCTTCCAGACAATTCCTGCACCGTAAGAACCCATAATCAGTGATCACAAATCAAAGCGAATTAAACGACTGAAGTTTCAACAGGGCGTTATGGTCCCAAATCAGAGGTCTCATCACGGGAGAGCCGAGAAATCATAATTCTTGAATCACTTTCTCATTGGCTTAGGGTCTCTTAGATACTCCAAGGATTACAACTTTGTGATAATTACTTAATCTAAAACATGATCACTAAAAGATAAAAAATATTAAAATAAATAACATTATTAAATAGCAAAAAATAAAGAAATAACGTAAATAAACATAGATAAATATTGAACATTGTTATGTCGCTTACACTGGGACACTACGTTTCAAGGCATCTGCATATCAAGAATTTTCTCTAAACCGAAAGTTTAATACACCGATTTTGAATTAGATTCTCTAAATACTAATCTCATCCCTCCCTAGTGATCAAGAAATGTTCATCCGCGATCATATCCCGAAACCAAGTAATTTTTCCTCCATACTTTCTTCCCTAAAAGCCCTTCCTTTGAAGCATTGATAATGTACTACTGAATCAAATACACAAAATCACTCATATAGAAATCTCTCTTTCATTGTTCTAATGATGTTCAGAATCACCAAAAGTTTTGAAATTCTGGATGTAAAACGGCAATCAATCCAAAGAAAAAGAACTCAATATGCATATAAAACAACAGAGAAATGTAAGAGCTTTCATGGCTAAAAACCACCATTGAAGGAGAAGAGCTCTGAAACCCTAGACAGCATAATTCACCTGAAGGTTGAACTTTTCAATGGCGGCCTGAGCCGACTCGCCATCCTCCATTGTCACGAACGCAAATCCTCGGCTCCTTCCATCTCTCTGCTTTATAATCTACAAAACCCCAGCCAAATCCTCAAACACTATACATATATGTGTATGAATGTATGTATATGTATTACCTCGACATCGATGACGGTCCCGCACTGGCCGAAGAGGTCCTTGATGTCGACGACGGTGAGCGACCACGGAAGATTGACCACGTAGAGCTTCTTCTTGTTGTTCTGGTTCTCCTCAGCTAGGGTTTCGTCTTCGGCCTCCTCGACAGCGATTTCCTGCACGGAGAAGCAGAGCTCGAAGCGGCGAGGCCTGGAAATGGACGAGCGGAGAGAGAGGAGCGAGCGCTTCTGGGGAACGAGAAACACAGAGCTGGGAGGGTGGATTCTAATGGCGGATTGCCGGAATTTGAGGAAGGAAGAAGGAGAAGAGAGAGAAAGCGAAGCCTCGAAAGCGGCCATTGTTGAGTGGAGTGGAAGTGAGAGAGAGAGAGGAAATGGATAGAGAAGAAGACTTATCCAAAGAAGGAGGACTAAATAGTCAAACAAAATCTAATCCGTTCCACAAATGGCTATAAACTTTTTTTATGTCTCAATTTTGCAAATTGCATGGATTTACGTAGAGCTGCGGCTCGCGACTGCTGGGGAGGGATCGCGACGCGTCGCGACTTGAAGCCGCGATTCGTCGCGACGTCCTCTCTCTCTCGCTCTCCCTCCCTCTCTCTGTCTCTCCGTCTCACACTCTCTCTCTCGACCTCATCGCGACCGATCGCGACCGGAAGTATCGCGACGCGTCACGACGACAACATTCGCGATTTCCGGCGACCAAGTCGCGACGGGTCGTGACGTCGCTGCCCCCAGCTCTAGATTTACGTAGGAAAAATTCGTCAACTAGTAACACAAACCGGAGAAAACGGATTGTAATAATCAGTGTTCTAAAATTTAAAAAACGGTATTTCATAGTTTGTTTCTCATTTTACTCGTGGACTCGATTATAATTTATATGTTATTTTCGGAGAACATAAGGCCGATTTCGGAGATGAGTCCGAATTGTAAGCATTAATTTAATGTCGTACATGATTATGCAAAGCGATTTCTTTATATTGCATAAAACATTATTAGCCAAGATCTTAGAACGAGATGATTTTCACATATGAATATTAGATCGAGAAAGCGTACGTTGATCCATGATCGGAATAATTGCGGAAACGATTAATCACGGAATTGTGTTTCTCTCTCTTAACCTCTTTAGAGTGACAAACCTTCTTTGATGGAGAGGAAAACTTACATAGGTAGAGAGAGGACCAATTCATAGGGTTTCTCTTTATATAGACCCACCATCAGGGTATAATAGGAATTTACCTTTATTTAATTAAACCAATTAGATTTATCTTATTATTATTAAACCCAATAATGAATTGTGCCCAATGGGCCACACGTGAGTCCAACATTCTCCCACTTGGCCCATGTGCCATTATGTCCTTTATGGTTTAATAATAATCATAATTGCGCATACTTAAGATAAATCCATCGTAATGTTTAATTATATCATAAAGTTATTATCAAGCATGACGACTAATATGGATCATAACGGTTGTACATCAGTTTTCGACATAGTCCCTTCCATGTATCACAATATTAGTTTCATACTCAATATAACACATAATAAGGTAATAAATAACGGTCCAACGATAATGTCTTTGTCAGAGACAAAAGATCTTGTTTGGTTCACATAATGCATTCATGTATATACTAATCATAAGAAACAAGATCCATTCATTCATATCAGAAACAAAATAAGTGAGCTCAAAGTGTCAATCACATAAAACATAAGACATAAAATAACGTTAATGATGACATCCAAGGATCCCCATTCTTTCAACATGTTCAGTGAAAACCTTAGGGGGCAATCCTTTCGTAAATGGATCTGCAACCATAAGTTTTGTGCTAATGTGCTCGATTGACACTCTTTGTTTCTGAACTTCTTCTTTAACGCCAAAGTATTTCAATTCCATATGCTTAGCACCCTAAGAATACTTGTCGTTTTTAGAAAAGAAGACTGCTGCGGAGTTATCACAGTAAATTTTCAGCGGCTTGGCGATACTGTCGACAATTCCAAGTCCTGAAATAAAATTCCGCAGCCATAAACCATGAACTGTAGCCTCAAAGCATGCTACGAACTCAGCTTCCATAGTGGATGCAGCAATGACAGTCTGCTTCGCACTTTTCCATGAGATTGCTCCTCCGGCTAGAAGGAACAAATAGCCAAAAGTGGATTTCCTCGAATCCACGCATCCGGCAAAATCTGAATCTGAATATCCAATCACCTCAAGGTGATCAGACTTCATGTAAGTGAGCATATGATCTTTCGTTCCTTGCAGATACCTCAGTACTTTCTTTGCAGCTTTCCAGTGATCTATTCCTGGGTTACTTTGATACCTTCCCAGCATCCCGACAGCAAAACTGATGTCCGGTCTAGTACAGGTCTGTGCGTACATCAAGCTTCCCACAATAGATGCATAAGGAATTTGTTCCATCTGATTGCGCTCCAATTCATTCTTTGTACATTGATTGAGACTAAATTTATCTCCCTTCTGAATTGGCTCAACACTTGAAGAGCATTTGTCCATTTTGAATTTCTCTAGAACTTTATTGATATATGCTTTCTGAGACAATCCCAACCATCCTTGTGATCTATTACGAAATATTTCTATTCCGATCACATAGGATGCCTCACCCATATCTTTCATTTCAAAGTTCTTCGAGAGAAATTCCTTGGTTTGACGTAATAAACCAAGATCGTTAGTAGCAAGCAAGATATCGTCAACATACAAAACCAGAATAATAAACTTGCTCCCACTGATCTTTAGATATATACATCGATCAACGATGTTTTCAGTAAATCCAAAAGATGTTATGGTATCGTTAAACTTAAGATACCATTGTCGGGAAGCTTGTTTAAGTCCGTATATTGACTTCTTGAGTTTACACACCATATGTTCTTTACCATCAACTTTAAAACCTTCAGGTTGATCCATAAAGACATCTTCATCTAAATTCCCATTCAAAAAGGCGGTTTTCACATCCATTTGATGGAGCTCCAAATCATAATGAGCCACCATCGCCATGACTATCCTTAAAGAGTCCTTTTTAGAAACGGGCGAAAAGGTCTCTTTGTAGTCAATACCATCTTTCTGAGTAAAACCTTTGGCAACGAGTCTGGCCTTGTGTCTTTCGATATTGCCGTTCGAGTCATGCTTGGTCTTGAAGACCCATTTACACCCAACTCTTTTACAACCTTCTGGAAATTCAACAAGATCCCAAACATCGTTGTAATCCATTGATTTGAGCTCTTCTTTCATGGCATCTAACCATTTATGAGAGTTTTCACTCTCTATGGCTTGTGAAAAAGAAACTGGGTCATTTTCAATTCCGGAGTCAAATTCAGACTCCATCAGATAAACCAAATAATCATCTGAAATGGCAGATTTTCTTTCTCTCCCAGATCTTCTTAATGTGATTTCTTGTGGTTCACCCATAATAGGTTCATTTGCTATTATAAGTTCATCATGTGGAGCTTGATCGTTAATTTGTTGTTCTGGCAAATCATTATCATGTTCAACATGTGTAGGAACAACAACTTGAGTAGAAGATAAAGGCAAAGAGATTTGCACTCTAACTTCTTGAATTTCCACTTTACGTGGTTCCAAGCTCCCACTTACTTCACCATTCTCAATGAACCTTGCATTTCCAGTTTCAACAATTCTTGTACTATGATTAGGACAATAAAATCGATACCCTTTAGATTTTTCTGGATAACCAATGAAGAAACCACTGATTGTTCTTGCATCCAGTTTCTTTTCATGTGGATTATAAATTCTTACTTCTGTCGGGCAACCCCAAACATGCAGGTGCTTTAAACTAGGTTTCCTTCCCGTCCACAGTTCAAAAGGTGTCTTAGGAACTGCCTTACTAGGAACCCTGTTTAGCAAATACACGGCAGTCTTTAAAGCATGCATCCATAATGATTTGGGTAAAGAAGAATTTCTTAACATACTCCTAACCATATCCATTAATGTACGGTTACGCCTTTCTGCAACACCATTTTGTTGCGGTGTTCCTGGCATTGTGTATTGAGCACAAATACACGACTTTCAAGGAACTTAGCAAAGGGACCAGGGCACTGTCCACTTTCATCATATCTTCCGTAATATTCACCACCTCTGTCAGATCTGACAATTTTCACCTTTCTATCTAATTGCCTTTCAACTTCATTGATAAACACCTCAAGGGTATCTACCGATTGAGATTTTTCATGCAGCAAATAGATATATCCATAACGTGAAAAATCATCGATAAAGGTGATAAAATATTTTTCTCCACCAAAAAATGGAACATCAAAAGGCCCACAAATATCAGTGTGAATAATTTCAAGGAGCTGTGTGCTTCTTTTGGCTTCTTGCTTAAGTGTCTGTCTTGTTTGCTTTCCCTTAATGCATTCAATACAAACACCAAGATCAGTAAAATCCAAATCATGCAGGATTTCATTTTTTACTAATCTTTCAATTCTTTCTTTGGATATATGACCCAAACGTTTATGCCACAAGTAAGCAGATGATTCATCAGACCTACCACGTTTAGTTCCAACATTATGATGCAAGGTCAATAAAGTCTCGGCAAAAACAATATCAAGCTTTAATTTGTAGAGATCATCGTAAAGAATACCTGAACCCAATAAAACATTTTGTTTAAACAAACTAAAAAATCCATTGCCAAATTTAGACGTGTACCCAGCTTTATCAAGTTTGGACACGGAAATCAAATTGCGAGAAATAGAAGGAGCATACAGAGTTCGAAAAAGATCTAAATGACACCCAGTGTCTAAAACTAAACGATAAGTTTCAACAGCTTCAACTGGAATTTTGACTCTGTTTCCCATGTAGATAAATTTCTCATTTTCGCTTATGGTTTGGGTCGAAAGGAATCTCTGCATCGTATTTGAAACATGAGTAGTAGCACCAGAATCAATCCACCAGGTGTTATAAGGAACTTCAGCTAAATTTGATTCGAAACATACTGAAACATAATGTATACCTTTTCTTTCGAACCATGCCTTACGTTTCAGGCAATCTTTCTGAAAGTGTCCAGCCCTTTTGCAGAACCGACACGTTTCGTTGCTTGGTTCCTTCTGGTTGATTTGGGCAGATGACTGATTAAGACTTGATAGTCCTTTATTGCCCTTTCCATCCTTTTTCCAAGGTTTCTTTCCAGCACCTTTGTGACCAACGAGATTAGCTGAATGATTTCCCGGTTTCTTAAGCCTCGCTTCCTCTTGAATGAGCATGCTTTGTAATTCATGCACATTCCATTTATCCTTCAGAGTATTATAGTTCATATGAAATGGACCGTACTCAGAAGGTAAGGAATTAGGGATGAACGTTACTAGGAAATTTTCATTCACTTCCATTCCCATGGTCTTCAGTCTTGCTGCAATGTTCGTCATTTCGACGATATGCTCATGCATGGTACGAGAACCATTAAATTTTATAGTGGTTAACGTACCCATCAGTGTCCCAGCCAACGACTTATCAGCCGATTCGGACTGAGAACTTTCTTCCACAGACTTCAGAAATTCCTTAGCACTTTCAGTTCTGTTCAGTGTGGACTTGATGTTGTTTGCTACAGTCATTCGCATAAACATTAGGCTTAGTCTGTTAGATCTTTTTCCAAGCTTTATGGAAAGATCTTTGCTCAGCACTGCTAGCATCAGTAAGGGCAGCAGGTTTCTCACTTAAGAGTGCAAGATCAAGATCCAGAACACCGAGGTGAAACTGAATTTGCTCACACCATTCTAAGAAATTGAGCCCATTAAACTTAATAACAGACGTTGCTTGCGAATGAAGAGAAACAGGAACAGAAGCTGCAATATATAACATAAGCTCACACGTTAATGCTTTAAGTAAAATTTCATAATACAGATTCATAACATTAGAAGAAGCAAACATAAGATGCATATTGAAGATCACCTTTGGGTGAAACAACAATATACATGAAACATGATTGATGCATAATTAATTTCACACAATTGGTAACTAACATACTCAAATTAGATATGATTGTAATCTTTGGATATACTAAACATACCTAACTGATTAAATATATTACCACGATAATGTTCATCGATTATAAAACAAGTAATCAACCTTTGGGCGATCCAAAAATATTTTATAGTCAATGAACTTCAATTCACCCGTAATAAACATCTATGTCATTAAAGCATCACTTAATCGGGGTGATTGAACATAAATAATTTAATATCTATGAGGCATTATAATCCGGTCACTTTGGCGACTAACGAATTATTCATAATATAGATATCAAATTGAGTTAACTTTAATGTTAGCATACGATCAACGATAATTTACTCAAACTATTAGGCACATAACACGATAACAATGAGCTACATTTATTTTATTCTTAATTGATAAGCCCAGAGAATAAACTTGAAAACAAATAAGATAAATATTTGTAAATACTCTTCTCTGGTTTTATAATGTGTAACAAAATCGTGGCACGAATTACATTAGTCATTTAATCAGATAAGCATGTGGCATAAGTCACTAACTGTCACTATAATATTCGGCCAAAACCCAAAGAAGTGAGTCAGCCCATAAACCACGTAATTATAGCAACATATAGATTTTTAATGCTTAACTTTTATTCAGAAAATAAGAACCTATTAACGACGAGGTGGTTATTATAAAACCCAAAATTAGTGGTAACTTATTCCGAAATAATAGCTACTTTCAAATTTTATTTAATAAATAAATAAATAAAATTAACCACGAATAAAATCACACGTATTTTTTAGATCATAAACAAGACTTTTAAAACTTTACACACTTTTATCAGATCAAAACCTGATCATGATCTCATTCATGAAAGCTTAAAACAATAAAAAATAAAACGCACTGACTATTATAATAATAATAAACTCAGTGTGATCTTTGACAAGATAAATACAAATCCAAGACTTTAATCGGTCATTATATGTACACGAAATCATTCACTGGATTCAACATTATATTCGATCAATCGAAACACTCGAATAAAATTATAGATATATCAAAAGTAAGAACATCACAGACTTTCGTATAAGCTTTCGGCATAAAACAAATAAAACAAACACGTTATAGGAAAATCATAGGTTCAACAACTTAGCTCTGATACCACATGTAAGTATTAATTTAATGTCGTACATGATTATGCAAAACGATTTTTTTATATTGCATAAAACATTATTAGCCAAGATCTTAGAACGAGATGATTTTCACATATGAATATTAGATCGAGAAAGCGTACCTTGATCCATGATCGGAATAATTGCGGAAACGATTAATCACGGAATTGTGTTTCTCTCTCTTAACATCTTTAGAGTGACAAGCCTTCTTTGATGGAGAGGAAAACTTACGTAGGTAGAGAGAGGACCAATTCCTAGGGTTTTTCTTTATATAGACCCACCATCAGGGTATAATAGGAATTTACCTTTATTTAATTAAACCAATTAGATTTGTTGGAACCAAATTGAGATCGAAAGACGTTTGAACACAAACACTCAAGAAAACTCACTCACTCACTCACAAATAATAAACGATATTGAAATAGATTGAGAGACGGGAGATTTTTTTGGTGTTGTGCTAAGTCGTACAGCTTTTCTGCTTTCCATTTATAATAATTGAATACAAAACTAAAATGGAGAACGTGGCTTAGTTGCCTATCTTTCAGCCCACGATCACACATTTATGTGACTATATAACCAACTCCTAAAGACTAGGAAATAACACAACCTGTTCAACCACTTGTTTCCTAAACTAATGCACCATGCACTGTACGTGTAGAAATAAATAAACACTAAAACTATGCATGCAAAGACTACGTAACAAATAAATAAATCCTAGACTAATCATGCACACTAAGTCATAGATTATTTCCAACATTTTCCCCTTTAATCTAGACTTAGTTAAATGAAACGATCATCGTCGTCAAATAACTCATCGCCCATTCTCGTCGTGCTTTCCATTTCGTCGTTGTGCATCACCGGATTGATCTTCTTCTCGCAAACCCTCTCTTGATTCATCGAGGTCATCTTGCGTTTCGCCTTGCCGCACATGGACAACAAAAGTGCTGGCTCGTCATCTAATTCTTCGTTGAGATTGACCACCTCCTCTCGATCACGGCGGGGCTTACGGCACTCCGATGCATAGTGCCCGTAAACGTTGCAATTATAGCACTTGATCTTGCTCTTATCGCGGCCGCTACTAGACCAACGATATCCTTCACCTTCTTTGCGTGCCGATCCACTTCCGAATCGCTTTCCTCCGCGTCCATGTCCTCGGCCACGGCCATCACCGCCGTTTCCGCCGATCTTCTCTTCGTCATAACTCGAGTCACCGTTGTCGCTGCTCTTCATGCGCGTCATCCACTCCGAGTATGTGAGAAGTAAGTGCGGGTCTTCTTCTTTCTCTTCGTAGCTCCGAAGCCTCTCTTCGTGAGCCTTGAGGCGACCTATCACCTCCTCCATCGTCATGGTCTTGAAATCGCCAAATTGCTCGATCGACGTCACGATTTGCAAAAACTTTGGCGGGACCGCCCGAAGAAACTTCTTGACGACGTAGACTTCTTCTACTTTGTCGCCCAACGCTCGGATGCTGTTGACAATCTCCGTCAACTTCATGGCGAAGTCATCCACCGACTCACCATCTCTCATGCGAAGCACCTCGAATTCACTCTTCAAGGTTTGGACCTTCGCTTCCTTGACGCGCTCCGCGCCCATATGCATCGTCTTGAGCGACTCCCATGCTTCCTTGGCCGAGTCCTTCTCTGCCAACGTTAGGAGTAGATCTTCCGGGACGGCTTGATAGATTATGGCAAGAGCCACTCTATCCGTGCGAACATCGACGTCGCCGTGCTCGATAGCGTCCCACACGCCTTGGGCTTGCAAGTTGACACGCATCTTTATCGACCATGCGGCATAGTTGCTCCGTGTGAGCACCGGGTAAAGAAACGTCAAGCTACGCTTTTTTTCTCCCTTCGTCGCCGCTGCATATTCTTCCGACATTCTTTGTGGTGACGGCATCGGCTTCGGCATCCTTCGCTCTGATACCAATTGTTGGAACCAAATTGAGATCGAAAGACGTTTGAACACAAACACTCAAGAAAACTCACTCACTCACTCACAAATAATAAACGATATTGAAATAGATTGAGAGACGGGAGATTTTTTTGGTGTTGTGCTAAGTCGTACAGCTTTTCTGCTTTCCATTTATAATAATTGAATACAAAACTAAAATGGAGAACGTGGCTTAGTTGCCTATCTTTCAGCCCACGATCACACATTTATGTGACTATATAACCAACTCCTAAAGACTAGGAAATAACACAACCTGTTCAACCACTTGTTTCCTAAACTAATGCACCATGCACTGTACGTGTAGAAATAAATAAACACTAAAACTATGCATGCAAAGACTACGTAACAAATAAATAAATCCTAGACTAATCATGCACACTAAGTCATAGATTATTTCCAACAAGATTTATGTTATTATTATTAAACCCAATAATTAATTGTGCCCAATGGGCCACACGTGAGTCCAACACGAATGTCTAGTATCATCACCGAGGATGCTAGCAACGATATCGCAAAGTTTAATCCCCAACTCGGTGATATTACTCATCTTGTACTTGTTACTCCCGACGTTAGGAAAATTTTATCCGAATTTGGAGATAAAAAAAATCAGCGATAAAGTTACTTGTTGAAAGAATAAAGTTGCTTGATATGTGAGAGGTCGGGATAGCTTTGTCTGACCTCGGAGATCAATATCACCCAAAAATACTTGTTCATTCCAAAGGTCCGACTTTGGTGGTGCATAATATGTTACAAAATTTTAAATAAAAAAAAAAACCTTGCATTTTAACAATGTCATAATTTGGACAGATTTTGGAGGTTTCTATTCCCAAACTCTGAAGATATATATTTCAGAATTCAACGATGTTCAATTAGAGTATAATTTACAATTAAATTTGATGATGTTTGATCATAAGTGTGTTCAATTAAGCGTCGAGATATATTTAATAAACATGGATGTTGAATTACGTGTTTATGTTTTATAGTGGATGTTCAATAATCGAGATATATTTAGTAATTACAACCTATATACAATTAAACAATGAAAATACATAAGAAATATACATATAAATAGAAACATTTCACATACCGAAAAACTTTTACAAGATAGATCGTGTACTCTATTAACTTAAACGTTACAAGAAAGTTCCGTTGTACGTATGCGCCGCCCATTGCTCGTTGTCGTTGAGAAGGAGCCGGAAGAGGATATCCTGAAGATATCAATCTCCTGAAATGCAAAGATTATTACAATTTAACAAGCAAACTTTTGCAATAATGTGTGAAAGTACATTATTTTTTGGTAACTTTGGGAACATGAACATGATTTCTAAAGGCTCTCCTTCGTGGTAAATACGTCCAAACAATTGATGCTTTGACTACTTGGTGCATCGAAATTAATGCCATAATTTGCGCAAATGTTGGGCACATGACATGGCTAGCAATGACGCTGCTTATTCATTTATTTTCTTGCAAAGTTTGGTTTGATGTTTGAATAGTTGTGTATTTGAATGTTGAAAGTTCCTCACGACTGACTCAAGACTCGTACGAAGACCTCCAAACAAAACTTCATTGTTGACTCAGTCAAACACGTTAACGAGTACTTGGAACGAACACTATATATATCACTCCTTGACACCACAATTAACCTCACCACTCACAAACTCATCTCTCTAACAATGGCTTCTTCTGTGGCAAGCAAAAGCATGATGATCCTCATGGTGCTGAGCACCATCCTCGCTGCAGCCTCGGCTCAGAACTGCGGCTGCAGCGCCAACCTTTGCTGCAGCAAACACGGCTACTGCGGGGAAGGCAACGACTACTGCGGTGAGGGCTGTCAGAGCGGGCCGTGCTTTGGTTCCACCACCCCGTCGACCAACACCGGGGCGTCGGTGGGCGGCATCGTGACGGAGCAGTTCTTCAGCGGCATCGCCAACAGGGCGACCGGGCAGTGCGATGGTAGGGGCTTCTACACACGCGACGCCTTCCTCTCTGCTGCCGGCTCTTACTCAGAGTTCGGAAACGGCGCCACCACCGACGACTCCAAGCGCGAGATCGCCGCTTTCTTCGCTCATGTCTCCCACGAGACCGGATGTCAGTCCCTCTCTCTCTCTTTACCATAGAACTCCAAAACTATATATATATATATATACTAATGATATAGCATTGGTGTTTGTGTTCAGTCATGTGCCACAAGGAAGAGGTAGGAGGCGCCAACGAGAACTACTGTGATACTAGTCCCATGTATGCAGCTTACCCATGCCAAGCTGGCAAGACCTACTTCGGGCGCGGGCCCCTCCAGCTGACGTGGAACTACAACTACGGGGCGGCGGGTGCCGCCATTGGCTTCGACGGGCTCGGCTCCCCCGAGTCGGTGGCCAACGACGCGGTGCTCTCCTTCAAGACGGCGCTGTGGTTCTGGAAGGAGAACGTGCGCGGGGTGCTGGGGCAGGGCTTCGGGGCCACCATTCAGCGCATAAACGGCGCCGTGGAGTGCGGCGGCAAGGAGCCCGCCAAAGTGCAGGCTCGCATAGACTATTACAAGGAGTTCTGTGGGCAGCTGGGGGTGGATCCGGGCTCCAATCTCTACTGCTAAATTACTAAGTAATTATGAATAAATCATCATCTCGTTATGATTGGACTTGTAACTAATAATAAAAGAGCTTAATATAGACGAAAATAATGTATACATTACACGCCCAAGCTTCATGGGTATATTCAAATAAATATTATTAGAATTTTAAATCTAAATTGTATCGTGAGATGGTGGATCATAGCAAAAATAACTGGTCATAAATTTTTAGTCTATTTTAGCGGAAAATGCAGATAAAAAATCTAATTTTATCACTACAGAATATTCGGTAAATAAAACTTTTATCCTCTAAAATACAAGTTAGTCAATCTAAGAAATCAAAATGCGATATTCGGCCTACTACTAATAAAATACCGCACAGTATGACCGAGTTCAATTCTAGAAAAATCAAAAGAGAGTGAAAATATAGGTAAAAAAATCTGAATGAAGTCATGTCATACTAGAAGTAAAGAAGAAGTCTGACACTGTATATTTTATTATTAATTGCTTCAACAAGCAAGATTAAAACACTATTTGTATTTCGAGGGGAGAAGGGGGACACATGCACCCTTGTGCCCGCCGTCGGCGATCTCATCGTATCAGTAGTCATCGCCTTTCGAAATGACCTCTTTGCAGGTTGGCCGGAGCAAGATCGTGTGCTCAAACTGAGACACAAAGCTTCCTTTAACATCACATAGAGGCGGATACGGCTGCCAAAAAGAAAAGTACAATTATAACAGGGTTTTCGTACTTCTCGATTTTCCCAATCTAAAAACGAAATACGAAGGAGAGATTTAATTCCGAAAATGTACCTGGACTATACCAGCATCGCATAGGTTCTTTAACGCCATGAGATATTTAGACTCGCCGATCCGATCCAAATACCTTCTGCAAAAGGCCAACGTGGAGAAGTTCTTGTCGATTGTCGCAAGCAATTGCTTTGCCCTCGGCAGTCTCAGGGGGATGCGGCCCGCGTCAAAGTTCTTCATGTAATGGCTGCACTCTAGATCTTCTCTTACATACCCTTTGCCTGAAAAGTGAAAGCGACGATGGATTAACTCTAGTGGGTGAAAAACGAGCTATGGCGCTACACGATAAAAAATATGAAGAAGTTTCACCTGTCGACCCAAAAGTTTCGATCGCGAAAAATTCACCCTCTTCCATTTTTGTCTGTTCTCCTCCTTTAACGATTGGAACGGATTTTCCGGCATGTATCTGGTAGGGTCCAACACTATGCCCGTTCAAATTTCTGATACTTTTAACTGACAAGTTTAAGAGTCACACTAAGTTTCATATAAGGAATCAACCAAAAATAAGATAGATATACAAAACAAACGGAATAAGGAAATCGGTCAACTATATCGGTGCTATTACGGGAAGCCAAAAATATTGCACAGAAACTGCACAGTATAATATTAGAGATTGATGGGTATCATACCTTGATATACCTTTCCATTGATTTCAACCTCATACGATTCCATGACCTCTTGAATTGCAGCACCGATATCGCAAAGGCGGACATCAATTCCAGACTCCTAAAAGAGCAAATAATATTGTGATATATAAAAATTAATAAGAGACGAAAATACCATATACAAAGAGGCAAGTGCATTGCAATAAACACGCATAAAGTGGACATATTTGAAGCTATTTCAATGTTAGAGACACGAATCATTTTCTAAACATATAAATTAGAGATACGGTGTTTTGAGTTCTCTACTAGTCCGGGCCAATTTTAGTAACAAAAACGTAAATACCTTAATACCAGTATAGGTTGCTTCACGCGAGGCTTCAAGTAGTGGATCATACATCGGGTTGAATGCTACTGTAAAAGCGCAATCGACAATTAATCCTGCAAGTCAACCAACATAAAAAATAAGTAATAGAATAGTACAAAAAGTGTATGCTCTTAAAAAAAATGGAATATGCACAAAGACCTAC
Source organism: Parietaria judaica (assembly GCA_954871525.1). Taxonomy (NCBI): domain Eukaryota; kingdom Viridiplantae; phylum Streptophyta; class Magnoliopsida; order Rosales; family Urticaceae; genus Parietaria; species Parietaria judaica. Next base: position 17,209,245 of record OX940868.1, on the reverse strand, counting down.
AAACAGATTAAGCCCAGCTGATATTACCATCAATATGAGTTCCGAAATCCAATTTCATCACATCATCGTACTGAAGAACGGTCTTATCTCCAGTGTTCGGAGTCCAGTGAGCAGCTACCCTAAAGATGAATTAGAGCTTTTCGTATAAGATAACAACGGAGAACTGACTACCCAGAATTAGATGAGAGCATTTCATAATTATAGAAACCAACCAATTCAGAGAGCATCCTGTGGGAAAAGCAATGCCAGCTTCCAAACCGTTCTCAGATATCAACTTGCGGACTGTGTTCTCCAATGTCTCGCATAAATCAGTCATCAACATTCCAGGTTTCAGAATGCTTCTTATGTACTTCCTAACCTGAAACGAGTAAACAAGAACTCCATTAACAACTCATCATACTCTTCGTGTTTGGAAATAGATCTTCACAAAGTAAAGAGAACCTGACGATGAACTTCTGCTGCTCGCCGCACTGAATTGTACTTTGGTTTTTCAAGGCGCTCCAAGTACCTCTTCTCTTCAGAGGTAGTTCTCCACAAATTGCTGGTTTTACATAAAACTCATCTTATAAGAATTAAAAACAAATAATATATATAATTGAATCGTCCACCACTTTGCTCGAAATATATATAGCATTTTAATAGCTACATAGAGAATGGTTGTATAGACTTACTCATCTTTGTAGTCTTGGATTTCTCCCTCGGGAAATTCTCCGGACGGAAAAAGTTCAACAACGGGTATAGATGGTGGATCTGTCTGCTCTAACGCAGATGAAGGTTCCGTCTGCTCCGAAGGGGCTTTCTTTTTTCTGCTTATATATAGAGACAGACAAGTTTAATGCAATAATTTTCGCTTCAAAAAATGAATGAATACTTTGAAAAAATTATAGATAGGCCTCACTTGTTCTTATTTTTCTTCTTTTTCTTCTTCACAGCTTCTGTAAAAAGAACCCGAATGAAGAAGTGACGAGTAATTCTCATATAAAACCACACGAAACTCTTGAAAAACACACCAACAACTACAAGACGGTGAAGCAGAAAAAACACGAAAAAGAGGCAAGGAAATTACAAGTAAAATACAGCGTCGATAACTAAACGTAACGAAAACGTTACCTTTCTCTTCACCATCGCCGTTCTGTAATGTCGGAGAAAGTTGAGAAGAGTCCTGTTCATTGTCATTTGAAAGCCCCAAACCCTCCATCTCTTCGGTTGGGATACGGATTTCCAGTTTTTCCTCCGCCATTGATACCCTGAACACACACAAACCAGAGCAAGTCACAGAAAATTCCGAATAAACCCGCAACCTTAAACCCTAATCCCAAATTTACCAAATTCGATACAACAAACGAATACCCAAAACAGCGAAGAAGACAAACACTGAATCAACGACATGAAATGAATCATTCCAGAAACCAAATTCAAAAAAGAAGTGGGGATTTTCTTTTCGTTTTGGGGGTAAAGTCTGTAAGCTTCGAGAAAGGCGAGATTCCAATACGTTCAGAGGATCGTAATCAAAACCAGATTAAAGGACAGAGCAAGCTGAAGTAAGGAAGAACGAATCGAGCAATAGGGAAGCGAAGAATACCGAAGAGTCAAGCAAGGCCCAAGGGTCGTTTTCGTCGCGCCACGAATGGGAGATTGACGATGGAGTCCGGTCTTGGACGAGGACACACGAAGATGAAGCTGCGTCTCGTCTTGTCCGGGACGAAGGGAAGAAGATACACTAGTATATAACCTTCTTGGATTGTAAGAATTTATTAATTCACGGAAGAAAATTTAGTTATATTAATTAAAGTCTCTTTTATAAAAATATTATTTCATCGAGATTATTAATTATTGAAATTAAATTTTAAAAATGTAAAGAAAATAAAAAATTTAACTATGGGATTAAAAATTTTGTTACCGAATATCCTAAAGAATGAATAGTAAGGTTCGGGGTCATAACACAAGGTCTTCGGCCTATTTGAACCGCATTAGGTCTTTGATTTTAGTTTTCAGAACCGAAGACACATTTATACCGAAATTTTATTAAATCAATAATAAACTCATGTAAAAATAAGGTAACTTTCATAATAATTAATTTTAATTTTTAGACATTTGTTTTTTTTATGTTTTGTTTATGGTTGTTTGGGATTTTAATATTTGTAGAATTTGATTTTTGCTTGGGTTATAAAGACAAGCAATTGTTTATTACAACTAGTTTTTTTTTTTTTTTTTTTGTCTTGAGCAATAAGTATGTTTTATGCATTACATTAAAAAAATGAGAAAGTACTTTTGATCAAGGTATTAAATGTCCAGAAAATCAACCAAAAAATTGTCCAATTTTTGTTTTTCAAGGGTTTGCGTCGATAGTCTTTGTCTGTCGATGCCATTTTCCTGTTTGCCGCAAAATATCGTTCGGCTTTCTCTCCTTGTCTGTGTACAAAAATATTGAAAAAGGTTGTGAAATCCGACCAACGCTTCCTGTTTTTTCACTTTTTCTGGCGAAATTCGACTAAAGCTCCTAATGAAGAGAGATATGTGGGTATGGACAGTGACAGAGCCAACCTTTGCACATAGAAAGGGCACCGAGTATTTTTTTTTTAATTAAAAAAACATATTGCAAAATATTATTCAATGTATGTTATAAAGTTTTAATAACATTTATAACTATTATAAGTATAGTATTTATATTAATCGACCGACGAGACAAATAACCGAGAATCAGAGATAGAGAGACTGAAAACAACACCTCCGTTCCGAGACGGTGAGCCTAATAAGAGAACAACAGGGAAAAATTAAAAACCATATTTTTTGAGCTACGACCACGAAGTTCTTCGATAGAGTGAAAGGGAATCAACGGCGATTGAATATCGAAGAAGAAAAAGGAACCAGAGAAAAACGTGGGAGGAGACTATAGAGAAATATTCAAAGTAGTTATGAGTAATAAAATAGGAACTTCTTCACTTTTAAGAACAAATGTCGGTCCAAAATAGAGTTTTCGGTAGAAACGGTTTTACTTCTAGCTCTAAAAGGCAAGGTCTTCAGTTTTAAATTTCAGCGAACCAGGTAACAAGGTTCAAATCTTTTTAAGTGTAAAACCGATATCAAAAAGTGTGTTGCAATCCTAATAAATTTAGCGAGGTTCTATATATTAATATTTTTAAATAAATTGCTGCTAAAGTAGTTGGTTTATTTATATTTGTAAAACTAACATTTTCAATGACATTAAAAAAAAAAGACTAATTAATAAACATCATAGATTAAAAGTGATAAAATTAACCTTTTTAGCATTCTTTAATTTTTTTTTTTAATTATGATTACCATAAACGAGGAAGGAATTTGTTTTTATATTGCGGCTAAAGTACCTTGTTTATTTATATTTTGAAATTAATCTTTTAATGATACTTAATCAAACATATCAGTAAATAAATTGTATTAATAATTATTTTTAATATTTAAACCATTTAATAATAGTGATTCTATCTAATAAAGTTCGTTATTAATTATTATTTTTTTACAATAACAAGCTTTATCCATTCAAATAATAATAATAAAAAAAAATTGCACTAAATGTTTATTTTGTGTTAAATTTTTTTATAAACTTTTATGTTCAAAATTAATAGTGAATTAACCCAAAAAAATAAAAATTATACGTAATATTCATTTTGTGTCAAACATTTAAAAAACCTACCCATTATGTGTATAAAAAACTACCCATAATGAGTAGTTTTTTAAAAAATTTATTTTTTCAATTAACCCAATATATATATATATATATATATTTAATTATATTTATCCAGGCCAATGATTAAACGACACTGATGTCTTCTTAATCAATTTCCAAGTGGGAACAGATTGGACAAGTTTTTAAGACTAAAATTTATTCTCTTAGTATTGTGAGGTGATCCACTGAACTTCTTGTTCAATGGCTTCCTCTCTGCGAAAGGTATCCTTCTTTCTTTTCTAATTTACAATAATTTGTTTCATATTAACTGATCCATTGTTGCCATTCGAGTGTATTATGAAGAAGATAATTCAGTTTTAATTTCTCATTTGGAGTTCCTTTATTTGATCCGTTTTCATAATTTAAGGTGTTTTGATGCAAATATTGTTGAACTATAATCTGTAATCAGAAAGATCACTTTTGGTTTCTGGGTTTGGCTTCAATCGTCTTGCAAGCAAGAATGGCGGAAGCTTTCGTCTTGTTTCTTCTCGAAAATCTCAACTCTCTGATTGAAAAGAGAGTTGGAAGGCTTCTGGGAGTCAGCAAAGAGATGAAGAAGTTTCCACGATCAGCGCGGTGCTTGAAGACGCCGAGGAGAAGCAGTTGGCTGATCGGGCGATCGAAAATTGGCTGAAAAAGCTGAGCGACGTTGCATGTGAATTGGATGATGTCTTGGACGACTGTGAATTGGAGGCTTACAAGTTGCAGACCCGCACATGGACCGGAAAGGTACGTTCTTCGTTGAACGTTATGTTTCGTGCGAAGATTGCAAACAGGATGAAGGCGATTGGAGAACGCCTGGACGAGATTGCGAACGAGAGAGTGAACTTTCACTTGCGAGGGTCCGGCAGGGAGACAAGACGAGGTGGTCGAGTTACAGAGCGTCGCCAAACTAGCTCGATTATTGCTGAACCGCATGTTTATGAAAGGGAAGGTGATAGGGAAAAAGTTGTTGGTTTCTTGGTAAATGATGTAGCAACCTGTAAACACCTTTCTATCTTTCCGATTGTCGGTTTGGGGGGTTTGGGAAAGACGACGCTCGCTAAGCTAGTTTTTAATGACGAGAAGGTTAACAATCACTTTAAAGTTAAAATGTGGATTTGTGTTTCTGAAGATTTTGATGTGAAGAGGTTGATCAAAGAGATTATAGAGTCTGCAACGAACACCGGTCGTGAAGCGTTGGCGATAGATCCTCTGCAAAAAAGGCTTCAAGATGTGCTCAAAGGGAAGAGATTTTTGCTTGTTTTGGATGATGTGTGGAATGAAAATCAAGAGGAATGGGACAAACTAAAGTATGTGCTTACTTGTGGATCCACGGGCTCTTCACTTCTCATCACCACTCGCGTTAAAACAGTTGCATCCGTTACGGGAACAGTCCCGACGCACGAGTTATCTTGCTTATCAGAAGACCATAGTTGGTTGTTATTCAAGCAGCGGGCATTTGGGAGCGACGAGAAAGAGCGAGCTGATCTCGTGAAGATCGGGAAAGAGATTATGAAGAAGTGCAAGGGAGTGCCACTAGCTTCAAAAGCTTTAGGAGGGTTATTGTTCTTCAAAAAGAAAGAGAGAGAGTGGCTTTCTGTTCTGCACAGTGCGCTATGGAATTTATCGCAAGAAAAAGTTTCGATATTGCCTTAACTAAGCCGCAGCTACTATCATCTTCCGATAGAACAACGATGGTGCTTTGCATATTGTGCTATTTTCCCCAAGGGTTACCAGATTAACAAGGAGCAATTAATCCAACTTTGGATGGCCAACGGGTTGATATCCATTAGAAACGGACTTGAGATGAAAGATATTGGAGACAAGATTATTGACGATTTACGTTGGAGATCGTTTATCCAAGACGAGCAATATATAGATGCTCATCTGTCTTACTTCAAGATGCATGATTTAGTTCATGATCTAGCTCAATCTGTCGTGGAGGAAGAATGTTGTATTATTGAGCACGGTGACATTGCAAGCCCCTCTACTTTATCGAAAAGGGGTTCGACATCTTATGTGGAATAGCGGATCGGACGACATAAGAATCGGAAAGCCAAGTGCTCAATCGTAGAGGACTTTCTTGCTGGTAAATTATAGATTTGATGATTGTTTGTATCACTTGAAGTTTCGCATTACGAGCTCTTAGTGCCACAAATCTGCAGCCCGGTATGCACTTCATCTTTCATCCGTAGTATGATACACCTGCGCTATTTGAACCTTTCAAATAGTAAAATTCAAACCCTTCCAGACTCGATTTGCTCGCTTCGCCATCTTTTGACTTTGAACCTACGTTGTTGCAGAAAACTCCATAAATTACCTCACCACATGAGCCGCCTAAAACGTCTACACCATCTTTATATCGATTCTTGTGATAGTCTGTCTCGTATGCCTCCACTTATGGGGCGACTAAGTTGCCTAAAGACTTTGACAAGATTTTCTGTAAGTCGAAGGAAAGGTTGTCGCTTGGATGAATTAGGCCACTTAGATATAGGAGGCTATCTTCAGATCATAAACCTTGATAAAGTTGTGTGTCCAACGGAAGCGAAATCGGCTAATTTATCGGGGAAGAAGAATTGGATTTATGTTGGAACGAATACGAGTCTCAGGAAAATGCTGAACAGGTACTTGAAGCTCTCATGCCTTCTCCAAATGTGTTCCTTTTGAAACTCTATTTTTACATTGGATGGGTAACAAAAACTTGAGAAGTGTCACGACAATAAAACTCTATGGTTGCAAAAATTGTGTCGAACTTCCATCTTTCGGGAGTTTGACATCACTACGAGATCTTGAAATTATAAAAATGAACTTTGTGCAATACTTGGAGAATCAACGATGCATTGGACAGTTGAAGAGATGTTTTGTGCAATTAAAACGTCTATATCTTCGTGATTTGCCGAATCTTGAGGCTATCGAGGGAAGAGGAAATAGAAATGTTCCCATGGTTGTCTGAGTTGACAGTCAACTGCTGCCCAAAACTGTCATTACCACGCATAGACTCGCTCGAGTATTTATTCATCTATGAAGTGATTGCGTTTTCACTCAAATCCTTAAAAAATCTTTGCGGTGTCACGCACCTTCGTTTGTGCTGCAACGGTGTCTTGACTTCTTTTGTCGAAGGAATGTTAAACAAGCTCACCGATCTCCGAGTGCTTTTAATCTGAGACTTTTCGAAGATTGCCTGCAGCGCTTTTATCATCCGCAAAATTCACCATCTTTTACCATTTTCATGCACATGAGAAAAGCAGAAATTCCAAGACAAAAATTGCTATCAGATCATATCCTATAAACACATCTTATTCCATAACACCAATGAATAAGAAAATAAGAGAAACCATGATCATAACCTTAAAGCAATAATGTCAACATAGGAATTCATCTAATCACAAAAACAGATAATTCTCACAACTAATCCAATCAGCCATATATTTAAAATATCACATATGCAAAAACTTGAACCAGTTTCAATCCTCATCACTTGTACATATTAATACTTCGATAAAGTGAGTAACATATCTCAAGAGAAAATTTCAGATTATTCAACAGAGGTAAAAATAGGAAAAACCAAGATACCCGAAAACAAAATATAAAAGTTGTAAGTTGATAAGACTCACACTTGTTATTCGGATATCAAAGAGAAGCTAAAAAGTTATTTTCCAATAGCCTCAATAAACGAAATTTTCGTCCTTCACGTACCAATTTATACCGAGCAAACAATAGGATAAAAACAAGTTAACATGCATAATCAGAATCAAAATACATGATTCACAAAGGCTAAATAGAAAATGAGAAATATCAGTTTTTCACTATCTCTAAAATAATCAGTCTGAAATATCATATAAAATAATTCAAAAACTTTTCAAACTCATTAAAGATAGGGTTTCTCATTTATCAACGCATAACAATACATGCTTCTGCCGAAATCGGTAAATAGCCAAAATGGTTCTATGTTCAAAATGGCAGTGAAAAGAAACTAGTTTTCTAGAAAACATAAGCACAAGTTTTGATAGTTTCTGACCACAAGAACAATACAATAACACCAGTTTCAAAAATGAAATATCAGCCGATCATTTACAATCGATTAGGCAGAATTTAAACATGTAAAAAACAGGAAATAGAAATAATTTTGTCTTAACCTTTTAGCCGCATATTTAGGCAAACAACAAACAAAATATTTCAATTTACTTCTACCACCTTAAACCACGGTACTAAGATTATCAACCACCATTTGAATCATGACAAACAAGTAAACCTCAATATATATATCAGTTTACAATATGCAATTTCTATAGCCAACTCATTCAAAAATACAAAATTTGAATCACATATCACCTAAAATGGTTTTTATCAAGGCATGAGATTAATAATTTAAACCAAAGGTTCAAATAATTAAGGCTTTTAAAATAATAACATCATGCCTCGAAAATGCGTCGTTTCTTCAATATCTTGTCGTTTGGGCTTATCAGACCTTTAACATGGGCTTCATAATCCCAACAATCTCCACCTTGAAGTCCATTCTACAAACGTCATCTCCTCGGCAAGTTTCGTAGCTCCACCTTAAAGAATACTCTCTCAACATCTTCTTACTTTAGCCGTTCGATTTCCTAGTGCAATCTTTTCGAGCTTTTCGCCATCCTTGCGAATAAACAAATACTAACCGGTAGTTACCTTCTCTTGGTTGGCTCATGCAAGTATAAATCCTCCTGCAAAAATCTAGATACCAAACCCAACAAGATCAAGCATACCAAGTATCTTTTAAATAAAATATATCATATTATATAGATCACATATATAATAATCATAGTCCAACGGATCAATCATAAAGTCATACATGAATTTCCAGACAACGATACACCGAAAGTAAGCCTAAAACCGTCACGAGGTAATCATAGTGAATTCCAATGAACTAATCATAACTAACTAATATGGTTTACTCATAATCTAATCAAGAAGAACTAATACTCTTCAAAGATACAAGTAACACAAACCATATACCACAGCAAGTAGCAGTTAGACATCACAGAATTTCAATTATATAAGACCTAATAGGAATAAGCTAAGACATAGCACAATAAAAGATAAATGCAGTGATCGGGCCCAACCAAATGCACTTCAACAATAATTCCTAATCCTTAGGCTTGAAAACTGATTTCCATATCTAAAAGCACCTTAATAGTCCATCTCACTAACCCCGGTTTCTAATAACTTTCCACGTTGTTCTCAAAACTAATTCAAAGACTTATTTCGAGTAGACTAGGCTCATGAACGCGAACCTAAACCTGTATCTCCTATAGCACATAGGAATACACTAAGTCGTCATAGGATTACCGGGATGGAAGCGTAAACACACCTCTAACATACCCATCTATATCTCTGGTTGCTCGGTACTATAATCATCTAACTCTCCCGGGTTAGAACATCTAACTCTCCATGGTTAGAACACCTAACTCTCCCTGGTTAGAGCATCTAACTCTCCTTAGTTAGAATTTCTAGCTCACCCTGGCTAGTTAATTCCCAAGCTGGTAGACATCTAACTCTCCCTAGTTAGAATCCCGACCTACAAACACAATAATACCCGGCCGGATCTCGATGTTTTCTCTCGCAGGTCACTACCACCACCTATCTCTACTTGGACAGGTATGCACGACTCATACTCTACTACTCATAGATCGTTCTCGGACTCCACCTCAAACGAGGTACCTACAGGTTACTCTCGGGCTATTCTCGGGTTAATCTCTCTGCATTCTAGGTTCGACGATCTAAATGGGAAAGCATCTATTCTCGCCCCCCTCTTTCCCATAAAAACCCACCTTAGTGCAATACCTGCTTAACACATATCAAATGATTTTACCCCAACTCTCTACAATGCTCAATATGTTTCAATACATATCAGATAAAGGGAAAATAACCAAATCAGAATAGACTAATTTCATAAGTCAAAAACTACAAGTAATTTGATTTTATAAAAATATCACCCTTTATCAAAACTAAATCATGCAACTATTCACAAGTTCGTAGAATTAGTTTAATATAGAAACAAGCAGTAAAGAGCTACACATGTACTATCACATACATGAACATCTAATTAACCCTCAAAAGAAAATTTTCAAGCAGGTACACATTCAGTTTCATAACATGATTTACTTAATTAAAAAACAACTCATATATGTACCATGAAAAAAAAAAAAAAAAACCAATCAGAGAAATGTGCTAACAAAAACATGTTATGATACCTAGAAACATTTATATCCTTAACAATTTATCTCACTTATCAAACTCAGATTTCTAACAAAAAACCCCAATCGTAAATAATCCGAACTCTACATGGAAACAGATACCTGGAAGAAACCGCGACTACCAGATACAATAATACGAATACACCGGTTTAAAGTCATTTAAGACACACATATCCGAGCGAATACCAATGAGAGAAACAACTGACCCATAATCATATGGTCATCAAAAGGATATCTAAATGAATCTAATCAAACACACAGACTCAAATAATGTTCTGACATTCCATTATCAAAACAATCATTTTCATGAAAATACAAATCCATATATGAAAAACTTTTCTTTTACTATTCTCTCTCTGAATTTTTTATCATCCGCAAAATTCACCATCGTTTACCATTTTCATGCACATGAGAAAAGCAGAAATTCGAAGACAAAAATTGCTATCAGATCATATCCTATAAACACATCTTATTCCATAACACCAATGAATAAGAAAATAAGAGAAACCATGATCATAACCTTAAAGCAATAATGTCAACATAGGAATTCATCTAATCACAAAAACAGATAATTCTCACAACTAATCCAATCAGCCATATATTTAAAATATCACATATGCAAAAACTTGAACCAGTTTCAATCCTCATCACTTGTACATATTAATACTTCGATAAAGTGAGTAACATATCTCAAGAGAAAATTTCAGATTATTCAACAGAGGTAAAAATAGGAAAAACCAAGATACCCGAAAACAAAATATAAAAGTTGTAAGTTGATAAGACTCACACTTGTTATTCGGATATCAAAGAGAAGCTAAAAAGTTATTTTCCAATAGCCTCAATAAACGAAATTTTCGTCCTTCACGTACCAATTTATACCGAGCAAACAATAGGATAAAAACAAGTTAACATGCATAATCAGAATCAAAATACATGATTCACAAAGGCTAAATAGAAAATGAGAAATATCAGTTTTTTACTATCTCTAAAATAATCAGTCTGAAATATCATATAAAATAATTCAAAAACTTTTCAAACTCATTAAAGATAGGGTTTCTCATTTATCAACGCATAACAATACATGCTTCTGCCGAAATCGGTAAATAGCCAAAATGGTTCTATGTTCAAAATGGCAGTGAAAAGAAACTAGTTTTCTAGAAAACATAAGCACAAGTTTTGATAGTTTCTGACCACAAGAACAATACAATAACACCAGTTTCAAAAATGAAATATCAGCCGATCATTTACAATCGATTAGGCAGAATTTAAACATGTAAAAACAGGAAATAGAAATAATTTTGTCTTAACCTTTTAGCCGCATATTTAGGCAAACAACAAACAAAATATTTCAATTTACTTCTACCACCTTAAACCACGGTACTAAGATTATCAACCACCATTTGAATCATGACAAACAAGTAAACCTCAATATATATATATCAGTTTACAATATGCAATTTCTATAGCCAACTCATTCAAAAATACAAAATTTGAATCACATATCACCTAAAATGGTTTTTATCAAGGCATGAGATTAATAATTTAAACCAAAGGTTCAAATAATTAAGGCTTTTAAAATAATAACATCATGCCTCAAAAAATCAATTCAAAAAAAAAAAAAACAATCTGATGATAATAGGAAAAAGGCTAAGATATTGCATATAACAACATGTATCTAATTTTATGAGCATCAAGACACAGTCATATATAGATATATAGATTTACAACAAGATTCAAAAATGGTAATCCATTGCTAAAACTGAAAATGGACATAGGCATAATCAGGACCAAAACTAGTCAATTTAGGATCTTCGACATCATAAAATTTTGCAATCGATCAAACATATATTTCACAGCAAACGCTATAAATTCTTGATAGCAACATACATGAAAACATTATATTGCCATTAATCAAAGAATGAAACATTCAATGAGATTAAAACAAACTAAGGAATCGCAAAACTGGGATCATTAACTCTTATGACGAAAATATCCTAATATTCAGAGTCCAAGAATCCGAAACTAATTTAAGAATTAATACACATAGTGCCGTGACAATCGTGGTAGAAATAATATTTTAAAATGGTAAAGAATAAATTCAGAGAGAGATTCAAGAAAAATATGTCATCACATTAGTCTATATAACTTCGTAATCACGACTTCATGGAGAAAAAACCAGAATACAAGAAATCAAAATACTTAAGATAAGATAATGGAAAGATTGTACCCGGAATTGCTTTTGTCCCCTAATCGAAGTCGCGAGCAAGAACTGATTTTCCCCCAAAATCCAAGGTCTGTTTCACCGACATCGTCATGGGCCACAAATCAGAAATTCTTTGCCTGAAGTCTCACCGGAGTCGGCGAGCCTTGCCGGAAACTGCTCAACCAAGAGCTCTGATACCACTGTTGTAAATTCCCATCGATTCTTGCACAAAGATTATCACTCGATTACGAATCAATCATATAGACGAAACTGAAATTAAATGTAAAGCGGAAAGAACACACCATTTGGAGAGTGGTTCGGCCGGAGATCGAATCGTGATCTCCGACGTACGTCCACTCCTTGCTCCGGCGAAATTCCCGGAACGATTGCACTAGATATCATCGCCGATTACACCCTCATGCTCTCTTATAAAGATTCACTCTCAAACCCTAAGCTATTTTGTACAACCTCTCTCTCGCTCACAACCGAGCTTCAACGGAGACAAATACAAGACTCAAACCCGGTCTACATGCACACGAGCTTATGACCCTTCATGAGAGCGACTTACAGAGACGAAGACGAAGAAGAAGAAGAACCCTAAGACCCTAATCTCATGATCTTCTCTCTCCAACCCAAGAACCCTAGCTTACAGAGGAACCCAATCCTAATTCTATTTTCACTCTCTGTCTAGTTCTCTTCTTGAAGGAGAAGGATCTTCTTTTTGGCTTTCAATCACAGCCATACGATTTTGATCAAGGGCTGGAAATGAGGCTGAGCTTTAACTTACATACGACACGTCGTTTCCTCGGAAATGCGTCGTTTCTTCAATATCTTGTCGTTTGGGCTTATCAGACCTTTAACATGGGCTTCATAATCCCAACATTATACGGTAATATTTTATATATATATATATATATATGCACCATATCATATGAGCATCAACGTGTTATAAAATAATATTACCGTATAATGGCATCAATAAGTGGAGGAGAGAAATAATTCTTTTATTTTAAAGTCAACGAAAGAATAAATCCAATATTCAAAGCAACGCATTATTGCAAAACAAGTATAAACTCAGTCCCGACTTGCATGCTCCAACGTGCCTATATAAAGAGCACATGCAATCTCATAAAATAGGCACACAACAAACAAACCAAATATATACATCTAAACTCGAAACCCTAAACGACATGGCCTCGTACCAGTACTACAACCAATTTTCCAACGAGTCCAATTACGAAGAGAACTACCACAACTACGACTCTTACGGCCAAAACAAGCCACACCCCAAGCCCAACTGCTACAACCAATCCTACGAGAGCGAAAACGCGGGTTACAACTCCGTCTATAGGCCCCAGACGGCCAAGCCGCATCATGCTCAGTATGGGCCTGCTATTGTGAATGGCGGGGCCAACCATGCCTGGCCGCAGGCCCAGTCCGGCCCGAACAGAATCCTGGCCGGGCCGGGCAAGCCTGGGCAGGCTTGGTGCGGGTCTGCTAATGCAAATGGTGGGGCCAACGTCCATGCCATGTCCAGCCCGAGCAGAATCCCGATGATCAAACCGCAAGAGGCTTGGTGCGGGCCTGCTGATGCATATGGTGGCCCCAACAATGCCTGGGAGCAGGCCCCGTCCGGCTACGTGAAGAGAAATGGGTGGAACGGGGAGGCATATGGACGTAACTATACGTACCGCTGCGGACCTACTGGGCGCAGGCACAAGAGGTACGAAAATGAGAGCGAATACGAAAGCGGGAGTGAGAGTGACAACGACCGAGACCACCGCTGCTAGAGCAGCTCCAAGAGAAATTAAGGTGACTCTTTACCCACTTTTGCCGTAATTTTTGTATCTTTGCCGGCCCGAAAAATGCTTGTTATGTTTCTAGCTAGTTCAATTTAATTTTCTTGTTTAATCTTTATTTCTAACAATCTTCTATAAATTTGTTTGATCATTTGTCCCCAGAACCTTCGAATTCCATCGGTTTTAGGGTTTAGGGTTTAGAATTCCATCGGAAATGGGCGACACCAATTAGTTCCCGGCGGCTTTCACTGCCAGCCTTACTTAAAATATTAAAACTTTAGTTTCTATTTCTTATGAAATTATTTTCTAAGAGCTCCACAAACAAATAATTACAGTGAGCGCATATATATTGTGATTAAGTGTACGGTATATGCATTAGTATTAGTGTCTAATTTATGTATTTATCTATGGTACATCAAAATCAAATATTTAACTTTATATTTTGTGCGGTGTCTTGCAGAATAAAAGAACCAGGTGTCACTCTGGGAAGTGTGAAGTGGAAGAAAATGCCTCTGAAATTCAATAAATTGCAAGTAATTACATGACAAATGTGTTGCTTGATAAATGTGCTATTTATAAATAATACAATATTAGCCATATCTCATCAATATTTGGCTAAGAAATGAGGACTGTATCTCCTTTTTTATGTTATTAAAATGTGATTATATGTGTGCCCATTGAAGTCTTAACTATTCTGTCTTTTTTTCTTTCTATATCCATATGAGGGCTAAGTAGTTATACATTTTAAAGTTAAGGAAAAATTATGAATAAAATACTATATCAGCCTTCTAAATATTGTCTATCTCAAATAATGTAATATGTCCATAAGGAACACTAAGATCTAGTAGAGTTGGCAATAGCTTGATGTAATTAATTACTTAATGAAAATTTACAAGAATGTCAACGCGTTCAGACAATTTACAAGAATGAAAATTTCTTAATTACTGAATATGTGAACAATATGCATTAGTTTGGATAAAATTGGCATTGATTGAAAAATTTAATTCGTAAGCCCGTAAAATTGAACGATCAAAATTTCTTAGACAAAGTTTTTCCAAACCTTTGCAACTAACTTCTTAAAAAAAAAAAAAAACCTTTGTAACTAATCCACACTAAACGTTTAAGCATGACTACTGGAAAATTCTATTGTATATAAGGTTAGTGGCGGCATAAAATCTCAATCTTAGTCCAACAAGGCACTATGGTCCAATTCCATTTAGTCTCACACGATAGTCAAACATCAACGTGGCATTTTATATATTTAATTTTAATTATTTTTAGTTAACTAAATAAATATTTATTTGTGAGTCCTGCCGCAGCCCAAGGCCCGTCAATTTAAAAAGGCCCCAATTTGAAAATATGTGATATGAAAAAAAAAAGTGTGACTAATACACGAGTGACCGAAGTTCGAAACGCAAAAGCGTTTGCCCATGTAAAAAAGCCCTATGAGCCCACAAAATATTATAAAAAGGGGTCCTCTTAAAATAAAAATAAATAAGTAAAGGGAGCTTAAGATAACTAGCCATATCAACGTTTTAAAATTGGTGAAATAGCCACTGTTTGGTTAATTTTATAACATAGCCAATAAACCACATTAACGGATATAAAATGACTTTTCTACCCTTATTATTATTAATATTAAAATTTGAATTAACCAATTTTTTTTAAAAAACAAAAAATTACTAAAATAATAAATTAGGAAACAAATATTTGAATTTCAAATTTATATATAAAAATTGTGTTTTAAGTTTTAAAATAAAAATTCAAATTTCTTAACAAAAAAAATTCGAATTAACCATATAATAATTTAAAAAATTTAAATTAAAAAACATTAACCAAATTAACAACTGCAATTAACATACATTTACATGAATAAATAAGAATAAACCAATAAACATACATTTACAATTCGAATTAAGATACATTTACACGAATAAACCAATAAACTTACTTTATATCTCGAATTAACATACATTTACAATTCGAATAAACACGAATAAACAGAATTTTGAGCATTTGGCCGTAAAGAAAAATAGCAACTTCGGCTGTAAAGAAAAAAATTGAATTCAGATTACTAAAAATGAAAACATTAGCTACATCTACCGCTAATAACCAAAAAATAGAGAATTTTCTTCTCTCTCGTCAAATCCCAAGAAGAAGAAGT
This sequence comes from Parietaria judaica, assembly GCA_954871525.1. Classification (NCBI taxonomy): domain Eukaryota; kingdom Viridiplantae; phylum Streptophyta; class Magnoliopsida; order Rosales; family Urticaceae; genus Parietaria; species Parietaria judaica. Next base: position 17,193,158 of record OX940868.1, on the reverse strand, counting down.
AGAGCGAAATGACTCGGCTATGGCGGAGGAGGCCAGTTCCGAGTGGAGCGTAATCAATGGTTGATTGGCATCCGTCGACTCGATCGAGTAGCGCAGGGTTTTCCAGGACGAGGACGACTCCAGGACCGAAGGCGAGGAGGACGCCGCCGCCGCCGAGAGGCTCTGAGGGACGCTCAGAGGAGTGATTACGAGCTTTGTTCGATCCTTCCTCGCCAATACCTCGCTGCCGCGGTCGATTTCGGTGGCTATGCATCTCGAACGTTGAGGACATCGCGTGTGCATCCATGGATCTCAATCGGTGTTGGCGATGGAGGCGGGAAGAAGAAGAAGAAGAAGAAGAAGAAGAAGAAGAAGAAGAAGAAGAAGAAGAGAGCTCCAATCCATCCATCAATGGAGTCTAATGGTCAAGAACCCAACCCCCACTGCCAAACCATAATCGTTTTATTCGTCGAGAGAGAGAGCCGATCCTAAAATTTTGATTTTGGGGTATTATTTCAAAATCTGTTCACATTTATCCCTAAAATCATGTATAATTAATAACAAATTAAAATTTTAATTTACTTAAAAAATAAAAAACGAATTTTAATTAATTGAGGGGTAATTTCGGTATGGAAAAATTGGTTTTCAATGCCACATCATCATGATTGGCTATTTTTAAAATTAAAACCGTACGTTTGATAAAATGCAATATAAACCTAGTAATATGGCTACTAGGTATGATTTCTCATAAATAAATAACAAAGGAATTAAAATGTCATAAAGCTCATATGCTATTTTTCCTCCTTCCTCCCTAACTATGTTATCATTAAGCTATTTGATCAACAAAAATGAAATATTTTATAATGAACAAAAAAAAAATATATTTATATTTTTGCGTGATAAGTTTTTTTTTTCTTCTAAAAAATTCATTGAGAATTAAAAATATAAAAAACACAAAATTACGGACTAAACTATTTGAAAAAAAAAAGACTTAATGAAGTGAAAGTAAATTAAATCATTTTTTTATCAATAATAATTATTATAATAAAAATATAAATAAGAATATTTTAGCATTTCATGAAAGTAATATTTTTTTAAGAGAACAACATTGGTTTTAGTTTGTTATTTATTTTATTAAGTTTACAAAAATAGAAAAAAAAAGCCTCGTGTTCGTGTTTCGCCAAAGCCCCAATATGATTGGGTCGACCATGCACTGTATATATATATGATTTTTTTTAATAATAATGTATGTACAAAAATTTTTGGTCAAAATTTGTTATATGACACTTAGGGCAACTCTAATTACACACTAGAAATTACACTATTTTTGGTGGAATTCAACACTAAAAATACTTTCTACTCCAACCACAATATTAAATATTACACCAAATACTATTCATTTAATATTATATATTAATATTGCCTTTTATCTATTCAATCAATATTAATTTACTTTATCAATTTATTAATAAAATAAGTAAATAGTGTTTGGTGTTGTAAATAGTACCATACCAAATATGGTGCAACACTATTCCATTTCATGATGTCCTATTGGAGAGATATGGTGTAAAAATCACACCAAAATAGTGTTTTGGAGTTCCATTGGATATGGCCTAAGATAGTGAAATTTATGTCGCAAAAAATTTAACGACGCTCTTGGATTAGTTGCAAAGATCATTTTCCTTTTCGTTTAGTCGCAAACATGACGATACACCCCAAATTTTTCAAAACAACATTTAATATTTATTTAGATTGATAATTTTTATATGTTTTCTTAATTTGTATTTTCAATTTTTGCTTACATCAAACTCTCTTATTATATTAAATCTTCCTAGAATCCGTATTTTAATTATGGCATTGATAGCAAAGAATAGTAAAACTATTATTTTTTAACATGGAAGCATCTACTGATAAATCAGTCGCCCAAATATTTCCGTGACTGAATTTGTAGTATTTAAGACAGAAAGCTCGGTCTCTAAGAAAACTTGCATTTGCCACAAAGATTTGAATATGTGTATTTTAGTCGCTAATTAAGAATCATTCGTGACATGCGGATCAAAAACTCATCGAGTATTAAGTTATTAGTATTTTTAGAGTCGGAATCACATAAAAATATATCATTTAACGTGGTTCTAGTTTAAATTTGCTGACAAAATATTTGTCACTACCATGTTTTCTGTGTTAAGTATAATATAAAAGAGTTTATGATAGCTAATTGATGTATTAATCTTGGGTTATATAAATTTCATTTTCTTTGAAGAAAAAAAAAGATATGATTTGATTTGTCATTCGACGCTTGAAATAGAGTGGCCATGCATTCTCTTCATGATCAAGATGCGTCGAACATCAAACTTTTGCTATAAAGTTCATAATTTGAATTATTTATTTCATATCGTCCACATGTAGATATTCTCTAGAATCAGTTTATAGTTTATAGTGGTATACCTCCATGTGATCACATATATGAGCATCGACGTATTATAAAATAATATTACTCGTACATTGGCATCAATATATATAAGTGGAAGATTATTGACATGATTGTTCCAATCCACAGTCAACAAAAGAATAAATCCAAAGCAGATTCAAAGAAACGCATTATTGCAAAAAAACAATAATATAATTCCCAACTTGCATGCTCCGACGTGCCTATATAAAGAGCCCATGCAATTGCTTATAATAGGCACACAACAAACAAACAAAATATACATCCTTCGAAAAACCCTAAACCCGAAACCCTAGATATGGCCTCGTACCAGTACTGCAACGAATTCTCCAACGAGGCCAGTTACGAGGTGAACTGCGAAGACCGCAAGTATTACAACCAAAACATGAGCGGTGGCTGCACCCAAAACAAGCCCAAGCCCAACTACCAGGGCCAAAACATGACCAACTTCACCCAAAACAAGCCAAACTGCTACGCCCAAAACATGACCAATCATGGCACTCAAAACAAGCCATACCCGAAGCCCAACTGCCAACCCAAGCCGCAGCAGGCTTTGTTCGGGGGGTCTGCCAATGCATATGGTGGTGGGACCTACCATGCCGGGCAGCAAGCCCCGTCTGGGCCTGCCGCCAATGCTTATGGTGGGACCTACCATGCCGGGCAGCACGCCCCGTCTGGGCCTGCCAATGCATATGGTGGCACCTACAATGCCGGGCAGCACGCCCCGTCTGGGCCTGCCAGTGCATATGGTGGGATCTACCATGCAGGGCAGCAATCCCCGTCTGGCTGTGTTGGGTCCGGCTACCGGAAGAGAAACGATGGTCACGGCCACATGTTCAATAATGGGAGGAACGGGGCAGCCGGTGGATGTACCACTAAGCACCGCCATGGTCGTACTGGGTGCAGGCAGAGGAAGCATGGAAGCGACAGTGAGTGTGAGAGTGGAAGTGAGAGCGACAGCGACAGCGACAACGACTGCTAGAGCGGCGCCAAGATAAAACTAAGGTGACTCTTTACTCACATTTTTTACGTTTTTTTTTTCTTCGTATTTTTGCCGGTCGGGAAAAAATAGATACATGATTCTTGTTATGATTTTATAAAATTAACTCGTTTCTATCCGTTTGTCCAATTTACTCAGTCGGTTAATCTTTATTTTTATAACCTTCTAATAATTTGTTTGATTTGCTAACTGAAAACCGATTTCCGTCCGAATCCGAAATGGCCGACCAGTTCCCATTTTCCGTTGGCTTTTACTGCCAGCCTTACTTTTCACATAACCTTATAAAATATTATAATTTGAGTATCATTTTATATATGAAAGTATTTATAAGAGCTCTAAATTTTGAGAGCATATTATGATCATTAACTGAATGTGTATGAGTTAATTATAGTATCTTTATAGATGTATATATTGTACTTTAAAATCAAATGTTTAACTTTATATTAATTGACAATTCGGATTATATGCGGTGTCTTGTTTTGCAGAATAAAAGAGCCAGATGACATTCTGGGAAGTGTGAAGTGGAAGAAAATGCCTCTGAAATTCAATAAAATGCAAGTAATTACATGACAAATGTGTTGCTTGATAAATGTGCTATTTATAAATAATACAATATTAGCCATATCTCATCAATATTTGGCTAAGAAATGAGGACTGTACCGCCTTCTTATGTTATCAAAATGTATATTATATGTGTGCACGTTGGAGTCTTAATTCTATATTTATTAATCTCTATTAATTCTAAAATCAATGTATAACACTTCTAGACCTACTTATATCCTTGTGAGAACTAAATAAGGGTTCGAATTCAAATTTAAGGGCCAAATTGTCAAGAAAAAAAAATACGAAATCTGTTATAAAATTGATTATTATATAATACGGGAAGAAACTAACTAGAACACGAAAACTTTAGAAAAGGATGTCATGGAATCACGATCTAATGAAAATATGTGATGAATAATAAAAAATAAAAAATAAAAAATAAAAAATAAAAAATAAAAAATTTACTTATGCTGTGAATAGTACATTATACACGAGTGACCGAAGGTCGAAAAGCAAAAACGTTTGCCCATGTGAAAAAGGGCTATGAGCCCACAAAATATTATGAAGAAGGGGTCCCCTTAGAATAAAAAATAAATAAAATAACATAGGAATTTGAAATTTCATGAAGCTTTGTTAAAAAAAAATGTCATAAAGCTCATATGCTAATTTTTTTGTCGTATTCTCTTTTAGAACCACTTTGTTAGCTATAATATAAACAGATCTAAACCACAAAAACTAACTAAATTAATGACTAAAGCGCAAAAAAAATCAAAAATAAAAAACCAAAAGGAATTAGAGAAGAGAAATAGCATGAGATAGCCAAATTGAAATGTTTGATTAGCCAAATAGCCAACCTTTTATTTTTTTTTGTGAAATAGCCAAATAGTTATTTAATAACATATTTTATACCTATAATACCCTTTTAACATATTAACGGTATTAACGTGGTTAATTTATTTTTTTTTAAAATAATTTTTTATTGAAAAAAAAAAGTATTTTTTTTTGAAAAAAAAAATATTTTTTTTGTTAAAATTTTAATCAAGGTTTTTTATTTTTAAACAAATTAATTACGTTAATACGTTTATTAATGTGTATTAACGGAGTTAATTTGTTTAAAAAATAAAAAATCGTGATTAAAATTTTAACAAAAAATTTATTTATTTTTTAAAAAAATTTATTTATTTTATTTTAAATTTTTTTATTTATTTTTAAACAAATTAACCATGTTAATACGTTAATAAACGTATTAATGTGTATTAACGGAGTTAATTTGTTTAAAAATAAAAAATCGTGATTAAAATTTTAACAAAAAAATTATTTTTTTTTTCAAAAAAAAAATAATTTTTTTTTTTAAAAATAATTATTATTTTTAAACAAATTAACCACGTTAATACAAGGGTAATCAGGTCTTTCGTGATTTATTAACATAGTTAATTGGCTATTTGACAATATTAGTAAAAACATTGGCTATTTGGCTAATTAGAGTTTGAAGTTTGGCTATTTGACTATTTGCCCCATTTGAGAAATTCTAGCAGTTACCAGAGATGGAAACATGAGGTTGGAGATGACGGAGGAGGTTGTTACCGTCACGCGAAGTAGGATCCTTCAACTTCCTCCTCCTGAAGATTGGGATAGGGAGCTGAGCCAAAATGTATATGAAATTCATTCCAATATCATATATTCTTTCAACACCAAAACTTTTTTGGTCTCTGATTTTGGTGACACAATAATCAACTATCATTCATAAAGATGAATTTTGGTTTAAAAAAGCGATGACATTGATGATACCCTAATGACCACTCTGGAGGCATGAATAGAGTTCATATTCAGAAATTTATAAGTAAAAGAAATAAGACTAGTTACTAATAGGTTCAAATATATAATTATAAAATAGAATGTAAACGCTAAATGTCATTAAAATAAAACCCTAATGACTAACTGCACGTGAAAGCGACTCTAAAACAACAGTTGGTGAAGCAAATGGGCCAGTGTGATATATAATAGGATACAGGATTAAAACAATGAACTCAATTACTCATTTATTTCTCAAATCAACCTGCACAAGAAATGGGATTAATATTTATAAATTCATGAAGAAAAAAACGACTGCATTTTCATGTAGTGAATATGGCAGAGTGATACACCAGCACCGAGAATCCCAGTGGCTTCTCCACACAACCGAAATCCATATAAAAACCTATAATTCATGGAAACAGTTCATATCAGATTGGGAACATCTTTTTATATCATATGATCCTTGAAAAAAATTCGTCACAGATCCCGGAATAAATATTAAAAACAAAACATGGAAACCCCTATATGGTTCATTGAAAAGTTTATCGTTGATTGGGTAAAATCATATAATAAGCATATGCATACCCTTTTCCCCATGGTTCATTGAAAAGTTTATCGTTGATTGGGTAAAATCATATAATAAGCATATGCATACCCTTTTCCCCGAGCGCTCAAGTTGCCCGCTTATTTCACCATTCCCATATAAAAGAGGAGAACTCACACAAAGAAAATGAATAAAAAAATAACAAGCAATTCAAACTTAGAGGCTATGGAAGTACCTCAAATTTTGACAATCTATTGCTCCTTTAGAGTTTTGGAAGTGGGGGATATAATAAGGTGTTGTGTGAGAGTTAGCTAGCGTATCCCTGAGACTGGTATCTCGAAAAGAAAGACTTGGGAAACTGTTATCTCTATCATCCCCGGAAAAGTCGAACCGGAACACTCCTTTCTCCAAAATGGGCTCGAAGATCATGTAGCCCGACGCATCGATCTTCCGTGATCGATTTTGTTCCAGACATCTTCAATGCGAGTTTTAGAGTGAAAAACTTCTTGTGTATGCAGAAAAAACTTACATCATAGCACACTTAAACATCATCAGTCTTTACATAAAAGTAATTAGGATTACATAAAATTGAAGGACGAAGATGCAGTTATTTCTGATAGAAAAGGTAATGAAATCTTATGAGGTGAACACCATTTTTTATTTGACATAAGCACCTGTGGATTAGAAACAAAATATAACGGATCAGAATAAATTTTCGAGTTTGGTATTAAAATTGTGCTTCTAAACACCTAACCCAATGTATTAACAGAATTTTTTTTATTCTATAAAAAAGATTCTCTAAATACCTTATCATATATATATATAGAGAGAGAGAAATAAAAAATTCCCTTTTGAAGCGGATTTTTTTTCTTCATAACTTAAGAGGTTTATAATTATATTGTGTGCCTTACAACTACATTATATGTCAAGTGAGGTAAATTATTTAACTAAGTTTAAGTCGGGACATGAATTAGTTGGGAAATGAATTATGTTGACTTGGTCAAGTCAATGCCGATCTTGATCACCCTCTCAAATCACTTATAAAGTCATTTTTTTTTATAGATTTTAACTGCACTTATGAGAACTTATGCCGCTATTTCCAATATATTTTTGTGGATTATGTTGAGGAAGTAAATTGAAAAAGTTCCATTTAAGACTTTCCTCAAATAGTTTTATAACCACAAAATTCATCGTAAAATTTTAATACAAACCAGAGAAATTCATGTGAATGTTTCCGGCAAAGAAGACGTTCCAAAAAGTCTATAACTGAGTAAGCAAACCTTAAATATGTTGTTGAACTGGAGAGGGAGATGAAGACATATAAAGGCGATCTCTGAACTCGGCTTAAGACTCATTTGGGTTTGACAGAAGTTTTGCTGGTAAAATTATCTTCGTCCCCGGCTTTCTCTAGATGAATCTATATGGAATCCAAGTAATCCAAGTAAGTAAATTCAAAAAAATGAGAAAAAAGAATGAGGTAAAAATTGATGCTTTTTAGACTTCATGATTATTTTGCTTTTACATATTGAGCAGAATATTTACAACGGAGTCATATGAATGAAGGGTCCAGAGTTTTGCACATCTGTTGAATTTTCAGTCCAACCGGAATAATATATTTCACTTCATGCGTAATATTTCTATATGAACAGCGGTTTTGACAAAAGTGTTATGACATGATGAATAACACACAACAGAGTAGGGGTGAAAATTTTGTACTCGGTTCCCGGTTTCGTCCCGGTACCTAACCGTTTTTAGTAAGAAATCAGTTTTTTTTAATAATACCCTAAAAGAGACGTACCGGTTCCTGTTTAAAACCAAAACCAGTTTAGAAAATGAAATTCCCGGTTTTTTTTTGGTCCCGATTCTGGTTTTATGTCGTTTTGTATTAAATCTGTCGTTTTTTAAACACATGTCGTTTTCTTTATTATTCGACTCTCAGTCTCAGTCTCCTCTCTTGGCTTCGCCGTTCACTACCAACTTGGGAGAAGTATGAATATGTATATTGAATACATGTTCGAATATGTGTATTGAATTTTATTTTCTGGGTTTCATGGAAATCAATGTCAAGTCCGGGAAAACGATAGTAGAAACTGCAGAGAGCTCACAAGCTAACTTGGGATTTCATTATCTCTCGGAACCCTAACCAGATTTCAAGACTTCCCACGAATCTCAACCAATGAAATCCATGGCGCTTCGCAGCGTTTGCCGGCGTTTCGCCACCCCGCCGACGCAGCGATCTTCAACCCTTTACACCAACGCTTTCGGCGATGAACGCTTCGTCCTCGACGAGCTCTCGGAGCTTTTGCCGTTGGATCGCAGTGCAGAGCCAAGAAAATCGAATCGGAAGCAGAGAAGCCGACGAGTTCTTATCGCCGGGAGACAAGCTGCGAGGCGTGTTTCTCCAGAAACTGAGAGGTAAGACGGCGATCGAGCGAGCTCTGAGTGATGTCGGCGCGGTTCTGAGCGTTGATGCTGTTGCAGAGGTCGTGAATCGAGGGAATCTAGATGGCGAGAAGATCGTTGCGTTCTTCAACTGGGCGATCAAAGACCCAGCGATTCCGAAGGAGATCGATACCTATCACGTAGTTCTCAAGGCGTTGGGTCGAAGGAAGTTCCTTGCTCAGATGGTGGAGATTCTGCAGAGTCTGAGGCGTGAAGGATTGAGTCCCAACTTGGAGACGGTCTCGATTCTCGCTGACGGTTTAATCAAGGCGCGGCGGGTGTCGAGGGCGATTCAGATGTTCCGGAACCTCGACGAGATCGGCCTCGACCGCGACACGCAATCGCTCAACGTGTTCCTCGAGTGCCTGTGCCGGCGATCCCACGTTGGCGCTGCGAATTCGCTGCTGCATTCGATGAAGCAGAAGATCCGATATGACAGCACGACGTACAACGTCGTCATTCGTGGCTGGTCAAAGCTAGGAAGAGTGCCTGAAATGGAAAGGTTGTTGGAGGCGATGGTCTCGGACGGCGTTGACCCCGACGGGTTGACTCGCAGCTCCCTCATCAAGGGTTTGGGCAGAGCGGGCCAGGTCGAGGAAGGTACCCGAGTCTTCGAGAGCATGACGGAGTCAGACACGTGCACCCACAACTCCCTGATCGCCAATTTCGCGGCTGCCGGTAATGTTGACGAGTGTCTGAAGCGCTACGAGATAATGCTGAGCGGCCTCTGCGAGCCAGATGTCGAGACTTACGCCACGTTGATCGGTGCTCTTCTGAAAGCTCGGAAAGTAGCCGATGCGCTCGAGATGTTTGATGAAATGCTCAACAGAGGAATTGCTCCGAGCACGGGGACGATAACAGCCTTCATCGAGGCCTTGTGCAGCTATGGCCCACCTCATGCAGCGATGATGGTGTACAAGAAGGCCAAAGGAGCGGGTTTCGCAGTGTCGTTTAGCGCTCACAAGCTGCTTCTGAAGCGGCTTGCTGTGTTCGTAAAGTGCGGGATCTTGTTGCGTGTGTGGAACGAGATGCAGAGCTGTGGCTATTCTTCGGACGCTGAAGTTTACGAGTGTGTTGTCGACGGGCTGTGCAACAACGGGCAGCTTGAGAGCGCCGTGCTCGTCATGGAAGAGTGCCTTCAAAAAGGGCTTTTCCCGAGCAGGCTCGTCTGCAGCAGGCTGAGCCGTGGACTAATTGGTTCTGGAAAAGTAGAGAGAGCTTATAGGCTATTTCTGAAGCTCAAAGAGGCTCGGAAAGAAGAAAATGCGCAGCTGTACTGGCGCTCCAAAGGATGGCATTTCTAACAAATTGCTTCGGCGATCACCGGGAATATCAGTTATGCCCCCGATCTCGATCCGCCTCATGCGAATGTGGTCAAATCGGTGCTTTTGCACGTCGGGACGTGGCCGCTGCCCGAAGCCGAACTATACAGATATCTGTTATAAACGAGCTTATAAATAGATGATTTAGACCTGTTCATAGCTTCTTGATCGTCAATACGGCATGTGAGAGTTTGGAGAATGAGGATGATCTTTGTAATATATGTAATTCATCACAAATCTAGATGGATTAATTTCAGTTGTAAAAATGATTTTATGACATGAATATTTATCGAGGTAACTTTGGTAAAAGGCCTCCAATTTATCCAAGTTTCAAGAATTTTGAAGTGTGTAATCTACGAGAATGTACTTTTACGTAAGTTTATTGGTCAAGTTTACGTATGCTGGGGTCCGGGAAATCTTGAAATTACCACTGTGCCAATGCAAATGAGTATTTTTTTAAATTAATTAATTTCAATTTTTTTTATTAAAAAGGTTAGAATGTGATAAATATTAAATACTACAGTACAGAGGAGACAAAAAACGATGACTCAAAAGACTTTCTCTCATCTGCTCGCACAAATCATGAACAAGATCTACGAGCTGAATCTAAAGAAACCGTGAAGAAGAACAAGAAAAAACCCTAGAGAAGCCCATAATATATGATCAAGATCAACGATCAACTTCATTCCTTACTCTACCGAACGTCATAAATTAAGAACAAGGTGAAGAGGAGCTGATTCTTCATAGCTGTTGGATTTGATCGTCATCGCACGGTCCTAATTGATGTCAAGAATAACTCATAAACGACATGCCGTTTTCTATACCTTTTATCATTTTTGGGCCTTGGGTTCACAAATTATCATATATACTTCTAAAAGTATATTTAATTTATGATGAAGAATGATTATTTGTCTCAAAAGTCAAAAGATATATAGTATATAAATTAAAAATATATATTGTAAATCTTTTAGTAAGTGAATCTAGTAAATACAATGTTAACTGTTAACACACCATCTTATGGTTGCAAAAAAAAAAAAAAAAAAAAAAAACACCATCTTATCTCTTGATGGCAATGCTATTTTGATATGTGCTAACATTAATATTTACGGGCCAATGATTATTCCACTAATTAGGATAAGATATAAGTCTTCAGGATCCACCGATTATTGGTTAAAAGAAAAAACTAAAAAAAAAAGGACTCGTATATTTTTATAATAAAAAATCCGGTTCCAGAAGCTTGGATCCGATTTTTTTTTCCTTCAGAACCACAACATTTTAACTATATATATTAAAAATAGCATCTATATTTAATAAATCTTAAAATTAATGGATCTTTATTCCATATAACTCTGAATAGTTAAATATGAATCGAGAAGAAGAAGAAAAAAAAACAAATTTATCTAAAATTATGATAGAAATTTAGTCAGGATTTAACCGGTATAGATTGAAGTGAAGAAAACCAAAATCTAATATTCTTCTATATTTATACCACATGTAGGTCAGAAGTCCTACAAACCTAATCAAAATCTCGACGGAATCGGGATCCAAAATACGCAAAGTAAGACACGGAGCTCCGAACATATTTTGAATTTATTTCATCAGTGGAACACATGACATCTTTCTTGAGCTACATGCTGTTGTATAAAAAGTCCATTGTTGCTTGCAGCTATTAATAATGTCTGTCTCTGATCTCTTGTCTCGTGCCTTCCCTGTAAAGTGTCTACTTTCAAAAAGCTTTTTATAAAAAAAATAAAAAAATTAAAGGGTAATTTATGAACAAGAAAGGTATTTCGTGGGTCCCTGCAGGAAAAAAGTTCTCCCTCGTTCTATTCCATGTATTTCTTTTCTTTGCAAATATTCGTGAATTATATATATATATATTATTTTTTTTAAGTTTTGAGCAATGTTTAAAATTCGTGAATTATATATCTTTTCTTGGTATATATTTTATTAAAACTATATATTTATGGTCCGTTTGATATTGTTTTGCTGAAAAAATAACAGTTTAAGTAAAGTATGGTAAGTTTACAGATTGTTTAAAGACTATTATGGCGCAACAAAATAATAAATTTAAGACTTGTCGTAAATATTAGACGCTAAAAAATTAATTATAGACGTGCACATATTACTCCTCTAAATAGAGACTGACGGAATTGAACATCGATACTGTTTTGTGGCCTTTAAGTACTATTGACACTAAAAAAGCGTGCGAATATATCGCAAAATTAGGTACTTATGTTGCATATAGTGAAAAAAAAATTTATTACTTTATCCGCTTTATCATTGTACCGAATCCCAGTCCAGTTTTATCTTTTAACACCGTCGCTTTCAACTTCCATTATTTCCTCCTCGCATCAAACACAGCTCAAATTTTAGAAGAAAAAAAAAATAACATCTCTGAAACCCTAACCCTAACACTAATACGAAATGGCGTTAAGCAACAACGTTATCGGCGCAATCAATTTCGTGGCGGTGCTCCTATCCATCCCCATCATCGGGGCCGGTATCTGGCTGTCGACGGAGGCGGACAACTCGTGCGTGAAGATCCTGCAGTGGCCGGTAATCATCCTCGGCGTGCTCGTCCTAGTAGTGGCCCTCGCGGGGTTCATTGGCGCCTTCTGGCGCGTCCCCTGCCTGCTCATCTCGTACCTCGTCGCCATGCTTGTCCTCATCGTTCTCCTTGCCGCCCTCGTCGTCTTCGTCTACATGGTCACCGCCCGAGGCTCTGGCCACCTCGTGCCAAGCCGGGCCTACTTGGAGTATGAGCTTGACGACTTCTCCGGCTGGCTTCGCCGCCGAGTGAGAAGCTCGTTCAAGTGGGATCGGATCCGGGCGTGCCTGAGCTCCACCTCCATGTGCGCTGAGCTCAACCAGACTTATCGCATGGCTCAGGACTTCTTTAATGCTCGGATTAGTCCAGTGCAGGTACTTTCAGACACTTTAGTTGCTCGTTCTTTGCTGCATTGTGTCTTATGAATAAAATTATTTAGAAATGCATTTTCTTAAAATTTAAATGGACAATAAATCTAGGTCATAAAAGATTTCTCTATGCTCTAATAACTAGTAACTCTAGTATATAATGCTCATTCTAGACAATATATATATATATATATATATATATATATATATATATTATGTTGATCAAACGCTGAGGACTCGTTTTGAGTTTGAAATTAATGGCCTAAAATTTTCGTAGCATTTGTCGAAATTGTCTAATTTTAGGACCCTAAAATAGAATGTGATATTAGTTTTAAAATTCAGTTTAAAAGGATCAAATTTTGAATATATATTTTCTGGAGGCGTGAGATTACTTGGCCTCTCATCAATCCCAGCCCCGCAAACGCCATATTGTTAATTTTTAATTTTTAATCGTCACTTTTTTTTTTTGTTAATAAAGTTAATTCTAAAATATTGATTAAAGGCTATTGTTATCTTGAGGATTAATTTATATTTATCAAAGGTTATAATTATATAATGCTTATTCTAAGATCTAAGATCTATAGAATATTGTTTATGCCTCATTTATTTGATAGAACAATTTTTCGTGCCAAGAGAATATTTATTTAATTTTTCAGCCATGGTTTCTTATTAAAACTTTTCCACCTAGGATTCTCCTTTTTTGTTTAAGATTCTTTCTTAGATCATAACAACATGGAGTTTTTTTTGAATCCATAACAACATGGAGTTGATTATCACTTTGTCCAAGCAACCCCCACTTAAAGCTAACATGTCATTAAAGCATGGAATAACTATAAACAAGCTTTTGGAAACCAAAAAAAAAAAAAACAAAACAAAACAAAACAAATAAAGAAACAAACAAATTCGTACCTTGAAAATCAAATTTTAGGACCTTGTTACACTAAAAAAAAAAAAAAAATGTTACATAAAACAAGTCTTTTGCTGAAGATGCACTCGTAACAGACTTTTTCTCGCTCATTTCACTGATGTGCCGGTTAAATCATTTTATCAATTTCGTTGAAACCATTTGTGGATGGAATGAGAGTCCTTCACCGGAACAGTTACATTGTTTGTAAATTATTTTCTGTATTTTCCACTCTTTAGCCGGTACAAGTACCTTTTTTACTTACCTAGGATCAGAATTGCTTTCTCCAGCGCAAAAACGAGCAAGTAAAAGTAGTGCATTTTCTTTTTGTAATCTTCTTTTCCCCAATATTCCCATATTCCGCTTTATTTTCAATTTCGAAGATACAAGTTCAAATACTCAACTAATCAATTACGCTCCTTTTTTTTATATAAATATAGTCGGGTTGTTGTAAGCCACCGACACAGTGCGGGCACACGTTCGTGAACCCGACGTACTGGATAAGCCCCATAAACACGGCGTTCTCAATGGATTGCCTGGCATGGAGCAACGAGCAGACACAACTTTGCTTCAACTGCGACTCTTGCAAGGCCGGCTTGCTCGCAAACCTCCGTAGCGAGTGGCGTAGAGCCAACATCGTTCTTATCGTCACCCTCGTCGCTCTCATTGCTGTCTACTTGACTGGCTGTTGCGCCTTTCGGAACGCCAAGACTGAAGATCTCTTTCGACGATACAAGCAAGGCTACACTTAGTACCAACTGTTAAGTGACAGTATGTTTAGTTAATTGATGGCTTTGTTATGGTTTGATGATTAAGGAGTAATCGTTGAAAACACCCTTTTCCGTTTTTTTCATGAATATATTTTGTCTTTCTCCATTTTCTTATAGCGCTTTGCAGGGCTTAACTTTTTTTTTTTTACATGATTTATGGTTCCGTTTCGATTTCTATACCGGTCTTGACCAGTTTCTAGCTTAAAATTGTATCTGGATATTTTCTATTCGGTGTTTTTTCCCTGTATTTTGTCACGGTCCGATTATGAAAAAGAAAACAAAATTTAGTGCTTTGTATTGATTCCCATTCCGATTTCCGGTTTCCAAAAGACTGGAATTTTTTTAAACCGGGATCTGGGTACATATTTTTTTGTACTTCTAGCTTTTTTCAAGAATTAGAAAAAAAAAAAAAAAAAAAAGACTAAATACTTGGTTTAAGGTCCCTGTTTCACCCGTAACGTTTTTCTGCTTTATGAATTTTATTTTGATGTAGATGGTATAAAAAATGATAGAAATGGTTATACACGTGAGATCATTGAAAAATATAACTTCAAAATTTGATGATAAGTGAGTTTTTTTTTTTTTTTTTGGTTTATTGGCATCTTTTGAAACTTAAAATGAAACTCTTAACTATCTTCTAATCTTTCAAAGGGAGATGATAAGTGATTTGTTTTGGTTTATTCTGTCATGAAATTATGGTCTTGAGAAATGTGTGAGGAGAGCGATATGGACGTGATTTGCGGAGGCCACCGAAAGCAGCATGAGAAGTGCGACTTTTTTAGTTTTTTGCAGGGCAAGCAAATGCAAAAGCCAATCCACATTGGCCTGTTTTCAGGGTTTATTTCTACTTTTAACCCTCGAAAATTGACACCGATTAGGGTTTAGGATCTCGAAAAACTAGTCGTTAAGTGAACAAATCTTTGCATCTTTCGGACAATCTTTGCGACTTGAAAAGATAAGGTCTTTCTTTTTTTTAGCTATGGAACATGCATTGTTCGTATTTTTCTTTTTAAATCTATTACTTTACGTTTTGATTGTTCTGTTTAAATCTTTTTTTAAATTTTAAATAAGGATCACAAACTTCATAATTCTATGTTTCGAAAAGATAAATCATTTGTAAGCGGATTAAAATTCCAACTCGAAAGTTTCGTAAAAAAGTTCTTCATCATTATGTTCGTTGACAGAGTATTATGACAATTTTTTTGGTAAAATATTTAACAGAATCGCCACCTACTTAAATATTCATCTCCTCACAAGTTTTGAACAACAATAATCAATCGAAGGCTTGAAGGGAATGAGATATCAAAGCTTTGATGTAAGAACAAGAAATATAGTGGAAAAAGAATGAAAAAGATATACTAAGAGACTAGAGCGAAATAAGATCGATTAGGACATTTTAAGTTCGAATGCGAAAAAAGTTTATAAAGGAATTGATTTTCTGATAGCGTATTTTTCTTATGATTACTCTTACGGTAGAATTGTAATAACTTTTATAGAAAAATATGTTAACATAGAGTAGGCAACTTTATTTTCTATATTTCTTTTTTCTTCCTAATAATAGATATAAAACAAATCTTATTTATTTATTTATTTATTTATCACTTTTTAAAAACAATGCTATCCAGTCCTAGTATAGTAAATATGAGTTTCAATAATTTATTTTAATGATTAGGTATTATTTTATGTACTAAGACTGTCTCCATCCGACCACTCCATTTCTAATTTTATTTTACAGTACATGTCATATCAAACACTACATCATCTCCATCCGAGCTCTCTTTTTTTACACAAAATTTATATATTAATTTTATATTCAACTTTCTCTTATTTATGTCCGTACTCTTATATTTATTTAGTACTTTCAATTATAGCAACTTATTAATTATTTAAATAGAATATTATTCCATAAATAATTCAATGTATAAAGTTATAAACACAACAAACTAATTTTAATATTGATTTAATTTCGATGTTATTATAATGTTATTTTCTTTCGGTATTAATATTTATGACATTTTAATTTTTCTTCCAAACCATAAATGGCACTGTAATATTTTCTTTGGGTCAAGTGGGCCTAATAAGGAATGTGAAAATCTGATATAATCATATACCCCTCACATGGGCTTAATTTAGAATTTGGATTAGGTTGTATTACCAATTGTGGCCAATAAAAAATGGGCTTCTAACTAGTTGAGTGTTTTTTTAATGGGCTAAAACTCGTATAAATGTAATGTATGGTTTCAAAAAAATGTACGGCAGGATCTATCAAATGCATATAGACATAGAGTAACAATTTGATAAATTATACTCGTTAAATCAATAATTTTGATTAAGTAATATTTTCGTACTCTTCCGTCTCTAATTAACATTACTTAATTATCCCTAGATAACTAGTAACTTCGATAATATAATATATTATAATCTAATGAAATTCTTTAGTTCCGAGTTCCAACAATATTAATTTATAAAAGTTTAATTGCACTAATATATCAACGTGTGATAGTGATTATACCAATAAAATCATCGTCACAGAAGTAAAAAAATATTTCTTATATCACTTACATGTACTCAGGGTTGTGCCTAAGAATTTTGGAGCCCGAAGCGAAGAGTAATTTTAAAAGCCCCTACTGAAATTGCAAAATTAATTTTTGATGCAAAAAATATGAGATATTTCTATAGTAAATAATTACTAACTAAAAAATAACGCATGTAACACTTTTTGAGGCAAAAGTACTAATCAAATCTGTATAATTAAATTTCTCGGCCATATGTTTTTTTATAGACAATGTAGCTAAGCTGCTTAACTTATCGTGCAACTTGAAAACTGAGTTTTTTGGGCACCTTAAATTTAAATTATTATTATTATTATTATTATTATTATTATTATTATAAGCCCGGGTTTACGATGCGTCCCCTCAAACACGGCCCGCTACTAATGACTAATTCCTAAAAATTAAAATTAAAAAATTCTTGTGACCCTTTGTCGGTTTGTCCATCCATTGCTATACATCTTCCATATAAGACGACCTTTAGCTTTCTAGCCTATCAACTATTAGACAAATAATTCTTGAAAAAGATTTAAAAAAAAAAGTGGCTTCAACGGCAATCCGTATATATTACCATGCACAAAAGCGAGAATAAGTAAAAAATTGTAGTGAATGAGAATCTAACGCTTACGTTTTATGATGTGCAATTCTTAGCTTAGATTTATGTGTGTGGTTGTAAACAATTGAGTATGAATCATGTAAGTTCCTAAGTTTGTATCGTTGCCGAAAACAACACCACTCTGTATTTAATTTGTATATAAATACATATGAAAAAAGATGAGCAATTGAGGAGGCTATATTGTTGGAGATGTTTTCTCTCGATTAAGGATGCTCTAAATACAAGATATGTGACTTGTTTATATAGGCAACATATGTCTCAAAAGTTACCATTATACCCTCGTATAAGACTTGGGCTTCAAGCACATAATCAAATAAAAGTAATACATTAAATAAATACTACTTGAAAACTTGCAGAGCAAGTAGCACGTGGGTGGGAAGTATAACATGTGACCACCAAGCTTATACCCTTCATTCTCCCCTGTAAGCTTGACTCAGTTAGAGGTTCTTCACACCGAGCAACTCTCGCATCTCTGTTAACTTGACTCTTGCTAGAGCTTTGGTGAGAATGTCAGCTCGTTGCTCTCTGGTGCTGACAAATTCAACGATGATCTCCCGGCTCTCTACACACTCGCGAATGAAGTGAAAGCGAGTGTTGATATGCTTGCTCCGTCCATGAAACACTGGATTTTTCATCAGTGCGATCGCGGACTTGTTGTCGACGTAGAGAGTCACTGGCTTCTGCTCGGCTCCGGTGACTTCGCTCAATAAATTTCTAAGCCATAATGCTTGACATGCCGCTGCGGTCGCTGCCATAAACTCTGCTTCGCAAGACGATAAGGCTACAATTTTCTGCTTTTGAGACTGCCAGGTGATCAGATTCCCGTTGAGGTAAAACGCCATTCCTCCTGTACTCTTTCTGTCATCGACATCACCGGCTAGATCATTGTCGGTAAAACCGACTAGTTGTTCTGCTCCACTTCCTCGTCCGTACTGGATCCCATAGCTCGTCGTTCCCTTTACATAACGAAGGATATGCTTCACAGCCTGCTGGTGTAAACCGGTAGGCTTTTCCATGTGACGACTCACTATGCCAACTGCATATGAGATGTCCGGTCGGGTATGGGTTAGATACCTGAGACACCCGACGACACGTCTGTACTCCGTGGGATCCACTGGGGTTCCTTCTGCGTCTTTCCCGAGCTTCAACTTTGACTCCATTGGATACTTGCTCGGATTGCAATCCGCCATCTTGAATTGCTTCAGAATCTTCTTCGCGTAGGCCGTCTGCCTTAGCGTGACGCATTCCTGCTTCTGATCGACCTAGATGCCGAGGTAGTACGAGAGAAATCCGAGGTCGCTCATCTCGAACTCCTTCATCATTTGCTTCTTGAATCCATCAATGCCTTCTGCACTGGATCCAGTCACGATCAGGTCATCGACGTACACACCGACGATGAGGGCCTCGCCTCGATTATTCCTCGTGTAGACCGCTTGCTCCTGGGAGCACTTCTTGAAACCGAGACTCTTCATACTCTTGTCGAGTCGAGTGTTCCATGCACGTGGTGCTTGTCGCAGCCCATAAAGAGCTTTAGACAGCTTGTACACCTTGTGCTCTGCGGTCTTGTCGACGAAGCCTTCCGGATGAGAAACGTAGACTTCTTCTTCTAGTTCACCATTCAGGAACGCCGATTTTACGTCCAGGTGATGAATTTTCCAGCCTCGGTGAGCTGCGAGGGCTAGGATGAGCCTGACCGTGTCTAGTCTGGCTACTGGAGCGAAAACTTCCTAGAAGTCTACTCCCTGCTTCTGCACGTAGCCCTTTGCGACCAGTCTGGCCTTGTGCTTGAGGACGTTGCCTTCTGAGTCTTTCTTGAGCTTATAAACCCACTTCAGACCAATAGACTTGTGACCTTTCGGAAGGTCGACTAGCTCCCATGTCTGATTCTTTACAATTGACTCTAGCTCTCTGTTCATTGCTTTATGCCATTCCTTCTCGGTGGCTGCCTCGCGATAGCTGGTTGGTTCCTCTTCACTAACCAGCAGGAGCTCCTCTGGGCTCAAATCAAGCTCCCGCGCTTCTTCATAGACGTCAGACAGGGTACGGAACCCTCTTGGTCCGTCCTTGATCGACGAGTCACCTGAGCTGGTTCCTCCCGAACTAGCTGTCATTGGGATCGGGGTGCTCATTCCTGATCCTAGGTTAGGCGAGCCTGGCGGTGAGCTGTTTCCAGTCGTGCTGGTTCCAGGCGAACTAGGCATTGCTAGTCCTTGGAAGGGATTCTCTCCTTCTTCCTGCTCGATCGCCTCTTCCTCTTCGAGTATAAACTCCACCGAGTTTTGTTGAGGCTCTCCGTTCTCGTCTCGCCAATCCCATTTCTTTTCTTCTTCGAACACGGCGTCTCTGCTTACATGCGCTTTGCCGCGTCGGGGGTCGTAGAGTCTGTGTGCCTTGCTCCCTTCTTCGGCGCCAAGGTACACCATTGGTTGACTCCGATCATCGAGCTTTTTTAGGTTTGGTCCCACAGTCTTCACATGTGCGGTGCATCCAAACACCTTCAAATGCTCTAGATGAGGTTTCTTCCCTTTCCAGGCTTGGTAAGGGGTGCGCTCGCCTAGTGCCTTCGTCGGTAGACGGTTCAGCAAGTAGACCGCATGTCGTACTGCTTCTCCCCAGAACCTCGCCGGGACCTGCATGCTCTTCAACAAACTCCTTGCAGTGTCCATCACAGACCGGTTTCTTCTCTCGACCACACCGTTTTGCTAGGCCGTATACGGTGCAGTGAGGTGGCGTTCGACTCCTTCTTCATTGCAGAATTCTCCGAACTGTTGGGACGTGAACTCTCCACCTCGATTTGTTCGCAGGGTCTTCAGTCTATGTCCAGACTGGTTCTCGACGAGCCTCTTGAACTTCTTGAAGACTTCAAGGGCTCCACTCTTCTCCTTGAGCGTATAAACCCACATCCAACGGCTGTAATCATCAACAAGTAAAAAGAAGTACTTGTTGCCGGCTAGAGTGGTCGGGGTGATTGGACCACACAGGTCAGCGTGCACCAATTGGAGGGGTCGCTCTGCTCGAAACTTGGCCTTGATCGGAAATGGCACTCTTGCCTGTTTCGCGACCATGCAGCATTCGCAAAGCTGGTTGGGGTGTTCAATCTCCGGTACCCCAAATGCCATCTTATTCTCTCCCATCATCTTGAGCGCGTAGAAATTTACGTGCCCAAGTCGTGCATGCCACAACCAAGCTAGGTCGGCCAGGGACGCCATTAAGAAGACGGGTTGGCCCGTCTCCAGGAGTATCTTGTACAACCTGTTCGGCGTTCTCTTCACCTTCATCAACAGGGCGCCACTTTGGTTCCACATCTACAGGTATGTGCCGGCCATCACCACTGTGTTGCCGACCTCCGTCATCTGACCGAGGCTAATGATGTTACTCTTCAGCTTCGGGATGTAGTACACCTGGGTAAGTAGGCGTTGGTCCCCGTTCTTGCACTGGAACAGGATGGACCCTCTGCCTCTGATTTCGACGATCGATTCATCGCCGAACTTCACGTTCCCTGTGATCTTTTCATCGAGCTCTTTAAACTTAGCTCGATCTCCTGTCATATGGTTGCTTGCACCATTGTCTAAATACCAGACGTCGGTATAGCCATTCTTCTCTCCGTCTACGAGGAGGTTTGCAATAACCTTGTCCTCGATGAGCATGACCGTCTCTTCGGCCATCTTCTCCGGGCTGGGCCTCTTCTCGGCCATGATCAGCTCGGGCTCCAGGCTCGACTTCACGTCGACTGGCTCCTCCAGGTCGGTCTTCTCTCTGACCGGTTCTCGCCCGGGCTCAGCGTCGATTTCGTCTTCGACGCTCGTCTCCTTATCTCTCCGCATTTTAACATTCTCCTGCTTAACGAACATTAGCCTTGCCTCGTCTTCGTCAAACCTCGTCAGATTTGATTCCTCGCCGTGCTTCTTGCTGCGGCACTCCGATGCATAATGCCCAAACTTCTGACAATTGTAGCACTTTACTGTGCTCTTGTCTCTTTGGGCCGTGGTGCCATCTTGACGGGGAAAGCTGCTGCCACGACCTCGCATATCACGACCTCGCCCTCGTCCCCGGCCTCTACCACGTGCTCGGATATCTCCGCCGTACCCGCCACGACTCGACGAGCTTGAAGAAGACCCAACTCCATGATTCTTCTTCTGTTTGGCCACCCATTCTTCATGCGTTAGCAGGAGGTGCTTCTCATCTTCATTCTTCACCGTGACGCCGCCCATTTGCTTAGCCATCGCTTCTTGACTTGCTAGCAAATTCTCAAACTCTACAAGTGATGGTTGAACGGGCCATCCTTGTACAGCAATCACGAAGCTTCGGTACTCTGATCTCAACCCGTGGATGATGATCCTCTTCATACGAGCCTCTCCGATGACAGACTTCGGATCGAGATCGCTAATCTCACGGCATATCGACTTGACTTTGTGAAAATACTGAGCAATCGTCACGTCGCGTTGTGAGATTGATAGCAGCTCGTTCTCCAAGAGCTGTAGCCTCGCATCGTTCTTCTTTGAGAAAAGCGTCGTGAACGTTTCCCATGCTTCTTTGGGCGTCTTGTCGTCCCGAATGTGCTCCAATATCTCTTCTTCAATGGTGGTCTTCAGGGAAAACATCGCTTTTCCTGCTTTGATTCTCCATTTGCGTAGGGTGCCGTTTAGCATCTTCCTCCGGCGGCATAGTTTCGCTTCCGCCGACGACCTCCCATAGGTCGTGCCCTTGCAAATAGGACATCATGCATGTCGCCCATGTGTTGTAGTTATTGCTGTTGAGTTTCTTGATACCTCCGACAACTTGGAGATCACCCATCGTGTTGGCGGTACCTCGACACAAAGAAAACTCTCACAAAAAAAATATCAGGAAAGCGTTTCTGATGTGGAAGATCAGTCGGAACTGCAACCACAGAGCATACTAAGACTTTCTAAAATCTCAAAAAATTCGTTTCTGATGTGGAAGATCAGTCGGAACCGCAACCACAGAGCATACTAGGACTTTCAAGAGACCTGACAACGACACCAACAACCTCGCTCTGATACCAAATGTAAGTTCCTAAGTTTGTATCGTTGCCGAAAACAACACCACTCTGTATTTAATTTGTATATATATACATATGAAAAAAGATGAGCAATTGAGGAGGCTATATTGTTGGAGATGTTTTCTCTCGATTAAGGATGCTCTAAATACAAGATATGTGACTTGTTTATATAGGCAACATATGTCTCAAAAGTTACCATTATACCCTCGTATAAGACTTGGGCTTCAAGCACATAATCAAATAAAAGTAATACATTAAATAAATACTACTTGAAAACTTGCAGAGCAAGTAGCACGTGGGTGGGAAGTATAACATGTGACGAAGCTTATACCCTTCAAATCAAACTAAGCTATTTTCACTATGAATTTTTAGCAAAAGAAAGTATAAATAAAATATATAGTCACATCTTTTTTCTTTCTATGCCAATTTGGCCTTGGAATCGAATATTTTTGTCGATAGAAAAGACTGAAATTCGAGGTTGAGTACTTGAATCCATGGTTCAACTTACCGATGTTACCAATAAACCGATTACTGTTTTCGACGGATTAATCGATAGCTTACCGATTAACCGACGGAAAACCTATAACACTGTAGCTTATAGATTACCGATACTTTTCGATGATTATCGACGGATTATCGATACTTTTCGATACTTTTTGACAGAAAACTTATAAAATATTTTGATAATATCATACCACAAAACATATGTTAAATTATTAAGTGTATAATTATAATATTATTATTAGTTGAAGTGTATAATATTAAATGAATATACATATTAAGTGTATATGTATGTTAGGTGAAGTTAATATGTATGTTAAGTGTATAATATTATTTGAAGTGTGTAATATTAAGTTAAATTATTAAGTGAAGTGTATGTGTATGTTAAGTGTGAATGTGTGATATTAGTTGAATAACAAAAAGTCCCACATTGATAGATGACAAGAGTTTGGTGATGTTTATATACCAAATATTAGGGACAAATGCTTGGGCCCTTTGGGTCAAAGGATTTTGTGGATGGGGGAGGACTCACACAAATGTTACACCACCACACGCGGGCCGCCGCCGGTCGGACGTGGCGAGGTGGGGTGGGTTTACACTAATTTTGTCGAAAATCGGTTGGAAAAGGTTTTATCGAAAACCTCGAAAATCGTCGAAAAGTATATAAAAACGATAAGCATTACAGCCGGTAACTACCGAAAATCGACGATTATCGTCGAAAATTCGAACCATGCTTGAATCAACTCTTATAACTTCGCAACTTGGTCTGAAAGTAAAAATAATACATAATAAAGCTTGACATACGATCCGATCAAAAGATCATGCAAATGAAGAAAAAACTCAAATCATAGCTTTACCGCATGCCTTAAACTTTTTACAGTACCTAGTTCATATTTATAAATAGTTTAACGTACAAAAAAAAAAGAATTGTATTTTAAAATATATTTCTCATTTTATCTCTCTCTATATATTTCTATTTGTTTCTTCCGTTTTTGGAGCATTTTCTCACTCGAAGAGCGCCCTCTAGGATAACGAGAGGTATCAAATATATTATAAAAATAAAATACTATAGTACCTACAATTAATAAATTTGTATCTTGATTTTTCTCAAATTTATTCATAATCAAACTTTTTAATATAAGGATGGGATGAGTTCAAACAAGAAAATAATAATTTCAAACATACCATTTTCCCATTTTTATTCTTTTGTATAAAAGAAACATGAGTAAATTCTCTAATACTCTTCTAATTTTTTCAGAACAATCATAATGATTTTTTTGTTTATGTCACGAATCTAATTATGTCCATAAGCTCATTGCTTAATTTGAATTAGTAAAGTATTACATTAACATAACACGTGTGTTTGTGCAGGTTTAAAATATATATCATTTCTAACCCTAATTTTGAGAAAGGTTGTAATTCATATTCTCATAATTACATAATCGCCATAGTCACGTCAAATACCTTGGAATTAATTAAAAATATGTCATTGTTGATTGATTCACTTGAAAGCCTACGCTATATGTGTTGTTTTGATAGAAAATGTTGGCCACTAATTGCAAACTCTTTATTCAATAGTTGAACTTTGTTTTGCATTGAAAAGTCGGTCTATGCAAGGAATAGACTTCTTTGTTTTCTCATGATATTTGTATTGGATCAATTATATATTGTTCATGATTTTGACCCTTTGTGGTCATGAACTATTATATATTGTAATTGTACTAGTTGGAGGGGTTCTTGTTTTCTCAATTTTACCCTCACCGAACCTATTAGCTTCGTGTATCTTGCGCAGGTCATCTTGGTAATTTAATCCATTGGCTATGATCTTTAGTTGAGGGGGATAATCGCAGCAAAACTATTCAAATTTTGATCAATAGAGGCGGAAATAGTCCAAAGTGAAAAAAAATAATGACAAAAGTATCCATCGTCAACTAACATGAGGTGATCGACATATTCTTTTGTCAATTTTTTCCAGGATGTTGGTGTATTTTTTTTAGCATAGTGATATTAAATCGTACCTAAGATACATATTTTTCCGTTCATTCAACTATATATCATATTCTCTCATTTGAATTCATCCAAAAAAATTGATGAAAAAATGTTGTCGCCTCACATTTATTGAGTCTAGGTACTTTTGCCATTTATTTTTCATTTTGAACCTCTTGTCGTCTTAGATAATCGAAGTTTAAGTATTATTATCGCGACTATCCCATAATTAAATTTCCATCCGAATTCTTTGCTCTTTTTTTAAAAATTAAATGTTGTGGTGATTATTCCCATTGACCTTTTCTTTCAAGTACTTTTAGAAGTGTCGAACGGGAAATATGTGTATAGTATTTAAATTTACGAGATAGCGTGTTTAAAAAACCACACATATGTAATGTTGTATAGTAAGTCAAGACTCCTTAGAAAGAGTGCATGAATACTACAAATTGCCAATAACATAATTCTCTTATGTGTATAAATATGATGAATCTAGTTTTACAATAAGCTAATTCAAATAATCAGCAATCATCTAAACAACAGGTAAAATAGATAAATTTTGCAATCCTAAATCGCTTAGCTAGAAAAATGTTTTCGCTAGAAAAGATCGTGAATGTAAAATTGATCAATATTACTTACGTTAATAACATACATATCTTTTTGTTAATTAATAAAAATAACTCTTTATAAGTTAATTTAGTGTATTTTTCTAGAATAATTATCAAATGACCGATCTCATAAGAAGCTTATTAGGAAGCGTGCGAGTGGGGTTACATCACAATGGGGACAACCATCCATTCAAGGGTAGGTGTTGGTGGACGTTCGTAAACTCTGCAATTATGATATTGTAGAATTGTCTAAGATCTTGGAGGTGAGATAATTGATTGGTACTACTCGTGTCAGCTAGATGTGTTTTTTTTTCATTGGCTCATTCACAAATCAAAATTATGTATTTGTCCGGGAACAATACTAAGATGAATGACTTCGTAAAAAGTTTCTCATAAACATAAGAGCAAAAACAAAATACGGTGAACCTTTGAAACGATCATTAAATTGACATAGTAGTAGTCATCATAATAGATTAGTTTCACGTAGTACATGTAAAATAATCAATATTATTACGTGTACTTGTTCTAGTTGGTACATTACAACACTGGCAAGAAAAGTCCACTCTTAACTCTCAATTCCCAACCATATCACCCTAACTTATCCATTTTTATTTATTGTCATTTTCATTTACACCAAAGTCAACGTAAGAAAGAGGCCTAGCGATATAATTTAAGATGATTGGATTGTAGAAAAGTATGAATTGAGTGGTCAAACTATGTAACCCATGCAATATAAATGTATATTTTTATATATAAATACACACTTGGTCAACATAACAAAAAGTAAGGCAATTTCTTCAATCCTATCTCTGTGTGTTAACTCTTCTTATGATATTATATCGAGGCCTTTTTTGAATTATTATCAATAGTATCGAACTACACTTGTAGATTTGACTTCAAATGATCTGACGTGACAGTTCCATGCATGTACTTCAAGAAATCGAAGCTATTTAATTTTTAACATTAGGGTTTAGGTAAAAAAAAAAATGTAATAGGATGTGTATAATTTTTTAATATATGCTCAATCACCGTTAGAAGAGATATAATTTACTATTTATTGTTTATGTAAGAATAGAACTATATATCTCTACAAAGGAGTGAAAGTGGATAGGATAGGATAGGATATGATATGGGCATGTTGATTAACCCTATCCACATATGTGGATATAAAATAATTGTATCCATTAACCATTTTTATTTTTGATTATCCAATTTAAATACGGTTAGCGGTTAGCGGATCGAATTGGTTAATTTAAGGCGAATAGCGGATATTATCCAATTAATTTTGTTAGTGAAAAAACAAATACATCATACATAAAAATAAGTAAGAATAGTGAAACATAAAACATTAAAAAATATCATAAATAATATTTTATAAATAACCAAAGTACCAAACCATATTTGTATGACATAAGAGACCACAAAAACATATTGTCTAACACTAGAATATTAGCTACATGTTGTTGAGATATAAATATGAATACAAACTATTATTAAAAAGCCAAGATGAAATCTGAATTACAATAGATACTATATTAAGAGTAATCAAAGCACAAAGACAACAATGGACAGAGTAGGGATATAATCTACCTAGTTTAATATAAGGGACCATCCAATCCACTGATAGCACTAATAAAATAAAATAAAAAAATATTTATATAAATATATATTTAATTAATTATTTTTTATTTTTAAAATCTAGTTGCGGTTAAAGCGGATATCCAATTTAAATTAAAAAATATAACTATTAACCAATCCAATTATGAAAAGCAGTTGCGGATATCCATAACCATATTAAGCGGTTGATTAAAAATGGATAAAAAAGTAGATATTTCGTAACGGAGCGAATATGATACGATTGCGATCAGCGGATGGCGGATAAATATTTCAACCCTCACATGAGGAGCGCATACTTATCCATTTATATACACATTTATTCACATTAAATGGACATATTTCCTCGCAACTACTAAGTCAATATTGAATGCCCCTTTAATGATTCAGAACCTAAAATCTATCTCCAAAATCTAACTACAATAAATGGCACTTGAATAACCTCCTTTTAACTAAAGAAAGAAGAAAAGGGGTAAAACATAAACATGATAATTGAAAACCGTAATTCGCAATAATAGCCCCTGAATTTGCTTTTTAGTGTAGTTTGTCACATGAGCTTTAGTTTTTAGCATCCATGACTTTTAAAAAGTAATGCATTGCCCCTATATATTTAAAAACTAAATAAAATATCAAATCATTTGTATAATATTACTTATCTGAAGTTATTTTATCAGCTTATTACTGAGCCAAATCAATATACTAAATTATAAATATTATGAAGACTTAAGTAGTTGTAGACTTAAAAAAAAAAAAACGCTCAACACTCAAAGAACACTCATACGCACACGAACACAAATAATGAAACCGATAAAAATACTCGCAAAGCGCCAAGTTTTGCAATCTAGTTAAATTTATTTATCATTTTATAATAAATATAAATAAGAACATAATGTGTATTTTTCTAATACTTGCTGGAAAAAAAAAATCACGAAAAGAAACCCGTAAAATTTTGTATCCCTCAACAAATATCCAACACTAGTGGGGTCAAACATTATACGCTTGAAAAAGATGCGAAAATTGGGATATTTGTATAAACTTTACTCTAAAGTTAATAACAAAATATCAGAATATAAAGTTTATAAGAAAAATCAAAACATGAAGGCCCTAGCTCCAAGTTGTACAATGCGACACATTTTGTTCCATATTTTGTGCAAGAACAAAGTGACCCCATTTTGAGAGAGATAATACAAATAATGGAGTGTTGTGTCACCTTTTTTAACTATATAGTTTGGCAATATCTAATATGATCAACTATTATAGTTATATACACGTCAGTGTATAGACTCTATGTCCAGTATAGTCTTTAACCATTTCTTATGGCTTATCCTCTTTGTCAACATAACTAACTAACCTTCATTTCGGTCCACTGGTATCTGTATTGTTCACCTGATATTTATATGGAATATCTATGTATTTATGGAGTTATAAATTGTCTACATTATTAAATGATCTAACATATTTGGAGAGTGTGTAAGAAACCTGAAGAACCCTAAAATCTGTTTGATGCAAAAAGGAGTATTTTTTTTAATTTAATTGGTTTATTTATATAGCAATTAAGTTTTTAACACGATTTTTTAGGATAATAATTTTATGTTATTCTTCACTATTTATAGTCATATGTATGATATGTTAGCGAAACTCGATGACATGGCATTGTAGTTCGTAGGATTGCAAACGCGGTGAGCCGATACATTGTAGTTCCTAGTAGAGGTGCGATTGGCGACGTCGCGACTCGTCGCGATCAGGATCGCCAAAATCGCGAGATGCGGCGTCGCGACGAGTCGCGACTGGCGGCGTCGCGAATAATCGCGACCGAGGCGAGATGTTTGGATTTCTTCGATTTTTCTACTTTGTGGCATATGTATCTAGTTTTTTCCAGTGTTAAACTTACTTAGTTTTTACCCGAATTTTATTATCAAACTTTATCAATAATTTCAAAACTATATTTACATATTTTTATTATTTATAATAATTATTTGTAATTAATTTATTTCAAAATTAATATTTAAATATGTTATATTATTATTTTGTAAGTTGTAACATATTAATAAGTTTGATTTATATGTTCGTTTTTAATTTGTAACATATGTTAATAAATATTAATTTGTAACATATTAATAATTTGAACAAATTTAATCAACAAATATATAATTAAATACGATAAGACGAGATATTAAAAAAAAGAAGTTGTATTATTCATTGTGAATATTACAATAAGGTGGAAGAGAGCTGTAAATATTCAGTGTAAATATTACAAGATGCCTCACTAAAACCTCTCTTGTAAAACCCTCCTTAGGGACATAAAACCAAGAGAGGAAAGAGCACATCATTACTCGGGGAACATTGCGTTGAATCTTTCCGTCATTATCTCCAGATCGCTTGGCTCGGAGCGTTCGGCAATCACGGGGGGGTTGAACAACAAATCATTCAACACCACAATCTGCTCGACGTGTGTGTTGGTGGTTGACGCCCGCCGGTCGTTGATGAGATATTGAGCCGTGCTAAAAACGCTCTCCGAAGCAACGCTGGAAATGGGGATGGACAGTATATCCCTCGCCATTCTTGCCAATAGCGGAAATCTGTCCCGTTGAATCTTCCACCACCTTATCACATCGAACTCGTCAGAGTCTTCGTCGAATAGCAGGCCGTAGTAGCGCTTCAATTCTGTCGGTTGGCCGTCCGTGTCGCCCGCCAACGGCGTAGTGGATTCCCCGCGACTAACCCGTTGCTTGAGTCTCCGGCTGAAGTCGTATCCCGTCTTGGTTGGGCTTGCCATCACTGCCCTTTGCTCCTCCTGTGAGTTGAATTGAGGGAACCGTTTGTTGTATTCACTGTACAATTCATAAAAAGCTTCGTTAACAACATTAACATAATTACGATAATCCACCCCTATGTTTTCTCCGATCGCTATCATCATTGGCCCATATGCATCCGAAACATGAGGGTCTAGAATAGCACCGAAGCAAAACGAAAACGGGGGTGGATCCCAATACGACTTGAATTTTGCAACCATAGACTCAATAAGCGGCGAAATAATAGGGTCGTTTTCGAATTCTTTGAAAGCACACGAAATTTGATAAAGACCCGAAAGACCATGATTCAAAGAAGGTTTATTTTGGTTAGAAAAATTTAAAGTAACAGCATAAAAAGGTTTGAGGAAAGCGAGGAATTTCTTCGCGGTAGCCCATTCCGCCTCCGTGATCCGCGCCTCCGGAGGGAGTTCCTGTCCGAGGAAATGGTCCAATGGAAGCCTCTGTCTACACACAACTGAAATCATTAAATACGTAGAGTTCCATCGCGTATTATTATCTAAACCAAACTTATTAGCTTTATGATTGTGGTCTTTACAAAATCGTCTCCACCTATTGGTGGTTTGAGGATGCCGGATCCAATCAACAATGCCGCGTAATTTTTCAACATGGTGTGCAATATGTCCCTCGCCCGTTCATGCAATTAAATTAATTATGTGACAAGCACACCGTTGATGTAAAATAT
The DNA here is from genome assembly GCA_954871525.1 of Parietaria judaica. Classification (NCBI taxonomy): domain Eukaryota; kingdom Viridiplantae; phylum Streptophyta; class Magnoliopsida; order Rosales; family Urticaceae; genus Parietaria; species Parietaria judaica. The sequence goes on along the minus strand of OX940868.1, from coordinate 17,162,109 downwards.
TTCGAAACGGAGAAGCGGGCAACATTGTTTCCAAGATCATAATCGCGGCGTTGTTGCTTGAGGCATTATCTAAGGTAATTGAAATAACACGATTTTGTAAACCCCAATCACCAAATAATTCAAATAATTTCTCGGCTATGTTTTTTCCGGTATGGCGACACTCGAAAGGCGATAAGTTTAAAAGTCGTTGACATGGATTCCACTCATCGTCGACGTAGTGGGCGGTCAAACTCATGTAATCATTTAAACTTGGACCGCTCCACAAGTCGGTGGTAAAAGCAACGTTTATGTTAGACATTTTGAAAAAATCGACTAAAAGGTTTTTTTGCAAATCATAAGCGGTTTCCATGTCCCCGGTATAAGTGGTACGGGAAAACTGCTGGTACGACGGATTAATCCTTTTCATATATCGTGTGTGGTTGGGATTTTCGACAAAACTCAGCGGAACGCCCGTAGAAAGAATCCATTCGAGTGTCCATTTCCGTAAATTCACAGCAGAAAGAGCACTTACCTGTGCTGTGTTTACCTCATCGAGCTCCCCGGTTGGGAAGCATACATTAGCGTGTCGGTTTAAGTATCCGGTTCCCCGCTCCCCCATTCCGTCTAGAATTGTCCCGCACTTTTTGCATGTGGCATTTTTAACACGCTCGCCTCGATCGTTGATGTGCCGATCTTCGTGAAAAAATTTCCACACCGGGGCCGTGTTTGGCCGTCCCCACGCCAAGCCATGAGGATTAACTCTATTAAAACAAAAGGAAAATCAAAAATTTAAATGTCATAAAGTTTATTATTCATCATATTGATTTAATTAAAAGTTAAATAAAAAAGTTAACAAAATTAAAATGGTATTTCTTATGTGTGAAAATAATTATCAAACTCTTTTGGACGGAACTCCCCGAGGTTCCACGGCCAGATCGACTGGAAAGGATGCTATGATCCCGCTTTAGGCCCAAGCTTTTCTAGACAGAACTCCCCGAGGTTCCCAGGCTAGCTTGGAGGAGATTGCAAAGCAAACCTTATTTAAAAACCAATCTTTCTAAGACACCGCGTAATCCAATAAGAACTTTATAATTATTATCACACATACAAATTACCTTTTTAATTTTTTTAACTTATTTAAGTAACCATTTAAAGTTTTATTAAATTAATATGATTAAATGATTATTAAATCTCAAGAAATTCGTTTCTGATGTGGAAGATCAGTCGGAACCGCAACCACAGAGCATACTAAGACTTTCAAGAGACGTGGCAAATTAATTAATTAAAATAAAATAATTATATTAAATTGGAAGGTTTTTAACTTATTAAGTAACCATATAAATTTAATTAAATTAATAAGATTAAATGATTATTAAATCTCAAGAAATTCGTTTCTGATGTGGAAGATCAGTCGGAACCGCAACCACAGAGCATACTAAGACTTTCAAGAGACGTGGCAAATTAATTATTTATTCTAAAATAATTATAATAATAATAAAAATAATATTAAAATAATAATAATTAAAATAATTACCCCGTTTCCGGTCGCGGACGTCGAGCACGTCGAGGACGTTGGACGGAGCCTTCGCCGGTTTCGTTGATCGAGAGTGGAGAACCATCGTGGTACGAGCCAACAACAGAGGAATGGTGTGGGCCCACCTCTTCGGCAAGATTGCGTCTTTGAGGCGGTTCCTCCGGCGGTTGAGATGGGCCCTCCATACGGTCGTCGGCGGGTCCTCCTTGAAACAAGAGTTCAAAAAATGGATCGGTGGTTCCTGCCTCCCCACATCGACGTAGCGTGCTGCTGTTGACCATTGATGCCGGAACGTGCGTCGGATAATTTGGATTTGGTGGGGAGGGAAGTGTTTCTACAACGGGAATGTAGCCCTCGGGCGTAGGTTGCGATTGCTCCCCGGCATTAAAATCAGGAAACAAATCCCTAGCCGCCCTACGACCCCCGGAACTACCACCGCTTCTTCGAGACATAATGGGAAATTTGAGAACTTGAGAGCTTTAGAGGGAAAAAACTTAGAGAGTTGAGAGAATTTGAGAGAGAGTTGGAAGATTGTTGGTGAGGAAATGAGGGTGGGAGAGGTGGTATTTATAGGATTTGAGGAGAGAGTTGGGTGGGTGAATAATTATTGAGGTGGGTGAAGTGGGTGAATAAAGTTGGGTGAAAAATATTGAAATTTGAAATTTTTGGGTTGGAATTCGAGTAAAGTGGGTAAAAATTGTGGTTGGGTAATTAATTTCGGGTAAAATTCGGTTGAAGAGTGGGAATTAATGCCACAAAGAAAAAACACCACGCGGATCGCTGACGTGGCGCGTTGTGGGCCGTCGATCGTCTCACGCGGATCACCATCTCTCACGTCGCGACGAACTGCCCAAGTCGCGACGAGTCGCGATTTTCACCCCGTAATCGCGACGAGTCGCGATGGCCCCGAATTCGTCGCGACGAGTCGCGATGGCCCCTTAAACGTCGTGACTCGCAGCTCTAGTTCCTAGGATTGCAAACGCGGTGAGCCAATACATTGTAATTCCTAGGATTGCAAACCAACTTTTATTTCATATGTAAAGACGTATTTTTGTGTTGCACATGGAATATGACGTTATGAACGTTAACGATAGGAATAAAGCGAGTGCGGAAAAGTAAAAGAACACCAATAGTTTTTGGTAACGCATTTCGGACTTCATGTCACTAATTCTGCGGGGCACTCACCCAGATTAATCAACCAAGAATTACAAGATATGATTACAAACAGTAAATCATATGAACCCAAAGCATACAAAGGAAATTCTCCCTTGTTGTCACGCCAACAACTTTGACATCCAACACGTGAACTCATGATGAAACGCGAGATCCCCTTGCACACAATCAACTACGAACGTCTCGTCCTTCTTCACTTTACTCGTGAATAGCTGATTGACTTCTCCCGAAGGTTTTTTAGATTTTCTCTGTATGTGCTAACGAAATTGGACCTCATTAGTTGGGACTTATATGAGTTTTTCCAATCATATCTTCATTCCTTGATGACAAAATAAGCTCCTTAACACTCTCCAGTCATAGGAATCATGTACAATCTTCATCACTTAATCCAACACATAATTCCTCAATCAATGCAATAAGAGATTTGCTCAATCAGACATTGATTGAGGATGAACCTGGACATGTTCATCTTAAAGACTTGCCTGAAATATATAGTTGTTATGACGACAGATATGACAAAAAATTTCCATAAATAGCCAACACAGAATCATGAACAATAAATAATAAAATCGATATGATTCAACAAATAAAAGTAGTAAAAAAACGACAACGTTCAAAAGAGCCTATAATATTCCTCTCATCCAAGCATGTTGAGATAACGACATTCACGTTTGAGAAAATCCATACCTTTATCAATCCTCTACTTATTGCCCATGTGCATGCCTCCAGGATAGCTTCCAACTCCAATGCTTGAGCCAACTCACCCTGGAAGGTACCTGTGAAGGCTTCGCATAGGTTACAGTTGATGTCACGAAGTATTGTTGCCCATCCATCACATGTCTTCTTCCAACTCGCGTCCACCGATATCCATGACCAAGATTCGGCAGGAGGAGTTTCCAAACAAGGGATGTACACTTGGTCTTGCACCATATTCTCTCCTGATGGAGTACAAAAGAAGCCACCAAGCTTTTACATGTATCTTCAACCCTCGAGACCAGCTCTTTCACATATGGTGTATCACTGCCATATAAGACATCGTTCCTTGCTTTCCGAATTCGTTCCATCAAGCACGCACCATGCACACAGAATTTTTCCGCTCTGAGCACGAAAAGCGCTAGCATATGTCCAACAACTAAGTCAAGAACTCTTTGTCTTCAGATTCTACTCCTATCCTGATTCCTCAGGTTGAGCTGAACCAGGCAACCCGCGTGAAAGAGCAGTCTTTGTAATAGATGGGTGTTTATTACTTAATTTATAAGTATTATTAAAAAAAATGACACATATGCAAGTCAATTTTCAATACACTTAACTTGTAAACTTCTAGTTCTTTGTAAATTATTTGATGTGAAAATAAACTCAATGAAGTCATCTAAAGAATTTAAACAAACGTTCTATATGATTACATAAAAATATACATACATGAAATAAAATTAACAAATAAACCTGTAATTAGCTATGTTTGAACTTAAACGAGGAAAAGTGATAGAAACGAGATAATTTTTGTAATAAGATACTAGGAAAAGTAAATAAATTAAATGAACTTGGAGAAGTTTGCAAATAAAAATAATAATAATAATTGCTTACAAAAAGCACAGGAAAATAATTTATTTTTTTGTAGCCAGTTTAATGCCAAAGGAAATCCGGGTCCAGCTGGGTTTGGAGGAGTCGTTAGAGATGACCAAGGAAATCAAGAGGGGTGATATTTTTGAAGAAATCATTATGCCTGATGAAACGTGACATGACGAACTGCTTCGATGAAAATTGTCCAACACGAAATTTATTATTATTCAATTAATTAAAAATGAACTATTAAGTTTCACAATATTTTGGATTGATACGTAAAATATAATATCATTCATTTGTGAATTCCAATAAACAAAATATATCTCGAGAGAGCGAAAATACTTGGGAATAGCGAACTGAGTGCTTTAAATTCAGCAAAGAGCATGTGCAAGTGGGATGACAAATTCGCAATATTTAATTCCACAAATCACAATTTCCGAATATTGCATGATTATGAACCACACACACATATCTCTATATATATACATATATATATATATATATTGATTAAGTTAAGCACCTACTAAATTAAATATGAAGTTAGTTTACCAACTGTATTTAAGACCTAATAAGATGACAACACATTGGATAACGTAAGGCCTTGCATGAAATTCTATCTTCCAAGTCCAACCATGAACATGCTATGCTAATGCTATGCTAAATATTTATTTATTTATTTATTTATTATTTAATGCGCTCTAACCCTCTTTAATGTTTAGTGAGATACGTTGATTTTTTCCATCTTAGTTAAAGTTATGTTACACGTACAATACACATTATGATGTCATCACTCATCACCAACATGAGGATTAATTGCTACTTGCTAAGGAGAATCAATGGATGATTAAAAAAAGGTAGCAATTCGGGTCCATGTAAAAAAGATACGATTATGGCACGATATAAATAAAATTTTAGATTAATTTTAAATTAATCTTCGTACAATTGGCACGAGTAAGATAAAATAGTGAGTTAATAAACATGATACGTACACGTGTGGCATAATAATTGCATGAACAAAAATGCATTTTATATATAAGTTGTGTTATGAAAATTGCTATCTTTATTTTCCAATTATATTCTTTAATTGATGAAAATATAATACTAAATTCATATGATGTATTAATCAAGTTATACACATTTAAAATAAATAACTTGTCTTTTGACAATACCACGATTAATTAAACAAGTTATACACGATTAAACGGTTAGTGTAATTGAGTCTTATTTCTGAAAAATAACTAATAAATAAGATAGTGAGGTCATTCTGACTGCGTCCATATAAATAACGCTTAATAAACAACACAAATACAACACCGGGACACGACGATCACCCTAATAAATCACGGAATCAAGTACCAATATCTAGAAGATGATCTAAATGTATATAATATATGTATATATAGGTAATGCTGGTGATCTGAAATAAGATGAGCCAATCCAAGCGAAATGGTGGGGTAGCAATGTGGGAACAAGAAATGAAGGCATGAGTGAAGAGGACTATTCAAGGGGAATGGGCATGATGAAGGGCTTCATGGCTTTATCCATCACCAAATAATAGAGTTAGTAAACTATGTTACATCATGGCTTACCCAACTTGTTTGATTAATCAACTAACAATAATAATGGACCCACCTTCGCTTAAGGATTATCTTCATAATAATATACAAAACATTTTCTCCATGGTATCATTGTCAGTCTCTTAATGGTATTGCAAAGGAGCAACAAAGTGAATGGTGAAGATTGAAAATGCTTGGCTTTGATATATTTATAATATTGACATATGGAATAGAAACTAATAATATTGTGGATCATAGAAACTAATGTCGTGGATATAGCATTTTGGTATTCAAATCCGTGGATTTGAAATGTTTTGCATGGCAAGTTTTTTCATTAAAAAAATTTAAAAAAAAATCGAAATTCATCCGAAACTTTAGAAGAGTTCGGAATTCAGACTCCCACATCGACACTATTAAAAGAAACATTCCTGTATGGAGAGAGATAAAAAGAAGTGAGAAGGGGCATGGCATCAAAAAGAAGCATCTCTAATCAGCTCAAGACAAACTAGATGATTATTGGTGCAGTGAATATGAAATGTCGATACAAACACATTATATATATATATAAATATATATATATATAGATGTTTATCTTCTATATTTATTTATATATTCTAAAGTAATCTTTAATGTGTTGATGAGTTCCTACTTGGCAACCACCAGCCATTAGAAAATTCCCAATATACATCCCATTTTAACTATTCTGGGTCCCAAATTTAACTTTTCCAGATATTTTAATATTAAATTCATGGAATCTTATCATAAATTATTTGTAGAAGTACATTTTCTCAAACAAAAACTTTGCAAATCTCCACTTCTTAAAGAAGATTTTTCCTCCCCACAAAAGCAGTTATTGCTACAAGCATTTTGTTCCATTGCTAATGATGTAGAATGTACTATTATTATTTATAATGCAGACACAAATCTTTAGAATTAATATGTCTTCTTTATTGCTTGTGTACAAAGCAATAATCAAACGTACAATACATTTAAATAGCACACTCATATTTATTTTAAGTTTACGAATTTTTATTTTTATTTTTGCGACCAAAAAGTGAAGTCTTGAGTGGCGTTTGGTTATGGTTTCCGAGACCAGTTTCTAGTTTTGGTTTCAAATAGTATCATATAGGTTTTGCAGACCACGTTTGGTTGCCAGTTATCTCTGTTTTTTGAGTTCGGTCTCGCAGACCACTGAAACTTTAATGAAGGAAAACAGAAAACGACTTGAAGTTGTTTTCTGTCTTTAGTCTTCAACTCAATCGTACAAAATAAAACAATAATAATATATTATGATTCTAAAATATTATTATATTATTTATAATAAGATATTAACTATGAAATTAACTTATATGATATATTATTAAAATCATTTTTATGTATAATTATAAATTTAATGAGATTACTATAATATATATACTTAAAATATATAAATTTTTAACTACTAACTTAATTACAATGATATAAACTCTTGAAACGGAATATTTACTACTATATATTATATTATTTAAACATATGTGATTAGAGTCAAGAAATATGAATAATTTTTATTTTATGAAAAATATTTTTTAGACATAATATTAATATATATTACTTTTAAATAAAACATACTTTCTTTTTAGTAACATAAATTGTGTTTTATTGCATTTTTTCATTTAAATTTAACCACAAATTAACAAAATACTAACCAAACAGTGCTTCGAAAACCAAACTTCCAAACTGGTTTGGTAGACTTAACTCTCAGACTGATTTTCCAAACCAAATTGGAAAACTGGTTTCCCAAACCACATAACCAAACGCCACCTTGGTTCTTCTTGCCAGGGTCGTGACTCGTGAGTAGCGACCCTTATTTTGCATCTAGACTTGCCTTAAGTGAACAAAGTCGGCGGAACCTTAAAATGTGAGGGCTTGAATATTCATCAATTTATATTTCATTAAATATATAAAAATATTTTTAAATATTTTAAGGGTCTAAAAATTAACTTAGCTTAGGGCCTTGACAAAAGAGAATCAACTCAGGAGCACTTCTGCTTGTATTCGCACCATTAAAAATTAACTTAATTATGGTGAAAAAAATTGTGATGGTGTAATTTTTCACGGCTAAAGTTATCGATTCAAATATTTTAATTCTCTTCAAAATTTCAGAACTTTTAGTTAAAAAAAAAAAGAGAAAAGAAAAGTATTTAAAGATTAGGCTAAACTGCGGCTAATGTACCTAATGTTTGTTTTTCTGCGGATTATGTACCCAATGTTTAGTTTCGACGGCTGATGTACCCAAACTTTATTCTGTTAAATTTTTCGTGTTTTCCGTCACTTGACCGTTAGCGAGTGATATATACACTTTTTGTATTTTTGACAAAACTCACTCATTTTTTGTCCAAATTTTATGCATAACCTACGGTTGGAAAGATAAGAGATAGATCTACAACTTTGGTGTTTTAAGTTTTGTAAAAAATATTTTTTTAAAATACAAAATTTCAGTTACAACGTAAAACTGAACATTAGTTTAATACAAAATATTTATTTCGAGCAAATTTTAATATACGTAATGATTTTTTTCTGATAAACCTCAAACTAAAATGATATATATTTTATATTTTCATCTGTAGTTTATTTATAAATTTTTGGACAAATAATGAGTAAGTTATACAAAAAATAGGAAAGCTTTTTTCACATCACATCTTTCATATTTTTGGCATAACTCACTATTTTTTTTGTCTAAAATTTATAAATAAACTACCGTTGCAAAGATAAAAGATTTATTTACAACTTTGTGGTTTAATATTTCATCATAAAAATAATTAAGTATATTATAATTTGCTCGAAACAAAAATGTGTATTAAACTAATTATGTCCAGTTTTACGTTGTAATTAAAATTTTGGAATAATGAAAAAAAAATAAAAAACTTAAACACCAAAGTTTTAGATCATCTCTTATCTTTCCAACCGTAGGCCGTGCATAAAATTTGGACAAAAAATTGAGTGAGTTATGTCAAAAATACGAATAGTGTATATATCTTTCGCTGACGGTCAAGTGATGGAAAACACGAAAAAATCTTATGGGATAAAGTTTGGGTACATTAGCCGTCAAAAATAAATGTACATAATCCGTCGAAAACAAATATTAGGTACATTAGCCGCAGTTTACCCTAAGGATTATAAAATTGACACTTGCTCAAGACATAATAACATTAAAAAATATATTAAATCAATTGAGATGCATGTGAAATCTTAGGAACTTCAGCTGTGAAAAATATAGATTCGTACTATTACAAAAAATGTAAATATGGAATACCGTATGTCCCTATTAACATTTATGAAATTTCACTATAATATGTACAATCTATAACGCGCCATTAACATGTTCATAATATAATATTAAAAATTTATTTCAAAGTCCATTCTGTTAAATAAAAATATGCGCTCAAAATTCCGGATCCCCGTATTTACCGCATTAGTCATGAAGTCGGAGCTCCATGAAGCATTATGTTAAAGTTGGGTGCTTTTTTTCCCTTCATCTTCTTAAGCTATGATGATAATATTACCTAAACCTTGAGACAAACATAAATTACCTTCAAAATCTTGTGTGACCATAAGCATGCAATACACCCATGTGAGTTATTTTTGGTCGTAATTAAAGGCAAGAAAAATATGGTCCAAAACAAATAAGTTACTTCTTTTGATTAAGCATATATTATAGACAACACATTTTTCTCCGACCTATGTGTTATCAACATATGCTAAAGATGCCAAAACCATCTCCATCACTTGGAATTCATGACTCGGATGGATCTCTCTCTTTGAGTGGGTGAGATAGCAAATAGAGAAAAAGGAATTCATATAAACATGAAAACGTTAGTTTTAAGGCCGTCACATACTATTATGTAATAGTGAAAAAAAATATGCAAGAATATGATAAGGACAATATCTTTAGAGAAAATCTAACGAGATTGTCAATTTATGATCTTTGTTTCTATAAATTTTGTTTTCAATATTTGCCGTAAAAATATTCATAAGTTGCGTGAAAGTTCCGGCATATAATTATTTTAATTTTTTTTATCGCGGTATATATTCATAAAAATATCAAAATAAAAATTTAAATATTTAAGTTAGTCACACTAGTGAAAACTACTCCATGACAAAAATAGAATACGTAGCTACATTAATATATACTTTAAATATTTTGGTCGCAAATATTTCATTTTTTTAGAGATTATCTTCACAAAGAAACGAGTTCGTATGTTTAGGAAAAATAAAAATAAATTTTTTTACTACATGTACGAAATGAATTGGAAATGGAATTTGACAAACATCTCAATTTTTTATATATATTTTTTTTCCTTCATAAAATGCAACTATTTTCTTTCTTCTAATCACTTATTATATATATATATATATATTGTAAATGTTCAATTTTCTCATTTCTTACACTCTACAACTATCTCTATCGAAATAAATTTATGTATCAACTTCACAACTTTTTCATGAGCTTGTAACTAACTATCTTATCTACAACGCATTAAAAAGACCCCAATTTTATTTAATTTTACATTGTTATTGATATCATATTATGAATATGATGTACAATTCTACATCATTAGCAATTAGCATTAGCATGGCTCTATTTATGATTAGGGCTAATTAAGCTAATTGTAAACTTTCAATAATCTAAAATTCGAGTTTAGTGTAATATTTAAATATATTCGATTAAAAAAACAAACAAAAAGGCATTTTCACAAGTAGGGACATGGAATTGCCAAGTTTCGAAAGGTAGCACAAGGCATAGGAAGTGAACAAGAATGTTGGGTTGCGTCTAGAGGTGCACATTCGACCGCCGCGGCACGTCGCGACTCGGTCGCCGACGCCGCGAGATGATGGCGTCGCGACGCGTCGCGGCGTGTGGCGTCGCGGCGAGTCGCGAGAGAGCGGGAGAGAGTGTTGTGTGAGACGGAGAGAGAGAGAGAGCGCGGGAGGGAGAGAGAGAACGGGGGAGTCGCGACTCGTCGCGACCGGAAGCTCGGAGTCGCGACGCGTCGCGACGCGCCGGAATCCACCGCGACGAGTCGCGGTGCAGTTTGGCGACGGAAATGTGCACCTCTGGTTGCGTCCAATGTTCACACGTGTGAGAATCTAAGCGACTCCTTCGAAGCTTCACAATGATTACTCATCAACTTGACCTCCAACACATTCGACGCGTGTATTCTTCTCTTTTCTTTTTCATTTCTTTTCCTACATTTTTATTAGGTATTTTGCTTTTATTATGTACTTTCAAAATCAATAATATACGGATAAAGTGCACTTTAAATATTTTTTATACCGTTTAATTATTTCAGTTTATATGAATTATATATTTTATAAAAATATATCATCTACTTAAAAAATATCAAAATGTTATCAATAAGTAGATTTAAAAATAAGTTTAAATTTACAAATAGTCAGATATATGCATATTTATTATCAAATGACATTTAACAGACATTATTATTATATTTAAAAATTATATTTTAATTATCTTAAATAAAAAATTGTACGTTATATCAGATCTTTAAAATCATTTAGCACTCGTTATACTTATACGTGCTTCTACCATTCATAATATATATATATATATATTATAATATATATATATATATACACGCATCATGCGTGAATACATTTATGTAAAAAATGTAAAGAATTTACACAATATCTTCAAAGAAATTTATTCCAAAATTATACATAAATGCAGATGATACGTAAATATATTTCCCTATGATTTAGAGGTGTGATGTGTCACGTTCTTCTTATGGCAATGGCACGCTTGTCTCATTGTTTGTCGCAAATTAATATGAATAATAGTAAATAGAAAGATAGAGAAAAAGGTTATAAGTTTGGTCAAAAAACGTGGCTGGTAAATTTGCAATCGTGAAGAAGAAAAGATGTGAAAGGAACCTAAAGTGGGACCAAAAATGAATGCATTAATACTTTATATGGATACATTTTTACAATAAATATCAGTCGAAGGGATAAAAAGGAAAGGGCACGTGTGAAACAAGGAGTTCATTGTACACATTAAAAAATAATTTTATGCCAACAGATTTTAATAAATAATAAATAGCAAAGTGTTACACACAGTGATAAATTCGGCTAGGACTTAGCATTTACTCTATTATAATTTCATTCATTTTTACGAGAATTTTATTAGGATTAAATTCAGAACGTCCGAATAATGCATATCCTAATACAGAAATATAAATTCATGACCTTAATGTAAAGGCCAAGCCGTCTAGGCTCCACAAAAGACGCGTACTCTTAATATGATATTTATATAAATATTAATAAATATTCTTACTAAAATAATTAGTCAAGTAAGCAAAAGCTAAATAAATAATTAAACTAATTTAAAGTATAGTGCTTTTGATCCTTACTTCAACATTTTTTTTATCTTTCTTCACGTTTAAATAATTTTTATAGTACTTTTTTCTCTTCACTAATTTTTTTTTATGTGCTTCACCAGCGTTTGAATGCGAGTTTCACCCTCTTTCCTCAATTTGACAAGGAAATGCTTAATTGGCATAACAATAAAATAAATTAATTCATAAAATCTAGACTCTTTCCATAATCGATATTCAATATATTCAAATTTTTATCACCGTTTATCTATTATAATAAGGGTTAATTAACGAAATACCTATTTTGTGCACACCTTTTAAAAAACTACCCATTATGGGTAGTTTTTTACACAGACAATGGGTAATTTTTAAAAAAAATTGACACAAAATAAATATTTCGTATAATTTCCTTTATAAATATGCCATTACAATTAAAAATAACAGAAAGAAGCAGTTTAGGAATTGTTTGCTAAAGGAAAGAAATAAAATTGTAACCTTTGAGATTTTTTATTTTGTAATCGTTATTATACGTTTTAGTCACAAGGTGCTTTACGGAATAAATTATTCGACAGTGATTTTAATACGTCGAAATATGCCTAAATTATCATATCCTAAAAGAGAAATTAAATCTAAGAGCAATAACTTAAATAAAACTAAGTAATAGAATGTACATGCATTTGCAATATTTAAGCTGGTCTCAGCTAAATAAAGAAAGATTCCTTCAATAATAACCTAGTTATTAGCCCTAATTGCACGTGCCTACCCTATATAGCTAAGCAATATAATTTATGTGCACCAATCATTGGAAGGTAAATAAACTTCTATTATGTTACGACTTACGAGATTTTGTTCCTTGAAATTTAATTTCTATGTATTTGCATACCACGGTATAATTTAGGACGAAACTAGAATTAGCAAAAACAATATTTATTTATTGCCACTTTCTTAAAACAATTTGTCGATGACGGACACAAAACAATTAAAACAGAGCCATTGCCTCCGATTTTTTCTTCTTCAAATCTCTAGATATATTTTTCAAATTTTTAGCTTCGGGGATGTTAAATTTGCCCTATAGACGTACTTTTAAATTCACGTACTTTTAAATTTTCAAATAAATCATATACGAGAGACGGGCCCTAAGTACGCACTTTATGACTCTATCGTAAGTTCGCCTCTTTTACATCAAACTATATTTGATGTAAAAAGAAAAAGACTCAATATTTCATCAAATAAGGGTAAAGATCCTAAATATATATTAAAAAAATAAAAAAAATAACAACAATAATACTTAATATTGCCTAAAGAAAGTTAGACTGTTTTTCTCATTAAAAAAGAACATATCTCCGTTAGTTAATGTTACGTAACGTCAAGTTGACTTTCACGTAGCAACTCCTTATTATCAAATATTTGGCATTTTTTTTTCACTCATTGCCATTTCTCTAATTATTCAGTAAATATATTTTTCGAAAATTGATTCGCAAGAAAGAAAAGAATCTCATAAGTTAGGTCAAAAAATCCTCAAACATATATGGAGAAATACCAAGCCACACTATAATCCCATTATATTCGGAAATATCATGCACTAATCTTCTAACGCTTTCGTTACGCTTATCAAAAAGATTCCTTTCATCGGACGGTCAAAAACTTGCACACGACGAACATCCAACGGTCCCACCAAACCCTATCTTTTGCAGAGAAACCGACTCTCATATCATCTGACCTTTATTTTAATGCATATAGAAAGGGCGGGTAGCATACTGAAGCTAACCATATCGCGACACGTGTCCGCCATGTCTGACCCAACCCACACGTGACAGCCGCCACGGGACCCACACGTGCGTAGTTCACCGCCTCTAGTCAACTGCTTTCTAAATTTAGACATACGTATTGAATACAATATAATATACAAGCAAATAATACACAAAACAAAATACATACAATCTACATATCATTATATTTATATCAAATCCCTTAATACATTTCATGTTTATCTACATATATAAGATTAAAAAAAAAAGTATATACATTTTATGGAACCCAAAACTTATGTATAATCACTCTAAGAGACCTTTCTTCTATAATTATTAATTATTATGGTAATTATAAAAACCCACTTGGTCTTGGTCTATACTGTCCTTTATTTTATCAACCTTTTTTTTTTCTAATTGGCCTCTATGTACATTGCTAGAGACTTTTTTTTTTTTCCGAGACCGGCTTGCGGGAGAGGAAAAGCTCGGGGCATCGGAGCAGGGGAGTGGCATTATAAAATAAAACCTAGTTTCGTATAGGCAGTGGCATTAGGGTAATTAACAGACGCAGTCGTGGGCGGAGGCGGGTCTTTTTTTCAGCTAGTATTCTATGATCAGTCCTCCCATGGGCGCCCGGTGCGGGATCCCCTTCCGCCGCTTGGCCGTCCGGTAGCTGACGGACGTCGGAGGCGGGGTCGACGGCGTGAAGCTCTGCACCTTCATGTGATTGCTCTTCGCCCGGATATGGCCGTGGCTGCTGCTGCTGTACGACTCTTCGTCGGAATCCGACGCCATTATCGGCGTCCGCTTTTTCTTGACGTCGAAATTCTTCGAGGTCCCGACGATCTGCATATCAGCAATGGAGCGAAGAATGTTAGAACTGGACAATGCCACAATTCAATACAGTACTTAATTTGGGGTTCATCAACAAATTTGGACCAATTCTGAGAGAGTAAAAGAAACACACATGAATAATGGTGAGAGAAAGAAAGAAAAAAAAAAGTTGACCGAGCAAACCTAAACATTTCAACTCTGTTTGTTTCCGGGAAAATGCAGCAAGAAAAACCCTAATCTGCAACTAGATTGTGAACACATTTCGATTTTCGACCCATTTCAAGAAACATGTATTCTATTACGATTTTCAGATAGAAACCCCAATGTCTCAACCCTGTTTGTTTCCCGGGAAAATTCAGAGAGAGAATGGAGAAGGAAAAGAAAAGAAGAGTGAGTTTCAAAAGTCCAACATTTCAGCTACCTAACCTAATTGCTCACAATGAGAGAAAAGAAAAGTCAACTCGTTCGACGAACAAACAAGCAAAAGAGAGCATCAAGGAAACACCATAAGTGTCTGGCATTGAATTAGTAGTACCTTGCAGCCGAGGGAGCAGAAGCGGAAGGAGTCAAGGAGGCTGCGATCGCAGACCTCGCAGGTGTTGGTGACGCCCTTGCCGGGCCGGGGCTGCGGCCTCTCGTTCAGGAACACCACCCTCGCGCTGTTGATGATGTACGTCTGCACCCCCGCGATGTCCAGCACCTTCTGAATCTCCGACACCCTGATCACGTCGTGGTACGACGACCTCCGAATCTGCAAATCCCAGAAACCATTCTCAGAAAAACTGATTCTTTGAAACAGGGGAGTGTTGTTTTCCCGAGAGAAAGCTCGCAAGGGACCTGACCTGAATGGCGCGGTGGTCCTTGTGGTAGTGGAGGCAGAGCGAGCAGAGCGCGCCGTTCATGCAGTCCAGGCAGTACATGTTGCACTCGCTCTTGTGCGAGTCCGCGTGGAGTTTGCATTGCACGAAGAAGCTCTCGCGGAGCAGCGGCTTCAGCCACGGCGGCCACCGAGTCGCGCCCTCCTTCGTGCCCGTGTTCATCGACTCCTCGATCTCCTCGGGACCCTGCAACAAGCAAAAACAAACCCGGGTTTCAATCAGAAAACAGAAAACAGAAGAAAAAGAAACAGAAGACCGATTCTTGAAAGGAGGGGGAAAAAGTACCATGATTCTTCTGCTCTTGGGCTTGATTTCGCGGACGAGAGTGGAGGCGTCCTTGTTGTCGATCGCCAGCTTGACCGAGGGGGTGAAGAAGAGAGGCAGAGCTCGAGTTTGGGTATCAATGGTGGAGAGAGAGAGAGAGAGTGAGGGTTCTAGAGGGAAAGAAAGAGATGTTTTTTGGGTTTTTTCAGAAGAAGTGGAGGCGGTGAAGAAGATTATGGGCTCTTGTAGGGAGTGGTATATGGCGTTAAGAGAGAGAGAGAGAAGGAAAGAGACCTTTTATTCTTCATTTTTATTTATTTATTTTATTTTTATTTCGGTTCTTATTTAAGAAATTAAGAGTAATCGACTATCGACATACACTAGCGCCCCTTAATTTGGTGTGTTTTTGCATTTTGGTGCCTCAATTTTAGTTTTTGACATTAACGTCTTATATTCTTTCAAGAAATAATATACATAGAATTTTCGTTGAATTAATACTTTGTATGATCCTGTTTTTACTAAATATAATTGATTTATTTATCAATGTATTAATTATCTTGATGGTAAAATAATTTTGTTTGATCTTAACGATATTAATAGAAGTTCTATTTGTAATGTTCTTTGCATGTTGTAAGAACAAAAAAATATATATGACAATATATATTTTTTTCTTAAATATTTGCATAACAATAATAGACTATTACCCAAATCTTTAATTTTAATAATATTGTTAAGACAAGTCTCATAAAAAATAGAGTAAAACAACTTCAGCTAGATCACGTGTTCGGTATAGCTTACAAATTTTATTATTTTACAGCACGTACAGAATAATATGCTACTATATTTCAAGGTTTTAAATACCGCTTGCCGATGTCGTTTCGCACTTTTCATTTTACGGATATATCGCTTGTCGATTGGTATCTCATAGGTAAATCGATGGATATGCCGATGGATATATCGTTTCGCATATCCTCGAAAAAAGATTTTCGATGGGCATGCCGATGGATATTCGAGAAATTTAATACCTTGCTATATTTAAAAGATTTAGGGTTATTTTTTAAGGAAAATAAAATTCATGAGACGTAACGATCAACTACAAAAGTTAAAGGGTATTTGTGCTAACTATTCTTTATTTAATTTGTTTAATTTAGTGTTTTTGAGTGTGAGAAAGAGGTCGTTCTTATCCGCTCAAAGTCCACAACCGAGCCAAGCTCCGAGCCTCAGCCCGAAGCTAGATGCGTTGGGTGCAAGGAACCCACCTCCTTCTTTCCTTTTTATTTCCTTTCATTTTCATGATCTTATTTTTAAAATTATTAATTTAATTAAATTTTTTTTCAGGGTGGAGAGGGATATTTATTGATTATTTATACGAGACCCCTTATTTTAATCAAACCCTTTGCTTGATTCATTATTAGTGATCAACTCAATATATTTTTTTCCTTGTATAACGCATAATTTATTCCATCTTAGTTGTATGTGGCATTACCTATTCCATTATTTGTGTCACATTAATTAGTTTACAATTAAATGAGACACCCTCCTTGTTATGTGCTCCTAATAGTAATATTATTTCTTGTATCATGTGTGATGACATCTCTATTGTTTCTTCTTTGCCTAATTTTTATTTATTATGTTTATTATTCTTTTGTCTTAATCAAGGATTGCATCACTTGATAATCATGTCAAGGTCAAGTTCCTTGAGCCATTTTTCTTCCTCTGAATTTTCTTTAATGACTAAATAAAAACACTATGATATGTGTAACCTCCGATTTCACAAACTTCGGAATTACCGATTTCGATAAATCAGAATCAAAATAGGCTACTAAAATTAGCGGTTTACTACTTGATATTGAGATTTATTATTAATTAGGAAATATTGAAATTGTAATTTCAATATAAAATTATCCTTTTTTCCTCACTTCTATATATTATTGAGTTAACAATTTGAGTAGCCAAACTCGCTATGTAAGAAATTGAGAGAGTGCAACATTTTGGGACTAGTTTATATATAATTTATATCATTCATTCATGGATGGCTTTAAATTTTAATCGTGTTAGATTCGGCATTGGTCGGCCATCCTTGAATAAAGAGTGCTAATCTCTTGCACATAAAAGGAATTATCTATGCCACCAAAACAAACGTGTTCCTGTTCTTAGAAAAAGAAAGGAGAAATATATCAACTCAATATCATAGCTCTCATATTTATTACATAAATGTATACATATTACATATATATACACTTATAATGAGGTTTCAAGGTTCTTTGAACATGTCCATACCTGGAATATTAAGAGATATGTATGCTTAGAGAAATATAAAAACTATTTTACCAAAGAAAATCCTCCCGAAAATGTATTAAAAATAATAAATATATCGATAAATTAAATGTAGCATATTACTCCCAACGTGACTAAATTCAAAAAAAAAAAAATTAGCACATGTTTTTTTTTGCCAACAATCTATTAATTTTATCTGATCTTGCAGAATTTTCATCTTAATATCTATTGAGTAGTACATTCAAATCGGCGGAGCCAAGGGGGGCGAAGCGGGGGCGGCCGCCCCTAGTTGGTCCGAACTCGTTATTTTTTATTTTAATATATTCATATTATTTTATAAGTTTATATATAAATAATAAACATAGCATTTGTAGACTAAATGTCATTATAGTGTAGTGGTATCTTTTTGCTCTTTGATGTTATAGTCATGGGTTCAATTCTCAATATTTACATATTTTTAAATTTTTTTTAGCAATAGTTTTTATGATTATAATTTTTTTGAATAATAGTAGTTTCAATGTCTCGTTTTATTTTGAAATTTATGAGAATTCTAATCATGTAGAGATCCTAATGAATGACTTTCGTAAAGCAAAAGTTCATAAAAAATAATTGTAATACAATGTATTATAGTAGTTTCAATATCTCTTTTGTTTTGAAATTTGTGAGAATACTAATCATATAGAGATCCTAATGAATTATTTTCATAAATCAAAAGTTCATAAAAAAAAATAGTTGTATGCAATGTATAAAGTTTCAGTGTCTCGTTTTATTTTGAAATCTATAGTCTGTTAATTTTCGCCCCTTCTTACTTAAAGTCCTTGGCTCCGCCATTAAATGATCACGATAGTGTAATAATCTAATATATTGATATATTTTGGTGATTACTTAACAAAACTAAATCTTATGTTTG
Organism: Parietaria judaica; assembly: GCA_954871525.1. Taxonomy (NCBI): domain Eukaryota; kingdom Viridiplantae; phylum Streptophyta; class Magnoliopsida; order Rosales; family Urticaceae; genus Parietaria; species Parietaria judaica. The sequence goes on along the minus strand of OX940868.1, from coordinate 17,143,025 downwards.
ACACAAATTATTATCATTTCTATCACTTTTAACCTTGAGAGAGCAACATGCTACTTATTAAAAGTATAGGGGTATTGCCAAATATTAATATTTAAATTGCAAAATGCACTAATTTTAATTATGTAAATACATATAAAGATACCAATATTCAAATTAAATGGGGCATTATTTTCAGTACTCAGAAATATATTTATAAAATAGTTATTAGATAATTAATTAATTTATCGTTTCACTGTATATAATAACATAATCTAGTATATAAATATGGTATGCTGATTACGTGACCAAAGTAAATGGGTTAATGACGGAAAAATACTCAAAGTTGGGTAAAAAAAAAACTTCTCGTTTACCTAAAATTTAAAAGTGATGGCAAAAATACCCAAAGTCGCATTTAAGGCGTTGATCAGTCCATTCTCGTGATGCAGTTAACTTACCTGTTTATTCTGGCCAAGTGGACAAACGTGGCTTGCTGACATAACAATTTTTGCCACATGAACTAGCCCAATTGGGGGGTTAATTCGTTGTTTTTTCGTAAACGAGGTTGATCTGTGCTCGTCCACGTGGCAAAAAATTGTTATTTCAGCAATCCATGTTTGTCCACGTGGTCAGAGTTAATGGGTTAGTTAACTGCACTACGAGAATGGAGTGGTCAACTCCCTAAATGTGACTTAGGGTACTTTTGCCATCACTTTTAGACTTTGGGTACACGAATATTTTTTTAACCAAACTTTAGGTATTTTTGGCGTCATTAACCCAAACTAAATCATATGTTTAGCATAAATATATTAATTAACATTTTTTTAGGGTAATTTGCGGCAAAAGTAGCCAACTTATTGCCATTTAGACAGTTATATAGCCAATGCGATTTAATGTTGGCAATAGTATCCAATGTTTCTTAAGTATCTTTCGAAATAAAATCCATCCAATTAATCTTAACACTGTTAGTCAACGGATGAGCTGGCACGTTTGACCACCACACGGACGCCAACGTGGCATGCCACATATTTTTTCTTTAATTTATTATTTTTTTTGGACCCTCTGTCTCTATACTGCCACGTCGTCGGACCCTCTATCTCTATACTGCCACGTCGCATGCAGGAAGCCACACAAAAATAAATGGCGGCAAGACTAGGTTTCGAACACTCGCCCTCTCAATACAATCTTATTTTATATTTTAAATTTTTTGTAGTATGGCTAATTTATATGTTACATTTTGTAATTCTATTTTATATGTCCTAATATGATTACATTTTATAAATAATTTAGCATTCTTCTTTTTATTTTTTTTTAAATAAAATAACATTTATACAATCACAGTTAATATGGATAATTTATATCTAATGTAATTTTATTACATTTTACCTGTTACATTGTGTAAGTTAATTACATGCATTAAAAAAAATCACATGTTATTAGTAACAATTTTGAATGTTACATTTAAAAATTAAAGATTAATTACGTGGCATGCCACGTTGGCATCTGGGTGGTGGTCAACCGTGCCACATCAGCCGTTGACTAACGGAGTTAAGATTAATTGGATGGAATTTATTTCGAAACATACTTAAGGAACATTGAATACTATTGCCAACATTAAATCGCATTGGCTATATAATTGTCCAAATGGCAATAAGTTGGTCACTTTTGCCGCAAATTACCCTTTTTTTTTACGCGTTTTAGCCCGTTGACAATGATATGTTATTTCTCAATAGTGTAAGGAGTTGTTGCCGAAATTTTTAATTATAATTATCATTTCAAAATAAACTAATATTTAAATTCATAAGACATTGACATCAATTACTCAATTAAAGAAAATTAAGAAATGTACTTTTTGCTTCATTTTTTTTTTCATTAAACATCTCATATTAGTAAACATAGGATTAATGAATGTAATAGGTGTTCACATGATATGTCTTTGTATCCCGATAATTCAATGTACTTTTTGGCCAAAATCATGGAGTCACAACAAATTACATCTTTCTCTCTTCGATTAATTGTTTTTTCCATTTGAATGCAATTCTCTTCAATAAATCATCATTTTGAAATAGTCTCCCAAACCTTAATTTCTTAAAGGAAGGCGACATTTCACGCTACGAAAAAATCCCCTCCAAAATTAAATTCCTCCTATAATATTATTAAACTTGCTCTCTAAAATAGCATGAACAAAATGATGTTTTTATTTTATTAAAATAGAGAAAGTAATTGACTTATGAACACAAAATTTCCATGAATAATAATGGGGGCAATTGTGGAAAACAAGTAACTTTTCAAGCTGCTCAATGACTAAATAGAAGACTAGCCTTGCTTTTAGTGCCCCCATCTTTTCAAGTGGCCGCAAATTGCAGAAGCGATTCCTTTCTTCAATTATATCGTGATACTTAAATTGAAATCTTTTCAAGCTCTTCCTTTAAATAATAATAAAAAAATCTGAGTTTTTTTTTTTTTTTTTAATTCCGAATCCGAATTTGGAGTTTTCATAAAATCTTAAATTAGGGTTTTAAAAGTTTAAAATTTAGATTTTCATATTTAAATTAAATTTGAAGAAGGATAAGATTTTTTTTTAATTGGGTGACACAGTTGACCAAGATTACATGTACTCACATTACAAGATATTTGTCAAGGTAAGAACAACCGGCACTATTGGCCACAGGTAGAGCTGCACAAAAACTTCGCCAGTCCCGGTCGAAACGCATCGCGGCGTTCTCCGGTTAGTCGCGACGTTTCGCGATTCGGTGCCCTAAATCGCGACTGTTCGCGACTTCCTCGAGGCATCGCGACGCAGACTCTCTCTCTCTCTCTCTCTCTCTCTCTCTCTCTCTCTCTCTCTCTCTCTCTCTCTCTCTCTCTCCCCCCCCCCCCCTCTCTCTCTCTCTCTCTCTCTCTCTCTCTCTCTCTCTCTCTCTCTCTCTCTCGACGCATCGCGACCTGACGTTTGGCGATTTCGGCGATTTTGCCGCGACCGGTCGCGACGCCGTGATGTGCAGCACTAGCCGCAGGCACTATCGGCCAATATTACAAATATCATGCAATTTCTGCGTCTCAAGGGATCGAACCCAAGACCTCATAGGAGAGTATTATTGTAATGAGTTTACCACTATGCCAAACAAGCTTGGTTAAAAAAAAAGGGATAAGAATTTAAGTACACGTAAAGAAGGTGAAAATTCATAAAACATAAGATTATAAAAATATATTAAAAAAATGTCTAAATGCATATTAGCGTAACTTATAATCCGGTTTCAATTTTTTCAATCCAGGACACATATCCGATTTTTGTAAATAATCCAGATAAGGTTTTTGAATACTAGATCAATTTTAACCTGGTTTTGATCCAGGTGTGATCTAAAAATGAATTCGACCGGTTGCATTTTTGTTAATCTTTTTTAATACCCCTAGTCTCTTCATTAGCATTTCTTCCAACTCATCATTTACACTTCTGTCCCCATGCTTAGTCCTATAAATACAAGATTATGGAATCCCAAATACAGATTCATTAGTAATAATTATGATTTTTTTTTTCAGAATCAAAATTTTGATTTTCATTTCTACCTTATTTTTTTAATATATCAATAAGAGTTCATTTATTTGAGTCTACTAACCCATATCCAAAGGTTCATATGCTATTTAAAAATTCATTAGAACTTTAGGTTATGGTCTCTGAGATCAGTTTTTGGTTTTGGTTTCAAACAGTGTCATATTGGTTTCGCAGACCACGTTTGGTTACTAATTGTCTCTGTTTTCTGAGACCGGTCTCGCAGACCACTGAAACTTTAATGAAGGAGAAAAGAAAACGACTTGAAATTATTTTCTGTCTTTGGTCTTCAACTCAATCGTACAAAATAAACCATAATAATATATTATCATTCTATAATAGTATTTAATTATAATAATAAGGTATTCACAATAAAATTAACTTATATAATAAATTATTAAAATAATTTTTATATATAATTATACATTTTATGATATTACTATCATATTAACAAATATACTTAAATATATATATATATATATATATATTATTAAATACTAACTTAATTACAATTATATAAACTCTTGAAACGGAATATCTACTACTTTATATAATACATTATTTAAACATGTAATTAGAGTCATGAAATATAGATACATTTTTTATCATGGCAAATATTTTTTAGACATAATATTGATGTATATTACTTTCAAATAAAACATACTTTATTTTTAGTAACATAAATTTGTATTTTATTGAATTTTTTCATTTATTTTCGATCACACATTAACAAAAGACTAACCAAACAGTGTTTCAAAAATCAAACTTCCAAATTGGTTTGGTAGACTAAACTCTCAGGCTGGTTTCCCAAACCAAATTGTAAAACTGGTTTCCCACTAAACCAAACGCCACCTTACTTTTTAAAAACATAAATCGACTTTTGGCTCCGGTTTTGAAAAAAAAAAAAAAACACAGAAGCAATTCGTTTTGAAGTTTAACAGGCTTTCACATATAAATATCTGGAATTAATTTAAATTTCCGGTGTAGTTTGGTGTTTGGATATCTCATTTTCAACAAAAACAAGCTAAAGCCGTTCTACAATTCCAATGAACTGAATATTTCTAACTTTTAGTTTAGAAATTATAGGGATTGGCCTAGGGGACCAAATATCCAAAAGTAGTTGATGTTTGTATTCATAAATCATATATAGTTTAGTATTTAATGGCTAACTATTATAGGCTGAGATATTAGGGTTGACTAAGCTATAATTAACTCTTTTATAAATATAAGAAACGAATAAAAGTACACATATAATCTAGCTGCTGATGGATTAGTTCAATACTTAAACGGGAATCATTTACCATTAGAATAGTATTATAACTAGTCTTGTCTTGTGCGTATTTTTAATCGTAGTTCTTAATTAATACTTAAAGAGCTTGATTAAATCCGACACTATTATATAATTTCAAAAAAGAAAAAGAAAAAGAGTAAGATATATTTCCTGAATTCACGCATTCTTTTTCTTGAGGAAAATCTCATAATTTCAATTTATTTGGTTCTAGGTGAATTGCATTATCAATTGTTTTTTAGTAATTTCATTGAGTTGCTATAAATTTCAACCTAATATTGTACTTTTTTTTATGGGAACCTAAACTGTACTTAAGTACGTAATGTCATTCGTTTCAAACTTGCAAACATTTTTCCTATTTTGTGCACAACTAACCATCATTGAAGAACAAAAAGAAAAAAAAATGCAATTTCTTCAAAGAGAAGCATTAATGAAGAACAAGGCAACAATTATATAAGACCTTAGACTAATATATATATATATATATATATATATTAGCTACAGTTTAAATGAGTAATTTGAATAATAAAATTAATTGGGTGACGTATTATAGCTTCTAAGCTTCAGTCGAAGTTTAAATACTGAAGTCAAAATACTATTGATTATATTAAGATGCTTTGCTTCCAAAATAATTTAGTACAAAATTTCTTTGGAAATATGTAGAAGCTTAGACAATTATTGGTCTATCTTTATGACTTTACTATTAATAATCTTTAAAACCCTAATCCTAAAAGACTGCAACATTAGTGATCACAACGCTCGTCATGTGGACGTAGTTGATAGACAAATATTGTAACATAGTTTTAAACATAATATTTAGAAAATTCTTATAACCCCTAAAAGCTTGACCTTATGTTAGAATAATACAATTTGTGTTAGAAGAAAACAATAGTTTTTAGTTGAGGCAGTTTGTGTTAGAAGGAAATACCAAAAGTCTCTCATGAAAACATAACTTAATTATAGCCACATTCACTTAATTAAACTTCCTATTTTATTGCAAATTATTGTATATAACTAACTTACTAGCTAGAACTCAAAGGAAATATTTTGGCATTCCTTAAATGAATATGCTATTTAGAGTGTTTAGTGGCAAAAGTAACAAAGTTATTTATAAATAGGACGGTATAGAACAACCTTAAAAAATTAAGGCAAAAGTATCTAAATTTACATTTTTCTGGTTCGGTAGACCTCATCCAATTTCTCATTAGTTTTTTATTATTTCCGTCAGTGACGAAGTTAACAACGCAAGTCGCAATGCTATTGAGGAGAAGAACTGAGATTCAAGAGAGAAAGTCAAAAGGAAAATAAGATTTTGCGTTGTTGATGTTTCAAGAATCTGGGTTTACATTTAGGTTTATTTTGATGTTCGTGAATTTGATCGTTTAAATTTATTTGTTTTATTTGTTGTTGACATCATCACTCAAGAAAATACTAAAAAACTAACAAAAAAAAAGGATAAAGTCTACCGATCTACGAAAAAGAGTGAACTTAGATATTTTTGTGATAATTTATTTAAAATGACTCTACAGTACCGTATACTACTTTAAAAGAACTTGAATATTTTGCTGCTAATAACCCAAACCAAACATTGCATACGACATAAAGAGGAAATTTTTATCAATACTCGGTATATCAATTTGAGTTCCGAACTCCGAACTTCTTTCAAATGGATTTACCCTCACAAAACTTATCACATTTTGTATCAATTTCTTCTTTTAACTTGTCACTGTATATTGATTTCTTCTTGAACTTTGAATTTCTATCATAATACCTCACATATATTAAATGTGTACCGATTCTATCAAAATTTAAAGATGCATTTTTCTTTTTCTTATCTTTTAAACTTACTCTAGATTTTAATCATTTTTTTTTTTTAAATCTCTCCCAAAATTTATTCCCTCTGTATGCATTATTTCTCGCTATAGCTTCGCTCGACCTTTACCTTCCATGAAGTCTCAAAGCTCGTGATTTCCGCCATCTTGTTAAAAATGATTATCATTCTCCCTCTTAAGTTATAACAGAAAGATAAATTGTTATTATTTAATGGAAAGATAAATTGTTATGATCATAAAATATTTAATGTGGCGAAGACGAAAAAAAGTTTAAGGAGTCTTTATACATTAACTAATTAAATCTAATTTTAACTATCATCAAGTTAAGCCTCTAATGTGCCCACAAATTTGAAATGTCATTCGACAATAGAAATTTTAGTGCTTGAAGTTCTACTTGAACACAACTTTTGATTGTATTTTCTAATTTAAATTGAGTTTTGAATTTTTTGCTTTCTTGGTTAATAGATAACTTCAAATTAATTAAAAATGAACAAACTCTTGAAGTGGGTTGGTTCATGACTCATCTCCCAGGATATGTAGCAAATAAATAATACCCATGGATGGAAAAGTTCAACTTGTTTTTAATGATATATACATAATAATAAAAAATGGTTTAAATTTAAACCATTTACGTAAATTAATGGAAAATATATCCAGCAATTATTCTTATTATACTCATAAATTATAAAAGATTATAATTGTGCTCAGAGAATCCCCCTATTCAATTGGGATGATATCTTGTAGTTGGATTTACTTTGAAATCTAGAGATTCCTTTATTGAAATATTCATGTCACTATATAAAATGATATTCTTTTTCTCAGCTTTTTGGTATAAAACAAATCTCTAGTTAAGTTTTCATGAAGTTGATAAATTTTGATTCTTGTCATTACTGCTTTAATAGTGAAGAACTGAGAGTCCAACTGATTGATATCATGTTAGTCAGTGATATTACCAATCTGACCTTCAGACAGTTTTTATTTGCATCATTGTTGTCCAAGTGAAATGGTCATAGGAAATTGAATATTGCAATCTTATTTTTTTTCTTAATTATTTAAACTATTATTATTAGAGGATATAGAGTTAGCACGATGCGCGGTGATAATCTCAAATTTTCTATTGTGCGGAATTAATACTAAAAATTACAGGGATGTATGGCCTAGTTTCTGCTTAACTAAAATATTTCGAATATATCACGTCTCAATTTGAATAATTTTAGGTTCATATGCAACATTTTTCCTTATTGCTAAAGTATCACTTGAAATATGCAAATTTCAACAGACTACTTTTTTTATTACTAAATATGACAGTTAGATAAAAAATTATCAATTATATTTACAACCCTATATAAAAATATATTTAGAATAATACATTCGCATCTCATCTGTTCCTGTTGCGTAAATTATCTTTATGAAAATACCAATATATTAAGAATTTAATGCTTCAAAACTCCATTTTAAGCTAATTCTATCGTTTTATTATATTCTTTAGCAAGCCATGATAGAGAGAGATTCTTAATGACATGCATAGAAGCCGTTTTTGAACCATCATGCTTGTTTTTATTAATTTTCTTTTGTAGGAATTTTTCTTTTGTTTTTTGTTTTCTTGGTAAAGAGCTAAGAAACGTATGACACCAATTAATTTAATACCTTGTTTGGATGAATAATTTTTTTTTTTAAATCTCCTTATAAAACCTCATTGAATATATGATGTGTATTATTGCTAACTTCAAAGTTGATCTACTTATATGATTTGAAAAGGTCAACTCCATAATTAAGATGTAACTGAAAATCAAAGCCTTTATAAGGGAATAGCTAAGCCTTTCTTATGTAAAACTTCAAGGACTAGAGCTTTGACCTTTTACTACTACAATTGTATTTTCAATGTGCATGTATATTTTTACAACACTTAAAAGATCAATAAAATAGATATAATATTGTAAGGCCAATACATTGAGGAGGAAAGAAAAAAAAACTAAGAGTTAGAAAATTAGCAATGTGTTATTTTTTTTTCTTCGCAGAATTCTAAACGATCGTGAAAATACAATTGAAACAGGGGCGGAGTTATTGAGGGCCGAGCGGGGACGGCCGCCCCCACTTGATTCAAATTTGTGATTTTTAATAAATAAATATATACAGTTTTATCAATATATATTAAATGTATCATAATAAAACAAAGTTAATACTCTTGTGTAGTGATTTTAGAATAGTTTTTACTCTCCCTCTTTGAAGACCAAGGTTCAATTCCCATCAACTTCATTTTTTTAATATTTATGATCTCTATTATTAACTATCTCTTAACATAAAGATTCGTTTATTATACATTAAGTTATAATCTTTGTATAATTGTATCAAAAAATATTTTATCGATTATTAAAAACTAATTATAAAAATATTTTATTTATCATATCATATTCTAAAAATTTCGGCTTAATTTTTTCCGCCCCCTCTTGGCAAAATCCTGGCTCCGCCCCTGAATTGAAATATAATTTTTATAACTTAATATCCATAATCTCGAGCTAATCATATTCTTCTCGTGTCTCGATTAGAGATGACTGTGCTATATTATTAATTTATTTATATGATAGGATAATATTTAGGAAAAACACAAATATTTTCACTTTAAAGTACGGGTAATTGGCGATAAAAATATTGAAGTTTTGTGCAGTTTAATCTTGATGTTATTTTTTAGACAAAAATATATATTGTTATTTTGTAGGCAGATAATTCTCTGTTTAAGTTATTGGACATTAATTTTCATTGTAGATGTTAAATTGATATGTAAAAATATGGACATGTGATTTTCTTTTTGTGTAAGGTAGACACTTTTAACGTTACCTTATTCTATAAAGGGTTGCAAAATTTATAATTTATTAATCGAATATTTATGAAAAAAAATCAGGTTTATACTTGCAAGACCTAAAACGTTCTCGTCTTTTCGTCCGTTGATCTAAATAAAAATAAATTAAAGACAAAGGGCTACCATGCAAAAAGTTGTCGTAATTATCAACTGAGTTTGCATTAAATGAAAAACAAATCCACGTAAGAAGAAGAGCTCTTATCCCCTTAACGTCATCAAAAGAAGTAACTAGAATTATTGATTTGTATGCATAAATAATAAATAAATAAATAATAATCCTTTTTATTTATATATAAGCTTTAAAGATGCTGAATTATCTTGTATTGAGTCACAAATAGAGTTTTGGAGTGTTGCTTTTTGCAAAGCGTGTATCATGCGCCTTGAGTGATTAGAGATCACTTGGAGATTAGGTTCGTAGTGGCTTCGGTGGGTCATAACTTATATCGTAAAACGACACATTCTTTTGTCTTTTTCCCATGAAACTCAATCCTTAAAAAACCATTCTTTCATTGGTCCTTAGAGATAATCGAGGGAAAAATACTCAAATCGTGATTAATTAAGAAAAAAAAATATGCAAATTATTTTTGTGGTGGGCGAAATGCCCAAAGAATTATAAAAATGTGTGACCAGACAATTTCGTCCAACTGTCGTCTCTTGTGTTAGAGTTTCGCACGTGTCAACATCTTTTTTATTTTTCACTTTGTTTTTTGACTGTACGTACCTAATGAATGTGAAGTCAAAATGGATTACAATGCTTAGTTGACGAGACAATAGTTCGACGAAATTATCCAATAGTGCATTTTTATTTGATTTGGGTACTTCACCCACTAGAAAAAGAGCTTGGGTACTCTTTTTCCTCATTCACTACAATTTGAGTACTTTTGCCTCAGTTATCTTTATTTTTATGTTTCATTTAGTTTCTTCTTTCAGTATAGAAAGCATGAACACATAATAAAATACAATCACTACTTTAGAATAATTCTTTGAGAATATCCTCTCTCTCTTTTTTTTTTTTACTAATACTTTTAGTTAATTTTTTATTTGAATTGTTAGCCAAAATGTCCTATAATTTTTTGTGCACTTTGTCTTTTGAAATTAGCATCAATGTTCTTAGTTTTTCCATATAAAAACAACAGGAAATTTTAATTTGTATGCGAGATTTAATTATTTAAAACTATTTTCAAGAACTCTCGATTTCGTAGGATTTTATTCTCGTTATCCTCGTTATATCCTCATTAGATTATTTTCTCTATTTATAGTTTAGTATATCGTATATGGGATGTCATTCGGTAACGAATAATAAGTTATATATATGTTACGGATAATGTCAATTACTTCATTTTTTCTTCTACTTACTCACCTATGCATATTATATGAAGTTTATACATAAGAATGTGCGACGATATAATATACTAGCTAGCAGGCATGCAATTACTTTTATTTAGAATTGAGTGTCGTTACTATATTAACCTTATTATTTAGACTTTCAAAGACAAGCAAAGTGACCTCTTTAATAAATAAGAAAATAAAATTTTAAACAAAGTGACTTTGCCTCGGGGTTTCTTTTTAAAGCGTACATTTTTAAGAGTTTGGAAAGTTGATTTTTATCGTTGTATTAACATATAGTGGAGTGTGGACCAAGGTTGTAAGTACTCATTAATGTTTTCTTTTTTATAATAAAAAAATAATTTTTTAATCAGAAGTGGCCAATATTTATTTTATCTATAGAACATGCTTCTACGAAACACGAACTTTCTCCTTTTTTTTTTTTAATAACAAAGGGAGGCCAAATCTTATAATGCGAGTTTGAGTACTTTCAAAAAGACTAACATTCGTGAATGCAAAATAAAAAATGAAACTCATGATAATATAAATAAAAGCAGAGAACTAACGAAATCGAAAGTTCTCTCTCATACAAATGTCATCGTTAACAAAAGAATCGGTAAATTTAAGGTGTACATTGAGCCCCATAACTAGCTATAAGGCATTTGCCGCTCTATTCCCCTCTCTATAAATATGACTTATCCTGAACGGGATATTCTCAAGGAAATCATGAAGACATTTATACCACCAAGCTCCCAACCTCCAAGGAACTTCACTTGATTTTTGGTGGAATAGTTGAACAACGTAGCTAGAGTCACATTCTAGCCGCACCTTCTCCCAATGAAACTCATTAGCCTTTTCAATAGCAAACATAGCAGCAATTAGTTCAGCTTCAAAGGCGAAACCAAAGTCGATACGGAAAGCGAACGAGCCATGTGGAAACCATCGATAGGTTCTGAAAATGCCTCCAGCTCCAGCCACACCTGGAATACCAAGACAAGATCCATCAGTATTGCATTTTAAGCAAGATGCGAAGGGAGGAAGCCAAACTACTGAAATGATATTTGGAGCTTTCTTTGGATGAACATCCACCCCAAAAAAGTCCAAAATTGTTAAGTCTTCTGTAGTGCTTGTCAATCCTAGCATAAAGAAATTAGCCTCCTTTGTAAGTCGCCAAACTCGTCTCAAGAAATTGTGAATGTTAGGAGTCTTGTCCTGAAATAAGCAAGCATTTCTAGTATGCCAAATCAACCAAATTGTAGAAATAATAGCAGTATTCCAAAGTGCAAAAACACGAGGACTATGATTAACAGATGAAGCATTAGAAAGAAGTAAAGCAAGTGAACCAGATCTGTTAATTGACTTTCGAAAAATATCAGAAATGGAAATCCATACCAAACCTACAAAGTCGCAATTCAGAGTCCTCCACGTGATTGTTACATAATCGACATTTTGAAGCTAATGAGAATTTTTTTTTTCTCTTTAAAGTAAGCTCGGTTGGAAGATATCCTAAAAAAACTATCTAACAAGTAATCGATCTCGAAGGCAAAAGAAATTCTTTCCGTAAAAAATTTTGCCATTGAGAAAACAAGTTATGATTAAAACAAACGATATTGTAAATAAATTTTACTGAAAAATGACCATCGTTACCAGGATGCAAAACACACATTATTAACTTCCTCAATAAATTTGTAATCTAAACAAGAATTCTCTCTCGTAAAGCATAAATTTCGGTGTATTAAAAAAAAAAAGTTCTTGCATATGATTTAACTCTGAACTTGTATTATAATGATAGCACGGTATTTCTCTGATGATAATAATAGATTATAGATCATATACAAAAGTATAAATCGTTAGCATACATCGCATTTACAAGAAATCCCACTTTGATAACTCAAGTTATAGTATGTAATATACAGCCCACTTTCTAATAAAAATTCCGAAAATTAGTCATTGGTTTTTGGAAATAATCACTTAAATGTTTATAAGATATGCATTGACGAATGAGTTCAACAAGTAGTTTAGTGAGATTTATGCCACTTAGACTCAAAAGACGATTTTTGGTGCTCTGAAATACTATTGCATATGTGATTCAAATATCAACGTGTTCAATCCTGCAAAATTAACTAACAAGTATAATATCGAGTTATTTGGACTGTGATAATAATTAGTTTTAAAATATGGAGTTTGTGGATTTGGACTATGGTAATATTTAGTTTCAAAGTATGGAGTTTCAAAAAATAGAATGATGATATTAATTTATTAAGAGAAAGTGGCCAAAGATGGTGGGTTGGTTTTGATTTTGATTTTGACTTTGACTTTGAAAATCTGAAAATAAATGTGGAATTGTACTTTCAGTCAAAAGAAACATAAAAATAAATAAATAAAAACACACACACGGTCTCTTAAACGCACGCCAGTAATGACCAATGCTGTGTCTGCACACGTTTCACAGTTCTGTCCTTTAGAGCTGACCATAAAACGACGGCGTTTAGGCAATTTTTCACATTTGGGCCCACAAGAAGCCCATTACTCCAAGTCGGTTTAGCGGGCCCCATCCAATTGTTAAGTGTTCGAATGGGCTGTGATAGAAAACGACAGAGAGTTTTGGAAGAATCATACGGACGAATAGAACTTCGACACGTCATGACGTGAACTGTGAATAAATATTGATTGGTCTATTTTATTGTAGTTTTATAATATTTTTCTTGATTGTAGTAGTTTTATAATATTGACCAATCCACTTTTGTTGTTTTTCGTTAGTTTCATTAGAGTAATTATTACTTTTTAGTAATATATATCTTTTAGATCTTTAAGGTTTTGCAATAAATATCCCGTTATTTAGAAAGTAACACATTGCTCCCTATGACTATTTAAAAGATGAAAAATATTAACGTGTGGATAAAAAATAAATTAATCAAAGTTTTTTCAATCCTACAAGATTAGAAGAAGAAAAATAATTAAAATTGATAAAGAGTATCATGGACATGAAACAAGTCATGAATAGCGCACAAGTAAAAATATTTTGTCATTTTTAGCGTGTAATGTATTGAACTAGCATGCAAATTCAGAGGGTATTTAATGCAAATCACTCGTTCATTAATTTGACATTTTCAACATTGTATTTAATGCAAATTTAGAAGAGAAGTTTTTGATTGCTAATATTTATAACTTAAGAGTACTTGTGCGTGGGCTTGGAGTTTTGACCACATTTCAGGGTTGTCTCTATTTTCTTGTTCTTTTTTTTTTTTTTTTTTTTTTTTAAAGGTTAGCAATCACAATCACATATTTTATATTATGTTATGCTAATTTTCTATTGTTTATAATTATGAAGAGTTGAAGAGTTCAAAGATCAAACAATGCTATTGTTTTACTTTGTAAGTGTTGAAGAGTTCAAATAATGCTATTGTATTTATTTATTTCTTTTGGTTGTAAGCTTCGATTTAACATAAACACGGTTTATTCGGTGCAGGCTTTTATTTATTTTTACTATAGAAAAACAGAAAACGCTAATTTAAAGTTTTAAGTACTGCATTTACCAGATGTTTGGTATATAGCTTTTGAAAGAAATAGAATTGATTTTTACAAGATTTACAACTTCAAAGAAAAGAACTAAATTATAGAGAACAGAATTATTCAATATTAAATTTTAAAGTTCTTTTCACAATATCATTAAATTAATAATTTAATTAAAAATAATGATAAATATAGACTAGAAACTAGTGACAATTATTATATTATACATAAAAAACATTGTACAATAGATTGCTCCGAAACTAGAGACTGGTGTATGTGGTGGGTTTGATTCATTCTATAATAATAATCGAATTTTCTTACTAAATGAGAACTGTTTAAATTCGATATTAATATATTTTATTTTCAATTTCAATTTTTTAATTCCTACATTAACAAACTTTATGCACCATTATACACGCATTGCTGCATTTCACAATAGGAGAAACAACCTAAAAGCCTAAAACAAGAAGCATGTAATTTAGTGCTTAATAATATTGATTAACTGTGTTAAAAATGACAAAATATAGGATGAGCATGGAAAGAAAAAGAGGGTCTCTAAGAGAGGATAGAAAACTTTGAATTTTCTTGTTGATAATAAGTGTATATAGCTTAATAATAATAATAATAATAATAATAATAATAATAATAATAATTCATCATAATAATTTTGATGCTTTATGCACTGAGCTAAAAAGGCATCCAAGTTGAAAAGTTACCAAGAAAATATCAATGACTTTTTTTTTTAGAGGTAAAAATATCAAGGACTTTCCAACCCAAGTTGTTCCATATTTTTGTTCTCATTATAGTCTCTTTCATTCTCAAACTACACTACATATACAGGCCAAAATTAGAATTTAAATTAGAATAAGTAATGATTTTTAGTGGTCTTTTCCCATTTTTCTTCTTATAATATATATATATATATATATATATATATATTTATATATAATTCTGCTAATTAATAAAAATGTTATGTATGGATAATTATAGAAGGTTTGATTTCCTTGTCTCTCTTTTTCACTCTTCACCAATTGATTTTCAATAAATAATAATTATTATTGTTTAGCTCCCGAATTTTCCTCATAAAGTTTATCTTTTGACCGATTGATTTTGGAATTTAGTATCACAATCCATGTTTATTTCTGACTTTATTATTACTATTTCATACAGGATACGACACAAACGTCAGTTTCGTTCATTATCAACATAAGTTTCTACTCTTTCAAAAAAAAAAAAAAACATAAGTTTCTACGAAAATTTTGTATAAACAAAACTGAAACTTCTCTATGAGAAGATCATTTTTTTTTTCAAGAAAAAATGACTTAATTATCATCATAATAATTCTAAAAACTAATCAGAAAAATATTTGTTATTGTGATTATTTTAATAAAAACGTGGATGTTTTGAGATTGAATTTGATTGACATAAATATATGTACGGTGAAGTTCTTAGAATTGGACACAACTTTATGTCGTTTCAAGAACCACAAAGATCTCTATTTTCTTTCTGGGTCAATTTTGCGTAGACTTCCAACCAGGAATATTGGAAAGCTCGAGGTCATGCACAAGAAATTGAGAGGAAATTCAGCGGCAAAAGAAGAAAACATGAAATAAAAAAAGACCTAAAAAATTTCAATCATTGCATCTCTATAGGAAAAGGTTTTAAGAAAAAAAAAAAAAACACTCAAATCTAGAGTTAGTTTGGTAAATACTTTCTTCCTTTGTGCTTGGCTTTGGAACTTTTATTTCCTAATTGGTAAGAATGTAGATAATGCTATTATCAACTTGCAGGATTTAGGTTGAGATTGAATAGATTCTCACTAGAGATGTGATAAATGACAAAATAGTAAAAGTTCAATTATGGTATAGAATTTTGTGCTTTTAGGGGATATTGAGTACAGAGGAGACTTTATTAAGGAAATATAGTAAAGATTGGGATGTACACAAGTGAATGATTAAGAAGGAACAAATGAAGAGGATTCCAAGTTTTTTCTAGTGTCATTTTGGTTCGATATATTTACCATAAAAGTACTTAATGTCGGTAAAAGTACTTAATATGCCATGTGACATCAAAAAAAAAAAAAATGTCACATGGCATATATAAGGGATATCTGAGAGAAAAATAAATAAGGGATATTTGAGAGAAAATTATCGATAAAAGTACTTGATGTCGACAAAGTTGAGACAACATAGATGTTGGCCAAATGCCACGTGACATCAAGTAAAATTAAATATGCGCATCACCTTCGGTTTGGATACTTGTGTCGACCTACCCCGCCTCAATTGGTCAAAATTTAGATATTAATGATTATGCACTTGATAACAGTATAAATATTAAAAACAGTGACTCTCCCATGAAGGTTCTTAGGAGTATATTTGATGTAGATCGGAATTATGGTTATTTTAGAACGCGTCTATGCGAGCAAGAACTCGACTTTTCTTCAAGCAAATAACTCAAATTTTTATTAAACCAATACTGCCTCAAATAAATCGCATGTAAACCTTATAAAGGTCTAGGGTTTATCATGTTTCCATGATTATAGGAACTAACCCTATATTATCTCTCTAATTAATATAAAAAAGGAAATAATAATAAATAATAATTGATTTGATCGGCATCATTCTCTCGGCGTTGAGAAAATTCGTCCTCGAATTTCTTGGGGCGGGTTGGTAGTGGACTCGGGTGGTTCATCGAAGTTGGGCGTCGCGATCGTTATGTCGGGCGGCTTGTCGGGTGGCTCCTTCGCACGCTTGGTTATTGGCTTCACGCTGACATTGTCACGTCGTTCTTCTTCCTCGGGCATCTCCTTGGATTTTAACCCAAAAATAATTTTGGATTCTTCCACTTCGTTCTCAATGCGAGTCTGGAGCTTTGTTTCCGGGAAAAGTTTGCTCGGGCTCCGCAAAACATCTATCTTCACCGTTGCGGTCAAACACGACATATGAACAACACGAAATATAGTCGTGTCACTCTCAAATTGCTTCTCGTCCTCGTCGGCCTCCTCAAGTCCGACCTCATCATACACGGACTCCTCTTGCTCGGTGCAGACGTTGTCGTCATACACGGCCTCGTCATGCACGATTTCAGCGTACTCCGCCTCGTCGTAAATGGGCTCGTCGTAAACGGCTTCGTCATACTCATCGTACACGGGTTCGTCATACTCCGTCTCGCCGTAAACCGATTCGTCGTACACGGCCTCTCCGTGCTCCGCCTCATCGTACGTCGATTCGTCGTACTCCGGGATAGCCACCTTGAACACCGCTAACCTTCGCGCATCTTCCAGGACCGCCGCACGTCCAAAATTCTGCCCGAACAGGTTGGCTTGGTCGTCCTCGGTGTCGGACTTGTCTCGGCGTCGTTGCTCCGTTTGATTCTGCACCAGTGCAGCCATCTGACGGGTCAGCAATTCCACCTGAGCGCGCAATCCGTCGACCTCTTCTCGTCTCACCATATCCTCTACGAAAGCTTCGTGAACGGCTCGCTTCTTCGGTGCCTCTGCACAGAAACGAGTGGCTCTGATACCAACTGATGTAAATCGGAATTATGGTTATTTTAGAACGCGTCTATGCGAGCAAGAACTCGACTTTTCTTCAAGCAAATAACTCAAATTTTTATTAAACCAATACTGCCTCAAATAAATCGCATGTAAACCTTATAAAGGTCTAGGGTTTATCATGTTTCCATGATTATAGGAACTAACCCTATATTATCTCTCTAATTAATATAAAAAAGGAAATAATAATAAATAATAATTGATTTGATCGGCATCAATATTGTTTGGTCCCTCTTTATAAAATATAGCGTGTGAGTTGAAGTATAAACAAATTAAAATTCCCATCTTAAATTAATGTGTAAGAGATTAATTTTTCATATATAGTCATTTAACAAAATAAGAAGCTAAATAAAGACAAAAGTCTACGTTAAAGGACTTTCAGAATTAACTAGCCTAAATTAAAAAAAAAAACATAAAAAAAAAATGAATGTGGCCTTTAGGCCCGTTAGATGAGCCCAATAAGACCCGCAATAACGTACCTAGCTCTCACACATATTCCTAAGCCCAAACCCTAATTCTTCTCCGGCGACCGCGACGGCGAGATTTCTACCTTCTTCGCGACGGAGGGATTCGAGCCAGTCGCCAGATCGATCAAGAAAAATACCTTCTTCGCAGAATTTCTAGCGTCTCGGAGAAGTTCTTCTTCAGCTTGATCATGGTGAGGTTCGCTTCCTCGCAGTCTGTTTGTTTCAGATTCTTCAAATTGATTGTGGTTTTTTCAGGCGGATTTCACGGAGGAGTTTGAGCCTTTGTTCGATTACAGACGCGTTCAACCGCAAGCTTTCGTTTGCCTCGACGGTCCGTTTTCCAATTCTCGTGAAAATATTTTAGGGAAAAGACACTTGTGATCTGAATTCGGTTCGAATGATTTTGATTTTGATTTTTGTGAGCTCGATTTAGTATTTTTTTTTCCTTCGATTATGATCCGTATTTTTTTTCTTTCATGGCAGATGATGAGCCCGATATCCCTCCGGCTTCGTCTCCCAAAAGAAGAAAGGTTTCTCATTTGATTCTTCTCATTATTTACATGCTTTGATTTCATCGCTTCTGATCAGTATCACGCGTCGTGCTGTGCGGTTATCAGGTCGAAAACGAAGTCAAGAACGGAGAGCCGGTCTGTTTACTTGACGAAGAAGAAAAGGAGAACGAGGACTGGCTTCCTTCTCCGCCCAAAGTTGCTCACAATGCTAGAGCTCTATCGGAAAATTCGACCATCAAGGCGCTAAGGTATACAGAAATACCATGTTTCGTTATTAGCTACCGATATTTTGTTCTGATGAACAATTGATGTATATTATTCGTTTATGTCGGTTTAGGTTAAAGAAACAGGAGTTACTGTCATTTGCCAAGTCTGCGGAAGATACGTTGCGTGACATGGAGGAATCTGCGAAAAAGGAACACGGGAAATCGTTGCAGTTTTCCGATGAGGCCGCTGCAGATGAACCGTCAAAACCTCGCATACAAAGAGCGAAGATGGTAATTTCTATTCAGGCGAAGGACGGGCTAAATCATTTCCGCATATACGTGGTGCGTGTGCTTTCAACTCTGATCGTAATACCTCTGTTCTGCTGTAATTAGAATATAAAAGAAAACGATAAGTATGACTATGTATCTCTCTTCTCATATAGGATGACAAGTTTGAACGGCTATTTAAGTTATATGCCGAGAAAGCAAAGCTCGAGCTTCGGAATTTGGTGTTTGTCTTCGATGGAGAAAAATTAAGCACCGAAGCAACTCCCGAGTCTCTTGGAATGGAAGATCATGACATTGTAGAAGTGCATGCTAAGTCCAGTTGACCAGGTCATTTACTACTCTTCCCTTTCATCGAAACGAAGGAGAAGTTTTGAATCCCCTTTTCGTTACCGAGCAAAACTTTCGATTACTGGTTATTTACTGGTTTCTTTTCGGGTTTCGTGGTTGCAAGCAGGTTTTGATGGTTTCTTGGGGCATCAGAATGTTTCAATATTTAGTGGAAACTAGCTCATCCTCTCCTCTGTGACTCTACATAAATGTATTATACAGACTACAGAGTTCTGTTTGGAAAGAGAATGAATTTTGCCCTTTCGAAACTACTATTTGCTTAAATAATATTTGCTTTTCTTATTTTCGAGATTGAATTGCTTGACATAAATGTATATATATGGTGAAGTTCCAATCATAGCAAGCTCTATATGAAAAGCTTATAAAAATAAATATAATTAAAAAAAAAAACTCAAATTTTGACTTGGTTTGGTGTGCTATTTGTTTCCTTTGTGCTTGGATTTGGAACTTTTTCCTAACTGGTAAGAAGAAAATAGAGTGAATAGATTCTCACTAGAGATGTGAAAAAGGACAAAATGGTAGAAGTTGAATCATGGAAGAGAATTTTGTCAATAAATAAATAAATATATATAATTTGTGCAAAATTACATAAAATTTGTGGCTGATGAACAGCTTCGAATGTAACGATTTTTTTTTTACTTTTTATTTTTCGGGTTCGATTGAGGCTTTACCAACGCTTATTAAACTGGGGTTAAAATTAAACCACTGATTATTTAGCAAAGTTAAAATACTTGTCCGTGATGAATTTTGAGCTCGCTCGCCACAAGGAGGAAGCATATACCAACATGCAAAAGACCTGTTTCATCCCATACGTCACCACCGGGAGAAGAGTTTGTACGATAGTTTTTTTCTCCGTCGCGCATACTTGACATGACGGGTACAAAACCGTCGTGTGAACTTAAAATACATTCTCGCCAATTAAATGTATAGGATGAGTTTTAGTTTACGAGAAATTCTCATAATACTAAAAAAGTTGCGTGAATATTCAAAAACCATGCCCATAAATAAAGTTCAGAAAAACAATATTTAATTAAAAAAAATTGTACGACAGAAACGACTCTTAGACTTCTTTATCTAATATTTTTAATAAAAAATATTATGGGCCTTGAAGGGCCCAAATGACTCACCTCTTCTATGGCCCATTAGTTTTGGTTTTGCTTTCACTGGAAAATATTATTATAGAATTGGTATATAATCTTTTTTATTAGATTGGAGTCTGCAAAATTAGTAAATCGACACCAATTACGTAATTATTATTGACATAGTCATCCTATGTTTTTATAGTATTATTCGCCATTAAAATTGTCAAAATGTTATATTCTTTTCCACCCCTTTCTAGGAAAGCTTTGTGTATTTCTTTGTCGTGTATTAAATTAAACCATGTCACGATAAATAGTCAACGCAAACTTTAGAAAACCTCTCAAATTGCTATATAGAAAACCTAAAAGCAACATATTTTTTTTTTACTTTACCAAAACAAAATAGTTCGCAATAAAATATTAGCTGACCAAATAAAAGGCATATACACATTTAAAATATGAAATTTAACCAATAAGATAATAATAATAATAATCAAATACTATTATTAATAATCATGTACACATTTAAATTATTATTATTATTATTATTATTATTATTATTATATATGATATATCCAACTATATGCATCAAATAAAGGGATTAAAAACTAATATTAATTTTCATGTATGTGCTACTTATGTTAAATACAGATTGACACGCTAATATTCTATAAAAAATATTTTGTATTTTTCGGTATTGGTTCTTGATGATTATAACTTATGTGTTTATTTATAGTGGCGATTATTAAATCAAATATACACTAGAATGTAAGGAATTCATTTATAATATGCTTATAAATTACGATATATAATTTTATTAAGATAATCGCGGTAAAAGTACTCAAGTTTTGACCAACTGAGGTGACGCAAAAGTAAAAGTGAAAAAAGTAACCAATGCCAACAAATATGTGGCTACGCATTTTACATCCAATCATTTTGACAGACGTTGGTTATATAATAGCTCTAATATTTCTACCAAATTATACTTAACATACACGTAGGTGCTCATCCAGCTATCTATCATATTCTCTAATTTGAATTCGAAAAAAAAAAAAAAAGATGGAAAAGTGTGTCGCCTCATATATGTATTCATTTTGAATACTTTAATCGTTAGTTTTTTTTTTAGGTTAAACCCTCGTCACTTCACTTGATCAAAATTAAAGTACTTTTATCGCTATTATTCTTTACATTAATAATAAAGCGTTGGTTTAATAAAAAAAATAGAAATAATAAAGCGTCAACCCCAAATGATGCTGATTATATCAATCAAATTAGTTATACATCAAGATTCTGGTGCTTAATGTTATCTTCTATTCTCGGGCTTTGAAGTAAATAGATATAACCAAGGTTCAACTTACCGAATTTACCGATAAATCGCTTGCCGCTATCGACGGATTATTCGATAACTTACCGGATTATCGACGGAAAACTAATAATACTGTAGCTTACCGATTACCGATCTTTTCGATGATTATCGACGGATTATCGACACTTATCGAGGATTATCGATGAAAAATCACTAAAATATTAAGAATATATTTACTAAGTTTATAATGTTGATAATGTTGGACATGTGTGTCCTTAAACAAGATATTTTATCCCTTTGTAAAAGATTATGACAAGTCGTTGAATAAAGATGATGCTTATTATGATAATCTTATTATAGTTTCCGGTAGAGTAAAATAGAATGTTTGATTCCTTAGTTCATGAAGGATGCAATTATGTTATTATTATCACAACAGAGTCAATGTGAGGAAGAATTAATAATCATAATAAATGAACTTAAAATGTCCGTGACCTGATCAACTGGGTGGGAGCCCCTTAATCGTATAAGGTCATTAATGTGACTAAGTGATAATCCTATTCTGGATTTTGTGTGTGTCACACTCACTAGAAGTGCATTAAGTATGAAGTGTCTTCATACTGGACTGGACCTGACTTAAACTCCGGAAGTCATCATATAAGACCGTCACTGATAACTTGGAGTTGAGTCACTAGTAGATGATCAAATGGATATTCGATCTAAGTCCTGAGTGATCTTGAGTCCAAGCTGCTGACTTGATTGTTCTTTGATTTAACCGTTAAAGAACACGAAATATTACAGCTGTTCCCAACACTATTATTTTGGGAACATGAGAGTCAGCAGTAAGGGTAGCTTGGTCATAGACATGGGCATCACACAGCTCTCCTTAGAGTGATGATGATTCCCTTGATTGTCGGTGGTGAGAAGTGAGAGATACCCATGCGCAACTTATGAATCGAAACCATAAGTGGGTTACTCATGATATTGCTGACTGAGTCAAGGAAGTAAATACAATGAGGGGCATAACGGTAAAAACCGCCTGCTCATTTATGAATCATCAAGTGAAAGATCAATAACCCGAATTTGATTGTATCAATGGACACCATGCTATTATAAAGGGAATAATATATACCGTATCACTAAAGAGTGCAGCCTCGGGTCTATAGTGGAATCACTTCGAGGTTTGACGAACAACTAGCAGTTCGTTGGAGCTTAAGTGATACGGGTCCATGGTCCCCAGGATAGCTCCGTAACGGATGATACGTACGTGATTAAAATACATTCTGGATAATGTTTAATCATTTGGCTTGACTTATAAAACTGAAAGGTCTGTGTCAGACATCAGATAGTTTTATCGTTGGCGTGGCAAAAGTATCATATTTTGGTACACGAAATTAACTGACAAAAAGAAAGTTAGAATTTAGATTTTCTATCAGCACCATGTTGTTGGAAATTAAATTCTAAGCAACTTTGCTTTTTGAACCAAGTCATTTCGACTTACGGTTAGTGATTTATGGATTTTCTAAGTTTGTGATCGGTTCGATAAACTTTGAAATTAAATCACATGTCACGAATTTAAATGATGGTGTGGCACCATGACATTTTTATGTGTGATATTGAGATCAGGATTTATTAATATAATTTAATTATTTGGATTTAATTATTAATATCTTATTAATAATTAATTAATAATTAATAGATTTATATTAATAAATGAATATATATAATTATATATATTAATATGTGTAAATTCGAATTAGGGTTTGTCATATGAAACCCTAGTTAAATTCGAATAGCTTGATTTGGTATTTCTATATTTGCGGCATAAGTACCAAATGTTTTGGTACTTTGGCAAATCCCTAAAATCAATATTATCCATTGGATCGGTTATGATTTAATATCAACCGTTGGATTAGGATATTGATGAATTCGAAATTAATAAATTGGTGACCAAGTTTTATTTTTCGAATTTGATTAATCAATTATATCCGTTGGATCGGTCTAAGATTTAATCTATACCGTCGGATTAAGAATTGATTAATTATATATATATATATCTATATATATTCGAATTAGGTTTATGGATAAATTCGAAAAAATAAAATTGTTTTAATAAATTAATTTATCCTAAACTTATTTGATCCATTAGATCGGTTTTAAGAATCATCTCAACCGTTGGATCTAGATAATAATGATTCGAATTTTATATATATATATATATATATATATCATAATTCGAATTTTATGATGATAAGAAGATAAGATTGGATTTTTGATTTATCTAAATCTTTCTTATTTAATTAAATCCCTAATTAATTATATCCATTGGATTTAGATGAGATTAAATCTGGACCATTGGATTGAGATAATTAATTATATTTAATTAATGAAATTCAAATTTAGGGAGGGAATATCTCCAAATCGGTTACAGTCTTGAGCCTATAAATAGGGAGCTCATTCTACACATTTTTCACACCTTTCCCTAGAGAAAAATTCGAACTCTCCCTCTCCTTCAGGGTCTGCGAATTTTCTCTCTGATCTCTTCTTCTGGTTCGGCTTAGGAGACTATTTCTCCGGAAGCTTAAAAAGAACCATCAGTTAAAGTTTTGCGACGGAGTCCTGCCGGCGAAGCCCACGCTTCGGTACGAGGATTCCAGGAGAATATCCCGGAAGATCACGGGAGATTCCCTCAGCAACGGCGGAGCCCTGCCCAACTCAGAGTGCGCAGCCGAAATCGCCAAACGAGGTACGGCCTTATGCATTGGGTTAATAAATGCAAACATTTACTGCTTTCTATTTATTTCCTATTATGACTAGTTTATTAATAATGAGTTATGAATATTAAATTGCATAATATTTATCAGATCTTGGGATATGGTTATTATCCGATATTCGGACCGTAGTTTGGATAACAAGTTTTCCGCTTTAAAATAATTTTTTAAATGTTACCCTGACGGTTCGGACGTATAAATCGTGATAATTATACGGAATCCGAGACGTGATTTCCAACAATTGGTATCAGAGCCATGGTTCAAGGATAAATAATTACGTAATTTAATTGAAGGGTTTAAAGAACAAATTATTTGATGAATAAATTAATAATTAAAATTGAAATTTATTTCTGGATATTTTAATATTAATTTAATTAATTCCCGACCCGAAAGATCGGCCCGGTAAAATGGCTGGGCTGCTAGGCGCAGCCCAGCCCGTGGCAAGGGCTAACCAGGGGCTGCCGCAGCAGCCCCAGGGTCAGAACCCTAATCGCCACGGGCCAGGCCCGTAGCGAAGCCCACGCCAGGGCGAGGCCCAGGGCGAGACCCTTGCGGGTTGCCCTGGCGCGCAGTGCCTGGGCCTCGCGCCCTGGGTGCGGCCCACGCTGCCTGGCAGCAGAATGGGCCTCGCGCCCTGGCAGCAGCCCACGCTGCTTGGCAGCGGAATGGGCCTGCTGGCCCAGCGCGAGGTGGGCGCTGCCCTGGCCCTCTTCGGCTGGTTGGGCGTGGCCTTTCCTAGGGATGTGGGCCCGGGCTTAGGCCCGGAGGGCCCACGTACATAATTTTTAATTATGGGTCGGAATTTATTCCGACCCGGATCCCTAGAAATAATTAATTATATTCATCATAGATATAATTTATTATAACCTATTTTCATAACCCTTAAACATAGAGTCTATGTTTGGATCATTATTAATATGTCATATTTAGGATAGATATAAATAATAAAGAGTAAATGTAAATGTGTTTTATTATGAGTCGGAAAAATTTCAATCGTACAATCTTGCCTAAGGAAGAGGGAATCAAAAGTGGGGCCGGTTCACCATCCACTTCTGGGTGACCGGTTAGGACCCCTCCCATCAACCTGGAGAGCGTACGAATTGATCTATCACTACCGACAAAATAATAAACACAATAAAATGGGATTATTTAATTACGTGACGTAATAAATAAATCCGAAATAAACCATTAATGTGTCATTAATAGTTTATATATTAAGTTTTTATAACTTAGTATAAGAAATAAAAAACGTTATCTCCCAAAAACAATGGCAAGTATAGAATACATTAAAGGTCTCCATTATTACTAACACAAGGTCTGCTGACCACACCGCCTCGAGTCACCCTAGTGTGTCCATTCCCTAAGGAAGGTGTGCTTGTGGGAGGTTTGACAACGTGATAGTTCCAAAAGAATATGGGGACGGAGGAATCTTGGAAATGGACCGCGAGTCACCCTAGTGTGACCATTCCCTAAGGACGACGTTTCCAAGAGGATCCCGAGAACCAAAAATAATGGGTTAAGCTTGCACGGAAGTTGGTGCTTCCTGACCGTCTATGGTGATAGTTAATAATCATAGAGAACTTGGTGGTTCTTGTTATGAATATTAATTAAGTTTATGACTAAAACTTAGTTTAACCAAACTACACGGTTGACACCGCGAGTCACCCTAGAGTGACCATGCCACTAAGGACGGCAACGACGTGTACAGTCGGTTAAATTATCACGAAATAGTTAAAGGGTTTATTTAACGTTTTACCCAGAACATGTTTGCATCATGTAACTATTTCAAATAAAAACTTTTCAAAAACATTCTACCTATAATAAAGTTTAATAAGTTTCTTTTTCAATGCCAATTAAGATGTCTTTCGACAAACAAGAAATGGAAAAGTCTACTCTGACGCTGATGTCTCAAAATCAAAGCAATCTGGTAAAAGTCACAAAATCCCTTAGCAAGCTGGCCATGAGTGGATCTTTGGAAAAACTTGGAATGGCAGATCAGAATGCTATAAACTCTTTGAACAAGAGGAAGAGAATCATTGGAAACCAGGAAGAATTCTTCCAGATTGGGAGTACAAGTAATGTTGATCGTTCAACATTAGAAACATGTTTCGTGGACAGCTCATCCTTCAACTGGATCTTAGATTCAGGAGCAAACGATCATGCGTGCAATTCTCTTCAGTCTCTTGACAAATTGGAAGAGATAAATGAAGGGCCAACTTTGAAAGTGGGAAACGGGGAATTTCTACAAGCAAAGGCCGTAGGAAATTTGCGACTGACATTTGGAAATAAGTATTTATTTGTTGATAATGTGTACTATTATCCAAATGTCTGCAGAAATATACTTTCTGCTTATCTGTTGTACAAACAAGGTTATACTCTAAATTTTCGTGGATCCCATTGGGTCATCACAAAGGATGGAGTATATATTTGTACTGCTAAAGCAGAAAACGGATTATACATCCTAAGACCAGATTATGGTAGCTGTATGAATACTGAGATGTTTAAACTGGCAGGGCCGAAGTCAATTAAGAAACCCAAAATTGACAATGATGTTCAAACGTACCTGTGGCATTTAAGATTGGGTCATATTAATCTAGACAGGATAAACAGGCTGGTAAAGGATGGACCCCTTAAAGAACTAACAATCGGTTCTTTGCCTGTTTGTGAATCCTGTATAGAGGCTAAAATGACCAAAAGACCTTTCTCGATGAAAGGTCAAAGAGCCACTAAACCATTAGAACTCGTCCATTCTGATGTATGTGGTCCCATGAACATACAAGGAAAGGGAGGAATTGAATACTTTGTCACCTTTATTGACGATTATTCAAGATATGGTTACGTTTATCTCATGGCCAAGAAATCTGAAACCTTGGGTAATTTCAGAGAATTTCTGGCAGAATCTGAGAATCAACTAGGACTGTCATTAAAGTCTCTTCGATCTGATCGAGGGGGAGAATACCTAGATCATGAGTTTTGCGACCTATTGATCGAGAAAGGTATAACATCTTAACTAACTGCTCCTGGCACACCAGAACAAAACGGTGTTGCAGAAAGGAGAAATAGGACCTTATTGGAAATGGTAAGGTCGATGTTAAGTTATTCATCGCTACCCAATTCATTCTGGGGATATGCTTTGTTGACGGCTACAAACATTCTGAATGTTGTGCCATCAAAGTCTGTTTCTAAAACACCCGTCGAATTATGGAATGGCAGAATACCAAGTCTGCGACATTACAGAATTTGGGGATGTCCTGCACATGTGCGGACTGGAAACAAAAATAAATTGGAATCCCGAACGGAAGTTTGTCTGTTCGTAGGATATTCCAAAGAGACTAAAGGAGGTTTGTTTTATAGTCCAGAAAGTAAGAAAGTATTTGTCTCGACAAATGCTACCTTTCTGGAACAAGATTATATGACAAACTTCAAACCTCGAAGTAAAGTTATACTCGAGGAACTGTCAGGTGACAAGGTCACAATATCTCCAACAGTGCCTGTTGTCGAAGATATAGTAGAAACCACGGTCCCAAATCAGAACCAAGGGGTACTCAGACGTAGTGGGAGGTTCAAAAGACCTGTTGAGCGCTACGAGCACACCCAGTTGGAATTTCACCTAGCTGTCACAGACACTAGTGTTAAAGATCCCATAGGCTACAAACAAGCTATGGAGGATCCTGATAAGGGAGAATGGCAGGAAGCCATGAACCAAGAAATAGAATCTATGGATTCTAATGAAGTCTGGGAACTTGTAGACTTACCGGATGGTTTCAAAACCATTGGCTGTAAGTGGGTATACAAGCGAAAGAGAGGGGTGGACGGGAAGGTTGAAACCTTCAAGGCTAGACTAGTGGCAAAGGGTTTTACCCAGAGGGAAGGTATTGATTTCGATGAAACCTTCGCATCAGTCGCTAAGTTCAAGTCCATCCGGATTCTCATGGCCATAGCCTGTAGTCTCAATTATGAGATTTGGCAGATGGACGTCAAAACCGCATTCCTGAACGGGTACATTGACGAAAACATCTATATGGACCAACCATAAGGGTTCGTGCTACAGGGTCAAGAAGGGAAAGTTTGTAGATTACTTAAATCCATTTATGGATTAAAGCAAGCTTCCAGATCCTGGAATCTTAGGTTTGATGAAACCATCAAAACCTATGGATTCATTCAAAATCTCACTGAGGCCTGCATTTATAAACTCAATGACGAAACCGTGGAAATTTTTCTTGTTCTGTACGTCGACGATATTCTTCTCATTGGAAACAGTGTGAAGAAGCTATCGGACGTAAAAGCGTGGCTATCTACGCAATTCCAAATGAAGGACATGGGAGAAGCCAGCTATGTTCTTGGGATCCGTATATTCAGGGATCGCAACAACAGGCTTCTAGCCTTATCGCAAGCAACTTACATTGATAAGGTGCTTGAACGTTTTGCAATGGCAAACTCCAAGGGAGGTAATTTACCAACCAGACATGGAGTATTCCTTAGTAGGAAACAATGCCCAACTTCTCCGGAAGAGCAAGACGTGATGAGGAGGATACCCTATGCTTCAGCAGTGGGAAGTCTGATGTACGCTATGCAGTGTACTAGGCCAGACATCTGTTACGCTGTGGGAATTGTTAGCAGATATCAATCCAACCCTGGTATGGCTCACTGGACTGCAGTGAAGAACATTCTCAAGTATCTTCGGAGAACGAGAAACTATATGTTAGTGTTTTCAGGATCAGAACTGAATCCACTAGGATACACTGATTCAGACTTTATGTCTGATAGAGACGCGAGAAAATCGACGTCAGGAGCAGTGTACACCCTTGCTGGTGGAGCGATATTCTGGAGAAGCATAAAGCAATCCTGTATCGTAGATTCCACCATGGAAGCTGAATACGTGGCAGCCTGTGAGACAGCCAAAGAATCAGTTTGGCTCAAGAATTTCAACATAGAACTGGGAGTTGTTCCAGATGTAGATGGGCCCCAAACACTATACTGTGACAACAGTGGTGCGGTGGCAAATTCTAAAGAGCCCAGAGACCATAACAAGGCAAAACATATAGAACGCAAATACCATCTCACAAGAGAGATAGTGCGTCGTGGCGACGTAAGGGTTGTGAAAATAGCTTCGGAAGACAATCTGGCTGATCCATTCACCAAGACGTTGCCAGAGAAAATATTCAGGAGGCATCTGGAGAATATGGGTCTGAAAGACATGGGTCATCTTCTTTAAGTACAAGTGGGAGATTGTTGGACATGTGTGTCCTTAAACAAGATATTTTATCCCTTTGTAAAAGATTATGACAAGTCGTTGAATAAAGATGATGCTTATTATGATAATCTTATTATAGTTTCCGGTAGAGTAAAATAGAATGTTTGATTCCTTAGTTCATGAAGGATGCAATTATGTTATTATTATCACAACAGAGTCAATGTGAGGAAGAATTAATAATCATAATAAATGAACTTAAAATGTCCGTGACCTGATCAACTGTGTGGGAGCCCATTAATCGTATAAGGTCATTAATGTGACTAAGTGATAATCCTATTCTGGATTTTGTGTGTGTCACACTCACTAGAAGTGCATTAAGTATGAAGTGTCTTCATACTGGACTGGACCTGACTTAAACTCCGGAAGTCATCATATAAGACCGTCACTGATAACTTGGAGTTGAGTCACTAGTAGATGATCAAATGGATATTCGATCTAAGTCCTGAGTGATCTTGAGTCCAAGCTGCTGACTTGATTGTTCTTTGATTTAACCGTTAAAGAACACGAAATATTACAGCTGTTCCCAACACTATTATTTTGGGAACATGAGAGTCAGCAGTAAGGGTAGCTTGGTCATAGACATGGGCATCACACAGCTCTCCTTAGAGTGATGATGATTCCCTTGATTGTCGGTGGTGAGAAGTGAGAGATACCCATGCGCAACTTATGAATCGAAACCATAAGTGGGTTACTCATGACATTGCTGACTGAGTCAAGGAAGTAAATACAATGAGGGTCATAACGGTAAAAACCGCCTGCTCATTTATGAATCATCAAGTGAAAGATCAATAACCCGAATTTGATTGTATCAATGGACACCCTGCTATTATAAAAGGAATAATATATACCGTATCACTAAAGAGTGCAGCCTCGGGTCTATAGTGGAATCACTTCGAGGTTTGACGAACAACTAGCAGTTCGTTGGAGCTTAAGTGATACGGGTCCATGGTCCCCAGGATAGCTCCGTAACGGATGATACGTACGTGATTAAAATACATTCTGGATAATGTTTAATCATTTGGCTTGACTTATAAAACTGAAAGGTCTGTGTCAGACATCAGATAGTTTTATCGTTGGCGTGGCAAAAGTATCATATTTTGGTACACGAAATTAACTGACAAAAATAAAGTTAGAATTTAGATTTTCTATCAGCACCATGTTGTTGGAAATTAAATTCTAAGCAACTTTGCTTTTTGAACCAAGTCATTTCGACTTACGGTTAGTGATTTATGGATTTTCTAAGTTTGTGATCGGTTCGATAAACTTTGAAATTAAATCACATGTCACGAATTTAAATGATAGTGTGGCACCATGACATTTTTATGTGTGATATTGAGATCAGGATTTATTAATATAATTTAATTATTTGGATTTAATTATTAATATCTTATTAATAATTAATTAATAATTAATAGATTTATATTAATAAATGAATATATATAATTATATATATTAATATGTGTAAATTCGAATTAGGGTTTGTCATATGAAACCCTAGTTAAATTCGAATAGCGTGATTTGGTATTTCTATATTTGCGGCATAAGTACCAAATGTTTTGGTACTTTGGCAAATCTCTAAAATCAATATTATCCATTGGATCGATTATGATTTAATATCAACCGTTGGATTAGGATATTGATGAATTCGAAATTAATAACTTGGTGACCAAGTTTTATTTTTCGAATTTGATTAATCAATTATATCCGTTGGATCGGTCTAAGATTTAATCTATACCGTCGGATTAAGAATTGATTAATTATATATATATATATATCTATATATATTCGAATTAGGTTTATGGATAAATTCGAAAAAATAAAATTGTTTTAATAAATTAATTTATCCTAAACTTATTTGATCCATTAGATCGGTTTTAAGAATCATCTCAACCGTTGGATCTAGATAATAATGATTCGAATTTTATATATATATATATCATAATTCGAATTTTATGATGATAAGAAGATAAGATTGGATTTTTGATTTATCTAAATCTTTCTTATTTAATTAAATCCCTAATTAATTATATCCATTGGATTTAGATGAGATTAAATCTGGACCATTGGATTGAGATAATTAATTATATTTAATTAATGAAATTCGAATTTAGGGAGGGAATATCTCCAAATCGGTTACAGTCTTGAGCCTATAAATAGGGAGCTTATTCTACACATTTTTCACACCTTTCCCCAGAGAAAAATTCGAACTCTCCCTCTCCTTCAGGGTCTGCGAATTTTCTCTCTGATCTCTTCTTCTGGTTCGGCTTAGGAGACTATTTCTCCGGAAGCTTAAAAAGAACCATCAGTTAAAGTTTTGCGATGGAGTCCTGCCGGCGAAGCCCACGCTTCGGTACGAGGATTCCAGGAGAATATCCCGGAAGATCACGGGAGATTCCCTCAGCAACGGCGGAGCCCTGCCCAACTAAGAGTGCGCAGCCGAAATCGCCAAACGAGGTACGGCCTTATGCATTGGGTTAATAAATGCAAACATTTACTGCTTTCTATTTATTTTCTATTATGACTAGTTTATTAATAATGAGTTATGAATATTAAATTGCATAATATTTATCAGATCTTGGGATATGGTTATTATCCGATATTCGGACCGTAGTTTGGATAACAAGTTTTCCGCTTTAAAATAATTTTTTAAATGTTACCCTGACGGTTCGGACGTATAAATCGTGATAATTATACGGAATCCGAGACGTGATTTCCAACAGATAAAACATTAAAAATACCAAAAATAAAATCCTTTCATACTTAAACATAGGTAAATAAAATATAGTCTCACTCTCACATATGTAAATAAAATCATCAAAAAGTGCAAAATTTCTTGAAAAATACATATTTTTATTATTTTTTTAAGATGTTTACTGATTTTCGGTAAAAATCATGAAAAATTACTGACATGGCCGTCTTACCGATAACTACCGACAAGACGGATAATCAAAGATTATCGATGATAATCGTGAAAAAGTCTAACCTTGGATATAACTAAAACATGAGATCGAGAAGGAGAATTGTTTGGTGTGGAACATCAAACATGTGCATAGGAAAAGCAATACAGTGCGATCAAAAATAGAACATAAAAGTTATCAAAACCCTAGGAAAGCTAAACAAATCAAACGACGGCTTTTGAGGGACCAAAAAGATCGTCTTGATATTAGCGACAAATCATAATCATTCATACATAGGAATTCTATTCGGATACACCCTTTGATTTTCTAAATTTCTCCTACATAATGGATTCATATTTATGCAAAACAAAAGTATACCCTGACCACATACAAAGATTATTTTTTTGAAATTCTACTACGTAAGATTTACAAAAAAAAAAAAAAAAAAAAAAAAAAAAAAAAAACCGTAATCGTGAAATTTAGAGTCAAATTTTATTATCGGAGATCCCATATACAATATAACACAGCCCAAGTCCACAAAGTAAAGTAGTCGATCATATAGGATCATAATCAAGGTCGGTCCTGAGTTTGTCAGGACCTTATGCGAAGACTTATTTTGGGACATTTATCGTAACTATAAAATTAAATATCAATAATAAAAAGATATATTAATAGACAATAGAGAAGTAATACTACACTACACATCATGGTCCACTCTTATATCAAGCTCACTTTTAATATTATTTTCTTAATATAAATTTATGTATATTATAATATACACCGTTTACGAATCTATTAGTCTTGAGCCTACCATGTATACCTTCAGGGCCGGTAGTGATCACAATATTATGTTATTTGAATTTCATATCTTATTATTTTTTTCTTAGATTGTTAAATTTATTTATGAAATTGACGAATATATGATTTTATAATGAAAAACTATATCTTAGACCAATATTGAGTAAAAAAAAAAATGCAATAACTATATTTCTTTAAAATATATTTCATGCATTATTTCAAATGAAAAAACTAATAAGTTCTATAAACCAAGATAAAAAAAATAAAAATTATATCACATATTTTAGACCAATATATAGTAGAAAAGAAAGTCCGATAAGGAAAACCGAATTTCGCTCCATACAAGTTCAATACATATAAGAGAGTTAACTTTGTATTATGAGTTTATTAGAAAAATGTAAATAATAAATATGTCAACATCCTAATTCTAGAAGAGTTGATAAGAAGCAATTTAATTCTTGCCGACCCACTATGAGATAGTTTGGTGACAGATAAGCAAAGTCAAATAGCTAAATAGAATAGACAAATACATCTTCAAATATACACCAAAGATCTTCTTCTTCCCCAGAAAAAGATCTCATTTCTTCTTTCAATCATGCATGTAACCTCAACAACTATATTTTTCTTATCTTCTTATCATTTTAAGAAAGAAAAATAAAATAAAAAATGGAATCATGGTTTGCATGAGGGCAAAACCAAGAAGAAATAATTATATTAGAGATAGCCATAGGTAAACTTGATAATTTACTTTAAAATTATTTCAGTTTTCTTTTTTTTTCTTTGAAAAATTATTCTTTATTATTTCTTTTGGACAACTTTACCCCTCATTTAACTTGTCTAAAACTTAATATCAATAGCGTCTAAAACCTAGTATCAAACTGCCCTAAACTGTCTTAATTTGAAAGTAAATGTGTCTAAAAAGCATTGGGGAACAATTTTTAAAGAAGAAAAAAAATTTAAAATATTTCTTCAAATGGTTTGTGATCATTTGGGGGAATAAATTATCAAATTTCCCATACCATATTTGTCTTTTGGTGCAAATAATTAAGAAAAAGAAATTCTTATATAGGAAACAGTAGCTTTGATATGATTTCTAAATATTATGAATTTAGTGTCTTACAAAAACAAAAAGGTGTCATACTAATTAATTAGCCTTTAACTAACACTTACAAATTAGTTTAAGAAAAGTGTACGAGCTGACTGATTTTATCAGTAGTGAGCTAATAACTGAGATACATAATTCATATGCATATATATATATTAAGAAATCGATTTTCACATGTGAACTATCTTACAAGCAATGTGCAAGTATCAATTTTTATAAGAAGTCTACCTTGATTATTTTTTAATAAGCTATAATAATTTCACGTTCCCTAAGAAGTTATAATGTCATGATCAACGAAATTTAAATGATACTATAAAATTTTAAAACTACTAATACAATAATCGCCGGTTGAAAAAGTTTGAAGTAGGACTTGCAAACGCAGTGTAGTAAGAATATTTTTTGGAAATTGTAAGAAAATATATACTCAATTAAGCACTTGATTAAAAAAATTCAATAAAAATTCTTACTGATTCTCATAGGATTCCAGATTTTCATTTGGGATACTTAGTAATTAGTATATATAACACACAATATTACCATATGGTAAAAATGAAATTTAGTTTACAGATTATTAAATTCTATAAAAATTCAGGACCAAAATCCGGATCTGATTGACTAATTAATATGGACCGTCGAATTTCATTAGGACGTATACATATAGCTAAACAATTTTATATTGTATAGCTAAAAATCCGAAAATTTTAAGTTAAAGAACTGTTTTAGGTTCTAACTGAATAGTGTCCAAATAATTATAAGTTTTGGACAAAAGTAAGTGAAAATCGTCTTAGAATCAGTACAATGCTCATAATATTCTTGCATACATTTTGATTTTCACATATTATGTACTTCGTGTCGCATTTTATTTAATATATTGTTCCTCATTTCCTCCATTCCTCACCTACTAAACATTACTCAAATGTTTCTCGTATACCGACATGTCATTTATTTTTACCCTTCGAATAAAACCACTAATTAATACGTACCCTTTTGAATGAATTGTCTTAATTTATTAAAACAATATGATCCACACTTATAAATATATACATGCATTGTATTGAAGAGTCCATAAATGATAATAGTATTGATAAATAAGAAATCTATAAATGTATTAGTCGGTGCACATGCTCTTGTGCATGAACTTTGCAATTCTATTTACATTTTGTACTTTGTAACACTAAAATATACTCTAAAATAGACTCTCATAGTTGCAGTTTAAATGGCAAGAGATATTAAAGTTATAATTATTTTCGGAGCTGCAGTTATTGCTGCTATGTTAAGGCAGATTTGATGATGTCCTATCTAA
The DNA here is from genome assembly GCA_954871525.1 of Parietaria judaica. Classification (NCBI taxonomy): domain Eukaryota; kingdom Viridiplantae; phylum Streptophyta; class Magnoliopsida; order Rosales; family Urticaceae; genus Parietaria; species Parietaria judaica. The sequence goes on along the minus strand of OX940868.1, from coordinate 17,106,799 downwards.
TATTACCAACTGTATTAGGCAAGGTCTTGGTATCGAATCTCACCAAGTGCTATCTAATATTCCTGATGACATGGCAGATGAGATGTGAGGGAGAGAATGACATGATCGAGTTAACAGTCGTAGTTAAATATGGACGGAAATTAATATTTAGTATTTTTGCCGTTATTAAATAGAATTAGACTCACGTTGCCCCAGGTGGCCTAAGTTAGAGACTTATGATGCCAAAGAAGATCGGCATATAAAGCAATGAGAAAAGATCTAGTCTGATTAGAGACTTGTTGTCGACGTAGAGAGGCACCGGCTTCTGCTCGCTTCTGGTGACCTCGCTCAACGAATTTCTGAGCCACAAAGCTTGACACGCTGCTGCGGTCGCTGCCATGAACTCGGCTTCGCAAGATGATAGGGCCACAATTCTCTGTTTTTGAGACTGCCAGGTGATCATATTACCGTTAAGATAAAATGCCATACCTCCGGTACTTTTTCTGTCATCGATGTCACCGGCTAGGTCACTGTCGGTAAAACCGACTAGCTCTTCAGCTCCGCTTCCTCTTCCGTACTGAATCCCATAGCTCGTCGTTCCCTTCACGTAACGAAGGATGTGTTTCACAGCTTGTTGGTGTAGACTGGTAGGCTTCTCCATGTGACGACTCACCATGCCAACTGCATATGAGATGTCAGGTCGGGTGTGGATTAAGTACCTGAGACACCCAATGACACGCCTATACTCCGTGGGATCCACTGGTTTTCCATCTGCATCTTTCCCGAGCTTTAACTTTGGTTCCATCGGATACTTGCTCGGGTTGCAGTCCGCCATCTTGAACTGCTTTAGAATTTTCTTCGCGTAAGCCAACTGTTTCAGCGTGACAAAATCCTTCTTCTGATCGACCTCGATGCCGAGGTAGTATAAGAGTAGTCCGAGGTCGCTCATCTCGAACTCCTTCATCATTTATTTCTTGAATCCATCAATGGCTTTTGCACTGGATCCAGTCACGATCAGGTCGTCGACGTACACACCAACTATGAGGGCCTCATCTCTGTTGTTCCTCGTGTAGAACGCTTGCTCCTGGGAACACTTCTTGAAGCCAAGAATCTTCATACTCCTGTCGAATCGAGTGTTCCATGCACGAGGTGCTTGTCTCAAGCCATAAATAGCTTTTGACAACTTGTATACCTTGTGCTCTACGGTCTTGTTGATGAAGCCTTCCGGTTGAGCAACATAGACTTCCTCCTCCAGTTCACCATTTAGGAACGCCGATTTGACGTCCAGGTGATGGATTTTCCAGCCTCGGTGAGCTGCGAGGGCTAGGATCAGCCTGACTGTGTCGAGTCTGGCCACTGGAGCAAAGACTTCTTCAAAGTCTACTCCCTGCTTTTGCACGTAGCCCTTTGCGACCAATCTGGCCTTGTGCTTCAGAACCTTGCCTTCTGAGTCCTTCTTGAGCTTGTAAACCCACTTCATACCAATGGACTTGTGAGCTTTTGGAAGGTCAACTTGCTCCCATGTCTGATTCTTCTCAATTGACTCTAGCTCTATGTCCATCGCTTTCTGGCATTCCTTCTTGGTGGTTGCCTCACGATAGCTGGTTGGTTCCTCTTCACTAACCAGCAGGAGCTCCTCCGGGCTCAAATCAAGCTCCTGCACTTCTTCGTAGAATTCAGACAGGGTACGGAACCCTCTTGGTCCGTCCTTGATCGACGAGTCTCCCAAGCTGGTTCCTCCTGAACTAGCTGTCGTTGGGATCGGGGTGCTCATTTATGATCCTGGGTTTAAAGAGTCTGGTGGTGAGCTGGTTCCAAATGAACTGGTTTTCGTCGAGCTGGGCGTTGCTTGCCCCAGGAACGGACTATCTCCCTCTTCATGCTCGACCGCCTATTCCTCTTCAAGTATGAACTCCACCGAGTTCTTTTCGGGCTCTCCGTTATCATCTCGCCAGTTCTATTTCTTCTCCTCTTCAAACACGGCGTCTCTGCTCACATGCGCTTTGTCGCGTTGGGGGTCGTAAAACCTGTGTGCCTTGCTCCCTTCTTCGGCGCTAATGTACACCATCGGCTGACTCCGATCATCGAGCTTTTTGAGGTTTGGTCCCACAATCTTCACATGTGCGATGCACCCAAACACCTTCAAATGCTCCATATGAGGTTTCTTCCCTTTCCATGCTTGGTAAGGGGTGCGTTCGCCTAGCGCCTTCGTCGGTAGACGGTTCAGCAAGTAGACTGCATGTCGTACTGCTTCTCCCCAAAATCTCGCCGGAACTTGCATGCTTTTCAACAAACTCCTTGCTGTGTCCATCACAGTTCGGTTTCTTCTCTCCACCACGCCGTTCTGTTGGGTCGTGTATGGTGCGGTGAGGTGTCTCTCTACACCTTCTTCTCCGAAGTACTCCGCGAAATTATGAGATGTGAACTCGCCTCCTCGATCTGTTCGCATGGTCTTTAGTCTATGTCCTGACTGGTTCTCCACGAGCCTCTTGAACTTCTTGAAGACCTCAAAGGCTTGACTCTTCTCCTTGAGCGTATAGACCCACATCCGCCGGCTGTAATCATCAACAAGTAAGAAGTAGTACTTGTTGCCGGCTAGGGTGGCCGGGGTGATTGGACCACACAGGTCAGCGTGCACCAGTTGGAGGGGTCGCTCTGCTCGAAACTTGGCCTTTATCGGAAATGGCACTCTTTCCTGTTTTGCGATCATGCAGCATGCGCAGAGCTGGTTGGGGTGTTCGATATTCGGTACCCCAAAGGCCATCTTCTTCTCTCCCATCATCTTGAGCGCGTAGAAATTTACGTGCCCAAGTCGGGCGTGCCACAACCAAGCTGGGTCTGCCAGGGACGCCATTAAGAATACGGGTTGGCCCGTCTCCAGGAGTATCTTGTGTTGGACATATGTGTCCTTAAACAAGATATTTTATCCATTTGTAAAAGATTATGACAAGTCGTTGAATAAAGATGATGCTTATTATGATAATCTTATTATAGTTTCTGGTAGAGTAAAATAGAATGTTTGATTCCTTAGTTCATGAAGGATGCAATTATGTTATTATTATCACAACAGAGTCAATGTGAGGAAGAATTAATAATCATAATAAATGAACTTAAAATGTCCGTGACCTGATCAACTGGGTGGGAGCCCATTAATCAAATAAGGTCATTAATGTGACTAAGTGATAATCCTATTCTGGATTTTGTGTGTGTCACACTCACTAGAAGTGCGTTAAGTATGAAGTGTCTTCATACTGGACTGGACCTGACTTAAACTCCGGAAGTTATCATATAAGACCGTCACTGATAACTTGGAGTTGAGTCACTAGTAGATGATCAAATGAATATTCGATCTAAGTCCTGAGTGATCTTGAGTCGAAGCTGCTGGCTTGATTGTTCTTTGATTTAACCGTTAAAGAATACGAAATATTACCGCTGTTCCCAACACTATTACTTTGGGAACATGATAGTCAGCAGTAAGGGTAGCTTGGTCATAGACATGGGCATCACACAACTCTCTTCAGAGTGATGATGATTCCCTTGATCGTCGGCGGTGAGAAGTGAGAGGTACCCGTGTGCAACTTATGAATCAAAAATCATAGTGGGTTACTCATAGTATTACTGAATGAGTCAAGGATGAAAATGCAATGAGGGGCATAACGGTAGAAACCGCCTGCTCGTGTGTGGATCATCAAGTGAAAGATCAATAACCCGAATTTGATTGTATCAATGGACACCCTGCTGTTATAAAGGGAATAATATATACCGTATCACTAAAGAGTGCAGCCTCGGGTCTATAGTGGAATCACTTCGAGGTTTGACGAACAACTAGCAGTTCGTTGGAGCTTAAGTGATACGGGTCCATGGTCCCGAGGATAACTCCGTAACGGATGATACGTACGTGATTAAAATACATTCTGGATAATGTTTAATCATTTGGCTTGACTTATAAAGCTGAAAGGTCTGTGGCAGACGTCAGATAGTTTTATCGTTAGCGTGGCAAGAGTACCATATTTTGGTACACGAAATTAACTGATAAAATAAAGTTATAATTTAGATTTTCTATCAGCACCATGTTGTTGGAAATTAAATTCTAAGCGACTTTACTTTTTGAACCAAGTCATTTCGACTTACGGTTAGTGATTTATGGATTTTCTAAGTTTATGATCGGTTCGATAAACTTTGAAATTAAATCACGTGTCACGAATTTAAATGATGGTGTGGCACCATGACATTTTAATGTGTGATATTGAGATCGGGAATTATTAATATAATTTAATTATTTGGATTTAATTATTAATATCTTATTAATAATTAATTAATAATTAATATATTTATATTAATAAATAAAAATATATATTTATATATATTCATATGTGTAAATTCGAATTTGGGTTTGATCTAAGAAACCCTAGCTAAATTCGAATGGCATGATTTGGTATTTCCATATTTGCGGCATAAGTACTAAATGTTTTGGTATTTTAGCAAATCCCTAAAATCAATATTATCCATTGGATCGGTTATGATTTAATATCAACCGTTGGATTAGGATATTGATAAATTCGAAATTAATGACTTGGTGACCAAGTTTCATTTTTCGAATTTGGTTAATTAATTGTATCCGTTAGATCGGTCTAAGATTTAATCTTTACCGTCGGATTGAAAATTAATTAATGATATATATCTATATATATTCAAATTATAGTTTAAGGATAAATTCGAAATTGTTTTTAATAAATCTTTTTATTTGATTTTTATCCTAAACTAATTTGATCCATTAAATCGGTTTAAAGTTTTATCTCAAACATTGGATCTAGATAATTATAATTTGAATTTTATTATTATTATATATATATATATATATGATAATTCGAATTATATACTGATAAGAAGATAAGATTGGATTTTTGATTTTTATCTAAATCTTTCTTATTTAATTAAATCCCTAATTAATTATATCCATTGGATTTAGATGAGATTAAATCTGGACCATTGGATTAAGATAATTAATTATATTTAATTAATAGAATTCGAAATTATGGAGGAAAATTCTCCAATTCGGTTACGGTTTTGAGCCTATAAATAGGAGGCTCATTCTACACATTTTTCACACCTTTCCCCAGAGAGAAATTCGAACTCTCCCTCTTCCTCAGGGTCTGTGAATTTTCTCTCTGATCTCTTTCTTCTGGTTCGGCTTAGGAGACTATTTCTCCGGAAGCTTAAAAAGAACCATCAGTTAAGATTTTGCGAGGGAGTCCTGCCGGCGAAGCCCACGCTTCGGTACGAGGATTCCAGGAGAATATCCAGGAAGATCACGGGAGTTTCCCTCAGCACGCGCAGCCGGAAGTCGTCGTAAGAGGTACGGCCTTATGCATTGGGTTAATAAATGCAAACATTTACTGCTTTCTATTTATTTCCTATTATGACTAGTTTATTAATAATTATTTATGAATATTAAATTACATAATATTTATCAGATCTTGGGATATGGTCATTATCCGATATTCGGACCGTTGTACGGATAACAAGTTTTTCCGCTTTAAAATATTTTTTTAAATGTTACTCGGACGGTTTGGAGGTATAACTCGTGATAATTTATACGGAATCTGAGACGTGATTCCCAACAATTGGTATCAGAGCCATGGTTCAAGGATAAATAATTACGTAATTTAATTAATGGGTTTAAAGAATGAATTATTTGATGAATAAATTAATAATTAAAATTGAAATTTATTTCTAGATATTTTAATATTGATTTAAAATTAGATTATTTCCCGACCCGAAAAAATCAGACCAGAATAATGGCCGGGTTGCTGGGCGCAGCCCAGCCCGTGGTAAGGGTTGACCAGGGGCTGCCGCTGCAGCCCCAGGGTCAAGACCCTAGGTGCCACGGGCCAGGCCCGTGGCAAAGCCCATGCCAGGGTGAGGCCCAGGGCGAAACCCTTGCGGGTTGCCCTGGCATGCAGCGCCTGGGCCTCGCGCACTGGCCTGCGGCCCACGCTGCTTGGCAGCGGAATGGGCCTGCGGGCCCAGCGTGAAGCGAGCGATGCCCTGGCCTTCCCGAAGGGCTGGGCGAGGCTTCTCCTAGGGACGTGGAGCCGGGCTTAGGCCCGGAGGGCCCACGTACATAATTTTAATTATGGGTCGGAATTTATTCCGACCCGGTTCCCTAGGAATAATTAAATATTAATTATTATTGAAATTAAACAATTATGAATCAAATTAATTATGATTAATTAATTGAAAAATAAAATATGGATGTTATTTATTGATAAATAACATTGACTTATTTTATATAATTCATAAAATTAAATATGGATATTATTTAGTGAATAAATAATATTGTCTTATTTAATGATAAAATATGGATGATAATTCTTAGGAATGATATCATTGACTTATTTTTTAAAATTTTATGAATAATTATGTGGAAGCCATGGAATGAATTAATGATTATTCTTGAATGAATGGGAATCATTAAAATCTAATTATATATATTCATCATAGATATAATTTGTTATAACCTATTTTCATAACCCGTAAACATAGTGTCTATGTTTGGATCATTATTAATATGTCATTTTAGGATAGATATAAATATCAAAGAGTAAATGTAAAAGTGTTTATCATGAGTCGGAAAAATTTCAACCGTACAATCTTGCCTAAGGAAGAGGGAATCAAAAGTGGGGCCGGTTCACCATCCACTTCTGGGTGACCGGTTAGGACCCCTCCCATCGACCTGGAGAGCGTACGGATTGATCTATCACTACCGACAAAATAATAAACAAAATATTGGGGCTTATTTAAATTACGTGTCGCAATAAATAGAGCCAAAATATAAACTTTTAATGTGTCATTAATAGTTTATATATTAAGTTTTTTTATATAACTTAGTAAATAAAAAAAGTTATTTCCTAAAAACAATGGCAAGTATAGAACAACTCAAAGGTCTCCATTATTTCTGACACAAGGTCTGCTGACCACACCGCCTCGAGTCACCCTAGTGTGTCCATTCCCTAAGTAAGGTGTGCTTGTGGAAGGTTTGACACCGTGATAGTTCCAAAAGAATATGGGGACGGAGGAATATTGGAAATGGACCGCGAGTCACCCTAGTGTGACCATTCCCTAAGGACGACGTTTCCAAGAGGATCCCGATAACCGAAAATAATGGGTTAAGCTTGCACGAAAGTTGGTGCTTCCCGATCGTCTATGGCGATAGTTAATAATCATAGAGAACTTGGTGGTTCTTGTTATGAATATTAATTAAGCTTATGACTAAAACTTTGTTTAACCAAACTACACGGTTGATACCGCGAGTCACCCTAGAGTGACCATGCCACTAAGGGCGGCAACGACGTGTACAGTCGGTTAAATTATCACGAAATAGTTAAAGGGTTTATTTAACGTTTTTCCCAGAACATGTTTGCATCATGTAACTATTTCAAATAAAATATTTTTCTAAACATTCTACCTATAATAAAGTTTAATAAGCTTCTTTTTCAATGCCAGTTAAAATGTCTAAAGCTATTAATGTCTCGGATGATGAAAAAGATTCGGTCAACTCTGGTCCTCCATCTGAGTTTGAGCTACCGATTTTTGAAGAAGGCAGTGCTTGGTTCAAGTCTGATAATGAATATGAGTTACTCAGTTTCTTATTAGACCAGTATCCAAACAAAAGTCAATCCTTGAAAGATTCAGTACTCAAAGCCTCGATGGGTGAAATTGAGAGACAAATGAAAAAGGTGAACAAAGTAACGACTCTTGTCACTCAAGCAATGGCAAAAGATAACAAACGAAAGACTGAATCGAAAGCTGAACCAGGAAGAAAAGAAAGAAAAGTTGGTTTATCTGCAATGTGCTTCCAATGTGGAACAAGGAAAAGAGTGCGAGGTCAGCTGCGATGCTGACTGCACATGAGTTCACAAAAGGGTAATACCTATTCCGAATTCGAAATTAGTTTTTTATTGGAGAGATTCAAATCTCAGATCCATAGATTAAAATTATAAACATTGCAAACGATTTTTTTTATGACAGAAGTTGCTTCTGCTAAAAAGAAAAACGGAGATCGAGCTTTATGCATTGAATGCTGGCTCAAACCAAGAGCAAAAGGGCACAAAATGTGTCGAGAGCATCTACGGGCTTGGAGAGGTAATGACTCTTCTGTCAACCCCGAAATTAGTTTTTATTGGAGAGATTCAAATATCAGATCCATAGATTAGAATACTAATGCTTGCTCATTTTCTTTTCAGGATTCAGCAGGAGCTCTGTTGATGAAAACTCAGCAGGAAACGAAAGCGGCTAGTACTCGAGTGTCTCGAAGAAGGAAGCGTGCTTTAAGTTTTTTTTTTCGATTTAAGTTTATTGTTATCATTCTTTTTGCATTGTTAAAACCTGGATTTATTTTTGGATATTGAATGCACGGAATGATTCTTAATTAATAAAGGTTTTATATGTTTTGAATTATTTTGCAATATCCAGATAAATATAGTGACAGTTATTTTTGTTCCATCTATAGTCTTTAATCACTCTAATTGATTTATTTAGATCTAATATCATTTTTAATCATGATGATTAATAGAGAATGAAATTAGAGGCAATTATTCACAATTGGGATTTTGTGACAAAGTCACAACAACGATAACAGTGTTTGTTATCAAAGAGAGTGCGGAAACCACGGTCCCAAATCAAAACCAAGGGGTACTTAGACGTAGTGGGAGGTTCAAAAGACCTGTTGAGCGCTACGAGCACACCCAGTTGGAATTTCACCTAGCTGTCACAGACACTAGTGTTGAAGATCCCATAGGCTACAAGCAAGCTATGGTTGATCCTGATAAGGGAGAATGACAGGAAGCCATGAACCAAGAAATAGAATCTATGGATTCTAATGAAGTCTGGGAACTTGTAGACTTACCGGATGGTTTCAAAACCATTGGCTGTAAGTGGGTATACAAGCGAAAGAGAGGAGTGGACGGGAAGGTTGAAACCTTCAAGGCTAGACTAGTGGCAAAGGGTTTTACCTAGAGGGAAGGTATTGATTTCGATGAGACCTTCGCTCCAGTCGCTAAGTACAAGTCCATCCAGATTCTCATGGCCATAGCCTGTAGTCTCAATTACGAGATTTGGCAGATGGACGTCAAAATCGCCTTCTTGAACAGGTACATTGACGAAAACATCTATATGGACCAACCAGAAGGGTTCGTGCAACAGGGTCAAGAAGGGAAAGTTTGCAGATTACTTAAATCCATCTATGGATTGAAGCAAGCTTCAAGATCCTGGAATCTGAGGTTCGATGAAACCATCAAAACCTATGGATTCATTCAAAATGTCACTGAGGCCTGCATCTATAAACTCAATGACGAAACCGTGGAAATTTTTCTTGTTCTGTACTTCGACGATATTCTTCTCATTGAAAATGGTGTGAAGAAATTATCGGACGTAAAAGCGTGGCTATCTACGCAGTTCCAAATGAAGGACATGGGAGAAACCAGTTATGTTCTTGGGATCCGTATTTTCAGGGATCGCAACAGCAGGCTTCTGGCCTTATCACAAGCAACTTACATTGATAAGTTGCTTGAACGTTTTGCAATGGCAAACTCCAATGGAGGTAATTTACCGACCAGACATGGAGTGTTCCTCAGCAGGAAATAATGCCCAACTTCTCCGGAAGAGCAAGATGTGATGAGGCGAATACCCTATGCTTCAGCAGTGGGAAGTCTGATGTACGCTATGCAGTGTACTAGGCCAGACATCTATTACGCTGTGGGAATTGTTAGCAGATACCAATCCAACCCTGGTATGGCTCCCTGGACAGCAGTGAAGAACATTCTCAAGTATCTTCGGAGAACGAGAAACTATATGTTAGTGTTTTCAGGATCAGAACTGAATCCACTAGGATACACTGATTCAGACTTTATGTCTGATACAGACGCGAGAAAATCGACGTCAGGAGCAGTGTACACCCTTGCTGGTGGAGCGATATTCTGGAGAAGCGTAAAGTAATCTTGTATCGCAGATTCCACAATGGAAGCTGAATACGTGGCAGCTTGTGAGGCAGCCAAAGAATCAGTTTGGCTCAAGAATTTCTACATAGAGCTGGGAGTTGTTCCAGATGTAGATGGGCCCCAAACACTATACTGTGACAACAGTGGTGCGGTGGCAAATTCTAAAGAGCCCAGAGACCATAACAAGGCGAAACATATAGAACGCAAATACCATCTCATATGAGAAATAATGCATCGTGGCGACGTGAGGGTTGTGAAAATAGCCACGGAAGACAATCTGGGTGATCCATTCACCAAGACGTTGCCAGAGAAAATATTCAGGAGGCATCTGGAAAGTATGGGACAGAAAGACATGGGTCATCTTCTTTAAGTACAAGTGGGGGATTGTTGGACATATGTGTCCTTAAACAAGATATTTTATCCATTTGTAAAAGATTATGACAAGTCGTTGAATAAAGATGATGCTTATTATGATAATCTTATTATAGTTTCTGGTAGAGTAAAATAGAATGTTTGATTCCTTAGTTCATGAAGAATGCAATTATGTTATTATTATCACAACAGAGTCAATGTGAGGAAGAAATAATAATCATAATAAATGAACTTAAAATGTCTGTGACCTGATCAACTGGGTGGGAGCCCATTAATCAAATAAGGTCATTAATGTGACTAAGTGATAATCCTATTCTGGATTTTGTGTGTGTCACACTCACTAGAAGTGCATTAAGTATGAAGTGTCTTCATACTGGACTGGACCTGACTTAAACTCCGGAAGTTATCATATAAGACCGTAACTGATAACTTGGAGTTGAGTCACTAGTAGATGATCAAATGAATATTCGATCTAAGTCCTGAGTGATCTTGAGTCCAAGCTGCTGGCTTGATTTTTGTTTGATTTAACCGTTAAAGAGTACGAAATATTACCACTGTTCCCAACACTATTATTTTGGGAACATGATAGTCAGCAGTAAGGGTAGCTTGGTCATAGACATGGGCATCACACAGCTCTCTTCAGAGTGATGATGATTCCCTTGATCGTCGGTGGTGAGAAGTGAGAGGTACCCGTGCGTAACTTATGAATCGAAAACCATAAGTGGGTTACTCATAATATTACTGACTGAGTCAAGGATGAAAATGCAATGAGGGGCATAACGGTAGAAACCGCCTGCTCGTGTGTGGATCATCAAGTGAAAGATCAATAACCCGAATTTGATTATATCAATGGACACCCTGCTGTTATAAAGGGAATAATATATACCGTATCACTAAAGAGTGCAGCCTCGGGTCTATAGTGGAATCACTTCGAGGTTTGACGAACAACTAGCAGTTCGTTGGAGCTTAAGTGATACGGGTCCATGGTCCCGAGGATAACTCCGTAACGGATGATACGTACGTGATTAAAATACATTCTGGATAATTTTTAATCATTTGGCTTGACTTATAAAGCTGAAAGGTCTGTGGCAGACGTCAGATAGTTTTATCGTTAGCGTGGCAAAAGTACCATATTTTGGTACACGAAATTAACTGATAAAAGAAAGTTATAATTTAGATTTTCTATCATCACCATTTTGTTGGAAATTAAATTCTAAGCGACTTTTCTTTTTGAACCAAGTCATTTCGACTTACGGTTAGTGATTTATGAATTTTCTAAGTTTATGATCGGTTCGATAAACTTTGAAATTAAATCACGTGTCACGAATTTAAATGATGGTGTGGCACCATGAAATTTTAATGTGTGATATTGAGATCAGGAATTATTAATATAATTTAATTATTTTGATTTAATTATTAATATCTTATTAATAATTAATTAATAATTAATATATTTATATTAATAAATAAAAATATATATTTATATATATTCATATGTGTAAATTCGAATTAGGGTTTGATGTATGAAACCCTAGCTAAATTTGAATGGCATGATTTGGTATTTTCATATTTGTGGCATAAGTACTAAATGTTTTGGTATTTTAGCAAATCCCTAAAATCAATATTATCCATTGGATCGGTTATGATTTAATATCAACCGTTGGATTAGGATATTGATAAATTCGAAATTAATGACTTGGTGACCAAGTTTTTTTTTTCGAATTTGGTTAATTAATTGTATCCGTTAGATCGGTCTAAGATTTAATCTTTACCGTCGGATTGAAAATTAATTAATGATATATATCTATATATATTCAAATTATAGTTTAAGGATAAATTCGAAATTGTTTTTAATAAATCTTTTTATTTGATTTTTATTCTAAACTAATTTGATCCATTATATCGGTTTAAAGTTTTATCTCAACCGTTGGATCTAGATAATGATAATTTGAATTTTATTATATATATATATATATATATATATATATGATAATTCAAATTTTATACTGATAAGAAGATAAGATTGGATTTTTGATTTTTATCTAAATCTTTCTTATTTAATTAAATCCCTAATTAATTATATCCATTGGATTTAGATGAGATTAAATATGGATCATTGGATTAAGATAATTAATTATATTTAATTAATAGAATTCGAAATTAAGGAGGAAAATTCTCCAATTCGGTTACGGTTTTGAGCCTATAAATAGGAGGCTCATTCTACACATTTTTCACACCTTTCCCCAGAGAGAAATTCGAACTCTCCCTCTTCCTCAGGGTCTGCGAATTTTCTCTCTGATCTCTTTCTTCTGGTTCGGCTTAGGAGACTATTTCTCCGGAAGCTTAAAAAGAACCATCAGTTAAGATTTTGCGACGGAGTCCTGCCGGCGAAGCCCACGCTTCGGTACGAGAGAATATCCCGGAAGATCACGGGAGTTTCCCTCAGCACTGGCGGAGCCCTGTCCGATTCAGAACGCGCAGCCGGAAGTCGTCGTAAGAGGTACGGCCTTATGCATTGGGTTAATAAATGCAAACATTTACTGCTTTCTATTTATTTTCTATTATGACTAGTTTATTAATAATGATTTATGAATATTAAATTACATAATATTTATCAGATCTTGGGATATGGTCATTATCCGATATTCGGACCGTTGTACGGATAACAAGTTTTTCCGCTTTAAAATAATTTTTTAAATGTTACCCGGACGGTTCGGAGGTATAAATCGTGATAATTTATACGGAATCTGAGACGTGATTCCCAACATCTTGTACAACCTGTTCGGCGTTCTTTCCACCTTCATCAACAGGGTGCCACTTTGGTTCCACATCTTCAGGTATGTGCCGGCCATCACCACTGTGTTGCCGACCTGCGTCATCTGACCGAGGCTGATGATGTTACTCTTCAGCTTCGGGATGTAGTACACCTGGGTAAGCAGGCGTTGGTCCCCGTTCTTGCACTGGAACAGGATGGACCCTCTGCCTCTGATTTCGACGATCGATTCATCGCCGAACTTCACGCTCCCTATGATCTTTTCATCGAGCTCTTTAAACTTAGCTCAATTTCCCGTCATATGGTTGCTTGCACCATTTTCTAAATACCAGACGTCGGTATAGACATTCTTCTCTCCGTCTACGAGGAGGTTTGCAATAACCTTGTCCTCGATAAGCATGACCGTCTCTTCGGCCATCTTCTCCGGGCTGGGCCTTTTCTCGGCCATCGTCAACTCGGGCTCCAGGCTCGACTTTACGTCGACTGGCTCCTCCAGGTCGGTCTTCTCTCTGGCCGCTTCTCGCTCGGGCTCAGCGTCGCTCTCGCGTTCGATGCTCTTCTCCTCCTCTCTTCGTACTTCAACGCTACTCTCCTGCTGGGCGAACATCCGCATTTCCTCATCTTCGTGGAATCTTGTCAGATTCACTTCGTCGGCGTTCTTCCTACTGCGGCATTCCGATGCATAGTGCCCGATCTTTTGACAATTATAGCACTTCACCGTGCTCTTGTCTTTTCGGGCCATGGTGCCTTCCTGGCGGGGTGATATACTGCCGCGACCTCGCATATCACGACCTCACCCTCGTCCTCGACCTCTTCCACGTGCTCTGCTATCTCCGCTGTACCCGCCACGACTCGACGAGCTTGAAGAAGACTCAGCTCTATAGTTCTTCTTCTGCTTGGCCACCCATTCTTCATGTGTCAACATGAGGTGCTTCTCATCTTCGTTCTTTAGTATGACGCTTCCCATTTGCTTCGCCATCGCTTCCTGTCTTGCTAGCAAATTCTCAAACTCTACAAGCGATGGTTGAACGGGCCATCCTTGTACAACAATCACGAAGCTTCGGTACTCCGATCTCAACCTGTGGATGATGATCCTCTTCATACGAGCCTCTCCAATGACGGACTTCGGATCGAGATCGCTAATCTCACGGCATATCGACTTGACCTTGTGAAAATATTGAGCAATCGTTTTGTCGCATTGTGAGATTGATAGCAGCTCGTTTTCCAAGAGTTGTAGCCTCGCATCGTTCTTCTTTGAGAAAAGCGTCGTGAACGTTTCCCATGCTTCTTTGGGCGTCTTGTCGTCCCGAATGTGCTCCAATATCTCTTCTTCAATGGTGGTCTTCAGGGCAAACATCTCTTTGCCTGCTTTGATTCTCCATTTGCATAGGGTGCCGTTAGCATCTTCCTCCGGCGGCGTAGTTTCGCTTCCGCTGATGACCTCCCATAGGTCGTGCCCTTTGCAAATAGGACATCATGCATGTTTCCCATGTATTGTAGTTGGTGTTGTTGAGTTTCTTGATTCCCCCGACAACTTGGAGATCACCCATCGTTTTGGCAGTACCTCGACACAAAGAAACTCACACAATTAAATCTCAAGAAATTCGTTTCTGATGTGGAAAACCAGTCGAAACCGCAACCACAGAGCATACTAAGACTTTCAAGAGACCTAACAACGACACCAACAACCTCACTCTGATACCAAATGTTAGTGAAAATATGGCGTATTTAAACACCCCCACCCACTATGTATGAGCAAAGCACACTCTGATGTGTTTAATATATATGCTATAATGAATTTGGGTAGGCAGCGAAGTATGAGAGCAAAAGGAAAGAAAGAAAAAGGATAACTCCTCTCTGATAATAACTACACGTTGAATACTAATTGTGGAGATGCAAAATACAAACAACATCATGTGTTTATATCAAGGATTTGAATGCCATATTTGCCGATAAATCGTTTGCCGTTATCGACGGAGTAATCGTTTGCCGATGGATTTATCGATGGAAAACCTATAAAATTTATCGTTTGCCGTTACCGAAACTTATCGAACTTATCGATGGATTAATCGGTTACCGATAGATTTATCGGTGGAAAACTTATAAAATATTTTCATATATATTTTCATACATAAAATATTTTTATAACATAAAATACTAAATGTATATTTTCCTTAATAATTGAAAAACGTCAAATTACAAAACAAATTATGTCAGAATCAAAGTATCAGAATTATATACGATGTTACAAAATGAAGTTACATAAAAAAACTAAGAAATAGCTCAATTTAACCAATTTAAAAAAAATACTTACTTTTCCCGCAATAGGTTGCAATTCGGGAAAACATTGAATTAGAAATAATTATGTCAACCTCACATTTTATAAGTTATATACAATGTTATAAAATGATTTTACATAAAAAAAAATAGACTAACTAGTTTAACTTAACCAATTTCAAAAAATATGTACTTTTGCCGCAATAAGGTCAAAATTCAGAAAGACATCAATTACAAAAATAATTATGTCAAACTAACAGTTTCCTAATTATATACAATTTTGCAAAATGAAATTACAGAAGAAAAAAAATTAAAATATATCTCAAATTCACTATTTTTAGGAAAACTAGTACTTTTGTCGCAATTATAAATAATTTGCATAAACCCTTAAATTTAACCCAAATCTGCAAAACTTCAATAAAAAGAACAAAAACCATCTTGATTCATCTATATTCCATCATATACTTAAAAAAAAAATCAATTTCAACAATAACATTTGATTCAAAACGTAAAATGTACAATTAAACTAATATGAAACTCAAAGTTTAACTTTCATTCAACCTAATAGCTTTCTAAGTAACTACTACAAATATAGAATAAAAATGTGAAAAATTGACATGATTCATACATATACAACATTTAAACATCAAAACACTCAAGATCTACTAAAAAAACCCTAAAAATACATTTAAATTTCGAAATTAAAAGAAGTTGGAACTTCTGCCGCAAAAAGAGAAAAATTTATACCAGGGTTGACTTATCGTTTTTGACCGAAAAGTAGCTTGCTTTTCGAGAAAATACACTTGATAAGTTTGAGAGATAAGTGACTTGCTTTTCGAATCAAAAAATCGCGATAAGTATAAAAAGATAACGATTAGAGGAGATAAGTTACCGAGAAGTGGTTTTCAGCGATTAATCGCTCGATTATCGCGAAAATCGAAACCATGGTTTATATAGATAACACAATAGTATTAAATTACCTTTTAACCCTAAGAAACTTAGTGCCCAAGGAACTTGCTAGACAAGTAAAAGAACACGTCATGTAATAAAACTATTAAATATCAAAACTTGCATAGCAACTAGTACCATACTCAAAGCTTACTAATCACATGTAATTATGTATTCGTTAAAGTTCATACTTTTGATACTAGTTATAACTTATTATTATGTATAATTTATATAAATATGATATATAAGAAACAAATTAAATAAAAATGGTAACAAATGAATTCAAAATACATAAATCTTCTTGGATTGATGAGCATCAGCTTGTCGCTTTGAACCAAGAATATGGTTCAAAGCGACAAGCCGGCGAACTGAAACTTCTTAAACTCTGTTACCCAAAGACTCACAACATAAAACAATAGGAAGCATATTTGAATTTACGGAGTGAAAAAATGAGAACAAAATTAATATCATATAAAGAGTCTCTGAAACTTTGTTTTGCAATTTTGTGTCAAATAGGGTCAAGGTCACAATCAATTTATAGACACCAAAGGGAAAAAAATGAATTGATTTGGAATCAAATCTATAATGGTTTATAATAAATTGCAAAATAGTCAAAGCGTAATATATAATTGAATTCAATATTTATAACGCTCATAGTCAATATGGTCATTTACTTAACGTTGGAACCAATTCCGGCAATTAAAGAAAGTACTCGTCTCGAGTGTTCAACGTTTTAACACACTCAATGCTAATGTAATTATAATTTAACAACAATATTTTTTGACCCTCATTACTAACAAAAACTAAAGACATATTAAATATTGTTAAATGTGAATCCTAATCTACGCTTACTGAGACCCGGCGCAAAGCACTCAAAGCTGATGTTCATTATGATGTTATGCAGCGAAGATATTTAGATTTTTCACACTGATTATCTATGTCCTAAGTTATTTTTTGCCTTGTGTGTTGGGTTTTTCGATGACTTTTCTCAATCCCGAGGCGGAAATCACGGGATATCATCGAACAATAAAGATCTAGAATAATTACGAGAATTAAGATATCGTTTAGAGATCGTTACCAAATTTCGGTACTTTTGCCAACTGTACCGAATAACTGCCGATTCCTTTGATTCTGGAGCTTGCTGAATTTAGGATTTAACGCCTCAAGTGTTGCGCCTCTATTTCGTCCACCACGTCACTCGGGAACGTCTTAGATGACCGGAAAACACCTCGGAGGATAGGTTAGATCCTTGTTGGTGTTTAGATGATCAACCGTTGATTGAACCGGGGAGGAAGCCACGAAATTCGACTCACTAGGGAGGGAGCTAGAATTCTAGGAGGCTAGGGTTTGTGTGTTGTGTTTAATTATGAGTCATATTAGGGTATTTATAATACCCTATGGTTATGACCTAGTGGGCTTTCTAAAAGCCCACCCATTGGGCTTTCTAAAAGCCCAATCATGAATTAATTAATCTTTTATTAATTAATTATGAATCATAATTAATACTTGGGCCCGTGTGGGCC
The DNA here is from genome assembly GCA_954871525.1 of Parietaria judaica. NCBI lineage: Eukaryota > Viridiplantae > Streptophyta > Magnoliopsida > Rosales > Urticaceae > Parietaria > Parietaria judaica. The sequence continues at coordinate 17,088,929 of OX940868.1, read as the reverse complement.
CATAATGTCGGTTATGGTTATCGGGTCTATACCCGATAATCCGACAGATACAATATCGGGTTCGGGCATAACCAACAATCTCCCACTTGCACGAACGCACCGGATTGGCTATCTCCGTGCACGCACTGCACATAAAGTATTACTCGAGAATGCCGCCTTGGGTTAGATGTACATTCTCTCAGCTACTCATGCCTGGTTCATCAAAGTTACAAACGAAGTTTGTTTCATTGTAATTTAATCATCATACTCCGTTTTCGTTGCGAGTTCGGTGTGACTCTGTAGGATTCTGTAGTGTTGGCCACATACTCATAAGAGTATGCAAGAAGTAAGTGGCCTCCACCTAGACTTAACTTCCCCCAATCTACAAAACTTTAAATCCTCTTTTATAGATTAATCGAGGTGAACCATGTGGTTCTTTACGATTAAAATAAGGTATATGACTGATTCCTTCAACATCCTTTTACATCTCTAGATGAGGCACAAGTCATGGTTTGGAACACCTGTTTAGTCTTGATCTAATTTCTGATTCAGGTATAAGTATTGAAACATCAAAACAAAAACTCTTTTGTTTTGCCTGTGGCCACAGATTTCATTTTACTTGTACTATTCAGAAGGCCCTGAGTGTATAGCCCCAAAAAGGAATGGGGGGATGCATGTTTTCTTGAAACGTCATTCCATCCTACAAGGTTCATCACATGCCCAACTACAACTGCTATGACTTTCCAGTTACGGTAAGCGTTGAGTTGTAATCTAAGCATGCAACTTACCCAGTGATGGTCTCATGATGTTCTCAAACTTTGGAGTCTCTTCATATCTCTAAGTTTCTCAGTGTCCCCTTGTTCCAAGGTTTCGTTTCCATGTGAGAATATTTAGAGTGCGAGTCTTCCAGCACTGCTAGTCATTCCGACTAGTGCCTACATGTATAAGAATATCTCTTAGATATCAAGGACCCCTTCCTTTTATCTTAACAACATGTACTAGTCAATTATGAATATCATTGATAGTCCCTCTTTGTTTTCTCATAATGATTTCTTTGACTGGGGAAATTCAAGAATGTCTCGAAGACATCTTAGGAACTACATTTGTTTAGCTTGATATCAATGTTTTGAATAAAATATTTATATTAACCTTTAAATGATGAAACTTGCCTTTTAAAGAAAATAATAATGTGCTTCAAATTTAATGAAAGATAATAATTACATAAAATTTGTTCCCGATCCAAAATCAGGTTCAGATAATAAAATCGTAATAGACATTCATGGGTTCTTTATCCCAATACTTTCCGCATGACGAAAATGCTTTTCTTTCGATAAAGATTTTGTCATCGGATCTGCTACATTTTCTTCAGTGTCTACTCTCCTCATCTCTATGTCCTTCCGATCAACAATGTCTCTGATCAGATGGTACTTTCTGAGTACATGCTTTGCTGTCTTGTGTGATCTTGGTTCCTTGGCTTTTGCTATAGCGCTCCGTTGTTGTCACAGAAAAGCTTCACAGGATCACCAATGCTAGGAACTACACCAAGATCAGAAACAAATTTCTTGATCCATACAGCCTCTTTTGCAGCATCAGATGCAGCAATGTACTCAGATTCTGTGGTTGAATCAGCTACCGTAGCTTGTTTACTGCTGTTCTACGTAACAGCACCACCATTTGTACAGAATACATATCCTGTTTGAGATTTGAAATCATCCCTGTCTGTTTGGAAGCATGCATCGGAATATCCTTCAAAAGTTAATTCTTTTGCTCCACCGTATGTCAAACATCTATCTTTTGTTCTATTTAAATAACGCAAGATATTCTTAACGGCTGTCCAATGGTTAAAACCTGGGTTTGATTGAAATCTGCTTGTCATGCTTAAGGCAAAAGCTACATGTGGTCTCGTACATATCATTGCATACATTATTGAACCAATAGCTGAAGCGTATGGAATTTTCTCCATACTTTTGATTTCTTCTGAAGAAACCGGACATTGCTTCTTGGTTAAGTATGTCTTATGGGTCATCGGTGTAAAACCCTTTTCCGATTTGTCCATTTTAAACCTTTTAACAATTTTGTCAATATATGTACCTTGACTTAGAGATAAGATTCTTTGATGTCTATTTCTTTGAATCTTTACGCCTAGTATATAGGCGGCTTCTCCTAAGTCTTTCATTGAGAAACATTTTCTCAACCACTCCTTCACAGTCTGGAGTTCAGATGTATCGTTTCCTATTATCAGTATGTCATCTACATAAAGAATAAGGAAAACTATTTTGCTCCCACTCGATATGATATATACACAAGGATCGTCTTTATTCTTAACAAAACCAAAATCAGTAATTGATTCATCAAAACGACGATTCCAGCTTCGAGATGCTTGCTTAAGACCATAAATTGATCTTTTCAATTTGCAAACCTTGTTTGGATGTTTGCGGTCTATGAAACCTTCATGCTGTGTCATGTACACATCCTCTTCGAGAACACCATTCAAGAACGCGGTCTTCACATCCATTTGCCAGATTTCATAATCATGAAATGCTGCAATGGCTAGCAAGATTCTTATGGACTTGAACATGGCAACAGGAGAGAAAGTTTCATCATAGTCAATACCATGAATTTTTCGATAACCTTTCGCGACTAATCTTCCTTCGTAAGTTTGTATTTTGCCATCCATGTCGATCTTCCTTTTGAAGATCCATTTGCAACCAATGGGTTTGGACCCTTTGGGAGCATCAACGAGGTCCCATACTTCGTTGCCATACATGGAGTCCATTTCAGATTTCATGGCTTCTAGCCATTTGTCTGAGTCATCTCCTGACATTGCTTCGTTATAAGATTCAGGTTCTTCACCATCGTCTTCATGAACAGTTTCATCTTCTATTGAAACAAGAAGGTTCAATTTAAGAGGAGGTTGACTCTCTCTAATTGATCTTCGTGATGTCAGTGTGTAATCTGGTTGCTCACTAATCCCATCTTGTATGGGTACATCGTATAGAACTATATTTTCTTGAGGTTCTTCGTTGACAATCTCATTTTCAACTTCTTCGTTTAGAACAACGTTTTCTATTTGGTTATCAACCATGATCTGATCACGATATTCATAACCCGATGTGTGAGTACCTTCTGTGTCCATTTCTTGTTCTTGAGTATCTTGTGGTTCATGCTCTTCATTAAGAACAATGTTTCTCCCACTAGACTTTCTAGAGAGAAAATCTTCTTCTAAGAAAACGCCGGTTTTGGCAACTATTATTTTGCCTGTGTGTTTTTTTATAGAAGTAATACCCATGAGTTTCCATTGGGTATCCCACAAAGTTACATTTAACCGATTTGGGACTGAGCTTGTCAGACATTAGAGTCTTGACATATGCCTCACATCCCCAGATTCTCATGAAATGCAAATCCGGTATTCTTCCTTTCCATATCTCATATGGTGTTGAAGGAACCGTCTTAGATGGTACACAGTTCAGTGTGGTAGCTGCTGTCATAAGTGCGTGTCCCCATAGGGACTCAGGTAAGTCAGTTTTATTCATCATTGATCGAACCATGTCCAACAAGGTTCGATTTCTCCTCTCAGATACACCATTTAGTTGGGGTGTACCTGGAGGGGTCAGTGATGAAATGATTCCTATGTCACGGAGGTAAGCTTTGAAATCATCGCTCAAGTATTCGCCACCTCGATCAGATCGTATGGCTTTAACTTTTCTTGCTAATTGATTTTCAGCTTCATTCTTGAACTGCTTGAACTTTTCAAGCGATTCAGATTTGTGTTTCATTAAGTATACATAACCGTATCGACTGAAGTCATCAGTGAAGGTGATAAAATACCTAAAACCTCCTTTATTTAGGTGATGCACTTTTGACAAATCAAAATTTTATAGACATTTAAGAATGTCTATAATTTCATAATTATTGGAACTATAAGATTGTTTTATTATGCCCTTTAGAATTAAATATTTATGACTTATCATAAATTAACACATTAATATTAACAAACTTAATATCTTTGATAATAAAATATTCAAAATATTATTCCAAAAACAAACTTAATGGAAAATCTAAACATAAATAAATTAATCATTATTCACTTGAAACTAAAAACTTAAGACACAAAAGAAGACGGATAACATGGATGTCTTGTTGCACGAACAGGACATTGCAAGTTTTCAGAGTCTCTACTCCTCTTCTTCTTCTTCTTCCTCTTCCTCTTCTTTATCAGATTCTTCTGTGTGAGAAACAATATTTCAATAACACATGTTAGTAACCAGATTACTACATATTCAATGAATCTTTAAGATTTTGGTTATAACGTTTATACCTGAGCTTGAGGGTTCGACATCGATAGTCTCAGAGACTTTGTCTGGTGAGTCTTTACTCATCTTGGATTTTCTCATAGTTTCAATGTCTTCCAATTTCCTTTTTCTTTCTGCCTTCATATTTTCTTCGCCAATTTCAAGTAAATCGACAAGGTGGTCAAAGTTGCAGTTTTCTTCTATAAGGATGTTAACTGTCTTTCGCAGTTCTGGAATGAGAGACTGGAGTATGCAAAATCTTCTCATGTCTATACCGACATAGAACCCAGATTGTTGAAGTCTGTCTGCATAGCTCATCAGCGTGTTGTAATGTTCTCTAACGGTACTGTTAATGGACATCTTCACATTGAACAGTTTCCACAACAGCTGGTACCTTCTTATGGGGTTCCGATCCCCATAAGTTTTCTCAAGGTATAAGATAGTATCATGTGCATTCAAGCTCTCGATCTCACGTCCTATGATCGGCATCACAGATGACATAATGAGTCGGTGAACATGAATGGACTTCATTGTATAATGATGATAGCTAATCCAGTCTTCTTTTGAACCTGTATCTCTGTCAGGCATTGTAGGCGGCAAATCCTTGGCTATGAAACCAAGATCGTCGTTCCTTAGCATTCTTTTGAATGCCTCTGACCAGGTCATGTAGTTAGAATCGTCAAGACGATTGTTTTCCACTGCAGCTTTGAACTTTTTCACTGCTTCTGAAGCCATGAGATTCAACGGGTCCATATCTAATATATATATATATATATATATAGACAGATAGAGTTAGAGATAAATATATTCTACAAATTGAAAAGTAAAATATTCAAGCACAATATTAATTCTAGTATTGACATGTAAATTATAAATTATTTATTATAACAAAGATGTTACAAAAAGTATATATTATAAGGACTTTATATAATATTTCGTGATTTGTTAATGGAAAAGTAACCCTCATCAATTCCATTAATTAGTCACTCAGAGAAAGTCAACAATTGCTCTAATATCCTATATTATCTCTGACGTTTAGAAAAGAAAAACAGTTTTTCATTTATCATTCTAACCGATTTCATTTGAATTGTCTATGATATCTAATCTAATTAGAGTACTCGTTTAGGTAGACCGACGGGGTGAATCGGCGGACAGTATAGGTCGCCCTACGCGTCTAAAAGAGGGTATAAGAGTATTCCCTTGGGTTAGAGACACACTCAAAACTTTTCTCAATTAGATCGAGGACCCAACCGGTGGAAGACATTATACCTAATATTTATTGAGGGGTTTTAGGTGATCCTAACTTTTGTCTTAAACTAAACATAGTTAACTAATTAAAATGTTCTAAGAATTAAGGCAATGAATATGTAATACATAATCCTATTTTGTAAAACATATTCTTTTTCGAATTAAATATACTTCTGAAAGTATACATATATATAAATATATATTATGAAAATCTAAAGACAAAAGATATATAAATCACTTAAAGATAAAATATCTTCATTCATGATTTATCTTTTCTACAAATGAATAAAAGATAAATAACTAACTTTATAGATAAGATATCTTTTAATCAAACTTTGTCATAATACAAAATAAAAGATAAATAACTATCTTATATATAAACTATCTTTAATCATAATATATATATCTTTTATTTCCATTAAAGTTTAGATCTTTTCTATTACTATAATAAATAAGAGATTATTCATTATCTTAATCTAATTAAGAATTATTGATTATTAATAAAATTTATGAACAAACAATTTGTGAATCAATAAATGAATAACATAATATTAAATGGAAACAAACTTCATAAGATTGATAATAATATTTAATAAATCATATTTATTAATAATTAATATCATATATTAGATTTTCAATATTCATATTTAAAGATATTTATAATAATTATAAATAAAATAAAATAAACACTTTAAATCGTATTTTAAAATAATTAAACATAAATATAATTAAATATCTAATACCGGGATACGAGCTCGGGATAAAACCGAGCTTGTACGGGTTGCCCTCGGGCAACCCCTGTCACAAAAGGGCCAGACCGGGCAGGGCCGAAAATGGCCCTGCCCGAAAACATTTATTTTGACCCGGATCCGGGTCTGTTCGGTGTGGGCCCGGGTCAGTACAGACCTGGGCTGAAGCCCCGGGTCCAACCCGGGTCGATTACCCGGGTCAGACCCGGGTTGGGCTTGCCCGGATCATCATGGTCCGGGCTGGGCGAAGTGGGGCTGGGTTAAAAACCCAGCCCGTGGGCCTGATCTAATCAGGCCCACCCCAAATCAAAAGTGGGCTGGGTTAAAACCCAGCCCGTGGGCCTAACCCAATCAGGCCCACGCGATTTAAAAAAAAAAATTATTTCGGCTAGGGTTTTTGTAACCCTAGCCGTCGCCCATTGGCTCCCATCGAATGGGAGCCACAAACGGCGGCGCCACTCGGAACCTTGGCGGTGACGGTAAAATCGCCGCCGGTTCCGGTGGTGGTGTCGTCGTTTGATTTCCCTTTTTCTTATTTAATAATACACATTAAAATTAAATAAAAATCCAATCCCGATTCTAAATCGGATTCTGAACAACACACAAAATTAATCATAATTAATTTTCTAATGCTCCCACTGAAAATCTAATCACACCAAAAATTTCCAAAATTATTTCGGTCAACATATCTAATTTTCGAAAATTACTCAGACCGGCTCTGATACCACTGTTGGGTTTTTCGATGACTTTTCTCAATCCCGAGGCGGAAATCACGGGATATCATCGAACAATAAAGATCTAGAATAATTACGAGAATTAAGATCGTTTAGAGATCGTTACCAAACTTCGGTACTTTTGCCAACTGTACCGAATAACTGTCGATTCCTTTGATTCCGGAGCTTGCCGAATTTAGGATTTAACGCCGCAAGTGTTGCGCCTCTATTTCGTCCACCACGTCACTCGGGAACGTCTTAGATGACCGGAAAACACCTCGGAGGATAGGTTAGATCCTTGTTGGTGTTTAGATGATCAACCGTTGATTGAACCGGGGAGGAAGCCACGAAATTCGACTCACTAGGGAGGGAGCTAGAATTCTAGGAGGCTAGGGTTTGTGTGTTGTGTTTAATTATGAGTCATATTAGGGTATTTATAATACCCTATGGTTATGACCTAGTGGGCTTTTTAAAAGCCCACCCATTGGGCTTTCTAAAAGCCCAATCATGAATTAATTAATCTTTTATTAATTAATTATGAATCATAATTAATACTTGGGCCCGTGTGGGCCCATAATGTCGGTTATGGTTATCAGGTCTATACCCGATAATCAGAGAGATACAATATCGGGTTCGGGCATAACCAACATTGTGCGATATTGTACAACACACACACCCACAGAGAAAGAGAAAGTTTGAAGGTATAAACCAAAATAACCGTGATTGAGATTATAATAGATTGGTATTTAAAAGCAGCAAGTGAGCTTATTTCTTACACTAAGAGTAAATCACTACAATTTTATTTTCTATTTTCTATTTCATTTGCTATTTTCATATTTTGAATTAAGAATTTAGGTTGAAATTCCTAATGATTATAAACTATTATAAACTATTTAAATGTTGGACGTCTCATCTCGTATATGTACGCGTATCAAATCTCTTAATTGACTTCGATAAATATCCATATCTATGTAAGTGTAGTAAAAATGGCGAATTTAAAGAAACGAGTCACCGATTTCGTAATATAAATCAAAAGCCAAAAAAATTCGATAAAATTTCTCTAATCAAGTGCACTCGCTTCACATTACTCACAAGTTAGGTTCTTTCCACTTCCACAAACGTGTGGTCAACAATACAAGTAAATTACTTATAATATAATAGACCAATTCAAGTAAAACATTTTTTTCATTTCGATATAAATCAACAAATTAAATGGATCGAAATCAAATTGGTCAATAATTTCAAACGGGCTTGGTTTAATAAAAATAAAAATAATACTCTAGAGACGTTGCTTTATGAAAGCTGGGTCCATAGTCCCCCTATTGGCTTAGGACCAGTCTCATTCCAGATGTGGAAATGTGTTCTCCGTTCTCACGTGTGTGCAACTACTGACACGCACGTGCTACCTCGTTGAACACTCCAACACCAAGTAAAGAGTGAAAAAAAGAAGAAGTAAATCAAATATGAAAAGGATAATTATGGTAAAAGTAATCAAGTTATAATCAATTAGAGAAACAAAATATCCAAATAAAATAAAAGGGTGCAATTAGAAAGTTTTGTCGAATTGTCCCTCTTCGACTAGGTGTTGTAGTCCATTGAAGTCACATCTATCAGATACACATGGTCAAAAAGTAAAGTGAAAATAAGGTAAGGGTTGACACATAGTGAAACCTTAACGAAAGACGTATGATTAAACAGAAAACTTTTATTTGAGCACACTTTTATTTCATATGAGCACTTCGCCTGTTACGATTAAAAGAACTTAAAGACTCTCATCTCTAGTTGACTACAACTGGAATACTTATACTTCAATTATCCCAATATTAAACAGAAAACTGGATATACCAATCTTGCTACACTGCTATCAAATATAAACAGTTAAAACCAAGTGTATCTAATAAAAACCGAAATTACCGCATATGAGTCTATGGCTAAAGCTGAAAGTTTAGTATACAATTTTATATTGTCTAATGAATTAACCTTTACTTATATAATACTTATTGAGTTTATTATTTTAATTTTATATTTATCATAATTTTCTTATTTAATGATTATGTTTAAAAAATTTATAATATATATTAATATTTTTATTCGACTTTTAGTCATCTTATTCTAAGCAGTAAATGCGTTAAACTACCGGTATTATCGTAATTGATTACCGAAAATACCATAATAAGGTATTTGGTGTATTATTTGAGGAAGAAAAAAAATATCGTATCGAATATCCCATTGTTCAACCTTGTTCCGAGTTCCTACGAAGTCCATGGCATTCCCGTAAATAAGCATTAAACTCAGTGTCAAACTGTACACACGTAAGATTTCCAATTACAACTGCTAGATTTATTTATTTACGAAAGCTAATCTTTAAAATGCCTTGTTTGTATGAGTATCTTATCAGAGTTTTCATGTTAAACGGGAAGAGTAATTGATGAGAAGTTCCTTAAAAAAAAATTGATGGGAACTCCCTTAATTTAGCATGTTCGAACAATCTGTCCTTAAATTATACTTTTTGTTCGAACACATCCAATTTCTTTTGCAACATAGCACATTACTCTGCATGAAATGTAATATAGGTTAAAAATTTAGGTTTTTTTTTTTCATATAATGTAATATACTCTTTTATTAAAAAAAAACTATAGGCTAAAATGAATTTAAAGATAAGAGGCAGTTTTAGCAAGAAATAATAAACTGAAGAAGAAGCTTAGTTTTGATTAACCAGAGTTAAAAGATAACCATGAGTGAGAGTAACCAGGGTCAACGTGTCTCCCCCAATCAAACCCCACACCGTCTTTTATATTAAACCTCATTATTATTTTCTCGGGAAACTGCGCCAGAAAATCCTCATCGATCACTTTCTCGGCCGAGATGGCGCTCTACGCCGACGAGGACGAGCTCTGGAAGTGCGCCAAGCACCCCTCGCGGCGGCGCCGGAGCGGCGTCTGCGCCGCCTGCCTGCGCGAGCGCCTCGGCAGTCTCTGCCCCGACTGCGCCGCCGTGCGCCCCTGCGTCTGCTGCGCCGCCACCACCTCCTCCTCCTCCTCCGGCGAGCGCCTCTCGAGCCTGATCGAGAGCGAGCCGGCGTTCCGGCGATCGAGATCGGTGGCGATTCCGTTTCTCCGATCGCGGTCGCGCTTCGTCGGAGGCGGGGATCGGAGCGAGCCGGCCTCGGGAGGAGGCAGAGCGACGGCGTTCTGGTCGGTGTTCCGGTCGAAGAGCAAGCCAGTCGACGAGGCGAAGAGCGTCGCCGGAGAAGACGATCCGAGGAGGTCGGCGACGACGACGACGATGATGAGGAGGTCGAGATCCGTGGCGGTTCCGGTAGCGGGAGATTTGAAGCCGGCAGCGAAGGGGCGGGGCTGGTACTTTCCGAGCCCGATGAAGGCGTTCCGGCAATCGAAGACGACGGCGAAGATCGAGCAAGAGCGATCGCCGTTGTATAGAGGTTAATCAGATTTGTTGATTCAGTGATTTGTATAATATCATCGTTATATGTTTTTGTATAAGTTTTTTCTCGTAATTAACAGACAAGAACCAAAGGAAACAAAGGACTAAACTGATATAATATTTTATTTTTTTGACAATATTTCCCAATTTAATTTCTAGTGGAAATAGCCGGTTAAAAAAACGAACTTTCGGTAATCAAATTCATTTTTTTTTTCATTTGTATATAATTTTTATCATACTGCTAGTATGTGTCGGTGTATGTATGTGTTCAAGAGTTGAATAATGATTAGAACGTTGGTCTATTTTACGAGTATGTTGATTATTTATGATTGACATTTCTACTAATTATCGATGAATAGATCGTAAGTAGTTCCCGAGATTAATTTTTTGGATATATCATTGATACTGTATAGAATTTGTTGGTCGATTTGATCATTTTATAGTGAGTATTTTCTTTAACGTCGGTAATATCTCCAATTATTTTACCGTGGCAGCGGAGACCGCCTGATTCCGCTACCGTTGAGCTCATATCTTAACTATGTGGTTTCTTTCAAATTTCAAATTTAAGATATATGACATTGTGGTCCACTATTTCGCCTGTCATAAAAGGAATTCATGTTTTTCAATCTATGAATGTCTTTAATAAATACGGATATATATATTATATATTATATATATATATATATATATTTATTTATTTATTTATTATATATGCAAGTATGAGTAGCGGCGGCAAAATTAATGTGAAGAATCTCTCAATCACTTTAGTTATTCTATAAATCTACTTTTATGGGTAGGAATAGGTGTAGGTTATGATTTTTGAATTATTCTTAGAATATTTTCAAAATGAATACGTTGTTTATAAAAATCTATATGTTGAACTTGTTTTTAGATTTACGCGCAGAAAGAAGACTCTCTTTTAGCTTCTATTTCGCAGACATTTCTCAAATTGTTTTTGTATTTGTTTCCTATTAGAGTGTTGAGGATGTCATTAGAAAGAAGAGAGCCTCTTTCCGATTACAAAACACCTTCCCCTTGAAGAGTGATCGTTGGGTTATATGACCGATTTCGATTATTGAAAGAAACACCCATCCGGGCCGAGGGACTCTCCCGACGAGTAGTCCTTATAAGTTAACCTTTCTCTAGCATAGAGAAACGTTTTTCGAAAATTGTTATTTTTGTCATTCGGGAACCTTACTCATCTGCTTCTCGAAGGACCTCTAACAACAAACTCTCGAACTTCACTCTCGCATTTGCCCATGTAATTTATTGCAAGCGATCATAGTAAAATTCTGTTAATCGGTCGAACCATGTAAAATTCATAGGTGTTATAATTTTTGCCCCCATCTAATTTTTCTCCTCCTACGCATATTCTTCATCATGCCCACTCATTTCAGGTTGACGAAAAATCATGTTAACAAAAAATATATTTTGTTGTCATTGAAAATAAATTACGAATTTGTATACTAATTGCAAATAGATTTTTATTATACTATTTCTAATAAATTTGTTATTTTCTTTCTCACTATTTCTCTCATTCTATCTGAAATAACATTAAAAAATGCTCATATGCTTTGTTCTGTTATTTTCCATGATTTCATTGTTATTTCTATTTAGTTATATAAGTTGTGATTATATTTGTTCATTGTTAATTTCAAGTCAATATCTTACTCTAGTAATTATATTAGTACATGTAGATAGTTTTATTTGATTATTGTTCCATGATTGAAAGGTGAAATTAAAAGGAAATAAAAATCCTCAATCTCTCTTTGGTTTTGTCTCCAACAAATGATTGCTATCTTTTTTCAAACCTTCAATTCATTTCGAAATACAAATATTTCCTTCATAGTCCAAAATAAAATAAAATAAAAATATAAGAAAAAAAATCACTTTTCTTTCTTTGCCAAATAATTGTAAAGGGATTTTCGAAACTTCACTATCTCAACTAGCACTTAGAAAAACAGAAAAAGCAAAAGAAATCTTTCTTGTGAAATGCAGGAACATGTACCAAATTGATTAATAATATATTCTCCTCCAAAATTGCATGTGAACTAATGAACGTATGCTTAAAATAATAATAATTAAGACGGTCCACTTAATTGAAATATACAATTTATTATCTTTGGAATTATCTCATAATGCTTGTTTTGTTCAATGTCCTCAAAGGACTAAATAAGTTCCAAAGTAATGATGAGAGACCTTATTATATAAGTACTTCATTTTCATTATGCATATGGTGTCACAGTTTCATAATTAATCAGAAGATTGACCTTAAAGGGTACTATGATAAACTTTATTATAAATCAGTTGCAATTAAAAATAATATAAGCTAGTTTCGAAATCAAAATGTACGGCGGTCAAATATGTGATGCTATACTTGATATTAGACACCAATTTATAGAAAATATATGTATTTACACCACATTTAATTCCTTTATATGTAAGTTATATTTATTTATTTTATTAATGTTGAACAATGTGTAGCGATATATTGTTTTCAGTCTTCACCTTTGCATTGATAAATATAATCGTAATCATTTTTCAAATTTTTAGACAAAGTGTCTACTTTAGGTAATTCTGGATTTTTTAAAATATAAATTTAATGAATTATATTTATTTATTAGATATTAATAAAATGACGTCAAGTAAATATATAAATTACATCTAAAGATATTAGGCTAATACTAACTTTTGAACTAAGGAACATTAAAAAAAATCCAAACTTACAAAACCACTTAAAAAAGATTTTTAAAATTATAAAGTCCAGGCCTCGATAACGTTTAGAATCCGATCCGGATTAGGAATTGGGAATCGGATGATTGATTCCCAAAATTTTGAGACCCTATTTTCCGAGTACTCGAATCGGAGTCTCTAAATTTGAGAAATTGGTATCAGCTCTTAAATTTATAGCACTCCTCGATTACAATTCCTTTCTCCAATATTAAAATAATAGAGTTTTCGTCATGATTTCACCCTTACTAACTAGAATTATAGATGGTAGGTATACGAATAATAAAGAAGATAAAAGACAGTTATGATAAATGGAATAAATAAGTCGATGGTAACGAGTAACGACCTTTAATCACGTGATTACACAACCAAACATATGGATGTGGAATCCTGTACAAGATTTAAACCTTTGGAGGAGCAATTTCTTATGCGATTCTATGGAATATTATCACATGGATTTATAGTTTGACTAACATTAATGAATTATGTGACAGATAATATATATGATGTTATGGAAGATATTCCAAGTACCAGTTCTTCAAAACCACTAAAGACATGCTTTAATCATAAACTAGCTTCAAGAATCTCATAAGAAATAATATATATTAGAATATTAACTAAAATCATTTCAAGTGTACTAAAAACAGCCTTTAGCAAATTATAAAATCACTCGTTCTTATTATTAAGAACTAACTATTAATTATTAGTACCCCCGGAATATTTAACTGTGTATCAATTTGACCTCCAAGCTTTGCTTTGTACCAATTTACTTAGAAAACTTATCATTTTGTATTAATTCCCCCCCTAATTATTTCTTGTATGAACTCACCGGCTGAGTGATATATAGTGATACTAGCGGCATAAATACTAAAAGAATTTGAAAAATCAATGTTAAATGCTCATTCTTTGTTTTAGCCAGACAAAATACTAATATTTTTTCTCTCACATTATCGACATGTAGCAAACAACCCCGAAAAAGATACATGTCTATAACGTGAGAGAAATATATTGGTATTTTGTCTAGTTAAAACAAAGAATGGGTATTGAACGCTGGCTTTTCATACACTTTCGATATTTGTGCCGCAAATAACCCTGATATTTACCCCTAAAAACTAATAAAACTAAAAAAATAAATTATACACGACACATTATTTAATTAAAAAAATCATCATTGATTCTATTTGAATATTTTCTTCATTAATTTTTTTAAATAATTTTAACTCATAGTTTAGTATAGTCTCGTATTTTAGTAAATTACATAAAATTGTTATTTTTTACTAATAGAAAAAAAAAATCTAGAGTATATACGCCAATTATTTGTTATTATTTGGATGTGACAATTTGCATGCATGTGACATATCATTAATAATTATCCGGTATTAGTTGTTTTTTCTATATTAGCTTATCCTAATTGTCATTTAGAGGCCAAGACAACTCTTAAATTCCCTCATGGTATCTTAATTGTTATACAAATATACACTCCAAAAGTCTAACAACCTTCATCAATATAAATACACATACACAAATATATATATATATCTAAATAGATAATGAATTATTAAAGCTTCCCTTATTTTATTTTTCTTTTCACTTAAAAAAACTGAACAGATCATATCCATCTGCTGTCTTTAAGTGGCAAAAAATTTAGCATCGTGGTCATTTAACAATCACGAAGTATGAAAAATAAATCCACCTAAAATAAGTGAATAAAAAATAATAGATTTAATAATGTTTAGCCATTGATTTTACAATATAGTTTTCATAAGTATGGTTATTATAAATTACCACGTTTTTTGTTTTTTTTTTTTTTTTGTTTTTTTTTGTTTTGTTTTGTTTTGTTTTTTTTTTTTTTGCGGTAACACTAGCTAGTAGTAATTAATATGGGAAAACCGGCATAAGTAAGGTTATTAAGACATATTTTCACATTTTAGCAAGATTTTTATGAGAGGACTGTAAAACGTGAGAAAAGTAAAGCGCGTCCGAAAAAGTAAATTACACCGATAATTTTTGTTTAAGCAGTTCGGATTATCTCTCTTACTTCTGTGGAGCACTCACCCAGATTTATCAACCAAGAGTTACTCAAGCTGATTACAAGAAGCAATATATATGGACTCAAAGCATAAATGAAACTCCCATTTGATGTTACACCATCAACTTTGACATTTAGCACTTGAACTCTCGATGATTGCAAGATCCCCTTGCATAACCTGAAAACTAATGTCATGTCCTTCTTCACTTCACTCGTGAATCGCCAGTTGCCTTCTCCCGAAGGTTTTTCTCAGATTTTATATGTAAGTGCTATTGAAATGGGACCTCAATAGCTAGGACATATAGGAGTTGTGCGATGAATATCTTATGCCTTAATGAGAGATACAACTCTTTGATTTTCTCATCTGATAAGCAATTATGTTCATTCTTCGTCATTTAATCCAGCACATAATTATTCATTCAATGCAGGGAGAGCTCGACTCAACCAATCATTAATTGAGAATGCGCACGAACCTGGACATGTGCGTCTTAATTGACTAGCCTGAAATATCTTACAGATGTTATGAAAATAGATATCAAATAAATTCCATAAATAGGCCGATATAGAATCATGAATAATATATAATAAATCGAATAAATCAGGATCTATTTGTATTCGTAAAGTTTCCATTCATTGTTTTTTTAGACGGGAAAAGTTTTCATTATCTTGTTTTATCTCCCTAATCCATTAACATCAACTTTCCATTTACAAACCTTAGCTAGTGCCATGGGTCACTCATATAGCCTCCAATATTATCACGGCATAAGTACCAATATTTTCAGGGAGGCAAAACAGGAGAATGTGAATTTTCCCCATCTAGAAAAATGGGAACATAATGAAGACAATTGAAAGACTTCAGGTTATGCCGCAATTTTTCTTGATGAAATATGGTTTGACATAGGTAACATAAATATTTTTTAGGCAATGACTTTTAGTATTAATCAAGGGAAAAGATCCTTTCAACGAGGGTCACAAGACACAAAGGGCAATCACACACCCAAAAGTACGAGGGCAACACGATTAAAAGGTGTTTGGCTAAAAAGTTAGCGACCTCATTACACGATCGAGCACTCCACTTACAACCACCCGGAACAAATACCACTCTGCATATCTTCGTGATACTCATAATAATCATAATTTGCGCACAATTGAGATTGCCTTTGTTGATGAGTTGATTCTCTATGAGGAAATAAGATTCGACAATTAAGACGATCCATCCTATTGTAGGAACAAATCCAACCCCCAAATTTATGGCATGACATTCGGCCGTTAGGGCCGAGTCTACTCCTTCAATCAAAGATGCCACGACGCCGACAACATGGCCAAATTGATCTCTTACCACTCCTCATATTGCCACACGACCCGTCCTCTTGTCCAACGATACTAGAAATAATGTTTTCATCAACTGTAAAATCATTTGTTAAAGATTCAAATAAGGTGCTAAAAAGATTTAGACAGTGAAAAATCAGTTCGTAAGTTTCGTTGGTAATAATAGCTTATGGCTAAAGGTACATTTTACAACTGAATATTTTTTGTTGCGATTCGTGTTTTTAACATCTGAGGGAAACTAAAAAAAATCAGTCTCCAAAAGTATAAGGTTCCGGCCATTTTTTTGCCAAAAAAGACAATCAACAATTGAATTATCAGTTTTGAAAAAACTTTCTGGTGTGCATATTAGAAATTGAAATATCAATTTTTGATATGAAAAATTTCCAGCCATTTTTTGTCTGAAAATTGCAATCAAGAACTGAATAAGTTTCAAAAGGTATAGATTTCCGGATTGATAACTGAAAAATCAGTATTTAAAGCCTTCTGATGTACAATTAAGCAATCGATTAATCAGTTTCTGAAATTTTTTTCACGCATGATTTAAATTAGGGGTGAAAGCGGAATAGGGAACCGTGAAATTAGTTATTTTTGGTAGTTATACCTAAAATTAGGGATTTTTATTTCCGGTGCCAGTTCCCGGTTCCGGTTGTAAATTTCCCTATTTTTTTGAAAATTGGAACCGGAACCACTACTGGGAAAAAGTAAGAAAAGATTCGTGAAAATGTTCGGTACTTATATGATACAAAAATTAATGGCCGAAACAAAAACTCAACACAAGACTAAAAATTAATGAACGAAACAAAAACTTAACATGAGGCATACATTTTGCTTGCGAGTGAAATCTTCTAGTTGGAAGATGAAGACATGTAATCGGCGGTGGAAGGTTCATGGCGTAGAGAAGAATATGACGGCACGATGGATGAGATAGGGAGAAATAGAGATTGAAAGGGTCGAGAAAGGAAAATGGTAAATATTAAACCCTAATAACGAAAAACTACATGTAGTTTAAGTCATAAAAAATGACATATAACCCAAAAAAATACAATAAGAATACAAAATATTTATAAACAACATACTATGAAAACATATAAAACTACATGTATTTTAAAACCGGAACCGGTACCGAAATTTGGGCAATTTTACTTCTAGTACCGGTTTCGGTTCCCGGTTCCATAAACCGTGAACCGGGAAGTGCCGATTCCCAGTTTCAGACTAAATTTCCCTTATCTTTTTTTAAAATCGTTCTGGGACCGGTACCGGGACAAAATCGGGAAACGGTTACAAAATTTTCACCCCTAATTTAAATCCAAATATTCTACTGCCTAATGGTCATTATATTATATCATTATTAAACAAACGGTTGTTATAAAAAATAACACAATGATGTAATAGACTTTTTTCTTTGCTATCATAGAGAACAACAAATTTAAAATATTGTCAAAATAGAGTCATTCATTAAAAATAAAAAACTTTGTCCAAAAAACTTGATAATAACCGAACACACTTCACATATAACATAGATAATATAATAGCTAAAGCTAGATAGAAGAGCTGAAACTTTCATAACCGCTACTTTTCGTTCACCGTTGAAGACGCACTCGAAGTCGAAGTTGAAAACTTAAAAAGTTGTATTTAACTCACGTAAACACACTTCGAATTTATCCTTTCAACTTTTCAATCGTTGTGACTTCTCTTTCAATCTGTCTAACTCCTTTTTAATATCATCAAAGTCTTGACCGCCCATTTCCATATGTTGCCACGTTAAGTTGATCCATTTTATTCAAAGTCGGCCAAATACCAATATCCCAACCTAATCTTTATGTTTTATCTCTAGCACGAATACTCGTCACTAATTTTTTTTTTCTATTTCTCAATTTAGCTTAGGTACAAGCTCAATATCCTCAAACAATGCATCTATATCGACATATTGGTGTTTGACGATGCGATCCTGAACCAAAATAAATTAAGGTTTAAGTTTAAAATAACGAGCAATGATAATAAATAACACGCATCACAGTCACATATATATTCGTTTACTGCGGAAAAAGTCAGCCAACTGTTCTTCAAATGCATTTTATGATTAACTTCGAACAGACTTGAAGCAACATTGTAATGTTCACGCTACACAAATATGGAACCACATCATTTGCCAATTTTCTTTTTTATTTCAATTGAAATTGATCATAAATACAAGCTTACCATCATACGATAATAATGATTCAAAAGATTTCTTAACCCACTCCCACTTTGAAAATAATTATACTTTTCGGTTCACAGACATTTTCTTATAATTTTCATAAAAATGTCAGGATAAATTACGTAACAATAAATAGTAATAGAGTAGATATTACTAGTTGTACTTTTAGGCTCAAGGACAAAAAAAAAACACGAACAATGAGCAAGGAGAGAAACAATAACATAGAGCAATAATAATTCTCTTGATTCCATTTAATGAGTGTATTTCATGGGCATATGATAATCAGATCCCCAAAGGCAACGACATATAATAATCACACGTTCCAATTCTTTTAATATTGAACTTGTTGAGCGCGTCAAGCCAAGATAAATGGGTCTTCCTTATACACTTATTTTGACGTGTCGATACTTATAAACTATGGTTCAAAACTAATGTGCTTCAGTCGACGATCACTATCAAACCACTTACATAAGTGACTCCAGCCCGTATATATTACCTTGATCTGCAATCACATTTTTAGCAAATTCGATGCATATCCATTTGGAAACCTCCCTAATTTTAGAAAATTATAGAATTTTCTATTTCTTCTATTGTCAAAACATAAGATGCATGGGATTTATCAGTCGACTATTTCGTTCAACCAAATGTAGTTCAGGACGTATATCCAACTTTTCCAAATCCAATCTCTCTTTATTGTTGTCTTTGTTTTTTTTTTATCGTTGTTCAGTAATGTTCCTAAAATATTGTCACATCCATTCTTTTCTACGTGCATCATATCGATGTTATGACGCAGTAATAACTTGGACCAATACAGAAGCTCGAATAATATTATTTTTTTTCTTCACATTAATTTTCATTTGGTGCCTTTTTATTTCTCTTTTCGTCACAAGATTCATGCTTCCCGACCGGGCATGTAGGAATATGTTCTAACTGATTTATGCACTCGTCCCATGTAAGTCGAATCTGTGCAACCATTTTCTAAAAGCGTTGGATTTTCTCCAAGAATGGAGGAGTGGTAAAAATCTAAGACGCCCTTCATTGAAATCCTATTTTTTATTCCTATAGAACTAGCATCTTCGTTGCATATAAAGCACGCCTTATATTCAGTAGAATTCCAACCAAATAGATATCCATAAGTAGGAAAATCATTTATGATTCATAAGGGTGTGGCGCGCATATTGAATTTTTTTCTTTCGATCCATAATGTCAACAATAACGAAGCATCGACGATTGACTTCCACGATGGTAAATTGTACGGGATAAAAACAACATGGCACATACTATAAGATAGATCTCATCGAAGCAAAAGGGTTGAAACTGTCGCTGTCTAGGCCTAATCGAACATTTCTTGGATTTTCTGTAAAAAAAAAAAAAGGATATAGAGCGTCAAAGTGTTTACACGCTTCAGCATCCTTTGGATGACGCAAAACAACTTCTTCTTGAAATCTTGCAACACTGTGCCACCACATTTCCTTGATTGTATGCTTAGATCCAAATAAACGCTTCAACTCAACGTAACTCAAAAATACCGTAGAGTTTTTTTAGCAACACTTTTCCTCTTTTACTATACTCAGCTAGAAATGCATATAGAGCAAGACTGGAGGTTCACATTTTCTTTCCAAAATATATTAGACACAATCGTGTTCACAGGCATGGATTGACTCGTACCTTAAAACGAGAGAGCGTAGATACTTTTTTGCTGCATAATGGTTTCATGAAAATGTCGCCTCCGTAAAATCTTCACTCAATAATTGCAGTACCATATCTATCGAAATGTTGACCATGTTGCATGATACTTTGACATGCATAAGTCTTAGCAGAAAACATAAGATTAAAAAATTGGTGCATCCCAGGAAGATTTCTCTATGTCTTGAAATAATTGTTTGACTTCGGGATTTGAACGCCGGTCACAAGCCGCGGGAGCTTCGTTGTTGTCTTCATCAACATTATCTTCATCAACTTTGTCTTCACATTTGAGTCGAAAATACATCCGAAGTAATTCACAAACTTTTGGGACTCGTGTCCCGGACACTCGCAGAATTATTAATATTGTCAATTAATGTACAACGCGTAGGGTAACCTTTAAAAAATTAACCAAGATTAAAGCCACATACCAGTATTCCCTATAACCTCATCTAACTTACATTATTCATAATTAATTACATGTCCAAGATCGTGATAATATATTTCTAACAATTTTCTAATTCATTGTTCTAGTGATTCGATTTCGGGTTTAAGCGACGATAAATAATTCTCAATCAATAAATACACTGCGTACCTTAGCTGATGAATATGGCTGCGCACTGTATATGATCTCTAGTCTAAACGGCTTCTTAGAATATGCGTCTCCTGATTTGTGATTTCGCTTATTTGAATTTCAACCAATAGTGTACCGATGTATTCTCCGGAAATACACCGCTAGGATGTGTAGGCTTGTTTGCGTAATAACAAAACCCTAAAAAGTGTGACTAGGAAATTTTCTAATCTCAATGAATTCGAAAACCAGAGAGAGGGAGAAGGTGGCGATTTTTTTCTTCTCAGAATCTGCTTTGTATTTATTGATTTCAGGTTTAGCCTATTTATAGGGAAAATCAAATCTTAACCACTTGAAAATATTAACTCATTATCTATTATTTAAGAATAATATTAAATAAGACAATGAATAATATAAAATCTTTTTAAATCTTTTTAATAAAGATTTAATCTTAGATTTAGATAAAATAAATATTTCGGATACAAATCTGCCAAGATTTACTTTCTCCTATTAGTTCCAAAAAAATATATAAATGTATATATATTATTAATTTCAAAATAATAATAATTGATTCAAAAAAATCTATATAAATCTATTTAATTATGTTAAATAATCAATATAAATCTATTTAATTATGATTAATTATTATTAGTTTTTTTATTAATAATTAAATTCAATAAGTGAAATTATATTATCAATTAATATTTTAGGAATCAAATCTAATATTTAATTCAGTATTAAATTAACATAAAAACAGTGACCTTTTGGACTTGAGCCAAAAAACTGTTTTAACTATAACTCCCAAACCGTACATAAGAATGTTGATTTTAAATATTAAATTTATCAGAATTTGATCTCCAACAATCCTAGGGTTATTCGGGAGTCAGATTAAATTATTAATTTTTTAACTTCTCAGATAGTACCAAAGACTTTGTTTCTTTTGCCACCTTTAGGTGAATAGACATATTGTGACTGAAGTCACGAATATAGTGTAATTTGATCTACCATATTTTCATTACACATATTAAATGCGGCGTAATTCTTATGGAGCTATATAGGGGACTAATGGACGTACTACTACATCTAAAGTGAAAATGAAGAATTTTCACCAACTTCGATATCACTCAACTATAGCATGAAGCTGAACTCTTTAGTAGTAATATTATTATATTCCTAATCATTGAATTCCATTGATACAATTAAATTATCAGAATCTAGGTTTTCATATTATTATGATTCTCATCAAAATGGTATATTACTGTACTGCACTTTCGACGACACTCCCTTCAATCTATGGTTATTACAAAGTAGTCACTAAACAAGTTATGAAATCGTTAAGTAGGCCTTTAATACTTATTTGTTTCCCATAAATCATAATATAGAAATTAGATCATCTTGTTCAAATAATAGTACAATATAATTTTGTTATTGTAACTAGCCCTTTACGAGTTTTCATTTTCCGAGAAACTAATATAGGATTTTTCTTCAAATTTTACAAGGATTTGCACTTTTGTTTCATTCTTGATTGATGGTTCACGTTATTAAATTTTGTAAGATATAATTATATCAGTGTATCTATATACATCTACATTAACTTAACCAACAATATTAATAAAATTTTATTACATCTACTTTTGTATGACCCTGGCTCTAACTAACATGATCAATTTTTTCTTTGATAATATATTAAAATACTCCGGTCTCAACAATATTAATTTGCTAAGTTTTTTAGTAATTAAAGATGCCCACCAGAATCAGCTGGCCTTCGTGACCAGCCGTTTCCACTAAAAGTAATTAAAAGTAACTGTATGGCTAGCGAATTATTGATCACAAAGAACATTTTTTCTAAAGGCACATGTGATGCTTATGTTGGAGAGCTAATATTAGGATTACCAAATAATAATTCAGAGATGTGATTGAATTAATTGTGTATCATAATATTTGTGAATTCTTCAATCTGCCGATTGAGAAAAAGTGTTGATTTTCAACAACTAAAAACTTTGTTTCTAATCATGTCTCTAGGTGTTTAAACTTTTTCCCACAACAAATAGCAGCATTAACTCAGTTTTTAGCTTAGAGTATTTGTATTAATCTCTGAATTTCAATTTGATCTTGATGAGAATTTTCTCCCAATAATTCATTGTAAGGACCTAGATTTATTGTATTTTTTTTTTTGTCATTATCACAAATTAGACAAAAGTCAGATTTCAATAACCAAAATACAATCAATCATGTATAGTATAAACTATAACTACATGAGATAATTATTTTGCACGAGATCTACAAATGCCATGAGATGCTATGAAATAAATGTCATTGCGGAGTACTCTTCCATCTCGAGTTGTACCTCTTTGAGGGAGTCAAATGGTTTAATAAGACTCGTCTTTCTTAAAAATAAAAATAAAAATTAGCATTGTGTATTGCACAAATTATTTTATAATATATATTCTTAAAGCATATATTAATGCCATTGCCATCTCATGTAAAGTTAAATGGTAATGTTAAATATAACATCAATCAGTATCAGCTTATTACTTTCTGTTAGTTTTTCTTTTATATGTCAATTGAAGATATTAATAGGATATATACCATCTTATTAAACTGTGGATGATTTACCATATTGAAACCACACAATATACCAAAGAGTTTTAGCCGCATATAAACTCCCAATTTATAGAATATAGAACAATTTATTTCCAGACTTTTATAAGGACTAAATTCTAAACTTGTCTAAACTAGGGTATTTGGGTTCACGTTTGATAATTTCGTTCAAATTTGATATATCTAATCTTACGAACAAAAAAAAAAAGTGACATATAATAAAGTTTTGAGAAATATGATCTCGACCTTGACAAGTTTGAGAATTTAAATTTTAAAACACAATTTACGAATATCTTGCTCTATTTTTTTAAACATCGGAGAGTATATAATACACCTCTAACATAACAGCTTGGAAAGAATCTCTAACTTGTTTCGCAGATACCCCGGTTGAGTCAAATTTTAGAATTTAATCTTTATGAAATTAGGAATATTTTTTTTTTGGGAGAAATTGTGTAGCTTATATTTCTAATATTTCTATATCAGATTTGTAGATCATGTGAGTCTTGAACTTTTGTCAATATATAAATGGTGCTCTAACTAATTTTCTGATAATAATTGGTATCACTTTTTTTACGTTACAATAGGAGTCACCCAATATAAATTATTGGCATATGATGCATATGATATACATCATATGGGTAAGGAAATATTATTTGCATATCATAGTCTAACCATATTTTCTATTTTTATTAATGATAAATTATAGTTCAATGCACATTTTACTAATAAGCTCATTCCATTCATAGCCAATCATAAGTCCACGTGTACGGTCCATTTTCTTTTCTTTGAACGATAATATAAAGAAAGAAAGAAAAAACCCCTAATTATGACAACTTAGTTTTACTATTTAATTCTCATTATCAAAATGTCGTATTGCAATTTGAAATGTAGCTGAAAAGAGAAAAAGAATCTAATTCATTTATATTCGTATAACTTATTATTACATGATTAATTCATTTATAGAATCGAATACAACAAGTTATATTACCACGATAGGATCAGATAAACGACATATATACCAAATATGGGCGAATTTCCCGCACGATGGGCAATCGGTACGATAAAATGATACAATTAACGATTCTCAAACAATCCGATAGCTTCTACATTTTATTTCATTTTTAAAATTCATGTTTAATTTTAAATTATTTTAATTTCAAGTTATACATTTTCAGTCCCTATTACATATGTATGCTCGGTTTTTATACACTTTAACTCATTACACATCACTAGTTATTTCTTTTTGTAGTAGTATAATAGAAAGTTGTGCCTAAACCTTATAATATGTTGCTCCTAAATTCCTATTTTTTTTAGAAAAACTCACAAAATGCCCAAAAAGCACTAAAAGTGTAAGAGAAATGCCCATAGTTTCTTAAAATTCATTTATACCCATTAATAACTTTATTTGGACCATATTAACCCTAATATTAGTTATACTTAGTTATTTTCGTATTAATTATTAATATTTTATTTTATTTTCGAAATTAATTTTTCCTATAATTGTGGTTGACAACTTCCCCCAATTAATTACAATTTCATTTAATTATGTTAATTTTTCAAAAAATATTCATCATTTATCACATATTAATTTACTTTTTCCTCCACTCTCTCTTAACTTTTCTCCTAGAAGCTTCTTCCATCGCCAAGATCTCTCTCTCTCTTTTCCCTCGCCTCCCTCCATCGAGCTCCGTCGCCTCTCTGGTTTCTCCGTCACCTTCTTCCGCCGCAAGATGAGTGCACGTAGCTTTTTCCAACAAAATTTCGTAACTATATTTACACTTTTATAACTACAACTTTATGAAATTTCGTAAATATATTTACAGTTTACTTTTTTACACGTACTTATATGTAATATTTGTTATATTATCCATATTTTCATATACGTATATGTGATTACGTATAAGTAACTCAATACTACAAGTTTATAACTATAAATATTGTAATTTCGTAATTTGTAGACATCAAACTATAAAAAATGTTTATAAATTTAAATACTATTTAATATCGTAACTATAAACACGATTTTATACCTATATAAATGAAACTCCAAATTCGTAACTATAAATACGAGACTGTACCTAAGAGAATTTATTAAAAGTTCATAAATACATTTACAGCTCAACATGTTAAAAACGTTTTGTAAATATATTTACAGTTTTTTACAAGTTAATAGATTTCGTAAATATATTTACAAGTTAATAAAATTGCAAATTCGTAACTATAAATACGAAAATGTAATTAAGAGGATTTATTCAAGTGGATGTACTCATTAATAGAGAAGTTCGGAGAAAAAAAAAATTAATCGTGAAAATACTAATTAATAGGGAGGATAAATTCGAAAATGAAGGATAAAGATTAATCAATTATTTAGTTTGCTACATTTAAGGAAAATATTTATTTTTTAATTTAATTTAAAAAAACGAATTAATATTAACCGTGATTTAGTTTTAAAAGTGATTTTTAGTGGTTATGATTACTAAAAATAGAAATGAGCATTTTTTTTAAACCTTGAGCCACAAATGGCCATTTGCCTCATTAACCCTTTATTCATTGTATTAGTCATTATATTAAATTTCGTAATACAAAGGACATATATAATCCTATGTCATAGATAAATCCAGGAACATAAATTTTTTGATACAAATATATTTTGCATGATTTACAATAACGACTATATTAAGCAAGAAAAAGAACTACACAAAATTAATTTGACCTTGCAAAATACATGTCGTATGAGATGAGAAGGTCCCACGGAAGTAGGAGCGAACAAGCCATGTGCACGTTGGCCCAACGTACACGTTACGGTGTCGTTTTGTGAGTCACTAGCTTCCGTTGAATAAATATTCCGATCCTTTTTCGCCAAAATTATTATGCACTCACTCACAAGCCACAATCGTTGGTCATTTCACTGGACAGCTTTCAGTCTTAGTCAACTTTTTCTATTTATATTTCTTTAAATAATTTTTTTTATTTGAAGTGTATATTAAAGATATAATCTATAACTTTACATAAAAGTTATAAGTTATAACTACTAAAAGTCTAAAACATTATTTTAAACAATCAAAGCGATATTTGTTTAAAATGAAAAATAACAGTAAATGTGTCTAAAGTAAATAAAATTGAGTTGACATATATTTTTGTCCCTTATTTTTACGATGTTGATCAAATGCCACGTAATATATGGTCGTTGGATAAAATTAAAGCCATAACAGATATTTCAATCAACTTGACGCCACATGACATTCAATCCACGACACACGATTATTTTTTGGGTAAAAGACCTTATCGCTTCTGTTTTGTCGCAAGTTGGGTACTTTTGTAGCTGTTTTTTAAACCGATGACACCAGACAACAAAATTGAGGCAATACATATTTTTGTCTTTTTTTTTTTTTTTGTTTTGCTGCGATGTTGGTCAAATGACACGTGGTATATATGACGGGCGCCGGACAAAATTGAATTGATGCATATTTAGTCAACATGGTCTTGAACCAACGTGACATTTGATCTTACCATTTTTTTTATGTATATATATTAAGAGTCTACGTGTTGCTTCTATTTTCTGCAATGGGGTACTTTTGTTGCTAATTTTTACTTTGAACACATGAGATCTCAGTTGATCAAAATTTAATTACTTATGCCACCAATATTCTTTGTATATTACATTAATTTTTTCTGTAAATTATATTATTATCAAAAGGCAAAACAAACTGAAACCGGGAGGCGTGCCCTTGAGATCGAGAGAGACAGACATGCTCGCACGGACAAATTACTTCACCTTTTACGTAACGACACTCTTTGCAAATGACAACAATATATTTTCCATATTATTATATTTACAAATGCGTGCATGTAAATGTGTATACCTTATACTTATATATTTATATATATATATATATGGTTCTCTGCATTAGAAGATTGTGTAGATCGGGTGACAGTATATTTCTTTCAACTCTCTGGTTTGTTTTCTTTCGGCAATAAAACGACAACGTCTTGGGTGTCGTGTAATACAATCTCTACCTTCACAACTTACAATGAGGTGATGAATTGAGAGCGAGACTCCTCACTAACTATTTACAAGAGCATATATACTCTAAAATTATATTTGCTTAAATAAAAAAAAATTCAAACAACGATTAATCATTTTCTGTAAGTACTATAAACTTTCGTTTAACGCCACTTGAAAGGAGTAGATGACTCCGGTGACGTCATTATATATATTCTAACAACAAAATAGGATGAAAAAAACATGCATGATCACATAAAAAAATATTAAAGATATGGTTTAGGTTTTTTTTTTATTTTAAATATAGAGGGCGATTTTTATCGCCTTGCAGTCACAAAGATAAATCGAAATAGCACAAATAATTATGAAAATACGAATATCTTTGATTTATTGTGATTCCGAGAGGACCCGGTTTCTTCCGTTTAATAGCTCGGACAATCGAAGCTTACACACTATGATCCTTGAGAGATCGAGAATGCTATGAATAAACAAACTCCAAGACTCAAGAACAACTCTCTCTAACTCACGATATAATGGATACTGAATGCCTTTACACTGAGTCTACATGCGTATTTATAGGTTTGAAGGTCTTCTAGACTGTTCCCACGAATCTTGCTAGGGTTTCCTTCTCTTTCGCTATGATCGTTGTTGACCTCCCTTATTTGCGTTGGATATCCCACGAAATCCTCAACTGAATGAGTTGCCCTTCCTCTTTCCTCGCGATCTCGAATAGTTTCTTCTTTAAATTCGATTTGGCTTTCCCGATGAGCTTCCTTCTCGATGAGCTTCTCCTATCGCGATGAGGTCTTGGGCTGGCTCTGTCAGATGATGACTTCATATGGGCTTTGCTCGCTGGGCCCTAATTTACCCTGTCTTCTAATGGGCCTGGAATCTTCAAGTGACCTTGCTTCTATTTTATGTCGTTTGTTTCATAAGCGACACCGGATAGTGTTAAGGAGAGATTTGACAAAATCTGACCTTAACATATATATATTTGTTACGTTCATGATAAGATAATTATAATACAACATGAGATACGATTGTCATTCTAACAAAGAATTCATTAAAAAGAATAAGAAAATAAAGACCAAACAAACTTTTATCTTATTATTATTTATTGTTAATGTTAATTACAGAGTTCACGATCTGCATAATTGCCCAAACATAAATTTACTTGTATATAGTAAGTAAGTTAGTTAGCTGTTGTGGATCGAGTAATTATGTTTTCTTAAGAATATTAAATTCACGATTTTTTCCTTTAAAATCAGATCTCAGTCAACCTAATTGGTCAATATTATCATTCCCTTTAAATTAAAAATAAAAATCAGATCTCAGTTAATTTGCAATATTAGTCATTCTTTTCGTGATAATAACTTACGAATGATCTTATTCACTAGCAGGTTGTGAATGACAAAATATATAGATCTTGTTTGTAATCGTACTACTCTCGAGAGTCCAAATCATTGATTCGACTTTCGCGATAATCGAGCGATAATCGAACGATTAATCGCTGAAAACCACTTCTCGATAACTTATCTCCTCTACTCGTTATCTTTTTATACTTCTCGTGATTTTTCGATTCGAAAAACAAGTAACTTATCTCTTAAACTTATCAAGTGTATTTTCTCAAAAATCAAGCTACTTTTCGGTCAAAAACGATAAGTCAACTCTGGTATAAATTTTTCTATATTGTGGCAGAAGTTCCAACTTCTTTTAATTTCAGAATTTAAAGGTGTTGATAAGGTTTTTTTAGTGGATCTTGAGTGTTTTGAAGTTTAAATGTTGTATATATGTATTAATCATGTCTAATTTTCACACTTTTATTATATATCTGTAGTAGTTACTTAGAAAGCTATTAAGTTGAATGAAAGTTAATCTTTGAGTTTCATATTATTTTAATTGTACATTTTACGTTTTCAATCAAATGTTGTAGTTGAAATTGATTTTTGTTTTTTAAGTATATGATGGAATATAGATGAATTAAGTTGGTTGGTGTGATTTTTTTTTTTTTGGCAAAAGTTTATTCAAATTATTTATAATTGCAACAAAAGTAGAAATTTTCCTAACAATGAATTTGAGATATATATTTTTTTTATTTAATTTCATTTTGTAACATTATATATAATTAGGAAACTATTAGTTTGACATAATTATTTTTATAATTTTTTATTCTTCTGAACTATTATCTTATTGCGGCAAAAGTACATATTTTTGGAAATTGGTAAAGTTAAGCTAGTTAGTAATTTTTTTTTATGTAAAATCATTTTATAACATGTTATATAACTTATAAAATGTGAGGTTGAAATAATTATTTTTTAATTTGACGTTTTCCCGAATGGCAACCTTATTGCGGCAAAAGTAAATATTTTTTGGAAATTGGTTAAATTGAGATATTTCTTCGTTTTTTATATGTATCTTCGTTTCGTATTATCGTATATAATTATGATACTGTGATTCTGAAATTATTTGTTTTGTAATTTGACGTTTTTTAATTATTGCGAAAAAAGTACATTTAGTTTTATGTTATGAAAATATTTTATGTATGAAAATATATATGAAAATATTTTATAAGTTTTCCATCGATAAATATGTCGATAACCGATTAATCCATCGATAAGTTCGATAAGTTTCGGTAACGGCAGACGATAAATTTTATAGGTTTTCCATCGATAAATCCATCGGCAAGCGATTAATCCGTCGATAACGGCAAACGATTTATCGATAAAAACGGCATTGAAATCCTTGGTCCAAATTATTAAAGCAAATGAATCCCATAAAATGCGACGGCACATAAAATCTCAGTACCAAATAAATAAAATAATTACACATCAAATCGAAAAAGAAAAAAAAACAAGATATGCTCCACGTAAATAATAGTTTATTATTTCTGTATATAAATAATTTATTTATAAAGGTCACAGTCAAAAACCCTTGGAACGACATGAAGGGACGTTTTTGTTTTCTGATGTGACATCCAAACATTCCATTCATGATAATTATTTTCTATTTGAGTAGATATTAAAAAATTATAATGTTAAAATATATATATATATATATATATATATATATATGCATGTGCTTTTAAGTCTTAATTATTAGTAACTCAAGTTAGAAAAGATTTCCTGGCCGGGAAAATAGCGACCTGACGTGCATGGAAATCTCCCTGTATAGATATTTAAATAACATATATTTATATACAATGTATCAGTTAAATTTATCTTTTCTATAAGGGACCATATAAAGTTTTCATGGACCGACAATAATATGTACTTTTATTTTAAATTTTTTGATAGGGAAGGAACTACAATCCAAATACATCTAATCTATATCTAACCAAGTACTATGGATTTTCATTGTTTAATGTGCCAAAGAAGCTGATAAGCAAGTTTAAATTTAACTAGTCATATTGTTAATATTAGATTTAATAGAATCTTAGAGAAAGTATCTTAGAACATAGAGCTTAGATCTATATCTTCTTCTTCGTAATCTAATTAAGAAAGGAGACGACCTTGAAGAAAGTTTTTTTTCTTCTTTTTTATAAGTGAGTATTGAATGCTCGGTCTCGAGCTATAATGTTGAACATTAAACTTATAAACCCTGCCGGTTTTATGAATATTGCTCACGTGGCATGGGAATTAGAAGCCTCTCGCCCTTCTAAAGACTATGCCTCGCAAGGTGTCAAGATAATTGGACGAAGCAATGCGCTAGTCCGGGCGGACTGATGTGACATAAGAAGACGATACACGACCTCATGATGGACCTTGTAAACTCCTGGCGTGGCATACATTACTCGAGAAAACCATCTCCATGCCTCATCGAGGCGGAGCGCACCTAGCTATGTCACATCCAATGGCGGAAGCATTTGAAGAAGGCGGGTGGTTCAAACCACCCCCTCCAAAAAATAAAAATTTGTACAATAATACCCTAATTTTATTTTTTTAGTGTAATTTCATATAAAATTTTAGTTAAGCCCCCCCTTAACTATCACCAAAATATAAATTTAACCCCCTCAAAATAAGTTTTGACAAAAAAATTATATCTAGTCCCCCGGTACATAATTCCTGGTTCGGCCACTGGTCACATCGAAACATAATGAAAACATAGTAGTGTTGTAACATAATATATATCTTTTTTTTTTGTGTGTTAAATTCGAATCAGTACTTAGGGTCTCGTGGTTCAAGATTTTATCCAAATATATTATATATTATAATACATTTAACTTAGTTATTAAATCATGATCCTTGGATCTTAAAATTTGATGGTTCTAATAAAATATAAAAATTAAAACCAGAAGTTTTGATTACGCATAATCCAAAATATGAATTTCTAAATTTAAATATTTCGGATAAAAAAAAATTAGATTTCGTATTTTCGCTGAATTGGTCAATCAAAAACCAAGTACCATAGTGTTTACCATATATTTACAAGGACTAAACATTCATCAATATTTGTATCACCTATGTACCTTTGTTTACCTTAATAGCGGTAAAAATTGTGTAGCCTCTCCTAAATAATTTGGACTTTATAACATTGTTCATGGTTCTCTCTTTATCCCTCTTCTAGCATCCACAAGTCCTATGGAACTCTATTCAATTTCTCTTGGAGCTGACTCTCATGAGACGACAACTCACTCACAAAACTCCTCGGTATTCCTGTTTAATATTTATCGAGATTATAGTGTAACTCACGAAGTAAGCACCTCATTGACATATGCCGAAGTTGAACAAAGTAAAATTATTCGGCATCCTTTACCACTAATTAACCACAACTGGTTCTATTTTTCTAGCTTATGTGCAGGGAGTTATATTGCGAATTTATTGGCTGATTTCCTAAAATCAAATTTTAACTGTATGGCATACAAGCTTATGTTAAATTAATTAGTGTTGAAAAAGTACTCAATCTTCAGTTTTGTTATGGCATAAACTCAAACATCTTTTTTTTGGCGGTTCTCTCTAAAATCTTGTTTACTTTTTCAATAATAACAATATTTTGATGTGTTATTAACCAAGGTTCAACTTACCGAATTTGCCGATAAATCGTTTACCGTTTTCGATGTATTTTTCGATAGCTTACTGATTAACCGACGGAAAACTTATAATACTGTAGCTTGTCGATTACCGACATTTTTCGATGATTATCGACACTTTTCGATACTTTTCGATGGAAAACTTATAAAATATATTTTTAGCTTATATTTACTAAGTTTGTAATATTTCATACTCAAAACACTGCCAAAAATAAAATAATTTCATTTTTATTTCATACTTAAACACAAATAAATAAAATATAATCTCACTCACATATATGTATATACTAAAAACAAAATCATCAAAAAATACAAAATTTATTGAAAAGTATCATATTTTTTTTATTTTTCAAGATGTTTGCCGATTTTTGACAAAAATCATGAAAAATTCTGGCGTGGTCTTCTTACCGAAAGCTACCGGTAAGACGGATAATCGAGGATTATCGAAGATAATTGTGGAAAAGTCAAACCTTACTGTTAACTATTAAGTCATAAACACGTGTCATCCGTATAGATCTTCAAAAATCTTTTTATTTTTATTTTTGTTTGGTATTGACAAGACTTTTAGAATCAGCGATAAATTTTTATCGATATGCAAAATGTTGATACCAAGGTATTAAATTTCTCGAATATCCATCGGCATGCCCATCGATTTTTTTTTTCCGAGGATATGCGAAACGACATATCCATCGACATATCCATCGACTTACCTATGAGATATACATCGACAAGCGATATATCCGTAAAATGAAAAGTGCGAAACGACATCGGCAAGCGGTATTTAAAACCTTGGTTGATACTAGAAACTTCACCATTTAAAAAATTAAAATTATTGAGCTTAGAAAAAGCCCACAAATCTAATAAAATTATTTGGGCTCAAAGCCCAAATAATAAATAATGAAATAAATTAATTTTAAAACAAAATAAAACATTTTTTAGAGGGTAACCTGCGGCTTATGTACCTAATGTTTGATTTTCTGCGGATTATGTACCCAATGTTTATTTTCGGCGGCTAATGTACCCGATGTTTGATTCGTTAGTTATTTTTAGTTTTTCCGTCAGTTGACCGTTAGAGAGTTATCCTCCTTTATACGTACACTTTTCGTATTTTTGACATAATTCACTCATTTTTTTTTCTCCAAATTTTATGAACGACCTATGGTTGGAAATATAAGAGATAGGTCTACAACTCTGGTGTTTAAAGTTTTGTAAAATCAGTTTTAAAAAAATACGAAATTTCAAGTACAACGTAAAACTCGACATTAATTTAATGCAAAATATTTGTTTCGAGCAAATTTTAATCTACTTAATGACTTTTTATGATGAAACGTAAAAGTGAAAAGTTGTAGATAAATGTTTTATCTTTCCAACAGGTGTTTATTTATAAATTTTGGATAAAAAACGAGTGAGTTATGCCAAAAATATGAAATATTATTTCACATCACATCTTTCATATTTTTAGCATAGCTCACTCATTTTTTGTCAAAAATTTATAAATAAACACCTGTTGGAAAGATAAAACATTTATCTACAACTTTTTGCTTTTATATTTCATCATAAAAAATTCATTAAGTATATTAAAATTTGCTCGAAACAAATATTTTGCATTAAACTAATGTCTAGTTTTACGTTGTAGTTGAAATTTTGTATTTTTTAAAGCTTATTTTACAAAACTTAAAACATAAAAGTTGTATATCTATCTCTTATCTTTCCAACCATAGGTTGTGCATAAAATTTGAAAAAAAAAAAGAGTGAGTTATGTCAAAATTACGAAAATGGTACATATAGAGGAGGATAACTCTCTAACAGTCAACTGACGGAAAACCCAAAAATAGCTAACGGATCAAACATTGGGTACATTAGCCGCCGAAAATAAACATTAGGTACATAATCCGGAGAAAATCAAACATTGGGTACATTAGCCGCAATTTACCATTTACGTTTCTCTGCTTCCCAGCTTTCCTCCTTAGCTCTCCCATGGCGGAAATGGCCTTGTCCAAGCACCCTGATCTTCACCTACGGAACCCTAAAGCGAGGCTTCCCCAACCACACCCTCATGACCAACCTCATCGCCGGAAACGACGCCGTGTTCGTCGGCGCCGCCGCCACCGCCGGAGCCCACCCCCTCGTCCGCGGCCCCCACGGCATCCCCTACCTCATCGCGCTCCCGGGGTCGGGTCGCCGCGTCCGGGGCGAGCTCTACTCCGTATCGGGTCCCGGGCTGGCCCGACTCGACGACCACGAGGGCGTCGCCGTCGGCCACTACGAGCGCCTGCCTCTCCTCGTCGTTCCCGACGGCGACGATGCCGTTTCGGCGGAGGCGTATTTCGCGCACCGGAGCTTCGGGGAGGCGCTGTGGGAGAGGAACCGGAGGGAGGGGACCGGGGAGTACTCGGAGGAGGACGGGAGGCGGTACGTGAAAAGACGGGACAGACCCGACGGAGGCGGGGACATTATCGGCGATATTCGGGCGTTTTTGGCTTCCTCCGACGAGGGGTAGTTTCGGGATTCGGATTGTAAAATGGAGTTGCATGATTAATTATGACTATAATTTCAGTTGAAAATGATTTATGATATGATGTTGAAAATTGCCGTTTACAATCTCGTAGAATATGATATTCTGGTTTTTTGTATTTAAGTTCCGAAATAATTAAATAGTCGGAGTTCTTCGTAAAGGAATCCGGTTGAAAGAAAATATTATTAATCTAGACTGTTTCGTCCAGTGTTTCAAAATTATTGAAATATTATTGAAAAAATGGAATTTTTAATATTTGTTTGGAAAGAAAAGAAGTACAAATCAAAATTCTAAATTCTGATTTGAAACAAAAATTCTGATATCTCATGTAACAAAAAATTATTTTTAAATACTTTTTAAATATATATTCGATTTAAAAAAAAATCTATAAAATAGTTAAGTAATTATGGAATATTGAAACTAGATAGAACTAGAAATTAGAAAATGGATCAAAGATACATTTTGACTTTCTTGGATAGTCAAACTCAAAACGTATACTTCTATTAAATGTGAAAATGGAAGCTTTGTATTATAATTTAATATATTGACTTTATAGTGGTCTTTTTTAATTAAAATATGTTATCATTTTATACGCGCTGTGTTTTGTTGTCGTTTGAGGCTGTTATCAGCAGAAAATATCAAAATTAAATCTTACGTCCTTCAATTATTATAGTCGTATCCATTTTCTTGTCGTTTTAAGCTTCCAAGATGTTTTGAAGAAGTTTTTTTTTTTTTTTTTTGAACTTTTTATACGAGATGTCATCTTTCTGGGTAGAGCTGCGATATGCGACGTCGCGACTTGTCGCGACGAGAATCGCCAACGTCGCGAGTTGTGGCGTCGCGACAGGTCGCGACTGGCGACGTCGCGAGAAATCGCGACCAGGGGCGAGAAATTCGGCTGAAGTTCTTGTACTTTGCGGCATATGTACCTAATTGTTTCTAATGTTTAACTTGGTTATTTTTTACCCGAATTTAATTATCAAACTTTATCAATTATTTCAAAACTATATTTAAATATGTTTATTATTTATAATTATTATTTGTAATTAATTTATTTCAAAATTAATATTTAAATATGTTATAATTATTATTTTGTAACATATTAATAAGTTTGATTTATATGTTAGTTTTTAATTTGTAACATATGTTAATAAATATTAATTTGTAACATATTAATAATTTGAACAAATTTAATCAACAAATAAATATATACGATAAGACGAGATATTTTAAAAAAAGTTGTATTATTCATTGTGAATATTACAAAAAAGTGGAAGAGAGCTGTAAATATTCAGTGTAAATATTACAAGATGCCTCACTAAAACCTCTCTTGTAAAACCCTCCTTAGGGACATAAAAACAAGAGAGAAAAGAGCACATCATTACTCAGGGAACATTGCGTTGAACCTTTCCGTCATTAGCTCCAGTTCGCTTGGTTCGGAGCGTTCGGCAATCACCGGGGGCTGGAACAACAAATCATTCAACACCACTATTTGCTCGACGTGTGTGCTGGTGGTTGACGCCCGCCGGTCGTTGATGAGATATTGAGCCGTGCTGAAAACGCTCTCCGAAGCAAAGCTTGAAATGGGGATGGACAGTATATCCCTCGCCATTCTCGCCAATATCGGAAATATGTCCCTCTGATTCTTCCACCACTTGATCACATCGAACTCGTCGGATTGTTCGTCGAATAGCAGGCCGTAGTAGAGCTTCAATTCTGCCGGTTGGCCTTCCGTGTCTCCTGCCAACGGCGTAGTGGAAGCCCCGCGATGTAGTCGTTGCTTGAGTCTCCGGCTGAAGTCTAGTCCCGTCTTGATTGAGCTTGCCATCACTGCCCTTTGCTCCTCCTGTGCGTTGAACTGTTGGAACCGTTTGTCGTATTCACTGTACAATTCATAAAAATCTTCATTAACAAAGTTAACATAATTACGATAATCCGCCCCTATGTTTTCTCCGATCGCTATCATCATAGGCCCATACGCATCCGAAAGACGAGGGTCTAGAATAGCACCGAAGCAAAACGAAAACGGGGGTGGATCCCAATAAGACTTGAATTTTGAAACCATAGACTCAATAAGTTGAGAAATAATAGGGTCATTTTCGAATTCTTTGAAAGCACACGAAATTTGTTAAAGACCCGAAAGACCATGATTCAGAGAGGGTTTATTTTGGTTAGAAAAAAGTAAAGTAACAGCATAAAAAGGTTTTAGAAAAGCGAGGAATTTCTTCGCGGTTGTCCATTCCGCCTCTGTGATCCGCGCCTCGGGCGCGAGTTCCTGTCCGTGGAAGTGGTCCAAAGGAAGCCTCTGTCTACACACAACTGAAATCATTAAATACGTAGAGTTCCATCGCGTATTATTATCTAAACCGAACCTATTAGCTTTATGATTGTGGTTTTTACAAAATCGTCTCCACCTATTGGTGGTTTGAGGATTCCGGATCCAATAAAAAATGCCGCGTATTTTTTCAACATGGTGTGCAATGTGTGCCTCGCTCGTTCGTGCAATTAAATTAATTATGTGACAAGCACACCGTTGATGTAAAATATTTCGAAACGGAGAAGCGGGCAACATTTTTTCCAAGATCATAAGTTTAAAAGTCGTTGACATGGATTCCACTCATCGTCGACGTAATGGGCGGTCAAACTCATGTAATCGTTTAAACTTGGACCGCTCCACAAGTCCGTGGTAAAAGCAACGTTTATGCCAGACATTTTAAAAAAATTGACTAAAAGGTTTTTTTGCAATTGATAAGCGGTTTCCATGTCCCCGGTGTAAGTGGTACGAGAAAACTGCTGGTACGTCGGATTAATCCTTTGCATATATCGTGTATGGTTGGGATTTTTGACAAAACTCAGCAGAACTCCCGTAGAAAGAATCCATTCGAGTGTCCATTTCCGTACATTCACAGCAGAAATAGCACTTACCTATGTTGTGTTTACCTCATCGAGCTCCCCGGTTGGGAAGCACACATTAGCGTGTCGGTTTAAGTATCCGGTTCCCCGCTCCCCCATTCCGTCTAAGACTTGCCCGCACTTCTTGCACGTGGCCAGTTTCACACGGTCGCCTTGCTCGTTGAAATGCCGATCTTCATGAAAGAAGTTCCACACCGGGGCCGTGTTTGGTCGTCCCCACGCCAAGCCATGAGGATTAACTCTATTAAAACAAACGGAAAATCACAAATTTAAATGTCATAAAGTTTATTATTAATTAAATGTCTTAAGGTTAATTAAATATCTTAAGGTTAAATAAAAAAGTTAACAAAATTAAATTGGTATTTCTTATGTGTCGAAATAATTATCAAGCTCTTTTGGACGGAACTCCCCGAGGTTCCACGGCCAGATCGACTGGAAATGATGCTATGATCTCGCTTTAGGCCCAAGTTTTTCTAGACATAACTACCCGAGGTTCCCAAGCTAGCTTGGAGGAGATTTCAAAGCAAACCTTATTTAAAAACCAATCTTTCTAAGACACCGAAATCCATTAAGTACTTTATAATTATCACCACACATACAAATTACATTTTTAATTTTATTAACTTCATTTAAGTAACTATTTAATGTTTAAATGATTATTAAATCTCAAGAAATTCGTTTCTGATGTGGAAGGTCAGTCGGAACCGCAACCACAGAGCATACTAAGACTTTCAAGAGACGTATCAAATTAATTAATTAAACTAAAATGATTAAATGATTATTAAATCTCAAGAAATTCGTTTTTGATGTGGAAGATCGGTCGGAACCGCAACCACAGAGCATACTAAGACTTTCAAGAGACGTATCAAATTAAATAATTAAACTAAAACAATTAAAATAATAATGATTACCCCGTTGCCGGACGTGAACGTCGAGGACGTTGGACTGAGTCTTCGCCGGTTTCGTGATGGGAAGAGATTGGAGAACCATCGTGGTACGAGCCCTCAACGGAGGAATGGTGCGGTTCCTCCGGTGGTTGAGGTTGAGTCGATGGTTCCTCTGGTGGTTGAGTTTCGTCGTCATCGCGGTCGTCGACGGGTCCGCCTTGAAACATGAGCGCAAAAAATGGATCGGCGGTCCTCGTCTCCCGACATCGACGTACCGCATCCACCATTGATGCGGGCACACGCTCTGGATCAGCGTTGTGCGCGCCCATCGCCTGGACTAGACTAGGTCTTAGAGACCCTTGGGTATCATCGGGATAATTTGGATTTGGTTGGGAGGGAAATATTTCTTCCGGTAGCATAACGGGAATATAGCCCTCGGGCGTAGGTTGATCTGTTTCCGCCCGAATAAATAGGGGTTGCTGATCCCTAGCCCTTCGACCCCCGGAACCACCGCTTCTTCGAGACATAATGGGAAATTTGAGAACTTGAGAGCTTTAGAGAGAAAAAAACTTAGATAGTTGAGAGAATTTGAGAGAGAGTTGGAAGATTGTTGGTGAGGAAATGAGGGTGGGAGAGGTGGTATTTATAGGATTTGAGCAGAGTGTTGGGTGGGTGAATAATTATTGAGGTGGGTGAAGTTGGTGAATAAAGTTGGGGGAAAAATATTGAAATTTGAAATTTTTGGTTGGAATTCGAGTAAAGTGGGTAAAAATTGTGGTTGGGTAATTAATTTCGAGTAAAAATGTGTTATTTATGCCACAAAAAGACAAAATCACGCGAATCACGAATCTGGGCCGTTGGATGGCTTCACGCGGATTGCCATCCAACGGATCGCGACTTATGCCTAAATCGCGACGAATCGCGACTTTTGCCACAAAATCGCGACTCGTCGCGATTCCCCGGGATGCGTCGCGACTCGTCGCGACGCCTACACTCGAGTCGCGAGTTGCAGCTCTATTTCTGGGTGTCAAATAATAATGTATATTGTTATTTCTGGTTAATTCAGAATATTTTAATAGAGAAAATGATGAGCGTTCAAGAATTTTTTTTCTTTCAGTCTTTTAATTACCGTAGGAAAAAGGAAATATAAATCTTACAAGTTTATTTTTCGTCACATTATTGTCGTTTTACGCAGAAGAAGTTTTGTAATAATGTTTGTTCATGTCGTTTTATTATTGTATACAACCAGTTATCTTTTTCCGAACCCTTTTTTGTTACGAGAGAAAATTGTGATATAAACAATTCTATTTTGACATCTACGAATGGAGTCATACAAAATTGTTCGAAATGATTCGTATCTGTTCCGGGCCCAATTTCAACCTAAAAATAAGGTCTTTTATATATGAATACGAAAATAAGACTGATAAAAGCTTCAATAATTTAGTCCAGTTTTTAGCTCGATTTCCAGTTTCCAGGCCCACGGAAGATAACTAGTTTTTGAAATTCCTAAAAACCACGAGAAACCAAAACGAG
Source organism: Parietaria judaica (assembly GCA_954871525.1). Lineage (NCBI taxonomy): Eukaryota > Viridiplantae > Streptophyta > Magnoliopsida > Rosales > Urticaceae > Parietaria > Parietaria judaica. Next base: position 17,048,487 of record OX940868.1, on the reverse strand, counting down.
TTGGAACAAAGCTAGAGCCCAATCTTTCCCCGGTTCCGCCCCTAATAAAAGTTTGTGACACCAATTATATAAATTTAACGCGTCAGAATATATCCCATGACTGTAATTGTCCCTCTTACCAAACGCAATACTAGTGTGAAAGTTGAATTTAAGGCATATATATCTTGATAAAAACAGAAGTTTAAGACGTATATATGTATGAGTGCGAAGAATGTTGTAATCAACAAGGCAAAGCGTGGAGAACAATGGGGTTTCCACTAACCAAGCAAAGCTTGATGGACTGGTCCCACCTCTAGGCTTAGATGTAGGGCTATGCTAGAGATGGTATATCTATAGGTCTTTGCATGCTTATGCTATAATCCTCAGCTTATGACCTCAAGAAATAAGAGGTAAGGTCCATATATGTGTGGTGTGGGTACATATAATATACATATACGTACTTTAATACCAAGCAAAGTTGGACTTTGGACTTTGATATAAAACAACAATGTTGTGATTTGTAAGTTTTGTATAAGGAATAATATTGGATAGATTTTCTTGCTTCATAATCATATGTTGTCAGTGTAATGCTATATACTTCCTTCATTTTTGTAATTATTCCAATAAGATATAGTTCACTATTATGTAGAAACCTATATATGTAAATTGAAGTTGTTTTAGGGAATCGAAGCATGTGACTGTCAACGAATACAAATGTACAATAATATGACAATTGAATCGGTTTAATAATTAAGAATAATAATTTCAGGTACCGGAGCATGTTTTAAAGATAGCAGATAAAGATCTACAACTTTAATATTTAAGATTTTAAGAAATCCGCTTGTAAAATGACTAAAGTTACTCTAAATTGCTTCGTTCAAAATTTTGAGAATACTTTGGTCGTAATTTAATAAAGAGGATTAATAAAAATGGATGTAAGAAGATTGTTATTTGTTCGTGTCTTTCGTGGTATTTGTTTATATATCTTATTCTATATTTATCCTCAGTGAGGACATTCGTGGTATTTTCTTTGTAAAGGTAATTACTTGCAATAATTTAAATTACAGCGATAACTAATTAAGTCGTCATATAATTTATATTTATGATTTAAATAGTTCATATTATATTATAAAATGTAGAATAATTTTTTTCTGCAATTAATTTTTTATGCAATTATTGTTGTAGTTTATTTTAAAAATATCATTACAATTAATACATTCACGATCTACGTGGTTCCACGAAGAAATTTTTTGCTTGGACATTCAAGGTCATGATGAAGTAAGAAAATGTTACATGATATATAATAATACATCGTGTATTATTATGATAAATATGACAGTAGAATAGCTGAAAGTATAGTACTTTATCAATTAAAGAACAAGCTACAAATGCATGGGTTGAGATCACGGGAATGAATTACGGGAACGATGATGCTCGATTTCGATGATGCTTGATTTTAAGAATTCTTAGCTTAACATAAAAAAAAAAAAAAAAAAAATTATAGAGTAAGGATATTGAAGTCAAATGCTCTAATCGAACAATTAATGCGGAGCGAAATTTACTACTCTATGAATTAGTGAAACTTAATCCACACTTTCAAATTCATGAGTTTTAGAATTATAATACATTTAATATTATTAAGTAATATAATATTCATTTGATAATTTAGCAGATTTAATATTTCAGTTATGTTCATGATCAGGATCAATATATAGTTAATCAGTTCAGTTCCGATAAGAGTGAACCGTATGTCATTTATCATTCCACTAACTTGAAAATATCAAATCGAAAACGTTCGATCGATATGTTTCACGATCAAAACGACATATAATCGATTAGATTTTAATCAACACTTCTAAAAATAATTGATGGAGCCAATTTTATAACATTGATCATCAGATTCAGAGGGAATTATGTTTATGTAAATGGAACTAAGCTAACATTATTATAATAATGTTCCAGTTATCTATTATAATGTGGTGAATATATGGATAAAGTTTGCTTGGGGTTTTGGGAAGAGTGATCAAAATTCAATGGTAGCGAAGCGAGTTGTTTTTATATTAGGTTAGGGTTAGGGTTAGTGATGGCGATTGAAGAACTTGCCCCATACACAATTAGACCTAAGCTTTGGACTGATCTCTCCATACTCTAACGGAAGAGAGATTCTTCTTCAGAACCATCTCCTTTGTTATCATCACAATTATTATTACCAAGATCGCAACCCTATATAAAGCCATGCAGTAACTTCGGCGTTGATATAACATAATCATCACTCCTCTTAAGCATCGCTACAATGGCGACGCCACACAAGCTTTTAACTTGCCTTCTCTTTCTCTTGCTTGCAGTAGGAATTTGCTCGGCGACGAGAGCACTTCTCATCTACGAACCCGAGGCATACGCCGCCGGATATGGCGGGAACGGTGCCTCCGGTTACGGCAGCGGTAGCGGGGAAGGTTCTGGCTCTGGTTCGGGATATGGAGCGGCCGGTGGGGGCGGGGGCGGTGGCCGAGGAGGCGGAGGTGGAAGCGGCGGTGGGGCTGGTGGGTCGGGATACGGGAGTGGCTCCGGGGAAGGTTCTGGTCGAGGGTACGGTGCTGCCGGGTACGGAGGCGGTGGAGGTGGAGGTAGCGGAGGCGGTGGTGGCGCGGGCTCTGGATATGGAGCCGAGCGTGGCTCCGGATATGGAAGCGGGCAGGGCTCCGGCTCGGGTTCCGGCTATGGAAATGCGGGTTACGGTGGTGGTGGAGGCCAAGGAGGAGGCGGCGGAGGGGGCAGCAGCGGGGGAGCTCAAGGGAGTGGCTATGGGAGCGGCAGAGGAGAAGGAAGCGGGTCCGGTGGCGGGGCTAGTGGATATGGCGGTGGCAGTGGAGGAGGCGGAGGTGGAGGCTCGGGTGGCGGCGGGGGCCGCGGGGGCTATATTCCTTGATAATAAATATAAATTTATGCAGTAATTCATGTTTTAAAAAAGGTCATGATCATCACTATGAGAAATAAGATTGTGTTTATTAAGAGATGTAAAATCTTTTAATTAAAAATTATATGTATGCATGTTATAATTTGTTGTCCCAAAGGTTGTATTTCTTTAATTCTCAATGGAAAAATTTAAGAGCAACTTTTTTTTTTTCAAGTGGAACTTCTTACATTCTTATTCTTGAGTTTTGGAAGGAAAATTTGTGTTTTGAAGTATTGTGGAGTTTTACCTCAAATTTAATTGGCAATTTGAAGAGTAATTTATAACTTTTTTTTTTTTAATTGTGCTAAATCTTGTGTCTTTTATATAAGAGACTTAACGTGTTCCTCCAAAATGACAATAAGGAGAGGAATCAATAAAATTGTGCTAAATCTTAATGTGTTAATTACTTTTATACATGTGTTGTCCGCAAAAAATAGAGGGTGAGGTTTATATAAAGTCGTCGGGAGATAATTTTAAATTTAGTCTTTAATCAATATCAACTAAAATATATTTTTGCGTGTTTTGTAAAATGGCTGAATAATCAACCAAAAATAAGAAAGAGTTTGGTTAAAAAAAAAAAAAAATCGAAGGCGAAGTCAAAAAAAAAAAAAAAAAACTAATATCATTATTCGACTGAATTGTCCTAATAAGTACATAGCGTATATGCATGCATGCATGTTAAGACTTTAGATTTATGTATTATCTTATCGTGTTTTTATTTTTGAAATATTTTATCATGTTAAGACTTTTTATTATCTCATCGTGTTTTTATTTTTGAAATATTTTATCATCAATTAAATATTAACCAAATCTTAGTATTGGGAGAGTATTATAATTTATAACACATTTAAATGCACACCCACTAATCGGAATTATTATTTTCTCCACTGATTAAGTTGAGCTATTGTTATCCATTAAGCAGAGCGAGCCAATGAAAAGGAACAATTTCAATTTTAAACTTATTGGGCTGTACGATATAATCCACTATATTAACATTAATGTTAGTGTGGGGGTTAAGTACGAGTTAATTTGACCATAGTTAAGTAAGGCTTTGTAACTGAGTGAGTGCAGCTTGAAACTTGAGAGTTTTGACTTTTTTCGTGAATTTAAAAACATAGTATTTAATCTAATCATATGCAGACTGTTCATCCATTAAATAAATTAGAATTAATTAAGCAATACAATTCAGTAAGTTTAATAACTAAATTCGTTTAACGAATCTAAAATATAGATTATACAAACAATTTCTCTTTTTCTTTTTCCTTTTTGTAAGCGACATATGTATATTCTTTAATATTGTTAACTATAGAAAATGCTCTAATACTAGGCGTATATTAGACTTATAGATATAATGGTTATATTTTCAATTAATTATACTTCTTCGAACTTAATATTACAGTTAAACTGTGTGTACCAAATGATTCAAACTGTGTATGTATGTACATGTCAGCTTTAGCTGCCCTATTGATTTGTCAACTATATATCTTTTTAGTTAATACGAGTCTTTTCATATTTATCCTTTCGTGTTTTTTTTTTTTAAAAAAAAAATTATCAATCATTCATTTTAAGATTGTTCCGTGTCAAGCACGCTTAAATTTAAATTTGTTCAAATTAATATTTAATAAAAATGTACATTGTTTACATAAATAATGTCATCATCTACTATAATGACATTTGTCGTCGCTATAGCTTAATTTGTCGTCGCAATATCTTATAACAACAATAGATCGTTGCAACGTGATCATTGCATCATTGCCTTTGCAATAGGTCGGCTACTGCAACGACAAATCGGTTGTTGCTATAGACTTAATCAATAGCAACAACATAATCGTTGCTATAAACAAATCAATAGCAACAACATAATCATTGCTATAAACCAATCATGTACTTAATCTTAATGAAATGATAAACGGAATACTGTCATATTTTGTAAGTTGTAATAACCTATATAGTTTCATTATTCATGTACTTAAATCTTAATGAAATGATAAACGGATCTAGTGATATGAATATATAATATCCCCGACAAGAGCATATGCATGCATTAAGTAGTAGTTCACCAGTTTAATGTTTTGTGTCCATTATCGTGGAATAATAAGTCACATTTGTGCGTATTATATGAATCGTCAAGTGCTCGATCAGTCATTCATAGACTTATATCAAGATATATGATAAATAACATCCTATAAAAACACGCCTAACCACTGCTCTATAAAAATAGGTTTCCTACATTCCTTGTGTGAAAGCGAGCCGCCGTATATATATATATATATATATATATATATATATATTTACATATATAAGTTAGGCCTTACTACAAAAATAAAACATAATAAAAAAGGATGTGAGGTTGATGATGATGAAGACAGCATAAACACACTATAACAGCGTACTACTACTACTAACAAACAAGCCATGAGCAAGTGCAGTGATCATCGAGCTTTGTTCCTCTGCGCTCACTCCCACCGTTCCCTGCCTGCACGCGCTTTACAACCTCTATATATAGCTCACATCTGTACACTAATATATATCGCAACACCAAGCTATATACACTTATAAGTTGTCTACAATGGCTGTGAATAGAGTTTGGAGTGCAGTTTTAGTTGCTCTAGTGTGTTTGAACATCTGCTCCGAGTGCAGGGTCCTCCTCGGTCGCTCCGAAGAAGCGGAGCTTGATGGCTCTCTCACGGCGGGCTCTGACGTCAGCCTAACTGCCAACGTCGGCTCGGGTTACGGTGGTGGGAGCGGCCGTGGAGAAGGCGGAGGCGCGGGAGGCGGCGCACATGGTGGTGGAGCTGGAGGAGGCGGAGGCAGTGGAGGAGGCGGCGGTGCTGGTGCCGGAGGGGCTGGATATGGAAGCGGTGGTGGAGAAGGGAGTGGCTCTGGCTATGGAGGCGGAGAGCATGGAGCCGGAGGGGGCGGCGGTGGAGGAGGAGGTGGAGGCAGCGGTGGAGGTGGCGGTGCTGGTGGTTCTGGATATGGAGGTGGTGAAGGAGCTGGTTCTGGTGCCGGTTACGGTGGAGGAGAAGGTGCTGCTGGTCATGGTGGAGGAGGCGGTGGCGGGAGCGGTGGAGGCGGAGGTGGCGGAGCAGCACACGGAGGTGGGTCAGGAAGTGGGTCCGGAGCTGGAGCCGGATCAGGTGGCGGCTATGGAGGTGGAGTTGATGGCCACGGAGGAGGTGGCGGTGGCGGAAGCGGAGGTGGAGGCGGGGGCGGAGCAGGATCAGGTGCCGGAGGCGGTTCCGGAAGCGGTGCAGGGCATGGTTCCGGTGGAGGTTACGGAGGAGGAGAAGGAGGTCATGGAGGTGGAGGCGGCGGCGGTGGCGGTTCTGGCGGCGGTGGAGGAGGCGGTAGTGGAGCTCATGGAGGTGGTTACGGCGGCGGGGAAGGGGCCGGCTCAGGCCACGGTGGGGGAGCGGGTGGCCATGGAGGCGGCGGTGGAGGCGGCTCCGGCGGCGGCGGTGGCGGCGGGTATTGAAAATGCTGAATGGCTAGTCCTTGTTTAGATGATCAACGTTCAACGTCTACAAGGAATTTCTCATCTTCTTATTCAAGTAACGTAGCATGGCAAATGTTTGAATCATTTAATAAGAAGATGTTATGGCTTTTAATTATAGTATCTTAAAATAACTCAAGGGGAAACAAATGCAAGAATGTGCATGTTCCTCATGAACTACGTGCGTAAATTGTACTAAATATATTTGTGTGCATGTTTCTCAATATTGTTACGTAACATTTCTTTGTGTGGTTGGTACTAATATTATACTACTATTACTTGAGAAAACGTGTGATAAAAATGAAAAATAAAAATATTGATGGCGCTGCAACTTTTATAAATGTATAAACACGGCGAAAGTTGTGCATCGGGCGGGCCTGGGTAGCCCGATCTCGGGTCCCGAAGCCACTGGTCATATCTTTTGTATGTAGTCGCCACATTTCCCACCATACAAGTAAAAATAATTTACCTTAGAGCCACGCAAGAGTAAAAATCTTCGTACGTTGTGAATGTAATGTACACATGCAAAACAGAGAAATGCATGTTCAAAGTAAATCATTTGATTGAGAATTAAAAAAAAAAAAACACGGGTTATATAATCTCACAGAGTGATATTAGAAAGTGAAATGTATTTGTAAAGTTTGAAAATTCTTACGCATATATATCCATTTCAAATTTATTAAATTTAATTCGTTAAAACACATTTATATTGATTATATCTATATTATCCATGAGGAGGTCATATTGAGCTTAAGCTCTAAGGCCGGGATGCATATATATGCATGTCCTAATACAAGTACTAGAGGTTTATCCTCTTCTTTGACTATAAATATATCATAAATTAATATATGCATGCAATCTTGACTATCAAACATAATGTTGGATTATTATTTCCACCCCAATAATATAAGCAGAGAAGATTACACGATTCTTTAGTATTAACCTGTCACAATATAGGAATTAGTTGTTTAATCTTTTAGTCGTTTTGTTTCCTTTTAATAGTAATCAATTTTGTTCTTTGACTCCAAGTATTTTCAATATCAGACAAATACTTTGGAAATCGATTAAATCCTCTCTTTATTTAATAAATACATACATGATATATGATTGTGTATTGTCATTTTCTACTCTTATTTCGTTTTCTTCCGAGAGCATTTTAGACGTGCAATTATAGTATTGGAACCAACGTGCTCGTTATACGTATTAATACATAAACAGCTGCGTAAATTACGCAAGTTGCTACATATATATTGTCTTTTTAGAACGAGAGAAGTACTTTATAATCGAAAGTTTCACGCAATATGTACTTGAGGGATAACTCTCGACGCGGGAGGCCGGGAGATCCTACTAAAAGCATTTATACAAGCAATGTCGACGTACACGATGAGCCTTTTTAGGCTTCCATCCACTACCATCAACGAACTCCATAGGCTAATAGTCCAGTTTAGGTGGGTGGTACAGAAGATAAAAGGAAAATTCATTGAAAGCGTTGGGAGCTCCTCGCAAAAACCAAAGGCGGGGGTGGTTTAGGTTTTAAAGACCTCGGATATTTTAATCGGGCCTTGGTGGGCCGGCTTACATAGCGTATCCTTCAAAACCCGGGGTTGAATGGCGCGCATTCTCGAAGCGAAGTACTTACCGCCAGTGGCGGAGTCAGGATTTTTCTTCACGGAGTGTCTAAGAAAGATTTTCAATAATATACTAATAATCGTGCAAAGACTAAACGTATACTAATAATGAACTAAGGGTTAATTGCGGCAAAAATACCAAACTTTTGGTCAAATTCTTTGTTGTGTATACAACCTCCGTAAATGGCAGCAAAAGTACCCAAACTTAGCGTTTGGGAGTTGACCGAGAATATCTATCTATGTGGCAATCAGTCTTTGCCACGTGGCATGCCACATGGCACTTGGCTGCTACGTGGCATGCCACGTAATTATTATTTTATTTAAAAAATATTTTTTTTAAACGAAATTTTTTTTATTTTTTAAACAAATTTTTTTTTAATTGTAATAATTTTTGTTAATAATAACAAATAAAGAATATTTAAATTTAATATTCATTATTGGTTATAATTTTATTTTTAAAAAAGTGGGTAGAACGAATTAATTTTCACCGCTCGCGGTTTACTTGAACTCCGTTTCCGGTCCGGTTCACGCGTCGAATAAAATTGTTTAATATGTTTAATAATAATAACTAATAAACACATACATAATGTTTAAAAATTCAAGACATAATTATATACACACCACTTATTCAAAAACAAAAAATAGTAGTCATATTTATATTTAGTGAAAAATTATTTTTATTTGTTTGCATGATATTTTTTTGTGTTTGCATTTTAGAATAATAATAATTGTTTAATATGTTATTTTATTTATATATTATTCTTTTTTAAAAAAATTTATCGTTAAATAATCATATGATTATTATTGGTTATTATTATTAAATATATTAAGCGATTTCGTTTCACCCGTAAACCGGATCGGAGGCGGAGCTTGAGTGAACCGTGAACGGAGATTTTTTTTCTTTATTTATTTCGTTTGATCCACTTTTCTTAAATGAACAATTATATTTAAATATTCATTATTGGTTTTTATGGAAAAATTAATTTTATTTTTTAAAAAAATTAAAAAGTTTTTTTTTAAATATTTAAAAATGTTTATTTTAAAAAAAATTATTTAATAAAATAATAATTACGTGGCATGCCACGTGGCGGCCAAGTGCCATGTGGCGTGCCACGTGGCAAAGCCTGATTGCCACATATATAGATATTCTCGGTCAACTCCCAAATGCTAAGTTTGGATACTTTTGTAGCCATTTACGGAGGTTGTATATTGCCGCCATTTACGGAGGTTGTATACACAGTAGAGAATTTTACCAAAGATTGTGTATTTTTGCCGCAATTAACCCATGAACTAATACAAATATGACACCTATTTAATTCTAACGTCTATAATTCTCCAATGACTAATATGAACATTGTTGCCTCATTCCATGTTCCCATCATGATTTTGAATGAACGGTTTTGACCAAGTCTTTCTTATTGACTAATTATCTCCCCGTAAGCTAGACTTAGTTAAATGAAGAGTTCATCCTCGTGAAATAGCTCATCGTTCCCTCTCGTCGTGCCTTCCATTTTGTCAGTGTGCATCATCGAGTTAATCTTCTTTTCTCTAACCTTCTCTTCATTCGTCTAGCTCTTGTTGCGTGTCGCATTACCGCACATGGATAACAAGAGCGCCCGCTCATCTTCTAATTACTCCTTGAGGTTGACCACCTCCTCTCGACCACGGCGGGGTTTACGGCACTCCGATGTGTAGTGTTATACATGTGTAAACAAGCTTTCTTTCCCCTTATTGTAAAAGATTTTGACCAAAGTTGTTGAATAAAAGATGTTAGTTATTATGTATAGTTTATGGTAGAGTAAAATAGAATGTTTGTTCCATAGTTCATAAAGGATGCAATTCTATTATTAATATCATAACTGAGTAAATGTGAGGAAGAACTAATTATCATAATAAATGAACTTAAAATATTTGTGACTTGATTAACTCAATGAGAGCTCATTAATCGGATAAAGTTATTAATGTGACTAAGTGATGTTATCATATTCTAGATTAAGTGTGTGTGTCACACTCACTAGAAGTGCATTAAGTATGAAGCGACTTCATACTGGATTGGACCTGACTTAAATTCCGAAAGTTTTCATATGAGACCGTCAATGACGACTTGGAGCTGAGTTACTAGTAGATGATCAAATGGATATTCGATCTAAGTCCTGAGTGATCTCGAGCTTGGACTGTTGACTTTATAGTTCTTTGATTTAATTGTTAAAGAACACATTTACTGTCGTTCCCAATGCTGCAATTTGGGGAACATGATAGTCAATAGATAAGGGTGTCATGGTCATAGAAACGTACATCATATAGCTCTCTTCGGACTCAAGATGATTCTCTTGATTGTCAGTGGTAAGAAGTGAGAGGTACCTGTGCGCAACTTATGAATCAAACCATAAGTTGTTACTCACAATATTACTAACTGAGTCAACTTCTCGTGTAAGGATCATCAAGTGAAAGATCAATAACCAAATTCGATTGTATTAATGGACGCCTTGTATCATTAAAGAGTGCAACCTCGGGTTTATAGTGGAATAACACCGAGGTTTGACGAGCCACTAGCAGTAAGGCTGTAACCGGTCGGTTAAATTGTTTATTTTTCACTATTTGGTATCCTTAACCTAATTCTGGTTAGTCATATTTTCATAACCTTAACAGGTTAACCTAATTTCTGGTTATCAAAATATGATTAACATTTTTGATATAGCATTCAACATAGTTTATCCCAACGATAAACATATTGATCCAAAATAAATCTTAAATAAAACAATCGAGTCCAATAAGAAATATGTTGGTCCAAAACATAAATCCAAAAAGTACAACAATTATAAACAAAAAAATAAAAAAAAATCTAGTTTAGCAACTTGAATAGGCTTTGATTGAAAGAGAGAAAACCATCTTAATTTGATTTTATATATTTTCAAAAAATAAATAAATATTAAAACCGGTTATAAAAACACATTACAAAAATAACCTGTTTTGAAAAATAAATAACCTGTAACCTTATCCTCTTTGAAACCGGGTACGGTTAACCTTACCATGTTTTGAAAATAATCTAGTTACGGTTATTTTAAACTGGATAATATTTGTTTACGGTTTTAAAATTCGGTTACCAATTATTTTGCTCACCCTAACTAGCAGTTCGTTGGAGCTTCAGTGGTACGGATCCATGGTCCGCTGGATAGCTCCGGAGCAGATGATACATACGTGATTTAAACATTCGATATGTTTCATCATTTGTCAGGATCCATAAAACTAAAGATTGTGTCAGACTTTGGATGTTTTATTTGTGACGTGGTAAAAGTACAAAAGTTTGGTACTGAAAATTTAACTGATAAAATAAAGTTGAATTTGGATTTTTCATCAACAGTAAAGTTGTTGGAAATTAAATTATAAGAGACTTTTCATTTGGACCCGAGTCGTTTCGACATACGGTTGTGATTTAGAGAATTTCTATGTTTACGATCGTTTTCGTAAATATGTGAAATTTAATCACATGTCACAAATTTAAATGGTGGTATTGCACCACCACATTAATTTGATGTGTGATATTGAGATCAGAGGGTTAATAATATAATTTAATTATTTGAATTTCACTATTAATATTCATTCTAATAATTAATTAATAATTAATAGATTTATATTATTTCAAAAATATATGAATGTGTTGAAATAATGTGGCCCAAGTAAATGTGTGAGTTGGGCTTACACGGATTTTTTTGTATTTGGACTTTCCAAATATGCGGCATGAATACCTAAGTTTAAGTATTAATGGAAAAACCTTGAAATTAATTTGGCTCATTAGATCAGTCAAGTTTAATCTTAACCGTTGGATCATGATAATTGATTTGGAAACCTTAGTTCAATAATGACTTCGTGACCAAGCATGACTTTTGAAATTGTTTGATCAATTATATCAATTAGATTAGTTTAAGATTTAATATTAACCATTGGATTGGAAAATAATTAACATATATACATTGAATGCAAAATTCGAATTATGTATTAAGCGAAGTCGAATTCTAATGCTTGGTAATCAAGTTTGGAAAGTTGACTTTGTCCTAAAATAATATGGTCCATTAGATTTGTTATGGAATTAATTCCAACCATAGGATTAAGCTTATTGAATTTGAATTTTTCATATGCGTAATAAGGGAATTCGAATTCTATTATATAAGGAAGTGAATGGATAACTAATTTATTCATGGTCATTGGTTGGAGTAATTAATTATATTTGCCCATTATAGAATTTTAAATCAAGGAGGGAAGGTTCCTAATTGGCTTTTCGATGAGCCTATAAGTACAAGGCTTATTCTACATATTTCACACACCTCTCCCTAGAGCAAGAATTCGATCTCTCTCTCTCTCTCTCTCTCTCTCTCTCTCTCTCTCTCTCTCTCTCGAGTCTGCGAATTTTCTTAGCTTCTCATCTCCTTTTCTTGGTTCGGCTTGGCGAGACGTTGTTCTCCGAAAGCTTTAATAGAACCTTCAGTTAATGTTTTACGACGAAGTCCTGCCGACGAAGCCCACGTTTCGGTACGAGGAATCCATGAGAATATCCCAGTTATTAACACGGGAGTTTCCCTCAGCATCGGCGAAGCCCTGCCCAGTTCAGAACGCGCAGCCGGAATCGTCATCACCTGAGGTACGGCCTCTACATTGGGTCAATAAATTCAAACATTTATTTATAATTTATTTATTTCCTATAGACTAGATTGTTAATAATGAATTTATGAAGAAAAAAATTAAATTACTAATAGTTTATCAGATCTAGATTTTGGTTATTATCCGATAGTCAGACCATTGCACGGATAACAAGTTTTCCGCTTTAAATATATTTTTTTAAATGTTACCTGGACGGTTTGACGGCATAAATCGTGATAATATTATTGGGGAATGTAATTAACTTCCCAACACAAGATTCAAAATCAACTAGTAGGTATGCTTTCACATTAGCAGGTGCAGCTGTGTCGTGGAAATCTTCTAAGCAGACGGTAATAACCAAATCAACGATGGAATCAGAGTTTTTTGCCTTAGACAAATGCGGCGAAGAAGCCAAACAACTAAAGTAATTTTTGGAAGATGTTCCAATGTGGCCAAAACAGATGCCACCGATATGTATCCATTGCGAAAGTTAGTCTCCAATAGGAATAACGAAAAGTCGTACGTATAATGGTAATTCTAGACATGTGCGTTGTTTACACAATACCATTAGACAACTACTCTCAACTAGAATTATCACAATTGACTATATTTAGTCAAATAATACTATTGCGGATCTGCTAACCAAAGGTTAAACCGGGAGCTTGTTGAGAAGTCATCAAAAGGAATGGGACTCAACCCATCAAAGAATAAGGTTTTAACAGTAAAAACCCAACCTGACTGACTGGGAGATCCTAAGAAGCAGATTCAAATGGAAAACCTAGTTATTTAAAACTTTACGCGGGGGGAGGGGTTACACCCTTGTCCATACTAATGATGAAAAACAGTGCTACACAAAAGGCTACAGGATAAGTTAAAAGCTTTTAATGATTGTTACATGTCGTTAAATTATAATCGAGCGGAGCATACGTGTTGTCGTTAAGTAAGATCACCAATGTAGTGAAGTAGGGTCGCTTTAACGGAATTGTAACGAGAACAAGTTATGAAAACTCTCGCAGAACTACAAGGTGTTCAAGACCATGAACGAACAGAATAGTTGTTGAAGTGCAGATTTGACGTCGTTATTTTAATATGACATGTAGCATAAGGTTATGAATTAATTAAATTTATGACTAAAATAAATAAAGGGCTATAAAGAATAGATTTCTATTCACAAAATCCCACTTGCGAGACCCAAAGTCCATTAGGAAACCTGGCCAGCTCAAGGCCCAACGAACAGCTATATGCCGACAACCAATAAGGAAGGGCAGAACCATCTTATTTCCTAGCCGGCCTCGTAATTTCAAATAAAGTTGAACACTAGGAACAGGAAGTCAAGCCTTCAATGGATCTATCTGGTCACGAATCTAGCTCTGCACAGAACGCGTAGTCCTGGGACAAGCGTCAGCAAGACAAGCTAGACAGCCCGGTCAGCTCGGAAGAACGACTCCAAGATTCCTGGAAGTCCAACAGGAAGATTTAAAGTCTATAAATACCAAGCTCATCCACAGATCAATACACACAATATCTGAGATAATACATCGAGAGCTTTTCTATCTGGCATTTTTTCCGTTGAGAGTTTCCTTTGTATTTTGTCTACTTCTTCTCTTCCTTCCGTCTTCTTAGACGTGATTTGCTGCTTGTAGTTGTTCGTCCATGTCCATTGTCGCAATAAACTAACAGAGGACATAGTCAACTACCGCCTTGGAACGAACCTCTATATAAAAAATAAAAATAAAAACTCATCGTCTCATTCTCGGCCCAAGGGCTGGGCGACCTGGGCAATGGCCAAGGCCTCCTATTTATGAAAGACTTATTTAACTATTTGAACTATAATGTAAAGGCCTTGAATTGTAAATAGCAAAGGCCCAATTTGATAGTAACTATATAAGAAAGTCCACTTGGAAGTAACAAATCGTAAACAATAAAAATACTTAATTGTCAGGATTTGAGGCCTTTGTAAAAATAAGAGGCCCCACTCTAAGAGAAAAAAGTAAAAATAATACTTATATTAGTGATTAGTCATACTATGGCCGACTACTCTTTTTTTCTTTTTTGATCATTTTTTTTCTTCATCATTGTCTCAATTCTTTGTTTAGGTGAATCAATGTAGTAGCACCATACTTACTGATCAATAATTCATGATATTTTTATATTATTATATCTTTTTCCTGAATAATTTTATCTTAAATATATACTAGTATTACAAGTTAATTGTCAATAAACTTAATTAAAGGTAAAAAGAAAAAAATTACAACGTCTAACATTTTTGTTTTCATATTTAATTGAATATACATTTTTTAAGAAAAATATTATTTAGACTTTTTACGATAATAATTAATGCTCTCATCTTTTATTAATAAATATATAAATATTAAAATATAATAAGGCCTCGTTTAAATTTTCGCCCCAAGGCTCCCGAAATGATTGGGTTGGCCCTGCATATATATATATATATATATATATATATATATATATATTTGCACACACACACATTTACGTGCGGAGTGATTGAGAGTTTGCAACGCGAATGATCGAATTTCCACAAAATCATACATTTCGAATATCATACACTCACTGTTGGGTTCCAAATGATTGGAACTTTTGCCACAAAGTGATAATTGAAGCACACTCTCCCACTCGTTTTAATCACACACTCACACTCTATTATTTATATATATATATATATATGTGACCGAAATAAAAAAGAGAGAAGAGTGAGTGGAGAGACAATTTCTATTGTTGGAGATGTGAATAAACAAGAGCACTACATGGCTATTTATAGTGAAAGAAAAAAAGGTAGACTACTTGGGCATCAAGTTTAGCCACCTACATATACCAAGCAAGTTGATACAACTTGTTGTATATAAAAACAAGTTGATATACAAGTTGATATACAACTTGTTGTTTTTATTATCAACTTGCAAAGCAAGTTGTATCAATCACATCCAAGCTTATCCATAACATTCTCTCCCTTAAGCTTGATTTGGCTCGAGGTTCTTTACGCCGAGCAATTCTCGCATCTCCGCAAACTTGACTCGAGGTAGTGCTTTAGTGAGTATGTCCGCACATTGCTCCTTGGTGGTGACAAATTCCACGATGATCTCCCGCTCTTTGACACACTCCCGAATAAAGTGAAAGCGAGTGTCGATGTGCTTGCTGCGTCCATGAAACACTGGATTTTTCATCAGCGCAATTGCGGACTTGTTGTCGACGTAGAGAGTCACTGGCTTCTGCTCGGCTCCAGTCACTTCGCTCAATAAGTTTCTGAGCCACAAAGCTTGACACGCCGCTGCGGTCGCTGCCATGAACTCGGCCTCACAGGACGATAGGGCCACAGTTCTCTGCTTCTGAGACTGCTAGGTGATCAAATTCCCGTTGAGATAAAAGTTCATACCTCCTGTACTCTTTCTGTCATCGACATCACCGGCTAAATCACTATCGGTAAAACCGACTAGTTCTTCAGCTCCACTTCCTTTTTCGTACTGGATCCCGTAGCTCGTCGTTCCCTTTACGTAACGAAGGATGTGTTTCACAGCCTGTTGGTGTAGACTGGTAGGCTTCTCCATGTGACGACTCACCATGCCAACTGCATATGAGATGTCAGGTCGGGTGTGGGTTAAGTACCTGAGACACCCGACGGCACGCCTATACTCTGTGGGATCCACTGGTTTTCCAACTGCGTCTTTCCCGAGTTTTAACTTTGGTTCCATCGGATACTTGCTCAGGTTGCAATCCGCCATCTTGAATTGCTGTAGAATTTTCTTCGCGTAAGCCGTCTGCTTCAGCGTGACAAATTCCTTCTTCTGATCGACCTCGATGCCGAGGTAGTACGAGAGCAGTCCGAGGTCGCTCATCTCGAACTACTTCATCATCTGCTTCTTGAATTCATCAATGGCTTTTGCACTGGATCCAGTCACGATCAGGTCGTCGACGTACACACCGACGATGAGGGCCTCATCTCATGAGTTCCTTGTGTAGACTACCTGCTCCTGGGAACACTTCTTGAAACCAAGACTCTTCATAACCCTGTCGAGTCGAGTGTTCCATGCATGTGGTGCTTGGCGCAGCCCGCAAAGAGCTTTTGACAACTTGTACACCTTGTACTCTGCGGTCTTGTCGACGAAACCTTCCGGCTGAGAAACGTAGACTTCTTCTTCAAGTTCACCATTCAGGAATGCAGATTTGACATCCAGGTGATGGATCTTCCAGCCTCGGTGTGCTGCGAGGGCTAGGATTAGCCTAACTGTGTCAAGTCTGGCTACTGGAGTGAAAACTTCCTCGAAGTCTACTCCCTGCTTCTGCACGTAGCCCTTTGCAACCAGTCTTGCCTTGTGCTTGAGGACGTTGCCTTCTGAGTCCTTCTTCAGCTTGTAGACCCACTTCAGACCAATGGACTTGTGACCTCTTGGAAGGTCGACAAGCTCCCACGTATGATTCTTCTCAATGGATTCCAGTTCTCTCTTCATTGCTTCCTGCCATTCCTTCTCGGTGGCTGCCTCACGGTAACTAGCTGGTTCCTCAACACTAACTAGCAGGAGCTCTTCCGAGCTCAAATCAAGTTCCCGCGCTTCTTCGTAGACGTCAGACAGGGTACGGAACCCTCTTGGTCCATCCTTGATTGATGAGTCTCCCGAGCTGGTTCCTCCCAAACCAGCTGTCATTGGGATCGGGGTGCTCATTCCTGATCCTGGGTTGGGCGAGCCTGGTGGTGAGCTGGTTCCAGGCGAATTGATTTCCGTCGAGCTGGGCGTTGGTAGCCCCTGGAACG
Organism: Parietaria judaica; assembly: GCA_954871525.1. Lineage (NCBI taxonomy): Eukaryota > Viridiplantae > Streptophyta > Magnoliopsida > Rosales > Urticaceae > Parietaria > Parietaria judaica. The sequence goes on along the minus strand of OX940868.1, from coordinate 17,031,028 downwards.
GACTATCTCCCTGATCGAGCGCCTCTTCGTATTCGAGGATGAACTCCACCGAGTTCTGTTCAGGCTCTCCGTTCTCGTCGCTCCAGACCCATTTCTTCTCCTTTTCGAACACGGCGTCTCTGCTTACATGCACTTTGCTGCGTCGGGGGTCATAAAACCTGTGTGCCTTGCTCCCTTCCTCGGCGCCAAGGTACATCATCGCTTGACTCCGATCATCGAGCTTCTTGAGGTGTGGTCCCACAATCTTCACATGTGCGGTGCACCCAAACACCTTTAAATGTTCCAGATGGGGTTTCTTCCCTTTCCATGCATGGTAAGGGGTGCGCTCTCCTAGCGCCTTCGTCGGCAAGCGGTTCAGCAAGTAAACCGCGTTACGTACTGCTTATCCCCAGAAGTTCGCTGGAACGTGCATGCTTTTCAACAAGCTCCTTACAGTGTCCATGACGGTTCGATTCCGTCTCTCTGCCACGCCGTTCTGCTGGGGCGTGTATGGTGCGGTGAGGTGTCGCTCTACACCTTCTTCTCCGCAGTAGTCGGTGAACTTCTCAGACGTGAACTCTCCTCCACGGTTTGTTCGCAAAGTCTTCAGCCTATGTCCTGTCTGGTTCTCCACGAGCCGCTTGAACTTTGTGAAGACTTCAAAGGCTCCTGCATTCTCTTTGAGCATGTACACCCACATCCATCGACTGTAATCATCAACAAGCAAAAAGAAGTACTTGTTGCCAGCTAGGGTTGCTGGGCTGATTGGACCACACAGGTCAGCGTGCACCAGTTGGAGGGGTCGCTCTACTCGGAACTTGGCCTTGATAGGAAATGGCACTCTTGCCTGTTTCGCGACCATACAACATTCACATAGTTGGTCGGGGTGTTCAATCTTCGGTACCCCAAAGGCCATCTCTTTGTCGCCTATCATCTTGAGGGCGTGAAAATTCACGTGCCCAAGTCTTGCTTGCCATAGCCACGCTGGGTCTGCGATCGACGCCATCAAGCAAATCGGTTGATCTACCACCAGGTTGATCTTGTACAACCGACTCGGTGATCTCTTCACCTTCATTAATAAGGCGTCGTCGCTGTTCCACATCTTTAGGAACTCTCCGGATAGGATCACTGTGTGACCGATCTCCGTCATCTGTCCTAAGCTGATGATGTTACTCTTCAGCTTTGGTATGTAGTAGACTTCGGTCAACAGGCGCTGGTCCCCATTCTTGCACTTAAACAGGATGGACCCTCTGCCCTTGATGTCGACAATGGAACCATCACCGAACTTCACGTTTCTTGTGATCTTCTCGTCGAGCTCTTCAAACTTCGCTCGATGACCCGTCATGTGGTTGCTGGCTCCGTTGTCTAAATATCAGATATTGGTATAGACCTTCTCTTCGCCATCTGCGAGTAGGTTGGCGACAATCTTGTCTTCATTGAGCATCACCTTTCTGGTTTGCTCGTCGTTCTTCCTGGTCGAGCTGGGCTTCTCTGCCATCATCAGCTCGTCCACTCGGCTCGGTACTTGGTCGTCAGGTACCTCCTCTCTGGATACCTGGTCGTCAAGTACTACGTCAACGCGCTCTTGCTTGACGTGTGTCTCGTCGACCACATCCTGGTCGGCGTGCTCGTCGCCACTTAAATCCACCATCTCCTCAGCGAACATAAGTGCGTGCTCGTCGTCATCGAATCTCATCAGATTTGCTTCTTCGTCGCGATTCTTAGTATGACACTCATTTGCGTAGTGACCATACTTCTGACAATTATAGCACTTCACTGTGCTCTTGTCCTTGCGGGTGGCGCCGTCTTAGCGGGGAGTGCTACTGCCTCGACCACGCTGGTCGCGACCACGTCCTCGGCCTCGGCCTCTGCCACGTCCACGACTCTCGCTGCCGTATCCGTTGCGACTCGACAAGCTTGAAGAAGAACCTTCTCGCTGGTTCCACTTCTGCTTAGCCTTCCATTCTTTATGCGTGAGCAGGAGGTGTTTCTCCTCGTCTCTGTCGCCATAGCCCTAAAGCCTCTCCTCGTGGACTCTTAGACGACCGACAACCTCCTCGACTGACATAGTCTTGAGGTCACCGAACTGCTCGATCGACGTCACGATCTGCATGTATCTGTGAGTTACAGATCTCAAGAACTTCTTGACCACGGTGGTCTCGTCCACCGGTTCGCCTAGTGAGCGGATACCCGTTGCAAGAGATGAAAGCTTCATAGCGAACTCGTCCACGGATTCACCGTCTCTCATACGGAGAACCTCGAACTCGCTTTTCAAGGTTTTAACCTTGGCTTCTCTGACGCGTTCTGCGCCCATGTTCATCGTCCGCAACGTCTCCCACGCCTTCTTTGCGGAATCCTTCTCGCCGATCATGAGAAGGATATCTTCCGGAACTCCCTGATAGATGGCGGCGAGAGCCATCCTATCCTTGTGCGCTTTGACGTCTCCGCCTTCTACAGCCTCCCAGACTCCTTGCGCCTGCAGATTTACTCGCATCTTCAGCGCCCACACCGAGTAGTTGCTTTTCGTGAGCATCGGGTACTGTAGCGTCACGTGTCCTCCGGTTGATTTGCTTGACGACTCCATGTACTTCGGCATAAAGGGAACTCGTACTGTAAAATCTCAAGATATCGTTTCTGATGTGGAAGACCAGTCAGAACCGCAACCACAGAGAATACTAAGAATTTCAAGAGACTTGACAATACTGATAAACCTGCTCTGATACCAAATGTTGGGTTCCAAATGATTGGAACTTTTGCCACAAAGTGATAATTGAAGCACACTCTCCCACTCGTTTTAAACATACACTCACACTCTATTATTTATATATATATATATATATATATATATATATATATATATATTTATGTATGTGACCGAAATAAAAGAGAGAGAAGAGTGAGTGGAGATACAATTTCTATTGTTGGAGATGTGAATAAACAAGAGCACTACATGGCTATTTATAGTGAAAGAAAAAAAGGGTAGACTACTTGGGCATCAAGTTTAGCCACTTACATATACCAAGCAAGTTGATACAACTTGTTGTACATAAAAACAAGTTCATGTACAAGTTGATATACAACTTGTTGTTTTTATTATCAACTTGCAAAGCAAGTTGTATCAATCACATCCAAGCTTATCCATAACACTCACAAGTCGTATTGACTGATTGAGGTGGAAAACCACGTCAACAATAGTGAGAATTGAACATGTCTGAGGAAAAGATTGTGTGAAGTATATTATAACTTGCACGTATGGTTGAATAGTTCAAAGACATCGTGTCTACAAATCGGCCAGTAAGAATAATGTATTTCACGTGGGAAGATTCAAAAGTAACACCTACCTATCCTAAACAAATTCGACAGTTAAACTCTATTACTTAATCTTAGGTGTTGTTGGGGTGAGTCTTCAATGTCATTTATGTGGGGGATTGTTAGAAAAATAACACCAAGGATTAAATAAGATTAAATGACCATTGATTTTGAACGTTTAATATGGTTTAACGTTTGAATTCGTTGTCTACCGTTTTTGTGATTTATGAGTATCAATTTATGATCTCATATTTCTCTTCATATAAGAAAAAATGTTAGAGAGGTAGAAAAGAAACCCTAAGAAAAAAAGAATATGAAGAACATTAGAGAGTCCTTGAGTAATAGACTTCACTTAAAATTTCAATTCGTCGTCGATTATCAGAGAGTACCAAAACCATCGAGCGTTGTTTTATTAAAAGAAGACCGACGCATTTACAACCTCAAGCTTACCGGAGGATGCGAATTTGTTCAAGAAAAGCGTCCAACGCGACTCTGTGTGTATTTCTTATTTCGCATATTTCCATCCGCTCGCGAAGCCGGAGAAACCGGAGTTCTTGAAGACGCCCACCGAGAAGGAAATTTGGAGCCTGAAAATAGAAAAACACACACAAATATCCAAATCAGATTCAAAATTATTCTTATATTCTCTTTAGTTTTGAATCTGTATAACATACCTTTCAGAATGTAAAGCTCTTCTATTTTCTCTACACAATTACTAACAAAAGGAACGTGTAAATAAATAAATTTATTGCCTTTCTAAGTTGGTTTAATTTTTACTTAGCGTTTTAAGTGCGCAACTAAACTCAAATACTAGCAATTATAGAAATACGAAATCAACATAAGATTATGATAGTCGTATCTCCTGTGGCCATGTCATATATGTTTATCATCAATATCCCACTGACTAAAGTGACCTATATGGATGCTACTAGAACTATACATTATGATTTGTTGGACAGCATATTATCAACACTAATAATTTTGATACACCCAACTATATAATATTTGTCAAGCGGGTTTAAGAGTACACTTTATCTCGTTTGAGTTCAGACTGGCCAAATATTTATACATATAATTATTTTGATCTAATTGATTTACTATGTATTGATGCATATATGTTCATATAATATATATTAATTCAAATCTTATGGATTTAGTATAAATATATATAGATCATAGATGCATATTTCGTTTCTTCTAGTATTTTGGGACGTTATATCATACACGTTTTACTGTCCTCAATATATATGGACGGATTTTCTTTTATTTTTATCATTTTGACATTACTACATAGTATTAATATCTTTTCTCATTGTAATAAATATTGACTATTTCTAATTCAAGCGAATGTGAATACTACCTGATATAAATTAATACATCCGTATTATTAATTATAAGACCTGCTCGAGCTTAGGTAATGATAATTTATATTATCTCTAAAAATATATACATTGTAATGACACATGTTATATAAATGCAAATATACAAAGACTGATGATCTTATATTATAATATAATGTGTCATAGGAATTTTCATGCTAATGGTATATTTTTCGTTTAATAAACTCATTCTTCTTATTTAGCTTGGAGAATTCATGTATTGCTCAATTATTACATCTATAATACTCGATGATTCAATAGTGCTGCATAACTACATTCATCATTTCACTTTCCTCATTATACATATCTCTATGTAAATATATATAATTTATATATATACACACACACTGTATGAGATCGATGTGTCTGCCTATTCCATATATATAGATACGTAATGTTGGCGTAAGCTATTAGTTAGGGAATTCTTCTATATTGTATAGTCTAATTTCAATTTGCACCAAAAGTATACCTTCTAGTTCTGAAGATAGCAATAATATATCATGTGATTTTTCAATATTATTCTCAATTATTTAATTTTTAATTAATTTAGTTTAGTAAAAAATTTAAATTTAAATGACCATCTTAATTATCTCTCTTCCCTATCTGACGAAGTTCGCCCGCTCACAACATCATTGAGCGTCGTTGCCGCCTTGTTCCCCACCGTCACGTCATCTCTCCTCGTTGTTGCTTGTCTCTCTTCATTGTTGCTGGCAGATGCGTGATCTCCGGCTAAGTCACCTACATTGCATGTTGTTATTGCACGACACATCTCCTCGCCGCCGGATAATATGATCCGGACACCCTTTTCTCGCCGTATTAATGTTTAATATTTAGTTTGGTATTTCTTGTACTAAGTATTACATCACTTTGTTTAACATTAACATAATTTAATACTTTCGTAAAATATTTTTGTATTTATAATCAATTGGATAATTTTTTCTTCTTCACAAAGCTATTTTCTTTAATGTTGATAGTTATGGGATTGATGTTCATATAATTATGGCTATAAGTTCTATTATGATACTACTAAATTTATGTTTGAAGATATATGACTTTTTCTATATATATATATATTCTGAAGAAGAAAAAAAAAACTCTGTATTTTTTCTAATATTATTAAATAACAAACTAATCTCTAACATCTTATTTTAGTTATATTAAAACTATGAGTTGATAGATAAGATATTTATCCATTAAATTTAAAGTTAAAGAAATATGTATGTATATGTATAGTGTGTGTGCAGTGTAATACTTAAGCTTCTTCCATTAGTTACACGAAGATACATTATACTTCACCTCTCATCTCATGAATACACAAACAACTTATGTTCCTTGCGAGTTACCATTTTGATGAGTTTGAAGCTGATCAGTTAAGAATGAGAGACGATGACATTAATGGAAGCTAGTCCATGGCGTAGCAAGATAGTTGAAGTGATTTGATTCTGGTTATCAACTTACTGGACGTGGGTGACAGCAAAACCACACTTAGGGTTTTGCTCGTGCCTCGTTGTTGGTAAGAGCACTGTTGAATGTTGATCATTCATATATATACGTTTTTGGACCACTTTCACTTCACTCTTTTTGGATACACTCACTCTTCTCTCCATGTGCAACACAATCACTTCGTTTTGCAGTGGAGCGGCGCTTTTTCGACCCTTTTTAGGGCTATAAATACCTATGTTCGTGCGGTTTCACTACTCATTCATTCACATACACACAGAGCTTCTCTTCCATGGCTAAACACGATAAGCTTCTCAGCTGCTGCTTCTTCTTCGCGCTTCTCAGCGTGGGCATTTGCTCCGCCGCGAGAGCGCTCCTCAACTACGAACCCGGCTACGTTCCCGCCGTCGGGTACGGTGCTGGACACGGCGGGGGAGAAGGGTACGGAGGTAGCGCCGGCGGTGGAAGCGGTGGAGGCGGCGGTAAGGGTGGTGGAGGCGGATATGCTGCGGCTGGAGAGCACGGCGCAGTGGGCTACGGAAGCGGCAGTGGGGCTGGAGAAGGTGGCGGCGTGGGGGGATATGGACCGTATGGTGGTGGTGCTGGGCATGGAGGCGGAGGAGGCGGCGGAAGCGGGGGTGGCGGCGCGTACGGCGGAGCCGGAGGCGCTTACGGGAGTGGAGGAGGGGAAGGTGCCGGTGGGGGATATGGTGGCGGTGGGATCGGACACGGAGGTGGCGGCGGCGGCGGAAGTGGTGGCGGGTCGGCTTATGGTGGTGCCGGTGGTGCCGGGGCTTACGGAGGCGGAGGAGGGAAAGGAGGAGGCTCGGGGTACGTAGGTGGCGGTGAATACGGGCCGGGACACGCTGGCGGAGGTGGCAGCGGAGGGGGCGGTGGCGGCGGGTCAGCCTATGGTGGGGACCATGGCGCCGGGTACGGAGCCGGTGAAGGTGGCGGTGGAGGAGGAGGCTATGGAGGTGTCGGCGGAGGCGGCGGTGGAGGTGGAGGCCACGGTGGAGGCGGAGGTGGAGGAGCAGGTGGGGCCCACGGAGGCGGCTATGGCGGCGGAGAAGGAGCTGGCGGAGGGTATGGCGGGGCCGGTGGGGCATCAGGCGGCGGCGGGGGAGGCTCGGGAGGCGGCGGTGGCGGAGGCTACGCTAGTGGAGGCCACGGTGGTGGCTATGCGCCTTGAAGTTATTGGTGTCGTTTTCCACCTTATTAGAAGAGTAATTTTCTTCTAATTAATTACTTATGATTATGAAGCCAAGAAAAATAAGATTAATTTGGGAGGAGTGACGTGTCTATGATCGATGTATAAGCATGCATGCATTGTGTGATGCTGTGTAAGCCATTTCTTGTAATTTTCTTTAATTATTAATATGATATCTATTAATTAATATATATATATATATATATATTATGGTGACTATTGGGGAGGTTGCCTAATGCAAATATCAAATTATTCAAATCAATACTGACCGTACCAAATATTTGAAAAATGGTCATCTCATTTTGGTACGCAATTGCTCCCAAAACCGCGATCTGGTCGTGTTTTGCGTTTTCTGGTCCACTCGCTCTCTCATTGTTGGCCGTTTGGTTTTCGACTCCCGCCAACATCGCATGATGTCTCCAAGCTTATTTTTTTGTCCGCCATGTTGGGACGAGACTTTCTTTTCATCCCGGTTTCAATCGTCTCATCGGATTAGTCTGCCATTAGTTCGAGCAGTGCTTTAATCGGTAATCAATGAGATTGTTATTGAGAAAGATTGAATGACTGGGGATGGAAGTAGAGTTGTCAAGTGGGCCGGGTCGGCCCAGGCCCACCCGCCCCGACTCGTAAAAAAAGCGGGTTCGCCCCGCCCCGCCCCGTTTTTTTGTGGGTCGGGCTAGACTCGCCCCTATCAAAAGGGTCAGGCTGGGTTATGCTTTTCTAGGCCCGCCCCGCCCAAAAAGCCCACCCCGCCTCGCCCCGTTCAAAAGCCCGCCCCGCCCCGCCCCGCCCCGAAGCCCACATAAGCCCGCCCCGTGGCAAACTCGCCCCTCCCCGTTTAAAAAAGCCCACATAAACCATATTTTATATATATTTTTTTAAATCTAAACTATATTTAATTTTCTATGCAAGTATTTCGATGATAATTGTGGTTAAATATTATGAACTAGTTCCAGTTTCTTCATTATTTTTGTGGTTTTGCTCTACTATCTGAAGTGTTTGATGCTATACGTTTCTAAACATTTTGTGTGTTTTTGTGTTCTCATTCCTCTACAACTCAATGAAGTGTTTGATGTTTTGTGCTCATTGTTTTAGTTTTCTTTTCATGATCAGTAGTTTATAATTATGCAATTAAATTTTATTTACATTATACTATTCTACTTTTAAAATAAATATTTGAATATCGAGTAAATACAACAAAAATAAAAATAAAGGTATTAATGTTTTGTTAAAAGTCCACTATCTTGTAAAATTCTTGATAAAATGATTTCGTAAAAATGTATTTACTTTCCGTTAAAATCCAACCCGTTTTGGTTTGTGAAAACTGAAAAGCCCACCAAATTCGACCCGTAAAAGCCCACTAAACTCGACTCGTAAAAGCCCACTAAATCGACTCGTAAAAAGCCTGCCCCGCCTCGCCCCGCGACATTGTGGGTTCGGGGTCATGGGCCGGGGTGGGCCTTGATGCCTTTTTCAAAACCCGCCCCGCCCCGCCCCGCACATTGAACGGGGCGGGCTTGACCCGCCCCGTTTAACATGCGGGTTTAACGGGTTGTGGGCCGGGTTGGCCCACCCCGGCCCACTTGACACCTCTAGATGGAAGCAGAAGGGAACGGCTACACCAAAAAAGACTAAATAAAAATATATAATAAAAAATTATATATTTCCTTGTAAATATATAAATCATTCACTTTATAAATAACTAAATAAAAATTATATTATAAATATGTGATAATCAATAGAAATGGCCTTCACCAATAAAAATAAATAAATAATAAAAAATTATAGCCAATTATGAAATATCTCCCCCTCCCCTTTTTCTAGCAAAAAACTAATTTTTCTACAAAACCCCATCATTATACCCGTAAGATCGAAACATTAAGACCGTCTGAGGCAAAACAATATTATCTAGAGGCAAAACGACATTATTGCCTTTAATTGCTTTCTTACTTCTCTTAATTGCTTTCTTACTTCTGTTTTTTTTTTTTTTTTTTTTCCTGACTTGATATTTGGAGATCTAATGAATCTATAGTTAAATGGGAACAAAAATGGTTGGTAATCAATAGACATTTAATGCTTCTATGTCAAACAATCACCTTCAAGATCCACCTAAAACCAAGACTTTAACAAGAGAAACTTAGGTATTTATAAAACCAACCATCGAAATGACGAAAAAGTTGCTTCAAAACGCTACCAGAAACCGCTATAAATTTTGTAATTTTAGAGCAAAGTTTACAAATAAAGCTCGGAGACACAGAAAATAGCTAGATCAGACCCAGGATAAAACAAAGAACGACGCAAAATGTAAATGTAAATCAAGCTAGTGAGGGGAACCTATAAAGAGAGTGGCATATCAACAACAGCCATGTTTCAATCTCGTGCCTAGACAACCAAGAAAAACCGTAAACTAATAAACTAAAAAAAAAAAAAAACTCGATATCGAAGGGCTAAAGATCAAGCAACCCTGATCGGTTAGATGGACGGTCGCCGTGATGTTAAATGGAGAATGTCCCTTCACTGTTGTGCCTGACCGGGCCACATGTTATACATGTGCATACTGTGAAGCTGTTGATTAGGGTTGTTGAAGAAGGCGGGCCCACGGTTCAGAGGGCTGTTGCCGTTCTCCTCCGAGGACTCACTGGACTCTCCCTGGGACTGCGGGCTGCCCGCCGCCATCTGTCCGCCGAAGTTGAGCATTTGGGGCTGTGGGCCCGATGTTGGAGATTTCAGGGATGCATTATTGGAGCCTGTTTTCTTCCCATCCGCAAGAAAGCTTCCAACTATGACCTGTCATTACGGAAGCAGATACCGATTTCGAAGGCTGACATTATATACATAAATATACTAAATGTACTAATTAGATACAATAGAATTATTTTGAGGTATCAAAACTAATACAAATCCAACCCATTCCAAAAATAAAATAAATAAATACCGGCTATTTACACAAATACCCCCAATATGGTCGGGCAGTGCGTAAAGAGCAAAAGACATTCCTTTTTTATCTCTTTTTTTCGTTACACATTTATCTCATCTCGTTTTTGTTCCATTAGATAATAACAGAGCTACCATCATTTGCATATTTTAAGGGTATTTTTGTCAGTTTTTACCCTACTTTATTTCTGTAATTCTTAACCAGATTAGGATTAACAAAAAAAAGGTGGTAACTAGTTGATTTGAGTAGAAGTAATTTGATTAAAAATGGATAAATAAAAATGAAATGGTTGAAAATATAGTACTATCATTAATCGGAATATAGGAAATACATGGGGATGACAATCAAGATATACCTGTACCGGCGATGCTGCTACTAAGCTTCCAGCAACTCCACCACCCATGACCCGACCATCTGAGCCGGCAAGTGACACACTTAGGCCACCGGTTCTGGTGCGATTTCCGTTATTTTCAGAGAGCAGGAATGAACCAGAGAGAGAAATTATTTCATATCGACCCTGAAAACCACAAATAATTTATATTGTAAAAAAAGAGAGGAATCTAGTTTTGATTCTCTTAAACGAATCTAATTCTGGAGTGTTTTTCTAGCATAAAGTCTGTAATTTTAAATCATGACAATTCCGAACCATCTTCTAGAATCGAGTGTCAACCGAATAGCGAAATTTCTTACAAATATCGCTGCCGAAGAAAACTACCTCGTGAAGTGTTAACGTACATATTTCCTTAAAATTAAAACTGATCTTCTCATAAATTGCCTCTTTATATTGGCACAGTGCAAAGACAATCAATTTAAATTTTGACAATGCAAAATTACAATAAACAACAAACCTAGCAGCGCAAATATCAACGAATACAGGAGTTCGAGGAGAGAGAAATTCAAGTCATTACATAACAAGGAAGAATAATGTGACAAGAGTTAAGTCCAAAGCCGTGTCAAAAATGCTTGAGTGATTAAACTTTATACCGTATCAGAAATTAATTGCTTGAGACTTTCTAAAATAAATATTGAGGAAAAGATGAACCCTATCTATAATATCCTCAACTATGTCCTTTCATAAGATTACAGTGACAAAATTAAAATGACCGTGCTCAAGACACCGAAAGTACCCATGAACGCAATCTAACCAGAATTCCAATCTCCTAAACAAAATGAGTGATTTTGTCCCAATCCCTAATGGTATAGAGACGGAAAGGATCAAACTAAATAATTTAATTTCTACCACAAGAATAAAAGGTATCAACTTGATGCCACCTTCCATAATTATTAAGATATAATCATATATATGAGCAAGAAAATCATTTTTAGCATATGTTAAAATAGGAAATTATCCCATAAAAGCTAAAAATAACAAAACTGTTGAGCTGTGCGCATCATATGACTTAGTTCATAGTATTTTTATCAAATCTATTTCTCTCTCAAATAATTTTAATTATTTTTTGGAAAATTGGACCCCTTGAGTGCTTGACAACAGTCTTACAGCATAGTATATTGATCTTATTCGTTAACAAAACTGACAAATATACCATCGAGCAAGTCATCTTTCAAAATTTCGAAAGCAACATGCTAATTTCTGAAAGAATAGGGTGTATTACTACTGCTATCTCTTGGAAAAACAACGGGCATTACTGCCATTTATTCTTTTAAATATACAATACTAAGTACCTCGTATGAAACGTTCCCACCAGTTGTTGACGGCTGGCGAATTTTAACATTGCATACTGCGCCATTTGCAGAGAGAATGCAGACCGTTCTTGGTCCTTGCTGTGAAAACGCCATCACTTTCGATGCTATATCCTGTAACAAACATGAATTTTAGGGCACGAAAAACTTCCGATTCATATTCTCAACGAAACAAATGTTCGATTCATGACCAGATGATTATAGACGAACCAAATTTATCGAAAAAAGTTTGACCCTGATCATATCACTCTATAAATATCTACTATAGTAACATATTATTTTTTGCGGCCTTGAAGGGTACCGTACGGATCATGTTTTATGTACCCAGCAAAGTAACAAAAAAACAAACATCTCTTTGTAACGGAAGCAAATAGAGCAAAATATTACGCAAGAACAATACTATTTATATCAATCCATATAGCATTATGTCCCTAAAACAGAATATATGTATAATTATTCAATAAACTTGACATTATTATCCTTTTCGGAATCGCACAAGATCTCTATTCTTAAAAAGTTTCTAAAGAACATAGAATAACTCGAAAACCAGACAAATCCAATAACATTTGCACAATATTGAAGCATCTGATGCCTAAATTCCAAAAACCATAAAAGAGAAATATACTGCAGTTCAATTCTATTATATTTGTTTTCCATTATCCATTAACGTTACAGAATCCTACAAAGCTATACCATAACTTCCGCTCATTCACGTTCTTTGAGTTCATCGCAACCGGAACGTAACTAAATAAGTTGCAATCTTTCCTTTTTACTCAAAATAATTACCAAATATCAATTCGAAAAAATCGTCAAAAGCAGTCAATTAACCTTTTCTCTACCTAGTTAACACGAAAATCACATACACGAACCCGAAACAACGTCAAGAAAGCAACATTGCAACAAAAAACAACACTCGAACCCCGCCTCAGAAACTCACATACCTCCCCGGTTTTCACCATTATAACATGAGGAGTGAACCCGACCCCGCCAGCGCCTGCAAAAACCAAACAAAACCCGCTTAACACTCGAGAATACCAATCCAATCACACATTCAAACCTCAATCAGTTTAACATAATGAAATTGAAAAACCGAAAGCTCAATCAATCTCACCCAGAGCATCCAACTGCTTCTTCCCCGAGCCAGGGGGTCTCCCGCGGTTCTTCTTCGAAGATGGGTCCGAAGACGGCCCGTTTCCTCCGGAATCTCCGTGGCTCGCGCCTCCCCCAGTCCCAGAGGACGACATCGGCGTCGGAGCCAACCCGAGCGCAATGTTGCCGTCCGGCGAGTACTTCCTCGGCCGGCCCCGCTTCTTCTTCGCCCCGGAATCGATGCTCAGCCCTCCGCTCCCGCCACCCACGCAGGGCCTCAGCCCCTGCTGAGGCGGCGAAGATCCGTCGTATGGGACTAGCGCGTCCATCGGCGGCTTCGACACCGGAGGCTGCGGCGGAGAAGCAGAGACGGAGTTGAACGGGAAACGACCGGCGCTGCCGCCGATCATCTGAGCCGAGCCGATCATGGACGGCGCGTGAGCGCTGTTGTTGTTGTTGTTCGCCTGGTGGTGATGCTGGTGATGCTGTTGGTGCTGGTGATGCTGTTGTTGGTGCTGTTGGTGCTGATGGTGGTGGTGGTTGTTGGCCATGGCGGCGTAGGAGTTCGGACCCACCATCATTCCCGGCGGGCCCGACGGCGGCGGAGCTTCACGGGAATCCATCGCCGGCGAGAATCAAGAAAAATGAGGGCTTGGGGTTTCTTCTATTTCGGGTGTTTGGGGTCAAGAAAATTTCGAAAAAATTCAGAGAAAATTCGAGAAAACCCAAGGAGAAGAATGGCTTGTGGGTTTTGGGTTCTGGGTTCATTGAATCATCGTCCCCATTTCGAAACCTACGTTAGAAGGAGCGAGAGACTGTAGAGAGAGAGAGAGAGAGGAAGACTGACATGTATAGAGAGAGAAGAAGGGTATAAATGCGAAACTAATAAAGTATAGAGGAATGTATAGCGTAGCCCAAACAACGAATTTTAAATTAGGGTTTAGATTTGATGAGGGTTTAAGTATTAATTTTTTTTTAAGTTCGTAATTATTTATTTAATTATTAAATAAATAATTTATGCATTGAATTCTCTTGACATTTATTTCTTTAGTTTCGTACGTAGTAGACTAGTATGTACATACTTTTGGAGGATGATGCCATTTTTTTGAAGAACAATAAATTTGTCATGTTAGATTTATCACATTTGAAAGGTATCATCTTTATTAAAGAATCACTTCATTAGTACTAAAAAAATGAGTTTTTTTAGCTTAACTAATAACTCTCTTTGTTATGCAAATATGTTCCCTAACTTAATGTTTAAGATCATAAATGTAATCACTTGTGATGTTGTACACGCTCAGGTGATAATTTATAACATTACAATTATGTAAACTTCCTTAATACCATAGAAATATATAATGCTCATTATATCTCAATGCTTAAAAACATCTAAGGGGATTATCTTTTCTTTACTTCTTCTTTTTTTAAGAAAGATGAGGATGATGTGTGTGTCCTTCGCATTTTTAATCAAATAAATACTTGTGATCTCAACAAAGGATTTGAATGCCCTTTTTTGCCGATAAATCGTTTGTCGTTAACGACGGATTAATCGTTTGCCGATGGATTTATCGGTGAAAAATCTATAAAATTTATCGTTTGCCGTTATCGAAACTTGTCGAACTTATCGATGGATTAATCGGTTATTGATATATTTATCGATGGAAAACTTACAAAATATTTTCATACATAACATACTAAATGTACTTTTTCTAAAATAATTGAAAAACGTCAAATTACAAAACAAATTATGTCAGAAACATAGTTTCAAAATTGTATACAATGTTTCGATATGAAGTTACATAAAAAAATGAAGAAATCGCTCAATTTAATTAATTTCCAAAAAAAATATACTTTTGCCGCAATAAGGTTGCAATCTGGAAACCGTCAAATTAAAAAAATATTATGTCAACCTCACATTTATAAGTTACATACAATGTTATAAAATAATTTTACATCAAAAAATTCTACTAACTAGCTTACTTACCAAATTTCCAAAAAAAATATGTACTTTTGCCGCAATAAGGTCAAATTTTGGAAAAACGTCAAATTACAAAAATAGTTATCTCAAACTAACAGTTTCCTAATTATATACAATGTTACAAAATGAAATTATATATATAAAAAATTAAAATATATCTCAAATTCACTATTTTCAAAAAATTGGTACTTTTGTCGCAATTAGAAATAATTCACATAAACCCTAAAATATAAACCAAATCTGAAAAATAATTCACAAAAATCACACAAACCATCTGAATTCATCTATATTCCATCATATACCTAAAAAAATAAATTTCAACTACAACATTTGATTCAAAACGTAAAATGTACAGTTAACCTAATATGAGACTCAAAGTTTAACTTTCATTCAACCAAATAGCTATCTAAGTAACTACTACAAGTATAGAATAAAAGTGTGAGAATTTTGACATGATTCATATATATACAACATTTAAACTTCAAAACACTCAAGATCCACTAAAAAAAAACCCTAAATATACCTTTAAATTCCAAAATTAAAAGAAGTTGGAACTTCTGTCGCGAAAAAGAAAAATTTACACCAAGGTTGACTTATCATTTTTGACCGAAAAGTAACTTGCCTTTCGAGAAAATGCACTTGATAAGTTTGAGAGATAAGCATTTTGCTTTTCGAATCTACAAATCGCTATAAGTATAAAACGACAACGATTAGAGGAGATAAGTTATCGAGAAGTGGTTTTCAACGATTTTTTGAGCGAAAATCGCGAAATTCGAATCATTGATCTCAACCAAGTTTTTAACTCTCTAAAGCCGTAATCTTCATTTTTCGTGTATGACGATAGGCAGGTAGGTAAAGGATTTAGTTGTAGGTAAAGTTATTGGTCATATTTTACAGGTTTAGCAACGGGTTTTTAAGAATATATAAGTTGCGATTGTAATATTATTATGAAGTATATATTAGAATTGTAATTTATATAAAAATAAAATTTATAATTACAATTTAGTATAAATTATATCTAGTAATTAATGAGAATAAGACCTACATATTAATTTCCTCTTTCTTTCCCACTTTTTCGATTCCTTCAAAGAAATTTTTATTTTTTCTGTTTTCTCTCTCTTTTCTAACTTTCTCAATTTTTTCTATTTTTTCTTTATTTTCAATTTTTGTAAATGCATAAACCTTAGCAAAAAGCTACCGACCAGCTAAAATGTTAGATTTATCAAAGGCACGACAAAGGCAAGTCGAGGTTTTCAAAACCATGAACTCTAAGTTATGTGTGTTTTGGGCCCGACCTAAAAACCTTGACCAAGTATCTCAAAAATTTTGATATAAATAAATATAGAGAAAATAGCGACATAAACACATTTAACTCATTCAAAGTTAGAAGCATATTTATAAAATTTAATGTGGCAAAAATATCTAAAGTGTTGAAAATTAAAAATACGATGGTTCATCTTTTACGCCATCACTCCCCAATATGTTAAATGACACGTGTGGCGCGCTAAATTTGTCATATCGATTATAAAATAAAAATTTCCACGAGGCACGATCCACAAATAAAAATGAATATTTTAAAAACTGTAAAATTTTAAATTTAAAAATATATTAAAATGCCACGTGGTAATGCCATGTGAACATCAAGTGATGTGGCAATACCACGTGGATGTTTGATTACCATGTGAGACATTTTACTAACCGTCATTTTCAATTTGGACGGAGCATATCTATTGGTATTTTTATCGCTCAAATGGATTTGGGGCTATGCCGCCCAGTTAGCTTAAAGTTGAGGACTTATGTCGCGATTAACCCCTAATTATTATACATTAATGTCATGGGACTATCATCTGAGGCTGTGACACTCATTGTAAGTTTCAATATCCATTTCCCCAATGTTAATAAGTTTCAACCTGGTTGTGAAGATATGTGTGATTGTGTTCAATTTTCTTCTGAAATGAGGTCAAATTGTTAAGGTATGATCTTACCACATATTTTTTTTGTATTAAGTCGTTCTTCAGTTTTGGATGTCGTTCCAGCCTCATGTTTTTTATGGCACATGCATGTCGTTTCCAGAAATATGTCGTACCTAATTATCCTGTCATTTCCTTATGTGTAATTTTATCTTGTTGTCGTTTTCATACGCTGTCCCATTTTTTAACTTAAACGATAGTATTTAATTTAAGTATGATCTATTTCGCGCACACACATATAGTATAATATATATATATACATATGTATATATAAAAAATGGATCTTAGAAACACAACAAGATCATATTTTTCATTTATTTATCAAAGTTAGCCACAAGGCCAGTCCATACATGTAGATTCACAAATGACAAACCACACGAACATATATTACGATTGCAAAAAAAGGGAAAAAAAAAAGGAAAATAAAAGTCTCATGCACAATTCAAACACTGGACTAAATGTCCTTATTTACAAACACAACTTAATTACGATATTTTTCATATAATTTATTTGGAAAAGTTTAGCCACAGTTGCCTCCAGGTCCCCCAAAGGTGAAGCTATACCCCAAGTTTACGTACAGAAGCTTGTTGTTGATGATGCCATAGCAACTAGGCTTGTCGTTTTGCTCGGAAACGATTTCACTGCTCAGCGAGACCATAGTGTTCTTCCCGTCAAGGTAGTGAACGTTCGAGAAGAAGCCTGAGTGGCGGTAGTCGCCATCGGGGAAGAAGCCGTTGCCCATGGGCGGGCTTATCCCGGCCTTGTTGGCATGAGCTATGCCTCCCCACGACACTCGCTCGGCCCCGACACTCATGTATGGGAAGAGGCTGCTCGGCCAGTACCCCACTTGCACGTCGCTCTTCCCGTCGGATACCAGGAACCACCAGTTCCCGGTCGTGCGATCCTAAATGTGTTCAAATTAATTGAACAAATAAAGCTAATTATTTGAGTAATGAATTTATGGCATGCCCCGAGTTTTAAGTTGATACAAAAGTAGTAAATCTAAATAATTGAAAAAACGATTTATAGGCTAGCTTATTATGAATGGCTTAAAATTTGATGTCCTAGGCTGGCGCCTTGCTCGCTTTGTGCAAAGCCGGGCCGGCATGCATATCTACATGACTACATGACCATGTAAGACATATGTTTTAAAGACGTACACAATATTTTAAAAAAAAAAAATTGAGCTTTTTTCATTTTTCTAGGCACAAGTCGTCGGCTCGCGAATTCGTAATTACAATTTCAAATACTGAGCTAGTCCTTATCAAGTTTTACCGCTCAATCTTTGTTATACATATAAATGCAATATATATATATATATATATGAAGGCTTATATGGTAATAATTACCTGGTAAATCTGGACTTTGAAATCGTATTGGGTTCCACCATACGTGGAAGGAGGAGATACAAGAGAAGTAGGAGTGATTCTTCGGTCAACTTGAACGAAACCTGGACATAATGTGTTGTAACCAAGGTTCCGAAAATCGCGATTTTCGTTCGAAAATCGTTCGATTATCGCTGAAAATAGGCTTCTCGGTAAGTTATCTCACTTAATCGTTTTCGTTTTATAGTTTTCGCGATTTTTTGAGGGGGAAAGTGAACAACTTTTCGTTTTAGGTTTTCAAGTGTTAAATTTCGAAAACTGGAGGACTTATTGCTAAATAACGAAAAGTCATTAGATTTTTTCCGAATTGTTGTATAATTGCGGCAAAAGTACACATGTTTTGGAAATTGTTGATTTGAGTTAGTTACTCGAATATTTTGATGTAATTTTGTTTTATAAAATTGTATATAATTTTAAAACTAATCGGTTTGCATAATTTTTTTTTTAATTTGAAGTTTTTCTGAATTGTGATATCATTGTGGCAAAAGTACATATGTTTCGGAAATTGTTGATTTGAGCTAGTTACTCGAATATTTTGGTGTAATTTTGTTTTATAAAATTGTATATAATTTAAAAAATAATCGGTTGGCATAATATTTTTTTTTAATTTGAAGTTTTCTAAAATATTGCGGCAAAAGTACAATTTTTAGCTAATTTGTTAAATTGAGCTAGTTGTTCAATCTTGTTTTAAATGAAATCAATTGTGCAGTGCATATTTTATATAAGAATAATTGGTGACTTGTAAATATTTATTTTGGTAAGTAAATAATAATTTATTTTACATATTTTGTAAAGTATTTGTAATTTTGTATGAGACTTAGTTTATGTTTGGCTACATTAGTATGAGACTTGGTTTGTGGCTTATATCTTATATTTTGTATGAGACTTTTATGTTTATATTTTGTGACATTAGTATTTTATGTTATGTTTTTAGTGTAAAATATGTTTGAATTTTTTTTTTATAGGTTTTCCATCGATAAATCCATCGGCAAACGATTAATCCATCGATAAATTCGATAAGTTTCGATAACGGCAAACGATAATTTTTATAGGTTTTTCGTCGATAACGGCATCGGCAAACGATTAATCCATCGATAACGACAAACGATTTATCGGCCAAAACGGCATTTTGATCCTTGGTTGTAACACCATGTATTTTGCTTCCCATCTCCCTATGTAATTAGCCAATAATAATAATTATTGAAAAATTATCTAAAAAATCTTTATTGTTGAACCAAAAAAAAACTTACAGTCCAAAATGTGAATAGCCTAGTTAGACTGTCACCGTATAGTCCGGGAGAAACCTACACAAAATCGATAAGTACGGTATACTTGATATTCAGAGGGCCGACCCATTTTGGGTGATAAAATAAAATAAAATTTTATATATCTTAATTAAAAAGAGGACTCAAAATAATTTTAAACAAGCTTCGTACACTTTTATTAGTCCAAACCCCCTAAAATTACCGAGTTGGGCCTCGATATAAATAATATGAAGAAACAGCGGATATGCTCTCTTTGTCTATCATCGCCCATACAATTTATTCATTTAATTAGTCTATTAGAGTTTGTGACCCAAATCCCTTTTCAAGCTTCACCGGCTAGTCCACGACGGGTTTTTGAGAGAGAGTGTGGTGGTAAAGGAGGGTTTGGTAGATCTTTCGACCAGATGGGCCCGCCCAATAACACATATGGAATTAAGATTTTAATCTAATCTGTGATTTTGGGCTTAAAAGTCACAACCGTCACATGTTCATTTTTTTTTATCATTATGACGTGACACTTTTGTTCGTAATTTTCTTCTCAACTTGAGTCTTTTTTGGGTAAACATTCTCTTTCTCTTTATTTTTGTAACTAATTAATCTATGTTGGTAACGATTTTCCGAACTCGGAAAGAGAGAAATTACCATCCAACCAGCTATTATATAGTTGCGTGCATTAGAAGGACCACTTTGAACCCAAATATTCGAAGAACTGAATTGATCTGTTGAGACTGCTAAGCTCTGGATAGAGATTCGCCCACCACCTCCGTATTCTGTGAAAGACGGCTTCCACGTCAACGCAACCAACTGAAAATTGAAAAACAAACGAAACAAAATCATCTTGTTACATCATTTTTACATACCAATGATATATATCTTTAATTAGTATATACATAGTAGTATTAGTTTTAGGAATATGTTTGAAATCATTCTAATATTTAAGAGATATTTGTGGCTCGAGTACATAATCTTATATCAAATATGTTGCCATATTATCAGTTCTTCTTTTAGCCTAACAAAACATAGAACCCACCAAATAAAATCAATGTCTAATTTCATCCTTGTTAATTAGTTAACATCTGTTAAGGCAGAGAGAAACGTACCTACGTGTTAGTGTTGTATTATTGATATTTTTGGAGTTTAATCGTTTGTATAATTGATATATTTGGAGTTTAATCGTAGACGTATACATACATGTTCTTTGTGTAACAAACTTTAACTAGATATACTGAGAGAATTTGACCCCAACACTATTTTGGACTTTTGTATACTATTGTTGCTAAGAAAGATATTACAAATATGTCAACTAGAGGCATAGCCAGAAATTATCACAAGAGGGGGGCAATTTTTTTTTTAAATAAATTATTATATCAAAAATATTTGTAATGATTAATAATCATAAGTCGATAAATATTTAGTGATACAATTGTAAAAATATATATATATATATATATAATAAAATCATTCATTCTATATTAAGAAATGAATACGAGAATATAGAGACCACATAAACATTTTTTTTGAAGAAGAAGAAGAATTGATGGCATTGGAACTCTCATAGGAACAGACCTAAAGTTGAGCCATAATCTTCACTCCACCAAAGCCAAAGTATTATCTTTGTTTAAATATAATATATTACATATTTGTTATAGTTATATAGCTCTATATTTTAGTTTATTAATAATCACGGGTTTGGATTAAGTACAGGGCGGTTGACCCCGCTCGAGCCTTAATAGATCCACCTCTATGACGACAACTTAGTTCAATTTAGGAACATATGCCGCAAATATATGATAAGAAAAAGAAAGGATATAAAGAACGTACAGCTTGGTTCCCATCAGTCGATGACGATGTAGTATCATCAAAGAGCGATCTTGCCCTAACTAGATGCTCCTTTGTTGTTCTCTGAATAGGGACTGTTCCCACTGGACATTCTTCCATTGCCTCAAACAGCGATTCCAACGATCCGTTGGATTCACCGTCACCGGAGGAATCTTCGTTTCTCGGAGAATACGAGTTCGGTTTTGTCTGAAGATCAAGAAATTATTCAATAATAACATACAAAGTTATTCAATATACAACATGAAAATGGTAATATTATTTACCTGAATTATGTGATCTTTGAGTAAGGGATGATCAAAAGCTGGCTGCTTGGTGATGGCAACGCAGTCAAATATATTGCCATCTTCGGTCTGTTTATATCAACACCATGAGTTAGTATAAACTGCTAGGGTTTTTTCCTAAAAAATATTAATAGGGTTTTACGAGACAAAACATGATTATTGTTGTCCTGGGTTTTTTTAATTAATTATTCAAATCCAGATTTTAATTAGCATGAATGTGCTCGTGTATGTTAAAAGCATACAAAATACATTTGTTTACAAATTATATAGTCATCTCTATATTAAGCATTTTGAGATACTGTGATGCTTTTATTTGGTTTTCATATTTAATTTAGTACTGGGAAATTTGCGGCTAAACTCCTTTTCTTATAAATAATTAAGTTCCTAAATTCAATTTCTCGCTTAAGTCCTCAAACGTGCCCATTCTTTACAGATAAGTATTGAACGTAAGTGTTTTTTTTTTAATGTTTAAAGTTGACTATTAAGTGCCGTGTAGCATTCAGTTGACTTCCACATGGTATTCCCACGACACTCAACTACTGCCACATGGCATTAAACAATTTTTTAAAGACACATGCATGCATTAAAGTGACATGGCACTTAACAATCAATATTGACGTAGAGACTTAATTATCGTCAAAAGAAATGGGCATGTTTGTCGCCAAAAATTGAATTTTAAGAACTTTTTTTTTCTAAGAAATTTCCCTTTATACTAATAATAGCTGTATTTATAGATCATAATTCATTTATATGTGTCTTTTGTTCATAGTTTCTTCGATCATAAATGATGAACTAAATAATATTTTAGATGGAGTTAGGCTATCTAAAAATGTACCCGAACACACACACATATATATACACGCATGTTTTTGTGTCTATATACACCGATACACACACATATATGTTTAGAATTTATCCTTGAAAAATATTTCAGGATGTATAAGCTTGTTATATGATGACTATATATTAATTGGGAAATACCTTGATGGTCTTGATTGGTGGCTTATTGAGGACTTTGAGTTGCCTTTCTAACTCCGTATCTTCATGGCTCGATGCACTGATGTTGTACCCAAAGACACATATAAACAGCACTAAAAGGGTTGCTTTGACAATTGAAACCATACTGATGTATGTATATTTCTCTGTGAGGTACTTTCAGCTCGTGACCATGTATCTATTTATAGAGAGGGTGGACTGCAAAAGAAAATATATAGAGTTAATGGCAGTAATGCCCTCGGAATTTTGTATCTTTGTGTACTTTTTCCCTTAAACTTTAATCTCTTGCAACAATGCCCGTATATTTTAATATACCGCACGTAGCACTTAATTCCCCTACGCATTAAAAGGTGATGGGAAATTTTAGCGCAACACATGGCTTATTCGAGATAATGTTTATCAATTGATTATTGTCAAAGTATACTAGACTGTATAAGCTTGAAAACTGTTGACACGGTTCTCAGTTCTTGTCCCGATCCCGGACGGTTTTTTAGTAAAATTAAGAAAAAATTTTAATCGATATCGGGTACGTCCTAGTTTCCTGGTTTGAGGATCGGGGCAACTCTTAAATTTCCCGATTTTTTTGTCTTGGTTTTGGATTTTGTCCCGATACTGTTTTTTTTTTTTTTGCCCCTGTCTTGGATTTTTGTCTCGGATTTGATGATGTTTCTTCAAGAATATCTCCATAGTATATCTTTTTTTTCAACGATAGCCCGAATTTTGTCTCGAATTTCATCCCGTCCTGGTTCTGGATTTGAAAATTTGAAGCAATTCAATAATAAAAGAAAAAAAGTTAGGATCAAAGTAAATTAAAGAAAATAATAAATTTACGAAAATGTCATAAAATAAATTTATGTGACCGAGCACACGTTTTTATATGTTTTTATATAGTTTTATAGGATTGATGCTATGGATATCCATAAAAAAGCTTTATCCCTCGTGCTTCATGACAATATAGTCTTAGTCGTCATCTTATCTTTGATATATATATATATATATATATATATATATATATATTCAAAAGTCAAGAGGACAACTATCAAGGTTAAAACATAAAACCATGCATATATGATATATAGAATAACTAGTCTTCATATCAGTTATATCAAGGTTTAAAGGTAAAACCACGCATAGAGAGGTGAACAAGAACAACTAGTACTCTTCAAATCAGCTATGTTATAATAATGGTACCAATAACCGGGTTTATGTTTTTTCGGACTTTTAAAACCGCAGATTCAGCTTTTAGGTCTAAACCCAGAGTTACCAATTATTAAAAAAAAATCATTTAAATTTGACAAAAAAATTATACAATTATTTTCCTAACCTATGACTATTAGTTACATGAAGACGTCACCAAAAAATTAAAATTTATTTAGCCTAGTAGCAATCCACTGCATAACTATTTTAGAGGTCTTGCGTTCGAAAACATTGAACATTAAACGTGATGCGGAAATAGCGTGAGCATATGTAATATAATATAATAGTGATTGTTGTTCTTACAATAAAATATATATTTTCAACACGAGTATTTGTAATTTTAGCTAATAATGTCATTGCAATAAAAAAAGTAAAATAAATTTAATAAACTCGGGGGCGGAAGAACGGCAATCCCTACCGGGACGATCCACCCAATATAAAAATTCTGGTTCAGCCACACTGAATAAAGTCGTAAGATTAAATAGTACATTAATATGAATAATATAGAATGTACTCAAGAGTCAAGACTTAGTGCGATCCTATTGAATCCAAGACCATATACTATGGTCATACACTCTGTTATTTGATTTTGAAAGCGTTTGGTAACAAGGCATTGGGCCATATAATTCTTGTGTTTATCATCTTTAATTTTAGTATCATTCGGAGTTTACCTTAATTTTCACATTTCAACGCTTCTGCTGACGTGTGTGTATATAAATATATACATATATATAAATATATATATTATTGTTCCATCGATTTCTTTTCTTATGAATAAGATCAATAAGAAAATGGCTCGGTCAAGATTTGACATTTATTGTTTAATACGAACCATCATGAAATTGCGGTTGCCTCATTCATAATTAGAAATCAAAGTACAAGCAAAGAATTGTTCTGAATTCTGAAGATATATAAATATAAATATAAAGATATATGATATAAATAGGGCAAAGTCATGTTCAACGAAATTCACAAATGCATGTTTAATAATTTTAAGAAATTTTATTTTTACATACTTTTTATTTTAGTTATCACAAAAATATACACTATTTATAAAAACAGTTAAAATATACTTTCGAAGTCTATCTGAATTTATTTTTAATTTCATACCCTTATATATTTTAATTTGCGAAATCTCAAAATGTCCCTTATCACAGTTCAAGAATTGTACTTTTTATATGCTCTCTATTTTTTTTATTTTTTTTACTAGCATATAATTTGAAGAGCTTGTGAGAAAATGATGATTTAAGTTTTGGATTTTAATTTTTATAAAGTTAATAGAATAATAAAGGATTCTGTTGTTAATTTCATTTATAGGTACTTTTTTTTTAATAATGTTATATTTTTGCACAAATGAAAGTAGCAGGTATAAAATAATAATAAAAAAAAGTATATTTCCTATCATTTTACTTTTAATTCCAATTTTAGCTTTTCTTTCATTTCATTTTCAATTCCACTAAAAATATACATAATTTTATATTTTTCTCAATCATATAAAAATATAATAAAAAGGGACCTTTCTAATATGTAATATATTTTTTTCATATTTTTCTTGAATCATTCCCATTTAATCCACTTTAAATTTCTATCAACAAATTAAAAAAAGTGCAACTAAGTTCAACTTGAGGATTTATATTGACAGTATATATCGTCAAGCTGCACATTTTGTTTTATCATATAACTTCATAGCATTTAAATGTAGTTATTTGATAACAAAAATTGCAACTTTTCTACATTTACTTAGTAAAGCTAATTAATGATGCTGAAAATTCAAAATTTTAATGTTGAGAAGTTATTATTTAAACTATATCCAAATTATTAGTTTACTGCTTAGATGATATCATCAATGATCAAATTGTAAATAAAAATAAAAAATTTATAATATCATTAAAAAAATATTGGTTATATGAGGGGGTTAAAAACTTAGGTCAATGTTCCCTAAAAAAAACTTAGGTCAATGGTGAAACTTCCTCAAACATGCAATGTTTATAATGTTAAATGTCTAAAAACTTCCGATAGAATATGTGCTAAAATGTGCAAATTATTTCTTCGATAGTCTTTCTAGATACCGCTCAAATGAGATTCTTTCAAATAAAGATCAAGCTGAGTAAAATTATATACAACTCAAAATGAAAAAGAACTAAAAAACTAAAACTATAATAAAATAGTTTGAAAAATATGATACTAAAATCGAGCAAAAACTGGATTTTTTTTAGGGTATTAATCGTAAATATTTTCATCGTATTAATCACTATTAAAACGATTTTTTCATTAAAAATTGCTAAATACATAAAATCGTTTTTTCCCTTAAAAATAGTTATATATCCTCTTTATTTGTTAATTGGATTTTCAAAAATCAATTAAAAATCAATCTTATTGTATTTACGTAATTATATTTATGGTTCTATATTTACGTAATTATTTATATGATTCTGTATTTTATTTACGACTTACAAATTGGTAACCATATTTACAATTAGTAATTTTATTTACAATAGCTATGTTTTCAGTAGTTTTATTTACGATTTACAAAATGGTAATTATATTTACGATTTAGTAATTTTATTTACAGTTTCGTTGTTATAGGTTTCTCATCTATTTAGCTTCGTAGTTATAGGTTTCTCATCTATTATATTTGCAATAATTTTATTTACGATTTACAAATTTATAGCCATATTTACAATTTAGTAATTTGTAACAATTTTGGGAATGTGTAATTAATTGAGACAGTGATAATGAAGATTTTTGTAAAAAGAAGTACCATAATTAATTGATATCCTAATTTATAGGTTGAAATTTTCAATCATAATTATAGGAACAAATAGTTTCAAAATTAATATATATTATAAATAAATATTGTACGAAAATTAAAAATTAGAATTAATATGAGGGTTAATATGGTTCAAAACAGTTTATTAATAGGCATAAATTGATTTTATGAAACTATGAGTATTTCTCTTGAACTTTAGGTGTATGTTGAGCATTTTGTGAGTTTTCTATTTTTTTATAACCCGACTTCGAAACTTGATTGGGCCAAATACAGATTTTGTGTGTATGAAATCAAGTTAGTCCTATTTCTCACTTGTCGTTTTCCAATTATTCATGTCGTGCAAATTTTTTTCCCGTCATTTTCTGACCCAATTGATTTCATACA
This sequence comes from Parietaria judaica, assembly GCA_954871525.1. Lineage (NCBI taxonomy): Eukaryota > Viridiplantae > Streptophyta > Magnoliopsida > Rosales > Urticaceae > Parietaria > Parietaria judaica. Next base: position 17,003,921 of record OX940868.1, on the reverse strand, counting down.
CAAAATACCCAAATTAATTTCTTACTGCTAACTATACTGAAATTTCAAAACTTTGTGTGCTTTATTGCTGCTTTCCATAAATATGTTGTTTTCTGTACAAAAGTGTCGTTTCCCACAATTCACGTTGAATTTTTTTTATCTGTCGTTCACATTAAGATGTTTGGTCAGTTAGATTGTCGATTGAACTTTTTAATGTCATTTACATCGTTTATGTTCATCAATCCGATTAACTTACCTAATTTTGTAGAACGGAAGTGTGATGAATCAAACACCAAAGTGAGTGGACACAATTTTTTCTTTCTTTCTATAAACACTCAATTTAGGAAGAAAATCACAAACATAAGAGAAGAACTTATTTATGATTGCATAAAAAGTTACTGCAGTGGAGAGCTAGAGAATTGAAGGGCAAGCCTCTTCACCTTGCCCTAAGTAAGGTCGTGCTTGAGAGGATGTGGAGTAGCCTGTGTATATTGTAAAAAAAGAAAAATTGAACAACTCTAGAAGACAAGACTCAATTGAAGGGCATCATAGTCACTTTATTTATTGATCAAGTATTATCTTCGATAAATTGTGTCATAATATAAGTTGAGTGATATTGCTACATTGTCTATTGAAAAAATATGATCAAGAAACTCAATTATAAATATTTGATTAATACATGTGCCTCTATAATCACAGGAAGCGTCATATTTGAATGACTAATAATTTATTATACAAACATCTTATATATTTTTGCATTGAAATTTAATTTTACAGTTTCGGTAAAAGTCCTAAAATTAATACTCGCCAAGGGCCCTAAAAAATTTCAGGCCTGGCCTTTGAGCATGAGCTTCGAAATCCCAACTATTGCCTAGATTCATCTACTTCCACTATAGAGCCCCCTAAACTAAAAAGGGTAAACTGCGGCTAATGTACTCAATGTTTGATCTTCAGCGGATTATGTACCCAATGTTTATTTTCGGCGGCTAATGTACCCAATGTTTGATCCGTTAGATATTTTCGTGTTTTCCGTCACTTGACCGTTAGAGAGTTATCCTCCTCTATATGCACACTTTTCGTATTTTTGACATAACTCACTCATTTTTTGTCCAAATTTTATGCACGACCTATGGTTGGAAAGATAAGAGATAGATTTACAACTTTGGTGTTTTAAGTTTTGTAACGGTCAAGTGACGGAAAACACGAAAATACCTAACGGATCAAACATTGGGTACATTAGCCGCCGAAAATAAACATTGGGTACATAATCCGCAGAAGATCAAACATTAGGTACATTAGCCGCAGTTTACCCAACTAAAAATTGACCGGCCCAACGAAAAGAACACCGGGTCACAAACTTTAAGAGATTCTGTCCAATCCAAAACATTTGAGTAATAAAAATTATTTATTCTGTGACAACTACCCCATTTCAACGGAAACTTTTAATTTTAAATTAGCCTAATCCAATTTGATCAAACACATAGGTCAACATTCTATATGCAGCCTATTATTTGCAAGAATATAAGTTTATGGTTTAGGTATCTATCAACTTTGTTCATGTTTTTTTTTATTATAAATAATATTATATATAAAGATAATCGAGGTAAAAATACCCACGATGTAGTCAACTAGTGAAGAGAGTATTCTTTTTTGTTTTGCAGTGAGTTGAGTATCCGAATGAAATACAAGTGTGCGACCATACAGTTTCTTCTAATTATCGTCTCCTTCTTCGTTAAGATCCTGCCATATGTCAATTCCTTACTTATTTATCACTTTACTTTTTGTGTTCCGATAGATGTGAAACCAAAGCGAACTACAACGCCTAATCGAAGAGATAACACTTCAACGAAATTGTCTAGTCAAACACTTTTATTTTATTTGGGTACTTTGCTCATCACGGAAAAACTTGGATATTCTCGTCCTCAAGTGACTACAAACTAGCATACTTTTATGTTTTACCTCAACAATAATAATAATAATAATAATAATAATAATTATTATTATTATTATTGTTATTGATACGTCTTATAGAGAAAGAAATAAAAAAAGAAATCAATGAGTGAAGTGCGATGGACCTAACCAAATCACGCTGATAAAGTTCCAAAAGATACATTGCATAGGATAATAATAATAATAATTACCAATAAATGTGTGCTAATAATAATAAACAAATGAAGTTTGTCTTTGCATCTTCGGCTTTATAAATCACTCCTTAACTTACTTATAAAACTCTATCTTTATTGGCTGCTTCATGACTCATAAATGACTTGCTAAATTATGTTTTTTAACCTCTGAAACACAAGTGCGTGTATGTGTTTCAGTTTCAGTCTCAGTTTCAGTTTTTGGGTAAATAATGTTCTTTTAGTTTATTGTTTACACAATTAATTTTGAAACTACTCAAAAAAAAAAAAATTAATTTATAGCTAAAAGATTATTTCGTACAGTTTTCTCAAAATTAAATTCAAACTTGCTATAAGGTTTCAGGCCGGCCTTGAGCTCATCGTCTCTAGTCGGGGTCCTAGGCTATGTAAAATTTTGCGGTCCTTAAAGTATTTAAAAATTAAAATTTATTTATAGTGAATTAAGTATACAATAATATATTTAATAAAATTAGGGCCCCTAAAATTTCGGGGCCCTAGGAGCCCGCCTTGCTCGCCTATAGCTAGGGCCGGCCACCAATATGCTCTTCTCATGTTAATATTGTAATACACTGCTCGTCGTTTTTTTATATTTTATAAATCATTTTTTTACACAGTTAATATCAATATCGTATGACCCACCCAGTGCATTCTGTGTTTAACTTTCTAATTTTGTATGACTTGCAGGGGTGACAATTAGAGTTACATGCCATGTCTTAATCATTTTTTTTACTTATTTTATGTTGATCCAGACCCGCCTCATTTATTATTCGTGTTGGAAGATGAGACTCAGATCCGCCCCATTTAAATACCGTGTTTATCGTGTCTACCCATTTAACTCATTTAATACATTCTCATATTTTAAAATGATAGCTTAATTCAATTTTACACTTGTTTAACTTAATTTATTTAATTATATTATCTAAAATTTTAAATTTTACTAACAATTTTGTATGTACGTCAAATGAACAACGTAGTTAATAAAATAAAAAAGCATAAATGTCATATATTATAAGTATTAAAACACTATATAACATATATAGAATGCATTAATGTAATTTTTTATCCTTAATCGTGTCTAATTGGGTCTCATCGGGTTACCGTGTCGTCTCGTGTTTACCCGTTATTTAATTGTGTTAATCGTGTTCGACAGTATTGGACGGTTGGAGCCAAATTCATTTATGGTAGACGCAAATCCGTTTAAATCGTGTCGTAATCATTTCGTGTTTCGTGTCTCGGCCAAAATGCCTCCTCTAACTTGCATTATAATATGGACCAAAAGGCTGGAACATTTAAAGTTCAAGGACATTAATTTCAATTTCATTTACTCAAATTTACATTATTTTCTCAAATTTAATTATTATTTAAAACATTCATTAGATACCAAAAAAGCACATTGTTGACAGCAAGAGAAGTCTTCAAAAACCCCGCTCCATATGCCATCAATCCTTTATATATAATTATATATACAATTACACACACACACACATATATATATATATATATATCTTTCTCTCTCTCTCGGATCTGAAGACAGTGTAACCACAAGGGTGAGTGAGTGAGATTTGTCGTGTACACTCAATATTCAATTTGTGAGTGCGTGGTGTGTAATTTTCCTCCAACCCAAACTAACCCATCTCTCTGTGGCTCTCAAAGATTCATTCTTTATTCCCAGATTCCATTCCCTGCACTTTCTGCTATTCTTAATCACCTCTCTCTCTCTCTTCCATTGCTGCAGATTTCTTCATCGCCATTGGAGTCCCTCTGAGCTCTTTGGTGGGCCAACCCAGGAAGGAAGTCTTCAATCGGTATGCTTTTGCTTTGTTACACAGTATTTTTGGTTCATTCTTTCAATATAGCTTTAGATACAATCGGTATGGTAATCTCTAATCAGATTCGAAGGTTCTTATGAGCTTTCGGTAATGGCGGTTTTTAATTGGTATTCAAACCAAACCAATGTTATAACTATTACCATCTGATTTATTATTGGTAAGAGTTTGAATGAGCATATATTTGGGTATAGTAGCCATGGTTTAAAAAAACGTGAGAGGCGTACGCCTAGAGGCGCGCCTTCAGGCCAGGCGAGGCGAGGAGAGGCGGAGGTTTCTCGCCTTGAGGCGCGTTGGAAGCAGGCGTACGCCTTTTTTCTTTTTCAGCGAGGCGTTTGAGGCGCACGCCTCTGACACGAGGCCTGAGGCTTTCGGCTTCTGGCCACTAGGAGAGGGCTGCTCGTCGGCTGGACGAGGCTGCGCGTGGCTGCTGGACGAGAGAGAGAAGGAGAAGTCGACTGGTGAGGAAGAGGGAGACGAGTGAAGTAGAATTAGGGTTTGGTTACAGGGTAGTGGGCTGTTGATAGATTAAAATCAAAATAGAATAAATTAAAGCCTAAAATTTTAAGAAACACAAAACTAAAAATCTCCCTTTTTTTCTTCTTCTATTTCCTTATATCACATAAAAACTCTAAAAGTTTTATCTCTTGTGATTTTAAGACTTGTAATTAGTGTTTTTATGATTTTTATGTAAAAATATGTGTTGTTTGTTATTATTATTGAAATTATGGGCAGTTTCTTTATTTATTTTATGACATATTATTTTATAATTAGAATCGAGGCTTATGCCTTTTGAGGCGGTGAGAAACCGCCTCACCTCGCGATTAAGTAATTTTAAACCTTGATAGTAGCTTCCTTTGAGCGTAGAAGTTAAAGCTAATGAGTAGTAGAGGTAACGAAAGACTGGAAATAAGCATGAGCAAATATACTTTCTTAAGCATCGTCATTATTTTTAAAATAAACCGTGGGTAGAACATGATATATACCCGGGTGTAACTTGAGCATCATATATGTTTTCTCGTTTATCGGAAATTTTTGGGGAAATTTATGATTCAGAATATTCATTGAAAAAAGAGACAAATGTTTTCCTCCTATCTTCTATTCACATTGTTTTGGCTTTTCTCTTTTATGACCCCGGTTATTCCTTTCATTTTTGTCCCATTGACTAAGAAGGAAACTTCTTTTAGTCGAGCAAATGAGAAATCGTGGCGAAGACGAGGCTTCGTAACTGAATATAATCATCTTGAATATATTGATTTTAAATGATTCTTCGAAGGTAAAGAATGATTCTCTGAAGAAAAAGAAAAAACTGGATTTTAGTAGTTTTAACTTTTAATTGATGATTACAACTTGATTAAGCTGAAACTCTAGGTAACATATGTATGGTTGAGATTGGACTTTGAGGTTTTCTTGAATAAGAGTTTCTACCCGTTTCTCGGTTCTTGCTCGGTACTTAGCAAAAAGTGCAGAAAACTGGCTTTTAACATATGCAGAGTTCTGTACGTCATATAATTAAGGTTCAGTGTTGGTAATAATCAATGATATAAGATTTATATATAAACTTTACATTTGTTGTTTTCATGTTTCTTCCGTTACGGATTATTTTTTCATGCTGTTATCGCTATTTTGACTAAGGCGGTACATTACGAACTTCATATTGTTTTTGTTATGCTCTGTACTTTTGAAAATATTTAGATCCAATGGACATGCTTGGTTCTGAACATAATTCCGGTGTTGATTTTCGTTTGCGTTCTGAACCAGACAATGGGAGACGTTCTCAAGGACCTGACAGCTGGCACCGTGGGAGGGGCAGCCCAGTTAGTTTGCGGGCATCCCTTTGACACCATCAAAGTCAAACTCCAAAGTCAACCAGTCCCACCGCCCGGTCAAGCCCCCAAGTTTTCCGGAGCGATGGACGCTGTGAGGAAAACGGTAGCAGCGGAAGGGCCGGGCGGCCTATACAAAGGCATGGGTGCTCCACTCGCCACCGTGGCAGCCTTTAACGCCGTTCTGTTCACGGTGAGAGGCCAAATGGAGGCCTTGCTGAGGTCTGAACCCGGCGCCGTTTTGTCGATCAACCAGCAAGTCGTTTGCGGAGCTGGGGCTGGGGTTGCCGTTTCGGTTCTCGCTTGCCCGACGGAATTGATCAAGTGCAGGTCGGTTTGGCTCAACACTTTTGTCCCTTTATCATCTTTTTAAAGAGTTTATGCTTTACAAGCACCCATCTCTTTTTAGATTTTTTAGAGCCATCCATGTCTATGACTTTTGCCTGGTAATCTCGGTTTTGGCCCGTTCTGATTTTGGTCCGAAAGCCAGACCTATTTGTCAAAAACTGGCAACCAGAACCGGGCGAAGTCTTTCAAAAACCGTCCTGCTGATGCATCTTCTTATCTTTTAGAGTTCTATTTTATTCTTAAAATCATGTATTATTTTAATAATTTTTATAAATTGATTTGATTGTATTGTATTATTTACTTATATGTAACTAAATAGCAAATAAATTTATAAGTGGGCCGACTGATTTTCTGCTCGATATCTTGTCCGGTTTTCGCCCTTGGTACTGGTTCCAAGCAAATAGGTTAATAGCTCTGTTTTCTAGGACAGTAACAATGTATTTGGAAATAAAATCAACAGAATACAGAAGAAGAAAAAAAGTAATATGTCTATGCTTGAGTAAATCTTATTTAGTTGAGGATTGTAAGCATTACTAATATTTATATTTTTCTGGATTTTATACCGCAGGTTGCAAGCGCAAAGCGCGATGGCGGATTCCGCAGCGGCCGGCGTGGCACCGAAGTACGGAGGACCGCTCGACGTGGCGAAGCAAGTCCTGCGGTCGGAAGGCGGAACGAGAGGGCTCTTCAAAGGCCTGGTCCCGACCATGGCGCGAGAAATCCCTGGAAACGCCCTCATGTTCGGCGTCTACGAAGCTATCAAGCAGTACCTCGCCGGAGGCACCGACACGTCCGGGCTAGGGAGGGGCTCGCTGGTCGTGGCCGGAGGCCTTGCTGGAGCGAGCTTCTGGGGGACGGTCTACCCCACCGATGTCGTCAAGAGTGTCATCCAGGTCGATGATTTCAAAAAGCCAAAATACTCGGGCTCGCTCGACGCGTTCAAGAAGATCGTTGCGGCAGAGGGGGTCAAAGGCCTTTACAAGGGATTCGGGCCTGCTATGGCCCGGAGTATTCCGGCGAACGCCGCTTGCTTCTTGGCGTACGAGGTTACACGGTCGAGTTTGGGGTGAGAGCTTCGGGTGTTGGCGGAATGCCGTGTTGGGAAAATGGTCTGATTCTTGGGGAAGTGACTACATTCTTTGACACAACCACTTTGGTGTTAGGGATATTAGCGGCATAAATATCAATAATGTTACCAATTATATCATTAAATATTATTATTTTTTGCAAGAAAAGTCATCAAACTTTCATTTTGTCATTTCAATGAATCATTTAAGGTAGCTTTATTTTTGTGGTTAATGTTTTCTATGTCAACGAACCTGATGGCTGCTTAATGAGCGAAGCAAATGGCTGTTTCCTCTGAAGCTGTCCACAGAGCCAAGCACCTCGCCACCATTCGCATCCTCTCCGACCTGAAATCCGCAGTCTCCGTTGCGCGGATCAGCCAGCTCCACGTGCACGTCTCCGTTGCGGGGCTGCTCTCTCTGCGCCTCCGTTCCAACCTCAGGCCACGCGCCATATGCCCGTAAGTCGTTCAACAAAATGCCCAACCGTAGCCCAGCCTGTACAGCGCCTTCATGCTGAAGGGCCTTCCCGGCGAAGCCATGCGACTCTTCTGCCGCATGCGTTCCGACGGGAAGTGTTGGCCTGACGATTACAACCACACGTTCGCACTAAAGGCTTGCGGCGACTCCGGGCGGAGCTTGGAACTGGCTCTGCTGTCCACTGCTGGGCTCTGGTCTCGGACACGTGCGTCCCGACGCGCTGCTTGCTTTGTACTTAAACTGTGGGGCTGTGCAGGTTGCGCAAGGCTTCTTCGTAGCCATGCCGGAGAGGAACGTGGTGGCATGGAACACTATGATTGGCGGTGGTTTTGTAACGGGGCAGCGCTCGCGGCGTTCCGCCGCATGAGGGAGGATGGCGTCGAGCCCGATTGCGCCACCACATAGCCATGTATGCACGATGCGGCGAGATGGGCGATGTGCGATGCGTTTTTTATGGTATCACATGCAGGGATGTCATGACGTGGACGACCTTCATCAACGGTTACATACTCAACGACGACGGTCTTATAACCGCGCTGACGCTCTGCGCCGCCATCCAGGCCGACGGGGTTCGCCCGAACGCAGTCACTCTCTCGCTGGTCCTTTCAGCCTGCGCGGCTCTCTCCCTCCCCGCCCCAGGCAGGTGCCTGTGCTGTTTGGCGCTCAAGGAGCAGCAACACTGCAAAGTTGCTGTGGAGACCGCACTAATCGACATGTACGCCAAGTGCCAGCGCTGTCGATCATAGCCACCTAGTGTTCGCCAACGCCTCGAAATGGAGCGCGGCTCCTTGGAGTGCCGTCATCAGGGTACGGTGAACGGGCTGGCCAGAGAAGCAAATCGACGTTAACAAGTCTTTCTGCTTGATTAATCTATGCGGGTCTTCGTACCGGTTACCGTAACATAATTCAAATATTAGCAAACATAAATATTACAAAAGATCAGTCCAGTGTGGCTACAAAGTACAAACAATGCACTACAGATAAACCTCGTTTTAGATCGAAAAAAAAAAAGAAAAAAAAAAGATAGATATTTGCCGTATAAGTACCCAATCTGCAAATTCATCTATGGTAAACCAGATTAAAAACTAAAAGAAAAGAAATAAGTTAAAAACTAGAATAGATCAAAACAAAGTGTGTGATATGAAACTAAAATTTGGCAGTGAGAAGCTTCATGAAGCATGATCGCATGGCCATGAAATGCGATGATTCGAAGCTGTTTCTTTACTCGGACACGTGGCTAAGTACATACAGATTTCAAAGAAATGATAACAAGGCAATTATATAGGTGAAAAATATAGTAAGCTTAAAGTTTACGAGTTTGGCGAATAAGGAGATCAGAGACTTGTCTATACAGTTTACACATGTGACATTTCATGAGTGAGTGAGTGAAGTGAAATAAAGCTTTGTTCAGATATTAGTGCTTTATGTAAAAAGATGAGATTCATTCTAATATTATAATTTTTTTTTTGCATGCACGTTTTCTGAAAGACGGAATACGGTACATTCGCATTTTTCAAGTAAAATTGATTGCATGAATATTGCATTTACCGAATATTTAGTATTTTCAACACTTATTAGCGTTACAAGCGGCATTTTAACGGATTTTTCTTTTCAAGAATATGACTATTACTCTATTAGTTCTAAAAAAGCACTTTGAAACTCATTCTCAATAAAGCTAATATTTGATAATTCCCACATTTTGCTAATTTTATATGCTAATGTTCCAAAACTGTGACAAATGCCTCAAAAATTACCAAAATATACGCTAAAATAGGCAAACATTGCAAAAACGTGAAAATTAGGATGAAACGAGGTTATTAACGACGTTACATCATTAGAGTGCTACAAGTGTCATTTAACGCTTAAGCAATAACGTCACAAAAAAATAAACCAACATAATTTCATTTTCTAACACTTTAAGTATATATTATTGTCACTACTTTTCGTTTTTTTTAGAATATGCCTGTAACTTTAGAAAATATAATGATATTTATGCCGTGATTAGCCGACACAGTAACTTTATACCTTAAAACAGATGTGTATTTACGAGTAATCATTCTCTAATTACACAATACAAATGAACATCGATTATCACAGCAACTTGCAAAACAAAGAAAACGTCAAGAACCAATACACTTCCGCCACGTCATGTAGCTTTTTCAGCGTATGACCAGTGACGTAGACTGAATCAGCCAAAGGCTGTAATAGTCAATTCCGACTAAAAAGCTCAAACAAAATATAAATAAAGCACAACATGTATATATATATAGGGTTATATATATCAATCACTACATTTCTTAATACATTAAAAATGGGTGATGCTACTTCCACCATTAACCCTCTCGTCTCAAGATTAGATCGTCTAGATTTCCTCGTGAGTTTTCAGATCGAGTATTCTTTCTACATATTAATTAGTATATTTATATACATAAATATGTTTAACTCCCTAAATATGAGAAGAAATGTGATATTTAATTTTGAATTAGTCAATCCAAAAAAAAAAAAGAACTGAAAAATTATTCGGATTCCGAAACTTAGATTTCAGATTATTTCGGAACCAGAACTTCTATTTCTAGTTCTATTTTTATCATTTTTTTTTATTTAGAACTAGTGGATCTTAAGATCCAACGAATAAAATTTGGAATCAGAAATCCTAGTTTCGGATTTTATTTGAATTCAACAATATGGTATCCGAAAAATTTAGAATCAAAAGTTCAAATTCCGGATTTTACTTGAAAAAAAAAAATAGAAATCCAATTTTTCGGGTATCATATGTGTATATTCTTGTAATATATGATTTTTGTTGTGTAAATTTTGGTTAGTTGAAGTACTTGGAGAGAAGGACAAAATCGGAAGGATTGGATAGCAAGAATGGAAGCATTGTGAGTGCTTTGTGTGGAAGAATAAGAGAGAGGCCTAGCAAAGGGTATTTGCCCATGAATTTGGCCCTCATGGAGGCTCAGTCCAAAGGTTCTTTGGTGGATCGCGTGGCTGCTCTTGAAACCAGGCTTTTTCAGGTGAAAATAATAACATTAAGTTTTCTTGATTATCGAATTAATGGTTAATAATATATGTCTACTAGTGTGCTCGGTAGGCTACGGGGAACTCGGGTGCACCCGTATCCGTTTTTGGAGGAATCTGCATATGACGGATCCGGATTCCTCCATTTCCATCGAATTAATGGTTAATAATATATGACAAATTGTGTATAATTTCTATTTTTTTTATCATTTATTTATTAAAAATTTGTAAGAACTGCCCATTTTGTGTAAAAGGTTTAAGAAAAATGCTCATATGTGAGAGTAAAAATACACACGGTGGGCATTTTTCTTAAAACTTTGACACAAAATAGGCATTTTTTAAAATAACCCTTTAATTATTTATTTTAAACTATACATCCAGTCCTTATTCACAATATTTAGCTCCTTCATATTCATATTTTGGCCTTAAAATTATATAATTTAGTAATTTTATCCTACCACTCAAACAATTCGACTTATATACAGCATAACTGTGTTGTGGCCTTGTGGGTAAATAAAAAACTAATATAATAAGCATTTTAGAAAGGGTAAACTGCGGCTAATGTACCCAATGTTTGATTTGCTGCGGATTATGTACCCAATGTTTTATTTCGACGGCTAATGTACCCAATGTTTATTCTGTTAGATTTTTTTTCCGATTTTCCGTCCGTTCCCTGTTAAGCTCGCCACCTCAGCTCCACGTTAGCACCTGTCATTTTCCACGCAAACTTTGGAGAAAAAATAAATGATAAATATATCATTAAATTCTAGGGCTTAGATTGAATACGCATTTTATATCGATGGCTGAGGTGGCGAGCTTAACAGGGAACAGACGAAAAATTAGAAAAAAATTAACAGAATAAACATTGGGTACATTAGCCGTCGAAATAAAACATTGGGTACATAATCCGCAGCAAATCAAACATTTGATACATTAGCCGCAGTTTACCCTTTTAGAAAATTCGTTTTTTTTTTTTCTTTTTCTGAATGATGTCCATCAAGAAATCAAAAGGATACGGAATTTATAGAACTCTTTAAGTAAATTAATTAGATTCCTCGCATAACTACCAATTAATTACAAATTGATTTAAGAAATTCGGACAATTTTTATTTTATATATATTTATGATCTCTCAAAGTATACTCTACAATTACGCAATATTAAGAAATCATTTAAGTATGCTCTCACTTTGGTGATGCAACATGATATTTTTTTATCCTCAATGATTAAACATGGGTCGCTCTATGCTCTCAGTTATATATATATATATATACCATTGAAACCCCAAAATATTTCATTTTATTTTATGTCATCAACATTTAAAAAATTAAAGCAGAATAGTACTTTAGAAAATATGATGGTAACGAATCAAGGCCATTAAAAACTAATTATACTTGTAGTCTATATTATTTCAAAATATATTGTACTTTGATTTAGCTATAACTTATGACCAACATGCTAAGTTAAGTCTCAATGATTATTAATTTTAATAATATAATAAACTTATGTGATTTTCATATTATTAATATATTAATTAGGTTGTGCTCATTTCTATCTCCCCATTCTATCCGAAGACGAAATAGAAATTTTTAAAAAATTATAATATAAAGTATGATCACCATCACCAATTCACCATATCATATATATATAACACCAACTTGTTGATTTGACAAGCTATATAAAAAAGTCCAAGAAGAATTTCTCATCAAAAACAATTATAAGCTACTAAACTCGCCAAAAATACTTTTAAGACAAAGTAATTCAAATTTGATGGTCAGTTTCCTGTGAAAATCTTAATTTATAGAAGAACATATATGAGATACATATTAACTTCGTGAACTTAATAACTTCAAATAAATCATTTTTTTTAATTTTTTTTACTCATAAATTAACGAATTAAATTAATACTTATTTAAATGAATAATTATGATAATATTATAAATTTTTGTGGTGCTTACAATATCAATCTATGAAAGTTGCATAAAACCCGCCGCTTTTTATCTCACATTTTTTCTTCTTCACATTTTTTATTAATTATGTTTGTTATTAGTGAGATCCAATAAAAAGAATAGACTAAATGGTATTAATTAATTATGCAGGTATCCTTAGACATGGATCAATCTTCACAAAGCTCATCATCAGGCATCATGGGACACCACTTTGAGTTTGAGGTCCTTGCCTACTTTTAACCATCCCCACAAAACAATGACAACCACTCACGAAATTGAGGTAAAATATTCTCAACTTTATCTCATAATTTGTTTAAAATTATCGTGTTTATGCGGGACTCGGGGATCCCGAGTCCGGCGTTGTCTCTAATTTGAATCAAAATTCCGGTTCTTGATTTTTTCAAAGATCGAGATCCAACGGGGTCTTTATTTTATCAGTCGTTTACTGCCGTTACTATATAACATAAGTAATATTTTTTAACTTAGAAGTTAAAAGTTAGAAGTTACTTAGAAGTTAGAACTACCTTATAATGTTCTATAAACATTTTTCTTCCTTTTTTTATTTATTTATTTATATATTTGAATGGCATCACGTGCTTTATGCGAGTTCCATCAAACATGACCATATATGAAAGAACCATGAATTGACACCAATAGATATACGAGTTTAACTCATTACTTTTTAATTTTTTTAATGGACAATTAGCTTTATAGACTGCAAAAATTAGGTCTCCAAATATTAAGAGTTTTTAGGATTATATATTATATGTTGCATTCACAATGACCATGATGCCATATATATATTTGTAAAGTTACTATAGAATATAGATATTAAGCATAATGCCAAGGATATATTAATAAGGTTTGAGATTTTGTACCACTGAGATTAACTTCAAACTATTTGATACCATTAAACATAATATGATTGGAAAGTTTAGGGTTCATGGAATTTAAGGGACTAACAATTTTAAGAATCAATCTTGTATTTTAACCGGTGCATTTTGACTATTCATATATACCATATCATTACATCAATATGTATGGAATGGAATAACAAATATTCTTTTCCCTTTTCCTTAAATATATTATGTGCAATATATCCATGCATCAAAGCTAATGGTAGTGCAAAAAAGACATCAACTGGTAGAGATTGATTATAGGCAGTAGGCACTTTATGATCCATTGCTTTATTTTTGTTTACTTTTCTTTTCTTTTCTTTTCTTTTCATTATTAAATATGATTTTGTTCATGTACGTAAAGATTCATTTGTGTTCATGTCACAACAGATTATTCTCTTCAAGTCACAAATTGCTAGGTTAAAGTAAAATGTTCACGCCAAGCCCTCTATTGAAACTTGCTTTAGCAAATTCCATACTACCATTTTTTATTTTAAATTATTTTTTATTTTTCTTTTCTTTTCTTTTTTTCGCAGGAAAAATCGGAGGAAGAAGAAACGGGAATTACCATTGCAATTCCAAGTCCTTCTAAGCAAAAATCCAAGAAAATGAAAAAAGAAAAGAAGGATAGAAAATCATGCAAAAGTGGAAAGAAGAGAACACTTCCAAGTTGGACGCACCTATTAGGATGCTAAGAATACTGTACTCTTTTTTGAACCATTTTATTTATTTTCACGAGAAATGTTTTCATATTTTCTGAAATATTACTTTCTTCTCTTATGGTTTCCATTCTTTTTCCCAGAAAGAACATTAAAACCAATAATCTTGATGGTAACTTCGCATAAATGTTCATATTACAATACCTAAACACTCTACATGAACATATAACAACTAAGCCTTTTTGGTACGCGCATGCATGGTGGGATGATCTTGCGCACTGGTTTCTCGACATGGGATGCCCCGCGCTCGGGTTTCTCAACTCGTGCAAATAATATGGGCGGAAAATAGTCATTTGCCATTTTAATAATTCATGTCTTTTGTCTTCTTCTTTTTTAATTTTATATTATTAATATAATTTTTACAAGATTGAACGAGCAAACGGGCAAGTAAATCTTACTAGCGGATTGAGTTTTCTCGGGCAGCCCGCACCCATGATGAGCGGAGCACGGGCCCTATTAACCGGAGCAAACACGGGCAACACTAATAGCAACATTTTTTTCCTTTATGGACAAGATCAATCACAATGATTATAATTAATGAAGTTTATATGTCCTTATATATTATATACACAAGTTGATTTAAGCTTTTATTTCATCCAATTAATAAGCTAATACATTTATTCTTTCTTCTTTTCTTTCCTCCGAAATTTACTCTCTTTTTTTATTTAATAAATGGAACTAGGTACCTAGTTTTCCACTTATGAGCTTCTAAATAAAAGCTCACAAAGTGCAAGCTCATGCATGGTTGTCATACCAAAGTTTATATATATATATATATATATATATATATATATATATAGCCCTAGCACTCCTCTCCAACTTGCTCAATTCATATCAATATTCATCATATTATTGCTTCCAAGGACGTCAATGCAAACAAATATATACTTACAAAATAATACTAATATAAGTTCTTAATGAAGGAAGCAAATGACAATTATTGTACGTGAATCATATATAGAATAATTCACATAGTGATCATCATGTGCTATATAATACTATAATATGGCTTGGAGCCGCATTTAGCTTTATCATATTTGAATAGACAATATTCTTTTTTTATTATGTAAAGCACTAAAAAACTCCAACATAATGATTTGCATCAATCCAATGCGTCCTCTTTTGTCAAAAATTTAATGCAAAACAACAAGAGCCACAAATCCAAAGAGAACAAATAATTTTTTAAAATGGAAAGTCATAAAAATGGTGATGATTTTTCCAAACCATATTGTGAGAAAGTGAATTGCCTTTGTTTCTAGTGGGAAAAATGTGTGAATGAAACCCTTGACCATTTCAAAATTAATGGGGATTTTCAGGTCAACTATGATATAATGATCCGTTCATCATATAATTATTTAACTGTGCTAAAATATTTTTAAAAAATAAATAAATATTATGATGTAAGTGGATATGCATATACAAATTGGGAATTGTCTGTTTAGCTGGATTTCCCTTCGAGTGAGTTGGACGTTTACTTCTATTTTATTTAATAAATTTTGTTTTTACTTATCAAGGATTTAAGAAAAAACTAAATTAGTGCAGGGTTTTTCTTAATTATAATATATTAATAATGGATAGCTATATACATATCTTAAATACCCAATATGATTAAGTGAATATTGGAGTACTTATATGTTTAAGCTAAATAGAGTAATCATATGATGACATCAAGAACTAGATATGCAATATATAGATATACAGCCAAATAAGCGAAAATAACTAATATAAGTTTTGAATTTTTTTTTTCTATCACAATTAACCACACATCAGTCTGACTCTTATAAACATCGTTGGTTGTAATTGGTTTTGACTTTGAGTATACAAATTTCGATTCTTGCTACTTTATCATTGATGAGAAAGTTTTTTTATTTTATTTTTAGGAATATTGTGGTTTTATTTTTTATTTTTTTGTATTTTTTTTAATCTGTTTTTTGTATATTTTTTTATTTTATATCCTGGTTTTTATTTAAAAGAAATATAAAATAAGATTATCTATTTAAAAAGAAGACAAAATGAACCGAATTCTGATTTCTGGTTGGTATGAAAATATGGTTCAATTAATATTTTACCGGTTATTCTCCATGATTCTTTTTTTAAAATAAGTTATCTAACTAGATTATCTAAATTTCAATAATTATCGTAAATGTCCAGCTCTATTTCTGACATGAATAACTTCATAAGGTAAGCGAAATATATTTATTATTTATTTACAATTGAAGGGAGCATATTGGCCTAACGTTACCTAATATAGATTTTTCATAAATAATAAATAGGGAAAATTACGGCAAAAATACCCAACCTTTGGTCAAACTGCCTCCTGTGTACCCAACCTTTAAAACTGGCGGCAAAAATACCCAACCTCCGTTGACTGTGACTCTGGCATAAAAACGTTAATTTTTTCGTTAACATCCCTCATGTGGCCGTTAGCGGCAAAAATACCCAACCTTTTTTTTATTTATTTTTTAATTTAATTTTTTTTACTTGATTAGTGATAATTACTAACACAAAAGTTAGTCAAAACATCAATTGATTTCTTAATGTGCTTGTATAAGCTACATTTGTTAATAAATATCTTATTATTATGAGAAATTTTAAACACAATGTTACAGGTATTTTAAGCCTTTTTTTTTTCAATACGGAGACATTGATTAACTATATTAATTCGATCTGCAACGGTCAATTACCAATGAAAAAGGGTAAGGTTGTATCCGGAGTGAATTAATATAGTCAATCAATGTCTCCGTATTGAAAAAAAAAATGGCTTAAGAATATATACCAGTAATAATTGACTAAAAGACCTCCATTGAGATCCCATTAAAATCCGTACCCTTTAATACGCTGCTAAGAAAATATGAATAGTGCCGAAGGAAGCTATGAAACACAATGAAAACTCACACCCGCACCTCTGCTTAAGTCATCAAGCTGACGCAAGCCCTTATGAGGGCACGTGAGGAGGGCAGGAGACGCGTGGTGGATTGTGTGAGGCCTGTGGGGCCGCCTGAGGTGCTCTCGGCCGACTTTAAGGGTTTCAGGAGCGTTTCGTGACCATTTCTTGCAAACTTAATGACTTTTTGAGTATCTTGATATTTCTGGAAACATCTAGTCTAGACACTTTATTTCACGAAAACGAAAGAGTATCTCGGACTAAAATTGACTTTATTTAATAAAAAGAAAAATTAATTATATAACTTTCCTTTTATTAATTTATTGAAAATCGATTACTTAAAATACTCGTAATATTGTGTATAAAATTTCTCGTAATAATTAGATTTTTATCAACAAATGTAGTTTATTATACAAGCACATTAATAAATCAGTTGATGTTTTGACTAACTTTTGTGTTATTCCATGTATTTGGAATTCAAGTAATTATCACTAATCAAGTAAAAAAATATAAATTAAAAAAATTAAAAAATATATTTTTTCAAAACAAAAGGTTGGGTATTTTTGCCGCTAACGGCCACATAAGGGATCTTAACGGAAAAATTAACGTTTTTATGCCAGAGTCACAGTCAACGCAAGTTGGGTATTTTTGCCGCCAGTTTTAAAGATTGGGCACACGGGAGACAGTTTAACCAAAGATTGGGTATTTTTACCGTAATTTTCCCTAATAAATAAATGAAAACCTACGTAGTCTATGATTTAAATAACATATTCAAGATGCTGTCATGATCATATGATGAAAAACTTACATAGAGTTTTAAATTACTGAATATATATATTATTTTCAATCATTATGAATCATAATGTATAATTCATAAAATACTCCAAATAATTAAACAAGAGCTCGCTGATTTGTTGAATTTGCGGTGTCTCTTGAACAAAGCTTGAAGAGCAATAGTTAATGTTTTCACATGGCTATCTCAGACAATATACAGAGCACCGAGTCTGAGTTTTATTTATTTACTGATAAAAAATATTATTAACAACAATATAAGTATTTTTTTTAAATACCATATGCTTATTTATTATTTCCGACCGCAATTTTTATTAATTATTTTATTATAAATTA
Source organism: Parietaria judaica (assembly GCA_954871525.1). Classification (NCBI taxonomy): domain Eukaryota; kingdom Viridiplantae; phylum Streptophyta; class Magnoliopsida; order Rosales; family Urticaceae; genus Parietaria; species Parietaria judaica. The sequence continues at coordinate 16,985,661 of OX940868.1, read as the reverse complement.
AAATTAAAAATAATCTTTTTCAATTTTATAATCATTTCAACAAAATTTTAGATTTGTTTCCAACTTTGGACATGTACATATTTAGGACATTAACTATTAGATTTTTTTTAATACTGGCATGTATGCAGGACTTTACATAAATGGATAATATTTTGATCATAAGAAAAATAATATATATTCTGAAATTTGACTGCGGAAAAAAACATCTTATTAAAAAATTAAATATTAAATAATTGCCAAGTTAGTAATCTAAAAGAATATTACTCTAGTGTAAGGTTTCGCCGTCCTCTTTATTATCTGACAGAATCGTATATGTAATATTAGCAAAGCAACAATATTATGTCTCTATAAAATAAAATTATTGATTTAAAATAAATAAATATACATGTAAGAATATGGATTGATCATAATGTGTGGCTATGGTTAGTAATTATGAATACATCGAAAATGACATGCTTGGCATAAATCATAATTAATACATGCATGTTCATGCATCTAAATAATTTACTTTGACAATAATAAGTAGAGAGCTAGGGTTCGTGATCAAAGTATTAGTTATTTCTTGTTCCAAAAGCAAACTAATCCACGTCATGCAGGGCTAGCTAGTGAGGTTTGACTTTCCCTTAGTGGTATTTAATTAAGTCAACTATGGATTGGACATTGGGAAAATGGCCATGTAATCGTGAGTAATAAAAGGAAGGATTATATTAGTTAATCTTCCCTAAAAAAGGGTAAAAAACTTTAGAGAATTCGGTTCATAATATCTCTTCATCCAGAAACTTTGGATTTCAAGTTGTGTTTATCACTTATAGTTTCATAGTTATTACAACATTTTTGCCTGGCCTAAAAATAGTATCCAACAATCGGATATGTTCAAAACTAGCAAGAGATTTATTACTTCACACAAATTATTTGCTAACAACTTGTCCACTAGCCACTCCGTATTAGGTAATCATAATTTTATATCTCTACATATAAATATAATTGGTAAAGAGAAGCAAATCAAAAGGACAAACATGCCATGCATCAACTTCTTTCAAATAGATTTTATATTTATATCTCTAAAAATAAGAATTTGCAATTTTGTTCTATAAAGGAAATAAACAAAATCCTTATAGATAATTTTTTTTAAAATTCTTAAGATATAAGAAAAATGTTTTTCTTGTTTTTGTTTTTTTCTTTTTAAAGATCTCAAGCATAGAAGAATTGTTTATCTCGATTTTTTATTTTTTTTTTGCTTGGATTTATACATGCAAAAAGATAAACTTTTCCCAAGTATGTGGTACAAAATTACAATTCATAATTAATTTAGGCAATCTTTAATGTATACTATTAGTTTAAGCTTCCAAGTTGATAAATAAATTATGATTCTACCGCAAAGCATAATTATAGAAAGCAAAAGCAGTCAAATACGAAGTTATACGATATATTTGCGGCAAAAGTATCATAAATCTTTTTTTACGCTATATATTCTATATTATTTTATCATGACAATTACAACAAATTAAAAAAAAAAAACCCCAAAAAAAGGCCAGTAGTAAGAAATTTAAAACTTTCAATAGGATCATTTTTTTCTTTTGAAATTTTTGTCACAATAAAATAAAATTGGGTAAATGAGGCAAATGCCCATTTGTGGCTCAAGGTTTAAAAAAAATGCCCATTTCTAATTATGGAAATCATAACTACCAACAAATTGAAATATGGACTAAATTACCCTTCTAATTTTTAAACCACATTTAATTATAATTCGTTTTTTAAATTAAAATAAAAAATAAATTTTTCCTCAAATGTAGCAAATTGAATAAATTAATTAAAAACAAATCTCCCCTATTAATTAGTATTATTTTTTATTAGCTCTAACAAATCACTTTTAATATTCTCTATTTTAACGATTAAAATCTAAAATTTATTTTCCTATTAATCTATATTTATTTCGAATTTTTATTTATGAAACCTTATTTTCGTTTGCTTAATTTTATGTAAATTTGTTTACGAAACTTGGTTTTCGTTATGCCTCATTATGTGTAAATCTGTTTACAAAACTTGGTTTTCCTTCTGTCTCATTTTATGTAAATCTGTTTACAAAACTTGGTTTTCGTTTCTCCTCATTTTATGTAAATCTATTTACGAAATTTGGTTTTCGTTTTGCCTTATTTTATGTAAATCTGTTTACAAATCTGTTGACAAGATTTTAAAATTTCATATACATATCCATAAATGCAAATTTGTGTAAAATAACTCCAAATAAGTGTAAAAACATTTACAAAAAGCGTGTAAATCCAGTTACAAAAATATTGCCCCTCTAAGAGAAATTATCACTTCAAAATATCGTAAAATCATTTACAAAAATCAAATATATTACCTTAAAACTGTAAACATATATACAGAAAACTGTAAATAAATTTACAGTTACGATTGCGTGGAAAGGATCATCGCGCCGCGACGGAGAGCAATGGAGGAAGGATGCGCGACGGAGGGCGACCGCGACGGAGGAAGGAGGCGCGATGGTGGGCGACCACGACGGAGGCCACGACCGCCTCCGGCAACCGCGACCACGGTCGTCAAAGCCACGCACGAAGTTGTCGCGCTCTCGGCCCGAATCCGGCGATGGTGGTCAATCCGACGAGAGAGAGCGAGAGAGAGAGAGAGAGAGAGAGAGAAATATTAAATTTTGGGTCAAAATAACAAAATTAAATGATAACCTAATTAATAGGGGAACCTTGATCTTAATTATATTTATTTATTTTCGTATTTAATTATTTATTATATATTTATTTTCGAAATTAAATTAATCATCCTTAAATTTTAAGCTTTAATAATAATCATAAAAAATTCTAATTTTGTAATATTAAATATTAAAAAAAAAGGGGGGATCAATAACTTTTGACTGAGACTATTATCCTGATATTAAGGATAACAGCCACACGACACATACTTCAATGAATTATTTATTTATTCTATAATTTTTCTTCTGAAACTAATAAATATACACATATTAACAAAGTAAATGATCAAGATTTATAAAAAGTTAGTTAAATTCTTAAGAAATAACTATTATTACCATCCCTTTGAGCACTTTTATGTCAGGCATAGATTTTCTGTCTTCTTAATTGAGCAATAAATCCAATATCTATAAATAAATAAAATAGTTAAAAAAAACTAACTTACTGACAAACCATTATAACTGACAGAGTAGTTTATTATATTAATAAGAGAGTTAAATATTAGTAAAAAAAATTAAAATTATTGAGATTAAGAGTTAGAAAATGTCTAAAATAGAAAAAAAGATAGAAATAGATTGTGAAATTCGAAAAGAGGTAAGAAGCAATGCTGACCTGTCAATCAACAAACATCTGAGCCAAGCCTACCTGTCATCTTCACCAACTTGACACCTTTTCCTTTTCTTTCCAAACACTTCCCCCAAAAATGCCCTTTTTTATTATTTCTTTTTAAGAAAATTATAAATGTAATTTTATTTAACCAATTTTTAAACAAATTAATTTCAAAATAAAATAATACACCAAATAAAATAAACAAATGCCTTCAACTCCCCATTTTACCCCTCTCCACTTCCTAACCTTTCCAAACACTTGCCTAAAAAAACAGCCCTTTCTTTATCTATGAGTCCTTATTATAGTCATTAAGTTTTCAAGCAAATAATTAATTCAAATAAACTAATAGGAAAACAAAACAAATTCTTCTTAATTCCCGTTTTACCCTCTCCGCTTCCTTTCCTTCCCATTACAAAGACTTGCGTCAATAATAAAAGGTGTTTTTTTTTTTAAATATATAAAAGAGTTGCTGATGGCATATGTTCTGTTTTTTTTAACATTGTAATTATGTTCTCAATTTTGTTGGGGCACATATTTTCAAAGTTGTATCATGTTTAACTCCGTTAACTTCCGTCAAGTTCTCTCTCTCAATCAACGTGCAATGTCGATAGTCTCTTTTTTTTTTTTTGAAGAATCGATAGTCTATACTCTATTGTTGCTGCCCTTCCATTTAAGTTTTTTGCAATTAGAGAGAGAACGTTACATGTAGAGCTGAAAGTCACGATGGGGAGGGTCAGCTCGCGACCCGTCGCGACGGCCGCCGGAGAATCGCGACACGTCGCGATTCAGCCTCCAAAATCGCGAACAATCGCGACTCTCTCTCTCTCTCTCCATCGCGACGCATCGCGAGCTGCACATCGCTGTGCCGCATAAGGGTCGCCAACAACAGCTCTAGTTACATGTCCATATTAAGAACAATTTAAATAAAAAATAACGGAGATTGATAGAGTCTAATATCTAAGACTTTAAAAATATGTACTAAAAAAATTAAAAACATCACAGTAATATTTGAAAAATAAATAAATTAAAGCATATACTGCCATTAACCCTAATTAAAATATCCATTTTCTTATATTCTTCTCGAATGCATAAGCACTTCCCATTTCTCCAATGAATTCATCAAAATAAATAAAGCAATAAAAAAAATTATTATTTTCCCGTTTACCCCCCTTTTTCTCCCTAGACACTTCCCCAAAAATTAAACCTGTCTTTATATTTCTCCTTAAAGATAATTAAGATAAAAATATTCAAATTTTTACCGACTTAAATTATGAAATTTAAAATAAAAAATTATGAAAGAAATATATAAAGTCAACATGACACATTTCTCTTTATCAATTGTTTGACGGGCATTAGGTAAAGTTTTGAGCATATTTTTATTAAATCATACTTAAAATACATATATAATATGTTCATCTAATTATTTAACATATTTTCTTATTTTAATACAATAGAAAAATATATTGTCTTATATTTATTATCATTAATTATTTTTATTGTTATTTTCTCACTTTTAAACTTTCCATTTTAATTTATCAAAGTTTGAATATATTTACGAAGATTATCCCTGACTACAGAAAATACCACCCCCCACCCCCTCAACAAAATCATTAATCCAATTAAATTATATCCACCTATTTAGAAAGGAAAAGGTAAAATGGGAGTTTTTTAGTATCATATTTGTTCCGTAATACAATATAGTATATTTTACAAATGAATGCGTTTAATTCATCTTAAAAGGTCCTGTTTTGATTTTTAAAATAAACTAAACTACTTTTTAAGTGTTTGGTAAAATTATTTTTATAAAAAACTCAAAAAAAAATTTAAATTTTTGTTCATGAGTCGTAAAATTAAGAATCGTAATTTTTTATTTTTTTGTAAAATAAAAATCGTTTTCTTAGTAATTTTTTTTCTAAAATTAATGCTAAAAATAATTATTTTTCAAAACTAATCTATATCAAACGGGTCAAAAGTATATAGTAATTTTCTTTCAAAAATATATATATTATAGTAATTCGCTTGGCCATCCCTCAACAAACTAATTAATATATATATATATAAAAAGTCATCACATTCCCGATTTTGCCCTCGCCATTTCCCAAAAATTCCAAGTCCTTAAATAAAAACCAAACCCAAAAAAATAAAAATAGCAAAAACCCATAGCTCGAGCTCTGAAATCCAACTCTCTCTCTCTCTCGAAAGAAGAGCAACAATGGATATAGCAGAGCCCTCAATCCCAAACCCTACCATGGCCTCTGATCAAGAACAAGATCAAGATTCCCAAACCACCACCACCACGACGCACCACCTCTCGGCGCCGCCGGGGCTGAGCGAGGCCGAGTTCGCGGAGCTGGCATCGGCGGTGGCGGAGTTCCACACCTACCGGCTCGCCGTGGGCGGCCGCCAATGCTCGTCGCTGCTGGCGCAGAAGATCCGCGCCGCGCCGGAGACGGTGTGGGACGTGGTGCGGCGCTTCGACTCGCCGCAGACGTACAAGCACTTCATCAAGAGCTGCGCCGTGGTCGGCGAGGAGGGCCCCGGCGCCATGCGCGCCGGCGCCACGCGCAACGTGAACGTGATCTCCGGCCTCCCCGCCGCCACCAGCACCGAGCGGCTCGACGTGCTCGACGACGCGCGCCGCGTCTTCGGCTTCAGCATCATCGGCGGCGAGCACCGCCTCCGCAACTACCGCTCCGTGACCACCGTGCACGCGCTCGCCGGCGGGATCTGCACGGCGGTGCTGGAGTCGTACGTGGTGGACGTGCCCGAGGGCAACACGGAGGAAGACACGCGCCTCTTCGCCGACACCGTCGTGAGGCTCAACCTGCAGAAGCTCGCGTCTGTCGCCGAGGGGAGGGTCACAGCCGGGTAAGCCAAGAACAAGAACTGAAACAAAGAGATGGCTTTTTTTTAGTGTTTTTTCTTTCTTTCTTTTTTAATGGTGGTGGTGATCTGACTATGTGAAATCACGAAAGTGTCCTTGGTTTCACCTGTTGACTGTGATTTCGATTTCGCGGGGGTTGGCTAGGTTGTGGTTGGAAATTCGGTTAGGGGGTGAGGGCAGTTTGGTCATTGTACGTGTACAGAAGACTGGAATGGAATGGAAAGGAAAGGAAAGAAGAAAGAATCAGATTGTTCTAATGGAAACTTTGATGTCTTTTTTTTTTTTTTTCATACCAGCATTGGTAGTTTGGGTTTTCATCCCGTTTTCGGAAACGGAAAACCCGTTTTGGGTTTTCTCCCCGGCAATTAAAACAAGTTGTTAAATATTTTTTGACCGGCCTGTTCCCGATCAATTTCGGATTCAGAATTCCGGATTCCTTAAGTCCATAGAAATATATTTCAGCTATATTTACAATGCTTAATTTTGTATATTTTGATTAATTACATGGATAAAGATGAATGTGTCACAATCCTACATGAGAGTTTATACTTTTGACTTTAAAAGATAGGCAATAGCTAGCTATAAATGTGGCTTATTTTGCCCCTTCAGTGTTTTGGTCCTGAACTTATATTATCATCACAGACATTTATAGATTCCTATAATTCCTAAATTTCAAACCATGGACCAAATCTACCCCCAATTCATAATGTTGCCCACGAAAGGGATATCCGCGGTTAAAGTACCAAACTATAAGTTTCAAATAAAATGTAACCCGAAAAATGTTAAATTTATGATCTATATAAAAACGGGTATTAAAAAAATTCTATAGAGCTTGTTTTACATATAATATTAGAATTTAATACTTTTCCCGATTAAAAAATTAAAACTTGTCAATAACTTATTAGAAAATAAAAAGAATAACATGGGCTTTTGACTACAAATTCACAGAAATTCTGGGGCGATTTAGCCATTCATTGAAGTTTGGGCCCCACTATGTAATACTGGCACCTTCCTGTGCACTAAATCCTATTCCCTAGACACTGTTGTCTCAATTCCCAAAGCAAAAAATGAGAAAAAAGACTTTGTATTTGGTAATCCTTTTTGGTCATATTTTGGCGAATCATGCATTTTGAAGAGGTTAATCTTCTAATTATAGACATGGTCAAATAAATTAAAATAATTATGGGATTTTCTTTACTAAACCGATACACCAATTAGGTAATTCGTTTGGATTTGACAGTTAAAACAGTTAACTGTAAAAAGTTTACTGTCACATGATTGAGTGAGGAAAATTATTATTAACCAATTGGAAATGTTTTTGGTAATCATTGTGACATGTCACTATGTATCAGTTTTGTGTTAATTATTTTTAGGCTTTTTTGGTACTGTTTTTATTAAATTAAATCAAACATATTAAACTTTCCTTCACTCTACCATTATTATACTCTTTCAAAACAAATTGAATTGAAGGGCATATTATTATTTATTAGTACGTCATCATATAAAATTAAAAAATTATAAAAATAAATGCTTGATAAGTGGGGGGTAATGTGACCGGGACCTTAACCAATGTACGCTTTATGTTTTATGTTGGTTAAGTCAAAAACCTTTAGAATATATGTGTATATATAATTATATATATATATATGTAAGTAAACTATTAAGTGTAAGTGTGCAGCTACAATGATTCTCGAGAGAGAAAAAAGAAAGAAAAATACGCACACAAAAAAATTAATATAAATAGTTCCATTTGTGGAAAGGTTCTGTTCCTTCTTTTCCATTTTCAGTATAGCTTAAGATTTAGGAATTTACTTTTGCCAAAAAGTATGTAGAAAATCCAAAATTGTCATGGAATTATTATAAATAAATAAAAAAAAAAACTCTACCAAATCTTAACTATATATTAACTGAATTAAATTTACATGCCCTTCTGAAGAAACTTTAGCCGTCAAAACAAAATACAATTGTTTATGGATGTTATAGAAAGTATGTGCCTAAATGTTATCAAATATTTCAGCCAAAAAATTAGATTAAAATGTATTACTAGATACAATAATTATTTGGTTGAAATTAAGTTATTAATATGCTTAATTTTCTTGTTTTATTTTTTTAATTTAATAATCAAAATGGATTGAGTTTTACACTCGAATTGGTCCAATCCAAACCGTACACCTTTTCAAAATCTAATTTCAAACTTTATTGCACATCCTAAGTTAAATGTAACTCATTTCTAGTATCACATAAATTTGATTTTCAACAAAATAAATACATAAATAGAAAATAATAATAGATACATTTTTTTTAATATAACTCACAAGTAGATATGCTTTACATTATGTTGTCAATAAATTCAAAGCATTTATAAGCCGAATGACAATTCACTTGCCATATTTATAAACATATAAATCCCCTTTGGTTAGTGGTATGGCCCACCACTTTTGGAGGTGATTTTGGGACCGTTGAGATTGGATCAAAAGTGTGACATTGTGATCCACGAGCTGACTTATTAAAAGACATTGTTTGATTTCAGTTTTCATCACACGATCAAATAAATAAATAAATATATATATATAATTATTTATAAAAATAAAAAATAGAAGTTATTGGTCGGTGACAATTTATAGGTTGCCATCAACGTCCTTTACTTTTAGGTCATGTGCTCAAGTTTGGAGTTAAATGTGAATCGAATAAATGAACGTATCTATAGGAATATATGTTAGGTGTGATATATTTCTAAACAATGATAAGAAATGACACATCGCCAATATTATTTAGTCCTATTATCGTATTATCATAAACTATTAGTAGTTTACGATTAAATGTAGATTAAAAAAAATCACTTTTAATCCATGCTTGTAACAAAAATTATGTAGGTTGTAGCGGTTTCATAGCATAACTTTGATGAATAAATTAATTAAAGTAAAATACTAATAATAATTATTGTTATAAGGGTATAGATGAGATGAGAAAGTGTGTTTGTGCTACAAATTTTGAGCTTAAAGAGTATTTTTGCCAAAATCTATATTTAAGAAGAATCACATACAACGGTAGGAGTTTAAGGGGTAAACTTGTTAATTGGTCATATATACTTAATCTTGTTAATACAGTATAAAATACGGATCCGATGCTGTATTTACTCGGATTCGGGTAAAACTAGAAACATAAATTTTTTGTTCTGTCTTTTTTCGGAACCAGAATTTCTGGTTACTATTCGGAAAGGCTTTTGATATTCTCAAGAAAACCATGTCTTGTAGTATTTTACAAGCCAATATGGTTTTAGCTTGAATACTTGAAGTATTAACCGATTAATTTCTTTTTAACTTGAATACTTGAAGGATTAACCGATTAAGTTCTTAACCCTAAATAATATACCACTTCAACTACAACGTCTTAGTTTATATTATTATTATTATTATTATTATTATTATTATTATTATTATTATTATTATTATTATTAAACACAATCAATTACAAGAAAACAATGGAAGGGCATAAATTACACTATTTTAGTGAACTCGGCCTATAAATCACAGTTACATAAAAGGTAAATGGTGATTATAATTCCCAAAAGATACAATTATCTTAAATACATTATCAAATATAAAATTTCAAGTAATCATTTATGCTTAATATATTCAACAAGCCACGTGAAGAGCACTACTAAGCAAGGCGAAGATGTGATGAGAAAGTGACTTTCCTCTTTGGTGAGAGGATTAGGTATAATTTGCAACTTGCCAACTTGACATTAATGTATTATTATATATACATAAGAGAGGGAGATTAAAAATTATTTTTTTAAATGACTTGGCAATCAAGCACACGTGGCGATGACATGGCAAAAAAGTAAAACGAAAAATTTGACAGATTTAGTTGGTCAATGCCTAAAAAATGAGTTTGGGAATATTTACCGAAACTTTTGGACCTTGGGCCCACGGAGAGATTTTGATAATAGATTAGGTATTTACGCCGAAAAAAAAACTCATATATATATATATATATATATATATATATATATATTGAGAGTTGTAAACTTTTGGGTCAGGATTTATTCTTAAAGCGTGAGAGAGAGAGGTTATGGGATTGGATAAGTTTGTGAGAGAATCTTTGGGTCATGCAAATAATTGGTATTGGCCATTTTGTTAAGCAGAAAGTAAGTAATGGCCACAAGGAGAGAAGACATGGAGGCCCACACAGCGTAGCCAATCAAAGAGTCCTATTTTCAACCTACGGCTGCGATGCTTGTGGGCCCACGCATCACCATGGCTTGTTGTTTGTTGCTCAATCAAACTTTCAAGAGAAAAATTTTGTGGTCAAAACGGCTTTTATTCTTTCCTTCACCTTAAAAAACGTAACGTTTCCTACATATCAAAATCTAAGGGACAATTTTATAATTGAAACTATCTCACGCAAGAAATTCAATCAGTACTTATTAGGCATACCCTCGGCCTAAACCGGATAAGCGAACTTATTAGGTATACTCTCGGCCTAAACCGATTAGGCTTAGTATGTCTGATCTAATAAAGAAGCTCATCTCGTGGACTCCAATACCGTATTGACCTCATCATAACTCAAAGTCCATACTATCCCTACAACAAACGGTTAATGCGAGATGTTCTAAAACATACGCCGAGTTAAAAAGCCTCATACTCGAGGATCGCTGCAAGTAAGACCCCACACGACACTTAGAAATTGGATCTTAATTATCTCCTTAAAAATAAAAAAGTGAAAGAATATTATCTGCTCTCGGCTGAGATTTGATTCAGGTAAAATGACATCTTATCCTTTCACCACCACTCAAATGGGCCTCTCACAAATTACAATCCGCTTATAAGTTAAGACTCCCGTTATCTCCACATCATCGAGGTATCCACTCAGGTTAGCTACCCAGTCTACTAAAAGCATACTTTTGGCTATACTTGTAATTGTATGGGCCTACTTGCAAAACTCAGGGCTCTATATAAAGGGTCGATCGCCCCCCTTCGTTTATGGAGAAAATGAGGGAAAAAAACAAATAGAGATGAGCATTTACTTCGTCCAAACTCTCTCCATACCGACAACAATATTCTTCGACCATTGGTTGTACTATTTTCCATGTCACAAACAACATACATAACCATTATAAATGTTGTGTGCTCGACTCATTGTACTTTTACGATGATAACCCTTCTTAAATACGATTTTCTAAATATTGTTAATATACGAGAAAATGAGAACATTGTTAATTAATAAAAAAAAATAACTAAGTAATATAAAAAAATTTGTATATTCTATTATCATGGTTTAGTTTATGAAAAATCATAAGAAGAGGGTGATAATTGTTGGAAAATAAGTTTACAAACTTGCGGAACGTTCACATAATAGAATTTTACGTTGACTTAGGTGTAATCGACCGTAATGGATTGTAATCTTAATAAGTAAGTGCACTTATTACGGTGTTCACTTAAATACATTATTATAACTGATTGTAATCACAATTACAATGTAATCATAAAAGGTAATTTTGAAGTAATGGTCATTACAAAATCTCAACGTTGTAATCTTGATTACAATTCTCACTCCTTTTTTATCTTCCTAAACTACCATCTTAACTACTCACCACCCCTCTCTTCCACTATTCACGCGTAACCCCCAATTTTCTCTTTCTCTCTCACACTATCCCATTTTTACTTTTTTTTGTCCTTTCTCGTATTCGTTTCGTCTCCCAATAATAAATATATAATTGCAATATTTATTAATCCACTAAAGCTATGCATATAAGTAACTATGCTGCATGATATTATAATTATAATTTATTAATATAGTATTATTATTTGTTTTGTAATCACAGTTATATCATAGTTTCGTGTCTATAACATTGAAGCCATAGTGCCATACAATCCGTGTATATCGACATATTTATAAACTGTATATCATATTAATATGTATATTTTAATAAATACGACTATATTATTTTTAAAAATTATTGGTTTGTAAGTTATGCGTTTTTTTAACAAAAAGGTTAAATGGTATTTTAGTAAACCATAATGAATTATATTTAAAAAAATATCATTAAAAATATATATTGAGCATTCCTTTTTTCAATGTAGATTTTCAACCAAACGTTATAATCGTTTACAATTATGATTATGATTATATTTTATTACGATTACAATTACGATTTAATAATTAGATCCAAGTGAACGCTACATTAAACATTCAACAACGACATTGAACGTCGTCGAACGAGTTCGCTCAAATTGATTGTGTTAATCATATGAATCCTCAAATCACCACTATAAAATGAGAATGTTCTCGATTAATTTCGATAAAGAAAACACTTAACTCAGAAAAATTTCCAACATTATTCTATTTTAAAATGATTTATTTGCTCTGCGGTTCAAAAAAATTAGAATTTTGTAGTAATGAATTAGTGTGCAACAGAGTTAGGGTTAATTGGGGCAAAAATACCAAATCTTTGGTCAAATTCTCTGTTGTGTATACAACCTCCGTAAATGGCGGCAAACGTACCCAAACTTGGCATTTGGGAGTTGACCGAGAAAATCTACCTATGTGGCAATCAGTCTTCCCACATGGCATGCCACATGGCACTTGGCCGCCACGTGGCATGCCACGTAATTATTATTTTATTAAATAATTTAAAAATATATATTTAAAAAAAAACTTTTTAATTATTTTTTAAAATAAAATTATTTTTTCATAATAACCAATATTTAAATATTCATTATTAGTTTTATTATTAAATATAATTATTCATTTTAGAAAAGTGGATCAAACGAAATAAATAAAGAAAAAAATCTCCGTTGACGGTTCACTCAAGCTCCGCTTCCGATCCGGTTCACGGGTGAAACGAAATCGCTTAATATGTTTAATAAAAATAACCAATAATAATCATATGATTATTTAACGATAATTTTCGAAAAAAAGAATAATATATAAATAAAAAAATATTAAACAATTATTATTATTGTAAAATGCAAACACAAAAATAATATCATGCAAACAAATAAAAATATTTTTTTGTATGACTACTATTTTTTGTTTTTGAATAAGTGGTGTGTATTTAATTATGTCTTGACTTTTTAAACAATTTGTATGTGTTTATTAGTTATTATTATTAAACATATTAAACAATTTTATTCGACGTGTTAACCGGATCGGAAACGGAGTTCAAGTGAACCGTGAGCGGTGATTTTTATTTCAATCTACCCACTTTTTAAAAAATAAATAATTATAACCAATAATGAATATTTAAATTTAAAATTAAATATTCATTATTTGTTATTATTGGAAAAAAATATTTTTTCTCAGAAATAAAAATAAAAATATTTTTAAAAAAATATATTAAAAAAAGTTAATTACGTGGAATGCCACGTGGTGACCAAGTGCCATGTGGCATGCCATGTGGCAAAGGCAGATTGCCACATAGGTGAATTTTTTTGGTCAACTCCCAAATGTCAAGTTTGAGTACTTGTGCCGCCATTTACGGAGGTTGTATACACAACAGAGAATTTGACCAAAGGTTGAGTATTTTTGCCGCAATTAACCCACGGAGTTATGGTTCTATTAGCCGGAGTCGTCGAAAGCGCTAGAACTCCCCCTCACGGACGGTAACCCGGAGTTCTAGACCACCATCTCAAGATCGAATCCTATAAAGTGACCAAACATCTTGGTGTTCTTCATTTCTCTACCTTTGGCTTTGACGCTCTTTCTAATCCAAGGTTCGTATATACCATTCGCAGTTCAAAGTTTTAACCAAAAAGAGTTGAGCTTTTTAAATCTCTAGGCATCGGAATAATGAAAATTATGCCAAACAATATTTTTTTGAATTTTATCATAAAGATAAGGGTTATTAGTGGCAAAAGTGCCCAAATAATTGTGGCAAAATATCCAAATTTATCTTTTTGGTAAATTGATTAACCTCATCCACTTTTCGTTATTTTTTTTTACTATATCTGTTAGCGACGTCAACAACAGATATCACGATGCTATTGAGGAGATGAACAAAAAAATTGAGAGAGAAAATTAGAAGGAAACTAAGAATTTACGTTGTCGATGCTCCAAGAATCCATGTTTACATCTAGGTTTATTTTGATGTTCGTGAGTTTGATTATTTGAATTTATTTATTTTATTTGTTGTTGACGTCATCACTGAAGGAAATAGTAAAAAAATAAAAATAAAAAACTAACGAAAAAGTGTATGAAGTCTACCAATCCACCAAAAAAAAGGTGAACTTAGATATTTTTGCCATAGTTAACTCCATGTCGCCCCCATTTCCACATAACTTGGGTACTTTTGCAATAACCCTAAAAATAACACTCCATCGGTCCATCCTATTTGATTTTTTTGCTAATATATCAATTATTGTCTATGATCATAAATTTATAATATTCGACCCCGAGCCCAAAATTGATAATATATATATATATATATATATATATATATCATGGTTTTAAATATCGGGGCATATCGTCGATATATCCACGACATGCCGTTAAAATGAGATATGCGGTACGATATTCCAAATAAATCGTTGTAGTTTTCGGATTTATCGCGATATGTCCATCGATTTTCCGGAAAAATATCTTTTTCGTTTATGCCTACAAATGTCGATAAAGTGCTCGATATTCCAAAAAAACCTAGTTTTAGAAGCCTTTCCTCATTTCTCTTATTTCGCGACTAGCTATCGGCGTATCTCTCTTCTCCGTCGAATTTCACGAACCGGAGCACAAATCTTCCCAAATTTTGCATGTTTTTGGTGAAAATCGCAAGGTATGTATATGGAAATTCCACTTATTTCATGTTATTTTGGCTATTTGCGAATTTGCTTGCTGATTTGGGGGAAATTAGTGTTTTTTGGGTTTGTGAATATTTTGAGGGGAAAATCGCAAGGTATGCTCGAGATTTACGTTTTATGTTTATGGTTTGTTAAATTTTCAATTTGTATGTTAAACATGATGATTATAATTTATTATTGTTTTGGACTATTATGTTCATATTTCTAGTTCGTACTCTATGTTTGTAGTTATGTTTGTATTTCATACTTTAAGACTTTATTATGATGCCTACTTTATTTTTCTATGTTATGTTGACACTTGACATTATGTTATATTCTATGTTCGTGACTTTGTGTAATATTATGTATTTTCATAATAGTATGATTTATGAATGTGTTTTATTTATTAAATAGGTAATTTATAAACTATCTATTATATATATATAAATATATAATTGAAATACTTATAATATTTTCCGAATATCTGTCGATATTTCGATCGGCAAGCGATATATCCGTGATATAATGCGATATTGTCGGCAAGCGAAATATCTTTTTCTTCGGATTTATCCATCGGCATGCCCGTCGGCATGCGACATATCCGTAAAATGGAGAGTGCGAAACGATATCGATATTTAAAACCATGATATATATATATATATATATATATATATATATATATATATATATAGTTGTCCAGTCGGAATCTATTGGCAATGAAGTCTTCAATAGTACAACACTGGCACTAATACTTCATCTGAAATACATAAAATAAATAAAACAAAAAGCGTTTTCAATCATAAAATAAAACTAGCATGATAATTCCTTTCACAAGCAAAGATATATCAACCAAGTAAACAAATTCAAACTATGAACCAATACAAAATAAGTGAGCTAAAATTACAAGAATTTCAATTTTCTATTGGAAACCCTAGATTTCTGTAAAATCCTACCTCCTTTCATGATACATCATCTCCTGTTCCAAGCTTCCAAAACAGGTTTTACTATATCTATATGTGAACAAATTAAAAAAAAAGGAAGAATCAGAGAGCATTAATCCACAAATTGGCATTACATTTTTCTCCAAGTGGACGATTCTGCCCTAGGAAACAGATCCGAGAGGCTAAGGATCCCTCCATCTCGGGCTCGCGATGGGGAAAAACCCGGAAGGTGACAACGGGAAAAGGCCTGGCGACATTGGCGGCTGGGGCCCGGGCCCCAGAAGTCCCGATTGCCCCATCGGGCTGAACGCGAAGTTTGGGGTCAAAGGCGGAAATTGCATCCCGGGAGAGAGAAGCGGATACGGCGACCGTGGCGACAGCAAACCGAAGTACCCAGTTGGCGATGGCAGCAGAAACTGCGACGTAGGCGGCGGCAGAACCCCAGGCGGCTGATTCGGCATGCCACATGGCGGAGGACCGGGCTGACCGAGTATCCCTCTCGGAGAGGGTTCCATCATCGAGTTCTGAAGGTACTTCATGTAAGCCGAGATCGGGGATTCTGCCGGGTGGGTCCAATTAGACTCTCCGGGAGTGAACGGCTGCATCGGGATCGGAGACTGGGGGCGCATAAACAGGCCCGGCCTGGCGAAGTTAGGGTTGTAATGGGGTTGCGGCGGGCCAGCTGGCGCAGGAGCGTGCGAGACGAGCGGCGGCCGGTGGATCGGGGTCAACGGAGGGGGCCGGATCCTCTGCAGGCGCATGCTCTGGGGCTTAGGCGGGTTATGGTGGGGCGGCCGCGGGAGAGGGTCGTGCGAGGGCGAGCCCGTGAGCTGCTGCACGATGTTGCGGAAATCGTTCTTGCTTATGTTGTAGACCTGAGGCTGAGGCTGCTGCCTTCCGGGATTGTTAGGGTTATTCGGGTTAGAATTGTTCTGAAAATTGGGTTGGTGCAATGGGCTCTTTCTGATGTTCTTCCCCAATTTGTTCACGCCCAGATGATCATTAACCCTATTTCTCGAGTTATCCATTTCCAGAAATCGTTCGAATCCACAAGCAAGCTTCAATCAAACCATTCAGCGACTCAAAACCAGTAATTGGAGATCCTGGAAGAGCATGAATTCGAATCTAACAAGCTCCAAAAACCCAGAAAGTCGAAGGATTCAATTTCCCTAAACCTTGACCGCAGAAACTCCTCACAAGCATCCTATAAACCTAATCATCGAACGAACCGGTCAACGGAGTCTCCGAAACCCAATCATCGAGCAACAGCGCATCAATGCCACGAAAAGCCCCAAAAAGGAATTCAAGAAACAGAGGAACGTACCTTTCTGCTCTGTCCAAAACTTTAGATTCCTCTGACAATCAGACAAGTCTGCGAAATCTACGCGAAAATCGGAGTCCAGTGCTGGTTTTCCCTCGTCAAACCGATCGAAATCCGAGAAGAAGAAGGTGGAGAAATTCAGAAATGAAGAGAGAGAGAGAGAGAGGTCAATGGGAGAATGGAAGAGTGAAATTAGGTGCAAAGGAGAGGCCCAACCCAACTGAGCGTGGTGAGAAGTGGGACCCACCATTCAAGGGTCCCACCATAGTCTCTCTTCTCTTATTATATGGCGTTTTATTTTAGCGGTTGATTTTGTGAGAAAGAGACAAAAAAAAGTCTTGGAAACAATTTAAAACATAACTCAGTCAAAGCTCAGAACGCTGGACATCATTATTCACTGAAAATGTATAATTATACAATAAAGTAAAATAGAAGTATGACATTTTTAGAATAGTTGGTCGTCTAGTATAAACGGAAATTTTATACAATACGAGCTTCGTGATTATAAGTCAATTAAGTCAATGTCACAATCTTTAAGCACGATCATCAATCTCAGTATCGACATAGATATAAACATAACGTACCTCCAACTCCAAGGATTTTAGACCTGAACATTTGGATAGTTATCTTTCTTCGGATGCTCAATTTTAATTACTTTGAAAGACAATTGAGCTCCCCATCAAAAATATGTAATCGATTTACTTTTATTCACCACTTTATTTATATTATTCTATATTCATCATGCAAAAATAGTAAATGATGTAGATTTACCTACGCAAAGAGAAGTAATTGGCTAAGCGATGAAGCATAAATGATCAATTCTTAAATCGAACAGAGGTCAACTTTTATCACACATATACCTCCCACTTCCTACATTTTGTGTGTTTGTCCACATATATACATTCTCTTCATTAATCGATTTACTTTTATTCACCACTTTATTTATATTATTCTATATTCATCATACAAAAATAGTAAATGATGCAGATTTGCCTACGAAAGAGAAGTAATTGGCTAAGCGATGAAGCATAAATGATCAATTCTTAAATCAATCAGATGTCAACTTTTATCACACATATACCTCCCACTTCCTACATTTTGTGTGTTTGTCCACATATATACATTCTCTTCATTAAAAGATCATAATCTAAATTGTTTATATTAACTGTATTTTTTAATTTATTATTATTGCTCATTTGGCATCGAAAAGAACTTCACAAGGCTCGGAATATCAACATCAAGAATCCGGACTCGTAGAATCTGAGTATCATGGTCTGAAAATCTTTCAAGCAACTTCTTGAACCTCTTGCCACGGGACACCGTCATTACTCTACAATTACGGTTGATCCTACCTTCTTCGCAGACCTAAGCTACATGTTGGAAGAGTCTAGCGCCCGACCGAAAAGATGCAACATTCAATAACATGGCACAATCATGTCGATCAAACAAAGGAAAGATCCAATTGTCTAGATTCCTTTAGATCAAGGCTCAGATGAACTCGTCTGTCTTCCGAGACATTATTCGCACACGAAACCTTGTAACTTAAATTTCTATTATATTAAAAAAAAAAAACTCAACAACACTCTTAAATGAAAAGGGAAACAGACAAATCGAAAAGACACAACAATATCAAGCCCCCAAGCTCAACCACGAGAGAAAAAGATATTAAAAAAGATCTTTTATTCCTTTAATTGGTTCCCTTCATTTAAAGACTGACGAATCTATTAAGTCATATCGACCTATTATTGTGTGTATTTGGCTATCAATTCAGGAATAGCTCACATAAAACTACTTAGTCGTACTATTAAGCTAAGTGTGAAGAGTAATTTACTCAAATACGCTATTAAGACTCGACATAAACATGTTAAAGCTGAAGATTTTTCACATGATATATTGATGTATTGCTGCCTCAAGTTTTCTCTTATATGACTTGTGGCCTATCATTTTTCGCAGTAGCACAAAAAGAAGCGAGAACAGCAGAGTGAGCTCAAAGGAGCAATTCAAATAATTCTGCTAAAAATTATAGTAGTGTTATAAATTCACTAACTTTGTACCTTGAATTTAAGTGGTAAGAAATTTGGTGAGTGGTGTGTTTTTTATGGAAAAGATGATGGAGAGAAGTAAGATGTGAGTGAGATAAATGTAAGTGTAGAAATGTGAGAGGTGAATTTTATTCATCCACTTAGGGGGGTATTTATAGGAAATTTGGAGCATACAATTGTTGACTAATATTGTGTGAAAATAAATGAGCATTTCACATTTATTCATAACACTCCCCCTTGGAATGCTCATTACAAGAATTACGTGTTCATGCTGCCTCATTAAAAACCTTACTAGGAAAAACCCAGTGGGATAAAAACCATAGTAAGGAAAAAAGAGTGCAGTCACGTAAAGCTCCCCCTCATGCTGACATGGGTGATAAATTCTGTAGTCTTCGCATCCCGATGTCATGAACATGTTTTCTGAAAGTTGAAGTAGGGAGCGCCTTTGTGAAGAGATCCGCCGAGTTTTCGCTGGAACGAACGTACTGGATACTGATGACATTGTTCTTTTCCAGTTCTTGAGTAAACGAGAAAAACTTTGGAGGAATATGTTTTGTTCTGTCGCTTTTGATAAATCCTTCCTTCATCTGAGCAACACACGCAGCATTATCTTCGTAAAGTATGATGGGATCATCATTTGTTAGAAGACCACTTGTGGTTCTGATATGCTGTGTCACGGATCTAAGCCACACGCACTCACGGCTAGCTTCATGTAGTGCGATGATCTCAGCATGGTTTGATGATGTCGCTACGAGTGTCTGTTTCTGGGAGCGCCAAGAAATTGCAGTCCCTCCGCAGGTAAACACATATCCCGTTTGGGATCTCCCTTTATGTGGATCTGACAAGTAACCTGCATCTGCATAGCCAACCAAAACTGGTTTCGTATTGTTAGGGTAAAATAATCCCAAATCAATTGTTCCTTGGAGATAACGAAACACATGTTTAATCCCATTCCAGTGTCTTTTAGTAGGAGCCGAACTGAATCTTGCTAATAAATTAACAGCAAAAGCTATATCCGGTCGAGTACAATTAGCAAGGTACATAAGAGCTCCAATTGCACTGAAATATGGTACTTCTGGACCAAGAATCTCTTCGGATTCCTCACATGGACGATATGGATCATTTCCTACATCAAGGGACCTTACGACCATTGGGGTACTCAATGGATTTGATTTATCCATATTGAATCTCTTTAAGATACTTCTCGTGTAATTTGATTGATGCACAAGTATCCCCCTTTGAAAGTGCTCAATTTGCAAACCGAGACAATACTTTGTTTTCCCAAGGTCTTTCATCTCGAATTCTTTCTTTAAGTAAGAGATTACTTCCTGAATCTCTTCATTGGTCCCAATGATATTTAAATCATCAACATAGACAGCGATAATCACACAACCATATGTTGTTTTCTTGATAAAAACGCAAGGGCAAAGCGGGTCGTTAATATATCCTTTTTGTAATAAATATTCACTTAGTCGGTTGTACCACATGCGTCCGGATTGCTTTAACCCATATAGAGACCTTTGTAATTTGATTGAATATCTTTCTCTGGGTTTTGAACTTGATGCTTCAGGCATTTTGAATCCTTCAGGGATTCTCATGTAAATATCAGTATCAAGCGATCCGTATAAATAAGCGGTAACAACATCCATGAGGTGCATATTTAGTTCCTCATAAACAGCTAGACTGATCAAGTATCTGAATGTAATTCCATCCATGACAGGAGAATACGTTTCCTCAAAGTCAATTCCGGGCCTTTGAGAAAAACCTTGTGCAAAAAGTCGAGCCTTGTATCTCACAATCTCATTTTTCTCATTTCTCTTTCGAACAAATACCCATTTGTATCCAACAGGCCTCACATCTTCAGGTGTGAGCACTATAGGCCCAAAAACATTGCGTTTGTTAAGTGATTCTAATTCAACATCAATAGCTTTTTTCCATTCAGCCCAATCATGTCTATTTTTACATTCGGTAACAGACCGTGGTTCAGGATCCCCATTATTTTCGTCCATAACATCGCATGCCAAACTGTAACAGAGTGCATCATCGATGTCCATATTTCGGTTCCATATTATACCTGTAGTGGCATAATTAATCGAAATTTCTAGATTTTCCTCATTGCGTATTTCTTCAGGAATACGTTCATCCATATTGGGGTCATCTTGTTTCTCTGCTCCTTTTCTTTTTCGAGGATTTTTATCTTTGGAACCGAGTGGTCTTCCACGCTTCAGGCGTGTTGTGATTTCATGAGTGACTTTGTTTTCAATTTGCCCTTTTGGAATTTCAATTTGAGCAGGAGCATTTTCAGCTGGTATATGAGATTTAGTCACTCTCTTTGTGTCCGTAAATGCATCAGGAAGTTGATTTGCTACATCTTGTAAATGCAAAATTCTTTGAACTTTTCCTTCACAATCTTTTGTGTAAGGATCAAGATGCAATAATGTTGGTACAGACCATGTAATTTCTCTTTCCAGCTGTTTTCTTTCTCCCCCTAATGCTGGGAAATTTTGTTCATCAAAGTGGCAATCAGCAAAACGAGCTGTGCAAATATTCCCAGTTTGAGGTTCAAGGTATTTAACAATAGATGGGCTTTCAAAGCCTACATAAATACCAAGACTTCTTTGTGGCCCCATCTTTGTTCTTTGGGGTGGTGCAATAGGCACATAAACAGCACAACCAAAAATCCTTAGATGGGATATATTTGGTTCTTGGCCGAATACAAGTTGCACTGGGGAGTATTTATGATATACACTTGGTCTGATGCGAATTAATGCCGCAGCATGTAATATTGCATGACCCCATACCGAAGTAGGAAGCATTGTTCTCATTATCAATGGTCTAGCAATAAGCTGGAGGCGCTTGATCAATGATTCAGCCAGACCATTTTGTGTGTGAACATGAGCAACAG
Source organism: Parietaria judaica (assembly GCA_954871525.1). NCBI lineage: Eukaryota > Viridiplantae > Streptophyta > Magnoliopsida > Rosales > Urticaceae > Parietaria > Parietaria judaica. The sequence continues at coordinate 16,963,462 of OX940868.1, read as the reverse complement.
GATGCTCGACATCAATCCCAACTGACATACAATAATCATCGAATGTCTGGGATGTGAATTCACCGGCATTATCAAGTCTGATTTTCTTGATCGGATGGTCGGGAAATTGAGCTCGCAATTTGATTATCTGAGCGAGTAATTTAGCAAATGCCATATTGCGAGTTGATAATAAACACACATGTGACCATTTGCTAGAGGCATCTATCAATACCATGAAGTATCGAAATGGTCCACACGGTGGGTGAATTGGCCCACATATATTACCTTGAATACGCTCAAGGAACATAGGTGATTCTGTTTCAACTTTTCCCGGTGAAGGTCTTATGATTAATTTTCCAAGAGAACAAGCTTTACAATGGAATATTTTTCCTTGAGGGATCTTCTGGTCCTTCAATGGATGTCCATGTGTATTTTCAATAATTCTCCGCATCATGGTTGAACCAGGATGACCTAGGCGGTCATGCCATATGGTAAATATTGGAGGTTTGGCAACTACCATATTTGATTCAATTGCACTTATATACGTAAAATGCAATCCTGTGTGGAGCATTGGTAGTTTTTCAAGTACGTATTTCTTCCCCGATTTATGCATTATAATAAACATATATTTCATGGCATTCTCAGTTGCAGACTGAGTATCAAATTCATGAGAATATATATCCTTGAAACTCAACAGGTTTCTTTTAGATCTTGGGGAGAATAAGGCATTGTTTATGGTAAACATGGTGCCATTTGGTAATGTAAAATTCGCTTTACCAACTCCTTCAATCAGATCTACAGGACCTGATATTGTATCCACACTGGCTTGTGTTGATTTTATGTTTGAGAAAAACTTTTTATCCTTCAATATTGTGTGTGTCGTTCCACAGTCGAGTATACAAAATTCTCCAGCTTCACGATTAGCTTTGTCCATTTGAAAAACTTTAACTAAAAACAAAACACAAATTTTGATAAGAAAGGTAATTAATTAAACATGAGCATTAGTCTATTACACACCTTAAAAATCATGACATATTCTAAAAAGAAAAGACAAACAAACATCGGACCATTGGGCTTCATTCCCAAAAGGAATTACATAATTCATATTAGTTTCCACTAGTCGCTTGTTCAGCAAAATCGCCAACTGTGTTAATGAAATCACCATTGAAGTCGGATGCTTCGAGATGAGTGGATTCGTTATTGTCAATAAAGTTGACTTCTTTCTCTTTCCCTTTCCCCTTCATGGACTCTTGGTAGAGTTTGCATAAGTGTGGTGGGGCTCGGCAAACTCTTGACCAATGCCCTTTAGTGCCACATCTGAAACAAGTGGTTTCAAAGCCTTTTGGGGAGATCATCTCTTTTCCCTTTTTAGAAGGGTCATCGTGGCTCCTCCCGTGTTGCTGTTTTTTATGATAGTAGTTAGCGGACTTATAAGAGGGATTATAACCACCTCGTCCACGTCCGTAACTACGACCACGACCTCGACCTCGCCCACGACCTCGGCCTCGCTCTCGACCCTGAAAATAGTTCTTGGGCTCAGGCTCGTCAGAGTTGATAGCGTTTGCTTCAGGAAGCGCTTTTGAGCCGGTCGGGCGAGATTGATGATTTTTCATCAGCAACTCATTATTCTTTTCTGCGATAAGGAGACAAGCAATTAGTTCAGAATACTTTTGAAAACCCCGTACACGATATTGTTGCTGTAGGGTTACATTTGATGCGTGGAAAGTAGAAAAAGTCTTTTCCAGCATTTCAGCGTCAGTTACCGTTACCCCACAAAATTTTAAGTGGGTCACGATTCTGAACATTGCAGAATTATAGTCTCCGACTTTCTTGTAGTCTTGGAACCTTAAAGCGGTCCATTCATCGCGAAAAATGGGGAGCATTACATCCCTTTGGTGATCGTATCTTTCTTTGAGATTTTTCCACAGCTCACTTGGATCTTTCACAGTGAGATATTCATTTTTGAGGCTTTCGTCAAGGTGTCGACGAAGGAAGATTAAAGATCTCGCCTTGTCCGTCCTTGACGATTCGTTTACCTCCTTGAGTGTCTCAAGAAGATTCATTGATTCCAAGTGCATCTCAATATCCACTGTCCAAGGCATGTAATTATTGCCAGTGATATCAAGAGGGCTGAATTCAAGCTTCACAAGATTTGACATAGTGGTAACTAACATGAAAATAAAATAATTCATTAGATTTAATTCAAAATATAAAAGTCTACAAATATTGTAAATAATAAAGCAAGATACATGAATACAACCATCTTAAAGGAAAAATAAAATTCCTCCGGTGTAATATGAAAAATGAAAATACTAACATTAAATACAAGGATCATTATGGCTATAAAAACTAACATTAGTCTAGTCATTTTTCGGCTAAAACTTGGAGAGGAAATATGAGGTAGAATAAGAGATGTGAATTTTGTATGGTTTGATAAACTTGTATTTATAGTGTAAAAACTAGCCGTTTATAGCCGTTATATAGCCGTTGGAAATACACTAACATAATGTAATTAAATGTTATAATTAGGTTATTGATGATATGTCATAAAATGAGATGTAAAAATAGTCAAACATTATACATATATAATATTAATCATAAGCATATTGAAAATGAAGTAGTTAAAACTAATCTCAATAATATCATTTTACTATAAGGTGGCAGAGCCTCCTGTATATAATAATTTGATATTACTTGAAGATAATTTTTTTTTTTTTTAGATGTAAATCACATCATTTTATTATAAGGTGGCATAGCCTTCCATTGTATAATAATATGATGTTATACATAAGAAAGTTAAATATTATAAATCATATTACCATAAGGTGGCAAAGCCTCCTGTGTATGGTAAGATGATGTTATTCATAAGAATAATTAATTATCATAGATCCCATCACATTACTATAAGGTGGCAGAGCCTCCTGTATATAGTAATATGATGTTGTACAACGATAATAATAATTATAAAATTTTCAGTCCACAGTTTAATATACCGTGTTCTGAGCTTACCGTAGAGTGATCGTGCTGATAACGTGTTATAAATTCACTAACTTTGCACCTTGAATTTAAGTGGTAAGAAATTTGGTGAGTGGTGTGTTTTTTATGGAAAAGATGATGGAGAGAAGTAAGATGTGAGTGAGATAAATGTAAGTGTAGAAATGTGAGAGGTGAATTTTATTCATCCACTTAGGGGGGTATTTATAGGAAATTTGGAGCATACAATTGTTGACTAATATTGTGTGAAAATAAATGAGCATTTCACATTTATTCATAACAAGTAGATCATTTTTACAAACGAAAAATGGACGCCTCTTACATAAAAAAATGGCCCACTAAAATTTTCAGTCAATTTCTAGAACTCTAGTAATACTTTAACCACTAAATATTTATATCTAGTACTCTAATAATATTTGTTCCATCTATATTTCAAGATTATTCTATATGTGTATATATTATAACTTCCAAACTTCCACTAATCAAGTCCAATATTCAAAAACTGGGACAAGATGAGTCAAAGGAAGTTAATGATTTTAAGAACCTCTTGAATCAAATAATAAAAAATAAGTTTGTTGATTTCATGTTCAATTAGTAAATCTCTTTTAAGTAATCTCTCATTAATAACATTTTGACCTTTTACAAAATAATTGGTCATACTTGCATCATTTGTTAAAGTAATATAAGGACATTGCTCTGAACACCAATAATAGTTAAATTATATATTTATTTTTTTATCAAATTACATTTTAAATTTAATACAAAAATATTAAAATTAATATTTTTCTAATTTACTTGTAGACATGTAATATTGTTTATCTTTAGTAAAGAAAAACTCGGTTAAAAAATAAAAAAGATGGATGGGGCGAGAGAGGCTCGAACTCTCGACCTCAGGATCACTCTTTAGCTATGAGACCTACGCGCTAGCCAACTGCGCCACCGCCCCAGTGTGTCCATAACCCAAATAAAATAATATCTATATATTATTATTATTTACTTTTTCTGGTTTTCCTATTATTGTCTGAACTTTCTCTTCTCTTCGCAGATCTTCTCGAGCTCGAAAATCGCCTTTCGCTTCACTCGAGTGAGTGAGCTCGGCTTCACGCTTGGACCTCACCCTCGGGACCAATCAGGTAAGTTTCGGCTTTAGATTCAGTGTTTGGATTCGATTCGCTAAATTTGGAAAGTTTTTCAGTCAGTGGCTCAACTGGGAAATGATTAGTTATCATTAATGTGGAATGATTAGTCTGTTATTGTTTGCTTAAATTCATTCCAATTTTTTTGGGTATTTGGTGATGCGATGATCTTGGAGAGCGGTTACTGAAGGACGCTAAACCCTTGAGCTAATCACCAATTTTTAACGTTACTGCTTCCTGTGGTAATTAAGTTCCTAATTTCGGGTTTTGGATGGGAAAAGTCCCTAACTTTGCGTTTTTGTTGCAGTGTAACGGATCCAGACGTTAACTTCCGTCTGGCGCCTGGCGTTGCGCGTCGTACAAATGGGCCTCTCTCGAGGTGGATTTTCCTCGCACCGAGAGGGGCCCGCTTGTACGATGTGGAGCGGGACGTGGCTCGCTAGTTGGAGATTAACTTCCGGTTCCGCTATTTTTTCCGTCGGAATCTGAGATTAGGCACTTAGTTGCAGTACAGTTGCTAAGTTAGGGAGTTTCGCCGCCAATAAATTTAAAATAATACCCCCAGTTAATGTAGTTAGTAGGCAGTTAGTTAGTTTTATTAGAACTCTAATCTGAGATCATTTCAAGCAGTAGACGATCTCGAGACTCGGTCTTGTTTTTCTCGAACGCTGCTACGCGGCGGCTTCCAGCGATGAAGTCTGCCGGGCTGGGCATCGCTGCAATGTCGTACGTGGCGGTGGACTATCTGCGCCACCTGTCACCCGAGTGGCATGAGAGGCTTCAGCCGGCGCTGTGGACAGTCCTTGCGGTGGCGGCGGTGAGCCGAGTCCCTTCCTATCGGCATTGGTCAGCCGAGTTGCGATCGGCGCTTCCCTTCGTCGGATCGATGCTCTTCATGCTCTGTGCTCTTCTCTTCGAGGCTCTCTCTGTTCGTTCTGTCACCGCCGTCCTGGGCCTCGACTGGCAAATGTATAACACTTGCCGACTCTGAAGTTTCAGTTTTACAGCTTTACGTGATAACGAACTCTCTTCTCGCAGCAACACGCCTCCTCTCCCGGACACGGGTCAGTGGCTGCTCCTCGATCTGAACGAGAAGCTTCCTCGACCGCTTGTCGAGATACTAAGAGCCCGTGTGATTGGGCTTCACCATTTCCTGATGCTGTTCATGATGTTGGCGTTCTCCGTGCTGTTTGGCTCCATTAAAGCACCGGGGCTCGGGCTAGGTGCCAGGTACATGTTCACCATGGGCATAGGCCGTCTTCTTCGGGCCATAACGTTTGCTTCGACGATTCTTCCCTCTGCTCGGCCTTGGTGCGCCACGACTCGGTTCAGAGTGCCTGGATATCCCCATCGCTGGGCGCAGAAGTATTACGTACCTTACTCTACCGATGCTAACGCTATACGTCGGGTAATACGAGAAGATATAGCTTTCGGTGAGATTTTTGTTTGTTTCGGTCTTTTCTTATCGAGTTAAATCATTCATTTCTTTTTGTTGTAACTCTTTCCGGATCGAGCTAGATGTCATGTATATAGCTAGTTTTCTTATTTAACATGTTTCCTTATTTAGAGAGATTAAGGGTTAATTTGTCTCATTTATTTGGCAGCTTCAAACGGACCGTACCTTGAAGATTACCGGCCGGATTGGGGGTCAATGAATTTCCTAATAGATTTCTTGCGTCCCACGGCATCTGAAGGAACGTGGTTCAGTTTGCTTAAGAAAGCTGGCGGTGGATGCAACGACCTTATATACAGCGGTCACATGCTAGTCGCCGTATTAACTGCTATGGCTTGGACGGTACATGCATATATAACTATAAGTCTATAACTATATATATGTGTATAAATATATATATATATATATAGTTATATATATAAATATAAAGTACATTTCAAGAATTCACTGGTTTGGAGTTGATTTGAGAATTTCTTCAAGTTATATGTTATTTTGATTGTCATTTTGTTGCTTTAGGATACCAAAAAGCAGGTCCTTTTACCAGTCCCATCACCTCTTACCGGAAAAACTTGTTTTCAGAAAATCGGGACTGCATTGATTTTTGAAAACCAGTTTTCTGGTACGGAGAGTGAAAAATCTCAAGAAGTTCCGGTTATCACAGTTATTGGTTTCACCATCATGCTATTTCTGGTCATGTAAATGAATTAAATGTTTGTGTTCAGGAAGCTTATTGTGTATTATATACATATATATGTATGTTTAGTTGTGGATTCGCAAATCTAATCTACATCGTTGGCTGTTTGGAGCAATGCCAATGAATTTTGAATTCATGTTTACAAATGCAGGAAGCTTACGGAGGATTCAGCTCGGCGCTGATATGGGTGCTCGTTCTGCACAGCGCACAGAGAGAAGTTCGAGAACGTCATCACTACAGCGTGGACTGCGTCGTAGCAATCTACATGGGAATCCTCCTCTGGAAGATGACGGGCTTCCTCTGGCCCACGAAAGGCCCGTCGAGAGAAAAGAAACTCGCCATGCTTGAGCAGATCCAAGGTCCGCTGAACCGCGCAGCAAAAGATTCCGATATTGATTTGGTGAGAGAGCTTCTGGAAAAGGTCGAACAGGGTAGCCAAGAAAGCCAGAGCAGAGGGCCGAGCAGGGCAATGTGGGTGTTCGCTTGCGCCACAATCATTTTCGCGATTGTCATCGTTCTGTTGGCATTAACCTTGACGACCGATGGATGATGAATGTGATATGAACTCGTATCAACAAAGAACCGTTGCAAATCTCATCACCGGGAAAAGTGGCTAGGATCACGAAGAATTGAGGATCGAATTTCTTTTATCGCTTTGAGTCCGTTAAGTAGGTTTCCGTATTAGTCTTGTCTTGTGTGTCGTTTCAGCCTTTGGTCGTTTAGACCAGGCTCTTGTCATTTAGCTTAAAGTTGTCGTTTTTAGCTTGGTGTCATTTCAGACTTTGCTTTGTCGTTTGAGAGAATTGTCGTTTTCTTGTTTCAGCTGGGCATATATGTCCCATTATCAGTAATGAAAAAGGAGCCTGGAATTAAATCTTAATCCTCTTGTTAGGGTTAGGGTTTACAGGGCCAATTATCCTGAATCCCCTTGTCCTTCTTCTTCATCTTCTCATGTACTTGATCGCAGCAAGTATGGCGTGCCCGAGACGTCATCGTGGAGGAAGAGGATCGGCTGATTCTCGTACTTCACCGCCTGGTGCTCGTGCTCATCAATGGGCACATACCAATTTGGTATCAGAGCCCTCATCGATCTTCAGTTCGATGGCCACCATGGAAGAAGAAGATTCGGAGCTCCCGGCGAGCGTTTCCGGGAACGAGGAGCAGCGGATCTCAGCCATGGTCAACACCGATCTGCAAGGGCAAGAAATCATCACCAGATATGATTTCGTGCAAACTCTTGCTGGATCTGAGGATCGCTTGAGTTCACGTCTCGAGAAGCTCGAAGGAATTGTGCCGGAGATCGCCGCCTCGAAAACTCGGCAAGCGGCGCTCATGGCTCAAATGCTACGAGATATGGAGGCAAGAATTTTGAGCCGGGTGCAGCAGCCAAACAGTCCTCAGAACAGGCCAATGATCGCCGATCCCGGAGCGGGAAGCTCCCTATCGGCGCCGTCTTCGAAGCCACTGGCGCAGAGCGCTCCCTTCAAACCAAACATTGCCAGATTCAAAGACTCAAGGCTATCGGAGGATTTTGATTCATGCTTGATGAAGAAGGTTGTCTCCGAAATCGCGGCGTCGGAGGCTCGCCGAATGGCTCTCATGGCAAAGATGCTTCACGAAATGGAAGCTCGACTCGCCACTCAACTTCGCCAACCAAACAGCCCTCGTTTGGGTTCTGCACACGATGAAATGGAACGAAACAGCTTGAATACGTCTCTATCACCAAAGGCGTCGATCGAGTCGGTTCCCTTCAAGCCAAACGGTGTTCGAGTCGACGAGGCACGACGCTCGGACGATTGGGAGCAGCACATGGAGGCTTGGGTCGCGATAAGAAGCAACCCACCGACAAAGGCGGTGAGTCCGCTGATGGAGACGACGGAAGCGACTCAGATCGCGGCTGAGGAAGGGGCGATTCTGGTCCTCGATGAGTTGGCGCAAGCTCGCGCGATGAGCCAAACAAGGGAAAATAAAAGAAATTTAGATCTGAAATTTTCAGATCAGGCTGAGCACGATCCGCCTGATCGGAAGAAGGCGACGATCGGAGTGAGACCGGCGGCGGCAGTTGGATCTGATCTGGCGGAGGTGGTGATCGTCGGAGGACGGCGGAGCGACTGTTTGGCTGGAAAGCACCGGGGAGCTAGAAAAGAAGATATGGGTGGAGTGATTTGGGCTGTTAGTGGGAATACTAAGGCTTCAGAAATCCTGATGGGCCACAAAAGCTTGCCAGGCCCAAAAGAGCTGTCCATTCAGGCTTATCCAACACAAACTCCATGGTCCAAGACACTGAGCAAGGCCAAGGGAGCGCGAAGTGGAGTGCGGAAGAGGCGCTGGACTCTACCGAAGAGCAGAAGCAGCTTGTCGACGTACGGTGGTGACCGGACCACCAATGACGTTGTCGGGGATAGCACACGGAGATTGGTGCACAACCGTTCCATCGACGGCGTGGCACAAGGGGAAGCTTGCAAGTCTGAGGCCCTTCAAGGGTTTCAACCTGTGCTTCCTTGGGGTGGTAATGACTCGAGACTTCTGCCAGAGCAAGACGGGAAGACTCGCCGGAAACAGTCGACCATCGGCGGTGAATGGTACGCCGACCCTTTCGAGTGGTGCACTAAATTGGTCTCACCTTCGAAACCCCCTCATTTCGCAGCCCCAGGGCTCGCTGGAGTCACAGATTTTGGTCTCTGGATGCGGCCACTCGTGGCTCCCCGGGCATTTGTACGACGCCCGATTCAAATCCATCACCAACGTCAATTTCTCCAAGACTGTCATCTCCGACATGTTGCACGTCAATGTCCAGGCTAGGAAGCGGCTGGTCGAGCGTGAATTGTTGGCGCAATGGGAAATCGGAGACCCCGAGTCGGCGTCTTGGGAGAGTGCGAGGCGTTCCCGGATTTCGAGCTTGAGGACAAGCTCGGGGTCGACGAGGGGAGTAATGATATGAACTCGTATCAACAAAGAACCGTTGCAAATCTCATCACCGGGAAAAGTGGCTAGGATCACGAAGAATTGAGGATCGAATTTCTTTTATCGCTTTGAGTCCGTTAAGTAGGTTTCCGTATTAGTCTTGTCTTGTGTGTCGTTTCAGCCTTTGGTCGTTTAGACCAGGCTCTTGTCGTTTAGCTTAAAGTTGTCGTTTTTAGCTTGGTGTCATTTCAGACTTTGCTTTGTCGTTTGAGAGAATTGTCGTTTTCTTGTTTCAGCTGGGCATATATGTCCCATTATCAGTAATGAAAAAGGAGCCTGGAATTAAATCTTAATCCTCTTGTTAGGGTTAGGGTTTACAGGGCCAATTATCCTGAATCCCCTTGTCCTTCTTCTTCTTCATCTTCTCATGTACTTGATCGCAGCAAGTATGGCGTGCCCGAGACGTCATCGTGGAGGAAGAGGATCGGCTGATTCTCGTACTTCACCGCCTGGTGCTCGTGCTCATCAATGGGCACATACCAATTTGGTATCAGAGCCCTCATCGATCTTCAGTTCGATGGCCACCATGGAAGAAGAAGATTCGGAGCTCCCGGCGAGCGTTTCCGGGAACGAGGAGCAGCGGATCTCAGCCATGGTCAACACCGATCTGCAAGGGCAAGAAATCATCACCAGATATGATTTCGTGCAAACTCTTGCTGGATCTGAGGATCGCTTGAGTTCACGTCTCGAGAAGCTCGAAGGAATTGTGCCGGAGATCGCCGCCTCGAAAACTCGGCAAGCGGCGCTCATGGCTCAAATGCTACGAGATATGGAGGCAAGAATTTTGAGCCGGGTGCAGCAGCCAAACAGTCCTCAGAACAGGCCAATGATCGCCGATCCCGGAGCGGGAAGCTCCCTATCGGCGCCGTCTTCGAAGCCACTGGCGCAGAGCGCTCCCTTCAAACCAAACATTGCCAGATTCAAAGACTCAAGGCTATCGGAGGATTTTGATTCATGCTTGATGAAGAAGGTTGTCTCCGAAATCGCGGCGTCGGAGGCTCGCCGAATGGCTCTCATGGCAAAGATGCTTCACGAAATGGAAGCTCGACTCGCCACTCAACTTCGCCAACCAAACAGCCCTCGTTTGGGTTCTGCACACGATGAAATGGAACGAAACAGCTTGAATACGTCTCTATCACCGAAGGCGTCGATCGAGTCGGTTCCCTTCAAGCCAAACGGTGTTCGAGTCGACGAGGCACGACGCTCGGACGATTGGGAGCAGCACATGGAGGCTTGGGTCGCGATAAGAAGCAACCCACCGACAAAGGCGGTGAGTCCGCTGATGGAGACGACGGAAGCGACTCAGATCGCGGCTGAGGAAGGGGCGATTCTGGTCCTCGATGAGTTGGCGCAAGCTCGCGCGATGAGCCAAACAAGGGAAAATAAAAGAAATTTAGATCTGAAATTTTCAGATCAGGCTGAGCACGATCCGCCTGATCGGAAGAAGGCGACGATCGGAGTGAGACCGGCGGCGGCAGTTGGATCTGATCTGGCGGAGGTGGTGATCGTCGGAGGACGGCGGAGCGACTGTTTGGCTGGAAAGCACCGGGGAGCTAGAAAAGAAGATATGGGTGGAGTGATTTGGGCTGTTAGTGGGAATACTAAGGCTTCAGAAATCCTGATGGGCCACAAAAGCTTGCCAGGCCCAAAAGAGCTGTCCATTCAGGCTTATCCAACACAAACTCCATGGTCCAAGACACTGAGCAAGGCCAAGGGAGCGCGAAGTGGAGTGCGGAAGAGGCGCTGGACTCTACCGAAGAGCAGAAGCAGCTTGTCGACGTACGGTGGTGACCGGACCACCAATGACGTTGTCGGGGATAGCACACGGAGATTGGTGCACAACCGTTCCATCGACGGCGTGGCACAAGGGGAAGCTTGCAAGTCTGAGGCCCTTCAAGGGTTTCAACCTGTGCTTCCTTGGGGTGGTAATGACTCGAGACTTCTGCCAGAGCAAGACGGGAAGACTCGCCGGAAACAGTCGACCATCGGCGGTGAATGGTACGCCGACCCTTTCGAGTGGTGCACTAAATTGGTCTCACCTTCGAAACCCCCTCATTTCGCAGCCCCAGGGCTCGCTGGAGTCACAGATTTTGGTCTCTGGATGCGGCCACTCGTGGCTCCCCGGGCATTTGTACGACGCCCGATTCAAATCCATCACCAACGTCAATTTCTCCAAGACTGTCATCTCCGACATGTTGCACGTCAATGTCCAGGCTAGGAAGCGGCTGGTCGAGCGTGAATTGTTGGCGCAATGGGAAATCGGAGACCCCGAGTCGGCGTCTTGGGAGAGTGCGAGGCGTTCCCGGATTTCGAGCTTGAGGACAAGCTCGGGGTCGACGAGGGGAGTAATGATATGAACTCGTATCAACAAAGAACCGTTGCAAATCTCATCACCGGGAAAAGTGGCTAGGATCACGAAGAATTGAGGATCGAATTTCTTTTATCGCTTTGAGTCCGTTAAGTAGGTTTCCGTATTAGTCTTGTCTTGTGTGTCGTTTCAGCCTTTGGTCGTTTAGACCAGGCTCTTGTCGTTTAGCTTAAAGTTGTCGTTTTTAGCTTGGTGTCATTTCAGACTTTGCTTTGTCGTTTGAGAGAATTGTCGTTTTCTTGTTTCAGCTGGGCATATATGTCCCATTATCAGTAATGAAAAAGGAGCCTGGAATTAAATCTTAATCCTCTTGTTAGGGTTAGGGTTTACAGGGCCAATTATCCTGAATCCCCTTGTCCTTCTTCTTCATCTTCTCATGTACTTGATCGCAGCAAGTATGGCGTGCCCGAGACGTCATCGTGGAGGAAGAGGATCGGCTGATTCTCGTACTTCACCGCCTGGTGCTCGTGCTCATCAATGGGCACATACCAATTTGGTATCAGAGCCCTCATCGATCTTCAGTTCGATGGCCACCATGGAAGAAGAAGATTCGGAGCTCCCGGCGAGCGTTTCCGGGAACGAGGAGCAGCGGATCTCAGCCATGGTCAACACCGATCTGCAAGGGCAAGAAATCATCACCAGATATGATTTCGTGCAAACTCTTGCTGGATCTGAGGATCGCTTGAGTTCACGTCTCGAGAAGCTCGAAGGAATTGTGCCGGAGATCGCCGCCTCGAAAACTCGGCAAGCGGCGCTCATGGCTCAAATGCTACGAGATATGGAGGCAAGAATTTTGAGCCGGGTGCAGCAGCCAAACAGTCCTCAGAACAGGCCAATGATCGCCGATCCCGGAGCGGGAAGCTCCCTATCGGCGCCGTCTTCGAAGCCACTGGCGCAGAGCGCTCCCTTCAAACCAAACATTGCCAGATTCAAAGACTCAAGGCTATCGGAGGATTTTGATTCATGCTTGATGAAGAAGGTTGTCTCCGAAATCGCGGCGTCGGAGGCTCGCCGAATGGCTCTCATGGCAAAGATGCTTCACGAAATGGAAGCTCGACTCGCCACTCAACTTCGCCAACCAAACAGCCCTCGTTTGGGTTCAGCACACGATGAAATGGAACGAAACAGCTTGAATACGTCTCTATCACCGAAGGCGTCGATCGAGTCGGTTCCCTTCAAGCCAAACGGTGTTCGAGTCGACGAGGCACGACGCTCGGACGATTGGGAGCAGCACATGGAGGCTTGGGTCGCGATAAGAAGCAACCCACCGACAAAGGCGGTGAGTCCGCTGATGGAGACGACGGAAGCGACTCAGATCGCGGCTGAGGAAGGGGCGATTCTGGTCCTCGATGAGTTGGCGCAAGCTCGCGCGATGAGCCAAACAAGGGAAAATAAAAGAAATTTAGATCTGAAATTTTCAGATCAGGCTGAGCACGATCCGCCTGATCGGAAGAAGGCGACGATCGGAGTGAGACCGGCGGCGGCAGTTGGATCTGATCTGGCGGAGGTGGTGATCGTCGGAGGACGGCGGAGCGACTGTTTGGCTGGAAAGCACCGGGGAGCTAGAAAAGAAGATATGGGTGGAGTGATTTGGGCTGTTAGTGGGAATACTAAGGCTTCAGAAATCCTGATGGGCCACAAAAGCTTGCCAGGCCCAAAAGAGCTGTCCATTCAGGCTTATCCAACACAAACTCCATGGTCCAAGACACTGAGCAAGGCCAAGGGAGCGCGAAGTGGAGTGCGGAAGAGGCGCTGGACTCTACCGAAGAGCAGAAGCAGCTTGTCGACGTACGGTGGTGACCGGACCACCAATGACGTTGTCGGGGATAGCACACGGAGATTGGTGCACAACCGTTCCATCGACGGCGTGGCACAAGGGGAAGCTTGCAAGTCTGAGGCCCTTCAAGGGTTTCAACCTGTGCTTCCTTGGGGTGGTAATGACTCGAGACTTCTGCCAGAGCAAGACGGGAAGACTCGCCGGAAACAGTCGACCATCGGCGGTGAATGGTACGCCGACCCTTTCGAGTGGTGCACTAAATTGGTCTCACCTTCGAAACCCCCTCATTTCGCAGCCCCAGGGCTCGCTGGAGTCACAGATTTTGGTCTCTGGATGCGGCCACTCGTGGCTCCCCGGGCATTTGTACGACGCCCGATTCAAATCCATCACCAACGTCAATTTCTCCAAGACTGTCATCTCCGACATGTTGCACGTCAATGTCCAGGCTAGGAAGCGGCTGGTCGAGCGTGAATTGTTGGCGCAATGGGAAATCGGAGACCCCGAGTCGGCGTCTTGGGAGAGTGCGAGGCGTTCCCGGATTTCGAGCTTGAGGACAAGCTCGGGGTCGACGAGGGGAGTAATGATATGAACTCGTATCAACAAAGAACCGTTGCAAATCTCATCACCGGGAAAAGTGGCTAGGATCACGAAGAATTGAGGATCGAATTTCTTTTATCGCTTTGAGTCCGTTAAGTAGGTTTCCGTATTAGTCTTGTCTTGTGTGTCGTTTCAGCCTTTGGTCGTTTAGACCAGGCTCTTGTCGTTTAGCTTAAAGTTGTCGTTTTTAGCTTGGTGTCATTTCAGACTTTGCTTTGTCGTTTGAGAGAATTGTCGTTTTCTTGTTTCAGCTGGGCATATATGTCCCATTATCAGTAATGAAAAAGGAGCCTGGAATTAAATCTTAATCCTCTTGTTAGGGTTAGGGTTTACAGGGCCAATTATCCTGAATCCCCTTGTCCTTCTTCTTCTTCATCTTCTCATGTACTTGATCGCAGCAAGTATGGCGTGCCCGAGACGTCATCGTGGAGGAAGAGGATCGGCTGATTCTCGTACTTCACCGCCTGGTGCTCGTGCTCATCAATGGGCACATACCAATTTGGTATCAGAGCCCTCATCGATCTTCAGTTCGATGGCCACCATGGAAGAAGAAGATTCGGAGCTCCCGGCGAGCGTTTCCGGGAACGAGGAGCAGCGGATCTCAGCCATGGTCAACACCGATCTGCAAGGGCAAGAAATCATCACCAGATATGATTTCGTGCAAACTCTTGCTGGATCTGAGGATCGCTTGAGTTCACGTCTCGAGAAGCTCGAAGGAATTGTGCCGGAGATCGCCGCCTCGAAAACTCGGCAAGCGGCGCTCATGGCTCAAATGCTACGAGATATGGAGGCAAGAATTTTGAGCCGGGTGCAGCAGCCAAACAGTCCTCAGAACAGGCCAATGATCGCCGATCCCGGAGCGGGAAGCTCCCTATCGGCGCCGTCTTCGAAGCCACTGGCGCAGAGCGCTCCCTTCAAACCAAACATTGCCAGATTCAAAGACTCAAGGCTATCGGAGGATTTTGATTCATGCTTGATGAAGAAGGTTGTCTCCGAAATCGCGGCGTCGGAGGCTCGCCGAATGGCTCTCATGGCAAAGATGCTTCACGAAATGGAAGCTCGACTCGCCACTCAACTTCGCCAACCAAACAGCCCTCGTTTGGGTTCTGCACACGATGAAATGGAACGAAACAGCTTGAATACGTCTCTATCACCGAAGGCGTCGATCGAGTCGGTTCCCTTCAAGCCAAACGGTGTTCGAGTCGACGAGGCACGACGCTCGGACGATTGGGAGCAGCACATGGAGGCTTGGGTCGCGATAAGAAGCAACCCACCGACAAAGGCGGTGAGTCCGCTGATGGAGACGACGGAAGCGACTCAGATCGCGGCTGAGGAAGGGGCGATTCTGGTCCTCGATGAGTTGGCGCAAGCTCGCGCGATGAGCCAAACAAGGGAAAATAAAAGAAATTTAGATCTGAAATTTTCAGATCAGGCTGAGCACGATCCGCCTGATCGGAAGAAGGCGACGATCGGAGTGAGACCGGCGGCGGCAGTTGGATCTGATCTGGCGGAGGTGGTGATCGTCGGAGGACGGCGGAGCGACTGTTTGGCTGGAAAGCACCGGGGAGCTAGAAAAGAAGATATGGGTGGAGTGATTTGGGCTGTTAGTGGGAATACTAAGGCTTCAGAAATCCTGATGGGCCACAAAAGCTTGCCAGGCCCAAAAGAGCTGTCCATTCAGGCTTATCCAACACAAACTCCATGGTCCAAGACACTGAGCAAGGCCAAGGGAGCGCGAAGTGGAGTGCGGAAGAGGCGCTGGACTCTACCGAAGAGCAGAAGCAGCTTGTCGACGTACGGTGGTGACCGGACCACCAATGACGTTGTCGGGGATAGCACACGGAGATTGGTGCACAACCGTTCCATCGACGGCGTGGCACAAGGGGAAGCTTGCAAGTCTGAGGCCCTTCAAGGGTTTCAACCTGTGCTTCCTTGGGGTGGTAATGACTCGAGACTTCTGCCAGAGCAAGACGGGAAGACTCGCCGGAAACAGTCGACCATCGGCGGTGAATGGTACGCCGACCCTTTCGAGTGGTGCACTAAATTGGTCTCACCTTCGAAACCCCCTCATTTCGCAGCCCCAGGGCTCGCTGGAGTCACAGATTTTGGTCTCTGGATGCGGCCACTCGTGGCTCCCCGGGCATTTGTACGACGCCCGATTCAAATCCATCACCAACGTCAATTTCTCCAAGACTGTCATCTCCGACATGTTGCACGTCAATGTCCAGGCTAGGAAGCGGCTGGTCGAGCGTGAATTGTTGGCGCAATGGGAAATCGGAGACCCCGAGTCGGCGTCTTGGGAGAGTGCGAGGCGTTCCCGGATTTCGAGCTTGAGGACAAGCTCGGGGTCGACGAGGGGAGTAATGATATGAACTCGTATCAACAAAGAACCGTTGCAAATCTCATCACCGGGAAAAGTGGCTAGGATCACGAAGAATTGAGGATCGAATTTCTTTTATCGCTTTGAGTCCGTTAAGTAGGTTTCCGTATTAGTCTTGTCTTGTGTGTCGTTTCAGCCTTTGGTCGTTTAGACCAGGCTCTTGTCGTTTAGCTTAAAGTTGTCGTTTTTAGCTTGGTGTCATTTCAGACTTTGCTTTGTCGTTTGAGAGAATTGTCGTTTTCTTGTTTCAGCTGGGCATATATGTCCCATTATCAGTAATGAAAAAGGAGCCTGGAATTAAATCTTAATCCTCTTGTTAGGGTTAGGGTTTACAGGGCCAATTATCCTGAATCCCCTTGTCCTTCTTCTTCTTCATCTTCTCATGTACTTGATCGCAGCAAGTATGGCGTGCCCGAGACGTCATCGTGGAGGAAGAGGATCGGCTGATTCTCGTACTTCACCGCCTGGTGCTCGTGCTCATCAATGGGCACATACCAATTTGGTATCAGAGCCCTCATCGATCTTCAGTTCGATGGCCACCATGGAAGAAGAAGATTCGGAGCTCCCGGCGAGCGTTTCCGGGAACGAGGAGCAGCGGATCTCAGCCATGGTCAACACCGATCTGCAAGGGCAAGAAATCATCACCAGATATGATTTCGTGCAAACTCTTGCTGGATCTGAGGATCGCTTGAGTTCACGTCTCGAGAAGCTCGAAGGAATTGTGCCGGAGATCGCCGCCTCGAAAACTCGGCAAGCGGCGCTCATGGCTCAAATGCTACGAGATATGGAGGCAAGAATTTTGAGCCGGGTGCAGCAGCCAAACAGTCCTCAGAACAGGCCAATGATCGCCGATCCCGGAGCGGGAAGCTCCCTATCGGCGCCGTCTTCGAAGCCACTGGCGCAGAGCGCTCCCTTCAAACCAAACATTGCCAGATTCAAAGACTCAAGGCTATCGGAGGATTTTGATTCATGCTTGATGAAGAAGGTTGTCTCCGAAATCGCGGCGTCGGAGGCTCGCCGAATGGCTCTCATGGCAAAGATGCTTCACGAAATGGAAGCTCGACTCGCCACTCAACTTCGCCAACCAAACAGCCCTCGTTTGGGTTCTGCACACGATGAAATGGAACGAAACAGCTTGAATACGTCTCTATCACCGAAGGCGTCGATCGAGTCGGTTCCCTTCAAGCCAAACGGTGTTCGAGTCGACGAGGCACGACGCTCGGACGATTGGGAGCAGCACATGGAGGCTTGGGTCGCGATAAGAAGCAACCCACCGACAAAGGCGGTGAGTCCGCTGATGGAGACGACGGAAGCGACTCAGATCGCGGCTGAGGAAGGGGCGATTCTGGTCCTCGATGAGTTGGCGCAAGCTCGCGCGATGAGCCAAACAAGGGAAAATAAAAGAAATTTAGATCTGAAATTTTCAGATCAGGCTGAGCACGATCCGCCTGATCGGAAGAAGGCGACGATCGGAGTGAGACCGGCGGCGGCAGTTGGATCTGATCTGGCGGAGGTGGTGATCGTCGGAGGACGGCGGAGCGACTGTTTGGCTGGAAAGCACCGGGGAGCTAGAAAAGAAGATATGGGTGGAGTGATTTGGGCTGTTAGTGGGAATACTAAGGCTTCAGAAATCCTGATGGGCCACAAAAGCTTGCCAGGCCCAAAAGAGCTGTCCATTCAGGCTTATCCAACACAAACTCCATGGTCCAAGACACTGAGCAAGGCCAAGGGAGCGCGAAGTGGAGTGCGGAAGAGGCGCTGGACTCTACCGAAGAGCAGAAGCAGCTTGTCGACGTACGGTGGTGACCGGACCACCAATGACGTTGTCGGGGATAGCACACGGAGATTGGTGCACAACCGTTCCATCGACGGCGTGGCACAAGGGGAAGCTTGCAAGTCTGAGGCCCTTCAAGGGTTTCAACCTGTGCTTCCTTGGGGTGGTAATGACTCGAGACTTCTGCCAGAGCAAGACGGGAAGACTCGCCGGAAACAGTCGACCATCGGCGGTGAATGGTACGCCGACCCTTTCGAGTGGTGCACTAAATTGGTCTCACCTTCGAAACCCCCTCATTTCGCAGCCCCAGGGCTCGCTGGAGTCACAGATTTTGGTCTCTGGATGCGGCCACTCGTGGCTCCCCGGGCATTTGTACGACGCCCGATTCAAATCCATCACCAACGTCAATTTCTCCAAGACTGTCATCTCCGACATGTTGCACGTCAATGTCCAGGCTAGGAAGCGGCTGGTCGAGCGTGAATTGTTGGCGCAATGGGAAATCGGAGACCCCGAGTCGGCGTCTTGGGAGAGTGCGAGGCGTTCCCGGATTTCGAGCTTGAGGACAAGCTCGGGGTCGACGAGGGGAGTAATGATATGAACTCGTATCAACAAAGAACCGTTGCAAATCTCATCACCGGGAAAAGTGGCTAGGATCACGAAGAATTGAGGATCGAAATTCTTTTATCGCTTTGAGTCCGTTAAGTAGGTTTCCGTATTAGTCTTGTCTTGTGTGTCGTTTCAGCCTTTGGTCGTTTAGACCAGGCTCTTGTCGTTTAGCTTAAAGTTGTCGTTTTTAGCTTGGTGTCATTTCAGACTTTGCTTTGTCGTTTGAGAGAATTGTCGTTTTCTTGTTTCAGCTGGGCATATATGTCCCATTATCAGTAATGAAAAAGGAGCCTGGAATTAAATCTTAATCCTCTTGTTAGGGTTAGGGTTTACAGGGCCAATTATCCTGAATCCCCTTGTCCTTCTTCTTCATCTTCTCATGTACTTGATCGCAGCAAGTATGGCGTGCCCGAGACGTCATCGTGGAGGAAGAGGATCGGCTGATTCTCGTACTTCACCGCCTGGTGCTCGTGCTCATCAATGGGCACATACCAATTTGGTATCAGAGCCCTCATCGATCTTCAGTTCGATGGCCACCATGGAAGAAGAAGATTCGGAGCTCCCGGCGAGCGTTTCCGGGAACGAGGAGCAGCGGATCTCAGCCATGGTAAACACCGATCTGCAAGGGCAAGAAATCATCACCAGATATGATTTCGTGCAAACTCTTGCTGGATCTGAGGATCGCTTGAGTTCACGTCTCGAGAAGCTCGAAGGAATTGTGCCGGAGATCGCCGCCTCGAAAACTCGGCAAGCGGCGCTCATGGCTCAAATGCTACGAGATATGGAGGCAAGAATTTTGAGCCGGGTGCAGCAGCCAAACAGTCCTCAGAACAGGCCAATGATCGCCGATCCCGGAGCGGGAAGCTCCCTATCGGCGCCGTCTTCGAAGCCACTGGCGCAGAGCGCTCCCTTCAAACCAAACATTGCCAGATTCAAAGACTCAAGGCTATCGGAGGATTTTGATTCATGCTTGATGAAGAAGGTTGTCTCCGAAATCGCGGCGTCGGAGGCTCGCCGAATGGCTCTCATGGCAAAGATGCTTCACGAAATGGAAGCTCGACTCGCCACTCAACTTCGCCAACCAAACAGCCCTCGTTTGGGTTCTGCACACGATGAAATGGAACGAAACAGCTTGAATACGTCTCTATCACCGAAGGCGTCGATCGAGTCGGTTCCCTTCAAGCCAAACGGTGTTCGAGTCGACGAGGCACGACGCTCGGACGATTGGGAGCAGCACATGGAGGCTTGGGTCGCGATAAGAAGCAACCCACCGACAAAGGCGGTGAGTCCGCTGATGGAGACGACGGAAGCGACTCAGATCGCGGCTGAGGAAGGGGCGATTCTGGTCCTCGATGAGTTGGCGCAAGCTCGCGCGATGAGCCAAACAAGGGAAAATAAAAGAAATTTAGATCTGAAATTTTCAGATCAGGCTGAGCACGATCCGCCTGATCGGAAGAAGGCGACGATCGGAGTGAGACCGGCGGCGGCAGTTGGATCTGATCTGGCGGAGGTGGTGATCGTCGGAGGACGGCGGAGCGACTGTTTGGCTGGAAAGCACCGGGGAGCTAGAAAAGAAGATATGGGTGGAGTGATTTGGGCTGTTAGTGGGAATACTAAGGCTTCAGAAATCCTGATGGGCCACAAAAGCTTGCCAGGCCCAAAAGAGCTGTCCATTCAGGCTTATCCAACACAAACTCCATGGTCCAAGACACTGAGCAAGGCCAAGGGAGCGCGAAGTGGAGTGCGGAAGAGGCGCTGGACTCTACCGAAGAGCAGAAGCAGCTTGTCGACGTACGGTGGTGACCGGACCACCAATGACGTTGTCGGGGATAGCACACGGAGATTGGTGCACAACCGTTCCATCGACGGCGTGGCACAAGGGGAAGCTTGCAAGTCTGAGGCCCTTCAAGGGTTTCAACCTGTGCTTCCTTGGGGTGGTAATGACTCGAGACTTCTGCCAGAGCAAGACGGGAAGACTCGCCGGAAACAGTCGACCATCGGCGGTGAATGGTACGCCGACCCTTTCGAGTCGTGCACTAAATTGGTCTCACCTTCGAAACCCCCTCATTTCGCAGCCCCAGGGCTCGCTGGAGTCACAGATTTTGGTCTCTGGATGCGGCCACTCGTGGCTCCCCGGGCATTTGTACGACGCCCGATTCAAATCCATCACCAACGTCAATTTCTCCAAGACTGTCATCTCCGACATGTTGCACGTCAATGTCCAGGCTAGGAAGCGGCTGGTCGAGCGTGAATTGTTGGCGCAATGGGAAATCGGAGACCCCGAGTCGGCGTCTTGGGAGAGTGCGAGGCGTTCCCGGATTTCGAGCTTGAGGACAAGCTCGGGGTCGACGAGGGGAGTAATGATATGAACTCGTATCAACAAAGAACCGTTGCAAATCTCATCACCGGGAAAAGTGGCTAGGATCACGAAGAATTGAGGATCGAAATTCTTTTATCGCTTTGAGTCCGTTAAGTAGGTTTCCGTATTAGTCTTGTCTTGTGTGTCGTTTCAGCCTTTGGTCGTTTAGACCAGGCTCTTGTCGTTTAGCTTAAAGTTGTCGTTTTTAGCTTGGTGTCATTTCAGACTTTGCTTTGTCGTTTGAGAGAATTGTCGTTTTCTTGTTTCAGCTGGGCATATATGTCCCATTATCAGTAATGAAAAAGGAGCCTGGAATTAAATCTTAATCCTCTTGTTAGGGTTAGGGTTTACAGGGCCAATTATCCTGAATCCCCTTGTCCTTCTTCTTCATCTTCTCATGTACTTGATCGCAGCAAGTATGGCGTGCCCGAGACGTCATCGTGGAGGAAGAGGATCGGCTGATTCTCGTACTTCACCGCCTGGTGCTCGTGCTCATCAATGGGCACATACCAATTTGGTATCAGAGCCCTCATCGATCTTCAGTTCGATGGCCACCATGGAAGAAGAAGATTCGGAGCTCCCGGCGAGCGTTTCCGGGAACGAGGAGCAGCGGATCTCAGCCATGGTCAACACCGATCTGCAAGGGCAAGAAATCATCACCAGATATGATTTCGTGCAAACTCTTGCTGGATCTGAGGATCGCTTGAGTTCACGTCTCGAGAAGCTCGAAGGAATTGTGCCGGAGATCGCCGCCTCGAAAACTCGGCAAGCGGCGCTCATGGCTCAAATGCTACGAGATATGGAGGCAAGAATTTTGAGCCGGGTGCAGCAGCCAAACAGTCCTCAGAACAGGCCAATGATCGCCGATCCCGGAGCGGGAAGCTCCCTATCGGCGCCGTCTTCGAAGCCACTGGCGCAGAGCGCTCCCTTCAAACCAAACATTGCCAGATTCAAAGACTCAAGGCTATCGGAGGATTTTGATTCATGCTTGATGAAGAAGGTTGTCTCCGAAATCGCGGCGTCGGAGGCTCGCCGAATGGCTCTCATGGCAAAGATGCTTCACGAAATGGAAGCTCGACTCGCCACTCAACTTCGCCAACCAAACAGCCCTCGTTTGGGTTCAGCACACGATGAAATGGAACGAAACAGCTTGAATACGTCTCTATCACCGAAGGCGTCGATCGAGTCGGTTCCCTTCAAGCCAAACGGTGTTCGAGTCGACGAGGCACGACGCTCGGACGATTGGGAGCAGCACATGGAGGCTTGGGTCGCGATAAGAAGCAACCCACCGACAAAGGCGGTGAGTCCGCTGATGGAGACGACGGAAGCGACTCAGATCGCGGCTGAGGAAGGGGCGATTCTGGTCCTCGATGAGTTGGCGCAAGCTCGCGCGATGAGCCAAACAAGGGAAAATAAAAGAAATTTAGATCTGAAATTTTCAGATCAGGCTGAGCACGATCCGCCTGATCGGAAGAAGGCGACGATCGGAGTGAGACCGGCGGCGGCAGTTGGATCTGATCTGGCGGAGGTGGTGATCGTCGGAGGACGGCGGAGCGACTGTTTGGCTGGAAAGCACCGGGGAGCTAGAAAAGAAGATATGGGTGGAGTGATTTGGGCTGTTAGTGGGAATACTAAGGCTTCAGAAATCCTGATGGGCCACAAAAGCTTGCCAGGCCCAAAAGAGCTGTCCATTCAGGCTTATCCAACACAAACTCCATGGTCCAAGACACTGAGCAAGGCCAAGGGAGCGCGAAGTGGAGTGCGGAAGAGGCGCTGGACTCTACCGAAGAGCAGAAGCAGCTTGTCGACGTACGGTGGTGACCGGACCACCAATGACGTTGTCGGGGATAGCACACGGAGATTGGTGCACAACCGTTCCATCGACGGCGTGGCACAAGGGGAAGCTTGCAAGTCTGAGGCCCTTCAAGGGTTTCAACCTGTGCTTCCTTGGGGTGGTAATGACTCGAGACTTCTGCCAGAGCAAGACGGGAAGACTCGCCGGAAACAGTCGACCATCGGCGGTGAATGGTACGCCGACCCTTTCGAGTCGTGCACTAAATTGGTCTCACCTTCGAAACCCCCTCATTTCGCAGCCCCAGGGCTCGCTGGAGTCACAGATTTTGGTCTCTGGATGCGGCCACTCGTGGCTCCCCGGGCATTTGTACGACGCCCGATTCAAATCCATCACCAACGTCAATTTCTCCAAGACTGTCATCTCCGACATGTTGCACGTCAATGTCCAGGCTAGGAAGCGGCTGGTCGAGCGTGAATTGTTGGCGCAATGGGAAATCGGAGACCCCGAGTCGGCGTCTTGGGAGAGTGCGAGGCGTTCCCGGATTTCGAGCTTGAGGACAAGCTCGGGGTCGACGAGGGGAGTAATGATATGAACTCGTATCAACAAAGAACCGTTGCAAATCTCATCACCGGGAAAAGTGGCTAGGATCACGAAGAATTGAGGATCGAATTTCTTTTATCGCTTTGAGTCCGTTAAGTAGGTTTCCGTATTAGTCTTGTCTTGTGTGTCGTTTCAGCCTTTGGTCGTTTAGACCAGGCTCTTGTCGTTTAGCTTAAAGTTGTCGTTTTTAGCTTGGTGTCATTTCAGACTTTGCTTTGTCGTTTGAGAGAATTGTCGTTTTCTTGTTTCAGCTGGGCATATATGTCCCATTATCAGTAATGAAAAAGGAGCCTGGAATTAAATCTTAATCCTCTTGTTAGGGTTAGGGTTTACAGGGCCAATTATCCTGAATCCCCTTGTCCTTCTTCTTCTTCATCTTCTCATGTACTTGATCGCAGCAAGTATGGCGTGCCCGAGACGTCATCGTGGAGGAAGAGGATCGGCTGATTCTCGTACTTCACCGCCTGGTGCTCGTGCTCATCAATGGGCACATACCAATTTGGTATCAGAGCCCTCATCGATCTTCAGTTCGATGGCCACCATGGAAGAAGAAGATTCGGAGCTCCCGGCGAGCGTTTCCGGGAACGAGGAGCAGCGGATCTCAGCCATGGTCAACACCGATCTGCAAGGGCAAGAAATCATCACCAGATATGATTTCGTGCAAACTCTTGCTGGATCTGAGGATCGCTTGAGTTCACGTCTCGAGAAGCTCGAAGGAATTGTGCCGGAGATCGCCGCCTCGAAAACTCGGCAAGCGGCGCTCATGGCTCAAATGCTACGAGATATGGAGGCAAGAATTTTGAGCCGGGTGCAGCAGCCAAACAGTCCTCAGAACAGGCCAATGATCGCCGATCCCGGAGCGGGAAGCTCCCTATCGGCGCCGTCTTCGAAGCCACTGGCGCAGAGCGCTCCCTTCAAACCAAACATTGCCAGATTCAAAGACTCAAGGCTATCGGAGGATTTTGATTCATGCTTGATGAAGAAGGTTGTCTCCGAAATCGCGGCGTCGGAGGCTCGCCGAATGGCTCTCATGGCAAAGATGCTTCACGAAATGGAAGCTCGACTCGCCACTCAACTTCGCCAACCAAACAGCCCTCGTTTGGGTTCTGCACACGATGAAATGGAACGAAACAGGTTGAATACGTCTCTATCACCGAAGGCGTCGATCGAGTCGGTTCCCTTCAAGCCAAACGGTGTTCGAGTCGACGAGGCACGACGCTCGGACGATTGGGAGCAGCACATGGAGGCTTGGGTCGCGATAAGAAGCAACCCACCGACAAAGGCGGTGAGTCCGCTGATGGAGACGACGGAAGCGACTCAGATCGCGGCTGAGGAAGGGGCGATTCTGGTCCTCGATGAGTTGGCGCAAGCTCGCGCGATGAGCCAAACAAGGGAAAATAAAAGAAATTTAGATCTGAAATTTTCAGATCAGGCTGAGCACGATCCGCCTGATCGGAAGAAGGCGACGATCGGAGTGAGACCGGCGGCGGCAGTTGGATCTGATCTGGCGGAGGTGGTGATCGTCGGAGGACGGCGGAGCGACTGTTTGGCTGGAAAGCACCGGGGAGCTAGAAAAGAAGATATGGGTGGAGTGATTTGGGCTGTTAGTGGGAATACTAAGGCTTCAGAAATCCTGATGGGCCACAAAAGCTTGCCAGGCCCAAAAGAGCTGTCCATTCAGGCTTATCCAACACAAACTCCATGGTCCAAGACACTGAGCAAGGCCAAGGGAGCGCGAAGTGGAGTGCGGAAGAGGCGCTGGACTCTACCGAAGAGCAGAAGCAGCTTGTCGACGTACGGTGGTGACCGGACCACCAATGACGTTGTCGGGGATAGCACACGGAGATTGGTGCACAACCGTTCCATCGACGGCGTGGCACAAGGGGAAGCTTGCAAGTCTGAGGCCCTTCAAGGGTTTCAACCTGTGCTTCCTTGGGGTGGTAATGACTCGAGACTTCTGCCAGAGCAAGACGGGAAGACTCGCCGGAAACAGTCGACCATCGGCGGTGAATGGTACGCCGACCCTTTCGAGTGGTGCACTAAATTGGTCTCACCTTCGAAACCCCCTCATTTCGCAGCCCCAGGGCTCGCTGGAGTCACAGATTTTGGTCTCTGGATGCGGCCACTCGTGGCTCCCCGGGCATTTGTACGACGCCCGATTCAAATCCATCACCAACGTCAATTTCTCCAAGACTGTCATCTCCGACATGTTGCACGTCAATGTCCAGGCTAGGAAGCGGCTGGTCGAGCGTGAATTGTTGGCGCAATGGGAAATCGGAGACCCCGAGTCGGCGTCTTGGGAGAGTGCGAGGCGTTCCCGGATTTCGAGCTTGAGGACAAGCTCGGGGTCGACGAGGGGAGTAATGATATGAACTCGTATCAACAAAGAACCGTTGCAAATCTCATCACCGGGAAAAGTGGCTAGGATCACGAAGAATTGAGGATCGAATTTCTTTTATCGCTTTGAGTCCGTTAAGTAGGTTTCCGTATTAGTCTTGTCTTGTGTGTCGTTTCAGCCTTTGGTCGTTTAGACCAGGCTCTTGTCGTTTAGCTTAAAGTTGTCGTTTTTAGCTTGGTGTCATTTCAGACTTTGCTTTGTCGTTTGAGAGAATTGTCGTTTTCTTGTTTCAGCTGGGCATATATGTCCCATTATCAGTAATGAAAAAGGAGCCTGGAATTAAATCTTAATCCTCTTGTTAGGGTTAGGGTTTACAGGGCCAATTATCCTGAATCCCCTTGTCCTTCTTCTTCTTCATCTTCTCATGTACTTGATCGCAGCAAGTATGGCGTGCCCGAGACGTCATCGTGGAGGAAGAGGATCGGCTGATTCTCGTACTTCACCGCCTGGTGCTCGTGCTCATCAATGGGCACATACCAATTTGGTATCAGAGCCCTCATCGATCTTCAGTTCGATGGCCACCATGGAAGAAGAAGATTCGGAGCTCCCGGCGAGCGTTTCCGGGAACGAGGAGCAGCGGATCTCAGCCATGGTCAACACCGATCTGCAAGGGCAAGAAATCATCACCAGATATGATTTCGTGCAAACTCTTGCTGGATCTGAGGATCGCTTGAGTTCACGTCTCGAGAAGCTCGAAGGAATTGTGCCGGAGATCGCCGCCTCGAAAACTCGGCAAGCGGCGCTCATGGCTCAAATGCTACGAGATATGGAGGCAAGAATTTTGAGCCGGGTGCAGCAGCCAAACAGTCCTCAGAACAGGCCAATGATCGCCGATCCCGGAGCGGGAAGCTCCCTATCGGCGCCGTCTTCGAAGCCACTGGCGCAGAGCGCTCCCTTCAAACCAAACATTGCCAGATTCAAAGACTCAAGGCTATCGGAGGATTTTGATTCATGCTTGATGAAGAAGGTTGTCTCCGAAATCGCGGCGTCGGAGGCTCGCCGAATGGCTCTCATGGCAAAGATGCTTCACGAAATGGAAGCTCGACTCGCCACTCAACTTCGCCAACCAAACAGCCCTCGTTTGGGTTCTGCACACGATGAAATGGAACGAAACAGCTTGAATACGTCTCTATCACCGAAGGCGTCGATCGAGTCGGTTCCCTTCAAGCCAAACGGTGTTCGAGTCGACGAGGCACGACGCTCGGACGATTGGGAGCAGCACATGGAGGCTTGGGTCGCGATAAGAAGCAACCCACCGACAAAGGCGGTGAGTCCGCTGATGGAGACGACGGAAGCGACTCAGATCGCGGCTGAGGAAGGGGCGATTCTGGTCCTCGATGAGTTGGCGCAAGCTCGCGCGATGAGCCAAACAAGGGAAAATAAAAGAAATTTAGATCTGAAATTTTCAGATCAGGCTGAGCACGATCCGCCTGATCGGAAGAAGGCGACGATCGGAGTGAGACCGGCGGCGGCAGTTGGATCTGATCTGGCGGAGGTGGTGATCGTCGGAGGACGGCGGAGCGACTGTTTGGCTGGAAAGCACCGGGGAGCTAGAAAAGAAGATATGGGTGGAGTGATTTGGGCTGTTAGTGGGAATACTAAGGCTTCAGAAATCCTGATGGGCCACAAAAGCTTGCCAGGCCCAAAAGAGCTGTCCATTCAGGCTTATCCAACACAAACTCCATGGTCCAAGACACTGAGCAAGGCCAAGGGAGCGCGAAGTGGAGTGCGGAAGAGGCGCTGGACTCTACCGAAGAGCAGAAGCAGCTTGTCGACGTACGGTGGTGACCGGACCACCAATGACGTTGTCGGGGATAGCACACGGAGATTGGTGCACAACCGTTCCATCGACGGCGTGGCACAAGGGGAAGCTTGCAAGTCTGAGGCCCTTCAAGGGTTTCAACCTGTGCTTCCTTGGGGTGGTAATGACTCGAGACTTCTGCCAGAGCAAGACGGGAAGACTCGCCGGAAACAGTCGACCATCGGCGGTGAATGGTACGCCGACCCTTTCGAGTCGTGCACTAAATTGGTCTCACCTTCGAAACCCCCTCATTTCGCAGCCCCAGGGCTCGCTGGAGTCACAGATTTTGGTCTCTGGATGCGGCCACTCGTGGCTCCCCGGGCATTTGTACGACGCCCGATTCAAATCCATCACCAACGTCAATTTCTCCAAGACTGTCATCTCCGACATGTTGCACGTCAATGTCCAGGCTAGGAAGCGGCTGGTCGAGCGTGAATTGTTGGCGCAATGGGAAATCGGAGACCCCGAGTCGGCGTCTTGGGAGAGTGCGAGGCGTTCCCGGATTTCGAGCTTGAGGACAAGCTCGGGGTCGACGAGGGGAGTAATGATATGAACTCGTATCAACAAAGAACCGTTGCAAATCTCATCACCGGGAAAAGTGGCTAGGATCACGAAGAATTGAGGATCGAAATTCTTTTATCGCTTTGAGTCCGTTAAGTAGGTTTCCGTATTAGTCTTGTCTTGTGTGTCGTTTCAGCCTTTGGTCGTTTAGACCAGGCTCTTGTCGTTTAGCTTAAAGTTGTCGTTTTTAGCTTGGTGTCATTTCAGACTTTGCTTTGTCGTTTGAGAGAATTGTCGTTTTCTTGTTTCAGCTGGGCATATATGTCCCATTATCAGTAATGAAAAAGGAGCCTGGAATTAAATCTTAATCCTCTTGTTAGGGTTAGGGTTTACAGGGCCAATTATCCTGAATCCCCTTGTCCTTCTTCTTCATCTTCTCATGTACTTGATCGCAGCAAGTATGGCGTGCCCGAGACGTCATCGTGGAGGAAGAGGATCGGCTGATTCTCGTACTTCACCGCCTGGTGCTCGTGCTCATCAATGGGCACATACCAATTTGGTATCAGAGCCCTCATCGATCTTCAGTTCGATGGCCACCATGGAAGAAGAAGATTCGGAGCTCCCGGCGAGCGTTTCCGGGAACGAGGAGCAGCGGATCTCAGCCATGGTCAACACCGATCTGCAAGGGCAAGAAATCATCACCAGATATGATTTCGTGCAAACTCTTGCTGGATCTGAGGATCGCTTGAGTTCACGTCTCGAGAAGCTCGAAGGAATTGTGCCGGAGATCGCCGCCTCGAAAACTCGGCAAGCGGCGCTCATGGCTCAAATGCTACGAGATATGGAGGCAAGAATTTTGAGCCGGGTGCAGCAGCCAAACAGTCCTCAGAACAGGCCAATGATCGCCGATCCCGGAGCGGGAAGCTCCCTATCGGCGCCGTCTTCGAAGCCACTGGCGCAGAGCGCTCCCTTCAAACCAAACATTGCCAGATTCAAAGACTCAAGGCTATCGGAGGATTTTGATTCATGCTTGATGAAGAAGGTTGTCTCCGAAATCGCGGCGTCGGAGGCTCGCCGAATGGCTCTCATGGCAAAGATGCTTCACGAAATGGAAGCTCGACTCGCCACTCAACTTCGCCAACCAAACAGCCCTCGTTTGGGTTCTGCACACGATGAAATGGAACGAAACAGCTTGAATACGTCTCTATCACCGAAGGCGTCGATCGAGTCGGTTCCCTTCAAGCCAAACGGTGTTCGAGTCGACGAGGCACGACGCTCGGACGATTGGGAGCAGCACATGGAGGCTTGGGTCGCGATAAGAAGCAACCCACCGACAAAGGCGGTGAGTCCGCTGATGGAGACGACGGAAGCGACTCAGATCGCGGCTGAGGAAGGGGCGATTCTGGTCCTCGATGAGTTGGCGCAAGCTCGCGCGATGAGCCAAACAAGGGAAAATAAAAGAAATTTAGATCTGAAATTTTCAGATCAGGCTGAGCACGATCCGCCTGATCGGAAGAAGGCGACGATCGGAGTGAGACCGGCGGCGGCAGTTGGATCTGATCTGGCGGAGGTGGTGATCGTCGGAGGACGGCGGAGCGACTGTTTGGCTGGAAAGCACCGGGGAGCTAGAAAAGAAGATATGGGTGGAGTGATTTGGGCTGTTAGTGGGAATACTAAGGCTTCAGAAATCCTGATGGGCCACAAAAGCTTGCCAGGCCCAAAAGAGCTGTCCATTCAGGCTTATCCAACACAAACTCCATGGTCCAAGACACTGAGCAAGGCCAAAGGAGCGCGAAGTGGAGTGCGGAAGAGGCGCTGGACTCTACCGAAGAGCAGAAGCAGCTTGTCGACGTACGGTGGTGACCGGACCACCAATGACGTTGTCGGGGATAGCACACGGAGATTGGTGCACAACCGTTCCATCGACGGCGTGGCACAAGGGGAAGCTTGCAAGTCTGAGGCCCTTCAAGGGTTTCAACCTGTGCTTCCTTGGGGTGGTAATGACTCGAGACTTCTGCCAGAGCAAGACGGGAAGACTCGCCGGAAACAGTCGACCATCGGCGGTGAATGGTACGTCGACCCTTTCGAGTCGTGCACTAAATGGTCTCACCTTCGAAACCCCCTCATTTCGCAGCCCCAGGGCTCGCTGGAGTCACAGATTTTGGTCTCTGGATGCGGCCACTCGTGGCTCCCCGGGCATTTGTACGACGCCCGATTCAAATCCATCACCAACGTCAATTTCTCCAAGACTGTCATCTCCGACATGTTGCACGTCAATGTCCAGGCTAGGAAGCGGCTGGTCGAGCGTGAATTGTTGGCGCAATGGGAAATCGGAGACCCCGAGTCGGCGTCTTGGGAGAGTGCGAGGCGTTCCCGGATTTCGAGCTTGAGGACAAGCTCGGGGTCGACGAGGGGAGTAATGATATGAACTCGTATCAACAAAGAACCGTTGCAAATCTCATCACCGGGAAAAGTGGCTAGGATCACGAAGAATTGAGGATCGAAATTCTTTTATCGCTTTGAGTCCGTTAAGTAGGTTTCCGTATTAGTCTTGTCTTGTGTGTCGTTTCAGCCTTTGGTCGTTTAGACCAGGCTCTTGTCGTTTAGCTTAAAGTTGTCGTTTTTAGCTTGGTGTCATTTCAGACTTTGCTTTGTCGTTTGAGAGAATTGTCGTTTTCTTGTTTCAGCTGGGCATATATGTCCCATTATCAGTAATGAAAAAGGAGCCTGGAATTAAATCTTAATCCTCTTGTTAGGGTTAGGGTTTACAGGGCCAATTATCCTGAATCCCCTTGTCCTTCTTCTTCATCTTCTCATGTACTTGATCGCAGCAAGTATGGCGTGCCCGAGACGTCATCGTGGAGGAAGAGGATCGGCTGATTCTCGTACTTCACCGCCTGGTGCTCGTGCTCATCAATGGGCACATACCAGAATGTTCGATTTTTGTATTCGTTCCACGGCTTAGTTCAATTGTATTGTATTGTATTGTATTTTGTAATACTATTATGATGATAGATATTTTCTTTGTTTCGGTTAGTTTTCGAGACGAAATATATCGTGTTAAACTCCCAATTTCTGCCGGAATGAGTGTATTGTTTTGGGATAAGATCAAAATTTTCAATGTGTAACTCTCAACTTGAGCTTCAAATGGTTACAGGCTGCCCGTGTCTGCGGACAGATTGCGTGTTAGTTAAGAGGCCAGGGCCGCCAGCCCGCTTTATAAAGTAGTTGGTTGCTTGTCTTTTTTATTTTACTTCATAATTTTCATAACTCCATAAAATTAAATAAAAAAATTCAAGCGCGTCCAAAGAAAGATTGATTGCCCAAGGAAATACCGGGATGGACTACCCGCTTACGGCTTGCCGGTCACATCTCAAATCTTTTTAAACCTGTTTGCTACCCTCACAAATTCTTTCACTTCCTATAGCAGAATAGTTCCTAAGCAAAGTAGATTTTTTTTTCCTCCTAGAAAGTGTTTTGTACTTGTTGGAAAAAGGTTACTATAATATTATCGTAAATTGAAATTAAAAACTACAATAAATGAGAATTAAAGAGATAATTTTTCTAACGGTATGTTTTAATGGAGATAATAGAGGAGTTCAAACATTCATAAGAAAAAACATTCAACAGAGATATAATAATGGGAAAAACGTGTTGGCAATGTAATAAAATTCAAAGGAGTGAGCGTTTTTGAGCTGTATGTGAATTTAATGCTCAAACGTTGTTGAATAAATACACAATTTCGGAATGCATATATAAATTCGAAGCTCTTTGCCTTTGTTTCAACAGGAAAATCATTTTCAATCTTCATGAACATCATTTGGATCTCAAACATCTCCGTTTTCATTCTCTTTGAAACTCAAAATTATTATTTTTTCTACAACACGCTGCTTTAGAGTTTGTGGGTTCAGTCAAGGACGGACCTAGGATTATAAGCCGGGAGTGGCGAACAATAAACTAAATGAAGCATTCTTAATATTTTATTTTACAAATTTCCAAAAAAAAAAAAAAACCTTGTTAACACTCTTTAATTATATAGTGATTCTTGAACAATAAATATAATTATTTAATTTTTAATTTTGATGAATATTTCTTAATAAGGTCGTATAGAATTTTAAAAAATTTGAAAATATATTTTATTTTAGTTATACATATACTTTTGAAGTTATATATATAAAACAAATTACCCAAAATGTAGGGGTGACATCAGCCACCGTTAATTGCACTTAATAAATGTTGTTTTTATACATATACGAGAAGATGAGGAGGGAGAATCAGCAGGAACGATAAACAAAAAAATAAAAATAAAAAGAATGGGGCGAGAGAGGCTCGAACTCTCGACCTCAGGATCACTCTAAAGCTATGAGACCTACGCGCTAGCCAACTGCGCCACCGCCCCTTGATGTTCATAATCAGACATTAAAATACTTAACAAAAAGACATAAAATAGAAGGCGAGAATTCTGGGCTCGTGTCTCGTTTAGCACAAACGAACAAGAACAACAACAATCATCACCTCTCTCTCTCTCTCTCTCTCTTTTTCTTCCTTAAATGTTTTTCTTTGGTACGCTTCTTCAATCTCTCTCTCTCTCTCTCTCTCTCTCTCTCTCTTCCATTTCTGTGTCGTCCTTCAATCTGGGTTTTCTTAGACACGAAACGAATCCAACATACTTGTGACCCTTTGTTCTTTTTTTTTTTTTTTTCGTTTCTGGGTTCAGAATGGAAATCTCAGTGATGAAGGTTGTTGATTGCCATTGATAAAAACAACATTTATTAAGTGTTTTTTTTTTTTTTTTTTTGTGGGTATTTTTGGTATCTGCAAATCATCAAAGGAGTCACATTTATTGATGGGCAATCCTTTTCAGCTCAGATTAGCAATTTATTTAATGTTTAGATTAAGCTTATGTTTTATAATTGTTCATGATTAAGAAGCTGTTTGTAATGTGTAATCTTTTAAGTGTTTGAGCAATTTTACATGGAGAGTAAGCTGCCCATATTCGTTGATTTTTGCAGGGATTGAAGGCTGCCAAAGCTACCGGAAATTGGTGCTCGATCTCGAAGAGGGCGGTATTAAAGATTTCGTATCGGGTAAGCGTAATGTTCTGCCGAATTCGTTGAATTTTCGAGTTTGGTAACTGAGTGTTCTGTTTAATTGTATTGACATGTTAAGTGATTGTTAATTGAATTGATGAAAAGGTCTTCAATTTTAAGATTGGTTTCACGGCCATGTCCTTCATTGAACTGTGGAATTTCGATCTATGCAACGAGTTATACGTTTTTTAGCTTCCCGGTGTAGAATTCGAGTATCTCGTTTCAAAAATCATTATTTTTGCGCTCTGTTCTGTATTTTTTCCCGCTGAATCTTAATTTTCATTCAATTTGAAGTGACGATACAGATATTTTTCTCTTAGCAGTTAAATTCTCTAATTCTCGGATTTAGATCATCAATGACGGGAAGTTGAAGATTTATCAAGTAGCTAAAAGTATTTGCAGAAAGTAACCATTTCAGTCCCATTTCAATCCATATTAATACTCGCAGGTGTGAACTTCATCGATCCGGGATGGAGAACGGAGAAAATAAGAACGTCTTTCAGACGCAACACAGTTTCTCTATGGAACTCAGTAACGATGGAGAGCACAGTCACAGTGACATCATGGCACGTCGCATGAAGAACCGAGAGAGGCAGCGACGGTACCGAGCTCGGAAACGTCTCCAACATGATTCATCGAAACCCGACATCGTATCGGAGCCAACTCTTCTGTTAATGGGCCCACAGCCAATTTCCGAGAAGCAGGATTCTGTCGTTGAGAACAAGCTGAGGCGGGATTGGAAGAAGGATGCTCGTAGGGCCCCCATGTTGAACGGTTCGGAAGCTTCTAGTTCTGAGAGTCCATCCACGGGCTTATCCCCTAAGGCCCAACTGGAATCACCGCAAGGGCGTGAGTTGTGCCCCAATAGTGCTTCCGTTCAAGGTGCTTCGACCTGTCGGAGAGACTGGAAAGCCGAGGCGAGAAAGAGGAAAGCATGAAGTTCGAGCGGACAAGCCCGACTTTTTCGTTTGGTATGTTAAGTTGAGGTAGGAGCAGTTTTCGGATTAATTCCATTTTCAATTTCTGTAAATTTTGAACTTTTTTTGTTGTGCGCTTTAGATGTAACCGATAAATATCTGCTCGGAGAAAAGTACGGATACAGAGAAACGGAAGAGCTGCAGATGAATAATGGTTTAGCTTTAGCTATAGATGTCCGAGAAAATAATATATTATTAAGTATTCTTCGGAATTTTCGCACAACATTTTCGATCTTTAAGGAAGTAGAGTAAAAAAAACGATATACTCAGTTTTTGAACCTCATCTCAACCGTTGCCGCACCTTTCTGCTCGATTTATCGGTTAGAACCGAGTCTTAGATAGCCAGAAATCTGGATTTCCCTTGATATTAGCGTGTTGGTCTTTCGATTTTTGTAAGGATATTTGCCATTAAAATAGCTTCAAAGGCAAGATTAAAACCTTTGAAACAGATTCGATGGTTTGAGACAATTATAAGCGGGTTTTTTCATCGATACAGTTGACTTTGATGCTTTGGTTTCACTATGGAGCAATAAAGTTAGTTTGGTAATCTTTTTTTGACAAAAAAGCCCAGTTTTCCGACCAATAATCGAACCGGGAGCCGGCTAAAAATAAAAGCTTCGGGACCAATACTTAAATCTATGTATTCTAATATTAAGTAAAACTAAGCATTTGTAAGGAAAGAAAAGTTAAATATTAATTGAAGTTATTAAAATTTTAATGACGGTGCCAACCCCCTTCGTGCAAGTGACTGTTAATTGTACGATAGATAAAAACCGTCGTGGTTGCAGTGAATATTTTGTTCGCCTCGGAGAGTTAACCGTGGTGCAAAATTGTAGTTGATCTTCTTGAATCTCGCCGGACAGCGCGGTTGTACATATATACAGGGGAAGCTGAGTTTGATCGCGTGGCACCCGGAGTGAAAGATGCGAACTCTATTATGCCATAGGCTCCTTAGTTTTCCATTTCGCGCTTTTTTAGTGTGAATTTAAATATAAAAATTGCAACTTTACCCTCTTTTTTCACTAAAAAATTAAACTAGCCCGCAAAAGACTAAATTCCGGTTCCGGCTATAATCTAAGTATAAGATAACTGAAACGCCGTTAGACCTATCACTGATTATTTTCTTAATACTTGATAGTCTTGCATTGCCTTCAAAACTGCTTCATTAAATTAAAAGATTGCTACACATCTTAAATTATATTGCCATGTCAACTATATACATGAAGGGAAAAAAATGTCAAAAATTCACGTTATTCTTGCTGGGTTATTATTTATAAATAAATCGCTTAAAAGAAAAAAGTGATTTACGGTTTTAAGTGGGGATGTTTGCGGCAAAAGTACCAACAAAGTACCTCTTTTGCATGCGGCATATTCACATTTTTTTGTGGCCAAAGTTCAATAAACCGAAAACGGCCCTGCTGTAAGTTTCAAATGTTATTTTTATTGTAGCAAAAGTCCAGATAACAGAAATATGATTCTTCCGTAAGTTCCATATTTCTTACGGCAAAACTTTTTTTTTTTGGAACGTTAACCCGGAGAAAATAAAATTAGAATATATTTGTTGTGTACAAAGAGATACTTTGCGGTACTTTTGCCACAGATATCCGTTTTAACATTAATGTTGCAGAAATATGAACTCGTGAGAAAAGCATGCACAAACATTATAATAGCATGAAATGATGATAAACATTTGCAATTTCAATCCCCATGGCCATGATCAACAATGAACATTCATTAGGTAATATCAGCATATTAATCTCTCTAACAAGTATTTCTTTGTGTCCCTCTGATCTCTCAAATCCTCAAAACTCCAATCCCTTCTCATCCCCGAGCTCCTCACCAACCTCGGCTCGCCCGCGCCGTCGTAACCCAGGCTTCCAGAGCTGTGTAGCCTCCGGTGGCCCGGCTTCGGCGCCTTCTTATGCACTGACTTCGCGCTCTTCGGTTGATCAGCGCTTCCCTGCTGGCCGATCTCAAGCGGCCGCTCCATAATTGGCGCCAAACTTCCCGACCAGGTTCTCACACGATCCTTCTCCGGTGCAAAAAAATTATCGTATGAGCGAACAATGTCCTCCCTGGAGGCCCTCTCGCCGGAAATATCGGAGTCCGTCCTTCCGAGGGTTTGGCAAGTGAGGCAATTCAGGCTCATTGTGTCGCTGGCCTCGTAGCTCTAGGGTTCTGAAAACTTGATTTTTGTTACATTTGAGGAGAGAATTCGAGAGCATTCATTGAAGAATTAATATTACACTTGAATTGATATTTGATATTTGTGTGGATAAGTTTGTTTATTCTTTGCTGGATATTTTGTGAAATACAATTTTTCTAATCATTTTTAATTAATTGTCGATCCTATTATAGAAGTATTAACCCCGGAAAGTATGCTTAATCGGTTCTCGATTGTGCCTTAATATAACCTCTAAGTAATTGCTTTATCTATTTATGTAGGCTTTTTAGCAACCGAATTGGATATGTATGTAATATTATCTATCAAATTATATAGAATTGTTGAAACTCGACGATTAAAAAAATGACGTGTAAATTAATGTTAATCAATTACCAACATAGCTATATGATAGACTAACCATTTCTTATATGGAACTAATCTTGTCCGAGTGGGCGACGGCATGACCCGTCTGGACCCACGCGTTTTGCAGGCAGTGGGCAGCCTATGCGAGTTGCGCTGCCTTCACCCAAGGGTGGGCGGGTTTTGCTCATATACCAAAAAAATATACATTTTGTTTTTATTTTTATTTAAATACAAAATTATTTATATACATACATATATGGGGACGCGTTTCCCGTCTTTCTAGACCGCGAAAACTCCCTCAAGAAGCCACACGGGTTGTAAAGCCCATGCTTGGACAAGGGGCGCCCACGGGCACCCAAAACGCGGAATGGGCCGGCATTTTTTGGATTCTCGTCTCACTAAGGTAGGTAATATCATTATATATAATGATATCTAATTGGACTAAATATTATATGTACATACTATAATATTAGCAAACGTTAAATCATTTTTTGTTACCAGCAAGCAATAAGTGTTTTATAAATAGGTTGAATTCCAAATACATGTCTTTTTTGGAATTATTGAATTCCAAAAAAATTTATTGAAACCAATAATTTTTTATATTTTAATTTATGTCTTTTTCTTTACTTGATTAGTGATAATTACTTGAATTCCAAATACATAGAATAACACAAAAGTTAGTCAAAACATCAATTGATTTCTTAATGCGGTTGTATAAGCTACATTTGTTGATAAAAATCTTATTATTATGAGAAATTTTAAACATAATGTTACGGGTATTTTAAGTAATTAATTGTTAATAAATTAATAAAAGGAAATTTATATAATTAAATTTTCTTTTTATTAAATAAAATCAATTTTACTCCGAGATATTCACCAGAAGTCCGTTTTCGCGAAAAAAAAAAGTGTCTAAGATTTTTCCAGAATTATCAAGATACTAAAAAAGTCATAAATTTTGCAAGAAAAGGTCTCGTAACGCTCCCCGAACCCTTAAAGTGGGTCTGGAGCACCTTGGGCGGCCCCACACGAACCACCATGCATCTCCTGCCCTCCTCACATACCCACGCAGAGGCGCTCGCGTGAAGTAGCGCGTCCGGCCCGCCTATGAGGGCGCGTCCGACCTCCGACGAGGACACGGTTGCGGCGTTGGATCGGCCTTCAATGAGGTTTTTTTTTTTGAGAATGACCTTAAGTGAGTTTTCATTGTGTTTCATAGCTTCCTTTGGCACTATTCATATTACTTAGCATGGGTATTTAAGGGTATGAATTTTAATGAAATCCTAGCCAATTATTACTTGTTAATGCTCGAAAATGGATGAACATTAATGCGGCCTAATTCGTGATTTTGGGCCGGGCCCAATGCTCGCTTGGAGGTTGGATAAGGCTGATTCTTGGCGGCTGGGGTTGAGTCGTTGCCCCAGAAGCGGCGACAGAGTCCGCGATGTCTTCGTGGAGATGCGACTCGTCAGTGTATGGCGGTGAGTTCCTGCAAAATGAACAAACGACGCCGGACCTCACAAGATGAAGGATGCCTACGTACCCAAATGGGATCAGGGCATCACGTAGTTCAGTGTTAGTGGTGTTTAAATGGGGAGAGACGCTTGATTTGTCTCTGTTGTGGCGGAAGTATTTTCCAGTGTATTCTCATTTGTTTCCTTCTCCGAGAACGCCCTCCGGATTTGGAGAGAAACGAGAATAACGTCGCTCCCAAGCTTGGCTCACCGAAGTTCGTTAGTATCAGACCTCGTCTCTTTTAAGGAAAGATTATACTCCTCGAGCTTGGCTCGTCAGAGAATCGTCCCCGGACCTATGTCCTTAGGAGAGGGAATGAGACGCGAACTCAGAGTGAGGCACTATGGGGGAACTTTATTGCTCGTTTTACCTCTCCATATTAGCCGGACGATATTACGTCGGAAAAGGCGAGAGAAATGATGAACGGAGTTTTTTCCGAAATTGAGAGAATGTGTAGAGTTTTGTCTGCTCGAAAACAAATCCTCCTCTTTTATTGGCCGAATCCCCCCTTAAGTGAAGAGAGATGAGAGTATTTATAGACATAAAATGTCTATGGCATGCGTTAAAAAAGAATCATCACTCGCATGAGGCATATTGCCCACCCCCTCTTCCTTTTACCCGTTTCACCTATATATATATATATATATATATATATATAATAAAAGTGAAACAACATTGCACCATTGGATTGGGCACAAGTCAAGCGGCAACATGTAGCCTCATCTAAAATATATATATATATATATATATATATATATATATATATTGGGCCATATTCCTCGTTGGGCCGTAAATTTTTGTAAGCCGAAAAAATACCCGTAACATTACTAATCAAGTCATACTGATTATTGATAATATTTTTTTTACTGGCATATATTCTTAAGCCATTTTTTCCAATACGGAGACAATAATTGACTGTATTAATTGGATCTAAATTGGTCAATTACCAATGAAAAGGGTAATTAGGGCTGTAACCAGAGCGGTTATCCAATTTTTTTGAACTACCCGTATCTGGATCCGGTTTTCCGGGTATCCAAAAATCACTACCTGTATCCGGATCCGGAAATCCGGATATCCAGAAATCCGGATACCCGGAAATCCAAATACCTATTTTCAAAATCATGTTCAATTACTTAAAATACATGTAACATTATGTTTAAAATTTCTCATAATAATACGATTTTTATCACCAAATGTAGCTTATAAAGTACATTAAGAAATCAATAGATGTTTTGACTAACTTTTGTGTTATTCCATGTATTTGGAATTCAAGTAAATTATCACTATTCAAAAAAAGAAAAAAATAACATAAATTAAAAAAATTAAAAATTATTTTTTTCAAAAAAAAAAAGTTGGGTATTTTTGCCGCTAACGGCCACATGACAGATGTTAATGGAAAAATTAACGTTTTCATGCCAAAATTATGGTCAACGCACGTTCGGTATTTTTACCGTCAATTTTAAAATTGAGTATACGGGAGACAGTTTGACCAAAAGTTAGGTATTTTTACCGTAATTTTCCCCTTTATTAAATACCCGCTAAGTTACAAGTTCACCTGGAAAAGATTTTGAAGCCTGCTCGGTGAAATCTTATTAACTAACGGATTGTACTCGTTGGTAAACCCCGATGCCCATCAATACACCCACAAATTTAGATCGATCTTAAGGGGTTTTTTTTTTTTTTTTTTTTTTATCATAGTAGCTATCAACAAATCTAACCTTAATCACTCGAATCAATTTGATAGAAAATTAGTCATTGCTTGCAATATATATAAGTGAAACGACCATTATCTTGTGCATGCCGTGTTGTAATGTTCAAAATATATTTAATTTTTGGATAAGCAAATGCTGTCCACATGTTTCACATGTTGACATAAATAAACATCCTCAATAATTATTCAATGATTGCAATAATTTCCTCTTTAGGAAGAAATCTAGATTAAGTAAATTACTCTCTTTTGTATAAGAAAGGATTCCTTTTGGTCAATAAATTCGCTTTGAACGACAGTTTCTACAAGTCATGGTCTCTAAAATTTATTGTAAAAAGGCTAAAAAATGGGATGCTAACTCAGGTACATGCATGAAGACTTAATTTTTATGTCCAACAAAACTAGTTTGGCATATCCAATAATATATAATATATATTTAATTGAACACATTTAGATATAAATAAAATAATGCAACGATGAAGAATATATGTGCGCGCGAAATAGATCCAAATGCAAGTAATGAAATGAGAAAGTCTAAATCGCCTAGAAGCGTGACAACGATTATGTCCTCATCATACAATTAAGTCAAAACTACAAACAAACTTAGAGATGGGCGGCTGCCTGCGCCCATAGCACACCGCGGGATGGGCGGCTGCTTCGACGTTCGGACATGGGCTACGCCTACTTGTTGACGACCTGACTAATTCAAATCCTTATTAAAAGGTTGGAAATTCAAAGAATATATATAATTATTAAGATAGTCTCTTTAAAACGTATTGGGACGTAACTTTATTTTTTTCAGTTTTTTTTTTCTCAGTTTTGATTTTAAAATTACATGTAGTTTTTCAATTTTTAGCATATATATTTTTTTGTGATTTTATACATTCATCGAATTTTTTTTACGTAATTCCTCATTAATTTATGATTTTTTAATTTATATTTAGGATTTCACTAGTCAGCCCTATTTTTCCTCTATTTACTCAATGCTTTCATCTACTCCATCTATTCATGGTCGATTCTTCTTCTTCTTCACATGTATGCGAGGGTATTTTCGTCTAGTATTTTACATTACGTTTTTTATTTAGACTTGTTATTTGGATTTGGTAATTTGGACACGGTGTTTTGTATTTTATCTCATATTTTATCCTGAATTTAGTGTTTAAAAATTGGGAATTTTATGCTTGTCCCATGTCTAGTTTGCAAAAAGGAAATTTTTAGAACCGGAACTGGAACCACGACAAAATAAATTGGTGTCCTGATTTTCCAAGACAAGGACAAGAATATGTTAAAATTCCTAATTCTCGATATCAGTTAC
Organism: Parietaria judaica; assembly: GCA_954871525.1. Lineage (NCBI taxonomy): Eukaryota > Viridiplantae > Streptophyta > Magnoliopsida > Rosales > Urticaceae > Parietaria > Parietaria judaica. The sequence continues at coordinate 16,922,157 of OX940868.1, read as the reverse complement.
ACCCAAGGTTTAAAATGTCGCTTGCAGATGTCGTTTCGCATTTTCCGTTTTACGGATATATCGCTTGCCGATGGGTATGTCGATAGGCAAATCGTAAAAAAAAAAAAAAAAGACATGCCGCATGTACCGCATTTTTCGCATGGGCATATCGCATGCCGATGGGGTTTTCGACGGATATTTTGTAAAATAAATTTGAGTATTTAAGCAAGATATTTATATAGGTTCAAAACTACATATTTAATAAATACAAGGCATAATTGTATACAACATAACACATTTGTAACTTAAATATGTAGGTGAAATGTATAATATTAAGTCACTTTATTAGTTGAAGTGTATGATATTAAGTCAAATTAATATGTGAAGTGAATATGTATGTTAATTAAGTGAATATGCATGTTCATTGTATATGTATGTTAACAAATTTAATATTAGTTGAAGTGTATAATATTAAATGAATATGTATATTAAGTGTATATGTATGTTAGGTGAAGTTAATATGTATGTTAAGTGTATAATTATTTTTTCCGAAAGTTTAATTTGTATTTTTGCAGAAATCTACCAAAAATATGATTTTTTGCGAAATTCCAGCTATTTTTCGCACTTTTTTCTCAAAAAAAAAACGATATTCCACCCACATGCCCATGCGAATTTCACGAAAAATGGTAAAAACCCAGCAAAACGAAAAGGTTTTTCTTTCGCATATCCTCGATAAACAAAAATCGGTCGACATTTCCACAGAAAATCGCAAAATTTAACACCTTTGTTACACCCCTATTTTTTTAAAGGACAAAATTAGTGCTTCAAAAAGTATTTGTTCAATAGAAGATAAGTTTAAGGTTTTGTTTATTTATATTAAGATTAAGACGTCTGAAACTAAATGCACATCTTAATAATAAGATGTTGCATCTGAGTCTGAATGACTAATAATTAAGTCTTTTTTTTTAAGATCTGACTGTAGTTTTTATTGAGTTTAAATTGTCATCTATAATAAATAATTTTTTTATTATTATAAAAGTATAACTTACGAATGTCGATAAGTATATTAATTTTAATATCTAATAATTAATATGTTTATAATATTTTAACCATGATATTTCAATAATATATATTTAAAAAAATATAAATATTATTTTAGTTTAATTAGTATTAATATCTTACAAAATGTATACGTAATACAATTTAATTTTAATATTTTTATCATAAAATAAAATATACAAACTGCCCATGGAGAAACGAACACCTATATATATATTATTTGACGGATACATAGAATTATTTCAATACTTTAATTTAATTTTGAACTTAATTAATATATTTCATATTATTTCATATAATATTTATAAACAAATAGCAAATAATGGTTAATATTTATTTTAACCTAATTGATGCCATTACGTTATGTAGAAGAATAAAAACTGGCGTTATTATTATTTCATGTTCATTATATACACACACACACACACACACATATATATATATATATATATATATATATATATATATATATATATATATATATGTTGAAGAATGTCCATTCATAGCGAGCGAAGATAGACAAAGGAATGGAGTGTCTGAAAGGCAAAGTGTGTGTGACTGGAGCTTCTGGGTATTTGGCGTCTTGGCTAATCAAGAAATTGTTGTTGTCTGGTTACCATGTCATTGGAACTGTTAGAGACCCAGGTTTTTTTTTTTCTTCTGATACAATGCAAAACAACGATGCATCGAAAAATAATGCTATCCTAGCCTTTATCGTGTAAAAATTACGACCATGATATTGGCATTAAATCCCGTAATCTATAATAATTACTCGTCATCACTTCATCAACTTTTGAAAGTAGATATGCCATGCTTGTTTATGTTAGACATGAATTTAACAAGCCTGACATATCAATGTTTTTTTTAGTGAATATCATATTGTTTATCAAAATCTCTAAATAAATGTGTGTAATGAAGGACGGCGCTACAGGTCGTCAAATTTAATGGTCCTAATTTTTTTTGACATATTGTTTATATATAATTCAATAAATGAAAACTCGTTTATGTAAATTTAAAAAATACAATTATCTAATAGTTGAAGGGCTCTTAAATAAAATTATTTAGCCTAAAGGCTCGACAAAACACAAAAAAACTCAAGGCCGGTTATGTAGAAAACGAGAAGAAGTTGGAGCACTTATGGAATTTGGAAGGAGGGAATGAGAGACTCCAATTGGTGAAGGCAGATCTGATGGACGAAGGCAGCTTCGACGATGCCGTCATGGGCTGCCATGGCGTATTCCACACTGCCTCTCCTGTGGCTATCCTCAAACCTTCTTCCGATCCCAAGGTCCGTCCTTTCCACTTCAAACTCGATCACATATCACGGTACATCATAACCGGTTTTGACCATGCATCCAAAATTGTCTTGTTTATGAATTGTATTTAGAGAGAAGATAAATTCAACATTGAATTTCACAACTTAAAAAAAATACGTAGCGCAAAAAACAAATGTAAATGGATACTTTATTTTTCAAACGTATCTCATTGCGTCTCATCGTATTTCTCATATTCATGATGTGTGCTCACGCATAATTTAAACGTGTAAAACGTGTTTGTATAGATAACCCGAACTATTTTCTTAGTGTCCTAAGCATGTTGTGTCTATTGCCAAACATAATTTGCCAATCCTATATGTATATATTATTTCTGAAGGCGGAGATATTGAAGCCTGCCGTGGAAGGCACCTTGAATGTGTTACGGTCGTGTCGGAAAAACCCTTCCCTTAGGCGGATAGTACTCACCTCCTCCTCGTCGGCTGCAAGGGCTAGACTTGACTTTGACCCTGATGTCCCTCTTGACGAATCTTCTTGGAGTTCCGTTGAGCTCTTGGAGAAACTCGAGGTAAGTATACCAATAACTTTATCGTTTATTTGTTTTCTAAATTTTGGTTTGATTGGACGTTTATGACATATTATAATAACTTTTCTATAAATGAATATTGTTTAGACTTGGGACCATACATTTTACATATTATCTAATACATAGATAGGTAAATAAACAATTTATTTGTAAATTAATGACAATATAATATACTGTGAAATGACATAGACTAATATATGTACAATAATCTTATATCTAAATTACTATAGACCAACAAGATTTCGGGTGTGCATTTTATAGATGTAGAGTTCAATAGGACTTATTTCGAAGAAGAAAAAAAGAATATCATTTTTAGAAGGACTTTATAATTTAGTTGTGTAATGTTATAATTTTGATATGGTGAAGTATTAACTTATCGGGAGTCTTATGCATTTTTCTGTGAAATCATTATATCATGTAATTTAGTTTATATTAATTTAACACGCTGAGTCGGACTGAAAAAAAAATACCATTACGCTATTAATTTCATCGTGTGTAAATTAAACAAAACTTTACTGTAACTAGTTATTATGGTTCTATTAAATGTAAAATCCATCATTAGTTTTAGCAACATTATACATTTAACAAAACGAAAATTCAAAAAGAGAATGTACCAAAATAGAAATTTGAAAGTAAACAAGTACTGAAATGAAATCTTAACTAACAATTTAAAGGCGATTGCCGCAAATAATTTTCGGCAAGTTTGACGCTAATAATGTGGATGTACGCATGAACAAAGATTTGGTACGCCTTGTCGAAGACCTTGGTGGAGAAAGCTGCATGGGAGTTCTGCAACGAGAATAAGATCGATTTAGTTACCGTTCTTCCCTCGTTCGTGGTGGGCCCGAGCCTTCCCTCGGAGTTGTGCTCCACCACATGTGACGTGCTCAACCTGCTTCAGGGTATTATATATGGGCATTTTACCCCTTCCTTAGTCGTAGTAGCTTCTATTATTGAGCTTTGTGGGGGACTAACTTTTGCATGCAATTGTAAAATATAGGGGAGACAGAGAAGTTCCAAAACCACGGAAGAATGGGATACGTCCACATCGATGACGTGGCAGCTTGCCACATCCTCGTTTACGAGCACACCAACGCGCATGGTCGCTTCCTTTGCAGCTCGGCCGTGCTCGACAACGACGACCTGGATTCACTCTTGGCCGCCAGATATCCTCATCTGCCAATCCCCAAAAGGTTTTTTACACTCTTGTAAAGTAGTGTAGTGTTGTTTAGGGCTGACAATCTGAGTTTGAACACAACACACGACACGTTGTAAATGGGTTTGAGTCAGACCTTAATAGATATGGGTCTAACCGTGTCAAATACGGTTAATACGCTTAAATAACGAGTAACCACAACATGAATATGACGACATGATGAAATCCGAATAAACCAGATTAAAAAAATATTTCATTTTTATGTATTTTATATATGTTATGATTTTTTTAGTAATGATTGTATTTCAGTTTTTATTTTATTAATTATGTTGTTAAATAGATGAATATCGAAAATTGTTGTTAGGTTTTAAAATTTAACATTACATAATTATATTAAGTTAAATAGGTCTAAAATGACTTAAGTTTTTATTTAATAATAACAAAATCAGTTAAACATGTTAACACGATAAACACGGTTTTTGAGCGGGGCGAGTCTAGGTATCAAATCTTTAAACACGATTGATAAATGAAGTGGGTCCAATCGATATAAAATCAACTAAAATCAACACAAAACCCGAATTGTCACCCGTAATGCCATTGTACATGCATTAATTTTTGGTGCGTAAGTGATGTTTGACGTTGTGTTTTGTATGAGGTAGGTTTGAGCCGCTGGATAGGCCCCATTACGAGTTCGACACTTCGAAGCTGAGAAGCCTAGGATTCACGTTCAAGACCGTGAACGACATGTTCGACGATTGCATTGCGTATTTTGTGGAACAAGGCTATCTTCCTTCGCTCCAACGAAATATCTTTAGGAAATTGACCATTTAGGACATGGAAAGAAAGGACCACCAACATCGCGGAACTATTAGTTATTTTTATATATATTTAATAAATTATGAAACTATGGCATCGATTTAAGGTGTAAGGTTTAATTGAAGAAGGGAAGGTCGTAGACTCTGCAAATCACCTTTTTTTTTTTCCATCATTTAGTCTTCCGAATATAAGCTGTAATTTTCGGATATTTATTTACCAGTGTACTATATCGAGGAGAGTCCACAAAAAGAAGATCCAAATTTTCCATGTAACAATTTGACTAAAATCATAATTGCTAATTAGTAAATTAAGTACCAAGCATTAAACTTATGAAAAAAGATAAGCTGTAATTTTCGGATATTTATTTACTAGTGTATTAAATGAGAGAGAGAGAAAATGCTACAACCATAGGGAAGGTTGCATGGGAAATCAAACTGAAGCACGTTAATAAAAATAAGGACCACTAAACAATAGACCACATTAATAATTCTTTTGTAATCTCATCCTTTATATTAGAACTAGTGGAATGGCGTCGTGCTTCGCGCGGTGGCGAAAAATTATCGGTTTTACATCTTGGTTAAAAATAACCAAACTTTTGAATGTATTTTTAAAATTGTGTGTTGTGATTGAAAGATTTACATCAACGTACATACATATATTGAAAATATTTAAAGAAAATGGATGACAAAAGTATTGTCCTCAAATTAGAGGACAATGATAGAATATAAGAGAAATTTCAATATCTAAGAAGGAAATTATTATAAAAAAATTATAAAACTCATGTTAGATGTAATGATTCATTAGTGCTGTGAAGTGGAAAAGAAAAAAAATCTCTATCACCCCTCCGCGCGATGATGAAAAATATTTTAACCAATATTTTTTTAAGATATCATCAATTTATTTATAATAATAAAGTTGAATAAGTGAGGAATGAAAAAAAAATGATAATATAAGTTAATTTATAGTAAAAAAAATCGATATTTTAAATAAAGAAATTTTACTCATTTCACTTCAATTTTCGAATAAGTATGGTGATGCATTAATACTAACAAAAGTAAATAAGTGAAGAATAAAAAAAAATCTATTGCTCTTTAATATTATGTATAATTAGTTAAGTTTCACTAAGTTAATTTAAATGTAACTCAAAATAAAAATATTTAGAGTTGAAGATTTCTTATTTAGTTAATTTTGATCCATATATGTACTTAAGAGACATAACAAATATAAGTGTTGATGCCGTTTTTTGGATAAAACATCAAAGAGGCCCATTTGTTGACGTTGGGCCTGGCCCAATGTCATTTTGTTGACGTGGCGGGCTTCTGTTGACTTTGGATGGGCCTTGATCGGCCTTGTTGTGTGGACGGCAGATTTTCCCCCTCTGTTTGTGGCTTTGATGGGTCCCCGTTGACCTTGGGTGGTAGTCGTTGACCTTTGAGTTTTTAGTTGGCCGATATGGGGACCCTGAGTAGGTGTCCCTGGCACTTCCAGGCTCGAAAGTATCGTTTCCGTTCGGGGTCCAGGCGATCCGGGTGATCACTCACTACCTGTTACCACAGGGCTTGGAATGGACAAGGCCGGGGTTAGAGGTTTGGAGGCCACGCGAATCGGGGGTACCAACGAATGGGGGAGTGCGTTCGACTAGGAAGTGAATCCTAGGGGGTTAGACTCTCCACCTGATATGGCTTGTTTAAGTCCGAGCTAGCGGAACTATCCGTAGAGTCGTGGTATCTTTAAGAGATACAATGATTAGGATAAAGAACATGTGCCGCGCTGAGCTTAGAACAAGGGTAGGCGGGGTCTCGAACCTTCCCAAAATCTTTTCCAGGGGTTCCTCTCAGAGTGATCCCTCAATCGTTTGGATCTTAGAGAAATTACCTCAGGTTGGACCCTACGACCTGAATTGTGGGTCCCGCTACGTGTCCCCGGACTATACACACAGCAGTGCAATGGACTAAAGATAGGCTAGATACAACGTGGAATGGGACCTATCAGGCGGATCGTCGACCTTGTGGGAATTTCCTCAGGGATTTCGCTTTGTGTAAATTTCTCACTTTCCGGACCGGAAAAAAAGACCACCTGAGGTCAAGGGAAACAGGGGGGGTTACCCACTGATTCACATCCGACGCTCAACATTAGAACGGTATTTGAGGGGACGCGAGTATATCGACGGTAGAGAGAGAATCGAGAGAACTCGAGTGAGTTTCGATGAGTTACCGTTTAACTAAACTGAGCTCATATTTATAATAAAATCCAGGGGTCCAAGCACGATAAAATATTATTCCAAGGGGTCCCCGGGCAATATTATATATGCAGATTGGTCCCCAAGAAAAGAGGAATCCATCGCAGTCGTCAGATCGTCGATCGGACGTCGGACGCGCCCGCACGCGCGGCACAAGTGGATGGCGAGCTGATTGGAGGCCGATCGCAGTCCTCCACATGGCAGCGAGGGGATGGGCGCGCAAGTTGGCTGGTGGCCCTGACCGAGGTGACGTTGGCGGCTGCGATCGCGCCATGTGGCGCGATCTGGGAAGAGCAGTCCCACTTGGGGGCTGACGCGGCTCGGTGGGCTCCAGGGACAGAGGTAGAGCAGGGATCCGCCACGTGGCGTGATCCCGGAGGCTGTCGCCTCTGTGGGTCCCACAAGAAGGTGCCCCGGATCATGTTTTGCTCCCGGGTGCGTCCCGGGTTCGTTTTTCACAAATTGTATGTCGCTTTTGGGTATTTTCATATTTTTACGAACACCGGGACACTTTGCTTTTCAAAAACGGGCATGTAGAGGAGGTTTTGGATTTGAGAATGGATTTATAATGATAGCTTTAAGTTCGGTCAATGCATCTCCATCATGTAGTCATCAACTAACCTGTCAATAAAAAAGTAAATCGATAAAATTAATATATACAATATTATGAAATTAATCTATAATTTATCAATATATTAATATCTCTATTTATGAAAAATACCACTGTAAATCTCATTTATTGAAGTGTAAATCTATTAAATATCTCGTAATTTTTAAAAGTCTTATTCTAAATCCACTCTAAATCTCATCTTTTTGAAGTGAGTGTTGATCCGTTTTTTGGATCAAACATTAAAGAGGCTCATTTGTTGATGTTGGGCCTGGCCCAATGTCATTTTGTTGACGTGGCGGGTTTCTGTTGACTTTGGATGGGCCTTGGTCGGCCTTGTTGCGTGGATGACAGATTTTCCCCCTCTGTTTGTGGCTTTGATGGGTCCCCGTTGGCCTTGGGTGGTAGTCGTTGACCTTTGAGTTAGTTTTTAGTTGGCCGATATGGGGACTCTGAGTAGGTGTCCCAATCTCGTTTCCGTTCGGGTTCCAGGCGATCCAGGTCACTCACTACCTGTTACCACAAGGCCTGGAATGGACAAGGATGAATATTCTTGTTTTCTCGTCTTGACATATCTATAAATTACATATAATTACATATAATTAAAAGCAAAGTCATCATAGACATATCAAAGATAAATAAAGCAAACTAAAAAGTTGGAAAAGCTTTATCATACATATATACCAACACTATTATAGGTTTCTTTATTTTTTATCATCAGTTAATTAAGAAAATTAATCAAAACCTCATCGAAATCAATGGATTCTGAATAGATATTCAAATATATATATGCTGCACCTTGGTTGGGCGTTTTTCTTGATCCTCATGTATTATTGGAGATTCCAACCTCTAAGGTATACATTTCACGTATTTGAGACGCAACCGAAGTGTCCTCGGTTTACTTCTAGCTAGGTAGACGTTGAGGTACACGAAGAAACAATAAAGAACTATCACCACCAAAATATGGTAGACTCAATTTTTTTTCTTTCTTCAGTGACATAAGTACTCAAATTTTATTTTATTATGATTTGAACGTATTCAAATTTTATTTTATTGCGGCTTAAATGTACTTAATATCTCAAAAAAAAAAAAAACTCTAAAATAAAAATTTGAATACATTTGCCACTATAAAAACATACCAAGTACAACTTGGGTATATTTACCACCATAATTAACTTTAACTTAGCCAAATAAATCAGGACATCTATTATCTTATGCACATGCGTGATATACTTCAAAAAATGGACTAGTATGTTTTAATTTTTTTTTTCCGGACAAAGTTCTAATTCTTTGATTTTGAATCTCTATTTGTACTTCCGTCAAAATTTTTGTCCTCCACCGTTACTCATACCATGTCAAAATTTTAGTTTTATATTCCATTTTTTTTTTACCCGGAAAAGTTTCAGTTCTCTGATTTTGTCTCCTCTTTTCACTTCCGTGAAAATTATGAACCATGGATTATGTCGTTTTCGGGGCTTGAAAAAGCAGTTGTGCTCTCGTTTAAGTACATATCCGACTATTTTCTTTAATCGTCCAACTTTCTGATCGCTATTTTTTCCCGAAAATGAGGGGGGAAATTTGTAACGGTGGAGGATGAAAATCTCGACAAATGTACCAATAAGGATACAAAACTAAAGAATCGAAACCTTGTCCGGAAAAAAAAAATTGAAACTTAGTCCATTTTTTAAAAGTATTAAAAATAATTCTAGGAGTAACCATTTATATAATAGTAACATGTTGGTCATAATTTATTAAAACAAATATGTCCTTGTTTCCTCCGATATTTATCTTTCTCCATATGACTTCAACAACTCGTCCTCATGATGTTCGTGATTCATTCAACCGAAACTTCAATTTTATATAAGGTGGCTTGACTTTCACTTTCATAATATTAAATCTCTATATAATAAAATGTACGTACTTATCCAACACCTATTTTGCTTGAGCAGTCTTCCTTCTCAATACTTTGCTGTTAATTATTTGATTAATTAATAAAATAGTTAATTAGAGGCAAGACAACTACTTTGGTCTATCTCTTGGCGTAGAAATTAGATTTTGTTTTTTGATAAATAATTGCTCATTTTCTTTCGGATTGTCTTTTCAATTTCATTTCTAATAGTGAACTACAATAATTGAATATTATATACATATATATAGTGACAGAGCCAGCTCTTCGGTTCAACCGAAGCACTATATAACTATTATAAATTTTATTGAGTTAATTTAAACGGCATTTAACTTTTTAAATTTTATTTATGTGTTTATATCTTTATAAATGGGTCAAAATCTATAATTTTAATAAGCAAATGTGTGATCAATTTTCTTTAACTCATTCAATAATTTAAATATTATGCATCTTGTTCTGCATTATCAAGAAAATAAAAAAAAATAACAAAATCTTAACTAGCTTATCTATAATAGCTCTAAAAAATTTTTAAAAAATGATAATATATAAAAAATAAGAGTATATGTGACCAAGTAAAATAAAAATAGATAAATGCTAATGTCTCATGCATAAAAACAAAATTAAATGTCTTAAAAAATTTAATGTACTTTATATAAAGTTTGCTGACTTAATCAACACAAATACAATATCACTTTATTTTTCTTTTCTTTAGATATTTGAGCGTATACACGTGCATACACTCGTGCGTATGTAAATCTGCATGTTTATATATCATTTAAGTGGTTTTCATTTGCAATAAAGACATTTAGCAATGTGACAAGTAAGGCTGCATAAATTGGTAGGTAATAATAACATGTAATTAATATAAAATGTCCCTTGAAAGCGAGATAGAAAAATTCCAAATTATATATTCACGATATATATATATATATACACACACACACATAAACTAAAAAACAAGGCCATAAATATATGACATTAAATTCTTATGTTTGACCCCATATGTTCCCATCAAGTGTAAAATGTGAAAGTTATAGTTGTGAAACTATATTCACCGTACTTTCAACTTTTATACTAGTTCAAAAAACACGAGAATTATTCACGATGATAATGTTTTTCCGCTAAAACTATAGCTGGCATGGGAATAGTTTGTGAAACATTATATATCTATGGCGCCCGTGGCATCGAGTTGATGTTAAGGAGCTCGTACTTCTCTAAATTTTTATGTTAGGTCGACAATGCATCAAACAATTTCTAAGGTTCTAATATTTATACAAAAAAAAAAAAAAAAGATATTCTGGCGGGTAAAGGTAAGCTACAAAATCTCAGCAGCCACTTAATTGCCACTTGCGCCGCCGTTTTCTTTGCAATGCAAGTGATTTTCGTGTCATTTCATACAAGCATATATGTCATTTTTTTAGTACGGTTGATTTTGAACGAGCGATTAGGTCGTTTCATAAGGTCAAGTCATTTCGCACATACCTTAATTTTTTGTTTTTCACAAGATATACAACTCTTCAATGTTAATTAGGGATATTTTTGTTAATTTTCGGATACTGAATTGAGTATTTTGCGACAGAAAAATAACAATAATTATAGACTCTCATTTTTTTTAAAATACGAAGAGAAAAAAAAATAATTTTGGGTCTACATCTACCGTTCCTCATATCGGTTTTGTGAGATCTCGCATTTTAAGAGCCCGAAAATAGAATAGATAAGTATTTATTCTATTTCCATTCTTAATTAATTTAGGGTTATTATTTAATATCATATAAATATTTTGTATGATATTTAATCAGTTGCAAAAAAATGGTTTAATTTAAACCTAGTTAGTTTCATCATATTCTCTCATTCTCTTTGAGTAGCTTTATTCTCTAGAGAGAAAAATCATTAAGTTCTTCATCTCATCACCCAGAAAATTATTTATCCTTCCATCATCATAGAGCCATGATGATGTTTATCCTCTTGAACTATTTTTATTTTATTATCCGTAATCTTATGCCAACTTATTTTTTTGAAATTTTATCTCCCTTATAGTTTTTGCCTAAATTTTTAAACACTGGTTCAAATTGGTTCATAGACGATATATATTTTATTCCATGTTGGTTCCAATTAATGGATCTGCAACCAAAGAACACGAAGAACAAAGGAAAAGAAAGCAAGAAGAAATTTGGGAGAAAAAGCTTCTTTGATTACTCGAATGCAATAATAATTGAGGTACAAAAATTGACCACTAACACTAGTATTTATAGGAGAAACTAGAAAGCTAAACCCTAGCTAAACTTCCTAAAATAGACTCAATCAAATCTTTACAATTTACACGTTTCCTAATTAGAATGGGAAACCAAATCGTATCAAATCTCCAAACTTGCTCCTCAAGTTTGGCTTCTGGTCGTATATTCCTAGCAAGCTTGCTACGCGCTCTTTCTGCTCGTGGAAATCCTGCTAGGAGTTCTTCTGGTAGGGGCGTCTTTGCTACGCTCTCAACAATGATCTTTCGCTTCTCCACACACTCGCGAATGTAATGATATCGAGTGTCTATGTGTTTGCTCCGACCATGAAACATTGGGTTCTTCATCAGCGCTATTGCGGACTTGTTGTCCACGTAGAGTGTAACTGGCTTCTGCTCGTCTCCAGTCACTTCACTCAGAATTCCCCTTAGCCATATAGCTTGACATGCTGCTGTGGTGGCTGCAATAAACTCCGCTTCACACGAAGATAAAGCTATTGTCTTCTGCTTCTGAGATTGCCAAGTGATCAGGTTCCCGTTGAGGTAGAACGCCATTCCTCCGGTGCTCTTCCTATCATCAATGTCACCTGCTAGATCACTGTCTGTGAAGCCGACTAGCTCTTCTGCTCCCTCGCCTCTTCTATATTGGATCCCATAGTCCGTCGTTCCCTTCACGTAGCGCAAAGTATGCTTCACGGCTTGCTGGTGTGTGCTTGTGGGCTTCTCCATAAATCGACTGGCTATCCCGACTGCGTGAGAAATGTCTGGTCGGGTGTGGGTGAGATACCTCAGACACCCGATCACGCGTCTGTACTCCGTGGGATCCGCTTCTCTCCCTTCAGCATCCTTCCCGAGCTGGAGCTTCGCCTCCATCGGATACTTGCTCGGGTTGCAATCCGCCATCTCGAACTGCTTGAGGATCTTCTTCGCATATGCAAATTGCTTCAGCGTAATGCAATCTTTCTTCTGCTCTACCTCAATACCAATGTAGTAAGAAAGTAGTCCAAGGTCACTTATCTCGAACTCGGCCATCATTTGCTTCTTGAATCCTACTACTCCTCCTGAGCTGGATCCTGTGACTATCAGGTCGTCCACATAAACTCCGACGACCAGAACTTGTTCCTTGCTGCTCCTGGTGTATACTGCCTGCTCCCTGGAGCACTTTGTGAATCCAAGACTCTTCAGGCTCTTGTTGAGGTGAATGTTCCATGCCCTTGGAGCTTGACGTAGCCCGTATAAAGCCTTGGAGAGCTTGTACACCTTCTTCTCCTCGCCCTTGACGCCAAAACCTTCAGGTTGACTGACGTAGACTTCTTCTTCGAGGTCACCATTTAAGAAAGCCAATTTGACATCCATGTGGTGAATCTCCCAACCTCGATGAGCTGCAAGGGCTAGGAAAAGTCTGGTTGTGTCTAGTCTTGCCACGGGAGCAAAGACTTCCCCGAAGTCAACTCATTGCTTCTGCACGTAGCCTTTGGCTACCAACCTTGCTTTGTGCTTTAGAACATTCCCCTCGGTGTCCTTCTTCAGCTTGTAGACCCACTTCGAGCCAATGGGTTTCTGACCTTTGGGCAGGTCGGTGAGCTCCCATGTCTTGTTCTTCTCGATCGACTCCAGCTCCTTCTTCATTGCCTCTTGCCATTCCTGCTCTCTTGCTGCATCTAGGTAGTTGGCGGGCTCCTCGGCGCACAACAAAGACAACTCTTCTAAGTTCATCTCCACTTCCTGAGACTCTTCGTAGACTTCTGCTAGGGGACGAAATCCACGTGGGCCATCCTTGATTGACGAGTCTCCTGAGTTTGACGAACTTGTTCTGCTCAGGCTGGGTGTTCTGGGTGTGCCCGGGCAGGAATCTCTAGTAGGAATACCAGAGGTGGTAGGAGTATTTGAGCTGGTGGGAGTACCAGAGATGGTGGGAGTACCCGAGCTGGATGAGCTGGTAGGGGTACCCGAGCTGGTGGAGGTACCCGAGCTGGATGAGTTGGTAGGGGTATCTTCCTGCTCGGCAACGTCTTCTTCTTCGACTTCGAACTCCATTGAGTTATGCTCGGGGTCTCCATTCTCGTCGCGCCAATCCCACTTCTTCTCTTCTTCGAACACGGCATCTCTGCTGACCTGGATCTTGCCGCGTCGGGGGTCAAAGAGTCTGTGTGCCTTTCTTCCATCTTCAACACCAAGGTACACCATTGTCAGACTCCTTTCATCGAGCTTCTTGAGATGGGGACCAACGGTCTTCACATGTGTTGTGCACCCAAACACTCCCAAGTGCTCTAAGTGGGGTTTCTTCCCATTCCACGCCTGGTAGGGAGTGCGCTCTCCTAGCGCCTTCGTTGGCAAACAGTTTAGCAAGTAGACCGCGTGTCTAACTACTTCTCCCCAAAACCTCGCTGGTACATGCATGCTCTTCAACAAGCTTCTTGCTGTATCCATCACTGTGCGATTTCTTCTCTCCACCACACCGTTCTGCTGGGGAGTGTACGGTGCGGTTAGGTGGCGCTCGACTCTTTCTTCATCGCAGAACTCTTCGAACAGCTGGGATGTGAATTCTCCACCTCTATCTGTTCTCAAAACCTTCATCTTGTGTTCTGACCCATTCTCCACGAGCCTCTTGAACTTCTTGAAGACTTCAAAGGCTCCACTCTTCTCCTTGAGCGTGTAGATCCACATCCAGCGACTGTAGTCGTCAAAAAGTAGTAGGAAATACTTGCTTCCGGCTAGAGTTGCTGGAGTGATTGGGCCGCAGAGGTCCGCATGCACTAGTTGGAGAGGTCGATCTGCTCAAAACTTGGCCTTGATCGGAAATGGCACTCTAGCCTGTTTCGCGATCATGCAGCATTCGCATAGCTGGTTGGGGTGTTCAATCTTGGGAACCCCAAAGGCCATCTCATTGTCGCCTATCATCTTGAGCGCGTAGAAGTTCACGTGCCCAAGTCTCGCATGCCACAACCAGGCCGGGTCTGCTAGGGATGCCATTAGGCAGACAGGCTGGCCTATCTCTAGGAAAATCTTGTACAACCTGTTCGGCATTCTGCTCACCTTCATTAACAGGTCGCCACCTTTGTTCCACATCTTTAGATAAGGACTAGACATCACCACTGTGTTGCCGATCTATGTCATCTGTCCGAGGCTGATGATCTCTGTCTCTGCTCGGATTCCGACCAAGTCTGCTCTCTGATCTCCGGGCATGTCTGCTTCCTGCTCTCCAGGCACGTCTGCTCTCTCTCGCCTACGAGGATCGTCTCCTCGTCTTCTTGTCCGTCCAAGCTCACTTCCTGTTCGGCAAAAATCAGGGCCGGCTGGTCTTCATCGAATCTTATCAGATTCGCTTCCTCTTCGTGGTTTCTGCTGCGACACTCTGAAGCAAAGTGCCCAAGCTTCTGACAGTTGTAGCACTTCACTGTGCTCTTGTCTCTCCTGGTCGTACTTTCCTGACGGGGGTGCACCACTGTCGCGACCTCGCGTGTCTCGACCTCGCCCTTGTCCACGACCTGTACCACGTCCTCGGCTGTCTCCGCCGTAGTTACTCCGAGCAGAAGAACTGGAAGAGAATTCTGCTCCCCCGTTTTTCTTCTGTCTGGCCGTCCACTCTTCATGCGTGAGCAGGAGGCGCTTCTCCTCTTCTCTGTCACCATAGCTCTGAAGTCTCTCCTCGTGGGTTTTGAGGCGACCGACAACCTCCTCTATCGTCATGGTCTTGAGGTCGCCGAACTGCTCGATCGATGTCACGATTTGCATGTACCTGTGTGGCACGGCTCGTAGGAATTTCGTGACAACGGTGGTCTCCTCCACCTTGTCTCCTAGCGAGCGGATACCAGTAACAATGGACGTGAGTTTCATGGGAAAGTCATCAATGGACTCACCTTCCCTCATCCGAATAAACTCGAATTCTCTTTTCAAGGTTTGAACATTTGCATCTTTGACGCGATCTGCGCTCATGTGCATGGTTTGAAGCGTTGCCCACGCCTCCTTTGCGGAATCCTTCTCTGATATCAAGAAAAGGACGTCTTCTGGAACTCCTTGATAGATGGCGGCGAGTGCCATCCTCTCCTTGCGCCCTTCGACATCGTTGCCTTCTATAGCCTCCCAAACACCTTGCGCCTGCAAATTCACTCGCATCTTCAACGCCCAAACCGAGTAATTGCTCTTCGTGAGCATCGGATAATGGAGCGTCACGCTTCCCTCCTTTGATCCGATCTTCGTCGCCGTCGTCAATTCTCCTCCGGTGGATTCGCTTTGTGACAACATCTTCTCTGGCACTGTGCTCTGATACCACTTGTTGGTTCCAATTAATGGATCTGCAACCAAAGAACACGAAGAACAAAGGAAAAGAAAGCAAGAAGAAATTTGGGAGAAAAAGCTTCTTTGATTACTCGAATGCAATAATAATTGAGGTACAAAAATTGACCACTAACACTAGTATTTATAGGAGAAACTAGAAAGCTAAACCCTAGCTAAACTTCCTAAAATAAACTCAATCAAATCTTTACAATTTACACGTTTCCTAATTAGAATGGGAAACCAAATCGTATCAAATCTCCAAACTTGCTCCTAAAGTTTGGCTTCTAGTCGTATGTTCCTAGCAAGCCTGCTAGGCTCTCTTTCTGCTCGTGGAAATCCTGCTAGGAGTTCTTCTGGTAGGGGCATCTCTGGTAGGAGCATTTCTGGTTGGGTCCTTTCCTGCTAGGAGGATTCTCTGGTCGGACCCATCTCTAGTGGAAGTTCTCTGGTGGGAGAACTCCTGCTAGGAAGATCTCTGCTCGGGCTCTTCTCTGCCCGGGCAAGCTCTGGTGGGGAAATCCCTGGTGGGGAAATCTCTGCTAGGAGTTGAGCTATGTCAGGCTTAAACTCACATTCCAGAATTTTTAGGCCCTAAATAGCTCAAAATCATATTTTTCAAGTTTTCTTTGGAAAAAAAGAGAATATGTAGAATAGAGTTTGATTTTAATTTTAAAAAATTCATAGAGTCTGATTTAGGGCTTTTAAGATAGGTTTTGTGCATAATTCAGTTTCAATCATGTTTCATGTTTTACAAAATTTAAAAAATACGAGGATCTACTCCGAAATTATGTTTTAGTATTTCAGCGAATCTAAATGCTAAAGAGTATCATAGTTGCAACCGTTTTCTTAAAAATATCAAAATACAAAAGTTGTTTGTATTCAAAAAATAATAATAATGAATGTTTGTGAAAAACGTTTTGAAAGAGCTCTAAAGTAGTCTAGTTAGTGACGGCTTCGAAATAGTCGGGTCGTCACAGGTTTTACGTAGTTCAAACTTTAAGAGTTTTCATATATCTTTCGATACTACCTTAAGATGTTCCGAACGTGCTCGAAATGTTGTAGTATTTACTTAAGGCACTTCCTTCAATTTTTACTTTAAACTCTCTCTCTCTTTTCTTTTTTTCCTTTTTACCACCCCTCTCGTAACAAACAACTTGAAAGTAACTTTTTTACTTTAGGAAAAATTAGATATGTGAAATACTACTATTACTATATATTGCATAATTTTGATGCATATGTTGACTGAAAATAACAATGCACACTGATTGATGTGAGCAACCACGTGCTTCTCATTTCCACTTCTCTGTCTTGTGGATTGAAATTGCTTGGCACTAATTCCCTTGCTCCTCTGTACGGACAGTGCCACCACAAAGTTGTTGCAATGCCTTTGCCACGTTTCCCTCTATTTCATCACGTGCCTTTATTCCTTCTTCTACCTATAAATCATTGTCTTTCCACTAATCACTTTCACGTTATTCATCTCTTAAATTGCTTGCTTAACTTTTAAAATCCCAGTTAATAACATTATAACTACTTGTCTAATTTTGTATTTTTTTAACTCAAATTTCTCAACAATTATTATTTTTAACATCGAAATTTTTAATGCTCATTATTTTATTACATCTACTTTTTTTTAACTAATTTAACTGAGTTTTGAATACGTCAAGTCCTGAAGGACCTGAACATATGACTTTGGAAGAGATAAAATTTGTTAACCACGCATCTAAATTTTACCAAATCAATTAAAAAGTAAATTAAATTTTTTTATAAAACACTAATCACTTATGCCGTCGCGTCGTCATTAACCCGTGTATTTTTTTATTTTTTTTATTAATATAATTGAATCGTTCTAAATAAGTTGCAATCATGAGAAGAGAATTTGATCAGATTTTGTGTCTATTTCTGAATTAAGTGTTAAAGTGTCGGTGCTAAACAAGGAATTACCTAAACAGTAAACTCATATACTTCATTGATTTGAGAAAATTGTTGAATTGTTATTTTGGCCTTTAAAGCTCTAAATATCTATCTATTAATGTCAGTGTTGGCTTTACTATTCAGCGCTAAAACAAGGTTAAAAACGGAAGAAAAAGATGGCGACATGCTTACCTGTAAAGACACTAATCATCTTATCAAAAAAAAAAAAAAGACACTAATCATGATTACTAGCTTTAATTGAAACTCTCTTTACAGATAGCAAGAGCGATTTCTGGGCACCAAAAAAATGGGATCAAGATCTCTGCTTTTCATAGCAATTATCAAAGAGCTTCATATTTATAGCAAAATATATGTACAAGAACATTGGAATATTACACTAATGGAATTTACCCAAAATAAAAAGAAGAAGAAATAAATACCATGAAAATTGTTGATGAATGCTTGGGCTTCCGCTAGCTTCACCTCACTAATTACAGAGACTAAACTCGGATTAATTACTAACTTAAACACTCAATGGACTAAGATTTTATACATAGCTTTTACCGGGAAGCCTTAAAATGTCCCAGATTCTCCTACAAGCACTTTCCGGTTCCGTCCGGTTTTTACCCGCCGTCGCCGCCGACTTTCGACGACAAGGCTGACCGGAGCTGCTCTTGCGTGAAGAATCTGCTGCCCATCTTGACCGTAGCCTGCTGGATCATCAGATCGTTGACCACTGAAACGCTGGCGTGGTTGACTTCGAGGTCGAGCTCCTTCAGCGCCGCCATCAGCCTCGCCGCCGGGTGGTTCCTTTTGCTGCACTGGATCCGGATCATCGCGTCCCACCCGATGATCTTGACCTCGATCTCGAGGTCAACGAGCTTGCTCGTGACCGAGTTCTCGGCACCGGCCGAGGACGAGCGTGAGTCTTTCGCGGCGGTCAGCTCCTTCCTCGCCGAGTCGACCTGCCGCTGGAGATCCTCCTTGTCGGCCTCGGTGGCCTGGAGCTTTCCCTTAAGCTCGTTGATGTACGAGATGGCGTCGCCGAGGAGCGACGCCTTGTCCATTTTGGAAACGTTGGGGACGACAGCGCGGAGCGCGTAGAATCGCTGGTTCAGCTTCTCACGCCGCTGCCGCTCGGCTTCCACGTGGTTCAGCGGCTCCTCCCGGCCGTTGGCGGGCTTCCGCCCCCGCTTCCTGGGCCGCTTCTCCGGCTCAGACGACGCGGCCACAGCGCCTCGCACGCTGTCAACCTCCCTTGCGATGCCCACCGAGGCCTCGATGTCGGACTGGTCAGAGTCCCCTCCCGTTGTGGACTTCACCGCGCCGCTGGACGGCAGGATCACGCCAGAAGTGAACGAGAGCATTCCCTCCTCCCGCGGCGCCGCTGACCTCTTCCGCTTGTTTGACTCCTCAGTAGCTGGGGCCGCCTTGCTCTCCCCGAAGTTGAGAATCTCGCCGGACTCCGGCTTCAGAGCGTGCGAGCTCCCATTGCTCTTGCCGTTGCTCCCGTCGAACCCGTACTCGGAGAAGTTAAGCTGTTTGGTGAAGAAGCTCTGCGTTTGCTGCGCCTTCGAGGTGGGAACCTCCGTCAAGCTGCTCGAGCTCGGGTTGTTGTTGTTAATGGCGGTCGTCCCCGTCGTGGTCGAGTCCTTGAGATCGATCCCGGCCGGCGCGGCGGCGGAGGAGGAAGGGTGGTCGTTGAGCCAGATCGAGGAAGGATCGTTCTCGCCCTGGTCAAGAGGCCAGGACCCAGAATCCAAACCCGCGGAGAAATTGAACAAAACCCTAACCTTGTTCAACAGATCAGGGTTCTGGAAGATGAGCTCGGTCGAGCCGAGCTCGACCACGCCGTTCTCCGAGGGGATGCACACGATGGTCTGGATCCCGAAGATCTGGCCCTGGCGAGTCCGCTCGCACGGCGACGCGGCGAGGCTCTCGCCGCCGGCGACCCAGATCGGGTTCGAGTTCAGGAAGGCCTGGCCGGGGAGCCCTCCGCCGTTGACGAACGACTGCGTCATCGAGATGAGGAAGAACCACTCCGTGTCGGTGACCTCCTCGTCGACGGCGGCTTCGTCGGCGACCGAGGCCGAGCCGGAGATGAGCGAGTTCAAGTCCCGGAGCACCTTCTTGCGGTGCTCCTGCTCGGCGGCGGAGGTGGCCTTGAGCTTGGCGCGCGACTTGTCCTCGTCGCCCTTGTAGTAGCCGTCGCCCCAGCCGAGGACGACGGCGGCGGAGTAGTCGTAGGAGGACTGCCAGAAGATGGCGTAGGTCCAGGCGTCGCGCGCGCCGTCGATGAGGGCCTGGAGGCGGTGCTGGAGGCCCTCCTGGTTCACGGGCGGCGGCGGCGGAGGAAGGGAGGAGGGGGGCCAGAAGGAGGAGAGGTCGGAGGAGGTCATGAAGGCGTCCATCATGGAGGCGTTGTCGTCGGTCCAGAGGTTCATGGTGGGAGGTATCCGATAGTCAGTCATCTCATCAAGCGTGTGAAATGTGCGTTGAGAGAGAGAAGAAGATATATGAGAGAGAGAGAGAGAGAGCGAGAGCGAGTGGAGGGGGTTCCACGAACGAACGAGGCTGTGTGTGGAGCCACACGCCCACGATTTAATTTACTTCCTTCCTTCCTATACCATTTTATCTTCTTCTTCACCTCCTTTTGAGTTCTTCAATGACAACTAAAACTAGATACCAATTGCATGCGCGCGTGAGTCTACAATTTTTTTAGAAATTTAATTTACGAGTGTAGTAAAATTATGATGATAGATTTTAGAAACGGAAATTGATTGTGTTAATCTTGTAAAACGTAAATATTTGAGTACATCATACATACTAAGGTTTTTAAACAATAGGGTCGGAACTCTGAAATAGAGCATATTTACTACTTAGTGCCTATAATTAGTTATGTAACACGTGAATAATTACAGTCCAACTGTCACGACATGATTAGATTTTAGTTTTCCTCAGGGTGAAGATCTTTTGAAGATTAGTGAATCGTGTATCGATTTGAAGGTAGAATATAAAGAACGTAAGACAAGGTCTTTGATTTCGCATAAGTGATTACAAAAAGAATACTAAGTAAAAATACCGATACGAGCACATGTCTTGGGAATTAGTTGCTATTTTGATTTATTTCCAATATTAATGATTTATATCTATATTTATCATTCCTTAAATCTTGGGAATTAGTTGCTATTTTGAGGGAAAAAGTGAGCTACGAATTTGACTTCTTAAATACGTATTATTGGCCTCCTTCTTCCTCAGTTCTCCAAGTCTACAATTCAGAGAAAATTCAGAGAGGGCTCAACAACCTAAAATCAAGCTTGCGATTTTCACGTCATCCACGTAATCAAGCTTGCTGTTCGTCAAGAACATTCGAAGGGACGTTACAGAAGGTTTTCATACTGCATAGATAAGTATCAAATTGTCCCTTCTAGAGATTAACCTTACCGTCAGTATCAAGGTTATCAGTTATCACAGAACGGTGTTTTATCATCGATTATTCCTACCTCGGGAGAGGCGTCGAGTGTGTTATTGAGAATCATACTGAAGGATTCATTCTAATGTCGAAAACATAGCAAGGGGATCTTGCTGAGTCCGATTCCATAAGGGAAGTGAAGGTCGTCACGTATCGAGACTCTATCACCGTTTCAAGACCAATCTGTTCTATCACCTATAACTTCAGGGGGGGGCTCCTTTTCTTTAGCTATTTTACTTACCTAGTAATTGGTGCTTGTAAACTTTATTGGTGATTAATTTGGGCGAGGGCCCCGCAGAAGTAGATAGGTATCGAACTGCGTAACCAAAACATCGTGTGTCTCTTTATTGCTTTCCATGTTGTGTTTGGTAACTATCTCGTTAATCCGCATAAATCACGTAAACTGACTTTACACTTCTTTCTCCCCAACGGCTAATGACCTTGATCTCGTCCATCCATTGAGCAACTGGCACGTGTAGAGGCGTTCTCGGGTTCTCTGGAGTTGAGTATTTCTTCCTTGACGTGTCCCTTGACGAGCTGGTCAATGAGGAGTTTTGTGGGCTTACTTTCCGGGATTGCCAAGTATTCGAAGACCGACTGGGGAAGAAGACCTTTGGTGGGCTTTCCATGATGGGCTGCTTATCGGGCTTCTTCAGGTTGGACCTAAGCAGTTGGATGTCGAATTGTATCATGTCGTTTTTTTTTTTCATTCAGAGGTAGTTTTTGGTTTGGATGTCGTTTTTTTAGGGACAAAGTCCAACATCAGCAACAACAACTTAAAATGACATGATTCAAGCTCTATAAATAGGTAAAAGGGAGATGTCAATTTCTTTTTCTCACATAAATGCAATATTGACTATTAAAATCTAAAAAATTATAGGATTGAGATTCGCATTATTTCTTTCCATTTGCTCGACTTGCTTTATGCCTCGCCCTCGCATGATACAAACTTGGATTGGACTTTTGGCCGGTGGGTGTCTAGACAAGGCGGAGCCAGAACTTTAATCAAGAAGCGGCGAAAATTAATAGACTAAAAAAATTGTAATCATAAAAACTGTTGTTAAAAAACAAATTAAAAATATGTAGAGGTTTGGAATTAAACTCAAGGCTACAACTTGGAGGAGCAATACGATTCCACTGCACTATAGTGACATTTTTTTTATACAAATGCTATGTTTATTATTTATATATAAACGAGGTTGTGCCCTAATTGGATTAGAAAATGGAATCGACAAAACAAAAATAAATGATGACACCGGGAATTAATGTAAAAAGTTTGACATGTCACTTGCTACTTGCAAATCTTCCTCACGATAATCAGATTAAGAGAAGAATACATGTGTACAAGCACTAAAAAAATCTCTGTATTTCTCTATCCTGAAGTTGAACAAAAGCATGACTCGTGTGTATAATACACAAAGTATAAATACATATCATAAACAAACCCTTCAATTAGCTTGGTGACTCTACATCATATTTTTATCGCGACTTCGGTACATATGGTTTGGCATCATCTTGATTATTTCAGAATTGTTTATTTCCTCTTATATTTGGGATTGTTCTCCTCGTGAAGCGAGTGCAATTTAAATTTAATTCAAGATCTTAATAGAGCTTGTTTTTATAGTCTGCGAACTTTACCAGTAAAAAAAAAAATTAGTTTTTTGTAAGGTTTTTATTTTTATTTTTTTATTGAAGCAACGACTGAAATTAATATTTAACGATTTATCAAAACATTGTGAATTTATGGTACTAGATGCGAATCTTTTTTTAACTGCTTTCGGAGAAAGTTTAAATAAAAAAAGTTAGCGTTCACTTTTTGGCTTGCGAATGTATTACTTTCATTTCAATTATTAAACTTCAACTTATTTATTAAAGCCGCTATAAGAATCTTCTACTACCTAGCCAGCCATCTTACATCTTAGTGACGCATTAACGCACTAACATTTTCTTTTAATTAAAAATCTCATTAAAGAACATTAAATGTGTATACAATTGAATATTGGATTATATTATAATGTCTACAAAATATATGAAATAAAATTATATTTTATTCTGGCAATAACCTGTCCTTTATTTATTTAACTTTCACGTGATACATACTTGCATTTGATTTTGTGTCAATTTTTTACTCTTATTTGACTTTGAGACTAAGTTGCTTACTTATACTCGTAGTTAAAAAAGATTTGCCTTGAAGTTTGTAAGACTGTGATCTTCATAGACTCGTTGAAGCTTCAATTAATTTTAAAAAAATAAATCTAATGACCCAGAGCCGGCCCGATAGGTGGGCGAGTTTGGCGACCCCCCAAGACCCCCAATATTTAAAGGCCCCAAATATTATATAATTTAGAAGAATGCTTATAAGATCGGATGAAAGAGGTTTCCTTGTTTGTATTGTAAGTAATGCAACTTGAAAAATCAAGAACAATAACATACTTACTTAAAAATCAAAAAAATATATATATTTCGTGGAGCAACAATAAATATTTGTATTTAAGCATAGTACGTTGTGTCAAGTATATTATTATTAAGAAATTAAAAAAAGGCCACGTTTTAACTTTTCGCCCAAGGCCCCCGAAAATATTGGGCCGGCTCTGTAATGACCAATCAAAAAAGCTAGGGCAAAATACTAATCATAAAGTCTAGTCATTAGAATATATCAACTGCAAGTTCAAGTATTAGATTATGTACTAAGCCATTATATATATATCCATGCGTAAAAGTGGCTTTAACTTAGAGTCGGATCCAAGATTCGGGTCCCGAGTTAGACCCGTTGAACACATGGATAGTTGAATTTTGAGTCAACGCGGATTGACTGATGATCGTCAAAGCTGGAGGTGAATCCGTCGTCTGGGATGAGTCTCCGGGATGTACTCGGTGATCCTTGGCGAACTTCCTTCCTTGGCGAGCTCCTCGTCGAAGCAAAGTCCTTAGAGAGCTCCTCGTCGGGGCGAAGTCCTTGTCTTGGTGAAGCTTCTCCTCGGGGCGAAGTTCTCGTCTAGGCGAATTCCGGTCTTGATGAATCTCTGAGATGTTCTTGATGATTTCCCTTCCTTGGCGAAGCTCCAATGGCGAGGGAAGACCTGCAAAAAAAGGGTAGATCGGGCTCGTGCCGTGTCGCTATGGTTGGGCGAGGCTGTCTACGTATCTCAGTTTAAGATAATCAAGTCCCACGTAGTTCAATGTTAGTGATAAATGGCGGGTGAATGACGATGTGGTTTTACTCGTCGCAAGTGCCGATGTTGGCGGCGCGAGGGTGACCCTTGGACGAATGGAGAGGGTATTACCGGCATGAGATGCTCGTTGTCAACCTCATCGGTGTTGGCGAGCTCGTTGGGGCGAGGGCCTTAACCTGGCGATGGATGCTCCTTCTTTGTCAACCTCGAGGTATCCGCGTCCACGCGTTGATCTAGCGAGGGAAGCTCCTTGTCGACCTCGTAGGTGTTGGCGATCTCGTTGTGGTGAGGGCCTTAACCTGGCGAAAGACGCCTTCGTCGACTCGTCCAACAACCTTCCTGGCAAGGCTAAGTCTCAATGCATGTTCTCTTCTCAGACGAGCCTTTGTTGGCGAGCTCTCAGGGCTCACAAGTGAAGAGGGAAATTTTATAGAGAGAGAAAGCTAAAGAGAGAAGCTATGGAGGAAGCTGTGAGTGAGTGTAGAAATGAGGAAGGCAAGACTTCTATTTATAGGAAAACCAACTCCCTGGGGGCCTGCGAATTTATCCATTGCATGAGGGGACTGGCCGCGGCTCCTTGCTTTGTCGAGGGGCTCGCCAGTGTTCCTTGGCTCGTTTTTTATGTCTTCTAGTTGTCCGCGAGTTTGTATGTTGAGTTCGGGGGAATCTGGGGGATTTCCCAGGGATCTTTGTAAGCTCGAATCTCCAAGTCGTGTGGAATACTTTTGAGTTATCTCTTTCTCAAGTTGTGGCGAGGTGCTTGCTTGGCCAGGGTCTTCGTCGGGCGACGGGGCTCGCTAGGTAAGGTACCTCGTCGGGCGAGGGGCTTGCCATACCAGGGTACCTCGTCAGGCGAGGGGCTCCCCAGGACAAGGTACCTCGTTAGGCGAGGGCAACGCACCTTGTTAGGGGGCTCGCCAAGGCAAGGTACTTCGTCAGGCGAGGTGCCTTTCTGATCAAGGGCTTTTTCTTCTTCGTCTTCTTAGCTTTGAGCCTCGCCAAATGCGTTGGGTTGTGGGTCGGTGGGCTTTGAATTTTACTGGTCGGCTTTGACTTTTACCAAAAAAGGCCCAATTTCTTTATATTCCAAAAAATACATATAACAATATATATATATATATATATGAATATCAAATACATTATCAATATATGTACCACGTCCATTTCCTTAGTAATTAAGGAGTTGGGGTGGGAGCAGCACTAGGTGGCGTGCGGGCGGGAGCAAGCGCTTGGCCATTGGGCCAAGGAACCGAGACAAGCCTCGGCCCTTGAGGCCAGGCCCAAGGTGCAGATGGTACAACCCATCGACGAATGAAGGCGGGTGTGTATTAAGATTGGTAGACGCCAAGCCCGGTGTTGCGCATGGGTCAGAGTTACATGCGCAAAATGTGGAAGCTCGAGCAGAGAAACAATTGAGCGGGCGAGAAAGTGGGCATGCCAAGCCCGCGTGCGATTGATAGGATAGCATCCCGAAACGCGTGGAGGGACGCTAGAGCATGTACCAACCGTGCCTTTCATAGTTAACTAAGATTAGGTTTGTAGTGATCTTTAATCTATAGATTTAGTCTTGCTCTGTATTCTGTAAGCTTCTTGTGTTTATTCGTTGGATGCTTATCATATTGCTTGATTGTATGAGCTTAAACATAAGTTTGAGTGAACAACTAATCAGGTTTTGAGAGGAAAATTATAATTAATTGGTGTCCAAAGAAACACGAGAACGTTCTATACCACACACAGCTTCTTTGACCATATTTCCTGCCTATAGTTCAATATGTGTGTAAAGTTTTAAATTTAGTGTTATATACATATATATAAAGAAAATAGCAGCAAATGTTCTTAAATTTAAGCAAAATTAACGTTCATGTACTCAAATTATATTTGTAAAAGCCTAAGTACTCAAGTCACGTAAAAGTATAGGCTTAGTATTTTCCGTCCATGTTCTCTCTTTCCAGTTAAATTATAGTTAGTATCATTGGATTCTCATTTACCATGTTTTATCGACATACCTTTTATTATGAAGATACGTGGTAAATGAAGATACAATGACACATTGCTATAAACTAATGAGAGTGCAAAATGAGAATTTTACACAATTTAGGTACTCCAGATATTACAAATTGAACTTAATTACATAATTATTAATTTCACCTAAATTTATATTTAAATACATTTATCATGATCATCTCATACATATATATATTATCTAATAAAAGAATATCTAAATATGTGTAAGAAAAATCCATTGAGAAATATACTTGAAAAGGCATAACAAGAAAAATTTGGTCCCTGAAACACTCTACTCTACACACCACACGGTCTTCCAATTAGTCTACGCGTTGACACGACTTAACTCTAACCCAAACCTCTTTTCCTTTCTATATTATTATTGTTATTAATCAAAACATTTAAATTAAATAAATATATATATATAAATATACATATAAAGCATCACCTTATCTATTCTTAACTTCGTGTGAAATAGCCGACATAAAAATACTTAAAGAAGTTTTTATAGTTTTTATAAGAGATCCAACGATGATTTTTTTTTTAAAATGTTAAGAGAGATTCATTGATGATATAAATTCAAGAAGTTGATGAATGAGAAATATGCCACTTGAAAGTGAGGTGACGAGACTCTACAATCTTTCTCTTTCGCACCGCCCCTTTATCCAATCGATTTTCCACGGGCACCTCAATGACATTTGTTCGGTTTCTCATAAAACAAAAACGATATACAGAGGTTTTCGTATCACATACCTCAAAAAATTGAAATGTCGAGGGTATACTGATGAATATTTGCAGTTTTTAAATCTATAGTGTTATGAAATGAATACATATTGGATACAAACGATAATATTTTTTTCTTCTTAAAAAATATCGAGACTATTCGCGCTTGTCATCCACGCACTTATGCCCCTACCATTTATTATTATTAGGGATATTGCGGCAAAAATTCCATGAATTACTTCTTTGCACGTGACATGTTAAATAATTCATTTGTCGTGGCAAAAGTTTCAAAAGACCAAAAAAGTTTTTGTCGTAAATTGTAAATTTTATCTTTATTTTGGCAACAATTACAAAAAAACTAATAAATAGCCGGCTTTAAGATCTAAATTTCTTACGGAATTTTTTTTTTTTTGAAAAAAAATCTATGATAAATGAAATTTAAAACATTCAACATATTGTGAGATATTATGAGATATTTCGTAGTACTTTTGTCGCAAACTGATAACTTTCAACGAAATAAAACAAAATAGTTGGCCCCAAGAGTCAATCTTAGCCGTCCATCGTCTTTTTGTCCCTCTTCGTACATCAGATTCAGGTGGGACATGCTAATGAGTAACGGGTGGGCAATAAAGTGTTGGCAACTTGATAAATTTAGGGAAAACAGCGGTAAAAGTACTTAAAGTTTTTGAAAAGTTAAATTAATTATTTTTTTGTGACAAAAGTTGTCAAATTATTATTTTATGTATTCTCTCATACTTTCATCCAAAATCGTCCATCGTGTTACGTTTTTTAAACCCATTAAATATACCATTGTTTATCAGTGATAAATCAATTTTTTTAAAATTAAATATGGTATATTTAGTAGGTTTGAAAATGTGATACATGATGACTAATGCAGTTCGGGGCGAAAACATGAAGGAAGATACAAAATAAGAATTTGACAATTTTCACTATCCAAAACAAAAGAAGAACTTAAAATCAACTTTTTTTTTTAAAAAAAAAGGTACTTATCAGCTATTTCTTATAAATTTATAAACTATTTGTCTTTAAAAATTAGCAAATAACTATTGGGTCACGTTTTGCTCGATGCGTGTCGTCGAAATAACGTTTTGTTTGACTAATGATGAATTATTTTAATGTGTAATTATCTATTTGGCACGTGTATTTACCTACTTTCACATGTGAAAGAAAACCCACTGCCACATATTTAATTAATTTAATATCTTCAGGGGAATCTCATATTATTTTAATATTATATGCTTGCAACGCTGGCAGTGGCGGAACCAGGAATTATGTACGGGGGGTCGGATATAATTTTTTGTCAAAATTTTAATTTGAAGGGGTTGTATTAAAATTTTGATGAAAGTTAAGGGTGGTTTAACTATAATTTTATATATACTTACATTAGATTTTTTGAAAAATAGGATATTATTTACACAATTTTTTTTTGGAGGGGGTGGTTTGAACCACACCCCCTGTCCACATACATCCGCCAATGAACGCTGGCCTTGTAATTTGCAACCCTGTATTCACTTATAATTCAATTGTTTTCTAGATGTTTGAGAAGTCTTTCAAATAATCCTCTTCAAGAACATTGCAGCTAAAGCCTTCAAAACTTATCTGCGTCTTATATATAAATTTTTTTAAACTCAACTTTTAACAATTAAAATTTTTAAATACGCCAGTTTCTAGCATATAAATGTTAACTATTAAGTGTCACGTGACACCTATTGACTGCGACGTAGCAATGCCATGAAAATCAGTTGTCACATGAAATTTTTTAAAATAATTTTTCATTTTTAAAAAATAAACTTTACTTTTTATTTTTATTAAAGAATCAATATTATTTAATTATAAAAAATATTATCAAAACAACATATGATTATTATCAATATTTTTATAACCAACAAATTATTGATTATTAAAATAAATAAAATAAAATAAAATATTTATTATTTAAATAATAATTAAGCTTTTTGCTATATTTATTATCTACATATAAATGAGCAGATATTGGAATAAAAATATACATTTGTAGTTATTGTTGTTTTTATTTTTCATAGTTAAAGTCTATTCTATTAAAGCTTATTGAACATATTAACAATTGATTCTAAAAAATAAAATAAAAATTATTATTCATAAAAATAATAACTAAATACCACGTGGCAATTGAGTGGCGTGGCATTGCCATGTCCCATTCAACTGGGTGCCACGTGGCACTTAATAGTCAACATTAACGGTCAAGGCCTTTTTTGAAAGAAGATGACAAGTTTGAGGACTTTAGCCGCTAAAAATTGAGTTCAAAGAATGTATCTATAAGAAATAGATGAGTTTTAGTATTTTAGTCGCAAATTCCCCTTACATAAATGCATTAAGAGAAAGTAACATTTTTTTTATATAATTACTCGTATCCAAAATTGTATACATGTTCTTAAAACGTAAAAGTAACAGTTAAATACTTAAAGTGCACGAATTGAAAAAAAAAATCTGGCGGTTCTTCTTTTACACCGTTATTGCCAGACGTTAAATGGCATTTTTGGTGCATTAATATCCTACGTCTTATCCCATTCAACTAAATTTACACGTTTTATCATCGCTTACCACCATTTCAGGTAAATTTTCACGTTTTGAATAATTAAAGATTATCAAGGAAAAACATATATAGATACACGTTGTGAAGAAAATTTAAATTTTGGTTGGGATAATCATGTGGCATCATCAACACGCTGTTGATGTCAAATTTCGTCAAATCCATCCTTAACATAACGCGAGCCATTATGGCCCAAAAACGACATCGAATAGAGGCAAGAAATATGTTGACCATAGTCAACATAAAAGCCCAGTTTGTGAAGGAAGGCTTAACCCATGAAGAAAGGCCCAATTCGCAAAAAAAGCCCAAAGTGAAAAGGCTCAATAAACCCTAACCCTATAAATAATAAAAGAAACCTCATTAAGAGGGGATCCAAGAAAATCAGCCGAGAGACATTCAGCCAAGAAGAGAAGAAAGAAAGAGAGGAGAAAGAAGAGAAGAGAAAAAGAGAAGAAAATCAACGAAACAGAGAAGAAAAAGAATGAAGAGATCAAGCCAAAACCCATTGAACTACGTGATGACCTGATCATGGTTCGCCGGGTACGTAGGCAGCCTCGTCGAGAGCGGCGTGGTGCGGCATCAAATCATATATTTATCATTATTCTTCGATTGTCCAAGCTAATAAACAGGGAAAACCGGGTCCTCTCGGAATCACAATAAATCAAAGATATTCATATTTCATAATTATTTGTGTTATTTCGATTATCTTTGTGACTGCAAGGTCGTAAGAATCGTCCTCTACACACGCCACACATGTCATTTAACGTATGAACAATCATCGCGAGACACAAGTTATGACCCCACTTTTATCTCGTATATCTTTCAATAGTATCACTAATGTAAGCTTGCTTGTCCACACAACTTGTTAATATTAGTCTCCACAAAATTCTATGATCTCATTATTTGCTCTAAGATTTCACAACGTTACCACCAAAATGTTTGCACACTCACACTTGAAAAGCCCTACTAACATGATGTGTTGTTCATCCCTAGTTGGGAATCTAATAAAATTGCACTACAATTGTTGAGAAGGAATATGAAATTCAAGAATTTTATGTTACTGTATTATGATTTTCTTTCTTTCAAATACGGTATAATTTTATAAATTAATAATATCGAACCATAAAAAAATTACCCCATTAATGTCACACGTTAGTATTGATTCATAACCTTGATAAATCAACATTGAACTATATTATATGTGTTGAAGAATAATTTTCGTGAATAGAAATATTAAAAAATAATTATAATAATAAATAGTTCAAAATAGCGTTGTTGATTAGGGATGCTTATTTCTCCATTCACAAAAAAAAAAAAAAAAAAACGATTCTTCATTTCTTTGTGCATAGAAGTCAAAGGCGACGTGACTAAATTATAAGGTAATACCTTAAATGAAACTGACCAAAAATACAAATGATTTCAAATTCAATCAAGACTGATAATATGTACAGTCAACTTTGACTATAAAAAGTACTAACATTCTTACTTTTATTTTTATTATTAAACTTTAAAATACTCAATAGATAAGTTGTTCCGAAAAAACACGTCGTGAAATCAGTTACCCGTCGGCATACCCGTAAAATAAAGGTTGTGGTTTTTTTTATCGGTATCAGTATTTGAATTCATGATCTACACTACTACTAATATTAGAGTCAATACTATAAAGCATGGTTTCAAATACCGATACGAAAGAGAAATTGCAACCTCCATTTTACAGGCATGCCGATGGGTAACGAGTTTACCGATTGAAAATTTGGGGAAAAAAAGGCATACCTAATGCCGCATTGATCGAGAAAATTTAACGAGCATGCTGCATACCGACAGAAATGTCGGAAAATAATTTTGAGCTTTCAACAATATTTTTATATATGTCCAAAATTATATATTTATTACCATAAGACATGTATAACTAAAAAATCACACTCGTAACAAGGCATCATATTTATAACTTATAGTTGTATTTCACTAAAAATAAGAGTTATACTTATAACTTATTATATATATAGGGTTACAATTATATTTTTTATAAAAAACTAAAGATAACAACTTATTATTGAGGAAATAATAAGACTGTAAGAACTCCTATATTAATTAAAAATTAAAATTTCATCGTGAGGAGAGGGTAAATGCAGGATGAAAATTGCCCTATAAAAAAACTGCAAAGGTTCTTAGTGACATTTTGCAGTTTTCGTACTTACCCGCGATTTTTGTGAGACATAATGCGCTACATGCCTCTCGAGAATCAACATAAACTTTTCTTTTTCTACCAGATTGAACTAAGAATAATATTAACTGTAAATGTTTTACAGAATGCTACAAATTTTTCCCAGTACCTTAAGGCCGCGAACCTCTGCTGATGCGAAATTCGATGAACGATAACGGCTGAAATGCGGTTTGGGATTTCATCCGTCCTCCGCAAAATTTTTGGGTAAATAATTAATTTTATATTGCACCCACCAAAATGGGCAGATAAGTGTAATACTTATAGTGCATTAAAAAAAGTGTAATTCTTATAGTTACTATTCCAAATAATTTAATAACTCGACTTTTCAAATTGCTCAAAAGTCTCTTAGTTTCCATTTAACTGCATTTGTTTTCAAAAATGTGTGCGCATATATAATATTACTTAGCGCATATAATAAATAGAATTCAAAGGATAACTATGTACAATTAAAGATGGTCATGAACAAGGACACATGATAATTCCACTAGTATTGTTAATTCATGTAGATTGGATTACAGATCACTTTTGCAATATTATATCTATTATGATGATCGAGCATGTTATATCACTAGAAATGTGTCCCTTTTCGTCACCCTATAATTTTCAACCAAAAATATGAATAAAAATAATTGAATAGATCGCGAGGATCTCACAAAAGTTATATTAATACACTTCAGATATAGCGGGTATAAGAAAATTTAGATATAACAATATTATGACATTTTATTGTTACAGCTAGCTGTAAGAATTCTTCATGTTTTTTTTAATATAAATTACAGCTTTCGACTTTGCAACATAATTAAAAAAAAAAAAAAAAAAAAACCAACGCTCAATTGGAAAAGAATCTAATCATGCTATCTCTGACTTCTTATTATAACTTGATCAGAATAAAGTGTGCTACATTTCAATTTTAAAATACAATTAATACCATAGTATATAACGTATTGTTTTATTATAAAAAAAAAAAACAATGAAACTTACATGTGAACACTACAATTCACCAAGTAAGACTAGGGTTTGATTCAGATAATTTAGATTATACAAACATATAGGTGCTTCAGAACTTGACAAAATTAAACAAGAATATCATGAATCGAATAATTAAATCACACAACTTTCAATAATGTGTTGATGTGTTTTTTGTATGATAGTATTTGGTCTAAGAACATGACCTATGTTATTTACAATGTGAGATTGTATGTTAAAAACCTAAACCCTAAACTCCAATACAATATCGGAATTCAGTTCCATCTATCCCATTAAAGTCTCTTACAAGTGAGACATGTGCATCTTTATGTTTACGGTTAAACTTGATAACATCAATTATTTAATAATTTTATTAAATTAAAATCATGTCTCTAACTTAATTAATATTAACTGTGTGTGAACGGAATTAAACTTTAATGCTGTTGTGGCCCTTAGCTGCTAATACCGTTAAAAAAAGAATTGTACGAAATGCCCATTTCTGCGTCAAACTTTTTAAGAAATGTCCATTTGTGAGAGTAAAAAATACACACAACGGGTAATTTTTAAAAAAAAATTGACACAAAATAAGCATTCGTTCATTAACCCTAAAAAAAAAAGATTAATTAGAAAATATACACATACACTTAATACGAAATTGGGTACTTATGTCAAAAAATATTCCACAATGCATATGATTGACCCCACTCGAAGTCAAGTGGCAAATGCAATTGATGACTAAACTTGACCCAATTAGCTAAAAACAAACGTGCCGTCGCTCGAGTTGGTCCCATGAAGTTTGACAAACATCCAAAATTCCAAATAATTACGTTAAAATCCATAGAAGAAAAAAAAAAACACGTGCTTTAATATATATATATATATATATATATATAGCGATTTCATTATCACCATACATAAACCATAAAGAAAAGTTGCGATCCGACCATAAATGTAACGTCATATTTCCTTAGAACTTAAGCTTTATTAAAACCAATTAGGAAGCATTTCACTCCGAAGTTTTACCCAAAATTATAGGCAATTATTTACTTTTGCGGAAAAGATATAGATTTCTTGCTTAGACATTTTATCAGTGAAGAATTTTTATTTTTTTAGTATCATTAGGACTTAATGATAATGCAACCTCGTCTCAACTTTTCTTGCAAGAATATTTTGAGAGAAAACCAACCTAATAAATTAGGTCCGGGTGTCTAAACACGGGCATGTCTTAGTGTACTATACGGGCATCTCTTAATTCGCTAAAGTATTACCGAGATTTTCATTGTCCCTTTACACTTTATAATTTAAATATAATAATATTTGCATCATTAAGTATATAGCTCTGCATTTTCTTTATACAAGGAGAATGTTACTACTTTATCAAGTAAAAAGTAGAGTGAAAACGTGCATAATTATATGAAAGCGCCGTGAAGTGCGATGGTTTCTTTTAAAAAGAATTGTCAAATAATATAGTATACTAATTATACAATAGTATAGATATCATATTTGTGGACATCAAGCGAAATAAAACCCGTAAAATAAAATATGTTCAAAAACTAAAAATTAAATAAACAAAAAACAAAAACCGTTCTGTCTTCTTGTTGATTGTTGACGTTTTGCTACGTCATTTTCACCTTTCTTTTGTTTACTCCAGTGGGCCCATTAGTCGGCCCATTGGGCTACGAAAGAACAATTTGATGGAGAATTTTAGACATATATTTTAGAATATAATACAATAATAATGAATGATTTTAAAATCTTTATCATATTTTTGTAGGTTGATCCGATTTTTCATAAGATGATAATTAACGGGAACTTGATTCTAACTAATGGTTGTTAATTTGGACCACGGAATAACCCCACGATTCGAACTAATTATCAGTTTAATTTTTTTTATCTTTTTTAAGGAGGACTCGAAGTACGGTTGCTAAATAATAGAGATTTCAAATTATTTTTAATCTCTTTTTAAATTGCAGCACTCTGCGGTCTAAATTAATTAACCGCTTTAAAATATTAAAAATAACCGGATTGGATCGGGTTACTGAATCAACCAAGCTAGTTTATAGATGAGAAACCTCTTTTTGTGGTCCATTGAATTGGACTCGAGTGTCTTTCATGGGAACATTGTCTTTACCTTAAAGTGAGACCACATGGTAGTTAGTTGTGCATTTAATTTTAAATGTAGGCCAGTTTGCAAACCTTTCAACTAAAATTCACTAGGGTAGATTACGGAAAAAAAAAATTTAAAACCGGTACCCAAACATGGACAAAATCAGAAAATGAATACAAAATTTTCAGGCTTGGGCTCAAGTTAAACAATTAAATATTATCTATTAGTGTCAATAATATAACCAATATATAGTTACAGAAACTGAATGAATTTATAGTCACTAAAAAGCTGAGAAAAGAAGCTTGTAATTTCAATTGGATTTCAAGATATCTAATAATTTTTTTTTCTCTCACTAACTCACAGTCATACCATTTTATTTGATATATTAAAATATACTATATAAACCCCTGAAATTATAAAACTATTTATATTATTTTATTTATTTGATAATTCAATATGCTTGATATTCTGTCTAAAGAGTAGAAATTCAATGTTCAGTTGTCGGAGTAATTAGTTTATTACAACTCTTTAACGTTGTTGGTACATTATTAAAGTATAGGCTAAGTTAAGAACAATTAGTTTGATTTTAGTTAGGAAAATAAGAATTGTCAAAAATATATATAAATTTAAAATTTAAATACTGATAATCATTAATTTCTCAATGGCATAACCTAGCAAATTTTCTAGGAGAACCATCTCTCTCCAACTTTCTGATTAGCTTAACCAATAATATATCACAAGGAAATCATTTGGTTGTTTGCCTTTTTTTTACTCATTCTTATTCTATTTAATTTTGATTAGTGGTGTGTGTGTAATACTTTATACAACTAATTAAACAACATTTGTTAATTTTGTATGCATAACTATAAACTAAATAGCTTTAAAAGGTTAAAAAAAAAAACATGAAATCGGCGGTTCATAATTTAAGTAGCTATAAAAAAAAAAAAAACATGAAATAGGCGGTTCATAGTTTTTTACTAAATCTAATCGACATCACAAGTAATAACATGTTTATTTCATATATTTTTATTAGAAAATTGTACGAAATGCCTATTTTTGTGTCAAACATTTTAAGAAATGCCCATTTGTGAGAGTAAAAATACACACAATGGACATTTTTTTTGAAAGATTTGACACAAAATGAATATTTGGTTCATTTACCCTATTTTATTTTTGTGTCTGTCAGCTTAAGAAGATCAATACATAATAGTTTAACAGTAGCCTTGCACGGCCCATCTACATGGGCCCAAATGGAAGGCCAGGCTTATGACTTAACAGCTCATTTAAATAACACGACTCATTTCAAAGGCTCTTCTGTAGCATTTTGTAATTCACCGATCTTCAATTCTGCATGTACTATAAAGTATAAACAAATCCGTAAACAAAATAGATCTATAACTTCAGATCCATAAAGAAGTTTGGAATATAAATCACAAAAAAACTTAATTAATTCACAAGAAGGGTGTTTTGTAAAACTAGAAGTATATTTTTATTATACTATATATGAACCGAATAAAAAAAAGGTTCTTAAAAATTTGGACCCGGAATCTGAATACTAACCGGTTCCGAGTATTCCAATTCCAGATATTCTGCACAGTCCTATTAAATGTTGCTAACAAAAGAGATAGAATATTAATTTCACATTTGAGAAATAGTTATCCACATACAAATAAAGTACGCAACCAAGTTTGATTGGCCTAATAACTCCACTACATACCTATTCAAGAGGTCACAAGTTCAAACCCATTGAGACTCAAATGAGTGTCCCTTTACATATTTAAACTTCGCCAATAATGTCACATAATCTAACAATGAATATATCTAATGCGAGAATGTATTGTAACCTTAGGCGATAGTGTCACTCCGTGTTTCGATTTTTGCGATTATCGCTGAAAAGCATGTTCTCAGAAAGTTATATCCTTTATTCGTTGTTGTTTTATATTTATCGCGATTTTTTTGATTCAAAAACTAAGGTGCTTATAGAGCAAAGTTTTTTAGTGCAAATTTTCGAAAAGTGAAGGACTTTTCGGTCAATAAGGATAAGTCAACCCTAGTATAAAATTTTCAAACCACGATAAAAGTTCCAGAAGATAATAAATTGGCATTTCAAATGTATTTTCCAATTTTATTTAGTGGATCTTGAGGATTTGAAGTTTAAAATTTGTATATGTATGAATCATATCAATTTTTTATAATTTTATTAAATATTTGTAGTCGTTCCTTAGAAGTCTATTAGGTTGAATGAAAGTTAAAGTTAAAGTTTAAGTTATGTATGAGTTTAGTTGTATATTTGTGATTTTGATTATATATTGTCGATGAAATAAAATTTTCATTTTTTTAAAAAGATTTGGGTGATATTTTAGGGTTTTTCTAAATTGTTTTATAATTGCGGCAATAATATTAAATTTTTGGAAATTGTTGAAAGAGCTATATTTATATTTTATTTTTATGTCATTTTGTTTATTAAAAGTGTATATAATTGAGAAACTGTGAGTTTGACGTAACTTGTTTTTTTGTAATTTGACGTTTTCTTGGATTTTCCAATTATTGCGGCAAAAGTACATATATTTTTGGACATTGGTTAAGTTGAGCTAGTTCTTCGATTTTTCGATGTAATTTTACTTTGTAACATTATATAATTTATAAAATGTGAGTTTGACATAATATTTTTTATAATTTGACATTTTTCGAATTGTGACCTTATTATGGCAAAAGTACATGTTTTTTGAATTTTTTTTAAGTGAGCTAGTTCTTTGATTTTTTTTTATTTATGTAATTTAATTTTTTAATATTATTTATTATTTTATAGATTTTCCATCCATAAATCCATCGATAACCGATTAATCATCGATAAGTTCGATAAATTTTGATAACGATAAACGATAATTTTTATAGGTTTTCCATTGATAAATCCATAAAAAAAATAGTCCATTGATAACAAAAAACGATTATCGGCCAAAACGATATTTTGTACCTTAATGTCACCCATTAAAAAAAATACACATTGTTAAAAAATAAAAATAAAAACCCTCCCTGGAATTTCTTAAAAGTGAGGAGGGTAATCTAGTCATTTCAGTTAACTTTCCTTCTCCGCAAATAAAATGAGAACCCAACAGCAAAAATGAAAATTGGAAGAAATTATTACGTTCTCAAATCCACTGCACTTCTTCGAATCGCCCTTTTTGCGGTCTCCCTTCCCGACTTTGAGGAGGTGTTTTCCGAGCACCTCTTCGATCGGATAACCCACGCCTTTTCTTCTCATCGAAGCTCCTGATCGCTGTCTCCCATGGCGTCCGAAATTTTCACCGACAAAAATGCCGTTTTCAGAAAGCTCAAGACCAAATCGGACAACAAGGTCAGATTTTCAATAAATTCGTTTTTGATTCGGGTTTAGATCTGGTTATTGAGAGCTCGGATCTTGGGGTTTCGTGATTGTTTATGTATTTGGGGTTTTGCGATTTTGAACCAGATGTGCTTCGATTGCAACGCGAAGAACCCTACTTGGGCTTCGGTCACGTACGGGATCTTCCTCTGCATT
Source organism: Parietaria judaica (assembly GCA_954871525.1). Lineage (NCBI taxonomy): Eukaryota > Viridiplantae > Streptophyta > Magnoliopsida > Rosales > Urticaceae > Parietaria > Parietaria judaica. The sequence goes on along the minus strand of OX940868.1, from coordinate 16,883,316 downwards.
GACTGCTCCGCCACTCACCGCAGCCTCGGCGTCCATATCAGCTTCGTCAGGTGATTTTTGTTTCATGAATTTAGCAATGCCGATTGGTCTGTGTGCTGATTATTTCTGAATTTCGCTTTGTGCCTATGTGGGAATAATTGTGACTGTTATGGTCGAATTCGGCTTAATCAGCCGATTTGTTTTAAATTTTTTGTTCGAGAAATTAAAAGGAATTGATATGGGTTACATTGGGGTGCCTATGAGCAGGGGGTTTCTCGATCGTTGATGTGTTTTTATCTTGAATTATGTAGTGGATGGAACGGAAATGGGTGCTATGCACGCCTTTTTCCGTTAACCATTTGATAGTTGAATTAGCTAATATTGTGCTTCGTAAGTATTGAAACTGCACGCCTTACCTAAAGAAGGTGTAACGCCCCTATATGGGGGTTAGTAGAATAAGACAAAAACAATGACTTTTCAATCTTGGACCGGTCAATGACACGTCATCATTTAAACGATATCGTTGAATATTCAACGTCCACGTCAACAAACACATAACTTTTGCCCATGGGACTTAAAACGACAATACAACATCAACGACCACAGTTTATACAACACCATAAAACGACAATTACAAAGTACCACCATCACAAATATCCTTAATTTAATCGTTTACATTTTTGAAATTAAAGATCAACTAAAAATACGAAATTCACCACGACGAACATTAAAGGTTTAGGTAAGCAAAACGACACGTAGACTTCCTGAATCACACTAGTCCTCGTCCGGAGTCTGGTACTGAACACCACCTGAAGCTGGAAAGAAAAAGATGTATATGGAAGGGATGAGCACCACACGCTCAGTAGGGAATCTATTACCAATTCTCTTTACCGAACCATTATTAGTCAAATTTCAATAAATAAATTAAACATCATCATAAACCATTTAATCATCATTTTCATCATTTTCAACAATAAAATAAATAAATATACCCCACAAAAGTCAAATCATTTCGGTGATCCATGCCGAGTCAGCTCGCGCCTTTTCTCCACTATATCCCATCGAGTCCTCAAGGCACGAGCACAGGTGGACTAGAAGTCCCTAACCGTAACTCGCCCTCGGCTCGGGATCCTAATCACCACCAAAGACGGCCAGTTCGCCATGGGTCGAAATGTTGACTTTTGGGTCCAATCATATCCATACCCATACCCATAACCATATCCGGCCTACTGCGCAGTAGCCAGCTGCTCGTCAGCAGCTCATCCGCCCGAAGCGGGTACCATACCATAATAATCATCATCCGCCCGAAGCGGGTACCATCATAATAATCATCATCCGCCCGAAGCGGTTACCATATCAACATACGTCATCCCGACGTAATCATAAACATAAAATGTAACAAGCATCAATCCGATGCAACCATACCTGGTATCTAGCCTCGCTATCAAGCGACGACTATTATAACATTGATTTTATTAATTATCAAATCATTACATTAAATCCAATTTTAACATATCCGGTTCAATCTTCATTAAAGCGTTGGTTTCTACATTCATTTTAAATAGCGAGAAAAGGTAATAGTCCCTACCTCGATCTGTGGAAACTTTGACCGATCGACTAGCTAGTCGAAGATGCGGGTTCGTCTTGGCCTTGACTTCGATGATCAGAGACTTCGGGATCCGATGTACTATTCATAACGGGTGATTCAGGTAGCACGGTTTTCGAGGTGACCACGGGACGACTATCCGCGCCAACTATAACACCGATACCATCCATAAGTCAAATATTACTAAGATTGGAATTCAAATTGTAAATTGAAAACCCGATACGCTGACATTTAACCCGGGCCGAATTCCCGTCGGGCACGCAAAACGAGGCAGTAAAACGGGCATCAATTCGACAATGTGATACCTCTCCTAGCCTAATTCGACTATTCTAAACACAATGGCGAGGTCAATTTCATCAATCAAGGCCCAGAACATACCTAATTTTATCATCTAAAATCAGAATCTAGGGCAAGGAAATTCGGGCTTACCGAGAGTCCGATGACGATTCCGATCGAGGGCTTTCGATCTCCTCGACGAGGGCTTCAAAACCCCTCAATAAAATCCGGGATCGGAAAATGACGCGGCGGCCGACGGCGGCGGCCGGCGACGACGACGGCGAGGTGGCACCACCAACGGACTCTAATAGGCTTCATGAACATGATTCCGGTGTTAGTTTTCTCAAAATATAACCGGAATGAAATAGATCTAAGGTTTTAAAACCGAACCTTCCGGCGATATTCCGGCCAAATGACAGCACCTCAGGTCAACTTCCGCCTAGCAGTAGATTCGCCTCCTTGAGAGCTTTCCAACGGTACCCAAATCTTGTCGATCGGAGCTCCGGTGACTGAGTTCTCAAGCTCTGAATATTTGTTGTGGGAGAAAGAAGAAATAAAAGAGAGAGAGAGAGTACGGGATGAAAAAGAAAAAGAGGGGGGAGGGGAAAAGAAGGGGATTCGATCCCTGTATTATTTTTTTTTTACTGACTTTTTTTTTATATATATATAATATATATATACATATATTATATTAATTGAGGTTTTACAATACTCCACCCCTTTAAAAATTTCGTCCTCGAAATTTAAACGAAACCATCCCCGAATATAGATGGGTACTTCTCAATCATCTCTAATTCTTAACTCCCATGTTGCCTCTCTTAGGTCGTAATGGTTCCACGCCACTTGGACTAGAGGTATATCTCATCGACGAAGAAGTTTAACTTCACGATCGATGATATGAATCGAGCCTTCCTCATACTTCGCATTTTCTTGAAAAGGTATCTCTGTCCACTCAATGATTTGTTGAAGATCGGGTTCATATTTTCTCAACATCGACACATGAAACACATTGTGAACATGAGATAATTGCGGAGGTAAATCAAGCTTGTATGCGAGTGGTCCGACTCTTTCAACTATTTCGAATGGACCGGTGCATCGCGGAGCCAGCTTTCTTTTTATTCAAAAACGAGAAACACCACGCATGGGTGTAACCTTCAGAAACACATAGTCGCCAACCATGAATTTTAATAGCTTTTGTCTTCGATCCGCATATCTCTTCTGGCGACTTTGAGCAGTCTTGAGTCTTTCACGAATAAGCTTAATCGCTTCAGTTGTCTCTCTGAGGTAGGAATGACTGAGAGTAATACGATCTTCATACTCGGCCCAACAAATAGGCGAACGGCAAGGTCGACCATACAAGGCCTCACCATACCGGTACTAGCCTGAAAACTATTATTGTATGCAAATTCTACGAATGGAAGGTGCTCTTTCCATTTTCCTCTGAAATCCAAGACGTACATTCGAAGCATGTCTTCAAAGATTTGAATTACTCGCTCTGATTGGCCGTCAGCCTGCGGGTGAAAAGCTGTGCTCAAATTCAAATCAGTTCGCATATATTTTTGTAATCCTCTCCAAAACTTTGAGGTGAAACGAGCGTCTCGGTCGGAAACTATTGAAACAGGGACTCCATAAAGCTTTACTATCTTTTCCACATATAGTTTACAGAGTTTCGGAACCTTGTAACATGTCCGAATGGTTAAAAACTGGGCTGATTTTGAAAATCTATCAACGATCACCCACACTGCATCATGTCCACCTCGAGTCCGAGGAAACCCCAAAACGAAGTCCATAGTGATGCAGCCCATTTTCACTCGGGTATTTTCAGTGGCCTGAGCTCCCCGTTGGGTTTCTGATACTCTGCTTTGACCATTTGGCAAACTGGACATCTCTTCACGAACATTGCCACATCGGATTTCATTTCGTACCAATAATATTGCCTCTTCAAATCTTGGTGCATTTACGTACTTACTGGGTGAATAGCAAACTTGAAACGATGAGCTTCTTGTAAGATGACATTTCGTAATGTAGCATCATCAGCTACCGCAAGCCTTCCTTTGTACAATAATAAAAATCCATCGATTCCCACATTCCATCCTTCAAGTTGTTCTCCAGCTTGTAATCGATTCCATAAATCTTGCAATGTTTCATCGCTCCACTGGCTTTTTCTAACTTGGAGTACCATTGATGGAACGGCTATGACGTTATACGCACATGCTTTATACCCATCGCTATGGAATTCTCGATTGTAATCACCAACGGTAACCGATCTTTTCCATGGTTCGAAGGTCAGAGAAGCAACCAAACCATGGTTCTTCCGACTCAATGCATCGGCCACCACATTTGCTTTTCTCGGGTGGTACTGTAGACTAAAATCATAATCTTCCATGTACTCCACCCATCTTCGTTATCGTGTATTCAAGTCTCTCTGTGTGAACAAATATTTAAGACTTTGATGATCAGTGAATATCTCAAATCTTGAGCCGTAAAGATGACAACGCCAGGTTTTGAGTGCAAATATCACTGCTGCTAGTTCCAAGTCGTGGGTAGGATAGTTTTGTTCATGTGGCTTTAACTTCCTAGAACCATATACCACCACTCTCCCTTGTTGCATGAGCACACAACCTAGTCCACTTCGAAATGCATCAGTATACACTGTAAACACTTCATCTACATTGGGAATAACAAGGACAGGAGCACTCGTCAATCATCGATTCAATTCTAAAAAAAGACTCTTCACATCTATCATCCCAACTGAACTGAACATCTTTTCTGGTGAGCTTGCTTAGCGGCGCTGCAATTTTTGAAAAATTCTCCACGAACTTCCTGTAATAGCCCGCAAGACCTAGGAAACTTTGAACTTCTGCCACATTTCTTGGTTGCCTCCAGTTCAAGATAGCTTCAATCTTTGACGGGTCTACGGCAATACCTTCCTGCGAGATCACGTGGCCTAAGAACTTCACTTCGGTCATCCAGAATTCATATTTTTCTTTCTTCGCGTATAGGCGATGGTCCCGCAAAGTCTGTAAAACAATCCGTAAATGTTTTGCATGTTCCTCTAATGTTCTTGAATAGATAAGTATGTCGTCAATGAAGACAACAACGAATCGATCCAAGTATGGTCGAAAAATCCTATTCATTAAGTCCACAAACGCCGCTGGAGCGTTCGTTAAACCAAAAGGCATAACCGTGAACTCAAAGTGACCATATCGTGTACGGAATGCTGTCTTCGGGGTGTCGGCATCTCGAATCCTCAACTGGTGGTAACCCGACCGCAAGTCTATCTTTGAGAAGTATTTGCATCCTCCCAATTGGTCGAATAAGTCATCAATGCGCGGTAAAGGGTATTTGTTCTTAATCGTTACCTTGTTGAGCTGTCTGTAGTCCACACAAAGACGTAAACTACCATCGCTTTTCTTAGCAAATAGGACGGGCGCTCCCCACGGAGATGTACTCTGTTTGATAAACCCTTTACTTAACAAGTCGTCTAATTGCTCCCTCAATTCTGCCAATTCTGCTGGAGCCATACGGTAAGGAGTCATAGAGATCGGAGAACTCCCAGGAACTAAGTCAATGCCAAACTCAGTCTCACGTTCCGGAGGAAGTCCCGGAAGCTCCGATGGAAACACATAATCAAATTCTTGTACTACGGGGGTGTACGGGTTTAAGGCACTCTGCCCTACATCTTCAACAGCACAATTAACTCCCGATCCTTCAAGATTCCTCTTTCCTCCAAGAAGAGATTTCAAGATAGGATTATGGGGCCATATTCCATCTTTGGCCTGATATTCGATAACTTGTCCATCTTTCTTTCTGAGGGTGACATGTCTCCTGTAACAATCAACTATAGCACGATACTTAGACAACCAATCCATCCCCAATATTACATCAAACTCGGTCATAGGAAGAATTAATACGTCAAATGAGAATTTACTCTCCTCAATGACAGGCTTACTTGACTTGCATATCATCAAAACTTATGTCACTCACCCTATATGGCGAACAACGCTGAAGGAATAATACATGTCTCGAGATTTTTGGCTGAAACAATCAGTTCTGAGAAATTAGAGAAACTCTTTGGCGCAAAGGTATCGCAAACGCATTGTGCATGAAATCATTACTCAAATTTAACCATTCTAGCTTCAGGGCTAACTACGACATCAGAATTATCAAGCACTTCAAATTTTTCTTCATCAATGCCAATCGCTTTTCAATTGTAGCAGCATCAAGAAATCCATCAAACTATAGAGGATTTTTTTGGAACATGATCTCCTTAAAATATTTCATTATTTCAGCTGCAGAACTAAAAGATTGTATCACTTTTTATGGAACATTGAATACAATGCATATTATTCAAGATCTAACAGGGGACGCAGATTTAGGGTACTTCGGGAATTCCGGACCATGTTGATCAACTGTAAAAAGATTAAAATGTCAGGATTATGGATGGTGATAAAAATAAAACACGACCCAAAACAAAATATAAAAATAAAAATTATGGTGTTGTACCCTAGGTGTCGTAACCTAGGCTCTGATACCAAACTGTAACGCCCCTATATGGGGGTTAGTAGAATAAGACAAAAACAATGACTTTTCAATCTTGGACCGGTCAATGACACGTCATCATTTAAACGATATCGTTGAATATTCAACGTCCACGTCAACAAACACATAACTTTTGCCCATGGGACTTAAAACGACAATACAACATCAACGACCACAGTTTATACAACACCATAAAACGACAATTACAAAGTACCACCATCACAAATATCCTTAATTTAATCGTTTACATTTTTGAAATTAAAGATCAACTAAAAATACGAAATTCACCACGACGAACATTAAAGGTTTAGGTAAGCAAAACGACACGTAGACTTCCTGAATCACACTAGTCCTCGTCCGGAGTCTGGTACTGAACACCACCTGAAGCTGGAAAGAAAAAGATGTATATGGAAGGGATGAGCACCACACGCTCAGTAGGGAATCTATTACCAATTCTCTTTACCGAACCATTATTAGTCAAATTTCAATAAATAAATTAAACATCATCATAAACCATTTAATCATCATTTTCATCATTTTCAACAATAAAATAAATAAATATACCCCACAAAAGTCAAATCATTTCGGTGATCCATGCCGAGTCAGCTCGCGCCTTTTCTCCACTATATCCCATCGAGTCCTCAAGGCACGAGCACAGGTGGACTAGAAGTCCCTAACCGTAACTCGCCCTCGGCTCGGGATCCTAATCACCACCAAAGACGGCCAGTTCGCCATGGGTCGAAATGTTGACTTTTGGGTCCAATCATATCCATACCCATACCCATAACCATATCCGGCCTACTGCGCAGTAGCCAGCTGCTCGTCAGCAGCTCATCCGCCCGAAGCGGGTACCATACCATAATAATCATCATCCGCCCGAAGCGGGTACCATCATAATAATCATCATCCGCCCGAAGCGGTTACCATATCAACATACGTCATCCCGACGTAATCATAAACATAAAATGTAACAAGCATCAATCCGATGCAACCATACCTGGTATCTAGCCTCGCTATCAAGCGACGACTATTATAACATTGATTTTATTAATTATCAAATCATTACATTAAATCCAATTTTAACATATCCGGTTCAATCTTCATTAAAGCGTTGGTTTCTACATTCATTTTAAATAGCGAGAAAAGGTAATAGTCCCTACCTCGATCTGTGGAAACTTTGACCGATCGACTAGCTAGTCGAAGATGCGGGTTCGTCTTGGCCTTGACTTCGATGATCAGAGACTTCGGGATCCGATGTACTATTCATAACGGGTGATTCAGGTAGCACGGTTTTCGAGGTGACCACGGGACGACTATCCGCGCCAACTATAACACCGATACCATCCATAAGTCAAATATTACTAAGATTGGAATTCAAATTGTAAATTGAAAACCCGATACGCTGACATTTAACCCGGGCCGAATTCCCGTCGGGCACGCAAAACGAGGCAGTAAAACGGGCATCAATTCGACAATGTGATACCTCTCCTAGCCTAATTCGACTATTCTAAACACAATGGCGAGGTCAATTTCATCAATCAAGGCCCAGAACATACCTAATTTTATCATCTAAAATCAGAATCTAGGGCAAGGAAATTCGGGCTTACCGAGAGTCCGATGACGATTCCGATCGAGGGCTTTCGATCTCCTCGACGAGGGCTTCAAAACCCCTCAATAAAATCCGGGATCGGAAAATGACGCGGCGGCCGACGGCGGCGGCCGGCGACGACGACGGCGAGGTGGCACCACCAACGGACTCTAATAGGCTTCATGAACATGATTCCGGTGTTAGTTTTCTCAAAATATAACCGGAATGAAATAGATCTAAGGTTTTAAAACCGAACCTTCCGGCGATATTCCGGCCAAATGACAGCACCTCAGGTCAACTTCCGCCTAGCAGTAGATTCGCCTCCTTGAGAGCTTTCCAACGGTACCCAAATCTTGTCGATCGGAGCTCCGGTGACTGAGTTCTCAAGCTCTGAATATTTGTTGTGGGAGAAAGAAGAAATAAAAGAGAGAGAGAGAGTACGGGATGAAAAAGAAAAAGAGGGGGGAGGGGAAAAGAAGGGGATTCGATCCCTGTATTATTTTTTTTTTACTGACTTTTTTTTTATATATATATAATATATATATACATATATTATATTAATTGAGGTTTTACAGAAGGGAGAACGCAATTGGTGCAATTCAAAATGTAGAAGTAAATTGTGTAAAAGCACTTTAAAAGTCAATATTATATTATTATGGAACCGCGAGATGGTATGCATTAAGATAAAATACGTAATGTTGACTATAAGCTTTATTGTGGAGCTCTTTTTTAATTTATGCTGCGTAGAATTTCATAGTTTAGAGATGTATTTACCGCTGTTCAAAATATAAAGTTGATTATATTCACTACATAACGGACTTATACGTGAAGGCTTTTCTTGTTTATGGCTATATAGATTGTCTCGTCTCGGGACTTAGGCCCCCCAAAAACAAAAGAATAGACGAGTCCCGCGTTTGGTACAACCTTCTCCTTAGCTAGTAAAATTTTCTTATGGAATTGTAAATTTTGTGCTGGTGTATCCCCAATTATGCAGCCTATTGTAATGATTAGATTTGGAGCCCTAGTTCTTAATAACGCATGATGAAAAAAATTTAATCTGATTCAGTTGAAAGTAATGTGTGTATCCCCAACTAGTCAAATAATTATCCTAGCTAAAACTTAATGAAGTTAGAATCCTGAAAAAAAAAAAAACTGAAATTTCACGTCTTTTTGTTTCTTTACATTTGCAGATCGACCAACTTGGATTCATGGACTCCTGATCAGTTAAAAATGATGAGTTTTGGAGGGAATAACCGTGCCCAGGCTTTCTTTAAGCAGCACGGTTGGACAGATGGCGGAAAGATAGAGGCCAAGTACACATCAAGAGCTGCTGACCTGTATCGGCAGTTACTTACAAAGGAAGTCAACAAAAGTGCGAAAGAAGATATTGTTATACCCTCGTCACCCGTGAAATCACAATCAGGAAATGTCTCGAATGGGCTTGCTGAAATAAAAACCAGCGAAGCTCCAAAAGACACTCCTGCCCCTGAGATCACTGCTTCACCTAAAGTTTCTTACACGGCTCAAACCAGTACGGTGAAGAAGCCAATTGGTGGTGGAAGGAAGCCTGGAAAGACGGGCGGGCTTGGTGCAAGAAAACTCACAACAAAGGTTAGCCTATTTGTAAAAACAAATTTCAGTTTCTATTAAAGAACCCTTTTCTTTTGTTTTTTTTTATCGTTTTTTTACGTTGGACTACTCTGTGTTATAAAAGTAAATAATTTACATAGAAATTACTAGTAATAATATTATTAATGTGCATTGTGACACTTATTTAACGTATATATAACATACACTATTGATTTTGTTACATTGAATGGCATTTTGCATCAAAACTGAAGATCAGAGTGTAACGTGCAACTAAACTAAATTACTGGGAAAAGTGCACCAATGTGAAATTTTCTGGAGAAATTCGAATTTTTATTGGATGAGAAGATTTGTGATATAATTGAGAACACTTATAATGTAATAAACACTATTGATTTTAATTATAACTTAGAAGGTTATTCTGTACCGAAAGATCTAAAGGGTGCACGTAAATAAATTTTAAGAGGGCAAAGTGCACCAATGTGAACATTTCAGGGGGATTCTGTGTCAATTACTAAACCTCATAGGATGAGAAGAAGACTTCTGATGTAACTTGGTTGTTTTACAATGCGTGCAGGCAAGTGAAAGTCTCTATGAACAGAAACCCGAAGAACCAGTCGTTCAGGTTTCCACATCAAGTAACACCGCCGCTGCACCATCTTCTGCTGCTGCAGCCTCGTATGCTTCACGGTTTGAGTATGTGGAAAATGTTCAATCTGGTGAGACGAATTCCAGTGGGACCCACGTGATCGGCCACGTGGCGGCACCGAAGTCGTCAAACTTCTTTGCAGATTTCGGAATGGACAGTGGTCCCAAGAAATCTGGCTCATATTCTTCGAAACCCCAAGTAAGCCTTTTCCATGTATTAACATAGAGAGTTAGGGATTATTCTGTGAATCTTATTATGTTTGATTTGTTACTGTTGTTATAACCAATTTAGGCAGTATCCTTGCGTATAGGTACAGCAGAACCTCTATAACGGGACCACCATAATTTATTATATTATTGTACAGTGTTACGATGATTTTAAGCCGCAATATTTTAGCTATATATTAGGCACACAATATGTCATGTATATTTTATGTGTGTGTGTTTATTACATATATGCTCTGGCCTCTGGTTATTGCTTAGATTTCTAAAATGAAGAAAATTGAAGAAACAATGTTACATGTGCTAGCTTTTCAAGAAAAGCTGAATCTCCAGTTGAAATAAAGTTTCCACTGTTTAGCCTCTTCTTTACATTTGGCACATCAAACTTTGTTTCCGAATCTTAAAATCACGGTCAATCTGATTGGTAATAATCTGAGTCTTTTGCTGAATTCTTTTTCTTCCATCTGATTTAATGAGGAAGTGCAGGATTTTTATTCTGCGTGTGGTTAAGATTAAAGCTGCGGAGGTTTGTGAGTTTCATGGTGAAATCGGGATTGGCGATTGGTGTTTTAGCCTTTTCTGGCTCAGTCTCGGTTAAAATGGACCTCCAAAATCCGGACGCGAATCCCGGACCCAGTTAGAAAAAAACAGATATTTTAAACCAGAATTGGGCCAGAAAGATGTAGTCCGTTTTGTACCTTGTTCATTATGCTCAACGTTTTCATCAATTCCTAATATGTTTTTTTTCTTCTAGGCACTGCATTCTTCGTGTATAAACATTTCAATCTTAGTTATTTTGTTTGCTTCATTTTTGTAGTGTTCTTATTGTTGGGTTCATTATTCACAGGTTCAGGAAAGTGACGAAGCACGAAAGAAGTTTTCAAACGCAAAATCGATTTCATCTGCACAGTATTTTGGAGATCAGAACAAGGCTGATTCTGAAGCTCAAGTCTCCTTGCAGAAGTTTTCGGTATGTATACCTTGTTGCGCGAGATTCTTCTATGCGAGTCTTTTTTGTTAGTTACTTCCGTATGTTTGTTTTTAATACAATATCGGCACATTAAGCTCTGTTTTTTTGTTCAAATATTATATACCATACGACACAAAACTCCATCATTGAAGCTGATAGTTTTTGACCAGTTGAATGTATTCGAAAAGCTGAAAATCTTGCAAATTAGTATCTAATGTATCGTTTATCATGCAAAGTTTTCTTTTACATCTTCAACTATAACTAAAATTGGTCAGATAGTTTTGAAAGAAACTTGTGTCCTAAGTCATAAGCTTAAGACTTGAATCGGCATTTCCTGTATATTTTTATATTTATTTTGAATCTCGGGTGTTTAATGATCGAACTGCATTTTTACGATTATGATTATATTTATTAATGAGTTGCGCATTGATGAACTTTGGCAGGATTCGAGTGCCATATCGAGTGCTGATCTATTTGGACACAATTCTGACGATGCTTCGCTTGATCTTAGTGGAAGTGACCTCCTTAACCGTATGGCATTCCAGGTATTTGCTTGAACCCTTTTTTCTTTCTTTTGTTTCTGTTCTTAAAGTACAATGTCCGGATTTGCGAAGTTGTAATGATCTTTTCGCATATAAATTGATAACCGAATTAAAACAATTATTTTTGTATATTGAAAATCGGTTTGGTTTGTTTGGTTTTGTTCAATTTTTACAACCAAGCTTTATTATATTGGCTATAGAAAAGTCTATCTGAAATCCTGTTATGTAATTCGATTTTCGGTTCATGTCTTCGGTTAGGTGAAGCTTTTTTCTTGTTTCCAAAATCTGCTTAAAATTCGATTAAGCCATTCAAAAGTCCAGTTAAAACTGTTTTTTTTTTTATTAAATCGGCTACCGATAACTGGTCTATTTTGTAAGTCAATTGTAATTAACCGGATTTACGATATTTTGAGTGATTTTGTCAAATTTGGCCTTTCTTTTTCAATATTTTCTGGCGATCACAAGGTTTTGGACTCTTTATCATTTTTTTATTTTTATTTCCGTTTCAAACATTTTAGGCGCAAGAGGACATCTCGTCCCTCAAAAACATTGCGGGAGAGACCGGGAAGAAGCTTAGCATGTTGGCTTCGTCTTTGATTACCGATTTTCAGGACAGAATCCTGTGATCTTGATGCCTATATCGAATGTAAAGGTGTTAAATCACAGAAAATTCTTTGAGAAGAGGCGAAAATAAGACTTTTTGGTATCACTATTACGTGTTTTTAGACTTGGTTTGTATTTGTATTTTGTGGTAAAGATTGATGCGTCTTTTCACTCTCTTATTGTACCTAGTAATGTTCAACAAACCAAGAGACCAAACAAATTGTCCTTTCACTTTGATCAAATTTTGTTACATTTATCATACTATTTATATCCATATTATTATGTAAACTATTCCAATTTACCCCTAATTAAATACTAAACTAGCTCAAGTACTCAGAACTGTTCCGACGTGTGTTGTCCCGTATCGCCTTGCCGGAGAAAGTGAGCTTGTCATGTACTGAAAACTTCGGTAATGTCATTGGTTTCATCTTCTGCTATTGAGTTTCGGCTTCACCCGAGTTAGCCGGTGTTGTAGAGCCGGTCATGATCACAAATGAAAAACACAAAAGAAAGAAATCATTTAGTAAAAATTGGGCAATAAATAAATTGGTTTAGATTATGAACTGGGAGTAATTAAAGAATTAAACAGCAGTAAAATATCTAATCAAAACAAGAGTTCTGTTCAAAACTAGAGTAAAATAGTTTCTTTACATATAATTTGATAGTATTTTTTTATTTTTTATTTTTTATTTTTTATTTTTTTTTTATAAATCTTTCAATATAGGTGCGGTGCAAATTATTATTTTTGTGCACTCATTTTTTTTTTTTGCTGAAGTCAAAATGGCATGTTATGTAGTAAGCTTTAGACATGTTCTAGTTTATTGAAAATCCTCTTGATTTTTTTTGTTTCCTAATAAAACTCTGATAGATAAATAACGTCATTGATCATATACCAAATTCTGATATTGCTGAATTGGTAAAATATTATGACATGTTATTGCAATTTACTGATATTTGGACAATTTATTGTGTATCTTATTAATTTGGGCAATAAACAAGTGCACTTATTAATCCGGGCAATAAATAATGTGTATCTTATGTGGATCAACAATTAAGATACACATTAAATATCTAATAAATGGGTATCTTACTTTGTCAAATTAAATCGTCGATAAATAAAAAGTAAATTAACCATAAATAAGTTGTATTTTACTTTTTTGGATTTACCTTACACAAAGTTCATATGTTCTTTTATTAAAAATAAAAGAAATAATACGAAATGTTCAATTTTGTGTCAAACCTTTTGAGAAATGCCCATTTGTGAGAATAAAAAATACACACAATGACCATTTTTTTGAAATATTTGACACAAAATGAGTATTTCGTTCATTTACCTTAAAAATAATTGGCTAATGCACTGTTCATTAAGGCTAACAAAATGTTCCTTAAAATGGGAAAATAGTAGAAAATATATATACTTTTTCTCCTACATATTTGTCAAAGGCTAATAAAATGATGCAAACGTACATGATTTGCATGGAGCATGAAAAATCAAGCCAGAATCCTCCCAATCTCCTTAACTTTTTTTTTTTTCACTATTTTTTAAAATTTTCTTAAAACCATTAAAGGCTTTAATTTTGTATTATGGATAGTATCAATCATTTCTTATTTTGCATTTATTTATACTAGCATTTAGTAATTAATAATATTGATCGTGGTATTATTTAAGAAGGTAGGTTCTTAAGGGTTTTAATATTTTCTACATATCGAATTTCACAAAGGGGAAGAAAGGAGTTGATGACTGAACGAAAAATTGGAGGTTGAAAGCCTATCAAAAAATTCATCGATTTCATATTATTTAGACTACATCACAAAATAAAAATCTATTGTAAGAAATTGTACATATTGAAAAAAAATAAATAAAAAAAAAGATACATGTGCAGGAGTAACGCTGTAATATTTAATGGGCCCGTTTGACACAACTTAATTTATATAAAAATTGTTTTTAGTTTTAGTTTAAAAAACAAATTGTTTTTTAAAAAAGCCGGCAGGTGTTTGGTAAATTGTTTATAAAACAGTTGTTGTTGGTAACAAAAACTGAATTATCGTTTGGTAAAAACAAATTATTTAGGCTAAAAAGACTAAAACAGACTAAAACCGTATTTTTGTTTTTCGAAAAAACAAAAGCTACGAATCTTAGCTTTTACGATTCATGTACAAAAATCCAAAATCAATTTTATGTTTTTTGGAAAAACAATTTTGCTAAACACCTGAAAAGGAGTTAAGTTTATTTTATAAACAAAAACATGGCTAAATAAGCTATGCCAAAAGCACCCAGTAACGAAAGGGAGAGGAAAAGAGAAATAAATTACGTTAAAAGTGTTAGTAATAACCAAGGATTATTACTAATAACTAATAAAATACAATCTCCCGTAACGGCTCCCAGTTCAATTTAAATATGTATAATTATTTAATTTAAAAAAAAAAACATGTTACTTTTCTATTTTTGAGGTGTATTTTTATAGTTTTTGTTATATTAGAGGGCTTAACAATCCATTTACTCACTTTACTTTCGTTTTCAATAATTAGCAAATCAAAGTCAACGGAAATAAATACACAGTTCCTGGAATATTGTAATGTCTCATTATTTTCCATAAATCAAGTTAGTCTACACTCTACAATGCTAACATATTTTAAAATAATTTTTGTTATAGTATACGACCCTTTTCTTTGATTTTCGAACAAAATATCTTATTTTAGAAAAGCAATAAAAATAAAGCTTTCTTTAATTTTTTGAGAAGTCGGTAACAACGAGATGATGAGAAAACGGTGACGAACAAACGAGCGGACAACGACGAGGGGATTCACACGATGAAAAACGAGAAATATGCCAAAACGGTGATCATGACAGGGAGAAATCAAAGAGATCGGCAAAATGTTGAAGGAAGGAAACAACGAGCCCGGGAGAAAATAACGATTTAGGGATTTATGGCCGTTTCCGAAAATTGAAGGTATATTATTGTCAAAATTAATATTACAGGGTGTGAATTGTGAAAAGGCAAATGTTCCTATTCTTCTTACACCATGTGAAAATAATAATAACTTTTAATAAAATAATAAATAAATAATTATTAAATTGGTGCCGCCAAAATCCCCAATTTTTGTAGTTTGGTTTTTGGAGCGCAAAAGAACGAATCGAAACCTAACCTTCTCTTTTCCCCTTTCCCTCTCTTTTCAAATTCCCCAAATCACCAAACCCTAGCTTCTCATTTCCTCCAAAATCCTCTCTTCTCTCCTCCTTCAATCGATCCCTTTCGCTTTCCCCAGTCTCCGAAGAACCGAATTCCATGGAGCTCATCGACCACGAAGCCCAAGGCTCGAAGCCCAACGATCCTCCCTCCGAAAGCTTCGACGAGGCGCTGCCACCTCCTCCTGCGGATCTGAATCCTCTGGCTGCTCCCTCGCCGAGCCCGTTCGATTTTCTATTCTGCGACGAGTTAGCCGGCCCGGTTGTGAATACAAAGTGCGGTGAGGACCGGTCTGCTTCCGTTTTCGTTGACGGTGAAAGGCCGTTGTCGGAGCCGCCAATGGTGGTAAGTGTTTTGCTGAAGTTTTTTTATTTAATTAAATTTGTTGATTTTTGTTATCAATTATTTTGCTTTGTTGTTTACAGGGTGCTGGGTTGATGAATTTGGGAAACACTTGCTTTCTAAACGCGGTTATGCAGTGTTTCACGCATACCGTGCCGCTGGTGGAGGGACTTCGTTGTCTCCGACATCCTCGTTGTGAAGGTGAGAAATTCGTCCGTCTGGGTTGAAAATCAATGTTAGGTTTCAAAAGATTTTGTCTTGATTCGTAGTGTTTCTGCGTATGGATCTTTCAGGCGCATTTGGTTACTTCTGTGTACTTTGCAACTTTCGCGATCACGTCCGGAGTTCTCTGTCATCATCCGGAGGGATCATTTCACCATCGGTTTTTTTCGAACATCTAAATTGTATCCTTTTTATTATCAAGCGTGTTAGAAATAAATCTTATTTTTCCGGTCTCTGTTTAGATTGTTTCACAAACAATCAGTAGTCGCTCTTATGTTTGATTTGTAATGAATATGTTAATTTTAGGTGCTAAAAGATTAATGGCAGTTTCAACATGCTTTGTCCTTAACATTGTATCAATCAGATTTCTCATCTTCATTCACACGATATGCGCAAGAAGACGCCCATGAATTTCTTCAATGCTTTTTAGACAAACTGGAAAAGTGTTTTTTGGATCCTAAGATGGATTCTGGTACAGGTGGAAACCTGGTTCAGAGAGTTTTTGGTGGTAGTCTTGTCAGCAAAGTAAGTTATCTGATTTTAATTCTCTACTACCTTATGTTTTGACTTAAAGTAATATTTATTTTATTATTTCATCATCGTTTTTTTTCTTCTCTATTTAATATTGTTTTCTTTTTTCCATATGATTTTCAGCTTGAATGCGGCGAGTGCGGTCATTGTTCTGAAACGTTTGAGCCTCTGACTGATTTGAGTTTAGAGATTGAAGGGATGGGAAATCTTTCAAATGCATTGGAGTCTTTTACAAAGGTAGAGAAGATTGAAGATTTAGAGACAAATCTTCAATGTGAGAAATGTAAGAAAGAGGTGGTTATGGCGAAGCAACTACTCATGGATAAGGCGCCAACTGTGGCGGTTCTCCATCTTAAGCGATTTAAGGCTGATGGGTTAGGTGTCCAAAAGATTGACAACCACGTGGAGTTCCCGTTGGAGTTGGACTTTAAATCGTACACTGTCTGTCCCAATGCCGATAATGTGAGTGACTTACTACTTACTAGTTATTATAATCATGTATATGATGCTATCAACTATGTTCTTCTTTATTCACTTTGGATGTTCATAGAAGTTCTTGGAATTGGAATACTAAGGGCATTTTGATAACTTAATGGTTTGTTCAAAATCAATATATTATATAAAAGCACATTGTTGAAAGTATTGAGTTTGATGTGTTAAGCGCCTCTAGAAAGTCAATATATCTTATTTATTTCTTTAATGAATTTTCCAACAGATGGAGCTAAAGTACGATTTATATGGAGTCGTTGTCCACGATGGATATTCACCTCATTCTGGGCATTACTATAGCTTCATTAGGTCCGCTCCAGATACGTGGCACAACTTGGACGACTCATCGGTAACGCTCGACTTTTTAAGTTTAAGTCAAAATGACATGCTATGTAGTGAATTCTAGACATTTTCTGGTTTATTGAATGTCCTTGATTTTCTTATTCTTTTTATTTTCTTACTAAAACTCTGATAGTTAAAGAACATCATTGATCGTAAACCGGATTCTGATATTGCTGAATTGTTAGTTTTTTTACGTGTTATTGCACCTTATTGATATATTTTAACGTATTGGTATTGAAGGTTACTACGGTTTCAAAAGAGTATGTTCTTTCCCAACCTGCATATATACTATTTTATGCGAAGCGTGGCACTCCTTGGTCCTCAAGCTTGATGGGTGTTCCGACGAAGGATTTGGTTCCTG
This sequence comes from Parietaria judaica, assembly GCA_954871525.1. Lineage (NCBI taxonomy): Eukaryota > Viridiplantae > Streptophyta > Magnoliopsida > Rosales > Urticaceae > Parietaria > Parietaria judaica. The sequence continues at coordinate 16,865,278 of OX940868.1, read as the reverse complement.
AAACCAGAGCTTTATCGCCTAAGTCTGTTCTAGAAAGTGCCAGCAGGGACGTGTCAGAAGATGCCTCAGCTGCAACCAATTGCTTGGAGAAAGCCGAAAGCACCGTCACACCTCTTGCCATAGGCAAGGACAAAGATCCTAAAGCTGAAATAGACAACATGCACAATGTTTTTCATCCTCTTACTCCGCCTCGACCTCAAACTCCGGAGATCACTCCTATCAAGTCTCCAGGTAAAGTGGGTTAGAATAAGTTACTGTATATGCTTTAGGTGGATTTTCATTTTTCTTCGTAGGTTTTTAGTGTTTGGGACTTAATAGTTAGAGTTAGGGTTTATAGCCTCAAGATCAAATGAACAAGCATAAATTTGTGGATATAGAATTTTGCTTTTAGAGTTTATAATTTTGGGCATAAATTTGTGTATTTGCTTGACATATAATTGTCATCAATTCAAGCTTTAGCTTATAGAGTGGTTTATTGTTAAAGAGCTAGTTGTACTAGTTTTTTTTTTATTAGAAATTTTGATCAACTCTATCAAACTAAATATAGGTTCATGCTTTCAAATTTCGCGGAGGCATGTGAAATCTGAGGAGCAAGTTTGTCGTAAGAGATCGGTGCATAGATCCCTATTGGATCCGGAGAGAAGAGAAGCATTGAGATACATGAATAAGAGCATGCCGAGTGCGCGGTGCAGCAAGCTCATGGCTGCCATGTCTGGCGAAGGCGCCATCAAGAAGAAGAGGAAGCTCGGCTCCTACTAGAGCCACGGATGGCAGCTCTGCGGTGAATAACGCTATACCCTTGTCGTTTTTGAGTGTGGTACATAGTAGTTCTGATATCGACCCTAGACTTCTGGTAATCAGTTGATTATACAGTATCCTTTTTTTTGTTGTCTGTGAAAATTGATTTCGGAACATTGAGATATGAATTATGTAAAGATGAGATGAGTAGTATTAATGTAATGTTACTTTTGTAGAAATTGAAATAGAATTAGCATCTTAAATCTGATTTTTTTTGGGTCAGTTATTCTCGCCCTTGTTCTTTTTTTTTTTTTGTTAATTAAGGAAAAGTTTTCTGTCTCCTAACTTCAGACCAAAATACCCCTCCCAACATTTAAAACTCTTGCTCCTTCAACTTTTTTTTTTTAATCGGGTCTCTAAACTTATGTTTGTGACTAAAACTCACAAACTTTTTTTTCTTCTATTTCCTAACTTCTCAAAGCTCACCATTTTGCCTGAGATTCAATAGCGCCGGGCAGTACAAAGCTACATTATTTTGCCGAAAGTAAATGACTAGATTAATGTGGAATTGTTTGCCAGATGAAGCCATTAAATTTATTACTTTAAAAGGATATTTACGGCACTTGCACTCAATTTTAACCAAGTGCGTTGATATATTTTCAATCTCGTTTTTAGTAGGGATGAAACTGGAACCGGGAACCAGGAAATTAAATTTTTTTCATCCCTGTTCCGAAAATTGAGTGTTTTTTTTTTGGCAACGGTTCCAGTTCTGGTAGCGGTTGCTGATCCAAAATTTCCCGGTTCCGGTAACGGTTCTAATTCCAATTAGCGTTACGGTTCCATTTCTAAAATTTCCCAGTTTTGATTCCGGTTACGGTTCTAGTTTAAAAAAAATTCTCGATTTCGACTCTTAAATTTCCCGGTTCTAAAAGTTTTTTGACTTAAAAATGACATGTAATTTTTGAAAAATTAGTAATTAAAAATTACACGTAGTATAAAAAACGACAATATATATATATATATTACACTAAAAACGACATACTAAAAACTTAAAAATGACATGTAGTTTAAAACCGAAACCGATACCAAAACCGGGAAATATTTTTTAGGTACCTGTTCCCGGTTTTAAGCTAAATTTCTCCCAAGACGAATACCGAAACCGGGATAAAACCGAGAAACAGTTACAAAATTTTCACCATAGTTTTCACTAGCTATTCTGTTAAAAGCCACAAACTATTATCAAAGTTTAATTTTTGTTCATGTTTCGTTCAAACTCTTTACACGAATAACAAATATAATTGAAACATAAATTACAACACACTTTCAACAAATTAAAAGACGATACGAGTGTCTAAAAAATACAACCAGTAATATCGAAGCACTAAAACCAAGTGTCGATCAGATAATTCCAAAAATCATCGGTGGCAACTATAGCATAGCTTATAATAAATAATGCTCACTTGATAACAAAGCAAAGCATCTAATAAGATATCCCAACCAAAATGGATACCTTTCTAAACACAATATATTAGCTTCAAAGTTTCCGTCACAGAACAAAATAATATTTGTGTCTCTTTCGAAAGCTTCGTAATTTATTTATGTAATCTCCTCTTACTAAAATAATATATGATAATTGGTAACCATAATATAGAATGCTCAGTCATATTTAATAAAATATTTTGATATATAAGGTGGACGTCGTAAATTAGGCTATGTTATTTCCTCTTAATTAATAAAATAAAATATAATAAATGTTTACACGACTAAAATGTTCAGTGTTCATTATTTTACTTTTCACTAAAATGCCATCTTTTTAAATTGGATTAAGATAATTTGAATCTGCTGCTAATAAAATTCCCTTCTATTTATCGAAAGTGACAAATTTTTAAGACATAATGGCACAACAAATATTTTGTAATATCAATTTTAAAAAATAGAACATTAATTTTTTTTAGTAAGGATTGACAATTGACACCACTAACAAAAAATGAAAAAAATTTAACTAGTTATAGTGATTAATTATTAACCAAAGTATTACTTAACACATAGTCACATACAATGTACTGATTTAGCCATTAATCATTTAACGTTCTCGAATAAAATCATGATTTCGTGCGCACTCGTCAAATATTAAACTCTTATTTCAGCACACATCTTTCAATGGAATTTCATCAAAATGCATCCATTAATTTTATTTTATTTTTCCTCTTTATTAAATATGATTTACGTGTTATTGGATAGCTATAAAATATAACTAAGTACTCTCTAGTCTCTCCCTCGTCGTTGATACAATACTACACCATGATTTATAATTATCTTAAGTCTTATGAGGCCACTAAAACTCATGATATTATCCTAAATTGGTGAAAAATTATGTAGTAGTTCAACTTTATATGATTGTGTTTTTAATTACTTTTTCAATAGAAAAGTTTCAACTTGCATTTCGACCATTTCCTCTACTCGTAATGATTTGTAACTAGGTCAAACAAACGTACGGCTCCAACTTTTCGTAACATAAAGTCATGAACATACTTTATAATATATGCATTTTTAATATATAAAAGAAAAAGATAAAAGGAATAAATAGAGATTAGTGGGTAATTGGTATAATAATTTATAATTAGGGTGGACAACCGGCTAAACAAGTCTTTAATTCGATTTTCATAAATTTTTATAGTTATTTTACAAATAATTGAATTTTAAATTTATATTTGATTTTATCCATATTATGATAAAAGAATTTAATCTCTTTATTTTCCCTTCAAATTCAACAACTTCTAAAAAAAAATCATCAAATTATAAATTTGTAGAAGGAAAAAAAAAGGAAGCGGACAAAACAATTTATTGATGAAAGAATATAATAATTAGAATTATCCAAGTTCCACATCCTTCTTTTTAGGCGCCCGTGGGCAGTCTCCCGTGCCCGGTTTCAATCCGTGCACTTGTTGCCCAAATGTATCGCTTTCTAAAATCGGACACGGGTTACCCAACCCGCATTACACTCTTGGTCGACATAACCTGCTCGACCTACCTTAGCCGTGGGCAGCTCGTCCGACGGTGGGCACGGGCTGCGCAAAACCTGGCCGGTAATAACTGATGTGTCATTGACAGTTTGAAACAAGTTGGAAGTGGATAATAATGCATTAAATGTCTGAAAAAAAGAGAGCGTTGTCTCGTTTCAATCGTTGTAGTCCAACCAACCAAACATGGCCTCAACTTTGACTCTCTGCAGCCGCGTGAGCCTTAGTCCACGCGCGTCGCACGTGACGTGTCTGTCCCCACCACTTGCCCAACGGCTCTTTTTTCCCACCAATCCTCTCTCTCTCTCTCTCTCTCTCTCCATTAGCTGGCTGATTCAACGTGACCGTGTCAAGCTCTCACTCTCAAACACACCAAATATAAACACAAAAACAAGCTTCTTCCTTCTATAATCCAATCCGATGGCTTGCTTGGTGCTTCCGGTGGCGCTTCTGCGCAGCAAGTGCATGGGCTCGCGGCACGGCTACCGCCCGCTGCTCGACGAGGACGCAGCAGCGTTTGGCAGCCGCGGGAACCCGGTGACCGTGCTGGTGGGGAAGGAAAGGAAGGAGTTTCTGGTCGACCCTTTTGTCCTCCAAGAGAGCCCTTTTCAGGTCTTGATCGTCGAGACCATGAAGAGAATGAACAAGAACGACGAAGCCGGCCGGCGATCGGGCGGGGAGGCGGTCTTCGTCGACGTCGACGCGATCTTGTTCGAGCACATGCTGTGGCTGATGTACAACGATTGCAGCTCCTTGTTCAAGCTCAACGTTGAAGAAATTATTGATTTCTATGCTCATGATTTTTAGTCACAGACAGAGGTACTCTGTTTTTCTTTTTCCAATATATTTCTGTAAATGAAAGGCTCTTGATCTGCATAATAACTGGTCAAAAGTATTGTAGTATTAAATTTTTAATAATAATTATAATATATGTATTTTTTTATATCAATATAGTTGATGAGGATGACTTTTATGATCATTTGTCTACTGATTCTTGGGTGCATGAACTGTTTCTATTTCTTATAGAAAATGTGGATGGAATATAATATTAGGTTTTGATGATGAAAAAGAAAAAAAAAAAAAGGTTACCGAATTTAATTTTTATGAGGGGCAACAAAATCTGTTGGCCTTATAAAATTAAAATCAGATAAAATTGGATCAAAATTGTGAAATGTCTCTATACAATTCAGGATTAAATTATTGAATATTATTTGATTCAACAACCGTACTGCATTGTTTATACTCGTTACTTAGGAAATAAGAGATTAAACTATCTTATGTGCACTACCGGCCACTGAGGTGGTAGCCTTATGCTCTTTTTTTTTTTTTTTTTTTTTTGCATTTTGTAACACTAGATAAAATGGTCTAAAATTTGATCTTAAAGGCCCAAATATTTATCAGTGTTCACTATTTTATTTCTCACTAAAATGCCATCTTTTTTTAATTGGATTAAGAGAATTTGAATGCGCTACTAATAAAATTCCCTTCTAATAATCAAAAGTGACACATTTTTGAGACATAATAGCACAACAAATATTTTGTAATATCAATTTTAAAAAATAGAACATTAATTTTTTTAGTAAGGATTGACAATTGACATCACTAACAAAAAAAATAACTAGTTATAGTGATTAATTATTAACCAAATTATTACTAACACATAGTCACATACAATGTACTGATTTAGCCATTAATGATTTAACGTTCTCGAATAAAACCATGATTTCGTGCGCACTCGTCAAATTTTCAACTCTTATTTCAACACACATCTTTCAATAGAATCTCATCAGAATGTATCCATTAATTTTATTTTTTTCCCTCTTTATTAAATATAATTTACGTGTTATTTTAGTGCTATAATATAAAATTAAGTACTCTCTAATCTCTCCCTCTGTCATTGATCCAATAATACACCATGATTTATAAGGAGGCCACTAAAACTCATGATATTATCCTAAATTGGTGAAAAATTATGTAGTAGTTCAACTTCGTATGATTGTGTTTTTGGTTACCTTTTCAACGGAAAAGTTTCAGCTTGCATTTCGACCATTTCCTCTACTCGTAATAATATATAACTAGCTCAAACAAACATTTCGTAACATAAAGTCATAAACATACTTTATAGTGTATGCATTTCTAATTTATAATTAGGGTGGATAACCGACTAACCAAGTCTTTAATTCGATTTTTATAATTATTTACAGTTATTTTACAAATAATTGAATTTTTAAATTTAGATTTGATTTTATCCATATTATGATAAAAGAATTTAATCTCTTTATTTTCCCTTCAAATTCAACAACTTCTAAAAAATTAATCATCAAATTATAAATTTGTAGAAGGAAAAAAAGGAAGCGGACATAACAATATGTAAGTATATAATAATTAGTAATAATAAAGGGTGTACAAAAAAGACCCTGAACCGAATTTAAAACCGAAAATATTAATTTATCGATTTTTTCACTACCGAAAATTCATGTTTTTTTTTTGAAATACCAAAAGATGAGGTTTAAACCGCTACCGCTTTTTGATAAATGGTAGCAGTTTCGGGTTCTACGGTAAAAATCGCTACCGATTATCGATTAACCCGATAATAAATTTGTATATTTTTATTCATTTAAAAATAGATAAATATAAGACTTTTAGCATTCAATATCTATATAACAATGTTTTAGCATGGATTTTCTCATTCATTGATTCATTTAATCTTCTTTTATTTTGAACAATTTTTGTTGTTAGTGTAATCATTTCTTCCCGTTTGAATAAGAATGAGTAAATATCAAGAGAATTGGAATTATTTCATCAATTAGTTTTTTTTTTTTTTTTTTTATAGTTTTGTGTAGTATTAATTTTATTTTTAAAAAAAATGATGATTATATTGCGTTTCATAAAAATACGGTTAAAACCGATTTAAAACGATATATTAGTAATTGGTACATTGATTTAACATTTTAATAATACGGTTTTCGGTTCTAAAATTAGAAAAACTAAAAATACGGTAAGAATGAAAATCGAACCGATTGTTCACCCGTATATGATAACCGAACCGATTGTTCACCCCTAAATTTAGTATAGTCTCCTGAGCCCAGCCCATTCTTGATCTTCTTGGCCTGGCCCAAGAAGAACTTCTTGATGACGAGCCACGATGCCGCTCCTGTTCCGACGGTGGTGGCGGACGGCGGCTTTGATGCGGCTGCGTGTGGCGTCGAGGAAGGGGCCAAAGCCGTGAGAGCGTGCCCGATCGGCGCGGGGGTATCGGCGTTTGGCTTGACGGCTGCGCGGGATGCAAGAAAAGGGGCAGCCACTGTCCAGATGGCGGCGGCGGCGACGGTGGATCCCTCCTTCGAGGCGGCTGAGGTGCCGAGCGGCGGAGCAGGGCGTGGCGCTGTGGCCGTGGCCGGTCGCTGCGATTTTGCGATCGCCGATCGTGAGAGTATTTATGACAAAGCTCCCGACCTCGGGCTGGCGACAGCTGGCGATTCCGGCGGTGGCGCGACTGCGGCGCTCGGCGAAGCGGCTGGCGCTGTGGTGGCTGTAAGCGGCAGCTCGGGTGACATGGCAGCGGCGGTGACGGCAGCGTTGGCCATAGCCGCCCAAATCGTTTGCACAGATTCCATGGGTCCGAGCTCCGGCAAGATTTCCCAGTCGGCGACGAGCCGCGATGCCGCTCCTGTTCCGACGGTGGTGGCGGACGGCGGCTTTGATGCGGCTGCGTGTGGCGTCGAGGAAGGGGCCAAAGCCGTGAGAGCGTGCCCGATCGGCGCGGGGGTATCGGCGTTTGGCTTGACGGCTGCGGGGGATGCAAGAAAAGGGGCAGCCACTGCCCAGATGGCGGCGGCGGCGAGGGTGGATCCCTCCTTCGAGGCGGCTGAGGTGCCGAGCGGCGGAGCAGGGCGTGGCGCTGTGGCCGTGGCCGGTTGCTGCGATTTTGCGATCGCCGATTGTGAGAGTATTTATGACAAAGCTCCCGACCTCGGGCTGGCGACAGCTGGCGATTCCGGCGGTGGCGCGACTGCGGCGCTCGGCGAAGCGGCTGGCGCTGTGGTGGCTGTAAGCGGCAGCTCGGGTGACATGGCAGCGGCGGTGACGGCAGCGTTGGCCATAGCCGCCCAAATCGTTTGCGCAGATTCCATGGGTCCGAGCTCCGGCAAGGTTTCCCAGTCGGCGACGAGCCGCGATGCCGCTCCTGTTCCGATGGTTGTGGCGGACGGCGGCTTTGATGCGGCAGTGTGTGGCGTCGAGGAAGGGGCCAAAGCCGTGAGAGCGTGCGCAATCGGCGCGGAGGTTTCAACGTTTGGCTTGACGGCTGCGCGGGAAGCAAGAAAAGGGGCAGCGACTGCCCAGATGCCGGCGGTGACTGTGGGTCCCTCCTTCGAGGCGGCTGAGGTGTTGAGCGGCACAGCAAGGCGTGGCGACGTGGTCGTGGCCGGTCGCTGTGATTTTGCGAGCGCCGATCGTGGGAGTATTTATGACAAAGCCCCTGATCTCGGGCTGGCGACAGCTGGCAGTGGCGTGACTGCGGCGCTCGGCAAAGCGGCTGGCGGTGTGGTGGCTGTAATCGACAACTCGGGTGACATGACAGCGGCGGTGTCGGCAGCGTTGGCCATAGCCGCCCAAATCGTTTGCACAGATTCCGGGGCGGTTACACCGGCTCCGGGCTTGGTAAACTTAGGAAATACGTGTTTTGTCAACGCTGTTCTCCAAGTTCTCGTTCAGACTCGCGCTCTGGTAGAAGGTATCCAAGTCCTCAATCATTCGCCATGTCGAGGTAAGATCAAGACTTTATTTAATTTTCAGGTTAAGGGTATTCAAATCCTACCAAGTTTATACTTATTGGCTCTTGCATTCAAATTCTAGATGCTATGAAGAAATTCTGCGTTCTACGTTCGTTTAAGAAGCTGCTTACGCTCACCTCCTCTGGACGAGGGGCGATTTCTCCGTTGGACTTTATCCGCAATATGAAATGTACGTATTATTATTCTCATTTGGAAATAGTATAATCCTCTTAAGAACCCTTATTGATTCCATTCCTTTTTAGGTTTCTTTTCTTGGTACCAACGATTTGAGCAGGGGGACTCACACGAGTTCCTCGGAAGTTTTCTATGTAAACTCAGAATCTGTGTTTCCGACCCAAAGACGCTCTGCCCTCAAAACGGAAACCTTGTTGATTCGGTTTTCGGAGGCCTACTTGTCAGCCTAGTAAGCGATCCGATTCCTACCCTCCCCTTACGTTTTACTTTGAATGATTGTTAACGATGTTTTTGTGTTCCTTATCCAATATACTTTTATCTGAATTTCAGCTTCACTGCCGCGCTTGTGGTCGCTGTTCGGAAGCGTACGAGCCGTTCACGGATCTAAGCTTAGACGTCCGTGGCCGAAGTCTTGCAAACGCCCTAGAGTCTTTCACAGTCATTGAAAAAATCGAAGATTTGCGTTGTGATAGCTGCAGGAACACGGGGCTTATGGAGAAACAAATCCTCGTCGAAAACGCTCCAAATGTATTGATACTACATTTGAAACGATTCAGCGTCAGTATCTTTGGCGTCGAGAAAATCGACAAGCATGTAGAGTTTCCGTTCGAGCTTGACTTGCAACCTTTCGTGCACACTCATAACAGTGCTAATGTAAGTTACTTTGCTTGTTTTTTTTTTTTAAAATGTAAGTTACTTTGCCCGTGTCTTTGATTGTGTAAACAACGCCGTGTTACCGGAATAGTTCCCGGAGGTACGGTGATAGTGCAGAAATCAATAAGCGTAGAAGAAAATAATAATTCCCCGTTAACCCTAATCCTCTAGAGAGAATTAAAGTTATTCGGTCGGTGGAAAGATATCTCTCATTAATATAAAGACCCCTTAAATAGGCCATGAAATAACAACTATCCCTTAACTTGTGGGATAACAACACGTCAACCCAATACCCTAATAAAAACCAATCTTAATTAAAAATTAAATCCTAATAACTGACTGCATAAATCAAATCTAACTTAATTGCTCAGTAAATAAAATCTGACTTAGCCTTCAGAGGACTAGTCGAGTGGCTCCTCTTGGGCTCGGGCCCGTCGATGATACTTGATGAGGACCTTGTATCTTGTATCATTACTCTCCATGATGAGGACCTTGTCCTCAAGCTCGAACTTCGGGTATGCTTCGAGTAGCCGTTCGGCGTGCTCCCATGTAGCTCCATGCTCATCATCTTTGTTCTAGCGCATTAGAACCTCATGGATTTCACCACGGACCCGCGCTCGGATTAATGCGACTGGCCGAGTTACAAATAATCCCGTTGCAAAGCATGTCGGCGCACTGTCACTCGATCTAGTCTTTGAGCAAGTGAGGGTACTGATACGGCCGAACAGCCACTGGATTAGCCCCTTGAGAAGGCGGATCCTGTGCTCGCAATCGCGCTGTGGTGGTAATCCGTACGGAAGGGTGAACAAATCTGCAAACTCGGCTAGAAGAGGTTCGAGTGTCGTGTTGACCCCTCCGTTTATCACTGCCCAGATGGCTGCCTTTTCCTCGATGATTGCCTTCAGGCTGATGTCGCAAGTCACTGTCGGGGTCATAAAGACCTCGTTGCCTTCCGCGAACCAATTTTCCAGAATTTCCTTATTGTTCCCGATGGCATTGATGGCAGCCCTCGAGTCCTCCTTCGCGTCAGCTTCTCCCCTCCCCACAATGGTCTTGGCCCCTTCAATAAATTCCACTGTTTTGGTGAAACCGTCCCACATGACTCTCCCGAGTGCATTTAACCACCGGTTTCCAATGACGACATCAAATCCTTGTAGCGGAATGGCAAAGCAGTCAACCACGAAGTGGTGCCCTTGGACGCTCATCCGAAGCCCCTTGCAAAATCCGTCGATCGGACATCGGCCGCCATCTGGTAGAGATACAAACAGCCCCGGTCTTCTCCGTATCGGGAGGCTGAGACTCTCCACTAAGCTGCTCTTGATAAATTATAAGTGCTACCCGTGTCGAGTAACACCACCCCGTCCCTTGAGCGATATTGGCGCGAACCTGGAACGTAGTCTTGGTTTGAGTTCCGTTCAGCGCGTTCAATGAGATAGTGGGAATTTCTTCTTCTTTGAACGGCTCGTCTTCCTGATCTTCTCCTGGCTGCACGGGATGGATGTGAAATAAAACCGGCTTACAAATGTGTCCGGATGTAAACATATTATCCAATTAAAACACAGACCCTTAGATCGCGCTCCATCATCTCGGTCGGTGTCAACTTATTCCAAACCTTCGCTGAATTACCCGGTTTCGTGGCTGGTTGTTGATGGGGAGGAGGAATTCCACCGTTTTTTCCGACATGGTCTCCAGGACCCCCACAACTGTTGGCCGGATACTTGGGCCCTTAAGCCGATACTGAGGAGCCGAGTGTCCACCAAACGTCCGAGCTCGTTGTTCGTCCTCTATCTTGTACTCATTATCCCTCGCGAGCTTCATGGCTCCGTAAATTGTCTCTGGTCTATGATATTCCACCTCTTTTCGAAGGTTATCCGATAATCCGGCACAAAATTGCCAAATCTGTTGCTGTCCATAAAGGTTGGTCTGCCAATTCATAAACAACTCGAACTCAGTGCAGTAGTCGTCCACCTATCCAGTTTGTCTCAAATTGAACACTTTGCTCACTGGATTTTGCAGCGTTCTGCTTGCCGAAGCGATCCTTGGATATGGTTTGAACTCATTCCAGCATAGTTGATCCTCTACTATTTTTCGGAGATTACTCCACCAACTCGCTGTTCGACCTGTCGACACGAACGTTGCCTGACGTAGCTTTGCATCGTTGTCGGACACTCTTTGATTGGTGAAATAATCCTCACACTTCTGAATCCACTCAACGGTATCAAATAGTCCGTCATACATCGGAAATTCCATCTTGGCCGGCAGTGCTCCTCCCGTGCCACGATCGGACAATTGTGGATTGTGCAGCATTCCGATTGATTTGTTGTTCCACTCTCCTCAGCCATCCAAACCAACCTGCCCCCATCCTTGGATTTCCAATTGAGGCGGCCAAGCGCTATTGGCTGATTTATGGCCCGATTTGGTGCCGGGTTATTGTCCAGAAAATTGCACATCTTCCGAGCTCCACCCCGCTCTGTCTTCCACCATAATTGGCATGGTTAATTTGCCCTTGTTCGCAGATGTCTCAGCCACACCATCTGTTTGCTTCCTGATTCCTTGCGACGCTTGTTCAGAATTTTCGGGGTTGGTCGGCGTTGAGAAAACGCAACAACCTTCTCCTCCAATCCAGTCAATGCCGCCGACGGTCCAGCCAATGCTACGAGCAGAGCGTCTTGACGTGCATCCATCTGAGCTTCCCGTTCCGCATCTGCCTTCCGCGCTGCTTCTGCCAGAGCAACCCCCCGCCTCTTCCGCTTTGATAAAAACCACTACCCTAATAAAAACCAATCTTAATTAAAAATTAAATCCTATTAACTGACTGCATAAATCAAATCTAACTTAATTGCTCAGTAAATAACATTTGACTTAGCCTTCAGAGGACTAGTCGAGTGGCTCCTCTTGGGCCCGGGCCCGGGCCCGTCGATGATACTAGATCTGGTATTTGTATCAAAATACTTATTCATTTTCGGAACTCATGGATTTTTTTTTTACAGGTGATGTACGATCTCTACGGAATCGTAGTGCACGAGGGCGAGTCATCTAGCTCCGGGCACTATTACTCGTACGTCAAGTCAGCTTCGAAGGTTTGGTACTGTTTTGATGACAGTTTGGTATGTATACTGACACTATTATATTGTTTTTATTTAACGTGATAATTATTAACTCTGATGTAATTTATTTTGTGAAAAATTTTCTTCATAGGTTACTACAGCATCTTCAGAGAACATTCTCTCCGAAAATGCGTACATTCTCTTCTATGCCAGAAGGCAACGGAATTCGTTTAAGCGAATTTCAGAATCGGAATCATTTCTGTCTCCAGGTAAAAAATTGATATATCCAGATCCACAAATAATTATGGTTTATAGCTTTATGTTGAGCCACTGCAACTTATGGTTATGTTTTTTTACGAAAAAATTTCAGGCTCAGGAATACCAAATTCATTTCAATACTGTCGTAGAAATGTGGATCAGCCTGCGAGCAAAAAACACCGTCATGTCTGATCGTGTAAAAGGGTAATACATTGTACATTTGTATACATTGTGCACCATCATGTCTTCTAGGAAATCTTGAAGGTATATTTTCCTATTTTTTCTGGAATTCTTCATCTTTCTGGGAATCGCATGTATAAATACGCTTTTCTATGCCTCATTTTTTAATCCTTATACCCTGTTATTACAAAATACTGTATATTGGTAAGGTAGCTTATTAGGATTTCGGAGGGGTACGTTCTTTCTCGGGGTGCATAGATTCTCTTCTCTGCTAAACTTTGGAGTCTAGAAAGTTCGGCATAGAAGAAGTTTGGCATAGAAGAGGATAGATGCCTCTGATGAAAAAGTTCGTATTTCAAGTTAATTATGAAAATTAAGAGTCGGGTTGTGGTAGAAAATGTTGAGTCGAATGCGTTCTGGAAACAATATTGTCGGTGACCGGACGACAATACGTTGATGCGTTCTTGTTTGATGCATTCTTTTCTAACATTTAATTTAGTTTCGGAATATTTTCTATCATTATATCTTTCATTTCATATTCTATTGTAATAAGTTAAGTTCGTTCCTATTTTTATAATCTATACCATGCAAAATATTACAAATTGTATTTGCCTTTTACTTTTTAAGTAATTACTTTTTCCATATTATTTTAGGCAATTTTGTTTTTGCTTTTATTGGAATAGAATAACAGAGTGGTATACATATTTTGTACTCGAACGGAAATAAAGAAAGAAAAATCGTGTTAAAGTGAAAATTAAATAAAATAAGTGTAGATTGGTATTAGGAGATTTACGCAGGAGATCTTGAAGGAAAAATAGGAAATCGTACTATAGTTTCCTATTTTGTTGGAATTATTAAATCTTTTTTGGGAATCGCATGTATAAATGATGGTAAGTTTGCCGCAGTGATTGAAAACTTTAGGATAACGTCAAATATTAACATAAATACTCCAAATTCACATATTTATAAGTACAAATTGTATTTTATTTTCTTCATCTTTTTGAATTATTCCCTTTTCCCTATTATTTAGGATTTTTTTTATTGGAATAGAATAACAGAATGGAAAACAAACAACGTATAAAGGAAATAATGGGAACTATACTGTATTAAATGGAAAGTTAAAAAGTGTAGATAGATATTAGGCAATCTTGAAGGAAAAATGTGTTATATTTTTTTATTTTGTTGGTCTTGTTACGCGTTTTACGAATCAGATATGTGGTTAATGTTAAATACGTTTTCTTATGCCTCATATTCCTACTCTTACGCCATTAGAATATATAATAATGCATATTGGTGTTGGAGCTTATTATGATTTCGAAACAGTACGTTCTTTCTCGGAGTGCATACATTCTTTTCTATGCTAAACTTTGGGGTCTCCGAAGTAAGTATATTTACTAGGCTGAAGAAATTTAGCATAGAAAAGAATGTACGCACTTCGATGAAGAAGTTCGTATTTTAAATGAATAATGAAATCGAAGAATCGAGCTGTGCTTGAAAATGATGTTGAATCTTGGAAGAAAATGAGGTGTTTTCGAGAATAATATTGTCGGCGACCATCCGGCGAGGTGGTTTTCACGGACATCGATACAATCTTGTTCGACCACATGGTATGGATGATTTTCAACAATTGCAGCGCTTTGTCCAAGCTCAATGTAGATGAGATTATTGATTTTTATGCTCATGATTTTTTGCGAGATCCGAAACAGATGTAGCCTTTTTTATATGATATTTTTGTAATTTTTATGCTCATGCAACAAATTGTATTTGCCTTTTACTTTTTAAGTAATTACCTTTTCCATATTATTTTAGGCAATTTTGTTTTTGCTTTTATTGGAATAGAATAACAAAGTGGTATACATATTTTGTACTCGAACGGAAATAAAGGAATACAAATTGTGTTAAAGAGAAAATTAAATAAAATAAGTGTAGATTGATATTAGGAGATTTACGCAGGAAATCTTGAAGGAAAAAGAGGAAATAGTACTATAGTTTCCTATTTTGTTGGAATTATTAAATCTTTTTGGGAATCGCATGTATATATATATATATATATTTACTAGAAAATAAATAAGGGGAAACAAATCGGGTGAAACGAAAAATAAAATAAAATACAGGCTGTAGTTCTTAGGAGACTACGTAGGAAAAGTAAAAACTTACTGCATTTTCCTATTTTGTTGGAATTATAACTGAATCGCAGATGTGGTTGATGTTAAATTCGTTTTTTTATGCCTCATATTCCTACCCTTAAGTCATTAGAATATAATGAATCTATATTGGTATTGGAGCTTATTATGATTTCGGAAGAGTACGTTCTTTCTCGGAGTGCATACATTCTTTTCTATGCTAAACTTTGGGGTCTCCGAAGTAAGTATATTTACTAGGCTGAAGAAATTTTGCATAGAAGAGAATGTATGCACTTCGATGAAGAAGTTCGTATTTTAAATTAATAATGAAATTGAAGAATCGAGCTGTGCTTGAAAATGATGTCGAATCCTGGAAGAAAATGAGGTGTTTTTGAGAATAATATTGTCGGCGACCGTCCGGCGAGGTGGTTTTCACAGACATCGATACAATCTTTATGTTTAAATACGTTTTTTTTATTTTTTATTTTTTATCTTTATGTTGTTGAATAATATAAAATTATGTATATTAGTATTGTAGCTTATTAGAATTTCAGAAAAGTACTTTCTTTCTCGGAGTGCATATATTCTCTTCTCTGTTAAATTTTTGTGTCTCGAAAGTGAATTCATTTATTAGATTGTTATATGCACTCCAATGAAGAATTCGTATTTGAGGTTAATGATGAAAATTAAGAGTCGTGTGGTAGAAAATATTGTCGAATCAATGATAGAAAATTAAGAGTTCTTGAGAACGATGTATCAGGCAACAGCCGGGTGACTAGGTCACCTAGTCTCGGTGGTTTTCTCGGGTAGGGATGATGACTAATAAAATGCTTGTTTCCTTTTCTTATTCTTCAATCCATATTTTATTGTTACGTATACGTTCCTATTTTATGATTCTTCTTTTAAATAATTACTTTATCCCTGTTATTTCGGAATATTTTTAAAATTTTATTTTTATTGGAATAGAATAACAAAGTGGTAAATATATATATATATACTAGAAAATAAATAAGAGAAAACAAATCGTGTGAAAGGGAAAATAGAATAAAATACGGGTAGTATATATATATATACACTAGAAAATAAATAAGGGAAAACAAATCGTGTGAAAGGGAAAGTAGAATAAAATACGGGTAGTAGTTGTTAGGAGATTACGTAGGAAAAGTAAAAAATTACTGCATTTTCCTATTTTGTTGGAATTATTACTCAATCGCAGATATGGTTGATGTTAAATTCGTTTTTTTATGCCTCATATTCCTACCCTTAAGCCATTAAAATTAAAAGAATCTATATTGGTATTGGAGCTTATTATGATTTCGGAAGAGTACGTTCTTTCTCGGAGTGCATACATTCTTTTCTATGCTAAACTTTGGGGTCTCCGAAGTAAGTATATTTACTAGGCTGAAGAAATTTAGCATAGAAGAGAATGTATGCACTTCGATGAAGAAGTTCGTATTTTAAATTAATAAAGAAACTGAAGAGTCAAGTTGTGCTTGAATATGATGTCGAATCCTGGAAGAAAATGAGGTGTTTTCGAGAATAATATTGTCGGCGACCATCTGGCGAGGTGGTTTTCCCGGACATCGATACAATCTTGTTCGACCACATGGTATGGATGATTTTCAACAATTGCAGCGCTTTGTTCAAGCTCAATGTAGATGAGATTATTGATTTTTATGCTCATGATTTTTTTGCGAGATCCGAAACAGATGTAGCCTTTTTTTTACATGATATTTTTGTAATTTTTATGCTCATGTTACAAATTGTATTTGCCTTTTACTTTTTAAGTAATTACTTTTTCCATATTATTTTAGGCATTTTTGTTTTTGCTTTTATTGGAATAGAATAACAGAGTGGTATACATATTTTGTACTCGAACGGAAATAAAGGAAAACAAATGGTGTTGAAGTGAAAATTAAATAAAATAAGTGTAGATTGGTATTAGGAGATTTACGCAGGAGATCTTGAGGGAAAAATAGGAAGTCGTACTATAGTTTCCTGTTTTGTTGGAATTATTAAATCTTTTTTGGGAATCGCATGTATATATATATATATATATTTACTAGAAAAGAAATAAGGGGAAACAAATCGGGTGAAACGAAAAATAAAATAAAATACAGGTTGTAGTTCTTACGTAGGAAAAGTAAAAACTTACTGCATTTTCCTATTTTGTTGGAATTATAACTGAATCGCAGATGTGGTTGATGTTAAATTCGTTTTTTTATGCCTCATATTCCTACCCTTAAGCCATTAGAATATAAAAGAATCTATATTGGTATTGGAGCTTATTATGATTTCGGAAGAGTACGTTCTTTCTCGGAGTGCATACATTCTTTTCTATGCTAAACTTTGGGGTCTCCGAAGTAAGTATATTTACTAGGCTGAAGAAATTTTGCATAGAAGAGAATGTATGCACTTCGATGAAGAAGTTCGTATTTTAAATTAATAAAGAAACTGAAGAGTCCAGTTGTGCTTGAATATGATGTCGAATCCTGGAAGAAAATGAGGTGTTTTCGAGAATAATATTGTCGGCGACCATCCGGCGAGGTGGTTTTCCCAGACATCGATACAATCTTGTTCGACCACATGGTATGGATGATTTTCAACAATTGCAGCGCTTTGTCCAAGCTCAATGTAGATGAGATTATTGATTTTTATGCTCATGATTTTTTGCGAGATCCGAAACAGATGTAGCCTTTTTTTATATGATATTTTTGTAATTTTTATGCTCATGTTACAAATTGTATTTGCCTTTTACTTTTTAAGTAATTACTTTTTCCATATTATTTTAGGCAATTTTGTTTTTGCTTTTATTGGAATAGAATAACAGAGTCGTATACATATTTTGTACTCGAACGGAGATAAAGGAAAACAAATGGTGTTGAAGTGAAAATTAAATAAAATAAGTGTAGATTGATATTAGGAGATTTACGCAGGAAATCTTGAAGGAAAAATAGGAAATAGTACTATAGTTTCCTATTTTGTTGGAATTATTAAATCTTTTTGGGAATCGCATGTATATGTATATATATATATATATATATTAACTAGAAAAGAAATAAGGGGAAACAAATAGGGTGAAACGAAAAATAAAATAAAATACAGGTTGTAGTTCTTAGGAGACTACGTAGGAAAAGTAAAAACTTACTGCATTTTCCTATTTTGTTGGAATTATAACTGAATCGCAGATGTAGTTGATGTTAAATTCGTTTTTTTATGCCTCATATTCCTACCCTTAAGCCATTAGAATATAAAAGAATCTATATTGGTATTGGAGCTTATTATGATTTCGTAAGAGTACGTTCTTTCTCGGAGTGCATACATTCTTTTCTATGCTAAACTTTGGGGTCTCCGAAGTAAATATATTATACTAGGCTGAAGAAATTTAGCATAGAAAAGAATGTACGCACTTCGATGAAGAAGTTCGTATTTTAAATTAATAATGAAATTGAAGAATCGAGCTGTGCTTGAAAATGATGTTGAATCTTGGAAGAAAATGAGGTGTTTTTGAGAATAATATTGTCGGCGACCGTCCGGCGAGGTGGTTTTCACAGACATCGATACAATCTTTATGTTTAAAAACGTAATTTGTTATTCTATTTGCAGGAGGTGAAAATGTCCTTTAATTCAAACCAGGCCTTGGAATTGACCGACTTCATCTTGGTATCCCGATCACGCTTTCAGTTCTTCATCTCTATGATTCAGTTTAGTTCTTCTACCATTTATATAAGGTATGTATTGTTTGTGTAGAATTATTCTTGTACGGTTAAAAACAGGTTTCTTTATTGAATTTGATGATGGAAACGATTAAATAAGTTAATCTAATTAATATTTAAAATATTCAATCGATCTTGGGACCTAATCTCTAATTAATCGTCTCCACTCTACGATCAGTCCGACCCACACTAATGCATGCAACTCCATCGACTCTACTGCGATGCGACTATCATTGTCTCTTCCAAAGTGTGTTTCTGGCCATTGTTCGTCTTACTTCTCCGAATTGATTCAAGGTACAGTTTTCTGGTCTTTCACAATTTAAATGGTTTCATCCGTGTTTGATCTTTGATGCTTAAGAGTTCTTTAAAGATTTGTATTTTATTTTATATGTATGTTTCTCCCACTGAGTTTGATAAGATTTAGCCTATAGTATTTTTCGATTCCCATTAGCTATATTAATCAGGTTTTAATGATTCTGATCAAGGTAAAGATTTAAGTCTTCTTTGTATCTTAGAATGAATATTTTTTTTCTAATGTTTTTTTTTTTGTATGCAGTCGTTACTCATCCCCGTTGCTTCTTCCCTGTTTCTCCTGAGGTTTTTTATTGATTTTTTTATATAAAACGCATTTTGCGTTTATTTTTAAGGCGTTGTTCAATAATACTATTTACCGATTTGTGTTTGATTTTTTGACGGAATTATCATTTTCTTAACTTTCAAAGATAACGCTTCTTGTCCCCCGTCCGCTACGTTGCTTCTCTTAATAAAAATGTTTTTCCCTGATTTCCTTTAGATCGTTCAATCAATGATATTTTTTTTAATTCAATCTTAGTAAAAAAAATAATAATTAAGAAGTTGATTGATCAAATTGTTTATGATCCATAAGATTTAGCATAAATTAGTTCAATTTGATATCCTGTTTTAATCCTAATTCTGGTTTCACATTTTTCCTAAGATTTTTTTTAATGATTTTTATTTTTAAAAGTTACGTTCATTACACCTTTTTTTTTAACTTAAGTTTGGTTTTCTATTGTTAGGTTGCTGAAAAATGAAGAATGATTTTTACACTACATCCGTTGTGTTGCAATATCCGCCTCACTATTTCTTTATTGATTATTGCCTCGACTCAACTCACTGTTGTCTCGGATATTTAAACTTCATCTCTAAAATATTAATTCTCTCCGACTGCTAGGTTCACTTTTCAGTCTATCTGCAATTCTGGATGATGCGGTTCCATGGTGAGATGAATGATGATGTGAGACCGAGTCAGACTACCAGCTTAACGTCTTCAACACCTTCTATTGTCCGGTAATATTGTAAATTTGTTTATGTATCTGATGAAATGTTCAATATAATATTCTTTTTATCGAGAAGTTTGTGTCTTCTATATAATATTCGGTAACATCGTCAAGTCGATTAAATTTTTTTTACTCTTATGGAACATGAACTTAATATTGTATTGTTTAATCCTTTATCACGATTCAATAGGCCATTTTGATATGATTGTATCATGTAAAGTTATGGTAGTTTATCGCAAGTTATGAACTTATACTATTTGTTTTTATGGGTTGTTTTGTCTTTTTACAACTCTTCGAATTTCTACCAGTTTTTTCACTGTTATTTATTTCCTTTTCATATATAGACGTCAATGATGTTACTGGTTCAATCTCTCAGGTAAAGCTATCTCACTTAGGACACTCAAGGCCAAATCCTATTCATTCCCTCTTACTCCTGAGTTTGCTGTGCATTTTCCTCACAACGCTAAACACCAACATGTTCGATTACTCCGACACCTCCAACGCGGTGAGTAATTTAGAAAATTTATATGGTTTTTCAATTTTTGAACATATTCAAGTTTTCTTTTACATTATTGTGTTAAAAAAAGGTCTTCAGATAGTAACTACCGAGGGTGTTGAATAATTTTTTAATCGTAATTAATTTTACTATTCAGAATTTTGAATAGTTACTTCTAATCCTTACAAAAAGTTTATGAAAGTGATATTTAATATCTTATTTTAAATATTTCTTCAAGCATGATAGGTGTGTGCATGGACTTGAACTTGAAAAGCAAAAAAAGGTATGGAAGTTTCTTAAATTTTATTTTACGTTGTGATTGAGGTCGGCTGATCTTTCTTTTTAATCCTTTTTGGGATTTCTATTGGAAAGAAATATCAACAGAGTATTGTGTCTCAGTCAACATTTATGGTTAATTTTTGTTCATTTCTTTTGTCCTCGGTTCTCAATTAAGTTCTCCTTTGTTACACTTTATGTTCCTAAAGAGCATTTTACTCTCGGGAATCCATAGGAGACGCGTAATATTATAGTCCATTAATTATCAAAACTATTGAATGTATTTTCTTATTTTTATATGAACCCAAAAATATCTAACGGATCAAACATTAAGTACATTACGAAAATAAACATTGGGTACATAATTCGCAGAAAATCAAACATTGGGTACATTAGCCACAGTAATAACAACGTAAGCGAAATACATATGAGTAAAAATATTGCTCTTCGCGATAAAATAGAAACAGTTATATTTATTATTTTTTATTTTTTTGGAACGGGAATAGAAACAGAAATTAAAGAGCTAACTATGTGACAGGTGAGATATAATGCGATAAATAACATATCGATTATTAAATAATATAGCGTAGAGATGATGACTAAAAAAAGGCTTATTTAATGGTTTAAGTATTTTCCTATTATAATATATATACCATGAAAAAATAATACAAATTGTATTTTTTTTTCATCTTTTGAAATTATTTCCTTTTCCCTATTATTTAAGAAAATTTATTTTTATTTATATTTGAATAGAATAACTGAATGGGAAACAAACCTTGTATTTTTTTTTTCATCTTTTGAAATTATTTCCTTTTCACTATTATTTAGGAAAATTTATTTTTATTTATATTGGAATAGAATAGCTGAATGGGAAACAAACCACGTATAAAGGAAATAATGGGAACTATACTGTATTAAATGGAAAGTTAAAAAGTGTAGATAGATATTAGGCAATCTTGAAGGAAAAATGTATTATATTTTTTATTTTGTTGGTCTTGTTACGCGTTTTACATTTTCTTATGCCTCATATTCCTACCCTTACTCTATTAGAATGTATATTAGTGTTGGAGCTTATTATGATTTCGAAACAGTACGTTCTTTCTCGGAGTGCATACATTCTTTTCTATGCTAAATTTTGGGGTCTCCGAAGTCAATATATTTACTAGGCTGAAGAAATTTAGCATAGAAGAGAATGTATGCACTTCGATGAAGAAGTTCGTATTTTAAATTAATAAAGAAACTGAAGAGTCCAGTTGTGCTTGAATATGATGTCGAATCCCGGAAGAAAATGAGGTGTTTTTGAGAATAATATTGTCGGTGACCATCCGGCGAGGTGGTTTTCACGGACATTGATACAAGATACCACATGATATGGATGATTTTCAACAATTGTACTGCTTTGTTCAAGCACAACGTAGAAGAGATTATTGATTTCCATGCTCATGATTTTTTGGGAGATCCGGAAAAGGTGTAGCTTTATTTTCATATGATATTTTTGTAATTTAAATTTTCTTTATCGGTAAAGTATCTTGTAAAATGGTTTGTCAATTATTTATGATTTCCTTAGCATCAAGATAGTGATAAAATTTAGATATAATGAAACGTATCTAAGTTAAGACTATATCGCTTTATTCATATTTTTTATATCTTCATTTTTTTAAAAAAATCATGAAGTGGTATACCAAAAGTTAGGTTTAAATCTAATTAAATGTGAAATCTTGCGACCACATTTAAAAACGACGGTTTAAATCTAATGTGAAAACTTGCGCATACAGTTAAAAACACGATTTAAATCTAATTTTTTAGCAGTGAATGTGAAATTTTGGGCGTTCTTGGCTAGTGAATATTTTGGACTTGCTTTTAGATATTAAAACGAGATTAATCGGGCCTTCATGGCTAGTGAATATTTTGGAGACTAACAAACATTTTAATGAGGTGGGAGGAAACAACAATGAGTTTCATCTCTGAACAAGACTCAACTTGGTGATAAACTTAGAGATTAGAGACATTAGATCCCATAGCGAAAAGACTGCTACTTTTGTCGTAATAAAGTATTTTTTTTGTGAAAACGTCGAATATGGAAGAATAATACTCAAAACTCATAGATTAGTAATTATTTTCATCCTTCCGAACTCAAACAAACAAAAACACCTGCAAGTTACCACAATATACAGAATATATAAAAAATTGGCCCTTTTTCCACAACAATGGTGTGCAGAAAAACCGGTAACCGAATTTTAAAACCGTAACCGGAAATTATCCGGTTTAAAATAACCGTAACCGGATTATTTTGAAAACAGATTAAGGTTAACCGTATCCGGTTTCAAACAGGATAAGGTTACACGTTATTTATTTTACAAAACAGGTTAATTTGGAAACCGGTTTTTCTCACCGGTTTTAATATTAAATTTTTTTATTTAAATATTTTAAAATTAATTTAATAGGATTTCCCTCTTCCCAATAAAAAAGCCTCTTCGATTCATTCTCTTTCTTTTTCTCGCCCACTCATTTAGATTTCCTCCTCTCCGACATCTTCTCTTATTTTCTCTCACGACTTTTTGCAATTCATTGCTCGCCGATTTCGTTCATAACTATTATTTTTTAGTTTTATGTTTTGGATCGGTGTATTTCGTTTTGGACTCGGTTGTCTTATTGCTATTTATTTTGGACCGATTTATTTTATCGTTGCGAATCTGTTGAATGCAATTTAGAAGAAAAAAAAACAGGTTAAGGTTAGTAAACATGTTAATTAGATTTTGATAACCGGAAATTAGGTTAACCGGTTTCCGGTTAACTGGTTTTAAAAACAGGTTAAGGTTATTAAAACATGACTAACCGGAATTAGGTTAAGGATACCAAATAGTTGAAAATAAACCGACCGGTTGCAGCCCTAAATTAAACATTCAGGATAATGGCAAATCTGAAAAGATATAAGTAAAAGTTCACATATTATTTCATTCACCATTCCAAACTTAAAAGAAACAATAAAAATTGAATTTTACCTAAAAATTACAACTTCAATTAAAACTTATGCTAATTTTGCTGCAATTAATTAAAATTTTGAGAAAACGTCAAATATTAACATAAATACTCCAAACTCATAAATTTATAATTATATAAACCGTCTCAAACTCAAATAAAAAGTTTTGTTGTTGTTGTTGAAAATTTACCTTAAATATTTAGGAAATGCCCGAATAATGATTTTACTCCATTGGGATTTCTGGGTTCGGCCTGACTACAATAAATGTGACGGGCCCACTCGGCTTGTGAAATAATTATGAATTGATTAATTAATTATCTGAATCTATATATATATAAAAGGAAGATTTCACCCTCAATAAATTAGTAGCTTAAAAAGTCTTGGATTAGAGAATCCTCACTTTTTAGAATTTTCAGCATTTACAATTTTTTTGGTGTATTTTTCATTACTGCAAAATCGCTTCATGACTTATATGCATGAATGAAATATAAATGTCGTTTATAAACGTTTTGTTTTAAATATAGATGATGAACCAGTAACGTTTTGTTTGCAAGTGTGCATATGAAGAGTCTTTTCCAAAGCGTTCTCAACTTTAGTTATTATTATTGTGATCTATTTCTCAACCGATCCATCTCCCCACCTGCGTGCGATTTTGTTCTCTCCCTCCAGCTTCATCGTTCACAGGCTCTCGAGCATGCTCGCACATGGGACCTCGCAGCTTGAGTCTCTTACTCCTGTGTTGTTTGAAGCTCTCCGCCTGCGCGCCGAAACCTCCTCTCGGTCGCTCTTTTCCTTTTCCAAGCGCTGGTTGTTGCTTCACTCCGTCTAGGTTTGTTCTTTCCAACTTCGTCCGTTCTTCGCTTACCATATTTTATGGTTTCTTCTCAGTTTGTTGTAGCTTGAAACCAACGGCGTTAAGAATGGGTTTCGCGGAGTAGCTGATTTCCAAAATTTACTTGGAGGGAAGCATTTTCAGTTTCAAGGGTTCAAATGGAGGTAAAACCGAATTCTTCTTCAACGAAGATGACAATCATATTTATCGTAAAGAATAGTTTTTCCATTAGGATTTCGAGATCTTGATTATGTTTCTATTATATTTGGCTGTAGAATGGAAGGAGAATTTTTGTTGGATTTTGGTTTGGCAATTATTGGTTCACGTTGGCTATGAAGGTTCGACCAACGAATGTAACTTCTTGGTTTCTATTTTCTCCAGAACTTTTTTGTGCAAGTGGGAGTTTTTGTTGTGTGATTAATTTCATTTTAAAACTTTCATTATTGTTGTGCTTCTGGGTTTTTCTCTTACATTTTTAGTTGATTTTATGAACTAAGAATGTTGAATTTAGTCGGATTTTGTTAATCTGATCATTCGATTGTTTGTATTGGTTTTAGGACTATGTTCGAGTCTTTTTCAGTGTTTAGCTTCACAATTTCAATACTTTGGACACAATTTCAGTACTTCGTTCCAGTCTGGTTTTGTATTTTGTTTAACCCATGCAATGTGAGTGAAATATAAGGATTTTGATATTTTATTCGCTTGTTTGTATGATCAGTACTTTGCACACAAGAAGAGGAAAAAAATGTTGCTTTCTTTGAGAAAAGAAACACGGAGCAAGCAAGTTTGTGCGTATATAGGTTGGATTTTCGCTTCTTAATCTTCAATATTATATCTATCATATTGTCTTATCAGTTAGGGTCGGAATTGATTACACTATAAATTCGATTTTAATTTGATTCAGTCCGAATTATATTTCAAACTGATGCAAATGTTGAATTTTCATTCACTGCCATGTTTAGGTAATCTTTTTTCCTCCCATTCTGGGATTTGTGCATGTTGGCCTTCTTTCAAGATGTTCGCACGACCAACATAACGTTGTCTCTTCTTTTTTTCTTTTTATTTTGGAAATGATTTTGTTCAATTATGTTTTTTTCAGATTCAAACTCAATTTTGTAGCCCGACTATGGCTGAAGAACAAAATTTGACGTCCTAGAATTGCAGATTTAAGCTCTCATGGGTCGGCAAATTCAAATCTCACGCTTGAGTTTCATTGTCTACAAACGAGGTTTATTTTTTTTTGTGGTTGTCCGTAAGATTCAAGTTTATGGTTTCTTATGTGAAATTTTGTGGTTTGAATGTTAAGGCGATTACATTGTTTTCTCGACTTCATTTCTTTTAACTCTCGCTTTTTAAGAGATTATTGCACGCTTCTTACGATGTTCGTGATTCATTATTAACTTTGATGACTTTTGATTATCGCAAAACTTTTTCCCTCTCATTGAAAATACATGGATTGTATTTGTGTTACTTAAAATTGTCTTTCATGTCTATCTATCTTAGCCTGTAAATAGAGAATCTATCTCTCTCGCGTCAGATTTTCTTATGCACTTAAAATTATGTTAGCATAACTGTTTGATAACGAATTCAATGTCTAACCAATTTTTTTTTTTTATTTTTTTTTATATATACTAGAGGCAATTACAAAGTAATAGGAGCCTATATCTATTATTCTTGATGTGTTGAAGACATGGATAGTTTTGCTCTGTTTTTTATTCATTTATTATAAGTCAGTTTTTAGGAGAATTATAACAATATTTAGATGTAAATTACTATTTTTAGTTGTTAAAAATATTCATATTAACATATGTGATGGTTTCTTAGGTGCAAAATGATTATATCTCATCAGACACTACAATTTCATCATGCATGTGATAGCATATATATCTGTTTAGAACTTCTAAAAGTTTAGTTTCACTTCGCCTTCATCGCCATCTCTGCCATCTCTGCTTTGCTCCTCGCTGGTCGGAGTTTATTTCGTAATTGTTGAGAAGAGACCATTTAAGTCCAAGTCATTGTCAATGTCTGTTTTTAATGTCACATTTTTCTTCTATACTAATTGCAATAATCATATTATTATTATTATTAGTCAATTAACTGCAATCTTTTTATATATGTTGAGTGAAAAGGTTGCATCGAATGAAGGGATCGTCAATCAGGTAAAACTTTGTTCCAAGTTTCAGGTTTTGCTTCCAGGAGTAAAGCTATATATATATGTTGATCTGTTCACTAAAGCTATATATATGTTGATCAGTTCATGTTTTAATCAATGAGGTAGAACTTAGAAGCAATTCTTTTCATGAGCATGTTTGTTTATTAGTTGTTGAAACTGATGATCATCAAGAAGTTATTGTTAATTTCTTGCCAATGGATCTTCATGTACCTGGTCAGTAACTCATTTTAATAAGAACTTTCTGAAGCCTGGACCTGTCTTCGATCTGTTTTGCTATTTCATCTTCGTTGGTTTTTGCATGTTTCAGATTCAACAAGTAGTTTTTAAGGATATCAAATAATTCGTTTACGCTTTGCTTTGATCATTAAGTTAGTTAATATTTTAAATTATACATGGGTCCATCACTGACTGCATTTGCAGGGCACTACCACACGATAATTGGCGTCCAGCGGTTTTGAATCACCGTGGTAATTATGTACCGAATTGTCGTCAACATCAACGGCGTCGAACAACTACCGGTCTATTATATGGTGGTTTTATTTTTTTTACATCAGTTGTTATGTGTAGTATTTGTTTAAGATGGAATTCACCGCATGAGATGGTAGAAAGATGGTTATGATTACTGAATTATTTACGTTTATCATATTTATTATATGTTTACAAGAAAATTTGTCATCGTTAATTATTAAATACGTTTTCTTCATTAATGAATGATATATTTCTAAACATATTAAAAGAAAAGAACAAAAGAAGTTAACATCGTTCCAAGAATAAGTAAATATAATTCACCAAATATTACGATAACTAATCAATGAAATTGTATAATGTACAAATCGGAGGACACAATTAACAAAAATCAATAAATTTAAAATTTGACGTTGACGCAAATATTTCGATTGAAACACACAATTTGAATGATCGTTGTATATCACCGCGGTTTACAATCATTCTCAATTAGTCTTCCCAATTAAGAAACATTACAAACCCGTGTGATTCATATCATATCATTTGACTTTCTATTTTTACAAATTTATATTCGTCGTTTGTTTCTATCATTGTCCTCTAAAAACCAATAGGCAACACTTAATAAGATATTCAATATAAGGTTTCGATTGTCTATTTTTTAATAAAGACACACCCTTAAAATAATTAATTTCAACCTTTTTAAATTTATACGCAGCATTTATTCGCCACCGCGCGAAGCGCGGTGCCTTTCCACTAGTTAATTAATAATGACGAAATAGGCGTAGACCCATTTCTGGGGGCAAAACCCCATTCGGCAATTAACCCTTGTGGGCTATTATAACCCGAGATAGCTCATAATTCTAAATCCCTAGGCCTCCAGAGTAAGAGAAAATTCCCAGCCCCCTCTAACATATTTAGGTGCTAATTTTTTCTTCCCGCTGATTCTGTTCGGTTCGTCGTCCAATCACCGTGAAGGATGTAGCACTCTGAAAAATCCGCAATATATGGTCACAATAACGTATACGTAACGAGGTAGGACATTCTAGAGGCTCGACACTTGTGGAGATACGATCCGCTTCTCGAAGGGTCGTTAACACTGCAAAAATCAGTAAGACAAGATCCAGTCGGCAAAAGTACATGAACTTCGGTAATATTCCGAAATTACTTAGACCTTCAACTCGATGACTTCCCAAAATTTTGGCTCTCGGGATTGTGGAAAGTCATCGGAAACCTGCAAAAAAATCACCCAAATATGAATTTAGATTCTTTTATCGCAAGAGTAGGGTGAAAAATATGTATTCGGTTCCCGGGTCCGTCCCAGTTCAGGTCCTGGTACTGAACTGTTTTTGGTAAAAACTAAGTTTTTTTTACCATACTTTTAAAAGGGACGTCTTTTTTTCAAAAACCAGAACCAAAACTAGTTCAAAATCTGAAATTCCCAATTTTTATTACGGTTTTATGTCGTTTTCTGATAAGTTTGTTGTTTCTTTAACATGTCATTTCTTAATTATATGTCGTTTACTAGTAAATTTTTTAGTCCTTATTTTTACTTTTCAGCCCATTACTCGGCATTTTATTTAATATGTCATTTCTTATATGTCGATTTGTTATAAAAAAAATGATTTGTTTGTACTCGGTATTCATTATTTAACATTTTAGACTAGATTTTTTGCAATTAGATTTGGATTCGGTATCATGAAGTTCACGACGTGAACTCCGGTCTTACATTGGTATTTTGTATTTCTCTTTTGTACTCAGATTTGGTATTTGGCATTTTGGATTTGTACTCGGATTTGGTGATTTGCATTTTGGATTTGGTTTTTGTATTTCTTCATGTTATTATCTTGGGTTTTGTCCCATATTTTTCTCGGTTTTCGTCCCATATTTCGGTCCTAAGCTAATCAGGATTTTAATCAGAGTCCCATTTATGGTAAAAAAAACCTAGTACTTTTCAGAACCAGAAATAGAACCGGGACATAAAACATGTAACCCGGTTTTTCTGGGACAGGATAAAAAATAATCAAAATCCGGGTTCCCCCGGTTTTAGCCCTTCACAACAGAATACTTTGGGAAATCTTAAAGAAATCGTCGGATCTGATAGAAAAAACCTAGCATCACAATACCATACAAATATATTCATCTAAAAAGTATCATAAAAATCCAAAAACTACTTGAACACGTAAAAAAGACGAAGTTTCTCAACTAATTCATTAACTATTATGTCTCAATAACTTAAAATCAAGAAAATCCACTAAAAGTCTACAAATTTGGTAAATTTGGAAGAAAACGAGCATAGACACATAAATTTTTTCCTATAAATGAACAAGAAAAATTTGATTTTTTTTTTTACTTTTATAACGCGCAAATCGAATCTTATGGTACATATAATGCAATCCACGATCTTCATGGAAAAGCAACGACTAATTGCGCGAGAAGCATGATGATTTTCCAGCTGCTAATGACGAAAAGAGATAGAATTATTTGATGAGTTGTCGGAAAGAAGAGAGAGAAAAATCCGAATTCGTTTTAGGGTTTGCCAAAAAAAATCATAAATTTATACCTCAAACAAGTTTTTTAAATTTTCTGGAGAAGTCCTCTTATTATCGCTATTGTACAGGTAAATTTTTCGAGAAAGTTGTCCGATTTTTGGTAGGTTTTCGAACGAAAAGGATAAAGTGATAAGGAATACCTAGAACAAGTTATAGATTTCCACATAAAAAACGATAACAATATGATTATTGAACGATTTTTTGGAAAAACTCGCACACTGGTGAAGATAGGATCGAAACTAATAAACACTTCAAATATTTTACAAGTAGCTTGAGATTAATAAACAGTAAATGAAATATCTAAATTATACATTGAACTTAGGGGTGAAATATTTATCCGCCATCCGCTGATCGCAACCGTATCCTATTCGCTCCGCTACGAAATATCCGCATTTTTATTCATTTTTAATCAACCGCTTAATATGGTCATGGATATCCGCAACTGCTTTTCAGAATTGGATTGGTTAATGGTTATATTTTTTAATTTAAATTGGATATCCGCTTTAACCGCAACCAGATTTTAAATATAAAAAATAATTAATTAAATATATATTATATATAAATATTTTTTATTTTATTTTATTAGTGTTATCGGTGGATTGGATTGTCCCTTATATTAACCTAGGTAGGTTATATTCCTACTATATGTCCATTGTTGTTTGAATATAGTATTTATTATAATTCAGATTTCATCTTGGCTTTTTAATAATCGTTTGTATTCATATTTGTATCTTTAGAATATGTAGCTAATATTCTAGTGTTAGACCATATGATTTTGTGGTCTTTTATGTCATACAAATATAGTTTGGTACTTTGGTTATTTATGAAATATTATTTATTATATTTTTGAATGTTTATATTTCACTATTCTTACTATATTTTTATGTATGATGTATTTATTTTTTCACTAACAAAATTAATTGGATAATATCCGCTATCCGCCTTAAATTAACCAATTCGATCCGCTAACCGCTAACCGCATTTTAATTGGATAATCGAAAATAAAAATGGTTAATGGATACAATTATTTTATATCCACATATGTGGATACGGTTAGTCAACATGCCCATATCCTATCCTATCCTATCCACTTTCATTCTATGTGTAATGCGGTTTTCAGTTCAGTTTATTTTATGCTTCCGAATATAGGCATTTGGTTTTTCTTCCATTCATTCATTTTAACTGCAATCAAATGTATGCTTTCTCTTTTAAAAAATATGTTAAAATGTGGAAAAATGGTTATACCGATTTTTTATTTTTATTTTAAGGTAAGTATAATAAATCTAAAACAATAATGAATGCAAGTGTAAAAAATCTTCATGTATACAATTTCCTAAAGAGCAGTTATCATTCAATAATACAATCTTTTATAAGAATTAAAAACAACGTAAGCGATATACGAGTAAAAATATTGCTCTTCGCGATAAAGTAGAATTTTTTTTTTTTGTTTGGAATGGGAATAGAAACAGAAATTAAAGAGCTAAGTATGTGACATCATGACATGTGATATATTATGCGAATAATAACGATTAATAATAGCGCGAAGAGATGATGACTAATGAAAGGCTTATTTAATGGTCTAAGTCCCTTCCTATTTTATATTTATAATATATATACCATGAAAAAATAATTCAAATTGTAGTTTTCTTCATCTTTTAAATAATTCAAATTCAAATTGTATTAGTATATAAAATAATGTATATTGGTACTGGAACTTATTATGATTTCGGAAGAGTACGTTCTTTCTAGGAGTGCATAGATTCTTTTCTATGCTAAACTTTGGGGTCTCCGAAGTAAATATATTTACTAGGCTGAAGAAATTTAGCATAGAAGAGAATGTATGCACTTCGATGAAGAAGTTCGTATTTTAAATTAACAATGAAACTGAAGAGTCTAGCTGTGCTTGAAAATGATGTCGAATCCTGGAAGAAAATGAGGTGTTTTCGAGAATAATATTATTGGCGACCGTCCGGCGAGGTAGTTTTCACTGACGATAATACAATCTTGTTCGACCACATGATATGGATGATTTTCAACAATTGCAGTGCTTTGTTCAAGTTCAACGTAGAGATTATTGATTTCCATGCTCATGATTTTTGCGAGATCCAAAACCGATGTAGTCTTATTTTTATATGATATTTTTGTAATTTAATTTTTTTTATTGGTAAAGTATCTTGTAAAATGGTTTCCTATTATTTATGATTTCCTTAGCATCAAGATAGTCATAAAATTTAGATATACTAAAATGTATCTAAGAGACTATATGCTTTATTCAAATTCATATACTCTATTATTTATATTTTTAATCATAAAGTGTTATTCCAAAAATTAGGTTTAAATCTAATGAAATGTGAAATTTTGCGACCACAGTTAAAAACAATGGTTTAAATCTAACGTGAAAACTTGCGACCACAGTTAAAAACAAAGGTTTAAATCTAACGTGAAAACTTGCGCCCACAGTTAAAAACACAGTTTAAATCTAGTTTTTTAGTAGTGAATGTGAAGTATTGGGTCTTCCGAAGGGAGTCGAAGTTTCAATTTATATATGTTATTTTAAAAAATTAAACACCTTTAATTCAACTAGGCAGGTCATTTCGCTTTCAGAATATAAGGAAGCACTCTTTCAAACTCATGTTATTTACGTAAGTCAAAATTTAAGAACTTTTACGGCCATTTAAGCTTAAAATTAAAACATCTAATATTTACATGAGAAGACCAGTTGTGTTCTTGCGTGTGCCAAGCTCATGGCCATTGCTTTTCAAAGAGAAATATAACCCTCACTTTTGCTTGCTTCCTTTTGCTAAGGTTTATCTTTAGAATTTTCCAGTGGATGGATATATGTTATTATATTATATTGTATTTCAACAAAAATCTATATGGGTTAGTATTTTTTTAATTTTATAATGATATAAATAGTTAAGTCGTTATTATAGTTAAATAGTTCAACAATATATTATATAAATAATAAAAAAAAATTAGTTTTTCAATAAACAAATTGTCACGGTTGAAGTTTTCAATATTTATATTATTTTGTTTCTCAAATTCACATGCTCGTGTTAAAGTCCCAGCAATTACACGAAAGAAGAAAATGAATATTTGAGAATTTTTAAAAGTGATAGAAGATAGATTTTTAAAACAAAATAAAACATCTAAGATCATATTAAATTTATTAAAATAGTAGACGAAGTTAAAAAGAAAAACAAATAAGAGAAACTTTGACGTGTGAAAAAAAAAAAAGCTTATAACGCAACAAATATTAAATAGGGAGCTTAAGTTAACTAGTCTTGTTAAACGTTTAAGATTGTCAAAATAGTCACTGTTTGATTAATTTTGAGCCATAGCCAATAAACCACATTAACTGATATAAAATATCTTATTTACCCTTAATATTACTAGTAATTAATATTAAAATTAGAATTAGCAAATTTATTTTAATAATTAATACTTAATACGAATTTATTTTAATTTTTTAAAAATTAATAAAATAATATAATAGGAAACAAATATTTGAATTTAAAATTTCAAAATAAATTTCATAATTCAAAATTTTAAATATAAAAAACGTATTTCGCTTTTTGAAATAAAAATTCAAATTTCTTAATAAACATTAATTCGAATTAACCATATTAATAATTTACAACAATTTGTATTAAAAAAATTAACCAAATTAACAATTTGAATTAGCATACGTTTACACGAATAAAAACGAATAAACCATAATAACATACATTTACAATTCGAATTATCATATATATACACGAATAAATACGAATAAACTAAAATAACATACATTTATAATTCGAATTAACATAACTTTACAATTCGAATAAACACGAATAAACAAAAATTACACGACAAAACCAGAGTAAAAAAATTGCCATCGAGCTTGGCGACCCATCGCCGCCGTGCTCTGACCCAATTCCGATTTGGCCTATGCTCTGCCTCCTCATATCGCTGATAATCACCTTGCTCCTACAAGTAGAAACCATAGCCATATTCACCAACTCCATCAAAATACGATATGGAAAATAGTTTAACCTGTTCTTGATTCGTGACCAAATGCGGTACCCGGAATCGTAGCACATGTTTTAGAAACAAACCTTGTGTGATCTCCTTGAAAGCCTTTTGCCTACCATCGACATTGTTCCTCTCCTATGAATAATTGACGCAAATATCAGTAAAACTCTAAATCACCATTTTCAGATTCCATATAAACAAAGTCAAATATGTCCCAAATCCAAATCCTGATTCCGAATTATAACAATATGATTATTGAACGATTTTTGGAAAAACTCGCACACTGGTGAAGATAGGATCGAAACTAGGAAAAACTTCAAATATATTTTAAGTAGCTAGAGATTAATAAACAGAAAATAAAATATCTAAAACTTGGAAGAAGGAAATTAGAATTTTTTGTATTGCTCCACCGACTTTACAGCATACAACAATACATGTATATATACCATCTCTATAGCCAATCAGAGAGCAGCTCCTATAACAAACTCTAACCATAGTGACGTAGAGCTGCACATTTCCACCGCGAGACGCAGTCGCGACCATTCGCGACGCACACCTGCAGTTCGCGACGCGTCGCGACGTGCACGTGAAAATCGCGAATGGTGGAGCTCGATCCGCGCACTCGATCCGACGGCCCTGATCTCGCCACGTCAGCGATCCGAGGGGTGTGAAAGATTGTGTTTGTTTTGGGCGTAAATTCCCACTTTTTTACCCGAATTTCAATAAAATTTCACCCACCTCAATAATTATTCACCCACCCAACTATCTCCTCAAACCCTATAAATACCACCCATTCCTCCCTCATTTCCTCACCAACAATCTTCCATCTCTCTCTCAAATTCTCAAAGTTCTCTCAATTCTCAAAGTTCTCTAAAGTTCCCAAGCTCTCTATTATGTCTCGAAGAAGCGGTAATTCCGGGGGTCGAAGGACGGCTAGGAGATTGGAACCCCAATTTCAACCCATGGCTCCCGGCCAACCTACGCCCGACGGCTACATCCCCGTTATGCTACCGGCAGAAGATGTTCCGCAACCCCGTAATCGGCCAACGTTCCGAACCAACCGAGCTTGAGCTTATGACTGAAAGGTTTAACGCCTGGTTCCCAGAGTGATGCAAAGTTAGCGCCAATAATGATGTGCTCTTTCCTCTCTTGGTTTTTAGTCCTTAAGGAGGATTTTACAAGAGAGGTTTTAGTGAGGCATCTTGTAATGTTTACACTGAATATTACAGCTTTCTTCCACCTTATTATAATATTCACAATGAATAATACAACTCTTTTTTTTAATATCTAGTTTTGTTATATTTATTTATTTGTTATATTTATTTATTTGTTATTAAATATTTAAAAAATAATATTATGTTACAAATTTACATTTTTAACATTTAAATTCGGTTAAAAACTAACAATTAACAAAGTTAAACATCGGAACCAAATATACAACTTTTGCCGCAACCCAAAAAAACCTCTCTGTCTCTCTCTTTCCACCAAATCGCGACGCGCCGCGACCGCACACGCCACGACGCGTCGCGACGTGTCTTCTCGCGGTTTTGGCGACCGAGTCGCGACGTGCCGCGAGAACGCGATGTGCAGCTCTATAGTGACGTCACTAGGAGCTGATGTGGATATCAGGCTTAGGCGACTTAGTTGGTGACGTGTCCACTCCCTCGAACGAAAAGGGGAGTCCATAACTTTGAGTTTGCTTCGCATGAGCTGAAAGCGATGTCCGGGCAGGCCTTTGGTCAGTGCGTCTGCAATTTGGTCGAAAGTCGGGATATAACGAATTTCCAGTTCATGCTGGAGGACTTTGTCTCGTATGAAATGAATGTCAATCTCAATATGCTTCGTCCGTTGATGGCTAACGGGATTGGAAGCAAGAGCAGCAGCGCTCTGATTGTCACACCATATGACCGGGGCGGTGTCATGTACGAAGCCGAGTTCGAGGAGAAGTGCTTTAAGCCAGCAGACTTCACCTGCAAGAGCCCGGTACTTGGCTTCCGTGCTGGAGCGTGCAATGACCGCTTGCTTCTTCGAACTCCATGAGACTAGCTTCTCGGGCAAATAAACACAGTAGGCGCTCGTTGAGCGGCGGTCGTGAGGACAGCTAGCCCAGTCTGCGTTTGCGAAGCTAGAAAGAGTTAGAATTTTTCCTGGGGAGAAGAAAAGACCCTTGCAGACAGAGCCTTTGAGGTAGCGAAGGACATGCTTACGAGCCTTTGAGGTAGCGAAGGACACGCTTACATAGCTGCCAATGAACATCAGTATGCACTTGTAAAAACTGGCTAAGTTCACTGACAATATAAGAAATATCTGGTGAGTGATGGTTAGATATTGCAGCGCCCCTATAGTGCTGCGATCGACCGTTGGATCAGAGAGAGGCGTGCCTTGATTCTTCGAGACAGTGAGACCAGGAGCAACGGGCGTATCCTAGGGCTTGGATTGAGAGAGTTGATCAACACGATCTAGGAGATCACAAATATATTTGGATTGAGTGAGATGCAGACCATTTTCATCTCTATAAGCCTCAATTCCAAGAAAATAGCGCAAAGATCCCAAGTCCTTGAGAGCAAATACGTGATTTAAGTCACGTATAAATTTCTGCAATAGCACTGGAGAATTTCCTGTGACAAGGATATCATCCATGTATACTAAGAGCAGAATCGTATCCGAATCTTTGTGATATATGAATAGGAAAACATCCGAGTGGGTGGGCCGGAATCCCCAAGTGATCAACGCATCACGTAGACGATCAAACCTCGTGCCTGTTTGAGGCCGTAGAGAGCACGGTTAAGTTTGCGTACAAATTCAGGTCGATTAACATCCTCGAAACCACGGGGTTGCTTCATGTAGACAGTCTCGGAGAGCCGACCATTTAGAAAGGCATTGTTGATGTCCATTTGCCTTATCTCCCAACCTTTTACCACGGCAATCGTGAGAACAACTCTTATAGAGGCTGACTTGACGACGGGACTGAAAGATTCTGAAAAATCCACGCCTTGCGCTTCAGAAAAGCCTTGAGTTACAAGACGAGCTTTATGCCGTTGTAATGAGCCATCCGGGTTGAACTTGAGTTTAAACACCCATTTGTTACCCACGATATTGTAATGTGGTTTCCCAGGGACCAAGTCCCACGTATTGTTGGAACAAAGGGCTTTATACTCTAACTCCATAGCATGTTTCAGTCGGACCTGTGTCAATAGGGATAAGATGTTTGGAGGTCGTGAAAGCCTTTGGTTTAGAGATGCCATTTTTGGCACGGGTAATCATAGGATGGCTAGATAGAGAAGGTGGACATATTGGGGCTGGAACTGAAGCTTGGATGTTATTGGTGAGAATAGGAAGGGCTTCATGTTGAGCACTGAGGGTATTTTGGGGATTGTCCATTGTGTTGAGAGAATTGTCATTTTGGAGTGAATTTGGGAGTTGGGAAAGCATTGGAGCTGTAGATATAGTGTGTAGAGAATATGGATTAGTGCTTAAAGAACTGAGTATAGGTGTAAAGTTTTGGATTTGGTTAGAAATGGTATTTGTAGAAATTTCTGGGAAAGAAGAATTTTTTGAATGTTCAAGGGAATTGATTTGCTGAACTGGAGCTTGGGAGGGTATAAGAGCTGAGGGAATAGGTGAAGGTTGTGGCGGTGGTGAGGGAGATGTACGATGATCCGGAACAGAGTACGGTTGGGGAGTTGTGAATTGAGTGATCACTACCGGAAATTGCATCTGATTTATTGGCTCAGTTTGGGAGTTGTTTGCAGGTGAAAAGAGTATGGAATAAGGAAACTCGGCTTCATTAAATACAGCATGGTGAGTAATGTACCTTCTACCGGATGGATGAAGACAAATATACCCTTTGTGCTTGGTACTATAGCCGAGAAATAGGCAAGCTGCAGATCTGAAATCCAACTTATGTCTGTTGTAAGATCTGAGATGAGGAAACACCGTGCAGCCAAAGACCTTAGCCGAGAATAGTCCGGATCACAACAAAATAGTTGAAAGAAGGGAGTCTTATTGCGAAGCACTGGTGTAGACAGCCTATTAACAAGAAAAGCAGCAGTCGCAAATGCTTCCCACCAGAATTTGGGAGGAAGGGCAGCTTGGTGGAGAAGAGTGAGGCCCAGTTCCGTGATATGACGATGCTTACGCTCAGCTTTTCTGTTTTGCTCGTGAATGTGCGGGCATGGATGACGCATGATGATCCCTTCATCGTTGAGAAATGGCACGAAGGTGCGAAATTCTCCACCCCAGTCACTCTGCAGAGTTCTTATTTTCTTCCCGATGGTGTTTTCAGCAATCTTTTTGAAAAGTTTAAACACCGTAAGAGCTTCGGATTTCTGTTTTAGAGGGTAGATCCATGTGTAACGCGTGTGATCGTCGAGAAAATGAATATAGTATTTCGCACCGTTGAATCCGGTTTCACGAGCTGGTCCCCATAAATCAGTGTGAACCAACTCAAGAGGATTATATGTCTTAGACTCCGAAAGCTTGAATGGAAGAGAGTGACTTTTTCCAATTTTGCATGAATTGCAAAAAGATGGTCTTTTATTTAGTCTGGGAAGATTACAAGCTTTAGCTACAATCGAAAACAAATTATCCGAAGGATGACCACATCTTCTATGTAAAGTATCAACTTTTACAGAACTTGGCATGAAGCTCAACAAATACATCATTATGTAGCGTTAGTTTTGACACGCTTACCAAGTTCTTCGTAATCCGCGGAACGTGAAGCACGTTATTAAGTTTAAGAGAGAGATTATTAGATAAATCTGTACAACCAATATGGGTGATAGAAAGGAGATTACCACTGCCCACCAGAAGCTTCTCCGATCCATCATACGTCTTGCTGAGGTGCAGATTTTCCACTCTACCTGTCACATGGTCCGTCGCACCAGAATCGGCGTACCATGCAGGATCAAACACCGCTTCTTGTCCTGCAAACATAGTTGTAAGCCTCTCCTGAGCATGGTTTTGAAATTCACGGCGTGAGCTGAACGATTGGGACTGGGACTCTTCATTCCTGTACCAACAAGTGCGAGCCGTATGTCCTTGTTTCGAGCAGATTTGGCATGTAGGCTTCGAGCCTCTGTCATAGCCGTATGTCTTTTAAAAATATGTGAATGTGGGAAAACGGTTATACCGAATCTGTTTTTAAGGTAAGTCGTAATAAATCTAAAACAATAATGAATGCAAGTGTAAAAAATCTTCATGTAAAAAGCAGTTATCATTCAAAAATACAATCTTTTATAAGAATTAATAACAACGTAAGATAATATTAGTAAAAATATTGCTCTTCGCGATAAAATAGAAACAGTTTTTTTTGTTTTTGTTTTTGTTTTTGGAATGAGAATAGAAACAGAGATTAAAGAGCTAACTATGTCCAATCCAACTCATTTGGTTGAGCTTGTATCACATTGAAGCTTCTCATTATCAAAGTTTTCTATACTATCACAAAATTCCACATTGCATATCAATCATATTCGAAAGTCCCCGACTATTGGAATGATCACTCCATTTCAACAGTTAATAAATGCATAATTAATCTATATATATTAAAAGGAGGAACTCACAAATGATGTGGCAAAGTGAAAACAAAGCATTTAGATTTTTCCTTTTTCTAAGAGCTTTAAGGTGATATGGTAGAGTAGAATCAAAGGATTCACATTTTCCTTTTTATGAGAGTTTTGATTTTGATTATTTTTTTTAAATATATTCTTCATTCATAACATAACTCTTTATGCTTAAACGTTTTTGTAATATGAAAGGGTCCTGATTTATAATGATATGTTCATGTTCCAACGGTTAATGGTATGTTCATGTATAATAATTCTTCATTTATATAAGGGTAAACTGCGGCTAATGTACCCAATGTTTGATTTTCTGCGGATTATATACCCAATGTTTATTTTTGGCGGCTAATGTACCCAATGTTTGATCCGTTAGATATTTTTGGGTTTTCCGTCAGTTGACCGTTAGAGAGTTATATGTACACTTTTCGTATTTTTGACATAACTCACTCATTTTTTGTCCAAATTTTATGCACGACCTATGGTTGGAAAGATAAGAGATAGATCTACAACTTTAATGTTTTAAGTTTTGTAAAATCAGTTTTAAAAAAATACGAAATTTCAAGTACAACGTAAAACTGGACATTAGTTTAATGCAAAATATTTGTTTCGAGCAAATTTTAATATACTTA
The DNA here is from genome assembly GCA_954871525.1 of Parietaria judaica. Taxonomy (NCBI): domain Eukaryota; kingdom Viridiplantae; phylum Streptophyta; class Magnoliopsida; order Rosales; family Urticaceae; genus Parietaria; species Parietaria judaica. The sequence continues at coordinate 16,825,296 of OX940868.1, read as the reverse complement.
ATGACTTTTTATGATGAAATGTAAAACTAAAAAGTTGTAGATAAACTTTTTATCTTTCCAACGGTTGTTTATTTATAAATTTTGGACAAAAAATGAGTGAGTTATGCCAAAAATATAAAAGATGTGATGTGAAATAATATTTCATATTTTTGGCATAACTCACTCGTTTTTTATCCAAAATTTATAAATAAACATCCGTTGGAAAGATAAAACATTTATCTACAACTTTTTACTTTTACGTTTCATCATAAAAAGTCATTAAGTATATTAAAATTTGCTCGAAACAAATATTTTGCATTAAACTAATGTCCAGTTTTACGTTGTACTTGAAATTTCGTATTTTTTTTAAACTGATTTTACAAAACTTAAAACATTAAAGTTGTAGATCTATCTCTTATCTTTCCAACCATAGGTCGTGCATAAAATTTGGACAAAAAATGAGTGAGTTATGTCAAAAATACGAAAAGTGTACATATAACTCTCTAACGGTCAACTGACGGAAAACCCAAAAATATCTAACGGATCAAACATTGAGTACATTAGCCGCCAAAAATAAACATTGGGTACATAATCCGCAGAAAATCAAACATTGGGTACATTAGCCGCAGTTTACCCTTTATATAATGATTTAATGTCTCTCATACTCGTTATGGCTGAAACCAGAACCGGAAACCGGGAATTTGACTATTTTTTGTCCCTGTCTCGGAAAAACCGGGACACGGTTTTCTTTCCCGGTTTTGGTTTTGGTTTTGAAAAAATCCTTGTTTTTTATTTAAATTAGAATCGGGACCGGGACAAGGACACCAATTAAAATCCCGATTTTTTTAGGACCAAAATTCAGGACAAAAATCGGGACAAATCCGGGACAAAATCCAAGATAGAAACATGAAAATTACCAAATCCGAGTAAATACAAAATGTAAAATACCAAATCCGAGTAAATCCAAAACGTAAAATACCAAATCCGAGTAAATCCAAAACGTAAAATACCAAATCCGAGTACAAAAGCAAAATACAAAATAAACAAATGCAAGATCCGAGTTCGCGTCGTGAACTTAACAATACCAAATTCAAATCTCAGTGCAAAAAATCGAGTCTATAATGCTAAATAGTAAATACCGAGTACAAACAAATTATTTTTTATAACAAAACAACATATAAGATATGACGTGTTAAATAAAATACCGTGTAATGGCTGAAAAATAAATGACATGTTAAAATAATGAGCTGAAAAAATAAAATAATAGATTAAGAACATAATAGTAAACGACATAAAAGAAATGACATGCTAAAAAACGACAAACTTATAACAAAACGACATAAAACCGGAACCGGGACAAGAAAACCGGGAATTTCATATTTTGAATTGTTTTTGGTTTTGGTTTTTCAAACCGGAACCGGGACGTCCCTTTTTAGGTTATACTAAAAAGAAAAATCTGATTTTTTGCCAAAAACGGTTCGGTTCCGGGACCAGAACCGGGACAAAACCGGGAACCGAGTACAAAATTTTCACCCCTAATACTCGTAATACTGATAGTATTAACTAGAGCTGCAACTCGCGATGTCGCGATGCATCGCAAGTCGAAACGCCAAAATCGCAAAAATGGCCGTCGCGATGCGTCGCGACTGTGCCAAATCGCGATGCATCGGATTGATGATGTGGCGATGTGGAATTGGGCGAGAGAGTTTGGCGCGCATTTTCACCACAAATCGCGACTCATCGTGATTTTGACCAAATAGTCGCGACGCATCGCGATTTTGCTAAACCCATCGCGATGCATCGCGAACGTGGATTACCCATCGCGAGTTGCAGCTCTAGTATTAACTCTTTATGGTTACTTTTTATTATTACTCTTCATGGCCTTTCAATAAGTTTTAACGCTTTATGAGTACGATGGTGTATTGAAAGTGTATCATGTTAAAACCGAAACTAAAGGAATAAGAATAGTCATATTTTAATCTCTATATATACATGAAAATCTAAAAATGAAATGAAAGAAAAACATTGATAGAAAGCCACGCATTTTCGTTTCATATTCCTTTTTTTGGTGGCGGCTTTCCGGGTTACAATTGTTGAGTCTGGTATTTTTGTTGTGTGATATTTTTTTTTCTCATCTCTTTTTTTAATCAGTGGCTTTTATCATGGATATCTTTTACGGTGGCGGCTTTTTCGGTCTACATTTAGTGAGGTTTTGATATCTTTTATTATACTAAGATTTTTACAAGGACTATGATCGGCGATACATTTTTCGATTACGATTCTCCGGTCTATAATTGGTGAGTATTTACTGTTTTTTTTTTGTCCTGATCTTTTTTATAATCAATAGCTTTAAGAAAGATTCCTCTTTTCAGTGGCGGCTTTCTGATCTACAATTTGTGAGAGTTTTATTTTTAACGGACGAATTATCCGGTTGTTCTAGAGGTTTTTTTTTCATAGCTTTTTCTTTTCCATAAGTAAATATCTTTTTTTTTGTTTTAATCTTTTTTGCAGGTTAATATATATATATATATATAAATAAAGATCTTGGGGAAAGATGACTTAGTACTATGGCAACCAAGAATGACAGGATTCTTTATTCAATTATTTTAGTGGGTGTTACATGTGCATTTTGGAGCTTAGAAATTATAGAAGAATTTTTGGTATGATGATATGATCATATTCTTTGGGTTCATTTAATTTTCTGTTAGTAAAACATTATTCTCTCTTTCGTAGTGCTACATGAATTCTTAAGTTCATGTGAAGGCATAAACGATCATTTATACATAATATTAAATGTTTTGGAGACTTGAAGTCATCATCGTGCAATTATACCTAATATTATCAGAGCATATATATGAGCTTTTATTACTTTTTATAATACTTCTTACAGATAAAATTATTGACTTGTATTAAGCCAAGTGTGCAAATAAGTGGCCAAACCGATTTAATATCGGCATAAGTAGTCAAAGTTTATCAAACCGTGGACAGTACAAATGTCATCCATTTCAAGTCAACGCCGTTTGCCACGTCATTTCCACAAGTGTTGAGTTTTGGCCACTTATTTGCAGACTCGGCCTAACTTTAGCCACTTTTGCCGCTATTATCCCTTATATTTTTACGTTCCAAAGTATTTTTTAGGGTTTATCTAGACTTTTTTTGTTATTTTTCTTAAGATTTGACTAAAATTTTATTTCCGAAAGAACTGATTCCGTTTCTTAAATTTAGAACGCTGAACATCACTCTCAATTTTGAAAACATTAAAATGTGTTATCGATTTCACATGTAATTTACGATCATAGGATTTGACATAAAACCTCTATATACTTAATTATTAGGGACCATTAGATTATTTTAAAGGAATTGGTACGAAATACCCATTTAGCCACATCTTTATTTTAAAGGAATTGGTATGAGCAAATATTTATCATATATAACATCTTATTATTACTCTTTATTTTTGTTGTAAATTTAATATCTTCTATTATAAATGAGAAATATATTAACAAATGTAAAAAATCAAACCTCATTGATAAGTGATCTTAGACTATTTGATTTATTTTTTTTATTATTCTTTCACTAAAAATATTATGTCACAAAACTATACTTATTATCTTTTCTTGCTTACAGTCCTTTCGGATTACCGCCGTGCCTCAATTCTCCCTCTCAAGGTTTCTCTTTTTAATATCTTTTGGTGATATATAATTATGTTAATCAAGTTTGCATTTTTCTTTTAATCCTAAAAAAATTTGCCAAGATGTGATCCAAATGTATTTATAAATAATTATCACTCGAACTTATTATTTATTGTTGTATTGATTTGGTTTTCTTCCTATGTTGTCAATAAATCAAAATTTAGTTCTACATGTTGTCACAAGTGATATTTTTAATAAAGAGTGAAAGTATTTTTTTAGAAACTTTAAAAGTGACTAGTTCTTTTTAGATTTTGAATATAGTTTCTGATTTATAGAGTTGTTGTTTTATGTTAAATTTTTTAATTTGCGAAATAATAATAATATGTATAATTCCACATCAATACACCATATACAATCGTAAAATTCCATTGTAATGTAAGAATAAGATAATAAAGAAAGTAGTTCACATCATAATCGATGTAAGTATTTTCATTTTAACACATAATCGAAAAAAATATCTTCTAATTATAATAAACGAACTTTTTAACACATAGTGATTTTTTTTAACATAACTTAGGTATAACTAAAACAAATAATAAATGTATATATATACATCCCTTACATGTATTGAATTATAAATATTATCTGATTATAGCTTATGTTTTAGTATTTATTTTATTATTCTTCTTAGAGTAAAGTTATCAGAATTGTCTGAAGAAATTTGTTACTATTTTTGGCAACAAAGAAAAAATATTCAAGCGCAACTTACGAGTTTGATTCGTGTTTTCTTTTTCTCCACATTCATATTTATATTATTTCATATTTATATTATTTTGGACTAGATAAAGTTATATGTTATATATGTCATTTTGTAAACCTAATAAGATTTTGAATAGTTTTAATATTTTTAGAGTTGTTGTCGTTTGTTATGTTTTAGATGTGTGGAGCAATAGTAAAACTTCACATCTAACACACGATATGCAAAATTATTACCGATCTAATTTTTTTTATCGTATTACAAAAAAAAAAAAAAAAACAATCATGTAGGATTTCTTTCAACAAATAATATATTTTTTATATATTCTTTTTAAAATTTAACACGAGCTTTTTTAAACCTAAATAGGCGAAGTAAAATAAAATTATGTACATTCTCCTTTTTCATCTAAAAGTTTTAACATGTAGTGAAGTAGAAACAAAAGATTCTCATTCTCCTTTTATATATATAATATTTTATTTTTATTTTCATTATAAAAACAAATTAGCTTTCTCTCTCTAATTAACTACACATTTATTTATGTTTACTGGCGAAAGTTAAAGCGATTTTTAATTACTTTATGAAATATACTATGAATATATTCAATTACTTTATGAATATAATCAAAATGAATGTTGGAACGTGAAAATCCGAGTGTGTCCGATTAACAAATATTAAAAAGACGACCATATTATTAACAAAGAGTTAAGCGATTGTCGAGTTCATGGTAGATATAAATTTTTTGGCTTAAAAATATATGTTGGTAGGTCACTCAAATTTATAAGTGATAATTTTCTCCAACCGCGCGAAGCGCGGTTCAACCCCCTAGTTATTATAATAGGGAAAATGCAGCTTCTTAGAAGCAGAATTGTAATGCATTCTAGAAAATGGTTATTATGATCATTATGAGTATTTGAGATATTCAATTTAATATATACTAGTTGATAACACCGCGCTTCGCGCGGTGGCGAGGAAATATTTTTTATAAAATTCAAATAAAAATATTGGAGAAATATAATTATAATCGTAACAAATAAATAAATAGAAAATTAAGATATTTGTTGTATCTTAAAAAATGAATAAACACATAATGAAACAACTCACTATGTAACAATAACACAGTTTTCACACGAAAAATAGAAGGAAAAAAAAAATACAAATGAAATAAAAAGTTAATATAAATAAAATTTAACATGTATCGATAGAAATATATTCTCGCTAATGAGAACGTGCTTACGAATATTCATCTATATCATCAATATGTTAAGGAACTCGTAAATTTAAATTCACACTTCGAAGTAATTGAAAATAGCAAAAAATGCTCAAATAAAAAACTGCACCCAAATCCATTCTTCCTTGAAAAGAGTTCTAATAACAAAAAAAAAAAAAAGTATACCACGATTTAATTAGGTGTACCTTATTATAAGTGTAATTGTGTGGCCCTAATGAGGTATAGAGACAATTATTCAAACGGGTAATAGAAAGAGTCACAGAAGGACGTTTTTTTCGTTCTTTTTCATATGAAGAACTTATATAACTGCATTGAGAAAAAATAAATATTCAACGTGAGGAACCAAAAACAATTATTTAAAGACTCGAAAGTTTCATTCCACACACACACACACACACACATATATATATATATATATATATATATATATATATATATATATATATATAACAGCTCAGAGAGCTTCATATCTCAAAAACTGTATTTTCAACTATCTACTATATTCGGACTAACCTTTGAACACACAAAAACATTTGCAAAAACACAAAAGATAAGAATACAATTGAAACCCAACCCAAGTCAACCCTCCTTCTAATCCAAAGTATATCTCAGTAGGGGTGCAAATAATACCCGGAAACCGGGTAATTATCCGGAACCGAATCGGTATCCGGATTTAAAAACCGGAACCGGAACCGGATCCGGATTCCGGTTCCGGGTACCCGTATCCGGATTCAAAACCGGATACGGGTACCGGGTATTAAAAATAAAAAAACCGGGTACCCGGTACCCGGTTTTACTACCCGATTTTTTTATTTATTTTTATGATATTTTAAATTTTTAGGGTTTGTGCTTGGCCCTTTTTACTCCGTGTGATTAACCTTTTGTGACTTAGTCTCCCCTCTCCATTTTTGCCTCTCGGGGTTCTCGAGACTATGTTTTTTTTTCTTTTCTTTTTTGCGCGGTATTATGTTATGCTTGATGCGCGGGACTATGTTTTATTTATGCTTGATGCGCGAGACTATTTTTTATGCATTTTGGACTTTTTTTTTATGCTCGATGCGTTGGATTATTTTTTTATGCAATTTTTTTTAAATGAATGTAATTTTGTTTTTTAAATAAATATTTTTTTTAAACGGGTACCGGGTAAAAACCCGGATCCGGTTCTCAAAACCGGATACCGGGTATCGGTACCGGGTATCGAAATATAGATACCCGGAAACCGGGTACCCGGATTTTCGGGTACCCGGATTTCGGATACCGGTTCCGGGTATCAATTTTCGGATACCCGGATTCCGGTTCCGGGTCTCGGTTACCTCGAAAAAACCGGGTACCCTACCCGGTTGCACCCCTATATCTCAGTATTCAATACTCTCCATTAAAATCATCAATATTGTTTGTAGACGTTATCATTAATAGCAGCATAAGGGGAAAATACCATCGAAACTCAAAAAATGAAACTGAAGTCGTAGGAGATAGACAGAGGTGTAAAGCTTTAGGGTGCGCTTTAGGGTGCATAGAACAGGTGAGATTGCTTCTTCCCTGAGCCTTCAGACAGAAACAATACCTTCTGAATTTCCCGCTGGAATAATCGCCCAATTCCCTAAAGAAGAAAAAACAAAATATGATTAGTACGGGTACCCGGAAAAAAAATATCAAATTCTACAAAGAGATGACGAAATAGAAATCAGAAGCCTTCTTATAAGATAATAGCCATCTGTCTGTGTTCTTAGGAAGTGAGAAAAATGGTGGAATGAGAAAACGAAAAGCCTTGTGTATTAACCATTTGAATTTATTTGGACAATTTATGAAAAAGTTATGGCAGAGAGATATTAGTGAATTAATTTAATCATTATTAGAATAGAAGAAGGAATTTGGTTCTTGATATGCATGTTTGAGAGAGGGTATGTCTCGAAGAAAAAACAATTTATCAAATCATTAATGAGTTTCAATTAATATAGTGAGTTTTTCATTTAAAAAATGTCAAAAAGCTGGAAAAATTGGAATGCTCTATTGGAATGCTCTATCGTGCTTAATATCGTTTTCTATAATATATATAACTTGTGCTTAAATATTTGTTATGATTTTTATAATTTTTATTTTTATTAAGCATGATTGTATATATACACTTAATGTAACAATGTATTAGTCTGCGGAAGTTTTTATATTAACTTGTTAACTGCATAGTGTTTCACGTGGTGATGATGAAATATATTCGTAAATACTATACCACTTTTTTATGGACATGCACCGCGCTTCGCGCGATGGCGTACTATATTCTTATAAACTCGGGCGGTATATTAAAGCTTTGAATAATTTCATATGCCAAAAAATAGAATTTAACTGATTTGGCCATTGACGCGCTTATCTTATTACGACGTTTTGATGAATGCCACAACAAATTATTTTGTTTGTCTTGTCCCGGATTGCGAATGTAATAAACTACTTTTTTTCAAACATAACTGGACCACTTAAAACATAGACGAAAAATACCATATATGGAAATATGACTGCTTAAAGCTTTTGGTCTCCTATGAGATTGGAAACAATCTGGTTCTGGGTCGGCGTGATTCACCTGCAATACCCAACACTGAAAAATCAATACTTATGAGCACATTCTCTAATAAATAGTATTTAAATAAGCTTCTAAAAGTAATTAAGATTTTCCAACCCAAGTTCATGACATCACGTTGTGAGCAGGATATGGCCATCAGCCATCATTCATAACTTGCAAAAAACTAAAACACATCGTTGGAGAAATAAAATACATCAACCCAAAATTAAAAAGAATTTTGCTTTTCTTTTTAATAGCAAACTTTATTAACAAACCTCTAGAATCACACAAAAAATGGTACGACTCCCCGACTTGCTATAGCAGCCACTGGTGGGAGCTCGCTATGCATCGGAGGTCTGCATTATACACCAATAATATAAGTAAATCTCAATGCATTAGCATACTATAGCACAATCCGAAAAGACCAATTTCAACATTTCATAGCACAAATCCCAAATCGATTAGTAAAGGTAATAAAAACGGAATTTTGAGCCTTGAACTACACCAATACTATAGCGATTTGTTTAAAACAACAAAAAAAAAGCAATAAACACGAATTAAAAAATAAAAAACGGAATGACAAAGTGCACAAACAGAATTTCGAGTGGCGAACTACACTAAAACCATTGCGATTCGTACCGTAACACAGAAAATTGAAAAACAGAATAAAAACGGAATTCCGAGCCTTGAACTACACCAATACTATTGCGATTTGTATAAAATAACCTAAACAGAATAACGGCAAATAAACAGTAATTTAAAAAATAAAAAACGGTATGACAAAGTGCACAAACAGAATTTCGAGTGCCGAACTACACCAAAACCATTGCGATTCGTACTGTAACGCAGAGAATCGAAAACTTGAGTCCGCTGCCGGTATTGTGTCTTCATAGCACAAATCCAAAACCCGAGCCCTGTGAAAATCCGGAAAAAACCACTGTCAATATTTCATAGCACAAAGCCCAAAATCGATTAGTGAAGCTAATGCGGGAAAAAAAAAACCGGAATGTCAAAGTGCAGAGAACTTTCCGGTGCCGATTTGATTCCCTGGTGCCGATTAAAAAACGGAATGTCAAACTACACCAAAATTATAACCGAGACCTTTCCGGTGCCGATTTGATTCCCCGATGCCGATGAAGAGTGTATGCGAGGTGCATTTGAGGTTTTACGCGATTTCCGTCTGCGCTGCGAAATCTCAGCACCTTGGGCTATTAGACTTGAGTTTTTGCCGGAATCGAAATCCCGCAATGGGGGCTGTGCCGGACCGGGAGCTGCAAATTCACAGATCCATATTCAGATATAAACTAAGATGACATTATTACCCTGAGAAAACCAAATTATACAGAACGAAGAGCAAAATTACAATCACATAAATCAAGAACCATCGCAATAATGGCGGAAGAACCTCTAATTTCGTGAAAAAAGGGAAATATAATGAAAATTTATCATACGAACCATCGCAATCACTGAGCCTCGAACTAGAAGTGAGTCAATCGCTACTCGAATCAAGCAAGAGAAATCAACTCGAACAAAATCATAAAAACACCAAACACTAACTCGGTAATCGAATCGAGCAACAGAAATGAACTCGAACACTTAAAATCGTAAAACCACCAAACACCGTACCTGAGTGAGCTAGCGTTGAGCAACCATCGCTGTTGTATTCCGAAGAAGAGGAAAAACCCAGGCGCTGCCGGCGACGTTGCATCGACGATTTTCTTGGTCTGAGAGAAACCATCGAGGAGATGAGAGGAGAAAGCAAGGAGGGACGGATAATGGAAAAGACCGAAACCGAGAGACCGTATGAGAAAGCGAGGAGGGACATCAAACGGCAACAAAGTTGGTGTTTAGAGAATTAGAGTACATGAAAAGTCTAATTAGCTCATGAATTAATGCAGCCATTACTATAATCTCGTATGAATAAAAATAATATAAAAAATAAAAAATCTGAAAATTTTAGAATTTGAGGATTCTCAAATCTTTGGCTTTCTAAGCTATCACTTTATTATGGATAGATTTTCCTTTTATATATGTAGATAAATTACGTTAAAATTCTTATCTAGTGCTTGTCAATATAAATTAACCAATCCCATTATTATCTTGTTTAGAAGATCAAGTGTATGTATTGAACTTAACTAAATATAGGTAACTGCCTAATAGACACGTCATAACTAAGCAAACAATTAATTTTTTTTTTATAGATTAAACATTAACTTAAGATTTTATACTAGTCATTTTCATAAATAAAAAAATTCTTTTAAATTCTATATGTTATGGGTATCTTTCGGAGACTAAAAATATTAAGGCTCAGCCCAATAAACGTATTAGAAAAGGCTCAAACACCAAAGGCCCACGAAGGCAATCCGGGTCCGCCCCAAAAAGTCAACTCTGACCATACTCAAAAAAGTCAATGAGACCCGCCCCGATAAAGTAAACTCAAACCCGACTAGGGAATTTTAACAAGGGATCTGTTCCAAAAGACATGTTTTAGGAGTCGTTACAACCCCTAATTAGGGGTTGCTGCGACCCCTAATAAACAAAGTATGCATTTAGGGGTTGCTATGACCCCTAAAGATAAAAACACGGTTCTAGGGGTCGTAACAACCTCTAATTAGGGGTTGTTACGACCCTTAAGAAAATAAACTGTGCCTTTAGGGGTTGCGACGACCCCTAAAACGAAAAACACACCCTTAGGATTGCATGAGGCTCACTATAAATACGACAGCCCCCCACCACATTTCGGTAAGCTTCTCAAGCCTAAAAAGCTATTCTCACCAATCTTACTTCCCGAATTTTAAAGTACTCGACAGAGGTCCCCCTTATGCCCTCCTCGAAAGTTCACGTTTTTTACAATCTTTTCAGGAGCGGAAACAGAAGCGGCTAATCCGGAAGCGACTTTCGGCGTATCAAAGGCGAAGAAAGGAGCTTCAAGCATGTCGTGACCATCGTACGGTCATTAACCTCATGCTCGCCACCGGCAATCCACCGCGCGCTTAAGAAATCAACATCATCGCAAAGGAGGTTCTCGGCAAAAACGGGAGCCTGGTAAGAGCAAAAAAAAGCCAAAACTGGAGCCCTTGTCGCAAGTAACCTCGTGCTCGCCACCGGTGATCCACCGTGCGCTTAAGCAATCGATGCCCTCCCAAAGGAGATCTCAAACATCGCTCCCAGTCATCAAGAGTCCGCAAGCCTCGCTCCCGGTCGTCCAAACGGTCTCAAGCCTTGCTCCCGGTCAAAAGCTTCAAACTTCGCTATATAGCGTCCAACGGCTTAAAATCTCGCTCTCGGTCGTCCACCGACCTCCAGACCAATCTCGATCGGCTCTCGAACATGATCTGTTCGTACGATCGACTCCCAAGCACGCACATGTAAAGTCGTCAAGCATCTCCACATCCGATCTTATGGAAAAAGGGAACTACACGACTAATTACGTTGACTTTCCACGAACAAACCTTTTTATGATTTAAAAAATATATACATTGATGAAAATAAACGACAGTAGTCCGCTCTCAATTGGATGAATCTCCAATTTCCAAATCACCAATGGAAGCAAGGAATGACAACCTCGTCTCGCGTTCGAAGAACAATGAACCCTAGGCCACGGCACCGCAGCTGCTGTTCAAGCCAAAAGCACCAAAGGCGACTCAGACTCGCCACTATCCTTGCCGGAGCGTGCATTACCGCTCGAACTCAAGACCTGCAAAAATCGGGTCGATCGCAGCCTCCCATGCAATGTGCTCCTCGCCGGAGCGGCCAGCTCCGGCTCCCACCGATGAACAGGGCCCCGACGCCAAGGCAGCTCCCACACATCGCCACTGGAGTCCAGCGTCCCACCACCTTTTTCACGCCTTTTTCGCCCAAAATCAGGGGCAGGAAAGCCCTATAGCCATTCCGGAAGCTCGCAACACCGTCCACAAAGTTGTTGCTCCTCCACGAGCCACCGTCGCCAGAGACGACTCTACCATGCAGCCTCGAGAATCCGGCGGTCATCCCTAACCGCCGTGTCCTTCGTCGTTGGAAATCGAGGGCAAAAACACCCTTCACCGTAACTGCCCAACACCGAACGGGCCACCACCGCAGCACCTATACACTCCAAAGCACGGCCGACACGGACGAATTGACGCCAATACTTGGGAGACCCAGTATTGGAAGAAATTGAGGGAAAACAAAAGGCGCCATGCTTTGAAAGTTCAGAGGCCCATATACTTTCTTTAGAGTGGGATAATTTGTTTTCCTAGTTTTTTTTTTTTTGAAGGAATTTTGTTTTCCTAGTTGACTATACATACATATAACATATTTGTTAGTGTTGTGTATATACTAATTAACAATTTTACCCAATTTTAACGGTTCTACTTACTGATTACTTGTTTTGAAAACGTAATTGATTTGATGTTGATTATGTGTCAAATTTATGCTCTATCCTCTATGATAGATCAATTACGTGTTTGAATTGATGAAAAACAAAACAGTGTTAATTCAATGTTAGTTGACTAAGTTAAGCGGTAGACATGATTAAGGTGTAATTCGACAAACCCTAATCAATAATGCCTTGGTTGTTAGTTCTCTGTCGTTTCTAGGTTAAACTACGTGTCGTGTTGCTTCACATCTTACGTGGTCTTGTCGTTTAGTGGAGGACTTGTCGTTTGGGCCGAGTTTTGGGCTGAAACTGATTCTTGCTTTGGAGTTTTAAATTCCTACAAGAGTTTTTTACATTGATTTTTTAGTTTCTAAATATAATTTTTAGATATTTGGCCACTGATTTTTCAGTAGATATATATCTAATATCAGTTACCGATAGCGGTTATCTTTATCAGCTGATCAATCAATTATTAGCAACAAAGTATTCAGTGGTTAAAAGATTAAAACCAACGTTATTCTTGAATTCCGACAATAGTTTTTGTTACTGATTTGTCAGTTTTAAAAACTAATTTTACAATTTTTGGCCACTTAATTTTCAGTATGTATATATCTAAAATCAATTGACTGTAGTGGTAATTTTTAGCAACAAAATAATCAATTATTAGCAACAAATTTTTTAATGGTTGAAAAATGAAAATCAACGTTTATTTATACTCCGACAATACTTTTTTGGGTTAATTGCGGCAAAAATACCCAACCTTTATAAATATTCTCCAATAGGTACCCAACCTCAATAAACGTAGGCAAAAGTACCTAACGTCACACTTTTGTCGCTGACCAACTAACGCCGTTAGACACTGCCTACGTGGCCGTTAGGCTGTCTCGTGTGGAATGCCACGTGGCCAAAATTTGGGTACTTTTACCGCTACGTGGCCAAAGGTTGAGTACTTTTGTCGCCATGTGGCATTAAAAAAAACAATTTTTTTAAATTTTTTTTATTTCCCGTTAACCAATATATTTTTATTTTTTACGTATATCAAACATGATCAAATAATTTTATAAAATATGTACTTATAAAAAAATATGTTATTTTTTAAACAATCAAATAATTACATAAATTTATTAGTTTAATTTATTTAAAAAGAAAACCTTTCCCGTGGCACATTTTTTTATTTCTATTTTTTTATTTCTATTTTTTTTACATATGCTAAATATAATCAAATAATTTTATAAAATATGTTTCTATAAAAAACATATTTTTTTTTCAGGAATAAATTATTTGTATTAAAATTTTGAAACTAAAACATCATTGTATATAATATCGCGGGCATTTTAATATTAAAATTGTGGCATGATATGATTTTTGAAGACATATAACATATATGAAACTAAGGCATGATTAAAAAATAATTGTATCAAATACGGTTTAAACTGAATTTAATCGAAAGTTTAGTGATTGGTAAAAATTATGTTTAAGCTTATTATTTTTTGTTATAAAGTGAAAAAAACATATATATTTTTTTGCCGCAATCAACCCAATATTTAATACATAGTGATAAAAACATGTGGTTGGTTGTATGCGGTTGGTACAGATTAAAGTTACGCATATTTTAGTTTTTCCTTTTTCACTAAAAAACAAAAAATAATAAAGTTAAACATATTTTTTACCAATCACCGAACTTTCGGATTACATTTAGTTTGAAACGTATTTGATACAATTGTTTGTTTTAATCATGCCTTAGTTTCATATATGTTATATGTCTTCAAAAATCATATCATGCCTTAATTTTAATATTAAAATGCCCGTGATACTATATACAATAATGTTTTAGTTTAAAAAATTTAATATAATCTATTCAAAAATGAAAAATAATTCCTGTAAGAAAAAAAATATTTTTTTATAAAAAATTTAATTATATTTAACATATGTAAAAACAAAAAAGTTGTTCCACGAGAAAGATTTTATTTTTAAATAGATAAAAACTAATAATTTTAAGTAATTATTTGATTATTTAAAAAATAACATATTTTTTTATAAGTACATATTTTATAAATTTATTTGATCATGTTTGATATACGTAAAAAAATAAAAACATATTGGCTAACGAGAAAGAAAAAATTTTAAAAAAATTGTTTTTTTTTAATGCCACGTGGCGGCAAAAGTACCCAACTTTTGGCCACGCAGCGGCAAAGGTACCCAACCTTTGGCCACGTGGCATTCCACATGAGACAGCCTAACGGCTACGTAGGCAGTGTCTAACGGCGTTAGTTGGTCAGCGACAAAAGTGTGACGTTGGGTACTTTTGCCTACGTTTATTGAGGTTGGGTACCTATCGGAGAATATTTACAAAGGTTGGGTATTATTACCCCAATTAACCCTACTTTTTTTTCTAGTGATAAATCAATTTTGAAAGTGATTTTTAGAATTTTGGCCACTGAATGTTCAATATTTATATCTAAAATATCAGTTGCCAATAACATATTCTAGCAAGAGTTTTTTTCTATTGATTTATTAGTTGCAAATAATGATTTTTGGATATTTGGCTAATGGATTTTTGGTAGGTATATGCCCAATTTAAATCGTCAATAATTAACAACAGATTCTTCAGTAGTTGAATATGTAAAATTCATTTTGGCATTTAAAATAACTGATTGTTCAGTCAATAAGAGTCTAAAATTAGTCGATAAAGGAAGAAAATTATCAAACTTCTTTCAATGCGCACAATCGAACTTAGAAATCTTACTTACACTGTGATTACACGTTTTCGAGACCATTCCCCCTTGATTGTATCTCTCAACCTCACGGGCTTGAAACACTATTTCTACTAGTGACTTTGGTCGTATTGTTTAGTACTCTGACTCTTTAGATCAATGAGGGGCCATATGTATGAGTGCTGGTAAATTAAGTTCTGTTTCTTTACGTCTTTTAGAATTTAATTTAAAGAAGTTTAAAATAAATTAAATTTAAAACAAAATGGAGTTGTGATTGTGATTCTTTGACGATATCATTGGCTTAAGTAGCAACTTTGTCGATCTTGGCGATGGAGCTCGAACACCGAATATGGTGGTTACCGGAGCTCAGAGCTGGGCTTTGTTGTTAAAGTCCAATGTCAATAGGGACAATAAGTTGAGCTTGTATAATCTGAATTTCATATCTTGATCAAAGAAATAAAGTGGTAGATATAAGACTTTTATACTTTATTTTATTTAAAAATTAAATTTGATAAATAACATCTTAACTTTGTTCAATGATTAAATTTGTCTTTAGAAATTAAAAATTAAAAATTAACATCTCAAGATTTTTACTATTAAAAATTAAGTGTATTTTTTGGTATATTATATTGATAAGCCGTATAAAAATGATTAATTATAATATTTCAAATTTTCAATAATAGAAAAGTCTAAAAAATTGCGGGAGTTCTTGCTGCCAAATTTTTAGCCAATTTTTTTCAAAATATTCTGCAGTGATATTGCTGAAAAAAATTGTGGGAGTTGGGGGAAAGTGAAGCGCCAAAATATTTGGCCAAGTAATTTTCCAATACTAATCTCTCTTTTCTCCCTCGAAATACTTTTGCCACTGCTCTTCTTCTTCAACCGCTGGCCACCGCCGTTCATCTCACGCAAGTAAATTTCTTCTTCCCTTCTCTGTTTTTTTGCCAAAATTATTAAGATCTAACTTTGTTCTCCCCCTTTATGGCGATTCCTGCCCTAGGTACCATCGGCGAGGATGGATCTCTCGAGCTCTGGCTTCTCTATCCCTGTGCGATCGATTCTCAGTTCACCTTCGGACGGAGGTCTCGACTCTCCGGTGACAAATATTTTCTCTAGTTTTGGTCCTTGTTGTCTGTTCGCTTTGCGTGGTGTTGAACTTGTTTTACTGGATTGCTTTTTTTTTTTTTTTGTTTAACTTTGGGTTTGGAGTGACCAGTCGAACAGACCGACGATAAAATGCAGAAAAGGTTTAGCGCGAGCAACGGGCTCCGGCAGCTCACATAGGCTCCTTTGATTGCCTCGCTGAGTCCGGAATACTTCTCGGAATCAAGCCCCGTTCGAATCAACGATCCCTCCACCTACAAGACTCTTAGGAATATCAATTTCTTTGGTATGCTGTCCATCTTCTTCGTACTTTGAATTGTTGTGTTTGCCTTGACCATTGATACGAATTTATTTGACTGTTGTTATCTTGTTTAAGCGCTAGTTTGAAGTTTGGTATTATTTTTTTGTTATGCTTAAATGGTTTAAGTAAATTAAGTTGTTTGTTTAAATTTGTGCATTTTATCTCAGTAAGAGCTTCTGATTTTGTGTTGGTGAAGCCCAGAACTTGACAAAGCCGATCAAATCACGCTCGAGGAGCTTGCTTGTGCCTGTAAGTGCATGCTTGAGTTTGCAGACTTGGTCTGGATACGTGGGGCTGATGAAACCACTTGCTTGCAGAAAGCTATTGAGGAAAGCGTTGTTCGAGTTGTTTTAGCTCTTGTATACAACATATAAATGAAGCAACGTTTAATGTTAATTATTATTTTTCGACTAGGTGTTGGTATTATTATGATTATAAGAATGAGTTTGTTTGATTATCATACCTGCAGACAAGATTACCCAAAATATCACAAAGATTGAATGTTAATTGTATTAAATAAATAATCAGTAACTGAAACTTAAAACACTATTTTTTCAGTTGTCGATTGTCTTTTTCTAGAAAAATAGTTAAAATTTTAACTTTTAGAGATTGATTTGTCAGTTGCTAAAATGCATACCGGAAAGTTCCTAAAATTGATTTTTTAGTTGTTGATTGTAATTTTCTGACGAAAAAATGGTCATAAATTTTCGCTTTGAAAATTGACTTTTCAGGTGCTAATATGTTCACCGGAAAATGTTTTGAAAATTGATAATTCAGTTGTTGATACTCTTTTTCCGGCGAAAAAATGGCCGGAAATTTGTACTTTAGGAGATTGATATTTTAGTTATCATCAGTTGCTAAAAGCTTGAATGGCAACTAAAATTTTTCAGTTGTAAAATGTACCTTTTGACACTAGGTATTACCTACTAAACTTAGGAAGTGATTTTTCAGTGTCAAAAACTTTTTAGCAACTGATTTGAATTTATAACAACTGATTTAATAGTGGACGAAAACGTTAATTATTTGAATAAATATTTATGTCACCATTTAACTTTTTCTTACATAAAACTTGTTACATCATCCAATTATTTTTACTTTTCAATGAATAATGATAAACTTAATAAAAAATAGTCAATGACACATCATCTAATAAAATTAGCAATTGTTGGGTGATGTAGACGGATCTATGAAAAACATCAATCTTCTTGATGAACAAGCTATGAAGCTCAAAACTTTTATTAATAACAACCAAAAACATCCGAACTCTTCAACCTCACATGTGAGGAAGAATGTGTCAATACAAGAATGGAAATAAGATTAAAAAAAAAAAAGGCAACACCCTTAATTACGGATATCAAATAACACCAATAAAAACTAAGCAAATAAATATTTAAAAGGAAACAAATAAAAATCATCATGCTACAGTCTGGAAGGTGGAGCTTGTTCCAAAATTATTGGAACTTTTGCCACAATATCAATGAGAACACACACTACACTCAATGCAAATGCACAAAGATGAGAAACGACACCAAGAAGCACAAAGGCACCACTCACACTTCCTTTGTATGTATATAAATATATTGTAGCTGATTTTGTAAAACAAGGAAAAAAGCTAGAGAGATTTTATTGGCTTTGCTACAGGCCGAAGGAGATACAAGTGAGAGATTGAGTGAGTAATACATAAAATTGCATAGGTATTTATAGGAAGCAAATTTGACTTAGAATTACTACTTTACCCTCAAGCTTCATGTAATCTTGAAGAGCAAGTTAGTTTAATAACGTCACTGCTTACGTTTGTTCGCAGAGCTCGTGTGCATGGTTGCATGGGTCCTTATACATGCGTCATTTTTGGTCTCGAGCTTCCATGAAGGCGAGAGCTATAGTGTCAGCATCATTGGGTCATATCTTGATGAATGTTTTTCACTTAAAACATGCATATATAATCAATCTGTTCAAGATTTTTTATGAACCCCATTGCCGGTCCAAAATAAAGTGCACTTACTAGTAAAGCTAAGAAGCGTGTTGCCGGTCCAAAATAAAGTGCACTTACTAGTAAAGCTAAGAAGCGTGTTGCCGGTCCAAAATAAAGTGCACTTTCTAGTAAAGCTAAGAAGCGCGCTGCCGATAATGTACGTAACTTACTAAATACTACAATCATGTATATTATGCTACCAACTGTGTTCTTCTATGTTCAATTTGGATGTGTACATGATATACAAGCTCTTCTTTATTATGCTATCAACTATATATGTTCCTTCTTTGTTCAATTTCGAAGTACATGGAAGTTCTTTGTTCAAAATGAATATAAAGCACATTTCATTTTTTAAAGTATTAAGTTTGATGTGTTATACGCCTGGAGAAAACCAGTATCTTGATACAATTGTTTAATTATTTTCCCAACAGACGGAGCTAAAGTACGATTAATGGAGTCGTTGTCCAC
Source organism: Parietaria judaica (assembly GCA_954871525.1). NCBI lineage: Eukaryota > Viridiplantae > Streptophyta > Magnoliopsida > Rosales > Urticaceae > Parietaria > Parietaria judaica. Next base: position 16,806,233 of record OX940868.1, on the reverse strand, counting down.
GATGGACTTCATTCTGAGAATTACTACAGCTTCGCTCCAGATACGTGGCACAACTTCGATGACTCATCGGTAACACTAGACTTTTTAAGTTTAAGTCAAATTGACATGATGTGTAGTAAGATATTTTCCGGTTCATAAGGTTCTTGATTTTCTTTTCTTTTTATTTATCCTAGTAAAACTCTAATAGTTAAACAATTTCATCGATTGTATGTATATATCCTGCATGTATGTATGTATGTATTTATTTATGAGAGACTGTTTTTTATTCTCTTTTAATGTGGGACTCCAGAGTCTCTCATTCTCCTAGGTTTTTGTCCAAAATAATATAAGGCAAACTTAAAGAAATAATCTTAAAAAACTCTCTATTTGAACCTACATCAAACACTAAAACTCAGTTTGTGACAGTGATGTTGGAAATTTGTGATAGTCACGAAGAACCGTGATTCGTTATTGCCAATGTATAGGTTATTCAGGGCGATAAATCGTGAAATAAAAAGAAACTAAAATAAAAGAAATTATAAAGTTAAATTAGACAATAAGAGAATGACAAGAATAAGTTTGTGGTTCTGTTATTATTTTTCTGATGATTGAATGAATTTTTATTTTTAATCTAGACAATTTCTGTGTTGTTTAAGGACAACTATTGTGTCGTTTCAAAATAATTTGTGTCATTCCTGATCTTTTTGTGGCTTTTGTGGATGATTTTTAGTTTTTGGACAGTTTTGTGTCTTTTCAAGACAGCAACGCGAGGTTGTGTTTTTCTTTTCTTTTCTTGTAAAGTCATGAATCCATAGTGATTATTCCCTCAATATACTTGTGTGTGGTAGATTTTACAATTTAATTGTCTCGTCTGATACACTATATATAGCAAGGAGTTAAAAACAGTAAGAACTATATATACTGCTTCTAGTGCTATTACGCTTATGAATAGGACAACTCTAGTTGGTGAGTGCCCTTTGTACTATTATTCTTTTTATTACAAACGGTCTTCGAGTCAAACACCGTAAAGCCACCCAGTAACGTTCAAACATTTAGCTTTCAAAATTACGCCTTTTCCAACTCTTTATATATTTGTAATTAAGTTTATTTAGCCTAATCATAACTCCACTATGTGATTCTGTAAGAGGTCACGACTTCAAATTTCATAAGACGCAAATCCGTGCCTCTTCTAGATTTGTGAAATTCGCTGATAATGTCATTTGTTTTTACAATGAATATATTTGATAATGCGAGAGTGTATTGTAACATTAACCAATAATACCACCACTTAAAAAAAAAGTCAATCTATCTTTATCATTTTCATTTAATTAATTATTTTCTTTTCTGAGGGAAGCAAACGTTCTTTTGAAGACATGTATGGTAGAAGTACTCAAACTTTAACCAACTTAAACGGCATGGGTTTAATAAAGTGAAGAAATGACAACAAAAATATCCAAAGTGAACAAATGTGAGGCGACACATTTCTTCGTCCAAATTTTATTATTTTAAATTCAAATGAGAAAAGATACTAGATAGATACTTGTTGATTGTCTATGTCAAGTACGATTTAATAACACTATTTTATAAAACCATTATCCGTAATATATATACATATACTGAAATGTGTGTCCTTGCAATTTTTGCATTTGTTGACTTTGTGTACTACTAGTACTACTTTTATTTTTTTCAGTTTGGACCCTGTTGCTTCGATAGGTCAAAGTTTTTTGTATTTTTTTGGTCATGATTACCCTTTATTTAATGATGTAATAATCTTTCATGGTCGATCAACTCTTGTATGAATGCAATCAGTATCCCTCCACAACCTATTGATTGGCACACGAATTCTAGGATTTGGAAATAGATTTTGAATTCTCTCAATAACAAAAATTTATAATATTTCATATATATTTTTAAATTAATCAACATCTCCTAACAATCAGTCAAAAGGAGACAGTGCATCCCAAAGTGACACTAAAGCAAAATGACATTAGAAAAGAAAAACGACATTAAAATGGGCATTAAACTTAGAAATGTCCCAAAAGTGCTAAAACAACAGTTATAGGCGTATAAAATTGATAGCAGACGGATGGACTCTAAATAAAATCTCCCAACCAAAAAGTAGTCATGACCCGTCAAAGTGGAAGCTCCGTGAACGTCTCTCGAAACAAGCCAAAAACGTTAAAACCCGGTTGTGGGTTAGGCCTCATTACTTTCATTCGTCGTTGTCGAAGTTTCCATCACCAAGCTAGTCAAGCAGTTGACTTAGGATACTCGATGCAATATGCATGATTTGTGTAGGCATCGCCAAAATATTTTAGAAAAATATTGAAAAATAAATTATCTGTCTTGATGGCCATCCATGAAAAAACGAAACGAATGTTGACTTCTTTTTTTCCACGCCTAGAGATGGCAAATGGACTGCCCATGCTTTTCCTAGATTTTGATAGCTAAGCAAAAAAAAGAATACTTATAGTTGTGCGTGTTCGTTAAAAGAAGAAGAGTCTACTGTATATGTAAGATCGTAAAAGTTGCTGATTTACATAATAAGATATATATATGTACGTAGACTTATTATTATTAATAAATAATTTAAAATTGAGAATATAATGGATTAAAAGAAGAGCATAAAGTAGGGTAATAAATTATCGCGCTAATTTTTTCCGAACCCAAAAAAGTGTAAAACGACAAAAAGAACAAGTTGCTTATTCTTGGGAACTTTTTTTTTATATATGTATATGTATATAGTTCAATCGTGAAGTCTATAATCTGCGGTTAAATTGTCGATATAGCTCTGTTAATTAAGCATTGAATTATGAAGAGATCAAAGAGCTCAAATTTCATTACACTCGAAAGAAGAATAAAAATGTAAGCCAAGTTGGTAAAATAATAAGTGCAACACAGCAAAGTCACAAAAGAACTGAATCACTTTCAATACTAATATGCTTTTAGTGTTAAAACGACATCATATCCAACAAAAACAAATTCGGCTTGATTCCACCCGAATAAAATTTGATTGATTCAAATTTCGGCCAAACTCCGTTTGCTTGAGACCAAGTTATATTCGGTTCGGTTTTTCAATTAATATTTCATGTTAATATTCAATAAATTAATAATTTTGATCAAATAATTTTTGGTATGCTAAATAATATTTTTAAATTATTACTTGATAATATAATAAGATTGTATGGTCTCATAAGCATAATTTAGGAATGTTTACCTGGGTTCATGTGAGGCTATAAAATTATCAGGGAATATTAAGATGATAAACAACAAAAAAACTATTTAACAATTTAGATTAAAAATATATCATAAAATTGAATGAGAAAATTCAAACAAAACTCGGTCAACTTCATCGCAAATAGCATAAAACTTGCTTAAAACATAGAGGACTTGTAAGAATATGCTCCTAAGTTTATTTCAAGAATATTAGTATATAATAAAAAGACAAAATGTGAAGGTTATATAAGATTATGATAACCAAAAACAAGCACATACATATATATATATATATATATATATGTATATATTTATATATAAATATTATATATATAATATAGGAAGAATATCTCGCATCATTCTGAATTTTCAATTATAAAAGAAAGAAAAAAAATAGGAAAGCAAAAGGTTGAAGCTTTTGAATGGATTCGAAGTTTCAATTTAGTTATAGTATCTTCAAAAATCAAACACCTTTAATTCAACTAGGCAGGTCATTTCACTCTCAGAATATATCAAAGCACATTAATTATATGCTATGGTCAAAATCTCATGACATTCACATTCCACCCTGCATGTAAAATAAAGAATAGTCCGGTAAAAGTATTTAAACTTTGACTAATTGAGGTGATATGAGTTCTTAATGAAAAAAATTAAAGATAAAAGTACCAAAAGCTTAAAAAAGTAGAGCGAAATATTTTTCCATCTAATTTTTTATTAATAAATATTGGTAAAAAAATATTAGCATAGTGCTATTAAAATCATACTTAAAATAAAAAAATCATGTGCTCATTTAACTATGTAATATCTTCTTTCACTAAAGAGAAAAGATATATAGTCGAAAGAATGTGTCGCTTCATATTTATTATTTTTAAATATTTTGTTATTATTTTTTTCATTTTAAACTCATTACTTTAGTAGGTCAAAATTTAAGTACTTTTATCGCGATTAAACTTAAAATAAAAACATTAACATTAACATGAGAAGACCATTTGTTTTCTTGCGTGTGCCAAGCTCATGGCCATTGCTTTTCAAAGAGACATATAACCCTCAATCACTGTCTAGTTGCAATATCATATCGAAGTGTTATTATTATATGCCCTCACTTTTGTTTGCTTCCTTTTGCTAGGGTTTATCTTTAGAATTTCCATGTGGATAGATATGTGCTATTATTATATTTCAACGTAAATGTGATATAAATAGTGATATTGTTTTAATTTTTAATGATTTAAATAATTAAATATTTATCATAGTTAAAGAGTTCAACAGATATTATATTATATAAATAATAAATCTCTTAACTTCTTAATAATATTAAAAATATTGTCACAATTAAAGTTCTCAATATTTATATTATTTTGTTTCTAAAAATTTCACATGCTCGTGTTACAGACCCGCCAATTTCAGAAAACATGGAAATAAATATTTGAGAATTTTTACAAGTGATAGATTTTTAAAGCATAATAAAATATTTAAAATTATGTTAAATCAATTAAAATAATAGAAAAATTAAAACAGATAACAAAATAACAAAAACATTGACTGAGAAAAAAAAAACGAGAGAGAATTATAACGTTATAAATATTAAATATTTGTATTGCTATCATTAACTGATATCTATCGGCCAAGTCCAAGTATGTCATAATAATAATAATAATAATAATAAAAAAATCATGGGTCCAACCCAGTTGGTTGAGCTTGTGTCACATTGAAGCTTCTCATTATGAAAGCCGAACACTTATAATAAAGTTTTCTACAATCACAAAATTCCACATTGCATATCAATCATATTATTGACAAGTCTCCAACTAATATTTGGAATGATTATTCCATTTCAACAGTGGATAAATATATAACTAATTATTATAATAGCAAAATATGTAGCCTTCTTAGAAGCAGAAGTATAATGCATTTTTGAAAATGGTTATTATGATGATCGTGAGTATTTGAGATATTCAATTGAATATATATTTATACATATATTATAGAAGAGAATGTGCTTGAGTACTTTATACTTATTGCCTTAAAAATAAATTATTTTCAGTAGTTTTTTTCTTCATCAATCATTTTCTACTTAATATAGATGATAGACCCTTGGACCCATATGTCTGATTGAATCCTGCAAAATTTCCAAATTTCGATGTTCTAATATGAGCTACTTTTTCAATAAAAGAATATCTAGCTAGCCCACTCACTATAAATTATTCTCATAAGTCATAACCTTGGAGAGAAAAAATAATTATAAATATAAAATACTTTATGTAGGGTCAAGTCAAGGTTGATTAACTTCTTCGCTATGATGAATGGTGTTTTCCTTATTATTACCTATAATTTAATCAATAGGTCTTTAAATTATATCTTCAATTGGAAAACAAAATCAAAACCGTGATATATATAATTTTATTTGCTTCTTGCAAATCGTGATTATTATTATCTAATCTCAATTCCTGATTTGTAGCTTTCTCTTGGTTAATATCTCTTTTGTGCTACATTACCCAACACAACACGTCGGCTCCAAGCCTTTTACATAAAAATTGGAGCTACACCATAACATGAGAAAATCGACTAGTTGCTCTGTGTTCGGTATCTATAGCGAGTCCGGTGAATTGTGATTCCTAACTCAATAAATTTTCCTTCCACGTCACTTAGATTTATTATTATTTTAAACTATTGGAAGCAACGATAAAGAAAAAAAAAAACAAAGAATTCATACGCCACATATACTTTTTTTAGGGGAACATGGGTTGAGTTAGGCCACCTTAATTTTTTTTTTTTTTTTTTCTGGACTCGATCCGTTCACATTTTTATTAATGATCCAACAGGACCCAAAATATTGAAATGCCCAAACCAAACTGACCCCATAGAAATTGTGTAGGGTCGGGTTGAACCATCGGACCTGAATAATTAAATTTTATTTTTACAAAAAAATATATAAAATATATAAAATGTATATGCATATCAACATAATTTAAAGTTCAATTAAAAAATAAACCAAACATAAACCACCAGTATAATCCAAACGTAATCCAAACTCAGGGATTTATTTCCTAGTTTGTGAGCTTTGCAATGTTCATAACATACATATAGAGAGATTATTTTTGTGTACCTTTTTTATGTGGGGTTTTGAATGAAGCAATAAAACAAAAATCCTTACTCAACAGTCAACTCTTCTCTATATATTTAATCACTAATCTAAGTTCCTTTAAAAGCTCAGACATAACAGTGAGAATGCCAGCTCACTAGATCAATATATATATACACCACAATATAGAAAGATCAAGAATAGGTCTTCAAGGTGAGAAATTCTTACATTCACTTTGCACAAATTTTCTCGTCCACTTACTTGGATTCTAATGACACAGTAATAGCTCGAAGCCTGATCATTTATATAGTCAACTGTAATAACTACTGTCATTTCATAACCCCAATGACCCTCATAATTATCGTGTGTTTTTCTTCACCAGCCATACTACAGACTGAAGAAACTGACTAGGCCATGAGCATGGAGGCTCGCGAGGCAGCAAAAGAAAAGAATGACCAAATCGATGACGACGATGTGGAGGAGAACATAAGCGAGGAGTTTTTGGCGTTGGAGGCGGGGAAGAAATGGACGGAGCATTTGACACTGAGAGGCTTCATAGCGAGCGCGGTGATCGGAAGTATCTTCAGCGTCATATCCATGAAGCTCAACCTCACCACCGGCGTCGACGCTCACTTTAACGTCTCGGCGGCCCTGCTCGCCTTCATCTTCATCAAGGCGTGGACGAAGGTGCTCCAGAAGTTTGGTTACACGGCGAAGCCCTTCACTCGCCAAGAGAACACCATGATACAGACTTGCTCCGTCGCTTGCTATAGCATCGCCGTTGGAGGTTGGTTTTCATTGATTTTATTTCGCCGGATTAAAAAAAACCTCAACATTTTCCACCATAATGATCCCTTCTTCTGTTAAAAATGATTACGGGTAGAGAATTTCGGTTTCGCTAATTTTTCTAGATGTACTAACTATATAAATCATGTTTAAACTAGCTAGTTTGGTGGGAGTTGTTTATTAATTTATAATATAAAAAAAAATACATAAAAGAACAAATTTCAAATTTATCTGGAATTCAGAACAAGTCAGGAGACAAGTGATTTATTTATTTTATTTAGGAAATGAAACTATAAAAACAGCTTCACTATGCTGCTTTGATAAGTAAATTTTGTGGGAGATTTTAAGGAAATGTCAAATGTCAAGTTTATCGAGAATTTGGAATAAGGTCACGAGACTAGTGATGCCTTCGTAAACTCGAGATAGGGCCGGTCACTAGACAAGTGGTTCGTGACTCTAATCTTAAAAAGTGTTTATCGGAGACAAAGAGATTATTCTCATAAATACGAACTAATTAGTTGTTTTCGGAATAAATTAGGCCTAGAATATTTTGTTATAATATCTCACTTTTATGTAAAGTGGTTATAAGAACTATATATTCATTATATTCTTATGTTTTCTCTGAGAGTGCTAAATTACATAATCAATTAATGATACAAAGGTCCCAAAAAGTACATAAAAAAAATTAATATAATATTTATATATAATAATATGATATGGATAATATTTCAGGAGGTTTTGCATCATATCTTTTGGGATTAAACAAGACAACATATGAGTTATCAGGAGAGCACAGTGAGGCAAACTCTTTGAGAAGCACCAAAGAGCCTGGCTTTGGATGGATGAGTTCATATCTTTTCTTGGTTTGCTTTATAGGCCTTTTTGTCTTAATCCCTCTTAGAAAGGTACCTCTCTAATTCTCCACTCATCTATATATATGCTTTTTAACATATACTAGAACAAGAATATAAATCATGTAGACTTTCTACTTTTTGTCACTAAAAAGTCAATATCTGATGTAACCATGGTTTTCTTTCTTTTACTTGCATAATATATTCCTTATTATTGGAGTTCAAAAGCTTAGGAAGAGATCTAATTTAATTTTATATGCACCAAGCCGATAATCGGACAAAAAGTGAGAACTCATTATTGATAAACGAAATCCCGGTTATTAATTCTGGTCGGTAGATCGAGAAACTCTCTTAACGATGTCTTCAAAGTGCAAAACCAAACAATCAAAACATAAAGTAAATATTGTTGCAATAACGTCTACATGCCAAGATTAAGCTACACAGCTATTTAATGATATAAGAAATTGCACCAAATAGCCAAATTGAAACATAAGTTTAGCAAAATAGCCAAACTTTGGTTAATTTTGTAAACTAGCCAATTAACCATTTAAGTGAATTTCTAATTTGGCTAGTTTACAAAATTAACCAAAATTTTGTAAATGGTTAATTGGCTAGTTTACAAAATTAACCAAAATTTTGTAAATGGTTAATTGGCTAGTTTACAAAATTAACCAAAATTTGGCTATTTTGCTAAACCTATGTTTCAATTTGGCTATTACCCTTAAGAACCCTATAATTAATAACATAAACAAAAATATCATCAGTTAAAAGATAACTCAAAATTATTTTTTAATTTAAAAGTTTATCGTACTATATAGTATATAATGTAATATATACAATACAAATATGTCGTAGCAAATTGGCATAGTTTATTGCAGAAACTCCAATTATATATTTAGAATGTCAAATTGCATATTGTCTGTTAGTGCTTGTATGATTGTATCATGCATGTGGTGAATAGACACACTATTCTTTTTACATCTTTAGCTTTAATGATACAAACAATAATTTCAGTATAGTTACATTGGAAGTATTAAATAATTCTTTTGTTTTTTTGCAATAATAAAATGAACAGATCATGATAGTGGATCTGAAACTAACCTACCCAAGTGGCTTGGCAACAGCAGTTCTCATCAATGGCTTCCATAATCGAGGGGACAAAATGGCCAAGTAAATAACTTCTATCAACTTGTTACCTAATTATTTTAAATTATCGACCGAAATTTAGTAATGTTAATTAGAATCGAGATGATATAATAGTATTATTTAATCATTTTATTCCTGTATCGAATATTAATTTAATGACGTTTTATCGTAATTGAAAACTTAATGTTACTATAATTTTCAGGATGCAAGTGAAGGGTTTCTTGAAGTACTTCACATGGAGTTTCTTGTGGGGGTTTTTCAAGTGGTTTTTCAGTGCAAACGAAGAGGAATGTGGCTTCGGACAATTTCCCACTTTCGGATTGCAGGCTTGGAGAAACTCGTACGTATTTTGGGTACAATTTTATACTGATGGCAGAGTCAATAATTATTTGAAGCAGTAATTTAGAAATAAATAGAACAAAATATGAAAAAGTGGCAACTAACTTTTACTTTAGTCTGGCCCGGCCCTGGTTTTAAGATTCCAAATTCGCCCCCCATTGCCTATATTGATTTCAAAAAGCCATTTTCTTAATTGTGAACTGCGCCGGGAGGGTTGAGACTGGGTTCAAACTAGTTATAGATAAGTAAAATTTCAAAATATACGGTTTTTTTTTTTTCACGTCAAGCCGTGAAATCATTCATTTTTATAGGTGAAATAAAATATAATGCTAAAATCATCATAAATTATTGTTTTTACAAAAAAAAAAAAAGTTAATAAAGCAAGTTGGTATGGGAACCGGTCAGGATCATTTTTTGAAGCCTCAGTCTTATAGTGCTACATCCGGCCATACCGCCCTGAGTTTTAAGATGGCCTAGGAAAATTAAATTTTTAGACCCCTTAGTAAAAAAATAAAATTAAATTTCAAAGAAAAAAATACCACTTAAATTTTATATAATCACATTCTCATTCAAACATGACGCGCCGAGCGTTCTCAAATGCAATGTATCTTGGGCCCTAGGTTCATGCCTATCAGGCCTACATTCAAGGTCGGAGCCAATACAGGAAAAGATCAAATTTCCGAGTAAAAACTTTCTATCCCTACAAAAAAAAAAAAAAAAAGTAACAATACAATATACAAATGAGTAAGCAGATTAAGAGTTTAAAACCATCAATAGTATAAGACTTATATATATATATGTATATATAATAGTTGGAGCTTTGAGGGGTGACATCTTACGAAGTGATCGCCAGTTGTAACTAAGTTGGCATCCAAGAAACACAAAGCAAAAAATGTGACTCAAAATAATATAAATAAAAATTGTCTAAGTTTACCGATAAATCAAGAGAGACGAGGCAATAATGTAAAGAATATATCATAGTCATATATATATATATAATTTGAAATATGTGTAAATTGACAGGTTCTACTTTGATTTCAACACAACATTTGTGGGAGCAGGGATGATCTGCTCGCATCTGGTGAACTTGTCGCTGCTGCTGGGAGCAGTGCTCTCTTATGGGATCATGTGGCCTCTCATTTCCAAACTCAAAGGCCAATGGTTCCCTCAAAGCTTAAGCGAGAGTGACATGAAAAGTCTCTATGGTTACAAGGTTAATTACTACTTTCGGCTAAACTACCATATCTTTTTGCATTTGAATCTTTGATTTTAATACTTAATGTCCTGGCAGGCTTTTCTATGCGTAGCTCTAATTTTAGGAGACGGGCTCTACAGTTTCGTCAAGATATTAGTTTCCACGATCATTAACATCAACGAGAGAAGGAAGAACACGAACGACGGTAAATTCCTAAACTTTTACCATAATTTTGTAAGGAAAATTGTTTCTAAACCTTCTCGTTGTTGCTTCCCTCTTTTTGGGCCTGGCCTCCCATCTTTCGCCCTCGACGAGCCCAAAGTTCGCCGTTACCGTCATATTATTGATAATAACGATTTCGCCCTTAAAATATATATACTAAGAGAGAGCATTTTATATGAACAAAAATTAAAGAGGAAAAATTATACGAAAATACAAACTGATAAGTTCAGTGGACAACTACTATAAAAGAAATAGTTCGAGACAAGTTGATAAGTAGAGAGAGATAAGCATAGGGGTATTAGTGATAAAATTTACCATTATATAAGAACTTTCTTTCTCTCCCAAACAGAACACAAGAAGAGACCATTAGAGGAGAAGCAAAACGAGGTCTTCCTAAGAGACTCGATCCCGCTATGGGTCGGAGCCGTTGGGTACGTGTCGTTCGCGGTCATCTCCACCATCGGGATCCCGATTATGTTCCCGCAGCTCAAGTGGTATTTCGTCGTCGTTGCCTACATCCTCGCGCCGTCACTGGCCTTTTGCAACGCCTACGGGGCGGGCCTCACCGATATCAACATGGCCTACAACTACGGAAAGGTGGTGCTAGATCGTGAATACTCATTTAAAGTTTAAATTCAATTATCAAGAACACAACAAGGATAAGCCAAAGCTTATTAGGATCCCAAATTTTAAGAGTCAAAGAAATGAGCAAAGCAAACTCCTAAAATCTCAATAATTTATGTATCAAAGAACAAGTAAATAAGAGACATAATAATAATAATAATAATAATAATAATAATAATAACAATAATAATAACAATAATAATAACAATAATAACAACAATAATAACAAAAATAATAATAATAATAATAATAATAATAATAATAATAATAATAATAATAATAATAGATAGCCACATAAATCACATATTTAATTATAAAAGCATTACAAATTGGTCTCTCTCTTTTTTTTTTATATTAAACGAGGCTATTTTTTTAATTAATGTTACGAGACAAAAGTATCTTTTGGAAACAATACAAGTACCAAACATGTTATTAAAAAAATCTTATAAGTATCCAACTCTTAAAGCATTATTAGATATATAATCTATTATAACTGAATTAAATCATTTTTAGCGAAGTTACAATAATCAATGAATAAAATAGTTAGTACTTGCATATAAATCTAAAACTTTTGGATTCAATTAAACTACCAGGTGGGACTTTTCATTGTGGCGGCACTAAGCGGGAAGCGCGACGGTGTGGTGGCAGCGATGGCAGCCGCAGGCCTCATCAAATCGGTGATTTCCGTAGCATTCGTCTTAATGCAAGACTTCAAAACGGCACACCTAACGTTCACGTCCCCGAGAGCGATGTTCGCAAGCCAGGTGGCCGGCACAGCTCTTGGATGCGTGGTGGCACCGGCAAGTTTCTTTCTCTTCTACAAGGCGTTCGATGTGGGAAACCCTAACGGCGAGTTCAAGGCTCCGTACGCGCTGATCTACCGCAACATGGCCATCCTCGGCGTGCAGGGCTTCTCGGCGCTGCCCCGTCACTGCCTGCAGCTCTGCTGGGCCTTCTTTGCCTTTGCTGTGGCAGTCAACATCGTTAGGGACCTCTCCCCTCCGAAAATCGGGAAGTGGATGCCACTTCCGATGGTGATGGGAGTTCCGTTTTTGGTCGGTGCATATTTCGCCATCGACATGTGCATCGGGACTCTTGTCGTCTTTTTGTGGCACAAGTTCGACGCGAAGAGGGCTGAGCTCATGGTTCCGGCAGTGGCGTCCGGGCTGATCTGCGGGGAGGGGATGTGGATTCTTCCGGCTTCGATTCTAGCCTTGGCCAAGATCAAACCACCCATCTGCATGAAGTTCTTAGGGTCCTAAAAAGTATTTTGAGAAATAAAAATAGAAAGATGTGATTAGTTCATAAATGAAACCAAATTGTACTGTGATTTATACTGATGATGGAAGAGAATGAGGAGTAAAATTCATATAGAATATGAATTTGGTAGCATATTCCAAAAAGACATGCCATTTGATTGGGGCACAAGTTTGTTGCTGTTGTGAAATGTCCCAAAGATTAATGATGACTTGTATAACAAGAAACCTTCCCAACAGCTCTTAAGACTATCGCTTTGATGACTTGTTTTACAAGAAACCTCCCAACGGCTCTTACAGACTGCCGCTTCAACAACCGAATCCAAGATTCAGTTATACACGTGGCATTACGTTATTAATCAACTTAATTATATCATTAACCGATTGAAGAGGAAAGAGCGTGCGATCGAAAGATAGAGTGAGAATGGTAGTAAGTTAGGGAGAAAGTTCAATTGATATTGTAAATCATATGATTCGTATAATATTTATTGTAATCGTTGCGAATCGTAATCATAGGGTGTTTCCCGAAACCTTGGATATAAGTAATACTCGCGTGTTCGGAAAGACCAAGGCTTATAGCCCCGGACACCGTTATGCTGGGCGTTGCGGAAGGACTAGTGGCTATTCTTGAACGATGGGCTATAGGAAACCGTTAGTTAGATTGGTGGAATTTTACAAATTCATACAAATAGTACGACATATTGTAACGCCATACAAAATAGCCTCTCTCTTGAGTTATTGATATGAAATGATTAAGCCAAAAGTAATAAAGGAGTATACTCTGACATGAGGTATAGTAAACAATGAGGTCTCAAAATTTAAATATACAGGAGATTTGTATGAGCCAGCGATTCAAATATATAGATTGAAAATACAACAAAACGAAGTTGTCACTTTGCCAATTGTAATTATCTTTTTCAGGGATATTTAGACATTTACCCTGTTATAATACCGGCAAGAACGTCAGACTTATTTCGCGCATAAATCGTGTAAACGAGACGGATCGCGTCCAACCACCCGTCGAGTGATTCCCAAGAGTCTGCTACCTGAAAATAAAAAAATATGGACTTCTCATAAGTACTTAAAAGAGTAAGTACAGAGACAAGACTTAAGAGGCCAAAACCGTGTATTCAGTTTTTTTTATCATAATCGATTTTAATACTATTCCGGTACTGGTTTTTGGTTGGCGTCGGAAACTTGTTACCAGTGGTCCAGTTTTATTACTTCTGAAAGGGATTCAGATTTTGTTTAGTTTTATTTTATTTATTATTATTGTCGATCACGGCTTTACGCCGGAACCGATTGAAAACTGATTTCTGTTACCGATTCTGCCCCTAGGGTAAAGTGTACCAATGAGTAAAATTGAGTTAATATTTATAACGAACTTATAAAGCGAGGATAGCTTCTTACCAAATACACAGTTCCATGAATTGTGTCAATTGATAGGCCAGCACCAGGCGGCAACGTCAGATCGGAGCATGCCGACACAGAAACGATATCCGGAACGTCAACTCTAATAGCTCGTTTGTCCATCTTTACGACCTCTCCTGAGAGACTTGGGGATGCCTGTCTTTCGCCTTTGCCAATCTGATGATGGGGAATTAAAATAAAATTAGTCATTAATGAAGAACAAAGATTTACCTAGAAGATACAGAAACAGAGTCAACCACCTGTTGAAGCCCTTCATGATTCAAAACAAATTGGGAGCGTCTCCATTCGTTATGTGGCGCAACTGGTTGACCGGCTGGCGGGGCCGTCAGATACCCGACTTTCAGATGTGGTAAAGGAAGCTGTACAAATGTATTTTATAATCTTAGAATCTGCTACACATGTAACATTTAGAAATAAGTAATGAATACTATTAAATTAGACTATTTTACATTTAATTATGTCATTAACATTTAGACTATTTTATTAGGGTTAGGGTTTGAAATTACATTTGGGGTTATATTGGTTCGGGCCAAGTCCCATTAGGTTCTACTCGTTAGTCTACTTAAGAGACTTAAAGCGTGCTCACGTTTTGAGAACTGATTTTGGGTCATATTACAATCTTTTAATACCGGTAATACATGTACCAGCAAGAGTTATTCAAATGTATATGGTAGCATAAATACTCTTGTAGATAATGTCAATTAAATCATCAGATTTCCTTAATCATAAGAAATTTAATCTCATGTTTAGTCTTACCATGGAACGCACCAGCCGTAATGCACTAGTGTAAACCTATATAAAAATCATAGGAAGAAGAGAGCATAAAAACACTTGGAACAAATAAAAATAGATCACAATTAATAAATTGATAAAAAAAGGGAAATGGTGCATACACTATAATTAGGTTTCAAAGCATGAGCAGCGGCGATATAGATGGCAGATTGGCTGTAGAGTTCATTAGGGGAAACATCTTTCGGACTCCCAGATCCGCCGGTTCTTAGAGTGTCCTCTGCCAATCCATACTGGATTTAAGAAAAATATAGTATAAAGTTATAATTCTTTTAAATATTAATTTGAGAAAAAGGGGTTATCTTGGTATTTACTGCCAAAATAAACAAGCAAGAAACTAACCAGCACTGTTCCGAGGTTGTAAATTGCTCGATGGAAATCAAACTGCAATTGGATAGCCGCCCGAAACTACAATACAAGAGAGCTGGAGTTAGTTAATTACACTGCGAACCGACATGATGAAATCTGTTCTTACGACAAAGACGTAGACATAGATAATGTTAATCATATACATCTTTGTCAATAAAGTAAGATCAAAACGGAAAGTTAATCATAAATTTATCCAAAGTATTAGTTCATTTCTTATTTATTCTCAAACATATTTTATTCATCTGGTTTAATAAATCTTTAAATGAATAAAGGATTAAAATAATGTAATGATGACATTGATAATTATTTATATTGTACATTTAAAAATTTAGTAACCAACCTTTTTGATTAAAGAAAAAAAGATCTGATAAAATTATTCTGATGTCTCAAAGAGTTACCTTACTAATTGCAGTTCTTACAATCGTTTGCTTCTCCCGTGCAGGAACAATTGCGCTGAGTTCCTGAATTTTACAATCACAATTAAAATATTATGCTTCTGATATAAGGAATATATGTATATATATATGTGTGTGTGTGTGTGCGTGTGTGAATATTTCAGAAGGAATAAGAATAAATTATCTAGTTTCAGCGCTAAACGAAGTACCTGCAGGGCAAGCCCCCAATTGTTAAGTGCCTGCAATAGATATTATATACGTGAGTTAGTTATCAAGAAAATTAAAAGCAAATAATTACTGTTTAACTATAAATCCGATTTTGCCATTATAAATTCTTAAAGAGAATCAACAGAACCAAATTACACTTAAATTAAACCATTTTCCAGTCATACCTGGGGACTGTTCCAGTTGAGCTGAACGGCTTTTTCATAATTCTTTGTAGCCTGCAAAGATAATATCATAATTATCCTATCATAATATCATCATAATTCTTTGTAGCTTTTCATTCATTCTACAATTTTTTTAATGGATATTAATAATAAATATAACCTGTTTCCAAAATTCTTCTGCTTCTTTTGTACGGCCACGCATTTTTGCCCTATCCGAGATTGCTATAGCCCAGTTATAGAAAGCCTGCCCCACAATTACAAACGACACGATTAAATCCTAGTTGTTTGGCTATCAAGAAATTTGCATCATTACTTAGAAACATAAAAATAAGCAGTACCATTTTAGTACATTATGAAATCAAATCTCCACCGGTTATTTGGAGAGTAAACTTACATCATGAAGTGTGGGACAAAGGTGGGTAGCTTCATCGTATTTTCTGCAAGCCTCCTCAAGCAAAGCATCTTTTGAAGGCGAAACAGAATCTGGACTAACATTATCTGCACTTTCCTGTACGGATATAAGCCGTTGAAACAACCAATAAGAATTTGTGATCAAAGTCTTATGTTCTTAACATAACCAGCTATGATGCTATATCATAAAGCTATCTCGTTTAATTTAAGAGAGTACAAGGGTAGATGCAAATGATGTTTGTTTTATACTGAAATACGAGGAAGAATGTATTCGAACCTGAAGAACCAATGCCCAGTTGTACAGCGCATCGTGATCATCCGGGTTTCTTTCAATTGCACTAGCATACCTACAAATTCAATGAAACTATTATCATACGTGAACATTATTCAAGGCTATTCGCCACATAACACAAAGTGAGCTGCGAGAGGAACAAACAAGTACCTCTTGGCAGCAAATGTAAGAACCCGTTGCCGAGAGCGACCCTCCTCGTCAACACCCGTGACACTGTTAATCAGCTGCATCGCAGCATTGTTCTGTTCTACGTTCTGTTGCTGAGGGCTTTCTTGACTGACACTATTCAAAGAAACAAGTCGAAGAACGCATGATTACAATAAAAACGAGGACGGAAATACTTCTCCTTGAAATAACTAGCCCGAATCCGTCCATTTCGGTTATGAAAGCGTACAGCTATTTCAGTGAAAAACAGATCATTTGTGATCAAGAATTTGTTCTTCAGCTGAAATTGGTAATCCAGTTAACAATGTGTCTTCGTTATCTTTACGATTGTCAAAGATTTCGTACAAAAATGGTGAATTCAAGCTCAATCCAAGGATCACAGAAAAATGTCAGCAAATTCTCTCAACACATTTCCCTAAATCATACATTTCGCATCACTAAAATCGAAACTTGATCCTCCAAGCTCAAATCGTCAAATCCCTCAGATCCCAAATTGGGAGATCAAATTCAGCGAAGCAGAAAGCGTACCTGTAAGGAGAAGGATTATCGTTAGACACGTCGTTCCCCTGGTCGATCTTCAACCCGCCGAGCAGCTCCCTCATCGTGAAAGTCCGATTCCCCTGGTCCTTCGTCAGCTCCGGATACGACGCCGTTTCCGCCGCCGCTTCCGGCGAGCTCTGGCCCGGAGCCTCCTCGTCGGGTCGGATCGAGGGATCTCCGGAACCGTTTGCCTCCGGATCTGCGGCGGTGCTCGGTTGCTCTTCGGTCACTGGCTGCGGAACCGGGTCGGGTTGTGGCTCCGGAGTCGATTCCGTTGGGGGGTCGACTGGGGTCTGAGGAACGGGCTCGTCGGAGGTTCCTGACATTGTTGCAGAGAGAGTGTAGTGGAAGGAATTGTGAGAGAGTATCAATGGCGATTGGCGAAGAAGAGAGATCTCTACTTTGCTTCTTTAGAATTAAGCATTAATCGTAGTAAAAGTAATTCAGACAATTAAGAGTTTAAAAAAATATATAATTATAAAAACACTTAAAATATACATATATAAGACTATCTATATTTTAATCGAATTTAAATATGAGAAGATGTTAGATAACTCTACGAGCATACAAATATCTATCATGAGTATTATCGAATGTATTATGATAAAAGAAATTAACGGAAATTTTATGATTTAATAATATTATAGTCAAATTTATATACTTTTGTCGCAATTATGTTTAATTATAATGCTCGAAATCCAAAGTAACTGTAAATTTATAAGGTATTAATTAAATGGAATCAATAAACAAATTAATTAAGAACGTAATTTTTAAAATAAATAGTTAAGATAATATATATATATGAGTTTTATACTCTATCATGTTAGATAATTTAACTATTTATTTCCCCTTTTACGAGTATAGATTATTTTTTTGATGGGTTTAATTTAAAAGGGTAAAAGAACGAAATGCTCATTTTGTGTCAAACTTTTTTTTTTTAAAATTCCTATTGTGTGTATTTTTTTTTACTCTCGTAAATGGCCATTTTTTAAAAGGTTTGACACAAAATTAGATATTTCGTACAATTTTCTTTA
Source organism: Parietaria judaica (assembly GCA_954871525.1). Lineage (NCBI taxonomy): Eukaryota > Viridiplantae > Streptophyta > Magnoliopsida > Rosales > Urticaceae > Parietaria > Parietaria judaica. Next base: position 16,787,725 of record OX940868.1, on the reverse strand, counting down.
ATTATTTTTTAATAATATACGTGACTAATTAAAAAAGCATAAATGAATATGTGTGAAGTGTAAGTTACTTAAATTGTTTGTAAATTTCATGAGAGACAAATGTATAGTTAATTAAATGACTTATTTATGCTCGCGTTATTGAGCGAAAAATAATAGTAATTTTCTGATATAACTAAATCTAAATACTAAAATAAGTTTCAACAAGAAATGATCAAAAGATAGAAAATTAATGTCAAGTAGAATTCTTCTTCTTAGACTACTTTTGGGGTTTGTTTTTTTAAGTTAAATGGCATAACATTATCCATTTTGTCAAAATCAATAGTCGTTAAATAATATAATACAAGTCATTATTGATAAGTCATAAGAGTAATTTGCCCATGAAGCTATTGAGCCTCGGAATTTAATCAAATAATCTAAACCATCATATTGGCCCATGAAGCTTCTTCTTATGAGGCATTTCATGTCATTTGACAATGAGAAGGTTAATTTCTACGACGTTACTTGCATTTGTTATAGCAAAAGGGCTCATTTCCTTGAGTTTAATTAGCAACATTTCAAAATAAAAAAGAAAAAATGATTAAAATATAATCCCCGTTCAATTGTTTGAAGTCATTAGATTTTTTTCCTCGTTCGAGAACCTCTTCCTTTCTTTCACTCTGCTCCTGCTCCGAAGAGTAATCTTAGCTATTAAAATCTTAACTATTAACTCTTCATAATTAATATGACCCAATTTTATATATAGAATTATATTTTCAAGTTATATACAAATCTAGGATTAAGTTTTTCAGATTGTTGATGGATAATAGGTTCGATTATTAGTTTTCAATGTTGCTCGATAAGCAAAGGCGGAGTTATGTGGGGTCTAGTGTACGTCCGGGCACCACCTGAAACCGTGAAAAATATTAAAATAATAGCGTTTGAGCAAAAAAAAAACTGTATACATCATTATAATATTTTATGAGCCTAAATTATAAGTCATAGAGCATTTAGCTCAACTTGTGAAAGTGTTTTTTCTAAGAGTGAGGACTTGAGTTCAACTCTTGGGCTAGTCATAGTTTTTGTTTATTTTTCTTCTAAGTTTTAAGCTTTTTTTTGTTTATTTCTTTTCAGTTATTAAAATATATAGATGCATTTTTATTAGGGGTGAAACCGGGTCGGGTACCCGGTTTTTTTGAAGTACCCGGTACCCGGACCCGGTTTCCGGGTAGTTAAAATTTACTACCCGGTACCCGATACCCGAAATCCGGGTACCCGGATTCCGGGTACCCGAATTTCCGGGTAGTTGAAAATGGGTACCCGGTTTTAGTACCCGGTACCCGGTTTGGAAACCAAGTTCGGATTTTCAACCGGATCCGGGTTTTTACCCGGATCCGTTTTATTTATTTTTTTAAGAAAAACTAAATTATCTCAAAATAAACATTACACATGTCTCGTACATAAAAAAAACATGCATCCATTGTCTAAAATTTAAAATGCATTAAAAAAACATATGATAAAGCACTTCGAGTTCTTCCGGCTTTCCATCATAATTTCACCGTCCGCGCATCAAAAATTAAAAAAATATTTTAATGAAACCCTAAAATGAGAAATGAAAATGAGAGATGACTGTCGAGCCCTAACCCTAAATTATTTTTTTAAAAAAATAAAAATTAAATAAACCGGGTAATAAACCGCGTACCGGGTACCCGGTTTTTAAGATTTCACTACCCGGTACCCGAACCCGGTTTTAAACCGGGTACCGGGTACCCGGATCCGAATTCCGGATTCGGATTCGGATTCGGGTTTTTAATTCGGATACGGATTCGGATTCGGGTTTTTACCCGGTTTTCGGGTTTTCTTTGCACCCCTAATTTTTATACTCGCTTATTATATTATTAAAAATATTATATTTACTATTTATTATATGGATACATTATTATACATAAAAATATAGATAAAAATTTTCTTTATATATATAGGTTACAATGTTATTATTGATTGTTGTTAATTGTATGCTTGATTTTTTTATAAATTTTTTTTATAAGACACCACCTGAATTGAAATCCTGGCTCCGCCACCGTCGATAAGTTATCCAACTAAATCTAATCGTTGTTGTTTTATCATTTTCAGTAGATAATCGAGCTATTTATCCAGTAATTTTCCAGTGTATTTGTTGGATAAGTCAATCCTTTCTTTTATGTGAATCATTGTGTTCCAATCTCGTTTTGAAACGAGCACCTCTATTACTCGAGCTCCCTGGCTTCGGCTTCTTCTTGAATAACTTTCATTATCAATCCTTTTTTTGAATCGGGTGATGTATTCATTTTATAAAAGGAAAGATCACATAGTCATATTATTTTTTGTTAATTCGGATTTCAAACAATGTTTGATACAAGACTCCCAAAAAAATTCATGTTAGATCTATGTTTTTTTTTTTTATTAAAGAAAATGAGTCTCATTAAACCCTCCGAGTCCCCCCAAACAGGTGCGGCTCGAGAGAGAAGAGTACTCCACATCACATTACCTACGGCTGTTGCCAAACAAGCGTCCCGAACAAGGGTCGGGACTCCCTCGTTACAACCAGAGTCACGCAACATAAGAGGTGCAATACAAGGCGGAACAAACTCTAACCAATCAATATTTCTTCTAGACTTAATCGCGAATCTAGCAATGCCATGAGAGACTTCATTACAACATCTCGGGTTAAAGTAGAACACTGCAGACTCAATCTGAGTAGTTAAGCGATGATATATGAAATAATAGAGCCTAAATCAGACAGGGGAATAAACTTATTGTTTAGGATTTTAATGACCCTAAGTAGTCAGATTAGATGCGAATTTTCTAACATCCCTGGTCACCCGCCCATTCAACCCCGCGGCGAATAGCAAAAGCCTCCGCATGCATAGCCTGCCTCTGGAGGCTTCCACGCTGGAGCAGTAAGATTGTTATCCTTCTTCGGATTTTTAGGTTTTTGCGCCTCACTAAATTCTGAGAGGTAAGTGAGCGCCCTTTCAACAATATCTTGATGAGACCTCGATTTACTACCGTTCACCACATTATTTCTATTATTCTATATTTTCCATAGGAGAAAAGAAAAAAATGCCGACTCACATGGACTGAGAGATGTAAGAACAGATGCGATGAGACATAGATGATCAATTCCTTGTTCGAACAGATCCAAAATACATCTCAACCCAACTAGTTTCCAAATTTTCCGAGTAAATTTGCAGCCCCAGAAGCAATAGCCAACCGTTTCATTCTCAAGATGGCAGAGAAGGCATCTCGTGACCATCTGAATTCCCCGGGGAGAGAGAATGGTACGAGTGGGCAGAACCTTTTTGCACACCCTCCAAAAGTGTAGTTTAACTTTCAGAGGGACCACAATCTTCCAGATCTTGCTCCACCATGTCGCTCCGTTGTTAGAAGAAGATGTAGATCCAAGATCATACGTCGAGGCGAAACCAATTCGAGATCCTCTTTTGACCAAATACTCACCGTTCGTAGAATCATGTTATATCTATGTTAAAGAAATTGAAAAAAGACTCATATTTTTCGCATAACACGGTTCGGCTGCTCACGAGCTTAATAAGCAAATTGCGATTTGTTCAACGTAATTCTTCAAAAATCACGTTTATACCCCTTGTTAACCAAGACATTTCTTGTGTCATGTTTATATTCATTGGAAACTGACAGAAGAAACATATGTATTAATTACCTATGTAAGTTTATGATTCCCGTTATCTGAATATCATTGCTTGAAGTCTCTCCATGATATTGCCTTTTGTTTTGAAGTGTCTACATGACATAGTACTCTTATTAATGCAGTGTTAATGCGTACACGATAACATTATGGACTCGAATTGATATTGATGTGGATACTAGACTAACTTTTAAAATGACACTAAAAAATAGTGCATAAGATGTAGAAAGACCTTGAAGATCTCTTCACAATAAAATAGTTTTTTATTAGTATTTTGAGCACCTTCTCGATCTTCTTGATGTTTACGTACAAATTTACTCAAAATACGAAGAAGAGAAGACCTTTGTACAAGACGTTTGTGAGGAACGAACATAAGTCCGTGTTTAAGTGCTTCAAGTTTGCTTATTAAACGCAACCTTTATATTTGCGGTTTCGAGTTTGAGCCGGTCTGGTGGCGTGCGAGAACAACAAATAGTGCCAAAGTTGCATAATCTTCACATCACCGCTCGTTCTTCAAAAGTGATATATATTTTTTTTAGCTTATTAATGCATCTCTTTGAAATACTTCAATTGCTTATTGTTCCTTGAATGGCGAACTCTTATCCGCGTACATAGAGTTCGATATTTTTTTCTTCTATTTGAACAATATAATTCCAACATATAAAAATTGTGAAGTTTAATTAATCTACGAAATGGTTGGTATTGGGTTTTAATGTTTAGAGTCTAAAGTTAAGGGTTGGCATGGCAATTGATTTTTTTTTTTTAAATTAATGACAGATTTGGCAACACTATAAGTCTATATCTATTAGCATTACAATAAATGAACATAAATTATATCAGATAGAATTTTTGTGTACATTTAGGGATATATATAAGGGAATTGCAAAAGAAAAAAAATCATTTAATGATATCAGAAATATTAATCCTGCATTTGATAAGTAAGCAATTACTTATCAAATTTGGTACCAATAAAAAAATTATTTCTCAGTAAATAACTACATTCTATTCTAATAATTGGTAGTCAAATCAAGAGTGGTATTAATATAACTAGTAACCATAACACTTTATAGGTGGTTGCATTAAAGTTATTATTGTATCTAATAACCACATTCACTATGTATTGTTTATATATATATATATATATATTATATGGATAGACTTTGGTCTAATAAATTGTCTCATTCAGTCAAAGAATTAATGCCAAATTAATTTGAGTCTATATCAAGGGCCCTATTAGATATTAATTACTATATACAGCTTGGAGCTTGCTGATAATGATGCATTTTACAATGAATTAAATCAGCTCATGTTCACTACTTGCCTAGCACCATGGATTGTGTCTAAAATATGATAGATTTAAAATTTATAAGCTATAGCTTTTCCATATATATAACTTCTATAAGCGTATATGGTCTCCAATCATCAACGTACTTATAATCAAATATTAATTTATGTTATATTGAAGTTCGAGATATAATTGTAAAATCACAAAGAATAAAAATTGAGAATTTGTTGAGTTAGCTACCAAACAATGCCCAAACATTCCGGCATGCACCATGCCTACAAACCGTCAAGTTCCGGTGGCAACGGTTTGCCGGCAGCAACTTGAACATTTGTTCTCGACAAAAGCTGATTGTGATGTGATGTAGACTCGGATTATAGGAAAAACGGAAAACACTCTTGATCATAAAGGATCGATTTTTTCATTCACAATAATATATATTCTGCCTTATACAAAGCTTCTCACGTATATAAATACTATACTGGTATTGAAATAAACCGAACTAATCTATCCTAAATAAGTGCCCCTAATCCTAAAATAATGCAACCATAACACTAAGTCAAATACTTAAATAAATATAATATAGAGTAACTAATGCATACGAAAAGAAATTAGTTAGACTATATATATCGCATGATTTTTAACCCTATATATTGCATGATATTATTCTCGTAATCTTGCCATGCATCATTCTCTCGGGTGTAGAAAAAATTCGTCCTCGAATTTTGACCGTCGCCTCGTACCTGGGCCTCACCGCCATCTCCGCGCTCATATCGTCGCCAAAGCCGCCGCCGCCGCATTAATACGCGCTTTGATCTATAGTACTGTACCCACCATTTGGTGTCTCCAAAACTTATCTTTCGTCTGCCATGTTCGTGTCGTTTCTTTGAGTGTCGTCGCATACAGCTTTCTCGTTTGTGCGTCGTTCTTGAACATGCTTGATAGATTCGGGAATGGATTGGTGCTACGGTCATCCCAAGTTTCACGCTAATGGACTCGCGTGGTGCGGCCGCTATTTCGTCGGCCTTACTTGGCAGCAACATAATCCCATCGCACACGACTTCCTCGTCCGATTCATCGTACATGAATTCTTCGTACTCCGCCTCGTCATACACCGATTCGTCGTACACGGCGTCGCCGTACTCCGCCTCGTCGTACACAGGCTCATCGTACTCCATTTCGCCGTAATCCGACTCATCGTACACGGCCTCTCCGTGTTCCAACTCGTCGAACACCGTCTCGTTGTACCCCGGGATAACCACCTTGAACGCCGACTCCTTGTGCCAATTTTCTAGAGTTTCGTCGCGCGACCGCATCGCATGGACGTGTCTACAAAAATCCAGGGCGAAAAGGTTGTCCTGGTCGTCTTCGGTGTCGGATTCGTCAAGAGGTGCCGGTCGTGCTTCGGGTCGCTGTTGAATAAGCGCATCGACGGAGCGTTTTAGGGCCTCCAATTGTAGATAGAATCCAGCGTATTCGTTACGTCTAATCACCTCGTCTGAAGATGCATCGCGAGCGGATCGTCTCCCCGGCGCCATCGCGCAAGATCGAATGGCTCTGATACCAACTGATGTAGACTCAGATTATAGGAAAAACGGAAAACACTCTTGATCATAAAGGATCGATTTTTTCATTCACAATAATATATATTCTGCCTTATACAAAGCTTCTCACGTATATAAATACTATACTGGTATTGAAATAAACCGAACTAATCTATCCTAAATAAGTGCCCCTAATCCTAAAATAATGCAACCATAACACTAAGTCAAATACTTAAATAAATATAATATAGAGTAACTAATGCATACGAAAAGAAATTAGTTAGACTATATATATCGCATAATTTTTAACCCTATATATTGCATGATATTATTCTCGTAATCTTGCCATGCATCATGATGCATATAGAAAATGATGGAAATAATATCCGAATTTAATTCTAACTAACAACCGAGGGCTGATCAATCACTACATGATCGTGCTTCCTATAAATGAAACTGACGAAAATAGATCATGATCTACAAACTGAAAAATATCTAAAGAAATCAACTCCAAATCCAATGTTGATCAATTAAAGCCCTTAAGTATTAGAGAAATGAGAAGAAGAATATACAAAAGTTGATCAATTCAAAAACAGCCATAATTAATTGGCCTAATTATTAGCAATAAACAAGGTATCACGCCCATCGTGCTCTTCCAACAATATAATCAAATTCTTTATTAAAAAAAAAAACATAATCAAATCAAATCAAAGCAGAATAATATAGCAAAAAAAAAAAAAAAAACTAAAAAATCTAATACGTGCACGGCAAAAACATGTTCCCTAGAACTCAATAAAACCAAATCTCACTCAACCGTTTTTAATAGAACAACACAAAAATCAAATGCAAGTGAACTAACCCACAAACAAAAATAAAATTTGAGCTTTCCTTAAATTAACTTTTGAGTAATTGCCACTAATACTCTTTAAGTTTTATACATTGACACATTTTACCCTCTAAACTTTACTTTTCGCAGATACTATAATCATAATAAAATAACACATTGTTAAATGACAAAAAAATGTAACTCTTACTCAATACATAAATTGTGTTGAAGATATTTTTGTTCATTATTATTATTTTCACGGTCTATGAATAACAAGACTTATTAACTTGCTTCACTATGATCGTATTCAGATAATACATTTATAGACTTCTTTCACTAACTATTGACGAAAAATATTTTTAGTAAATTATATGTTGTGCACAACTAAATTATATTTGTCATTTTTTAACATGCTAAGAATAACACGCAGTTATATTAAAATACGAAGGGCCCCTCGGATAAATAATTAAAAAAAAAAAACTCAATTCCCAACGTAACATTAGATACTTTACTCGCTATAAAATTCACAACCGACGACGGCGCCCAATCGACCAAAAACTTAGATACTTTTGCAGCCCCTATCAAAATCTAAAATCTAAGACCTAAGTTAACTACTATCTACTATACAGAATTTAAGAGGCATTTAATGCCCATTATTTCTCAAATTTTTCCACAAAAACCCACACCGACAAGCACCTAATTTTTACCTCTAAGAACGAAAAACCCCCTATATTTATTAAATCATGCTAAATCACCCCAAATTTTAGTTGAACAAACAAACAAACCCCTCAACTTTCTTCCCTCTTCTCAACTACCCAACCGACCCTATTTACTTCTCCTTCTCTCTCTATAAAGAAAACCCCCAAATCTCTCCCTCTCAGAATCCCCATTTCCCAAACCCTAGCAACAACCAGTCCGATCCCATCAATGGCGGCCATCGACGAGCGCAGCGGCGCGGAGATCGTGCACGGCGCGGAGGAGTGCTACCGGAGGTCGATCGAGCTCCTGGAGGAGATCGGGTTCCCGACGGGCGTGCTGCCGCTGAAGGACCTGGAGGAGTGCGGGCGCAACCGCGAGACCGGGTTCGTGTGGATGCGGTCGAAGAAGCCGTACGAGCACCACTTCGAGAAGTCGAAGACGCGCGTGAGCTACGCGACGGAGGTGACGGGGTACGTGGAGGCCGGGCAGATGAAGCGCATGACGGGGATCAAGAGCAAGCAGATGATGCTGTGGGTGCCCATCGCCGAGATGGTGATCAGCGAGAGCGGCAGGAAGATCGTCTTCAAGACGCCGCTCGGGCTCGGGAAGGCGTTCCCCGTCACGGACTTCATGACGGAGGAGGAGGAGGCGCGGGAGAAGAAGAAGCGCGAGGCCGAGGCCGCGGCCAAGAGCGGAGCAACCATGGAGATGAAGGCCTGAGACTGAAATGGGTTCATACATATATATATATATATATATATATATTATATACATATATGTGTTTATATAGCTTTGGATGTATGTTATGATCTTCTTCTTCTTCTTCTTCTCTTCTGAATAAAGTTCGTTACTTGCTGTGTAAGTCTGCGAACGCTCATGACTTTTTATTTAACAAATTGAGTTCTTACATATGCTTCTGTTAATAACAAAAGAATCTTTTTCAATAACTAAGAAAAAAGAAAATCATTGTAAATTATATTTTGGTTACCAAATTTTTTAAAACTACTCGATGTGTATTAATATTATATAAGTTTTTACAAAACTACAAAATAAATATTTCGTTAACAAACCAGTACATAAAATTATTCATATTAACATAATAGGAATATTATTATTTGATAGAAAATAAGTCACCGAACCATATCAATAAACATGTAACATCGAGTTTAAAATAATTTAATATAATTTATTGCTGAAGAATATTTATTTATTTACCCATCTTTTTTTATATACATATTTTATGGTCATAATCGTATACTTGTTTTTCCTTCTAAAAAATAGCGTTAGATTTGATTGTAATCACTTGATTAGAGCTTTAATATAGCGGTGCAAAAACGAAAGTACCCACGAAATTCCTAAAAACGACATATTATATATAAAAATAATGAGTTTATTACACACTAATTGGAATTTAAAATAATAATTCGGAATAACCGAGAATATACCTAACTCCTAACTCCTTGATAGTCGCCGTTATATTATGTCCTTAATAACTAAATCTTAAAACTAGAATAAAACTTAAAAAATCTAAAACCTAAATAATGAGAGGCAAGCAGATCACGAGAAGAACTTGTACTGGCTGGCGGTGAGGATGATGTTCCTCAGGGCTCCGATGGGAGCGAGAATCATGAGCGTAACTCCGATGATGATGCACGCCCAGTTGGCGAGCCACGAGAGGCTGAACTTCCTCGGTTTGTAGATGCAGAGCCACATGATGCACGGAAGGAAGTACGTCGTAGGGGCGAAGGCGAACCCGCCGAAGAATCCCAACAGACCGCCAAAGAACGGGAACGCTATGGCCACCAGCATAGTGCACACTGCACAAATATCAACCATACCATAAAAGTAAAACAAACCGAACCGGATATCGATCTTTTGGCCTTTTTTCGTTTTCGACAAAATCGGCTGCGATTATCGAATATGTTAATATCACTAATCAATTTAGGGTAATACATCAATTTTTAGACCGATTTTTAAATTGCTTAATACATTGAGATGAATTGTCAAAACCGTAAAGGCTAAAACCATGTAAATTTTTTTTTTTTTTAAATAATCATACAAAAACCGGGCCAAGAGCTTGGAATTTCTCGCCCCGGTTTTTCTTCTTAATTTTAGATTAAAAATTTAGTTTTCGGGTCGAAAAGTAAAACTTACAAACATATGTGGTACGGGTGATCAAACGAAGCCTGAGACGAGGCTGAAAGTCAAGCTTCTTCACCAAGAAAGTCTCTAACATGTCAAACACAGGCATGGCGTAGATCTACACACATTGATTCACCATAATGTTAGGCATATATATATAGTATACACTTATGATTATGTGTAAATCTTTATATTAAGTAAAATAGAAACCTGGTAGCTTCCGATGACGTGGACGAGGACGAACAAGTTGGCGGCGGCGATGAGCCACGCAGGTTTTTGGAGAGTGATGAGGATGTTGTCGTCGACGCTGTTCCCAAAGATGTGGTAGCCCACGAAGGCGACGGGGAGGTAGCAGAGGGCCACGACGAAGTAGGCGACCATGACACCTTTCCACATTGGTCCCTTGGAGGGCTTCTCGGGCGTGGAGGGGATCGTGGCTTGGATCTCGAGGACCACGTTGTGGCCGGCGTAGGCGAACGCTACGTCACCGAGGGCCGAGAAGAAGTCAAACGTCATGCCGGTGGTGGTGGAGGACCGGGGCGCGTAGCTCACGTTCGGCTGAACACCCTTGTGGATCGACGCCACCCACGCAATCGTCGAGTAGCTGAGTTTAGAGTGAATTGTTTTTACAATATTATTACAATAATGAGATTTGTAAGCAAATTATAATCAAGAATAAAAATCTGCAATCATTTATTCAAGTAAAACAAAAAATTGAATATTGATAAAGTTCCCGAAAACAAATTTACTGAAAACATATAGGATAAGAAGTCAAGTAACTGAAATAACAAAAATATAGGATAAAGTACCGGTTTAATATAAATTAATTTTCGTTAAATATTCTAAAAATAAAAACCCAGTTATCGATTAAATATATATACGAGTTTATATATCCATATTTACACCAGTTTTAATCAAATATAATTGAAAATTTTGCGCTTTTTTAGGATAATATATTAAAAATAATAATAAGCAATATTTAGGGTTTAGGGATGTGGACGCACCTGAGGGACATGACGGCAGCACAAAGCGAAACTCCCCAGATCGAGTTGAAGTTGGGGAGGTGGGAAAGCACCAAGTGGATGCCAGCGAAAATGACGATGAAGTACGAGGTTCGAATATCATTCGACTCGGGCCAGATGGTGTCGTACGCCTTCTTGAGTGACCTTCCTCCAGTAACCATGTAGACGATGTTGACCCCGATCTCAACAACCAGCTGCTGCGGCACCACGATCCACAGCCCCAGCTTCTCTCCGAAGGCGTGCTGTCCTAGCTCGTGGTACCTGTCGAACCTCTTCCCCGGCACCATCTCGTGCATCTCGACCATCTGCCACAGCGTGTAGAGCGTGATTATCCACGACATCACCATGATCGTAATACCCGGACCCCTGCACATACATAACAAGATTTCGAGGTCCAATAATCAGAAGATAATAATAATAATAATAATAATAATAATAATAATAATAATAATAATAATAATAATAATAATAATAATAATAATAATAATTTTAATATGCATTATATGATTTTATAAATTCATATAATTTGATGATTAATATGATTAATAATAATATGATTAATAATTTGATGATTTTTTTATAAATAGATCGAAGGTAAGTAATATAAATTAGATTAAACTACGAAATCATGTTTAGAAAATTACAAATTAGTGATTCATAGATTAAAATTAATAAACACTATGATCAATTATGGCTAAATTAAACCAAGAAAAAAAAAACACTCGATCAAATTAAGTGTTAATCGATCATTCATATAAAAATATATACTAAATATACGTATATAGATAGACTCGAATACTGGATAAAATCACGATTATAATTTTTTCAGTTCAATATAAACCATAAAATCCGATCAAAACTCATGGAAAAAAAAAAACAGAATAATAATTACATCGTTGATGCATACATACACCGATACACGTATAAAGTACTACATATATTAAATCCCGACGTACCAGCCGAGCTGCGACATGGCGTAGGGCAAGCTGAGGACGCCGGCGCCGACCATGGCGGTGACATTGTGGAAGGCAGAGTACCACCACTTGGCGTCCCTGGACGACGTAATCGGAAGCCACTCGTCGATCTGTTTCTGCTTCTGATCCTCGGCCTGAGCGGCGGCGCTGACCATCTCGTTGGTCATCTTCTTCTCTATCGGCTTAGGCTCTCTGCGATAGAGTTTTTTTGGTATAGAAAATATGCGTACTTGGTCTCTCTTATATAGAGTTTCAAATTTTTCAAAACTATAACTAACCACGAGATTTGCGTAGATATTTGAGTTCTTGAAGATATTTGATTCAACCCGATATATTATCTTTATTAATTATTATGACGTTAATTTTAAATATATGAGGCATATCTTTCTTTATTTGGCGCAGCTCAACTTAAGTTTAATTTATAAAGATATTATATATATTCGAAATTCAAAATACTTTGATTTATTTAAGTACGAAAACCTCTTTGATATGATAATAAATTAATCTTTGGTTACGATTTAATATTGAGAAAATACTGTTGGTTAGTTATTTAAAAACTGACAATATTGTTAGGGATCGAAGTTTTGACTATAATCACGTAAATTGTGGAAGATTTTGAGTTTTTGAAAATCGTATCACGATTCACGATTTAATATTTATTCTAACTTTTTTTTTTTATGTACGTGCCATATTGTATTAAGTATTATGCTGTGATTTATTTAACGCGTCGTTTATATTTATATAATTATATATAAATATCTTACTTTTTATTTGTTATTTATCTAATTGCAATATAATTTTTTTATATTAAGGGATCGTCGTCGGTCGTACTTTTTTTTTTCTTATTCGATTATTTTATTAGGATATTTCTTTTCAGGTAAATATTTGATTATTTTTCAAATTATTTTGGGATAATTAGCGGCATAAGTGGTTAAGATTTTTTAATTCCCTTAGCATGATCATGCCAATGCCAAAAACCGACGTAATTTTTTTTTAATGTGCACTAATCACTCTCGATGGATTACTCTTTTTCTTATTGTCTATTTTTGTGGATCAATATGCATTTGACTTATTTGCATTTGTGGACATGGACTTATCCTAGATATGAGTTCTTAATAGTGTTATACCATTTTGGGCATATAGGACTTGACTTGTCCTTTTCCCTCAAATAGTTTATTCAGCAAGGTGGACAGTTTTACCCCTCCAATTTGAATGTTGAAGTGCTGAAACAAGGAAAGAGAAAAGTCCTCTCTTTATCATCCTTTGGCTTCATCATTGTCAAGCACTTCACTCAAACTACAACTTCAAACACCTTGAGAAAATCCTTGGTGAAGGTGAACGTCAACCACAAGAGCTGGTAGTTGAAAGGAGTTCAGCGTGACGTTCCGCAAGTGGAGCTTGCACCCCGGATCATTCGGAAGATGAAGGATGGCTTCGCTTATCCCGTTACAACATTAAGGGGGAGCCTTTTATGTTTATTTAATATAGAATATTCATATTGTAACAATCCTTCTGTAATCTTTGTTTGATCAATCTGAGCAAGGGCTCCCTAGAAGTAGATTATCCAACATGGGATTTTGCGAACTGGGTTACCAAAAAATCTCGTGTTCTGTTTATGTTTAAAATTATGTTCTAACATCGAGTATAACATAAACTGTGAGAAACTGACTTTTACAACTCTGATTGTAAAATTTTATCAAACTGATTAGATGCCTTTTAGCCAACCGATAATGTGACAATGTTGACCGACACAGAGACATCTACGTGGCACGCTACATCATTTTTTAATTTTATTTTTTTTGCCACGTCATTTTAGTTTATTTTTTCAAATTTTATTTTGGGGTTCACTTCTTTTGTCGCCCTCTCCCACACCGCCACGTGTCCACAGACACACTCTCTCTCACATGGTGCCATGTGTCATCCAAATAAGTAGCCTTTTTTTTGCATTTGTAAGGTTGGTTGGAACTAGTCTTGCAAATATTATAGTGCCAACTGGATATCCCGTTGGCCGGTTTATTTTTAAAAACTTGGATCCGAATTAGTCCGGGTCAGTTTTTTCCCCGGTCTGTTTTTTTTTTTATTTTAATTTTTTACTTTTGAAATGTTTATTTATGTTTTTAGTTCCTAAATTCTTTTGCTTGGTTCAAATCTAAGGGTTTAGGTATTCCGATTTGGAAAAAAAAAATTCTTAAATTTGAAATTATTTTGTGTTTGAATATTTATAATTGTATATGAAATAATTAGAAGCAAGAAAAAGAAGAAGAAGAAGAGTAAGTATGCGTTTTTTTATTCAACAAAATCGAAAGTCGGATACAAAAAGTACAATGATTCAACTAAATACTCGGAAGTCGAAAAGTACAATGATAAAACGAACAATTAAAAACGAATTACATTTGAATATTGCTAAAGTAATCCGTCATTTCCTTGTCGACGATTTCATTATCTTTTTTTTTGCTCTTTGGACAAAATCCAATCTCTCGAAAGCATAAGGATCTCGACCATTAGTGAATTCGTTGACTTGCGACGAGGCTCTAACATCCTTCCAACCATTGAGTATGCGGCCTCCGATGATACCGTTGAGACCGGGACTGTAAGAATGTCCTGAACTAACAATGAAAAAAATGAATACTCAAACCGTTGTGCGTACCACCATTGAAGGATGTCAAGGCCTTCTTCCGGACACGGTCATGGAGGAAGGTTGTAGAACCAGGCATACTCATCGACTATGTTGCGCCGACGACATCGACCACCACAAGATCCTGAATTTCCGCTTCCTTGTGAACCCGGTGTAGAAGTCGTTGCTCCGCCGTCGGAACTACTGCCATGAGCCGTAAGGTTGTAGTTTAACCGGTGATTATAAACCTATGGTGAACCAGCCTGACCCTTTTGACTCCGGCCCACAAAAAACAGTGCCAGGCGAGACAAATCCGTTTTTTTACGAGTCGGGACCGGTGGACTCGGGCCGGCCGGCCTAATTCACACCTCTAACTTACAAAGTACCCCGAAATAAAAAGCTTTTCAAAATCCTAAAATAAAATAAAAAAAGAAAAGAATATTCGTTAGGTGAGGAACGCAAAGCAGCCATATCCAGACGACAAAACTACTCATCAATGGCGAGAGCCTCACTCTCGTTGGGCTCCTCGCCGTTCCTCCGAGCCTCCAACCCCTTCCGATCCCGACCTCGCCGTCTCTCCCTCTCCGCCGCCGCCATGCCGGCCGTCGGCAGCCACCACCCTTCGCTGGAGGTCCTCGGCGGGGCCCAGGAGCGCTTCCTCCCGGCGCTGAAGGAGACCCTCGCCAGGCCCTACAAGCCCTTCCCTCTCGTCGCCTGGAGCCGCCACGTGGAGACCATCTTCGCCGCCTTCTTCCGCTCCGTCCCACACGTCGCCCTCCGCCGCCGCTGCCTCCGCACCGGCGACGGAGGCTCCGTCGCGCTCGACTGGGTCGCCGGCGACGATCGCGCCTTGCCGTCTGACTCTCCGCTTCTCATTCTTCTGGTTCGTGCGTTGAATTCTACTTTGCTTTCTCGATGGTCTGTTTGGTTGCCGAGAAAATATAACGTAGTGGGAGAAACTGATGATAGAATCTACATTGTTGAAGAATGGAATTTGTGGTTGAAAAGGGTCAACTATATTTTCTGTTTGGTTGCCGAGAAAGTGAAAAAGGAAAAGAAGAAGCTTAAAGCAAGAAAAAAGTTGAATTTAGCTTCACTTGGTCAATTACATTCAGTTAATGTGATTTTTTGTAGAAGATATTTCTTACTTGGGAATTGAGAAGATAGAAATTAGGGAACTTTGATCCGAACAATTCTGGATCGCCGAATCGAAAAGGCCTAATTGCGGTTTTAATCGCAGCCTGGTCTGACCGGAGGCAGTGACGATTCATACGTGAGGCATATGCTGATTAGAGCCAAAAGCAAAGGATGGCGTGTCGTTGTCTTCAATAGCCGGGGCTGCGGAAACAGCCCCGTGACCACTCCTCAGGTACCTACTCTCACCATGGAAAGCGTCAGCGTTTTCGTTCCTCTGATCTTAAATATTTATACTTGTTTCGATTCTAAAGTTGCACCCTGTAATGCTGGTATCGGAACTAATTATTAGCTCCTTAAACCCTTGAAATTAAATTTTTTTTGAGCTTGTAAAATCGACTCAGTTTGTGATTATTATAACACTGATATGCAGTTCTATTCAGCTTCGTTTTTAGGAGACATGCGTGAAGTGGTTTCACATGTCAGTGCTCAATACCCGAAAGCGCATATGTACGCCGTTGGTTGGTCTCTCGGTGCGAACATTCTCGTCCGTTATCTGGGTCAGGTACGATGATATATTAACTATTGTCAATAATGCCCCCGATCTTTGTTTTAGGGTGAATTATGCCCCTGATCTTTGTGTACTGGTGCATTATACCTACTGATTTTTTTATTTATTTTTTTATTTTGGCATCCACGCCCGCTATATTTTTACAAAGGTTGCAAATCGAACGTGTTAAAATGACAATGTCAAAATTTTTTGTTCAGACATGACGTACTTAACGTATTTTCATTAATTGATAACCGAATGAGACCAATATAATAGATTATTAGACTATTGTTAAGCAATCAATGAGCGTAGTTATTCAAGAACTATTAAGATCAAAGTCCCACAAGATTGGAGAAATATATATATATATATATATATATACAGTGGCGAAGCTAGCATTTTCAACCGGAGGGGGCACTACTTTATGAAAGAAATTTTTTGAAAAAATAATGTAAAATTAAATAACTTAAAATATAATATTAATAACTCAAAATCTCAATGTCACATGATAGTTCCTAAATAAAATCTGAATCTGAAATTTTACATAGAGAAAATACCTAAATATTTCCTAAAAAGCACAAGAAATTACTCAATTATATTAGTCCCGCTCCAGTAAATCTATAAAAAGAGTAAAAGAAAATTACTGATAGGATATTAATACTCCCTAAAGAATTAACAGAGATTAAAAATATCACAATTTCATTATAAACTCTCTGTTTTTAATCATCTTAATCTGTTTTCAATCCTTTTTATCATCATGAAAATAATACAAAAGCAGTGAAAAAAATCAAATAAAACCATATTCATAATCAAATAAAAACATAATTAAGAGAGTCAGAGTTACACATAGTTCATCCTTTTTATGAGAGAGATAAGCTCTCTGACTTTGATTTTTGAAGTCTGCTCGTCCAGTTTTATAGAGATAGGCTATGTATATATCTCTTAATTATATATGAATCATGAGTATCGTAAACTAATTCAATACACAAGCATCGGTCAATTATCATGAACAAGCTTCAAGCTTAGACATGTGGATATGGTGTAAATAAAGTTCTCAAACACTCGATCAAACGAGATTCAAAAAGAGAAAAATGAAGAACCCAAAATTGTAAAATCAGAATATGGAGCACAATATATAATGAGATTCAAGCTGGAAATCGATCATTCGATTCTCCTAACACTAAAAAACGACAAAGCAATTTCTAACTTTGCACAATATATGTTGTTAGAGATGCCGAAGCTTCTTCTCCGCCGCACACCCGCAATAGCCCCGATTGAGTTTGAGCGCGAGGTCTCTAGAAAATCCATTTTTTTGCGAATTAGATTGTGATAATTGCGATGGGTTTCGGGAGAGAACGGTGAGGAGGATTTCTGGATTTGGGGAGAAAAGGGAAGAGGGAGATGGTCGTGGAGGGTTAAAAGAGAAGAGCATATATGATTCATGTCTTTATTAAATATTTATTAAAATACTAATAAAAAAAATTAATAACAAAATATCAGGGTGGGCCCGTGTCCCTCCTGAGTCACGCGTCTCTTCGCCTCTGTATATATATATATATTAATATATTATATATTTCAAATACTCTCCAACAAGTCACGTGCCGTGCACAAGTTAAAATTTTCTGTCATTTTTTAACGCGAAGGGTCAATGTACTACTTTTGAAAGTATAGGGGTGATCTTTGCCTACTACTCTTAAAAAATGTGTAGATTATGCTGCTGCAATATTTTTTCGTGTATATCTTTTCGCCGTGCCTTCATTGATAATCTCAATTATAAACTAATTTGCAGGAGTCACATGCTTGCCCTCTCTCCGGTGCGGTCTCTCTATGCAATCCTTTCAATTTGGTCATTGCAGACGAGGACTTTCATAAGGGCTTCAACAACGTTTACGACAAAGCTCTCGCACGAGCGCTCTGCAAAATTTTCAAGAAGTAATAACTCCCGGTATTCGGATTTTATTTTCACTCAGTTAAGGCAATACAAAATTTAATTTTTTTTTTATTTCGGGACTCCTTGTTGCAGTCATGCTCTGTTATTTGAGGACATAGGTGGCGACTTTAACATTCCAATGGCTGCAAACGCCAAAAGTGTCCGGGACTTTGATGAAGGACTCACTCGCGGTAACTTATTTAAGTTTTGATTTGTATACTTTCTTTTGTTATAGACAGTGGTTATTATCATATAACGAGTTTTCTTTACTGTGTAATAATATAAACGCAGTGTCGTTTGGTTTCAAATCGGTCGACGACTATTATTTTAATTCGAGTAGCTCGGATTCTATTAAAGACGTTTGCAGACCTTTGCTTTGCATCCAGGTTAGAGAGCTATCTTTCGAAGGTTATTAATATTCAATTATAACGATACCACATATTTTCCACAAATTAATCCTGTAAATGATCAACTATATAAACTGCAATATATAGTATATACAATAGGGGAATTGCATAATTCTTCTGGTTCTTTTGCAGGCAGCAAATGACCCCATTGCTCCGAATCGGGGAATTCCCCGAGAAGATATCAAGGTCCGTATGAATTTACTTGAGGCTGATTCAGTCTATATTCATGTTGTCCATTTTGTCTTCGCTTAGTTTAGAAGATTAGGACCATATTATCGATCTGTCATCAAATCGCTCGTATCCCGGCAGAATACAATAACCGTTGAAATTTCCGCGTATTGGTAATAGGAAAATCCAAACTGCATGCTGATAGTGACACCGAAAGGAGGCCATCTAGGTTGGGTCGCAGGCGACGAAGCACCGATCGGAGCGCCGTGGACTGATACAGTGGTGATGGATTTCCTCGAGCATCTCGAGAGAGGATCTTGCAATAACGTACAAGGACCGGAAATATTGGCTGGGGTCGTTGAAGTTTAATCAGAGGCAAATGCTTCATTCTTCATTGATAAACATTGGAATATATGATTATTTTTTGTGTGTGTTGCAGAAATTGCAGCCAAACAGGCAATAATTTATTATATAATTAATCTGTACAATTTGGATAGCCAATTTAGATATGTAATACTGTTTCATAAATGAAGAATAAAGGTGTCTGCTCTTTACAGCTTGATTATCGTTTACATTCACTACAAGAAATAAGCCTTTTTATATGTGCAAAACCTCTACTCATGCCGGTAAAAGCCGGACCGTGTTTACAGGTGCAACTTGTAAAAAGGGCCTGTAGAGAGTTGGCGGTTAATGCGCTTTTTATCGGTAAATGTAGAATGATCCACCACTAAAAGTCTGTTTACTGGTTATTATAGAGCTGAAGTAGAATTTGTATGAATTAATATTGTTCCGATTTATTATATAATCGAGGTAATTTATCAATAATAGTTTACTCATATTAGTTAATGTGGGATAATACTAAAATGTTGGTTAATTTAATTTGATTCTAATATATATATATACACATATGGAAAGTATCGTTGAAATAATAGAATATATTCTCAAATCAACATGATTACTAGATTACCTTTTATTAAACGTTAGATATTATCTTGATCCTTGATAAGTTTAACATTTAAGCAATCTAAATCCCTTTAATTAGGATAAATAATTTAAAAAGGCACTTTTATTTATTATTGGTTTCGTATATAGTTAATAATCTACTTGTCTAGAATGCTCAAGTTTTTTCTTGGTATTTTGTCATCAAAATGTCAATTACATCATTCAAAAGAGATCGTTGTCATCCTCAACAACATCACATTGCTTCTTTTTCATGTATACTTCTCCTCGGTCTTTCTATTCAAATCCAATTTTGCCTCTAATCTAGACGCTGTTTCAGTCATTGAAACACTCCAAAATAAAAAATAAAAAAAGTCCTCAACTTGTATTAGACTTATTTCCCTTGAAAAGTCTGGAAACAGAGAACTGCCCGATTATCTAATTTTATCAATTTATTGAGGGGTTTATGGGCACACCAATAGAATTGTCGTTAGATTTTTAAACGCTGTTGAAAAGTAGGACTCTTGAAAATAATTATCTTGATGAAAAGACAAAATATAATAGTGAGATGATCTTTATGCTTCACGGTGCTGAAGCCAAAACAGTGTATAAAAACCTGAAAGATTACCAACGAAAAAACAAAAAAATTGAGTCTTTAGTCCTACAACATTCCTCTTTAAAAAAAAAAAAAAAGTTGCAATTGTAGCGTGATAGTAAATTATTTTAGTGAAAAATTAACCGTGGCCTTTGTCTCCCAAATTTGTTCTATTTTTTCATATCTAGTATTTATTAAAGCACTTAGGTTGCGTAAAAGTGGAAGGCCTGTACTTATGTCTCTAGTCTAACACTCTCAATATATTGTGTTATCATATCTTCATTTACCATATATATCTTTATGATAACAAAAAAAGTGTAATAAAACGTGGTTAACGAGAGTCCAATGACAAACTGTTACAATACTAGCAGAAAAAAAATAATGAAAATACGTAAGACACACGCTTTATATTTATTTTTGCACAACTTAAGTACTTTGATCATTATAGATGAAATTTAAATACATAACCGCTAATTTTTCTTAATCTTAAATTAATTTGCCGATATTATCTCAAAACTAAAATCATTATGATGGCAATGACATAGTTGATAATGTAATAAATTAGATCGCTGATGGTTAAGATATTGTATTATAATATGGAATGTACCTTTAATCATTTGATGGAAATTAGGAGAAAAAGATGAAAGACCCCATACTTCCTCGCAGGGTTCGACTTACCACCGATTATCGTCGATAATCGACGATAATCGGTCTTACCGGTAGTTACCGGTAAGTTACCGGCTATTACACTTACCGTTTTATGAGCTTACCGACGATTATCGAGCTTTTCGATAAACCGAAAGACAGACGATTATCGGTGTTTCACGTGTAAAAAAAATGTTCTTTTCGGTGCAATTAAAAAAAGATTTAGGGCAAATATTTAACCCCCTTTCTCACTTTTCTCGCCGATTTTCGACCCTCTCTCTCTCTTCTCGCCTCTTCTCGCCGCCGACTGACCTAATGTTATGATTTCTCGCCGATTTTCGAACTGGTAAGTCCCATCTTTTCGGTTAAACTCAAGCTTTTCCATGGAAATTGTGTGTGTGGCAAAAACGTACTCATACGACCGGTACTCACCGTAGTTCCCCTTCCCATAGCCCCTCACAATCACATAGCGGCTGGGGTGGGGGAGGTGACTACCAGGGAGGATGGGGTGGCGCCCAGGGAGGATGGGGAGGTGACACCCAGGGAGGATGGGGTGCCAGCCAGGGAGGATGGGGTGGCATGCAGAGAGGTACAGGTGATTATTACTATTTTAATTTTGCTGATTACATGCAGATATGAATGTCAACTAATTTGTTTCCTCAACAGGTGATACGCATCGAGGCGACCTGAACTACGACCCTGCCAACATGGGATACATTCCCGACCAACAGTACGGTGACCAACAATCTCCAAGACAACAAGATGACGCATCTTCTGCTATTGGATTCTACTTGGGCAGTGACTATCTATCTCAGAGCGAGAACCCCGTCGACGAGTTGTCCGGGAACTTTGAGACGATGTCGATAGGTACTTCCGTGAGCACTCAATTTGCTACTCCGCATCCTGTGCTCGATAACGGAGTGTGGGCGCATCCTCAGTATCCATCTCGTGGCGTGTTTACGGAGCAACACATATATGATTACCATGTGAGTAACTTCCGTATGCACTTCGAACCACATGGCTTGTTTTGGAGGACATATTGCAACATGCATTTGGAATCAAGTGGTGCCTCGGGTATTATGGAAGCCCATAGGAGATCGTCGTACTTTTGAGGTTGGAGACTTGTTAGACTTTGTATTAGCCTTTATATTTGATAGTTGAGACTTGTTAGAGTTAGACTATGTGTGTGTGTATGACATTATCTATGTGTGTGTATGACATTATCTATGTTTTGTATTAGAGGTATGATATTATCAAAATATTTTATAAGTTTTCTGTCGAAAAGTATCGAAAAGTATCGATAATCTGTCGATAATCATCGAAAAGTATCGGTAATCGGTAAGCTACAGTGTTATAGGTTTTCCGTCGGTTAATCGGTAAGCTATCGATTAATCCGTCGAAAACGGTAATCGGTTTATCGGTAAAATCGGTAAGTTGAACCTTGCTTCCTCGTGCTTTGGCACAAAGTTGGAAGTGGATTCACCATAATGTGTGGGGTCCATCATCGAGTCCGACAATGAAAGAATGGTCATCTTCTCATCTAAATCGCATCTCCATATTGGGTCAAATCATTCCTGCCACCTCAGCTTGCTTATCATCCATTGCTTTCCAATCAGCTTCACACGTCATCACTTACATATCAATATATAAACGTATAAAATTAATACCGACAAAAAATATTTGATGAGATTTAACAGACTCGGGAGCATAGGAATTATCACGAAACTAAGCGAAAAAAATATGACTGAAATAGTTTTATTATCATGTTTTGTGTAAATTGATACAATGTATTGTGATAGTGTAAGAATATTATTGCTTAATATATATGATAAAAAGATTCATGATACAAAGAGATAGGCGCTAGAAATATAGACTTAAAATTGGGATTTGAACTAAGTTTCATAAAAGAAGGAACTAAAATAGGTTATGGTACGTATACGTACTTAATACATATGAAAAATCTTTCCATCATAAAAAATAGCGAAATACACCATCAAGTGCCACAAATTTGGACATGGTTTGCCGCATCATAAATGAGCTTGTTTTTATATGTTTTACTTATTATTACTATTATTATACAATAAGGATGACACTATCGGTCAATGTTACAATGCACTTTTACATTACTAATATATTCTATCTAAGAATGTGTGACACAATTAACAAAGTTTACATATGTGAAATGGGCATTCATAATTTGAGTCTCATAGAGGTCAACCCGCGACCTATTGAATAGATATTGAGTGAAGTTACCACTAGGCCAAACAAGATTAGTTTTTAGTTCTTATTCCAACTTCGAGAAATGTATACTCCGTTAGCTTGCAATACTTTTGTAATAAATGTATTTTTACAGTCAAAACTTAGTTATAGTCTATTGATACTAAAATTCAATTCCGAGAGTCAATTATTTATGCTCTTTTTAACCCTTATCCTTTATGTAGGTATATAATATATATATATATATATTATATGTTGATGCCGTTTTTTGGATCAAACACTGTTGTAGCCCAAGTTGTTGATTTTGGGCCTGGCCCAATGTCGTTTGATGACGTGGCGGGCTTCTGATGACTTTGGATGGGCCTCAGGCTGGCCTTGTTGCGAGGAAGACAGATTTTGCCCCCTCTGTTGACTTCGGTGGGCCGCGTTGACTTTGATGGGCCTCGTTGACTTTGTGTTGAATTTGATGGCCCTGTTACGGGGACGACAGATTTTCCCTCCCTCTTGCTCTCTCTCGGCGTATGAGTGATACGGATTCCGAGCGGAGTTCCTGGCACTGGGATCGAAACCTATCGTAGCCGTTCGAGGTCCAGCGATCCGGGGATTACTCTCCCCCTGTTACCTCAAAGCCTGGAATGGACAAGGCCAGGGATACAGGTTCGGGTATCTCGCAGAAATCGGGGTCCACACGAACGGGAGAGTGAGTTTGATCCAGTGGATCCTGGGGGATTGGCTTCCCGGCATGTGACGTCGATTCTAGTCTGGGCCCTACAGACTGTCCGCAAAGCCTCGATATCAATGTAAGATATGGGGCTGGGAGACAGAACGGGTTCCACGCAGATCTAGAAGAATGGTCTGGCGGGGTCGTCGAATTGCCCCAGGATCTTTTCCAGGGGTTCCCCTCTGGTTGGTCTATTTAGAGAGATTCCCCAAGTCCAGTCCCTCGACCTGAATTGTGGGTCCTGATACGTGTCCCCGAGCTATCCGCACAGACGCGCAATGGACTGTGAGATAGATCGGATACCGCGTAGAACAGGACCTATCAAGTAGGACCTTGACCGTGTAGGAATCCCTCCGAAACCTCCGATATCGCTCAATTTCCGGACCTGGCAAAAGAATACCCGAGGTCAAGGGAAACAGGGGGGGCTACCCCCTGATTCACCTCCGACGCTCAACATTAGTGGAGTATATGAGAGGGAGGCGAGTTTATAGGGGGTAGGGAAGAGCTCGAGAGAATTCGAGTGAATTCCGTTGAGTTTGAGTGAGTTACCGTTTGAATGAACTGAGCCTGTATTTATAACTGGATCCAGGGACTCCGGTGCAAATAAATATTGCTTCGGGAGGTCCCCGAGAATAAATTTTATATGCAAATTGAAGCCCCGGACGAGAGGAAGCCAACTCAACCGTCGGATCGCCGATCCGATCACCGACGCGCCCTCACGCGCGCGTTTTGTGCGCGCTGCTCCGCCCACGCGCTGTCCACTCGCTGGCACGCGTGGATGACGTCAGGGATGACGTGGGCGCGCGTGGAGAAGGCTGAGGGGCGAGTGGGTGGCAGAGGTGCCACGTGGCGGCTCCTGGTGGGCTCTGGGAGTGCGTGGGGCCCACAAAAAGGCTCCCGAAGTGATTTTTTGCTCCCGAACTCTTCCCGTGTCCGTTTTTCACAAATTTTATGTCGTTTTTGAGTATCTTGATATTTTTAGGAACATCTAGACACTTTATTTTACGAAAACGGGCCTCCGGAGGGTGTTTTGGATTAAAATTGACTTAATTAATTAAAGAAAAATTAATTTGATAATTTTTCTTTAATTAATTCGTTTTTAAATTAATCCCGGGATTTGCCCGTAACATTAACCCCCCAGTTTCGCGGGAATTTGAAATTTCCGGGAAACTATAAATTCGAGGTGGGCCCTTTCATTTGTGAATTCTCGAAACGGCGCGTGGCCCACGGAATCGCCTTTAAAGTAAGTTTTTCGAACTCACATAACTTTTGCTTCCGTTAACCTTTTTTTAGTGCCGTTTCTTTTGGTTCATTGTGCTTTCAACGAACTTTGACGTGTGCGGTTTTAGCGACACGAGTTTTGAGTCTTTTTTCGAGAAATTACGCCGGTTTTTGATCGAAAAACCTTCGAAATTGGCGCTTTTCTCTCTCTGACCCGATGGAGAACCGGGGAGACTCAGCCCTAGCCACCACGCCGGAGCTCGCCGTCGCCGGAGAAGACCGCCACCGTGGGCGGCAGGTCGCGGCGAGGTCGTCCGAGCCGGGGGGCTTCGCGGGCAGCGAGGCGGAGGCGCAAGGAGGCGCTCGGCTGGGCTCGCTTGGGTCTGGCGAGGTCGGCCTCGCGCCGGACTCCACGGCAGCGCCCGCCGTCGACGGGGGAGGGTCGCGCGGTGACCTGGAGGCCAGGGCGAGCCCGTCTGTGGGAGCGGCGGTCGTCGAGGAGGCCGGAGGAGTCGGGGAGGCGCGATGGCCCTCGCGCAGATCTGAGGCGGTGGGCCTCGGTCGTGGTGCCACGGCGGCACTCGCCTTCGACGGGGAGGGGTCTCGTGATGACCGGGAAGCCCGGGCGACCCCGCCTGGGGAGGCAGCGCCTGGCGTCGTGGCCGGAGGAGCCCGTGGGGGCTCTGCGTCCCTGCGGGATCTCGGGGCGACCTCGCCGGCTCGGGGTGCTCCCACGAGCCTCGTTACTGGCCGGGAAGTACCCCTGGGGGGTCAGGCGGCTCCGGCGACCGTGATAGGCCGGCCGCCGGGGGCGGGCCACGCCGGAGGAGCCGGTGGTGGCCCTGGCTTGCGCGAGGGGCGCGCTGGGGGACCCGGGCGGGTCCATGGGGACCCCAGCAGCTCCGGGTCGGTCCCGGGACGGGCCCACGACGGTCGCCGGATTCCGGCGACTCCGGCGGGGCGGTCTCCGGGAGATGGCAGCGGCGGTCGGCGAATTCCGGCGGATTTCCCTGCCCGTGCCATGCTTCCGGGTTCGTCAGTGGGACCTTTGACGTCTCTGATCGTGTCCGGGCGGGCCCACGACAATGAAATCGTTGCCCCGTCGAGGTCGTACAATTTCCAGCGCTCGCTCGTGAGAGGCGTCCGGACAGTGTTTCTTGGTCTGGGAATCGGGCCCGCCCCGTTAGACTTGTCGGTCGGCTCGGGTGCGGGTCTGAGATCCCCCGATGCCTTTGTAGATATTCGCAGGGGCTTTGCAGGAGCTGATCGTGAGGTCGTTGACGCGGGCGGACTGCGTCATAGAGCCGGCATAGCAGGCGGGTCATGCCCGTTTTTTGATAGGATTGTTAGGAGGCGGATCAGTCCGGTGAGCCGTGAGCCCACCAGGTTCTGGTTCGATCCTCCGCTAGATTTTTCGGACCTTGAGGTCCCGAGTACAGTTACTCCCGGAGAGCTTGACGCGTTCTTCCGGGACGAGAACATGGTTCCTGTCGAGGGGGTTTGTGCCCCATCGGAGGGGTCGGTGCCCAGCCGTCCGCGCGAAGGGATGATAGCGGTTCCCCTAGAGAGCATTCGACTGGGTTTTTCTCTGCCGATTCCATCCCTCTTGGAGAATCTTCTGGTGATGTTGGGCATACACCCGATCCAGCTCAGCCCTGATGCTTGCCGATATGCCGCCGGATGTTTCTCGATGTGGCGCGAGAACAGAGGCGGCGAACTATCCGTGGTCCAATTTCTTGGACTCTTCACGTTCCGCCCATTCTGGGGCATTGGGGGGGTTCGAGAACTTGTTCATCCCTGATGCAGTCACGGGCTTCCGCGTTGACGAATCCCCTCGGCGTTTGGATCCGGGCTGGCGTAGCCGCTGGGTGTGGGTCCCGAACACTTATCTAGGGTCAGTGCCCAGACGATTCGGAGTTCTCCAATCGCGCCCGAGTACGGCCGCCAGGGATCGGGGTCTCGTCGAATTTTTTATGACGAGGTCTGCTGTCCCTGGATTTTTTGCCTCTTATATGGAGAGGCCGGCGTGGGTGCGGTCTGGATGGATGCCGGACCGTGCTATAACTAGGATGCCTCCAGATCTTGAGACGGGATCTGGTGGTTTACACGGTCTCTTCTCTTTCTTTAGTCACTGTCTTTTTGATATTGTGTGTTGTACCTTGACGCAATTTGTTTTCTTTTTGCAGGCATGGATCGCGAGAGACGTGCAGCCAGAGGCAAGGCCCGTGCATCGGCGGCGAGTTCTCCCATTTCCGGGCGTCGCCCTCGACAGACGACACTTCGGACTGCTGAGCCGACCCCTGACAGGCAGGGGGCGGCCGAGGTGGTCACCTCTCGAGAGCAGGTCCCAGCTCAGGAGCCGGAACCGGTACGGGTGGCGCCTCCTCGGTATGATCCGACCATATTTGAGTTTGCCCCCCTGCTGGGGAGCGTCCCTCCGGTGGGCCATATGGTGCCACCGGTACGTGATTGTGACACTTTTTGTTTTTCAGGGTGCCCTGTTCTTTTTTCAGTGTCTGAATTCTTTTCTCTTTGCCCATGCAGGTGCCATCGGCGTTCGAGCACGGCGGAACTAGTGCCGCCGGGTTTTTCAGGGACCCGCGTAGTGATGCTCTCCACATGACCGAGATTGCCGGCCTGCGTAACAGGGTGGTCTCGTCCGAGCGCGAAAGCTGGGAGGCTCGCTCCCGAGCGGACATGACTCAGGGAGGTCTTAGCCTTGCCCTGCAGCTTCTTCGGGAGTTTCAGGCGGATCGCGAGCGTGCTCTCAGCAACATGGCGCGAGGTGCAGTGGAATACAACAGTGTCACCCGGGCGCTGTCGGAGGCCAGGGATCGGAATTCCGCACTAGAGGCCGAAGTTGCGCAGGTCCAGAGTTCAGCGAGCCAGCTAGGTAACACCCGGTTTTGGGACGGCTACATTAGCGGAGCCGGCACCTTGGGGGTGGTGAACCGTGGAGTGCCCCTTTCTACGTCGTACTTGTATGAGGATGATACAATCCCCGAGGCTGTGCGGGCGTCTCTGCAGTCTATCTTGGCTCCTATCCCTCCGCCTCCTCCGGCCGTGCATTATGTAGCGCCGCCCGCCCCCCAGGGGTTCCCTGACGCCGATCTCCCGGCCGTTGTCCAGGGAGGCATGGGCGTTAGCGAGAATAGCGCCGCGGGTGGCGTCTATTTCTATCTCCAGGATGCCGACCTCGTTCTGGATGCCCCCGTACCAGTGGTGGACGGGACCTTCGAGGGCGGCGATCAGACGGCTGGGGACCTCGTTCTGGATGCCCCAGTACCAGTGGTGGACGGGACCTTCGAGGGCGGCGATCAGACGGCTGTGGAGGGACAGGATCCGGCTGAGACATGATCCGGGCCGCCGTTCAAGCTCCGGCGCGTTTTGTTTTTGTTTTTTTGTTTGTAGTTGCTTGTACCATGCATCTCTTTTTGTGTCCGAGGCCCATAGCTCATATAGCGCCGTTGGTGGCGCAATTTTGTGCGTACTCCTTGAGAGTACTTGTATATATATGTTGGCTTGGCCGGTCTTTGTAGAGATGAGACGATTTTATATTATCGCCTGTATATTGGCCTGAGGGCCGTGATCTTTTTGTAGATATGCGCTGTTTGGCTGGCTTTGTGATTCTCGTCATATTTCGGATCTCACGCTCATTTTCGGCTAGCTTCTTTTTTTTTTGCAGGTGCTTGCCTGTGGGCGCTTCATGTGTCCAGAGAATCTCAGCCGGTGTTTGTGTTATCCGGCTATAGCCGAGGCCTTGAGTCTGGGGGTGCGCCCACCCCCCGAGCCTTTTGCCTGATCTTTGCGTTGGGGTGCCTGAGCTAGTCGGATCGAGGTCCAGGCCAAACTAGGACTTTGTGCCGGGAGGACGCTTGTAAGGCGTTCGGTGTTCCCAAAGTCGGCGCTTGTGAGGCGGCTTACTGTCTCGGGTGCCGGGGTTGGCGCCTGGGAGGGCGGCTTACAGTTTCGGACTTGGTGCCTGAGCAGGCGGGCTTAAAATCCGAGCCGTGCTAGGTCCTTTGGTGCCGGGAGGACGCTTATTAGGCGTTTGGCTTTCCCGAAGTCGGCGCTTGTGAGGCGGCTTACTATCTCGGGTGCCGAGGTTGGCGACTGGGAGGGCGGCTTACAGTTTCGGACTTGGTGCCTGAGCAGGCGGGCTTAAAATCCGAGCCGTGCTAGGTCCTTTGGTGCCGGGAGGACGCTTATTAGGCGTTTGGCTTTCCCGAAGTCGGCGCTTGTGAGGCGGCTTACTATCTCGGGTGCCGAGGTTGGCGCCTGGGAGGGCGGCTTACAGTTTCGGACTTGGTGCCTGAGCAGGCGGGCTTAAAATCCGAGCCGTGCCAGGTCCTTTTGGTGCCAGGTTGTACGCCCCTGGTGCTTTTCCGAGGTTAGCGCTTGTGAGCGGCTTACTGTTTCGGAGTTGATGCCTGGATCAGCGGGATCGAGATCCGGGCCTTCCAGGTCTTTTATGCCAGAGTAGGGGGGTCGAGGCCCGAGCCATACTAGGACTTTCGTGCCAAGTGGCGCTGCTTGGTCTTTTCCCCAAAGTCGGCGCTTGTGAGGCGGCTTACTGTCTCGGGTGCCGAGGTTGGCGCTTGGGAGGGCGGCTTACAGTTTCGGACTTAGTGCCTGATCAGGCGGGCTTAAAACCCGGGCCGTGCCAGGTCCTTTTGGTGCCAGGTTGTACGCCCCTGGTGCTTTTCCGAGGTTGGCGCTTGTGAGCGGCTTACTGTTTCGGAGTTGATGCCTGGATCAGCGGGATTGAGATCCGGGCCTTCCAGGTCTTTTATGCCAGAGTAGGGGGGTCGAGGCCCGAGCCATACCAGGACTTTCGTGCCAAGTGGCGCTGCTTGGTCTTTTCCCCGAAGTCGGCGCTTGTGAGGCGGCTTACTGTCTCGGGTGCCGAGGTTGGCGCCTGGGAGGGCGGCTTACAGTTTCGGACTTAGTGCCTGAGCAGGCGGGCTTAAAACCCGGGCCGTGCCAGGTCCTTTTGGTGCCAGGTTGTACGCCCCTGGTGCTTTTCCGAGGTTGGCGCTTGTGAGCGGCTTACTGTTTCGGAGTCGATGCCTGGATCAGCGGGATTGAGATCCGGGCCTTCCAGGTCTTTTATGCCAGAGTAGGGGGGTCGAGGCCCGAGCCATACTAGGACTTTGGTGCCAAGTGGCGCTGCTTGGTCTTTTTACCGATTTTTGCGCTTTGAGCGGCTTACTTCTTCGGTTTTTTTTTTTTTTTTTGTGTCTCTTACCTATTCCGGTAACCCCCCAGTTTTTGAGTAATTGGTAGGGTTAGGAAAAAACTATACAAGTAGAGACATGAATATTAATAGAAAAAGAGAATTCTATTAATTGGCACTTCTTGTGGCGCCTTCTTTTACATAGGTCGGTGGTCGGGGCTATTCCCGCTCCGATTTAGAGTGCTTGTGGCGACGACGTTTAGGTTTCGGGCGTCTTCCTGTGAGCTTTTCGCCTGTGCGGGTGCCTTTGTTTTTGTTTTTTCTTAGCTTCAACTTGGATTGGAACATTCTAGGAAAGATTTTTCCTTAGACCATCGGATTCCAAGTCGTTGCTTTGATTTGATTGGCTCCGCGTTATTCTTCAGGCCTAGCTCCGGGTGTGTGGCCCGCCCTTGTCGTACGTCACTTATTGATAGTATTGCTTCAGGTGTTCGACGTTCCAGGGACGGGGGATTTCTTTACCCCCCATCTCCTCTAGTCGGTAGGTCCCGTCTCGGATGACCTTGGTTACGCGGTAGGGGCCTTCCCAGGTTGGTCCCAGGACGCCGGCTCCCTGGACTTGCGTGTTCTGTCCCACTTTTCTTAGGACCAGAGTGCCTTCGAGAAAACGTCTCGCCTTGACTTTTGAATTGTAGTATCGCTCCACAACTCGTTTCTGGGCTGCTAGGCGCGTGTAAGCGTCGTTTCTCCTTTCATCAAGGAGGTCGAGCTCGGCCCTCAAGGCTTCGGAGTTTTGGTCCGGATCGTAGAGTTCGACCCGGGGTGAAGGTACCGTGATCTCCGCAGGGATGACCGCTTCGACGCCGTAGGTTAGGACGAATGAAGTTTCTCCCGTTGCGTTCCTGGCGGTGGTACGGTACGCCCAGAGTACTGCGGGCAGTTCCTCGGCCCATTTCCCCTTCTTTTCGTCGAGCTTCTTTTTCAGGATTGCCTTGATGTCCTTATTGACGGACTCGACTTGGCCGTTGGCTTGCGGGTAGACTGGGGAGGAATAAGTGTTGTTGATCCCGAGATCTTGACAGAACGATCGGAGATCCAGGTTGTTGAACTGCTTGGCGTTGTCGGTTATGATCGACTCGGGGATCCTGTGTCGACAGACTATGTTACGCCAGATGAAGTTCGTCGTGTTTGTCTGAGTGATTTTGGCCATGGGCTCTGCTTCGACCCATTTGGTGAAGTAGTCGATGGCGACTATAGCGTACTCCACTCCTCCCGGCGCTTTCGGAAGTTTTCCGATCAGGTCAATACCCCATTTTACGAAGGGGCGAGGGACCATTACCGGGCAGAGCGGGACTGCCGGTTGTCGCGGAATTTGTGCGAATCGCTGACATTTGTCGCATCTTCGTGCTACTTCGGCAGAGTCTTTTCTGAGCGTAGGCCAGAAGTACCCCTGTTTTAGGGCCTTCAGTGCTAGAGATCGCCCCGCATAATGGTTTCCACAAATTCCTTCGTGGATTTCCCGGAGGACCAGGCTGGCATCCTCCTTGTTGAGGCATTTCAGGAGAGGTTGCATGAAACCTCGTTTGTAGAGTTCTCCGTTGTGCAACACGTATCTCGTTGCGCGGAACTTGAGCTGCCTAGCCTCTTTGCGGTCGCTCGGAAGGGTACCGTGTTTCAGGTATCCTGTTATCGGGGTTATCCAGCTTTCGCTGGCTTCGCTCGATGTGGTGAGGATCGCCACGTGGCTGGTTGCGGTCGCGCTGTGTTCCAGGCGCCCGGTCATTGCCGGCGTTCTTTCTCCGGCGGACTCCCCGGCGGTGACGGGGGCTTCAGTCTTCTTTATCGAAGGCTTGTCGAGGGCTTCGATTGGGACTTTTCCTAGTTCTTCGTCGTCGGCCCCGGAGGCCGTCCTGGCTAAGGCGTCTGCCTCTGAATTCTCGGCTCGAGGGATTTGTGTGATCTCATACCAAGACAGTGGTTCCAGGCGGCGTTTCGCTTCTGCGAGGTACGCCACCATGTGAGCTTCCTTCGCTCGGTACTCGCCTTCCACTTGTTTCACAATTAGCTGGGAGTCGCAGCGGATTCGCAAGTTTTTCACTGCGAGCTTGTGCGCGATTTGTAATCCGGCTAGCAGTGCCTCGTACTCGGCCTCGTTGTTTGAGGTCTTGAACCCGAAGCGTATGGCATAGCGGAGTTTTTCACCGTCAGGGTTGGTGAGTACTATCCCGGCCCCTGAACCGTGCATGTTCGCGGCGCCGTCGACGTGTAGACACCAAGTTGGTCCGTTGGGATGATTCTTCCTTTTCGGAGCCTTCAGTGGCTTATCGATTTCTTCCTCCGTTTCAACCTCGGTATCGTAGGTGAACTCGGCGATGAAGTCGGCTACAGCCTGGCCTTTGATGGCAACCCTGGGCTGGTACTCTACGCCGTATTCTCCTAACTCTTGTGACCAGATGGCCATGCGCGAGGAAGTGCCTTTGAGAAGCGCCTTTCGGACCGGGTGTTCGGTCCGCACAACTATTTGGTGAGCTTGGAAGTACGGACGGAGTTTCTTCGCAGCGATGACCAGGGTGAGAGCCAACTTTTCGATTTGTGTGTAACGCGTTTCGGCGTCCAGAAGGGCTTTGCTGATGTAGTAGATCGGCAGTTGCCTCTTGTCTTCTTCCCGGACCAGTACGGTGCTCACCGCTCGAGTCGAAACTGAGAGGTAGAGGTAGAGTGGTTCCTCATCCTTTGGTTTCGACAGCAAGGGTGGTGACCCGAGGTAGGCTTTTAGCTCTTGGAAGGCGGTTTCGCATTTTTCGTCCCAGACAAAGTTCTTTCCGCCTTTGAGGGCTTGAAAGAACGGTTGACAGCGGTCTGTGGCTTTTGAGACGAACCTTCCTAGAGCGTTGATCCTACCGTTTAGGCTTTGCACTTCCTTGATCCGTTGGGGGCTTCTCATTTCGAGAAGGGCTTTAATTTTCTCGGGGTTGGCTTCAATTCCCCGTCTGTTGACGATATATCCCAAGAACTTTCCGGATTCGACTCCGAAAGCGCACTTGGCGGGGTTCAACTTCATTTGATACCTCCTCAGCAACAGGAATGTTTCCCGCAGATCGTTGACGTGGTCGTCTTCCCGAAGGCTTTTCACGATCATGTCGTCCACGTACACCTCCATGGTTTTTCCGATCAGGGGAGCGAACATTCTGTTGACCAGGCGTTGGTACGTGGCTCCGGCGTTCTTGAGTCCGAATGGCATGACCTTGTAGCAGTAGAGACCGCGGTCGGTCACGAATGCCGTGTGTATCTGATCGGGCTCGTGCATCCGGATCTGATTGTACCCTGAGTAAGCGTCCATCATGCTCATGAGTTGGTGGCCGGCGGTAGCGTCCACCAGCTGGTCGATCCTTGGGAGCGGAAAGCAGTCTTTGGGACATGCGGCGTTGAGATCGGAGTAGTCTATGCAGATTCTCCATTTTCCGTTTGGCTTCTTCACCATCACCACGTTGGACACCCAGTCTGGGTATGTGACCTCTTTGATGAAGTCAGCGGTGATGAGCTTGGTGACTTCCTCGTTGATTGCTTGGTACCGCTCAGGGTTGAAGGCGCGTCTGCGTTGGATTTTCGGCGTCTTTCCCGCTTCGATGTTTAGTCGATGAACGGCAATTTCAGGATCGATTCCGGGCATATCGGCGTGCGACCAGGCAAATACGTCTTTGAACTCCTTGAGAAAGGCAATCAGCTTGGTCTTGATCATGACCGGAAGTTGGGCTCCGATCGTGACTGTTCTCTCGGGCCGGTCCTCCTCTATC
This sequence comes from Parietaria judaica, assembly GCA_954871525.1. Taxonomy (NCBI): domain Eukaryota; kingdom Viridiplantae; phylum Streptophyta; class Magnoliopsida; order Rosales; family Urticaceae; genus Parietaria; species Parietaria judaica. Next base: position 16,753,446 of record OX940868.1, on the reverse strand, counting down.
GGGATCTGCGTGATTTCTGACGAAGGCTCCATCGTGGGCTTGCGCCTGTCATCTCGAGGGTCTAGCTCACCAAACATCCCTGCGTTCCCTGGGTAGTCGGGAAGTTCTTCCTCGAGCTGGTACACCGTGTTGATGACCAGCTCGTTCTTCCCGGACTTTGTCCCTTGGGCGTAGCAGTTTCGGGATTCCCGCTGACTACCTTTCATCACTCCTATCCCGTTATCAGTTGGGAATTTGACGAGCAGATGAAAGGTAGACGTGATGGCTTGCAGTTTGTTGAGGCTAGGCCGCCCCAAGATGATGTTGTAGGCGGAAGGTTGATCCACTACGAGGTACCTGACCATTTTGGTGGTCAGGGCCCCGTCTTCGGAGCCGAATGTCGTGGGCAAGGTGATGGCACCTTCGGTGTAGACCGGCCGCCCGTTGAATCCGTAGAGGGGCGTCCTCACCGGAGTGGGGACTAGTCCTCCTAGGTTCATCTGGACCAAGGCGGCTTTGAAGATGACGTCGGCCGAGCTCCCGTTGTCGATTAGGACTCGTCGCACCCGACTGTTGGCGATGAGGACGTCGGTTACGATAGCGTCATTATGAGGATGTGAGATTCTCCGAGCCTCCTGCTCGGTGAAAGTGATTTCCTGGCCGGGGAGCGCATGGGATGCTCCCCCGAGGTGGGTGATGTTGACTTGGTGTGTGTCTCGATCCTCTTCGAGGGATCGGGCGTACCGTTTCCTTTGGTTGCCTGAGTCTCCAGTTTCGGGTCCGCCCATTATGGTTGAGATGACGTGGAACTGAGAAGGTCCATCTCTTTCTGGTCCTTTCTCGGAGCGGGACCGGTCTGGACCGTCGTCGTGTTGCCGTCTGTCTTCTTGGGGACGTGGGTGACTGGAATCCCCGTTTCCGGAGACCAGCTTTTTGACGAACTCTTTGAGTTGCCCGTCTTGTATTAGCTGCTCGATTTGCCTTTTCAGCTGATAGCATTCCGACGTCGTGTGACCGTGATCCTGGTGATACTCGCAGTACCGACTCATATCTTTCTTGGGATTTTTCTTGAGAGGAGGTGGCCTTCCGAACTTATCTCCGTGTAGGCTGAAGATCATTGCGGGCGAGGCCGTCAGGGGGGTGAAGTTTGCGTCTTTTCGAAACTTTTCCGCCTTCTTGTGTAGCGGGGGCTTACTTCCGGAGTTTTGCAGTTGGTGCTGCTTCTTCCCCTGTGGCTCGTTGTTGCCACTCCTTCGATCGTCGCGGTACTGATTTCCTTGGTCGAGCTGGTTTCGGCCGCCGAAGTACTCGTCGACAGCGATGTCCTTTGCTGCCCTCGCCATCAGTTCGGCCATGGAGGCCGGCCTTTCTTTGACGAGGGAGCGGGAGAAATCGCATAAGGGTAGACCGTCGATGACGGCGGTAATGGCATCGTCGTTCGTGTAGCTGGCAACTTTATTTGACTCTTCGATGAATCTTTTCAGGTATGCTTGCAGAGTTTCATCTTTACGCTGCTTGAGGGTCCAAAGGTAGGATTTCGTCTTTCGCTGCGTGATCAAGCTTGCGAAACGAGAAGTGAATCGTTCTGCGAGCTCATCGAATGACCCGATTGACCCCTTCGGGAGGCGTTGGTACCACTCGAAGGCGGGTCCTGCTAGCGTGAGACAGAAAGCCTGACACATTGTGGCGGGTGAACATTTCTTCACCCGCATGTTGAACCGATACTGTACCAGGTGGTACGTGGGGTCGGTAGAGCCGTCGTAGGTGAGGTTCAGCGGGAACCTTAGGTCTCCGTCAAGATCCTTGGCGAGCAAGTGACTAGCAAGGGGGGACAGGTTCCCTTCAGCCATGCTTCGAGCGACGGGGTTGGTACTCTGGGCCGCAGCGAGTCTATGCATCTCTTGCTTGAGTGCTTGGAGCTCGCTTCTGAGACCGTCGTAGGGCGGTGTTTCGGCCAGAGTATCTTTTGCGGGGATGACATATTCTCCCCCCTTGTGTCGGGAGTGTTGGGAGTTGTCAGATTCCTCTGCATTGTCGTTGTCGTTGGATTCCTCCGGTCGGGGGGATCGTTCTCTTTTTCGCCCCCCCCCCCCCCCCCCCCCCCCGCTGTTCCCGATTAGTTCGGTTCAGGTGGTGTCGGAGGTCTCCCTCGCTGGCTGGGTGAGTCCGGACTCGCTCTTGCTGTCGTCGTTCCCTTTGATTCCTTGTTTTATTGGCGGCCTCTTCGTACCCCCCGAGTCGGTCGAATGCTGACCGTCTGGTGGTTTGGGATTGCGCTGGCTCCTGGGAGTCTGCGGGAGCGGGACGCTCTCTGTTTGCCTCTCTCTGAGTGAGTTCGAGGGCTTCTTCGGGGCTCTCCTCCTCTCCTTCGTTGGTGTGTTTTCCTTCGAAGTGTTTGGAGATGAGCCCGGTTAGTCGGAAAAGACTTTCTTCGACTCGGGCCAGCCTTTCTTCATTGAGCGCTGGCTCTTGGCGGGTGCTTGCTTCCGGCAGGATGCGGACCTGCTTTCGGCGGGCGTGGACCTTTGCCCGAGTGTTTAGAGCGATACTCTCTGTAGGGTGAGAGGGAGTGCCTTCCGTTGGCTGGGATGACATCTCCTTGACTTGATGAAAATCGATTGCTGGTGGGGTATTCAGAGGACTGAATTCGTGGGCCCCCTCCTTCTAGCGCCAAAATGTTGATGCCGTTTTTTGGATCAAACACTGTTGTAGCCCAAGTTGTTGATTTTGGGCCTGGCCCAATGTCGTTTGATGACGTGGCGGGCTTCTGATGACTTTGGATGGGCCTCCGGCTGGCCTTGTTGCGAGGAAGACAGATTTTGCCCCCTCTGTTGACTTCGGTGGGCCGCGTTGACTTTGATGGGCCTCGTTGACTTTGTGTTGAATCTGATGGCCCTGTTACGGGGATGACAGATTTTCCCTCCCTCTTGCTCTCTCTCGGCGTATGAGTGATACGGATTCCGAGCGGAGTTCCTGGCACTGGGATCGAAACCTATCGTAGCCGTTCGAGGTCCAGCGATCCGGGGATTACTCTCCCCCTGTTACCTCAAAGCCTGGAATGGACAAGGCCAGGGATACAGGTTCGGGTATCTCGCAGAAATCGGGGTCCACACGAACGGGAGAGTGAGTTTGATCCAGTGGATCCTGGGGGATTGGCTTCCCGGCCTGTGACGTCGATTCTAGTCTGGGCCCTACAGACTGTCCGCAAAGCCACGATATCAATGTAAGATATGGGGCTGGGAGACAGAACGGGTTCCACGCAGATCTAGAAGAATGGTCTGGCGGGGTCGTCGAATTGCCCCAGGATCTTTTCCAGGGGTTCCCCTCTGGTTGGTCTATTTAGAGAGATTCCCCAAGTCCAGTCCCTCGACCTGAATTGTGGGTCCTGATACGTGTCCCCGAGCTATCCGCACAGACGCGCAATGGACTGTGAGATAGATCGGATACCGCGTAGAACAGGACCTATCAAGTAGGACCTTGACCGTGTAGGAATCCCTCCGAAACCTCCGATATCGCTCAATTTCCGGACCTGGCAAAAGAATACCCGAGGTCAAGGGAAACAGGGGGGGCTACCCCCTGATTCACCTCCGACGCTCAACATTAGTGGAGTATATGAGAGGGAGGCGAGTTTATAGGGGGTAGGGAAGAGCTCGAGAGAATTCGAGTGAATTCCGTTGAGTTTGAGTGAGTTACCGTTTGAATGAACTGAGCCTGTATTTATAACTGGATCCAGGGACTCCGGTGCAAATAAATATTGCTTCGGGAGGTCCCCGAGAATAAATTTTATATTCAAATTGAAGCCCCGGACGAGAGGAAGCCAACGCAACCGTCGGATCGCCGATCCGATCACCGACGCGCCCTAACGCGCGCGTTTTGTGCGCGCTGCTCCGCCCACGCGCTGTCCACTCGCTGGCACGCGTGGATGACGTCAGGGATGACGTGGGCGCGCGTGGAGAAGGCTGAGGGGCGAGTGGGTGGCAGAGGTGCCACGTGGCGGCTCCTGGTGGGCTCTGGGAGTGCGTGGGGCCCACAAAAAGGCTCCCGAAGTGATTTTTTGCTCCCGAACTCTTCCCGTGTCCGTTTTTCACAAATTTTATGTCGTTTTTGAGTATCTTGATATTTTTAGGAACATCTAGACACTTTATTTTACGAAAACGGGCCTCCGGAAGGTGTTTTGGATTAAAATTGACTTAATTAATTAAAGAAAAATTAATTTGATAATTTTTCTTTAATTAATTCGTTTTTAAATTAATCCCGGGATTTGCCCGTAACATTATATATATATATATAATTAATACACGGTGCGGGAGACGAGAGATCTGTACTTGTATCTATAAGATATGTAAGGAATATAATATACCAAAATTTGGTATGTTTCTTGATATCGCATCTTAATTTCAGAATTTTATTGATACTTTAGCTTCTCACGAGACATTCTTTTTCTCTTTTAATATATAAACGCTAATTATATTTGATTCAATTTATTTTTCCTCAATAAGTATTTTTATGTTGTAAATAAAACTAACCTATCTCACGTCTACACTTGAGATATAATTATTGTTAAAATCTGAAGTCTGAACAGCCTAACTGTAATAAATTTATTAAAACGACATTTTCTTTTGGGTCTAGGTGGTTTATGGCTAAAGAAGAGGATAAGAAAAAGAAAAACTATAACAAGACAAAATGAATACACAATATATGTATATATACACTGATACACACATCACGGGTCTTATCTGAAGTGATTCATGTTTGATTCTATAAAAGTTATTTCAATTAAATTTGTTAATTGTGATAAGGTTAAGATTATAATTATGTTCCCATTGAATAAAGCTACGCTAATCCTTTAATATATATAAGCTAGGGCCTTATATTTTTTTTAAAGCTCAAAATATTTTGTTAGGTAAGGAGAAATCCTAATAATCACTCACGTATATTTCTCTGATAGAGGACTACCTTTTTATTATGGGTGAACGAGGCAAATGCTCATTTATGGTTCAAGGTTTTAAAAAAATGCTTATTTTTAAATATGGTAAACATAATCACCTTTAAATTGAAATGTTGACTAAATTGCCCTTCTAATATCACGATTAATTATTATAATTCGTTTTATTTTTTTAATTAAATTTTAAAAAAATTCCTTAAATGTGGCAAAAAGAGAAACTAATCTCCCCTATTAAATAGTAATATCATGGATAATATTTTACAAATCACGTTGACCATTAAATATGAATATTTTTTTCCCTATTAATTAGTTTACAATTTATTTGAATTTTCGGTTTTTATTCCGCCATTTTTTTAACAAAAAAAATTCAAATCAATTGTTATTTCGTAAATTTTAGTAAGTATTTAAAATTCATATTTTTTTTCCTATTTATAAGGATTATAACGTTTATATATGTTAATAAAATTTTCAAAATCAATTAAAAATCAATCCTATTATTTCAGCCTTTTTTGTGTGTAGCTATATTTACGATTCTGTATTTTTAGGTAACTATATCTACGATTTAGTAATTTTATTTACAACTTCGTTATTATAGGTTTCTCACCTATTCATAATTACCTAAAAGTACATAATCAATAAGAAAAATGTAAATAATTTTATGAAATATTTACGAATCTTGTGTATATATAAACTAATTTCAAACTGTAAATTTAAATACAAAAAAATCTATAAATTTAATTACGAATATTGAAGATCCGAATTTGTAATTTCATTTACGTATTCAACATGTAAATCATAAACTTTATAAAATCATAATCGTTCAACACGTAAATCCGAATTTATGTAAAACCATTTACAAAATCATAAACTTTATAAACTGCATAATCGTTTACTGTATAAAATAAGCTGCATATTACTGTAAAACCATTTACAAAAACTTGGTAAACGATTTACAAACTGTAAAAGCATTTACAAAATCTGTATTAAACTTGTATAAAACCATTTACAAAAGCATTTACCAAAACTTGTATAACCTATATTAATCTTGTAAAGGCATTTACAAAAACTTGTGTAAATATACGATTTTATGGTAAATATAATTACAAACATTTGTGTATTTAACGAGACGTAAATTGTATGTAAATCTAATGAAACTGTAAATTGTATGTACATCCATTTACAGAACATTTGTGTAAATCCATTTATAGAACAATGATGTAAATCCATTTACAGAACAAATTGACACTCAAAGTGACATTGTCAACATCAAAATGTACAGAACAATTGTGTAAATCCATTTACAGAATATTGGTGTAATTCAATTTACAATAAATATTGACACTCAAAGAGAAATTATCAACATCAAAATATTGTAAAAACATTTACAAAATTCAATTTTTAAGACTTACGATTACCACTGGAAAGATAGGCGAAAGAGACACTTCGGGATCGCGAAGATCGCGAGCACCCAGATGCAAAACGAAACATCGCTGCTCGCCACGATCGGAGTCGCCGGTCCACCTCGCTCCACGTCAGGCGCCCCGCCACCGTTTGCCTCCTCCTTCCTGCGCCACTTCTCCATCTTCAGGAGAACACCAAAGTCAGAACCGCCATGAACGGAAGAGAAAGTAAACCCTAGAGCGCGACTCACTTTGCTGGACTCGCGCGACGGGATCGGCTTGCCGTCGGACTCGCTCAGCGGGTACGAAAACGGCGTGGCTGGGCTCGGAGCTTCGGTCTTGGCTTTGCAGGAGATTCTGTCGGCGTCGTTATCCGGCGCGGCGGTGGGCGGAGCAGATCTCTTCCTCCTGAATCCCCAGTTGAAGGACACTCTTGAGCGCAGGTCGCAATCTGCCTGGAGAGCCGGAAAAGGATGTGGGCGACTTCGGTCTCTTCTTGGGTGAAATTCGCCATGGCTATGGTGGAGGTGGAGGTCGAGCTCTCGAGGTGAGAGTCACCATTGTTGTTGAGCCATCCCGGTCGGAGTAGCTTGCGCAGGCTCGCCTCCGTTCGCCGTTGACAAGAGAAAGCCCGAGAGAGAATGAGAGAGATGAAGAAATCAGAGTTGTCTTCGAACGAGGAAACGAGATAGGTGAGAGAAATAATGTGGAAATATAAAATTTTTATTTTTATTTTGGTCAAAGTAACAAATTAATTTGAAATCTGATAAATATGGGAATAAATCAACCATAATTTTAGGGAAATAAAATTCAAAATTATTTTAAACGAAAATAAAAATTATAATTAAGAACATGGCTATTATGGTCCAAAATTAATATAAAAAAATAGACATAAATAAATTAACTTAAAGTATGGTCATTTCCCTCAAACCTTAAGTAGTTTTTGGGCATTTCATGAATTTTTATTTTTATTTATTTCATAACTCACTCACGTAAGTTTAACTAGTTCGATTCAAAATTTAGTTTGTAAATACAGTGACGATTTTTCATATAGAAAGTTTTCTCAAAACTCTCGATTTCAATTTTTCATGCAATTTTTAACTAAACTCAACATTTTCTTTTCTCGTTTCGCAACCTAGCAGAAGATTCACTACTCGCAAACTCTCTATGATACACGTATATATCGTGACGAGGGTTGATGAGAGAAAATATAAATCGATATAGAGACGTACAAATTTAAAACAAAGAAATAGATGGAGTATTTTAGTCATAGATGAAAGATTACACCTAGTTATATAATACATAATTAGCACTTTGTGACGTGTACTTATCCTTAAGATAATGTGAGAAAAATTAACATAAACTAGTCCCTACAACTAAATTTATGTCGTGCCCGCAAGTTATTATATGTCAGCATTGTTGGGATAAAATCTTAATCCCGAATAAAAAATCAAATTAATAATTACAAAAATTAAAAAAGACCACATATTGTAGTGGCTTGTTTTAAATGTGAGAAGTACATTATCTACTTATCGTCTGTAAATTTTCTTCCCTGTAATGAAATTGAGAGAAGTTCAAATACAATTGCTCAATCTCACTTTTGTTTTATGATTGTTATCGGCATCGGACAAGTTATACATAAAGGTTTAATTACGGTATAAATATCCCATTTATGATCAAAGTTGGTACATGTACCTAATCTCTAAAAGTGGCGGTAATCTTACTCAAAGAACTTTTTGAGGGATTGACCAGTATGGCCGTTGTTTTCCTGTTCGTGTCCGTCACATGGTTTTTCACTGTGAGTCACCTCTATGCCACGTGGATACCTCATTTGTCTTATGGTAATAGTGGGTTTTAAAACTGATAAAGAATTTTAATTGTTTCGGTTTATTTTATTTGTTTTGGTTTAATCTATTTGTTAATTTATTTTTAATTTTAATATGGTAATGTGGCTAACGTGGTTGCACACATAATATCTTACTTTGGACAGATGACGAGGTGTTAATGGATACGCAGCATGAAGTGACGGAAAAAGAAAACGGTGATACTAGTACTCCAATCTCTCAAAATGTTCCTTGAGTACTATTATCGTTACTTTAAATGGTGGAGCATATGCCTACAATTTTGACCATAAATTGAAAATTTATATCGAAATTAACCCTAGCATATGATGATATAACTTGTACGAACTTTATCACACATATACTATGGTGTCTAAATTTATATAAGGAAAATTGCGGCATAAATACTCAAAGTCTTTAAAAAGTTGACATTAAGTTCTTTTTTTTAGCGGCGAAAATTGTCAAATTTTTATTTTGTGTCTTCAGTCATATTTTCGTGTCATATTTTTACGCTTGGACGGAAACATGACGAAACTCACAAAATAATAGTTTGACAATTTTTGTTGCTTAAAAAAAAAAAGAATGAAAATTTAATATTAACTTTTTAAAGATTTTGAATAATTCTGTCGTCATTTTTTTATTTAAAGTGTTAATTGTGCCAAAAATATCAAACCTTTGGTCAAAGTCTCTGCGGCGTATACAATCTCTGTAAATGGCGGCAAAAGTACCCAAACTTAGTATTGGGGAGTTGACTGAGAATATCTATCTATGTGGCAATCAATCTTTACCACGTGGCACGCCACGTAATTATTATTTTATTAAAAAAAATTTAAAAATATTTTTTTAAAAATATTTTTTTATTTTTTAAATAGAATTATTTTTAATTTTTAATTTTAATAATATTTTTTCAATAATAACAAATAATGAATATTTAAATTTAAATATTCATTATTGGTTATAATTTTATTTTTTAAAAGTGGGTAGAACGAAGTAATTTTCACCGCTCACGGTTCACTTGAACTCTGTTTTCGGTCCGGTTCACGCGTCGAATAAATTTTTTTCATATGTTTAATAAGAATAACTAATAAACACATACATAATGTTTAAAAAGTCAAGACATAATAAAATACATACCACTTATTCAAAACCAAAAAATAGTAGTCATATTTATATTTAATGAAAAATTATTTTTATTTGTTTGCATGATAAATTTTTGTGTTTGCATTTTAGAATAATAATTTTTTAATATATTTTTTTATTTATATATTATTTTTTTAAAAAAAAAATTGTCGTTAAATAATCATATGATTATTATTGGTTATTATTTTTAAACATATTAAGCCATTTCGTTTCACCCGTGAACCGGATCGGAGGCGGAGCTTGAGTGAACCGTGAACGGGTATTTTTTTCATTATTTACTTCGTTTGATCCACTTTTCTAAAATGAATAATTATATTTAAATATTCATTATTGATATTTATGGAAAAATAATTTTATTTTTTAAGAAATTAAAAAAATTTAAATTTTTTTAAAATAATCTGAAAAAATTTATTTTAAAAAAATTATTTAATAAAGTAATAATTACGTGGCATGCCACGTGGCAGCCAAGTTCCATGTGGCGTGCCACGTGGCAAAGGCTTATTGCCACATAGATAAATTTTCTCGGTCAACTATGAAATTCTAAGTTTGAGTAGTTTTGCCGCCATTTACGAAAGTTGTATATACAACACAGAATTTGACTAAAGGTTGGCATTTTTGCCGCAATTAACTCTTATTTAAATATGAATCACATATTTCCAAAATTGTAATCATGTCGTTTTGATAAGTGTTGCCACGTATATATATAGTCAAGTTCTTAGAAATTAGAAACGTGGATTTCATGCTTAAAAAAAACGTAGAAGTCTGAAATATTGTGATTCGTTCCACTTCTTTTCGTGTTTCTCATACAAAAGAGTAAATAAATCGACTTATATCAAAATTATTCACACAAAAGAGCTTGAAATACTATCTAAATAAATCGACTAATATCAAAATTAGTCGGCAAAACATGACAGACGCGGGTTCTTAACTAAACGAGCTTTCCTAAAATTAAACTAGTAAAAAAAAGGTCAGAAGTTTGCTCCTCATTGTGAAGATAAGCTTTGATTGGGCATTGTGCAATACTTGCCTAGCAAGTTAATTATATTATTTTTTTATTAGCTCTATACACTTGCTTGCTGACATCTTTTACTTGATTATCAAGTATAAGAAAGGACATATAGGTAATTTATTACTATGCTAGCCTCCTATAAATACCAAGCAAACTTGCTTGTATTTGATATCTCTCCCATTCACATTTTATAGCTTATATTCGGCAGCTTAATAGCAATTGTTTCCTCTCAATTTTTTTGTCGTATTCCTATATTCCCATAGTCCAATTTGTGTGATATTATTTCAAAAACACCATCGTATACATAAGGTACCAACATTTGGTATCAGAGCGAGGTTGTTGGTGTCGTTGTCAGGTCTCTTGAAAGTCCTAGTATGCTCTTTGGTTGCGGTTCCGACTGATCTTCCACATCAGAAACGAATTTTTTGAGATTTTAGAAAGTCTTAGTATGCTCTGTGGTTGCAGTTCCGACTGATCTTCCACATCAGAAACGCTTTCCTGATATTTTTTTGTGAGAGTTTTCTTTGTGTCGAGGTACCGCCAACACGATGGGTGATCTCTAAGTTGTCGGAGGTATCAAGAAACTCAACAGCAATAACTACAACACATGGGCGACATGCATGATGTCCTATTTGCAAGGGCACGACCTATGGGAGGTCGTCGGCGGAAGCGAAACTATGCCGCCGGAAGAATATGCTAACGGCACCCTACGCAAATGGAGAATCAAAGCAGGCAAAGCCATATTTGCCCTGAAGACCACCATTGAAGAAGAGATATTGGAGCACATTCGGGACGACAAGACGCCAAAAGAAGCATGGGAGACGTTCGTGACGCTTTTCTCAAAGAAGAATGATGCGAGGCTACAACTCTTGGAGAACGAGCTGCTATCAATCTCACAACGCGACGTGACGATTGCTCAGTATTTTCACAAGGTCAAGTCGATATGTCGTGAGATTAGCGATCTCGATCCGAAGTCTGTCATCGGAGAGGCTCGTATGAAGAGGATCATCATTCACGGCTTGAGATCGGAGTACCGAAGCTTCGTGATTGCTGTACAAGGATGGCCCGTTCAACCATCACTTGTAGAGTTTGAGAATTTGCTAGCAAGCCAAGAAGCGATGGCTAAGCAGATGGGAGGCGTCACAGTGAAGAATGAAGATGAGAAGCACCTCCTGCTGACGCATGAAGAATGGGTGGCCAAGCAGAAGAAGAACCATGGAGTTGAGTCTTCTTCAAGCTCGTCGAGTCGTGGCGGGTACGGCGGAGATAGCCGAGCACGTGGTAGAGGCCGAGGACGTGGGAGAGGTCGTGACATGCGAGGTCGTGGCAGCAGCTCACCCCGCCAGGAAGGCACCACGGCTCGAAGAGACAAGAGCACGGTGAAGTGCTACAATTGTCAGAAGATTGGGCACTATGCATCGGAATGCCGCAGTAGGAAGCACGCCGACGAAGCGAATCTGACAAGATTCCAAGAAGACGAGCAAATGTTGATGTTCGCCCAGCAGGAGAGGAACGTTGAAGAGCGGAGAGATGAGGAGACGAGCGTCGAGGACCAAATCGACGCTGAGCCCGGGCGAGAATCGGTCAGAGAGAAGACCGACCTGGAGGAGCCAGTCGACGTAAAGTCGAGCCCGGAACCCGAGCTGATGATGGCCGAGAAGAGGCCCAACTCGGAGAAGATGGCCGAAGAGACGGTCATGCTTATCGAGGACAAGGTTATTGCGAACCTCCTCGTAGACGGAGAGAAGAATGTCTATACTGATGTCTGGTATTTAGACAATGGTGCAAGCAACCATATGACGGGAGATCGAGCTAAGTTTAAAGAGCTCGATGAAAAGATCACAGGGAACGTGAAGTTCGGCGATGAATCGATCGTCGAAATCAGAGGCAGAGGGTCCATCCTGTTCCAGTGCAAGAACAGGGACCAACGCCTACTTACCCAGGTGTACTACATTCCGAAGCTGAAGAGTAACATCATCAGCCTCGGTCAGATGACGGAGGTCGGCAACACAGTGGTGATGGCCGGCACATACCTGAAGATGTGGAACCAAAGTGGCGCCCTGTTGATGAAGGTGAAGAGAACGCCGAACAGGTTGTACAAGATACTCCTGGAGACGGGCCAACCCGTCTGCTTAATGGCGTCCCTGGCCGACCTAGCTTGGTTGTGGCATGCACGACTTGGGCACGTAAATTTCTACGCGCTCAAGATGATGGGAGAGAAGAAGATGGCATTTGGGGTACCGAAGATTGAACACCCCAACCAGCTTTGCGAATGCTGCATGGTCGCGAAACAGGCAAGAGTGCCATTTCCGATCAAGGCCAAGTTTCGAGCAGAGCGACCCCTCCAATTGGTGCACGCTGACCTGTGTGGTCCAATCACCCCGACCACTCTAGCCGGCAACAAGTACTTCTTTTTACTTGTTGATGATTACAGCCGTTGGATGTGGGTTTATACGCTCAAGGAGAAGAGTGGAGCCCTTGAAGTCTTCAAGAAGTTCAAGAGGCTCGTCGAGAACCAGTCTGGACATAGACTGAAGACCCTGCGAACAGATCGAGGTGGAGAGTTCACGTCCCAACAGTTCGGAGAATTTTGCAATGAAGAAGGAGTCGAACGCCACCTCACTGCACCGTATACGCCCCAGCAAAACGGTGTGGTCGAGAGAAGAAACCCGTCTGTGATGGACATTGCAAGGAGTTTGTTGAAGAGCATGCAGGTCCCGGCGAGGTTCTGGGGAGAAGCAGTACGACATGCGGTCTACTTGCTGAACCGTCTACCGACGAAGGCGCTAGGCGAGCACACCCCTTACCAAGTCTGGAAAGGGAATAAACCTCATCTGGAGCATTTGAAGGTGTTTGGATGCACCGCACATGTGAAGACTGTGGGATCAAACCTCAAAAAGCTCGATGATCAAAGTCAACCAATGGTGTACCTTGGCGCCGAAGAAGGGAGCAAGGCACACAGACTCTACGACCCCCCACGCGGAAAAGCGCATGTGAGCAGAGACGCCGTGTTCGAAGAAGAAAAGAAATGGGATTGGCGAGACGAGAACGGAGAGCCTCAACAAAACTCGGTGGAGTTTATACTCGAAGAGGAAGAGGCGATCGAGCAGGAAGAAGGAGAGAATCCCTTCCAAGGACTAGCAATGCCTAGTTCGCCTGGAACCAGCACGACTGGAAACAGCTCACCGCCAGGCTCGCCTAACCTAGGATCAGGAATGAGCACCCCGATCCCAATGACAGCTAGTTCGGGAGGAACCAGCTCAGGAGACTCGTCGATCAAGGACGGACCAAGAGGGTTCCGTACCCTATCTGACGTCTACGAAGAAGCGCGGGAGCTTGATTTGAGCCCGGAGGAGCTCCTGCTAGTCAGTGAAGAGGAACCGACCAACTACCGTGAGGCAGCCACCGAGAAGGATTGGCAGGAAGCAATGAAGAGAGAACTGGAGTCCATTGAGAAGAATCAAACGTGGGAGCTTGTCGACCTTCCAATAGGTCACAAGTCCATTGGTCTGAAGTGGGTCTACAAGCTGAAGAAGGACTCAGAAGGCAACGTCCTCAAGCACAAGGCCAGACTGGTCGCAAAGGGCTACGTGCAGAAGCAGGGAGTAGACTTCGAGGAAGTTTTCGCTTCAGTAGCCAGACTCGACACAGTCAGGCTGATCATAGCCCTTTCTGCTCACCGAGGCTGGAAAATCCACCACCTGGACGTCAAATCGGCGTTCCTGAATGGTGAACTTGAAGAAGAAGTCTACGTTTCTCAGCCGGAAGGCTTCGTCGACAAGACCGCAGAGCACAAGGTGTACAAGCTGTCAAAAGCTCTTTATGGGCTGCGCCAAGCACCTCGTGCATGGAACACTCGACTCGACAGGAGTATGAAGAGTCTTGGCTTCAAGAAGTGTTCTCAGGAGCAGGCAGTCTACACAAGGAACTCAGGAGAGGAGGCCCTCATCGTCGGTGTGTACGTCGACGACCTGATCGTGACAGGATCCAGTGCAAAAGCCATTGATGGATTCAAGAAGCAGATGATGAAGGAGTTCGAGATGAGCGACCTCGGACTGCTGTCGTACTACCTCGGCATCGAGGTCGATCAGAAGAAGGATTTTGTCACACTGAAGCAGTCGGCTTACGCAATGAAAATTTTGAAGCAGTTCAAGATGGCGGACTGCAACCCGAGCAAGTATCCGATGGAGCCGAAGTTAAAACTCGGGAAAGATGCAGAAGGAACCCCGGTGGATCCCACAGATTACAGGCGTGTCGTCGGGTGTCTCAGGTACCTAACCCATACCCGACCTGACATCTCATATGCAGTTGGCATGGTGAGTCGTCACATGGAGAAGCCTACTAGTCTACACCAGCAAGCTGTGAAGCACATCCTTCGTTACTTGAAGGGAACGACGAGCTACGGAATCCAGTATGGAAGAGGAAGCGAAGCTGAAGAGTTAGTCGGTTTTACCGACAGTGACCTAGCCGGTGATGTCGATGACAGGAAAAGTACCGGAGGTATGGCATTTTATCTCAACGGTAATTTGATCACCTGGCAGTCTCAAAAGCAGAAAATTGTGGCCTTATCGTCTTGCGAAGCGGAGTTTATGGCAGCGACCGCAGCAGCGTGTCAGGCATTATGGCTCATAAATTTATTGAGCGAAGTTACCGGAGCCGAGCAGAAGCCAGTGACTCTTTACGTCGACAACAAGTCCGCAATTGCACTAATGAAAAATCCAGTGTTTCATGGACGCAGCAAGCACATTGACACTCGTTTTCACTTTATTCGCGAGTGCGTCGAAGAACGAGAGATCATCGTGGAATTTGTCACCACCAATGAGCAATGTGCGGACATACTCACTAAAGCACTAGCTCGAGTCAAGTTCGTGGATATGCGAGAATTGCTCGGCATGAAGAATCTCAACCAAAATCAAGCTTACGGGAGAGAATGTGAAGATAAGCTTTGATTGGGCATTGTGCAATACTTGCCTAGCAAGTTAATTATATTATTTTTTTATTAGCTCTATACACTTGCTTGCTGACATCTTTTACTTGATTATCAAGTATAAGAAAGGACATATAGGTAATTTATTACTATGCTAGCCTCCTATAAATACCAAGCAAACTTGCTTGTATTTGATATCTCTCCCATTCACATTTTATAGCTTATATTCGGCAGCTTAATAGCAATTGTTTCCTCTCAATTTTTTTGTCTTATTCCTATATTCTCATAGTCCAATTTGTGTGATATTATCTCAAAAACACCATCGTATACATAAGGTACCAACACTCATCTCAGTCCTTAATTCTTAAAAGCTAATAGCGTTTTATCTATTTCGCAAATATCCGATCCCTTCTTTCTCAAAAGTTAATAATAATAATAAAAAAATCACTCGAGAGAGATCACAGAGAAATTCTTTTGTATTCATCACTCATTATACAAAAAGATCTTCACATTCTAATTTAATTTTTTATCTCCCAAACTTCACTATATTTTTGCCTAAAATTATACCATATGTTTTTATATTCTGTATAAAGAGACTACGGTTATAATTTCATATTTTTGGAGCTATTTCTCAAACTTAGTTTTTTTATATTTTATTTTATCTTTTTGGAAGAAACCGAAAATCATGCAGACTTGATTTCGAAAAATAAAATAAAATATAAAGTCCGAATTATGATTTACCTTAAAAGTCCTTTTAAAAATTTAAGTTTTTATTTTTATTTTCTTCTTTTAAGCTTATTTTTAGGATTTATGCTTGTGAATAGTGATCAAGTTTATTATTGTTATTTAGATAGTTTATATCTAAATGTAGGCTATAGATAGTGATCCATGTGAGTTCAACTTTACCGTACTACGAATTAGTTTAAAAATAAAAATATTTATAAACATGATTGTTGCGTGTATTGTTTGCCTACGTAAGATGTCTTGAAAACATTCGCTTGTTCTATATTTAATAAGGAGTGCATGCTTATTATGTGACGATGAAAATTATGTCATTAAATGACGGGTGACGAAGATCATGTAGTTTATGTTATAATTCACCTTGATTTTGATGCATATTATGATTCGTATATTTCACTTGTTGTGTGTATTATATGAATAAGCATAACATAAGAAAATACAAGAAAATATTAATGTGTGTTTGCCCTCAAATAAAAAAGTTGGCAAGATATATAGATTACAGACGTGTGTGATATAACTAAAAAAGACTAAAAATGCCCATTTTAGGATACTAATTGATCATGTAAATATCAATATTAAGGTGATGCGTCGAAAACCTGATATTCAATTACACTTTTAAATGTCAGAGATTTCATTTCATCGTGCATACATATCAAATAATAAAGATTGAAATCAAAGTTGATTAAAGAGCATTAAGGGACTAATCTTTCTATGTTTGGTTTGCATAATATTTAGAGTTTCAGCTATTTTAGATATCGATTGATATTCAGTAAACATTGCAATCGAGAACCATGACTGGTAACGATTATAACAAACTGTTTGGTTTTCAGTTTTTTTTTTTCTTTCCAAAATTTGTCCGGGTTCAAAATTATAATAATAAAATATGAGATCTTAGTCTCGGTTCGAGTTTTGGTCATCATTTTTTTATTCGTTTTTATTATGATCAGGATGAAAAAGAGTAATCTATCATATTCCGATCCTTTAATTTTTTGAATGGTTTCACCAAATTTTTTAATTTCAATTTTTCTAGTTTATCGCTTTATTTATGTTATTTTTTAGGAAGTAATCATTTCTACATTTATTTCTTCTATTTCTTTTTATCTTCATTATTTTTGCTATGTATTTGTATATTATTATAATATTTTTAAAATGCTAAGTTCTAACCCTCTAGAAGCAAAGAGCATTATAAATAACGGTTAATACTGGTATAATTATAAAACTTACCTCTTGTTTCGCTTTCCGAAGAACCCGGATGTAGTTTACAACAATGTTTTTTTTTTTTTCTACAATTTTTTTTTATTACCTTTCGTATATATTTACAAAATATTGACAAGAAAATGTATTATCTATTTCTAATAAATTAAAATGTCTTATATGTACCATACCATTTGAATCTGCCCAAGAATCTACGTATTTATTTATTTTATTCATCTTTCACGGTTCACCACAATAATAAACAGATACCAATTCAAAAACAAAAATCCCGAACGATAAAATCATGGG
The DNA here is from genome assembly GCA_954871525.1 of Parietaria judaica. Taxonomy (NCBI): domain Eukaryota; kingdom Viridiplantae; phylum Streptophyta; class Magnoliopsida; order Rosales; family Urticaceae; genus Parietaria; species Parietaria judaica. The sequence goes on along the minus strand of OX940868.1, from coordinate 16,735,961 downwards.
CAGATTCACTGTACACAAACATATCCACATACATAATTTTAAAACTCTGATATTTATATAACTTTTAGAGCTGTTAACGTACCTAATTTATTTGGAAATAGTACCATGTAGAGTTAATTATTAATTTGTGGCAAAAGTCCTTACGTTTACTTTTTAGGAGATTGGTAGATCTCATCCACGTTTTCATTATTTTTTTAAATTTATTTACTATTTTCATATGTGATGACATCAACAACGCAAGTCGCGATGCTATTGAAGAGATGAACTTAGAATTTTAGAGAGAAAGTGAAAAGGAAAATAAGAATTTGCACTGTTGATATTCCAAAATCCGTGTTTACATCAACGTGTATTTTGATGTTCGTGGTTTTGATTTTTTGAGTTTATTTGTTTTATTTAGTGTTAGCATCATCACTGACGAATTTTTTCAAAAGCAACGAATCTATTAAAATATAAGTTCAAATACTTTCACTACAAATTCAAAATGAACCATGTTGCCGTTTCTAAACAACTTAAATACTTTTGCCACTAGAAATCCTAACTTTTAACAATTTAGAAACCATACGTAAGCAAATTAGGAATTTCAGTAATACCGCATCTTGAAATTAATTAGTGGTGATTATTAAATAATAATAAGATAATAATCACTCTACTATAAATATCCACGTAAAACTCCTCAACAATCGCAACTTCAATCCCAAAACGAAAGGGGAAAATTCGATCCCAGCGATGGCCGACACCAGAACCAAGCGCCCCTTCGACGGAGACCACGGCCACGTGGCGGCCAAGAAGGCCACCCTCTTCGCCGTTGACCAAGAATCAACGCCGGTGGACCCCGCGGCGGCGCTGGCCACGGTCCGGCACGAGTTCGGCGAGCACGGCGGCGTGAATATGTCGATCGAGGCGTCGGCCACGTTCACGGTGATGGAGCCGGAGACGATGCGGCGGATGTTCGCCGGCGAGCTCGGCGCCGACCGCGACTTCTTCATCTACAGCCGCCACTTCAACCCCACCGTGCTCGCCCTCGGCCGCCAGATGGCGGCCCTCGAGGGCACCGAGGCCGCCTACTGCACGGCCAGCGGCATGTCGGCGATCTCCGCCACGCTGATGCAGCTCGCGCCGAGCGGCAGCACCATCGTGGCCTCGCGGACGCTCTACGGCGGGACCTACGCGCTGCTCGCGCACTTCATGCCGCGCACGTGCAACGTCACGACGACGTTCGTGGACGTGGGCGACGTGGCGGCCGTGCGGCGCGCGCTGGCCGAGAGCGGGGCGCGCTTGCTCTACTTCGAGAGCGTGTCGAACCCGACGCTGGCCGTGGCGGACGTGCCGGTGCTGAGCCGGATGGCGCACGAGATGGGCGTGACGGTGGTGGTGGACAACACGTTCGCGCCGATGGTGCTCTCGCCGGCGCGGCTGGGCGCCGACGTGGTGGTGCACAGCATCTCCAAGTTCATTAGCGGCGGGGCTGACATTATTGCAGGTAATAGTCTCTTTTCTTTCATTAGATTGTATAAAGTTAAAAAAAAATTCAAAATTTAATTTTTCGAAAATTATGAAAAAATAGAAATAGTACGAAATGTTTATTTTTGTGTTAATTTTTATTTTTTTTTATTTATAACAGTGAAAAATACATAATGAGTGATTTAAAAAAAATGAATATTTTGTTCATGAACTAAAAAAATAGCGATAATATAAGGTGATGACATTGACAATTACATGTTTTTTGTTTTAAATCGATGGCATGTGTAATTATTTTTATGTAAACTGTATGACAATTACGAAAATCACATAAGAAAATTACAAACTCATTTATATATTATCGATATATATTTCAATTTTTGGAATACATATATTGATTTGAGTATTGCTAATGGATATCCATTTTGTAAAATTCTGCATAAATATTTCTTTTCTGAATGCTCTAACATTAATGATATAGTCGTTAATTTCAAGACTGTTTGTTAATAACCGTCAGTACAGTCTGTGTCACGTGTGAGTTCATTGGACGAGTGTTGTGACCGGACACGTGTCACGAGTCGTCGTTCCCGTGAAGCTGGTCTTCTTCACTCGTCTCTATCCACTTGGTTGACATGCACGAATTGCACGTGACCAAAGCTGTTCACTGCTTTTGTAAGTTTGTTTGCTTATACGTGAAACGTTTCAATTGGAGATCACTAGTGACAAAAATTGGTGTAAACAGTTCATGCCATCGTTAGGGAGTGGATCAATGGCAATGACGAAAATACTTAAAGTTGGATCAAATAATTTCTTGTGTACTTAGAATTTAAAAGTGATTGCAAAAATATTTAAAGCGGTATTTAGGGGTGGGCCACTCTATTCTCGTAAATAACTTAATTTATTATTTGTATTTTTTAATATGTTTTACTAAGTGTAATCATTAGGAGTTTAATTAATTGTATTAAATAGTAATAATTAGAAGTTTATTCCGTTGTTTTTTCGTAAATGAGGTTGATGTGGGCCCATCCACGTGAGAATGTCCACGTAATCAAAATTAATGGGTAAGTTAATTGCGTTACGAGAATGAAGTGATCAATGCCCTAAATACAACTTTAAAGATTTTTATCACCACTAGTTTTAAACTTTGAGTACGAAGGGTTGTTCGACCAAATTTTGAGTATTTTTTGGATCTTTAACCCTTGTTTTTTTACCAACTTTATGGATGTTGTTGATCTGTTTTTCTTTTTTCTTTCCTTGCAAAACGTGACATTTTAGGCCAACACGTATCCTTACCTCATTAGATATAGTAGAACTGTCATTAACCACCCTAATCTCCATTAATATATCTAAATAATTACTCTGTCCTTATCATGACATGCCTTCAATAAGATAATATCCATAAAAAAAACACACTTTTCTCAATTTCATTAACACATTTTATTATATATATTATTGTCATATATCTTGGGGTAATGATTTTTGATCCACTTATATTTTTTATGTTCTAATTTTACTGACATATTTGAGCTCTTATATAGTTGTAAAATATACTTTTAGAAATGATCATTGAGCGAGCAACGCATTCATAATCATATCTAAGTTGTTCAATCAACTGAAAAGAACAACTATGAAGACGTTAAATCGGTCTCAAACTTAATCATTAATGATTATCTTGCACGTGATAATCCTCAGGTGCGGTGTGCGGGCCGGCGAAGCTGGTGAACTCGATGATGGACCTCACCCAGGGGGCGCTGATGCTGCTGGGGCCGACGATGAATGCGAAAGTGGCGTTCGAGCTGTCGGAGCGAGTGCCGCACTTGGCGCTGCGGATGAAGGAGCACTGCGAGCGAGCGTTGGTGTTTGCACAGCGGATGAAGAAGCTCGGGCTGAAGGTGATCTACCCGGGGCTTGAGGACCACCCGCACCACGAGCTCATGAAGGGCATGGCCCACAAGGAGTACGGCTTCGGAGGCATCCTGTGTGTGGACATGGGCACCGAGGACAGGGCCAACAGGCTCATGAACCTCCTCCAAAACTACTCGCAGTTCGGCTTCATGGCCGTAAGCCTCGGTTACTACGAAACCCTAATGTCGTGCTCCGGGAGCAGCACCAGCAGCGAGCTAACCGACAACGAGAAGGACCTGGCTGGGATCTCCCCGGGGCTGATCAGATTATCTGTCGGATACGTTGGCACGCTCGAGCAGAGGTGGGCGCAGTTCGAGAAGGCGCTCGCCAGGCTGCAGGATCCTGCCTTCTTGAGCAAGAACTGATCATTTTATTAGTGTTTTATTGTCTTATGTCTCTGTAAATGTTATGGCAATGCGTTGACTTTGACTACATTTGGATCTTGTAAGCATATGGTTGCTAGTGCTGCCCTTTAATGGATTGCTAGATCATTATGTTCTGTCATGTGTTAAATCTTGAGTTTATTTAAAAAGGAGAGAAAAAAAGGTAAGATCTTGTATACCCGGTTTTTGTTTCACAAAATCGGGAACCGATACTGGCTCGGGGCCTAAAAGGTTTGATTCTTGTTTTGATTTTAGGTTTTGTCTTTGCATTGATTAATGTTTTAATTAAATTGATTTTCTATTATCATGTCAAGGTAATAAAATAAAAAAAAATCATAAAGGTTTAATTTTTTAAACCGGGTTTGGACTAGCTCAACCAAAACCGGGCCTAAAATAGCTAAAATCACCTTTATGGGCCGAAATTTTGGTTGACAGGCTTCGGCTCAAGCTTGAAAGTTGAGGCCCTTACAAATCAGTAATCAGAGTGAGTAATTGAGCAAGTTGAGGCCCAATGATCACATTTTTAGTAGGACGATATAGCACATGATGAGCAAATAATAACTATAAACTAATAAATTGCCTCATGTATAAAACTTTGAACTCTTATATCTGGCACTACTATAAACTGATTTTTATCATGTAATTTGTTAGCAAATAATAACCAGTCACTAATATTTTGGCACCAAATTGATGAGCAAATTTCAGTCACAAATATATATATATATGCGCTAATTTTTTATTTTTTTTAGAGATAGAAAAAAATAGAATTTGCGACTGATATTGAGGCATGAATGCTTTTTTTATAGGAAATGATCGACGACTAATTTTTCAGTGTCCATTTCTTTGATGCTAATTCTACCTTCTAAGTTTAGGGCGGAGAATTAGTCTCTGGAAATCTTATAAGTGATGATCTTATTAAGAACTGATATTTAATCTTTGAAGCGTTCTGTAGATGAAAAATAAAATAAAATAAAAACTGATCTTCAGTCTCCAATTTATAACATATGTATATTCTAATATTTTTCGAGAAAATCTATATATATTAAAAATCGAGAAAATCTATATCTTTCCTGATTAATATATATATATATATGTTTTGTACGGCGCAGCTGAAGATTTGGGATAGAAATTAACAGTATTCAATTAAATGATTATTATAAAAGTTTGCAGACTAGAGACTCAAACTTCTCGTGTCAATTCGGAAATAGGAACACGTGATGTGTTCATAATTAAGAGACACTAGAAATAACAACAAACATTATCTTTCAAAAAAAAAACAACAAACATTATAAGATACTAAGATAGTGTTTAAAAATAAGGGATATTTGCGTTTAAAACCTCGCATATAATATTACAAAAATATAACTTCAACTCTCAATTTAACTTTTTAATAGTAATTTTTTAATGATTATAAATAAATTTGGCATAAGTAATTATGTTTTTCATTACGTCAACGAAGTTCTTTGTGCTGGCTACGTATGATTTGACCAAGTTTTTGCTCTGTTAGACCATGTTTTTGCCCATTTTGACCATGGAGCAACAAAATTGACCGACGGTGCTTTAGGTTTTCTGTTGTAGAACATATTTTGGTTATTATGTGATGTAAGAAGAAATATGAAGAACTCGTCTTTGCGAGATAAATCTCGACTTTACAAGCAAAACTTTTAAAAAAAAATTATATTATTACCGATTAAAAAAATTTGTTTTCCCTCTTGCTCGTATATGAACAAGAGAGACTCGTATATGAACAAAAGAGAGTCCCAAAGTGGTAAATGGAAATATCAACAAAAAAGGCAATAATCACCAAAATTACAAGAAATCAAGGAAATATTGATTGCGATCACCAATATTACAATAATCCCAAAGTGGTAAATGAAAGAGAACACATGCTAGTTTGTGGCTGGAAAATCAAGGAAATATTGATTGCGATCCGGTTATATTTCCTTCTTTATTTGCTCGATATCACTATGCGATAACTATGCGATAATTTAGCGCTCGTTGTCTCCTCTTCAATATCTTTAATAGCTTATGAGGTAAAAATAACCATTAAAATAATTAAATCACATGTCATTTGAAACTTCACGGTCGATGCTCAACGAAAAATCTCATTACTTGTATCAAACTTTTTACACCAATAAAAACAAATTAAGAATATAAATCATATTCTTTTTCTTTCTAAAATAATAAACACATGATCAATTCCCAAATTTAAATGCTCGAGAATGTTACCGCTAAAAAAAGCTGGAGAATGCGTCAATCAACTCTTTACCACTTATGTAAACTTGATATTAAATTAAGATGTAGAGGTGCATTAAATATTATGATGAACTAAAGAACTAATAGTTAATTATACTTAACTCACTTTATTTTCCTTTTCGTCCATCGAATTACCAATCTGCTACGTCAAGAATATATTTCGATCATCAATGGAAGAAGGTCACGAGTGATCAGCAAATTGAAAATGGAGCCTAATCTGTACCTAGCAGCTGCGAATATCGGAAGATCTACAGATAATTGGTCCGAGAATGTGATCTCAGACTTTCTTGACTCAAACGGCACCGCTCAGATAACATGTGGTCACGGCAACACGGTGCTTCATGTCGCCGCCATGCACGGGAACAAGCAGGCCGTGGCGCACATCCTAAGGTTGCGTCCGTCGCTTGCCCTTGAGCGCAACGGGAAAGGCGGCACTCCACTCCACGTGGCTGCGCACTCGGAGCACACCGGAGTAGCCGCTTTGCTGGTGGAGCACTTCTGCTCGGAAGCGAGCTCAACGGTCAAAGCAGGCGAGGATAGTGCACTGCGGGCGGTGAACTGTGCGAGGGAGACAGCACTGCATGAAGCAGTGAAGAACGGCAGGTTCTGCATGGCTAAGATGCTCGTTGAGAAGGACCCTGGCCTGGCGTCGCTCCTGAACTCGGCTGGCGAGTCGGTGCTGTTTGTGGCGGCGGACAGAGGGTTTTACGACATTGCCCTTGGCATTCTCGAGACGTTTCCGCACTGCTCGGTATTTGGAACAAACGACATGACCGCCGTTCACGCGCCATTATTCGCAAGGACAATTGTAAGTTGTGTCCCATTTTTGTGTTTATTATTATTTAGATAATTAGCATTATTATTTTTTGACCGAGTACGAAAATTATGACATATACAGTAGAACCTCTTTAAATTAATACTCGTTAAATTAATAGTCGCGATTAAAAATATTTTTTGTCCGATCCTGACTAGGGCCTAACTAGATAAATTGAAATTTCACTATATTTATAAGATACTAATTTTTAAGGAAATTATACAAAATGCCCAATTTTGTGTCAAACCTTTTGAAAAATGCCAATTTGTAAAAATCACTATAAATTAAATATATAAAATAAATAACTATAAAATCACATCAAATAAAAAGATAACATCACATCTGATTCTATAGCTTTAATTATCATTACTTTATAAAGGTATTGTTATTCCTCTTTAATATCATTGGGTTCTTTAATATTTCTGTCATTGATACTCTAATAATAAAAATTTAAATCATAATCTTTTCTCTTGATTTTCTTAATATTGATACTTTAATATTCTCGATATAATAAATTGAATTAATTTTTGTTAGTAAAGATGTTTATATAATTATAAGTGATTAATAATTTTTTTCTTCATTAATGTATAAATTAATAAATTATTAATTTATATATTAATTAATAATCCGATAAGATAATAGGTTTTGTCGGACCCAATAGTATTAATTTGTAGAGGTTATACTTTATATGAAATAACCTACTTCAAAAAATAGAGAGACTACCTAGAGTACCGGGTCCGGAACCATGATTCATGAATAACATTTATTGATTATATTTAAATTTGCGGAAAATTAGTTTTATGTAAATTTTAGTGAAATTTAAAATGGGCTAACCTAATTTTTTTTTTTTATAAATTTACTTTAAAAAAATAAAATTATATTAGACAGTAAAATAACCTCTATTAATTAATATTGCTAAGACGGAAGAGTTTTATTACATATTATCGAGGTCATTAATTAATTTACCGAGGTATTTTAATCTAATATATACAAAATATTATTTTATTAAAGTTACTAATTTATCGAGTATTAATTTAACGAGGTTATATTTATATATAGCCTAAAATCCGTATGGATATGAGATTTGGTGTTAGGCACTTAGGATAGCTTATTCGACTTTTCCTTGACATATACTAAACTTCATTAGTACTCTAAGTACTAGAAAAAAGAGAGTAGGAAAAGTTGAATTATAAAAATATAACCAAGAAAAAGAAAAAGGAGGAGGAAAAGGTATATAACAAAATAATATTGAGCAGTTTGGTGCATAATTCACAAACATACAAGTGTGTTACATATATATTTATATATATATATAATGCTCTTAATTTAATGTATTACCTACATATTTCCATATTTCCATATATATATATATAATGCTCTTAATTTAATGTATTACCTACGTATTTCCAAAGATATGGTCAAATTAAAAAAAAAAATCTTTGAAATAAGATAAGGACTTAAGACTCAAAGCGAAATCTCATAAACATTTCTTTGAATTATGTTAGCGTTGGTCCGAAAGCTCCTCGAAACATGCGGCCCAGAGATTCTCGAGATCGCCGACAACATCGGGTGGATGCCTCTTCACTATGCGGCCAATTCCGGCAACGTGGAAGTCGTGAAAGTAACACTGAAAGCCAACAGTGCGCTCGCTTACATAAAAGACAGCCACGGGATGTCTCCACTCCACATTGCCACCGGGAATGGATGGAGCCGCGTTGTGAAGGCGCTCGTTTACACGAGACCAGACGTCAGCGAGTTGACGGATACCAGAGGCCGAACTGCCCTCCACGTGGCGGTCGATAGGCGCTGTGAGAAGGTGATCAAGACGTTGCTGGACATGGTAGCGTTCGATAATCTCGTAAACGAGCGGGACTCGGACGGAAACACGGCAATGCATGTGGCTGCCGGCAACGTCCATTTCAATACTCTCAGAGTGCTGGCATTGGACAATAGAGTTGACAAGGAGATCCTCAACAACGAGGAAATGACCGCTTTTGACATCTTCAGTGGCTCCATCACTGAGCTCACGCTTATAGAAAAGGTACGTATGATAATCAGTTTTTTCCAGGGATTTTTTTTTTTTTTTTTTTCAGACTAATATATTTATTATTTATTAATTAAGAAAGAAAGGATCTGCACATCATTCTCGTAACAAGTATACCGTATACGTTCCAAGTAATTTTATATAATAACAAATAAGATCACGTATTTACATGTATTAATTAAGTATAACACGAATACTTTATTTATTTACATGTTGGTTATTCGATTCATATTACTATCTAGGGATTCATGATGCTGGTCGGGAAACACTGCAACATCCAAAGCTTGAGAAGCACCGCCGCTGAGGAGTCAAGGCCGACTCGGAGCACCGCTCAGAGAGGACATGAAATATCCACGGAGAACACAGTCAACGTTATCGAAAAAGGGACGGCGGCAAGAGACTACGTAAATTGTATGCAAAAATGTCCGTTTATCACTTCAAAGATACTTAATAATATTAGCTGATTTCGTGAATCAAATGATGCTAATTTTTATAAGATCTATCCTTAATATAAAACATTTGTAGCATCAATTTGCGAGAACTCGGGCATCGACCATCTTTTATTTTTAGAAGGAAAATTGTGTATCTCAGTTTTTAGATTGGTTGGGTAGATCTGTTACGGAATTTTTTTCATTATGAAATCCATGATAGAAAGTCCTTGAAGTCTCGGTAGAGATGTAATTAGAATTCGTGTCAAGGTGAATCTAAATATCCACGTTTAGTTTTTCGAAACAAATTCGATGTTTAGTTTTTCATCGAGTCTCGCTCCTGAGTCCACCACCCAAATTGAAACACAATATGTGTGTGTATACCACGAACACATAAGTTATCTTTCATACCCACATAAAATATTAAAAATTCAAAATTCGACACAAGCAGAGAGCACCTTAAGTGAGAAGAAAAAAACTCAATTTTCTCATTCTTTCATTTAATAAAATGCTTCTCTAAAATGTTAATACTTGCGATATAGATAATTTGAATTTAAACTAATTTTCTAAAAATTATCTAATTGCAAAGCCTAATTTTAAGCATTAGTTGAATAATGGGTAAACCACTTATAAACCGCGATCGTAAATCGTTTATCGATAATCAACGGTGAGTAGAGTAAATCTCTTACTAATAATAAGCCGTGGGTAAACATGGAGATTTTTGTGATGAAGATCATGTTCTAACTATTCCAAAGTGTACACAGCAATGGGTGGTGTCGTGCGGAACCACCAAGGCGAGGTTCTTGGGGTCATGGTCTCATTGGTCGATGATGTAGATCGAACTACGGAAGAACGCAAGAACGCGCGTCTCAAGGAGATAAAAATCGCTTCTTCAAAGCAAAGCTTCAAAATTTCCATTCATCAAAATCTGCCGAATACAATGAATGACCAACTCTTATATAGAGCTAGGGTTTGACGTTCTCAATCACATGGAAATAAGAAACAAATTCCTCTAATTACTCTAACTAAAATGAAACAAATAACTAATAATTAAAATACAATAAATCTTGATAATATCCCCTTATATCCGCATCAGTTCATGAGAACGTGGACTCGGTGTTAACGGCGAAGTGCAAAGCTATACACGGCGGGCTCCGATTTGCTCAAGACAGGGGATGGAAAATTGCGGTCGCCGAATCCGATTGTCTCCGTGCTACTCAATTGGTTGTAAGCAAGAAGCTTAATGGTCTCCAAAGCCCGATCTTAGCTGACGTTGTACGGTTACTCCGGTAGGTTGCCTCACCCGGTATTCACCCGTTTGCCTTGCATGGCGCCCCTAATTTTAATACAATGGAATTTTTCTCCCTAAAAAATAAAGGGTAAATGAGCGAAATGCCCATTTGTGACTTAAAGTTTTAAAAAAATGCCTAAATCTATTTTTGGTAATTAAAACCACCAACTAATAGAAATATGGACCAATATACCCTTCCTCTTTTTTTGACGTGTGGATATAATAAATAAGGTATTTTTTAATTATTAATTATAGTTTTTATATGTCGATTAAAATTAAATAAAATAATTTTGAATTAATTAAAAATATGTTACTTAAATATAGCATTGGAAATAACTAATTAATTTCTCAAAATACCTTAAAACGTAGAATAATTAGTCAACCTATTTAATAGAAAGATTTGAAAAAAAAAAAATTATAGAATGATTAATATCTTTCTTAAAATGCGCAAAAAAAGTTAAAAAAATAATATGAAAAATGAAGTTGTAGTGGTTTGTTAAATAGTAAGACAGCATACACTTAATTGTAGTGGTAAATATAATTACGAAATTGTAATAATAGTTTTCAAAATTGTAATTACGAAATTCAAATTACGTAACTATAATTACGAAACTACAGTTATGTAACTATAGTTACGAATACGTATATGTAGTTACCAACTTTAATCACAAAAAATTGTAATTACGAAACTACGATTACATTACTACAATTACGTAACTACAATTACAAATACGTATATATAGTTACGAAACTTTAATTACGAAAAAATTATAATACGAAACTGTAATTACAAGACTATAATTTCGTAACTATAATTACAAATACACATATTTTTATGAATACGTATATAATTACCAAATGGCTTTTGTCATTACGAAGACTCCATGTATCATCTCCGAGCACTCTGGCGAACCCATTTTCTTCTCCGACAAACACTGAAATCGTGTGCTTCCACCATGGCGTAGAACGTTTGCGATGCATCCTCGCTCTCTTACATTGCCGTCTCCAGCTTCAAGAAATGGATCGTCGGAGACGGCGCCGTGCCGGCGACGTATGGATGGGTTGCAGGCAGCCTCGCCACAGATTTAATCAGAGACGATAAGGCAAAGGAGAGGTGACAGAGGCAACGGGATGCGACGAAGGCGACGAGATGCGACGGGAAGCTACATGACGGCGCAAGGCGAGGGGCGGCCGGCGTACGCGGGGCTGCAGGTGACGAAGCCGGGTGAGAAGCCCCGCGTGGTGGTGGTGGGGTCGGGGTGGGAGGGGTGTAGCTGAAGGTGGACGTGTTGTGTATTAAGGAAATTGTCAAAATACCTTAATTATTAATGGGTTTATAATTAAGGAAATTACCAAATACCACAATTATAGAAAAAAAAATTTGAAATTAATACATAGTCAATAATAAATAAACAAAAATTAAAATTAATAACTAATAATAAGAGTAATATAGTCCAAACAAAATTATTATTGGGTATAAATTAGTTTTATGAAACTATGGGCATTTTTTTTAAACTTTAAGTGTATTTTGAACATTTTGTGGGTTTTTAAAAAAAATAAAAACCTATATATTCCAAAATGTATATCCTTCAGTGTCTTTGAGTCCATGTGCGTTTCACGTGCTCTTGTTAAGTGACCCTGCCCTTTAAGGTCAGAATTCAAAATGACCCTAAAACATATAGGTACAAAAATGAAAAGGATTCATTAGCACTCATCGCCATCATTGAAAACAAGTGACACGAACAACAATTAGTGCTCTCAAGATGGCAACAATTAGTGCTCTCAAGATGGCAAAAAAATATTCGAATACTTCTCTCATTATATTTGACATAATGTCAATTCTACATTTTTGGACGTACTTTCGTTTGCTTCAATAATATTAGTAGAAAAAAAAAAAAAAAAAACTTTCTCGCTTCGAAAGATGTGATAACGTGTAACGTACATGTCATATCTCATACACATGTAACGTGTCACGTAGTAATGCACGGAAAAGTCTTTTCTTCTATTAACAAATATAACACGTTTAATTAGGCTGTTTCGAAGCATAATCAGGAACTGGAAAACGAATCTGGAAAATAATTTTGTGGAAGATATTAGACAATTCTGGGTTATCGTTTTGAGGAATGTTGCACTCGTAAACAATCGTGTGTTGTTAAAAAAAAAAAGGTGCAGATTTACCTTTACCAACAATACGTTTGCCAATTTCTAATAAATAGTTTAATTTAGGAGAATTGCCTGTTTTATTACCAAGCTGAAAAATTCATTAGACTGCAATAGTATTATAACAGAAATAAATATTTATTGATGCTTTATGAAACCATTCACTAGCACGATTGAACTAGCAAACGTATTTAAATTGTTGACAATTATTATATTTTCATAAGAACATAGTAATTAAGTTGAGTAAAACATTAAATCCATCCAAAATTAATTAAGTTGAGCAATTAACTTAAATCAACATAAAATTCTGTGGAAATGACTCGTATCTTTCTACTAACTTTTTCGACAGAATTTAGACAATGTATTTTCTTAGTGAAGTTTGGTACTTTTCGTGTTAAAATAATCGAAGTACCCACGGGTACGACTGTAATTTATACAATTTATAGTTTCAATTTTCAAATCTACTATAAGAGGAGAATTGATGCATGTAAGCCGTAAATCCCTTATTTTTTTTCTTTAATTATGATATGGAGATAAGTTAAAGGAAATAAAAAAAATTACCTCTCGAAATCATAGAAACCAAAAAAAAAAAAAACCTTTGAAAAAAAATTCTTTTTATGAAAGAGATTAAGGGATGTACGAACTGCACCTCAAGCTAGCACCTAAACCAGATAATCCAAAATTTAATTAAATAGATGATTAATTGAAAATATATTTAATTAATACGTCTTTTTTGTGACAAAAGTATTTCTATACGTGAAAATACGATGATATAATAATAAAGAAAATGACGATATTATTTCGTCCCTTTTGGAACTTATCCACTTAGATTAGTAAAATATATTATTCAATAAGTGGTCCACGTTCTTGTATATCAAGTACGTTTTACATGTGTTCTTTTGGAAAACACCACAATGTTTAACAATTGTTCAACATAGTGTTGTATTAATGGAATATAATAATTTGATTTGACTAGTGGAATTACAAATTTCATTCAACGACAAGGAAAGGACGGCTTTTTATAGTAAATTATTAATATTGTTCATGCTTATTAATTCTTCTCTTGTATAAGTATTGTTGGAAAATTCATTAGTAAATGTAATTAACAAAACCTGAATGTGTGAGGGTTTATTGTCAATTAATGACAAGATAAAAAAAAAAAAAAACGTTTGCAGAATAAACGTTGGAGAAAGTAGATGCCCTGCTCAGAAAAACGTTTATGAAATATTGATTGAGAAATCAATACGTAATCAAGGCATTCGACTCAAAAATCCCTATAAATTACAGATCTTGGCTCTCATTCAAAACACACAAGAGATTTATACCGTTTACTCTTGCCTGAGCTTTCTTGGTTTCTTCGTTTTCGTTTTCTGATCGAGTCTGGGTAATAGAGGTTCTCTGAAAGTTCGGTTTGCCGGACACTTGGTCCACGGTTATTCCGTTGTATCCTGGGAAGCGACGCCTTGCCGGTAGCAGGGGCGAATCTGATTTAAGGAAAGTGTCGCCTTACACGCCTCGGATTTTCTTGCTTTAATCTTTGTTTTGCAGAAACTTCACATTTCGCCACGGATCTTCGATCTTAACCACGAATCTGTTCAAGAGTTTCTCGATAAATAGGTAATTTCCAAACGCTTGAAAATATACATATAGTTTACTTACTTTTGTTTTCTTCTCGGTAGCTCTTGATCAAAATAGGAATCACATATTTTAATAACAAGTATTATATATTATGGAAGATAGTTTCTTTACATTTTAATGCTAATTATGCTTTAAAAAAATAATACTTTATTTCATCTAGCGACTTTCATATATTATTCTATTACTAGCTGAAAGATGACTTCATATACTTTACGTACCACTCGACGTACGTGTATATATATGTAGTAAAATATCACATAAAAATACAGTCATTTAACTTAATAATTGAAATAATGAAATCTATATATTCACTAAACCTTGCTGAGATAAAGAAGATATATTTATAACACAGAATTTTACAATATAGATACAATTTTTATTACGATCAACATTTAAAGATAGCGAGGTTATATGTATATATATATATGTATACTGTGTATATATAGAGAGGTCACATAATGGCACCTACACAAATTTACAATTCAGTCCTTATTAGGGTTCATACTTTCTGCCATATATTATTCAACAACGTTATGACCATGCCTAGGGCGAACCTTCACGATCAACGGATTCTTCATCTCACTTGAAAGCCTGATCATTGCCTCGGTCAAGTCAACCGGGCCGGTATCCGACCTGATCCACTCGAACTCACGGAGAAGCGTCCCGACCAATAATGTCACGGTGGTCAACCCCAACGCCTTCCCGGGGCAACCCCTAGGACCGGACCCGAATGGCGCGAGCCTGAGGTCCGAGCCCATCACGGAGAATTCCACGTCAGCGCCGGAGGTAAACCTCTCGGGCTTGAACTCGAGCGGTTCGGGCCACACGTTCGGGTCTCTGGTGATGGCCCACATGTTGACCATGGCGGTGGTCCCAGCTGGGATGTGGAAGCCGTCAACGGTGGTGTCGGTGATGGCCAGACGGGCCCACGAGAGGAGCGGGCCTGGTGGATGCAATCTAATGACCTCCTTGACCACTGCCTGAAGGTAGACCGTCGATGCGATGTCAGATTCCATCAACGGCCGTGATTTGCCGACGACTCGGTCAATCTCGTCTTGGACCTTTGACTGGATATCTGGGTGGAGCACCATCCTAGCGAGGATCCACTCGATGAGAACCGCCACGGTGTCAGTTCCTCTGAATATCATCTCCTATATATATACATGCACATATATATAAAAGAATTAGACTTAGAAGATTATGAATTATGATAATGATATTAGTTATTGTTCTTATTTCTTCATATGCACCAATAAAACGAGGGAGTTTTAATAAACAGAAATTCTGTTCAAGAGAAGAGCCTAGCTAGTCGAAAAGCTCGATTCTGGACAGGTTCGCAGTTTTAGTTTATTATATTGTTTAATTAATTTATTTTAATTTTAGCTTTTACAATTTTTCAACCCTAATTCATATGATTATATAATTATGTTTGTTAATTTATAATACTAGAAAAAATTTGTTCTTTAACCATATAAAAAATTAAGTATTAAAACTTAAGCTGAAAATTTTATACACGGTTTTTTTATTTCGTCCCGGTCTTGATCCCGAACCATGACCATTTCTATAGTAATAAACCCGGAAATTTTAGTTTAAAATCAAGAACCAAGACGTTCCGGCTCGTGGTTTGAGAACTGAGAACTGAGAACCGAGACCGTTTTGAGAAGTATTTTTTTTTCATTTAGTTAGCCACAAATTGACTAATTAAGAATATAGTTTAACTCGAAAAACGGGGGAAAAAAAAACACTCTACCCGGTCCTGATTTCATCCCTAGTTTATATTCATAGAACATCTGGTACCCTCATATTATATTGATTATTTGTGGCTCGCTTATAAGGTGGTATATAATATAATTTTATGTTTAGTGGCTGGCATGAAATCTTCAAGATAGAAAAATAAATGAACATTTCATGGATAAATATATATATATATATACACATGTATGGATAGTCACTTACCCAAAGAAGTGCGATCATGTCAGGTTCAGATAGCTTATCAGTTTCTGGAAGAGAAAGAAGCACGTCTACGAAATCCTTAGGACCAGTGTTCCTATATTTACTGGCTTCTCTGTGCTCTTGAATGATCCTGCTCACGAACCGGTTAACTTGTGGAACAAGTTTCGAACACCTGAACCTGATTCTCTGAAGATCCAAAGAACCAATCCAAGACAGATGATCGGACCAGTTGAGCTTCCCCAACAGCTTGTAACCCTCGTCGACGAGCCGGCTCAGCTCCTCGCTCTCCGAATCCACCATGTCCAACTCGTACTCGCGTCCGAAAACCGAGCCCATCATGTTCAGCAGCGAGCCCTTCATAAGAATCTTCCTTACCCCCACGCAACCGCTCGCTGCTTCCCGATTGACCGCCGCCACCATCTTTGCTGCAACACGAATCCTCTGGCCCTCCGAGGCTGTGATCTGCCGAGCGGAGAAGAGGTGCGTGGCAACCACACGCCGCAGTGTGCGCCAGTAGCGCCCGTATGGTGCAAACCCCATCGAGCGGTTGAACATAAGGCCGTACGCGGACTCCTTCACGGGCCGGTCGGCGAAGGCCGAGCTTGTGAGGATCTCCTTGGCCACATCGGCGCTGCACGTGACAACCGCCCGGCTCTCGCCGAGGCTGAACGCCATGAGCCTGTTTGCGCCGAGGCGAGAAGCCACTGAGGAAAGTTTGCGGTGGGCGAGGTTGGCCATAAGGGAAAGGCTTCCGACGACGGGGAGTCCTCGGGGGCCAGGGATGGTTTTAGCCTTTTTCCCTCGCGCCATGGCATGGTGCTTTCCCCAGGCGGGGCCGCCGGGGTGGGCCCAGTGGAGGAGGGAGACGGCGGCCCACATCGCAAAGAGGAGGAGGACGGCGAGGAGGGTATTTTGGGAAGAAAAAGATTGGCATTTGTAGGCAAGGGCTATGAGCCAAAAGCTTTCAATGTTTTGTGTTTCCATGGAGGTTTGTGTGAGTGAGAGAGAACACTAAGAATGACGTTTGTCTTTGACTCTTTGTGTTTGTGTGTGTGTGTTTTTTTTTTCTTTCCTTTTTTGGGTTGAAACTTTGAAGTGTGAGTGGTGAGTTTATATAGAGTTTAGAGTGAGAGACATAGACTGATACCGTTAAGTTAACGGGAACGGCGTAACTAAGGACACACGTGTGAAAACTGTCAGTTTATTTAGCGCCGCCATATGTTAATTAACGGCGGAGACAAAAATCTAGACAGGGATATAGATTTGGAATCTAAATTTATACCTCCCTTCCCTATTATTTTTTAATATTTATTACTATTTTCGGTGAAGGTAAATATAAAACCCGGAATAGGTATTTATAAAAAAAATCATCCGATCTCGGTTTGCCAAGAATTTTAGTCTTAGTCTTAGTATCGTTTAAATGTTATTTTTGAAAAGTCATGTAAAGAAATGTAAGAGATGAATTTTGTGGATGTGAGATTGGGGACAAGTGTTCGAAAATTGAGACCGATAAACTTAAGAAGTTTATAAATCCGGACATTATTTTTCATGGTGAAGTTTATAAATCCGGACATTATTCTCAAAACTGGAACCTTAAAATATTGGTTACCAATTTTTTGAAAGAAAAAAACATTGGTTTTGAAACAGGTACCATTAGCTATTAAAATATAACGATGAACAACGAAAAAAATTACCCAAATTTGTGGAATGTATGATTACGAAACAAAAAATTTAAGAACATCAAAATGAGGCAAGATCATTTACCGTGGTTGCTAGAGCTGCATCTAATAGAGAGTTATTAGGTTAAATAGCAATTCTGATAATAGGATGATGCTCTAATTGCGTTAGAAAAGAAAAGAAAAAATGTACACAAAGAGTTTCTAAAATACAATTTTGGTATTCTGTTGTTAACTGATCCCTCTTAAATTTAACAGAAAATATATTATTTTAATTTGATAAATATCATTAAAGATTTAAATAAATTATAAGGATAAAAAAGAGTAAACATACCAATCTATAATATGAACGTTTGATTTACTGCTCATGTAGATAATAATGAAGTTTAATTCATTTCATCTGTTTTACCCGTTAAAGTTAACGGAGAGGTCATTAGAGCGCGGAATCTACATGTCAAGTAGTTGAGTAATTTGATAAATTGTTCTTTTAAATTTAATACAAACACTTTATTTTTCACAAATTTAGGTTACATTTTTTGTCCGATCGCTATGCATGCAAGTTTAAAGTAATCGTCATTTCTTCTATATAATGTAAACTACATGAAGAAATGGAGGTCTAAATCAAGGCCTGAAGATAAGTAAATAAATAAAAGAAGAAAAAGTTTATCTATTTTGTAACGATCTTAGCTTGAATAATTAATAATATCACGATTAATAAATATATATTGATGTACGTAGCGAAATCTTGGGATCACTAGCAATATTCGGTTATTGATTCACGCACGAATCTAAATTGTCGATAATTCCGTAACGTATATGAAGACATCACATTCATTCTCTCGCGAACATAACGTGTCAGAAAAAAAAATGCGTATCGATCTAAATCAATTTTATTATTCTTTTTACAACTATAAAGACGATTTTGAGTTGTGAAGCCTAATTCACCGAAACGGTTATGACGGCCCAACTATAACACTGGAACGCCAGGTTATTATAGTGGAGACAATCAGCAAGCAGCAAGTAAATGTACCTCTCACGTTAATATCGAAAAACTATAGTTCTCTATTGTACTTATATTTTTCGTATTATTAAAAAAAAATTCCTTAATTTGAGAGGCTATTTAATCTTAATAAAGAAGACTTATGTTGATCTCTTTTGTGGAAAACACTTTCACTTTTATTAAGACCACTCAAGAAGAATTTCTAAGACCATGTGCTTGGTCTTGGATAAAAAAATTAGTAAAGGCGATGAATATTTATAAGTGAGAGTAGACAATGTTTGACACACATTTTTCCACTTCTAGAATTCTTAAACTATTTAGATATTTAGCTTTTTCTACGACATTTTCTAAATATCAAGATTTCTACATAATTCTTAATGGGTATATGGCAGGCTTGTACTCCAAATAAGCTTAATAGTCTTCTTTATTATTGAGCTTCCACTCTTTTTGGGCTTTATGAACTCTATTGAGTTAGCGATGATATATAACAACTTATATATATAGTTTGGTCTAAAAACAACATTGTCATTGAGTATGGACACTCGAGTCAAAAGTTATATCCCCTCATATACTAGCCGTGCGCAAACTGCTTCTCAAAACACTCTGAAAACATCGAGCACCTGTTGGTGGGTCTCTATCACTTATATATATATATATATATATATATATATATATAAATATAAACGTGTGTTGCTGCTGGATATATATTAACGAACTTGAGATAGTTAATATTGTTAATTTGATTGAAAATTAAAAATAATAATTTAATCAAAACTGTTGGATTGATGTACGGTGTTCAAGTCAATTGCTTGTGGCTTACACCAATGTTGCTTGATGTACGGGAATATACCATCTACTTTTCTAAGTTTATTGTATTAATTTCAGTGACCAATTAGCTTCTGGTCATCATATAACTATACTATTTTTTCAGTATATTCGCTTTCATGTGGTCCAACAACTTTTTCCACGAAATTATCCTCACTATTTTTCTATTGACTCAAGAAAAAGAAAAATCTGCTAGATTATATTCAGATTTGAACTTTTAAATATAAACTTTAGGGTTATATATATATATATATAATCATCATCATTTTTGGATTTTTTTACCATACATGTATCCTAAATTTTATGTAGTATCAATTTGGCCCTTAATAACTTTTGACGACAAAAAAAAAATATAGTGTTTCACATATAATGAAAATATAATTCTTATTTGTATTGCGGCCTTATCCTAGCTCGAAATCTTGTTAGTAATCATATATAACCAGCTGAAATTAAATCATCAAGAAAGACCATGAGCATACAAAAATGACATGTTTTCATCACTTTAACAAGGTATGCGTAAGTTACAATATGCCAAAACGAATTGTAACTAGGAAGTATGTAAGTAAAAATATGATACCGATACTTTTTGGTAACGCATTTCTGATTATTCTAACTTTTTTCGGGCACTCACCAAGATTAATCAACTACAAGATTACAAGTGATATTTACAATTAGTAAAGTATATCGACTCAAAGCATAATGTTCCATCTTGATGTTATAACATCAACTTTGACATTAGAATCTTGAACTCTTGATGATATTACAAGATTCCCTTGCTTCAACTAACTGTTAACATTCCGTTCTTCTTCAAGTCACTATGAATTGCTAATTGTCTTCTCCTGGAGGTTTTAACCTCGATAGCTGAATCTTATAAGGTTGTTCATTTGCAAATCATGTACGTCTTAATGACATGATTCAACCCATGATTCTCTCCCTAGAATGACAATCACTCAAAATCTCTATTAGTGATTGAGCTCGTGATCCCTATAAGGCAATGCAGGGAGAGGTTGACTCAATCAAATCTTGACTTAGGATGCGCATAATCCTTTATTAGTGTGGCTTGATGCGATATGACAATAGGTATACCGATATCTTTGGACAAATAAGCGAACGAATAAACATGGAATATATGATGATGAAAACGTAATATCAATATTCCAACAAAAACTAATATTGAAATTGTATGGTCAATTAAATAGACGTGCGAGGACTATAAGTGCAAAACATCTATAAAAAAGAAAAAAAGAAGAAGCTAAGTTGCAGTAATCTAGATGCTAATATAATATGGTGATGGCATTATGAGAAGCATCGGGTCCTTGTGTAATTGCTATATACAATGCGGATATAGACCCCACTTATTAAGATAATTAATTAATGTTATTGTCAAGAATTGAACCCCGTTAGTACAAGATACGAAGAACATGGATTCAAGAGTAATTGGCAAGAAAATCTTAAGTTAATCGAATTAAAAATGATAATGGAGACTTAATTATGTGTTTGAAAATTGGTTGATTAAGTAGAGTTTGTTACATAATCATCGTCTAACCAAAGACATCTATGATTTAACGGCTATGATCGATTGACAGATTACTAGTTAATTTATACAAAGATAGAGTTTCTTACAAAAATGATCCTTGCCAACAAGATTAATCGTCTGTTTTCAAATGAGACAAAATGTGAAGTGAATATTTACAATTAGCCGATCAGAGCTCTTTGAGCTCAGGAGTATTGCCTCAAGAATAGAGAAGTTGTCATGCAACTAGATTTTTCTATAACAAAATCGCACAATACAGCGAAATCTGATTCCGCATACGTATGAAGGCATATGAATATATCAACATTAATGCTAAGCCAATTGAGTATTAACTTCTGCTACTTCGCACATAAATCATGCCGCTTATCATTGTTGTTATCATCAACTTCATCCCTTGTAAGCCGCCATACGCCTCATGAATATTTTCTACAACGAGATTATTCCAAATAAACTCAGTTTTGGACTTTCAACGGCGGAAAAAATCCGTCGTCTGAAACAAGTTCGTCGCGGTTAGCTTCATTCTAGCGGCAACGAAATGTTTTCCAATGAAGGTTTTTTCCGTTGTTTGAGGTCTTTTTCCACGATGGAAAATTTTCCATCTTCAAAATTAAGAAGATGGAAGATTAGACGACAAAAATTAAGCATGGTCAGAACCCTTAAACCATAATTTTTAAGTGTGGTTGAATCCATATTGTATATTACTATCAATGCTAAATCTTTTGCCAACAACCTTAAAGAAAATAACTCTAAAGAAAAACGACCCCTTATTTAGCAACTGAATTATATTACAATAGTTCCACTTTGAAATTATGATCAGAAGCTTGGAAATAATTGGAATTTTGAATTTATATATCGACCATAAAAGTTGAAAAAGATGTAATTCCTTATGGCATAATTTAGTTAGCCCATTAGCTTACCAAAATAATATCATATATTCTTCATGCACAAATGGGAAATAATATCAGGAATATTTTCTAAATATAGACATGGTTACTATATATTCCATACTATAGCAACGCTTTCTTTAATATTCTTCTGCTTTATAACTTTTTTCTTCTTTCTTGCTTTCATTTAATTGCATGTTTGGTTTTGGATTCTTATAATAATATCCTTAACCAAATCAATTTCCTTCTCATTAGTTAGGATATAAAGAACTTCATAATTCACAGGCCATTATTGATAGTATTTTTATGTTGCATCTAGTTCTTTCTTTTAATTGACCAAAACAGGAGACTAGTTTATATTGCACCAAAGACTATTTATAAGATATTTAATGATTTGAAAATGATGTTTGAGTTTTTTACTAACTACGGGAATATAATGTCACCCCATACTAAATCTTCGATTAAGATCCTTAAAAGAGAAAATCTTCCAAATTTATCAGATCATTATTGGTTATTTAATTATAATATTAGAGTAATGTACATGAAGGCTCCCATGAACTCTATTCGTGATGTATTTCCCCCCTAAACTTTAGTTATTGACAAATTAGCACATTAATCTATATGCAAAAATGATGGAATGCAAAGTTCGAGTTTTCAAAACTCGATTATCCTCGATAATCGTTGATTATCCGTCTGGCCGGTAGTCTTTAACAAATATTCTCTAATAATCGATAATCTGTAAAAACAGTGTAAAAAAAAATAGTTACTTTAAAAAATTGCACTTGTATTCTAAACAGTGTAAAAAAAAAAAAAAACTATTATAGTATGACATGAATCTATTTGAGTATTAAAGTGAGTGGGAGACTATATTTTATTTACATATGTAAACTTAATAAATTTATTCTTAAAATCATTTTAGTAGTTTTTCATCGATAATCCTCGATAAGTGTCGATAATCCTCGATAACTGTCGGTAATGATAAGTTACAGTTTTTTAGTTTTCCATCAATAATCCTCAAAATCCATTGATAATCCTCGAAAACGGAAATAGATTTATCGGCAAAATGGCATTTTTAGCTTTAGATACCAAATCATTATAAGAGATAAATAACCAATTTGGAATTAAAAAATTCAGTTGAATTGTGGATATATCAGTGTAAAAATATGATAAAGTCAGGGGCCAACGACATCATGAGAAAACTTGAAATTTTTTAAAATCATATAAGGTTTAATAGCAAAGTAAGTATTCAATGTTTTTATTTTATGATGACATAAATTTAATTTTTCTATTGGCTAAAATTTTAATGTTCATTATTTTTCACAATCGAAATTCTCAGCATTCATTATTTTTCTCTCTTTAAAATTTCGTCTATTTTTTAATAAATTAATTTAATTGAATTCTAGATGTGCCATTTAATCTTGTACATGTCATTTTTGAGAGATGAAACTTTGTTAACAAACCATCAAAAAATTTACTAAATTAGTTGATAAATGAATGGAATGTTGGTGAGAAGAAAAATCATGGACGTCAAGAACTTCAATTGTGGAAAAAAAAAAAGATCAAGTTAATCACAAAAATAAAAATTAAGTACTTATGCCGTCATTAACAATACCTGACGTACGTAGCTCAATTCGCTCTTTATTATGTACAAAAGTAGATAGGCGCCACTAGTTTCGAAAAAAAAAAAACAAAAAAAAAATGTTTAGTGATTGTTACGAGGCAAGTGACATTACATTAATACATACCACTGGAAGTTTGTTAAATAAGAACGATTTTGTTTTTCTTTCTTTCTTAACTTTGTTGAATAAATCTGCAGGAACATTCTTGAGCGATGGCATTAAACTAATAGAGACACCAAATTGATGATACATATTCATTATATTCTTTAATCTTTATGCTTTAAAAGATCTGGAGTTAGATCATAATAGAAATGGGAAGATCGGATAAAGAATACATTCAATATCTATATATATAGTTAAAATATCTTGAAGATTGAATACCCCGGCTTGAAATGTTATACATTTTTTATGGTTATCTTAAGCACCTTCGAAACATCTTGAAGTTTACAAACAAAAATACTGCAAAGTACGACAAGTCATAATTAGTTCGAACTGCATAAAGATATTATGAAGAACGATCGTAAGCAAGAACAATAAACTCTGAAAATATTAGTGTTACTTAGGTGAAGTCGCGACCTTCAGAAAATAATAGTTATGATTAACGACATAATATTTTAATGGAACCAGTGCAAAGTATAATACAACACCATCATTTAGCTGTCAAAATAACAACGAATAACTGTCCACTTGATGAACCGAGCCAAATATATAATAAGGAAATTGTACGGAACGCTCAATTTTGTGTCAAACCTTTTAAGAAATGCCCATTTGTGAGAGAAAAAATACACACAATGAGTATTTTTTTAAAACGTTTGACACAAAATGGGTATTTCTTTCGTTTACCCAATATAATATATATATATATACATTTAAACCGTGTAATTGTCAAGGCAATAACTCCAAATACAACCACTATAGTTGCTTGTAATAAATTAATAAGTCATAAAATATTACAATAATTAGTCATAAAATAATGCAATTACTAGTCAATGAACATATTAATTTAGTGGACTGGTCTTTCCAATGGAGTAAAAAAGCATAATAAAATGTTCGGATGCGATTTCATTAATATCAGTACAATTTTGACCACTGTGAGGTCGAAATCCGATTAAACTTATCATTCCAGATTTTTAATCTTTAGTCACTGTCTTCTGGGAACATTTTACATTAAGCTTGATTAATAATGAGCAAGTTTGCACAACTTGCTCATTCGCTATGTTCCCTCGCTTGCATATAAAAAATAAAAAATAAAAATAAAAACCAACATCTATTAAAGAAACTCATAGACATATTTAAGCTTACACACCTCGTTAATTATTATGGTAAATTGTGGCTAATGTACTCAATGTTTGTTTTTTTTTGGATTATGTACCCAATGTTTATTTTCGACGGCTACTGTACCAAACTTTATTCTATTAGATTTATTCGTGTTTCCCGTCACTTGACCGTCAGCGTGTGATATGTAGACTTTTCGTATTTGTGGGATAACTCACTCATTTTTTGTCCAAATTTCATGAATAAACTACCGTTGAATAAGCTATTGTAGATCTATCTCTTATCTTTCCAACTGTAGGTCGTGCATAAAATTTGAACAAAAAAATGAGTGAATTATGTCAAAAATACGAAAAGTGTACATATTACTCGCTGGCGGTCAAGTGATGGAAAACACGAAAAAATCTATCGGAATAAAATTTGGGTACATTACCCATCGAATATAAACATTAAGTACGTAATCCACAAAAAAAAAAATTGTATACATTAACCACAGTTTAACCTAATTATTAAGTGCTAAAAACCCTTCTTATTATGCCGGTATCATAATAAAATTAAACTATATATACTAATGCATAATCTCATTAGTATTTACTATTATTATTTATTTTTCTCATCTATAATTAGTAATATATAACGAGAAGAGAAGGAGACTAGTAGAGTCCATGTGATCATGTGGAATACTCATTAAATCACCTCAACAACAAAAAAAAAAAAAGTAAAAGAAAAGTAAAAAATGATGTAGGCTTGTATGAAACACAATGTGTCACTCCATTGACCCTAAACTTTGTAATATTGTCCATAACTAGTATATCGGCAAATTAAGGATATAAATAGTTATTTTAAAGGGTCATATAAATAAATAAAAAATAAGGGTCATCCATGTCTAAAAACATTTGTCGTAATTTACAACCTATGTCATCAAGCATAAATTATAACTGTGATACATATTTTTAAATTCAATTGGACAAATAAAATACAAAGAGGAAAGAGTTTTATTTTTTAAGAATGGATTATTTATTCGTATGCCATAGACGTTGCTGGTTACTAGTTTCATGAAGTCATAATCTTCTTAAGCATTCAAGATAAGGTTTTAGAAATAGCGCAAACAAGGTATTATAATAGCTATATGCAAGGTTCAACTTATCGAATTTACCGATAAATCGCTTGCCGTTATCGACGGATTAATCGATAACTTACATTATCGACGGAAAACTAATAATACTGTAGCTTACCGATTACCGATCTTTTCGATGATTATCGACGGATTATCGACACTTATCGAGGATTATCGATGAAAAATAACTAAAATATTTTTAAGAATATATTTATTAAGTTTATAATGTTGATAAAACATTAAAAATGCCAAAAATAAAATCCTTTCATACTTAAACATAGGTAAATAAAATATAGTCTCACTCTCACATATGTAAATAAAATCATCGAAAAGTGCAAAATTTCTTGAAAAATACATATTTTCGTTATTTTTTTCAGATGTTTACCGATTTTCGGCAAAAATCATGGAAAAATACTGGCATGGACGTCTTACCGATAACTACCGGCAAGACGGATAATCGAAGATTATCGAAGATAATCGTGGAAAAGTCAAACCTTGGCTATATGTATACAATTCTGTTATTCATTGAATTCTCTTCTCCAATTATACCAAGTTACCAACTATTTTTTTAAGCTTTTAATATATATATATATATATATATATATAGAAACTTCAGTTTGTATGCCCCAAAACACAAGTTTGTACGGAATTAATCATGGTTTTGATAAGTTTTATAAGAGAAATGACTCTTAATAGCCAAACTGAAACGTTTGATTAGCCAAATAGCCAACTTTTCTTTTTTCTTTGCATAATAACCAAATTGATGATGTGGCTTTTTGAAAACAGATTTTATACCTATAATACCCTTTTAATTAACCTAATTTTATTATTATTTTCATAATTAATTAAAAAGGAAATTAATTATTCGTGGCTAATTACAGCTAATCATGATTTGTTTTTAAAAAATTCAAATTTTCAAAAATTAAAATGGAAACAATAACATTACTATATATTTTCTGAAAAATCAACAATACAACATTTATCTTAACGTGTATTAACAAAGTTATTTTTTCTTAAAAATAAGAACATTTACTTGTTTTACAAAAAAACTATGTTTTATGTGTTAATATGTATTAATACGTAAATAATTATGTGAGTAAAAGTCTCAATTAACGTGTATTAACAAAGTTAATTTGCTTAAAAATAAGACATTTATTTCTTTTACTAAAAAATTATATTAATAGTGTTAATGTGTATTAATATGTAGATGATTATGTGATTATAAATAAAAAATTAAAGTGTATTAACTAAGTTAATGTTAGAATGAATGTTGAGAGAGAGAAAAATGGTGAAGTCGAGAGAATGAGAGAGAAAAATGAAGTCAAGATTGGTTTATTTGAATTCCTTATGTTTAGGAATTAATATGTAGTAATTAATTTATTTGGGTAATTGATTCATATTTAAAAGAAAATACGATTTGTGTCTATTTTAATTGAATTCTTAATTAATTTAATTATAAGGGTAATGAAGTCTTTTGTGATTTATTAATGTGGTTAAGTGGCTATTTAACAATATTATCAAAAGGTTGGCTATTTTGCAAAATAGTTTTTACTATTTGGCTATTTAGTTATATAACCCAAACACTTTTAGTCTTTAAGTCAAACACTTTTGCTCTTCAAGTTAGACAATTTTCGATTGAGAGACTTTTAGTCTTTAATTTAAATACTTTTATTCTTACGGTTAGACAATTTTAATTTAGAATTTTTTACTAAAAACTTTTGGACACTTTTAGTCTTTAAGTCAAATATTTTTTGGGCATAATTTTGAAATTTATTAAAACCAAGAATAATTTCGTTCTGACATACCTACTGGGGAATACAAATTAAAGTTTCCTTATATATATATATATATATATATATATATATATATATGTAAAGGGAAACTTCAGTTTGTATGCCCCAAAACACAAGTTTGAACGAAATTGTTCTTCATTTGAAAAAAAAAATCAATAATTATGTCCCGAACACTTTTAGTCTTTAAGTAAAACACTTTTGTTCTTCAATTAGACACTTTTTTCAAAATAATCGATTTAGACCTTTTTAGTCTTTAAGTTAAACACTTTTGTTCATATTGTTAGATAGTTTTAATTTAAAAAATTATACAGAAAAATTGTCTAAAAACTTTTAAATAGTTTTGGTCTTTAACTCAAACATTTTGGAGAATAACTATTGAAAGTTATTCAAATGAGATTTTTCAACTTGCGGCATACAAACAGAAGTTTCCTATATAATTATATATCAACTAGTGTGTTAAACAAAAAACAGTGAGAAATTAATTTGAAGCTCGAACATTATTAAATTATTTTCGTTGCTAAGACACTGGTGGATGCAAGGTACATGGGGTGGAGTTCAAACCACTTGATTAAAAAAATGCATTTATATCTTAATTTTATATAAATTCATGAAAAAAAATTAACTCAATCTCCCTAATTTTTATTAACATGTAAATAAGACCCCAAATATAATCGTTGACAAAAAATTTATTTACGTTTTTGGGATGTAAATCCTAATTCCGGGACTGCTTATAAATTTGAACGCATTGACCCATTGTAAAAAAAAATTAAAAAAAATTGAGTAACTATATCACGTGACAGGCCAGCAATGACCTTGATCCCCAATTTTTATACATCTACGATAACTTTTATATGTTTATCCTAACTTATGTATATATTCTATATATTTTTCTTAATTTAGCCCACATAATTTCTTCGGCCCCCCTATACTAATTTTCTGATACCATCACTGATTAATATTGTTGACGCTTATAAGCAAACAATATAATTTTCTTATCTTGATCACCTGACGATTTTCCTCAATTAAAAAGTTAATTAATTATGAAAGGAAAAAGGAAGGAAAAAAAAAAAAGAGAGAAAGAAAAACAATATATATATATATATATATATATATATATATTGTGTTGTCTTGAATCTTGATCACCAATTCACCATTGATGATTTTCACTTGACATGTATACATGTGCATAATAATAATAATAATAATAATAATAAGGGTTAATTGCGGCAATAATGCACAACATTTTGTCAAGAGGGGTTTTAGGTCCCCAACATTTCAAAATGTGGGCAAAAATACATAACGTTTGTTAAATGTAAAATCCGTTGATCCTTTCGTTAGGGATGTTAACTTCTGCTGATGTGGCATAGTTAAACTGCCAAATGGATTGCCAATTTGTAATATTAATTACATAACCTAATTAATAAGAATAAATTTAAGTATTTTATTTATTATTCAAAAAATAAATTAAAACTTTACATTAACGAGCAATACTTATTTAACGCGTAATTCTTATTTTTGAACTCGTGCTTCGATATTATTCACATATATACTATGTCGTTTTTTAAATTACAATTGTTTTTAATAATCGGTCGTTTTTTCAAAATTTTAGTCGCGTTTCTAATAAACTGTCGTTATTTAATCTTTTCAAATTTTGTCGTGTTTAATAATCCGTTGTTTTTCAAAAAAATTATTCATGTTTGACGAAGAGTCTGTTAGATTTTTTTTTTTTTTTTTGGGGGGGGGTAAAAATTATTTATTTAATTTAAAGTATTAATTATTTTTGAATCATAATTAAAATATGATTTAATTTATTCTTTAAATTAAATTATACAATTAATATTACAAGTTGGCAGTCCATTTGATAGTTTAACGATGCCACATCAACAAAATTTAACATCCCTAACGGAAGGACCAACAGATTTTACATTTAACAAAGGTTGTGTATTTTTGCCCACACTTTGAAAGATTGGGGACCTAAAACCCCTCTTGACCAAAAGTTGTGCATTATTGCCGCAATTAACCCTAATAATAACAATAATAATAATAATAATAATAAAAATAAAATAAAAACTAAGAGCTGCTAAAATATCAAGCTGAATTATAATAGTCCACATATTATAAGTTTAAATGATTGATGTAATGGTTCAACTACCGTGTTTGTTATATGCCTTAAAAAAATAAATCGTTAAAGCATAGGACTGATCAATACTTCTTTTCTACATACTCTGAATTTGTATATTGGAGATTCTCAATCATGTTCATAATTTTTGTGCTCCTTAGAAGAAAAAAAAATAATGTGAAGATGCTATAAACGTTGAACAATGATTGATTTGTAGTTTTATTGATATAGTTGCCTCACAATTCCAAATATAAATATTTCTTTTATTTAATCAATAATGTTACATGTTTATTGTACATATCATTGTTCTTACAAGGATACAGTCATATGGATCAAATAATACATGTTATTGACGTCACTGATCAAGTATATTTACTTGACGAAGACCTTTTTTTTATTATTGAATTTGGTGTCACTTTCAAGCAAACATTGTTTACATTTAGAGGAAAATAGACCATATAATTATCAGCTTATTGTGTTGAATGGCTTTGCTTATTGATGCTGTTAAAATGTGCTTAATTTTTCCATAATAATAACAAGGAAGTAATGATTCTCCTAGTACAGACTGTCAGCGAACTGTTGATTTGGTTTTGTTATCCGATTGTAACAACTATGAGCCAAGAACTTTGTGCAAGGATAACATGAAAACTATTGAGAGGACTCCCTTGTAACAAAGACTTGAAGGCAATCAGCGATCCAAAGTATCAAAGAAGATAGGATGATCGTGTGAGATTAAGCTCGGCCTATTCAAGCTAGTGAGTCGAAGAGCGACTAGGTCACGACGTCTATGACTTAAGCGACCTGGTTCCAGCGACCAAGTTGCATCCACCAGGAACCAGTCGACCAGGTAACGTCGACCTAGAACCAGTCCACCAGAAGCAAAGCGACCAAGTACCATGATGTGAGTTTGTTGAGTGATACACGAAATAAGCATTAGAAATTGACAGCGAGATTTATAGGCAAGATTGAAGAAGAATGTCAATGCTTCAATTTTAGTGTACATAATATTTAGTGAAAATTTGTTAATTTTAGTGACTCGATAGATTATGTTGCTTAGTATAAATAACATTGTATTTTCTTTGTCAAGATATATAGGATTTTACGGTTTCTGTAATTTTTGACATTTTCAATACTTGAGAAGTATTCTTGCATATATACTCACTATATTTCTTCCTATTTGATCTTAATTGTGTGCTTTCGTCTAAAAATCCATTAGTGGAACCACCGTTCATAGCTGACTGGCCAAGATAACCTTGTAAATCATAAACACACTAAAAAAGGCGACTCGAGATGAAGAAGAGCGTGATGTTTACAGGTAATATTGCATAATACTAACCTACGGTAATTAGGGATTCACATTGGTGAAGAAAAAAAAAAGTATTTATAGCTGATTAATGTAAAGAGATTTGCAAAAGTTAAACCTTTAAAATACTAACGATAAAGTCTATGTTCGAAGATGAACGAAAAGCTTTTGTAAATTAAACCTCTCTTGAATTATATTGTATTATATCTTTGTAATTTTTTTATTGTTTAGTATTACTGTATAATACAAATTACAATAAATTTTTTATTGTAAAAATTACTGTATAATTATTTTTATTGTATTACAGTCTGTATTAGATAGTTCCCCCACAATAATAGGAATATACAATTATAAGTATCCACAATTATTGTATCGCCTCTCTCTTACTTACACGCTTTGTGTTCAAATTCATGATTTGATTTATAGTTATAATCATTTATCTTGATTAACCAAAGATTGTTGAACTCGCACTTCAAGAATCGGTATGCATTGAATATATATTATTTCTTTATTCAAAGACAGTGTAGGCAATCTTACATTTCAATACCAACTAACGGAAAACGCCTCTTTGAAATGAGACCAATACTAGGAATAAAGAATGGTTAATCTGCTTTTTCTTTATTGATCATCTTTTTTCTTCTCTTTTCTTTTTTTCTTTTGCATGATGATCAATATTCTTGTAGAGGGCGATTTTTACCGCCGTGCAGTCACAAAGATAATCGACATAATTAAATAATTATGGACAATACAAATATCTCTGATTTATTATGATTCCGAGAGGACCCGGTTTCTTCCGTTTGATAGCTTGGACAATCGAAGATTACACACTCTAACCTTTGGGAAATCGAGAATACTATGAATAAGCGAACTCGAAGACTCAAGGATTTATTCTCTCAAACTCACGACAATAATGGATATTGAATACTCCTTTTTTTATGCTAAGTTTACATTCGTATTTATAGGTTTGGAGGTCTTCTAGAATATTCCTCAAATCTTGCTAGGGTTTCCTTCTGAATCGCTATGATCGTAGTTGACCTTCCTTATATTTCGTTGGATATCCCACGAAATCTTTAACCGAATAAGCCAATCTTCCCTTCTTTCTCGCGATCTCGAATGAGTTCCTCTTTTAACGCGATTAGGCTTTCCCGAAGAGCTTTTCCTCGATGAACTTCCCTTTTCGCGACGAGATGTTGGGCCGGCTTTATCGGATGCTGACTTCTCGTGGGCTTCGCTTGCTGGGCCTTAATTTCTTTATTCTTTCATGGGCTTGGGTTCTTCAAGCAATCCTCCTCTCGCTTTATGTCGTTTATTCCACAAACGACAAAGGGTGGTGTTAAGAAGAGATTTGACCAAATCTGACCTTAACAGTTAGTCCCCTATTTTATCGAGTGTGAAACAGTTGATAAAATAAACCAAAATTACTCCCCGACAAGGTTTATATCCGATGAGGTTTTTCCCCGATGAAGTTATGCCTTCGAAGAGGACAATCCTCGAAGAGGTTTTTCCCTCGATGAGGGTTGTGTCCTTCGAGGGCTCTTCTACTTCTTGCATGCTCACTGATGGCCTCGAGTTCCCACGTAGTGCTGACTGGGCGCGATTCTCCAGGCTGTCAGATCTTGGAAATCGTCGTCAATCATTTCGCATTAAATGCGGGGTTTTCTCGCACTCGAGTGCCTTCGGGCTTTGCAACGACTCTTTTGATCTTCACCCTTGGATGATTTCTCCCGCTTCGATCCTGGGCCATTGGATCCAAATGTGCCTCTTCAAATTCGCAAGATTTCCTCTATAAATTCAAACCTTGCCTTCGACTCAAACACTTTGTTTCAGACTTTCTCTCTAAACTCTCTCTGCAATTTTCTTTCTCGACTCTCTTCTTTTCAAGAAAAATCTTCAAACTTTCTTTCCGTTCACCCTCTTCTTTTCTGGTCAAGAAAATGTCGAATCCGGGAAAGGTTTTCAAGACTCGATCGCCGAAGTCTATAATGACAGAGAAACATCTCGAGGATTTGAGGAAACACTACGTGGATTCCAGTCCCTGTTACCTGCGTCTCCCTCAGTCCGGCGAGCTTGGCGACGAGCCCCCGGAAGGGTACATCACTCTTTACGAACACTTCTTCCGGTCGGTGGAACTGCACCTTCCACTACCTCATCTCATCGTGTGCTTCCTCCATGCGTACAAGATGCCGATCAGTCAGGTCAGCCCTAATTCGCTTCGCCTTCTCGTCTGCACCATGGCCATCGCTCTTGAGCAGAAAGTGGCCCTGACCTTGGAGGATTTGATGCGGCTTTTCAAATGGTCGAAGAACCCGAAGAATCTGGGCCGGTTCTTCCTCTCCTCCGCCGCGTGTGTCCACGTCATCACCCACACGCCGAACAACGAGTCCGGGTGGGAGAATAGGTATTTCTTCGCGCATCTCGATCGTCACACCCTTGGGCCGCATTGGGAGGCGCTTCCCACCAAGTGGGTGGACGAGAAAGAAGTGCCGAGGTTCAGGCCCATCGCGAATAAAGAGGACGACGAGCGCTTCGCTGGGGTCGTTCGGGCTCTGCTGGAAAATCCTCGTCGGAATTGGACGACGGACTTCTTCGGGACCCGCGTTCAAGAGTCGGGACTCTATCAACTCTGCCACATCGTGGGTAAACCACCGGCATCTTTGTGGCCGGTTGGGTTCCGCCTCGAAGAGGTCAAAGATGTGGACCCTTCGTCCCCCGCTGTTCGGCAATCTCCTAAGCCGAAGAAGAGAACTCAAAAGTCCACCCGTGGATCATCGGAGCCACGGCAATGTCAAGGCCAAGATCCAGGACAAGGCCAAGATCCAGGACAAGGAGGTGGATCCTCCGATTCTCGTCGGGATCTATCAAAAACTGGCTTCTTGGGCATCGGCCCTCGGACTGGTGCTGACCGGTTTGTTTCAAGCGATAAAACTCTTCCTCCGAAGAGCAGTTCGAAGAAGCGAACAAAACATAAGCACGACGCTGGTGCTTCTCGCTCTTCGGGGGTATCGACTTCCTCGGGGACGACTCGCTCTCGGGACGCGCCTCGTCCCTCAGAGAGCCGTCGCGAACCCGAGACTCATACTTCTTCGCGGGCACCTCCTCACGAGAAAGTCGTCTTGAAGAGGAAAATTGTCAAAGAGGTACGCGACGCTCCTCCTCCGAAGAAGAACAAGACTTCCGAGTCATCTAAGGAGATCGATGCGACTCCTCCGGCTTCGGAGACTGTCACCGTCGCTTCTCGCGAGGGGACCGTTCTCGCCGGGGCGACCGCGTCGACCGTTCTTGCTTCGACTCCTCCGACCGAGGCCGGCGGAACCGTCGATGGGGCTCATGGGACCCCCCATCCTTCTCCCACTTCTCGGGAGCGTTTCCGCTTTGATGATGACTT
This sequence comes from Parietaria judaica, assembly GCA_954871525.1. Taxonomy (NCBI): domain Eukaryota; kingdom Viridiplantae; phylum Streptophyta; class Magnoliopsida; order Rosales; family Urticaceae; genus Parietaria; species Parietaria judaica. The sequence goes on along the minus strand of OX940868.1, from coordinate 16,701,104 downwards.
CATCAATTTGGTGTCGTCGCTGGACCTCTCGGCCTCCGAGGTAACATCTAGTTTTCCCTCTGCACTTTTCGCAATGTTCCCAAATTTCGTGTGTCTAATGGGTATGTATATGTATATTTTCTTCGTAATTTCAGACTCCGGCTCGCGCCGACGCGCCTCCTTGCTTGGACGTTTCTTCCTTAGCACCTCCCGCACCTGCCGCGAAAAGAATTTCAGTCGCCGTTCCTACGGGTGACGAGGAGGGTTTGTTACCCGAAGAGGCACTTGATGCTGCCGACGCGCTCCTCGTCTTGGAGCCCGTCGGACGGCCCGGTGCTTCGGAGGGGGCTCCTCTACCTTCTGAAGAGGTTTTGATCGAGGGCCACCCCGAGGGAGAGGATGGCCTTCTTGCGGACGTCATTCCTCCCGATGTTTCTACTCTTCCCGAAGTGCCTCGTCCGGAGGGCTCTTCGGAGCCGAACGACGATGCCGGTGCTTCTGGGGTTAACGCCTCTTCGTTCGACGATGTCGGGATTTCTCTTTCTCCGCTGCCGAAGTTTCTTCCCAACTCCGGACCAGGAGGTTTTTCTCTTCCTCCTTGGGAGCGATTTCCGGCAGCTCCTACTTCGGAGTCTCCGCCGGAAGAGTGGAAAGCATACTCGCTTCGGGTCCTTCGGGACCTGTTCTGGCCCGAACCTTCTCGGACTAACGGCTTGTCTCTGAGCGATGTCAGGGGTTATGGCCGGGCTGCCGCTACGCTTTTCCAGGCCCTCGCCCGCTTCAACACCGTTATTCTCGAAGAGAACATGAGCAGGGGCGAGAGCGCTCAGAAGATGAGCGAGCTCCGTGCTAAGCTTGCCGACACCGAATCGCACCTCGGGGTTTCCGTCCTTGGGGAGCGAAAATATCGGGAAGCAGCCGAGCGGGCTTCCAACGAACTGGAGGTCGCGAGGGCCAAATTGGCGAAAGAGGTTTCGCTTCGCCAAACTCAGGAAAAAGAGCTCGCCGAGTGCCAGGCTAAAGCCGAAGCGGAGGTTGCGGCGCTGAAGGCCGAGTTGGATGGGGAGCGTAGGCGTCACTCCATGATAGTGGAAAGCTACGAGAAGCATCTCGAGGCGAAGAAGTGGCGGCTGGCCAAAATCAGCGAGGCGGTGGGCGTACCTGTCGAGCAGGAGAGCCGGCTCGCTTCTCGAGTGGCCTCGTGCCTGAAACGCCTCGGAAAGGAACTCGAGGTATCGCAGACAGAGGCGAAGTCTGAGCGCGAAGCGCGCCTACACCTCTTCGACCGGGCTCAAGACAAAGCGCAGCGCGCCTTGACGAGGTATAAGGCTCTTGAGGAGTCTATCAATTTTCATCGCCGCTCCGCCGCGTATGGGGCCAACGCTCGCCTTCTTGAGAAAGTTCCTCCTACGGAGACCATTGGGAGTATTCTGCCTCGTCTTCCGAAGTATAAGACTTTGTTTGAGGAGAACGAGGCTAAGGCCCGTGAGCTGGATGACAGATCTCTCATCGATCCTAAATCTCCTCCGCTTACCCCTGGTGCTCTTTCTTCTGCTGGTATCGATTGGGCGACCCGCTTCGTAGGTGGGGATGCCTCTTCGGCCTCCGATGGCCTTGATGAGTATGGTACCAACGACGGGGTCGTCACTTCCACCAACGGAGCGGTTGCCACCGAAGCGGTCGCCTCTACCGTCGAAGCGGTTACCAACGAAGCGGTAGGGGGGGAGGAAGTTTCTTAGGCCTTTTCTTATAGCTTTCCTATGTACATTTATTTACACTGTCCTTTCTTTGTAACTCCTTCGACGGATTTTATTAATGAAAAGAACTTTCTTTATCTTTAAATTGTTTCTGTGCTTGTTGCTTCTCTTGTGTTCCTGTCATTACTTCCTGGCTTAACTTCTTTCCTCAGGGTGACGAATTTTTCTATACCTCGGAACCGCTGTTTTACTACGAGGATGTGCTAGCTTCTTTCCTTGCGATTGACGAAGAACATCCCGCCATACTCGAGGAGTTTGTCCAAGATATGATAAGGCGTGCGGCTGCCTCTCTTTCCGGAGTCACGGACGACGAGACTCCCTTTAGTCCTTCTTCGGCCTACGAGATCGAATTTATGATGCTGAGGCCTGTAAATTATGCCGCCGTAGAAGATCTTCTTCGGGACGTCCTCTCCGAGAATGGGGAGTTCGTCATAGAACAAATTGCCGATAGGGTTGTTCGGGAGGGTTGACCTTCCCCTGCTGTATCTGGATAGATTTGTATAAAGTATTGTATTTGTAACGAGGTTTTATCAATAAAATCTATGACTTTCGTACGCTATCGATGAAGTATGGGAGTATGTGTACTCCGCTTTTTTTGTTTTTTTTTGTTTTTTTTTTGTTTTTTTTTTTTTGGCGATGAGCTTGTCGGTGTGCACCGGGCTCTGTCGCGACGAAGTGCTTGGCACTGATTTGTCGGCGATGAGCTTGTCGGTATGCACCGGGCTCTGTCGCGATGTATCGATCGGAATTTGCGCCGGAGCGGCTTTGTATTTTCTTTGATTTATCGGCGATGAGCTTGTCGGTATGCACCGGGCTCTGTCGTGATGAAGTGCTTGGCACTGATTTATCGGCGATGAGCTTGTCGGTATGCACCGGGCTCTGTCGCGATTAAGTGCTTGGAACTGATTTGCTGGCGATGAGCTTGTCGGTATGCACCGGGCTCTGTCGCGATGAAGTGCTTGGCACTGATTTGCTGGCGATGAGCTTGTCGGTATGCACCGGGCTCTGTCGCGATGTATCGATCGGAATTTGCGCCGGAGCGGCTTTGTATTTTCTTTGATTTCTCGGCGATGAGCTTGTCGGTATGCACCGGGCTCTGTCGCGATGAAGTGCTTGGCACTGATTTGCTGGCGATGAGCTTGTCGGTATGCACCGGGCTCTGTCGCGATGAAGTGCTTGGCACTGATTTGCTGGCGATGAGCTTGTCGGTATGCACCGGGCTCTATCGCGATGTATCGATCGGAATTTGCGCCGGAGCGGCTTTGTATTTTCTTTGATTTATCGGCGATGAGCTTGTCGGTATGCACCGGGCTCTGTCGTGATGAAGTGCTTGGCACTGATTTGCTGGCGATGAGCTTGTCGGTATGCACCGGGCTCTGTCGCGATGAAGTGCTTGGCACTGATTTGCTGGCGATGAGCTTGTCGGTATGCACCGGGCTCTGTCGCGATGAAGTGCTTGGCACTGATCTCTTTTTGTGATACGTGTTTATTTGAATCAGCGATAGAATATTGTCTTAAGAGACGAGCCTCGTTAAACCCTTCGAGTCCCCCAATGGGTGCGGCTCGCGAGGGAAGAGTACTCCATGTTGTATTGAATAAAGCCGGAGCCAATCGTGCGGATCCCGAACAAGTAGGGTCGGGAGTCCCCTGTTAAATAAACTTAAAATAAAATAGAAAGACTTAAGAAAAATAGAAAAGAAATCTTAACTAAAAACCAAAAGGCGCCGATGACGTTCTTTATTGGTAGAATTTCTTCAAGTGCTTGACATTCCACCTTCTTATGACCTTGACTCCATCGGTGTTCTTGAGTTCGTATACCCCTGGCTTGACGATGTGGGTCACTGTATAAGGGCCTTCCCAGCTTTCACCTAGCTTTCCCGCGTTAAGCTCGGCTGTGTTCTGGAACACCCTTCTGAGGACCAGTTCTCCGACTCGGAACCTTCTCGGTCGCACCTTTTTATTGTAGAAACGGGCGATGGTGTTCTGGTAATTTGCTATGTGAATTCTGGCTCGCTCCCGCTTTTCGTCGATGTGGTCAAGCTGATGAAGCAGGTCCTGGCTGTTGTCTTCTTCGTGGTTTGGTGCCCAGGATCGCCGGAAACTGGGGACTCCTACTTTCGCCGGGATCACCGCTTCCACCCCAAATGCTAGAGCAAAAGGAGTTTCTCCGGTGGCTGAGTGTGGCGTTGTCCGATAAGCCCAAAGTACTCCAGGGAGTTCATCTGCCCATAACCCTTTCTTCTTGTCGAGCCGCTTCTTGAGGTTGTCGGTGATCGTTCGATTGATTGCTTCGGCGTTCCCGTTCCCCTGGGGATATCTTGGCGTTGAAGTGTTCAGCTTTATCTTCCATCGTGCGCAGAAATCTCTGAACTTCTTCGAGATGAATTGTGACCCGTTGTCTGCGATTATCTCCCTGGGGAGTCCGAAGCGAGTGATTACGTTCTTCCAAACGTAACTCTCGACATCGGAATCCTTGATATTGGCGTAGGCTTCGGCTTCGGTCCATTTGGTGAAGAAGTCCGTGACCACCAGCATGAACCTCTTCTGTCTTGCTCCGATTGGCATAGGACCGACGATGTCCATGGACCACTTCATGAAGGGGTAGGGCACCGATACTACCGATAGCTCTTCGGCCGGGCAGTTGATTGCTGGGGCGTGTCGCTGGCATTTCTCGCACTTTCTGGCGTGGTTGGTGCAATCCGCTCGCATTGTTTCCCAGAAGAAACCTTGTAGCTTGGCTTTCCTCAATAGGTTGCGTCCGCCTGAGTGGTTACCGCACTCTCCGCTGTGGATTTCTTCCATGACGTAGTTCGCCTCTTCTTTGCCTAGACAGCGTAGGTAGGGGCCTACGAGGCTTTTGAAGTAAAGCCTTCGGTCTATGATCGTGTATCGAGAGCTCTTAGTTTTTATTTTCCGCGCCTCTTGTCGATCTTCGGGTAACTTTCCTTCGACCAAATATGCTCGGATGGGGGTCCGCCAATCTTCGTCTCCGGTCTCTTCTATTATTCCTGGTTCTTCGTCCTTGCTCTCTTCTTCTTCTATGAGCTGAGTTTCTTCGTTGTTTTCCTTCGGGACGTCGTCGCTGTCACGAGTGCTGTCCTCCTCGTTGGTTTGTCCTTCTTCGCTTACTTTTAGCTTCTTTTTATCGGGCCCTTCGCTTCTCTTGATGCTAGGCGTCTGTAGTGTCTCCACCGTGATCGATCGGAGCTCTCCTACTTGGTTAGTCGACCCCAGACTCGCCAGGGCGTCTGCGTGGTTGTTGTCTCCTCTGGACACCTGTGTCAGTGTGAAGAAGTCGAACTTCTTCTCGATAGACCTGACGACCCCAGCGTAGGCCTCCATCCTTTCGTCGTTCGTTTCGTATTCTCCACTGACTTGCTTTACGACTAGCTGAGAATCCGAAAAGGCATTCAAGCTCTTTACTCCGATGGCCGTGGCTGATTGCATCCCGACGATGAGCGCCTCATACTCCGCTTCGTTGTTAGTGGAGCGATAGGCAAGGCGGCAGGCCTTCTCGATCACTTCTCCCATTGGAGAGATGAGCCGGATCCCGATTCCTGATCCCATCGAAGTCGCCGATCCGTCGACGCAGAGTTTCCAAGTACCCGCCTCATCGCTCAGCTCTACGGGCTCCCTGGGCAGCTCGATGAGGAAATCGGCTAGTACTTGCGACTTCAAGCTTGTCCGCAATTGATATTCGATGTCGTACGCTCCTAGCTTTATGTTCCACTTCGTGATTCTGCCGGATTGATTTGGGCTTTGAATGGTGGAGCGAATCGGCCTGTCCGTCATAACGATGATCGTGTGGGCTTGGAAGTGGAAACGTAGTCTCTCCGATGCGTCGTATACGGCTAATGCTAGCTTCTCGATGGTGGGATACCTCGTTTCGGCGTCGAGGAGCTTTCTGCTGATATACGAGACTGGCTTTTGCTCCCCTTTCTCCTCTCGAACTAGCACCTGGCTTATTGGTTGATCGGACACGGCGATGTATAGGTAGAGCGGCTCTCCGGGTTCTGGCTTCGTCATAACCGGCGGCGACGATAGATAGGTCTTTAGCGCTTGGAAAGCTTCTTCGCACTTGTCGGTCCATTCGAACTTCTTGTTTTTCCTCAACAGCTCGTAGAATAGAAGAGTTCGGTCTGCTTGTCGTGAAATGAACCGCCTTAGCGCGTTGATCCTTCCTGTCAGCTTCTGAACCTCTCGCCGGTTTCTTGGCGATGGCATACTCTGAATGGCTTCGACCTGTTCGGGGTTAGCTTCGATTCCTCGTCGGGTGACCATCTGACCTAAGAATTTCCCGGATGAGACGCCGAAGGTGCACTTAGTGGGGTTTAGCTTCATCTGGTGTTTGTTGAGGACGCCGAAGCATTCCTCCAAGTGCTCCACGTGCATTGCCGCTTTTAGATATTTGACGACCATGTCGTCGATGTATACCTCCATGCTCTTCCCGATCTGTTCGTGGAACATCTTCGTCATTAGCCTCTGGTAGGTCGCCCCAACATTTTTCAGACCGAAGGGCATAACCTTATAGCAGTAGGTTCCTCTTTCGCTGATGAAGGCTGTCTTCTCTTCGTCGTCTGGATGCATTCGGATCTGGTGGTAGCCTGAGTAGGCATCCATGAAGCTTAAGAGCTCGTACCCGTAAGTGGCTTCGACAAGGCGGTCGATGTTCGGCATCGGGAAGCTGTCCTTCGGGCACGCTTTGTTGAGATCCGTGAAGTCGACGCATACCCTCCATTTGTCGTTCTTCTTTTTCACCACGACGGTGTTGGCTAACCACTGGGGGTATTTTACCTCCCTGATGGTCCCCATAGCGAGCAGCTTGTCTACTTCGTCGTTGATGATCTTGTTCCGGTCGGAGGCCATCTTTCTTCGCTTCTGTATGACGGGCTTGTGCCCGGGGTCCGTGTTGAGCCGGTGGGTGACCATCGTCGGATCGATCCCGGGCATGTCTTCGTGAGACCATGCGAAGCTTCTTCGGTTCTTCTTCAGGAATTCGACCAGCTGAGCTTTGATATCTGGCTCGAGTCCTGCGCCTATACCGACGGTTCGGGTTGGATCGGAGTCATCGATGCAAACCTGTTCTACCTCTTCGAGCTGCGGGCCTCCTAGTCTTTCTTCGGCTGTTTGGTCGTCCACGTCTTCCGCGTTGAGGATCTTGGGGGTGCCCGGGGGTCCTCCTTTTCCCTTTTTCCTGCGTCGCTTCCTCCTGATCGTCGATGGTGGAGGCGGAGCAGACGCGGCTAGTTGCTATTAAGCGGCTGGCTTGCTGCCGCTGCACTCAGCCTTCTCGACGTCCTTGGGCGTGCTCATTACTCGGAAGTGCATCATGTAGCAGATGCGATAGGCTTCGCTGCTCCCTCGGACTTTGTCGATGGTTCCTTCTACCCGTCCGGGGAATTTGATGCATCGGTGATATGTGGACGGGACGGCCTTCATCGAATGAATCCATGGTCTCCCGAGGATTACGTTGAAGTGCGATCGCACGTCCAATACCATGAATTCGGTCATCCGATGGACGGTTCCGGCGTAGACGGGGAGATTCACCGTTCCCAGCGAGATAGCTACGTCTCCGTTGAAGCCAGACACCTTGCGCGGACGGCCTCCGATGGCCAAATCTTCGATCTCCATTCGTGTCAGACAGTCGTAAGTGATGACGTCGACCGAGCTTCCATTGTCGATGAGGACGCGAGCAACGTCGCATCCTCCTATGTTGAGCTCTAAAACTAGGGCGTCGTCGTGCTCGTCTGCGCATACTTCTTCGTCGACGAACTCTATTGTCGTCTTCTGACCGGTCATCCGCGCATCTTCCTGAGCGGACTCCTTCCCTCTGCGTTGGTAGGCCTTGATGCTGTTGACGGAATCTTCGCAGAGGCGAGATCCTCCCATGATCAGGTCGATCCTTGGTCTTGCGACTGGTCTCCCATCGTTCGGGCGTTCCCCCGGTGCTTCCTCGATCGTGAGGCTTCTTTTTGGGGCCTCCTGGTTTCCTCCCGCGCGCTGGGCTGGCGCCTCCTGCTTGTTCGGCCACGAACGGTTGTCGTTGTTCTATGGCTGAGTGGGATTTTGGGAGACGTCTTGGAATTCCCCCTGCTCGATCCTCCTTTGGATCACCTTCTTCAGAGTGGCGCACTCGTCGGTCGCATGACCGTGGTATTCGTGGAAAGAGCAGTACTTGCTCATGTCTCTCGGCCAAGGCTTTCTCTCGTAGCTGCCTTGGCCGCCGGAATGACCTCCTCGGCCACCCGAAAATCCCCCTCGGCCTCCAGAATAGCCTCCTCGGTTGCCAGAGTAACCTCCTCGATTCTCCGGAAAGCTTCCCTGGTTGCTCGGGAAGTACCCTGGTTGTGAGTTTCCTTGTGGGAGTTCCTCCTGCCGATTGCCTTCGCGGTTGCCGAGCGCCTCTTTCTTTCCGTCCACCTGGTAGACTCCGTGTCCAGGGTTTTCCCTGATCCTTCGCTCGTCGGCCCCGTCTCTGCTTCTCCGATCTCGTCGTTCCCCTTCTCTCCTTGTTCTGGACGACGATCCCTCTCGTCCGTCTCTAGTTTCCTTCCTTTCTGGCCTGGTTCGGCCTTCAGCTTCCTCTTCTAGCCTTTTCTTGATCGCTTTATTTTCCTCCATGTCCATGTAGATCGTTGCTTTGTGGAGCGCGTCTTCTATCGAGTTTGGCAGCGAGACGCACAATTCGTCGTTGAACGGGGACTGATAGTACAAGCCATGCTTCAGAGCTTGGACCGAGACGACGTCCTCGATCTTCAGGATTCGGAACATGACGTTCTTGAATTTCTCTATGTACTGCCGAAGAGGCTCGTTCTTCCCTTGCTTGACATCGAAGAGGTTGGACACCGTCAGCTCCGTCTGTACGTAGATGGATAAGTGTTTTAGGAAAAGGGCGACCAGCTCGTCGGAGGTGTTGATAGAGCCCGGCGTTAATCTCGCGAACCAGTCGCTGGCACGGCCCTGCAAACTTGCGATGAAAAGTCTGCACAAGACGGCTTCCTTCCGGACCTCCTCGCCCCCGATGTGGTCTGTCGCGATTCGGAATGACTTCACGTGTGTATGGGGATCCGTATCCCCTTTGTATGGCGTGAGTCTGATCTTCGGTAATTCCTCTAGCTCTATCCCCCGAATCCTCGTCGTGAACGGGGTGATTCTGGCTTCTCGCACCATCCTGTCGATTTCTGGCGCCGAACTCGTCGCCTGGTGCACCTGCGATGCGACCTGTCCGAGTTTGGCCTCCATCTTTGCTGACATTAAGGCCATCGCCTTGGCCACCTCTTCGGCCACTCTTGCCGCCACGTCCGTCGTCGCATTGCCCTGTGTGTTCCCCGGCGTGTCTTCCACTCGATTCGCCGTGGTTGGCTGGACTGCGTCCGTGTCGAAGAGGTTCCTGCTGAGCGATGGGGTTGACATGCCTACCGGTGCATCCGTCGTCACCGTGTCTCTACTGGCGCTTCCCCCGGCCCCTCGTGCGGCCGATTCTGCTATCTGGTTCGTCGGGCGCGGTCTCTCCGCGCGCTCTAGGAGGCTTGCGAGGCGTCTGTTCTCCGCGGCCTGCTCCTCTATCCTTCGGGCGGACTCCTCGGCTTTGCTGGTGACCTCTGTCATCTTTGCGATGGCTTCGGCCAGCTGTTGTTGCATCCGCTGCATGGTTTGCTCCTGGGCGGAGCTGGCTTCCTCGGCTGACATTCTCCTTCCTCCCTTCGATTTCCTGGCTGTGCGATAGAAAGAAACAAAGCCCCCTCGGTGGGCGCCAAACTGTAGAGGGCGATTTTTACCGCCGTGCAGTCACAAAGATAATCGAAATAATTAAATAATTATGGACAATACGAATATCTCGGATTTATTATGATTCCGAGAGGACCCGGTTTCTTCTGTTTGATAGCTTGGACAATCGAAGATTACACACTCTAACCTTTGGGAAATCGAGAATACTATGAATAAGCGAACTCGAAGACTCAAGGATTTATTCTCTCAAACTCACGACAATAATGGATATTGAATACTCCTTTTTTTATGCTAAGTTTACATTCGTATTTATAGGTTTGGAGGTTTTCTAGAATATTCCTCAAATCTTGCTAGGGTTTCCTTCTGAATCGCTATGATCGTAGTTGACCTTCCTTATATTTCGTTGGATATCCCACGAAATCTTTAACCGAATAAGCCAATCTTCCCTTCTTTCTCGCGATCTCGAATGAGTTCCTCTTTTAACGCGATTAGGCTTTCCCGAAGAGCTTTTCCTCGATGAACTTCCCTTTTCGCGACGAGATGTTGGGCCGGCTTTATCGGATGCTGACTTCTCGTGGGCTTCGCTTGCTGGGCCTTAATTTCTTTATTCTTTCATGGGCTTGGGTTCTTCAAGCAATCCTCCTCTCGCTTTATGTCGTTTATTCCACAAACGACAAAGGGTGGTGTTAAGAAGAGATTTGACCAAATCTGACCTTAACAATTCTCATTCATGTTTAATTTCTTATGTGCTCCTAGATTAATTTTAAAAAAAATGGGTTTACGACTTAAGCATCCTTAATAATAAAAGGGAGTGCTCTAATCGTCCTTCGGGAAAAAAATCAATTATGCTAACATTGTGATATATAATTTTGGTAGTAATGGCTCATTCCAGTTAAAATTAATGGAAGGGTAACGGAAAAATTTATTAAGATTTTTTTAATTCAATACATATAAAAATTTAAATGTCTGAAAGTTGCACATCTTATGACATTTAACATAAATTTATAGAAATAATAATATATGTTTAGTAATTATCCTATTTATATTTCCGTTATATTTAATTGAAATGAGGGGATCAAACTCCTTGTATCATAAGGATTGTTAGCTTAATTATATTTTCCGAGGAGCTATTAGATCACCACCTCTTTATCACAAGAACCATTGACGCAATTAACTCTTTCAAAATAAAAATAAAAAAAATAGGTGAAGTGCTATAAAGTATAAACGTTAAAAGAATGATTGATAAAAAATAAATTGTAGGGCTAAAGTTGCGTCACAATTCAAAACATGTCTTTCATTTTTTTTAATGAGTAATTTAACAAGTTTATTGTATATGTCATTTTTTCTTACAAGGATACAGTCACATTGACGTCAATGACTAAGTATTTTCAGCTGACTAGCTAAATAACGTATTTTTATATCTTTCTATAAATTTGGTGTCACTTTAAGCAAACATTGTTTATATATATATATATATATATATATATATATATATATATATATATATATATATATATTGCAGCTGCAGCTGAATGGTCTTTGCAGCAAGACTCTAGCTTAGAAAAGTCTATTCATCATACCATCCAAACTTGATTAGTTATTCCATAATTAAGTACAACAATGAAATGATTCTTTTAATTTGTACATACAAAACAATTGATTATTTTACATAATAACTAGTATAATAAATGTGGAGGACCGGTATCATTTTATTATCAATATGTTTTTATATAGCGGCTTATTATTTTATTCGATAGTTCAAATTTTCATCTTTAAAATAGAGAAAAGGTAACACTCGAATTTGTGGAATCTCCATATTTAAATCATTAACCATAAGAAACTTTCTTTTATATATAAGATTCATTACATAACATTGATAAACCTTTCAATTATTGCCTTAATAAATGTCGATAGACATGAAGATGTCATATCTAGCACATGATTATTTACAATGTATAAATATCTATCACAATCTTTAGTAAAATAGTTATCATTACTAATTGTATTATAACGATTACGTAAGTGTAAGAGGTCACCATGAAGTAAGAAAACCGCAAAAAATTAGTCATGAAGCGAAACTGATGACACTAAAATTAAAAATAAAATAGAATACTTAGTGTAATTATTGAAACCGTTATATTCGTTGTAAAACGACACTGCATTTTGTGGATGAGCACGATTTTTGACATGTGATTTTTACCGTTCACCGAAGACTAAAACCACATGTATTATTTCAAAAATATTATTTATAAATTTTGACTATTATTTGGTTATTATTAAATATTTTATTTCTAATAATGATAGATTATTATCGAAATTTCATTCTTTTTGAAATATTTGATCATTGTTGTATTTAATTAAGCTATAAAATGCTTTATAAGAATATAATAAAGCATATGTGGTTTAATTGAGAACCGAAATTGTGCACTGAAATGAAAATCGTTTTTTTTCTTTTTCTCTTTTCTATATTATTTTTTAGTTTATAAATTACAGATTTTAGTGAAATGAAATGAAATGGACAGATTATGCCCCTAGTAAGATTCATATTCTCTAACTTAAATTTAATAATTGTTGTACCTGTAACAAAACAAAGATGGCTATATATTAATGGGACATGTAGGTTTTCGATTGGGCCAAGCCCATAATATAACTAATTCGTCGGCCCAAACCCTAGAGACTCGCAATTAAGTGTATGGTACAAAAATTTGATACTAAAAAATCAAGGTTCTAAACAATCACGGTTCTAAACAAAAATTTACGGGCATGCTGCATGTTGACACAAACATCGATAGGAAAATTGGATACAAATGGCATGTTGCATGCCGCACATACCGAATAAATTTCATGGACATGCCGCATGCCGATGGGTATATCGGCAGAAAAGTAGAAAAATAATTTTAAATATTCTCGGCTATTTTTATATAAGTTCAAAATTACTTATTTATCACCCTAAAACATAAATAAACAACTAAAAATCACACGAATAATAAGACATCGTGTTAATAAACCTATATAATTGAAAAATAATCCTTGTACCTTATTAAAAATATAAATATAGGGTTACAATTAAAGTAAAACATCATATTGACAAGTTATAGTTATTCACGGGTATGCCGCATGCCGAAGCCATGTCGATTGTCGCAACTCTAAAAAAAACATGCATATCAAAAGCACGCCGAAGGTGTGTTGGAAAATTTAAAACTATGATCAAAATTATTTTTTTTATTAATACGATAAATTCAATAAATTTAGCAAATTAGGAACTCTTGTAAATTTTAATATTTAACTTGTAATCCGAGCCGAGCTGAGCTTGGTCCCAAGTTGGAGGCAAACGTAGACAATATTTTTTATTAAAAATAATTACATATAGATAAATTTAATTAAAGATGAAAATTTAAATATTTTGTTGTTAAAATTCAAATTTTGAAGTTTTCTAACAAAATGTCACGTAAAATTTTGAATTTTAATTTTTTTTTTTTTTACAATTTGTAATCTACGAGGCTCGGATAGATTACCTATCAGTAGTTGTAATTAGGATTGTCCTCGTCTCGTTTGTGACCCCTGAGTAGAGGTGTCAAGGGGGTCGGGGTAGGCCGGCCCGGCGCACAACTTGTTAAGCCCGCATATTGAACGGGGTGGACTTGACACACCTCGTTTAGTATTTGGGGCGGGTTTTGGAAGAGCCATCAAGCCTACCCCAGCCCATGAACCTGAATCCACAATGCTACGGGACAGAGCGTGTCGGTCTTTAATGAGTTGAATATATTGGGCTTTTACGGGTCGAATTTAGTAGGCTTTATACAAACCAAAATATGTTGGTGATAAGTTTTTACTAACTATTTTATTAAGAAATTTACAAGACATTGTGGACCTTTAATTGACAAACCAAAGCCAGTGTTTTTCTATGAGTCTGGGCGGGTGGGCTTGGGCCGACCCGGCCCGACCCAATTGACTCCTCTACTCATGAGTTGCTTGAAGCATTTGCCATCACTAGTATTGCCAAGTTATAATCATTTGATTAAAAAATCATGAGTTCCCTTTATAACTTTTATGTTTCTATTTCCATATTAGATTTTCTTTTGGCTAAAGTACTTGGTTTCGGTTTTGTCTCGGTCCCAAACTTATTATAGTTATCCCTAATATGAGAATTATATTTTTAAAATAAAGAACCGCGATATCCTGAATTTCTAGGAAACAAACAACCAAAATTAGATACGGACTAAAATCTCTAATTTTCACTCCGTTCCTGATTATATATTCATAGATAATGTTTTTAATACTATTAGAGTTGTAGTTAATTTATGCTTTTTCTCGCTCTCTTTTTCTCACATTTGTCACTTTCTTTCAAAAAATCAACCTTGAAAACGATTCATGCACCTCTTCGATGGTGATTAACGCTTCTCCACACTCTTCTCTTTTGACGGCAATTCGGGCATGACCACACACTTCTTATTATAATATAATATGTAATTATACTTTATTTTATTTTAGATAAAAATATTACAGTTGTATAATTATGGATTTTAGTTTTTTATGAGTTTAATGATGGCTTGAATAATCGTCTGGTCTGAGTAATAAAAATCGAGATCTTACTCCTCATTTGGAGTGGGAGTGGGCCAGTCCTATTCTTAATTTCCAAATAAAAAACAAAAGCTTTCAAAAATAAGATCGGCATATGTATTTGAAATCCTAATTTTTACAAAGACAAAAATAAAAACAAAAACAATTAACATCTAGTATTTACTCAATGGTTTTTTAAACTATTTTGCTAAAACATTAAAAGCAATGAAAAAGAAAATAGAAAAATACTAAATTTATTTTTTACTCTCACCTACCCGTTTATCTTTTCTGTTTAACACAATTTTCCAAACGAACGAAAATATGAATTATAAATGTAGTCACTGACTACCATTAGAAAATATATATATATAGTCACTAACTAAATATGATTTTGTGCTTTAATATATATAATTGAGATAAATAATGGAAAACATGTTTACAAAACAAGAAACATAAAACTGTTTTCTGAAAATAGTATTCAAATTCTGAAAATATTCTCAAGAATAGCTCTCTGATTCTTCCTCGATTCAGCCACGGTCTCCCTCCTCCATTGAAACTCCAGTCTTCTCAGGTTAGTGCTTCCCATTTCGCATTGATTTTCAATCGAAACGCCATTCTAGGGTTCTTATATCCGTGGAATCGCGCACATCGAGCTCTTAGATTCGCTTTCTTTGTGAGTTAATCGTGATGACTGGTGGATTTCGGTTTTGAAAAAGCTTGCTCTTCGTGCACAGGTTCTTGTTGATTGTAGAATGATGTGCGCGATACGAGCTTGTTTGTGTGATTCATTTGAGAATCTAATAGTTCTAAATTACGACTCCAGTGAAATTCAGTGTGAATTCGGGTATATTTTCCGGTTTCGTGTTTCGACAATGTGCATTGGCCGATTTTCGGTGTTTTGTTTTTATGGAGATGAACTTGTTAAGTTTGTTAATTTTGTGTGATTATGGTGATGCTGAACATGTTGATGATTGTATAGAAATGAATAGGCTAAGTTAGATGTGCTGTGATGTTGTTTGACGGAACGAACGTCGAACCAAATGTTGTCATGTTTTGTCCGTTTTTATTCGATTGGATGTGTTTGAGTTTAACAATACCATGTTGAATGATCCTTGAACCAAATTGAAACCATGATCATGTTGAGATATGGACTCACGAGAAGCGGAGAAGGTATCAAGTTTGGATATCGAAAGACATTTTGAAGATACCAAAACCCGAGAAGGTATCGGGTTTATATAGACTTTTAGACCTACGGCTATTTTAGTTCTTTACTCTCGGTTTACAAATTTTGAGCCGAAATTTCATTCTTCGTGTTACGCCCTTCCACCGATTTACTGTATGACTTAACTATGTTTCGTGTCTATATTAAGCTCTGGTTTTCATCCTACTGAAAGGAAAAACCAAAAAAATTATTGCATTTCTTTCTTACTGTAGAAAACGAGACTCTTAGATGGATCCATCAGCAACCAGCAGTAGTGGGAACGGGATGATGGCTCCTCAAGCCAATGACAACGCGAGACCTGGAACGACGGCGGAAGATCTTAATCAGAATCTGAACCAAGCCATTGCGTCCATACATAAGACTTTAGGCCTTCTTCACCAGCTCTATCTCACCGTCTCTTCATACAACAGCACTTCTCAGTTTCTGCTTCTCCAACGCCTGTATGGCTTTTCGGAATAATTTTTCCGATATCGGATGTGCGCATTTGGTTTCCTCTCGTATAGTTACACGTTTACCCACTTCCGCAGCAATTCACTAGTTTCAGAGCTTGATAACATGGTTAAGTTGTCGGAGAAATGCAACGTCCAGGTTCCCATGGAGGTTATCAAGTAAGGTTTCTTGTAGCAATCTCTTCTTTATCAATCCGTGCACGGTGCACGCTTTGCGGTAATAATTTTATTTTTTCATTGATTTGTGTAGTCTGATTGATGATGGGAAGAACCCAGATGAATTCATTCGTGATGTAATCAATAGCTGCATCGCCAAAAACCAGATAACCAAAGGCAAAACCGATGCCTTTAAGGTGAGAATTCGCGTTTTCACTTTTCTTTTAAATATAGTTTTGTTTATTCTTTTATTAAATAAATTGACCGTGCTGGTTGTAGGCTCTACGAAAGCATCTCCTTGAGGAACTTGACCAGACATTTCCCGACGCAGCCGAGTCGTACAGGGAGATTCGAGCTGCTTCTGCTGCTGTAAGTGATATCAAAATCTTGTCGACATGTTTGATTAAATTTACATGGGTTGTTAAGAGTTAGTGACCCGAATCTGTTTTTACCTAATCCGTCCCGTTTCGTAGCTTTGCGGTGCATCACATGTATTTTTTTATTGGATTGGTTGGGGGCCGGTTGAAGAAATCCGTCCTTTATCGTATTCTGGGAAACCTAGCTGTCATAAAATTTTCTTACACTCGGTTATGTCACTTATCGATCATAGTGGATTCCTCTCCTCTGCCCGTGAGGTTTTTTTTTCTTTTTCTTTTCCAAATAAGATTTCCCCACACAACTCATGTCGTTTTCCGGCTTATTTCCGTTGCAGGAATTGAAACTGCAAGCTCAAACTCAAGCTATGATACCAAATGGAAATTTGAAGGTCAAAATCGAGATATAAGTCAACTATTGGTGGTGTAATGGCTGGTTCTTCGTTTGTAGTTTTACTCGTCGTGTATAAACTAACTGTATATACCCTTTTAGGTCATGAATTTGTGGCATTTGGCTGAGTTCATGTATAATCTGCAGTGTAACAATTCTTACTATATTGTTCTCACTAATATCACAACAATAGTTAAATATCTAGAAGAGTAATCGACACCTTTGCCCGGAAACTTTTCGAACCGTTTAAAAATGCTCTCTGAACTCAGATTTTGGCACAACCACCTGCTGAACTAGGGAGTTTTGGCGCAGTAAGCTCATTTTCTGAAAAATTTGCTAACCGTGTTTATAAACGTGTATAATGTACCAGAATATACATTATACACGATAATCCAAGAGAAACAGGGTATAAGGTACCAGAATATCTACTTCGTAGGGTATTTCGCGCTTAAATTTGATTGTCGGGGGCGCTTGCAGTGTTTGAAAATTTCCGGCCATACGTGCAAAGAACTCCATCTCGAATTACACTCCTTTATTATTCATAACAAAGTAATTAATTATCTTAATTTTAAGAATACTAATCATTAATTAAAAGCTTCCTTCTTTTTTTTTTTTCTCTCTTGGATTTGTCAGTACGCAAGGCAAAGACTTTGCCATTGACTTGCAATGTCCGACATAAGCACATTTAGGACTATTTACTTCATCTTCCAACTGGCATTCAAATTTCACTCAAAATCGGGTTTCTGAACTCCGCCGAGTATCCTCGAGGACGGGTCTAAACCCACCGGACAAAAGTGTTCCATTCACATCTTAGGCTATCTCGTAAGTCAACGCTCAACTACTCCAGAATTCCCACCATATGGGCAAACTGGACTCGTCCCCATCGCAGCTGCACCAATCCCCGGACATTTCCAAATCAAAGTCTGCGATTTCGACTTCGTTATTGCAGCCTTCCAATAGACCGTTTCTCAGGTCGTTCGGCTTATCGCCGTTTCCAGTTCGACCTGATTCACGATCGTCGTTTTCTATTTGCGTTCGTCCCAGCCGAGCTTTGAGTTCATGCAACTGTAGGAAACGTTTGACAGTAAGAACAAAATGGATAATCTTGAGTATAACATGGAAGAGTTACGAGAGCTGTTTCATTACCTTGTCGTTTAATTGCTGATTCTCTCTTGATAGGGCCTCGTAACGAGAGGCGAGCTTGTCGTAATTCGCCTTCAATGAGTTGAATTCTCGCTCGACGTCCTTAGTTCTCGATCTGGCACGTCTGTTCTGAAACCACACGGCCACTTGACGGGGCTGCAGCCCGAGCTCTCCGGCGATGTGTTGCTTAGCCTTAGGCTCGGGCCGGGAGTCTGCTCGGAAGACGACTTCCAGCGACTTGATCTGATCGTCGCTGAACCGCTTCTTGCTGGTTTGAAGATGTGTCATTGTGCTTTGAGAGTTGAGGCTGATCACTTGTGACGCCAACGAGGTGGCTTTTTATTTGCAGTTAAGGAGTGTGAAGTGTGAACCAAAAGATGAATAGGCTAGACTTTTTTAGATAAATATTATTTTAAAATACATTCATACATTAATTTTCACACAAATATCCTTTATTATTTTTTCTTCCAAAAAGTCAAGTTGTATCTTTAATACATAATTCAATATTATTTTTTATGCCCTCTAGTCACATTTACTTTCGTTATACCAAAATGACCCGTTATTTATTTGCAGTTTAGTTTATATATACTTGGTCTGTAATAAAATAAATAGCCGCATTAATATCATTTAATATTAATATGTTTATATTATATTTCAGTAAACTTTGAATTTTTATTTACAAAATAATCATATATTGATTATTTTGTCAATGGTTAATATGATTATAATGATTAATATGACTATTTATAATATGGTTAATATAGTCAATTGGTTATTTCACAAATATTAAAGAAAAATTAGTTATTTTGTTAATTTTAAACTATCAAGTTTGTTATTTAGCTTAAGTTCCGTTTCTATTATGCTAAAATGGAAAATAACATATTAAGTTTGGCTGTTTTACAAAGTGTTACATGCTGATTTTTTGGACGATATAAAAAGAGAAAATAGCGGCGGAAGTCCTTGACTCTGTATATTTGTGGTAGTTAAGTCATTTGTACTCAAATTTTGGTGATAAAAGTCCCTGCCGTTAAAAAAATATAATTCGTTAAATCCACGTGACACGGTAAATTAAGGCACATTTTTAGTGGAAAAATTCTGGTCGTTTTCTTTATTTCTTTGCAATCTAATAATGTTGTTAATATATATATATATATATATATATATATATTTTATTTCTTGAAATTCTGTAATTAACGTTAATTATTAGATCAAATATACGACATTATTATATGGTTATACTAGCGTTAATAACATATTTAAGAAAGAAAACATATGTATTGTGACAGTCACTAATCCCGTAAGCCACGAGGGCAAGACTGGGTAAGTTGTGCAGTCCCACATCGCCTGGGCAAGGGGATGTACTAATGGGACGTTCCTGAGACTATGCCGGTATGGGACTGCACGGTTATCGGAGATCATACAGGTATGGGATGTATGGTCGAAGAGGCTTAAATGAATTGATTGGTACTATCTATATTAACAAGATGCATCTTCTTTTCGGTAGCCCGTTCATATGAACTCCAAAGTTAAGCGTGCTTGGCTTTGGAGCAATCTTGGGATTGGTGACTTCCTGGGAATTTTCTCGCGAAGCGTGCGAGTGGTGACATGGATGACACATATGCAGCCATCATGGTACTTAACGAGATGAAAACGGCAGGAGGACTGATTTGCAACAAGATTATAACAGTAAACATTTTTACCCCCAAACTTTAAATATAGGGACTTAACTGCAACAATATGCAGAATCGAGGACTTTTGCCGCTGTTTTCCCTTATTTAAATTATGGTATAAAATAAAGTTATAGTAAAGCCCAATAGAGCCTCGCCCCGGAAAAAATCGACTCGAGCTCATACTGAGAGTCAAAATCGGGCTTCGACGACTTGGAAAGTAAATCTCAAACCCGGTTTGAAAAGTCATCTCCAACCCCAATTTAGAAAGTCAACTCCAACCCGGGCAATAAAAGTCAACCTCAACTTAGCTAAAAAATTAACTCTCGCTCTCCTGCCACAACTTAAATAGTCAACTCAAAAAGTAAACACGACCCCGACAGAGAAATATTGAGAGGTACATGCCTCATCCCGGCTTGGAAGATTCAAAGGACGACCAAACCTGAAATGAAGACAATAATTTCAGCCTACAAGGAAACAACAAAAAGTTCGATCTCCAAGACAACAACACAACGATTGATCTCAAAAATAACAACAAAAAGGCCCGACTTTGAAAAGGCAACAGAAAAGTTGATCTCGAGGAAAGCGACAAAAATTCGACCTTGAGAAAAATAAAGAGCAAAAAAATGGTCTACGCTGAAAGGGCGAGTCGAGGATGGGCGGCGCCTGCTCTTTTATTGCCGTGTTACCTAGACGAAGCAGGCCCACCTCTGCTAGGCCAGAAGGCGCGGATTAGAACCCTGCCAGTCCGCCAGGGCACGACAACCTTGTCCTGTCGCGTTTCCACTACAGGGCCTAAGTCTAGGGCACAACGAGAATGTGGAGAAATCTTACTTTTACTCGTCAAATGACGGATTTTCCACTGCTGGCCCCCTCTCACTTTCTGTAATTATATATCACTCTCTATAATTAGCTTAATTGCAAGTACAAGTAAGTCTCTTTCAACCAAAATAGCACATTTACTTTGCTAAAGATCTACTTAACTTTCTCGATCCTAACGAACCTCTACCGAGCACTCGTCACGAGTGTTCTTCGTTCTGTCTCCTTAACACTCTTAGTGCGTGATATTACCGAGCACTCGTCACTAAGGTTCGAGAACGACATGATCCCTTATGCCAAACTCAGAATCAACGCTATTCTTGCGCCTCTTATGGTCATGGAACACCCACATCGAAGCAGAGAACCGGCGAGGCACTTCGAAAGTTTACTCCAAGTGCGGGAGAGCTAGTAATAAAAAAAATTCCATTTCTATTTGGCCACTACGCAATTATTCGATTCGGCCTGGATCGGACACATAGCCAGTTTTATTGTCATCTAAATTTTCGCAAATAACAAAAATTTATTTTGGTATATTTTGTTAAACGTGAGATGTATAGAAAAGTTTTTGTTGAATTTCTTGGCCGACATGCTATGTAGGATTCAAATGAATAAAATAAAGAAGAAGAGCTAATTATTAAGTCATTATTAGCTTAAACGTTGAAGTAAACTCTTATGACCATCTTCATGGGGTAGGGTCACTTTGTATTTGTATTTATTCTCTTATTAATAAGTTATAGTTAATAGTATAAATTTCTTTGAAAAAGTGTACTACCATCGTTCTTGAGGTCATACTTTTATTTTTTGCAAAGAAATTTAATCCGATATTGCATTTTGGTCATTAATTATCAACTATAATTAAAAGTATAAGAAGCTTGTCGTGAAAATTTATAGTCCATAAGCCATGGGTTCATCCATCTTAAATTAATAGTGAGGATTTTATAGAGCTTAAAAAATCGTCATATTTACTTTTATTCATTGCTATTAATTTCTAATGTAGAACTTCATCATGCTTAACGATCCAAATATCGAAAGCTAACTATTAAAGATTAATAACATATTTTGTCCGAAATTTAGCTGTTGTTTATTCATATTAAATTGAGATTTATAATTACTATGCTGTGGTACTACGATATATCTAATACTCTTAACTATTGCCTATATATATATATATATATATATATATATATATATTATTCGTATATAGTTTTCGTTTGCCAGGGGCGGAACCAAGATTCTTGTGTAGGGATGGCGAAATTATTTTTCTCTCTCTATTATATCTTTTAATGATATACATATTATTTTCTTAGATTTTTCGGTATTTCATTTTATAACCTTGCTACAATACCTTTTTAATTTATATTTATATTTAATATTAATATTCGTTATGATAATTTTAAGCATTTATCTATTTGTATTTTGTCAATAAAAAATATACAATTCATAATACTATCATTAAAAGTGCATAAAGGACGGTAGAGAAAAGAAAAAAGTAAAAATGGATATGTAGTGTAAGTAGTCTTGTCCAGTCAGTGTAATAAACTCAAACATATGAGGGAAAAATAGTAACAAATTATAACATATCTTCATCATCTCCATCTATGAACAAAAGAGAAAGCTCGCATGACAGAGGAAAAAAAAGAAGGAAGACTCAGTTTATGCAGACACAAAAATCTTGGGGGGGCTGATAAGTAGGTTTGGAAAACTATGATAGAGTCGCCATAGTCTGTTGTCCCTGTGAGGTTAGGCATAGTTCCGCCTATGTCGTTTGGTATGTGTCTATGTTATGTGATGGTTTTAAATTCTCCGGCACGTCTTCGACGTGCCTTCGATATGCCTTCACATAATTGACCTTTTATTTATATTTTATATAAGTTACAGGGATAATTTTTATTTTTATAAATACAACAACAATCAGTTTCTAATTATTTATATATGTCTTATGGGTAAAAATTAAAAAAATTGAACCTATAAAAAAAATTATCGAAATATTTAAAATTATTTTTATCTTTTCCACGAAATTTCCGTCAGCATGCGGCATGCCTGTGAAATTAATGCGGTATTTGCGGCATACCCTTTTTTTCCTGTCAATATTTCCGTCGGCATGGGGTATGCCTGTAAAATAGAGGAAGCGAAACAGCATCAGGATCAACATTTAGAAGTAGAATCATGGTTTATATATATATATATATATATATTCACAGTGTAGGAATAACTGACACTATTAGCCAAGATTACATGTACTCGAATTGCAAAATATATTCACGGTATAGAATGATTGACACTATTGACCGCAATTACATTCACACAAAATTTTTACGTCTCGCTAGAATCGAACACAAGACTTCTTGTGGATCGTATAGTGGGTTTTCTACTCTCTTTTTTTTTTTTTTTTTTTTTTGCTTTTTCTTCTATTTCTTTTATAAACTATATTAAAATCTATTTTAGAGCATGAAAATACGTAGAAAAAAATTTAAAATGTAATATATATCAATTGAAAAAAATCGTCCCTCTTGTTAAATTTTCTTGCTTCGTCACCGAGCAATCGTATCGTGCAATATAAGGTAGATTCTATCTATTATAAAATCTTGGTGACATATAAATTATAAAACTCATCCATCGGACATCTTTTCCCTACTTCAACACTCTTCCCCTGAATCTTTTTTATCTCTTTCTTATTAGCTATTACTTTGACATTTCTCTCAATCGATAAGTTATTTTAAAAAAAAAAAACTTTATGTCTGTATATTATTGATCATGCTCGACTCCATTAGAATATAAAGTAAATAAATGTATAGAAAAAATTACCACGTCATAGCGATCCCCTTTTAATTAAACATGTGAGATATAAAAATATAGTATGTGACGACAAAGCCAGATTTATAGGTGTCCCTAATGGGACCCCAACACCTCCTTGTAGTCAACGTTACAGGGTCCACTTGCTTGTCCTTTGTGATAAAAAGAAATATATATTCCTTTTTCATATTATATAATACATTATTATTATTATTATTATTATTAAAGCGAACTATTATTTCCATACCAACGTGTCGATAAATTCATGGTTTAATTAATCCAAGGCTAAGTAGTTGCTATCACGGTGAAAACCACGCTTTGTATAAGTCCATTATTAAAGAAATGAAACCTAAAGATTCAGAATATCTAGCAAGCTAGGCAATAATGTAGAAAGTTTATAACTTTATGGGGTGATTCGGGATCACGTATAAAACGTGATTTGCATTGTGCATGTATATATTTATATATATTAACAAAAATGCATATACTTTAAAGTATATGCATAGATATTATCGATCTTTACTTAATGTTTTTTTACGTGCAATAAAAACCTTAATATTGTCGAGTTTCCAATTTACGTGTTAACAGTTAAGAGTAAAATACAATAACACCGAAATTGGTGGACTCGAGATACAAATTCTTGAGGGCATATTCTGTATAATTTCGAGTAAAAAAATATTAATTTATAAATAAAATTTTGAAAAAACAAAATACAAGCAAATTAAGTAAGTTGGAATTAAATTAAAATTTGGAAGAGACAGTAATTCCCATTAAGCTAGATACGTCGGGACACTAGAGAGACCTATCAATTTGTTAGGATGTTATTTGACATTTTAGAAAGGAATAAGATTTCATTTACATTGATAAAAAGGATCATTATAAATTTTTATGAACTTAATACTAAATCATATAATAATTATTATTTTCTACAATATTTTTAACTTAAATTGTTAATTTAATATAGTTTTATTACTATTTAAAAAAGGTAATATATAGAAAAATATTTAATCTTTTGTACTCAAAGACTAAAAAACGCAAGACGGCGTACTCATTATATATATATATATATATACACAGAAAAATAAAATAAAAATTTACTTAGATTTATTTTCCTCGAAAATTTACTAAAGGCTTCACCTGAATTGAAATCCTGGCTCTGCCACAACATATATAGCCGGGATTTCAATTCAGGTGAGGCCTTTAGTAAATTTTCGAGGAAAAAAAATCTAAGTAAATTTTTATTTTATTTTCCTTCAAGCACATAAATAATAACAATTACATAACTTTAAGTATACGTAGGTTTTATATGCTTTGTTCATGAATTGCTGAACTAGTAATGTCACATCGCACAATGTTCATATAACTATTTATGTATCAATAAAGCACTACAATATACTTTTTAAATAAATAAAATAAGAAAATCAAGAATTTTCAACCTCTAAAATGGGAAAAATCAAAAGTAATGAGCTATGTTGAAATCAATCTTCAATGCAATGTCGTTTTTATGAAAATAAAACATGTCACTTCAAAAAATACATTAATTAAAATCATGTTAATTACTTAATTGCGTTAATAATTGATCATGTCAAAAAAACAACTAGTTATAAGAAAGTCAAGTAGAACTTGAACCTATTTAGCACTATGACATTGCTTTACATATATTCTTATTATATATCAATTAAAACTAAGAAGGAAAAAATAAACCAAAAAAATATACACCCAAGGACTTAAACTCATGTCAAGAGGATATAAGTGACTTGAAAAGTAAAACTCTAATCTTCTAGGCTGCTTGCATTAAATTTACATTATTGTGACTCATTAATTAAATCATTTGTACCACTACTTTTTATTTTTATCTGAAAATCGTTATTTAATTATTATTTTCACATTTTTTTTCAGGTGATGCCCAGAGATACATTGGGCCGTGGGTAGCTCCGCCCTATGTACAAACTAGCGAAAAACCTTTAAACATAAATACTCTGTAACATTTTAACTTTCCGGTTTATTTGCTTATATGTTCGAGAGATATCGAATGAATCCTTATAAGCAAGAGCTAACTATCCCCGAAAACTTTAAGTCTTACGAAATTAATGAGTTGAGTCAACTGATCAAAATATGGAGTACCTACTATGATAAATACATATGGAAGGGACAAGAATTTAATTATTTTATAATGTGATATTTGGAAGGGACAATAGAGTCAAAATTTGCTGCGTAAGAATTATGGCTCATGCATAACGTGGTTTCTTTTTCATAATATTAAATTTAGCTTCACCTTTCAAGCTATACATAGCCAAAAAATTGCTTTCTTCTCCTCAGATGGCCCACTTTAGGGAATCAAAGCTTTCGACTATAACAAAAATAATCTCGAAAATCCTTATCTTGTCGATATTAGCTTTTTAAGATATTGAAGATGGTCCAAAATCCTAATATATATAGCAAAAAACAATCGTCGAAAAATCTAGTTGATTTTTAGATTACGGTTTAATAAGGACTGAAAACGGACAGAGAGGAAAGAATTTAAAAGGGGTATTTGAATTTTTATTAAGTTTCTAGTTGGTCGAAAACATGATCCGAAATCACATTCCAAAAATGTAATAGGGATTAAAACGTTATTGAAGCTAAAAAAAATTACCTTTTAAAAGATCACAATCCAACATTATTTAAAAATAAAAAGTGTTAGAACTAGAATACTACCCATTTGAGCCTTTAAATTATAGAATCTGGCCAACAAAGTTAAAGACCCCGCGGCCGCGCCATACCATGAGTTGGTTCGGAAAGTTTGTTTCCGCCCAAAATCCACTAATCTCGTATCGGGTGATCCTTATTTTTCAGTATTACACTTATTAAAATGGAATATAAGACCTTTTTTTTTACCCGAAGAGTTATTCTTACCTTAGTCTTCCCAAGAAAAATAAAATTAAAACATTATGTTTGATTGGAAAGCCCAGAAGCTAAGTATCTATGTCTAGTTCAGAACAAGCCCATCACTATATCTTGTATCATTGATTTTCATTTCTTTTCCACGTTACATGGGTCTAAAAAGTCAGCCCAATTACACCTAGACTTTTGTTTTTCTTATCCTATATATCACATCTCTTCTAAGCAATGTTTCGATTTTCGCGATAATCGAGCGATTTATCGCTGAAAACCACTTCTCGGTAACTTATCTCCTCTAATCGTTATCTTTTTATACTTATCGCGATTTTTCGATTCGAAAAGCAAGTCACTTATCTCTCAAACTTATCAAGTGTATTTTCTCGAAAAGCAAGCTACTTTTCGGTCAAAAACGATAAGTCAACCCTGGTATAAATTTTTCTTTTTTTGCGGCAAAAGTTCCAACTTCTTTTAATTTCAAAATTTAAATGTATTTTTAGGGTTTTTTTTAGTAGATCTTTAGCGTTTTGATGTTTAAATGTTGTATATGTATGAATCATGTCAATTTTTCACATTTTTATTCTATATTTGTATTAGTTACTTAGAAAGTTATTAGGTTGAATGAAAGGTAACATTTGAGTTTCATATTAGTTTAATTGTACATTTTACGTTTTGAATCAAATGTTGTTGAAATTGATTTGTTTTAAAATTATATGATGGAATATAGATGAATCAAGATGGTTTGCGTGATTATTGATTTTTTGCAGATTTGGGTTAAATTTAAGGGTTTATGCAAATTATTTCTAATTGCGACAAAAATACCAATTTTCCTACAAATAGTGAATTTGAGATATATTTTAATTTTTTTGTGTAATTTCATTTTGTAACATTGTATATAATTAAGAAACTTTTAGTTTGACATAATTATTTTTGTAATTGATGTCTTTCTGAATTATGACCTTATTGCGGCAAAAGTACATATTTTTTGAAAATTAGTTAAGTTAAGCTAGTTAGTCTTTTTTTTTTTTATGTAAAATCATTTTATAACATTGTTAATAACTTATAAAATGTGAGGTTGATATAATTATATCTAACTTAACATTTTCCCGAATTGCAACCTTATTGCGGGAAAAGTAAATATTTTTTTTTGAAATTGGTCAAATTGAGCTATTTCTTTGGTTTTTCATATGTAACTTCATTTTGCACATTGTATATAATTCTGATACTGTGATTCTGACATAATTTGTTTTGTAATTTGATGTTTTTCAATTATTAAGGAAGATATACATATAGTATTTTATGTTATAAAAAATATTTTATGTATGAAAATATATATGAAAATATTTTATAAGTTTTCCATCGATAAATCTATCGATAAGCGATTAATCCATCGATAAGTTCGATAAGTTTCGGTAACGGCAAACGATAAATTTTATAGGTTTTCCATCGATAAATCCATCGGCAAACGATTACTCCGTCGATAACGGCAAACGATTTATCGGCAAAAACGGCATTCAAATCCTTGCTTCTAAGTATCAGTTTAACATTCTTATAAAACTCACATCCAAATATTTTATGACTTTTAAATATTATAATCTTTAAGGTTCTACTAAATGGAAGGATTATATATGAATGTTTATGAATGATATCTCATAGCATATATTGAATTGCCGAAGCGGTATATATAAGGTGCTACTATATATAATTGAATCGACTAAGTTCACGAGTTGACATAAGAGGACTCTTAACGGACGACATTTGCCACAAGGTCAATCACTGCCTCTCAGGCCCGCCCCGGACTGATTCTACCATAGAGGCCATTGATTTTGTGTAATAAATCTAGGTTTTAATTTCTAAACTAAATAATAAAAACTCGGTATTTTCGGAGTTTCTAGAAGGAATACGCCTAGAAAAATTATTTGATTTTTTTTGTTCCTTACCTTACATTACAGCTGTGACAACTCACACACAGCACATATGTAACATATCCACTAAAGAGTCTGCAATTCATCTCATATATCCATATCTATATATCTGTATATGCACGTGTATCAGTCCCTAAACTAGGGTTTCTCATTGATATTTTTGACATTTTTTTTTTCGTACAACTAAATAATGTAGCGTTATTCAATAA